>OW386169.1:5000000-10000000 GCA_936431705.1 Cheilosia pagana
ATTCCCCCTCAATAGTGTTCTCTTAATTGATCGTAAGAAAAACACAGGGTGGCCCTTATCGCAATTGTGTACATTTTTTGACGAAACAAACATACAAGCCTACCCACGCGAGAAATCTAGCACTTTGTGGATTAGATTGCCAAATATTCCCTGACATATCATTTGTTAGGATTGGTGGAGTAAGTGCCGCATGAAAATATTTACAAAATTTAGTACAGCACTACTTCTCTGTTTGTTGTCCAAAATTGTTAGTCGCTCTTAGATCTACAGACTATAGTACCGGGGCATGTTTTTTGACGAATTTAATTGACGCCTATTTCGGCATATTTTTGACGCGTTTTGCAACTCGTTTTGCGTCTTTGGCGTTCTTTTAGACGTGTTTTTGAAGTGTTCTTCGCCACGCTTTCTGAAAAAATACTTTTTTGGCTTACGTTTTTTATAGCATGTTTGATGGCATGTTTTCTGATGTGTTTTTGACGAATTTTTATCTACATTTATAAAGCGTTTTTAAGCCCGTTAAGACGAATTTTTTGTCGTGTTTTTGCCATAGTTTTCGACGGGTTTTCGATTTGTTTTTTGGTGGGATTTTTAGCACGTTTTCTTATAATTTATTTGACGTATTTTGAATGTGTTTTTGGACACTTTTTTGATGCATTTTTGTTGTCTTTTTGAAGCATTTCGGCACGTTTTTTGACGGAATCTTAGCTTAATTTTTCCACGTGTTTTATGGGATGTTCTGCGACGTGTGTTTGATTTGTTTTTCACCCATTTATTGACACATTTTTGAAGCGTTTTTCAACTCGTTTATGAAGCGGCTTTCGTCGTTTTATTGTCACTATTATAAATGTGATTTCGGTTTGTTTCAACGCCTTTTTTGGACCATTTTTGGCGTGTCTTTGACGTCTTTTTGAAGTGTTTTCGACGCAAATTTTTGAACACTTTTAAACGCATTTGATGCGTTTTCCAACTCTTTTTTTTAATGCGATTTTAGACTCATTTTACTATAACTTTTTTGATGTCATTTTGAAGAATTTTTTATGCGTTTTTGGGCGTGTTTTTTAATCGTTTTTCGGTGCATTTTTGACTAGTTTTTGGCATAATTTTCAACGCTTTTTTAGTTCGGATTTGTTGGCATAATCTTCGACGCGTTTTTGATTTGTTTTTGACGTAATTATCCGCCCGTTTTTGCAGATTTTTGGCACGTGATTTAACACTTTTTTGACGCATTCTCGACGTGTTTTTGGACGCTGTTTAGATGCGTTTTTTACGTCTTTTTAAAGCGTTCTTCGGTTTTTTGATGAGCTTTTCGACAAAAATTTAACTCATTTTTGACGTGTTTTCAACATGTTTGTATGGAGGCTTTTTTGCGTTTTCCAATCCCGTTTCGCATGTTCTTCGATGCGTTTTTAATTTGCTTTTTGACGCAGGTTTTAACACATTTATAACGTGTTTTTAAATATTTTTTTTTACACATTTTTCAATTAAATATTTAACCCATTTTCGGTGCGATTTTTGACGTTTTTCAATCGTTTTTGGAATTTTGAACGATTTCGAACGCCAAGCACTAAACTTTTATGTCATACTGAAATGAAATCTCCATTACTCGTAACGAAAAACATTAAAGCTTCCGCCTGTAAGAAGGTTTCCACACGTTTATGTGACAATAAATTCACGCCTGACTAATCGATCCAAAAAGACTGGGGAAAGGCTTACCTACAGATATTCTAAGTTGTGGAGTTTCAAAAGGTTCCATTCCAACCCACGATCTCGCAACTATTCCCCCAAGACTCCAAATGTAAGGGACCCTTAGACAAGAACAAGAAAAGCTAAAAGCCCCCCCGCCTTGAAAAATCCTAAAGTCCGTCAAATTTATGAAATTCATTCTTAATGGCTGCACATCAGAAAACATTCTGCGGAATGCTGCCAACCAATAAATCCGCAAAACATTTTCCTCATCCATTAGATGGGGGATTCTCTCTTAAACTCTTTAAGTGATACGTGATCACGCGCTTATTCCCATCTCTTTGCGATTTTTATGTTCCATTCATTGCGCCATAAAAATCATCTACGTGACTATCTGATTCGGGCGGCGACGACCGACGACGCCTCTCCACTTTTTCTCTTACTCTCCACAACTTCTTCTTCATTATGATATGACCACCATTATCACCACCGCCATCACCACACCACTATCGTCGTCATCATCATATGTTGCGTCTTGTGTGCTACCTTTCTTCGCATGTACAAGGTACAAAGCAAAAACCATTTCTTCTCTCTTCGTTTTTAGCTTCCATCCAATCCAACTTCCAAGTATCCGGTTCTTTCATGGCCATGATCTTTCCTACGGACCAAACCAAAGTGTAGATAGTTTGCAGAAGTCTTCGACCGCAAGAAGACCTCAAAGAATTGGTTTCTTCTTTCTGCCCGTCGTTTGTCGTTGCTGCTAGATAGATATACCTAGTGGTGTGGAGAAATCCAATCGGTTTGGATGCGAAAACGTCGAATTATATCGCAACTATCCCCAACTCGAACTCAGTCCGTGTGTATCTGCTAGAATTGCAAACCGATTTATCATTTTCCGTCGTCCTCGTGAGCGGGTGTTTATTTTTATTTCCCTGTGTTTTTTGTTGTTCGTTTCGATTCCTTGTATCCTTGTGTATCCCGGTTTTTTAAGTTGTTTTCCAAACACATGCTCGAGTGCTTTGAGTAGTATTTTGTTGTTGAAGAAGTTTTTCCTCCCCGCTGTATGAAACTTCAAGAGTATAGTATCTACCAGAGAGATGCACTTGTGTGAAAGACGGAAAAAGTTTTAAAGTGCAAACTTTTTTTTTTCGACCCCCTCTCTGCAACATATCCGTTTGATCCTAAGAAGTTAGTTAACAGCAAAACAAGAAGAAAAAAATAGTTACCAACCACATCGTGACGTGTGAACAAGTAGAAAGACAAAAAAGAAGGAGAACGAAACGAAAAAAACGCAACAGGATACTTCCGCAAAAGAAAAGGATCTCAACTCCAATTTAACATCAAGTGTAAGTACTCACCATTCATCACTTACCATTAGAAGCGCCGGAGAACCACCGGCAGCACCATCACACTTCTCTAATCAAGCGGATTATCCATGAATGATTATGGTGCAATGAAGTATCTATCTATAGGTGTAGAGAGGGGCTTTCCTGCTGCACCCTCGATGGGGAAATAGGTGAGGTTTATAGTGATTATAGTCACCTCACACTGGCGCGTTCTCGAAAAGGTTCAACGAATTGATAAATTGCCCCAGCGCCCAAGAATGCGAAACTGTGAAAGGTGGCTAAAAATCATTCGTGAGCAGCAAGGATTTTGTGCACTTGGGATATTTTTCACAGCTCCACGGGGGGATGTAGTCCATACATAGCTGAGCGACCTCAGATGAATCTGCACATTCCATCGGTGTACCAGGCAGAGGAATGCGGTGTTAAAAATTGAATTTATAGCTCGAAATGGGTGTTGGAAGATGACCGCGCTTATCGGGGGAACGATGGACGAAGAATTTTAATAGGATGCTTATGGACGCCCGGACCGTTGGCGGATAAATGATTCGCGGAATGTTGGGGCGACAACTAGGGTCCTGGTCACGATCAACCACAAAGTAACCCTAGGTAGCCCTTAAATCCACGAGTCATTGGTCATCTATTAACATCCACTTTGAGAAGATTACGTTCCAAAAGACACAGCTTCAGATAAACGGTTTAGAGGCAGTTGCCAACGATTAAAAAATTCGCAAATCTTAAGGTCTGTAAATCATTGAAGCGGAACTGCCCAGGGATAGCTTTTTGCGGAGGAATTTCCTAGACCTCTTTGAGACTCAAGAATTTACAAGTCACAATCAAATTATTACAAAAATTCTATCAGCTGTGGAAAGGAGATGGAACCTAGAAAAATGTCTTGGATTACATCCTTTGCGTGGTGGGACAGCTCTAGAATGAAAAACTTTAGTCGTCTTAATAATTACGAAAAAAGTTGTGCCGGACTATGGACGAATGTATCGGACAAGTTGTTAGATTGAAAAATTATAACCCATCTGCGGTTTTTTTTGGAAAAATTGCCTTCCAATTTAAGCCACCGTTTTTTTGGTATCACCAGAATATTTAATTTTTTTAAAACATTCTTGCATCGTCTTTGATAACAAACGTCCACGAATTATTCGACTTCGGTCCGTTGCCAAAGCTGACCCAAATCCTTAGCCGACAGCCTATTGACAGCTCTTTTCAAGAACCTTTTAAAACACAAGCTCAGTTTCTTATACAGTGACAAGTTTAAAGCTGATTGGTCCCTTTAAAAAGCCGGTCCAATATTTAATAGAATGTCGTCAGAAGCCCATTTGCTATCTTCGCCTTAATCTCGCCTTTCTGTAAAGCCTTATCTTGTTATAAGCCCAAAAGTTAGTACTTTAGTTTGTGGGTTATTGAGTGTCTAACTTCCTATAAAACAGGAACTTCCAAAAGCTAGATGCCAGACCCGTTCGTCTATTCTTCAAAATAACTTCAGTCAAAATCTGACACTATACGACGCTTCAATCTCTAAAGCATGAACTAATTGAACGATTGAAGTTCTAAGAGGAACTACTATCGAATTGGACTTTAGGAAGGACGTTTATTGGAGATGGTTGGCTCCTTTTTAGCTTACCCAGATAATGGAGATTAAATACAAGTCCTCATTGTTTTTTGAATACGCGTATGGTTGAGCGGCACTTTAGTTCAGTAAGTCCAATTAGTTCGTCAAACGTGCTACTTCGGTTTAGAAGGTACGACAAGAATGTCAATCAAGTCGTCGATCTTGAGACTTTAATTTCACTGTACGGTTTCTCAGGAAGTTATGAGCCGTCAGAGCACCTTCCGACTTAAGTCAACTTGTTAGGACTTATTGGTCCAACTTTTAGCAAATTCTGACCAAAGTTTCTGAGGCATTCTTTCACCAAATATTCACGAATTTCATTCTCCTCTTGAGCGAGTGGTGACTTGATCTACTAAAGTGCCCAATTATGATCGATTTTTCTGACGGAACAGCCAAGGCATCACAGATAACTACATCGGGATTGTCAA
Source organism: Cheilosia pagana (assembly GCA_936431705.1). Taxonomy (NCBI): domain Eukaryota; kingdom Metazoa; phylum Arthropoda; class Insecta; order Diptera; family Syrphidae; genus Cheilosia; species Cheilosia pagana. The sequence goes on from OW386169.1 coordinate 5,005,079, forward strand.
AGTCGAGCTGCGATAGAGTAGGAGTAGGATCAGAGGTCAGAGTACCCTTGATGTCATTAAACGGGTTCATGGTTCATGAGGAGAAGCTCGCGAAAAATTGTTAGACAGCCACCTGTAAAAACTCGGTAGGTCTAAGGACCACCTAATCCGGCGATCTAAGGCGGAAACAGGAAATTTAATTTTAAAAACATTCATCCCCTGCAATATATCCAAGATTTCTTTAAGAGACCATCTTCGAAAAGCTTTCAGACACCACTTGTAACACGATTGTTGAACGACTCCTGGAAAACTTGCAATGAACGAGAAAGTTTCGAATGATCAAGTCGTGCATTTTGTTTAGTTACGTCAATGCCGTTGAAATTAAATGTGCTAGTTGACCATTTTGTGACAGATTGAGCTCTCTTTCATGAGGTACGGCGCCCCAGTCAAAGAACAGACAGATGTTTTGTTTTCGTTCTCGTGTAGAGAACTCTAAAACTCAGAGACAAGTCTGAGAGTGGTGCTAATTTTTGAAGTTTGTTGCTGATTCCAATCCCGATACCCTGGTGAGCTGTCTCAAAAAATGTGTTTTCACTCCACAAGTAGGTACTCATAAATGTGTACTGGAACTGGAACGATGAGTTCCATTGCCCCAAAACGGGCGGCAGCAATTCGCCGAAGGAGAGACTTCCTTGCGTGCAATTATACAACTACCCGCACATGTCCAATCAAGAATCCCAGACGTGTATCGGAAACGTGTTATTGGATTTCGATGTACAACATCTCTCCGTCTCGCGTGGCCCATAATCGAAAATGCAAATCAATCATTGCCAACCTCTACGCACTGACCAAACCGATCCCATTCGATAAACCATCAGCGACAACAAGACAACTTAATTAATTATCCGCAGCGAAAGCGCGGTTGACTGCGTTTTACCACCGACGGAGTACGATTGTGACAGGGTTCATAAGTCACCGCAGCGGGTATGCGGCAAGCAGCAACGCACCGGATAACCGGATTGAAAGCAGCTTCGACAAGAGACACAAGCACAATCAAAGAACAAACAACCAAAAGAAAAGAAAACCTTGAACTGGGCCATGCCATGGCGGGACATACCTTCCTTTACCTACCTACACCGAAGACCCATAATGTCATTAACACCAGAGTTTTTATTAGTTTCTTGCCACTTGTTCGCGCTTAATTACCCTAAGCGGTGGGTCGCGCGCAAAAAAAAGAAGTGTTAAATCGTGTACACAAAAACCTGGTTACATCTTTGTGGGCTTAATCTTGCGCTTCGCTTTAATCGCCTTATGCGTTCACTTCGTCGGAACTGTGTGCGCGCGAACAATTGCCACCGCCGCGCCTTTGCATTGTCGCCACCGAAATGGTTAGTATACCATGGGGTTTTGTCAAGAAATCAATTGTCAAATGGCTGTGACACTAATTTCCAAGTAGTCAAAGATTGACGCGATGATTCGGCACGAAGAGATCGAGAGAAAGTAAGTTTTTTGTACCATCATCATCGCGAGGGCTAAGCTCAAGTATGAATCAAAGAGGTGTAGTAAGCGCAAGCGATATGCAAACGTGTCGCGTCGACTCAGTGACCACACGATCGGTATTCTTGGGATGAAAGTATCTATGGGTTTAGGTGGCAGGTAGCACGTGTGTGCTATAGAAAGGAGCCGGTATGATTGGTTTTGGTGGAGTAGTTTTATGACTCAGGTCGTGAGGAATTCGAATGAAATTCGAGTTTTGGGTTAGATTGGGTAATAAAAGCGTTTTCTGTTTGGTGTCAGCTGGCTGATGGTGTTGAACGAAAATTTCAAGCTTTGTTCTTAATTGGGTAGGGTTTTTTTCGTTTTAGTTTTATGAGAGAAAATGCAGATAGACCGCACACAGCGATGCAGTCGGTTTGGATTTTGATGGGCTGTTGAGGGGGTTTTCATGAGCTCAATGTGCACGACTGGATCGCACGTAACTTGCTCTTTATGATTTAGCGAGTTAAGAGAAAAAGAGTTTATACTGCTAGTTAAACAAATGCTAGAGAAAAAGGAGCCAGACCTGATTTTTTTGTACTCGTCTATCAGCGATCATGTTTTCGGCCATCTAGCGCCATCTTTCGGATAACAGTCATCAACATTATTGAACAGAAATCATTCCTTTTTTTGGATCAAAAAAGGTCCGAAGATGCCACAATGAGTAGCACAAAGTGCTGCATTTTTTCACAGGATATTCCGATGGGGACTTTTGAACTTTGACAGTTGATATCAGCCATATTGATGAAGCTAGATCTGTCAAATTGGCTGTCATTAATTCAGTCTGTTTTGTCAAATCACCATGGACGAATACAACGTTCAACAACAAGTGCAAACAATAAAATTGTTATATATCAAAATCAGGCGGAAACTGACCCTAGTTTTAATCGAAAAATCATCTTCAATGATGAGGCCCATTACTGGATAAATCCGTCTGTCTGTTTGTCTTTTGTACATTTCCACAATGATTATCAGATTTGTCCAATCATTCAACCATTTTTACTTTTGTTTAAAATTGAAAATGTGTTGGATCAAAATTTACAGTAAAACCCGGATAAGCCCCTTCCCTTAAATGCCCCGTTTTTGTATGCACTTAAGCGAGAGGCACTTATCCGGGTTTTACTGTACATAATTTGGTACAGAGATATGACAAATGTATGTCTTTCTACTGAGAAACGTTTACAAGCAATTTAAATAGGAAAATGCAAGTAAGTTTTGGGGAAACAACAACCAAAAACCTCAAATTTAAAAGACAAAATAAAAATAATAATAACAATTAAATAAAAACTAATAAATGAATAATAAATTAAATAAATAAATAAATAAATATGAACAAAACGATACATAAAATTAAACAATTCTAAATTTAACTAATTAAAAATTGAATATTTAAGTAAATAAATAATATTAAATAACTGACAAACCAATTAACAAACAAAATTGGTAAATAAAAAAATTAAATCAGATACGGATATGATATTCAATATTTAATTGATCAATTAGAGGATTGTCAAGGATGTCACATCTGAGGTAATCCGACTGATTTAAAATCTATGAACCGCCTTACATCCGCTGGTCATTTGAGGAAGTTCTCAGCAGTATATTAGGGTTAAAAAGGGGGCGTGGCACCTACCACAGAATAAAGTCGCCTAAAACGCTTTGTCTTGGCAATTCTGACTACTTTAGATACCAAATTTGTTAGATATAATGCCTGCTTGGAGTATTTTCCAAAATGTGGTAAAAGGTAGGAGGCGTGGCACTTACCATATGAAAGACGCCTCAAAAACGATCGAAGATTGATTGATTAATTAAAGGATTTTCACGGATGTCACATCTATGAACCGTCTTACATCGGCTAGTCTTTGAAAGAAGTTCTCAGCAGTAAACTAGTGCTAAAAAGGGGGCGTGGCACCTACCACAGAATAAAGTCGCCTAAAACGCTTTGTTTTGGCATTTCCGACAGCTTTAGATACCAAATTTGTTAGATATAATGCCAGTTTGAAGTATTTTGCAAAGAGTGGTTGAATATGGGTGGGATTGGACAACGAGGCGTGGCATCTCCCATATGAAAAAAGCCTCAAAAACGATGGAAAAAACTTTGCATTTAAAGCCCCTCGCTTCGTTCTCCAACATACTTCCAACGCTTACAACCTCCTACAGCAGTCTGGTGCAGAAAACTGATTCACATCTGAGCTGCTTGCGTCATTTACGAGTGATGGGCTTCACTTAATCAAAAGTAAGCCTAGTGTAAATTCCCGAGCCCGTTACCTGTTTCCCTATAGCACTGTCAGTACACGTATCATTATGTACTACGCTTAGCAGTCATAAATTCACCCATAACCACATTTGAATCATAATAATTCGCCATCATCATGCAATGCGCCTTCCTCTCTAAGGTCTCCATTCTGTTGCACTATACTCTGAGCAGAATACCATTCCTCACCGCAATCGCATGATGATTCCAAACTGATCACTTTGAGTAGATTTTGTTCATGCAACTTGAAGAAAACGAACAATAACAACAACACTCAAGCGAATGGATCAAGAAAATGCTCTAATGATGATGATGATGATGGTGGCTGATAGCTGGCTGACTGATGCAAATTACACGCGGCGGCGTCAATAATTGTGGTGACCTTATTTCGCATACCTCTGTTCGGTTTTTTGCTACCAATTTGCATACCTATACACAGACTGAGCCGCCCAACCTTCTTGTGTATTCTCTTGGCACAAAATTGGCCAAAGAATTACGCGCTGCATTATAACCATCAACGAAGCCAGGCTTTTCTTTTGTATTCCACTCCGATGCGGGACTGGTGGTTGTGTTCCTGAATCGTGATTGAGGACGCTCCAATTGGTGTCGATGATTACTTCATATTGATTTGAAAATCAATTTCAATCTGGACGCTGAAAGATGGCCGCCGGTGGTCAGTGGTCTTCTCTTGCTTAATTGCCGTAAATCAAAAACTGAAATGCGATTAATGATGGGCAACTGTCAGAATTTCACTTTTTTCGTGTGTTGGCTGAGGCGAAAATTGCACGCAACAATATTTGTGTTAGAATCGCATAGAACATTAACTTTGCGGAGAGAGAGAGAAGCGCAGATTAATTTTAGAAATCGGTCAGTTTGATTGATGGATTTGATTTCGAATATTATTCCTGAAATCGAAATGGGGCTGTAGTTTCACTCGAGTAATTTGGGGGAAACTTTCATATAATAAATTGGATTGCCGCGAATGTTGTTGTGAAAAAATTAAAATTCTTTTAAATGAGCTATAAAAGGCGATGACCTAGAACCGGCATAATGGGGTCCAACTACAGCAATTGTAGGTAAACGGTTTACTAACTGCGCAGCATGGTACCTTAGGTCTAGTTGTATCTAAAAGTTTGTGGAGTTTTAAAAATATTGTGCCCATTTGTCCTCTTCCTGATAGTTTTATTTGAAACAAAAATACCAAATATTAACACAAACATAGATTATTCCATACAATTTGTGAGCCACGCCCACTTTTAAGGGGCGTTTTCTTCATAAAAACTGAATTTCACTGCCAAAATTAAGCTAAACGTCACGACTTTCAATCGTTTTTCTAAAGAAAGACTACTTAAGGTGGGTGTAGGACAGTTTTTATCATCAGTTTCAGGTTCCATCCCTTGAAAGAATACAATCTTAAGATTTTTTTCGTCACTGAGCGACCTCCCACGAGGGTTAGAGAAACATCGACGAGTAGAACTGTCCCCAGGTAGCTACTTACTCCAGTCATTCGTATTGAGCATAAAATTGTGGGTCCTCCTAAAAATAAAACCTCACACAAACGAATGGATGTAAGAAGGGTCCTCTATGGATCTCACTATTTATCCTTAAACTCCCTTTTAGCACTCAACGATTTGAAGAGGATTGAATCGTGCGTAGTTTCCATTCATGCAGTGCGAAGGAAGATTAAGTTCCTTCATGTGTGCTATATGGACTTATGTAAAATACATTTTGCAATATTTAAATAAATGTGACAGTTGATTTAGACAAAGAATAAAATTCTATTTATAAACTAAAACTGCCATTACTTGCAAAAAATGCGACGATTTTTTTTAAGCGGTTTGTTTTTCCAAATTGGCAACACTTTTTTCAATTTTGCAGCTAACAGCTGATTTTAGACAAACTTAGCTTGCCATTTCACTAAGAGTAGGCAGACGTTTGTTACCTCTCCTTGAACAAGGACTTATGAAGCAGGAAAATCGCACTAAGGTCGTTAGAAGATGTCAAAAGCGTTGGTCTTGGCCCATGCGCGCGGTTGTTGCCGACGATATTTGGAATTTTTTTCTGCACCAATCTGACGACTTTTTTCACCCGTTTAAAACACAAACTCCCTTAGAAAAAACACCAAAGAAAAACAGTAACTGCTTGACCTGGAAAAACAGTCCATGAGCAACGCTTCGATCGATTGCGCACATAATTTTCGCACAATCCAGATTGCACCGCAACTCCATCAAAAGGTCACATTAATCCAGATCAGAAACACTCACACACACTGCCATCATCTCATATAAACTCAATTACCATGCACACCACTCAATCGATCAGTAGTTGTTGTCCATCTCCCGATCGATCCACGATTTGATTGCTCTGCATTAATCCCGCATTTAAAGCCAATCCGACCACGTTTCTTTCGCATCTTTTTCTGCTTCATCTTCGTCGTAGAATACGAACAAAATTCCACAACCCAAAAGAAGAACAAACATATTCATCTGACACGAAGTTGTTAGAATGAGCAACGATGGCGAACACTAATGACGCTTTATGGCGCAGAGCATGATGCATTACGAAGCGCGGCATCGCTGGCCGATGAGAGCGACTCTGTGTATACAGATAACAAACGGCATAGCTTTTACCTCTTTTGGTATAGTGCAAACAATAGATTAACGGGAAAACTGTTATTTTTTACTCTTTCTCTCTAAATCTACTTTAGTTGAAAAAAAAGCTGTTCTTTTATTCAGAGTTGGGATTCCTGCAGGAGGGGGAACGAAAATACCCATGCATCTATGCGATGATGGTTCTTTTGATTTGTGAAGTCGTTTTGTATAGTGTATAATAACGGCGCTCCACGGGCGAAGGTGCAATGATGAATGCGACGGCAAGGCAAGCAGTCAGACAAACATCTGAAGTGGATGGATTTACAATGTGAGTCTGGGGGTCTGTGAGTCTGCGAGTGCTGTCAGATGAAGCAGAAGGAGGGATCATTGTCATTGAGCTAGGGAGTGATATTCACTAATTTGTATATTGCTCTGATTCAAAAGGCTACCAAGGAAGGCTGTTTACATTTTTAAGCCTAAAAGTGGCTTATCGGTTGTCAGATGCTCTTAAGATGTGGCACAGTTTGTGTTTTTCTGGGAATCGAACTTGAGTCGCCTTATGCAAATGATAATTGATAATTTTTTAAACTGCAAACTTTAATCGACATGAAAATGATGGTCCCCCTAGATCTACACGAACCACAGTTTCATTTAAAAATGTCAAACCTATACATACAGTGGGTTTTTTACGAGTTGACGTAAAATCCACCGAACAGATTTCAATGAATCGTTCTGTGAAATGTTTCTTACGACTCCGAAAATAATATAGGCTATTTTGTTCACCGCCACGCCTTCTTTTTGGGGGCGTTTTCGACCAAAATCTATTTTTTTCCTAAGCAAAAGAAAAGCAAAGATGATTGTTACAACATTCAGTCGAGTAAGAGACATATAAAACCGCTGAAATTGTTTTTTCTTGCCAAATTACCTTTTTACTTAAACAGAGCTTGAAAGGTTATTCCCAAGCAACTCCTGAAATTTATTTCCACTTTCAAAAGTCATAGCTCCACTAAAGTTCAATGAACGCACTCCGCACCATCATAAACGTTATTAAAGCAAATTTATTTGTTCGTTATAATGTAAATGTGTTTAGAACTACATATATTCTAACCAAAGTTCAAATGAAAGCGAAACTGCAAACTATTGCATAAGTTCGCTGTCATTGCTATATGCATTTATCTTTATTTTTTTTAAACATTAATATCAACAACACGTTATAATTTATTCAATTAGTAGGTATGTAGAATCGTTTTGCTAATTTAGAGGCATCTGTCATTTGATTGGGAACTTATGTAAATCGGTTTATATACTTGAAAGAGTATTACAAATAGAATCAATTAAAAATAGAATATGGTGTACAGTATAATATGCTAATTTACCTAACGGGCATTGTGGTTATTCCATTATTCATTCAGATTTGATCTAATCTTGACTGGAGGCAGGAAAAAAAATTGGGTCGATATTGATACCGATTGAAAAATTGTTCAACTAATGGTTGAAGAAAATCAAGAGAGAGGAACTTTAGAAGCGGTGCGAAATTGAAAGCCATTTGGGGGGAAGAGAAAGAGGCTCAAAGTGGCGTCTTTATTTTGAGAGTGATAACTGTCAGAAATGGGCTCAAATGGACAAGATACGAATTGATATTTCCAGGCACTTTCTGTTGGGAAATTGACTGAAAAAAAAACAAGTTAAGGACATATGTTTACATATACCATGCAACGTACGAATTGTTGTATTTTGTAAATATTCATCCGAGTTTGTAGAACAAGAATTTAGAACTAAGCAAGTAAATATTCAACTCATTCTCATATTTAAAAATACCATCCGCAAACCAGGAGGCGATTCGCATTTCGTTCGCTTCGAGTTCCCCGAAGAAGCATTTTTGTTCGCCAGCAAGTTAAACCGAGAATCTTCCGCGATACTTTACTGTTTAAAGAAACTGCAGTCTGGCGATGGTTTTTTGGTGGTCTTCTAAGCCCCATGCAAAATAGATACGATCATACTTACGGAGAATGTAGGGCGAATTCAGAGGGGAATATTACGCGAACTCCTGGAAGAAGAATATGCAAACTATGCGTCGCAGCTGAAAATTTGTCTGTGGGGATTTAAAAAAGCAAAAATCAGTTATTCACTTATAAATAACTATACTCCTAAAAGTTACAACGAAACAGAATTCCGGTGGTTTTGGATGGTGATTCTTATAAGTAGCTGAAACTGGTGGTTGAATTTGATGGCGCGATATCTCAATGTAATGGATTTTATTTTCCAACTATTCAGGGGTCGAATCGGGTCGTCCGTGAACGAGCATTACGTTCACAGAATTAAGTTGATTTTACATGTGAAACAATGCTCGTTCACGGATGACGCCAATCGACCCCTGATCATTCTAAACCAAGTTCATCTTAGACGAAGCACTCGGACTCTATTTTCCATTTCGCATTTATGTAACTGACTTACTTCATGTCGCTAGTGCAAGTCGAATGTTTTGTAAAAGGTGGTAGCTTGTGGCGCTTTATTTACCAAAGATAAAGTGGTTCAAATGACAAATCATGTTAGTGTCAAAAACAAAACATGTCATTGCAAATTTACATAAAATCTAATGGAGATGGTAAACTGCTTTTTGAGGATTCCCATTCTTGTGGTAGCCTATTCGCATGTTGATGACATAATGCCGCCTCACAACAAAAGGAACCACCAGCAAAAGTAGTGCAGACAGTAAACAGCCTTGAGGTACACCGCTTTGAATCATCAATTCGTGACAGTCCTCTCCAGTGACAATGTGTTAAATAATAGCCTTTATAGATAGCCAATTTCTATCCTACGGGTTATATTTTAAAAATGTTATAATACAAAAATAGGTTAAACTAGTCTGATGGACGTTATTGATGACTGCCATCATCTGTTGCTTTTTATTGAACTGGGGATCTGTCGGAGGCATGTCAATCATTTTTTACGTCCTAGGTGTGTACAGAAATAAGTTAAAAGTTGATAGTTTATGGCAACTAGCTTCGTTTGGGATAAAACCTACGACTTCTGAGTCTTGAAAATAAACACCGATTGCAGGAGTTCGTTTAAAATAAGTCAATCCTCAAGTCAAAGTTCGTTTGATACTTATTTTATTCCAAAAAAGAGATACAGAAAGTTAGAAGAACCTTGAAAAGCTACAAAAGAACTCAAAATGGTTTGTTGTGAGTTGTGACCTTCCATTAAGAGGAGACGCGTCGTGAAAGCAATGCCCGACATCAACTTTGTTTCGCCAACTACCATATATGAAATATTTATCTCTCAAACAATTACACTGATGCATAAAACATGTGCCTATGTGCCCCCGAAATGTACGTATACAAAGTTTACGTTTTTTTTCGGCTAAAAGCCATTAGACACACACGCGCTTCAGTTTGGAAACTTTTAACGAAATTAAATTCAAATTAATTCAGTGAAATTGTTCTCACTTGTTTTGGTTGACTTAGCGCGGCGAACGCTTTAAGCATTTTTCTGTCTTTCTGCGAAGGCAAAAAAAAAACTCAACTTAAATAAAGGATTTCGTGAAAAGAAAACAAAGTATATTATATTTCAGAATTATTTTCTCATCCTTCGATACGACGCGACGGTGGTTACAACTCAGCAGAAATGAGAAGAAAAAATACGTAACAACAAAAAATTATATAAACGTGTTTGTTTTTTTTGCTGTTGTTGTTGTTGATACAATGAGGAAAGTCACCGCCTGGATAATGAAAATCTGTGCCAAAAAACGCCGGGATAAATCCAACACAAATTAGGAACTCGCGGCAATCAGATGAGCTATCTGAGTGAGATGATATCTCGCTTCTACTTGACTATCCAGAGGGAGGAAATCCAATAATGATTAACTTCACGCTAGTTAGGCTAAAACGAAAGACATCTCCGTGATTGGGGGGGTAATATTGACAAAATACGCTCCAGGCATGCGATGCGATGGTGCGTAGCTATGCAAATCAGGATTTGGACTTTATTAGGTGGAGCAGCGCTCGAGGGAATGGGTATTTTAATCAAGTGAAGTATGATACTTTGATACTATCGGTGGGTTATGCGGAAGGTGGAACGCGGATTGCCAGTCGTGTTTTCGATAAGGCATTGTTGAATATAAATGGAAGGACTTTCGCCAGATGAGACTTTTCTGAGTAAGTTGTTAAGTAGTATTTCATTGGATGAGTGGAAGCGTGACGTCGCGCTAGGTAAATTGACCGCCAAAGTGAGTGGTGAAGGTAGTTTTTGAACAGCACACCGCTGAAGATTTCAAACAAAATTCGCAGAGTTGTTCTTCTGATTAGCGCGGTGACCAGTGAGGCATTTTTTGAAGTCTTCTTCCCATAATGAGGGCATGAATTAAAAAACGAAAAAGTTCTGTCTATGTACGTATGAAAGGGACCTCTGCAACTTTATACAAAAGTCAGGACAGTTAATGAACGGCAAGCGGGTAAAAAATCTCTTTAAACGTAATATTTATTGTTCCGGGGGTCCAACCGAGAACCTCTCAGGCATTAGTCCATCAGACTAACCACTGAGTTAATCCAAAACCAATCCCTGTGCACGATATAATTTTTTGGTCAATAAATGCAGAGATTTGGGGGTTCAACCGAGAACCTCTCCCTCAAAAGTACATTAAATTAACCACTGAGTTTATCTAACAAAAGTCTGTGTACACAATATAATATAAAACATCGGATGACAAGTGTAGATCTCCACAAATATGAGGGTTCAACCGAGAACCTCTCACTCAAAAGTCTGTCACACCACCCACTAAGTAGATACGTCTAACAACCGTCTCGGTAAACGATATAATACCACGGACAATAAATGCAGGTCGCTAGAAATTTGGGGGTTCAACCGAGATCTTCTTAATGAGTATGCAATATGATGATGTATTTGATCTGGTAGGGGTTGGATGATGCAAGGTGTTGTGTGGGTTTATGGTCGTTCGCCAGATGCTTGTAAATAGTTCTCACGATCTTCGACGTTTCCAAAATTGGGAATTCGTTTGAACATTCGTTTCAGCATTCGTGTTTGTTTCCATTTGGTATGGGAATTCGTTTCTGACAGATTTCAAACACAAAACTTGAACTTTGGCTGTAGCTTAACTCTTAGAAACCAAAAAAACTATCCAACGTCCACTGTAAACTTACAGACTTTATTTGTCTGCATGTTTAATACTTCACAAAGGTTTAAGCTGTTCTTGGGCTGGTAAATGAAACATAACAAGAAATACAGGCGATTCCAAAGAAGGAACTCATAGAATGGCTAACGAAATAAATTTGAAAAGTACTATAAAAGATGATTGACTCACCTTAATGACTAAATAGACCTTTCTTGTCCAACGAGAAGAGTCTAAAAAAAGAAAGAAATAAAAGTAAGTTTAAACGTAGGACACAATGATGAATAGAGCGATTTTCCAATTTTTTTTAAAGTGAGCTCTGTGGGTCCCTTCGAAAATGGGATGAAAATGTAACTACTCTTTGATTCGAAAATATTTTCAACGCACTTAAATCTATACATATAATAAAACTGTAGCCATTTTCTATGTTCGCAGTTGGCGTGAAAACTAATGCACTGATTTCGATGAAACTTTTTTTAAAATGTTAGTTAAGGTTCTGAGACGGTAATAGGCTATTTCTTTTATTAGCATGCTTAATTTTTGGCAGCGTTTTTAGCCAAAATGTGTTTTTTTTCTGACTTTACTGCCTTTAGCTCGCCATTACTCAATCAATTCTTAATCAATGTAAACCAAACAAAAAAATAAAGAAAGCCAACACTTCCATAATTATTTTAAGCCATCAATCAGCTTTCTGCGTCATCTAGAAGCTGAGCTACAACCCAAAATCTAACATAAAAAAACTTAATTTATTTCCTCAAATCGAAAATTTTCCACAACCGTTGTTCCTGAATGTTGTTCTGCTTGGGGGTGGTGGGTGGCGCACATCACACATACATTGCAACACAACAGCGTCATCAAGTTTTCTACGAAGTGAAACGAAAGAGAAGGTCGATCTTCCTGACCCGACCCGATAGATGGCGCTGTAGGCGATCTTCTTAACCACTCAACCGATTTCAATGAAATTTTGTGGGTGGGTATGGTTGGTTGTTTCTTGATGGATGGGATAGTTTTGGACCCGATAGATGGCGCTGGAGGCGATCTTCTTAACCACTCAACCGATTTCAATGAAATTTTGTGGGTGGGTATGGTTGGTTGTAACTTGATGAATAGGATCATTTTGGACCCGATAGGTGGCGCTGTAGTCGATCTTCTTAACCACTGAACCGATTTCAATGAAATTTTGTAGGTGGGTATGGTTGGTTGTTACTTGATGGATAGGATAGTTTTGGACCCGATAGGTGGCGCTGTTGTCGATCTTCTTAACCACTCAACCGATTTGAATGCAATTTTGTAGGTGGGTATGGTTGGTTGTAACTTGATGGATACGATAGTTTTGGACCCGATAGATGGCGCTGTTTTCGATCTTCTTAACCACTTAACCGATTTGAATGAAATTTTGTAGGTGGGTATGGTTGGTTGTTACTTGATGGATAGGATAATTTTGGACTCGATAGGTGGCGCTGTAGTCGATCTTCTTAAACACTCAACCAATTTCAATGATCTTTTTTTTGGTTTGTATGGTTATACGGAAAGATATATTTTTTGAATTTTTTCAACTAAACTCTCATTAAAGTGAATACCTATATGGGCACGTTGGACTGAACTGAAGAAGCTAGGTTTTATACAGACACTATACACAAAAACTCTCGAAATAGAAATAGAAAACTTTGGATTGGATAAATTAATGAATACAATTATCAACTGCGCTGTATTAAGATTATAATATTAGGTATAACGATTTGGTTTTTTAATTGAATTTCTTAATGAAATTCAACATACAACACAGTTCAATTTAACATCCACATTTAGCGAGAGAAGTTTCACATCTGGCGTGTGGTCACAAGCACACTCTGTTTTTTTTATGTGTAATAAACGACAGCAATGTGCATGCAGATCTTCAAATTTTTTTGTTTTTGCAAAAGGTATTTCTAGACCACTATTGGCACTATTGCTTTAGTTAGAATAAGAATTTATTGAAATTCAGTTGAACTAATTTTGTATCCGTTTTAATAAGTAATGCAGAAAAGGACAAAGGGTTCCTTAAGTGTACTTGAAGTGATTGACAAAATCGGCATTATCGGCGAGCGAAGCCGCGGGCAACAACTAGTTAGTAAATAAGAGTCTACCACAAGATCTAAAATAACTTTTAAAAGCTTAATGTAAAGCAATCAAAAGTCCCCTCACACCTAAAGCTTTCCGGAGACATAAATCTACAGAGAAAATGTCCTAACTTACTGTTCAGATCGTTCCAAAAAGACGAGCCACACGAATGGCTGTGAAAAACAAGGCCCAGAGCCCTTTATGCAAGCATTCTAGATAGTTTTTCTTTATTTAAATAGTGCCTCAGGGAAGCCACTTGGGACCCACATTGTTTTTTGTTGAACCTACGTGCTTCGTACATGTAGCATTTGTTTTTTTCTTGTCAATTGACCAAGAACTTAATGCTGGTTCCGATGTTTGAAAATGAGGAGCCCCTCGTTTCTTACTTCTGAAAATATCCCCACGCAAACGGCTGGTATTTAACCCCGCCTTACAAACTGCAGAGATGTCGTTAAGTCACACTTTCCATCCGTTCAAAATAGCAAATGAAACCAATCAATTTTTGACGGACCAATCTGAAGAGTTCCGTATCTTGGCGCGCCGCGGGGTCTTAAAGGCATTCTGACAGCAATTTGAGTGAAGAATATTTTTAGGAAAATTGTGGACTTTTATGTACTTATTTTGTACATTTTGCGGCTGAAAATGTCAAAAATGTTGCCTAAAACCTTTTCAAATCCGTTTATGACTTCAAATGCAATAACACTTATAGTCAAAATTCCGGCCAACATTCTGAGGTGGCTGAGAAATTCTGACATTATTCGAGAAGCAAATGGTCACCAAAAAAATAATATAGATATGCAGATTCTTTTCTGATTTCAGTCAAAGTCACTTTCTTCGACTGGCACAGCCGGTTTTTTACCCCCCAATCTGACCCACTCCCAACAAAAGTAAATTTCTAATTAATTACAGCCGATTTCTAAAATAAAAAAAAATGACTGCCTTCCCTATCAGATCCACTTGCCAAGCAGTCTTCTCCTAGCTTAATCTTTAATCTAAATGTCATCTCGTTGGTCAGTGACTGCAAAAAATTGCCAAGAAAAACAAAACCACTACCCGACCGCTTTATGTCCAAATACTCGGCAGTCGGCCTCGGCACAGTGTATGAGTGAAAAATTGCATTCCACTTATAATCTCATTTTGAGTCTTAAAATCCACCATCATCATGACCATCAGCCTCAGCACTTTCTCTGGTAAATGCACAAGCACAAGTAGTCAGACGGACCGAACGACAGGTATAAACACAAAATCAGACTTGTCATGTACTTCCTCATCTCGCGTGTGTGTTTTTTGTTGTTGTTGTTTTTTTCTTATTTTTCTGTTGTGTCCAATCCATCTGTCATCATTAAATGGAATGAAAATTAAGTGGAGAGGAGATCTTTCAGATTTCACTTACCAACTAAATACGATGTGTTCGAACTGACAAAATGGCAAATTCCAATTGCTATAGTCTACACAGACATATGTGACTTCCGATCGGGTTTGCAGACAGAACTAGTTTGAAAAAAAAATCCACTCCCATCTGCATGTCTGCTTAGAGGAGAAAAAAAACAAATCTATTTATTCAATTGGCTTGGGAGAAGCGCAAAACAGTCGGCAGTAGCTGCTCGCAGATGTGTAAGATAAACAAAGTGAAACGTATTGTCGCTGTGTGTTTAATGCATTTGACAGATTGCAATTAACCTTGTTTAAATGAGCTGGCAACCGCGCGCCTTCCCTGAACTTGAATCGATATTAGTTTTGCATAAATGTGCGGGGGCGTGTGTAGTACACACACAACCACTGATAACTGCGAGTGCTGCACTTTTGTGTGCAACTCACGATTACCGTTTATTGTGGCTTTTGGCCACGAAATGCATGTCACGTAGATGATGCCAACTTCAGGACTGTGGTCACGATTGTCGGCTCTCGGCTGTCGGCTGTCGACTGCGCGCGACTCTCGCTTTGGATGACAGAAGATAGTTGCGGCTGGCCACATACAGCCAACCACTGCCCTATAATGGTTTTCCTTTGAGGTTTCGAGGTCAGAAATGTGTTGTTTTTTGGTTGTTTATGTGCAGTTCCATATTGTTTGTGGCAAATGGGCACAATGTTCTGTTTGTAGTGGTAACATTTTGTGGGGTACCCTAGGGTTGAGCACTATGGCCTACATTGGTAGGAGAGAATGTTCACACAAATGTTGAATGGCGCATTATCGCCTTATATAGACCGGCATCAAAGTGGAACGGACAGATTTTGGCTGCACTTTTGTCCGATTGTACTAGAAGACTTCCGAACGTGATGGACGATTTGTTCTCCGATGAACAAACAGCTCCGGTTACGGCCACTAAAAGGTCAAACCACAATGAGATTTCTTGTCCGTTTAGACGTGAATTGCAAAACGTGACCGTAAAAGGATTAGCGCATAATTTTGGTAGCTAGCTGCTGCAAAAAAAGCGGTTGAAGATCATTTCGCAAATAAAATAAAATAAAACAAATCAGTATAAAATAGAACTGCGGCAGGAAATTTGAAAGAAAGCTAATTGTTGATTAAAAACGCCCCCAAAAAGTGGGCGTGGAAAACTTTAAAATCAAGGAATTGTAAAAAAAGGGTTGAAGATCATTTCGCAAATAAAATAAAATAAAACAGAACAGTATAAAATAGAACTGCGGCAGGAATTGTATGAGAAAACCAATTGTTGGTCAAAAACGCCCCCGAAAAGTGGGCGTGGTGAACTTTTATATCACCGAAATGTTAAGAAGAATATTGTCTACGTATTCTGTGAAGAAATCTTCACTTCGTTGGCGTTTCTTGTCAAAAAAGTATGCGTGTAAGTGGACGGATTTAAATAATCTTTAGTAAAGTAGTAAATTTCTTTTTTTTTTATTTAAAGATGAGTGCCCTCTAAATTGATGAAATTTTAATGAACTGCGATCAGACTGCTAATTGTTAATCTGACAGCTGTCGCCATCGTTTTATTCGGTATTGTTTGACAAGTCATTAAGCGGTGATCGATTGACTTGTGAGTTGATTCATTGGGCGCCTGACCTTCAAAATGGGTGGTTTTTCGGTTGGCTTCTTAATGAGCAAAATCGTCGCATTTACAGCGAGGGGAGTTGTCTAAAGAATACAAGGTTACTACCTTCCCAGGTCCGGTGAACAGACAAAACTCATAATAGACTGAAAGGTCTTTAAAACCGGTTACCAAACCCATGCTAGGTGCCTTACTCAACGTTAAGTAACCACTTCACACACTCAAAGTGAGCGCATGTTGACTGTTCCATACCCTTCACAACAAAATTCACAACTTTCATCGAAAAATTCAATTAGACGACACAGCCAGACAATGGTGTGGTAATACACTTTCAAAGTTATTTAACCAGTACTTGAAATCGAAAGCAATCAACTTAATTAAGTTGTCGTATATACCGTATCCGAGAAGATGCACTATGGAAGTGTCACAAATTAATTGTGGTACAGCTATTGGGTAAATGCCAGTTAATTGCTTTGGAAACTGACGATTTAACTCGACGATTAGTTCCGCTGACATTCCGACGTTATCTTTCAGTTAGTATTCAAGGCGATGAACTCTTAATTCAATTATTTATAATTGAACAATGTCTTTGAACTTGTTTTGAGGGTTAAGTGTAAGCCTACTTTCCACAACCGCACTCAAGGACTTCACCCCAGGGCTAAATAATGAAAAGACAACTTGTTTTGACCATTCATCGAATATAGGTCAATGAATCTAAAAGGAATTTGAATCACAACTTGAGTAGCGATAAATTTCCATAGTTCCACTTCACTCATACCGTGGGAATATGGCAGCAACTCTCAATTTCTCCACCAGTCCGTCCATCTTCTTCGCTATTATTGGACAAGCTAATCAATCGCAATCATTCGCCTCTCCTTTGATGGTGGACGTTGGCGGCGGCACACCAAACCTGTCTGTGTATTGTAAGCGGCATGCTTCCTACCAACGACACCATCATCATTAGTGATGAAGCGCTGACCCAGTTCGTTTCGAACCCAACAAGCACTAGGTGATTCACACTTTTGGTGCGGTAATTGACTCCTGCGCTGTCGATGGACTTGTTTTGAAAGAAAACAATTCCAGCGAGTCGCCGCGCCGCCGTATCGCACAAACAACAAATTCATTACATTCCCCATATATGTCCATAAATATCCACATCCACATCTGAAAGTTATGTAAATGGGAGTGCCACCAGATGAATGCTTATAGCGTCAACATGGTGGATGGCACCTCGCACTTCTAGCGCCAGATTCACTTTGGTATAAAAGAACTTGTTCGAGAGTGGAGCCAAAGAGTGGGCCGCTGGGAAGACTGGTCGAGGTCCAAAAGTAAAAGTTATGAAAATTAATTGATTTGAAATGGGCTACGTGTGGATGCAGTTGTTTGTTTGGAAGAGGTTACACCAGGCCATCTTTTGACCTCATTCCTCTGGAGAGCTATATAGTGTGTTGGCGTTGTAAAAAAAAAATTAATTAAGGGGCACTACATCAATGGTTGGATAAAGTACAAGCTTGTTGGACTTTATGAGCTGTCCCACTTAGGGGAGACGAATAGAGTTGATGGGTTGAACGTTGTAATGATAGGAAGCTGGGAAAAGTCGCAAAAAATGACCTCTAAGATTAAGGACAGAGGGTGATTAGAAGAATGTACATAAAAATGGCTTACCGCTTTTGCAACTGAACTACACTTTGAATGAAGAGGCAAATCAACTCAAGATGTAGTCGATGGTGTCTCTTGCAGCTTAAGGTTATAGTTATTCGGAGCACGCCTGATGAGGTCACAGTACGTGGTAGATCGGGTTAAGTACATGATCGCCTAAATTATTTATTTTTTCGAAGACTTCGTAGCCATATAAAGCTGTACTGGAAACGGTTCCAGCTCTATAATTCGAAATTCTTAGGTTTGCGTCAAATAAACTAGATGCTCTTTTAAAACTCTCTTCTTAAGCACTAGGGAAATTTTTTCTAGATTTAAAAAGATCATTTCCACAATGCTTAAGTACAAATTCGCAAAATACTTGACTGATTGTGAGGCGTTAAGGAGGGCAAAGAAAAGACGAGCACATTCACCACGGCGAAGATAATTTTAATGTAGCCCGAGGATTATTTATGGAAACAACAACAAAATCAACAGCAACAACATCAATAACAACAAACACAAAAACAAATACAACAACAATAACAACAAACACAAAAACAAATACAACAGTAAGAACAACATCAACAACAACCAGAACAACACCATCAACAACAAGAAAAACCACAACTTTATTGGAAACACCACCAAAACATTATCATCATCATCAACACCAGCAACAACAACAAAAACCACATCAATAAAAACAACACCAAGAACAAAAAAACAAAACCCACTACTGCAGCATATACACGTTCTAGAAAACCCACAGGCCGTGAACAAGATTCCGCATATCCACGCAAGGAATGGATACCCTTTCCAACCTTCTTTTTAATCTGATTTACAATTCACACTGTCTTAATGAAATTAATACCAAAAACTCCAACAGAGAAATAGACTCGAGATCGGTACCTTCGTGCAGTTCGTCTCACGATAAATGTATTCCGTTCGAAGTTTTAATGACCGAAGTGTTTATTTTTGACAATTGATCTTCTTAGCCATTCGATTTAGGGAAACGCCCATTTGACTGATCAACGAGAAAAAGAATTGCAATCTATGGCAATCTTCGATCGAATGGTAGTCTCTTTTTTTAGTAAATTTAATGACCAAGTTATCCATGATCGTATAATTTCTGTTTTTATTGTCCCGGAATTCTCAAAATTCCGATCTACACTATAAAAAGTGTGCGTGCGTCTGACCACTTATGCGATTCACAATCTTTTTGTCGTTGATACCTTCTGGACGAAACAAATAAACGAAATGGACAGTTTTTTTTTCGACGATCAAAAGGTACGCGTGATCACTTTTTGAGATATTTAACTCATCATAGCTGCGACCGCACACACAGTCAAATGGCGCGCTTCGCTCTCACAAATGAAAGTAAAAATTCAATTTGTTTTTTTACTACACAATTAACGATCAACGATCTGATTGGAAAAAATCTGGCCATCTGGGAAAGTTTTACATTTGGCCAGCTAGCCCATCACCATATGCGTCTGTGTATAATTGGTAATGTGAGACCGATCTTGTTGGTTTATTTATATACGGCGTCTTTTCTACACCCTTTTGTTAAACTATGCAGCAATTGGTTTTAATTTTTATTTAACTTTCGATTTAAGTTGTTGTTTTTCTATTCATCTTTATGTCAATTAAGACGAAAAAAAAAAATAAACGCATCGAAGTAAACAGGGCAAATGTTTATTTTTGAGTTAAATTAATTTTATTTACCATTTTCGGTTGGCGAGGCAGAATAATTTCATGTAATTAGCACATAATGGACACTGGACAGGACATTGCAATTTAAGTGGCAGACCGGCAACTGAATTTTGCACTCGAAATGATGATAAATTAAATTTATAATTTATTACGTGTATCGGTTTTGTATAGAAAGGGTTACCTAACCTGATTAGGTTAAAGTGACTTATATATTTGTGTTTAAAATAAGTGGATTGGCTGCTAAATATGGAAAATTTAATTATGTTACAAAAGACTCGACCGAACGACATGGAACTAACCACACACGGTTTGGAATTTTACGAATTTTTGTATAGGAATGACTTTTAAACCGTGCTGTCGTTTTTTGAGAAATTAGTTTCCAAAAGTAGCACGATCCCAATACTGGAAAAACTGACGTCTCGACTGACTAAACGATTTTATGTGTAAATTTCGGATCCATATTGCACCCACTGAATTTTCCTACAACTTCAAAGCAACAAAGTGAACGACTGGATCGCACGAAACTCACCAACAAAACACATAAAATAGATATAAATATTGAATAAATCCACACAGTCCTTATTTATTTATTGCTTAATACAAGCGTATAAAGAAAATAAATAAATAAAAAACATAGTTAAACAATCTACAAAACTTAAGACTAAAAAATAGAACATAAAATTGGTCAATGACAATTTTGTGATTGGGAAAAAATGGGGTAGTCAAGGATTAAGGTGGTTAAGAAGAGCATGTTCCAGAGCTGGTTTTGTGCAGTTTAAGTCAAATATGCTGGGAAACATGTTTGATTTGCAAAGCATTCTAACCATAGTCAGTGCGGTGTTGGGGAAGGCGGAATAGGGGTACTGATCTTAGCGATATCTCCCCGAGTTCTAAGAGTTTGCAAACTAAGCAGTTTTAAAGAATAAAAAAATATGCCACCATTCGTTTAAAGATCCAAACTAGAACGATCACAATGTACAGCAAAGCTTTATCAAGGCCAGAAAAAGAAACTAACCATCTTTTTTACAGATTTTCCCTTTTATGACATTAATCGAATAATGTTATACCTACCAACTTTACTAATTACATGGCCATAAAGTAAGACTACGCACAACCTTGTAGCAAGTGTTCGTCACGTCTACCTTTCGAAGAAGCCACACGAACAAAAAGAAACCACGGCACAGGCAACCAGTTTAAGAAGTTATTTTCTTGCCTAGTATCTAAATACGTTTTTTTTCTTATTTACTTTCTCATTTTTGCCTTCAAAATCAATATTTATCTTACCTCTATTCTTATTATTTTTTTTGCAGAATAATTGCAGAGGAACAGCCTTTTAGCGCCAGCCCAGTGCCCAATAGCTGAATGGTGACGATTCGTTTTCGGTTTAGAGAATCTCGCATCATTAGTAGAAGAAAAACAAAAAAACAACAACGAAAAGCAAACCTCGGACAGGATAGTCCGGTTTTTCCACACTATTTTCACCGCATAATTTCCAGAAAACCTCATGTGCTCTGGTGATGATGCGACTATAATAAAAAAAAAAAACCAACCAACCGACCATTCTTGGACGGCTGTAAAGCGAATTTTTCCAACCGGAAAATAAACTAAAACTTTTATCTCGACTCTCGCTTGTGTGGAGTGGAAGCGCATTGAAAGCGAAAAGTTTGTAGCGCAGTTTGCGTCGCCTTGAACAAAGTTTGACATTCCTTAGAGGAGATGAGTGATGTTCGGTAATATCTCGTAGATGACAGTGTTTTTGCTCCTTGGAGGGTGATGTTAGATCTCATAATTAACTACAAATGAATTTACGCACTCACAAGTACAAAGAAGTTGTGCAATTTTAATTGAATCCTCGACGACGAGGACAAATTTAACACGAACAATAATTGTGAATTGTAATTAAGACAATACGAACACTATGGATACCGTGTACGGGACGAAGAAGTACTTTCAAAGTTTATCCGGCGGAAGTGACATTTACAGATCGTCCACATGCAGACCTATGGTGAGTAATTGCAAAGTTGTTAGCCATTAAGATGTAAGTTCAAAATGAGACATTTTAATGAAATAAGCCTTTTGGGGAATTGAAACTTGCGCCATCTATCGTACACAAACTGTACTTTCGTTACAATCGTAAGGTTTCATCGCAATCGCATTTGAAACGCACAGTCAGACCGTACAAAGTATAGTTAGATAGTCAGATAGATTTAGCTTAGACACGAACCAGTCGGTAATGATTGCTTATAGAACCCGATCGAATGGTTCTTAATGTCATTAAATATTAGATTTTGAGGATTTTCACTAAGCAACAGGCGCATACAAAGTTGCAGCTCTGTTCAATTAGACAAAAAAATTATCTATCTAAGACACAAACCATATTTTTGAATGTAGTTTTGAGCTACTATCAAGGTACAGTAAAACCCGGATAAGTGCCTCACCTTAAATTCCCGTTTTGATTGGCGGATTAGGCAGTTATAACAAAAATCCGCCTAAAGTGCTCAGAATTTTGGTTCTCAAAAAGGTACTTATGCGGGTTAGGCACTTAAGCGAGAGGCACTTATCCGGGTTTTACTGTATACTCTTCTCTAAAAATAGTCAAAGTAATAAATCATGAGAGGGTGATTGTAACCCAATGATTTGACTACTGGTCAGAACCACAATAATTCGAATAACCGAGTTGTTGAATTTCAAAATTTCATATCCACCGCATGTCCATCCAAAAGAAGCCTTTTCACTTTTAGGATCAAAAGTCATCATGGAGGTAAACAAACCATTATTCAGTTGGGCAGATCATTATATCGGGATTCTACATGAGGTCTCGAAATCGAATATTAAAAAATACAAAAAATTTCACATGAAGTGGAATTTATTCATGCAAATTTTTTCACTGACAGATACCTAAACTACTTTTGGATTAATTAAAATTTAAGTTATAATGAAGCTACACAACAGTGTAGACTTAAACGGTGCTTAACCAGTTGTCGCATCAGCAAGAGTTGTTCCTGTCGTACCATCGTCCGTTGGTGCTGTTGTTCCATCGTCCGTTGGTGCTGTTGTACCATCGTCCGTTGTTGTTGTCGAACCATCGTCCGTTGGTGCTGTCGTACCATCGTCCGTTGTTGTTGTCGTTCCATCGTCCGTTGGTGCTGTTGTTCTATCGTCCGTTGGTGCTGTTGTACCATCGTCCGTTGTTGTTGTCGAACCATCGTCCGTTGTTGTTGTCGAACCATCGTCCGTTGGTGCTGTCGTTCCATCGTCCTTTGATGCTGTTGTTCCATCATCGGTTGCTGCTGTCGAACTATCGTCCGTTGGTGCTGTTGTACCATCGTCCGTTGTTGTTGTCGAACCATTGTCCGTTGGTGCTGTTGTACCATCATCGGTTGCTGCTGTTGTTCCATCGTCCGTTGCTGCTGTCGAACTATCGTCCGTTGGTGCTGTTGTACCATCATCGGGCGCTGCTGTCGAACTATCGTCCGTTGGTGCTGTTGTTCCATCGTCCGTTGCTGCGGTCGAACCATCGTCTGTTGCTGCTGTCGAACCATCGGCCGTTGTTGTTGTCGTGCCATCATCCGTTGGTGCTGTCGTTCCATCGTCCGTTGTTGTTGTCGTTCCATCGTCCGTTGGTGCTGTTTTTGCATCGTCCGTTGCTGCTGTCGTATCATCAACAGTTGGTGTTGTTGTTGTCTTAGCAGCTGTTGTTGTTGGTGTCTTAGCTGTTGTTGTTTTCTTAGATGTTGTTGGCTTAGCTGTTGTTGTTGGCTTAGCTGTTGTTGTTTTCTTAGATGTTGTTGGCTTAGCTGTTGTTGTTGGCTTAGCTGTTGTTGTTGGCTTAGCTGTTGTTGTTTTCTTAGATGTTGTTGGCTTAGCTGTTGTTGTTTTCTTAGATGTTGTTGTTGTCTTAGCTGTTGTTGGTGCCTTAGCAGTTGTTGTTGTCTTAGCAGTTGTTGTTGTCTTAGCTGTTGTTGTTTTCTTAGATGTTGTTGTCTTGGCAGTTGTTGTTTTGGCTGTTGTTGTTTTCTTAGGTGTTGTTGATGTTTTGGCTGTTGTTGTCTTAGCTGTTGTTGTTGTTGTTGTTGTAGTCTCCTCGTTATCCTCATCAACCAACTTATCGATTTTCTTGTCTAATATATTAGCTTCAATTCCGATTCTCGTATAAGAACCGCAGATTTTCACTTCCAGAACAGCCAGATCGGCCCTGGCAATTCTTTTCCCGAGAATATTGAATTTAGCTGGAGCTATTGCAAGCGGTACCATTGCCCTACGAATATCAGCAGCGCATTTGACCTGTGCTCTGTAATCGTTTGCCTTCAATTTTGAGCACTTTTCAACCTGCTCGACTAGAGTGTTCATTGGTTCACGGAAACGGCTAGCAGTTGCATCGACTTCCCCTTGCAATTTATCCAATCGGCCGACTTTATCAGTTGTGCATTTCTTCAGCTCCTCCGAACGCTTCTTGACAAAGCCATCTATAATAGCCTGACCCTCAGCCTGAGCTTCCTCAGAGGATTTAGCCAATTTATTCTTATTCTTATCAGACCATTGCTTGAGACTTTCGTCTTTCTTGTTCTCCAACTCCTTCGTAGTTTCCTTAACCTGCTTGCTAGCACTTTCAATTGCTTGCTGAGCTCTTTTGCTCGACGTTTGAATGTTTGAAAGCCTCTCTTCGACCTTTTTTAGTGTCCGTTGCATAACATTGCTGCGTACTCCAGTCGATTGCTGCCTAACAGCGGTGTTAACTGAAGCAGCAACTTTGTTAATATTTCCGATGACGTCTGTACCAACAGCGATTACTGATTTAGGGACTCCCGTAGCAACCTTTATAGCACCCTGCGCAATATCGGTGCCGCTTTGGAAGACACCCTTGGCAATTGATCCGGCTAAGTCGGCAGCATTTTCACCAATGGAACCAGCAGCGCGGGCGCCTTCTCCGATTAGTTCAAAGATGAACGGTTCAGCTCTGGCTTGTTGGACCATGAGGCCTAAGCAGAGGACGAGAATCGGCGCGATTTTCATTATTACGGCCGTAAGAAATGCGATATAAAACTGATCGATGGACGGATAGGACTGGTATTTATATGCAGGAAGTTTGGACAGACAAATGTTGATTTGTTTGTTATTCGCACTTGTGTACATATTTATTGATGCTGCCCTGGCTTGGACAATGAAGCCCACACTTGTGTTTGCAGTACCTGCAGTGTTTACCGTCTATACGGATCTAGTTCGACTTGGTAAACAATCTTACGCAAGGTTACCTCGGCTCTTTTTTTGCATGAGCTTTGCTACGCCTACGAGTAAGGTGTCATCTAGTCGCATGCAATGTCCTTAAGCCAAAAATGTACAACAAGCCTACATGCGGCCAACTTACCTACGGAAAAACTGAGCTCCGGATCAATTTAATCCCTTCAGGACCTAATGCCTCTTCGGTCTGAAGCTTTTTTTAAAACCCTACCCCATCGAAAAACTAAATGTGGATGAAATGTCCATGGATGAGTTGAGCTGCTTAGATGAGCTCTAAGGATGTCTATGGAATCGTCATAGATGACTTCGCTATGGATGAGTTGCAATGGCCTAAGTTAGCTGTAACTATGGGCTTATGATGGGCGTGGATGAGTTGTCCCAAAGTTAGAAACATCCATTGATAAGTTAAATTTCTTTAAGGACACCTTCCGATCTTATATCGAGAGTCCTAAAGGAACCTTAATCATGAATTCTAAGTTTCCGGCTCAGGTTTTAATATTTCCTCTATGTTTAAGAAGAAAGCGCCGGATAGAACGAATTCCCTTCCCTTTTTTGTACCAGAAAGTATTTATAAGTTTTGTTGTTGTAAATCAGTTTCTTAAACTAAGCTGCGTTAAGATAGTGCTGATTTTTTCCAGTTATTTAACGACTTAAGCCGCAGCCCTAATAAAACTGAGAAATACACTTAAAAAATCAGATAAATCTCTCTAATTCTGACAAACAGCTGAGCGTTCTGACTGAAGTCTGAATTTCATAACAGCCTTTGGATTTTAAGAAATAATAAGAATACATTTTAGAACACGTTTCAGAAGGATCTCACGACGAGTTTTTTTCCCATGTTTATGGGACGATTTTCTTAAATATTCAGACGCATAGTATTCAAATTTAAGACTCCAGATAGCGATCGTTGTCAATTCTGATCAGGATTGCTTACACCATTACCAACAATTCCGATGATCAGAAATGAAAAATTTGAACAGCTGATTCAGGCGATTGTTCTTAATATTTTTCCGTTTTCCAGCATCTGAAATGTAGACAGTAATTTTAAGAAAGTATCAATTCTTTAAAACATCAAAACAAACAAAGTAAGCACAAAGTTTTGCAGTGGGGATCTTCGATGTTGGAGGGATCTTAATTTAAGAAGTCGATCCAGAAGATTCAAATGTAGCTCTCTATGCAGTAAAAATGCGCAAATGGGGCAACAATCATCGAGCTCTAAGGTACCTACTAATGGTTAAAGGATGGACTAATCAAAGAAAATTCATTTAGCTTCCAATATTTATTAGAGACAATTTCTCAATAGCATTTATACATTTAAAGACTGAATGACGAAAATTTACACAATAAAGCTATAAGGCGCGAACGATTAAATTATTCTTCTTCGTCTTCTTCTTCAGCTGGTGCGGTTTCTTCCTCATCAGCAGGTGCGGTTTGCTCTTCATCAGCTGGTGCGGTTTGCTCTTCATTTTCTGGTTCTTCTGGCCGGTCACCATAAATTGCCCTGTAATCTTCAGTAGGCGTCGATCCATTAGTACAGTCTTCCTGTGGCTGGGCCTCCTCGGCGTTCTTCTCATCATCAGCAACCAATTGGTCGATTTCCTTATCGACATGGTTAGCTTCTTGACGGAATTTTCCCAAAACCGAAGCGACGCATAGGCTCTTCTTCACATTTGCCAAACCAGACCTGTCCATTTGAACCTTGACAGCAGCCAATTGAAGAGGAGCTCCCGCAAGGGGTTTCAGGGCCTCTCTAATTTCAGCAGAACAGCCAATCAATGCCTTGACGTCATTTGGCTTGCTTCGCGCGCACTTTCCAACCTGTTCGACCAGTTTGTTCATTGGTTCATGGTAACGTTGAGCAGTTGCGTTGGCCTTCTCTTGCAATTTTTGCAATTCTTCGCCGATCTGGTCGGTGCAAGACTTCAAGTCCTGAGAGCGTTGCTCAGCGAAACCATCAATAAGCTCCTGACCCTTGAGTTGGGCATCTTCGGAGGAGTTAGCAAGCTTGTTCTTAGCTTGATTGGCCCATTCGTTGATATTTTCTTGTTGCTTGCCGGTCAACTCTTGAATACCTTGTTGAACTTTTTCGGCAGCAACTTGGGTTGTTTGCAGAGCTCCTCTGGTGGAATCCTGGATATTCTTGAGGACACTTTGTACGCGCTCGAGGACGGCTTGGGGAATCTTGCCCCGAATGTCGTTTACTTTGTCGGCGATAGCTTTGCTGAGTGATCCAGCAGCATCGGCTAGGTTTGCTACAGCACCTGTACCAGCACCGATTATTCCCTGGCTGATGCCAGTGGCAGCACCGATGGCACCTTGAGCGGCGTTATTTGCTTGTTGCGAGACTCCCTTGGCGATTGATCCAGCTGCACCGATAACGCCTTGAGCTATGGATCCGGCTGTGCGAGCCCCACCACTGATTGCATCAAAGATGAATGGTTCAGCCCGGGTCTGGTGGACCGCAATGGCCAAGCAGAGGACGAGAATTGGCGCCAGTTTCATGGTTGATTTCGGTGATCTTCACTTGGAGAGGAAAGTTAGATGATTTCAAACTGATTGATGGACGCTTTGTGCGGGTATTTATATGGGAAGTATGACAGCACGTCAGCACAGGGCGATCGATGATTGCGCTCGCACTTGTGTCAATATGTAATTGGTTACTTACTAGGCTATTGTTTGACACTGGACATGTGCAGTGTGTACTGTGTACCGATACAATATTTACTGTCTGCTGCAGCTGCGTGATATTTCCGGTATTCGAGAAATAAGCGTTCTGAGAGTGCCTATAAGTATAAGACTCCTGCAATTGATCCCGCGTAGTAGATCAAAAACACACGACATTGTGAAGTCTAGACCGTTGGCAGTAAATAGTTTTTCGAAAATTGTCCGGTTGAGCCCCTAAAGTTGCTGCAACATTTTTATTTTTTTTTTATAAATTTTATTTTACTTCAGAAATGTTGCAGGACATGTCTTGGTATTACCAGGAACCGTCAGTTTTGTTCCGGTTGAGCCCCCAATCTGCCGATACATTTTTGAACATTATTTTACATGTTTTTCTACTGCAGTTAAAACAAGGGCCGGTAGTACATGTTTCAACCAGGAACCATCAGCTCTGGTTCCGGTTGAGCCCCCAATTTGTCGATAAATGTTTAGACATTATTTTACTGGGTTTTCTACTGCAGTTAAAACAATGGCCGGTAGTACATGTTTCAACCAGGAACCATCAGCTCTGGTTCCGGTTGAGCCCCCAATTTGTCGATACATTTTTAAAAATTATTTTACAGGTTTTTCTACTGCAGTTAAAACAAGGGCCGGTAGTACATGTTTCAACCAGGAACCATCAGATTTGCTCCCGGTTGAGCCCCCAATTTGTCGATAAATGTTTAGACATTATTTTACTGGGTTTTCTACTGCAGTTAAAACAATGGCCGGTAGTACATGTTTCAACCAGGAACCATCAACTTTGGTTCCGGTTGAGCCCCCAATTTGTTGATCAATTTTTGAATATTATTCTATAGGTTTTTCTAATGCAGTAAAAACAATGGACGGCTTTCAAAACTCACCTGTTATGCATTGTGATCGAAATTAAAGGAGGTGTAGTTGATTTAATTGTCGATTTGAGTATTAGATCTCGTGTCACAGTGGAAAACCTCACCCTTTAAACACTGCCAAGTATGGCGTATTGATTAAAGGCATACGCGCTTTTTCCAAAGTCGCAGGACAAGATCACCTAATCAAATCTGAAGTGCTCCGAAACACCTCCGAGAACACAGTCTTTCTATCGTGGCTGACTATTGTCAGTCTGTTGAAATCCGATCTCATCGTGATCTGAAATTGAAGTCATGACGAAACTCATCGGATTTTTATCGGAAGTGATCGTTGTCAATCTGATTAGATGTATGGCGATCTTGTCATGGTTTAAAGCCTAAGTCGCTTAGGATCACCAAACACCTCTGAAAACAGTATGTTAAGCTTGCTTTGAATCTGAAAATCAGTAACCCCCGAGCAATATCAGACATCATTCATTAAAGACAGCGATCGTTGTCAATTTTAGAGGATCGATCAAACGTGATTTGCGGTTTCAAACTAAAAGCCTTCTTTGGGCCACACTATATAAGAAAGTTAAGTTCAGATGACTGAATTTGCGATCGCAGGAGACTTGCGAAAATTCGACAGATCTTATAGAGGATCAGTAACCAAAAATTTAGGGCAACCCAAAAGTTAAAATACAATTCCTTAGATAAAACGATTTATTGGCAAAAACTATCCACAATTATAATAAGATTACTGAGTAGATTCGTCCTCAGCTGGGCTGGTTCCTGTTTAATCAGCTGGTGACGTTTGCTTTTCATCAGCAGGTGACGTTTGCTCTTCATCAGCTGGTGACGTTTGCGCTTCATCGGCTGGTGCTGTTTCTTCTTCTGCCTTCTTCTTGTCATCGGCAACCAATTGATCGATCTGCTGGTCGACTCGGCTAGCCTCTCGATTGAATTTGCGTAAGGCCAGTGTGACACACGCGTTCTTTTGCAAATTTGTCAAACCAACGCGGACAATTTTAGCCTTGACCGCAGCCAAACGACCTGGAGCCGCTGCCAAAGGACTTAAATCACTGCGAATATCATCAGCACATTTGGCCAAACCCCTAAAGTCGTTTGCCTTGAGTTCGGAGCACTTGGCAACTTGTTGAACAAGCTTGTTCATAGGTTCGTGGAATCGCTTAGCAGTGGCGTTGGCCTTCTCTTGCAACTCATCCAATTGACCGATCACATCGTCTGTGCATTTCTCCAAATCTTCAGAGCGTTGATTGGCAAATTGGTCGATCAGATCTTGACCCTTAATTTGAGCATCCTCAGTGGAGTTGGCCAGCTTGTTCTTTGCCTTATCGGCCCATGCTTCGATATCTTCCTGCTGCTTTTCCTGCAGCTCAATGATACGTTCCTTAAGCATCTTTCCGGCTTGTTCGGAGGCCTGCAGAGCTCCCCTGCTGGCATTTTGAATGTTCGTAAGGGTATTTTGCACCTGCTGGAGGACACGTTTGAGTATCCTGCTCTGGATTTCATTGATGCCATCGCCGATGGCTTTGCCAAAGGATGAAGCAACATTACTCAGGCTTGAGATAGCGCCTGAACCAACACCGATAAGTCCTTTGCTGATCCCAGTAGCAGCATCGACAGCACCTTGAGCGATGCCGTTGGCAGCTTGGAAAATTCCATTGGCCGCAGAGCCGGCGGCATCAATAGCACCATTTGCAATGGAGCCAGCTGCTTGGACGCCTCCACTGATAGCTTCAAAGATGAACGGTTCAGCTCTGATTTGGACTGTGATGGCCAGGCAGAGGACGAGAATTGCAACGAATCTCATTGTTGGGGTTGGTGAAAAGGGGCGATTTCAAACTATCGACTGGAAGGGTTGTGTTCTGGCTTTTATATGCCAACTGTTGTAAAAAAAAGCGTTAGAATGCAGTTGGACGCAGAGAAGTTTCGACGTTAGTTGACTGATTATTCACTTGTGCAAACATTACGTAAATTATGATATAACCTGAGGGACACACGTGTGTGTACGAGCGGTACTGCGTCTTTCAGCTTTGCGAGCGAGACTGTGACGCAAATTGCTTTGTCATTCAGCGTAGTAAACTTATTAGTAAGACTGAGCAACTTTGGGGAAGATATTGTTTAAGTAAAACAAGGAAAACTACATTACCTACGTATGATGAAAGCATTATTTTGACAGCGGAATTTTGTGGAAGGAATTGTAAAATTTGTTGTGAGTTAACACTACATTACCGACATTCGTCAACCGTATTATTTTGACAGCGGAATTTTGTAGAAGAAATTGTTCAATTTGCTGTAAAACTGAGTGACACAACACTACATTACCTACATAAGAAAAATGTAGATATTATTTTGACAACGGGATTTAAATTGTAAAATTCGATATAAGCTACAGTAGCGCCACTGGCGTAACACTACCTTGCCGGATTCTGCCAATCGTTTTTTTTCAGCTGAATTTTGTGGAGTAAATTCTGAGATTTGATATAAGCTACAGCGCTGCCACTGACGCAACCCTACCTTACCTACATATAACAAGCGTATTTCTTTGACAGTAAAATTTTCTGTAGCATAAACACTACCTTACCGACTATGACCAAACGTTTTGCTTTGACAGCTGATTTTTGTCGAAGAAATTTTGATATTTGATATAAGCTACAGCGATGCCTGTGATGCATCACTACCTTACCTACGTTGGACAAACGTATTTATTTTTACTACGGAATTTTGTGGTAAAAATCGAGTGGCGTGTGTTACCTACCATAAATGTCGTGCACTTGGCACGTAACCTTGCTACGTAACTTTTTTGATTTACGAAATAATCACCCAGTCTAATGCAGGTAAGCTTGAATCTCTGCTACAAACGAGTGCGTTTATTTTCAAATTCTACTGTCTCAGTCGTAACTTATATGTGTGCAGAGGTGCCCACTCACATTCTCCCATAATCCTGCATCACAAAGAGAAAAATGCTTTTATCAACCCCCTCTTTATCCATAGAGAAAAATTACAAAAAAAACCCTTTAAATGTCCGAAAAAAGAACCAGATTTACGTGGAATATCCTTTTGCAAAGCGGCCCCCAGAAAGGAATATTAAATTTCACAAAGTGACACTGCAACTATACGACGTAAATCGCTCGATGAACTTACTTTCGCCTGCATAAGACCGCACCATTAAAAACAAGACCAACGGAAACCGTTAAAGAACGAAAAATCCTTTTGGCAACTTTCTGCAGCAGCAGAACACATCAAAAGATTTAACGAAATGAAAATTTCCCAAGAATATGCCACGAACAAGACGCAGATTTTCTTTCAATTCACACGTTCCATTTTTTTTTCGCTCATGCAATTTTCTACCGCTTCTAAGGATAATACATGTGGCTGCTGGTGTTCAGTATGCCAAGCACAAACTTCAGTAATTCAATTAAAAAAAAAAAGAAAGAAAAGTACCAAAGAAAGACGAAAAATTCCAGGTGCAACACGAGATTTTAAAGAGACTCGACGATAGCAAGACCCGAACCATGACCTAGCAGATCGGTTCTTTTTTTTCCGTAACCCCATCACCATTATGAAGGAGTTGGTTGGGTAGTGTGTCCCAAAAAGGAGCACTTATTGCGAATACATTAGCGCTGCTGACTGGAAGGGCACACGGATCCAAGTGGAGACTGAAAAACTCAAGGGAATATTAAATTATTGCGGAACACAGCAGCGCAGAGCAGATACAAAAAGGACGACAAAAATTTTTCGAAAAGGAAAAATGAAAATACCCTTCCAATAGAAAATCGCCACTTTCCTTTCACATAAAAGTGGCAAATCAGTGGATGATGGCGGGTCGTTGGAATGGTGGTCAGGTGCATTAAAGGTTATTAGAGCCACTTCCCTGGTCGTCGGGATGGCCGCCTGCACTTTGCACGTCAACCTCTCCAATTGCAATCAGTTTTGGTTCTTTTTTTCTTTGTTCCCCGTTCTTTATTGTATAGCAGACGATATTACTTTCTATCGTCAAGGATCTCCTCCCAGGCTAGGGTTGATTGTAATAGCATCAAGACCGGCGGAGGGGGCGGTTGCAAGGTAGGCAATCCCAAGGCGAGTGGAGATGCTTCTCTTTTTTCGCTTTTTTTTTGTATACTAGTTGTACTCGTTGTTTTATCCTTTTATAATTTTTTCCTCATTCAATTTGGGCTCAAGCTTTTTTGAATTTTTTTTTATTTTTTTCCAGGATTCTTTTCATTTTTTTTTTTGCAGTTTGTGTTCTTTTGAAATTCAATTATGCCATGATGAGAGTTTTATTTGGTTTTGTCGAGAAGCGCTTTTTCGTTAAATTAAAGTTCGAGTTTGCAAAGTTTTTAAGGACTTTGAGTTGTTTTCTACTTCTATTTTTTTTGTTGCTCCAGTTTTGTTGTATTTTTTGGGCATGGATGAAATTTGTTTTGTGATTCCGGGGAAAATGGACTCGGAAATTGATTGAAACTATGAGTGGGTGTGCTACTTGTTCTTGCGAGGAGCTACGATTTGAAATAAACGATTTCAATTAAATGTGAAGGCGTTGGGCCTTGGGCGGCTTTGATGGTTGTGGGGTTCTGACTTAATGTGTGCTTGCTTGGAGGACACTTGAAGTTGAATGGGTTACTTCAAATATCTCCTCTATCCATTTCAAGCATGTATAGAATAAATAACAAAAATTAGATGGCGCAACAGGTCCGCATAGTACCCTGGACGTACTTTCTCAAAATCACTCGTTTTGTGAGAGTTGTTTGATTTTTTGGGACCGATGAATGGGACCTACAAATTTAAGGAATTTTAAGGACTTTTTCCCCGTTAAAGACAGACAGAGCGATGCTATTTTTCAGACCATTCTGGGAGCCTCATTTCCATCAGTCAATTAAGAGCTCTTTCCAAAGCTTGATCATGGACACTCGTAGCATATGAACTTTTTGAGCTCACCTTGAACATTTTGAAGAGGAAACTTCATTATTTATGCAGTAAATTCACCGCCCACTCAGTAGACACACTTCAAGGACTACTCCTCCTCCTCTCAGTAAATAAAAAAAAAACATTTAATATATGTAAGCACGTATAAAAAAATTGAATAAAAAACATAAGCCCACCGAATGTTGTAGAACTTTTAGCCTCTGCATATTAAATTCCTTTTCAAATAATGAAATAAGAAAAAAATCATATTTTTTTTAACTGTCTGCATCCTGGAATTGCCTCCTTTTGGTCTCTCTGCGTTACAACGTCATATCGAGACAAGTAAAATGGAAAATGTTCCTGCAGCATTTTTTTTTGTTTTTTCTTATTTTGCAATGAAACAGAGAAGGTTCTCCTTCACCTCCAGACAACCTATTGTTGTGTCGGTCCCTTAAAAAAAAACATTGCGGTTCAAATAGAAGATGCAATTCGGGTAAAAGTCAACTTGGCTATATATGACGAGGACGACGACGACGACGACAACTGCGCCGATGGTGATAGTTGTGGTGGCGGCGATGCGGCAAGTTCACTGCAATGCATTTGTAGCAATTTACCGTGGGAATACACGGAAAACATGCAAAAACCAAAAAAAAAAAAACGCGACAGTATTGGAGTGAATTAAGCCTTTCACAGGTTTTCGCGAGACGGGATATAATAAAAAATGAATAACCCGTCGTAGACATGTCGGGAAGGTGGTACACACAGAGTTACAGTGACGGAAACAAGTTGTGAAAATAAAATAAAACTTTGACTGCCAAGGAAATGTGTAAGATTGCCTAAAACATCCGGAGGGAAGTGACATGGAAAACACATCTACCAAATGTCAGACAGGTGACTGGGGCGAGGATTTTTGACAACATATCACACAAAACAGCGCTCGCTGCATGAGGAGAGTATAAGAACTGCAAATATCTTTTAGGGTCGTTAAAATTTGAACTGTTTTCACACGTGATATTAGTCCGAATTTTTTGTAAGGTAAATCTACCGAATTTACGATAAGTGCTATAAATCAAGGCATTCTAGATGAGCAAGGTAGCTCGTAGAATATTTTAGAAGCTACGAATCACAGCGCCCCAAACTCCATTCTACTTGCGACATCACATTCCCCAGTTGGCGAAAGAATTTCTTTGATTCTGTCAGCTGTCACTTGGAATATTTCGATTTTCAATGTTTCCAGTAGTTTTCGAGTTGTAAGGCGTAACTGTATCCCCTCATTGGTCCTCGTACAAGGGCAAATTTGTTGGCCGTTAAAAACTCTTGCGGTATTTTAAAGGGCTTTACAAATATGAGAGCAGTGATGGACCGAGAATTAATTACTTATTTTTATAAAAATAACTAAATAAAGTAATTTTCAATAAAAATTATTTAAAATATTATAAATAATCATAATTATTTAAAATATCCCCTAAAATATTTAATTTAATAATTTTAATTTTATAAATAACTAGTGGAACCGGCGAACTTCGTCTCGCTCCAATTTAACGCCTTCAGATAAACTCCAGAGTAATAATAATTGATTGTCATCGCAAAAGCCAATCGAATGGGAAACTGAATCCGCTTGAACTGGAATAGAAGATCAGTTGGAATAATCGAAATTCGGGGGATAAGGACTTCCTCTCCTTTGAATTTGCTCTTGTTGATCGTCGCTTGAACAGAATTGTTCATCAGTTTCTTGGATGGACAACCGCGTAGCGTTGCTCAATTTCAGCTGTAAATTATGCGGCGGAGTTGCTAGCACATGGAGCGAGTTTAAATATTCCGTCGGATAGTTGGTCGCTTCATCCTCGTCGGTAATCCGGTCAACGGATTTGTACGAATGCAATTCTCCAGCGATTTGACTTTGAATAATCAAATTAAAGCTTATTCTTCGCTGCTTGTATTACCCGCTTAATAATCCAATCGAGATTTTTATAATTTTGTCCAATGCCGGGGAACACCTTTGGTGATGAGTTCCGCCTTCGATGATGTGGATTCGCAAAAATTTGCAGGGAACAATATCAATCCAGTCGAAACATCAACAGGAATTTAGTCATAGCCAAGTGCCAGCAGTTGTCTCGAGAATTCAGCAGCCGATGCGACTCTCATGTTTGTAGTCAATTTCAACTTCTTGATATGCCTCCGCAAAAAGACGATTTCAGGCATGCATTGAGTTCAACGGCAGCAGTAGATTTCGGGATGACGGGAAGCGATTGATGAAAATCTCCGGAGAGCAAATATCATAGCCCCACCAAATCGTCTCGAATATCCTCGTAAATCCTTCATTTTCGGTCAATTGTCTTCAAAGCTCATTTATGTGACTTCGTGCATTCAAATGCATTCAAATGATAAATTTGCATTCTTGCATCAATATCGCTGTCGCTGAATTCTTGGTCATTGTGCACGTTGGCTTGTCAACCGTGAGAAGATTCATCGGCAGCTTAAGAGCGGAATGTGCAGTTCGACCGCCTTCCAGAAGTGTGGCAGCAATGCCAGAGGATGCAACAGCCAACGCAATTTGAGATCTTGACCGAATCAACGAAATGAAGAATGTCTTGCCTGTCTCACCGGGAGCATCGAGAAAGTAAATGCCTGCGGTTTCATCGTCAACAACGCTCAACAGGGAGCGTACACGTTCTTCTGCTGGGCATTCAAAAGTTGCACATCTGTTTTGACTCTTTCGGCCAGTTCATTCTGATCATAGTCTTCCTTGTTTTCGAGCAAATTTAAACACTGGCAAACCTCCCGAAAAGTGGCGCACAGCACACCATCTACAGTACGCTGGGAATCGAAGGGGTTTTTATTTTATTTTTTTTTTGGTTTCGTCCAAAGGATGTGTAATCTTCGAAAGATACTAGTTGCCCATGCTACTAGCTTGCACGATTCGCGGGATACGTTCCTCCAGTGCCTCGCGTGGTAGTTGTAATCCCCGCTTTTTCTTCTTGTCCAGACCTCGTTGTTTGGGATCAGTTTGTGGGTCCATCTGCCTTTTGCCGTGTTATCCCACCGAACTTGCCACAACGCTATAGATGTTGCCCGTTCTTCTTCTTTTATCCTTCCCCTTATGATGACCTCTTGCCTGTTAACAGTTAGCCTAAGGTAGATCCTTTGCATTTCGTTGGCGAGAATGTCGACGTAACGCAGGCTGCTTCGTCCGAAATTGTTCAAAATCCGCTTATTGTTCTTATTGCGCAGAGCCTGTATGCTGACGAGAGCTTCCTTCTTGTTTCCTTAGTTGTAAGAGCCCCTGCTCAGACCGGTGCAGCGTATATCAGAGTGGAGCTGAACACCCTGGATAACAGAATCCTTTTGGCGTATTCAGAGCCACCGATGTTTGGCACAATCCGGGAAAGAGCTGCTTTCATCTATGACGCCCTTTTGCTGGCGTACTGAATGTGCGTTTTAAAACTAAACCTGTTGTCGAGCATTACTCCTAGGTACATTAGTCACTCCTTTGATCTAATTAGTTGGATTTTAGCAATGCACGGAAAAATGCACATTCCACAGTCTTTGTCTGGTTATCAACACAGCCTCGGTCTTGTGGTCAGCTAGTTCAAGCAATGCAGACTCTAGCCAATTCTTGATTCTGGCGACTGCTTCATCCGTGGCGGACTCTATCTCGTGGATATGTTTGCCCACAGTAACCACAGCGATATCGTCAGCAAAGCCTATAAGCTTTACTCCTTGTGGCAGCGTTAATCGAAAAACTCCGTCGTACATTGTGTTCCACAGGAGGGGTCCAAGAACCGACCCTTGTGGTACTCCCGCTGTGATGTTGTAGTACTTAATGTCATATTTAGTATGGTACCTCAACTTCCTGTCGGTAAGGTAGTTTGCTACTATATTCAGCAGGTAGTACGGCGTTTCCATTCTGACCAAGGATCGAATCGAAGGGCGTAGGGCCTCTAATGTTCACCAAAAATCAAATCATGCGATAAAATTCAAAAATTCGTCGAAAAAAAATTCAAATTTTTCGTGTTTTTCCGGAATTTTCCAAATTTTTCACTAAGAATATTTTATTTTTCTATTTGAAAAGCCATTTCGGAACAATTGCACACAAAAACATTTTAATTTTTTATTTTTTATTAAAAAAAAAATATTTTTATGTAAATTTATTTATTTTTAAATAACAAAGGTTTATTATAAAAAATCCACTGCGCAAAAGTCTGACAAAGATCTGAGATCCTGAAAAAGCTCCCTTTTGTCAGAACTACCCTTCCATCATAAACTACTTGACGAAAACGTTCCCAAAAGAAGCGACGAGTCTTGTTATGCCCACTAATGGCGTTGCCCACTCTAACAAACTAGATTTGACGGCACAAGTACCGTAAAAGCCCATCAAAAACTATGAACCAATGAATGTATACCCAAAATCACAGCATCCTTATACACCATTTCGCTACACTGTCAAACATTCCTCTTGTCATTATTAGCGGAATCCGTGGCGCGAATTTCTGCCATTCATCTGGGTGGCAGGTAGATGCCGGCATCATCTTATATAGGTTCATTAAGCGCGCAGAAAAGAAATCAGGATGTTACGCTTATGCTCAGCCATCGCATCGCTCTTTCCACATTGTTGGCGTTCTCCTATCCACTTATCTTATCCGCAAAACAAATTACATAACGAATCCTCTTGTGCCAGTAAGTCAAGCGGGGCCAACAACAAAGCGTCCTCCTAGTTTTTCCCCAAACAAACGCCGCCGCGCTGTATTCAGACACAGACAGACGAACCGTCAAAATAAATAATTTCCTGGAAATTCTCTCTCTCGAAATCCTTGCCCTTTGGTATATCATGTGCCCCCCCCCCCACTGTATACTGGCCTGGCATGAAGATCTCATTATGTTGAGCGTTTTTGCAATGTGAAGAGCTGCTCCCCAGTCCAGAGGATACTTCTCGACTGCTGGCGAACAAGTTACATGTATATATATTTAGAGATACCTTTGGCTGTGTCGCGTCGTAAGGGTGCTTAGGGAGTGTTGCATGAAGATGAAATCACCTAGATAAGTTACAAAGAGTTGGCTAAAGAAAAGCGAAAATAATGAACAGTGAGGAATAAGAGGCGAAAAGCAACTGTGGGAAGATAAAACTGAATCCCCGAAAACTAGTACCAGAACCAGAAGGTTACCACTCTGCGTCCTGACACAACACATCTGGTCGATGTGATTGTGCAGCAGCAGCGACGATGGGTATATTTTCTGTTCGCAACTGGATGGGACAGTGGGGAGCTGTTATTCTGGGGCAAAACAGGAATGCGGCATGATTAGATTTTTGCTCTGCTTTTTTTGTTGTTGTTTTCTTGTGTTTGCCTTTAAGGTAGAATTTAGTTAAAGTCTGGCGCGACACGTGCGTCGTTTTAAGTGTCACTAGATCCGGACCCAGACAGAAAACATTCTGTGCAAACACGGTCATCAATGACAAACATTAGCCAGTGTGTCTTGTTTGCTCAGGTGAAGCGGCTGACCGGCGCTGTATATATACCAGCGCAACGCTTCCGTCAATAAGTTTGAAATCATCTGACTAAAGGTGGAAAACTAGACACTATGAAGCTGACAGCTGTCCTCGTCCTCTGCTTGGCCTTGACGGTCCACCAAACCAGGGCTGCGCCGTCCATCTTTGATATAATAAGCAAAGGCGCTAAAGACGCTGCTGGTACCATCGGGTCCATCGCCGGTGGCGCGGTCGATAAAGCCAATGGCTTCGCTAAGGGCGTCATTGATGCAGCTACTGGAATCAGTAAAGGAGCCATTGGTGTTAAGACAGGCGTTGTCTCAAGTTTAGCCGACGTTGCCACATCCTTCAGCAACGCCATCGGCAACACAGTAAACAACGTCAAGAGCAAGGCCCTTCAAAGTGTCCTGCGTCAGGTGCAAGCGACACTCGAAAATATCCAGGAAGCAAGCAATGAACTTATGCAAGCGTCTGAAACTGCGGGACAGAAAATTGAAAGTGGGGTCATCGAGTTGGAAAGCAAGCAAGAAGAAAGCATCAACGCGTGGGCTGATAAGGCCAAGAATAGGCTGGCCGACGCCAGCGAAGACACTCAAATCCGCGGTCAGGATCTTATCGATGGCTTTGCTAACCAACGCACTGAAGAACTGAAGGCGTGCACCGACAACATTGTCGGCCAGTTGGAACAGCTGCAGGAGAAGGCCAACGCTACTGCTAAACGTATCGACGAACCAATGCGCAGACTTGTGCAACAGGTTGGAAAGTGCGCCGAACTGAAGGCGAACGACTTTAGGGGATTGTCTGGTTGCGCTGCTGATACCAAGAAGTTGTTGCAACCTCTGATGGGAGCTCCGGGTCAGTTGGCTGCTGTTCAGGCGCGAATCGTCGGCGTGGGTATGCAAAGCCTGCCAAAGAATCTATGCGTTGCAGCGACTTTGACGAAATTCCATTTGGAAGCTATGCGCGTCGACAGGGAAATTGACCAACTAATAGCTGACGATAAGAAGAATGCTGAAGAGCAAGGTACTGATGATGAGGAGAAGACAGCACCCGCTGATGAGGACAAGACAGCACCTGCTGATGAGGAGAATACAGCCCCCGCTGATGAAGCTAAGACAGCGCCAGCTGATGAAGACAAGACAGCACCCGCTGATGAGGACAAGACAGCACCAGCTGATGAGGAGAAGACCGCACCCGCTGATGAGGAGAAGACAGCACCAGCTGATGAACAGAAGACAGCACCCGCTGATGAAGAGAAGACAGCACCCGCTGATGAGGAAAAGACAGCACCAGCTGATGAAGACAAGACAGCACCCGCTGATGAGGACAAGACAGCACCAGCTGATGAGGAGAAGACCGCACCAGCTGATGAAGAGAAGACGGCCCCCGCTGATGAGGAGAAGACAGCACCAGCTGATGAAGAGAAGACAGCACCTGCTGATGAAGAGAAGACCGCACCAGCTGATGAGGAGAAGACGGCCCCCGCTGATGAGGCGAAGACAGCACCCGCTGATGAAAATAAGACAGCACCTGCTGATGAAGAGAAGACCGCACCCGCTGATGAGGAAAAGACAGCACCAGCTGATGAAGATAAGACAGCACCCGCTGATGAAGAGAAGACAGCTCCCGCTGATGAAGGGAAGACAGCCCCCGCTGATGAAGATAAGACAGCACCAGCTGATGAAGAGAAGACAGCACCCGCTGATGAGGAGAAGACCGCACCCGCTGATGAAGAGAAGACCGCACCAGCT
The DNA here is from genome assembly GCA_936431705.1 of Cheilosia pagana. Classification (NCBI taxonomy): domain Eukaryota; kingdom Metazoa; phylum Arthropoda; class Insecta; order Diptera; family Syrphidae; genus Cheilosia; species Cheilosia pagana. The sequence continues at coordinate 5,045,959 of OW386169.1, forward strand.
GATGAAGATAAGACAGCACCCGCTGATGAAGAGAAGACAGCTCCCGCTGATGAAAAGAAGACCGCACCCGCTGATGGGAAAAAACCAGTACCTTCTGATAAGCAACAAAATGCTGGAAGAAAGGAACAAAACAAACCCTCAGGAGGCAATAAGAATACCTGCCGAACAAGGGCTTAGAGTTATTTTGTATTTTTTTCTGTTTCAGTCACATTTATAAATAAATTCTAAAAAGCTATTTAAATATTACCGATCCTCGTAGATCGACGGCGTTTATTAAGGGTACTGAGGATCGCATAGAGATCATTCACGAAATAGCTTCAGGATGTTTATATCATAGATCGACGTTCAGGGCGATCAGTGGAAGATCGTCCCCGCTTAATGATCTTTATAGATCGGCCAGTAGGACAACTGTAGATCCCACTTAAAGCTACTGTTCATAATATATCATATACCTACTTCTTTTCAGTTGCCGATCGTGCAAGCATTCAGAAACTGAGGATCACTTGAATTTATTTCGCCCCAAAAGCTGAGCCTAAGTGATCTAGACATCGTGTAAGTAGTCTAATACTGCGGATCACTTGAAGATCGTGCTCGTAATACCCTTCCACTTAAAGATCGTTCTTTTCCGCTGACAGATCTTCACAGATCCACACTTGTTATGTCGAAATGAGGATCACTTTAGTAAACAATTATGTAGCAGACTTTTGACGTCTACAAACTTGCATGACAAATGCTGCGCACTAAAGATCGTGATCTAAATACGATCTTCATATATCGACAGATCATGTGGCGAGCTTGTAAAGCGAGGACAACATCGACTCCGCCTGAACTACACTTCCCTTTTCAAAAATATTCCCACACAGGCATGAGCACTAATGTTGAACCGGTTCCATAGCTCCACCCATTTTAGAACTAAACCGATCAACCATTTTCTTTTAGTACTGAACCGCTCAACCATCTTTTTTTTTGTGTGCTAAAGCATCCACGCAACCGGTTGCCTACATAAGTTCTGGCAAGTTTGGTTCGCGCTCTTTTCACTGCTGGACACTTTACGCGATAACATCCTCTGCAATCAAGTAAGTCGAATTTCATTGCCATAGTGCAAATCTCGCTGATTTCGCTATACTTTATTTTTCTTATTCGATTATTTGAATTAATAAAACATTAATTCAAATATAGCTATCGATGTGCGCCGGTAATATCCAGAAAAGTGAAACTCCTGTGTGGAAGGAGAGCATTTTTTTTCATAACCTGCGATAGGTTGAAGCAAATCGCACGTGGTATATCATAACCCCGTAAAGGTAATTACATAATTTCCATTAATTATTTTTGAATATTACCTAATGCCAAATTCATCCCCTCAGAAAAGTTGCGGATGTCCTAAGGTGATTGTAAAACGTTCCCTCGCGGCCGCATTAAAACGCAGACGCAACTTAACGGCACGTGTCGGGACTCGCAAGCGCTACCTTTTACCTAGGCATCCGCACCACCAACAATTCAGAACACCACAAAAATGTGTACAATACCAAAAAAACTTACATCGCACCAACAATTCACACCGTACAAAACCTGAAACAAAAATCCATAACCCACGTGCATCACAAAAATGCATAAAGCAACATGCATACATCACCCTAAACGCAATCACCAAAACCACCTATAATACAACACACACAATCACCAAAATCATTAAAAACACCTGTAACATTCATCCCAATACGCAATCAAAAACGTTCAACATACACCAACACACCTATACACTGCACACCCGATTCATCAACCCCCCCACGATCACCGATCATAACCTGCATTCATCACCGGAATTGAACATTAAATCCATTCAGTGAAAATACATAATGATAGTGATATGTAATGGCATCGTGTTTGATCAAGTGCATTAGTGTCATGTGTTTGCAAATTTTGATTCCCTACCTACCTGTTGTTTCTTAATCCTAAATTCTTAATACTACTTTTATAACGCATATAAAATGTTTTTTTATGAGAGTAATTTTTTTTGCCTACTATAATTACTTAAATTAATTAATATACCTACTTAAAATAGTCTAAATAAGAAATTGCAAACATCATAGTAGAAACATTGCTTTTTTTGTACGAGCCACAGAATTCATATATATATATAATTTATCTAAACGCGAAAAGCAGATCCTCACTGGTAGCAGTTTTGTGCACAAAATTCACCGCGGAAGGAAATCCTATGTAAGTACAATTCATTCATTTATTCTTTGGCTTCATACAAAATTGTAGTTAGAATATATAATGATATTTTTATATTTGCAATCATATTTTTTCTATTGGATATTTGAACATAATACTTAATTACCTAATTACACATACTTTATACGTTCTTGTTAATTTTCACTCAACGCTCGTTATTACTATTTATATTTATATGTATACATCTGGAAAGTAATTGATATCATTTTGAGTATGCTTACGTGAGCATTATGATTGATTTATTTTTGGAATTAATACTCTCTTTAATATAGTTTTTTTTTATCATAAATAAAATAATGTGTTAAACCTAAACTAAGTTGAGATGTGTTATTGATGTAAAGGAAACGTGAACAGAATTAGGGACTATCCCAATAGAAATTGAGGAAGGGATAGTCATGGTGTAAATGGACACATCCATTTGCAAGGGGAGGGTCTCCTCCAGGTGTCATTCAACCAAAGACACCACAGCTGATAATTGGTTTCATATACTTACTCTTTTCTTTTCCTACTTCACAAATTTTAAAGCATATTAGACAATAGAGACACCGCGCCTTTAGTCGTATTATATACCCAGGCTATCATTCATTCGTTTTTCTCTTTCTTGGCACGATATTTTTGTAGAACAGGGTAGTAAGCAGCAAGATCCCACCCCACCGTCGAGCTGATGTCGAGCAACCGCAAGCGTGCCAACCGCTGCTTCGTAATGAGAATCATTTTCATCAGATTCTGCATTTGCTCTTGCTTTCGACTGTCGTTAGTCGAACAGCAATCCCAATGCCTAATACACCTGTATGCTACAATCATTTTAGGAACAGGCACCCATCACTAATCGTGTAACTAGTCTGAAACTACAAGATCGTGCACTAAATACCTTCCTGGTGACTGATCTTAAGAGATCAAGAGATCTTACCTAGGACCAGGCACCCATCACCGATCGTGTAAGTAGTCTAAAACTGTGATCGTGCCCTTTAGTACGTTTGGACAGACTGATCGTAACATATCGACAGATCACATGTTTGAATACTCTCTATCAGTGAACGATCGTGTAAACGTGGACAAGTCTCAAAATTTAACACTACCGACGGTCAAAAGGCGACTTTTTCTATCAGCGATCTTTTAAGAGAAGTTTCAAATACCGACTATTCGACTCATTGAAGCACAGATGAGATACAATTCCGAACAATGATTTATCTCAAACACCCATCACCATATATGGAAAATGAAACAAAAGCCAAAATTGCCACAAGACTACAATCACCATCTTGCGTTTATCCCTCAAAATGAGTTGAACTTTTAACGCATCACATGAATTCTTCTAAAAACTTAAAGCCATCAATCAGAATTTCTAGCAATCCCCTTTTATGAAAAGGTCCACCCTCTCAAGCACAACCCATTAAGCCCTGGCCCGCAAAACAAAAAAAAACTTATCACGCAAAATTGAACTTTCTCACACACAGCCAGCTTAATCTGCTAAAAAATATACGCGAACAATTTCAACTCCAACTCCCTTCGCTATAAGTGCTTCGTAAACGTGAATTCTTTGCCAAACAAGTCCCACACGTCATGCGTGAATAATTAATCATCACGTGAAAAGTTTTCCGCAAGCACTTGCTAAGCAATAGAAGACAAAAACAAAAAAAAAAAAAAATACCACGAAAATGGGTAACATAAATCCACGGCGACTGCTACAGTTATTTAATATCTAAGAGATACTCTAAGATAGAGGTGCTTAAACGAAAATTCGTCTCTCATCCGGTGCCGTCGTTCGTCTTTCGTCGCCATCCGCATCAGCCATGGCTGTCGGTTATTGAACCTTGTGCTTCGACCATACCCATACACCATACTGTATGCGAAGAGTGTCGATGGCGCATCTTCTGCTTGTCTAGGTTATGTCATCATCATCATAATCCATATAGTCATGTTGAGAATGTAGATTTGCGCGGTAAAGAATCGGTACGTTCTTAGGGACGCACATATGTACGAGAGATATGAGGTAATTATTTCGGCATTCATCCCGTGCTTCTTTCTGTCTTTTCGTTTTCGGCAAGGGTTACACAAGGACAGCCGGTTCCATGGGGGAAAAAAACTTTTATTTGTACTTAGCTGGTGTCAGGTTAAATTTTAGGGTACACAGAAGGGGACATGTTATACAAAGTGTGGTTGCAGTCATAGGAATGATTTTTTCAGGAGTCCTTCTAAAAAATTGATTTATGATTTAGAAACAAAAAAAGGATAATAAAGAGTATATCACTTAAACAAGCGATGATCGTCGATTCGTTTGAAAATAGTGCTTACAAGTGATCGCGGTTGATGTCCTGACTTAATAAAATTATAGGCACCTATTGAGTAAACTTCTTGTGAGATTAGCTAAATTATTTTGCACGACTTTTGAAATATCTTTTCAAAAGTTTAAAATATTTATTTTCATTGCGTTTAATATTACATTTTGCTTGTTGCCGCACAATTTAAAATCACAGAGATATGGTATTAAAAATCTTACTACTGAATAATTAATTTAAATGTATAATAAAATATTAATTTTTTGGAAGCCAGCAATTTTATTTTGAGAAAACAACGAAAAACCTCAAATTCACAAACAAAAATTTAATAAATAAATAAAAATTAAAATAAAACAAAAATAAATAAATTAACAAATAAATAGATTAATAAAAAAATATATTAAGAAGGTTAAATAAATTAATTAAAAAATGAGTAAATTATTAAATATACATAGTAAAAGATTAATAACGTTGAAACCATATTAAGCTTTATTTTCCACTTAGTGTAATACTGTTCTAATATTGTCACAGCATTTTTTAGATTCTTCGGCGCAGTGGCTTAGTGGTTAATCTGTTGGACTACTAAGTGAGGGGTTCCCGGTTCGAGTCCCGAAAGAACTAAATTACATCTTAAGGTTTTTTTTTCCACTGCGCCACCTCTCGCGAACGTCTGACAAACATTCGAGAGTAAGATTGTCATGAAAGAGGTTCTCACTTAGCCGCTTGGACTCGGCGTAAAATTGTAGATTCCTTCCATTCGTCCCAAAAATTGAAAACCCACATAAAATGAATGGTTGTGAGAAGCTATTCTAGGGTCCCACAGACCTGTCGTGCCAAAATATTTATTAATTTATTCTTTAGATTCGCATTCGTATATTGCGACATCACACTCCGGTAGATTTGGGAAGTCAGACGTATACAGATTGTACAAAATTGGTCCAAGTACAGAGCCTTGCGAAACTCTGAAATGGAAACTACTATTGACATACACTTTAAATGAACGATTAGACAAGACACTTTGGACAGTTTAACATAAAAATGGGGGAAAATGAAAATTGATCATTTTAAAGATGAGACACTGAGTCAAACGCTTTCTCAATATCAAGTAGAATCATACCCGTTGATTTGCCTAGTCTTCAGTTCTTTTAATATTTGCATATTCTTAGTACTTGATGAGATGTATCGTGATGGCGCCGTATAATTTATGACATTCTTTAGGTCCACGCATGGAGAGAAATCAGCGCCATCTTTTGGGGGAAAAAGGTTTCCATCAATTTTCAATTAAGACACTAAAAAGTCAGCTCAAACGCGAATGCCACTGACAAACTAATAAATTCTCTGGAACAAAAATGGGTCTAAGAACGTTCCCCTGAGGCACTCAAGTAACTCCGTGCAAAGAGAGGGTTTTCATTGAAAATGCCGGCACGAACAAGACGTACGGTTCGACCTTGTTTCTGGGATTGGAAAGAATGAGGTATACTTAAGTTTTTTTTTACATTTGAGACATATCTTTGAATCTAAAAAAATTTAGGACCATGAGGTCAGATTTTAATGCTGATGCCCTACTGGAAAATCAATTTCTCGTACACAGTTGCTCTGACAAAAGGTCTGCACTTTTCTGAGGAGTCCACAATATGACAAGAAATCCAGAAAACACTGTGCTGAAATTCCACACCTTGCTAGGCGATTGTTTAAGGGAATGTTTAAGGGACTTCCCTAACTTACCTTCGTTTCATAGTATATAATGATTATATATATAATATAACTAAATCTTCGCCTGACATGCGATCAATTTGTTAGCCTTAACCCTCTGGCCAAGAACATTCCGATTCCTAGTGAATAAAAATGCAATAGAAACGATAATAAGACATTTAGACGTTTCACTTTATTTTGCGGCAAGTCGAAGAAGGAAATAAAACCAAGTGTAGCTATAGATAGGGACGCTCCTCCCCAAATGGAGAAGAAATTTATTAGAATTCGACAAACACGCATGCATGGATAAATGTTATGTAATGTACATCCAAGCAGATTGCATGAAGCTCAGACGTTTATCAAGTTAAAGTGAATCCTTAGTGAGAAGTTCTCATGCGCGCTGTAGCTTCACAGGTTAAACAATTGACTATCATCCAACATGGAAGAGATCGTGGATACCTTCAATTGTTAAGCAGCTGGGGGAGCACGTTTATTGCTCCCGCTCCCAACCCACTATGTGGAAGAGTTTTGTGAGGTCAGGCACGACTTTTGTTATTCTTCCCAGAATCGGTCAATGGTAACCGTGGTTGTGACTGCACTTCAGTGAGTTTTTTTTTGTTGTTCTTGTCTTTAAAAATAAACCCTTCATTGCCATGCTCTACTTCACCCGATGTTTATGTACAAACATCTATCAAATTTAATTATGGCTAGAAGCACCGTCTGCGGAGGAAAGGTTCTACTAGCTGTGATTCAATTCTATTCAGTGCGTATGCAAACGAGAAGGCAGCGGTTACTGGTAGTTTGCTTGGAGACAAATGCCTGCGTATATTTTCTTTTTGATTTGTGAGCGTGATTGGGAAGACTCTGTGCGGTCTGTGTGACCACCGAAGATGGTAATTGAGAAATAGGTCAGCAGAACTTGGCAAAAATTACCTCCAAATGGACGGGAGATTAATTTCGACTTTGGAGATGGTTTAATATTTATGGTAATCATGTTTGAGTTTAGGTTGGGGGAACTACTTTCTCAACTGAAAAAGGGGGGGCGAAAAATTCGGTCAGTTTCACTGCGATTGCTGATTAACGAATTAAGTTTCTCAAAGTCGCATTTGTCTAGTTTGGAATGTAAGTATCTACATTTGGTTGGTAAGAATGACAAGAGACAATTTAAACAGAGGTATTTGAAGCACCTCAAACAACACTAGACAGTATTATGGTAAATTGTAAAAAAAAACTAAGTGCCATCATATGTCTAGATCTGAGTTTAAGACTGGTTTTCAGTTATGCTGATAAAATTGCACTCGAGCGACATTTTTATCATCGAAATTTGTAGGAAAAGGCAAATTTCTCAAGACTCAACAACACTGGAGAAACATTGAGGAAAATATGAGAGATTTTGTATCCAATTTGATTGTGAAAAATCTCTTATATTTTCACAATCTTAAAGCAAGCAACAATTAGTAAAATAAAATCACTCACCAATATCGCAGCCGTTTATTTTTTAGCAGGAACTGAACGCCAGAAAATTCACGACACACTCGGGGGACATTTTTAAAACGAATTAAAAACGAATATTTTACAAACCGATTTAAAGATTTTAATAGAATGATATATATTTTTTTATAAGAGGATTTTCCCACGAGTATTTAAATAAAGTGCACGACTGGATCGCACGAAACTTTCTCGTTCATATCATCAGTTTGTTTCGTTTATTTTTCTTTTATTATTATTTATAGGCTATAAAACCAGATTTTTCAAATTGGTGATGCTGGTAGGTGGCTATGACTTATTTTAAGGTTCATGATTAATATGGTTGGAAAAGGAAGAAGTGGGAAATATTTGCATAAAAAGGAGCTTCTAGTACCTAGTAATTGCATTTTTACTGGTAGTACGGTAATTCTTAAAACACGGCTTTAATTCCATTTTTAAGAAAAACTAAGTAAGGGGTCCTATTAAGAATACTTATGTTATCATAAAAAGGGGGTTTTGGGCAAAACCGTTACGGCGGTTTTTGGAAAATAATGCGTACAAAATAGTAACAAATATTGCAATGTTGAGTTCGAAAAATTATCTTGCTCAACTATTTAGCTAAAAACTGAGTATAGAGTATTGTTCAGGATGTTAGTATTACTTGGTTTTTAAAGTTTTATCCAAATCGAAAATCGCGTTTTCGAGATATGAACAGTTTTCAAAATCAGCGTTTCTGGTGGTTAGAATTAAAAATGAAGGACGCAATAATGTTGAAAACGTCAATTTTACTCCAAGTACGCATTTTGTTCAAAATCGTTTTACCCGTTTTCATGTGGGTAAAACAAAAGAAAACCAAATTCTCAAAATATGCCATTTTTCAAAAATCTATTATGGACAATTTAGAGAAAAACTGAGTTTTCTATCGTGTTATGATTGACCATATTACCTTAAAAATTAGTTTTTGTTGGAATCGTATTGACCGTTTTCGAGATAAGGCCACTTTTCAAAAGTAACGTTATTTGACTTTTTAGCCAAAAACTGGGTATGCAGCCATGTTTACCCCATGTAGCGTAGAGGAAGTATACATTTTGGTTAAAATCGTTAAAGCGGTTTTCAAGTAAGCCATAATTAAATAAAGTCTTAAAAAACGACATTTTTCCAAAAAAGTCCGTTGAACGATAATTTAGGGAAAAACTGAGTTTGCCATCATGTTGGGAATGAACATATTACCTTAAATATGAATTTTTGTCGAAATAGTTTTGACCGTTTTTGAGATATGACCAATTTTCGAAATTACCGTTATTCGATTTTTCTGCGAAAAACTGGGTATGCAGCCATCTTAGTTACACCCACTTAAGCTTAAATAACAATTTTGGTTGAAATCGTTAGAGCCGTTTTCGAAAAACTCAAAATTGCTGAATACCGTTAGAACGGCAACACTTATCGTGCAAAAAAAAAAGTGGCCCCGAACTGTAAGCCCACCAACTCCAAATCCGAAGTTTGAAAGAAATCCGTCCAGCCGTTTGCGCTGTAGAGCTCCGGAAGGACGGACAGACGGACAGACGGACAGACGGACAGACGGACAGACGGACAGACGGACAGACGGACAGACGGACAGACGGACAGACGGACAGAATTGCGAGACCCACTTTTTCGAGTTCCTCTATCATCGTAATGTCAGATTTGATTAAAATCTCGAGTTCGATTTTTTGTACGATTACAATACCTTTCTCTTACTACGTATACGAGAAAGTTAAAAAAGGGATATACGCGAACAGAGGCATAATTAATTAACACGTTGACAAATTTAAATCGAAGGAGGGACATTTTGTGGACACTTTTTTGAAGGGGGTATTTTAATAACGACGAGTTCATTTCCCGACAGAAAAACTCACGCACAGAACTAATTTAATCACTCCATTTGACACATAAATTGAAACGAAATGTTTTGAACACTGGAAACACTATATCCAAAGGGAACTACGATTTTGTAGGATACAGGTTTTAAGTTTGACTAAAAAGAAAAGAAGTGAACGTTTATAAATGTAAAGCCACAAAAACTATTTAAACAAATCATTAGAAAATTATAAAGTTTAGACTTGGTTACAAATCTATATATTAATCGCCGACATAATTTCTTTCCGTACATATTTACCCTACTTAATAAGGACCAACTCTAATTTTTTGTTTACCAAATTGAAGCGATCCACTCTTAGATGTGTAAAGAAATTCGGTAAGCGGTTTAGATATTATAATATATCTGAACAAAATGTACGTAGTAGTAGTAGTAGTAGCTGCTGGCAACGTCATTGCTTGCCAGTTGTGAGTGAGTTGGATGCGTTGTCCTTGTCAGGTAGAAAACAGTGGTAGTTAGTTGGTGACTGGCTTCCATAGCAAGATAGTGTAGTATTGTGAAGTGTTCGCACCAAAAATAATAAATACCTATTTACGATATTAGTGCCGAGTGGTGAGTAAGATCACTGAGCTATATTTTTATAAATTATTGTAGGTATTTGAATTGTTGCTAGTAGTGTTGGCGTAGTGCAAATAAATACCAATAAGAGAAAGGCGACGCGTGTGTGTGGGAAACTTAAAGCTAGCCGGTTCCACTCGATCGTCGTTCGTCAGTAGTTTGAGTTGTGTTGAGTCCTTTACGCAGTCGTGTGTGCGATACTTTGCTTGTTCCCCTTAGCTAATATGGCGAAGGTGTGTGTGGCGAGCTTTCGTGGGTCCGCTGCAGTATTGGATATCAGCTGTCGGTATTGGCATGTAGCGACGTTAACTGGAATTCCAGTAATGTCTAAGTAGCATTTATATAGTATGAAACAACCTCAAAGAGGAATATAGCTCACGAGGGTTTCTTCCTTTTTATTTGCAGATTCGGTGTTGCCAGGGTTCGGGTTCTGTTTGGTGAATTATTTAAAAATAAAATAAAATAAAGAAAAATGGTTGTTCATTTTTTAAATCATTTATAGATGTGTCGAAAAGAATAATAATTTGAAAAAAGGAAAAAAGTACATATTTGCAAAATTGGTAAAATAATGTTTTTAAATTACCTTGGTTACAACAACTGTGCGCATACAAAGAAAGAACTGTGTGCTTGGTTTTCGATCACATTGCGAGCCTAGTTTAGTTAAACGCACAAAAATTACAACTTATTTTTGACAGATAAATATATAAAATAATTTTGGGTTATTTTTTTCAAAGACTGATGGCTGTATGTCAGCAGATAATGTTGACGACCAATACGTCAATTCTTGGTAGATTGTTGCGCAAGTGACCTAAGTGCTCGTCCCAAAATCACCGACACTGTCTAAAAATGGTCTATGAATGATTTAGGGATAACTTGCACAAGTTCTTTCGAAGGGTTTGACTCAATTAATATTTTTTGACGTTCTGTAAAGCGCAAACACGCTACCATTCCTATAAATTGAACAGGTAGCTATCAAATTAAGATAAAAACAGACCCAAATAAGCTGCCCTGAGGTACCTACTTAAAAATACCTCAAGCAGCGCACGAGAGTTATTTTGGGGCCACTAAAACGACTTTATTTGACAGATAACTTTCTTAACTTCTTACAAAATAAACCAATTCAAAACAAACGTTGGTTACGTTCAAAAATCTCACACCAAACTTGCCTTTACTTAAGCAAGCAATTGGCAGCAATCCTTACGCGAGCTTTATTTTGTAAAAATTCCTTTCTTTGCATAAAATTTTGGGCTGAGTTGTTAAATGTAACAGGCACTTTTTGTCACAAAGAGTAGGTGCCTTTTAGGTAGAAAAACGTACAACCTCATCACCCAATTTATTGAAATGTTTAAAATTAAAGAGATTTTATCAATCATTCACAGTTGAATCTGAAACAGAATTTGTGATCTTTCTGAAACAACCTTCAAACAAGCTACGAAAACAACCTTTTCTATTCTTTCACGGCGGTCCAATGTAAATACCGTGCGCGCTGTAGCAAAAGCCCTATGCTTGGAAACGAAGAGGCTGACTCACTGGCTAAAATCGGCGCTACGATTCCGCTTATCGGACATGAACTTTTCTGTGGAGTCAGCAAAAACCATTTAAGGGGATATATCAAAAAGCTTTAACGTATTGAATCCAATGAAGTCTGGCTTAAAACACCTGGGCAGAACTGGAGCAGACAATTTTCCCCAAATTCTCTCACAGGAAACCTTACTTCCTGATCAATTTAGACAAAAATAACCTGAGAATACTAACAGGAATAATCACTGACCACGGTCTCATGAAAAAAACACCTCTACCGCATTGGAGCCTGTCCGGATCCAACATGCACCATTCTTGGCGAGGAAATCGTCACTTCAGCAACTCTTGCTGACTAAACCCAGAGAAGATTCGTTTCTTTCTGACTGCATCCGAAGTGAAAAGAGGGCTCTAGAACCTTACCAGGGAAGGCACAATAGGCTTCTTCAAATATGTTCATACAAAACACCTGGTTTCATTTACTCCTTTAAATAATAATCTCTTAGGTTTTACAGGTCTTCTTGGAGGTGCTCATCTTATGACTTAACAGTGCGCCGAGCATGAAACTACACCTCTTTGAGTCTTGAGTCAATCCCAAAAGTTCAGTCTTTATGTTAATTTGATAGCATCGCTGAGTTCATTTAGAAGAAATTTGACCATGATTGAAAAATAATACTCAAACATTTAAAAAAAATTAGTTCAAGGCTTTAAAAAAAATAGTCACTTGTTTTTTAAACGCATTTAACTAAATTTTGTAAAAATTTCGACCATAGTCTTGAAATGGATACAAAGTTTTGGAACGTGGATTTCAAAGAAAACTTCGACTTTGCCAGTGGATACTACAAAAGTTCTGAACCTTTTCCTATTCAATTTTGTTAAAAATGTCCCTTTATGTAAAACTACAAAAATCTCCCATGTCAGCAATAAAAACCTGAAATATGATCAGAATCGGGCAATACTCTTCCTACCGCGTTACGCCAAATTGAATTCCCGGTAGGTCAGCATCCAGTTACACATCGTGATCCATCATAGGCAACCCCAACCTCAAAGGGTCCTAACCTCTCAAATTCCAATTCATCATCAGTGATCTTTACCCTTTTATTGCAATGTGATAAATGGGTGTAAACATGTTTTGTAACAACCAGCCATTGTCTCATAGAACCCGTGTCTTTCACACACAAAAGGGCCTCTTACACACGTCGCTTCGAATTAATCTCTAAACAATTAGGACCACCTACATAAATCTTAAAAAAATGAAGAAAAACCCAAAGACAACATCCATTAAGTAAGCCCCCCTATCGAGAGTCTAATCGTCAAGTGTAACTCGTGTAAGTCGCTTAATCCCAAAGCCGAAACCAAATGGAAAGTAATGAAGAAATAAGAACACAGAGCACACACAAAATCAACCGGAATAACAAAAAACGCATCCAATCCAAACACACAGGTACACCGTACACAGATACACGGCCGAAAATAGGAAAAGGAAGAAAACATCTTTCTGACAGACAGACAGACATTTTTTTCTTGTGTGTGTTTCTGTGCCCCATCATGTAACGTGTTGAATAATTCATGCGAATGAAGTAAAACGCACTGCAAGTCTCCAAAGAAAACCTTCAAATACAAAACGCCAAGAGTCTCTCTTAAGACGGCCAAATCACTGCCCTTCTCTCTCTGTCTCTCTGTATTTGATGCCTCACTGACTGACAACAGGTGATTCACCTGCCTGACGTGACTGACAATGGAAGAAGAAATATACAAAGACTGGGTGCATTCACCTTTTGTGATTTTGGAATTTTGTCTGCCTCGCAGTTCCTATTCCTATCTTTCTGTCCAAAAAATAAAACAAAAACAAAAAATACCCAACTAACGGTGACCATATCTAGCCCAGGCTGTGATTCTGATTCTGATTGTTTTGTTCGTTTCGAGTTTTGTTGTTTTTGTGTCGGAAATTCTTATAATTGAGTCGACCACTATGTCACTGTGTCTGTTTATATCTGACAGTTGCGGCTGTTAATTATGACACACACCATATAATGTTGTAACGGTGGCTGGTGGTTGGTATAGATTATCATAAACGCAAGGCCAGCGTATGCCTTATGGTGTGACATGTGCGAGCACTTAGCATCGGAGAGATCAAGATACACATGCATGCTGTTCGTCGAGAGGGCCATCGTTAGAATGATGCTGCCGCCGTCGCCGCAACTGTCATCATGCGATTAGGACGGATCGTTTACATTTAATTCGGTTTGGGGATATGGTTGGGCGACAAAGATGGGTAATGAACAAGAGACCGCCAAAGATGGGCTTGGGCTTGGGTGCGGAAATGGTGTGCGGTAACGATATAATAACGGAAGAGTGTTAATGGCGACATAATCCATTGGTTTGTGTTGTCATTTGTAAAGATTTTTGGGGCCTGGACGAGGCGGAGGAATGTTTGTGTGGCATTGGGAAATGCGATTATTTTGTTTCTTGTTTGAATGAGGGAAGCATATTCCGCCATCAGGTGGTTCAGTGCCATCTATCGAGTATATTAGGAACCATAAGTTAATTCCAAATCCAACAGTATTCTCCACCCGTTGTGCTCAACAAAACTGATGGAATCGCTCTGCCATCTAAGGACCATGTCTAATATCAACAAATTTTCAATCAACTAATTCATTTCACATTCCCGACAACCAAACAACAACTTGTTCAAGTTGACCTTAACATTGAACTAAAACTCACTCACGTCATAAATCGCCAACCCACGCTATGAGCAAATTAGAATCCAACAAGATCATCATGAACCGCCTGCTTGGATAATTATAGATCGGCAATAGGTATCTAAAGTAAAAGATTCTGTACGAGTTCATCGAACGAACCAGTGGCGGCATTGACGAACAGAGTTCGTATAGCATGTCTGCACAATGAGTGTACTGGGAGGACGTTCTACCGGCTGTCTTCCCTGTCATCTAAAACCATTTGTTGTTGCTTTGTGATTCTGGTTTGTAATCTTCGTGACTGGTTGTGGTTAATGTTTGCCCATAAATTAAAATTAACCAAGTCGCTTTATGCAATAGAAAAGTGGCTCAACAGGAAGGAACTCACGAATGTGTGGCGTCAGAGGATCAGATGTTCGCCGGCGGGGTGTATAGTCGATTGCAAGTGCAAGTGATGATGTAGTTTACTTGGTGGTTGCGATTATTAAAAATTTAAAAGCACTTCCCTTGTCCAAATTTATCAGAAAAATCACAAAAAATTTACGATATTAGCAAACTTCCTTGGCGCTGAAAGTGCTTGTTAGTAATGAATAATACTTTATTCAAAAGCACATACATTTTAGAGCTTTTTTAGGAATTTAGAGAGAAAAAATTTACGATATTGCCACACAACTATCGCGACAAATGAACGTTTTAACTAATTCGTATATTTTTTGAGCTCAAAAGTTATTGCACAATCATCCCAACTCAAAGAAATGAAATTACGGAGAACGTATTTACGATATTAGAAGGTTTGGTCTGACTTTTGTTAAGCAAATCATTTTAAAAGGGCACAATACTTTTCAAAACAACGCAAATATGAAAACTCAATAGTTCCTGCTTTCAAACATGAAATCTCAACAATTACTGCTGTCCCAAAACAGACACGTCTGGATCGTAATGAAACAAGTAAAATAAAGCGATTTGGAAAATATGCAGCATCATCAACACTGCGTGTAACATTTGATGTGAAATTTTTTGCTAAAAAATCTACTCTTCGAATAGAAATGTACCTACAGGTACTAAGAACGTATAAACGATATTGGTAAAATCAGATTGATTTCAATAGAAGAGGCAATTTGAAGATATTGTTTTGTTTCCCATTTAAAATGGAAACTTTATAGATCGATTATTTTAACAGAACGTTTAGTCAAATTTACGATATAACCAAAAATTATTTTTATACCCATCGTTTTTACTGCAGGCAGCGTCAAATTTGGTATAAAGCATTTAAATGTAAGGTGCTATACGTAATTGAGTGTAATATCGTATTTACGATATGTATAAATCAGTCAAATATTCAGCTAAAAAAAAGGCTCTTCTTTATGTGTCATGCCAAAAGAAGACCATTCATATTTACGATATAAGCATTTGAAAATATCGATTTCAAAATATTTTTTTTACTCGTTTTGTGCACCACCAGTACGATGATAGAACAATAAATTTAAGATCGTATTTACGATATAGACTAAATTTTATTTTTTTTGGCAATTTCAGACAAGCGACTATTCCTATCAAAACACACTTGGCCGGCGTTCAACTCTGGGTGCCTACTACCACATGAACAAGCAACCATCGTTCACAAACGATCACAGCCTGGGCAGTCAGTATGGCGGCGGTGCCTACAGCACATGGGGCATGTGGCGAGATGGTAGAAATATAGCACCATCGACATTCTCGGCAAAGCCTCATCATCCGCATAGTAAAACAAAGTCCTTCTCGATTATTCTATCGACGGCGGCATTTATCGTTCTGCTGGCGGTAATCTCAATAGCCGGGTTAGCGTTCTACTTCAGCTCACTGAAATCGAACATGGAGGACAGTAAGTTACGCGCGCCTTCCCTTATAGTTTCGTTTTTACATTTCACCTTTCTTGCAGCTGTTATTGGCTTTGAAGGATCATTTCGTATCGCGAAAGGTGACCTCTTTACCACTGGCCTTAAGTACAACCACACAACGACCTACAAGCAGAAGATTGAGTTCTACAAGCGGTTTGTCGAGAGAAGTCTGACAGACAATGCACTGCAACCGATTCGGGTAGATGTTGCCGGTTTCGGTGACGGACCGTTGATCAGGGTGAACTTCAGGACCTATCTGGATGTGAGGAAGTTGCCGCAGTGAGTTGAGAAAACAAAATCACCTGTCAAACCTCTTTCTAAAATTGTATTCTCTTCTTAGGAATATTCACAGCGTGGAGGACTACATCAAGGAGTCTCTCTTCCTGGAGACAACCGCCTTGAAGTCCCTCTATCGATCTTTGCGACTAGACGCCGAGTCTGTCGAGGTTAAGAGGATTCTCGATGAACAGCTGGTCAAGTCCGCGTCTCTATCTAGGGATACCGTAAGTAAACCGAATGCCATTGTTGCAACCTTTATAACTGACCTTGCATCTTTCAGCAAATGGCTCCAACAAGCCAGACACAGTTGGAGAAACGCCTCCTTAAGAAGGGAGGAATCCTCGAGAAGCCCACTCTCAAAACCCTCCCAACAGTGGCTCCAAAGACAAAGTTTTCAAAAACGCAACCCGTCGACGATGAACCCGACATAGATGTGGAGAACGCCCCAGTTATTCAAGGCTCCTTCGAAGGCTCATTTGAGATCACAAAGACCGACGCTGATATTACCCGAAAGAAGGCTTCTCCCACCAAAGCCTACACTAGCACTCCCAAGGCGGTGACGCCATACTCATCAAGGACCAAACCCAGGAAGCCAACTAGCGAAAAAATAACGCTCAGGCCGACCACAATCGAGGAGCCCACGACCACAAGTCCGTATTCTACAACAACTACAACAACCACCACCACCACTACGACTACAACCACTCCCAAGCCGACAACCACAACAACGACGACAACAACTCTGCCACCAGCGCCACCTTCTCGCCAAACGTACCCCTCAACATACAGCCCATCAACGACCACGGTGGAGGTCCCCAAGCTCGACGCCAGCCTGTTCACGTCGGCCCCGGTTCTTGACACACAACCCTGGAAGCCGATTCGCGGACCGGGCTCGGATAATGGCGAAGCAACAACCACACAGACTGAGACATCAAGTGGTGCTACAGTTCCCGATGAACCTCTAAAACCACCACCGATGATCCAAACGCCATCATCCCACGAGCCGTACCCCTCGGGATTTTTCAGCAAGCCAAACTTCAACAAGCCAGAGACGCGCGAAGACACCAACGTCCAGGACTTGGTCTATTACCATGGCTATAGTGGACCGGTGTTCATGCCCGGCATTGATGGCATCGAACCGCTTGGCTCAGCACATGTTAGGCCTCACCAACTGCCAGTGCCACTGATCGATGATGTCGTCATTCCAGACTTTAGACCGCTCAATCCAACTCTAGGCACAAAGGATAAGATTCCCTTCGCAATTGAGGCTGGCGACGAAAAGTTCGAACATCTCGGAGGCGGAGTTATTGTAAAGAAACATGACAACGAGTCGGCCACTACAACCACCACGACAGCATCCACAACATCGACCACCACAACAACTACAACGACAACTCCTGCGCCAGCGGTCTCATCCAAGCCAGAGAATGGTTCAAGCTCCCCGGAAATTACCCACCAAATTGGCGAGTTCTTGATGGACCTACTTAACCTGCCCAACGAAGAGAAGAACGCCACCGACCTAGCCCTCGAGTCGCGCATCGAGCCAGACTCCGCGGAGAAGCCCAACTTTATGAACCTCAAGGAGATTATCTTGCAAAGAAACCGGGCGACAACGAGCACCTCAGCAGCACCTTCGACCAGCCCAAAGACCACAGCGACACCCACCACCAAACCACCGACCACAAAGCGAAACCGCGTTCGACCCTCCCGACCATCCAAGCCGATAGGAGTGATGGACGAGTCCGCCCTCTTCCCCAGTCACTCCAAGTGGGAGTTCGTGAACGGCAGCTCTCCCAACACCTACGGACACACCGGGTCCATGCGACGAGTCTTCAACAAAACCCTCCAAGCTTGGGTCTCCGAGGACATCGAAAAGACCGAAAACCTAACTCTCAACGACATCAAGACCCGCATCAACAACGCCACGAATATTCAAGACATCTCCCTAATTTTCGACACTCTGGCGTCCAAGCTCGGCATCACGCCTAGCATGCCGACCAAGGTGCCACCGTTCTCCCACAACAAGCTCAAGATATCGCAGAGAAATGACACCAAGGTCAAGCTGATCACGACCACCCCTACAACTACCATAACGACGGAACCAACCACCACCTCGACAGTGACAACACCCACCCGCATCGACTATTCCCAGATACGTGACATCCTTACGCCAACCTTCAGGCCGCTGGAACCGATCCTTCTACCCGAGATAATCGAAGGCGAAGCCGAGGTCGAGGTTATCGATCCGAATAAATACGAAGAGATGCTCAAGTCGTCACAGATCCCGATGTTGGTCACAAGTACAACCGAAATGCCCCGACTTGTCACACTCCTACCGGTGCGATCGAATTCCGGCATTCGAACGCATCGACCGATGACACTTGTCAAATCACCGCCAGAGGGCAGGCGATTTACAACTCCATCCGAGGCGGTTGTCAAGAGCGGTATACACGTGACAGTCTAATCGAAACCCTGCTTGTGCAGGGATTGAGCTTGAATGCAATAAGGGATGATGTCCTTTGTCCATTTTGTTCCGAGGTTACTTCGATTAGTTAAGTTTGAGGAGAGAGAAGTTCCCGAGAAGTAACCTTGGACCGACTTGGGGGACAAAGTGAAGAAGACAATAATCTAAGGAGTAGGTAAGGTTTTTATTTTATATATTTAAAATTAAGAAACAAATCAAATAAACGAATTTTAGTTGGATAAGTGTTTTTACTTTTTGTCTTTTTGATGTGAAACATCTTATGGCGCGACTTGGGAGTAAAATCGATTCATGAAAGCGGAAATGACCAAGCGGAAGTGCGAGACGGAAATTGGCCTGTCGCCATCGCTATGTCGCTGCCTAAAACTCCTTAACCACTCAACCGATTTCAATGAAATTTTGTGGGTGGGTATGGTTGCTTGTAACTTGATGAGTAGGATCATTTTGGACCCGATAGGTGGCGCTGTTGTCTATCTTCTTAACCACTCAACCGATTTCAATGAAATTTTGTGGGTGGGTATGGTTGCTTGTAACTTGATGAGTAGGATCATTTTGGACCCGATAGGTGGCGCTGTTGTCGATCTTCTTAACCACTCAACCGATTTCAATGAAATTTTGTGGGTGGGTATGGTTGCTTGTAACTTGATGAGTAGGATCACTTTGGACCCGATAGGTGGCGCTGTTGCCGATCTTCTTAACCACTCAACCGATTTCAATGAAATTTTGTGGGTGGGTATGGTTGCTTGTAACTTGATGAGTAGGATCATTTTGGACCCGATAGGTGGCGCTGTTGTCGATCTTCTTAACCACTCAACCGATTTCAATGAAATTTTGTGGGTGGGTATGGTTGCTTGTAACTTGATGAGTAGGATCATTTTGGACCCGATAGGTGGCGCTGTTGTCTATCTTCTTAACCACTCAACCGATTTCAATGAAATTTTGTGGGTGGGTATGGTTGCTTGTAACTTGATGAGTAGGATCATTTTGGACCCGATAGGTGGCGCTGTTGTCGATCTTCTTAACCACTCAACCGATTTCAATGAAATTTTGTGGGTGGGTATGGTTGCTTGTAACTTGATGAGTAGGATCACTTTGGACCCGATAGGTGGCGCTGTTGCCGATCTTCTTAACCACTCAACCGATTTCAATGAAATTTTGTGGGTGGGTATGGTTGCTTGTAACTTGATGAGTAGGATCATTTTGGACTCGATAGGTGGCGCTGTTGTCGATCTTCTTAACCACTCAACCGATTTCAATGAAATTTTGTGGGTGGTTATGGTTGGTTGCAACTTGATGAATAGGATAATTTTGGACCCGATAGGTGGCGCTGTTGTCGACCGTCTTAACCACTCAACCAATTTCAATGAAATTTTGTTGGTTTGTATGGTTGTTGGAAAGATACATTTTTCGAATTTTTTCAACTGAATTCTCAAAGTGAATACTTATATGGGCACGCAGGAGGAACTGAAGAAGCTAGGTTTTACACAGACACTAGGCTTCTGAATGAGTTGACGGTGTGAAAACAAAATGTAAACAAAAACTCTCGAAATAGAAATAGAAAACATTGGATTGGATTGTGTTATGAAAACTTTTTAAATTAATGAACATAATTATCTACTGCGCTGTATTAAGGATATAATATTATAAAGATTTGGTTTTTAAATTTAATTTCTTAATGAAATTCACCTAAATACAACACAATTCAATTTAACATCCACATTTAGCAAGAGAAGTTTCACATCTGGCGTGTGGTCACAAGCACGCTCTCTGTTTTTTATTAAAATTAGTTTTAACTTCAACTGTACGATGTAAGCGATATAGAAATAAAAACGAGAATACAAATACAAAATCAATTTGAGCGTTTAAATAAGCAAACCAAAAGACAGTTAGACTATGTCGTTCAGTGCCACGCCTACTTTTTGGGGGCGTTTTTGAACAAATGCATTTCTGGCTTCCCTGCATCTACCTCGAGTTTGTTCTCATATATTCAAATTTTATAGAGAAAACTGTATATGGCATTTAAAAGCGGACAGCTGTCAAAGGAAGATAGGTACGAATAATTTGTAGAGGAAAAAATGTAACCTACTTGCTAAATGTGCGAAAGCGTAAACCCAAACTTCGCAACCATATCATCAACATTATTTAAGCAGACTTCTGAACGACTTCATAACTAATTCGAGGTCACAGCCGACATAGAACTCCTTAAGCTTTTCCATCTGCAAAATTGATGGAAGTCTTCAAGAAAACACAAACAAAACGATGGCGTCCCACAAGGTTCCGCTTTGTCACCATATTTGTTTCTTATTTTTGAATATTATTTCAAGGCCGCCCTTTATAATTCAATTTCAATGTCTTTTTCTTATCGATGGAAGTACACTCATTGGTCGACTCTTCGCATCCATGAATGAGCTGTATGTCAAGAGAAAGTATATGAAACAAGGACAAACTGCTTTATCACGAAGGAGATGACTTGGTCCAAATTTTCATATTCATTTTGAAACAAAAATCAAAAGAAATCAAAAACAAATGAAACAAAAGTCAGAATAGCTAAACAGGTAGCAACGCACTTAACCTGCAGAAGCATGCTAAGACATCAAGAGGTAGGTACAGAGCCATCTACCCTGAAACCCTGAACCACCACATATAGAAGATAGACTTACCCAAGATGTTGCATCCGCAATAAATAGATAGCGATTGGTAGCACTTGGTTTGTCATTTCTACTACAAACCGCCACTGAACGATCATCACTCAGCTGTCATCGGTCTGTCACTTTCGTTGTTCTCTCTCAATTTAATCGGTGCACGCTGCACTTATTCTTCTTATTTAATTTAAATGTAATTTAGTACTTTATATTAACTGAATACTTTAATAAATCTTGTAACCAGAGTAAAGCGTTTTAAGTGATCGCTGTCCACGATCAAGGGTTGCAACACAAGATATCCAATAAGATAAAAATAAGTCGTCTAAAATGCCGGAAGGAATACATACCGAGTACCTACAGACATCAAAAAAGCTCAGTTCAAAGCTGAAACGATGTGAAAAAGTACACCTGATCGATCACTGTCAAAGTGTCAACCATCAATGACAAAAGTGCACTACACGGTGCAAGCACGCTTTAATGACACCGGTAAAGATTTAATACGATCCACCGATCAGTGTCGATGCTAAAACAATTTTTAAGACCGCAAAAAAAGCAGCGGACCTAATACGACACCCTGGGGAACACCGAATAACCCTTGATGAATATACTGCTCTATTTCAGTGGTACGTATTTTTAGTACATGTGTCGACTGTCGGCAGCCAAAAATTGAAGCTTCTGGAGTGTGACTTTTTGACTTTTGGTGGGGAAACAAATTTCGCATTGCTAACTATAGGCCTTGAGGTGTTTTTTGCAACAGAGTGGGCGACTTTTCGCAGCAAGTTGAAGTTACTCTTGAATTTTCGACGCCATTTCCAAGTGGCAGGTTAGGTTAGGTTAGGTAGACGGGTAGGTAGAGGACCCATTGTGATGCCCTTTTTTGGGGGTTAGCCGTTGGTGTTGTATCAGTTGTCCCCTTTTCTTTCCAGCCATCCCGATGTCCTCAAAAACCTATAAAGATCAGACAGTGAGACCTCAGAAAGTTCTTGGACGTCTTGGAAGTAATATATCCAAGTGTTCTGTTCCTCAAGTGACCGAGACTCGGAGAATGACAAAGGAAGTGGACTTCTTCGTCTCCGCAGCCTCTCGTAGCAAAGCGGTGGCTTGACCGACTGAAGTGCTCTATCAAAGTCCATTGCGGACCCAATCCTCGCCAGTTCATCCGCCCCCTCATTGGCGTTTTTGTCGCTTTGTCCAGGGTCCGTGCAAATATTGAGCTCTTCGCGGCAACGTTGGACGAGTTTGGATTTTATTTCATGTGCAGAAACTGCTTTTATAGCCGCCTGGCTGTCAATGAAGATGGTAACGAATCGCCATATCCATAACCGAACAAAAACTGACGGAGTTCGGGGATGTTAAATCACTGCCCTTTTCGACTGGTAGCTCATTTTAAACCGATCAAGAACTAAAAATCTTTCAACCGGTCAAACTACGACGAACCCCTATATCCAACTGCATACATCCTCTTTCAATTTCTCTTCTCAATCAAAGTTCAAAATTGCACCTCAACTCAACGGGAGGCGGTCGCCTTTGCCTCTACCTTTCAATTAACTCAAATCTAACACTGCATCTTAATTGAAAAGTTTCCAGCAAACTTTTCCGATTGAATTTAAATCGTGGCCAACCATCGTGCCGCCTTTGAGTTCTCCCTCAATGAGCCACTCGCTACACTCTATCACTAATTATCTTTTGTTGTATCTCACTAAAATATTGCATATCCTTCCATAGACCAGACAAACAAACAGGATGAACTTGGGGTCAGCCAGCATTCGCTACTGAAATCTGACTCTAGTCGAGGGAGGATAAAAAAGAAACACACCCACGACCCATCTTATCCCTAATTTCGGGCACTTTAAGAATCCTGAACTTTACGCCATAGTAAAAGCAGAAGGAAGACCATCAGAGAGAGAGAGGGAAAAATCTGGGCCAACTTAGAGCGAACGAAAAAAAAAAAACACACAACAATTTATGTAATTATCCTGAATTATTAAAATGTCCTGGGGATGTCTTCATTCCATTACGTCGGCTTTGGCTGCGCGCACATTCAACGTCCAGCTTAACATTTATTTCTCTTCAATTTTTTCAGTGAAATTATTCATCTTTTGTTGGCCCTTAGAAAAAAAAAGAAATGAAATTAAAGCGAAACTTTAGAAACTTGGGTGGCGGGTGTGGTGGTCCGCCCCCGGAACTAAGGGAATAAGCCGGCAACGAACTGACAATTTGCAGCACATAAGAAGGTTTACAATTTTACATGCCATCCGGAACAAGTTGCTGCTAATTGTTTTCTAAATTCTTTGGGGGAGAGGTGCACATGGACATTGGATAAGGACGCGGTACTCGCGCGTATACAATGAAACATTCAGTTCTAATGAAGGAGCAGATCCTAATTAATTTAATTATATGCTCGTCTGTGGAAACGAGGGGAGGTGGTGCTTGACGCTTGAGTTGAGCCGGGAGAAGATTTCTGTGTGTGTAAGGTGCGTATGGCTCAGTTGGCAAGGGGAGGGGGCGGAAAAGTCTATATTTCCAAAGCTGTTCCTAGGGAAAATTTATCCAACATAACAAGTTTGGGTGACGGTGGGAGGCAGAAGCCTGTATCCCCGACAATGTCCATTCAAACTTAATTTAGAAGTGATTTTCTCCGTAAGAAATAGCCGTCATGTTTGGACGGAGTGGTAAGTATGTTTGGCTTAGAATGTCGAGCTTTTGAATGTAGGTATGTCGAACTTTAAACACCATACATGATCAAGCAAATATTGGCACGGAATGTTCACTTTAAACATAATAAAAGTGACATCTCTAACAAAGATTGTCGAGGTTTTGGATTCAAACAAACTGCAAACATCTGCATTTGTAGCCTAAACATTTCTAGTTTGGGAATGTTTATTACAATCATAATACAAGTGACATCTGGGAGCAAGTATGTCGAACTTTAAACATCATCAAGTATGTCGAGATATGGAATGTTTGTTTCAAACATCGAAGCGTGAGATCAAAGCTTGTCGAGGTTTTAAATATTTGCTTCAAATAAATACCAAACATTTTTAGTTTGGCAATGTTCATTTCAAACAACAAGCTGAAAATAGTGTGCCCAAATTTACTGTATTTGAGATCTTCTGATGCACCTGTGATTGTGATAAGCGGCACACTATTTCCAAAAAAAATGCGCACCCTTTTCACGTATAAAAATAAACATTGTACGACCCCTCCTTCGATGTCAACCACATCTCAAACTTGGGCAAATATTTTGATACCAACTTTTGGGTCTTATACAATATTGACATTTCGATTTGTTTCTGGCCCACTGACACTTGGCCCGCCTTCTACACCTCAAGAAAAAAACAAAATGCCACCCCATTCACCGACCACCTGTCCGCCCATGGGAGGAGAACAACTCCTCAACCGCAAAACAATTCACCACCCAACTGCCACTTGTCCTCACCATATAAAACAAAGTCAAGACGCACGCAGTCATGAATTCAATTGTGATTTGCGTGCCACCATGAATCCCGTCGAATTTAGTATCCTTCTCTTGTGCTTGGTGTCGGGTCACGAAACATTGCACACCCTTAATCGAATGCTGGACTATTGGCAGCCGAATGACGTCTATGTCATCTTGAATTCGACAAACACCAGTGAAGATGTCATCGCAACGATGACATATCCCCGTTTCGTGAGTGTGCGAGGAGATTTCTCCAATTTCATCCGAAAGAAACCAATTCAAACCACATTTCCGGATAACTTTGTGCTCGTCCTTATCACCGAAGACAGTAGTTGTCGGAGTGCGATTCCAATTCTACGGGATCAGATGTCGCAGCTGATTATAGTCAAACGCTCGAAAGTGGTTATTGTTGCCCGAACCGTGCAGAGGGCCAGAATTGAAGCGTTATTTCGCACCCTGTGGCAGATGGGACTGCTGAATGTGTTTGTGCTCAACGAGACGTTCATTTGGGGCTACAATCCATTTGCGGATGAGTTCCTCATCCAGCGACACAGCGCAGATTACCACCGCCTGATATCAGTAGACAGGGCGGGGAATCTATTCGGAGCCCAGCTAAGCACTCCCCTAATCGAGTTATATCCCGGGGCTCAAAACATCACCTGGCACAATCGATCGATACAAGTTGGCAACAACATCGAAGTGCAGCGTCCCTTGGCGGAGTTCTTCAATGCGACTCTACGCGTATATCACCCGGAGGTAGCCGACTTTGGTTTTGAGTTCTTCACAAATGCCACGTCGTCGGTGATACACCCCGGAATCGGCAAGGAACTGGCCGTAGGCCGGGCAGACCTAACCATAAACAACCGAGTTTACGGCAGCTCCAACTACTTTGACTTCCTAATGCCGCTGCACTTCCGCGAGTGCAATCTGATGATACCAAAGTCGGGACGGATTCCCCAATACACCATCGTGGCGTCGGTTGCCTTCAGCTGGGTAGGGCTCTTCACCATCGCCACGCTGGTGGTCACAATTGTGTTTGCCGTGGTCATGAAGCGAGCTCTGCGCGCCAAACTGGATGTGATGCGTTTCGG
Source organism: Cheilosia pagana (assembly GCA_936431705.1). NCBI lineage: Eukaryota > Metazoa > Arthropoda > Insecta > Diptera > Syrphidae > Cheilosia > Cheilosia pagana. The sequence continues at coordinate 5,072,132 of OW386169.1, forward strand.
CCTCGAACTGGGCTCGGTCTTTATTGGACAGAATTTTCGGTTTCCCATCGAGACGGTGTCGATTCGGTTCATCATCGTTTGTTGGCTGATGGTTTGCATCTGCCTGCAGCCTCTCTTCAATGCTGAGATTGTGACGAGCTTTCTAACGCCGATGTTTGTCGGCGACTTGGATCAGCCCTTCGATGCGATCAGAAGTGAACAGTTCCGGGCGGTCTACACGTTCGATGACTTCACCTACTATCTGAGGGGGTGAGTTGCGGTTGAAATGTGAGGGTTTAAGTAACGCTGGTTTTTGCAGGAACTCAAAGGAGCTCTTTGCCTCGGAGGAGATGTTCCAGTTGTTGCTGAAGAAATTGCGAGGTGTGCCACGCGAGGAGTTCTTCGAGCGGGTGATGCATCCCAACAAGCGAGACATGTTCCTGATGATTTCCATGGCGGATAACTTGCTGGAGAAGACCAAGTACCTGACGGAGCAGACATACTCGTATCACAAGACAAGACCGTTTTGTAAGTTCGAGCCCTAAAATGGCTTCAAAAGACTGTTAAATACCTTCTCTAGAAATACTTACTCTGTATGTATGCTCGTCATCATCCCAGTCCTTTAGAAACATCGCAGATGAATATTTGTTAAGTGGGTTTCGGTCCCTCTTGCCTTGACGGAAATGTACCAGCGAACTCTACGACATCGACCTAGTCAGAAGACTTTGAATCACACTAGTCTCGCCTTGGATTTCGAACCACAGGCAGCAGGGAAAGACTCAACCAAAGCTTACTAAACTGATGTCCAGTTGCACCTGGACAAGTTTTGGTCATCTGACTGGCTGAGGCAGCCTTTTTAAAACTACCACTTACCCCAATTTTAAAGCACACCCTCCGCCACCACTTTCACTTCCACAACGAGTTCCCCCCTCCCTCTTGATTTTGATGAAATTCAACTATCATTTACTGAACTGCAAAATCCAATTGACTTTCGCAAACACCGCACCGATTCAGCTTTTAGTTGAATTTTCAATTACACCGTTCAGAATCAAAAAGGATTTGCCTCAACCACCGAACGAACGCACGCGATCTACCTCCCTCTCCCCCGCTCTATACAACTTTTAATTAAAAACCAACAAAATAAAGTTGTTTTTATTTTTTTTGTCTCCCTTTTTTCATGTCCTGCCGCTGCCACGTACTGTACTTGTTGTAATCCCTTCTCTCGTTTCAGTTATCAGCCTGATAGGGAACATTGTTCCCCGCGGCTCTATCATTTACAATCACTACAATGACTTTAGTTATCGCGTTTTCGAGGCTGGCCTGCTGCAGCATTGGAAAACTCTTGAACTGCTGTACGAAATAAAGTTTGGCAGCAGCAACGAGGCGCAGAAAAAGTCCTTAACCACGGAGGATTTGTATTCCGCTTTTCTGGTGCTCGTCTTTGGCTATGCCATGGCAGCTGCCGTCTTCGGCATGGAGATGTTGCGCGGGTAAAGTTTGTGAAATCTGTTCGCATGTGAGTGGCGCCATCTATTGATGATCAATCGTGTGAACTAATTTTTAAAGTTTTTGGCAAAGAATTCCCCGAAAAGGGGTATAACAATTGAGGACTGTCGTTTTAATTAAGAAGAGTGGGTAACAACGAAATTAATTGAATCGGAGCTAACTTCAGGACGATTGTGAATACTTTGAAGGATGTCTCTGGGGAGGCAGGCAAGTCGTCGTCGTAGGTCGTAGCTGGGATTCAATCATCAGTGTGGGTAAATAACTTGTTACCTGATGGTGGTGTCCCTTCAACGAGCGGTACGTGACCCGACCTTTGGTGGAGAGAACTGGAGAGGTGGAGATGGCGGCGAGCGAGACACATAATAAAATGAAATTTAATTATAGGGCTGCAAGGATGACGGTGTGTAGGAAACCACTATCCCCCAGCGAGCTGCTGTCTTCGTGCAAGGTAAGGTTACTTGGGTAGGTGCGCGGTTCTGGTGTATTACGCTTCTTCATTTTCCACACGAAGTCCTCGAAATTAATCCTTTTCTGGCAGTTTGTTCTGTTTTGTATTTCTTTTCTCACTCCTTGGGATATAATGAAGCCACGGGAGACGCTGGGAAAAAGAGCAAAGAATTTAAGGATGTTGCAACTTTTTAATGAGGTCGACATTAGAAAAATTTCCAGTGCGCGCACTGGTTGTTTCTGTATGTGACACCTCCCCAGCCGTCGGGTATAACGTATAAGAGGCAACAGCGGCAGAGAACAAACGGTAAAACTATTAGTTGAGTGCTGTGTTATGTTGTCCTGTTTCCATGGCATCCCTGTGTGCAGGAAGTCAGATGCTGCTGCATGAGGTTGTGTCGTCTAATTAACTTTATCTTAGCCGAACCGACAAAAGAGGAAACATCCTTTCGCGCGTTCCTTGTGCATTTTCTTACAAGAAAGTCTCCAGAAGGACTTTTTTTTTTTTAGTAAATATTTACTTGCATAGTATGGATGTCCCTTCCATGAGCACGGCTTCACTTGAGACCCAAACTGAACGCAAGTTTGTTATCCTTGCATTGGGCGGAGGTCTCGTTCTTTTGTCGTAATTAACATGACTGCGCGCGAATTAAAAATAAGGATAAGGAAGTGAAACGGAGTGAAATTGAAATTTATGCGGCAGGATTAATGCGACTAAGGCCTTTCACTCGCGTAGACATATAGAAGTGTTACAGCCTGACAGGAATGTGACAGTCGGATGCTTTCTCGGTTGGGGAAGACTGTCAAGGAATTTCCGGAAACTATTTGCCAATCTCTTTATTGGCCCAGGAAGCGAGAGGAGCCGAATACATAAGTTATCATCGAGGAGGTGAGTCCTTTATGGAGTTGAATGGAATTAGCTAATGTGATGCTAATGAATTATGTGTGACAGTTCATGCTGGAAGTGGGGGGAGACTGAAAATAAAGCGAAGTTGTCCCGGTGGGAGTTTGCGACTTCTACTTCTGATTGGTGTCACTCCTCACCTGAGTTATATTTTAATTTTAAGAAGGTGTGGGAGGTCGATTTTTGACAGCAGATAAATGGGAGCTGGGGCAAATGCTGATGACTGACACTCCCGCTTGTCACGTTCTTACATTCATCTGAATGCTATCATCCAAGATGTCGACGTCTAAAAAAACTAACTTAACAGAGACTATGGGGCTCACATCAAGCCAAGATTTAAACAGGGAGAGACCAAAGATTCGTCTTGTAAGCTGCTTGAAAGGATTAACAGGATACCAACTATCGATTGACCAAGAATCAAGTGAAGTTTATTAACATAAAAAATATCTACAAGAAGATGTTTTGTTAGCGTTCCCTTTCCATATACAAGTATACTGGTTTCGACGCACTGCATTACCATTTTGGTTGTGTTACGTCACAGCATGCGTGCGATTTATTATACCATGCAGTATGGCAGTAAAATCGATAGGCAAAAACGACACTCTTTCTGTTTTAGAAACGAAAAGGGGGTTATCGAAGTCCGACAAAGCTTGGTGAGCCAAAGACGGTATCTTCTCAGAGGAAAAACTCTGAAAGACACAGCTAAATTCACAAGAGATATGGTGCAAAATTTATTAAAGACAAATGGCAACTGCAAAAAAGTTGTCAAGGCGACAACAATGGTACCTCCATGGAAAGAGCGGCAAGAGCAATTCACCCTTGACAGTCCAACATTGAGCTCAATAAGGTTTGCTTTACGTGAACCCCTGCCTGTGGGGCTTAATTTCACGGTGGGCATATGTAGAGTCAATGAGAAAAGCGTCTGACAGTACTTTGACCAACCCCAGTTCACTTTCCGAATGACTGTAAGATTATCCAGCCCTGTGATCGGAGAGAGGTCTACCTAACACCTCTGTACTCTAATGAACACATCTAGTTCTCGCGATGTTGAGTAACCACAGCCCCCACATTGGTCCTGTTCAAAGGATGGACTGCCCAAAAGAACAGGGGCCCCATCCCCGTGGGTACCAGTTTATAGCTAGTGGTCGAGCTTTCGCAACCCGAGAGTCACATACTGATAGATTTCTTACAAAATCCAAGGCCTGTCAACCTTATTTTTGGCCAAAAAGCCGTCCGGAACACAAGGTCACAGTTGAACCAGAATAACTTAAAGGCCACTACGCTTTCAAACGTACTGCCTTGCACTGTTCAATTTGGTGAAGCCCACAATAAAGGCAACTCTCAAATTGGGGCAGTGGCCTTGACAGTCCAACAGTGGATGCTTACATATTTGAATTCCTTCGAGCAAAGGAACAGCCGAAGAATCACTGAACCACTTCGAAAAGCAAGCTATCGCGGAGTACCAGCGCTTGATTGAAAAAAAGGACCCGGTCGATCCGCCGCCTCGTTCTTACAAAACCTCCAAGGATTGCTTCCACCTCGAAATGAATCTCATGCTCGTTCTTCTCTTTCTTCGCAGATTATTAGATACCCAATATAAAAACACAGAAGAACTTGTTTCGAATCCGGCTCGAAGGACCACTTTTTAAACATATTTTCAGCGTTTGCTCATTTAAATAAATATGTTAGGACAATCGGTAAGTTGCAGAAACCATTATTCTGAGGCAGAAGACAAAAAAGGATTCCGTCGATCCGCCGCCGACCAACCTGCATTCAGTTGCATTCTTACAAAGCCTCCAAGAAAAGAAAACCCATGCTCGTTCTATCCAGATTTTTATTAGAAGAACTTCTTTCGGATCCGGTTCGAAGGACCATTTTTTTAAACACACATTAAGCGTTTACTTTTTAAAGGAATTATTTAAAGGCGATCGGAAATTGGCAGAAAGCATTATTGTGAGGCAAAAGCCAACCACGAGCCATGAAAAATGTCACGGAAAACTATTTAAGAAGGTGTCCGCTCACCCAACTTAGTGGCCCCCTTAACCCTCCACAAATTAAATGCAAACGCCATCTGCTAACACAAAGCGAGGCCATTTTACCTTTCTGTCTTTGTTCATCCTTGGTTATCCATATACAGAGTTGCCATTCAAAACCACCTCCAATGCGACCAAACGAATTTTTGAAACATATTTGTTTATTAATGAAGTAAAATTAAAATGTCAATTGGGTTAATCGCATAAAAAATGCACATTAATACGTAGAGTGGACGCGGCGTGTTTAAGTGCATATTATGGTCGGGCTATAGTCGGAGGACATCGCATTACTGCATTGAAATGGAAACAGGTCTTCCATATATTCTCCATTTGATGTGGGGCGGCGCAGCATTGGGCATGAGGGGCCATACAAAAGTTGCGTTGTTCGGAATGCAAGTTAATGAGGCGGAATTAACCAATAACATGAAATAAGCACTGTATGTCAGTGTTTACTTTAACGTTATTATTTGTCTGTGGCATTCGATTTTGATCCCAATTATTGTGAGCCGAAAGGAGGCTTTTATATTCTGATTATTGTTTGTATTATCCGGTTCGAAGGACCGCTGGCAAGTTAATTGGATTATTACGGATTGAAAAAGAGTTAAATCAGATACTCTGCAATTAGCAGGTTGGAGTCCGTTTGGCTGGGAAGTTATTTCGAAGAAGAATGGTTTTATTTGGATTGAATCAGATTACTTTACAAGCGATCTTTAAACCAACGGACAACATTTAACAGAAAAATTCAAAGTTGTCACCCGTTGTTCCCGATCATGAATGAAAAACGTTGGCTCTGCTTTTGGAATATCCTTCTTTGATGTCTTAAATTTGTTGATGACCATTCGATCAAGATTTGTGTCATTTTCTATCACTCTTAACCGAACTTTTGTGGATACTTCTTGGCATTCTTGATGGACAAGGCTTGAGAAGTCGTTTGTTTGTTAAAATAGACTCGTGACTTCAAAAAACCCCACAAAAATAAGTCTGGAACAGCTAAATTCAACGATCTTGCAGCCCAGTTTAAATAGCCAAAACGAGATATAAGGCGAACCGGAAATGCAGCCCACAAAATCTTGATTGTGGCTCGCGCAGTATGCGCCGTTGCTCCATCCTGTCGGAACCACATGTTCTCCAGTCCCAATTCATCATTCAAGACCGCCGATTTATGCCCAATTGTGCGTGGCACGTCGTCTGGTCGTTACTCCGGAGTCCTTTGCGACATCTTAAGCCACAGCTGCGATATTCCTGCTCCATGGCCGGCCAAACCTTCTCTTCTATTCTATTTCACTAATCAAATTGATTCATATTTGCAAAAAATACCAAAGACACAAACCTAGCAACTCACTGATGCATTGACTTGTTGTTCGTTGTCAAAGTCGGCGCTGAAATTCTAACAAACCAAGTGGATACCGCCGAAGCCTACTCCCAGAAGTACATGACAATCAACGAAAAAGACACGTCCCTGAATATTTTAACAAAATTCATCTCATGATCCGTCCCACATATCCACATTTGGCATCCACATTCAATTAACCTAATTATAGCAAAACCAAACGGCTTACATTGCTGTCACATTCGCACCAACCACTACAATAACAAAGCAACCCAAATCGTTCTTTGATTTGGCCGATTATTGGTCTCCACAAGATGTAGACAGACATAACCCCCAAATGGATAAACTAATCTTCTCACCATGACAAAGTCTAATTTATCAAACAACTAAACCATCTGCCTGGTGGTGGTGGTACCTAGCACATTTCGCTCCAAATAGCCATGCATATTAACAGCAATTAAGCCGAAAACACACACTGGTTTCGTTGGCTATCCGATCATCATCTAATACTAATTTCGAAAACTTTATCAAAGGCGACACACACACAACAAGCATGTCTACTCGGCAAACAGTGATTTAATTAAGGATGACAGATTATCTCTAAACAGTTTCATCAACCATCATTATCCTCTTCTGCTTTGATGTGATTGATTCATGAAATAAATATCAGCTTTGGCATTCGAAGCTGCCTTTGAGGATGGATAGTTAAATGTTTTTCAATTTAAATACCAAATACGAGTCCTGTCGGTTGTGGAAGGAAGGGAAGGACATCATTTTTTAGCCAATTAACCACCTGTAATGTGTGTGTAAAGAAGCGATAATATTCCGATCGCTCTTAAATACACCTGTGCACAGTATGGGTATATAAATGTAAGCCAGGGTATCCTTGAATGGACACAACGAGGAGGGGTTAGTTATCATGCATGTGAATTAAGTGCAAGGTAGCTTTTATTTGTCGAACTGGCACTGGTCCTTCCTGCCGTTCGATGGACGATGCGACTATGAATACAAAATTTTGCCCAGAAAATGTTGTGCCTTTAACGAAGGGACCCCTTTGCCCTTTATTCGTAGTAGGGGATGGAAGTGTGTGCGGATTTGTGTATGGCAAGGATGAAAGAATACACTGGGAGATATTTTTGAAGATTTCATTGCGAACTGGAAAGGTTTTAACAGGGATTGCTGAGAAAGAAACTTCATCTGGTTAGACAGGATCTACTCTTTCCTGCGAGCTCTAATGTGATGAAATCGGCAGCGAATCTGTTTGATGAGACAAACATACTCCAAGCTTCGGATCCAGTGTGTTCTAAAGAAGAGACACCTTCCATTTACGGCTAGCACTCAGCTCGCTAAACATACAACATGTGAAAGGTCTGAAATCAATCCAATCATCGTTCCGAGTGGCGTTCTACGTTACTTCTTTGCGGTCCTATCCTGAATCCAGTTGAGCTTATATTCCTCTTATGAATTTCATCCCGTGTACCAATACATCCTTTCCCGACAAAAAACCGTTCACCCTCCCATTCAATCTTTACGGAATTTTGCATGACAAAATTCCTCTTCCCTACAATGTGAACTTGTGGTTATGACAAGCACTCTCCACAAAAGCCACTACAGAAGAAAACTTCCCAATCTAACCGTATTTATAAGTGAAAACATCCTCCAGTCCAGATATATGCTTTGCCTTCCTTCGAGGCCAACAGAATCTTGTCTGTCCAGGTATATGTGCCGCTTAATAGAAAGAAAATTCGGCAATAAAGGTTGGCAACTTTGTCGAAATGTTTTTGGGGAAAACAATTTATCGGTTAGTTGAAGGACACACGATGGGACTAGGCCTAGACTTACGACTATAAATTGTGAAATTGTTGTCCCATTCGATGGGGAGTGCTGTTAAAACAGATGGGAATGGAAAAGACTGGAGGTACATAGGGCAGGGTCCCATCTCAACAAGAAGATGCTTTGTTTCTTCGAGTTTATTAATGTGTAACCATGTTTGGGAGGATTAAAATGGAATTTTAAATAATTTTTATTTATTTCCTTGGCAGAGGGCAACCTCTTGTAGGTAAACAAAAATGAAAGACGCCCGTAGTCATACTCAGAAAGAGAAGATGAATTGACTAGGCAACCGAAGGATTAGATATTGAAAGCCAACTTATTATGGTACATTGCATGGGGTGTGCGGGGTAGCTGATAGAGAGTTCAGTGGGATGCAATGGATTATGACACTTCGATCGAAGTATTTGCATTCCCGATACAGAAAAAGGAGCAGCAATCACGTACATAATGTAGTTTGGTGCAAGAAATTGATATCCTAGCTCAAATTGAAGATGCGAACAGTGCAAGGCTTCTTTCAAGAGAGATAGAGGTATCTATCCCTGGTTCACGCAGAAAAATTACTTATTTAAAATCAACCAATTTTCGGTTAAAAACAACTAAGCAATACTGTCAATATTGCTCTTACAGAGTTAATTGATTGTAAATAACTGAGTCAACTTGTTTAAGGTAAATTGGCTGAAAGTAACCGATTTATCAATTTCTCCTCCGAAAGAATTTAACCACCTAACTCTGTTGTATTTAACCAACTGACTTTGTTATTATTAAACAACCAACTTGGTAGAGTTTAAACTATTTAATCTGTTGTTATTAGCCAAACTTCTTGGTTGCATTTAACCAAATTTAACATATTCACTTGGTTAATATTAGCTTCGCTTTTTGGTGGAATTCAACCATATCAATTGGTTAAAATTAGCCAACTTTCTTGGGAGTATTAAATCGACTAAAAGGGTTAAATTTACTAAATCACTTGTTTGGAATTAGCAGTTCAACTTGATTGAATCACAGTAAGACAAGTCTCCCCGAATTACAATTTGACTTAATGCTAGGTAACAAATGATGGTGAACAATTAATATTTAAAAGTGTTGGCTCAACAAAATGGGCCCAACGGTTTACAATGTTATTTGTTTTCTTAAATCTATTAATCAATAAATTGTTAATGTGTTCTCAAATTCATACTTTTTGTATGCATCGTTGTCAGGGTTAACCTCAGGGTGACGGTGACGGTGAGTCTCCCCGAATGGTACTTTCATTCGGGTACTCATGCTTTTCTCTCCAATAGTACAGTGTGAATTCTACTGACCAATGTAAATTCTGAATGTTGCAATAACCGCCAGTGGAATGTTTGTGGCTGGCTTAAAATATAGACATCGCTGTAAGTCCCTTAACAAGGTCCCACAATCGAAAGACTTTCGTCCAGTAATACCGGAATTGAGCTTTAAAATCCCATTCCGCATCATTCTACCCAGCGACGGGGACTTGACAATAAATACCTCCATGAATTCATAATTTACAACAAAGAATTATTTAAACAAACTGAATTACATTACAAAGACGTCGTCTCAGTCAGCGGCGTGCTGCTTTTTAATGATGCACTGAACGTGTAAAACGCACAATTAAAACCGAAAAATTGCAGCCAACCTTTTAATGTTATGTTTCCTTTGTTTGTTCCGTTCATTTTCCCAGTGTAAATTCAACGAACAAAAAAATATTATATAAATATTAAGTGTAGGTAGTAACAAAACGGAGAACAACATTTTTTTGTTGGCAGTTCAAGTGTTGTTGTTTTTTTTTTGCTACTGCATAAAGTGCGCTACTACTCTTGGTCGGTTTTTGAGGCGGAAAAACCATTTGGTTGGGCGAAGGTCTCCCTTTAATTTGTTTGTTTGTGCTTTTCTCTAGCTTGTCCTGGTTTTTTGCAAAAAGGGAAATTCAGTGCAAAACTTGGTTGCGCGGAAATCCCTTTGACATTCTGTATGTGTGTATGGAAAGGTAGGCAGTTACCTACTACTACTAGCATTTGACTTAATTAGGTTCAATAATTCCGGTCCAAGGAAAAAGGAAGAAGGAAGAAGGAAGTCGGAAGTGGGACTACTTTCTCTAAAGCTCTTTCAAAGAAAAAGGACACGAAGGTGCGAGGTGTTTGAATAAATACGAATTTAGTTTTCCGTTGATGGAATATGGAGAAAAAGACTCACTAGTAGATACCTAGTCTTTTCTGTCTAGCGTTGGATGAGCGATTGAAATCCTATTCATAGGTGCGACTTACATTCGGTTGACTATTTCGAGAAATCATAGCAGGACGGATAAAGTTTTTGTCGTATTAGAGGACTGCAAATATTAGAAAGCAATTTCCAAATTTAACAATAAGGTAGGGTTTCAACGCTTCTATAAATGGAAAAGCCATCGCCTCCTCTTTTCGAACTTCTTAGGAAGCACAACACACATGACCAATATCGTCAAAATTTAAGTTATTTTGTTGAAAAGTGCATAGATTGTCTATAAAACGCATTGAAAATCAATAAGTTAACAACAAATACGGTTAACCGAGACATTTGTCGCATGATGTTTCAATGGAGACCGATTTTCACAATCAATTCATTGATTTTCACTGCAAAAATCCACTTTTTACTTTCAATAACAATTATTGTACAAAACAAGCAACAATTTTAGTAACAATTTGAATTCTTTAATAACAATAAAACCAGTTTTTACATCGAAACCGAACCGAAACCGACCGCTAAAAACATTTCGAGGTAAACTTCAAATTGAAAGCTCACCTACGCCATTTGTAGGTAAGGTAGAACTATCGGTAACATCGATTCGCTGAAATGCAAACTGCTGGAAAAAGTTGAACGTTAACTTATTTAATTATTTATATTGCGATGCGATAAATAAAACGGATAGGAGACTGTAATTTAGAAAGGGCTTCATCAATAAAAAATACTCTAAACCCTTTTATTGATTATTAAACTAGAAAATCTATGATAGTCCCTTGTTCATTTATTTATATTTAACCCCCGAGTAGAAAAAATTACTAAAAACAATGATTACCTATTGTACGAAATGTACGAAATATGAAATGAATACCCTTGCAAAAAGTAGAATCCAATTTATTAGCACAAGCCTGTAAAACAAAAGGTCATAATGTCGTGTCCATCAACAATTAGTTGTTAGACTACACCTCTCGTTGGATGATTAAAAAATAAGCACAATAATCCCTCAATTAGCCTCATCCAGTGTCTACTTTTGTTGCCTCGATCAGATTATCATATAAGGGGGGTGAAGGTAGATTTGTAACAAAAACCTAAACCACCTTTTTACCGAACAAGTATCCCTCTACTAAATTGGATTGAATTTAGGGATTAAGATGATTGAATTGCTTCCGTGTTGTAATGTCAGAAAGGACATCGACGCGGTTAATGAAAGGATAAAAGGAAAATCTCTTTGGTGGTATTTTTGTCCCTTGAATACTAATTAGAAATACAGGAGATCGTGCACACAGAAATACGCCCTCAAAGGAGACCTTAGCAGTTCAAGGAGCAATTTGGACCAAGTTGGTGGACGTGGGAGAAGTTTTTTTTTTTTTATTAGCGTGTCCTTTTTTCTCCCTCTTTCTTCTTGGAATTCACTTAGAATAATCATGGCGGCGGTAAAACATTTATTCAAATTCGTGACGGCAGCGCAATGTCCTAGTCCTATGCACAGATGCAGTTGCTGGGAGGCAAAGTTTCATTGGTATGGGGGAAATGCACGCTCGTCTGCATTCAAATGCATAATTATGGAATAAAAGACAACGACCATGGTATGGCTAACGGCGACGAGACTTTAGGGAAGAATAAGTCAAGTCGTCGTTGGGATAATTGTGGCTCACAAGGATTATTCGGCTGTCCATTTAATTACCGAGTACGGCAAGGGAAATGGCAGCTAAGGCGAAGGATAAAACGCAATTAGCTGTAATGCATGAGGTAGAAGTTTGCCATCAAACATGCATCCCACGAAGTAGAGAGAGAGAGGGAATTTGCAGTCAATTCAGGGATGCTATTAAGGTCAACAGTCAAAATTTACGTTGTGTCCTCAGATGGAGAGATGAAAGGAACTTTTTACATCGTTGAGAAAGTTTTAAACAGCATTCCACTTTTGGATTCTATAGTTTGCGGATGGCTTTTGGTCAGACAATCAACTTTATCCCAGAGTTCAGTCGACTTACGTAAATCTGTCGAAATCGAAACGGTTTTCAATTAAGCTGTCACTTGTGAAATGTCACTATTGAGAATGGGGACGTTCAAGTATATAGTTTAGTAAATCTGACAGCTGACTGACTAGATCGGTCACATGGGCAGCTGTGTCATTTGACGTTTATGGAGGGGTAGCCGACGAATCTAGTCAATAAGTAAGTGACTGAGTACTAAGTTGACAGCTCGCATATGTGGGTGAAGTAGGAAAAGTGACGTTCCCGAACAATCTAAGTTTTTGCATGTGCCCAATGTCACTGGTTAACTCCACATCCGTCGATAATGCAGTTGGTACGTTATAAGCAGTCAAATTATGGTACGTTTCGCCTATCCAACTCGATTGTTAATGTCTTAAAGTAATATAAATCATGAATAATATTGTGAACGTCATTATTAACCTCCTTCCAACGACATAGATGTTTCCAAACCCTTAAAATATCTAAAACGGGCCGGCAAACTTTAACCATTTCCCAACATTCCGCTTTATACAACATTCTTACTTCTTGTAGGCTTCTCCGGATAACTGGCATTCATCCAAATATCCCACATGTCATACCACAGTCAACCTTACTTAAGGAATATGAAAATTTGCTAACCAAAGCAAATCTCTCCACATCCAAGTTGCGTGTTCAACACTATTTAAGTCGGTGTTTAATATGTGTTCAAAGGCTTAATTGATTTTGCCTTATATTACCCTGAAGGCTTGTTGTTATTTGCCCCCCCCCCTCTTCGCACAGCTCCTTTCCGTTGGTAACGTGGCTGTTACCTTGCTCCTTGTTGTGATACTTTTGCTACTTTGAGTGGCTTTTTGCTACTTGCAAAAGCCATACCTTTCGGGTGGATTGCCTTCTTGGGATTCTCTATGCACATCTACATTCAAGGACTAAAAATAAATCCTTGATATACGTTCCCCCATATAGCAGGACAACAACAAAAATCACTAAAACAGTTTTGCAAAGCGTAAAAAGAAAAGGAAACGAGTAAAATGTCCTATACCGAGAGGAGAGTTTGGGTTTATATGGAACACAAACAAAAGGACTCCTATTTTGCATGTGTGCTGTGCTGAGTTTTGGGTTGATTGGGGACGGATTTACTTTCCATTCTGTTGTTTGACTTGTTTACCTTCGATGGATAAGGACATGTGCGAAAACTGTTTTATAGCACACCAGTAAAAGAAGCCTTTACGATATTGCCAGTGTATGGCGATATGCACTCGAATGGAAGTGGAAGCCTGTTGGACTGGAGTGGCATCGTTTCATGTTTCCTCCTCTTTTCTGTGTTGATGATAACTTTTGAATTGAAATTGATTTTCTGTTCTGAAGATCAAAACAAGTATGCCAATATTGAGGAGTGTGCCAGGAAGAAGTGCTTTCATCATTCAGGGCTTTACACTACTTTAGTTTGATGAATGGACTATAACCCACTGCGTTTTAGACTTCATTACCGACTGCTGTGTTTTTTTTAGTTCCATTTGCTACTACCTGTCAGCTGTCACCTGAAGCTAGACCAAAGTCATTTGCCATTCAACGGACTAAGAAGTGCTATTAACTTGCCAAGCCTCATCGACCGAAACGCAGTTACGGAACAAAGGACATCACACTGCCAAGGTCCCTCGTCAAATTAGCAGCAGTACTTCTGAGTGCGTTCATTATAATTTATTTCACTGCGCATCAAATCAGAATCACACATTCCGTATACGGTATACCCCAAGGACTTGCCTTACCTAGCCTCTTCCACTCCCCTGCGTACTTTCCTTTTCTTTAGTACTCGGAAAAGGTATCCCTTTCTTTTGGATATGTGTAGGTATATGGAAATGCCTGTAAATTTAACCAAGAAATAGGTATAATATCACTGCGTGTCCTTAGGCCATTCTCCTTACACATTTATGTGTATGCGGAAAGTGCGTTTTGGGTAGTTAAGTCCCGCTTAACCCTCCACCGGCATTCTCATACTGAAAATATCCAGTATAATGTTCAAGGATTACCGCACTTAGTTACGGCAACTAATTGAAGTAATTACAACACACGAACCATTTGCCAAATCCGGGAGACACATCCGAGAGAGCATTGCCGTTCCGAAGGATACGCAAAGCACAAACACAAAACACCCCACACCCCACACACCGAGTTGGTCAGGGTGAGAGAGAGAGTAGTGGTTACTAGAGAGCTGATATTAAAATAAGGATTTCAGGCAGGTTGTCCCCGAGCAATCGGAATGAGGCGAAACGTCCTCATACATATATAGATACATGCACAAGTGATGTGTATTTGTTGCCAAGAGTAACGCTGCCATTAACCAGTGGATGTGGAGGGCGAGAAATTATGATGATGTGGATGCCGGACACTCGCTATACGTTTTCCAACAAGATGGAGGTGGAGATGCGGTACGTACAGAGATTGAGGCGCCTCTCCGCTGTAACACAATGGGCATTGGCAGGGTCCTTCTCCTTAGATGCAAATAATCAAGTTAGTTTTGGCCCGATTGGGATTTACCACCACAATATCCTTATCAGCAATTTATGGTGAGTGCGTGTAATAGATCTTGTGGCGGTGGTAATTTATACATGAAGAGGTGTAGACTAGATGGGACCCTAGACGGTAATACTAATGCCTGGATATGGTCCGTCCTCGTCGGGTGTGTTTCGAGGTGTGTACGAGTTCAGTGCGAATGCACAAGGGAACTGAAACCATTTCTGGGGTTTGAGGTTATTGCGGTGGCTGCGAATGGTTGAATGAGAAATTAGCTTTTAAAGAGATTGGCGAAAGTACTAGATGTTAAAGTTTTGTAGATAAAGAGACTGGCAATGGGAAGTTACTCTGGGTTAGTTGTGGAAAACTTATGCATCTCTGGTTTGGTTTGTTTTTTTTTATGATAGAATAGAGATTTGTTCATTGAACAGGCCCATTTATTTAATCAATTTTCACCACTACTCAATTGTTTGCCGAACATCGTGGAGGCACACTATTTTATGAACTGCCTTATCGATATAGTCACCGACTGCAGTTTTTAGTAACAGAATACAGAGATCTTGTGTCGCATTTGACAGCTCGTTCCGATTAAGTTTGCAAATTAAAGCAGACTACAAAAGAATTTGTTACCTATTTCAGCTTTGGTTCTGATGACACAAACTGATGACAATGACAAGAGCGTGTCAAACTAAAAATTTGAAAATCCTGCAATGTTGGCATACTTTTTATACGCATGTCTGGAGCATAAGTAGCTACTCATTGAGGACGTTCGGATTTTTAGTTTAGTAACTAAGTGTGACAGCTGACTGACTAGTTTCGTATTTTAGTGGCAAGTCAAATTTCCACATTTTCCATACGTGTGTATGATATTTCTTTTTAAAGGGGAGCTACACTGCCTTACCATGCCCCATATTTGCTGAATAAATTGCCATAGGTACACAGCGTACCTTTAAAGCGTATTATTGAATAGATTCAAGTAGGAAACTTGTTAGTAAACGTCAGATAAAACATTATTATCAAACATTAAACACAACTGCTGTGTTGACAATTCAGCTTTCAGTTTTTGACAGCTTCCAATAAATGACGGGAGTTACATTTTTTTAGTCAATATTATAGGTCTGTTCCTTTACTTTAACTTACTAGTTTTTACGAATTTTTACAAATTTTTACGCAATTGTAGTTCCTCAACTCGAAAAATTCGTAAAAGCGAGCGGCTTCGAGAGAGCAAGATATTTCCCCTCTTACTAGTTTTTACTCAACAAAAAATTATTTGCGTAAGAATTGAAAAAACTGTCAGTCGCCTGAAAATTGACAGCTGATTTGAATTTGTTGTTCTATTTGGCATTTGGGTGGAATATTCGCATCTGTCATTTTTCACATGTTACTACAAAAGCGTTCCTTAACTTTTGCGTAAGTTTCCCTCTCTGAGAGAGATTTCATCCCCTCCACTGTCATTTTGACAGTATTTACCATTTTTACTACAAAAGTAAAGTAACAGACCTTATAACTCTATGGAGATATTCGCCAAAGTGACGTCTGCAAATTTGACAAGAGCAGTAAAGAGATGTTGAGACGCCTGTGGGCAGTCTCTAACAAACCCCAAAAGGCACAAGTTTTATAGCCATCTGTCACAATTTTTAATGGGAATTCCACCGAGCTGAATCTAATCTACAACTCCGGAATCAGTGAACTCTCCTAAGAGCCAATCATCCGTTCACATAGCACAAAGACAAATGCCTTTCACGCAAGTGCCTGCTCATTACAAGTAATTCACCCCACGTATATACGCAACAATACATCTTAGGTCATCCGTCCGTAAGACCAACATCGAATAAGCCCCCTTGAGTAGGGCTATCAGCTATCACATTGCCCAAGTGTTGTGTTACAATCAAAACAAAAGAAAATGCCACCAAATACCAAAATATCAGTGGTTTTGAACTCGCCCCCCCCCCCCAAAAGCCGATGGCTCTGTCAGTAGTGTCAGTCTGTATGTTGTCCATCTCGTTTTGTGGCTTTTCTGATTTCTTTCTCCTCCGCTCGGAACGATTTATATTTGCTTTTGAGTCTGTTTTTCATTCATCGGTGCGCGCCGAGGACTCAACTCAACGGTAAAACAATAGAGAGTTGAATTTGCATTTAAATTACTTGAACTTGAAGGGTGCTTCGCCTTTCGGCTTTGTTGTTTGGCTTGTGCTCTTGAGGGTGCTTCTAAGCAAATGGCTCTCTTTACATCCGATCAACCATCAAAAGTCGTCTTCTTATAACCTCGCACTGTGCCTCTGCTATCGGTATTCACGTCCGTTGTCCTTATACTCGTAGTCGTATCCACCCTCGTTTGCTTGTGACTCTTTGACTCGTAATTTGCCTGCTATCGTTGGCCATTAATCGATGTAGACAAAGAAAATTAAAGGACAATAAATCCTTCAAAGTTTGTTTGGATTTATGTTTTTTCTTCTTTGCTCGCTTCTTTCTATGCTTCATCGCTGTCATGCTGCTTCTTTGTGTTTTTCTGGTTTTTGTTTTTTGTTATTGTCGGCGGTGTGTCTGCTTGCTTTTAGTATGCTTGTCAGCAAGTGCGTGAATATACATTGTTCAAGGCGTGCGTTTCCTTTTAGCGAATCATTTGCAAGTGTATCCATGACATAAAAATAATTAGATGTGCCATTATGAACGGAAAGACAGAAAGAAACGAGATATGTCAAGAGAAACGCAATGAATTGCAAATATATGTATACGTACAGCAAGCAGCAGGGGGTCCTGTAGCAAATTTGTTATTGCGTGCACGCATCACCTCTACCGTTTGTACCTACACACACCTCTGTGGAGATGTCCTGGATATTAGAATTGTACCGGTGGTGCTGCTTCTGAGTGGATGTGAAACTCATTCCAACCTATATAGCCGGAGGATGAAATTAGAGACGGCAAATGAGTTTGACATCCAATCGGGTAAATATACATCTTTCAAGGATTGTACTCGTGCAGACTTTGAGAGACTTCCAGGAGGACAGGAGACAGGACATTTCGATAGACAGCACACATGTCAGATATGTGCTGTCTATGTATGTTTTGCCTTTGGCAGCCGACGACTGATAGGGTCCTCACGAGGACATTCACATTGCTACAAATTCACGTGTCCTACAAAACGAAGTTGATAGCGTATGGCTCAGTGATTATTGCGGTAGGATAAAGGACGAGAGTCAAACCCCGGAAAAACACAAGTTACACCTTAAGGTATTTGCACTGCCTTACCTCTTGCCGGTTGAAAAATATCCCAAAGTTTACCTCGCCCTGGAGCTTCTTACTGAAAATTGCAGTTTGGATGAACGTCGATAAGGCAGTATGTAGAAACTCGCATTTGGGCTATTTATCTTAAGCCGACTAGATTGATTTGGACTAGATGTAACTTGAACACAAATATTATATTGGTCGGTAAAGTCACTCTTCCTATACGTCACCCATATGCGAACTGTCAACTTAAGTCGCGAATTTCTTGACTAGATTCGTCGGCTACACCTCCATAAACGTCAACTGATTGTGCTGGACTACATGTAACCTGAACTCAAAAATTATATTGGTCGGTAACGTCACTCTTCCATTACGTCAGCCTCATACGTGAACTGTCAACTTAGTACTCAGAGTCACGAATTTATTGACTAGATTCCTCGCTAACCCTCAATAAACGTAAAACTGGAAAAAAACTGTTCATGTGATCGAAAACTGAGAGAGAGACACATTGAAGACGTTCGGATTTATAGTTAAGTCAACCTGACAAATAAAGTCAATAAAATCCTGCCTGTGCATACTCAAGGTCTGTTCCTTTACTTTTGTAGTAAAAATCGAAAAGACTGTCAAAATGACAGTGGAGGGGATGAAAGCTTTTGAAGTAACCTGTGAAAATGACAGATAGTTCATAAATGCCAAATACCAAATGGAACAATGCAAATCAGCTGTCAATTTTCAGGCGACTGACAGTTGTTGTAGTTCTTACGCAAAGAAATTTGTTGAGTAAAAACTAGTTAGAGGGAAAATATCTTGCTCTCTCGAAGCCACTCTCTTTTACGAATTTTTCGAGTTGAGGAACGACAATTGAGTAAAATGCGTAAGAAATTGTAAAAATTCCTAAGATTTAATAGTAAAGGAACAGACCTTCAGTCAGAATTGTCAAAAATCCAAAATAAATCACAAGTTTACAACAACAATACATAAATACATAAATCATAACAAATTTAGTTGACGTTTTAAACAAACTATGTATTCGAATCCGAACGTCAACCAGCTGTCAGAATTACCTACTGAACTAGATTTTTGGACTTCCCCACTCTTTCGAATATCATGCACACAGGAAAGGGATGTCCTTCAGCTAAAGGTGCATACAGTCACTTAAACAATTCGGTATTGTTCAAAATAAATAACGAGTTTGTCAATTCAATCGGATGACTTTCATATTTGACGCCATTTTTCACTGTCCCAATAGCTTGGCTAAAAGAACTGTATATGAAATGAGCATCCTTTTTACGTGAGCCATTCCCGTTCCATGGTGGAAAATACATTTAACCATTTTGTTTTCTCGCCTCGCTGTCCTCCTGAATCCAGATCTCATTCAAAGATAGAAAACAACGAAAAAGGGAGCGAAAAAAAAACACAGCCAAAGACCTTTTGAACCCCATCAAAGCAGCACGTCTATATAAAAGGACACACAGCAAGTTTATTAAACAAACCGAACAGCAAACGATTTCACTCTTCGTGCATGCGATATGTCTCTTGAATATAAAAATAGTGAGCTACATATGAGACTATCTGGTAGTCCTTGCCGTGGTCCTTTACTCGTTTAGTCTGGCACAAGTCTTATTTGGCTTCATGAAGATTTTTCAAAGAAGTCAAAAAATCAAACATTTGTTTTGTCGCATACAAATCCAATAAAGGACATGTTGTATGCTAACCGTTTTATTTTTTGCTTCTTATTTCTTTTTTTTGCAATTATTTCGAATGTCAGTAGGTATATGGAAGCCCCCTGAAGCGAGAAATCAAACATGTCCCTAATGATATTTGAAGTACGTACATTTTGCGACTATGCATAAGTCGGAGGGGGAACTTAAGAGGATCCTTCATTTACAGATGCAGTATCTGCCATTTTTTTGCAGAGCATTATCGATTTCAAACAAACAAGACGCGGCGGTCTTATTACATACATTACATAATTACAAGTCGTCCCCCAAAAATGGATGTCGCCGACAAATCTCCTCATCCGGAAGACTGATCGCCCCAGTTCTCATCATCCAGGGATATGAAATAGAGGGTAAATCGAATGGAAACCGTCACAGGAGGAGGGGCCACCAAAGCACATTTCCTGGTAAATCAAAGCCGATTACGTTTCATTCCGATGGATGAGTGGCATCAGGTTATGTAATTGTGTACACACAAAGAGACAGAGTCCTTTTCCTACCAACATATAGGTACTTTGTGTAACGCTTTGCTACACCCGCTCAGGTGAATAAGCACACGTGCACGATACATGTTGATTTTTGGATCTTCTGATAATGATTGTTGAGCTAAAAGGAAGCAGGGAATCTTATACTCGTTTTTAAGACCGTAAGCTGTCTCTTGGAAATGTAAACAGCGATACCAATTAGCGTTTACTTTATCGATTTGGTGCGCGGTTTTGTATCGGTCTACAGTACGTCCTGGATACGGGCAGTTTTGAGGAAGATATAACTAATTACATCTCCGCCACAAGGATAGGTATTTCTTAATAGTTCATTGGCTTTGTGATGCTCAGTTTGAGAGTGGTTGTCACTGTGAGGTCGCCTGTAAGAAAGGGGTTTCGGTCAGACCAATAGCCATCGAATAATCAGTGAGGTGGTTTATATAGAGGAGAGAATGGTGTCCTGTGTTTTTTTAAAATAATGAGAAGAAGAATGTTGGATGACAATGACACTTTTCTAATTTACTTACTATTAAAAACTTAGGTCGGTAATGTAGGTAGTGGGTAAATATTTTACACCTTCTTTAGTCAGCCAGCGATTCCGTCGAATACTCCATTTGCAATTTATTTTAAAACTCCACTGTCGGTAATGCAGTAAATCTTAACATCCAATTATTTGTTGACAGCTGTCACTCTTAAATTCTATGTCACAATGCGCGACTCTTTTTATTTTCAATGACGAGTTATTCGAAACGGCTTTGATTTTGTTCACCGTTTTTTTAAACGATTGTTTTCAGACCCAGATTCTTTAATTTTCCTCTATTGAGTTTGACAACTAAAACAGTAATTGATAAAGTAACCGATATGACAGTTCTATTAGGTCTGTTCCTTTACTTTTAAATCTTACGAATTTTTACGAATTCATACAATTTTACTCAATTGTCGTTCCTCAACTCGAAAAATTCGTAAAAGAGAGCGGCATCGAGAGAGCAAGATATTTCCCCTCTTACTAGTTTTTACTCAACAAATTTCTTTGCGTAAGAACTGAAACAACTGTCAGTTGCCTGAAAGTTGACAGCTGATTTGAATTTGTTTTTCTGTCTGGCATGAACTATCTGTCATTTTTCAAAAGCGTAAATTGCGTAAATTTCCCTCTCTGAGAGGGAATTCATCCCCTCCACTGTCATTTTGACAGTATTTTACATTTTTACTACAAAAGTAAAGAAACAGACCTATTTATTAAGTACTCCTTCAACTAGTTGGCTCTTCGAACTTTTATCAAAGCAACTGCGGACTCAAATAATGGATTCAGCCCGTTTATATTGAGATTGTCATTTTATGGTCATAAAATCCGTCCATCAAAAAACTTCTTATCCACTCTCTCGATCGACTGCACTGTTCTATAAACTTTGACCACCTTTCATCCGTTGGCGAAAACCGCAAAATTGAAATCACATTTCCTTCACCCACCTATCCGACATGTCCACATATACATACTTGTGATTGCCTCGGTCTAATAAGGACACTTCCGCAGCGCTTTCAATCTCTGTACCCCCAAAAACGATGCATCCCAACCGAACAGAATTTCCCACGAAAGTTACGCGATTTCACGTGAGCCGTGCACTTACTCAGGCGAACTCCCCGCGGTCCTCTATGCTATGTAAAATTTATTTCGCCCAATTAACAAGGATGCACTATGTGTACTTTACAGCCATCCATCCTTGCACTGTTCCTTGCCTACGGCCATATTTGTCTGTGATAGTAGATGGGTATAGAGCAACACACGCTTGTAGAGATTTATTATATAGCCAGCTGCAACAGTGCTAGAGTTCTTGTTGCTAATTACGCTAATCCGTTTGGATAATTAGGATCAATGTACTATGTCGGGTGACACTTGATTTTGGGAAAGATGAACCGTGTTGGTTTCGTGCCGCACATGTGCATGTGCAAGTGCATACCATTGGTATTTATTCCGCTTCAAGCTATCACCGAGGGGTTGCACAGATGGGTTTACAATTAGGATCTATGGTGTGTTGGGTTTCGCGAGGGAGATTTCGCCCTCCCCCCAAAGCGATAAATGTCAGTGTACACAAAGCACTGATAAATGCCATTAACTATGATGACAGGATTATGTGTGTAATGGAGTGGAATGGTAATCAATTAAAGCACTTGACCGTAGGGCTTTTGTTGAAATGCACACAAATCGGATAGATATTTATAAAATCGAAATCTTTCGAGTCACTGAGTTTGTTAAAGGGGTATCCGAATTTAGCAACGCGAGTATTGAAATGTAACCTTTTATAAGCTTTTTGTGGCTTCAGAAATGAGTGCTCAGTTACAATTGAATAAAGATGTACTGATTGAAAAAAATCCAAAGAAAATCCGATTCCATATATTTGTCTCCCAAAAAATCACCTCAGGGTCCAAATGACACTTTACACAACAAGAGACTGCAACATTTATAGTTATTTCTCGATTATAAGACCTATTTAAATATTCGATTCGATTCATCATCTGGATTCATAATCGAACAGACCTAAAAGCACGCAATTCCGACTCGAAGCATTTGCTACTTTTCGTATCAAAATAAACCAATTTGAGTTAGTTCCAACTTTTGACATGTTCGAAAAGCGGCGGCACTGACCTTTTACTCAGATCGGTATGAATAAAACTTATCAGACAAAGCAAATGCTATACGCAAATTCTGAGTCTGCTATTTAGTTGACTCAGACCTTTTTCTAACACAAAACAATTTAAGAATTGCGAATTGTCGATGTTTTGTTTATAAATAGTTAAATTAAGTTTTGTTTGTGCAAGAAAACCAAACTTGGACTACTTTTGGCCCGAAGTAAGTTCAAAAGCATTTGCTCAGATTCCTTCAAACGAATGGGTGTATTTTCCGTTGCCTTTATGTCAGATTTTTTCTTCACCCTTTGCCTTCAATTTGCATTTTTTTTAACAATTTTTCCTGGCCTGTACAAAATTGAACATCTAGACAATAAAAAATTGCACATTTTAAGCGCAGCGTTTGATATTTGGAGTTTGGGATTTGCTAAGCAAAATCTTTCCTACAGCTTCTATGGCCTGAACAAGCACCAACTCATTTTGGTCATTCTTGGGAGTACACGAGGTAGATGGAAGTTCCTCATCATCTGCTGAAATTCAGAAAAGTCGCTCAGCATATTTTTTTCTTTTTTGATGTGAAACATCATATGGCGCGACTTGAGAGTAAAATCGATTCATCAAAGCGGAAATGACCAAGCGGAAGTGCGTGACGGAAATTGGCCTGTCGCCATCACTATGCCGCCGCCTAAAACTCCTTAACCACTCAACAGATTTCAATGAAATTTTGTGAGTGGGTGTGGTTGGTTGTAACTTGATAGATAGGATAGTTTTGGACCCGATAGGTAGCGCTTTTGTCGATCTTCTTAACCACTCAACCGATTTCAATAAAATTTTGTGGCTTTGTATGGTTATATGGAAAGATATATTTTTTGAATTTTTCAACTTAATTCTCAAGTTGAATACTTGTGTGTGTACGCTGGAGTGGACTGAAGAAGCTAGTTTTTACACAGATACTAAACTACTGAATCAGTTGACGATATGAAAACAAAATGTAAACAAAAACTACCGAAATAGAAATAGAAAACTACAACACGGTTCAATTTAACATCCACATTTGGCGGGAGAAGTTTCACATCTGGCGTGTGGTCACAAGCACGCTCTCTGTTTTTATGTTTTGAGTTGAGACCTTTAATAAGTTTCTTTAAAGTCCTCCCATTGTTTGTGAAACCTTTGAAAAGCCAATGAAAGTTCTACCGCAACCCTGCAATCTATGGAACGAATCAAGTAACTTTGGTTTCTTTCCATAACCACACTGACGAGCTCGTGCTTCGGTTCTGCGCGAGTTTCACCCATTGATATATTTCCGCACATCCGAAATGTCAAATTTTCCATGACTCTGGCACATAAATCAGGCTAAATTTGACTGGATTATGTTGGTTTTGCAGGCCGATGTGATTCCTGGCTTATTCACATAGCCCTGCGACTTTAGAAAACCCCACAACAAAAAGTCTAACGTTGTCAAATCGCACAATATCGGTGTCAAATTCACATAACCTCCACGTGAGATGACCATGCCCTCAAATCGCATTTGAAAGAACCAAATGTACCCCCTATCAACTGTCAAAGTTCAGCAGAAGTCCCTATTGGAAGACCCCTTATAAGACTTCTCCCAGTTTCAACAAAGAAACACAGCCCTTCCTTCCACACGAACATGGCCGCAAAAATGTTTACATAATAGACGACGCCCTAACCCATTTCCGCTGTCTAATTGCGCTCGCAAGTCATTCATCAATCGCCACCTACCTCCAAAAAAAATACCAACCCTCTCAAGTCACCGAGTCACCGAGAACTCAAGGATCCACCTTTCCACATGCACATGTCTATACTTAGGCACAAATTTAACAAATACAAAGTGTTATTGTTATTTCCCGCCCATTAAAAGAGCTAACATAAATTCCGCTTTAGAAACCACCGCCGCCGCCCGGAGATGGGAAATTTATTTCAGCAAAACCAAATCACACGCCCCCAAACGAGTCTCGCGGGCCCGATAAACAACTTTTGCCAACAATAAATTCCTAATCTCATCACTCTTTCAAAATGCTATACATGTAACAGCCCGGCAATTACTTGAAACAAAATTTTCCAATTAAATTTAAGTAGGTGATGCCGGGATGCCTCGGCAATTCTTTCGAACAGCCATATCACCAACATCATCACTATCGCACAGCGTCTCTCTCTCTCATCAGAAGCAACACACATAGGTGACGACCCACCCAGCCGACCCACCCTGTACTCAAGCAAACAAAAAAAAAACAACAGATAGAGACTGACAAACGGAAAGGCACAGGAATTGTTTATTCCATCCAGGACGCTCAAGTGTCACTGTACTGAATAAATATTACACGGAGCCTCCGAAAGGCAGCAGCAGTAGCAGTAGCAGATTTATCGCTGACACTTCGCCTGAACGCCCATAAATTTAAACAGAAAACGAAGATGAGCGTCATCGGCATCGTCTGGAATTAATGGTGTGAACAAAAAGAAGACCCAGCCCAGGTCCCAGCTAATGGGGTTTCTCAAGAAGGAAGGGAAGAACCAAAAAAAATAAGGGAAAAAAACGAAAATCAAAACCAAATCCTTGCACACAGTCCGAAGCGACGGCAAATCGGGACTAATTCTCTAAATTACGAATCAGAAGTTAGTAAATCTTTTTCGCCTAATGACTCAACAAAATTACTTTGCTGGAGGGAGAGTGTCCTGGAATGGGAAAAAAGTTTCGGCTTACGGTCTATGTGTGGAATGGAATATGGTGACGTACTGACTTGTGTGCCATTCGAACGATTATTATTCGCCCAAATGGTCCAACACCAGGTAAGGTAATTGTAGAAAACTTTACTCGGCCATGGGGATGGAATAGGAATCTGTGGATTAGCGCCGTTGTTGAGTGGGGTTGTAGTCAGTGGGGTTGCAGTCGGGCGCAGAAGTAAACGGACCAAACTTGTGTGGATTTGGAAGAAAATTTGACGCATGTAACATACTCGCGACTCTCTGATGAACTTTCTAGCCAACGAAAGACGAATCTGTCGAATTTGTTCCAGTTGTCAAATGGACGTTAATTTGGTTCCTGTTCCTAAGCATCATTCAATATCCAGAGCGGCTTTCCATTTGCCACTTGTAAGCCAACTACAGCCGGCAACTTGTCAGCCCCATTGTCATCTTCCGCACTACCTCTCCAACCCGTCGGACATCTTAGGTAACAAAAGTTCAATACGACCCTAGCAAACCTATTACAATTGTAGAACACACTTCGGGGAAAGATTTATTCTTTATTGGTCACGGAGTTGCTTCGACGTTGTTCTCTTCTTTTTTTTTTGTACATTCTCTGTTCTGGAAAGACCCTGATAACAGCTGCCACCATCATCGTTAGGGAGCAGCTCCGAAGAGTCGAAGAAGTTGTAGTACAACACCGGTGCGGGTATCGCATCCCTATGAATTCATTGACTAAGCTTGCACCGGGGTATTGCCTTTGGCTATCGGTTAAGCCAATAAATTAAACTCCAGAAACCGTAGAAATCCACTACAGTGCTGTACCTTCCATGCCGGACCGAATCGAACAATCGAACTGGTCTGTGTGGTATTAGGGGGAAGTCGTACCACTAGGGAAAGGACGACACACAATACACGGTGTACAACTTCTTTTTCTGCACCAGGAGTCAGGCCATAGTTTCGATAATTTACACGAATTTGCTCACCTACAGGTAGACAAGTGGTCATAAATCACATAAATTTGTGTGTCTAGAAAACTGTGGAGCAGTTGTCCTTTGGAGGAGGATATTCCTTTTTTTTTTTTGCTTTTGGTCATAGTTTTAAAATGCGAGGCGAAACCGAGGAAGTTTTGCCGCACCGAACTGGGGGGAAACTATTTGGGGGGAATCCTTGATTCTTTAGCGCTTCGTAATTGGGCAGATTTTCTTTTTAGTTCAGAGGCAAATGAATAGAAACTGGATAATAGTGAGATGGGCGACTACGAAGGTAGAAGAATGCAAAATAAGAAATCGGTGAAGGTCTTGAGACGTGTCTGCTAGGCTTTCATTAAATTCAGAGAAATAGTAGGTCTGTTCCTTTACTTTTGTAGTAAAAATGGAAAAGCCTGTCAAAATGACAGTGGAGGGGATGAATTCTCTCTCAGAGAGGGAAACTTACGCAAAAGTTAAGGAACGCTTTTGTAGTAACCTGTGAAAAATGACAGATGCGAATATTCCACCCAAATGGGAAATAGAACAACAAATTGAAAATAAGCTGTCATTTTTCAGGCCACTGACAGTTGTTTCAATTCTTACGCAAAGAAAATTGTTGAGTAAAAACTAGTAAGAGGGGAAATATCTTGCTCTCTCGAAGCCGCTCTCTTTTACGAATTTTTTCAGTTGAGGAACGGCAATTGAGTAAAATGCGTAAGAATTCGTAAAAATTCGTAAGATTTAAAAGTAAAGGAACAGACTCAATTTGTTTAAACTGTCAACGGAGTCGGAGTTGAAATGCTAAACTCAATATGACAGTTCCGTGTACTTGTTCCCTAAATGCGACCACATAAGCCACCCTTTGTTCGCTTAGGCAAAGCTTCGGTACAAGGAAACGAAGTTTGACTAAATTTGGCTAATGCCATTCCGGAACAAACCTACAGTATTTGAAAAGGTTATAACATCTGTCACTTCTCAATGTAGTGTCATCACATTTCGTTAAAGGTCACGCCAACATGAAATTAAAATTTCCATCTTCGCATCCCATGTCCACCACAATCAACTCTCATCTCTATACACGACTTTCGCCCCCTTCCATGTGTGTGCTCGTCTGCTCTTATTTAATTCATTAGGAATTCATTAGCTCCATGTTTGCGAGATGGCGTGACATGGCACTACCTTCCACATGCAGCTGCTCCTTCTCATCTAGGCTCTCACTGACAATGTAATATTGTATATACCTACTCTCGAACTTAATTCCATCTCACATACACATATATGTTTTTCTTTTCTATGCTCCACTACTTCCCAAACATGATACAGAGCCGGATCATGAAGCACATATTGTTAAGCTGAAAAAGGACACATCAAACTTTGCATATTCGTCGGCAGCGAGGAAAACTCTCCGAACAAAAAAAAGAAACAAGGACAACCGCAAAGCAATCTCCATTACATGAAAGCAACACCAAACAAGGGTGCGCGCATAGAGGAACATCCTTAATTGCAACCCCTCATTAATTTTTAATAATTTTATAATTTCCACTCATTCGGCGCGGGGCGAATCCTGTGAAATTGTGTATAGTTTTTCCTCCACATGTGTCTGTCTCCTATGTAACTGGATCTTCTTGCCTCCCATTTGTATAGACCAGCCAGGCTTGCACTTGTAAACTATGGCACCAGGATGGACTTTGGTTGGGTAATGTGCAAACAAGGTGTATCTAAAAATTTCATGACGAAATCTCATTAACTATTAATCGTGTATGGTACACCTATACATATGGTATAGGGCGGTGTATATCTTTTTGTGTTAGTAGCTGATTAGGATGTAAATTGGAAAACGAAGGTGGAATATTAATTAAAAATGCTGGTGAACCATGTTTGCCGGCAAATTTCACACTTAGTTTGAGCCAATATTAGGGACTTTATTGCAAAAACTAAAATATCTCGAAGGACATCGGTTGCCTGTCTTTAAAAGGCAATAGGGGTGACACACCCAGAAGAAGAATCTTGTAAAGTGAAGCCAAGCAAGTGAAATTCACCGGTGGCGTTTTTGTCTATAAGAAACGGCGCCACTTGCACCGACATACGTCACAAGAGGAGTGCCTATTAAAAGTAAATTTTTTAACAGATTGATTTCCCTAATTAAAGGCACCGCCATCCACCTTCTTCGAGCTTTAATATGAAGCGAATTCACAGCTTAATTCCAGCCAACTGCAAGCAGCACCACCAAACGAAACGAAAACGAAAAAAATGCATTAACGTCACGTCGCCGCCTCCATACCCCGCTTTTCATTACGATCCCAAACAGTTGCTACTGGCAACGTATTCATCTCATGACGCATGGATCCATCCTCATCAGCGCTGCACGTCATCATCATCAATCCATTGACACTGCTTGTCTACGAGTATAATACACACAGGATATCAGCTTATGAGCGACCATAAAAAAGAACAGTACACACCCAAACGAAAGTCTGAAAATGAGAGCAGAAAAAAAACACCATCATCAACGAACATGACTTTAATGTCCTTTTTCCGATGTACTGCGGTGAAACAGGAACATAAAAAAAAAGATAGAAACCAAACTGCTCTTGAAAAAGAAACTGCATCTAAGGAGTAATTTTTTTAAATTACAAAAATTGCGAACGGGCGTCAGCGAGGAAGGATAATACAACGAAATTGAAAAGAATTTCCGCCCCAGTCGAGACCGAGCACCAGCCACTAGCGCGCCAGCCAGCAGCGCACCAGCGAAACAGGACAAGTGAGAATAATAAAATCGGGACTAACGCTAGTGGCAAAAATTATCCACGGAAGAGTACAAAAAAAAAACAAAAATTGGAAGAACAGGAATATAACTTCTCGCCAGGCGGTTATTTCCTGGTGCAGCACCACTCACTCAAGTTCTCTCTCTCGCTGCGCTGTCTCTACTGATGGCTGCCGGAAATTGCTTGTAATTAGATTGCAATTATCGCAACGAACATGAAGTCATTTTCATCATATTACCGTTAGGAGGAAGCTAACCGAAGTAAAAGTGAGTGCAAGTTTGGTCGGGGGCAGGACCAGTGGCAGCGACCTATTGCATACAGTGGATGAGGAGAAAGTCAGTTCACTTAACTTTTCAGCCGAATGTCGACAGGATGTTCACGGATGTGATCGACAGATTGATGGGCGTTTTTACTTTTAGCTGTGTTGAATGGGGTGGGGTGCCTTTAAAAGGACATTAAAAGTGTGAGGTATGGGCGATTTATTGATTACGCCCTATGCCAGACAGACAGGATATTGAAATGCTGATGCAGGAAGAACAAGACGAAATTGTTTATTTTATTATCGCCGCAGGACAGATGGAGGTTTTTTTTTTTTGTTTTTGATTTAAGCGTTTTGAAATTGAATTGATCCTTAGGGAGTTGTTATGGGCTAGACACTAATTAACGGGCTTCAGTTTTGAATGGGAGACTGTTGTTAGGAAAGAGAACAAATAGGGGGAATATTGGCCAATGGTAGTAGTGAGAAGAAACAAGAGGTGGCGCTTAGTCGATCAATATTTACCCTCTTATCGGTTAAACTATGTATGGTTATCTGGTACACTCGTTTTTCGACGCTTTTGACGCGTTATTTGGGGTGTTTTTTAAGCTCATTTTTGTAGTCGTTTTTGTCCCGTTTAAAACACGTTTTCACTATTTTTTTCGCCTTTTTCAACGTCCCCACGCTCGTTTTTAACTTCGTTTTTGCCACGTTTTTTCCCCATTTTTGATAAATGTTTTTTAAGGTGTTGTTAATGCATTTTTAGGTTTTTTTAATGCGTTTACGCTTCGTTTTGTTTTTTTGAGTAGTCCCGTTTTGTAAGCGTTTTTGGGCCGTTATTTGGTTCATTTTTGTCTCGCTTTCAAGCATTTTTGATGCGTTTTTTTGCCATGTTTATGCCGCGCATTTCTTCGGCTTTGTATAGCGTTTTGACGCGTTATATCGGGGTGTTTTCTGGGTGATTTTGGACGCATTAATTGAGGTATTTTTGACACCTTTCTTTGACTTGATTTTGTTACGTTGTTTAGATTTTGTGTGGTATTATTTAGGGTGTCAATGACTTGCTTTTCTAGGCGTTGTTCGACTTGATTTGAGGAACCTTTTTGACTCGTTTTTGACGCGTTATTTTAAGCCGTTTTGTGGCACATTTTTTCATAATTCTGTGACTTGTTTTTGTTTGGTTCTTTTTGCCTTTTTGACGCTTTTTTTAATTGTTTTTTTTGGAGCGTTTTCATACTTACTTTTTTACTCGTTTTTGTCGCGTATTTGGGGCTTTTTCGAAATTGTTTGACTTGCTTTTCAGAGCATTTTCCACTAGTTTTTGTGGCTTTATTTGCCGCTGTTTTTGACGGGTTTTTAGAGCCGGCCGTTCCTGATGCATTTTTTGTTGCTTTATTTGACGTTGTTTGACTTGCTTTTCGGAACATTTTTCACTCGTTTTTGTGGCTTTATTTGATGCTGTTTTTGATGGATTTTTAGAGGCATTCCTGATGCATTTTTGGACCATTTTTTGACGTTGTTTGACTTGCTTTTCGGATCATTTTTCACTCGTTTTTGTGGCTTTATTTGATGCTGTTTCTGACGGGTTTTTAGAGACGTTCCTAATGCATTTTTGGGTAATTTTTTGACGATGTTTGACTTGCTTTTCGGAAGATCTTTCACTCGTTTTTGTGGCTTTATTTGATACTGTTTTGACAAGTTTTTAGAGCCGCTACTGACGTATTTTTGGGCTATTTTTGACCCATTATTTAAGGCATTTTCGACTGTGTTGATCGACTCCCTTCTTTAAGCGTTCTTAATTTTTTTTCGACGCGTGTTTGAAACCTCTTTGTGCGACGTTCTTTTAGAAGTTATTTGAACTTTTTTTTGTTGCGTTTTTCAACTCCTTCTTTGGGGCGTTTATTACTCGTTTTTAGAACGTTTTTTGATGCATTTTTGACTCTACCTTATCACTCATAACCAGGACAGGAATTCGGGGCAATTTTATGGGTCCATCTTTACTAAATAATCATTTCCCTCATCGAGCTCCAAATTGTTTTTAAAATTGATATTATAGAGACAGTTTTCCATTTTCCTTTTAATCAACAGTCAGCTGCAATTGGCACTGAATTGATCGTTAAAACCTGTCGTGTTCATTTGACGTTTCCCGCATAAAACGCCAAGCACAGCTTACAATGACGAAAGCATAAAATACCTACCCCTCTGTGATGTTACTATTTTTCGGTATTTTATTTTTTTATTAAAATTGTTAAATGGAAACGTGCGTAAACATTTCGTCCTCTTTTTCGAAACTTTTAGGAATACTTATTTCATTTCCAACTCTCTCGCAATATGATATAAAAGAAAAATATAAATTTAAGTGCTGCTTTGCATTTTTGGCTGCAGAGCTGCCGCTCTGGCATGCGTTGCCTCATTTTCTGCGGGCATTTCGCAGTTTTCCAATTTTATTCATTTTATTTATTTTATTCTCCGCGTCGTCGATTTATTATCCTGGCCAATGAACTATACACACTGCTCGAGTGCTAGGTCATATCATTTTCCCATTCGCCCGGATCTCTCTCTCTCTCGTACTTACTCGTACATCGCCAAGTACTAATAAAATTGTTTATGTTGTACCTTCCGTTGGAGGACTTCCCAAATGCAATCGTTTTCCAAAACGACCAAAATAAAAATGAACATATTTCTGCTGACGAATGAATGTGATTTATATGTACGCTCTCTCCCTCTCTGTCGCTCTCGGGGGCACATAAAGTTAATGACGAGAACGAACCCTTTAAATGGCTCAAAATCCTTTCATTACACACAATCCTCTGTCAAAGATCAATCCCGTCAATGTGCATCCCTTGGTCGACTGATTAAAATTTCTCTTCGTCATGTCTGTAATTTGTTGGAGGACGACGAGAACATCACGTTTCTAATATCAAGCACCAGACGGGGTATCGCAAGCACTAGCTGGAAGGGACTCAACCCGATAGCGATGGGATTCGCCTTTGCCTTAATGTTTACACATGTCCTTATACTGGAAACTCGTGTGGGAGGTCAAATATGTTGCAAGTGCGAGAAAATGATGGTCCGCATCATTGGGCAAAGCACCCTAGAGGCATCATTTCGAATTATTTTATGAAAGAGGGAGAGACAAACAACATGGTTCAGAAAGGAAAAAAATATATATTTTCCACTTGATGTAGTGTGGTGCTGTTTACTGCTTGTTTTGTCCACCCTCCACACAGTCGTAGCGTCGAATGTTTTTCTTTCGGCTCAGCCAAAAAGTCCAAAACGCTGTAATGGTGTTTTTATTTGGACATCTGACATTACCGAGTGGATGTTGGGTGGTTTTTTCTTCCCTATACCGAGCCGTGTAGTGTTGTGCTTTTATTGGTATATCGCTTCGATGACTGAGTTTTCATTGACGATTATGCCAAAGTAGGAAGTTGATAGTCATCTGAATTGGGACTTATGATTGAAGTTGCTTCCGGGTACACTTTGGGATTTGTTCACACTTTCAACTGAGCAATACGTGACGGTAGTTGCTTTTATTTTGAGTGTGCATTCGACAAAATTTTGCTCATGTTGATGGAAGTTTTTAATGTCGTTTTGCTCCTAATAATCGCGTAGCTAATGCGGATCTTGTTCATTGGAATGATCATTGGCATGATCGTCATATTGATCACGCAGATAACTTTAATCAAGTTGATGTTGATCATACTTTCCAAGGTGATCGTACTTTTCAGGTTGATCGCGTTGATCATACTTCTAACGCTGATCATGCGTTTGGCCAGAACTTTGAGAAATATGACGCTGTAAATAAAAAATCGCAAAAGGTTATCCGTCATCTCTCATCTTTTTCCCACTGCTTAAAAACCTCATTCAACTTCTGAGATTCAGTCCAGAAATGTGTAATAGAACTTATGGAATTGGGAGTTCTTTACACATCAAAAATTATAGTGGACCCAAATCGCTGCTCTAAAATGAGTCATTAAGATCGTCATTGACATCTGGTTTAGAAAATGTAAAAACTGCTAAAAAATTGTGACTATATTGCTGCCAGTTGTAGGAATTGAGATTAAATTATGTTCATAGAATATTATTGAATTTGGTCACAAAAGTTGTTCAGAAATGTTCAGAAAATGCTCTCTGCATGTTACTGCGAAATTTTTTGTAACGAGGGTGGACAAAAAAAAGGTACTAATCCCTTAAACTTTGCACGAAAATTGTTCAGAAATGTTTAAAAAATACTCTCTTGCATATCACTTCAGAATTTTGCAACGGTAATGAAAGAATAAAAGGTTATAAGCTTTTTAATTTGGTCCGAAAGTTGTTCAGAAATGTTCAGAAAATACTTTCCTCCAAATTTTGTCATAGAAGTGCTTGAAAAAAATTGCTTCCAACGCTTAGAAAATGTAATTCCATGTCATACCCTACTTAATGCAAGCCCCAACGATCACACCATCGCTAATCCCACTCAAAAATGACAAAAATAATCAAAATCCGCTTGCAATTAATTACTCGCATTCAGCATTATAACGACAATGGTGACACCAGCTACAATAACGCGCCATGCCATTTGAACGCAAAAACCCTTCCACCTCCATCCATTAGCACACTCGTTTAGATCAAAGGATAACCCCATTGCGCTGGGCTAAATGCTTCCTGCACAACATTGCTGTGCACATTCATTGTTCATTGCTGGCGTCGTCGTCGTTGTCGTCGTCATCCCCACCATCGTATTAGTCAACACTGTCCCGTGCACGGCAGTCTTTTCGCAAGGACGATACAGCGTTTTGTATCATTTCTGTATGTGAGCTAGTTTTTGGGCCGCTTGAGTATGTGGTCTATCATTTAGTGCCACCTCGTAGCGCAGGAAAAAAAATAAATCCACACACCAACCATAGGGGAGACACAGGTAAATATCAACACTTACATCGAAACAAAATGCTGCTTTGGGCACAGTTTGTTTTATCCGACTTTGTTGCTGTGTGTTGGCAGGCCGAATTTACGAGGTGCAAAACGAGAAAAGCCAACACATGCCTCACACAAAACGGCTCGGCAAAAGCATCAGTAAAAAAATGATGGGCGCGGTGTACATAGGTGCACTTGGGCCGAATGAATGTATCCAATTCTAGCGAGAGTAAATATTTGTATGTCCTTTATCGTGCAACCGCACACACTCGCGAAAAGCCTCTTTGACCATTTGGAAGCCAATGCAAGCTGGCACAAAAAAATAAATAAATAAAACTATACGTGCACTGAAATAAAGGTGGAAACAAATTGGTAGAAAACATGTTACAGTGGTAACAAAAATCAGTTTCCAATTGGAAGTGGATTGTTAAAGACTTAAAAAAATTCAAAGTTGATTGGATGTTTTCGGTCCAAAGCTGCAGAAAGTCGTTATGACTTTTGTTCGTTGCTGAAGGCACATTTTAAACTATTTCTGACATTTCTGGACAATTTTGATCCAACCACCAGTTGCATTAGACAAAGATATATACACTTTAAGGACAAAGGGGAATGAAGTGCTTTTGGTCGTTCTTTTAGCTTAAAACTGTTTTTCTTTATAACAAAAGCACACGGTAAAATGTTTCAACATTTTCGTACATTTTTTGAACATTTTTGACGACAAAATTTGATTAAATCCATGGACTTTCGATGTCAATAAATATTTCTTTACCCAATTCTAGGCTCCCCAATGTTTTGAGAGTATAAAGAACTGGGTCAGAATTTTGAACAAAGTCAGAATTCTAATTTTTTTAGGGCTTCGCTTTTTTTTGGTTTTTTAATATTTGTGTAAACAAAATAAAACATGTTTCAAACATGACCTACTGTTTCAACTTTTTCGTACATTTTTTTGACAATTTTAACGGGAACATTTGATTAAACCCATCGACTTCGGTTGTCAAAAAATATGTCTTTGGTCTTCACCTGATTTTAAGTTCCCTAATGTTTCGAGAGGATAAAGAACTCGGTCAGAATTCTGAACCAGATCGGAAAAGTTGCCGTAAAATTTTGACTTTTTTGAAAGGCTTTGCATTTTTTGCGTTTTTTTAATGTTTGTGTAAGAAAATTGAAAACATTTTTCAAACACTAACAAATGTTTCAACTTTTTCGCACATCTTTTTAACATTTTTGACGAACCGATCGACTTGGGTTGTCGAAAAATATTTCTTTAACCAATCTTAAGTTCCCAAATGTTTTGAGGGGATAAAGAACTGGGTCAGAATTTTGAACAAAGTCAAAATTTGACTTGTTTTTAAGATTCACATTTTTTTTCGCTTTTATAATATTTGCGTCAGACAAAAGAAAAGGTGTTTCAAAAACGACCAACTGTTTCAACTTTTTCGTTAATTTTTTGAACATTTTTGATTACAAAATTTGATTAAACCCATTGACTTTGTATGTCGAAGTGTATTTCTTTGCTGATCTTAAGTGGCCATTTTTGTTTTGAGAGGATAATGATCTGGGTCAGAATTTTCAAGAACCTCGGAAAAGTTGCGGTCAAATTTTGACTCTTTTTTTGTGCTTCAGACAAAAAAATGTGTTTCTAACAGTCTACTGCCAAAAACTTTTTTTTTGAGTAAGTCAAAACATAAAGTACAATTTTTGGGCACCCTTAGACGCAAAGTGTCTTAAAAGACTCTAATTTTGCGAGTTAAATCCAAAATCATTTCGACAGCTCAGTTGGGTCGTCCAATATATACAAATGTTTACAAACAGATGCTTTACAAACCTCCAAAGCTGATTTATTTAAACAAAATTGTGACAAGAATTTCTTTATCCGCCTGATAAAATGTTATCTGTCAGATAGCACTGCCAGCCACTTGTAACGTTTCGACTAAAATGTCAACTCGATTGTTTTCGGACAGCGTTCTTAATTTGACATTGTTCCTCTTTGCTATTCTACTCACCCTGAAATTATTTATCTACCTGATGAAACTTTATCTATCAGATAACTCTATGAACAACTTTTGGTACCCATTTTTTCAACCCTGCTTGTGCTTAATATTCATAATTTGGCGATGATGGATCTTCAAATTTTGCATATCTAGCCCCGAATTTGCGAGAAGCCATTCCCTATCTGCTGGAAAAAATGTATCTGCCAGATAACGTTGCCAACAACTACTGGATCACGGGTCCTTCGTTTCAAATAACCTTGAAAATGATTTCTTTGGTTTTTGTCAAATGTTACAGTGAACCCCCAACCATTGGTCTTACTCTTAGTTCCAATTTTGCTCCCATAATGTCTCCGTCGAACAACAGCGCCCTCGTGATGTTATCCTTCCGGTTCATATAATTACCATCATCATCATCATCATCCACATAGAGTTCTATAGTTCTCAAAGCGGTGCGGTAAATTAGAATCGATTACACCCACAGCACCCAAGTCTGTACATGTATTTGTATATATCCCGCCTGGATACAAAACACGCAATTAAACCACACAAAGAGAATCAATTACGGAATGCTTAATGAATCCTTATCCGT
This sequence comes from Cheilosia pagana, assembly GCA_936431705.1. Classification (NCBI taxonomy): domain Eukaryota; kingdom Metazoa; phylum Arthropoda; class Insecta; order Diptera; family Syrphidae; genus Cheilosia; species Cheilosia pagana. The sequence continues at coordinate 5,109,086 of OW386169.1, forward strand.
TTTACCCACCCAGTCAACTGTACGATATTCTGAGAACTAAAATCAGTGTACTTATCACAAGAAGTAGTCATTTAATAATTATTGGTTGCACGCACTTCCATCCAACAATGGTAGAATTTCGTTTTTTAAGGACACTCCACGAAGCTATTCCCATACAGCCAAGTGCACACCTCCGACTAATAAATCCCAACGAAGTGACCTTCAACATTCCATTAACAGTCATAATTCATTACGTAGCGGAAGTTGCAATCAGGATTATTGTTTCCTAGCCATTCATCCATTGTCCTTGTTGTATGGGGCTTTCTTTACCATTTTGTTTTGATATTTCGGTTGGGGTGAGGTGGATAAAATTAATTTGCCACTCCAACTCCAGCTAATAGGACAGTTATTAATAGCGCCACAAAATTGCTTTGAACTTGAAAGGAAGTCATTCCAAGGAGCAGCAGGACCTTACCCGACACTGCCTGCAATTGTGTTGTTTTGTGTCAGTCAAAATGTAACTGGCATCCGAATGCGGAATTCACAAAGATTCATATGTGTGTGTGTGTGTAGGTAGCTGAATTGCATTCTAGCAGTTAACATGCTGTGGCTTGAGTTGAAGGAATGCAACGCTGCGCGCCTTTGTAGAGTGGTAATAGCTGCCGCCTCTCCCTCATGTGTTGTTTCGCCTGAGATTTTCCCTTTATGGATTTCTGTCAGCGACAGGTGATGTGGAATGCATGCTGCGTGAGTCAGGGAGTATAACTGAGTTAGATACTGCCAGGATTGTATATAGTGTAGCGAGGCATGGCTTTGTGTTGGCAGCGACTCAGTTCGTTTGGGATAATGCGACGAAGAACGGTATTACTTTGGTATCAACAAGACGAAAGGAGCTTACAGCCAGTAATGCAATAAGGAATGCAGCTTTGAGGGGCTTTCTGGAGTGGAACGTCTCATTAAGTTGTGTATATATGTTGTATGTGGAGGGCCTGTGAGTGTAGACATAGTCTTTGATGAATGTAGTCGAATTATTTGCCAACAGGAAACGGATTACCTACCCTATGCTACCCTTGTCAACTTTAAGAATTAGACTGGTAATTTTTCTTGTTTAAAGGATTTTTTGCTTTGCAGGTAGTAGGTAGTTAAGTCGCTTTTGTGGGGGATATGCATTAAAATTTGATAATTGACATAGAAGATCCTTTTTAAATCCTTTTCAATAAGGGGAGGCGTACACATGTTGAGTGCACTTTTGACGTATATATAACATGTCATGTCTGTTGTGGATTTGTTAAGGTATCGCGTTGAAACTACTCATCCAATACGTATGCATTTTTTACACATATCGAAGGTTTTAATGGCGCTAAACTTAGTTTTTATTTCATCGCAATCGGCCGACTCAATCAGAGGATACAAGAATTTGAAGTACATTCCTTAAGCTGTCTAAATAGATTGCCACAAAATCAGAACTCCCTTGAAAGGACGTTCGTCCGGTCGTTAAACTTACGTTTGTGTTGCTAAAAGTCATTTGCCCATCATTTCTAGTCCGCTGCGATTCAAAATCAAAAAGGTACGCGCAGTCATAATTGGATTTTGTGGGAGTAATCCAGCTTAAGCCAACGCGCAATTCCATTGAAATTGTGTTTCGTGACAGTAATCAGTTTTTTTGGTCTATTGAAAGGATTTTCCTGAACTAACGTGGATTTTCCTTTTATTAAGAGAGAAATATGAAATATTCTATGGGGGTACGTAATCCAACTTAAGCCAATGCGCGTTTGCAAATAAATGGTGTCTTCAAAAAAATTCAATTGGTGGTTCATTTCAAGCATTTGACTTAAATTAAGTAACTTTCCAAAAATTATTGACACTAGCTTAAGCCAACTTAATCTTACTATGCTTGACACATCCTCAGCCAATAATTTTTGCAGACATTGTTATATGATATGATTTTTAGTGATGACAGATAAAATTTGACAACATTTGAGGCGACCAATAGACATAGCATTGCGAGTATACTTTGACAGATACCACCGACTGCGTCATAATCAATGTTTTTGAAGGAATTGATGTTGCATTCTGCTCTTGTTAGCCCTTGTTATAATTTTGAATGATTTTTCTGCCCCTGTTGAGCAACCTGTCCTTGTCTTAAGACCAACTGGAAGGCTAACTGACTTAAACGTGCGTGCGTTCTGTCATTTTGCTGTCAAAAATTCAACGACAAAGTGCTGGTCTTAAAGCCGAATCTCGAGGCTTTATTCTTACTTGAACTGGCATCGTAAATAATTTTTTTCTAATATTTTGAAACAAGGGTAACATTTGAGGTAGTTGAAGACAGCTCCATATGTCAATCTTCCGCGTCATTTGTAAAAAAAACCAAGATTATCCCCATCATATAATGCCACCCATACACGATTCAATATTTCGATTATTCCTTACAAGCCCCGTCTGTTCAACAGGATTCCATCCCACTATCAAAACTCTACATACCGTCCCCTTCCGCCCACCATCATTCTCTAATTAACGATCCATTAGGTAGTCACAAGTCACAACTCCCCAACTATACGCAAGGATAATAAATCTTCGGCAAAGGTATATTAAACCACTTCATGATGTACGTCACCACAACTTCGCACTCCATTTTACGAGCAGCTACGTATGTATTATATGATATTACATTCCGTCGTCCTACCTATCAATGGGGAGATCTACGACCCCATGTGCATTGCATGTAACGCAGAAAATTATGCGGCAGGAAGCCACCAAGACTGGCCAGCACCGACTTCATCAATCACCAACTTTGAGTCAGTTTCGAAACTCTCTTGGGAATCTACAGGAAGCAAGTAAATCGGCGAAGGAGAAGGAATTAGGGCACGAAGCATACCACAGGCATACCGTATACGCATACGCATGATCCCGTACCGATGCGACGACGCACGCTGGCAATTATGCAAAGAAGGGGGTTTGCTTAACATGTGAATTGCGTGATCGGTTTTTTACGTTCTTATTATTAAAGGAATCCTTTTGTAAAGGTACAACCGACAAATCCATTAAATACTGTTCCAACTATTGCGTTGGCCCTAATCTCTGGCGGCAGTGATTGCGAACGTCCGTCAAGTGTTTTGCTGACGAGTGGAGGCCAAGAAAATCCTGTTGATTTGGATTTGCAACGTCGCGTCTGCCTTTTAATCCCTGAAATTAATTCCAGAAATTTTTCCCCCGCCAGAAGGTGTTCGAAATACTTTCGAATCACTTTGGGGATTAACTTTTATGGAAACTTTCAACCCCAGCAACACACACACACATACACACATGTTGTGGAGGAATTTATATAAATCCTTGTTGTTGCACTTTACCCAATTTAATCCAACTTCAATTCAGTGTGCTTTAAGAAGTGCTGTCCAAAACTGAAGTTGGGTTTCATTTACACCCACTAGGAAGAAAGGAACTTTTTATTATACAAGGACTTATTCAGAGGATTTTTAATTGAGAATATTCTCTGGTTTATGGGCAAAAATGAGATTAACAAAATGTTAAGCGTTGTTAAGCGGATTAAGGTGGAGGCGTTGGGGAGAGGCTTACGCCATATAATTAAGTGACATTCCGGGGAAGGATAATTTACCAAAAGGTATAATGTACGACACCATGGTGGGGGAGGCATTTTTTTTTATTTCCTCTCCCAACAAAATTAGGTGTGAAATGTAATTTAGATTAACGACTTCAATTCGGTGTGGTTACGTCGCCGGCGTTGCCAATGGAAGAGTTAATTATATGCTAAATGCCTAGATGATAGAGTGTTAGACATCAAAGAGATGGATGTTTCCGTCTTTCTGAGATATGTTTCGGTTAATGGGACAATTCCAAGTGAATTAATGGCCTGGCTTGGGAAATTAAGCCGTCATTGAATGAAATGGTGACAATTAAATGAGCGGACTGATTTTTTCAACGTCAGAATGTACAAGTCATCTGACACTCTGACAGCTCAAACATATTCGGGCTTATATGGTGGAGCTAGAGACTGTACTAGTTTATCTAGTCTGACAGATGGGTCATGTTGATACGATTCACCAACTGACGTTTGTCAAAAGGTAGCTCTCAAATCAAGTCAAGAATTTCTCGGCTGAGTGCGGACTTACTCAGTTGACACTTGAATTGTTTTAAGTTTATTTGTCTGACGTAGTAAAAGTGACGTTACCGACTAATATATTTTTTACCTTAAGTGAAAATCTAGTCCAGGAAAAATCTAGTCGAATATATATTTGATCCGGATTCAATAGTTAATTTTTTTAGCAATTCATTCAACTCGCTGCGCTGTTATTTTGCACTCACCCTCATACTGTCGGTAATGAAGTAAATCTGAAAATTTCGATTTTGGCTGTCAGTGTCACGTATTCTAATATTTCTTATGGAGCTGTCGAATCTTTCTTTATTCCGCTTTGTTTGTTTAATTTATCCAATTCAATAATTTGTTTTAAAAATTGATTGCTGACAGTTGACTTTGACAACCAAAAACCACGGTCGGTAACAAAATTGATACCGACGTTGCTATGAGTTTCTGTTTTCGAATCGATATCTTTTTTAAATGCAAAATTTTAGTCGCACTGCACTTACATTGATGAGAATTAATTTATTAAGTTTGACAGCTATGCCATAACCAAGGCTGTATTTCAAGCTCCACCGTTATTAACTATGTAAATGAACTACTGCATTGACAGTTGTAAAGGAGAGGAAATTTAATTAAAGGTACAACTCGCAAGAGCATGGTTAGTTTTGCTGTCAACGGAGACAACCTGACGTGTCGGTAAATTTTCAATTTTACATAGGTAAGTAACAAAAATCCAGATTCCAGTAAACAACTAAATAAACAATCGTTTTGTTGTTGTTGGTTGCAATAGCTATGTACTCTTGCAATGCAGCTTAAATACAAAAGTCTTTACTATCTGTCATAAAGATGTGCGTGGAAGTGTCAAAAACGTTTATCAAATTGACGGGAAAATTTTACATAAATATAATTTCTTGGTGAAATTTGTATGCGGTATGTCTTTGTCCCTTTGGCCCTGCCCTATTTTGACATCCGCTTTATGCTTCAAGACGTCAAGTCTGTGGATCAATTGAACCACTTTTCGGTCGAGCGCTCTGTTTGATTCTGCAGTTAATTTGACTTTCGAAACTTGCTTCAATCACACAAAATTCAAACGATTACAAAATAGACAACTGCCTTATCGTCATAGTTACCGACTGCAGTTTTTTTTGTGTCAAAATCAGCTGTGACAAATGAGTTTGCGACGTTATAAATAATGAGGACGTTCGGATACCTAGTTTAGTAAGTCTGACAACTGACTGACTAGATGTGTTTGAGTTTTCATTGGCCCAGATTGGTCTCGTCATTAGTTTATGCAGTTGACGTTTATGGAGGGGTAGCCGACAAATCTAGTCAAGAAATCCTGCCTGCGTACTCAGTTGACATTTTAAAGTGTCAAAATTTAAAAATAAACCACGCGTTTACAACAACAACTAAACTTACTTAGTTAAGGCGTACGGATACCTAGTCCCGACAAATCTAGTTGACGTTTTATACAAACTACGTATCCGAACGTCCCCAATCAGACTGTGAAACAAAATACAATTTAAAAAATTGTCTTTAAGCTGTCAGTCAGCGCACAAATTCAATTGCAAAAACAAATCAATCTCGTTAAAGTTCAATGTGCCGTGAAATATAAATCGAATGTACTCCAAAGAAAACCACAACAATTAACCACAAAGTTCATTATGTTCAAGCAGTTCGTATCCATTGGTAGGTGGGCAATTACGTGTTCTTAGAAACACGTCCTTTATCCGGAACGTGATTCCGCCTCTTGTGTTTCGCCAACAACATACAAAATGTTATTCAATATTATCAAATAGATACCTGTGAGTTAAATATGCAGAAGGTCATCCACTAAATTAATTAAAATTTAAATCCTGCAATTAAAATGAATCTTATTCGCTTTAGTACATTTTTGCTGGGAGGATTATTATGGGATTACTATCCATAATTATCCTGCGCAGAAACTTGCTCCCCACTGTCATTTTAATCGTATGTGACATATGACATTACTTAACTTGAATATAGATTCCACTTAGCTATGTAAAAATGACAGCCGAAACAAGAACAACCATATTCAATAGCTTTGCAAAAAATGTTTGAAAAGGTTATGTCAAATCGGTTGGTCTCTGTCATATTAGTCAATTTTAAACACATGATCCATATTTTTGTATGTCAGACAGTAATGCAAATTTGAAATATTTAAACACATTCGTGTGTCAGTTAAATATACGCGACTGGCTACATTTTGACATCTTCTCCTCTACAAAGAAACACAACTTTATGTCAGAAAAAAAAATGCAAAAGCCTGGCGTATATATTTAACTTTAGCGAAATATTCTTTTGACAGAAAATCCAATCAAAAATCAGCTGTCATAATGAAGTATTCAGTTGCGATTGCATGTGTCTTGCCATGTTTCACAATAATGTAAACTGACATAAAAATATAAAGAAAGTCAGTCTTTTTCGGTACTTATGAGAAATAATTCAAAATGAATATTTATTTACAACAATTTTGACAGGTACATTAACTTTGTATATCTGTATTGTTGTAATGTATATTATTAAAACTTTTGCAGTTTACACCTTCAAAAGTGTAGCCGTCTAATTATTGGAAGTGCATTTTTCGTAGATTGGAATCTCGTTTACTAGGGAATTCGCATAGTCTTCTTCTAGATGCTCGCATTTTGTTCTTCCGCGAAGACATTTTTTTTTGGCGATTCGCAACCGAATCTTCAACCATTTCACACAAAACACATTTCGCCTGAGATTCGCAGATGAACTCGGCCGCAAACGAAATGTTCTTCTCTGTAATGCGACGCGAATAAAATGCGAATCGGCTTTAGTGACGGGTTGTAATGGAAAGGTGGGACGTTGTAGATGAAGATGAAAATTGTTTGCATCAAACAAAATCACCCTTCCCTCCTTTTCTATTCCACTTTCCACCTAAAGCCGGTGCTCAACTTCAAACAATTTCACACCATGTACCTCACAAGTGCAACCCCTGTGAAAGCCAAGCCATTTCCCATTAGCAGGACTTCCTCACAAATCCCGGCATGCAACCATGAAAGTTCCGTTCATTGTAGCCGAATTAAACTGTCCGGACTTATTCGACTGCACACTCTGTATCTGTAGCCAGAATGCAACATCCTCTTCAGGTTGTGTTTGTCAATTTGATAATTGCTAGTTAATGTGAAACTGGAGCCTTCTTAAAATGCACCAACCCTCGTCCCCCATGGGAAAGGGACGTTGTATATCATGCGACTCTCTGATGGTGTTATTATTCTTGCGCTGGCATGTTGCCCAATCTGCACCACAACCTCAAAATCCACACACAGAGATTCTTTCAAGTCGGCTTGACTGAGATTTTTCCCACCTACCCCCATCTAAGATCAGGGTTCTTCCATCATTTTCCAGCGTATTGTGCTGGTTTTATACCAGCCAGGATTGCATGGTATGCTGGTGACTTTGGGAATTTCAAAATTCAGCCAGGTACCATCATGCAGGACACTATGCGGGTGTGCGGTTATATATACAAAACATCTCCCGGTCTTACTTTTCGAAATGTTACACACACAATTCTCAGTTCAAATGGAACGTTGTTACTGCCACTGCTGGCGGTGCGGTCTATATCGGAATGATGTAGTGGCGCTGGTTGGTGTGCCGCGGGTGGGAATTACATTTCGACGCAGTGTACAGTAGTAGTTCACTTATATTAATAGAAGGGCATCGGAGACGTTTGGGTGGGGGGGGCTACAAAGGTATTCCCGAACAAAGGCAGACCGGAAGGTGAACCCTTTTAAGGAAATGATATACAAAACACTTGGTTGTGGGAAATCTATGGGGAATTTCCGAGCGAAATTAATGGGCAGCCGCCACTTCGGAAGCGGGGTGTTCGCTATTCGTATAATACTTGCTTTGGCTGGCATTCGCATTCGGCTTGGATGTGTGCGCGCGTAATGAATTGCAGCGTTTAGCCAATATTGTGTGCCTGGTAGCGATGTGGGGTGGCAACGATTTTTTTTCTTGCTAATGTTTCCTTTTCCTGTGAGAGCAGTGAAAGGGTTACTTTGGGTTGAAATGTGTCTTTAATTTCAAAAATGCAAGCCTTGTATTGACCACTGGTAAGAAAGATATTTTTTCTTCTATGCTGGAAAGTAGTAATGCCACCCAGTAAAGTGAATATTCCACTATTTCTCTATATTGACTGGAACAATTTTACACTCCGCATCCATGTTAACTGTGAAGTTTTCAACGAACAAATCAGTTTTTGTTTCGTCAAAATCGGCTCAGTAGTTTATGCTCTAGCCGACTTTTCCTCACACCCGCAGTTGTGGCGCCATCTGGTGAGTAAATTCAAAATCGAATGCTAGCTAACCACTGACACTGACACTCGAATTGAATGATTTTCTTCGTGATTTAACTAAAAACAGCTGAGGTGTAACTACTTACTGTGGTAGTAAACAAAGGTGCAGTGTTACTAGTTCCCAAAAATATTTTTTTTTGCATACAACTATCCACTTAACAATAACTAAACTATTGACAATCCTTTAAAGAGCTTATTTAAAAGAAATCCCACTCAGGTTCCTTACGAAGGACCTTAAAAACTGATACCTATCCCAATTGTGTATTAGCCGTGTGCCCTTTAACCTATAACATTTCGCTCTGCACTTCACTCTGCCGAAAAGCAAACATGGGTTCATGTTTCCCCATCACACTGTAGCACAAAAAAATATAAGACACCTTTATCCACATTACCATAAGGTTAAGAAATGTACGCAGAGTCCTTTGGTTTCGTAAGTAATATCCAAAAGTGCAAAGTAGCCCCCATTCATAGATACACGTGTGTATTTCACATGGGACGCCGTCCGCATAAATAGAGGAAAAACAAAACCGTAATCCTTTAAATGATACTCTTAGCACTTTTATGGAAAACAAAAGCGCACACACAAACAAACATGAATGCGTGATTAGGCTCACCCTCATCTGAGCACAGGATTGCCACAAGGGATATCGAAAAATATTATTCTTCTGCTGCGGGAAACCACATAAATTCCACCCTGAGGGAAGAGTTCGATTTGTGTGTTTGGGATATTTTTGTGTTCTTGATTTTCAACGAAAGTGAGTCCTTGCAAAAGAGTTTTGTTTTTTTGGAAGTCCTAGAAGTGCGAGAAGGTGTTTTTTCTTCAGTTGCTCGATTTTGGGCGGACGTGTTTTGAACTTGAGTTTTAAAAATGACATTTAAGGGACGATTATAATATTGATTTATCTTAAAACAATAAAGACATTCCAAGGATGATATAGATTTTTGTTTCATTCAAATCGGCTGGGTAGTTTTCACTCTAATGGCGAACAAACATATTCGAACATACAGCGCCATCTGTTGAGTAAATTACGGTTTTTGCAAAAATATACTCTTTTAAGTTTTATGCACATTGTCGCATCACCAAATCTTTCTGGCCCTGCTTTAGATGATAAAAAAAACTGTTTTCCTCATGTGGCGCCACCTAGTGACTAAATTTTAATTTTCACATAGAAGCTTCTTTATGAATTCCTTGAGTGCATTGTTTTCTAAGTCCCCACAAACAATCAGACATGTCATCCAGAACACTGTCTGCTCGAACACAATCCACTAGACGATGCCGCTCACCTGCATTTGTCGTTCGTTTCGTCCTTGCTATTCATATTATTTTTTACTCGAGCCTAATAAATTTTCCCATCCACTTGCACATTCCATGACAGCGACAATGGAAGAGTGGTTTCCTCTTCGCAAGCATTCACTATAAATGTTTGACATTATTATCCCCGGGGGCAATTTAGTTCCAGTCACCATGGTTTCGATTGTCCTGCCAGAAACACAAAATCACAGGGAAGACAAGGCGACTCCTGCAGAGAATAGAAAGGGAAGCGACTATATTTCGCTATGAAATCATTCATATTAAAACAATTAGGTGATATATACTGCATAGGTTTGGAACGATGAGAACTCTGACAAAACATTCACCCAGACGTGCCTAGATGATTTTTAAATCAGGACATGAAAGTGGACCTCGTAGAGTGCCACTCCTGCTGCAATTCTCGCCGCGCCGCCATAGCCGCAGGCCCAATGAGCGAGAACAAGGATGTGACATTGTCCTCTCAAATGGTATTCCACTGACAATGCTGGATAAAAGGATCAAGGCGACGACGGAACAGAAAGAGTAAACGGAAGAGATGCTTTTTTTTCGGTGTGTTTTCTTCGTTGCGGCTTCTTTATTTTTATAATTTTTTTTTGAAACTAAATTGCGTCGCGAGGATAAGAATTCGGTGGCAGTGTGGACTGTGGAGGTTTGGGGTGATTGTCGTCGCCTAAAGGATACTTTTTGTTTGTTTGCACCGGAGGAAGATGGCGCGGCGGTGACAATGTAAATAGAACCTTTTGTATTCTCGTGGAGGGAATTATGACCACGAATATTATAATAATCCTTATAATCTGTCAAATCACGATGGCACTTGTGTATAGTTCTAAGAACACTATAGGGAAGCCCAGTTTAAGCGTCGGGCTTGTCGGGCGGACATTAATGAATAAATTTGTTGAGGTTTATACTGCCTTTGTGATTAATATGAGTAATGGGTTGTTGTCTTGGCTGCATGAAAGTTAATTGGCTCTGTTTAAAGACTTTCAATGATGGTGGGGACGTAATAGCCTTGACGTATGGAGGGGTAATATGCGACATTTGTTTGGGGATATGCTCGCATTTTGTTCATCTTCTTGGGTTTAATCTATTCCTCCACCGGCATTCGGTGCAACCGACGTCAATTTGTTCGTAAGAGACGTGAATCGCCTGGGAATCTTAGATGAACTCGCGGGCGAAGGAATAAGCTTCTTCTATGGAACATACGTTTACGTTTAGAATTTTGCCAAAGAAATGGTGAATTTTTCAAAACTTGCTTGACTTCTTTCAGAAAATAACTTTGGAGCGGATTTTATTTGATTAAAAAAATCCCAAAGTCAGGGAAGGGTTCTTTAAACAATTTTGTGTCGCCGAAAATCATTACTTCAGTTTATTGAGTTATTTTTAGAGTGACAGTGATGATCTTTTCACAACCAGTAACACGAACTTACCGTCGAATCTGTTTTTGAAAAAAATTCCCAAAAAAGAAGACACTTGCAATTTTCTGTTTTGAATTTTTATCTTTTATTGTTTTTCTCTTCGTTTTGTTAAAAATAATTTTTGGTTTTAAATTTGCATTTAATTTTAATCGTTTTGTTTTTTCTTCTTCTTTTATCTTTATTTTCTAAACTACTTTAAATGAATTGTTTTCGTTATATAATTTATACATATATATTAGGTTTCAAGTAAACAAATGTTTACTTAATTTTTCAATATGTCTTTCATATTTTTTTAAATAGTGGGCTATTTGTTTTTTTTTTTTTCTAATAAATTAATTTTCCAAGAGAGTCGTATCCTTAATATATTTTTTGTTTGTTTATTTATAGTAGTAGTTGTTGTTGTTGCTTCTTATATCTGTTTGCTTAAATAAATTTACAATGCTTACTTTTGGTAACAAAAGTCGGTTTCAACTTTTGTTTGTTTAATACGTTTTTGTTTAAAAAGTTTCAACTTATTGTATAAAACTTAAGTACAAAACTTAGTAGAAAATGTTGTTCTTGTGGAGCATTATTTTGTTTTTCTTTGTTTCTGACAAATTGCAGGTTTACAATTAATATCACGATTGTCTTTTTTCTTTTAAATGTTTTTTTTTTCATTGAACAGAAGATTTATTTTTGTTTTTGTTTTATTAAGTTTTACTACACTTTGTGTAAGAATCTCTAACTATAGACGGATTTAATTGAATGGGGTCAGTTCGATACAAAAAAAGGTGTAACTATACATTATAACTGATGAGCGGTGGTAAATGAATATGAGGCAATCAGATTAACTCCACGGGTTCGAGTCTGTACTATATGGTACTCGTTTTGTTCAATGTTTTTCCGTTTGCGACAATATGTAATACAAAAAACTTTAGATTTCCCGTGAAAAACCTTGGAACAGGCTTGTAAGAAGGACTTTTAGTTAGCTATTCTTTGATGTGATTACTTCTGGTTTGAAACTTGGATAAAATGACCTCGTGAACCTAAGAAGTGACTTTGCTCATAAAGTTTATTGTCAAGCCAGGTGTCGCCTTTATGTGGTAGTAAACGGTTCAAAGAACAGATGCTATACCAATGGGTTGTGTCTTTGCTAAGACGGGTCGTAGTTATGCGCATGTGGAAAGTTCTCTAACCCTTTTTGGCTTCTTAAATTTGCAATAACAAAGTTGGAGAGGCTGGGAGCACCGGTAGAAAAAAAGGTTTACGTATTAAATACTCCAAAGAAATAGGCACTGCCTTAAGACCTTTAAAATAGGGAAGAACAATTTTAGCAACCGTTCTCAGAAGAAGTCTGGTTTTGCTAGTTTGCGAATGTCCCATTGAATAATAAAACTTACAACAGTGAGGGTCACAAACCAATCAAAAATTTGTAAATTCTGTCAAGGGACGTTGTGAAGTTGTTTTTAAAGCAAAGTTAGGCCCAACAATTCTGGATAGCCAGTTCTATTCCACATTTGACAGATTTTAAACAAACGCAATCGAATCTACCAACTACCTTATCGACTGCAGTTTTTTTACTGTCAAAGTCAGCTGTCAGTTATATATTTACGAAAGGAAGAAATTCAATTTGACAATCTTAACTTAAGCAATAGGAATGGGCATTGGGCAACATTTGTCTCTTCCTTGAGAGCTACCCTTGAAGTTGCATGCGAAGATATGTCAATACAAGTGACTGACAGTATAATTTAATGTTTCTAATTTACTTCTTTACCGACATATGCAGAGCATTTGACAATTTAACTCGCTCATCAATCATATAGACAATCCATAAGAAAAATTAAACAATAGCTAAACAACAAATCAACAGTTTTTAAGGACATCCCTTAATGGTTTAGTAAAATGACGCAAATGCTTCTATTTGTATGACTTATTCGTATGTACATATTTGCATTTCCTTTTTGAGTATATACTTACTTGTTCAGTGCACTTAACATTTTGCTATAATTAAATAAAATAAAATTCAAAATCAAAACTCACTGCAATAGTAAAATTCGTGTTTAATTCTACCAGCTTTGCATTTAACGTCTCATTTATTGTTACATAATTCTTAAAATTTGTTATAGGAATCATGGCCCTTTAAAAAAACATTTTTCTGTTATTTTCTTTCTAAACCCAAGTGTATTTCGCTACTTAAAACTAACTACAGTGTTTAATATTTAACATTAGTGTATTATTTTTTTTTTCTTCTGTTTTTGTTCGTCGTGTTTTAATTATAATTGATTTTCTATTTACAAATTTATTTACAAATAACTAAATTTATGTAATTTCCTTAGGACATGTTCGCTATATAATTTTAAATAATAATAATTGTTATAAATATGTTTTATATTTAATTTTTACAATATCACTCCAATTTAAATAATGGTTCGTGTATATTACAGCCTTTTTCTCATCGCATTTTATATTACAGTGTCTCTCAGTTTTGTTGTTAAACATTTAAAAAAAATTAAACTGAGAGATTTTTATTTTTATTTACAATTATGAGAAAAACCGGAGTGATACCATAAATACAGGCAGCACTGTAGCAGCAAATGAGAGTAGAAATAATTTCTCACTCGAACTGCTCAGTGCACTCGCTTGGCATAGTAAGTCTTCGGGGAATATCTTTAGTATTGGCAGTTTCTTACCGGTGGTTGGATCGTGACATGTATTTGCCCGGGCACGCTGTAAAAGAAAAAAGAAAAAAAAAGAAGGCAATGTAGTAGCTGACGTGGTGGGTCCGTAAATATTGGTTGCTGTATTTGCTAACGTTGAAGGGATTCGTTTTGCGAAGAGCAGAGGATGGTCTACTGTCAGATGGGTTGACAGATTGGTTTGAGATTTGCCGCCTTGCTAAAAAGTTAGCCTAGACAAATAAGGAAACTACTCGGCAGGTTTGTGCCATTGCTAAGTTGCTCGCACTTGAATTTAAAAGAAACCATCGCAGATTTTCGTAAAATTGGTTCAAGTCTTTGCTAGTACTGGGTACATTAAGTGACATGAGTTATTTTTGCAATATTTTTCTTGCTCTTGCAATAGGCTGTAGAGTCTTGGGAATCCGATGGTTTGGGTCGTTGCTAAATCGATGATAATTTGAGAGACCCTTCGGTTAAATATATTTTTAGAATTTTCTTGGCTAGAAACATCTACCGATCGTACTCAGTGTTCACCTGTAGTAAGTGTCCAAACTGACTAGGATAGTCTCCCCACTAAATGCATTAAGCCACACATTGACCACTACATAAAAATGGTTGCAGTCCTTACTAAACGCAACCTCAGAACTGCGCTGTTTTCTTAGAACAGCAAAAACTTGTTGCCAGTGGATTGCAGAAGACTTTTGAAGATAATTCAAAGCTTCGCCAGTCGGATTATAAAAACGACTTATAGGTTCAAGTCCCTGCTAACCGATTGCGTTAAAAAAATACACAAAAAAAATATGTTACAAGAAAAATATTGTCTCACCTGCACCATCCGCCTCATATCGTCCTTTGGTATGACCCGAATCTGGGCCGACTCTCGCAGCCATCTCCTTAGCCAGTGCCCGAACCACACTAGGCCGCATTCGCATTCCAGCGGATTGTTCGATGTGTCCAGACCGCCCATGATGCTGCGTGTCCCCACAGTATCCCAATATGTCTTATTCGGATAAAAACTGTCCGCCGCCAGCGCATTTATCCGATTATCCGAAATATCAATCGAGAGATGCGGCACCGAGCGTAGCGTGTAAAATATACCCGGCGGCAAATCAGAAATCTTTGTATTTCGTATTCTCACTGTAAGCTTGTGACTGCGTGCCAGTCCGTCGAGGGCGTCACTGCTAATCGTCTGCACATTGGTCCCATACAACTCGACCATGTTGAGCTTGGTGCTGTTGTAGAGTTTTGCCAGCAGGCTGCTGGCGATATTCGATTCCACCACATGAACGCGCAGCTCTTGCAGGCCGGGAATACGCGAGACGATTTCACCCAAATTCGCCGCGGAAGACATGTGCAGACGGCGAAGACTCCTCAGCTTGGAGAATCCAATTGGATTGGCCACCTTCACATCGAGGATGTTCAGTTCGCTGAGGTGCCTCAAACCGATCATGTCGTGCACGGTGATGCGACGGATGGGATTGTGGGCGAGGTCCAACACCCTCAGCGAGCTGGGCAGATGATCGACGACACTGCTGACGTTGTTCACCTTATTGCGGGACATGTCCAGGAACCTGAGCATTCGCATGGCATGCAGGGAGGAGATTTCCTGCAAATGATTGCCACTCACATCCAGCTCGGAGAGGAAGGGCAGGTTTAGCGGCGGCAGGACATATAGGCCCATTCCTTGGATGTTCAAGTGTCGAACGCGTGGCGTGTGTATGAATACCTCGCGCAGGTTGCTCGTCACCAGCGGATTAAAGCTGAGATCCAAGTTGGTCAGATTGGTTAGGAACGTGAACGTGTTATCCGGCAACACGGTGATCTTGTTCTGCGACAGATTCAAATCGAACAGGAATTGCGAGTTGATGAACATGCTGGAGTCCAGGTACTCCAAGGTGTTGGCGATAAATTGAATGCTGCGCAGGGTGAAGCCGACGTCCGAGAACGCCGGCACGGGCCACACTGTGAGGAAGTTCTCCGAAATGTCCAGATACTCGAGGCGAGTGTTCATGAATACCTCTCGTGGCAGCGCCCTCAGGCGGTTGTTGCGTATTCGAAGGATCCGTAACTTCCGCAGATTTGAAAACTGTTCCACCTGCAGTTGATCGAGCCGGTTGAAGCTCAGATCGAGCTCTTGAAGGCTGTTGAGGCCTTGAAAACTGCGCCGCCGTAGAGAGCTTATGTTGTTGTTTGACAGCGTGAGCACCTCGAGGAACTCGAGATCGCCGAAGGCGTGGTTGCCCAGGGAAGTTATTTCGTTGTTCATGAGGTTGAGGAAGCGCAGTGTGTTCCCGAGGTTGCTGAAGCTAAGGCTGTTGGAGATTAGGTTATGGCTGATGTCGAGGTGATATATGTACATGTAGGAGCTGAGCTCATCATCAAAGGTGGCGATCTGGTTGTGGCTTACGTTGAGCCGCAGCGGAGTGGAGGCATTCGACACGTAGTGGAACATTTTCAGCGAGATCGAGCACAGGTCATTGTGCATTAGGTCAAGGCCAGCCAGGCTCGGCATGAAGCTCAAGGCGCCGTGGGATACGTTTTTCAGCTGATTGAATGACAGGTCAATGGATCGCAGGAACTCCAGGTTGTAGAAGGCGTGCTTTTCCATGGAGCGGATCTTGTTCGCCTGCAGGTTGATGGTCTGGAGGTCGCCCAGATTGTAGAATGTCCTCGAAGCGAGCTTTTCCACCGAGTTATAGGAGAGGTCTATCTCGACTAGGTGCCGATGGACCTCCGGTATGAACAGGCCCTGGGGAATCTGTTTGAGCTGGTTGAAGCCGAGGTTTATATAGCTCAGCTCCTTCATACCACCGAACGACTCGTTGGATAGTGTCTTTAGGTTGTTGTTGTCCAGACCCAGCCACATGAGTTCCGTGAGTGGACTGAGCGCCTCCAAGGGGTCAATTGATTCGAGGCTCCTGGCGGGGAACACAGCGAACGACAGCTCGAGGATCTTCAGTGTCTGCGAGACGTTTTCGAACACATACGGATTTGTGATGGTGATGTCGTTGAAGCTCAGGCTGATTTCCTTGATCTGATCGAGACCGTTGAACGATCCCAGGTGCAGATGGGTGATCTTGTTGTTCCGCAGCAGAATCGTCTGCAGCTGGCTACCCCAGGCGCAGAAAATGTTCTCCGGGATTTCGCCGATTGTGTTGTAGCCCATATTGAGATAGGACAGTTCCGTGAAGTTCCTCAGGGCGACCACTGGTATGGCGCTGAAGTTATTTCCACTCAAGCTCAGTACGCGAAGGTTTCCCGTGAACTCGGGCAGGTTCGACAAGTGGCAGATGCTGTTCGACGTGAGGTAGAGGTACTTCAACTTGTGCAGCGATTTGATCGCGCCCGGAACAGCTTGCAGCTCGTTTCTCTCCAGATCCAGATACTCTAGGGTGTCGGTGATGCCGTCGAACGCATTCACGTGGATCCGCTCGATGGCATTGAATGCCAGCACGAGGTGCACAATTCCGATTCCCTTGAACGCCGCCGGCGGTAGATGCCGTATGAAGTTCTTCTCCAGATTCAGGGCCCGCACATGGACATCGCTGTAGTTGTTCTGGAACCAATCGCTCTCTAGCGTCTCGATGAGATTCATGCCCAAGTCGAGCTTTTCCAGATGCATGCGCACCAAACGCACCGTCTCCTTGTTCTGCACGGTCCGTATGAGGTTGTCCCTCAGCGAGACAATCCGCAGGCCAAACAGGTGCTCGAACAGCTGCTGCGGAAAGGCACTCAGCAGGTTGCTCGACAGGTCTATGGTTACGAGGCTCCGTGGCAGGAAGTTCGACCCAATGTGGTAGATGCGGTTGTTGCTCAAGTCGAGCCACAGCAGTTTCTGCAGCCGTGAGAATGGACGCACTATGTGGCTGTGACCTAGACCGCTGCCAATGGAATTCAGCGACGATGACGTCGAGGAGGATGATGCTGTCTGTATGCCCTGCACCGCCAGGGGGTAGTGGCCGGGCGATGACGCATTGCCGTCATGTGTGTTCAGTGCGACCTCGGTGATTTCATTCCCCGACAGGTGAAGACTGCGCAGCGTGTCGAACAGACTCTCCCAGTTGCCCTCCAGCGTTGTTATGTGATTCCTAGGAAATGGGTGTCGAGTTTATAGGGTGTGGGGAGAAGTTGTCGTACTTACCGTTGAGCAACCAGTCGCGTCAGCGAGTGCAGCTTCTGCAGGGCGTCCAGGGGGATGTGTTGCATTTTATTGCCAGATATGTCCAGCGTCATTAGCGAGTGCGTCATCGTGCTGAAAATGAAAGACGGAGCTGGATTAGGTAGTCTGAAAAGAAATATTCCTAAATCAGTCCGCCAGCTTATGGCTTAACCCTCGCTTCCTTCAGTTCGCTTAAGTGCTACTGCAGCACACTCACACATAATTCGACTATCATCCAGATTAGTGTCGTCCGTATTTCGTCGATAATCCGCCGCCCCCACCCAAAAAACTATGCGCATCAGGAAAAGGGAGAAAACTTCTTCCTTCCCTGTGCACACAATACGAGTTAGAAAAACTTCTGTCTGTCCCCCCGGAAGGAATCCATTAAAAACTCTAACCAATTACAGTTTGTGCAATCATGCATGAAAATGCCTCTCTCCCTCGTCATTCGATGAAATGTCCTTCGTTCCTCCAACAGGCAAACGAAAAAATATGTAGAAATGGGCTCCCAAAGGGACGAAAAGCGAAAACTCAATCACAGGCAGCAAAACCCACTCACCCATATATATCACAGAAAACTTCAAACTCAGAAATTGTCCTCGCCTCTCTCTGATGTCCCTTCGCACGATGATCGTCATCACACACACATACAGCGCTCTTGCTGGCCCCAAAAACTAAGCGAAAAATTCCTTTGAATTTAATATTATGTCACTTGGATGAGTTTTTCCATTCCCTTTTTGCTTTTTCATCTCTTCGGTGGGGGCGGCCACGCCCCCTTTCTACCAACGACGACGACAACTACGTCCGGAAGGAACACCAAACTAGGTGATGTGAAGGGAAAAATGTAAAAATGATTTTTTTTTCGTTTGCAACGTAGCTTACCGCAACCACACATGGAATTTACATAAAACCAATTAGGGGGACACTTTTCGCCGCATCGGCCCGGCGCACACAACCAAAAAAAAGAAGGAAGCGGCGCCCTCTTAGTGGAATATCCCGGCCAACGTCGTCAATGTTGTGACAGAAACTCTAAACTCATAGGCGCGAGCACATTCATGTAGGATGAGTGGAGTGGTATGCAGAAGACTTGGCCGCCGTCCTCTTAAACACGGCTTTTTGTACTAAAAGGACCTCACAATGGCAACGCAGTGGAAGGAATTCTGTTCACTTGCGGGTTATCCCGCACAGCATCGACCCCAAAAACCTGGGCAAATATGGGTTTTTAGAACTCGCTATCATCCTGGATGGGAAGGACATCCGTCGTGTGTGTACGAGTACGAGTATGAGTAGGTACTCCTTCAACCTTGTCGAGTTGCAGGAGTGCGCGCGGCTGGAAAACAAAGTTTTTCACACTCGGCAGTCTCCACCCGGCCAGAGCCATCTGCAGCTATGTAAAATTTTCATTTAGGCAGCGACAGAGAAAGAGATGTTCACAAAGGGATATGTGGAAAAAGTTGCCCTGCCACATTTTGTGTCTTCTCGTGAGTGTGTCTGTGGATGGGTGTCATTTTTTCGTCGCGTAGGGTATTTCAAGTGCGGTGTTTACCAAAAAGGACGAGATAGTCCCGCAGGGTTCAACTCTGTCTATCCTGTTTGCCGAAAATTGAATATGTGAACAAAAGTGGATGAACGGTAATGCACTTTGGGGATATCCTGCATCGGAATGAAATCAGTCGGGAGTAGGCGCCGCTTCAAAAGAACAGCTGCAACTTCACGCAGCTATTTACTGCTAAAGTTGAGCGATAAAAAAGTGCAATCCTCAAGTCCTTGCAATAACAACAACTCTGGCTTGACATTAAAAGAGAAACTTTGTGTTTACTAATTATTATCATCCCATCAACGTCCAGAAAGGAGCAAAACTAAAGAGATAAACATCGCCACGAGGCAGTCCATCATTAGTTATGTGCAGCAAGGATGCGTCTTAACCCCGCACCGTCTCCAAACAGAGACACACTAATAGAAAGAACTGCACAAAGCAAAAGGGGGGCAGCAAACTGAACAACAACTGTGGATTCATCACGCAATCACAAAGTGAGATTTGTTGTTTACGCCCGCACTCATGTACAACACGCGAATGTGCCACCAACAATTGTTATTATTATTATTACGGGTGTCCTTGGACCCGAGTGCAGCACGCAAACTTTGTTATTCTGTTGATGTTGACGAGCTGCACGATGCTGAATGATGATGATTCCCTTGCTGAATTTATGTTAAAAAGGACGAAAATATAGAGGATCATCATATACGCAAATCCAACGAAGAAACTATGCTGTGAGCTCGCTCTCTTTGTATAGGATGGAGAAAAGTAAACTAGGTCGGCGCTGCACGGTTGACAGACTGTGAAAACAAAGCCTAATATTAACAACACTGCTATATACACTGGTGAACGTTCGGAGGAATTAATAATCACTGCGGCCTGGAGGAATGGAACATGAACTTTGTGTAGTTTGGGTAAAAATTGCATTTTTTTCCACTGGAAAAACACAAATATCCAGGCGAGTTTGGAGTTCAAGGGGAAAAGTTTGTACCAAAATGGGAATGAATGTTGCTGCGGGTTGACAAATGGGATTAAATTTCGTTAATGGTTGGAGAAAAAGTTGTTAGGTAGTCGGCTGGCTAAATTTAGTCTTTGAACCTTAGTTCACCTACTATCTGCAAACGCGTCTAAAATTGTGTCCTTTATTTGTGAAACATGTGGAGAATAAAAATTTAGAAACAACATGGGACCAAGAGCGCTGCCTTGTGGAACTCATTCCGTGATTTGTTTAAATTTGATTGAAGTTTCGATGTCGCTTTCTTTTTTAAGGAAGTGTCTGAACGGTTCTAAACAAGTTTCTGGCTCAAATTTGGGGACCGACTCCTGTTTAGTTTCTGTTGGGCTAGATTTTCATTAAAATATTGTTCGAGGGAACAACAACTTCGGTTGGATTTATAAATTTCTCAAAGTACACCACAAGTTCATCTTCTGTCAAATTCGTTTTAACTGATGATTTAAGTGCAATCCTGACAGTCAATTCACTTGGAAAGACATTATTCTTTCCGCCCTAAGAAGAAGTGAACCTGCGTTTCGTGGTCGATTTTGCAACTAGCCACCAGTTGCCTCAGCTGAGAATTGGCCCACCATTATTTGAATACAACAGAGAGGCTGACAACCGCAGTGAAAGGATTGTCTTGTTCTTTTTTCTTTATTTAAACGTATTTATAAAAATCAAAACACCGGGAGGTCATCAAAAAAACGTGGAAGGAAGAATCACTGTAAGGTTGGGAAAAAGCGGCCAACTTCTATTCTTCACACTTAGGATCTTGTGGACCGATTGGCAAAGGCCTTAACAGAACTTAACCCTAGAAGTGTAATTCCTTTTATTTGTGCAATTTTCTTTTTAATCTTCAATTTCAATCCGATCGCATTTTTTCATCGTTTCAGACAAGTCATCCCCAAGTTATTGTTGTGTGCGAAAGTTCTCGGGAAAAACTACTTAGGTAAGTGTTGTTTTTATTAAAAAAAGTGCACCAATGTTCGTCGGAACGATGAAGATGACCTTTTACGTGACTTTTAATGTTGGATTTGACTCTTTACTGAGCATGAATTTGTGTATAACTCCAGTTGTTTATTTTTGTTTAAGAATGGATTAGTGACGGGTTATTCCGAATGTAGAAATAGATAGGATTTTGAATACATGTGACTTTTAGAGTCTTGGATGAAGTAGCGGTTAGAGGCCACAAGCTTGCAAGCCAATTTAAGGGTAAATATCAGTGGCGTGGCGTGAACATTTTAAAATGGAAAGTCGAAGCAACATTATTCGCATACAAATTAAAAAAAAGTCACATCTGTGTACATTTAAAGAAAAAAATATATTGTACAATTGCTTTCCACATCAACTAAGCAATATTATCCAAAAAATGATAAAAGGAGAAGTAGAAGAAAATCGAATAACTCGAAAAAACCGTGTTATTTTGTTCATAACCAAGTGGGTGTTGAAGAAAGCGGTGTCAAGCACAGTGCTCAAATAAGAAAATAGAGATAAAAGCAAATGGATAGTGTTGATGGTGAAAATTTAAAAAGGGAAGTCGGTAGGAATCGGGTTATATGGACGCCACGCCACTGAATATTAAGAAAAATATCACAGATAAAACCGAAAAAATAGGAGAGGAAGACCCGAATGACATAAAAATAAAGAAGAGGACAATTTTTACTTATTGTCCGTACACTAAACGGCGCATGACCAAATCATCGTGTGATAAAGTGTAAGTTGAGCATTTGCGGGGAGCACAAAGTTGAGCGGTGCAACAAATGCTCAAAATGAATTACTTATTTTGTAATATATTTTTTATTTATGTGCTTTGATGAATTCAATTTTATTTTACCAAGTTTTTATGCATTATTTTTTATTTTTATTTAAAAAAAATGAAAACCGATGTTCCAAGTATTTTTTTCAAATTAAAGACTTAATAAAAAAAAATACAAAATCACTTATAAAAAGAAATAGACTAAAAACATAATCTATAAAAATTGAGAAGAATTTAGTGCAGACTTTTCGTAAAAATTGGAGTAAAATATTACTTCGTCGATTCGATTTAAATCAAAAAAATATGATGACCTCTCTAGGGTTAAGGATGGCATCTTAAATTAAGTTTTAGAAGGCCTTCTTCGAGTACAAAAATTTGTGCTCCATCGTTTCGACGAAAAATACTCGATCTTTTTGAATTGACAACTGTTCTATTGGCAGACAGTTTACCGCACATAAACTGTCATTATCATAGTTAACCTTACTCTACCCTCCGTCAATATAAACCATTCATCCATCTGAAATATGAACGAAAGTACTCGCAGTTCCCATTTTGTTGATTTTCCCAACCCAAACCGTAACCCCCTACCAGGCACTTAATTTTAACCAAACAATAACAATCAATCATATCGCCATGAAGCGCCCCAATGGATATGTGGTTGCAAATTACCTGGCCGTCCGCTCTGAATGGCTTCATTATAATAACCCCTCCAGCAGCTACACGGGCTCAATTTTCATTATTTACCTCAGCAAAATCTGATTTTTGTGCCGCGGCAATTTGGCTAAAAGGGCTTCGATGAAATTCCCACATCGGCATGTTTCGTCCGGAAATTGCCTGAATGCAAAATCCTTTTTTTTTGCATTCACCGATCAAAAATGGATACAAACCGATTCATATGTTCGACCGCAGACTTGACTGACCGGGCCATCACCATCGACAATGTATATATTGTATAAAATAATAAAAAGGATGTGCTGAAGCATATCCACCATAACGATGAGGATGAACATTTTACAAAATGCACAGATTCTATGTACGGGATTTCCCCCTTCACCTAATGAGGACCAAATGAAATTCTACAGTCAATTGTGCGGTTGGAACAGGAAAAAAAGGACTACTCGAAACGACAAAGGACCATCAAAATCGGTACTATAGTAAAAAAAATGAAGAAAAAAATAGAAGCAACATCCTTTTACCCAAAATCTTCAAAGCGGAACCAATATGATGATGGTTATTGCCATCATAGTTCCAGCTATTTGGGCTCACTGGCTTTTATTACTGTTATTTCAGGATGACGACGACGATGATGATGATGATGATGGTTGAAAAACGATCACAAACTGCACCAATAACCGGATGATGATGCTGGGTCATACGAGTTTGGACTAATTTTTGTTGTAGCAACATGCGGTTCATTGATGCAGCCATGAGTGTATGCTATACCCTATACCTACTGTTGTTGCAGCAGCAGCAGTGGAAGCTCTCCAGCAGGACAATTCAATCATTGAATGTTTGGCTTCCACTTGAGTGAGAATTGAATAGATTCTGTGGCCAGGCTAGTGTGGTACTCCTCGATATGACTTTGTGCCGAAAGACATAGTGCGACAGCAGTTGGTTGGGTTTTGTGGCCCAGGTCAGTTATTTTCTAATGGCACATAAATAGTGTGGTTGCAATTTGCCACCGCAGAGGCCAAGCACTTTTGTAAGAACAAATTGCGTTTGAAGTGGATTTCCGAGCTGAAAATCGCACAGAAATCTGTTGACGGAAGACGGATGGAAATTAATTTTGGCATTACCGAGAAGTGGGATTATAATTGTTGTTTTTGGAATCATTTTCACAACAGAGGCGATTTGATTAGAGTCGGGCTATTTTGAATACTTTTTTGGTGAGTGGCAGTCGCCAATAATTGACCAGTTCGAATTTAAATAAAATGAGTCAGAAAGTGTCTTATGCACATTTTGCAACTAATTTTTCTGTCAAACTTCTCCTACCTACAAATATGTGAGTTCGAAATTTCGAAGTTTCAACTTTTATTTAGAAGCGAACTGAAACTACATTTACCACCCACAGTCACCATTTTCATAGTTGTAACACGCAAATATGTGAATTCGAAATTTCGAAGTTTCAACGCGATGCCAATTTTATTAAGAAGCGAACTGAAACTACTCTTACCGCTTACAGTCACCATTTTTACAGTTCCAACGCGAAAATATGTGAGTTCGAATTTTCGAAGATTCAACGCGAGGTTACTTTTATAGCTGAAACTGCTCTTACCACTTACAGTCGCCATTTTTATAGTTCCAACGCGCAAATATGTGAGTTCGAATTTTCGAAGTTTCAACGCGATGCCACTTTTATTTGGAAGCGAACTGAAACTGCTCTTGCCACTCACAGTCACCATTTTCACAGTTCGAATACGCAAATATGTGAGTTCGAATTTTCGAAGTTTCAACGCCATGTCACTTTTATTTGGAAGCGAACTGAAACCGCTCTTACCACTTACAGTCACCATTTCCATAGTTCAAAAGCGCTTATATGTGAGTTCGAATTTTCGAAGATTCAACGCGATGTTACTTTTAATTAGAAGCGAACTGAAACTGCTCTTGCCACTCACAGTCACCATTTTCACAGTTCCAACACGCAAATATGTGAGTTCGAATTTTCGAAGTTTCAACGCGATGTCACTTTTTATTGGAAGCGAACTGAAACTGCTCTTACCGCTTACAGTCATCATTTTCACAGTTCGAATACGCAAATATGTGACTTCGAAATTTCGAAGATTCAAGGCGATGTTATTTTTAATTGGTTTCAACTGATTGTCAGACATTCTGGGCCCGATTTGTATCTTCCGTTAAAGAGCAATAAGTCTACTCCGAAATTAGTCTCCCACTGTTAGTCTCCCTTTACAATCATTTATGGTAAATGAAAAATGTGAAATAAAAAATTCAAAAAATGCTTAAACGGCGGTTAAACTTTCTCCTACAGAATATAAAAAACTGCTTCTAAAAGGGAACCTCAGAAGGGTATCTACCCCAGGTATAAATGAAGAAAACCTTCGTCGTCCAACGTTGCCTTTCGTTTGACCTGATTAAGTTTCTACAGAATTAAATGTCCGCAGACTTCCTCGAAGCTAAAACTATTAATAGTGTTGATCTTTCAAATGCAGACCGCACTCAAGAATTGCTCCCATACAATTTCAAAAGGAATGCGAATTTCTAAGGAACTAAACTGCGTCCATATGCTGTCCCTTGGCAAATACACACAAATAGTGTCTCAATCCTTGACCAGTGCAGTTCCATACCTCAAGTAGGTTGAGTGCTGTGTGCCTAATGAGCAACGCATGTCCCATTGAAGGATACATCCCCTCAAAAGCAAAACCAAATAGAAATACGACAAACCAGCACACGCACACTACACACAGACACACCTACTTCATTTCGAATAGCTACGCGTGCAAAAAATAACAAATTTTCGTTAGTTTCCAGGATACTAATCTACAGATCCATCACTGTATTCATTTTCGTCATTGGCAGGCAAATAAGCAAACAGCAAACAGAGAAAAAAAACGTCTTCTCGTCTATATCGTCGTCATGTCACTTTGGAATTTTATATATCGCTTTCTCCATGACCTGAAACAAGAAACAAGACCAACAACGACAAAGCCATACGAGGAGTCTAGACACTCACTAACACCCAATTTTTATTCCGTGACATTCCCTCCTATTCTCTTCTCTTTCAATAAATTATGTCCAACTGAGATGTCAGAGCAAAACACATATCACCACGACATCGTGCCAAAGATATAAAAAGGACGATATGAAGAAGGATGTGTATGGTGGCCCTTTTAAAGAAGATAAAAGACGACACCATCCAAGAAGTCATACATTCCACTTGCCTCTGGTCCATTTAATTCGACGGAGAGGGAGAGACAAACCCGTCATGACTAGCAGGACACGAATCCTTCTGCTTATTGACTATGAGCAATGTTTACGCGTTGAAAACATTCTCACACGACACGTCGCATTAGATATGCAAACGTGTACTGCATACTCACACAAAATGGCATCCTTCCTCAAGTGTTATACCACTCTTGTAGAAATAACACAACTCGCTGAGAAGGATACACCGCTCACTCTATTATTGCCAATAGTATACAGTCGATTGTCATCCAAGTTGATGATGATGATTTTGGAATACATTCCGCAGGATAAATGACGATGCAATTTTGATAGAATAATAAAGGGAGCTGCTGCTTACCTGAAACTTCGATCCGATATATCCTGCAATTCATTGTCAATCAATTTGAGAGTTTTCAAGCGAAGTCCTTGGAATGTTTCGTCGTCGACGCTTTGCAAATGAGTGTGTGACATTTCGATGTAGCGCACCGAACTATGGACGAACTCTGTAACGAAAATTGAAATAGAAGGAAAGATATATTATTTGGCTATTCCTGATGTAGAGCATGGTAAGGTTGTTTGTTGGTATGGCTGGATATGGGCTCTTTAAAAATGCACGAGCATGTCTATCTGTCACTTTGGTTATTTTGTTTGTTTGCGCTTACATGATGCGGTAATGGATTTTAGTGGTAGAAATAGTGGATATGTTTTATGGCGTTGAAAAGGTCAGGCGATGAGATCTTTTTTATTGTTATCTAGTTCACTGGTTTTTTGCTGATGCTGTAATTACTAGTCCTACCAAATTAATACGACTTGAGGATTTTTTTTTCAAAATTATGAAAAGTCCTTTTAAAATGGTAAAAAATATCTGTACTCCACTTTCCCCTATTCAGTGTTTAGTGAAATTGTTTCACCAAATTTTGTATTAGGCTTCTTATTTTTGTTCCACTTAAAATTGGTCGCCCGAGAAGGACGACAAGACCACCAACTACCAAAGGAACGACAGTTTACATTTGGGCTATTAAAATTATAAGGTGCACTGGTGGAAATGGAATTTGAATTTGGAAGAATTTGTTTAAAATGAAACAGGGGATTTTGGTCCGAACTATTTTGGTGTAAGGCTAGATTTTTGGCTTGATACAAAGTTCTACCAGTTACTTGCTTCCTGAGGGTGAATGACGTTGAAAGCAACTTAAAAGCAAAAGCAATCATGAACGCATCCCACCAGAAACTATTCATTTCCTCCAGCACTCAAAATTTTGCTTCTCCCATGTCATTTTTACTTCGGATAAATAATTGAATAAAGAATTTTCATAGTTGGGTATTAGATTCCACGTTATACTGAGAAAATTTTAAAGCAGAGCTACAGGCTTTAGCGATTTTTTTTATATTTCTTTTTATCGAATTTAATCAAATAAGAGATGTGTTTTGAATTTATTGTAGTTCAGCCTCAAGCCAGAGCAGAATGATGAGTGATACCTCAAACTTATCAGGGAAATATAGCCTTAAAGGGAGTTAAAGATTTTTTTGATTAGGTCATAAAAAATAAATAATTTCATTGGAATTTTCAAACTCACAAACAGAAAAAATATTTTAAAGTTCACTTGAAGAAATATCGCCTGATAGCACTTAGCCTATAGCACGCAGAGGACCTCAACAAATATTCTAGTGAAAGTTTCATAAAAATCCGCTCAGTAGTTTCCGAGTTTACTCCGGTCATACATAATATGAATAACCCATAATCAATTTCTCTCTTTCATTTTATGTATCCTAAAATAATAAAAAAAAACATAGACCACAACACTCAAGGATAGTTTAGCTTTCCAGTAATTAAACAAATTTTAAAATCGGTTAACTAGTCTTAGAGATTCCCCTTTACATGAAATTTTTTGTTCTTACTCTTGGTTCTAGTGATTTAAAATGTTCCCGTCTTATTGGGACCATCTGATTAAGCCTTCACATTCTGTTTCTTCAATTTCTTCAATATAAACCTTCGGTTAAAGACCGAATCTGAATTAACAGAAGATAAATCTATGTTGCCATAAAAGCTGTCGCCGAATCGTTTCATCTTTGGAATACATGGTGAAATTTTTTCCGGTTTCGTGAAGCTCGTTGACGAGTGAGACGATTCGACCCCTGTACTGTAATGTCAAGCCCTGATAAGGTTGATTTTTTCAGTAAACATTTTGTCGGAACCTAATTAAAACTATGTAAAATAAAATTTCAAAACAATTTTGTTCAAAAATATAAACATTGACTCTAAAGTTTAAATTTTTTAATTTAATTCCATATTTTTGTTAGCACATTTTTTTCTGTATCGGTTGTCTCTAACGCAGTATTTATTTCAATTTTAGGTACGTACCGATTTGCCCAAAAATCTTGCTATATAGACCCAAAAGACTCTCCCTCACGGCTTGCTTGTGCTTGATGCCGCACTCGACATCCTATTTCATCTGACCAATTCAGCAGGCAAATGGTAGATTCTGCAGCCGTACGCCTCAAAGCAAACAACTTGACCTGCCGCTATCCTGAACAACTTCTGGAACCTTCAAGGAAAAGTTGACTACACTACACCAGCACTACAATTCGACAGAAACTTCCAGGTCTCCATTCCCACTGACTAGATCATTCTGGGAGGATGAAACACTTCCTGGAGGATGTAGCAATCCATTTTTTCACAGAAGGATAGAAAACTGTGACAGACTTAAACTAAGTCTCCCTTTCCGTCTTCCTGATCACTGTAGCGTTTTTCAGGCAGAAATAATGGCTATAAAAGAAGTCTTGTCTTGGCTGAAAGAAACGAGCTGCTATAAAGTGCCTGTAGTCAGCCTCTACAAACTCTATAACAACCCAAGAATGTGTGTCGTTCGTCTCTCAGAGAGATGGCTGAGCAGTTCAAAATTCACTTCTGTTGGGTGCCGGGACAATGAGATATCACAAGTAACTGCGAGGATGATGAACTCGCCAAACACGGAACTAAACTCCCTTAGCTTCCAACTAAGGACTCTGTATGTATTCCAATCGCTATATCTTCTTAGATGGACAACCGGCTCGACTTTCCTAGCGACAAAGCAGATCTGGCCAAAGCTGGATCTAAAACTATTTGAGCCCCTCAATAGGAAGCACTACAATAGGTGTCATCACAGGACACTGTCTCATAGGTAGGCATGCTGCAAGATTAGGCGTGCTTTTAAACGACTTCTGCAGAAGCTGCCTTGGCGAGGAGGAAGAGGAGCCTGTTCTCCATCTTTTCTGCACTTGTCCGGCTTTCTCAGAAAGCCGTAAACTCCATTTGGGAACTTTCTACTATAGCGATCCGAATGATCTAAAAAACACTGATATTCGATATCTCCAACGCTTCATCAGAAGTTCCAACTGGTTCAACGAGGAAGAGTAAACACGTAAATTCATGTGGTATCACAAGGGACCTTATAATGGACAGCCACTTCAACCTAACCTAACCTAACCTAACAACAGAAAGTCATCAATTCTTCTTTAAATCTACACATATTTCTTTTGTATACCAGTATACCAGTTTTAACGTTGCACTTACTTTAAATCTTGTTTCTCGGTCACTTGGATCCCGACCATCAGTACGATTAGTACCAACCAACCAATAAAATCAATTTATAACGTTGTCGAAATAGCGTTTGGTTGGGTAGTCCTTCACTCCCACAACTCTCGCATTATAAATCAGTAAGTTTATGTTAAGCTTTAGACCAACCAAAATCTAGTTCTTCCATAAAGTACTGTTGGTGTTTTTAAGACTCTCAATTTTACCGTCTTCTGGTCTCAGTCTCAGATCCTTGTTAAAACTTCTAAGCCTAGCTTGACAAGCTCGGGAAAAAAATGTTCTCTGCCGTGTTAGAGAAAGGAAACCTTGCCAAATGGCACTCATAACCTCACTCCCACTGGTGAATCTAACTACGAATTGCATGCGCTCCAAATCCTACATCAATGGCCAATTTCTTAATGAGCCAAATTATTCCCCACTCTGGATGTTTACTAATTGCCCTCAATCTATTCGGAAATGACACACCAACAAGGTATTTATCAAATCGCTAGCTCTCCTCTGTCTAATTAATGGAATTTTCAAATATTTACTCGCCTGCATGAAATAACTTTCCAGACGAGCACAGTCACTAATCCAACTAACAACTTTCCCGTCCTGCCATCTCGGTGCCCCAAATCGGTGCGAAATCCCGAGAAAAGAGCAAATCCCATTCAGCCTTGGCATATCTCCTGACAGCAGGCAACAAAACAGCCAAACACTGACATCACTTCAAGTGTCTCAGCAGGCAACTAAATCTACCCCTGAATGGTAAGGATGGGATGGGTGGATGTGGTGGTGCGATGCGCTGAGACAATACAGCCTAATTAGCTTTATGCAGTGACAAACACCATTTCGCTCTCTCGTTGGTTTTGTTTGTCTTTGGCTCCGTGACGTCCAACATGAAAATTCACTTTCCCAAAACCCCAAAAATAAATTCCATTCCATCCACCACATAACCGGTCTCGGTGTGGCGGTAGCAATGCCCCAATTTTTCGCCGATAGTGGTTTTTTTCTCACCATTCCGCCCGGAGCAAATCCTTGCCCAGAATTTGGAAAGAGAATCCTATCCCAAATATATACATACATTTCGATTGTAGTTGTGTGTCTGATGAAATTTACGAGCGGCCGCCTTGTGATTCGGCTTAACCCACAGGCTTCTCGTTTATCCATGCAGTGCCCCTCTCGACCTTTTCCAATTAGGCTAAAATTTCACCGGAATTTCAAGTGGACCGGTTATCTACTTGCCTGCCAAATAGATACAAAGTGAGAGAGACAGTCAAGTCTGTGTCTCTACTCGTTGATGGTAGGAGCAAAGTAATTTCACAATTGCAACCGGGGAAGTGCATAAAATCCGAGAGTATATGTCAAATTAACCAACAGACACCACTCTGGCCAGCAGTATTTGAAACGCAACATCGGACTTGCATAGGCCGGGCATTTTGTCAACTGCTAACGATGACGACTACCCCCTCTGACAGACTGTATACAGACAAGGACATTAGGACGGCGAGCAAATGGACACATGGCAAGGCAGATAGACAACTGGTGATCTGGCTTAAAAGCGTTCCACTAAATGGGCAAAACAGAAAATGACAACAAAAAAAAAAGTGTACACTTGACGGGGACAATTGAATGGCTAATGGGTCGACGGTACACACAGATTCGGTTCATCAGTTGGTCTCGTTTTCAATTTTTGCGTTCGTGGAAATATTTTATTGAGACTGGAAACGAAGACAGCGCGAGGGTGGGTGGTTGGTTCAAACAAAAGCCCATGGGGGAAACTAAATGTGAGCAGCAAAATTGACATTTCTTCTACCTTACTTTTGTGTGCGGTCGCATCATTAGTCAATCAAAGTGACAGCCATCGTTGTCACTGTCAGTTTGTCGCTTCATCACTTGAACTTGAGATATGGCTACGGGGATTTGCCATCAGATGTTGTTTAAATCATGTCTGACAATTTAATATTGATGGTGTGTGGTTTTAAGGACGATTTGTTTTTTGTATTTTGCCTTTAAATGCAGGCGGACAGTAGGTAGTTTAGAGATAGCGGAATGACGCTCTGCATGAAGTTCTCTATACTTTTGCAAACTTTACTGGCAGGTTACAGAACTATTTGAAAATAAAAAAGTGTGGGCCCTAGCTGTCAATCTTGTGGTACTCTGTGATTTACTCGGTTTTGTGGATGCAAGTGCAGCGGCTTCTACTTAGCTTAAGGAACTGTTCCAATAAATGCAATGAGCTAACAAATTTAGAGCCAACCTTAGCCTTTTCTCCTGTTTTTTTTGTCGGTAAGCGGCAGACTAGGAGACTTGGGAGAGTCGTGCTGGTGCAGGTGATTTCTTTTGAATGTCTAGGGACGTGTTCATGCAAAAGCCACGACGTCTACTCGTAGTTTGAGGAAGGTGACGGCATTTAACTTGCCGAATGATAATAACTTGAGGTGTACCTGTCCCACTGAAAGGCTGTCCCAAGGTCCCAAGAGACTGGTTTTCCTGGATGGCTGTCTTTTCATTGAGGCATATATCTCGAGGACATTTTTTTTCTGTGACTTATCGGTCGCAATTGTGTTGATGGCTTGCAAAGTCGTTTTTCTGAGAGCTCTTTTTTCTTCAAGGTTATATCCAGTGATGGTTATTTTTTAGCCATGTCCTCACATTTTTTAAATCAAGCGAAGATATTCATGGTGTCAATATGGAACCTGTAGTTAATCAAAGCGAGCGCCTTAAACCTTCTCCTGCAATCATCTGCTCGACTCAAAATTCAATTTAGCCATCCCTCGATCGATTAACTCTCTTCGTACAGTCCACATTCTGTATCTGGTGCATCTAGTGTCATTACTCTGCTCAGAGATCCTCTCCAGTTGTGTGTATACGTCTTCATTCTCACACACTCTGCGCCAATTAGGTGTGAAAGCATCCTCTCAACTTAACAAAATTCCCGCCGCTCTGCTCCACATACACCCACTCGCGCCTAAGTGCCACTTAGTAGCATCACCAGTTTCCAGAATCTATAACCGATGAAACTTCTCCTCCGCACATTGGCGCGGCGGTGTCGGCGGCAATGATGGTAGCGCTGCTAAAAAGGGTAAAAGCCAAACCAACTTCTCGTTAAATGTGTACGTTTATCTCGTCCTGCGGGCTGTTATTACTTTTAATTGCTTACATGCAACATGAAAGGTTAATAACTCGACACACACTCGCTGAACATATACGATTATCACAAAAGGACATACGCGCGCGCTTAAGCGCTCGCCGCCACCGCCACCGACACCGTCGTCGTCGTCATCGTCGTCGTTGTCGTCGTCACATTATGCAGATACTATTGCAGTGGCTGTGTGCAGTGCACTGCCAGCCTTCTCTAATCCGTGGTTTTACATACTTTAGAGCTTCGCGGTGGCACTGGTAGTCACCTAAATTCGCGTTATGCAGCAAAGTGGATCAAGCGGGTGGCCAGAGTAAGCACACTGAGTGAGTGTGGTTTTAAAATGGTAAACAGAAAGGAGAAAAAAAAGAAACACGAACGAAACAGAATCAAAACAGGACGAGTAAAATTCCGAGCAAGACAAACACACAGAGAGACACGTATGCATGCAGCCGTTATTATTACAACCGCAACGATGCAAGGATACACACAGTGCGCACCGAGGCAAAGCAAAAAGTTGATCCTGAGAATCGCATGCTACACTACACTCTGGTATGCCGTCAGATGCCTTCGAGCCAACACTGTCATACTTTTCCCCATGTGCAAGATTGTAGTTGTTTTTTCTTTTTTTTTGCTTTTTGTTAGTAGTTCGACTTTTGTCCTTACACATCCGAGCATCCTGCCTCAGTGTAACTGAGTGTTTGCTAATTCTGCGTACCTACATATAGAGCTACCTAAATCGATGTTGGTTAACTC
Source organism: Cheilosia pagana (assembly GCA_936431705.1). Lineage (NCBI taxonomy): Eukaryota > Metazoa > Arthropoda > Insecta > Diptera > Syrphidae > Cheilosia > Cheilosia pagana. The sequence continues at coordinate 5,142,687 of OW386169.1, forward strand.
CTCGCCAGCAGTAATTTGCATACTGACTGGGCTGGCACTGCTGGTTGTCCTGCTTCACAGTTTTATGCACGGCCATGGCGACCAGGGAGGCAAAACGAAGAAAAATAGGTGAAGATATGCTAAGGCTTGACATTGGTTACGACAACAATGTGGCTTTACATACTCGCAGGTCCTGTGAAATCTCGTGCATCTTAAAAGGCAGGTTTTCTCTTTTCTTTTTCTTTTTTTTTTCTGTTGCCTTTCACTATCTCTGTGTGTGCATGCCGCATTAATTGCACTCGAGATAATTAATCCTGTTTGCGCGCGTAGCGAGGACGTAGTTTATTGCATCGTTGCGTACGTGAGGGTGCAATATTATTCCAAATTTGAGTTGTAGTCTACAACTCTCGAGAAAAAGTATTTGGACCCAAATTTGGGTCAAAAAGGATAACAGATAATAGAGTTTTACGGAACTAGTTACAGGAAGAGTCTAGTTTGATAGAAGGAAATTTGTCATGAGACAGTTTTAGCTGCGCTGCCAAAGTGTCGTGTGTTCCTCCCTGTCGAGTGAGTAAGTGGTAGACGTGTGTGTGTGTGTGGTGAAAAATCAATTTGTAGTTCAAATATTTGCTTTGCATGGTTGAATTGGATGAGCACACGACTAGCGACGAACGAACGAACGAGTCTGGTTAATTTTTCGGTAAAGGGATATGGCGCAATAATTGTCAGTTAGAGCGACGAGAATGCTTGTTTAATGGCGAAAAACCGTCGGTAATGAAGTAGGGAGTTTGGTCGGTGAAATTTGGTGTTTTTGGTAGGCAAATATGTGCTCTTCGTTTTAGGGGGGTATGGAGTAAGCTTTGAGTTCATTGAACGAAGATGGTAAGGAAAAGGCGCAGTTTGAAAATACACCTTTTGATGTTTTTTGGACAGTTTTTTTAATCCAAATGTCATTGGAGAGTTTTATTCGATCTTAAGTGCTAAGCTTTGCTCAAGCTTCGTCATAAGCTAATGTGGAAAATCTGTAGAGCTCATTTGAGCATATACGTAGTTAGCCTTTGCAGCTTAGACTTTGCTTCAGTCGGCTTCTTTTGGACCAGCGGTCGAGTTTGAACTCGTGTGTAGAAAAACGGAACAAATATGTGCGATGAGTATGAAGGCACCGGCAAAATCTATAAATCGATAAGCTCAAAAGTCCGGCAGTACTGGCTTTCCCCGGTTTTCCATGTTTTTTTTTTTATTAAATGGCGCCCAACGTAGGACCGAGCGTATGAGAAACAACTACAAATTAACGCCTTAGGTTTAAATTTCCGATGCTAAGTAGTTTGTGATCTAAAGGGTTTTCCAATAAGAGGTGTTATTTTGAATAGCCTGCTATTTCGATAGCTGTCACTTTTGAAGCTGTTATTTTTTGACATTTGACAAGTAGAAACTACGCCATTTCTAAAAATGGAACGGTACACGCTTCAATAACGTATTGACATTCAAAAAATTAACTACAAAAATGGTGAAAATTTTGCAGTCACAGTTCGCAAAACTAAAGCATTTTTGGGTCTTCGTGAAGCAACTTGTCGGACCGCAATACAGAAATTGGTGGAAAAATTCGAGCTGTTGGGACAAGTTAGTGATATGAAGAATAAAACAAGTTCACGTCGCTTCAGAACAACTGAGAATATTGCTGTTGTAGCCCAAAGTGTTGAAGAAAACCCAGGTTTGTCCATTCCTCGTCGTTCTTTGGAATTGGGAGATGATTAATGATTTTTTATGGTCGGAGTTAGAAGGTATTGATCTGGACAAGGTTCACTTTTAACAATACGGCAACGAAACCATTGATCTTTTACAGGAAAAGTTTCCGGACCGTGTTATCTCTCGAAGAGGTTATCACAATTGGTCTTGTGATTTAACACCTTGCGACTTCTTCCTTTGGGACCACGTGAAAGATAAGGTCTACGACACCACGCCAGCGTCCATTCAAGACCTCAAAGATGGAATTCGTGAGTCTATCGAGGACATAGGGCAGCCACTTTGCGATTTTGTTATGGAAAATGTCATGAAAAGGATATGGTCCTGTAAGCGTGGTCGTGGTGGCTGAAGTTGTTTTTCATTATTGACGGCATACCTTCCTCTTTATTATGAAATAAATACCCGATAATTTATCTCGAAAAATGACATTTTTCTTTGAATATCAAAATAACACCTCTTATTGGAAAACCCTTTATAAAAAAGCTTAATCTTCGGCTTAAAGACGTATGTTTCGTTCTTAGCGCACTTTCTACTCACAAAAGACTTGAAAAAGTCACACGAAAGATCGTCATTCTTTGCAAAGTCCGGTGGTTGTTTAAAAGATGATGAGTTTAAGCTTATAATTCAGCTTATTGCACTGCGAATCTGTTTAGTTTCGGTGCTGATTGTCGGTTAGTACGAAAAGTATCGATGAAATTCACTTCTTTAATCAAAGGCCGCTGAGTGTCGACTTGGTGTTCGTTGGAGCTATCGGAGGACAAACTGTTACGTCCTTAGTGCGTTCATCATATTTAAAACGGTGTTTTTAATAGGATTGGTGCACTCTCCGATCGCCTTGAGCTGGGCGACTCAATGGACCATCCTCTTACATCCCTTTTGCTCGGCCAGCTCTCACCGAGCATCTTACCATGAGATTTCGTCACGTTTTTCCACTGGACACATCATCGTACCACTGGGTGGCTGCTAGATCACCTACTTAAGGTTTGGCAACCCCTTTAATGGTGTCGCCGCGTTCATTGTCCAATTCTTTCTTCTGGACAGATTCGACAGTTTTTTTTTGAATCAAGTCACAACAAAATCACGTTCGCCTTTGAAATATTGGATCGAGTAGCACGTTCGATTCAGTTAGCTGTTGAAAGCCCTCCACTTCCCTGTGAGTGGATCCTCAACCTATGCAATGACAAACTGAATGGGGAACAAGAAGATCCCACCTCAGACGATTCTGTTTCAGGCAAAGTTTCGAGCGACGCAGTCATGCATTTGTTTTTGTTTTTGGGAGTTACAGCTTTGAAAATCAGCAAATAAATCGTTTACCTACTAACAGTTTGCTTCGGAACCTAGAATCTGTATACAGATAGTCGTTTTGCAATCAGGCGATACACAAAGTTTCAAGCGACGCAGTCATGCACATTATTTTTGGCGCAACTCAGGCCGAAGTTATACGGTTGGGCACTCCAATCGAATCTTATCTAATAAATTCGTTAGTTCATCTTTTAAAATACATCATCCCAAGGATATCTCCGAAGAAGGTTTGCCCCCTCACCATTTTCCTATGAAACTAAGTTGCTAAACTTTTCAATCCGTGAATATTCAAGCCACACATACCCAACCCATCATGGGCGACCATCTACCCCGGGAAAATTGAAAATGAAATGAAGAGTGAATCCCGCCATGCTTATTCACCTGCATCCCCGAACATAACATAATCCATCAGAGATTTTCCAAATCTTCCATCATATATTGCCTTTCGAATGGCGCCGCGTACAGATGGATAGCCCTGAAGCAACAATACAAAAAAAAAATTGATTTGTATCCACAGATACCAAACCCAATAGCGCGAAACCGAGGACGAAGAAAATCGAAATGCATATAAGGATAACCGATTATTCCATCCATCCTAGCGACGGTATTAGCATATCGTCTCTCTAATGTATTCGTTGCAGATACATCCGTATATATGTATAAATATTTGATTTCTCGCTCTAATGCATGAATGCATTCAATTCATTTCGGGACACACCACACACACACACATACACGCGTGCGAGAACGAATATGTGGTTGTCTTTGTATAAAAAATTTGGTAAATATTTATGTAGCTTTTGCAGTTAAAGATGAAAATATGACTTGTCCTGATTGACAGAGCAAAAATGTCCTGGCAATGTCATGCAGTGTCTTTTACATCGACGATATATTTTTGCGCACATTTTTCTTCTTTCAAGTTGAAGCATTTATCCTCGGCCACCACCGACAATAACTCTTCGGGGCAATCGCCGGATTCCTCAGAACTCACACCCTGCGGTTTGTGAGGTGCTAATACAGCCATTACAGCGCTATAATTGGATAACAGTTCATCCGCCGCCGCCGCCAATAAGCCCCATTTAAACACAAAGCTGATAGCAAACAAAATAAAGTGCACGACTGGATCGCACGAAACTTTCTCGTTCATATCATCAGTTTGTCTATTTTTCTTTTATTATTGTTTATAGGCTATAAAACCAGATTTTTCAAATTTGTGATTCTGGTAGGTGGCCATGACTCGAAGCAGGGTTTGTGATGTAAGAATTCAGAGATTTGTTCTTGAATTTGAAATGAAAGTGCGGGTTTCTGATAGTGTGGACTCCAATTGGTTAGAATTATTTTAAGGTTCATGATTCATATGGTTGAAAAAAAGTAGTTGGAAATATTTGCTAAAAAGGAGTTTCTAGTAGTTGTGATTACATTTTAACTGGTAGTGCGGTAATGTTTATAAGACGGCATTATTTTAATTTTTCTAAGAAAAACTAAGTACGGGGTTTTATTAAGAATACTTATGTTATCGTAAATAAGCATTTTAGTCAAAATCTTTAAAGCTGATTTAAGAAAATAAGGCGTTCAAAATAGTAACAAATATTGAAATACTGAGTTCGAAAAATAATTTTGCTCAACTATTAAGCTAAAAACTGAGTATAGGGTATTGTTCAGGATGTTAGTATTACGTGATTTTTAAAGTTTTATCCAAATCGAAAACCGGGTTTTCGAGATTTGAACAGTTTTCAAAATCAGCGTTTCCGGTGGTTAGAATCGAAAATGAAGGACGCAATAATGTTGAAAACGTCAATTCAACTCCAAGTATGCATTTTGGTCAAAATCGCTTTAGCCGTTTTCATGTAGGTAGAAAAATAAAAAAGCAAATTCTCAAAATAGGCATTTTTTCAAAAATCTATTATAGACAATTTAGAGAAAAACTGAGTTTGCTATCATGTTAGGAATGACCATATTACATAAAAAATTAATTTTTGTTGCAATCGTATTGACCGTTTTCGAGATAAGGCCACTCTTCAAAAGTACCGTTATTCGACTTTTTAGCCAAAAACTGGGTATGCAGCCATGTTAACCCCATATATGGTAGTGCAAGTATACATTTTGGTTAAAATCGTTAAAGCCGTTTCCAAGCAAACCATAATTAAATAAAGTCTTAAAAAACGGCATTTTTCCAAAATAGTCCGTTGAACGATGATTTAGGGAAAAACTGAGTTTGCCATAATGTTGGGAATGACCGTATTACCTTAAATATGAATTTTTGTCGAAATAGTTTTGACCGTTTTTGAGATATGACCAATTTTCAAAATTACCGTTATTCGATTTTTCTGCGAAAAACTGAGTATGCAGCCATCTTAGTTACACCTACTTAAGCCCAAATAACAATTTTGGTTGAAATCGTTAGAGCCGTTTTCGAAAAACTCAAAATTGCTGAATACCGTTAGAACGGCAACACTTAACGTGCAAAAAAAAAAGTGGCCCCGAACTGTAAGCCCACCAACTCCAAATCCGAAGTTTGAAAGAAATCCGTCCAGCCGTTTGCGCTGTAGAGCTCCGGAAGGACGGACAGACGGACAGACGGACAGACGGACAGACGGACAGACGGACAGACGGACAGACGGACAGACGGACAGACGGACAGAATTGCGAGACCCACTTTTTCGAGTTCCTCTATCATCGTAATGTTAGATTTGATTAAAATCTCGAGTTCGATTTTTTGTACGATTACAATACCTTTCTCTTACTACGTATACGAGAAAGTTAAAAAGGAAAACAACTTCCCTTGTCCTTGGCTGAAATATCTTCCACCGACTACCCTCTCCCTTTGCTGCTCATCATCAACCGAAATTAATGGTGCGATAAGTTGAAACTTCCTGCCAAGGCATTGATTTTTCTCCACAGTATATCCTTATACACAGCAAGAGAGATAAAGACCGGCCACCCTCCCTTCACCGACTTGAAGAACGACCCCTGTCAACTATGACCAATGACAATGTTATCGAATCTTCTTATTGTTGTCAAGCCATAAAAGGCCATAGCCGGAGCCAATTCGACGAAATTAATTTTACGCGATTTATTTGCAAAGCTTTAAATGGTTCGACCGATGGTCCAAGGACCAGCGATATCTTCCTTCAACTATAAACACGGCAGCGAGGGAATGAGATTGGTCAGAGAGAGAAGAAGAAGAAGAATAGCACTTAAATTTTACTCCTTTCCCTACCACCACCACCACCACCACACTACCACCACCATCATCATCGTTGTTGTTTGTTTGCACAGGAAAAAAAGGACTGTATATGCCAACAATAAATCACAATCTTCAACACCAATATCCTTTATACGCCATTTTGATGGCATAGTGCAGTAGATGGAGAATTCTGTAGTTCTTCTTCTTTTTGTGTCGTCTTCTTTGGAACGGTGGCTCCTTCGTACCACCAGATCAATAAAAAGTAATTTTCAAAATTAATCTCTCAAGTGAAATGGTGTTGGGTGGCGAGGGATTGAGATCTCCTTACACATAACACCGGCAAAAACTGTGTTCAAACGTTTAACGACACACTGTGTGACTTGAGACGAAAATTTATCGCAATTGATCAACAGGGTATTGAACGAAAGTAGTAGAATGTGAAGGATTCTATTCTTGGGATGTCTTCTTGCTGCATGAAGGCCATCATGGGGGCTTTGTTTTCTCTAAAGTATTATCGGGCGGAAATTGATTTGTGGAGAAGAAAGTGACAGGTATGGAGTTGGGTTCAAAGCGGCGCACATTTGTTATGGTGTCAAGGTTGGCGAGAAGCTTCTCAAAACGCAAAGGGAAATGTGTCAAAATATCGATTACTTTTGAAATGAAAGTGATTCTATTGCACAACTGGACCGATAAACTGGCGCCCAACATGAGGTCCGAATATCAAAAGGACAACAAAAATGAAAGCGAAAAGCATAACTACCAATCCAAAGCAGAGCAGTAGGTTGTCTTACTCCCAGCGTCGAAATCCATCAAAATTCAAAAAAATGGCGCCCAACATTTTATTTCAAAGGTGTCATGGAAATGTCCTTGCCACTGTCCAATAGCCCCAAGGCAGCGGGAGTAAGTTTAATACTCGTTTCGAATCACATTTTTTGAACATATTCGTTCTCAAAAGACTGGCGCCCAACGCGGGAATCCTACAAAAAAGGCTTACAATGCCGCACAAGCGTAAAATAAAACCACACTTTGCCAGTAGGTTACTCTGTAGTAGGAGTATGTGCAAAAATATGCCAAAAGGACTCTCTGCCGCTCCATATAGCGAAAATATTTCCAAAATGTAATATAGGAAATATATATTATCTCTCGACGCAAAATAGCGCTGTTTACTACCACGCGATGCAAGGAATTCCTTTTCAGCTTGCTTTCACCATGCAGCGCTTGTGCCTTCATTGTTTATTGTTGAACATGACTCCCACAGTGATGAGTCCCCACAAGTGGAACGGGTAACAATCTCTTTGTTTGAACGAATTACCCCCGAATAAACCTGTTATCCTTCAAACTGCATGCTCTGCTATCAATGGCGTTTTGAAGGTACCTACCTACGTACATACTACTGCCCACAAGAATGTTGCAAAGTTGCTTTTGACACACTTCCTGCGAAGATAAAATGTCTCAAAAAGTCATAAAAAGCTTTTACGAACATAATACTCGTAAGGAACAGAATTGTTTTGTTTTGGTTGTAAATCGTGACATTTCTTTGGATGAGTAACAAATGATTTTGGGCATTATTTCTGTGGGAAAGAGAGGAGCTTTTGTGTTGAAACAACAGGTGGACTTAAGTTTTCAGCATAAAAATGAACTTATTCCGCAGAACTTATGTTTTAATGGTGACAGTTTAACTTGGGAATCATATTCCGTACATATTTTGGTGGAAACTGTGCTAAGCCCTACTTAAACAAGGTTACGTATTCTAGTTGGAATAATTAAAAGTGTTTCAGTGGTAAAAGACAAGAATTCGTGGGGTTTTTTATGAGCCCCAGCCGAGCTTAAAAACCCCAGTTGTATATAGTAAATTCTAAAGAAGCTGAGCCGAGTTTTGAGCCTATCTGTTAACCTGAACCTGTGTGAGAAAGTTCTATAAATTTGTTTCGCAGAGTAAAACTGTTCAGTGCCCTCAGTTTTGTTTTAAGCCTGTCTATGAACCAAAACCTTTTTAACCCAGGCTTTGGTTCGTAGACAGGCTTAAAACAAAACTGCCACTGTTTTCCATCAATCTGTTGTGTCAATAATAAAATTCATTTGTTTTAACGACAAGAGCCTGTCCTTAGTCTTAGTTTTTACGGCTAGAGAGACTCAGCTTTGTGGTTATACCCGTCAGTGCATCTAAACCTAGCTCAAACTGCATAAATCTGCTTTTTAGAATGGAACTGTTCTTCGCGATGTAATGGAATATAAAAAACATTTAACCAACAAAGATTTCTTCGTTGAAGTCTCACTTCAGCTGTGTCTGGAGTCCGCGCTAAGCTTGGCTTAAAAGACGCAAACTTTCACTATGAATCTGTTTTATAGAGCAATGATTCTCATTGACTTGGAAAAGAAGTAGATAGAGACTTAAATAGTAAAATCGATACTCTAAACCTAGCTTTTGTCAGTTATGTAGGTAAGTAGGCGTGGCAGCTTTGAAAAATCTACGTACCGTGTTGTTACCACATCTCATTTGACCAGATTGCTGAAGTTTAAAGATAAGAGTCTGGATTTTTCAACAGGTTTGCAAGGTCTTCTCAGGTCTTTGACAATCGCTTTATTCCGATTGAATTGGAAACATAGACTTAAATGAGGTTCAAAGGTAGATCGAAAAGGGTGTGAAAGTGAACAAAACGTTTTATAAAAATGGTCGCCCAGATCTTGTTCGTCTTCTAACTTTTGGACTTCGTGAAAAGTAAGGTTTATCCCAGTGAGCCTGAGACGTTTTTTGACCTGAACCGTGCCAGCAGTCAAACGGCTCGTGGTGGCTATTTATCATAGATATTTGCGTTTTCTACATGAAACACGTCGCAAACATGTTTCCATCATGTTTGTGTCATTCAATAGCAGCATTCAAACATCAACCAAACTGGACGATATCGACTCCTCTTTCACTCCTTGCAGCCCAGCCCATTAAAGTCGATTCAAAAATATTCCAAGACGTCTCATATCCACTTGAACACAACGTACAGCATTCGATGTTGATCGACTTTCTACATCTCAGAAAACTATCCGTACTATTTTTACGCACCAGCAAACATCTCTCGCCCATTACCACCACCCCCAGGCCAATAATCGACAGAACAAAAGCCTCCCCCATGCTAAATATTCAATTCCTTGTTAGATGAGTGTGTGTGCCTCGCCGCATACCTTTAGGAAATTACCAATTCATATGGGGTGCCGATGTGTGTGCCAAAGGAAACTATCTAGAGTACAATCGTCCTCCGCAATAATGAAGAGCTGAATAAATATGTAACCAGATGATTGTTACATATTTCGACCTAGATTGTGACGTTACAGGGGAACTTCAACTTTATACATCCACCCCCATACATATATGTGTGTATGACAAGGCGAATCATTCGCATATGCATGAGCCAACTATGCTTCGAATGCATTATTCATGCGCTACTCGCTCTACAAGTTATTTTCGTCTCGTATCCTTTCTTTAGTATTCGATGCAAATATTTGCAGAATATACCTGACCTTCTTTTCGAGCAAATAGAAAAAAAAAACGATTCCTTTTTTACCGCAATGAATGAGAGGCGCTCAAATAGTATAAATTGAATCACTCGCCATGAATAGTGCGTGCGTTTCATCACAAAAGGATATCAAGATCTTATAACAATAAACTCTGAAAATGATTGCAAAAAAAAAAACAGTATCTAATCGAATGCTGTTGAGAAATTGTTTGGCTTTGTCGCTTTTCAAGTGTCCTTCTTTGTCCATTTGAGTTTTGTCGTCATCATCGTCCTGTCTTGTTTGGCTCCTCTTGATTTTGAATTTGATCCCATCGATCCGACATATCCGGCTCTCCAGATTAATACGAATTCAATCAACAAATGAGATTTCATTTTGGCAAATTGATTTTATCCTTGAATTCCGATAGAGAGCATCGAGAAAAAGGATTTAGATTTATATACGGTATATATACGCGTGTACGTGTGAATGTGTCATGTAGAACAGGCTGGAAGGGAATGATCAAGAGCCACATCAAAATGAATAATTGAGATGTGGCATATGTTAGTCCAAGTACGGCCGGACGGTATTTTTGGGTTTTGTTTTTTTTTCTTTGGGTTTTCCTTTTGGCTTTGCCTCCTTGGGGGAATAACGAAATTCAAATTGACAAGGTAAATGGGTATTGGCAGAGTTTGGGGGCGGAAAACCCATGAATCTGCATAAGGAAACAACCATCTCAATCAGGGTTCTCAAATAAGCAAGAGTTCTTGAGTTTAATTGTTTGCTGGGAAGCTGTGTGTATTTTTATTCCGTGAGGCTTTCATGTCAGAGTGTTTTATTTTGGGCAACTTCAACCCTTTGAAAGACACCGAAAACGGTGTGATATTTATTTCAAAATTTATCTTCATTTCATTTGAAAATAAAATATTCCAAAATAAAAGCTGCTCCTGCCAGGACGTGGTGTAAAACTAGCTGACACGTGATTTCCCATCAACACAAACCGACAAAAAAATGGAAGCCCCCCATGATTGCTTTCTAAATGAAAATGTGACCACTATTAATCTTCTTTCCTCGCCAGCTATATCCCAATTAAATCGTTCTCTTTAATGAATTCTCTTCGTTTCGGCCCACATACAAAAACACCAATTAAATTCACAAAGGATCTCACTAAAAACAAAAGCACACGTACAAAGTAGTCTTCCCCCATTCGAAACTAGGCCTGTTCAATTAAAAGAAATGAGAAAAGCAACACATTTAGAGAATGTTTTAATTGATTCGGAATGGGAATAGGACTCTAAAGGAGATGAAATTGGGAGGTTTTTTTTGTGGCTTCCTTAAACGGTCTATAAAGAGTAGTTCAATGAAATTTTGAATGTGATTTTCAAACAGAAGCCAGCGGTAAGAAATGTTTTAATTTCTGATAAACCAATGGCTTTAATTGTCACGACAGGTCCTTAGTAATACTCTAGGGCCTAGGCCAATATGTTGTCCTTACGCAGATATACACGTTCCCATTCATGCTGTACAAAAACTTTCGACGGTGCTCTTCAGGGTACCCCCCACAGATATACCCTACTATATGGAAAAAGAGACAAAGAGTAGCGGCCCTAAGTGGGTCTCTTGTGGGACACCATTCAATCTATGCAAAATCGAAGGTTTTTGCTGAAGATCCCGACTATCAGAAAACGCATAAGGGACAGCACATTGGTTGAAGATTCTTATATCAGTAAAGTTGTTAAACAAAGAAGAAGGACGACAATTTTTGTCTCCTTGTCTCTTTGTCTCCCGTTGATAGCGACTACTCTTCATCGCCGAAGCACAATTGGCATTCGCAAATATGCTTCCATTCTTAATTTGTTTAGCTGTTGGTTTTGGAATTTAATTTTCGCATGAATTGCACTTCAGATGGCATTCATAACCAAAACATCAACTGTGCAGCTGCAACTCAACGCTTTTACAATTTACTTTAATAACTAGTGCGGTGTGAAACCTGAAAAAATGCAAATTTGATAACCAAGTTCATATATGAAGCGCAACTACCGCATTTAGGTCATTCACAAGGGCTTCAAAAATAACTGGGGGAAAAAAAACATCTACCAACATCCTTCACTTGCATCTCCTGCAAATTCTAAATAGAAAAATAGCTCCGGCTCCCGCTACCATCATCGTTGGGTAAATTCCGTATTTTCCTCCATATTTTTCGTAAACGAACAACCGCACAGACCGAAAAATCTCTGTTCGGAACGCTGTAACTCTGCACAACAACAAGTAACAGAAAATTCAAAAATTCCAACGGAATGCAGCTGGCATCAGAACAACAACAACAACAACAACTACAAAAAGAACATCCAAGGATGTGTGTTTGCTTTGATATAAACCATGAATTATGTTCTCCTTAAACTTTTTTGAATTCACAGAATCCTGACCTACCTCTGCGCAGTGTTATACCTCACGTTCGCAACACCATCATTACGGGAAAAAGGATTGCCACTTCACATAAAGAAGTGGGCAAAAATAGGAAGAAAAAAAAGAATACAGAAAACCCCAAACTCTCGTTCGCAAAAAGGATTTTTTCCGCATTTTTCAATTTAATTTTTCAAAGAAGAAAGTTTTTTTTTCTTATTTTTTTGTGAGTCTTGCTAACATTCACGCGGATAGAAGGCGTTTTTGGGTTCGGATGTATATGTGTTTTTTTTTTGTGGCACGTCTGCTAATTGGGAAACTTTAATTTTGCCAGAGAGTTCTAATTTTCAACCCCCCAACGGACCGCAATGTGTTCCAATTTTTATTTCTTTTCAGTCGGTTTTACTAATTTCAATTTGCTGAGTTTGATCCTTTTTTTTTGTGTGTGTGTGGAAGGAGATACATAAAACAGACTTGAAACATCCCGGTCCGTGAACCTCAATTTGAGTTCCGTTTTCAATACGAATGCTCATTTTGGTGGCCCAAATAATTCTTTTTTTATTGTTCTTGGGTTTTAATTGTATTTTCAATGTGTTTCGCTTTTGGCTTTGTGAATCGTTGTCGTCGTCGTCGTCGTCGACGTGGTTGTGGTAGACTTACCTAACGTAATGTGTATCCTTTCGGAAGGGAGACCAATCGACAAAATGGGGTTTTCATTTGCTCGACGCTATAGGGTATGGTGTCAGTGTCATTTGGGAGTATGGATTGATAGTAAGGGAGTAGGATAGGATGCAGTTGAGTCAATAGTCTTTGATGATGCGTTTCAAAGATGGTCATCGTCAGGGGCAAAAACAAAACCAAAGTGACAACTTTTCGAAGGGTGGTCATGTTTACTCGCTTTTAACAGACTTGAGTCGATTTAAATATTTTGACAATAAAAATCAGCTAAAATGTAAGATCCGTCGTAATGGAAAAATCAAAAAATATCGCGTGTCATCAGCAGGGCCCTCTAGTGGCTGATTTTACAAGCATTTAGATCTCTATTTCTTTTATTACTATAGCCATCAAGTGAAGTTTGCTTTTTTTAGCTTTAGGGTGACAAATTTAAAAAAGTTGCAGGTGGTAGTCTTTCAATGAGCGACTCCATAATTTATGGGAAAAGTCAGTGGTCAGGGGTCAGTAAAACGTTGAAAAAAGTGAATTCTTTCGACATTTCCATCGAGTTTTTTGAAAATAGTGCCAAATTATGGATGCCACTGGCTGATAAGCTTATAGCACGTGACGCTGGGCACAAATTTTCCTTTAAAGTAAAATAAGGGAAACAAAAATGGTACCATCTGCATTTTAATTGTTCAGAATGACCCCCATTGAAGGGGGCAAATGGACCCAACAATATACAAAAGTAACTTGATAACCTACATTCGGAACTTGAAACACAAGAATCAAAACAAATCATATATCGCCCTTAAAGCTCGACGCTGGTAGAAAACAAATTAAGTCGTTTTTTAAAATGACCCCCTGAAAAAAGTGAATTCGTTCGACTTTCCAACGAGTTTTCGAGGTGACTGTCACCAGTGAAATATCTTGCCAAAATATAGCACGCGACGCTGGGCACAACTTTGCTTTTAAGTAAATAAAGGGATCAAAAATTGTAACATCTGCACATCAATTTTCCAGAATGACCCCCATTGAAGGGGGCAAATCGATCCACAACACAAAAATAACCTGTTAACCTACAGTCGTAACTTGCAAGGCAAAAATGTTAGCAAAGCATATAAATATCGCCCTTAAAGTTCGACGCTGGTGGAAAAAAAACACGTTTTATTTTAAAACGACCCCCTGCCCCCGAAAAAAAATATGTGTGCCACTGAGTGAACAGTGTTGGTACTACTGATGCAATATTTAAACATGTGACTGCGGTAAAGGAACCAGAATCGGTTAGAGACGTTAATGGGAAATTTTTTAAATTGACCCCCCCCCCAATTGAAGGAGTCAAAATACGTTTAAATAAAAGGCTGACCGCTCAATTTGCAGAGCATCTCTAAAGTACGAGAAGCAAAGCACTTAATGACTTGATGATTGGGGTTGTAGTGCTTCTTAGTGGAAATGCCCCTCTTCAAGGGGGGCAAAACGATGTCTTCTATCTCCCCATTTCAAAGGGGGCTCGGATCGAAACGATGACTTTATTTTTTTTCTCATCTGTTAAGCCACAAAGGTCTTTGAAACAGGCTTTCTAAACTTTTGGCTGCTACTAGTGGACTAACTAGTTGGATGTAAACATGTTAGAGATAAAGCCACGAGTACCCTCCGCTCTTTCCGACACAAAGGAACTCCAAAAATACGTCCCCCACCTAGCACTCGAAATCGTTTAGCAACATCAACCAAAAAATTGATTAACCAGCAGGACTTACAACGCATTATACTATGTTAACACATTCTAATGCATATATAACATCCTTCTGGCCATTTAAGTGTTACCAACGAACAAAAAAAAATCCCTCCACCTTCGCCTCACTTCGACAACAAAATAATTGCTTCGCAACTTCGGGACACAACCTCAATTCATGTTCAAGTTATGCTTTGGGGAAAAATCAACAGCATTTGCATAGAAGCACACATACACATACACACAGGAGGAACAATAAAATTACAATTCGTTGAGCATGTGTTAATTAATGTTGAATACCGTTGCCGTTGCTTTTACCTTCGTAGTCATCGTCGTCGCCGTCGTCCTCCGCCTCGTATGTGGGACAAAACACAAAAAAAAAACACTTGCACACATTTATATAATTAGAGTGCGCCCCAGGCACTTGTAGACCGGGGCGTATATGGGTAACATTCATAAGCACACGTAACTGTCGCACTATGGTGTGCTCTGAAGTTCTGATGTCACAAGGAAAGGATGTGACTAGGCTGTGTGGTGTGTGTTTCCTTTTTTTTTGTATTTTTTATTGTGAAAATTAATTTTTTACAAAAATGTTATTGTTACACCCATTGTAGTTGTGTCGAGGTGAATGCGAGAAGGTGCTAATTAGGAAAGTCCTCTGATTTTACACCATTTAAATTGCATGGTTCTTTAAAGCTGTTTAATGGCAGAGGCAGGATGAGCCGTCTGCCGGCAAGGACGTGTGGATTGTAGGTTTATCCGATGAGCAGGGCTTACATTAGGAGAGCCTTAGTCTCTGTGATTTTGTCAGCTTAGACTGTGTTCCAGTGAGCGAATTTTACTTGGTTTGCCTACTCCAAACGGTCCATTAAAATTGATAGAAATCTCTCAACTCAACTTAAGTTTAGTTGCAACCCTCCTAATTGACTCAACTGACCTAACGACCTCCTTTCACAAGCAGCTCCTGCAATAATAAATGTAAAGCGCTTTCATTAAGTACTCGGTCCTCGTTATCATCCCAAAAATCAACCTCATTCGTCGCATTTCAAATGCAAAGGGTTAGCCGGAGAATTTGTCCCTCCAAATGCAAAGGTCACTCTATATACACAGCCACCATCATTAATCCGATTAGCTTGCTCATGCATATTTAAGTTGCCTCAAAACACAAGCACTCTTCCGCTTCAACTCTTTATTTGCCCCGAAGCGCACTTAGCACCGCACCATCTCGCTCTCTCATCACATTTTCATAATTTTAATATCACAATGGATATGGTTCCGGCAAATGTCAAAAAAAAAACAAAAAATAAGCAGCAGCAGTAAACCGCAACCCCTTGGTTTTAAAATTCATCAGATACTCGTGCAAAACAAGAAGAAAAAAAATGTACATCCATTCTAAGCACTTCCTTCAACGCAGGGGACACAGTAGTGGTTGACAAAAACGAAAAAAAGTCCCGCTGCGAATGTACAAATACCCCAAAGTCGGAAGAACCTCCTGTCAATTTTTTTCCCTTCTTTCTTTTGATGAATAAAAAGTACAATAGGTTCCACAACAACAACAGCAAAAAAGCGAAAAAAAAAGAGAGAGGGTGGCGGCTTGTCAGCAAATCCAATACACCACCCCCCACAGAGGGTAAATGAATTGCTGCGAAACGACAGTATTCAGAGAAACAAAGCACAAGGACGCCCACGAAACTTGTTGCTGCTCCCTCACTCTAAACCGTACATATACTCCCAAGTCCCGACTAAGTCCCTCGTTGACAACAACTGGTTTTGACCAAATCAAAAAGGACACCGCATGATGTCGTCGCAAACATCGTTTTTGGGGGTGCGGAAAAACAATTTGATACTTTTGCCGGCCGGCGGAGGGGGGGTTGGGGGGTGCCCACTCAAAAGAAGTTAAAACGACTAAGGGACACATCAAATGGATTGAACAACGGCTGGAACTGGACCTCAAACAGCAGTTGTTTCAAACTCTCGTGTAACATTACTTTTTGTGTGGACTTTTGTTTGCGTTTTGGATGACAGTAATAAAGGACATTGAAATAAATTTGCTAGGATGCTTTTTAATAAAGCTGTTTTTCTTTTTGGTGGGTATACATTTTTTTTTCGGTCCTTAACGATACGCTACGCATGTGGGGTGGTATGGGAAGCTGGTGGTTTGGCTACGTTTGGCGGGCATAGTTAATGGCATCGTCAGCAGTTAAGCCACAGAAGGTAGGTCAATTAGCGTGACACCACCAGAGAGAGAGAGAGAACAGATGATTACAAGAGGCACCTCTATTCGAGCAATGTTGAAGATATGGCCTATTAGACAAGGAGAGCTCAAAGTTTGGTCCGTTTTAGTTCGAAGTAATGACGCCAACAAATGTGAAAGTTTGACGAAGGAATTTGAAATATTGTCACGGATGTTAGATGGCAGTTTGATTGAGTCAAACGGCAGGCATTTGTCATGTCCTATTCAAATTGATTTGAGCTCAATCTGGAGGATATTTATGAATGTCACGTATGGGGTTGAATTTCCAAATGAGCATGGAGCTGGCTGGATTTTACGAGCAGAAGAAACACGGATTCCCTCGCATAGTACATGCTAATAGGGACAGTAATTTACACCCAGAAAGATGGCGTTTATTTTCAAGGACTAGTCCGACCAACAGTCAATATCAGAGGTTGAATTACCGCATCCGTGATCGAGTACTGCGTGAATGAATTAGTTATTGTTTTGCATGTAAAATCAACAAAATTCAGTGACGTATTGCTCGCTCACGGATGCGGTAATTCGGCCCCAGGTCTCTAAACGTTTAATAGTTTAATGCGTAGACTCAAAGTACCTTCTCATTTCTTGTTTTTATTTCGTGTAAATAAAATCTTTCTTCACGGATTTTGGGATATAGTCCTTGATTCACGGCACTGCTGCCTACTGCTAAGCCTGGAGCAACATTTAGTTTTTATTTCATCGCAATCGGCCCACTCATTTTAGTTTAAATTTTCAACCTTTAAAAGTAAACTCACAGTATTCCGAGCATTCAAAAATTATCCTTCTATTGATACCTCAAGAATGATGTTTATGCTGTAGGAAGATGTACAAAATGCTCCCACTTTCCATACCATTTTAATATACACCTCCATCATATTGATGTTGAAAAATGACAAAGCACTCTTTAGTGTCATTTTGTTCAACGTTTAGTATTAACCTTTCAAATTAAAACCGCACAAAATAAATTACTACACAGATGAGTCTGGAGCTGAGGATATACGACCAGAAAGATCAACTTCATCCTAGGTGAGGTACAAAGGATAATTAGAAGATTATTACGTGTTACTTGCGGATTTTGTGCGGCTGTACCTAGGTTAAAGCCAGTTGACAGTTTCTCTCTAATGAAATGCCATTAATTAATTTTTCCGTATTTTTTAACGATTTTTTATTTGTTTTTTCCTTTTAGTTGACGTGTTTGTGACATGCTACAAAGACATGACTGCATAAAATGCAAACAACGACGAAATGTAGCTATTCCCGAGTCATAAACTGGAAGGTGGAATCTCTATTTGATATTTTTCGTTGATGATTTAGAAGGGAGGGGGGCTTTTTATGAGGCAACGACCCAATAACGGACGCTGTAATAAAACAAATTGAGAACGTGATATTGTTACACAAGGCACCGTAAAAAGACATTTTAGTACATTTGATGATGCAGTTGTTTCTGAGAGGAAGTCGTTAAGAGTAGAAGAGATTTCTGTTTAATAGCAGGTAGTTATCAATAATTTTATTCGTGCAGGTTTTAGGGGTGGTTCTGACAGACAAATTTCTTCAAATTTTTTTTGTCCTTTTTACCGAAATTCTCTTCAAATTCTCTCAATACTTTTTAATGAAAAAATCGAATTTTTATTCTACGAAAAGAAAATAACATTAAATTCATTTTAAATATAAAAATCGCAGCTTTTTGAAATAATTTATGATTTTTTTTGGGCACTAGAAAATTTTGCAAAAAGGGGATTTATAGTTACTAGTACCTACTGCCCGTGGTCGAAATTTGACCAATTTTGTCTGTAGATAAAGTAATGAAAGCCAACTTGTTTTTTACATAATTTACTTATTATTTATTTCAATTTATTTATATGCTAAATCTTAATTCATATACCTTTCCGCTATGAAAAACGAATGGAAAAGGGCCAAACATGAATGTTCGTTTCCATAGTAACACCTCGCAGATAAATCTGCAATGCCCCTGAAATAAGATTTTATGATTGCTTACTTTTAGGGGTAATTAAATTCAACCTCTCCAACAGGTTCTAATCTAAGATGATTAAATTCGTTACAATGGAAACATGACGGCGACAAATTGAATGGCAACAAAATGCTTTCGATTAACTGCTAAGCATTTTGTATGGGAAATTCTTAACTTCATTTTACCAGTCTTAATGGCGACATATACCTACGATCTTTTGTTTCTGCACATCTATGGCACAGTACCTTTCGAATGATATTAGTTTCTTTCTCCTCATTTCATGATAAACACTTAAAAAGTGCACGGAAACTTTTGATGTTTACGTATTAGTATAATGATATTTTATTAATTATTTATTTTTTTGTTATTATTTTATTATTTATTTTAATTGGTGTGTTGATAATGATGTTAAAATTATAATTTCACTAAAAATTGATAGTTTTGATTTCTTTTGTCAGATTCCTGACTTTTCGGACATCGAAATTTGCACAAAAAAAGGATAAATCCCACAATCTAAAAACACTGGACAACACTATATCATCACATGCACGAAACTCTCTATGCTTATGAAAAGTTCTACTAATTGAGTACGCAGAAAGACTATCTGTCAAAACTCGCTACTTAATTTCTGCAGCCAATTAAATATTTAGCACATTTAAGCAGTTACCACAACATATCAAAGCCTCAAATTACCAGCATTAAATGTTAAATATCCCAGCTAGGATTTCAAATGGAAAATTCGTAAAATAGTTTGCATTCATACATGAAAACTCTTTCCATAGATATGAATTCATAATGCATTCCCTCAATTACATTGCATTGCCATTTATCTCAGTTTATCTTCCGTTGGGTAGAAAAGTAAATTCCTAACCGTGTTGGTGGCGATTGTTATTAGTTTTTTTTGTTTGCATTGTGCGCCCCACCCTCCCAGATACCTACCGTTGAATATAGATTGAAAAATATAAATAAATTATAAAACAATTCCACAATGGTGCCTGGGGCGGACACGATCCGCTCTATACGCTGCACAGTAGGCGGCAATGTGTATTGGTTGGGAATTTATTTTCAGTTTTGCTTGTTTGAATGTGTCAAGGGACGACAACACTGAAATGGGTAGCAGTTACCCAGTAGCCAGTAGCGCTGCGCAATACCTACCCCCCCAAACGAATTTATAACATTTTTCTATTGAAAGGATTTTCACGTCAAATAATTTATTTACGTGTTTGTAAAGGACCTTTAAAAGTGCAGGATATGTCTGGCTGCATTGAGTTGCATTCTCGATGTCCGGTCGAAGCAGGGACAGAGGGGGGAGGGATTTGTTTTTATTCTTTTCAATTGGCTGAATAGAGGGAGGTCGACGTTTTACTTTTGCCCCCGGTAGCTTTTGATGGATTGGTACTATTTTTCCACTCGGATACTAATTTTAGGAAATGGCAGTATTTTCGGGAATAATTTTATGCCAAAGCAAAAAATTAAAAACGTATTGTACTGTTTTGAATTGATGACATAATTCTGTAGAAAATCTGTGAGAGGTTTATTCAGAATTTTCATATTTTACTATCAACGTCCACATTCCACTATGGAGAGCTACCCAAATTAACGAAAACGTTCTGTTTACCGGAGCGTTTTTCCCTACAAGTCAGTCGTAATAGAGGTCTCTTTCGAGCTCACCAATTCGCGAAAAAATTGAGAAAGTCGACAAGGGTAGTCCCAGAATAACAACGAAACGACCCGTGGACCGAAAATATTGCCCAGAATGAAATCGTCTCAATATCTCGTCATTCTAAAAAAAAACTTAACCTTATAGAGTGGTACCGGGCCAAGTTTATTTGGGTGGAAATATTGATCGTTTGGGTATTATTGGCATCTTAAATAATTTTATTTTACTCGTTTTCGGTGACAGTTGTGTGGTTTAGGTGATGTTTTTCAGTATGAGCCCCAATTGTTGCATTCCAGTCCAAAGCCGGTGTTTTGACAGATTTTGAAGCGTACAGTGTTGTATGTTGGTGGCAAAATATTTTTGGTAGTTATTCTAAAACCATCGGCTTTAATCAGGTGCCACAATCGAGTGCCCCTTCCCCGCCCCATTCTTCGGTGGAAATTTAAAACAATACAAACTTCGAATTATTTGTCTTCATACCGATAGTTTTATTTGATGCACACACCAACAGTTGATTTAAGAGCAGTAATAAGCCGTCCTTTTAAACATTTGAATCAATCTCTAGTTCTATTCATTAAAAAGAAGCAATCATTTTTATTCCGACTTTAGGCGGTCGTGTTTAATGGTGCGTCGGGTCATTGTTAACATAATATTCAGATGTTTTTTTGGAATTCGTGTCTTTCTTCATCCCAAAAATAAATAACAGTCGATGAAGTTGAAAAAACTACATTTTGTTCAAGAAACGCCCTCAAAAATTGGGCGTGTCAATACACGAAATGGCCTAAAACCCTATCGAAGGCTTAGCAAACATTTTTTAAAAATAAATCGTAGTAATTTCTTTAGTAGTACATTGCGAACAAACACCCTACAGAGATAATCTTTTACTTAATAATTGCTTTGTTTCTATTTCTAGATACGTACGCAATATAATACTACATCTCAACATTACTTGTTCCAATGCAAGGTGAGGTTTTAATGTTTATATCGAAATATCGACATTTTTTTTAAACTAAACGCCTCTCTGACTATTTTTCTTTTGTTTGTCCACCTTGAACTCGAGCACCATTCATCTAATAAACGTGCTTTCTCTTTTGGTCAATAGATCTTTTCTGCAGTCAGGTTTTAAGCAATATTTTTTTTTCACCGACGGGACTAAATTTGTGAAAATTAAGAATAATGATAAATTAGATAAAATGCCATAAAGCAACCCTGCCTTGTTAAATTTAAAAACGAAACAGACTGCATTTATTTAATTCGCTGTCCGCGATTCATATAGACTTCTTTAAAATGACTCCCCCCTCCCCTAGAAAATCATAACCAGCCAACAAAAAAAAAAGAGAAAATCCTTATTCGTAGTGAGTTTAATTTTTTTTCTTTCAAAAAACTTCTATAGTCACATTTCCGACACAGTTTGGTTCAGACAAGTTGAAATTACAGATACCTATTACCAATAAATGTGAACCTAAAAACTGGTTTATTATACAGTTGTAACAAAAAAATCCCTAAAGCCAATTTCAATGTAAACAATTCAAGCTGACAGCACCATCAACTAAAACCCTACCCTCACCTTAGCCACACGCACAAGCGATTACCTCAACCAATGCTGACATTCTAATCCGCGAAGCATCAACCTTAAAACCTAATCTTAAGCTTCAAATCCTTTCCAAACAAAGAGCCAAAGAAAAAGAAATATATATATAAGCACAGGACAAATGCTGCCTACCTACCTCCCATTCAAGTTGTGTACCAATTTCGTAGGCATCCAATTTTCTTGCATCTAACAGATGAAATTCCCCAGAAATCTTCCCTTTGTTGGGCTTTTCATTAAATTTCCACCATTTCATCGTCTCTGGCCTCTCGCCACTCGCTCTCCTCTACACACAAAGAATAGAAACATCAACAATCTGTCAACTGCAACAATACATTTCGCTTGGCGCACACGTATTTTTGTATTTTTGTACACTTTTGTGCAGCGCGCGTTTGTTATCGCCCCGAAGGATCACATTTCACCTTCGTCAAATTGTTTGCCCGCCGCTCCCCCTCCCTCCCGAGTCCTTCTCTCGTCGTGTATACATAATCATCTCCATTCATAGAGTCCAACAAAAGAAAAAGCGAATCCCTCTTCGAAGAAAAGCGACACACAGCAAAAAAAAATGGCGATATACTTTATCCTTTTGAATTTAATGCGAAACAGGTTTCCGAAAGAAAACAAGCAAGCGAAAGCAGAGCACACAAACTGTACTTAACAAGGGACGATTTAAAAATGAAAATATAAACGAAAGTACGAAATAACAATCAAACAGTGCAGTCCCTTAAAAAAAAATTATACAAAATATGTATCAACAACAACAATCGCTGTTGGATGAGGAGAAGTCGTCCTTGCCTTAAAATGTATTTAAGCCATCATAGCATAAAATAAGGAGTATACAGTCCTTTTGTGTATTTTAAAATTTTTGTTCTCCTCTCAGTGAGATCCTTTAGATCCTTTTTCATTTTTCATAAATAGAGGGTTAACAACGGACCAGAAACAAAAAATATATATATATACTACTTGGCTTAATTTAGGGGTTTTTGCGATGCATTTGCATCCACGTTTTACCTAAAAGCCGAGAGAGAGGGAGAGAGAAGACGATAGGGAGAGAACGACAGAGGGATAATGCACGAACGGACAATCGTTGTGCAACTTAAGTGGGTACTTAGCATTAGCATGAAACATTGTTACTCTCTATACCACTGGGGCACCGCTTTTGGGGGGGAAGCACTCTTGTGCCACTGCCTACTATCTCGAGGCGGATGGTTCTTCTGCTGAAAAGGAGACTCCTTCAACAATGTGTTGGCCGCACACAGTTTTTTTCTTCTCTTTATTTTTTTGGTTGTTAACAGCATTCAAGGACACGTACTTAGCTGCGCAAAGACAATGGCGAGTTGTGATTTTTTCCCTTATTATAATTTGCAGCTATTTAGTGTGGACATGGACCTGTGTCTCAGGGAGAGAGTGGTGAATAAATCTTGTGACAAAAAGAATAATATGTGACATTGGCTTTGAAAGAGATAGGCTTGAACGACAGGAAAGTAGGTCGTATGTCCTGATTTGCCATGTGCGTTTAAGGAATTTTGAATTCTGAGTGTGCACAAGGAACGTGACATTTAGTTAGTATGGTGTACAACTGAGCGGGTGGTTGCTTTGTAGTCCTGTTGCGCATAGTAATATTTTTTGTATTCCCTAAGTAAAAGCCCGTAGCTTCACGGACTTACTTCTCCTGCATTAGACAAGGCGTTTAACGTTTAGGATCGTACGAGGATTATAGGTCGGGGGAGGTCTTCGTTGTTAGGAAGCTTGATGGTCCTCATCCTCAGTGATGATAAAAGAGCTTTCGCTAGCCCTTGGCCTCTGTATTCTTAAAGAGCCAAGGCCCATGCCCTCGCCGGGTCATTTTCACTATGTAATGCACTAAGCGTAAACCAATAAATGAGCCGTGATTGATGATTATTTAAGACACAAACCTATTGAATCCAAGTCTCAAACCACATTGCCAACAAATGGGCTTACTGTGAGTTGTATTTCTCTCACTTTGTTTCTATTAGAAGTTGAATGCGAACCGTCTATTCCTGCCGAGAGCTACCTCTTCTGCTTAACACAAAAGTGAGTTTAATGTCCTTGCAAACTTTCCTAGCAAATTTCTCATAAAAATTCATTTGAAAGGAAACCTACACGCATCGAATACCACTGTATCTCTGTCCCTTACCAATAAAATATACGCGCCCGCCGTCTAAAGCCACCCGCATTCACGTCTTTAATCCTGTGCGACGCGGCAATAAATTACACCGACCAATTAATACTCGTTGGCAAACAATCTTTTACCCAGCATAATCCCCGATTTGTATGCAATACTCGAAGGATTATATCACGCATTATCCGTTCTCTCCCAAAGCGTGCGCCTCGCAATCCTGTGAGAAATTTATTACCCCCTGTGATTTATCGCAATGCCCAGGCGAACTTTCCTGCAACAACATATCACTGCATCTTGTTTATTTTATTTTAACCAACCAATTGCACATTCACACTGAACCGCATAACGAGACCGCCACCACTACCACCGCTGCCGCCATCATCATCATCATCATCATCATTGGTTCGATGGTGGTGGTGGTGGTGGGAGTACCATGTCCTTCTCAATGCATTAATATTGTGGCATTGCTCCAAACACGGTCTCACTCTCATTAAAAATACATTATACAAAATAATTGCCTATGCCCCATGCCGCCATACTCTATACACCAGAACCACTAACCACTGCATAAGGAGCGCCAGCACTCGCAGTCAGGTGGGTGTGTACACCTCACCCTCTATGTATACATTAAAAATACATTTATATGACAAACAAGGACGAACTTTAAAAAAAATGAAAACCTTAACAACATTTACTTACCGGGAAATTTATAGAGTGCAACCTCATTGCAATTAATCTCAATCAAAGTTGATGTTTCATTTGGCAGGCCGGCACATTGGCACATACTATTCAGCGGGCAGGCGTAAAGCATATCTTGTTGATTTACATTCAACATTGGTATTGCCGGATGGGGTGGTGGCGGCGGCTGAGGATTACCACCTCCAGGTGAGCCATTGGGTCCATTGGCACCTGCAGCACCTGGTGCATGGCCGCCATTCGAAGTTTGTCCAGCGCCAGTTGCTGTTGGATTAGTGTTGGGTCCATTACCGGTGGCGGTACCGCCAGGACCACCACCACCGCCAGCCGCAAAACGTGCATCGAATTTCCAACAATCCACTGAGGATTTAAACCAATACAGCATCGATATTGAAATTATGATGAGGTTTGGTCGATGATTTTCCATCCTGAAATCAGAAACGAACACGAATATATAGTGAGAGTTTGCTGTCAAATCGTATCTGTGTGTTAGAGTGTTAGGTTTTTGTGGTTTGCTTAAGAGGTATTGGATTATTTATATGGATTGTGTTTCTGGAATCTGTGTGACGGACGGAATGTTTTGTAAGTGCAAGGGGGGGGGGGGGTGAATTAAAAAATCCACCAGTGGTTGACCAAGTGATATTTGGTTATTGGATTTTGAATGTTGGATATGTGAGGAGTGATACAATTTTTGGGGCGAATGCGTTTTTCCTTTTGAGTTTTGTAGTAACGTTCGTTGGAGGGGAACCGATGCTTCCCAGTGTCAGGTAGGGACACCAATTCGGTTTTAGTGAAGCTTTTGTTAAAACTAATCTAATTTTAAAGGAAATTCGCGAAGATTACCGGTAATAAAGCTATGTGAGTTCTGGAACAATTTAACCAAAATTGGTTTTAAACTCACCACACCTGTTGCTAACGTATTTAACTATCATTTCAACTGAATTTTGTACAACCAATTCGCCTTGTGTATATTAGCGTGTTAAAATCATAGCCAACCGTGACGTTAAGTTGATCAGTATTGATCAATTTCCGCAGATCTTGCAGTACAGACTGTTCTTCTGAGGGGCTCATGTTCTACTTTTGAGGGAGATTCATTTAGCCAGTTGCTATTTTTTTTTCTCGCTCGAAGGAGCAAATAGAAGAAGACTCCAAAATTGGCATCATGGTTGTCAACCTCTCTGTTGTATTCAAAAATTGATGGCTCATCGCTCAGTGGGCGCAATTTAGTTGTCCTATAGGCAATCGACGACGAATTGAAGTGGTGGGTCCTGGCGTGTGAAAAATAGTGTCTTCCACAGCAGCATTGGACGTTACAACTAGTTGGATAGGCAGACCAGTACCTGGTGTCTACAAACGGGAGGAAATAGCTGTCGCTTTTTAAGCCTAGAGTCCGTGTAGCTTTGTTTGAGAGCTTGCTGCCCACAACAGCAACTTAAACACTAACCTTACCGACGACAGACAACATTTACTATCAGCAATTAGCCAAAACAAAACAACAAAAACGAACACCTGGTCATTTTCTTTGAAAATTGATCGCCACATCATTAAATATCAATTCTAGTTCCAATCAACAATTCATGAGTCCTTAGCGCTGAATAAAAAAAAAAAAAAAACTACCCAATAACACCATCGAACGAATGAAGCGATTTCCCTTAATAGATACGCGTCACTCTATTACCTCTACATTTGCCGCGTCGTTATGCATGTTCTAATGTCCTTTCCCTGGGCTTCAACCGCACATTTTCACATTTCCACATGTCTGCACCGGTTTGGGAAAGTTGGCTCTGTCACGCGCCTATTACTGCCGAGTGATTTTGTTAAATGGCACCTTCCTCCGGGCCAACATCTACACAATCCACACACACACGCACACAATTGCCCATACATATTTCGTGATATATCCTTAATGATTGTATAAAAGTGGAATTGCACAGTGTCACGGCACACACACACGATTCCCCTCTAGCATGAGGGCAGATCTGGTTGACTGATTTGCTATGAGGCAGTAGGCTTTCAAAAATGTGAAGGAAGTAGTGTGTCACAGATAAGTATATACATTCGTTATGGAGACATCATGTGTGTGCTTATGCGGATGATTAGCTGTAATATATTTCAATACGACACAAAAATAATGAGCCAGAGGTATAGATCTAAAGAGGGATTTGTTTAGCAGACTGGAATACTGGTTGTTGGGTTCGCTTTCAAGGTCACCTCTTGCAAATGTTGCCCCTTTTTAGAGGGTTGTCCTATTTGTAGGACATTTTCTTTGGCAATTGAGTTGGCTATTTTCGGTGTGCCCTTTCAAGATGATGAAAATATTTTAAGGATCTTTGTATTTGAATCGGCATCCACGTGGTGAGGGTCGGGGATGAGGCCCAACCTAAAACTGTTATACGATGGGCCGGAGAGTCGCTGCCTTTTAAAATGAGTTCGACTGATTTCAATCCCACTCCGGCAAGTTGTTGTTTAAGACACAGGAATGGTTACTACATCAAAAGTAGTACAAACAATGTGCAATAGGTGGCGCGGGAGTCACTTCTTTAAAAACTGAAAGCCGTCTTTGTAAGTTCGACATATTTATGCTTTCCATCACTAAATACATCAAATGCACCAGCAGGATAATATCAACTTAAAATATTCAAAAACAATTTCTGCGAGAGAGAAATTTCCGCCCAACAGCCGTCACAAATACCTTCTCATCACCCACGCAAGAAAGAACTCCGTCGTTTCCCTCACCACCTGACAGCGAATATTTAAGCAAACTTCAAACGAAATACGTCCTCCCCCCGCCGCACAACGTACATTCGAAAGATATTAAGTTGCTGAAAATTTCAATATATTCTTAGTACCTCCAATGAGATGCATAGATTTTTTTCGTCCCTATATTTTGAATTCACGCGAGACGTTACGAAGAGATTTTCGTCCTTTCATTCAGGAGATTGAACTTTCAATGTCCCATCCCATCGCGCCGTGAATGATGCGGTTCGGCAACGTCGCCTCGTTATAAATCCCCCATACATCATCTGGCTGTTTCTATGGGTGTATTGAGGCGATGTAATTTTCACGTCACCCGAGCACACTTTCGTCTCGCAGCAGCAAAGAAAAAAAAAGGATTTTCCGTGTACCACAAATGAAATTGGTTCCTACCCCTTGAATGTGGGATAACACGTGTTAATCAAAATGTTGGCAATGTTGGGAGTTTTTTTCTCCGCCGTCTGATATTACTTT
Organism: Cheilosia pagana; assembly: GCA_936431705.1. Lineage (NCBI taxonomy): Eukaryota > Metazoa > Arthropoda > Insecta > Diptera > Syrphidae > Cheilosia > Cheilosia pagana. Next base: position 5,170,708 of record OW386169.1, read on the forward strand.
CATATTGATTTGCTCAAAGGATAACGCACGGATGTATGCTTTGAGAAGGGTACGTGTGGTGAAGGATGTTTAAAATCATATAAAAGAGAAAAGAGAAGAAGAATGTAAAACGTGATGATGCCGATGAAATAGGCAATTGATTTTCAATATCTGCTCCTGTCATCGTTATTGGGGGCAAATATTTGTTTAAGGATTTTTGGCAACAATTTGTGCGCCACGATGGGGCACTATACGCAGAAAGGAGCCATGTACCTGGATTGCTTTATTAAACCGGAGAGGAGGTGATTTTGATATAGATTTTTTTCATATCCTTAAAGTGTAATGAATACTGAAGTTTGTGGAGCTTAGTATGCAATATTGATGTTGCCTATTCACAGTTTGAGTGGAGGAGAAAATGCTAATAACTGTCGGTCGATCAAGGACAGTGGAAATTGCTGTCTAGGTCTACCACTGGGGGTGGAGAAATAGTCGCCCCCTGATGAATGTGGTCTGTGACATTCATCGAGACTAATGAACTGACTCGGTAATTTGAGAGTGGTGTGTGTGTCCTTTTTCTGCTGTGGATCATGATGGATTGTGGTACGTTAAGTGCTCAATTGGCGTCGGTAGATAAATGTTTGTGATAACAGAAATAACAGCCATTGGGGCACATTGATTGGTAGAAGGACATGAATCTAAAGATTGACATCTTTCTGCGCTCTAGGGAACTGCTACATCGATGTTTGGAAAAGTGAGTTTGTTTATATTTTTTGGGACAAAGTAAGGACACTATTACTCAAGCTCACTGTAAGTCTAATGTATAGAAATGACCAAATGTGAGTGTGAATTATAAGGGTCACACAAATTTCGTTCATCAAAATTGTCTCAATCTCGCTTTATTTAAAATCTGTGGGTTGGGCGAATGTTAACAGTGTCCTTTGAAAGAAAGACTGGCAATAGGAATTAAATTCCAGAATGCCATTAGTTTTTTCGTGGCAAAAGCTCGAAGTTTTGTAACCTTTTATAGTATTTTAGAAATTTTATTTTGAAATAACCCACTTTTGCTGGGTTTAATGAAATTATTTGTATGTGGATTTGTTACCGTTTTAAGTAAAAACTACTCAGCCAATTTGGATAAATTTTTCAGACATAACAAAGGACTTCATGGAGCAACATTTAGTCCTTGTTTCATCACAATCGCTCGATTCGTTTCAAAGTTATGCCACATGCGAGGTCACACTAATAAATATTCACAACTTTAAATGTCTCATACGATACCATTAACGAGGCTGTTAAAAAAATCCTTCATGCCAAGGACCCATTGTTATACGCTCATTGCCATCGTCAAGAGTAAACACCACATCAACTCACCCACGTACACTTTATTAGCTCATTTCATCGCTCACAGTTGATTGCCGATAAGTTATTGCCACTAATGCTCGGCAACTAGGCCGTTGTCACCCCCCACCCCATCCCATCGAATCATGCAAACATAAATATCCAAAGCGAACTATGGCAATTTTAATAACGAGAATATTGAATACGTGAACTATTCAACTCGGCGAGATATTCGCTCAATTTATCCGCCCTCCATCATTTTGTATATTTGCTGTTTGGCATTCCAGTCACATCGCTGGTTATCATTCATTTTATGGCACACAACAAACGCCAGACACACGCTCCTCCGTTCCACATATTCTGATTAATAAATCCCTTTATTGGATTAGAGAGTAGCAAAAAGGATTCTGGCGATGCCATAAATACTCGAATTTCTTAACATTTCCCTTCGATGTTGTGTGCCGCTCTTTCAAGGGGATCCTGTGTGTTTTTTTTTTTGCCACCAGTGTATTTGGCTTTTTTTTGTTATGCCTAACAGTTGCGTAAGAGGATAATAAACTGAATAATCCCGTGCCTGTATCAAGCGTTCCTCTGATACCCACTCTGGTTGTTGTTGTTGTTGATGTTGATGATGATGATGATCTGGGTGATGGTGATGATGCGAGTGTATCCATTAATCTTATCAGTTTTTATGCACAAAAGGGTGTGCGGATGTACACGTACATATATATATATATGCAAAAGTCATCTATCAAGAGTGCTCGATGAGGAACCATTTATCATGTTTTCCAATCGTTCGCACAAAATGCCCTCATTCAACGCAGAGCGTGTGCTCTGAGTGGTATTTTATTTAAAAAATACCAATAAAAGGTTTTTTCATTGCTTTTTGTTTCTTTTTCGAATATGGCAACACTTATTTATGTTTATTGCGATTTGGAATGGGATTCGGATCAGGCGACTGGACTTGTATGGAGTTTTGTTTCGGTGAACATCTTACCTAAGAATATGGCAGTTTGATTTATGTCAGTTTTTATTTGTACTAAGTGTCGAAGTGGATGCCGTACCATTTCAGAGTGTTGCCACACAATATGAGTAAAGGAGTCCGGGGTTAAAATTTTCAAATAAATATTGAATTTCGTTTTTATTTTATGAGCGGTTTATGGAGCCATTTATGTCCTTGTAATTCAGTGCACAGGTCGAGAAGTATTTTTATCGTGCGCCTGTAAGTAGACTCTGTTTTTTGGAAATTCAGGACGGATCGTCACTGCCCGTTGTTAACCCTATACAGATCTGCCAGAATGCACTTTTAGATGCTTATAGTTACTACAAATTGATGTAAGATTTCAACTAACTTCGATTATCAGTTGAATGGCTTACTAACTTTAGGTGGCGCTACAGTCCGGGGTGGACCCGGGCCTCAACCAATACGCCTCTCCAGTTAGCGCGATCTTTGGCTAACTGCCTCCAGTTGCGCACTCCAAGTTGGTTGAGGTACCCCTCCCACTTGTGTGCGCCACCTAAGGCGAGGTCTTTCTCTACTGCGTTGTCCCTCCGGGTTGGAATCGAAGACTCTTCGGGCCGAAGCGTTGGTGTCCATTCGCTCTACATCTTAAACGACTGATGCGTATTTTTCTGACCAGGTCGGTGTCGTTATACAGCTCGTAGAGTTCGCTGTGAAATTTTCTCCTCCAAAGCCCGTCAACGCAACAAAAATCACTCGAAGAATCTTGCGGTCGAAACGGCCAAGAAGATCTTCATCCGCCTTTGTTAGGGTCAATGCTTCTGCGGCATAGAGAAGGACTGGGATGATGAGGGTTTTATATAGAATCGACTTTGTTTTTCTTGACAAGGCTTTACTAGTCAATTGACGTCTTGGTCCAAAGAAACAGCGATTGGCAAGTGTAACTCTTCGTTACTCGTTATCAGAATTGATAGCGGAGCCGGAGGTAGACAAAGTCCCTAACTACCTCAAAATAATAGCTGTCTATTGTGACGTTCTGTCCGATACGTCGATGCTGCGTGTCCCTTCTTGTTGACAGCATTTATTTTGCTTCGCCCTCGGTTACCACTAAACCCATTTTTGCCGCTTCCGTACTAATACTTGCAAACGCGCCAGTGACAGCTGGCTGTGTTCTGCCAATAATGTCAACTAGTACCGCCCGTGGTCGAAATTCGACCAATTTTGTCTGCAGATAAAGTAACGAAAGACAACTTGTTTTTTACATAATTTATTTATTATTTATTTTAGTTTATTTATATGATAAATCTTTATTCATATACCTTTCCGCTATGAAAAAAGAATGGAAAAGGGCAAAACATGAATGTCCGTTTCCATAGTAACACCTCGCAGAAAACTCTAAAATGTCTATAAAATAAGATTTTATGATTGCTTACTTTTAGGGGTAATTAATTTGCATACCTTTATGGGTTAATGAGACTCTCCAACAGGTTCTAATCTAAGATGATAAAATTCGTAATGGCAACAAAATGTTGCTAAGCATTTTGTATGGGAAATTCTTAACTTCATTTTACCAGTCTTAATGGGCGACATATACCTACGATCTTTTGTTTCTGCACATCTATGGCACAGTACCTTTCGAATGATTTATGTTTCATTCTCCTCATTTCATGATAAATATTTAAAAAGTGTACGGAAACTTTTGTTGTTCATATATTAATATAATATCGTCATCGTATGCAAGCACTTGCACAGACTTTTGGAAAATTGTGGTTCTGGTGTTCGCTTGTGAGTTGCGCACAATTTTTTCAAGATGTTAAAGAAGTCACATGACAGCGCATCACCTTGTCTAAATCCTTTTCTGACATCAAAGGTCTCGGTGAGATTGTTTCCGACCTTTATGGAGCAGCGAGTGTTCTCCATCGTCATTCTGCAAAAGCTGACGAGTTTGGCAGTTATGCCAAAACTAGACATGGCTCTGTATAGCTCGTCTCTATAAATGCTGTCATATGCGGCCTTAAAATCGATGAACAGATGGTGGGTATCGGTTTGGACTTCTTGGGTTTTCTCCAAGATCTGCCGTAGTGTAAAAATTTCGGTCGTGGACTTACCGAACCTAAACCGCACTGGTAGGGAACTATCAGATTGTTGACGAATAGTTTTAGGCGTTCACACACTATAGCAGATATGATCTTATACGAAGTTGAATGCGTCTTATTTAATAGTTTCGCCTAAGGGTAGGTTGCAATATTTCTCGCACATGGCAGTGCTTGGTGAAATAGAGCCCTGTAAACCTAGTAGTTAAAATCATGGAATTTTTGCTCAGTTTGTGTGATTGAAAAATTCTACAAAATCTGTAGCTTGATTTGTTGCTTGTTCTGTTGCGTTTTCGGCGTTAAAAGCCTCAAACACATGGCTAAGCACTTACGTCGAGCAACGCGTTGAACGCACTAATTGGTACCGCAGAGTCTTCATAAATGTTGGAGTTCAAGTCGAAAATGTGTCTTCTTTCCAAGCTCATTCCACTCTGGACAATCCCATTCAAACGGAGATCCTCTCCCATGTTTGCAGCTTATTTTAACAAATCTACTAAAACTCCAACAGACAGAATTTAAATTCCCCTTAAAAAAAGCATTTCAAATACATTCAAATGCAGGAAAATAAAATTCTCCCCATATCTTCCATTTAACGAATCACTTTGTCGCCCGTAAGGACACATCTCCATTTCGTCTAATGAAGGTTTCAACAGCGCACAAAAAAATAAATATAAATAAATTCCGACAAGAAAAAAGTGCAATTAAACTAGCCAACCGAGAGCCCTTTGTGAATACATTTTTCATCTGTTTGTGATGGCACATCTCACCACCTGTCAAAGTGATTAAAATGATGTCCAAGCAAAAGCAACAGCAGGGCGAAAATGTTTCTCTTTTGCGGAAATATCTATTCGGAAAACCCTCCATTAAAATGCTAAACGAGCTCCAATTACTCGTTACACAACACACAGGGACTCGGGCAACTTGGCATGGAACCCCACGTCTTCTCTTGTTGGCCATGTCACTGGACGACGTGGGTGGGTGGTTGGACAGACAAGCATGACTATGGACACTATATAGCGCAGCCAACAATACTTTAAGTGAAAAAGTTGTATCTCTTAAATTTGATTAAAGTGGGGAAGGTTGTGTGTGTTTTCTATTTTCATTTTTTTTTCTGTGTGGAACATTCTCGAAGGCACCTGCCATCCTTTCAGGAATATCATCCAGCAGTAACTGCGGTGGTTGCGGACATCGGTTGAACGCAAGTTCCGTTGTTATGATTAATGTGTGCTGTGTGAAGGAACTAGAGTAAAAAAAGGATACTCGGATAGTTCGGTGATGAGGATGAGACTTTTCCGTTCAAGGCGCTTGACTTATTTCTTAATACGAACGATTCACAATATAAATTGATGGACGTGACAAAATGACATTTTAATTTGAGATTATGTTTGGCTTGTGTTCGATGGTCGAAGTGGGTGGCGACAGATAATTGCCTTGAGATAAGGATAATGGGAATATAAAAGTGTGTGCATATAGGGGAACCTTTTTTTTTGTTTTGGATTGGCTTTAGTTGGAAAGTGTCACGCTGACATTTGGGGAGAGACACGTGGATAAAAGTGACCCTTGTTTATGGGAAAGCAGATTGCTGATAGCACGCCTAATAGCATGGATGTCTTACCGGGATTTTTGGCTCTAGGCTGGCGAAAACAAATCAATTGGAACGTGCGGAAGGGGCTGAGGGTTTAACGTCGTTGGAAATGCTAGCTAGGTAGTGTATCTATGGGTGGATGTGTAAAATGTTGCATACTTTGAGGAGTAATTTAGTTCTTTTGCAGTCATATAAGAAGGAAGACGGGTTTGAGCATTTATTTATTAAAAATTGACTCCTTCATTTGCACATCTATGTATACCTTCGCCAATAGCTTTTACAAAAATAATGGGGGACAGTACACCACCTTGTGGAACTCCATAAAATACCTCAAGTGAAAAGGAAAGTCATTCATTGTGCAAAGCATGCAAAAGTGAGTTCGCAGAGACTCTAGGTAAACTGACAAGAAGCCTGATTACAGGTCTTACAATGAAACTCTTAATATGACTGCGGGGAACTTACTTCATCTCATAGGTGGCGCTGCTGTCCGTGATGGAACTGAACCTCTCAACCATTTGAGTCTGTTTTAGAGTTTGTGGAGATGGGGTCGACAAAGTGAGTTACAGGGGTTTCTACGGCAGCGTGTGTCCTTTCTCGTTGACTGTATACCATGTTAGATCCGCGGCTGGGTAAAGTCTTAGCTGTATGCATATCCTTTATAGATTTTTTTCTAAACAAACTCTCATCCAAAATCCACTTGTTCCTCAATGGATTTCGTGTGAAATCCACTCCAGCCAAGCGCCAATATTTGTAAAGCGATTACTAGATATTCCTCTCAAGACTTATGTTTCAAAAAAAAAAGAAACACACAAACTCTATACGATTGTCACAGCCAGAGCAAATATTGGCACACATCATCGAATCCTAACAAGCCTTCTGTCAACATAGCCAGCCGTGTTGCTGTTAATACAGATACAATCCACACCGCAAAACAAATGGATTCATATTTTTATTCATGCCAACACCACCGACGCGCGCTGCAACGCTTCGCGCTCCAATTAATGCATTCATAGGCGCACATCTATCTGTATGCACTCAGTCGGAAGTTAAACAATAGCCAGTCGCTTGTGTGGTATTTTTTTATTTTGTTTGTCATTGCTTATGCAAAATTAATCAAAGCAGAAACAGAATGCGAAATAAAAATGCGGAAAATGAAGAAAATGGCAAAGCGAACGGTATCATCCCTCTAAATCAATTATTTTCCCATAAATAAGGTGAACGGGGAATAAGAACTCGCTCATGTGATAAATTTCCATTTTAGTTGTCTCCTTTGGTTGGCTTTGCGGCTTTTCTCTCCTTCTTCTTTTGCTGCCGGGTGATCTTCTGGATGTGTCTGGTGGATAAGGGCGGGTACCGGGTCGCATCCCAAAAGGGAATTACTCGCTATGTGCAGAGGTTATGAAGGGTATACAACACACGAAAGGTGATGAGAAAAGTTTGCGTCTTTCAAATGGTTTGCCATGGTCTAATGCCATTAGGCAGGTGTGTGCCGGTGGGATGAGATGAGCTGATGAGATTTTATCAATAAAACTTTTCCAATAAATTTCATTTTCCCATCGATTCGAATTTTTTTTTTATATATTTTTTTAAATTTGACACACAGGAGTTAACGTACCTTCATGATGACATCAGTTGGGTAGGTAGGTTGACAAAAAAAAATACCACACTTTGGGCAGTAGGGAACCTATTTTCAGGGTGACTGAGAAATAGATTTTAAGTGTGAATAGGTCGGAGATTTTTGTAAATTTAAAAAAGCAGTACAGGGTCAGCCATTTAAAGCCATTTTGCATTTTCCTGCAATCGTCTGCTGTTGGGCGCCAGTTAAGAATTATATTGTCGACCTATTGCTGTGGAATAATAAATAAACAAGTCTGTGGAACCCAAGGCCTAGCTTCTCACAACCATTCGTTTTGTGTGAGTTTTAAATTTTTGGGACGAATGTATGGGATCAACAATTTTACGCCGAGTCCAAACGGCTAATTGAGAATCTCTTTCATGACAGTTTTACTCTCGGAAGTTTGTCAGACGTTCGCGAGAGGTGGCGCAGTGGAAAAAAGCCTTAAGATGTAATTTGATTCTTTCGGGATTTGAACCGGGGATCCCTCGCTTGGTAGTCCAACACACTAACTCTAAGCCACTGCGCCACTGTTTACCTATTGCGGTGGAATAAAGGTTTATTGCTCCACGCTAAGCACTACGGTTTTCTCAAAAATCTATACAGAGTCGTTGAGTAGTTTGAACTTGATCCGATTACAAATCCACATACAAAAGGACAAACTTTAAAATTGTTCCATTGAGCTGTCAAAAACCTCGTCATAGTTATTTGAGACACAATTTAAGTTTTCTAAACGTACACAGCTCCGGCTCTCATGTCTCAAGAGAATTCCAAAATGAAGGCCAATGTAAGGACCCACATGGACTCCCTTCAATTTCATTCATTCAATGTTCTATTTTCTCGCTCCTGTGGCGTTACTAATGAATGGCAAGGTTTTCTGATAAATAAACTTTGAAAAAGGCGTAAACATTGGGTTTTCTGACAGCATGGGTGGTCTCCAAATTAGAGTCGAAGTTCCTTGATATATCATAGACGCAAGGTTTACACCCCCAGTAGATATGTAGCTAAAAAGTCATCTAAATTAAATGGGGACCAAGATTCAGAAGAAGACTGGTGTTGTTAAGAGACTCAAGGTTAAAGTTTCCAAATGAGGGTCGGTGCAGTAAGGACCACAAAAGTAAAGGTGAAAGAGGCGTCAGGTATCAGCGTTGGAAGTGAAATTGAGGTTTAAGGAAAAGGTGTCCTAATAAAATATGTATGCAGACCTGTGGCAAAGTTGCCGAATAGCTCTTTCATACACAGACCGTAATAGGGAAATAAAAATTCAAAAATAAATAAATAAATCAAAAAACCAAAGATTCGTACCGCACATTGGTGTACCATCATTACAAGTCCCCTTTTGGTAACCATTTGGGTTAAAAGAAATATAAAAACCACACCGAAGTAGCAGTTTCAGTGTTTCCTAGTGATCAAGGATGTTGTGTAATACTGAATTTGAGACCAACTCTTTTGGTATACCACCTTCTTCTTCAAACACCGTCACAACTCCTCCCACCAACCATTCTTTCGATTAGCTTTGTTCAAATGCCAACATTCAGACAGACCTTGGCTCGGGTCACGCACCTATCGTCGCCATATATTCGATGTCAAATGAAAATGTACTGACTGACAACATGAAAACACTTTAAAATATACAAACATGAGCAAAGGATCCATCAGTTGGTATAAATATTTTATTGCAAACAGGCGGCGTATTCCCAGAGGCTTCTGTCAATTTTTAAACTTTTTTGTTTTCCATTTGAGATTGTTCTTTATATACACAAATACATTTATATTCTCATAGTCCGTCTCACTAGTCTATGTATGTTTACGACCTCGATGCGTGATTCGGTGAGTATACTCCTTCTTTTTTGTTTCTAACATGTGTGACCCAGTTCGCTGTTCTACGTCTGGCAATTGTTTACTTTGGGTGGCTTCAAAAAAGTTGACAATGTCCTGAGGCGTTGGGTGTGCTTTTTTTCTTCTTTCTTTTAATTTCGTGTTTATTTTTACTTGTTTTATTTTGAATGTTGAATATTGTTACTTTAAAGAAAAATGTTGCAGTGAAAATTTAAATGTAAGTAGTGCCCGATAGCTGGCTAACTGGCTGCAATAATCAAATGTGGATATTTTGTTGCATACTCTAGGGGTAGCTGATGTGAGTAATACAGGATTACAGATTATTTGACGCTTGCAATTTTATTTTATCTGTTTCATGTAAGTCACACTTTGTGGTGTCAAAAATATAGGAGGGCCACATAGAACGAAGCTACAGTGTCGTCATTTGTTTTTAGAAGAAGTTTTTTACTGAGAAAAAACCGCGTTCATACCGAAGGTAATGCTAACCAGCTAAGTTTAAGATATTTGATGTGTGAATAGAATTTATGTTGCCCGTACCTCGTTCGTCGCAAAATCTGAGTAGAATGCGCGTAAGTGGCAATTAATATATTAGGAACATTGTAAAATTGCCGCCTACAATAACTGGGCGTGGCACATTTTAAACAAATGTCTTTAAACTCTTCCTCTTGCTCGAATGGTATATATATTTCGGGAATTTGATGTTCGGTCAACTACACGCACTTTGCAAGTCATAGGTGGGGTTCAATAAGGGGGCGTGCACCCTATAAATGCCAACAATTTGAAACTCTATTTCTTGGCTGCCTTGATAGTTATTGCTTCGAAATTTGGTAAATACATGAAGATTTATGAACTGCACCGCGTACTTTGCAAAATGTGGGCGGGATTGGACAATGGGCGTGGTGACCTTTTTTCAGCTTAACACGAAACGAAAGCAAAAATTAATTTGAAACAAATGTCTTAAGCGTTATTTGTACCGAATTGAATTAGGGCAAGCTACCTGTGTACAAGTCCATTTAAATTTGCGTAGAGTTCCCTTCCGAAGCAAAACAAACGACACCATATAACATTTTTAAGGACCTTCATTTTGCCATACGCAAAACCAACAACCCACTACAATACTGTCCTTTCTTTCCCTTTCAATGCAATCAATCGAAAGATTGATGAAAGATATTAAATGTATCAAATGGTCTGCATAAAAATGGAACGTCCATTACACTTCGTTTTACTTATTTTTACGCTAACAATTTACAATTTGTGTCTCTTCCTTCTTGTAAAACGTTTTCCTTAACTTGAAATCATTCATGCATTTTCTTGTATTTATATATTAATTTTTTTTTTGTATATATTTTGAACTCAGCTACCCTACGCTTCTCAATTACGTCCTATTGAATTCCATTGCATTGAATGTCGAACTACATGGCCCAACGTCGAGTGGGGGGCGCGCACAGAAAAGAAAAGTACTCAAAACGAATTGAATGGGAAAAACGATGAAAAATGGAAAAAGAGGTCCTTTCGCATTTCACAAATGGAAAGACAATTCCTCAGCGACTTAAGTAACATTTTTTTTTGTTACTCCCATTCCGTGCATTCCGCTTTGTTGTTCTTATTTACGTATTTGTCTTGTTTTATTTCAGAACAGATATACTGTTTTTTTTTTTTGTATTTTTTATTATAAGAAACATTTTGTTTCCTTTGCAAAAATTCATGGCGGAGCATTCGATGGAATTGCCATTTTGATGGAGTGAATTTATTTTGCAACAAATTGGTGGCAGGAGATTTTTCTCTGTTTTTCTTAAGTGCACAAATGGAAGTGGGTATTGGGTATTTGTGTCAAGCTGGGGAAAACAAAAGCGCGCTAGAGTGTAGTGAAAGTAAGTTCGATGGGGGAGGGGGTTGTAAAATTGAACGATTGATGGGGGATAACGTTGGTGGACGAGGTTTAGCTGCAATCAAAAAGCGCATTAACTTTGAAAGTTCTCTAAAAATGCCCAAGGATTGGGATTTTTCAAACGATGAATGGGATACAAAATTTAACAATAGTTGGGTCGAATTTTGAGAACTTGACGGATTGGAATAAAGGAAAACCTCCATTTATTTTTAATACAAAGGAACTGTGAGTCGTAAAGTTGTAGGTAGACCGTTTGGAGATGGATAGTGTTTGGGGTAAAAGGGGGCCGAATTGTTGTACGTGAAAAATTACTGTCTTATCATATAAATATTTTAATTATTAAAGATATCCCCTAAAAATAAATTTAATAATTTTAATTTATAAATATTATTTTATAAGTTTATTTAAATAAAGAATAAATTATTTTTATATGAATTTATTTATATTTATATTGTTGAAAAAATTAAATTTATATTAAAAAAAAACTAGATTTTATTATAAAAATAAAATAATTTAATTTTCAGTTAAAATAATTAATTTTAAATTATACTAACTTAATATATATGTTTCCCTTTAATAAAGGAGTCTGCTTTTATGCGTAAGATTAAAAACCTATATCTCTATTTAAGTTCGGTCAATACACTTCAGGAAGCCATAGATGCCAATCTGTTCCTATCCAATTCCTCCAACAAATAACCACCCTTCCACCCTTCTCTCTGTCTGTAAGTAAAGATAATTTTTACTAGAAATAAATTGAAGCCAACCTGCTTGACAAATATTTATTTCCGCGTCTATTTCTATTTCTATCCTAATTATTCTGGAAACAGCAGGGAAGCAGCATGCAGCACCCGCCCGAGTCAACAATTCCAACCAAAAATCGACTGTCAATTTGAATGTCTTTCTTTGCTACAAACCACTCGATCATCCACGGTATAACAATCACATAAATACCACTCTCTCTCTCTCTCTCTCTGTCTGTGTCTGTCATCCATCAATTGGTGAGACGTCAGCAAGTCAGTAACTGAATCAGTTGCTATTTTCAAGTGAACTCCCCACCATGCAATTTAAATTTAATAAGTGTCAGCACTTTACCCTATAACAAAAATTTACAACGAATCATCTAAGGATTCGTCTCCGGGGAGAGCGGAATGACGGAAGGACATTTCGCAACAAAACGAACACAAGGGAGCACCAGCCCTTGTATAATAACCCCATTCTGCGCATCTCTCCAATTTGGCATTAATCCAATTTTGAGGGTTATGAAGTTTGTTGTGCTTCCATTTTGTTCTTTTGTTCGCTTTTCCTCCTCCTCGTCCTCCTTGGGAATTAAAAGGGACAACGATTGTGGTTTCAGCTGGTTGACGAGTATTGACCTTTGTCCTTTCGAATTCAAATGTGACCTACAGCTCAATTGTACAACAGTAATCACTCAACTCCATTCACAGGACGACCTCGATTACAATAAACCAACAAAAAAAGAAATCACATTTCATTGGCACCATAAATCGGCCGATTTCACAATTCCACATGTGTAAATCGGCGACTTAAACGCCAGCGATAACCTCCAACCCCGTACGTAAATCCATTATTTACCTTTCACACCTAAATTGAACTTTGCATGTGTGCAGTGGGCCTTTGTTTAGTGCTCGCATGCCAAACTGCACAACCGAATTTCACTTCATTATGGATTCAATTGTGTAAACGTTTTCGAAACAGAATCCACTCCAATAGCCGCCTCTGCTTAAATCCAGTAATTCCATTGCTATTGTGGTGGTGGTGTTTTTTTTATCCCAACTGGTGGTTGTCATTTGAAATGCACACAGACACTATGCAGATGACCCGGAATATAACAAAATGTACGGATTATAAATTGAATAGATTCTAATCTTCGGACTTCAATTGCAAAACATCATTTTGCGTTTATCTCCCCCAAAGCCCCGAATCGTTTTAAATGCAATATATATTCACACAAGTACCGATGTGTACTGTACAGTGTACAGCCACCCCGCTGTCTGCCTGCGCATATTTAAGGGTTATCGACTTTGAATATCTCTGTCGTCGTTGACGGTCGGTAAAATTGCATACATTAAACCGATGACATCAAACTGCATCATCGCCGCACAGCCCCCAACTACCTACCGCACCTACTAAGAGCAAGTACGACTAGTATATCGCCCTCGCTTAGTGGGCTTAGTGAGCGCACCGGGATTGACGTACATATTTACCTTTTGTATGCTTAGAATACGTTAAGTTTGATTTTGTATTTTTTTTTTTGGTGCGGTTTGTATAATTTTTGTACGATATATGCGATGGGGTGAAAATATTACGTATACGCCCGAGTGAGTGACACGACGACACACTGCGACATAGAGAGAGTATCGAGGTTTGGAAGGTGAAGCCTTTGTGTGTCCAGTAATTGATTGATTCATTGCTGGCGCGTTGGGTTATATTGTCAGGTGGACCCGGACGGTGTGTGGATTTTCAAATTCGAAAACACTCCCCGTCCGAGGGTGGATGGTTGGGCTTTGTTTGATTGAAAATTCAAATGGAAATTTGTTAGTTCCTACCTTTCAGCCTTTTTTGGGCAGTGGTTTAGGAGAGCGTTTTTCATTGGGGATGTTGCGTTTTCAATAGGTCCTTCGAGTACTTGGTAGTGGGCGAGTGAGACTGTTGTTGCAACTATGCGTGGGGATGTGTTTAATTACATTTTCACGGTTTGACGCCATATTTCACAACTGGCTCAATGAATACTGTGTTCAGTGTCTGATTCGTTACTGGATAGGTCTTTTGAGATCGGTCTTTAATGGTGAAGAGAGTGTGAGAACAAGATCTTTGTTTTAAAATACTTCTACCGTAAATAGCGATCCAAACAGGCCGTAGACATACGTAGAAGAAATAATGCTGGGGAAAGTATAGAATCTTGTGGCACTCCTGCGGTTATAGCATAGGAATATCAGACCACCACAGGCTTATTTTAGTGTTGCTTCTGTCAGAACCGATCAAAAGGTTACGGCAGTAGATGTCACCTTTAGTACCACTGTCTATTATTATTTTCGACTCTGTGAACTTTCTTCACAATTCTGTGTACCGAAATTTATTTTTAAAAGTCGCCGCAACGCACCATCCACTTCGGAGAAAGGTGTGCAAATATGACACAGTGTGACAGCTGACATGTAATTTAAAATCAAACCAGCTCTATCTTCCCGCAAATTTTCTCAATTTCTGTTGCAGAAAATCGCGTCCATTCAACTATTCGGTTCGTTTACTCAAAATTGGTTCATGACTGCGGTTGAAGCCCGCACAACCATCCACACCAACAACCATTCATAAACTACCTTCCAACGTGCTGTTTAAGTGGTCCTTTCAACTCGAATAATTGCTGCCCGTAAACAAGTAATAAACTCAACCGAATAGATATCCCTTTCGTGCCATCATTATTCCCAAACTCAAATAAAACCCTCTGGCTATTTGCCAAAATTTAACCGAATTCTCCATCGTCAGGGCCAATTACTCATTTTCGTATCACCACACAATATCATTATAAACATTTCTAATTATTGTTTCGCATAAATTGGCCTCCCCCTCATCCCCCCCACTTGTGTTTTAATACAATTTTTGAATAGAAAAAAAATTAATATCCTTGACAATCACAGGAATCGACACTCATTTTCAAATACCCCCACACACACACTCAAATCGAGCGGAAACGCTAAACAATTAATTGCGCGACGGACAATACAATCTGCAAATGCCAACCGTAAAGTGTTTCAAATAAATTAAGGTCCCCCTTGCCGCACCACTTTAATCGATTTGTAATTGAATTCCAACGCCGAACGGAAAACAAAAACGACAATTAAACTAATAGAATAGAACAATATGCAATGCGGTTCGGCGCGGATCGTTTTCGGCTAACCAACGACATACAGCTGGCCTACAAAAGGCAAAAAAAAACAAACCCATCCGCATAAAATGAAAACATGTCATTCGGCCGTTTAAGTGCATTGCAAAATTTTAATCCAATTAAAGAGCACATAAAATATAATCACAATGAATTGGCAATGTTGGACAGCGCACTTTAAGCCCGTTACGGGCCATTCCATTAGGGTCAGAATTATATATGTATTTTTTTTTTTGCAAAATGTCATCGTTTAAGGATTTTTTTTCTCGTTTTAATTATTCCCATCCCTTTTGCAGGTAGTCATCATAATGAATATTAACCATCCTTGCCTCTGGGTAATTTTTTTGTTCTTCCTCCAATCGAGGCTTAGAGGGGGTAGCGAAAAATAAAACGAAACAAATCAACGCTTATAATGAAACAAAACAAATGACAACAACGACTACTACGACGGCGATGATGTTGACGACGATGGCGACGACGACGCCCATATTTTGCATGACATTTTGAATGCCTGTCACGAACATGACCAGAAAAATTATAGCACACAGGACATCACACAGAAACCAAAGAAAATCCCATACACTGGGTATAACAAATGAAACCATTTCGCGTTCTGTTTCTTTTTTTATTTTTGAAAAGCATATAGACGGCCATATGGGACACGGTGACGGCGCGGCGTAGTGAAAATGTCCTTAAGGACATTTTGTTTGTACATGTGTATAAATGGAAGTTGTTTCTTGCTGCTTTATGCTTTTGTTTGAGGTTTTTCGGGGGCTTTTGGTGTAGGCAGACGCGTGTATGTCGCACACGGTGGATTTAATTACTCGCGCGATTTTATTTTTTCCCCTGTTTTTTTTTTTTGCTCTTTTACAGAGTCTCCCTGGTAACGGTTGGAGTGATAAGTTTTCACCTTTCCGAAAGAAGGATACATCGTGTGTGTACTTAAATTTTGGTAAGTATACACTCGGAGGGGTATTTACCTCTTTGTAGAAGGAGGACAGTGTGACTTTGAGGGGAGACATGAGTGAGGCAGTGAAATGTGCTGAAATGAATAATATTTGCTTGCAGAAAGCTCAGAAGGTTATGTTATGAAACACGACTTTGTGTGACAGTTTGTTTTGGTTTTTTTTCATCTGCGAGACATCTCATCCATCGATGCTTTAGGCAGCGACAATTCGTTGAATGGTTGCAACTCGTTACTTATGTTCGACAAAAGTCTCCATTTTCTGGGTTCAAGCTCATCAAACTACAGTCAGAACCATACAGAAAATGTTGTATCCATGGACATCTCATCCACAGGCACTTCAACGAAAGATTTGAATTTTTTTAGATTTTTCTTTAATTGATTTAGGTAAAGTACAGCCAATCCTATATCAGAGACGTCTCATCCATGGACATCTCATCTGTGAACATCTCAGCCATGGACATCTCATCCATGGACATCTCATCCATGGACATCTCATCCATAAAAATGTTTAGTCTTCCTCGCCTAAACTTTTTTTTAAAGGTAACAACTCCTACTTCACAGACGATATAAGTTTACTAGGATCAACTCAATTTAGAATACAACTAATCCACATTGGAACCTGAAATTTACGTACCTACAACAAAACCTTCTAAGGGAGGGTCACGATTTTCTAAGAATATTCAAATATGCACACGTGTACGCTGTGGCTCAGTGGTTAGTTTGTTGGACTTTAATGAGTGAGAAACTGTTTAATTTCCAGCGAAATTGGTCCAGTAGTTTTAAGTCCATGGCCCACTACTTATATGGGTATTTCTAAATTATCTGAAATATTTCAACAGCAAATCTAATAAATATTGATGAATTATGAATTTTCCTTTTCTCTCTTTTTCAGCATGCGACCCATTGAAACCATAGTGAAATTTTCCTAGAATCTCCTTAAATAATTTGGAAGTGCCGTAGTGTCTTAAATGTCCCATAAAAAAATTCCGCGATATCAAAGTCCCCCTTTAGTTTGTTGTGAAAAAAATCGTCAATCAAATTGCGTTAAAAAAATCTGTCGGCCAGATCATCTTATCGTGAACGAGCAATAGGTTATGCAAATAAACTTGTTCTGTGAAAATATAGCTCGTTTACTGATGCGGCGATTGCGTCCCTTGCTTTTTAATTATATAAAACAAATGTCCTCCTGTTTGCTTTTTTTAATAAGTGTGCGTGTTCGCGAGTAGTTCCAGGCTTCTAAACAATCTGTCTACAAAAGGGAAAGCTGATCATAATATAAATAAATATTTTACTGGTGTGTTGTTATATTTTTTTCCTACTTTAAAGTTTTTAATTTACATTCAATTCCTGAAGAAAAATATTGGCTTTTATTTTGGGGCTCTTCGTTTTATACATTTTTGTATTTTATATATTTTATTTCGTTCAATTATACATTTTGCTTGTTGCTGCACAATTTTCAGTCACAGAAATATGATATTAATAATCTTACTATTGAATAATTAATTTAAGTGAACATAATATTAAAATATTTATTTTTTTGGAAGTTAACGATTTCATTTTAACCGCAAATTCACAAAAAAAAAAAATAAAACAAAAAAAATTAGCAAATAAGTAAATTAACAAATTAATAAATTAACTAATAAATATACTAAGAATAAATAAATAAATAAAGAAGAAGAGAGAGATATTCGAATCAGACCACCAATGTCGGGTCTCTTTTCGTCTCTCTTTTCTTTATTTTGGTGTAGTGGGAGAGAAACTCTGATATTATTCGTTTCTCTTATATGTTTGGGTGGCCGAGTACTGCTGTCCCCCGGTGGGGCTCGAACCTGAGCCGACCGGGTCACAAGCAATGACTCTACCCACTACACCATTGCCACCCACTAATATACTAAGAAAGTAAATAAACTAACAAATAAATATATTAAGAAAGTAAATAAATAAGCAAATAAATAAATCAACAGATAAATAAAATAAACAAATAAATAAAAGAACAGATAAGTTAATTAACAAATAAATAGACTAATAAGTAAATAAATTAATATACATAGTGAAAGATAAACAACGTTGCATTAGTTAAACACATCGTATATTTAATTTTAATTTAATTTAATTTGTTTATTAGATGATTATCTGGAAGGTCACATCCTATTTTGAAAGTACCGGTGAGTTTTCGTATTCTGCCAATTTTCTTTTTTAGTGGAGGAACGACCTGAGCTTAAACTACTACCCCTTTTCAGTTCTACAAGTTAAATCTGATGAAGAACTACCATAGAGTATTGTTTTGAATATCGATTCGTTAATTTGGCTACTATTCTAAGTAGACACACTTTCTGTACATCTACTTACGTGATAGGCAAGTCCCAATATATGCAGGTCTACCAAATATTTGTCCCTTTAAAAGAAGTAAGATTTAAGCCTCGAACAGGAATATATTACAGCCAGACTACAATTACAACTGTAGGCCCCTTAATGCCAAAGATGTCAACAATATACAACATAACAGAGCTTCAAATCACTTCAAATGAAATCCCCCCCTAAGTCTTCCATTCACAGCAATTCATAACAAAGACCTTCCTTTGCATTTTACCCCAAATCGGTGTACAGACCCCACAGTTCTTTCTCATTCCCGCTCCGTTCCATACCACTTAGTCTCGACTCTCACCTTTATGCACCGCTTTGCCGGCAAGTATAATGTATAGCATTTTGTCACGTTTAAATGACGCGACCCTCTCACGAAGGTCATAGAACATAACTAGGCAACCACTGTTGTAATCCTTTGCGAACATTGCCTAAGGCGAAGCCAAAAGAGGATTACTTGAAACAACGCATGAGGAATCATTTTCGACACCTTCTCCTCTCCTCTCAGCTCAGCATACACTCACTCACTATACTCCATATACGCACACTGGAGCCTGAAGGTCATTCGTTTTGCCAAAAACGCACATAATGGGTCCTTGGTTAAATGGTTTTATGGCACCACCATATATAGTATGGCGCGCGCGGCGGCGGGGGCAACGACAAATTTACATTTTCGCCTAGGCCCACACGTCTCGCAGGTGGAAGTGTTACATCACGCAATACCTTGGCATCGCACATATTTCTATTTAATACCCTGGCACTTGGAAGTACTAAAAGTGTAACTGGGGCGTATGCGTAACCTATTTTGTTATTATATTTTCTTTTTTTTACTCTTTACACTCACATCTTGATGGCTTATGTGTGGCTGTGTGTGTGCATGCTTAGCTATTTTATGGTGTTATGCTAAATTATTGGGAGAAGGTTACTTAGAGAAGGGGACCACAGAAAAATGAAATAAGATATTAGATATGCAAATAGGAGATTATATTCCAAAAACAAAAAATTCGTTTCAATTTTGTTTCGTGGAAGTGGCTTTTGTTTTTGCCAAAAAAAAAAATAACAAAACACATGTTAGCCCGGTTACTTGAGGGTCCTTTTGAAGTTTTTTAACTTTCTCGCATTACGTAGTAAGAGAAAGGTATTGTAATCGTACAAAAAATCGAACTCGAGATTTTAATCAAATCTGACATTACGATGATAGAGGAACTCGAAAAAGTGGGTCTCGCAATTCTGTCCGTCTGTCCGTCTGTCCGTCTGTCCGTCTGTCCGTCTGTCCGTCTGTCCGTCCTTTCCTGAGCTCCACAGCGCAAACGGCTGGACGGATTTCTTTCAAACTTCGGATTTGGAGTTTGTGGGCTTACAGTTCGGGGCCATTTTTTTTTTCGCATGCTAACCCTATTATTAACGGTACTTCCCATATAACGGTTTTAAACAAGTTTGATTTTTTCAAAAACGGCTCTAACGATTTCAACCAAAATTGATATTTGGGCTTATGTAGGTGCGGTTAACATGACTGCATACCCAGTTTTTCGCAGAAAAATCGAATAACGGTAATTTTGAAAATTGGTCATATCTCAAAAACGGTTAAAACTATTTCGAAAAAAATTCATATTTAAGGTAATACGGTTATTCCCAACATGATGGCAAACTCAGATTTTTCCTAAATTATCGTTCAACGGACTTTTTTCGAAAAATGTCGTTTTTTAAGACTTTATTTAATTATGGCTTACTTGAAAACGGCTTTAATGATTTTAACCAAAATGTATACTTGCGCTACGCTACATGGGGTAAACATAGCTGTATACCCAGTTTTTTGCTAAAAAGTCGAATAACGGTACTTTTGAAAAGTGGCCTTATCTCAAAAACGGTCAATACGATAGCAACAAAAATTAATTTTTTATGTAATATGGTCATTCCTAACATGATAGCAAACTCAGTTTTTCTCTAAATTGTCTTTAATGGATTTTTGAAAAAAGTCATATTTTGAGAATTTGGGTTTCTTTTGTTTTACCTACATGAAAACGGCTAACGCGATTTTGACCAAAATGCATACTTGGAGTATATTTGACGTTTTTAACATTATTGCGTCCTTTTCATTTCAATTCTAACCACCGGAAACGCTGATTTTGAAAACTGCTCAAATTTCGAAAACGCCATTTTCGATTTGGATAAAACTTTAAAAACCACGTAATACTAACATCCTGAACAATACCCTATACTCAGTTTTTAGCTAAATAGTTGCGCAAGATTATTTTTCGAACTCAAAATTTCCATATTTGTTACTATTTTGTACGCATTATTTTTCAAAATCAGCTTTAAAGATTTTGACTAAAATGCTTATTTACGATAACATAAGTATTCTTAATAAAACCCCGTACTTAGTTTTTCTTAGAAAAATGCAAATAGGTAATGCCGTCTTTTAAACATTACCGCACTACCAGTTAAAATGTAATCACAACTACTAGAAACTCCTTTTTAGCAAATATTTCCCACTTCTTTTTTTCAACCATATTAATCATGAACCTTAAAATAATTCCAATCAATTGGAGTCTACACTATCAGAAGCCCGCACATCATTTACCCCCAAACACGTGCAAATTTAAAAACAAATCTCTGAATTCTTACATCACAAACCCTACTTCGAGTCATGGCCACCTACCAGCATCATGAAATTTGAAAAATCTTGTTTTATAGCCTATAAACAATAATAAAATAAAAATGAACCAACCAAACTGATGATATAAACGAGAAAGTTTCGTGCGATCCAGTCGTGCACTTTATTTTTCTTTTGTTCTCTTGTCCTCCACTTCTTTCTCTGCTGCCACATTGTTTGGATTTTTTATGTAAATTTTACGCCCTCGAGTGTTAAACAGTAAAGATTTGTGAGTTTTACGATTTGATTTGAAGACTGGCCAAAAGCTGCTCGCAAAAGGTGGAAAGTCAGATATATATATAAGTCAACCAAGATGGTGGCGGGTTGTTTGTATGGAAATTGGATTTGAGGGACATATTTTACCAAATAGGAAACCAGGAAAAAACCCGACCTCTATGATGTAGTTTATGACGAACGTGACCATATGACAGGTATATGAGTAGTTTTATGGAGTTGATTGGCGAAGGGAGAACAGATTTGTTTGGTTTATAACTTGTTTATGGTTCGTGGAAGAAATTTGAGTACGAGACGTGAGCTCGTTCCAAACAACTTTTTAATGATGGCGCAGTTGGAAATGTGAAGAACAACAGAGTTGTAGATGGAGGACTGTGATCGGATTGAAGATAATATTTTGCGCAAGCTGTACAATGTATTGTTGGTTTAATGGGCATCGTTAAGGACACTTTGGCTGTGATGATTTATATGGCGGTAATTAGATTTTCATCGACTGGTGGTGAAGGGAGACTATTCGTTGTTGTCCTTGTTTTGTTTAGAAAGGTCATGCTGCAGAGCTGTTAATTTTATTGTAAGCGTGTGACATGTGGAAAAAATCAGGTATGATTTGCTATATAAAGAGTGGGTTCCAGCGCAGCCCAAACCTTTCTCTGGTCTTTTTGAGCTCAAACCTTTCCCTAACTGTGGCTGTCAAGGAGCTGTGACCTTAGTCTGTTAGTGCCTTTCATCAGCCAGGTGAGCCTTTTGAATTTGCGTTGATGATGCCATCGCCATTAAGAACTTCGTTCAGAATTTTTCAGACAAAGACAGTGTGAATTATATGATGCTATGACAAATCCCCCCCTGGAGGAAAATGGTACGTACGAAGTGGGGCTGAATGCTTGTACTTTTATAGAAAATAACTAGATAGTTGGCACTGTGTGAAAGGTGACTATCTGCGGTGTAAAAATATAAAGCTTGAAGCTTCCTAACCAAACGTGCAGTTCTTTATTTGTGTCTTCCCCGAATTGACCCACCTGTTTAAAAAAATGCCTAAAAAGACTGCTGCCTGTTCCGATTTTCCCTGACTCCTCGACTTACTCCATAACTCTGACAGGGTTTGCGATTCATTTTGAGATAGGGTTGCATTCCAGCTTTTCGCTTTGAAGTGGTTCTTGTCTGAACTACTAAAAGTAGACGGGGATTTTTAAAACTTAGCTCAAATTCCTTAAATTGTTTCCTCCTCAACTTTGTCTTCATCACTCCCTTTTTTTAACAACTATTTACAGTCTTTTGAGGTCTTTTTGATAAGTACTGCTCTCTCTGATCTTCATTTTGAAAGCCACTGTCAGCGAAATACTTTTCCGTTTGCATTAAAGTATAGTCCCAACTAGGCAACCCTGCGGAATACCATAGCAAATCCGATTTCACTCTAACTCAAACGTGGAACTGCATAGAAAAACATTTAACACCATCGTTCGGGTTAATTAAAATCCATCTGCGGCGAGACTTTTTAATGAACCACCAGCTGACCAACTTCCATAACATATACAGCACTCTGTCATCACCTTATGTGTGCTCGCTCACCGATACCTTATACCGGAAATGTCAACGCAAAATGAAAATTATTTTCCCCTACAATAACGATAAGCTCTCCGTAAACCTTTCCGTTTCCTGAGACGCCCCCAACCCCAAAAAAAAAATTTACACACATCCTCAGTGCAGCAGCACAACCGGATGTGAATGCAAACTTGATGAAGTTACCAGGTAAAATTTATCTCATAACTTTCACGTTCCGGACATTGCTGTACTACATCTCATCATAATCATCTGCTTCTGCTGCTGGACAAAGATCAGGACCAAACAGAGTGTGCGAACAATACAGACTGTCATTAGGAAATTGTAAAGCTTTGGTGTATATGTATGTGTGTGTGTGTGTGCTTCGGGATATGTGCCCGCAATATCTGGCGGCAACTTTAGTTGATGATGATGGAATTCTCTCTAGTAGCAAGCTTTGAAAACTACTTCTGCTTATTCTTTCCGCTCAACAAAACTGTAATACCTCTATAAGGATGTATGTGTGTGTGTGTAATAGTATGCCGGCTCAAATTTCCACAGACTAAGGACGAACTAATTATTTTACACAACTTGAAGATGGATTGCCATTTAAGTGGATATTGAGGTAAAAGCTTGAGGATTGCGGAGATCCTTTAATTGATTTTCAATTAATTTCCAAGATTAAATTATGCAACACACACACACATAATTATGTACATAAGCAGAGACATATTCAAGATGATTACATCATATGGTTTCGAGTAGAAAGATGATTCCTCAAATAATTGTGTAGAGCTATGCTCAAAGGAATTTAAGGATTTAAATACCGAGGTACGTAGTTGTGAACCAAAGGGATATCAGTACTCAATTTGAATCGATTGGGGGAGGTATATATCACTTAGGGAATGTACAAGAGTGACAGTGTTATTGAAAACAGATTTTACATGTTTTGTTTAAATAGAGAAAATCGTGAGGGGTGTTCGTTGGTTCGTTAACCTTATGCACTTACTGTTGAAATCAGTTTTCTAGTTTTCTTTTGGGACACCCCGATAACATTGAAATACTCAAGAACTTATTTTTTCCAGATCCGCAATATTTGGGACTATTTTTTAACGAAAAACATAAATACTTTCAATTTTTTTTACTGAGGAAATCGCAATTCAGCCAAAGTTTCGGATACACCCTGTGTAGTAATTTTCCTAAAATTTGCAATTTTAATAGCTTTAAGAATTTTCTTTAAATAGAAGAAAAAAATGCAGGAAAAAATTCATTCGTTAAAGTGTTATGATTTTTGCAAAAAAATGTCACTCTGCGGAGTCTTGCTTGGGAATTAACTTGTTATCCTCCTGTGTGAAGAGTTTTGTTTGACAGGATTGGTGTAGTTCAGGGTAGGTAGGTTGCTGTTAACACCACAAATTGGTTGCCTCTTATAGTCATTCTAGCAGTTAACTGCGACTTTGTCCGCGCGGCGCTCTATTAAAATGTACTTTTTCAGAAAAGTTGTTACTTAAATAGTTTTTTATTTTTTAAAAGATTTCTTTACAGCCAGTATTTTGTTTTTCCAATGGGCGGTAGTAATACTACAACCCCGGTCAATACAATAGCTTTAATTAAATTTCTATGCAAAGCTTTGATTTGCAGTGGCGTGCCATTAAGTACATAGTTTAAGTGGTTTTAAGTACCGAAGGAGCAGTAGGTACAGATGTGCTCTTCAAAAGAGTTTGTCTATGGTTTGGAATACCCGATGGTTTAAGGGAATTTAAAAACTCTAATGGATAGTTAACGGCTTCATATACATTGCTAATAGAGTCTTTCGATTTGTAGACCACTTCTTCTCCGTCATTAAAAGACTTAGGGAAGATGTCATTAATGAACGCAGATTGATCATGTATTGGGTTCAAAATTGCTCGTTCGCAAAACCATTCTATACGATTATCACTTTTAGTGGCAGACTTGTCAAAAGCTTGAACATCATAGTTAGTCGCCTTCAGGGTCTATTTGCCTGTGATAAGCCATAATCCTTAATGGTTCGTTCACTGTATGCTAAGGCAGCTTCTCTAATAACATATAAGCTACAGTGATCCCCGGATAAGTTACCCTCGCTTAATTGCCAAAAACTGAGCAAAATTAGCATGCCATAAGAAATGTGCATAACGTTTCCCGGTTAATTGCGCTTCAAAAAGTAAATCTTCTCATTTAACTAAGTAAATAAAAAGTCTCCCTGTTTACATACATAACAAAAGCATTGAAAACTTTTTGTGCTTACAGCTTAAATAAAATCAAAGACACTTGTCACATCAATGGTCAATACTTTTTTGTGTTTGCAATGCAATAAAGCGGGGTTTTCCCTATTGCGTCGACAATACGCTTGGGGGATACTCGTAATTGCGTTCCTAGGATAAATGCGTTTAAAATTAAACATTTTCCCCGACGCAATAATCCGGGGATTTATTGTACTATTTGTCTAAAAGGTGTTCAGTGACATTTCGGACCTGTTGTTCAATCCGCCTATTAAAATCTCCAGTTAAAAAAATACTGCATTAGGTCACTCGCGCAAATTATAGCTAGGAAATACATATCCATCCATACGCCATGAGCATGAGACTGAATTGAACTGTGAAGCTGCCAAGCTAAGCACATTCTCACTCAGACTTGACCACTTCAGCCAACACCAAACCATAGCGAACACAGTCGACAAGCCACTGCAAATACCCAGCCATCTACGCATTGGTTGCTATGGACGTGGAGTAGCTTGGGATTATTATTCACTTCAGTCATGCTCGCAAGTCGCAACTCGCATGCCTGCCGCATACAACCCCAAGTCCCAAACCGATACGGAATGGAATATGGAACGTCAAGTCGTAACAATTTAACCATTGTTGAGAAACCGAACGCACTGGGACTGGGACCTGGAAGTGTGGTACGCTGAACGGTATACTCAACCCACCCGACCCCAAGCAGAACTGGCAATCGAAGAATCAATCTTAATTTCTTGTTGATTAAATAACATCTGTCTTTAATTTATTCTAGCTCAGGCCCTGGAAGGAGCAGAAAAACAAATGATGCCTTAAAATACTCGGGAAAATATTGGCCAAAGATCAGTTTAAGATTTAACAGATTGGCCAAGTTCTATTGATTGAAATAGCAGTTTGAGTTGAGTAATGTTTAAATAAAAAAGTTTGCCACCTCTTTTCAACCTTTGTAGACGAATTTTGGAAAAAGGCGAAAATAGGTATTCGATGAAACTATTTTCTATAAATTTTGAGTAACAGCAATACCTCTCTAAAATGGGTAGGAAGAGTCGTATCAGGTAGTGAAACATATCCTGCAAGTTTCATGAATCTACGATTAGCGGTTTGGCCTGTACTTCTGTTTTGTGCAAAGATACTTCTCATCGCCGACAGAGAGCGCTGATTGCTCCTAATTTCTAGAACTTCTCAATTCATTCAAGTGACCTTTAAGCCATTTAAATATGGAGTCTGGTTCACAACTTGTTAAATGTTGCTTAAAGCATCTCTGTTGTTTTTAAATAAATTTGTAGAATGGAACACCCACCGACTAAACTTTAAGAAAATTTATTGAAATAATGATGAAACTCTCGGTCGAAAAGTCTTGCCGCAACTCGGGTAGGCACACAACATAAACTTTGAAGACATCTGGAGAAACCTTCCACTTCCAAGGAAGGGAGTTCCAAATGCAAATTCCCTCGATTTTACAATTTCATTTCCATTTTTATTTTTTTTTGCATTTTTTTCTGAGATTTGATTTTCTTTACTTAAGTTTTTTTTTTGTTTATCCCCGCCACATCCATCCATCTATTGCAATCTCGATTGCGACTCCCCAGCGTATAGATAGACACAGTTCTCATGTGAATCAAGAATTTACGGATAAATAAAGGATACATTTGCATATGTTGTGTATTTTATTCTTCGTCTTAGTTCTTTATACTTTTTTCTCGTTCGGTCGTAACAAACCACATGGTTGGAGTCATCCATCTACGACGACGACGACGTCGCATCGTCCTCCGTCCTCGTCTTTCTATTCACAGTAAATGCGAAAGAATTTGGTTTTCAAATTTTGAAATGGGATATAAAGGATCGTCGCACATCCGTCTGCGTGCGATATCTACTTTTGTGCTTCTTGGCACCACCGATGTGTTTTGCCTCCCTATATTGCCCACTCGACTGGAAGCGCTTTTACTTAATTCAAAAGGTCGTACGTATACACACAGCAGACAAAAAAAAAAGGAGCAAGCGGATCTTTACCCCAAAAACGAAAAATTATTCCCTCCTCAGAGAGTGTTTCTTGTGCCGTTTGAATGGCAGCGACTTGGCCTACCTGTTTCGTGTAACTATTTTTCTGTTTGCCTCCTCCCCCTGCTCTCCTGCTTGTTGGCTCATACAAATTTATACAATTTGAGCCTTTCTTGCAAAGTGAGATGGTGTTATTAGTGAAATTTACATAATGGGTATGCGCAACAGCTCTCTGAATGCGGATGAATTATCCTTTCTTTCAGTTTGTGCCTCTTTAGATTTCTTTTCAACCATGTTTTGTATGATTAGGCTGTGAATGGAGTTGCGTTTGGCGGCGGCACCCGCTGTTGTTGGTTGAGTTCGCGAAGAGTGCTTCATTTGTGGCTTGTTGGCTTTTGTGTATCTGGGGCATCGTTGGAATTTAAGGGCTATTTGACTTAGTATAGGTATGCTAATTAAAAGTGATGCAACTACCGTAAAACTAACTCAAAGGACGTCAGCATCGCATCGGCAAACAAAATCACGTTAATGTCGTCTGCATGCGACGCTGGGGGGCGATTATCCTTGGCCCTCTGATTGCCAAATCACAGTTATGCGGATAATACACACACATGAACATTTAATGTGCACGTCCACTCGGGCTATGGACAAATAAAAAATGTTGCCGATATAGTCCTTTGGCCTAATGACGGCCATTTTACTAAGGCTAATCGTGGAATCAATGCGCCTGTCAATTGAGCGATGCAAAGCTGTGATGTGATGGCCATGTGTCAGAGGGGGCTTGTGTGTTTGTGCAAATCATGTCAAACGAGCTAAAATCCGAAAATATCCGTGCCGGCAGAATTATATGCCGCAGCTCGTTCATCCCACTTTTCACGGGTCACGGCTTGTACTTGGTGTAGCAGCGGGGGCTAGAGTGCCATCGGGGGTACACGGGACCAGCATCTGGTAGTAGTTGTGTTGTTAAATTATCCGCATTTGGTGTTTATTCATGAGAATTGCCTAATGAATTATTCCAAAGGGTTGAAAGTTGCTGTACTACATGCTGTGGAAACACAACTGAACACATGCACAATCGTTGCTGGTGGCGGAGGTGGTATAGTTCACCTTATGCAAACATCCCCATAGCGCTGGTGTAGCACTTGTGCACTATACAGCACAAAGGGTGTGTGGGACATGTTTTCAAGTGTTAGAAGCGGCATAATGGAGGGGGTAGGTCCGGGTCCGGGCGCGCCTGGCAATCATTCCACCTGAATGTAATAATATTTTTGATCGCACGGTTAATATTTTATGTGCTCTGTCGGAGGCTATGTATATAAACTTGGCTAGCACACGTTGAAAGAGTGGCCAACACCACAATGACGAGAATGATGGAGATGACGATGACGATGATGACGATGACGACGGCAATGGCGATGGGGTTAAGCTTAATCATTCATTTAAAAGTCAATTTAAAAGTTAAGTGATTGGATGAGGGCTGGGATTATCAAGTTTTGATTGTTGAGATGTGGGATCAAAGTTTTTAACGATGGACCGTAACCGAGGTGTGGTGTACTCATTTTTTTTAAGTTACGATGAAAAGTTTCTATAGCGAGATGATTATGGAAGGGTATCCGGTTTCCGGTGTTATGAGTTCTCGTTAAGCTAGGTGCTTCCTGCCTTTTTATGGATTACTCTCTGAGTTTTAGTATATTTTTCTGGTCACTATTAAATTAAAGTTTCAAAAAGTAATGACAGTCGGGCCTGGATTTGAAAAATATACCCAGAAACTACAACTTTCGTCAATTTCAGTGCAGAACTATCAATCCGTTAAAACGAGAAATATTATTAAACCCAGAACAATATTTTTGATCAGAAAAAAGAGACGCAAAGAAAATTGTCGAACAAAAAGAGCCAAAAAGTCGAACTGAAAAGGACTTTCTGTAATATATATTTTACTTGTGAAATATCGGAACAACTCGTTCTGAATATTTCATCTGAAATACAAGCTTGAAAAAATTGTTTTTTTAATTAGAGAGATCTGTTGCTTTATGTAAATTCATAAACAGCAAATCTTTGATCAAAAATTGCTTCAGATAAAATATATTTAACCACTTTTATTCATATATGTTCTGTTTTTTTTGAAATCCTTATAGAAAGCGATTTTATTCTTTCATTTTGGACTCTTTTGCAAACAAATTTTGACTTTTTCTCTGAGCAGAAATCAAATTTTGTAGATACTGCTGCTAATGAAAAATTCAGAACGATTTGCATGAATATGTTGTTTAAACTATTTAAGACAAGTTTTTTTCCGACCTTTAAAGTTATTTTTGTACCAAATTTTTACTTTGTCAGATCTAATATTTAAGTAGAAAATGTTTAAAAGCTTTGCACAGATGTTCTTTATATTTTAAAGGGAAGATTCGTTACTCGAAAGATTTTTCGACAAATTTATAGCGACAATTTGTACACTTTCTGAACATTTTATCAAAAAAGAAGTTCTGCTTAGTGTCAAAATGTTGCTCAATGTTTTTGCTGGTAAAAGACCGATGCATAACCAATAACCTACATCCTGCCTCTTCTTTAGAGCCGTTTAATATAATTTTGAGAATTTTTTGAGCAGACTTTTAGGCCGAATTTTAACTATTTTTCACATTTTTGTACTGTGTTTGAATTTTGTACCGATTTTAGGTAATAAGTTTCGCTAAGTATTTTTTTGGTTGGTCGGAATTGTTCTGCGTACAAAATATGCGCTTGCAATATTCAGAAATTTTGGTCAGAAGTGAATAGTTGAATATAGGTATATGAAGTTCGCTCTATATTCTAAAAATATCTGTCAAAAGGATTTAAGGCTCAGAAAGCAGCAATTTTCGCTTTTATTTTGTTTGTTTTTTGATCAAAATTGTACTGCGTCCAAAAATGTTGCACAATTTTGATCACCACATATTTTAGACGTTACTACTAGCTTTATTTGTTGCTGGTTTTTGTAGATCAAAATTCTGAACATTTGTAGATTATTTGGGAATCTTTTGTACAATATAACCAAATTCTATTGTTATGACCAGAATTGTTAGCATTTTCTATTTATGTTTGTCAAACCAGGAAGTAAAAAAAATGTGGGCAATAATTCTGACCACTTGAGGAAAACCGCTGTAATTTTCTGGGTAGCTTTTCTGTAAGAAATGTTGGGTGAACAATTAATGTCATTGGAAATTCGACAAAAACCTCATTTCGTAACACAAGCCACATAATCAGAAATCGCATGAATATAGCCTACCGTGTCCTATGAACGAACAGCAATAAATTCAATAGGCTACAAAAGTTGTCAATCTAAAAGGATTCAACAGACTTCCTGGTCCCGGAGAAAACAAAACAACATTTCTCCAAAACGATACCATACATTCACATTTAAGCCTAAATACGTTATTTTCCATGCGTCTCCCAATTGGATAGGGCAGCTGCCCAAAAGGCATACCATAAGCGGATAATATAGTTCGTCTGTTTACGCTCCTCTTCCACTGAACTGGCACGAATGACGAAAAAGGCAAAACATCGCAAAAAAAAGGGAATTCCATACACAAAACCCCATGTGTAGTCTATTACCAGATTTTATGTGAACCGGACGAGAGTCTGGTTTTTCGTTCGTCGGTTTGTTATCATAAATTTTCACGGCATATATCGCAAATATCCCAAAGCGTCCCCATAATACTGCCTGAGAAATTGTCCCGCCCCTCAATGTAGGCAAACATTTTCAACGACACATGCGGGCCGAGTAAGTTGGACTGAGGTACTTTATGAAAAGTTCACACACTCGTGTACCATGCCGACATCTAGTGCAGGGTTGGGTAAAATGTAGGTGACCTTAATGCACGGGAATACATATGTATGTTAGGTCTTAAGAGGTGTGAGTGTGTGTGGGGGTATGTTTTTATGTCGCATGTAGAAAGCCAGAATGGAAGCAGATGTCGACGTTGAAGGTTTAGTAGAATAAAAGGAAATTCGGTTATTCCGAAGGTAGTACTCTGGTTGACTTTACATTTTACCGAGTGAGAGTGAAGCCCTTTAGTAGTAAAATCAATTTTTTATCCCAACTTTTACTTAACTTTGGATGGCGCTTACGATGGGCTGGGGTGGACCATACATAGAGTCGTCTAGATTTTTGCAGTTCTCTATGGTTACCTGAAATGGTGCATCTGGGGAAGTGACCTATTTTAAAAAGTATGTTAGAACTTGGACTTGGAGAGTGAGTACTCTTGAATGTAAATACTGTTGGATTAAAAGTAGTGAATGGATACGCTTTTACTTTGATATTTCTATCTGAAACCAGGTGTACCTCGCTCGGCTTTGTCGGTGCCCAGGAATTGTACCGCTTATATAATGGTCTTATCCATCATCAGCTAAAGAAGTAACGAAAAGTAACGCACGACTTTTTGTTTAGCGAATTTTGAAAAAAGGATGTCCCAACGACGCAATCTGCTCTATTTCCATCAGTTTCAAGTTCGTATGTCTTCTGAATGAGTTGCTCCGTTAATCGTTATATCTGAAAAATCCATGCGGATTGGGTGAGTAGTTTTATAGTGATCCCTAAACAAATCCATATACAAACTTAGTATATTACTATATGGAGAGATTTGACAGACCATCAGTGCATCTTAAGTACCCCACTTCCTGCGGACGCTGGGAAAATATCTCAAAGTATTAATGACGTAAGAAAGTTTCACAATTCAGCCACAAAAATTGTTTTCTTCCCTTTGTCCCAAAAATTGAACTCAAACAAGAAAATGATGGATAGGAACGAGGTCTAGGAACTAAAGTGGACATGTGCGGCCATTATCTTTGTTAACAGGCCCACTCTGAGGTGTACTGATTTAAAAAATCGAGATATATCCACATTGTTTATAGACACGCCTACTTTTTGGGGGCGTTTTTATGAAATTAAACATCATACGTATCTAATGTTGTAATAAATGGCAAGGGAACTCAGTCATGTGTCCAAAAGGACGACCTTCAGGACAAATTCACTCCATTCTTAGGCCAGTTCTTAGAATTATGTTCACATTGTTAGGAGACACGCCTACTTTTTGGGGGCGTTTTTATGAAATTGAACATCATACGTATCTAATGTTGTACTAAATGGCAAGGGAACCCAGTTATGTGTCGAAAAGGACGATCTTCCAACAAATGAACTCCATTCTTAGGCCAGTTCATTGCTCTTCTTCATTGCCAACCACTCTATTTAATTCCGAATTATAACAAGCGTTTAATATTTAAGCACAACACCCCCTTCCAATCAATCATCTCTCGTGCTAACTCACTTAGTTTCAACCTCGATACAGACTGGCTTGTATAATTACCCATCAATCCAAGCATTTTATTTGTCACTTTGTCGCCCGCGCACAAACGGTAGCTACTGTCTGTCGTGCTTGCATGCGAAAAGGGGTGGACAACGGAAATATATGAACAAATATTAGTCTTTCGCTCAGCGCATGCAATTATTTCTTAATCAAACTCTTTATGTGTGTATCGACTTCCTATAATAATACAGAGTACGGCCTTTGAACATTAATTATTTTGAATGACCATGCCACCATGTGAATGAAATTATATGGCGAAGGGTGTGTCCAGGATACATATACGACGTGTATACCCGATGACATTGATGAAAAATTCTAAGGTGATGCCTCACTTTGTCGCCATATGAAGGGGCATATTACGACGCAGTCCTTTGAATGTTTTATTCATATGCATTGAATCCTTAACTAGGCTACCCGAAGGGTTATAATTAATTCCGAGCTGTTAGAAGCTTTTATTTATTCAATGCTTATTAGCATTGAATCAATGCTTAGCGAGGGGTGTGTTGTAGGTAACTGAACAAAAAAAAATGGCGGTCTCCAAACTACACAAATGCAACACAAAACGAAACGAAGAACACACGTTGTCTTAATCATCAAATTAATTAGCCATCCTTAGAGAGCCTTAGAGATTTGATTGTGTGTGTATGTGTGTCTCTGTGTGGTGGCACCATGATAAAAGGGATGTAAAAGTTTGTTTGTTCATTAGATGTTGACAGGACGATTAGAGGAGCATTACAAATGCCATTAGTCTAATGAGTGTACCCTATGTTTGCGGAAGTCCTCTTTTTTCTGTTTTTCTTTTCAAACTTTGTTTTGTTCGTGAGTGTGGCTTTTAATTTGTTTGACTGGAAAATTGCTTTAATTGAGGTAGGTGATGTTTTAAGTGGTCCTTAAGTAGGTGTTTGTGTTTTGAAATGTGTGCCGATGAAATTTGGAGAAAACAAAAATATGAGACCTACAATTTTTTTCTCATGGCCACTTCAATCCCAGGAGAAGACACGTAAGGAGATTGCTCCAGTTTCATAGCTAAGCCGTCCAATACCAAAAGTAATGAATACAGAAATGACCACTCCTTCTCCAAAACATCAATAGCATCGACTGAGTCGTCTTTAGTCTTTTATCGCCTTTGGATTGTGCACGTTAGGAGCTTTTCATAGATGCCCATATTGCCAGGGTTACGTTTATATAACCTATTTTATTTTTTTTTAAGGGGCAGGGGGGTCAACTGAAATTTTACAGAATACTATATTGTCATTAGGCATTTGTCAAGGTATTATTTAGGCATTTATTCAGAGAATATGACAGATAGCGATCAGAAGATGTAACAATTTCACTTTTAGTGTTTTTTTTTAAAAGGGCGCCAAGTGAAGGGGGGTCACTGTAATTTGTTCCAATGCTGTGATGTCATTAAGGAGAATATGTAAGTGTATTACAAAGAGTTAAACGAATGCGAGCTGTGGCCAAAGCTGCTAAAATGCGGTCGCTTGTCTTGAGATTGTATTGACCCCTTTGGGGGTAGGCTTTTTATAAAAATTTGGGTTTGAAAAAATAATTTCCGTTGATTATAGGATTGAAAATTACAGAACGTATGTTTATTTTAACGCGTATAATGTTTCTTCATTTAGAAGTTTACTCAGCGCTCCCCCCTTAAGGGGGGGTCATTTTTTAGAAGCAAGTTTTAAGCTCAATTTTCGCACGATTTATTGAGTCAAAAATCTTGTAAGCAAAAGCAAGTTGTCCAGTTATTTTTGCCACTTGAGGGCACTCGAAAAAGGGGAACAGAGACTCATAGGCAGTGACGTAGTACAGTTTTTTTGTTCCTTTATCTGTCAGGACAGTACACAGCTGTTTCCCACTGGGCCTCGAATAAACCGCTAATAAAAAAATCCGTATGTACTCTCAAAATTGCTATGCGAAGATCGATTCCACGTGCAAACCAAAAAATAACTCATTCTCCTTTTATTCCATATACCCATCGCTTACTGCTACAATTTCCCATTAACTCCTCTACTCAATATTCCCTTTATTATAATTAATCGAAGCTACCAATCATAAAAGTCTACTATACACCTCTGCACATAAAAATATTCAATTTACTCCCACAATATGTTTACGTATTGCATTAAGAACTTCTTCATCCACACTAAGGGCTTTCCACGTAATCCAAGGAACGCATTTATCTTCGATATTTCCCGAGAGTATAACTTCTCCAATATCCAATATTATCTTCCCTGTAGGGAATGACTTGGAGTATCATTATGAAAAAGAAAGGAAGCAGACAGGGACATTGTGTACATAATATACGCATGAGACTATCTATATGTATGGTAACCCTTACCCGTGCTGCATCATAATTATATCTTTCTTCGTTCTTCAATCTGACCCAATTAGTTTTTGTATATAAGGCAAAGTGCGCGCAGTGGTTAAGGGAAGCAGAGTGGGAGCAAAATATGAAAAAAAAGAAACTCTCTTTATCCTCGAGTGAAATTTGAAAGTACACTTTGTTCGAAATTAATAAAGTTACCCATATACCTACGCTTGGTGTCAATTATTTTCATGCTATCGATGCAGAGAGCAAAAAAAATGGGAAAAAAATGAATTACGCGAAGAGGAGTTGAGGACTGATAAAGTATCCTCGAGATGTTTAAATGAACTTGCGCTCGCGAGGAACTTCAGTCATTAATAAAGTCCCTGACATCAGAGGGGGAGGGACACGCAGCAAGGTGTTTTGCCGGCAAATTGGTAGCAATTCTGCCGAGTGATTTTGTGTCAACGCAAGGGAATTAAAGTCGTCGTGTGAGTGCATGTAACTGATGGTTGTTTGGTTGTGCTTTGATGTTTTGAATTTTTGATTCTTTATTTGTGGAATTTTTAAGTTGATGCCATGTGAAAAATTTGGGGTAATGGCAAGGGCAAGGGCTTTTGAAGACTCCAATCGTTAAATCAGGTTGAACTTAGCGTTGCACTTTGAGGTGGTCATGGAGTTTGAAGATTTGAAGAAACTTAAATTTAAAAAGCGTTGTCCAGTCTAAAATATAAAAATAATAATCATTGTAATATCGACCACAAATTCCCAGAATTTTATCATTTGAATGCTTCCCATTTTCACCATCAATTTTAGTGGGGTAATAGCAAGTTCAAGGGTCCCAGTTTTGCCTCAGAAAAATCCTTATAGCCCTAGGATTACAATAGACCTTACAAAGTAATAAAAACTGCTTGACAAATTTTGATACAACATTTTTTGCAATATTTCCTACAACTTAAGGCAGTGCCGTTCATTGCCACGCCTTCTTTTTGTGGGCGTTTTTGTCCAAAACTTGTTTTTCTCTTACTTAACTGATTTAAATTGGTGACCCTTTTCAATTTAAAGTCATTATCGCCTTGGACCTACCGACTCAATCCTTTCAAACTCGCCTTTTGTTACAAACCCCAAATGGTCTGCCCGATTCCATTCAATTTGAAAATATCGCCCAGACAAAAGAAGACAATTCCACCACATGAGTCCCCCTTTTTTTATGAATCTTTTTTGGAATCATTCACCTTATCTGTGTTTATCTTAAATACTGTTCCATTTCCGCTACCATTTTGTACTGGTTTTTTGTTCGCATCCTTTTGCGGTATAAAATTGTCTGCTTCCTTTAACATCTCACGTACATAATGCATCAAATGGAATGAATACAATATAATGTGCCATCTATGCGACAACGCATCAAACATTCGTCCTGGTGAATGTTTAATGCGAAGTCTAATGGGACATCAAAAATAAATGGGCTTGCTCGTCGAGCTAAAATGTTGCCCAACCGGCGCGCGGATGAAGGATATAAAATATATCTCTTCGCTGGGTTTTTTCTCGCATCATTTTCGTTTTTTTTTATCAATCATGTGTGCCTATATGAAAATTCTTCATGACGACGACGACGATGATGTTGATGATGATGATGATGTCCTCTCGCAAATAGTGGCCTCGATTTTAACCCGTCAAATATGGAAGAAAGCACAGAAAGAGGGACATTTTTTCGATGGCGACAATAACCGAGAATGAACATTTATCTCCAAGAGAATATCAAATTCGTATACCAGGAGAATACTCGCACAAAAAAAAAAATACATACACCAGGTACACGGTATAAATTGCAAAAAACCCAGGAAGATAAAGTCTTCAAATGTATAATAATTTCTGAATGAGTCTACAATGCGGTTGAGCGTTTCGAGGCGGTTATAAAGGTACCTACCTACGTATTTAAGCTGAGAGTATATAGACGCACGGTAGATTAGATTTTGAGATGAATTTCCATCTGCATCTGTATATATATTGAGGAGGAACTACAAGTGTCTATTTTAAAAGTAATTTAGAAACGGAACTAGACTAGAGCCGGATGTTGAGAGTTTTGAACGAGGACGATGAACGAGAGCGGATGGTGGTATGGAATTTATTTAGAATTTGCTTTTCTGTTGCGTTTCTCAGAAAAGAGTGCGAAGAACCCAACTGTCGGTAGAGTCTTCCTAATTTTGCATGGTAACGTATTTTTAAACGTCTTTCTTTTATCTACGATTTTTGTGAAGTGAATTTTTTATGATAAGGTGTGCTAAAAATTAGAAACGTAACGAAAAGTGAAACGCTCCACTCCGTACTCCGTGTGTTTTAATATTCCTTAGACTTGGAGTCTCACTTTCAGGCGCTAGAGCATTTCATTTTTGTTCAGTTGCTCAGCCTATAAATTTTGTTAAAAGAAAGCTATCAGTGAAGTTACCTCGTATACCTATCTCCAGAACTGTCCGTAGGGCATGGTCAATTTGCCATAGAGTAGGGAACATATTTTTCCAACATAGGCTTCTCAAAAGGCTTTGTTCTACCTATTACACTTTAAGAATCAAATTTCTAAAGCAGCGATAGGGTGAGTTGTGTTTGGAAATAGAAACGTAACGAAAAGTGAAACGCAAAAATTTCTATTTTTTTTATATATTTTGTTCTATATTTTTGCTATTTTTGTACAGTGAATTTTTTTAAAGCAGTTTTAGTAGGAACGTAACGAAAAGTGAAACGCCCCACTCGGCAATCAGTAACACTGTAGAGTAATGCGTTTTTTTTTATATTTTACTTTTTCTTTCAGTCTCAGGCAACCTTTACCGAAACGACGCTGCAGCGTTTCATTTTTCGTTACGACTCTCGTTCACTTGCTTAGCCGTATCCCTCAATTTTCCTCTTTGCTTTAAGTTTAGAGCAATGTTGTATACGAGATCACAAACCGACTAGAATCACATGCGTCCTGAATCCCCTCCCTTCTAAAGCATTGTGTCCTTTCAAACTCAATTAAAATGACACAAGCTCATCTAATTATATAGACCACCCCTCAGCTGGGTGGGGCATTCCCCCATCGATTATATTTCGATTATGCATTTTCGGCCACACCACCGCTCGGGGGCGTATACGTAACAAAATACAAAAAAAGATGACAGCCTCATAATTAACCATTTCAGCGGCCTCTGCTACAACCAGCACGCGGCAAAATCAACTCCCGCAACACTTAATTCTCCTAGCTTGACTATTTCCAAAACCAGAGTGGGTGTGATGATCAATAGTCGCCTTCCGTGGCCTGATAATGTTAATGTTCTTATTATTGCTGCCGTTGTTAATTTGTGGCGAAAATTGCGATGATTTATTACCCGTGGGGCAGGCAGCAACCGAAATGATATCGCTGGTTTGCATAGAAATAAAATAGCTAATTGTGATTTTACCTGCGAGTGAGTGTAGGCAGCGCCAGCCTGTGATGGCTGGAATAGCTAAATTAAAGCCCTAGGTCACTCAGAGGAGAATATGTTTATTCATTACCCACACCCAGCAGGCCTTTGGCTTGACGTGTAATGATTTATAGTACCTACCGAGATGTCAGCGCGGCAAAGGAGGGCCTGTGATAAATTCCTCCCGATGGCAAAGTAATTTTTACAGCGGAAGTACAGTACATCAGCAGAGCCTTCCATTTGTGATATCAAAAAAAAAACAACAACAAAAAGGAAACACAAGCAATGGGAAATTGCCTCTTTTATAAAATCGGTTACTCTCATTTCCATATGTCTTTTGGTTCGGTACTGTTCATTGATTTGATGACTTCCTTGTGCTGCCTTTGAAATATGAATGTACGCGTTTCTTTTATTACACTTACGTCTGTTGTTGCGTGTGCTTATTTTTCTGTTGATGTTGTTGACTCTCAAGGAATTTTATTTTTTTGGGGGGCGGATGAACACACGGACACATTATTTTATATTTGTCCTCAATTATTTATGAAGCGAAGTTTGAAGTCTGAACATTTATTAAGGTGTCGACGTGGGGAGTCAGCCGGTGAATGAAAATAATGGAAATGTCTTCCCTTTTGTCAGATGTTATCACAGAACGGAAGTTTTTAAACATATTTATTTTATTCACTATACAATTCAGTTGTAATTTCCATTTAATCCAATTATATCCTTGAGTGTGCGAATGCCTAAGCTATGTAAGGCCGAACCAGCTGAAGAATCTTCATCTGAATAGTAATATGCACTTGATTCGGAACTATAATCGTCCTCCACTGATGCTGATGGCTCGTAAGTTGGAGTTAATGAGCACCATATTTTTACTATAAATGTAAAAATAGTTACAACGATCAAAGAAAAGTGCGAAAACATTGCCTCAAATGCGGGAGAAATATAAGCACAATCGAGACTGAATAGTTACTGCTTTTGGACTGTGAATTTGAGGTTCATTTATAGGGCTTTTGGTCGTTAGCTGAGGGAAACAGCAAATTAATTGCAAGCGGATACAAATAAAATTGTCAGCTTTGTATTGTGGACGACAATTGTATTTGAGATGTTTGCAGATACGCGAATGGAATGATCAGATAAATAAAAAAAAATCATATTTGCATGCATTGCTCTCGTTAAGAACTTTTTTGCTGTTTTTTAACGAGCTATAATTGAAACTGATCTCAGTTTAATTGATAAAGTGTACAGATATTAACGTTTTTAGAATGCTAACAAAATTGCTTAGGTAAGTATTTGTTTGAATAAAATTCTACTGAAACTGAAAGCCCATGCATGCATCCAAATGTTTCATGTGAATTTCTGAGGAGAGTTTGATTGTTAACGTGCGACTGGGGAAGTCTCATATTGATCCATGAATTTTTGTTACAAAGAGCTAAA
Organism: Cheilosia pagana; assembly: GCA_936431705.1. Lineage (NCBI taxonomy): Eukaryota > Metazoa > Arthropoda > Insecta > Diptera > Syrphidae > Cheilosia > Cheilosia pagana. The sequence goes on from OW386169.1 coordinate 5,210,414, forward strand.
AGCGTATTTTGTGTGTAATGTCAGGAGGACAAACCTGAGACCCCTCGCTTCAAGTCCAACGGTTTAACTTCATAGATGATCGTTTTCAAAAATGCTTCCAAGTTTCCTAAAGCGAATTGAAGTACTAGCAAAATTGAAATATTTTTTGGGTTGTTATTTTTATGACTTAGTGTAGACAGTTTACCCCCTCAGTTAATTTTGCTTAATAAAATAAGCATAGCGGTTCATGACAACTTGTGCTCATAAAAATTGTCCTCCTTTCAGTTCTGCTGTTTGGGGATCAATTGTTGTATTTTTAAATAGAAATAGAGCTTTGAATTGGGTAATATTAAATTTTCCGGTGATTTAGTTATTTATATATTGATAAACTTGTTTGTTAATTAGTTTCTCGGCAATTTAATATTATATATTTACTTAAATATTCACTTTTTAATTTGTTAATATATCGTTATATATATCGTTTTGTTTATATTTATTTATTTATTTATTTATTAGTAGATATTCATTTATTAATTTTTATCTATTGTTATTATTATTATTGTATTTTTTGTCTTTTAAAGTTGAGGTTTTTGGTTATTGCTTTCCTCAGAACTTACTTGTATTTTCCTATTTAAATTGCTTGTAAACTTTTCTCAGTAGAAAGACATACATTTGTCATATCTCTGTACTAAATTATGTAAATTGTTATACAATACATTCTAAATTTTAAACAAAAATAATTGATTGATTGCTATACATAAATTATCCCTTCTCTTCTCTATCTTCTTCTCTTCTTCTCTTCTCTTCTCTTCTCTTCTCTCTCTCTCTCTATCTATATATATAAAAATGAAACCCGTTTTCCGTTGTCACGACATCACGCGTGAACGGCTGGACCGATTTCGTTAATTCTTTTTTTGTTGTGTTTGTTATTGTCAGCAGAAGGTTCTTATGAAAGAAAAAATTAAGAAAATTGCCCGAAAAATTAGAAAATTTAAGAATACTTAACCACCATATTAAATTTCTACTGTATTATTCTAAAGAAAAAATAAAAAGTATTTGCAGGGCTGTCATTCATTTCTATTTTATAAAAAAATATATTCCTAAGCCTACCAATTGAATTTAATATTCACAAAATGGTGCAAATCCGTAAGCCATCAACTAAATATTGTGTGTGTATTCATTTTCATCCATCATCGTCATTGTCAAGGCAAAGCAAAGGTAACCCCAAATATATCGGGTTATTAAAGCTCTCACTGTCAAAGAATAGTTGATTTTGAGAGAACACTTATTTGTATCACTTTTGTCCTTTCCTGAGTGAGTACCACCTCTTTGTTGAAGTTCAACCCGATTGTACAGCGGGTGCAGGTATGTAATATGAGGTATGTGGGCCGCTTCCATTACATTTTATTCATCCAATGCTCCTGGTGGAACAGGCATTTCGTTGATTCTGGTAACATTTCGGTCAAGATCTGAGATTGCGTTGGCTGTTGCATCCTCTGGCATTGCTGCCACACTGTTGGAAGGCGGTCGAACTGCACATTCTGCTCTGAATCTTCTCACGGTTGACAAGCCAACGTACACAATGACCAAGAATTCAGCGACAGCGAAATTGATGCGCGAGTTACGTATTTATAATATTAACGTACCACCACTTAAGTTAACATTAAATACACAAAATTATAGCAATACAGATATAAGTTAAAACGAACAACATATACAATTGTATCAACTTAACGTAAACTGAAGAACAATAATATTAAACCAAATACATGTTGGACAACACATTTTGTATCACAATCATGTGTCTCAACATAAACCAAAACAACACAACATGCATTGTACACATTTATCTTTAACTTGAAGCATCATGCACAGTAGACCAATAATTTAGTCTTGTTCTCTAAAATTCTCTCGTGATAACAATATGTAAAGCGTTGATTTCGCTTAGCAACGAGAAATACTGTTCTATGATTTATGTGTAACAACAGACGCTTTATTTTTCGACATAATCATGTAAAATATAATTTGAAAGAGATCAGTTTGTATTTGACCATCAAACATGATGTATTAGCCATTCTTTGGAAATAAAATTTGAATATCAAACATCGAGTTGGTTTAAATTTTTAGTATACATAACTGGCGCAGTCGAAACCTTGTATAATCCGGAGGTCGCGTATCCATATAATATACAATAATAGTGGATAAATTTTCTTTACTAAGAAAAAGTGTAATAACTAATAAACCATATTAACTAAATACCAAAAGTATATTGGTTTCATTTAGTGCAAGTGCATATTGCATAAACTATTAATAAAATTATTGACTGTACGTGAACCTCGCATCAAGTGCAAATTGGTGTAAAGTGGATAACAAGAGGACCAGGGCACACTTACAACGTGGAGGATTTTCATTCTTCAGCCCAGGACGAACCTACAACTAATCTCGCAGCAAAGCATCGTGTGAGTCGTTAATTGTTATTACAAACTCTATCTCTAATTTAGTTATCTAAAAAAAAAAAATAATAAATAAATATAAAAATTGCGTGGGTATATGCAGTATACATATGTCCGATAGATATCATAGGAAAAAAATATTAGCACATAGATTTAGATATAGAAACACAACTGCATTCTTATATAAACCATATTGTGTGCAAAAGAGTGAAAGTGAGGAGGAATTACATTTTTTTTCGAGAGATAATATAGATCTCAATAACGCTAACATGGCAAATGCAAATGTTAACGGAGTCTCTGGCTTGGGTTTAGAACATGTTTATCCAAATGGCATAGGAATAAGCGGTTCCGAACCAAGCGTTGCCTTAAGTAATAATTTAAGTAATTTGTTAAATAATGGTATATGTAATAATGGTAATCAGACTGTTGAAAATAACACGACAAATACTATGAACAACGTAAGCTTAGACGCAATAAACAGTATTTTTAACAGTCTTAAAATCCCAGACGCAATTAAAGATCTACCTCAATTTGATGGAAATTGCCGATTGCTGTACGAGTTTATAAATAATGTTGAGGAAATTTTAGCAATTATGAGTTCTATTAGGGATACTCCTTATGCTCGAATTATTATGAGAGCCATTAGAAATAAAATAACAGGTCCGGCAAATGAAGTTTTAAATATGTTTGGAACACCCTTAGACTGGAGTCAAATCAAAGCTAATCTAATTTTACATTATTCAGATAAAAGAAGTGAGACATCTCTTATACGGGATCTTCATTCACTTAAACAATCGAATGACACACTAGAAAGATTTTACTCCAGGATAATAGAAATATTATCAACTCTAAATAACCATGTTCATATTCACGAAAAGGAACCGAATGTAGTTTTAGCCAAAAGTGGGCTTTATGCAGAAATGTGTTTGAATGCATTCCTCATTGGTTTAATTGAACCCCTTGGATCTACTGTTAGAGCCATGAGGCCTACAACTCTGCAGGAAGCATTCAGCTTCTGTATAAAAGAGCAAAACTCATATTATATGATGTTTAAAGGCCAAAATATTGCTAGACCATTAAGATCGTATCAAACTAATCAAAGTCCATTAAATGCCAATCAGCTAAATAACCCTTACAACTACAGACTAAATTCATTTCCGCGAAAGGAGTACATGCAACCACAATTCCCGAATAACAATGCATTAGTTCCAGCATCTTATAGCCAACGACAAAATATGCCGTTTCCAATTCAAAACGGAAATAATTTTACCCCAGCTCAAAACCAACAACAAAACATAATGCCTCGATTCAATTCAGTTCAACCGCGTCCTATTCCAATGGACATATCTAGTGGCAATTCTCGTGTACGAACTCAACAATCCAATTTTAGAGGCGCATCAACTTACAGTAGACAAAATAACAACACATTTAATGACAACAATACAGCTCCTAATCATAACTATAATATTAGAGAAGTACATAACATTCAACACCATACACCCTATTATCAGCCCCCAACAGTCAATGAAAACCCTATTATCCCAGAACCGTATCCTACTTACTCCGAACTAGACCAATACCCATACCCACCTTTGCAAAACCAGGATGTAACAGAAAGCACTCATAATTTTCAAGATGCCAATGAAATCGATGACACAAATTTTCAGTTGACTGCCTCGAACAGCCAACCGGATTTTTGGACATAAATAAACATAGCTCTAGCATTCTACCGTACATTAATATACTGTCTAGTTCAGGACAATTACTGAAGTTCCTAGTCGACACAGGTGCTTCGGCAAACTTCATCAATCCTGAACATACAGACCCCAAAACCCACGAAATTATAGATCCGATTTGCATAACTACATTTTTAAATAAATATAATCTAAATCGACAAGTTACTCTCTCCGCATTCAAAGAATTTAATACGGATGAGAAATTCAAATTTTTGGTTTTCAAATTTCACTCCTATTTTGACGGCCTAATAGGTTTAGAGATGATGAAACACCTAGATGCTAGAGTAAACCTGAAGGATAAACTTTTAGAAACTAGAAATTCCACTATCCCAATCCATTTCAAACCCAACTATATATCAAAAGTGTACAATATTCCTGCGAACTCCAAAATTATTGCTAAGCTACCTGTTGATATAGAGAACGGTGATATTTTTTTGAAGCCTACAATGATAAAAAAGTACCTTAATATACCTGAGGGTATCTACAAAGCTGTAGAATGGTATAGCTGTGTAGAAGTTATTAACCTATCAGATCAGGAACAGCAACTTTTTTTAGAACAACCACTTAAGGTAGAACAGTTTACACCCTTTCAGGAAGTGCATAATATGGAAATAAAATACTGCCCCGATGGAGAAAAACACATTCTTCATAATAACATACCAGATCTTATTAGAGCAGATCATTTAAATGCGGAGGAGAAGAAAGCGCTTTTTAAGACTATTAGGGAATTTGACGACGTATTCTTTAGGGAAGGTGAGCAACTGTCATTCACCAATTTAGTCAAGCACCGTATTAAAACAATAAACGACATACCAATTTACACCAAGTCGTACCGATATCCGGAAGTTCATAAAGCTGAAATTAAAAACCAAATACAAAAGCTTCTCGAACAAGGAATCATTCGGCCAAGTTATTCCCCATGGAGCAGTCCAATCTGGATTGTCCCCAAAAAAATGGATGCTTCCAATAAACAGAAATGGCGAATGGTAGTCGACTATCGAGCCTTAAATCTTAAAACAATCAGTGATAGATATCCCATTCCAAACATTGTCGATATTTTGGATCAGTTAGGAAGATGTGTGTACTTTACTACCTTGGACTTGGCGTCTGGGTTTCATCAAATTGAAATTGACCTCCGAGATATTCCGAAAACAGCGTTCTCAGTGAATAATGGTCACTATGAATTTGTCCGAATGCCATTTGGCCTAAAAAATGCCCCGTCCACATTCCAACGGGTAATGGACCATATTCTGGGGGATTTGCAAGGTAAACTATGTCTCGTCTATATGGACGACATAATTGTGTTCTCTTCTTCTCTTCAGCAACATATGGAAAATCTTTATAAAGTCCTTTATAGATTACGGCAATTCAATCTAAAGATCCAAATTGACAAGTCGGAGTTTTTGCGCAAAGAAGTGGCCTTCCTTGGTCACATTGTGACTTCCCAAGGTGTAAGACCAAATCCTGAAAAGATCAAGGCAATACAAAAATTTCCTATTCCTCGGACGACAAAACAAATAAAATCTTTTCTAGGTTTGTTGGGCTATTATAGGAAGTTCATTCAAGACTTTGCTAAGATAACAAAACCACTCACTGAATGCTTAAAAAAGGGAAGGCAGATCAAGCTAGACGAAAGATATATCCATTGTTTTGAACATTGTAAGGATATCTTAAGCAATGATCCATTGTTGCAGTATCCGGATTTTTCCAAATCATTCAATTTGACCACAGACGCAAGCAACTTTGCGATAGGTGCAGTTCTGAGTCAGGGCCCTATTGGTAATGACAAGCCTATATCTTATGCATCACGTACATTATCGGAAACTGAAATAAGATACAGCACGATAGAAAAAGAGCTTCTAGCTATTGTTTGGGCAACCAAACATTTTCGCCCTTATCTGTATGGACGCAAGTTTTTGATAATTACTGATCATAAACCCCTTACTTGGCTGTTTTCACTTAAAGATGCAAACTCCAAACTTATAAGGTGGCGTTTAAAGCTAGAGGAATTCGAATACGAGATCCGTTATAAAAAGGGTACCGCAAATACTAATGCCGATGCATTGAGTCGGGTAGAAATAAACGTCAGCGAGTCCCTTCAAAACAATGTGTCTGATCTAGAAGAACGCTCTAACTTATCAACAATCCACTCTGCTGTAGAGAATTTGGATGATGGGATACCAATCTCAGAACGGCCATTGAATGAGTTTACTGAACAATTAGTTTTTGCAAAAACAAAACAAATAATGAATCCGTCAATGATTTATAAAAAACTTTTTGACACCAAATGTCGTCGGATTTTTAGACAACCGGATATAGACAGTGAGCAGGTAGTTACAACAATACTTAAAACCTACCTTAAGCCAAAAAAACTCACAGCCGTATTTACCGATGACGACACTTTTAAAACAGTTCAAATAGTTTATTCAAAATTCTTTGCTAATTGTAAAATTTTCAAATTGATTCGTTGCAGGGATAAGTTAACCGATTTAGTAGATAACGACAACCAAGATGAAGTGATAAATGATTACCATCTTAAATCTAATCATAGAGGTATTAACGAAACACTGCAACATCTTCGCAGGTCTTATTATTTTCCAAACATGAAGAGTAAAATAACAAAAACGATTAATAACTGTGAAAAATGTCAGGTATTAAAATATGATAGGCATCCTCCTAAAGTAAAATATGAAATACTAGAAACACCTAATTTGCCCTTAGATACTATTCATATAGATGTGTATGCCATTCAGAACCATCAAATTTTAACCATTATTGATCGATTCTCAAAATTCGCATCCGCCTATATCTTGACTGCCCGAAATAGTTTTAAAATAATTCAGTCATTAAGAGAATTTTTCGCACACCACGGTATTCCAAAGAAAATAGTATGCGATTCTGCGTCGGAATTTAATTCAATTTTGTTTAAGGAATTTTGTGACAAATACAACATTATGCTACACACTACAACACCTCAAAATTCAACAGGAAATTCACCGGTAGAAAGGTTTCATTCTACTCTTACTGAAATTTACAGAATAATATATGACAGGGACAAAAAACAATTATGCCAAGATATATTGAACGAGGCCCTCACCACTTACAATATGAGTATTCATTCTGTAGTAAACATAACACCAATAGAGCTGTTAACGGGTAGGGCACCAAGGTTCACGCAATCTATATCTTATGAATCTGAGCATGACTATCTAAATAAACTGCAACATTTTCAAAATAGACTTTACGAACAAATTAAGAGTAAAATAGAAGACCATAACAAAAAAATGATTGACAAACGAAATAGAAATAGAGAAATTCCACCAACGTTTAATGAGGAAGATACAATTTATGAATTTAACAACAGACGAAATAAGTTAACACCAAGGGCAAAAAAGTTGAACGTTAAGACAGATAGAAAAGTGACTGTTATAACAACAACTAACAATAGGAAATCTCATAAAAATAAAATAAAGCGGAAAAGAAAATTTAAGACCAATAATAATAACAAAAACAATGATTAAAAAAAAAAAAAAAAACATCTATAAACCCAGAACTATAAATACGTTTATCATCAGTAAACAACAGACAATTTCATAAGATGAACAACAGGGACTCAGATCATTATTATTACCTTATCATATTAAACAAAAAATAAAATGCATATTAGATTCGATAACATACCAATGAATATGTCTATGTCTATTCCAGAGAATCCTTAAAATATGAAATTCGAAATATAAATCTTGCTTACAGACAATTCCTCCTCAGTTTCTCTAGCTACAATATTGTTAGCCAACAAAATATGTAATGATAAATAAATTAAATATCCTCTAGTATTGTACTATACATACACACGCAATTTATTTTACCAACATTCGCATACAAATTTCACATTACCCTAAGAGTCACTGTATAAACAATTTTCGACAAAATAACATTACTGCCTGTTGTATATTACTACGTATGAACTGGAGTACCCAATCATCCACAAAGATCGTTTACACTTTTACCTCAACACAAACTTGACATCAACATCAACATCACTTCAGCTGCATCGTATTCCCATAGCTCAACTCTACAGCCTACACTCTGATCTGAGGGCGGAGGAGTTACGTATTTATAATATTAACGTACCACCACTTAAGTTAACATTAAATACACAAAATTATAGCAATACAGATATAAGTTAAAACGAACAACATATACAATTGTATCAACTTAACGTAAACTGAAGAACAATAATATTAAACCAAATACATGTTGGACAACACATTTTGTATCACAATCATGTGTCTCAACATAAACCAAAACAACACAACATGCATTGTACACATTTATCTTTAACTTGAAGCATCATGCACAGTAGACCAATAATTTAGTCTTGTTCTCTAAAATTCTCTCGTGATAACAATATGTAAAGCGTTGATTTCGCTTAGCAACGAGAAATACTGTTCTATGATTTATGTGTAACAACAGACGCTTTATTTTTCGACATAATCATGTAAAATATAATTTGAAAGAGATCAGTTTGTATTTGACCATCAAACATGATGTATTAGCCATTCTTTGGAAATAAAATTTGAATATCAAACATCGAGTTGGTTTAAATTTTTAGTATACATAACTCGCGAATGCAAAATTATCTTTTGGGAAGAATGCACGATGGCGCATTAACGAGACGGAATTCTTGAACTCGCTTGATGTGCCAGGAACTCCGCTGCTTAATTTACAGCTGAAGATGGAATCGATTGCAATTACGTTGCTGAATCTAAATGTCCTTCAAGAAACTGATGAACAATTTGATTCAAGCGGCGATCAGGAAGTCCTTATCCCACGAATTTTGATTTTTCCATAACTGATCTTCCACTCCAAGCGGATTCTGTTTCCCGTTCGATTGTCTTTTGCGATAACAATCAAAAAAAGAGACATTGTTTATCATATCGCTCTCTACTGACTCCGATTCAACTCAAATAAATTTTATTATCACTCTGGAGTTTATCTGAAAACGTTAAATTGGGGCGAGACAAAGTGCGCCGAGTCCGCTAGTACATATAATAAAACTGTAGAACAAAAAATGCCTGACCGCGCATCACGCAGAAACTACTGGACAGATTTTGATGAAACTTGGCATAGTGATTGCTTATGTTTTAGGTCGGACTTTAGGATACTTTTTAACCCAGAATATAACTTGGTTTTTACAAAATAGACAAAAAAAAACCCGGATATATGGAAGGAAAATTCTGTTTATACAGACCTAGCTCAGTAATGGCTTATCGGATTGAAAAATAAAAAAATTGGTGAATTTAGTAGATTTTCTCCTGAATCATTTAAGCTATAAAACATCCTCCTGCGTTGTTCTTAAGCTGAACAATATTCAAAACAATTATTAAAAACATAGCCCACAATTTTCTTTTAGTTTATATCACTGTCAGCCTCAGCAGTCATGCAGCAGTGTGTATTGTTGCAGTAGTGTGTGTGTGTGACTATTATGCGCGTTCATATGTGATCATATGTTTTGCACTTCAATGGGCAGTCGTCTCTTTTCAGCGCATATATTCAGGTTGAACACGTTTTCAGGTGCTGTTCATTGGGAAAAGTTTGGAAATGGGCTGGGGTGGGGTTCGTGTATCAATGTCAAGATGTTTCATTCATGTTGCTTCTTTTCGCCGACATTTGAGGTGGGTTAGAGCAGAGGGAACAAGTAACAGAAATTTGCGTAAATCTTTTTTTTTTTGTAGACTTTTTAGTAGGAATTAAAATTATGTTTTTATTGTCTTTGTTGTTGCTTTAGAAAGGTCCAAGGAAGGGGACCTTTTTAATAAAAAAAAACGTACAGTACATTAGGTAAAGCAAAAATTATTCCGAAGTTTTCAAAAATTTCACAGCTTATCCCTGAACCCAGCTACGATTTTCATATAATTCTAGGCTGTTTGATTAGCAAATACATGAACCACAAAAACCAGATCAGCTTTCTTAAGGTGGATTTTCAGTATCTAATTGGTTTAAATACTCATTGAGCTGCCAAGCCTAAATACTATCAAGAGCTATAATAAAAAAAATATATTTTTTCTCGCTCATACGCATATGCAACTAGAGAGAGAAACAATTTTGAAAAATCAAATCAGATGAAGAGACTGGGTATGGGTTGTCTCGAAAAAATTTGGTAGCCGCAAAAAAATTATCCAATCAGTTGAACTTGAAAGGTACACTTGTATCTTTTTACTCTCTCATGCCAACTTGGCTGGAAAAGTAATTACTTAGGGAGAAATATCCCTTTATAACATATAGCTACCAAAAAGTGCTTGAAACGAATATACCTACCGGTGGAATAAATAAATACGCAACATTTTCCAAGAACCGCCTTCAATTAAAGAACAAAGGTCCACTAGCAAATCCAAACCGTAATTCCTCCTCACAGGAGGGCCCGCCGTTTAACCCCCCAAAAAGGTTATAACATCGTCAATCACCATTCCACACCGGATTGTGTATCTCAATCGATGGGTAATAAATTAAATTTTGAAACACGATCCCCATGGCTATTTCTCGGGGATTTTCCGACATTTTCACACACACTTTTAACGGTCGATTTCGTATATTTCCAAAGGCACAAAAATATCCCCCACATGACTACCTGTCTGTCGCAATCACGTGCCCAGCCATTCTTCGGGATGGCAAAATTAATTCCCATTACCGCTGGCAACAGGTTTTTCTCTTTCAGTGTGAAACCCCATTCGATTCGATGGGTGACAGCAATTTTCCAATTTTCACAAAATTGCCTACGTTTTACTGTTGGCCAAACACGCACTCAATATAAAACGACGCGACTTATTTATTTATCAGTTTGGTGGAAGAAGATTTCGCACACAACAACAAATAAGATCGTCCTCCAGAGTGACTTTGGTTTACCTCTTCGATTTCGAAACAAGGCGTGTATATAAGCGGAATATTTAATATACGCACGTCGTCGTCGAAACAATTTCGCCTTCTTATAAAGGGTTGAGAGAGAGAGAGGGAAGACATCAATAAAAGGACAGCCTAAGCGCAATCAAATTTTTGAAAAGTTGAAAAGGATTTCGAACTCTGATTTCAACACAATAAAACGAGGGTGGATTTCCAAACAAATTGCCCAATTTGGGAATTGTTTGAGAAATTCGGCCATGCCTTACCCTTTATTGGCCGATACTTGTATACAAAGTTTTCGAATTGAGGTCGAGCTATATTTGATTTGGCATACAATTAAGAGCGCCCAACAAATGTTGAGCATTTAATTTGTGAAAACTTTGTAAATTAGGTTGTTGTGAAGTATACGAATTTCGGGACAAAGTATCCTTGTCAAATGAATGACTGCAGGGGCTAAGGATTTCCATTGAAATGCGATGCAATTTATGCATTGAAGTAGTTTTAATAAAAATGCAATCATGTGATTGTTGTCAACTGGATTTATGTGCACATGTGCTCAAAGTGCTGACTCGGTTGGGAGTTGGGTTATTTATTTTTTTATTAAATTTCCACAATAAATTAGTTGGTCCATATACGAAATAGAATGTCCCAGGGATGGGATGTAATTAATTTTGAATCGTATCTCGTTTGCGCGCAAATTAACATGAATTTGATTTAAATTTAAAGCAGAAAAAGAGAGCTATGGATTTTTAATACAATTTAATGCAGATGTTGATTTTGTTGTTTGGTAAACTAGTAATAAATAATAATTATGATGTAGGGGAGGGTTTGTTTTTGTTGGAAAATTGCCAGCAGTTCGGGTTTTGATTTTTACCATTTTTTAAAATGCTAGAATTACAATATTGAAGAGTCTCAGGTGGTCCTTCGAGCCGGATAAAACAGAGAATAAGAATAAATTGGTTTCAATCGGCCTTCCCTATTTTATAGACTTAAACTGCTGACCCGCTTGCTAATCAAAAATAGCCCCGACCATTCCCCAATCGGCCGTATTTTGTGCCAAATGTGTCACAAAAAATCGCAGCACTTCTTGTTTTTAAATATCTTTTAATTGACTGTCAGTCGTCATCCAGTTGAGCGATTAAAAAAAACCTACCTGTCGCTGGCAACGAATGTAACCGGTGGAATCTCAACCGTTTTCATGGTCGCCTCATTTGTGCACCGCCATTAAAATGCTTTTACATAAATTTGTACCACCGTGGGACCTACAAATAAACCCAAACACACGAGGCAAGGTCCCTCCAGACTCTCTAATCGCTTTCATTCCAGCGTGCTATGCCGAGAAGAGCTAGCTAACCTCCTCTTAACCGCACATTATATATATATAACAGAAAATCTGTTGCCACATATAATCCAATAACGTAAACTGTCACTGCGAAGCATTACAAGGGCTTAAAGGCCAACAGCGAACGCCACCGTACCACCTATTCCAGAGGCAAATTCAACCGCGCCGGCATTGATTTAGGGCTCGTGGGTTACTTGTTCACCGGGTGTCTGCCCTACGGGTGGGGATGATTTTTACATTCCGACTTCGTTTTTTTTTCCCCGGTCGACTTTAATCACAACTTCGTGAGGAGAACTTTGTGGTGGGATTTAAGGTAAAACGGTTGATTGGAGTCACCTGTTTATGGAGAGGGGGGGCCACAAAAGACTGCTTTTGTAATGTGATTACTCATAGGAAACCGCAACCCAACACAACACTGTCAATAGGCGGAAGTTTGCAAATGTTTCGTTGTTACGAGGGAGAGAGCAGCACGATTGAAATAAAACCACGGAACACGCCAAATGGTTAGTGGAATTAGGGAGTCTCGGGTTTTATGATGGAGCTTTGCACTTGGAGGGTCGTGAAATGAGTTGATCTCGTGAGTTTAACTAGGGGTATTTGGTTACCTGGCTAGGAGTCAAAGCCATTGTTCGTGTAACTAGTAGTTAATGCAAGGATTGCAAGTGTAGTAAGTGCACTGGGGGCGTAAGTGGGTTGTTGGTTTTCGGTCTTTCGAGCCGGATTGTTGATGGCAGCATAATAATATATTTAAAGCCGATGAAAAAAGGGTCCATGATTTTTGTCAAACCATTTCCTATGATTTTTTCCAGGACATTTGGATGGAGTTTCCTTCAACATAAAATAGAGCACAATTGGACATTCAATACAATTTTTCTGTGCTTGTTTTGTATGAGGTTATGTAGGTTATAGTGCAGGCCCTTTCGTTTATTTCCCATTGGTCCTTCGAGCCAGGTAATGAACTGTGTTTTCACTCGTGAGTGTGCTGTTGAATAAAGAGCTAAAATCTAAGTGCAATGTTCTATTGTTGATCATATGCCTAGGGCATTTAGTAGCGTTTTTAATACATTTAAAAAAAAATGCATTACCCCCTGTGTAAGGAAAAAACACCAGTTTGAAGAACGGTCTTCTAAATTTTATGTAAAGCTCAACCACAAGCTTGTTCCTTTTCCTTTCAGTCGTAGAATCGGTCGACACTTTTAAAACTCAGTCGTACTTCAAGTCTTTGAGATGTTGTTACTCCCCTTGGTCCTTCGAGCCGGGTAATAAAGTAAATACTTTCATAATCTATCCAAAGGGGCCGTCCCATTTTGGCACGCTTCTATTTTTTACAGTCTCCTCATCTTTATCCAGTCTAAAACCTTCCTCTTCGACTTAAATGCGGCAACTTACTAGCAACTACTTGAACTTGAAAGTCGTGCACTCTCAAAGTGACTTGATCCCCCTCTTTGAGTGCTCGTTTTATTCCCCCTTTTCGAAATAAACACGCATTCAATCTACATCTTGTTGCATTATTTCCGATTGATCGATTCATCTGTTGCCAGGGTATCTACGATTCGTCTCTCATTGGTATTGCATTCCTAATCCATTCAATAAGTTTCATCGTTCACCCCTTGTGCTCGCATTATCCTCCCTATCAGAGGGAGTGTTTCACAATATACTCCCGGGCACCCTTGTGTTTATTTTTGTAAACCTTTTTTTTATATTTTTCACTCAACTTAATTATGCGCCTTTAAGAAGAACAATCAAATCAAATTGCAGACAAGTGGGTGTCGCTATGATAAGTGGGCGTTCGTGTGTGTGGAATGGGTAAATTGTTCCTTATTGCATTAGGTTAATTGAAAATTATAAAGAGAAATTATAAAAGTAGGACGAAAATTAAATGAAGGATATGAAACCTGGATGTCTAAGGATCGCAGCAGTTTAATGTCTAAGTGATTATGTTGAAAGACGCGCACTTAGCATAAATACACTCTCGACACACTCTGAGAGTGCCTACCCAGGAGCAACTTGACAACTCGCCCCGCACCCGCGAAAGCCCTTGAAATTTTCATTTTTTTGCACCGTTTTATAAGTAGAGGTGCTGTGGATTAGTATATTTATACCCGGGGATATCAAATGATACAAATGGGTTTGGTTTGCCTCAGTTTGTTGTTTGTTGATGTTCTTTTTTTTGTCGTTTGTCTGATGATAAATCATTTCGAGCAGGAGGAGGGGAATTCATTTGTTATTCCCCGGGGGGATGGAATGTTTAATGATTTGTATTCGAAGTTGTTGTGTTTTGTTTTTTTGTTCGCTTGTTGTTTTGACGAGCAAATTAAATTGTATCATTACGCCAGGGAAGTGGATTTTAATTTTTTTTTTTTAAATGTCTGGAGGGCTACCCAAATTGATGATGCATATGCCTGGGCGGTTGAGGGAAATTTGTCGAAATAATTTATCATTGCATACTTTTGGTATAAGTAATTGACTTTGGAGTATGCGTTGGGCCTATAGATATGCAATGAATTCTTTCATTTGTTTCATTTCCATTACGTGGATCAGGAACTATGAGTTTTGTTGACAGGTGGCGTTTTATTTATGTGGAAAATCATCTTTCACTTGGCACAAATATCATAAAAATCGGCTTTGAAATAACTGAGTAATCGGTACAACAGAAAATGGTTGATTTTTAATCGAATGGTGGTATGGTGGGTCAGAATTTGTCAATTTGATCCCTTAAAACGATTTTAGTCGTCTGTCGAACTCGAGATCTCTCACGCCCGTGGAACTTTGTTTATTTTAATAATGAGGCGACTGTCACCACATATCTTCAGCTGAACTTATATTTAGTTGAGTCCCGCAAAAAATCCAGTTGATCAATTTGAACAAATTATATTTTTCGCCAAAATGAGGATTTAAGCCACTGAGTAAATTGATCATCTATTTGATCGAGGTTATCTAAGAACTAAATAAATAAATGAATAAGTTGATCAACTATTTGTCGAGGTCATCAAAGACTAAATGAGTTGATCAACTATTCGTTCGAGAACATCAAAGAATTGAAGGATTTGATCAACTATTTGTTCGAGGACATCAAAGAATTGACGAAGTTGATCAACGAATTGTTCGAGGTTATCAAAAAAAATTAATAAGTTGAACAACTATTTGTTTTAGGTCATAAAAGAACTGAATGAGTTGATCAACTTATTGTTCACAATTTACTGAGTTTTAAATTGAAATTTAAACCACTTTCATTAGAACCTATCTGCATTGACCCAAAAGTTGTGCCGCAAGCTATTTCACATCTGAAATTCACTAAAACATAAGCTTCTTATATTTAAGCCTTCTCTCCTGCTTTACATTTTCCTCGGTAGGGGACTACTTTCCGGTTCACTTAGCACATTCTACTTATATTCTCAATGGAGGCCAAACATATTCATGAGCCATTCCCACTCATTTGCTTTGTTCCACTAAAACATATGCGCGCCTAGGATGTGGGGTAGGTGCTGCCTTGCACACACATAATTATTAAAGGGCGACAAACAAAAAATATGCAAATCTTAAACGAAGGTAAGTTTACCTACCCTACCATTTCACAGACGAGTAGTGTCTTCCAACATACTTTTTTCATATATACATTCCCCAAAGATCTACGAGTACATATTCCGCTCGCAAAGAAATAAATAATGTCGCCTTGTTGTTCGCCTTGTTGTTTGGGGATTTGTACATAATGTCATTATGATTTTTTGAATACATGCATGCATATTGATTTGGCCGACGCGACGGTGTACTACACCCGTTTAGCATACTCAAGTGCTGGTAAAGTGTTTCGCTTCCCCATTGCTGGGGATGTTATGCAAAGTGGTAGCGTAAGGGAATGTCCTGCGTGTGTCAAGTTTTTTACGATTTGAACAATATGGAGGTGTAGTTTTTAAAGTGATTAAAAATAGAATTCAAAGGAAATCAATTGTCATCGACAGTCATGGAATCATCGTCATCTCCTGTCAAACCTATTTCTCTCTTAACATTAAACAAAGGAAATCTCTTTAAAAATGTCCTGCTGTTCCTTCCCATTGCGTCTTCAATTTACATTCTTAACAAACTGCGACATCATCGTTGTAATCCAAACGGAGGAATAAAGACAAGAAAGATCTTTTAACCTTAGATTAAGGATACGACCGCACCCCACCTACGCGCCTAAAGCTCACAAAAAAATTGTTCGTTTCCATTATTGCCGAAGGACGCACAGATACATTATATACGTCCAAAGGCATAATCAGTATTTTTAATGGATGGAATTGTAGCCTTCCTCCTTCCCACTCAGTCGAGCATGAGGATAAATTATTATTACATAGAATTAACTTTGAAAATTTTCAATTAGTCGGGGCAGGACTCATTTTTAAATTACACAACTTTAAATGGAAATACATAAAATATTTTATTTTTCAAAAATTTAATGGAAACCCCACTACACAAATCGATTGTGTAAAACCGCCCGACCGGCGAAAGAGAGTTTCAGTTTGCTAAATAATGAATTAATTACGATAGATTTGATTTGGTAATTGAGAGATTGTATTTGAAAATTAAATACCGTTTAGGTGTAGTTACAAAAAAGAAAAAAAATACTGTAATTAAGTGAGCGGGAAGCCAATAATGAATGTATAATCAGGACTTTTGTGTGCGTGCCATAGATTTGATTAAATAAATGCAATTATTATGGCATGTCCTTTGGACTCGTTATGGATACAAAATTAGCCAACGCGCAGCTATCCAGTTTATAGCCCCCAAGTGTATACTGATCAAATTCCCTGTAGAAAAAATGCAAAGTAGCAAAGTATGGATCAAAATATCGTTAGCTTAGTGTCTGTAGGGAGTTTTTGAAATGTACGGGTTGATGCATGGATTCCACTTGTCATCATTCGATGGGAGATTAACATTTAACTGAGTAAAGTCGTGGAAAGATAAAAAAAAATTCCATTTAAAAATTGGACAACTCATCCATGGACACCTCGTCGTAAAAATGTAAGCAGATTATAGAATGATTCCCGAGAATGATCTACTTTAGTTCAAAGCCTGCTTTGAAGATAGACAGCCAGCCCTACTAATATTATAGAAGTTAAAATATCTGCTAGGAGAAAAGGCCTGAAGATGAGTTGTCTCATAGATGAGGGGATTAAGTTTTTTGAAAGCAACATTGATGCCGACAGTAATTTATTTGTTTCTTTTTAACTTGAATTGCGTCTCCAACTCAAAGTTATTTGAACTGGGAACATCACCCTTAAACTATGCAGTGTAAATTATTAAACATTCCACTGGAACTAAGCGGGCACTTGTGAGGCTTGTGGATTTATTTCTACACCTTTCAAGTCATAGATAGATAACAGAAATACGAAGGAAGTAGGGGTAATCACATTATGCAATTTTGTACGACAACAAAAACACAAAGCGCCGATGAAGGAAGGGTTTTCCAATAAGAGGTTTTATTTTGAATAGCCCATTTTTTCGGTAGCTGTCACTTTTGAAGCTCTTATTTTTTGACATTTGACAAGTACAACCTACGCCATTACTAAAAATGGAACGATACACGCTTCAACAACGCATTCAAATTATAAAAATTAACTACAAAAATGGTGAAAATATTGCAGTCACAGTTCGCAAAACTTAAGCATTTTTGGGTCGCAATACAGAAATTGGCGGAAAAATTCGAGCTGTTGGACAAGTTATTGATGTGAAGAATAAAACCCGTGCACATCGCTCAAGAATAACTGAAAAAATTGCTGCTGTAGCCCAAACCCAAGTTTGTCCATTCCTCATCGTTCTTTGGAATCGGGCATTCCACAAACGTGATTAATGATTTTTATGGCCGGAGTTGGATGGTATTGATCTGGACAACGTTTACTTTCAACAAGACGGCGCTACGTGCCACACAAGCAATGAAACCATTGATCTTTTACGGGAAAAGTTTCCGGACCGTGTTATCTCTCGAAGAGGTCATCACAATTGGCCACCGAGATCTTGTGATTTAACACCTTGCGACTTCTTCCTTTGGGGCCACGTGAAAGATTAGGTCTACGCCAACAGCTCAGCGCCGATTCAAGACCTCAAAGACGGAATTTGTGAGTCTATCGAGGACATAGGGCAGCCACTTTGCGATTTTGTTATGGAAAATTTCATGAAAAGGATATGGTCCTCTAAGCGTGGTCGTGGTGGCCATTTGGCCGATTTTGTTTTTCATTATTAACGGCATACCTTCCTCTTTATTATGAAATGAATATCCGATCATTTATCTCAAAAAATGTCATTTTTCTTTGAATATAAAAATAACACCTCTTATTGGAAAACCTAGAAAACTAGAACCGAAGTTCGCAATTGCTTCATAGGACTGCAGTCGCAAATGTCCATAAATATCAAATACTCTGACAGTAAAATATAATATGAAAATTGTACAAGCTGCCTTCCTCACCGCTTAAGAGCTGATTGATCTCGTGCGCCACGCACCTGGCTAATCCACTGAGACTACAAACAAAACAAATTGGAAACACTTACAAATTTCACCGTCTTA
The DNA here is from genome assembly GCA_936431705.1 of Cheilosia pagana. Classification (NCBI taxonomy): domain Eukaryota; kingdom Metazoa; phylum Arthropoda; class Insecta; order Diptera; family Syrphidae; genus Cheilosia; species Cheilosia pagana. Next base: position 5,229,365 of record OW386169.1, read on the forward strand.
TTCGATTAAGCTGGCGTCGAACAAAAAATGTTGCCTATTTCTAGGAGGAAGGTATAGAGAAGAGCTGATTGATCTCGTGTGCCATGCCCCTGGCTTATCCACTGAAACTACACACAAAACAAATTAATTTGAACCATTTTTGTTCAAATTTCCCCACCTTTTTCCATTAAGCTGAGGTCGATCAAAAAATGTTGCCTATTTCTAGGAGGTAGGTATACATATTTAACTATTGAAACATAGCACAAATTGTTTGTTTATTTATTTTCCCTTGACCGACCATGTGTTCGGTTTTCGTGCTGTCATTTTTTATTCGGCTGACATGCGGGTAGATGCACAGCATGTAGGTAAACAGGCACCTCCTAGATAGGTAGAGTGTAATTTTCTTTACTTTCGACTCCACCTTGCTCACAAAGCTTTACAAGCAGTCGTCATTGAAACTATAGACCTCTGGCTTATTATTCTTTTGGTTTTAAAAGAGCTGCATTTCGTTCAGTCTACAGTCCTTTTAAATTTACAAATTTTCGACAGTGAAATCGTTCATTCGACGTGGTATCTCCCACCCCTTTTCGTCATCGTCTGTCAGTTGTATTCAAAGAGTCAAAGAAACTTGAATTATTCTCCTCCAAAGTCGCACAGAACTCCCCATTGAGATGTCAACAAAAAAGCCGCTTGATTATCTCAAATCAAAAAACCTAAAAAGGCAAATCGGCTCTAAATTATACCAGAAACGTTCATCTTAACTAGTTAGCAATTCGCGTCCCTCCAACGACAGAAACTTTCAACTCAGTAAAATCAAATTTACCCTCGCAGTTGACTAACTCACGAGCCATAAATAACTCCGGTTAGAAAACTGCAAAGTTGGCTTCAAACTTTTGTGTCTGCGTTCATCTATAGTTTGGAAATGGTGTTGGAAGTTTGTAAGTTGTAGGCGTACATATTTCTACTTGTTATGGGTACTTAAAGACAACTACGTTTCCCCGGTATGTACTTTATTATTCACATATAATTAACGTGGAATAATTTCACGGTTATCGCAGAAATATAAACACGCAACGTTCCACGTAACAATTTGAATACATCACCTAACTTCGGCTGACTTTTTTGCGATTTAAAAGATTTTGCTTAGAAAAATGATCAAACCCTTTTAAAAAAAAACTCTCACCCTTTTATTTATTATTTAATAATTGCTCCTGTCAAATTTGTCGCCACGGCTGTGTGTCGCCACCATAATCGTAACGACTCCTTTATTCGTCGTGGCGTAATATTTTGCGAAATACAACTTAACTCGGGAGGTCCTTGGGCTTTTGTTCGTTCGTGCTTTCACTTTTTATTCTCCTTTACTGCATTCGTCAACTTGGTTGGGTTTCTTGTTTTTCTGTCAAAACAAACTGATGATAAAACCCGATTTTATTTTCTCACAATGTCCTTGGCCGGTGAACTTTTTGTATTTTTTGTTTAACGTCAACGTGTCAGAAATACTGTACAAGCACGCAAAGGATCAGGAGTGTTTTTTACCCGTACGTACATTTTGTGTTTTTTTTCTGTCTTTCTGGTAATTTAAGGGTGTTTTGGGGATCATAAATACAACTTTAGTTGCCGCTACACGTGGGAATAGAATTAGGGAGGGAAAAATGTCGGTTAGTAGTGCTGTGTTGTTGACCAGACAAGGCGTTGCGGGAATTGAATGAAATTATAAGGATGATGAGGAAATAGGATAAAAACGATGACTCGACTTGTCTGTCTATCAAAATGGCTCTACAGGAAGCCGTTGGTATGATAATTAAGACGTCGCAATTGGAAATTTTAATCGCATTACGTTTTATAGTCCATCGAATACGTATTTCCAAAGATAGCTATATGCAGTTCAATGCGACTGGGAGTTTTGTAATTCCGGATTTTACCTACTTTCAACTATAAGCTGGTTATGCAATATGCTGCATTGATTCGTTCGACTTGTAGGAAGTCGATAGTGGGTTGTGGGACTATGGCTGACATTTTAATTCAAGCGTTATAGGGTTAACGAATTGAAAGGTTTTTGAATGCTGTTGGTTCATTTGTATTTTAGTTGCCTTTTGTTTTCAGGTGTTGGATGTACAAATTTAGACCGTAGAAAGTTACATTTTCAATTCGGAGGCATTATCACAAGGCTATTCCAACGTTTAAGAGAAATAGTAGTTCTAGAGTTGAATTGGCGAACAAAGTAAGATATGGGAATTATAAGCGATAGCTAAAAATCAATAAATATCTCTCGTTTTGATAATAAAGACAGACACTCATTGATCGTTATGATACGAGAGTATGAACTTATCTGCCATTGGCATTGAAATTAACAAACGCCATCTGTTGACAAAACAAAATCCATTACAGCAACCTTTGCAGAGAAAAAATGTTGCCTACATTTAGGTGCAAGTTAAAAATACTGCACCGCTTAATTAGAGTACATATTTCTAACATCTTAAGCAATTAAATCCACGGGAATTTAATCAAGTCAAACTTTTGAAGATTTAGACTTTGGAACACATTTAAGTAGAGAAGATATTTTTCTGTCGAATTTTCGTATGTACGTTGAGAAACCTTTAAACAAGGGAGCCTACTATGTAATTCGATTCTACTTTTGATTCTATTCGAAAGTTGTTCCGATTCCACTTTCAAATAGACCAATTCTCTTTGAAAGTAGAATCGGAACTATTTTCGAATGGAATCGAAAGTGGAATCGAATAACATAGTTTGCTCCAAGGTAGCTCCGATAGTTAGGGGCTTGAATTAGAGCTTCTCCTTACAAGAAAAATGTATTTTTTAACCCAAAAAGTTTCCAAACTCATGCAGAAATAGCTGAAGACGAAAGTGATGGTCAACCAAACCAAATAAAACCCTCGAGCCTAAGAACCCTAGAACTTCCCGCTACGTTTCGAATGATATTGACAATCCAAGTCTTAGTTAAGGTAATCTCTGCTCTGACAGCATCAAACAGTCATCCCTGCCCTACCGATGTGTCAAAATTCTTTAAAAATCTTTTTTTTTTTTATTTTAAAATAGAAGCTCTTTTTCGGGACTAGCTGTAATTGGACCTATCCCCACCGGTGTAAGAAAAATTATAAAGGGTTTCTTTTCTTCTCAGACTTGTCTATGGCTTCATTGTGAAAAATGGCCTTATCCAAACTTAGGAAGTTAGCTCTTAAACTTTAGGAACGACTGTATAAATCAACTTTGAGTCGTGCGTTCATTGTAATTCTAAAGCTTACTATCCCGCTTTGCTGAGTTTGTAAATACTCCGAGCACGTTTTGAAAATATAAGGCCGATGGTCGATCTTCTTAAATATAAGGACTGTAGCTACCTCATTTCAAATACAGCGGAGCTTCTCAAACTAAGCTATATTCATCAGTTCGATAAGCTTAAACAATATGCTCAGTGCTCTGTAGCTTTCTTAACAGAAGTCGTACAGGCTTGACTCTATATGCAGACGTCTTTGCTTTTAAATATTCTTCAGAGACAAGGAAAATAAATTTCAGTATTTCTGGACAAAAGTTTGATAAGAAGTGTAAAATTAAAATATTTATTTTTCAATACTCTTGGTTTATTGGAAAGTTCGTCCTAAAAAGATGTCAAATTTTGTAACCTTCAAAGTGTCCAGACATTTTGCAAGAACAGCTTCTTATTAATTCAGACTTTTTCAAGTTCCATAAATCGATACAAAATATTGTAAAAACGGAAGTATCCTTGTAGTGAATTTATTTGATGAGAAAGTTAAAAATTCTTGATGTTCAAGTGCAAAGTGTTTTAACATGATTCAAAAAAAAAAATAAAACAACCCAAACTTACATCAAATGATTAGCAACTAGGAACACCTCCATTACGTTGAAGATTTTCATTGAGTACTCCGAATTGATGCCAATCTACAGCGATGATGACTCGATGCCGACGAAGAACAGTTTGCGTCCTTATCCTTTTTTTTGCGCGCCCCCCTCTGCCACTCGTTCTAGGTATCTGTTAAGTATCTCTGCTTAAAGTTTGAAATTCCCTTTTAATCCCTTTATGTTTATTGATCCAATTTTGGTAATATTTTTTTCAGTGACACTTGAAAATAAATAATCACCCGACGATTATCCCTTCATTTTAGCACTTTGAATGAATAATCTCTCACGTTGACACCACTGCCGCACCATAATTAACAATAATCCATCATATTGTTACTGCAATTGATTTAATTATACTTTCAACACGAAACTGCTTTTAATGTGCATTTCACTTGTGACAAGTGTGTATACCAGCAGCAGGACAGTAGTTGATTCTTAATTAGCATCATTGCAACCGGCTCTCGGTCATAAATCAAATTTCTTTCTTTTTTTTTGCGAAAATAATATCGGAAGTGGGTATATATCTTAGCACTTTAGCAGTAGCCAGCAGTTGAGTGAAATTAAAGCCTGCCAAGGGTAGTAAAAGAGCAGTAATCCAACACTCATTATGATTTATTCAAAGAACTTTCCATTTGGCAGAGAAGTTTATTCTCCTGTTTGCGTTTACCTTCGGTTTTTTCTTTTATTTTTGGTGGGAAGCACGAATCGGTCCGAAATACCCATAAACCGCCGACGACGACGACGACGACGACGAGGACGACGAACAACACAAACAGAGATAAAAAAAGGCAAACTCGCACAAAAAGGAGGGAAGAATTAATGCGGCATAAATAAATAAATACACGAGAGGTTGTTGTAAGTTATTGGAAGGATTTCTTGTTGATTTATTGAGTGTACACCAATTTGCTACAAAGGAACACAAAAACAAACTGAAAATCTTTCTCAAAGGTAAGCACTGTTTTAATAAGGACTGGAAGTCGGTAATCCTTGAACTGCACTTGATTATAATCTTAGCACACCGTAACCACAACACCCCAGTGTGGGTGAGTTATTTATTTGAATTTTGTATTTTTTTTTTATTTTCTTATGGCAGGACTATTTGGCGAACACCACCCATACACGACGAACGGAAGGACAATTATGTTGCATCGACTAAAACCGTTATAGTACTGAATTTTTTCACGAGACTTTGTCGCATTTTATACTACAAATGTAGTAAATCGATTTCGAGATAGAAAGAGAGTCAGAGAAGAGACAACTGAATTACCGTGGTGCTCTGCGTTGGATGGTAAACCTACCTTTAGTCCGAAAAGTTGTCCTAGTCCTTGAGGCAAAAGTGATGGGAAATCGGATAGTGGGAGCATTTTTTTTCTGTTCGGAGAGGGAGCTGTTTGTCTTGTGAGCGGCTTTTTGTGCGCACGTGCGAGAGAGAGGTACTTATTCAGTGAGTAAGTGGAATGTATCTGCGGCGCTTGAAAGATGTTTATAAACTTTTGGATTGTATTCCAAAAGAGAGTCTTTCAAGTGTTGGCTTGGGGGTATAAAGATCTATTAAGTCTTCATTTGCAGTTGAAAGATGCTGCTCATTTAAAAGTGTAATCAAATTTTTAGTTTTTCTGTATGAGGATTTGTTTAGGCATCACGTTTAAACTACTTACCCAATATGAATGGATTTTCAAATAAACAAAAAGCTTAATATGGAGCAGGGTTTAGTTGTTATTCAATCGCAATCGGTCGACTCATTTGAAAGATGTTTAGGAGTTTCCGGAGTTCTAAAAGAGTGCAAATGTCACTGTCGATCGCCTACAGCTGTTTCCGAAGCGTGTACCTGAGAGGCTATTTTATTTAATATGGGGGTCGAACCGGGAACTACCCGTTTAGTTATAGTACACACTAACCAATGAGCCTATAATACAGGACTGCGGGAATCGAATCGGGAACTTTTTGCCCGAGTATCAGTATCAGTATCAGTATCAGTAAATACTTCTCGACGACCTTATAAAAGAACTAGGCGGTCTAACCTATCAACAAATTCCATAAATAATGTTCAGTAACATATTTTCTTAATAAATGGCATCAGGTATAGAGGCAGGTTGGTTATAAAGTTGGGTAGGGTTTAGGGTATACCTAAACTCTTGTCTGTAAGAGGAAACTCCGAAGACTCTGTGTGTTAATCCAAGCAAACTCTTTTAGTTTCATAAGTAGAACGTCAGGTGGCTGTTTCACGAGCCTTTTATTCTAAAGGGCGTGCTCATAAACCCTCTTATCGATTATATGGCTATTTTCGACAAAGCAACTACTAATCTGTATTCAAAGGACAGGGGGGCAACCTGAGTTTTTGAAAATCATCAAAATTGTAATATTTCTTGTCCCAGTTTATCATAATATCCCACAGGGCTTTCCACAATATCGAATTCTCTGCGACTCCTCTGTAATAAATTTGAATGCCAGATCTTTTAACCTCTTTAAGACCTTATTTTAGTCGAAAATATGCAAAATAATTCGTGTCGTGTTTACCAATACCGGGCCACATGATTCAAGCTTTTTTTTTTGCAAAATTTGACAGCTTTTCGCCACCGAAATGAATGGGTATAGAATAGACGTAAACATTTCTTATGTTGTGACGTATCTACGGAGGGTGTAAAAAATTCAGTGCACCAGTGGCGGGATTTTAAATACTAGAAAACGTCACACAAGTTCACGATTTTTCTTAATATATGTACGTAAATGCTCAGATCAAGAAAATTAAATGTAACCGAATTGTTGTCATGTAAAAAGATTTCGCCTTTTATGATGGCCAAATTGTTTTCTTAAATTAAAAAAAAAAAAAAAAACAATACCTGATGCGTTCATATTATTTGTTTCCTGTGTTTTTTATAATACTCCATTCCTGGTTTCAGTGATTTCATTGACTTATGATTTGTTTTTAAACCTGCAACATTCCTTTTTCCCACAAGTATTTTTTATGCATTCATATTTTTAGAGCTGAAAGCCCTGGTAGCTAGTGCTGCATAAATTTTGTATTAATATTGTAATTTATTGCATATTAATAAAGTATATAATATAAATAATAATAATAAAAATATTTTTACTTATTTTTGATTTAATAATAACTCGACTCATCCCTAGACATTCAGTACTACGAAATTTAAATCCCATTCTGTTCCTATGAACGTAGTTATCCTGAAAAACTATAAGAAACAAAAAAAAAACGCCACACATCCCAAACCCAATAACCACAACCACTCAAACCCCACTTCACACACCCTCCAATTGTCATATGGAAAAAGTTGTTCTCACCAAATCCCCAAAGTAACAGTTCAAGACAACAGACGAAGGAAATAAAAAAAAAAGTAAACAACCACTCAACAGGACATCGGGAAAAAAGAAGGAAAAATCATGGCAAAAATCTGAGAATGCAAAAAACCCATATCGCACACAGCTTTACTCTTTTCAGTGCGTCGACGAGCGTACACAAAAGGGAGTCGTCGTGTGCGGTGCTGCCAGCCCAGAGTTCAGCGATAGATAAGGATTCACAGGGTGAAATTTTTAATTAGAAAACTTTCTGTACCGCATCGCACTCCACACTAAACACCACCGGATCTACCCACCCATCCTGGTTCAGTGTGAGCTTAATTTACACAATTTTCCTTGATGGCAATTGGGTGAATGTACAGAGCGATTCGGTACCCGGGGGTTAACATCTTAATTTAATCTTTTTTTTTCTTTTTTTTATCACCACCCTTTACATTCATCAAAAACTGAGTGTGAAAATCCTATGAGTTGAGTATATATCTTTTTGGAATGTGTCGAAAAACGTTGACAAAATCAATTAAACTATTTGAAAAAGCAGTTAAGTGGTGACAGGATGCGTTGAATTTTTTTGGTTTCCATTGACGAAATGGAAGTGGGATGTCAAAGGGATTTTTGCTGTATAGGTATTCGGAGGATTTGGATTTTTGAGGAATTCTCCTACATATAGCTTGGTGTGCTCAGACAGAAGTGTATTTGTTCCAAGGACTTTGGATGGGACGATGACTTTTACGTTTTCATGTAATGTGCGTGGTGGATTAGATAAGTACCCAAATGTTTGTCTATGAATTCCAAAAAATAATATTTGGGGGCTTTTTAAGGATAATCTTGAGAAAGAAGTCTGTAAAGTTAAGGTTGACATTTGTTCCCTATCCCGATGGCCTGTCTAGACTCTAGAATGTTGGATGTCGGAGTCTGAACAGATTAACCAGCAGAGATAACAGGGTAAAGGTTAATCAAAGAGATGGAAGATTTATTTGCCAACGCCACCAGTCCTAGTCTTTTAAAATTATAAATATTACAACGATCCAACGCAGAAAGTCTCTGGTACCCTGTTGCATTGGATAATTATTTGAATTGGCGTTGCCACTGTGTTTCTGCAATTTAAGCACTCCTATTTTGGGAACAACAAATTAGTCGGTGGACTTATTCACTGAGAATTCTAGGCCTTACTCTGACTTCCGTTTTTATTTTCAAGGCGAATGGAATTACTGCACTATTAGGACAGAAGAGGCCTACTTTTTGTGGGAAATTTGATCAATTTTTTAATCGCTTTGAATGACTTTATAACCTTGCAAGACTGTAAACTTTTCTAGGCATTTGAAATAGCTTAAACGGTTCTCTCTTTTAGCACTCTGGCAATCAAGGCGACTTTGATTATGATCTTCACTTTTTGCAACAAAATGCATACATTCAATTTTCGGTTTTCTATTGCATACTTTTGTGGTTTAATTCTAATTTGATTGCATACTACTAGGATGATGTACTTTTTTTTTAACCCTATTTACAGGTGGGCCAAAAGAGATCACCTTATTGGCAGATGCTTTTATTTTTGCAAATGGCCGTCAATATCAAAAATGTTTTGACATTTGTGGACTAGACAGATGTAGAATACAAGTGAACAAGCCATGAAGCGATACACTCCCCAAGAACGCGGAATAATCGTGTCTATTTTTTTGCGTAACAATTCGTCTGTAGTGTTGGCGCAGCGCGAATTCCGTCGCCGATTCCACGGCCGTCCGACACCGACTGCGCAAACACTGCGCCGTTTGGCCACCAACCTTGAAGAGTATGGGACCACACGAGACGTTGCCAAGAGTGGCCGACCTGTCGAGCTGTCGCCGGCAACATCTTCCAGACGCCGTGCCTCGCAATTAGCCATCAGCCGGTCGTCCCTAAGGCGAATTATCGTCAAAGATTTGCGCATGTTCCCGTACAAAGTCTAGTCCATGCATCAGCTGCTGCCTGTGAACCGCCAAACGCGTGTAACCTACGCCCAAGCCATCATCAATCTCGAGAACGAAGTGGACGATTTTTCGACCAAAATCATAATGAGCGATGAGGCTCATTCCCACTTTAGCGGGTACGTGAAGAAGCAAAACTATCGCTTCTGGGGCACCGAAAATCCACGAGTAATGCATGGGGAGCCATTACAAAGTTACTGCATGGTGCGCTGTTCAGGCTGGAGGAGTCATCGGGCCATTTTTTTTTTCGAGAACGCCGCTGGTCAAACGACAACGGTGGACTGTGCGCGCTATAGGGCCATGTTAACCGAGTTTTTTCTGCCGCAATTGGACGAATTAGGATTAGAGGACATGTGGTTTCAACAGGACGGAGCTACGGCACAGACTACACGAACCACAACCGATATTCTGAAGGCGGCGTTCCCGGGTCGCCTCATCTCTCGTTTGGGCGATTTGCACTTGCCCACAAGATCGCCAGATTTAACCGTTCCAGCCTTTTTTTTGTGGGGTTTTTTGAAGGTCCGTGTTTACGTGAGCAAGCCATAGAACCCCTCAAGAACAACATTCGACACGAGTGCGAGAATCGGTCGCCCGAAGTCCTCGCAGAAGTAAATTTTGACGGCGCCCATTTGCCCGATATCATCTTCTCCAATAAAATTCTAAAGGTTCAAATAAACATAATCAAAACACGAGTCGAAGTTTTTTATTTATAAAAAAAAGAGAGCCAAACAACTTCGGAAGACTTCTTTTGGTCCACCTTGTATAATTCACAGCTTTTCTGGTCATGAACAGTGATGGGTCAGTAGGTAAATATTTTAGTTCAGGTCCGAATGGAGTATCTATTGGTCTCGAACTTAGCACTCACTGTCAATATTCTTGGTCCTACTTACTGGCATTGAAAGTCGCTCCTAAATTTAAAACTTGCATCCCCATCGAGTGCACAATCCACTTATCTGCAAAAAAAACCCCATGTCCACTTACACATAATTTCATAAATTAATTTCGATGTCATCATTATATAAATGCGGCAGAGATGCGCTACTATCTGCTTGGCTCCTGCTATCTGTGAATTTTACACGCGCCATTAATTTCAATTTTATGAGGTGGTACTTAAGTTCGAATACATATCCCCGGCTTCCAAATATGTAGTAAATTTATTAAACCACCCCTCCGCATGGCCAACGCTAATCCAAGTGTTTTTGTGTTGCATCTGTAACTACTCTATGTATGTTGCGGGTTGCGATTGCAATCGGCATGCTAACAAAATTGATTGATTTTATTTATGAGCCATGTCCAAATGTAGGTGGTTGTTCCATTTCAATTTCCAGCATCGCAAAGGAGCAGACCAATGTCGGTATATATGGCGCAAAGGGTTTCGTCGCGCGTCGGTTAAGTTTAATTAAAACTTTAAGCTAAAAACAAATTTGTCCAGTCCATGATTGCGACTATAATAGTTGATTGCATTTTATATTTGATTTTACTAATTGATTTTGTTTTGGAATTCTCCAGAATCCGCCCTGGGCAATGTTGAGTGTGGTGGCTTTCGGTAAACCGTAGACAGATATAGACGGCCCGTGTAATGCGTGAATGGCCTTTGTGAGGGAATTAATTAAATTTAACTAGAAGCTAGATTGTGCGACTGTTTTGAAGAGCGCTCCATTGACCGGGGAAATGGATTTTGTCCATGTGGGTTAGGGTGGCCGAGTGAGTGTCCTTTCGAATTTTCGATTTAATTACAGACTCAAAGTGGTGGAATGGCTGATTTATTAAATATCATACAGGATTGTCATTGGAAAAGTGACAGCAATTGATGAAAATTATTGCGTGTATTTAGGCTGTGCAGAAATTGTAATGATCTGTCAATTATTTTCATTGAGCACATTCTTTTGACAGGCGATCATGCAATAAAATGTTGCATACTCATGGGAGCGGATATTATTATGAAAAACCAGATCACAAACGTCGAAACTGCCTTTGAAAATTCACTCTAAAGCACTTTAGATCTAGATTTTATAAGAATCTTGAAAACTTTATATTCTCAAAGAGTGAGTGGTGAGCAGCCATAGGACGTCGTCGATGTGTCTCTGACAGAGATTGCCTTACTGTCGCAATAATACTCATAAGTTGGATACTTGAACCTGTGTCTCCCGCCCAAAAATAAAACAAAAACCAACACAAAAACCACCGCTGGCATGCGAATACGAATCGCATACGTAGATAATACGCGAATTGGGGCAACTCACATGTTTTTCCCGTGCGTATGCACACAACTCAATAGACCCATCAACTTCATTCATGGCACACATTGTGACAGCCGAGAGGACAACGACTCAAAGGTATAAAACGTTGGTTGGCAGTTGCCATACCACCGGCTTCCATTGAGCATACAATATTGCTGACGTTAAAGAGACGATACACACCGAAGAGGAATAAAGTTAACATGTGAGTGGTAGACAGAGAAGTTGCAGTTGACTCGTTATAGTTACGCGCAACCTATACACAAGTTCAACAACAGTTTGTTATGGTATTTATGGATATTATCCTTTCCCATTCTTGGGTTATGCTTCTTGTGAATTGGGTTAGACGGGATTGCATATAGTCAGGGTTAGAGTGGTTGTATTTATGCTGATGATACACCTCTTGCGAGTGACGTGCCGTGGGTTGCGGTATTCTAAACAGATATAACATTTTAAATGTCAGTTTGTTATATGAATGACATTCTTATGATTGATATGAAGCCTGAGAACGTCAGTTGCTATTTCCAAAGGTTCATTGAGTAAGACTTATGCAGCTTTGGTTATTTATTGTTGCATACATTTAGGCAATAAATATAATTGCATACTAAATAGAAAACTTTTGACTTCCTTGCATACTTGTAGGCACTTTTGCGCATTCAATTTGAACTGAAAGTTATAGTTCACACTTGCTTGCATCGACAACGATTTTTTTTTACAAGTAACAGACGCTCCCAATCTGTCCTTCCTACGCAACCTTCAACAAAATCTCAACTCAGGCGCATTAAACTTTTCGATAAATCAGGCAACCCATTAATCCTTTTCACACATCAGCAGCGGCCATTGCCCCAATTCAATCTGCCATCAAATCTTTCGTTCAACAATCACAAGTCCACCCATCAAATAAAAACCAGAATCCCAAGGATATAGCCTTGATGATTTCCCCGAAAATCATTCAATCAATTTCTGTCTTAAATCACAACATCCTTCAGAAGTTGTGCGAAAAATCCCCAAACAAAATGTAACAACAAGAAGAGAAACCCACCCCCCCTTCCGAGCGTCGTATAGCAATTTAAAAATTGTCCACTTATCATTTCTTGTCATGTCATCGTGGATATATCCAACACAACGACCACTTCAAAGAAAAGGGTCCCCACACACATACAAATCCATCTACGAACTACCAAGGTTGAAGTCAAAGCATTGGATCATCCTTCAGTATCGATTGGTGGCCAGGGTCACCTCGACTCTGCTCTTAAATTGAATTTCGAATCCTTTTCGAGGCAAAATCCAGCCGATGCTATGGCCAAAAACTTTCCGCCTGATGGCAAACGATATCCATCTCACTCGCTCTATTCCCATTTGCTCTATCTACAAGGACATTCAAATGCAAAGCCGTGCTTGGGCTTAAATTCTTCGTTAAACTCTACCGGCAGGCATAAAAACGTACTACGAACACGTTCGTCGAATTAGAAGATAACTCAATTTATCTACAGGAATGAAACGGAACAGGTATTTTAGTACCCCCCAGGAGAACAGCAAGTCAAAATTGCCAAAACGAAGAAAGATAACCAATTTCACAGAGACGTTCTTGATTATCCCCGCACCTTTCAGAGTATAGGCTAGTGCTACCCCTACACTCACCCCTGGCTCGTCGCACTTGTGCTTTAATATAAATTGATAATAATTCCAACAACAGAAAAAAGAAGACAAAAGATGAAATTTCGCCCGCGAGAGCAATAAAATCGAATTGACAAGTTCCATATATACTGTGCGTGCTAGTTGCGTTTGTGTCCAGGAACCAGGACATCGTGCTCCGGATAAAATTAATAGACTTTCGCTTCACGTTTGCATTTGCTTGGATGGACAAATGGTTGCGGGTGGTATGTGTGTGCGTGAATCCTGGAAAAACGTCTGTCAGTCAGTCGGTCATAATGACTTTTGGTTCTGTTTACCGGCAATACATCTTCTTCGGATGATAACAATGTTTTCGACTCCATGTGGCTCTTGTAAGTTTCGCCATCATTCAGTGATATATATAACATTTTGTTGTGACACATTTTGATTGAAAAAGGACGCGCAGGGATGACTCAGGGCGAGCGGCAACATAATTTCCAATTGGAAAGTAATATTTACCCATTATACTTGGGCGCACTATTTGCCAATGGCGCATATACGAGTAAAAACGATATTGTTTTGGGAATTGCATGTCAGTGGTTATTGTCACATGTATCACGTTGATGAAGAGAGAGGTGGGGTAGAACTTTGTTGGCAGATCGACGCCAAAGTGACAATAATTGTGATTTATTATGGATTCTGCGTTATGGCATGTTTCGCTTTATCTTTTCGCTTCAGGGTCGAGCAAATGTTTGGGGTTTTTGTTGCTGTGGTCAAGACAAATGGAGACGTGATTTCTTAAAAAAAAAAGCTGTCACAACCTGCAGCAATAGCTTCTTGTAAGCACTCAAAAATTGGAAGTCGAAATGAAGCCAATATCCCTGTTCCTCTTTTCATATTTTTTGGTAGCAATTTCAGGACATTTTTGAAAGAATATGCTTTTTCTCGAATCTGTTCTTTGAAATCACATAAATTTTGGTGAAAAAGACGTTCGAAAACCGATTGATTTAAGAATAGTTTCAACCTTTGCCAAAATCTCTTCTATTTCTCTAAATTTCTTTTTGTACGTGTATTTGTTACCGTATCACGTTGAAACTGCTTACTCAATCTGAATAAATTTCTCAGGCAGAATAAAAGCCTTAATGGTGTAAAATTTAGTCCTTAACTCATTGCAATCGGCAAACTCGTTTAGAAGATATTCATTTTTAAATAAGACAGATTTCATTTTCGGTCAATTTGTTAACCCAAACTTTACACTTCTAGACGCCAGCTCACAGATGTATCTCATTGGAAAATCTCTGCGCATGGACTGGTGGTAATCGTGTGTCGCGTTGTTTTCTTTTATTTATTGCTTAATCGAGGTTTGATGGGGGTAAAAGTGGATTAGACTCAAATTAACGTCGGAATATAGTCAGTCACATCTCGTCCCAAATAATGGTTAACATATATATGCACTCATCGAATTATCCTCTATTGCACCTACTAAATTTGCTACTTAATTCTCATTACATCGGAGGACATAACTTATCGCATTATCCGCCGCCAAACTTAACTAAAATCGCCAACTGCTATCGCTCCGCAATTACACTTATATATCATTCTTACAGATTCGCTCAATGATTACCCAAGAACCCCTCCCCCCTCCGTCTTGGGAAACTTTTTCCCTAGTAAAATCATAAAAATTCATAATCCTGATTTCGCGCTGCAAGAAAAGTTACAACAAATCGCCGCCAAACACACACAAAAAACAAATGGCGAGAATTAAAACACTTGTTTCTTACTTTTAAAATTAAACAATATTTATTTGGAACTATGTCCTTTATTATTGAAATACTTTTTACTAATTCTAAAAGGAGCTTAAGACTACTATGTAGTTACAATAAGACTATCGATAAATTCATCATACAGTCGTATTTATATACTTTTCTTATCTATCTACAAGGAGACCCAAGCGTACAATCGTCTTGCTTGATAATGAAGAAGAGATAATATTCCAACATTGTATACAAACGATATTATCTCTTTTACATATGTTATCATTGTAGCGTTGTGTGCAAGACTGTACTAGAGACTAAAGATATCATTGAATACAAATAATGTTATCTTTTTTCTCAATATGTTTTGCTATGGATACTTAACTCCCCCCCTTGTTAAACGAAATCGTCCCGATTTTTCGACGCTATTTTTAACATTTCTCTTTCATAAGTTTTGTTATATGCGTCAATCTTTTTTTGTTTTTGACGATCTGTTATACATTGTATAGTTTTTATCATTATGTACGTAAATGCTAGAATAACAATCAGTGTTACAATTGTGTATATAGTTGATAATATCGGTTTTTCTTCAAAAGGAATAATTAGTTTTTTTAAAGTATCTATGTTATCGAATTTGTACATTGTATCTTCTTTAATTATTTGGTCGATGTAAGACTCTGAATTATGATTTCTTAATATAACTTCTTTAATTTGCTTATGCATGTTTTTGTATATTTTATCGTCTAGATTTATAGTATTTTCATAAGTAACTAAGTTTATACCATTAATTGTTTGATTATTTAACTTATGCTTACCGCTTAATAACATAACACCGGATTCAATTTCTAAGTCGTAATCGTATTCTTGTTTAATGTTGCATTTTGAAGTTATATTCTTTAAAAGTGGAATAAGACAATTTTCTTCTTCAAAGTTAATTTCACAAATGTTTTTACGTAGATGATTTTGACAATTTCTTGTTCTTAAATAAGTTTGGTTACATAAGGCAATTGTTTTATCTGTAATGATTTTTCCATGTTTTGAATTTAAAGGTGTTACTTTATACAATTTACATGATTTAATTAGAACTGGATATTTATATATTGTGATGAAGAATTCATCAGTTCTAGCTAATAATATTTTAGAGTACTCAAGTATATTTATTATGGGTACTTGAGTTATTTCATGTTGAATAATATTTTTAATGTCATCTAAGTCTAGGCTTTCTGATAAATATTCATTATTTTTTGCTGCATTAATTGTTCTGGTCAATAATAATAATTGTTCGTACACTTGTTCTATTACTAAATGTTCTTTAAGGCTCTGACCTTCGAATTGTTGCAAAATTTGTTCAAATCTAGAATTTATAGTTTTTTGTTTATTATTGTTTTCTATGAGATTATTTATACTCGTTTCTATGTTAACTAAGTCATAATGGTCAGGATTACCAAACACATATTTGAAAGCTGTTCCTAAAAAGTTAATTGATCTAGTATGCCTAGTATGTTCTTGTAATTGGTCTGCTAAATTCTTAATTTTACTTAACCAAATTTTTTCTTCTTGTGTAGGTTGATATTTACTAGTTACGATATTTACGTAAGGTTGAAATATCGAAGTCAGGTTGGTGGCATGTAACAAATAAGTTTGTTCTTTGAATAAATACACGTCATCTGTTTGCGTAGGTATAAACTTCTTGTTTAGTAACTCAGTTATTTGAACGTTTCCTTGCCCTTCTTGACTCTGTACAATTCCTAGTAATGTTAGGAATATTAATATTTTCGTCATCTGAAAAATGATAATTCTTTATGTTATCCTTGTGAATTTTTATTCCTTCTTTAGAGATTACAGTGTCTCCTTTATCTTCTTCTACTATTCTTGTTATGTATCTGGCGTTAGATTTCTTTCTAAGACCTGTGATTCTTACCATTATCTTATCTCCTTTTTTATACTCTCTGTGTCGAGTTCCTTTATTTAGACGTTCGATCACTTTTTTGGATGCTGAGTTTAGTTTATTTATTATAATTTCACTATTGCTATATTTATTTTGATTAAAGAAAATGTCTCTAGGTTTCAAACCGGTAACTGAGTGTATAGAATTATTTAATTCACGCACTGTTCTAAATATTTCTTCGATAAGTCTTGTTTTATTCTGAATTGTGAATATTCTAGACAGTTCAGTTATTGTACCGTTTACACGTTCTACCTGACCGTTCGCTGTCGATCTGTATACTGGAGTTTCTACTTTAGTTATGTTGTATTTCAAACACATTTGGTTCACCATTTCTGTTTTGAATCCCTTCTCGTTATCTGTCATGAGTCGTTCACATTTTGGGAAATAATTAGATAAGACCTCTTCCATAACGTCGTACAGTCTGTTTCGAGTTTCGATTTCCCGAAGGATTGTATATTTAGAATACTTATCTACTGTTACAAGGAAAGTATACTTGTCGTTGAAGTATATGTCCATATGAATGTGTGTTCCCACATGCGTTGGTATTTCTGAATTATTCAGAGGTTCTCTGATAGGTTTTCTTTCATATTTTCCAAATAGACATGCTATGCATTTTCTGTTGAAACTCTTTGCTTGTTTATTTAGATCGGGCCAGTAATATTTCTCTGAGATTTCTTGTATATTGTTACGTAACCCTCGGTGTGCTCTTTCGTGAGTTACCCTTACAAGTTTTAGTTGTTCCTCCAAATTTGTCACGTCTTGAAGTTTTCTTGGTGTGAATATAAATCTTACTAGTGGGAATTCTTTTTTTATGTTTTCACCATATTTGTATATGTTTTCAAATTTCGTATGCAAAGCTACAATCTTTTGGGGTTGTATAACTTCTTTCATCTGCCTTAGTAAAGAGTCTTTGTCCTTAAACTTTATTATGAGTCTTATTTTGTTACTAAAATAGATTTGTGTTTCGATATTATTTGTTATATCTTCAATAAGTTCGAACTGTGCAGTGTATGCATTAAAAGGCTGATTCACAGTTTTTATTATATCATTAGAAGAACTTTCAGCTGAATGTGCTGTTTCTATGGTAGAAGTATTTATGCGTTGACGTGATAATGCGTCAGCTACAAGATTTAGGTTTCCTGGTTTATAAACTAATTTTGCTCCAAAGTCTTCAATGATTCCCTTCCAACGTTTCAGCTTTGTGTTGGGATTTTTTTCTGATACAGAATATATAAGGCTCTGGTGATCGGTATATATGGTTAAGTCTGCTATACCATATATGTAGTTTCTGAGTTTTTGTAAGGACCATATGATCGCTAATAGCTCTTTCTCGTTTGTGCTATAGTTCTCTTCTGTCTTACTCAGTGTTCTTGACAAGAAGTGTATAGGTTGCTTATTCTGACTTAGTACGGCTCCAATAGCTATGTTGGATGCATCAGTAGTAAGCTCGAATGGTTTACTATAATCCGGTTGAAAAAGTTCGACTTGTTCTTTCAAATAATTTTTTAAAATTCTAATCGCTTCTAATGCTGAATCATTCAGATTTAACTTAATATTTTTACTTTGTTTTTTGTTTACTTTACCGTTATCTCCTCGTAAATATAATGTCAGGGGCTTGGCTATGCTTGCGTATCCTTTTATAAACTTACGATAGTAACCTGTAAGACCTAAAAATCCTCTCAAATCCTTTACCGTTTGTGGGACTGGAAAATTTTCTATAGCTGCTATTTTCTCAGGGTTCGTAGTGATTCTACCATGTCTGATTATGTGACCTAAGTATTCTACTTCTTCTTGAAAAAACTTACTTTTCTCATCAGATATTTTTAATGTGGCTTTATTGAGTACGTCGAATACTTGACTTATGTGCTGTATATGTTCTTCCTCAGATGAAGAATATATCAATACGTCATCAATGTAAACGTGTACGAATTTACCTACAAAGTCTCTCAAAATGTCGTCCACGCATCTCTGAAATATGCTTGGTGCATTTTTGAGCCCGAAAGGCATTCGTTTAAAATGATATTTTGCGCCATTTATAGCAAAAGCTGTTTTTTCTTTATCATCTGTTTTGATTCTAATTTGGTGGAAACCTGACTCCAAATCTAATGTTGTAAAGTACTTGGCTTTACCTAAATTTTGAATTGTCATGTTGACATCCGGAATGGGGTATCTGTCTGTTACAGTGTGAGCGTTAAGTTTTTGGAAATCAACAACCATGCGCCGTTTTGGTTTTCCTTTTTCGTCCAAACCTTTTTTAGGTACTGTCCATATGGGACTGTTATAAGGACTATGGCTTTTTTCTATTATATCGTCATGTAAGAGTTTCTGTATTTCTTTGTTTACGAATTCGTTATCTGCTATGGGATATGGATATTGTTTAACATAAACCGGATTATCATTGGTCGTCCTAATGCTTGCTTCTATAGTATCTGTAAAGGGTAACGGTCCTATGCTGTTATTAATCTTCATCAGTCTATCTATATCTGCTTTATAAATATTATTTTCCCCAATTATGTAATTAATTTTCTGAATAGATTCGACACTGCTTATGGTAGTTAGAGTCATATTACTGAAATTTATTTCCGCGTTTAGAACTTTAAGTCCTTTATATCCTAATATCATATCAAAAGACTGAATATCCTCTAATTCAAAAAATGTTATATTTTTCTTTAATATCCTAACTACTTTCTTTGTATCTACCATAGAATAACCATGCATTGTTTTTATTTTTATAGGTTTAATTTTAATTTTTTCGCTAGAATCGCATTTTCTATTAATGTAATTATGGGTTGCACCAGTATCAATAAGAATTTTATAAATTTCCTTAGAAATAGTACTAGTTAAATTTAAGCAGGGCAACCCGTCTACTAGTTTAAATGATCTATTCTTATGTTATTATTTACCATACATTCCGTTTCATCTGCTTCTGCATATGTACTGCTGACATCGTCTCTGCGTTGTTGTCGGGAGTTATTTACTCTCTGCTGCTTGAAGTTCTGCTGATAAGATCGTTGCGGTCTGTTGTGTGTGTTGAAACTCCCGCTGTGTTCACGTTTCGCTGGTGGATTATATACATCGGGTTTGTATTGATTCCAATTTTGTCGCTGTGCATGTACAATTTGTCTCGAGTTTATCTCCATCGGCTGTGGTCCTTGATTGTGTTGCTGCATATTATCGTATTGCTTCTGGGGTTGATAATTCGTTGTTTGGCTCGAATAATTTGGTCTTCTTTCGTTTCTGCGTTCATGTGGCATATTTTTGTGGTGCTTATCTTGAGTGAGATGTAAATGCCTGTGCACATTATCATGTTCTATTCTGCGAGCAATTGCGAATGCGTGTTCTAGATCATTTATTGTAGCTGAATATAATGATCCTCTTGTAAAGTTGTCACTCATACCATCAATGAATATACGAACTGCGTCGTCGTTAGCATTTTTAATTAGTCTGTCGATTATATTCGGCGGATCACCTGACATAGTGATTTTTGATATTATTAAATTGAGATTTTTATTTATCTCGTCGTGGTATTCAGACAGTGTGCTTCTTTTTTGCGTGATGGCTTTCATCATGTCTTGTAGCACGTATAGAGGTTCTTGATTAGAGTACGTATAATCTAATCTGTTACGTATCGCCTCAAAATTAAAAATTGTGTTATAATTAGTTAACACATTCGCGGCTGCACCCTGTATTTTACTTTTCACTATAGTCAATGCTGCTGCGTACTTACTGTGTGTTTTGAAGTTTTTAATGCTGTCCATTAATCTGGATGCTTCTTCGCGCCACGACCGATAATTTGATTGATCGCCGTTGAAAATAGGTAGGCTTTTAAATGCGTCTAACTGTATTTCACTATCATCTGTATATGTGGTTCTTATTTCCTCTAGCACAGGTATGTTTGGTACTATGCCTAATCCAGATTTTACTTCATTTAGTTTTGTTTCTAAATTAGTGTTTATTTGATTTTGGTTAGTTATTATTGCTGCTAACCTTGCATTCTCTGTGCGTGTGTGCTCTAGGGTTTGTGTTACTGTGTTGCACCTGGTTTCTAAAGCTTCTAATCTTGCCATTAATACTGCGAGTTGTTCCATTTTGAACTCGTGTCTGTTGTCGTCGAATTTGTGTGTTTTTTTCCTCCACATATACACTTTCACTGAATTGCTTTGCTGCTTCGTACGAAGAAGCTATATTTGTACCTGCTATGCTAGGTAATTCTTGTAACCGGTAACGCGAGTGTTCTGTTTATACTAGATTTCACTACTTGTTCCCGAGGTCCGCTCGATTGAAGTTAAAAAGTATATTTAACCTCCTGGCAGGATCGCCAATTAAAACACTTGTTTCTTACTTTTAAAATTAAACAATATTTATTTGGAACTATGTCCTTTATTATTGAAATACTTTTTACTAATTCTAAAAGGAGCTTAAGACTACTATGTAGTTACAATAAGACTATCGATAAATTCATCATACAGTCGTATTTATATACTTTTCTTATCTATCTACAAGGAGACCCAAGCGTACAATCGTCTTGCTTGATAATGAAGAAGAGATAATATTCCAACATTGTATACAAACGATATTATCTCTTTTACATATGTTATCATTGTAGCGTTGTGTGCAAGACTGTACTAGAGACTAAAGATATCATTGAATACAAATAATGTTATCTTTTTTCTCAATATGTTTTGCTATGGATACTTAACTCGAGTCATTAAGCGAGACATCGCCGTCTGCCCCATTTCTAATATTTTTCCATTCCTTTTGGGAAGCTCTGCTCTTTCACTCACCCCGCTGTACAAATTCATTGCGAAAGCGAAATACTTTTCTTTGGCAAAAGACTTTGGCGAGAAATTTCGCCTAGCGCGCACCATACCCAACCGACATACAACCCACTTAAGTTGCCCTTAATGTCATTTTTGTTTGTATATCCTCAGCTAACGATTTGCATTTCATTATAAAGTCTTGAAAAAAAGACGAAAGAAAACTTTTGCTTGCTGTCGTCTTCCGCGGGGAACGTGTACTACTCGCCTTCACGCTATTGCTCGTGTCAGTTTCATGTATATATATCGGATGGCGGGTGGCTTAGAAAAAAATGTGTTATCCTTTCCTTTTCGTGCTCTGCAGCCACCCCACTTAGCTGGTGTTTATTGGATAATTTCCTATCTGTGCGATTATTCGCCGAGTAACAGATACTCCAAGGAATTGTTACTGTCGCATTAGTTGCAGTCTTTTACTTTTGGCAAAAATTTGGAAATTTTCACCGTCGCCTTGTTGTTGTAAAATAGTCCTGTTGACTGTGGACGTGCTGATAATCTGAGTTGGCAGTCGGACGAATGGAATGGCAAGTTTTAAAGTGTTTGGCGCGGAAAAAATATTTAAATTAGTGTCAGTTGTATAACCTCACGTTGGGCGCCACTTTGTCAACTGACTGTTGCGCGCTTTAGAAAGACACTCGCCTCTGCAGTCTGGTCATGAAGTGGATGAGCGCTCTTGTCATTATGCAGACGTTTTTGGAATACAAGTTCGATTATGTCCAATACTTTTGGAAAATCAAACAAAATGTCCCTTAAAGTATGCAACGTAAAATCATTTAATCGTTTAAATATGACTTAAGGAGAATAAAAAGTGGGCACTCTTGATACGTACTCGTTTAGATGTAATAAACGATGATATAACCCTCAAGGCAACCACTCAATCAGCACCAAAGACTCAATACAAAATCCATCCTTCCCCCGTCCGTTGAAGTGCTCGCTCATAGCCCCCTTGGACTCTGTCCGTAATCTGACAAGGGATGAAATATCAAATCTAAAGCTGAAACTAATAGAAACATCATGTCGTCGGGGATTGACATTGACATGTCTAGTGTTCCAGCTTCCTACTTGTATTCACTGAGCCTCACCAAACCTCCTTCACATTATTCGAATGTACAAACGAAGATGTGTAGCTTAAAATCTAATCTGTGTTAGATGGGTTGTTACTGATTTGGACCTGGAATCGAATAACTTGCAAATAGCCAATAAACCCGTCGAAAGGTAAAACATGTATTTAATTTGACTATACCTTTTCCGGGTTAACTCGATGTATCCTCATCGAATCGCATTTCCCTTATGTCAAATCATCACTTTCCTCGAGGTGGGTTAATTGGATGTTGGGTATCCGTTTTCTCACTTTCCATTCGAGGTGATTATTATGCGAGTCAGTAATTTTAATAACCCCCGGGCGGTTCTTAAAAAACTGTGCAGTCAAGTGTGACGGGGAGTATCCTTTTATTTTCTCCTAAAATTACATGATTGATTGTTTCCCGCTACCCTACATCAAATGAGCGCCAATGAATAGCTAACACATTCCGCACCAACCGTTTACGATCGCTGTAAATCACGTTCTACATTTTTTTATGCTACACAAAAAAAATATAAATCCTTTCGTGGTTATATGGAACATCCTTTCAAATGATTTTTCCCCCATTTTTTTTTAATATATTTTCCGTTTTTCTACCAATTTGGATCCAATCACAGCTCATTTGTGGCAATCGCCATTAAATTGGCATCGTCGAGGTGTAGGTGCTATTTGTTCAATAAATTTATTTCGGCGGGGGAGAAAAACGTACATAAATAAATAAATAACAACAAATTACTGGAATTCAGTTCCGGAGGTAATGGGAATCAATTCAATTCAACACACCGTTCAATTATTAACAGGGATTTTTTTTTTTTAACACTAATAACATGTATTTACATTCATGTTGTGTGTCGTATTTGTATTTTTGTACAAGTGAGAGGAATATATTAAAAAAAATATGCGAATTAAAATTGCAATTTTTATGAATTTTAAATTTGGTGTGAAAAATTCATTTGTTATCTTTTGGATGGCTTTTTGCATTAATTTCGCACTTAAAGTATTAATTTCGATTGCTATATTGTACTCGTAATTGTGTGTGAATATTACTTGAGTTAAGTGATTAACCACAGATTTTTTTTGTGGCGTGTTCTTTTGTAGTTTTATGTAGTCGTGTTGGACAGGTTGTTTTTGTTCCGGAAAATATGCGATTGCGCTTGGGATAATTTTTTTAAGGTTTTTTTTTACACTTGAAGGTAGCAAATTGGTTGTAGTAAGTAGAAAGTTGCTTTGTAGCTTTAGGCGAAAAGTAGTCAGTGGTAACTATTAGTGAAAAAGGGCCAAGTATCAAAAAAATGAATAGAAATCAGTGTTTTCTAACTCCGATGTAGCAACCACAATGTAGCTAGCAACATGTAGTAAGTAGTAAGATGCAGCTTGTTTGTAGGAAGTAGAAAGACGTATGAAGGATCAGGCAAAAAGTAATCAGTAGCTAGTTGTCTGTAACAATTACACAGTAGGTAAGGCGCGTCAGTATAAAAGTAGTATGCAGGAACTACAAAGTGGCACATAGCGTGTAGCAATAGTTTAGTAAATAGTAAGTTGTACGAAGCGTAAAGCAGAAATCAAACAGGCGCTCTTGGAAAGCGCCTAATTACTAAGTAACGAGTCAGTCTCAAGAACCAAGTTTTAATTTCTGTGTAGTGCTCAGAATGTTGTATTGTAGCGCTAGGTGAAAATTAGTCGGTAGCAAGTAGCTAGTGGTTGTAACCAGTAACAAAAAGCCAAGTAATACAAAGAAAGTAGAAAGTTGTAACTAATCTGTAGTTGGTTGTATATGCAGCAGTCATAATGTAGTCAGTAGCAACCGATAAGTAGTTTGCATCATGTAGTAAGCAGTAAAATGTTTGTAGTTGATAGTGGGTTGTAAGTGGTAAGTTGCAGAAACTAAACAATGATAAGCTGAAGGTAATAAATCAGTGCAAATTTATAAAAAAATGCCAGTAGAAAGCTGTGTGTAGTTTCGGTCAAATAGCAAAGTAGCTTGCAACATGTAAGTAAGGCATCAATTTCACTCTACAAGTGGTAAGTAGCAAGCTGTGTAGCGTGTAGCGTCAAGCAGAAAGAAGTCAGTAGCTATTGCAAAGTTGATTCCACAATGTAGTGAGCAAGCAGTAGGTCATATGTAGCTTAAGGCAGGAAGTTGCCAGACGCATTTGCGAAGTATCCAACAATATGTAGAAAGAAGTAAAGAGCCAGTTGTTTGTAGTAAGTAGTGTGTAATAAGTAGTCAGTTGTATATTTATGTAAAAACCAGGCATAAGTTCGAATAATACAACAATAAATACTCTTGCTGCCAAACTGATGACGACCAACGGAGGCAAAACATGCCAAGTTACTTAAATGTATTTCAACCACCACGTACATAGAAAGTTCGACTACAAGTCCACACGAAACTGTCCAAGTCAACTTCATAAATTCAATTAATTTCAATAAATCTCTCCATTTGGCAATCAAACGGCATCTTAACCGTCAGCAAATACCGCCTAGCAACACTACAAACGCCTAGCTAATAAATCTCAGCCATTTGAATGAACTGGCCATTAATCGTCTTCGATTTTGTTCAATCGCGCAACCATCGTAATGGGCACTCCCAAGGAAAGGACATATACACAAATTGTATCTCTGAACGATTATTCATCGTAATTGGACTCTAACAGACGCATCCTTCCACTCAATATTACACATAACCAACTAGGCTAACGAACGAACGAACGGACTGTGCGAGTCCATCCATCAATCAATCAACTATTAAATCAGATTCATTTTGTGCGTAGATATACGTTCTATTTATTTCCTTTCGTTAGCCTATTTACCGAGTCCTTTGGAGGATTTTTTTTTTCATATGTTTATTTAGTTCTTTTCCTTTGTATGTGTCCAACAAGCATTCTTACAACAAACCTAATGAGCAGTGAATAACCAAACCGCACAAGAATGGCATGGTTCTCGTCCGAGCGAGGGCGTTCAATGTCCTGGCGTTTGTTCAACTTTATTGAGTGGAAATCATTTGCGTTGCTATTGTGTTATGATAAATGAGCAACAGTGCCGCCGCCTGGGGGGAGAAGTTTTTACTATACGCACCGTGCGGTTGAACATTCATTTTCAAGTTTGCAGATAATTATCCTTCAATTTGTACAATTGAATGAGACGAGACGAGTCGAGTTAGCATATAGTATCGTATTGGTTTTGGTTTTAGCCTGGAAATCGGTTGAGTGCGGCAAATTGTGACATCTACGCCTTCGCAATCACATTTGAATGGAACGCTGTTTCATGCCAACGCTTGTTAAGCCAAATTGAGTGAGATGTAATGATCCATTAAGTGAATATATACGTTTGTCTAAAAGGCATACATATATCGGCATGGCATACACAAACACATACCTTGACAGTCTTGTGCGACAATTGAGTAAACATACGTTAATTTGACTTTGAGGAAGATTGACGCAGACATGATTAGTTGCGATAAATATACTGACGGTATGGGAATTGCTGATGTGGAGATTTTGTGGTATTAAGGACGAACAGGAAATGCTATCATGGTGGCGCATTTAATTGCCTTGGTATAATGCCGTTTAATGGGAGCGCTCGATATGGCCAAGTGCATTTCCGCAATGACAGTTTTGGGGGCAAGTTATATTGTCAATTGTGTGATTGGCGGACTTTGAAGGACTTCAATGGCATGGGATAGTGGAATACGATGAATTTCATTGAAGCTCTATGGGAACTTGCAAATATTTGTAAGTGAAAAGCGATAGTAACATTTGAAACAGTTTGAAATGGACTGGAAACCTGTCACTTGACTACATTCCTACAGCGTAAATGACAGATGAGTAACAAAGCCTTATTGCATTTGGCCTTTGATATCATTTATCATCCTTGTAAGCGGCAGTCCTTTTATGTTTCTACGTGAAACAAAATTACGTGAGATTAATCCAGCTTAAGCCAACGTGCGACTACACGGAATTGTATGTTAAAACGATAATAATCGCCCGTTCTAGGACCATAAACTTCCATTGATTTCCAACGATTTTTGACACTAGCTTAAGCTCACATAATCTTCTAACGTCTGGTCCTTACTCGAGCTTTAATAATCACTTCAAATACGCAAGGGTTAGAAAAAATGCGCAACCAGTTTTTCAGGACTTTTTGTAAGCACGATATAGGTAGGTAGTGTTTAAAATTTGATGGAGAGTCGTAGTAGGATTTCATGCGATTAAGTCAGCTTAAGCCAATGAGTGCATAAACTGAATTGTTTGCCAGATTCGTAATAGAATTGTTGGCGAGTTTGAATTTAAATTGATTTTTATCGATTTTTGACACTAGCTTAAGCCAGCTTAATCGTCCTTTATATGAGATTCAGCATTTTCTCCAATGCACTTAATATTCAATTGAGAAACTGCTGACACAAAGTGCTTTTTATGTGCATCCACTGCCTCAAAGCCCTGCCACGATTAAGTATTCATCAAGAATTATTTGAGTAGTGACAAGTTTTGGGAAGAGAAGTCAGAAAGAAATGTATTTTGGTCAAAAACACCCTCAAAAAGGGGCGTGGCAATAACCTAAATAGCCTAAAACCTTCTTGGAGTCTTAAGAAACAGTTTCAAATAAGTTTCATTGCAATCTGCTCAGCTTTCACATCAACTGCGGACATAAGTAAAAGCTCCTTCAGTTTTATGAAGATTGAGCTGATGCAATCTGGAAAAAATGGATAACATTAAAAGGGTTTTCTCTCCTTCACTCACAACACAACTCGACATGACAGCACGCACCACAAGTCGCATTGTACATGCACCTTAAAGCTAGAACCGGATGTGCTCTTTATGAAATTTTCCATCATAATCATAATCATAATCATGTCACTTTCATGGCGCATAATCGATATATGAGTTTGAAAAACTCGCATCTATTTGCACAACATATCGACGTCACATCTGTCAGCCAGCACCCGTCCCGCGCCGCCCTTCACCCATTTAAACTTTTCAATAAATTATTGAAATCGAAAATGTACGGCGAGCTTGCGGATGCCACAATTTTCAAATCAGCATCCAACATTCCAAGTTAATTTAACCGCCATGAATTTAAATGAATCCACATCGCATACACCCTTGTTCGTATGCGCTGGTGGGGGATGGGTTGGTAAAAACCGAATTAATCTGTGCAAAAAGCATCTATGCAAACTGTGCGCGGTGGTTTGTCAATCGGCATTCGTGGTGTGTTCAATATGGTGATGTGGTAACCGGCATGCGTCGCAATGGGAGTGGGTATAAGGGTGCCCATGCCAGGTGTCAATGTTTGTTTGTTTATAATTTTTCATAATTAGAATATTATTTCAATATTATTGTCATAAAATTGGCATTGAGGCAATTAAACCAAATAGAAACGTGATCATGATGGCGCCTGCTAAGTGACGGCAGGGAGGGTGGCTTTTTCTAATTGTGAAACATATTGTAACGAGGGGGCGCCTGATGTTGTTGACACACGATGCGATGAATGTCATTTGACATTATTCAAAAACCACTCAATGAGTTTCAATTACTCGCACCCGTTTTATCCGCAGGGGCATCTTTTGCCGTCAGGACCAGTCTGAAGGTCAGCATTGTCAGGCCGACTTTCAGCGACCGTCTGCCAATGTACACACGCTTTCTCTCTTTCTGAATATTTAATGCGAAAATATTTCGGCACATTATGTAAAATGCGACCGTCTACGCCGTCGAGTCCTTTGGATTTATTTCCAAAGTTTTTTTCTTGTTATTCTCCAGTTGAAGGGCGAAAATGCCACAATCGGAGCTGATCAAGGTTGCCAGTCGCTCCATAAAACCAATTGCCGATGTCAGTTGTGCATATCTTTGGCAGACAATTTAACCCCGAACGGCGACAGTGACAATGAAAGCGTTCTCCCCGAACTGGGTTGACCAACAAAAGATATTCAATCAACTCGGATTCTCACACATCGCTCTGACACCATCAATATCCTATTCATTACTCAAAACTGTCAAAAATCTTCACTTACACTGCAAACAGTTCATGTTCTTTTCCCACATGTGGCGAGGCGATTATGCAAAAGAACAGAAAAGCATCCCTGGCCGACAGCAATGACAACAAGTGTCAACTGCGATTTGATTATTCTCAGGAGGAGATTTAATTTTTGCTCCATAAAATTCCTATTTCCCCCCACCAGTCGTCCTTTGTTCTCCGGACGTTCAGTAAATTGATTGGATACTGTTGTTGTTGTCCCTTGCCTCATCTGATTATACACGCGCTCATCCCTTTTCGTGTCCAGGTCCAGTAGGGGCGACAAAAAAGAATATCACCAAAGACTGGAAACTTTCGGTGGGAACGGAGACGTCGACGTCGTTGTCGCCATCATCATCATCATCAGCAGCAGCACGGTCAGGCGGACGGCGGCGGCGGCAGGACTATTTGGAGCTTTATCTGTTTTTGTGACATTTCACTTAAGTACGGTATATTGATTTTCATGCTTGACATGCTTACGGTATTCTGCTACTGCAAATGTGGACAACTGGGATCCGTTGGAGGTTGTGGGAGGTTGTGGTTCCTGGTGGTACTACTGAGTGCAGTCAAATGGAAAAAGGATATTAGCTCCGAGCAAATGGGGGGGGGGGGCTATCAGAAAAAGAATAAGAAACTGATAATGTGCAGACAGAGGAGGGGAGAGCGATTGATAAATAGGAGAAAACGGACTGTGAAATGTGATTTTGACATCTACTCGTACATCTAATTTAATTTCCTCGAAATGGCATTCATAGTCAACAACCTGCCTCACAGGATGTGTCTTGGCTCCAGTTGGTAAAATGTGCCTCCCAAATGGGATATATGCAAAACAGCTCGAACTTGTAGCAAATTTTCGTTGGTTTCGTAGGTATTTGCTGTGCCCGGGCGACTCCTCGATTTGTTGGGACATTTAAGTTCGATGGCACTTGATAGATCCTGCCAAGAATCCTGTTTGGATACTTTGGCGAGGGTATCTGGCGTTTTTGAAGTGAATTTGTTTGAATAACAAAATTAAGACGCACTTTCTGCGACGCACTTACAGTTGAGTGTAAAAATTCCTAATCCAGAATCCAGTTTATAAATGTTATTTTCGACAAACCTCTATAAGTCTTTCTTAAATTGGGGCTAGACTACTCTTGAACCTTTAAACCTTCGAACTTTTTACCTTTTATACTTTTGAACCTTTGAACCTTTGAACCTTTGAACCTTCGAATTTTTGAACCTTTAAAACCTTTGAACTTTTCAACTTCTTAACTTTTAAACCTTTAAACGTTTGAACCTTTTAACTTTTGAGCCTTTAAACCTCTGAATTTTTGAGCCTTTAAACATTTCAACGTTTGAGCTTTTGAACCTATAATCCTTTGAACTTTTGAACCTCTTAACTTTTAAACCTTTGAGCTCTTAAGCCTTTCTAACTCTTGAACTTTTGAACCTTTAATTTTTTGAACCTTTTAATTTTTGAGCCTTTTAACTTTTGAATCTTTGAACTTTTAAACCTTTGAACTCTTAAGCCTTTCTTATAATGGGGCTGGACAACATTTTAAACTTTGAACCTTTAAACCTTTGAAACTTTGAACCTTTAAACTTTTGAACCTTTGAGCTTTTGAACCTTTAAACCTTTGAACTTTTGAACCTTTTAACTTTTAAACATTTGAACTCTTGAACCTTCTAACTCTTGAACTTTTGAACCTTTAAACTTTTGAACCTTTTGATTTTTGAGCCTTTTAACTTTTGAATCTTTTAACTTTTAAACCTTTGAACTTTTAAGCCTTTCTTATAATATAATTTGAAATTTTGAGCCTTTAAACCTTTGAATTTTTGAACTTTTTAACTTTTGAGCCTTTTAATTTTTGAATCTTTGAATTTTTGAACCTTTAAACATTTCAACCTTTGAACTTTTGAACCTCTTAACTTTAAAACCTTTAAACTCTTGAACCTTCTCACTCTTGAACTTTTGAACTTTTGAACCTTTGAATTTTTGAACTTCTTTTCAACGTTCCACCAAGAGAAGACTGGGAAAAATACAAACCAAACCCATGACTTTCCGACCTCTATGAATTCAGGGACTGGTCCTGGAATCTATGGAGAGTCGCCTCACTATTCAGTCAGCCTTGACTGTCAACATGATTTGCGTACGCAATAGTCTATAAGAGGTTCCTGGTGTCCCACTACTACCGTCTAAACCTAATAATGCAAATGGGGTTCCCTGACACCAATGCAATCCATTCGACTATGAATTTCCACACGGAAAACACCCCGGCCAAATCACTTCAGAGTCAACCCTCCTCCACATATTTGCACTTCAATTCGCGAACAGAAAAAATGTATTCGAAATCAATCCATCATTGAGAACCACTCGTGTCTATTCAATTAAATCTCGTCCCATCATCATTTGATACTCGCCGAGTGGACCTATAAATTCAAATATCGCTTCGTCCATTAGTGCAGAAAAATTGAAACGCACTCAACAGATCACAGCCCCTCACGCAACGATTTAAAAATTTAAGTGATTGCTCTTCAGAGAGAATGCGTTCCAAAAAAAAGAACAGTCTATCCCAACTTGGAACGCATCCACTATCAAAAGTCCACCCGAACGCCTAACATAAGGGTGCCACGCCACATTTTGGCAGAACAAAAATATCCATCTCATTGGTCTCTTGTCCGCGCGAGTTTATTGCATTGTATCTAAATTGCATCCGTCCGCGGGATTGTGCTGCAGCAGCAACAGCTAAACAGTCAACGACTGTGAGATGTATGTTAGTCAAAGTGTCCCCCATCGGTGACACACAAAAGCACATTTTGGCAGAGCCAAGGGACCTAAATCGCGAATCCTTCCATCAAACACTATTTTATATAGTTGAGGGTAGGTGCCAGCCAGCCAGCCAGCCAGCCAACCGAACAAGCTTAGTTTGGTCTCTTTGTTCTCGTCGATGCGATGGCGATGGGATAGGGGTGAATGGAGTCTGGCTGTCTGTCGGGTTGCATTGAATATTCAATTTCACCGAAAATCCAATCAGAGCCAAGAGGGGTTTCCTATTCTTTTCTTTTTTTTTGCGAAATTAATCTCCCCTTTCATGTCACCATGAAAAGTTTTCAACTAGTTTGTGGTCGGTGGTTGGTTTTTGCAACTAATCTACATTTCATTTGCTTGGACTAATCTGAAGAAGCTCTACAACAGAAAATTGGGAGATTTCATGATGGTGCGTATTGAATGGGATCTTTCGTTTAGAGGGAAATTTAAATCATAAACTATTTTCTTAAGAAGTTGAGAAGTCATCGAAGAATAGGGCACACAGAGGTCATCACACGGAATGTTGCAAGCGAGGGGAAATGGTGTGCAGAATGGCTAAATTCTGGCTCCGGATATACTCCTTTTGAAGAGACGTTTTCCTCTGGTAAAGGACATTTCACCTCTGACTCTGTATCTCTGTTCGAAGGATCGAATCAAGTTCACCTTCGTACAACTCATCCATGGTCATCTCTCGCTTATTCAACTGGACTATTAGACAACTGACCTTGAGGACAACTCATCCATCGGACACTTCATCCATGATTCGGTCGCTTTTAAGGGTCCTTACTGTAGTAGATAATTTTTGGGTCAATCGGACACGACAGTAGATTATTACGATAGCAATAACAAAAGTTGGTTAAAAATTCGCGTGGATGAGTTGTCCTCAAGGTCAGTTGTCCCACAGATAAGTTGTTACATGTCCGAGAGATGTCAATTTCATTTCACACTTATTCCACTGGACTATTAGACAACTGACCTTGAGGACAACTCATCCATCGGACACTTCATCCATGATTCGGTCGTCTTAAACTGTAGTAGATGATTTTTGGGCCAATCGGACAGTAGATTATTACAATTTCAATAACAAAAGTTAGCTAAAAATGCTCGTGGATGAGTTGTCCTCAAGGTCAGTTGTCCCACAGATAAGTTGTAGCATGTCCAGGAGATGTCATGTTGGTTTGCGATACCACTTGTACCAATTAAATCAACTTCAGATCCAATTGCACTCCATCTGGTGGCATTTTTCCACTTCTACCTATCCCTGTTGCATTTGTTCGTTTTACATGAATAATAAAATTAATTTCTATTTTTATCCCACTACGGTTCCACCTGAAGGATTTTTACTCATTTTACTACACAGCATTTGCCTCCCACCAGTTTCCGAGCATAAAATTTTAATATCAAGATTGATTACCCCTGGTTCTCTGGCTTCTGCCTCAGTACATCCTGTAGACTTAACTCCCAGCGTATACCCTCTACCCATACAAACACACCGAAACACATTGCTGGATATACTATACTTTTACTCGAAATTTTCATTAATTTTACCAAATAAGGAGGGAGAAGGAGCAGCCATCTGGTGGTGGTGGTATGGGGAAAAGTGCAATTCAGTAAGGAACTATAAATTATGACATATTTTTCTCTGCTTCTCATCTCAAGGATAACAGGCAAATCGCTTGGAGTATATACGAACCTACGTAGGTGGAACATACCTTCGGTATAACATTTTCTTATGTCAATTTGCTGAGCGATTCATGTTGTAAGGCCATGTGAGTGAGTGAGTGAGTGTGTGTGCCGATGATAACAGTCTCATAAATGACATACAATGCATGTTATATATACTGTTGGAAAGGCAGAGATATACGCAACAGGGATCTACTCTATCCTAAAGGATACACAATACACGAACGACAAGTAGTATCTCTCCTCTTATTCGATATAGTGGTATCAAAATTAATTAACTGTAATCAAATTATTCTCTTCACATGCGAGAAGAGCGACAGGAGACAGCTAGACAGATGGACAGATCGGGTCGGTTCTCGGTTGTGTGGTAGACAAACTGTCTTGTAGTGTATTAATGGTATCGTCGTCGTCGTCGTCGGCATATATGGGCCGGCTGGCGGATGAGATGGACAGCAATTGGGTTGTGGGGTGGGGATTGGTCTCAAAATGCTATCACCGCAATGCAGTATGCGAACTTGAATGTGTGTGCTTCAAAGGGTCGTCCTTCTTTGTAAGAGTCAAGGACGAAGAAGACGATTTAAATGGAAAATAGGATTTTTTTTCACATGGGTTTATGGGTGACTTTTGGTCACTTAACACTTTGGGGTCACTATCACACATTGGATGGACGTGAAGCTAATGACAGCTGTTGCTAGAGATACTGCTACTTTTACTGTTTTTGCAACTGCTACTTGCTCAACTACTGCCTCTGCTACTGCTACTGCTACTTCTATTGCTAGTGCTACTTCTGTTGCTACTGCTACTTCTATTACTACTGCTACTTCTGTTGCTACTGCTACTTCTATTGCAACTGTTCATATTGCTTCTTCTACTGCTACTTCAATTACCACTGCTTTTGCTTCTGCTACTTGCTTAACTACTGCTTCTGCTACTGCTACTTCTACTGCTATTGCTACTGCTACTTTCTCAACTACTACTACTTCTATTGCTACTGCTACTTCTATTGCTAGTGCTACTTCTCTTGCTACTGCTACTTCTCTTGCTGCTGCTACTACTACTGCTACTTTTATTGCTACTGCTACTTTTAGTGGCACTGCTTTTGCTACTGCTACTTGCTTAACTACTGCTTCTGCTACTGCTACTTCTACTGCTATTGCTACTGCTACTTTCTCAACTACTACTACTTCTATTGCTAGTGCTACTTCTGTTGCTACTGCTACTTCTAGTGTCACTGCTATTGCTACTGCTACTTTATCAACTACTACTACTTCTATTGCTACTGCTACTGCTATTTCTACTGCTACTGCTACTTTAATTGCTACTGCTTTTGATACTGCTATTTGCTCAACTACTGCTCCTGCTACTTCTATTGTAACTGCTACTTCCATTGCAACTGCTTCTACTGCTTCTTCTACTGCTACTTCTTGTGTCACTGCTATTGCTACTGCTACTTGCTCAACTACTGCTACTGCTACTTCTATTGTAACTGCTACTACTGCTTCTGCTACTGCTACTTCAATTACCACTGCTATTGCTACTGCCATTTGCTCGACTACTGCCTCTGCTACTGCTACTTCTATTGCTACTGCTACAGCTACTGCCACTGCTACTGCTACTTCTCTTGTGGCTGCTACTGCTACTGCTACTTCTAGTGTCACTGATTTTGCTACTGCTATTTCTATTTCTTCTGCTATTTCTTGTGTCACTCCTTTTTTTACTGCTACTGCTACTCCTAGTTTCACTGCTACACTGCTACACTGCTACTGCTACACTGCTACTGCTACACTGCTACTGCTACTGTTATTTTTTTTTAATAAAACAATCTAACTGTTTAATCTTCATGAATCTGTGCGCAAAATTGTCGGCAATATTTTCGGTAGAAGCTATATCCCCACTCACCCCCAACCAGCATCCCCCTGCAATCGAACACAACTCCCCCACCGCAGCTACAAACTGCGAGTTGAGTTTTTCCCTTTTGCCCTTTGTCGGTCCTTTGAGGTTTGTCTTCCACCGGCACAAACTTCAAAACCAAGCCAATCCGACCATTAAAACGAACTTCGCTTATGTAAAGTCCACAAAACAAAAACAACTTCCTCCAAGTAAATATTTATCACATTGCATTCTTTTACCTTCGAATAAAACCCAATTCTTTTCTCCATTTCAAGCAGTAGCAACTTTGTGTGCTAAATATCCTTTGAGCTCATAGATATGTTATCAACTTCCACCACAACCATCACTGTTCCGCCCATACGTAGTTTCGCTCTGTAGGTAGCTTTGGAAATCTTTTCGAAACACCCAGGTGCAATTGTTAGACATAGAATGGTAGGAGTCCTAGGTATCCTTTTTTTTGATAGTTCCAGCAACAAGAAGGGGGACGACACACACCCAGTGTTTTTTTTTTTCCGTTTGCCGTTGGACCGGTGTGCAGCCGTTGAGCTTTGCTGTTCGGCGTTTTTTTGTTTGTTTTTTTTTCTGTTGCTCATGTTGTTATTGTCCTTATTGTCGGCTTCGCCGTTCATTGTGTGTATGTTCATTGCATTGCTGCAAATTGTCCTTTGAAACCACGTCCCCTTTGTTTGTGTGCGAAATTCTTTTTCGACAATTCGATGGGATTTTGCAGTAGTCTTCTCTGGGGAGGGTATGACACTGCTCTCCTTGATCGTGTGGTGGTAGTGTGAATTTTATCGCTGGTGTGTTGTATGTCGGTTTCTTGTTTTTTTTTGTTTGGTCTTAGAGGAGTTTGTTGGCTTGGAATAAATTTTGTCGCAGATTCCTTTGAAATTTCATTTGAATCTGAAATAGTTCAGTGCATTTTTTGATCCTGAAATTTTTAATGGGCATTTAAATGAGTATTTAAAATTCATCCTGTAACAAACTGCAGGACTTCTTCATCTCATTCCACCTAAGAAAACTTTCACTTAACCTTGGTTAAAAATCCAGGATATTTTTGATAACTTCCTCCACATCTGCTGCGACAACTGCAACCCACTCTTGGCCCTTACATTTGCATTTTCGTGCGCTCTTCCGCCTCCTGCGACGGTATTGTTTACCCAATTGTGGGTGATTAAGTTACAGTCGAATCGACAGCAATTCTTTGCAACGTTTTTGCGATTCTGTGGCGTCTGTAATTTTATTTCATTTGCCGGCAACACTCCTCCCTGCGATTGCAATCATTTTCCATTTGGTTAGACAAACTCTGGTCACACACACAGTACGAGTCTCGATATTTTGCAAATGCGATAAGAATGACAATGAATGACACAACATTCACTTTTCGACTTAAAGCCATCCTGGATGCATATACAAATCTTTCTCTACCCAGGCCAAAAAGGGAAACGAATGATTCAATTAATGTCCTAAAATGCAGAGTCCTTCTCCCGGATAAGACATACATTCCGCACACACACATTCACAGTGTGCGGCGCATCTAGTGGAATGCCCTTCTGTTGAATTATCGCCAATCATTCGTATCACACTAAGGAGGTTCTCTTTGGGATGGCAGCTATATCCCGCATTGAGGAGGAAACACGATTCCTTGTCGATTCAAGCAGAAGGATAATATGTTTCAAAAATTGAGATTGAATCCTTTTGGAAAATTGACCAAATTGATCAGAGGTGGATGAAAGTACGAAGGCAAGTCATCAGTTCTCAAAGTCGTTCTATCTCTCTGTGTGTGTGTGTGGGGAGTCCTTAAAGGTTTTGCAATTTAATCCTGTTAAATAAATCAATTGAGTAGAAAGTAATAAAGACGAAAACTGTCTGCATCAGCAGGTAAGAAAATGAAGAACATCCTCGAGCTATAATTTACTTAGATAGCAGAAATAATGTCTCCTTGGTCGACAATCTAATTGAAGGGGTTTCGTTTTAATTACACTTTCTTGGAAGACATTGTCTTGACGATTCGCCCATGGAATGGCTGTGGGAGGGATTCGTATTCCCTATTCGTCGAATTGTAGATCAAAGTCGTAGCTATGGTATTTTCTTTGAGCTCTTTTTTTACAAGTTGGTTCACATATTGCTCGTTCACGGTTGAGTCGATGGGGTATCGATTTTAACTGCAGAGGATTCGTTTTGAAATTGTTTGCTCGGTCGAAGTTCATAAAATTTTGTTCGTCGGTTGTTTTTGATGAGCTCTTTTTATATATTAAGTATTTTTTCAGCTCAAAAACCCTGTGAGACGGTTCCATCTCTCTCGGTTTCCTCTCAGGACAGTTGGATGTGACGATGTCTCCTCCGGATATAGAAACTATATGTCAGAGATAATCAAGCAACCACCATTCACACACCGATCCATCTCTTCTTCTTAATTTTTCTGAGAAATAACTTTCTTTTCAGATATTTCTCTTCCATCGGAGTGAGATGATTACATTTCCAAGATACAATGTCCCAGTGATTCAGTTAGTGGTAATGAGAATTTCCTGGTAAAATGTGGCATAGATTGACATTTGATTGATACTCGGCGCAGTGGCTTAGTGGTAGTGTGTTGGGCTACTAAGCGAGGGGCTCAGGTTCGAATCCCGAGAGGGCCAAATTACATCTAAAGGTTTTTTTCCGCTGCGCCACCTCTCGCGAACGTCTGACAAACATCCGAGAGTAAAACTGTCATGAATGAGCTTCTCAATTAGCCGTTTGGACTCGGCGTAAAATTGTAGATCCCTTCCATTCGTCCCAAAAATTGAAAACCCACACAAAACGAATGGTTGCGAGAAGCTAGGCCTTGGGTCCCATAGACCTGTCGCGCCAAAATATTTATTTTTATATTTAGATTGACATATTAACTCCTGCAAGTTATTTGACGCACAGATTTCTATTGAGCTCACTGCAAAGTTTGCGAATAATGAGAACATTTGTCTGGATGCATGAGCGTTTTCCGGACTTACAAAAACGTGGTGTGCCTGTTTGAGGGGAGTTTTTTCTTTGTTGCAAGGGGTTGTGCATTTCCTTGGATGCAGCTAGGAGTGGGACGTGTATTTGTATAACTGAGCTATACGACCCTCGATTATCTACTTGATCTGTTCAATTAAATTTGTTGTTTTTCTATTTTTGTGCGGCTGTTTAACATAGAAATTGGTCCCCGATGGGATTGCAAACTGCGAAAAAATGTCCACAAATTTTTTGATAAAGTGACGTAAAAGCAATGGACCAAAAGCGGACCCTTGAGGGACACCTCCCTATCATGCAACCTGACGTTAGGTATTCTACGATCCACATCCAGTTCGGTGGCAGTTTCAATTGAGAACTTGTTTTCTATATGTAGAAGGTTTAAACTTGCTTGACTTGATATTGAGCTTAAGCTTGCAGTTTAAAAAAGGTAAGACCCCTTGCTGGGAGCCCATAATTTAATGAGACTGCGAACGTGTCGTCAACATATATAATGATACATTTGATGCGATTTTAATCCGTACTTTAACCCTCGGTTCCCTAGATTTTTCATAGCTGGTGACTTGTAGAAACAATACGGGCGAAATTATGCAACCCTGGGGCACTCCACTTTGGACTTCAAAGTCCTCTATCTCCTTTATTTAAGAAGCATGCATTACCATCTTATGCAGCTCCTTTCGGCTGTAATATTTGTTTAAATACTTCTCCTTCGCATGGCTATTCAGACAAAAATTTAGATTCATCTGTCGAAAGGCCCTTTTGAAGTCTATGAGCTGTAAAGTTAGTAGGGATCTATAGGTACTCGCCGAATTGCTGAAATTATCAATCAGAAGGTTCTGCCCTGAAAAGCCACCTGATTAGACTTCCATGCATAACGAAAGAGGTCGCATATCTACTGAATACACTGTACCCATACTCAACTTCCATAAAAACTTCTCTGTACGATACCCCTCTATATCAGAATGGGAGGAAACCGCGGTCGTTAACGATTTCGACATATCCATCTTCACAGATGGTTCTAAAATGAGCTGTGGAGTGGGAGCGGGCATTTTCTTAACATTAGGCATCTTAAAATCTTTCCGCCTCCCTAATACGTCCAGCGTCTTCCAAGCAGAAGTAATGGCAATTAAGGAGGCTTGTAGACTGCTTTTTAACATAGAGACATCCAGACGTCGACAGTAAGGCTGGGATTAAGGCCATCCTATCTACCAAGTCAACGTCCAGGGCCAAGGCGTGTCATCGGTTCGAAATCACTCTCGCCTGGGTTCCCGGCCATAGGAACATAGAGGGGAATGAAAGAGCCGATGAACTTGCAAGACGTGGATCTGCTCTGTGCGCGTCTCAGGCGGAGGAAGTATTCCCCCCGCTGGGATTCGTTAAGAGAGAAATCCTCCTGCATTTTACCTCTAGGGCGGTGACAAGGTGGGTGAACCTAACCAATTGTGACATTTCTAGGAAGATTTGGCCAACCTACGATGATGCCAGAACTAATAACCTCTTAGCCAGAACGCGTGTAGATGTAGCAAGACTAACGGCAATTAGTACGGGCCATTGGCCTCTAGGTACTCACGCAGCCAGGCTTGGCATCCCCTACAAACCCCCACTGCCATAGCTGCGCTGACACAAATAAGAGTGAAACGGTGAATGCCCGGCTTTAGCCAAAACCAGACATAAGGCACAAGGAACTCCTTTCTATGTTGACCTATCGGTCATCCATGATATCCAATTCAATAGAATCATTAAATTTCTCAACTCCACGGACTGGTTTTAAACTTCTGTAACATCCTTCTCCCCCCTTCCATCTTCTGGTTCTGCTTGTTTGTGGTTTTAAAACGACGCTAATGCGTTATTTGTGCACCTTTCCCTGTAGGGAATTTTTGCTAGCACTTAAACCAACCAGACTTCCATGCCATCGCATAGACTGTTGCGCATAGACAGTGCCGACTTTAGGTTAAGGATTAAAGAGCTGGCAGGAAGAAATTTGCCATGTTACTTCCTTCGTCACTGCCACTTCCTTTTAGTACAATCTGTTGAGTGGGATGCCATCTTCCAAATCCATTGCGTGTTGATCCTTGATAATTTTGGAAATGATCCTGCACCTACACCTACTTGCTGCATACTCAGCCTCGAAGGTAGACACTTTGCGGGACTTTCTTCTTCTTTATACATTACTGCTCCTCTAACCAGCTACCAAATCAAAGTTAAAAATCAAATTCAAAGCTGCGTCATTCCCCAAAAGTATGCAACGTTTTTTCTTAATTTCTTCTCTTGTTGATAATAATATGCATACCTTACTAATTTTGGAGGGGCTTCAACTCAACAAGCTTCTCCTCAACCAACTGCGTATATATAACTGCCACCATTTTTTGGGGTCCCCAGGGGGTCTCAAATTTTGTCTACTCTGACCCATTCCACTCCACTTTCCCACCCATACCACTTGTGTATGTTCGCAGGGTTGCTCCCATCATTTCACCGCCCCTAGACAATTACTAGTGCTGTTGTGAAAAATGACACACTGTCAACCCAGAGCTAACAAAATCAAAAGACAGAGGATGTAGAAATATCCTCTAGCAGAATTTCCGTCACTTTGCGATTCTATACAGGCCCCAATTACCCCGGCCCACCTTATGACTGGCGCACGATTTCATCGAAACCCCCAGCAAAGGTGCGAGGAGGTCAATAAATTACCCAACCCAGACGTCCTCGGGCAACAGCAAAAAAAAAACAAAGGACAGCAGTGCAAAATGCTCGGACAGGTAATATTTCCATCGCGCACAAAGTAACAATTCATTGGATGTAATTTATAAAAAGGGCTTTATGCTAAAAGTGTCTGCTCCTCGCTGCCTGTCGCTTCACTATATGAATGGGCTCGTGTATCCATGCCACCCCACCCGGACGTTCCATACAATTATAGACATATAATGTGCACCTTTATCATCGTAATAAAGCATCAAAGATTTTCGCGTTGTATACTTCCGCGCGGCGCACGTGTGTTTGTACATGTCCAGGTCTCCACTAAATCAGGAGGCAAATAGGGGTCGAACGTGCGGAGGGCAGCACACAAAAACTCCCCAAGTGAATGACTGAGAGTGAATGGCAGGACAAGTGAACGACACATGGAATGAGAATGAATGTGATGGGGTGGGGGATGGTGACGCCTAGCCTATGCTGCAATATCAAGAGATCAACGAGGTTCGATGGGAGGCGACTCCACTCAAACCAACAACCGAGCACGCTCAGTAATAAATTCTGACACACACTTGCGATGGTAGTAAAGCAAAGTTTATGTTGCCTCAATTGCTCTTGTTTTACGCATTAAAAGTGTATACCTACTGTGAAGCGGGGATTGTGTTCCATTGCGCCCCTAATGCTGTGTCGCTATATTTATAACCTTTTGGATGGTGTCCTGACTGTTGGATGATTTGCGCCGCGTCTATAAAGGTGGCGCAATGGCTGTGTTCTTATTAATTTGAATTTATTGAATTAATTTATTGCCTGTTTGGTGGGGTAGAATTGGGAGATTTGGGGGGGGGGGGGGGCAACCACCATCATTATGGGTATGACACAATTTAACGATGCCATTGCGGGGATGCATTCATATTTATTTGTGCCGATGGTATTTAAAATCTTACTCTTTTGACAAACTGCGACAGATGTCGTGGAAATTAAGCGCAGAATTGTATGGCAGATATGGGAGGTTCAAATGGCAACAATGGCAATAACAATGAAAATTATATTTAACCACGCACTTAACAAATTTTGCGGGCAAAAACGTGTAGTAACAACTTGCGACGGTATTTCAGCGAAAGGAGTTAGTTGGAGATGTGTTAGTGAGTAGATATTCGTATGGTTTTTGAATCGGCGAGAAGTTTATACATTAATCTGGGGCGATTCGCATTTTGTTCGCCGGCGAGTTTATCCGAGAATCTCAGGCAATTCGCGTTTTGTTCGACGGCGAGTTCATCCGAGAATCTCAGGCGATTGGCATTATGTTCGACGGGGAGTTTATACAGGAATCTGAGGCGATTCGCATTTTGTTCGCCGGCGAGTTTATCCGAGAATCTTGGACAATTCGCGTTTTGTTCGACGTGGAGTTTATACAGGAATCTGGGGCGATTCGCATTTTGTTCGCCGGTGAGTTTATCCGAGAATCTCAGCAATTCGTGTTTTTTTCGAAGGGAAGTTTATACAGGAATCTGGGGCGATTCGCATTTTTATCGCCGGCAAGTTCATCCGGAAATCTCAGGCGATTCGCATTTTGTACGCCGGCGAGTTCATCCAGGAATCTGGGGCGATTCGCATTTTGTTCGCCGGCGAGTTCATCCGGGAATCTCAGGCGATTCGCATTTTGTTCGTTGGCGAACTTATCCGGAAATCGCTTACTATGCATTCTTTGTGTGATAGGGCAACAAGTTTTTCCCAGTTGGTACTCATACCCTTTTCGTACTTGTTTTAAAAATGGAAAGAGGGAGATAGCAGACTTAAATGCAGGATCACGTTCTTATGTTTTTATTTTCAAACGGAATGCAACCATATTTTCGAAATACTCATTCAGGAGAATGCATTCGCTCAGTGGTAAATGTTTGACAGTGCCAAATCTGTATATGATGACGGTTTGAAGCTACTACTGGAGTACCACAAGGTTGCGTCGTTGGGCCTATATTTTTTTGGGAGGGTAATTCATATGTTTTCCCTGGGCTTTATTATTTCTCTCCGCTGCTCAATTTCCCAATGCTTGTGTAGGTACACCTCTTTTTTGCTTTCAGACTCGAATAAAGGACATTTTTCGAATTTAAGTTGGGTCCTCTGTTTATCCAAAACTCGAGACATCCCTCTGCCTACCTTATCAAACTCATTTGACCGTTTCACTACAGTCGCGCGTTTCAAATGTAAGTTCCACTCGGTGTTTGCCCGAAATCGTAAATCTATAGCTTTGGGCAAAGCATTTTTTTCCAACAACCCCTCATGCTGTCTAGAATTTGTTAAGCAACCAAACTTTGATCGTTACTTGGCGTCTTCAAGGACCTCCATCCTCCACACTGCATCAGCACCACCCTTCTTTGTCTGCACAAAAGCAATTTAAACACCCATGCGTAGTGATGTCCACCCACTTGAATTAGCGATGAAGTTTGA
Organism: Cheilosia pagana; assembly: GCA_936431705.1. Classification (NCBI taxonomy): domain Eukaryota; kingdom Metazoa; phylum Arthropoda; class Insecta; order Diptera; family Syrphidae; genus Cheilosia; species Cheilosia pagana. Next base: position 5,272,441 of record OW386169.1, read on the forward strand.
TTGCTTGTCATGCTGTGTATTGCCCCGAGGCAATGACGACGACGAAAATGATGAAATCCTTATCTCTAATCCACCCCCACATGTGTGAGGAGAAAATGTACGTACGCCTTTAGACCAACAATGTCCTCTCATTTAAATTAGCGGTTAAGTTTAATTGCCTGCTACTTTCGTGATGAATATTCTTCTCTGATACTCGAAGGGATATGGACCTGCGATAGTGGGAAAAGTTTCAACTGACTGTCGGTCGCAACAAAATGGCAATCCGACCACATCCACATAGTTTTACTCAAGCCCGGGGCAACGCTGCAACTATACACAATGAAATGACATTACACTCATATCAATTTCCATTCAAAGGATATATCTTCGCCTTTGATCGGCATCCTCATTCAATAAGACACATGACGCTGTCAATTTGTTGGAAAACGAGACCAAAATGGGTCGACCCTGAAGGCGATTCTCTCTGAACTAATTGCGGACCGAGAATGCAAGTCATTCGCATATCATTGCAAAAGCGAAATGTCCTTGCGGACATATCCAGTATCCATGTGTCAGGTGGAAATTCAGAAAACCGACGCCGCAGGCGTTACTTTCCTGATGATGATAATTTTATTTCATTTCAAAAGATTGTGATACACCACTGTCCTTTGTTGTCCCTGTTTCAAATGGAGCGACCGACTCTGTTTGTGTGTAAACCTTTCTAAATTGCAAAACAGAAAATTAAATAAATATAGATACAGGCTGAACTTGACCCGGTACAAGTTGGTTGGGGCTGCGGAGCCTAATGGAAAAGTTCAGTTCTTCAGTCCTTCTTCGTTCGGAGGCGGGTAACTTTGGGAAAAGTTTTTTTTTTGTATCCATTCTTCTTCGGCTCACTCTCCAGAGGGGGGCGGCGTGGGGTTTCAAAGAAATCAAATTAAGACGGACAGTTTCCAGTTTTCTTTCTGTCGCTTCAAGTGAAAATTGTTGGCTATATGTACCGAGTTTTCTTTTCTCTCTGTTGTGCGCCAACTTTCACTGTCAGTGCGGGAAAAAGGCGATGCAGTTTGTGTTTCTCCCATCAGGGCAGGGGTAGGTAATTTCGTTACGCTCTATACAACTTGAGATGATCTGAATTAATTCTCTCTCACTGTTTGTTTTGTGCTCCAGTTTTGGATCTTATTTAATTTGCATGGCAAATCATGTTGATTGTAATGGATTTTTCTGTCAGTCAATTACAGGTAGGGTGTTCTGTCTGCGTCGCCTCTGTCATCGCATCCCACCAAAGGATCCATTAAGTCCGGCTAATCGATTTCGAATACAAGATTGGCTTCTTTGTCCTCTTGCTGTGGTACTAGGTGCTAGGATCCTTTCGGTTTTTTTTTTTTCAAATAATGACTCCCGATAAAATCGCGTCTCCTCCTCCGTGGGGCTATAAATTTCCTTCGGTCGAGAGGAGCGCGCCATCAAATCAAACGGGGGTACGGGGTGTGCTGCTACTTCCTGCGTTCTGTCTGTAATAAAGGATATCAAGTTGGCACGCATGTTTTACGTACGACTTTTTGCCGCGTCGTCATGTGGAGAACAACAACAACGACGACGAAAAAAAACCGCACAACACCAACAAATACCAATATTGCTGTGCCCGGGAGTGGGGGTGGAGGTCCTGTGCAAGTCATTTGTGTTTTACTTTTGCCGAAATAAATACCGTTACTTTCGGGGGGTTGGTAATCAATTTTATTCGGAAATATGAATGTTTTATGCGCGTTTGCTTTTATTAGGGAGCAATAATTTATTATCCTGGGTTGTGCTTTCGATTTAGACTTGGGATCTACTATATACGTATGTTGCACGGGGTAATGTTATTAAGGATATTTTTGTGCTTCGCAGAGATATATTTCAGCGAAAATTATCGCACAGATAAAAGGGAAATGTTAAATGAGCGGTTGTATATGGTAATAAACATTTTATTTTTATTTGTACTTTTGTAGCGCGGGCAAGTGAATATAGGCGATGGGATGTTAATCGCTGCCAGGACGAAGTACCCAGTGGAGACGTATTTTTCTCTAGCTTACCTTAATGCCCTTATGCGGATTTTTTTTTATTTTTTTTTATTTTATTTATGAATTATGGCGTTTTTTATGCCAATTATTGTCATAAAGGACACGTCGCAGAGGTGGTGTAAAATTGGGAGGCTGTTGTGTGTGTCGCTAGTCGCTACTGCCAGCTTTCGATTAAGAGTATTTGTGTGTTGCATAGAATTACTCTTTCACAAGTGGCTCTGTCTGAACTATTTCAGTACTGTAGTCGGTGGTCTGTAGTCGGTAGTTATTAGTCTGTAGTCGGTAGTCTGAAGTCAGTATAGTCTGTGGTTTGTATAATCTGAGATCGGTAGTATGTAGTTTGAGGTCTGTAGTCGGAGGCCTGTAGTCGGTAGTCTGTGTTTTTTGGTATGTAGTCGGTACTTGGTAGTTCGTAGTCTGTAGTCGGTAGTCTGTGGTCTGTAGTCGGTAGTTAGTGGTTTGTAGTCGCTAGTTGGTAGTATGTAGTCGGTAGACTGTGGTCTGTAGTCGGTAGTCTGAAGTCAGTATAGTCTGTGGTCTGTATAATCGGAGGTCGGTAGTATGGAGTTTGAGGTCTGTAGTCGGTACACTGTAGTCGGTAGTCTGTGGTCTGTAGTCGGTAGTTAGTGGTTTGTAGTCGCTAGTTGGTAGTCTGTAGTCGGTAGACTGTGGTCTGTAGTCGGATGCCTGTAGTCGGTAGTCTGTGTTCTTTGGTATGTAGTTGGTACTTTGTAGTCTGTAGTCGGTAGTGCGTGGAATGTAGTCGGTAGTCTGTGATCTGAAGTCGGTGGTCTATCTGTAGTCAGTTCTATTTAGTCTGTAGTCTGTAGTCAGGAGTCGTTAACTGGCGGTGGGTAGTCTGTAGTTAGTCATCTCTGATCGGTAGTCAGTATTTGGTAGTTAATAGTCTGTAATCTGTTGGCGGCAGTCTGTAGTGTGTGGTCTGTGGAATGTAGTCGGTAGTTGGTAGTCTGTAGTCGGAAGCCTGTTATTACTTTCCTGTATTAACAGGTCATGCTTTGGTGTACGCCTTCACTCGACTGCAATGAGATCGTACCATTAAAAAACATCCCGTTTACACCGTTTATGATTTCCGAACACTCCATTGCTATTGTCATCTCAAAATGTCCTGGGAAGCCAACAACAGGCCACACACAATTTAAGACTGCTGTTCCACTTAGTTTTTATATAAAAAAAATAAGAAATATTATTTGCATCATGACATAAAGTCGAAAAGAAAAGTCCTTGTTCCATTCTCTGTATAAAATACTCATATTCCAATTTAATTCGATAAAATTGTCTGAATAACGCCAGTCGACGTTGTCCTGACCCGATTTTGTGTTAGCACAACAGCACATGCAAAGACACACACACACAATGTGACAGTCGAGGAAAACCCTGCCTGACTTTATATGTACTTTATGTGTTTGTATGTTATGGGAGAAAACTTTTTGATCAAAAACCCATAAATTACGCTCCAATTCGAGTTGCACTCTCTGAACCGACAAACATACTCGTCCTATACGTATAAAATAAAGAGGAAAGGACTTTTTTTCTGTTTGCAAAACCAACATCCGGCATACACCTCTCTTTTCCACTTTGACTCTATACGGGGTTTTGATGCAAACATACGCAGCAAAGTCAACCAATTCCAAGCAATTGTCGAATCCGGACAGGACGCTTTATGTCGATTTTTAGAGTCCAACTGCACTTTTGCAATCTATATCCTAGATATTCGTTTTGCGTTGCTGTCCTAGTCTCTCGGTTTATTTGTTTTTTGAATGCGTTCCCTCTGTTGAATGGCCAGATGAGGGAAATCCTATTTTTATCACACTTTTTTTTTTCTTCTCTGCAGCCTGAGCATCCCTTTCGTGAATTTATGAATTTATTGCAAATGGATGGTCAAAAAGTTGTATAATATGTGTCCGAGTTCTGTTGTTGACAGGGCCATAGAGGGTGCTACTACAATGGACAGTAGGATATATCAAACAAATATAGAGAGAGAGAAAGGGACACACAAACAAAAATCGCTGTCATAATTTATGTTCTTCTCATTTGATATGCAAAAGTTATTTTATTTGTTGTTATCTGTGAGTTTTTTTTCTCGTCCTATGTGGATGCAACAGAAAAAAAAATCCTTATAAAGTGTATGCAATTATTCATAAATTTCACAGTCAATTGTTTCGAAAATGTGCATATTTTTAAATGCAAATGCAGTTGGTTTTAGTGTAGAAGTCTACAGAAAGGGATGTTGTTCATTGGTTAATAATAGAGATGAATGGCAGAGGGCTATTGTTTATTTAAGGGGTCCATTAAGGCAGTGAACCAAGCCAAATGCGGCTGGTGGGTATTGGGATTATTTCTTTGGGACGATGGTTGATTTTTTCGACCAATATATATAGCGATGTTCTTTTTAAACTAACTTCTGGCTCTTCTTTTGAGATTACACGAAGTTGCTAACAACATTTCTTTGAAACTACATTTCATTGACTACTGCGGCTACAAAATACGACATAGAAACAACAGATAGTAAATCAAATAACTACAAACTCGAACTACAAAATACATAATAGACTGCATAACTGACTACAAAATGTGTATAACACATATCATGAGACCAACTACTCACTACAAATCGTATAACAAGGAGACCATAAACCGCAAAAAAGACAGGGAATACATTTACTGCAAACTACATACCACAAACAACAGACTGCTAAGAGCGCTTTTTAGATATGAAAATTAATTTTCTCCCGTTTCAGCAGATTTTGGATCGCAGACTACAAATTTTGTGGCAAAGACTACATAAAGCAACAGATCGTCACAGACTACAAACTACAAAACCACATATTAATTCAAGAATTCAAAATTAACGTTTATGATAAACTTTCAGCTACAGCCTACGTACAACATACTAAATTGATTACCATAGATTACAGGGAACGACTACATAAAGCAACAGATCACAGACTACAAACTAAAATTTTTCAAGCTACACTTCAGACCACATCTGGTTGGTTTTTGACTACAAAAAACAGAAAATGGAAAGCTGTTACTTCATAGGCAACAAAACAGAAATTTCAAACTTCAGATAATGTACTCTACAAATTACGAAGACCATTTTTTAATATATTTTGGTGCCTTGACAGTAGGTTCATACTTGACATTTAGAATAACTAATATTTACAAGTTTAATATTTAAAAAAAAATATGAATAATCAGATTTTGACAACCGGACACAAAAGTTGGTAAAGAATTATTAATAATCAATCTAATAATGAAGATCTGTATAAACGCCATTGGTTGAGGACCAGGTCCACCCCGGACTATAGCGCCGCCTAAGAAAGTATTTATTTATTTATTTACTTATTTATTTATTTTTTATTTTTTTAATTTTTGTAGCCATTTTATTTTGTTTATTTAATATTATTTGCTTTGTTTAATACACTTATTCTAGTCATATCCACAGAGTGGTTTATTCCTTGTATATCGTATACAACACTTATTTATTTCTTATATACATATGTATTAGTATTATTTTTCTCTTCTTTGCTCTTCCAAATTGAGGTTTATTTATTTAATTATTAAAAAGTGTAAGAGGGGTTACTCCTTCCTCGCTGGCTGTGGGTCGTAGAATTCCTCGTTGTCACCGTCTTCACCGTCTTTAAAGCGGAGGCAATGTAAATGCAAAAAACTCGTACTTTTCCAGATGACGGTTGTGGATCCTTCCATCAGGCGAAATACCAAATGCGAGTCAGTGGCTTTTGAAAGAGCTTAATGTATTTGTTTGCTGAAAGAGCTTTTCTAGAGGGTTTTTTCTTTGGGGAATTTATTGTCAGTCAGAGGTGCCAAGTCTAAATAATTTTTTGACCAAACAATTTGCCTTATTATAGAATGTAATTTAACAAAATGAAAAAATAATATAAATAAGCGAATTCAAAAATAATAACAAAGAAAAAATGGTGAAATAAAAATATACGAAAATTGTGATGTTACAAAAGTATTTTTCTGAAAAAAAAAAAATCATTCAACCTCATTTTATATTTATAAATCTAGATTAATACAAAAATGCTTAAAGCAATTTTAAGGAAATACTTTTTCGAGTATTTTGAACCATCATTCATCTTTCTATTTCATTCAGAGACTGAGCTACAGTAAATTCAAAACCGACCACCTTACCGATTTAAAATTCCACACAAACTCGCAATGCCACAGCAGGTGTCTAAACTTTCAGTTCCCTTTGCATCATAAATGTGTAGACTTATCCAACCGTGTTCTCCATTAAAAATTAACAATTTCCCCAAACTCACCGCGTCCAGTTACTGACAAATCGCACGACACCGACCTCCCCTTTAGCAAATCTTCATCTAACTAATTACTACTTGAGTTTCAATTCTAATCCGTTGCGTGTTCCGACTAGCAGTTCCCTTGCCCTTTGTTCTATGGTTATCGCGTTTTAAAAGGACACACATGCGATAGGGATCTAACTTTTAAGCCAGCCCTAGTCAAATGAACTCCAAATCGCCAGACGACTGACTCGTCTAATGTCAACGTATGCACGAAATAAGAAAAAAAAACACTTTCCACTGTGATTTTTTTTGTCCAGGGGTAGTTTACCCGATTATTTCGAATTAATTACCCAACACCAGCAAATGCGAGAGCACTGCGCGCCACTCTGTAATAGGAAACAATTAAACTGAGATTGACAGACGGCTCTGACAGTTCCATCAGTAGGGGTTTGGGTTGGTCTTCCAATAATGCAACTCGTCGTACGATACACAACCGGCAAAGGAATTATGTTAACCGGGTGGCTGTGTATAGACGGAGAAACGCGTTGCATGTCGTCGCTGTTGAGATACATCGACCGATTATGTGCCCGATAGAGTGGACAGACATGCAATTTGTTTCTATGTATCCAGGTGCAGGTTCGTTGTAAACGTGATGCTTGATCGTAATCGGGGCAAAAAATTGTGTCCACACAGGAATTCCAGCAGAGCTTAGTAGCCGGTGAAAGGGGTGGCGCAATTGCGTGCTGTATTTGAACAAGGATAACGATACTTAATCATTTTTTGCTCTTAGTGTGAGTGGGTATAGTCAAATGATACGCGTATGCAGGTTTGTGTAAATATTTAATCGAAAACTATTAAATGCCCTAATGGATGTGTTTTTTTCTCCCCCATTTTGATCATAATTATTCGGAAGTGGTTTATTGGAAAATTAGAAACGCAAACGTTGTATAAGCTTGAGGGGAAATGTGTATTTTTTGCTGGTGTCCTTAGCGTGCGGGGGTCTATTGTGGACAGTCAGTTATATGTGGTGCGGCTGACCAAAGTGCTTCCTTAACAAATTGCATTTCATCGCACATCAAATGCACTCGACCTCCGACACATTTGAGCAGCCCTTTAAAGTCCTTCAATCAATCAGTTTAATGCATCCAACACAAAGTTGTAGTAGCCCCAAAAGCGACACCACATACATTTATATCGTTTATGATTTTGACAGATGGAAATCGAAACCCCCGAAATATAAATTAACCAGCTGTCAAATTGAGATGCATTACTAGTTCTCTCACACGCATGCACACACACAGGGCAATTGGAATTAGAAAAGTGTGTTAAACAGACAGACGGAACGCAATTAATTAATTCGCCGGGATTCAGTCCTGGGGGGGTTGCCATGAACAGTGTTTTTGTTTTTTTAGTTGAATAGCAGTTTGGTCTGAAAGGTTGGAGGGAGGTGAAAAGATTGACAGACGACCCGCACACAATCCATCAAAGAAGGTTTTTAGGCATCCTAAATCAACTGTCACCTATGACATGATTTTTATCCATAAATCTCGCAGTCATGTTCGTACGTGGTGTTATTGACTCGAATCCCGTTTGCTGGGGTTGTTATATGTGATTCGCACGCAACGGGGTTGGTTTTAGTTGTCGTTTTTTTTTCGCCTCCAATTTGGGCAACTTTTTTTGGTGGCAGGTGAGTAATGTCGACGGTCGGGCTGAATGCCTCACATTTATTAGAGCTATTTAAACTGGCTAAATTAACCGCTTAGAAGGGTTTAAAGCTCATTGTAAAATTCGTTTCAATTTGGGAACTAAGGTCGCTGTAGCAGAATTAACAAGCAGCGAAACTACCAATGAATCTCCAGAACGCTTGGGGCAATATTAACAACCAACACCTATAAGACTCGCCGCGATGTGTCAAGTCAGCACCAGCTTTTCGTACGTAGTTGTTTTGTAGAAGTGTGATTTTTCGCCTACACTTGGGTGGAATCGATTCTCAGAGTACAAGTCAAAAGGGAGGGAAGGTTCGAATGAGCACAGAATCTGAACACTCCTGAGACACAAACCATGCAAATATTTGGTCTGCTGTTGCCGATATCACTTCCAACGGAAAGAAGTCTAAATGTTTCCAAAATTTGATGAAGTTATACTCTTCTCAAAAACACTGTTCCAAAGAGCTTGTTGCTTTTCATGTGTCCATACAATTTTCTATCAGAGGCACGAACCAATATGATTACTTTTGACTAACAGATGGCGCTGTTAATCGATTCTTTCTCAGTTATTTATTATATCTACTGCAACCACTCACATTCCGACAGTAAAATATATATCAAACCTCCAGCGCTACACTCGGTTGGTCTGGCTTCCTATAGGTCCCTGTTAATTTTATTTAGAGTCAGAAATACCAACGCACTATCGAAGGGAATTACTTTCCAATTCAGTTTGAAGAACCACCAGTCCTCATTCTGTTGTTCGAATCTACAACAATCTGATCTAAAATTCCCCAAAGCAGAACCAATCAAGTGGCGCCCATTCCACACCTTCGAGCACACACACTCGTCCTGCTTCCCACAGTATATATCTGTGCAAACATAATATAGGACCCCAAAATAATCCCTGATTCAAAACGATGCTATTTTTCAAATTTAAATGCAAAACATATCCTCTCGAGCGTAATGAAGTGCTCCTACACGCACAGGCGAAATATGCTGATGTAATTTACATCTGTACTGTCCAGCGTCTTGGTCATTTCGGGGACCTTTGGGCCGTATCTGCCTCCTACTCTCAATCTGTCGTATAAATTTGCATCTTATCGCCCCAGCACCCCAATTTCGGGGCAATCAAAATTCTCATAAAAGTCCTACCTTCTCGAACTCAACCACCGCGCTCTTTTACACACACACACACTAAATACGAAGATGAAGTGTCAATATGAGTTACAAAGAAACCGGAGATAGTACGAGTACCTATCCTTACAAACCAGTGAACAAGTTCTTCAGAGCTGACCCATAAAGTCCGTCTATAAATAAGTAAACGACTTAACCCCAACGACCATGCCACGTCCTAAACCATATCAGCTGGGATGGTGGACAGTTTTATGGTTTTAATTTTCAACAGGACAATAAAGGGCTTCATTCGTGTTGTTCCTTCCTGCCTTCCTGCCTCCCTGCAGCAGCAGCAACAACACAACAACGCATATAAGTACAAGGATCCCATACTCTGTTGTTTTGTTGTTTTGTCCGTAATATTTCATTGGTATCCCGTTTGCATTGTTGTTTGTTTTTCGACAGGAGGCGAGGCAATACCGAAAACACATTTCAGGCCTCGAGACCGATTTGATGGATTAAAAATGGAGAAACCATTTCATGACTTGCTCTCGTCCGCTGTACCGGTTTTTTTTTATTTTCCTTTTTGCCCCCCTCATGGAGGTGGACTTTTTATGGCTCTTTGGTTTCGTTGTCATTTAAAAGTGGCTTCAGGTTCGCCGACTTGATTGTGTGATCCGCCATCCGAAGAAATATAACAAAATTTTCTTGCGTCGACAATAAAATTTGAACAGCAAGGATTCGCAGTTGGATAAGCAGATTGCTAACCTTTTTTCTGCTTGTTGGCTGATGGATTAGAGTGGTCAGTGGTTTTTTTTATTTAACCAGCTCTTTAAATATAACACTGAAAGTCAAAGTTTTTAAGTCAACGTTTTCAAGTCAAATAGTTTTGAACACTAGTGATTAAATATTCTCAGCCAGAAACACATAAAACCAAAAAGAAAATCCTCGTTTTGTTTCTGCTCTTTATTTCTTTGTTCATCACCATGTCCACCACACGTCAACAAGTGCTCAGAGAGAAATCCGCTACTACCTCCGCTTCGAACCCAGATAAATCGCCAGCAGTTAAATCGAGCACGTCAGATAAAAAATCGTCCATATCAGACCAACTTCGGGATCTTGAAGCCAGCTTGGTGAACAAATTCAAGTCGTTGCTTTCTGAATTTGAATGCAATTTTAACAAAAAATTAAGCGATGCCATTGCTTCCCTCGATACCAAAGTGCAACAATTTGAGAGCAGTCTATCTGACCTTCGAGATGAAAATCGAAAGCTTAGAGAGGAACTAGCGGACATACAGCGTAAAGAGCGGCTGTGTGATGTGATTATCCGCGGTATTCCACGGACACCTAACGAAAACCCTATTGAAGTGGTACGAGGCATCGCTGCGAAACTATGCCATCAGATTTCCCCGCACTTCGATGCATTTCGTCTTAACACCAAAACCGCTGATGGTCACGGCGCGCTGCTCGTCAGACTATCATCGCATACAGAACAAAGTGCACTACTAGCTGCATTTCGAGCAAACAAAGGGCTATCACTGCAGCAACTGGAGAACATATCTCAGGTGCCTGATGTCGGTACGTCTTCTGCTTCGCGAACACGCATATATATCAACGAGAGCTTAACGCCAGAGAATAGCTCCATATTAAGATATGCACTTCGGTTGCGCAGAGAGGGTTTACTGTTCTCTGCAAGAACGCGCAATGGTTTGGTCTATGTGAGAAAGAGTAAGGATGACACTGAGACGAAAATTCTTTCGACAACGAAATTCTCTTAAGAACTTTGCCTGCCTCTCCAAGTCTACACCTCAACTTAACCCGCTATTTTCAACACTGATCTGGACCGGAGCATAATCATATGGAATGGATTCGTATTTATTTAACAGACATTACAAACATACTAAAATATTGTATTCTCCTTTTTTCTCTTTTATTCCCTCTTCTTATTTTTCTATTTACTTTACTTCTTCTTTATCTCTTATTTCTTTTTACGTTTCTGCTGTTGTTGCTTCTTTAGCTATAATGATTTGTTTTTTATTTAATTACTCTGTGCCCCACTTGTTTGTTTATTTAGTGTTGTGGTGATGGTGGTACGTTCTACCATGTCTGGTGATGTTACTGGTGGAGTTGCGGTGCGATCAGTCGTCAATATTTTATCTTCTGCTCGTCAGGGTATCAAAGTATGTTATCTAAACGCTAGAAGCTTAAGCTTAGCCAAACTGGATTATTTAAAATATATCTTTAACGATGCGGGGGTTGATATCATATGTGTTACAGAGACCTGGCTGAAAACAGATCCAAATGATAAGGATCAAGCTACTGATTTGTATGACATCCCGGGGTATAAACTCATACGTAATGATAGGGTGACTGACACCACTGGTGGAGGAGTTGCTGTGTACTGCAGTACCTCTCTTAAGTGTAAAATACTAAGGAAATCTGAAGGAAGTGTTGTAGAATATCTGCTGCTTGAAGTTAGTGACTGCAACTCGAAGTGTCTGATAGGTGTTGCGTACAACCCAAACCAGTGTCACTCTCCAGAGCCGCTGTTTTCGGCAATCCTCGATTTCACTGCTCTGTATGAGGATATTATTATCTGCGCCGATCTTAATGCTGATCTACTTAAAAACGACAACAGAACACGTCGGCTCTTAGATTATGCGGCTGTGACCGGGCTGTCGATAGTTAACTCCTTTGCTACTCGTTTTGCCCCAGATGCTCCTCCCAGTCTGCTTGACGTTCTTATGGTGTCAAATCGATCTAATGTCTTACTTCACGATCAGCTGTCCTTAGTCGGCATATCTGACCATGATTTAATATATTGCGCATACAATGTTGACTTATCCCGTTCCCCTAAACCATCATCTTTCCAATTTAGAGACTTTTCCTCTGTAGATAACAATATTTTGCAATTGAATGCTAGCCTTCTCCCGTGGCGTGACTGCTATTATTCCTCAAATGCTAATGAAAAAGTAGATCATTTGCAAACCTTGTTGGTTGATCTCTTTAACAGGCACGTTCCATTAAAAACTGTTGCAATACGGAATACAAAATGCCCGTGGTTCACACGCGAAGTTCACAGTGCCATGAAAGCTCGTAACAAATTATACGCCAGATGGAAGCTTAGGCCCTCAATTCTAAATTGGGAGATTTTTTGTCGCGCACGTAACTACTCAACGTTCGTTACAAGAAGAGCAAAAAAAAGATATTTTCTATCAAAACTGAGTACTGACCAAACCTCTAAGAAGCTGTGGAACAATTTACGCTCCATTGGAGTTGGGAAAAAAGCCGTCATTGATAGCGTGCCGAATGTAAACGACCTTAACGATGCATTTCTTACCAGATCTGTAAATAGTACGTGTTTTAGTCCAGATAGCCACCTATCTTTTAGCTCTGACTTTAATTTTGAAGTCGTCTCAGAAATTGATGTTATAAATACCATTCGTTCTCTAAAGTCCAATGCTGTAGGTGAGGATGGAGTACCTCTTCGTTTTGTGAAGATGATATTACCCCATATCTTAAGCTGTCTCACACATATCATCAATTTCTGTATTACGTGCTCTACCTTCCCTGATATTTGGAAGGTGGCTAAAGTCATTCCTGTTCCGAAAAAACCTCAGCCATCTGCGGCAACCGACTTCCGCCCAATAAGTATTTTACCTTGTTTGTCAAAGGTTTTGGAGAAAATTCTTGCACACCAAATTTCAAGCTACTTAAATCAACACTGTTTGCTATCCCCCGTTCAATCTGGTTTTCGAGCACATCATAGCTGTTCGTCGGCTATGATTAAAATTCTTGACGATATAAGGGTCGAATATGATAAAGACAATATAACGGTGCTTTGTTTGCTTGATTTCTCTAAGGCCTTTGACAGCGTGGATCATAAGGTACTATGTCACAAGCTAAGGTTATATTTTGGATTTAGTGAAAGATCTGTGCATTTGATAAAGACCTATTTAGAAAATCGCTTCCAAAGGGTTTGTCATGATGGCAAAACTTCACGGTTTAGATCATTGGTTGCAGGAGTACCACAGGGATCAGTTTTGGGACCTATACTCTTTTGCATCTTCATCAACGACCTACCTAAAGTATGCTCGAATGTGAACATTCATCTCTACGCTGATGATGCTCAGATTTACTTGTCGCGACCAATAGGGCTCGTTGAGGATCTTATTGTTAGAATAAACGAAGATCTGTCGGCAATATTCAACTGGTCATCCTGTAATGGACTCGATCTAAATCCTAACAAATCCCAACTTATTCTTATCTCTAAGAAACATTGCAATACCGACCAATTGCCGCCTGTATTCTTAAATAATAAGCAACTTAAATTTGTAGATACTGTCACCAACCTTGGTTTCAAGTTAAATCGCTCTCTCTCCGCCGTTGACCATACAAACTACGTTATTGGGCGAATATATGCTGGGCTGCGTAAACTTAGGTTATCCTCAAGTTTTACTCCAGTTGACACTAAGCTTAGGTTAATAAAAACGTTATTTATGCCTATTATTGATTATGCTACTATAGTTTACTGCAAGCTTGATTCCCATTCTCAGCACAAGTTGCTTGTTGCGTTCAATGATTTGATTAGGTACGTGTATGGGCTACGTCGATATGAACACATTTCACACTATCACAAACTGGTTCTTGATTGTACGTTTCAGCAGTTTCTCGATATTAGATGTCTTGTATTCATGCACAAAGTTATAAACAGCGGATCCCCCATATATCTTTTTGAAAAACTTCAATTTGGTCAGTCCTCTAGAACACATAATCTTATAATGCCCTCCTCTAGCTATCTGAACTCTTCGCGTCTTTTCTTTGTGTATGTCACCAGGCTTTGGAACTCGTTACCGGCAACAATAAAACAAATAATTGGGGCTACTAAGTTCAAAAATGCCGTAATGGAATACTTTAAATAAAAAAGCAACAAATACTTACTTCTAATCTTTTTACTGTTCTTGTACTACTCTCTATTTCACCATCTTCTCTTCATAATCCTTTCTTTTCCTAATTATAGCTTCTTATTTTTAAGTATCTAATGTTCATAATAATTTTAGTCCTAGCTTTCATTAATGTTATAAATTATCTGCTAATTTAAGTACTATAAAAGACCAAGTCTTATTTGTACAATGTTTAAATTAAATAAAAAAAAATTAAATAAGTGGTTAAGCGGGCGTATAAGGATTGAAACGAATTTATCATCACTTTTGTAGGCAGCAGAGCGGTCGGTTGGGTAGGATATTTATCTTGGGGTCATGCTACATCTGCCTGCGAGGTTAGTTGGAAAATTTATCAAAACGCAAAATCAATCCCAATTTGCCTCTTGGGGTTTGGTTTTTTATGGCATTATTCATTTGAGGTCGGGTGGCCAGTGTATTCATTTGGGGGACGGTTGTTTCCTTGTGAGTACAACTCATCCATGACCATCTAACACTCACCAAAAGGACATCTCATCCATTGCACTATTAATTTTTGGATTCATCTATTCGACCCGCAGGACAACTCATCCATGGCAGATTTTGTCCATCTTCAAGAAGTTAATTTCATATCATTTTCGGGCATAATCCTGTACTACTGGGACCGACTTTTTTGCCCAAAAGCTTCCTCTTATGATACAACTAAAGTTGGAAGAAATTTCCGTGGATCAGTTGTCCTCAAGTTCAGTGCTTTCATGGATAGGTTTTGTCCATCTTCAAGAAGTTCCATAATCCTGTAAAATTGTACTCGAACCTTAGCCCAAAAGCTTCCTCTTATGATGCAACTAAAGTTGCACGAAATGTCCGTGGATCAGTTGTCCTCAAGTTCAGTGTTTTCATGGACAGGTTTTGTCCATCTTCAAGAAGTTCCATAATCCTGTAAAATTGTACTCCAACCTTAGCCCGAAAGCATCCTCTTCTGATACAGCTAAAGTTGGAAGAAATTTCCGTGGATCAGTTGTCCTCAAGTTCAGTGTTTTCACGGATAGGTTTTGCCCATCTTCAAGAAGTTCCATAATCCTGTAAAATTGTACTCCAACCTTAGCCCAAAAGCTTCCTCATCTGATACAGCTAAAGTTGGAAGAAATTTCCGTGGATCAGTTGTCTTCAAGTTCAGTGTTTTCATGGATAGGTTTTGTCCATCTTCAAGAAGTTCCATAATCCTGTAAAATTGTACTCCAACCTTAGCCCGAAAGCATCCTCTTCTGATACAGCTAAAGTTGGACGAAATTTCCGTGGATCAATTGTCCTCATGGATAGGTTTTGTCCATCTTCAAGAAGTTCCATAATCCTGTAAATTTGTATTCCAACCTTAGCCCAAAAGCTTCCTCTTCTGATACTGCTAAAGTTGGAAGAAATTTCCTTGGATCAGTTGTCCTCAAGTTCAGTGCTTTCATGGATAGGTTTTGTCCATCTTCAAGAAGTTCCATAATCCCGTAAAATTGTACTCCAACCTTAGCCCAAGAGCTTCCTCTTCTGATACAGCTAAAGTTGGAAGAAATTTCCGTGGATCAGTTGTCCTCAAGTTCAGTGTTTTCACGGATAGGTTTTGCCCATCTTCAAGAAGTTCCATAATCCTGTAAAATTGTACTCCAACCTTAGCCCAAAAGCTTCCTCATCTGATACAGCTAAAGTTGGAAGAAATTTCCGTGGATCAGTTGTCTTCAAGTTCAGTGTTTTCATGGATAGGTTTTGTCCATCTTCAAGAAGTTCCATAATCCTGTAAAATTGTACTCCAACCTTAGCCCGAAAGCATCCTCTTCTGATACAGCTAAAGTTGGACGAAATTTCCGTGGATCAGTTGTCCTCAAGTTCAGTGTTTTCATGAATAGGTTTTGTCCATCTTCAAGAAGTTCCATAGTCCTGTAAAATTGTACTCCAACCTTAGCCCAAAAGCTTCCTCTTCTGATACAGCTAAAGTTGGACGAAATTTCCGTGGATCAGTTGTCCTCAAGTTCAGTGTTTTCATGCATAAGTGGGCACGAGATGTCTATGGATCAAAACTTCGTTGGATGGCTCAGCGTAAGGTTTATTTTTAAACTTTTTTTTTAAATAATTTCGTCAAACTTTGAAGCATCCTTCCCAATTGAATCGAAATCAAGATTAATTGCAATGACCTTCAATACAAATCAATTACTCAACTTTAAGCCAAATCGAGACAATGACAACAAGGACCGAATCCTTGAAAACTGTTTGAAAGCTTTCAAATTTGTTAACAAAATAAATCCCGATGACATGAATCACCTCCCCCATTGCCATGTCCACATCATAGCAAACCGCTCCTTCGGTGTACTAACTCCTGGTAACTACGCCGCATCCCTTCTAAGGAAGAGAAAAACAAAACTACCAACAACAGCACACAAATCAGCAACAGCTCGCTTGCAGTGCAGTGCATTTCAACAACACAATCCACAGAGAAAAACAACTGAAGAGGAAATTGTTAAAATTTTATGCAAGCTCAAACTTTGCATTATTCTACTTCTACGTCGTTGCGGCTGCCAGGACGATCTGACGTCGATATGGGGTGAGTGAGGCGTTTGCGGGGCTTGGGACAAGTCCGCAGGACATGTATTATTATTTTTTTCTGTAAGCATTTTTCTCCTTTCACTTGGCTTGAACGAAATTATTGCAAAATTTACGCCAATCTCCCCGCGGGAGGTATGGGGTCTCATTTTATTGTCGAAAAGGAGCAAAACTTTCTGACAGAATATTACTCATTCACGATGCAAAATTGTTGGAGAGAATGTTGGCCAGTAAGACGACGCGACAGGCCAAGCTTTTGCCAAAATGAATTCTCGCCTTTGAGTTGCTTTGCATCATCGACTGGACACGGCACAAATTGTTTGTATCCCAACGAGTTGGCCACACTGACGGTGCACGTAACCAAACACGTACGTAACAACGCAAAGTACCCACTAAACGTCCCCTCGAGTGCACACACATATCAATGTCAGTATAATAACAAAGCTCTTACCCTCGTTTGGCGCTTTTGCTGTTTTTTTCGGTATCCTCTGCTGTACATACGTTATATTGATCCGAAATGTTTGGGGGGCACTGTATGCAAGGATAATACATACAAAACAGTTGCGAGGGGAGCGAGATGGGAGATGGATTTAAGTAGAAAGATATCGGGCGGGGAATATCGCAAATATTTCGCTCCAATGATCCACTGGGACAGGACAAAGTGGCACAGCAAGAACAGTCTTTTTGGTAACGAAGAGTGCTGCCATAGTTTCAAGCCCTAGTTTCGTGTTGTTGTTTGCTGCATCCTTTCTCCAGATTGCCGCCGTCGTCGATGCAATTGTATAATTTTTATTTATTGCTCTGCGCACAGCTCGGCGTAGTATTTCGCAGGAAATGGAAAACACCATCGGAGCGAAAGTATAAGTTAGTTTATTTGAGGATAAATTTTATTGATAAATAAGGCGCAGGGGTTGTTTTTTGTTGTTGTTTTCCTTCGCCAAGTCAAGTGCGAAGCGGGTAAGTTTAATACAACAATTGCAGTTTCCCGGTAGCAACTCTTCCTCTTTCACCAGGAGGCGATAACGATTTTAAGGAGATTTCCTGCTCTGAGGTACGAATGGGGATTAACAGACGGTTTGGGGACGATTGTTTATTGCGATAATGATTGGGAGGATGAGCTGTATAGTGAGAGATGGAAATGAGATGGTGTCCGACCTTCGTGTGCCTTTTTAGCTTACTGTCAGTTGTAAAATGGGAAAATGTGGATTGGGGCCTCTCTGGCGCTAGAATATTCCATGCTGACACTGAACACGTTTGCCCTTTTTCGATAAGGTTCAGAACGCTGTCACAGTTACGTTACGTGTTGAATTAGCTTAGTTTGAAACAAATTTAATTGGGGGCTGAGCCTTGATAAATATTTCCCGAGGGTTTTTGGACACACTTTTGAACTATCCCGCCTCTTGCACAAGGAAGTGTCATGTCCATAAATAAGAATGGTCGTAAATATCAATATTATATGGGTGATCATGCCCAGGGTCCTATATGGACCTGTTGCGGCCATTCTTTATGATTTAGATCCACTAAAGTCCACGTTGAATTGTGTTAGCGCCATGAATCAAACTTCGTAAGGCCTTGAAAGAAGGTGGAGCACGTTTTTGCTGATGTGGATTGCCTCCTCCCTTAACGTAGAATGAGGAGGTTTGAAATTCGGGCGCTCTTACATTTTTGACGTATTTTTTCCATGAACGTGCCGCTCTTTATTGTGTAAGCCGATCTCCCAATTTTCAGTTTTTAGAGTAATCTTATAGCTACCAGCAGATGAGGTCCGTAAGGGACCCTACACCTAGCTTCCCACAACCATTTTGTGAGTTTTTGTTCATTTTTGGAGCGAATGGAAGGGATCTGCAATTTTATGCCGAGCCCAATCGGCTAAAAGAAAAGCTCCTTCATGACATTTATACTCTTGGAAGTTTTTAAAACGTTCTCGAGAGGTGCCGCAGTGGAAAGAACCGTAAAACGTAATATATCTTTTTCCGGGGATCGAACCGGGGACCCCTCGCTTAGTAGTCCAACACACTTACCATAATCTATGAAGGCGCTCTAATTATTAAAGGGTTCTCTAGTCTTCTGTAACGCTTTAAACGTAATTAGGGCTTTAAGGGTTTTAAAATTAGAAACGACCCTAAGAGTATGCAACCGTTACAATATTTTTTCAAACTGGAAGAACTATCGCTTTTGTCATTCCTAAAAATTTATAAAAGCTTTGTATAGCCCTGGTTAGTCCAATAAAAAAAGGTCCCGCTCAAATACCCCTTCTTTTTGATTTTCCAAATTCGAGACGAAATGTGTAGTCTACCCTTAGGCGCATTAAAAAAAAAAAACATCAACTTCAGGAAAGTACAAAACAACAACAAAAAATCCCTACCACTTGAAGATCACACAGTAAATCCTTTCTCGAGAGAAAAAATAAAATAAAAATAGGAAACCAAATAAATTACCATACGGCACCGGCGGAGTTCATAACTCAACCGCTGTTATATTCTGTTTCCCGCCGAAAACTGCATACATATGCATTCATTTCATATAAGCTTGGTTCCTTTTCGATGAACTCCCATGTTTCCATATGGATTATCCCGATTTCTTGTTCCCTGCCCCTCATCGTCCTTCTCATACGCCACTAGTGTGTGTGGAAAAATATGTACATATCCTTAGAGGAATAGTAAAATATTAGAAACTATGAAGTAGAAAAAATATACTTCTCCAATTCGTAGCGTACATTTCAGGTTATCCTGATGCATGCGCAACCTTCCACCTACATCCTGTTTCAGCAAGTTGTGGATGCATTTTTTTTTTTCTTCTGTTTCTTTCTTCTTTTTCTTTGCAATTCCGGTCATACGAAGCGGTAGCACCCGGCAGACACACCGATTGCGAGTACATTTTATACTCGTACACTCGTTCAGTATAGCTCAGTATAGAATGGGGCGGTAAATCATTTGAAGGATAAATGGACAAATATCCTTTAGAGGGAAGTTGTACCCTTATTTATACATTATTTACGGAAGGGGGTTTTAGTTTGTGATTTTTTTTTTTTTACTCTGCCCCCTTCCGGAGCTGGGGATTTGTTAATTTTATTTTATTTTTCTGTTTATGCAAGATCTATGTAAATATACGTTTGGGGAAATATGGTCGGGAGATTTATATTGCCGAGTTTGCAGCATATTAATGCGGGCGAATGGAATGGGAGAAATGTCGGGAAATAGTGCATCTAAGATAGGAGTAAGTTATTGCCGTGCTAAGTCGGCTGGGAACGCACCTACGGGCGTCACGTGGTAGGGAAGCTGTCCCGGTGAAGAGCCAGTTTCTACAAAGCGATTCGCTTTTAAACCCGCCCTTCCATCAAAGAGGAGACACAGGGCTATAATTATCAAATTGACCTCCCTGTCCGCTCAATGCCGTCAATAGTGTTGTCACTTCTTCCACAATGTGCTAGATCTAGCACGGTGTCTGAATATTTTTCCCATCAACCCCATTTACCACTGCAGGCAAAAATTCTACAAAGTTTTTTCATTCTATTGTTCTACCTCTCTACTGTTTTTTAAGCAATTTTTTATCATTTGTATCGTAATTTTCAGTAAACGATTCGCATTTTGTTCGCTTTGATCCACCAGAAGAAGACTTCGTTCGCCGGCGAGTTCATCCGCGAATCCCAGGCGATGCAAATAGCTTTTCAAAGCACAGCATTTTAATTTGACAGATATTCATATTCAAGTTAGACTGAAAAGACGTTTGTATTTATTATTTATTTATTTATTTATTTATTTAATTTATTTATGTTTCATTTTCTATCACTCAATTCAAAAAATTAAAGAGAAACAGGATATTTTAAACAAAAAACCGTCAAAGAAGTCCCTCTCTGTTTTCAAATAAAAAGAAACAACTCAACGCTCGCGATACATTCATCTAGGATTCTAGGAGAACACATTCGACCAGAGCTTTGCTGGAAAAAACAGCGCCTCGATTCCACAAGTGTATGGGCTTGAGCTCGTCAAATAATATTTAACACAGCATTTCTTTAGGGAACTACCCAAGAGCCAAACGTCAGTACACATGTTTTAATTTTTAGTGCTTGAAACAGCACGCCACTTGCTAAAGGACGGCAATTTTTGATGGCCTGCTGCTTTCTATTAAAAGTTTGGCCCGGTAACATTTTGAGAGCATCCTCTTGGGTTCAGTGGCATTTAAAAATCGTAGATACTCAATGGCCTGAGGTTTAGAAGCGCATTTTCTTTAGACGGCTCCGCTTACGTTATTGAGTAAAAAAAATCGTTGCACCTGCTGTTGTAGGATCCTTTTCGTAGTACTTTGCTGATCCATCAACCAAAAACATAACCAAAACTCCCTCCGCACTAATTCATTCATAATCAACTGCTCAACGTGCTAAAAGTCGGCCATGATCGATCAAAGTCTGTTAATTGCATATAAGTCAGGCAGGACTCGCAATATCCAAACCGCATCACTACACCCGAGTAGTTGTTTTAATTTATCTTCCTATATTCTCTAATCCAAAACCATATTCTTGACATGTGGGCTACCTACACCTACCGCGTCTATCCCTACCCGGTAACCACAAAACTGTCATCCGCATTGTTCACCATTAAACTTCCGCATAATATTTGCTCTCAAACAAGAACACACACATCCACACACACAGAGACACTTATTGAAGGCATTTTCTTTCTTTGGGAAATTTTCGCAAAACTTGTATTTCCAAGGAGCAGCAGGATTGTTGTTGCTGTTCCTCCATCTTTTTCTGTATATTTATGCATCAATAGGAGAATTTACCAAGCAAACATGATCCTGATGAGACTTTACTTCTATGCTCTGGATGAAATTAGCTTAGAGTGGATTCCAAGGATACATGGATGCATGTGTATATACATCTGGCCTGTGATACACATCCTTTTTAGTTGATTAATGTTATCCTTTAGTGGAAAATAACTTTATAGTTTTCTTCTTCTTCATATTTTGTTTGCCAGCCACCCCCACACCCCCAAAGAAGAAAAAAACTCCTGAAAGAAACGACCTAGAGGAAGAATTTTGCATGTGAAAGCGTGCGTGTTTTTCGGTTGAGGAATGTTTTTTTGGGAGATTCTATCTGGTTTCGAACAAGCACAACCTAAGGCAGAGGGCGCCTTTGGTCGTCTTCCACTAGAGTACATTTATGGGGGTAATATTTTTGTTTGCAGTTGTGGGTACGTGTAATATGCGTTTTTGCTGCAGCAGAATGTGTTGTGGTTAGTTCATAAAGACAAATGAAAGGATAAGTTTGCAGATTGTTGTTGGGCTATCGTGTTTGTTGTGAGAATTTGTCGAAATGCATGTTTGGAATGGTATGGCATGAGATTTTGGGGTTTTTCCACAAGAAATGTGCAACAAATTATTAGAGGTTTGTGCGCAAGGATGTTGTGGTGGGGAGAAAGATTGGTCCATAGAGGAGGTTTACTCGTGGACGTGACTTGAGGTTCAAGGTATTTTATTTTAAAAGGAGAGTGGACAGAAGGAGACTGTCTGTTTATGCTGCCAATAGCGTAATGAGACCGTCAATAGAAAAGAAGACAGGCATAAAGAGGGGGCGCTCAAGGACTATCTCAGTCTGAGTCTATTGGAAGGAAATTTCGAAATTGACTGACGGCAGGAATAGGCATCATCAGTGAACAAAGCGAAAAGATGAACTTAAAGCGGTTTCCAGACAAAAGGAAACTTTCCATAGAAAGCCAAGGAACGACAAAGGCTTCGAGTTGTGAGAAAAATTGGACAGATTGCGAAGGACATGAAGGCGATGGAGGGCAAGATCTTGATCGCTGGTGACTTTAGCGATACACTTCAGAAATTAGGGATGGCCACTTCAGGCTGCAAGGTGAAGGCTTATAACGAAAGTACAAAACACATTCGACCTCGGGGGACCTAATTACAGTGAAGCAATTCCGCTCACTTCGGAACAGACATCGGCAAAATCTGAGCTGAAACTGGAGACCTATGTCCTGGATCTTATAAAAAGTCAATGCTCGCGTCTAAAAAATTCAGCTCGCCCTGAATACATAGCCATACAACAAAGTGGAAGACTAGCAGGCCTCACGTGGAACTTCTTATGGTTGTGATAAAGAAAGATCAAGACTGACGAGATAGAAGATACTCACATGTCCCTATGAAAAGACGGATATAAACTAAGCCGCCTACGGAGGAAGCTGTAGCCAAATCTAAGAGATCCAAGCCTTGACCGCCAACATGAGCAAGGATTGAAAGTCAGAAGATCTGAGGGGAACTACGCTACAAGGCCTTTTGCTATAGCTCATACCGACTCCTTGCAGAAAAGAAGGTGTAAGGCACGTCACCACCAATAGCAAGATCGATAGAGCTCAGGCACAAGAGGGCGCTATACCGCGGAGCTGACAAGACGGGAGCATTTGAAGTAAATAAGGACGCACTTCTTCTGATCGGTAATTTTAACAAAGACCTACTCTACCTATAGATGGGCGAACCAACGAGTGCAGCTTATTCGTACAGCGACTTCCAAATTGACTACCTGAACCCCTCCTATTTTTAGTGCAGTAGGATGGGAATTGGAAAGAAGTGCACTTCAGTCATTGAAAGGAGTCTTAATATCAGGGAGTATGGCTGCAAAAATATAACGGAGTGACCAGACCTGAAACTGATTTAATCCCTTCACAGAAAATATATACTTATAACAAGACAGGGGTCTACACATGTCTACCCTTATTAGATATATATGAGAGCCTCATAGGGAAGAAGGAATATGCCCGCAACAGTAGACAGAGGAAAGAGGAAAACTTAAACGAGACTCGCTGTGGAGAACTGCAAAAGTTGTACCGAAGTGGACTGTAGATTCATAGGTCGCTGGTTTATATCCGGCTCAAAGGACCAACTATTGAAGGCGTTCTTTCGGTTACTTTATTATTTATTAATTAATATTTATGCCACCCAGCAAGCCAACAAAATGGCTGTTAGAAATAAAATGTGTGGTCGAGTTGTGAACTGCCGGAAACCAAAATGAAGAAGAAGAACTTTGAGTTACTAAAAAGAGTCATATTGAGTTTCTGTAAAGAAATCCCAAGCTGATTGATACATCGGTTCTCTGACGCAGAAGCGCATTTTCACCTGAAGCCAGCTTATTTTTGACTCTAAAACTCATGGATCTATCACGAGCTACCTGTAATGATCGCCTGAACTTATTCCATGCACAGACCATAGTGAAAAATGACTCTGGCGTTCTCCTTTGAAGACAGAGAACTCTTGAGGTAAGTTTTTGGTTTGTGTACCTACTAAACAGAATTTATTTCATCCACAAACCTTTTTGTTCAGTCATCAAATTAATTATTTTCCGCCATTATATGTGAGACTATCCACCTTTCTACTTTAAAGGCTTTTAAATTCTATCAACGAACGTTTTACAAACCTAAGTGTGTAAAGCTCCCGATTAGCCTTTTAAGGATGCCGATCCTAAGTTTAAAAAGCAACCGGATATAATCGGCAAACAACATACTTCTCTCTCACACTTCCTAAATTGTTTTCCAAACTTTTGAGTCTCATATCTCCATACCTTAGTAGCTATATTAAATTTATTTAAATGTTGCCCATATTAGAATTTAAATACGTTCCTGCAAAACAATTTCACTCGCATCCTCATTGCATTTTCGAGCGACAAAAATAATTTAACTCCCCATATGAGACTTCCTTTTTTCGTTTGAAAACAAGATAAACTTGAAACAACAACAAAAAAGAAATATGTAAAACTATTTCACATGCTCGCACACACGTACATGTATATGCTAGCCACTGAAAGTACCTGAAATAATCATCATCATTGTCATCCAGAATTCCCAATGAGCACACAAAGGCAGTCAGATAAAATGTACAAAAGTTTCATTCAGTCCTTGCGGGGCATAAGCCGGCTGCAACCCTTTTCTCTCCGGCGAAGCACGCCCCCAAAGAGAGAGGGTATAGTGTGTTGGAAATGTTTACCAGATTAGGCCAAGCAAATGAAATGCAGATTAGTTTTCAACGAGTTTCAGTCCTATTGCTCATACACACATACACAGCGGGGTGGAAAAAGGATACAAAATTATGAAAAAAAGAAGAAGTAACGTTCCCCTCAAAGGTAGTTGGGAGAGATTATTTTTACCACACAATTGGCATGCCAAGTTGGGTGAAATAAGGATCGACGTCTGTTGGGTGGATACGAGACGAGTGCATTAGGAGAGTGTCCACTTTTTTATTTTTGGTTTGCAGTCCCACGATAAGGCGTTTACTTTCAGGCTCCGGTTACAGGAAGTGTGGATTACAAATATTTAGCCTATCCATCCAGATGCATCGGTTTTTCGGTGACCTTTTCCATATTTAGGGCTCGCTAAGACTCACAAAGATGGTTGCTGTTGCTGGTCAGAGGTCAGTATTCATTGGAGTATGTTTAAACAGTCTTACACGGGTTACTTGATGTTGATGATTACGTGTAAATTATTAAGGACTTGAAGCAAAGTGCAGTAGATTCTAAGGAATTTAATTTTGCACTGTCGAAAGCGAATTTGATACTGTCGTAACATAGAACGACAATCAAGTACAAGTACAATCAAGACAATCAGTAAAGCCAACTCTTTCTAACAAAAAAGAAGACAGTTTAAGTCCTTCTATAGACTGGCAGCGGATTTTTGAAAATTTGTAACGACTATCGTATGTACTTGATATTTATCGTATTTCCATTTAGAACACATTGGTCGACTCTTAAATATGGATTAAATTTACTGGCTAAATTCGTGGCTCTCGATTACCTACTTTCTTAAATTAATTTCTCACTATCGTAGTTGAATACGATAGTATCGTATCGGACTAAGCCTTTTGCCGTTAACGAATTCCAGAGAAGACTGATCATAGCTTCTTCTCTTTGAAACAAAAAAGAAGACAGCTGAAGTCCTTCTAAAACCTAGCTACGGATTTTTGAAAGTTTGTACCGGCTATCGTACTTGAAAACGATAGTATCGTATCGCGTTTCTCCTCGGAATAAGACTTCAGCCGTCAACTTATTTCAAAGAAGACTGGCCATAGCTTCCCTGTCTATGGTCATAAAAAAAAAGCAAACGTGATAGATTGACAAATTTTGATCAAACTTCGATTGGGTAAACTTCTGGAGAACTCACATCAAATTTCGACTGTCGTAACTAAATATGATACCTTCAATCATTTGTTTTAGATTGCCTGGAAACAAACCCAGAGTTTCTGTAGCCGTTTCAACCAGGAAGTGAAACATTTCGACTATCGTAAATGTATCCAGACCTATCGTAAATACATCTACAACTATCGTAAAAGTTTTATTCACTAAATTACTTGAAATTATGGCAGGTTATTTAAAAGTCTTATTTAATAAGCTGTTGTAATCAAGATTTGAATGATCTCAACTAAGATGGGTCGATAAATCCAAATCAGAATTTCACTATCGTATATGGATACGATAGAAAATGAGTGAGCCTGTTCGACGACCGATTACCCAGAAAGAGTCAATTAATTCTATTATCGTTGACAGTTTAGGAAGTATCAATAGAGATTTTTCTTTGAATCTGCCAAGTTTTTAGGTTTTGAGGAGTCTAAAGGACACGTGTCCCATTTAGGTGCATAACGTTTCAAGCAGTTAAGGAATATTTATCTTACTTTGACTATCGTAAATTGATACGATACGAATTTTGCTATCTTAAGGTAAGTCGTGAATATGGAGCTGTTTATATCGAATCCATTCCGACAATTTAACTTCCAATATCGTAAAGAAAAAGAACACTATCGTACAATTTTTTGTCTTCGAAATATGTTTGAATAATCTCACTTTCTTCAGCCTTTTGTAAGCATCAGCTATTCAACAAATTTTCTGGTGCTTCCACAACTTAGTTTTCCACCGATGGATCTTTCGATAATGCCAATAAATTTACTATCGTAAACGAATACGATAGTAAGTCTGACACATTTACACCAAGCCTGGGTATGTATGTATTCATGGTGAATCTGCTGCCCGATTAGGATCCAAAAACTCGTTTATTTTAACTTTCGTAAGCACTATCGTATTAGATGTTCCCATGAAATACGTTCAGTTTTTCCTGCCTACCCTATGACGTGCCAAATTTTAATGATTTCAATTACTCACTCAGACAGTTGGAGCCATACCTCTCACAAATGAATACGATGCAAAATTTGGCACATTCGAGTTAATCCTGGACAAAGACAAAAATGCGGCAGCCAATTTACTTCAACTATCGTATATGCACTGTCGACTATCGTAATCGATTTTCCGTATACAGGATAGAGATACAGCTTCCCTTCAACCGCGGTAGCTCATAATTGATGCGCTTTACTTCTCCAAGTAACATCAAACTCGACTGTTGAAACTTCAAGTCAATATCTCAACGACTATCGTAAAATTGTAATTTCACTACTTTTCCGTTGGTGAAGGCATATCGCCGCCCCACATCGCAAAATGCACTTAACCCCACGCCCATAAACTAAGTTTTGATTGTGTTCACAAGCAGTCTGCCCAAAAATGTCCTGTGCAAATTTCCGCTCTATCGCAGCTCCATTCGAAAATTGAACTCTCGCAAACAGTTCAAATATTAAAACAACAGGACATAGTTGAACCTCTAACACGCTACGACAGAACGATTTTAGGGCATCTTAAAGAAACGAGACGCAGCGCCCGCGAAAGAAAGCACTTTTCGTCCTCGTTGCGATTAAGTGAATTAAAAACTTTTCATTTAAACTCATCTGCCTCGACAACGAATAATAAATAGAGGTACGCGGCTATGTGCGCCTCCTTTAAGTAATCGAATAAATAGTTTCTTTTGTTGTTAATGTATATTGTTATCCTTTATATATAATAGTGGAGTTTTTATATATAGCTAGGTATATTCAAAACATGAATTAACCTAAGGAGTTTTGTCGTTTTTTTTCATTTTTATTTCGTTGTTACGCAGGAGATAGACTTGCTGAGGACGACGCGAAAAGTTTCCTTATGAAATGGAATTTTGAGTGCAGCATCAGGACCTATACCGGCTTGGGAAGTTGTATAACTTTTTAATGTCGTATAGTATGTATATAGGGCGATGATAATGGTTGGCGGGTACAGTACAAAACGAACTTGAAAGGGTTGAGTATTGTTCTTTCTATCTTCCTGCAGCACTAATAAAAGTGTATCAACAAGAATCTCTTTCGTCGTTTGCTCTAAATCTGAATTTATGAAGAATCCAATCTGTGAAATTGTTTGTAAGTTTACAAAAAAAGAAAAAGATTACCAAGTCGGTGGACTTTATTTAATAAGAAAGCATTTCATGGCTTGGGGATAGGACGGAAATACCCCGGTGATTATGAGTGTTTGTGCGGATAGTCCTGTGAGTCGGGGAAGTTTTAGTTAATAAGCTGCACTTAGAGTTTATGAAGGGCGGCAGGACTGTATTGAAGGTAATTCGCTGTAGAGAAAAGAAAATAGGTACAACTGAACCAAATGGGATATCTCATCTACGAGCTGATCCGAGCCCTAATTATTGATCTTTGAATCGGTTTCTGTCAATTGACTTGTAGATCAGTCAGAGTGGGATATTTTTGCTTCTTTTTTCTTGCCAAAAGTCGCAAAAGTCCAACCCTATGAAGACTCTATCAAATATCACCACTGACAACCGTGCTTCCTATAACCTCCAGCTCCATTTCCTCTGCTTTCAAAATGCACGCGGAATGCATGCAAAAGTCAAATTGACAGAAAGCCATTTTCATCCAGGATATATAGACCCAAAGTGGATGTAGCGCGCACATCCCAAATAGAGTCCCTTTTAATTCTAATGGCTTAAAAGTGCCACAAGCTATAAAATATCCATCATGCCATCGATATTCCCCCCGAAATACTTAACAAATTGCTAAAAATCTAAAGCTATTCAGGGAAAAAATTCGCCTCACCACAAAAAGTCCCATTTTGACTATGCCATCAAATCGCCAACGATGCATTTAGTCCAACTACGGACATTTTTTTGTTTAGAGTTAGAGCCGTCCATTTGTATTATGATTCTCTGGGTATGTTAGAATCTAAATAGTTGCCGCACACACATGTGGGAGTGGGGGCGTCATGAAGGTCCTTCAGCAGGGTAGCGCTTCAAAATTGCTTGCTTAAACCGACTGCGACTGGTGGAAGGAAAGCGACTATAACAATACCAACATAAGTGCATTTATATTCATTGCCTGGACCTCGGTCGTATTCCCGGTATTTTTCTGTATTTTTTTTTAAATTGCTGTTGCTGCTTCCCTTTCATTGAGAAGGCAACTGTGCAATTGATGACAGTGTGGCTTGTTTGCAAGGGACTAACCACCCTCGGATAATACGCGGGATAGCCGGCAAATACGAAATTGTATATGAAACAAAACCCAAACCGCTGTGTAAGAAAATTCAGAAAAGCGACAACAAAAAAAACGACTTCCAAAAAAAGGATCACATGACACTCGCCAGAAAGAAAAACAAATTTTCCACTGGAAGTTCATTTTGGTGAGTTTTCCTTTTTTTCGCGCGGAAAATTCCCTTTTTTTGTTGCCTTAGCTCATGTTAGGGACTGCAACTAGAATATATATAGCACAGGACACAGAACACATACCGGACAGGATCATGTCGGATAGAAAATATATTGGGGATTTACATTTTTTTTGTTCTCTCGCTGTCGAGTTGGTTTTTGGGCATCTGCATTCGGTGCCTTTCAGTGTATTATTATTTGGTCGTGTGCATTTTTCTGTTTTCCACTGTAAATGTATAGTTTTGGGGTCATCCGACAGTCGGGAGGGTGCATATGTGTCCAATTGGATGGTATCACTTTATCTATGTGGTGGATCTGTGTATA
Organism: Cheilosia pagana; assembly: GCA_936431705.1. Lineage (NCBI taxonomy): Eukaryota > Metazoa > Arthropoda > Insecta > Diptera > Syrphidae > Cheilosia > Cheilosia pagana. The sequence continues at coordinate 5,301,956 of OW386169.1, forward strand.
TATAATTTTTTTTCGAGTATCCTTGTTGTAACAAACAGCGACTAGTCGCAGTCGTTTGGGGAAAAGTTAAAATATAGCCAAATATGTGAATGTTCGCTCTTCGCCTGTCAAAAGGAGAACGATAAATAAAAAAAAACAACCTGCCAAATGGTGGTGTATCCTTTTTAGAGTTTTGAGGCGAAATAGAAACGATTGCCGAGTAGAGCGAATAGGAAAAAAAAAAGTGTCAGCTCCGAATTGATTATGCGAGGTTTTTACTATTGAAAATCAAATGACAGCAAAGGCGCGAGGGAATTTCCATTCAGCATATACAGAAGAACACAAAGGACAGTTTCGGAGAGTTTGCAGTTTGAGTGTTGCAATTGGGCGCACAGGACTTTGATTTTGGTTCAGTGTGACAGGAAGCAGTCAGTTGTGGGAATTGTGTGTGACTAATTGAAAGCGATGTTCGGTCGAAGATGGGCAAATTTTACATTTGAAAAGTGGAACTTAGACGCTTTCCACGATAAAACATATCCTTTCGATCGACATCCACCATTAAAATGTTAAATCTAAAGTAGGTAGATTTAGTGGAAGGAGTATTAAGAACTCTTACAAAGATTCGTCCGAAAACGCAATAGAAAACTCTTGCAAAAATCGTTAAAAACGCGTTATAAACGTTTAAAAATATATGCTAAGCATTTAAAATAAACGCGTCCGAAAATGTATTGAAATCGCACGAAAAGAATTATAAACCCGCCTTAGACAACACTTTCAAAAAACTTCTAAAAATGCGTTCAAACACACATTAAAAACAGGTTAAAAACACCCCGGAAACACACGTTCAAAATGTTTAAAAACATGCATTAAAAACTGATTAAAAACACTTACAAAAACCCGTCCGAAAATGTGTTAAAAGAACTTTAAATAAATGCGGCAGAAAACGCATCAAAAGAACGCCTTTAAAAGCGCCTGAAAACATGCATAAAAACGCTTGAGTAAACGCAATAGTAACACTTTCAAAATGGATTAGAAACACTCATAAAGACGCTCTCGAAAACGCATCCAAGAACGCAATAGCAACACTTAGGAAACCGCGTCCGAAAACGTTTTAGAAAAGCTTATAAAAACGCGTCCGAAATACCAATTAAAAAATTTTCAAGAACGCGTCCGAAAACGCATACAAAACATTTTAAAAAAATGCGTCCGAAAACGCATTAAGAGCGCATGCAAGCATTTGTAAAAAACGCTTTCAAAAACTCATTAAAATCTCTTAAAAAACGCGTACAAAAATGGGTTAAACAGACTTATAAAAACGCGTTCGAAAAAGCAGTAAAAAAAAACGTTCGAAAACGTATTTAAAAAAAAATTCGAACATTTACAAAAAAAACGTTCTAAGAACGCAATATCAACACTTAGGAAAATGCGTCCGAAAACTTACTAGAAAAGCTTATAAAAACGCATTCGAAATACCAATTAAATATTCTTCAAAAACGCTCCCGAAAACGCATTCAAAACAACTACAAAACGCACTCAAAATATTTAAAAAAAACGCGTCCAAAAATTCATTACGAGCGCCTCCAAACGCTTTCAAAAACTCATTAAAAATAGATAGGAGAAACACTTGAAAAATCGCGTTCGAAAACGCTTCAAAATCGCATTGAAAACACTTCAAAAACGCATTAAAAAGCGCAAAAGTGGCACTTAGAAAATGCACTCAAACATCGTTCAAATTTAAAAACACTTAAAAAATCGAGCAGAGTCTTCTGTTCTTTTGGTTGGACTTTCTTCCAGTCTTGCGGTTTCCTGATAAAAGTTTCTATACCAGACAAGGTCGGTCTGATAATGAAACTCTTTCATTTCAAGTCTTCGCCTTCGAATCCGATCCGTTTTTCAAACCAATATCCTTGCCATTATTCACATTCAGCAATTTCCCTCTATTCACTGACGCGAAACATTATTTTCAAAAAAATCTCACATTTTCCATATCAAATTTTTGCACACACCCCTCCATCTGACAACGTCCTCCATAAATTCCTGTCATCCCTGCGCATTCCCCATTCACACAGCGTCCACCTTCTTAGTGCACACAACAATCACATCACAGCTCAGGTTCCAATTACTCAGCCGGAATCAAAAAAAAAAAAAGAATTTGCTCCAATTACACAATTTCACACAAAGAACCGGAAACAGGATATAACACCAACGATGTCCAACGATAAATCAAAACCATATTGCACCCACAATCATACATGGATTTCTTTTCCTCACTTTTCCTCACACATTTGCTTCATCCTTTCGGCACGTCGTCGTCTCAACTGTATGTATGTGCCGCCAGGACATTCTCAATGCCAAGCCAAAAGGAGGACATTTGATAAAGAAAAAAAAAACTCCATCCAGCATCTGTCTGTGCTGTTTCTTCGGCTAAAATTATTGTTAACCGAACCATTAAGTATGGTGACATAGCTTCTTATCCTTTTTATATCCTTGTGCTTATCTTTCAATGACCATCATTTCCATTTTTAGCGCCGTGTTATGTTTTTTCTTCCTTGTTGTCTTGCTCCGTCGTTTTTATTGCACCTTATGCTGTATTGATGTTTGCTTGTTTTATTATATTGTATGTGAGATGAGCGACACACACACAAAAAAGGACATCTTTCAAGGATTCAACACCGCAACGGGCATAGAACATCTTATCTTTTTGTTTTGGTTGCCTAAAAATTTGTGGGGCGTAATAAAAATATCCTTTTTGACATTTACTGCGACGAGGGTCCACCTAGGCATGCCTCGGCCGACTGAAAGGATTTCCTTTTTCCGCTCTCTATCTCATTGTCCAATTGTGTTTTCAGCCAGGAGCGGGGGGGTGTGCGGCGTGTAATTTAATTTCAGTTTTATCTGCTTTTTGTTAGGGGGATAAATAAAGCGCGATTAATTGACTGTGGGGCGTGTCTACCGGGATAGCATTCCTCGAGGAATTCTTCTATTGTGGGATCAGAGAAGGTGTCACGCAGAAAGGTCAATGGAAGTTTAATTGAATCTTGGCGATAGAGTAATTGGGTCAGGGCGGTTAACTGGGATCTGCCGAAAGGGATTTGAAAAATGTCCATTCCAGCTCAGTGGGTTGGGGATCTCCCCGACTGAAATTAGGCCGTGGTGCTATGTTTTGACCAGGAAACAGTGGCCGTGCTAATTTAGATGAAGTGAGAAGCAGTTTAACACTTTCATGTGAATTTTTTGCGAAGGTAACAGTTGCCCAGAGTGATGGAAAGCTCATTTTTCAGGTGCGGCATGGAGTGCCGCAGGGCAGTGTGTTCATACCCATACTCTTTCTTTCAGAAGACGATCACAGACTCGGCTACCTCTTTCAGTACTGCCACCAGTTTTTTAAAGCCCTTAACAGATACTTGTCGTAAGTTTAATGTATACCCTTTTATGCGTCAAAACAAATTGAGACGAAGCCGCCTCCTGCCATATGCAGCTCGCCATCCCGCTCTCACTATTCCTCCCTCTCACATATGAATCCATTTGGACCAACATTTGCAGCAATCTTCTCGAACTGATTGCCAGTTTGCCCTTTTTGCGAAGACTCCACTCCACACCCAGATAACCTCATCATCCGAAAGCGAAAAGTTTTCCCTTTTCGAGTTCTCCAAGAAGCAGGACATCACAACCACAGCTAAAAGTTTCATCTTACAATTAAGTCCTGACCAACGTCGTTCAATTTGCTTGTTAAAACAATACCAATAAAATTTAAACTTTTCCCTCTTCGTGGTAGTCGTCGTCGTCGTCGTTGGAGTGGAATCATCATCGGAGTGGACTCTCTAACATGCCGAAGGCATTTCGGATGACTCCTCTCAGTGTCACTCTGTGGGAGCAGCAACAAAAATATAAAAAAATACATATATACAAAATAATCCCATGGCCATGGTTCTGATTCTGACCTATTCCAACCTCAAGCTTGTGGCCATCCCCTGCTCCGTCGAAACACAGCCAGACCCACATTTCGATTGACGGGTTCGGTCTGTGTGAACTTTAAGTTTCCATGCATACACAGACTTGTCGTGTCAATCAGGACACACATCTCGTTCGCAGCAGTTAGTCAACTTCTTAACTTTAAAGAGGACCAAAGCAAACATGCAAAAACTTTTTACCAGCCAAATTGTTCTAAACACTTGTTAAAGCCGTTCTCCATATGGGGGTGTCCTCTCATACATTTCTCTACTCCTTGTGCCAGCATCACACTTGTAAAAAAATAAGAGGGGAGCCTTTCCTAGGTGATCCTTTTGCCGGTTTGAAAAATTGGTTAGTAATTTTACACACAAGCCGCGCGCCCCCCAATTACCGGGCGATTAAAAGGACGTACAGGACTTGGTTTTCGGTGACACCTGCTCTTGACGGGCAGCACCACCACCACCAAAGTCTTTAGTCGTTGCTTTTCCATGTGTCTGCTGCTTTGTGTGCCCGTCTAATTTTTCGGTTAAGCATGTGGCGGAATGAGGGCTTTGTATGCTTTTCGGTTTCCATGTTGACTCTTCGTGTAGTTTCTCGCCAGGGAAGTCACTGTCGAAAGTACTGCTGTGAGCTTATTTACGCTTGTTCTTTGTGAGGACTTTGCTCTCTCTCTTTTGGTGGGTGTATTTTTTTTTTCTGTGTTTTACACTGGTTTAGTGGTGGTGTTTGTATAGGATGTGGTGGTGGTATTTCGCTTATATAGTGTAATGCTGTGCAAAGTTTTTGAGGGCTTGCTGATGGGAATTGACAGGTTTACGTGGGAACATTGTTTAGGGTGACAGCAGATGCAGGCGAGCGCGGTTAGTAGTGTTTTGGTGTGTTTTAGGTGACTAAAGGGTCCTTGAGTAGCTATTATGAAAGTTAAAGTTAAAGTGGAAAACGACGTGTATTTATTTTTTTGTCCTTAAGTGGCTAGGGTGGTAGTCGTTTTTTTGCAGCTTATAGTTTAGTTTGGGCAAAGTTTTTACCTAGCGAAAAACTGAATGTGGGATGTCCTGCGGGTATATGAATGCGAGTTGTCACCCCTTTTGGAAATATTTTACTAGTTTGGCAACATTTTTCCTGTGGTCGGTTTAAAAATAGAGCATCCCAAAGGAACTCAGTGGATAAAGAGATCGAAAATGAAATATTATCGTCGAAAGATTCAGTTTTTATTTATAGACGTACAGAGTTTTGCAAATGTACGTATTTGAAACTTGCAACGGCAGCCATGTGTACCTGGTAAACCAAGTCTTCGCTTTGATTGGTCACCTCCCAAGTTGGTGCACAAGCCTTCTGATTTCTTGCAACCTTCCATTTCCGTCAAGATTGTAAGTTCAAAAGCAATGGTTCGAAATTGTCTGATTCCCTTGTTTAAAACGCCTTAAATTGCCTAAAAAAGGAAAAAGTAGAATCTACTATGAACAGCGACATCTGTTGAATAATGCCTGAAGCGGATTTGTTTTTATATCGTTAACTTGAGTAGCTTTCTTCGTTTACTTTATCACTTCAAGTAGAGTCGAAGACTAAGTACTAAATAACCCGCAGCCCATTTAAATCCATCAGCCAGATCGTGCACAATCTCTTTCTTGCAAGGTTTGTGATTCAAATATAGCGGGTACACAAACCTTTAGTGCCATTCGCATTCCCATTCTGTTTAATCAGTTTCTTTAAGTCCAGAAATTATTTTTGCAACAAAAGGAGGCAAAAAACTCATTTTAAAATTTAAAATAAAATTCACACATTCATTGATACTTATCCAAGACTTCCACCATTAGGGAAATTATCCCTGAAGTGCTGCTTGACGTCTCACCCAAAATATGCGTCTTAATAGTTTCACAATTGGTCTCTTATGACACCGCAACACGAAAAATTCACAAGTCCTTCAATCAGATCAATTTTCATATTACTCCACAGATAGACAACACAAATACCATCTAAAATTAAAGGCATCCTTTGAAATTTGATACGGCTATGAAAAGCAGAACATTTAATTAAGTGGGTCACTCAATACGGCGCGCGGTGTGGTTGTCGGTCTACAAAATTCCATTTCAAATATTCCAATGGTGTCTGTGTTCTAAATTACCAAATTCCACTTGTCTTGCCTCTCAGCCATGGATAAAATCCTTCATCAAGGAGATTTTATACTACATACATATACAGAGTACACCCGGCATTCGTCGACGTGGTACTAAAAATTCTGTTTCCATCTCTATTTTGAATCCAATTAACCCGTTCGCCAATCAAAATTTTTAAAAGCAGGTCACTCAATGTTTTTCGAGATATCAGTTATTTTTTTTTTCCTTTTTTTTCAATAGGTAACGAGACAAAGTTCAAGGCCACTGAAACACACATCATTCTCACTAGTCGTCGTCGTCGTTGTCGTCCTTGTCATCATCATCGCATTCATTGCGAATACAAGGCACGAAAGGATATCTCTTTTTTTCTGTTGCTGTTTAAATTGGCAAAAATTATTCTATGCCTATGAGTATGTGTGTGCGTGTGTGAGTGTACCTGATTGGGGTTTAATTTAAATTTCAAATTCCCGCAACGGGTTTCAATTAATCTCAAGGTCAACCCATTGGCCCGGCATGTAGGAAACCACTCGGTCTGAGCATAGATAAGAATTTTAGTTGAAACTATAAATAATCATAAGGACCTTTGGGACGATGATACAGTGTTGCTCATAATGCCAGCACAGAGAAAATTTCCATATTTACTGTGTGGGGCGACGACCCTTTCTCGTTGCGGGGCTTAATCGAATGGGAGAGGCACCCAACGTCTTTCACAAAAAAAAAGGAAACACTTTTCTTTCACTAGTTCCTTTAATATTTCTAACTGGCTCTTAGTAGGTACTCCGAAAAATTCGGAATAGCGTAAAACTCTCTTAACTGGTATCTGCGCAGGTCTTGTAATTTCTCTTTTCCAGTTACCATTTTTACCGTCGCTCTGCGGAGGATTTTCCGAATATTCTCTCTCTGTGACTTTTTGGGAAATTACTTGGTTAGTATATCCTTTCCTTGCTGCAGTTCTAGAGACATGTGGTGGGCGACGTATTTGACTATTTATGAGGTAGATTTGCATTTATATATTTTTTATAGCGAGCTTACTGATAACTTGAGGGGGTGTTGGGTCATCTCAGTCTCAGATGTCCCACTGCGGGACATATATTTTGTGAACATTTTTAATTAGTTTATAGAGTTATGAGTGTTTGCGTGATTTTAATTTGAGCACAGCACCCGCAATGCAAACATTTTGATTGAGTTGTAGTTTGGTGTCGATTTTTTTTTTTGAATGTGTCCGCATGAGTGTGTTTTATAAGCTCGAAGGATAAATAAAATGGATTTTGTGGTAGTAATTAATAATGGATTTAGGTGGGGACACTTAAGTGGACATAGAGTCAGTCTTGTGTTATTTGAAATAAGTGGGAAGGGGATGTAGGTCGGGAAACAACTGACATGGGAGGGTATACTGATAATGATCAGAAATGAGTGTAGAGGGAAAGAGCCCTTATTTGGAATATAAAAACAACAACAGCTTTCCATGATAAACCTTCAGCGGTGCAGTGTATATGAAGAAGGGTGTCAAGATTTAGTTTTATATACTTTTGTAGATAGATTTTTGATGGGTAACGGCAACTCTTGTCGATTTTAAAGAGCTTTTTCTGTCAAAGCAGTTTGAAATTAAGCCACATTCAGCCTTCTCATGGTTGTACACACATAAGCAAAATATCCAAAAAGAACTACCTGTAAATCGCTTCTAAAAAAAAGTCCGATTCAACTACCAGAAAATTGCAACAAAACATCCTTACAGAACGCCCCAAGTAATGGACAAAAAAACGGACTAAAAACCGCACCTTAAAACAGTTCCAAAAACTTCTGATAATAGCTTCCAAGAAACTTTCTAAAATCGCACATAAAAACTCCTCAAAAACGACCGAAATTCGTTGCAAAAAACCGCGTTTCATCGCGGAAACACTTCAAACATTGCCACGCAAGACCAACCGAAAGCGACCCACAAAACGCTCCATGAAACGATTCTAAAACACATCGGGAATTACACTAAAAAAACACATCAAAGAAGACGCCAAGAAATGAGCCAAAAACAGCTTTGGATTACACCGCCAAACGCCTCAAAAACGATCACAAAAAATGCACAGAAACACGCCTAAAACACCCGAAAAATTCCTCAAACAGACTTCAAATATTATCTCACAAACACACACCAAAAAACTGAGCAAAACGATCAAATCCGCACCAAAAACGGCGAAACAAGCATTCCAAAAATGCACTTAAAACCACCTCGATTCGTTCCAAAAATGCTCTAAAACCAACTCAAAAATATTTCAGAAAATGAGTTAAAAAACACACACATGATTCTAAAACAAAGCGGGAAATACACTAAAAAACGCACCGAAAAATACTCCAAGAAATAAACCAAAAACAACCGCAAAAACGACCACAAAAAAGGAAGGAAAAACCCCCAAACAAATACCCACAAAAATGCTCAAAAACCTACCTAAAAAATTCTCCATAAAACGTTCGAACATCGCTGAAAAAAACAACTCACAATCACACACCAACAAACTGCAAACTGAACAAAAACGACCAAAAAGAGCATCAAAAATTATGAAAAAAGCGTTCCAAAAACGAACCGATAAACATCTCAGAAATGAGTTAAAAAAAACACACACACATGATCCTAAAACACAGCGAGAAATACATTAAAAAACGCACCTGAAAAAAAACACCAAGAAATGAGCCAAAATCAGCCAAAAAAACGAACAGAAACACACCCAAAAAACGACAAAAAAAAATTCCAAACAAAACGTTCGAACATCGCTTCAAAAAATGTCACAAAATAAAAGCGACGAAAAATCAGTCAAAAACGAACCGAAAAACGCCTCAAAATAGATGCTCCAAAACCGACACAAAAAAACAATTTAAAAAAGTTCCAAAAAACGTAGGAAAACTCCACAAAAAACATCCGAAAATTTGGGAGCCAAAAAACACAAATAAGCCTGAAAAACGCCTTGGAAAAAAACTTCAAAAAATACCCAAAAACGCCACTTAGAAGACTTCAAAAACACGACACAAAAAAACGATTTTGTTCCCTAATCGTTCCTTGTCAGAGATTGGCTAGTATTTCTTGATCGCTTTAGATTCTGTCCTTGAACCATTTATTTTTTCCGTCTCCATTTTTATCTAATCTACCAAGAAATTTGGCTCCCTTTTTCTTAAAAAAAATAAATAAATTTATGCAGTTAATCCACAACCTCTCCCAGAGTACATCAGGATAAATTTCCTTCCCATGGAAACACACCCTTCAATTGTTGTCATCTTGATGGAGATAATCCCAAAATTAAACACTTCCACTCAAATTGAATAACAACACGAAACAGATTAATCTAATCCCCTTCTCTGCAGTGCAAGTGTTTCACAAAATGGCAAGAAAGTCGAACTTTCGTTCCACCATTATGCGGCAGTTCTCCACAAGGAAGTGGATATTCAAACTTTATTTACATGGTTATGGTAATGCCAATGCTAATGGGAACGAAAATAGAAAACAGATACATCCTCCGGCCTACCGAACTGACACACAATGAGATGTGGCTCCGTTTGTTGCGTCGAAAACGTGAGTCAGTTTTTTTTTTGTCCTTGGTACAGGCAGTGGCGCCCTCAATGAACAAGTTAAAGGGGACTCCTCATTGTTATTACCACATTAATACTCATTCTGGCCCCGACAACATACACGAAAATATAGAGCACCGGGGAGGCTAGGAAATTCATTTTTAATTCTGAAGAATAAGTCTGTCTGTCGGCAGCCGGCAGGATACATAGTGTATCGGTAGTCCTCTTTGTGCGAATGCGGTTGCATTCTCATGGGAAATAACAGGGATAAATAATAGTAATTAACAATGCGGGTGCAGGCTGACGCGTAGGTAGAGGGAAGAAGGAGCAGAGGATGTATGAAATGAGAAATCTCGTGTTGGATGGGATGTTGAGCTGGTTGCAAGTAAGAAATACCAAGGTAAGGCAGCCAGAAGACGTCTAGAATCCTTAAATTGGATCGAGTGTAGTCCGCTTTAAGATTGGGAGCTAGTTGGAAATGTCAGGTTTACATCTTGAGGGCCGAATGTATTAAAAATCAATTTTGCAGCTATTGGAGTGTTTTATTACAAGTTATACAAGAAGTGAAATACTTATGGAACAATATTGAGAGTACATAGAAAAAGTTTATAAAAGGTTCGTAGTCCTTGAGCGGTTTCATCATCAATTGGGGCGCTTCAATTTTCGTGAGCAGGGGCAGTTTTTGCTGGAGCTGTTTCAGCAGGAGCAGTTCTGGCTGGGGATGTTTCAGCAGGAGCTGTTTTTGCTGGAGATGTTTCAGCAGGAGCAGTTCTGGCTGGGGATGTCTCAGCAGGAGCAGTTCTGGCTGGAGCTGTTTCAGCGGGAGCTGTTTTTGCTGGGGATGTCTCAGCAGGAGCAGTTTTGGCTGGAGCAGTTTCGGCAGGTGCAGTTCTGGCTGGGGATGTCTCAGCAGGAGCAGTCTTTGCTGGAGCGGTTTCTGCAGGAGCACTTCTGGCTGGTGATGTCTCAGCAGGAGCAGTCTTTGCTGGAGCGGTTTCTGCAGGAGCAGTTTTTGCTGGAGCAGTTCTGGTTTGTTGGACCGCAATGGCCAAGCAGAGGATGAGAGTGATTTCCAGTTTCATGGCTGCTTAGAAAGGATTGTAAGAAAGATTTCTAACTGATCATTAGACGGGTTGTGCCACCTTTTATATGCAAAAATTCGAAAGCTTTTCAGCACCCTCTTAATAAAAATCGAACAATAGATTAGAGCATTAACATGCCATTCGATTAATTGTTCACTTGAACAAACATTGTAATGAAGATGCACTTGGGACACTGCTATTGTTTGACCGTAATGCTCACACGAGTGTTTGAATACCTACAACGCTTATGTGATTGCGGTTCCATTGACCTTTCTGTCAGGTATTTTCCTAACAGATGTTTGTTGCGACCGATGCTCAACAGCGCGCACTTAGATAACAGTTCAGTTACCTGTCGCGTTTGTTTAGAAAAATGCACATGCAGCTGCGGCAGCCAGTTGTTCCGCTACAGCAACTGACATGTGGCTGTCAATTTGTCAGTTTGGTATAACTCTGAAGTATTGATAATAGGCTATTAATGGATTTCTTGGATTATTATTTAAGACCTATTTTTGACGTTTTGCAAGTTTTTGACAAGATTTTTTGGCCTCAATTTTGTGAAGATTTTAGAAGCATTATCGAAAGTTTGTTCGATTTTGGATTAGTTTTAGTCTTATTTTTGAGCAGTGCTTAGTTTTTTTTTCTGTGAGTTTTTAGTACGTTTTCTGGTTTTAATTTTACTGGGACTTTAAACCAAATTGTCTCGCTTTCCGCTTACTTTTTGCGCGATGCTTACGCTAAGTTTTATGGCCATTTTGATACGATTTTTGAACCGACTATTTTTGTCCGCTTTTTGTTGCAAATTTTGACGCGCCATTTAGGGGCGCTTTTAATGGCGTATTTGACGAAATTTTAGGACCGGTTTCTGTAGTTTTTATTGCGCGTTTCTTTTTTAATTTTTGGCGGTATTATATGTAACACTTTTTCTGGTTCTCATATTTTTGGTACGATTTTCGTCAAAATTGTAGGACTAATTTTAGATCGCTTTGTATTGCGCCTATTAACTACGTGTTTTTAAATTGTCGCAATTTTTCAAGTTTTCTGTACTTTTTTTTGTACAATCTTCGTCGCATTTGTTCATAATTTGGACAAAATTTTCAATAATATAAAGGCGACTTTGGTCGTTGAAGGCTTCCATCATGAGTTACTAAAATTCTCTTGGATTTGCAAATAGCTCGAACAGCGATATCGGAGGACCTGGGATGCCTGGACGATATCGTTTTTGAAATTGTGATGACCAAAACAAGCTGTTTTCAAGACGATTTTATTTCTTCACTTAGTTGTTCGTTTTAGACAATAGTCGTCTCAAAATTGTTAAGGGCCCTGCAGAACTCTTCAGAAATGATAAAAATCTGCGACAGGTGTGTATTTTCTATACCAATTTTTAATAAACCTCAAACAGAGTCTGCGACCTCTCTAAAACAGCTTCTCAACAAGCTGCAACCAGGACCATTTTCCAACCTTTGGTACCAAAACCTTTTATATGTTTTCCGATGATGCGATATATAGTTTGCGCTATTCTAGAAAGACCTTCCTTAAAGTCTTAAAGTTTGTTTTTGAAAGGCGTCAAAAACAAACCGTGAAGCTCTACCACGTTTTTCAACGAAGCAGGAGGATGAAGTTGGAGAGTCAATTTTTGCAACGAAATCATCAAATGCAGCCAAGTCTCCAAATAGGAATCTTTTCCCGTAGCTTAAAAATAGAAAAATATATTTTCAAAATATTTACAAAATATCGCCGAATGTCAATTTTTGACACCTTTACTAGCAGAATGTTTAAAGGGTTTTTTTTTGTTAAGCTCTTCCATAAAAATTTGACAAATTTATGTGAGATAACATTTCAGACCCAGTCATTGAAATGTTGGTGAAATATTTCGAGGATCAGATAATTGAGAGCGGGTTTTGGAATTTATTTAAAAACGCTTTTGTTGCTACTTGAATTTATTAACGATTAATATGTTATTGACATAAAAAGTTTACGGAAAGAGAGAAGGTAATTATTAAGCGCGTCCGTCATTAGCTGCAGGTTCATCAAGACTTCCTTAAACTTCAGCTGGTGCTGTTCCAGCTGGAGCAGTTCTGGCTGGGGATGTTCCAGCAGGAGCAGTCTTTGCTGGAGCGGTTTCTGCGGGAGCAGTTCTGGCTGGGGATGTCTCAGCAGGAGCTGTTTTTGCTGGGGCGGTTTCAGCAGGAGCAGTTCTGGCTGGGGATGTTTCAGCAGGAGCAGTCTTTGCTGGAGCGGTTTCTGCAGGAGCAGTTTTGGCTGGAGCAGTTTCGGCAGGTGCAGTTCTGGCTGGAGCTGTTTCGGCAGGAGCTGTTTTTGCTGGGGCGGTTTCAGCTGGAGCAGTTCTGGCTGGAGCTGTTTCAGCAGGAGCAGTTCTGGCTGGGGATGCCTCAGCAGGAGCAGTCTTTGCTGGAGCGGTTTCAGCAGGAGCAGTTCTGGCTGGGGATGTTTCAGCAGGAGCAGTCTTTGCTGGAGCGGTTTCTGCAGGAGCAGTTCTGGCTGGAGCGGTTTCAACAGGAGCAGTTCTGGTTTGTTGGACCGCAATGGCCAAGCAGAGGATGAGAGTGATTTCCAGTTTCATGGCTGCTTAGAAAGGATTGTAAGAAAGATTTCTAACTGATCATTAGACGGGTTGTGCCACCTTTTATATGCAAAAATTCGAAAGCTTTTCAGCAATCTCTTGATAAAAATCGAAAAATACAGTAGAGCATTAACATGCCATTCGATTAATTGTTCACTTGATCAAACATTTTAATGGAGATGCACTTGGGGCACTGCTATTGTTTGACCGTAATGCTCACACGAGTGTTTGAACACCTAGAACGCGTATGTGGTTGCGATTCCATTGACCTTTCTACTAGGTTAATAGCAAGGTGTGTTGCCATCGATACTTATGATCGCGCACTTAGGTAACAGTTCGATTACCTGTAACGAATGTTTAGAAAAAATAATAGCCAGCTGTGCCGGCCAGCAACTGGCATAAATGGTTATCAACGGTCTTTGTTTGCGTTTCTTGTGTACCTAGTAAAGTTGCTCATAGCCTTTTAATAAGGTGGGTCTGACTTTTACTTCTTTGATATTTGACAGTTTTTGACTCATTTTTATGGAGACGTTTTTGACGTTATTTGCTTGAATTTAAATTTGGGTATTATTTTAGAGGTTGGTCTTACACCGATTTGAGGCTTTTTAGCGAGATTTTTTGAGCGGTTTTTGTGGGGACAGGGTGAGCAGTTCTTGGTTATGTTATTTTTGCGCACATTCAGCCATGCTTTGCGATTTTTTAACACAGTTTCGGGAAACAGGGAAATTGCTGTAAATACGGTGACACGGTTGATATTGCATTCTGTTGGATGATTTTTTCCCGCTTTTTGGGTGTAATTTTCAACCTTTTTTTTAATGAAGGTTTTAAGAACATACATAATTTTCGTGGTTACTCTTTTTTTTAAACCAAAACCTCTCATTTTTTTAATACAATTTAACGAAAGAACTCTAAATTTAACGCTGCAGCTTAAAAAAACGTTCAAAGAGGTTTAAAATATATCAAGTGATTTTTTAACTGGAGGTTAAACAATTAAAGCGCTGAATTTGTTTCAAGTTTCAACCTTTCAAAGCTTAAGAGCACTTTCCGAAAGACATCCCGCACTTGCCACGTGTAGTAATCAACATATTCCAAGTAAGCTACACATAACAAGGAGCTGGAAGTTGAAAAGAAATTGTTATCTGGTTAAGCTCTAAGGTAGGGTGCAAACGATTTGAACTACAAAAGTCATGATCGGCCCCACTTCCTTCAAAACGATAACCAAAATCTTGATAGACGTATCAAAGACAGTTGATCTTCAGTCAAAGAGTGGAAATTGTTTTTGGAACTTCGTTTTCTTCTCGCATATAACAAGTGCCGTAAACGAGGTACCACAGGGCAGTCATCTTGGGCCACTTCTTTGTCTTAAATTGCAAATAATTCTGCCTTCTTTATAATGAGGGTATTTTTATATACCTAAGACTAAAATATATTTTTCTACAAGATAAGGAGGTTCACCTCTTAGCAGTTTAGGGAATGGTAGACCTATGTTCTAAGGATCAGATAGACAGATAATTAAGAAACAGTTCAGTTGAATTTTTTAACGAGTTACTATTTTATTTTGGAAGTTGTTAGTCACAAATCGGTGAGTTGCAAAAAGAGAGAAGGTGATTGTAAATCGATGTCGTCATTGGTGGTAAGTTCATCAATAGTTCCTTATTCTCCAGCAGAAGGTGATGTCTCATCAGGACAAGTTTTTGCTGGATCGGTCTCCGCTGGAGCAGTCTTTGCTGTAGCAGTTCTGGCTGGAGCGGTCACGACAGGAGCAGTTTTTGCGGGAACAGTTTTTGCTGTTGAACTCTCCATTTCATTAGTAGTCTCCATTTCATCGATCGGCTGACTCTCAGGAACAGTTTTCTTCTTATCCTCCGCAACCAATTGATCAATTTTCTTACCAACATTGTGACCTTCTATACGAAACTTCGCCGAAGCCGTCACGACACATGAGCTACGTAGTAAATGTTGCTGCCCAGCCTTGACCAAATGAGCCTTTTCCGAGCTCAATTTCATTGGTGCCGCCTCCAATGGTTTCAGTACCTTTTGTGTCTTAATAGCGCAGCGCATCAGTCCCCCGCTGTTAGTCGCACTTAGCATTGTGCACTTTTTAACCTGCACTGCAAGTGTGTTGAACGGTTCTTGAAACTGCTTAGCTACAGCGTTGGCATTCGCCTGCAATTCTTCGAACTGCTCGAGGATTTCATTTGTGCACTTGCTCAGATCTTCAGAGGATTTATTACTGAAGTATCTAAGAAGAGCTTCACCCTTCTCTTGAGCCTCTTTGCTCGACTTGGACAAGGTTTTCCTTGTCTCGCCAGACAAAGCCTCGACTTTTGCCTTTTGGTTGTTGTTTAAGGCCGCGATACGTTGCTGAATTTTCTTGCCAGCGTCGGCGTTTGCTTGTGAAACATCTCTGGAGGCATCTTGGATTCGTTGAAGGGTGATTTGCGCCTTTTGCAGGGCACGTCCGAGGATTTTGCTCTTAATGTCGCTTTCCGCGATCAAATTACTGAGAGACTCAGCATCCTTGCCCAGATTTGAGATGAAGTCTACCCCCGCGGCAGTCACCCCTCTAGCCACATCGAGCGCTACGTGAGCGACACCATTGGCCGCTTGGAACCCAACCTCAGCAAGAGAACCAGCGAACTGGGCGCCGTCGCTAATTACCTCGAAGTTGAACGGCTCAGCTGTGCTCTGGTGGACCGTGACGGCCAAGCAAATAGTGAGACCAAAAACGAGTTTCATTGCTGCCAACTGACTAGTGGACCGCTTGGACTAGCGTTTTATATGCGAAATGTGCAACTGCTCATTGAATAATCAAACTTTCAACTTCCAGCCGGGCATAAGCTTGGAGATAATCGACTTGTTATGCATCTGCATAACCAAACGACTGGGAGTGGCGCCTATTGTTTGACAGAGAGCACCGCACGTGTGCCCTCATTGAACTTGTAGGAATAGGCTTCGTAAAAGTCTGGCGCTGGAAGCGAGCGTGCGTCACATGAAAAAAAGATATGTGGACTTTCGAGGCTTTTTAACGCAGGTTATCTTCCTCAAGTCTCTCTCTCTCCTACCACCCCCGGGCCATTGAACGTCTTTACTACGTTCCCCCAAACATCAATGTTATTGACGTCGTCCACCCTCCGACCTAATACACACACAAGACACGGTCAACCATCTGACACATGCCAACACTTTAGACGACTTTGCACGGATTGTCCAAATGAGGACATTTGTGACTGTTTCACTTCACCAATGGACCTGTACATCCTCCAACTTTCGTATCCATGTCAAAAGCATTCCCTACCACACACACACACACACACATCTATCAATTCCTTGTTATAAAACCCCACGCACCCGCCGCGCCGCCCGCCACAACACAATAACGACGACAAATTGAAAACAATTCCCATTTGTAACCCAAAGCCAATGTGTCCCCCTTTGCCATGCAGAGACATTTGCCGCCGCCGCAGCACGTCCTGCTTGTTTGGAAATAAAATTCCTGTGTCAAACAGCTTCTCCTGCACTGCGCGTCGTCTCTTACGTAACGTATCCCAGTTATATCCCATTTATGTCATACACACTTCTTCAATTGGGAAAATATATCAAATCTTTGCCCGCGGGCACATTCCCTTTGTATAAGCACACACACACACACAGTCAAACACATACACATGTATGTTAACAAAAATATAAAATCGCATCGGCAGCAGGAGCAATCTCCTTTTGTTTGTTACACCGCACCGGGATATCGAACTGTGAAATCGCTATCGGGGACAAAAATTGAAAGAAAACTCAACTCGTCAGGAGGATTAGGGACTATTATAAGAGAGAGAGAGAGAGCAAACGAACGTAACCGGGAGACATTGAAATTGTTGAAGGCATTCGTGCATTCCTCTACATCTACACCGTACGCAACACGTCGACTGCGAGGGTAATAATGCGCCAACAAAAAGGACCCCTACCCCTCTCATTTTACTCCTTTCAAATGGCATATAATGCAGTAACAGTAATCGCGAAACGAGATGATATCGCTTTTCACCAGCTGTTAGCGAGGAAAGATCGCTCCCCAGCCTTGCAATCTCCCCCACTCCCAAAGGACTCACGGAAACGCCAGATGCATCTGTGTAGTGCGTTGCGTATATGTGAGAAAATGAAACTCTCCTGAATCCTTCCATCAACCCGCTGGATGTGGTCTGAATTTTTTCTTAATTCCATTTAATCAACTGCGATTTTCCAACGAGACGTTTCAAGCGAAATAATGATGTCACTCCACCCATCCACCCAAAAAGAAAACAGATTGAAGCTTCAACGGTACGTCAGTCGTCAGTGCAGTTGCTCGCACAGAGTTACTCCTTACTCGTATTATTCGCCACAATGGCATCACCCAGCGCCAGCATGTTACAGCGCCTTCGTTCGGTGTTGGTATACAATTGGATCCTAGATCCTTCTGCCGGTTGGGTAAAGGAGGTATACAGTAGGGTGGGTCGCCAGTGTATGGGAAAAAATAAAAATTGTTTGATGATATTCTAATAGTGATATTATGTTGTCTTAGGTCTAAACAGATAAAAAATCATTATAAAAAATTTAATTAATTCGTATCTTTAGCCCGCGCATGCGATCCAAAGTTCAGGGAAACTCCGAAAAAACAACGTATATGGGAAACTTCATATTTTATTAAGTATCAAATAAATATTAAAAGAAAATTAATTAATATTACATAAAACACTTATGAACAAACAGCATAAAAGAGAAATTTGGTAATAGAAAACATTAATTAATACTGTAAAAAAGTCTAACTTGTTATGAATTGACCACAAAATCTTGTTTACTCTCAAATCGGGGCATAAGTTTTCTGGAAGCAAGTTTTGCTTGTATTAAACCTTCTCTTGATTTTTTATCGCATAAAGACATGGCTGCTTCCGTCACTATCTTAACAGAACGTTCGACTGCCTGCGTATGACATGGTAGCTTTAAAAAATCTAGGTTTTCGGCGCCGTGTGACTCAACAACCTCGTTTATTTCTTGATTTGTGATGTTTTGCAGAATTGGTGGATCGAAAATGTGTTGTTGCCAATCTATGAGGTCGATATATCTCTTAGCATCAAAATTGAGTTGCGGTACTTCAAACAGACGAGGTAGTTTTCCTGAACGATGCAAATTTCGTGCTTTAAGTATCCTCCTGGCAGCGAGTTCCCTTACTCTTTTATTTTCATCAGACAACATAGACAAAAGCAAATTTTCAGGGTGAGCAAAATAGGCGTTGCGTTGAATTACGGGATCTACTATTATTTTGAACTCTGCTGATAGGTATCGAGAATTCTTAATTAATTTCCACAAATTCTTAGACCCATCCTTGCAAGTTGGATTTGTTTTTATTTGAAACCATACCGGAGCATATACTTTAACGCAGTATTCAGCTAAAAGCTTTAATTCATTTGAAGGACTTGATGTAGAAATGTATAGTCGCAGTATTCTATTTGCTTTTGTTAACCATCGGGCATGGGACATTTTTCCTGGGGACCTGTTAGTCAAATCTTCAGAGCATTTTCCACAAATAACTGACATTGTTATTTCATATAAGTATTTTTGGTCTGTACTTAAATCTTCGAAATTAACATCTGGCAGTTCGCTTTGTATTTCTTCGTATTTTGTTATAGGCAATTTTTCACAATTTTCTAATGATTTACCAATAGGACCAGCATGTGAGGATGGGCCAGTGGTAACACCATCTAGTTTGTTAAATAGATGCCTCAAAGGTAATTCGTTTAAATGTAGCATGCAAATAATCCACTGCAAGGGGCGTTGAAGCTGTTTCTCGAAGAGTCTAATCACGCCGTTGAATTTTCCTGAGTTAGTAACCGTTCCATCACAACCAAGAGCCACCAAATCATCTAGTCCAATTTTTTGTGACAAAAGAAGCGCATTAATCGATTCTACAATACCTTTGGCAGTACCTTGAACTGGCGTGGCGTAACCAACATAAACTGAGTCAGGCTCTTTAATAACAGATATATGTTCCTCAATCACTGTTTGTCTGTACCTTTTTGCTCCTTTCTTTACAATTCTGAGTGTCTTATCTTTTCTGCCATCAAAGTATAAAGCAGGTAAATGAAGTTGAACTTGTTGTTTAGATAATTCATTACGTTCTTTCTTCCTTTCCCGGCGTATTTTTGATTTATCAACCACTTCAATATCCGAAGATATATCGTGCAATACTGAAGAAACAATCGCTGCGGCTGCTCTGTCAGAAATACCGTAACGGTCGCAGGTTTTTGACAACATAGGCAACGTTTTTACATACTTTGTTGTTTTCTTATTTGTTTGTGATGTCGAGGGTAAGTTGAGCCTATCAGGCGAAGAAAAATTGCTTTCCGACTCACTCGAAAGTGTCACCAGCTCCTGCTGTTCAGTAAGAGACTTCTCTTGATGTTTGTTAATGTCCAAACTATTTATTTTTGTCTTTAAGGCACGCTTTACCTTTTTTTGTAGTTTATTTGTAAGAATGTGGTCTATTCCACCAATTCGCATCTTCCTTGCCTGTCTTTGGTCAAGCAAAAACTCCTGCTCTTCTTTTTGTACCTTGTTTTCTCTTGGACAACAACAAAGTTGAATTTGTTTACATTTACATGAACAAATGTCGAAAAGAACTCTGCTGTGGTGTATAAAATCATTTTTCTTATCGACGGAAAATCTTTTTAAAGATTTTATGAGATTTTTACACTTTATATGATAAGCCTTTAATAGCTGAATGATTCTTGTACGAGAAACCGTAGGAAGGGATGATTTTCTCCAGATATCTTCTACTTTTTGAGACACAAGATCGGCAATATCTGAAAATGATGGTTCTTTGATGGTATTTCTACTAATTTTTAGTTGTTGTCTATTCCATTCATAGCATTTCATGATATCTTCGTAGGTCGGCAGAACATTGTCCTTAATATCTTCTACACTACCGAATATTGGGCACTTATAACTTTGTCTTCTAGTTTCCATACTAATATATCTACTTTAGAGAAAATAATGTTAGAAGTCTTAAAAGTGTATCGCGCACAACTTAACTAAACTTGTTTGAAGTACTAAAACTAAAACAAAAACAATTATCCTACTATAATGTGACGCAATACGCACGGAACCAGCGACTAATTTCGATCTACCACTGTACGTTTCTATAATAAACTTGGGGGTCGATGCGCGGGCTCTTACACTGAAAATAAATTAACAATATTTTACAGATCTGTAATTGACCTAATAAGACAACATAATTTCGCTATTACAAATCGATTTGAAAAAAAAATTTTTTTTGACCCACCCTAGTATACAGGTTTCGGTGACGAGCAGTGCCGTTCCACTTTGGGGAAATCCGCAGCTGCACATGTGTACTGTTTATGGCCTCATTTATAGTTGCATGGTGCTTTCTGGGTCTTTTGGGGATTGAACGAATTCGGACAGCGACTTGGAATCGGAGTAGGTAGTTGCTATTTCGAAATACATTTCTCGCCAATGGCCCACTGAGTTGTGGGACAATGGCTAAGGGCGGGCTACTCGAACAATGCGACTTTGTGCTGATTAGGATTAGGTTTCAGCCGTTGGGCTAGCATGATACATCAGATAAGGAGATCAGATAGGCAGAGGAGGTACATGGTCAAAGGGAGCGGAATTAATTGAATCTTTTCATTAAGGGTTGCAATGAACCGTCGAGAGGTATGGTTTTGGATGACAAAATTAGGGGAAGCCATGGTGCACTTATGTAAATGCCCCCAAAGGCGTCCTTAAGTCGATGCGAAGGTGATGGGTGTCACTCAGGAATTAACCACCAATATTTTTGTTAAAGTCGTTCCACCTTGGAGCTCGTTTTAAGCAGGAATTCTGTCGCTTTTTAGAAAAAATTCAAACAAGAAGAGCGTCCAAAGAATGGAAAGGTAGAATAGGACCTGTTTGAAGGTATAAACCTGTTTTGGACTTGGGAAGCCAGGATGCTTCCATTTTGAAGACAAATTTACGTCGCCGCTTTTGAAGGCTTTCTGGTAATGCAAGCTCTCGTCTTCTTTATTCAAATCTGGTGGCATATGAAGTTTCTTTAGAGGTTGCAGAAAACACTGTCAGTGCAGACTCTTGCAGGCCTTTAGTCGATGGCCATAGAATCTCGAACCAATCAACGAACTTCTATGACAAGCGAGTCCTCAGACGTCGACAATAATGTGAACGACATTACCTATGGAACGTTTCTAGCCTAGAGAATGAAGACATCGTTCGGCGTTGTGAGCGAATTGGGACCATGCCACGACCAAACTACAATATTTGTGCAACAGGTCAATTACTTAGTGATCCTTCATCCCCCAAGGAAGCACTTTCGGGTTCCGATGCCAATTTGTGAAGAAAAGCGATGGAAGAAGAGCTTGATGCACTGCTCTCAAAAAACAAAACCTGGAGCTGCGTTGCCAGCTGGTAAAAATGCCATTAGTTCTAAATGGGTGTTTAGGACTTAATTTGATACTGAAGGAAAACCCATTCGACGGAAGGCAAGGTTGGTGATCAAAGGTTTTCTTTAGGAAAAGGGAATCGACTATAACAAAACTTTTGCACCGGTAGTAGGGTAAACTTCAATTCGTTTTTTAATTGCACTTGCGGCCAGGCACAATCTTCTTGTGCACCAAATTCAGTCGAGTTTAGAATGAGAAGTTGAATCAAGTTTTAATCAACATGGGCTGGAAGTGCAGCGATATAGATCAGTGCATATACTATCGACTTTTTGGGGTGGAAATGTTATTTATGTCGATGATGTTTTGATTATCTCAAATACAATCGATCTCGTGGTGCGTCTGAAGGAGGAGTTGTCGAAAAATTTTAAAATGAAGGACATGGGCGAGGCGAATAACACGGACTAAGTCATCTATAATAATTGATCGATCCCAATACATTTCAGATATCTTGAGACGCTTCAACATGGACCAGTGCAACCCAATCTCGACTCCGGTAGATATGTGTCCCAAAGATGATATTAAAGAACAAGAAATAAAGGATGTACCTTATATGCCGCAGAAATCACGCGGCAGTCGATTTGGAACCAATCCAGGAAAGGCTCACTGGGGAGCTATTAACCGCGTGATGAGGTACCTCAAGGGAACGACAGATAAAGGCATGACTAGGTACTGTCATGCAGACTGGGCAGGTGATTTAGATGATAGACGTTCTACTGCAGGGGCCTAACTCTGTATTTCGATTCGAAAGTAAAAGCTGTTCGAAAGTTGTTTCCGATTCTAATTTCAAATGATACTCTGTATAACTTTTGAACAAATGTTACGAGTCTCGAGCTGTTTTTTGTCAAAAATGACATTTTTAATTTAAAAAAAAGTCAAATCATTCGTTGCCTTCAGCTAGCTTGTGTAAAATACATAAAGTACCTTTGTGTTGGTGCTTCTTGAGTGTATTCTTACTTCAAATCTAGAAGCAATCTTCTCAGAATTGCCAGAAGAGTATTTGGGCCAAAGGAACAGTTTCAGAACTGATTTTTTTCGATTCCAGGGTCTCCCGGACGATTCTTTTAGCCCAATGGAAAACGACGGAAACGGAAATTTATTTGTTGATAATTAAATTTCACTATGGTTATGGCATTTTTGCTTGACTGAGAAATTGGTCCTGAAACAAAAATAATAATAAGAGACGATTCTACAAGCTGCGTTCAAATCGGTTGCTAAACGCTTCCACAGATTATTTGCAGTTCTCCGTGCGTCCGCAGTTTTTAAATAGCCCTTTGATAAATCCAGATGAGAACACATGAAATCAATGAGAATTTCAAATTTATTTTATTTTGTATTAGTATTTTTGTGGTTTCCCTTTAAAATAAAATTAAATCATCAAAATGAATTGAATTGAATACAGAACTCCATCACCTCGCACCTTTTTCGGTTGCGACAAAGTGTCACACTTCCCACTTTCCTTTTGATATACTTTTTGGTCACAGATAGACCGCCCGGGGTAAATTTGACGAAAAGGTCGCAGTACAGCAACCACCTTTCAAAATAATAATAAAAGATCGCCCTGACTGCTTTGGTAGAATTATTTTCTCTGCTCGTCGGGTACAGGTTTTTGCATTCGTTCATAGAAGTCGCACTCGCTATTGCGAAATACCTAAGAAGCCGCCTTGTAGCAGATATCGGGTGCAGGTGTTGAGGTGTCATCTACGCCCAGTTGCTAGATCTGTTCAAATTTTTCGGAAGCTAAGATTTTATTCTAAAAATTTGGACGAATCTTCAAGATGAGCAACTGATCTGTAACTCTGTTTCTAGTAGCGTTTCAGTTGCTTTGCTTGAAATTGTTCAACGCAAGGTATCGGCAGCGTTTCAATTGCTCTGCTTGACTGACATCAACCCTTTGAAAAAATCTCCATTACAGGGTAGAAATGTCATCTTTATACTCATCTATCTCCGTCAGTTACTTGGCCTCGTTCAAAGTTCCAGGTTTAAGCAACTGCACAAATCCAACACGGCTACTCAATTTCAGTCGATGATGTTGACCTTTTTGAGCTCAGATAAAGCTCCTTTTGATGTACTTACCAATTACGAACATCGCCGACCTTCTCTTTCAAAAATAAAACCACAAACTCTCTTACGAAATTTAATACAATTTTATTTGTATTCTTAATTTTAGAAATTTATATTCAAGCGACTGCCATTCGCCCATGTAACCGGTCTATATCTGACTTTTGTTTACATTTACCGCCGGCAAGATTAGATACAAAAAAGAAACCGAGAATAGTCGTTGCAAAAGTATACTAGGCCGTCCTTCTCTCTCTATCTCTCAGTAGTACCAAGAGAGAGAAAGAGAAAAAAATTACAAACTCTAAATGAATCTAAATGAATAAAGAACACAGACGACAAAATAAAGATAAAAGTTGTACAGAAATGAAAGACGACACAAAAAGAAAAAAAGAAATAAACAGCAGTGTCCTTAAATATCCTAGATATCCATTTTCTACTCATTCAACTATACGAACGAAAAAAAAAAATTATAATACCGCTCCTACTTAACTAACGGGCACAGTGCACTGTTGGCAATCTTCCATTTCTGGCGTGAAATCCTCAATCTGAATTGTTGTCTCAAAGAAATTGTACTTAAGATGCACTGCAGTGGTTGCTTCCTGCAGGATTTTCTTTGGATTGGCACCGGGCGCTGAAAAGAAACCGAAAAACAATACAAAATAAATTTAACACAATTTAAAAATATACTGTATATGTATGTGAACAAGGACGAAAAACTACAAGCAAGTAAAAAGAACACCCAACCGCCACAGATAGCTTAATCAGTAAATAAAGCAAGCAGGACCAAAGAAAGGACAAAAATGAGTCGCTTTGCTCACGTAATGACAAAAGTTGGATTGTATGGATATATACTGATGCAAGGACACACAGTTGTACCGTAATCAAATAAACACACGGACAAATTTTGTGGAAATGACGCGGGCAATCGCGAAGGAAAGGGGATCCATACACACAGTATGGTATAGGAAAAGTTGTTCATGTGGACTCGGTATGATAATGTCCTTGCACGTGTTGTTCGATTGGATTTTATGCTCGTTGTTTGGACAGCATGCACTTTTGCAGAAGTGCTCACTTATTTAATTACTTGATTTTATTTCTTATTTTAAGGATGAGGAAGAAATAATTTGCTCAAGTGGTGTTGTGTACTGACTTGGGGCGGGACTTGGCTCTCTTGGGAGGGCGATATAGATAGGCCAATTGTTTCAAGTTGCAGCGGTCGCTTTTTTGGACTTATTTTTGGACCTTTTAGTTTGAAAATTCGACGACTCAGCCTTCGTAAGGGCTTTGAACTCATAGAGGCTACCAAAAGTGGCTTCGACCTGGAATAATGCTGTGCCCAAAAATGGAGAGGGTTAAACTGGTAAAAGTCCGACGTATCGGGGAACTTGGTCACCTGAGGACCTGTGGTGGTACCCCTTCAAGGAAAAAAATGACGTCTCTTCGGATGAGTGCCCGATGCCATCCAATGCCATTGTCAATCATTTGGATAAGCCGAAAGGACCTGGCGCGATTGAAATAGCTCTTTGTGAATCATGTAGAGGGATCTATTTCCAGGCATCTGAGGCGGAAATGGCCCCTCTCAATGAGTGTGGGTTTCTCGAGACCGACTCATCAAGTTCAAGACCTGGAAACTCGCGACTTGTACCCTTTAAATATTTTTTTTCACTTAAAACCATTCAAACTAAAACTCCCAAAATCTGTTTCACGCATTTTTATTCAAAGTCCAGTTACAGTTACAAAAAATCGCCGCCCTTACTCTTCCTTAAATGTAAAGTATGGCATATCGAAGTACTGATATGTGCGCTCCTTGGTCGGATCGAACTGATACAAGATGCACCGCCTGCCCAGTGTACCATGCTGATACTTTTGACACTTGATAACCGGATAGTCCTCAGCGAAGCACTGACTCATGGTGCCAAAGTAGGCGTGTCCAATGACAAGGGCCGTCATATCCTCAACTTCATGCAGGCATGTAAAGAGCTCATTCTCACACTGGCAATGGAATCTGTAACACACCAATAGCCTCGGTAATTTGTTTTGTTTTAGGGATGAACTCAGATGAACTTACTTTGGCAGGATTGATGGATTCTCCAAGGAATGCATAGAGCCGAACGGTTCAATGACATCCTGGCACACTTTGTGCGCCCTACAACAAATATCGGTCTTGTTGAACAGGCCCAAATCGTCGTCGCCTTCCTTGGAGAAGTTACCAAAACCGCACCATTTGGTTCCCGGCACGGTAACACTAAAATGCGGCAGATGCGGCACTATTGCACCGTTGACGTCATCGAAAATGGTTCGATTGTAGGATGATGCTTCGGTCAGAACAAGACTGGCTGCTGCGATGAGCAGGGAAATTCCCAAAAACGATTTCATTCTTAGGCGGTTGTGTTGTTTAGTTGGTTGTGTTGAAGAGTTAAACTTGGAATGGGTTCTCGGTGCCCGGTGCGTGGTATTTAAAGGGGAAATGTTGGCCCAGTTGTGCGTAGAACCGAGATTAGATATTTCGAAAACTATAGATGACCGCCGCCGCCTGATGCAATGGTTATCGGAAAGCAGCGGTTTGTTTATGGTTTTATTTGGGGGGCTTTTTCGGGTCAGTGAAATGGTGTTTGTAATTTTTAACCATCTTTGGTTATACTTTCTCAAGTAATATCGTTCGTTCGGAGGAATTTTTCAACAGACGGACCTGGGGATTACTTGAAGTTGAGGCTTTTCATGTCTTTTAAGCTGATTGTATGCAAATTGGTTGAGTTCTCCTTGCAGTTGTGTGCGCCACCTAAGGCGCGGTCTTCCTTTGTTGCTTTAAACCTCTGTGATGAAATCGATGACTCTTCGGGCTGAAGGGTTGCAGACCCCTTAAATGTCAGCTATTTTAGAGGACTATCGGCCTTGGTTCATATCACTGTACAACTTGTGGATTTCATTGCTAAATCTCCCTCTCCAGTTGCGTCTTGGATGCCTCCTCCAGTCCTTGATGCTGTCTGTAAACCACTTCCCTATAGGTTGAGGGATACCTACGCTTGAAATGTTAAGGGGGTATATTGCAAAAGCAGCTTTTTAACGTCAAGTCTCTCTCTCCGCAGTATTTTGTGGTCGATATGGGGTCTAAGATGACCCAACCGCTGGAAGAGTGCCTTAAATCGATCATAACTTGATGACTGTTTGATTAAATGGGGGCAGCTATGTCCTTTATGAATATAGAGGTAAAGAACCTGAATGTTTTTTTGGCCAATAATCTTGTTTCACGAGCTTTGGTAGCTTCATCTTTTTTTGATGTTAGCGGACTTAGCTTAAATGTGGATTGTCATGCGTCGAAAGGCGAAGGCTTCTTGCCCAGCTCTGCTGGTTATAACATCTTCGCACCCAAATAGACGCAGGCTTTGATTTCTGTAACAATAGATGCCACGGCATTTCAAATTTCGGTTTCCCACTGGACTTGTCTGCTTTACAAAAGTCTTGCTGCAGCTACCTATTTAGGTTCGGAACTTTCTACCTGGAAGCTCATCGTCCAACTTCTATTTTGTGAAGTCATCAACAGTCGACAGTCAGATTTCCAAATTAGGTCTGAAAAATCACCTTGGTATTCGACACACAGTCGGGGGACGACTCTTCTAATTACGTCATGTCGAATTGGACTCCACCTGAGAGTTGGAGGAGCATAGATATAAAGGGTGATTTTTGTAAAAGTATAGAACTTTAAGTTGGCAACACTATTTTAACTGGCGGCCATTTTGTCAGCTGTCAAGTGATTTATTTTAAGTCTATTTTTATTTAGCTTGCAAAATTTATTTTGAAAATCATGGTTCTGTTCGAAATACGTCCACTTTACGGTCAACATAATCGTCCATCAGAGCAATTAATTCGATTAACTATGGAACGTTTTCGCACCAAGTTTAATAATAGTAATAATAATTCGAATCCACAGATGTCGTATACAGTGCGTACAGAAGAAGCGTAGAGGAAGACCTGAATCAGTCTATCCGCCATGATGACCGCTATAGAGCGTTGATTACTGACTTTTTCGTTCATCAATGGAACAACCGTGATGTGCAGGAGCTGTGGTTTCAACAAGACGACGCGACGCCACGTGTCACACAGCTCGCGCCACAATTGATTTTTTGAAGGAAACTTTTGGTAAACGCATAGCTTCACGTTGCGGACCTGTGAATAGGCCTCCAAGATCTCCAAGATTTAACGCCGCTTAATTTTTTTCTGTGGGGATATTTGAAGTCGCTAGCCCACGCTGATAAGCCCGAAACGATTGACCACTTGGAGGACAACATTCGCCGCGTTACTGTCGACATACGGCCACAAATGTTCTAAAAAATTTTGTCATCGAAAATTTGACCTCCAGATTAGACTAAGTCCGAGCCAGCCGTGGCGGTCATATGCCAGAAATCATATTTAAAGTATAATGCCAGAAGATTATCATTCGAATAAAGTAAATTTCATGTCAATTTAAAAAAATGTGATCTCTGTTTTATTCCATTTCTAAGTTGTAAACGACCTGGGAAACCATGATGCCAGGAAAAATGCCAAAACGCTAGAAGGTCCTTATTGAAAGGAGGAAAAGATATGAATCATATGGGACTAGCATTTGATATTCAAACTAGGATCATCTTCAAAAACTGACAATGGCGGTACCCACTATCCTCTTACTTACTTCTTGAAATCAAACTAATATGTTTTCTTCTGAGAGTTTCTACAGACCTTTTTGCATTAGAATGTAGGATCAAATTTTACCCATACTACCTGAGGTCCTTACTAAATCTGCTCTCTCTTTCTTTCAGTTTATTCAACAAGTCAACGCAAGCGGAATACATCTGGGTAAGCGAAGTCATAAAAATACTTGTTAAAACATTGTTCTTCAAACACTTTTGAAATTTCCATCTTTTGAAAAGTCCCACAACGAGCTGTTCATATGGACACACCATACCCCCGTTGATAAGTTGATCTTATCATGCTAATGACAGATTAGGAAAACCTTCTCATAAAGCTTATCAGAAGCTGACCTGCATTTCCACACACATCACGCACTTGATTTAATGCAGCCCCCCAATAAACTCTTGCACTTATCTCAAATCGGTTGATGCCATAAATCACATTGTTAACCCTAATAACGCGCTGTCAAAGCATGTCGTAACCGACTTTACAAGCGGTGCACTTTCAGTTCAATACCGCCAACCGCTGCTCTTGAAACGAAATTCTTGGCATTGATTCCCTTATCGCTTGTAGTTTTATAACTGGGTCAGTTTGGTGCCCTTAAATACGCGCATTCCCTAGTCTATACTCCAAAAGCTTATCAGCATCATCGCCTAGTAGTCAGTTCGCACAAATCAGCCCCACAATGAAGACGATTCTGGCAGCTGTCATACTGTGCACAGTTAATCTACTGATTGTTGGCGCGTTTCAAGACGACGCCATTTTCGAAGATGAAGACATCTACAACCAGGCTCAGCCTCCTCTGCCGTATAGTGGAATGACGGTTCCCGGCACCAAATGGTGCGGTCCTGGCAACACGTCCGAGAGCTACGACGACCTAGGACGGTATCGCGAAACAGACATTTGCTGTCGGGCGCACGATCACTGTCCCGAGGTGATCGAGCCGGGCAAGACTCTACACAATCTCTTCAATCCCGACATGTTTCCAAGGTGAGTTTGGGCGTCATATTCTAACCGGCGAATAACCTGTGTCTTTTGTGGTGATAGATTGATGTGTGACTGTGAACAGGAGTTCTTGAACTGTCTGCAAAATGTAAACAATTTCGCGGCGAATTCGGTGGGACGTGCCTACTTTTCGGCTAGGAATAGGTGCTTCAAGCAGGCCCTACCCGCCTCGGAGTGTTTGGCCTATCAGCAGGGAACGTTCGGCAAGCGATGCATAAGGTACAAATTCGATATGAAGGGCACACCGACGTGGCAGTACTTTGACATTCCATTCTATACGTTGAAGAAATAAAGTGACATTTTGAAATAGAGGGTTTTTTTTGTTTTGAGTGCGTTGAGAATGCATATGCAATGCGATTTGAACGAATTGTTGTAACCGTTGGATAAGAATTGTCGCCGTGACAGTTGTGGCAGAGATGTAAAAGAAGAGCAACAAAGACAGTGGGCTGATATTTTCTTGTCTAGTTCTATTTGAAGTTTGCTGTTATTTTCGGTTGACAGCGGGAGGGGGTAATTTTTTTATGACGCTGTGTTAAAAAATTGGCAGCTTAATGAATGTACATTAAAATTTTATTTAGGCGCAGTGGAAAATTGTTTGACGCAGGTTTGAGTGTTTGACACATTTGGCAAAAGTCATATTGCTTTTTTGGCACCCCAATAAATTATTTTAAATATTACTTTTAAATTTTAAATATAACTTTGACAGTGAGCTTCACAACCTTTTCAAATGAAAACTTTCATACATGTGACGTTTTGTCAAACAATCAAACATTTCCGAAACCAAATTTTTACATTAGGTCCGTTCCTTTACTTTTGTAATAAAAATGGAAAAGTCTGTCAAAATGACAGTGGAGGGGATGAATTCGCTTTCAGAGAGGGAAATTTTCGCAAAAGGTAAGGAACGGTTTTGTAGTAAGCTATGAAAAATGACAGATGCGAATATTTTACCCAAATGTCAATTTTCAGGCAACTGACAGCTGTTTTTAATTCTTACGCAAAGAAATTTGTTGAGTAAAAACTAGTAAGAGGGGAAATATCTTGCTCTCTCGAAGCCGCTCCTTTTACGAATTTTTCGAGTTGAGGAACGACAATTGAGTAAAATGCGTAAAAATTCGTATAACTTTGTAAAAATTCGTTAGATTTAAAAGTAAAGAAACAGACCTATTATCTCAACAGGGTTGTGCTGCTCTTTCATTATTCTGTCACCACTTTCATTATGTGAAATGTAAGTGCTGCCACCTAGTGAGCAAATACACACAGCTCCATCTGTCACACGCGTGATCAATTTCGAACGAATTTAAAATGAAAAACGAACTCAAAAAAGAAAGGAGCAGAGTTACAAGTGATGTGACAAAATAAGACAATAGAAATTAAGAAAAAACCCTACAAATGCGTTTCAAAGTCACCTGTCATCTGTCAAGCGCGAACAGCTGTCAAATGAAAATATTTGTTTTCAGCTAAATTTGTTGGGGGTATTTTTTATTGTACTGGTATTTTTGTTGCCATTTTGACAGATTTTTTGTTGCTATGAGAGCTATAAAAGGACAAATCTGGTATTTCAAGCGTAAATACATTTTCCCGTCATTGACAAATTTGCTCCCAATACTTTCAATATATTCAAAACATGTCTGCTTTTGAATTTGTCAAAGTTGCTGCGTCTTTACTCTGTTCTTGGTTTTTCTTTTCAAAGCTGGTTTTTATTTTTTATTCATTTAAAAATAACTAAATATTGAAGTCAATAAATAATGCATTTCCGGAGATAAATCTTGCAGCAATATTTGTCCTCTTTTGTTTTTTTTTAAGAATCTAAGAAGGTTGTACGTTATGTCGTTCATTGCCACGCCTCCTTTTTGGAGGCGGTTTTAAGGTTCTAGTTAAATGGTTCGGAACTAGGACAGGTTGTTTTTTTAAAGAACTTTGTCCACTCTTATTAACAGAGAGAATCTAAACAATTTTAGACGTGAATGCCTGACAAACATTCGAAAGTGTATTTTACCTGGAAATGCTTCATAGTTTTTTCTTCTTAAAAATTCAAATAAAATCACATATAAAGGAATGGGTCGCTTACAAACTCCAACCAAAATTTCAAATATCTTCGATTAGCTCTATCAGCTTTCGTGTTAAACAAACTCTTGTTATTCTGACTTGCGGTCGGCACCCAACTTCGCTTGTTGCTTTGGGCAAGTCCTGGACAGCTTCCCTTGGATATTTCTCGCCCTCATCGATGCATCAGCGGCAAATGTGCTTTGTGGGGATTCCTGCAGTGCACTTTTAGTACTCCGCCAAACGCTCCGACAGTTTTTCTTAGGCTATTTCTTTTTTGTCGGCTTGGCTTAGAAATGCCTTCGGAGCTCCTAAACCTCCCGCTCTTGTAATGACTACGTTTACATAGCATTATTTCAGTCGCTACAGTTTCGGACCACAAAACAAGACAAGGATGAAGGATTGCCGTAACGTTCTTCCTATAAAAGAATTACAAAGCGAATTCTCTTAGTTACGGCAGTTTAAAATTTAGTTCCAGCAACTGGCTTCGTGTTGTTTCCCGGATAATTTACTCGATTCCACTCTTCATTCTAAAACAATCGACACATAACTCCATCCGAATGCCAGAGATCATAAACCACTAATGACAGCTGTACTAACCCAGATCAAATGTTCCGAAAAGATTCCTCCTTCGAACTTTCCCTTGATTACATTTTCATTTCAACAATTAAGCACAGTAAACTTGACGTCCCTCTATTCGCCAAACCGCCTCCCTCCCCATGCACTGTCTCTGACAATTTATCTCATAACTTCGGTGACCCTCAACCGCAGAACAACTGCACAGAAAAAAAAGGAGTAGAAAAAAAAACCCCAGAAAACCGTTCAGGATCACAAATCTTTTCCGTGCCGTAAATTCGCTGCTCATTTACGTTCCTACTTCTGGTATAGTGTCTCTCTGTTCCATCAGCACGCGAGAGAGAGAGATATGCCCAAAAATATATAGAGAGAGAGAGAGCCATAGGACAATAAAAGGATTCGCAATAAAACTCATCCAGCCTTGCAACGAAGGATAAATTTTATTCCACTGTCTGTGCTCAGCTCCAAAGTGTAACTTTACAACTTTTTCCAAAAACCAAAAAATAAAACAGTCGTCGCCAGGACATTCTTGTAGGTGCTGCCTCTCCTAAGCGACAGCACCCGTATACTCTGTTCAAGTTTATTATCGTTAAAGCCGCACCCCCCTCTTACTCGCGCGCGCTCTCAAAAATTCCGGCTAAGCATTTGAAAGTCTAATGTCCTCCGCCTGCACTAACATTAATTGGCAGAATTAAAAAAGAAGCAAACAGTAAATTATTTTTCGCCAACCCCCTACCCCCCTCTCTCTTTTTATAGTAGTGGAAAAGTTTGCATTTTATCATCTTCCAGCAGGCGCTGTGTTTTATCTTGGGTAGATATTTTTGATAATCAAGGAGGCGCCCGCTCACCCCGCCGACAAGATGCAAAAATATTGGGTAGCCACCAATCCGTCGTTCGCTGGAACAACGTACAACAACAGTGTGAAAGCCAATTATTAACAACCTCAAATGCATTCCTAGAAGGTAGCTATAGTTGCAGAGAAACCCTTCGGAGAATCCTGTGAAGATTATCATGACGACGACGATGATGATGATGGTGATGGTTGGGTAGACGTGGAGGTCAAATTATTATTTTCGCCACAGAGCGAGAGAGAGAGAGAGCTGTGGGAGTACCGAAAAGTTTTGCGGTGTTTGCTCCTTGGTTACATGGCTTCCAACGATGTTGATGATGACGATGTCGCTGCCAAAGTATTCGGTTACTATTATCAGAATATTAAGTTATCCTTGAAGTCGACGAGGTGAAAGCGGCAGCGGCTGAGTAAGTGTCACACATGCTCCTGTGCCGTGTATACTGTGATGAGATTGCTGGCTCCTGGTGTGTATGATAAGTCAAAGTGTCCCGGTGCGGCTCTAAATTTTACACCTTTTTGCCATAAAACGGGCGCGCACTTTGCCGGAAACAGTAAATGGCAGGCATCCAGTTGGAAATAGTTGTGTGGAATGATGGAACTTTTATCCTCTACAAGAGGGTTGCACTTAAAGCAGGCGATCGTTTAAAAAGGTTGGAAACGCTTTACACAGTCGTCAAGTACATACACTCATTCATACAGTCCACGAAAATCATTCACATGTTCAAAAGTTGAACCACTCTTCCAACTGGTTTTAGGTCAAGGAAGCCATCAACTGGGGACACATTCATAATCTTTAAAGGAAACTTACCAACAGCCAAATGAGCGGACAGCGCAATCTTATTTATGCTCAACGCCCATATCCTTAGATTGTGTACACGTTCAACGCCCTCAATGCCCAGGAATATCTCCATTACTTCGGCGTAATGTAAGTAGCTGGGTGTACCCTCCATTAGGACCTATTTGTCAAAGCGAAAAAAAATTAGAATACCATTCCAGGATAAGGAGAAATATCCCCACCAGACTGAGACAGACACACACCGCGCGGATAAATCAATCACTGCATGTGTGCGCCTGTCAACAGGAAATATATATACAAAATCATCTCAGAGCGGCTCTTACCAAGAGTGCGTCCTTCATGATGGCAAACGTTGTGCACAGCACAATCACAGAGAACACAAATGTACAAATTGGATCCGCAATAGCCCATTCCGGTTTGAAATAAATCACCAATGCGGCCAGAAATACACCGATACTCTGCAGGACATCGCCCAGCACATGAATGAATGCAGCGCGTACATTCATATTTTCGATTTCATTTTCCGACGATGCGATAGAGTCCTTGCGTGTTGTGGCCGCATCGCCTAGGCCATTGGAATTTTGGTATGAAAAGATCTGTTTGTTTGTAGTCGGATTTGTGTCGGCAAGGATAAGACCGCGTTCGATCGTTTCCGCTCCTGGACTCCGAGGGCATGTGTTATTATTGTCCGCAGATGGTGGTGCTGCTGTTGTTGCTGGTAATGCGGATGGCTCTGCGATTGTTGGTGTCTCTATGGCGAGGACCGTTGCCGTTTTCTTTGCATTATTGTCGTGATGACCTGCTCCACCATGTGCATGACCATGACCGGCGGGCGCAGATGCCCCACCATGCGAATGGGAGTGTTGCAGTTGGAAGCCCATGCTGCAAAAATAATGAATAAATAAGCAAATAAGTAATTAGCGGTAAGGACACACAATTTGGTAATGAAACAGATGGTGGACACACAAAAAGGACTATCACATGGCAGCTATACAACTACCAAAGAAACCAGACAGAGCTGCGGCTGCTTTCTAATGAACACCGTTCACGGGGGCGTATGTGGAACATTTTCATGTGGAACCAAAGTCAATTTCAACAATCAATCAGTAGCTCTCCAAATTCGTCTTCATAAACTGCTGAGACACACCTGCCTGAAATATGTTACATGTACATCTCCATCCGACCGCATCACCATAAATCCTACTGTCGTCCTGCGAAAGGGAAGACAAACTCTCGTAAAAAAAAAAAAAACCGCATACTTAATCAATACCCCCAAAGTGTTGTGGGAAGTTTCGCATCAAAAAGTCCAAACTGTCGCACACCCCTATTCTCCCCCAAAGGATTTTTACATCACACACAAAAGTGCCCGAACCAATAGCCCATATCAATAAAGGAATCCTTCGAGGTATTTAGACAATTCGTCTTTCGGAATTAGCAACGAGTGAAAACGGCATTCGCCATAAAAATTCCCAAGTGTCCTTTGGTCGACAGAATAATATGTTGTGTCTGTTTATGGTGACGAGAACCGTTGGGAATTTATTTGCTAGTAGCATGACAGAAGGACACTTGATGCTGAACGGCTTTTTTTTTTGTTTATTGGAAAAGGGGATCATCTCTATCCATTAATTTGTACGCACATACTCTATGAGGTCCTTTTGCTCCAATTGTACGATGCCTCAGTGGGTAAGTTTGCCTGTTGTGACTAGTATGTCCTTTAGGTAATAAATCTCATATTGCAACATACATAGCAACGGAAAAACGAACTCCATCTCCATAACCACCGGCAGTGGCATACTGTGCGCCACTAACTAACTCGAGTTCAAGTTACAGTTGGAAAAGCTAAAAGCGTGTGATATATGTTGGCTGTCAATTAAATCAGGACATGACTGGTGAACAAGAGTAACCAAAGAATGAAACATCCATGGAGTACCCAAGGACAGAGGACGTGCGGTTAACGAAGACGACAGCAGCTAACTAACTCTGTATATAGGGACAGAGGACATCCAACAGCATCCAGGATCAGAAGGGGTGATAATCGATAAAAGCACAAGACACAGCACAAGTTGTCCTTCTTAGTGTGCAACCCCTAACCCAACTGATGCGAATCAGAATGCATTGACTTGTTTCGTCGATGATTCTGCACGTCGCCGAGTTACGTTGATGATGATGATGCGAGAGGGTATATCGCTGCTGGAACAAAGTCACGAGATACCAAGTCGTAAAATTTATTTCCATTAAAAGACGAAGAAGGATTTTTGGTGCCGCCAGCAAAGGAGTGCGGATAACAAAAGAGCGCGAGCGCTCGTAAACTTAACGACAATTAGTGTGACGAAATGTTGTTTGATGTCCTTTTTCGTGTGGTGAATTATTTTGGTTTTTCCCAACGAGTGGATGGGTTGAAAGCAGTTCAGTGTGACCCGCAAGTTTAACGAGAGAACTTTCGCAACGATTAAGCCAAACGAAGCTCTGACAACAGTCCAATAAAGCGTGTCTAATTAGCCGCAGATATGATAGAGAGGTATATATTTCAAAGAACTTCAAAGTGCCCTTAAAAAAGGGAGGGGGCGAACAAGTTTAATGGCCGATCGTCAAAACAGGTAGTGGTCCATTATGTAAGCGGAACTGCAAATGGAGGGGATTAGCCCAGAGTATCTTATTGTTAAGTCATCAATTTTATTGGCATTTTAAATAAGAATGAGATAGTTAAAGGTCCTTCAAGTAAAAAGTATGAGTTATCCAAGCGAAGGGATTTATCGTATTTCCTACTTTCTTTTGTAAGTAGGGGAAAAAATATAGGCCATTGTATGCAACCCTGAGGAACCCCATACCAAATAAGTGAAATGCAGTGGAACAGCTGGGAAAAGGTTTTGGCAGGAAGGGGAACATTCAGTCGTCTTCATAAGCAATACAAATGAGGACTTATATTGAAAGCACCACTCAACCCTGAGGGACCCCGTAGATCACACGAGGTGAGGTATATTTACTAACTTAAGTTGAGCAATGTCGGTCATACAGTACAGCGCATCAATTTCAAAACCAATCAACGCGCTGGAGAAGTCGGAAGACCAGTCTTTGTTGCTCGTTGCCACAGATTGACGTGCATCGGATTGATCAATGATTTCTAGAAAAAGTCGTCTTCAAGTCTTGCTCAATTGCTGTTGTTTTTGCTCCTGTCGAGGGCAGTTAAGATGTGCTTCAACAGTCTGAACGATGTTAATGTGGACATCAACTCGGTACACAACCACGCAATTGATCAACGCAAGCAAGGATTTTGTTTCCAATTGATGAGTTGTAAGTTGATCAACTAGAAAACCATTAACTGATCAAGCAGCTAGAATATGTTATTAAGTTAGTCATCGATGGAATGAGGTGATCAACTAAGTGAATAATTGGGAACCTTGATCAACAATAAGAATGAGTTGATCAACTAAGTGGATCAGGTTATTGAATAATTGGGAATCTTGATCAACAATGAAAATGAGTTGATCAACTGTATTACTAGGTTTTCCAGCAACTAAAGCAATTGATCAATTTCGTGTACAAAGATATTTCAACATTGATCAGTAGTAAAATGAGTTCATAAATCAGGTCCACGATGCTACTCAAGAATTAAACGAATTGATCTACTAGATGGACGGGACTATTCAGTGACTAAAAGAGTTGATCAACTAGGAGATATTTTAACATTGATCAGTAGTAAATTCACATTGATCAGTAGTAAAATGAGTTCATCAATCAGGTCCACGATGCTATTCAAGAATTAAACGAATTGCTCTACTAGATGGACGGGACTAATCAGTGACTAAAAGAGTTGATCAACTAGGAGATATTTTAACATTGATCAGTAGTAAATTAACATTGATCAGTAGAAAAATGAGTTCATCAATCAGGTCCACGATGCTATTCAAGAATTAAACAAATTGATCTACTAGATGGACGGGACTATTCAGTGACTCAAAGAGTTGATCAACTATGAGAATAAGTTAGTCAACTATGGGCTACTAGGCTGTTGGGCAGCAAAATGTTTTGATCAATCAGTTGAAAGCTGCTTTTCAAGAATTGAGCTTTTGAAAAACTATGTAAATCAGTTGATCAACTATTTGGACGGGAATATTCAGCATTTAACTGAGTTGATCAACTAGGTGGACAGTTAAATGGGTGTCGTAACATATTAAACACGAAACACGAAACAATCAGTCATCAGTTGAATCGCATTGCTCCACAAATTGATCAATTTAAATTGAATTCAAGAAAAATAAGGAAATCTCCCGGTGGACTGTTTAAAAAAACCCAAACTGTTATCCCAGACAAATCGCTGTTGAAACCCGGTAAGCCCCAACCCTCATTTCAACAAATAGAATACTTTGGCACCAGTCAATAGCAATTGCCCTCTTTTGCCACCTCTTTCTCACACAATGCACTCCATACGGTTTGCTTAGGACAGAAAGAAAAGAACCATGTCACCTAAACGTAAAATGTCCAACTGTCACATGATGGAGCCCTCAAATGTTTACTTTGCTGAATTCACTATTCCACATCCACAATCCACATGGACTACAATCCAGTTGCACTTCCATCCCCCTCTGTTTGAAATATATTTTTTAGATCTCTAACTATCCAAATCCCGCGGTTGGTTCTTTCTTTTTTTTTTGGTAAACCCCCCTCCACTGACAAATAGAAGAGGTGCTCACATAGGCACTCATCACGTAAATCAAACAGAGTGCTGCATTGGCCGAACACAAAAAATCAACAGAACCGGAAACCATCGGCAGAAAAATGGCTGATGACGCGAATTTTCCTCCTGTCTCTCTTTCTTTTTTGTCGTCGTTTTTTTTTGCACAAAAAATGATGGAGTATGTGGAGAGATTTACATAGGAATGGCAGTTCCTTTTTTTTCTCCCGTCATGGGTTCTGATACGTGTTAGGATTTTGAATGGATGAGATAAAGCGCCGCATAGATGAAAAATAGCCCAAGTCCTGGCTTAAATTTGCTAGGGGAAAAAAAGGAAGAAGCAGAGAAACATGTACTTACATGAGGTTAACCACAATAGCAAGCGCTGAGG
Organism: Cheilosia pagana; assembly: GCA_936431705.1. Taxonomy (NCBI): domain Eukaryota; kingdom Metazoa; phylum Arthropoda; class Insecta; order Diptera; family Syrphidae; genus Cheilosia; species Cheilosia pagana. The sequence continues at coordinate 5,340,751 of OW386169.1, forward strand.
TGATGAGCATGATTTTGGCATTCACTTCGAAGTCTCCACTTATGAGGCGCTGAATGGCGAGCCACACGAGAATGGCGGTGATGACCCAAATCATTACGACTGAGGCGAGGGCGCCAATTACCTCGGCACGATACCAACCGAAGGACATTCTGAAACGAAAAGGGGGTAAGAGTTGTTGAAATGTTGTTAACAAAAGCTGTTTGATGTGTAGTACTAAATTGAATGAGTGTGACAGGTGTAAGATGTGTGGATTCGGATGAGCCCAAAAGTTGTCCTCTCAACAAATTTCCAAATACATTCTCTTCTAGCAAGAATTCACTGAAAACTCACTTCAAAAAATCGACTTTAACTTGAAAATCCTGTTTTCAAAAACCCACCCAAGGCCCAGGCATATAACTACACGCGCCAAAGTTTATCCAATAAAACACCAATCGAATGTTTCCTCTTCCTGCCTCCGTATAGCATGCTAAACCTTCAATTGCACGTATGGGTACTTTTCCTTCCCTCGCGTTACGAAAACAGTTTGTCTTCCAATGAAATATAAAAAAAAATATTGAAGAAACCCAGTTACGCTAGGGTGACCAACCAAAAAAAAAACAAAATGAAACAATAAAAGCACAGGCACTTCCACTGTTAAGACATCACATGACCATAAGTGCACCTGATGTCCAACTGGGGAGACAAAGTTTTGTGTCCCGACAAAAGGGAAGGATGTTTTTTTTCGCTTCCCCATTATTTATTGCTCGTTTAGGAAATCGATGTAAAACGGGGTAAAGCAGCCGTCAGTTAGTTAAAAAACAGAAAACCCTTAACAATTTTGAAGGACTAATTTTTAGTGTACTCTGTTCTCACAGGAGCACACATCCTAGGATGTTCGTGTATGTAGGAGGAAGGGAATAAACCTCAACGCACATCATAAAAATACAAAAGCGAATAACTGAACTCTCTGCAGTTAAATAACAGTCAGGTTCGTAACTGGAATTCGATATGACTTGAGGCGAAACGCTTCTGACATTTATGAAAAGGTCAAAGCTATGAGATTGCTTTTTGTCTATTGTTACACGTGCGTTGTTATTCTGTGATGTGACAGAACATGTGATTGTTATTTAACTATGAGGAGTAAGGCTGTCAGTGGATCACTGAAAAGCGTTCGTATTTATTCAGTGGCTTGGATTAGACGCTTAAGACCATGAAAACGGCTAATCAGGTAACTTGTACCCGGCTCGAAGGACCATATTTTTCAGTATTATGGCCAATAATGGCGGCAGGCACTGAAAAGCGTTCGCAATTATTTAGTAGCTTGGATTAGATGCTTAAGACCATGAAAACGGCTAATCAGGTAGCTAGTATCCGGCTCGAGGGACCATATTTTACTGTTTGATGACCACCAGTGGGGCGCCAGCCGATTTTATTGACAGTATTTCAATGTGGCTACTTTCTGCTGTCAACCGTATTTGAATAACCTTGTATCCGGTTCGAAGGACCACTATTTGAGTTGATTTTAATTTAAACAAATAACAAAGTGACAGTTAGTTTTTCTACAGATTTTTTTCTGTTTGCTACAACCGCCTAAACGTTAAAAAAATAATTTTAAATCATTTAAATCATCATACTCTTCCAACTTTTTCGGTAGCACTTTCGGTATGGCGAAAACTGATGCGCAAAAGCCATTGCAACTCTTAATTTAATCACCCCATCCAGCTCGAAGGACCATATTTTAGTTAATATTTTTAGCAAAAAGTCGATTTCTTTAGCCGTCTGCCAGAGGTTTAAAATTTGCTCCTTTCTTCGTTAGAGAGTACTCATCACTGCATAAGCCCAGGGAAATTTATCGTACCTTGTATCCAGTTTGAGGGACCAAAACTTTATTTTTTTGGCGAGATTTTGCGTAGGTCGTTGGCGAACTCTTCTGATTTTCTCTTTAAATAGAAAGACTGCGTTTAAAAGTGCGAATTCGCAAAACAAATACCTTCCACTGGTTACTCGCCAACAACCACGAATGTATCCGGCTCGAGGGACCAAATTTTTCTTCGTAAACGTCCCTAACAGTTTATTATGCCAGACCTAATTTATCATATCAAACCACCGACAATAATCGCTTGAAGGGTTTGCCCGACGGACGACTGACACTCCCCTCGCCGTTTCTCAGTTGCAGATTAAGTCCTTTTTGTTATTTCTATCCCCCTCATCATGTAGCCGCATGCAATATGCGAATTAAATCTAAACGAACGTGAACACAACTTGCCAGCTGAAACTGAAACACGACGGAACTGTGATTCCGAAACGAATGTGGTAACATTATTTTTGAAAATTGTAATCAACTTCCTCCACCAAACAGATATTCCTAGATCAGCCGTGGATAGTTCAACTTTTGCTTAACCCGCACCGGTCGTATACCGAAACCGAAACCGAAACCTCCACCCGTCATACTTGAAAATTCAATTTTTATTCTGGATTTTCCATTTTAAGCCTCATATGCGCTACTACCGCTCGCAATATATCTATAAAATGTTTGTGGTGGTGGCGTGGCGTGGCGTGGTTATGCATTCGTTGAACTGTTGCATAATCTCTGGTAATGGTAGACCACCACCTTCAGTGTGTAGGCCGAAACGAGGGATATTTTCAACTTCATTTGCGTTTAGTATTCTATGCCAAAGTGGTACGAAGTGGTTACTTGATATCACCAAACGTTGTATACGCTGCACTGTTGTACGGTGTACACACGCCCACATAAGTAAATTACTCTATTAAATTGGAAAGTAGGAGAAAATTCATTTCGAATTCCGGTTCGAAACTGTTATTACATTTTCTTGCGCTTGGTTGCGCCTCTGCTCCGACTGACTGGCACTGTCTATAACTGACTGGGAGCGTGTGTGTTTTTGTAGGAGCATACGGCGCGATGTATTGTGCAAAGGATGATGTGAATCGGAGGAGGCAGTCGTGTGTGTGTGTATGGGAACATTTGTGTTTGCTAAAACTTTACCCGAAAATCAATTGGAGTTTAATGTCAGGTAATTAGGAAGTTTTCGGTTGATTCGTTTTCGAAAGGGAAATAGAGTTTTAATGTCCTTTTCATAGAGGTAGAGGTTTATCGACTTGCTTGGGTTGGATTTGTTTGCTATTTCCCACCGGGAATAGCTTAAGTTGGATTACAGATCGATACTTGACTTAGATCAGGGGTTGAATGGCGTCCTCTTTGAAGGAGTAATATGTGACTTTCTTGTTGTTTCTTTCGTCCACGGTTCTGACTTAAAAAGTCGCCTAAAACCTCAACTGATTGATGAGATTGACACTTTTGTAAGCAACTAGGAGACTCTAAAAGCCTTTCATATAAAAATGGGGTGCCACAGGGTTGTGTATTGTCTGCCTTCCTTTTTGCATTGCGTGCTTTTCACGTGTTTCATTGTTCTGTAACCACAATAAATGTTGAAAATTCATCCGAAAACAGGCAAAACTAACGAGAATGTAAACATATGAAGCAATCACTGTTCTAACAAATTAAAATGGTAGCCTTTAAGAAGCGGAAGACGAAAACGAAGTTACAAAAACCGCAGTTTTCGGTAGCCGTCATTCAGCAAGACTGCAGCTATGAACACAAGCAGATTCCTGAGTGTTAAAACCAACTGTTAAGGGTAACTTTTTGGCATTTTATTGTAAAATATATCAACTCAAATACGGTCCTTCGAACCGGATACCTATTAGCTAATTTAGCTACGAGTTTTCATGGCTTTTGAATACCGATAAATGCAGTCCATGATAAAAATTAGCAACGACAAAACACGCCCGTTCGAATATGCTTACTGTTCGCCAACTAAAACAACTTATTGCAAATGAAATTAACTTCAATATGGTCCTTCGAACTGGATACCTATCATCTAATTGAGCTACGAGCTTTTATGGCTTTTGGATACCGATAAATGCAGTGCATTATCTAAGGCCGTTCGAACATGCTACTGTCCGCCAACAAAAGTAACATTTTGCAAAAGAAATCAACTCCAAAATGGTCCTTCGAGCCGGATTGTCAATCGAACCTTTCATCCTGATGGACGTTGGTAAAATTTTCACTTTAAATCTAACGAAAATTCCCACATCTTGGACGACTTTTCGATAACCATCAGAATAATAATAAATTCATTTCTGAAAAGTCTGAATTTCCCCAGAAAGCTTAACCCAATTCAATCAATTTCAATTGAATGCGAAATTTCGGCCATAGCCTAGTAAATTCTACACACACAGTCACAAAAATATTCCAAAAAGGATTACAGAGCCGTAACAAATCATCAAATCATTTTGAATAAATTCAAAATCTTCAATCTGATTCTGAGGAAAAATCCAACGCACAGTTCCATCAAATATTCATTGACAGCTGGGAAGAAAAAAAAACACACGACAACAATACAATTGCCCCGGCAACGAAAAAGGAGCACCCAACCAGCTTGGCAATCTCATCAGCACCACCATCATCATCCGTTCGAGGTGAAATCAAAATTTCATAACATTCCCCGCAACAGATTCCTGCCCGCACTTGACTTTTCCTACTTCGCTTCCTGTTTTGGTAAAAATTCATGTGTCAGATTTGGATGGAGAACGGTACACACTTGTGTGTGTTTGTCTGTGTGGTGATACACACTCATAATGATCAATAATACGTACTTGCCGTGTCCGAGGACATGTGTAGAATCTCTGATTCGGATTCTAGTCCTTTATATTCCCAATAGTCATGGTCGTTATTGTATGGCATTATGCACTTACCTTTGAGTCGATGGTCGTCCTGCTAGCCATATGGCAAACAATGATATCATGAAACTAGCAAAATCTGTTAGCAGATGTGCTGCATCTGTTGCTATTGCCAAACTGTTCGATAAGACTCCACCTGTAAGTAAAGAAGGACATGTAAGGAGTTTGTTTTTATTTTTCGTCTTCTTCTCTCGTTTTCTCATAAGTCGAAGTGCATTCATAAAAATGAGGAAACGTGTGTAATAAAAAAAAGAAAAACATGAAATTCGAATCGAAGGAGGTATTGGAGTGTGCATTTTGAAATCGCAATTCACTCGAGTGGGTATCCTTAAAAGGAATCGGGCTATATTTTGGATTTGTGTGTTTAATGTGCATGATAGATTATTTGTTAGGCGACACATTAGTGCTATTGAGGCGCCCGAGGATGCACTAGGTACTTGGGCGAAAATGCATACTCATGCAGAAGAATCGATGTGCAGTTGTAGAGGATGTAGTGACACGTGAGATGAAGTGTAACAATAATTGTCATGTTGGGAGTTTTTTTTTTAAGTGACAGAAGGGAGATTGATATTTATTGCCAGTTGACTTCTGGAAATGGAAACTTGCTGGATAATTGGGTGCACTTAGGGGTAGACTTCAAATTGGATATTGAGTATCTTCCTAACGTCTGTTTGTCGTCATCTGCTTTGTTATTTATTTAGATTATATGATTAAACCAGATTGTGACAGATTAAACAACTCAAGTGGGTGTTCATTTATGGAAATGCGGTCCTTCGAGCCGGGTCAAAGCACTCAAGGTGTGCCTTAACTTCCCTTTAAAAATACCTAGGAGCCTAAAAGGTTGCCCAACTGGACTGTAGAGGAACTTAAACTTAAGTCCATCTTCTTGCAAAAGGCGAATTGAAGAGACGTGTTTTTTACTGAGATTGGGAGATTGAGAGTTTGGGATAGATTAAACAACTCAAGGGGTAGTTCATTTATGAAAATGCGGTCCTTCGAGCCGGGTCAAAGCACTGAAGGAGTGCCTAAACTTCCCTTTTGAAATACCTGGGAGCCTGAAAGTTTGCCCGACTGATCCGTAGACGAACTTAAGCCCATCTTCTTGCAAGGAGCGAATTGAAGAGACGTGTTTTTTATTGAGATTGGGAGATTGAGAGTTTGGGATAGATTAAACAACTCAAGGGGTAGTTCATTTATGAAAATGCGGTCCTTCGAGCCGGGTCAAAGCACTGAAGGAGTGCCTAAACTTCCCTTTTGAAATACCTGGGAGCCTGAAAGTTTGCCCGACTGATCCGTAGACGAACTTAAGCCCATCTTGTTTCAAGGGGCGAATTGAAGGGACATATTTTTTATGAGACTTCCGAAGGTCGCATAAACTGAGTAGCACTGCACTTCGCTACGCTTTTATTTGACCAAGCGTCTACCATTTTATCCAATTGATCTCGGTTGAAGTCCTCTTGGATTGGCATCATTTTTTGTCGCCTGTCAGGGAGTGAACCCGCATTTCGGCTCGCTTTTAATGGACCAAGTCCCTACGACTTGCGCCGATTGAGCGATGAGCCTTTCCTCTTGCAGAGAGTGAACCTGCACCTCACTTCGCCACCAATTCTTGAATACAACAGAGCGGTTGACAGCCATAATGCATTTTCTTGTTTTGCTTGCACAATTTCGTCTGTCTTTCGAGCATTTTTCTATTTCTCCAATTTTTATCACACGATTGAGAGAGTGAAAATTTCCAAACTGCTGACGGTATATCTATAACATTTCCGCCTTTGAATTTGAAGTAACCCCCCGTGGGCAAATAACTCACGCAGCTCCCACAGTGCCACCTAGAACTCACTACCCACCTACTTGTCAATTGTCTCTTTAAACTCTTATGAATTAAACATAAGCCATGTAACATTGCTCACTCCTCTCTACCCTACAGCCTACAACTGTCTGAATCGTGTCACTCGGAAGTGTTACAACGAGATGCGAACAAAACGATTGTAGATGAATTTTAATTATTATCAATCGACAACAATAGCTGGTTAACGCCAGCGAGGGGTTCATGCGGGGGTTAATTTGAATGCATTCACGATGAGATGTTTGCTAAATCACTTAAGCAGGCATGTTTGCCGACTCTGTGTGTAGTTATGGATCGATTGTTTTGGCAGATTGCTCATCTGCATAATTTATTGTTGAATCAGAGCGTGTGCACATTATAACATATTTATTAACACTATCTAGGAGATATATTCGGAGTGTCTTCAATAAAGTTTTAGGTCACCCAAAGAGTGAGTGTAAAAAACAAATAATCATTCAGCGCTGAAGTAAGACATTTCCCTCGGGGATATTTATCATCCCTCCCACTGACATCTGTTCATATGTAAATTTGCTTCACAAAACAAACAAACCACAGTGAGTACTTATCGCAGGATACACAACAAAAAAAAACAACACTTCAGATGAAGACAGTTAAATCCATCTTGGTCAGCTAGCGGAAAATCGCAAAAAGATGCTGGCCAACTTTCACATTTGGGGAACTGATTGCAAATGCAAACCACTGCTGCTATGTTACTGTTGCGCTCTGTTGCATTGTGTATCTGGGGTATATAGATATGTCCTGTCAGACAGAGCGGTAAAGTGAACGAAAAAAAAATAAAACTTTCTATCGCGCTAGTCTTTTGTGCAAAATGGACGTCATGGATACTAAGAGCTGTCGGTCGGTGGGTCTGGGTGCCAAATAGTCCTCCAGGAACTTTGTCAATTTCTTCTCCGGAAATTTGAAATGAAGTGAAAAATGAGAAAGTTTGCATCTGGTGCATTTCCTCTGTTGTCCCATTCTTTTGTGCTCTCTTATCTGGCCGAATAAGTTCTTATTCTGTGCATTTGGATTTTTTTTGGCTTTACCTTCTAATATATAGAAACTGCTGTTGTGTAGTGTAGGGAAGTGTAAATCTATGGTGGAGTAAGTGCGAGGACAAACGATGATTTTATTGTGTTTGTTTGTCAGCAAATGTAGAAGATTGAATGGAATTGGATTATGTCGCCACCAACAAGTTTGTGAATCAGAAAGTGCAACACCGGGCATATAGACAGGGGATAGTTTTTTTGAATGAGTGTTTTCTGAGGTCACAATTTAAGTCGTGGAGGGGACTCTGGGTATAATCAGTAGAAGATTCACTGTGTACCACTCTTCTTACTGACAACCACTTCAATCAAAAGTCAGAAGGACGTACATTTTGATGAAAACCGCCCCTAAAAAGTGGGCGTGTCAATGAACAGCATAGCCTATAACCTTCTCGGATTTCGAAAAAAACATTCACCCAAATCTGTTTGTTAGATTTCACGTGATTCACGGTCAAACATAAAAGTACATTTTGGTGAAAACCGCCCCTAAAAAGAAGGCGTGTCAATGATCGGCATAGCCTTTAACCTTCTCGGAGACTTCAGACAGATTTCGATAAAACTTTTACCAAAATCTGTTCAAACACAAACGTATATTTTGGTGAAAACCGCCTCTAAAAAGAAGGCGTGTCAATGATTGGCATAGCCTATAACCTTCTCGGAGACTTCAGACAGATCGATAAGACTTTCACCCAAATCTGTTCGTTAGTTTTTCCGTGATTCGCGGTCAAACATAAAAGTATCTACATTTTGGTGAAAACCGCCTCTAGAAAGTGGGCGTGTCAATGAAGGTCATAGCCTATAACCTTCTCGGAGTCTTAAGACAGATTTCGATAAAACTTTCACTCAAATCTGTTCGTTAGTTTTCACGTGATTCGCGAACAAACATAAAAGTACATTTTTGTGAAAACCGCCTCTAAAAAAGTGGGCGTTTCAATGATCGGCATAGCCTATAACCTTCACGGAGTCTTAAGACAGATTTTTCGATAAGACTTTCACCCAAATCTGTTCTTTAGTTTTCACGTGATTCGCGGTCAAACATAAAAGTACATTTTCGTGAAAACCGCCTTTAAAAAGTAGGCGTGTCAATGATCGCCATAGCCTATAACCTCCTCGTAGTCTTAAGACAGATTTCGGTAAAACGTTCACCCAAATCTGTTCGTTAGTTTTCACGTGATTCGCGGTCAAACATCAAACTCCCTATAGTTTTACGTTGCGTATGGATAACTCATTTCACTAAAAGGGGTTTTCAATGCATTTAATAGCGAAAGTTATAGTTAAAAAAAACTATCACATTCATGAGGTAAAAATTAACAAATAAGGCCGGGAAAATTTGATCCTTTTCAAAAAAAAAAAATTAATCTCGCCACTTCAAACTAAAACTTTACAAGTAACATCCAGTGCTACCAACCCCACCGCAAAATGTTCGCACTTGTCGTAATAATCTTACCAAATTCAATCCCCAACAAGGACCTCTTCACACTTATTCACTCTTGCGAAATGCACATAAAACTCGGCAAACAACTTCCGCCAAAAGAACTTACCAATAATTTCCGCCACCATAAAGAACAAACACAAAATACTCGCTATAATGAGTTTCTTTCGTGCCTTCACATCGACTCCTTCCGTTCTCTGACGATGGCAATGTCCTCGTACTGGAAATAGAAAAGAAATGTGCATATTATCAAAACAAGGAACAACTTGTACTTTAAGAAAACCCTATACAAAAATAAATAATTAATCAAACAAAAAAAAAATAACAACAAATAGATTCCCTCCGATTCTATAGCAAATCCTGGCATGAGTTCAAGAAAATTGTCTCAAGAAAAATTTATGTCAAACTAATATGGAAATTAAATTTAAAAACTTTACCACCCCCACCCCCACAGACGAAAGACAAAGCAAAACTAAAAGAATTGTCTTAAGCTCGCACTAGTATTAGTATATGCCTGCAAGGGCAATTTCGAAAATTACTTAATCCTTGGGAGTTGTGTCTCTGGCGAAACCAAAACGAAGAAACACGCAAACAAAATAATCAACAAATTTTAGGGACATTTGTGTATTCTCTCTCTCTTTCAGTTCGGTTGGGAAGAGGGGTGAAATTAATTACCATGCAGTGAAGTTGCTGGCTTGTGTGGTATTGCGCTTGCTTCTACTGCGAAAGAGGATAATAATTTCAGGATAACAATTAACATACAATGCGCATACAATTTCCACCATATTCCTCTGCTGCATTTTTGAATCATTTATTTTGCTTGCACTGTCTGCGCGTTTACAATACAATAAAAGAAAAATAAAAGAAAACGGCGCGGCGGTGGCGCCCAGCCCTGCGACATTATAAGGATAACCCGCTGGCAATAAGCAAATGAATTATGTAGGTAGTAGGTAAAAGGAGCAGGACACAAGGCAATTAAATTCAGTCTTAAGTCATATTGTTGTTGCTTAAATCAAATGCGCAAAACACCTTACAACCGAATCTCACAAATTCATTTTTGATTGCAGGCTCAGCTAATTGAATTGATTTATTTTTTTGAAAATAGAAATACCCTTGCGTGACTTTGTGGGATTTAGTTGTAGGCTGTATTGTTTTTTTTGTTTTGTTTCTATAGCCAGGCTGAAAAAAACATAAATCATTAAATTTATGGCGTGTGAAAGGATTATTGCTTGGTTATGCGATTGTAAAGTTCACAAAATGCGTTCTCTATCGTTTTGGAATTTGTGGAAATAATCCTTGATTAGAATAATTTATGTGATATCCGAGGATATACCTCTGCTACAGGCTGAGGACAGTTTCTCTTTGTGTAGAAGGTGTGGCAATATATCAAAAAGGGGCAACCATTATGCGAAATTATCGGCGGGGGTTGGATTTTTGAATGCGAAACGGTTCGGCGAAAGCAGACCCGCTTCGTAATTCATATTGTTGTTAATAAAGATAAGTCGACCTGTGGGAAAGGGAAGGCGGACGGCCGGCGTTGCTTAGAAGTCGTTCTGTACTTTTGTGTGCGATTTATGGAAAACTGTTGAAGGCTACGGAACTTGGGTGTTATTTAAAATAAAATTAAATTAGAACAGTTGTCAATTCAGGCAAAAAATTAGAATTCACAGAAATCGCTCAGTAACCTAAAAAAAATGTGTATCCTGAATCTCTGAGAAATTCTTTAAAAATCTCAAAACCTAATGATTGCTTATTTTAATTCTACAGCCATTAGGAAGTCAACGAACTTCTTGAAAGTTGTCAATTCCGGTTTGTCCCGAAGATTGACATAAACTTCCCTCAAAAGCAACACCTGTTCTGTGATCAGTTCGAAAAATATAAGGACATTTACTGAGTCTGTATGTACGCCTATTAAGTTCTTTGTTGCGGTTTTTCAAAAACAGACGAAATTTATGGAGAAAGGTTCCCCAATTTCAAAAGCACCATTTGTCTTTTTGGAGTCAGTTTTTGTGACTTTAAATGCAGCAACAAATTGACATGGCACTTTAGGTGACTTCCAAGTACAGTCTGATCACATTCAGGTCTGTAAGGCGGACAATTTTTTAGCATTTCCTATGATGGCACTGACGGTGATAGATTTTCTGTTTAAGCAGTTCCTTATTAGGTAGCAAGTCGTCGAAATCACGGTTACCGTCGCCAAAATTCGTAGTAGTACATCAAAATTCAAACTAAAAGACCTTTTCAGTTAGAACTCTGGTGTCTTTATTTAAAATAATCTGTAGATTTTCAATCCACTTCTAAAAAAACGCTGTTCCAAAACGCGCAAGTGAAATTGACTATTGAACTAAATCGTTGGCGCTTTTGACCTATGAAGTTCCCTTAGTTCACTTGTTAGAGACTGTTTTCTAACAGTTTTTTTTGCTAACTGCAGAAGCCTGAAGTCGTAGTCTATATGGAAGGGTACAATGACAGTGAAACTTACGTAGAACTATGGCAAATGTCAGGAGATGGTCATTGAACTAAATAAACCTACTGAAATTGTAAACGCTTTTGAACTAGTTCCGATTGTTCAACTGTAGTAGACCATTTCAAATTCAAGGCCATTACAAGAGAGAGCAGTGCAGTGTTCAGCTGGATTTTTAAGAACTCACTCAAGATGCCGGTGCACAAGACTGAAGCGAATCGCAAATTCTTCTCAATAAGATTATGATGAGTTCTATGAGTTCCATGCCATATAAATAAAAAGGTCAATATTTACACTTCCAACTGAAAACCCTGAACTTTTAAGGCTGTTCTAATACTAGAAAAAAGTTTTTAAAGAGAAGTCAGCAACGATCGTCGTTTTTTTTACAACTATTAAGTCCTGAGCGATGCAGTGCGACGGTGCCTACCGAACGTAAAGAAATTTTACAAGCATATTGTCTTGAGGGAGTTATAATAGGGACCTTGACATCTGAGTATTACGGCGAAATCACTCATTGCGGACCTTTTGAAACAAGCTTTTCTGCTTCTGATTTCATACATTTTACGTTTCGCGTTCAAATAGATAGATTTTTCTCACAAAATATTTTATTTAATTCCCTAAGGCCGACAAAAATAACCCTTGGCATCTTGACACTTTAGCTTTTTATTGACAGTTCAACTATTGTGCAAAGAAAACTGATTTTGTCCAGCCGAAATATTCAAAATGGACAAATTTTCCATCACTGCCCAAGAGAGGTTACACTTGCAATCCATATAAAAAATAAATAAAAAATTGGCGCAACAGGTCTGTGGGACCCTAGGCCTATCTCCTCACAACCATTCGTTTTGTGTGGGTTTTCAATTTTTGCGACGAATGGAAGGGATCTACAATTTAACGCCGAGTCCAAACGGTTAATTGAGAAGCTCTTTCATGACAGTTTTACTCTCGGATGTTTGTCAGACGTTCGCGAGAGGTGGCGCAGTGGAAACAACCTTAACATGTAATTTGGTTCTTTCGGGATTCGAATCTGGGACCCCTCGCTTAGTAGTCCAACACACTAACCACTAAGCCACTGCAATCATAGTCCACATTTATTGATGAGGGTCTAAGGGATGCTCAGCGCGGACGATTGAGTCAACGCGAGCTCGCCAGACGCCGACGGATAAGAACAGGGATCTTAGACGTAGGAACTGTTTTTTAAGACAAAAACGGACTTATTTGCATCACGTTTTCAGGGCATGCGCCTTATTTAAACCGGCAAAAAAAATAAAAGAGACCACGTCCGATGACCGACTCTGGTTAACCCAACACAGACCAAGCAAAACTACTCAAACGAGAACTGAAATGACTGAAATTTGTATCAAATATCACAGGATTGATAAATTCTCGCAGATGAAGTCGAGCTGAACATGAGGCAAAACGAACAAACAGCGCACAGAATCCTTGAATGGCAACACAACATCGACAAGAAGTTACTCAGCTGCCCCAAAACCGCAACAAGTCTTTTTTCACAAATACACTAAACACACACTTCCCAATCGATTCACAAAAAATTACCTCCTCTTCCAGTTATTCGAATTTGCACATTACTGTTGGTCATGATGATAGTTATCAATATCTCTCTCACTCTCGCTCTCAACAAAACGTATAACCGGGTTACGAAAATTTCCGCGTAAAATATTCTCAACTTAACTAACTGCCTTCAATAACCAGCGCGTGTCAATAGATTAAATTTCGAATATAAAAACAAATTGCAATCCGTAACCGCTCGCGCAAACCGAGTCGCTCGAAGCCGCGCAAATAATTGAGCAATTTTGTTCCCCACTCAGAAAATGCAAGTGAATCTTGTTAGCCCTCCCCCTTTCCCTCCTCCTCCGACTTATACCCGCACATGACGCTGGTAAGTGTAATCAAATCACAGACCCATTAAAGGTAGCGTATAAGATTGTAAGATGCGCACAGCACGCCAAGAAAAAACAAATGCAGTCGCTTACGAACATTGATAGCATAGGCCTTCCTCTCAGGTATATAGATACAGATTTCGCACCCGTCATAAAATAGATACATAGTCAAATATGTAAATTCTAAGATAGGGTTGGTGTGGGCGCGGGTGCACTAGCCAGTAACAAAAACAACCCAGATATAGCCAGGTAAAGTGCGGGATGTAGGTAGGTAGAGTTGATCGGACAATATATTTATGGATGTCATTGCATCTGATGTCAGCGAAGCATTGATGGGCCCTCTGCGGATGTGCGCTTATTTGTCGAGCGATTAAAAAAACGTTGACACTCTGGAATTGGGATCAACCCACTTATCTACCTGTCACCGGTATCCATCATTTGACACGTAGAAAAAGTGACAAAACATATTGATATCCGTGTGCAGCGTGTGCAAAAAACCTACACAAATGCGCAGCCCGCAGACAGTAATAAAAAAATATTCGACACACTTGATGAAATATTGTCAAGCAAGGAGGTGTCGTCGGGTGCAATAACCCTCTTCATCCGAGGGCCAATAAAACGTGCAGCCAATTTTGATTGCGTCGTTTTGCATGTTCAGCTAGAGTTGCTGCCTAATTGCAGCAGTAATTCCATACCGAAAGAATGTTTATTCATAGAAAATCTGAATAATTCAGTTTAACAAAACAAATTAAAAGGGCCCCATCATCGATAGACGCTTTGACTGCCAGTTACTGTCATCGTACGTCAAATTTGCATGAGATGTATACATATATCCGACCATGCAACCTCCCACATCGAATTAGCTTATCTAATGCAGATTTGAGGAAAACAGAAATTGCAATCAAATTGGGACTCTGTTGGATTTATAGACCCGTAACCCGTAGTCCGGGTTCAATTGAATTACCATACGCTGCATGTGAGTGGGATTTATAAATAAAATAGACTCTGGCCGTGGAGCGAGTGCAGCTGGTCTGTAATCAGTGCGGGATAGTCGCAGCGATTCATTAACTCGAATGTTAATGAGTGAAGTTGCAATCAATTGTTTGGAGCCATATGGCGGCGAGAGGCTTTGATTTATGTGGTCTCTGGACTGTGAATGTAATGTGGGGATAGACAGCTTCCAAAACAATGATGGCAAGGCAGACATATGTTCGCTTGGATGGTCGTTTGTATAGATTGGACTGCCACGGGGGCACTGACCTAAAATGAGGTTGTCAGTAATTGCACTGTGTATGCGTGGCATTTTTTTTTTCTAAAATTTCAAGTTCTCATAATGTCCTTAACAAGTTTGAACTGTTTGTGTCAGTTTGGCGCCCGAAAAGGTACTAAATGTTCGTAAAAGCTAACAGATAAGTCGAAACAGCTTTCAACAAAGTTTAGACTTTAATGATGGATGGCTTCACATTCGATTTGGCTAAGGGGCAACGGGACAACATTTGGCAATGTGCCGTACTCGAAAGATTTGTATTCGAAGATCGTACTAGGTAGCAACCCAAGTGGAAATGTGACTAAAAGGGTCGAAATATTTGCAAATAGCTTTGTAGGACCCGTAGGAGGATATTAAATCACAAGTCCAGCCAAGCAACGATGAAGGCCTTTAATTTGGACTGTGGTTCTTGTGCTTAAATGAACTGACATACATTCCGTTATCATCAGATCATTCTAAGTACCCCGCCTGTGCAATGAAAGGGTCAAACGGGTGTAGGAAGATCAAGTGGACGCTCCATAACTCTACATTTCCAAAGGCACCGACTCTAAACCCTAACAAATCTAGAACAGAACAGACGAGGAAAACGTCAATTCCGAACTCCGGTCCAAAGGCATACACGACCAAGAGCTAGTATACTATACCTCTCGCCTAATGAGTCATTGAATGTGGTACTTCTGACACAAGGTCTCAATTTGAAAAGAAACCTCTTTTTCCTTTGTTCGCCGATATTTCACAGTTTCCTCAACAAGTTTAGGGACTTTTCCTATGTCATGTGCCTCTATTATTTCAGGACATCGGTTGTCAATTTATCCCCAAAGTTTAATCCGGGACAGCTGCGGATCGTTCAATTTGGTTTTGGCTTTTCAGCAAAGTTCGCAACTTCGTGCGAAGTCTAGACAGTCTGCCTTAGTGCGAATCAATTCCATTTTTTGTCTATGACCCGTTTTGTAATGAATCAGACGTTAAAACGTCCATTTCGCGTTTATTTACGAGAGTTCTCCCACGGATTGGTTGTTGACATTTTTAACTTTCTCGTATGCCGGTATGTGTAGTAAGACAACCTTTCGAACTTGACATTTTAGAGGAACTAAAAAAAAGTGGGTCCGTCTGATACCAAGGTCTACAGCCTAAACGGCTGGACAAATTTGTTTCAAACTTTGGATTTGCAGTTTTTAGGCTCAGAAATCGGGGCCACATTTGATTTGATTTTTTCGAAAACGCCTCTAACGATTTCAAACAAAATGGATATTTGAGCTTGAGTAGGTAAGGTTAACGTTGCTGCATACCCAGATTTTTGCTTAACAAAAATCGAATAACTTTTGAAAATTGGAATTATGTACGTATCTCGAAAACGGTCCATACGATTGTAATAAAAATTCATTCCAAAGTTAATATGGTCATATCTAACTTGATAGCAAACTCAGTTTTTCTCCAAATTATCGTACAATGGATTTTTTGAAAAACAGGCATATTTTGAGATTTTTCTATAGCTTACCTAGACGAATACGACTACAACAATTTTGACCAAAATGCATTCTTAAAGTAAAATTGACGTTTCCAAAATTATTGCGACCTTCATTTTCCATACGAATCACCGAAAACGCTACTTTTGAAAAACTGTTCCTATCTCAAAAACGACATTTTCGATTTGGATAAAACTTAAGAAAACCAAGTAGTTCTGAACAACATACTATACTCAGTTTTCAGGTAAGTAGTAAATAAAGCAAAAGTATTTTTCGAACAAACCTTGGCAATTTTTGTTACTACATATTTTGTGCGCATAATTTTCCAAAACCCTCTCTAACGATTTTGACCAAAATGTATATTAGGATAACATAAGTATTCTAAATAAGATTCCGTACTTAGTTTTTCTTAAAAAAAATCAAATAAAGTCATGTTAAGTATCTTCCAATCATGGACTCCTCAATCTCTCATTACAAATCTATTACAGTCACAAACAAGAACATGTCCCAACAGATCTGAAACTCACTCGTCCTTGCTCTTACAAAAGTTGTAAGGTGTACCTAATAGAATGCCCGTGCATTTGGCGCTCAAAATTTTTTAACCAGAACTTTTGAAAAACTCTTTTTACTGAGAGATTAAGCCCAACATTTTTATTTGACATAAACTGTCATCTGAAATGAATATGTTTAATCCAAAAGTTCCTAATCTTATGTTTTGTGTACGGTTTATTCTGAATTTCTCGGCCGAGAGCGGTGGGTTTTTTAAGGCTTAAAGCGGACATGTTTCGGCGGGTTTGGCGGGTTTCTCAAAAGTAGATTCTGACCTGAAAAAACGCTTTTGCCAATGGATCTTTGAAGAATATCTTAATTTTGGCCAGGCATTTTTGGAACTGTAAAAATTATGATTGGATTGCATCAAACATTGCTAAAATTCGATCTGTCGGTGGACCTAGACCCAAAAAGCGTTTTTGCATATCCAAGAAGTTTCATGTACTCTTCATTCACCGATTCGCAAAAATCTTTAAGTTTTTCAGTTCTCACCGTATTGTGGACAATATGTGCCGCGCAACCAGCTCCGGTATTTCTCTCCGAATCAGGCTCCTAAAATTTGTTTTGGCGTTGCCTTCACAAAAGCCAACGTTAAGCGTTACATATTTTTTCATTTTTAGATTTTTCGGCATCTCGGTTTTTTTTATAAATTTACAGCGAGTGTCAATGAATAACTTTTTGGTTTTATCTTTCGCGCATTTATGCCAACTGAAGTTGTCTACGGCTGCTTAGATATGCCATGATGTTTTTTTAATTAAAA
Source organism: Cheilosia pagana (assembly GCA_936431705.1). Taxonomy (NCBI): domain Eukaryota; kingdom Metazoa; phylum Arthropoda; class Insecta; order Diptera; family Syrphidae; genus Cheilosia; species Cheilosia pagana. Next base: position 5,358,219 of record OW386169.1, read on the forward strand.
AAAGTCTTCAAACGTTGTGAAAAAAGGACTAAAGAAAATTCTTAAGAGAATTAAACTCCGATTTTTTATCAAAAAGCGGGAAAATGTTGAGGATATGGGTGGAGGGTTTTTAGGTAAAAAAAGAGGGTAAAACCCGCCAAAAGCGGGTGAAATGGTCACATTTGAATACCTTAAAAAATAAAAAGCCAATATCCAAATTGTTAATCACTGTCGATCACTTTTTGCGGCCTTAAAACTTAACCAATCTTAAAAGATGGTGCCGCAAAATAGCTTCAATTTATATCAAGCCTTTCAAATGTGTCCAGCAGATGGCTGACATAAATTAATTTTATCCGTTTTTGCGGTAAAATTCGAAACTTTTTGCAAAGAATATAATCTGTCTAACAGCGATTTAAGATATTCTCAATGCCAGGGGAATAATATTTATGTCGTGTGGACATTGCTTAAGTCATGTAGAACTTCTTGTAGCACTTTTGCTTTAGTGAGGTGGTTTCCACATGCGATATTTCTCGCACGTGCATCGGCAAGTTAAACACGATTGAAAATAGGCACTTGCAATTGCTTGGTGTAGACAAATCGTGCGAAGCATGAAGCTAATCACATATGATGGGTCAATTAAGATATATTCTGTTATCTGAAATCGGGGAGAGGCTATCTATACGAGTATCGACACCATCATCGACTTGTATCACAGTATGGCAAATGCACTTAGCACTGATGAGGTTTTGATTACGCAAATGGTGTTGTTTGTTTTGACGGACATATTGTTTGTACCATGCACACGGCATATCTGGGCAGCAGTCGCTTTCACTGTTTACATGAACGATAAAGCCACCAACATGACCGATATATTTCATTGTACCCTACACACATGCCTCTATATTCGAGTATGGATCTAGATTATGTAGAACCCGTCCCAAGGCGGACGACTACTTCAAGTCATCAACAATCGTACTCCATTTAATGGCTGCCGACCGTCACATTATTTTACTGCTTTGGCAATATCATACACGATGACAGCGACTATGAGTATACGAGGATTGAAAGGACACACAAAAAGGTTCAATGAGGACAGCCACCCGACGACGAACGAACGACGACATTCAATTTGCCAGCGACGAGCTTATGCACAACGGTGAGTTCCTGTGGCTGCATGGAAGACATGGCCGCCACCCCACCCCAATCCGGAGGCTGTTTCTGTGAGTGTCTGTGTATGCATTGATTTGTGACATCCATTGACGGTACAAATTAAAAGAAGAGAAATAGAAGCGGAGATTCTTAATCCTGTGAGTTCCGGCTGGGGTCTCGTCTCGTCGTCGCATCCTTTGCAACAGAGTAATATGTGTGTGCGCAATTGGAATTCTTTTTTTTTTTGGTTTTATTGCATCTCATAGTCGTTGATTCGTTCACATTCTTGAAGCTGATAATATCCTTTCCCCTCGTAGTTATTGGCAATTGAGAAATTTAATTAAAAATTGAATCTACTACTTGGAGGAGGCGGCCGGCAGGCAATGAACTAGCAGAGAGAGAAGAGATAGAGAGATAGAGAATTAAGGCCAGAAGTGGCACTTTCAAGTTGCAATTTCTTGCTCTCCACAAAGCATCACAGTTCACAGGCGAATATGCGTTTTATTTTGTGTCAGTTGGATTTCTGTCGCACACAGACCGGTTATGAATTGAAAATTCAAATATTGATTAAGAGATATCGTCATTGGACTTGGCTTTTGACAGGTCAGAGTGTGGTATGACAGTTACTTGGAACAGCTGGCTGGTTCAATCAGGCGAAGATGGTCAAAAGGGTTACTCCATTTCAAATAAACGCACAGAGTAACCGACCTCTGAAGCGCACATCCTTGCACCCCCAATAACAATCATTCATCCTTGAACGTCATTCTGCTACTGCTGCACTTTTATCAGCACGATGATACGTCCTCTATGGGCCACACCATCATCATCCATCCATCTATGTGTGAAAGTTTCATTACACTCAGTGGCCCCAGTTCGAAGGACATATGGCACAGAGAAAAAAAAAATGGAAACCAAAAACGCCGCAACTAATCTGAATTCATTCGTTGTGGGCGGTTGGACAGCTGCACCATGCGGGCGGAGAAAGTCCTAGGTGACTTTCATTTCGACTCATAAATCTGCGAAAAATCCTCATATTTTATGATATTTCTGTCAAAGTGGCAACCGAGAGTGTGGGAACACCAGTGGACACTGCGAGTTGAAGTGCCACAGTCAATGGGCTCGCCTGCGTTGCATATTAGCAAAAATATTTCAGACATATCTCTCGAAGAGCTGCATGCATGTAATGGAAGAAGTTGGCCTCATTGAGACCATTTGTTTTAGAATGTGATTGTATATGGTGTCCTTGCGGTATAGATGGTATATAGTTCTATATGAAACGCAATGGCGGCGGATGTTTTGTGGTGAATTTTTTGATTAACGATGAAAGGTGAAATGAAAAGTTGCATAGCCAATATTTTAGAAGCGACTCGAGAGTGAGTTTCTTTCGGATATGGTACTCTGAAAGGCTTTGCTAAATGAGCGAGTGCTCTGGAGGTGGCAGGATAGGAAATTGGAGTCGTTTTAATTAAAGTTTTCATTCGATGGATTAGGTGTGTGCAGATGGGGAAAAAACGTATGAATGAATTTGTTCAAAGAGATTACCTCTGCTGCGGATTGAGGAAGTTGCAAACGCACACTGAGTGTGTGTGAAAGTGAGATAGCGACTCGACTAACTTGTTGGAGGAAGTTTTTGACAATTTCTGGTGAGAAATCATCTCACTAAGTTGTTTAAACTATTGAATTACTCATTAGTCAGTATTTAATTAAATCTATTACATTTTCTGCTGTCAAAACATCTGTCAAGCTTCTTTTATAGAATTTTTATTAAATTAAAATACTAAACTTGAGGAAAAATTCCCACTTTCTGGGTTTAAAAAAATTCATTTAGGGGTCGTACCGGGTTTCAACTGTCAACACCTAGACACAACAATTTTGGACTGACATTTCTGCTAGAAAAAATTGTTTCAAAAACCACAGGGAGTACCTGGTACTGTTTTATAACAGAGGAGCTATACCTGGTACCTACTGCTTTACAGCGAATAAGTGAAGTGGATTCAGTTGGTAAGTCTGTTCAGCTACTGAGCGCGGGCGGTCTGGTTCGATTCCGGGAAATCAAACAAATTTACAATTTTTCTTAAGATTCTTTCAATTGCGAAAATTCTTTCGAAATTCTGACAAATATCCGAGAGTGACTGTCCCCAAAGAGCTTCTAAATTCTTCTAGGTCCTTCCCATTCGTCCTGAAAATAATAAAAACCTAGACCAAGAGATCTAGATCTACAGATCTGTAGCGTCAAATATTTTCTGATTTTATTTTAAGTGAAGAAACACATCCCACCCAATGCCTCACTTAAATGTCCATAGTAACGTAAATCAAAAAAGCGACATCTTGTGGAAATATATTAAAGGTTAAAATTTTTTTTTCAATAATTTTCGACTAGATGTCGCTTTTTGTTTCAATAACGATAGAAATTTAAATGTGGCGGTGAGACGTATTTCATCACATAGCGGCGCTGTAGTCTTGGAACATACATGAAGTTGGCTACAGGCAGTCTATTAATAAGTAAATATTTGCAAGATATTGATGTAGGAGGGGCTTCAGGAAGGTTTGAAATAAATATTTTAAAGAGTATTCTTCTTCTAAGAGTCGGCGCAGTGGCTTAGTGGTAGTGTGTTGAGCTACTAAGCGAGGGGTTGAGCTTTTTTTCCACTGCGCCACCTCTCGCGAACGTCTGACAAACATCCGAGAATAAAACTGTCATGAAAGAGCTTCTCAATCAGCCGTTTGGAGTCGGCGTAAAATTGTAGATCCCTTCCATTTGTCCCAAAAATTGAAAAAAAAAAAAAAAAAACACACAAATCGAATGGTTGTGAGAAGCTAGGCCTTTGGTCCCCCAGACCTGCCGCGCCAAAATATTTATTTATTTATTTATTCTTCTTCTAAGAGCGATCATTTAAAGTGACATCTAGCGGCGGAGAGGCGAACGCACCCATCATGTAAGAAAATCCATCACTTTTCATTTTCAAGTTTAAGCCTTGTTCCCGTACTTTTCTCAATAAAATTCCATGAATGGAAGAATGGAAGAAGACGATTTTCTCTGCAATGGGCAAACTTACTAAAAACTTCGGAAGGAGTTTGTCCTACAACTGCGCAAAATATTCAGTTTTGAAGGCTTGAGAACATAGACGTCAGTTTATGTCTTCCATTTGACAGATCTACGAAAATCACCCACAGAATGCTCCTTCCTAATGCTATTTCTCGCTCTCTTTCTTTTTTACAAAATGACCGCGTTCCTCTGCTCGCTAGATATCTAGCATAAAATATCCCACATGAAGGAACGCTCGCGCTAGAACCATAGCGGCAGCGGCAATCTTTGCAAACGTTAGAACGATTTCCTTTCAACTGGTTGTTTTATTCCTCTCTCTCTCTCTCTCTTTCTCAATGCAGCGGATAATTCGCTAATTTTGCGCTAGTTTGAGAAATTTCCCTAAAAGGGATATTTCACAAAAAGTGCTAGATGTCTAGCGCCTATGGTGAAATGTCAATTTTTTATATAAAGTTTGTAAAAATTTGTAAAATAAATACCGAAACTACTCACATTCGATGCGCTTCTCCTGTCCATGCAAACAGTAAATGGTCGGCGGTGGGTTGGCGGCAACGTTCCCTCTCTCGTTGTTATTCATCTTGACATAATTGTTGCCTCCAGATCCGTATTTATTTTTCAAGTCACTAAAAGTGAAAATAAAACAAAAAGCAAATTTATTAAGATCACACAATTAGATCAAATTTTATAGCACAGCGCCCCCCAATAATAACCGTAGGCAGGAATGATTCATTTAAGCCTCTTTTGAAAAATAACACACACACAGAGAAAAAACTTTTGCAATAAACTTTGCGTCAGTAAAAATCACCCAGCCAAAGAAGAGCCCAAGAACAATAAATATTACCCGAGTAGACACAACGCCATAATCCTTTTTTCTTAGATGCTATATAGCTTTTATCCATCCACAGGACTGTTGTCTGTACATTTGTACCCACGCACCAGTTCACCAGTTTCAACAAAATGGGAAACAAGGAGACACATAACTTCTTATTCATGTTGTTCTTTTTTTTTAAATAAAAATTCACAAGGACGAACTCTCTCTCTTACCTGGTATAGCGTAGGTCATGTGGAGTGTAATGCTATGGTAACAAGTTGCATACGTATTCTCGTCTCGGTGAACTTTTGCAGTTAAATGAAATTCCGATTTTTATTCGGCTAGAGGATATTGATATCCTGTCGTGGACTTTTTGTGACGATTTTTTGAAACGAAATTGAATGAACATTTGTTTTTCAATTTCTTTTTTTTGTTTTTGCTGTCGGAGCAGGGAGTGAGAAAAGCAAAGTGGTTTACTGAGTTAAACCGGGGTAGGTAGCAGGAGGGTGCTTCACTGCTGTGAACTGTGACACATTGACAGTTAAATGTAATCGATATCGAATGCAATTGTTATCGAGTGCCCTCACCTTTTGAGATGTTTGTATTTTGTTTCAAGTTGCAGCGTAGTTTCGTTTGAGGATTAGGCTTCTTGTGTGCTCTTTTGATTTAAGGCAAGGGACTCTGTGTTTTTGTTGGTTAGTAGTGACAGTTAGGGGTATTTGTTTTCTAATTCTAATTGTGTAATATTTATCCTTGTCAAACTTTCAAAATTGTGGGCGGAAATTTAAAGAAACATTTTTCATTGTAATTTGAAAAGGCTCTAATAATCCAATTTGGCCAAAACTGAAGTAGGATTCTCTAATCTAAAACAAAGAAAAGGACTTAAAAAATCAAGGAAAAAAGACGAAAGCACTTGTGGCGGAATTGTTAATGTTCATGGTCCCTCTTTTGGCAATGTCTCTTGTTACGTACATTCCTGTAGTGGATTTTGAGTTTATCCGCCGAAAATACCTTCTAATACCTTTTGGGACATTGATTTGAACAACATGCCCTTCAATTTGATTTCGGTTTCTCTTTCATTTTTATCAGCAATATTGCTGCATGTATAATTCGTATAGTGAACCTTTTTAACGAGCTTAAAGTCTCGATTAAGTACTTAGATCGTTGCCACCACTTGTGACCCTTCCCAGTGTCTTTTTACACATTTTTCGACTCTCATTGAGGTACCCCTCTCCTGAAAATCGCTTCCAAATTACCCCCAACAAAAGCCGCATAAGCAAGTAAGCCGCCTCCTACTGTTGCAAGTAACCCCAGCGATTTGTAAATTTGTTCTCCGAGAAAGAAACAACACTCGCGCGCCTCCGCAGTGATTTCAATTGAACAGTAGTTCCTTCGGGTATTTGTATTTGTTCCTCCCCCATACCCGATTGCCAGGAAGAACTTTGCTTCCCTTACAGGATCCCTTTTGTTGGCTGCAAGTCGAAAAGTAAATCTCTCCGCAAATTGGTATAGAGAATTCAAAGGACGCCAACGATGTTTGATACTTTCTCCATTAATTTTGACCCTATACGTATATGCGCCCTTAACAAGACTTTATATATGAACAAGTCCGTCCGGGCGTTGGTGTTAATTACTGCGGATTAAAAAATCTCCTCTCAGGGTTATAACATATATGCGTGCAAGTGTAACGCACACACAAAAGTTTTGCAAAGCTTAAGCTGTGGGCGTTAAGGCAATTAGGACTTTCCACTTACTTGTACATGATTAGAAGGGATTAAAGGATTCATAACTTTTTCGTCTTCTTTACATTCATTCGAAAGAAGAAAAAAATCCCAAAGAAGAATCAGGATGAAAGGGAAAAAAATAGAAAACTTATCCCAGCTCAAGATGGAAAATCTTTCATCCACAAGGCAATAAAAGGTTTTGCATATTTTAAAAACAGTACGCGGTAAAGGACAAAAAGGATAACTTGACCATCACCTGGTGTTTCTCATTGCATTCGTTTTTAATTCGCAACGAGCGAGAGAAAGAGACGAGGAAGTGGATGTTTCGAAAGAAGGATTTTGCAATCATTGCAACCAGGAAATGTACTTTTTATGGAGTGTCCTCTTCTCTGTCCATCTGTCTGTGCAGTTACTTGTTGTTGGCAGTGGCGGTGGCGCTAAATCCGGAACTGGTGAAAGGTGTGTGGGCTGCACTCACGGTATGATTAATAAAAACTTTAAATTAGTTTGAGGATTTTTCTCATTCGGGATTTATGACTCAAGAAAAAAACGAAGTCTTAATTCCGGGTGTAGGAGGTTGAGCATGAATTCAATTGAATAAAGTATGACCAAGTTGGGTGGACGGTTTCACACGTTTTTTTATGGACTTTGAGCAGAAAATGAAATAAGAAAGTAGAGGATTATCAACTGAAAAGGGCTTAAATCTGTTCAGTTCAAAATTTTTAAATAAAATCACGTGTAGCGCCATCTAGCAGAGCAAGCTTAAGTTCTGTAATATCTTGAGAAGCAGGATTTTAATTGTGACAATATTTCAGCGGTCCATCAGTTCCTGTCACTGAAAAAGCTGTCAGTATTGAAGTAACATTTATGTTTATTTTAAGAAAAAACTGACAGTTGTCCCCTTTCGATACCGAAACTCTTTCAAAGAACTGTGGTGCCAAATTTAGACAGCTGTCAAAGGTCAAAAGAAAAAGGTTTTCAACTTCTTCTGAACCTACTTCATTCTTTCTACCGCGTGACAGCGAAAAACAAAGTGAAAAAGGCAAAAGCAGCGTCAACTTCACTTCGAAAATTCATCGTCAGCCATTTTGTTGTCAACGACAGCTGACTTCGGGTTACTTAAGGTGTGTGATGCGAATTCGGCCTTAAAAGCAGTTGAACTCTGTCTCTGAACATAGTTTCGATTTAAAGTTGTTAATGCTTTTTAAAAAGATCGGTGGGACTTTTAGGAGCGTCCATCGCCTTGGAAGACATTATTGTTAAAAGTCACTCGTCTACAGATGACTTAACAAAGTCAGGGGTCGAATTACCGCACCCGTGAGCCAGCGATACGTCACTGAATTTTGTTGAATTTACATGCAAAACAATAACAAACTCAGTCACGTATTGCTCGATCACGGGTGCGGTAATTCAACCCCAGGTCTTCTGTCACAAGGTGCAAAGTCTTCTGTCACTTGATACCTTCATTAGGTAGATAAACTGAGCTTGGACGAAAGCTAGTGCTCTTCGGACAGTTTTGTGAGCTTCAAAGCGCTTCTGACGCAGAAGACTAGATGTGGTTTAGCATAAACAAGTGTCAAGTGTCTACAATCAGCTCGGTCTCCAGGAAGTTACCTCCAGGTATGCACGCTCAAGGTAGGAAAGGCTGCGGTGATCCGATTGCACTCCAAAAAAACACGTTTTGGGAAAGTTTTCAAATGAAAGTCAAGAACAATCTCGACGTACGTCTGCCTGTAGCTTCAAGCTTGTGGTGTGAACAACTTAGGACGTTAATAATCCCAGTCTTGCTCTATAGATCTGAAGCGTGGTCGTTCCAGGACAAAAAATGTTCTTGCTTTGAGGGGTTTTTTAGCAGACGACTCAATCAGAGCTGTAAAGCGACAGAGATCTAGTGCAAAGGCTGAAAACCAAACTGCCTAAAGGTGTCTCTTTCAAGAAATACCCTCGCCTATGTAACATGCCCTCCCTCCTTCATAAAGCAACCCATTGGCATAGCCAAAACTCCATTCAACGTGCACGGGGACAATCGTTAAACAAAATCCCTGAATGCCCTCCAAAGGAAGGCGCAATAAAGTCCCGATAACAAACACCTTTATCCGTGAGGCTTTCCAAACAGCCATAAGCTGTTAATAAAAGTATTATCGACAGCTTTTGGCATTATTGTGGCCCATTCGCCATCAATCGTCATCGCAAAGGACCCGCTCTCATTTTCACGGCAAACAAATCAAAAATCTTCCACATTTCCTTTCCCTCCTTCAGATACACACCTCTATATTATATATACCTACACACAGACGCCGCGCCGCAGCGGAAAACACAAACGAAACGAATCTTTGCGAGAAAGTTTTTCCTCGTAAAGTTTATCCGCAAATAACCCCCAGGCAATGATATCGCAACGTCATCATCATCAATTGCAACACCATGGACCAACACAAACCGGCAGCGGCTCCCCGCATCCTTCAGCGCACATCACATCCTTGAGTAGTTCAGAATTTCGATTCAAAGATGGATTCATTGCCATCGGGGACTGGTGCTTGAGTGTTGGTGGAGGTATACTTGGACTCCGCCGCAATGAACATTGTAGTTTACGCCATTGTCTGTCTGCAAAAGTCCTGCTATGCTACTCTTGTTATCGTCGTCATTATCAACAGTCCAAGTAGCGCCAGTCGAACATCGTTATCGAAGGATATTCATCTTTTTATTTGCTTCTCTGCGTCGTCCTTTTGTAAGTTGTATTGGCTTCTGCCAATATTTGTGTGGTCCACCCCTCGTCCTCAAGTTTTCTGTGTCTCCTTCTTTATCCTATATGGAAACATCGCACGCTTTTGTGGACCTTCGAGCACATGGACCTAGAGCGTAACCGACAAAAATAGCATTTCTATAGATGGAAGGAATTCCAAGCGATTCTCCCTCTTTTCTTGTGAAAAATCAAATATCCTGATGATTGTTTGTTTTCCTTTGGGGTTGTCTAACTCTTCAGGAAATTTAGACAAACGAGTCTAAAGTGCAGTGATTGATGGTGAAAAGTCGACTTTTTTCTTCCTTTTCCGCCCAGCATACCGCACCTACCATCATCGGCACCACTCCACCATACACCAGATAAATGGAAGCGCAAGCAAACTTTCTTTGTACGCAAAGGACTCTGGGGGATGTACCCAAGGATACACGGAAAATCACTTCTCTCGTCTTCTTTGGCCTCGCTCTTCATCGCCTTCATCGCAGAACGCAATCCTTCGAGGTTAACACTGACCGCTGGAGAATTGAGTTGAATTCACCATCAGGATGAAGCAGGAGCAACAACATAGATCTGATGGTGCCGTTCGAGATGCTCCTCTCAATTGTAGCAAAAACAAAAAGGATGATGGGAAAACTTTCGTCCACAAGTTTATTTTGATTTTAACCTATTGTTCGGGTAAAGAAAACAATATCGCCCGAGAATTGCAGAGCAAAACACAGCAAAAAAAAACAAAGAAAAGCATAATGATGCGGTGATGGAGAGTGCAGATAGGAGAAGGAGTTTTTTTTCTGTGCCTTGGGCTCTTCGGGGATAGCACGCAAAACTGATGTAGGATTTTTTGCCCACACTTTATGAACACTCACTAGAAAGATTTGGGAAGGTGATAGAAGGCTTTCAGTTACTTATAGTCCGGTGGGGGGTCTTCTCCTTTCAAACACTTTGAAAGAAAGCAGTCAGATGGTTTCGAAGTTAGTTTCGATGGGAACTTTTCAATCGAATCGTTGGCTTAACTTTTTGGAGGCATAACTGGAGGATGTATTTTTTTTCGAAATAACCATGTGAGGAAGAATAACAACGGCCATCAGAAAAGTTTATACGGAGGAACGCGGAACAGTAGGAAAGTAAAACGTTTTACGAAAAGGCGGTCATCAGAAAAATAAGTGTCACTAAAAAAAACAATTTTTCCCAATGAAATTCATTAAAAAAACATTTTTGATAAATGGAACAGCAGGAATGTGAAACATGTCAGTGGAACGGTTTGTTCCATTTTTGAAGAATTGACCGAGAATTTGAAAAGAAAAAGTTATCCATAGGGAACAGTCATTTTTCTCGATCCTAGTTCTAGATCCCGACCACTCTTTTCAAGGTCCGAGTTCCACATCACTGTTTCGGCTTATCTGTTAAAAATGTAATGTTTCATTAAATCGAACTGACGTATGACACTTGAGAGTGATGAGAGTGAAGGAGGCCCATCAACCAATAGATCTGTTTCCGTTCAAAATGTTTGTCAAACTCTGTTCCCGTACGAAAAATTTGGACAGAAAAAAGCCGCAAAGAGAAACCTAACCAACTCCCCTGCAATCAATAAAAGTATTAGTCCAAGAGGAAAAATCATTCTATTTCCAGTCGTTCCAAATATATAAGCTCAGACAGGCGAATGATTAATTTTGGAGACGTTCACGTATCCATTTTAATAAGTCTGACAGCTGGCTGACTTGACGTGTCTCAGTTTTGTTTGGCCTAGATCGGTCACATGAAAGCTTTTTCAGTTGACGTTTATAAAAGAGTAGCCGACGAATGTAGTGAAGGAATTCGTGACTGAGTACTAAGTTGACAGTTGATATTTATGTGACTGACGTTGGAAAAGTGACGTAACCGACTTTTGCTACACCAGACCAACCTAGTCGACTTAAAAAACATGAATTTTGTATGTGCCCATTCTTACCACCGACGTCTCGTGTTCCATTCCGAGAGGTGTTTCAGTTGTTATGAAATGTATGGTGCGGTCACGATGGGAATGGAACACGAGACGTCAATCGTAGCAAAAATAACCATGGCTGAGAAACCGAACCGAGTCGGGCTACTAAGCGAGGGACTCAGGTTCGAATCCCGAGAGGGCCAAATTACATCTTAAGGTTTTTTTCCACTGCGCCACCTCTCGCGAACGTCTGACAAACATCCGAGAGTAAAACTGTCATGAATGAGCTTCTCAATTAGCCGTTTGGACTCGGCGTAAAATTGTAGATCCCTTCCATTCGTCCCAAAAATTGAAAACCCACACAAAGCGAATGGTTGCGAGAAGCTAGGCCTTGGGTCCCATAGACCTGTCGCGCCAAAATATTTATTTATTTATTTTATTTGAGAAACCGAACGCGCTCCATATTCACTGTAGTTGTGATAAGGTAGTTAGTGAAAACTGACAGATGGCTGTCATAAGTCCAAAATGACAATTAAATAAATAACTTTTAATGTCAATTCATTTATTTTTTTGTTCTGTTTGCAACAGGGAAATAAGAAAAGCAGTTTTATCTTCCAAGAAATACAAAATGCAAAAGTTGTTAGCTATGCGAATGTACTAGATCTGTCAAGTGACCCTGAGCCGCACAAAAATGAACAAGTTCAAATTAATGCGTTCAATGGTTGAAAATTCTTGTCTGATCCTGTTTATTCGACTTATTAGGTCTGTTCCTTTACTTTTGTAGTTAAAATGGAAAAGACTGTCAAAATGACAGTGGAGTGGATAGTTTCTCTCTCAGAGAGGGAAACTTACGCAAAAGTTAAGGAACGCTTTTGTAGTAACCTGTGAAAAATGACAGATAGTTCATAAATGCCAAATAGAACAACAAATTCAAATCAGCTGTCAATTTTCGGATGACTGACAGTTGTTTCAATTCTTACGCAAAGAAATTTGTTGAGTAAAAGTATTATGAAGGGAAATATCTTGCTCTTTCGAAGCCGCTCTCTTTTACGTATTTTTCGAGTTGAGGAACGACAATTGAGTAAAATGCGTAAGAATTCGTAAACATTCGTAAAAATTCGTAAAATTTAAAAGAAAAGGAACAGACCTATTGTTTCACATGGGTGACTGTCTAGTACAATCTGTCAGTGGAATATGTACTTTCATTCAAGCCGGAACACATCCCGACATTTTTCGAGGTTAAATCCAAAATATACCGGACGACCGTCGTTTAATGTAAAAAGGACCCGAACAAGTGTCATATTGAAAAAAAAAATATTCATACAAGTTCCACGTTTGTATTCAATCAGCCATAAACCAACCCCTTCGGTTCAACTTATAAGCGACATCGCGCTGTATCATGTCTCGCTAACAAATTGCTTGTGAATACGAATTACGAATATACTTCCTGGCGCACACCTGTGAATTTCAATGCCAGCGCGGCGACGATAACATCCTTAAGCTTATTTACATTTTCTGTTGTTCTTTTCTCCAACACGGACCCGTTCTTTTTTCTATGTTGCATACATGCGCCATGTACACGTACACGTTACACCCCTTATAAGTTATTCATTCAATTTGAAGCCTCACCCCATTGCCGGCGAGACAAGGAGTAAGAGAGTATGAATTTTCTACCCCCAATACTGCTCGTCAACACGCCGAGGATAATGACATTCATTGGAGAGATCAAAAGGTAATCGAATTGGCTAAAAACTGATTTTGTCGCGCAGCACGCTTTGAACACTAATGTCCTTGTTTAGTGTACGTATAATCTATTTTTTTTTTTGTCTTGCCTTAACTCTATCCAGCTATAAGCCACTCGAGAAGCAGCAAGGCTCTCCTTTGAAGGCTGGCCTGGCAGTAGGAAATCAACATATTTCTGGGAATAGTCAAAAGGGAAATCCTGTCGAACACCGCCGGCTCTCTCCTCCGGAAAGTATAAAATTGAATTATTATGACTACATGAGGACACGTCCTTGTCTTTTGGAAGAAAGAATCTACCACCCATCTGCCCCAAGTTTCGATCGTGAAATCCGATAATCCTCATTTTATTACACACCTTGAATTGGATTCCCTTATCCCTTCGCTGGGGGTGGCTCTCTCATAGATATGTGCAGGACATCGGAAGACGGGAAACTTTTTACTGTGTCTTTTCGACATATACACATTATACAGAAACGAATCGAACACGTATTTTGGGAACTTTAAGTCGTTTTGCCAGCTGCCCGTGTCAAATGGCGAATGTCCTTATTTTAGGCTTCGATAAGCCCCCCCACCCCATACTCATTGAATATGGAGTGCGAGAGGAAACGAGAGTGGCGTATAAATTATTATATTGATATTGACTTCATTTGAATATCTTAAAGCGAAAGGATTAAGTTGTTCGAAGGCGCACAGGAAAAAGGACTGCGACAAAGATTTCGATTTCATAATTTTATCGAAATGTATGTATTTCCGCAGGACACCAAGACGACGATGAAGATTTAATCGCCTCGAAGAGGTCCTTCGTGGGAAAATATCGTCCTTCTTGGGCCAATTATGATAATATTTATGCGCAGCGTATTGGATGGATAGCCGGCGATAAGAAGTTTATGGGGAATCGGACCGGCCATTATGCGATGGAGATAAATCTGTCTAAATTGAGGTCCTGATGATTGATATGGCAAGGATTCTGCGCTCCATCTGTGTGAGTATTAACTTTTGTTCTTAATCTACCGCACGTAGCCCATAAACCAAAATTTGTTTGTCAAAGTTTTCTGCTCAAGATCCTCCCACTTGATTTACAACTATGCACAAACGCCGTGTGTGACGTTGTTGAAAAATTGGTTTCGGGTGCATTGTAAACTAACAAAGATTTTATAAACTGTTTTTAGAAGACGCGTGCATTGGCTCTTATCTCGCCAAGTGGTTTTCATATAAATTAAGGAAGCTGTTTTCAAGGTGTCATCAGAAACGCCTCAGCCTTCAAGGTGAGAAGGCAGAAACAAAGACAAAGTCCAAAAGGAACTCGTTCTCATGATTTATGTAAATTTGAAAATAGAGATGCTTACATAACAAACGGTATCTTCTCTCCTTTGTCCATGTTTTTCTTTTCCCTCCGTCGTCGACTTGGAATCTCGTCAGCCTTGGAATGGTCCCTGATAGCGTCGCAAAAATATATTTACAATTTTCACGCACCTTTTTTTTATGTTGTAGTTTACCAGTTGCACACGAAACATCAACTAGTGTTCTACCGGCGCGCACTTTCCCCGGAACTCACTTGGAAAGTAATAGAAAAAATATCTTTTTCTGAAGATAAGCGGATCAAGTGTCTCTAAAAAGCGAGATAACGCTCCCGGAGAGCAATGAAGATGGATTTGATGCTGATAGGCACTTAGGCAGCGGCGCGGCGCGACGGTAAACAGATGACGAATGTTGTGTTGAAAGAATTTCCACTCCGTACCACGAAAGTCAGGAAAGTCAAGTGCACACTGTTCCACAGTCGCATACCTACATGTGCATTTGTTGTCGTTACGATCAGGGTAACCGTTACATACATTGGTCCGACTAAATTTAGTATACAGATGACGTTCTGTTTGTCATCGTTGCTCCAGACCCAGAGAGTGGAGGAGGCTTTTTTTTATGGTTTGTTTACATTGCCTCTTGTCAAGTTTGAAGAATGTGATAAGCGACGAGGAATGATGTCTTGGGTTGCTGATAAGATTTATGAATTCGTTGGAGTTGGAGGTGGGAAATGGTTTTTTCAAGTATTGGGACCCAGTAAAATGTTTTTAGCGCCCTTTTACTTTTACCGGGCGAGAGATCTAAATTCGATGTAAATTTTATAGAAGTAGGGGTTCCACGAATGGTTTGAAGTCAATAAGACTTGAGTTTTTACAGAATTCTGCTACGACAAATTCCGCAAAGAGAGTAGCAACTCATCAATTTTCAACCAGGTCACTTTTTTCCAATGAGCCACCTGTCGCGAACGTCGGACAAACACCCGAAACTAAAAATTTCCTTAAAGAGCTTCTCAATTCAGCCGTTCGGCATACAATTGTAGAGCCCTTCCATTTGTCACAAGTAGTTAACGCATAAGCGACGCATTGTTTCGGTTGCGACGGATAAAGTAGGTTTTCACTTTTGTGTCCGATGAATCCGCTGACATTTTTCACAAAATAGGCTTTTGTAGTAGGAAGAGTAAAGACTGTCAAAATGGCGGTAAAAGTTAGTTAAAATTCTAACTGAACGATTCGAAGAGTGTGAAACCTATAAGAAGTTTTCTTACTTAGGTGGGTGGACCTGGGCCTCAACCAATACACCTCTCCAGTTGCCTCGGTCTTTGATTAACTGCCTCCAATTGCGCACTCCAAGTTGGTTGAGGTCTGCTTTCACTTGTGCGCGCTACCAAAGGCGGACTCTTCCTCTACTGCGTTGTCCCTCCGGTTTGGAGTGGAACGTGGAAGACTATTTGGGTCGAAGCGTTGGTGTCAATTCGCTCTACATGTCCCAGCCATCTTAGACGACCAGGTCGATGTCGCTGTCTCATAGAGTTCGCTCCTCTTCTAAGGCCCGTCAATGCAAACGGGACCGAAAATCACTCAAAAAGAATCTTGTGTTCGAAGCAAGATTTTGCACCATCAAGCAGGCCTGCGATGATAGATCTCTTTATTTTTTATTGACAAGGTCTTAGGTACTTCTCAATTGCCTTCTTAGCCCAAGGTAGATACCTTTCGATTGTGACATTCTGTCCGATTCGTCGATGTTGTCTTTAAATTGACAGCACAGGTATAGGAACTTGGTGTTGCCCTGACGTGGGCACAAAATACGCACTGGGTTAACCCTCATGTGTTCGATATAGCACTGAACTCGCCTGGTACTGAAAACCTGTATTTGACAAGACTTCAATGTCATCCTGTGCCCGAACTGACCGCAGTTAATTTACCGGAGCAAGAGTGCTGAGTTTCGCAGTCATTTCGCTTGCTGTCATTCATTTTTCAATATTAAACTTCAGGGCAGCATACGTTCGATATAGCAGCCGAATTTTTAGGGTTGTACAGGGTTTTTGACAGGCGTGAAAATTAGCTGACACTTTTCACTGTGCTAGCCACGTCAAACAAACCTCTTGTTAACCGCTAACTTCATTTTTAACGCTTCGGTTTCTATACAATCAAACGTACCTAGAAAGCTAGATTGGTCGGTAAAGTCACCTTTATAACATCAGCCACATATACGAACTGTCAACTTAGCACTCAGTCACGAATTTTTTGACTAGATTCGTCGGCTACACCTCTATAAACGTCAACTGAAAAATCTGTGCATATGACCGATATAGGCCCATCCAAACATGAGAGAGACACATCCAGTCAGCCAGCTGTCAGACTTACTAAACTATATACTTGAACGTTCCCATTTGTTGAGTAAAAATGAATAAGAATCTCAGTGGAAAGGGGTAGCATTTTGATCTCTCGGAGACGCAAGTCAGGAAACAGCATTGAGTTAAAAATTGTTCACATTCGTAAAATTTAAAGTAAAGGAACGGACCTATTGTGACTGCTTTTCTCTTCTGAAAGTTTTCAGAAACTTGTCGTGTTTTGTTGCTGTTTTTTTTCATAAGGCGTGTTTTTGTTTGAACCCCTATCTCAGCAAAAGGTTAAGGCAAATGCGCCAAAAACAAACGGTTCCAGTCAGATTTGAGCTGGAATAGAATAAACTGTTATAAAATGTTGTGTATCTTGACTTTTAATGCGCAATTTGCTTGTAACTTCCACACGCATCACCAGAAAGGGTCCAACAAAACCCCCGCTGCTGTCAACTCACTTCCATCTTTTAAGTGTCAAGTAGAGTGTAGTTTTTTGTTATAGAACCTCAAAAAAACACGCCTATCATTGGTTTAAATTCTAAAAATGACAGGGACCTACAAAATCCGTCTCTGGAATTACCTACTGTGCAAAAAATATTTCGTGCAACTGACAAATTGCATGATACTGTTTATTCCGTTGAATATGTCTAACGATCAATGGGGATTCTAAAGGGTCCAACCAATAGAATCCTTCGCGTCCGTTGCGGCAACGTATTCAACTGACAGGTTGATAGAATACACAGCAGCTTATGAAAAGTGAACCATAACCATAAGAACGGATAAAAAGTAGGTTTACTTTCTACTTTTCTGTGTGTCGCATGCGTTGACACTTTGACAGTTGGCACAGCGGAAGAGAAAGCTCTTTCATTGGTGGAAATATTGAGAATAGGAGAACATATCATGGTCGTTTGGAAAAATAGAAAAAGCATCTCATCTCATTGAGACTAGGTATGAAGTGAAGTCATTGTCATATGGGACTGCTCGTTCCGTCGATTCCAAAATATGTCTCTCACACGTCGTTCTCAAGCGTTGGGCATCTCTGTGACGTTAATGTGGCGAATTTTGCGAAAAGATCTTGGCCTACATCCTTACAAGATTAAAATGACGCAAGAACTGAAGCCGCTTGACCACCAGAAGCGTCGTATGTTCTTGAATTGGGCTGAGCAACAACTTGAAAATGATTCCGATTTTAATCGAAAAATCATCTTCAGCGATGAGGCTCATTTCTGGCTGAATGGCTTCGTCAATAAACAAAATATGCGGTATTGGTCAGGCAGCACTCCGCACGTACTCCATGAGTCATCATTGCATCCCGAAAATTACGGTTTGGTGTGGTTTATGGGCCGGCGGCTTCATTGGGCCGTACTTCTTCCGTGATGATCAAGACCGGCACGTTACTGTGAATGGGAATCGCTACCGTTCAATGATAACCGAATATTTTTGGCCCCAATTGGATGATATGGACTTGGAGTACATGTGGTTCCAACAGGACGGCGCCACAAGCCACACAGCGAATGTCACAATCAATTTATTGGAAACTAAGTTTGGAGAACGTATTATCTCACGAAAAGGCGATTTGTCGCCGTTAGACTATTTCCTGTGGGGCTACGTCAAGTCTATGGTCTATGCCAACAAGCCAGCGACGATTGATGAACTTCGTACGAATATCGAACCTGAAATTGCAGCAGTATCGGACGATTTATGCTTGAAAACCGTCGAAAATTGGGTTCAGCGTCTGGACTTCTGCAAGCGTGCCCGTGGTGGCCATGCAAAAGAAATCGAGTTCCATACATAATGGCATCGAACTTACTTTCACAGGAATAAAGAATTTCATTGATATCCAAAACCGTTTTTGTTTTATTTAAAAAAAACGTTTGTAGCGCTCTTATTGAACAACCCTTTACTTCTTTTCATTTCTGTTTGAGTTGTTTTTTGGCAATAAAATTGAGCCTCCCCTTTGTGTGAAAGTACTAGAACATGCTAAGCTGTTTAATATGAATCTCTACTCTAAGCTCGACTTCAATACTTTCTTCTGATAGCTCACGCGTCGAGTCCTTACATTTTACATAATATGTGTCTTCCTTGTCAAATGATCAAATGAAGTTCATTTCCACTTGATACGACGCAATTAACCCTCATTGTCTGATATACCTCCACCGAACCCGTGCATCTGTATATCCGGCTGTTTAAAATATCCTTCATTTAATTTCTCAACCCACTCGCGCTTAATACCCATTCGGTCGCCTCTTCAGTATCGTACGGGATTCTGTAAAGAGCTGCAACAAAGAAAAACAAAACAAACCAGAAAAAACGGACAATACTCTGTTAATTGTACATCGCGCTGCGAATGCACTGGGGACTCGAGCATACACGGAGGAAGGAGGTCCTCGTACACATCCCGAACAATGCGACACACGTCTTTTTCGAATTCGAGTGGTGTTCGCTGTTCCTTGTCATTGGCCGTTTACGTAAGCCATTGCATGCGCGCATTTAATTGCCCCCCTCCGCTGCCGCCGCCAGTATTGGCCACTGAAATTTAATTGAACGTCAACGTGGAAGCCCCAAAACAATGGCCCACAATCAAAGGGTCTCTATATATACACATATCTCTGTCGTTTATTTACTTAAAATTAACCTTCTTCAGTTTGAGTGACCTAATTGGTCGGATGACCTTCTTGCGCTCCTCCCGGTGTTTCTTCATCTCGAATTCGCGTTTCTTTGCATCACGCGAGGGTTTCTTGGTCTCGAACTGCATCTGTCGATTGCCGAGGCTGCCGCCGATTGACTGAACATTCGCGCTCGCTGCGTGTTCCTTGCTGACGCGATCTTGGAGGCTCATGCGGCTGGACTTCTTGTTGAGCGAGTCTAGTTTGAAGTTCGTCGGAGTGTTGATGGGAATCATTTTGGTTATCTTTGCGGATGGTTGCGGTTTGTCCTCCTCTTCGTCGTCGTCCTCTTCGGCTTGTGTTCTCTGTCGCTTTACGTCCTTGTAGGCTTTCTTCATTTGGCGCGAGAACTCGCGCGGATCGTCGTCATCGGAACTGGCCTGGTCCTCACTCTTACTGTCGTCGTCGGCCTTGGAGATGCCAAAGAGGTCTTCGTCGTCGTCAGACTCCTCGTGTGGTTTCTCCTCGTCTGCATGGAGTTCGGCTACGCGGGCCACTTCAATGCGCTTCTTGATCTCCTTCACCTTGGACTTCTCCAGGCGGTTTAGAACCGGAGCCAGCATCTTGTACTCCTCGGCGTTTTTGTTGATGGCAAAGTCGGTGTTCTCGAACATCGCCTTGAAACGGTCGTCTTCGAGGAGATTTGTAACCTTTTTGGTTTTGGGTGTGGGGTGCGACTGCTCCTCGATGATTTTGAGCGCCAGTTCCTGGTTGACTTTGGGAAGGTGGGTCTTAATCTGCAGTCGGCTTTGGCGCTCGGAGGCGATCTCCTGGCGGATCTTCTCCTTGCGGAAGCGATCGAAAGCGAACGGCTCGACAACCGCCTTGGCCTTGTTGTACAATCGCGCGTCGATGAAGTGACTGCGGGAGGAAGACATTACGCAATGGAAAAGAGTGACAAATCTGGGGGAAAAACTTACCCATGCATGTATCCTTTGAGAAGATTTGTGCCAATGAGGTGCTCCAGGCCGAGTTCTTCGAGTTCCTTCTGCGTGATGAACTGGTAGTCGTCGTACATGTTCTCCACGACCTAAAACGATGGAGTAACGTCAAATGGGTCCAAAGGAACAGCCCGTGGAAACTTACCTCCGATTCGATCTCCTCTGTGAGGTTGTCCAAGAAGGAACACCACCTGGGAGCGGGTCCCATCGACGGCATGTAGTACGTCATCATTTTGACGTCCTCTTGGGCGAGGAAGAACATTCCGGTGTCGGGTATCGTGCAGAAGTCATTGAAATTCGACGTCGACTCTATGTAGGCGATTTGTTTGCCTGTCGCCTCATCCCACACCTTGAGCATTGCCGAGTCCAGCGAATAAACGGCCTGGTGGCTTGGATTGAAGGCCAACCGCTTGATAGGGAGCTTATTCAGATGATCCTTGACGTAAAGCGGCTCTCGCGAGCGTATATCATAGATGAGGACATGCCCAGCGGCTGTTCCAACTGCCATTTGTAGACCATTCTTGAATTTCATCGATGAAACCTGCAATCGGTGGACATTAGCTGAATGCAAATGGATTCTCCCCTCTACCCACTCACCGATGGAAACGTCTTTGCCTGGGGAAACTTCATGGCGACGTCGACAGTCGAACATTTTCGTCGGTCTCGTGGATCCCACGCTTCGACGGTTCCTTCCTTCGTGCCGACCATGAGCAGGTGATGTTCAGGATTGATTTCGCACGCATTCAAGCAACTCGCCTCCGATTCAAACGGCTGGAGGAACTGTCCTCGCTCCAAATTCAACCTGAAGATATCCTAAAAACACAATCCATTCAACATTGCTCTTTGAATCACACCCTTCCCCACTTACGCTCGACGTTCCGACTATGAACAGATCACACGACGGCGTGTGGTACTTCATGTCCCTGCCAAACCGAGGTATACGCAGTCTGTAATGCCTTCCATGCGCCGCATGGATCTCCACATACCGGTCACACTGCAAAAACACCTACAACGACCGTCATTTTATTAAGATTGCTTACTCCTTTGCATTGCCTTACCATTTTACTGTAGTCCTCACTGATGACCTCGAAGGTGGTCACCTCAGAGTCAAAGCAACGCTCAAACTTTATGGACAAGTTGGCCACCTCGAAGCACTTGACGCGTGGTTTGTATGTGCCTGTTGCGAGGATATATTGGTTGTCGGGACTCATTCGGATGTTGGTGGACACACCGGGCATGTCAAAATCTTGAATTAGTTCGATTTGACGGCGCGAGTCCACCTTTTTCATCAATTGCGAGCGTTTTCGACGATCCGTCAGCCACTACATGGTGAGAGGTGGGTTGTTAGAAATTGGACAATTTTGCGGTTTGTTTGGTTACTTACTTCTGGGACGGATTTGCCGGCGCTTAGGTTGTAGATTTTCACATCATTTACATCGGAAACGAACATTTTTGCACTTTATTTTGTTTTAAGTTTTATTTCATTTCTTTCTTGAGGAAAAATGTAAACAACAAATGTCAGCACGTGCGTAGTTCTACTGAAGTGACAGTAGCTCAAAATGAAAGTGTTCACAGAGTATGGTTGAATGGAAACTAAAATGGTCATTCACAATGGTAATTTTTTTTTATGTTTTCTTTGTGTATATTGTTTTATCGTGTGTTGTGTCGTAGGTACATCAAAAACAAATAGTGCAACTGTCTACATAATTTGGTAATGACTTTATGGCTTATCTCATTTCCAGCTGAGGAAGAATTTTATTTATTTTCTTTTGTGAGGAAAAATGGTTGTGTGAGTGATTTTTTGCCCACTTTGGACTGACGGAGTGTCACGGAGAAGATATAAAGCGTTTGATCTAGTTTTTACAGTGTAAATTTCTTGCTGCGTCCGTGACAAAATGAATGTTTACAAGTTAGAAACTAGGGTAACAATCGTCTGAAGTTTGACGTTACTCCTGTGTTGCGGGTTTTTTTACTTTTATAAGTGAAATTGGAGGTAAAAATGGCCGAAAATTGTACATACTTTTAGATCGGCATAAATTTAACTTTAATAAGCAACGTTTTAAATAGCAGTTACGTCAGATTGTTTTATCCTTTTTGACACGCAAGCCAATTAACTAAAGGAGTCAAGCCGTAGTATCCATCGCGTCGAATATTTGGTCAATATTGACGTATTCGACAGAATGAGCAGTCGTATGGAACTCGTTGCATAATCGTGACAGGCCGTGATATTAACGAAACGTAGTGATTTTGTCCCTTTTCCCTTTTCATCGAACTCAAATTCCCTGGATACTAACTTTTAAAAAATGTAAAATGTAAATTTTGTATTAGCGCTTTTCATTACCTATCCTACAAACGCGACCATTCTCTTTTCCACATAGATCTCTACATCGCATCTCCGAACACGCCGCAACCTCTGTTACCCAATTCCATTTCATTGCAGCGATACAATTGTTTTCAAACCACCGTGACACGGCCACAATTCAATTATACTTTTCACAACTTCCTCGGATCGGACTGACTGTCGCGCATCAAGGAAAAATACGAAAAAATCGAAATTTTCTTGCATTTTCCACATTAAGTATTTCGCAAAACCTACCAAAATCAAATCTACGTATACTTCCGCAGATTCTAAACAATAAATTCAGTGCTAACATGCCAGTAATCAACTGAAATACTCTCACAAAACTTTCTATGAGTAATACATAAAATTGCATATACCTTCAAACAGCGAAAAAGAAAAAACAAGCGATACAAATAAATAATTTTACACGCTTATCAGTGATTAATTGCAGTCTACAAAAACAAGGGATAAAGTGAATTAAATATTTATTAACTCGAATCCACAAGGCGAACCCATTTAATCGGTGAGTGATGATTTTTCATTTGTTCTACGCAACATATTTTTGTCCCCCCCTTTCTTTCCATTGGTGTTGGTGGGAAAAATCAATGGAAAATGCAAGGGAAATTGTGTGAAAATTAGAAAATTTGTTTGCCAACGCCATGGCGAAGTTGTTTCGCTTGGGTTGCAGCAGCGACAACGTTTCAGGTAGTTTCTCGGTTTTATCTATTTGCGTTTGCATCCACCCCCTGTTTTTGGTTTGTTTTGATCTAGGCAAATGGTGAATAGGGGTTGCTCTGCTATCGTGCTTGTGTGTGTGTTTCATCGCACAGATGTTGATACTTGTTTTGTTTGAAATGATCTGCAATTGGGTTGGGTATTCAATCGCGGCGGCATCTAGTTTCGTCAGAGCTAGCAGATGACTGAGAGTGCGCCCATCTTGTGATGATCACACACAAGACCGAGGCTGGTTACTGGTTTCTGCTGCGGCTGTGTGCTTGTGTAAATTAATATGCATTGTTCGTAGGTACCCCCCTCTGGTAATTACTGCCGCGTCTTCGTCTTGGGCCGAAGAGTTGTTGAACTCGGCGAGGTTTTCGGTGTTGGCACGAGTTTTACAGTGTTCTACTTGACTTTCAGTGGAGTTTCCATTGTTGAGAGCTGCTTGTAGGTATATAACGCTACGCAGTAACGTTGGGGTTCGTTCCTAATCAAAACTCTGTCGCAAATCGAATTGTGAAATGATTCATCAATGTAGCGGCAGTTAGTGCTGTCGTATGAATTGATAAAAGCGTTGTGCGTAGCCAAGGCGTCATTCGAGCAGGTGTATCAGCGTTTACTGAGTACGAAGCGTCTTTCATCCAATCTAGAACTGAGCTGGGCCGATTACATCGATGCTGCTGTCGATTGTAATTGTCTAAAGTGAAAGTTGCAGAGGTTGACGGGCCAAAAAGCCTGTCAAAGTCAATTCTGTTGATGTCCGCCCTCACTTGTGCTCCTGTTTTGATCCCTCATCATCATTCATCTTTTCCTCTTTATTTTCCCCGTTTAATTTGATTTCTTTTCCCCTTTTTTCCTTCCGAATTTCATGCGCATTCATATTTCACGTGCAGCATGAGTGAACAAAGTTCAGATTTCGACGAAAATGAGTTGCGCAACAAACGACGCAATATGGAAAACGAAGAAACGCATTCGAAAACTACGCCCAGGCGCAAGAAGAATCCAACATTCATGGAAACACGACGAAGTCGTCGCTTTGATTGCGGCAGTCGAAAAGCGTCGCGGTCTCTGGGACGTCGGCTCCGACGAGTACAAATTGTCCAAATTGGACAGTTGGCGGGAGGTTTCCAAGGAGCTCGGCAACAGAATCGACTCGAAAGAAGTGAAACTCAAATGGTCGTCGCTGCGCGTCAGTTTCAAGGTTAACCTGGCAAACTATCAAAGAAAGAAATCCCAACCAGGCGCAGACGAATCGTACACCGTGTCATGGCGATACTTTCAGCAAATGCTGTTTCTGCAAACCACCGGACGTCGGTCCACTAAGAAAGCGGTAATTTTTCACTCATCCTTAGCTTGACCGTGTTATTTGATTTCGATCGTCTGTACATTGCAGTCGTCTGCTGTTTTGACGAGGGGCGAACCGACTGAACCGACAACTCCTCCAGTTGAAAAACAACTGCGGCATGTGACGGCGACACCAACGCCATCGGTGTCCAGTAATTTGGCTTGTCCAGTGACACCGATGAATGTGGCGGAGACGCCGGACAGAAACGCAGCGTTCTGCAGTTACCTTTTGGCGGAGTTGAAAGCACTCTCCGAGGGGAGGGCCCTTGATTTACGCCGCGCCTTGAATCAGACCTTGTGGAACTTTCTGGACTGCAATCAGGATGACGCAGTCAAGCAGTTAATTGCGAGCGGCCAGCAATTCCCGGCGGCAGTTTTAGAAAACGTGGATGCCGATGCTGTTGACGTGAAAATTAATATCTTTGAATAAAGTCGGCTGTAGATGTAGAAAGGTTTGCATTTGATTGAAGGGGATGCGACACGCGAGTGTCTTTTGGCAAGCGTTCTCTAGATAGGATGCGACGTCTGTCCTTTAGACGGTTGGGGATCGCCGTAGCCGTTGATGTTGCAGCGTCAGAAGATCAAAAGTTGTGGTGGATTCACGTGAGCTTAATACCAGTCGCGCTTGTTTCTTTGTCTTTGTGGATGCTTCCGCACTTGCTGCTGTGTTTTCTGCTTCCTTAGCCACTCTGAAACTCGATGGATCTTTGTCGTTTGTTGAACTTGCGCTGGTTACAATTTTTTAACTGAATGACAGATCGAATGACGATTACGCGATTCCCTTGACTGTGATCTACCATAACCAGCTCGACCGAATCCCTGTTGCAGAAACATCAGCAAAACAAGATCGCATGCCGACGCCGCTCTTCAAAGTTAACAAGTTTCCCAACGTCTGTTTTGGCTGTCAAGTGGCAAATTCGTTCGTTACGCTCCAAGAAGTCACTGTCAGTGTCACTGGACGGGAACGACTTTATTGTTGTTACGAGAAAACAGAAGAAATTCGTGGGTAATTACGAAACCCACCCAAAGTGCGAGACACCTTCGTAGCTTGTTCTTTTTGTGTCGATCCGACTTGCACTGGTTAATTGCGCGCTGCGGTTCGTGGCACCTTTGCACTCGTTTTCTGTGTTTCCACTTGATTCCATATCGCCAAACTGCGTCCTACTGTGGGGTGTCTTGTGAATAATTTAAATCTACTCCACTTTTGCTGATAACGACGGTTTCCCACAGCAAAAGCATGTCACGCGTCAGTGTTCGACAGGCAGTACAAGTGCTGTTCGTCCAAGATGGAGCTGCTACATCAGCTGAAGAAGAAAAGCGACAATGTGCTGGAGCATTGTAATCTCCCAGATGATTTTAACGAGCGCAATTGATCAGTTTCTTTCTCTTTTTCCCCTTGCAGTTAGCATCATGTCATCGGCTCCGTACAACTACAACTACATCTTCAAGTACATCATCATTGGCGACATGGGCGTGGGCAAGTCTTGCCTGCTGCATCAGTTCACAGAGAAGAAATGTAAGTACGAGCGGGTGGTTTATTTGTTTTTGTTTATTTTAACCCTGCAATTGCGTATTAGTTATGGCCAACTGCCCACACACGATTGGTGTCGAGTTCGGGACACGCATCATCGAAGTTGACGACAAGAAGATCAAGCTGCAGATCTGGGACACTGCCGGACAGGAGCGCTTTCGCGCAGTTACCCGGTCATATTACCGCGGAGCAGCCGGTGCGCTAATGGTCTACGACATCACAAGGAGGTAGGATGCCTACAACCATCCAACAATTGTGTTCTAATTTATCGCCCTCTCTAGGTCCACGTACAACCATCTGAGCAGCTGGCTAACAGACACACGAAATCTCACCAATCCCAGCACGGTGATCTTTCTAATTGGCAACAAGTCCGATTTGGAGAGCACCCGCGAGGTGACATACGAAGAGGCCAAGGAGTTTGCTGACGAAAACGGCCTAATGTTCCTCGAAGCTAGTGCTATGACGTAAGTTGCCCTTGATCCAGACTTTCTTGCGATTTTTTTAATGATCCTCTCACTTGCAGGGGCCAAAATGTCGAGGAGGCCTTCCTCGAGACAGCTCGCAAAATCTATCAAAACATTCAGGAGGGTCGCCTGGACCTAAACGCCTCCGAGTCCGGGGTCCAACATCGACCATCACAGCCGGGACGAACCTCGTTGACAAACGAGACGCTCGCCAACAAGGATCAATGCTCGTGTTAAATTTTAAGAGAAATAGTCGCGTAAAGTTTAAATGTTTTCTTTTTTTTTATTATTATTTTCACCCCGCCCCCCGACTTGTGATGATGATTTATGTATTTGTGTGTGGGTCAATCTAACCCCCCATCCACTTAGTTTATACTTTTTTTTGTTCCCCACTTTCTCAACACTCTCTCTTCTCTCTTTCTCTACGGAAAGCAAGGCCAAATTTCTCACTCCCTATTCGTGTTTCAGATGAAAACAATATTTACCTTATTTTTTGTATATAAGAGAGAAAAACGCATATTTAAACATAAACCCAATTGAATGTTATGATATAAAAATAGAAAGTGTGGTATTCAATATATATTATATATATATATACATAGAAAATTAATAAACAACAAGTAGAGGTAACTATATTTTTATTTTCAATTTTTTTTCCTCCTCGACAGCACCACTTGTAGCGTAGTTAAATGAAATTTTATAGTACCTATCAATTTTTAATCTTACCCTTATGTTTAACTGTATAATAAAAACAACCAGTTAGAAAAGTTTGCGCAATTTTCTTTTCATTTATAAACAAATGGGAAGTCACTCTTTCGAAACACCTTGTGCGCATTTGTCTGGATGCATTCACAGTGGGGAGTTGATTTTCATAGGACCACGTGGAATTGGAATTGCAAATTCTCGCAACTGTCAGATTTGTTTGGTGGAAATCTGTAACTGGCGGCAAGATTTTTGTTTGTTGCGGTTTAGTTTTGGATTGTTTATGACTTTTGTTGGGCAATTTAGTGGAAAATAAAGTGGAAAGTTGTGCGAACAAATTGTGAAAAGAAATCTCTTCGATATGGACAACCAAAGGCCGGTGAATGCGTTGAATTTGGGTGAGTTTTACGCTTGCGAATGTTCTGCAGATTGTCCTTATTCATCTGATCCCTTTCAGATGTGAATGCGCAGCGAAACTTTATGAAGTACTTTGCGAAGCTTGGTGAAGTAAGCGACTTTCGTCCATTTCAACCCAATCCACCTACATCCGATTTCATTTCAGAAACCCGCCACAACAGTGCGTTTCTTTGACCGGTCCGACTACTACTCGATCCATGGCGCTGCCGACGCCGATCTCGTGTCTCGAATTATATACAAATCAACGGCCCACATCAAGATAATGTCGCCGGGCGAGGACGAAGGTGAACTGCCCTACGTTACGCTTTCGAAGAACAACTTTGAGTCGGCGATTCGTGAGTTGCTGCTTGTGAAGAACTACCGAGTGGAGGTGTATGTAAAGAAGGCCGGTTCCAGCGACTGGAAAGTGGAATACCGCGGCTCTCCGGGCAACCTCATCCAGTTCGAAGACTTGCTCTTCTCCAACAAGGAGGTGCTCGTCGGCACGGGGATTGTTTCGCTGCAAATTCGCATGGAAGGAGCGCAAAAGAGGATCGGCCTGGCGTCAGTGGAACAGAACGATTGTCTGTTCCTGGTCACAGAGTTTGTGGATGACGATTTCTTCACCGAACTGGAGGCTACGGTGGTTTTGTTGGGCCCCAAGGAGTGTGTCCTGCCCAGCATCGAGGGTGAGGTAAGTTGGAGACCCGCCGCTAGTTCAATCAGTCGACTTTATTTGTTTGCTTTCAGTATGCGGCTATAAAGACTCTGATGGACCGCAACGGAGTGATGGTGTCGTCGTCGAAGAAGACCTCGGGCGAGAAGTCCGACTTGATTCAGGACTTGAATAGACTGCTGAGGTTTGCCAAGGGGCAGCAGGAGGATGTGTCCACCTTGCCGGAGATTAAACTGGAACTGGCGATGGAATCTCTGCGAGCGGCGGTCAACTATCTGAGTCTGGTGTCTGATGCGGGAAATCTGGGACACTACGAGCTGAAAATCTTGAATTTGGATCGATACGTGCACTTGGATGCCGCCGCCGTTTCGGCATTGAACATCCTCCCGAAGCCCGGAACGCAAATCACATCGCCAGCCTTTCGCTGGCAGAGCATTTTGGGCGTGCTGGACCACTGCCGCACCGCGCAGGGACATCGCTTGATGGCTCAATGGGTTAAGCAACCGCTGCGCAGCAAGGAAATCCTCAACGACCGCCACAACGTGGTGCAGTGCTTGGTGGAGAGTCCCACAATATTGACATCCATCCATGACGACTACCTGAAGCGCATTCCCGACATTCTGATGCTCACCAAGAAGCTGATGCGCAAGAAGGCCAGCCTGCAGGACCTATTCCGAATCTACCAGGTGATTCTGAGAGCGCCACGCCTCATCAGCACTCTGCTGTCGCTGGAGAACTCGACGGTGACGAATGTGGTCTGTGATCCGATGAAAAGCACCCTCGGCGACCTGTCGGGCTTGAAACAGATGGTGGAACAAGTCATCGACTTGAATGTTGTAGAGAATGGCGAGTACCTAGTGAAGGCGTCGTTCGATGACAACCTGCAGGACATGAAAGACCGCATGGATCGTTTGCACGACAAAATGGACAAACTCCTGTCGAAGGTTGGTGACGATCTCGAACTGGAGCGGGGACAGTCGGTGAAGCTGGAGAGTGTATCCCATCTGGGCTATCATTTTAGGATCTCCCTGAAGGACGACTCCGTCTTGAGGAAGTCAAAGACCTACAAGGTTCTCGATGTCATCAAGGGCGGGGTGCGATTCACGTCCGATAAGCTGAGCGGCTACAGTCAGGAGTTTGGCGAGGTTCGTGAGCAGTACGAGGAGCAACAGCAGTCAATCGTGGAGGAGGTTATAAAGGTCGCCAAGGGGTACTCGGCGCCGTTGACTTCGTTGAACAATCAAATCGCGCAGTTGGATTGCCTGTTGAGCTTCGCTGTGGCAGCTCATAGCGCGCCGACGCCGTATGTGCGGCCCAAGATGCTGGACGAGGGCTCGGGAGCGCTGATACTGAAAGATGTAAGGCACCCCTGCCTGGAGCTGCAAGAGAACATCACCTTCATCTCAAATGACGTGGAGTTCAAGAAGGGTGAGCCCTGAGTGCTGATGGTGGTCCATAACTAACTTTTCACCTTCCAGATGAGTGCAACATGTTCATAATCACCGGTCCGAACATGGGTGGCAAGAGCACCTACATTCGGTCTGTCGGCACAGCAGTTCTCATGGCGCATGTTGGCTCCTTTGTGCCCTGTTCGCAGGCGACAATTTCCATGGTGGACTCGATCTTGGGCCGTGTCGGAGCCAGCGATAACATCATCAAAGGTCTGAGCACATTTATGGTCGAAATGATTGAGACTTCGGGCATAATCAGGGTGAGTTGAGGCGTTAATTTCTTGGCCAAAAGTTATAGTTTCCCCTCCGCAGACCGCAACCGATAAGTCGCTGGTGATCATCGACGAATTGGGCCGAGGGACATCCACATACGAGGGTTGCGGCATCGCGTGGTCAATCGCCGAGTAAGTTTTCTCATTTTCACTGCGAATAGCTGAACATTTTCGGCTTCCATTACAGGCACCTTGCCAAGGAAACGCGTTGCTTTACGCTGTTCGCCACGCATTTCCATGAGATCACGAATCTGGCCGACACATGCTCCACAGTGAAGAATTGCCACATGGAAGCGTTAGCCGACGACGAGAACTTTACGCTTCTGTACCAAGTTCGTCCCGGTGTTATGGAGAAGAGTTTCGGCATTCAAGTTGCCAGATTGGCAAACTTTCCCGATTCCGTTGTGAAGGTGAGTTGACAGATGAATCGATTAACCCTCTGTACATGCGAATCTCGTTCCACAGATGGCACAAAATGTCTACCACGAGTTCGAGGACGAGAACGCCCAGAAACGCACCAAAAAGGACGAAGAACTCATTAACAAGATAGAAACAGCCATCGACAATCTGTCGTCGGGCAACAATGCCGACATAAACGAGGGCGATCTGACCAAGCTTGTGGAGCAATTCAAGAAAGACATCCAGGAGCTGGACAGTGAGTACTTTAACGCAGTACTGTCCACCACCAGCGACTAGCGATAGACGAATCTCTGCGCCCTCAGCGGCCCACTACATCACGATAAGTGCCTCTTCCATCAGTATTGCCATTTGTTTCAGTTTATTTTAGTTTTTTTTTCATAAAATCTCGCACCACGTTACAAAATTTTGTGATCGGTGATCGTTTTGTACAAAGTAGCTCGTCATGACATTCCAGAATATAATAGCGCGTAATATTATTTTAGTTGGTGTTTGAGTTGACCAAGAATCGGAACGTTTTAGGTTACAAACTTCGTTTAAAGCGGGGGAAGTTGGCTTAGCTCCAAGGCAAGCGCACAAAGAGCATTACTTTTCATCTTGTGAGGGTTTTCGACTGAAGTCGCAACAAACAATTATAGAAGCCAAACTTCAAAAGAAATTACAATTTTTAATAAATTCTAACACAACACTGGAATGTTCTTCTTTATTTAGTTGTCCAAAGTTCAATTATATTGTAACAGTTAAGATCCTAACAGCGGTATCTACTATTCACGTGTATTACATTGTGGAACGCAACAGAAAACCACTTTACCAAGAATGGCTTCAATTCCGAGATCCAAAAGTTATCCCCTCTCTCAACTGCAGTGTAATTTCGTATACCCACCACACCTCCAACCGCAGAAAAATAATTCACCGGCACACCTCACAGTATGCAATACGAAAACAATTCAACATCCACTGCCATTATACGGAAATTGATACGTCAAATACACCCGCCCGCCAACAAACCAGCAAAACGTCAAGTGCATTTCGGACGAAAAAATTCTCTGATGCACCAGGCGCTCAGCAATTGTTGTTGGGTTGGGAAGATTTGTACTACACCACAAAATAATCGTTAATTATTTTCACCACAATCACACTCAACGAAACCATTTAGTGGACCAATTTTCGTCCCGTATTGAGTTTTGCAAAGTGTACAATGAGGGCGAGTGGTTTGGGTACCTACTACCCTACTGCAATTGCTGTGCGCCTGGTGATTTACGAGGAATTTTCGGTGGTTTTCGGTGTTACAATTTTGCTGCTGTCAGAATTTGAAAAAAATACAAGCCACACAATAATAGTTCTGTTGTTTTGAAACGTCGGGGATAATAATTTCTCTCCTAGAATGCAAAAATCACGAAAAAAGTAATAGAACTTATTTAGTAACCAGTTTTGCGTGACAGAAAAATCAAATGCATAGGTAACCCAAACAATTTGTGACATCTGGTTAAGGAATCAAAATATCGTGCTGGGATGTTAGTTAATTTGTTGACGTTTTCGTTTGCCTGGGTTGAGGAAAAAAGTACTAAATTTCCAACGAAGTTTCTTGCAACTTTTAGTAAGTAAAATAGGTATATTTAAATTGACATTTAGACTGATATTAGCTATTACATAGGTCTGTGCCTTTACTTTTGTATTAAAAATGGAAAAGACTGTCAAAATGACAGTTAAGGGGAAAGACAGAGAAAGGAACGCTTTTGTAGTAACCTATGAAAAATGACAGATAGTTCATGCCAAATAGAACAACAAATTCAAATCAGCTGTCAATTTTAAGGCGACTGACAGATGTTTAAATTCTTAGGCAAAGAAATTTGTTGAGTAAAAACTAGTAAGAGGGGAATTGGAAATATCTTGCTCTG
Source organism: Cheilosia pagana (assembly GCA_936431705.1). NCBI lineage: Eukaryota > Metazoa > Arthropoda > Insecta > Diptera > Syrphidae > Cheilosia > Cheilosia pagana. Next base: position 5,390,779 of record OW386169.1, read on the forward strand.
TCGAAGTCGCTCTCTTTAACGAATTTTTCGAGTTGAGTAAAATGCGTAAGAATTCGTAAAAATTCGTAAGCTTTAAATGTAAAGGAACAGACATGTTATGTCACTGAAGATGCAGAACCATTTTATTCACATTGACAGAAAGTGCAGCACGCTGTATTTTTACAGAAAGATCGATCGAAACGCTCTCCATCCAGAGTAGTTACACGCTCAAGCTACTCAAGATTTGTTTAGTGAGTTCTGCTCTGAAAGAAAAACGCTATTAAAAAATAACTGCTGTCAATTTGTCATTTTGGAGGTGTCTTTAATTGTTGTTTTATTTCTCATTGTTAAACTATATAATTTGTTTTTCCATTTATTTTTAACAATTATTCACTAAAAAAAATCACTAAACACTCGAAAAATAATTCTAATATTAAATATTAAATAAAGGCAACATTTCCACTTCTAAAATATATATATATTATGTATATCATTGTCTGCATCATTATACAATTAGGATGAATGCGTGTCGTGTGTGTGTGTTTGTTTTTGTGTTGCACGAGTTTTCTTATACACGAATATGGGCGAGAGATTAAAACGATTGAAACAATAACAAATGAAAAATTGTTCTAAATATATATTATAGTTTTCTGAAGTTGTATGCATGTAAATAGTTTACGTATGGTGTATGAATATGTATTTCTGTTTAATAAGTGCGCATGAGTATCACTATACCGTAAAAAAAGGAAACAGACCTCCAAATAGTGCAGCAATATTACAAAATTGACATCTATTACAATTGGTTAAATGTCAATTTTGTATGTATATAGAGTTTGACATTGCATGCGTTCTATTGGCTGGATGAGTAGTGACTCGTTCAACTTAATGTCAAACTTTACATTAGTGGTAAACGTCAATTTAATTTTTAAGGAAAGCGGTTTATCATCCACCTGTCAAACGATTGAAATGAATGAAACCCTTCGATAGATTTTGAATGCTGCCACCATCTGGAAGTCGCATTAGTAAAAATAAATAAAAATTCTAAAAAAGATGTACCGATTTTATAGATTTTAAACAAGATTGTCTAAATTTTTCTTGGCCATTTATGGGAGAGAAAAAGTGGTACAAAAATGCTGATAGCTAGGTAGGTAACATCAGAGTGGGATCTTGAGTATACACATTAAATTTTTAAGTCACTAAATGGTTGATGAACTGGTAGAGGTAACGCACACCGAGAAGGATGGCAAAGTTAAGGAGGAGGTTTATGTTGTCAAGGGCAATGGCGGTGGCATCACCGCAGTAGGTGTATTCTTCTTCCTGAAAGTAAACAAAGGTATTTGTCGTTTGTGTTTGTTTTAAACGGAATGGCTTCATAGAATCACAGAATATCGATTTGAAAGGAATAGTAATCTGTTCACGAATGTCATAATCTTTACAAAATTGTAATGTCACAAAATTGAGTTCGTTGTTGAGAGGTACGGTTAGGTGGCTGTCAATGGCGATAGAGCGGGACAGTATCAAGTATCTAGTTTTATAAGTCTTACAGCTGACTGTCTTGACGTATCTCAGTTTTGATTGGCCTAGATCGGCAGCTGTTTCACTTGAAATTCATAGAAGGGTAGCCGACAAAATCTAGTCAAGAAATTCTTGACTGAAGTTGACAGTTTACAAAATTTGGCTGACGTAGGAAAAATGACGTTCCCGTTTATGAATATGCCCAATTTCTTCCTCAGGTACCAAAAGTCTTGTAATCTGTCAAATGGACGAAATGAGGTGACGTTTACGTAAAGCGAAAATTTAGTAAATTATTTTCTTAAACCGTTCCCGCACTTTAAAATAGTTTCACCTCGTGCAAAGAACATTTTTCTTCACTCTCTGAAATTTCATTATAATTTAATTCAACAATACGAGAACAAACGTACTTAGACAACTACTGTCAGATTGATATGGAAAATGGACAATGGAGAACCTTTTTTAAAGTAATAACATTTGGACATTATAAAAATCGAATGCAATTTAGGATTACGTTTAGAGAATACCGATTTTAGAACATCAAACGTCAAAGGTTTCTGTCAAATTGATAGGTAGAAGGTGTTCTCAAACTTTTTATCAAAAATACTCCATAGACTTTTATTGACAATAAAATCAGTAGAAAAAGGACGTTACTATGAAACAAGTGTCAGCTGTCAGGCAGTTTTTGACGCGATCTCTTTCTAAATGCGTTCTTTACATGAAAAAGAGGACTAAAGTGATTGATAAAGTTCACAATGAGCGAGTACGAGTTTAAAAAAATTGACAGCGGTTACCCAAACTTTTATGACAAGTATCATAACTGCTGGGAAACAGAGAAGTTGTAGAATACCGAATAAACGACGCAACTGTCAATGAAGACAGCGATATATCTAACAGGGAACTAAAAGTATAAATATTTGGAATAATCTGTTCAACTTACATCTGGATGCACCGTGTAGCACTCCTCGATCCTACGCCGCTCTAAAAAGCTCATATTCAATTTGTAGCACGGATGTTCCTTGTCGTAGTATTTAATTCGCGTTGGCTGTGTGGTCGACTTCCTTGGCTCTTTTGAATACATAACCTTAACAACGATCAGCATTAAATTCGACTTTGGTATGCGCTTCAAGTGAAAGGGTCGAGAGTAATTCGATTGCAACACATCAGTGAAGTGCAGCTTGTTCTCCTGCAGGATATACAGTGTCGACTTCATGTCACAATGATCGTACTTCGGTTCGGGCGGTGGTTTTGGGAAAACCTTTTCCTCCTCACCACCTTCGAGCAGTTTGGCGGTCTTGCGTGAGCCTGGCATTTGCATTGTCATGTCGCCGTCGTAATCGTCATCATCATCGTCATCGTAAACTAGAAGTGGAAGTAAGAAAATACTTGGAGAAAAAGTCAGAGACTACCGTACATGGCATTCCATTGGCCCACATTTGAATTCGGCTGAGGTACCAAAAGATCTCCGCCACCAGCCAGTTGATGCCGAGATTCAGAAGACGCATGGGCTGGTGAAAAATAGACACGTTAGATGAGGGTTTACCATAAAATATGTAAGACTCACATTAAGCAGTGAATGTGCATCGCTGGAGGTTTTATCCTCCACCTTGCACAGAGCTTGGTAGTCGTAAACATCGATGCTCTTGAAAATGCTCTTCTCCACCATGGCATCCATGACTGCGCCTTCGATTTCCCCGAAGAACTTACCCGTATCGTTCGGGTACTGCGACAGGACGACATAGGCGTTGTTGTCCACCACGTAGCACTCATGTTCGTCGGCATTGCAGGTCTTCACACAGCCATTGCACTGGGAAGGAACATTTTTAAATTCAAAGGACCATCCTAAAGAATACAACTTACATTCTCCTCGGAGGTGATATTTGCGAATCGAGACATCATCGCCGCATGTGCAAACTGAAATCCCACGACACAGGCTGGTGCTTCCATTCCGCCATCTCTGGGGAATATCGCATGCGAGGCGGTCACCTGCAACTCGGCGTTTTCTTGCGGATCATTCGCGTGAGGCACAGAATAAACGAAACCCTCCGCGTCGATTTTATGCTGAAGTATGGCACTCTTATACCACGTCTCATCGACAGCGGTCGTGTGATAGTCGCCAAATTCACGATCTGTATCAACTTCGACCTCGCCGTAGATGAACTGCCAGCGGGTGAGACCGCTCATGGTAGCCACAAAGCGCAGTGTCGCATTGTAACGCTCAATCAGCGCCTGCTCTTCGGCATCGGTGAACTTCCATACGCCGTAGCTGGAGTTTGTCACCTTGCCCTCGAAGATGAGCAGCTGGACCAGCTCCCGATTGCAGTAGTATGCATCGTCGTCCAATGTCTTGCGGCCACAATTCGCTAGCAATGAATCAAAATTAATCATGGTCAAGCTGTCAAGTGATAAGACTCACGTTCTTCGTCCTCATCCTCGTCACTGGCCTCGATCTCATACTGCTCCGACCATTTCCAGTCCTTGTTGACCATTTTGTACAAGAAGTGACGAAACTCCTCCTCGGGCGTTTTGAACTCATGCCCCTCCAGGTAGTGGTACTTGCAATAGACCCTGGAAAGACAAGAAACTTTTGAATTTGCTTACAGGACATCTACAGTCCCCTACCAATCTGGGTGGATCTTCCAATTTTCGCCGACGAAGAAGTCCGAGATATTTACGCCCATGTGGACGTTCTTCTTGACCTCTTCGCCGACCTTGATCCACGTCTGGCCGTACACACTGGGCACAACCAATCCCAATGAGAACGGTGTATTTGGCAGCGGTTCGTAGTAGTAGTCCTGGTTTTCCTCAGAGACACGACGCATCTTGTCGTAATGGAACTTGACCGTGATGTTCGTGTACTTGCCGGTCTCGTGCAGGACCATGCTTCGACGAAGATCGAGAATCTGGTCGCCCGGACGACGCGGCTCGTTGTCCTCATAGAGGTGTTCCACCTCAGTCAGATCGATGCTGTTGTAGTTGTTGTTTAGGATGCCGTCTTGCTGGAAGCGGGATTGCAATTACCAAGGGACACATCTGTTTAAACTCTCTTACCGTCGGCCTCAGGTCAGGGTGGAAGATCACGTAGCCATTGTTACTGATCACGAACGAATAGCCATTCACTCCGAGCTTGTACGGCAACGTCAGCTTGTCAATATCCTCGACCGGAACATCTGTGCCTGCTACACCCAAAAGTCTGGCTCGTCTCGACGAATTCTTATTCTGCCACGATCGATCGAAGGCCGGCACTCCCACGGCGATCATCAGCCGTTGCTTTCCGCTTTCTTCCTCTTCATACTGTAGGTTCACAAATTGTTAGTTAATCAGGCCAAGGCCCACTCCAGATACGAACTTACATCAGTAACCGTTTTGTCGGCAAAAGAGTGCGTCCATGTCGGCGGATGCTGTTCATCTTGCAGGACCAGCGGTGTGGCGATCACATCCACATATTTGAGCACTTCTTCATGCACCTCGTCGAGCGTCTGAACATGCGAGTAGTAGCCCCGATTCAAGCACGCCATCCATTGTATCTCTCTCACTTTCGTCACCTCTTTGCCCAGCAGATACGTAAATATTCGAACTCGCATTCGTAACGTGTCGTTTTCGCCCGTTCCCCAGTTGTATTTCTCGAAAACGTCTGTCGTGTTGCCAGCCACTCCGTCTGTGACTAGCATTATAGCTTGGTTGCAGGTTGACGTTTCATTACACCGCCGTTCTATGTAATACTGAAATTGAAATCGATTAGAATGGAACACAAATTCAACTCATTTGGCAGCATTCTGTTAGTTTTTCATCCGAAAGTTTGTATTTTAATTCATGAGATGTCATTCGGGTGGAAAAACTTACAGAATACCATTGACAGCTACTAAAATTGACAGCTCCTACGATCTTTCTTGACGTTTATTTGACATGGCGCCATCTAGCGGTCAACTACAACACTAAACACTCCAAACTTACCTGCTTCAGCAGCTCAAACGCCTTCTCGTAGGCCTCGGTTAGGTTGGCATTGCCCTCGGGCGCCTTCATTCCAACAATTGCATCGTTGAAAGCTTGAATATTTTCCGGCGTCGCCTGCACCAGCACGTCCTTGAAACACGTTATAATATCCGTGGTATTCGAAGAGTACTTTAAGACGGTGAAAAAATCGTTGTTCGAAAACGTATCCAAAATACTGCGTATCGTAAATTTGGCAATGTGATTCCCGAAACCGGTCATCGAACCGGAATTATCCAGCAAAATTACAATATCCTTGGAACACGTTGCCGTCTCAATGTACCACGATCGTTTGCGACAATCGTAGGTGTCCGCGTCATCGGTTTTCTTATTTATATCCCATTGCGATGCGGGATAGTGACGAAGTATACCCGTGTCAGAGCCAAAGTATTGCCACGACAGTGCCGGATCGGATTGATAGTTTTGCACAAACACCGAGTCCAGAGCTTCGGACCACATTATTGCTTTTATTACATCGGGATCTGTTGAGAAAAACACAAATACAAATATTTTATTTAGTCCTTGACCGACTTTACTCACTTTTGTCGTAAACATTCGATGGCACATGGACAGAACTGTGCGACGTATCAACGGAGATATTATAGAAATGTGTATCCTGATTTAGGGACATGTTCAAATACATGTACGTGTTGTTTTCCAAGGTCTCGAGAATCTCCTCAGCCCGTTCGCCATTGTAGCAGGAGTATTTACTCGAGTAGTATTGAAACTCATTCATGGCGTACGTTTCGTTGAAGACAAACTCTTCGGCCACCGATTCGGCCAGTTTGAGAATGCACTTGACCGCGTCCATTTTGCGCGACAACATGCGACCGACATTTTTTACGATCGACTTGATCAGCGCTGTACCGTTTTTCGTTTCAACGCGGGCGTTGTACTCTTTGTATTTCTAAAATGAAACATGAATAAAATAAATTTAGAGGGAGGGAGGTTGGAATGAGTTGGTTTCAACTTGCGGCTTTGATTTCGGGGGATTTTGTCATCTTTTTGGCCAGTTCAAATAGTTCCTCGCCGAATTGGTCCGCCCATTTGCCAATTCTGAAAAGGGGAAGATTTTAATAAAGTTATAATTCACATTTAGTTTGATTTGAGTTGAAAGTTGTGCCAAATGATGATCCAGCTGTCACTTTTGGGCTTATTGCACAGTCTAACTTCAACTATATAGAATTAAGAAATTTCTAGACCCTTTCTATGAACCATCGATGATCTTATTACCATTTGTAGACCTGTGGTTGCATCATTGTCACTTGGACTCCCGCAAAACTAAAGGAACGCCGTCCAAGCGTGCTAATGGCCACTTAAGGGATTCACCTCGATCCCACCACGCTTTAATTGTCATCACATCATCATACCGAGCTAATTGGACAATAAATACAGTTTTGGCCTCCATAAACTAACTCATTAACAAATAAAAATAATTTATAGTTTAAACCACCCACACATTTGCATTTCAAATGGAAAAACACTTTCCTACTCATGCGGAAAATGAACCCACCCCCAAAATTCAACTTCAAACGATTTGTTAAACAAAAGCAAATATTTTTCTTTAATTTGGTACATCATTTGTTTTCATTTCAATCGGCCAAAAGAGTTTAGAAACGTTTGACATCTAAAAATACCTCCCATCTACGTTATCATTGAAGATAAACAACCTTGACAAATCATAACATTATGTCAAAAAAGAAAATAATACAAATCGAAAAAAAAACCTAATTAAAAATAAATTGACAACAAACCGCAAATAGCCTGTCGCACGCGACGAATGACCGACATTCGAAAACTTGAAGCAGGAAGAAAATGCAAAACAACAAAACCGCCGTCCCAAACATGCGCAACCAGTGATAAACATAAACAAATCAAATCCACGGCTGTAAACAAGCCTCAACATGTGGTTTAAAAAAAAACTACCCCCACGAGCTGCGAATCAAATGATCAAAACAAAAACCCCCTACCCAAACAAAACGTGTTTGTTTACAAACCAAATTTCCCAGCAAAAGAATTCCCCCAAAACCAATTAAAAATATCCCACCCCACATTCGTTTGCTTCTTATACCGCATCTCCCATGATCCACCATCTTTCGTGTGAGCTATTTTTAGCAACATTTTTCAACTTCACCCCGAAAACACTCAGATGAGCAATCGTTTTGTCAAAAAAAATTCTACAAAATACCCAGGGGGACCAGGGACCACCATTGACCATTTCTAACCCCCAATTTGGTTATTATTATTCGTATTCCATAGAAAAATTTGATGAAAAACCATGTCAAACTTACGCATCATCCTCGGGAGTAGCTGTGACTGGTTGAGGTGGTATCGCAATTAGGTGGAGCACAAAAAATATAGCCACAGCAAGGCAAATGCGTGACATCAACTTTTCACTGAGTCGAAACATTTTTCTAGCATTTTCCAAAAGGTTTGACTTTTTGGTGCTGTAGTTTTTTTGTTTAAACTTTTTTTTGAACAACACTTTTCAATTTAATATGATTTTAAACAAAATATTTTCACATCGATTTTTCCACTTTATTGGCACACTTTTCTTTGGGGCGAAGATGTCGCTCTTGCTCTTCTTTAATTAGTCGTCACCACCGTGTACGACTTGACTTTTCCGAGTGTGTTCTGTATCGGTGGTGTGCTGTCGGAAAACTGACAGCAGAAAGGTGGTGTTGTTTTTTGTTTCTTGTTTTCGAAAAGCGAACAAATTTCCCGTATCCTATTTATAGGATTCGCTTTTTATGATGACATTCGTGGTGTGTTTTGGTCGCGGTTGGCTGCTTAATGACAGCTTGTGAGAGAGTGGACGCCGCTATTTTCCCGGTATTGATTTTTCCGGAGAGCCGTTGACCACGTGGAAACGGTAAACAAATGCGAAAGATGTAGTCGGGAGAAGGGAAAACTTTTGGAAAGCTTTTGGCCAATTGAAATCAGTTATGCCGGTTTTTGACATATGCCAAACAAACATATCCAATTTAATATAACAATGGGCACATTCAAAAACTTTGTTGTCGTAAGTTGTCAACAAGATCTGAACGCAAAAACTAGATTGGTCGGGAACGTCACTTTTCCTACGTCAGCCACATATGCAAACTGTCAACTTAGTATTCAGTCACGAATTTCTTGTCTAGATTCGTCGGCCACCCCTTCATAAACATCAACTGACGCAGCAGCCTATATGAACGATATAGGCCAATCAAAAGTGAGATACATCAAGTCAGTCAGCTGTCAGACTCTTACTAAATTATATACTCGAACGTCCCCAATTTATTGGCCCGGTCATGGTTTGTAGTCAGTTTTGGCTTTTGTTAGGAGATAATTCAGTGAGACTAAAGGCAAGGTTAGACTGCATGAAACGATGTTTTCTGACAGTTCTCGCCATCAAAATAGGGTCATATAACACAATTCGAGTGTCTCAAACGATCAACTATGGGTATATCTTTACAACTGCCTATTTCACGGGTGGCACATTCACAAACGTCAAAATGAGGCCAGATGCTTATTAACTAATTTTAAAAATCTCGCCTCGTTTAACATAAATAACTTGGCCAGTCTTTTGTAGACGTCAAAAAGTGGCAGCGGCTTCTAATATGATTTTTGGCCCGTTTGAGGCGTTCGATAACAAAGGGAATTTGACATTGACGTTATGTCACAGCGAAAAGTATTTTTAAATCAGGAAGCAATCTAGAAATGCAAAATTTGGTGGAGTTAACGATTGTCAGTGCTTAACTGTCACTTTACGGTGTATATTCATTATGACAATGCGATGGACTTCATTCAAAAAGTGACGTTTGTCAAAAATTCCACTACGGGTTGCAATAATTTTGATGACATTTTTGTTATTTCCTGGCGTTTTTCTCATCATCTCACTCTGTCACAAAGTGTCTTAAGTGAAGTATTGAGTTATTTTATTTAGTGAATGACTTTTTAACCAAAACCTGAAGTTGTCATGTTGAAATGAGTACGGCTCTGTCAAAAATGGAATTTACGCGCGTTTATGGAGCTATGCATAACTGACAGCTGGCGTTTAAAGGAATACTTATTTTGGTTTTGGGCAACCATTTCAGTTGTTTTTGGTTTGGTTTTGACATATGCTAAGGAAAGAGTCAAGATTCTCTCCATAGGTGGCGTCCTGAAAAAAGTACAGGGGAGATCTTTGAAAAAAGAAATGAGCGAATTCTAAAAAGAAAGTTTATTTGATTTTAGTTCACTAACAAACTACATCAAAAGGTCAGCGCCCTCCTTTTCAGTTGATGGAACTAACACCACCAACTAAACGAATTTCGCGACTGTACAACGAGTCTTCTGTCCTTCTTCTCCACACATCGGCAACACTGCTGCAAATAGAAAGCCCTCCATAAAACTTACCCTTCCAATGGTAACTTGAAAATCAATGAAAAGCTCAAGCTTTTCCTCGCCCTAGGATGATGGAAAATCATCCGAGAAAAATCCGTATCATTTGCGGATCAAAAAAAAACCCAACAAGCGGATTTATATATAGATGGAGAGAGATGATACTCTCCAGGGTGATTGGGTACCCTTTTGAGCTTCCAACTCGCACACACACACACACCCGCATAAGGGTAGAGATAATGAACACCCCAAGTGCGTGCAGCAAACAACAGCAAGCTACGTCGACTTTTCCTTTTTTCCAATGTTGCTAGGTTAGGTTGGGGGGTGGTTTTTTCTCATCCGTTCGTGAGATGAGCAACCTTGAACCTGAGTACCACAGCAAGGTGGCTATAGTCGAACTGTTGTGCAAATTTGATACACACCCTTCGAGGAAGTATACGCAATAAACGTAGTACGCTGTCCCCCCGCACACAGACAACACGTTGTAAGTTGAGTAATGTGAGGGATCAGCACAGAGATGAAACGTTTATGACAAGAACGTCGTACGCATTTTCTCGAGAAGGCCATTTCCTGACACAAAAACACACACGCACACACATTGGTGGCTGGGGAAATCCTTCCAAGTGTTTCTGAGGGATAGGTGTTTTGTATTAACTCGGGATACTTTTATTGTAGATACTTGCGGGCGAAGAGGGTCAAGTATTAATTTAGTCATTTCGTTTTTGGATGCGGGTACGGGCAATACCTAATCTGTGCATTGTTTGGATTGGAAATACAATTTAGTGCTGAGTGATTTTTCCTTAATTAATATTTTCTGACAGTTCTTGTGTTTCAATTAGGGAAATTGAGTGCTTTTGTTGTCTTATTGGCTGTTTGTTTGTTTCCGATCGAAAAGTGTTAGTTTTATCAAAGTAGAAGGCGTAGGAAAGCAACTCGAGAGTGTGAAGGAAAGAAAGTTTTAAAACTATTGGCCAGCGGAAGTTTGGCAAAGGCAGAGTTTAGTAAAACTTACAGGGGATTTAATAAAATCTACTGACAGATATAGATGTATTGATGTAGAGAAATGAATAAGAAAAAAGTTGGCAATAACGGGCTAGAACTACCTCAAGTGACAAACTGGAACTCAAAATAAGAAGCTTGCACAAAGTGAGAAGGAGGCTTGCTAGCTAATAAAAAAAAGTAAGGTTGTAAGAAGTCCAGGCCCTAGGGCCAAATTCTTATTTCTTTCTACTTGAACTTCATTAATTATTGAATAAAACAACAAACAAACAGCAATAATCATTTTTATTTACTGACTGAAAGTAGCTGGGTCTTCTTATGTTCTTTGTTAGTCTGTTGAACTACTGAGCGGAAGGTTTCAGGTTTAACCCCCGGTACAACAAAATCCGCTTGATCACTAAGTGTAACTATATATTAACAATTTCATGGTATACTGTATACATCAAAAAGCTATCACGTATTGAATCCAATGAAGTCTGGCCTAAAACTCCTGAACAGAACTGCGTCCGACAGTTTTTCCCCAATTCTCTCCCAGGAAATCTTACTTCCTGATCAACTTAGATAAAAATAGCCTGAGAATATTAACAGGAATAATCAGTTGCCACGGCCTCATGAAAAAAAAAATACTTACACCGCATTGGAGTCTCTCCGGATCCAACATGCAGACTACGTCATGAGAGTGATGAATCCTCACTTCAGCAACTCTTGCTGACATTGACATACACTCAGAGAAGATTCTTTTCTTCCTGACTGCCTCCGAAGTGAAAATATGGCTCTAGGACCTTACCAGAGAAGGCACAATAGGCTTCTTTAAGAGGCCGCAGTGCCAGAGCCCCCTTAAGGGCTCTCCCGCTTCACAATCTAATCTAATCTTATATTAACAAAGCTTCTTAATTCAGCCGTTCAAATATGCTGGTTGTGAGAAGCAAGGCGTGTGTTTTCAATACTTATTTGCTGTTTTTGGGAACAGTAAGCTACGCTAGAAGTATACCCCAACATTAACGACGCGACGGTGTATAAGCTTTATCTAGTTTCGAGCGAAAATATCCGAAGATTTTTGAGGTAGTCTAAGAAGTTATCAACAGTTTTGGAACTGCTATTGTTAAAAGGTGTTATACGCTTCTTGAAGGGCACGACTGTATCTGACAAGTCATGTGTCGCACAAGACAGACTTAAGCGAAGGCGAATTAAGGTATTCTTTGACGGCTTGGATGTAAAATGTTTCGAGAGATTTTCGGTCTCGTTCTCTAAGACAGATGTTATTTTTTAAATATTTTGAAGACTTCTTTGTTACAGTGGCATCGTCCCGAAAAGTCTTCAAAGATGGCTGGGAACTAAAACGCTTTAAAGAGGTTATAATCTCTTATGGTGTACACGTTTAGAGCGAATTGAAACCTGTGATTTAAGCCCTTAGAGCCCTCGATTTCAAGCCGAAGGAATAACGCTGAAGTTTTTGTGTTATGCCACGAGCAGATGAAGGCGAACTCAACCAACTTGCAACGCGAAAATGGAGACAGTAAGTAAAAGCCCGCGATTGACAGAACTCTACATAAGTTCAACCAAAAATCGTGCTTCTATACTTGATGAAAGGTTGTAGCCATCTTGTCTTGGACAGAGGTGTTTCAAACGTGTTAAGCCCCAAAAACCAAAAATTAAGAAATTTGCTTTAAACCAGGTCTTGCTATACCAACTGAAAGTCGAAGTCGAAGTCAAAGACCGCGGTAGCTGGAGCTCCACTTAAACTAAGATCTGTAGCTATCTTCGGCAGATGTGTTTCAATAGCTTTTAAGCAACTTCAAGCCAGATCTTGATATATCTACTGAAAGTCAAAGTCAAAGACCGCGGTGGAAGGCTTTAGCCATCTTGGACATAGGTGTATCAACAATTTTAAACCTGCGGAAGATAGAGCTGCAGTTAAGTTAAGATCTTGGGCAGAGGTTTTTTAATAGTTTTTAAGTCTTAATAAATCTACTAAAGGTTTCTGTTGCAATCTAGAGTAGCGAAGTGGGTCTTGAAAGAAAAGATGGTCTAAACTTGTCGCCAAGAGGGGAATAAGTAAAAGAAAGTGGAAGACATTATTTTCCGTCAAAGTGTCGAGTTCGAAAAGTTGATCAATTCTCAGCTTGAAACACGTTAACCGTGAAGCGTTTCTCATGTAAAATCGACTGAATTCAGTGATAGCAAATAAAGCTCATTTACGAATGCGCCGATTCGATTCAGCCCAGCAACGTTTCCCCTTAAAAAAAAATAGGAACAGGGGTCACTGATGTTATGTCTTGTTTATGATAAGTGGTGAAGAAAAACAGCCTACCAAGAGCCGTCGCTGCTGACAGTAACTTGGTGATCCGTTTATACACACCTCTCACCGTGAGCCTGTCAAAATTCGCCGTCGACTTTGAAGAGTTAAATGACACAATGGAAACAATTGATGGTCTATGAAGTGAAGCTGTGCAAATTGCCACAAGAGCACTAAGGGTAGAAGGGTAGGGGAGGCATTTCGGCTGAAATAATTACTAAACTGTCAAATTTTCGCAACTCTAAATGAAGACCAACTATGAAAAGGATTAGTTCCAACAAAATGCCATCATCTCTTGTCTGAAAAATCAATTTAAAACAATACCCTCTCACGCGTGTTGTGAAAACTCAACCCTTGTTCAATTCAATTCGCTTTAGATTTTTAAATTCGCCCTCGCGTTGTAATCTGAGTTAAGTACGCACAAGTGTATAACAGTGACGCCAATCTTACCCAGGATGGCATATCCTACAGACACATTTGCCTTGTTTTTAAATGCCAATTTAATAAGCAGCTGCTCGGTACGCAATTGATTTTCCCTAAGAATGAGGTCCTGTAAGTCAGTATACTTCCTGAAAACATATTTTATTTCCAGAGGCTGTCATCCTGTGCAATGTAAATTAGCAATTGCTCAAAGTATCCTCCCAAAGAAATCTATACTCCTTTCATTTACCAAAGTTAACACAATTGACCTGTGTTGTTCCTGGAATTCTTCCAGACCAAAATGCCCTCGACTGACATCGCAACTGCTGACCACGGACCACCATCTGGCTTCCTATTAGCTCTTCATCTTTGAACGGGCTATCCCTATACGCTATACGTTGTTGCCGCAATGTATTCTCGTCGGGTGTAATTTCAAATAATTGAGGTATCCTTTTAATGTATTCAACTTGCACAGAGCACATCTACCCACCTCTAAGCAAAAAAGCCTGCATATGCGGTGTAACATTCAGGAGGGGACGAAAAGAAAACTCCCTCGGTTTGGCATTTGGCAGCCGCACTACACAAAAGCAACGTCAATTCTATTTTAAGAACACGGATGTTTTCGCAGTGAAAGGACTCGGTCGGTATACCGGGTAGCTCTCAAACGTTTCGTTTCGTTTCGTTGCCTCTATCGGTCTAGGCCACTTTGATAGACAGCTAATTGGTGCTGAACATTTTTCTGAGGAGTCCTTGTTTATGCATCCGGCCATAATGACACTGAACAACAATGATAAGCTCGAGGACGATGGAATTTGTCAATGGAAGCCGGATCTGCCTTCGAAAGGGCACAAAGGAGTTCGTTAAAAAGCAACAGTTCCCTCGACAAGAAGAATATAATTGGATTGTTATTTTTCACAACATTAGATCAGTCAGAGGGAGATGGAGAGAATGCCAACGGGCTTCCCTTTTTTTATTGTCGTATATTCAATAAAACCACCTACTAACGAAATTTAACGATTGCCTTTGAATAAAAAAAGAAAAGGAAAACGCAGAATGAGTCATGCGGCTGGAAAGGACAATGCCCCGTCTTTGATGGCAAGGCGAACGGCTTTTGGTATATATACAAAACATCCCTCAAACAGCGCACGAAAATTAGTCATCAACACGTTGACTTGATGGCAAAACATCCACACAATGAGGCTTCTCAAGTTCATTGGCTTAATGGCCTTGTTGGGGGGTGCTTTAGCAACAAAGCGGAGCACCACTCGTGATGGAAATTATGTGGTGGGCAGCAGCACCTACTCTCCTTTACGGGATAGACGCATGGGATTGATAGCCACATTGAGTATAGGTACACACACGGTAGAAAAGGTGAGCCGTCGAATTTTGGTCTACAATGTTCCCAAGACTGGACAGGCGGTGAGATAAGCTCTGAAACTCTCTGATATGCTGATGCGATCAAGAAAGTTTAAAGAACCGGATATAAAAATCGTGGACGGACTCAAACACATCCCAGGCCTGCTTGATGGTTCAGAATCATGGACTTTATATAAAAGGCCGATAGAGATCTCCTTGGTCGCTTCGAACGTGAAATTCTATGAGTGATTTTCGGTCCCGTTTGCGTTGACGGGCTTGGGCGGAGAAAACAGCGAAATCGAGCTGGTCAAAAAAATACGCATCAGTCGTTTAAGATGGCTGGGACATGTAGAGCGAATGGACACCAACTCTCCAGCCCGAAGAGTCTTCGATTCCAAACCGGAATGACAACGCAGTAGAGGGAGAGTCCGCCTTAAGTGGAAGGGACCTCAACCAACTTAAGGTGCGCAATTAGAGGCAGTGACCCACAGAGACCGTGCTAACTTGACGTTAAAAATGCCTTCAATTCGGCAAGCTGGTCATGCATTAGGAGATCCTTGGCCAGAATGGAAACGCCGTACTACCTGCTGAATGTAGTATCAAACTATCTTACCGACAGGAAGTTGGGGTACCATACTGGCGATGGCATTAAGTACTACAACATCACCGCGGGAGTACCACAAGTGACGGTGCTTGGACCCCTCCTTTGGAACATACTGCACGACGCAGTTCTCCGATTAACGCTGCAACAAGGAGTTAAAGTAATAGGCTTTGCTGACGATATCGCAGTGGTTACTGTGGCCAAACATATCCACGAGATAGAGTCCGCCACGAATGAAGCATTTCCTAGAGTCTGCAGGGCTAGAACTAGCTGACCACAAGACCGAGGCTGTCTTGATAACCAGCCGAAATACTGTGGAATGTGCAAATTTCTGTGTTGGAAACGAAATGACTAGATCAAAGGAGTCTTTAATGTACCTATAGGAGTAATGCTCGACAACAGGTTAAGCTTTAAAACGCACGTCCAGTACGCCAGCAAAAGGGCGTCACGCCAAAAGTATTCTGTAATCCAGAGTGGTCAGCTCAATACTGCTTTACGCTGCACCGGTCTGAGCAGGGGCTCTTACAACGAAGGAAGCAAGAAGGAAGCTCTCGTCAGCATACAGGCTCCTTGCTTTAAGAACAATAGGCGGATTCCGAAAAATTTCGAACGAAGTAGCCTGCGTTGTTGCACAAATGATTCCCATCGACATTCTTGCTATCGAAATGCAAAGGATCTACCTTAGGCTAAGAGTCAACCGGCAAGAGGTCAAGAAGAAAGGGCAACATCTACAGCACTGTGGCAAGCCCGGAAGGATAACATGGCAAAAGGCAGATGAACCCACAAACTGATCCCAAACATAGACATAGAGGTCTGAACAAGAAGAACAAGCGGGGAGCGTACAAAACGAGCTAAGAAGAGCCGAAAGACAAAGAAGGGTGGAAGTGGCAGACGTTGATGATTTAGCATGAGTTGCTAACCAGCCCCCCGAAGTAATACCTAACGGCAGTCCCGCGGGGAGAGTGGTAGAAGAGGACCTACAGGGGTGTGGTTTAGTACGTAAGGCGTACATGCCACATAGTATGGACTACTGGTATCTATGAAGATTACACATCCTTTGGACGCAACTAAAAAAAAAAACCGTGCTAACTGGAGAGGCGTATTGGTTAAGCAACAGTTCCACCCCCGGACTGTAGTAGCGCCACCTAGGCGGCTTTTTAAGCTTCTATGAATAACAAAAATGAGATGGCAGAAATAGTTTGAACAAAATCGGAGGACAAGAACTGGATTTTTAAGTCCACTCCTTGCAGCAGAGAAAGAAATGGCCTTAAGTGGTGGGGAGCGTCTTCAACCGACTTGTTGTTTGTAACCGGAGGTCGACGAGAGACCAACGTGGTTGGAGGGATTTGTTACCGGCAACCGTGACTTTAAATTCGTACATCTTCTAAATGAGTTGGTCGATTGCGGTGAAGTAAAAACTAAATGTTATCCCATGTTAAGCTTTATGTTTGACTGGGAAATTCATACGGATTGGGTGAGCGGTTTTAACGTGATGCGCGTACAAATCCACATAAAAAAGACATCATACGTCACAGTAATAAACGCTACGTTTAATATTGAACCGTATAAACGGTCGACAAATGTCTATCAAACCTTTTTCAATTCTACTGTAGGTGTGACAGTTTTCAATTGCATGCGTCCATTATCCTCGATTGTTATTGTTTCCATAAGTCAAAACAGAAAACAATAAGCGCCTAGTTTGATCGACAAAACCCACAGGTATATAGACAGACCCCCCCAATGGTGAGTGCGATTTCAATTGTTTTCCGGAACAACCACACTCGCAACAGACCGTATTCCGAATGGCGCCCGAGAGCGTGGCGCGCTAAATTCCAACCCGAAACCGAGAACAAATATGCATGCGTTAATAAAGCCATGTATATGTATGTATATGGCCGGAACTGAAATGTCAACCCCAACAAGCTGTCGTAATAATTATCACAGCACAGAGAAATATCCATTAATTTGCCGACTTAAATGAATTTATTTATTGCGCGTTGAAAACGCACGTTCAAATCGGTGAACGGTAAAATGTCCATTCTTAATACAATTGCGAGTTTGTGTAAACACATATCGAGGTGTTTTGTTGGTGTTGTTGGCTTTGGCCAAAATAACAATAATTGCATTCAATTTTCAAAAACGAAAATCGAATTACAGGTTGCACGTGAGGTTTTCGTCCTTAATTTTGGAAATTGAAAACCTATAGTGGTGAATGCGAGTGTGCATAAAGGTTTTAACTGAATTAATTCGCTGGAAATTTCGATTTATACAGTTATAGTCGTTCGTAGGAAACTTAATTTGTAACGCAAGCGATTTGCATTTGAATCGAATTGCAAACTGGAGGTCAATATATCGATATACCTGTGTGTGTGTGAGTTTTCAGGAAATGGTCATGGTTCTGGTGCAAATTAATTCCATGTATGAAATCAATGCCGGCGGCTATTCAATTGAATATTATTTAGTTTACAGTTTTAGAGATATTTTTAGATTGGCAGCACTGATGGCTGATGACAGATGATTTGCGCTCAGTAGGTACGTTCCACTCCTTAGACAAATTTCCTATGATTTTCTTAAACAGTTTTTGAATACTCCGCAAAAAATGATCGACTCTATAAAAAAGGGACAACAACAGCAATCCACTTCTGTTTACCCTATTAAATATGTTAGGTACTGTATCAATATTTGCATGAACCCTTACAGTATACCTAGGAAGAGTGGAAAAAAGAAACCTCTGGGGCCGCCTGATTCGTGCTGCATTCATTCGAGCGACAGCATGCCACCACCTCATATGAAATGCAGCCAAAAATAATACCTTCTCACTTATTTATTTCATTTCCAATAAACCTCCCTTCGACACGATATAAATAAATGTATCTCTCCGAAAAAAGCAGGAATAAAAATAAATAAATTAACGTCCATGTAATCTAAACCCACAGCCATTATCCCCCACCCCCTCCATACAGATTCACACCCCAAGTGGTGAACGGTGAAGGCAAATTTATCACCAAGCGGAAATGGCATTTTCGTACCTAAATAGCGGCAAAAAAAAGAGACACACAAATGCCTACCTATAAAAAAAAGAAGCCCGGCCAACATGAAATGGCCTCAAAGCATTTAATAGGATTGCCTGTGTACCCCTAACACGTCTGCCGGTTGGTCATCGAAATTGGGGGCGCCAGACATTTCTGCGCGCAAAGGGTAGCATGTTACACTAGATCCAACAGACAGTGAGTGACTCACAAGGCGAACGCACTCTCTCCTGACTTATGGGTAATTTAAGGACTTAACTCGTGTCTCCAAATGAAGGGTTCAAAAGTCGTCACCGCTCAATTACAAATTCCGATTTGACGAGCGACGACCACTGGAGCCGCGAATATTCAGCGTTGATTCAATTTTTCGTATTCTGGCCAATTAGGAGCGGTAATGGCGTGTAAACCAAACGCCTCTGACTAACAACAAAAAAAAAAGAAACACAACAGGCAAACAATTTAAGTTTTGATTGCACAATTAGAACACCATCACATGATAGGTTGACGTGCGTAATTACGCGACAACACACACGCACTGTCACTCTGGTCCTACACAGCGTTGCCACTAAAATCTATAGCAAATGTAGTACGTTAGCTACAAAAATGTAGTATTTTCAAACAAAATGTAGTACATGCCAATCTCCCATAATATTATGTTTCTATTTGGTATATAAGCAATAATACTGATGGGTCCAAATTGACATTATCTTTTATAAGCTAGTATTTAAAATATTTTGAGTTGTTTCTTGTAACCTATTACTTTTTCCATCTTTTAAAAAAGTTCGTTTGGAGCAGTTTTGCTCAACAGAAGGAATACTGTGTGGAAGACAGGATACATCCAGTATCTAGGCGGCCGTTAGCTCTTGAAACATTGAGTTGCCCAAACAATTCGCTTTTTTATTTAATACACATTAGGAGATCAGATTGGAAGTCCACTCAAAATACGCCACAGCTCATTTCGAATTTCCTTATTTCCAATCCAACAGGAAAAAATGGTGAAAATAAACGTAGCTCAAGAAATGTAGTACTTTAGAGTAACGATGTAGTATGTAGTACGGCATTCAAAATTCAACCGAATATGTAGTACAGTACTACATATGTAGTACAAGTGGTAACGCTGGTCCTACACTGAAAGAAGGTACTCTACACAACAACAACAACAACAACACAGCGGTTCGAGTACGAGTACGAGTACAGATGCGAGAATTGGAAATTGGTTTTTGATTGCCGGGGAAAAGATGCTAAACGAGTGATATATCGATTTAAAATGGCTGTGGGAAATGAACGACCGGTGGCAGTGATTTTCATTTGATTCCTGGACAGATAGGGCGGACAGGGTCATCAGTAGCATAATCATTATAATGAATGTCGGATGATGTATTTTTTCTGTTCGGTGTATTGATGGGTAGCGACATTTACATTTTTAGTTTACTTGGGCGTTTAATGGAGTATTTCACCCATGAATGCCCCCATACGCGTGGTGCTGATGAGTGTGGCGATTGGGAACGATTTTTGTGTTTTTTGGGGCAGAAAAAGACCCTTGGTTAAATTTTTGCGAAAAGGGAGTCCAAAGGTCGATTGATATAATTATCATCCAACTCTGTTCTCATCGTTTGTGATAAAGGACTATATGCGGGAACCTACCAGCAGACATTTACCTTTTTTTGGTGGATATTTCACAAAATTCGGCTTTGAAATAAGGCCGTAGTGGGTACGACAAGAAAGAAGTGAATTTTGGCGGCTCTTTGCTCTTTTGAAATGAATTTAAGGATTTTTTTGTAAGGAACAATCGGGATGATCTTGATTGTCTGTCATTTTAATTTGGTTGCCTTTGAATTTACTTACTGCAAGCTTTTATTGAGTTTAGCCTGTCACGGTTTGCAGCTTAGCTTTGAACCATCTCCTCCCAACCGATTTTGCTGCATACCTTTTTAGTTGTTTTGACTGGTGACGGTGCAATTTGCGATACTTAATATTTAAATATTTTGAAAATTGCCGCCAAAACAATATGGCGGATGGTGTATATTTTACAAGCTTTTATTTTGTTTCTGTCTGTAATCAAATTTTGCCACTGAATTTCGAACCATTTCTTCCTAATATGCAATTCTTTATATTGTAACAAAGAAATGAAAAATAGTTGGCGCAACAGGTCCATGGGACCCTACGCCTAGCTTCTCACAGCCATTCGTTTTGTGTGAGTTTTTTATTTTTGAACCGAATGGAAGGGATCTTCTATTTTATGCCGAGTCCAAGCGGCTGCTAGAGAAGCTCTTTCAAGACCGTTTTACTTTTTGATGTTTGTCAGACTTCCGCGAGAGGTGGCGCAGTGGAAAAAAACCTAAACATGTAATTTGTGCTCTTTCGGGGGTCGAAACGGGGGACCCATTCTGTAATGTTCTCCAAGAGACAATATAAAGACAGCCGCTCTGTGCCGTAGTAGCGTATGAAATGCCTTAATATTTATTATTTTTAAATCATCTTTGACATTTTGTTACAGTTTTGCTAGCCAGCACATTTCTAATATTTAATACAATGTTGCTAGACACTACACATCCAAAACAGTAACCACCAAGCCACCTTATATTGTAATATTTTCAAAATGGCCGCTATGGCGGACGATCAACCGTGTTAATATGATGAAAGAGCTGGTAATGTAAGAAACAATAAAAATGTTTGACATATTTTCAAAATGGCCGCGACAACAAGATGACGGATTACATTTTCTCTTTTCCACTCTCATGAACAGTTAACAGCACAGACACGAATTTTGGTATACAAACTCAATATGATTCGTCTTGACAAGGATTACGGTGAAAGATGATGTCGAGGGTCTGATTATGCAGCGAGAAGGTGGCACCCTGTAGAAGGCGGCTATGGCAACTCTGTAATCGATTTTGGACTCATTTGACGAGTACCTACTCTGGTTCTATGAAAAGTAGATCGACTATTATTATAAAAAGCTGAAAATTCATCAGTTAAAAATGTTTTATAACTCAAAGCAACTTTAACATATTTTACTTTGCAATTCAAGGCATTATTTTCTTCATTTCACAGTTAAAGTACTTCCTTCTCTCTAAAGTATGAAGTAGGTACCTACATCGAGACGAAAGTACCAAAATTCGAAAAAAAATAGATCGGTTGTAGTCTTCCATCACATAGTATATTTGTATATTTTATCTCAATTTAAAAGCAGTCAAAGCTCGAGCATTCCACATTTTACAAAGCTCTAAAAAAATTCAAATAAATCGTTACTGTTACGTTTCCGCTAAATCACGTTAAGAAGGAAAGGCTCTTTTCCCTTCACTCGGCTAAATTTGTTTTTTATTGGGCGCATTCAAAAACTTAGTTGTCTTAAGTCGACAAGATTGGTCTGGCAAAGATGTTACCTGAACGCAAAAACTAGATTGGTCGGGAACGTCACTTTTCCTACGTCAGCCACATATGCGAACTGTCAACTTAGTACTTAGTCACGATTCACGAATTTCTTGACTACATTCATCGGCTACCCCAATCGGCCAATCAAAATTTCAATGCATTAAGTCAGTCAGCTGTCAGACTTACTAAACTTCTTGAAATTTGATAGGTAGACAAAAAAAAGCTCTGAGTTCCCATAGTTCAGACTTTTCTCTTATGTCACTCGAAGATGTCATAAAAAAAACATGCCTATGTTTTTTTTTTATCTACTTTTTTCCATTATAGTTATGATTAAGTTCAGGCTTAGGTCTAAGTACCTACTAATTGATAGTTGTTACGCAATTTCAGCTTTTTTCTGAATTTTCGGAAAAAGGACCACTTTTCTAAGGTATCCTCACTACAGAAATGTTGCTTCTTTACAAGCCCATGAAACCAAATGAGACTTGTCACTGAAACGGCTTTTCAAAATAAAACGACTGAATTTTGAAAACTAGTTTTCGATAGATCCAGATCTTGATTTAACGAGTTTTGTTGCTAGTTTTATTACGAAAAGCATCAAAAGCGGGTTTCAAAGAATAATTTGTTGCTGGATATATGTGGAAATAAAACTGATTCGAGCCAAAATGTGTGTTACAAATTTATTCACCTCTTTCGGCATCTACGGCAAAGTTAACGAAGCGACATATCGATGGCGAAAGTTAGTTTAAGTCACCCAAAGTCAAAGGGAAAGAGTGGACACGACAGAAAATGTGAATTTTGATATTGCCGCGTGTTGTGCTTGTGAAAAGTGGAATTTCTTGTAAAAAGACGATCAAATGGATTGAATGGATTGGATATGCATATGTTAAACAAAATACCAGCCGTCGGGGATTGACGTTTCAGTATACACCATTCTGGCGATGAACAAAATTGCTTGTGGCAATGAGATATGCTTGACAATTGTTGGAGACTACAGCAGACTGTTCGGATCTTGTTGTCTAAAAATTGTTCCTAGAGTGGCTTTTTCATTCGTCTCCTAAGAAGCCGATATACCCCTCTCTAGAGGTCATAATCACAAGACGATATACTGCGGGCTTGCAAAAAAACCCACTTCCTCCTAAGAAATGGTGAAACTGTTCACACAAAAAAGAAGAAAAGACATCAGATACCAATTTATCCCTCAGTTGGTACTGTCATATTGGTGCATCAAATTGAAACGAATCGACACAACGAACCGGCCTATGTAGGACACCAATTAAAAATCGAAAATTGGCCAGAGAGAGTGCAGATGGCCAGTCACAAGTGCTATACCCTGAACATGATATTTATCGACAGTCGGTTATTATTTAAATTGGCAGTCTATTAAAAAAATTAAATACCCAATCAATGATTTGACAAAAAAATATATCACATTTCATTGAAGCATTTTTTGTTTGTCCCTGCACAGTCAGTACAGTAGTGGAAGTCAACACATCACGCTTCACGCAATAGCCTCGAAATTTCCTCTTTTCCTCGTTCAATCACCTTTAGCCCACACTCTTTCCATATTCCCATTGTCAGCGTTAATAACACACCCAACAGACATGGTTTTGGATAAAACAAAAAATTAAAGCACCACAACCACAAAGTTTTTATTAACAATTAAAATGGCAACACACCAGCAAAATATATACATACAACTAAACTACTAACTATCGACGAACAAAATTCACATATACCCACTTCAAAGAAGATACAATTTCAAGCCGCCAATCATAGTTGGACTGCTTGCGTGAATGCACACCACCATGGCGTGACACTTGTGTCAGGCACCACCGAAAAATGAACATGAACAAAAATTCCTGCAACATTGTACGGTTTTACGTCAAAAAAAAAAAAATACATAAAACGAAAAAAATAACCAAAGTCAAGTCGGGCTGCAAGTAGATCCTTTGCGGCCGGCCGGCGGTTAAATTATTCTATGCATGCACACACAATTCATGTGAAACAACTGGCTCATTGGAGCACAATTGACCCATGGAGCATATGATTTGTTAAATAAAGAATAATTAAAAGGGAAACGACCACCCTACCACCTACCACCTACTTCAAGGAGCACATTACACTCACAGCACATGGGTTGGTTGGCTGGCTACCCCACATAATATTTGAACAGCGTCCGTTTGTGTGCATTTGAGAGCACATCTTAAGTATATGGACGAACACGCGTCGGACAGCTAATTGAAAATAGATTGCAGCCAATAAAGCACAACCAATGCTAAGATGTCAACGGTCTTTGCTTTTGGCAGTTTCGATAGTAATTATTGCAAATTTCTGAAAAGCACGCATTGACGCAGTTCACAGGGGCGTATTGGGGGTGCATTTTTGCACTAGGCGCCACTTTGCGCGAAACCATAATTTAATTATTGACGAAAGGTTCTACACTTAGCTTAGAGATGGATGTGTCCACCTATGAACTTCAGCGAGAGGTTCAAGTTAAACCTCGATGGTTGCCTATTATGGAGGCCCACTTTGCGCTGAAAGGAGACACTTAAAGTTAATTGTAAAAATTGCACAATTTCGTCTCTAATCTGCGTCTTAGTCCTTAAAGACAAGCGAATGCATCCGAATCTGTCAAAATTCTGTTTCGTGGAATTTATACTGCATTTCTGCCTGCGCCCTTTGCAAACCTCTTCCAGGAAAACCCCGCTGCGGGCCTGTTAAACAAACATGCTTTTGTCTTTGTCATCTTCATCATTATTGTCACCATCATAATCAACACTGTCACCGCCAATAATTGTCAATCAACTGGTGCCCCTGGCTTCCCCCTCATTCACATTTGATTATGCGAATTTTTGCGAACGCAAATTCCACGCCAGATTCAACTGATGGTTTTTTCTTCCCATACTGAGTGTGCTTTAACGCCCGCCGAGGGTTGATAGATCAAAAAAATATTGGTCCCAATTCATCACTCTTGGGATAAGGTTATCGAATGCAAATGATAATTTGCATCTTCAGTAACGCACCAGCATGTCTCGTTTGTAATTCGCAAAGAGCCGCATATGATATACCGCAGCGCACTGCTATACAACCCCCCAGAGATATAGAAGATGAATTATAAATCTTAAAGTGACACACAGCAGTCGTGCGATAAACGATTGAGGGCGATGTGGAGGTTTTTATGGTGGGAATATTTGATTGGAAACAACTTCTGAAGGCGACGACGCGATGTAAGAATATGAACAGAAAAAAAAAACATGTCGGGGGTAGAAAGCGTTTAATTCAATCAATCAATTAGTTGAACGACTTATTGACTTGGTGGTTATATTCTTCTCTATTCGTCTCAGAATTGAAGTTTTCCATGTGTTCACGCAACGCATGCGACATGACACGACACGAAATGAGCCAAAAGAACTGGAAGGAGATTTATTGGAATGGATTGTG
Source organism: Cheilosia pagana (assembly GCA_936431705.1). Lineage (NCBI taxonomy): Eukaryota > Metazoa > Arthropoda > Insecta > Diptera > Syrphidae > Cheilosia > Cheilosia pagana. Next base: position 5,416,139 of record OW386169.1, read on the forward strand.
CGGGGTTTAATTTTTTTCAACATAGAATTTATGAAGTAGATACTTGTCAAGGTACATTTCTGCATTTTTACTTTGAAACAAGATTTCATTCGCCCGCGAACTCATCGAAGAATCCCAGGCGAATAGGTGGAAGAACCCGCTGCTTTTCGAAGGGGGTAGAAAACACAAGAAACGGAAAATGTAAAAAAAACTAAAGCAAATATGCTTAGAGGAAGATTATGCAAACTTACTTGGGAACCATACGCAACTTTGCGGAGGAGGATTATGCGAATTCACTGATAGGAATATGCGAAATGTAGGCTAAGGACTCTAAACCATGGGTGGCAATTCATTTACAAGTGGAGGAGGAATATCTATCGGTTTTAGAGAGTACTTACTAGGAATTCGAACTTGAGGCCTTTGCTATAGGTCCTTTCCATTCAATATGAAAAAAAAATGTAGCTCATACTAACAAAGGGTTTTGAGAAGCTCGTCATAGGGCCCTATTAATTAATAGTTTTTGCAACATTCTTACAGCTTGCATAAAATCCGAAATAAAAGGGTTGTCGATAGGGTCATGGCACGACAATGTGTCAACTTGTGAAGGCAGCTTCCATCATCCTACAAACTGTTATAAGAAATTTCGTCAAAAAGCTTCTATCCGATGGAGCACTCAGACACAACTACTGGTCCATTGTACTGCCAAAACAGACACCTTACATTGCTATACTTAGTTTTCGCGTCTGAGAAGGAGCTTCAGTGATGAAGAGCTTAGATGGTCGGCATTCACCACGTCAGCCCCAAAGATCCGCCACCTGATGCGAGCAAAGGCAGGACAACTACAGAGGAAGTGTTCCGCTATATCGTCATCCTCTCCACAAGCAGGACAGATAGTGGTGTCGCTCAAGCCCAACCACGATGGCATTCTTTTCCTGGCTCACAGTCAGGCCGAAGCCATTCCGTTGCCTGAGGAAAGTAGACGTGGTAGTTTAGTCGCAGTAGGATTTCTGGTGTCATTGCGTCATAAGACAGGGGTCAAAGGAAAGGATTATTCTCGCACAAGTTCATCAAAATTCCAATGCCCGTGGTACCAAAATCCGCCTCTCTTTAACCAAGAGATGGATTTCAGCGTACAACCCATGATAAAAATATCAAGGGGGGAGGTTCATCAGGGCATCTAGAGCGGAGCCAGGAGGAAAGCCCCTGTGCAGCCGAGACAAACCGTTCTTTGAAGTTTGGCAAAAGAGGCAGTAACACGTTTCCGCGAAAGCCTGTTCCACCATACAACCGATGCATACGAGAGGAGAGGTCTTACCATCGCCGTATTGATCCAAAGGACCCTTTTAGGAGATAAGCCCCATGTCTTTCCAAAAGCACATTTGCACTGCCAGAAAGTGGACAGCGCTTTATCGGTTTTCGCTTCGACATGCTTGGACCAAAGAAGTTTTCTATCTAGGATTATTCCCAAATATTTCACTTCATCAGAGATCGGGACACCTTTAAGCACAAGTCAGACCAGTGACCTTCCTCCTTCTCGTGAAGAGAACAACCGTAGTTATAGGAGATTCTAGTGCACCAATCATCGATCAAACCCAAGGATCTCTGCGCCAGAGAGCAGACAGTCCTTAGGTTTGAACAACGGCGACATCGTCCGCGTAGGCTTGTGTGTAGGTTCCAGGAAGATTGAGAACCGTTAGCAGAGAGTCTACTACCATACACCATAAAAGGGGCGATAGAACACCACCTTGAGGGCAGCCCCTGTCAAAAAGCTTAGGGATACCTTCGGCGTTCGACAAGACATATGACGTTACAATAATACCCAGATTAGAAGAGCAGGAAGCCCAGGTTATCTATGGTAAGCAGCTGACAATTTGTCTCAAGACTTAAACACTGAAAAACATTTTCAAATCAAAAACATCCATTTTCATCCACATAGAGCTTGAAGCGTCCAGAGTCGTCCGCCCAAAAAAAGTTATGCTTCAGAAAAAAATAAGGTCAAGCCCTACATCAAGCTTCGGTCTCCAAATCAGACAGTTGATGACTTGAAAAATGAAAAAAAATCCCCACTAAAAACGCGCACGCCAAAAAAAATTGACTTGCTCCCATCGGCTATTACCAATTGTGTTGTGACGTTTACTACTTCGGACGATACAAGCTGTCAAGTCAGTTCAGTTCAGTTGATGACAGCACTTATCTGATTTTATTCTCTTTTTTTCCAGCACATAACCATCTTTGCCGCGTTACCACTAAAAAGCTCGTTGCGTACTTTCAAGGACGGCCACCTCCTTGGCATTGTTTTCGGTTTTCACCTATATCTGATGCGGGGCGGGTCCCCATCTAAGCGCAATTAAAATCCTTCCGACTTGATAATTTCAAAATTTGATTTTCCACAAATCTGAGTGCCCTTAGTAACTGAAGTCATTTATCGCAATCCAATCCATCTTTATCAAGACGAACCATCTGCATATAGGTACCCGCATGTGACATGAACAGAAAAAAAAAATCCCAATCGCTGCACACAACGATTTCATTCAATAATCCAGAGCTTTCTTTGATTCTCTCGTGCTTTATGCTTTCCGCACACTCGCAGAGAGCCAAGAGCATCGTCTTCTTTATACACCCAGCCTTAATTGAAACCTGCGCTCTAACACAATCCTTCCTTCCGCTCCAACCAAAATGCACCGCACCACATCAAGCACACCAGCAGAAAAGCAGAAAAGCAAAACGATACCCTCAACTCTATACCAACTATTATATCACCTTCCTGCTGCGGCCACTACTCGTACTCGTACTAGTGCCTGTCCAATTGTGTATCTGTGCACCAGCAGCAGAATTAAAAATCGCACGGAAGAACAGAGGAGAACAACCGACCCAACACAATACCAGCTCAAAAGAACCGAAAGCAATCAGCAACATACAAAAAAAAATCCATCAAACTTTCAGAGCGACATCGTCGAAAAAAAAGAAGAAATTCCATTTTAGTATCTCGAACGGACGCTACCAGAGCAGAACAATCCATTAGAACAGTATTAGGTGCTCTCCGGTGTTGGTGTATTCAATTTTTGTTCTTTGCATCTTCTTCCAAATTCCTATTGTGGTGCAAGCAACAAAAAAAATTAAATAGTATAAGAAAAAAATTCAATTGAAGAAACAAAGGGCTTCCTCAAGGATTCCGTGGTATTTAAGTCGTGGTGGTTGCAAGCCCAGCTGTTATTGGTCATCATCATCTCCTCGCCAACCACGAAACCTCGCGCTGCTCTCGTTCAAGTTCTTTCGGTGCTCCCCATGAGTGTGTCACGTAAAGAAGAAAAAGTATATAGATAGATATTCTGAAGGTTAAATTCGCGACAACGACGACGACGGCGAAGAAGCAAAGCCGGCAATAAGTGCAAAAAAAAAATAGAAGAAGAAGCGAAAAACGTGTATAGGTGAATCTTTGCATTTCATCCCAAAAGTGTGCTCCAGCTCCAGATCGGTTTGACGTCTCTCGGTAGCTCAAAGATATTTAGCACTCGCCTCGCTCGCCGCAGTAATAATTTCTCTCCTCCTTGTCGGCTGTCGGAAAATTTCGCCTTCCTTTTAATTAATAAAATTAACCTAACGTTGTCGGAGTGTCGCCATAAATTACTCGAGCAAATAATTATAACACGCGACACGAACAAGAAATTGCAAAAAAAAAAAAAAATTGTTCAAAGAAAGTGGTATCTCTGTGTTGAGTGATTCCTTTTGGAAAATAAATATATACTCAAGGGCATGGTCTTTAGATATCCTGCAATATTGATCAGCGCAATTGAGGGGATTTTCTGAGCTGTAATTACCTCAGGAATACAGACGCTCCCGGGCTCACCCCCCGACGGTAAGTTTTGAATTAGCATACATCCACTCTTTTTGCACTTTTGAAAACTTTCAATTTCTTATAAGATGCACAGCACACCCACACAGCCACATGGGTATTGTGTCCTTTAGACACAGATCTAATGGAGAAAAGAGTCTTCTTTCAGTTGGGAGTTAATATTTCATACGAGCCAGTGGACTGGCTCCTTCAGCCTGTCATCCTTGATTTATTCACATTTTTTTTTCGGAAGCGTTTCTTTGTTCCTGTTCCGCCTTACTCCTGGAACGATTAATTTTCTTTGTATTCCACGGGATTATGAATTATTTATTTTGGTAATTTAATTTTTGTTTTTTTTTTAAGCTGTTTGTGCGGGGATGGATGACAGTTGGTATGAAAATTTACCTCTGTGTGCCTGTGCATTTTTGAAAACGTATTCCTCCCTGGTCGGACGGTAGTTGAAGAAGTTATTTCATAATAAATTCCTTGAACGCGCAGAGGTGGCTCTGGGTGTAGTGAGTGGGAGTTCAATATAATTACTGCCGAGGCAGTTTGACGTTTTTATAGGTACTGATCAGGATCACTATTGAGCGCATTCGAGGTGCATAATTTATGAATGAGATATTGAGAGACAATTTGTCCCGAAACAGCTGCTGTTACATTTTTTCTGGTTTTTATACCACATCGTCACCCTATTTGGCACAGTGTTTTTTTTTTGATAGTGAAAACTAGGGTAGCTTTGCGAAACTGATGGGGAAAAAATATTCATTCCCTGTTATGATGCAGCTGGTTGTTTTCTCAGGTAACAAACGAGAATATGCCACGGTGAAAATGGACGTTGTTTAGAATTTTAATCTTATTTGCAGATGCAGGGAAATTATTGCGAATTCGTTGGGGTGGTTACATTTATATATTTTGGTCAGTTGCCTACCATGCCAATGCCATGCCACAGTGTTGATGTAAGTCACCAGCCACGAGACTACTTTTTCAGCGACCAGCTAACATTCAATGTGGCCATTTATCCTCTAAATTTGAACTCACATCTCTGTTTATAAATATATTGCTTTAGGGCATTTAGGGGGCCGCCAGAGTCCGAGCCATCATGCGCGCTTTACTAGTAACCTAACCTTAAAATATTTGTGGGTCACAATAGATAGTTTCATTCGTAAGAACCTGGATACTTAGTACCGCGCATAGTGTTTCATTTTAAGCAATCGCAAATCGACTTAAGCTGGATAACTCCCATGGAATTTGACTCAAGTTCTGACAACAGGGGCACGAGAAATCTAGTAAGCCATTTACTGGAAATGATGAAAGCTTCAACACAATCTTTAGAATTTTGTTGAGGGTATATGCCCTTTAGAAAATGTAATCGTGGCGAAAAAAATCAATTTCAAACTGCAAAACGCAGCAGAGATTGGCAAGGCCATATCAAATCACTTTTAGAACAAACAGCAACCAAGTAAGAAAATCTAAAAGAAATAGCTTCAAGAAAGTCTGCCCGATAATATAAAGCACAACGCCCGGCGGAATGGTTACACAGTGCCTTGCGTCTCTCCAGAAACCAGAGGGCAGACCTATAGGAAATATGAGGACCATATGGCATACTCCGAAAGGAGGACTGAATAACAGCATAAGCCATTTGTTTTAGGGGTAGGCTACAATGGCCTATAGGTGGCATTATACAAGCCCAACTATAGAAAAGACGGGATTTACCTACTGCTATCACATCTGGTTAGAAAAACAAAGAGCATCAGTGAACCCTTCGGTATAAAAGACCTGCCAGAGGTCGAATCGTGTCCTTCGTGAACGAATAGAGTAATACCTGACAAAGTTGTCTTTGGTTTCGACTTAGTATAGCCCCTTTATGGACGCGACGACATTTCCCTTGACAAATCAAAGTCTTGAGCTACAGACGAACGTAAATGACGACGGAATGACAAAGGATTTCTATATCAAATGTTGACCACAGCAAAATGCAAATGATCATATCACATTTTCTTTCAAAGGTGACCAAGAAGTTCATGGGACAGCTTTTTAAGGGGAAAGTTGTAAACTCATACCCCAAAACCACCATCAATATGCATATAAATCATGCAGATCGACAGAGATCGGTCTTACATCAGCTTAGCTTATTAAAATGCAACCTAAAAAGTTGGAACAGAATGAAAATGATTTTTTTACGTTTAGGCCGTCATAGAATTTAGAATAATGTCAATGTTTCAAAAATACTGATTGTCACTGTGTTGTTAGTACAAACAAATCTACCACCACTGATCAGAAAAAAAATTCTGACAGATGGAACAGTAAAGAAATGACACATATCAGTGGAATGATTTGGTTTTTTTGTGGAATTGATCAGAAAAAGTTGTTCGTTCAGAAAAAAGAGTTAATTCTTTTTTTTTAGAAAATTTAAACTGACTTTACAACTCATAAGCAACATTTTAAGACCAAGATTGAGTTCAAACATTAACTTTAAGTGGTGAAAAAGCAAAAGAACATTTTTTCGGTTGCATTTTACATATCGCCATAACTGGGGCTTTAAGGGAATAATTTAAGATCTCCATTTTATGAGTTCAGAAATCTGAGGAAGTCATCTTGTTGAAACTGCATCTCTTCAGGATTATTGTCATCCGTATATCTGTTAATAAAGCTGTGATTGTGCTTGCAATTGACGCCAGCGGTTCGCCAAAATATAGTGAGTTGCGTGGTTCACTTCCTGGCAGGAGGGAGAGAGAAAGAGCAATCAGAAGTGGTTTTCTTAAAGGAATTAGAATGTTTAAAGAATCACAAACTGTTTATTTACAGATAGTTGTTATTTTAAGCAGAGGGCAATAGCTGTTTTCTTTGCCTACGATTTCTCTTTGAAATTCTGTACGATAGCACATTGGAAACAACTTGTCAAACTTGGTCGAGCTCCGTTCCCCTACCTTACCAAACATTGTCTCAATAGTAGCTGCATAAAAATCACCCAAAATTGATAAAGTTTACAACAATTAGAGAGGCTTTTACTTCTCGCCCAAAAGCAAGCTACATTGAGACCCTCTAGTGGAAATATTCTTCTAACTGGTCCCCTTAATTTGTGTCCAATTTTTTTCTCTCTTATCCTTTATTACAAATTCCTCTGATGAACAAAGAAGTCGGCTATGAAAGGGGATCTCTTTTTAAAACAACGCCCAGATCGGCGTAAAATATTCACAAAACGGATAGAAACGGAAAAATGTCAAACTTTGCTTGAAAAACAGAGCAGAATGACAGGAAAGGATTACTAGGGTTAAGCTTGTGTCAAAAAAGGAACAAAATTCAACATAAGTTTCGCTCCAAATTAGACTTCCGCTGAATGAATTCTATGCCTAGGACCTAAGATAGCCCAAAACCAATAAAAACCTATTTACAGAACGGAACAAAGTTGCGGGCTTATTGTTAACTTTGAATGGTCATTCATTATTTCGGGTAACTACAGCTTCTTCTACTACTAAGTTGATAAATAAAAATCGACACAAAGGTCCATTCAACTACAAGTCTTTATTAGTTTCTCTTTGAAGTTACACACGGTATAAGACTTTGTCAAAAGAGAATACCTTTCTACAATTCTCCGTCACTTGCACCAATAAAATCAAATCTTCAATATTCGGATTTGGTAAATAAAAAAAAAAACTTTTGCTATTGCCTCCCATTATCGACAAAATGTATACATTAATTTGATTAATGGCCTTATTTCAATGGCAAATACAGTCATAGCTGGGCTTCTACTAGCGTTAATTGGATTCGCACGAGAAATTAATTTATTTATAGTTTAGGTCTTTGAATGTATACCGTAATAGATGCGGTACATTTCGCGGATTTTACTAATAAAATTTCATCACCACAAAATCGAATAGAATGTCATCCAATATGACAATAACAGTTTAATATATCTACTCGTATGCGTAGCGTAGTGTAGCCACGCGTAGTTATGGGCGGAATAAATTAGCCAAAACGATTTAATTAATTTACAATGAGAAAAGCAAAATATTTGATTTACACCATGTGATTAAATGAGAAAATTTATTAACACAACTTGGGCTTATGAAACGGCTATGACTGACACTTATGATATGACATTTGGTACGACTTTTTGGGAAAACGAACATTTTTTCGGTGACAACTTTGGTCGTGTGTCAGTCGCGTTAATTGATTTATTATCGGCAAATTGTCGGACAGTAGACTGTCCAAAAAATGATCTGCACAAATTATAGCTAAATAAATTGTTATCCCATTCGCTAATGTTTTGTTTCGCGATTTGTTCAACTGATTAGCAGGAGATTAAGCACGGAATTTTAAATTAAAATCAGAATCAAAGAAACGGCTTTTTTTGCTGTCTTCACACCGATTGTGCTTATTTTACCTTCCCATGGTCCCATGCAACCTTATGCAACTTGTGACTTGTTAAACTTTTAAGCGAATGTCGGAAGTGACTGTCGAAAACTCAGCTGTCATTTGTCAAACATTAGTCACTCTAAAGGAGGGTTGATCCAGCGACAGCATCGACAATCAGTATGGACGCATTTTGAGCTCTTTTAGGTAGTTAAGGACTTTTAATATTAGTTGGGTTATTTAAATAGATGCCGCATCGGAAGAGCCATTAAAAGATCAACGGCAGCACTTCTGGGCAAAGTATAACTAGCCTTAAGGGCATTCCTCATCTGGTTGAATTTTGTGCGTCAGAAACAGTCACGCTTCGGTAGGCAATGGCCATCACTTTTGTTTTTAATGTCATTCGAAAGGCATTGGTTCAGGCACTGGTGGTGACAGTAATACTCGTTCACTATCAAAGAGACTTGGTACAAGACTTTTATCAAGTCAGTCCTACGTTCTACGCAACATTTTTTCACAAATTTTTAATCCTTTGACAGGCATTGCAGAGGTAGATTCAATATATGTACCTCTACGGGAGTTGCAGCGACCTTTACCATGTTCAAAAAAATAAGCATTTGTCGAGAAAGGTTAGGCGAATGGACATTATCGTCCGAAGAGCCTTCCAGGCCAACCCAATACTGGTAAGACTCGCCTCACTCAACTGACACTTACAAGTGGAAGGGGATCTGAACTTGAAGTTCCAAAAACCTCACTTGCTACAGAGGTTTATTTTTTGAGAGGACCCATGTCAACTGTGGGGTATAGCATCACTTAAATAAATAATTCACAAGATTTAAGTAAAGTCAGTCTTTTCAGTTTTTAGTGAGATTACGCAACTTATCGGTAGAACTTGCCGAACTGCGCATTTTTTCCTACGTCCCTTTTATCTAAATGTTTTATTTCCAAAGGTTTTAACACTGTTTTACTTGTTTTACATACGAAAAAGTGTTCCCAGACTTTCAAGATAATTTTTCCTATTTTATTTCGAAAAAAGTCCCACTTTCTGTTTAAAAATAAGGAAGTAAAAAATGCAAGTCGTTTCCAAATACATAGTTCTTATTGCAAATTTTAAACAAAGGATCATTAATCTATTTCAATTTGAGTGCATTCATTCTCTTTCCCATATTTAAAAAATTTTCATATGTAAAAAGACAAAATATTAAAAAAGAAGAAAATATTAGAAAAAATTCACTCATCAACTCATTCACTAAATCTAGAATTTATCTCACTTTTCTAAAGCTTGCCCTTTGATGTCCACTTTTTCACTAAAAAAGCCGTTAAAATTGTGGCTTTTCCCCTCAATCCAGTATCACTGGTCAGAACTTCTCTTTGTGGTCTTTGTATTTAATTCCAAAAATTTATTCTAGTGGCTAAAAACTTCATGACATAACTGTGTTAAAAAATGTCGATAATATTTAACCCCAATTACCCTTCCAAAAAACAAAAGCTCCTTATTTCTGTACATTTAAGGACATTTGCAATTTCTGATAACAATCAACACACAACATTGCAACAAACATCGCTGCTTTTGTAATTACTAAGAGCTTACTTTTTGTAATCCGCTTTGAAAGTAGATTATTGTGTGCACATCTTGCACCGTATTTTCATGTAATCACTACCTACATGCATTGGAAAGCTAAATTTGAATTTTTACCTCCTATACCGGTAGCTATGGCAACTTCTTTATGTTGATTAACTGAATTACATCATAGCGGCCCCAATTAAATGAATCACACGCAACTGCTTCTCGTTATTTATGGATTTAAGGGAAAACCTCCTTAGGTTGATTGTATGTGTATGTGGAGGGACGAAGTCATAGAGTAACAAAGGTAATGAGTGCTTTCGTGGAAAAACAAAAACACAACAAACAAAAAAATACTCAGAATTGAAATACAACATGGAGTGCAATGGGCGAACACGGGGTTGGATGATACGAGGGTGGTTGGGTTGTGCAGAATTGTTGTTGTTGACCTTGAGTATCACCTACCCTTGGAGCCCAATTAAAATTGCATGGGATCAGTTCCGGAAAATATATAAGTACATGTCAACTGAGACAAACAGACATTGTTACAAAACTGGACATAGGTTTATAATATACTAGCTGAACCGTGCCCGCCTTGCTTCACCCGCCTTGCTTCACCCGCCTGACACTTTTTAGACTAACAGTATTTTCATCGAACTATATCGAACAGTTTTTTATAAATATGTTTCTACCCTTGGACCTTTCTTAAAGCAATATAAAACAAAGACAAAGACAATTAAAACAACAACAATTAAAAGTGTAGTCCACGAAAAGGAAGCAACACGAATGAACAACTTGACACACGAATTCCACCAGCCCATTTCCAACTTTTCCAACGAACAACACCTGAAAATGTGTTCAACCTGAATGTATGCGCTGAAAAGAGACAACTGCCCATACACACATACTACTGTTACGATACTTACTGCTGCATGACTACTGGCAGTTGTTTTGAATAATTGTTTTGAACATGGCTCAGCTTCAGGACAACGCAGGAGGATGTTTTATATCTTAAAAGGTTTAGGAGAAAATTTACTAAATTCGCCTATTTTTTTATATTTCAATCCGATAAGCCATTACTGAGCTAGGTCTGTATAAACAGAATTTTCCTTACATATATCCTTTTTTTTTTTTTTTACTATTTTGTCAAAACCAAGTTATATTCTGGGTTGAAAAGTATCCTAAAGCCCGACCCAGAACATAAGCAATCACTATGCCACGTTTCATCAAAATCCGTCCAGTAGTTTCTGTGTGATGCGCGGTCAGGTATTTTTTATTCTACAGTTTTATTATATGTAGAGGAGAGAAGAGAAGAAGAGGAGAAGAGACAGGGTTGCGTATAGTTTATCTGCACAAAACTTATCCTTGGCCATCTTCTACCGAGACCACTCATCTAAGAGACAACTGAATTTTGGCGGGCTAGGACGACCGATTCGTTTGCGCAATTTCCAATCGCACTCAATACAGCGCAAGCAGTTTTACCGGGATCTCTCGAATTCGGCCAGAAATGTTGACAGTGACATACAAAATTGTATAAAAAATTTCTAAATTTTGAACAATAGGTAAAAAAAATTATTTCTGACCAGGATGTAAAGGAAAAGACAAATTTTGACAATGAGATGAAAACAGTTTTAAATTTTGAGCCGAACATGAAAAATTTAGAGTTTTGACTTGAATATGAAAAAAAAATATAAATTAAAATTTGAATATGCAAAAAGTTCAAAATTTGGCACCCCAGACATGAAAAAATTAGTTGTTTTGACCAGCGAAAATATTATAAAGAATATATAAAAATTTTGACCCTGACATGAAAGATTTTGACCTGATGAAAAAATTCAGAAGCACAAAGCTGATAGAAAAATTTCAAATTTTGACCGAAATATGAAAAAATTGTAAATTTTGACCCAGGCTCAAAGTTTGGAGCGAAATCAGTCAGATTTTAGACTCGTTACCCAATCAAATCCTGCCAGATATTGCTTGTTCGTAGATGAGGCACTTCGGCGGATTCTATGCTTAACTTCGGTAACCCAGAGATAATCGGACTTGCTTAATACAATGAGTAACTATTCGATGTCCATTCGATGTTGACGCAATCATAAACCTACCTAAAAAGCGTCTACAACTTGTACGACTTCCACACACTGTTGACAGGTTTCTTCATCCTAAACCCACGCACAATAACTCAAACTACCAGACGATTTACTTAATTTATTTTTACCACTGTGTGTGGTACCTAAATACTTTCCTAAGGGATGGGACAACAATTTGGCACGCAAATTGCCATCGCACTTAAAACGATTTGGGTTTTGCTGACCAATGCCATTCAAAACAATTCCAACTATTCACTAACCACTAATACTCCCATGAAAAGTAGGTATGCTCCTGAAAAATCACATTCTGATGGTCCTGTCCCAGATGATAATTTACGAAATATTAAATTTATTTTCGTGATAATTTGTTCCACTTGATCCAACTTTAGTAATTATCCACTTATGCAAATATTTCCCAACGAGCGAGGGTTCAAATTACCACATTTTTCATCACTTTTCTGCCCATAAACTTTCACACAACACTGTCCGCATTATATACGAGGATATTTCCATTCGTGGAAGGGTTTTTTTTAAGTGTGCTTTTGTTTGTCCTCTCCGGTTGGTTTTTTTTTGTTTTTCTAAGGAGATTTCTACTTAGACAACTTTGTAATTTATGACGCATATATTATTACTTGACAAAACCAACAGAAGAGCCGAAGGTATCATGAAGATAAAACGACGTGCCACGTGGGCATGTGCAAATAGATTTAATATTTATTATGTTTTCCAAAGGACGACCGACGAGAGCGAGAGTATTTTTGGGCTGTGTATATTTATATAGACTGGGTTTGTGAGTGAAATTAAAGTTTGATCGATGGTGCGAGGTTCACAGTACTCTGGGCGTCAAAAGTGTCATTAGATTTACATACCAAATGCCGCAGCAGTCGGTAGTGGGTTGAACCGCCCACCAACTACTAGTGCACGCGAGATAACATCAGAATTCTCCCTTAGTAGTTACCCATTGTATAATCACTTAAGTTGTTAATCTACGCATCTTATTGTGCGTGACATACAATGACAGACATTCACCCACACCACATGCACAACATCATCGTCGTCCAATTATCCCTCATTCAGTGATTCGAAATTAATTTAATACACCACAAAAGGTAGGGAAATTTTCATGTGAAAGACGTGTGTGCAATTCACTCTTAAATTGTGGCCAAGCAATGGCCATTGGATATGACACTGTGCGGATACAAAGGGACAATATGCTGCTTTGGCATTGCACTTAAGTAAGACGAGAACCTCAGACGGAACAATCGAAACGTTCGAGATAGCTGAAGTGAGAGTGCAAATATTGGCAGGGAATACGTAGATACACACATCATCGCAATGAATTTGCATATTTGAACTCGTTTAGTTTTGTGAAAAGGAGGGGGGACACACTTTTGGTGAAGAAAATCGGTTGGGGGTGTGTAAAGTGTATTCCATTTTCGATAGGGGTAGGCGTCGTACACCTATTGCGATTTGTGACAGATTCCTTGTTTAAATTGAATTTCAAAAGAGGACGATTGTAACTATTGTTGCGGAGGAGCTCTGTATTACAAGTTGATTGAGGGGGTGAATACTAATGGAATTGAAGGACATGTGGGAGAGGGAGACTAGGCAAACAAAATCCATTGAGGTTGTATTTTCATAGAGTTTATTTGTAACAGAGCGAATTCGACTTAAATGAAGTGGTCTTCATAAGTCGCGGGAAAAATCTCCTCTAGGCTGATGAGTCCACCGGTCACATCAGAGGTAAACGCAATCAAAGTACAGTCCACTCAAATGTTCCATAAGAAGTCCTTTATTTGGTTCTAGAAAACCTGGGAAAAAAGCCGTCGCAATTCGACTTCAGCTGCCAATAATGGATGTCAAATGGAAAACAAAACGCAAGGATCGGACACAAACTATTTTTGCCTTTCTTCAAAAAATTAGGCTGTCTTGAGCTTAAAAATACAGAAGCTACGCTAAACTTGACTCTTCTGAGATTCCAGAGATTAATATCAAATAGAAGTGACTTGGGAGCCATTTTATGTATCTTTATATGAGTCTTTTGAAGCGTTATTAACTGCTTTTTCGACGCGTTTTTTAAATGTTTTAAAAGCCTTTTTAAATGCTTTTTGCTGACATTTTTGAGGTGTTTTTGAATACTTTTTTAATGGGTATTTTTGTGGCGGTTTTTAATAAAGTTTTTTACGTGTTTTTGAAGCGTTTTCTTGCGCTTTTTGTTGCATTTATTTTGATGTTTTAAAAGAGATTTTGAGGGCGTTGTAAACACCGATTTCTGAATTATTATTCGACACGTTTTTAGTGCATTCTTGCCGCGTTATTTTTATGCGTTTTTTGAATCCTTTTTGTTGCGTTTTTAACGTGTTTTTTACACGCTTTTAATGTGTTTTTGACCTATTTTTAAGCGTTTTAACGTCTTTTTCGATAGGTTCATTGAATCATTTGCACTTGATTTTTGACGCTTCGTTTTTCACGTCGTGTGTTTGAGAAGCGTCTTTGGGAACGTATTCTTACGCGATTTTGTGCTCTGTTGGACTTGGTTTTTGATGCATGTTTTTGCGTTTTTTGATACTTATTTGATAGATTTTTTTGTTTTTAAAGAGAAAATTTTTTTGGACTTGGTTTTAATTTTGATTTTTTTGTTTTTTAAAGAGTTTTTGATGCGTTCTTTTGTTGGTTACGTTTTTCTGATTTTTTTAATGGGGTTTTGAACGCATTTTTTCACTTTTACTTGAAATATTCAAAAATATGTAGGCAATCCCAGAATGTAGAATTGGATTGGCATTTTATTGCAACTTTAGTGAAGTAAAAGACCACGTTTTTCACGATCACTTAAAATACTTAAAAAGCTCGTTTTACCCTACATTTGTGGGATTTTTTCCACCACAATAGTAGAAGTTTTCATTCATCGAGAAACGAAATCGGTCTTGGTCTTCTCGAACAATTTAACTGCGAACCGACTTCATACATCATGGCTGGGAAAATCAAATGTAAAATAAAGAAAGTGCAGGACTAGGTCGCGCGAAACTTTCCCAATCACTGTAGGTTTTACTTGATTTTGACTTTAATTTGGGATGGTCTGAATTAATAGCTCAAATAGCTCATAAAACTTCGACTTGGCATACGATTGTGGCTAATCCAGTATATTTGCGTTATAAAAGGACAAAAGGTGGTATTGTGATTCCTGGAGGTCTTCAAGTTCTTCAAAGAAATACAAACAACAAAAATAGTGTACAATACAACCAACCCTCTGCATGATACTTTATTCTGAGGTCAACGGATCGTGGCTAGGTCAATGGACCTTCGTAATCTCCTCATAGGTACAAAATACAACATAAGTGCTCTGATTTGTAAAAAAAAAAAAATAAGCAGCACAGGTAATTTTAAAATAACCACCCAAATGCATAAATAATTTAACATCTTGAATGCACGAATATGTACCACCTATTCCACTTCATTTAGCAACACCAGTCCATTAATTATGATTTAACGTATTTTAGAAGAAAAAAGTAGATAAAAAAATGATACCACCTTGCATTGGGATAAAAGCCTCTTCACATTCTTTACCAAGTCCATTTAGGATAATAGCACGCTTTTGAAGAATGTATATTAACGAACACGAGTGGCGTGAAGTCCTAGTGAATATGCATATAATTTTGGGGGGGTATTTCCAGCGTATAACTGAAGCAACATTTTCTACTTAGAAGGAACTCTCGTATAATTTTTGTAAATTTCCAAACGATTTATTGTCCTTTGTGCTGTTTCCTACCAGTTATTTAGTAGATCCTGAACGATGAACAATTTCAAAAACCTACCTAGGTCGCAGAGAGAGTTGGTAAACGAGCGAGTTAAAAAATGTTGCATACTTTTGGGACTATCTACCTCAAAAGAGCTCATGTATTTGGATTTTGAATCATATAATTTTTTCATAAAGAATTTAAACATTATTGCACACCTATTGTTAAATTAAATTAAACGCATTTAAATTAAAATTAATTTCTAAATGATTTTTAAGACACAATTAAATCTTGCCCCGAATTAAAATTGAGTCGCATAAGAAATTCGATCCAACTATATAGAAATTCAGTTCACCCTACAATCCTCGCCACAATATTTATGAAAAAGAAAAGTTGTTTCTTTTAAGCACCTACCATCAGCAACCCCTCGACGAAGCTATACCGCATTCACCAGAACCAAACAAAGGCGGATTCCTTTCACAGAAAAAAAAACAAATAATAAAAAATAGAAGGATGGGTGGAAAGTAAACCATTTGCCATCTCTTTGGCAAAACACTTCACCGAGTTTTATTTAAACACTCATCGCTTTGTGTGTACGGAGTACCCCTCCTTTCATTTCCATAAGAAATCAATTACTTGTCTGTCGTGCAAAGTTGTACGTTCAACTTTTTCGTTTTTGTCAACTTTTTCTAGCCAAGCTAGCGCCACAGTAAGTAAGCTCAATCAATAATCCAAATTTTGTTGCTAAGCCAAACACACATATTCAAAGATATATATATCTGTATTGTGAGATCAGAAAAAATACTCATTAAAAAAAAGAAAAGGCGGAACAATTTCTGTCCAGCCAATATTTACCCATGCCCCTGAGGAGTCCTTGCTGTACGAATCGTGTGTCCTGTCCTACGTATATATGCTCGTGTGTACACATTTATCTTGGAGCAAAAATGCCATCTACCAGAGAACAAAAATTCACTTGTCCAAGTCAAAGAGCGTCCTGTCGCATTAAATTGCCGCCTAGCGCAAAACAACGGGAACAACAAAAAAACAAACAACAAACAAAAATCTTTCACAAGTGAAAGAAACTACAAAAAAGCAGAAGAAACAAAAAAAAAAAAACACAATAAAACAAAAAAGCTTTTTTTCTGTTGGGAAAACAACATGCAAAAGGACGATGAGCAGAATCAAGGAAAAGTTTAACTCACGTAGCGCCTATTGTGGTGCACTGTGTAGTTTGTCATATATGCTGTATGTGTCTGTGTGTTGTGTGCAGCTTTGAAAGCGGTGTATGCGGCATCGCTTTTGTACTCAGGAAATTGTGTGTGCATTTTGAGTAGGTTAACCTTGATTAGTTCTATGGGGTTTTGTTCTTTAACGAATAGCACGGCCTCTCTCTTTGTTCGTTATGTTGATGCTCTCGCGCCGTGCTCTATATAAACGGAGCGTACTATGCGAAGGGAGCCTGTGAGCCACAGGAAGGATGATTGCTGTGATACCGCTTCTGTTTGGCTGTATGTTGTATCGTTTTGAAAATGTTTGTACTGCATTTGTATGGGAGGTGAAGCGTTGCCGTGGTGCAGGAAGTAGGTGGAGACTTCACTTGAAAGTCCAATTGTGACTTAGCCCACTTGGTTTCCAAAGGTGTTGGAGATGGCTCATTTGGACCTGTACAGCCATGGTGGACCCCCCCCAGTTGCGGAAATCAACTAAGGGAGGGTCTTAAACAAGGTTTTTACGTCTATTTAGTGACAGTGCTGATCCTTTAGTGCTTCGGACTAAACCGTGACGCCTGGGGATTTCTGAATTCTGAGCTTAGTGTGAAAAGTGGATCAAAATCAACTAAATTTGAGTCAGATGTCGGCATACCATTTCAATGCAATCGTAACTTGGCTTAAGCTGGATCAATGCCACACAATCTCACTATCTAACACAATCCCCCAGTATGCAAAAAAGAGGGATCAACAAAAGTGGATTGGAACAATTTTCACGAGAAGGGCAACAGACAGAACGTTTTAAATGTAGAACAGTCAATTCAAAGTGTTCTGCCCTTGTCCCGTTGAAATGTCGTTCCTTGACCACAGCTGTCGCAACTATTCGCGTTCCAAATCAATATTTTAAATAAATTTAGGAAGAAGATTAAGACTCTGCACACAAAGCTAGAAAAGACTGCCGAAAAATACCAGAACTTGTAATACAACGCAAGGGTGAATTTTGTCTTAATTTTTAAGAAACATAGCATAGCTCTATTTCAGCTAATCTCTTGTCAAAGAGGTCAAACCTAAGCTCTGTTCTTCCGCAAAATTCGTTGAGTGGCTGAAGATGAAACAAAAGGTGCAAGTAATCCCGCTCAGCTTATTCGTTAATAAGCTGGTTTTCATCCAATTTCGTAGCCAGCTTAAGCTCACTTAAGCTATTCATGGTCAATGTGCGATTAAGTTGATTTTCGCCAACTTTTGAAACAACATTTAAAGCCCACATAATCTCCCACTACAAACAGTTTTGACACTTGCTTAAGTGCACTTAATCCTACTTAAGACAACGGCATAAGCGGACTTTGGCCATGTTTTGACTCTAGCTTTTAAGATCGCTTCGAAGCTGCCAAAATATGATAGACTCAGTTGATGATGAGTGCAACCATTTTTAGTTTACTACCAGGTTTAGAAAGCTTCCTATCTCCAAATATGTCAATGCCTTTAAAGGCTCTTTTAAAGCAGGCTACCATCCAATCACCAATTTTGAGAAAAAATGTATCACAGACGATTTTATCGCCATACCGCCCAAAAAATACGGACAATGGTGAAAGCTAAACAATTTTGCATCATCGCCATTTTGAAAGTCACGCCTATCCACTATAAGCGTCGCACGTTTAGGGTCATACAGATATCTTTATCTACAGAGATTCTCATTGATATAATCATCTGTTTACTTTCAAACAATTGATCGACACACGTCAGTTCTCTACAAACGATGGAGTACCTCAGGGTTGACTCTCGTCCCCGATACTTTTATTTCAACTCATATCAGCGATTTTTTCCATCTTTTGAAAGGAAATGTCAGTTAAAACTTAGCGTTATGTATAAAGTCATCCATGGAGTACATAAAGGCCATTGGTGTCAGAAAAAAAAGGCGAAACTTACTCATAAGTCGTTGAAAGAAAGCTGTGTCAAGTGTGATACATATGCTGTCTCTATCCTGTTTCATTGGTTAACAATTTTACCTTTAACGATTCGCAATGGAGCGAGGATTACATTACTTTTGTGTTACATTTTATGAAAGTAAAACCAGTCCTGAAAAAACCCGCACCTTTCTGTCAAATCTCAATTTCACCACACAATTCTTTACACACCACTGCGCACATACCGGCAACACTGCCCTAGGTTAACCTTACACTCTCCGCTGAGAAACAACAAAAAAAGCTTCCTCCACAACACCGGATATCTGTCATTCTGCTCAAGAGTATTAGTTTTTTCCCATACGCACATGCAGCGAGAACAGAGAGCCAACACCAGAACAAAGGGTGTACTAAACCGAACACAAAAGTGTGTCCTACCTATTGCACTATCCCAGATAGAGCTTCTTCCTTAAACCATGCAATTCACCTCCTATACTCCACGTTCATCTTCATTCCCATCAATCAATTCGAAATCGAAATCAATTTCGGTTTTTGCCAACTTTTTTTCTGCTCCTGCTTCTGCATGCACTTCAAACCTCTGCACCTGACAGGACAGGAGTTGAAAAATCAAGCATTGATTTTTCGATTTTTCCCCAAATCAATGACATTTCCAATGGTAGGTGTCGAGGAGACGCATTAGCGAAATTTGTGTCACCCGGAGAAATATAATCCTTGGCGGCACAAACACACACACACACAATGCGACTTCAAGATTGCCGAGGAGAAAACTTTTCACCTTCTTGTCTGTTTTTTTTTTTCTTTCCTTCATGTTTTCCTCTTCAATGCGGTAAGGTCAAGAATACGTAATTCTGTGTGTGTTCTTCCCGTTTTGTTCAAGGAATTCATTTTAAGGAGGTGTGCCGCCGCTAGCCCATTGAAAAAAGTTGTTGGGTCTTCAATAAACTCTTATCTTGATATTTCTCTCACTGTGTGCAATTTTTGAAAGGAAAACATTTTTGAGGAAAAAAATTATCTTCATTTTCGTGTATCATTTTATAGGACATAGAAAAGGATACAGATCCAGCAGCACATGATGGGCGGAGACACGAGAAGGACATGAAACTGTCTTCCTATTTTTTCCAAGAATTTAAAGAAATACACCAGTGGAACAAAAAATTATCTCTCGAGAAATTTAGAAATGAATACACTCTCAAGGATCTTTCAATGTGTGTTGGTATTTTTTTTTCTCTGCACCCAAAGAAAAACTGTGAAAAATCAATTTCAATGACTGTTTGGAGAGTTGGTTAAAATATCTTTTCTGGTACATATAGTTCTTGGAGGATTTGCTCCATTAAATTCTATTCAGCGTGCATTTGGTAAGAAGGATAATGTTTTTAAATTTATTGCGCCGACAATTTCCATCTATTTATTTTCCCCCACTGTGGATTTTCGCTTGGAGGGATTTGCAATGGGACACGTGTATTATATAGATCGGCTAATGGATGTTTGAGGCTATTGAGGGAAGCGGGATAAAATGCGAATTACCCAAGAGGATGTGCAACGCGATTTGGTTTTGCGTCGGACTGATTTTTATAGAGATTCGTGTTTGGTGGCATTGAAGGTTCGGTGTTCACATTAAGGCTGATCTCGGACAAGTTTCGAAAATTCAATTGAAGCGTTGGTACTGCGTCAGGTTTGTTTTACGACTAAAAAAATCAGCGGCAGTTAAACAGATGCAAGAGAAATCTGCGAATTATGAGGCCCCACCAAAACTACAGACAGCAAGTAGCTCGATGTGAACCGGAGGTGTTTGTGGTCAGTTGGTGCGCTTCTGCTTCAAATTTGCTTTATTCGGGTAGTGGGTATAGGTAGGCTGTTTGTCACAGCTTTACTTTGAAGAGCAGAGATCCATTCGCCGTTCCATTCTTGAAGTTGTGCAGACCAGCGATGCATCTCTGTTACACAAATTTAGTCCTTTTTCGACCAATAGATTTTTAATTCCCACCAAAGTGAGGATGAAGATCGTACGTTTTTTAAAGCCTGTGTAATTTTGGAGTGAAAAAGGACTCAACTTGAAAATATTGTTAACCCTACTTTCTGAGGACTGCAAACAAAATTTTACTGGATTATTGTTATTGCACATATTACAGAGAATTGATAGTTTTAACTTTATCTCTATACAGAAATATCATTTGTTATAAGAAGAAATAGGCAGATGAGAAATAAAAAGAAACTTGACGGAAAATATAAAACTTCCACTCTCTTTCATATTATTTATTTATTTATTTTTTATCATAATTTCAAACTATTAATTTTTTATATAAACATATTTTATGTAGGATGCATATTTATTTATTTTTTTTTGCTACCTATTTTTTTCTCTCTCTCTTTTATATTAAAGAAATATTAGAGAGAGAGAGAAAGAAAAAATATATCTATTTATATAAAAAAAAATAAATCGGTGAGTAATTGTGTTGATAATTTAAATAGTAAATAAATATATAAAAATAAAAGCAAAAATAAATAAATAAATTACCAAAAGAATAACTAAATAAATAAATAGATTTCAAGTGAAAAAAAATTAAATATATTAAATAAATAAATAAATAAACAAACAAATCAAAATAAATATGAGACTGTAGAGGGCGATAAAATAACTAGGATTTTATGTAAGAGAGAGAGAAAGAGACATATATATATATATAAGAAGAATTTAAATATAAAAATTTCCATATAAATAAAGAAAAAAAAATAATTTAATTAGAAAGGATTTTGCATGTGTGCAGCGTGTGTATTTTTGCATTTTATCAGTGAACATGAATCAACAACTCAACGCATAAAACTGTCCACAAATAGCTGTCAAGCAAAACATCGCATCGCATCGATCGTCTGGACTCCAAAGGTCTAATTGTATCTCCTTTCAAAACAATACCATTCTCAGCAGTCACACCATATGTTTACTACGCAAAATCTATATATATCGTATACAAACACACTCTGACCGTTATCTGAATTCGCCGTACTAACAAGTAAGTAATTGCCTTCGCACAACTCCTGGCCCTGGGGTCATTAAAAAGCTTTGATTATCAATTACCTAAGGCAATTATTTTTTTTAACAAATTAATCGCTGAGCAATTTTCCAAACGAATTATCACCCATGAAACATAAATTAAATATTCATTAAAAAATCGAAACCGTAGTCGCTTTAATTGCGGTTCGTTTGCCTTATCTTTCTCTCCTGGGTGAGAGTGTCACTCTCCTGTCCGTGGGGGTGCGAGGAATTGTTTGTTTATTGGAAGCGAACCCCCTGCAATTCACAGATTAAACGGACCACATTAAGTCGCATTGGTCTACCGGGCATAAACCGAAGCCATCACACACCTACTTCCGTGTGGTGGGTCCGACACACGAAATCTCCTCCTTCAAAGCTTAATAGATCCGTCGTGCCCCACCGTCCGAAACCTTCGCATTCTCATATGTTGGTGCATTTCGAAAAGTTGAATCTCTTTATCTCACGGATGCATGCATTTTATAGCTGCAGTATGCTTTTAGCCTTTTTCCAACCCAGCTCATTCTGAAAATGTAAGTTGGGGAGGCGCACAGAAAAAAAAATACAAACCAATGCTGCTGCAAATGTCTACTCCAAGGTTCCAGTTCCAGCAGTGCCCCCAGGGAGACTCTGTGGGGGGTGGAGATAAGTGAGTGAGTGAGTGAGTGTGCAGTGGCATGTAAGAGATATGCCATCACCTGGAGCTTAACTAAAGGTATCCAGATCGGGATCACAGAAATAAAATTTAATTAAAAAGCACAACACACTGCCGCTATATGGAATGGCATCAGGACACTACACACCGATGTTCCATAAGTTGGCTGGTTGGTTGCTGGCTGCATGGATTTCTAAAATTTGCGGTGACAGAGACGGAGGAGGTGGGTTGGGTTCAAGGGTAAGGTTAAATGGGTGTGGGAGGTTTCTTCTTTTTTTTCTCTCTCTCTTGCACACCACTCCTGGAATTTTTTTTCCACCAGAAAGTATTTAGTGTTGAACTAATTTCAAAGTTTTTCTTTGAGTAATAGGAGTATATCCACCTGTGGAAAACTACAGCAAAAAAAAAAAGTCCAGCATGAACGTCTTAGACACTTGTGGACATCTTTGGTTTCTCATTGAGGGGTTAATATGTGCGAGGGATGGTAGTGCGAAGAGCGGGGAAATCAGAGGTGAATGGAGAGAGTTTTTTTTTAATTAATAAGTATTTAAGGTGAAGGTGGAAGATTGCAGCTGATGTTGGTATTATCCTGCTAAGGCGACTCCTTAGAGGTTTGCGCTGATTTTTGAAACCTGTGAGGACGAAGCTGATGCACACAAAGGAGACTAAGTTTCTAAATTTATTTAGTAATGATAATTTAAGCCCTTGTTTGGTCTTGTGACATTGTACTACTGAGCCAAAGGGTTCAGGAAAAGTAATAAAATGACTGATGGTTTGAAAAAATCGTTCCTAACCTACTAAGGCTCCGAAAAATCGACAAATTTTGGTTCAAAAACTACCAAAGTGATTAATTTGTGAAAATACAATTTCGTGGAAAAGCTATTTGCATTTTAAATATTTTTTAAATAAAAATAATCAATAAACAGCATTTCGAATAACGCAACGAAGCGCTAACAAAGCGCTGGCTTTTTCAGAACGTAACTAGACAGCTATTAATTTTTTTCTCAGTCTGTTTTTTGCGATTATTAATTAGTTCATCTTAAATTGAATTCAAATAGCTACACCGAAAGAATTTCATTGGTAAAAACAACTATTTTCATTAGTTGAAAATGCGTCAACTTCAAACATTTTCAATTCAACTAATGTGGCGTTGTCATTTTTTTTATCAAAAGTTTATCACGTTCATTACTCAATTTAACAACCCCGTAGTTAATTTCGTGTTTAAACTAACACCATGTTTTATTTAAGCTATCGCATTCGCATTTGTTTGAACATTTGACAATTGTTTTTTGATCACGAATATGATGCTTTCAGTATAGTGCTCGTGAAAATATTATCACGTACATTGATTGATTAAACAGATCCATTGTCTGCTGTGCGTGGTTAACCCAACTTGTAAAATGTATTAATAATCACTTAAAGGTTTATTTGATCGTTTATCTGATACAAAAAATAATAACAAACCTTGTCAGTTAAGTACGGTCAGTGATGGCAAAGGTATCATGTGTGTGATTATTCCAATAGCAATATTTTTGCTTAAAAACTTTCATGTATTCCTTTCTATGTTTGTGATCAACGGCAAATGTTCGAGTTGTAGAACGTTCGTGAACATTTTAATACCAGTAGGTACACTTAATATTTGGTCCCAATTATAAGTAGGTACTTACGTGATTATCAAGCATAAATATTCCATAATGCATTAATTAAATAGGAATTTATACGATTATTAAAAAGTTTTTTTATTTTATAAATATTTTATAATTCAAATATAGGTACAGCTACATTTATTCTTATAGCTACTTAAAACAAAAATAATAAGGTACCTATGCTGATAAGCACATTAATATAATTCAATTTTAGAAAAAATTTGGAAAAGTAAATTTTTTGCCATTTGGGTTCGAATATAACTGAATAGGTGGACCTTCAAATTCACTAATTTTAAAAATGTAATAGTTGTCAGTATTATCCAGTACTTCAAATGAACTAAAGTGTTCGCTAAATTCTGATATACGAATTTGTTCGCAAAATATATACGGAGTATTTTCGTATATTAAAATACATTCAATGCGGTAAATTTTAATTCCATTACAAGATTTGCAAACATACTGCCTATGTTTATACACAATTTTACAATAAGTCAAACAATTAAAGTAACGTTCATTAGTCAAAAACTCGTATGTGCCCAAATTTTTCAATTTAGAAAAACACTTATGGTCTACTAAAAAATTGTCAGATGTTGGTATTTTAAAAATATTTAATGGAATACCTACTCTGGATACAATTCGCTTACAATACATTAAACTGGATTTTATACCTATGGTATAGGGCAAATTCTTCCGAGAAGTCGTGTTATTACAGTATGTTTTGAGAACTTTGTGTTTCGACTCGAACCGGAACGACCACATATGTTTAAGAGGTCCAATCATTCTTATCACGTGCGAATAATGAGTCATAAAATGAAACTTTGGTTTTAGATGTTCGTTAAATAACTCTTTGTACAAGGAATGGTGCTCAGCAATTAAATTATCAAGATTGATTAGATCGATTTCTTGGGAATTTGAATTTAGAATTATATCTATGATCTTGTTAAGAATAAGTAACAGTTTCCAATATCTGTTATTCTGTGGAACAAGATCGCCAATAATTATTGGCAAAAATCGACAAAATGTCCACATTTCTTTAGCAGACATATTTAATTTTCTTTTTCCAATGTGATCATATTTTATAATGGGAGGCATGTTTCCACTTTCAGATTCGCCATAATCAAAAAGCTGAGTACGATTATTCAAAGTGTCAATTGAACATATTTTATCATTAACAAGCTCTTCTAAAATATTACACAGGTCGTAGTGGCATACACCTTCAAACAAATCATGCATTATATCAACAGTTAAATTTTGAACAACGTGAAATGATGGGATGCTGTTGAAAACAGATTCTTCTCTGATACCTGTATTGAGAACTCTGGAACTAATTTGTGGAAATCGAGCAATGTCTAGACTATAGTTCTCTTCCGTTCTGTGATAACTGTGGTTGTCCGTACACATAGATTGAATTTCAGTCTTGGAACACTTACAAATGCGACAAGGGTGTTGAGAGTTGAAGCTTTTAGTGTACCCTAAAACTGTATTAAGTCCAAGATTGTCACCCAAAATAAGGCCCAATACAAAGTAAAGCTGATGAGTTTCACCAGATTGTAATGTTATCAAAATGCCTTGTTCCTCTAATTTCCTAATTTCATCAACGAGCTTGTAAAATATAGAATTTTCTCCATAGCTTTTATGCTTTGAGTAAAACAACATAGCAATGAAGATATTATCTAACTCTGAACAGATCCATTGAGGAATAGTAGGAAAATTGTAGTAAACCGCGCCAATTGAATGACACCCACTGTGAGATCCTAAAGGATTGCCTGACTCGAAATCATCAAAATATAAATTAAACGGAATAATGTTTTTACGTTTGTGTTCAGGAAATTTTGAAATTCTGTTTTTCCAAATGGTTGTCGTTATAAAATGAGGAATTGCATTTGCCGTGAGATGGTACATATTTTTGGAAACAGTGCTATAAAGCCCTGGCAATTCAAAAAAGGTTTTGATCTGAAATGTTAACGGCATAATTATGCCACTTGATTCAACCACATTGATAGATGGAAATGTACCACTGATCAGAGATATTTCATTATTTATGATAAAACTACAAGGTTCACTGTATACATTATTGACTTTCGCACTTTGCACAAATTTATGAAATGTGCTTACTTTTTCAAAAGGATTTTGTAAAGTTGTTAAAATATGTGTAAACATTTCTAGCTTTTCTGTATTTATATAAGCCGAAAACTGTTGATCTATATGTTTAAATATAGTTTTGAAAAATTTGTCTGTGAATTCGAAAATAATTTCTTCAACAAATTTTCGCGATAAATTAGGGTTTCCATACAAATTGCAGAGAAGCTGAAACGCTGATATTTCAATCACTTTTAAAATGTCAAAAGTTTCAATTGTAAAGTCTTTTTCCGGTATGGTTTCTACATATTCATAGTTATTTGAATTGGATTTGGAATATGGGAAAGGGCTTTCAGATAAATTACTAAATTTGTTATTACAAGAACGTTGGAGATGTCTCTTAAAGCTCTTTAAATTATATATTTGGTTACAACTTTTACAAGGATAGTCATCACTTGGTTTTAAATTGTGAATCAGCTTAAAATGAGCAATAAGATAATTTACTTCCTTAAAGGAAGTTGTTTCTGGACACAAATGGCAAGAAAACATCATTTCCTTCTAGATCTCAGTTCGTTAATAAGTATTATAACGTCTGGTGTAACTCGTTCCTTAGTGGCGATTTGGAAAAAAAAATTTTGAATAAAAGTCCAAACTGATCTACAAGCAGCTGGGTATTGCAAATTTAAAACAAAAAATATTTTAAAGCAAGTATCCAGAGCAGGCAATAGAGAGTCGAATTTATACTTGATTTCATTAAAATAAACTATAAAAGACTTATCGAAAGAACAATATAAAATTATGGGTTGTATACTTTGACCTTGGGCTCTGAGTTTATCCGCGATTCTGTCCAAGGTTGGATTAAAATCATTCACCTCGTGTATCTCCAAAATTAACGACTGCTGGGAATCTTTTATAGTGGCCTTATAAAATTTCCTTTTCCTTGAGTTTTCTCCTAACAAAGCTGATTTGCGAAGAGAAGGTGGGAGAATTCCATGTAACAAGTTACACAATATAACGTCTTCAGGAACTGCAAAATGTAAGATCAAAAGTAATAAGACGAAATAACAGGTACAAAAGATAAAATATAATAATGTTTATACCTTTACTAAAGTTTTTAGCGTGAAGATCGTTTAGCAATTCCATGCAACTTTTATCTTTTATCTGATTGTCAAACGTTATAGTTATTTGAGATTTAAATTCGTCCCAGCCTTCTATAAGACAATTCTGCTTGTCAGGAT
This sequence comes from Cheilosia pagana, assembly GCA_936431705.1. NCBI lineage: Eukaryota > Metazoa > Arthropoda > Insecta > Diptera > Syrphidae > Cheilosia > Cheilosia pagana. Next base: position 5,443,470 of record OW386169.1, read on the forward strand.
GTAAATTGTTGAAGTCAGAGTTTATCTGTTGAAATTATTATAGAAATAATAATTAGATAGGTATAAGACATGTTTAAAAAAGCAAATAAATGTTTTGTTACCAATGAAACACCTGCGGAGTGTTTTAACAGTGGCCAATTTATTATAATTTCTGAAAACTTTTTTTGCAAAATTTGTGTTCGTCTTTCAGCAAATGTATTCCTCCACTTTTCTTTAATTTCTTCCCACGGTTCCTTATGTAGTTGGAGCCATTTCGCATCTGCCGTGAGATCTTAAAAGTATTTAAAATTGTATTTGTAAATGCTTTTAAATCCATTATCAGTAATATCAGTAAGATTTTATACATTTTTAATTATAAACTTTCTGATAAGGCTACACAAAATCAATCACAATTGAATTTGAGATCTTTTAGACGAATCGGCAAAGTGGTTTTTCACCAAGAGATAATAAATTTGTATTTTAAATATGGATATGAAATTCTCAATAGGTACCTTGGTTTGTGTTTAATTCATCAAGTTGTAAATTGGAAGAAACGTAGCTGGTTCCTAATACTGTTTCTTTCTTGGAAGGATGCAAACCAATTTTTTGATGACGTCGCTTACTATTGTAGTAATGACTGTATAATCTTCCGGACGGATTTTCGTTTGAACCAGGCTTTGGTGGTGCAAAATAAATGTTCTGAAATTATTAAGATAATATAATCTATATGTAACTGCATGAAAGAAATTAAACCCATAATAATTACCTGGTCTTCATTGAAGCGTTCCTTTATTCTTTCAGCAATGTAGGCGAATTCTCTTCGTGTTATAGGTTTTTGGTTTTGAATAAACCACGATGTTATATTTTTTATCAAAATTGTTCTTGAAGTTTCGCCAATTCTATTATGTTCCTCAAAGTCTTTTAAAACAAAATTTCCCGAAGGAAATGATTGAAGAATTTCATCAATATCCTATTATATTAAACAGAATATGTAAACACTTTAGAAAAATGAATACAGGAAGATACGTAAAATTTGGAAGAAAAGCTGGAGAAAAAACATTAAAGAAAAAAGAAGTAGTATGGAGGTTTAGTATACAAATTGTCCAAAGCCTATGCTCGGCGAAGGTGGATTGGATGTAGATGGTGTTGAGCAAATTTCCGAGCATTTGTCTGTGGCCGTAGAACGCTCACTAATGTATTCCAATAATTTTTGATTCACAAGCACTTGTTGTTCATGATGTTCATGAATCTCTTCTAAAACATTTTTTACGTATTTTACTACCGATGCCGACTCAGATGGAGTATATATTTCCTAAAAAAAATAATTATAATAAAATGAGAATTTATTGATTGCGAACTTCTTACGTTGTTAGCTCGCCACTGACGGAGTTGGTGTTTAAATTCCGCTCTTACTCCTATTGATTTGCTTGCGAAAATTTCTTTAATATCGTCGTCGTCAATAAACTTTAAAACCTCTACCGTAACGTCCATACTAAGAAAATATTCATGCATGTCAACAAAGCCCCATGACGAGAGCAAATTCCTCAATTCGTTATTGGTATTATTTTCACTTATATTTTCTTTATCAGGTACGCTTTCCGATATTATGTTATAATTAGACGACGCCGACGTCTCACCAATGAGTAGATACCCGAGTGAACTATTTTCATACGCAATAGTTTCGATTTCCTCGAAATCGTCCGCGTCCGTAAACAAATGTTGATCACTGTCCATATTTCACGATTTTAATTGTTTCTAAATTGTTTCTATAGCTAATAGGGGGTTTTAAGGTTTATCAAAGATTTTTTCACAAATTATTCACTGAATTATAAGACTTCGCGAGCACTTCCGTTTCTACGACGTAGTTATCCTTAACAAGACTATTTGAAAGTGTCGCGAACCATGACTTTTACGATCGGATGACTGATGGATATGCCCATACACACAAATAAATCCTGACATGATAATTCTTGTTTTCTCTTAACCATGTTTGTGATGAGTCAACCTACAAGGTTATGAGTTATGAGTATGCATGTGATAATTTGATCCTGTCTGTAGTGAAAATTGAGTATAGACATTGTACCTCGAATATGTGGGTGCTTATTTTAACACATTTGTGCTTAAACAAATTATTATGAGGATAACTACCCACATTTGCAGTATGTGTAGAGCATGTTTGTGATAATATGATCACTTCAGATTTACATTGTACACATTTACATTGTAACTTGGATAGGTCTGTGTTTTCTTGATAACGTTTGTGATGGCTCAAACTATTTCGTATTTAAGAAATCACAATTTTATTGCGTTTTTAGTATATACTCAAATCGTTTTAAACTCATCACTATCATAGCCAAATTCTGTTAGGAAAGTATGTACAGGGTGCAGCACACTCCAGCGTTTTAAATTTGGTTGAATCAATTTTTTTAAAACACGTTCGCGGACAAGACGGCATATGCCGTCAATGGTTAAGAAAAGTAACGGGTCATGACGGCATATGCCGTCAAAGAATTTTAGGTCTGTTATGACAAGACGGGATACCCCGTCTAGGAATACATTATATGTTCATACTACAGAATTATTTGTCCTACCGGAGTCCAATTTTCACTTCACTGTGACCTATCACAATCGCATTCTATATCGATTTTCACCATTTTGGTCTAATCCCGGATAGAATATCTCTAAAAATGTCGGAGATATGTGTGTGTCATTCTAGCGTTCCCCACCGAAAATCATGTGTCCGCGAACGTGTTAACTGTTATAATGGGACTTATTTTCAATACTTTTTTATTTACTATCAGCAAATTCATGTAATATGACAAACGTTTCTGTATATGTATACTTTATTCCATAAGTTGAACGTATTTTTTGAAAAATAGAGGCAATTTTTATTTTAAAAATTACACAGAATGTCAATCTTCTTAAAAAAAAAGGTTTGAATATACAATAAAGCAACTACATAAATATTTTAATGTAAGGTATGAACTACGAAGTTAAAAAAGTCACACAATATATCAAGTAAAATAAAACCCCTAAGTGGTATTACAGGGCTCGCTTTGTTGTATCCACCCATTTATCAAACCTAACCTGAAATAAAACAGACGCTTTATAGGTACATGCCTACTTAATAGTCGACTGACGGTAATGGACAACAACACCTTACTTACATGCAATAATCCGAGGCAGCTATTTGGGCCTTGTTTGCGATGATACCCTTCTGGCAATAAATTACTGTAATTTTTTCCCAAATTTTTGATAAGACTGAGTTTTTTTGTACTTTTTTCTTCTCGTTCCACTTACCCGAAACGTATAAACTCATAAAATCAATGCTTATGAGAAAGCAAGGCTAAGCGTCATATGAAGCCGTTGCACCAATTCATTTATTTAAGCTTGCAATATTATATTCCGAGGCTTTAAATTTTATAATTTTGTTTATTTTTCTAAATTCCTAACAAAAATTACGTGTACCTAATAATGCATTTAACAAATTGTATATTAGTCAGTATGAGTATATAAAATAGTGCCTAAATCGAAAACACCCTGTCCTGAAATGGCAACTGGTCAATAATCATCCTGCCCGAGTTATCAAGCCTTAAAAATTCTTAAGAACTATGCATATATTCAATACAGATACTTTTTGCTTTAAAATATTAGTTATAGTATCATCACAATCACTTTAAATACGTAATATGTTTTCCCGAATTTTTAAACATCTTTATGATATTTTAAAAATGTTTGTGATTAGCCAAAACTTTACGTGATAAGGGATGCATTGTGAGTATGTTTGTGATAATTTTATTAATTTTGAAGTTGTTCAAGGGCTGACTTTGTTAAAATATTATGTTATCATATTCGTTATTGATTTACCATTAATTTAATCACGGTATTGTTGGTGTACGCTGAAAAAATACTTGAATCTATCACAAAGATTTTTAAACTAAATATTTTCGTGATCTTTAAAATAATTTTGTTCAACAATGTTTGGATAGTTGAATTAACAATGTTTCATTATTTGATTCAATCATATACGTGATTTATTTTAATATTTTTAACCAATTTTGGATTAATCACGAAAAATAGTTAATTCAACTAATGAATTTTCTTTCGGTGTAGGTATAGTTAATAACATCATTCCGCAGCGACGTTGATTTAATTTGTTTGCGTTAGTGCAAGGAGAGTTGTTTTTATTGATTTCTTATAAATTATTCAATTAAAGAATAATTAGGGCGTGCGTTTTGCAAATTTCAAAGGAAATCCATTGAGGCAATTTTCCATATCTTGTTACAAAGCGTTTAAAGAAAACGATATGGTAATTTTTAGAACATAAAATGTTGACTTACTAAGAGTGAGAAATAAAATAGAAAACGATTTTTAAACATTTTATTTAAAGTACAAAAAATAACACTATTTAAAAAGACGAATTACCTACAAAGTTTACATATAAAAAATTTACGCATAACTTGTCTACACATAAATTTTACCTACCAAGTGCTGCCACTGTTAGATATACAATCAAAAAGAAAAAAATGAGTATGAAAACACAAACGATAAGCAAAGAAATGCATTATGAAATAAATCGCGAAGAAAAGCTATTTTAAAAAATCGTTAAAATTCTCAGACTGTATTAAAAGTTGAAGGAGTCTGATACTAAAAATCATTTGTAGGGATGTAGTTTATAATACCTATGAAGTAACAGTGATGACTGTAGAGTGACATTTTTAAAGAAAGCGAATCATGAACTGTAATACAAAACTATTCAATAATGAATACAATCACACTTTCATTTATTAAACATACAAAACTTGGCAACTTTCCTGCATTGCATGGAAGGAACACTTAAATGGTCAGACGTGTCAGTTAAATGCAGACAGAAAAATTCAACCTCAAGAGCAAATCGACAGAATGAATGAAATTTGGAATAAAATGCATTATAAAATTCCGATGAATGAAACACAAAGAAACGTGGAAAATTTCAGTGGAACGATTTGTTCCATTTTTGTGAATCAAGGCCTCAGTTTCGGGTAAATACAGTCGAAAAAGTTGCAACAGGAACAGTATGGAAATGAGTTGTTTTACGTTCAGGCGGTAAAAAAAATCTGTCATAAAAACTGACTGTCATAACAAATTAAATTTCATGAACAAACCACAAAAAAAAAACTAAAGCGGGGAAAATTCGTTGTTGTGTTTTTGAACAATATAAATATGTTGTTTGTAGTAAATATTGGTCTTTAAATGTTGCTTATGAGTTACACCGTTAGTTTTTTTTAAAAAAAAGAAGAAAAACTGAGCAAATTATCTTAAAATGTTGGCAAAGAAATAATTTAGTATTTTTCCATACGAAAACAATCACAACAAATCAACCAACTGACAGATGGAACAATAAAGAAATGAAACATTGCAGTGGATGTAATGATTTGGGATTTTTTTTGTGGAATTGACTGAGAAGTAGATCCGAAAAAGTTGTTTGCAAGGAAAAATGTTGAGTTCAATTTAGTTTTTCATTATTGTTAATAAGCTTCAAACAAAAAATTGGGTTAAAATTCTAAGTGTCCCCAAAAAACGCAAAAGCAATTTTATTCCGTTTTCATTTTGTGTCTAATGTTTGATGTTAAAATAAATGTCAAACGCACCTGTAGACTTTGAAGGTTCAGTCATCAATAAGAACATCTTAAATATTTTTCAAGTCACAATAGAAAATTTTGCATAAAAAACGCCATTAGCCCACACAATTCCATTTTCACGACAATGAATGTCAAATCGAAGTAAGAAAGGGATAAACAGAAAAATATTCACCCAAATGCACAGCAAATTTTCATGAACTCACTGATGGGCGCGTTCATGCTCCACTTGGTATCCGGAACGACCAAAATTGTTGCTGACAATTCGCGAATGCATAAAATTGTCTTCCATTCAGCTACAACATAACCTAACCTAAATGTGTACAATGGACAAATTCTATTGCAGGTCGTGGTGGGCCTACCTAGACCTACGCTGTACCTTCATTTGTTGTAAATTCACTGCAGTAACAAGTAACTGAGGATGTCACGGCTTCTGCTCGTATTTTCAATTGGGTCATGTCATGTCGGTTTATTAGTAAATGTTTAAAGTCCCCTACCGCACATTTGCTTGCAATGCATGCATTAATTTCGTTCCAATTCGCAGGCGGATTTTGAAACAAATTCAATTTTGGAAACGCAGTAAGACACGATTTCACTAAATTAAATAAAATTATATAAAAAGAAGAGGAAAATGGATGTACTACATTAATAGGGTTGACTTTTGTATTTCATCTGTCATTATTAGAAATGAAAAAAAAATTAATGCCCCGAGTGAGGCTCGAACTCACGACCTTAAGATTATGAGACTTACGCGCTGCCAACTGCGCCATCGAGGCTATAAATTCGATAGATCTGAACAGCAATTTAACTGTGGGTGTCTAAAAGGTTTTGAAACAGTTTGGTGGGTTTGGTAAGACTTGGGAATTGGAGCCTATAACTGATGAAATCTTGAAAGATCTTAATTTTTAAATATATGAACTGTTTTTGGACAAATTTCTGATACAGATAGATACACAAAAATTCGTGTCTGCAGTTGTAAAATAATTTATTTTTTTTATTATTGAAGTTCAGCTCTATGGTCTCATTATTTAAGATGCGTTTCGTCGGTTTTTTGCCAACATCTTCAGGGGTATTCGTTTATTTAATTCATCCGATTTTTATGTGTTGTTTGTGTTTTTATATTTTAACCTGCTTATGACTCCACAAAACATAAACACTATAAATAAATAAATAATAATAAATAACACTGAAGACATCACTAATATAAAATATCACAGTCTGATTATAATGGTTTAATGGTTTTTTATTGACGAAGAGGGTTCCAAGTATTTAACTCAAACTCAATCAAACTCAACTCTTTCGCACAAATGTAAACGGGTACCCCATTTTTGTTTGCCACCTAAACGCAAAACTGTCACATGCTAAATTTCAATTTGCGAGAAACTGCAGGCGCATTTACATTTTTCTTTGAAATTCGCATTCGGTTTTTGGTAGTCTTAAGCCCTGGGAAATTGTTATTTTTTCCTGGAAAAGTGAATTCCGCTTTACTGAACATGCACCCATGATTACTTTCAAAGACAATTTGGCTTTTGGATCTCTGGGTCTTTCACCAGAAACCATTCGTCTTCAGTTTGGCATACAGTCTACTAATTATTCACCCTTAATCGACAGGCGGAATCCTTCGAATGTTGCAGGCTTTAGAATATAGCTTTTAAGCACATTTTCAATTATCCCCGTTCCATAACCATAAATAATCATTTCTTGGCATTCACAATTCTATGGCGGTAATCATTTATTTCCCTGTGTCATATTTCAGTAGCACCCGCTGCCTGGGTATACATTTCCAATTCGAAATGATTTGTATCCATCGAATCGAACCTCTCCTGTACCCCGCCGAAAAGCACCGATGGCAATTTGTTTGCATATGTTATTTTAATATTATTCCTGCTCAGTTCAGTGCACACAATAATAATAATAATAATAATCCTTCGATAGCTAGTCGTCCTCCATATCGCAGCAGCAGCAGTAGGAACAGCAACAAAAACCATGTTTCGTCCTTTTATCGTCGTCGCCTGTCGACCGCATTGGCATCGTTAAATATGCTCTTGCATACGATCCAAACCGAACAAATAGGATACACGTCAAACAGGACTACGGATGCATGTAAGATACGTGTGGTATGTAAACGAAAAAGAAACACCACCACCCACCCACACGTGGACATGTGCAAAGTGCAGCTCGTTACTTTCTTTGGATGTGATCCTGCTTCTGATGCGCCTTCTTCTTCCCAGTCGTCGTCGTCGTCGTCTCCATTTTCATCTTGCAAACGTCCTTGACATTATGCATGTGAATAGCTATACCCCTTAGATATAGACAACTTTAACTTTATTCAAATGTGTTTATTACGAGGACACCCCGCAAGATGCCATTATATTTGCTGATCCCCATTTCAATGTCCTTATGCTACATTACAAAATGTTGGCAATGACTATGTAAGTGTGACTGCTGTGCGCCGTTCCAGTCTGAAAGGCTCACTGGAGTAGGATGTCATTATTTATGGAGCTTTCCTAATTACCATAATAACAACTAATCTAATTGCACCTCTGATGCATAAAGTATGTCCTTCCTCTGCTGTATACTGTTTGGAAGGGTGGCACACGAAAAACGTTTGGGTAAGAAATCTGCCAATTGAAGCCTATGGGATCTTTCTTGACACAAAAACTAAACCAGAAGACCAGGCAGTGCTTTCCTGCCATTAAAAGTTATCGCCTGTGGGTTTATTAGCAAAGGCATATGTATGTAGGTATATGTGGATAGAAAATTGTGTAAGCGGTACAAGTGCAATGTGTCGAACAGGTAAGGGTTACGCCGGTTGGGACTCAAATTCAGTTCAGATTGGGGTTGTTATTTAAATAATCAGTACCAGAAGCGTCGTAGATTGTCACAATTGAGAAAATTGGTGTATCGAGTGGCGCCCAACGTGAGGATTTTTTTTAAGGTTTAAACGACCAGCATCTTGAAAGGATAAAGGTATTTATCCATAGGCGACTAAACGCACACTATGCAATCACTTTTTCAGTTAAATAAATAAGCTCACATCTTTGTGCGCTTAGATTCTTATTACAATTTTAATAAATAACCATCAAAACCGTGACAGGCTGCACATTTAGATGTGCGCTTACACATAAATCACAATTTTCTATTCCCTGATGATGTGCGCTTTCAAATCGGCCTAGCAAAACACTAAGCGCACACACTATCGTCGGGATTTTCGTTAAACAAACATTTGTCTGAGTTATCCGTTTTCTTATTTTAGGTATTTAATCTCAATCAATGTGGGGATTTTTAAAAGTTCCACATAACCAAAATGCTAAGTCGCGCATTTAGATGTGCGCTTTGGCATAAATCAAAATTTTCTAGTCACTGACGATGTGCGCTTTCAAATCGGCCTTGTAGAAAACTAAGCGCACATACTTTTGTCGGGTTTTTGGTTGAAAAATTATTTGTGTGCGTTATCCGTTTTCTTATTTTATTCTATCTTAATCAATTTGGGGATTTTTTATACATTTTCTTTTACACATTTAGATGTGCGCTTTCACATAAATCACAATTTTCTACTCCCTGAGAAAGTAGGATAAGACAAATCGTGTGCGCACACTAAACGCACATATCAACTTCGGTGTGCGTTATCAGTTTTTATCATTTTTTTTCGTGACGAACGTGAAAAAGTATTTTTTTAAGATTTTTCTACAAAAAAGCGCGTTCACTTTACCCAAAATGACTTTAAAATGTTTGTCACTATTGTTGGAGGCATTGGGAAGGTTAATTATGCAACCAACCTTGGAAGACGATTAGACGAATTCCCACCGTGCTCTGCAGCACATACTATACACCTTTCAGGATTTCCTATTCAACCGTAAACGAACTTCTCCACTGCGACTTGGTGTGGTAACTTTTTGGACGAATTTGCAAATTTCCATTGCGAGATAGAGAGAGACTTTGCATTTGGCTCTTGCCTGTGGCGCGCAATTCGATTGACGCAAGGACATCAAACGGGGAATATCCCCCTCCTCCTTTGCAATAAGAACGAGATGTGATTTAATATACCTGGTGTATGTATCGCTTGCGATAATATGCAAAAAGGATATTGATACCGATAGCGACAATTCCTACATAAGCACTTAAGTGGGTGTTAAACAGTCATTACGACGGGTGGAAACTAACCAGCAGGGGACAAGTTACGTAGGAATGAGATCTACATACCAGTATATCGTCGCAGGACACTTTTCACAAATTCATGTCTTAATGTGGGTGTTTTATGTGTGCGCTTCGGAAGGATGTGTCGTCTTCGGTGTGGGAAAATTGCATGGCACACAGTGTGGCGTCATGGGATGGATATAATGATTAATTATTCATTTATTGGATAAGAATGGAATGCAAATGGTAGAGGTATTTGAGCGGAAGGTGTATTAGGAATTTTTATTACATTTTTCGGGAAATTCATTGCAGTTTGCAATTTTAATTAATGTGCGCGCAGTCTTTTTGGTTGCATTTACCTTTATGGGAGTTTATTTAGTTGGAAACGGAAATATGTGGGTGCAAAGGACTGTTGGTCAATGGAAAGAGGAATGTTTGTAAACATTTTTGTATATTTTTAGGCACATTTGGTCATTACTTTTGAAACAGGCTTAAAAACGTGCCGAATGCAGTTTTTACGTTTTACAAGGAGTTGTGTTTCGCAAAAAAGAGTAAATTGTTTGTTAGTTCTGGTCTTATATCCCTTATATTTCGTCCATCAAAAGTAGGCAGGGAAGGAGCAACGACACCGCTTCAAAATTCCGATTTAAAAACTTAAAGAAGTATCAATTTTGTCAAGGAATTTACCCGATTAAGCGATTTCTGGAAATAAATTGCCTTCCACAAGTAAAACAATCAGAAACCAGAAGCCACCCAAATCCACTTCCAACGTGGGTCGGTGAAGATCTGCAACCACCAGGAATTCCTCATATTTTCCACTTTACTTGGTTTCAATTGGCATCAAAGATATACGTACTACACCCGCACAACAAATATAAAAAAATAAATATACACATTCCACATTTACGAGTACGAGTCCCTGGAAAAGTCTCCATACACCCCTATGGAGTGCCGAGAGAAAGGTAAACACAAACACATATCCTGGGCCAAACTAATCGAGAAATCCATCGAAAATTTCCCTTAAATTCCCATCCATCCGAATGACGTGAAAGTTTAATAAATTTCGGTCATATATTGATTGAGAAAATTCAAGGAGCAATTTCAGTCGAAATACACGTACAAAAAGGATATCTACGTCAATTGCATTACATTGATTGGCGTGCAGTGAATATTTTTCACGAAACTCCATCCCTCTTCCATCAAAGTACTAATGACGTTCTTCGAAGAGTTTTCATTAAACTCAAGTGAAAGCAGCAGCAAGAAGTTGACAAGTTGACTGCATTGGAGCAGAGGTGAAATTTTGCCACCACCTACGCAATGAACGGATGAAAATTCAAACACTCTATTTAAAGTGGAAATTGATGAGCGTGTACACCCAATTTAAGTTTAGATTAAAGGTCCTTGTTACAGTTTTTGGTATCATATACAAAGTGACATGATATCTCAAACGAGTGTGTCTGTGCATGCAGTTACTTTGCAGGACATGGTGTAATGGAATATTCAAAGTAATATGTGACACTTGAAAATATTTACGAAGGGAGATATCGGGGTGAATTTAATTCGATAATATATAACCAATTGTTGTTTGTCCTTCGGAGTAAAGTGGATTAAATTCGAGGGGGAGAGCGCGATGGAGAGACATTTTCAATTGAATTGTTTAAGATGACAGATGAAGTTAAGCCAGTCGAGGTCAGGATTCTACGTAGCTAGGTAGATGTGGCTGAAAAGTGTGAAATAAATAAAAATAATTTAAAGTAAAATAAAATAAATAAATGTCCCTGATGCAGAAAAAAAAGACGCAGATCAAACAAATGACAAGTGGAAGTAACAAATAATACAAATTTGAATAAAATCAGTACTAACGTCTACACCAACTTATCTCTATCTCTACATAATAATAAAACTGTAGAATAAAAAATGCCTGACCGCGCATCACGCCGAAACTACTGGACGGATTTGGATGAAACTTGGCACAGTGATTGCTTATGTTCTGCGTCGGGCTTTAGAATACTTTTTTACCCGGAATATAACTTGGTTCTCACAAAATAGTCAACGAATGGGCTGGAGTGGTGTTCGTGTGTCGTGTTGTTTCATTCGGTTGCTTTGCGTACATTTTTTGTGTAGATTTTTTAGCAGGAATTGAAATTATGTTTTCATTGTTTTTGTTTTTTCTTTATATTGCTTTCAGAAAGGTCCAAGGGAAGGAACATATTTAAAAAAAGATGCTCGATTTAGTTCTATGAAAATACTATTTGTCTTAAAAGTGCCATGCGGGTGAAGCAAGGTGAGAACGGGTCAGCTAGTAAGGAAATAAAATTGTTATGAAGCACTCGGCTACAAAAATGTTTTGTCGTACCGATCATGGGCTTATTTCGAACCCGATTTTCATGAAATATGTGCCAAATGAAGGGCGAATTTCTGAAGGTGTATTCCCGCAGAAGAAACGCTGAAAAACTCGTATATAAAGGACATTTTTGCAAACCGGTAAGCTCTGGGGAAGTTGTCATAAAAGAAGGCGTTTGCTTTTACTGTAAACGGCTATAGGAACCGCGAATGGCTTTAAGATTGAGCAAATAAAACATTCAAAGCTGCTTAGTTGGTTGCTTAAACGTTTGCGGTTATTCTGCGCTAAAAACATGCACCAATTTTGACTTTATATGCATTCATAACTAGACCCTTGTCGTGGCACTTTACCGCAACCAGCTTGTATCATTCGGATTGCAAAATCTGGCAGCATTTTTGCTTTTCCTAAGACAATTTAGATCAAATGAGGACACTCAAAACCAACAGGGGTCATTAACAAATTGAGTAAACTCAAATGTTAACTCAAGCCCACAAGGCCGCAGTGTCCTGTCCCCTAATCTCAAACGACCCTACCCTACTTAAACCAATACCAAAACGGAATAGGTGTGGTCCACCGATTTCCATCTTCCCTTCAGCTTTGCTGATTTAAAATAAATTTCCCGCTTTTCCCCTCACACACGATAGCTACCTATGCAAAAAACGAATTCCCCAAGCATCACCGGCTTTTCGTGTGCCTTAAACCCATAAGACCCAAATTCAAATTCAACCCAATTGACCCACTTTCCAACAAATGTGAATATTTTATTCACCAACATATAAAAAGAACCCCTTCGCTCTGTTTTTTAGGTGTCATAGTTCAACACCAACTCCTCCCGATTTGCATACCGATACCGACTTTTCACCCTGAACTCTCAAACCACAAACAACAAATTGAAATGATTCCAAACAAATGGAAAACAAACGAAAAATAGTTCTAATGGTTAAACCGCAACCAACAATAAAACAAAAAAAAACAAAATCAACTCCCACTGAAGCTATACCCTACGGTGTAATCATAAAAAAATTATCCCTGTCACTCGATTCTATTCATTTCCCTAACCTCACACATTCTACAACAAAATTGGTGCCAAAAATCCACACTGCCCCCACCCCCCTCCTCGCTTAGCTTCATCCCATTTCACAAATTCACATCCTTTTCACAGTGGCTTTTTAAAGAGGACTATGATTTTCATAATCTCCCAAATATTATCGTAATCATAAAATGAGAATCACCCGGGTGTAGCATATCCAAACACACTCATAAATATTTTTGTCTGCGTATGTGTGTGTATATATAGTGCGGAATTTTCACAAGAACTGTTTGGTTTTTCTTTTGTAGAATTTGCTAGTCAAACAATCTCATGCATGTGATGTACCCAGTATCCTTGTAACGCAAAAAATAAAGGAACACATTTCACTCAATGTAGGCGCCTCTCGCCCTAAAATAAGAGATTGTATAGCATGTGAAAGTGGAGCGGCGACAACGACGACGAAGGACTCATTCATATGTCGCACACAAACACACACACACATGCACACACTGGATTTGCGAATTTTCAAATGGGAACCATTCACCCGTGATGGCAGTCTGTGCGCTTGAATCCATTTGCTGGCTATATCTCTATACGTATGGGTAAACATGGCTGGCAAGGTGGCCGATTACACAAACATTCATGTAATATTCGTCGCATGTATGTATAGTGGGTGAGTGCATTAGAGAATATGACGTGACAGGTAGGAGGGGGCGACCGTGTACTACAGTGGTGCGAACAAGAAATTTATTCATTTATTCACTTAAAAATGCAGAAATAGTAACTGACCATATAAGCCGGGGCACGAACCAAATGAGTGACACAAATGCACAGGATTTCCAAAGTCCCCTTTGGTTTTGATTGACATTTATCTATTGTGGGCTAGAAAAACTTGAAATCACATTTAAATGCAAAAATCGCAGGAGTTTTTCACCACCTAGTTGGGACTTCAACCACCCAAACAACGAGGCTTCTCCCAAGTTTCAAACCACTGAACAAAAGTGTCGGAAAACGTGAGTAGGCGACGTCAGTTATTTTGCTTCTTTTCCTACGTTTAGAAACAGCGGAGGTTCCTGTTGCGTAAAAGGTTTTTAGCTCATGTCGCAACCGTCATTATGCAATCGTCGCGAGGTAAAAGAATAATCAGTCAGCGAAAACTGCAGGAAAGACAATATATAACAGAAAGTCCAAACAGCCTATAGAGATACCAATCATCTCTGCAGCAAGGAGGTTGATGGCAGAATTGATGAGGAAATTCCTTCCCCATTAGCTGGGTCTCAAACCTATTCGCAACCAAACCACTCAAAAAATTACTAAAATCTGTGTTTGTTTGCATTTTTTTTCGAGAACTGATTGAAACGGCAAAGGTCTGATACAGACATTGGTCTCTATTCTAGTTTAGACAAGAACCACATGCACTTGACTGGCTCAATTGTCTTTGCTAAACGACAGCGCCACCAACAACCACTGGATTCTGTATTTGCGAATTTATTGACCAACTAATAAAAGGGCGGGGGCCCAATTTTTGTTTAGCTTATGCATGAACCAAGAGTGACAGCCCAGTTTTTGAACCAGGCTTGTGAATTCCTTCTCTGGACTGAATGAAAAGGACTTGAATGGCTGAAAGCAAAAAGTGAATAAAAGGATATACCAATTTATCCACCACACACTATAGTACCACACCTGTCAGCTGGCAACACACAAAAGACCCAATGAACAAGCACACATGAATGCCTATACTTTTTGGCAGAGTGTCAGCATGTGTGCGCTCGCCATTCGGCTTCTTCAAACAGCGGTAATTAGTATTATATTTCAAACAAGGGAGAAGAGAGGTAACGTGTCGCCTGAAATAATGAACAATCTGCACAAAAAACACAGAAAAAAAAATGATCACTCTTACGACAAGGCATTTCCTGGCCCACTTATCTGCGCACATTATTTCATTAAAAGGATCCCTGTGCGGATGGATGTGTGTGTTCACGCAACGGTGGCTATACAACCTTGTTAATCGACCACCTTCCCGGAAACCGGGAAAAAGGATTCATCTTCCGCCGGAGAATTCTGCACATTGTGACACATACGTCCAGATGGGTGGTGGCGGCGGCAGGTTTTTGTGGTTGCCGCTATGCTCCCATGTATGATTCCGGTAGTGGGTCTTCCGTTCGTGGGTGTGTGTGCGCTGTGTTTTCCCTCGTCCATCAAGCGAATCTGGCTCAGCTGTCGTGAAAATTGTTCCCTCTGTTGGTAGTTGGCATTTTTTTTATTATTTTTTTTTTAACTCACAGTCATAAAGGTTAATGAAAAATTAAAATTAAATTAAAATAGCAAAAAGGATAATTAAACATACATGCGGACCGGTGAGACTTGAAGTCATGACCTTAAGTTTATTTATTGGACTCGAGTTGGCGTTCAATTTCATTGAAAACTCTTGCCAGTGACAGTGTACGCTGTACACGCTTACTCCCACGCGTCGTGTGACTGACAGGAAGTTTATATCCATCAATGGCGCTAAATATAACTCGAGGATAATATACGCGCGGCTGTTAATGAGTAGAGTGCTTCTCTTCAGTACACAGTGTTACGATGATTAAAACGAGTTCATCGATAAGAGTGTAGCAAATCGTATTGACCTAGAAACAAGTCAAGCGTTGTACGAAACGTAGTCAGTTGGAACCAGGCACGTGGATGTCAGGCGAATGTGCTTCCGACAGACACGAGTAATATGCGCTCGTTATGAAATCGGCTACAATTGTCGGTGAATTGGAGAGGAATATGAGAGTTGTGATGGGGAATGGCTTGGAAGGCAGTATTTTGTGTGGGACACAGTACCAATATGAGTCGAAGATCCACCCATGACTGGAAGAAGGTTGGCGACAAACGAGATTACTCAAGTGCTTGACACATTTTCAATATAATAGTGCTTTGACTAAGGCTGAATTACGCCCATGCGATTCTATTTTAGTTTCAGTCGCGTTAATATGCTGTTGAGGGTATTAAAAGTAGCTTGTGAGTGATTGTGGACGAGTCTGTGGAAGACCAGACCATGTGACTTATGTGGGCTTAAGCGAGTGTCAAAAATTAACAAACATCTTCTATAGGTAAATAAAGCGCTTGAAACTAATCTATCCTTTTATGATCACGACATTCCGATTTTAATACAGTCCTACTTTGGCTTAAGCTGGATTACTCCCGTACAATAATATTTTGGGTCCAGTCAGTGCAGTATTAGTACCTGCAATTTCAGAATGCAGTCCGCCGCGCTTTGCTGTATTGCGGAATATGTAAAATTACTCAAAACCAACAGTGGGTAGTTTCGTCTTTCACTCATGATCGTCCTTTCCGCACAAGTTGACAGACTTTAAACTTTGACTTTTGACACACGTTTTGTGAGATAATTTTCGTAAGAATTTCATTTTGACAGCGCGACATAGAAGAGCTAAAGCGATGCTATGCTGGCTTGCTCTTAAATCGTACACACTTAAGTTTTGTTTTCGTAATTTAAGTATAATCAGTTAAGCAAAATTTGGTGACTTAAGCCGGCTTACAGTTGCAATCACTGTCGTCTTAAGCTTTAAACATTTTCTTGGGTTAGTTGGGTAAGTACCTACAGACACTGAAGACAAGCCTATGAAGGACAGTAGAGAAGACCAACACAGTCCAACATATTATATCGGCACCAAAGTTGGTATAAGCTAATGAAAGTAAACCTACCAATCTTTATATATATAATTCTACTGTACGTGTGTATGTCACTCAACTCCTCCTAAACGACTGGACCGATTTGAATGAATTTTTTATGTATGCGCTTGGGTGGCGCCCTGGATAGTTTAGATTCACGATTGGTCGAAATTGGACAAAGGGGCGTGGCACCGCCCATACAAAAAAAAAACATTTAAAATCTTATATTTCGAAAGCAAGCGAAGCGATTGAGTTCAAATTTACACACAATCTTAGGTACCTATTGGCCCAGGAGCATTCCTGTGAAAATTGGTTAAAATTGGACAAAGGGGCGTGGCACCGCCCATACAAAAAATACATTCAAAAGCAACCGAAGATTGAGCATTGCAATTTGGTAGATGGCAGTTTATAATATAAAATTAAGTGTCAAAATGCGTGTGTTTCCCTCTACCGGCCGACATTTTCAACCAATTGGGTTGTTATTTTAAATGTTTGTAGTTAATTATGGTACAAAGGAGATAGGCAACAAAAAACAAAAAAAAAAAATTGAGAAACAATTATTTTAATGCCTGACGAAGCGGGATGAGTTTAAGATTAAGTATTTAACTTAAACATCGGATTAGGTACGTGGCTTGCATTTCTCACTTTCGTTTCTTTTGCTTTTAAAAACAATCGGCACTGCAGGAAACGTGTAGCCTATAAGTATGCAACGTTTTTTTTATTTTGTTTGATTCCGACTCTGTGCTGTGTTAAATAAAAATTATTAATATTCAGAATTGTGACACAAGAATATACGCGGAATTTCCCCTACACAAATCCACCTTTCATTTGGTCCTTATTTTAGAAAATTTGATTTTGAAAGTACGTCGTAATCGGTATAAGGAGGAAGTGACGAAAAATAACAATACAGGACTCATATCCGAGGACATTGGATAATTGGAATGAGAACATTTTAAATCCTTCAACAAGGACCTATCGTACGACAAAAAAAAATATCTGTGCTCTAATACAATGAAGATGTTAATTTTGTGGACTTAGAACTTTCACTGAGTTGCTGGTGGTAGTAGGCTCTAGCCTTTAAAAAGACTGACTAATCAGGGGTCGAATCGCGTCATCCGTGAACGAGCATTACGTGACGCAATTAGTTTTTGTTTCACATGTAAATCAACTTAGTTCCGTGAACGTAATGCTCGTTCATTGATGACGCGATTCGACCCCAGATAAATTTTTCACAAGATTCTCCCAATTTATTCGCAGATATCGGCCCAAAATGCTGCTCCATTGAACCGAAACACTCTATAAGTATCACCTACTTTATAGCAACCATAAATAAAGGGTGTTTCACTCTGTTATCGACTGTGGCCATATGCTCGAAATGAACCATACGTTTGATAGAGATATAAGCGAAAAATGGTCACTCCCTCCAGCCCCCCCATATACGAAAAGTCCAACTGAAGTACTTCTCGAAAAAGGGTGTCAAAGTGTATACAATATATATTTCATTTCAATAGGATCTGCTACTTATACTTGGCATACAGAAAAGTCGTTTAATTTTATGTTTATCCTTCGGCCTTTTTGACATACAAGTGCCACTTAAAGTTCTCCCAAGAAATACCATTCTTCAGCTTTATGCAACACAAAGTAGGTTACCAACTTGAATCAGAACAGAACTTGTGTCTGCTTTGTCCGAGCAATCGATTCGCCATCACAAAAACAAAACAAAACAAAAATTACAAAAAAAAATGTCAACTCTGCCCGCTCAAAGAAGTGTAAACTAAAACATGGACAAGTCCAGAATGCTTGCACTGTCTCTGCATTTGTGTGTATCTATATATAGAGACAACAAAATATTGCATTCGAAAAGTGTCCTTAGGCCCGATGTTATATCCCCATCCGACTCGTTCTACTGTCTCAATTGCGCAAAAGGCACCACCTGACCCCTGGACAATAAAAACACGATAAAATCTTCATCCAACACATATAGTACTGGTGTACAAAAAAGGACACTTGTGTCGGGCGCGCGCGAAAGAGAAAAGGCTAATTACAAGAGGAAAGGTCGGTGTTAACCAGGTCTTCCATTAGATTATTGCCGCACCTTTTATACGGCCCTGGTGTGAATGTAGGTAGATTCTGGCATTTTGCGCGGCCCATTAACACGGCTTGAAGTGAATTTAATGCGAAAAAGTAGTAGTTTTCGTTAAATGGAGAGTTATGGCTTTGAGGCCGGCTCTCTTCTATTTAGGCGCTATCTGTCTAGACAACGAATGGTGGCAGTGCATGTTGGTAAACACAAAACGACTGTGGAGGACGCACGAGTCCTTTTTGGACACTGGTGGCGGTTATTTGGTCATACATACACATACACATGCGGCAAAGTGAGGAAGCGTAAATTGTTTAGCAAACGACTTTAGTGGGGCATTAGTTGCGGGGATATTATGCGCTGCAGCGCAGAGTGACAAGATTTATAGTGATACCAAATTTATGGTGACAGTTTGATGGTATAATGTACATACGAACGGAAGACTAATGAAGTGTTAAGTGATTTTGCTTGCGGAATGGCCAAAATTGAAAGAAGGACGCAGTTTAATTAATTGCGTGCTGCGGAAGGGGGAATTTTAAATAAATTGGTAGCGACTATCGGGCTTGTTTCATTTTGTAATCATCAGAGACGTTTGTAGGTTGAACGGCTCGAAACCTGTGACCTTTTTCTGAGATCCACAGATGAACGCAAGGATAGATATTCTTGAAACGTGTTAAAGTGAAGTATGCGTTTTATTTAAAAGACGCTTTTAACCACAGTTTGAACTAGTGGTTCCATATAAGTAACCCCCGGCTCAATGGTTGCTGTCTAGACTGGGTCTATATGTGTAACCCCACTGCGATGGCCTACATTAGGAGTTCCCAACTTTCCAGCGTTCTATATAATTAGCCCCCCTGGCGTAATAAAATGTTCAAAACACCCTAGTCTAACTTCGAGTGGAACCAGCTGCTTCAATCCCATTCAAAACTTTACTCCTTCTGGTGTTTAACCGAACTATGACTATTTACGACTGTAACTGAGGATAGCTCCTAAGCACCAATGCCAAACAAAGTCTCCAATCCCTCTCAACTTCAAGTGGAGCGATGCGCCACATCAGACATCACCCAGGCCAGCGCCAGAGCCACTCAGGTCACGCATCTGTTTACCACTCTCTCGCTAACAGCTCAGCAAATTTTGTGCAGCGACGTTTCCGACATCGTGTCCTGTGGCTGCATACTGCGCTCCACTCCGTCACACGCGCACATTTTCATTACGCTTCCTGTTAATTATTCAGTTTGTCAATATTTTGTTAAAAAAGCATAGATCTGCTTCTGCAGTCTTAACTCGTATTCCTTTTGTGTCACACAGTGACATGGAATGCTTTAAACCGTGAGACACAATAGTTGCACACATTCTCGTTCTCGGTTCATGTTTACCCTTGACAGAGAGTGAGTGAGGCAGCGCGGCACTAGAAGGATGTTGGCTGTGTAGAAGAGAAATTTCCTTCTTTTTGCACTTTCATGTGCTTTTGCATGTATTCCGCCCCCTTCCGACATCCGGTGTGCTCAACAAAAGGACGAAACGACGGAACCCATTGGGGTGAGCTCGTAGTAATTATGCATTTCTTCCGGCCCCTCACTTGTATGTGTGTTGTGCGCCTTTGTATCTGCGATGCATTTAAATTGATGCTAAACATACTTTAACGGATGTCGTTTTGCAAGATGACGAGCCTGGGTGGTGGCGGAATCCTACCGGAATTCATTTCGTTCCGGCCGCTGTATTTGTGTCGAGATGTTGTTCTTTTCAACACGATATTTTTCTCTCTCTATCTCTCTGTCTTTTTCGCGTGCTGCCGCGATGAATAGCTATACCTTTCCGGATAAAACGAAAGTCCTTTTGTCATATCATTTGTTGCACACTATATTTGTTAGTGCTGTCAAAGGACTACGTCGAAATGTATTTTTCAGCATTTTTTTGTGATGAAAACTAATACAACAACAGGGAGGTAGGAAGTAATTAAAATGAACCATAAACAAGCCAGCGCGGGTCCTATACGCGGTAACAACAATTAAGATTTGTTGGCTCACAATAACGGGGCACAAAAAATGGTAGGTATATTCTCATTTGTTTTTGACGTATAATTACAGAGGTATGCAGAAGGTTGCAATTACCCCAATTGCTTAGGTGGTAATTGGCTGGTTGCAAGCCGGTCATGGCCATCTGTCACCGGTAATGCATATTTTTGTGCTCACAATTGGCCCAAAAATTACTTGTTTCATTCTTTGGAGACTGGATTAGCTTAATTAATGATTTTCTGTGGTACATGGTCTTAGGTGGTCCTTGAAGAGTTCAATTGGGGCTGTTTTTATTTAGGGATCAGTCAGATATATGACTGGTAAAAAAAATCGACTTCCACTTTTGAAAAATCATTTGACGTTTGGTTTAAAACAAATATAACTGCAGCCATTCCCTTCCGAAAATACTTGGAATGCCGCCCTTTCAATAAATAAGTAAGGCAATTCAAATCAGCATCGGAATGAGCTCAACACTCGTAACCCTCATCCAACAACGGGCAGCTTTCCTGGTAAAATGTGTAAGCACCTTCCGGAATTCCTGGAATTTACTGACGACAATGAATGCATACGCGGACGTTGGACGTGTCCCACTATGTTATTAAGCTGATTTTTATTTCCTTATTCCATTTCGCATGAAATTCCGATTCGAAATCGCTGTTCAAACAGGAGTCATATCGATTTGTGTTGCACAAGTTCCATTTGTTTTTTTTTTGTATTTTATTTCTGCATGTACTTTATTGTGTTGGTGTTGCACAATTTCTTGTAACTCTTCAAACGAGTTCTGCGAAACATAAAATCTGAGTGGAACATTGCATGCACATATTGGTGGACAGGACTTTGATGGTGAAAGAGGGGTAATATTTTTCCCACTGTTATTGTGTGTGCATAACACTCAAGGGTGTGAATTTTATTCAGAAGCAAAAATTCGAATGACGTCGTCAGATATTGAATGGAATCGATAAGCAAAAAATATTGGGCGCCCAACCAAATGTTGGGAATTCCAAGTAAAAAGTGACGAGCTTTGTGTATATCACTGAGTGCAAATGACAAGTACCAAAGATGGAAAGGCGTGGACTGAATCAATCTGAATCCTCTAGATCGAAATAGATCTAATTCTTCCCATTTCGGACAGTGGCCGCCAAAATTCCACATCGCAAGGCAGAATATTTCTCTGTCTTATAAAAAATGAGAACAAACATAAAATGAAAGCAATTTTTCTAAGCGGCTAAATTGAGAAGTTGTCTTAATCGCAGACATTTGGCAGACGTTTGCAAAAGTTGGGGCAGAAACTGGAACCGATTGGTCAGAAATCCACCACTCATTTCTCTCTATCTGCTCTCTCGCTGTATTTTTAACTTTCTCGTATACGTAGTAAAGATATTGTAATTGTATAAAAAATTGAACTCGAGATTTTAGTCAAATCTAACATTACGATGATAGAGGAACTCGAGAAAGTGGGTCTCGCAATTCTGTCCGTCTGTCCGTCCTTTCCTGAGCTCCACAGCGCAAACGTCTTAACGGATTTCTTTCAAACTTCGGATTTGGAGTTTGTAGGCTTACAGTTCGGGACCACTTTTTTTTTTGCATGCTAACCCTATTATTACCGGTACTTCCAATATAACGGCTTTAAACAAGTTTGATTTTTTCAAAAACGGCTCTAACGATTTCAACCAAAATTGATATTTGGGCTTATTTAATTACGGTTAACATGGCTGCATTTTTTCACAGAAAAATCGAATAACGGTAATTTTGAAAATTGGTCATATCTCAAAAACCGTCAAAAATATTTCGACAAAAATTCATATTTAAGGTAATACGGTGATTCCCAACATAATGGCAAGCTCAGTTTTTCCCTAAATTATCGTTCAACGGACTATTTTGGAAAAATGTCGTTTTTTAAGATTTTATTTAATTACGTTTTACTTGAAAACGGCTTTAACGATTTTAACCAAAATGTATACTTGCACTACCATATATGGGGTTAACATGGCTGCATACCCAGTTTTTGGCTAAAAAGTAGAATAACGGTAGGTACTTTTGAAAAGTGGCCTTATCTCGAAAACGGTCAATACAATTGCAACAAAAGTTAATTTTTTATGTAATATGGTCATTCCTAACATGATAGCAAACTCAGTTTTTCTATAAATTGTCTATAATAGATTTTTGAAAAAAGACATATTTTGAGAGTTTGGGTTTCTTTTGTTTTACCTACATGAAAACAGGTAAAACGATTTTGACCAAAATGCATACTTGGAGTAAAATTGACGTTTTCAACATTATTGCGTCCTTCATTTTCAATTCTAACCACCGGAAACGCTGATTTTGAAAACTGTTCATATCTCAAAAACGCCATTTTCGATTTGGATAAAACTTAAAAAACCAAGTAATACTAATATCCTGAACAATGAACCCTATACTTAGTTTTTAGCTAAATAGTTAAGCCAAATTAATTTTCGAAATAAACATTGCAATATTTGTTACTATTTTGTACGCATTATTTTCCAAAATCAGCTTTAAAGATTTTGACTAAAATGCTTATTTACGATAACATAAGTATTCTAAATAAGACCCCGTACTTAATTTTTCTTAGAGAAATGTAAATAATGCCGTCCTATAAACATTACCGCACTACCAGTTAAAATGTAATCACAACTACTAGAAACTCCTTTTTTAGCAAATATTTCCCACTTCTTCTTTTTCAACCATATTATTCATGAACGTTAAAATAATTCCAACCAATTGGAGTCTACGCTATCCGAAACCCGCCTTCATTTAACCCCAAACACGTGCAAATTCAAAAACAAATCTTTGAATTCTAACATCACAAACCCTACTTCGAGTCATGGCCACCTACCAGCATCACCAATTTGAAAAATCTGGTTTTATAGCCTGTAAACAATAATAAAAGAAAAATAAACCAACCAAACTGATGATATGAACGAAAAAAGTTTCGTTCGATCCAGTCGTGCACTTTATTTTAAATGACCCTCACTTGAAGGCATGGATTTCTTCGACATAACAAAGGGCGACAATTAGATTTATTTATTTTTCAAAAGAAACCTGACATCAACTCATTCAGCAAATTTATGAATTAACAATTTTCTGCAGTAACTTTTAAGTTGGTCGCCTAAAAGGCACATAGCTACATCACCTAACAATTTGTCCATTTGATTTCCAGATGCACATTAAGCTTAGTTGCATGCCTTGATCTATACAGTTGAAAATCTCAAATGTCCCTGATGGACTAAATACGAATTTCTGCGAACCTCTTAGGGTCCGAATGTTGAAGAAGTAATCTGCAAATTCCCCCCAATGGACGTGGCAACACTTTCACTCCCCATAAAGCCGAAATTATTATTAAAACAAGTCCTTAATCTGTTGCAATGCAATTCAGAATTTAATCTCCTTAAGTGCTATAAGAATTAAGAACCAAGTTGAAGTTTCAAAACTTAATACCCCCCATTCACTCTGTCGTATACGTAACATTTTTTCTCTTTTTTGTCTCTTTATACATTTTAAAGATCATTTTCGCAGGACATTCCATTCAATGATTATACACCAACACTCATCATCCTAAATGAATATGACACAAGGACTTGCCAACATCGTTTTATTTCGAAAACAAAACCTAATGAGGTTCCAGTACGCTGTTTAGCAATTACGTGAAGGAGCGTGTGTGTAGAGTAAATTGTTTGGCCATTTCCTTGCCAAAAAAAAGGGAAACAAAATTTAAATTCCATTTGCATTTGTATGTACGTAAACACCTAACGTTGTGTTGTTGTGTTAATAAAAACAAAACATGTAGTCGAATGCACACAGACAGCAGACAGCTAAGAGCGCGGATGTTTCAAATTAAATATCAACATCCACCAAAGTTGACACTTTGAATGGAACTGCTGCTGCTGCTGATGATGGTGGTAATGGTGGTTATGGTGACAGTGGCGATGATGGTGATGGTGGCTGGTACAACGTAGAGTAATAGAAAATTGTAGAGGAAACAAAACAAGGATGCGGCGTTGTTTGTCCTTGAATGTTGCGCTGCAACAATATCCAATGCCCATCCAAACAGTCTATCAGTGGGGTTATTGTTTTGCAAAATTTTGCACAAGGAAACACAACTACTATCAACCATGTGCACCCTTGATAATATTGCTAATTCGCATAACCACACACATGTTTGTATTTAAATTGGAATTTTTCTTTTGTCCATTTCAGGTCATCGAGGAGAGGTACAAGTCCTTGTTGCAGCAAATATTAAATCATATCACATTGGCTTATTCGCTGTACGTATGCCCAGAGCCGAGCAGTGGCCAGAGTATAATATCACGAGCCACAGAGCGTACTGACACGCACCAGAGTGTTGGTACGCTTAACAGCCTAACGGCCTGCACTGGACACTATAATAGTGCGGCCAGTGTCAGCACTGAAAGTGTGGTGGGAGGCGGCGTTGGCGGCGGCGGCGTTGGCAGCGGTGGAGGTGGTCCAACAAAACCAACTGGCACTACTGTCAGTAGTCGCTGTACATTGCATAGTGCTCCTGGAGTCGATTACCAGACAAACGGCACTGGCAAATCGACCGGCAGAGAAGCCGAAGAAGAAGATACAGATACAACGTCAAAGTGTCCACCAAGTAATAGAATGATGGTCAGCAAACTGTGGAATAGTTGTTTTCCAGAATTCTCCTCGGAGCATGTGCATCGGCACAATTTCTATTTGTGTCAGGTGAGTTTTCACGAAAATTTAATTATATCTTTGGGAGTGTGTGTGTGTTCCAATTAGTGAGAGGATTTTATTTATTAGTAAAGCACACCCTTGGGTCTAGTCACCGAGATGAGCAAATTGATTGAGCTAATTGAAAACAGTTTAAGTATGGACAGGACGATTTTTCAATGACGCACATTGTCTATCGTACACTTACTGGTGTTCTCTTGGGATTTCACACGAGTTTATTTGTGTATTCGATTTAGATACAAGGCGTGGATGAGATGCATGCAAGAGATTGCCCAATAAAGCTGGTTTTAACTGTTTGTCATGAGGCATTCGGGTGGCCAACTTTACCGGGACAACTGATCTACGGGCAGTTTTTTATATGAAGCTTCTTTGACGGCGCAACAGTTGAAATTCTATGCATTCCCCAAACAGAAATCTAAAACTATTCCTTGTAGGCTTTAGTCGGCGCGTGGATGAGTTGCGTCTGTGGATGAGTTGTACACGGTGGTCAGAAAAGAGTTTGTCCATTTAAAAATTGGAAATGCGACGTAAGTCTTATCTCAAATAGGTAAAGGTCTACATTTCAAGGTATAAATTTTAGTTGCTCAAGAAATTCACTCATTTTACCAAAGGATGATATGATAGGCATGATGCGGTACCAAATAAGAGTCCTCACAAGAATCTTCTCAAACAGACTTTGTACTGCAGGAATGTATAAATAGTAAAGTGCTCCCCACGATCTTATTTAATTCCGAGAAATGGAGAAGTCGATTTAAAAGAACTTGTTCTGCAAGTTCATGTGGATTACTGGATTTGCCCGCATACAGAAGAGGTTCTGCTAAAATATGCACATGGAAAATGTCGAATGAAGAGAGATTTACTCGAAAACGCTCGATTAACTTTGAAAGAAGGAGGTGTATAACTCGCCCTAAATTTCCCGGAATTCATTTTTAGACTGAGTAAATAAAGGGTTGAATTTTTTTAGTGGTTTCGATGCAGAATTGTATGAAAAACAAGAGAGATTTTTGCCAATTCTATGAAAGGTCTGTAGAGGAAGTTTCAATGTTTAAATATTTTTGTAGTTAAATGCAAAGCTATATCAAATTGTTGTTAAATATATTTAAATAAAAGGGAAAATGCACTTACCATTATCCGGTCGTTGGCATGATGATTAGATTGATGAGATCGGGAACGTCACGCGACAGAAACACTGGAGAAACATGATGATTTTATTTTACACACACGACTGTTATTGG
This sequence comes from Cheilosia pagana, assembly GCA_936431705.1. Lineage (NCBI taxonomy): Eukaryota > Metazoa > Arthropoda > Insecta > Diptera > Syrphidae > Cheilosia > Cheilosia pagana. The sequence continues at coordinate 5,470,317 of OW386169.1, forward strand.
TTTTAGATTTTTTTTTTAATTTAAAGAACATATTTAAAAAAGAGGCTACGACTTTCTGTATTTTTAGGTAGGAACCCGCACTTTTTACACATAAATTGATGGCTCTTATAAATGGCTAATAATTTTTTGGTATTTTCTACAAAATTGTTTCCTTGAATTCACTGATGTACACTTAAAAGCTTTGAATTATTTTTTTATTTGCAAACGGAGAGAATAATTATATTGTTCGAACAACGAGCTTATTTGCATCATTATTCTGGACTACAAGGAATCTTCGTATTTTAAGTAGACACCCGCACTTTAAACACTTTTTTCGTTGAATACTTTCGACTGTTACCCTTTTGATTCGCACAGGGAAATTTGTAGGTGATATTAAAAAACATACTTCCGTCGTAGAAATCTGCTCTTTTCATACGAATTTCTTCGAACTTTGCTGCAACTTTGGAGCCATATTTTATTACCTACAAAAGGTTATTAATTTCTTAATGGAAATACGGAGAAAAACTATGCAGCGCGGTTGTGTTTTTTAAGGAGTTTTCATAATTTTTAGTCGGAAGCCGGAAATTTGCACAACATTATTTCTTTGAATGCGCATTCATCGTGAGTCTTTTCTTTTGTGCAACAAATTTTGACAGGAAATATGTTGCTTGTTTTGCAAGGAAGATTTTTATGTAAGATAGGGTAAACCCTTGGAATGTTGGACGGACACTGGCAATGATTTTGTGGTTAAGAAATAAACCACAGAAATAAAAACAGAAAGTTTTGAAATATGTTTATAGAAAATTAAAAAGAATGAAATGAAATTTGTTTATAGATAATAAGATAATTAGAAACCAACGGACTGACGGCTCACCCTTTGTAAAAGGGAGGAGTCTTTGCATATTACATTTTCACTACTTCTTGCGTTGAATGGCTTTGAACTCATTTATTGTTTACGGCGGCTATGTATTTTTTAAAACCCGGTACTAAATATGAAAGGCTATCTAGCATTCGTAAAGAAATAGGTGAAAAAAAAACAAACAATGAGATTTAAAGTTCAATTGCTTGACATTAGCGCAGAAAAATCTTAAAAACAAATTAAAAAAATTAACCTAACTCGCCACTAAGAAATTAAAATAGAAAGCGATTTTGCAATTGATACTTGCTTTAGTCACCTGGATACGCACTTCACAGAATTGAATTGTTTTCCAATGGTTGTTTTCTAAAATTAAATAAAGAAAAATGTTATTAGTAAAATACTGCAGTCAATTTAAGTTAATGTTACATAAAAAATAAATTAAAAATTAATTTGATTTCATGTTGATATTGGGAAATGAAAAAAAATATTAATTTGCATGCTTTAGTGTTTCTTTTGCTTGCATCAGATATGTGTTCCAAATGTGCGCCTTATTATATGCAACTGAAAAATGTAATTTATTAATTTTCGACGATTTAATAAATGTAAAAATATATTTTTCTAAAGCCACATTAATTTTCGAAGCTATTCTTAAATAGAAAGTGTTTGTCTTGTTTCAAAAGAAATAACTATTTTTATTTTAAAATATTGCACGCGAGGAAGAGGCTAAGTTCAATTTAAGGCCGAAAAAACTTACTAGGAAGACATTTTTTTAGTTGGAAGTTAATGTAGGTATTACCTTAAATATATATTTTTATTAAAACAAGTCAACGGAAGCCGTTAAAAATACTTAAATGCACATCAAATTCTTCTCCTTCGTTTCGCTCCAACCGAGAAAACGACACAGTATTTTAGCTGTAGGTATTTGATTTGAAAATTTGAAATATTTGATGAAACAAATTTACCTTATTTATTTTAGCAATCAGATCAATTGTTTTTAAAAAAAATGCATTTATGGAAGTGTATTATTTTCATTTTTTGTGTTGACAAGTAAGAATTATTTGAGGAAAGACAAGTTAGTCAGAAAAAAAATACATTTCGATCAAAACCGCTCCCAAAAAGTAGGCGTGGCAATGGACGATAGAGCCTTAAATAGAAAGTGTTTGTCTTCAAAAGAAATAAATATTTTTTATATATTGTTTTCTCGGACAAATATATCAAAAATTTTTATCGGAACGCATACCTACAAAATTCCATCATCAACAACATAAATTTCTATCCACTGCAAGGATGCTCCACGAAAAGTCGCTTACAAATAATTACCTACAGTTCCCCTTTTCCTTCGTTGGTGCTTTCCATTGCACTGCGTATATTTAAAGGCAGTTTCTCAAACAGTTACTCGAAAATCTCACAACATAATCAAAACGCTAACGCATCCTCTCTTTTTTTCAAAACATTTACCTTGACCCAAAACGCACTTGAATAATTTTTCCACACATAGTGCAGTCTCTTAGTTTTCAAAAACAAAATTCTACAGATATTTTTGTTGGTTCGCTTTTCGTCAAGAACACACTTGAGTGTATTTTTTTTAGACACACACGGGTCTTGAGAGTAGCTCTTCTGTTTAACAATCTCTCATCGTTGGCAAGTCTCAGTGGCAATTTGTGTACAACAACAATGACGACGATGACGACGACGACATTTCAAACTTAAAAAGTGGGTGACCTGCCACAGTTACTAGCACTATACAAGAACACAGATAGAGGGGTTGTGTTTATTTGCAAGGAAGAAGCATATCCTGCTTTTGTTTGTCAAGGTTAATTGGGCAAATGGTATGAGTGCTTCGAAGGCCAGATTTGAAATTTACTCTTGTGTAAACCTGTTACAATGGAGGTAGAAATAGGACTGGAATTTATTTTTTTTATTAAAAGAGATATGTACCTCCTTGATAGTTAGTAATGGTGCTTGGAAAACGTAAAAGAAAAACTTACCCTAGTTGAGGTCAATTAGGCTGCACACACGCAGTAGGAGTTGCTTTTAAAAAATTCTTCAGAATGTTGCATAATTAAATTGTGAATATCAAAGAGACGGCGATGTCAGTTACATTTCAAATGGAAATTGCTACCTGAAAGAGGTCCTGTGTATAGGTACTCAAGTTCAGTTGATTCAACAAATGTTTTCTTCTTGTTTGGTGGTTGGATTTAAAAATTTTTAGAACATCTGACTTTTAATCATTAAGACCTTGGGGGTACATTTTTTGACAAAAGGAAATAGGTTAGGAAAGAACTGAAGTCGGCTTACATTCATTAGGAAACCAGGATATCAAAAAAAAATAAAAAATAAGAGGCTCTGTCGTGACAGGATGTCAGAATTTTTAAAAGGTGGTGCAGTGCAAAAAGTCTTGAGATGTAATTTATGTTTTTTCGGGGATCGAATCGGGGACCCTTAATGTCAAACGAGGCTGATAGTACACACTTTTCCAGAGCTCATAGGCAACATTTTCTGGTTCGACTTATCACTCCTCAAAGCTACAGAAATGTGTCCATAACATCGATAACTTGATAAAGGTTACCTCGTTTCAAATGATTGCCAGGAAAAAAATTCTTAAAGAGTTTCACCTCGTTTCGCTTGGCTTTACAACTCAAAACACGTTCAACCTTTCCTCCCCCACGGCAATGGGTCACTGGGTCATCATCATCAGCATCATTATCTCACACATCAACGATTTAATTTCGCTTGTCATCACTTGAACAATTCTACGCTGCCGTCAATAGCGACATCAAAATATCCCATCTCCCCACCCCCCACTTAAATCCATAGCAATAACTCATGTCAGACGTCTTCAGGCGGACAAAGAAAAACCACCAACCCCTACACCAGTTCTTGACAGCAATAATGACAGCTCATAAAAAACAACTGTATTCTGTATATTGTCTGATTCTTTTTAATTAAAAAAAAACATTCGTTCTGTATTTATTTTCATGTCCGTCGTTCGTCTCGGATATCTCAACCAACAGTGGCAGCGCAACACTCAAGTTCGCATAGTTTATCTGCTCTACCGTTGGATAACAGCAATCACCTGTCTGGCAGCACTGGTGTGCTCCCTGCTGGACATTGGACGAACAGAGGAGCACTTTGAACACCATTATGCCAAATGGTGGATTTATTTAACCCATTGGGGCCTGTTGGCGTGCACCGCTCAGGCATGGTTGGGCGCGTGGATTGTTACCCAAGGAATGATGGTCGAACGCGAGGATTTCGAAATTGTGCGACAGGCGAAGAAGAGCCGACTGCATCATCTCTATTGGGTGGCGTATACGGTGGCAACAGTTTACTCCTTCATCATAACAATGTGTTATTGGCTGTTGGTTCATAATCCTAGTAAGTACTGAGACCGGTTGAGTTCCTATAGTTTAGCCAAGTTCCAAACCACTGTTTTTCAAAAACCGACCGTTTTATTGCAAAAGATTATATTCGTAAAGCGCGATTTTCGGCAGTGACTTGAAACTCGGATGCAGATTTACTACAATATCGTGGTTTGTGTCCCAACTAAATGACTCAAATCAAATCGCAAAAAGCCAATTAAAAATAACAACTACCCTCCACAGAAATCCATCGAGTGGACGCCCTTAACATCATGGTACATGTATTCAACTCTGTGATAATGTTAATCGATTTGGCCATCGTTGGACATCCAATTAAACTGTCACATGCCTACTGGACAATGGGCATTGGTTTAGTATATGCCATCTTTACAGGTATCTACTTCTTGGCAGGTGGCACAGATAGGTGAGTGGCAAACCAACATACAATTTTCCCTCTCAAATTATCGTACATTTGTGTATTCCCATTTTTTTTTTGTGCTTAGAAAAAATCAAACAGCCATCTATCCCCTGTTGGATTGGACAAAACCTGGCAAAGCAATTGTGGTGACCGTCTGCGCTGTCCTGTTCGTGTTTGTTGTACATTTTGGTTGCTACTTGCTCTATCGGTTACGAATATGGCTATTCACCAAGCTGTGCATACGTGAATCGAATAATCGCGATGGCGATATGGGTGAAGGTCTCAACGATGACACTGGCAGTCGAATTGTCCATGAGTGCAGTCAGCAATTTATATCCGAGACCCAACAACAGCAGCAACACCATCAACAGCAACTTCTCCAGCCCCAGCAACAGCAGCAGGTGCACCATCCACAGCAACATCCACCGTTGCAACAGTATCAGTATTCAACGTATCATCAGGACAATAACAATAAAAATAAAATGTCCTCATTGAGTCGAACGGTATCGGCTCTGGAGGCCGGACAGCGTGAGCAATTTCTGAATCCCAACAAGATACTGGAATACAAAATGTAAGCCACGGCAGGTTTTTTCAATGGGCTATTGCATTTGTTTTTTATTTTCGATAATATTTCAAATGACAGAAGAGAAAACAAAATTGCATGCATTTTTTTTCCATTGGGTTTAACTTGCTGCTATTACTACTACTAACTACTATTATATTTACTACTAAAATACTATTACTATTAATGGAAATTTTTCGAATGAATACCAGATGTATCTTAGCAACAATGTAATCTTAGCGTTAGTCTGTTCGATTAGTGTGAATGCGCCCTTAGACCATTTTTTTTCATTTTTTATTTTTAGAGTCGACTTTAAAATTGATCTAGTTTTAAAGTCGCCCCACTGAAAATGGCGCAATCGGTTTAGTTTTATTCTTGTGTTTTAATAATGGGAACAATTAACAATTACACAATAATTTTTTCGTTTTTTAGTAGGCGACAAAAGTTTCATAGTGATGTGGGCGGGGCATTTTAGCGCAGATACTTGGTTTTAGAAGCAGCTTTAGTGAAATTAATCAGTGTTTTTAGTGAAATTTGGTATAGAACTATAGAAGGGACATAGGAGTCTCTTTGAAAAAAAAAATAAACGTAAAATAAAATTATTATTCAATAAGACCAGTTTTATGGTAAACTATTGAAGGCGGACAAAATTTATAGGGTGCAGTGGTTTGTAGCTTTGTTGTGTATTGTTTTATGGTTTGGTTTGCGCCCAGACTAATATTGGGCAAAAATTGCTCCTACTTAGTAGAATTGTTAACGAATTTGTGTTTCTGTTTTTGTTTAAATATGACTTGTGGTAATGGGTGGAAGTTGAGCCGTAAGTTTTGGCATAAAACCGAACCAGGTTTCGATCAGGAAAAGTTGAAAAATGATCTTTTACAGCTGAGAAAATTTCGTGTTATGACATTTTTTTATTTGAAAGACAAATTGAAAACGTTTGCCATTTTAGCTCTTCAAAAGCTGATAGGTTGGCAGATCACGGTTTGTGTTTTAGATAAAAATCTAATAAATGCAAAACGCTTTTACAACACTCCAAAAATATTGCGACTCATGCTTGCAGTCTGCTCAGTTTTTTAAAATACCTATCGAGTTGGAAAGGAATGTTAAAAAATAGTCAACTTATGTCTCGGGAAATACGGTTTGTGTATTAGATAACGATTGGTTCATGTGAATTTTATTCATGTATTTAATAAACTATCGACTCGGACAAAAGCCTGGGGTCGAATCGCGTCCTCCGTGAACGAGCATTACGTGACGGAATTTGTTTTTGTTTCAAATGTAAATCAACATAATTCCGTGAACGTAATGCTCGATCACGGAGGACGCGATTCGACCCCTGATACTGGTGTTTTCAGGGCAACTCTTCGTCAATAAAATACGTAGCAAGTTGGTAAATTGGTTCACTTTGGTTATCACCTAGAGAGAGACCTTTGATTCAAGTCTCTAATGTCGAGCCGCGTTCGTTAAGCTATTACTTAAAAAATTCAAAAAAATTCAGAAGGCTTGATAAAGACTGTAAGTTGGAATTAATTCTTTAACTATCAAATTCTGTTTTTCAATTTCCAATTTAAGCAATAGTTATTGAGTTGCAGAAGGAAATAATAGTCAAAAAATTTTCCACTTCCAACATTAACTGCCCATTCCAAAAATCATAAATTTTAGTTAAATGCACACACTTTCCATCGTGCATTGGATATAGTCTTCCTCAAAAAATAAATGAACCCAAGCACATGTAGGTCTAGGACTATTGCGCCCCCTATATAATTTTTCAATTTACATGTAGGTGATGTTTTTGTATGCTTTTGCAAATGTGTTCGACTAAAGTGTTCCAATAAATGGAACGCGGATTTTCTTTCTTTGCGTGTATTTAGTTAAATAGAAAAGCATGTTTTTTTTTTGAAAATGTAGCATTGGTTAACTAAAAAAAACATAGAAACAGTATTTAATATGTAAGGAAGTCAGATACAAGACGATGAGAGATATTCAACGTCATTCCCCCTGAAAGACATTGATTTACGTTGGCAAAATTAAAATAGGGTTAAATGTTATTGAAAAAATAAAACTTTAACACTTTTCAGTTTAAATGCACTAGTAAAAAACAAATTTACTTCATGTGAATTTTATCATTTCTCATTCTCACAAAATAGAACTCAAAACTTACCAAAATTCTATTATACCACAGAAAATTTGTTTGCACGAAAAAATGTTACAAGAAATAATATTAAAAAAAAATGTATTTAAAAAAAGTTCATTAGAAAACAAAATAATTATATAAAAAAAAATAGGTTAATATCCCCAAAACAAGAAATAGCAGTAAAAACAAACATGAAAAAAAAAAATACCAAAAATTATTATATATAGAAAACCAAATATTTTAAAGAAATTAAAAAAAAAGTTTTGTTATAAAAATAAATCATAGACTGACAAAAAAAAGTTAAAAAAAAAGATTAAAAGAGAATAAAATTATAATGTCGACTAGATTGTTTCTTTAAAAAAAAACCGTATATATACATTTATATCTAAGAGATTCCTTTTTGTAAAATGCTCAAAAAAAAGTATTATAGTTCATAAAAGAAAAAATAATAATATTAACACTATGATTACAATTTTAGCGGTAAAATTTAAATTAGTATGCAAAATTTAGAGAACGGATTGTTGGTTGTTTGAGAAATAGAAACAAAAAGTTGAAAACAAAATTAACCCCTTACCAAGTTTTGTAAAAAAAAATAAGATAATAAATGACTACACTCACTTTATGTCAATTGTTAAATTTCCAACAAGAAATAGAACGAAACGAATACATATATTATATTTTACTCACCACATTCCACAGTTTGTAGGTTGTTAGACACATATCAGCATTTAGTTTAGAACAGAAATAAATTCTTCACCAGTTGACTTTAGTTGATTTCCTAAAAAAAAATATATAAACATTGTAAATATAAAATTATATTCAATATGCAAATACAATACAAAACGTTAAACAAGGAAATGAAAAGTAAAACATGTTCTAAAAGTACAGTACCTCTCAATAGAAAAGTAATAATAATTATTATATAGACAAAACGAACAAATAGAAATATTGGTTTTAAAACTAAGAATGAGCTTTTTACGTATAAAAGAAGGCAAAAGGATTGGATTGGTTTTATTTTATTTTTTATGCGTAGTAAAAGAACGCAAACGAAGGAGAAAAATAATATTTATTATAAAAAAATAATACCTCGTAAACCGGACGTATTCATTGTTCCTAATTATGTATTAATTTTTAAGTTTTAATCAATTAAGTGAAAAATCGGTGAAGAATACAAATAAAAAATTGTCAATGAGGTTTTGTGTTGATTGGTTTATGTTGCACAATAATTTTTCTTTCTTTTTTATGTAAGAAATTAAAGCGTTGAGCAATAATTTTGGTTTTGTTTTGACTTCTTGACGTTGACCACGTTGAAAGGGTGGTGATGGTGATTTGTAAATGTCATCTCTTTGAGTCGAAGTCTAGATCGGAATTTTTCCAAACGTTTGTATATCAAATTGCATCTACGATAATACAGTCCTTAAAACTGAGACGCTGTTTTAACTCAGTTTTAAGTTTTGGCATCCTGGGATGGAGTATACTTGTTAGCGTCCTTCCTTGAAAATCACCAGATTGCAAAGGAATAGTGCAACCAATTTTAGGGACAACAATAGCCTTACATACCGCTAGCTACAGACGATTGACCCTGCTCCAAACTGGTTTACCAGCTTTTAGTTTGACAATGGGTTCCGTTTGCGGCAGTGTAAGACAAGATCCAGGGGCTTGAAATTGGGGAAAACTTCCAGTTGGGGTTGGGCCTTATAACACTTTTTTGAATCTTAGCTACAGTCACCAGGGTTGGTAGCTTTAGACAGTAGGTATAGATCTTGGTAAGGTAGGTAGACGCTTGAGCACTGTTTTGAGATCACTAGCCACGAAGCGTGAAAAAAGAAGGAACAGAGCTCAAGCGTGAAAAAAGAAGGAACAGAGCTCAAAATCAACCAATGAAAATGACGAAGTCTTGATCTTGTCAAATTTTATGAGATATTCAGATGAATGAGAACTCATAGGAACTCAAAACGAAAGCTAAGCTAAGCTCTTGACAAGTTTAGATGTAGATTTGATTGTAACTTGGTCGGAGCCTCAAAAGCGGTTCCCGTTCCATTCGATATTAGTTTAGGAACGATAGAACCCCTAATGAGTCTTTTAACAAAATCTGATACACCTTATACCTCTAGGACAAGATTTCTCATCCTTGCTCTGTTCGAAACAAAATCCTGTCAAATCCCAAACGCAAAGGAATCAAAGATGTCGTGTATGAGAATGCAGTGGGAAGGCGTCTTGCCCGGAATAGACCTTCAAAGTTGCTACGATAAGCGTTTTGGGTGAACGAGTCAGTCAGTATATTTTATAGCACTCCAACCAAAGAGGCATTTTAAATACCTAAGAAATATAAAGACGTCAACAAACACATTCCAGAAGTCACCTTCAACAAAGTGGCACACGTCCATCATTATTATTTGTCGGTCCGAAGACATTCTAGGAGCTAACCTCAGTACACAGTATTTCAAAGCATCTCAAAAGAGATACCTTAGATGTAACACATTTTGTTTCTTAAAAAACTACATAAAAAATAAATAAATGGAATGAGGTAAAGTAATATAGGTGCCTTCTGTATGCAAAGTGCATGAATGCAATAAGAGTTTGGTAAACGCTAAAGAAAATAAAAAACAAAAATAAAAATAATATATTTATACAAAAACCGATTAAAAGTTTTCATATACATACTGTTAAAGAGCAAGTAACGAAACCTTACTGAGATATTGATAGTGGAACAAAGAATGGCTTTAAAAAAAAATAAAAAATAAAAACAAACAAGCGATTGTTATTAGCAGAAAGCGAACATTTAATTGCATTAACAAAAACAATTCTGCGAGAAAATAAACTCCTAAAATCTTGCTCAAAGAGGAGGAAAAATTAATAAAATTAATATAAAAATTAAAATCAAATAGCAACACTAGTTTCGAATATAAATTTGATTGTAAAAAATAATTTCGTTCAAGGAAATATTACAAAAAAAAAAATAATAAAAAAAATATGTATGCATTTAGAATGTGAAAAATGTTATATGAAAATTAAGACCATAGATACTATTTTTGTAAAGATTAAAAATGTATACAAAAATTAAACAAAAAAAAAAACAGAATGATTACACACACAAAAAAAAGAGGAAATTGTAATTAAAATTAATTAAAAATAGTATTTATATATATTATCAAATTATAAACAAAACATTTAGTTAAGTAACTAAATTAAATTATATATGTATCTATTTCATAGAGTATATAATCATGTATAGAAAAATTGTAAAATGGCAAAAAAAATAAGAAACAAAATTTATGTAATTCAATTATAATTGCAAACAATATAACTTCATTAAATTATTATGCTAAAAAAACAAAATAATTATATTTAGTCCTAACTATGTATATGAAAATGATTAAGATTCTAAAAACAAAAACAAAATCAAGAAAAAAAAAACAAAGAACAAAACCAAAGTCATTTTTGAATTAATACAAAAACAAGAGAGAAAATAATAAAAAAAAACACGAAAATTATTTAAGATGAAACATGTTGGAATTAGTGTTTTATTTGCAGGGAAATTCACTTGAACCAGTTTAGTTTTACATAGTGAAAGGGAGAGAGATCGAGAAGCAAGCTCAGCAAATAATCAAAAATTCAGATATTTCTTTCACTTCTTAGTTTGGACTATCAATTATCTTTCTGGGGTTAGGTTCAAAGGGAATTTTGCATTAGTCGATAAAGTCAAGAGTAGGTGGCAAGAATGTTTACACTCGCCGAGGATGAGGAAACTGTGCGCCTTCTTTGCAGTTTTTAGTATTGCGTTTGAGTAACATAAGAACGCCCTAGTTTATGACCTAGGTATGCCGAGTGTACTTAGAGGAAGCACATAGAGTCTTAAGACCCCCTGACCCTCTCTAACGCTTTTAATTGAGTTCCGCCTCTATTTTCCATTACGTAGTATGCCATCCTCAACAATGCTCTACATGACTGGTCTAAGCACTAAACCCTTTGGCACACCACCTTTCATCAACTAAAATTCTGGGAAATCAGTAAGTAGTCAAGATTTGTATTTAGTGCGGAATAATCTGTAATTACTGAGCAGTGGTAGTTCCAACTTGGACTTTAGAATTATTTTTAAAAAGTCAAGCGCAGTATTTCTTGAGAGTTTTGGACCCTACAGCTACAGCTTTTTTTGGACACATGACAGACGAATCAAACGATTTTAAAGACGCTATGTCATATTTAAGTTGTAGGAAAATATTGCCCACATCTTATTCTAAACAAGCTCGGCCTTTTACTCCTGAATACTGTAAACTCAAAAATGTCGAAATCAATACTTTGGAAGTTTATTTATCAATCAAAGTCGTTAACATGAAACCAAACAGTGACACCAATTCCAGACATAGAGACTACACAATAAACAACGTCTACTACTATTTTATGAAAGAAGAATAGGACTAAGAGTACAATCCTGCGGCACACCAGCAGCGGATTTAGCACTATTTGCAATATTAAAGGGTTTTCATAGAGATTCATTTGTAAACGCAAATTGTGCTTAAGGAACTGCAAACTGTTTTCAAATTAAAAAAAACACAAAAATAAAAATAGTCCTAATAAGCTTATTAGAAGAAAAAATTGCTGCGTAATTTTTGCAAAGATTTCAGTCTTAAATTAAAAAAAAACTTTTCTCTTTAAGTTCGTTTTTATATTTATTATAAATTATTTGCTACATAAAAAAAAAATGTTTCTTAAATTGTACGACTTTATTTTGGTATAACATAAGGACTGCGCGCATTCAGGCACTCCTTGCATAAAAACTTTCTCAGCTTGTAAAGCCAAAATAGCAAAAATGTGAAAATTATACAAAGAAGAACAGCCCCAAGAGCTGAAGCAGCAGCCAGTCCTGGATCCTCGACCCAATCGAGAATTGGATAGATGAATTGATTTCCCATTCTAAAGAAAAAAAATTAAAAATATACTTTTGTTAAATTTTAAAAAAGGGGTAAAATAAAACAACTTACGGATCAGTACCGCCCGAGAAAGCATAAATCAAGGAAAATATCATGTAAATGATACCGATTGCAAGGGGATAGATACAGTGCAGTAACCGTGTGGGAAATGCAACAACCATATGATCGATGAGCATAACAACAGAGTTCATCGCGTGCTGCATAATGTTGTAGGGATTACCGCCCATTGATGTGTCCTCTGTGGAATAAAGATTAAGTTGTAAAACAAGTTGGTTGTCACAGTTTTTTTGGATAAAAGGAGCTCATGAATGTTTAAGTAAAGACTTATTTTGCGTGCAAGGCAGCTATTGAATGAAAACAACGTCTCGAAGTAGTTACACTAGGTTTTTGAATATTTTCGAACAAAAAATACCCGTTTTCAAGTGTTAAATATGTTGAAAACTACCTTGGTTTTCGAAAAACAATTTAACTCCAGCAGTTTTTTTCGGTAAAAAATTATGCGGTTCAGTTTTTTTCAAAACCAAAAACGTTTTCGATGTATTTTTTACGTATTTGGAAAACCGTCTAAGCTGGCTTGAAAATACAAAACTTGCTCCGCGATACATCACTTCGGACACTTTAATTACGATTTCTTACGTCTGCAAACATCAACCGTGTTTAGATTCTAGAAAAGTAATTTGTGGCATAATACACATGTAAATAAACTCATTGATTTTTTACTTATCACTGCATAGAAAAAAATGATTAAATCATTTAATTGCTCTACGTTAACTAACAATATTGTTAACAATCGAGACGTTATTACGTATCTAGGTCAGTAATTATAGACGACACTGACCAAAGGGATTTGTGTACCCTGAGGTTTTTGCAGTCGGCAATTTAAATACAAATGTAAATGCGGATTAAGTTCACACATTTTTTTTCTATTCCTAACTATTATGGCTCAACTAGGGATAGTTATAAACACGATACACGATGTAAACAAAAGCGGGCAATAATCAAGTGACGATGAATTTTAATAAACATGCACTGGTTGTATTAATCAATGCGCAATTACCGAGGGAACTTTTCTTCGAAAGCCTAGTGAATATGGCAAGAATACCCCAACGAGTACTGAAAAGACCCGAAATAGTCCCAGACGCTGTTAATCAATTTCATTCATAATTTCAATTCGCCATTAGCTATTTTTTTCGTAGGAAGTGAACAAAAATTGTTTATTTATAGCGGCCAAGGTGAGCGCGCTTTCACTAAATCAAGTCACGTGAAGGGCAGTTTAATGTGGTCTACACAAATTACAAAGATCACTATAAGAAATAGATTAATGAGGTTATTAGCACTTTCGAAAATGGTTCACGTTTTTTTTTTTACTCGAAAATATTTCAAAAATCAGCAATTTCTGACAAATTTATGCGCGAATAACTATAAATGTTGGTCACGCTTTAAGTGGGTACCTCAAAAACGTATGACGAATTAAGTTTAAAGCGGGAAAAAGTCGGTATCGCATCGGTAAAAACAATTCCTCTTATACATTTTGAATCATAAGTGGTTCGCGGCGAAGAGTACTTTTATTTCAACTGCTGTTTTGGGGCGTTTTTCAATTAAACATAAATCAAAAACTGAATGTTCCGTGTAAATACTTTTATTTTAATAATGTTGGTAAAAGAAGACGAAAGGTTTTAAAAGAAGTTATTAAATAACCAAATTTCACTTCAGAAATTCTTTGGCAAAGAACTTTTTAAAAAAAATTCTGCAAAAACTTACAAGAAACACGTCAAAAATGGTCTAAAAATTTACCCGAAAATTGTTCCCTAAAAGGCTTTAAAAAAACGCCTAAAAACGATTAAAAAAGCGTTTAAAAGAAGTTGTTAAATAACCAAAATTAACTTCAGAAAATCTTTGCCAAAGAACGTTCTGAAAAACTTTTAAAAAACTTACAAAAAACACGTCAAAAATGCTCTAAAAATTTACCCGAAAATTGTTTTCTTAACACCTTTCAGAAAACGTCAAAAAACGCTTAAAAAAATCAATAAAGCGTTTCGAAAAAAACTCCCCAAAAGTACTTTTAAAAAGATGATAAACAAATTGGCCCAAAGTTGCTTAGCAACTTCTTTTATCCATACACTAATATGCTTATTACTAGCCTAAAATAAGCTGAAAATTACCTAAAATATGTCCTAAATTAACGACCTAAATAACCCAAAACCTTTAAGCTACGGCCGCCTAAAAAATATTTCCGAAATTCGTTCTCAAAAATTAGATTAAAGGCAGTAAAACTGACGGCTTTTTGACAGATATTCAACAGAGATCATTTGAAAAAAAGTGAAGTGAATTCAATACTATTTTGGAGCTTTAGATATATTCAGAAAACAGTAAGGAAAGCCTCTTGAATTTGGAAAATGCGCACATGCAGTAGATGTACAAGTCTAAGCGCTAATATGGTTGACATCTAATCAGTTAGAGCCAACAAAATGTGGTTTCAAAAAGCTTTTAGTGTCTGTAGACTAATCCTGTCATTAGGTTTATCAACGAGGCAATAACTCAACTACAAGCCAGTTTGTCTGAGAGACATTTCGTCTAGAGGAAAATCGTAAAGTTTTGACAACAAACTTGAGAGTGACAATGTTTCGTTTAAGGGTTATTTTACAAAGGAAACAAATGGACATTTGTTGGCAAATTTGTGGACACTTTTTATGCTTGTAATTTACTAGATAATTCAGAAGGAAATAAGAAACCGCTTTCCAAGTCATGAACAGCATAAAATTTGTTGGAATTCAATTCCTAAGTGCCAACGAATTAACCGAGAATATTAATCAATTGTCAGGTTTGTCATTAAGATCGGGACCAAACCAGAAAATACAAGACAATCCCATCGATCGATCGGCCGTCACTACTTTGAACGAGCAAGATCTCATTCCCGCCCGCAGTTCGCAAAAAGTAAGTCATAATTGAATTAGTAAGTTCACTTGTCTCGTCTCGTCTATGCAATATCCATTCCATACTCACCGGGAAACAAGAACGACCAGAACATCAAAGTAATCACTGTCGCCAGAACCACTGTCGAGCTGTGCAGCGCCCAATAAACTTTCACACTCGTGCGCTGCTCCAACGGATCGACTGCAATAAAACTTCGACAACATCAACAAATCAAACAACAACGACTTCAAACCTCTGTTCGCAGAACTGAAATAGTACATCGTGGCCAGCACAGCTCCATAAGTGGTTGTCACCATGCACAAGCAAAGACCCCAATCGGTCAGGTAAATGAGGAACTTCCCGCCCGCCCAGTACTCCACGCCACTACTCACCACGGCTGCTATGAAGAAGCCCGCCGCACACCATCGATACAGCAACCACCAAAAGGATTGCGCTCCTCTCTGCCACTATATTTGCACAAAACAAACATAAAAACTTTCGTATTTCTCTACAAACACTAGCACTCACTTGTGACTTGTAAAAGTCATCCACTGGATAATGGGACAGCAGAAGATTCTCCCATTGGAACTCTTTCGCGATTGGCTTTAGAAATTTCGAACAACAGCCCGGCTCCTTCATGTTATCGAAAACAACTACTGACCGACTAGACATGTTAGCCCGCTACAAGTGTAATTAGTCTTTTGGCACTGGGCACACCACTTTGTGTTCTATTGTACATATACACGGACGGGGGCTGATTAGATGGCGACAATCTCAAAATAGTCATAATATCTATGAGTTTTACAGCACAACTTGCGAATCGATGTGTTATCGTTGATGGCTGTCGATATCTATCAGTGGTTGCGGTGGAGCGATATGACTCAAGATATTCACAAATGACTTAGGTGGGTAGGCGGACAATGGCGAGGTGGTCGCCAATGTTTGTGACAGGCACGTGACTGTTTAAGTCGGTTTTTCACCTGGCTTTCGATATTAGAACTGATTCGATTGTTAATATGAGAAGGCAATTTCGCACATACACTTGAGTTTCTTCCGCAGTGATAAAGGGACAACACAGCCTTGGATAGTTTTTTTGTAAACAAATTTATTATCAGTCAACGTAACGTAATCCCTTTATCAGCTGCTCACGCAATCTAACATTCCGGGAATGTGATTTTGACGCTGAATTCGACATAAGTGTATTTTCAGGAAATGAATTGCAAGCGGGTAAGAAATCACTCATGGAAGACAGTAACAGTTTAAAGGAAGGGCTTCAAAGGTGATATGTTTATATTCAGTCGATTACTTTTAGTATATCACTGCCTTCCTTAGGTCGCACTAAATCTCTCATCGATTAATTCGTTATTTAAGCATAATTCTTTAATTTTTTAAAGCTTGCTTTAGAGATATAGATCTAAACGGAACCACCTGTTTTTGAAGGGGAGACAACTAGCAAACAATTATTACAGGTGCAGTAAGATAAAAGTATCGAGACTTTGAAATGTTACTGACAATTGACATTATCTATTCATATCGAAGACGCGTTTGTCATATCTAAATCGAGGGAGTTTGGCACCGAGTTGTGGGTACGTACTTGAACCGACAATCAATCAAAAGAAATATCCGCTTTAAGACTAGAGATAGCATTTAAGCACACAATTAGATACTTATTAGTTTTAATACTAAAAAGGGGGCTTGAAAAAAACCCACCGTTCAAAAGATAACTTTTTATAGGAACGATGCAAAAGTGCTGGAAGGAGGCAGTCTTCTCTGAACAATGGAGACCTATTACCTATGGCTTTGTTTCCAAAAGCGATACAAAAAAAATACAACAGTGGAAAAACGTCTTAAAACGCGCCGCATAGAATGCACCCGATTGCTGGGGTAAACTAGCTTTTCAGACTCCAAAAATTTGTTTAGAAAATCTCGTGGCAATGGTTTTTTAAAGCCTTTCGGCAAGTTTGGGAAAGTAGACTCAGTACACTTTCTCTGCAGGACGTTAAATCGAATTTTTACGTCTGTCTGAAAAAGAGCTGTTGAGTGGTACATTTTCGTGACGATTTTCTCATTCACGGAGTCGAACTTTCTTACCCTCAAGCCCTTTATAAATATAGAGACTGTTTTAGTAATAACATTTGTCGACTGGAAGTTATCCTTTTCAATTATATGCAGAAATGAATTTAATGTTATACTGATCCTAATTTAAGAATCCAGTTTATTAAATTGTTTTTTTTTTGCACTTCTTTACTGGATGTAAGGATGTAAGGCTTATAAAGTGTTTCGTCACAATAGATGTTAAATGCATCGCTGACCAAATGCGGCGCACTTTTATAGCAGTATCCCCTAGGAATAGAAGATGAACCCTACCAGAAGGTGAAAACTACAGTAAAAGCCCTTTAATTCGGAAAACAAATTTCCGCAATTTCATTTCATTTCAAAATCATTTCTTGCATTTTTCGATGCGTTTATATATTTGTTTTATATGTTTTTTAGTTACTAAAAATGAATTGTAATAGATTTTACATATTATTTGCAGTCTTTTGTGTTAATAAAATAATTTTTAGTTTTAATTTCGCATTTTTTCATCAAAAGGAACGCGTTTTAGTGCATACAAAAATTTCTCATTAATTCGGAAAATTCGTTTATTCGGACAGACCTTCCACCCAACATTAACGAGATTTTACTGTACTGCCAAAAAGTATTATTTTCCAATTCACTACATTTCATAGATTGCCATAAAAATGTTTGTCTTCATGCAGATAACAAAATCCCCCCCTTTCTTTGCTTTAGTAGCCCATTGCCCTATTACAATAATAGAAGATCAATCACAAAAAGAAACTAAAACCCATTCCAAACGTCACGAAAAATTCTTTAAAGCAACCTTCGAACAAGAGACTGCCAAAGCCAATAGCCACAGAGAAAAATTTCAATAAATTAACTTTCGCACAATCTCCGCTTCTCTGCTCTTTCCACTCATTGAAAATTGAATTTTTCTCTTGCTCTCCAGAGTTGTGCGTAAAAAGTGCTTATAATTCGACGTAAAGTTTGACATCACCCCGGTAGCCGTGATCGTCTAGTGGTTAGGACCCCACGTTGTGGCCGTGGTAACCCAGGTTCGAATCCTGGTCACGGCAATGTTCTAATACATTGTCACGGAGGGGTGATTTTTTTTTCTTTTTTAATTGTCAAATAGAAATTCAGTGAGTGAATAGTTTTTGCACTCTGGGGACTCTAGAGTCTGGAGTAACTTAGTTAAAAATAGGAGAACGTCTGTCCTGATTAATATAGACATTTGAGTTGCAATGGGCTTCAGTTTTACTTCATCTTTCATTAAAGTTATACGTACTAGACAAAAACGATTAAATCTAATTAAAAAGTAACATTTATCTTTATCGGGTTATCTAGTATCTAACTTCTACGTGGAGTTTTTTTTTTTGAGATTATTTTGTTGACCCAGTATAATTTGTTGTGAATGGCTTTTATGGGTTTATTGGTCGTTACTTTTCAAATGCGAATAATAAAACTAATATTTCATCGTTTTTTTTTCTGTTTATATGGAACAGCTCAGAACAACGAAGAAAAATAATCAAATTTCTTTGGAGTTCAAAGGACAATTGTTTTGATTAGATCTTTTTAGTCGACACAGAATCTAAGTGCACATTTTAGGCAACTCTGTGTACATAACACTACAGCCAGCGCTGCCAAAAATGGTACAACAGGAGTATTATACTCCTTTTTTGCCGTACTCCCCAAAGATAAATTGTACTCCTATTTTGAATTTCGGATTTACCTATTTTCACTTCACCTTGACATTTTTCTACCTAATAAATTTCAAAACAAAATTTTACTTTCTGGATGTTTGATTGATATCTTTTTAGTGTTCGATTCGCGTCAAACAAACTCTAGCGGTTCCTGGACAATCATTTTCTTCTGACACTTAAATGGTTTTAATATGTTTTTTTTAATAAGAACAGGTTTAGTAAGAACGATGTTAATATGGAATTAAATAAGCTGTGTACGAGGTATTAATGATTTTACTCTTTAATTCGAAAGGGCCATGCACCTTTGCTATTATGTATGAACCTATAACTTTGTCCGCCGCGGCTTTTTAGGGTGACACGAATCCTGATTTTTTACCGGAGCGGTTGCCTCGAATTTTGCCACCAAACGCTAGAGAGTCGGCTTTAAGGCCACAAAATGGGTGCAACGATTGCACGGATGAAGACTCTTTTTGTTATTAAAGATTTATTATTTGGACGTTCTGCTCAATCATCTCATTGAAATGGTGATTTGGCATCAGTGGCTGAATAATAATCACCTGATTGGACGGACGCCACCAAAACAACATGGCAGACAACAAAACAGACTCGTCCCATCCCAATTGAAAAACCCTTGGCTAAAAGAAAGTTCTTCATTTTTGTTCTGTACTCCCCGGTACTCCTAAAAAAAAAACTCCCAACGAAATATTGAATCGGCAACCATACACTTCAGTATGCAATGTATACAAGAAGTCATAATCTCTTTAGCGCGTGCTAAAAAATGAAGGTCAACAAAAATCCTTTCTGTAAACGGAGGACCACATTTGGCGTAGGAATAAAGAGCGCCAATCTCGCAACCGATATTTGTAACAAAACCTTCCCAAAAGTGATGGAGAGCCCGCTGAAAAAATGTGCATAACAGAAAATTGCTACTTTAAAAGGGGCGTAAATCTCGTACGTTTAGGTGAACACAGTTCCTCTTTTGAGGTAAAAAAATTAGATAGATAATTTGCTGCGAAAGAAAAAGTCAAAACAAGTTCAAATAGAAAAGTTCTTTTTGCGCCACATTTTAAATAGTTCAATTAAAATAAAACACGCCTATTTTACAATTTACTGTATCTCAGTCTCTAGCCAGAGCGGAAAGATAAATGATTCAAAGAAATATTGGATAACGAAAATTTCAAGCTTTGTTTGCTTCGAAAGTTTCTGATTGTAGTCCGAAGATTTATTATAATACAGCGTATGATAGGTAATTTTAACATCTGTGTTATAAATTTTGTTTAAATCTGACAGAAGTACTCGTCCAAGTGAAGAAATTCAACGCTCCAACTAGCCGCCTAGAGAATTTACAATAAAAAGAATCACACAGACTCCAATGCGGCCAACTGACCTCTAACCGCAGGCATATTTAACGCAATCAATTGCACTTCACGACAACTCGAGATCATATGCAAAAATTCCCCAAAAAAAATCTCAGCACTGGTAATGCGCGCACGTTTTTTAAATGAATAATGCAAATTACACAACCCCCCATATGACGGACTCTCACTCTCAATCGGAATCAATTATTCAGTCAGTCAGTCTCCCATGCGCAACTAACACATTTACAGCACGCTGGCGGTAAAGTGCATGCAATGAGTGTTCTCTCACCGGCCCATAACCTCACTCCATTCGCTATTACCAAAGAAAGTGCACTAATTCGTGGCCGAGAGCAAAGTCCCAAAGAGCATTCATCGGGCACAGCGCCAGCATCAAGTTCTCACACTTGACTCAGGGACGCAGACTCGTCGGCACTTGCTCAGCAGTCAGCATCAGCACTCACAGCTCCGAGAGTCGGCCATACGCAAACGCATGCGGCATCATTAGTTCTTAGAAGGACATAGAGACTACTGACTGCTGTCCAACAAACGTAACTTCAAGGCCAGCCCTGTGTAAGCGCAATTAAAACTAAATTAATTAACTCAAACAGCCAGCGCCTCTGTCGTAGGTATGTGACTATGACTATGTCCTATGTGTGTCTGTTTTTTTTTTCGTCTGCCTTGTCATTCTGACAGTTCTATGCTCATTTAGCAGATCAATTACCATGTCACCTATAGTGTATATTGATTTAGTGCTGCGAACGCGCGAAAGATACTCACTCGGGGTCTAGGGATCATACATAAATTGTAACAGCACTCAGTTGTCGGCGATCATTTGTTTCGGATGCATCTGCGAGTTGGGAGCAGTCACTCACTGCTGATTGAAGTCGGGCATTTCTATTTTTTTTTCGTTCTTTTTTCCTTTCTTGTGTCTTTCAAGTAAAGAAATATGCCGTGCGAGTGAAAAAGATTTGTTTCCCTTTTTGTATTTCTTAACGAGTGGAAGATTTTGCTTATTTATTAAAAAAAATCGTTATCGCAACGGAACGCTCCGTTCTGAGAATTAAAATAACGTAACTGCATTAAAAATAAATAAATTGTGTTATTTACTATTTGAAAGAAAATGAAAATATTGAAAAAATCTGCAAAGTGTATTGCCGACGAGATCAAGTTGGAGAATTTCGGCTTCGAGCACCCGAATCCAGAGGATTTTGTTAAATCAAGGGCAAGTATCATGGTGCCGGTTTAGGTACCGGGCGGGTGTTTTTTTATTTAAGTGTACGAGCGTTATTCTGCTGAAATGCTGCTAAAAATAAACTGTGGTCCACAATATTAGTTTTTGAGTGCTCTTCGTTCTTCTCGTGTTTTTTTTTGTGTTTTTCATTAGCACGTGTGTTCGAGTCACATTGTCACGTGTTTGTTTGCCTTTTCTTTTTCTTCTTTGTTTCCTCGTTTCATGGCATCGGGCGCTTAAAATAAGCGTGTTTGAAGCGAGCTAGATTTACCTTCAACTTAACGTATCTTTTTTGGAGAAATACATTCCAAAAATTAACATGCTTAAAAATTAACGGCTCGTCATAATTAGGCTTAATTTGTTGGTTTAAAAGTTGCAAGTCACAATAACTATCTGTTCATGAGAGACCTCGAGGTCGTCCTATACAAAAATTCATAGTCCCCCTGGGTGTCTTTGTACAAAGAGTTGGCGCCTCGCCGGAGAAGGAATCGGGTTACGTAAATAAAAAAACGTCCTAGAGAACACTAGGTATTAGGTTAGGTTAGGTAGATGGGTAGGTAGAGCAGGGCGTACCCTGCAATACCACACTTAGTTCCTCGTGGACCCATTGTGATGCCCGTTTTTTGGGGGTTAACCGCTGGTGTTGTATCGGTTGTCTTCTTCCCATTCCTTAGTGCGGTTAACAGACGCTGTCCAGCCATCCCGATGTCCTCAAAAACCTGTAAAGATCAGACAGTGAGACATCAGAAAGTTCTTGTAAGTCATGGAAGTAGTATCTCCCAAGTATTCTGTTCCTCAGGTGACCGAGACTCGGACAGTGACAAAGGAAGTGAGGTGTGTCCTCGTGGACTTCCTCGTCTCCGCAGCCTCTGCATATGTCATCATATTTGAGATTAAGTTTCATTGTGTGGTTTCTTAGGAAGTTATGACCAGTTAGAGCCCCTACTAGCCTAGATAGTGAAGACCTGCTAAACTGTAAGAGTTTATTGGTCCGGCCACTGTTATATTCTGGCCAAAGCTTCCGCGATATTTCACAGGTAGATAGTTCTTTCCACCTGTAGTTGGTTTTCATACGAATCTTGTTTTCCAACCGCTCTCTAAGGTTGCAAAGCGGTGGCTTGATCGACTGAAGTGCTCTGTCATGGTCCATTGCGGACCCAATTCTCGCCAGTTCATCCGCCCTCTCATTGCCGGTTATGTCGCTATGTCCAAGGACCCAGCAGAGATTCGTGGTGTGCTGCAAGCAAAGAACCTTGAGCTCTTCGCGGCAGCATTGGACTTATTTTGGATTTTATTTCATGTGCAGAAACTGCTTTTATAGCCGCCTGGCTGTCAATGAAGATGGTAATATCCCTACGAGGTATTGCCGAAATTGACAACCTACGGGCCGCTTCCGCGATAGCCAGCACCTCCGCTTGGAACACACTACTACTATCAGGTAGCCTGATTGAGCAGTGTATGTTTAATTCCTCAGAGAATATGCCGGCACCGGTTCCACAGTCCATCTTTGATCCATCCGTGTAGATGGATATTGATTTTCTTTTCGTGGGTTCATTGGTATTCCATTCCTCTCTACTCGGGAATGAGCAGGAGAATGGTATGCCGAAGTCCAGATGGAGAGTCATATAGTCAGAAGTGACATTTCTTAAGTATTTACTTAAAATCTGTGCATGCCCGAAATTGTAGTGGTTCCAAGTGTAAGCTTGGCTTATCCTTAGGGCACTTTTAGCAGCAGACTCTTCCATGTATAGGTCCAGAGGTGTCAAATTGAGAATTGCCTCTAGTCCAGCCGTAGGTGTGGTTCTCAATTCGCTGGTCGTCCCTATACACGCAATTCTTTGTATTTTAGTCATAACACTAGGTATACAAATTAATTATATTTTTTTGGATAAATATAATTCATTAAACTACGCAAAATACATTTTTATTCAACGCGTAAAATTAAATGCAAAAAGTGGGGTCAAACAGAGGCACATTCGAGTCATGTTTGTATTCGAATAATTCGCAAATTAGGCAAAAGAAAAGACGAGCACCACTTTGGTGAACACTTGTGCTTTGTTAAATAAATTAAAAAACATTAAATTCAAAGCATTTTCATAACAAATAATTGTTTCCGATTTGTTTTGATCATGGGAGGCTTTGACATCTGTGACATTTAATGTGGTTATTTTTAAAATTTACTAAATACATTTAAGTGACAAAATGCATATATTTCCCTCTTCCGCCCGTTATTGTCAGCTAATTTATTTGTGTGTTTTTTTAATGTAGCTAATTACGATACAAATGTGATGGACAAAAAAAATGCAAAAACATTGAACAAAAATAAAAGTAAATAATGCTAAGCAGGTGGGGGTTAAGCTAGTTTTACGCTATTCCCTTTTTCGTTGGTCGTAAACGACCTCGGGTGTCGTGTCCTTGTACAAATGATTCCGATATTGTTTGAATTTTTACTAATGACTTAAAACCCGATCAAAAAGGAAGCAACAAATTAATTAAAACAACGTAACAACCATAAGGTCATGCGCAAACATTCCGCAACTAAAGACACCTGTGAGATGGCGTCTAAAAATGTAAAGTTTTCGTGAATCAGAATGAGTTGACCGATTGCGTTGAAATAGAAACTTAATCTAAGTCCATTTCAAGTCCTATATTTTTCTGAGAAATCTCAACTGTGAACAAATCCACTACATTGGGACGAACTTTAAAAATTTCATTATTTAGTTATTTTGACAAATCGGAGTTACGCAGTTCGATAAATTTATTTTCGCATTTCTTAAGCGTTAATTTAGAAGTTTAACAAACAATACCATGGACGAACAGAAAAAGAACTAATAGTGGGCTATCGGGAACAAAAATAACTGGGACCTGCGATAAATAGAGGGAAATTTAGAGTTTGGCCAGGCATATAAAAAAAAACTTTTTAATGACGGAACAAACTTATGAGTTGCGAGACAACCGGCAAGACAAACGAGTAGTATTTTGGATTTTTCAACGAATATTATCGCTTTTGGAAGCAGTTTTTTTAACAACAAGTTTAAACTGACTAAAATAGGTAGGTACCTAAAAATCACTGTGGGAACAAGAGTTCTACAAAAAGGTTAAAAAAATATGATTTAAAATTTCTGATTCAATTGGAAGTACAGTAGAAGTCGCTTATAACGACCGACGATGGAGGGACTGATGAAATGAGGTCGTTATAACCGGCGGTCGCTATATCCGCCTGCCATATCTGGCTGCCACAAATATTCAGGAATAAACAAAATCACATAAGATGCTAACTTTTGCGTTAAAGACACGTAAACCACAACTAATTTAAAATCAGCTTTCATGGCGACACGTCAAATTAACTGCCATAATATTTAACAGACAATTTGTTTTAAATTTTTCTCTCATTCCTTTGTTATAACCGACGACAAGGAACGATTTTTTTCCGAAAAATTGGTCGTTATATCCAACATTTCGTTATATACGACGAGTCGCCGACGTTATATCCGACGGTAAATTGGCTTAAAATATAATAAACCAACCAAATGAATTGAAAGTGGACGTCTTAAGCAACTGGTCGTTATAAGCGAGGTCGTTATAAGTGACTTCCACTGTATCTACTTTACTGAGAATGAAATGAATCTATCTGAAATATGAAAACAACAAAAGAGAGCCCCTTTTAAAAAATATAAATTGGGATCATAACCAAAAAAGAACAACAAAAAAAAAAAAGTATTGACGCAACACAGTTTTTATGATAAACACAGTTGGACGAGTACTTTGGACTCATCTTTTAAATAAGTTGACACCATTTTCGAAATATGTATTTAACAACGCGGTTCTAATAATATATCTAATAAAGTTTCTTTGACTCGAAACATGCTGTTGTTGAGCTTTTCTGAAAATATTTGGCAAAGTGTGGCAAATTTCCGTACGACATAATAGTATTTTAAGAATTTTTTTAGGTAGTATAAGGGGTCAAGAGACTATGTGAATATTTGCATATAACAAGCATGTGTTTATGCAGTACGTTTGCGCCAAAAAAAAGGAGAAGAAATAAGTTTTGTAGCCGAAAATTATGAGGAAAAACTTCATTATCTGGTAATTGTTGCCATATTTAAAAAGAAAGAGCAATTCTAGGAAATTCCGATTCCGATTAAAGCTGCTGAAGAGTGCCGACGAACTGAACAAAGAAAGAACAATTCTAGGAAATTTCATTTCCGATTAAAGCTATCAGTATTCTGCTGCAGAAAAAGGCTTATTGACGCATTTCACTGGGTAGATCTATACATACAATAAAAAACAGAAGAGGCTGTTATGTTCTTAAGCGGTTGACGTAAAAACTTTTAAATGTAATTGATGAAACGTTCCTTGAAATGCTCCTTAAGCTTCGCCAACTTTTTGGCGCCTTTTTTGACCAAAACGATTTTTTCCGAGTTGCCTGCCTTTAATTTCTTAAAACTTAAACAATTTTTGACCGATTCGAAAACAAAAAAAAAATCAGTTTCTAATAAAACTTTCTAAGGTACCATACATCATATCGAAAAATATTAGCAACTTATGTTCTTCAATGTGGGCGTGGTGCGTATCAAAAGCATTGTGTGTCGTTTTCTCTGTTGGAGCGGAACGAAAGAAAAGTATTCGATTTGCATGTGAACGTTCTTCTAAATCCATAAAAACTGAGTTCAAATGCTGCTCCAGATTTTTGGAAGAAACACAGTAAAAATTGCTTTAAACAAGTTAAAAAATAAACAAGTTACTCCCTTTTATAAAAACACTGTCCTCGGTTTGCTGTGTTTTTTCACACCAACTATAGTCGGTTATGTACTTTTCTATAGAA
The DNA here is from genome assembly GCA_936431705.1 of Cheilosia pagana. Taxonomy (NCBI): domain Eukaryota; kingdom Metazoa; phylum Arthropoda; class Insecta; order Diptera; family Syrphidae; genus Cheilosia; species Cheilosia pagana. The sequence continues at coordinate 5,496,650 of OW386169.1, forward strand.
AACTCTACCTCAAAGTTGTAATTCATAATAAAATCAAATTAAATTTCTAGTAAATGTCACAGAAATGACGCTCGAATTCCATATACCTCTCATTGAATCGCATTCAGTACGTATACTTTGGCCAGTCAATTTATTAAGTAAGATACAAATTATTGTTTTTATTGCAAGTGCTATTCATGACAGACATGTACGTAGATTGCATAAATCAGTAAACAATAATAATTGCTTACACTGCAAATATTATATCAGAAAAATATTGCAATGAAAAAAATTATCAATCAACACAGACCAATTTATAAAAATATAAAACAAACTTTATAGCTTCTCGCCGACACTAAGAGATTTAAAATTGTATTACTTAATGTTTCGGGGATGTATATTTTGTTGGCACCCAAGATCGGCAAGTTATTCAATCTGCCCTTATCAGGTTAGAGAATTCCATTTAACAAATTGAGGCCACAAAAAATAGACAGTTAAAAGTGAAAAAAGACATTAAATGCCAATTCATAGGTCAGTGCTCCTTTATACTAATTACAATTAACCAAGTAGCTAGAGTCATACTTTTTGGCTTTTTAAGGAGTTTTAATTGATGAACTTTGGCTGTTTGTGTTTTCATCGTAAATGGGCTGTACCGAGTCATTGAATCTTTTATTGAAAGTGATCTACAAAGTGATCACTAAGTTTTATAAATGAAATTGTTGATCAATTTAATGCATTGGGTGATGGAAATGTGGGGAATCGTTTGTAGGTTGTTCGGTTTCCAAAGGTAGCTCTGTTTTTGATGGGGAAATAGTTCTATGTTTTAGTGTAAGGAATTTTGTGGCATGGTAAAAGTAAAAAACACAGAGACGAAGAGAAGTAGCACTCAGGGACTAGTGTCCGATCACGTTTCAACCGAGAAGTAAATGCCCCAAATGTGGACTACATATTCATTTTCATTTTTAAGGGTTGGCTTTGCCTATTTTCATTAAAAGGGGATTTCACAGGCCTAACTCAACAACAGTTTGAACCTATTCCAAGCTTGATTCGTATTCATATACAGTCTACAAAAATGTAAAAGCCCACAACCCTGTTTTCAGCAATAAATCCAGCTACAAGACCCGCACTCAAGTTACAATCCAGCCTCTCTCCATCGAATAAAATGAACTCTCTGTGATTTGGAGCAAGTTTCGTGCGATCCAGTCGTGCACTTTATTTACTAAGACTTTTATCAGAATGAAGACAATTATTTTGTTAAAAAAAAACTGACGGGAATACAGTACTTTATACACAGTAGTTTGTGCTATTGATTGTGCTATTTGTTTAGCCTCTAAGTTGATTAACCAAATGGCGGTTGGAATTTCTTTCTCAATTGAAAAACTTTCTTAGCATTCTTTTTTTTCGCATTCAAGTCTACTACAAAGTTGTGGGAAATTAAATTACAGGGAAATGTTCAGAAGGGCATACAGATTGTAATTATCTGTTCTACTTACTACTTCGAGATAATCGTATAATATGCATGACCAAAGTATGCACGACTGTTATTGATTTAAATCCCATGAGAGCACAAAAAATGTATCTATGTTAGCTATGCCACCTTTGACTTTGATAAGTAGACTTCAAGTAACACTTCCGGAGTCAGATAATATGCATGTTGATATGAGATACGAAGTTGCTGTTTTAAAAATGATTGCATCTTGTCTACCTTACCGACGTAAATTAACTTTTGAAATCAGATACAAAATACAGAAAGTACAGAAATTATTGTTGCATGGAATTTAGTGCTAATTTAGTACACAACTATAAAAAGACTATATTTAGAACTGTACTAATCCGAACCATTGTATCTTTCCATTGTTTGTTTTTATTACTGCTGCATGGATTTAAAAAGCGATTATGTTGATAAATGATGAGTCCGCGTTAGTTTATTTTTAAAGAAGGTTGTAGATTAAGCAGGAAGGACTCTTGACTATTATTTTCCTTGTGGAGGAAGTTCAATCCAAACATAGTAAAAATAAAAGTCCAAAAAGAGTTGTTGCCGCTAATCTCGAGAACCAATGAACGGATTTCAATGTGGATATCACTGTTTTGATCAGATTTTCTCAGAGATGGTTTACACGTTTTAATAGTTTTGGACCCGAAAGGTGGCGCTGTTATCGATCTCCGAAACCTATCAACCATACACCAAAATTATTTAAAATACTATATCTGGACAGCTTTAGTCTTGAAATTTTGTAAATGGCATTCCATACAATGTGACAGTATTGAAAAAAAAAAAAAAAACACTTTGAAACGTGGGTGGGATTTAATAAGGAAGGCACTGGCAAGCCGCCTGGGTACAGTAGTTAATAATTGCAATAGTAGACAAAATGAATGCATTTTAAAGGCGCAAAACTCTTTATTGTACACAAAAACTACGACGCAACAAAAGATGCCTTTGAAATATCTACGCCTTGGGTACGGATGGCCGTTGAAAAATAAATATGCACGACAGGGTCGCACGAAACTCTCCCAATCCCTAAGAAATTCCTCCGACAATATTTCAATTCGTTCAATAGAAGGATTTATTGCTGAACAACATTTTACTGGGTTACCTTTATTTGAAATCCAATCAGTTATGTCTTACAGATTTTTCAAAAAGGGACAATGGACCCAAGTCTTATGCTGTACTTTTTAGCAGTAGAATTTTATTTTTTTGTTTTATTTATAAAAATTTAATAAAAACTGTTCCTTCTCTCTTGCAGTGGCAACGCAACGCAAAAAGCCTGCCCTATCTGATATTCCGATGGACTTTGGCGCTCTTCTTCGTTGGACTGTACACAGCGTGTTTGGCATTACAATTTTGCGGTGGCAAGCTTTTCATCTACTTGACAAATTGGGGAATAACACTTTGTGTACTGACGAACGTATTGGCGGTGATAGCAACCACACAATGGTATTTCAATATTGGTAAATTGCCAACGAAAATCATCGATAAATCATTTGAATCGTCTACACCGAGATTTTTAAAGTTCTACTGGCTTATACACGGTATAACGTTGCATTTGGCGCTCGTCATAACTACCGTCTATTGGACATTCATTCATGGCAAACAAAGTACGATAAGACTTTAGTTTTAATCCTTTATGTGGTATGCAGTTAATTTAAAATTTTTTTTTCACTTAGATAAACCCATGAAATTTCCAGTGCTCAGTTTTGTGACGCACACACTAAATTCCGTGTTTATGGTGGCAGATCTGATAGTAGTTGGATTTCCAGTGCGTATTTTGCACTGCATTTACGCGATGATGCTGCCGATTGTGTATTGCTTTTGCACGGTGGTGTATTACAATTTGGGAGGGTTGGATGAGTGAGTATTGTTTTTTTAAATACCGGACTAGAGTCAAGTTCACGACCGTTTCTGTTTGAAAGTGGCGCCACAAAGAAAGGATTTAGAAAGGAATTAAATTTTAAATTATTAAAAATTAATGAAAAATCATCTTGGGAACACCGCGCACGACCATCTTAATCGACCAAGGAGTAGTAGATGAAAAATAAAATAATAGAAGGCTACCAGCAAATTTATTTCTAATGCATGACAGAAAAGCATTTTCTTGGACAAAAATACACAAAGGTCCTTCTAGCAGTCGTGTACATTAGTCAGAAAATAGCTCACGACCGTTCAAGTCACAGTAGACGAACAATCAATTTTAGTAGGTTACCAATGAATTTATTTCTAATGCATCTCAAGCTCAAGACTTCTATTGTCTTGGACATAAGTACCCAAAAGCAGTCGTGGAATTGCTCAGACCATTTCTCACGACTGGTAAAATCGACCAACAATTTTATTTCAAATATTAACCTCGACAATATAACCCAAATTAATACAAGCAGTCGTAGAATTGCTCAGAACATAGCTCACTACTGTCAAAATCGAACAACAAATTAACTACTGACGCTTGTCAGAGTTTTTCAAGAATTTTCTAGGATCAATATATTAGAAAATCAAACAGACAGTCGTGTACTTTACTCGCATAGTTCACGACCGTATAAAGTCTATAAGTTATCACCAAAACAGAGGAAAAGATTATAAACTCGCGTCAGACCAGCCGTTGGACAAAAATACCTAAAAGTCCTATACCCACAGTCGTTAACTTTACTCAATAAGAACACACCCCACGACCATGATAATTCGAATAAGTTACCCGCCTGATGGTATCACAACAAAAAGTCCTACCAACAGTCGTGAACTTGACTCAAGGACAATTAACACAAAAGATCTCCCAACTAACTCGCATCTAACTTATTTCTTTCTCTCCCACTTCAGATACGGCAACCACTTCATCTATCCCATTTTGGATTGGAAGAAGCCCGCCTTGGGTATGGCAACATTCGGCGGTGTCTTCATTCTCTATGTCATCTATACAATAGTAACATTCGCAGTCTATAAGATTAAGCTTAAGGTCCATAAGACGTTCCAAGGTTTTGTTAAGGCTCATTCATGTGAAGAAGTTTAATACACCTATAAGTTAAGTTTAGTTCCTAGATAAGTACGAATCTCCTATTCATTAAAAACGAAATTACCACTCGCTCATAAGAATTTAACTGTCTTTTACTGCATATTCAATCGGAAAGTAGCTACCTGTTGAACATCATTCGTTCCACAACCGCCGGCAGGTGTAAAGATCGCATGTAAATTTTTAATCCATTCCACCTGCCAACAATGTGCAGTGTAGTTTTGTTCCACAAATGACAGGTGGAGGAGCAGATGTGGGTCAGCGGTGAAGGCCAGTACAATATTGCACTGGGTAGGTAAATAGGTATCCTATGATAATTCAGTAGTAAGAGGGCATTTTTCAAGTGATAAGCAGTGGTGTTGCGTGAAAGTGTTTTTAAAAGAAAAGAAAAAACCATTTGAATCGATGAAAATGTCAAAGGTTGGTCACCAAAAGTCAGTGCTGAACATACGTATCAATTAAATCTGTGAGAGTTGGACATGTGTGACAGCAATAAAAATCATAGTGCGTGAGTGCTTAACTTATTAAAAATTTACGCGTTTGAAGTAATATGTAGAGTGGAAGAACTACGAGAGAAATTCTAAAATACAAGAAGGTGACAAAATTAACCTCATTTATAAAAATGCAAACAGTTTTAAAATCACTCGAAAATGGACGATTGTATTAAATTAAGTTAATTTTTTTAAAAACTTCGCTGCTGGCTTTCCAAAACAGGTTAATTTTAAAATACATCCTAAAATAATTTTTAAAATAATATTGAAAAAATATCCTAAAGCCTTTTTTTGAAGTAGTTAATACAATTTTATGTTCCCTTGCACACCAGAGCAAGGATAATTCATAATTATTGACATCTAGCTAGTTTAAAGATTTATTGGCCCTTTTTTTCCCAGTTGGCAACATTTTATTCACAGATTTACACCGACAGTTATAGCATCGGCCGCACTGTCTCTAACTTATGATAGTTCCTTTTACAAAAAGCCGATTTTAACTGCCGGGCAGTGTTAACATGCTTTTGATTTAAAAAATCCCACGATGAGTGCAAAAATTTCCCTTTTCTCACAGGCAAATTTAAAATAAATATTTGTTCTTAATCACTGATTTTTACTTTGAAACAAAAAAAGACATTACAATCATCACTTGCAAGTACTTGTAAAATGCGAAAGTGCTCATAAGGTGTATTTATTAAAATTCCCACAATGTGGACAAAAATTTCCCTTTTCGCACAATCTCTATAAAATATTTGCAATTCTCCGAATTAATACATTTTTTTAAGAAACAAAACAAATAAATGGAACAGGTAGAATGGCCGCGTTCCTCTACCCGCTAGACGTCTAGCACAAAATATCCCAGATGAAGGAAAGTCGTGCTAGATCCCTAGCGCCAGCGGCAAAGTGCCGCCGTATTTATTTTGATTTTGTAAAGGTTTGAACGATTTTCCTTTGACTGGTCTTTTTTTTCTCTCTCTCAATGCAGCGGGTAGTTTTTCGCTAGATTGAGAAATTTCCTTGAAAGGGATATTTTACAAATTTTAAAAATTTCTTCATCATTCATTTCTTTTAAATGAAGTTTGACATTCCGCTAGTCATCTAGCGGGCAGTGGAACGCAGCCAATATTTGCTTACAAAAAATTGTGCTGACGTTCATTAATTTCAAAGGACGAAAAGAAAAAGTTGTTTTTTACAGCAAACTTTTCCGAAATATAAACAAAACAATACTTTTCCTCAAATCAGAAATAAAACACCTGAGACCTGACAGAATTAGCGATAACAAACAAACAGAGCACCACTGTCACTGTCAAAGAAAGCCAACCAATTTGCATAGCATAATTCTAGGCTGAGTCTTAAGCTCATAAGTCTCATTTACGAAACCAATTTTACCATCGACGAACGAGTTCATAGTTTATTGCCATTCTTTTGCAATTCGCATTCTGAATTGATCTATAAATTCATTTACCATTGACATGATTCGTAAGTGCAAATCTTATCGCGCCAATAAACAAGATAAAAACCACACACACACTGACTGACTTTCTGTCGATAAAGAACTAAATTCCACGAGTAAAAAAAAACATAAACAAATAAAAGATCATTTTTATTATACCATTCGATACGGTACCCCGATTGTCAGTCACTCCAGCAGGCGGGCGGCTCGACCGATTGGTGGCGCGTTTTGTTTACCTTTTGCTGCCATTTCACTCATTTTTCGTAAAATAAAACTCAACAAACAGGTATAGCGACGGAGTGTCAGACAGGCCTACAGCTACAGGTGAATCAAGCTCTGCGCCAAAGTCAGTCCGAGACATTGTTCGAAGCCGCGCGGTCGAGGTGCCTCGGCGAGTTGAAGCCCACCATATATACCCACGCGATCGTCTTGAGTGAACCCTAAAGTGAGTGCTGAGTGCGCGCGTCTAAGCCGATTCTATAGCAGACACCTTGAGACGGTGTCGTTAGATGTAAACATTACCTACTGCCTTTTTTATTGGGTAGCTGACCCACATTGTATGGGCAACGTGCGGGGGCAGGTCTTCTAATATTTATTAAGCGCCACGCGCCTAACATTGCTGGCGTCAACGAAACGAGTGTACGTTTCAAACGTTTCAAGGGTTTCGGTTTCGGACCTCGGACGTCTTCAATGAGAGTTAGAGAGTCGCTGCCCTTCAAGTGGTTTTCAGACGGAATTGCATAATTTGCCCCATTTGGCCAGTGACAGACAGTGTGACAGTGTATGGGTATTCTTCTCTAATTCGAATTGGCTTCACGAACGCGCGCGCCAATTGTTTGTGTTCATTACCCGAGAAGGTTTTCGAACTGATTTGCTAACCGATAGACGATAATGACGGTTTGAATGAATATTCAAAGCGGTTACTGCGGGAAATTAGTTTGGTAGGTGTATCGCTGGTTCTTTGTTTTGTTTTGATTTTTGTTTTTGTTTTTTGGGGAGTTACACTGGAACGCGTTTAGAATTTGAATATTTTTTCTCTACATGCGTTGCAACTGTGGTGCGCTGACAGTTGACCTTGTTTCTTGCGGCGGTTTGGCGGACAACGGATAACGTGCGGGCACTTATGGATGACAACAGTTCCGTTAAGTGGACTAGTCTATACGTAGCGTAGATAGTAAAAATGTTTCCCGGGGTGCTGGTGGAGAGAAAGTAGCTCAATGACTGTAGGGACAGAGTGGACAATGGGGGTACCACGGGGTTCTTTGTTTACGCGTGTTCTTTTTTGTAGTGGCAAGCGATTTTGGACGTGAATGGAGGTAGTTGGAACAAGAGTTCATTGTTTGTTGGGGGTATATATTTTTAAAACAAGGCACAGACTGTTTTGACAGTAATTAGCTCTTGGGTGGAGGCTTGCTTGCTCTTCATGTGGTTACTCAGACTCGAACTAGTAATCTATATGCCACTTTTTTCCAGGTGCACATGGGACTGCTTCTTTAAATATTTTTTTTTCAATAGTAAAGTGTTCTCTCGTTCGCAGATGATACCGCAGTATTCGATACAAATGTCTCGCAATCACAAAGTTAACTATTTAATACAAAATTGAAATTTATCGCCGGGGATTCCTAGATGAACTCGCCGGCGAACAAAATCTTCTTCCAGGAAACCTAAGGCGAAACAAATGCGAATCGGCTAGTTTTCTAGGAAAGGCATTATTTTTTCTCCCGTGTCAGGAAGTGAATCTCAAACTTGCCTCGGCAACTTACCGATATATATAACGCTACATTCGCTCATAAATTTTTTTCTCATCCAGCTGATTCTTCTGTCATATTCTTGTGAATTTAATTCATAGCAATTCCCTTTTTTGAAGCTTCGCACTTCGCCCTGTAATCTATAAATTCAACTAATTGTCTTTCTATCAGTCTTTTTGAAACGTTGCCCCTCCAAGGAGGGGTCATTTAAAAAAAAATGCGACAAATGAGTTTGAAAAATTATTCTATTCTAGAAACTTTTAAATTTTAAATCGAATTTTAAGCTTCAACTTATTTTTTACAAAAAAATGACTCATAAAAATTTATTTAGATGGTCTGGCAACCTCTTCAGAGTTGCATTTTGTATTGAATGTGGAAAAAAACGTTGCAAAGTAGCGTGTTACGCAATGCTGCAAGGAAATATGTCTAGACAAATATTTCTTCCCATTAAAATGTGATAAGCCCCCTTAGGGGTTGCCCCCCTTTAAAAGGGGTCACCGAGTCCATAAGGAGAATGATCTCAAACATTTTTCGCATTTTTTTCTCTACACATAAACGTCACTTTGGTCAGCGGTTTAAATGTGAAATTCATTGGGAAAAGTGCTTTAATTATTGTACCCCTCCCAAAGGGGGGTCATAGTAAAAAACAAGGCAAAAAAATGCAAAAGAAATACGTCGCATAAGCTGAATTTCTAAAATCAAAAAAAAAATATACCAAAACATCTAAGGACGCTCTAATTTTGATAAGAGTCTACGATTTGAGGTTTTGAGTTCATGCGCCTGCCCCCTTTAATCAAAGTCTCATCTCTCTTTCGAAACTTTAAAACCTTTAATAAATGAAAGCCTCCTGCTAGAACGAATAACAAAAATTCAATGCGCACTTTTTGTTAGAAAAAAAAAATAGCAACCGATTTATTACCTCAAAATATTGGCTATTTATAGCATTTTTATTCATTGATTACTCGATTTGGAAGACGATAAAATGTCTCAATGTGTTTGGCAATAATAATAAAGGTACACACGCGTACTCACTGATTTAACTATACTTTGTTTACAGTGTTTAAGACGTGCGAAATACTACGTGCTGGCAATTTTTCTAATAACTTCTACAAGTACGTATCATTGCTAAAATGTAATTAAATTCATGTAGCAAGCTGGTGTTTTTTCGTATCCATTACAACTCCCAACTTGTCCATTCAAAGTCCGAGCGCATTACCCAGTTTCTGTAATAACTAGTTGCAAGTGTATTTTAATCACCGGGTGGTTACCTCACATGAGTTGTTGACCAGAAGCCGGTTTTTCTTTAAAAGGCATCTTTGCAACTGAAATTGTAATTTTTCGGGGTATTTGCAGCCTCAAATGACGGAATAGACTGTTTACGACCGCCACAACTCATTAAGTGTCTATTCGAGTCATAACGCTTAGGTATTGTTCCCTAACTCATGCCTAAAGGTAAAAACTACACGTCTCTGTATGGAAACTAGTTTAGTTAACCCGCATTGCGATATAGCAATAATTAAGTTGTCTACCTTATTACTGCGAGGGGTCATTTCAAAGGCCGCACAGAAATGCTGTTGTTAGACAAACTGTAAGACGCTGGCTCACTGTCGATTCGATTCAATTTTGTATGAATGACTGGCACAGTGGAAAAAGTTCACATCAAACAGAGGATAGCTGATTGCAAATTTGTCTTATAATGGGCGGCAATTACAGCTGGGGTTTAGATAGATCATTGTTATGTGGGTGGTGCGTATGCGACCGCACGTATTTTCATTCTTCTACCGGGTTTGACCAGCTTACAAGTAATAACCGGAATTTTCCAGGCTTAATGCGAGATGATGATTGCGCAAAAAACTAGTTGGGCGCTTATGGAATTTGTTGGTTAGTTGCACCGAAAACCATTAGATCGATGAAATACTGTACATGAGTTGAAGACAAACTACTCAGAGGCTCTATCGGGGTTTGGCGGCTAGTTGCGTGATGGTAAAAAGCTAGGTGGACTGGTCCGTAAATGGTATTTCATATGCAAAATGGTGATAACCACGGGAGCCATTGGGAGTCGGTTTTAGACCTGGGCAGAGCAGTAGGGAAGGTTTTCATAATTTTTTTTTTTAAATGCATTGCATCACAAGTAAACACATGAAAGACTACTGAACGGGGCAAAACGGTAGGGAATTTCAGCCTGACTCTAGGCGCGCACATGCGTTTTCAGTCGCAAGGGGTCTTTTTATGTTTTAAGCGACATTTTTTATGTCAAATAAGCTCTTGAGACCTTTTAAAGGGTCTTTCATTAAGCGCTTCCTTTCTTTAAATTTAAATAAAACAAAGTGTGTGTGTGAGATATGGTCGAAATTTTGTATTCATTTGAAATGTCTAGTGATGCCATTTTGTGTAGGAAATAACATCGTTCAAATGTCAACCGCGGCTTCTCTGGATGGCGCGCATCCCAGTTGTCCATGACTTTGGCGCATAAATCAGCCTGAATTTGAATGATGGCATGGGATATCTTGGGCTTTGAGGCCGCTGTAGTTAGTGGCTCATTCGCATGGACCTGTGACTTCAGAAAAGTCCACAAGAAAAAGTCTAACAGGGTCAAATCGCACGATCTCGGTGGCCAGTTCATGCCCATGCCCTCGAATGGCTTGTGCAGAGCTTCCAATGTGGCACGTAGCGCCACCTTGTTGAAACCATATATCGTTGGGGGTCCATATAATCCAATTCAGGCCAAAAGAAGTTAGTAATCATCGACCTATAGACGGCGTTCTCAAATAAATATGGACCAATGACCAAAATTCACATCAAACAGTGATTTTTTCGGGATGCATTGGACGTTCTTGGATCTCGTGTGGATTGGTATTGTCCCAAAATCAATAATTCTGTTTTTTTGACGTATTCATTCATCCAGAAGTGAGCCTCATCGCTAAAGATGATTTTTCGATGAATTAGGGTCAGTTCTAACTGATTTTGCACGTGTAGTTGAACCCTACGTCCGTCCATGAAGATTTGGCAAAAACAGACTGAATATATGACAGGCAATTTGACACATGTCGCTTCAACAAAATGGCCGCTTTCAACTGTCAAAATTCGGAAGTTCCTTCGCCTGTTTCTGAATTCAAATTTATTCAGCATGGTAAGTTTTCTTAAATCTGTTTTTTGACTGACAGGGCTTGTTGAGGTTTAACAATAAAACAAACGCTTTTTCGGAAGATATTCCTTTCAAATCGTCTACAAAATTGGCCAAGAAATTTGCTGTTACATATTTCGCTAAAAAAACGTTCGCTGTTAAAAAAAACTAAAGCAAGGCTAGAATGTTTAAAAAAAATATTGTGAAGCCGACAAATTTCTAGCTACGTCGGAACTGCAAAAATATTTCGATTGATTTTATCGGTCGCTAGTACGTGCAGTATAAATTGACACGTCCATTCAATATCAGTGCTTGTTATAAACACTGAAATTTTCGACCATAACCTATAGTTGCCTGGAAACAAAAGATAACGCGTCAATTCGACGCCAACCATCCGTCAAATCCCCACATTTATGAGTGTAATGCATCTTTCATGGTTGTGCTACCTTGAGCTTACAAAAATATGCCCAGCCATACGAAAAGTTGTTCAGCTGCTTTAGTGACTCATAAATGAACAAAGTTAAAAATACAACTGGTTAAATATAAACATTCTGATGAAAGAAACCGCGATCAACTAATTAAACAGCAGTTAAACCAAATTTCGGCTAAAAGCGGCACAACTTAAAACAAAAAACGACAAAAACTTCAAGCGGTATCAAAACAAGTGGCAACCTTGCTTAAGAATTTCAAGCGCGATTGGGAAATTCCCACGCGTTCATTTATCATGATTAACAGCACATAACCCCGGTCCATTGAACTAACACCTGACATGTAGCTCACAAAAGTGCGAGATAAACCAATACACGATACAGATTGCACAATAAAACCCGCACACCGACTAAAGTTGCAGAAACACAATCAAAAACAACAAAATTGATGAAACCATGAATTCATTACAACAATTATTACTAAAACCACACACACACACACAAGCGAGCGATTTCCTAACCAAGTTCAGGGCCAACAGACAACCGCCGCAATTAGGTGCCATAAAATACAAACAGCATAAAATGTATCTTAGAGTGTCGCGCGAGTTTTACCACGCATTGGGTACTTTTAAATGTACCGCTCGCTATTAGTTGGTTTCTTTAAATGCGAATACAGTTGCATAATTACTCGTTCATTGGTGTAGCGGTAAGAAATCAAGTTTGCTAAATCGACACGAAAAAGGTGGTGGCTTCAATATAGAATCTGAGTTCTGAAGTGGAACCGAATGCAGTTTGGATTGTTGCACAAATTTTCTATACACCAAAAGGGGAAAAGAAACCACCGACTTTTGGTCTTTTTGTTGGGAAATTAATCACTAACGATTAATTGGTAAGGTATGCGAGTATGGCTTGAAGACGCGCCTTTGGAGTTTTATGTCGACAGCGCTCATTTCATCGTCGAATTTTGTAGAAGACTTCTTCATTTTATTTCGTTTAGTCTTTGGGAACCCCTCTCCACGTAAGTGTTCTCTCCAAGACCCAACACAAAGTAACCCTCTTTGGTTGTGCAGAATTTCGCTTAGAAAGCATTTGGCATCTGGCGCAACATTCAACAACACCCCGATAGCCGTGATCGTCTAGTGGTTAGGACCCCACGTTGTGGCCGTGGTAACCCAGGTTCGAATCCTGGTCACGGCAATGTTGCGAAACATTGTCACGGAGGGGTTTATATTTTATTTTATTTTTTTTAAGACGAAAATGTTTGAAGTCAATGGACATGAATAACTGTTTTGTTTGGTTCCTCACTGTGGAGTACAGTAGACGCTCGATATAGTGGACTAATAATAACCACGCCTGTTCACTGTATCGATATTGTTCACTTTTTTTGAGCGGGAGTTTCTAAACGTTTACCAAAACTTTACTAGATGTAAATAAAATTCTTTTACTTCTGTGCCAAAGTGTGAAAAACAAGGAAATTAACAGTAAATTGCTCTGAAAAATAGTTCACATGCAGCAGCATTGCAGAACTGGAACATTTTTCATTGAATTTTGCTCCTAGATATATTTCTAAACATTAAAATGGACAATATTTGTTTGAGAGTTATAACCTAACTTAGAATATTTCACTCCTATTTTGATTTGCTGATGAAAAATAAGTGAAAGTGGTCAACCTTAAAGCTATTTCTTTGAAAAGCTGGCACTTTCGTTTAACATACGTGTACTAAAAGTACGAAGAAACGTTAAATACCAGTTTTGTTATAGTATAAAATAATATAAAGATTTGTTTTAATATTTTAGGCATCAGTTTAAATAAAAGTCAGCTCTCAAGGGTATTAGAAATAAAGCTGTTCGTAGTCGGTAAAGTTATTTCGAAAATAATCTACCTAGCCGGGGAGACGCTTATAATTATCAATACACAAAACGACGCGCTATGAAAAGATTTTTAGAAACTTTACGATATTAAATGTCAAAGAACAATTTCGTAAAACGTAATGCACTAATGTTAAAAAATGCAGAACTAAATTTAGATTCCTACTCCCTTTTTTCTGGTAGCTGCAATTTGTGTGCCGAATTGAAAAAGAAAGAGCAATATACCAAAGCAAAAAAAAAATTATTATTGGTACAGGACTATTTATTAATATTTCCTCCCAACAAGATCTAAAGATATCAGTAGTTGATCCCAAAAAGAACGTCACTTCCACACAAAGATCTGGGTTTGGATAATTTTTGAGAAATATTTTTAATATGATTTGTTTGAGAAAAACTGAGAACGAAGTCTAGTTAAAAACACATAATATTGTCTTAAATATATTTTAAAATCTTATTTAAACCGAAAACGGATTTTTTTTAAAGCAGCGTTTTCGGTGATTTGAATGGAAAATGAACGACGCAATAATTGTGAAAACATTAATTCTACTCCAAGTTTGCATTTAGGTCGAAATCGTTATAGCCGTTTTCATGTAGGTAAACTATAGAAAACCAAATTCTCAAAATATGCCTTTTTCAAAAATCCATTGAGCGAAAATGTAGAGAAAAACTGTTTGCTATCAAGTTAGAAATGGCCTATTACCCTAGGAATAAATTTATATTAGCTACAATCGTATTGACCGTTTTCGAAATAAGTAGAATTTTCAAAATTACAGTTATTTAATTTTTAAGCGAAAAACTGGGTATGCAGGAACGTTAACCTCACCTATACTAAATCCCAAATATCGATTTTGGTTGAAATTGTTACAGCCGTTTTCGAAAAAATCAAACTTGTTTAAAACCGTTATATATAGAAAGCACCGTTAACAAGGTTTATGTGCAAAATAAAATAAAAACTCGAAATCCGGAATTTAAACAAAAACCGTCCAGCCGTTTAGGCTGTAGACTTTAAGAGTAGACAGAAAAAATTTGGAGACCCACTTTTTTGAGGTCCTCTATCATCGTATTGTCAGAATAGATTAAAACTCGAGTTCGCAATTTAGTACAAATACAATAAATTTCTCTTACAATGTACACGAGAAAGTTCAAAATAAAGCGTTTTCTCTTACCAAGATCGAAAAATACAAAATGGATTGCTTTGTGAACGTATTTGAAAATTTTAATAAAAAAAACTTTCAAAAGGTTGAGAGATTCTTTAGACATCTGGATGGTAGATAGGTAGGTAAGTTGTGCGCTTGTGACGATTGCCACGGCTTCACGTAGACCATCAGTTGGGTCCATTTACCATCCATTGAAAACCTGTTTTATTTGCGCCGCTTATTAAATTAGAGCCCCATAGATTTAGTAAAAATCGCTTGGGGTCTTAAAGCTCTGTTAAGTGCAGGTTCTATAGTTTGTCCTGAAAAACATCTGGATGCTATATTGTTTGTCTTGCAGCACACATCGTTCGTTCTATTTCGAAAAAGAAAATATTTTAAACTTCCCTATAATTTATCACCTTCGAGAAACTCCTCCTTGCGCATACAACTCATCTCTGAGACAACTGAACTTGAGGCCAACTCATCTTTCGGACAGTTCATCACCATCTTTTTCCAGGTGGGTGGATGTAACCTTCAAACTTTGGTATGGTTCGACCCTACATAGATATTACTATTCAATAATCGCATTTGGATGAAATGTCCATGGATGAGTTGTCCTAAAGTTCAGTTGTCTTTGAATGACTTTGCTGTGGATGAGTTGCGGTGATTCAAAAAAATTAATAGGGACAGAAAATACAGGAGTAAAAAAATATTTGTTTAGTAAATTAAGGGTTCCGTAAGAAATTTCAAATTCAGGGATGTCAAATCAACCATCAGATAAGGGAATTTAAATTATGAGCAATATAAAAAAAATTGTATCAAAAGTAAAATTCTGTACTCTTTTTGACATATTTTTTGAATGGGATTCTAAAGGTAAATAAATTATTTCTTAAGAAAATTTCTGACAGCCCTTTGTACCACACGTCTTCGTTTAAGGAACTTGATTTCTGTTGACTTAAATTGAGGTTCCGTGCATTGGAATTGTTCCGTTTTGAACCCAAGTGAGACGTTTTTAAAATGTACATACTACATATTCGTAGTTAATTTTCAAAAATGTGGACTCACCCAATAATGCTCACCAAAATGCAGTTTGATGTACTAGAAATAGACAAACAAATATTTACTTAATTTTACACGTATGAATCATAAAACATTTAAAAAAGTATAAATAGAAATTAAAAAACTTGCTAGACGACATAAATATGACTTTGCTGATAAGAAACGTTTTCATCATCCACTTGTTAGAGGTTAGACTACATGTGACCGCAGAAAGAGATTTAAAAATAAACTACAGGGTAATATTTTGACTTCAGACAAAACAAAAATATTGACAAACTACAGAGGATCCACAAATTAATGACATCTATCATCGTCTAACCAAGTACACCATTACTGATTTTAGAATCACCTACAAACTCGTTTTAGGAAAGATTACTTTCACCACAAACAAGTTTCCTATAGAAACGAGTAGACTCATGTTGCTTTGAAAGGTGTTTGTAGTTAGCGTTTGACGCAACATTTTACAACACCCCGATAGCCGTGATCGTCTAGTGGTTAGGACCCCACGTTGTGGCCGTGGTAACCCAGGTTCGAATCCTGGTCACGGCAATGTTCCAAAACATTGTCACGGAGGGGAGTATGTTTTTTTAAATTTACAAATTCGATAAAATATTTTATGCAAAACTGCAAACGCACCTTGTCTTCACCTAAGCGCACATCAGGTGTGCGATATGCAAGCAATTACAGGTATTGATGTGCGCATGATAATTCAAATAGTGGCCTTGTACCTATTTATGGTATCACAATGGATCAAGAAATAAGATCTGCCCAATATTCAGTGATTTCGACACGGATGCCTTTAATATGAAATATAGATTCACATGTGCTCTGTAGAAACTATCTCCCGATCCATACCACTACATATTGCAGATGTAAGAGCTATTCTTTTTGCAGAACGTCTATCGCACCTGTTTTTCTTCTAAGCGCACATTCCGTGTGCGATATAGAAATAATCATACTTACAGATGTGCGCTTAACCGCCTATGTATACAAAATTGTCTTGGTTATGGAACAAAATAGAATTCAGTGCATCTAAGTTGAATATTCAAATAATATTGCTGAAGAACTGACCACGTAAATGACTGACACAGCATTTATCAGCTCCCCAATAGCCGTGATCGTCTAGTGGTTAGGACCCCACGTTGTGGCCGTGGTAACCCAGGTTCGAATCCTGGTCACGGCAATGTTGCGAAACATTGTCACGGAGGGGGATGCATTTTTTTGCCTCTTAAAGACTTAAATTTGAATTTTTCTTGCGTCTCTACAATTAGTGGAATATTTTCTATTACAAAACTGCATTCACATACGGTTACTGCACCTTCACAACATCTCGCAATAACTAGCACACGCTCCTACGAATACTCACCTATTCTTGATGCACCTTCATACACCTTATAGAGTCGGAATTAAAGGCGGAGTTGTTGTGGGCGGTTAGGAATATGTATAAACATCTTCGATTTATTAACTTCAAACGGAAATGAAATTCACAACTCCGCACGCAACTTATCTAAGTTACTCATATGCAAAATGTTTCAAGTACTCGCATACACCATCAGATGTAATAACACTCGTGTTAAACACTCATTACGTACATAGTATAATCACTACCACCAGCTACGCTGGATAATGATAACCGTGATTCCAGTCGCCCCCTCATACATCAATTATTCTTTCAGATATGATTTTTAATATGCCAGTTGATTATCATCCATCGAACACGAAACGAGATACAGAAGAGAAGATGAGGAGCTACATTTGAAGTGACTTAGCCAATTCTTCAGTTAATTTGCTTCGAAAGCCCTGAGGCGTAGAAATTCGCTTGTAGATACTTCTTATAGATATGGTTTCAATGTGATTTTGGTTTTGTTTTTTTCCGAATTATTATCGACACGAGTATGGGTACGAGTACAACGTACTACGTACATGAGTCATTGGTTTTATTTGTTTACTCATATGCTTCTTGTATTTTTTGTTGGTGTTCTTTTTAGTTGACTTTCCATCTGGAGGGGGATTGGTAATGAACGCGAATTGCAGACAAACCCGATTGGCGACTCTTTCAATAGACACGTGTTGAAGCGAACAGTGAAAATGACAAAAATCAAGAATCTAGCCCGACCAATTGCCAAGGAGTTCCACAAGGAGAAATGCGGCTTCAATCATACGCCCGCAGATGATTTTGTTAAGTCACAGGTGAGTTGGAAAATTGAGTGGAACTGATTTGAGTTGAGTTTAGCCTGTCATGAAATAAACTTAAATACTCTCTAACTGAGTTGGGGATACATTTTTAGATGTGATGTGCATGTTTTCATTTAGCCCTCGGCAATCCAAAAATTTACAACTTTAGTATGAAACTCGCTTCCATATGACGTAACACGTGACGTAATTGAAAAGTATAAAGAAAGAAAATACGAGAGTCCTATATATTCTATTACGTTTTCTTTGTCTTAATGCACCAACAGAAATGGTCTAAAGAGCAAACAAGCGAGTGTCGTCTTTTTGTATTAGGGATCCCGCCACTTGTCATTAAATACGTCACAAAAAATCATCATAACATATAGAATATTCCATGCATTTCGCTATCGGGAATTTGACAAATTTGAAAACAAAAACAAGAAATCAAGCGAATGTATTTTGAGGACCTTCAATGGGCAAACCAAGCTTTTATAGTTTAACCTTAAAGGGCCAGACCAAGTTCCAGTATCCGCTTGAGAAAGTAGGATGAAAGACGCTCGATCGCAGCTTGACGATGAATTTATCGCTACCTTCAAACACCTTGTCTCAATTTTTTAAAACAATACCCTGCGATTTCCTTCGGAGCTCACTGATGAACCGCTTAAAGGCCGGTATCATCTGTCAATGTCATCTGATTCGTCATTTCAAACTGACACATGAGACCCAGTTTAAAAATGATTCAAATTCAAAGCCGCACGATCGATTTGACCTCTTTTTTCGACTTGTCCAAGGACCCCTGTCGTAAAAATACTCCAACCTCAAGCCCATAAATACCCCATCTGAATTTCTAATGCAAAGCGTATTTACACATCATCGTCACCATTATCATCACAGTCGGTTGGAGTTGTACAAAATCTATATTGAGAAAGAGAAATACAGGTTAGCAGCCTTTTGGCGCGAGGTCACCATACTTCTCATTTATCTTTCATAGCCCAATTCAAATACAACTTATATAGATATTTGTCAGCGAAAAATGTGTCCCTTATTCGTTTGGTTTTATTATTTCTCCCAACCATATCTAGTGGCAACATCGATCGAAGAGCGTCCCCTACCTTCTGTACCGATGGATAATTGGATTATTTTTTATCGGTGTAGTTATTGAATCGATAATAGCCAGCGGTCCCGATGCATATTATCTTATTTATCTAACTAATTGGGGCATTCTTATGTGTATGCTGACCAATTTGTTTGGCGCTGTATTGGTGACACTTTATCATTTCCATCCAGAGTGGGAGGGTGAGTACTAAATATATATGAAAGAGTGCGGTACCGAATTGGCAGCCCTGTGGCACTTGGATGAGGAAACTTTCTTTTACAGATAAACTGCTCAACTTGGACTCGCTGACTTGCCCGTTTAAGATTTATTGGTGCTTGCATATAATCTCGCTGGTGCTGTCGATTGTCATCACTATTGTCTACTGGAGTATCCTTTACAAAGGTAGGAGGACTTCACAAGTATCCTTGGCAATTTGAAATTTTGTTTTTCCCCTTTTTTGTAGAAGAAACCCCGCTAACACCGACGAATATCCTTACGCACGCCTTCAACTCGGTCTTTATGTTCATTGACCTGCTGGTTGTTGCATATCCCATTAGATTGCTGCACATGTTCCTTCCGGTCGCATATGGCCTGGTGTTTGCTGCATTTTCTGGCATCTATTACGCCGCTGGCGGTGTTAATACGTAAGTTTAAACTGGTTTCCATTGGAGAGGGCGGAGTGTAATAACATGTTGTCTATTTTTAGGAAAGGAGAACCCTACATCTACAATGTGCTGGATTGGCGGGAGCCCGGCAAGGCAATTGTCACAGTTGTGGGAGTACTTTTGCTGACATGTTTTGTGTACATGTTCATTTTCATGGTCTACAAAGTGAGAGTGTTCTTGTACAGGCGGTTGAGCAAATCACCGTCGGTGTTTACGCCAACATCTGGTGGGGGTAGTTGCAAGGATGCAGAAACGACGGGTGTGCTTCATTCGCCGTCGGGCATTTCAATGGTCTTGGGCAATTATACGGGCCACAATAATCAAGGCTTTTCGACAATAAGTGAAAAAGTCGACAGGCAAATTTGACAGTATTTTAAGATGTGTAGAGATTTAGATAAATTGTGATAGAAAAAATGTATTAGGACTAAGGAGGAAGTTGGTTTACGTCGTTTTAAGACAATGTGACTATTAAAGCTTTTGCAGGTCAGTGGTTTGTTTTTTTAGCGGGGATCGCAACCATTTACTGCGGAGTCGCCATCTGTTGAGATGCAGGAGGACTAGAAAGTGTTTTGCATTGAAGTAGAGGGAATCACATGAGAATTGGCTGGTAAGTAACTTTGAAGGCTAATTTGGAGCATATGGTGGACGTTGCTCAACTCTCTGAGAAGGGTTCAAAGGAAGTTGGTTAGTGGTTTTTGGTAAATAATAGGAAAACTGACTAAAGACTGTCAGACCTTTCTTCGAATAAGTTCTAAGGTCTTTGAGAGGCTTTGCGACTAAGAACTGATATCAAGGGAAATAGCCAACGACTGACTACTGATTGTCAGGACAGACCCTACGAACGCAAGCAAAAAGGCAGTTTCAACCGACGTTCAATCGCAGAAGAGAGGCAAAAAATAACAGCTTTTTATGGGCGTCACTATCACTAACGATATCTTTTGAAGCGAACCCGACCCATTAGATAAACCGTGAAGTGGAATATCTACGAATAAATAAATAAATAAATATTTTGGCGCGCCGGTCTGTGGGACCTAAGGCCTAGCTTCTCACAACCATTCGTTTTGTGTGATTTTTAAATCATGACAGCTTTACTCTCGGATGTTTGTCAGACGTTTGCGAGAAAGGGAATACCGTGAAAATGCGTAATTGTTTCGGAATACAGAGGCGGATCAACTGACTCGATCCGCTGTTATCTTAGAACCTTGTATAACCCCTTCGAACAAGTTGCTTAGCCTCTGATTATGTGGTCATCTAGGTTTGCATCTACAAACTCATGCAGCTCCCATCTCTTTCTGAACTGGTTACCATTTTTTTAGTGGTGTATTGAGCGAGAGGTCTCTGGTTTAACCCCCAAAAAACACATACCACACATAAAGCCTTCTTCCACTGCAAACGTCTGGCAAACTAAGGCGGCCTTCATAGATGCCGATCGAGTCTTTCTTATATGGAGAATAGAGTCGTAAAAGGCGTCATTTTTATACTTGAAGCGACCGGAAAGGACCTACACTTAAACGCCTTATCTGACCGGCTGAATTGAAAAGCATTTTAGGACGGCTACAATCTCGATTCTCGTCAGATGTTCTCAGTAAATCTCTCACTAACCACTGCGACTTAATTCTAAAAACAAGCTATACCCTCATTGCTCAAAATAGGCCGCCCATTTAGCGACGCCCTGCTGGAACCCTTAAATTATTTAAACAAAGCCCGCGTCTTTCTTGTTTCTACAAAGCGTGAGACTCCTCACTGGGTTTTCCAAACCAACAAAACAGACTTTCCAAATCGAACATCTGTTGTCACCACCAGACACACCATAGATGTAGGTCGTATACCTTGACATCCATTCGATATCCGAGTCCCGCACATACTCATAAGAACTGAAAATTCAGATATCCTCTACCAACTAACCACCAACCAACAAACGCCCCTTTCCAGTGGACATACTGAATATTTTATTTAACATTTTAAAACCCATTTTCCAATATTGATTGCTAGAAGTCAATCGTTAATTTGTAAGTAGGTAAACCGCATCCATCATACATCCTGGATCGCAGCCCTTTACCACAAACGACACGTTTAACGACAGCCGCACATCGAACAGTAGTGGCGCGGACAAGACAACACGACCGATGACATTAAAACGGTATTTGTATGGTGGAAGGGTGTAATTATCCTTAAATAAAACGTATAGAAGACCCAACCATATCATCGCATGGATGGTTAGATGGAGAGTGTTCAACTATTGTTGCGTCCAAACGGCAATCCAATACTTTCGGCTTGAGAACTACTTCTGACAGGCCTTCAGTTTCTCACGGACGACTTATAAAACTTTAACCAATTCGATATGTGTGTGTGTTTGTGTGCACTGCATCCTTGAAAGTTGGACTGTTTGGTTTATTGATCAGAGGGTTTGTATATGCCGTGTTGTTGTATAGCTCATAATTGCATATTTGATTAGTTGGACGAACCATTGCCGGTTGTTGGTTATTTAATTAAATTAAATGAATTTATTTTTTACGCAATTTTGGAGTTGGGATACATATGCAGTTCATCAGGGGGTTGAAAGATTCAATGCGTTGAGAGGCGTAGCTTCAGTGAAATTTATATAGAAAAAAGTTGAAATGAATAAAACACTCGCTTGAAGTATAGCTGCGGTGTCAGGGGATGCATTTTTCAGCGAGGACACGCAGTCGAAAATAGTTATAACGTTCTGTGAACTCTCAATGAGGGCTATTAAAAATGCGACCCACTGACAGTATTGGACTAAAACATTTTTCACGCTCTATCCTGACTTTCTTAACTAGGTAAGGTTAGGTTGACGGGTAGGTAGAGTAGGCGCGTACCCTGCAATACCACAGTAAAATCCTTGAGAACCCATTGTGATGCCCTTTTTCTTGGGGGTTAACCGTTGGTGTTGTATCGGTTGTCCTCTTTTCCGATGTCCTCAAGAACCTGTATAGATCAGACAGTGAGACCTCAGAAAGTTCTTGTAGGTCTTGGAAGTAATATCTCCCAAGTGTTCTGTTCCTCAAGTGACTGAGACTCGGACTTCTTCGTCTCCGCAGCATCTACATATGTATTCATTTTTGAGATTAAGTTTCATTGTTTGGTTTGTTAGGAAGTTATCACCAGTTAGAGACTCTACTAGCCTAGATAGCGATGACCTGTTAAACTGTAGTAGTTTCTTGGTCCGGTCACTGTTATATTCTGGCCAAAGCTTCCGTGATATTTCCGCCGTAGTGAGTTCCTTCCACCTGTTGCTGGTTTTCATACGAATTTTGTTTTTCACCCGCTCTCTAAGGTTGCAATGCGGTGGTCTGATCGACTGAAGTGCTCTATCACGGTCCATTGCGGACCCAATTCTCGCCAGTTCATCCGCCTTCTCATTGCCGGTTTTTTTTGCTGTGCCGAGGCCCCCAGCAGAGATTCGTGGTGTGCTGCGAGCAAAGAACCTTGAGCTCTTCGTGGCAACGTTGGACTAGTTTGGATTGTATTTCATGTGCAGAAACTGCCGCCTGGCTGTCAATGAAGATGGTACGTTCATAACTAATGTCCGCCTAATTTTTCTCACGTGTTGTAAATAATGCAAAAGTCGTTGAGTTTTACGGCCATTAAAACGTCGTATGCTTATCCTTTGCATATCCTTAAAGTGAAAAAGGAAAAAAGCAGAGCATGGCAGTGAAAACCGCAACCAATTCCGTTCAGTGGTTCCTGAGATTAAGCAAGTAATATACAGATAGACGCGCTAAAAGCTAAACACTGTAAGAACGACAGCGCCACCTATCGGATTTGAGTCGAACCACTCTCGAAATACTGCCAGCAATAATAAGAATTGTTTGCAAAAGTTTGAGGAAAATCTGCCGATTGATTTTTGGCTTATAACTCACATGCGATTTGGCCTTTTATTTATATAGAAGAAAAAATAATCTAAATATATAATCTTAATCTCTACATAGTTAAACTGTAGAATTAAAAATGTCTGACCACGCATCACGCAGAAACTACTGGACGAATTTTCATGAAAGTTGGCATAGTGATTGCTTATTTCCTGGGTCGGGACTTAGGATACTTTTTATCGCGGAATATAACGTGGCTCTTACAAAATAGACAAAAAAATGGATATATGTAAGGAAGATGCTATTTATACAGACCTAGCTCAGTAATGGCTTATCGGATTAAAAAAAAAGGTGAATTTAGTAAATTTTGCCCTGAATCAGTTAAGATATAAAACATTCCCCTGCGTTGCCCTGAAGCTGAGCAATGTTCAAAACAATTATTTAAAACGTCGCCCACAATTTTCCTTCAGTATATACCAATACCACTGCAGGGAAATACCAGAACTTTGGGTAAATCTTTTGTGTAAAGACTTTTTGTAGGAATTAAATATTAAAATTATGTTTTTGATTTTTTTTGCTTTCAGAAAGGTCCAAGGGAAGGAACATTTTTATAAAAAACGGTTCGATGTAGTTCGATGAAAATACTTTTTGCCTTAGAAGTGGCAGGCGGGTGAAGCAGGGCGGGCACGGATCACCTAGTAATAAAATATATAAAAAGGGAAATGCGTGAATGTCTGACAAACATCGGATGGAACTTATCTTAAGTCTCCCAAAGTGTGTTGGACATTGGATTGCTGATGCTGGGCGAGGGGCGAGTTGAAGATGCCCTAAGTCAACGGGAATAAAGTCAGACAGTCTATATATCATTTGTTTTTTTTTAATGCTTTGGTCGAAAGTGCGAACCTATAACGCATCAACAGCGCCCTTATATGCTTCCAAATAGGTGATAGTTCCGTTTTTTCGGTCTAAAAAGGCATCTAAGAAGTAAAGCCATCTGTCATTAAACAAATGTAAGACCCTAATAATCCCGGTCCTGCAATATAGTGCATGAGCATGGACTCTGTCAAAATCAGATAAAAACCTTTGAAAGAAAGATTGATGGAGAAGATTGAACGGCAAATTTTATTTATGGGCGATACAGCGACGCGACGCTGACCTGGTCAAAAAGCTAAGGATACAACGGCTGGGATGGCTGGGGTACGTGGAGCGTATGGACAGCAGCGCACCAGTTTGACGAGCCTTTGAGTCAACCCTTAAGGGACAACGTAGCAGAGGAAGACATGATGGAGGCTCTTGTCAGTTTAGGCCGTGGTCCACCGCGGACTGTAAACGCCACCAAAAGTAAATGTAAGTAAAGCCGATAGCTCCGCACTTTAATTGTTGGAAGTTGCAGCCCTCTAGAAATATGTCCCAACGAAGCTTAGCCTAAAGATTGCCCGATGTCCTGATGCCCTCGCAGTAGTCAAGACTACACTCAGCCTATCTATCTTGTCATACACTCGCACTTCGAGGATTATTTACGTCCAGTTCATCGAAAAATCTGCGCAAGACTTTCCAAATTGTGCAATAGGCTTCCTTGCTTCAAAAAACCCGTGAAAAAAAAGGCGTGAAAAAACGTTTTTTCACCCGCAGGAGGCAGAAATACTTAGGAAATCCTGTGCCAAACAGTCAGCTTGTAGGCAAAAAATGTTTCTGCTCTCAATTGACCGTCTAGTTTGGATAGTCTTTGCATCTGCTGGCATAAGTCACTATTTGAAATGCAACAGCCACTCAGTTACAACTTCCTCACCCACAATTCAAATCTAAACGCAACTAGTTCACCCACTTGTCCCCCCAACCTATTAGATCCACTTGCCCGCCATATTGCAAGTGTCCCATTCAAATTATTTATCTACTCATCACTCACTGGTGATACTCGAGTGTTAATTACCGACCCAAACCACCCACACAGTTAAACGGAGTATAGTAAACCATTTTGAAATGAAAGTCCCATTCATTAAAAATGAATAAAAAATGCCCGTCTATGTTCTGAAACGGATGCATAAATGCATGTGTGACCACGCTCAAGGCTATCGAATAAGGTATAGTATGTAGACCGAGAAGCGTAGCGCTCGTCATAAGGACATTCAAACGTCAACGGAAAGGTGATTTATTTATATGTTACTCGGAATGGAAAGAGCGCTGCCCGGTGGAGTGAAGTGAATGCGGTCAGAGAGCTTGAATCAACTTTGCGCATGACTTATACAGATAAACAGCGGTGTCTGGCGGTCAATTTCACACAGGCAAATTGTATGAGAGGACATTAGAAATAACAGATAGTAGGACTATCGTCTGGGGGGGGAGTTTTACTCATATATAATAGTTGTTTACAGTTTGACGTGAATGCATTTATCAAGGCGAAAAAAAAATAAATAATGCCACGGATGGACTTTGTGCAAAACTTCGGGGGTAGGTTAGGTAGTGTGTCAAACTATTCAGGGACTGGTTGCATGATCAATATTTAAATTCCTTTTACTTATGGGAACACTTCTTACAGGTGTCCAACTGTAGATTGAATCTTCTTAAAGATTTTTTCAGATTCATCATGAAGTTGGTTGTCATCGGGTAGAAAACCAATTCTATTTAAGATAAATGCTCTTCCAAAGTCCTGTACCAAAAAGTCAGAGAAATCCTAAGATTATCGAGCATATTGTCACTGCACCTGCGAGTGTAAGTGGAGTTCCTTGTTTATAACGAAGATTTGGGCATCTCTAGTCTCCAATTCGTGAGAAATTTTGCTCAACGAATTGCCCCGCATCCTTTTAAGACCGTTTCGACCTACAAAAGCATAAAACAAGTTTGTAAAAACGACTTCAGCGATTTAATTACAGTTCGAAAGTCAGCAACCCGAAGACATTTAGAAACGTCTTACACCCACAAACGTCACACACCCTTTTTATCATTATCCTGACCACCAACTTTAAGTCAATGGAGACCTCTTTATTACCGGACCAAATTGAGTCACTTTTTGTCAGATAAATCGAATAACTTGGTTCCAAAAAGATGGAGCAACATGACACTCAGCCAACTGGCTAAAAAGGTCAAAGTTCTGTGACCGCATTACATCCAGAAAAGGACTAGTCAAGTTGTTTATCCTTAGGCCTGTCTCTGGTCTTCTCTCTAGAAAGTCAGTATGGACAAGAAAAAAGTAATAGAACCTACAAGCTATGTTTGACACTTGTTGAGGTCACGTGCCCCATATAACAAATGATCGAGACGCAGCTTTTCGAAACTATGAAGGAAACCTATCATCCTATAGTGACTCGAGAGACCGGCTACAAAAAAATCAGAAACCTCAAAAAGTCCATTTATTTACACTCATCCGATCATTTTCGACAGTTTTTAAGATTTTATATGAACCTTTTTTTGAAGGCGTTCTTTCTCAGATCTACTACATTTGTGCTATTTTTATGAATAGAACTGAAAGGTATACCGATTCCCTACATTCGAAATATTCATTGTTCTCTCTCCTGAAATGACAACCTTGATCTCTTTTAAAATACTTTCAATTTTCTATCACCATCAGAGCTAAAAAGTCGCTCACATTCCCCTAGCCAAGCCCAATAACCTTCCCATCGTTTAAAATTGACACCAATTTCAATGACCCCTTGGCCGCGTGTGCTCCGAAAGTATTCTCAAATTATAGGCATGACACATTTCCATCTCACACCGTGTCCATATCTCCATCATCTGGCTAATTCCCACTCATTGCAAGGACGAAAAAAAAATACAAAGCAAAGTTCAAGCAAAGTTCCTTCCCCACGGTAGGAAAAAAAACAAAAACCCCCAACAAAAAAAAAAGAGAAAATAAAAACCCTAATCCCCGATATCCTGTCCCGCCTTTTATCGGACTCATTTCTCTCACCTAATGCAACCAAGTACCGCACAAGGCTCGTTTACTCCGGTCTGTCGAGCTTTACGTTGTTTGTCAACATACCATCTGCCGAGTCCACCCTCGCCCGACTCCGCGTATAGCTTCCATATAAATATGTAATTTAGCGGTCAACAGAGAGGAATAAAAAAAAATAAAAACCCAACGGTATATAGAGCACACATACACCACTCGCATACAAAGCCACATCCATCATTAACCAATACGACAAAGAAAACAAAAAGAGTAAAAAAAGCAAAAACGAATGTGCATTCCAAGGTAGATAGACGAACGGAACATGTGTATATGTGAACTTCAAAGGATAACTGCTGTAATGCATTAATAATTCATCGGATAGAAAGGAATAAAAAAAACGTAAAAACGAACCAAAGTAGCCCGCTATGACTTTGACTATTTGTGAGTAAAACTTTCGCTTTGTCATCGAACGAAAGTCAGTTCAATTCGGGACTTGTGACAGATTTTACGTTACGCGTTATCCTTTCCTGTTATCTTTAAATGGTTGTTCGTTTTTTTCCCCAATTTTGTGAATATAAAAAGTTTAATAACGCGCAATAGATAGTGGGTGGAAATTTGTTTAAATTTTAGATAGTTGGTGATTTTGAAGAAAGGATATCGTCCTAGTATTTAAAATAAATATAGGACGAGGTGTGAAAATTAACAAAAGTGTACCGTGTTTAGTGAAAATGAATAGAAACTTGTATCAACAAATGGATTAAGAGGAACCTGGCGGAGGAGTGAAGACTCTTGTAAAACTTTTGCGACACATTGGCCACCGAATGGATAATGGGTATTTGTTTAGACACAGGTCAGTCTGTTATTCAAAGGTTTTTTGGTTGTAATTTTATTAGGATATTTTTGTGAACCTTGTGGCCCTTCTTGGTTTAATAATAATAATGGAGGTCTTCAATAGATCATCAATAGATCGTCAAACTTTTCAGACTGTCTTGAGAAATGAAACCAAACTTTTGGATACCTTTCCACTATAATGTCAAGTCCTTAAATAGTCGACCTTTCCTTTCCTTTCCTTTTTTACTTTAAAGAACGATCTACCTCTGGATCGCACAATAAAATAGCCAAGTCCCGCCCTGTTCCAATTTCGTGGTTATTGTAAAAGGTTCGAGTTTATAGAAAAGGATAGAATGAGCTGAATTTTTCGAGATTATTTATGGCATTTCGAGGTCGTTAAAATCGATATTTTGGATGACTATGAACGAGTTTTTAGATATTTTGAAAGGCCCTCAAAAAAGCTATCTCACTAACATCGTTAGCATCTTGGAAGGTTTAAAAAGTTTTCGGTTCACCAATAAAGGGTCATTTTCAACCTTCACCTTTATTTTGTAGGTCACAATAACAAATTTTGTGTGGACAATAATTTTTTTAAAAAATTTAGCCAAGACTCAAAAATGATTTTTAGTACCGCGGAAAGTCTTTATAGGGCTACACAAGAAGTAAGCGAGTGGTGTCAAATCCCGGCAGTGCCAGTTCGGGTTACAGAATTAAAACAACGACACTCGAATTGAGAACTGAGTTTTACAATTGGTATCATTAATCGCTAACAGGAGTGAATTGTGAGCAATAATCGATTCTGAACATCGTTGATGTTTAAAAACTACAACTGCGTTCAAATAGAGATCAAGTTACAGTCTCAAAGATCAATTTCCGAAGACATGCACCAAATATGCGAGTTTATGACAATTTGTCAAAAATGATTGCAGATTTTCAGGCGTTCTGCGGGTGGTTTGGATTAAGTGACTCGGCATAGTTTCATTGAGCGTTTGTCTACTTAACTTTCGTTGAATTGGGTCAAATTAACTGACAAAAGCCTTAAGACTGTAACCTCTTAAGTGGCTTTACAATTTACACCAAATTTAGAGATTTAGTTAACTAATAAATTTGTTATCGAAAGTAGGAGTTAAAATATGAATAACTTAAAATCTTAATTAACAAACTTCAGTATTTTAATAAATAAAAATAGGGAGAAAATGGTTGCGCCCTAAGTCTACTACTTTCTATTAAAAAGTTGCTTCTAGGCTCTTCCTTAAATACTCTACGTTGTATTGGGAATCCCCACCCTTTTTAAAGTCGATCCATAAACGATGTACCTTCTAAAGAAAGTGATGTATCACAGCTCCAACGCTATGTTCTTAAATTGGTCACTGTTTCTCTTTTTATAGAAAACGATTCTACAACATTTGAAGTGTTTCATTTAATTGTCGTTAAACCCTGACTTTTATCTCCTACTGATCCGGCTCGAAGGACCATAAAAGTCTTTTAAAAAGCGAACAAAATATAGTCAACTGTTTTAAATTGTGGCATGAAAGAACTGCGCATATGCACAGATGACTTATTTTCATAAATACAGTTTCTTTACCAAAATTTGACATTAATGGAATTATGGTCGATTCTTTTGAACAATTGAACGTGACATTTGACAAAAAGTTAGACCATCAACGCATAGACCTCACAACACACTTTTGTGGGTGTAATGGGCTTCTTAATTCTCCATCTAAAACTGACAAACAGACAAAGTTTAACTATAAATTCTATCGCTCTAAGGAAAGACCCTGTAAATCAAGTAGAGCGATTTTTATGTGCACTTGAAAGCGTCGGTCAGGAATTCAGAACATAGTGTACACTCAGTATTTTCACTCAAGAATTGGCTTCATATAATATACCACTTGGATTGCCTAACCCCAAGGGCATTTCGACAGTGGGTTAGGCGAAGATGATCTTTTGAACGCTTCATCAGTACTAGAGCCGTAGCCGCTTTGACGTTGCAAAGAAGCTCTGGTCCCGGGACCAAGTACTCAAGCAAATTTAACATTGTTTTGACTGGCAGTGATTGAAGTATTTCTTCCCAGAAGATTAAAAAGAGTGCGACTATTTCAAGATGCTTCAGAACCAACCCCAATGGTTTCAAGGAGGAATGATGATAGACTTCAAGCTTAATACGATTAAGGAAGATCACTTAAAGTATAACCAAATGGCCGTCGATTTGTCCCCATACTATCCCAAAGAGACTACCCTCCTAGGTAGAAAGACAATCAACAATTCAGTTAATTGCTGCCTCTGATAATGTTGTTATTGTGTCCGCTCCCGGCAAATTGTCAAATCATGTTTAATTTCATATAGAGAGAGTGTGTGTGTCTCTAATTTTTGCAAACTAAAAACATTAACCATCGCGTGATTAATGCCCCTGCACTTTCACCTCGATGGGTCGGAAATTTTTCTATGTTCTTTATAAATGCTAAAAAGTGCTAACAACTTTGTGGAGAAGCAGCGCCAAATGTGGGTTGGTATATTGAGTGCGGATTATAGACTATAAAAACATCAATGTAAAATAAATTGCCTCTTTAAACAATAGGAATGAGTAATGAAAAAACGATTAAGCGAGCTGGTGTTTTATTGCCCAAGGGTGGATTTGGAATTAACAAGCTCGCTGTCATGTTAGATGAAGTTTGGTGCTGTTGCTTTTTTCACAACTCGATGCTGTGTCGAAGAACATTATTTGTATATTTCAATGTTAGATTTTCTACTATTTTTGTTAATACCAAAGTTAACATGAAAGTTGACAGTTGATATTTGACAGTTGTGATGGGTAGATAGGACCGCGTTTTTAAAGTCACTTAAAGTGTTTTGTGGAAAGAATATTACGTCAAGGTTTAAGCAGAAATAATGTGCAATAAGCCGACTTTTCAAAAGTTTTAAACAAAGAGCTTAAAAATATGTTTGCGACCCTAAAAAGAGTGTTGAAAAGATACCAAGTTACCAAGTGTCAATTGGGGTAATTCGCCGCCGCGCCGTGCTCATAAAATTGGACTGGAGGCCACAACTTATGATGACATAAACGCTTTTTGCCACAAAACCATTAGCACATGTCCAAAAGACGTTAAAACTCATGTCAGTCAACCCTAAGTCTTATGGAAAAATTGTTTTAAATGGCAAAGCCAATCTTGATGTCGATGACAGCTATTCCTTTGACAGCTATGCCGTCGTTTTACAAAATTTGTTGTTGATCAGGGGGTCTTTAGGCAGAACCAGTTTTAAACCAATCTGCATTTGCATACGTTTAACGCGTCCTAAAGGAAAATATTGCGTAGCGTGGGAGTAATCCAGCTTAAGCCGACATGCGCTTCGATTGAAATGGTATGAGACTGTAATCATTATAGAATAACTCTCTGGGACAAGACTGAAGGTTGGTAAATGCGACTTTTATAAAAGTTGAGCCTCCATTTCACCCAAAAATTACAGCTCTTTCATACTTTGGAAGAAAGTCGTGCAAGAAAAAGCGCATGGGCGAGTGGCCTAAGGAAAAACGTACATGGTTGGACTAAGACTGAATTCGAAAACGAATATAAAGCAGGTTTAAAGCATCATTTTAATGCACCATGATCGCAGTACGCAGTCGTTATGCGAATTTTGACGTTTTGGAATTCAGCCCAAGTTTCGAGGTCTTACAGACTATCTGCAAGTAGGTAAATGTGTTTCGTGCGTCACGTTTAGTGATCAAGAGTTTTCTCCATAAATATATTCAGTAGTTAAAAAACCGAGGTTAGAAATGCAGGCAGCCAAAACAGGCGAGAAACAAAACTGTTTATAAAAATGTCCATCAATGTCGGTCGCTAATTACTAGTGCTCGTTTAATTGCGTATACCAACCATGTACGTAACGCAAGGCATCCTTTCAAGCTTCATTGGCCACCCACAGTTTTTGTTGATTTTTTGTTTGGTATTTCCTTTACGCGGAGGCGATAAGAACGCATAATCAAAACGTATATAGACCCGCTATTAGTTATCTGAAACTATTTGTTTAACATTAGGTGCCACCCAGAAAAAGCTCCGATATTATCCGGTTCTTTTACGCCCTTTGATTAACTTTTGCCACCTCAATCACACATTCGAAGGTTGTTCGAACCGCTGCCGCCGCATATGGAATCACGAGTATGGGGTTCAAGGCTATACCAATCCGTATAGGTAGTCTATGTCCGTTCTGTCATGGCGTGTGCCATTGTCCATCAGGAGGGGCATTGAACATTGAAAATAAAAACGACATCGCACACCTGGATTGCTGGAAAATCAATAGGAAATTGTCTCATTTCGTGCGATATATCATTCTAGCAGTTGGGCCGCGTTTCCCCACACACTCATACGACCCACACACTCATACTAATAGCCGTGGTCGTATAATGCACGTGCTATGAAGGTATATGGAATATTATTTTGTTTTGGTCGCGCAATTTTGTTTCCCTTTCGGAAAAGTTTCGCTTATTATTGGACGTAATAACGAGGAAATTATGGCCATTCCTTCGGCGGGAAGAGACGACTGTTCCCGGGCGAGCACATGATTACACCTGTTGAGGTATATCCGGTGTGGTGTTCCAATTTCAATATTGCTTGTTGAAATTGCTCTTTTTGGCATTTTCTAAGAATAGGTTATTGCCAATTGACTTGTTTCTTATCGATGGATTTAGGTCGACCCAAGTCGGCTTAGTCAATTAGGACAAGTAGTGTTGGACGTGTGCATTTCGCTTTCAGTGCCAACTGTCAGTCGTTTTGTAGTGCATACTTTTTGGGTGAAATTTGGTTTCTTGAAATAATTGTGAAATGAACTGTTTGGTGTGTCGTACTCAAGTTAAGCCGAACGATGAGTTTTTCATCTGCAGCGGCTGTTGTAATAGAGCTGTTCATAGAAGATGTGCTAAAATTGATCGAGTGACTTTCGAGAAGTTGAGTGGGAGTTTGAATTTCCACTATTTTTGTAATAAGTGCAATTTTCGCAAATCTGTGTCGCTATTGTCAAAGGTGGAGGATAATAGCGCAAGGCTGTCTGAGATACAGGGAGTTATAGACGATATGAGGGTCATGTTGAGGAATCTTTTCAAATATTCACGTTTTTCAACATCTAATGGAAAATGTCAGTCAGGTAAAGTACGTATGAATCAAATGAAATATTCCAGCTCCCGTAATTAAAGACTGCGTAAAAGTTATCAACCTTCAAACTTGTAGGCATGGATTAAAGCTCTACAAGTCATAGATCTAGCTTCTAAGATTCGTTTTTTCTTATATTTGGGACGGACTTATACAGAAGCTTACAAATTTTGGAAGCCATGAGATTAGAATGAAATAGATACTAAGCCGTTTAGCCTCGTTATAGTCTTTGTGCTTAAAATACTGCTTAGAATGTAAAAACTGATAATGAATCCACTGCCAGATGTCACTGTCACCTGCAGCATTTTAAAATAAAATGCTGAGGTGGAAACTTTAAATTTTGCACCTTCTTTCATGGCTAGAAACAAGGACCTTGAAGGTGATACCTCCACCTTGCTCTGAGCTGGCTGCCAACACATTAGAAGTTTGTGGCTGAGGTAGATGAACAAAGATTTAATAAAACAGGATCACCCTTTTTGAGTTAAATAAAACGGTATAATTGCCTGACAAACGTTGTTCTCAAAGGAATATGGACCGAAGACGCCGCCAGACCAAAATCCACACCAAACAGTGACTTTTTCGGAATGCATTTGACGCCCTCGGATCTCATGTGGATTGGTATGGTCCCAAAATCGACAATTTTGGTTGTTGACGTCCCCAGCCATCCAGAAATGGGACTCATCACTGAAGATAATTTTTCGATGAAAATAAGGGACAGTTTTCCAACTGCTTTTGATCGTGTTGTTAAACGCTATGTTCGTTCATGGTGATTTGGCATTATAAATATATAAATGACTGAATAAATGACAGCAAATTTGACAGATTTAGCTTTAACAATATGGCCGCCAGCAACTGTCAAAGTTCGAAAGTCCCTATTGGAACACCCTTTATTAGTTAATGCTGCATATTTATAGGCGCAAAATGGTTGTAGACAAATCAAC
Source organism: Cheilosia pagana (assembly GCA_936431705.1). Classification (NCBI taxonomy): domain Eukaryota; kingdom Metazoa; phylum Arthropoda; class Insecta; order Diptera; family Syrphidae; genus Cheilosia; species Cheilosia pagana. Next base: position 5,530,995 of record OW386169.1, read on the forward strand.
GCCATCGACCTCAACGTATTCTACGGAGATGTGTACAAAATATGCTCTTGGAAGTAGTCCTCGCCATCAATAGACATGTTACGAAGTTTCAGACATTCAAGGGTTTGACATTTATGATGCCTCAGTAGTTCAGTAATGCAAATGTACATCTGTTGTCACGTTCTTGAGTCAACATGCTCATAAACTACATTGGACGACAACTAATAAAACTTCAAACAAAATGACAGCATTGATCTATCCATTTTGTTTCTCTCAAGATGGTTTTTCACCAAAGAATTCCCACAAAAAGGGAGATTTTTTTACGACTATGAACACTGTTCTAGTTTATCGAACAGCTCAGCAGAAATTTGTTTTATTAAGAAGTTTCGTTGAAAAAACTGATTCCAAGAGCGAATACTTTTCGATCTAGCAGCAGACTTGAGAAAAGTGGCAGCATTCAGAAGACTAAAGCAGTAACGAAAAGCGACTTTTCAAAAAAGAATATCAACAACAACGCATTGTTAACATAATCTACCCCCCCTGGACATTATTCGTCAAGTTCTTTTGACCTCAAAAAGAATGAGTTGGGACACCCAACAATTGTCCTTCTTTCTTTCTTCAGCTTTTTAAATAAGTGATAAACGTACATCAACCAATGTAGGCTAATGGACATGACTTGTGTGAATAAATTATTATTTTTAGACAAATAACGAACATTGAAACTATCGAAGAAGATATTGCGTGATGTTATTGTAATATTTAATATTTTTATTGACTCGGGACACACTGCCTTCGAAGCAGGACTCGCTGCTAGTTAGGCAATAATTACATTTTTAAAATCATATCTATCACGCATCGCGCCCGGGTGGGTAAAATATAGAAGACTCATAATTTTATTACGTACAATAAAAATAGTCCTTCAGTGGGTAGGTACACTTTGCCATCAAGTTCGATAGTTTATTTATTTATTTTCTATCGGAACTGATGACGGACAGTGAGTGAATGTGAAGACAGTTGAACATTTAGCTGAGAGGTGTAGCTTTCGTGCGTACAAGTGATTGGACACGCTATAGTGATCCTTATACAGTCTGAGAAATATTTTAGAGAGTGAATTAAGTGGATAACCTACACTTTGCAAAATGGAAGTACTAAATTTCAAATAGTTTGTGATGATCTTTCTAAGTGCAATAATTGACAAAGTAAAGCGTAAATTTCTGCATGGTTTGTATTCATTTTGCAAGTCGCACGTACCTTCCATAAGCAAAGTAGTTTGCAGTTGTAAAACTATCAGGATCAGGATCCATGAATTGTTGCACGAAATTTAAAAGTTCTGTTTGGTTTAAAAAAGCGAGTCGAATCTGTGAAAAGAAAAATAAAATCAAAAGTTAAAAACCGTAGACGCATGTACCTAGTCCGTTAATGAAAAAACTTACCCGGACTTCTGAAGCTCCTTAAAATGTTGACAGAAAGATGTGACACATATAAAACCTGGTTCAGATTCAAATCTCAGGCTGAGAGCAGGCTCTAAAACTTAGGGAATTTCGCATCGAGGTACAGCCATTAAAAAGAAAAAAAAAAAACCCTGAGAGGAAGTAAATTTAAATCCACTTACCTCGAAAATAGTAAGAACCAACATCAATGGGCAATGACATGTCCGTTACAGTTTTGAGGTTTTTGTTGAAAATAAATTAAAAATTAAATTAAAATAATGACAAAAAAATTTAAAATAAAATGGCGACGATTCAAAATCAACAAGTGTACTTTTTTACGCATTTTTTATACCTACTCGAATATAGGTTAACTTAGGAGTGTTGTATCCACCATGTTCAAAAGTTTCGTCTAAACTTTGGAAAGCTTGAAACCTAAGACTGCGCCAAGTAGTAAAGTGTTTTCCAATGAGAGGTGTTATTTTGAATAGCCCGCTATTTCGGTAGCTGTCACTTTTGAAGCTGTTATTTTTTGACATTTGACAAGTAGAAACTACGCCATTACTAAAAATGGAACGATACACGCTTCAACAACGCATTGAAATTATAAAAATTCACTATAAGAATGGTGAAAATTTTGCAGTCACAGTTCGCACCTTGTGACAGAAATTGGTGGAAAAATTCGAGCTGTTTGGACAAGTTAGTGATGTGAAGAATAAAACCCGTGCACGTCGCTCAAGAACAACTGAGAATATTGCTGCTGTAGCCCAAAGTGTTGAAGAGAACCCAAGTTTGTCCATTCCTCGTCGTTCTTTGGAATTGGGCATTCCACAAACGATATTGATGATTTTTTTATGGACGGAGTTGGATGGTATTGGTGTGGACAACGTTTAATTTCAACAAGACCGCGCTACGTGCAACACAAGCAACGAAACCATTGATCTTTTATGGGAAAAGTTTCCGGACCGTGTTATCTCCCGAAGAGGTGATCACAATTGGACACCGAGATCTTGTGATTTAACACCTTGCGACTTCTTCCTTTGGGGAATCGTGAAAGATAAGGTCTACGCCAACAGCCCAGCGTCGATTCAAGACCTCAAAGATGGAATTCGTGAGTCTTTCGAGGACATAGGGCAGCCACTTTGCGATTTTGTTATGGAAAATTTCATGAAAATGATATGTCTGGCTGATGTTGTTTTTCGTTATTAACGGCGTACCTTCCTCTTTATTATGAAATAAATATCCAATCATTTTTTTTTTAATAACAAAATAACACCTCTTATTGGAAAACCCTTTACAAACGGTCCAAAAAAAGATCTCCCCCAAATAGTGTACCTACGCGACCTTCTCAGCCATAGAGGGAACTTTTGACAAATTTTCTTACTGAATCTAATCAAAAATGAGTGAAGAATGTCTTGTCATATCTATGGTTGAAAAGAGAATCCTTCACTTACAACTGGGAAACAGCCTCATAAGTCACAGGACCAAGACTCTAACTAGAGGTATACGCAACAGCTTTGGGTTAAAATGTCTTCCGTTGTCTTATGGCAACATTTTTGCAGAGTTTGTAGAAGTCCTGCCTCGGTTATAAGTGGCATAGGTCGTCTTTCATTAAAAATGTGAAGAATTCCTAGGAACCAGCCTTTCAAAAGTTGCACACTGTCGGAAGAAGCTAAATATCTCATCAGAACTTTTCCTTTCGGCATTTCCATTTCGATCAGGCTTGAAAATCGACTGATGTCGTAAATTCTTCAAATGCAGACGAAGTTTGTTCATTTCATAGGCTTTTCAGTTCCGTATGTGACTAATTCGCTTGCCAAATATTTTAAAAGCTAGATAGATCGACTGAAATTAATAATACCAACGCGACGCCGATGGTTCTCTATCAGAACCCCAAAGAAAGCAATTTCGCCACCCACCATCTTCAAGTAAAATTGAAAAAAACTTAAATAAAAATTGAAAATCTAAACTAATAAAAACGAAAAAATCAACAAACCATTTAATAGTAATTTTTATCATCTAGATGCCAGCGCGGCACAGGACACAAACGAAATCGACAACGACACTTTAAAACGTACCAACCGTACCCGTATTCAAAACAGTGCCAGTCTACGCGGATCAGCAGTAAACGTCCCACCCATCGACATGGACAACGCTGGAAAAATCAAATTCGATCCACCAAAGGTTCCAGTCGTATTCGTTTTAGGTAATGCTATCCGGTGTACGAAATCATTACACTTTAACAAAGACTATTTCCCTTTAGGTGGCCCAGGTAGTGGCAAAGTAACCCACTGTGACACCTTCATGCAGGAGCGCCGAGGTGTCATACACATAAACATGATGGATCTCCTGCAACAATATGCCATGGGCAATGGTAAGACTCCTAGTGCTCCCACTGCACACCCTAATCCATATTTATCTCTGCAGATATGCAAGACTTTGCGCAACTGTCATCGAAGACCGTCACCGAAGTGCTGATGTTAGAAATGAAAATGGCTCCAGCTGCCAAAGCGTATTTAATCTCAGGATATCCACGCTCGATGCGTGACGTTGTAGAATATTCAGAAAAAGTAAGTACACCCCCCAACAACCGCCAATGTAACACCTATTGGTAAATGGTGTTGTAAACGTGGCTCTCCTAAAATATAGTCATCCAAACAATACGATTAACAACTCGTAATTGTGTTGACAAAACGGTGCCGTGTCGCGTCGGTGGTAGGTAGTCTCGCAGCGCATTTTAAGTAAAAGTTTCGTGGCAATAAATTACAATCAACCAGAACAGACACACATACATAGATGCATATTGCTGGGTATGTGTAATCAACGCTAATGTTGTGTAAATAAGTATATAAATTCCTCCTACGGGTAAAGGACGCCGAAAATTATCGTGCGGCCATGTCAACCGAGGATACTCAATAATTTATCAGAAAAATGCACGCGTTGTTGGTGGGACACTTGAACGAGGTCGGGATCTAATGATTGTACACACAGTCAAGGACATTCTCGTTGTGTGTGCGGTAATTTTTTAAAGGATAATAAAAAGAAAATCGCTTTCAACCTCTTGCAAGGACATGGGGGAGCTATTTTCCGTCCAATTCCGTAACCCAACGCAAAAGAGGACATAACCGGTCTCTAAGGAGCTCTTTATATTCTATTGAGTTTGCCGCATGGAACCGTTTAAGGTACATATCATATGTATTTATAACTGGAAACCGATTCGCCGATGGATATTTATGGGACAGTTGTTTGGGGAAAATTGATACCGATTTTCGTGGCGCGGTATGTGCAAATCAATAAATTCGCAGGCAGTATGGGGTCAACTAATTTATGTCAGAATATATAGATGATGACAGGTGACAGGTGGCTGTTAATCGAAGGATTGACGCGGAAATGTGGGCTTTAAGGGCGCGTGTATGAAATAAGGAATATTGTGGAAGACGCATGAGGTTCAGACCGAGGACTTTTGAATCGCGGTTTTTTCTTAGAAATTCACATTTGACATGAATGAGTAGGCTGCGCTAGGTCAACACCACTTCTTGGAAGACTTTCATTATCATTTTTCTAAAAAATTAATGCGAAAGGACGTACCTAGTATGGTATCGTCTTAAAAACGGATCACTTGAGGCTTGATGTTGCCTTCAAAAACTAATTTTAAATGTTTTACCCATAGCTTTAAAAACCACCTTCATTATGTCACCAAGTGACAGTTCTCTGACGTCCGAAAAAAATTGACAGACCTTCAAAATTCAAACAAATCGCTTTTAACCTGTCAACGTTTTAGCCACCTGCAACTCTAATTTTTACTACCAACCATAAAGTGATTAAATCGGCTTAAGCTAGTGTCAAGTGTTGGACGAAAAGCCGCTTGAATTATGCCAAACTCTTGAAATAGATTCCAATTTTGATAACGTCATACATTTCGAGTGTAATAGGATTTTGGATTAACCTGGATTACTCCCATTTAATCCTACAATGCCTGTCTTTTAAGTTCTGTCAATTTCTTTAAGTTGCCCTCTAATCCCAATTTGGTAACGACGTACATCTGCATTGCCAGCCATAAAGGTATAAATGTATTAAGTGGGCTTAAGCTAGTGTCAGATCGTCAGAAATCCGCTGACGTTTTGTAAATTTCTTCAAATTGACCACTAATCCCAATGTGGTAACGACGTACAGCCCAATCGCACTGCATTGCCAGCCATAAAGGCATAAATGTATTAAGTGGGCTTAAGCTAGTGTCAGATCGTCAGAAATCCGCTCAAGTTCTTTAAAATTCTTCCCACCAATTCTATTACGAAAACGGAAGAAACTTACTATTTAATCGCTCACTGGCTTAAGCTGGATTACTCCATTTAAAATGACATTGGCTTAAGCTGGATTATGTGCTCCCCTTCAATCCAATTATTGTTCACTCTTAAGTACTGTCAAAAAATAAAATTACAATGCAATCCCTTACTGCCTTAAGCTGGATTACTCCCACTCAATTATGGTTCTGTCTGAAGGCGAATGACAGCAAATATTATTTTTTTTTTTTTTTTTTGTAAAAATGCAAAACTTTCTTTACAGATTCAAGTGGTGAACGGCGTAATATTAATATCCTGGCGCCAATCGGTTTTACAAAAACAAATCGACTATGGAGCTAAATTAGGTCATGTAGTTCTCTCGCTAGCCAAAATGGAATTAGAAAACTTTTTTAAAAATGTTATGCCCGTAGCGGATTACTTCGATCAAAGTGATTTGCTTTTAGCGGTAAGTACCTTTTGCTCAGTATTTTTACTGAATTTCATTTAACCATCTCTCCCTTTATTTCTGTCATCTTTTTATAGGTAAATGGCGAACGTGCGCCAACGGACGTCTACAAAGACTTTCGCACCGCCATACTCGACATTCTAAGCGCCTTAGAGAATCAAGAAGCAATTCTGAACGGAGTTACAGGTATGGGCAGAGGGATGAATGATATACCCGGCAGTATAGTTAGTGTTGAAACCGCTCCTAGTCAAGAGAAGAATATTACAGAGCTTGCAGTTAGTCGTTCGTCTGCAGCAACAACAAATCGCGTTCAAGATGTCGAAATGGGCCATGAACGACAGCCCCCACCTACAGTCGATCCGGTGTCACTGATGGGACAAAATATATCGATCGCAATGAAAGCTGCCAATATCGGTAGCGTCGGTGGTGGTGATGGTGGTGGTGGGACACCCCCAGTTATATGGGTAATCGGTGGACCGGGTAGTAACAAGGCGACTCTCTGCCTGAAAGCGGTCGGACTGAATCCCGGATGGGGGCACATCAGGTAGGCCATACAAAAATGTACATTCCCAGTCCATAAATTGACACTTCCTTTGACAGTATCGGGCGAATTCTACGCACGATAACCGATTCAGCACCCCGAGCGAATACGGAAAGCTATGCCGTGAAAGAGGCACTGACAGCTGGCGAGATGGTGCCGGAAAAAAATCTCAACTCCCTGCTGGATGTGAATATGCGACAGATGGCCGACAAGAAGGGCATCATCATCGACGGATATCCCAGAAATATGAACCAAGTTAAATATTTCGAAAATAAGGTTTGCTACAGAGGCTTTTCGAGCACACTTTTGTATTGACGCGTACTCCTTCTTTTCTAGTACAAAGTTCGTCCACCCATCGTCCTTTTGGATTGCTCGAAGCTCCAGCTGGGACGTGGAAGGGTAGACGACACGGTTTCATCGTTCCGGAGGCGGTTGGAACTCTTCCGAGAGCAAACATTGCCGCTGCTGAAACTCATGGACAACAACAATCGATTGGTCATTGTGAGTCCTACCTCAGTCCGTCTCTCTCACAACAAAAATTGACCGAGGTTTCTGTTTCTTTTTCTGATATAGGTCGATGGCGATACCGACAGTCCGTCGGTGCAGCGTGAATTCGAGAAAATCATCCGCAATCACATTCAAAAACTGACAGCCAATCCAAATCAGAACCCAGGCGACTACAGCAATCGGCCGAATACAACAACCATGCGAACCGTATCGGAACAGACTGATGCTATATTGAACGACTTGGAAAACAACGTACCGGGAGCTGTGCCAACAATAAGCCACCACGTCAGCATGATGAACGGCCACTTGAAGACCCAAGCCAACAATAATGGCAACTTGAATCATGTGGCGGCCAAGACTGGAATGAATGGTAACGCTGGCAAACCAATGGACTTTAGGCATATGCTGGAGGAGGCCGAACGCTACCCTATTGATTCTTACATGTAGAAATGTTACTGAAATTCGTTTTAAGTTAGCTAAGAAATTTTAGACCTAAGACAACTATCCGTATCGGCACTTGAACACGTTGCAAGTTTGGCCAGTTTTGACAGAGTCAAGCCAAAGTTATTCGGGAACAAACACACATTCTCTGATTTACTCTCAACAAGCTACCTTCGTTTCTGTAAGATTGGTGCGCATCTCAACAATGGTAAAGCTTTAAACGAAACTACTCTTTAAGTTAGTTTTAAAACAAATAAACCTAAGCGCGTAAAATAAGTTGGCAATGTGCCAAGAACACTTGAGAATACATTTAGTTTTAGGCAAACTTAGTATTCCTAGACTCTAAAGGTGTTCAAACAAACTTGAGTTGAAGTTTATTTACATTTTCAAACACACAACACACAGATTTGGTTTATTTTCGAAATACGCATAGTTTAAAGTACAATTAGGTGGAGATAAGTCGTTTTTCAAATGCCACATCATTTCATTTCAAAATCTATAGAGCTTTGTTTGAACCTTTTTAAAAGACAAGCTGGGTCTATTCTGGTTATTCAAAGTTGGCGGTAATTTTTGTCTGTTTGCCTGTTTAAAAAGTGGTGAATCTGAGCCTTTTTTAAGACCTCTAAAATGGTTTGTGAAGTGCTGAATCAAAAAAATGCGAACTTGTAAAAAGAAAAATAGGAAAAGCCCGTCTTTGTGGATGAACTTAAGACAACTCAGAACAGACAGACAAATTTATTTTCTAAAACTGGGAACAGACACTTTCGGGTTTTTTTTAGAAAGTAATTTAAAAATTCAACTGCTAAAATTGAGTTTACAAAACCTAAGCTTAAATTTATTTAATTTAGAAATAAGTAACTTGTTGAATTAGAACAATTTTAAAAATAAAGGAGAGCAAGCAGTACCTTAAAATGTATATTTAAGCAGAAACCTATATATATTTTTGTTTCTTTATTATAAGAAATATATACAAACAAATACATACGAAAGATAGTTTACACTTTGTTACGTCTGTAAAGAATTCAATAAATTTATAAGAATACTATTCAAAATAAAGGGGGGATGTTGTATTATTGATGGTTAAAAAATGGCATTTATCCTACGCTCAAGACTGCAAGTCTCTCTTTTAGGAGACATTTGCGACCTAACAAAGATTATCAGTAGATTTTTGTGGGAGTTTACAAAAAAAAAAGGTAACAAATGAAGCAATGTTTTTAGTTTTTATTAGGAAAATTAATTGTAATGTTTTTTAATGGAAATTTTGTTTGATATTGTGCCAAATTTTAAAACTTTGAGTGCCAATGGGTGCCAAACTCATTTGAAAATGCCAGATTGCAACTAAAGTGCCTGTTCCTGCAGAGCTGCCTTATAGCCAACGATTTGCGAGTTTTGAGAGACTCTTGCCTCCTAATGAAAAGCGATTTCGCTGTGAAAATCAATTAACAAAAAAACACGCAGTGTCAAACATTAAATCTACAAATACTTAAATAATTGTGATAATGAATGCGACAAAGGAATATGGTTAGCAAATGCGATAACAGTCTTCAAACAAAGTAACAGAGAACCCTATTGGAATGACAAAAGTACCTACACACTTTGAGGGCATTTTGCAGCTCATGATAATGTGGGTGCGGATGCGTACATCTTTCATTATCACTTGTATTTATTTAAATGTTCATCAAAACGTTTATTTACAAGAAAAGCCAAGCGTAGCATCGTGTATTTGTTTACATACGAATTTGACCTGTATTTTCCCAGGGATTTTTTTTTTTTAACACAGGGCTGGATCTGTCAGAAATGTAGGGTGAAACTTCGCAGGGCGCTTGTGGAAGAGGGGATTGAATTATTTAAAAATAATCTGCCATTGAGTAAGGAAAACTAATCGAGTGTGATGTCCTTTGTTGGATATATTGTGAAGTATCTAATGTTGGTAATTTGGACTACTTTAGCTAGGGGTGCCGAGTTCGATTCCCCGAAATATCTAAGTAATTGTTTTTCACTACCTCGCCTCTGAAAAAGAACCGAGAGTGCTACGGTCCGAAGAAAGACGTTCAATTGGTCACAAAGTGGAATACTCAAATAATGCAAATAGCAATAAAAAGCTACATAAAAATCAATAAATATTTTGGCGCGACAGGTCTATGGGACCTAAGGCCTAGCTTCTCACATTCATTCGTTTTGTGTGATTTTTTAATTTTAGGGACGAATGGAAGGGATCTACAATTTTACGCTGAGTCCAAACGGCTAATTGAGAAGCTCTTCTATGACAGTTTTACTCTCGGCTGTTTGTCAGACGTTCGCAAGAGGTGGCGCAGTGGAAAAAAACCTTAAGATGTAATTTGGTTCTTTCGGGACTCGAACCGGGGACCCCTCGCTTAGTAGTCCAACACAATAACTCTAAGCCACTACGCCACATCTAGGTTATACCAAAAATGAACGAGTTGCACCTAATGCCAGTTTTTGAAGTGAAACTTCTTTAGTCACGTTGAATCTGGGAAAGAAACTGAAAAATGTGTTACGAAAAGTGTGATCAGGCGAGGCGAACGGAAGATGAGAGGGATTTATAGATTAGTAATGACAGAAAGAGAGAGTTCCATGCGCATATTTAATACACAGTGGAGGTCTATGGGCTGCACCACGCTTCTACATTGAGTCTAACGTCTAGACCTAGATCTAGAAGCACTCAATGAGCAAGAGAGAGCGGTGCATGCGAATATTTTCCTCCTCTTTTCCTCTCATTGCCCCCCGTTAAAATATTTATCGTTTGTCTAGGAGCAACAGAGAGAGAATTGCGAGAAGTTGCATTTTTCCCCAGAAGCTTTAAAAGCCTCAGGAAATTTTCCAAAAAAACTGACCGCAAAGATAAAATCGACAGACAAATCTTATAAGCTTGCTACTACATATCATAAAAGCAACAAACCAACATTTGTTATGTCTTGGCTGTCAAAAATAGCTACTTTCTGATTAATCCGATCATTGTACTATCGAATGGCTTCTTAACCGTCTGCCTGGTAGAGAAACTAAGACTCTTCGTAACTTTGTGTACGATAAGAAACAGAAATGCCTTTGGTCTTTACATCGTATATAATATTATCTTGCGACTTATCACAGTCAACATCAGACCTAGAGTAACCAAAGTTCTTATCAAAATGTCATTATCAGTATAGTTTTTATTGTGCTGCCATTTGAATTGTTGTTTCTTGCCGACGAGACGGTTTGACAGCGTCTATGCGACGAGCAATGACCAGAATCAATTTGTTGCGGTTAGTGTTCGGTTCTGATTTGAAGAAGATCGAGTGAAAAGTGCACAAGTGTTTGGAATTAAAAAAGTCAACAGAAGCAGCATCATCAATCATGGTGGAGAAGAAAGTCTACAAGGCCAATAAGCGGCTGGGATATAAGCACTATTACTTGGCGGATTATTACCAATCTATGCCGGATATTCGCGGAGGTTAGTAAAGGGTTAGAGGGGTGTGGCCTTAATTGATTGTTGGTGGACACCAGAAATGACTCCAATTGATCATGCTTTGAAAACCATTCAAACTCATCTGCGAAAGCGGTATTTTTTCGACTTATCTCAATGTTAAATAAATAATTTCTGCATTTGCGTGGCGTAATTACAATAAGAAAAATCACATAACAATTCAGTGAGATAAAAACTGATAATAATTAGTTTTATGTCATGCAATTGACATTTGCATTCAATAAAAAACAAATACTAGTACTTGTGGCGATAAGAAATACCGTGTTGTGTTTATCGGGTTTATCTCTGTCAATCTTGAATTATGACTAATCCGTGGGTAACGAACGTCATTGTTATAGTGTCAACATGGATTTATCAGCATTTTATTGTTAGAAATTATTCAGGAGATTGGGTCGCCAATATTTACTGGATTTAGATGAGTCGATAAAAATCTTCAGACGCCATAGCCTTTTCAGCAACAAACCATACACAGTGATAGAATGACGCTGTCATTTTGGAGACAGAAAAGTTCTGTTCCTTTACTTTTGTAGTAAAAATGGAAAAGACTGTCAAAATGACAGTGGAGGAGATGAACTCTCTCTCAGAGAGGGAAACTTACGCAAAAGTTAAGGAACGCACTAGTAAGAGGGGGAATTTCTTGCTCTCTCGAAGCCGCTCTTTTTTATGAATTTTTGGAGTTGAGGAACAACAATTGAGTAAAATGCGTAAGAATACTTAAAAATTTGTAAAAATTCATAAGATTTAAAAGGAAAGGAACAGACCTAAAGTCTTTTCCGTCGGATTTTAGGCGTATTGAAAAAATTATTCGGGTGACTGCGAAGATTTTAAAAATGTCTGTGGCAGTCACTGACTGCAATAAGTTAGTTTGACAATTCAAAATGTCTCATTTATAGTCAATTTTAGCAGCTACTGACTCAGTGGTGCCCGCCTTACACTTTGAAAGCCACCATTTTTCAAAATCATCATCAAAATGATGCGTTGATCATAAGTGGTGACTCACAATAGATTCGAAGCACCATAACTTGTAACTTTGACGCAGTCAAAATTGCATATTGTAAAAATTTCGTCTGTTTGACGATTACAGTTTTATGTCAAGTATTTTTTTTTACAATTTCGAAAATTTTCGAAATTACAACTGCGAATTCGAACAAGATTAATATATTTATAAATGCATGCGAAATGTTGTCTTATTTACCCCTCGAGTATGAAAATATGTTTTTAAGAACTAAGAAATTTTTCGAACATTTTCGAAAATGGGCTGTCTACATTATTTAGAGCTCGGATAACCAATTTATGATAGCGTTAGTCCTAGATGAAAATGTTCCCCTAAGGAGGGTTTTCTTCATAGAATTTTGTTTGTAGAAAATTTCGAAACAATTTCGAAAATGGAGTTTTGATGTATTTAATTCATTGATGGTAACATAAAAGAGATATATTTGACACAACAAGTCCGTATAAGACCCAAGTTTGAGCGGGTTTCAGAAAAGTTATACACTCGGGTGTTTTCCAAAAGTTTACAGAAGATGGCGGAGTAAAAAAATTGTTTTTCGGGACTTAAGCTTATGAATTGTGATCAATGACTGTCACCAGATTTCAATAAATTACATGTCGTTGACCTGATTATTATAAGGTATGTTCCCTAACAATAATAAATTCGAACACATTAGTCAAATTAAGTCAAACTTCGTTCCTTTACCCAAAAGTTGGGCAGAAGAGAGCCACAAAGAGAGAACAAAACATTTCCCCTTCATAAAAAACCTGCAAATAATAAACAAATTTCTTTGGGCTAGTTTGTAATAACTGACTTTAGCTGTCAAATCTCTCAAAAGTCAATTTGAATTGGCAGTTTATTTCGGTTTGCTTTGTTTTGTTATTAAAAATAGATAAATCCGCAAAAAAAATAAATATTAAACTGAATCCGAGTATTTTTCAACGTCTGCAAACTGGTAATTTTTTTAAACCCACTGACGTTTATTTTTTAATTTCTCGCATATGTTTTCAACAAACGTCATGCCAAACTTTCGTTCCTGTATTTTTTGGGTATATTGGGCACATTCAAAAACTTAGTTATCTTAAGTCGACTAGATTGGTCTGGAAGAGATGTAACTTGAACGCAAAAACTAGAATGGTCGGGAACGTCACTTTTCCTACGTCAGCCACATATGCGAACTGTCAACTTAGTACTCAGTCACGAATTTCTTGACTAGATTCGTCGGCTACCCCTCCATAAACGTCAACTGACACAGCTGCTCATGTGACCAATCTAGGCCAATCAAAACTTAGATACATCAAGTCAGCAGCTGTCAGACTTACTTAACTAGATACTTGAACGTCCCCATTCTCTTTTTCTGAGAGAATGTATCCCCACTCATTGATATCTGACATTTTGCCGAAATTGGCCCAAAAAGTAAGGGAACAGACCTATAGACTGCTAGCAAACTGTCAAATGACATAAGAGAAAAAAAACAGTGCCAGTTGCCACAGTCGACCTCATCTCATCACAACAACGAACGAAATTCAAAAACCTCAATTCACCACCCCCACAACACCCAATACCCCAACCTCTATCCCAAGCACAAACATCAGTCTCATGCCAGTCGCCTTCAAACAGTTGAAAAAATCAAAACAGCTTAATTCACCACGGCCATCTCGTCAGCTGTCCACACAGCTGTCTTTTGACATTTGCCTTTTCCCACTTCCCCATGTTTTTGATATTCCGCTTTCCATCCTCATTCACAGTTCTAAGCACAAAAACTTGTCATAAATAAAATATTAAAAAAAATTCATATGCACCAAGTTAACACGCGGAACCAGTGTGCAATACCCGCTGTCGCTATTCACCAATCTTTCTGTTCGAAATTTGTTATCAAAAAGTATTTCAAATGAGTGTCATCGTGCAATAAAAATTGATAAAAATTTTAAATCCGAAAATACAAGAAATATGAGAAGCATTCCATCGAGTTCTATCAAGAGAACGTGAGTTTTGCAAACGTGTGACAAGAGTGGCGGCGCTGATTTATAATTAAATTCATTTGTTATACTTGTCATAAAGAATTACCTTGTCAACACAATCCAATTAAGTGAATATTAATAATTATAGCATACATTGTGTTAGTATGTTGAACAAGTTCAAGTGCAGTCTTCGACAAAATTGTAAGTCCACTTAGTGAGTGTTACAACAGTGAGTGAGGTGGAATTTTTATAGATACGTAGTTTATTTTGCATCGTACTATCGTTGCACATTCTTTTGACATGCAATTGTTAAATGACAACACGGAAAGTGTAAATATTGGATTTGGTTTAGATTTGTTATTAGAGTGGGGCCGAATTTGTGTGTGAATGTAATTTGATGACCTTCCGCCAGTGTTTGACTTCTTTCGATCGATTTTTTTTCCCTGTTGTGAGTGACTTGTGACATGGATTTGCTGTTCGTCTTGCGTCTCGCTACTTTTTTTCTGTAGAAGAGGTAGCGAGAGGTGTTTGGTGTTCCCTTTCTGTCTCGGGCAGCTGATTGCAAAACACGTTTCGGTTTCGGCAGTTTTTGTCTGCCTGCTGTTGTCCAAAAATAACAATCGAACAATGTAAACAACAACAAAGATGTCTATTGCGATTTGTTTTGATTTTCTTTTGTTGTTGAAGAAAGGTGGCCTGGTTTTTTGTTTGGAAGTTTGACAGACGGAAAAACACCAGACGCGATTAAAGTAACCGGCCTGACCAGGTCACTCTTACGCAAAGTTGGGGTAGGTTCAATCTGCTGAATGATTTGGAGAGTGATTACAATAATTCGATGGTGTGGATTTACACTTGCCAACTCAGCGAAGGTAAATATTGGCAATATATCGAAGGTTACTCGACGGAATATCTCGAGATCTGTCAAATGTTTCCATGTTTAATACAATTTGATTTTCTAGACATGACAAATCACCCAACATCGCACAGTGAAACAACTCTCAATGCCCTAGGATCCTACTCCACCGGGTCAAGGTTGGTTTGCAAGCTTTTCCAGCTCCTAGACTACCTGATTTAAGACAATATAGGTCCAATATGTGACCCATCCAACTTAAAATGGCTTCTACAACCATCTTCGGCTCTATTTAAATAGAATTCCCCGAAGCAATTAAAAGTAACTATTCGCAGAATAACGCAGCAGATAAGGCGCCCCCCTTACTCATGGTCTATTTATCTTATCTGTCTGTCTTTATCACGTTTTCTAAGTACTTGTACCTATATACATATGACCCAAATATTTACTTTTAAACTTCAAATTAACACTGCGTGTCTTGAAAGACGTGCTGAGTGACAAGATCGCTCATATGACTGCCATTGTTTTGCGTATGAACTCAGAGACGTATTGTTCTATAGATTATAGCTTTGATGGGTAGCTGACAGCTGACGGCTTTGAGAGACGACTTAAGTGCGAAATCAGAAGTCATGGCTTTGTGCAACAAGAAAGAAAATTTCTTTTGACTTTTTGATGTCGTCGTCGTGAAGAAAGAACAATTTGAGTGGTTATTAAGTTATGCAAAAGCAAGACTGCTTCGAAGTCAATCAGGTAGGAACTTGGAGCTCCAAAAATGCAGCCTAACTGTCAGGGAAGACGCTTTCAGTTCCAGATTGAAAAAATATGTTGAATCACTTGGAATTCACCCAGCAGTGCCTTTGATTTAGATCCCGGCGACTTGTGCCCAATTATTTATACTCCTTTCATGCCTTTCCACACAGTCGTCTGAATTTAAATGGACATTTTTTCGTTCGTTTAGGGCTCGGTATGTGACCATAAAAACACTCACCAGAGACGAATTGTCGCTTAAAAATATGTTAACAAGTTGGCAGGGAAAATTCACCAACTCGTTTGTGACGCAATGCGACGTAGTTTAAGTTGCTCACTGGAATTCACTTACTGAATACCAATGCTCGCAAAAACAATAACCACCCGTACATTGTTTGCCTTTGTACATTGGCATAAGAACTCGCAGTCGCAAATAACAAGAGTACTGCCACAAATAGTACCGTACCACTCCTTAAGCGATACAGCGAAAAAAAGCTTCTGTCTCTTTTGAAAAATATTACCCCGCAGTGACTCGCATTTAATTATTATCTGTGTTATAAATCATTTGGTTTTTTGTTGATTCTACATCTGCAATTGAATCGAAACTGAAAGTAACGCAAAGTACAGACGAAAACAGTCTCTCAAGACAGATAAGTAAAATCCTATACGATGGTGGTCATGGAGGACAACATACTTCGAACGACGCTAAGGACCCTCCACCGACATCAGCTACATAAAAAAGGTTTGACAAATAAAACGGAGACTGTCGTTGCCATAATGACATCATTCAATTTCTGCGTCGTTTAGTAAAGTGTTTTGTGACATTTTTGTGTTTAAATAAAGCAGTCAAATGTTTATAGTCATGTGCGGGGTGGGTCGTGTAAATCTAAACATCAGCAACACCGTGCACACCTAACATTCGACCAACAGTTCAAATATTTACTTAATCGATTCATACGAAAATTTAAAGCCAAATTTGAGCTCTCAGTAAATAAATTCATTCAGTTTGAAGTCAATATTTACTGGAGGATATTTCGTGCACTTAGTTTTGTTTGCGTGCATTAAAACTGAGCTGGTTTCCATTTAGTAATTCTAAGAAAAACAAGGACATGAATTTAATTCGAATACGAAAGCAAAACACGTATAAAAATCGATCAGCGATTCAAGGGCTTTCTTTAACTTGTTGAATTGCTGATTTTCGCAGTGAATCATTCACGGCATTGGGCGGGTAAACAATCGGGAGTATCTAATCTTGTTGTGCGTTGGTCTGTCCACCTCCATCAATTCGTTAAACAATAACAGCTTTATTGGCAAACTCCGATGAGGGCTAGTAAAAGGTTATAAACATTTGAAACGCAAGCAATTTACGATTACCACGTTCTGTTAAGCGATTTTTATACATGGATTGCCTACAATTACTGTTTGTTTGCTTTTCATTAAGGTATACGGCATTCGAAGCTGCAGCGGAACTTTTTGACCAGAATGAGTAGGCACATAGCGACTTGGAAGCTCCACTTTTATGCCTCTAAACTCAAATAACAACCTGCCCACCCACTGTTTATGAATCTCAACGAATCTACTGTCTTCGAAAACTGATTCCAGTACTGCCAGACTTCGATTTTCATCACCTGTTTTGTTTTCCCAGTTTCTGCAATTCAATTATCACATCCTAATCAAAATCACCTCTGTCAACAAGGGTGACAGACGTTTTCTTCTCATTTTTGAAGCGTAGCGAGCAGTAGTTCAATTTTATTTGCTCTGTGTAGGTACCCAATCAAATTAAAAAGTAAATACAAGAAGATATTTATTCCGATGGGGTGTCTGGTGCGCAACTACATTCTATCAGCGTTCGGAGTGATAACGAGCCGATAAGATCAAATGTAAATATGACTGCAAAATAAAATCGAAATCCACGGGTCGGACGATCCGTTCTGATCGTGCTTCTCCGATATGCCCGATCGATCATTGCCGCTTGGAGCAGCAAGCGAGATTCACATTCGGTGGTTATCAAGTGGATTTATAGCACTGCGGAGGTTGCCAATTGAGATTATTTAAACGGTTTCTGCGTTAAGGGCCAGTTGAAGTGGTCGAAGTGACTTTGTTGCGCCGCGACGTCGAGTTGTTTTCGAATCGGTATCTTTTTGCAATTTGAGTTCAAAGTGATAACGAAGTTAATTGCAATCATGCAGGCGACTGATTACTATTTTGAAGGTAATTACGGGTTATGTGTGATTTGTGCAGTGGAATTGTTGCAATTTAAAGTTTAAAAATATGCCTGACATTTAAGATTAGAGATCTTTGTGCCCTTGGGGATTATCTTTCTTCTACTACTTCGGAGATCAGGGGGTCTTCAGCATAGAAAAACGATTGGGAAAACAAGAACTCACCTGCTTTTTCTAGCTTTCCTGCGATGGCTGGGTTAAATTGTTTTCATTGTCGCTTCTTGTGGTGTTGCTCATGGGGAATGCACTTGGAATACGTTGCAAACTGAAAACACGGATACATAATTCGTTTTTAATTGCAAATTTCCGATAAAAATGTTTCAACCAGCCACCTGAAACCCGAGAAATCTATTTATTCGGTGAAATATCACCAAGTAAAGATATTTGCCTTATCAAATAATAAAACTACGCACAGAATAACTTGTGGTTTTAATTAAAATGATATTTTGTAGCGCAAATTACCAATTTGTTGTTCCCTTTACAATGACACTTCCGCCTTTTTTACATTTCAGCCAATAGTTCATTGAATTTAACGCACAAAAACACACTTCAAAGGTATAAAACGACAAGGTGAATAAATATTTAAATAAATAGTCCCGATCCCGACATTTTTAAGCAGTAAAAGTCCTTCGAAAGCGGATAAGTAACGATTTAAAGTTTATTTCATTCTCAAACTACCTACACGAAATCAACCGTCGATAAGGTGTAACCGTCGGCAATGTCGATTGTTAAAAATATCGCTTCGATTTGATTGAGTGCGAGGGAATTTTATGAGTGGAACATGTAAAGATTTTTGTAAATGATATATAGGGTGACTATTAAAAATCAGAAAGTCTATTTTCTAAAAATAACAAGCTTTTCGTCGGGTTTCTCAACTATTTAAGGCTTCGTCAAACAGAACGCGTTTTTAACGCCGCGGTGAGATTAATTTACGCGGCATTAAGATTATTATGACGCAACGTTCTAACCGCCGCGTTAGAGGACGTCAAACAGAAAGTTCTCATTAATGTCCATTACTCTTGGTTTTCATTGTCTAAAAAAATGTCAAGCAGCTCGGAGGAAGAATTATTGCTTTTTTTGCCGTGATATGTAATTCCATAAAAAGAAAAAGGATTAACGCGCTCTGTGTGACGGGGGATATGTTATTCAGTTTATTACAACGCGGCGGTAAAACGGAGCGTTAAAACGCGCTCTGTTTGACGAGGCCTTTAAATATGGTTATGTACGAATGGCGTTTCGCATTCCTCATTTATCGTCCTCTTAGCACAAAATTAAAATTATTTAAATAAAAAGCCGGCGAAAATCGTGTCAATTGGTTTTGCAACTAACTTCAAATTATATAGCTTACCAATAACGTGTTTTCTATGCGCGTGCTAAAAAAATGTAAATGGTACAATATCGATTTTATGAGACATAGGGCGAGGTCACAATAGGAATAGAATTTTAAACATAAACGGAAGCGGGATACTTAAAAAAATGAAAGAAAATGTATCAGTTGTCATTGTCAAATTGAAAGCTAAGCTGTAAAAATGTCTCCTATTTGCAAAACTAATTGGTAGCTGATTTACTTTATTCATTTGAAGTAGCAGACGTATATTTTCCGAGGGGTGTGCTTGACACATGTTTCGCTGTAGGTTCGCAGTTGAGGGAGCTGTCAAGTTTCATAAATTTACAAATTAATGATTCAAGTTTCCACTTGTTGCGAAGAGATATTTCTGCAGAAACTTGTATTTTAAAATTATTCTCAATCATGTGTAGCAAACCTGCCGATTCTCAATACGTTCGTTTACGAGTTCCATGGAAGAAGATTTTATTCAAGCAGCGAGTTATATACAAAACCCAGGCGATACATTTAACGTGCGAAATGGTTGACGTCCTAGCAAATGTCGGTGTCAATCAGTCAATTAATAGGTCTGTTCCTTTACTGTTAAATCTTACGAATTTTTACGAATTCTTACGCATTTTACTCAAATGTCGTTCCTCAACTCGAAAAATTCGTAAAAGAGAGCGTCTTCGAGAGAGCAAGATATTTCCCCTCTTAATAGTTTTTACTCAACAAATTTGCGCTGGAATTGAAACAACTGTCAGTCGCCTAAAAATTTACAGGTGATTTAAATTTTTTGTTCCATTTGACATTTTGGTTTGTGAACTATCTGTCATTTTTCACAGGTTAATGTACGCAGTTTACGTGAAATCCAATTTTTCATACAAATTTTTCGCTGCGAAATGTCAAAATGAACTTTCCACATGAAAATTTCACCAGGCAGTACGTTGTTCAAAAAGTGATTTGTAGGAGCGTTACTAAAGCTATTTCACTTGGCTTTTTGGCGACGGACAGTCGCATTAAATTTTTGACATTTCGGCGTGAAAATTTCACTTTCACAGCACTTTTTGGAGAGGAGTGAAAACTTCACTTCACTTGAACAGCGTACCAGCCTTTACTACAAAAGCGTTCCATAACTTTTGCGTAGGTTTCCCTCTCTGAGAGAGAATTCATCCCATCCACTGTCATTTTGACAGTCTTTTTCATTTTTACTACAAAAGTAAAGGAACAGACCTATTGTTACAACTTCTGTCACAACCGCCTTATCATCAAAGATAAGTTTAAAAACGGCTGATTAAATTTTAAAATTACAAAAACCCTGCAGCAGTTGACTAAAGCTTTGACAAGCAGTTCTGACCAGCGCTAACTAGTAGCGGCCCCACAAAATGAATAAATTTTATTAATTTCTTCCACCTTATAGCCAATATATTTTATGTGTTATTTTTATTCTCCTCTTATTACAGAACCGCACAAAATGAATGGCGTGAAGCGGGTGATAGTCTTCTGCATTCTCATCGTCATTCTGCCTGCCATCCTCATCATTATCCCGCTCTATTTGCGAAAGGCGGTCTTCGCTGATGTCGTCTATCCCGTGGCTGAATCGGATATAATTGAGATCCGCGATGGAATCTCATCGATTTTCTGTCAGCAACATTCACTGCAAATGAGCACGAACTTCAACGCTTTCCAGTTGCGCAATAAGCCCGAGATTTCGACAAATCGCAAGCACATTCGTTTGAAGAAGTCCATGACTCTGCCCGACGACACGCTCGAATATTGGGGCTTCTATCTCCTCAAAGGCGCCCAGGTGTACCTCAAGTTTTGTTCGCGGTACGACGGCTCGCGAATATTGGTGGTGCGTGGAGAAAAGTCTCTGCAAACCTGCGGCCTGCTGGAGCACAACAAAAATAAAGTCGGCACCAATCTAGCCCATGGTCATGAGCAGGTTAGAGTCTTTTTCGAAGACACTGCGGAAATTCGCAATCACTCGGCGTCGGCTCCGAGTGAAGATGAACTGGAAAATCACGCCGGTGAGGACAACGATGATGATGAGACGAGCACAACTATTATGCCAATCACCACTACAACGACTTCTACGACTACGACGGCGACGACGACCATCCGGGCGAGGATGAAGAAACTAAGGAAGCCTAATCGAAATAAGACTGAAGCGGTAGATGTCGAATCAGAAGATGCCACCCATGGTTCTCCGCGATTTCGGCGCCATCAGGAGTTCCTGCAACAACGACACCAAGTCGAGTATAAAGAAAAGAAGCAACAGGTCTACGATCAACTGTATAAGCGACGTCGACAGAAACGCGATCAAGTCTACGATCGGAAGTATGTCCACGGAGGGAATGCGGTGAACTATACAGAGAATGAATCGACCTCAACTTCGAGCTTCGAAAACAGTTTGTTCGATTGCTACAACGGAAACATACTCCTGGCGGAGGGTTTTCCTCCCTCGGAGGCGTGCACCAGTACGCGTTTCCTAGAGACCGGATCACACAGGATGATGTCGAAGCATGAGATCACCGAGGACGGCTACTATTACTACATTTTCTACAGCGACAACGACTTGGTCCGAAATGACATTCATGCGATATTTGACATTTACAAGCCGACTTTTCAGTATTCCAACTCGACAGAGACGTCACAGGGCTGTGTGAACAGCACGAATTGTACCTTCCCGATATCGTTTCTATCGAACGAGATTGTCGTCGTGGAAGTACCGACGCGAGATGGCATTGAACACGAGGAGGATGACATAACCTATCTGATATCTACCTGTCATCCGCGAATGCAGGTTTATGCGATATTTCCGATTTCCGTGCTCGTACTTATACTTAGCTGTTCGTTCTTATAGTAAGACTCCTCTCGAACGGAGGGAAGCTAGACTTGGTGGATAAATATGTGAAACGAAAGACCTGATTAGGATGTACACGTTTATTTATTTAGAATCTAGGGGTCGCCAGTAAGAAGTGGAGAACAGTGCCAGATTGCCACTTTTGCAAAGTTTAAATGCCTGAACTGAGCTGCATTATCCATCCGGTATCAGAAGATGAACTACAAGTCGAGGACTCATTGATGCCATACCTTTTTTAACTTTACCTACCTAAACCAAGGCATCTTCTATTTGATTTGTTTACTATTCCTTATTTGGTGTAACAAAATTTTAAGTAACAATAACAAATCATACGTCATGTATATAAGAAAAATGTTAAAAGACTATAAACCGGTGCTAAACAAGTTTGTATTCTAGATGTTGTGGAAAATTGAAAAACCTTTGCATATCACTAAGACGTGATAAAAAGAAACACTCAAAATTGGATGAAGTATTTTAATAGATATCTATTTAAACAGAAAAAGTCCTTGCTCGTTTAAATTTGCGTCAAGTTTGTCTCAGCATACTCTATATATTTTTTTTTAATTTAAGGAACTATTATTATACTTGAAAACTGTTGATATTAGAATGTTGTATTAAACGTAAAATATATTCTAAATACCTACGAGTGATTAGACTAACATTAAGAAAACTTTTAGATATGAAAACTAGGGAAAATTTGAATATTTTTGTAATGTACATATTATTTGTAATGAAAATGTTGATTTTTTCTAAAAAGAACTATAAAGTTGTAAAATTTTATAAAACAAAACGACACAAGTTGAATAAATGTTAAGTAAAATGTGACGAGGCGGCTGTCTTTTTAATTCAAATGGGCTTTTGAAGGACAGACAGATTTATGTCAACCATTTAAAAATTGGAATCTTAAGGGATTTCGGGACGTTCGGATACCTAGTTTGTGTAAAACGTCAACTAGATTTGTCTGGACAAACACATCTAGTCAGTCAGCTGTCAGACTTATTAAACTAGGTATCCGAAAGTCCCCATTGTCTCGAATTCAGCTTTGCATTTATGCTAATTTCAGAAAGATTAGAGAAAGTGATTTTCGGAGACGCATTGGTGGTTTCTAAAGTTGGCTTTAAAATCTTAGAAGAACAACTGGGAGCCAACTATGTAATTCCAATTTACTTTCGATTCCATTCGAAAGTTGTCCGATTCTACTTTCAAAGAGAACTGTTCTATTTGAAATTAGAATCAAAACAACTTTCGAATGGAATTGGAAGTAGAATCGAATTACATAGTTGGCCCCCAGTTCTCTTTGAAAATAGAATCGGAACAACTTTCGAAAAGAATCGAATTACATAGTTGGCCACCTGCAACGGAAATATTTTCCGAAATTGAACTGTAAGTTTTAACGAGTTAAAAATAAATACACGGCATACAACAAGTCGCTGTGTTTCACATTTTAAGAACTGTCAAATAAAATGAAAATTTAATGACTGGATGCTGCTTTTAAACGCTTAACAATGATAACTTTGGCATTAGAACACTTGCCTTGTATGTCTATCGTTTCGACGATACCAAAAGTTACCTACGTGATTTGGGTTATTGTAAAAAATAACCATTTCCGGAAAAATGGAAATTGTACTAGATGACTTTTTTGATAATTTCAAACACTTGAAGAAAAATATCAAAAATTGTTATAGCGAAGATAAAGAGAAACTTCAGGCAACAACAAACTCAACAATCTACTACCAAAACGCTGCCATACTTATTTTTTATATTAAACTCAGGAGTCGAATTAAAGCACCCGTGAGCGAGCGATACGTCGCTGAATTTTGTTGATTTTACATGCAAAACAATAATAAATTCAGTCAGGTATTGCTCGATCACGGATGCGGTAATTCAACCCCAGTTTAAACGTCAGAAAAAAAACACTGCAGATCAACTATCAAAAACAAAATTGAATTTCCACAATCTACTATATTCTTAGAACAACTGCCACTGCATCTGACAACTGTCAACCTCATACGCCATATCTGCTTCCATAAACAAAACACGGAATCAAAATAAATTCCGATAAATATCAACCACAAAGAGCAATTGTCAAAAGAGTGCCCAACTGGTTGCAAATTTAATGTGACAGTGACAGCTGCTCTCTTCGGATTGGAAATGAATTGAAAAATGGAATTATTCTTAGTACATTGGTATTGGTGGATCTTATTCTTATTTTGTAGTTTGTATTGTACACTGCGCTGCGCGCAGATTTTGCGTTCGAAGTACGAGGGGTTGTTTTTGCCCTTCCTTTTCTTTTGTGTGCCATTCTCGCTCTTCTTCTCACTTCTGAGAAGGAGAACTGTGTAATTCGTATAGTTGCCTCTCCTGGGATAGTAGATAGTACTAAATTCATGAATCAAAGAAAATCAGATTCAAGGTGCTAGATTAAAATTATGAATTGACCACTCGGCGATAGGAAATTTTTTACCAGCACCTGCCGTTGGCGAAATATTCTTCCTAAGTGCGACTGCCAAAATGTAAATGTGAATAATAACCACGCACAAGTACAATACCTAACTTAATGCACTCTCGTCCATAGTTCGGTACGGTCCGTGTCCGTGTCCTTTATTGTTTAAGTGGTGTGAAGTGTTTTGCGGTGTCAGAGTGTCGAATAGTGTAAGGAATAGTGAATTTCATTGTTCAAGTGAAACAAATTCAACGTATGTTGCATCTTCTTTGTGGAAAATTCATATCACAGATATAATTCTTGATTAATCAATTCAATTGAAGTTGTGTGCCTGTGCCTCCTCCTTATCCACACCCCAATCCAAGTACACTACCCCTCGCCCTTGTTCGCTGCATCGATTATTCCCAACGTGTTACACGGGTCATAATCGAAATCCATGCGGCGGCGGATTCTATTTTAAACGTGTCGATCAGACCAAGATCGAGAACGAGATTGAGAGGAAACACTTGTGTTCTTTTGTCGAGATGAACATTTAAAAATAAACACTCTTCCGGTGCGCCCCTTGTTCGAAAAATAACAAAATCGGTTGACAGATGTTCCTGCTATGCTCTAGTGCGGCTACTGGTTCTCGATTCTCGTTGGCTCTGCTGCTCTATTACGGGCACGTTTTCTTTTTGTGACACATTAAAAGTGCCCACAATAGCGCCGTGTAATTTTTATTATTATGTAGGTATGTAACGTAGGTAATATTTTTGTAAGTGCGCTGTTGTTCGTTTAGTAATGAAAATAGTGTTCTAATTATTTGAATTAACAAGCGAAATTTGTTTGTTGGTGAAGCTGTGTAAATTTAACCACTAGAATTAATTTTTAATGATTTATTAGGTAGATTTTGTTTGTATTCACGTGGATTTACATACAATTATAAAGTGCATGCGAGCGAAAACGCAGGTGCTACGATACACATTCCTAGGAGATAGGTGGTTGAATTACGTACATGCAGATTGAAGTGTAGTCCTGTCAGAGAAATGGTTTACTCCATTCGCCATTAAGTTTCGAAAAAATAACGGTTTTTACTGTATTGTTTCTACAAAACCTGTCAATTGTACAAATTTCTAAAAATTGTTCAACATGACATTTACTGGTATTGCGATGCAGTTAAAAAGCTATCCAAGAAAGCGACTAGGTACCTATTTGTTTTGATTTAGCTTTTCTGCAGTTAGTTGCTGTCGGTTTAACCGTTAATCGTGGCTGTCATTTAGATCGGCGAACTCTAATTTTGAAAAACTATTGAGTGACTGCAACCCTAAATGCAACCAGTAATATGTTTTTGAATATTAAAAGCATTGCGGGCTTTCGAGTATCTAGTTTAGTAAGTCTGACAGCTGACTGATTTGATGTATTTCAGTTTTGATTGGCCTAGATCGGTCACATGGGCAGCTGTGTCAGTTGACGTTTATGGAGGGGTAGCCGACGAATCTAGTCAAGAAATTCGTGACTGAGTACTAAATTGACAGCTCGCATATGTGGCTGACGTAGGAAAAGTGATGTTTCTAGTTTTTGCGTACAGGTTACATCTACTCCAGATCTAGACCGATCTAGTCGAATTAAGATAACTAAGTTTTTGAATGTGCCCATTTACTTAATAAGTTTAATGTCATTTAGCATTCCCATGTTAGTACATTTTGAAAGTGACAGTTCTTAGGGTTACATTTTCTTGTTCGATTCGAAACCAAATCTCGGGAGATTCCTTGGAACACTTCCTAGTTCCTAATGAGTTCGCACTAAGGCGTTTTATGATCGACAAACTTAGTGCGAGTACTAAACACTACTTCTGTCAATCGAATACAAAAAATAATAAACAAAAGTTTATAACTACACTCATAATGAGTCACATCAAATACCGAGCTAAAATTAGCACTCTCACTTTTATCATAAAAATCTTTTTATAATATAAAGTTGATTATTTTATTTGAAAACGAACAAACGACAGGCATAGGTTATTTCATAGCAAAATGTATAAAATCAAGCTGTATTGTTTTTTGTTGTGTGTATTTTTGTATTAAGCAAGGAGAGTGAAAATGAATAAAGGCAATCACTTTTGTTTACCATTTTTCCGATTTTCCAAAGTCAATGCTAAGAAAGGGATAAGAATGAGACAAACAATCCATAATTATTGAAAAGCAGAATTTCCGCGGAACAACATTTCTCCAATCAACAAAAAACTTTTCCATAACCCACTGAGTTAAACCTTGTTCGTTCCTATAAGAAATTTTCATGTACATAGCTTATCAAATTAAAAGCAAGTGCGATTTCCTACAGGAACGTCAAATGTAAAACTATAAAAAAATTATAAAACGCATTTTATTGTACAAAGGAAATATAAAAACAGCAAAAGAAGTACAAATAAAATGACATTTATGGCAGCTGTCATTATAAACACTTTGAAACTTAAAAGGTGTTTTGATTGAAGAAAGTTATTGCTCTTTCTATTAGAATAGCCAATCTAAAAGTGGTCTACTTTGACGTTTCATGGACAAATATATTGCACTTCCAGGTCGTTTTTGGGGGCAATTGTCTCGGATCTTCAACGAAAAACGTACCTATAGTGACCAAAAAAGTTTCCTGTCAGTTGGTCAAAGAGATTGGGGACAGTCAATTCAAGTATTTATGTCGTTTTCCATTGGTTTCACTCGGGGATTCACTCATTCTGAAATCCAATGGAACAAGAAAACTGCTTCTGGTTGAATTCACGATGGTATTGGTAAAACGCCAAAAAATAATCTACGGCTGCTGTCAGCTGGCTTGTATAAAATACACAAATTACATTAGTGTTAGTGCTTCTTGAGTGGATTCTGACTTCAAATCGAGAAGCGAATTTCTTTTCTCAGAATCACCAGAAGAGTATTTTTTGTGCCAAAGGAACGGTTTCAGAAGTGATTTTTTCGATTCCGGACTCTCCCGGACGCTTCTTTTTGCCCAATGGAAAACGACATTAGTTTAACAAGTCTGACAGCTGGTTGACTGGATGTGTCTCAGTTTTGATCGGTCAAATGCACACTTTTTTCAGTTGACGTTTATGGAGTGGTAGCCGACTGAGTACTGAGTTCACTTTTCGCATATGTGGCTGACGTAGGAAAAGTGACATTACCTATCAATTAAGTTGTTGCGTTTGGGTTACATCTAGTTCAGACCAATCTAGTCGACTTAACATGACTACATTTTTGAATGTACACATTTGCTTTATGTAAACTTTTTGTTAGCTTACAGCTTTTGACGGTTTACTCTTTTGTGATTTAAAGTAACTTCAAAAAGTAAAGAAACGGGTCCAATATAATAAAATGCCATATGCCTCGAATTCTTTTAAAAATAGATATTTATTTTTTACATCGACCCCATCCATGTCAAATAATTTTATACGAATTTACCAAGTTTAATGTTGCTTTTGACAGCAGGCAACCGTTCGGGACACTGACAATCTAGTCATAAATTTCTCAAATGTGTACAAGATTATCGATTGTTTAACGTTTAGTGAAAATGTAGTCGAATTAAGATGACTTATATTTGAATTTCTTGTGAAACAATGTTTTCAGCACCGACTGTCATGCAATTACCCCGATATACGTACTCACTTCCAACCGTCCGCCGCGTCGTTGCGCACACATGCTAGTCAAATTTGTTTTCGGCTCTGTCGTTTTATTTGCTGTTATCAAACAAAATGAGTTTAATTGTTCTCGATCGCCCGAAATGAGTTGGGGGTCTCGCAGTTGTAGAGAAGCAGCAATTGTAGCGATCGACAAGAACATTGATGCAATCTCGGATGCAGATTTTGTAAGAGCAAATCAAACTAAACTGGCGACGGATAGAAAAATTGTAATCTACCCATGATGTTCATTTTATCTCAATGGGGTCAGACACTTAGCTCCGAACTGGAAGTTGAAGTTCATTGTACGAGGCAATGATGTGTAAACAAATTTAAAACTGTGCTCCCCCTCTGTCATCCGAGAGCGACAGACCAGACTAGAGTTGTATCAGTTTTTTTTGCTGATAATGACACTTGTTTAGATAAAAGTGAAAAATCAATTCGATTGGAAAAATTGTTTACCTTGTGTTTTCAATTAGGTATACGATGTACCTGCGATTGTTAAACATCAAAGAGATTGTGAAAGCGACAATAGCAATTAATGTCAACTAAAACCGTCAAAAATGGAGGAAAACTCATTCGAAAGCGTTCAAATACTGCAGCCACAAAATGGCCTTACTCAGTAAAATATTTCTTAACTTATTGATCGCACTCATTGAAATCGTTTCATTTAATTGTTCGGATATTTTTGTTTTATCTTATCACAAACAAAAAATAAGCAGCACTATTTGAAACACTCAAAAGATTAGAATTGACTTTATCGCCTTAAAAATGGTCATGGTGCGATAAAACTTTGAACACACATTGTTGACCCGCTTCCTGTGGTCTATCAACAGAAAAGTGGGTAACACACATTTACCATCAAGTGTTTGTTAAATTTCATTCAAGTATATAGTGTTTGTGTGCTGCACACAATTCTGGTTGAAGTGGATGCGCGATTAATTTAAATAGATATTTTGAAGTACCTAGTACTCGTATGTGCAGTAGATTTGTCTATAGACAGTTCACTGTAAAAAAAAAAAACTCGAGAAATGAAAGATGTATTGATTGGAAATAATTTCCTTTTGATTCCGATCACGTAGTTGGTACGCCTTTCTGGCGATTAGTTGGCGTCTTCACAATATCATGGGATCGTGATAAAAATTTCCGATTTGTCGTATGAAAAATGGTAGAAAAAAAGGAAACAGCAGACATTTGTTCGTTTTCTTTATCAATCTGAGGAATTCCATAAAAATAAGATACTGGGCAGTGATTAAATATAAAATGGCCTTTAGCTGACTGTGGATATCGTTTTTGAAAGACGGTTAGCTGAACGTATATGGTTTACATCGGCGTTGTGGCGAAAGTCGATGGAAGAATCGCCGGCGATTCGCCAAAATCCACGCTAGAGAACAAAATGCGAACATCTAGTGAAAGTTTATGCGATTCGGGAAGCGATTTTCAATATTACAGCGGTGCTTCTGGTGGTAAAGAAGAATATGCGAACTATATGTCAAAGTTTTATGTTTTTGGTCAGGCATTCTGTTATAATAATGACAAGCATAGCTTCAACACCGTTTTTATTACTCATCTTCTTACAGTGCACAAGACCAAGCTCAGTTTTTCTCACCTGTCAAATATCACATTGTTATTTCAACTAAGAGTGAGTATGCACTTGTCGTGTTCCATTTCATAACCTTAAAACAGTAAGTTGCGAAAAATACGCGGATCACTTTCTGCCTCTTAATATTTTTAAACTAAATACAATGACGTCCGCGTAACATTCATCTATGAGAACGCATTCGCCTATTAGATGTGAACTCTGTAAGTCAATAAAAAATCTCTGAGAAATCGCCTCAGCCAGCTGTCAGACTGTTGTTTTTGACTGTCAAATATCTGGCTTAGAAAGTCTGACAGCTGGCCTGACATGATGTGTCTCTGTTTTGATAGGTCTCTTGATCAGCGGGGTAGCCGACGAATCTAGTCAAGAAACTGAGTACTGAGCGACTGAGTACTAAGTTGACAGTTCGCATATGTGGCTGACGTAGGAAAAGTGACGTTACCGACCAATCTAGCTTTTGCGTTCAGGCCAGACCAACATAGACGACTTTAAATAACTAGATTTTTGATTGTCTCCATTTAGTGCGAACTCAATCTAGTACAGTCAAAATGTTGTCGATTTAGCACGACTAAACTTTGCTATGTTCCTACTGTCCCTACTATTGTTGCATTTTTTTTAAGTTAGATACTCGTAAAATTGTCAAACATGTGGAAAAGTGTTCTACCTGATTCATTGAGTCGGTTCGATTGATAGACTGGCCTAATGAATGGGTGCGCATGCAGAAAGCAGAATGAAAATGTCATAAAAATGGCCGCGATCATCATTAATTGCAATTGTGCATTGTAAGTATTCTGTTCATGAATATAGCGCTTTGCCAATCCCATCTGATTTAGCAAAATTTCCACGCGGATGGGAATTTCGATCGTTGAACCGCGACCGCGGCCAGTGAATGAAAGTGACTCCCCAAAGAGCTAAAGTTCTAAAACCCTGTTTGACACTTTCACTCTCCACTGTTTTGATAATGACAGAACTCGATTTGACAAGTCTATTTTTCCTTTTTTCCCCGTTCCTACATATATTCCAGTTAAGTGATAAGTCTAGCAGAGCTTGGCACGACATTCCGTAGATAGCATTGCCACTGATTTTGATTCAGCTATAGTATATAACCCCATGGAACCGTCCCTTCCTACGCCTCGCACTGGACACATAAGAATCATTGAGTACTTCGTACACTCCATAGAGTAGACGGTCGGTACTCGGTACTCTTCTCAGTAATGTAATCCGCAAGCGTGTTTCAGTGGTTCTTGTCGCTCGGGCGATATCAGTTGACGTTAAATTATCCGCCTACTGTGTGTGCAAACTGAAGCGGATCGGCTTGTTTGTGT
Source organism: Cheilosia pagana (assembly GCA_936431705.1). Lineage (NCBI taxonomy): Eukaryota > Metazoa > Arthropoda > Insecta > Diptera > Syrphidae > Cheilosia > Cheilosia pagana. The sequence continues at coordinate 5,562,089 of OW386169.1, forward strand.
TTCGTTTTTTTTTTTGCAAACTTTTGAGGTTTTTACCCACACACAATATCGGTGACAGACGACGACGGCTACAGCACTGACGCCAAACGGTTGGTGGTGTTGTCGGAATTTGATTCGAATTTTCCTACTTGTTGATAGCGATATGGAATGGCATTGAAATAAAACAATAATATTATGCACATACGCGTACCACACTGATCAACAATATTTTTTTGATTAATCGAGTGTTGTTTTTTTGTTTAATGAAATTTCTGTTTCTGCTCCTCCTTTGTTAGCCGCAGACTAATTGATCAATGTGTTCGGTTGTTGTCGTCGATTAAGGTTTGTTTTATTTATGCGGCGACGTCGTGTGCCGGCCGGTATTAAACGGGGGTGGTGACTGCCTGCGAGTCATAAAAGTCAAAAGAAAAGAAAACAAGAGAAATATACGCAGTATAGTGAAAGAAAAGCTGAGAAAATGAAAACAAAACAACGTGCATTAGCGATTTAATGTACTCGAACTCGAGTTCGAATTCGAAGTTGCTGTCAAATTTGGATTAATAATGTTCTGCATGGAAGACGCTGTATGCTTTGGTGATCGAGGAATGGCGTTTACCTAGAGAAAAGTTGGTAAGTCAGTGTTTTTGTTTTATACCTATATACATTTTTAGAGTTTGACGTTTCAAGTGGTATAAATCGATCGAATTTCTGTCAATATCCGCTTTGCCGTTTCAAATTGTTGCATTAAAATCACCTAGAGCTGTCATTACTGTCAGACACTAATATTTTGTGCAACCGCTGTCATTATTCTTACCAATTCTTCAAAGAACGTAAGTGGGATGTGACGCATTCTTGCACAGGAAACTGATATCCACAGGAAACTAATACCTATATTACTTATTTCAAATGTTCCGGAAGTCGCGTTGTTAATTTCCTAAAAAGAGTGATAATAATGAACAGGCAGTTTTAAGATGGTATCGCCTATCAATTATTATTTTGATAGGTTGCACGCCATTCCTTGTCTAATCAGCTGGATAGTGAATTGACGCTGCGTCAACTACAGCCGCAATCTTGTATAGCTGCGATAATAATTCATAGAAACGTATTGGAAGGATAATCTCCATGACTTGATTGTAGTTAGAAGATATCATACACTACGCCCCTTAAAAATGGCTTTCGTGATATATCTAGTGATTAAACTGTCAACCTTTTCGGTTGATTGCTTCGAGTGGGGCAACAGTGGACCTAAACATTATTTTAACAATTAAAAATGGGATGTGTCGATTCCTTGTCAAATTGTTCATCATTGGAAAAAAAAAAAGCTGAAATGTACACTACATTACCGACATATGCTAAATTTCGCTTTTGACTAGCTGCAGTCGGTAACGTGGTGGAGGATTCAATGACTATGAGTATACACTAGGTCTGTTCCTTTACTTTTAAATCTTACGATTTTTTACGAATTCTTACGCATTTTACTCAATTGTCGTTCCCTGACTCGAAAAATTCGTAAAAGAGAGCGGTTTCGAGAGAGCAAGATATTTCCCCTCTTACTAGTTTTTACTCAACAAATTTCTTTGCGTAAGAATTGAAACAACTGTCAGTCGCGTGAAAATTGACATATGATTTGAGTTTGTTGTTCTATTTAGCATTTGGGTGGAATATCTGTGGTCACAAGGCATAACCGCCTAAGTCTGTTTTGCACTTTTTTCAGGAGAGCAGTTTTAAGTGCAAACTCATAAGTGCAAACACTCAGTTAGGCGGTTAGGTTTTCAGGGCATAACTTCCAAAGTAACTAAGCTACAGATCTAAAAAAAATAATGAAGATAGAGCAGAAAAATGCTTTTAAAATACCATTAAAAGCTCTATTTCGTCATAACTCGACTTAGGCGGTTATGCCTTGTGACCACAGATATTCGCAACTGTCATTTTTTACAGGTTACTACAAAAGCGTTCCTTAACTTTTGCTTAAGTTTCCCTTTTTGAGAGAGAATTCATCCCCTCCACGGGCATTTTGACAGTCTTTTCCATTTTTACTACAAAAGTAAAGGAACAGACCTACTTTGATTGTTTGCCAAATGTGTAAAATATTTGACACTGCAAATGGTGTGAAATAATCTAATGGTATACAGATTCAAAGCAGATTTCGTCTAAAGTCGGCTAGAACGTGAAAACTATATGGGTCGGTAAGGTAAAGCCATTTTATTACGCCAGCTAGTTAACGTTTATCGAAAGAGGTGGCCCTACTCAAGAAATTTTTTGACAAGTGACATTAAAGACTAATCTAGTTTTCAGAGGAAGTCTAGTCCAGATAAAACTGGTCGATTTAAACCGTGACTACATTTTTGAATATGTGGCATGTCCTCGACTAATTTTCTGACGCTGTCAGCGAAAATAATTCAACTGTCAAACAATGGTCCTGCTTCTAGTTTTTTTCGGCTTGAAAGGAGTCTCTGTTTTCAGGTTGATGATATGAAAATCCGTTATGCAATCGACTTGAAAAGAATCATTGCTGGAATATTACGTTTAAAATTCTTGTGCTCCACTGTTTCACATCACAGAAATCCCACTCTTCCGGGACTATGATCACAAGTGCACTCTGTTTTTTTCGGGGCAATTCCTTCAACCCAAAATAACAACGTCTATAGGCCCATATTTTTTGACATATCAAATAAAAATAGGTACACTGTGTACCTACCGACATACGGTACAATCTATGTCAATTGTCTAGTAAGGTGTTTCTGGTAACACTTGTGTAATCAAGCCTTACAAAAATTGTTTCCCCTCAGTTTACCAAATATTCGGTGACAGCGTCACACATAAATAAGCTTATAAATTGACACCGCATTCTCAGAACCTGTGACACGTTTCGGAAGCATACTAGATTTACTCAGTTAGTTGTGCATTATTCGTGATTGAAGAAGTGATCGAGTTGTGGCAAATATTATCGAAAAAATTTCTGACACTGTCGTGGTATGTGGTGATATATATTAAAGTGTCAAAAAACTCTCCTGTTTTTAAATGTTCTAATTTTTTTTGCTTCGAATTTTCTTAATGAAGTGATCAAGTTGTGGCAAATATCCTTGACAAAATTTCTGGCGCTATCGTGGTATGTGGTGATATATACTAAACTGTCAAAAAACTGTCCAGCTTTTAAATGCTCTAATTTTTTCTGCTGGGAATTTGCTGTTGTCTGTTTGTGAGTTTTCAAATTAGTAAATTGAAGTAGTTTGTCAGAGGTTAGCCGAAGTGGAAACAACCCTCACTCAGTGGAACACTATAAATGACACCCAAGTGTCAGAAATGATAAAAATGTCGCCCTAAGCCTACAGTACATTTTTATTGTGTACCTAAAGGCAGTCGCATTGGGCCCATTTTATTGCTTCTCTTGAAGAAATAAGTGTTATTTACTATGACACATCTATTCAATAAAATGCCACACATTCTGCACAGTAGCGTCGTGCAAGTCATCGATCGTATCGATCAGACAAACTGTCGTCAACCATTTAAAAGACAAGATGTAAACTTGATTTGTACTTATCGATGATGTTGAAAAAGACAATCACATTTAGTTCCAAATAATAAAAAAAAAACACAGTTCCACAATTAATATCAGGCATCTCTCATCTACGATCGATTGTTAACAGTATCTTTTGACAAGTGGTGCGATGCAGTACCTTAATTGATAGTTCGGGTGCAGTTCTGACGCAACAAGGACAAGGGTGTATTTACTGTCAGAACTACTTGAAAGCCATAATGTGAGGGTAAACAGTTTTGAATTGCACTTCAAAAACTATTATTTAAATTGGAAATCGAAATATATCGCATGATACTTAAAGATTACTCTTGTGAAGGTGAAAGTGTTTAAGGCTTCTTTTCATCAATGAAAGTTTGGCAACCATCGAAGCCTAGGGTCGTATAATAGTCCTCCTGAGTCTACCTTGTTTTTTTGCTGTGACATTAAGAGCAGACTACAATAACTAATAACCATTTTCAGTGTCCAAGCTAAATTTTTTGAACTCACAATCGCGAAAAAAAACTGCATTTACTATTGTGACCTACAAAAGGTTCAAAATGATGACCAATTGAGACCGCAGTAACAACGGTACTAAACGTTGCACCTCTGAGACTAATCTTATCTGTTTCTTATGTAAAATTAAACCGCTTAGGGGCCAGTTATAGCGATCAGTAAAAAGCAACCGAAAAAGTTGGAACAGTATGAAAATGAGGTTTTTTTCGTTTCGGCGGTCATAGCAAACAGAAAAAAGTCTTTCAGAAAAATTCATTTTGTGAAGCATTATTTTTTTTATTTCGCGAAAACATACCAAATGTTTGAATTCTACTTTATTTTAAATAAATGACTGAGTCGCTTTTCGCTGCTAAACACCCACACTTCACAATATACAACAAACAAATCAACCACCACTGTTAAATTCCATCAGAAAAAAAAATCCTGACAGATGGAACAGTAAAAAATTGAAACATATCAGTGGAATGACTTGGCTTTTTTGCTTGAAATTAACTGAGAAGTTGATCAGAAAAAGTTTTTCGTACAGAAAAATTTGTTAATTCTTTTTGTAGAAAATTTAAACATTATCCACTTATTTTTTTTTTTGATAAACTAACTTTATAATTCATAAGCAACATTTTAAGACCAAGATCGAGTTCAAGCATTACCTTTAGGTGGTCCAAAAAAGAAAAAGAAAATTTTTTCGGTTGCATTTTACTGATCGCTATAACTGGCCCCTTAATTGGCGCTGTCATTCATTAATTTAAATAATCAGATTCTGATACGGCTGCCGCAAATATGGCAAAATCTGAAATCGCAGTATTTAAGCAGTCATCTGTTTTATTTGGTTAAATAAACAATTTTTTTAGTGAATGGTGTTACCATACATGTTTGTCAAAGCAAGAGTGTCAAAATAAAAAATTCAAAGATATTTCTAAATATTTACTATTTATTTTAAAGTTTTGTAAATTGTAAAATGAGCATAATGAGATAAACAAATAAAAATAAAAATCTATCTTTCATATACCCAGTCGCCAGACTTCTTGTCGCAGTCTAAAAATTTCCCATTTTTAAACTAAAACATCCTTAATTCTTTGCACGTCAGTGAATCATTTAGCAACTGTTGATTTATGAACTAATTGCCTTTCAAAGTATAGGTACCCACGCCAATAAGAGCAGGTATTGATTTTTTTGTTAGTCACTAATGACAGTGATAAGGATAGAGCGATTATTTGTTTTCAGTTTTGAGTATCGAAAAAGTGTCGGTAGATAAGGCTATACGTAAGGTATACGTAATAAATATAGAAAAATTGAATCACGACACAATTTATGGTTCAGTTCTCTTCGATTATCGGTCGATTTGACATTTATCAAATTGTCGGTGCGCTTTCTATTTTATGAAGGTTGTTTTAAAAAATATTTAGCACGTTACGTTACATTTACACTAAAGTGGTTACAACAGATTTAGATTAGTGATGACGCCGACATTATGAATAGTGATATAAAAATCGGTTTTAAACAGCATTAGAGAAAAATATCATGATATAAATCAAGAAAGAAAAATCTGCAAAAAGTTTAAGTGTTGTGATATATTTTTTGTTTAATAATGTCATGATATAAATCAAGAAACACAAATCTGCAAAAACTATTTGGAAATGTTGCTGATATAAGTTTCAGTGTTGTGAATTTATTTTTGTTAATGTCATGATATAAATTAAGAAAGACAAATCTGGAAAGACTATTTTGAAATATTGATGATATAAGTTTCAGTGTTGAAAACACATCACTTCTTAAGGCATTTTTTTCGTACTAACTTTCATCATCAGCGCATTTGGTTGTCTCTAGTCAAAGAAGTGCTGTCATCTGTCATTGAAGGTTGTACTTTTAAAGCTTTGGGCTTGTCCTGTGGTCTTAAGTTGACTGGATTTATCTGAACTAGATTCTTTTTACTAAATGGCATGGAAATTGCCTAATTGACTTATTTAAATTCCATAAATTATTTCAATATTTGAAGTGACAACCAGCTGATTTGACACCACATATTTATGTCAACTGCGTCCGTGATCTAAGAATTATTTATGGAATTTGTGAATTATAATAATACGCCGTATAGGTAGGTACTTCTTTAGAAACTGCTGACGTTATCGATATGTCAATCTGACATGTATGTTCCGAACCGATAGGCTATAAATGTTCCGAAAGCTTAGTAGATCCAGTTGTTTTAGTTTTATAAAAAAATACCAAATGTCACGAATTGAATTTCTATTGGTATCTTTTAAATGGAACAAATTAACTGAGTTTTACGTCTTTTCGACTTTTGTTCCATCTGTTCCCGTACTTTTCTTTTAAGTTGAGGCTGTTTTACAAAAAGACAGAAGCGTTCCCGTACTTTTCTCAGTAAGAAAGTGTCACCTTTGTAAATGCGGGAGAATGCTATTAAAAAGAAAGGGAAAAACTAAATTCTAAGTTATCAAGTGAACGTCATTTAATATGTTGTCTCTGTCAGATTTACGAAACTTACCAACGGATCTTGTAATGGGGTGGATTTTTTTTGTTTTGGAAACAGACCTAGATAACAAAAACTTGTGCTAGGATTTACTGTCAGTGTTAGTGTTTGACAAAAGACATTTCTAAACAAATCTGACAACTAAATGCCCAAAATATATTCTTTCAGATACCATCAAGTCAATAAACTCGCAGACAAATGTAGAACGGAACCGAGAGGAAGAGACAGCAGCTCCGAGTCCAAGGAGAAATCGTTCCCAAAGAAGCAAACGTCAGTCATTAGATATAAGCTAGAATCCAAAAACAAATCCCAGACAAACAAAAAATGACGGGAAACGGAGACATACGTCTACTGGGGCGGTACAGTCCCGATGGTGAGTTAGATCATATGGCAGACTATTTCCCAATTCCTAATTCTTCTTCTTCTTTAGGCTTTTCAGGTTTCCGTACGATTGCCAACCGGCGATCTTTAATCTGCCTTATAGTCGGCCTTGTGGTGGGCTTTTGCTTTGCCGAACTCTTCATTTTATCCTCGCCGCGCCGTCCCGACTGGGTACCTTATACCGGTCATGATCTAGGCAACGTTAACGATCCTCACAATAGCCATGACATGCTGGAGGAAAGTGGTCCAGACAAAGAAATGGGCGCCCATACGCACGTCCATGAGAACAGTTCCATTGCCAATCAGCTGTATAACGAGGTTCGAGTCCTGTGCTGGGTCATGACCAATCCGGACAATCATAAAAAGAAAGCACGACATGTACAGCGTACTTGGGGCAAACGTTGCAATAAAGTTATTTTCATGAGCTCGCAAGAGGACACCGAGTTGGGAGCAGTGGCGTTGCCCGTCAAAGAAGGACGAAACAATTTGTGGGCTAAAACGAAAGAGGCTTTCAAGTATGTTTACGAGAATCACTACGACGAAGCTGATTGGTTTATGAAGGCCGACGACGATACGTATGTTGTTGTGGAGAACTTGCGATATATGTTGTATCCGTACTCGCCGGACGAACCGATATACTTTGGCTGTAAGTTTAAGCCCTATGTGAAGCAGGTAAGCTTGATGTGAAAAATCGCAGAGTTTAAATGTAATATCTGTCATATTTTGGTAGGGATACATGTCCGGTGGAGCCGGGTATGTTCTTAGCAAGGAAGCGCTGCGATTGTTTGTGGAACAAGCCCTGCAGGATGACAAGTTGTGCAGTCCGCGTAACGAAGGCGCTGAAGATGTGGAGATGGGCAAATGTTTGCAGAATATTGGTGTATTCGCTGGCGATTCACGAGACCCCAATGGGCGGGGGAGATTTTTCCCATTCGTGCCCGAACATCATCTGATACCGGGGCATACGGATAAGAACTTCTGGTACTGGAAGTACATCTACTATGAGACGGATGAGGTGAGTTTACGTCATGCTCTAGAATTCGTTTCCTTTTTATGTTTATAAGGAATAGCTCTTCTTCGACCGAACTTTGATAACCAACCCACAGGTCATTTAAAAACTATTTAAATACTCCTTTCAGGGTCTCGATTGTTGCTCAGACAATGCTGTGTCCTTTCACTACGTGTCGCCAAATCAAATGTACGTCCTCGACTACCTAATATACCACCTTCGACCGTACGGCATTGTCAATACACCAGACGTCTTGCCACAAAAGATCTCCAAACCCGACTACAACGCTCAGGATACAACTGACGACAAGGCAAAGCTGTAATTGTAAAAAAATAGCATTGCAACGTCGATCGCGCTTTTGTGTTCACTTAAAAAGCCCAACTAAAGACATTTTCTTATTTTGTAAATTAAATACTACAATTAGATTTAAATAAACAAAAAAAAATAATTATTAATGAAAGACTTAAAACTTAAACAATAATTTGTAAAATATAAATGAATTAAATTCCTTCTTTCTTTTCTCTCAAACTTTTAAAAAACCTTGATCTAACAAATTTTCAAATAACAAAAGTAGCTCTCCTTCAAAAACAGTGAAATAAAATTCCCATGTATATTAAATTCCTCACTCGTAACGCATAGTTTTGGTGTACCTACCTATAATTTATATAAAATTAGTCACTTTGTTTTGCCATGTTGATTTTCTTATTTGTTTTTGAAACTTAAGCATTTTAGTTTCTAATTTTAGCATTTAAGATCGACTGTACATTTGCACTATATAATATTTTGTAATTTGTTTTAATTATTTATATGAAAGAAGTAAATTACGTACTTGTAAAATTCTGTATACCAAAGAATAAGTGAAAAATTATTCCAAAAATGAAAATTAAGTAATTTTTAAGTACACTATAAGTTGTTTAGTATTATTTTTGTTTTGTTTTTTTATATGTAAAAGAAGAAATTGAAATAAAATACAATTTTTTTTTAATAAGAAAAACATTAAGTATGCCACAATCTTTTGTAATAAAAAATGAAACAAGATTAAAATCTAAAAATGAAAGACAAATTTATTAACTTAATAAAAATGTATGTGAATTATAAGCTAAGTGCTTGAATTGAATGGAACGATGGTAGGAATTTTGGGGCGGTTGGTTTTCTCTCGTACTACATTATCGACTTTCATTTTTAAGGCTTGCGACATGAAAGAGCTGTAATCCACTCAACACATTTATTACCATTTTGTTTGTTATATTCCCCTTCGAAAAGGCAACACCAAACGTCATATTTTTGGATAATGGCTCCCTAGTTTTAAGTAATAAATGACGGAGATGAAAGCAGCATTTGTGCGCCCTGTTTATTTATAACGAAGAACTGGAATTGCATAGCTTTAACAGGGGCATTAACAAAGGACCAACGACCAACTACAAATGCGATAAACCCAAAAAAGTCGACAAAGGAATTGCACGAGATATTTTAAGTTCTATATATCTGTCAAAAAATTGAGCGAAACGCTCTCAGAGATCGGAAAATGTACTCAAAAGTGCTCGCATACTCTTCAAGCTTCTTCGAGACACTTCTTGACGTTAACACTTCTTTTCAGAACAAACTTTTTCAAACATATTTTTTTTGCTTCCTCCACCTGTCATCTTTTTTTATTTAAGAAATTTATCAGCTCATGATAAAACTAATGGGGATTTTCGGATATGTAGTTGACGTCGCGTCGGTAAACTAGATTTTTCTAGACTTCGCGTCAACTCGTACCTATTAATGCCACTCGTACAGGGGCAGTTACCTATAAAATGAATACAGGTTGTTTTTTTGTTCCTTTGCTTTATCTGTCAAATCCTAAAAATAAGGGATAAGGCCGTTCGTATACCTAATTGATGTAAAACGTCAACTAGATTTATCTGAATTAGATACCTATATAAGAAAGCGTTGAATTGTTGTTATTTTCTCGCGGTTCATTTCGAGTTTTGACAATTCGAAATGTCAACTGAGCATGCAGGTAGGATTTTCTTTGCTAGATTTGTCGGCCAGCCTTCCATAAACGTCAGATTATAACCAATTTAAACTGAAATACTTCAAGTCAGTCAGATGTCAGACTTACTAGACAAGAAATCGAAACGTCGCCATCTTTGAGCTGTTCCTATCAAAAAAAAGAACCAAAAGAAAGCTGCTCGTTACTTTGCAACTTATTTTCTTTATCTGTCAGTTACGATGCGAATGTGTATACATTTATTTCATCCATCGATTTACGCAAATGAGTCTGGTCTGTCAGAGAGCAACGTCATGTGACAAACCTTCACAACAAATGCTTATAAAAAGCGGATAAATGGCCAAAAAATGTGGTTTATAACAAATAATGTGTATTTTTAACCCCTGTCTGATAGTTACAATATAAGCGTACCCTGTTACAAGTTCCTAAATACTACAGTCTTTTTCATAACAAAATATTAATGCATCCCTAAACAACATTATAGAAAGTTATCCGATGTTTCATTCCGCCATCTATCCAACAGCGGTTGCATCTTGTATTTTGGCAGTAGAGTGTCCTTACTCCGAAACACTCCGAATGGCCTTAAATGATATATCAGATAGTCCAGCATGTAAAATGTTTCCGGGTGAATATAATGAAATGAGATCGCATGATCCGAACAGCAATTCAAACCCTGCATATGAAAGAGAACAGATGAATATTGAAGGATTCGAATTTTTCGCAAGGCTTACATCTTTTGTGGCGTAAAATATATATCTCCAGTACCAGTGACTTTTATCCCTCGCTATGATATGTGACTGTGGACCGGAGGGGAAGAAGCGTCCACGCTTGTCTTCATCACGCGAGTCGCCAGCTACCACACCGACATTCTGGAGGCAGTATCCCATTTCCATGTCTTCGGAGCCGCCGTAGGTCTGCCGGCAAATTGTGCCATTGGGGTAGGCCACTTCGGCAAAGCGACGCAGGGCCTCGCGGCTAAGAACGTAACCCGCACCTCCCGACATGTAGCCCTGAAAAAGGAGATATTGCATTTTTATTTGACTTCTATCATGAAAGATTGTGTAAATGAACTCACCTGACGGACATGGGGCTTGAATTTGCAACCGAAATACACTGGAGCGTCTGTTGAGTAGGGCTGGAGGAAAGCTCGCAGATTTTCAGCTATAACGTATCTGGAAATGGAATTTAATCAAGCAAATGACTTGGCAGGCCAACCAGCGATGAATTTAACTCGCTGCCTGACTGATTATCAAGAATGCAAGTGAAGACACGGTGCGATCGCGATCAAGGTAGATATCTACCAACGGATTGATCGCAACGATGCAAATATTTGGATCTGTAGTGGGCTTAAGCAAGTAAGCAATGACGATCACCCGTCCATAACGATCGACGTTAGGCAGGCGGAAGATGCTCAGAGCTTTTATAACAATTTATGATCAAAATCAAAAAACGATCGTGCTGCCTGGCTGTTTTATTTAAGCAATAGTCGTCTGAAAGTTATGTGATTAGGGTTGTGTAATCCCCTCAAGTAAATTAGCCAGCAAAATAGTAGCCCACCATATAACACCTGATCGAGGAAGTGATCTTTTCGGTGAACCGATCCTCCACTACAACCGCCATTCAAAAGGTTACAATGGCACCTCTTACTTACGTGTCATCGTCGGCCTTGAGGAACCAATCGGCATCATTCCTATGGTTATCCCAAATGTACTTGAATGCCTCTCTCGTCTTGAACCACAGGTTTTTTCTGCCCTCACCAACGGGTAACTTGATCGTGCCCAACTCCTCGTCCTCCACCGAACTCATGAACAGCAACTTGTTACATCGTGAGCCCCAGGTTTTCTTTATGTGTATGGCTTTCTTCATGTGATTCGCCGGTCCTGTTAATATCCAACACAGTACTCGGGTCTCGTTGTACAATCGGGCCGCAAGTGAGGTACTTCTTGTCTTACGATCATCATCGTCGAGCATTACGATCTCCAGGTGTTTGGGCACGACTTCATAACCAAAACCAGCAATACCACCCCCACCAGCACCTGCGCTCAAATCGTCGTCATCTTCATATCGTGCACGTAAATTCCTCCGCAATGTCATAACAATCGATGAATCACTATTGTGTGGCGACCACGATGTCATGTGTAATAGTTGGGATAGGCAAAAGCCCAGAACCACACCGAACATGAGCACTATAACCGATTTCATTGTGACTGACATTGATATCCAATTGCGAAGCATATGAAAAAAATAATAAACAAAACCATACATTACTATCGAGTGTAAACAAAAAAGAATAGATCTCACTCACCACAGCACGATCGGGATAAGAGCGCGCACAAAAGACTTTTAAGAGTATCGAAAGTGAAAAGCTCAACTTAAGTCACGGCTTCATGTGGGTTTTATATTTTTTTTTTTTTGTCAATCCACTTTAACCAAATTGTTAATGCGACATTGAGAGGTGCAAAAATAAACGAAGAAGTACCCTAACTCCAACACCTTTCAAAGTTGAACTGATCGCGCGCCGCGACCGCGCACACAATTACTTTCGAATAGAGGTTGCAAGACACTAACGATTACTCAACTCGGGCTCAGGTTGTCATGATCGATTGCAGCGATCGGGCGGGAGTATTTGGTACCGAAAACATTCCACACCATAAAATAATAATGTTTAAACAAAACGACTTTATACAAAAACGATCCGAAAAATTCAACAACACTCTTAAGCTTGACGTGCACGCTGAAGACCCGAAGAGATACTGAGATACTTTTTGTATCTTCTTCATGATCAACGCTGTCGTCGTCGTCGGTCGATGCCGCCGGCCGTCGGATTGAGGAGCTTTTCTTTTTCGGGAATCTCATCATATTTTGTTTATTTGTTGTTCTGAATTTTTTCTCTGTTTTTTTTTTTATTTTTAGTTTAAATTGTTGAAAGATTCTTTGCTTAGCCGAAAGTTATGTAAATTTTATTTTAGGTAGGCATTTGCGTTGTCTTAATGGGATTTCTATTGGACTGGAGCGCGGACGATCGGCGTCGGCTTCGGTTTGAAAGTGAGAGTAGTCAAATATTTACCTACTGAGTTTTTTTGCTGTTCGTGATAAGCGAAAGTTCAAGAGCGCTGGCTATTTGATAACGGTATGCGTGTGCAAAAAATTAGTTAGCTTATCACTCGGGAGCATTTCGCAAAGATGGAGTTGACAATGATAGTTTGGATTTGAGACTGAAGGTCTGGTTAGTATAAAAAATGGCGTTGAATTTTGAGATATTTAAATTGGCCTTCAATTGCTGATGGAAAATAGTAACTGAAAAGAAATATTGTCCCACTAATGGAAATACCCGATCCGCATGCGATCACCGACTCTGAGCTTCTTTTCAGCAACAAATGGAACGCAACACACAACGGATCGGTTGTAAAAGTAACTTGTTAAACAAGATGCGAGCTTACAAACAGTATTTGCAGTAGCATTTACCAAAAGCGAAAAGTTTTTTCTGCTTTTGAGACCTCTTTTGCATATAGGTACATGCTTTCCTTAGATGGATGCGTGAGAGTAATCCAGCTTAAGGCAGATTGAGATTGCTTTGGAATTGTGTGTTGTAATAGAAAAAGTTGCGCCCTGCAAGCTTTTAATAAACTAACTTTAAAATTCATTAGCAACATTTTAAGACCAAGATTGAGTTCAACAATTAAGTTTAAGTGGTTAAAAAAAGCAAAAGAAATTTGTTTCGGTTGCATTTTTCGTGTCGCTATAACTGGCCCCTTAAGTGGATCTTCGTTCATATTTGACACACATTTAATCTCACATAATTCAATTATGATCAACTTATTGACAGTTAACCATCATTCATCAGCAAGCGAAATACTCTACAAAGTTGAGTAAAAAACTCTTTATCAATCATTTCAGTTCAGAATTGAAATGTTATTTAAAATATGTTGTCCTAAATGTAGATAGTGTCCTTCTAAATAAATATTAAAGTAAGTTTTAGGACGAATAAAAAATAAAAAATAAATAATATAACCCGTCGAAGAAGTCTAAAATTCGATTCTGTGACCATAAGTCTCAAAATACCTGTAAGTGACGTGCTCACAAATTAAATTACATAAAGGGTAGTAAGTAATATACATAATTTTAATGAATATTTTATAATTTAACATATATTTTAATTTAACAAACAAAATTCACACGATTCCGTCAGAATTTGGCAAACAAAAATGTGTAACTTGAAATATGCATGAAATTAGGAACACTAGACCAAATTCTAACAATTTCGTATAGACAACTATTTCAGGTCGTTAAAAACAAATCAGTCGTTTTTCACTCAGCGAAAATGCCACTGCTGTTGTAAATAGAACTCTGTCAATATAGATGAGAGTTTCGGAAAAGAGGTTTTGAATTATCAAGGTCCATACAACCATTAAAACATTTTTTCTGACAATATTTCTCGACAAGTGTATAATTTTGTTTAAAAGTTGATCGAAATTAGCTAACCTTTCTTATTTTATCTTAAACTTAACACAATTTTAAAATAACAGAGATTTTAAGATTTTTCCTCTGACTTTGACAAATTCTGATCTGGTTAGGTCTGATCGAATTAGTTGTTGTTCGTTATTTTGTCAATTCTTCTGTCATTAGTGTACAGACTTTGAGTGATATACTCAACGCGATCACCGATTAATTCGTATTTAACCAACATTTCAAGTGCGTATTAGAAAATTTATAACATAAGGAAAAAACCAATAATATTGGGAGAAGAGGAAAAAAATACATTTTATGACAGTTTGAGAGTAACTCAGCTTAATTTAGTGTACATTACATTTACATTTGAATGTGATGATCATAAAAGCGTAAGTGACTCCCATAAAGCTGAACGTGGGTGGATTTTTATTCATTTTTAATACTGTCACTTAATGCGGCTTAAGCAAATTAGGGAGTACATAGATTGTTTATTTATTCATTGAGAAATCCTGTGTCGAACCCTCAATATAGTTCAAAGGCTGCAGTGTTTTTCAGAAACCGTATGCCACAAATTTCGATTATGTCTGATGCTTAGTTTGACATTTTGAAGTACATAAGATTTATTTTATTAATATTTCAGTGACAGCAGCAATTTTAAATCTTTGTTGATTTAATTTACTGCGCGACTATTTCGAAGATATAATATGAAAAATATTTCCTATCAGTGACTTTGCATCACGAACAATAAATGGCAACAAATCACTGCAGAAAGATGGAAAAAATACTAAAATTTTAGGTAGAAAATTTATCTAACCGCAGTGACTGTCAGAACTGTTCCATTTTGCGATTTTAAATTACAATTTTTCTGATGGTTTTATTTTCAGAAAGAGGAGGAGCAGCGCTAACAGCCGCTCAATATAAAAATTCCCCCAACTAGGTTGAAAAATTCCCTGTTTTCCTAAGAAACTCATGAATCTAGAAATAAAAATCTCCAATAACTACGTGGACTGATCCTGTTAAAATACAAATTACATCTAAGGGTATTTTCCACTGCGCCACCTCTGGAGAACGTCTGGCAACATATCCGAAAGTGTCATGAAAGAGCTTACCAATTAGCCTTTTGGATAAAAAAAACTCACACAAAAATTAATGTCTGTGAAAAGTTAAGCTTAGGGTCCCACGGACCTATTATTTATTTATTCACATAAACAAATTTGCAAATATTTAGTTTTTCGACTACATAAAACCTAAGAAAGCTAAGCCAAGAGCTGATTCGCTGGTACAAGCCAAGCATTAAGTTTTTACCCATTTGTTGGTTTTTCCTTTCAAATTACTAAATGTGAACCGATCACTAGAGCTGTTGGCTTTAAATTTAATCACTGCAACTGATTGCGATCAACTGCTCGTGATGTAGTCAAATATTGTAGACCACATCGAAGAAACTCAATTGGTTATCTGACTCCATATAAGTAAATAATTTACTGACAGATCGTGTCTTCATTGATCGCTGCTACTGTGATCTCTTATTTACATTGCATACTTTTAGGCGTTAACGTTTACCTGATCGCACTACACCTCTCCGATTCGCGGCATCTTTAAACACTTGATAAATGCAAAGCAGATGCAAACCAATAGATAACCAAATTAAAACGAATCGCCTTCACATCCATCAATTTAATCGTTCTCAAAGATATGAACGCGTGAGAGGGAAAAAGGTCTAACTTCAAACCTACCTAAAGTCATAAACAGCTTTTCTTTTACCATCTTTTTTTTATTTTCTCTAAAGTGCATGCTTGTTCCACTTTTCGCAATCCATTAACCAAAAACAAAACAAAACCACTTGACCATTAAAAAAGCAGTTACATGTCCGCTACAAGTGCAATATAATAGTTTGTTATACTCTCCAAATTTTGTCGGCATGTGTTAATTCGTGGCCCGATCTGAAGCGTATCTATTACTTCATAGTGATGCAACCACCCCGAAAAATCAGAGTTTTAAGCTTTTGTCTGTGCGCGCATTCGTCTTCCACTAACGAGGCGGCAATTACCCCGAAAAAAGAAACATTAATCTGCACTTTTGCGCATACAATTGAGCTTCATTACAACGGCGGCGAAATTTCATTCGTTTTTGCCCCCCTCCCATTTCAGGTGCTGTCTTTGAGGCCCCGAAAACCTTTGTAATCGAAAAAGAAATACTTCACGCACTCGAATGAATGGAAAGATATCTTCTATTCAAAATGGATAGTGAAACCCCTCCCTGAAACAACCATCGAAATGAAATCGAAAATTGAAAGGCATAGGTCTGTCTCACACTCTTGATCTTTCATTATAAATAATCACAGTTGCACACCGAGTAGGCACAGTCACCTTCAAGGTATCAAGACAGCTACTTCCGTTTTCTCGAATAAAAACTCACTCTAACCCAAGCCTATCAAAAATGTCTCTCAAGGTAAGGATCATAACAAGGACATGTGTATAAAATTTTCATTTTCATATATCCACTCGTAGTTTGTGATTGCCCTATGCATTTTCGGAGTTGTGGCTGCTGGTGAATATGGTTCATCCGATGGAGGTCATCATGTGGATTACTACGCACCACCCAAGTACGACTTCACCTATGGCGTCCATGACGAACACACCGGAGACATCAAGAGCCAGTCCGAGGCTCGGGATGGCGATGCCGTCCATGGCCAATACAGCCTGATCGATTCCGATGGCTACAAGAGGACCGTCACCTATACCGCCGATGATCACAGCGGTTTCAACGCAGTCGTCCATCGGGAGCCTTTGGGATACGAGGCCCATGGAAAGGGATCATACCACTAAACCGAGGACATTTAGAGTATCGTTGAGTAGTGCTTAATTCATTCAAACAAAAACACACTGTTTCCTAGTACATAAGTAGAAACAAATTATTAAAATTTTATACAAAAAAAAAATATTGTTTTATTGCTTACACATGGGTGCCAACGGGAAACCGGTTCGCATGGATACTATCCGATTGTAGAAATGTACATAAATTAATTATGAATAGCTAAACGTTCACGCTTTCTCGAAGACAGACTCTGTAGTTATTAATCGATTCGAAAATATTGCTCGTACAGCAGACTTCGGTGAGCAGGAACAGTGTTTGATAGTTAATTTGCATAAATTCATAAAGTTCTAAAGGCCAAGGTTACCTATACCGATGGCACAACTGTTTTAGGGATAGGTGGGTACATTTTTATAGTTAGTCACTCTGACTGTGATCAGGAGGGTGCAATTTGATCTAGTCCATGCTAAAAACAGTTCGAAAGTCTGTCCCGGAGAATGCAATTAAACGGTTTAGATTAGATGAGCTTAAGCTGGTTCTAAAAATGGATGAAAATCCACTTAATCAATTCAAGAATTAATGGCCCATCTGCAGTTTTTGAATAAAGTGGATTATGCAAATTTATTTGCAAAGCTTAAGCCCACTTAAGCGTATTATGTCTAGGCCTTAAGGTTCCGCAATGTTGTAAAGGTGATAAAATGCAACTTTGTGGACATTGGAGATCAGAAGAGCCTCTGCACTTTTCGCTGACTTAAAGGAAGAGCTCTTTGTCGGTAGAATGACAGTTGTATAAGCTAAGTTAAGTTTGCATTTCCACATAATGGCTGACATAGTTAAACACATCGATTTATTTTTTCCGACTAGGGAAATCTAGGCAAGGCAAACTAGGTCCACTTTAAGCGACTAGAGTTGTGAATATGGCCAATGACAGCAAATTATCTGTCAGACGATCAAACATGAAAGTGGTGCCAATTGTGTATATTAAACTATACTTTAACATTTCAACTAGAATGAACTGCTGGATTTTGGTAACACTGTGGATATAAATGGCAAGACGATAAAATCAGCTGTCACAATAAAAACAGAATAAACAACTTCACTGAGCGATTACCGACGTTGACAATTTACAATTTTCATTAAAAATTACAGAAAAGTCATCGCCAAATTCGA
The DNA here is from genome assembly GCA_936431705.1 of Cheilosia pagana. Classification (NCBI taxonomy): domain Eukaryota; kingdom Metazoa; phylum Arthropoda; class Insecta; order Diptera; family Syrphidae; genus Cheilosia; species Cheilosia pagana. The sequence goes on from OW386169.1 coordinate 5,580,396, forward strand.
GTAAATTACGTCAATTGAAAGTAGTTCATTCAGCTGGCTGCTTTCATGCTCATTTTTGGATTGCACTTCATGCGGTTTGGTTTAATTTAACTGTCAATGTCAACACACTGCACGAACCTACTGTGAGGGTGACAATTGTGACATTTAAATGACCATTTGGCAAGCAGAGATCTAAGTAACCATTATTTATTTAGTTTTCCTAGATATATTGGTTGAAAAATTATATCGCCTTATTTATGTAAATGAATATCCATTTACAGGGTGCCAAATTACTGAGTAAGAGTTTCTACTATATGTTTAAGAAATAATGCGCCTCACTAATAACCATTTTTAATTTTTAGCCTTCTACTTAAATCAATTTGTGGGTTGCTATAGATAATTATCTATTGACGTATACAAAATTTCGCCACTTGACTTTTTAAAATAAAAACAGTAGGTAACACTTAAAATGGTTATTGGCACCGGTGGAATGTGAATTGTGATGAAAGAGATTTTTTTCCTAATTTAAAGTTGATTAAATTAAGTTAGAGAGAAGAATCACAAAAACATCAAAAGCAACTGTGTCAGCTGTCAACATTTTCTATGTTCAATTCAGCTTCTAGTGCTGAAGTTATTCCTGTTGTAAAATTTCCTGTCGTTATTGATATGATTTCCCGCTTTAAATCAAGTAAGTCTGTTGACAGCTGGCTGAATTATTGGGGATGCAGTTCATGTAAAACGTCAACTTGATTTGTCCGGACTAGGTATACAAAAGCGTTGGTTAAGTCAACTTGAATTGTTGTTTATTCTCTCAGTTTATTTTGACACTTCGAAATGTCAACTGAGTATCCAGGCAGGAGTTTATTGGCTATATAATATTTGTCGGCTGCCCCTCCATAAATGTCAACAAAAAGAGGAATTCACATGACAAACAAATCTTGGGCAATAAAAAATTAAATACCATCAAGTCAGTCAGCTGTCAAACTTACTAAACTAGAATTCCGAATTTCAGCATAGTATTTCCATTTACAGTGGCATAGATTGCTCAACAGTTTTTTGAAGAAGCAGTTTTGTATTGAATGCTAAGTTTTGGCAGAATTACGAATTTGTGGCTGACGTAGGGAAAAGTGACATTGCCGACAAACCTAGTTTTGACAACGAGTCAATTTAATCGATTTAAGACAACTAGATTTATGAAAGTGTCACATCTAACTTTGATTACGATTGAAACTGCAGTCGGTAACGAAATCGGTATGTCAGTTGGCAGGGTAATGAACTCGTTTAAATAGGGTGCTAAAAAGGCCGTTCAAAAGTGAATTCGAATTTATGTGATAAATAGAAACAAACTCCCGATGCGGTTTTTGATTGAAAATAAAATTATATCTACATTTTGCATGCACGCGGTTTTCCACTCTTGCTAAGGTGTCAATTTGGCGGTTATTAACACTTCTGTCTCAAGGACTACCAACTTTTCTAAAAGTAACTCCACACGTCACTAGATTTAGTTTTCGCAATAAATTTCAAAACAAACAAAAAACTGAGATTCAAGTCATTTTTGCTGGCGTCGTTGTTTAAACTATAAAAACCTGTATTTTGAAAACAGGATCTAAAAAAAAATGTCCATCTTTGAATTATACCGACAAAACGTCGCTCAATTTGTCACTTTCCTGTCGAGTTTGCTACGCTTAACAATTAACTAACCAATTAAACACAAATTAATCAATTTATCTAATAGAATATCTGTATCGAACTTCCGTTCTAACTGTACGCTGTTTATATGGCATTTATTTTTAGCGATTTCCAACCTCATTATCATTACCATCATCGCCACCGTTTAGTTATTCAAATATGTAGATAACCGTGCTTATTAAGACCTCACATCTGGTCAATGGCGATGGCTAACCCTGCCAGACAACAAACACCCCGTCTGACACCGTCACCGAAGACACCGTCAACACAACAAGCCATCTGTCTATGGATTGGCACTGGCACTGGATAAACAACAGTAACACGTAACACGTAACACCCTCTGAGAACGTATATCGAAGGCGAAGGCGAATAGTCTAACAAATATCGGTGATGGGTTCGGACGTACTGCTACTGCCAAAGTCGAGGCATCGGACCAGCGACGGTGATTTTTTAAACAAACAAACAAAAAAATATAAATTGCATTTTACAACGGTTTTCCTTTTTCTGTTTCCTTGTCAAGACAGCGTCAAAGATGAGAGTTCGTCTGGCAGCCTTGTTTGGTTTTGTGCTCGGCTTCGCGATGGCATTTGTCACGCTGCTCACGTACGGTGACTCTGTTATCGAGATACTCAGCGAACGGCCAACTACCATGATAGGGGTTACCACGGGTGAGGGTGAGGGCTCAGCTGAAGTTATCGCATCCGAATCGAAAGTGAATCTATACAGCGAAGTTCGCGTTATATGTATGATACTGACCTATTCGGGGAATCATGAGAAGGCCTATCATTTGAATGCGACTTGGGGCAAACGCTGCAATCGATTGATTTTCATTAGCGACGAAGACGACTTAGAACTGGGAGCTGTTAACCTCACCATGGTGGATGGTTATGACAACTTGTGGGCCAAAACGCGGGAGGCATTTCGCTATGTCTACGAGAATTACTACGAAGAAGGCGATTGGTTTTTGAAGGCAGACGATGACACGTAAGTGCTGTGTTGGCAAATACGACGGATAATTGAATCATTATGGATTTTTTCTCCGGCGCATTTTAAGATACATCATAATGGAGAATTTGAGATATTTTCTATACGGATACGATACGGAAAAGCCAATTTATTTCGGACACAAATTGAAATACAATGACCAAGTGAGTATACAACTTAGAGACAAACAAAAAGCTATAAGCAACACTGGTTGCGGTTGATTGATGTTTATTTGAGTTGCTACCGTATTTTTTATGCTGAAGTGTTGATGGGCTGTGTTTGGATTTTTTTTTTGTATAGGCTCTCTCTTTGTTTGAACTGTTTTGCATTTTATGCGCTCTAAATTAGCCCTACGGCTATGATCTTTCATTAAGCAAAGATTAGATTGCGTGGCAGTTTTGCATAAATGTCAGCAGGCGAATGACAGGCGTATCTGTCAAATTAACAGACTATTGGGATATTTATTTATTTATTTGGATATTTAAGGCGTTTGTTATATAAACTGTCAAAAGTGTATAGCATTGTTACCCTATAAAATGAAGAACTTTCTTATATTTTTGACAGCTGTCGTCTGTCACAGATTTTACTCTGAACGCAACAGGTTTGTTCCTTTACTTTTATAGTAAAAATGGAAAAGACTGTCAAAATGACAGTGGAGGGGATGAATTCTCTCTCAGAGATGGAAACTTACACAAAAGTTAGGGAACGCTTTTGTGGTAGCCTGTGAAAAATAACAGATGCAAATATTCCACCCAAATGCCCAAATGTCAGGCAACTGACAGCTGTTTCAATTTTTGCGCAAAGAAATTTGTTGAGTAAAAACTAGTAAGAGGGGGAATTTCTTGCTCTCTCGAAGCTGCTTGGAGTTGAGGAACGACAATAATTGAGTAAAATGCGTAAGAATTCGTAAAAATTCGAAAGATTTAATAGTACAGGAACAGACCTATTGCATTTGGTAATCTGATCCTTTTTTTTTTTCTTCTGAATTATTCTTTTTAATAAATGAATCTTAGTAAATTTTAATCTTCAGTGTTTTGATTGGCTAAGAAAAGTACGCTTATAATATTTAATGATTTAAAAAACACCTCCTGGTTAATAAATTTTATTTACATGTAGATGGTCCTATACTTTTCGTTTGTCTTGGATATTTTGTTCGCATTCGCGTTTCGTTCGCTTTCAGTTCCTGGACGAACGTTTTTGTTCGCCGGCGAGTTCATAGGGGTATCCCTGGCGAAGGTCAATCAAAGAATCACCAAAATCCATTCGACGGAGCAAAATATGAACAACAAGTGATGTAGCAACGAATATACCTACATTGCGAAAGAATTTATGCAAATTCCCTGTAGAACGATTAAAAGATTTAATAATCGTTCAATGACATTGAAAAATATGAAAAAATTTACACTACCTGTGAAATATGTTTTGTATGAAGCTGTTTGTGATGATTTGGTTGACGTTCGCCAGAAACTCCGTTTTTGAGTATCCACCATTTATTTCTAAAATTAATTTCTTGTTTTCCTCTGAATCAGATCACAATCATGTTTAGAATTAAATCAAATTCTGTTAATTAAAAATTCAATACAAATAGGCATAAACTGAAATTTGACAAATACGTATTACCATACTCGTTAGAGGTTAGAATATTATGCCAACTAGTTACGCTAAAATGCAGATTTTTGTTTTCTTCTCGAGTCACACGAAACACTACACCGAAATAAAGTGTCTATAAAACTGGAAACAAATTAAACTGCATTATCGAATTCACGACGCGACGATAACATTACCGCAACAAAATATAAACATTGTTTTAATGGCCAAATTTGGCCAAACTGACTGAAGACAAAGGAACCCAACAAATGTCAACAAGTCACAGCCATTACCATTACGTAAATACAGTTTCGTAAGCATCTTAATCATCTTTCTTTGGGTAGTTATAAGTTATGTGAAGGTCGTTGTTTCTCTTAGTCACGCCGGCATCGGTTCGGTGGTAGAAGTTAACATTTAAAAGAAACACACAAAGTGCCAATTGCGCTAAGTAAATATTTTCGGTTAACCATAAAGCTGTCAAAAAAATAAATGTGCTCCGTGAGGTAGGTAGTAGAATTTTTTTCTTTTGCGTTCGCATTGATTTTTTAGGTATGTAAAAGAAAATAAGAGCAACCCCTGTTTCCAGACCCCTGTTTGCAAATTGACACAAGCTTATAGTTTTTTTTAATTTTCCTTGGGACGTCTTATCGTTTCGGTAATTGATTTATAAACACACTCAAGTCCATCAATTAGTGCGACATTTTTCGCACTATGGTCGGCTCAACTATTGCAATTTGTTAGAACGCTGATAAATTTAGAATCGATCTCAAGTTCAGGGGGATGTTTTAAATATCACAAGGTGATCTACATCGATGAACGGGTGTGGCCAAACAATTCCTTTATGTGCCATACCATACAACGTTTAGCATATTTTGGAGAACCACGGTCAGTGATACTTCGCATCCACGCTTCACGCACAAAATATTCAAATGATGAGGGTTTGGTTGGTATTTCCCTAACCTTCGATTTTACGAGACGAACATTTTGTATTTAATAATAATTTATCGAATGTCATAAAACGTCAAATTTTTACATCATCGGTCTGGACGGGAGAAACGGAAAGCTTTTTCTGCGGTACATTGTGACTTAATTTGAAGTTCATTTTGACAGTTTCACTGCCGTCATAAGTCGTAAAGAATACATTTAGGTAGCCTGAAGTTATTAACCGTATAGGCAAAGGCAAGTACTCATTAATCACGCTATATGCAGAACGCACAGTAAAAAGTTATACTCATATTTATTACCGCCATTGATTTTATGATTATGGCAAAATAGAAATGCCACCAGACTTTGAGAAGGTGTCATTTGTCGCATAATTCACTGTTTGACATTGTGTCAGCCGCAGTGGATATTTTTTAATGATGAAAGTGCAAAGATGAAATATATCTCCCGTCTCTTGATGAGACTATTATACATTTTGTTGTAGATTGACATTAATCAGCTTATTTCTTAAATAGTGATTACACCAAGCCTAAACTTACTGTACAGGTACACTACGAGTTGGAATTATAATCAACTGCGATCAACATATTAAAAAAGTGTTTTTGATTTAAGACACATATAGAAAGAAACATAAAGTGATCTCCTGATCTTTGTGTCTTTTGTTATATTTTACTGAAATCAAAATAGTTCTAAGGTATGACCTGCCCTTTCTCTTTGCTTCCTTCTAAAGCTTAGTACGCTGCTCGAGCTGAACTAAAATTTATCTGCTCTTCAACTTTTCTCTTCAAACATCAGCTAAAATTCTAGCTAAATTGTGACATAGAGACCGCTGCGGATAAGTGTCACAAAAAACAGCTGTTCTTTGAAAATAGCTCCCTTGATTCAAGGCGCAGTGGCTTAGTGGTAGTGTGTTGGGCTACTAAGCGAGGGGCTCAGGTTCGAATCCCGAGAGGGCCAAATTACATCTTAAGGTTTTTTTCCACTGCGCCACCTCTCGCGAACGTCTGACAAACATCCGAGAGTAAAACTGTCATGAATGAGCTTCTCAATTAGCCGTTTGGACTCGGCGTAAAATTGTAGATCCCTTCCATTCGTCCTAAAAATTGAAAACCCACACAAAGCGAATGGTTGCGAGAAGCTAGGCCTTGGGTCCCATAGACCTGTCGCGCCAAAATATTTATTTATATTTTATTTGATTCAAAATCTGCAAGGCTCCATATCGATGGATGTTGCTCCCGCAGCATCGCCAAGTATTTCTAAGAACTTCTCTGTCATTTTAATTAAAGACTCTAGCTCCAGGTACTCCTCGTCAAGGGCTTTATTAAAATCACTCATCTTTACACAACAGAGCAGAGCGATCTGTCAAAATTTAGCTTGAAAATTTTTACAGATACATGAAAGACATTTAGAAACAAAAGTATGATTTTTAGCTCTAGCTGCCACTCGGCTAAAGGGATTCGCTTAAATTTAACTCAGCTAAATTTTGGATAAAATTTAGTATGGGAGCTAAAATTTAGTACGAGCAGTGTACTAAGCTGTTTCTCAACTTTAATTAGCAAATTTTCTTTTCCCCGGTCGTTCGGGAGACGAATACGTAACGAAATGTCAAAATTATATTGCGAAAAGTCAAATATGGATATGTGCATGGATAATTCTACCTGGGCACATTCAAAAACTTAGTTGTCTTAAGTCCACTAGATTGATCTGAAGTAGATGTAACCTGAACGCAAAAACTAGATTGGTCGGTAACGTAACTTTTCCTACGTCAGCCACATATGCGAAATGTCAACTTAGTCAGTCATGAATTTCTTGACTAGATTCGTCGGCTACCCCTCCATAAACGTCAACTGAAACAGTTGCCCATGTGACCGATCTAGTCCAATCAAAACTGAGATACATCAAGCCATTCAGCTGTCAGACTTACTTAACTAGATACTTGAACGTTTCCACTGCCAAAATGTGATTTTCTGTCATCATACCGTACGCTTTAAAGCCTCACTAAAATGTCAGAAAGAATGGCTAACGAAAAAAGAAATAACGTCGGGGGGCGCTAGACAGAGATACATGACAGATGACACTATAAACAGCACACTGCACTTCACTGATCATCATTTTGCAAGCCGGTGACAAACTGACTACGAGTACTAAACTGTCTGACTAGACACTCACGACTCACCCCTTGTGCGAATCATCTGTTCCCCTTTTCTGTTGTGCTTTTTACTTCCATTGAATTGAAGTCAATGAACTGTTTGAAATGAAATGTGGGTCGATGAACTTTTTCTTTTTCTCCGGTGTTGATATAAAGCAAATTTGCATTGTAAAGTAATTTATTTAGATATTAGATATAAATTGGTTTCGGTGATCTCACGCCACGGAAAATTGTTTTCCGCATATTTCTTGAGCGCCATTACCTACGTATAATATCTTAGTCCGTGTATCAATTTTGACATTTATGCATACGTGAGTGTTGAAGAAAAAAGTTCACCAAACCGACAGTGGTTTAAAGCTTAAGATCTGCTGAAATTGACTGAAAGCGTCAAAAATTACCCAAGAGTATATTTTTTGACAGCAGACCTTTCTGTTTTTCACCTCAAAAATAGTGTCAGAAAGTTGAATATGAAGACGGAATAAATGTACTAAGTTTATGATTAACCTCTAACAACTTAAAAGCTCGTATGTATTAACTTTTGTTAACCAATAATATAAATAATATAAATTTCTATTCATTTCAGGTGTACATGTCAGGTGGGGCAGGTTATGTCCTCAGTAAAGAGGCACTCTATCGTTTCATGACAGAAGCTTACAACAACACAGATCTGTGTGATGGTCCAATTGAATATCCAGAAGATATACAAATGGGTGGCTGTTTAAAAAACGTTGGCGTGCAAGTTGGAGAGTCAATAGATCTCATTGACGGAACGCAGAGGTTTCATCCCTTACGACTAAACAACTATGTTGAACCTAACGCAATCGATTGGCTACCCGGCTGGATTTACAACCGAACTGTGGATCCTGTTGTGACAGTAGGTTATCATAAAGGTGGTAACATAGTACATTTTCTTTTTTTTTCCAGGGTCCGTTTGGTGTTTCGAATTATGCGACATCTTTTCATTACTCAGAACCGAGACACATGTATTTGTATGACTCTCTTCTATATCGAATCAGAGTTTATGGATTACGAAAAAGACTTCGAGCGCTTCCAGTTAAGGCGGAATTGGGATAGCTCATGATTTTGGAAAAGCTTTGTTTTTTGTTGAACGCTGGTATTTATTATAAAAGTATTATATACAGCACTTTGTTAAAAATGCACACTTTGTCTATTAAAATAAAATATATAAAAACATTTGATCGAAAATTGCGGCTGAGTTTCTTAATTCAATAAATATTGGAAAACTATTGTTCTTAGGCAGAAATTGATTATATTTGCTGTCAATGTCAAACGAAAAGTCAAGTATGGCCACAAATTATAATAAAATCGCACATCCGCTTAAGCTGGATTAATCCCACTTCATGTCTACTGACATTTACCCACATAATCCCCTTATGATGTAATTGCTATTATTATTCTCAGTGAGCTGTCACTTTTTGACGTCTTAAGGTGACAGGACGGGTATTAAAACTAAACTTATTTAATACTTCCCGATGATACTCCGTCAAATTAATAGTGCGACTGCATTTCATTTCAGGTTTATATGTCAGGTGGTGGAGGTTATGTTCTCAGCAAAGAAGCACTTCGTCGTTTTATGATGGATGCATTTAACAACACGGACTTATGTTGCGGACCCATACCAGATGCAGAGGACTACGCAATGGGGAGCTGTCTTTCGAATGTCGGTGTACAAATTGGAAATTCATTGGATCTCACTGATGGAACAGAACGATTTTTCCCACTAAAGCTCAATGATTATGTTCATCCAAATAATCGGGATTGGCTGCCCGAATGGCTGTTCAATAGAAGTATGGATCCCGTTTTGACAGTAAGATTTCCAATCAATAATGATTGCAAATATTTTTGTTTACACGTGTATCTCTGTTTTTTTGTAGGGTCCATCATGTTGTTCCGAGTATTCCATTTCGTTTCATTATATTGAAGAAAGGCAAATGTATGTGTATGATGCTCTTCTGTATCGAATGCGAGTACATGGAGTCGACAAACCCTTTCGGCGACTTCCAAATAAGGCATCTGTTGACGCGTGAATTGGAATAATGTTAGGCTTAGTCTTTGTTATTATGTAGTTGTTGTAAATAAGTTGTTAGAATAAAAGTTCAAATCTTCATGTCACCTGTAGTTTCGTGGTCAGTTTAGTGCTGCATATTTTCGGGAGGCATCATTTGCATGACGTCAAATGGCCAAGAAGTATGCTACGCATTTTACACACAAATTTGTAAAACTCAAATCACCAAAATGAACTGATACAAAACTTTAAAAATCCGATTTTCAAAACTGAATTTGACATTTGATTGACATTTGACATTTATTTTCTTTGGGCACAGAAATAAGCGAGTTTAAGCTATTTTCAATTTATTAAACCGTGAATTGAGTTATTCCTGACAACAACAGCGTCAAACAGCGAACCAAGTGACAGCTAAAATTTGTGTAGGAAGACAGATTTTATTTGACGGGTTCATTGAATTTAATATTATTTAGGTGAACACTACGACTTTTTTTTCACAGTCCAAAATGTATTTGAATCGCTAGGCAAATAGAAATTGCAACTAGAAATTAAAAGTGTCAATGAAACGTCATTAGTTGAAAATAAATATTCGCTATGTAAAAAGAAAGGGGACCTGTATTAGACAGTTCCTCTCCTGGAACACAAAAACCATTACTCTTTGTTCTCTTCTGATTTGAATTCACAATATTAATTATTTCCTGTCACAGCTGACTTTGACAGCGAAGGCAGCTAAGTTTTAATTTGCTTCCAAAATAGGTTTTTTGATTAATGGGATTTCAAAAATTTTTAAAATAATTTTGCTGAATGAATTTGACGCATAGGAATGTCAACTTCTGTAAAACAACTGAACAACTGTCAGAATGTAAACAAGAAACTCGAAAGGCCATTGACGAAGAACTGATGTAGGGATAAAGAATCTGACTTTTGACAGTGGGAATACATCTTGTATGTACATTTTTGTATAGTTTTGTATAACTGTCAGGTGTCTCCCTTTTTTCCCCCACTGTGTTTGATTTTTACACTGATGGAGTCGCTGATAACTCATAAATGCAGTTATTGTTTAAAAGAATCAATAAAACCCTACACACCCTAATAGAATAAAAAACTGAATATGAATATAATTTTTGTGATGAATTAAATTGCGACTTGATTTCTTAACCCACTCCGCTCAACTGGTCACGATTGTCTGCTCGTGCTGAAATCTAAATAAAAAGAAGACTTAAGTATTTCATCTACACAACCGCCAACGCCGAAGCATGCAGCATGTACCTACACCTACATAACATCCTATACAACTAAAGTCATTTTGCGAACGCATTTTCCACGGCCGGCCGGCGCTCGGCGGCAGTTAACGTGTACATCTGTCAATTATTATGAAGCGTTTTTAACGCATTCGCATTCGGAACGAACACGCTCCATTTAAAGCGCTCAAAGACGAAGAAGTATGTGCCATCTTAAGGAATGACTGATGATGGTTTGAGGCTTTATATGTGGTTGATTTTTCTCAGCGATTTATGAGAGATGTCAAGATTTTCAAGATACATATTTGCATTGATGATTGAAATCGAAATGGGTATAACTTATGCAATTTACTGTGCAGTTTCGTGCTAGAACGATTACTTGAATGGTGGACCACTGGCAGTTGGAAGAGAAAGGCCAACATGGCTGACTGTTAGAAGTGTCAGGTAAATTAGGAAACTGAGATAATTTATGTGATACTTTCAACAACAGCTGTCAATTAAATTGCTCACTGTTCACTGACGGAAAGGGACATCCACTTGCCATATTTATTGACATGATTTGACAAAAACGACTTCCACTTATACACTCCGTAAAAATGGATAATCCCTCTACCTAAAAAATCAGGTGGCCATCTGGTCACCACTAATGACATAAGAAACATGTTTCACAATAGCCGACATTATTCATTGGCTCATCAAATTGGAATCTCTTTAAGCCATTCACTGTCTGACCTCCTTCTGTCACCTGGACCACCCCAACACCGACTACCGACTACAGACGCCGACGTTCCGTTCACATCGATTACATTTCCTGAACCAGTTTAAATCGCCTTCCCAATTGTCTCGGACAGAAAATCGTGGCGATGCAACTGCCGTCAATTATCGGGATGCAATAATGTCAATTACTGCATGGACTGCCATTTTTCATCTTTCCCCTTAATCGATGTGTTTAAGATGCGCCGCCAACCTGGAGTTCAGCTCACTTTATTCGCCGATAAAAAAGAGCGCGCCTCAAGGTTGCAGCAAAAACATTCACCAAATTCGATGCTCGTTGAAGGATTTTCATCATCTCGCTTTGTGCCGATCTAAATTGCACAAGTCGCCGGAAAGGTCTCCGCCGTAAGGTACCTACAACTGCGAGGTGCCATAAACAGAAGTGCGATATCTGCCACCATCTAAAGGCACTCAAGCAGTGCGCTCATCTAGAGCTTACATTAAAATGCAAGAATGTACAAAACTAATTCAAAAACGCACTTTAGGCGTACTCTTGCACATTTCTCGTTGTTAATGATAATATTGATCACCATAAACTTTTTGAAATGGAAGCTTGCGGCTTGTAGGCTTGTAACCTCCCAACATGGAACAAGTTTGTCTATGTGTAGTTTATTTTGCTTTCTTGTGTGAAGATCGTGCGCGAGTTGAATGGAAAAATGTGGATTGGATTGTAAACACTGTTTGGAAAATACGCTTTCGGATCCACTTGGGAGTCCATTTGACATGTTACATTGGTTATGGATACGGCAACTGATAGCGTCACGTGCAGCTACATATCACGATCTCCAACTGCGAGAGACTGAACAAGTGCATGATTAGTTGCTGTGTTGGTCTTTTTTTCTTTTCAGGACGACCGACACGCGTATTCCCCAGTGATCTGCGTCAAATTCGTGTTCGGTTGGATACTGTGTTCGATTTAATTAGAGAAATCTCAAAAGGGGGCGCTTTTTGCTAACGTGTGCCGCAGTGACATGTGTCACAACCTTTTATGCAGTCAATTAAAAGCTTGTATTTATAATCAGTGATGGGCATATACATGTAGATCTCTTGGGATGAAGCTATTTCGCAGAATACAGAACATGACATCTCAATATCTTTCAAAGATGTAGTGCGTTTGATATGTCACGAATCACGAATTAACACTGAAGACGTCTGCGAGCGTAGAGAGTTGGCCAAAAACGTGCTCATCAATTTCTCGCTTTAAAATCGTTCGTCGATTCAATTGGAATGACTCGAATAGCGCTTGCGCATTGGGAGTTGAGTGACAGGGGACAATAAACGTCATTTGGTAGTAGATTTTTTGTTAGTACAATTTGGTACAATTCAATTATTCTTAAATCGAATAATTTACATTTTAAATGAGTCGTCAGTGAATTGCGAACAGCGAACGAACGAACTTTCCCTCATTTTGACATTTCATTGACTGAAATCTTTCTTCTCCTCACTTTCCGATGTCCCAATCATTTATTTAGATTGACAGAAGAAATATACGTTCCACCAATCAGTCGATCAATCATATTTAAGCTAACCGCTTACTCAACTTAATGCCCACTGAACAATCGAACATGTCAAGGTATATCCAAACATCAATCGCAAACGCATGAATCGGAATTATTCCCTGTCGTCGGTTTGGTCTTGTCCAAATATATTGACAGCCGTCACAGAGTGGTAACTCGCGAGCAATTTATTGCAATAGCTATTTATGTCAATTGGATGTAAATTAAGCGGTATTTTGCCGCATTAAAAATTGTAATTATCAAATTTACCAATGGAGTAATAAATAATTGGCCACAACGGCAGCTGCGCTGCTATACCGACCAGATGTCATACTTTGAAAAGATGACGGGTCATCAAACAGTAGCGAGTGTCTGCAACTGAAATCGAAGTCCAGATGCGTCAGACCGAACTGGTGATGTATGCGCATGAGCAAAAAGCGAAAGAGAAGGCTGTGGCCAGTTGGCGATGAGCCGTGAAATTTAGCAATAAATAGACCGCACATTCAAATCGAACGAGCGGCAGTTTTGCTGCTTGATATTTTGACTCTTGATGTGTGTCCGAGTCGTTGTTCGGACCATGTTCGGCTTAAGTGACCAGAAAATTGTTATTATCGTCTGTGTTTAGCTGTATTTGGTATAATGGAGCTGCAATGCGCACGGGGCGGACAAAAATGGTTTCATTTGATGGTTAATCAGAGCAGTGAATCTTGATGCGGTGGCGCTGAGTGCATGCCGTGGAAGTTAAACTTTGAGGTAGTGCAATGGCCCTGAACGAAGGTGTTGTTTGCTGTTCACGGTCATGGGTTTTTAAGTGTTGCAATTCTGTGTGGAATGAACCCGGTGGACATATTTGGAGTAATTAGCGTGCGAGCGTGTTCAGAGCGATCTGATTTATGTATGGAACACATTTAAGCACTAGCTGTCATACAAAAATGAAAGCCACTTGACAAACTCTGCGGTACATATGAAAAGAAGTAAAAAACTTACCAAGTTAAAGAAAATACCTCAAGAATTCGTGCCCAGCTTCACGTGCAACAAGTTCAATTCCAAAGCCAGTATCATAAATTTCCAATATGCTAAACTTTTATAACTTACGGGACGTGCGACTGTGGATTGATGATGTACGACTCACCCGTATGTAACGCGCTCAACGAGTTGAATAATTAAATCAATTGCAAAGACGTCTCTTAATACCTGCAATTAAATTGTAAACATAATGCCCTCCCGCCTGTCGATTGTAAAGTTTTGTCCACCAGACTGTTGGAAGGGTTACTTCATATAGAAGCGCCGAGGTGTGATGCTTTTTTCATGTTGCAACAGATAATAAATTGCATCTGAATAGGTAGATAATTATCTACATATAAATAATAATTTATGCAATTTAATGCAACGTCTGGTTGCGGGCAATTAGCTAATTTATTAACGATGAGTTCAGATCACTTCGCCACCTGTTGGAATGGTATATTTTTATGCAACGGCGAATGTATAAATTCCTTAGCCAATTAAAATGAAATTAACATCTTTGTGATTGGAAGAAGGTTATTTAATAAACTCGATAAAATGGTGGCAATTTGTTTGAATTATCTGTTTCAAGTAATGTAGGTGGATAATAATTAACAAAAAAATATAAAAACAGTTTATTTGATTACTGGAAAGTCACAACTGGCAAGTCTGGAAATTAACGGTGTTTTCATAAAATCTGTTTTGAGATGTTTCAATTGACAACCAATTTGACAACTGACAGCCACAAAAAAAAAAATTTGGTCTGGAATAGATATACCTTGAACGAAAAACTAAAAATGGTCGGTAACGTCAGCCCGCACAAATACGAACTGTCAACTTACTACTCAGTCTTCAGTCATGAAATTCTTCACTAGATCCTTCGACCACCCTTCTATAAACGTCACCTGAAAAGCTGTTGAAGTGTCCGATGTAGGCCAATCAAAACTGTGACAGATCAAGTCAGCCAGCTGTCAGACTTACCAACCCATGAACGCCCTCAATCGCTTTCGATTCTTTCACGTTCTCTTTGCTTGTTCGTAGCAAGAGACAGAGTTAAATAAGAAAAGTAAAAAGATATGCTTGAAGTTGTCTTTCTGTTAAAAGCGCTCTAAACATTCTCTTACGTCACAATATTAGATCCCATACATTTTGGTGTCCGAAAGCTGTCAAATTTTACAAGAAAAACAAGGAATAACTGACAGTTGATTGGGGTACTAATTAGACCCTCGATCCTCTTTTAGCCACAGAATGTTGTTCCTGCTGACCAGGGATGTTTTACAGCTTCCAAAATATAGCAACCGATCATATTTTAAGCCGACGCTGTAATTTGTCTAGTATATCTATTAAAAGTATGTTCGTGCACCTTAATCCAAAGCAAACAACTTGTTCGTTAACCATTACGCTCACTTTTATTGTGCACGACAAAGTAAATAATTGTGCCGTCTGCGGCACAATTTAAATCCGCGCCTGATCGGTCAATTTAAATTCGAATTCTCGCACACACTCCATCCATCTAGTCGATACTAGAACATAAAATTGAATCGACTACGACTTGAGCATAAAACTAAATGCGTTTGCAATAAATCCATAATCAAGTTAACATTAATTTATTGTGTATCGATGAGGTCAAACATTTGCACTCATACATCGTGCAGTCAATGTTGGCGTCTCTTGGGAATATTACAACTGCGGGCATTCATTTATATATTTTTTATTCTCAAAAAGAATGTCAATAGGAGTCGAGTACCTACCTGCGTATTACTTTTGCTTGAAAACCACAGAGATGGCATCAGTGGTGACAATAACAAATGTTGTCCTCCCTAGATCAGTGCATTCCAATCACGAACTATAGTTTGTAGAAAATAAGCAACTGAAGAGAGACACTTTTCGGAAATTTATTACATTCATATACACAGTCGATATCATCGACTTTGGTTGAAAGTGGTGTCATGCGCACATTACTGGAAGGCGGGGACTTTTAATTGTTAACTGATACGGACTGTGATGGAAAAATTGTGACTTGTGTTGATAGTTCGTTCTCTAACTCTCTTTTTTCTGTTTTCACAATTTACCAGAGGAAAAATGATAAATAGTTACTTCCAGCCTGGAAGAACAATAAAATAAAGTAGGCTCGCCCAGTGGTCGAAAATCGAACACACAGTTCTTTCTTTGTATGCGCACAGTGTTGTTGTTGTAATCAAGGTAATTTAAAAACATTATTTTACCTAATTTGCAAATACCTTTTTCAAATTATTATTCTGTTCGACACATCTAAGAGTGGATCGCTTCAATTTGAAAAAATTATAATTAGAATTGCTCCTTATTAAGTAGGGTAAATATGTACAGAAAGAAATTGTGTCGGCGATTAATAAATAGATAAAGAAGTCTCACTTGTGGTCTGATTACTGGGTAGATACGCGAGTATCTTACCTAACATTTTTTGTGCCTTTTCGACTGTCGAAAGCGACCACCTTCGATGGATGACGTTTTTCAAAAACCTCCTTCAAAACCCTGGATCAATTGGGCCACGCCATTAGTAAGAAGGACTTCATTAACCTTTACTTTGACGTTTTATATACGTCAAGTCAATGATACGGTATTCAATGGAAGGAACAGTCAACAATCCCATTAAATCCAATCCATATTGATTGCACACAATATTTACTGCACAATAACTCCAAAGACAACATGTTTTGTCATTTAACTGTCATCGGCTTCTTAATGTTTCTACCTATGAATCTTAGTTCTTGAAAACTGTCAGCGAATTTAACAGACACAAAAGTAAAAGTGCTACCTTTGCTTGCATTGCCTAGATGTAACCTTTCATAAACTGGATTGTGTTTTATTCATCACCTGTCAGTTGAAAAGTTGCCGGGAACGAAAATTACTGAATCTCAGCAATGCGTTCGAGAAAAAATAAACTACTTAACTAAAAAGTAATTTAAACCTTCATTTCCATTTTGTTCCAATTTCGTTTGTTTTCAATCGATTTGTCTTTTTATAAATCTAGCGAGTAGGTTACGTTAAATTGGGGAAGTTCAAGTATTTAGCTTATTAAGTCTGACAGCTGACTGACTAGATGTATGTCAATTTTAATTGGTCTTTATGGGTCACATGGACAGCTGTGTCAATTGACGTTTATGGAGGGGTGGCCGATGAATCTAGTCAAGAAATTCGTGCGACTGAGCACAAAGTTGACAGTTCGCATACTAGGTTGACGTTTAAAAAGTGACGTTCCTGACCAATCTAGTTTTTGCGTTCAAGTTTCATCTACTCCAGACCAATCTAGTCGACTTAAGACTAAATTTTTTAATATACCCATTGACAGACTTTTCTTCAAAGGAAGTTAAACTAAAACCTAGAGCTTCTAGCTCAAATCGAACCAATCAATCGAACGCAACCAGTCAATTTTAACAGCGCGACAG
The DNA here is from genome assembly GCA_936431705.1 of Cheilosia pagana. Lineage (NCBI taxonomy): Eukaryota > Metazoa > Arthropoda > Insecta > Diptera > Syrphidae > Cheilosia > Cheilosia pagana. Next base: position 5,597,690 of record OW386169.1, read on the forward strand.
ACTTCATTCTGTTGCAGCATTTAAATGCATCACACTTTTTTCTGTTTCAATCTGGCAACAGGCAAACTTACCACACTTCCCAACCGGTCAACAGAATACACAAAACAGAATTACAGTTTCAGAGAAAACGCATCGCAACTTACCACACCAAAACGAACAGCAGCAATCAGCTGTTGAGCTGTTTTGTACCGCCACCGCAACAATTGTGAAAGAACCGCACGCACACATGCCCAGGTCCACAATTATGCTTCACGCTCCCCATTCAATTGTTTTCTTCTTTGAAGCCACATTCATAATCTTTTTCGTCATCATTCCAATGAACTGTTACCCAGTCACACACCTCCGCAAGATTCACAAACAGCTGTCAAGTGGGTTTTTCATTCTTTTTTGTTCATTCAACTGCAAGCCAATTACATTTATGACACAAAGCATGGGCTTCTCCGATCTCCATCTCCAGCTGCTGTCAGTGTCAGTTGCTTGCATTCACCAAGAAGCAAGAAGGCTTTCAATTTAACCGGAGATGTGAAAGGTGGTCGTATCTCGTATGGTAGATGATAGACTCTACCGTTTCTACACACTGACACTTGTGTCTGGTCTGGTCTGGTGGTGGCGGAAGCTCGCTCCATGGGACAGAAACAGAGAAACTGGGCAACTGACTCTTGAAGAAGTTGATTCGCTTTGCCTGCTTGCTTTGCTTCGCGTTCGCGACTCGCGCTAAACTGCAAAGGTATAGGTGGTTCGTTGACTGAGAGAAAACGATCAGTGATCAGTTGGCAGTCATCGGTAGCGGTTCAATAAACGGTTGGCATCAAGAACGTTTCTTATTTTTATTTTCAATTCGAATGGTGGCTTGACGGGTATCCGAATCCGATCCGACGTCCTATTTTGACAGCTACAAATTGTCGGGAATATTTTGTGAAAAGTTCGGTGCGACAATCACTCAAAAGCAAAGAAGAAAACTTTGACAAATCTTTGACGTGTCGGCTGTCTAATTTGCTTTCATCGTTTCTTTCCGTCGTCCGTCTGTCTATCATCTTCGTTGGTCTTTTGTTCAAAATTGCAACAGAATTGGGTAAAAAAAAGTTAATTGTTGTAATTAAACGAAAAGAAGAAGGTGGTACATCCGCGCATTATGTGCCAACGTCTCGATGACGGCGCATGTAACTTAACCTAAATGCAAAAATAAAAGAGATAATGTGGTAGAAAAAAAGAAGAATTAGAAAAGCCAGTGTTCATTACACCACACAATGTTTCTTCGTGGCGGCTGAGAGTTCGAGTTGTGTGTCTTTTTTTGTTTTCCTTTTGAATCTCGGTCAAATTTACGGTATTTTTTGTTGCCTGCAAAGATGTGTCTGTGATGTGAGAGTGGTGTAAGAGAGAGCCATTGGAATGGAGATGGATTTATTTGTGTTGGCAGCACCGCCAACCTTCTTTAAGTTAAAAACCGTCGCGTTGCCGTCGGTGTGGATTTTTTTCTTAGAAGGCTTGTGAACGCCGCGTTTTGAGTACGGTGCGCGGGTGCGAATGTGAATGCACATGTGAAAGTTTTACCCCACACAGAGGCAATTTCGTAAATCCATTAAATTTTGTTTGAAATTCATCCGCATGTGGATCCACATGCTGGACAAGTAGATATTGTCTGTGGTATAAATTTCCCGGTATTTGAAGTACAATGTTGGAAAATCTATTTTTATTCGTGAGAAATTGTTTATGGGTTGCACCATGCAGTGTCTGGGTGTGGTAATGTGTGTGGCGTGGGTGGTGTGTATACAAAATATTTGTTTTCGGTATAACTTGCTAGACATTGTTTTGTGCTAAATTTGGTTATTTTTAACACACTCCATACGGAGGTCATTGACGTTTAGATATTTGTTTTAAGTGAATGTTTGGTTGAATTGGAAAATGACGAACTTAACTTTGCGCAAAGGTCCTACTGACAGTCTAATGTGTGTTTCTTAAGACAGTAGTTAGTTAGTTTTACAATCTTTAGCCAGTTCAAAGTAAGTGAGGACAAGCAATTACATAAAAGATGCGATTCGCAATTACAGATGACATTTGTGATTTTTCATAAATTTCATGATTTACCTAAATCTACTACTTTTTTCAACTCAAATGAAAACATGATAGCTGGAAAACTGTTGTTCATAGGGGACGTTCAAGTATCTATAGTTTAGTAAGTCTGACACCTGACAGCTGACTGACTTGATGTATCTCAGTTTTGATTTGCCTAGATCGGTCGCATGTCAGTTGACGTTTATGAATGGGTAGTCGACGAATTTATTCAAGAAATTCGTGACTGAGTACTAAGTTGACAGTTCGCATATTTATCTGACGTAGAAAAAGTGACGTTCCCGACCTATCTAGTTTTTGCGTAAAGGTTACATCTACTCCAGACCAATCTAGTCTAAGTTTTTAAATGTGTCCAAAAATGTGCGTGATCTCCGCAAATATTTACCAAAATCTAGTACTTTTTGCTACTCAAATGAAAACATGATAGCTAGAAAACTGTTTTTCATAGGTGACGTTCAATTATCTACCTTAGTAAGTCTGACAGCTGACAGCTGACAGACCTGATGGATCTCAGTTTTGATTGGCCTAGATCGGTCGCATGGGCAGCTGTGTCAGTTGACGTTTATGAATGGGTAGCCGACGAATTTATTCAAGAAATTCGTGACTGAGTACTAAGTTGACAGTTCGCAAATGTGGATGACGTAGGAAAAGTGACGTTCCCGAACAATCTAATTTTTGCGTTCAGGTTACATCTACTCCAGATCAATCTAGTCTAAGTTTTTAAATGTGTCCAAAAATGTGCGTGATCTCCGCAAATATTTACCAAAATCTAGTACTTTTTGATACTCAAATAAAAACAACTAAAAAACAGTTTTTCATATTAAAATCGCATCTCTTCCATAATCCTGGTCAATCGTCACCTACTCCACTTTGACACTTCAGCCTTCAGCTCATCTGTCACTTATTTCCTGTCAGAGCTTGCACAAAAGCCAGATAGAATTTTAAAGTTCCATTGCTTTTCAACAAAGAAACTCCACAAACATTCCTCATTCACTTCTCGAAATTGCCAAAATAAATTAGCAACATGACATTGCACACGTTATTTTACACTTGTCTCATTCCAAATGTCAATGACACTGACAATGTTAAAGATGCATAAAAATGTCACACATACGACTGTGCATCTTCATTTGTAAAACCACTATAGGTATGCTCGCCCGCATAACTCTGTTACACTAAGCTAACAAAAAAAATGAAAGAAACAACAAAATAATTGCACTAAAGTGAATTTTAATGATGGCCGTCTGACGCTCAATAAATTACCGCCAACAAATTTAACTAGTCAGCTAACTAATTTCAAAACAAATAAAATATAAATTTACTCGTATACATCTTTGAGACATGTTTTGGATTCAAGTGAATGTATCTACCCCTGGGGAGATACTTTGCTTTGTTGGTTGTAGATACCGTCGTGTTTCTCTGTATGTATTGGGTAATAGCAATTTGAAGACAGAAGACACCCAAGTACGTACGTAGGTGCATTATTTTCTTTTGGAATGTTAATTGGCTGCTGAATGGTGTTTTATTGGGTCTTTTTGCTCATGGAGTTTATAAGTTATGTAAAACCAATGCTCCGGGGTCAACCCCCTTTTTTTTTGATTTCCTAATTAAGAGTAGACAATTATCGTACATCTGTCAAATGCTGACATCCCTTTTGGTCCATTCGGCAGCCATATTTGAAACTCCCGCATTACCTAATTTGGAATTACTTGACATAACTTTCGAGGTACGTCATTCCTCAACAAGTTTGTTGTGTTACCCAGGTTCGTCGTTTGAAAACCGGAACTCCCATTTAATTTGGTAAACAAACATCAAAACAAACTCAGTAAGAACAATCCAACTAAAGATGGTTCTAGCAATTGTTCGAAATTGTTCGAAATTGGTGCTCCAATATGCAAATCACGCCTAATATCTAACACACATGATGAGAACTCATTTGAGTGTCCTCCTCGGTGCTAACCGATCGACTGGTACAAATTTGATTCAAACTGCCATTGAAACTGAAATTCAACCTCAAGATCATTCTCACTGTGTGTGCTGCGAAAATGTTTAGCACTATACGTATACAGCGGATACGAATGGAGTACCTATCTCTGACTGGCATTTGGATCTGTTTAAAACCAGAAATATACTCTTTAGATAACACGAAACGATATCACCGACCGGACTCGTATATAACTACGCTGAACGCGACGAAGAAGTAACGAAATTCAATAAAGGCCCAGCCAACACTGCGCTGATCGTGATTGGAAACTGGTCTGGTCGGCGGCATCGCGCTAAACCAGTACGTATTCCGTATATTCGTATAGTTATCACAAACAATCCGTCAATTTATTTAACATTCCCAAGACGAAGCTTCACGCTCGCTATGTGAACTGACAGAGTGGGTTGTTGTTGGTGTATAGAGAGCCAACAACTGCGGTAACTAGTCGAAATAGAAAGTAAACGATTTGAATTTTGATTGGTCCGATAGGAATTTGTTTTTATTAAAATAAAATAAAAAAATTATGTATGCATAAGCCGAAGATATAAATCTTGGGATTTTTGGCATTTTATCTAGTGCGAAACATGTTGCGCTGCTGCGTCAGGTTGTTTCTCTACTTGAAAGAAAAAATAAATAGATTTGACACTTTCCTATGCGAGAAGGTGAAATCCGGTTGACCGGGGAGGCTTGCAGGTGAGAATGTTCGTGTTTGTTTGGGTGGCACGAGAAAGAAAGTCTTATGACTGAATTCGACGGAAGGTGTCTGTGAGTGTTGGTTGTTTAAGGAATTAGAATGCTGGTAAGTGGGCCATAAACTATATGGCCCGAGAATTAAGCGACAAATGTAATGAAACATGTTTTTTTGCATCAGCTGGTAGGCGCTATTGGGTCGCAACTTGACAGACTGTATTCTGAAATTATTTGTAAGAACCTATGTAGTTTTTTGAGTGGGATCAGGAAAAGGAATTTGATTTTAGGGGAAGCGTTCCTACATCTACCTTTATATACGACTATAAAATGCGAGCTCTTAGTCGATTTGGAAGACCGAAGATGTTGATACTATTCACTATGTCTGTCTTGAAAGTGACGAATCCTCTCATGGAATGACCGGCTTTCCTTTGTCCGAGGAAGTTGTCACTTCAGCAATTCTTGCTGACATACCCCGTCTTTCTGACTCCCTCCGGAGTGCAAAGATGACTCTTAGACCTTACCAGGAAAGACACAATAAGAATCTTTGCCAGAGCCCAAAAAGACTCTCATAACCATGTAGTTAAAATGTAAACCCAAAGTAGACCTTCATTCCACTTACACTGATTTCTGTCCCATCGATGTCCAAGCATCATTTGAAAAGCTTTCTCTATTGAAATGTACTTTGCATTAGTTCATTTTGAATATTATTGCATAATACACTCGCCGTCGCCGCTTCTTTGTGCACAACCAGATTCAAAGTAGATGTCCTTGGATCAGTGCGCTTTGCTTGAAATCCTTGAAAATATATATTTTCTTTGTAGCATTAGATGCAGGAGTGCAGAATTCAACATCCTGTTTGCAATATTCGGACCGCAGTGTGGATGTTTGTTTGTTTTAATAAAATTGTTGTGTGGAACGCTTGAGTTTATAACCTCACTGACGAGAAAGTACTAGTTGCGTTGGTCAGACGACAGTTTTATACTACTTTTGTACAAATAACGGTGCTGATTTCAGTATTATCCTTCATTTGCAACCAAAACCAATTTAAGCAGTGAAAAACTGGAAATATTGTTCCTGAAATTGCAGTTCGCTGTTCAACTCTTTTGTTTCGAGTGAAAATCTACACAATTGTCATGTCGCTAGATTTACTTTTGTGGACCACAGGAAGGAGTGAAAATATGCACAAAAGAATTTTACAACTGGTCGAAAATTAGCTCATTTTTTAGAGGTTTCTTTTTCAAATTAGCCTCACTTTTGACAGCTGACAATTCATTTACTCTTTTGATTTGCCACTTTACCATAAGCAAAAAAAGTATTTAATAAACAAGTCGCCGCAGTGGCTTAGTGGTTAGTGTGTTTTACTACTAAGCGAGGGGTCCCCGGTTTGAGTCCCGAAAGAACCAAATTACATCTTAAGGTTTTTTCCACTGCGCCACCTCTCGCGAACGTCCGACAAACATCCGAGAGTACAACTGTCATGAAAGAGCTTCTCAATTAGACGTTTGGACTCGGCGTAGAATTGTAGATCCCTTCCATTCGTCCCAAAAATGTAAAACTCACACAAAACAAATGGTTGTAATAAGCTAGGCTTTGGGTCCCACAGACCTATCGCACCAAAATATTTATTTATTTTTTAAACAAGTAGAAAAATATTCCACATACGACACAGTGACCGAACATTATTTTTAAAATTCAAATCCAACTACATATTTACATAATTGCTCATTTATCTTAATTCACATGAGCTTGGTTACACCACACACCCACTTCAAGTCCACCACCTCACTTAGTAACTAATTTATCCATCTGTAACCAAGTGGATTGCGTTTGCATTAAGTCCACGTGCCGCATAACTCCATTACTCTCAATCCAAGATATTTCCCATTCCAAGCCCGCGGGGGTGCGTGATAATGCCGTCGTGTCTTTGTCATCGGCTCGTCTAACATCGTCGACCATCTAAGCACAAATCAAATCATTGACACAGCGTGACCTTTTTCTTTAGTGAATCATCATACACATGGCTTTTTTGTCTTAATGACATGGGGCCTGTGTGTTTTGTTCCAAATAAATGCTAATTCCCGGCACGAAGTCGCTGTAATTACATAGACAGATAACTGATTCCCTTCTGGCAAATTAATTAATCAGTGTTTTTTGTGTTCTTGCAGAGAAAAAAAAATCCTACTGAATGGAAAGTCCAAAAAATATTAAATAAATAAAACCAATTAATCACCGGCTTTGTGAAATGTGTTCAAAGTGAGTCAGTCAGAAAGGCCGTAAATATAGTGAGATAATATTTAAAGTGAAATATTTAAAAAAATATTAATAATATGAGTGTCGTAAAGCTACCCCATCGGAGGGGTTCTTCAACAATTGCATTTGCTGCGACTGGGATTAACAGTGTCTATAAAATATTCTTGACGTTTGGAATTATTGTTGCCATCTGTTTGGATGTCAGCTGCTATGGTGAGTTTTTCTAAATTGTTTATATATATTTTAATGAAAATTTGTTATACTTTGCACTACTTTTTGAAATAATAGGGGACCAAGTACGGTTCCTTTTGGAACCCCTACCAAAGCGACGGTGTGTGTTTTAAGTACATGACCATTTCGCACTTGAGTTTTCTGTTTGCCAATATTGTCCTAGGCGTCTATCTTGACTAGTGTTATCCGCGTTAACGAGCATTACTTCAGGGTAAACGCATTTTTTCTGTCTGACGTCCCTACTGCGTTGGATTTTTATCTTCTTTGTGTACGACCTTGATTGCAGTCTCAACTATCAAGAGTCACTATTTCGCAAGTCTTTTTCTATCGCCTTGTTCCTCTTCGTGCCGCCTCGGATTTGGTATCAACTATGGCCTTTTTAAGGACAAGCTAAATGACGGATAATGTACATTTCTCTATTTCTAACACAAGAAGTCTTTTACAAAAAAATGGACGATAGCAAGAGCTTTCTTTTCAAAGGCTCCTTCACATTTGTCATTACTGATATCTGTCCTGAAGCCCAGTGCTTTTTGTCTCCTTCCTTACATATTTGTTAGATTATATAAATTTAGATATGGAGTCGCTTTTAACTTAAGTCGGACTTAAAGAAGAAAGTTTCGTGCGACCCAGTCATGCACTTGATTTTTATTTTGCCAATACTATTCCTGGCATTCCCCTCCACACATCAAACTAACTTTCAAGTTATGTAGGTCACAATTTTACAAATTTAAAACTTGTTTCACAATGGGGAACAATTTTCTTGACAGTTGCGTAAATTATATAGCAGTTTAGAAACCAATTACCAAAATTGTGACGACGGACATCCAAAGAAATGATTAACTAATCGCGATAATTATACTTAAAGCTTTGGGTAAAAGTTTTAAAAACTCCCCAGGTAGGTCAAGTCAAGATAAGAGTAGAAAATTAAGCAAAGTGTTGATGGGTCTAATCTATTGCAGCACGTCTCTGTCCCATGATTGTGTTTGTTAAATTAATATTATTTGGTGGCAATGGGAGAGTTTTGCACCATTTTTTTTTTACAAAAATGCGATCTTAGAGGAATCACATGATAGTGGATTTCCGTCTCTAAGGCGTATTTCCACATCAAAAGGCTTTCTTACTGACATTCAAGGAGTTTATTAGAGATATAGCTGACCCGTGCTTGACTTGCTTCACCCGCCGATGTCGATGAAAAGGAAGCAAAACGAATGAAACAACTTGACACACGAATCCCACCAGCCCATTTCCAAACTTTTCCCAATGAACAACACCCGAAAATGTCTTCAACCTGAATGTGTGCGCTGAAAAGAGACGATAAGCCATTACTGAGCTAGGTCTGTATAAACAGAATTTTCCTTACATATATCCAAGTTATATTCCGGGGTAAAAAGTATTCTAAAGCCCGACACAGAGCATAAGCAATTACTATGCCAAGTTTCATCAAAATCCGTCCAGTAGTTTCTGCGTGATGCGAGGTCAGGCATTTTTTATTCTACAGTTTTATTATATGTAGAGAAGAGATTCAACATCAAACTGATAGAAACCTTGTTGGCGATTGGCTTTAGACAGTGTGGTACATCTTATAGAGTCTTCCCTTTCCTCTGCCCCTCAAAAAAGCTATAAAGCCCTCGCTTTTTTTGTAAAACCTATTGGAGCCTCATTCCTAGAGCGACATACCTGTATCGACTCAAATTAAAAAAATGAGTATTCAGTGCTGGTCTTAATTTTGTGAACCATGAGTTGTATCCCTTATTTTTAGGACGAGCAACGTATCCGTCCACAGAATTAAAAACCGCTGTAATAAATGTCCCTAAAACTACAGTACTCGCTCTAGGGATTATTCTAGGACCTGTATTTAGAAAACTCTTTGACAAAAATCACGAAAATAATCATCGATCGTGCTAGATTTTGATCTAGATCCAGATCTGATATCATTTACTAGTTCGAAAGAGTAGAGCGGGTTTGAAATTTTAATAACTCGATATTGGGACAAGTTTCGAGCGATAAAACTCGAAACCTCAAAACTAGTTTCGAATACAGCCAGAAAAAGATGATTTTTTGAGGTGTCAAGACTTGTTTTGCATTTTTTAAACATTACTTTCTTATCATGACAATATTAAATGAACGCCATCAAACGTTAAGATAGGAATATCCGACTGTAAGGAAAAAACTAGTTTTATTTTCCCCAAACCAGAATTACTTTCCCAAAACCAGAAATGCGTTGGAAAACTGAAACAAAACAAATGCGTGACCGCCACTTGCGGTCGTTCTTTTCCCAGGCACAACTGGTTACTTTGTATGCCGGGTGGTCCACAAAACTTGCTTCTATACCTTACCACTTCAAGGCTACCAAAAACCATTTCGCGCCTCTTTCTGTTAGATCAGGTGAATGTAAGTCCCAAAGGTAGTACAACGACCTTTATTGCGAAGAGATAAAAATTTCATAAAACTAGGCCCGCCAGCAATTTCCTGATCATCTTAAAGTGAAAGGGCAAAAATCTCATCCGACATCTGACAGCAAATCGAATTGAAGTTTCTAAAAAAAAGAGTAGCAACAAAAAAAAAACAATACCCACCCAAAGCCGCCAAAGTGCGACCACCTCAAACGTACATTGTATTACTTCATATATCACTGTCACCATCAAGAGTGTTTTTAATTTAAATAAAACTTAAGAGGACATTAAATAAGAAGACACAACCGAAACCGTGCGAAAATGACTTGGCCATCACTATTCGTGTACGTCATTTACATTTCTCTCGGTTACACTTGGCTGTCATGTTGACAACCTGTACGGTTTTGCTTCTCTTTGTATCTTTTCACTTTTGACTGGGCCAAAATGTGAATAAATCACCTTGAAATGTTGTGTGCCGCTGTGTCTTGCCTTTCGTTTTTTTTTTTTAGAACTAAAGATGTGCAAAACACTTTACCGAACAAAACGGTAGAAACTGCGAACAAATTTCGAAGTTTTTTTTTCGTTTGTTCAGTTTGGTGCGCGCAAAACGACAGATCAAAAGGAAATCGCAGTTAATTATAAACGTTTGGCTTGGCAGTGACGCGTTTGGGCATTACAAAAAGAAAAACCGCATGCAGTACAGTGGTGTAATGGGAGATCAATATTAATTAAGAAAACGGCTGTTTTTGCACTTCCAATTCGGATGGATGCGGAGTGATGAGGTTATGGGCACGTCAATGGCGGCACTCAATTGGATTTTCAATGGGTAGGGGTTTTCCTTTCGACATTTTCCTTTAAAATCTAATAGCTCAACTTCTTGGGCATGTTTTGTTAGCGTTTTTTACATGAGTCTGTTCCAATAAAACTGAAGTTAAAATTTAATTTGGGACCGGTAAAAAATTCGCAGAATGAGCAATTTTGACACTGAAAATTTACAATGCTTATAAAGTTACAGTTGTCGCTCTTAGAATCTATTCTAGGACCTGAATTTAGAAAACTCTTTGAAAAAATCACGAAAATAATCATCGATTGTGCGAGATTTTGATCTAGATCGAGAAATATTTTTAGTAACTAATATGGTTTACTAGTTCGGGTTCGAAATTTTAACCACATCGGAAACGTTTCAATAAAACTTGAAGTCTCAAAACTAGTTTTGTAAAAAACAAGAAAATGTGATTTTGAGGTGTCAAAACTTGTTTTGTATTATTTAAACATAACTTTCACATCATGACAAAATTAACTGAACGCCATCAAATGTTGGAAATGTTAAGCTAAGAATATCAGTCTGAAAACTAGTTTTATTTACCCAAAACCAGAATTGCATTCCCAAAACCAGAAATGCGTTGGAAAACTAAAACCAATTTTATGATAAGAACCGAACATCGTGAATTTCTTAAAATAGATTTTTGATGATTTCTTACAAAACTAGTTTTACGTTCAGTCTTGCAAAATGTGAATAATTAGGGCGCTGGAAAAGTGACAAGTTGCTGTCACGAGATTTCGGAAAAAAAAAAATACGTAAATTGCTGTTGTATGTTGCTCCGCTCTGTTCTATTCAATATTTGATGCCCTGAGAGCTGAGACTCGTGATAAGAGCTTGAAAAATCAATCGTGCATGCGTTCCTGGCAAGAGAAATGTCTTTCCAAGGAATATTTCCCGAGAACTACTTGCGCAGATGGCTCCACAATGCAAACTTTAATTCAGTCGGTATTTTTCTGAGAGAATTAAACTCGCCCTTTTAGTCAGCCCATCAATAAAAAAGCATTTGGATGATTTCACATCCTGAAAGTTGCTTGATGACTTTACAGCAACCACCGCCAGATACATTTATACTTATTATGTTTACGACTATTCATGTCAAGTTTCTAATATTTTTGTTGTTAAAGATCTTCCCGGCTATAAATCATATTCATTATTCATCTTAAACTGCAACAAAGTAATAAAAATAAATATGACACAAGAAGGAGAGAGCGTGCGCTGAGCATTACGAAAATATTTTCCTCATTAAAATTATTTATTGCCTGGTAAAGTTAATTTCCCCCCAGTGCTTGTGTTTGAAGGCTTCTTCTTTCTTTCTTTTTTTACTACATGAAAGCAAGTTGTCTCTATACGTTTCAGACAATTTACCCGATTTGATATCCATTAACCGTCGAACATCCGAGGGTTCACTGGTGATGTTATTGGCACTATACGAAGGATTTGAAATCAAAAAAAAAAATATTAAGACGCTTGATATTGAACCGTAGAGTCAATATTCAACCAATAATGAAGACCAAGCAGAGTCGCGAACCAGCTTAAAATTAAAACCTATGGTCAACCCAAGTTTCCTACAGAAATATAAAAACATTCACATACTGATTGCCGAAAATTGATACAAGCATTATAACTCACAACCACCTTGAGAACATTATTTTTGATCTGTCTCCGTACTCCATGTCTGATAACCGGATAGACAAGCAAACAGACGTGACGTACCCATGCTTTGTGCCACAATTTAAATGAAAAGAGACGAAAAAAAAATTAAATTAAACTGGTTCAGTTACTATTCAAGTGGATAATAAAAACAAGGAAGCGAAGATAAATTTAGAAAAAGAATGGCGACTTCAAGCAGATGTTATACATACCATTGGAACGCAAGTCCGTAACCATATACGACTCTAGACGCGGGCAAAAGTTTCAGTAGTGCCACTGAGGTTGTTGACTTTTTTAAACGAAATGAAAAATAATATAATAATAATTATTAATATAACAAAACGCAGTTTAAACTATATCTGGTATTTATTTTAACTGTCTTTTGGACTGTAGAAATCGGCATCGCATAGACGAAAAGTTGTGAGAACGATGTCAGAGTGTCAGAGGATCATTCCCCCAGTCATCCCAGGATATTTTTACTAAAATAAATAAATGCTGTGTTCGTTGTTTGGCGCGCGAAGTAGATTAAATGAGCTTCAAGTATCCCCAGCTAAATGGATATCGTCTGTGTACGCGTTCCCTGGAAGACGATTCTCTATGAGTTTGAGCGCTATGTCTTTAAAATCATTCCTACATCAATAATTGCACAAAGTCACAAGCCATTAACACAGGAGGTACAGTTTTTCAAAAATCGTTGCATACTCTGGGGGATGTTAAGGCACACTGATCGGTCTGGCTGTTTTATTGAACATCGGCGGTTGGATTCATTGTCAAAAGTCATTAAACTGGTCCAGTTTTCCAGTTACATCGCACATTGGATTAAGCTGGCTTACTCCCATGGAATTATATTTCAATTCCCCTTTTCGTGGTGGGTCAATGTGATTTTTTAACTTTCTCGTATACGTAGTAAGAGAAAGGTATTGTAATCGTACAAAAAATCGAACTCGAGATTTTAATCAAATCTAACATTACGATGATAGAGGAACTCGAAAAAGTGGGGCTCGCAATTCTGTCCGTCTGTCCGTCTGTCCGTCTGTCCGTCCTTCCTGAGCTCTACAGCGCAAACGGCTGGACGGATTGCTTTCAAACTTCGGATTTGGAGTTGGTGGGCTTACAGTTCGGGGCCACTTTTTTTTTTGCACGTTAAGTGTTGCCGTTCTAACGGTATTCAGCAATTTTGAGTTTTTCGAAAACGGCTCTAACGATTTCAACCAAAATTGTTATTTGGGCTTAAGTAGGTGTAACTAAGATGGCTGCATACTCAGTTTTTCGCAGAAAAATCGAATAACGGTAATTTTGAAAATTGGTCATATGTCGAAAACGGTCAAAACCATTTCGACAAAAATTCATATTTAAGGTAATGCGGTCATTCCCAACATGATCGCATACTCAGTTTTTTCCTAAATTATCGTTCAACGTACTATTTTTTAAAAATGTCGTTTTTTAAGACTTTATTTAATTATGGTTTACTTGGAAACGGCTCTAACGATTTTAACCAAAATGTATATTTGCGCTATGGTATATGGGGTAAACATGGCTGCATACCCAGTTTTTGGCTAAAAAGTCGAATAACGGTACTTTTGAAAAGTGGCCTTATCTCGAAAACGGTCAATACGATTGCAACAAAAATTAATTTTGTATGTAATATGGTCATTCCTAGCATGATAGAAAACTCAGTTTTTCTCTAAATTGTCTATAATAGATTTTTGAAAAAAGGCATATTTTGAGAATTTGTTTTTTTATTTTTTTACCTACATGAAAACGGCTAAAGCGATTTTGACCAAAATGCATACTTGGAGTAAAATTAACGTTTTCAACATTATTGCGTCCTTCATTTTCGATTCTAACCACCGGAAACGCTGATTTTGAAAACTGTTCATATCTCCAAAACGCCATTTTCGATTTGGATAAAACTTAAAAATCCAAGTACCTAATACTCACATCTTGAACAATACCCTATACTCAGTTTTTAGCTAAATAGTTGAGCAAGATTATTTTTCGAACTCAACATTGCAACATTTGTTACTATTTTGTATGCATTATTTTCCAAAATCAGCTTAAAAAATTTTGACTAAAATGCTTATTTACGTTAACAAAAGTATTGTTAATAAAACCTCGTACTTAGTTTTTCTTAGAGAAATGCAAATAATGCCGTGTTATAAACATTACCGCAGTACCAGTTAAAATGTAATCACAACTCGAAACTACTTTTTAGCAAATATTTCTCACTTCTTCTTCTTTCAACCATATTAATCATTAACCTTAAAATAATTCCAACCGATTGCAGTCTACACTATCAGCAAACCCGCACTTTATTTACCCCAAACACGTGCAAATTCATAAACAAATCTCTGAATTCTTTTATCAAAAACTCTACTTCGAGTCAAAGCCACCTACCAGCATCACCAATTTGAAAAGTCTTGTTTTATAGCCTATAAACAATAACAAAAGAAAAATAAACCAACCAAACTGATGATATGAACGAGAAAGTTTCGTGCGATCCAGTCGTGCACTTTATTTTGTTTGATTGCACAAAGAATCCGGCTTCTTAAATGTCTTCAAACAGTCTTATAGAGAATTGTCATATTTTTACTGTCCATCCAAATAAACCACGAAACTGAAAGCATCCCACTATTCCACTCAATGCCAGAGTAGACCATCTTATCCCACATTGCTCTCCCACACTCGCGACTCTTTTCAAAATGAAATCCCTTCTTTGCATGACTTCGCCCCACATGAACGCCTCACCTTATAAGTCAAAACTGTGGTCCAACACCGCACATCCGTATTGCAATTATTTGCGCACCGAAATTAAATTAAATTAAATTATATCGCCTGACAAATCAATCGCAGTAGATAAGTGTTAATCCATTAAAATCCGATTAACTTTTCCGAGTTGAAATTAAATAAGAAGGAAAAAAATATATGTAGGTAAATAAAAACATCATCTCAAAGCAGCGCAGTCATCATCCCACTTTATGAGGCTGGGGTACATTCAATCGCGGAAAAGACATTAACTAATCGTGATGATTTTTTTTAATTTGTTTTTATTTTTTATGTTTGTCTCATAATGCGAGTGGCAACATCCGGATTATGAGGAGGCTATCATTACAATGCATCTCTGTAGAGATGGGTATTTAAATCAAGTCATTTGTCAAATGCATTCGTTGAGTTTAATTCTGCTCAATGATCCAGTGCAAAAATTAACAGCTCAAAGGGAAGCTGTCGATCTAGATTTGGTATCAGCGCTTGCGTCCGATCAGTGACTCTACAGGGCCCTTTCTTGACAAAATCGTTCTTTGAACTTTGCATAACTTTTGCACATTAAGGCACATGACACCCAAGTTCATAACAAACAGTCATTGACTCGATCATTTCTTAAGCGAATCTTTCTTCCTTTTTTACGACTTGGCATAACTTTTGATTAAAAAGCCGGCCTACGGACGCATGAGTCCCTCCACGATCGATCTGCAAATCGCTCAAATTTGTATAGATAGCTATTAATTGTCTTTGTCACTCTTCATTACAAAATTATCTAAAAATCATTCAATTGGTAACTAAGTTCCAGTTGATCATATCAAGGCTAAAGACCGAAACTTTAATCGCCAACTGATCATGATTGCCTTCATCAACTACAACTTCATATGATACGATCCTCTTTAAAACTTCACTACGTCTTTTGCAACAATATCTGACCCCATAGCTCAAAACCCATTGACTCACCCTGTATTTCTTTTATTGATTCTACCCAAAAACCACTCCTCATCCAATTAGTTGCATTTTCCAAATGTCACCCAGTGCGATCCCTGACAGTGCCACACATCGTAATGTCAAGTTTCTAATTAAAACTATATAAAACCAACTAAAAAAACCAGATACTAACCGTTTGTCATCGCATTCATATCTCAAGGTACAATCTTTGTGTATCTCGAAAATGGTAAAACGTTCGCATTTTTTCTCCACGTTAATTGGAATGAAAAAAAAACCAAAGCACGACTTTTGCACAAAACCCAACTATCCGGCGATTCAATTTTGGTCATAATTTGCTCAACTCAAACTGACGGCTAAATAAGATTTTTGACAGTCACCCAGCAGTACACAAAGTAATCATTATAGCGAATAGAATTGTTTTCATTTCGAAACAGATACTAATTAGCAACGACAGGTGGTTGAATGATGAAACGCTTCTGGCTAGAGCTATTATTTTATTTCAGACTAATTAGGAGTTTTGGTTTGTCTGTAAATTGTTTGTGCGTGAGCCAGACGAAGACGGTCAATTTTTAATGAGTCTGTTCAACTCTATGTTGGGATGGATGATCGGTGTTTAGAAAAGAATATAACCTCACTTATGGAGAAGGGAATTCGCGATCGATTTGGTGATACTGTTTGGGTCCAGACGTTGCAAATGCACACGTTCAGGCATTTGTCCGTGTCATTAGAGAATTGTTGGTGAAGTTTTGGTTAACTTGCTTTGGAAGGTATTCAAAGTTGAAAAGATTTTTTAAGAGAGGCAGGCGACACGTCCAAGTAATTTGAGTCCAGTTCGCTATTCAACTCTTTTGTTTTAAAATTGTTGCAAACAAAATCAGAAAAAGTCTCACCAAACTTCTATAAATCCATATATAGCACTGTTTGATTTGCCACAAAATACCTAAATATGGGTTGGTCCATTATCTAGAAAAGGATAATCTGGGATCCTAAAAATTGAAAGACAAAAATCCCGAAAAAAAGTGCACGACTGGATCGCTCGAAACTTGCTCATTCGATGTGAGTTTCTTTCGCTTAGCTGGGTCTTTTTGTAGTAATATCCATGGGGGAAAACTTCTTCAAGGAAGTAAGAGTTAAACAACTCTGTTTTTTTAAAGAGGACATTGTTCAATCTTGTGGGGTTGATCGGCAAAGCTTCTTTATGTAATTTGACATTTTGTTCGTTTTGTTACGACTGAAAATGGCTTCGACCCAAATTTCTCAAATAAGGAGCCCAAGTTTTGTTCGCTGAAACTCCAACTTTACATTCATAAAACAACATAAACATAAATAATCATAAAAACGGTTCAAAAGTAATGCCCCAGACGGATACATTATGTGAAAACCAAATCAAGCATGAGATACTCACAACTCACATGTGCAGCGTCCATTTCAACGCGACCATTAAATCGATTTCATTCATGGTTTCTCTGGAGAAATTTTGATTTGGCCTCGCACAGCACGTGCAGCGAATTGTAAATCACACACCTCGAGTTGTGAACACATGCGGAACGAATCCATTTTCCACAAGAGGCAAACACAGTCTGCTCGACAACATTCGACCTGTCAAATCGTTTTTACTGATTTTGGTTATGACACAGCGCCTGTGACAGTGACAGTGCCGCCAACTGATGAGAAATGATGAAACGTCAAGTTATCGGTCAGCCGTCATGGCATCTGATTCAATCGAACGTGACAAAAGAGTGGCCGCGGCTGGATCGATCGTCTCTGTCCGCATAATGCAGGTTTAAGATACAAACAAAAAATGTCACATGGTATAGCAACCGCATACCGCATGGCGGAAGCTTTCTTCTCGCTAATTGACATTTTATGTCATAAAAAAAAAACTTGTTAACGACTGTGACTGTTTTTTTTCTCTATGTGGATGCATATAGACAGTGGCTTGCTGTGGTAGATTCTGGAATTCTTTGTTTGCCAGCAGATATACCAATACCATTCATGCGTTTTGTTGGATAGTTGGTTGCAAATATTTGCTCTTTAAGTAGCCGCGCACAGTGGCATTCTACGACATACTGTATACCAAACGGGCGGGCAAACATTGTCGTGCAAATAAGTTGAAAATGAACACGTGTTGCATGGTGTTGCAGTATAGAAAATAGTTGGTTGCGGACGGATAGATGAAAGCCTTTGATGGAATCTTGAAATAGCAGTGCGAATGTGAATTTGGATTATTTTTTAATTTGATTTCATTTGTGGGATGCCGCAGCGTCCATCTGGAGCATAAAGAATGAAGTTAAGTTATTTGTTTTATATTTTTTTGACGTACATCAGTTGATTGCAATAATTAAACAAAATTGTCAGAGTATTTGAGGGGCTATCCTAGTTGTCGCTGGGGAATGAGATGAATTTTTGTATCTCTTAGAAGATGCCGATTGAGTTAGGGTTTGAAAAGTTGACCGCTGGTGCAGGTTTAGGAAGTCTTCAACGGGGCATTGATTCATATTTTATACATAAACACAATTTACACGCAGAAAAACATTTGTAGACCGAAATAGACTTTGTCTATCAATATTTGCGGAGAATTAAAAAAAATCAACCAAACATTTTTGGACGTCCAAAACAGGCTTGTTTCCTCAAAGAAATGTTTGCTGTGACTTTTTTAGTCAGAAAAATGTTTGCTCTGAGTTTAAAAATCAATCAAACATTAGTGTACATCCCAAACAGACTTTTTTACTCAAAGAAATGTTTAATGTGAGTTTAAAAATCAATCAAACATTAGTGGACATCCAAAACAGACTTTTTCACTCAAAGAAGTGTTTGCTGTGAAATTAAAAATCAATTAAACATTGATTAGTCCAAAACTGATTTTTTCACTTAAAAATATGTTTGCTGTTAGGTTTAAAATCAATCAAACATTAGTGGACTTCCAAAACAGGCTTGTTCCCTCAAAGAAATGTTTGCTGTGACTTTTTTACTCAGAGAAATGTTTACTGTGTGTTTAAAAATCAATCAAACATTTTTGGAAATCAAAAACAGACTTTTCCACTTAAAGCAATGTTTGCTGTGAGTTAAAGAATCAACCAAACATTTTTGAAAGTCCAAATCCGAATTTTTTACTTAGAGAAATGTTTGCTGTGAGTTTAAAAATTAATCAAAAATGTATAGGACATCCAAAACAGACTTTTTCACTCAAAACTATGTTTGCTGTTAGGTTAAAAATCAATCAAACATTAGTGGACGTCCAAAGCCGATTTTTTTACTCAAAGAAATGTTTGCTGCGAGTTTAAAAATTAATCAAACATTAGTGAACGTCCAAAACAGAATTTTTCACCCAAAGAAATGATTGCTATGAAATTAAAAATCAATCAAACACTCAAAAAAGGTTTGCCGTCAAATAAATGTACCGCAAACTGCACTTAAAACTTGCACTGCCCTAGAAAATGCTGAAATTTCCCCACTAAAATAACTAATGACCGCAATAACCAAACAGAGATAAACCATCCAACCGGGTAGTTTATCTATGCGTTCACAAAACCATTCCGGCCAAACAATAGACAATTAAACGGTACACCCACCGTCATTTAACAAATTATTTAGTGATTTACAAGCACTTAACATACTTACAAGACATAAAGCCGCAGTTATAATTTTCAAAAGAGAATTCCCCCAACACACACAGAGCATGAATGCGCTCTGAACTCAATAACAATTAGGCATTACACAATCTCTTTCATCTCCATTAAAAAAAAACACAAGAGAAACAAAAGAAAAGACAAAGCCAACACAATCACTGCATTGAAAGAAAATTCCAACACCTATTCAGTGTTCACTGACACTCTAACAAAGCCGAACGAGCATATGGAATCTTCGGCGTAACTCACGACCACGATCACCGCATTATTCCAGTCCAATGACAATATGACATGAATTGAAAATTCCGCATTCACACTGCTCACGGGGCTTCAGAGCCTCGCTCTCTTTCTCGCCACCCACCAAAATCAAACAACACCGAAAACTTGAGTGAGATCCGGTATCGCTACATGGTATCTCTATCTCAGCTTTATAGAAGCAGAGCAGCGCTGAATGTGTGACTGCCTGTAGTGACAATGATCTCGACGACACCAGCAGTTTGACACTTGCGACCCAACACCGTATGCCAATGTGGGGGTATTTATGGAAATTTAGATTTTAATCGCACCACATCAGAGATTCCACCGTTGCTTGGTGTCATTAAATGACTTCGTCATCTGTCACCTGTCATAGAATAATATTAATGACAGCCAGCGTTAGTGGAATGCTTTCCTAAGGTATTTCCAGTCGTCAAGAACGATTTGATTCAGTTTGTGATTGTATCCTTGTGGGCTTTTGCAGTGATTCATGGTTGTACACATTTTGAAATTTCCTAACACTCCAGTTGGCCATTCAAATTCAAATCCGGAATCCGGCAATAACATGACTAATTGTGCGGTGTTTGGAAGTCTCTCATAAATTGTGTCGATTGTGAGTCAGCAATTGCAGATGAATATGACAGCCACATATTTTTGATTAGATGCACCTTCTGTCAAAATAAACAGAAAAAAAATGCGTACTCCCCCTTAAGCTGTCACCCAAGTGCCATTCAGTCGACGGTAAACATTGTCTGACGCTTGCAAACACTTGCTCCTTAAATGACACTTATGCCACAAATGTCTAAATCAAACAAAATAACACAAATTCCGTGCCCAAATTCACATGCCTGTCATAAACACTGGGTAAACTCTTAAATTGTCAACTATTACCGGCGGAAATTGTAATAGATTGACTTAACCACACCACGAGTCAGTCAACGCTAATTTGTTTAATATTTATTCAACAAGCGACCAACTTTCATTGGGTAAGTATTTTTAATGCGTGATGACTGATGACATTACTCGTACAATATTCTCATAATAAATCACGATCAAGATACTGGTCAAGTGGTGGTCTTTTTTTTAATTTGACTTGAAAACGCTCTCGATTCCATTGCAAGTGAACTTGAAATGAATCCAAGTTTGGCTATGTTACTTATTTCGCCTTTGGGCTATTGCTCGTAAATGGAGTACAACAAGAGTACCTACTCCATGATTCATAACCTCTTAAATTAAAGTCCAACCACATCATATATGGCTTTGGTTGTGTCTTGTGTCTTTCACTGTAATTGTCTTTTGTATGGTAATTTGGTAAATTGTTTGTTAAAGGTTTTTTTGTTGTTATTGTTTTTTTGGGCTTACCCCTCGAATGAGTGTTGGTTTTGTGTTTTGGAAAAATTAACTAGCCACTTAGAAGTTGCACTATAAGATCTCTGGTTCGAAGTGGAAACAATTTAGATTCGCACTTGTTTTTTTGTTGTAGGTAATTTTGTTTTCGAATCAGTCATGGGGAATAACAAGAGTGGTAGACGATTTTCTTAAATATAACTATGAAGTCAACAGAGTTTTGTGAAGCTTGTTAGCAAGTTTAACAAGTGATTTTGAGCTGTTTTTACCAGCCGGTTAAATATTGAAGTCTCATGATTTGCAACGAAAGAGTTGCACTTGTAATTTGAATTTCAAAAAAGGGGGTTTTTGAGCGTCACAACATCAAAAAATATAAAAAAAACCAACATTTGGGGTTTAACATTTAATTTGAAGACGATTTTTAGGGCCAGCTTTCTTCTGATAATCTTGTCAATCCGTAAAACAAGTTGAATAGGTGAGTGCTCACTTGACTGGAATTGACAAGAATTGCTCTTGGCAAGCAGGCAGCCATCATCAAACGAGAAAAAGGCGAAAAGTCTCTATTTTAGTCTCTGAATCTTTAGCTATACATATCTGCCTTAATTTCTGTTCTTAAAGGGGACAAATTAGCAGCACATAAGCCCTTGCAAGTCGTCCTCCATGCGCAAAACACATGTGCAGAATTTCTGGACGCAGTGAAGCACGCAGTACAGCAAGCAAGACACACGCGCAGAACTTTTGTTTGACGTTATTGCATTGAGATAAGTCATACAATAGCGAAACGTCTTTCTCTTGTTTACAGCTGTGGTGTTAAGTGAAATTTCTTCCTTTTTAACTTTCTCGCATTACGTAGTAAGAGAAAGGTATTGTAATCGTACAAAAAATCGAACTCGAGATTTTAATCAAATCTAACATTACGATGATAGAGGAACTCGAAAAAGTGGGTCTCGCAATTCTGTCCGTCTGTCCGTCTGTCCGTCTGTCCGTCTGTCCGTCCTTCCGGAGCTCTACAGCGCAAACGGCTGGACGGATTTCTTTCAAACTTCGGATTTGGAGTTGGTGGGCTTACAGTTCGGGGCCACTTTTTTTTTGGCACGTTAAGTGTTGCCGTTCTAACGGTATTCAGCAATTTTGAGTTTTTCGAAAACGGCTCTAACGATTTCAACCAAAATTGTTATTTGGGCTTAAGTAGGTGTAACTAAGATGGCTGCATACTCAGTTTTTCGCAGAAAAATCGAATAACGGTAATTTTGAAAATTGGTCATATCTCAAAAACGGTCAAAACTATTTCGACAAAAATTCATATTTAAGGTAATACTGTCATTCCCAACATGATAGCAAACTCAGTTTTTCCCTAAATCATCGTTCAACGGACTATTTTGGAAAAATGCCGTTTTTTAAGACTTTATTTAATTATGGTTTACTTGGAAACGGCTTTAACGATTTCAACCAAAATGTATACTTGCACTACCATATATGGGGTTAACATGGCTGCATACCCAGTTTTTGGCTAAAAAGTCGAATAACGCTACTTTTGAAAAGTGGCCTTATCTCGAAAATGGTCAATACGATTGCAACAAAAATTAATTTTGTATGTAATATGGTCATTCCTAACACGAAAGCAAACTCAGTTTTTCTCTAAATTGTCTATAATAGATTTTTGAAAAAATGCATATTTTGAGAATTTGTTTTTTTATTTTTCTACCTACATGAAAACAGCTAAAGCAATTTTGACCAAAATGCATACTTGGAGTAAAATTGGCGTTTTCAACATTATTGCGTCCTTCATTTTCAATTCTAACCACCGGAAACGCTGATTTTAAAAACTGTTCATATCTCGAAAACAGCATTTTCGATTTGAATAAAACTTAAAAAACCACGTAATACTAATATCCTGAACAATGAACCCTATACTCAGTTTTTAGCTAAATAGTTGAGCAAGATTATTTTTCGAACTCAACATTGCAATATTTGTTACTATTTTGTACGCATTATTTTCCAAAATCAGCTCTAAAGATTTTAATTAAAATGCTTATTTACGATAACATAAGTATTGGTAATAAAACCCCGTACTTAGTTTTTCTTAGAAAAATTAAAATAATGCCGTCTTATAAACATTACCGCACTACCAGTTAAAATGTAATCACAACTACTAGAAACTCCTTTTTAGCAAATATTTCCAACTACTTTTTTTCAACCATATGAATCATGAACCTTAAAATAATTCTAACCAATTGGAGTCTACACTATCAGAAACCCGCACTTCATTAACCCCCAAACACGTGCAAATTCAAAAACAAATCTCTGAATTCTTACATCACAAACCCTACTTGGAGTCATGGCCACCAACCAGCATCACCAGTTTGAAAAATCTGGTTTTATAGCCTATAAACATTAATAAAAGAAAAATAAACCAACCAAACTGATGATATGAACGAGAAAGTTTCGTGCGATCCAGTCGTGCACTTTATTTATACTTGATTCCAAAGTTTTTTTTTGAAATATTTCTTGCGATTTCACGAATTCTATTAATTTATCCTCCATTTCGGTGTTATTTGTACGCAAATCATTTGAATTCGAAATAAACGTCAATCACAATGATGCCAAACCTGTTAAAATTTTGCGTTTTTTTTTTGTGTTGTGGTGGCATTGTTTTTTTGCAGACAACTTGCAGTACTGCAAAGCATGCTGAATTTACATGTGTTCTCTCCCATTTTAACGTGCGTGTTCTATTTCCACTGCAGGCAAAATTCTGCACATGTGTTTTGGGCATTAAACGCGTCCTTCATATGTCAAATTGTACGAAATTGGAGGCGTAAACTGAAGAACCATTTCTATTTCTGCACGTTTAAGTTCTTAAAAAATACTTCCTTTGTGGATTTGAAATGGCATCACGCTTAAAATACTCAACTGATCCATAAAGATTTCTTAGAAGAACATAGGGCCTAATGTGGACCAGCAGTTAGACTTTATTTTATAAAAGTCGACCGACTCATTCAGGAGATATTCGATTGAAATTTGGCTTGGAATCCATTTACGGTCGTCCATGAAAAAATGAACTCCTCGATGATATGATGTGTGATATGTTTTCAATGGTTGTCATTGGGAAAAGTTTGCGTTGTTGGTTTCTTTTTATTGGCGTTTATAGCGGGTTAGAAGACTCGACTCGCTGCGCGTTTGAGTCAGTTTTAAGTACAAAAAAAATATGTAGTAGGTCCCTTCTCTCAAAAATGACTGTAAATATCTCAAAAACAGTACCAATATTTGCCCTTTCAAAATCGCACGAAACTTGCTCGTTCATCAAAAGTTTGGTAGAGCTTTTCTGTTTTTCTCAATTGGTAGGTAGCTAATAATTCGGAAGCAACCGTACATAAAATATAAGGATGGTATTAAATAAAATCCACTTTTGGCTTATTCATTTTGTAGCAGTTTTCGTTTAATTTTAAGCAGGCGTTTTCTTCGCAAGATCGAGTTAGAACGTTTAGATGCCAAATGTCCTATTTATAAGCTCTTACAATTTACAAGATTATTGAGTACTTAGAAGGCCAAGCGTATCAGGAGTATTGAAGTATCATCATATATGGCAATGGGGACGTTTGGGTTGAATAAAGAAGAAGAATAAAATTTTTATAAGCAGCGCAGTATTGAGTTTTACAAAAATATACCTTGTGCGAACATAGGTTAGGATTTGCAAGTCATTTTTGAGTAATGTTTTAAAAAAGGGTTTTTCGAAAATGGCGTTTTCGAGATATAAGCAATGATTTGAATGGAAAATGAAGGACGCAATCATTTTAATAACATCAATCTTACTCAAAATATGCATTTTGGTCAAAATCTTTGAAGACGTTTTCATGTAAAATAAAAAAACAAATTTTCAAAATATGACTTTTTTTCAAAAATCTTTTGTGCGGTTATTTAGAGAAAAACTGAGCTTGCTATCAAGTTATAAATGACCATATTACATTAGGAATGAATTTTTGTTACAATCGTATTGACCGTTTTCGAGATAAGTCAAATTTTCAAAAGTTACGTTATTCGATTTTTTAGCGAAAACCTGGGTATGCATCCATCTTAACCTCAACTACTTCGGCTCGAATGTCAATTTTGATTAAAATATTTTTGAAAAATTCAAAATTGTTTAAAACCGTTATAAGGGAAGTACCATAAATATTAAAGTTAAAGTATAAAACAAAATACAGCTCCGAAATGAAGGTCCAAAAACTCTAAATCCAAAGTTTGAACCAAATCCGTCCGGCCGTTAAGGCTGTAGGAATCATGACAGATTGACAGACAGACGGACAGACAGATCTCGACCTCAAAATGCTGTACTCATACACACCCACCTGTCATAGTCACACATCTCACAGCACTATCGATCTTTTCGGTCCTTTCACTGCGTTCGTTGGCCCATCTCTTGCATGTCCAATTTCCATCAGTTCCCCACCACTTCACAGATAGATATGAATCTCTTTCCATTCTTCAATTGTGACATTGATCGTCATGCCGTGCATGCACGTCGTTAACCATCCAATAATCCGCCACTTATTTTAACCATAGGTACGATCTGTATCTGCATCTGAACACACATCTACTCATATGTGTTGAAGTTGATGCAAACAAAAAAGACACAAGAAAACCACCGCAGAATTGCTCAACCCGTATCTATAGAAAACACGCGCAAGCGCATACGTTCATAATATCGCGCGTAAAATGAATAACGAAAGGAGGTCAATAAAATCACAAAGGCGTACCACGACCAACATGCATCTCAATCTCAGACAGATAAGCCATTCGAAAAACAAAAAATCCTACAGAACAAAAAGAGTATTTCGTTCATTTGATTGTTCAATGGTAGTACACTTGTCGTCGGATAATCATCGCTCAAATCCACCGAACATGCGCTAATACATCCTTGATCCAAAAAAAAATAATAAAGAACTCCACTCTGTTGTAGGAGATTGTCTGTCGACTTTAATTAATTAATAAGAATCTACGCAACAATTAGCGATAATGAGGCATAAATTGGCGTGACCCCAGATCAATCGAAAGGAAGTGCCTGTACGCGCTACCGACTTATAGGCTACCACTGCCACCCCGAATGCAATTAACATTCCATTGATTTTTAAACAAACAAAAAAACAAAAAACACTCACCAACCCGAGAGGCGTATAGAAAAAAAAACGAAAGCTAAGATCGCCACAGAGTCAAAAGCCATTAATCAAGCTAACGACCAGAGTACCATACCAACCGCCAGCAAGTGTTACACCCCAAGCCAGATATAGTTCTATCTGAGAGATACACATATTTCGGGCAGGGAATTGGACGCGGCGGCACGCATTAACGCACCGTAACTGCCCCAACTGCTTTCGACTAGCTTTTTTATAATGGTGACAACTTGTTACTGCCATTGGGGGCAAATTCGTCGCTGTGTGGCGGTGCAGCTTTAATTAATGCAATCGGAGATACCTACCTACAGTTTTTTTTCGTTTGCTTCTTTGTGTCTTGTCACTTGTGTTAGAGAAATAAAAGGACTGCGCGTGCTATGCGCGATTTGAAAGCGGATTGTGTGTATGGTGTACGAATCTCGACGACACACCTGAGAATTTCAAGTGGGCCAACGCAGTTAAGTGATTTGTGAGGACTGGCAACGGACTTATCTCAGGAGTTGAGAGTTGGAATTTAAAGGGACATCAGTTGGACGCATGCAAAGTAGTTGCCAGTATTTTGCAATTGACTGATATAGGACGAGGTCGGTACCTGACGTTGAATAGCATGCAAGTAATCCACTTTGCTACTCAAAATCTCATTTTAAACTCCGATTTTGCTAGTTTTCAGCAAATCGCTAAAATGGAGAACGCGTCGCTGAAAGAAAAAAAATCCTACCAATTCGCATTGTGGATCTGTAATGAGAGGAGTTCATTCACTTGCAAAACGCTTCAACAGGCATCTATAAGCTTCGAGTTATAGGAATAAAGTCGCTTTAAAAATTTGTCGAAGGCTTAAAATAGACACACATCAGGTTAAGTCATCAGGCACCCGTAAGCTTCAAATTATAGGAATGTAGTCCCTTGCAGCTGTCTTCGATATTTCTGGAGCTATGCAAGACGACGGCTTACGTCTTCAAGAGATTGTATCATTGATATGTCGGTTAACTGGGAGTGTGTTGAAAACGGAAACAGGCAACCCTTGAAACAGCACGCCTTCAATTTTTATCAAGAGCGAAACCACAAGCATAAAAGATCCATGAAGCCCTGCTTCAAAGTCAATAAGAACGTAGGTTATTGCAGTCAAGTTTGAAGTTATTGTGGCGCATATGGAGTTTTAAAGGCTAAGCGCTTTTTCTTTTCCCTCTGCCGGATAGAACACCAAACTTCGAGCGGTCTTAAAAGGTAATTTCCTTCGAAATATGCAACAAGCACTCACACTTTATAGGCGAATGCATTTAAAGAGGCGAAGAGACATAGTAAAAGCGGGACATACCTAACAATGCGTGTGCGAGAAGACCTATTAGGTATAGCTAGTCCTTATCATAAAAATATATGGCTTGGATCTGACTCAGTAATTAGTGTGATGAAAGACTGAACGAGGGATTTTGGGCTCGATCGACAGACAAGTGGCATTTTAAGTGTGTTTGTCAACAGCGTCACATCTTTCAAACATCGGGTAAGCTTCCGAGAGCTTAAATGCTCTGGAAAGGCTTCTCGATTCCCAAAAATAAAAACCTACACAAAATTAATGGCTGTAAGAAGCTCGGGGTTAAGTCTATACAGATTTTTTGAGCTAAATATTTGTTTAAGTGCAGTAGCGGAGTGATGGGCCCAGTTAAAACTACAGTGTACGACTGTGTCACAGGAAACTTTTTCGTTCAATGTAAGTTTAGAAAGGTTTTATTTTTAATAGGTAGGTTGGTATTTAAAAGATTAAAAGTGACGCCCGATAAACCGAATATTGAATATGAGAATTTAAAAGGGCCAATTGTTTCTTTTTTAACACATTTTAAGTACCAAGCTAAGCAGCTTTTTATTGAGTTGTTCACTTTTGTAGTAAACATTAGGGATGCTCGGATTTGCTGTCTATTTTTGAAGTTAGGGTTCGGAATATGAACACTGAAATATAACACTAAACTAATCAAATTATGTAGTGTCCATCGAATTTTCCATTCGGCTTCCTAGAAATTTGCTGAATTTCTTAAATAAGGCTTTAAAAATAAGTCGTTGAAAAATAGTCTTTGAAAAATAAGATTTATTTAGCGAATAAGTGCAGGGGAGACCGGGGCTAGTTGGCCAAAAATTAACACTTTTTTCTTTTTCTCTTGAACTAAGACTGTTGAGTTTTACAAAAAAATGCAGAGTGTAAAGATTAAAAGGGTCTTTTATTAAGCGCTTCCTTTTTCAAATTTAACTAAAACAAAGTGTTTTGTGAGATATCATCGACGATTTTTACTCGTTTGAAAGGTCCATCGTTGGCATTATGTATGAAATAAAACATCGTTCAAATGTCCGCCGCGGCTTCCATGGGTGGCGCGCATCTAAAATGTCCAATAAGTCTGAATTTGAATGATGGGATAGGTTATGTTGTGCCGCTGAGGTTCGTGGCTTATTCGCATGGACCTGCGACTTCAGAAAACCCCACAAGAAAAATTCTAACAGGGTCAAATCGCAGGATCTCGGTGGCCAATTCACATCACTCCCACGTAGGATGACCATGCCCTCGAATCGCTCGTATAGTTGAAACCACATGTCGTTGGTGTCCATATAATCCAATTCATGTCAAAAGAAGTTGGTAATCAGCGACCAATAGACGGTCGTTCTCAAAGAAATATGGACCGACGATGCCTTCAACCAAAAATCCACTCCAAATGTTGACTTTTTCGGGATGTAATGGACGCTCTTGCATATCATGTCTATTGCTATCGTCCCAAATTCGACAATTTTGTTTGTCGACGTACCCATTCATCCAAAAATGTCCCTTATCCCTGAAGACTATTTTTTTAATTAATATTAGGGTCAGTTTCCAACTTTGAGACTGAATAAATGAGTCAATTTGACATATGTTACTTCAATAATATGGCAGCTACGAGTATCAACTGACAAATTTTGGGAATCCCTATTAAAAGACATTTGAATTTTTCTTAAAGGAATCAGTTTGAGGTCTTATTAGGACTTCGGAAGTCGGAACAAATATATCAGTTAAATCCGCCTTTGTAAATTAGCTGGCTCGTATTTAATTCTCTTCTTTAATGCTCTTTCTCTGAGAGTATATGTCAGCACTCATGATGTTCCTTTAAAACCACGGGGTATCAAACAGGATGATTTAAATATCAATTCCAAACCCAGAAATATAGGTTATCAACTTACAACACCCCCAAACATCCATTGAACCTACAAGTTTCTTTCGACGCAGTCATGCACTTAACTTCGTTTGATTGCAGAAGTGTATAACGCTCTCACGGATATCATCAAACTCATCAATTAAACGACACATTCCACCAACTATGGACGCAGAAATCAGCGGTCTACCCTTTGAATTAATTTTCAATTTCTCACATCACAATATACCGACCGAGATGACGGAGCTTAGACGGTCTTCTGCGAATCGCACACTCGAAGGTGTTAATCAAATTATACACATATTGTGGCGGCGAGTATCTAAGAAAAAAGATCTAAAAGCTACTTAATCATATATATATTTTTTAACGACAGCTTTCAACATTAAGTGCGGGCTCTGCCTCAATGTCTGGCTATATAACATTTTCTGCCGTCTCAGACAGGTGGCATAATGACAGACATTAGGAGTCGTTGCGTCTCATTGTCTGACTGCGTGGAACTAGTTTTATCGCGCCTCCAATTAATTCTGATGTGGTACAGTTTACTCTTACTTTGGGTGGGGTAGGTGTTGGCGGGAACTATTTCAAATTGGCTTTAGACTGAGATTAGCTATGCCTCGGACAAGTTGGGTGCGATTTAATTGTTTGTGTGACTTGACATTGGTTAATTTTCTGTGCAATGATTGGGAGCATGACGACAATGTTGACAAGGTGGACTGAAAGTCATAAAAGTACACGTTTTTTGTAAGATTCTTCAGAATCCACAATCGCATTGATCAATAAAAGTAATTGATCGGATTTCATCAGAGTTCGCAACACAGATTCTCGGGTGTAATCTGTTTTACATTTGACCCTATTTCGTGTTGCCAGAGTGTCTGCGACAGACACTTGTGTAACGCGCACCTGCGTTACTGGCATCATGAAAAATGCAACTCCAAGTCAAACATTTGCGGACCCCTGTTAATTGCCATTTGATGTTCTTGTTCATTGGTTCATTGAGTTAATGAAATCTTTATGCGCTCAGTAATTATATGTCTTGGATTTTCTAGTTCCAGATTGCATTGTGTGTACAAGAGTGCGCGCCTACTAAATCAATCAGTTCGCGCGCGCTTTTGGGACTTGTGAAAAGCGTGTTATTTCACAGAGTAATTAAAAATTCATTATTAACGAGTTGTGAATTTAAGCACTTTTTTTTCAATGTGTCTCGCCATTTAGTTGCAATGAGATACTTTCAAACTTTAACAACTAGGCACTCAAGATACAGATATATTTTTTTTGGTCTAGATCACGCGTTGGCTTTGTGCTAAATTTAAAATTTATTACTTCTGTGTTAAAATGCAACTTGTGGAGTGGAACTTTAATTTAATTTATTGCATTTAATCGAGTTTGAATTGCAATTTTGACTGTAAATCATTTTTCAAATTCTCGTGGACACATTTTTTGGTTAATTTTTTTTTGCTTTTAATTGCTGTCTTAATGGGAGATTGGATAAATATTTTTTATAAGTGAGTCACTATTTAGACCGATAAATGTGGGAATGTATAAAAGTTGTCACATGCTCATAGGTTTAAGCGCTTGTTTCACTTTTAGTGAACGCTTTACCATGTACAAGAACATGGCAAAATTACTAAACGTTTTTTTTTATTTTTCCTGAACGATCTTCTATCAGCGTTTTAATTTTTGAAAAGGTCCCAGTGAAACCATGACTAGACGTACTTAATAAAACAGCCGATTTCAGGAGCAAGGTTCAGTCGGGTTCGTCCGTTCTTCCCTCTGGTCGCATAAATCAAATCCATCTGTCAGCATTTTAACTCATACTCAAAACGTCACTGCAATGTGCAATGGGTTCTTAATTTTGTGGAAGATGTTTTCCTTTAATTTAAGTCGGAAGAGCCATTTTTACCACGACATATACAGAAAACTGCTTAAAATATTTAAATAAATTCATTCAGCTAGCCTGAAATGTCTGATTCAAACGGAACTGTTGTCGAAGATGTAATTTTAAAAACAATTCTGTTTGTTGTGCATATAAATTAAAAGCTTTCCACGAATTTATGGAGGATTTCAGAGAAATTTGGAACTAGGTAGTTATCGAGCAGCATTCGGAATTCTCAATCATTTAATTCGGATTACTACCTTGTAATTTAGGCACTAGAAACTGAGTTATCACGTCACCATAACGAACACCATTAATTTTTACTGCCTGACCAGCCGCATTATCGAATAAGAATGGTCCGATAATGCCTCTCGCCCAAAATCCACACAAAACAGTCACGCGTCGTGGATGCATTTGTTTCTCATGTGTTTTCTGAACCCCAAATGCGACAATTTTGACGACTAACGAAGCCATCAAGATGAAAATGAGCTTCATCACTGATAATTTCAAAACCCTGCACAACCCTAAATTCGGCTACTATATCGAACGCAAATATGCTGCCATAAAATTTTACATTAAAAAATGAATGACTACAAGCGAAATGACAGCGAAACCGAGCACTGAATTTTTGCCCCCACAAATTAACTGGGGTCAGATCAGGGCAAAAGAAGGGCGCCATAGAAGTAATGTCGAATACAGGTTTTCAGTACCAGGGCGAGTTCAGTGCTATATCAAAAACGTTAGGGTAAACCCAGTGCGCACTAGGGCCCATGTCAAACAAACCTATTATTTCTTAAACATTGCTCAGCAATGAAAATGCATTGTTCTTTCGTATAGCGCAACATTTTTACAAATCCCGAACTGTCAGCTGATAGCTGTCACATTGTTTTCTTTTTTCCGTTGGCATCACTGTTCTATTAAATGGCGCTAAATTCATGGGACACCCTTTACAACGACGAGAAGCTGTATTTCTTTTTTAAGTCTAATTGTAACATAAACCGAAAATGTTGAAAATTTCTTGACCCAACTGTATTTTCTATAGAGCATTTAAGCCTTATGTGAAATTTTCAAACAAAGTTTACCTTCCTGAGTTTTGACAAACAGTCAAATTCCAAAAGATCGTTAATTTTTTGGTTACCTACAAGATATCTTGAAGTGTCAATTTAAACATCTCAAAATGTGTCAAAATTATCCAAAATGTGTCACCAATTACACCACCGTCAATTGAACGAAGCTCTTTATGAGTTCGTCGAGTCTATTTCCATTTTAAGCTTCCTAAATTTCAAAACATTCATCGATCGTAATATGTATTTGAATAATGAAAAGTTGACGTTGACATTGAAAATGAAGAAAAGAATAATGCGACATCAATATGCTGTCAGTTGATATGTCAAAATGTCCTAAAAATTCCCTAGATATGACAGAACGTGTTATAAAGTCCTAAAGCAACAAATTTCTTTATGGATCTATGACAATTAAGTGCGCCCAATTTCCGTCAAACTGACAGGTGTCTTTCCAGGTGTTTTTCCCTCTGCCAATATCTCTATTTCTTGTCTCTCTAACCAATCAATTGCTTTTGAAAAATCATACTTAGCCATTCCTTCCACCCCCACCCAAACTCAAATGTAATTCGCATCGATTTTCAAAACTGTCAAAATACTGTCTCCATTGTCACCATCGCCCACATAATCCATTTGACTCTCTGTCTGCGATAAAAATTGTCCGAGCTGTCAAAATTGTCTCACAAGTGGCATCAAGTGTAAGCCATTGACACACATGTCATACCTACTTCTTACACATATGTCATACACATGTCAATGTCATTAATTCAATCAGCAAAACATGTTTGACTATCAAAAATTTCAGATCATTCTCTAAAAATATCGTAAACCTTTGTTTAACATCTTGAACGTCATTTTATATATTTTTTTCTTTATTTTTTCTTTGCAGAAAAAATCTACAGTCAAACTGAGAAGCAACGCTATGATGGATGGTACAACAATTTGGCACATCCGGATTGGGGATCTGTCGGTAAGTACGGGTATCTATTGCCCGATTGAAATCGCCAACTGAGCCGATGAAAGTAATACCGATCAATCAGATTGAAGGGGGGGTACACCAATTTGCCTCAATTTCAAGTTGGAGACGTCTGCCAGCTAGCACTGTTTGATTGATTTTTGTTAGTGATGCGGAGAGGATTTTTGAGTGGTGTGTCGGTGTCGGTTTGAAGGCTATTGTTGTGCGGTTCCTTCGATGGTGTTTTTTTTAGTGTTGATCACACGCTGATCGAATTCATGGAATACTCGTTGTGTGTGATACGAATCTGGATGATTGATTGGGCATTTAAAGTTTTATTAATTTCCAGATGGAACAACAAAACAAATTAACGAGATCAGTAATCAAAAAGGAAGCTTCGCTAATGGTGGATAATAATGATATGGCCAAGGCCAGAGATGTTTTCCTTTAAGATTAACTAGTTTTGAGAATTTTTGCTCATCTTTCACTATATAAATATTGAGAGCTGTCATTTTTGTTGCTACACCCTATACACCCATCAATCGCGCAATTTGCTTTGTTGCAATAAATCGTATGGCGATGGCGAATTGGTAACAGTATGTGTTCAGATGGTTAACGTTTTGTTTTCCTTGTTCGTATAGTCTCGCAGTGCGGCTAGCGAAGCAACCTTGAGGTAGGTTATTGGTTAGTGCACTATGTAGATGCGCGCTCGCTTTTAGTTCTTTGTTGAATATAAATCATTACCAGATATCCCTGGCGGATGACCGTGGTTATTTCATGCAATAGGTATAATGCTGTTCAGTCGTTTTGTTGATGCAATGGCCGTTGTCAGTGTTTGACAGTTAATAGTGGAACGGAGTCATCAACAAGGGCAAATCAATCTGACGTTTTCTAACCTACAACTTGAAGATTGTTCGTTAAACTCATCTTTAAGTTCTTTACCAGGTCCCAATCAGATGACAGTTGACGTGACTTGTCAAACTATGAATATGTGGTTTCACTTCCCACTAACTGTTGTTAATATTCAATTAATTTCACTACCACAGCGTCGCCTACCCAGCGTCGTGTATTATTCAGTTAGAAATGTCACTTCCGCATACTGTACATGAACCCGAACCTAACTGACACTGCGCACTGAGCACTGACTCATCACAGACCCATACCGTACGTCAGTTGAAAACATTTTCCCTGCACATTGATAATCTGCGTCTGCGTGCGTCCCAACAACATTATTGACTGCTTTCCATGTCCGGTGAATGGTGATTAATGGATTATTTACTGTCAATTTGTCGACAGCTTGCACTTGAACCGGTTTCTTCAGGCAGCTGTCGCGCGCACCAAACAAAAGCCAAAACGTGACTAACATAACCTATACCAAACGCAACACATACCTAAAACCCAATTAATGTGAATGCATTTAAAATGCGCGCTCCCTTCTCTTCCAGATAGTCACCTCATTCGCAAGGCGCCGCCATCTTACTCGGACGGGGTCTATGCCATGGCCGGTTCGAATCGACCTTCAACTCGCCGGCTGAGTCGTCTCTTTATGCGTGGTCGTGATGGTCTCGCCTCAAAGTACAATCGGACCGCGCTGTTGGCCTTCTTTGGCCAAGTGGTGGCCAATGAAGTCGTAATGGCATCGGAATCTGGCTGCCCCATCGAGATGCATCGCATCGAAATCGAGAAATGCGACGAGATGTACGACAAAGAATGTCGCGGTGACAGATACATTCCGTTTCACAGGGCCGCATACGACCGGAATACCGGACAGAGTCCCAACGCACCCAGGGAACAGGTAAGTACCAACATTCCATTGATTTAGATTCAGATTGTAAACTTGTTTCGTTTCGTAGATAAATCAGATGACATCCTGGATCGATGGCAGTTTCATCTACAGTACGTCGGAAGCGTGGCTAAATGCCATGAGATCGTTTCAAAACGGAACGTTGCTGACCGAGAAGGGCGGTCGCATGCCAGTGCGGAATACCATGCGTGTGCCATTGTTCAACAACCCTGTGCCGAATGTGATGAAGATGCTCAGTCCGGAGAGATTGTTCCGTAAGTAGAAAAAAAGAGGGAAAAAAATCCCAAGGTTCCACCGAGATTTGAACTCGGATCGCTGGATTCAGAGTCCAGAGTGCTAACCATTACACCATGGAACCGCTTGACGACAGGGTGACGATTGTGGCGTCTTAAGCCAGCGTGTGAAAAGTGATGAGGGTGTTTTTATTGATTTTTTGCCAGTCATTTTAAAATTCACTCTTCAACTGCAGAGGTGTGTCGTGTGTGTGGTATATGGTATTGAGTGACGCAGTTTCAAGGTTATCTCAAATAGATTTGCAAAAGTTGAGCCAAAAGTCCGCACAGGGAGCTTTTGTTTTAGAACTGAGCTTTGGGATTTCACGCCTAGGAATATGCTAAGTAAAAAAGTAGTTGGAATGAGCTTCAGGAGTTTGAATTTAAACGTATTTTGAGCAATTTGAACTGGGGCAACTTTTTCCCCATCGAGAATATTAGCAGCCATGTTTTTTAAAATTGTTAAACGGCGCCTAAAATGGTCCCTTCTTTTGACGTCTACAGATAAGACACATATCCAGTTAAAGGACTGCTAGATAATCACAATCTCGCTCTATTTCAGTTCTCGGTGATCCCCGAACAAATCAGAACCCAGCCGTTCTGTCTTTTTCGATTCTGTTCCTGCGATGGCACAACACGGTGGCGAAACGAGTGAAGTCGCAACACCCCGACTGGAGTGACGAGGACATCTTTCAACGAGCTCGGCGTATTGTCGTCGCCAGCGTGCAAAACATCCTGCTGTACGAGTACCTGCCGGCGTTTTTGGGCTCCGAACTCACTCCGTACGAAGGCTACAAGCAGGACGTTCATCCCGGAGTGGGACATGTTTTCCAGGCGGCAGCATTCCGATTTGGTCACACAATGATTCCACCGGGAATATACCGGCGTGATGCGGAATGCGAGTTCAAGACCACCCCCATGGGGTATCCGGCAATTAGGTTGTGCTCGACGTGGTGGGACTCAAGTGTAAGTAGCGCAGGGACTCCTATTGGAATTTTCGTTAACACTCTTTGCAGGACTTTTTGACGGACACCACAATTGAGGAGATACTCATGGGACTGGCGTCGCAGATCTCGGAGAGGGAAGACCCAGTGCTGTGTTCCGACGTGAGGGACAAACTCTTCGGGCCGATGGAGTTCACGCGACGTGATCTGGGCGCCCTGAATATCATGCGGGGGCGGGACAATGGCCTGCCCGACTACAATACTGCTCGAATGGCGTATGGCTTGAAACGGCGTTCGGAATGGGTGGACATCAATCCAGAGCTGTTCGCCGAACAGCCGGAGCTGTTGCGGATGCTCATATCGGCCTACAACAATAAGCTGGACGATGTGGATGTGTATATCGGGGGAATGCTGGAGTCATACGGCCAGCCGGGGGAGTTGTTTGCGCTCGTGATTAAGGAGCAATTCTCGCGGTTGCGAGACGCCGATCGGTTTTGGTTCGAGAACGAACGGAACGGTATATTCACGGCAGAGGAAATCGCCGAGCTGCGCAAAATCACCATGTGGGACATCATTGTCAATAGCACAGACATCAATCCGGGCGATATTCAGAAGGATGTCTTTATGTGGCACGAGGGTGATCCGTGCCCACAGCCGATGCAACTGAATGCCACCGAGTTGGAGCCGTGCAACTACCTGGAGGGATATGACTACTTTTCGGGATCGGAGCTGATGTTCATCTACGTGTGTGTCTTCCTTGGCTTTGTGCCCATTCTCTGCGCAGGCGCTGGCTATTGTGTGGTCAAACTGCAGAACAGCAAGCGCAGGAAGCTGAAAATTCGTCAGGAGGCGTTGCGCTCGAGTCCGGCTCATAAGGGTTCCGTGGATAAGATGATTGCTCGCGAGTGGCTGCACGCGAATCACAAGCGGCTGGTGACGGTGAAATTTGGTCCCGAATCGGCGATATACACTGTCGACCGGAAGGGCGAGAAGTTGAGGGCGTTCAGCTTAAAGAATATCGACGTAATCACCGTGGAGGAGTCCGCGACGAATCACATCAAGAAAAAACCGTACATTTTGCTGAGGGTGCCAAATGACCATGATCTGGTGTTGGAACTGGAGTCGTATGGAGCCCGCCGGAAGTTCGTAAAGAAGCTGGAAGACTTTTTGATTCTGCACAAGAAAGAGATGACTCTGGTCGAGGTGAACAAGGACATAATGCTCGCCCGGGCGGAGACCCGTGAACGGAGGCAAAAACGCCTGGAATACTTCTTCCGTGAGGCGTACGCCTTAACGTTTGGCCTGCGTCCTGGTGAGCGAAGGAGACGATCGGACGCTTCAACTGACGGCGAGGTGATGACTGTGATGCGGACCAGCTTGTCGAAGGCTGAATTCGCCGCTGCCCTGGGAATGAAACCGAACGACATGTTTGTGCGGAAGATGTTCAATATCGTCGATAAGGACCAAGATGGAAGGATCTCGTTCCAAGAGTTCCTCGAAACAGTGGTCCTCTTCTCGCGCGGAAAGACCGACGACAAACTGCGCATAATTTTCGACATGTGCGATAACGATCGCAACGGTGTCATCGACAAGGGCGAACTGAGCGAAATGATGCGATCGCTGGTGGAGATCGCGAGGACAACGAGTCTGGGCGATGATCAGGTCACCGAGCTGATCGACGGTATGTTCCAGGATGTCGGCCTCGAGCATAAAAACCATTTGACCTACCAAGACTTCAAGCTGATGATGAAGGAGTACAAGGGAGACTTTGTCGCGATCGGTTTGGATTGCAAGGGTGCCAAGCAGAACTTTTTGGACACTTCGACTAATGTGGCGCGTATGACATCGTTCCACATCGAACCGATGCAGGATAAACCACGCCACTGGATACAAGAGAAGTGGGACTGTTACATCACCTTCTTGGAGGAGAATCGTCAGAATATCTTCTACCTGTTCTTGTTCTATGTGATCACGATTGTGCTGTTCGTCGAGAGGTTTATTCGTAAGTTTTGCTTAGTTTTACATCTTCATGCGGTTTATGTCTTCTTTTTGTGCGTTTAGATTACTCATTCATGGCAGAGCACACGGATCTGCGGCACATCATGGGCGTTGGTATCGCGATCACCAGAGGATCGGCGGCTTCGCTGTCGTTTTGCTACTCACTTTTGTTGCTGACGATGTCGAGAAACCTTATAACTAAGCTCAAGGAGTTCCCCATACAGCAGTACATTCCGCTGGACTCACATATTCAATTTCACAAGATCGCTGCGTGCACCGCACTGTTCTTCTCTATTCTCCACTCGGTGGGACACATCGTCAACTTTTATCACGTGTCGACGCAGTCGCACGAGAATTTACGCTGCCTGACGAGGGAGGTTCACTTTGCGTCGGACTACAAGCCGGATATAACCTTTTGGCTGTTTCAGACTGTCACTGGTGAGTTTTGCTCCCTCGCAAGTAGGCCCACTCACTCTCTAAGTCCACTTCAGGTACCACCGGCGTCCTGCTCTTCATTATCATTTGCATAATCTTCGTCTTTGCACATCCGACGATCCGCAAGAAGGCGTACAACTTCTTCTGGAACATGCACTCACTCTACGTCTTCCTGTACATGTTGAGCTTGGTGCATGGCCTTGCGCGTCTGACGGGTCCACCTAGATTCTGGATGTTCTTCCTGGGCCCTGGAATTATATACACTTTGGACAAGGTGGGTAGTTTTGTCATTATCGAAAGGATTCTTCTAATATTCGCTCTTCCTTCTCCAGATCGTCTCCCTGCGGACCAAATACATGGCCCTGGACGTTATTGAAACCGACCTGCTTCCCTCGGACGTGATTAAAATTAAGTTCTATCGTCCACCGAATCTGAAGTACCTCTCCGGGCAGTGGGTGCGCCTATCGTGCACTGCCTTCCGCCCGCATGAGATGCACAGCTTCACTCTGACCTCAGCACCGCACGAGAACTACCTTAGCTGCCACATCAAGGCCCAGGGCCCGTGGACATGGAAGCTGCGCAACTACTTTGACCCGTGCAACTACAATCCGGAAGATCAACCGAAAATCCGTATCGAAGGTCCATTTGGTGGCGGCAATCAGGACTGGTACAAGTTCGAAGTAGCAGTGATGGTCGGGGGCGGTATCGGTGTGACACCGTACGCCTCGATTCTGAACGATTTGGTATTCGGAACGAGTACCAATCGATATTCGGGAGTAGCTTGCAAGAAGGTCTACTTCCTGTGGATATGTCCGTCGCACAAGCACTTTGAGTGGTTCATCGATGTGCTGCGTGATGTCGAGAAGAAGGATGTGACCAATGTGCTGGAGATTCACATCTTCATCACTCAGTTCTTCCATAAATTCGATTTGAGAACTACCATGTTGGTGAGTAGCGGTTATTTGGCACCACATTTAGTGGCGATCTAATGGGGTTTGATTTGTTTCAGTACATCTGTGAGAATCACTTTCAACGGCTGTCGAAGACGTCCATATTCACCGGCTTGAAGGCGGTAAATCACTTCGGCAGGCCCGATATGTCGAGTTTTCTGAAGTTCGTCCAAAAGAAGCACTCATATGTAAGTGGAATATTTTGTTTTATTTTTATAGTTTTTGAAGGCTGCAGATTTTGGGTGGGAAGAACTCAAAGTATCAGTAGATCACAACAGATCTGCAACAGAAACGATCTAAGTTGAGGAATCTGCCCCCTGGCGTCTTCTATTCGGTCCATGTTTGCAAAATGAATGAGCAGATTCTGAGAAAACCGTGCAATTCGCGTGTTGTTCGCTTCGGGCGACTTGGAAGAAGATTTCCTTCGCAGGCGAGTTCATCTGAGAATCCCACGAGCGACAAATGCTTTTGGAATATTATTGTCATCGTTACCTTATGATCGACGATAAAGAATAAAACGCGAACATCTAGAGGAAGCTTATGCGAATGTTCCTGTATATAAAGGAAATATGAATTTGCGGAGGAAGATTATGCGAGCTAAGGCAATGAAATTTGTTCTGTACTGTGCATAACTGGCTTAAAACTATGCCTACGCCTGAGCTTGTGCCCAAAATGTCCCACAATCCACATGAGCTCAGCTTCAAACGCTTGAAATAGTCCAAAAATTAACCCAAAAATTGCTTTCTTCCGAAATAGGTATCCAAGATAGGAGTGTTTTCATGTGGCCCAAGGCCACTCACCAAAAGCGTCATGTCTGCCTGCGATGAAGTCAACAAAACCCGAAAGCTACCATATTTCATTCATCATTTCGAGAATTTCGGTTAAGCGGAGCATTACTCTAGCTACATAAGCCAGACATGAGTTCTCACTACAAAACTTAGGCTGTAATTATAAAAAAAAACATTGAAGGAGAAAAGTCGAAAATAAAATTGAAACAAAACTCTAGTGCATTCGTTCGTCAAAGA
The DNA here is from genome assembly GCA_936431705.1 of Cheilosia pagana. Lineage (NCBI taxonomy): Eukaryota > Metazoa > Arthropoda > Insecta > Diptera > Syrphidae > Cheilosia > Cheilosia pagana. The sequence goes on from OW386169.1 coordinate 5,638,369, forward strand.
AACAAAATAATAACCATAGAGATAAAATTAAAACAAATCATTTTCTTTTCATTTTTAGTTAATTCTTTATTGTTGAATTTATTCTGTATATATATTTAAATAAAGTCAAGTAAATAAAATGTGTGTGTATTTTCATTATTTAGAATACACATTGAATTGGTAACAATGATTTGTTGATAAATGTTTAAATTAAAAAAAAAAATGTATTTATTTTTGTTTGTAAAATATAAAAGAAAATTTGTTTAAATATTTATTTTTTTAAGAATTATTCAATAAAGTGTAATTATAAGTTAATTAGAAAAGACGGTAGTGTTGTTTTTTTTTGTCAGTGGATAGATGTCAGTTATAACAAGAGTGGAGAAATGCAAGTAAGTTAACTTATATACAATTTTCATTTCCTTAAGATCTGTCAAACCGACCAAGAACATAACCATCACAAACGTCACTATTTAAAGCGGCATAAAAATATTCAAAAACTCATTAAGCTAGTGACAGGGCTAAATTCAGCACGGATTTCAGTACAATTATTATCTACCTGTCAGAAAAACACCCATTTTTGACAGTTTGAGGAGATACCTGAATAAAACCTGTACCTACGATTGATTGTCGCATTAAAACATAAGAACCGTTCTGCTTGCAGAAGTTCTAGTAGATTTTCTTAGGAAACGTAATCTAAATGTGACAGCTGATCATATTTCCAATCGCTGTTTTTAAAAACATCAAACTCTGGCAGCTCCATCAACTACTAAAACTAACCAAATGATCATTTCTTATGCTGTTTTTAATTTACAACTCCCTTTTTGATGTTCATACCATTTCGCATCCACAAAAAAAAAGCCATTAACTGTCAATTAAATGCCAAATTGGCTTTGTAAAACAATGAAATAAAAATATCAGTCGTTCTTGAAATATTCTCATCATTCAATTTTCATACAAAAGTTCCCCAAAAGTAAATGCCAAACGACCTCACCTCTCCGAGCCAACAGAACTTTTCCTACACACCAACACCACACCTGAAACCCAACACAAACGAATAATTCGCCCGACCACCGACCGCCAGAAAGCATACAACACTAAAAAAGATCGCAGCCGTCAGCGAGTAACTCCCGCTGCTATGCAATTTCTTTTAACATTACATAGTTAAACCCAAATGTCACTTCACCACATTCCATGCATACACTGACATGTACCATCCAACGTAACACTCTGCAAAATACATGTCGAACAATTTTCTTACGAAAAACAGCTCTAGAGCAGCAGGCGCTCAGCATTTGCAGTAAGTAGCTAGTTCACAATAATTGACATCACTTTTACACTCAGCAAAACCCATTAGTGGACCAAATTTTCGTCTACTATTTCGTTTTGCTGAGTGTACAACCACTGACTGATTAGCAATGACACACGCCTACTGCAATTGCTGAGCGCCTAGTGATTTTCGAAGATTTTACGTCGCAGCTCGTAATTTTTTTCGTTGCCGGGTTCCAAAGCAAAATTTGTTGTATGGGATTGGGATTTGGGATGGGGAAAGTCGGATTATTTTGAGTGGTAGCGGTAGATAGCAAATTTAACTGGGAATGTTTTGCTTGCTTAATGACAGATTGGCAAATTGGACTTTTTTTATATTAGGATAGGATTTGTAGGTAACATGAATTATTGGAATGCCTATGCGGACGTTTGGATACCTAGTTTAGTAAGTCTGACAGCTAACTGACTAGATGTGTTTGACTTTTTATTGGCATTGGTCATGTGAATATTTTTTGCAGTTGACGTTTATGGAAGGGTAGCCGGCAAATCTAGTCAATAAAATCCAGCCTGTATACTCAGTGGACATTTTGGAGTGTCAAAATTCAAAAATAAACCACAGGTTTACAACTCAACTTATTTAGGTAAAGCGTTTGTATACCTAGTCCAGACAAATCTAGTTGACGTTTTAAACAAACTGGATACGTAGTTTGTCCCCAATGATACCTACCTAAGGACTGATTAATACAGGGGTAACTTGGTAACTGCGATGCGACTTGGAATTTGGAAAGAAGAAGTTTATATAGGTGAGTAGGAGAACTGTCGTTGTCGGCTTTGTTTTATGAGGTTTGACAAACAAAATGACACTTGAATAAAGGCAGTATGGACATGGAACTACAATTAAATGATGGCCTTGATTACTGAACCCGATTTACTGCCTCAACATAAAAGGCTGGTACGCTGTTCGAGTAAAATGAAGTTTTCACTCCTCTCCAAAAAATGCTGTGAAATTGAAAGTGAAATTTTCACGCCGAAGTGTTAAAAATTTAATGCGACGGACAATAAAAGCCAAGTGAAATTGCTTAAGTAACGCCACCTACAAATCTGCTTTGGTGACATTTTCATGTGGAAAGTTAATTTTGACATTTCGCAGTGAAAAATTTGTATGAAAAATTGGATTTCACCAGTCTAAATGGGCAACCGAAGCAATACAATTTGACAGATTGATTTCAGTACAAATTCTTCCACAAACAAAAGATTGTACCACTTAGTTTGTTATGTAAATGTCATAAAGCTGTGGCAGGATTGTGAGCGAACGGTCTAACGACTTAGAAAACGCGTACGATGGCAGATCTTTTGATTGCTACTTAGGTAGGTACTGTGTAAGTGTGGCTAAAAAACCAGTGCTGGTTCGGTGGAAAGCGTAAAATTAAATGCAAGCTGGTTAAATAAACAATACCTACAACTAAAATTGTATTTAATAAATTAATAGTTGACGCAAATTGTCTACCAAGAGTATCAGGGAAACTCGGCGGCTTCTCGCAACCATTCGTTTGTGATGTTTTATTTGTGGGATCGGATGGAATAAACTTTTGATTGACGATTTTAAATATTGGACAACTCTAAGGTTGTACGAATTGGACACAGGACAATACAGCGCTTACGCTTATGTTGATTAGCCGGACATTCACCTGCAACATGTAGGTACATAATCATTTTTCCCTTGCGTTTTGGTTACACTACCTTACCGACTTGAAAAGAATTAGGAGTTTATAACATGCTAAGTACCTCATTTAAAAAAAATTTGCACTAAGTAGATACTTATCCTGTTAAAAATCCAGCAATGCGAACCTTTAGCAAAAAGCAACAAAAATAACTCCTTAAAATTCATGTGTTTTGTTTTATTACTCTCCCTGCCCTTATGTCTAGTTTTTCACAAGAATTTCATCGCTTTCACAAATTTATTTTTATACAATCTTCTTTATCATTATTAGCATAATTTACAATGTATATTTATTTAACCAACACACATCAATTTGTCTTACATGTTTTCTTTTTCATACATAACATAACATAATTATTTTTGAGCAATTCCCCATAGCTTCTTTAGAGTTTTCCTACATATTCTTTACAATTGCCTAATTACTAAAAAGAAAAACAAAATTATTACAAAGTATCTAGATAATGAAATAAATAATGAAATTGTCTTAAATTTGTTGCTTTGAATTATAAATAAACCGGGGAATTGTTTTAGTTGATATTTTTGTCTTAGATTTAAAATTTTCTCTTGATGCGCATTTACATTACATACGTGTCTAATGGGTTAACACTAAATTACTAATTTAAGGATATTTTTAAATGTAAGCATTTTATCACAATAACATCATCACTTAGTTTACATACAAATAAAAATACATCTATCGTCTAGTATGGAGTTGGAGAGTGGAGTTTCGTTGAGTTCTAGCCGATCTGAACGACTCGTGTGTTTTTTTTTTTGTGTAAGTCCAATTTGTTGATTTTTTTTTTAAATAATTAAATAATTTACTTAAAATAGTTATTTTTGTTTTTTTATATCAATTTGTTTGTCAGGTATGTGATTTTGTTATTTTTTTTCAAGAATAAAAAAAATGATAATAATAATATGGAAACGAAAAACTGTTTGAAAATATCCCGCTGTCCTGTTGAGATAGCCTGTGTGGCTGGTCCTAATCCGGAGACAGATCCAAACAGTTTTTCTCGTCAAAAGTTGGTCATGATCACCAGTGATCAATGTCTCGAATGCGGTCATGTGGAGGCTTCCTGCAAGAGAATACGATTCCCTGACGTTTAAAAATTTCAGAGCGAAACAATACTCACGGTAACATCCTTGACAGAGCCTGCTTGTGCATTGGTGAGATCTGCACCGTTGCCGATGCTATACTAGAGCCCGAGTCTTGTGACATGGTACGCTGTATACTCATCGGATGTGGTGGATTTTGGTGGGCCCGTCTGAAAGGATAACGCCAGGGGCTTTTTGGCACATCGTTCTGGAAGCCCTTGTTCTCCACGCCGCCACTCGAAACCCCTGCAGCTGCGTTGCTAAACCCTGTGGTCGGATCTCTGGTCTTCGATGACAGCCGTCGGAGTATGCGGGACCCCAGTCCCGGTGGGTCTTCGAGGCCTCTGCTGACGCGTTTTCTATACCGCACATCACTGGATTCCTCCAGGATTACATGCCTGTCGTATGGGGTGCCGTAGTAAACCTCCAAGACCGTCGAGAAGGTGTGCGGCCACACCAGGTCAATGATCGAGATGAGCACTCCGGCGAAGAAACACAGAACACCTTGAAAAGCACATGGGAAAAGGTATTTTTCAAAAGTCCTACACTAAACGCTAAATACCTGCGACCAGTAGAAGCCAGTAACACCAGCCCAGGTGGAATTCCAGCTTGCCTCCTTCTAGGTAAATGGTCAGGGGTCTCTTCGGCAGGAGGCAGTAATAGCCGATATTGGTGCAGACCAGCAGAAAACCCGTTAAAGCCTTCATGTAGGCTCCGTAACGAGGAACGGCGATCAGAAGCAAATTCATCAGCAGCCACGAGGCCAGCGATGTCCAGAGAAGGATGCTGGCAAAGTAGCCCGCCGCTCGGTATTGTCCGCCCCAAGAGAAACCCTCTTGGCCCAAGCTAAAGTACTCGGCTACTGTCAGGATTGGATATGGCAAGCCTCGTTGCAGGGCCTCACGGTAGTTGTGGCTCATGTCGCTGGCACCTTCCCAGTTGAAGCGTTCATTGTAGTCGATATCGGGTGGGGTCCAGTTGCCCACTGGAATGGCTGCAAGTAAAAAGAAAGGAAGACGTCTTAGAAATATTTTTGACATTTAAAGCGGTGTTTGACAGATGTTATTATTGTTTGTTTGTCAAAGAGTTATTGTCCATCTTGCTCTTCTTTCAATTTGTGTCAAAGTTAGAGCTGGGTTTTTTAAAAGAACAGAACTTTAAAGCACCTCTCACTATCTTGGAGCGAGCATTTTCAAAGCTTTTGACAGATGACAGATGACAGCTAAGAAAACATCACTTGACGGAAGAATTCTTGCAAACTATGTTTATTTCCCTTTTCGGCACTTTCTTTTGAAAACCCAAAAAAGAAATACGGGATACAAAATGTTGAAAAATGTGTGTACTACAAATCAAACAGTAAGCGATGAATCATTGCACAGCCAATTAACTATTCAAATGCGATGTGCTTGTCAAATCACTTAACATAACTTATTAAAGACGCAGCGGCAAAAGCAACTGACTACCGCGACCTCTGTTCATGCGGGACGTGAGTAAGAGACCTAGAAGTTCTTTTACCAGTTAACTAATTAACCTCTTCTTAGAAGACGGATGAGCGGTCGGTGTCGCGACGCAGTCTAATCGGAGATTTTTGTTTACGTTTTCAACAGCCATCAGCATCACTGTAGGAAGTACTCATATGCGGAGAGACTTTTTGGCGACGTCAAAGGTAAAACCAGTTCATGGAACTCCAACAACCTTCATGGGAACGGAAAGCAGTTCTAGAAACCCCTATCCCGATGATTTATTGTTATTCAAATATTAAGCGCCTATGGGGAATCTAACCGCGTGGATGGTCTTTTTAATAAGTGGAGTTTTGACCTTCCGGGAGGGAACTTTAGCCGTGAATATAAATATGTCAGCGTAAGGTGGAAGTGTGGCTTTAGTTGGAGATCGGGAGATAGAAACATATGACCATGTGGTGGAGATTGGACTTTTAAGCATTAGATCTGTTCCTGTACTTTTAAATTTTACGAAATTTTTACGAATTTTTACCCAGTGCCGTTCATTGACTCGAAAAATTCGTTAAAGAGAGCGGCTTCGAGAGAGAAAGATATTATCCCTCCACTGAGAGTCTAACTGTGTAGTCTTTTTACTCAAAAAATTACTTGCATTAAGAATTGAAAAAGCTGTCAGTTTCCTGACGATTGACAGATGATTTAATAATTAATAATTAATTTAATAAAAGCGTTCCCTAACTTTTCCTCTAAGAATTTATCCCCACCACTGCTGCCACTTTGACAGTCCCTTCCGTTCTTACTTACAAAAGTAAAGGAACAAACCTTTTTTATTTCATAATTGACAAGTGACAATCCCACAAATTGGGAGCACTTTCGGAAAGATAAAATATTGATTACAATTTTGAAATAATAGGTTTGTTTGACGTGGGCCCTAGTGCGCACTGGGTCAACTCTAATGTGTTCGATACAGCTCTGAAGTCTGAACTCGACCTGGTACCAGTGTTACCTTCGAAAATTTACGAAAAGGGTCAAAAAAGGAGTCCCTGGCTTTCAAAAAGGGTCCCGTATGAAATTAAAGAAAAACAACCGCATCGAAACAGTATCGCATACGTTTTAAAATAATTTTTAAAAAATATCATAAAAAAATGAAGTGCATTACTAAGGGCATAAATACAGAATATTGAATAGGCCCCTATTGGTAAAAACATTTTTTAATAAAAGCAAATATGTATAGATTGTACATGTCCCTATTATAAATAAAAAAATAAAATAAAATAACAGAGCATGTAAATGAACATTTTCACAGTTTGCTTTAAAACTTAAAAAAGAAACATCAGGGAGCTAGCTTTAAGTATGAATTGGATACAGAATGCACTCACTTTAAGAGAGTATTGTGTCCCCAAAGGAAACAGGAACAGGTAGCTATCATTAAAAATAAAAAGTGTCAGAGCGAGATTTATGTTGATTCGATGTCAATAGTCGAAGTTGATGACTATGTAAAGAGAGAATATAGTGTTTTGCTTCCTGATGTGATGAGATGAATAGCCAATTCCGAAAAAAGGGTCCACAGGCGTTCAAAGGTGTCCTGTTTTTTCGTAAAGGGGTCCGATTTGCGCTATTTTCAAAAAGGCGGGTCCTGGGGTCCAAGCGTTGAAGAAAGGTTCAATCGGACCCCAAGGGGTCCCAAAGGTAACCCTGCCTGGTACTGAAAACCTGTATTCGACATGACTTCTAGGGCGCCCTAAACTGACCCCATATAATTTGTCGGGGGAAGAATTCAGTGCTAAGTTTCGCTGTCATTTTGCTAGCTGTCATTCATTTTTCAATGTAAAACTTCAGGGCAGCATATTTTGCGTTCGATATAGTAGCTGAATTTTCAGGGTTTTGGACAGAAATGAAAATGAAAATTAGTTGACATTTCTCAGTGCGCACTAGAGGGCACTAGTGCTAGTAACGTCAAACAGACCTAATGATAAATTTATTAAAACTATGATGCCACTGTCAACTTTTGACACATGTCAAGGTTTTTTTGCGACAATTCATATTGAAAATTTTAAGGAAAAAATAGGTTTAGTTCAGATTAGTGATACCAGTCTTAAGGAACTGAATTTCCCCAATGATGACTGAAAATTTCCTTTTTTTCCACGCCACTGTTAAAAATAACCTCTACATAAAAAATTCAATAAAACTTAGCTAGAAAATTAAAGGACCAAGTGAAGCAAAAAAGAAGTTAAGTAAACGAAATTCATTCCTCCTGTCATTTTCAAAGATCGCTACCTACTAACTTTTGCAAATTTGGTTGTATTCGATTTTATTTAGTCGCCAGTTTGATTGGAACTACGGTATTAACTCAGATATCGACTGAAAATATATTGCCATAGAAATTTATCAAAAATTAATAGAAATAAAAAAGTAATGCCCCGGGTGAGGCTCGAACTCACGACCTTAAGATTATGAGACTTACGCGCTGCCTACTGCGCCACCGAGGCTATAAGCGGTTGCGATACTAACTAGAAACTCCACGTCAAAGATTTATGCAATGCGTTCTTTTATTAGAAAGTGGATAAATTTATATTTTTCCGTCAGAAGAATGTACTGCTGGCAAAGGATTTTTTTTACTGATCTATGGTTGTAATCAGTGTTAGTAGGTAGTGGGAAATTTATGTTTTCGTGGGAATTTTAATGACAAAAATTTGCCACTAAGAAAATGCGTTTACTAGTCGTTTACCTCCCAAATAAAATATGTAAACTCATACATAACTTAATAAATAAATTTACGGGAATGAATTGTCTATAAAGGTGTTCATACTTCATATTCGTTTTGGGAGCAAAATAACCGAAAACAACCTCTCAGGATTCTTAGTTCAAAATTGCATTTTTAAAAGAGTTAATTTCCATAAAATAAAAAATACCTTGTTAAAGTTATGGGAAATTTTAACAAAATTCGGGGGATAAAAACAACCACAAACATACAACACTATTTAAAAAAAATCAGAGAAGTTCTTTCGTGCCAACGATCAATAACTATCATCCAACCACCCACACACTCAGATATCTCCCTTCTCAATCTTTGAATTCTCTCCTCCCATCCAACAAAAACACCTGCACATTCGAAGAATCCATAAAAATGCAATTCCGCATGCAGTTCATGCAATTCCCCCATACTCAATCCACTGTCAACACTTCCAAGTAACGTTGGTCGGGCGCCCCTTCACATTGCGTCAAATCGCACGCATGCTCAGCTCAGTACACTGCGTGTTCGATGAACACTTGCCAAGGAGTAACGACACACAGCACGTTTACAGCAAATGCCGACTCTAACCTTGCCAATCGCTGAAGGCCAACAAATAAATTAAAGCAAAAAAAAACTTAAACTGTCGGGCCTCCATGTCGTATGAGCAACCAAGCAACAACAACCGAATCAAATTCACGCAAACGCACCTCGCGTTCGGTATACAACGACAAACACACGTTTTGTGAGCTCCAAAATCAAGTAGAATTGTATCTAGATATGCAGCACAACTGGTTAGAGTGCGTAAGCGTAAGCCATGCAGGAAATTACGCCGGCCAGTGCGCATAAACGGCACTAGGCGCCTACAACTGAAACGTTCTCGATGCTAGAATTCAAGCTAACGATGGAGGGAGTGCCGCCACCAGATACCCGCCACTGGGTAATAATTAACAATTAAATGCCAATCCTTGTGTTTGCCTGTTGCTGTTGCAATGTTGACTTTTAGTTAACAAATTTGTTACTTGCAACTGTTAATTAAATGGAATTAAATTTAATCGATTGTGGTTGGGGGAGTTGTTCTGAAACATGGCTTCGCTATAGCTGAAAAGTCATGTTGACATATCGCCTTGTGGGTGGGTGCGACTAAACGAGCCGCATAATCAGTCGGCAGGCAAAGTTATTGGTAGCCGATGGCGAGAAACCCAACCTGAAGTTGGTAATAAATTTAAATAAATGCGTTCGGCAGGTAGGACAAATTTGTGCTGCCGTGGGAAAGGCAACAGTGATTATGATTAGTGTCGTGCGAAGGTAGTTAGTTAGTGATTTTATGTGTGAAAGAGAAAGCCAATTTTCAACAACGAGATGGTGGATAATAGAAGAACTTGACTGGCTGGCGTTGCCTTCTTTCTTTTGTCTCCCATCTTTTAACCTCTATCTTCTACCTTCCATCTTCAAAAATCCATTTTCTATCTGCTTTCTGTAATTTGACATATTTTTGAGACATCGTCCCCAATTTGACCGTCCATATTCACCAACGAAATGGGGAACTGCAAGTCTTGAAAACTGGGGGCTGGGGAGCCAGAATGAAAGTGAACTTTTTGTGTCGAAAGACTTACAAGATTAGATTGGTGAAAGACCTTAAACCAAATGTCCATCATTAAAGTCGTAAATTCAGCTTTTGCGACTGAAAAATCTCTCCAGAAATTCAGAGAAATCTCTCCAGCGTAAGGTCGCACTTCTGACTGACTAGTCACTTCTAAAGTAGTCGAACCAAACTGCCACTTTTGCAGCGAATGAAACTCCCAAGCGGTTCATGTGCTCCTCTTTTTTTTAGCCACACTGTTAAATGAGGAAATGTCACCAAAGAAAAGACACAAACAGCCAGTCCGATTCCGCAATTCCCACCCCAAGATCCAATTCCACATGTTTCTTCTTTAAAATCCCGCTAAATGTGCGGCTACATGTCAACACAGTCAATGACGAACAAGAAACAAGTACACCCTGTTGAACTCCGATTCCTTACCACACGAACAGATATAAACGATTTAAATAATTAAATCCGCCAAAAACCGATAAAATACTTTGTTGTAAGCAAAACCAATAAAAATTATTTATTTCATCTCGAATGTCTCTCGAATCGACACAAGCAAAAAAAAAAAAAAAAAACACGCCATGCAAACTACAATTGACCCAGAAACTCAAAACTTAGATCAATATTCAGCAAACCGTTCTCATGCGCTCCGTGGTTGGGTTTTAGTTTTTCGACTTGCGATGGTGTCACCGCCATTGGAATTAAAATCCAAACAAGAGCCTGATCCAATTTGAATAAGTTGACCAAACGACTGTGTGGCATGCCATTTGACTTAAGACAATTCACGCATTTTCAAGTGGCGGCGAGGTGAAACTCGTTCGGTTTTTGACATTTGGCCATTTGGCTTGGCTTGTTTCGCCACTCGAACGCTCAAGATCGTCGTGCGGCGATCAACGCTATACTTGAAAGTGTGCCGCCGCACTTTTTGAACTTGTCGAACGCGACCTTGACAGGGTGTGAGAGTGAGATGTGTCCTCAAATCATCAACACCCTGGATTATGACAGTTCTGAGAAGGCTTCTGTCATATACAATATTTTGACAATTACACGGTTGATGGGATGTCGCAATTTCCCAACATCTTGGTGTCATCTGAAGCAAGGTGACTTTAAATGGCAGCCGCACACAGTCTTCGACGTGCTATGCGGTTTGATTGACGTAGTAGTTTGGCGCGCTGTGCGGTTTTGATGTGGGTTGGTTGGTGGCGGTTATCGCTGTAGATCGGCACAACGATTGAGGTCGGAGAACTGACATGCAGTCGATTTCGCGAAGAGTTAATGAGCAGTGGCAGCGGGGCGACACAATGCCTTTTGGCGGGAGCCTTTTAACTTGGTCTTATCAAGATTTTATGGGAGCAACAATCTTTGACAGAGAGCTATCGACAGATCAAACATGTAATTATTGACATTTTGGGGGATCCTTCTGCAGTAGCATGACGGTTGGTGTGTTATGACGCTTTGAAGGGAGTGAAGAGGTGGTACAATGGACGTGCTTTTGTGAGGATTTGTTTTAGTAATTAGAAGGTGTTGGTTTGGAGCTGACCTTCCCTTGAAAGCGCGTAACTTTGGAGAGCCTCTGCACGCAATTTGACCTTAACTGCGTAGTAGTTTAACAAAAATCTAAAAGGGAATGCGACGCTTTACACTGATTGTTAAAAAAAACCAGCAAAAAATCAGCACCTTGTAGATAGTTATTGAAAATTGCTTAGAAGTGGAGAAAATTTGATGTGTTTCAATATTCGTTACGGTGAGAAGCTTTTTCTCGTTAGAGGTTACATTTTCATATTGAAAACTAGGACTGTAACATAAAGTGAAACGCCAAAAATCGCCTGAGTTCTCAACGAGGACCCAAGAGTGCAGCGAGTTTAGTGCGTTTCAATATTTGTTACGAAGTAAAACTCCTAATATCGCAGTAGGGTTAGTTTGGTATGTCAAAAAGTATCAACCTAATAAAATGCGAAACGCGGTTAACAGTTACACTCGTAGTTACTTAATAGCGGAAAGAATTTAGCGTGTTTCAATATTCGTTACGGTGTAAAACTATACTTTTTGGCGAAAGAATATGTTTGAAGAACGTAACGAAAAATGTAACGCGATGGTACACCTTTCTCTAGACGCAGCAGCACGAAATCAAGGTGTTTCAAAAATCGTTACGCTGTGAAACTTCTTCAAAATGGAGAAGGGAACGTTTGCATCTTGAAAGATAGGAGCTATTTACATCTGATTTCTCATGAAGCAACATAAGATGGAGTTGGTTTAGAGTGTTTCAATATTCGTTACGCTGTAAAATTCATTGATTCGCGGCTATATTCGGCAATTTGGGAAGTAGGAGCGTAGGGAAAAGTGAAACGTCTTATTTTTAATTCAGCAACAGTGCTGCAAGTTACGCGTCTCTCAATACCCTACGGCGAATCTCTGCTAAGTGTCCAAGACCTTCCATCTTCATTACATAAGACCCATTAAAACTCATCAACGGTGAACTATAATTAGTTTTCAATCAGAGAAGCAGCAAATTTTCGTACCTATACATTATGAGAAGCCGCAAAACCGCGTAACGCAGTCGAAAAAAAAAATCCACTCATCCATTAGCTATCCCTGGAAATATTTTTTATACCGTCCGCTAATAGTGTTGGTGGCTACACTTCAATTAACTCCAAATATCCAATGCGCAGCTCAACTTAACAACCTACCTTAATTGGCAAATGACTAAACCGCAAGCCGCTACATCCATCTCCATCCATTGAAACAGATTTTTTTTTTTGAAAATGAATTTAAAGTTAGTTACACGCGCTGATGGCTTACTAATTTACCCACTGTGTAATACAGACGCGAATGCGCTCATAACTATGATTAATCGACTTTGAATTAAATTCGAATTTTCCGCATACCGCAAAACGCATTTAGTGGCACCCAACTATCGCTATGTGCATGAGTTATCATCATTCGTCATTCCTGACCTCGTCAACTATATATTCAGCCAGCATTCCCGCAGTCTTTTGCTGTCTAGACTTATGGGTAAAGCGCCTCGTCTGATGGCACCACCTGTTTGCCTGCGCCTACTACGAGTGCGGGACATTATTGGATTTTGATGGCATAGGCCATGCAGACAGACGAACCACCTTAATGATGAAATGTCTACGGAACGCACCGTTTTTATTATGTTACGCAATTTTCGCAGTTGGCTTCCAGTGATCGGTGGTACAAAAAAAAACAGGGTGCGATATTAATGGAGTAATGAGGAAGATTATACGCAGAAGCGGTATGGCACGGTATGATGTTGAATTTAGTTAAGCACAAGCAGAATAAGCGAAATATTTTTAAGATGGTGTAATCCATCTGCAGTGCCACAGGGTGGTGTCGATTTTTTTATTTTAATCCGATTTTAGTTGTCTTTTGGTCTTATCCGAGAGATAAATTCATTCGGCAGATAACAAACGAATAACAAACGGAAAGATGCGAGTAAATATGCACTACTATTTTTTAACCAGATTATTTCACTTCCCAGATAGTTATTCAAAAGGTAACACAATTTAGGGACTTATTTGCAGGTTAACCGACAGATATATTTATCTGATACTTCTGAAGTCTTACTATTATCATAAGTATGGAATAAAAAACCCTACACTCAAACTCAGATTGAGATGATGCCGAAATTTAAAGCTTAAATAAACGGATAGTTTATCTTTTAAATAGCTTTCCAACAGACGCAGGCAGTATAATCAAATATGAACAGATTTATCCAACAGATAACTTTTTATTTGGTACTAGATTTATCAAGTTACTACCCTTAAAAGTAAGATTCCAAGTATACGAGTTCCTACAAATGGTAACCTTTCTGTCGTACAAGAACACTTAAAGTGAAGAAATCTAACAATTTTCACTGAAAGATTGGTAACTGTCAGAGAGTTATTTGACAGTTTCTTCTTGGTTTGCAAATAAATGTCACAATATTTAATGAATTTGAGGTTTTGACGGCAGATTTGTCATTATTAGACTATGTTTAGAGTAATAAAAATAATTTAAATATTATTCCAATTTGGCTTAAGCTGGATTACTCGCATATAATGATGTCGTAGTTGAAAAGACTTACAACTCTTGTGTAGCTCAGATGCTCACCAACTTTCCAGCTTTCAACTTTACTTGATAAGGCTGTAATCTACAAATTTTCGGCATAAATCCAAGTGGGTGTGGCAATATTTTGTCTGCCAAAAGTCAAACTTTGAACCAAGCAACTGCTTTCATCTGACAACTGTCATAAGGAAGACACATTTTACGGGGTCATCACAACGCTTCTAAAGAAGAAATAGTAAAAAGTGTTAGACTGATCCATGAAAGCATTTCATGGACGTAATCTAGCTTAAGCCAGCTTACTATAATACTCAAATTTTTATTAGTGAAACATTTAAAGAGATCGCGCCAGAAATTACATGGCTATAGTTGACACTAGCTCAAGTCCATTAAAACAGAATTTCAAATCTCCATCTGCTAATAACTTACAGAACTCTAACTTAAGCCAACTTTAACAAAATTTACTTCACATTGCCAATGAAATAATAATACTTTTATGGGTGGACTTTTACACTTACAAACTCAAGTTGCAGCACTCCAACTTACGTTAATTTAATCAGAATTTTGTGTTAGGAAGATGCGCCCGTCCATCTGCAACTAACTGACAGAACTCCAACTTACGCCAGCTTTAACAAAATTCATTTCAGATTGTCAATGAAATAATAATACTTTTATGGGTGGACTTTTACACTTACAAAATCAAGTTGCAGAGCTCCAACTTACGTCAACTTATACAGAATTTTGTGTTAGAAAAATGCTCCCATCCCACTGCAACTAACTGACAGAACTTCAACTTACGCCAACTTTAACAAAAATTTCAAATCGTCACCCTATGACATCGCCATCTTCATTAAAAATTCGACGAAGATGCGCACGTTTGTCTGCAATTAGTTTTTGACAGATTTTCTATTTAACTTGTTTTGACAGTTGATGGATCTTCAGAGATTCCGCATTAATTGATTGGAAATACTTAGTGTGCTTGGACACATTGGAAAAAAAAACATTACTTCGACAAATCACTGTACTAATCTAACCCATCCCACATGTCAAAACGCTCCATAAAAGGCGTGAAAAAATAGCTCCCGACAATTATAAAGCCGGCGCCATGTAACATTAGCCAAACCTATGCCTATACCTTTGCATCCGGGTTCCATAGTTATATTTCCCCATTCAACTCAAGACGTCAAGCCCCCCCTCCTTTTATCTACTATACAGTTACCGGCAATTACCGATCGCGCCGTCGACATTTCATTTCCTAGAAACAAATTACCGAGTGCAGCTACATAACACACAGCCGCCAGATGGAGTTCAGATGGATGCTGTAGATTATGATATGCGAGTGCGCGCATGCGTGCGCACGTACTCAATTTTAATTTATTCAATTTGCCGGCTATACGGAGATCTCTGTCAAAGATATTGAGATCATAATGTGAATTTGATCCGTAAAATTATACGAGGCGAGTGCGCGTGCGCGCAAACGCATTCGCTGATTAAAACTATACGTATACCGACACAGACTGAATGTGAAGAGTGTATGTGCAGTGTATTGTGAATGACAGGTGATTTTCTTGTGGAACTTCAAGAGTGTGTTTTATGCCTGCAGTAGAGAATTCAAATTTCGATATACTTATTGATTGGCAAGTGGAATGCCACAGGGCAGACAGTTAAGTAGTGTGCTTTTACTTGAAAAAGTAATTGAAGTGTTTTTTTGAATTTTGCAGACGGTGGTCTCTCAATTATATGGCGGATGGCTGGCAGGGGAATGCAGACCATTTGAATATAGTCATTTATTTCGGAGACGTTGATGAATCGCAGTCGTTTGAAAAATTAAAGCCCAATTTAAATAGCCAACTAAAATGACAGATATGCACAAAAAAATACCAGATGTCACATGGGAACATTTCAGTTGACAGATGCGTCAACCACTTAAAAAAATATTTACAACTAACAAAGTCACAGCTGAAATTTATACGAATAAGTCACCCAAGTGACGGAAGGGCATTCATCAGCTGTCATTCTCAAACTTCTATTTAGATCATTTAGTTCATTGCAATTATAAATAACCCACGCAGTATAAACTTCAATTAACGTTCAATGTCCATTAAAATAAATACAAAAATCAACAATACCTGTCAATGTGACATTAACATGCATTAATCCTATATGCGTTCCGATTCGTGCTGGCAGTTTTTCGCGTGAAAACGCCTTATATGGTGCAATGATTGTTGTGTTCGCCACATGCCATGCTGAACCAAGCCTTGTTACTGCAAACAAACAAAAAAAGAGAGAAACAAAACAAAATTGGAATTAGATAAATTGTCCCACGCTTACGGCTAATGAGCAGCGTTATATCACATTTTAATAATAGCACTTACAATGCCAAAAGACATTAATCTTAAAATAGCGCCTAATATACTCTACTCACTTAGTATGACTAGTCCGACGAATAGACTTAATGTCACGGTCGAAAATGTTGTGAATTTCTGTAAAGAAAATAGGAAAAAAACAGACAAGTGTCAAATGCAATTAGATTCGTTTAAAATATTATTATCAGTGGTGGAGAGAGCGGGAGGGTGTGTGTGTTGTTGGGAGACCTTTCAACTTGCGGGATGACGAATTTTCGGCAATTAGAGGAGATAAAAATGTTTATCGAGGTTAGAAAGAGGTTGAAGATCAAAGACTGTATTCCTGACACGATGACATTGGCCAGGCAAGATAGTTGCTTTCGTTAGTAGTAACCAGTGACGTTTTACGAGTTTTTTTTTAATGAGTGCGGTGTTTGATGGAAGGAAAAGGATTGCCAAAGTTAAAAATAAATAAAAAGTTGGTGCAAAAGGTCTGTAGGGAGTAGGGACCCTAGGCCTAGCTTCTCACAACCATTCGTTTTGTGTGAGTTTCCATTTTTGGCACGAATGGAAGGGATCTACAATTTTACGCCGAGTCCAAACGGCTGATTGAGAAGCTCTTTCAAGACAGTTTTTACTCTCAGCTGTTTGTAAGATGTTCGCGAGACGTGGCGCAGTGGAAAAAAACCTTAAGATGTAATTTGGCTCTTTCGGGAATCGTTACGTTAACTGATGTAAAATTACGATGTCGGTAACCACGCTAAAGAGGTTATGACTACTGGCATTAAGGAAGATGGGAGATTCCGATGCACATTGGTTTTAAATGCCTGTAAATTGTACTGAGGAGGAAACACAGAGCTAGGTAAGGCATTCCACGTTCGTGTTGTACGGCTTATGAAAGAATCTCTATATTTCATAGTACGACCGAAAATAGGCTGAATGGTAAACCGATGGGCATTCCTAGCATGACGAGTATTGCGGTTGAATTAATGAAGGGGTGGAATGCAGCTAGCGATTTCGGTTGATCGCTGTTTGTTAAAGAAGCGATAAAACAGTGAGAGACATGCTACATTTCTGCGATGTTCAAGCGAATTTATTGAATTTTGCGATATTTGTGTCTCCGATTAGTTTTATCGCCCGATTTTGGATCCTATCCAGTAGGTGTAGTGTGGTTTTTGGCGCACCAGACCAGATATGAGAATTGTACTCAAGTTTGGGGCGAATGAACGCCTTATAGATATATAAAAGCCAGATCAGAAGGGGTAAAATATTTCTTGCACCGTTTGAGGAAACCTAGAGATTTCGCAGCGTTCTTGGCGACGAAGGTTGTTATGAACACACATACCGAGAATGGAAAGTCTTTCGGTTTCTGTGATACAAGTGCCATTCATAGATAATGGCTGAAGGTTCGTGTTTCGCTTTAGAGACAGCAGGCAGCATTGTGTTTTGGAAGCATTAAATTCCACTCTGTTGGTTGAACCCCAATTTATAATACTGTCAAGGTCGGAAAACGTCCGAAGAGAAGGCACGTGAGTCCTGGAATGAATATGAGAAGCTGAGGGTGCTGTCATCAGCGAAAGAGTGAATTGGATTAGAAGTTACAGACAAGAGATCATTTATAAAAATAAGAAAGAGAGTAGGAGACAAAACTGAGCCCTGGGGAACACCAGCATTTAAAAGGTAAATTTAAGACTTGAAACCATCCAAGACAACTTGAATTGAACGGCCAGAAAGGTAGTTTCTAATCCATTGAATAAGAGACGCATCGATTCCATAGGCACGCATTTTCGACAAAAGAGCTTGATGCCAAACTCTGTCAAATGCCTTTGAAATATCAAGCGCAACAATCTTCGTTTCACCGGAGTGATGCGAGAGATTGGTTCCACTTTTCGGTGAGATAAGCCACCAAATCACCAGTGGATCTGTTGCCACGAAAACCGCACTGCCAAGAAGTTTTAATGATTTAAGATATTTCATAAGCTGACGATTTATCAGCGTTTCCATGACCTTAGAAAGAATGGACGTTGGTGCTATGGGTCGGTAATTGGTGGGAGAAGAAGGTTCGCCTTTTTTAGGGACGGGCTGGACAAATGCTGTTTTCCACCTACTCGAAAAGAGTCCAGAAGAATAGGATAGATGAAGAAGCTTGCGCAATGGTTTGCCAGCGTGGAAGAACACCTCTTCAGAACGATGGGGGAGATACAGTCTGGACCAGCGGATTTATTTATGTTTAGATCGTAAAGTACTCTTGCAACTGTACGAGTGCGAAAATGGATTTGTCCCATGGTAATTTGGACGCTATCAAGTACAGGTGGAGACAAAGTGCAGTCTGGGAGCATTGAGCTAGCAGCGAAATGTTCTGCAAGCAGATTTGTCTAGCAGCTTTTTCTAGAGAGTTGACAGCTGGAATGTCATTGTGAATGAGCGTTGGGATTGATGGAGAGGCCGAATTCTTAATGTTTTTAACAAATGACCAGAAGTTTTTACTACCCCTGGGACATTGTAGTATTTTTTGCCTCAACTTTTGGTCATATGTGAATTTGACACGCTTTATCTATAAAGTTTCCAAGGCTACCCCCTCGCAAGCGACTTATATTTCGTTTCACATTTTAGTCAATGCTTGGAAATACTTTACGAACAGATTCATTCGTACTTAACCACTCCCCACTAACTAGTACCGATTCTGACGGAACAACTGCCAGACCAAATAATAAATAACTCAGGGCAGACATTGAGCAAGTGTATATTTGGGATCCGATTTCAGGTTAGGAAAGTAGGAAATGCAACATGAAACCTGCCACACATGCCTGGCATTCCCTGGTCCAAGAGGAAAAAAATACCAAAACACAAATTTGTTCAGTTGCAAGCAATTTACATATATATTGACCAATTGCACGCCTTTGTCCATATCACACTGACCGGTCCCGAATGGATAACCGGCCTTGAATGGATAACATGCACCAAATTTGTACCAACCAAATTGATTATGATTTCAAAATGCGATTGCATTCACCGCACACACCGTCCAGAGAACAAGGACCTAACTGCAGGTCGGAGATATTTTTTTTCCTCCCACCAGACTAACTAAGTGACTGACTATTTCTATAACTGCAAACGAATGAATGAATAATAATCTAGTTCCGCCGACGACGACACGTTTGGCAGGAATCATTTAAAAGGCACTGCGAGACAAAGTCCGCCAACTCAATGTCTACTTAAAATGAAACAGCCACTTCAAAGCGTTTTCGGCGGAATTCACCGACTCTGATTTTGGGATTAGGATTTAATTCTACCACCGCGGAGACGTGAGCTCACATATGGAAATTCAAATCGGCCAGTAAGGCGACTGCTGGCCAACTTAAATCACCTGGCCAATTACTTGCGACTGTATATTTTCACTTTATTATTGTCTCGTGTAGTTATCAGTCAGTTAGATTTGAGAATTTGCAAGTGATTTACTGTGGCGTGTGGCGTATAGGGAGCTGTGTTGTAATGGACATTTAAATTTAAATTCGAAGGCTTACCTGTTTTCTTACACCTGGGAATATAACTAGGAAGGCGACGTAAAATGTCGCAAATAGTACTGATACAGCTACAATGGATACATCTCCAGTGACCGGGGTGCGATTTGAAAATGAATATAAGGTGGGTCCACCGTCGTCTCGAAAAGCGTCGAACCAACCCTTCATTATAGGATAGTTGAGCTCTGAAAATAGACAAAAGGAATGGAAGTTAATTAGGGCGGTTAAATTTTAAAAAAGAAAGAAAGTAGATGAATAATACAAATTATTTTTTTATTGGATTAAATTTAAGGCCCGGGCCATACGGGTCATCCGTCAAATGAAATGTTATTTATCTCTCATATTTTGTGAAACAGAAGGTCATGGCCATGTAAGCACTAACCCTGGCATTAATTACATAATTTACTACCGTCAGGGGGCATTCATAAATTTGACGCAACGGCTGGGCAACCGGTTGGGAATTTTTACGCAGCGGTGACCACGAATGCAGGGGTAGGAATAGAAAGAGCTATTTTTTCCATGTCAACTGAATTTAGGAATCATTCACAAATTCATGAGAAAAGTAGTATGTCACTTCAAAAATCGTAAAAACTGCTATTTAAGAATTGAGCAAGCTGGCAACTGAGCTGGCGATTTTTCAAGTCACCAGTTAGCAAAGGCGTATAAAGATCTCCTTGGTCGCTGCGAATTTAAACTTCATAGAGTGATTTCCGGTCCTGCTTTGGAGGAGGATTTAACAGCTGAACAGCGACATTGACCTAGTCTGAAGTATACGAATCCGGCGTTTAGGACATAAGAGTGAATGTAGACCAATGCTGCGACCCGAAGGGTATTCGATTCCAACGCGGATGGTTGAGGGACGACCTCGCCTTAAGTGGCACCCGCAAGTAGAAGCGAAGACAATAATCAACTTGAAGTGCATTTTTGGGGGCGCAACCGGTATGCTAGTTTGAAAAAAAATCATATTCATGGAGCTAGCTTCAATTAGATGGCAATCCAGCAGAGTTAACATTGAGGGGCACCTTTCCAAGGCACCACTTAAATCGAAAATTAGTTCCGTACTGGTAGAAGATTCCATCACGGTTGAGCCCCCAAAAATGTGCAAGCCGAACTTTAACGGTAGGGAGGATAATATTTACTTGCAAATGAGACTAAAAAGGCCTGCAATTCAACTTGTTATGACACAATCCTTAACCACTCACCAGTGATTAGGTGATTTCAATTTTGGACATTTTTGGGGGCGCAACCGGTATGTCAGCATGAGGAAAAAAATATTCAATTCTGGTAATGGCAATCCAGCAGATTTAACATTCAGGGGCACCTTGTTGACGTATTTAAAAAGAAAAATTGCAGAAGAGTCCATCAAGTTTGAGCCCCCAAAAATGTGCAAGCCGAACTTTAACGGTAGGGAGGATAATATTTACTTGCAAATGAGACTAAAAAGGCTTGCAATTTAACTTGTTATGACACAATCCTTAACCACTCACCAGTGATTAGGTGATTTAAATTTTTCACATTTTTGGGGGCGCAACCGGTATGTCAGCATGAGGAAAAAAATATTCAATTCTGGTAATGGCAATCCAGCAGATTTAACATTCAGGGGCACCTTGTTGAGGTATTTAAAAAAAAATGGCAGAAAAGTCCATCCCGGTTGAGCCCCCAAGAATGTGCAATCCGAACTTTAATTGTGGGAGGGATAATATTCACCATTTATTGAGACTATAGCTCTTGAATTACAAACGTATTATGATGATGTGATGATGCATGTTACTGGTTTTGCTGATATTCAGCCATTCAGCTTAAACATATTTTTAGAGCGATGGTCTTTCATTCTACTATTAAGTTGCTATAATTTCCACGGTAATCGTCTGAGAAGTTACATCTGACGCAACAGTTTTATTAATAAGTACTGCGTACAGAAATACCTGATTAGACTTGTTGCTTATCCCCTGATATGCGTCAACACAAAAAAAAAATTAATCATCGGATTTACTAAACTTGTGTCCGGATTGCTACTTTTATAAGTTACTCTTAAAAAAATTGTAATGAGTTTTTTTAGAGTTCTGTTTTTCAGTGCTCTATTCAGCTGTCAAGTTGACAGCTAATTTGTACTCTTTAAACTTTGATGTTTTGTAGGTTACTATACCTAGACGCTAGACCGTCAAAAGACTTATGTTTATCATTTAACTGCTGCTGCTCGAAGAGCTAGTCAAAAACATGATTGTGATCTTCATCCTAAATTTATTCCAATTCACAATTGCCAATTTTGTATGGAAAAAATCTCCACTGTGAATTAAGGTGGTAACCAAAAATGTTTCATCCAATAAATTAAAGT
The DNA here is from genome assembly GCA_936431705.1 of Cheilosia pagana. Classification (NCBI taxonomy): domain Eukaryota; kingdom Metazoa; phylum Arthropoda; class Insecta; order Diptera; family Syrphidae; genus Cheilosia; species Cheilosia pagana. The sequence goes on from OW386169.1 coordinate 5,660,474, forward strand.
AAAAAAGGTATAGGTAAACCAAAAATGCCTGACGTCTTACAAACATGAATTTGTTGTTTGTACAAGCATGCGGAAATGTTTATAGCACTCATTGATCAAGTCGTATCACTACAGTATGTGCGGGAAGACACGTTTATTTCTTTCCTTTTTGGCAACTTAATTCAAACAGAATTATTTCAAGGCCGACAAATTGTTTCCAACATTAATCATTCAGTAGCAACAGCAGCGTGAGTAAACATTGATTTTGCACAAGTTGAACTCAAGTTCAATTGTACAAAAAAAAGTTGGTTCACTCTAAGGCGACATGGCGGGTTAAATAGATCATTCAGTTTGATAAATGGTTCGCTTCTTGTTTGCGCTGAGCAAACACATTATTTGCTAACCAAGATTCTCACCAATGTTTGCACAGTCTCAGTTGGGGTACCAATTAGCATCCCCAATCGCACAGCTTTCACGTGTAGCATCAACGTGTCGACGTCAGACATTCCGAATAAATGCACCAGTCCAAATAAGTTTGCATAATAATTGATTTGCCAAACTCGGACCACCAGCAGCAGCAGCAACAGTCGTATAAAGCCGGTCCATTGTGTCCAACTGGTCCCATGCCAAGGGTCCGCAGGTTAAATCACGGAAAAGAGTTATTTAATCGGGTGCCTCTGTACCACCACCAGAGCCATTATCCTCGGACATAATGGGCCAATTCATGAGCCAATGGATTATAGCCGACAACTTTGGTCTGCGCACTTTTATATGTATTTATTTGACTGCCTCTGCGCAGTGTCTGTCGATTGCATGCGTCAATGGCGGCGGCGGCGACTGGCTAGGGCCCCCCTTAAATTTATATGCCTCCACGCAATCGAATGTGCGAGGGTGATTCTGTCTGTATATGCGCGCAGTCAGTGCAGCGGTTACCAAAACCAATTAAGAAGGTATCTATTTGTGTGCGCGCGATTGTATTTATTAAGCTGTCAGCTATAAATTATAATATTTCTTCGACTGAACTGTGGTCAGTTTTCAGATGCATATGGGTCCATAATTACATAGATTATCGGAGTGATTTACTGAGATCTGGCGATAATCGAGATTTTATTACACCGTATCTAGATATTGAATGAAGGAGCGGATTTTCAGAAATGGAAATTGATTTTTCAATTAAAATTATTACACAAAAAAGGGTGGCGCTTGTTGTGGACGAGTGGGGATCGAGAGATTTATTATTACAATGAGAGGGGGTAATAACTTGAAATGATAGTTTAGTGGCTGACACCATAAAAACCGCCATTTTGTGACGAATATTACATAGACCTAAACAGCGAAAAGGAAACATATTTCTTAAGTGCATTTCAGTTAAAAACTCTTCTTCTACTTGAAAGTCGACCCTTTTTGATATGAAAATTGCTGTTTTTATCGACCTGAAACGCGTGTTTTGAAACAATAGACAGAAAAATACTGTTGAAAAACTTGACAAGTACGGTATTCGTGAAGTGGTGCTTTGGCTTTGGCTATTGGCGTTCTCTAAAAGAATTCATAAAGTGCGAATTTTGACTCATTGCTCGTTAAAAAATTGTGTGAAAAATGTGCTGTCATTCATCAATTGAGAAGCTGGGCCGATTTGACTCAAATTTTTGTTCAGTTGTTCGTAATTACCAGGAGAATATTTTTACGTAGGGACATTTTTTTTTGAAAACTCTCCCTTCGTAAATCGGAAGAATCGACATTTGACCGCCAACGCCAAATCATTCAATGCACGATTCATTCAATCGCGAATTGCAATGGGAGGAAGACTATGATCGGGATGAGCTGGCCGAAAGAGTCCAAACAAATGTGCCGCTGTTGAATGCCGAGCAGAAGAAAGTGTACGATTCGCTGATGAGGGTTGTTGACGATGAAACAGGAGGCATTTATCTAGATGCTACCGATGGGACAGTCGGGACATTCGTCATTTCGTTGATTCTGGCAACAATTCGGACAAGATTTCGAATTGCGTTGGCTGTTGCATCCTCTGACATTGCTGCCACTCTGTTGGAAGGCGGTGGAACTGCACATTCCGCTTTGAAGCTGCCGATGAATCTTCCCACGGTTGACAAACAATGACCAAAAATTCAGCGATAGCGAAATTGATGCGATAATGCAAAATTATCATTTGGGATGAGTGTAAGATAGTGCAAAAACGAGCTTTGGAGGCAGTTGACAGAACAATGAAGGATTTACGTAGTGATTCGAGACGATTTGGTGGGGCTTATTGCTCTCCGGAGATTTTTATCAAACGCTTCCCGTCATCCCGAAATCTACTGCTGCCGACTTTTTTGTGGAGGCATATCAAGAAGTTGAAATTCACCACGAACATGAGAGTCGCATCGCAGAACGACCAATCGGTTGCTGAATTCTCGAGACAACTGCCGGCACTTGGCAATGGCCAAATTCCTGTTGATGTTTCGACTCGATTGATATCGTTCCCTGCAAATTTTTGCGAGTTCCCATCATCGAATGAGGAACTCATCAGCATCCCCGTCATTGCACGAAATTATAAAAATCTCGATTGGATTACTAAACGGGCTAAGGACGTCGATAGCTTGAATTTGATTATTCAAAGTCAAATCGCTGGAGAATTGCATTCGTACAAATTCGTACACTATCCGACGGAATTTTTGAACTCGCTGGATGAGCCAGGAACTCCGCCGCATTATTTAGAGCTGAAGGTGGGATCGATTATAATCGTTGCGGAATCTAAATCAAACGAAATTGTGCAACGGTACGCGGCTGTCCATCAAGAAACTAATAAACAATTTGATTCAAGCGACGATCATCAGTGGCAAATTCAAAGGAGAGGAAGTCCTTATCCACAAATTTCGATTATTCCAACTGATCTTCCATTCCAGTTCATGCGGATTCAATTTCCCGTTCCCGCTTTTGCGATGACAATCAATAAATTGCAAGGCCAATCGTTGTAAGTCTGTGGGATTAATTTCGAATTTCCCGGTTTTTCGAATGGTCAACTGTACGTTGCCTGTTCGCGTGTTGGCAAACCGTCTTTATTGTTTGTTTTTGCCCCGGAAAACAAATCTAAAGACATTGTTTATCATATTGTTCTCTACTGACTTTAACTATCTGTGTTTTATTATCACTGGGGAGTTTATCTGAAGGCGTTAAATAAGGGCGAGACGAAGTTCGGCGGGTCCGCTGGTTATTTATATTTTTTATAGAGTAAAAATATAAGAAAGTTACAAATTTTGCAAAATATCGCTATGAGAACGGTACTCCAATACAAGAAATGGTATCAAACCTAGGATGGCCAAATGTCGAACAAAAATTTAAATTTAATGCATTAGTTATAATTTTATATTTAAAATAGTAAAATTTATACCCAGTAATCTTTAACGTAAATGTATGTTTTATAATGAATTCTTTTTATACTTAAGAGAATGCGGGACCTGCTTAAAAAAGTAGTGCAACCTAACCTACCCAAGCAACCTCAAGGCTAAAACAAACTTAAATGTACTTTAAATCATTATTAAAACCTTTATTAAAAAATAATGATGTATAAAACATTTTTAGATATAAGTATTGACTAATGGTTAGTGTTTTTTTAATTTAATAAAATGTAAAAACAAAACAAAAAATCCTCTGAACGACTTCTGACTAGGTATATATATTTTAGCTAGACTTAGGGTTTTATGTACCTTTTTACGCCTCTTCAGTGTTCAAAAATTACAACCTCCAACCAGTTGTTTCACTTAAGAACCTTACCTACCCTACCCTATATGATTTCTTCATCTCCTTTGGACTTCCACTCCCTTTAAAAAATCAAGGAGAAAATAAAACCAAGCACCACCCAATCGAACTTGATTAGAACACGTACCAAACTCGACAGTACCTACCACCATCAGCAACTACAATTTCATGGCCGCACGATTACTCCACAGAATTACATTTTTCGACACCTTTTAATCATTGTTAACATTCCCCCGTATTGTCGGTGCAATTTTAATAACACACCCGAGCTTCAAACATACCTACAGCCCGATACAAGACACCGGCATCGCATTTTCCATTATCCATTTCGACATCATGATATTATTTCCTATGTGGCAATACCGGTCAAGTACCACATGCTCATGGGGCAGACCGCAGACAAAGCTACACTTCAGTGTTTTAGCCTGTCACTGAGAATGCTGTCTTAAGTCTAACTCTAAGCACTGTCCATATGCACACCTCCTTTACATATAGGTGGTGGATTTTTCTCGTTTGCTCCCTCACACGAAAAGCATCCAACCGTGTCCACTCCGCTCTGTATGGTACCTAGTACCCCGGCCCCCGTCAAAAGTGCGGGGGCTTTGTTTAATAATTCCTCTCATCTCTCTGTCTGTATCTGTATGGATATATATTTTTTTTCCGTATTTTTCTTTTGCAATCAAAATAAACTTTAAGCAATATTTTTTTTTTGCACTTATCATCGACTTACAAACAAGATCAATTGTTGATACGTGCGCGCCAGTCGGGCAGCCAGCCGCAAGTCAGACATCTGTTGGGGTCTTTCGAATGGATAGTCGTTTATTTTGGCATTTAGTTAAGAGGCCCGGATATCAGGTAGGTAAATGCCGTTGCTGTGCTGTTTTGAAAAATAATTTTCAATTATAATATTTCTCGAATAACACAATTGAAATGTGTGGATGATGGCGATTGGTGAATCAGCGTAATACCCTTTGTTGAGTGCGGATTAGAAATGTAATCCAATTTTTATGGAGTCGGTAGGTTTTTTGTGTATGTTTGTCTTTGAAGTGAATTACTTATGGCGTTGCTTCCGGCAGGAGCTCGGTGGAATGTGCTGCTTGGTGCACTTTGGAAATATTTAATTTGAATTGGATTCTTGTGGTTTTCATTCACTTATAGAACTGTTGGTTAGGCCTTGAGTTTGGGTAAAAATTGAGCTATCATGAGGGTGTAGAGGGGAAGAGGATGGATTGTTGCGTGACAGCGGTTTTTCAAGGGTTTTTTGAAACATGGTTTATTTACTTACCAGTTTCGTGGGCTTTTTGAGAACGAAATTAAGGAGCCTAGTTCTTCATCAGTTGTCACAGCCAGTGCAGTTGCAAAGTTCATCGTTTTCGACTGCTGATAGTTTGAAATCCTATGTACATTTGCATGAAATCTATCATGAAACTGAATTTTGCATTGTCCTAGTTAAATTATTACTTGTTAAAGAAAATGGTGCGAAATCGATGTAGGTATTTTGTGATTTAATTGTATATCTCTAAAAATATCAGCGAAATGTAATGTCATGACAGCTTGTTTCATGGTTTAGAAAAGAAGTGAAATCCCTGCGTTCAAACAACAGCAAAAATGAGGAGCACTTTGGAAGCTTAAAATAGATTTTAATTACACACTAGATATATATATCGCGCTACACGAAATCTATAATGATACAAATTCCTGTCTCTGAAAGTGAGTCAACTCTCGACGTCTTAGACAAAACAAAACTGTCCAATCGATCAGAAATTCTATCAGCGATTTGGAAATTGAATGATAGTTCACTTCGTTCACTTTTCGTTGTCTTAGAAGGATAGAATGAAACACTTGTAGGTACTTACTGACTAAATAGCAAATCTTTTGGGCTAGATATCATTGGGAATGTCACGACATTTTGTGTTGTGCCGAAGAATACTTCTTTAAAAACACATAAAACTCATGTAGAGAAACTACAGCAAAAAATTATGAACTTATTTACAATACTCGCATAATATATATCATGACATAAAAAATATAATGATACAAATTTGTACAAATAACTTTGCAGATGTCGTCGAGACGTTTTCAGCTATCTATTTACATGGCCAATCAACTTTTTTTAAGCTCTTGCATGATATAAATTATGACATTAAAAATATATAATGCTACAAATTTGTACAAATAACTCTGCAGATGTCGTCAAGACGTTGTCAACAATCAATGGCTGCGGGGTAGTGAAGAAATTTCCCAAATACGCACCTACATAGAAGACCGTCCTACACCAACAGCAGTAAAAATTCCCCTCTTTGTAAAAGGCTAACAAAAATCTCAAGTCCGGTTAAATATCACAAGCATAACAAGTAACATCTTCACATACCAATTTGCGCCCACCGCATTTCCCCTCAACAAGAGGAAAGCCCCACCTCAACACACACATTTAACCGAATTGAACTTCACGACCCCCTTTCGCGTGTGCATCAGCCATACCTCACTATATTTGACACGATAATGCTAATTTGCTACTCATAACACCAAATGTCAGGATCAAAAGCACTTCACCCCGATACCGAGATTCAAAAGAGGCGCGCAACTAACCAACTTTCGTCGTGCCAAACGTCGTCAAGTGGCAATCAATTGTTTTCCACATTCGCCACCGTCGGTCGTCGCGTCGTCATCGTCACGCTAAAGGAAAACTTCAACAAAATGAAAAACCAATTCGCTATAGATAAAATTATTCACCTAAAACTACAGCATTCGCATCATACATGCAATGCCTCTCGCTGTGTGTGGATTGCAAGTTGCGCAAATATTGCAACTCTGGTGTGCATGCATGCACCTTGCCGCTATGCAGCATCACTTGACTGCTGCAATGTATACTGACGTTTTCGTCACATCCACATATATATATCTAGCATTGGAAGTAGAAAAACAAAAACTATCTCAGTCTCAGCCGATGGCACAAAGATACAATGCACCTTAGAGAGCTTCTCAGCAGCTTCTCGGCTTCTTACTTCTATCTTTGTTCATATATACAGTTGAGATACATGCATGTACTGTGTAACGTGTTTTTACAATGAGACCCAGACCGCAGCAGCACTGCGGTAGGAGGTACCAACAAGTGCCTCTTGACTTCACACAGCCGGTGGGATCTAAGTGTATCTAACTATCTAAGCTGTCTATCGGCGTATAAAGCGCAATAAGCCTTCTCCATCTATATGCATCCCACGCATGGAAATCTAGTCTTTTTTGTTATACTCTAAGTCTGTTGTTGCGGTAGATACAATGCATGGGGCGAGGGTTATACCATTGAGCAGAGCAGCTGGGTTTTACTAAATAATTTTCTTAAATTTGTAGGGAAAGAGAGTTAGTCCGACATTTGACGCGTGCATTTTGACTCCATCCGACTACAGGCGCGTGTATCTGTCTTAAAAGATTGGGCGTTGAAATTTAATTTCAAAGTTTACCACCCCAAAATGACTGTTCACAATGAAGATACAACTTCCCAGATGCTTTGACAAGGTCGACCCAACAAGAGTTCCGCCATAAATCTTCTCCAGTATCCTTCCTACGTCTGACGTGCATCAGAAACACCTAGAAAACGAGGTCAATCATTTACCTTGCCAAGTAAATCACAACTGAAGGCGATCCCTACAATTAAGCCAGCGATTCATATCAGTATCCAACGAAGATCACCACCAAGTTTAATTTATTTGTGAATTTTCCACACCATCTGCCATTGTCTTCGTGATTTTTTTTTATACGAGTATGATCTGAATTAATTTGCAACCTCGAATTTACGGTCACAATAACGCACAACACAAAAGATCGCACCAAACCCAGCACCAACCAGCACAATTGTCTTGCGAAAATATTTGAATTTAAAATTTATTGCCATTTCAAGAGTTTGGCACGATTTGACTGTTTATTCCTTATTATGAAATACAACCCCACCAACCAGCACAACAATACAAGAAATGTATAAACTAGTTTACGATCTCTTAGGAGAAACAAAAAAAGTATCGTTTCTTGCGTGACGTCTACGAAATGGCCAAGCAAACTTATTTTTGTGATCTCAATTACTCATGGGCCGGGGTCTGCAATTCAACGGCGAAAATGATCTATCAAACGGGCTCAATCAAGGAGGTAGCAAATTAACCATCATTACAATTTGCCACATGCAACTGACGCATTCATTTCCCCGACTCACCACCGATCAGAATGGGACCGCAAATGTCAGTCGATTAAATTTAAGTATGGCGCGCGCAAATTACACCAAATCACATTGTTGTTAATAATACTTTGTTGGTTATTTTGTTTCATTGTTAATTGCGTTAAATCAATAAAATGTAATTGCTCTTTAACTGTCAAAATGTATTGAAGGCAGCCAGCGAGCAGCGAGCAGCGAGCCCGCGCCGCGAAACTTGGCAACAGCAAACAAAATTAAATCAGCAAACGACTCGTCGTCGTATATGCATACGAGTGTATACGAGTGGAGTAGTTTTGGAGAGCTCTTGACGTTGTCAAGTTTAATCGCGCTACCTAAACTGATCAAACGATGACGGATCACGGATCACCGATGCCGCCTGTTGATGCACGGAAGTGACTTATAAGTGCGTAGCGTCTGATGGTGGGGTTGGAGATGTCTCTAGAGATGCGATGTTATTGAACGCTTGAGCTGACTACAATGCCATGAGGGTTTTTCGGTTTTTTTTTCTGTTTTTGCAGGTTTCCCTTTTGCTAACCTGTTAGAATGACGTTTATTTTGGTCTTTATGTGGAGACTTTTGTTTACCTACACAGATGTACAAGAGTGTCGCTGATAGTTATGCAAATGAAAGTCTGTACGCAGATTGGCATACTCGGAGAGAAGGAAGATAGGAAGTTGATATATGCTAATGACGTCTGTCATCTATGTGTCAAGATATTTGATGTTTTTTTTTAATGACAGCCCATGAAATTGGTTCAAATGAAAGAAATGCCAAAATGGTGTTAATAGCGGGACATGTGAATTTAATTTTAGGTTATTGACTTTCATGTCAAAAGTGACACTTATTTCGGTTGGTCCGTCAGATGAAGGTAGGTTTTGGGGAGAAGGGATAGAAAAAATATCGATTTCAGTGGCGAAGTAGAATGCTGGTGCTGGTAACTTCCCTAGAATGAAATGAAAATGTAAAAATGGAAAAAAAACCTTCAAGCTACAAGTTGGAAGCTTTAAAAAATATTATAAGAATAACTACATTTGGATTTGCACATTCAACAGAGAGAAGAGAGCGAAGACTTCTATATGTATATTCAAACTGAAGACAAATAAGGCTTACGGTTTACCCGAGTAGCTTACTAAGGAACCTCAAGATGACTTTTGATGACTGAAGATGACTTTAGATGACTTTAGATGACTTAAGATGACTTTAGATGACTTAAGATGACTTAAGATGTCTTTAAATGACTTAAGCTGAATTTAAGGAAGGCGAATGAATGCATCGTTGGTCCTTCTGAGCGCAAAAGTCTTTGGGTGATTTTTGGTCCCATTTGCGTTGACGGTCTTTCGACAAGCTAATAAAAGGCGACTCTACAGCGCCATATCCGTGCTTAAACATTTTTCACATCAGTCTTATTTAAGACGATAGGGAGTAGGAGCTATAAAGTAGAGCTAACAAACACTTCGGTCCAAGAATTATTTGATTCCGACCCGACGAGGTCGTACGTTAATGCGTTGTCAGGAAATGGAGATCTTAAATAGTGCGTAGAATTTAAATGGGGAACTCTGCATAACTAGGGAGATAGTAAGTTAAGGATCAAGACGAATAAAAACATGCTACCCGATTGCCAAATTATTTGCAGGGCTTTTTTCTTATAACGTACTGCTTTTGAACTTCAGAGTCTAGATAACAAAACTGAAAACTAAAATACAAACGATTGCCAGATGGTTATTCCAGCAAAAACCTGCAGTGAAGGAGAAAGTTTCGTGCGATCCAGTCGTGCACTGTATTTATTTAATCAGAGCTGATTGGGCTGTTCTAAATATTGTAAGTCGCTTGGACTATTTAAAACGTCAGGCGCCTTTCTCCGCCGCTTAACTTAATTCAGCTTAGTCTAGCAAAATAGAGAAATTAATAAGGGAATCCCATAAAAAGCTATTTACTAGTGAGTAATCGTATACGTATTCATTTTTCCACTTTCTACACCCATAACCCTATCTGCCGGTAGGAATTTTCAAGCCCATTCTCTATCAGACAGTCGTACAAAAATGAAGGTCTATTTCTACATAAAAACAATAGGACATCTGATTTGAATATTTGAAAAAGAATTTCCTATAATTTTATTTCGACAGATTTTTAATGATTTCTTTTGTCGAATCTTTCATTCACTTAAATTTTTATCGGCTATTTTTAGCGATGTCAATATCGGCAGACTAATGCCCCTGGTGATATTTAACGAAAATAGTTTTCTTTGTCTAAAATTGATATTTTACCGACTTGGGTCGCTTTGCATAAATTGTTTAAAAATCATGCACAAGTGCTGGAAGGTAATGACGTTTTGATGAATGAATTGAGGCGACCGTAAAACAGTCGAACATATAATAGAAACTGAGTTATTTGCGAAAAGCTAATAGCAGAGAGACGTATAGCATTCATTTTTAGTAGATCGATACAAAGTAATATCGATAATATTCATGACATGAGAGCTGTCAGATGAGCCAGTGCTGTCACTCGGACATTTTTCAATTGAAAAACTTGCATTACTGCAGTTAGAAACACAAATATTAATGCAGCTGTAGTTCGCTTTGACAGGAAAAGTCAGTAGCAGTAAGAACAATGGGCACATTCAAAAACTTAGTTGTCTAAAGTCCACTAGATTGGTCAGGAACAGATGTAACCTGAACGCAAAAACTAGATTGATCGGGAACGTCACTTCCTACGTCAGTCACATATGCGAACTGTCAACTTAGTACTCAGTCACGAATTTCTTGACTAGATTCGTCGGCTACCCCTCCATAAACGTTAACTGACCCAGCAGCCCATGTGACCGATCTAGGCCAATCAAAAGTGAGATACATCAAGTCAGTCAGCTGTCAGACTTACTAAACTAGATACTTGAACGTCCCCAATGATGAGTTTAAAGCCAACAGCAAGTGTTCGAAAGGTATATCAAAATAGAGTGTGTTCAGAAGTCACACGCTTCTCCACCTCATTGGTGCTGCCAAGTTCTTAAATATCAAACACACTTCTAGTTCATTCGACTTACCAGCAGGTAAGTGTTCATTTCCTTGTCTATATATTCATTTAATCAAAACTAATAAATTAACAATAGTGAACTACTGTCAAAGTCCCAAAATCCAATAGCCTACTTTTTTCCGCCACAAATTGTACCAGAAATAACTGCGCACAAATAAATTGTATATTTTTGACAGCACGATCCCGGGGCATATACCTACATGCAATCGATTGGGAATGTCATCCAAAATGTTGCCTAGTTAGTTATTGGTTTCCCTGATCATTGTAAATTGGAAAATGCCGGCTCGACGACCGCGGCTGACAACTGGGAAACGTTTGCAACTTTGTAGCAAACTCCATGTAGGTAACTGTTGTCGAAATAAATTTAGCATTAGTGTCTCTCTCTCTAATGAGCAAGTTATGCGTGTACTCGAAGCAAACCCGTATAAATCGGCGAATTAGCCGAATCGTGTTCATATAGTGTAGCGCTGTGTAGACGCAATCGAGTTGCGGTCTCCCGCTGCCGGCCAATGCTGCTGTCATCGGCGATAGCGATACTTTTCCGATCTCGCAATATGTGAAATTCAATACTATGCGTGGTCGTGCCATTGGAAAATTTCACTTTCAGTGTGTTTTCCTCTTCATGTTCGTCTTCTTCGTCTTCGTCTTTCATATGCGTAATATCTGTTAGTGTGTCTTGTGTAACAAACGAAAAGGAAACCATGTGTGATGGCACATGACCTCTTTCTCATGTCGGTCGGTCGGTCGGTTTGTCTGACAACCGACTTCATCGTGTCCATAAGGGAAAGTGTGATAAATACATAATTTTTCTCTTGATAAATACAGCACAAGAGAGGTGCAAATGAAGATGCGTAAGATGCAATAATTGAATATGTATTACGAAATGAAGTCGATGGGAGAGACATCTGGGGCATAATACCAATGTCAATGATTTAGCGCTTTCCTTAAGATGTTGATGTGTCAGTTGGAGACTTTTTTTATTAGGTTATGGTAGGTAAGATGGAATGTAAAGTGAGTAGGCACGAGGAAATTACTTTGATGGAATCCGGAGATGAACTGGTGGCAAAAAAAGAGAATAGATTGACAGCTGACACTTAAACTCATAGCACTTAATTGACAGTTTTGTGACTTTTAAGAAGAAGGATCCAACGAGCAATGCCAAAAATGCTTGTGCAGGAAAAGTGACTTTCTTCTAGTGGGACACATTTCTGTAACTGATCTTATTACAAATTGCAGCAAATTCAGCTGTCAACTGTAGGACTTGCATTGCGAATTTCAAGCACATTTATCAAATTACCTCGTAAAAACGTTTACCAATAAAAGCGTCGTCTTACCTAAAAAGAAAAAAATAAACAATAAAACATAAATTAGTAAGAATTCCAAAATAAAAAATAGAAATAAAAATAATGCAAGCGGCAAGTTATTAATGCTATTGATTAAAAATACCACAAAACCCAACCGAGACAGCCAATCTACTTGATTCAAGCGCTGCTATATTCGATTTGTACTCGTATAGTAAAATTATAATCTTTTTATTTCAAATCGCGCATACAAAGAATTTAAAAACAAAACACACAAAATGAATCCATACCGTAGAGACCACTATCTCAAGGTCGTCTCTCTCATCAGTCTCAAATTACGTAACACCCTGTCCGTAACTAATCATCGGCAATTTATTTTGTTTGTGTTTATTGCTTCTCTTCATTCTTGAATGCGCGCGCAAGCGCATTAGATTAGTGTTGGAGTTTCAGTGTTATTATGCATCATCATAATCATCATCGTCACATCATAATCTTCATCGTCGTTGTTGCCACTGTAATTGAATCTATGGAAGAAGCACAATAGTGTATGCGGATGATGGCGGCGGCGATAAAGAGCGAAGAATTAAAAAAAACGTGGCGGGTGTAGACAAAGTGTCAATTGGAAGTAAAATATTTCACTGAAACTGAAGTAGGTGGTTAACGTCAGGTGGTTTTACTAAATTGACAAGGCAGGTCCAAGAGTAGGAAAGAAAAGAGGAAAACTGATCTTGATGAATGTAATGCAATAACGAGCAAATTACTAGCGCTGAGAATCCCCATGAGTAGAAACATTCGGCCCTAGCGAGGTATCCGTCGGAATGGAAAATTCTCCGCAACGCATACTCTGTCGGAGACTCAAATCCAAATCGTAAAAAAATTCCGCAACCAATTTCTGGCGGAGGATATCGGAAGCTAGCTGTCAAAAATTAAAGAAAAAAATGCACTTCATCGCACTTCAACGTAATTCGCCGATATGCGTTACAAAATGTCGGAGAAAAATTACGATTAGATGTTCCAAAGAAAAACCTCCGAATCGTATAAAATCGGAGAATTTTCAGTTCCGAAGGATACCTCGCTAGGGCCGATTGATTCGCATCATACTCGCCTCGGTCGTGGTGTCTTTTAAACCCGCCATAAATTTGTTTGCAAAGCAGTTGACTGAATACATCCCTTTAAAAAGCAACCGTTCTTACAGCGAAGCTAATTCGGGACCTACAATTTATACAAGAGACGACAATTCTGGCTATATTCCAGCGAACCACATTCTCCAGAAAAAATGTATTCCCAATGTGGTTGTATTTAAAATTAAAAATAAGCGAGGTATGGAGTCATCTTTGGGTAGTTTAACGCAACCATTTCCCACGACACATGTATCGCCTTGGATTCTCACATAAACTCGCCAGCGAACAAAATCTTCTTCCTGACAACTCCAAGCAAACTTTAAAACTGATAGAGGTCGTTTTAAGATCAATGGTCGATGTATTTTTAGCAGAATCAAATTCACAGCTTCTGATTTAAGGTCAAACCAAAATGAGGTCGGTTTCTATTCGTGAATGTCGGTGTCACGTCGGTTAAAAAGGTCGCTTTCAAAATTTTGTTTTATGTTTAGTGTTTGATTTTGCCGATCAGAAACATTCACATATCTGTATTTTTTTCCAGCCAATTGGAAAAGGGTTTCTGTCAAAATATTTGTTTGAACAATGAGCTATTGAAGTTTAGACCTTCGAGGTCTAACTCTAATTTAAACCTGATTTCTCAGAAATTTTCCCAGAGTCTTTCGACGTGATTGAAAATGGGTCTTAGTAAAGTTTTTAAAAATGGTTGACACTAATTTTGTTGTTAAATTACATTTTAAAAATAGTTAAACAGTCTTTAATATAATCTTTAGTTTTTATAAACGAAATGGTGTTATCCCTAAATTTTAACTCGCTATAAAATGCTGAAGATTTTATCCATCAATTTTCTATTCACTTTATTTTAGGTAGCAAGTGTGCACAAAATTGCTGTCAAGAAAGAAATATACCATGAACTGTCAAACTAGAGGTTGGCAGTCACTTTGTTTCATAGAAAGTCCAAGAATAAAAGGAGGAAAGCCTAAGACCTAAAGGCTGGTACGCTATTCGAGTGAAGTGAAATTTTCATTCCTCTCCAAAAAGTGCTGTAAAATTGAAAGTAAAATTTTCACGCCGATATGTCAAAAATTTAATGCGACGGACAATAAAAACCAAGTGAAATAGCTTAAGTCACGACCCCTACAAATCACTTTTTGAACAACTATTTTTCACGTGAACTGCGTACCAGCCTTAAAGATTTAAATTGAATCAGGCAGATACAGGAAATACTATAATAAAAGACGCTGAAATTTAAGAATGTAAAGTCGAACAAGAGAAGGGTCTTTTAAAAAATCTCTATACCGACATGCATAAATATTTAACACACTTATGCTACTTTGTATGACACAAGCCCTTTTAACTTAGTGGTGATTGTAATAAAATAAGAGTCCACATTTAAATCAAAGTCTGCTCACCAAAGTAATGCCAACAATACAAAACAAAAATGTGAAAGGGATATACCTAATTAACTTCATTCGTTTGTGAATGTATTTTAATGAATTCATTCTTAATTACTTTCGAAAGTAACGCCAAAAATAGTGCCAAATTTAATCAGATTCGGTTAACTGCTCGTATTCCGATCAATGATGGTATGCAAATTTATTTTAACACGGGCAAGTCCATTTCCTCAAAAGAAAAAGTCTTGTAAACAGTAAAGCCTTGACAATTGCTTTTAATTAAACACCCCAGACGCACAAAATTGTTACACGCGAGTTTACCTCGCCTCCGATAATCATATTTTTCTTACACACCTGACAGCTCTAAACTCAATTAATCCACACTTAATCAGTTCTTAGCTGCAATTGTTTATTAGAGCACAAGTCCGCCTTGCGCAAGAATCATTAGACAGTAAATAAGCAGCAAATCCATTCAAAGTGGTTCATTATAATACTGTTTCGATGTAAATGCCTTATTAAATTAGTTTGTCAGCCGATTTACCCTACTAAAAGTCAACTGATCAACAAAAACTCATGCAAAACCGAATAATTGCCGTCTAACTATGGCAAGAGTTTATTACATCTTAATTATTTCCATACGAGTGACGATGACGACGACGACGTTGATGACAACACGATGTGAAGTCCTCTGCACGATTGCGCACAATCAAATTTATAACGCTGTGCGATGGACTTGACAGGTCAATTTATTTCGATGACACGCATGAGCGCGGAAATTTGACAGGTGGTCCATAGGGAATTAGGTGATAAGATTGAGTTTTTATAATTTGTTGTTAGATGGATGACAATTTATATTTTCCATTTAATGTGACAGATTCCATTACAATTTTTGACAGCGGATACTTTTAGTTATTTGGTAATTTGACACTACGAACAGAAGTGCTTAGATGTCACGTAGATGAAGAAAACTGTCCGAGGCTGAGCTTTGATATTTATGTAAAGTGTCAAGTAGAACTGGCGCTTGTATACGAACTGTCAAAATTTGTACCACAGCAACAAATAAACATCACCACACAATGGAGAAGCATAGCTGTGCAAAATTGTTACATTCATTTATTTTGAGAAAGT
This sequence comes from Cheilosia pagana, assembly GCA_936431705.1. Lineage (NCBI taxonomy): Eukaryota > Metazoa > Arthropoda > Insecta > Diptera > Syrphidae > Cheilosia > Cheilosia pagana. The sequence continues at coordinate 5,676,372 of OW386169.1, forward strand.
GTTTACCTGGAATATAAAAGCGGAATATTTTGTTTTTAAACTGTCATCGACGTTGCAATGTATCCACCGTGACAATTTTACTCATACTCTCAATGTTTTCACCTATAAAAATGCGCTTTATTTCATACTGTGAAAGCTGTCATCGCATTAATCGGAGTAAACCTATATGACATGTATTCTATTTATCTGTCAGCTAAAGACGTCAACGATGCGATGGATGGATTACCGGTTGAGACTTTAATCTAGCTGATCCGCCATTGGTTCTGCTGGTTTTTACTCTACTTGACCAATTGTCATGAAACTTTTACCACATGAAGTGTTACTGACATTAGAAAGATTGCTGGCGACTGAAGATTATTTGAAGTTATTATTTAAAGTAGAAGTGGTTTGACAGGTGACAGCGCCATTTTGTTTCAGCAAGCGGAATATAGATGATCGATAAATTAAACTAAATGTCAAGACAAACAAGAGAATACACATGTGACTGCTTTACTTTACTGAAATACGTTTATGGAAATATACCACGCAAACTACATAAAAAGTATGGTTTGGTATCACCGGACAATTAAAAGTCATGCCACTTTGATTTCTATTAAGTAAGTAAATAAATTCTTGTAACCAAACTTGATGCAGATAATTTTTAAATTTTTACTTCCAGGGAAAAGAAACGAGTGCTGCCAAATTACTATAATAATTTATGATAAAAAACAAAATAAAAAGGAAAGAAACGCTACCATAAATAGAAACCAAATTAGAGTGCATACCTACCTCCAAATTTAATTGTAACTCCAAGTTTTCAACTCGAACTGAATTAAGTGAAATATAGCTCATAAACAACAGCCAATGAGCAATAAATATCTACAAGGTCGAATTTTATCGTTTTATTCAATTATTTCGGATTGTTTAACCCACAAACTATGTGAGCAGATTAACAATCTGATTTAGTATCCAGCGATTATGAATGTTAAATGTAAATGACCCTTGAGTTTATTTATAAATGTGTACCATGAGGTGGCTGTTCATCAAAATAGAATTCCGAGGGAAAGATGTTTACACGAAATGTTTACGCACGAAAGCTCATACATTTTAACTTAGGATTCGGGACAATATTACAACTTATAAGTAAAAGCCTTTGACCCTCAGCGTAGGTTGTAAAAATACCCATAAATCAATCTCTCCTCATATAATGTTTAGTTTGCTTCCAGTGAATGTTTCTCACTCAAAAACATTCGCTGCTTCAATACCAAACATACAATTAAGATATATGATAAGAAACAAGTATTGGGCGCCGCCAATTTTGCTTGCCAATAAATACTTTTACCACTTGTCTAACAAATTCATCATTAATTACCAAGAAAAAAAATAACTGACATAAGCAATAATGCAAAGTGAATCATGTGAAAGTAGTTCACAGAGATGGGAGCTCAATTCTCAGGAAATTTAGACGAACTTAATTCAATCAATTTAAAAATTGGTCAATTTAATGATCAGACATCTTTTAGCGAAACCATCTGGCCCAGGCTTTGTTTTGGTACTCCCGTCCATCTTGCCGCACTTCTCAGTGATGCCAGACTTCGGTAATGAAAATTCCCTCGCAAAGGCTTAAATTTCCCTCTTAATTTGTACAAGTTTGAGTCAGATCTCCCATTAACCATCTAGCGATCTGTCTTCGTAGCCTTGCCAATTATTTTGCAATTGGCATTCTAATTAACAGCGCCCCAGTATCCCACAGCGCAGAATGCTAAAAAAAAATATTTAAATTGCAACTGAATAAAAAAAACACTTGCTAACCTTTTGACCATAAAAACAAACAATCTTTGCGGCTTTTTGCATAAATATTTTCACAAGAAATTGCCACAACTTTTCGCAAGAACCTTCCCTCCATCTCAGAAGTTAATAACTCAATCCAATCAAGCAATTTACTTTAATAATTACTCCGCAAAGCAATTAATCAAATCTGCACTATGCACACGAGACTTGAATGTTTTTTTTTTTTGACACATACGATGCAAAATGGCAAAAGGTCAACTGAATGGTAATTTTTCCAGATTTCGGTCTGTCAAGAACGATTGGACACGCCAACGATTGGAGATTATTATTATTTTAACTGCCACCGCAAAATTGCTGGCAATCTTTTTTTTTTGAGCAAATGATCGATTCGTTTTACGACATTCGGCTGAATACGTCAAATTTTATTGTCGCTTAAAAAAAATAAAACATCAATCCTCCCACAAGATGACAGTTCAAGGCCGGTCAGTCGCATTTTAAAATAAAAAATTCCAAACATGCGTGACGACACTTCTGGCTACTGGTCTAAATCAGAATTTCTGTCCGAAATTCCACGCAACGTCAATGTCACGAGTGACAATGTTCATGTCTCATCATTTCGGAATGCTGTCGTAGTTCGGAGACATCTGTTGGCGAACATGTCACCAGTTTAAATGTATTATGTCCGAAATACGGAATACGTACCTCGAAATCTGCCTTTAAATGGATGGGAAATACGTGCCATTGACATTTTAAAATTATGCGCGCTTGGAATTTATAATCGAGCTGGCTAATTGTAAATTACCTGCAGGTAGTCGGCGGCGCATTGTAAATAAATCCAAATTATGACTAGTACCTACCACAAAACTTTTTTTAAAGCGGTTACTAATGGATGGGACTAGCAATTTGTTCTTGAGCCAAGTGTTTGTTTTATGTTGTAAACAAAAGTAAATTTGTCTTCGGGGTACATTTTTAGTAAGGAATTTTTTTGAGTGGCTTATTTATTTAAGAAATTCCTTCGACTTTATGCAAATCTAGTGTTAAGTTGATGACAGCTGAGTTTCAGCAAAAATTGGATCCAGATAAAGCGGGCATTTACATTTTATGAGCGCTTTTTGTAGCCGCCATGATGACATTTAATTGATCGACTTTTTTATGGGAAAGAGCAGAATATGTGTCTTTACTTTTTAGTCTGTTAAAATGATTGGAAAAGCTTAATTTAAGCAGGTGGATCGTTGAGTTGCATTTTTGGTGCGCGTTTTATGTCTGCCATAATTGCTTTGAACTCGCGATCGAAATTTAGTCTAATCTTTTGCAAAGATTCAGAAACCTTGGAAATTATAAGAACTGATGTTTTGAACTGACATAAGTCCTTAGAAGAGGTTTAAAAATAACCGAAAACGACAGAACTTGGTAGTTTTCGTGTCGCCCTCTTATCGAATGATTTTTTGAAATACCAGTCGATCGAAAAGCTACAATTTTTGGGTTCAATCAACTACAGTTTAAAGCATTTAAGAAACGTACTTTTCTTATTAATTTAACTTCTTCCTTGTGAGCATATTTAATTTTCTTTAAGCTACTTTAGGAAGAAAGTTGTCTCCAACTGTTGACGGAGTACCACAAAATGGCCATCTCAGACCTGCACATTTACAAAATGAATGATTTTAGTTTTCTTTATTTAAGACACTCCCTGTTAAAACTGAATTTTGATCTACAAGACTCCGTTTGACCAATTCTGTGTCGTTTCTTGTTTCCAAAGAACCAGCCGACCGGAAAAAGAGATATAACATACTCGTATGTGCTTCAAAAAAAAAGTAAAACATCATGTAACACCAAGATGACACTAGTTGTTACGCAATTTCGGTATCTGCATCTTGGATTGGCTGCGTTCGTCATCGTCATGAACGTTGTCATCCACGCCTTTAAAGGTGAAAGTGATCGTTCACATTTTTGTTTTTTTTGGAATGCATCTCACATAACATTTAATCATGAACAACAATACAAAAAAAAAACACTTACGGATAAATCCGATAATAAAAAAGAAAAAGAAAACGTGCAAACCTTGGGCGCCTGTCTTTCAAACAAACATACCTACAGAACAAATCCACGAGCTACATTAAACTTCAACTCACGACATTGCTATGCATGATATGCGCGCCAAAGAAGCGAAGAAGGTGAAATACAACTTGCTGTCGCTGTCACTGTACACCTACATGCTACATACCTTTAGAATGGATGACGCTGCGTTGTGCCCAAAGAAAGAGAACATGAAGGCGGGCATCACCAACAACTGTCAGTGGAGATGTATAAATATAAATCGCATCCTGTTCCTTGGGGCAATACGCGGAACCGCAATTGTTGATCCGCTAAACAATAAATCCCGATTACTAATTGACACAAAGAAAAAAGATTAGGAGAATACCTATATTCTATGTGATGATAAAGATCGCACATAGAATTTAACATCTGTCTGTCGGCATCGGCATTTAATTGTTGCGGTGGTGGTGGTGGGATTTTCCAATGAATTTGGAGAGTAAAAAAAGAAACATTGTTTGGATTGTATATAACAACAAAATTTGCAAGTTTTCTTTTCTTCACGTTATTCATATCCGCAATCCGCTTTTGGCTTTGCAAGTTTGTCGGTCAGATGTTGAGAGTTGCCAAAGGTTTAGCAATTTGAACATTTTTGTGATTGTAGGTAGCAAATAATGTGGAAGACCACTGAAACTAATACAGTGTACAGACCTTAATTGATTCTTAAGAGTCATGTTTAAGAAAAAGTCTTAGCTATCAAACATACAAATTTTTTACCACTTTCAACTGTTTTTAAGTCACCACTTTAAAAAAACGTGAAATATGGTCAAAACGTCCAAAACTGCATACCTACATCTTATAATATATTTAAAGTTGTAATAGTTATTCTAAGGATATGATATACCTGAACTAAGGAAAAACGGATTTCCTATCTCTTACTCTCTCATCTTGTACAAGAAACTGCTTATGCGACCATCTAAATGCTCCATTAAGTGGCGAATTTTTCTACATTCTGTTGATTGTTGTTGTTTTTAGCAACGAATCTGTAAATTTATTTCTAGAAATCTGGGGTAGAATTCTGTAAAAAATAAACGAAACGTATAACACTTTCGCATTCCACCAAACGAATGGAAATGATACGTAGGCCAAAATTTCCACTGCTCAACTTCTTTCGTTTTCGTGTGAAAGTCGCATTTGGGATTTATATTTTTAAATATGATCAAATAAAATGAAAAGCGTCAAAGGAAAGGCTGCCTTTTCAAACGAATTCAAACAAAACGAAAATTTCTTTCGTTTTCAAAGTTGCATGAAGCAAAACGATAGAACGTTTTCAAATTGTTTACTTGGAATATTTTCATTTATGCGCGTATAAAAGGGAGTATTAAATAAAATTACACATACGACACACATTTGCGCTCAAAATATGACTGAAAGTAATGCAAACATGAAATGAGCACCCTGGAACTGGTACTGGAAGCAATTCTCGTCGCCACTAGTTTCAATTTTAACATTTGCCCTTGGCAATCCTGGAACTTTTTTACTTTCTTGCAACCATACAAACATTTGGTTACTACAATTCAATTCCAATTCAGGCTCTTTTCATTAATGCAGCCCTAATAATAAAAAAAATGTTATTTTTGCGTTAGATTGTTGTTGGGTCGTATAAACATTTTTGTTTTAAATAATTACCATTCATTGCCATTAGAAACTCCCGTTTCAAATTATCTAAATAAAGAATTCAGAAACCGGACTTAAAATTGATTGTCAATATATATAAATGTAGAAGCCCTCTTTCTCTCTCTCTGATCATCATCATCAACCTCCTTTGCTACTATGCGCGAAGATACGTAATTTGGTTGAAATTTGGTTGAAATTAATTCGAATTTATGATGAATTGGGCGTAATAATAACACTAAGCCGGTGGGATTGCGTGGTAAATTGTTGATCAAATGCCGGAAAAACGCAAAGCTGTGAATGTGAAGAGAATGTTAGGTTCTACCTCAAGGTCGGCGCTGAATGAATCTGAGCCAGATTAGAAAGGTTCTCAGCTAAATGATGATGACGGTGACTATATTTTAAATTAAAATTCGATTTGAAGAACACATAATGGAATGGAGTTCCTTTCACGGTATAGAGATTAATTGATAGGAATTTGCGAGACATTAAATTGTATGTTTGCTGTGAAGGGGTACAAACGAAATAAGAAGTTTTTTTAGAATTTTCAATTATGAGTTGTTTATATAAATTTGTATACAAATTTTTGTTGTGTTACCAATTTGATTGCGGTTGCCCGATTTGGAGAAGGGGAATGTTTAAAAATAGTTAAGAACGTAGGCTGAATTTTTCTTAAGTGGAATGACAAGTTCAAATAAATGAGACCTTAAAGAGTTTTATTTAAATGTAGTTGAGAGGTGCAATATTTGTTTAAAAAATAAGATAAAAATAGGGCACTTAATTTTTGCTACACTTGAAAGAGACATTTATTAACACATAGACTTTTAAAAGGTCCGAGCAGTCTCGTCAAAGAGACATTTAATTTTGTGCCGCATCCAAACAAAACAGAATAACTGTGAGATATTAATCACGGTTGCTCAATATTAAATTTGCTTGTCCTTTTTTTGCATCGCTAGCAATTCTTTTATTTTAAATGACTGCATCTCCAGTCTTACTTTAAATTCTCAATAAAATGTTTCATAAATATTCATCTGTTTCGAACGTCTTTTTGTTAGTGTACCGTTTGTTCTTTTCTTATTAATCATTTCGATCAAAAATCTCTTGGTTGGTTCATTTTATTTCCATCAACGCAGTTACTTTCTCTCAACTGAATATAGAAGACTGATTTCTGTTTTATTTTTTCTATGGCTATTGTGTATTTTGTTGACATGTTTAGATTTTTTACGAATGAGAGTGGCCCATAGAAAACCAAAAGTTTGACCGAAAAGTTTAGCCTAGTTTCACAAAAGGCCGGAATTTAAATCAGAAGACTTCCAAGAAGTCGGGGAAATAAAAGATCTGGGTTTTTCTAAAAGTTGAAAAATAGTACATATTTCGTTATCGAAAATATCTGTTAAAGAAATAAATGTAGCACAAATTTCTGGACGAATAGCTTCTTAATCTAAAAATTATGAAGCGTTTTATTTTAAAGTTTTACTTGATGTTGATGTTGTAAAATCGTTATGTTTGATGAATTCCCTTTAAATTGTGGCAAACAACTTTTACCTACGACCAACATAAGATGTTAAAAAAAAACTCCTAACAAAGGTGGTTCAAAATCAATGCCCCTAAATATCAACAACACAATCTTCAGAAATATGTATTCAAACAAAATCATTTCGATGACAAAATACCAATGGCGCCGCGCCGGTCTAAGGCCATCATTTCTCTCTCATCTTTGTTTTTATACCGCTAATGGTTTATATTCTCTCCTTTTGTCCAATGAAACTTGAAGAAACCTGTCCTAGGTCGATCGCGATACAGATTGAATGTTTCAGGTGAAGTTTCTTCAGTGACTAAGTAAATAAGAGCTTAGAGCCATGATGATCAAAGAATCTGATTCTTCTACTGTTGTAAGTTTTCTTTCATCATGCACTAACTTTCCTTCATCTTTTACTAACCATCATTCATCTAAAAATAATTTTCAATCATGATCTACTAGCATTCATCTTTCATTAATCCTTCATTACTTTTCGTACAGTTTCCACTTAATTTCATTCATCGTCTACTTAGTTTCATTCATCTTTCAATAATTTTCGATCGATCCTTTAAATTTCATCCATCTTTCAATCATTTTCGATCATCTTCTATTAAATGTCAGTCATCTTTTACAAGCTTCGGATTATGTTCAATTAACTTCCATTAATCCTTCAAATTTCATTCATCGTTGACTTAGTTTCATTCATCTTTCAATAATTTTCGATCATCTTCTATTAAATGTCAGTAATCTTTTACTTACTTCGGATTGTGTTTCACTATCTTTCACTAATCCTTCATTATTTTTCATACAGTTTTCACTAAGTTGCATTTATTTTTAACTAAATGTGTGTTCATATATCACTAGCTTCTAGCAATGGCTGACTTACTTTTATTCATCGATCTCAAGTTTTCTTCATTTGAGTTGATTTATATTTCACAAGATTTCATTCATTTTTCACAAATCTTTTTTCATCTTTTACAAATCTTTATTCATCTTTTACAAATCTTCATTCATTTTTTACAGATCTTCATTCATCTTTCACTGTCATTCTTCAATAACTTTCGTTCATCTTTCACTAAATTAGTTCCACCTTCCTCTAATTTTACAAAAACCTTGCATTTTTATTCAATCCCCACCTGTTCCATTTTTTCAATGCCAATAAATCTTTTTCCACTAACTGATATGTTGAAACGTTCTTGCAAAATCTGCAGCTACACTATACCAACATCTAATTACGCCACTTGCTGAGTGAAACGTGTCATTCACTACTGACGCCCATTGTTCGCATGTCTAGAATCAACTACCACAATTTATGATCATTAGTCTTTGGGCATCTGTACTAAGAAACTTCTAAGCAAACGGAACCGGAACAATTCTCGTTTAAGGTCAAACGTTACGCAATAATAGCTCCCCCATTAAACTTTTATGGATTCATCTGCCGCAACTAATGATACGTTCTAAATAATGTTCTCACTTAATAATTAATCAAACAAAAAAAAATGTAAAAAGAACTTATTTACTTTTTCGAATGTTTTTAATTTTTTTCGAATCAGTGTCTTAAAATGCGGAACCTGTTACGGTATTTCCACTATATCCATAATAATTGGTGGAAATGCACATACATATATATAAAGACCTACCAAGCTCATGAACTAAAAATAACAAACTGAATGAAATAAAAATTAAACTCATTAAAAATGATATGTTGATCGTTTTGCTGGCCCGTTTAATTCCAGTAGCTTGGAATCGGGCTTACCCGCGCATGACTTGTAATTATTAAGATCGTTTGCAGTGCACCGGGGTGAGAGAGAGTTTTTTTTTTTAATTAAAAGTTTGGTAGATGGATTTTGGAAATACTTTCGATACTGCCGGAAAGAAGTTTGTTGCTCCTCTTGGAAGAAAACTTTAATCGGAGGGCGAATTCGAAGACAGTTCGATAAATAAAGGCTTACAAAATAGGAAATGCTTTTAATCCAGACTTATGTCCTCTCCACAGGTTATAAGCTGTGAAAGTGGAAGAAGTCGATTGTAAAATGTTATTCAGGGAATAGCAATAATTTTATTGTTTGTTTATTTTTAAAGTGTTGAAAATTAATTAACAAATTAAGTTGGTTATGCTGAATTTAAATCAACACACCACTTCGATTCTAACCCAACGACCCCGCCAAAGAAAAAGAAGGTAGAAATAAATTTTAAAAAAAGTCTTCACGACTGGGTCGCACGTAACTTGCTCCCTTACAGTGGCGTGGCGTGAACATTTTAAAATGGGAAGACGAAGCTAAATTAATCACATACAAATGTAAAAAAAACACTTGCTTTCCGCATCAACTAAGCAAAATCCATTCAAGCCACCTTTTTTATGCTTCTAGTCACTAAGTCATGCACTGCAATCTGCCAACTGAATTTATAAAACCAAAAGACCACACAATGAGAAAAGTAGAACTAGAAGAAAATCGAATAACCTAAAGAAAAACGTCTTTCAAAATCAACTATCCAGTGGGAGCTTTAACAACCCGACACATTCCGCTTTGTCGTGACGATGACGATGATAGATGAATACGGATACAAACAATGTTTAGTTGATGGCTTACGTCTGATTACCATTTTGTCAATATCAAATTTGGTAGGGTTTCATGTATATTTAGGTTTTGGTAGATAAATAGCGTGGACTGGTTGAAATATAAAAAGGGAAGTCGGTAGGAATCGGGTTATATTGACGCCACGCCACTGCTCCCTTATGCCATAATTGGCAACAAAACAATGCAAAACAAAGAGCTTATCGGCCAGAAGGTCTAAAACCCTCCAGATTATGTGACTTATACTCATTCCTCATCAACAAAAACTAAAACGTGCCATCGATTTCAAAGAAAGCAAGTCCAAACCATACCCATTTGCATTTCGAACTACAAGTTTAAAACTCCCTCGGCTGAATATTTACACAACCAATACGAGTATGTTAAATTTCCGGGTGTATCAGACAAGCTGTCTCATCACGTCAGTCGCAGAAAATTCAAGCGCCCAGGATTAATGACACCTATAAAGCACCAGCGCTCACCAATCAAATGTCGATCGTAAAAGCTGCTCGTGCGTTTGAGATGTTTCAAATTGTTTACATATCGGTTTTTTTTTAATGATAGCACACGTCTTGCGCTAATTTGATTTAATTTGCTTTTTATTTTGTATTTTTTCGCACCCAATCGAAGGCGCAAAGAACGAGACTCCACGCAACCAATCTTCAGTGGGATGCCTCTGATCATCTGATGGCGGGGTAGTACCACCGATTATCCCGTTGAGTGCGCTGGTTGCAAATTGATGCCAACTTGAGGGATATAATGAATACGAAATTACAAACAAAAAATAATAATTGTTTCTCTAATTTTCCAAAAGCAATTAAGCTGGCGATTTTTCAGACAGACGAGACTCATAAGAGACTTGTCCTCTTGACCACTATTTTCAAGTGACCCACTTAGAAGAGTGGTACTCGTAGGTTTGAACAGAAACAAAGAATATTTGACATTCGTGTGTGGTGTTTTGTTTCGTTTTGATAGCGTCATACGGCTGATTGTTTTCAATTGACGTATAAATGCCAACGTGTAATTAAATTCAAAAGTCTTGGCTGAATATTAAAAATGTTGTTGCCAACACCAATCAGTGGAAATTATTTGAATTTGATAATTTCGATAGTTAAGGAGTGTACTCCGGGTGAGCAATTAGTATTTATTATGACACATGATTGAGTATTTGCCTATTTGAATTTATGCCGAAATCCCTGTGCCAGTTTTCTTATAATCGCATAGCAAAGACAGAGAAAAAACTATCGAGGAAAATAAAACGAGTGGAGTTAAGGCGCGTTGCGTTATTTGTTTCATAAAAATAACAAACATTGCTGTCAGAAATTGTACTAAGTCTGACAGCTGTCATTGTCGTGATAGGTTGCGGTTTTTGTTTACTTTGACAGAAAGATAGCATACTCATTTGACCTGAAAGCAAGAACTAGATTGGTCGGTAACGTCACTACGTCAGCCAAATATGCGAACTGTCAACTTAGTACTCAGACACGAGTTTCTTGACTAGATTCATCGGCTACCCCTTCATAAACGTCAACTGAAACAGCTGTTCGTGTGACCGAGTTAGGCCAATCAAAGTCGAGATACATCAATCGAGCCAGCTGTCAGAATTAATACATGAACGTCCCCATTTTGATTGCGTCCCTGACAAAGTTACGATAACGTTCAATCTAGTTATTGCGTTCAGAAAAAATCTAGTACAATTTCCTGGTTTCTTCTATAATTTCGAAAAACGAATGGAAGTGACAGAAGAAGGGGAAAATGTCAAAGGCGTCAGATTGCATTTTGTTATGACATTTTGAATATAATTAAGAACTCTGAATAATTTCGTAGTTTTTTTTAATGGCTTAATAAACGTTCATCTTGCTTTTCTGTTATAAAAAATTCTATTCTCATTTAAATATCGAATTTAATTTTATATTTAAACATTTCATAACCAAAGCTTTCCACTCACCAATAAGGACCAATTGGTCGGTTTTATAATCGAGAGATTTGCAAAAATAAACACAAACCAGTCATTTTATTAATACCTTGATGTAGTGTTAATAAAATTGGTTATTAAAGTGTCCAATATGCAAATTAAATATTTCTTAATCGGGCGGTTGTTTTTTTCTTCCTTAAGCGGATTCGTGGTTCCCCAAATTGTGGAAATAATTTTCACAAACAAATCCAAAATGCCACAAACGTTAATCACAGTGAGTTGAAGAATTTCCATACGCAATATTCTGTATACCGAAGTGTATGTTATTGTTAATATGTGTCAAATCATTTGTTTTATAGGAATTAGCATACATTTCTCATGAAGGCGTTGAAAATAGAACCGGAATTAAATTTTCTGCGCTCAGGCGCCATTACTGAATAAAAACAATGAAATTTGAAAGTTAACTGTCAGCGGATAATATTATTTTTGTCGGGGACATCGATACAAAAGAGCTGTGCGATACAATATTGAAGCATCAATGAAACGCCGTAACTTCAGAATTCACTCGTTTAAATTGCAACTATATGACCATTAAAATTATTAGGTCTATTTAAATGAGACACAGTTGCCTACCTTCCATTTATGTATGATTTATTATTATTATTATTATTATAATTATTAATATTATTATTAAGGAGATTACCTTAAAGGAAGAGTCTATGCACAAGGTAACCTACCATAAATCTATTTAATTGAACATGCAAGTAAAACGTTCAATAAAACCATCCCCAGTCACTTTTTTCTGAACTCATTGCCTGTAAGTATGCAATGATTTTTAAAAAACTGATATATTTGGTGTATAGCTATTCAAATTTTGTGTAAATTTAAAGGATAACTTCCTTAGAAAAACTATTGGTTCTTTTAAGCAAGAACTTTCAGTCAAAATTCGAATTTTTTTGAAAAACGAAGAGTCAGTTATTCTTTTGGGCTACACCTAAAGTGGAAATGGAGAACCATCAAAGATACACACTTGATAGGAGTATGAAAACAAATTTCGAAAAGGTGATTTAAAATGCAAAAAAGAACTGACGCATGCATGAAAAAAGAACAGTCAAGGAGAAATGGGCTGTCAGATAAAAACAAATGATACGCAACGGAATGAAAACAGCGACGTGTATAAGAATTCCTAAGAGTCAAGAAGAGAGTAGGCTTAACTCAGCTTAAGCTAATGTCAAACTGAAAAATCAGACAGATATGTGCAAAAAAATAGTATCTGGCGTTCTTTTTTATTGCTAGTCTGTAACTTCCTGATAGGGAGGAAACGATGTCGTTTCAGAATGAAGAATTGACTGTTAGAAATGAGCGAGAAACATACTGGCAAGTTAACTCAACCTACTTCATTTCTTAGCATCGCAAAAATACTCTGCCCAACAGTCGCAATTTTTTACTGTCCCTTAAACAAAAGGCAATTAAATTCCAAACGTCAGTAACCAACAGTTGTAGTTGTAAAGAGTAAACTCCAAAATCTGATGACGATCTTCCAGAATGGAAATAGTATTACATTCTGAGAATTCATGTTTCAAAACAAAACCATTCAGACTACCAACAAACAAACAACAATTAGCCATTTCCAGTTGATGCTTACGTAGGTAGGTGTTTTGTATTTTGATTTTAGCCCGAAAGCTTAAATCTAACATGTAGATCAATCCAATACCAAATGGCGAAATGAAAGTCTCCATCCATCTCACAACCTGTTTCCATGCGGAGTCATTTGTTTGTTTGCCAGTTCCCTGTTTGCTCATAAACATAATTTATGTATTTAAATTCAAAACTCCAGACTATTAGGAATCCACTTAAAGACGCAACATGAACCGCGCCACAGCGTATAGTTTTAAATAAAGATTCGATTAATTTAAATTTCGGATACAAAAATTTCCAAGAGTTTAATCCGACAAAGGAATCTTTTTTGTTTTCTTTTTTATTCAAAGCCTGGCACGAAATGGAACCGTTGTTGGAGCGCGCGCGCACGCGTACACTGTGTTAAATTTACAGAGCTTAAATAATAGTAAAAGAAATATTTAAATTGCGGAAGCGATTCACCCTCAGGGTAGTCTGTTTGCACTTTAATTAATCAAACTTTTGAGATCGACTTTGATTGAAAGAGACGCGTGGACTGGGGTAAGCAAAAAAATTGTTATTATTTCTTAAATTAGATTCGCTAATTATAGTGTAAAAATGCGCTATTTTACTGTCGTGTTTATTAGAATTAAATAATAGCAGATAATTTGTTCGATTATTGTGGGTAAGTGGGCATGTGTTTTTGGCTCAAGACAAAAATATGCCATTAAAAAAATATAAGAAAAACAGCTTCTCCAGGGTTAGCAATGTGATTGTAGGCCATTACGGCAAGTTGGTTAAAAGAAATTGTTAAGTATTCTCGGCTATGAGATCAAGAAGCAAAATATATTCCTGCAGCTATTTTTAGATCCATTTGTCAGCAACCGCTTTTGATTTATGAGAAAACTGAGTAGGGAAGGACTGGGTTAAAACTTAAAAGTATGAAAGTCTCGTCAAAAATATAACTGAAACGTCCTGCCAACTTTTGTTAGCTTTTTAAATCATGCAAATGCTTATAATAATTCACAGGCGAAGACTGTGCAGGCTCGTTAGAGAAGAATATGCAAAATATTTTCAATAGATTTATATTTTTTCTGCATGAATTTCAAATATTGAAGAAAGTTTTTCTATTTAGAATAAGAGCTCCGCAATTACACAAATAAGTCTCTGGTATAGTGACGACTAAATTATAACAGTTTAAAAAAATTAATCGCATTTATGTTCAACATTTTTACTGTTCATATTTTGATAAAATTATTTTAAGAGTAAAATGGCTTAATAAATAAATAATCGTGCTTTTTTGAACTCACACTTATTCTAAGAACGTTAAGAAAGCGAAAGGTTAGAAACAAAAATGTAAAGATCACAAAAAACACAAAAGACACCTGGAAACAGGACTTTCATACATTTTAAGCGCCATTAGCACTCTAGAGGCATTTTTGCAGTTAAAATAAAAATATTTTAACTGCAAAAATTATAAAAATAAATATTTCAATATTGTTAAAATATTTAAATTTTAAGCAAACACAAGTTAACACAACTTGGCATCACTGATTCAAAAAAGTTCATCAAATAAAATCGTATTGGACTCTTTTTTAAATAAATCCTGTTAAGGTAATGGTTTATTTATCTTTTTGATTTTTATTTGGATTATTTTAATGCAATTAACCAGCGAAATATATATTAACTGTGTGTAGGTATATATCCGGAGCAAGTAGCTGACATAATAAATTAGCGTTATAATTATGAAACGTTTTTTTTTTTTTGTGTATAAGAAATTAAATTTAGACAACTTGTTGTATTTTATTAGTTACCATTCATATGCAAATAACTTTCATCATAGAATAAATTAATACTTTGAACTTGGCGGCGGTTGATTGAGGTGGTCTTTTTTTTATTTGCTTATTGAACTTTGTGTCTTTTTTGTATTTGTTTAATCGAGCTAATTTCTGAGTGAATTCAATTTGAACTATTTTATGTTTTATGGCCTTTAAAGTGTGTCGTTGTACAAATCACAACATTAAACACAACGTGACATAATCAGGTGATTTGCATTTTTGAGAGGTCAAATGGGGTACTGTTTTCAGAGAGAGGGACAAGTTTAAATAAGTTTTAACTAAAATATAGAAACAGAAACTATCATTTGGGATAGTAAGAGATAGATCGGCCCGGCCTATTTTAGAAAAGAAATTCCTTACGCCTTATGAATTGGTGAACACCGCTTTTGAACTTTATGGGATATTGGTCGCTGACATTTCGTGCTCCAGTTAAATATCCGACAATATTTACAAGCAATTTTATATAAAATTTTAAACTAAATAAAATAAATACACACAAAGTTAATGATCTAGTTTTGAACATAATTTTAATGTAAAAGATACGATTTATATCTAAAAATCGCATGTAGCGTCGCGTTTGTTCATGACAAGCTATATGCTTTTTGGCTGAATTTGAAAGCTGAATCTCTGATGGTTTTAGTGCTGCAAATTCGAAATTTTGTGGAGTACGAAAATATAACTTGTACCTACCAAAGTATTAGGAATGAAATTGGCTGGCATTCATCTAAAAGACCCGAATTTAATGGCTTCTCAAGTCTGCCACTGAAAATTTGACTAAATATACTCATGGTGAAATCTATTACGAACAGTTCCTTATTAATATTTTAGAACTGAAGAAACAGAGCACACTCAAAAACAATATTTTCTGTCTTCTTAACATTTCTAACAGTCTGTTCTTACTGAATCTAATCACCTCTCTGAATGATTCTATTTTTTTACTCTGACCGTAGACATGTCAATCAACAAACTTTGTGTTTTATTAATTTTTGTTGCGTGTGACATACGAAAATTGACCCAGGGAAAGTTACCTCCCAATTGGACCTTGCTTCATTAAGTTCAGTTTTGAAATAACGCAATAATAGGTACGACAAAAAAAAACTTTAGTCATACACCCCTCTCAACTTTCTGAAAGGAATATCCTTGATTTGACCCACCTTAAATAATCGTTTATACAAGAGTTTTACATGTAACTTTTTTTAAACTTTTCTGGCACAGAGCCCCAAAACAAAAAGTCGAACCCCAAAAGACACTCAACTGAAAGTAGATATTGACCACGGATAAATAAACATTTTGGCGCGACAGGTCTGTTGGACCCAAGGCCTAGCTTCTCACAACCATTCGTTTTGTGTGGGTTTTTAATTTTTGAGACGAATGGAAGGGATCTACAATTTTACGCCGAGTTCAAACGGCTAATTGAGAAGCTCTTTCATGACAGTTTTACTCTCGGATGTTTGTCAGACGCGAGAGGTGACGCAGTGGAAAAAAACCTTAAGATGTGATTTGGTTTTTTCGGGATTCGAACCGGGGACCCCTCGCTTAGTAACCCAACACACTACCACTAAGCCACTGCGCCAACCACGGAACCAAGTAATTGTTTAGACTATTATAGTCGAAACGACAGACCTCTAGAGCTTTAAAATTAAAGTTAATATCTGCCAAATCAAACGTGGATTGTGACCAATAGAATACAATTGCCATCAAGTATACAGTTCCGTACAAGATCCAACTGTTCCAGGAGCTCAAAGCCAATGACCATAGATAACGAGGCTTCGAGGCGTTTTAAAGAAGACAATTACGGCCCAAAAATATTAATGGCTACGTTAACAAGCAAAATTTCCGTATATGGGACGACGCAAACCTACACGAGGTTCACCAAGTGGTAGTGCATCAACAAAAAGCTACAGTTTGGTGAAGATTTAGCCCAACATGTGGTTTCAGTAGGACGGGGCTACGTGGCATACGTCAGCCGCCACGATAGACATTCTGCTTGAACGATTTTAGGGTATGGTTATTTCTCGCACAGGTGACATAAATAGGCCGCCAAGATCAAGCGATTTGACCCGCTAGGCTTTGTTTTTTGCGGCTTCCTGAACTCATAGGTCTATGAAAATAGGCTGCAATGAATCGATGCCACATTAACCAACGTTTAAGTTATTAAATCCTTGTTTTAATCCATTTATTGTCAACCCTTTATAATTCAATCTGTCAATAAAAAATTCGTTAAAATTTCAAAAACGTTGTCCGTGGTGTAAAAATAGATTGGAACTCCTATTTTAAAGTCAGACAAAAATCAAAACCCACAGAACTGACACAAAATGTTTTTACAAAAATAAAATTCTGAGAACATCCTGCCAGTGAGAAAACTTAATCAACAAATGGACTGACTCATGGCATGTGGTGTGACAAATTAGAAAGGTAATAAGAATGAATTATGTGTATTTATATGGCATGCTAATTTTGTCACAAGATGCATAAATTATTCGAACAGCAATTAGCTTCTTAGAAATTGAAATTGAAAAACAAGTTAAGTCAAAGTCACACAATAATTATACTAGTCAGAGTGGTTCCTTAAAGTCGTCTGTTATTGAATCCTAAACCTTCAAGGCTGTTTTTTTTTAGAAAATCCACTCCCGAAAACGCAGCTTGATCCATATATTTCGCAGGTGCGCTACTCGCATACCCAAGACCATATACACTACTGCCACTTGACTGATTCATAATGTCAACTCATCAGACAGCCAACGAGACGACAACCGATTAATTTAAATTGTCGACAAAATTGTACCCCAGAGCAAGGCAAGAAAAAAATAACAAAAAAAAATACCACTCCGAAACGGGTACAAGTTAAAATAAGAATAACTTAACATTTAAAAAACAAAAGGAAAAAAACTCACCAAACTTGTCAAATTAGAAAAGCGATTTAATCCAAAAATCAGTTTTGTGAATGAGATCTTCTGTTCCTCTCGATCCTCTCGATCTTATTTATCCAATAAAAGTAGTTTGCTCTTTTCCGACAAATTTATTTAAACAATTTGTTTATCCTCTAACAACAGATGCCTATAATATTTTTATTCTTATATTTTTAACACTTTCTTCAAGTTGCAATTCATTTTACTCATGCTCTTTTGTTAATTTTCTGGCACTGGACGCGATTTTCCATGTACAACATTGTAAACATTTTGGCACGATTTTCAGTAAAACACACAATTTTCTGAAATTAAACACAAATTCCACATGATCGACACGAAATCTCCATGGGGCCCGTCCGCGTCCCCCATGTGCGCACACATTTACTCGTAAAAGAAAGTGAAATTACAAATATGTAATACCAGCTCTTTTTTCTGAATTTTATTTACTTCCTCTCTTTATGACATTTTTTTTCACACATCTTCCACCGATACAAAACAAACTTGGCCAAAACTGTACCGTTATAAAAATACCTACAGCAGCAACTGAGAGAGAGAGAGAGCAAGAGATGTTATATGCAAAAAAAAACTCACGCCAAAGAAGAGAGAGTGAAAAAAATGACAAAATGCCAAAGCAAATAAACGAAACCGTTAAACTACCGCGGGCGCAACGTTGCAGCAGCAGCAAGTGCATCACACCAACAGTTACTTCATACACGTCAGATTTTGGAGGAAAATCCAATAAAAACAAATCAAACACAAAGAAGACGAGAGAAAATGTTAAACAGAAACCAGCTTTTCAGCTGGATGATTACGTTATGGTCAAAACGGTTTTTTCTTTACATTTTTTGCGGAAAAGACGGCAAAATAAAAAAAAAAACCGAAAAAATGACTACCGCAACTTGAAACGGGGAAGAGGAACACAACGATGCGACGCCAACGCCGACGAAGTCTCAACTCACTTCCCAGCTTTTCAAGTCCAAAAGAAAGTGAAAATGCGACGATGACGGCGCGTCCGAACTGGATAAACAACACGGCAACAGAAACAGAAAAAAAATACAGAAAAAAAAACGCGTTATACACTCTCACGTAATGTGAACGTTATGAGCGCACAAGTAGCGGGAGAAACCAGACAGCCGATCGTGTTGAGCAGCAAAGTAAAGCTCGCCAAATAATGCAAAATTTCTCAAATTGAAGAGCCAACGGTCTGCTCAAAAAGAGAGTCGGTACTGTACAGAGCTCTTTCGAAATATCTAACTATCGATCATCCAGTGATCTGCAGCCGAAATGCCTCATATGTGGGACGAAATGAGATTCAAAATATTTCGCACGATCAAATGCCAAGCTGCATGTGGTTGATTGTCATGTAAATCATCTGTCCCCACATTATATAGTCATCTGCCGAAAACATAACAGACGACACTAAAAAGCGGTCTGACTATCTTTGGCACGATCAGCCGAATCCAGAGACATTCGTCAAAACCTCCTACTTCCGTCGATTGTCATGTCAAACTGTGATGGATGTCCCTATTACTGATCACCGTACACAAAAATATTCCACTACAAGTGAAGTGACTGTTGGCGGCACACGATCGGCGAAATTCCAAAACCGATCCTCAAAAATCCCCTCTCCCCCTCTCTCTCACTCTATCTCTCCCAGTCTATGCGGATGCCATCAGAAAATATTTCAAAATAATTAAAGATCGATCGTGCAAAAATTCACACTACATCCGGAAATATCCGTGCACAGGTACGGCGTTATGATTTTTTTTTTGTCGCTGTATCCAGTAACACGATCAGCAAACAGGTGATCGTGAGGTGGTATATCTTATCGTGTATTTTTTTTTACTCCGAAGTCTTCCCATCGGCGAAAGAGAACGCGCCCCCCAAAATCACGGATGTCGGTAGCGAAATTCAAACACTCTACGATCAATGATCGGAGGGATGACGCTCGGTGGTTACCTGGGATCGCGTATGTTTTTCAACGACAGATTTTTGTGGAACGAGTGTACACGCGTCCGCGATTGTTAACACACGTCCAATGCTTTCGATCGCTTTTTCTTAACTAAATTTGGAATTGGAGACGAATTCAACAGTAGGGAGTAAGTTTCTGTCGATCGGTGCGGCTGATCGTTGAGCTTTGTATGAGAGACACACCGGTAGACTGTTGCGGTTCGAGTGAGTTTGATGTGAACGTTTGTGAGTGGGAAAAGCTTCGAGTTGGTTTGGTAACTCAAATGGGGCAGAGAGTGACACTGACAGGAGATGAATTAAGTACTTTTTGTAAGGCAGTTCTGTATATGAGAAGGCACCAAAGGTTTCACTGATTGATGTATGACTAGGAACTAGCTATACCTGTGCCTTGGTGGGAACTTCCTAATAGGGCTTGAAGCGCTGGGCGGTTTTTTCTGTCAATGCCGCCTGAAAAATAGATAATATCAAGGGTTACTTAAGACGGGAGAGCCTTTATGGGACTGTGGTACTTCCAGGAGCCTATTGTGCCTTGCCGAGGGTTAAAAATGTATCCCCCTGATTTTTAAGGGAAATTTACTTTAAGGAACTTTTGTTTGAAATATTTTTATAACCTTAAAGCTTGCGCATTGTTATGTGTTAAGTGAAGTCTTGGTGTCAAAAATGTTTTTCTATAACAGCGGTGAGATATGATTAATGACTCGAGTGATTTTATCGGGAGATACTGTGGCGTATGAGTAACATTTTAATGGTACAGCTGAACTGGGTAAAACAAAGTAAAAATAAAATATTTTTATTGAATCCTTTAGTTGAGTCGGTTTATTTAATTTAATTTTAGTATTTGGGATCTAAAAATTTTATAATTTTTTCAACAAAATATTATTTTTTTCACAACTAATTTTAAACAATTTTCCATTTAAATGCTTTTAATTTTTTTGCAAATAATAAAAGTATGCCACGTCTTTGATTTATGGACTATTGTGATTTAAAATGAAAGATTTATGACGCGTTTGCATTTTTCAGTGTTGTTAGATTTTGGGTCAGTGATGTTTCAGTTATTTGTTCACAAAACGTCAAAAGATGTGTTAAAAAGTACAGCGATCTCTTGAAAAATGAGAATCCTGCATAATTAAAATAATGAATTTACCCCCCGGACAGACATCACACTGTCTATCTGACAGATGACTAATTACGGATTGTGTAAATATTTACCAGTTCAAATAACGACTTAAGTCGGGTGAACAAACCCTCCTCCAAGTAACAAATCGCCAAACAAACAATTACACAAATTAAACTAACATCCACCCATCCATTTGGCACATGAAACAAAAACGACTTCCTAGTGCGCCCCAATGCGAACAGTTCGCAATTCCCAGCGCGCGCACTCGTTAACAATTTAGCCGCCGAAATATACCGTCTAACTAACCCAATTTAAATAATTTATTGCCATTCTCATTCAATATGCACGCACGTGAGAATAACTACGAAAAACGAAAACCACTCTAATCCCTCCAGAAGCACAATAATACCATAAACAATTTTTGTTCACTCAACATTGCCAGGGGTATGCAACACATGTAGGTATGTACCTATCTATAGTTTATAGGCCTTTAAGTATCCACAAAGTATCGCCATCTAAATTACTTATAGCTTCGCATTTGTAAGCATAATGCCTAGTTCTCGAGAGACTTATTGCGGAACCATCATGCAAATTGTTTTAGCCGTGAG
This sequence comes from Cheilosia pagana, assembly GCA_936431705.1. Classification (NCBI taxonomy): domain Eukaryota; kingdom Metazoa; phylum Arthropoda; class Insecta; order Diptera; family Syrphidae; genus Cheilosia; species Cheilosia pagana. The sequence goes on from OW386169.1 coordinate 5,697,914, forward strand.
CTTCTAGTTGGAGAGCACATATAGACACATACCGAGCGAGCAAGTTGCAGATCTTCCGAAACACTTGAGCATGATGTTAGATAGATGGATGGAAAGACAAAAAAAAAACAGACCTCAGTGTTATTTTTATTAAACATCCCACCTGTTTGCATGTCTACTGGAGAGTACCTACCTAACTGATTTTTTTTTGTTTTAATTTTCGAGATCGTGATCAAACGAAACAGAAGCCATGATTGAAGAAATAATAAAAAAATAACAAATTCCCACAGTGCATAGGAACACATGTGCACTCGTATCTGATGGGTGTTTGCCAAGGGGGTCAAACGGATGCTCAAGGGGCTAAAGTGCATTGTAAAAATATGAGCGATCATCGATTTTAAAAGAGTTACTGATTTCATATAAGAAACAAGAGTTAAAATGACATTTTAGTCGCAACAACACATAAAAATTGAGGAAATTTGTTTCGAAAATTAGTAAAAAACTAAAAATTGCGGAAATTTGTTTAAAAAAACTGTGAAATTAAATCCTTAATTGTCATTAGCAATGATGCATGCGCCTTTTGTTTAAGCTAAATGACAAGTCAAACGAAATTGTTGCAAATGGAGCGGGGAAAACCCAACAGAAGTTCGAAAAATACCCGCGAATCGACAATTAGTTCAAACAGAGTTTTATTTTTTTAAACAGCTCTACGGTTCTCGTCTACATAAATGAAGAACGTTACCGAATGATTGTGGAAATTCAAAATCCACTTAATATTTATCGGCCACCTGTGCTACCAAAAAAAGCTCACATTGCAACATTTAAAAATATCATAGGCACTAGTTACCAAGGGATGTTTCTGTTTTGACTATGTGACGGCTCGTTTTGAGCGAGAATAATCGTCAAAAAGGGGGGCCTAACCTTACAAATCTTATTCATCTCTCAATCAATTGTATTCTAGTGAAGCTTCATATTTGACTAGCTGGCCCGTGCTCATCTTGCTTCACTCGCCTGCCACTTTTAAGACAAATCGTATTTTCATCGAACTACATCGAGCAAGTTTTAATAAATATGTTTCTACCCTTGGACGTTTTTGAAAGCAATATAAAGCAAAAAAGAAAGACAATAAGAACATAATTTAAATTCCTACTAAAAAGTTATTTGTTCCCTCTTACCCACCTCAAATTTCGACGAAAGGGAAGCAACGCGAATGAAACAACTTGTCACACGAGTCCCACCAGCCCATTTCCAAACTTTTCCCAATGAACAACACCTGAAAATGTGTTCAACCTGAAGGTGTGCGCTGAAAAGAGACGACGCCCATTGAAGTACAAAACATCTGATCGCGTTAGAGGGTAATAATCACAAACACACTACTGCAAGGACATTCACTGCTGCATGACTACTGGCAGTGATATCCACTGAAGGAAAATTGAAGGCGATGTTTTGAATTATTTTTTTTGAGTATTGCTCAGCTTCAGGACAACGCAGGGGGATGTTTTATATCTTAAATGATTCAGGAGAAAATTAACTAAATTCACCTATTTTTTCTTATTTTTCAATCCGATAAGCCATTTCTGAGCTAGTTCTGTATAAATAGAATTTTCCTATATATCTGGTTTTTTGAATATTTTGTAAGAACCACGTTATATTCTGGGATAAAAAGTATCCTAAGTCCCGACCCAGAACATAAGCAATCGCTATGCCAAGTTTCATCAAAATCCGTCCAGTAGTTTGTGCGTGATGCGTGGTCAGGCATTTTTATTCTACAGTTTTGTTATATGTAGAGAAGAGATAGAGATATAGAAGAGATAGAGATAGAGAAGAGAAGAGAAGAGGAGACAAGAGATGAGTAGATGTATGAAATGAACCAAAGGTGCACGATTGCCCAATTAAATTCGCTGTCAGTAAATTTCTTAACAGCGGATGATGGGAAAAATAAAGGGCAGCGGAAAAAAGAGGGCGTGGCTTTACCTTCAAAAAAATAAAAATGAGCGCAACAAGTTCATTATGGAGTACAAAGCCGAGCTTCTTAAGCAAATGGCAAAATTTGGAGAAACCTACAATTGTGTGACAGTCAGACGGGTATTTACCATAGGACCCACTGGTATCGCTCCCTATATTTAAAAAAATCCTCAAACACCCTCGCACCTCTGATAGACCCCATTCTCATTTCTCCCTCGTATATTTTATGAATTCCAGCAATATTCCTCCACTGCACAGTGCACAGCTGTGCCTATGTATCTGTACAGTGTACATCTATAAAACGCGTTGCACCTAATTATCTAAAACAATTTTTCCTTCAATGCAGTTGCTGTGTTTTTTTTTAATTTATTGTTAACATTGAATTGCTGCCTCCCCCCGTCATACCGTGTTCATCAGAATGCATGACAGGTAGTAACGTTCTATTAATTGCCGGCCAAGTCGTTGCAACAGCGTTTGAAATGACTCACTTTCGATACACGATCCACCACGAGTATTGCCAACTGCAAGAGCTTTTCAATCACGCAAAAACTCGTTTCCATTGACGATTGCAATGTGGAAATGCAATTGATACACAACGATCCAATTTACGAGGAAATATCCTTGTGCAGTGATCTTGAATTTTATCTTGAATTTTATTTCATTTTCTCTATGTGCGTCGATCGTTGTAATGTGATTTTTTTTTTAAGATTTAACAGAGCGATACCTGTTCAGGGATTTTGCTAATTAATTGATTTATAATTGTACCGTGTGCGTTTGTGTGCAATGTCACACTGCAGGAGATTAAATATTACGACAAAAAAAATAAATGCAAGCAAAAAATGTCACAATTTGAGAGAGGAGAGAGAGCCGCCCCTCATTTCGTTGGGTAACTCACTGAGCAAGGACATAAAATGCGATTGTTTATGTCTGGTGGAGTGTAGTTTTGCAATGACAGTGTCGGGCGTTAAAGTTTTTTATAGCTTGGTGGTAAATCACCTCATTTGTCATGGGAATTGTAGTAAGTGGAATTTATCTTGGCCATAATTTAAACAACAAAGTTGGTTTGGCGATATAAAATGTAGATACTTGTATCAGGTATATCTGAGCTCTGGGGTGAATGAGGAATTTCCATGTGTGGAAAAATGTTTTGACGTGTTAAGTAAAAGTAAGAAACTGTCACCGAATCAACTGTTAAAAGAAATCTTCGGATAATGCGTGAGTTTTTTGGAATACTGCAGCTCAGTGTTGGCAATGTTTCATAAAACAAATGCTTCTAAAAAAAAGCAACAGATGGCGTACCAAACAAGTGCGTCTGAGTGATTCGTTTAACAGCAGAAAATGGCAAAAAAAATTCCCTCAAATTGAAAGTACAAGAGGAAATTTAGTAACGTATCAACGTCAGCCTGAAAAAAAAACTATGAAGCATTTTTGGGCGCATTTTACCGAAATAATCTACAGCGGTCACAATGCGAGAAAGAAAATGCGCTAAACGGGATATGACAACTTGATAAATTAATTTGAATAGTACAATATGCAATCTTTAAAAGATTTTGCTAAATGAAGACAGATACCCAAAAAATGTAGGTAGGTAGGTAGGTACCCAGCCTAATCACATGCAAATTGAATTCCTTCTCAAATCGAAATGAATATTGATGCCGATATTATTATGCATTTAAAATGAAAACAGTTTCATTGAAAAATCATTTCATATTAGCCCCAGAAGATTATAATCAACTGTCCCTCGGGGCACACTCAAATACGTTTTATTACACCCGTAGTCTGCACATTTTCGCATTGATTGTTAATCAATCGAATTTTTCCATATACTCTGTGAGGGATAAACTTTTAATGAAAATTGCATAAGAAAATGATTTAAATTTCATACTCAAATTGACACTTCTTTTGTTGTTGCACACGTCGTTTGCATACGGTGACCTTTATACCATAGCAGGGGCTGACGATTTTGAATAAATGAAAAGTGAATCGAATGTCATTATTGTAAAACGATATTGTTATCTTGTATGACTTAAAATTCATTGACCTTAGATATTATACACGTGTCCCTATTTAAATGAATCAGATTCGAGAGTTAATTCCAATTTTTAGTACTCAGTTTAAATTTGACGCTCGAACACAATTGGGAGATTTTCGATGAGTAATTAAATTAGCCACCATGATCTACAGCAAGCCAAAAATTTACCATAAAAATGAGTCATTTTTAAACGTGAAAATATACGTTTCCCCAAACAATATAAGAAAACGTTTACCCATTGGGCGCTAGCTCCTAACCTGAAATTCGGGTGTAATTTAGAAAACCCCCTCAACGTATTCATATCGAGTGCGACCAGACCTCCTGCTATGACTAATAAGCTTACTTGGATGTTTGATCAGTTGTCTCTGGATATGAAAACGCTTGTTAAACCCATTAGAAGTTCAAATTCCCAGTCTTAAGAGAGCGAGTTCAATACGCTCTATAGAATGCAGAGCTGGTGGACTTTAAATCTGATGTACACTGTGTGCCAACTGAAGACAGCTAGCTAAAGATCGCTTTACTTATTGAGGCTCAGGTCCACCCCGGACTGTAGCGGACTGTATGAAATTGTAGTAAGCATTGTCTGCCTGTCTTTCTTGCAAACTTAAACTTTTTCCCCTGGGCAGGTCTTAAATTTCCATTTCAGCTACCATCTAAAGAACATTTGTTATTTAAAAAAATGGAAACAGCTACCGATTTTAGCAAATCCATATACCGATATATAAAACTGAATATCAAAATTGTATGTCCTCAAAAATCTTGCGGACTGTTTTTAAAATGCGTGCAATAAATACAAGCAGGTTAACGGCTACTTTTGTTTAAAAAATCCGGCTTTTTTCATTTAATAATTTTTTTTTTAACTCTTAGCAAAGTTAGTATTCTGCTAAAATCTGTCAGGAGCCTAAATATGCTTGGCTTTCAACCCAAATTGATGTTTTGAAGCAAATCAGAGAAATCCTCAACATACCTCCTTACGAGGAACTCCCCGATTGCTTTGTGTTCTAGTATTTCCAGCTCAAATTGCCCATGTCTAACTTACTCGAAACACGTCGTTTTTAACCTATCATGGTCATGGACGTCATGGTTGCCATTAAGAACAACAACAAGCGGTGTAGATTTTAGACTAATATTCCAAAACTGCTCTACTTTTTGACAGTTCTTTCTGAAAAGATATGCAAAGGAAAATGCATGTGGGCGCATTGCCTTACAATGGTTGAAATGTTGATTCAAAATAAAATATGGAAGACACCTTGAAACAGGAAAAGACCACTAAACCTCATACTCGAGTAAACTCGGATGTCATTTTGAACAGTTTTCGGAAACCAAAATTCTGTCAAAAAGTTACGTTCTTTTTAAATGACATTTTATTCGACAAGGGCTAAACAAAAAGCTTTCATTTGCAATATTACAAATGGTCGGCTTAAAATATTTAAAAGAAGAGCAGTTCTTAAATGTCGCGTGTTGGTCTTGTTTCTTTGTCATATTTTTTGATATTTTTTAGCGTCAGTTTAATATTTGTTCTTAATTATTTTTTGGTGGCGTTTTTAAGGTCGCTGTTCAACGTTTTTTTATGCGTTTTGTAGCGAATTTCTTTACACGTTTTCTGATGCTGTTTACACATTTTATAATGCATTTTTTAAAATGTGTTTTATGCGTTTTTTCGTACGATTTTTAACACGAATTAAAAGGCATTCAGTTAGCGGCTTTTGTCGGATTTTTGAAACCATTTCATTGTTTTTTGAAGTCATTTTTACGCGTTTTCTTTATAGTTTACTGAAAATTAATGTTTTTGGACGCATTTTGAAAGCGCCTTTTGCCTGATTTATTTGGAAGCTTTTATTTAAGTATGCGTTTTATAATTTCCTTTTTGAACCGTCTTTTAAGGATTGTTTTCCTGTACAATTTATGTTTTTTGACGCGTTTTGAAGGCGTTTTTCTCCTGGTTTTTTATTTTTTTTATTTTATAATTTTCTTTTTGAAGCGTTTTTTTATGGCATATTTTCCTGTAGCGATTTTTTATGACTCTTTTCTAAACGTTTCTACTCGCTTTGTCCGACCATTTTTCTAGACGCGCTTTTTGTCAGATCTGTTTTTATGTTTTTGACCAATTTTCAACAGTTATTGACGCGCTTTTTATTACATTTTGGAAGCGCTTTTCAAAGATTTTTCTACCAATTTTGTATTCGCCCTCTAAATGTTTTGATAAGAATCTTCTCCGTTCAAACATGATTGAAAATGAAAACAATAATCACAGTCACAGTTGCAGTAGACACCACACAAGACACAACTCCACCCGTCCTTCGTAACATCTAACATTTTTAACGATGAAAAGCCGTTTTCCATTTATAATATCTCTCTCGGAGAAAACATCCACATGGGGTATACAGAATAGGTACACCCAATCGCATTACCATAAATTCATCAGCCGACTCCGATGGCTAATTTACCAATTTCCATCACGTATCTTCAAAGCGCTATCCGAATTGCGTGCGTTACAACAGGTATACGCATCGACACGCATTACGAATGCTACTCCGCCAGCCACACCGAATCGAAAATCATCCACTTTGATAATCGTATTTCGTTTACATTTTTTGTTTAAGGAAGTTCATTATCATCATAGAGCAACGCACAGAAAAATGACCTTCGCGCCACAGGCCGACCTCCAGAACTCTAATTATGCACCATCGTACTGCTAGCCTTCAGTATTTGACATAACACATAATCAAATGGCAAGTTGGGTTAAGTCGTACCACGCGTTTTCTTTCGGTTAGCTACTCTTTATCAAAACAACGCGCAGCGCAAAACAATCAACTTCAGAACGTTTTGTTGTCACCTCAGACATCGGACAGTTCATTATGAATGGAAACCTAAATTAGAGTTGTATTCCCGCATTTGATTTTGATAGCATTGAAATGGCAAATAGACTTTAGGAATAAACTTTTGTCTCAGACTGTCGCCGATTTGACACACAATTGCCAGAGAAAAGAGTATGAAGATAGTGAAAACCTTGTCAGATGTCAGTGCCGGTTAATTGATTGAAATTTTATGCAAAGACTTATCTACTGGCATCTTCAGATGATAATAGAGACTAAAATTAGCTGTGGGAATTAATAAAGAACATTAAAAACACAGAGACGCGCGTGCAAGGTCGATGGCGGAAAATAACAGCGCCATCTGTGGATGAGATCTTGAAAGTTAATAGGGACAAATTAATTTGATTGAGATGGCAAAGTGGGTGGTAAAGGTGAGAGATATTCTGTTTGGTCTTTGTTTTAAAGCCTTTTAACAATGGCGCTAAGATTTGGTCAAACTCCCCATCAACTTTGGTTGGCCCCTCCCCTTTGCAGAACTGGGTTGGCAATGCAGTCAGCTTTCGGAATGTTTGAACTGTCAAACTAAAGACGGCAGTTGCGTTCTTGAATTGGTAAAACCATCACTTATCGACCAGTAAGAGTGCAAGTGACATTATGAATATTAGTGAGTCTTTAACTTCGCCATACTTACCCCTTCCTACATCTGACATAAGTTCACTTTTTTCAACAAAAGCAAACGGATAATATCTGCGTTTTTGATATGTTTAAAATAAGTTGCAAGGCTGCAATAAATGTCATTAATTGCTCGCGGCAAAGCACTACAAAGCGCTTTACTGCTTACCACTTGAAAAAGTACCACAGACAGTATACAGCCCTGTGGAACGCCACTTTTAAATTCTGACAAACGTGCAATAAGTTACTCCCAATTTGTGAGCGCCATTTGTCAACCCAAAGCGCACCAAATACTAATTGAAAGTTGCTGATGGGTCCATCTGAACGACTAGTAAAATATATAACACAAAAGTTATCAGGTGTCAAATGATTAAGGCAGTTAACTTGACATCTAACCAATTAGTAATGACATGTTTATTAACACACATTTTATGGCACTATTCATTCCAAAGGTGTCACACAACAACGTGGCTCCCTCTGTCGACATTTTCACACCCAAGCAAATAAAAACAAGAGATATCGATTACCTAAATGTCAGCAAGTCAGCGCATTAAATTCGACAACAAATTGCACAAGATTTGACACACAAATTAGTAATTTGTATCTTGCGATTTGCGAATTAAAATCATCTGACATAAAGGTAGTTATGGGTAGGGTAAAGGCATCAGGTTTGAGGTATCAGACAGTACCAGGTACTAGAGAAGATATGACAGACATTATGAGTGCAATCAAAACGTCAGAGGAGCACGTTTTTGGCGAAGTGCACATGACAGACTTCACAATCGAATGGAATGAAAGCGGTCGATTTTTGATTCGATTGAAGTAGGTTCCTTTGGAAACCCACTCTGACTTCATGTCGGCAATGTAGTGAAATTAAATTAATCGGTAAATTCCTTTTGGCATTGTCTCAAGCGCTATAAAAACTGCCGTCGGTAACGAAATCGATAAGGCAGTCAATTGGTTTGTGTACTTGATGAGAGTAGTTCCCCATTGACTTTAATTTGAGCTCGAGGTGGTTCTGCATGCAGCCTCGCTTATTCCTCCCAGCGATGTCCAACTGCCACGCGGAAGTGTCAGGAGTTTCGGAATAAAAGAAAAGCCTTACCAACATAAAAGACTTTGCAGGCAGATGCTGTCCAAGACGTGAAAGCCACACTGAAAGTGTCCAACTGGACAAGAAACTTTTCCCCAGGAGCTTACGAGGAAACACTTTTACTTTTACCTGTCAATATATGTAGGGAAAGAAAAAACATATCTCCACTGTCCACTGTCCATACAAGGAAATTCATGGCAATCAATTTCCTGCTTAACTCGTGCCAAATTGTGCAACAACTCCAAGCTATACGCTCATACTCAGCCGTATGGCGCGCGCGCGCATTCATTGAGTGCGTATCTAAACGCCTTGCGGCTGACACGGGTGGTACATGTAGTGACAGCAGCTGCTACAGCAAAAGTTGCTGCTGTTCTACTGTACGTGCCTCCACCCTGTGGCGTCGAACAACACCAAAGTCTTGGGCGTTTTTTAATTAATCACGATGCGTGATATTGATTTTGACGGCTATATCGCAGAGGTCAAGCGGCTTGGCCCTCTAACGGAGCCGGGTGGTATTTTTTTAATTTTTCTATTTGCTTGTCAACACTCCCTATAAAACAATCGTTAGTGTGTGTATGTGCAGCGTTGGTGGCGGCGCGGCAAGTTCCTCATTGATCCGATGTAAATCGGTTGCGACAACTGAAGGTGTTAGTCGGGCGCGCATGATCTCTTTGCGTAAATTTATTCAAATTGAATCCACATTGCGCGCCGATCTATCTCTCTTGGGGCGAAGCTGAAGTGCACTTGGGGCGTTCGTTTCGGAAAGGCATTACAAGTTTCCGACAAGTCGAGTTGGAGCCGTATCTGTATGTATAGAGGTGGAACAACAACAACACCGCCATCGTGGAATGCAACACATTTCTTTGCAGCGTTGTCGGCTTTTGTAGCTGTATGGGTTGGCTCGTGAAAAAAAAATGCGTATCCGCTACATGCACTCACATGGTTATTGATGTTGAAGTGTAGACTTAGACTGTTTGCGTCTAGTTTACCTTTTATGCGGTCAGACGGGTAGTAATATTTTCAATTTCAAGGTCTTACAATGTCAATTAAGGAATCCATCAGTGTTACTTATTTGGGGGAAGGGGGAGACGATAGTTTTGCTGGAGCACACTCATCACGCTGTTCGGTGAGTGGAGAAGAGGTGGGTTTTCTAGGAACTCACGTACTGACGTAACAATGATGATGTAACGCAATTAGTTGAGACGTTGGGCTCTTTTCGAGGTATGGGGTCATTTTTGTGATAACAAAAGACGCCAGGTAGTAAGTAATAATTTGGTGATTGACGGTGATGGACACCTGATCGTGTAATGTATGGGAAATTAGGTGATGAAATAAAGTTGGAGCTGTTTGCCAAGGTAACTGGTGAGGAATTTGTGGGATGTTTTCATTTGCCAAGTGATTTACCATTTGTTATAGGTGGGCGTAGCATTATGTGTGGCTTGATTGTAATGTGAGCCTTATCTTCAAAGATGCACCTCTTGTGTAGTCAAGTTTGATAGATTTGCCTTTCAAGAGGTCGGCGGTTGCAGCGAAAAATGTGTCAAAAATGCGACAGATAACAAATCAATTAAGCGTCAAGAAATCCTTTAAAAAAAAACGCGTCGGAAAACATGCAAAATTGCGTAAAAGACGTGTCGATAAACAAGTCAAAATACTTCTAAAAACCAGTCAAGAATGCATGGAAAAATTGCGTCAGAAAAGCGAATTAGAAAACACGTTGACAAAGGTTTAAAAAAACGCGTAAACAACCACTCAAAAAACGCATTAGAAAACTAGTCAAAACGGGTGAAAAAAATTGCGTCGATAAACAGTCGAAAAAACGTTGGAAAATGAGTCCATAAACAAGTCAAAATCGCGTGGAGAAAACCGTCAAAAACCAAGTTAGAAAACGCGATGAAAAATGCATCAAAAAACAAGTCAAATCGCGTGAAAAACCACATCAATAAACAGTCAAAAATACGTAAAAAAGCGTCGATAAACATGTCAGATAAACTGTCAAAAATCGCGTCAGAAAAGCGAATTAGAAAAGGCGTTGAAAAGGGTTTTAAAAAAAACGCGTAAACAACCAGTCAAAAACGAGAGGAAAACTTGTCAAAAAGTGCGTCAAAATCCCGTCAAAAAGGCATCAAAAAACAAGTCAAAACGGTTGAAAAAATTGCGTCGATAAACAGTCAAAAAAGTGTGGGGAAAACGCGTTCATAAATAAGTCAAACCGCGTGAATAAATTCGTCAAAAAAACAAGTCAGAAAATTCGTCGAAAAACGCATCGATTAAACTTGTCAGAAAAACGGTCAAAAATCGCGTCAAAAAGCCGAATTAGAAAACACGTTGGCAAAGGTTTAAAAAAACGCGTAAACAACCTGTCAAAAAATGCATCAAAAACCCGTCAGAAAACAAGTCAAAACGCACGATAATTCGCGTTGATAAATATTAACAAATTCGTGGAAAAACGGGTCGGTAAATATGTCAAAATCGTGTGGAGAAATCCATCAAAAAATAAGTCAGAAACCCGTCGAAAAATGCATCAAGAAACAAGTCAAAATGCGTAAAAAACCGCGTCGGTAAAAAGTCAGAGGACTCTTCTTATAACCAGTAGTAAACTTGTGGAAAAACTGTCAAAAATGGCATCAGAAAAGCGATTAAGAAAACTCGTTCAGAACAGCTTCAAAAAACAAGTCAAAACGCATTAAAAACCTCTTAAAAAGCAAGCCCAAAACCCGTCAAAAAAAAACCTCTGAAAGCAAATCAAAACGGGTAAAAAAAACTAGTAGATAAACATGTAAAAAAAATGTCAAAAATCGCGTCAGAAAACCTTTAAAAAAACGTGTAAAAAACAAGATGAACCCCTGTAAAAAACTAGTTATACCCCCGTCAAAAAACAAGTCAAAAAATACTAATAAAAAAAATACTTTTAAAAAAGCGTCAAAAAACGCGTTAAAAACGAGTCAAAAAAACTTCCCCAGAATGAAGTTTGTCTACAAAAGCCTGCATTGGAACTATCATCCCAAGCCCTTACCTCCTCCGCGCCACGTGCCATTAATCACCTGCTTTAATTTATCTGTAATCCTAAACCAGTTAACAAACTGCCCGCTCACCTTCTACAGTGCACATCTGTTTGCGTTGGCATATCCAAGTGATACCATAAAATAGAATACCACCCTACAGGCATCACACTTCATCGGTTCGCAGAAAAACTTGTTATCTCGCAAACATTTAGATCGAAAGCCATCCAAACAAACATCAAGTCGTCACTCAACACTCGGCCTAGAGTGGAAATATACATCCGAATACCGCACCCTGATCGGAATTGCAAATTCCCTGTCGTCGCAGACAATCAAAAGCCTTCACATTTCAAATAACCGATTATCTCGTTGCAAACACCCGCAAGAGCTTCTCAAAAATTAATGAAACATCAACAGGTCGTCAAGAGGTGTGAATGCGAATTGTTTTTCGTGTGAAATACATTTCTGCAAATTCTGGTCATTTTCCTACGAATTTATTAATCACTGTGTGGAAGTGGAAGACTACCCGGATGCTCTGCATAACAAACAGTAGCTTTGTAAGACATGATAAAAAAAGCAAATTCTGAGAAGGAAGATGACCAAGCCCCCACGAAGGACATTAACAAGTCGTTTGGGTCAGTTCTGGTGAGGTGCTTGACCGTAAGATGACGCTACCGCACAAAATCTGATTTTCGTTTATGGTAACATCGGCTATACCATATACAAGACTTAATGACTTTTTTTTTCTTTTATGTTTTTGTGTTGCTGATCAGGTAATCAAGTCGCTCTGTGTTACGAATATACCTACCGAATGATTTGGGTAATGGATTTCGATAATTATTAATGAGAAGAGGTCTGTATGGGGCTTTTCAACTTTTCGAGGTGCTGCGCTGGTGAGTGAAATGAAAGTTTAGGCAAGGTTTGTCAGCCTTCGACAGGTTAGTTAACTTTTGGTGTTTTTTTTTTATCTGTAGAAAAATATAATAATCGGACTGGGTCAACAAGCGATTTGGATGGTTGGAAATTTAACGGAAAGCTGATGCGATGGGTTCTTTCTCTTTGGGCAAAAATGTTGTACTTATATAAGTTTTCAATAGTAACTTACCTTTTCATGATGCAATTTGTACAAAAATCTAAAAAAAAGAAGGAAAAACAAAATTAGTCCGAAGAAAAACATAGTTTTCGAAATGCAATACGTTTAAAAGTATCATAGACCAAATATAAAATTGCAGAGTTTGAGATTATTTAAGCAAATTTCCTAAGACTCAGAAAACAGCACTGAAAGTATTTGAGTCTTAAGAGATCTGACATAATTGCTTAAAACTATGTTGCATTAGCCGTAGTAATAAAAGTGCGTAACGGTGCTTCTAAGCTCGAATTTTGCTAGGAGTAGCTAAGGTACTTTTATGGTTTAAAAATACTATGTGTCTTGTCAGGTTTTTTTTTTGAACTGGCAGCACTTTTTCCCATCTGATTTTATGCTCATTTTAGTTTGACAGCTTACCACGTCGACTAACGATACGCGTGCCCCAACTTTCCGAGAAGCTAGTTGAAAATTGAAGACCTATAAACCAAAATCAATTATCCAGTGATCCCAGATTGAGGGGTACATTTTTCGCTGACTTTAATTTGAATTTGAGCCTACCCCTACATCCTTAGAAAGTCGATTTCTGCTTTTGGGAAAAAAAGGATCTTTTCTGACATTGCGAATTTGTGTATAGACTGTCTTTGTAAACACACAAAATTGCCGGCCTTGGTTCAAATACAGCCAAATGCTCTTGAGGAGTGAGGAGTGCAAACCCATAGAGCCATGTTACTTAAATTTCCTCGGCCAGAACCTAAAAACACCGAAAAGTAGTTCCCACAAGATGGCGCCACGTGTCATACACCTAATTTTACGACTTGCTGAAGGTAAAGTTTGTCGATTGGATCACCCCGTGGCGAGAATTCATAAATTGGCCACGTAGTGTGACATTTCTCAATAGCTACGTCAAGGCATACAAGTCCATGCCGACAACCCTCAGCCTTTGATCATTTGCAAGCCGAAATTGGTCAATCAAGCACATGTTAGATAACGAAATCGGAAATTGGAGCGATCCGACATCCGCTTCACTTCTGAACGACATCTTGTTCCGTGCTCAAACTTCATATAAATCTAAAAATAAGTACTTCATTGACTTGGTAAAGAAAAAATCTGAATTACGCAACGCCAACCTTGATTTGAGTTCTTGCGACGAGCGACGATTGCACTGCAAGTGTCTTTTCTAAAAACAGTCCATTCTGACAACTTTCCATAAAGAAGAGAATCAACTTCAAGTCGGCTATTTTCAAGTGCATATTCATGGACAAGGACACCAGGCATTCGCGAAATTATACCCACACCATAAATCGCCCTTCAGCCACTGCTGCGAGTTCAAGGCAGTTTCTCATAAGTAACTTGTCCACGTTCCATTCATCCACCTTCGGGCGACCCATTAATATCCTTTTCTCTTCAGATCACTTCCCTTTTCCTGAATGCACAAAAACACAGCACCTGCATGGTCGTCGTCAACGATTTTTCTTCATTTTCATCTACACGGCTAGGTATATGACTGAAAAGGAACCTTGAATCGGTAAAACGGAAACAAGACCGCAATACAAAGTAATCCTCAAAAAAATAAGAAAAACAGCAAAAACCTCCGCAAGGTCCATAGGTAATTGACCAGATAATAATTTTTGTTTATAAAATTGCAGCAAAAGTCAATTTTTAACAAATTACATGAGTTCGCTGTCAAGTTCGACAGAGCAACGCAAAATATCGTATTTATCTATATCAATTTACTGCTAATGAACTTTGGATAATGGACAACAAGTCCAAGTTGCGTCGTCCACTTAAGTTTTCTTTTATTTTTTGCAACGCGCCCCATTCGAGGACGGTCAGTGTCACATAACCACAATGCACGCATGCTTAAGCACAATAACAATTCGGATCGGTGACCACCCAAAGTCACTGGGCTACTGGGTATTAAGTTTTTTTTTTAACAAACTCTATTGTTATGATTTTGGCAGGTTTTTTTTCCCATTTTTAATTTATTTGTTGGTTTTTATAATCCGCATGCGAATTACCCGGACTTGAGAGTCTAGCGCCGCGTGAAATGCTACTTTGGCCAGAGAGCAGGTAATCCGGTTGTAATTATGTGACTTGAAATTGGGTAGCATGAAATTGCTGCGAATAGTACCTCCGATTAGTCACACACCAAGCTGACCTTAGGTGAGGTTAAAGATCTGTGAGCGGTGCGTCGTCGTGTATGGCATTTGCATGCAAGAAGTCATACACTGATGGAAATAATCGGTCAAGTGGAAAAGGAATGAAAGGAAATCGATTTTTAAATTGGTTTTCGGCTTTCGGGTATAGCTTAGGTCAGTTTTAAGGTTGGTATAGAGGCGATTGTTGTTGCGGTTCATTGCACCGCAAATGGATTCGGAAACTAATTGCTGAACGATTTGTCTTGAGGTCAGGTGGGCAATTTGTTATCACCGGTTAGCTAGTTTGGGGATTCGTTTTAATTGTAGCGCAAACAAATTTAATGAACTCGTATTGATGTTGGACTGTTTTGCGATCGAAAAATGACGCATATCCAAAAAAAATAGCTGGAAACAGTCCCAAAGTCTCCGAAATTGACTAATTTTCCAAACGTCAGTAGTAGAAGCAATGAATGGCATTCAAAAATCCTTCTTTTCACACGTTTAAAAGGAGTCTACTGTTCCTGGCTGTGTTCGAAAGCCATGGTTGAAGGCCTTCACAAGAAGTTGGAGCATGAAAAGACTTAAAAGTTCGCCAAAAGTGTTTCGAGAATTTTTTAGAAAAGAAAATCGCATGCATCATTTGAAACTCTTCACCCCAAAACCCTGAATGCGCAAGTTTATAAAGATTTATGCAAATCGGATAACTGGTTTCGACGTGATGCCTATTCACACAAAATTTGCAGATGTTTTAGATGTAAAAATTAAGTACCTACACTCTTTCTGTCCTCGTCTATACTCAAAGTTAAAAGGCAAACCAAAATGAACACAAGCTGTCAGCTGTCAAACAGTTTGTCGCCGAAAAAAATGTTGCCAGTTCGAAAAAGAAAGCTCTAAAAAAACACAGCAACTATCAACGTTTATCTAGGTCTACTGATGGTGAAAAGTAAGCCAAAGGGGACGTTCAGGTACCTAGTTTAGTAAGTCTGACAGCTGCCTGACTTGATGTATCTCAGTTCTGATTGGCCTAGATCGGTCACATGGGCAGCTGTCTCATTTGCTTTATGGAGGGGTAGATGACGAGTCTAATCAAGAAATTCGTGACTGAGTACTAAGTTGACAGTTCGCATATGTGGCTGACGTAGAAAAAGTGACGTTCCCAACCAAACTAGTTTTTGCGTTCAGGTTACATCTATTGACGCCTTAAGACAACTAAGTTTTTGAATGTGCCCAAAGTAAGCGCAAACCAACTGTCAAATTCGTTGTCACTGGAAAAAGTGCTGCCAATTCGATCGATTTCAGCAGGTCCACAAACCATTTACTTCGTATTTCAATGCGAATGGAATTAAAATTTATCAGCCTGCAATACCGACATCAGAAATAACAACATAAACAATGTTTCCCATGTCAAGTAGTTAAATGCAACATTTATAACAAATTAACACACGTTTCCCTTAACCAATATCAATCAGAAATCAAAAAACTATGTTCAACACTGCACGACTCTAACCTAATACACTGAAACAATAATCAATCATTGCACAATGTCATGCCATACATTGGTTTTTGCACGGTCTCATGGTTCAAGCCCCAACACATCCTTCAACTGAAAATGTCAATCACGATAAAAAGAGAGGAAAAACAAAACAAACATCGTCACAGTCGTTTGCATCTGGCGCTGGAGTTTAAATCTAAACAGTAGCTACTGCCACTGCCACTGGAATTGTTATCTAGTTTGAATCGGAGTAGTGTTTTACGTGAAGAAATGGTTAAGAGTTGAGTCTAGTGTTTAGTCAGGTACACCACTTCGGCCGTCGATTAATGATGCTGCTGTTAGTCGCATTAGACAGAGCATTACTTCGATGGCGATTGTTTTATCTAGTTAGATTCAGCACCAATGACAAGTTGACAAGTTTCGTAAGTCCAACAGATGGCATTATCTACAAGTTGCTTTTAAATCTGCACGTTGCGGTGGTTCCATTTTTTTTTGTACGCAAACGTGGGTAACTGCGAGCTTAGTTAGAAATCAATTGAATGAGAGAAGAGTAGGGTAAATTGTTGTAAATGACAGAGTGTATTCTAATTAAAGAAACTGTCAAATTCGGCATTGTTGACATGTCAAAATTGACAGCACCTGTCATCGTCGATCACTCTTGACAAGTGGATACGTTTTGTTTCCAATGCTTTATGAACTTTGATGGCTTCAATTTTACCCACCAGATGTCGCTTCTTCAAAATAAAACCCCATAGCAAAAATGCAGCAACAACTTCTATAAAAAAAATGTACTAAATTACTAAAAGGCGGATGTCAAAACAACCAACTCGAAAAAATGCATCACCACGTGCTTCAGGCTACTAAAGGAAACAATAAGAAGCGACACTAAAATGAATTACATCAGCGCCACAAATCGCAGTCTCAAGTCTCAAGTTTCAACGAAATCAAGGAAAACCCCGGCCACCTCATTAGAACGTCCAATTAAGAAATTCCTCAAACAAATTAAACAATCTCATTCAACACTTTAAGCCAGCAAATTAAAAATGAAAATTATTTAACTTATAGTGCGACACGAAACGCAACGCAATCTCTGCGTAGATCTATCATTTCTCACACTTTTCGGACAGCTGAGCGTGATGGCGCCTAACGATCTCCATATCGACGATGCCAGGGGTCTTGAGAAAAACATATGATATGAAAAATTGCATAAAATTAACGCACAGTGTTAACTACTCGCACAAAATGTGTGTATAAACGTAAAAGACTCGATCGCCCTGCGTCTATAACCAGTACAAATACAGCCTTAGCCCGGAGCGTATTCTGGCTTTTGATTTCGCGCATTCATGGTTGAGGTTGTCCGCTTTTTTTCTTGTTAGCATCAATTGCAATTGCGATTTGTCAATAAAATATATTTCTCAAAATTACAACCGGTCGGTTAATTAAAAGAGTCGCAGTCGACTTGAATTTTCAACCGGAAATCAAATATTGCTGTTGGAATGGCAACGCTATGCGGATGGATTTTGATCGTTTGATTGTTGTGTCAATATTTGTGAACTGTCACACTAGACTATAAAATTGAGTCATTGTCAAGAGGTTTAATTCCGTGAGTCAACAAAAGGTCTATCCGTCCATAGAGTGATGACTTCAATTAAGAAGAGAATGTTTCTTTAGATGTTGCTGCTGGGCAAATTGAAAACTTGAAACCGTAACTGCTGTTGTTGTGGGTCTTCCTGCTGCCCAGAGACCTTGAGGGAATTTGTAAAGGAGGGGATTAAAGTGGGGGTGATGTTGGATAGGTGAAGAATATATCTGTAAAGTTCTCGCCAGCTTCCGGAGGGTTTAGAACCGAACAGAACCGAAAATAAATATATAAATTTGCACATCTCCCCGTCAAGAGGATAATTGATTTCGCTAACATGCTTTGGCATCACATGAATTCCAGCGAAATGTCGTGCATGAAACAGACTTCTTCTAATGAATGATGATGAAGTAATATCCCTCCAATGGGATGACTTCGAGGAAAATCCACTTGCGGCCAAAACAAAACCGATGAGTATTAGAACTCTGTGAACTCATCTTTAATACCCATTTATGTACATGCCAGTTCGTCTGGGTGGCAGCTGGCAGTACGTCACTTTTTATGCATACCTTCTTTGGTATAGAGTAAGTTTTTAAAAAAAAAACTCAAGTGTCTCTTCACTTTTGAGTGAAACACCTACTCCAGAATATCAAAACAGCCATGCGCGGTTTCTATTACGAGTTCACCAAATTGTTCACACCTTTTTTGCGCTAGAACGTTGCTCTTTTTGTGCGAATTTGACTGACAGCAACACCACTTGTCAGTTTTTAAAAGAGAATTAAGAAAAGTCAGTCGGTAAGGTAGCTCAGATATTTACTTATTGCTTTACTTTCAGTTGAGTTGACGTATTAAGGAGGTCCAATTTTCGAATCTACTTTTAATGCAAGCATCTAGTTTAGTAAGTCTGACAGCTGGCTGACTTAATCTGTCACAGTTGTGATTGCGGTGTTCATAATGATCGATCACATGAATAGTTTTTTCAGTTGACACCTATGGAGAGGTAGCCGATGAATCTTGTCGAGAATTTTGTGACTGGGTACTAAATTGACAGTTCGTATATGTGGTTGACGTAAGAAAAGTGGCATTTCTGACTAATCTAGATTTTGCGTTAAATATACATCTTGTCCAGACAAATCTATTTAACTTCTGATAACTGTAGCTTTTTAAATGCGCACATTCATAGAAAATTACTAAACACAAATCATGTGTCAGCTGTCAAAATGAATGTCACTTGAATCAGAATGAAGTTGCACAATTTGCAAGCGTTGTTTGGCCGTAAATCTTTTTATGGTGAAATGGCATATTATACTGAGCACAAAACATCTGTCAGCTGTCAAATTAGAAAACATTCAATTTGAAACAGTGGGAAAATGCCGTCTCCGACTGGAAAACTTATGGACCCACTATATATATTAAATCCGTTGTAGTTGTTGCGACAAAGATTTCTACTGACAGGTGGATTGCATTTTATATATCTGTCAGTTGGAAACGTTGTCGCAACGTCAGCTTATGAAAGCAACGCATTACATATACCTACTGCATGCGACGTTTATTGTTATGTTTTTTCCCGTTGAATCCGTCGACAGTTTCACAACAGATTCAATATTGCGATAATGAGAGAAACCTTTATTGTGACACTTTAATCACAAAACATGCTCAGTTTGTAGAATTATTCAGCAAAAAATATTTGTGCAACGGATATGCGACGGATTTTCTTATAACCGTTCCTTCTGTTTTAATCGTTAGCGTTGACACATTCGTCGAAACTGAAGTAACAGTGATTTGATTTTCGCTTTCTCGGTGGATTTCTCCAGTATTTACTTAAATATTTAGTACCTAAGGTTTCATATAATTTATCACGTACTTAAAGAGACTTTGTGGCAAAACAATGCATGCGGGAGATCACATGGGGAAATTGGCCTTTCATTTGACACATATTTCATAAAGATCAGTTTCGAAATAACGCAGTTGGCGGTCAACAAAGAAGTGGAAAGCAATGAAACTGGCTGACACTTCTCTTAGACAGGGTGACTGTAGTTTGTCTTTCAAAGTAATATGTAAGATCATTTGTCAATCATTTAAAATCTACTACAATTGACTTAAAATTTACAAAAGCTCAAAACTGCGTGGCGTGTAATGGAAAATATAGCAACTGTGAGCTTAAATCGAAAGTCGAAAGCAGAAAATAATAATTGTGCGCAGTTTGCAGGTCGAATTTCACTTCAAAAATGTACTAGATGAACAAAGAATAGGCCAAAGGTTGCAACTAAAATTCCTCTTCTCAGTTTGAAATATGCGAAAAAGAATTCCCCCTTCAAAACCATTCAATCTTTGAGAAGAAATTTCACAACCGAATTGCTTTCGACGAATGTACGAACCTAGCCAACCGCACTAAGAACACTCAGTAAGCCATAAAACACTGATCGGCGCCGCCATGCAACATTTAAGCCTCAAAGTAGCTTACAGCATCGAGTTCGAGTATAAATTATAGCCAACTCAAGGTGGCCTTTGTTCGAAGTGATGCAAATTTAAATTTATTATGTTACCTACGGTGTCGGTCGGTGTGTTCTCTTATCGGAGAACTCGCCACGTAAATGCTTCGTAATAACGAACAATTAACTGGAACATGCAGTGCTTAGTTAGTGTAATGAATTCTGTTTTTTTTTTTCCTGCAGGTTGGTAGGAGTATAGGACCAGCTGCTGAATATAGCATGCCAAGAAGATTTACGAGCCGAGTGGATTTTCTTTTACTTTTTGCCGGCTTTAGTACAAATTGAGATAATTTTATGATTTTATTGATTTAATTGACACTTATTGCAGTTGCAGTTGTATTGGTTAAAACAGAAGGCAGCAGCTGTAGTTGGATGGAGTTGGAGTCTATAGGCAGTTTCCTGATAGGAGGATTAATGGCTTGTGGGTTGCTGCAGTGAATGCAAATTATTCATTTTGCACAGTGCTAAATGGCGCATTTTAGTGATATATGGCTTGGACACGACTTTGGGTTGGATTTTGTTTTGAGTCTTAAATGCCCGGGCTATTAAGATCATGGCTTAGCACTGAAGGCATTGAGGTGGGTACAACGTAATGGTAGGTATATGGGGTTAAGGTGCAGCGGGATTTTAGGTTTCGGTATGCGAAGAGTGCCAGCGAAAACAACCATCGACTTGTGGCAAATGAACCATTAAAGGTGAATGATTTATATTTCACAACTCTGAAAGTGAGAATTTGATAAGACTTGTAGGTACATTATGTTTGCCTCTGCCAAGTGTCAGGCGAAGTGGGTAACTGCAGTTTCATCAAGTTGATTTATTATTCAGGTGATGGATGTATGAGATACTGACGAAAAAGTGACCCATACACGAGGGGACTTCATTGCTCGAGCGAGGCCACTAGCGAGTTTTTTTGAGCTTCTATATCAGCAGAGTAGGATTTTCAACTTTCAGCAAGCAATTGCAACAACTACGTCCAACTTGGCTTTTTTTCAAAATTCACTATAGGTCTGTTTACTTTTGTAGTAAAAATGGAAAAGACTGTCAAAATGACAGTGGAGGGAATGAATTCTCACTCAGGAAGGGAAACTTACGCAAATGTGAAAAATGACAGATAGTTCATAAATGCCAAATAGAACACCAAATTCAAATTAGCTGTCAATTTTCAGGCGACTGACAGTTGTTTCAATTCTTACGCAAAGAAATTTGTTAAGTAAAAACAAGTAAGAGGGGGAATATTTTGCCCTCTCGAAGCCGCTCTCTTTTACGAATTTTTCGAGTTAAGGAACGACAATTGAGTAAAATAAGTAAGAACTCGCAAAAATTTGTAAGATTTAAAAGTAAAGGAACAGACCTTATATATGTAAACCCATGTGGAAGTGACTTAACAGCAGCAGCTTATGTTGGAACCTTTTTGGTCATTTTGGAGGGAATTACAAGCAAACTATCAGTCGAGAGATAAAGGGTGTTTTTTTGAGGTATAAAACTTTAAAAAGGAATAAAACAAAGATGATTTTTCTTTAAATTGACATGAAATCTACTTTATTTGAAAGATAATCGTCTGGCATTATAATTTAAATATGATTTCTGGCATATGACCGCCACGGGTCCGCAAAGTGAAGCTATGCGGTTACCAAACTTTTCCTTCAGTAAATAAATTGTGGCACGAGCTGCGAGCTGCGTCTTGTTCAAACCACAGCTCCTGCACATCATGCTTATTCAATTGATGAACGAGAAAGTCACTAATCATGGCTTCAATTCCTGTGCACTTATTCGGGTCTTCCTCTACTCCACCTACGCTCTACAGCAGCAATGACTTCTTCTGTACGCACTGTACGACGTCTCTCTGTAGATGCGTAGTACCATTTAGAGTAAACGTGGTGCGAAAACGTTCCATAGTTAGTCGAATTAATTGCTCTGATGGACGATTATGTTGACCGTAAAATCGACGTAGTGCGTAGTAAAATTTGCACAATTCATGTTGAAAGGCCAAACTAAACTAAAAATAAATCACTTGACAGCTGACAAAATGGCCGCCAGTTAAAACAGTGTTACCAACTTAAAGTTCTATACCTACCTCTAAAAAAACACTCTTTACAACATTTTATACCAGTTTATACCATTCAAGCGCATTTCTCTACTTTACTTTACTTTACTAAGATAAGTGTTCAAAATAAAACACGCCTAATCTTAAACGTCGTTTCGTAGGTTAGGAACCTTTTAACATTCCACTTGTTGTTAGGTCTTGTTTTCAATTCACCACCAGACATCAAATAGAATTGAAGAAAAGATGGCCGAAAATTGTAGATTTTGCAGCCCAAATAAAATGTCATTATTGGTGCATCTAAGAAATAAAAAGCACATGTCAGTGCGTTGACAAGATTCGTCTTTCCCAACAAAATTTAGCAAAAGAAACTTGGGCCCTTGCCTTTATTCAAAAGATGTACGCGCTACCGTCAACAGAGGGCGTTATTCAAAGATTTACATCGCATTGGAAGCTATTTGGTTTCACAAAAAAAGATTTCGCAACGAGTCATACTGCCTTCTCAACAATGAAGTCATTGGTGGAGCAATTTATACATTCCTTTGGCTTTATAAGAGCTACATAGAGCAAGCGTTTTTCCGAACAACCCTCCTTATAGAAATAAGTGTCCAGCGCGTTCGGCCGGAGTCAGAGGATGCAAAATTCCATGTTAGAGTCCTGCATTGAAAACTAGAGAATGGCGAAAGTTAATGACAGATAGGAACGACCGTCAAGTTTTTTTAGGAAGCACTCCAGTCGTACTATGGCATGTTGGGGAATGAGCGAAATTTAAATTACTATTAGGTTTAAGTAAGGGTTGAAAAAAAAAACAGTTTTCAATGGGATCCAAATTTTCCAAAGAAACAAAAAGTTAAAAAGTTTTACAGCAACCTCAACAAAGGCCGGATCGGGCAAAGACCGCGGTCAATACCCCTGATTGTCAGTTCAGTTAGTGCTGATGGTGCTCCGAAAATATTAAACATTTGGAAAAACGCAGAAACAAAAAATAAAACACGAGTCCATCAAGTTTGACAATTGAACAAAGAGACAAGTTTTATTTCAGATCAGTGTAAGAAGAAGAGAGTTTAGTTCAGAAGGTTCAGCAAGTATCGATGATATTTAATTCAAAGGTACTAGAAGTACGCTCTATTACAACCGAAAACCCTAGGCTAGTAGGTTTTACATTAAAAATCCTCACAACTATCATCTATTTACTGCAAGCCTAAAAAGTGAGTGCAAACAAAACCACGCCAGTGAAAGTCCTAGTCCAAACCATATACCTATTCGCCTCTAAATAATGTCTTAAAAAGAATCTCGTGGCAATTTCGGCACCGACTTTCCAACACGATTACTTAACTTTATGAGCAAATTTGCTTTTATGTCATCCACCCCAAGTCGTTAATTGAAACAATTAGTTTCTATTTATACACCCGGACCCGGATAAGCCAATCGATTGGTCTTAGCACACCATATAAAAGCAGACCAAACGTATGACAAACCGGTCCCAAAGTCAACAGTAGCTGAAAGCCCCCCCCGCCGCTTGCAACAGTTGACATTCTGCGATCAAAACAAACCAATTTGACGCACCAAACAAAACAGAACAAAAACGAAACTGGAAACAATCAACAAAAAAAAAATAGTGGCTCCCATTCACCAACGCGTCGGTCGGTCGACAAGTTCAACACGTGACCCTGATCATGAAATTCCCATAAGGTGCGTATATTTTTGAGCGATAAATAAGATCACGCATCGATTAGCATTAGCATACCGGGCAACCTTTGGCGAGGTGGCGACGGCTTTTCCGGTTGAAAAATCAATTTTTCAATCCGACCGATATAACCCTCTCGAATTGATTCGAAATTAGACGCTTGAGCGGAGCTTGTAGACGGCAATTAGTAACAGCCAGCGCACAGATGTGTAAACTATCAGTATGGAGAGGCTCTTAGCGCGTTAATTAAGTAACAGATGCCGCCTTTTGTGCGAGTAGGGTGGCCCTGCTGCACCATAGCAACCAGACCAGAACAACCTTCTCTTACTTGACAGAGCATTTAGGTTCATCGACCATGAAACTGCCATGGAGTCACAGCGAGGCGAGAACTAGGTGATCGTGATCGCCACCGCTCCGACCCAATTTGACGGGTAGAACTCCAGGGAATGGGAAACGAGCTGATTGGTTAAAATTGCAACAGTCGCAAAACCAGTTGATAGCTGGACGCAGTCGTGTCGAGCAAAAAGCGGATAGTTCAAGGCTTTCCTCAATCAGTCAGCAACTTGTGTTGTGTTTTGTGTATGCGCGGCGCTGCAGTTTTGCCTGCTGCCGCTGTTGAATTTGTTGTGGTAACCTTGCCGCTGGCTCTGTGAAGTAAGATGTGAATTCATTGGCGTTTAATGCTTCGCGTCGAGCACCCTCAAGCCTACCATTCTTTTTGTTTTTTTTTTCTGTATACGCTGGCTTTGTTTGTTGTCTTCCGTTTGGCGTGTTTTGCCATGCCACCTCTGCTATCGCGTATAGCTAATGATTTAATTAACATGTTTGCATAAGTGAGCGTGATGTGGTTTTAGCTCGGATAGGAGACAATAGAATTCCGGTAGGCTGGAAATGTCTATCAGGCGCTGAGCACACAGCGCTCTGGGACAGCTGATGGAGTGTGCGCCAGCGCCAACGTCATGGGTTTTGCGGTGGAACTTTATAGCGTGAGTCAGACGTGCTTGAGCAATAGTGTATGTTTGGCGAACGCGTTCTGCATTTTGTTGCGGAATGCCCACGGATGTTATCCGCGGGGAAAATGTGAGTCAGTTGTCAGATGAGGTGGAACAGTTGGCCAATTGATTGGGAAGGTGCTTGAGAAAGCTAAGGAAGGTGGTTGTAAATGTTATCGAGGATTCAGGAAGAAAGTGTGGAGATGTGCTATTGGACATAGCTCAGAGTGTAAGCTCAAGGAATGATTGATCAATTCGACTTGTGAATCCACCATGAGCCAGGTTTTGATGGCTTGGAAGTTTCCCAGTTGCCTTAACTATTAGAATTCTTAAAAGACCATGGGGGCCAATAAGGAAGTCTCTCTCTCTCTCATATTCATACCGGTACAGGCTTTCTCGGTGAAATTTTGGCTTATCGGCAAAAATCAGCAACGACTGCATTGTTTTTCAAACACAGATAACTTTAAAAACGAACGAAATTTTCGTTTGGCACAATAGCAGAAAAAAACGAAAGCGTTTTCCCTTAGCATTTTTGAAAGCCACTTTCGTTTCGTGCGAAAGAAAAACAAAGACAGTTCTTTTGTTATCGTCAAAGATTAGCGACGTTTGCAGCATTTTTTTGAGCACATTTTGCACGAAAGCAGAAAAAAAACCAAAGCGTTTTCCTTCGCATTTTTAATAGCCACTTTCGTTTCGAAAAATAAAAAAGCTCTTTTGTTAAAGTCGAAGATCAGCGACGTTTGCAGCATTTTTTGAGCACATTTTCAATGAAAGCAGAAAAAACGAAAGCGTTTTTTCTTTGGATTTTAAAAGCCACTTCCGTCTTTCGTTTCGTGCAAAATAAAAACAAGGAAAGCTCTTTTGTTAACATTTTTGATTTTCTGTGATTATTTCTACCCGAAAGGAGTTACCCGAAACAAATAAATCGTTTTTTGAAATGCGAAAGTTATTTTCGTTTCGTTTTTTATACAGTCCCAAAAAGACGTTGCGTAGATTGTGCTTGAGGCCGTAGTCCACCTCGAAATAAGGAAAGTGAGTTAGTGTAAAAATTCCCAGTCTTCGTGAGTCGTGACACAAGGCCTGAGTTTATGAGCAGTTTTATGGATCCAGGGGTCGAATCGCGTCGTACGTAAACGAGTATTACAAAAACAATTTCCGTCACACAATGCTCGTTCACGGACGACGCGATTCGACCCCAGTTCTTAGCGTGCTCCCTCTCCAAGAACTGTCACTTTATAGTGACAATGCACCTGCAGAATGACAAGTAAAAAACACTTACCAGACAAGTATCGAACGTTAAAGGACATCGCACAGCCTCCTCTAAAACAAACCCATTACCAAATATCCTCATTTACATAGCAACGTGATTCCACGCACTCAACCTCCAGTGATCTCTCACACTCACTCAACCTCACTCTCACACCACCAAGGACTATTACACTTCCGGTATAGCAACGTCCATGGTAATGGCATGGCAGTCTATCTGTCGACTCAATCAAATGTGAAAAATTACACCACTCGATTAATCCCATTTAACAAGCAAAAAAAAAACAAAATTGTAAATTTGAAGATTAATTTCGAAAAACCCGCAAAACAAGGTACCACTGCTTGGCGGTAAATCTATTCCTCGTCGGAGGAAAGTGATAAATCTCGTGTAGATCGATGGTATGTTCGCACGGCACAACAACTTCTGGCAAACAAGTGTTTCTGACATTCGTGCCAGCTGGTTCTTTACGGGCGCAGGCAGCATACACCGCCATCTATGGGAACATTTTACGTGAACGAGAAAAACGAAAAACGAAAGTGCATCTTGCACCTGCACCCAACCAGAAGAGGTGTGTGTTTTTTTGTTTGTTATGTTGTAAGTTGGATTTATGCTGACTTAAAGCGTTTCAAATTGCTACTGGATTTAGCAGCAGTCCCGCCGGACAAATGGTATATAATGTGTCATTACGGCTTTGAGTTATAGCACGGGCAATGTTGATGTTACTGTGTGCACATGGACGGACATTGGGCGGATAGTGGGTAGTCTGTTTATTTTATTAAACAAATTAATTGGGATGTGAAACTTGCGAAGCCATCGTGCATGCACGGAAGTGTCTCATAAATTTGAACAAGTATTTTGAAAGCAATGAAAATTTAAATCACAAACACCAAACTAACCAACTTCACAACAGAAATTCAAAATGCAAACAGGTAACAAAAAGGGCATGTCAAAATGTTTAACCTGTGTTCACAGTTTTCTTTCAACAGACTATTTTTAATCCGGCAACATTTGAACTGTCATTATTTCGCTTTGCTAGTGTCACGCGGGCTTAATACTGTCTTATATTGAATTCAGTGTCCTGTATTTAGGCGAAAATTAAAGGAAATCATGCGCTTTAATATAAGCGGCACAAAATTGTTTATATTTCGGCGTGAATTTGTTCATTTTAAAAGCAGTCTCAATATTACAAGTTACTGAACACAGCCAAAACGGAAAAGTGAAAAATTATTGCCACATTTACATTTACAACGTCGCGGAAAATTGAAGGTAGATATGCAAAACAATATACTGACCTCAGACTGAAGTTGACAGCAATAAAAGCGACAAAAATAAGTGACACATATTTTGGTCGGCCATCTTATTTACCTAGTTAGAAGTTCTGCATGAATTTCGCTCTGCTACAAAAAAAATGGCTTCCGGAAGCGGTGAACTCCACTGAATGTCGCCTTTTTACAATTTATTGACACTCGATCATACAACAAGTGTAACGAAGGACTTATTTCTGGCGTCGAGCTTGCTCTGGGCCGAGCGTGTGTTAGTGTACAAACAGAGTGGAGCGAAGAGCAACACTGCAAAAATCGTCAGAGAAAAGAGCAAAGAGCACGAGAGGAGAGCAAGGATGTAAGCTAGCCAGAGTGAGGAGCAAAGAGCAAAGAGTAAAGTGAGAAGCAAACAACTCTTGCTTCATTCTTTATTCTTTTCCATTTGAATAGTTTCCCTTTGTGAGGATGGATCCTTATACATATTTTTAATTTTTATTTTAATGAAAACCCTTTATGTAATTTGTGGTATTAGGTACTTGACACGCGGAAACAGAAGTGAAGGAATTCATATATTTAACCGATCGCGAAGTGTCTATGGTGAATTTCATCATTTATTTATAGAGCTTCGTGAGTTTCAACAATATTTATATAATAAAAGGTTTCCTTTTGATAATTGCACAAATTAAATTATCCACATTCATTTCAGACAAGAATTACAACGGGTGCAATCACTCCACGACCACGAAAAATCAAAGCGATGATAGCGGAAAAATCAAACATGTTTGAAATCGTCGCTTTGCTCTCTTGTCGCCGCTTTGCTCGACTTTCGAACGACGCTGCACTCTGTGTGGTACCCTTTCACTGCACGTGTTTGATTTTATCGCTTTGCTCTTTGCTCTTTGCTCTTGCTCACTCTTCGCTCCACTCTGTTTGTACACTTACGCTTCGACTCCACCAGGAGATAGTTTCTCTCATATTACCATGAGATGAAATGTCTTGTGGAGTCAGTCTATTTTATCTCTAAATTGGATGTCAGCGATCTCTCTCTGCAATTATTTCTTGGCATGGATGTCTGACATCCATGACAGATATTTGTTGTTGTTTTTTCGTCTAGAAATGTCATTTTTTGTCTTATTTGAGTGTCCTCTCATGCCGGTGATGGTCTGTGGCGTAAGCAGTGCATGGTTTTTGTTTAAAAATTGTTAACAAAACAAATAGTTGAATTGTTTTTTTTTCCACAACACTAAACGCCAACATCAACCAAATTGTATGACATTTAGTTAGAGAGAAATTATCTCCTGTGGAGTCGGGGTGTTAATATGGATGCTTTTGACGTTTCTATTGTGAATTGTGACAGAAGGTCTGTTCGTTAACTTTTGTAGTAAAAATGAAATGACTGTCAACTTAGCAGTGGTGGGGATTAATTATCTATTACGAATAGTTCGTTCCCTAACCTTTTCTGTACTCTGTAGCAATCTATCAAAATTGACAGATAAATTGCAGTGGTAAAGAAAAGCCTTTAAAATGACTGACAAATGCGAAGAATTTGCTAAATTTTTTAACAATATTACGTGATTCGGAATCAAACGAACTTCATTTTGATGAATCCGAATATGTGGAAGTCTTTATACTGACTATAAACATTTGAGTTTGAGAAGATGGAGACGCTATACGCTGCATTAAAAATTACGTGGAATGGATTGTCTGTTGATACCTATTTAATACGCAGAAAATGAAAATATAACAAATCTAAAATCACCTGTCAATTGTCAGATGACTGACAGCTTTTTCAATTATTCTTACTACAAGAAATTGGGCACATTCAAAAGTTTAGTTATTTTAAGTCAACTAGATTGGTCTGGAGTAGATGTAACCTGAACGCAAAAAATAGATTGGTCCGGAACGTCACTTTTCCTACGTCAGCCACATATGCGAACTGTCAACTTAGTACTCAGTCACGATTTTCCTGACTGGATTCGTCGGCTACTCCTCCATAAACGTCAACTGACAAAGCTGCCCATGTGATCGATCTAGGCCAATCAAAACTAAGATACATCAAGTCAGTCAGCTGTCAGACTTACTCTACATTTCTAGATACTTGAACGTCCCCATTTGTTGAGTCAAAAAACTATTAAGATTCTCAGTGGAGGGGGGGGGGTATTCACCCCTATCGAGGTATCAGTTCGAAACGGAAAATTCTGCGCAACCAATTTCTGTCGGTGGATATCGGAACCTAGCTGTCAAAAATGTAACAAGAAAATGCACATGTCGGAAAAATATTTCGAAGAACACCTCGAAGCAAAAATCGTATAAAATCGGAGAATTTTAACGAATTGAGTGAAAACTCGTAAAAATTCGTAAAAAATGTGAAAATTTAAAAGTAAAGAAACAGACCTCTCTCAGATGGTGTGATCTGCCACTACTTTGCATCTCCAGTCACTGACCCTCAAGACATTGGGGAAACTCATTCCACTACATTTCCAACCATAATCAAAATACCAACTATACCTATCTCGACTTTAATGATCACTCGTGGACCCACGACCCACCTGATCTACAATTTTCTATTCAACTGTTTTGCCCCTGTTGGAGGCTACAACAATCACAACTGAAATGTATTCATTTCCCAGAGGCCATCTTATACCCCTGGGGTATGCCGCATGCCTATGCATCATGGCAAGCCTTTCCGCCGGCACTGCTGTAAATAACTCAATTGTCAGGTCGATCATAATTTAGCATAACGAGCGTATTGGACAATTAAATCCAGCCGGCGCGTATTACATTTTGTTTTACGTAAGCCGCACGGCGGCGCGCGGTAGCTGCGTGAATCAGACTAGTGCACTGTAATTATTTGTAAAGCTGGCTTTTGGGTCCGTTTTGGTCTTGTCTTTGGCTGGCGGTCGCGCCGTTCTTTGCTCGATTGTGTAAGTAGCTGCACATTCACTAAATGTAACCGCAAATAAATTAGTTTAACTGTTCGAATTGTAGGTATAGTTTATTTGTGGCCATTCTTAAAAGAATTCATTGTGAGGTTTGATGAAATCGAATGGTTCAATTCCGTATTTTGACAGATATTTATGTATGAAATGCGATTGAGACTCACCCCGGGAAATAAGACATTTGAGGAACTTCCCGGATCCCCACACAGCGGCTCTATTTTATTTTGAAATGCGTCATGCCGCCAAAATGAGTCGCCTTGTAATTGTTACTTTCCCCGCAATCAGCCAAGACGACAACCAAACGGCGTACATGACGTCAAAGAATCGCCAAGTTAATGACGCAAATGATTGATGGCTTTCTGTTTACAGCCAAATCACCCAACTTTTCAGATTCGCATTATGCAAGCCGCCAGCACACTCATGCCCTCATTAAGTTGCAATTCCTTCTTGCAATATCGCGATCGAGTTTTCGCTCTTTGTCTACAAATACGCGATCGCTCCACTCAATTTGTGTTGCACAGTTGCATTGCGATTTCAAATTCAATATCAATTCCTGAACACTACGACGCGGACTTTTCTGAAAGGGAAATTAAAACGACCGACTATACGTTCAGGCCTTGAGATGTCTAGAATACTAATTGTTGTTAGTAATAGCCGTCGTTGTGTTCTCGCGCATAGCACGTCGTACACCCATACACGTACAGCTCTCAACTTGATTGCACGCTCGTAGCCGGAAGCTTTAGCGTTTTGAGCAGCAGCAGCAGCACATTTTCCTTTGTTTTTCCTTTCGTCGGTTAAAAAAATAATACTTAATCACAGGAGGGTTATAACTTATAAGTGGAATTTAATTGAAGGTAGTAGAAGTAGAATTATTATTTGTTTGTAACAAACGACGGCAGCACAGTCGGTGACGATGACGATATGAAAACAAAAGTGAAGACGTTGTCGGCGAGGGCAGCCTTCACGGGCGGCTAGCAGCTAGAACATGAACAATATTGCTAAGCCGCACTTGAAGGACGATTAGTTAGCAAAGACCGTAAGTTAGTTCCTCAATGTTTAAGGTTAATATGCGCTTTAAACCGAACAAACGGGGCTTGTGTGCCGTATGATGATCAGGTATGCGGGCTCTATTAAAAGTGTGCTTTTGTGCTGTAAATTCTACTGCTTCAGGTATAATTAGTTGTTTCCACCAACAAAACAAAACAAAAGAGCTGTTCAACGAACTTGAATGTTGTATCTGGTGTGATATAATTTTCTTCTCGCTTTGTCCAATGGAATGTGCTGTGTCTTTCTTGGAATTAATTGAAAAGCCTTGAGGGTACAATGCTGTACAGAAATAGATTTTCCATGAATTGTGTTTATTGTCAAGCGATTTTCATGCAATTAATGCCATCAAATTGGGACTTATCGTATGGTGGACTTGAGCGGTTTTGATTGATTTGATGTTCCAACCACTGGCACATACGGTTGAAGGCTGCCTATTGCAAAGACCATCCAAACTAGACAGTCTTCCGTGCATCATTGAGTAGGGACAACGATTTTATAAACTTTAAAAACTCATTAACAGAACTGTGAACTGTGATGTGAACCCAGTTACAGGGGGCACGGAACACCAGGTTTCAAATTTTGCGTACCCCACAGTCATAAAGGGTTTTTTTAACAAAAGGGTTACGAAATGAAGTTCATCAATTGTCGCTGGCTTGTTGGCATAGACCATAGACTTGACGCTGCCCCACAGGAAATAGTCTAACGGCGTCAAATCGCACGACCGAGGCGGCCAAGCGACTGGACCATTTCGTGAGATAACTCCAATCTTGGTTTCCAATAAACTGATTGCGACATTCGCTGTGTGGCTTGTGGCGCCGTTCTGTTGGAACCACATGTCCTCCAAGTCCATATCATCCAATTGGGGGCTAAAAATATTCGGTTATCATTGAACGGTAGCGATTCCCATTCACAGTAACGTGCCGGTCTTGATCATCACGGAAGAAGTACGGCCCAATGACGCCGCCGGCCCATAAACCACACCAAACCGTAGTTTTTTCGGGATGCAATGATGACTCATGGAGTACGTGTGGATTGCTGCCTGACCAATACCGCATAATTTGTTTATTGACGAAGCCATTCAGCCAGAAATGAGCCTCATCGCTGAAGATGATTTTTCGATGAAAATCCGTATCATTTTCAAGTTGTTGCTCAGCCCAATTCACGAACATACGACGCTTCTGGTGGTCAAGAGGCTTCAGTTCTTGCGTCAATTTAATCTTGTAAGGATGTAGGCCAAGATCTTTTCGCAAAATTCGACACAACGACGTCACAGAGATGCCCAACGCTTGAGAACGACGTGTGAGAGACGCATTTGGGCTTTCTTCAACTGAAGCCTCAGCGGCAGCAATATTCTCGACACTACGGCACTTCTTTGTGCCTGTGGATTTAAATTTTTCCACTAGACGCTCAATTGTTGATCTGCTAGGACGATTATGACGAGCATAAATTGGACGTTGCGTTGAGGCCACTGACTCCGAATTACGGTAGCAAATTTTAATAATTTCGACTCGTCGTTTCCATCATTAAATGTCAAACCTTACTGAAGAGAAATGTCAAAAGAGCGGCAAGAAATTCGGCGTCGTTTGCTGTCCCTGTCGCTCTACTTTTCTAGCGTCCCTGTTGAAAAACTATTTATATCAACGACGCACCACCAGTCGCGGAGCCTTCAATGCCACCTTAAAGAAACCGAACAATTATTTAATCATACGTCGTACCTACACCCAAATCAACCAAAAAAGCTCATAAAACTCGGCGCATAAAGTTAACAAAAGATTTCATACGTATGTACCATCAAACTGCAGCCGGCAAATTAATTTAATTAAATTAATTTTACGACCTGCTGGTTACTGCCCATGGCCCGTTGAATAATGTTTATGATCTTAAATATCTGCAACAACACTGGATGGATGTGGATACTCAGTTTAGCATGGTTGGACCGTGGATAATTGCAATTGAGGACACACCTTTTGACGGCAAATAATAAAATTATGCACTTGCGGTTGCACCACGCACGGGTGGTTGGATGTTGTATGAATAGGGTAGACACTGATTGGCGTCAACTTGGCGATGCCCAGGCGTTGCAACTGGCTCATACACATCAATTGTGCTTATTTTACCTCCTCGTGGTAGCCACCGGATACTGGTCTTGTCCTTCCGGGCATGACTTGCTAAACTTATAAGCGCGAGTGTTGAACACGAAGAAAATAGCAACACTATAATGCTCTGTCGGTTTGACTGCCTGATCGAGTCTCAGAAGTCTAACATGAGCCCCTCAGAAAGAGGACGTACGGCGGATGAATTCACTAGATTGAATCAACGATGGTGTCAACAGTCAATACGGCGGATACCTTACTTGAGCTACTTCGACATATTTGGAGCTGAGGTCAGTAAGGATTTTTCAGGACTAGTCAGGGTACTGAAACAGAGATGGTGGCGGATGAACCCTTTATGGGCCAACGGCAGCACTCATATCCCCGAAGTGGGTTACTGGCAACGGAGTTTCCGACCCGCTGTCCTAGGGTTAATTCAGGGCCTGGCCCTCCAGGTTGGGGGTTGTGCGTGGGGTTAACTACCCAACCACGGAAAAAAATAATGGTTACGAAGCAACCAGAAGCCTCGGAAAAAAATGGATCTACTGTTGACGACCCCGCAAAACGGAAAAAGGACAACGACTTTCGGATCTGCACGTGGAATGTTCGGACCCTGAACAGGCCGCGTGCAGCCGAACAATTAGCGGATACCCTCGAATGCTACAAAGCAGATATAACTGCCATCCAGGAAGTGCGATGGGATGGACCGGGCAAAAAGCAGATGAAAAACTGTGACATTTATTATGGTGACTGCTATAGAGAGCAAGGACAGCGCTTATTTGGATGTGGATTTGTCATACGCGGCAGACTTAGGCAAGAAGTCTTGAGCTATCGACACGTGAGCGAACGTATCGTGACAATCCGCATCAAGGCTAAATTCGCCAACATTAGCCTGATATGTGCGCACGCCCCCACAGAGGAAAAAGATGATGCTACCAAAGATTGTTTCTACGAGCTCCTCGACCAAACATATGAGCAGTGTCCTAAGTATGACGTTAAAATCATCCTTGGTGATTTTAACGCCAAAATAGGCAGGGAGGACATCTTTGGTAATGCAATTGGTAAGCATAGCCTACATGACACCACGTCTGGAAACGGACTCAGGCTAATTGACTTTGCGGTGGGACATAACGTCACTATAGCTAGCACACGGTTCCCGCACCTCAAAATTCATAAAGAAACATGGCTGTCACCGGATCAAAAAACCATCAGCCAAATTGATCATGTTGCGATCGACGTAAGGCACTCTTCCAGTGTTCTAGATGTTCGAACGTTCCGAGCGGCCAACATAGACTCGGACCACTACCTTGTTGTAGCCAAGGTACGTATGCGGATATCTCAGACGCCACAACAACGGCGAAATACTGTGAGGAGATATGACGTCGCACGGCTGCAATCGCAACAAACAGCCAGAATCTTTGCCGATCGCGTATCCCTTAACTTATCCAGAAGTCCAACACAGCCAGCATCAAATGCCGAGGAGCAATGGTATCGATGCCAAGAGGCCATCAGAGACGCCGCAACTGATGTGCTAGGTTTCACCCGTCCACCACAACGAAACCCTTGGTTCGATGAAGAGTGCCGGCAAGCACATGCAGCAAAGCAACTCGCCTACAAAGCCGCGCTGCAGAGAAGGACGAGAGCGGCTCGTAAGCTTTACGAGGAAAAGAGGAGGGAAGAACACCGGCTTCTCAGGAGGAAAAAGAAAGAGCACGAGAAGCGCGCGATCGAGGAAATAGAGAGGTGCTACTCCAGGAGTAATGTTCGGAAGTTTTACCAACAGGTAAAAAGAACGTGTCGCGGCAACAAGACCCGAACAGAGACCTGTAGAGATGAGCAAGGGAACCTTGTAGTAGAGTCACAGTCGGTGTTGAGGATATGGAAAAACCACTTCTGCAGACTGTTAAACGGCGAAGACGACCAAGATCCCGCTGTCAGGCAGAACGAACCATTCAATCTGGACGATGAAAGCCAAGATTTCCGTCCACCCGACCAAAATGAAGTGAGGATAGCAATATCTAAACTGAAGTCCAACAAGGCTGCTGGACCAGACGGCCTACCAGCCGAGCTATTTAAAGCAGCATGAGATGACATGGTAGAGAGCATACACCAACTCATCTCTAAGATTTGGTCGGAAGAAAGTATGCCTGATGAATGGAACCTCAGCATCGTTTGTCCGGTTCACAAGAAAGGAGACCCTCTAAACTGCGCCAACTACAGAGGTATCAGTCTTCTCAACATCGCATACAAGATCCTGTCTGCCATACTGTGTGAGCGCCTGAAGCCATACGTCAACGAACTGATTGGACCCTATCAGTGCGGTTTTAGGCCCGGTAAGTCCACAACCGACCAAATATTCACACTACGGCAGATCCTGGAAAAAACCCAAGAAGTTCAAATCGATACCCACCATCTGTTCATCGATTTTAAGGCCGCATATGACAGCATTTATAGAGACGAGCTATACAGAGCCATGTCTAGTTTTGGCATCCCTGCCAAACTCGTCAGATTGTGCAGAATGACAATGGAGAATTCTCGCTGTTCCATTAAGGTCGGAAACAATCTCACCGAGACCTTTGATGTCAAAAAAGGATTTAGACAAGGTGACGCGCTGTCATGTGACTTTTTCAACATCATTCTTGAGAAAATTGTACGAAACTCGCAAGCCAACACTAGAGGCACAATTTTTCACAAGTCTGTACAATTACTTGCATACGCAGATGACATTGACATAATTGGTAGAACACAGCGAGCTGTCACTGGTGCGTTTGCATGTATAGAAACAGAAGCGGCAAAAATGGGTTTAGCGGTTAACGAGGGCAAAACCAAGTATATGCTGTCAACAAGAAGGGACACACAACATCGACGAGTCGGACAGAACGTCACGATAGACAGCTATAACTTTGAGGTAGTTAGGGACTTTATCTACCTCGGTTCCGCTATAAACTCTGTAAATGACATCACAGCAGAGATCAAGCGAAGAATTACACTTGCCAATCGCTGTTTCTTTGGCCTAAGAAGGCAATTAAGAAGTAAGGCAAGGCCTTGTCAAGAAACACCAAGGAGATTCTATATAAGACCCTTATCATCCCAGTTCTGCTGTATGGTGCAGAAGCATGGACATTATCGAAGGCGGATGAGGATATCCTTGGACGTTTTGAACGAAAAATTCTTCGTGTGATCTTTGGTCCCATTTGCGTTGATGGGATTTGGAGAAGGAGATATAACAGCGAACTCTACGAGCTGTACAGCGACATCGACCTTGTCAGAAAAGTGCGGATCAGCCGTCTGAGATGGCTAGGACATGTAGAGCGTATGGACAACAGTGCTCCGGCCCGAAGAGTCTTCGACTCCAACCCAGAGGGACAACGCAGCAGAGGAAGACCTCGCCTAAGGTGGCGCGCACAAGTGGAAGGGGACCTCAACCAACTTGGAGTGCGCAACTGGAGGCAGTTAGCCAAAGACCGAGCTAACTGGAGAGGCGTACTGGTTGAGGCCCAGGTCCACCCCGGACTGTAGCGCCACCTAAGTAAGTAAGTAAGGTTGCACGCTTGGAAGAAGACAGATACTCCAGCCTCTGATAGAATCAGATAAATGGAGGAAGAGACATGTTGTGCGGCGAAATGATTATATAGCTAGTTGAAAACATTTGTCGCGCGTCTTTAATTGAAATGTAAATTGCGAACAAGGTAAACATAGGCGGGAGTCGTTTGCTGCAATATTCAATAATTTGTTTGAACATTTTCAGACGGGCAAGCGATGCGTGGAGGTATTTATGTTGTTTGCCGTCAGTGGGTATAAGTGGTAAGTGGACGAAACGATTTAGTAGAGTATCTACAAGGTGGGCCAAAAGAGATCACCCTATTGGAAGATGCTCTTATTTTTGCAAATGGCCGCCAATGTCAAATCTGTTTTAACATCTGTGGACTAGACAGATGTAGAATATGTAATGGTGGTTGCATTGCGAAAAGAAAAAGGTGGTGGGAAATAGACTGAAGAGATGAAAAAAGTTGTTGGGATCAGGATAAGGTTGTGGGAAAAGGGGAAGGAAATGGAATGGGGAAAAAAAAAGGTAGATCGGTATCCCTGACGCGGGTGCATGCCTTGCTAGCCTAAGCTCAAGCTCGTCGGATTGGGGGGGGATCTTGCATCCGGGAAACCGAAATTGCACCACTACACAAAGAGTTGCATGCATTTAATATACTCCATAGGATACCTACGTATCGGTGGAGAAAACTTTTTAACACGGGAAAAACTGTAATTGATGATGACCTACCACTACCCCTGGAGAAACGGGTGGTCTTCCTCCAAGCGGGTCTTTACCCTCCCAGCCATGTGCAAGTGTCCGCTGAGATTTTTTTCTTGCACCCAAGAAAAGCCCTATGCTTTTCTTTTTTGTTTACATGGACCGACCAGCTAAACCATCAGAATGAGACACTATAGACTTTGATTAATTTCTGTACATTATTTATTTATTAATCCAATATATACTTATATACTAATGTGACAGGAGGAGATAAATCTAACGTATTCATGAATTATTATAGGTATCAAAATTATCCTTGGCGAATTCTTTATTTCGGCATTTACAGAAGAAAATCGTTAAATGAATAGACAGGTTAGAGAGAAAAAAAAACTATTAAAAGAAGAGAAAATGCGACCTGGTAGCTCAGATGAGGGGAAATAATATTGCCGCATGGCAACCCTCCTTTTTTATGGGCATATTTCTGCCTATCTAAATAAATCATCAATTTGTTTGTAATTTTGTATGTAGGTAATCGTAATGAAATATGATTTTAAGCTTACCCCGGTTTCCGCGTCGTCAGGCCTGTCGATGAGGATTCCTTGGTGTACCTGCAAAAGGAAAATGGAAATATCCACTATGTGGGAGGAGCCACCGAAAAAAACAGCTCATCCACTCTCTTACTACCACAAATTGATGGTCTCTTTAGTTTCTTTTTCTTTCCCTTTTTTTTTATACTTTTACTTTTAGCAAACCAAAGCGCACTCTCTTTGACAAAAAAAAACTTTAAACTTTTCTCTTTTTTTTTCGTTACCAATACGATAATTTTTATGCCGATACTCAAAACAAAAACAAAACTCAAATATAGAAAAAAAATGGAGAGGGAAGGGGTGGATGGTTCTTATAATTCACAAAAAAAAACTTTCTGCCTCGCTTTTAAAGATGGCGTTGAGGCGGTGACCGGGTGAAGACGTTGGGGATCACACGAGGGGGATCGTAGCCGCTTCTTAAGTCAGCGCGGGGGGGTGGATGTTAGCACTAACGACCAGGGTTGGATTCGTGTTCTGGTATATCCGATTCGACGGGGGGGGGGGGGGGGGGGGTGGATGTTATCGGGAGGCGAATTGATGACGTGGTCACGGTGACGTGGTACGACGATCGCGCTCGAAACAAAAAAAACACACCCCGGCGGATTTTCTTTACGGTTTGGCGGTTTTCTTACGGCTCAATGCTGCCAGCGGTGTGTAGATTATGGTGCAGGTGGTTTAAATTATTTTTGTGGGCAGGAATTTGCGGAAAACTGACCGAGGGGGTATTAGTCCTCTTGGGAGTAAAATAGCCACTGTCTCGCGGACTTTTAAGTTCACTTTTTTTTTTTTTTTTAAAATGATATAGAGTTCACTGGTTTATAGCGTCAGGTTATTAAATTTTAAAAAGAAAAACTCCCATAACTGCTCGTTTTTTTTTTGTTTCGCAACTTTACCCACGCGGCGATATTTCGTCGCTCTTTTCCGAGACTTTTTCAACCGACCGCTCGTGAGATTACCACCCAACTGACCAAGATCCTCCTTCTCAACAGCCAAAGAACTATCCATTATATACAGCATCGTCGCACGTTCCCATGGCGTGATGCCCCCTAACGCTAACTACTTTAGTGAGTTGAACATAAGAAGAGAGAGAGTTTGTGTTATCGGGACTTTCACCGCTTCTGCTAGCCCTGCGCTTGCAGCACAATGATTAGCCTATGGTTGTTCTTTTCCCCGTCGAATGATCACCCCACCTCGCTCTAGGTTGTTGAGAGATGCTTATGAGAATCACACCATTGATTTTTGGAATACATAGGGACGCTATTTACCAAAAAAAAAAATCGTGGTGTTTGCGTATGGCGGGACCTCGCAGTGGTATGATTTTCTTATTTTTTTTTTTTGAATCGACTTAGAATCGATCTAAGCTATTACACTTGTCAGCCGTACTTTGCAGGCAAATAAATAATGCGATGGGGACCTCCGCCGTTACAAATACAAGTGAACGAGCCATGGAGCGATAGACTCCACAAGAATAATCGTGTCTATCGTGAATTCCGCGCTACGGCCGTCCGACACTGACTGCGCGAAAACTACGCCGTTTGGCCACCAACCTTGAAGAGTATGGGACCACACGAGACGTTTTCAAGAGTGGCCGGCCCCGGAGCGCCCGTTGTGACGAGAGTATGGCCGCTTTTTACGAGGATGTCGAGTTGTTGCCGGAAACATCGACCAGACGCTATAGGACCATGTTAACCGAGTTTTTTCTGCCGCAATTGGACGAATTAGGACTGGAGGACAGTGGTTCCAACAGGACGGAGCTACGGCACACACTGCGCCACAACCGATATTCTGAAGGAGGCGTTCGACCTTTATCTCTCGTTTTGGCCCGCAAGATCGCCCGATTTAACAGTTCCATACTTTTTTGTGGGTTTTTTGAAGTCCCGTGTTTGCGTGTTCACAAGCCCGAGACCCTAGAAGCTCTTAAGGACAACATTCGGTCCCTCGCTAGCTGCCTCCAGTTATGCACACTAAGTTGGTTAAGGTCGTACTACAATTGTGCGCGCCACCTAACGTGGGGTCTTCCTCTGCTGCGTTGTCCCTCAGGTTGTTGTCTATGCGCTCCACGTATCCCATCCATCTCAGCCGTTGTATTTTCAGCTTTTTGACTAGTTCGTCGTTGAATCTTCTTCTCCACACCCCGTCGTCATAAACTGGACCGAATATCACTCGAAGAATCTTTCTCTCAAAGCATCCCAGAAGGTTTTCATCCACTTTTGACAAAGTCCATGCTTCTGCACCATACAGCAGGACCTGGATGATTAAAGTCTTATATAGTACCTCCTTGGTTCTATGAGAGAGGGATTTACTTCTTAGATGCCTTCTTTGAAAGAGCAAGATATTTCCCCTCTTACTAGTTTTTACTCAACAAATTTCTTTGCAGGTAATTGAAACAACTGTCAGTCGCCTGAAAATTGACAGCTGATTTGAATTTGTTGTTCTATTTGGCATTTGTGAACTATCTGTCATTTTTCACAGGTTACTACAAAAGCGTTCCTTAACTTTTGCGTAAGTGTCCCTCTCTGAGAGAGAATTCATTCCCTCCACTGTCATTTTGACAGTCTTTTCCATTTTTACTACAAAAGTAATGGAACAGACCTTTTAACTACTTCGAAGTTGTATCTGTCGATTGTGACGTTTTATCCGAGTTGCCGATGTTGAGAGTCCTTTCTCGTTGACAGCTTATACATACTTCGTTTTTTCCTCATTAACAGCCAGACCCATCTTCGCCGCCTCCGTTTCGATGCTTGCAAATGCGCCACTGACAGCTCGCCGCGTTCCCCCAATAATGTCAATGTCATCAGCATAGGCAAGTAGTTAAAAGGACTTTTGAAAAATTGTACTACTGGTCAGTGTTGGCTTGTGAGTTTCGTACAATTACTTCAAGAACGATGTAAAAGAAAGTACATGACAGCGCGTCGCCTTGTCTTAAACCTTTTTCGACATCAAATGACATCACTTAGTTAAGTAAGAATAAAATTTAAATAATTTTGACTATCTGTCATATTTCTGCTGTTCAAATTCGAATATAAATTCACTAAAACTTCGCGCATTGACGCGTGAAAAACTCCCGCCGAAGAGTACCCACAGACTTGAAAGCCCATTGAGTACCTATCATTAGCTACACAATACAATGCGAATGCATAAAGCACACGGGAGCGACCACCCGCAGTTGTTTCTATTTTCCATTTCCATGTCGAGGCCTCCTCTGGAAACAGACAAATAAAAACAAAACAAATAAAATTCATCAACAACAACATAATGACAAGCAAACTTGATTATAAATTAATTACTACGGAATATCTACATACATCTCCTAAGAATTTCAGAGAAAAGGTAATCATTGAGATGGCCGGTACCGGCACCTTAAG
This sequence comes from Cheilosia pagana, assembly GCA_936431705.1. NCBI lineage: Eukaryota > Metazoa > Arthropoda > Insecta > Diptera > Syrphidae > Cheilosia > Cheilosia pagana. The sequence continues at coordinate 5,739,784 of OW386169.1, forward strand.
AAAAGAACCAATGTCACCACTGAACTAGTGAATAGAGAAGTCAAGGTAAGCTGATGAGGAACAATCGAATTAATAAAAGAAAACCTTGTTGAACCTTTTGAATTGATTGACTCTGGGCTTGTTATAGACGATCTCGGGTAGTTGGCCTGCAAGCGATTTAAAAAAACTTACAAAGGTAATGTGACGTTAAAGTAAGAAATGCCAAAAATTTAGCTTTTACCTACCTTAACCTAGAAGCTCATCCATTCGATAGAAACAGCAGCTTGAACTACCCGTCGTGAAGACTGTTCTAGTATTTATTTTCTAATAACAAATTTATTTAAAACCATTCTAACCAACAAATTGCGAGTTTCAAACCCAGTACCATTTTTTTCTACTCCCAAATCATTACACAGAAGTGCTATGTGCTTACCAACTAAAACATCCGCTGTATGAACTACATATTCCACCGCAGTTGCTCAAACTGTTTGCAGTTCGCACCAGCTGACTGACTTTAAAAACGTCACCTTTGTTGATTTGCTAATTATTTACAAGAGTTTGTAATTTTTGCTAAATAGGTATTTCTCATTTACAATATAAATACTAATCACAATGGAAATTGCAGATACATTCTACAGCAAAGATGAATACGTACAAACGGTGAGCCATACGCACTTTCATCATTAAAAAACCCACGATGACCTCATCGTTGTGACCATTCTTTCAGGCATCCGGCAACAAAGTTAGTCGTCAGACAGTGCTCTGCGGATCCCAGAATATAGTTCTCAACGGAAAGGTAATCGTTCAGAGTGGTGCCATCATTCGAGGAGACTTGGCCAACGTGCGAACCGGCCGGTACTGTGTTATAAGCAAAAATGCCGTCATACGACCACCATATAAGCAGTTCAGCAAAGGGTGAGGTTGCATTGAGTTATCATCAACAAAGTATGTTTACAATTTATACATCTTTTAGAATTGCATTCTTCCCAATGCACATTGGCGACCATGTGTTCATCGGTGAAGGAGCGGTTGTGTCAGCAGCAGTTATCGGATCGTTTGTCTACATCGGAAAGAATGCTGTGATTGTGGGTTGAAACGAAAGAGCTTTATAAGAAACCAAAAATTTGAATTCTTTTAATTTTAGGGTCGACGATGTGTGCTGAAGGACTGCTGCATCATCGAGGATGATGCTGTACTACCGCCAGAGACAACAGTGGCTAGCTACATGCGATTTACAGCGAATGGGACGATAGAAGGCGGTCAGGGGAATCCGAATTTCGTACCTGCTGCGATGCAAGATCAAATGGTTGATTATACAAAGTCATTCTATGAGCATTTTGTTATGGCTCCGCCCGCTTGAAAATGCGTTTGTTAGGTTTATCTCTTAATTTATTTTGTATTCGTGTTTGTAAAGAACATCATTAAATGGAGTGGTTTTCAAAGAAGACCGTTCCCAGTGACAAGTTGCTCGCAATAAGAGTTTTGGGAAAGTTATTTTTTAACAGGAATGCATGCACTTAGTAGGAATCGAGTGTTTTGACATTAAAAGGTAGTTCCTGTGGCTATCTGCGAATAAACAAAGCCAGGGGTCGAATCGCGTCGTCCGTGATCGAGCATTACGTTCACGGAATCAAGCTGATTTACATGTGAGGCAAAAACAAATTCCGTCACGTAATGCTCGTTCACGGACGACGCGATTCGACCCCTGGATCTATTTGGCATTAACGAAAAGGATTTGGGGGAGTTTTGGTTTCTTCCTAAAACACAATTAAGCCTGACGATATCGTTTCTCTTAAGTAAGCTTCACGTAAGCCAAAATAATAACCTATCGACATTAACAGCGATGAAAAGCGGTTGCTTTAAGTTACCTTAACAAAATAAGCAACTTCTTTCTTAGTTTCTGCTTCTGATACTTGTGAAGATAACAAATGAATGCTTGTTTTATCTGCAAGAAACAGCCGTTCAAGCATTTGAAAAAGGCCTGTTAATGTTCTGTTAGAACTCACTTAAAGTACACACCAATGAAAGCCGTTTACCGAAGTTTTCTTTGCAGTTTAAGGAAGCATTCTTCATTGCCGGATGACTCAATTTATACGAAAAATTGTTTTAAATTCAGTTTATTGCTATCAAGTAATGATCGATCATTATTTCTAACTTAACTTTCAGGAAGAATGGCATAAGTGGTACCGATATTTCCATAAGTAAAGTTAGTTAAACAAAAACCCCCATCAGTTAAGCCTGCTCGAATTCCAATTGCACTCTTTAAACGCAACCACCATACAAACTGACCACCTAAACACACCCATTGGCAAAATGCGACAAAGAACAAAAAACACAAAAAAAAAAAAACAAGCCAAACCTCATGTCAAATGTGACAGTGAAAATGTCAGGTGAATTAAGGCATTCCTCACCGGTGGGCTGCTAACCTCGTTGTAGCGTTTAGTTTTTTCACAATTTTTGTTTAAACGTACGTTTAAATTAATTTCACACCCCCCGCAATATGTTCCCCAGCTCCTATGGTGTCCTCTATAAAACTCCAGAACACTATCATCCGCCCGAAGAAACTACAGCACTGGCCTCGAACACGTACTATCCAAATCTGAATTCCCGCGACTACGCCAAACGTCCACATAATCGTCAGCTGCGCATTCATCCGGCCTGGGAGTGTGTAGCTGTAAATGTGGACGGTACCTTTGCCCTCGGCTCCAATAAATTAACTGGTCGCGAATGGGGCGGCTCCTTATGGGGTTTTGAAAGGCGAGACGCAATTGGCGTCGAAAAGAAATCGGTATACAAATTGCAATGTTCTTCGCTGATATCAGCAATGCAGTTTGTGGCCAAAAATATTGTAAGTACTATCTGATGATGATGGAAAAATAGCAATTTGTTAAATGTGCGTCTATTTGGCAGCTCCTCGTTTCCTTTCATTCCGGCTGCGTGCAATTGTGGTCAACGAAAACCGAAGTGCGCAGCATTAATCCGTACTGTTTGTTCATGATTGGGGAACGTTATGAGCATACACATCCTATTTTATGTTTGGATAAGTTCCATGCGGATTCAAATAAGGCAATTACCGGTGGGAAGGATTGTATGCTGAAGGTGAGTATCTTTGATTTTCCCCCTAAACAAAGTTTATGTGTTCAATTTGTGATGTTTTAGATTTGGGACATGGGAAAGGCCGATCTGACTTCTGTGCACACACTCCGACATGCGCATAGCGATGTCATAACCGGAGTTGCCACTTCCTTTAGACAGGCTAACACGTTTGCCAGTTGCTCCTTGGATAAGTCCGCTCTGTTGTGGGATGATCGACAGGCACGTCCGGCAACAGGTAAGCTCTTGTTGTTTATTTCCTGCGCAATACAACACACGAGTGTAAACAAACGATGTGTTTGTCGAGGGCGAGTTGACCTCGTGGGTAAATACTGCTGCGCACGAGTGTGTCTGTGAATTTAGTTTGTAGATCAAAAATATTTCAAATTGATTGGAATTTTTTGCTAACAACGTAATTTCCATCTCTCTTCCCTGCAGCAATCTATGACAATCACAATGAATGCTTCAAAGCAGTCGCCTGGGCATCAGCGACCATATCTCCAGACGAAAAGCTCGTCCATCTCGGCGACGAAGATGGCAAAATTCTAACATGTGATATACGAAAGCCAAATGAATATGTTGAACTTTTTACATATTACGACAAACCGGTCCGAAAGATCATACCAAGGGGGTGAGTATTGACGACTTTTTTGCCCCATCACTTGACCATGACCATAACTTCTGTTTTTTTTAGCTCCCGCATAGCTGTGATTGGTGACTCAAATATGGTAAGGGCGTTCGATGGTGATGTACAAATTTATGAATCGTCCGATGCTAGGAATTTCGTCCGCGATGGCATTTGGACAACGGACGATGAGTTCCTTTCAATCGGTTTTGAGGGGAAAATGCGAACGCACGTTATAGATGCGCTACACCGTTGTGGAAAATGTGAGGACTGTATCGAAGACGCGAACAAGAAAAAATCATAAACAATTATTTGTGTCCAACATTGCAAATTGTTTTTACGGAAAATGTATGATGATGGATGTGCCCTTTATATTGCTCGCGCTTTTGGCAATAAACACAAAAACTCACACACAACAAAAGAACAAAACCACAACAACAACAGAACTAAAAATGGAAATAAAATTCGTTTGCATATTAATCTTTAACTAGTGTTAGTTGATTTCTATAAAAACAAAACAAAATATCAGTATACCAACACGGATGACAAAAACGATCAAGTTCCAGACAACAAAAGTGAACAACAAGGATGAGCTGAATACGTATTTGAAAATTGTAATTGTTTATAAACGGAAAAGGAATGAATGAATGTATTTGAAACGACAGCACATAGATCATCGAGGTTAATAAAAGGAAAACGAAGAAATTTGAGAGTTTTTGTCTTTATTCCTTTGTCAGTGAGACTTTAAGACGGTTGTCAAGGGATCCAACTTCAGATTGAGCTGGCCTACTCCACTTAAATATGAATTTGCATGAATCACACGATCAAATTGTTGTTAGAAGGCAGTCGTGCGGCCCTATATGAACAAGTTGCGTCCGCCATATCGCATTTTAACCGTTAGAAACGTGCACATTCAACAAATAATAAGGTTTGATGAATTTTACGATGTCTGGCAGTACCTAACCAAACTTTTTTGAATGCCATTGCTTGTCGGTTGAGGTCAATCGTTCGACAGCTACCTACCCTTCCATCCGTTTCCACCACAAGCTTAACCGTCAGAAACGTGCACATTCAACAAATAATAGGGTTTAATGATTTTAATCGGTGTCTGGCAGTACCTAACCAAACATTTTTAAATGCCATTCCTTGTCGGTTGAGGTCAATTGTTCGACAGCTACCTACCCTTCCTTCCGTTTCCACCAAAAACTTCTAGATTGATCGGGTCACTAAATTTAGTGCAATGGCAGATGAATGTATGCAAAATAAATTAATTGCGAACGACTCTAGGTTCACGCCCAACCAAGCGACCCAAAGAACACGAAAAAAAATCGCTTTGTTTAAAAATCTCTTTAATAGCTTACTTCAAATTCATAAATGAAAAACAAAACAAAAATTAATTTTAAAACTCAAATTGTAACAAGATATATAAATGCTCTCTAGCCCAAACACACGCGGTTAAAATTATTATACAATAGATTCTCCATAATGCAACACATTGCCATGCATTGATAAGCGCCAATTCGTGTAAACAAAATATAAACAATCAAAAGGATGTGGGTAACTAGGAAGAGAGAATGGAATTAGCTTAAAAATAACCAATAGGGTGGGTGGAAAAATGGGAGAAAAACCAGGTCGCGACGAAAGCGTGCGTGCTGCATATCTATGAAAGAATATTACTTCCCCCAGAACTGCATCTGTTCGCCCTTTGACATACGGTTGGCAGTGCTGAGGCGACTACCTCGGTCTTCGTTGGCTTTGTACTCCTTTTCGCTGATTTTGAACTGGCCGGGCAGTTGGTCGGCGAGCGTTTGCTTCATTTGCCTTCGAATGCAGGCGTACGCCTTCGTTGCCTCGTACAGTCGGTTGAGGAAATCCGGCATTTGACTCTGGGTGACCCACGACTTGATGCTCGCTGGAATCGAAAGACCCGGGTCGTCGAAATACGTCAGCACATAGTGAATGCCCGGCTCGTGGAAATCACTGAACGGTTTGATCACCATATAACTCCAGTACTCGTTCACACGCACTTTGTCCGGGTATTCGGGATACTTTGGATGAGTAGCACTTCGATTGTAGATGTAAATTGCCTTGTGTTCCTTATCGGCGAGAACTCGACGGCAGTACACGTAGTCTCTGTTGGCGAACAATCGCGGCCAACGCATTTCCCAATAAATCAAGTGACTATTCGAATTCGGCATCGTGTCGCACTCTATCACTTCCAGTTTAACTGCAGTCTTATCCCATTGCTTTCGATATTCGATGTCAGTCTGAACGTTGAGAAAATCACTTGCTGTCACGTCGTCGTAGTGCACATAAATCTTATAGGCGTATAGCGAGGGCTTCTCTTCGCGTCGCCAGATTGTGTAATTGTCTCGGGTGACATATGGCTCCCACATTTGATCGGTTGTGTTCGAGGAACAGTAGCAGAACTTTGTGGCACGCACACTGCACACTTCACAAACCGACTCGTACTGAGTGCGTTCGATAAAGTCCATGTCAGCCCGGCAGACTTCGAAATTGGCCAACTTAATCCGTTCGTTGTTCCAGTCGAATGTCAGTGCTCCAACTGCGCTTAGCATTAGACCCTGTATTGGTGGCTGAAACTGAGTACGATAGGAGCGCAGGAGCTCTTTGAATCCATTGTCGCCCCATACGCGATGGTAGAAGGTGAACAGCTGCTGAATTCGACGTGAACGCTGAGCGATGATGTATTCGCATTGGTAGGACCACTGGCGGAGCGTAACATTGGAACGAACTTTAAGATTTTGGAGCAAACGATTGAACATTTCTTGCGTAACACACACACACACTAGCGGTGATTGTTGTCAATATTATGTTATTATGGTACCGAGAAGTTTTCTTTTCTTTGTCTGTCCTGTTTTTTTTCTATTCTTGTTTAATTGAATTGATTTGGTTTGAAGTGTCGTTGGTAGTTGTCGTCTGCACTAATGTGTGGGGTCATCGGTGCAGGAACTGCAATACGCTTTGAATTTATTTCGGGGTGATACTGCGGCTTGAGAGGCGAAATGTCACAATTGTGCATCTCACCACACGTGTTTTTGGGAGCCGAGCAGTGGTGCCATATTTGCAGATTTATCGTCATTTTGCCGATTTTCAGCCTCAATGACGATTTGCCGATTTTGGACAGCCATTTGCAGATTTTTAGGTCTTAAGCAAATGCAAGTGTTGTGTTGTGGTCAATCATGCATTTCCGCTTTTATAATTAAATTTATTTTTGGCGCTCTAAGTTTTCCTAACTTATGTGCAAATGATGAGAGAATTTTTTTCTATCAATCACTGAAAATCATGCTTTTTCGCAATGCCTACTTAAAATTTCACAAAGAGGATGACACACAACTTTTTAAGACGTTCAATTTTTATATGTATAATCATTTCTGTGTGTTTGACTTGGTTATAGCAACAGCCTCACTTGTTACAACTACCCGCGATTTCTGTTAGTTGCGCTAATTGAGAATTATTATGGTTTTTATGACAATGACGATTTTTTGACGATTTTTAAGTCAAAAAATGCAGATTTCGTAAAAAATTATCTGGCACCACTGGAGCCGAGTGACGTTTTGTGATAAGAACGGAGTGGTGAAAACAATTTAGAGGTTAGTTACGTAGGACGTGTTCAATAGTTCTTTGACAGAAACAAGTTGAGTACTCGTTTTTTGGTTGACTAGATTCGACAGATAGACCTCTTCCATTTTTTTTCAAAAGTTAAAACTCACAGAAACGAAGAACTTTGCAGCAGTGAGGTTAGGGTCGTGTATGGACCTGTTGCCAACATTTTAGCTCATTGGTTAAGTAAAATAGATCATTGCAATTGAAAAACAACAACTCCACTGGCTGTCAAAACTTAATGGCACTTGTTTGAAAAATCCATAAGTGCTCTGAAATCGTTAAAGGATTGCTTCTTCGTACCAAACGAACAAAAAAAGTAACCAATCCAATACGTAACACATAAATTAGCTTTGCTTCAATTAAGAAAACCAACCAAAACGGTTCTGACGCTATTCCCTACACCCAATAACATGTCTGTAAATTATGGAAACTCACCACACCTCCTGTTGAATTCAATAAAATGTAAAAACCCGCCATAAACAAAAAATGACATATCTGAATTATCTCCTGTTCAAAATACCCAGAAAAACACACAGTTTCACAGTTACTTGTTGGTCCACATTCGGCTTCTCGTTGCGAAACAGATCGTTCGAAACTTGTGATTGAGGAGATCGCAGGATTCTAATGGAATTGCGTCTTTAAATTGTTCAGCCAAATACCTCTTTCATTTTCTTTACCACAAAGTACAATATCCGAGTAATTGTGCATACAAAATTCAGAAAAAAATGGCCCGTGAGAACCCATCCAACACACAAGGCGCAACACAAAGCCAGGCCTCAGCTTTATGGACCGAAATTGAATCTCAGCCTATACAAAACATCGTCTGGGGACGCCTTTATGGCAAGAACATTAAAGTGAAAACATTGGGTAGGAGATTTAAACCACTATATCATATAAGTGATTCGTCTGTTTACTTTGGTAACGTTTCGTTTTTGTTTCGTCTTAGTGCTTTATGTTTTTTTAAATCTTGGAAATTGTGATTTCATCTGTTCTGCCTACCCCCGCCAAAAATCAATCTACATTCATGTTTTCTTTGCAGATTTATGCCAAGAAAAATTCACCACGGGACGAGGCGAAGACAACGATTTGGTCCTAACACTCAAGGAACTGCCCGATGAGAAGATGCTATGCCGAATGTCGAAAGTACATTTTAAAATCAAACGCGAGAACTGTAATCCCTGCAATCCGGTTTACATTCAGGTAAGTTGTACCTTTCCTATTGTCTTTACGGTTTGAAAATGTGCCCGTGATTGGGAGTCGCTCATTTGAAGTATCAAATAGCGATTGAGAAAGGGACACATCTATGGTGTTGGAGGGACTGATGCCAGGTAGAAATGAAAACATTTATTAGCATAAAGGCAGAAGTTACATAGGTTGGCACAAAAGCTTATTTCAGTAGGTATCCAAAGAAGTGGTGTCGCTGTTCTTTTGTTTATTTTTGTTTGAATGGTGATTGAGATAACAAACCGAGGGGCACCGATGACGATCCGATTACCCTCCTATGTGGGTGGACCTTTTGACGGCGATTTTGTTGTATAATCAAAATGTGTTCCATGCTGAGTTTAGATTTGAAAATAAACGTCTACACTTCGATAAGTCTACAGTTTTTATTTGGATTCCAGGAAGAGGATTGGAATTTGGAAACCGTGTTGAACAACTCTCCTTTCCCTTGATTTTGCCCATGCGTAATGTGTTGACCTCAGCGAAACCTGCGCCTGATTTATTTAATCAAACGCAAGATCTACGTAGTTTTACCTCGCAATACATATTTCTTAAGATAGCACTTACCAAACTGCCTCAAACAACTGACAGAATCCACGTCCATTTGCAAAGAAACGTGTAGCTTCCAACCACAACTGAGTAGGTTTATATAAAAACTCTGTCTAACTGTGTGTCCTCCCATAGGATCTATCCCGCAATGGGACATTTGTAAACGGAGAACTTATTGGACTTAAAAAGACCAGAATCCTGCAAAATGACGACGTTATAGCACTGTCGCACCCAAAATGTCGAGGTATATATCATTTATTCGCCATTGGACAAAAGTCTCTTAATTTCTCTTTACAGCCTTTGTGTTCAAAGACTCGAACCTCAGTGAGGGACAAGATCTAGCCAAAGAGATCACATCAAACTACTACATTAGTACAAAGCTTGGATATGGCGCTTGTGGCATAGTTCGACTCGTTTACGATCGTCGAACATGCGTCAGCTATGCAATGAAACATGTGATGAAAAACATGCTCACTGAAAGCGCCAAAATCAACTCTGTCAACGATCCAGAGAGGGTGATGAATGAGGCGAAGATCATGAAGGCCTTGGAACACGTAAGTTGACCAACATTTCCTCTTGAAAGACAGACTTTAATAATTCTCTGCAGCCGTGCGTTATCAAAATGCATGATATCGTCGAAAAACCCGACTCCGTGTATATGGTGTTGGAATTCATGAAAGGAGGCGACCTTTTGAAGCGCATCATCAAGAACAGACGGCTATCGGAACGCATTTCAAAGCTTTTCTTCTATCAAATGTGTCACGCTGTGAAGTATTTACACGGCAAGGGTATCACTCACCGTGATCTCAAGCCGGAAAATGTGCTCCTAAATTCCGACGACGACGAGACCCTGTTAAAGGTCTCCGACTTTGGACTGAGCAAGTCGGTACAGAACAATTCAGTGATGCGGACCGTGTGCGGCACGCCACAGTATGTTGCCCCGGAAATTCTAATAACACAAGGGCGAGGCGCCTACACAAAGAAGGTGGACATCTGGAGTTTGGGTGTCGTTCTATTCACATGGTGAGTTCGAGCAGAAGATCCGGACAAGATTATCATTATTATCTCCTTGCAGTTTAAGTGGAACGTTGCCGTTCCACGATGACTATGGTTCGCCAACGTGCGACCAAATTAAACGTGGCAAATTCAAGTTCACCCACCCAGCATGGAAGCATGTATCAAATCGCGCCAAGTCACTCATTACGGACATGTTGACGGTGGATCCCAGTGAAAGGCCAGCGATTGATTACGTACTCGGTCATAGCTGGCTGCGAGACCAGTCGGTAATCGGTACAGCAAAGGCTCTAATGAACATCGAACCAATACCACCGGTGTCAGACGAAGAGAATTTCGTAGAGCCGCCACAAAAGCGCCCAAAGCACTAATCTCATATCGTCTTAGTAGTAAGTTTGTTATATTCTTTCCCTTATTGTATTGTTTACTGTAGTCGTGCGAAGAGGTGCATCCGCAATTTATTGCTTTACGAAGAGGTATGTCTTGCTGTTTTATATTTTTAATATTTAAAAATAAATTATCAGTAAGCAATGTACCCAGAGTGCCATTAATAAGGCAGAGATGGACATTAGGTTACAATCCTGCATTTATGAAGTTGATGTGATTTTTTACGTACAGATTTGCATTATATTTTTGTCTCTGTAAATGACTTGTTCTATGTGGCTAAGATTGTAAACGAATGACAGAAGCAACAGATGGACAATGGAGAAGAATATTGTGACAAACAAATTTTGTTGATGCATATTGCATTGTTTCTTAATTTTCGTGTTTGTAAATTGTATTTTAAAATAAAATTACGTTTTCGTACAAAAGAAAGAAAGTGCTCGTGTATTTTTGTGGCGACAACAGTGCACGATCTGGGAGGTGGAATGCGCCCTATTAGTTGCACGTCTTTTATTCTTAAAATCATGGACAATCTAGCTGATAGACACATAGGAGACAAAGCCCTGAAAGAAGGTTAATCAACTGAGTCAGCACTTGACGACTTTGTAACCAAAATACTTTGGTTGTGTACCTGTGACGGACTACATCAAACCATACTTAGAATTTACAAGACCTTTCTCGAGCACCTATCCCAGTAGGGAAGAATGGGGAGATGGACTCGTACCTAATCTGCAATCCATAGCCGTGTTTACAGAGGATCTAAAATGAACACCGGGTGGGGTCAAGCGTCTTCTCCGATACGCTGGGCATATCAAAATAGGTACGCCCTTCCGACCACAGTAGTGTCTGCCAAGCAGCGATATTCTCTGGCAGTGACAACAGCAATACCACCTGCAGGTATTACCTTCTTTACCGACAGCCAGGCAGCATTAAAAGCCTTAACTGCACCAGAAATAAAATCCAAGCTTGTGAAATGCTGTCGCGCAGAATTCAAGGTTCTTGGCACTCAGCACAAATTATCCCGGGACATGAAGGCATTCCAGGCAACGAGAAAGCGGACGAATTTGCAAGACTACGTTCGACAGCTGTTTCAGAACCAGCTGATCCCTCTGTGAATGTCCCGCCTTGTACACTCAAGCTTGAAGCAGGGAGAAAAGCCATAAGAGAGGCGAACGTTAGATGGACTGCACAAGAAACTTGCCGTACCACAAAAACGCTATGGCCAGACCGAGAGTCTCATACGGAAGGATAGGAAATCCCTTTTCACTCTCGTAGGTATCATAACGGGGCACAATACTCTGCGCCTGGCAGAAGAAGAACTTTGTAGAGACTGCGGTGCTGAGAAAGCTCTTGAGGACACTACCCACTTCCTATGCCACTGCCCAAGTCTACAGCACACTAGGCACAGATTCCTAGGGAAACACTTCTTCCAAGACCTGGACGAGCTTTCCAGCGCACCAATCGACGAGTTAATGAGATTCATCAAATCCACATGATGGTTTGTATGTGACAACACAGTAAGTAATTAATTACAACACTTGGACAGGGTCATAATGGGTAAGGGACAACCTTTTTCCCCAACGGGCATAACAATGGGTCAGTATTGACCTGCGTGTGACAACATCGTCTCTTATGGTGCCTTGTCAGTCAAGGGATTGATGCCATAGGATATGCCGATGGCGTGGCATTAGTTGTCAATGGCAAATTCAAAAGCAAAGCCTTAGAAAGACTGCAACGCCCATTACCTGTTGCTCGGAGATGGTTTAGCAAAGAAGGTCTTTCTGTGAATCCAAAAAAGACAGCAACTGTAGTCCCTTTTACCCAAACGAAGGAAACTAGGGGTCGAAACGCGTCGTCCCTGAACGAGCATTACGTGACGGAATTTATTTTTTGTTTCACATGTTAATCAACTTAATTCCGTGAACGTAATGCTAGTTCACGGACGACGCGATTCGGCCCTAGACTTCCTTATTCCTCCTACTACGCAACGAATTCTCTCGGGAAACAAGTGCCTGTGAATCGTCCTTGACAGTCAACTTTCATGAGAAACCAACAGGTAGATCAAACCATAAACAGGGTCACCAGATCCTTATGGAGTCCGCAACAACTGAAAAGGTCATTTGTCTTTGCTTAACGTTATGGAGCCTTTGAATGACATGCTACCGGATGTACCAGGTACTCTAGAGTTCAAATCTACTGTTCAAAACGTAGTAACTTTAATCTACACCCATCCAGTCACAATTCAAATCAAAGCAAAAGTGAAAACCTGTCAAATAATGATCAATTTGGTCGGCAAATGCGCCCGAAACTTCTCAGCAAACTCCAGGAATTCACAAAAATTTAAGGTTACCATCTGTGGGGCAGCTGGCACCGTTGGCCGCATCATTTCCTACTGTTTGAAAACGTCGCCGCATGACTTGCATCTTAGCCTGTTTGATACATCCACCGAGGTTAAACATGTCGCCGATCAGCTCAGTCTTATTTGCACTCCCAACACGTTGGAGCAACACGTGGGACCGCTAAAGTTGCGTCAATCCTTAAAGGTAAGCCTTTAAATGCATTCTAAAATGAAATCTATGTTGATGTGCCCTTTTTAAAGGACTCGGACATAGTTGCTGTCGTAGCCAAGTCAAAGCCAAGCCCGAACAGGAACGTCTCTTGCGATAGCTTCGAGAATAACTTTCCAATTGTGGCAAATATCGCGCGATGTTGCATGGAAATCTGCCCAGAGGTAGTTGCGAATACACAGAGACGCACTGTTCAGACTAACTTTTCATTTTAAGGCAATTCTAGCTGTGGCCACAAATCCTATCAACTCGATCATTGCCGGCATCAATGAACTGTTCACCCTGCAGGGCTATCAGCATTCGCATAAAATTCTCGGTGTCACATCCATGGACTTGATGCAGGCCGGTGCGGTATATGCAAAGGCTTTCAATAGAGATCCAGCCGATGTTTTCATTCCACTAACCGGTGGGACGACTGGTAAGGCAAACGCTTGAACAACACTGAGCAATTGGTAACAAAATGTTTTTTTCTTTCGTAGTTGAGACAATTGCTCCGATATTCTCGCAGGCTGCGGTGTCAGGCGAGGAGTTGCCGACTGAACTATCCGTTAACGAATCAGAACGACTTCATAATCAGTTCTTAGCCAAAAAGAAAGAGGCAAATGATGCAGAATTTGCATCCGCTTATGCGATTGCTCAGTTCATAGAGTCGATTGTTAGAGCGCTTAATGGGGAGCGGGATATTGTAGAAACGGCTTTTGTAGCAGCTCCTGATGAAGCACCGGCCCGGTATATGACTTCTTTGGTGGACTTGGATGAACACGGTATAGAAACGGTTTATGGGCCACCAAAGATTATCAATCGCTTTGAGAAGAAACTTTTGTATCCGGCTTTGTTGAATTTGCAGCGCGACATTCATCAAGCGGAACAGCATGCGCAGAGTCTGGTCAAGGCTGGCGTTGAAGTGAGAATGTGGAAGTGATTTACAAAAGGAGCCAGTTTTATATTTTTTAATGCATTTTTGATGAACACCCTATTGGTTGAATATAAAGATTTATGCGTTACAATTTGACATCCAACAGAAGGCTTCAACCTTAGATCGGTTCACTGCAAAGGAAAGTCGAAAGCCGTCTTCAAAGCGTAGGAGTGACGTCTATGGAAGGGTAGCCGACGATTCTTGTCAAGAATTTTGTGACTGAGTACAAAGTTGAAAGTTTGTATATGTGGCTGACCTAGAGGTTGCTGTAGTGCGGCGTTTTGGTCCATTGTATCCCCTGCTTTTGCCTCTGAAAGGTATATTACCTCATAAGAGTTCCCCTCAAAGAGTAGGAGATCATTTTGCAGTTAAACGAACTTCTTTAGGCACGCGCTGCAGCTTAAGAGTAAGCTGGTGTTACGAAAAATGTGATCTAGCTAGGCGAACGGAAGTTGAGAGCGAGATAAACATTGGTAAAGGTGTTCCTTTTGTGCGTATCTTCGTTTCTTACATTGAGTCTAACGTCTAGATTGAGAAGTACTTCTTTCTGTCTTGAAATGTTTAGCTTAAACTTATCTTGTGGACAAATTTGGATTGTAAGATCTCCTTCCGACTTCCTAATTACTGTAGCGTGTTCCAGGCGGAAATTATGGCGATAAAGGAGGCCCTGTCGTGGTTGCGGTATAATGTAATATCTGCAAGGGACATCACTATTTTTACAGGCAGTCAATCCGCGATTAAATCCTTGGAATCTTAACTCCAAGACTGCCCTCAATTGCAGCCTATCTTTCAACGAGAAGGCGGAACAATTCAAAATTCACCTTATCTGGGTGCCGGGCCATTCCAGGTAAATGTACGGCCGACGAACTCGCCAGACATGATACAACTGTCTCAATTCTGCCGGAAAAGGAAAAGGCATGCTCTCGGTACTTGCAAACTCCTAATCAAACAAAACGCAATAAACGCTACTAAAGACTAACCGCAGGTGAGCAGACTGACTCACAAGATTAAAGATATCGTGGGTGTGTCGCGGAGCACTGCATAAAAGAGAGACATGCCCTCAGGCCCGCTAATGACTTCAGCAGAAGTTGCATGGACGAGGAGGAGGAATAGTCCATTCTTCACCTCCTATGCACCTGCCCTGCTCTTTCTACTCGAAGAAGATTACATCTCGGAGAATACTTCTCTGTCAATCTTGGTGAACTCGATATTATTAATATCAATCGCTTTACTTTGAGCTCCTGTTGGTTCAACGTGTAGTTTAACATCATTAGATCCTGTGGTGTCACAATGGGCCAACTCTGTGTGTGCACTACTCACTTACTTATCGGGCTCCTGACCCGTGAAGAGTCTCTGCCTTAGACACTGCAGCACTATGGTGTCATTCGTGAAGTTTGTGTTTACTCCGAGGTAGGTAAACTCCCTAACTACCTCGAAATTTTTGCTATCAATAGTGACGTTTTGTCCTAGGCGGTGGACAGTTGTTTGTTGATAGCATGTACTTGGTCTTGCCTTATTTACTTCAAGGCCAACGGATTTCGCCTGTTCTTCAATCGCCGTGAACGCTTCCATCACGGCACGCTGGGAGCGTCCGATGATGGCAATATCGTCCGCATATCCCAGCAACTGGACGGACCTGTTGAAGATAGTGCCTTCCGTGTTGACACCTGCCCTGCGCACTATCTGCTCCAGTACGAGATTGAAGAAGTCGCATGATAGCGCATCTCCTTGCCGAAATCCGGTGCATGTTTGAAATAGTTCGGAGGAGCTACTTCCAAACTGCACGCTGCAGCGCGTGTTTTCCAGCGTCACGAGACACAGCTGAATCAGTTTTGCCGGGATTCCGAATTCGGCCATCGCCATATAGAGCTCCTGAGATGTATGCTATCATACGCGGCTTTAAAGTCGATGAACAGGTGGTAAGTTTCGACTTGAAATTCGTTGGTCTTTACCAGGATAGTCGATCTGCCGGGCCGGAAGCCACACTGGTACACACAGAACGGTTTTAGATTTTAGACGTTCACACATTACGTTGGATAGGATCTTGTAAGCGACATTAAGCAGGGATATGCCTCGATAGTTCTTGCAAGACATAGGATCGCCTTTTTTGTAGATGGGGCATATAGAGCTGATAGTCCAGTCATCGGGCATGTTTTCTTCCACCCATACTTGGTTGATGATTCGGTGCATGCACCCTACCAAAACATCACCTCCGTATTTGAAGAGCTTCGCTGGTAAGCCATCAGAGCCGGCGGCCTTGTTGTTCTTTAACTTTTTTTCACTTCTTCTATACTGGTGGAACTGGTTCTTCATTGACTGGACGTGGGTTCTCTTCTTGCCCTATCACTCTCTCTACATGGTGCCCATTTAGCAGCTGCTGGAAATGCTGCTTAAACACATCTACTATTCCCTGTGCTTCGGTGACTAGGTTTCCTTCGCTGTCTCGAAGAGCCTGCGTTCCGGTTTTGTAACCAACAGCCAGTTGCTTGTTTTTTTCTTATAAAACCTCCGGATGTTGTTACGATCGCGCGACTCTTCGATCTCCTTGAGGTGGGAAGCTGCGTAAGCCCTCTTCTTTCTACGCAGGATCTTCTTTTCCTCCCTTCTCCTGACTCGATACTCTTCTTTCGCTGCCCTTGTTTTGCGCTGCAGCGCTTTCTTGTGTGCATCTTCTGTCACCTTTTTCCTGTATACGCATTCATCATCATACCTAGGGCTCTTTCTCTGGGGTGGCTCGTACCCTACAGTGGTTTCGGCTAACTCCTTGATGATGTGGCGATACTGGCACCACTGGAGCGTTTCATACTCATACTTTCAACGCTACCGATATATTAAACAAAATAAATTAAACACACATTTTCGAGTACCTTTATTGAATATATGTTTGTATTTGAAACACAATGGAGTATGGCCTTATGAATCTCAATAAAACGTCTCCAAATCCAATTACACTGGCGATGGAAAGTTTCAATTGAAATTCAAAAGAACCAACAAAAAAACAAGTTTCTTACATCTAAGTCAGTAGAATAATAATACAATTGTTAAGATTATTTAATATTGGGCTCCAATCCGACTCCATGCGGAAGAGGGAACGGCTCCAAACGTAAGTTTTGGTTACAACCTCTACACTTTGCACTAAAATAATGGATCATTTTCCTTTATTATTCGTTTATATTATATTTTTAAGTATTTTTCGTAATTGTTCTTAAATTTATTTGATGCTATGCGATTTTTGTTATGTTTTATAGTTAATACTAAGCTCAATGGCATTTTTTTCTTTCTTTTTTATTATTAGTTTGTCTCTGCAGTTTGACTTATTTCTTTTCGTTTTTGATTATTCTAATGAAGACAATTCATTGGGATAAATTTAACTGGTAATAGAATTGTGTATAACAAAAAATAGTTCAAAATATTCAAATAAAAGAACTAATAATTGGAAAACTTCATTAGCTCTATGCAAAGTATAGCTTGTACAATTTTTAACACTTTTCCCATAGACTGCAACTATGGATGTTAAATTGGATTTTCTCTTTTTTTCCTTTTGTTTGTTTTCTTATTGTTTTGATTCAATTAAAAACTAGTTACATAAATAACTGTGAATTTAAAATATAAATCCCTTTATACCGTATGCTGATGATTTTTATGACAAAATGCAATTATGATTATAGATGCGGTTTGCTCTAATGAAAGTTAAGCGGATTTCGACGAGTATAGAAAGAATATTGGTTTGGTTTTCACACGAACACACACGCACACTCAATTAAGTATATATTTTATACTAGTTATTTATGTATTTAGTTATAATTTGTTGATTAGGTTTTTGTTGTATTCATAAATTTCATGTTGCAATTATGAAACTCTTTTGTTTTTTTTTCTATTTATCATAACGATTTCTTATAATTTCTGTTTTTGCCATGAGTTGGAAGTGTTCAAAGTTGGAACTCTAGTAGCAAATCAAATAAATAAAGACTGCTATCAACTAGAACTTGCATCAGCAAAGCGAACCGATTCAACTCTAGTAAAGAAACAATCATTCGATGTCGATGCTTTTGACCTTAACTTGCTTTTGAAAGGGCAAAAACAGACAAACTATTCATCTGGGTTGAACCAGAGAGGTATATCCCACTGATGCAATAGTTCTCTATGATCAAGTGTCATGATGTACTTGAAATCCAAAGTGGAGGCAAATACTGCGGCCGAATCGCCCGTGAATGAGCTAAAGAGGATTTTACATAAGTTACAATAATAAACGCCATTACGTATTGCTCGTTCACGAGAGACGCGATTCAAACACAGGTAGACAGAGAAGAGGTAGTGCTCCAAATATTTGAATAGAGTTACCTCGCTCGACAGCGGAAACTGAAAATTATTAGTCAATCGAGTCGGCAGACAGAGTTCCCCATTTGCGACCGCGGTTAAAATTTGGCAATAATAGCTACAAAAATATAGACAACTAAATCTGGAGTCGAATCGCGTCGTCCGTGGACGAGCATTACGTTCACGGAATTAAGTTGATTTTACATGTGAAAGAAAAACAAATTCCGTCACGTAATGCTCGTTCACGGACGACGCGATTCGACCCAAGAAATCTAGATTAGACTAAGGCAGATAATGGAGCTCGATTGGTTAACGTAATGTGGCATTTTTTTTCGCCCTCTCACATAAATTTGTTCAAAACGTCTGACTGCAGTTTGACAAAGTATTAAGCAATAAGTGGAAATCTCTGGCCAACTAAATTAGTCGACATTTAATCAAAATAAACACGCAATACCCCAACCTTAAATGGTGTAAATTTAAGCATATTCCAATGCAATAAAATTCCAGTTGTGAATATATGTAACTGGTATAAATTTGGGCCGAGTTAAAAGGCCCGTATTGCACAAGTTTTATGAGTAAAAACAGCACATTCGCATAAAGAAGATTAGACCTTCCGATTTGTAATTAGAAATCCGTAGACCCAAAATCCCTTCTGCATGTTTGATGCGTGCTTACTTGAATTTTAAACTTAAAACACCAAAAAGAGTCACAGAACTTCTGAATTCGGCTTAACGAGAGGCTTATTTTCTCCAAAAATGCAAGTGGTATGAAACAAATACCGAAAAATGCATTTACATAATCGAATCACATATTTTCCTCAAATATTTTCCATTCATATTTGTAACAGACTTCATTGATGTAAAATTCAACAAGATTTTAGTTTGAAGGGCGACTTAATTGCCCGCGAATTGTCACTGGTACAAAAATTAGCCAACAATTATCGCACTCAAAATCAGATTGCATTTCTACGAAAAATTGTATATTTGCTTAGTACATTTTTAACATTATTTCCTGATAATAAAAGTCCAATATAAAATCAAAATATTGTCAAAAATATTGCCAAATTATTATAGCCACATTATCCGCCATTTCCACACAATTTCATCCAAATTTGGAATGGTATAAGTCATAACCATAAGTATAAATCATCCACATATGAATGTAAAATGCAAGGACAATGGTCCTTTAAACACTTACAAGTCATGGCAAAGCCGATCAAGTTTAGTAAAAAGAAAACAAAATGTAAAAAAAAAATCAATTCTCAGATTTTGACTTAAAACAAACAAAAAGAAACCTAAAAAAAATGTTTTTTTCGCTTCCCATCGTCCGCATTCAAATAAATGACAAACGATTTAACTATTTCAATTTTTTTTTGTTGCGAATTTGTTTTTGTTTTTTTCATGTTCTTACACTTCCCTGGTGTGCTGCCAAATTGTTTCGTAATCCAATTCACTTTTTAGTCATTATCTTCAAGTACTCTAAAGCATTTTGTGCAGAATGGCGTTGTGCGTCGCTTTGGGTGGCGCCCGAGCCATGGCACACGGCCACTGGTAGAGTGGACAGTTGCACCAAACATTGACACTGATTGGAAACAGTTTTCTCCTCAATGTCAACATAGGTGACTTCGAATTGATTCTCCGATGCGATGTCTGCGAGTAGTTTGATGTGGTTCAGTGAGGGCGCTTTGAGGCAGGTTTTCTGTGGAAGAAAATAGACTTTTGAGGTTAGTTTTTAATTCATTTTATTTTGTGGTTAGGTAGGACACAAGGTTGGTACTCTGTGACATGACATGGAACTATAACCTACTGACGGTAACACTTATCTTTGTCTTTGGTGTTAATAGAATGACGAAGGCAATTTGAGCTTGTGGTTTGCCAAAACTATCAAGAAAAAAAGCTGCGATCGTCGAAACAAAGACCTAGAATGGTCGCTTGTGTTCAGGCATTGCACATGAGCACAGAGGTGGTTCTTATAAGACTCACTACGCCACCTAACCTAAGACAGGCCGCTGTGTAAATGTTATATACAACATTGTGACCCGCGACCGACGTATTCGATAGTGCTATTCTGATTCGAAGGAAGTTTGTAGCCATCGCAGAGTCTGTTTTTAGGTTATAGCTTTTTGTGGTTAAACCAGAGAATGCATTCTGAGACACCTCGGCAGCGCCTTGCGTCTTATCCAATCAAACAGCAGACCAACTTTGTATAACTATCACTCCGACGAATTTAGCACTCACCTGCAACTTGGTTAGCTTCTCTCCTGCGGCGTTCTTCAGTGACTTGTGAAACTGTGATACCTTATGACTATGCTGACTGGTTATTGTGGGCACTTGCATATCTTTCAAATCACTGTAGTAATTTGAGAAATTGCGATTCTGTAAAAAACAAAACAAGACACACAAACGTCCAGTTATCAGATCAGAGAAATAAATAATTGAAAAAAAAATTGTACAAAATAAAAAATAGAAAGATGCATTTGTGTGCCTGCTTTTAGAAGATATCGCGCGTCAAACGCCCACAGTAACTACGGTTTTTGGAAAACATTAGATCATCACCAACGAATGACTAGGTACGACAAAAATAAAGCCACTGACTAACGACACGCAGGCAAACAAAATCTTCAAAAACATATAACACAATATGAACAAGTCTTACCTCATCATCCAAACCAGTGCGGAAGGAGTCATTCACTTGGGCATTATCGGGTGGATTCTCCTGCAAACGAGTCCACATCTTGTTGGCTGCGAAACGTTTGGCGATTTTCTTGCTCTTGCCCTTGCCCATCTCACGGAAGCTCAGAATCGTACAAGCGATAGTGAAGAGGCGCTCATGTGGCAGTCCAACTTCCATTTCAGTTTCGTAGGTTGGTGGTGGCCAACGCCGTTGCATGCACATCTCTTGTAACCAGCCGATTGGATTGCCCATCACTTTGTCGGGATAAGCATTGGAGCTGGAAAAATGCAAGGGGTCTAGAAAACCAAACTACATCAGCATTGGGAGTAACTTACTCTGATCCACCAGCGCTATTAGTGTTGGCATTGAGATCCCCGACATTGCTTGAGGATCCCGTGGGCGCTTGATTTTCTGGCAGCTGAACGCCAGTGAGTTTATCGATCAGCGCACGAGCAGCAGAGTGCTTGGCTTCCTTTTTGGAGCGACCAGCGCCCATTGCGGTAAATGGTACCTCTTTGTCGTTGAAAGAAACTCGATAGCGGAATGTCGGCTCATGAATGGCGCCTTCCATTTGAATGAGTTCATAGCTTGGCGTTATCCCGCGACGGCTAAGGAGCTCCTGGAGAATGGAAACTGGTGTTTTCATTGCCAAATTACCAGATTCTTGCTGTAAAAATCAAACATATTAGATTTATCTGCAACTGTTCCATCGAGGGTCACTCTTACCAATTTAAGCGACTCTTCAATAGCCATCTTATCGATTCCAATTATCAGTTCGGCAGTTTTGTCTTTTTTAGATTTGCCCTGCTGTTGAGAGTGGGGCTGCGGTGGCAGCTGCTGACTGGGTAGATGGGTTGGACCATCGGTGGACTTCTTTCGAGTTGGCTGAGCTGGGTTTGCTGTACCATTTTGGTATTGCCGGCGTGGGGCATAGCCGCTGATATTTCCCGATTGTTGATGATCACAATTCGCCATATTTTTTCGCCCAGACTACATACATATAGTTAAAGAAAATCAATACCGTAGAAAATCGATAATTTTTCTTTCAGTGGCAGTTTGAAGGAAAACTTATCGGAATGTTGGCTTTGAAGGAACTTACCCTGTTGGTTTTGGTTTATAAAAATCACTTTTAGTTTGACTGTTGTTAATTTGATATATTTAAATGAATATAGGATAGTTTTTCACATGGAATGAGATGTAACTGCTGCGAAAAAGCGAAAATTCCGCTGTCGCTGGCTGTAGATGGATTAGCGAATTAATCAAATCACGAAAAAAAGGTACTCAAAAAGCGGTGGATGACAGCGAAAGAGAGAAAAGGCAAAAGTCAGAAGCGGAATTAACAAACTTCACTGGCACAGCGGCTCTTTAACGTTTGGTTGGATATACAATGAAAATATGTTCCCTGAAAATGTATTTTATATCAGCGGTTTGCATTATATTTCGTGTTATTTTTCAAAAGGAGAATTTAAAAATATATTTCTTTTACTGTTTAAGGCTAGTACGCAGTTCACGTGAAATCCAATTTTTCTTACAACATTTTCACTGCGAATTGTCAAAATGAACTTTCCACGAGAGGACTTCACTAGGCAGTACGCTTTTCGATGAAAAATAGTTGTTCAAAAGGTCCTTTTTGGGGGCATTACTTAAGCTATTTCACTTGGCTTTTATTGTCCGTCGCATTAAATTTTTGACATTTCGGCGTGAAAATTTCACTTTGTTTCAATTTCACAGCACTTTTTGGAGAGGAGTGAAAATTTCACTTCATTCGAACGCGTTTAATAATTCAAATTTACGGTCAGATCAGCATCACCAGTCGATTAAAACATTTAAACAATCACACTGATCAATGGAGTAACAATTTTTCATTGTCGTGGCGAATATCGATAGAAAGTTTGCTAGCGATTCGCCAGAACTAACGCGGATGAAGAAAATGCGAACACAACATACTACGTATATACAAGCGAACGCATAAAAACGATTGAGCAAACTCTCTTCTGGACTTAAGTACGACGAAACACAAATCTTAATGTTGTTAAAAAGTATTTGAAGCTTCAGATATATTTATAGATCGTTAACATTTTTAAGGAGTTTATTTTCTTATGATCATGGTCCTAAAAATATGCGAAATAAAAACGTTTGATGTGATCTCGTTTGCGGTAAACTTCATATTTTATTTTTCACAATGGCTGCCATTGAAGACGTTTATGTATCTAGTTTAGTAAATCTGACAGCTGGGTGACTTGATATAGTTTAGTTTTGATTGCGCAAGATCGTTTACATGAACGGCTGTTTCAGTTGACGTTTATAGACGGGTATCCGCCGAATCTAGTTAAGAAATTCGCGACTTAGTACTTAGTTGACAGTTCGCATTATTTGGCTAACGTAGGAAAAGTGACGTTCCCGACGTATCTAGATTTTGCGTTAAAGCTTAGTACCCTGCTCGAGCTAAACTAAATTTTAGCTGCTCTCCAACTTTTCTCTCCAAACATCAGCTAAACTCCTAGCTAAATTTTGACATAGAGAGTGCTGTGGATAAGTGTCACAAAAAACAGCTGTCCTTTATAAATTCAAAATCCGTAAGGCTCCATATCGATTGATATTGCTCCACCAACATCGGTAACATTTTCTGAGGCCTTCTCTGTCATTTCAATGAAAGACTCTAGCTCCTGGTACTCCTCGTCGGGGTATTCATTAAAATAACTCATAATTTTAAATACAACAAAACAACAGAGCAAAGAGGTCTGTCAAAATTTAACTTGAAGGAAATGTCCTGACTTATTAAACGGGTGCGCTAAATTTTGACAGATACGTGACGGACATTCGGAAACAAAAGTTTGATTTTTAGCTCTAGCTGCGTACCACTCGGCTAAAGGGATTCGCTTAAATTTAGTTCAGCTAAATTTCGGAGAGAATTTTGTATGGAAGATAAAATTAGCTCGAGCAGCGTTTTTGAATGTGTCATTGTGTTTCCAACCTTATCGCGTTCTTTATTGCATGCAACATGCACGTTCGATTCGAACTTGAAGCGCAGCCACATGCAGTTCTCGGAATTCTCTTTAAAAAGTAGAAATTACATTATTACATTTTCAAAAAGTAGGCCGGTCGTCTCGTATGCATTTGATTACTTTACTGTTGTCAGGAACCAAAGTACTTCCTAGTTCCTACCTACACAATCTTACGTTCACTTCACTTGGTTTGCGTTTGAATTTTCTCCAGAATTGTATAAAAAGCAGTTAAAAAGCAATAAATTTCTTGAATAAAATCCCAATCCCATGAATAAGAACAAAAAATTACCCAATTCTCTTAAAGGTACTCTTTCTGTTTTTTCTTCTTTCCATTCCTTCTTCGTTCAACGAACAAGAAGATACCTACAAAAGAAAGACAAAAAGACATCGCAAAACCACCTATTGGCGATAATTTCCCAGCACTACATGAACACTGCGCAGTCAGCTGTGCTCGAGTGCAGGTTGTTTCGGTACTTTTCGCGGATGTTAGATTACCTATTTTATACATTTTTTTTTCTAATTAAAAGAACTCGGTTGAACCTACATTTGTATAGTTTACTTTTTGCCCCTCTACTAAATATTGCTTCGCTCGTGTTCTCTTCTTGTCGTTTATAGTTATCGTCTGCTGCGCTTTGCACTATAAATCGCACAATTTTTTTACTCCGGCATTGCCTTTTAATTCTAATTTCTAATTATACGGAAAATCAAGTTCGCAAGGCAAATTAATAGAAAATCAATTTAACTGTTATCTTAAGTGATCCTGCTAATCTCCGCAATTGCAAAACAAAAATAATGAAGTAGATAATAAGAAAAATACGTAAATTTCCATTTTCAGTGAGAGAGCAATGTGAAAAGTGAAAAAATATTGCGAAAGAAAAATTTCGTTTTCCCATTCTAAAACGAGGGTGTATTCGTGTATTCGGTAAATTGTCAAATCGTACGCCCCCTCCCCCAGGCATAAAGGGAGTTTGTGTGTGGCGAAAAAAAAGGAAAATCGAGAGGAAATTTCGAAAGTTCAATTTCCATCATTCATATTTTTTTTTAGTGGCCATTGGGCCATTCTCTTTGTGTTTTTCCCGGGGAAAAACGAGTGAAAATTGACCGCAAAAAGAAAACAGCAAGAAAGAAAAAACTGTTTTAATTTTACATAACACATTTTGGGCCTGTGTTGTTGTTATTGTCTAGTTGCGTTATCTGTCATCTGTCATCGGCGGGTTGTTGAAGAACTGCTGCAGTAGAACGAGGATAATCACATGAAAAACACTATAATTAATAAACCTGGATTAAAATAAGAACAAAAGGTGAATAATCGAATTTGAATGTATGTAAAAAAAATTCCCTTCGTGTACCTCCCTGTGGAAGTCAACAACAAGGCGAGGGATCAGGGATGTTCTGTTCACAGATTTTATCGATTATTTTTCCCTTTTTGTCGCCGGTATTTTTATTATTTCTTACTTTCTTTGCGGCTCTTCTTTCTGTTTGAGTTCATCTTCGTTTGAAGGGCATTTTTGTTGTCTATTCTGTTCGCATTGGGTAAACAATATTTTTTTTCACAAGTTGTTTGTAGCTGATGATTTGATAGGGTTCCTCTTTGGTCGATACTTCTCCCTTTTTAACTGTGCAAAATGTACAATGAAGTCGGTGGAGTGAAACAGGTGAATTTGGGAGATTCGACAAGATTACGTAATTGTTTTTATTTTTTTTTGTTTGCTGACATATGGAGGCAAGTCAAGGGTGCTGCCCAAGTGCACGTAAGGATGGTGTTTTTATGTGTTTTCATGTATATAATGCATGTGTATGCAGGGTGAGGGTCCGTCACGAATGGTCTTCGATCCAGAACGGTCCCACGTTTGTTGCAACTTCTAGCCGGTCTATTGTTGTTTGTTGGCCGCACAGGCTAGCCTCAAGGTGGAAAAAAGTTTGGTAGGTAGGTAGGAGGCACACATTCATGCAAACGGAATAAGGATATATTCTACATTCTTGAGTCAGCCTCAGCTAAGCCCCTTTTAATAAATGTGAATAACCCTAGAGCACGCAACCTCGTACCTACATAAACTGTAAATGGAAAGCGTACGTACTTTGTAAAGCTAATTAAGGCTTGCGTCATTTTAAATGATATCAAAGTCTGTGATCTAAGGTCAGCAAAGCGTGGTACAAGCTTTTTTTTTTACGTAGGTACCTACATAGGTAACAAAGGTAGGCTGTACATATTTGTTAAAAATGCTGGTTAAAATAAAATCTCATTTAGGTAGGTGGCATAATTATAAACGCCACATTTTTAAGTGACTCAAATCACTTTTTGATCAAAGCAATAAGTTTGGGTATGTTCGATTTTATTGATAATCAATAGCGATTTTTTACCGGGTACCTACCTAAACATAGACCCCATATTAATAAACAAATGTGAACAAGTTAGTTTGCTAGTAGACGTCAGTTAACATTCAAAAAACTGACATAAACTTTTACACAGCATTTATAAATACGGGGGAGAGTGTTTTTCGTCAGCAAAGCCGCATCCATGGCTTAAGAAATCGATATCCATTCGGTATTTAGCGACTAAAGCCTGTTAACAAATGATTTCCGGAATGTTTTGACACTAAGTATTATTTTTGACGTAACATTTTGTAGGGCAATCACGTATTAGGTCTTAAACACACGAAAATCGATCGTCATTTTCTATATTCTCATGGAAAAGGACAGAAAAAAAGGAAAAGTAACGAGCAACGAGTAAAAGCTCGAAAAATGGCCGCGTTCTATTGACCACTAGATCTACGCATAAATTCCATACCAAACAAAATGGCTCCCTATTGCGCTGAATGTTGATTTTTGTTTATGAATTTTGACGTGACGTTAGTCATCTAGCGGTCAATAAAACGTATGCAATCTTAAAAGGAAAACGAAAAGAAAATAATCTTGAACTCAATGTCGCATACAAACAAGATAAGGCTGCCTACAGCAATAAATAGATAAATGTATGTGCATTCTTAAGCTCTATCCACAAGGTTACTGATTAGGAAGATCACTATCATTTTATGTACAGTTTTTTAAGGGCTCTAGCTAATGCCTGTTGCGCCGACGTTGCAGACACGATATTTTTCAATGTCGCCCAAATTTTTAATTAATATCCAAATAAACAAAACCATCGAAATGAGATAAATAAATGAAGTGAAATAGTTCGCACCTCTGTGTTAATTCCTTTCTGTGGCTCTTGCAAAACCAAACTGTTGTTTATTAAACATTTGTCAACTTTTATGATAGAGATTGCATTAATACACGTCAATTACTTTGAACTTACAATTCCAATCTAGTGACATTTATCTAACGTTCAATTTCAGTGTAGTTCAACTCGATATTTCAATAAGTTATGTAAATTAAAAATGTTACATTTAGGTTCAGTGGTGCCAGATCGATGATTTTTCCGCACTCTTTGAAGACGGTTTTCAGTCTCAAATTAAGCTTAAAGTGAGATCGATTGTTCACAAGAATTTTTGTCTGCTATTTGAAATTTATTCGAAAATGTTACATTTTAGTTTAGTGGTGCCAGATCGATGATTTTTCATCACTCCTTGAAGGCAGTTTTCAGTCTCAAACTGAGCTTAAAGAGTGATTGATTTTTAACAAAAATGTTTGACTGCTATTTTTAAATTCAATAAATTTTTAAAAAGGATTCCACGCCGTATCAGACAATTGCATACAATTAATATTAAAACCATTTCCCTGACTTTAATGTAATCCACCCCTGTGAACCATCAACCCCTTCCCAATTGCACATTTGTTTGAACTTCGCACCTTAATATCATAAAACCCGTCTTCAAGATATAAAACATTCGATAAAAAAGAAACATTAATTGAGTTTCGATAACCAATTGCCAGAGATAAGAACAAAATTAAATTGAGCTTCCATTTCGGTATAATCTTAAGGCTTAAGCGACAAACAGACGCAACTACCCAAACTAGATAATTTCCAATCACTTTCATATTCGACGTGCAGCGTCAGTAGTAAAATTAACGTGCGTGAAAGTTATACTAATCAAAGTCAAACTCAAATAAATTCATTTAATAATGGAGTGGAAACTTCATAAAATGTGCGTATATTTTTCGAACCGAAAAACTGAGTGTGCATAATGAAAGAAAGACCAAACAAGTTCACCTGCCACCAGGTGACAGACAATCCCATACACGTGTTGCTGTTGGCAGTGTGTGTGCGCGCAGAGCGAAATACGTGAATGAGTTTAATAAACGGGACTATGGACAAAAAGATCACCGATAACGTGAGATTAATATCGTCTGCGTCGTTTATAAATGACCGGCTTTTTATGCGAACGAAACTCTCGTAGACTTCCAGCTGTCAGTCTGCGTTGCCTTAAGCTGTTCAACACTAATTGCGATTTTCTTTAAAGTTGTTATGCTTAATGAATGACGTTAGTGGATCTGAAGACATTCCTGTTCGGTATAAATAAAACAGTCTTAAGCAAAGAGTAGACAGGGTTTTTTTTTTGTGTTGTTAACTGCGGAGTTTGCGATGAGTTTCATGGCTAATAGATTTGAGTAAATATGTAGATGTTTGGCATCACTAATCGTCATATCGTTAAAATGTGTTTTTTCTTTTCAAACATTTTAGTACGAAGAAAAAACGAATTTTGGAATATTTGACATTTTACATTTTCCCGGAAGATCAGAAGTTTGACCAATATCTGTCATAAAATCGACACTTTCAATGTCTTATTTGTTTATCCCAGCACAAACAAAAAAATAAAAAAATGAATCAAAAGGTGTATAAATATGTTTAATATATTGCGCCACGCCCACTTATCCAAAAATCTTCATATAACCCAAGTAACATTCTCGTTTTGTGGCCCTCATATACAACCAATTTTAACAAACAAGGTGTCAAAATGAAGAGAATTCCTTGGGCTTTCAATTAATTGCTTGTTTTGTTTATAAATATAAACGAATGTTGAGAAAAAACTCTTGAGAGTTCTCGCAGGTAGATATTTTATTTCTAAAGTTGGCATGACTTTTGCAGTTCTTGCATCAATTTAAACGATTTAGGCGTCTACAGAAAGATAATGAAAGACCGATTAAGCTGGTAGACTCAACGTTTTAACAAAATTTACCACAAGAATTGAATTTTAACACATAACTTCATTTGATTGGATTCTATTCAATATTAAGGAAGTCTTAAAACTCTTTAAACACGCAAATGCTGTAAACACACCTGTTTTTTTGTTCATGCAGCTCCACAGTTCATTGCCCTTTAAAATTGTCTAAATTTAAAAACAATGACAAAAATACTTTGTTTTTATACGTTTCCAGGTCATTTCCTCGTCTTTCTCTATTTGCTTTCCTTTCAAATGACAGGTATACAATGTCTGTCGTTTAACATTTCTTCGTTCCGCCCAAAGCATGCCGGAAAATACTGAAAATTTCCCATCAAAATCGATTTTCTTGCCTTTCAAGCCAACAAACCACGTCCATTCTTACATAAAACCAAAATTGGGTTGAATCGAAGGCAGAACACTTAAAGGGAGGCCGACCGACCGTACACCCGGAAAAGTCAACTGGAAAATCAATTTTGCATAGGCTAGCCAGCAGCCACTTCAAAATATAGCTTTTGGTCTATCAGTAAATCGAATTGAACTCGACTGCAAGTAAGAACATCAGGGGGAAAACTCAATTTCCTTTGGCATATGATATATAAATGAAAAATCGATAAACAACTTGGTGTAAATATTTTATGCAACCAGAAGGACATGGGACATCTGTTGGGTAATTCTATTGGAGTTAAGTGCACTTGTTTTGATGCGAAAAAGGATATACCTATGCTATACAGAGCGGATATCTTTGAACTGCGGGACGTTCTGAAATAAAGATGATGCAATGCGTATTTGAAACGAAACTCAAATGTGGTCGTTGAGGTTCCTTTAATTGAACAATTGCGTGACCACAAGTCTGACCTTAATGAATGGGAGACACCTAGTTCTCCATTTCATTTGTTATGAGTGCGTGGCCAATTATTTACATATACAGTCGAGTTGTATAGCAAGGAATTAAGTTTGGTTTGGGATAGGAATGAGTTGATTTAACAAAAGAGAAAACAGTCAGTATTGGATGCATTAAAACATTTTGCCAAAAATAAGTTTGAGAGGTTAAATCTACCTTTTTTTATTGAAGGTACAGTAAAACCCGGATAAGTGCCTCACCTTAAATTCCCGTTTTGATATGCGGGTTAGGCAATTATAACTAAAATCCGCCTTAAGGGCTCAGAATTTTGGTTCTCAAAAAGGTACTTATGCGGGTTAGGCACTTAAGCGAGAAGCACTTATCCGGGTTTTACTGTACAACCATGGAGGTCATTGACTAGCAAAGCTTCGATCAACAGAAAACCCCATCGGTAACCATGAGTCGAATGTGTTTTAGGCCTTCAAGATTAAATTAAAGGACCAGAATCATCATCAGAATGATTGCCCCAAGTGCGGGATCTTGAAATAAAACCCACACGTACTTAATTCCTTCCGCTCTATTACAAAAATTCAAACCGACACATACTTAAGTTTCCAAATTTGAGTGCCAACAAAATCTGTTACACATTTGACTTGAAGTGTGTTGAAAATCAAAGTACACGCCCACACTCTGCAGCATTCTTCTAGAAGGTCGAGTGTTGACGGATCTTGAAATGCGTCTAAAACTGACTGCAAAGTGTTTTGTTTTCATTTTTTTTCCCCAGTTCACTCGAAAATATTTATATTTTTAGTTTACTGCACTGAAAGAGGAGAAAGGTCGAGGTTTTTATCCCTCGGCAGTGAATGCGGTCTTACACATTTAGAGCTATTTTGAGAGGCTGCGCATATAAAACATTGACTAGTTGCCGCATATTTTGAGGACTTTATTGCTCATTAAGTGGTGTATAGCGTTTATGGATTTCGTTCGTCCCAAAGTGGATCATAAATATTTAAAGACGCTGACAAATGAGAACGATTCCAATTTGACATCTTACTTTGAACACAAATCGCAGCGCAACCACAATTTAAATCAATTTCATACCTGAACAAGTCTTGCACTCTGTCGCATCTTATGCAACGCCAACATTCCATTATTCTATGCAAATGTGGATGCATTTTCTGCTATTGGAGAACACTGCGGCCCCGCTTGTGCAATTGTCCGCAGACAATTGCCACTACAAACTCTGTTAGTACCTAATGTAGTTATTGACTATAGTCTAGTCAGCAAAGAATATCTATGTAAATATGATGCAAGAGAGATAAAAAAAAAATGTTCTGCATACGCAAGCAAAATAAAAAGTTTAAACTCTTAAATAGTATGTGCGGAACAATGGCTTCCCTACCACTGCCAGTGGTGGCGTATCTGCGCACAGCCAACGTCAGTCAATGGAAACTTTATGAAAGAAATATCTACACAAAAACAATAAAAGTATCTAGCCATTATGGGTTGTATCTCTTTACATAAATCAACCCATCTACGGTTGCAACTATATTTTTTTTGCTTGATAAAAACTGTAAAAAAATGTTGAGAAAATCGATCTTTCTTTCGCGTCGCGTCGTCTGTGCGGCTAATCCTGTACTTTTGATCGCTTCACCATCTTTGGTAGATTGGGGACAGTGCATTCATCTCGTCCTCCTTTGGGGAAAATTTAGCACGACGTTGCATGGCAGTCGTGTGGGCGATGCAAAGTATAACGAATAATTCACCATGACTTGCAGCGCTTACAGGAGAGCTACCACGCGATTTTAAAGCTGCATCTATCGTGAGTATATGTAATTAGATGGAGACCCCGTTTACGGTTCATTCATGAAAATGTCTACCCATAACTTTAAAGGTTCCCTCTCCATTCAGTCGACGTATGTAGTGTCTGTGGCTGGGGGACAAAGGCAGGACTCCCACGCTGTTTGTGGTGCGTTTCCTTTTTTCCTATACACGCTTTGGTAGTGGATTTTAAAATGCAACACGACACCGCTGCACTTTGTTGTGCAGATTGATTGTAGTGTGCATTTGAATGGGTATGTGTTTGTCTGCGGCGAAAGGAAGTGGATTTCAGTAGACGGCTAGACAATTTCTCTCATCGTTTTGTGTGGCAGGAAACGGATGATAAATTAGTTGTACGTCATTGTTTATGACGGGAATAATGATTTTTTATGACGGACGTTCCATTCACCTTTGGTCGGAATAGGAAGTTGTGTACAACTGCGGCTATGAACTGGAAAGTCCGACGACAGAAGGCTGCGATGAAAGTAACAAAAAGTCTGTTCCGAACCAATCTTCGACTTCAATCGCAGTACAACCTCCCTTAAACTCGAGCTCTTTTACAATTCTTCGAGTCCAAGTTATAAGATCTTAGTCTGGACCCTAAAACTAGCTTCCCACGTGTCGAAACTGTATGGAAAAAATGTCAAACTTGATTGATTGTGAACGAAAACTTCAAATACTGGGACAAGCGTTATTTTTAAAAGCTAACTCAAAATTTACACCGCTTTTTTGAAGCTTTAAGTCGAGATTAATTTTCTGACAGTTGACTCGATTTTTGACAGCTCAAATAAATATTTTACAGTCTCAGTCACTGAAAAGCTACACAAAAAACACAAAAAAATATCAATTTTAAAATAGGAAAGCTTTTAACAAGCTTTTGGAATGGTTGTCGAATAAGCTTAGACCAAGCTGTCAAAAAAAGTTAAGTTCACATTTATTAGAGTTACACTTTAGGTCTGTTCCTTTACTATTAAATCGTACGAATTTTTACGCATTTTACTCAATTGTCGTTCCTCAACTCGAAAAATTCGCAGAAGAGAGCGGCTTCGAGAGAGCAAGATATTTCCCCTCTTACAAAGTTTTTATTCAACAAATTTCTTTGCGTAAGAATTGAAACAACTGTCAGTCGCCTGAAAATTGACAGCTGATTTGAATTTGTTGTTCTATTTGGCATTTTGGGTGAACTATCTGTCATTTTTCACAGGTTACTACAAAAGCGTTCCTTAACTTTTGCGTAAGTTTCCCTCTCTGAAAAAGAATTCATCTGTCATTTTGACAGTCTTTTCCATTTTTACTACAAATGTAAAGGAACAGACCTAAATTGAATGGAATCTGAAGAGGAACAGACCTAAATTGAATGGAGTCTGAAGAGGTACGCTTTGTTTGATCTTCTGACAGATGTCATATTTGCTAGATTTTGTTTCACAGATGTCAGATTTGCTAGATTTTGTTTCAAAAACAATTTTCCTTATGCTCCCCAGTTGTGAGGAAAATTCTCAGAAAGAACGCATTTACCCAACAACCTTGATCATCAAATCCGCAACAAATTCAACAGACAACAGGTCGCCGTTCTTGGAATCAGCTTATCGAATTTGAAACTTGATATTTATTTCATTATATACAAGTATAAATTTAAATGTGACTCAAAATAACCTGATCGCAATTAATCGAACAACAAATTTTGATTGAAAAACTTGTTTGCGTTCGACTCACTGAAAAAGCGCTTTGTTTACTAAATTGGGAAACCATTCAATTCAGTTTTGAACGCATTTCCTTACAAATGAATGAGTAACACAAATCTAGATCATCAATTGACATCTGATTCTCTCATTTTTGGTCAGTTTTCAATCAATCTCTGACAGAGTGTATTGTTTACGTCATTCTGACATTGTGTGCCATGAAATCAGCACCAAATTAAAAGCGAAAACAATTGAAATTGTTATCGTGTGCGTCAGTGACATTGCATCACTCGAATTATGACAGCAAATCTCGCTAAATTCTAAACAAAACAAAACTCATTTAGCGTAGGTGATATAAATAAAATGCAAAGTTCCATTCATTCACGAAAAAGAATTGGGCCGTGTTCTTTCAGTTTCCATGGAGTTTTTTTTTTTTTTTTTGGATTAGCTCGACGTCAGCCAAGTCGTAAGACGTAACCAGCGCCGAACAGATGGCGTGAATTAATAACAATAATAATAACTATTTGAATGCAAATGAAGTGTGAAGTGTTAAAGATACGAGACGAGACGGATTGATGGAATGTTGAAGTCCAAGCGCGGTTAAGAGTGCGCCCACACGCAACCTGAACACATCTTGAATTCTAAGCGCGATCCAATGTTTTGCATTGTGTTGTGCTGTCTGTCGGGGTGCTGGTTGTGTGTATTTTTCGCTTGTTATTGTTATCTTTCGCTTGGGATTTTGTTTATTTTTGCGATGTTTATCGCTGAGATAAGGCACTTTTAGACTAAATAGATACCTACTTAGTTTTTTTTGTGAGTCATTTTCCATCGAATAAAAGAGAAGGAAAGAGGTTGTCCTCGCTTTAAAAATTGGAGATAAGCGAATTTTTAGAGGTAGATAATCTAGCTCTGGGGTGTAGTTTTTAAATTGCATTCGGAATCGATTGTTGGAAGCCCTTTCAAAGGCTTAAATTGTCCAAAAGGGACTTGGGAACTTTGACAGTTGATAGCGGCCATATTGTTGAAGCTGCATCTGTCAAATTGGCTGTCATTTCTTCAGTCTGTTTTGTCAAATCACCATGGATGAACTTGGCCTTCAACAAAACGTGC
Source organism: Cheilosia pagana (assembly GCA_936431705.1). Lineage (NCBI taxonomy): Eukaryota > Metazoa > Arthropoda > Insecta > Diptera > Syrphidae > Cheilosia > Cheilosia pagana. The sequence goes on from OW386169.1 coordinate 5,774,307, forward strand.
AAAGGATAAAATTGTGTTATCAAAAGCAGTCGGAAATTGACCCAAATTTTTATCGCAAAGTCATCTTTAGCTATGAGACCCATTTCTGGATAAATTCGTACGTCAAAAAACTAAATTGTCGAATTTGGAACAATACCAATCCACATGAGATCCAAGATTAGACGCTCTTCCCGAAAAAGTCACAGTTTCGAGTGGATTTTGGGCTGGCGGCGTCATCGGCCCATGTTTCCTTGAGAGCGACATCTATGGGTCGATGATTATCAACTTCCTTTTGGCCTGCATTGGATGATATGAACACCAACGACATGTGGTTTCATCAGGACTCGAGGGACTCGAGGGCATGATCATCTCACGTGAAGCTGGAGCCTGGAGGTGATGTGAACTGGCCACCGAGATCGTGCGATTTGACCGCGTTAGACTTTTTCTTATGAAGTTTTCTAAAGTCGCAGGTCTATGCGAATAAGCCGCGAACCACAGCGGATCTTAACCCATGCCATCGTTCGAATCTAGCCCGATTTATGCGCCAGAGTCAGGCAAAATTTGAAGGGAAGTCACTTTGAACGTCTTGCCTTGCAAACGAATAAATATTGCGCGATTGTGACTTGACGTTTAAAATGCCTTCAATTCGGCAAGCTGGTCATGCATTAGGAGATCCTTGGCCAGAATGGAAATGCTGTACAATCCGCTGAATATAGTAGCAAACTACCTTACCGACAGAAAGTTGAGCTACCATACTGACGATGGCTTTAAGTAATACAACACCACCGCGGGAGTGCCACAAGGGTCGGTTCTTGGACCCCTCCTGTGGAACTTAATGTACGACGGAGTTCTCCGATTAACGCTGCCACAAAGGGTTAAAGTTATAGGCTTTGCTGACTATATCGCTGTGGTTACTGTGGCCAAATATATCCACGAGATAGAGTCCGCAACGGATGAAGCAGTCGCGAGGAGCCTGCAGGGTTAGAACTAGCTGACCACAAGACCGAGGCTGTCTTGATAACCAGCCGAAAGACTGTGGAATATGCAAATTTGCGTGTTGGAAACCAAATAACTAGATCAAAGGAGTCATTAATGTTAATAGGAGTAATGCTCGACAACAGGTTAAGCTTTAAAACGCACGTCCAGTATGCCAGCAAAAGGGCATAAGATAGGAAGCTCTTAATGAAAGACCTTTTATATCGTCCAAAAGTTGTGTAGATTTGATTCTAATTGGGGAAACTCAGCTATAGTTCATTTTAGGACATCCTCTTGAACTTTTTCCTTAGAAAGCCTTTCCTAAACCACAATTAAAGTGCATGGATCAGTTGTCCCAAAGTTCAATTGGTTCATATAGGTTATAGGTTGAGTTTTTAAGAGTGATACTGTAGTTTTGTCGTCACCAGCAATCTTGAAACCCTCATTAAACTGATGAAACTTCAAGAAACTGACTAAAACCCAACTTTCCAAATGGACAGTTACACTCTGCGTCGGCCGTTTTTCGTTTTATTGCCTGAGAAACTCAGCCATTGTTGAGAAGCGCGTAGGTCCTCATTATAAATAAGTACAGGCAATTGTCTCCTCTGAAACTGTGCACATTTCAATCTCTTTCAATTCAATTCAAACTGTATTCACTTACCACGTTTAATTGTGCAACAATCGCATGCCTTTCACTAGGTAACTCACTCCAATTCACCGCTTAAAGCAGTTAAAATCACTGCAAAGCAGTAATTACAATAATTAATCTGGATGGGAAAAAGTGAAAGGTGTGTCATGCAAACTATTGCATGCAATCGTCGAAATTTGATTTTAAATCAAAAGAAAAAAATTCCCCTCTAAAGACACTTCTGACATCATTTGCTTTCGATTTTGCACAATCATATTTAAATTGGGAATCATTTTTTGCCTCTAGGTTGAAGAACAAACTCCATCTGACACTGGCAACATTCTGTCGCGAGATAAGCCAGCCGGAGTAGAGTATCAACGATCTTTTCAACGAGAATGACAAGATATATAGTAAATATTTATTCAAATGGATTTTATTTTTGGAATCAACACACTCGAGTTGTGTTGTTGTTATTCATGCTGATTAGTGTTGATTAATTTTTAATTAACAATCGAATTGAATTTGAATTTGAAATGATTTATGATTCGTTGGGATTGTTCACAGTCCGGTTTTGGCCACACGGACATGGCGAGATTTATGATTGGTTAAAAGTGATGATTCTGTGGTGACATGATGCGACGAAAACAGTTATCAGTCATCGGAGAGCGTTTTTTGAATACTTTGAGGGAAGGTAGGTTGTAAGAATTAAGAACGTAAGTCTTGTCATCAATTGTCAGTGTTTGCTGGCTGTTTTTGATGTCATTCGTTGCAGTGGAAAGAGAATGTGTTTCCGTTGCTGATACTACTCTCATGTGACAGTTGTACCTTATAAAAATTAGCGAAAAAGCATTTAAATCGTGGTTAGTCGCATCATCGAACTATTATTAACAATAAAAACTCAACTTCCAGTCGATTGAATGCATCTGGGGCCCGCTTAATGTATATTACCTTGTTAATTATTTCTTCTTCTTCATCAGCCAAACCGCATTTTCGGCTTAAATTATTCCCTCGGGCTAATGAAACATCCACCCATTCCACAGAGACCGAATCTGCCTAATTGCCATTTTAGGGCGGCTCTTCAATTTGTTTAACTCGCGTGTTAAACCATTATTATGACCACAAAGTTATATCCAAAGAGCAGGTTAGGTACATACCTGAAAATTGAAGAAAAAAAGGCTTTAGTAAGAGAAAGCTAGTTTTGTTGGATAGAGATGCTTAAATTTAGTGAATTTAGAACTAATGGGCTTTAATGGCGTGCAACCCATAAGCACAGCAAGTTTAAATGATCTTAAAGGTTGAACCTTAAATTATTTAATGGGTTCAGTAATTTTGACAGATCTTCGACGTAAATTAAAGGAAAGGCGGACATTTTATACAGCCAACCCATTTATGTATCTACGTAAGAATACAGTTTGATTTTTCAGTTTGGTTCGAAATTTGCGTTGTTGTTGTAAACTTGTGGTGTATTTTTTAATTTTGACACTTCAAAATGTCAACTGAGTATACAGGCAGGTTTTTCTTTTCTAGATTTATCGGCTAGGTACCCCTCCATAAACGTCAACTGCAAAAACTAATCACGTGACCAATCTGGGCCAATAAAAACTCAAACACATCTAGTCTGTCAGCTGTCAGACTTACTAAACTAGGTATTCGAACGTTCCCATTCAAAAAACTATTTATTTAATGTCAACTAGATGCAACCTAAACGCAAAACCAAAATTGGTCGGGAACGTCACTTTTCATACGTCATCCACATATGCGAACTGTCAACTTAGTACTCAGTCACGAATTTCTTGTCTGATTCGTTGACTATCCCTCCATAAACGTCAACTGAAATAGCTGTTCACGGACCGATCTGTCATCTGTCAGACTTACTTAACTAAATACTTGAACGTCCCCATGATTTGACATTCATTAAACATTGATTTGCTCCAAAACTTGCTCTGCCACTTGTCAAAGAGGTTTTGAAAATTTGACAGTTGTTACTATTTTCCACATTCCAGCTTCCTGTCAACTTATTCTTACATCGGTGGTTTTTATAACCAAAAACTTGCCCCCATCTACGAAAATCTGACATACACTGACAGCGCCTTTTATTAAAACGCGCTTATCTGTCAAAAATAAATAAATTCAATGGCCGCGTTCCACTGCCCGCTAGATGAATGAAAAAAATTGACATTTCACCAAAAGTGCTAGACGGCACGTCAAACTTCATATATAAAAAACTTGACATTTCACCAAAACTGCTAGACGTCTATCGCGAATGATGAAATGTCAATTTTGTTATATGAAGTTTGATCTAGCGGGGCAGTGGAACGCGGCCAATACCACTTTTTCTCAATTCGTCGAATTCAAAAGCCAAATTTCGCACACTTTTGATGACAGTCCCAATCCTAACCAAGTCCAGTTGTCGTTTTGTGTGGCGATCAGGTCAGCAGAGTAAGACAATGAACTCCGCCACATCCACTCATTCACTTTAAACCCCAACAATATATGTGAAATCGTCAAAAAGGGAAGACGAAAATAGACGACTTTTCATCATCATCTCCTGGTAGGCTCTATCTCACCTGCGCGCATCCTACACCCAGAGGAGATATCTTCAGTCTCAGACTCGGGCGACTGTCAATGAAATGCGTGTGCGTGCTATGACTGCTAAATATAACCACGCTCAATTTTAGGCACCGCTCACATGCAACACGCACTCGTGAGTTTTGTTCGTTGTTTAGTTGTTTTTATTTTTGACGCGCAACATGGAAATGTCTAACAAATTAATTACAAATGACATGTGGCTCATTTGTTGTTTTTTTTTCTTCTGTTTCTGTTGGCTTTGATTTTCATGTCATCTCTTTTTTTTTTCCTTTCAGGTGACACGCATCATTAGAGGGAAATTTTTCGTTTTTTCTTTGTTTTTTGCTGGATAAATAAAAATTCATAACGGCGTCCGAAACGGAAGAAGACACCCCATCACCCACAGAGGCGGAGGAGGAGGAGGAGGCGGAAGAAGGGGAGGACGAAGAGGAAGACGCACTGCTAGAGGATATCGCCGCCATTGCTAATGCAGTCGAAGAGTCGGCCAGTCAATCAACAATTGCTTCCGCCAACAGTCAAAACATCCCTTTGTCGCCGTCACTGTCAGCGGGCTCAACAACGGGCACGCCGGCCTCATCAACGCGAAGCGGTCTAGCTGGAGGCTCTTCCGTGTCGAACTTTGAGAAGAAGATGTCTTCGGACGGCGGCGACGATAAGGACACATCCGTACGAGTTGCGGTGAGGTGAGTGAGATTTTATTTCTATATGACTGCTTTGATTGGGAATGGGTTTAATGGCGACTTCTTCCGTTGGTTTATCTTGTGCCCAACTATACCCAGTGACAGTCTTGTTTCTTGTGAATTGTTATAATTTCGAATTGTTTAGTCTTGACACGTCGCCAGGCGGGTATAGTAATCCGACGAATTAATTAAAATTCTGCAAGCAAATTGCAACTTGTGTTACTGTCATTCTATTTCGTAATCATGCAAATCGTGTTTAGATGTTTGAAAATGAAAGGTGTGTCTCTTGTAGGTTGACATTTGTTTTTCGATTGTTAGGTAAACTGTTTGTAAATGAGACCAGTTTTTATTATTTGTAGCGTCCTTCGTTTCGCAGTGAACTTTTCGCAATGTTGTTCGCAATTTTGACTGCAATTTCGCGACACTTGCAAACGTGTATGGGGAGCCTCACGTGCTGGGATCTTATCTGGACTAGTTTTAAGAATTTTATTGGAGTAATCCAGCTTAAGTTTAAAGTTTTCTATCGATTTGTATGCCATTTCCTTAGTAGAAGTAGTTTTCCATTTGTAAATGTGTACCGAAGCGGATTTTCGCCTTTATATTTGACACTAGCGTAAGCCAACAGAAGCCATTGACATTTTGGAAGCGTTTGGAATCATTCTTTGTTTACTTTCGATTTTTATTTCGTTTCCTCAGTAGAAATAGTTTTCCCTTTGTTCAATATGTCATAAAGTGGATTTTCGTCTTTGACACTAAGCCAACATAAGTCATTGACATTTAGGGAGCGTTTGGCATCATTCTTAGTTTACTTTCGAGTCGTAAGTTGTTTCCTTAGTACAAATAGTTTCACCTTTGAAAATATGTCATAAAGTGGAATTTTTTCTTTATATTTGACACTAGCGTAAGCCAGCATAAGTCATTGACATTTTGGAAGCGTTTGGAATCATTCTTAGTTTTCTTTCGATTTGTAGATATGTTGTTTCCTCAAGAAAAGTTAGTTGCCCATTTTTAAATGTCTAATAAAGTAGATTTTCCTCTTTATATTTGACACTAGCGTAAGCCAACATAAGTCAATGATGTTTTGGAAGCGTTTGGAATCATTCTTAGTTAACTTTCGAGTTGTATGTCGTTTCCTTAGTACAAATAGTTCCACCTTTGAAAATATGTCATAAAGTGGCATTTTTTCATTATATTTGACACTAGCGTAAGCCTACATAAGTCATTGGCATTTTGAAAGCCTTTATTGACATCATTATTGGCAGTTGGCACTTCCATTCTTCGCATTTTCAGCGTTTTTGGTCAGCAAATAAGTATAAGACGTCATCGCGTCGCCATTTTTTAAGAATTGACACTTGCGTTTTTTTGACAGTGCGTCACTGAGTGATAATGACATTTTCCGAATGTCGAACAGATATCACGAAAGCAAACACTTATCGATAACGAATAAAATAAAAACGCCCAGAGAGTGAACGAAGGTGCAGTTTAATTTCTGTCACTTAACTGCTGTCAGTGTCACTGTAACCGTCAGTGTCAGAGTAGCAATATGCTGAGAGTTCACGTAGGTGTCCTACAATCTCCGTCACTGTTCTCCAGCAGAGGGCAGGTGTTGGAAAATGTTAGAAAACCGAAATAAAAAAGTCATCGAATGTGCTGTCAGTTCAAAGTGGAAAAGTGGACCTACCGCTCTATACAGAAGTAGATAACTCTCTGACAATCCAGCTTTCTCCCAATGGCCCCCGAATCGGATTAGAGTTAATTAGCAAAGCTATAACCAATAACGCCGCTTCTATTAATAAACATCCCCGACTTAGCGTCAATAAAATCTGTGCTTACCTTCTAAATGTCAACCATTCAGCTGTTTATTTTTGTTACAACCTCACCTTGTTTACTAAATCACAATGTGGGCTTGGTTGTCGGTTATAGGCTTTCCATGGATCGCAAACAATAACTATCCATTAATATTCAGTAGAAAAGAAAATATTTACAAACTGTTAGGTCGGCTTAAGCCAGTCAACGACTTTCGAGTGCGCCACGCAAAAATCCGCGCACAACTTTAACCAGTTGTATAGATATAGATTAGCGTTCAGGCTCGACTTTGAGTTTAACATCTCACGGTTGTTCCTGCTTGTTGTTGTTTGCCTTGCAAAATTTATTTTAAGTTGAAACCGATTAGATGTTGTTTCACGCGGCTGTCTTTTGAGTGCGACTACCGAATTGATATGGCATTTACATATAGGCGCTCTCATGCGAGATGATCTCATGTTTGGTCCATTTGGAAATGTGTAGTTTTTCTGCGCAGAAAAATGTTTTTTTTTCCCATTTAAAGTGTGGGTAATTGCAAACAAAGTGCCGAGATAAATTATTGATCACGATGTTGTTGGAATTCCGTGTTGGACTGTGTGTTGGAGGTCTTGAGAGTGCGAGGGATTAGCAAGATCATGATGGTCGTCCACAAAGTGGGACAAATGTGATTTTAAAGATCATTTCGTTGTCAGAAATCTTCCTGGGGATCAGATTTTTAAGCTTTCCACAGTTGAGAAGCCATTTTGGCATGTGACATGTTTGGAACGGAAAGATTGGAACAAATTTTCGGTTTAAAAACCTTTTTCCATTCACAGCCCATCGTTACTTCATTTTCTGTAATAACCATTTAACAATTCTGTTAAAGGCCACCTTCAGAAAGACATCAATTGTCAAATAGAAAGCTTGTCTCGACCTCCTTGCACTCTGTCATTCGTTTAGAGTCAAAGCCAACTTTAAGGGGCATATTGTGTACCTAACCTACCGAAGTTAACCCATCACGTAAGTGCTGGCCATTTGCATATATCACCGCTCTCAAGTCGGCAAAACAAATAAGCTTCTGCATACGCAAATACCTACATTTGCAATGTCTACTTTGCTCTCGACTTTGATTCGCACCGCGACAGTGCCTCTCATCAAAGACAAAAAGATCAAAATCACATAAAATGTTTAATTAAGATGCACATTTAGATGTACGGGTTGCGGCCTCACCTGCCACTGGCACAGGCTACCTGACTTTTCTACTGAAATTGGCGAGGCTAACCCCCTCATATATCACTGTCATTGAGCAGACACTTGGATAAGTGTTCATTCATAACAATCGCGAAGGTCGTTTCGTTTATAAAGACTCTAAACATCTTTTTCAACCGCTTTGAGTGGGAGATCAATGGTTTTGTTTTTATCGTCTCCCTGCAAACTCCAACCGCCAAGTTCTATATGGATCGTTAAAATGAATACGGTCGCGCAATGTGGCCTAAGTGGCTTGAACCTTTTACGGTTTAAAACGAATCGGCGTTTGTGTGTTGTTGTCGATTGATCTTACCTGTCGTCGCACTTGATCTGAAATACATGGGATTTTCGTTTGACGTTGGATTTGCGCTTGCTGGCCAGCCATACGTGGAGTTGAGTTGCGCTTCGAAACATGGCTAATGCTGATTCAAGTGTCACTTTGTGTTGGGGGAGATTATGGAGTCGGTCTTGGTAGAGGAGGCGAAAAAAAAGACACACACAGTTTTCCTTTTTGCCTGCAAGTCGAATGCGGTTTTCATATAGACATATAGAGGGGTTGTGGCAATTATCGGCGACGAACATAGGCGCGTTTGTGGGCTGGGTGTTGTTTAATGACTCTGGAAACAGAGGTTGGACTTAATTTCGAATTTGTGTAGTTATTTGCTAATGAATGTTATGTAAAGTGGGAATAATTAATTTAATGAGTGCGGTTAGTGGGGCAATAAATGTAGTAGGGCGTGATGAACAGTTGAAGCTTCCGTAAGGGTGTTCGATTTCTAGTTGAGTTTGATTGTGAGTTGATCGCACTTCGGTTGGGGATAAGGTCTTTCAGCTTTGCATTTACTTATTCAACTTCAATGTTTAGAAAATCACAGAAATAATTCTTAAAAGTTGTTAAGGGGAGCTCACTTTAGTACTTTCATATTCAAATAACACCTTATGCCATAGAGGATTGGATATACCATTTTTTGGGATGGGAAAAATAATTTGTCGAATATCCCAAAAAAGACTTATTAAACGCGAGAAAAGAATTCATACAATATTTGGTAATAAATCAGTTCAAAGACATTAAAAGCGTTATCCCTCTGAATGCATTAAACATCTTAAAATCTTCAAAATTGCCTTTCAAATTCGACTTAAGATGGCTCCAAAAATTGTCCTTAAGATCATCCCCAAAAATCACTCATTGAAAATCGAACCGGAAGCCCAAAAATCGCTGAATAACCAAAAAAATCGACTACTTCTTTAAAAGGCAACAAAACTGTTAAAAATCACCCCAGCTACTATCTCAAAATAGCTCTAAAAACCGCCTTAAAATTATTCCAATAAACCACTCGAAAAACATTTTGGAAAATCAAGCTCAATATTTCAAATAATATTTGGAAATAAATGAGTGTAAGGATTAAGGAAGCAAAGCAGCACTTTAACGCCTTTAAGAACGCTTTCAAAATAGCTCCAATTTCATTTTAAAATCATCACAAAAATCTGTCTTAAGATGACTCCAAAAATTGGCCTAAATTTGTTTTTAAAACCCCGCCGTTCTTTTAAAAATCACTCATTAAAGTCCTAATAAATCAAGTTATTAAGTAGCTACTTTTCGGCTGTCAGTAGCTATCAAAATAGCTCCAATTTCATCTTAAAATCATCGCAAAAATTTGTCTTAAGATGGCTTCGAAAATTGGCCTAAATTTGTTTTTAAAACCCCGCCGTTCTTTTAAAAATCACTCATTAAAGTCCTAATAAATCAAGTTCTTAAGTAGCTCGGCCTTCAGTAGCTGAAAAACCACCTTTTCGCTCTCGCAAAAATCGTCTATATCCCTTTAAAAAAAGCTCCCAAAATCGCTATAAAATAACCGTCAAAAATTTATCGAAAATAAATTTTTTTAAAGCAACTTATTGAAATCAAAAAAACATTCTTTAAATGGACGTTGTCGCTCTTCAACACGCCTCATAAATGACTAAAAATTCTGGCCAAATCTTCCCAAAATAGCGCCGAGAAGTTGATCAAAAATTGGCTCCACAGAAACAGCGCTGCTTAAAAAACACAGTCTCGTGACATTAGGTGCGAATTTTACTAACTGTCAACAAAAACTTACTTACTTATCGGGCTCCCGACCCGTGAAGAGTCTCTGCCTGAGACACTGCAGCCTTCCATCCTCTACGATCCCGGGCACGTTGCTTCCAGTTGTCCAGACCAAGCGCTCTGGCATCCGCGATGGCTTGGTCTTTGAAACGGAGGTTCGTCAACAAAAAACTTTACCTAAAACTCACAATTGGACACTAAAAGTCTATTGATTGAAATAACCGGCCAGATAGGCTATTTTGGAATCGAAGTGCCACTACAATCGCACAGTGGCGCCGCATCGTGTTCTTTTTAAGAGTAGCGTGACGTGCTGCCACAAAAAGTGTCCTAAAATGACAAAGCTGTTAGAATTGAAGAATAACATTAACATACAAAAGCCCCACACCGAACCGCTCTGTTTTTCAAAACTGCTATTATGAGCACAGGGTCAACTGTCAACTCATCCTCTTCACCAACATTGCAACAATTCGCTCCACTCATTTCCAACTATCTCGCCCGTATATCCGTTTCGGCTCGCCTGACTCAGTTCCCCATGGAGCAACATAAACAAAATGACACACAATACTCGTAATAATTTAAATCAAGAACAGTTCCATCAACCCCATCGCGTATCATGTTTACGCGCGCCCCCCTTTAACAAGCGAAAATTAATAAACGAGACTTTTAACGATTGAAAATTGCTCACAGGGGTCAGCCCGTCGACATTGTCAACCATTGTATGACTTCATTGCACATGACATTTACGGTTAATCCACTTGACGTTGTTGCACCCTGTAAAGAACAGTCAATAAGACGTAAGCGTATATTTTATTGATCAGGTTCTCTTCAAATGGAAAAAATCACACAAAGTGTGGGTTCAAACAGCGCAACAATCTCAATTGAGATTGAATTGCTGTGCGGCAAATGTGACAGCCCCCAGATCTTTAATTGAAATGCAAGTGTATTCGTGTGGTAATTGTTACCAATGCAACTAAGGTTGACAGCTGAAAAAGGGTTCGCGTTCAGTGCATTCAACTGAAACTAGTTATTTTTGTAATTTCCTTGGAAATGTTCATGGTCGACAGAAGACCAAGAGCGACAGACTGACAGTGGCGACTATGATGAGTGTTCTGATGGTGACAATTACATTAAAGAGCCACTGACAAAATATTACAAAACCAAACACAAGGAAAGAATATGAAAAACGAACGACAACATGATGAAACGTGGTGACAGCGCAAACGTTGTTGGAAATTTTCTATGGAAATTATGACTGATGTTCGGCATGGCAATTGAAAGTGACACTGACGGTGATGAGAAACTTTGAACTGGTAGCGGGTTTGTGTTTGTTGGAAACTTGCGGAAATAAAAAGAAGCAACGCTGGTAACAATAAAGAGCATTGACCTATCTGCGGAACACCTTAGAATTGCTAACCAGCAGAAATTTTATTGGTCCAACTGTAATTAATGATGTTTGTTCATGCTGACTGTTTAATTAATGGCACAGGCAATCAAATAACAATAAAGATGGCATTAAAGAGTATTCCTATTACGAAAGGAGAATGTCAATAACTGATAGCAGTTCATTTGTGTTTTAAAGTCACAAGTGGGTCACACAAAAGCAACAGAGGCAATTGTTTTGCAATATGTAGTAACATTTAACGGGCAATGGATTTGATGGAAGGAATGTCAGCTAAGACTTCTAATTTAAAGTTCTGGAAACAAATTCGTTTAATTTTTGCATAAAAAACTCAAAATTTTGATTTTTCTATCAGGCGATTCCCATTTCATTCGCTTTAAGTTCGCCGTAAGCCCCCCGGAAGATGATATTATTCGCCGGCGCGTTGTTGAAAGTCCCTGATAGAAAACGGTGTTTCGTGTGAAATATTTATCGTGAAAGGCAGTGGAAAAATTTGATACGCGGAAGAACAAAATGCGAACATCTGGAAGAATCTTATGTGAACGCAAAACAAAAAGAAATAAAGAACCAAAAACTTGGACTAAGTATTTGACATTTACCCATTGCAAAAGTAGTTACTGCGTTTCATCCCGATGCGGTGGGTCCTTAGATGACCCGCCACACCTGCTCTAGACTCGATGTTTACCCAGACTTATAATCTGTCTGACAAGTTATCGGAGCGTAACGCTTTTTAGAGTCAAGGCCGCTTAAATTTCTTAAAGAATAGAGTAAATGTCACTTAAAGTTCCTAAAGAAATAATATGCAACCATCCTAGAGAACAAAATGCAATTTTACGAGCGTAAATAATATGCGAGCTCGCAGATTCGCTAAAAATTCGCCTCCGCTTTATATTTTGGTCCTCGGACTTTTTAAATGTAGAAATGAATTCTTCATTTACAATGAAAAATGATTTAATTATAAAACTGCTCTTGTCTAATTTTTTTATTATACCTACTCGAATCTAGACAAGCTACAAGCCACAAGTTGCAGCAACAATCGGCCATTCTATGAGCGACAATGCTTTGGGCTTTCAAATCAGTTAGCCTATCTTTTCAGAAGACAGGACGGCTTGAAATTATTGCTTCTACGTTAACGCTAGGAACTGATAGTACTTTGTCGCTCAGGATTGCACTAAAATCGTTGTCGCTTTGTCGCTCAGGAATGTAGCTTGCGGCTTAAAGACCACATAGCAACATATATCTTTAGGTTTTGTTTCTTGTTTTGTCACTCAATGTGTATTTGTCATCTGTCATGTTTTTTTTCTCAAAATTTAAGTAAATCAAAGCGTAGCGGTAATGTTGCTTCTTTATGTCACATTCATTTTAAAAATGTGTAAACGGGAGACGTCAAGAAATTAAGATTGCTTTCTATTTTGGTTTATAGTGTACCGATTTAAATAAGTGAAAATGACAAAGCAAACACAGCCGAATGACACCAAACCATTTTCAAATATGTCCGCAATCGGCTGTCAAAGTTCTGTCAAAGCTTCTGACTTTCAATAGAATATTTTTGACAATGTTTACTTGAAAAAGACTCTAGAAGAGCCCTGAAATTATGTTAATACACACCGGTCAGAAATACCTCCGCCAAGACTGCGTCTCCCCAAACTGGATTGTAAACATACCAAACCAGAATCCACTTTGCAATAAATTAGCATCAAACTAAATTCCTCTCATCATAATTATGCCAGCTCGTGGTTTTTTATCAGATAACAAAAGAAGTAAACAATACCGCGCAAGATCTTTAGGTACATAAAACATCTCCACATTAATGTCAAAAGACTGTACTAAAAATAGCACGCACGCTCAAAAGTGATTGATTCGTTTACAAAATGTAAGCGATACCTAAAGGCCTAAAAAATGCCTAACAGCGATATGTAAAAGAAAACGCATTAAGCCCTGATTCGTTATAAAACCGTCATTACGAGTTAAAACAAATTAATTACCGCATCATGATTACTGGCATCTTAACGCTCTAAAGCCATAATGACAGCTTCATTACTCACACACATGTGCCAACCAAACTATAATTAAATATTTTTATTCATCTACCTTTTTTCTGCCTTCTCTCGAATTGTTTATGGGTGCTTAGTTTAATGTTGGTAATTGTTTTTAAATAATAGACTTGCGTGTGCATCGAAATAAAAAAATTCCAAGAAATCATATTCACCAACGCATAGCGTGTTGCTGCGTGACGTAAGGTTTTTTTGTGCTAATAAAAGTCTGAAAAATAAATAAATCCAAAACACAACTTGTCGCCGAATCGTAGGTGGGCTTTGAAAATTTGTCTAAACACCAGATATGCTATATGCATGATACAAGTCTTGCATATGTGCACGGATATGTGTCAATGGTTAAGAATGTGGAAAATCGTGATCGTTTTCAATGGGTGGGTGGATAATTTCGTTGTAGGTTTTTTTTTAATTTTGTGGAGTAGATATTTTTAGGGTAAACTGGAGTTGTTTAGACGTGATTTATTATTAGTTTTAATGGAATTGCGTAAATGGAGGGAGAAAAAAGAGATGAAAAGGTAGCGTTAATTTATGGATGAAACAAATCGGTACGCTCACCAAATGCTGGGTGACTAATAGTGCTTAAATAAGGCATTGAAGAGCAATGCAGTTTTAGATATAAAAAGGCGATAAAATTGTAAAAAAATTCCAGACCTAAGTTTCATATTTAGTAAGTAGCCTTTAAAGGCCCATCACGTCATTTGTCTGCCCTCAATATTCCTCAAAACTTATGTGGACTCGGACCTCACCTCACATTCACCTATGCAACTTTCAACTCATTACTTTATTTAAAAACAAAAAAATCTCTCCCTCACAAGTGACACATTAAACGTCAAAATCTAAAAATCGGACCTCACTTGACATGTCATCTGACTTTTCTGAAAAAGAGTCAACCAATTAAGAAACGCACCGTTGAAGAAACACAAACTTTCGAGTGTTTCACACAAACAATAAGATTAAGTGAGCGTAATCCAGCTTAAGCCAATGCGGGATAATTTTGCAATTGTTTATTCAGTGTAAACTCACCCTTAAACCGATAACCGAACTGTCAATGCCAAAATATTCAGTAAACAATAAGATTAAGTGAGCGTAATTCAGCGTAAGCCAATGCGCGATAATATTAAAATTGTTTATCTGAACCATATTTATGGTCTTCATTAGCGACTTGACAACTTCAAACTTTCACTGTGAACTCACCCTTAATCCGATTACCGAACTGTCAATGTCAAAATATTCAGTAAAATCAATATTTTCATCACGGTAAAGTACACGAAGGAACAACGTTTACAAATAGATTTGGCCTTTTGAAGCTTTTAACTGAAATTAAGTCTGGAACTTTTCCACAAGAATCCATTGCATTAAAAGGGTGCTTAACAAGTTTTTCCATCAACGTTTCTCTCCCATCAATGACTTCTTCTTGTGATAGGATAACCAAAAACTATGTACATGTACAGTGTACACCCACAAAAAAAGGCAATCATTATATAAATGGACTTGTCTGCCGGATTGTCTCGTCGTCGGCGGCCACATTTTTGGATTACAATACAAAAGCGCAAAAGCACACGCCCTATACCAGTCATTCAATCCCATTTCCAGACGCAGACTTGGTCATCCAAGTCCGTGACTTCATTCCATAGAGTTCCAATCTTTTTTTTTAAATTAGAAAGACGAAAACCACACACATGACCAAATATGTGTACCTATATCTTGATGTGCTGATTCACATGACGCCAATAATGACGCCCATTGTCAACGTCAGTCTTAGTCACAAGAACAAGTGCGAACGATTGCTATATTGATATTCGACATGACACCTGAGAATTATTACGAAATTCATCTCTCGTATCCTTTGGAAGTGAAAATTGCTTTAGGTGTGGTTTTAACAGGTGAATGTTAATTCGCGCGTATTTTTCATTTTCTCAAGGCCATCACCAGTCGGTCGGTCGGTTGTCTGTTGACCAAAAATTCAAAACGTAAAGAAAACGAAGACTGAAAATCTAATTTATGTTGTGTGCGCGTTCGGTGACATTATTTGTGTCAGAATTGAATTGATTGTTATTTTTGGTAATGCTGCCAATTTTTGTTTTTTTCGTATTCAAGGTTAAGGTTGCATTTGGTTTGTTGTTGGTCTTTTGGTGCGAGACAAGTTTTGAAGGCATTTGGGTCTCCTACTCAAATCATTTAAGCCTTTCCTTATATTGATTTGAGATTATAATGATTTCAAGCTCAGTATCAGTAGTCCAACTTTATAAAGTTGGGCTCTTTTAAAATTGTGTTGTAAGAAAACTCAAATTCAAATAGAAATTTGAACAGGCTATCCTTCTTCACCACAAATGGTTTCAGTATTCGCTAAGGATGTAAAAGCTCGTTTTAGTCACCACATCTATAAATCAGACCAGCGCTTTTCAAAATGTAGTCGGACTTCATCAGTGGAAAGCTCGGGGACGATACACTTAGTGTCCTTGTAAAAAGTTGAGCCAGCTTTTACTGTCGTAGAAGTGCTACCACTTTTTTTCTTTTTATTAACTGATTTATATTTGTGCGAGATTATAAAATAAAACATAAATAAATTTCACGTTCAGTGGCTCAGTGGTTAGTGTGTTGCAGCGAGCGGTCCTAGGTTCGATCCCCGGAAAAACACAAATTACCTTTTAAGGTTTTTTTTTAACTGCGCCACCTCTTGTGAACATCTGACAAACATCCGAGAATATAACTAACATGGAAGAGCTTCTCAATCAGCCGTACATCCCCTCCATTCGTCCCAAAAATTAAAAACTCAGACAAAACGATTGATTGTGAGAATCAAGGCCTAGGGCCAACTATTTATTTATTTTAACTTCACGCTCAAGCCCTCAAAGTATTTTTTTGTAGCAATTAAAGTAGGGAGTTCGAAACTGTTGAATTTTTAAGCGAGCCATAGGTTACTGAATTATGCGGATTTTACATGCAAACCAAACCAAAAAAATCATCCTTCGTTTAGTACTAGATCAGGGATGCTTTAATTTGCCCTCAATCTTTGCTGGCCAAAAATTTCAGCTCATAAAAATGTCCAAGTCGAGTCTCCCTGTCTCTAACTATTAAAATCCAAACATTTTAAGAATACTTTCTTCATCGAATATCGTGCATCACGAACAGTGGCGCCATCTTGTTGAAATTAAATTAACACCCCACCCTTCGCAAAAAATCCGCCAGCATTTTGTGCTTTCGCCTTGTCGTTGTCCTTGGTTTGAAAACTTGCTCATCCGACTTCCGACTACTAGTTCAGTAAGCCTCCACTAGATGTCGCACACAAAAACAACAAAAGTCTTTAAATGCAAAACAAAAATAAAACTGTCTGCAAATTTCGTTTAACAACCATTTAGCTGAAGGACTGCGTATGGCCTCTTGCCCACGTTCCGTCATTCGCGCTCTTAAGCAAATTAACTTTAAACAGAATTAAGGAACGCACTCAATGTGTTAATTGTCAATTAACACCAGAAAATGGTGGGCTTTGTCGCAGAAGGAAAAACACACAAAAAAATATAGAGTAGCCTCCCCCAACTGGAAGTTAATGTGTCCCCTCTTGATTTTAATTACAGCAATTTGGACACTTTCCTGTACAACCCTCGGCGTGTGTCTGCTTGACAATTTCCCAACATACAATTAATTTGTTCTCTGACTTGGGGGAGGGTAATTTGTATTTTTGCGGCAGACCTGGACAAATCTTGGGGCGCATGAAATAAACAAAAAAAAATGTTCAGACCGATGTAAGTTGAAACCCCTTTGCAGCGGCAGACATTAGACGTGTCGTATACGAACTCGTGCGAGAAATTATAAAATGAAAACTTGATCGAGTTTGAATTATCTCGCTTTAAAGTTGTTGCTGCCCATGACCGCTTGAGCAGAGATTACCGGGGGGGACTGCCGAGCCGATTTTAAACTGTATCACATAGTGACACACGAAGTTTTGTTCCAACTGTCACATTAGGCAATCGTCATGGGAGCGGCGGCGGCGGCGCCAATAGGCAGAGTGTACCAAGCACCAAGCCAATGACTTTGAAACGGGCCAGTTCCAATCGGATTAATTGATTTTTTGGTTGCGATACTTTTTTTTGTTGTTTGCTGTTGTTGTTGCTGCTGTTGGATATGACAAATGACAATCTCGTTATAGCTACTGAGTGAGAGGATTTAAGTTTTTCAAATTTGTATTTTTAGATTCTGTGTGACAGGGCATGGGCGGTTTTAAGTGGCGGGATAAATAATGTTTTTCGCAATTGAATTCGCGCTGTGATTTGCTGACGTAAGAGGATTACGCGAACGGCATGTAGGATGTTCTTGGGTCGATGACTTTGTGTAACGTACAAAGAAGATAAACCGGACTTGACTGTCGAAAGAAATCGTTTTCAATTGTCATCGATAGCTACTTGGGGCATGTGTCAAGTGTTTTGAGTGGAAATGGAAATGTGCTTGATAGGAAATTGTTTAAAGCTCCGTTTATGGTTGAAAAGTGAAGGACGTGATGATGTTGAACAGCGTTTGATAACATCAAGCTCTGTTTACTTTTACAAGAGAAAAACACTTAGGCCGTAAGTCGGCCCATTGTGCATACCACTGGTTTTGGGGGTTCCTTAACCGGTTACTCATGTAAACCATTTGCTACCATTGATAAAACTAAGAATATTAGCCGCGCTGATTAAGCTTAGATCACTGAGATCAGTGAGGAAGTAGTTACCTAAGTATGCCCTCCTTAAACTGGACAGGGCGGGGCAGCTGCATAGGAGGTGGGTGACAGACTCATCTTCCTCCTCGTCCATGCAACTTCTGCAAAAGTCATTATATGGCAGTCCGAGTCTACACGCGTGTCTACCCAGAATACAATGCCCGGTAATGACATAAGCAATTATAGCGAGATACTAGATTCTTTTAGTGTCCAGGGTTGTCCAAGTAGGTAAGCCTAGCAACATCGCAGTGTCCTAGATGTTTCCATCTATGGCTTGCTTTACCTGTTGCGTCCGCGTACATTTTCCGTAGGACAGCGGTGCATGCACGTTGTGCAGACTGACACTATTAACGCCGAAAGAGCCTTTTCTTGCCAATTCGTCAGCTGCACAGTTCCCCGGGATATCACTGTGTCCCGGAACCCAGCAAAGGGTGAGGTTGTTCTGTTTAGCTATCTCGTTGAAGAAATACGCGGCAATCTTCCACCGCCTTAGATCTTAATACGCTGGATACTAGGGATCAAATGGAAGCCTGGCTGTCTATGTAAATAACTATTTCCTTCGTGATACTGTATTAATTGACAGACATGCTGGGCTTGACGAATGGCTGTGATTTCGGCTTGAAAGACACTACAGTGCTTTGGGAGGGAGAAGGATAGGCCCAGGTTCAGTTATCCTGAAAAGACCCCGGCTCCGACTCCGTCTGCTGTTTTGGAAACGTCCGGAGCACGAAGACAGTGCTCCTTCGTGTAGGACATTCAGTGAGTCCCATTGGGATCTGTCCGGTATTTCAATTGTGAAGCCTTTTTCGAAGTTTATTTTCGTAGGCAAATAATCAGTAAGGAGAGGTAAGGGGCTTGTCCTCCGGAGGATCCTGGCATGACCAGTTGATTGTTCTCTCCAGTGCCTCCCTTCCCTTAGTCTTATTGCCGCATTATTTACTGACGATGTATAGAGGAAGAAGGTTTAGCATTGTTTGTAGACCAGCGGTGGGAGAAGTCCTCAGTGCGCCAGTGATGCTAATACAAGCCAAGTGTTGAGCCTTCTCTAGGAGCTCTTCACATTGGAGCTCTTTACTATGCCGTATAGGATAATCGGTCTAATTACCGCGGTATAAAGCCAGTGCATTATGTTTGGTTGGAGGCCGCATCTCGAGCCTACAGCCCTTCTACAGAAGTACAGAGCCACTAGGGGTTTCCTAGCTCGTTCGGCAAGTCATACAAGTGTCGATCAGTATTGGACATGTCATGCTGTTTTACTAAAAATGAGTAAACTTGTAAAAATTTCGCTCAAATACAAAATTTTTGTCGCAGTGTGTTAGAGCCTTCATTTGTGCCATTTATCACAGACCCAGCTGTTCAGTTTTTCTATTTCCTTCCCAGCGGGTGATCCTTTGATTAATCAAGGCTCTTGACTGGTTACCAGTGGATAATAGGTCTCCTATTTTACCCCTAATTACTATTATTGAAGTTCTGTTTTAATTGTGTCTTCAGACTCTCGCTTTCTGGTGAAAAGTTGGTAACCTTGGTACCGATCTTCGAAGTATATCACACATTTCCATCTCAACTGCAATCAATATAAGTCAATTTCTGTCTAAATTAAAGGTCAACTTTAGTCAGCTTATGTGGACTTAAGCTAGTGTTGAATGAATACCCACTTAAGTGACTAAAGTCACGAAATATTATGGGCAGATTAAATCCCTAGCAATCCTATTATGATTCTCCCTTAAACGCTCATCCAATTCAGTTTCTCAACTGTCAACTTTAATTAGATTAACCTAGCTTATAGAAATATTTGAGATTTCACTTAAAGTTCAGCGAAATGGACCACTATTCTGGTCCTGAATTAAAATTTTGATTGCAGTCTTTCATTGACTTAAGCCAGATTACGACCGTGCAACCTAAGTTCCTTAAGTTTCTTAAGTGTCAATCGTAATAGGAATAAAAATAGCCTCACAATATTTTTTAAAAGTTTTATAAAATTCATTTAAATATTATTTACGTCAATATAAACAATTTCAATGTTAAAGCACATTGGCTTAAGCTGGATTACTTGCATGAGATAATTTTATGGCTAACAACTCCATTTAAATTTAACAGAACCTGCCGTGGCAGACTGCCTTTAAGAAGATATTTATCACAATAAATATCGCGCTCATAATTCTTAAATTAACACAAACAAAAATCAATAAATTCACTTTAAATCTCTGCAAAGGCATATAATTAAAAACCGTTAATCGCAATTACAAACATCCGTGCAGCGCTGGTTTAATTTGTTTATTTTCTCTTGCTGTTTCTCGTGAAATCTATAAATTTCCACCCAAACTGATGCAAACAATAGCTGCATGAAGTGAAAAAATAATGCAAAATGCATCCTGGGCACAGCATTTTCGGACACAGCGCACGTTTGCAAGGATCTCTGGTCGGAATGAAACATTAAAGTATGAGAGCAACATCATCATCAGCACCACTGGAGCGAACTGCAGATTAAATTCAACAACTTATGCGTCGTCCAAGGATTAATAAGCAACAATGCAAAAAAAAAAAAACAACAACCATGGAAAGTCAGGCTAAAAGGATTTCTTAATTGCCCTGTTGTAAATGTAGATACATTTCGGCAGGGAAAATTGGTATATATCCAACACTCACACCCACATGCCACCGCACCATCCTTCTCGAAAACGATATAATAATAATAAACGCACATTTACTGCGACCGACTTTCGGAAATAATTTACATTACAGGAACCGAGCTTCGGGGGTGGATAATAAACGTTATTCGCCTGCATCCGTTAACCGCCAGCATTTCGGGACACCGTCTGGCGCTTACTTCTTCGATTAACAACGCAAAACACGCTGTCGAACGCAATTATTAATAAATTGCCGCAATGCATTTTTTAAATTGTTTTAATTTTGTTTTATCCGGCGAATGTTCGATCATACGAGTGTATTTTTTTTTTCACCGCCCAAATTATGTTTTAATTATTCAATTTTAATTTTAATGCGCGATCAAGTATTTAAAAAATGTATTTATTTTGTAAACGAATTTAAATTGGAATTACTTTGCCCCAAGATACACGCGGTAAGAGTTGAGAGGAAATTTATATATTAAACCAATCGATATTAATTTATGAAAAATGATTAAAAGAACATAATTCGAGTGGGGTATTTTCTGACAGAGCGTAGTAAAATAAAGCTGGCCATGCAGTGTAATAAAGTTGGAACTAGCCAATTCACCAACCTTTTCTTCCACCTGATCCTATTCATAATTATTACTACAAAAACTGACTCTTTAAAGGCTTAAATTGCGTTGTAAAATGAAGTAGGCCGTGTTCTGTAATAAATCTGGACTTTTCTTCGCTGAAACCCGGATGAAACTAGCCAATTCACGAACCTTTTCTTCTATATTCTTCTATTCATAATTATTACTACAAAAACTGACAGCTTCGAGGTTCAAATTGCGTTGTAAAATTAAGGAGGCCATGCTCTGTAATAAATCTGGACTTTTCTTCGCTGAAACCCGGATAAAAATAGCCAATTCATGAACCTTTTCTTCCACCTGATCCTATTCATAATTATTGCTACAAAAACTGACTCTTTTAGGGCTTAAATTGCGTTGTAAAATGAAGCAGGCCATGTTCTGTAATAAATCTGGACTTTTCTTCGCTAAAACCCGGGTAAATCTAGCCAATTCATGAACCTTTTCTTCCACCTGGTCCTATTCATAATTATTACTACAAAAACTGACTCTTTTAAGGCTTAAATTGCGTTGTAAAATGAAGCAGGCCATGTTCTGTAATAAATCTGGACTTTTCTTCGCTGAAACCCGGATAAAAATAGCCAATTCATGAACCTTTTCTTCCACCTGATCCTATTCATAATTATTACTACAAAAACTGACTCTTTTAAGGCTTAAATTGCGTTGTAAAATGAAGCAGGCCATGTTCTGCAATAAATCTGGACTTTTCTTCGCTAAAACCCGGGTAAATCTAGCCAATTCATGAACCTCTTCTTCCAACTGATCCTATTCATAGTTAAAAGACCGTTTCAGGGGCTCAAATCCCAATGATTTTTTGTACTCAACTGCATTCCACTCAGACACTCCTGATAATCTCGCTCTTCATGCTTCTGCCCGACTTTCCGATTTTAATGTTTGCCAATTAACTCAATTTTCTCAACGAAAATCCTCGCTCATCCTCTGCTTCTTAAATGGAGGAACTAACAAAAAATACAAACTCACCATCTCTTAATAAATAATTCCATTTAATCTTAATTCTATGTAAATTCCACAATATACGATTGTACCTTTTGCCGAACCAAAATCTGCCAGAGGACTATTAAAGTCCAACATCAAAGAGAAAAGTTTGCTGCTGTTGGCCACCTCCCCACCTCAAACACTCTCACCAAATGCGATTACTTTAATCCCCAGCAGAGGTATTCAAGTAAAAAATAATTATGAAAAGAAACAGGGAACGACAAAAAACAATGCGCTGTCGCCCCCTCTTGTGCTGAAAACAATAACCATTACTGAAATTGGGAAAAGTTGTACAAAATTGTTGATGCTTTGTATTTTTTGTGGTACCCTCAACCACTACTGTTCACAAGTTCACCTTATTGCACAAGCAAGGTAGTTTGCATTTTAAAATGACCCCTTGAGGGTTGTGATTGAGGGGGGGTTGGATTGCTATAAGAGACAGATGTAGGTCTGGTCAGGATTGTATTTGAATGGCAGCGGGAGGAGGGTGGCGATTAAGGGAATTGCTTTTGACAATAGGTCGTAATAATTGTCGCCATATTCGAGGGTTGTGGATTTTATTCTGACATTTGTCACAGACTGCCTTTCGAATAGATGTGCTTAGCTTCTCAACGAAGATCCCCACTAAAAAGAAGAATTTACAATAGATTCCCAAAAGGTCCTTAGAGTATGGTTCTAAAATGCACCTCAGACCCCTTTACTGACAGCAGGGCAACTGCACTCCCTCCTAATGTCAAATATTGACGAAAATCAACGAAGATTCTGCCATGTGACAGTAGGAATTACATAAGATTAAGCTAGATTAAACATTCAGCCATGTGACAGTAGGAATTAAATTACATTCAGCTGGATTAAACATTCTTTGGATGATTGGTTTTGAACAAAAGTCCATTTTCTAAACATTCACATTCTCAATACGCCAGCTGAACCAGAACATCTGTCAAACTAGCTGCCATGATGTCTGCTTCTGCCCCCATTCACAGGTGACATTTTTTCCTCTTCCTTTGCAACACACCCAATTGCGGTGTGTTTTCTGTTGCGCCCGTTCGTTGAACGTCATTCGGACGTTTCTCCCACCACAACAAAACAAATGGCAAAACACACTCGAAAGAGGTGCGCAAAAACAAAAGATGTATACAAAACAATTTAATTATGTAAAACGTGCGACTGACTGTTCCGTGAGAAGCACGCGGTGACTAAACGTGTTTGTGACCCATTGACAGGAACAACAATACGGAAGGGTGTATCTGCTTACAAACACAAATCACAAACAACAAGAAAACACAACCGATAAACATCTCTTACATCAACATGAAAATCGACACAGCATGACCGGCTGCAGCGTCAAAGGAAGAATCAGTCCCAAGCGCATATCTTACGCGCGAAAATCTGTTTTACATGTCACCGTGTATATTTTGAAATACATAATTCAGTATTTTTTGTTGTGGTTCATTTGTCTGTTTGTTTATTTTGCATACAAACGAGCGTGGATTGCTAATTTTTGCAAAACACCACGATTACAGAGTGCAAATGGAGCTGACGTGAGGTTGCACCTTAAGCAGCCATGAGGCTTGATGATTGATTTATGCGCTTGCTTTGGGACATGTGATTTAATGTCACGTTCGACAGCAGTTTGGTTCATTTGAATATTTTATTTTAAGGAATAAAGATTAATAGATCATTCATGTGGCAGGTCCGCATGCGCCGAGGGAATTTAGCAAAAAGACCTTGCAACATTGTTTGAAATGACGTTTGCGTTGAGACGTCACATGGGGAAGTGTTTTTTTCTTTAGAATTGCAATGTGAATCGATGTTTGTTGATGTTGGAATTCTCCTCTAAATTTGAGCAAAAAGTTTTACGCGAGTAGGGGGCGTTATAAGTGTCAAAAGTCGTGACAGCTGTCAAAAAAGCAAATATTTCATGTAATTTTTTGTGCGTTTTATCCGTCGGAACGGAAAGTTCTCTGATTTTATCCTATTCTAAGGATTTTTGTGTTGAGGTATTGCTCTGAACACTTGTTCGGAGTAGAGTGACATTTTTGACAGCTTCATAATCGGAATTTATTTACAATTTGCAGTGAAGTAATTATTCTTTCCGAAAATGGATAAATCGAACGTAATTTGAGCCGCCGACGGAGTATGCGTTGCGGAGAATTTTCCGTTGCGACGGACCTATCGCCAGGGCCGATTTTTGACAGTTCTGAGCACTGTTGGTATATTTCCTAGCAGTGGTTCCAAGATTATTGCTGGCAGCTTCGAGGATTCGCTAGAAATATTCAGTATGCTAGAAAGTCGAGAGAGAGCTCTAAAGGAGTTAATAGGGAAATTGGGACAGATAATCAGGTGACGCATGGGGAACCGCGTAGACAATAGCTCGGTCAATTGACGGCCAGAGGAAACGAATCCTGTCTAGAATAGAACCGTTGTCTCATAGATCAGTTTTATGCGTTTGAAGTTGGTCATGGATGAGTGGCGAGGACCCACAGAAAATATGTTGTTTTTCAAACGGATTGCAAATGGCGGACAATGATTGGACCAGTTCCAAGGCGATTAGCAAATCAAGGAATCTCAGTATTGATTGGGTCCGTTCGACATACCTAAAATGAACTCCGCTCCAAAGCAAAAAAGCAGTTGGAGATGCCGGGGATCGAACCCGGGGCCTTTCACATGCAAAGCGAACGCTCTACCACTGAGCTACATCCCCTTCGTCAAAATAACTGCCCAAGTTACTGCTGCTTGACATGCATTTTTAACTTTCTCGTTTATAACTCAATTTAACTGATGACGGATTTATTCTGAAATTTTATTTCTTCACATTAGAGCCAGATTTGGCAAAAATTCCCCGCGGATTCACACGGCGAAGCTTTGGCCTCGGACTCATTTTCATCTCGCGATTATAGGCAGATGCTTCCACAGCAGCCAGACCATCTCCGTCGTCAGTTTTAGCCAGACCATCTCCGTCGCCGCTTTTATGTTCATCTTCCGGCTGGTCTTCTGCATTAATATCTTCGTCCTTCTTGTCGGCAATGTCCCTTGCGTACAGATCCTTCCATTCTGCGTCTTGCATTTCATAGACCTCGTGGATTTTGTTCAGCAATATTACAGCGACTTCCTGATGTTCGAATTGGCCCACAAATTGCTTCTCCCGTTGAAGTGTTTCGTAGCGCAGTCTGTGCTCCCGGCAGCGGTAGTGTCGATGCAGAAAATATCCACACAGTCCGAAAATAATTATAACGAAATGTCCCGGTGGATCGATTTCCACCAAATAAGGCTCTTCAAAGCGAATCGTTTTGAATAGCAGCGACATTAGATTCTTGTAATCGCCCAGCCAGATTATTGGCATAAGTATGACCACAATGACATGCAGAATGTTGACAGCGCAGCGTGATATCCTTCGAGAAGTTGCGTTTAGGTCCTGCATTTTGAGGATTGATTGATTTTTGTTTGAGGGAAACATATACAGACTAAATAAATCAATTGAAGTCAAGTGAACAGAGTGATAAGATTGGAATGAACAACTGAGTGAAGTGAAAACTTTGGCACCGGTTTTCCAGGTGGGGATGTAGCTCAGTGGTAGAGCGTTCGCTTTGCATGTGAAAGGCCCCGGGTTCGATCCCCGGCATCTCCAATGTCTTTTTTTTCCTGTTCCAATTGGATTGATTGGAAGTTTTTCTAACTGGAAATTAAACTCGAGCCGTCAAATGCCAATTGGCAAATAACATACAAACAAAAATGGCTGCCAAGCAGCAATATCGATCTGCACTGCAGACAATCTGTCGGAACGGAAAATTTTATACGATTCGGAGGAATTTTGCTTCGAGGTATGCTTACGAACAGCTACTCGGAATATTTCTTCGGCATTTTGGAACGCATATCGGCGAATCGCGTTGAATTGCGATTTTTTTGTTAAATTTTTCACAGCTCGGTTCCGATATCCTCCGAAAGAAATTGGTTGTGGAATTTATTTACGATTTGGAGGTAGTGAAGCGTTTTCCTTTCCAAAAGTAATTTGAGCCTCCGACAGAGTATGCGTTGCGGAGAATTTTCCTTTCTGAACCTCACTAGGGCCGAATATAAAAAGCAGTTTAAATTAACATACGGGATACGGCTAGCGTCCGAAATTTTCAAGAAAGCTAACGATAAATTGCCGTTTTTTAAAGCAATTTGTCAACACAGCTTCATAAGGTCCATAGATGGCCGCTTAATAGATGTTATTTATCTTAAATAACAAAATACCAATCCAAACGAATGCCAAGTAAAATTGTTCTGAATATTTGGTGTTCTTTTTTCCCTCAGAGAAGTTCCCCTGAACTGTCAAAACATGTTTTTGTTTTCAGTTGAAACTCTTAAGAGGGCGTTCGCATGATCAGAGCGCTTTATATGAGCTCAAAATAAATTAAAAGAATAGTCTTATGTCATATTCAGCTGTAATTTCAGATTTTGCTCTCATTTTTGTATTCACTTCAAAGTTTCAAAAATGAAAAATGTGTTGGAGTAAGTTAGAAAGAAGATGTAAATAGTAAAAATTGAAATTCTGAAAAAAGGGTTCTTTTTCTGTCCCAATAGATATCGACATACGTCAAAAATCGCAGTATATTTTGACAGCTAACGATATGATTGTTGATCAGGAATGCCAATGGTGGTACAGGCAAAGAAAGAAAAGTGTAGTAGATCGATTAACAGTTTAGCAAAGAAATGCAGCTGAACACCATCTGTTCAAAACTCTACCTTCAACGAAAAAAGAATAACGCCTAACAAAGCGACGCGGAGTGCTTGATGTTGACGTATATACAAAAACAAGAAGTTTTGTCCAATTTGGAGAAATTGACATTTTAGGGGCGACAAATCGGCAAGTAGTTATGGACTGTTTAAATATGAAAGAAAATTGCGAACTCCGAACAAGTGTAAATTCTGAAATTGTTTGATTCAGATACCCCCGAATAAGTTTTTCAAGTTTAACGAAGTATTCACATCTCATATGAGAGCAAACTGCGAATAGGCGTATTGCAAACGAATCTGTTTAGCTGTATTTATGATTTTAAAATTTGTTCTACCATAAAAGCATTAGTTAGTTGGTTGGCTAGGACTTTTATTTCAAAAAAATCTAATTTAACATCTACATCATTATCATACGAACAATTGTCTTCAAGTCTGCTTAGGATTGGTCATTATTGACCGTCTACCAGGTTGACATTTACGCTCCCTACATAAAATATTAGTTTTTGCTTACATTGCAGATACGTTCAAACCTTAACAACATTTTACAAAAAATGTAAAGATTGCGCAACGAAAGCTTTTGTCTATAATACATTTTTGATGTGAAACATCTTATGGCGCTACTTGGTAGTAAAATCGATTCTTCAAAGCGGAAACGACGAAGCGGAAGTGCGTGACGGAAATTAGCCTGTCGCCATCACCATGCCGCCGCCTAAAACTCATTAATCACTCAACCGATTTTAATGAAATTTTGTGGGTGGGTATGGTTGGTTGTAACTTGATGGATAGGATAGTTTTGGAGCCGATAGGAGGCGCGTAATGAAATTTAACTACATACAACACAGTTCAATTTAACATCCACATTTAGCGAGAAAAGTTTTACATCTGGCGTGCGGTTTTTTTTATACATTATCACCTTCGTGGCGTAGTTTTACAATGCATTCCAACCATGATATAAAAAAAATAAATATTTTGGCGCGACAGGTCTATGGGACCCAAGGCCTAGCTTCTCACAACCATACGTTTTGTGTGGGTTTTCAATTTTTGGGACGAATGGAAGGGATCTACAATTTTACGCCGAGTCCAAACTGCTAATTGAGAAGCTCTTTCATGACAGTTTTACTTTTGGATGTTTGTCAGACGTTCGCGAGAGGTGGCGCAGTGGAAAAAGACCTCAAGACCGGGAACCCCTCGCTTAGTAGTCCAACACAATAACCTCTAAGCCACTGCGCCAACCATGATAACCATGAATGAGAATGTTCAGCGTTCTCTCCTCATCTAGCACAGTCGCCCCAAAGTACCTATCGCTGACGGTTTTCCTTTATATCGCTATAAAGTGAAAGACGTACTCCCTCGCACTGTTTATACACAAATCGCAGCGGATTGACAACTTGGAACGATGTGGAATAAAGTTAAGAGCGATCAGCTCACCTTTTACTTTCATTAGCAGACTTTTTTTGTCGGTTGAGTTTTTGTTGAAAAAGTAGGTTTTATCTCGCAGATCATAAAAAAGTTGCGAATAGTATGTTCTATATTGCGAGCTCCGAGCTTCGTCTACGTATCTTTCATATCTATCTCGTCTGATTGATGATAAAAGAGCGAAAAATTTTGACCATAAGGCTGTACCTTGAATAGCCCTTGTAAATCCAACATTGAATCCGCTTTCAAATGCTAAACGTTCCCAATTTCGATACAGGTGGCCTCTTCTTGCAACGATATGGTTGAGCACCAGTTTAGGTAGCCTTTCTTGTTCCATCTCAGATACTTTAACTATATATTCGAAGTGCAGCCGTAGAGCGTCGATGAAAAGAGGAGGTAATCCTGTCTCTAAATGCAACATAAAGTTAGGTATGTTGTTAGGAAGCCGAAAAATTCGTTTTAGCAAGTACCTATGTATCGAAAAAGCCTTTCAACTTACTCAAAAGGATAATAACCCCACAGTTGGGCACCGTACAAAAGAATCGATTTTGCTGTTGCACAGAATAATTTGTGTTTTGAGCTGTGGGTGGGTTATACTTTTGTTATTAAAACAACGACTTGCTTCCAATAGTTTTGCCTTAAGGTGCTTCCTCATACTAAGATTTGCAGTTACCAAAACTCCTAGATATTTGTATTCCCTTACAATTTCAATACGTTCACCATGAAGGAACCACTTCTCATTGCGCTAATATCTACCGCTTCCAGCTCTGAATATCATAATCTTCGATTTTTACAGATTAACGCTCTAGCAAAATTTAAAATTAAAGGAAATTGAATTAAAAAATTGTTGCCGCGAAATGTCACTTTATTCGCAATCCACATAGCACATTTGCGATCCACAAATACACGAATGAAAAATTTAATTTTCAAATTTTGCAACCAAAAAAGTTTTCATGTGAATTCAAATTTACGAATATTCGCTCGTTCGCAGTTCGCAATTCGCTGTCATGTGAATAGTCCCTTAGGTTACAGGGATTTCTACGTTTTATTGGCCTCGAGACAAACATCTGTTTCACCCCTACCCTAATTCTTTTAAAGCGTAATATGCATCGTTTGGTTTCCCAATTCGTTAGATATGACATACATACTACGACATTCAAAAATCCAAAACTTAAAGATTATCTCATTTCTACAAAATTAATAATAATTTGCTGGCAAAAGATTGCAAATTGTAATTTGCCGCTAGTCAAAGTCACGCGACGAGCACGCACAGCACCAACAATCTCCCCAACACACTCATACCATGTGTGTCATAAAAATACACTGACACACATGTCCAGAATGAGTGGAGTGACAAAAGTAACGAACAGCGAATGAGTCAGTATTTTTCCAGTGAATTTCGCCAAACCACAAGAGATTGTGGAATGTTTTAGGCAAACGGGTTTCTATGTGCCCGGGTAGCTCAGTCGGTAGAGCGTTGGACTTTTAATCCAACGGTCCAGGGTTCAAGTCCCTGCTCGGGCGGCCATACTTTTTTTTTAAATTATTATTTGCTTGGTCTTTAAAAATATTGCAAACTGACGTACAATAAATTAAACAATTACAACTAAAGCACATTCGTTAAAGAGTAAAAAGGCAGCAACCACTTCAACCATCCTTGTTGCAATTTTTCAAAGTCAATTATCCACAGCCATTTAAAGTACCAACCTCTACCAAATTTGCGCTTCAACTTTAAACAACATTAAAATGTCAACTCGGTATATGCAAATTTAAAATTCCACTCCAACTACCCAGCAACTTAACTTGGCTTCAATTACTGACTGACAACATTGAATGTCAGAAGCGCTGCCCTTTGATGTTGTTGAATTTTCCGTGTCAGTAACGTAAACAAGTGAAAATTTCCCAAGCTCACTATGTTTGCCGTTGTGACACAACAACAAAAAAAATGTGTAAGCACTCCAGCTGAGGTCTACCACTACTGAGTGGGGAATGGCGGCCCCGCTTACTGAAAAACACCACACCCGTGCTATTTAATTTTATTCAATAAAATTCGTTACATCAGGAAATCTATCGAGTGCAACACCCCACGCGGCCCACCTGCAGGCTGCGGGTACTGAAAAATTCTAATTGAATTAAACTGTCTGCAACGTTGCTGGTCGACGTCGGTCGTTGTCCTGATGTCGGAAGTTTTTACACGTTGATGGGATTTGATAACAGAACGACGCAGTAGGACTTTTTGTGGTGCGAAGTTTGATCAACTCTGTCAAAGAGTCACTTGGTTTACATTTAAAGGTACATAAAGTAAATGACTGAATGTGGTGAGAGAATTATTGACAATTTCTGCGAATGAGTTGGCCGATTGCGATGAAACAGGAACTAAATGTTGGCCGATTGAGCTGTGTGTTATCTCTGAGAAATCGACACGGATTGGATGAGTAGTTTGACCGTGAAGCCTTAACAAATCCACATTCAAGCAATGGAGGTTCCTTTCCAGCGGATTAGTTATTTAAAAATTGAACCAATTACAGTAAAACCCGGATAAGTGCCTCTCCCTTAAGTGCCTAATCCCGCATAAGTACCTTTTTTTGAGAACCAAAATTCTGAGCACTTAAGGCGGATTTTTGTTATAACTGCCTAACCCGCATAAGTGCCTAACAAAACGGGAATTTAAGGTGAGGCACTTATCCGGGTTTTACTGTATTTCCTTCTGTTTCGATTTCATTTCATTTAAAACTTTAAAAAATCCCTTTCTAACATTTTCCACTTCTCGTTCATTTCAGAATCCGTCCGCAAATTCCCCGCGAGGTGATCGACCTGTGTCGCATTTGTACTACAGTCACGCCAGGGGAGCCACATGTCGTACTCGGCACCGACAAGGCGTTCACATTCGACTACGTCTTCGATATAAACTCACAACAGTCCGAGGTGTACGGCAGTTGCGTTGAGAAACTGGTAGATGGCGCTCTCAAGGGTTACAATGCCACAGTGCTGGCCTACGGTCAGACTGGATCGGGTAAAACTTTCACAATGGGTACGGGATTCGATCGGGAGCTCATCGAACAACAGTTGGGCATCATACCGCGAGCTGTGCGACACATTTTCGAGGGAATCGACAGTATGCAGGCGGGAGCCTGCGACGAAGAAGGCCTTAATCTCGGTGGGGTGCAGTTCAGTGTGGCCGCTCAGTTCATGGAGCTGTACAACGAGGACATAATCGATCTGCTCGATCCGTATAACAAGGGGAGGGTGTATAAGATCCATGAAGATGGAAGTGGCGGCATTACTGTGTCTGGGGCGACCATCAAGCCGATAAATGGCCCGCAGGATGCTCTGAAGTGCTTGCAGCAGGGTGCCTTGGCTAGGACCACAGCTTCGACACAGATGAACGAACAGTCTTCGCGGTCGCATGCGCTGTTTACGATACTCATTCGAAGGCAGAGGGTCATGTCGGCTGAGGAGTGTGGCCTGCCGGAGGGCGACCTAGAAACGTTGACTTCAAAGTTTCATTTTGTCGATTTGGCCGGCTCGGAGAGGCTCAAACGGACCGGAGCAACTGGAGATCGTGCCAGAGAGGGCATTTCGATAAACTGTGGTCTGTTGGCGTTGGGCAATGTGATTTCGGCGCTGGGTGATAAGTCAAAGAAGGCGTCTCACGTGCCGTATCGGGATTCGAAGCTGACTCGGTTGCTGCAGGATTCGTTGGGAGGTTGGTATTTTAGAAATTTGTCATCTTTCCTTCATTCTGAGTAAAATTTGTTTCCCCTTTAGGCAACAGTCAGACGTTGATGATCGCGTGTGTGTCGCCGAGCGACCGGGACTTTATGGAGACGTTAAATACGCTGAAATATGCCAATCGTGCCAGGAATATTAAGAACAAGGTTCAACTGAATCAAGATCAGAGCTCCAGAACGATCTCGCAGCTTCGAAGGGAGATTGCTGCGTTACAGCTGGAGCTTGTGGAGTATAAACAGGTAAGATCGATTGGGCATTTGTTGCGACAATGAAAGTGACGGCGTGCATTTTATTTCTAGGGCAAACGAAGCGTTGATGCAGAGGGTAATTCGGCGATTTCGGATACATTCCACGAAAACGCAATGCTGCTGGCTGACAATAAACGTCTGCAGCAGCGACTCAAGGCCATGCAGGAGACGATTAACGCTCTGACCGAGAAGAACACGGAACTGATGCTGGAGAAGGCCACAAACGGCTGGACGAAAGCAGACGGTGATAAGTCTGTTACGGACATGATTGCCGGCTATTTGGGAGAAATCGAAAAGTTGCAGGCAAAGCTTATCGAATCGCAAGAGATGTACCAACAGCTGAAGAAGTCCACGGCCCTGAGTCCGAGGAACAACTCTAAGCTCAACTCTTCCTTTGACAGTGAGTATCATTTGAATTTTAATCAATCACTTATAATGTTTGAATAATTCTCATTGCAGATCCAGAAACGCTCATCTCCGTGGCCAAGAGGGAACTGGAAAAGAATCGAGAAATGCTAATGTCTCGCTCGCTGCCGGGCTTCAATGAGGACGCACACAATTCCAACGTTGAGAACATCAACGAGTCCGACAGTGACAGCGACACAGAGTCCGACGACAAGGGTAAGTACGGCCATCGATCCATCCTCCCCATTTCTCATTTTTTGTTCATCCCAAAGCTGTGGAAATCCAGGCAGAGCTGAACGACATCAGCTCGGATATAGAGCTGAAGACGAAACTCATCGAACAGTTGGAGCTATCACAGCAGCGAATGAATCTGATGCGACAGCACTACGAAGAGAAGCTGAATGTGCTGAACAATAGAATCACAAACACGCAAAAAGAACGAGATCAGGTTTTAGCCAACCTGGGTGAGTTAACTTGATTGGAAGTCCACTTTTAAGTACTAACTGCCTGCTTTGCAAAAGGTTCCAATCAATCGTCCCAGTCGACGGACAAAATGAAGAAAGTACGCGATGAGTACGAGCGCAAGATCAACGACATGCAACGAGAGTTGAAGAAGTTGCAGGCCGCCCAAAGGGAACACCTACGCCAGCAGAAGGAACTTCAAGCACAGGAAGCCAAACTGAGGACTCTGCGCAACGAACTGGCCGAGCTGAAGAGCATCAAGGTATGCGGCTCAGTTGCGCACTTAGTTTGTATCACATTTCATTTAATTTGGTTAACTTTAGACCCGCTTGATCCGGAAAATGACCGAAGAAACCAACCGCCACAAGGAGGAGGAGACCCGCAAAGCCCGCGAAATCGCACAACTACGCAAGGAATCGCGCAAACAGCAAAACACGATGAAATCCCTTCAAGCACAAGTCCAAGCCAAAGATCAAATTCTCAAGCGTAAAACGGAGCAGGTGAGTGCCCTCCGGCGCAGCCAAAAGGGAATGCTCAGCCTTAAGGCATCCGGGCGGGTGCCGCCAAAGAAGGAGTCATCCTCCTTCAATGCGCGTCAAGCTCGCCTCAAATGGGATAAATTCCATCGCAGTATCAATCGTGCGGCACGCAACAAACAAGTCGTTGTGCAGCTGGAAAAGGAGCTCGAAAGACTGATTCAAGAACGTGAAACGCTCAGCAAAGACATTGCCAATGTGCGCAATCGCCAGCGGCAGCAAAAATCCCCAGACCTCGCCAGCGAAGAGGATACCCTCAAGGCGAATCTCAACTACATTCAGGACAATATTGCCCATGTCCAGCAGGCGATCATGGAATTCGAAGAGGGTAAGGATTCGCCGAACGATCTTCAATCGCTGCAGGGCATGATCGAGAATGTCAAGAGCGTGGAGGAGGCTAAATTTCTACTGGAAAAACTAGCCACCGATGCCATTCTTCAAACGTGCGACAATTCACTGACGCAGGGTCGCCTCTTAGAGCACGAAACACTGCTGAAAGAAGTCCAACAGGAGAGCGGCATTCAACAGCAATTGCTGCAGCATTTCCTTGCTCAGAATCCATCCGTACAGATCACGGATCTCTTCGACACTCTGAATCTGACATCGGCAAAGAATTTGAGTGGATCGACAAAATCACTCAACAGCAACAGCACCTATGACATTCCGTCAGCTGATATTAACAATTCCAGCGGTTATTGGGATGGAGTGATACCCGCACCTGGTACCTATAATCGTTCGTCCAGCAGGAGTCCGTCGCCAGCGCCCACAATCGATCTGTAAGTGATGTGTAGCTTTTAAGCATAAATAGATCCTCATTGCCATCCTTTCTTTCTAAAGTCGCTCAAGAATCATTCAAATTCCACTCGAACAGAATCAAAAGTTCATACGGAACAATTGTTCCATAGAGTCTGTGATTTTCAATGAAAATGTTTTATAAAATCGCTTTAGTTATATAGAAAAGTCACTGTACCTAATAAAGTTAAATTTAAATTTGTTTCTCGTGTTGTTTTCGCTTAATGCTTTGAAGGACTGACAGGACAACCAAGATCCGAAGGCGAACCGCTCAAACGCAGGACCTGCTCTTTGGCGAATCTGAAGTTAGTCACAATGGGGTAGGTTTTTTGGACTTTTAAGAATAGATTTGTAAGGTTTTCTGTGTTATTAGTCAGATTTTTCAAACGCTTGTTTCCTTTTTTTCCAGGACGACGCCATGACGCGGTCGTTTACCCAACAAGAGCCGATGACCCGAAGCTTTATTCCATTGGCTCGTGTGCCAAGCGCACCGGGATCTTTAAAGTGAGTTTATAGTCCAATTTTCACTTGTCATTTCTACTTGTTTATTTTTTGTGTTCGCACCTGTGACTGTCTTAAATTACACACCCCCTCTCCTCGTTCACACTTTAGACAATCACTCAATTCGCCATCGCTGACCCGCAAGTCGCTCGAATCCGGATCGAATGGCGCGGTAATTCCAGTCTCGCCACGCGTCAGCCGACGGGTATTTCCCAACAAAGGATCACCAGGGTTGTAAGTAAACACACTCCCCTGTAAATGTATTTATATCTCTTTCTATGTATATTATATATCGGTCTCTATAAATGCGTATTTTTATTTTGTACAATTGAGAGGTTTAAACCGGATGAAGATGAATTTCCTGTATATATTACATCTCCACTTTATGCTTTAGATACACATTCGTAATTTGCGCTTTGTTTTTGACAGTAATTAATTCACTACCCCCAGCCCCACTCCAGACATCCATTGAAAAGAAAAAATTGTAAATAAAAAAACCTATATCCATCCTCCCTTCCCCCTCAACATTTTCTTTGATTCTACTTTGTTTCACATTATTTTTCTTTTTTCTTTCTTCGAATTCCGATTTTGTTTATTTTTTGCAGTTTTTTATGATTTACGTCGTCGTCTTGTAGGTGATGATGAAAGTGATGATGATTGCAATGTTATCAACGATAAAATAATTATTTTCCATTTAAAAGTTAATAATAATACTACAAGGGAATATAACAATCTCGATCAGTCATTCATCAATCATTCACCAGCACCACAACAACAACTACCAATTTGTATCGGAGATCCCGATATCGGGCAGTTATCGTTGCGTTTAGGAAATATTCAGATAATTGTTGTTCTACTAATTTATTTTGTTATTCTGATTTTTATCGCTTACTGCGAATAAATTATGCATTTCGTTTAATTGTTAAGAAAAACTAAATAATAGGATGTCAATGTTTTTAAATAATAAAAGAAAATGTGTAATTGTAACTGAGAATCGATTTTCTTGTTCTAAAGTGTCATTTAACCGCGCAGAGTGTTGTGTTAAAAATTAAAATTACATTTAGTTGATGAGTGTGTGTGCATGCGTGTCAATAATAGGGTGTAATACAACGCGGCACGATTTATACAAAGTTAAAGCGCTCCCAAACCCACGCGACTTATTCGCAGCGACAGCGACGACGACAATTTCGACTTTGAATGCGACTAGAAAATTCGCAAGCCTGGGCAGAACGAAGCGTCGCGTCAATATGTGTCAGTTACCAGCTCAATCAGTTTTTCAGTGTATGCCGTCGCAGGAAAATAAACAAAAATGACAGATACGCACAGCTACCTAAAACGCGACAACGACAAAAACGCTGCCAACAGCGAATATAAAAAAAATCGCTGCACTTTAATCGCCGTCGCACTGATTTGATCACGTGAGTGTGGTCATTATGTACTGTCATGTTTATATAATTTGACAGGCGAAAGTTTCGCTATCGCTGCGAATAAGTCGCGTCGGGTTGGGAGAGCCTTTAAGGGGCGAACTAGAGGGATGTCGCGTCGCGCTGTCAAAATTAAATTCACAAAAAAATGTCACTTATTTAATTGTGACAGCTCGACGGACTCTCGATTCTGCAAAAGTAGTCAGGCATTGCCACACGTTCCATTTCACTGTTTAGTTGCGAGCGCTAGCACAAAACTCCAAGCCTATAAATGCAAATTGGTATTTTGACAAATTATCTAACATTTTACTACAATTCGGAATGAAAATTTTGAAAAATATTGAAGTTTTGTGTTACAGCCACGGCCATCTGAAGTGTGTCCCTATTTTACTGCATAGTACTGATCCAAATCGTAATCTATCGTGAGTTTCTTTTAAAATAATAAAAGTCGCTTGATTTGCAGACGCACCCAGCTTAGCTATAGTTCAACAAGTTTTAAGTTAATTTTATGCAGTTTGCGCGCGTCTTATTTTGGGCTATGTTTTTCTATGTTTTCGCTTTTCTTAAACCTTCTTATTTACAAACCCTGCGTAAAAGTTATTAAGGAACAGAGGGAATGCGTCAAACTTTTGTAATCTTAGTAAGTAATATGTATTACAAACATTTTGACAGGTCAAATCGTTTTTTTTAACTTTCTGATTTTGAACGCTTGAAAGAGAAATACAATTTTTATTAGAGTGACGAACTGTCATTGAACTTTTCGAATTGAAAAGCTGCAGTTTCAATAGCCAAAACATTAATTTCCAGAAGTCAGTATATTTTGACAGATAAAACATTTTTTTTTTACTACTTTCGATTGTGAACGTTTGAAAGAGAAATAAAATATCTGTAAGATCGACTAACTGTCCTATAACTTCTTAAATGGAATAGCTGCTGTTTAAAACGTGAAAAGTCAGTAGATATATTTTGACAGATCAAATCGTTTCACGTTTGAAGTGAAATAACAGGTCTGTTCCTTTACTTTTAAATCTTACGAATTTTTAGGAATTTTTACGAATTCTTACGCATTTTCCTCAATTGTCGTTCCTCAACTCAAAAAAAATGTAAAAGGGAGCGGCTTCCAGAGAGCAAGAGTTTTTTTTGCCTCTTACTAAGTTTTTACTCAACAAATTTTTTTGCGTAAGAATTCAAACAACTGCCAGTCGCCTGAAAATTGACAGCTAATTTGAATTTTTTGTTCTATTTGGCATTTTGGTAGAGGTGAACTATCTGTCATTTTCACAGGCTACTACAAACCTTAACTTTTGCGTAAGTTTCCCTCTTTGAGAAAAAATTCCTCCCTTCCACTCTCATTTTGACAGTCTTTTCCATTTTTACTACAAAAGTAAAGAAACAGACCTAACATTTCCTAAAAATGGAAGAACTGTCATTAAACTTTTCAAATTGAGTAGATGCAATTACAGACTTCTTTGGTTGAGTTTTATTTTGATAGGTCATACGAAATGTCATATATACAAATTCTAACGTCATGCTAAGTAACTGTTTTTCCGGTTCGAGAGATCACAAAATGCTGAATTAACTATTGGACACGATGCACCAACGCCATCTATAGTGGCCTTAAGTAATGTATTAATGTGTCAGTTGCATATTAGTTATTTAGTTGACAGATCGATATTAAACAAAGTTTGCTTAGATGTTTGTAATCTCATTTGCGATTGTATGACGGTAAACCATGATTAAAGGACGCCCTCTTCTCATGTAAACACGCGAGTGACGTTTATCGTATTAATGATTCCGCCACAAAAGCGTACGTCACATAATAAAAAATAACTACGCTTAAGTTCGCATACATTTTAGTATGAAAAGGGAACAGAAATCTCTTTACTTTTACCAAATGCGCTTATTACAGGTTAAATTTGATTGCGTATAGTATCAGAATAACCTACATCTGACATGAATGCCATTTGTGACGTAAAATTATGTGTGTTGGTACTCACTTTATACAGATTCGAGCCATTTTAATCATTTGAATAATATCCACTTCCCTATGAAGGCGAAGTCCTACCTACTTTAAAAATATCCACCTCGATAAAGACACCATAAAAACCACCCCCCGTGTAAAAAAAAAGAAAATCAGTTAAACTAAATTCAGCACGACGAATTACCATCAGGCGAAAACGAAAAATTCATAATTTTCCCATTTGTATGCAGTCTATGTTACATCAACGAAAAATCACCTCAAAGCAAATGATAATCATCCCTCTCATAATATTCTTTACAAATTTCTTCTTCTCCTCCTTCTTCTTCTTATACTCTATCTAAACTCTACTACTTCCGCATTCATCTTCATTCCAATTCAGCACTGTTGGAGCGCTCATTTACATATGTACAGAAAAAGTATAATTCATCTTTGCATATAAATTTATATATATTTTTTCTATGTATTTTGGTTGTACGTAGTTTTGTTGTTGCTACTAAATCTTGGCTTTTTGTATTTACGTATTGCTTACCATTTAACATTCATATATCTTTTGTTTTTAACAAATATTTGATAAACAAAAAACCAGCTTACAAACCGCTAACCATATTGCTTTGATTTTTTGCCTTTGTCTCTTTTTTACCACCCCTTGTTCTCCTAATACAAAAAAATTGAACAAATTCTCTTAATAAAAACAATAACCCAAACCGTAAATAAAATATGAAAAAAAAACCGACACAAAATATACATACATAAAACGCTTGCAAAACACCAACGACCAAAAATAAAAGGGAGGAAGATGTCACTCCGCCACCGCAATCGCCGCCTGTCTACCGAAAGATGATGTCACGCGAGGATAACAACGCCGGAGGTGATGTATTCGCGAGATTGGGTGCTGTTTCACAGGATCCAGCACCAGGAGGCAGTATTCAAAAGGTCACCGGCAAGGTAAGATGAATAAAATGCGTGTGCATGCAATTCAGCGTTTATTCAGCGGTGTATTTTATTTTTATGCAGATTCGCGTTGGAGTGCCCTTGTACTGCACCCACACAGTCTCTGGTCATAATAATTCCGTTCTGTCGATTAAAGTCGACGATGATGTGCTGTATACCGCGGCTGCGGACAGAACTGTCAAAGTTTGGGATCTCAATCGAGAGACGGCTCAGCATTGCCTGTCTACTCATCCCGGACCAGTGATTGCTGTTCAGAATGATCGTCGTACTCGATTGCTGTTTTCAGCGTCCGGACCGTTTGTTAGAGTCTGGGATCTGCGGACCAGCAACTCGCGACCAATTAAGACACTAAGCTCGTCGGGGCTGATTTTAAATGGAACTGCCAGTACAACTGGGTCAACGCCGGGGGAGTCTCCAATCACTGCGCTTTGCCTGGGTGCATCGGGCAATCTGTATGTCGCGGCATCCGATAAGGTTCGAATTTGGGACCTTAAGAGGTAAGTTGCAGCCCTATATTCAGCTAATTCAGCACTTGCATTGGCATTGATTTTGCAGCCTTGCTTGCCTTGGAAAATTGTCTGGTGGACATCAAGCGGCCGTTATGTGTGTGACCGCCTGGGAGGGTCCAACTGGAAATACCGACTTCGTCGCCACAGGCTCGAAGGACCACTACGTTAAAGTATTTGAAGTTCCGGCGGCGGGCGGTGTAGTATATCCCCTGCTGAATCTCGAACCGCCGCACTACGATGGAGTGCAGGCGTTGGCTGTTGCGCAAGATGCCCTGGGAGCGGATGCCGAATTGTTTTCAGGGAGTAGAGACTCCGGTATTAAGCGATGGGACCTTAAAAGCGGAGAACTCAAGCAGGTGGGTTTACTTCCTTCTTTCCTTCGACAATAGGCAAAAAGTTTGGTGCTTGTGAGAAGAGAATCGATATTCAGCGGCATCGATCTATTTTTTTTTTCGTAATCGAACTTAACACATACTTTTCTGTTCTCATTGGTTTGTTATTGTTTCTTGACGCAAAATTTGTAGCTGTAATATGCTTGGGTAACAATTTGTAAGCGTGTGCGGTTAGGGATTAATTGGAAGTGTGTCGTCTACAAAACAAATTACTTTTTCAGGACCTTTGTTGGTTGCTCAAAATTATTTCCTCTTCTCCAGAAAATGTATTAAACTTTTACAGCGGGGGTGTCTTTTACTGATCTATTCAGCGGCAATCTTCTTGTACATATACTTGTTGTAGGGTTGGAAATAATTCAATTCAGCAAATTCAAATGAGTGTAATTTTGTATTCTGATCTTTTAATCTAGTCCCTCAACAACGCCCATAAGGGATGGGTTTCCGGAATGGCTATTTCCGGTGATGTGTTGCTTTCTAGCTGTCGTGGTGGCATTATACGTTTATGGAACGTCAAGACCTGCGAAAGTTTAGCTGAATTGAAGACTGATTTGATGATCAATGACATTGTAGCGTCGGGCCAGCGTGTTTTCACAGCATCTAGGTGAGTACACTGTCATATGTAGTTTGTAAGCACAATATCCTCCCAGTTGTATATCCTATCCACTTATCAAATCCGCATCCATTCCACCCCTCGGCAGAAGAAAAAAAATAAAAATAACGAAAATCTATACAGAAAACCCATTTAAATCTAATTTCTCTCTTTTTTCCTTTCTCTTTCTTTTTTTTTTGTATCGTAAAACTTCAATTTATTTTTTATGTTATTCCCCTCTTTGTTTACCTTTTTCTGTTGTTCATTAATTTTTGTTTTTTGTTTCAAATAAATTTTCATGAATTTATAGCTCGGGTGAAGTACGGATGTGGCGTTTTGCACAACACGAAAATTTCCCAACATCGCAAATGACAACGTCGATTGAAAAGAAATAAACACTAAATACCAAGCGAACAAAAAAATCCTAATTCAGCTCAATTATATGCTATTCAGCTTTACAAAAGTAGTTACAGACTAACCATTTATGTAGTGTAAGGAGGGTGGGTTGATCATTTCTGCGGCTGCTGACTGAGTTTGTCTGTTTGTTGACTGTCAATTGCAGTTCGATTTAGTTAAACAGCACCTCTGCTGTTTAGTTTTGCAAACAAACTCAATTCAGCAGCACAAAATGATCAATTCAGCTGCATTCTAAAAGAACTAATCGCTTTCCTAACCTATTCAGCTTTACTTGTAGTTACTATTTGTTTAAGAAAAGAACAGATTAATCATTATATACTACTACGCCTTAAGGTACATTAAAATTTATCTTTGTAATCATTGTAATCTGCACGTTCTACACCGATAACATCCACGCGGGTGTATGCCTCCATTTTCAACACCACACCCTCTTCGTTTAGTGCGTTACTTATTTATAGATTATTTTTGATGTTTGTGGCGTTTCTTTCAATTCAGCGTACACACTATCGTTTGCAATTATTATTTTTTACTTTTACCGCCTTTTTATTGTCTTCACCCTCTCAATTCAGCATCACGAATTTTTTGTTTTATACGCTTTATTTCATTGTGTTGAATTTTCTTTTCCGTTTTATACAAACAAATTTGTATCACCCCGGGCATCTTCTAGATTTTGGCCACTTTCAATTATTTGGAGTCTCATTCTTGTGCTGCTGTTGAAATTGCTGAATTTAGTTTTACGCGGATTTTGTCCGCGCACACAGTGCAATTGCGCGTGTTCATGTCAGCACGGTTACACGTGGCATACATCATCATCATCACCGTTCACGTGATAGGAAGAGACGAGGTGGCCCTTATTTTGGTGGGCTTGCATTTATTCAGACGCTTCTTGTACTATATTTAACATAAAACACGCATACAAAGTATACACGCACATGTGATGATGGTTATGAGCGGGGCTGAATCATCAAGTCATTTCAAATATTTCTTATGTGTGGTTATTCAGCAAAACAAAATCTATTTGGTGTTCCGTATCTCAATCGATGTAAGTTTTATTATTTTTATTTCTGTTTCATTGATGTTTTCACTGTTTATCTGCATAATTATCACATCTGCATCCGTCACAAAAACAAATCAAATCTCTCTAATTCACATGCAACTTGTTTGCTGTCATTATAAGCTATAACAACGAGCATGCTTTCGTAAATTCAATTCAGCTTAGAAGTACATGTATGCAGGTAGTTCAGCAGTAGAATGGGCGGGTACTAAAAATGGTAGAGGGCAAGAGCGGTCAAGTTTCTTGTAAGCACATACCAAAACTGAGTCAAAGCAGCGTTATAGGTCTTTTAATGCCAGAGAGCATGTCAATTCGTCGGAAAATGTTGTAAGCGGCTATGTTTCAGATTGATTTTGAAACCGAGTACACTTGGGTTACTTAGCACAGAGTCAAATCTGTTTTGTAGGAAAATTGGCGTGGAGCTCTTACTGAATCGAGTGGAAAAAGTCCCAAATTCACTGTTGATCTGAGTAGGTATGCTTTTTACCATGTGCAGGTCATTTGCGTAACAGTTTCTCCATATTTTCGCACGATCGGCTTCAAAAACCAACCCCTTTCAAAATAAATTTTCAAAGCATTTGACGCGCAGTTAGTATGCTCTTTCAAAAATCACCAGTTAGCAAGTGGATTTCAAGGGGTTTAACAATATTCTTTACGTCAAAAATCACTGGGCTATTTCACGCGCTATTTTTTCTGAAGTTCCCTATAGCGAAATACAAATTTCTTTTCGCTGCAAACAACCAGCGGATTCAAAATAAAATCATCTTTTCGTAAAACAAAAACAGGTGCAATCGATGTGCTGCTTTTTAGTCAAAATTCACCAGTGAATCTCACTAGCTAAATCGATTAGTGAGATCCACCAGTGGAAAGCTTGTTATTACCTTTTAAGTTCGCATGATTTTCTCCTTTCGTTTGTCCGTTTCTTATTTATTTCGAAAGACAAAAAATTCTGTTTTTAAACATACATCCGTTCCCATACTATCCCTCTGTCCCTCATGTCACACTTTCATCTCATCGCACCTCATTTCTTCACAAATAGCCTCTAAGTCTGCTTTCAAAAAGATTTTGCAAAATTTTACAAAGAAATTACATTTTTGCTTCTTCTATGTTTGGTTATGTTTTGTTATTTCGTTATGTTTTTTTTTCTTTTCGTTTCTTTTTCTCCTGTTTTCGTCTCTTTTCACACCGACTTTTTTGCGTGGTATGCGCGTGCGCA
Source organism: Cheilosia pagana (assembly GCA_936431705.1). Classification (NCBI taxonomy): domain Eukaryota; kingdom Metazoa; phylum Arthropoda; class Insecta; order Diptera; family Syrphidae; genus Cheilosia; species Cheilosia pagana. The sequence goes on from OW386169.1 coordinate 5,818,016, forward strand.
CCTATACACGACCCACCATCATTCTTTGGTTTGTGCATCTTGTGTTCGTCGTCCGTCCTCGTCAAACATCATCATCAATCATCGTTCTGAATGTCGGAGTAGTGATGGCAAAGTGCGCATGTGGCGCTTCACTAACGCCCTACGTCGGCAGTGCTCGCTCGATAGTAGCTGACAAATGGCCGATTTGCGGCGAACAAATTCAACAAACGATGCGGAATATAACGGCGACAGCCCGCGAATAAGAAGCGCACTAAAGCGACTGTCATCGTCCACCTTGGGACTCATGGGACCATCATCATCTGTGGCGCAATATTCAGCGAACAGCAGCACTCTTTTGGATCTGGCAAAGCGGAGGTTACGTAGCGCTACAAACAGTCCGGTTCGTGTTGGCCCGGGCACTCTCCTTCCGGCTGTGACCAAGGTGGCTACTCGAACGCCGGTCCCAAGCGGACGCAGCTCACCATCGCCATCGGCAATTGTCAACTTTGTGCGGAAAAATGCTCGCAGTCGTTCGGATTTGTCTCACGCGCCGCTACACCTGCGCGGAAGTCTCCCAAATCGGGTTCATTCGCCGGTTTATCGTTCGCCCCGGCCAGCTCACAGTATGCTATCAACGTCGTCGACAAATCTACTCACACTCGCCAATAAGTTATGATTCATTTACCTGTGCATATGGCTGTATTGGTTTTGTGGTTTCGCATTGGCGCCGCGTCTAAGTTAATTCATTTATAAGTTCTCATCATATCATTCCATGTTTCATTTAAAAATAATGAAGAAAGAAAGAGTTCACAAATTATTTTCTAAGTCGGATTTTGTGTATAACGAAACAATGAACAAATGTAACAATAAGCTTTTCAATTTTTGTAAGCACACACACTAACTAATTAAGCGATTTGTAGAGCAGTAAGATATCTAATTATTTTTCATATAAATTAAGTTTTTCCTTGTAAGCACATGTTTAAACAATTCAGGACTATGGTAGAGGTTTTTTTATCATGGCGATACAGTCAAGTGTGGTCAGAAATTTTGTAAGCACTGCAATTTTGAATGAGTGACTCGATAGTTGTATCGATAAATGAGATGAATTTAGCTGTTTATATTTTTAATACTTAATTTGATCGTCCCAAGCTATTTTAATTTTAAACAAATTTATTTCTCAATGTTTATTTTGCTTTATTGTGAATGATTTTGTATAATCAAGACTAATAGCGTGTGAGGGTACCTATTTATTAAAAAAACGTTTTTAATATGCATACATATTATATACTATATGCTATTGTGTGAGCAGCTAACTAATATAATGAACAAATATTTATGTTTTATTTTTTTGCCAGAAGAACATTATAAATAACAACTTGAACAAATTACGTTTATAATCATCGTATACTATAAAAATAGAAACTCATGTAACAGCCCTAATAATCACAAAGACAATATGTAATACAAAACAGTACACCTCACTCTATATGCGTATGTGTGAGGAAATAAACTAAAAATAAAAAGGAAGCTGTTTGTTTGATTTGTATCAAAGGAATGCAAGGCAATTGGAACTGGATGGGTGAGTAGAATTTGGTGGACAGTTTTTTTCATTCAAAAGTCCCATCTATCAATTAAAAAATAGTCAGAATGATATGGATCCTTCAACTTGGAATGCGCCAGACATTTACACCGGGAATGGGAGAAAATTCAATTGATCCTCCTCCTTGCATAACCAATCCCGCACAATAGCCCTCTACAAAGCACCGCTTCGAGCCGAACAAAACCAACCAATTCAAAGGATATTCCGAATTTCCACCGCAAAATCCTGTGCAAAATTCCCTGATTATTTTTTACAACGCTCAGCGAAGTGAATTTAATTACATTATTTTCGCATGTAATTAGCATTTCTCGTATAGCTTAACATTTTTGGTTTTCTTAAGGAAATGCAACGAAATTCCTTTGGCGAAATCATCAAAGAAGGAACCGCGCACCGCAGTATCCTCCGAAAATCTTCGAGGAACCCTCCTGAATAATTTCACACTGAATAACTTTTATTTTATTTTAAATTGAGACCGGTGTCTCCTTTTTTTTTGGTTGTCTCACGACGGCATCTCAGCACATTTTGTGCATCAAAGGGAACTACTCCTTTGCGGACAAACAAAGTCAGCTCACTCTTAATTTACACTTGTTTGACGGGAAGCGCACAAGAATACTGCAAAGCGAAACAGTAATAAGGGGGAGCATTGCCCAGAGGATAGAACAATTCAATTTGGCAACGAAGTGAGAGAAATTCTGTATTCTCAAATTGACAGCAGGGCGGCGGATAAAGGACGAAAGTGTAACCGCAACATTGAAACGAAATGAGAGCAGGCAAAGCGGAACCAGTTGGGTGGACTCGAGTGGAAGGATTAAATTTGGCTCGGTAGAGTGTTTCAAGGAGGTATGCAGAAGTTCTTCCTTTTTTTTAAGATAGATGCCCATTGGTCTCTCATTTGTTATACAACTCTGTTCGGTGTATTACATAGAATTACTTTCGGTGGTCCCACCACACCGCTCTGCTCATTTTATTTGTCGTCGTTAAATCACAATCGATAGTTCTTTAATGTTGCAGCTCACTGCGATCAACTCGCTTTATAACCCCATTTGTGTCCTACTTGTCCAATTTCCAAATTGGCTCCATCTAAATCTCCTTGGAGTGGTCATTGCTGTTTCGTTGTTGTTCTTCTTTGGTTTTTTTTAGCTGTCTGAACTACCCATCGCTTCTTTATATAGATACGCTCCTACAGTTTCCATTTCCGTAATTCAAACGCTGAAAGGATATGAGCAACTGAAATATAAAGGACATTTCAATGTAAGCTCTGTCGAAAGCACTCATTGGTGTAACACACTCCCATTCTTTTCGTATAGAAGCGCATCCTTTTTTATTAGCTCTTTTGAAATCGGGAAAAAAAGGACTTTAGCAAAAGAATAACATTTTAACTGATTCTGAAACTAAAGCATCCTTTATGGTCTTCTTGTCGTGTGTGTTTTTGTTTTTTCTCCCACCCAGCAAGTGCATCCACTGGATATTTATAACTCTCTTTCCCCACTCCATCTCTACAGCACAGTCAAGATGAGGAGCAAAAAAAAAAAAAGAAAGGCACATATAGCCACTTCAAAGTTTCTTGCTGCGCGTCCTTTTGCTGGGGGAACAAATAGACAAAGTTTATTGTCCTGCATATCTGTACACTTACTATGAACGACACACAATGTGTACAACGACAACCCAGAGAGTTAAATAGAGAGAAGAGCCTGTACTACTCCTCGAAAAGAATTTATGTTCCATGGAGTATCCTTTATTCAGACAACGACGAAGAGGACTAAGAACTCTCTGCTATATAGTTTGGATGGTTTCACCAGCTGCATTGTTGTTTGTTGTAAAGGATATCATTTAAAAAAAAAATAATAAAAGAATGCCAAATACATATATAGAAAAGCTTACTAACATATCGACCTGCTATTGGCACAAGTAGCATCCGGACTTCTTTCTTTACGACAACTATAGTGGACAGCAATATACTGCACCAGAATGCCATAAAAAGGACAATTCCAGGGAAAAACCAAATACATTATGAAATTTCAAATTTCCTCTTATGTCCTTTTTGTGAGGTAAACATGTTCGGACTGGGACACGTCTGTTACACTTACAGATTTTTTTCCTCGAGGCTAAATACCGACTTTTAGTTTTGCAGTTTCATTGTTTGAAGTGCATAAAAATATCCTGCGTCATGTTTATGAAACGACAAGGAGGTGGGGTTCAATTGGGAATTTCATTTCGAATTATTTAACAACGATCTGCGATTTTATTATGGTTCCATCAAATTTTTTTTGAGTTTTGAGTATTTGAAAAGACAGGAGACAGATGTTTGCATAGTTCTGTTGGTTTTATGTATATTCAGCTCATGTGACATTAGATCAGGAGTAAACCGAAAACATGGACATGGCCATTAGACTTCGGCGTATCGAATCAAAAATAACACCAGGACAACAAAGAACAGAGTTTTAATTTTTTGGCACTAGGCTACTTTTGAAAAAAAATCTAAAAATCAAAATGAGTGAGTAATTAGGTCTGTTCCTTTACTTTTGTAGTAAAAATGGAAAAGACTGTCAAAATGACAGTGGAGGGAATGAATTCTCTCTCAGAGAGGGAAACTTACGCAAAAGTTAAGGAACGCCTTTGTAGTAACCTGTGAAAAATGACAGATTCATTTCACCCACTAAAATGCCAAATAGAACAACAAATTCAAATCAGCTGTCAATTTTCAGGCGACTGACAGTTGTTTCAATTCTTACGCAAAGGAATTTGTTGAACAAAAACTAGTAAGAGGGGAAATATCTTTCTCTCTCGAAGCCGCTCTCTTTTACGAATTTTTCGAGTTGAGGAACGGCAATTGAGTAAAATTCGTAGGATTTAAAAGTCAAGGAACAGACCTATTTTTTAAATAACACATTTCTGTCAAGCAGTCCTGAATATTTGACATTTAGGGAAGACAAACAATAGAAAACAAACCAAACACTTCAGAGTGCTTTTCGAAAAAGAAGATTTCCTAAAAAAAACATTTTAAGCGTTTTCACTTTCACGTCTGGAGCAAATCACTGAACTGACATCTGAACGGAGCATGTTCAGAGCAGTCTGATTTACTTATAAAACACATTTGAGCAATAGCTGTCATATGACTTTAAGAATATACACCAGTGAACGGTGTTTGGTGTATTTTTTTAGGCTGACAGACTGTCTTCTTCTTTACCATCATTCACCTGTCTGATCAGCAGTCATATGTCAGCTGTAAAAATTAGTTGTGCGCAGGTTTTTTCTTTCTGACCGCTCATACACGATCTCATGGCATTTTCTGAATGAAAAAAGAGACAGAGCTTAGGTATAACTGCGCATAAAAAACACGACCATTTTTGACAGTTCAGACTCTATTCTAACCTTAAAATAAAAACGTTGTTATTATAATATAATAACCGACAACCGACAAAAAAGTGGGTAATGGTGTTTTTAAGTTCTTGGACCTCCATAAACTAATACACCCTGACACCATGGAAAAAGTTCTGCCAATCCAAGCAGACATTCTGTCAAAAAAAAAATTTTTCTGAGACCGATTTTGACGTACGAAAAAATCGATTCAAAACTATCTAAAGTCGAGTACATTGGTTTGGACTATATGTAACCTGAACGCAAAAACTGGATTTGTCGGAAACGTCAATTTTCCTACGTCAGCCACATACGCGAACTGTCAACTTAGTATTCAGTCACGAATTTCTTGACTAGATTCGTCGGCTACCCCTTCATAAACGTCAACTGAAACAGCTGTTTATGTGACCGATCGAAGCCAATCAAAACTGGGATACCTACATCAAGTCAGCCAGCTGTCAAACTAACTAAACTAATGTGGAACAACTTGTGTACCTTATACATATTTATTTTTCTGTCAACAAAAATATGTTTCTGACAACAATTTGACGTAAGAAGGTATATTAAAGCAGCAGCCGCCGCAACTTGTCACATCCGACATTTGTTGCAATGGAGCTTTATTGGTCCAACTAAAACGTTCTTAATACACCAAAAATGAAGACACGCCACCTTGCGGCACCTATTTCCAATCGATTTGCTCCAAATAACACCTTACAATGTAATATATTCACAGTGGAAACCTCTCCCATTGCATTACGAACCGAAATGCTTGCACATTACTAAACCCACTCGATGATTATGGCGTAAAGGAAATAAATGCATCGTAGGTACCTTCACTTGCCGTCGTCATCGGAAACGGAATCGGATCGGAATATACGTGCCAACGTTCTGCAATATCAGTCCCTTCGAATCATTAAACATTAGTCCCGCACCTACAAAACTATACACAGTACAACAGAATAAGAAATATTGCATTAGAACGCAGGCACCAAGAATATATTTATGTCCTTTATCGGATTCATTGATATCTGCGTAAATCCTGTGAAATGGAGTGTCATTTTGAGAAGCAAGGATCTTGTGCACCTCCTCCGGCATAATAATCATCATCATCATCATCGCCATCACCATCATCGGTGTCAGCAGAATTATTTCGTGTGCAATACATCTATACAGGTCCTGGCGCTGGCACAGTGCAATTTCGATCTCAGCAGAAATACATTTAGCATTGCAAAATGTAAGGGTATACGGACTGGGGGTGGAGGCGCCGATGGCAAGAGGTAATGCTGCAATGAATTTATGCAGACATAAACAATCCTTGATAAGTTGCACACGATGAATTGAGGTGTGTAACGAAACATCGAGAGGAGATAGGTACTATAATGAATAAATAATTGCAGTGTGGCAGGTTATTTGTAGCTGCAAATGGTAAAGGGTTAATGTGTCAGCAGGAGGAGGGTGGCAAGGAATACTACTGATTGTTGATGGTGCCGCGTGCAACAATTATCCTCGTAAGTCGTAACCAAGTGCGCTGGGTTTGGTCTTATTTATGATTGGAAAAGAATTATGAAAGGTCGCACAAAAAGTCAGTGAAGGCAAATTTTTCGAAAGCCAGCGAGCGATAGTCTTTTGACGAGTATTCAAAAATGTTAAACAGTGGGTTCCTTATGAGACCGTTTTTTTGCAAGGGACCTTCATTTTTCACTCCCATATACGAGCGGGCTATCTGAGAAGCTTGATGCTAGTGGACGTTTTTCTGAGAGTGTCGGGAAGGCTTGAACCTACAGCCAATCGCTCAATAATCAACCATCAAAAAAGGCGCGAAATAAAAATTATAAACGATTTTGGTGAGAAAATGATTTCTCGACCGGGAGAGCTGGAGATTGGGATGCTATACCCTACCATGGAAAATGAAACCGGACCTAGAGTTTCTGTCACGCAAAATTGGAGCAGATAATGAATAATTTATATTGGTGGATCCGGCTCGAAGGACCACGATTTGTACAGAATAACTCGGCTGCGAAAGATCTTTATTTAATTTATTTTGGTGTATCTGGCTCGAAGGACCATGAGTGTGTATCAATGGGTTCGATGTGCTGAGACAAATGGGCACGGATTATCCGAATTCAATACCCAAGGGAATATTGAACGCATATGAATATGTGGAACTACTCTCGCAACTTGAAGGCACACGAGGGAAAAACAGCTTAAAAAGTATGATCGGATTGAATCACGAAGGCGATCGCTTAATTACTCGTGGTCTTTCAGAGCGCTGCGTGATATTTTGGACGGTTTACATGCATGCCAATAGGGGCATTCCTATTTCACAGCGACTACTACTTAAAGAGACAGAATCCGTCAGTCACCTACTATTCGACTGCCCAGCCTTCGAAAACAGTAAATTTAAGATCTTTGGTGGCAACTTTTTTGATAAAATAGGGGATCCGGGTAGCACAGAGCTTCAGAAATCCTATAAGCAGCTGATTAACTGAAGAGGTTTCTTAGCTGAGGCCTCGGTTCATACCCAAACTGAAAGCCAACTACCTAACTCACAGTAATAAAGGGTGTTCCAATAAGAGGTGCTATTTTGATATTCAAAGAAAAATGCCATTTTTTGAGATAAATGATCGGATATTTATTTCATAATAAAGAGGAAGGTCCACCACGACCACGCTTACAGGACCATATCCTTTTCATGAAATTTTTCATAACAAAATCGCGAAGTGGCTGCCCTATGTCCTCAATAGACTCACGAATTCCATCTTTGAGGTCGACGCTGGGCTGTTGGCGTAGACCTTATCTTTCACGTGGTCCTAAAGGAAGAAGTCGCAAGGTGTTAAATCACAAGATCTCGGTGGGCAATTGTGATCACCTCTTCGAGAGACAACGCGGTCCGGAAACTTTTCCCGTAAAAGATCAATGGTTTCGTTGCGTGTGTGGCACGTAGCGCCGTTTTGTTGAAAGTTAACGTTGTTACCTGAACTTTATAAGCTTTAAGACCCAAGTCTTTATGCAAAATACGGTGTAATGACGTTTGTGGAATGCCCAATTCCAAAGAACGACGAGGAATGGACAAACCTGGGTTTTCTTCAACACTTTGGGCTACAGCAGCAATATTTTCAGTTGTTCTTTAGCGACGTGCACAGGTTTTATTCTTCACATCACTAACTTGTCCCAACAGCTCGAATTTTTCCACCAATTTTTGCATTGCGGTCCGACAAGGTGCTTCACGACGACCCAAAAATGTTTTAGTTTTGCGAACTGTGACTGCAAAATTTTCACCATTTTTAAAGTGAATTTTTATAATTTCAATGCGTTGTTGAAGCGTGTATCGTTCCATTTTTAGTAATGGCGTAGTTTCTATTTGTCAAATGAAAAAAAATAACAGCTTCAAAAGTGACAGCTACCGAAATAGCGGGCTATTCAAATTAACACCTCTTATTGGAAAACCCTTTATTACAAAACGGCGAAGAGCAGCTTCATTTTTCCATTCAAAGTTCGCCAGAAGACAGCCAAAGGTCTGAAAAACCAACAAAAACCTACCTTCCACCTTCCTATCAAAGCTCTGGCCTATAAGATTGGTTTCAATACAACACCTGCCCATGGCTTTTGGCTCTTTAAGTTTCTACTTTAAACCCATTCCATCTGCCAAATCTCAATAAAGCGAGTCCTTTCGCCAGCAAAGAAACAGAAAAAGAATTTCTTAAATTAATCGAAACCATTTCCGCCTCATGACATACCGGCAGACGTAGTTAAAAACAGCCTGGACTCCAAGGCAAAGTCATTTCCTTCCAGCTTTCACATACTACCTACATACCAAAAAATCCTGCTGACAAAAGGCATCTGCTGCCACAAGGCAACACCAAGTTCACCACCAACAATGGTCGGCACAAAAATACAAATAAAAATAAAAATTTAAAAATAAATGAACGACCACAATGTGCACCGTCCTCTATATGTGTATGTGTGTTGCCCAAAACTTACTTCCCTTTAATGTCTTTCACTTGCAGTTTGCAGGCCATTACTTGGCACACAACGACGGAAGTCGAAATGTCGACAAAAGTAATGCGGAGTGATAGTACAGTGTCAACAACAAACAGTTGTACAAAATGTAATGACACATCACTAGGATATGGGGAAACTTTTTACACAAACTGCATCCTTGTGATTTGTAGCACCCGAAAAGCTACCGCTCGATGGAATGATTTCCGGTGGTACCATTCAACAAAAAAAGTTCCCTTTTTGGATGCGCATCTCCTTTTTTCCCACATCCATTATGAATGTATCGCCGAACAGGATGTTTAATCAGAAAAAGGGAATTTTCAATTTTCCAAAGGGCGCACACAATTTTCTCTAGCTAAAAGGTAACTCAAGTCTGTCTGATTTCCCATTGGACACAATTTATGTCAATAATTAACATTTAAGTGAGTGGTATGTCTTCCAATGGTATCCTGTGAACAATTATGCTCATTTATTAACCATAATTGCCAGTTGCCACATTCGCCCTGCCGTACGCTTTATTTCAATTAGAATTACTGTTAATTATGCACGAGTGTCTTTCTCTCTCTCTCTCTCTCGCTCTTGATATCTGCTAAAGTCTGTCTGAAGGGGCATAAAAGTTTTCGCTTACCTTTCATACTGAATGTGTGTTTGCTGTCTGCTGTGTTGCTGTCGTGTCTTGTGTTATGGCTTGGTGCGTCTGTGTGTGCATGAAATTTTGTTAATTGAAGAAGTTGGCAACTTTTAAGCAACTCTTTCAAGTAAATGCTAAATGGAAGGTGTTCCCTTTGGAAGGTTGAGACTGTGCGAACTGCACGATGATTGAAAGTGCACATGTAGACGAGTGCAGTGTATATTTTAATTCAATATTTTCGAGAATTTTCTGTACCGAATCCTTTGACTATTTTGGTTAAATAAGTCGCATTACGTTTATTTTCAAAAAGGGTCTTCCAAAAGAGACTCTGAACTTTGACAGGTGATAGCGGCCATATTGTTGGAGCTACATCTGTCAAATTGACTGTCATTTATTCAGTGTCTCTTTTTGTAAATCTCCATGGACGGAGATAGCGTTCAACAATACGTTCATTTGATAAAATTGTTTTACCAAAAGCAGTCGGAAACTGACCCAAATTTTCATCAAAAAATCATCTTCAGCGATGAGCCGTATTTCTGGATGAATGTGTACATCAAAAAACAAAATTGTTGAATTTGGGACGAAACCAATCCACATGATATCCAAGAACGTCTAATGCTTCCTGAAAAAATCACAGTTTGGAGTAGATTTTGGACTGGCGGCGTCGTCGGTCTATATTTCATTGAAAAAGACGCCTATGGGTCGATGATTCCCAACTTCTTTTGGCCTGAATTGGATGATATGGACACCAACGACATGTGGTTTTAACAGGACGGCGTTAAACGCCAGATTGGAAATTCTGGGCGAGCGATTCGAGGGCATGGTCATCTCACGTAGAGCTAAAGGTGATGTGAACTGGACACCGAGATCTTGCGATTTGACCCTGTAAGACTTTTTCTTGTGGGGTTTTCTAAACTCGCAGGTCTATGCGAATAACCACAGCGATCTTTAAAGCCAATATAACTCATCCCATCGTCAGATTTAGCCCGATTTATGAGCCAGAGCCATGTAAAATTGGACACTTCGGATGCGCGGCAGACATTTGACCACATGGACCTATCTTCTAATAAGGACAAACTTGTTCTGTCGAATTGAGTTCAGAAACAGAAATCATAACCAGTTTTATAACGTATACAGAATTAGGAACGGATGCATGTTGAGAGGTTGTCTGCAGGAATCGAAGGTAAGAGCTTATGTTCGAAGCAAGCTATCCCACTTTTAATATAAATCACAGATTAGACCCCTTTAAGACCTAAAAGCAAACCTCAATTAAATCAACTCCTTGTTTACATTCGAGTTAATTTGTCGCTCCCACCTCCAGTCATCGATAACTCCAACAATCACATGCAAACTGAACAGGAGTATGAAACCTAACGACCCACAAGTCTGCCCCTAAAAGTTCTTAAAACCAAAACACCCATTATTTACCCCGCACACACACACTCTGCGAACTCAATTTTCAGCACCTGTCACAATATCCCCCCCTCCCCCCTTATCGAGGGCATCCATCTTTTGAACAAACCAGAAACCACCCACTGAGCCAACTGAGCAAACAGATAAACGAAACCACGTTTCACCAGTCCAAATGAAGAATCAGCACTCCGATGGCGATGCGCTTCCACTTCAACTTAAACACACATCCTTGCACACTGCAGATATCGCCGGTTTTTCCATCTCCCGCACAACTCTCCGCATGTGGGTTTGTGTCATAAATAACTGCACACGAATATCCTTCAACGTTAACTTGACAACATTGCTGCTAATGAATTTAATTACAACATCATTAACTCCATACTCCGTTTTCCACACAGGAAATTAAAATTTTCTCCCCCCCCCGAGTTTTTTTTGGCAACCAGATATCCCAGCACAGGACTCTTTCAGCAACAAAAAATAAGAGAAGAAAACTCCATGGAACACCTCCTGGAAGTATAAAACCGCCAAAATTTATGGATACCCTTAACTTGTAGTTGCTGGCAAGTGAATCCTTGTTAGCGGTGGTGCTCAACTAAGCGCGTCCTTGAAAGAAATTTCCCATCGCCCCAACGTATAGTATGGCAAAAATTGAGACCAAAACTATCTCTCATTCTGTATATATGTGTATGGATGGATACGTTGAAGTTGGAGTAATAAATCGCAAGAGGAATAAGGAAGCGCTCTCTCTCTCTCTGTGTGTGTGTGATGAAGAGGAGGATTCGCCAGTAGTTTCTCGGATTAAGGAATTATAATCATGTAGAGCAGTCACAAGTAGCTGGTTCGTATTATATGCACATAGTGTGAGAAAGGATTCCGCACCGCAGTTTGTCTTTAAAATAATGCGGCTTTGGGATTTGGGGGATAATATTCACCGTTTTTGATTTCACTCCCATTTATGTGCGGCGTTTCTAGTTTCGAAACCTTATTTACGCCATTAGGTCCTGAATAGGTGTAATTATCGTTTATTCAGATGTGGCAGGCTTTGGAAAAACATTTCCCAATAAATCCTGTCTCAATAGTACACACGCTGTAAGCTGTAAGTTGGAAAAAGGATATATCCTATTGCAAGGGGTGTTGAGAAAACGGATAACTTAATTGCTGTTAATTAGTGTAAAAAGTTTTCGGTTGCAAATTTGATCTCATGTGCGGCACTAAGAGTTAAATTCGAATGGGTTCAAGTGAAATCGAATTTCTAGATTTCTAATTTTCCAATGATGGTGATGATGGTTACGTACACTGACGCACAAGCCGCATGGAGTTCAATTAGTGGTGGCAATCGTTCGGAATGGAAGGCCACCTTTTCTGTTAATTAATGAGTGTGGCAGTTGAGGTTTTGTCTTGTACATTTGCATGGTGATTGGGTGGGTCCGAAAGGATTTTGTAACTTAATGTTATAGGAGCTTGAGTTTCGGAGAAGTGTCCTCAAAGTATAAAGGAAGAATTTCGGATCGCAAAATAGGGCTTTATCAAACTTTTATTGAGGAAATTTTGGCACTTTTACCGATTGATAAATGTCTTATCTGTCACTGGACCGTACTCAGCTTTATAAGAGGTTCTATTTGGACTCAGAGTTCTTGAGATGTGTGACTAAGCGTGGCCCAAAACTGATTTCAAATGAAACTTCCACCACTTGAGGAGATTCACAGTCGAGAAAACCGAGAACCGTCTAAGCCTTTAAGGGGATTTTGGCAAAACAAGCCATCTTTTGCCTTTGCACCTTTTACCTTCTTTTTTCTGCCTGCAAACTGATGTAGTTGCCGCATCTTGTCGGAGTTATAGGTCTTTCATTTAGGCGGTACAAGGATCTGCGATCGACACTCGACAGACCTTTTAGTATCGGTTCCAAAGGCACCTTTTACAGCACACCAAAGGCCTTTAAAGGCGGCAACTTGCCAAAGTTCCTCAATTTCTTGGGGACTTTTGATAATGCAGACCTAGAAATCCGTATATTCTTGTCCGAACTCTAAAGGGTTAGCGATTTTAAGGTCTAGTTCTGTTCCAAAGTCGTCCTCATTTTCAGGACTGGCTGCTTCTTGATCGGGTTTTTGGTTTTTTTTCGAGTTCGTTTTTTAAAATGATTTGTTGATCGTTTTTTAAATCCACAAAAAGCGGTCCAAAAGAACCTGAGGAAAACACTTAATTTCCAATGACGTTTTTTAAGCGATTTCAACGATTTTTCGAGCTATTTTAAGAGTTTAATGCGCCCTTAAAAAGGTTTTAAGGTTCTTTTTTGGACCGCTTTTTGTGGAATATTTTGGAACGTTTTTTTGGGGTGTTTCGCTGCGTCTTTTTGAGAGGTTTTCAGGGCATTTAATGAGCTGTATTTCGAAGACTTTTTTTTAAGCGATTTTGACCATTTTTTCGAGCTATTTTAAGCGTTTTTTAATGCGTTCTTTTTAAAACCTTTCTAAGACACTTTTTTGGGACGCTTTTTGTGGAATATTTTGAAACGTTTTTCAGGTTTGTTTTCAAATGATTTGTTGATTGTTCTTCAGGTAACTTTTTGGGGTGTTTCGAGGCGTTTAATGGGGTGTTTTTCAGGGACGTATGCAAATCGATTTCGAGGTTTTTTTTCTGGCTATTGTAAGCGTTTTCATTGTGCTTTTGAAACGCTTTTAAGAGCCGTTTTTGGAGAGCTTTTTAAAGATTCACCTATATCACAGGCGCTTCTGATTTTCGAGCACTTTTCTCATAGTTCTCAAGACTTGTCGAACGCCTCTACGACTGTTAAGTGGTTGCCTATCAGACTTTAGACAGCTTTTGTGCTCGACCATGCTTGGCTGAAAAGTAACCAGAGTCAGACTTTTCAAGGCAGTTCCAGTTCACTCAACTGCTGGGTTCCGCTGTTGATTTTGGGCGCTTTCAATAAAATTTGTTGGCAAATTTGCATTTGTTATAGAAACTGACTTTGAGCGGTCTTTCAGGAGTAAGCAACCAGTGCGGAACGCATTCAAAACCCCTGCGGACAACGTGGATCTCTTAAGCTATTTGAATTCATCTTTCATACCGAGGGAATAATAAACACTACAAGCCGTCGTTCCTACCATGCTGATGAGCACTCCAACCTTATACAAAGCTACGTGAACGTGCCTGCTCCTTAAACCTTCTTAATTCCATCTTCACTGGCTCATTCTGAATTAAAGTGGAATCTTCCCTGCCAAAGATGTTTAGTTTATTCCCGCGGAAATAACTACTCACAACGGAAAAAAAGGACAAACTCTACAATCAGGATTGAAAACTTGATTTCCATTCACAAGTGACGATGTGAAAAATGATATCCATTCAAGAGATTTTATTCAGCACAGGTTTACGCGCGTATATACCATCTTCATGATGCTTTATTCAAGATTTCCGCCGCGCCGAGTCCCTCCCTCCATGCAGCATAGAGAGGTGTTAAGATAGCGATAAACTCAATTACGTATATTTCACAACCTCCGTTTGCGTCCTCGTTCTGTACTTTGGATAAAGTTTATTGCCAAATGGAAAAGACGCCTTTTGCAAATAAAATAATTAGCTTTACTTTATTAAATTTTCAGAAAATAGTGCTGTACGCGTGAGCTTCGTTGGCATTTTAATATCTTTGGTACTGAAGAGGTGTCTTTTTGCAACTAGATGGATGGATGTTTTCGATTGTGAAGTTGGAACGTTATTAACTTTTTTATGTAGGATCGTAGTAATTGGTATATTTGTGAGGTAGAAATTGTTTGAAATATAATGAAATATTTTACTATTCATATGGCTTTGAGTAAGATTGGAATTGGATGACAAGTCTTGACAACTGCTAGAAAAGCGCTCGAAAATTAGATATTGCCTTATCTTTAAAAAGCGCTCCAGAAATGGATCCTAAAAACATTTCAAAAGTGCAATGAAAAACGCTTAAAAAAGCCCGAAAAAATCATCGAAATCGATTTGCAAACGTCCCTGAAAAACATCCCAAAAAGTGACATGAAGAACAATGAACAAATCATTTTAAAACTAAATTGAAAAACGTTTAAAAATATTACACAAAAAACGCTTCATAAAAGCATTTTAACAACGTTTTAAGAACGCATTAAAAAATGCTTAAAATAGCTCGAAAAAATTGTCGAAATCGCTTAAAAAAGTCTTCAAAATACACCTCATTAAATGCCCCGAAAACCTCTCAAAAAGTGCATCGAAACACCCCAAAAAGGGACCTTAAACACGATCAACAAATCATGTTAAAAACAAGCCTGAAAAAAAATTCAAAAACACTTCAAATTCCACAAAAAAGGCTTCATGGAAACGTCCGAAAAATGGCCGAAATCGCTTAAAAAAATGTTCTCGTAAGACACCTCAATAAACGCCTCAAAAGACCCAAAAAGTGACATGAAAACCTGTCCTTAAATCATTATAAAAGCAAGACCGAAAGACTTTTCAATTTAGGATCTTTTTGGCATGTTTTTTGAGGCATATTTGCGAGTTTTTTAAAACTCTTCAAATAACGTTTTTATAACTTTTTTAGAGCGTTTTCGTGGAATTTTGTAAAAAAAATTTAAACTCCACAAAATGCCATGAAAAACAGCTCAAAAAATTTACATAAAATCGCCCAGAGATATATAAAAAAATACATAAAATGCACTCAAAACCGGTCCACAAACTACTCGAAAACACATTCGAAAAATTTACCAAAAACGCCACAAAATATTACAGAAAAACGAAAAAATGTCAAAAAAGCACGGAAAACCGCCGCAGACTTGAAAAATATTTAAAAAATTTCTCTAAAACCATCCTGAAAATGTATATCAATAAATGTCTCTAAAGCATTTTAAAATACGACCCAAACATCGCATACAACGGCCTTAAAAAGGCTCGAAAACGACTTAAAAAGACTCAAAAACGACTTAAAAAGGCTCAGAAACCTACTTAAAAGTAACCCTACAGCCGTTTTCGAACCGCTTTTAGTGTTATTAATGAATCTCCATGCCAAATTCGAATCTTCTAGTCCTAATGGCTTAAGAAGGCTTGTGGTTTATATTTCCGTCCACAAAAAAAGTGAAATCAAAAGCCACACATATCTAAATCCTCTCTCCAGTTCTTCTAAAACGACCTACAATAGAAAAGTAGTCTGCGCCAATGTTTGCACATGCCTGACATGATCTCGAAAAAGACGTCAAAAAAGCGAGCTAATATTGAACGTCGCACAAAAAGCATTGCCCCCTGCAAGTATTTTCATATTTTTTCAAAGCAATTAACTCCCCCAAACTGTATGCTCGGCATGTTTACCTTTTTCAACTCGACAATGTATGTAGCAACCCATCTAATCCTGGCATAAGGTCCACCCATAAAACTACAGCACTCGCCCCCTTCCGTTTGGGTAAAAGTTTCAAATTTATTTGCCTTGCACTTTGCCCGGAAATTAAAAATTCAACCCTGCCATGAAGTAGTTGTATATATACTATATTGCACAGTGAACCGAAGGATCCTAATGGAATACATAAAACGCAGTAAACAACTTGAGAAAAACTCTACATAAAACGTAGTCAGGTCTTTAAACATCCCAAGAGTGTGCTTCACAGCAAAACAGGTATCCAAAACAAAAGGACGCAATTTCCTCAATACCTGGGATCACGTAACGCTTTACATTTCACTCCAAAATACTGTGCTTGTGGCAGACAAACTCCAAGTGAGAAATATCCTTTTCGTCCGGTATTCAGTTGATTTTAATTAATATTCCTTTGTGAGGCTTATTATGAAGAAATTCAATGTCAGGAGCATGCGATTTCTTATATATTTTTTTTACGTCAATTAGTTGAAAGGAAAAAAAGTCCCCCGTCCCTAAATACAGTGAATACCTTTACCTGACTTCTTTAAATCGTTAATGTTCCACGACAACCCGTCTTGGGTTCGTAAAGAACGAGATTCCGTCTCCGAAATCCTTCCAATCAATTTCACTCATCCGCATAATAAATTTTTTACTCTTGATCAGATTTCGCCCTTTAGGCACTGGCGGATGACATTTCCTTTGCTGCTACCGAGTATTGGAGTGGCAATTCTTGACGACAGGACGGAATTACTAAAGGATATACAATTCCGTATGTGAATATTCCCGGATCCCGGATGGAGTTCCCTACATTCGAAGTGATTTCTTTCTTCAATGCTCGATTGGTAAACTAAACTGCTGCATTGGTTGGATGATTGTTGGGGTTACGCAAAAAGGAATAAAAATACACAAACAGAATCCTTTTGTGAACGAAGATGGATGAGGAAATTTTAGAATTATTCCTGTCCTTTGAATGTTTTTCCTATATTTTTGTATACAACGGAGGAGAGTCGCTGCGGTTTCTTTCAAAAAGGTTGTACCAATAGCTCCTGGGGCCTGGGGGTAAGGAAGCACAATCGCTGATGCTCTGCAATCGGCTGCGAGTTGATCTCAAAGGAGTGTCACTCTAGAGTTATGAACAAATGGTTAGTTGTCTGATGAAAGTATTGGTTGAATGTTCAGTCAACTCCCCTCCGCATGTTCGATACCTGAACCGAGTACCGTACCAAATTACACGTTACTAATTAGCTAATTAAAAAAGGGACTCTGCCTCGGAAAACAGACAGAAGTGAATTTGTAATGAAATTTTTAATTAAATTTACATTGAAACATGAAAGCAAAACAAACAAACGGCAAGCTCATGTTTCAGTGACAAATTTGTCAAATTAAAAACAAACTGATACACGTTACACAATTTTCGATCCCACCCATAGACCCATTGGCATGAAATTGACTTAACAGTGGGGGCAAGCGAAACGCAACGGATGATGGAAATGGGTTTCAAAGGTATAAGTGGTATTATGTCGGGCAATAAATTTAGGGGAAGGCACTCTGTTCATCTATATTTATAAAACTAAGTATGGAAAATGCGTACCTATGTTTTCTATGCAACGATGGCCAGTGCTGCATGAGTAGGAGCAGCTGGATTGGCTATGAGCTGCGCTAATGGAAAATTGTCAGATTAAATGACTTCTTTTAAGCAATGCTTAGCTTTAGGACTACACAGAGAGATGGTTCATAGCTGAAATAAATTAAAGATGAAATAAGTATCTATAAACATCGTCGTATAAGTTTCGGAGTTAAAACCGTTTATTTAGCTTTAAAAGGGGTAACTTTCCTTCAAGGCTAAGCTCCTCTAAGATACAGAGCAATTTTTAATGCGTGTAAACCTTCCCTGAGAAATCAGGTCACAACAGTGAAAACCGCATTGAAATCCGTTCATTGGTTCTCAAGATTAGCAGCAACAACTCTTTTTGGACTTTTCTTTATACTATGCATGAATTATGGGGACGTACAAAGGACGATTTCGAATCGGCTGAAAATGTTAATAAATGTATTCAATGCTAATGTATGTAAATATCGTTCGTTATTGTTAGTGAATGCATTACTGCCATTAAAAAACGAGGTGTTTTAAGAACTACAGTGGAAGTCAATTAAAACTACCAGTTGATTATAACGTCCATTTTCATTTCATTTGGTGGGTTCATTATATATTAAGCTATTCTTCCGTCCGATATAACGTCGTCGACTCGTCGTATATAACGAAATGTTGGATATAACGACCCATTTTTCGGAAAAAATTCAGTCCTTGTCGTCGGGTATATCAACGAAATGAGAGAAAATAAAAAACAAAAAATAATTTTCTGCAGTTTATTTGACGTGTCGCCGTAAAAGCTGCTTTTAAATTAGTTTTGGTTTACGCGTCTTTAACAAAAAATTTAGCATTTTATGTGCTTTTATTTAATTTATTCCTGAATATTTGTGGAAGCCAGATATGGCAGGCGACCGCTGGTTATAACGACCTCATTTCATCGGTCCCTTCACCGTCGTTATAAGCGACTTCTACTGTATTTCATTTTACTTCAAACATTTACAAAAATTTAAATGATCATAAAAGTTGCTCCGCACCTTATCTCAAAGAATGGGGAAACATTTTATTTTATTTATCAGACTTCAGCGGGCCTTTAAACAATTGGACAGTTTGTGACCAAAATTAGTCTTGAAATCAACATTCTAACATTTTTCGCCGCTACTGTAAAACACGACACCCGCAAAACCAACACTTCTTTTTTACCTTTACAGACATACGAGTGTGTTATGGGTACGAACATTAAATGATTTTTAAACATTGTCCACTTTGAATACTACACTCTAATGTTTTTGATGTAAATTCGGGTTCATCGAGGTCATGAACAATAAATATATTTTAGATAGACCACGGCAAAGGGCAAATGGATTTGGAAAAGGTTGGCAATCTGCTTTGGCAATGTTTTAGCAAATCAATTCAATATATTGGGCTGACTGAGACTCAATTAAAAAAGGGAAAGACCATCCATTTGCATGGCAGTAATGTTTTTGTGTATTTAATCCGAGCTCTAAAATTTAGCTGCGATACAAGAAAAGTCCTTGGAGATAAATTTCAATGAAGCAGTTTGAAAAAGAAGTACCCTGTTCTAACCAAAAGGTTACCTTTTATTCGATTTCTAAAAAGCAATAGTCATCATTCCATTTGTTTATATTCTTTGTTCAATAAAAATCGCTGACGGTGAATCAAAATGACCGCCATCTGTGAGCTGACTCTTAAAGCTTTTCGTGAATCAGAATTAGTTGCCCGATTTCGATTAAGTAAAAACTAAATCTTCGTCTTTTAAGTCTTTTGATTCCAAAAAAATTGACAGATAAAATAAGATTGGAGGTAAGTTTTGACATATCCAAAACCAACATAAATAGAAGGTTCAGAGGAATTTTGTGTGGCATATTTGTCTGTCATATGAAGAGAAGAACGGTCGCATAAGGATACCTGTCCACTTTAAAATTGACCTCCTTTCAGTTCTATTATCCCTGCTTTCCGAACAGTAGCTGGAACAAAATCCCTTACAACTACAAACAAAAGTATTCCTAATTGGAAAGTGACACCGCACATGTGAACCTGGTTTACTATGAAGATGGATTGTATATCTGCCTCACTCCGTTTGTTCTAGAATCATTGTAGCTCCTAACAAGAACTTCAACCCAAGGCAACGCCCATCAAAACGAAATGAAAATCTCGATTTCGAATTATCGTATGCGTATCCTGCGTCATTGGTTAATAATTATTCACGAGTGGATGTGTTTGCGTATAAATGTGTTGAATTGCCCTCATGAGGATTGTCCTCTTCAAAACAACTTGATATGAACAAATTGGTTTTGTTTTGTATATATTCGATGTAACAATTTGCCAGGGCGCGTGGTATTTTAAATTAAGGATTATTCCAGTTAATTTGACTCTCTTCAAATCCACCCTTTGCAATAATAACATTTGGAATGTGATTTGAAAATAGGCCAAGAGGGACTAGTCAGAGATAATGATTTCGACATGATGCGATTGTAAGCGTTGCTGAAATTGAAGGATTACACATTTGAGCTGGCATAAATCCGACCATTCAAACATCGATTAGTACTTGGAATGAATTTGCTGTTTGAGTTGGAAAAGGGCGATACATATATGTTTTTCGAGTGAAGTTGGTTAAAAGGTCGAAATTTAGAAATTAAGAGGGGTTGAGAATAGGCTGTTGAGATTTAATTGGAAAAGTAGCTTGAATCGTGGTTGAAATTCGTGGAATGGGTGTGTGTCCAAGAGGAGCAGGTTTGTGTCCAAGATAAAATGCAAAATTGGGTTCAAATCCGAGAATTTTTCACCGGAACATTGAAAATGAAAGAGAAATCAACTTGGGTAAAGACGGCTTCTAATTTATTTTAGACTTTCCTATCAGGGTTGAAATTCAGATCAAATTAGGATCAAAATTATGTTAAAGGGTTTATGTCTAAGAAAGTGAGAGAGTCTGGTAGTTTGATTTGGTTTCTTTAAGAAGCCCGGCAAAGTAATGAAATCAAGCTTCGCCTATAGAATAATTTAGAAAATGGTTTGCATCCATGCTAAGTGTTGGCCCCCATTTATCAGTTTTTCTAACTTTCTCGTATACAAACTAAGAGACATAATTATTGTATTCAAACACGAGATTTTAATCAATTCTAACATAAGGATGACAGAGAAACTAAAAAAAGCGGGTCTCGCCTTTCTTTCCGTCTGTCTGTATCAAAAACGGTTTATACGATTTTGACAAAAATGCTTTCCTAAGGTAATATGGTCATTTCTAACTCGAAGGCAACTTCACTTTTTCTCTAAATTATCGTACAATGAATTTTTGAAAAAAGGCATATTTCGAAAATTTTGTTTTCTTTAGTTTAAACGAAAACGGGTATAACGATTTTGGTTAAAATGCATACTTACAGTAAAACTGATGTTTTAAAAATTACTGCGTCCTTGATTTTTCAATTGAATTACCGAAAACTGCTCATATCTCGAAAACCACATTTTTGATTAATATAAGACTATAGAAACCAAGTAATACTAACATCCTAAACAACACCTTGTACACAGCTTTTAGCTAAATAGTTGAGGAAGAGTATTTTTTTAACAAAACTGTTGAAACGAAGCAGAAAGTTTCGTGCGATCCAGTCGTGGAATTTATGAAGGAGGTCCAAACACGATTTTCCCAAGTTCCCATATAATTCCCAGTAATTTTTCTCTATAAAATTCAACCCCTTTCAACCATGATACAACAAAAAGCCAAAAACCGACTAGAATCCAGTGAATTATTTTCATGGGACTCAACTCCCAATGGTAGGGCAATCAAGGGTTATCCCATATCCCAGTACTGCGACTAACCACTACATACTCCATCCAGCATACAGTTTATTGCCATTAGCGTGCCATGCCCATGCCAACTTCACATTAAAACTGCAATTAAGCTAAAAATAAATAAATTTTTTGTTAAATCCTTCCTCCATTCGCTTTAATTTTACTAATGCTATGCAGATATGTGTAAAATGTGTAAAATGTATGCATTATCCTTTCCTTTGCCATGCAGGCTTTTTATATAACTTTTTTTTTTTGCAAAATCAATGATGTTAAACAATCTCCGTACAATGACTCCTTGGGGGATAATAACAAGAGTTCCGCAGACTCTTGGTGTTGTGTGTTTTGAACAAACAAAACACCCTCGTATACCGAGTGAACGTCACGACCGGAAGGCATTTTCTTTGCTTTTAATTACGACAGAGAGAAAAAAAGAACAGAATATTGTCCGTTTGTCTGTTGGGGTTCCGTATATACCTACTCTAGACTTTCACTTCATCCCCATGGTTATTTGGCGAAAGCCAGTCAGTCTCAGTCTTTCAAAAATCCTTAAGGATAATAAATTTAATGTGGCATCAGCATGAGAAGTAGGTAGCTTTTGTTTGGAAAACCGAGAAATCCCCAAAAATTTGTCTCCTGGGCATTAATCGAGACTTTATTACTGATGATGTCCTTATTAATAGCGCATTAAAATAAGTCGTCAGGACGATGCCGAAAAATTGGGAAAAAATGCATACGGGAGAGCTACAATTGTTTTGAATGAGATTTTCCAATGTTTTTTTGAAAGTTGACATGGGTTACAGTCTTTTGGGGATTTTAAGAGGAGAAAACTACGACTTTCTGGAGGCTTATTTTGGCTAAAGTCTTATCCCCTGAATTGTCAAAATAAAACTGAGCAATTGAGTGCAAGGAGAATTTAAGATGCGACAAGTCTGTGGGACTCAAGGCCTAGCTTCTCAAAACCATTCGTTTTAAATTTTTGGGACGAATGGAGGGGATCTACAATTTTACGCCGAGTCCAAACAGCTAATTGAAAAGATTTTTCATGACAGTTTTACTCTCGGATGTTTGTCAGGCGTTCGCGAGAGGTGGCGCAGTGGAAAAAATCGTTAAGATGTAATTTGGTTCTTTCGGGAATCGCACCGGGAACCCCACGCTTAGTAGTCCAACACACTAACTCTAAGCCACTGCGCCACATGAGAAGCATCCTTAAAAAAAAAATATGTTGCTACTATTAAGGAGTCGTACATCAATGCAGGGTGTTTCGTTTTTCACAGTGGTTCAACATTTGCCGTGCAACAAGGAGATGTTCTATCACCGATTTTGTTCTTACTCACGATCGTTGAAGAAGTCAGCGGTACCAACAAAAAACTTGGTGTCCCGTTTGATAAGCTTAGCCATTTGGACTACGCGTTGCCTGGCAAACAACATTAGCGGCCAAATATGTCATTCACTGCAACAGAATGAGCAGGTGGCTGGCTTCAGGATAAACGTTGGGAGATCATAGAAGGGGGCTCGTCTGGATAGCAATGTGTCACTCGATGGTGGAAAATGAAGCTCATAGTGCCAAAAAAAGTGAATTCTTAGTATAAACAAAATGTGCTGTAAAAATTGTATGGAAAGTCCCGCTAATTTCAGAGCTAAATTACAGATTCCCATTTCGCCAGGAGATATAAACTGAAGGTAGTCAAAAACAAAGTTTGATGCAAATCCACCGAGTCGATCAGGCTGACGCTTGGTCTACATAATAATTTCGAATTAAAGCTCCGGGATAACAATTTCAAGCGAAAACATTTGGACCATTTAGGAGCACGTAAAATTCGAATTGCACAGAAAATACGGGGGTCGAATCGCGACATCCGTGAACGAGCATTACGTGACGAAATTCGTTGTTGTTTCACATGTAAATCAACTTAAATCTGTGAACATAATTCTCGATCATGGACGACGCGATTCGACCCCAGTTTTCCTGTCAGTAAAATTCATCGCCATGAAACAGCCTATACCTACTTCTTTGAGTTACCAACTAGTTAATGAACACTAGTCCACCCTATAACCG
This sequence comes from Cheilosia pagana, assembly GCA_936431705.1. Lineage (NCBI taxonomy): Eukaryota > Metazoa > Arthropoda > Insecta > Diptera > Syrphidae > Cheilosia > Cheilosia pagana. Next base: position 5,841,793 of record OW386169.1, read on the forward strand.
GGTCTGCTGCATATAACAGATTTACCATTACGGATCATAGAAGTAAGTGCTGGTAATACTGTTGCTGCTGATTTCTGCATCAGCTTCCCATTTTTTGAGAACCGCAACTAATTTTGCTCAAGTGTAAAAAGCGTTAAAGAATGGCGCCCAACAAAAGGACAGCCGCCAGCAAGTCTCATATGGGTTAGATGTATTCTGTGTGTGTTTTTGTGGGTGTATGGTCGTAAAATTAAATTGCCCACTCATTTATAAGGATGGGCAAAAGTGTAGGGTGGGGAATCATGAGTTAAGCCAAGTAAAACCGAAAAAGTGATTAATTTAATGTGCTGTCCCAACTGAACCGTAAGAAGGCGATTATACTTGTGACAATATAAATCACTTGGCGTTTTAAAAGTGGCTCTACCAATAGGTTATGTGTTGCTTTAACAAGTGCATTCCGGTTGTGTGTAACTAGTAACTAGATGGCGTTGGTAATTAATTTATAATTTATATAATAATTTATATAATTTATAATCAGTTCAATTATTTCGGTTTATAAAAAGACATCTCGCTTGCTTTGCAACCACTCGTACCCGTGAAATTCGTCAGGTAGTTTTTCTTCGCACTACTTGTGGAACTCGTCGGGAAGGTAGTTTTTCTATTTTCACGGTTATGCTATACGAATTCTGGTTGCTGAACGCCATACGGACACATTTCAAGCCATAAACCAATCGCTACTGCCTCAAAACCTAGCTTTCTGATGAGTTGGCATTGAGAAAAATAAAATGTTTCTTATCTGTGACTCCTAGATGGCGCTATAAGTTAGTTAGTAGAAAGATGCTACTAGTTTCGAGTGGATCTCGATGAGATAAAAAAAAGAAGCCTGGCAAGCTCAAAGCCCCAAAGCCAGAAATGTATTATCTAGCAGCACTGTTTCTTAAGAAACGTCAAACCCAAAAGAAAGTGAAAAAGTCTCACCTCCAGTCCACAAAGGTGCGATCTTCGACCGGTCGTACACCATCCCACATTCCTCTCATTCCAGTGACACATTAAATTCAAACAGCCACCACTTTTGGCATCTTCTAGTGTTTGCATAATGGAAACGTCAGAATGCCCAATTAGCAAGTCCTTTGGCAAAACTTGTAGTGGCGTACATCGCCCCTTCAATTTGTGTGTGTCCTCGATTCGGCGGAAATGCATCCAGAATCGGCGTGTCCTCTCAACCGAAGGACCAACCCATCGACTGTGCTTTTAGTAAATGTTTACTTTGTAATTAATGACGAAGAGTAGTGTTGAATGATAAATGATGCATCCGATGTCAAATAGGAAAACCCCTCAGCAATCCACTTCTGCCCCTTTATAGACGAACCAAGTTTGAATAATTGCTGCATCGCATAAAATCGCACGTCCTTCCAAGAGAGCATGGCAACGTTCAACATCCCGTCCTTGAATTCCCCCCAAAATGGGTGCGCTTTAATTATTTACCCAACATGGCAGCTCTCCAATATCAAATGGAAATCGACTGATCTAAAAAAAATGCGCCTTGGCGTCCCGAAAATCCAGCTATACATTCAAATCAGTAAAATGGAGGTTACTCAAACGTCTGGCTGAACAATGAGTTATGCTTGCGTCTGCAATTCGTTTACCGCAATTATTTGCCGCTGTTGACTTGTCTTTTGTTGCGTACATACAGCGGGGGGTGGTTTCCCTTGTTTCCTTAAAATATTATCCACACTGGCATAAGAGTCGTGTTTTTTCTGAAAATGGAACTGAAACAAACAACTCGTGTGAGAAAGTATTTGCCTTATCTCAAGTGTATTTTTTTTGTCTGTTTCCAAAAGATTCGGCATCGGCATGCGGCAACCGGCAACGAAAAACGCCTGGCCGAAGAGGAACAGAGAAAGAATAAATAAAATTAATTGGATTTTCGCTTCGCTTCGGAAGCATGCGAATTAAGGCGAAATTTTTGCGAATGAATCGATTTTGCTCCTTAATTTGGTTGGGTTTTCCTTTTCGCAGTTGTTCCTTTGAGTATGCGGCTGCGGGTGTTCTTCTCTTATTCTTTTGGGGGTTTCCAGCGAATGCGATGATTGAGTATAAAAGCTTGCTGTGTCGAGTTTGGTTAAGTTTCTGTTTTATTTTTTTTTTTTTGAAAATGATTTGTTAGCAGAAGGCGTGTGTTGAAGTTGCTAGCCGAAAGGAATAGTCTATGCGAGGCAGTAATTTGTTTTCGCAAAAGATTTCATGCTGTCCAACTTTGTGAGAGATGAGCTGACCACGGTGTTGTATTGTGTATTTGTCTAATTTGTTCCAACTTTTATTTTAGGCCGAAGGAATTCGCTTGCCACTTAGGGCTTAACAGCTGACAGGTCTAATTTTAAGAGGTAGGTCGGAGGTATTTGCCAGAGGTCAGGTATACTAAATCCCACTGCAACGAAGCAATTTGTTGAAGAAGGTGGGCAATGGGCTGGAAAAGACTGATTGAACTGGAAATAGGTAGCAGACAGACTTTTGAAAATACTACTTCCTGATTAAAGTCAAATTTTGACACCGTACACTTTTGTAGATTCATAACAAATATTTACAGTCACAGATAATAAAATACTTTGCAAACAATTCCACACACTTTAATCAATTGCTGTTTTCCAAGTTCGGAAAATAGCCTTATTATTTGACACTAGATAAATGACTTCACACAAAATCGTTATGCCATTCTAAAGGCGCAATAGGTTTATGCGAGCTTTAAAGCTGGTGTCGATCTTTAAAGCGAATAGGTACTTTCGAATTATATTCACTTAATGATTTTTGAGAAGCTACATAAATGTTAAAAATAAGAAAAATAGATCAAAATATGTCAATTTAGAAAGTGCGAAGAAGACAACTTCAAAAACGCGGACACCACGCAACAACCCGAGATTTTTTCACTGAGGGATATGCAATCGTTTTGACAACTATTTTCCTAAAACGAAAGAATTCACATTTCGGTGAGAAGTCTATCGTTTTCTCGCACTCCCTATCTCTCTCTCTCTCTCTCTTTATCGCAAAACAAAATAAATGTCAACGTGACTTTTCTAGGCAATACAAAAAAGTCTAAACCTCCTGTCAAATTGTTAGAAGAAAATACAAATTGGAGAGAAAATTGTGCCAATTGGAAATAAAAGTCGTCAGCAAAACAATCAAAATGGCGGTATAAAATTTATAAAATGGTTGATAAATAAAGTACATATACCTACATGAATGGTGGGCCAAATTTTTGCAAATGGCCGCCAATGTCAAGTCTGTTTTGACATTTGTGGACTTGACAGATGTAGAATACAAGTGAACAAGCCATGGAACGATACACTCCCCAAGAACGCGCAACAATTCGTCTGTATAGTGTTGGCGCAGCGCCAATCCCGTCGCCGATTCGACGGCCGTCCGACACCGACTGCGCAAACAATGCGCCGTTGGGCCACCAACCTTGAAGAGTATATGGAGCACACGAGAAGTTGCCAAGAGTGGCCGGCCCCGGAGCGCCCGTTGTGCCGAGAATATCGCCGCTGTTGACGAGGATGTCGAGCTGTCGCTAGAAACATCGACCAGACGCCGTGCCTTGCAATTAGCCATCAGCGGGTCGTCCCTAAGGCGACTTGCGCAAGTTCCCGTACAAAGTCCAGTCCGTGCATTAGCTGCCGCCAAACGCGTGTAACCTGTGCCCAAGCCACACTCAATCTCGAGGACGAAGTGGACGATTTTTCGACCAAAATCATAATGAGCGATGAGGCTCATTTCCACCTCAGCGGGTACATGAACAAGCAAAACTTTCGCTTCTGGGGCACCGAAAATCCACGAGTGATGCACGAGGAGCCATTACACCCGCTCAAAGTTACTGCATGGTGCGCTATAGGGCCATGTTAACCGAGTTTTGTCTGCCGCAATTGGACGAATTAGGACTGGAGGACATGTAGTTCCAACAGGACGAAACTACGGCACACACTGCGCGAGCCACAGCCGAAATTCTGAAGGCGGCTTTCCCGGGTCGCCTCATCTCTCGTTTTGGCGATTTGCACTGGCCCGCAAGATCGACTGATTTAACCGTTCAAGACTTTTGTTTGTGGGGTTTTTTGAAGTCCCGTGTTTGCGTGTTTACAAGCACGAGACCCTAGAAGCCCTCAAGGATAACATTCGGCACGAGTGCGAGAATCTGTCGCCCGAATTTCTCGCCGAAGTGATGAAAAATGCCATAAAACGTGCCCGTATGGCAATCAATTGTGACGGCCCGATTTGGCCGATATCATCTTCTCGACTTGACCAATTAAATTCTAAAGGTTCAAATAAACATAAGAAAAAAAATTAACAACATCGGATGACTGCTTTTGGCCCACCTTGTATTTTCTATTTGCCTTGCTGCATTCACATCGAATCCGCAAACAAACATTTCGTTTCCATTGTTCTCAGCAATCTTGGCATGAAAACCCAAAACTTGCAATAAAACAATACTTTGCCATTAAACACAACGCAAAAACTAGATTCGTCGGTAACGTCACTTTTCCTTCGTCAGCCACACAATACGAACTGTCAACTTAGTACTCAGTAACGAATTTCTTGACCAGATTCGCCGGCAACCCCTCCATGAACGTCAACTGAAAAAAGCTGTGCATGTAACCGATTTAGGCCAATCAAAACTGAGACACGTTAAGTCAGGTAGCTGTCAGACTTAGTTGTCAATTTCAGACAATCGTTTGTGAAGCGTTTCATTTTTCGTTATGCCCCTCTTTTGATAGGAACGACTGTTCCGTTCGAATTCGTGCGGCCTCTGGTGAACAAAAATTATGTACGGTAATAGGTTATATTAAAAGATGCTAGACATTCGGCCCTAGCGAGGTATCTGTCGGAACGGAAAATTCTCCGCAACACATACTCTGTCGGTGACTCAAATCCAAATCGTAAACAAATTCCGCAACCAATTTCTGTCGGAGGATATCGGAACCTAGCTGTCAAAAATTGATGAAAAAATGCACTTCATCGCACTTCAACGTAATTCGCCGATATCCGTTACAAAATGTCGGAGAAATATTCCGAATAGAGGTTCCGAAGAATACCTCGAAGCAAAAAACCTCCGAATCGTATAAAATCGGAGAATTTTCCGTTCCGACGGACACTTCGCTGGGGCCGATTTGTTTCATCTGCCGTGTAAAGGCTTCGCCAGATTAATTTACGCGGCGCGGTAAGATTATTTTGAGGCTGCGTTCTAACCGCCGCGCCGCGATCTGTATTTTTCACAACCCCGCGTTTCGCCGCCGCGTTCCAACGCCGCGCCGTGGTGAATTCAACGCGGAGTAGAAAACGCGCTCTGTGTGACGGGGGATATGTATTACAGTATATATTACAACGCGGCGGTGAAATGCGGCGGTAAAACGAGCCGCATTTTCACCGAAGTATAGATTTCGGACTCGCGTTTGTTGGATGACTTTTGTTTGTAGAAGACTTAGTTTCCAACAGAGGATAGATTGATTCAATTTGTTTGTGAAAGGCCTTCGGGACATTTAAACTCGACTTGGGCGAATATATTTACAACAATTTGAGTTGAGAAATGTCCTTTTTCTAACTTTTCGTGGGGATCGCCTCTCGTTCAACTGATGGCAACCATCTGGAAGTGTCCTAAATTTTTATTCATACCTACCATGAGGCAAGGCGGTACTAGATTTGTACATTCGCAAAGTGGCTAAAAGTTATTTTTACAGCGTTATTAATTTCCGACAAAGTCAGTATATCTGGAGACCTTCCTCCTGTCCTAAGGAGTCAATATTTCGAAACCAATCTCCCTCCCCACCATTACTTTCATTACCATAACTCAATATTTGTTATCGCAAAAACATAGGTAGACCTCCTATATTCGTCTAAGTCCTTCATATTTACTTAACTACTTCTGTCAACAACAGGATACACAAACGACAAACAATAACGAAAACAAAACGGAGCAAGCAAAAAAAAAAAGAAACGCTTTTAATTTGAAAGAAAATATTGGACTCTCAACAAAAATGTTCAACTCGACATTCTTTGCGTCATATCCTGTTGACTTTTGCCACCCGCCTACACGTATACGGCGCCCATTCTACGTCATTCATCCATCACACATGCCATGCTTTCCATTTTCTTTCATCACCATCATGTTTGTGTGCAAAAAATCCTTCAAGCATGAACCAGAGGAAATAAAATAGGATCTCCACCAACGCGAAAAAGTATCCACTTCAGTTCGAAAAGGAAAGAAAGTTGTTTACTCAACGACTCAGCCAGAACTCTGATCTGATGGAAGAAATTGAAAGACATGGTATGGGGTCCGACCCACACCTCTCCAACAAACACGCACACACACACACGGCGAGTCAAAAATTAGAAAATATGTCTGAGAGCGGAAAAAAAAATACGTAATGGAAGAAAATGTTTATCTAGATATAAGAAAAGCCAAAAAGAAAAGCAAAGCAAACACGCTTTGCACTTGGTCCCTTTTTGACTCCTCTCTTCTATAGCGAGGACTCCACTTTCCACTATACACAGCTGAAGCTTGATGAATTTCCTTGTTTTAGATTATGACTATGCGATGACAGTTGAATGAAACGAACGCCTTTTGCCTGACTTCAAAGCATTCTCGCATCGGACATAATGGTCAGAGCTGGTAAAAATGGTCGTAGGGGGTTAGGGGAGGTAGGGGGTGGCTGGCTGACTTCGGACATGGCACAAACAAATGGGAAATATTTATAGTTGACAAATAAGAAAATATACATTTGCAGTCGAGCGTGCTTTATGCTTTTGTTTGCCTTTTTGGATTAGAATTCATACTCAAGAGAGCGAGCTGTATATGCATGGATGTTTTTGATGTTGCGATATCTGAGTTCCGCTTCGGTGGTCATCAAGTGGATCGATATGGGAATGGGAGGTTGAATCGGTGATTCTTTTTTAACCAGTGGGGAACAAATTAAGAGGGGGGAAACCGACCAGTATCGGTGAAAGCTGACAGAACGAAAAAAGAGGAACCCAAAAAAGTGGGTCCCGAAATTCTGTCCGTCTGCTCCTGGTCTACAGACTAAACTGCTGAACGGATTTATTTCAAACTTCGGATTTGGAGTTCGTGGGCTTACAGTTCGGGCCACTTTTCTTTTTGGGAACGTCAGTCCTGATATTAACGTTAGTTCCCGTATTACGGTTTCTAACAAGTCTGATTTTTTCGAAAACGGCTCTAACGATTTCAGCCAAAATTGATATTTGAGCTTAGGTAGTTGGAGTTAATCTCACTGCATGGCCAGTTTTTCGTTACAAAATCGAAAGCGTTACTTTTGAAAATTGGACCTATCTCGAAAACGGTCTATACGATTGTAACAAAAATTCATTCCGAAGGTAATATGGTCATTTTTAACTTGATAGCAAATTCACATTTTCTCTAAATGATGGAACAATGGATTTTTGAAAAAAGGCATATTTTGAAAAATTGGTTTTCTTTAGTTTACATGAAAACGGCTTTGACGATTTTGACCAAAATGCATACTTGGAGTAAAATTGAGGATTTAAAAATTATTGCGTCCTTAATTTTCTATTCCAATCAGCAAAAGCGCTTTGAAGAACTCCTCATATCTCAAAAACCCCATTTTCGAGTTGGATACAACTTTAAAAATATGTATTCCCTAAAAGATGAGAAAACAGAAACTCCTGATACGCTTGTCCTCTCACTCAAAAATCTTGTAAACTACTTATAAATATTAAATTTTATTTATTCGAAAAGCAGGAGGTACTTTTTGTGAGTTTGGTAGATTTTTTTGAAAGTTTTTCACTTCAAAACCTGTTACATTTTATCGGTCCATGGAGAACGCCACCCACAGATATTGAAAGAAGCATTTTCCTTCCCTGAAAGGCCCTCGTCTAGAGACAAACTAGAAGCACGACAACCATATACGTCAATGACCCATCCGCCTGTCTCGAATATCTACATAAAAGCAATAGGAAAGCGAGAACCCCAGTCTGAGTGTGCTTCATCAATCACGTCAACAGTTTTCTCCGATACTCAACAGAAACAGCGCACACCCCAGCAAGACCGTCCCAGACCGTGCGACAAAGCTATCTCTGGGCGCACAGATTCCAACTCCAACAGCGAAACAGGAAAAGACTACATCATCATCATTATATTTCAACAACGCCCTGTCACCGCCATATCTAGAAAATAACCGAGTGTATCGGCATCAATGGAATGACTTTGCTCATTTTATCTGAAAGGATATCCACACACTCATGCGACTGTGGGGGTGTGCGACGTACAACAAAGACATCATTTCCGTCTTTTATCCTTGACTTTGGGCGCGCGCTTTTACACTCGCTGTTCTTTTGTTTTTAACGATAAATGACAGCAACCCGGAAAGAATCCTTCCGCTGTTCTCAAAGGCGATGCTAATACACAAGACGCAAAAATCTCGATTTTAACACTTGACTTGCATTGTGTCCCCAATCTGCGAAGGTGCTGATATCTGCGCACCCCCATTCGGCTGCCAGTGTCAACCACCGCCAATTGATGATATAGGAAGGAAAATTCGCAACTTCATCCTTTGAAAAGGTAGGTCCTTCCTATATCCTACACTCAGTTTTGTATCCTTTTGTTAGCGCGCCCAGAGAGCACTACAAAACAGCTTTTCTTACGGGCACGCGTGTTCCTTTTTTTTTTACGCTTTTTTGTTGTATTTGTTGTGCGCTGCAGCTCTTTTCGCCATCGCAATTGAGTTGTGCTCGAGATATGTAGAAAGTTGATGATGATGGCTTAAGCGGGCGGTGGCTTATCCCTTTGTGGCATTATCAATGGCAAAATTTTGCACATGAGTTGTCCGCTGTACGTATATCCTTGTTGGGTTGTTTTTGCTGTTCTTCATAGATTTTTAGCCGGCTTTTTGTGCATCCTTCCCAAATGTGCACTTTTAAGTGATGATCCCGCGTGTGCTATTTTTTTTGTAGGTGACGATGAGAGGACGAGAAGCGCAATATTTTTTTTCCGTGTTCGTTTGTCTGTGTTTGAAGACGTGTCGTTGAAGTGAAAGGATTTCATAGAGTGCATTGCATTTAGAGGGATCTCATTGATGACACATTATAAATTGCTTCTGAGTGGATAAGAGGAGATTGGCGTTCTTCCTTCTTTCTTGTTTTTTTTTTGCCTGGATTTGTGTGGCAGATAGGTAAAGTTTTTTTTTCGCATTTCAAATGGATATCGCTGCTGGTGTCATTTATGATCAAGGATGGGATATAAGGATTAAGGAGAAAGAGACTGCTGTTTTTTTTATTGGTCTTGACAGATAGGAGTGGGTTTTGGCAGTGAGTGCGAGTTGGAGGCTTATAATGGTTGGGTGGCGATTGTAGTTTTTAACACCTTTGAGGTAACTTCGAATGTGACACTGCAGAGAACAAGGAGCTAGAAGATAACAGTTGTGTTTACTGACAATAATTCCGTCGAACACATCAGTCAAATTCAGTCAATCTTAGTTTCCTTCTATAAAACTTTTGTGAAATGCTTTTGAGCTTCGATGAGCTTCGGCGCAGTGTCTAAGTGGTTAGTGTGTTGGACTACTAAGCGAGGGGTCCCCGGTTCGAATCCCGAAAGAACCAAATTACATGTGTATGTTTTTTATCACTGCGCCACCTCTCGCGAGCGTCTGACAAACATCCGAGAGTAAAACTGTCATGAGTTGCTTCTCAATTAGCCGCTTGGACTCGGCATAAAATTGTAGATCCCTTCCATTCCTCCCAAAAATTGAAAAACCACACAAAACGAATGTTTGTAAGAAGCTAGGCCTTGGGCCCCACAGACCTATCGCGTCAAAATATTTTTTATTTATTCGATTTTTATAGTTTCGCGGGCTCACAGGAGTGAGAAAAACTTTATAATATTTTGCAACAGCAGAGTTTTCGACTTACGGTAGGTTTAGAGCTAGGGAAAGGTAGAAAGATGTGCTAAAAATCGATGCAGTGGGAGGTTTCTGTGAGTTTATAATAACAGCTTGTTTGTGGTTTTTACAAGCTTCAAACGATTAACAAGGCTTACGATTTGTTTTTGGTTAAATAGACATTAAAAAGCCGCCTTAAATTAATTAAAGAAAACACGGAAAACAAACCCTAAAAAGTCGAGATTTTTGAAGATTCTCAAGGCGTCCATCCACTGTCAAAATGTATGACACGCAATATGCAAATTATCACTGAATGACAGCTGGCTCATGCATGACATTAATTGTTTCTTGTTCTATCATACCGTTTGACAGGCATCCCAATAGGTGCATAAGCAGATTTTCTTGTGTTGTATGAACATGCACCCTCCATGTTTGACAGTTTATTAAACCCTTTAGACGTGTTTTTCTCGCGGATTCTGTAGATGCGATTTTTTAACATTTTTAACTGCTTTTGGTGAATTTTAAGACCATTTAGTGTTTCGTTTTTCCGATCCTTACAATTCCAAGTCGTGTTTGTTTATTTATTTATTTATTTATTTAACTAGAATACTAATGTCACAGTTAATCAATAATGAACAAATTTTAAAAAGCTTATTATTTGAACATACTGTTTTACATTTCCTTCAATATTTTTTTAAAATTGAATTTGGAGAGATTGAAATCAATCACATGGCTTTACTTATTAAAATCCCTCGTCAGGTAATTGATGGGGCCATTACTTCCATAGTTACAATGTCCTTTGGTATAAAAAAATTGCGTTCCTTGTTGTCCTCGGTCTGGTATTGATGTTTATGGAATTGAGATTATGTGGAGTTGATGTTACCAGTCAGAACGCAAAACAGGAATATATAATATCATTGGATGGCTCTCTTCGTAATTCCAAAGTCTGAAGATTCAGCAACTTTAACCGACTTATGTAGGGTGGAAGACGACTTTCGGGGTTCCAAGGCAAATCATGTAATACGAAAAGAAGAAACTGCTTTTGAATACTTTCAATTCTTGCGATTCTAGATTCGAAGGACGGACACCAAACAGGACTACAGTATTCCAAAACAGGTTGGAAGACAGAACAGTATAGAGTTTTGGTTACATAGGGATCCTTAAATTCCATTGAGAAACGTTAATAAGTCCCAATCGGCTTCTTGCCTAACAATGGAATCCAAATGAAGACTGAAGGTGAGATTTTTGTCAAAGACCACACCAAGATCATTAAAGCAATCAACACTTGCAACAGCTTCCTCATTAATAAAATAAATTGTGTCAGTTGAATTTTGGCGTCTCGTGAAGGTCATGCTTTTACACCTCTTAAGATTAAGCTGCATAATAGTTCTTTTTACACAATTCGTGCATGCGGTCAATATCATGCTGTAGGAAGATATAACCTTGTGGGTTGCTATATGAATAGATCAGCTTACAGTCATCCGCAAATAGCAAAATCTTTGAATATGTTATAAGAGGACATAGATCGTCCAGAAACAGGAGTGCACCAAAGGGGCTGCCTTGAGGGACACCAGAAAAAACGACCGAGACTTCCAAGAGAAAGAGACTTTAAAAAGAGTTTGAAAGTCGCCCGCTTTCATATAAGCCCTACCTTACCTTACGTGCCTGTGCCGGGTGTCCGAATACTAATTGGTTTTGTTATTCATTATTCATTATTTATTATTCATTCATAGGTACCTACCTTCAGTTAGAATATTCAGTCGTCTTTCTGTCCTGATGTTTGTTACCTACTCACCAGTCTTAGTTCTGTGCGGGTATTTCCACAATTACATCAGGCCCCGTATTCGAAATTTCCCTCAATTTGCCGTGACGTTTCAGAACATTCATGAATGCATTTATTTAATTTAATTTAATTTTTAATTAACCATCAGTAGTTACCTTTCCTGGCGAAATGCATAAAGAGTTCCCTAGTTGATATTTCAAAGTTCAAACTTCAAACTTCAAACTGACTTCGTTCAAAATATCCCAGTATTTGTTCGCTCTCGGATTTTCGAAAAGCCTCTTACATTTCTCTTTGCAACGTCCGCCATGCATGACTCTCTTAAACACTACACAGTTTAACAGTTGAACTAAAATTTCCCTACCCCACTCATGCGCACTTAATGCAAACAAATGAAAATCCACCACTCCAATAACATTGTGGTGAATATTTTCCCACCCAAACAAAATGTTATCCCGCACCTGTATTGCCTTCGAGTATTCATCCTCAAATCGATTATCCTCATATGAAAATTACTCCTAACTAAGTTCTGCCAAAAAAAAACCAGATTGCATCGGGTCAAACATTTGACACCTGTCAGCTGTCACTGATCTTTCACCACGTCGCAAAAAGTCAAACCCTTCACCAGAAGATTAAGACGATTTACGAAGCGAATATGATTGCTATCAACAATAGCCAAAAGGTGGATGTCCTGATGAAGCTTCCGTTTATTTTGTTCAATCAACATTTTGGGGGGATGTTTATTTTGGTGTTTTTCCTTTTGTTTTCTTTCTGCTTTTGCTGTTGTTTTTCTGCATTTAATGAGTTTGGTTGAGGGGCATGTGTGGCATGACTGCTTTTGGTTGCTGAATATTTTTGAAATTTGTTTGCATATTCATACTTCAGACACATTAACGGATTGCCCGGTGTCATGGCCGCCAACTTTTGCGAGGAGGTCACATAATAAATTACATCAATTTCGGTGCCTTCTCTCTGGTCGCCATTAATTATTTGTTTGAATTCAAGGATTTGCATGTGCAAATTAAAGGGAGGAAGGTAACGCACCTGTCAGATCAAAGCTGACTTATTTATGGGTGGCAGTCAGTGGAACCTTTTTTTTTGTACTTGGGTTTAATGTTGATAAACTTTGCAGACACAATTAGCGGTTTCAAGGGTAAACATTACTACACTTTGGAGAGATGTCATTCAGAACAAGTTTAATGGCGTCTGGCAGGTATTTGTAAACTTTGACAAAGTAGTTTGCCATTGTAATCATAACTTTGAAGGTTCTTTAGACTACACCTGCAAAAAGAGAGTAAGAAGGAGTCAAATAATATTGCTGTCTGGTTTTCCCCACGAAATATTGTCCCTAATTATGGTTCAAAAATATTTCGGCGCCTCCATGTTTGTGCAGAAAATAATCAAGAAATTTGTACCTACTCTAGGAGGATGATTCACAATGAAATTTAAAACTTACTTAAGACGGCGGGCGGGATAATCTTGCGTATATCAAAGCAGGTTCAAATAAAATTGCTCTCCGGACCTTAAGAAGGTTTTAGACCAGAGAAGAATTGAAGGTAGAAAAATAAAAATAAGCTCTGGAAATGGACGGCTTTGTCGCTGAGCTTGTCAAAACTGAAGGGAATGACTTAAAATTTAAGAAAATGCCTGCCACCTTGAAAGATCGAAGAAACAAATATTTTAAAAATGTTTTCGCGTCAAGCAAGGATAATTTGTCAAAGCTCTCCCAAAACTGTGATCCGGGCAAAGTTTAAAGGGACATTTTCTTAAGAGTGGAGTTGCTGTTAGATGTACTGAACAGAGTTGGCGGTTCCGTAGTAGAAAAGAGAGATATTTCGAATTTTCAAGACTGCCAGGAAACTTATAAAAAGAGCCATTCAATGCCAATTTGAAAGAGAACCAGTTCCGCCTTTTTTCAGTCACCATTCCCCAACCTCCTTCACTGCGGTTGCCCTCGAATAGTTCCTCCATTTCAGCTGACCCCATTCAAAGCCATTTGAAGCCATTCCCGAAGGCAGCAAAATTTAATAAATCGTCAATTCCCGATCCATCTATAACTACCAGGACATTTTTTTAAAAATTCCCCCCATTCTCAAGCCAACGATGCCGCACCAAGCGACCGAAAGGAGTTATCTCTTTTTTTTTTCCTTATCGGAATTCCCTCATCCTTCACGGCAAGGACAATGATGAATATCACGAGATGATGTAGCCCATTGCGAATGTCATCAACGGCGAATCGATTTTCAATCCCCTTATTAGTTAAGACGAATATTAAATTTACTCTCATGAAATATGTCACCGAAATCATTCAGAACCAGCTAAAAAAAAAACTGAAAAAAAAATCCGACAAAGGCACTCTAAAAGGATCAAATTTGAATAATGAATTGATTTGGGGGGAATACGATAAAAAAATTGCAGATAGCAAGCACTTTTTTGTTGCTGTTGTGAAAATATGTAAATGGGCATACTGTCCCACGGGACCGGCAAGGAAAGACAATACCGCTGATGTCTGCAGTTGCTGTCTAAGGCGACGACACGGCGGCCCGGGATGAATGGATAATTTGGCTTTCAATTAAGGTAACAAAAAAAGGAAGAAGAGGACTCAGAAGCAGAAGGAATCAATATTTTGATTTCTCTCTCTCTCTTTTTAGCTCGGCTTTCAATGCTAATTGATTGCACAGAGGAATGAGAGCGATGGCGATGTGTTGGAGCGAAGCTATAATTCTCAGAAGGATGCTTCAATTAAAACGCAAAACAACAAACGAGGACGAAGCGTGCTGCATAGATGAAAGATCTTTTAGGGTTCATTTTTGGAGGAATTAAAAATTCGCGCGATTTCGATCGGATTCGGATGAATGATTTTGCAAGGGCGGCCACCTTTCGGGGTTACAACAAGTGAGGGACTCTTTAAAGTTGCACGCACTAAGTTTAGCAGGCCTTCTTTAAAATCGGGAGGTTTAAAATATGGACTCTGTTCTGATGGGAGGGAAGAGACGTGCCCAGTTTGAAGTGGAAACATTTTTTGAAAGAGCAACAGGGAAGGGCTCCATTAATAGTGGAACCTCTTTTAAATAAAAAAGAAATATTTTGGAGCGACAGGTCTGTGGGACCCCAGGCCTAGCTTCTCACAACCATTCGTTCTGAATTTTTGGGACGAATGGAAGGGATCTACAATTTTACGTCGAGTCCAAACGGGTAATTGAGAAGCTCTTTCATGACAGTTTTACTCTCGGATGTTTGTCAGACGTTCGCGAGAGGTGGCGCAGTTAAAAAAAAAATTCCGATGTAATTTGGTTCTTTCGGGAGTCGAACCGGGAACCCCTAGCTTAGTATTCCAACACACTAACCACTTACCCACTGGTGTATAAATTGGCATACTCTTAGCTCTAAAAAAGGAGGAAGGCGACGACTTTTTTCTAATTTTGGCTATTTTGATTTTTTTTTAATGTTTTACTAAAAAAAGTTAAATTCCGATAAAACTTAATAAAAAAAAAATTAACTACAAAAATAAAAATAAATTTAAATAATTGAAAAAAATTTAAAATAAAACAAAATTGGAAATTAAAAATAAATAAATTTTAAAAATAAAAAAATAAATAATAAAAAAAAAATTGAAAAATGCAAGACGCCCAATTCAAAGCCTGGTTCTAGGGTAGAATCGAGAAATGAAGAGAATTTAGTCCGAGAAAGTCGGTATGGACATGGACTGGAGTTATGGCCCACATTTTTGACACTTTACTGTCCCAAGGACTATATATCTAATTTTTTAAAAATGAAGTAATCACCTTTAAAACGACAGCTATTTCCACTGTGCTCCATTGTCCTCTATTTGCACTTAGCAGCACTCGCTCTCCTCGTCCTTTAAATAATCCCCCCACCCAACCACCGTTCAGCGATCACAAACTGCCAATTATTGTGCCTCTTTGAAAAAGTCACGTACACGATACCGATACCCCAGGTAAATGTTTCGAACTTGATTTCATTTTACCGAAGACGTGCCAGATTTAATGCGC
Organism: Cheilosia pagana; assembly: GCA_936431705.1. Classification (NCBI taxonomy): domain Eukaryota; kingdom Metazoa; phylum Arthropoda; class Insecta; order Diptera; family Syrphidae; genus Cheilosia; species Cheilosia pagana. The sequence continues at coordinate 5,857,458 of OW386169.1, forward strand.
TCCCATCCAAATGGACAAGGACTTTTCAATTTCATAAAGAACAATAGCGAGAGAGAGAGTGGATGAAAAAAAAACATTGGAAAATGGAAATTAAATTTCCTCGAACAAATGGAAAAAGGATCAAAACATTGTACAGGTGATTTCATGTTAATTAGATTCAAACGATCAGGACTACGGCGAGCGCGCAGTGTAATTTCGACAACATCGAACATTAATTAGTTGAACAGGTGGCATTTCGCCTACGACTGGACTTAATGAGCCGGACACATAAAGGATAACGAGAACCAAATTACCGTTAATGGAAACTAAACGCCAGCACAACAGTTCATTTATGTATCGAAAGCAATGTACCCGCGTTCGCATCTATTTGTGTTTATAGACTTTAGGTCCGTTTGGGTTCTTCGGCGCACCTTTTCCAGCACTTAAATTTCCGGTTCATTAATTTTTAAAGACAATTTGAAGGACAATTGAGCTTGTTTTTCTGTCTTCTTATTGCCATCAATATTCATGTCATCGTGTACATCTACACCCGCACCCCCCACCCCCATACATGTGATCTGGAGGAATCGTATTACACCTCAATGACAGCGAAAGGCTGTCGATTGTCCTTGTTTGTTGTTATTATTATGCGCGCCTCCACATGCCCTCAAGGCTCACGGTGTGTGTACGAGATATTCGTATGCACATACGTATCCTGTTTTCTTTTAATATTCTCATGCCGTTTCCTGTTTCCACAAGGACAGTGCGAGCTCTCGTATCATTGGATCCGTACATAGCAATTTTTTATTTACGAATTGATTTACCTTATTTTTTGCGGTGACAAACGGCTCTGTGTTTAGACGGCTTTCGTGCGTAGAATGGACTTGTAAAATAGACATAGATATCTAATTACGCAGGACGATGGCGTATAGAGGTCGGATGGTGGGCTGTTTCATGAATAATACCTGCGAGGTTAGTTCAATCGTTAATTCTCCGAATACAGTATTGAAATGTATGTTCTTCACGTAGGAAGGCGAGGCATGCCACGGAAGACGTGCTTAAAATTTGAATTCACTCAACAGCGGGCGCCTGCGGAAGTTTGTGTAGCATATAGGTATAGACAGAAACCGGGGGCGTTCTTTTAATAAAATTTTAGTGGCACATGAACTTCCGAGCAAGTTGAAAATATTTCTTTTTACTGATTTTTACGCAAAAAGGGAATAAAGGACAATTTTTACATAAATCACATATACCTTGAGAGCATTTTGCACAAAGCCTTTAGGTTCCAGTGGAAGTCGTGTGATTTGATGGTTCTAAGAAGGTCGACGTATGGCTTTTGGACTTTTGATAAATAAATCAAATCATCTTCGCCTGAAGTCCGTTTTATCGGTCTCTTTCTTGACCAACTTATGGTGTTCCTAAAGGCTGTCAGCTAGGTCCGGTTTGCTTATCCTAACTATTAACAATCTTCAAAATGTAATGTCAGCCGCAGACTTTCTTTTCACCCACAGACTTCTTTCCTCGCTTTACAGCTCTACCTTCTTCAACACTAGACCTCGAAATAAGCATTATCCACGTCTTTTCTATCTACCGCACCTCGTATGGGTCTAACGAGCCATTACGAATCAATCTTCGACTTCAATCGCAGTACAACCTCACTTAAACTCGAGCTCTTTTACAATTCTTTGAGTCCTAATTATAAGATCTTAGTCTGGACCCTAAACCTAGCTTCCCACGTTTCGAAACTGTATGGAAAAAATGTCAAACTTGATTGATTGTGAACGAAAACTTAAAATATAAATCATTTATAAAAGCCAACTGAAAATTTACCTCGATTTTTTTAAGCTTCGAGATTTATTATCTGACAGCTGACCCAATTTTTGACAGCTCAAATAAATATTTTACAGTCTCAATCACTCAAAAGCTATGGTGTAGTGGGTGGAGTCATTGCTTGTGACCCGGTCGGCTCAGGTTCGAGCCCCACCGGGGGTCAGCAGTACTCGGCCACTCAAACATATAAGAGAAACGAATAATATCAGAGTTTCTCCCCCACTACACCAAATAAAGAAAAGAGAGACGAAAAGAGACCCGACATTGGTGGCCTGATTCGAATATCTCTCTCTTCTTCTTTATTTATTTATTTATTTTAGGTCTATCCCTTTACTTTTAAATCGTACGAATTTTTACGAACTCTTTGGCATTTTACTCAATTGTCGTTCCTCAACTCAAGAGAACTCTTACCCTCTTACAAGTTTTTACTCAACAAATTTCTTTGCGTAAGAATTAAAACAACTGTCAGTCGCCTTTAAACTGACAGCTGATTTGAATTTTGTCGTTCTATTACAGGGTGAACTATCTGTCATTTTGCACAGATTACTACAAAAGCGTTCATTAACTTTTGCGTAAATTTCCCTCTCTGAGAGAGAATACATCCACCCCACTGTCATTTTGACAGTATTTTCCCTTTTTACTACAAAAGTAAAGGAACATACCTTTTGACTACCCACTAATCCGATATATCCCTCTCTGATCAGTCTGCGTTGTGTCAAACTCATGCAAACGTCAAACGCTAAACGTCAAACGCTTAATGTCAAACGTAACTATATATAGAGCGAAAATCACTTGAATTTTTAGACCGAATAAAAAAAACTGAAGCTCTTTCTGCGTCAGCGAGATATTTAATTTCCACCTTCCTACCTCTACGTACTTAATGGATCAGGAAACGCTTTGATTATTTCAATAGAATTATCTAATCTGACACGTCCTCCATATGACAGAGCAAGATTAAATTGAGTTCGCTACATATACCTCTACCTGGCATTGTGGTACGTGACCTTTTTAGTATAGTGACATAATGATTGACATTGGAAATGGGGTAGAACGCCGAACATTACCAAAGTCGTTCGGAATAAAGTTTCGATGGATATAGTCGTGGAATGTACTAAATTTAGGGCAGGTTACAATAATAGGAATTGTAAGTGAGCGGGCGAATCATTTTCCGCATTTTTTCGCTCGTCAATTGAAATTTAGAATTTTGTTCTATTTTTAAGGCATTCGGATGGCATTTGCAGGCGGAAGGAAAGGCGGATGACAGCTATTTTTATGGTACAGTGTTATATGAAATATTTTTCGATTTTTCTTTCCATGTCGGGCTCAAGTCAGACTAAATACTCCTACAATATTTGCTTAAAAAACGCACTAAAAAGGGTCCAAAAAGACAAAACTAAGGTTCGAAAAAAACCGGCCAAAAAGCAAGCACAAAGGAGTCGTAAAAGCGGGGGAAAAAATGCTGAAATTCGTATTGAAAGGCGGACTTTATCGGACCGATTTTAATATTCGATTTTTATCGTTCTCCTTGAATTAAATAAGTTGGATTTTGACAGCGCATTCCCCTGCAAATGGGCTTCGCTGTAGCTAACTCTCATCTGTCTAATTGGCTCTAAAGGACCTTTATTTCTGTGCGTTTTAAGTGCGTTTTTTAATCAAATTATGTAGGGATTTTTACTCAAATGACGAGCGAAGCTTTCCTCTTACTGCAAATGGTCTCAAAAGGTAACCAAATGGACCCCATTGCAGCTAGATGCCTAACTTTTGCCATACCGACTTAAGCCCTCCAAAGAGCTAAGCCGAGTATTTTTTTTATTCTTACCGTGGTTGGCTACATTTTGCCCAAAGCCCAACTGAATGAATAAAGATCTCCCAACTAATTTATTCCATTAACAACAAGCTTAAAAGTCTGCACTCCCTTTGCATTATTTGTAGGTATACCTACACAGAGATATGTTGTCCAAAAAGTGCCAGAAAACGAACCCCATCTGCACTCACTCGGCCGCCATTTCTCAACTTTACAGCCAATCTGTGATGGCAAAAGGAGAAACTGCACAGCTCGTCCGCAAACATGCGGTATTCGCACGTTAATATTTTTAAATAACCCGAATGTGTGCACATAATGGAATTTCGTATATCCTGTCTCATGTGCCTGCATCCGTCGCACACCTGGACACCCTTTTAACAAACTGGCAACTACACCTTCTGTCATATGTATGAATATAAATTCACATCTGTGGTCGCTGGCTGATGTGTGACCTACATGGATTAACTTTACAACTTCTTTTCGTCCTCGTGAATGGGCGGACAGGAGGGTTTCGCATAAAAATATGAAACACGAATGAAAGACAAACCATAAAGCCATCCGCGAACGACGCTGGAATTGATGAAATTATTCAGAAATAATTTAAAATTCCTTTTAAATTTCACCGGACGCCAAGGCGGCTGTTGCCCGAAATACCTAAGGACGTGATTCTCTTTGTTGGGTTACATGAATAGATTTTATTTGAATCATTGCCACAAGAAGGAGAAATATCCAATATCCCATTAGGCCCCTTTCTCTGTCTCGCTCTATGGAAAGCAGTTCCAAGGACAGAAATCGACTTTTGAATAAGGATTTCGGGACTCCTTATGACTTGCACATTGGATTTGTGTTGTGTGTGTGAGCAAACGTGATGAAGATGGCAATAAGGACATTAGTCGCCTAAATTAATCAAAACGAAGCGTGGTGATATGTGTAATATCCTTACAACAAAAGGGATGGTAAAAATCCACCTTCCTCTCATATTTAAAGTTAATTGCTTTAGCGCTTGGATTTCTTCCTTTTGCTTAGGTACTCTGTGTTTTGTTGCGGTCTAGCAAAGAACACGTTCTTGATGGTACTTTCGCAGCAAGTGTAGCTTCCCTATCTTGGATCTATATATGCAACCAAGTGCATATACACACGAAGAAGTACTCGTACAATGCTTGTGCATGCAGTGTCCTTATAGAGTAAATTGCCCTTAATAAGAAGCGTTCGAAGAAATGAATGGGTATGTTCTTTTCGATTGTATCCGCAAAAGGACTCGAAGAGGAGAATGCTTTAGGAATTTAAACGCAGATAAGACGGTTATAGGAACCACTTGCAATATACAATTGAAGAAGAAGCAAAACGATTCTGATTCTCTGGAATTTGTACATCCAATCAGCATTAACTTCAAGTTGCACAATGTTGGTCTATAATTTAGAAGAGCTTTGCAATCGTTTTGTTGTTGGCGGAAAAGGAGCTCTTGTGGAATTTTTTTATGAAAAAGTCGTGCACCCATGTCAAGCTCCGCATCCGCCTTTGAAACAGAGACTGAACCTTTTTTGTCATGCCTTGAAGAGGGGGTTTCTTTTAAAATAATAAAACTGTAGCCGATTTCTATGTTAGCGTTTGGCGTGAAAACTACTGCACAGATTTCGATGAAACTTTTTTTGAAATGTTAGTTAAGATACTGAGAAGGACATAGGCTATTCCTTTTATTACCATGCTTATTTTTTGGCAGCGTTTTTAATCAAAATGTGTTTTTTTTTCTAACTTTACTGTCTTTAGTTCGCCATTACTCAATCAATTCTTAATCAATGCAAATAAAACAAAAAAATTAAGAAACCCAACACTTCCATAATTATTCTAAGCCATCAATCAGCTTCCTGTGTCATCTTGAAGCTGAGCTACAACCCAAAATCTAACATTAAAAAACTAAATTTATTGCAACATGCATTGCAACAAAAACTGCGTCGTCAATATTTCTTCGAAGTGAAACGAAAGAGAAGTAGGCGAGGTCGATCTTCTTAACCACTCAACCGATTTCAATGAAATTTTGTGGATGGGTATAGTTGGATAGTTTTATACCCGATAGGTGGCGCTGTTGTCGATCTTCTGTTGTAACAGGCCGGTGAAGCACGGGTCAGCTAGTAAATAAATAAATAGTTGGTGCAACAGGTCCGTGGGACCCTAGGCCTAGCTTCTCACAACCATTGGTTTTGTGTGCTTTTTTTTAAATATTTTTGGGACGAATGGTCCGAGTCCGAGAAGTTCTTTCATGACAGATATACTCTCGGATGTTTCTCAGACGGTAGCACGACGTAATTTGTGATTTTTGGGGGTCGAACCGGGGACTCCTTGCTTAGTATTCCACCTCAAAGCCACTGCGTATAGCTCTGCTTCCTACTCCCTCATTGAATGAACTTTGGTACTACAGAATGGGGTCTATATTTATTAGCTTCACACCTTAAATACTGAGAAGTCGTTCCTTTGAATGCCCTCTCCATGCATCGTCTGTGAAGATAGGACCTCCCATCGTATGACGAACTCTTCGCTTCATATGGAAACAATTTGTACACCGAAAAGAACATTTTTAAATTAACCTCGTGACATAGCTTTCCATATACCTTGGCAAGTTGTCAAATTTTACATTCAAATTTAAGGAAGGTCCTAATATTTTATGATGTAAACCGCAAAATCGGGCCCCAAAGTCATGTTAAAACAATGACATTTCCATATGCCCTCGAATATGTCAAATTAGAGGCCTCCAGCTCATCAAACTATTCATATGGACAGCATCACTCAAAATACTTCTAATAGCCATCCCTCGGGCTAAACAATTTCAGTATTCATAGTACAATAGCTCCTGATTAAGGTTGACCTCAATATGCGGAGGCAAATTATACATTGGTTGCCTTTAGCCAAATGACAACTATTATTGCTTCCGTTCCGGCACATAAAGGCGATTAATCTCCCAAAATCGGATTAAGGCTAAACGATTTAAATTACTTCACAAAGTCACCGTTTCAATTACGGTTTTTGGGGTTCTTCTCGAAACATTGCCGGCCTATTTCATACGACTCTGATGCGTCTGCCTCCGATGCAACTGCATGTGCTTAGGTTCTCACGTATAGTGATGCAAAACCATTAAATCGCTCATGGACATTGTGTGTATGCGTATTTTCAAAGGCATTACTGTGCAAATTTATAGGCGAACAGCTGCCCTCGATAAATGCAGGTCGGCTTTTGTGGTGGACACTATGGACAGAGAAGGAGCGCAGAAGCGTGGAAACATTGGCTGGTTTGGTGTTGGAAAATTTGTAAACTTTACAAGAGCATTTAGTGGATTGTCAGTTGAATGATAAATTAAAAAAAATATACCAACTTCTGCGACGTGTATGGGTCGCCTAAGTGCACACGCTCTATGTGCCACACATGCCACTCAAGACTCAAGTAAACGTGCTGATCTCGCAAAAGCCCATCCAAGAAACACATCCACAAAGCTCACCCAATTGGAGCCGCACATTCTCATTCACCAGCGCAAATAAATCACACCGCTCTTTCCCCCGATTTTATGTGACAAAATACCAATTTCGCACCACGATCTCTCATCATCATAATAATCCTTCGCTCAAAGGACTCACGGCAGAAGAATTGCCTTTTGTCAAGCGAGGGATGTGTAATATTAAAACGTAATTTGTATTGCACGTCACGTTCAAATGAAACTGCAATCTGATAAGCAACCAGCGATACTCTTACGCGCTATTTCTCTGGTGCTGCGCGAAAGAAATTATCCTTTATCTCGAAGGATTTCTCGTATAAATTTCTCATTTTACGCGCGACATTTTCATTAAGAGATATCCTCGCGTCTGCTTTAGTGTCAATTAAATTTTCGGTTAGAGCGCTCGTCTTTTCAAAAGGAATTTAAAATTTAATTAGTCGTACATGTTGTGCGAGTGTGTGGGTCCTGTTTTACGGTCGCTACGTGTTGGTTGCGGGATAAGATGCCTTGATTAGTTTTGATTCGCACTTGCTGTTGAAAAAAATTATTCCCCCATCAACTGTAACCACCGCAGACTAACGCTAACCGCTAAGCGAAGGCAAAATCCCAGTCAGTGGATCCTTTTTGAAAAGTGCATGTTTAGATAGTTCCGCCATCGTTCATAAATTCAATTATTCTGATGGATTTATATAGTGCTCAGCACCGCAATGTTTTCCCACATTCAACTATATTCGCCACCCTGCCTTTCAATTTTCTTGATTGAAACATACAATACATGTACTCAGGGCGGCGCGCGGTGGTATTGGGATGGTTGTCCCCGGATGTTATATATGAACCTGGTGGACGCGGCCCATGAAACTACCCACGTGCTACTGCCACGAGTGATGTGTGGCAGCCGCCGCCAGTTTAATTATAATTTAATTTGTTTCCCCGCTTTTAGTAGACTCGACTGGGTTGTGTGTGTGTGTGTGCGTGTTTTCCACTTGACGTACCTGACCTACAATCGAATTTCAATTTTCCAGTAATGAGTAAATGAATTCTGCAAACGAGATAATCACTACACTACAAGTGCTGTTTACACGCAATTTGATTGTCAAATAACTGAGGGTGGACAGGACATCTATCAGATTGGGAGGGGCGGCTATTTTGTTGAATTTATATCTGGTAATATTTTTGGGCAAATATTTGAAAACTGGGAGGGTGTGAATTTTTTCAATTTTTCATGGCTGTTCTTGCTCAACAGTTGGAAATTTGATATTCGTACCTACATACACGCAAAAGGACCTCTATTTAGCCGTATAACACGTCCCAAAAAATCATAAGTATTGATCGAGTGGTTTAAACGTGATACCTTAACAAATTCACGTACTAGTGATGCGAGATAATTCAAAATCATAAAAAAATCGGTTCGAAGAAATCGATTATATCGATTATATGATAAAAATCGTTATAATTTAGATTTTAGATATAGAAAACTTAAATGAATTCGTTTCGTTGTAGGTAAAGGTAGATACTATAGAAGGCACCATCTGCATAAAATGTATTAACCGCTTTTATTAAACTATATGAAAAAAGCATAAAAATGCATTTAATTTAATTTCTTCGAAAAAAAAATTAATTTAAAAACAAAATAATTCTTCATTTAATAATTCATACCAATAATAAATCAATGAAATGTAGAAAACGTAAATATGTCATGTTTCCTTAGTTAATTATTAACTAAAAAATGATTTTTTTTGTTAAATAAATTAGTCTTATTATTCATTTGTTTTCCAGAATTAATAATATCTATAAAATTTAATAGAAAACATTATAAAATTCCATTACCTAATGCAATAATAAATAAATATTGCTTCTTAAAGTACTCTATTAAAATATTTAGTTTGTTTAAAAGTTTAGGAAGAATCAATTAAATAAAAAACAACAACGAATTATGTTAAGTAGACTTTCACCTCGATTCAGGAAAACCCCACTGATACCTCACAAGTCACAAATCACAAAAACCTCTCAAGGTTAGGTGAAATTGATTTTGTAAAGTTTTCCCCTTACGACTTGTGAGGCTCACAAAAACAATCGAAATTGTGATCTCATATGTAGCATGATGATGATGGCCATGTTTCCCTGTTTTCCAAACATTTATTGACCCGAACCTCACAATTCATGCTATATTTTAAACCATTTCGGGGATAATTGGTAGCTGTATTAAAAAAAACTAAAAAAGATGGAAAATTTGATTTTTGACAAATGTCATTATTATTATTTTTGGTCTTTTACTTCTAAAACATTTCAGTGATAATATTTCGCATATTTTGCTCAAACTAATTTAGTTTAAAAATGAGATTTTTCATACAGAAAATGTCGTGCCAGTTTAAAACCAACTGAGCTGAATTTTGTACGATTCAGAAAAAGTAATCGAATAACACAAAAGCTCACAAGAAATTAGCCACACAAGATCTTGTGACATGTAATGCATTACAATGTCAGAATCAGATTTTTAATTTCTACATAAGCTAACAAATATTATACAAAAATAAAATATGGCTTTTAACTTTTTGGGTGCTTTTCTCAGTTTCCTAAAATATAAGAATATAATTTTTTATTTCATTTTGTTTATTTATTTTAATTCACAAGTATTTACATTAAAATAAAATGACTTGCTTAAAATATTACATATAAGGTCCAAACAATATAACACTAAATGATATGGTATTTTTTTTAAATGTTGAAGTTATAATTTCAAGATTTGAATTATGTTTAACAGAATAGTTTTTTTGGCGAACTTAAATAGTAGATAAGGTTTATCATTTATATTGTACATTTTATTTTATTTATTTTATTTTGTTAAAAAATTGCACTCAATTAAGCATTTAAAACTAACTGATGTTCAAAACTAGAGATCCATAGATTTATATATTTTAAGCGCCTTGAATGTTTACCATGGCAGTGTGCGGTAAGGAAATACAGTCAAACTAAGAAAGACAGGTTCTAAAAAGATAAGACTGTAAAGGTTGATATCGGGTAAAATGACGGAGAAGTAGATTTAAATGTTCAATTGTTCACCAGTGAGTCTATTTTTCGTTTTTCGGTTAAAATGTTTGCGGCTCGCAATATTGTAAAAATCTGCAAAATAGGGGTCTTAATTCCTTCCATATTAAAAATCGCTCAAATTTGAGCTCTAAATAGCTGGAGAACTCTATTTGGAAATTGCTGTTTTCGTCCATTTGCAGGGTTTCGTAATGTGACTCTGCAAGAATGCTATGGAATTTCCATATATTTGAGTTAGCTTATTGATCAACAAAGTCACGTTTTTGTATAAAATGCTGACCTATACCCGTTGTAACACAGAAATCATAAATCTTACCACTTTAAAAGGACGCTAAGTTTTTAAAAATTCTTGATATCGAATTGCGTTTGATGATTGTATTTTTGGTGGTCGCCACTGATGTTACTCCATATCTGGTCGAAGTGGACTTAAGGTACGATTATAAATAAAGGGTGTTTTAGAGGTATATCACTTTGAAATGGAATAAAACAAAGATGATTTTTTTAAATTAATAAAAAAACACGAAATTTTCTTTATTCGAAAGATAATCTTCTGGCATTTAATTTAAATGATTTCTGGCATATGACCCCCACGGCTGGCTCGGACGTAGTCTAATCTGGAGGTCCAATTTTCGATGACTTTTTCCAAAATTTGTGGCCGTATATTGGAAATAACGCAGCGAATGTTGTTCTCCAAGTGGTCAATCGTTTCTGGCTTATAGGCGTAAACTAGTGACTTCACATATCCCCCCATAGTCAAGCGGCGTTAAATCGCACGATCTTGGAGGTCAATTCACACGTCCGCAACGTGAAACAATGCGGTTACCAAACGTTTCCTTCAATGAATTAATTGTGGAAAGAGCTGTGTGACATGTTGATGTGTGAGTTGAAACCACAGCTCCTGTAGATCGTGGTTGCTGAATTTATGAACGAAAAAGTCAGTAATCATGGCTCAATAGCGGTCACAACTGACTGGATAGACTGATTCGGGTCTTCCTCTTTGCTACGCTCTACATCAGTAATGACTTCTTCTGTACACACTTTACGACGTCACTGTGGATGCGTATTATCATTTAGAGTAAACGTGGTGCGAAAGCGCTCCATAGTTAATCGAATTAATTGCTCTGATGGACGATTATGTTGCCCGTAAATGGACGTATTGCGTGATTTCGAACAGAACCATGGTTTTCAAAATAAATTTGCACAATTGGGAATCGTTGTTCAGGCATCAGTCTATTTATGTAACATGCCAAACCAAACTAAAAAAAATACTGGACAGCTGACAAAATGGCCGCCAGTTAAAAAAGTGTTGCCAACTTAAGGTTGTATACCTACCTCTTAAAAAAAAACCCTTTACATAAACACTCATCAAACATGAATTAAATTTGTAAATATTCACGACTGGAAAAAGCACATCCTTCAAAATCTGATTTTCGACTTCTTCATGCACCTTGCCTTTGTTTTCAACGCTCCGATTTTAATTTTTTTCAGCTGTGGCCGGATGATTATATCTGAAATAAATTTTTGAGTGAAGTTATTGATTTTTTATACGAAAATATCGATGAATCGGGTGACTTTAAATCAATTTTTGTCCACATTTTGAGTTACAAAAGCTTATTTAGTGTAGAAAATAATATCCTTGTGAGTTCCTTAATGCTAACAGCAAGTTTGGTACCAGGATCGATGCATTGTACCTCGAATTGTGCCCAAAAAATTGCTCTTTCACAACTGTTTGTAATTTCTTTCCCGCAAAGACAAAATCACACAAATTTTTATATAGTTACATTAGTCACCCCCCCCCGAATGGAATGTCCCTATTCAGTTTTGACTGACCTTTACGCTCATTGCATCCTGCTTCTAAAAAATATTTCCTTATACCTACCTACCATTGCTAAAAAAAACACAGCAGTCTCGCAAACATTTTTGTAACTCAACAAAGTCACTTACACGCTTCCTTCCACTTCATTTTATTTCGCAAATTAAATTTGGAATTCCTTGAAACAAATGCATTCTTATTGTTCCTAAGCGAGTGCGCATACCCTCTAGACACACACAATCTCGACATTCTAGCGCCATAAGGACTTGTGCATTGTATAAGGACAAAGTTTGTACCAAGTTAAATTGAAAGTGCCCTCCATAGTCGTTGCTGCGAGATTCTAAAATGGCAAAGAGTGTGACTCTGCGTGCGTGTTTATCCGGGCCAGGTTTGTTGTTTGAAGGATACACATTTCTTGGCAAAATATTGTTTCCCAGTACGAGAGGGTTTCACTCTTTTTACAAGTTCAAATGGGAGAGGTTCTAGTAATCATTTTTAGTGTCCCTAAATTTTTCAAACTCAAAATGGCGAAATTTTCCATACAAAACTGCATATTGTGATCTAGAAAATTTGTAAGGTAAAGGTTAAAAATGATTTTTAGTAAGGCGCACTGTTTTTCGAGGAACACGACACTCAGTTTGAATGTGAACAGAAGGAGCATCACCACCAATGTCAGACAGAAAAAGAACCAAAAGCCAAAGAGTATTTCTGTAGCGTCGAATATTTCCTCCCAATCCCGGTCAACGTATAATCAAACAGCACACAAAACCCAAACTGACACAGGCAATTTTTTGTTTGCCTCCGAGTCCAACGAACTTGACCCGTGCTGTTGTCAACAGTATAAAAGGCACAAGGACAACATCCGATGACATTCGGAAGATGGCTCGTGTTTGTTTGTCTGCCTGTGTTACATCTGTTCGGTGGGAAGAATGTCGAGTGTCCCTTAACCCTATTTTATGACACTACCCTTAATCGAGTGATGAGGATAAATGTGACAGAAGAGCAAGGGTCAACAGAAAGGTTTACGGAAATTGGTAACATTTTTTCCAATTCAATGATTCAATGATGGGTGGTGGCATTTGGCAGAAAAGATAAAAAGGAGAATAAAAATCCTACAGAAACAAATTAATTGCTTCTGAGCCGAGAATATCCCTCAAGTGTCCTGCATATAGCAACATGTGACACGTGCTTTCAGGGTAAAAATAGAAACAACTTGCCAAGTGCATCAAAATTAATCAGCTGTGTAACTTTTGAAAGAATTCCATCACTTGTTGCGATCATGTGGATGATGTGGATGTCCTTGCAGCAATTTATTTCGGTTGAATAAATCAATAATAATCCATAATTTAGATTACGTATATAAATTATTACCAATTCCTTTGTCCGTTCATAGCTCGACTACGAACAATTGAATCAAACAACTAACCCGACAATAGTTGCTGTGAAATGGAAATATCCTAGCGTGAAAAACAATTGTGCAATGAGGCATTGTGTGTGCGTCGTTTTGTATTATTCATTTATTTTTTAAGGTTATTGTTGCAAACATTTCATTGTTGAGTCGTTGTTGTGCCCCGGTGCTGTCTGCTGTGCATGGTGCAACACATTGACGTTATCATCTAATGGAGCAGAATTAAGTCTGACAATAGGGGCATGTCGATAGAGTGTCCTTTTTTTGTTGTTGTGCATTTTATTCAGTCAAATATTGAGTTAAATAAAAAAAGTAAACGCCATAGAAGTGACAATGGGGTGTGGAGAGTTGATTTTGTATTTTTACATTAATTTAACGTGTCGATTGTTGCGGAATTCCGCCTTGCTGAGTAGAATAAAAGCGATTTGTGCATTTGAGGCGGTGTGGAATGGGGGTTACGGTGGAATTGCGTACTTTTTGCAAGGAAACTTCTGTGGCCAGAACCAGTTTCTTTATTGATGTAAAGAGTCTTTCACTAAGCGCTTTCCACATTTAAATTTAAATGAAACAAAGTGTTTGTGAGATATCATCGGAAGTTTTTTACTCGGTTAAAAGGCCTATCGATGCCATTATGTATGAAAAACCTATAACATCGTTCAAAGCGGCTTCCCTGCGTGGCGCGCATCTGAAGTGGCCAATTTTCCATCACTCTGGCGCATTAATCAGGCTGAATTTGATGGCATGGGTTATGATGGCCTTGAGAGCCGCTGTGGCTCGTAGCCTGCGACTTCAGAAAACCCCAGAAGAAACAGCCTTACAGAGTCAAATCGCACGATCTCGGTGGCCAGTTCAAATCACCTCCTCGTGAGATGATCATGCCCTCGAACCGCTTTAGCAGAGTTTGCAATTTGGCGTTTTTCGTCGTCCTCTTGAATCCACATGTCGTTGGTGTCCATATCATACAATTTAAACCAAAAGATGGTACAAGGATAACAGATTAGAAAAGAAAAATGAGACATTCTGTATTTTAAAAATTGATTAAAATGAAAATGGTCGTGAATGCCACATCATAGGGCGCTACAATACAAGATTCATTTATGTAGGTGACCCTAAAGAAAAAAAAAAAAAAAAATTATAATAAAATTAAAAAACATTAAAATTTAAAATTAAACTTAAAATTAAATTAGAATATCAGTAATTAAACCATAGTGAAAGTTAAAGACCCAGGGTTTTACATTTTTGATAAACAATCCAGATATGGATATAGTCCTGATCGACAATGGAAGTTTGTTAAATAAGCGATAAGAAGAAACAGTACAAAAATTACGATAACGATAGGAAAAGTTTCCAGGTAAATTATGTGTTGAAATTAGACAAAAATTACATTAACAAGAAGGTTAAAAATGTACTAGAATTCCGACCACCATCTAGCAAAGAAGAGACAAGGAGTTTCCTAGGCCTGGTGACATACCTTAGTAAATTTATCCCTGATCTCGGGGATATAACAGAACCGCTCCGGAAGCTTACAAAGAAAGATGTTAAATTCGAATGGGGGAAGAGTCAGAACGATTCTTTTCACAAATTAAAAGGACAGTTGGCAAGAATACCGACTTTAACGTATTTCGATCCAAACAAGCGAATTCGATTAATAGCAGATGCTAGCCCAGTAGCTTTAGGCGCTGTGCTCTTACAATTTGAAGGTGATATCCCACATGTTATATCATTTGCGAGTAAAAGCTTGTCTGAGATCGAAAGGAGGTATTCGCAAACAGAAAAGGAGAGTCATGCGTTGGTTTGGTCGGTGGAACGACTTTTATATTACTTGGCAGGTATAGAATTCGAGTTGGTCACAGACCATAAGCCGTTAGAGGCAATTTTTAAGCCAACGTCGAAGCCTCCAGCCCGCATCGAACGATGGGTCTTGAGGTTGCAATCCTTTAAGTTTAAGGTCGTATATCAACCGGGGAAATTTAATATTGCAGATTCGTTTTCGAGATTATGTAGAGGGGAACATCGCGAGACCTTTGACGAACAATGTGAGCGAAACATTTGCGCAATAATCGGAAAAGCTATACCAAACGCACTGACCATAGCTGAAGTAGTAGAGAATGCTGGTGCAGACGCGGAATTGATGGAAGCACTAGATAATGTGAAAAATAATTCCTGGAATTCAAGTAACATTAGTCGGTTTTTCCCATTTCGCCTTGAATTGTGTACATTGGGTAACATTCTGCTACGTGGAACGAAAATCGTTATACCTAATCCCTTGAGGTCAAGAGTTTTAAATCTGGCACATGAGGGGCACCCAGGTGAGACAGTAATGAAACGTAGGGTTCGTTCGAAGGTATGGTGGCCATTAATTGACAGAGACGTGGAAAAATTTGTAAAGAATTGCAGTGATTGTTTGCTTGTGTCAAGACCGGTACAACCAACCCCGATGAACAGACGCGAATTCCCTGATGGACCATGGCTATGTTTGGCAATAGACTTGATGGGACCATTACCGAACCATGAGTACATTTTCGTAGTCATCGATTATTATTCGAGGTCTCACGAAGCCAAGTTTCTTAAAAGGATAACATCTAGCGTCATCATTGAGAGTTTGGAGGAAATGTTTTCAAGGTTAGGATATCCGAAATCGATAACAGACGACAACGGACGTCAGTTTGTGAGCGAGGAGTTTAAAGGACTTCATAAAGAAGGTCCTTAACACTTTGAAACAATATAAATGACGAACGGGAAGAATTCACAGGCCACAAAACAAGGGATAACTAGGATACGACATATTTTCTTACTACAGACTATGCGCTACAAAAAGACGAAGAAGAACAACTAAATACACAATTACAATTATACAATTTATATCTTTGGCATTCATGTGCATAAAAATAAACATTAGCTTCCATCTTTCGTATCGAAGACAAACTGTAAAACATAATTTTAGTTTTGGAGCTCATTGTTAAATTTCGTTCAGCGAACCATTTTCTCAATAAGTTTAGATCCCAGTTTTTGTCCGAAATTGGATCTATAGGACAACTGCACCCATAGAAAAAACCAACATCATCCGCAAAAGCAGTCGGTTTACCTTTAAATTAAAGTGAAATAGTGAAAATTAAAAACAAAAAAGGTCCCAAAACTGAGCCTTGGGGCACACCTAAGTTAAAGAACCTAATTACGCTTCTTATGTCATCAAGCTTCACTCTTTGCGACCTGTTACCAAGATAAGACCTATCCCAGTGGCCCACTCCCGATAACATCGTAAACTATATGCTTCAGAATGACGAAAACTGGACCATTGTAAGTAACGTGACGGTGCGTATACTCAGCGATCTTAGACGCTTAGAACGTCTACGGAAAGCTAATAGTTTGAGCTACAAGCTAAGTCTTTACACCGACCCCCGCGAAGTAATGTCTTACGGCGGTTCCGCGGGGGTAACAAATCGGTCTGTTCGGAAAGGGAGGTGGTTTTAGCCGGTAGGAATCCGGCCCTATCAATGGACATCAGACCATTGGTGCCTCATGCAAGGTTTACACCTTCCATCGCAAAAAAAAAAAAAGAAGACAAAAGACCTTAACCAGTCAAGCATGAAACCTCGAAAGCCAGCTTTTTCCAATTTCCTCAATAGGAAGTTATGTTCAACCGCATATCGAAGGCTTTTGGTCGATAAACAAACCAACTGTATATTTTTTACTATCGAGGTTTGACATTATTTGAGAGCAGAACTGTAGAAGTTCATCTTCAGTCGATTTTCCTTTTTGAAATCCAAATTGAAGTAGACTTACAAATTAATTATTATTTAGAAAGTTGGCTATTCTACTTTTTATAAGTTTCTTAAAAATTTTGCTGAAGACAGGAAGAAGTGAAATTGGCCGATAGTTAGAAATTTCAGTAGCAGCATCTTTTTTCAAGAGTGGTACAACATCAGCACATTTGAGAACTTCGGGGAAGACGTCAGAAAAAACACAACGGTTAGAAATATCTACCAGAACATTCAAAACAAAAAAATCCACTCCAAACTTTGACTTTTTCAGGAAGCATTAGACGTTCTTGGACCTCACCTGGATTGGTATCGTCACAAATTGGACAATTTAGTTTTTTGACGTACGCATTCATCCATAAACAGCAACTCTGACCACTCTCCCAGCATTAGTGCATTAAACACATCAATTCGATATACAAGTTCGTCCTGAAAAAAAAAACACATCAATTCGATATACAAGTTCGCGTCCTGATCCACCCTTTCCGCATCTGACATCTGCCAATTATTCCATTTCCAACAAAGTGAACAAGAAGAAACATCCGACACAACATTTCGCAACACCCAATAACTCATAACGAACCTAATTAGACGATTATTCCTGCCCAGAAATAAAGTCGTCCTTGTCGCTCGCTCTCCCCGCGCCTTGTTGGTATGGTTGAACTATTTCGTCGGTAATGCTCTCTCAGCTCATTCGTTAGGCCAATCTCTTAATAATGGCATTCTTTGCTGTTTGTTGCTTGTTCGTTTATTTTTATTTGATGGTGTAGTGGATGGCGGCGGATAGGGAGGTTTGGGGATTAATTGAAATCATCCAAGGAAGACGCACAACTTTGCGATGGGAAAGTGTGTTCTTTTCTTGTTCGGCCTTTGCCAAAATCATATGCGGGTGTTTAGTTTTGTTGGGGGTGAATTCAATTTGCCCCCGCCTGCCGTCATAGATTATCCTGTTTCAATGCTCCATCGGATGGTGGTGGTTCGGCATGATGACGACGACGACGACGACGACAAGGCAAACTGTATTAGCACAGTAACAACATGGCGCTTTTATGTCGATAATAAAATTATTTTCATTATCCTTAAAGGAACGGATTTCATTTTCATTTTCATTTGATTTGATTTTATTATCGCACAACGAAAGTCGAACAGCGCTGCTGCTGTGCCACCAATGAGAGATAAAACGCACAAAACGGACGTAATAAGGATGTAATGGAATCCTGTAGGCTTGAGGACAACAGATGCGGTAATTGATTCAACAACAAGGAGGTCGAGTTCGAGAGCAAGAAAACAAATTTTTATTCCACGAATCTAAGACAATTTATGCAAACAGGACGAGCATTTTATTTTTATTTATTTATTACTGTGGGCGGTGTAGGTACAACAAACCACAGAATAATATTGGCCCACATTTTCTATAAAATCCTTTCAACAAACATGTACATGTACACATCCCCTTGAAAGCATGAGTAGATTTATCGAGCAAATGCCGTAATTATAGTCACTTTCCCCTTCAACGCTCTACTGATTCAGAGATTCTCTGTCGATGATTAGAATGTGCTTGGTCTTTCTTGTTGTATGTATGCATATTTGAATATTTGATATGTAAAGTACCCTCAAGGATGTGGGCCGACCGACGAATTGATTCGTTTCACTTTGGTATTTATGTTGAATTTAAGTGCATTGCAAGGCTTATGTTACTATATATACAGTATGCAGACAAATGCACAGCTCATATAATGATAACTTGTGTAAATGTACATCGAATATTATATGGATAAAATAATCTTGTTTGACTGCATGTGTATAAATTCCTGGCCGTAAGTGATTCCATGGGGGGTATTCTCTATATTTATGCATATTGGTTGTAATTGTGGATAGTTTTTTTTAGCTGAGTGATGTGTGCTTCTTTTTGATGTCTATAGCCTCCCAGATAGTGACACAGACAGGTAGACAGGTTTAAGGGGCAATAATGTTTCAAGCCGTACCCTATTTTTTTACCATTTTCTAGCTAAATTTAAACAATTCTGTACACGGTTAAATTATAGGTTATTTTTAAGTGTCCATCCTTGAAAATGAGGAAACACATCTTAAAGCCGCATTCGTAACACATTCGGCCTTACCAATAATCAAATTTAGTCTGGCAGTTAACGCAAAGACTCCAGACTTTCCAAAATCGCTTTACCAATAAACAAATTTAGTCGTCAGGTTATCCCTAACTGTAGGGTTAAATATTAATGGTCAGAAAGCCATGTTTATGTCTTACACTAACCCAAATTATTATTCTGTCACAATCACAATTCGTTCTGCAAAGGAATGTTGCCGTGCATACTCAAATTTCAGTACTAAATCAAAATATAGTATTATATCTTAGGAGCAAGAAGTGTCAATCTGGAACTTTAAGTAGTAACTACAATTTTTGATATAATTAAATAAAACTGTGTAAGCAATTGTCAAAGAGTGAAAAAAAAATGATTTGCCACAGGAAAAGAGATATTCCAACAACTGTACCTAAATAAAAAGTTTTAAAAGCACATATAAACGAATATGTCCTGAAAATTTTGATAAAACTCTTCTGCAACCGGTTAACAACCTTTTCAAAACGTTTATTAATACGGAGGTAGTTAAACTCGGTTATCTAAACTAAACGTTATTTGTCACGAAGCATTTTTTCACAATCTTCGTGCGAATTACTCCTCTTAACTGAAAAGCGGTTAACTGAAGAAAAAATAAACTGTACAACATAAATTATTAATTCATTTAATCAAAAATATAACAACTGAAGTCAATTCGTTTGTTTACATTTTTGTTTGTTTTGCTCTATTTACACATTTTCGATGTCTCGTTTTGTTTTGAGTTTTATTTTAAAAATATTGACATACCTACCTATTGGAAATAAATGTGTTTTTTTTATATTTAAGCTGAATACATAAGTGAAATCGGATTTAGTTTTCGTCTGAACTCCTTGTTAAATGATTTTGTTTTTCAAAATATCCGAAATTCGTTTAAAAGAAAATTCCCTTTAAGTGAAAAAATAATTGTTGCAAATTGATGTTTCAGTTAATATTTACAATTCTCTATTAGAAAAGCCGAAAATGAAAATAAATGAAATGAATCGACCAAATAAATTAAAATACCGTATTAAACAATAGGAGCATAATATCCTATATCCACACGTAGACACTTAAAACAAATTGGCAACACCAGTCCCATAAACAGAACCTAGATCTGACGCAACGAACTGATTTGATCGTTTTGATAGGATCCTTTCCCTAGGTATCATATTGCAATTAAAACTATTGTTTCCACCGAGAGTGATCCTCCTCCGCGATTCGTCCATGGAGCAAGTTCTTTCCTTACGATTTCCACAATAAAGCGCACTATCGGTTTATCAAATCTATTAATAGTTTTAATAAACTTTTTACCAGATAGTACCTACACACCACCAACAAACCTATAGTGGCAAAAGAACTCTCGTTCGTCATATATTTTATCCTTTGAGAGGTTGCCGATTCTTCAACAGATATAAGGTCCATAAAAATATCTTCGTCTCGACTTGAATTCATTCTCAATCTTTATTAAATGTTTTGAAAAACAAAACTTACTGCATGAAAACAAAAACAAATGATTTGCCATCTGATAACTGACAACGATTGACAGCAAATTTGTAATAGATTCAACAGAAAGTCTTCGTGCTAGTAAAGCTGGAGGTTAAATTCTTTATTGGTACCATTTAAAAAATGCTGTACATTTTAATTTAAACTGGCAGTCAACTAACAGTCGACATTAGTGTTTGATTATTAGTAAGGCCGCCTGTGTATACCTTTCAAAGTTTGCTCCTCAGGCTTTCGGGCTTAAGAATAATATTTTGCAATCATCTATTTAAGTTCGCGATGCGCACGATAGTCCACCCTGATGGTTGAACCTATTAAAAAAAATGTAGGTCACAATAGCAAACTTATTTTGGAAGATTTCCCTTATCTAACCAACAAATTAGTCGTAGGTCACAATAGCTAACTTGCTATGGCACAATTTTCTTTACGTAACCATTCACTGTTCAAATGAATAGTAGGTCACAATAGCTAATTTAATATGGGAGACTTCCCTAATCTAATAATCAATGTTCAAATAAATCGTGGGTCACAATAGCTAACTCAATATGATAGACTTTCCATAGGTAAACACCACTGCTTAAATAAATCGTAGGTCACAATAGCTAGTTTAATACGAGAGACTTCCCTAAAAAACCATAATTGTCCAAATGAATCGTAGGTCACAATAGATAAATTAATGAAAAACTTTCCTAATGTAACCATTCCAACACTGTTAAATTAAATCATAGGTCACACTGGCGATCTTAATAGGGAGAATTTTCTAACGTAACCGTCACTGCTAAAATAAATGGTAGGTCACAATAGATAAGTTATAATAGAGGACTTCCCAATTGTGCGAGAATTGGCGAATTTTGAGATGTATATGTGGTAAAAATGATCACTGGTACCTACTGAGATTCCCTAAAATTTGAAACATATATCAGCAGAACTTCAACTCAACTACAAAATTTATGTGCAACACCCTGTGTTTTTATTTTACTTTAAGAATATTTTTTTCCATAATTAAAACGTTTTATCGCCAATCCAAAATCAGTCCTGACATAGAAAACTTTGTTCGAAAAAATATCATTCACTGTCGGAACACCCTGCATTTGTATTTTTTTTGTAACTCCAACTCTAAGTTAGTCCTGCAAACAAAAAAAAACATACCAACCACCGCCACCAAATATACAATTTACAGGAGACATCACGTACCCTTCTTGAAAGCCATGATAAGGATTTCTGTTGGAGAACACACACACACACACTTTTGCATTGCAACTCGCCGAAACTATATAAGTTCAACGTAAATAAACGAAATGATTAAACTTTGCGAAACTACATAACAGTGTTTCTCGCTCTCTCGGTCTATTTGACTGCGAGTGCGACCTCCGGGATTTACTCGCACACGTCCTCGTTCTCCTTTTCGTCCTCAAAACATTAATTAAACAAAACTACAATTTTCGCAAAGAAATTGCATTTAATGTGTAATTCGTATGCAAAAGTGGATGCGACAATGGCTCCTTCATGGTAGATGGTACGAGAATACCGCCGCCACACAGGACATACCTTAATGTAACATTTTTCAGTCACATGCAGAGCGTAATGAACAAAACGACAACGACACGACGGAGTATGAGTCGGGTAGCTGTATTTACCACCCCGTAAATAGTTTGTCATAAATGTTGGAATATGTTTCATTACAGCCAGGACGACAACGGCGACGATGTGTGACACACAGAAAGGCAGTGTAGGAATTTGGCAAAAGGATACTAAACTTCTGCATCAAAAAGGGTGGCCATAGATGGATCAATGGTCCTTACATCAGCACAGTATACACAGACATGGTTAACTTTAAAGTTTGACTTTTGTTTCCAACTGTTTGTCCTTGCGGGTATATATGGAGATAGGTAGCACCACGCTGACAGTGTATTAGAACTATGATTTGATGTCGATGAAACTTTAGCCATCATTTGTGGCAGGGCAGCGCCTTCGACTTCGACATGTGTGCGAAAAGTTGTCTAATGAAAGAGCGTTCCGCAGGGATTAGCAAATAACTCCTCATGGTGGTTGGAATGACAGATGTGCAAAATCAAGTCAAGGAAGCAGCTTAGCCGTGGAGATAATGAATGCCAGCGATTGGAGTTGGTTTATAAGCGAAAGTCGATTCCAAATACTGTCAACAGATGGCGCTTTGAGCATCACCAGAGACACAGCTAATAGTCGCCAGTAACACCCTGCCAATCGGAGCAATAATTCCAATCGGATGCTTCGACAAGTATTTGCATTCCAAATTGTTGCGATGCAATGAGAATCCCTTTTGTCAAGGATTTGCAAAACGATATATATACAGAAAATGCAATTTCCAATAAAAACACAAAACTCTGACATAACAAGGATATTTTATTCGAACTACCCGCCACTGTCGGCTTCTGTTGCATTCTATGCATAAAAGCATTCCAAGTGCAATAGCAAAAGTCCTGATCTGTCGCTTGTTGTATGGGGCTGCCATCGATACACAGGACGAAAAAAAAGGGAGGAATGAAATGAAAACAAAATCAGACGGCAGAGCAATTTAGTACTTTGCACAGTTATCCTGGAAACAGACAACGAATCCGGATTGAATCGAATAAGAGAAGAACAAAAGCATGTTCGGGCCATCTGTGTTGTGTATACCTATATCCTTTCGTCCCTTCTTGCGCCCAAGAATGAGGAATCTGTCTGCACGCAAAACAAACAAATACGACAAGGAGCAGCAGCAGCCGTCGGATAAGGATAACCATGGCAAGGATAAGACAGATTCAGGTGTTATTAAATTCTTTGAAAGTGATTTTCGATTTATCTTTCAAAGTACTATATGTGTGGGTGAGTGTGTGTGTGGGTTTTGCTTACCGGGTGATTTTTTACGATTCCTCAATTTCTGTCGATTTGAGGAATGCCCCGGGAACGTGCGTACTTGTCGCCGTTTTCAGATTCCTTTCAATTTTCAAAAAGTCCTGCAGACAAAAAGTCAAGCCCCACTTAATTTATAACCTTTTACTTGGCCTGGTTGATGCACCGTCTGATAAGCTGTCGTCGACTACCAATTAAACGCAATTTGTCGGTGCGTCAAAACTTTCCGTTCCGTTTTGGGATCGAATTCGGAATTTAAATTGCAATATTATTGAAATTAGAGTCTTTCCGAAGTAGGACACTGCGCGTTGCGTTCCTTTTGCCAGCTATGTTCGACGAGTCCTTAATTGAGTTCAATTGGCATTAATTTGCATGATGGTGGTGCTGGGTGCGCTTAGGGATGGGAAGTCGCTTTTTTTTGAATGAGGGTTGGCGGGAAATGTGTGTTTTTGTTTGGATTTGATGACAGAAAATCATTGAAAGGCACTGGGGTAGTGATTTGCTACTCATCTACATCCAGGAGACCGTTCACAGTGCCGGCTGTGTCCATATTACAAGAAGGACCGGCAAGCAACTTATGAAGCCATCGTCTCTTCTAAGAGGCAATTCCCGCACTCATCCATTTGAGGACAACCGATGTAGCATTCACCAAACCACAATACAATGCAAACATTTAGCCGACCATTAACCCTTGAAGCGATCAAACCTCCTCCAGCGTCCACATATCCTTTCCAATCCCCCCAATAAAACTGCACACAATCCCATTGTATATCTTCGAGCTTAACTCCAAGGCGAACGACCAGTCTTGTGCGGATTTATCACACAGTTATGATATCATTTTTGATTTCATCTCTTCAAAAAGTCCACCCCCACATACAGATACACGACTCCTGTGCAACCGTAATTCATTGACCAAGTACAATTCGATTACAGTGAGCTTCTATATACGGCAAACAATGCTCATTCTTCGTTATTTGATTTCGATGGTAGTTGTGTCGAGCAGGATATGAAATTGTTCGACAACCCCCACCGGACGAGGGTCTTCCCTATGCGCTTTTAGTGAATTAAACTTGTGACTGGTCGGTAAATGCAATAATAAAGTCCCCATTGTGTTGGAGGTTACGTATATCGAAAAGTTTTTTAAAAGCTGAAGCATCATTACTTTCGGTTGAGTTGAGTCATGGATTTTCCTCAACAATGAGTGGTGCGGTTTGTAATGGCCAACCAAATACGTAATCTTTTCGCTTCCAACCCACATGGGCTATATAACTTGTATCAAAAGTTCCAATCGGAGAACAGCACAATCATTAAAGTTGAAAAGTTTTCCCCTTAATGAATGGCGTTAAGATTGGCTAATGAAAGAAAAACAGCAGCAGATTGAGGTAATGGAATGAGGAAGACGGATTAGATTGTTGTGTTGTTGAGGTTAGGGTGTGGATGGGCACGAAAATGTTGCCCAAATTGGGAATACAAGGTGTGGTATGGCTGAGGGAGGTTTTAAACGGATTAGTATTTCTTTGTCGAACATGGACGCGGCAAAGAATGTAAGATGGGGAATTCACGTACGCAAATTCAACTTTTGACTGGTGGATATTTTATTAAAATCGGTTTGGATATAACGCCGCAATCGGTACGACAAAAACAAGTCCAGCCTATATACAAGTTTTGTGATGGGACAGCGCTTTTACTGTTTGGAGGTCCAATTTTTAATCACTCTGGCTGGATGGAATGGTTTTTTTTGGCAGAAACCTGCGACCTTAGGAAACCCCACAAGAAAAAGCCTTTTCGGGTTAAAATGCACAATCTTAGCCGATTCACGTCATCTATGCGGGAGATATCCATACTCTTAAATCTTTCATGCAGAATGTCCATTGTGGCGTCTGGTGATACGTAGCCACATTTCGGCTAGCTCCATATCGTTTTATTTGGGCCAAAAGAACCAAAGACCTCTCCAACGTTAGCCCTAAATTCGGGTCCTCTTCCAAATGCTCCGAAATTCAGTCAGCGAAGAAACGGCGTTGCCTACGGTCATTTACTTTGAGCTCCTGGTTCAGTTGAATCAGGAACGAGTGAAGGTCGAGCTACCTGCGCGAAATTATCCAAATTGACGGCCGACTTTTTAAACACGGCGAGGAATATACTGCCTCGGGTTCTCCTGTACACTTTCACGGACCGCGGCAATGTTATCGGTCGATCTGGCGTTGGCTGGTTGCTTACCGAACCGGTTGTCTCCAATTTGGCCATCATAAGTTGGAGAGTCTTCAATCCGATAAGCGATAATCCGTTGTGGAGTTAGAACCATGCATTTAACTTGAAATTAGGTAGCACTTCATTCAACCGTAAAACGCTCGGCTTCTTTAGGGAATAGAGCAATTTTTAAAATGTGTAAACCTTCTCTGAAAGACTCAAATCATAACAGTGAAAACCGCATTGAAATCCGTCCATAGGTTCTCGAGATTAGCGGCAACAACTCTGTTTTTCACTCAACTAACGCACACTTCCCTTTCACAAGTAGCATTTCATTCAACCCTAAAAGGCTTGGCTTCTTAAAGGGATAGAGCAATTTTTAAAATGCATAAACCTTCCCTGAAAGACTCAAATCATAACAGTGAAAACCGCATTGAAATCCGTCCATAGGTTCTCGAGATTAGCGGCAACAACTCAACTAATACACACTACCCTTTCACAAGGAATGACCCTCACAATGGCCGGCACTGTGTAACATTTCAGTGAACGCCTTCATTCGCTGCATCTACGAGTTCTCCGTATCCCATTTTACTTTGACGCTGTCGACGGTAGACACTAATATCGAGCTAGACCAATCCATTTCAAACAAAGCGCTTAAAACCCACTCAAACAGCTCCACCTATTGACGTTTATTGCATTGTTCCCCCCACCATACCCCACTTTGACAGCACTCAACGATGATAATTCTCATTAGAAAAAACAAAACTTAAAACTATTTCCAAAATCACTTCCATTTAGATACGTTAGGTACCTACCTACATCTAAAAAGCAAGTTTAATTTAAACCCTCTCTCAGCGAATTGCAAATGGCAGCGAAACAAAACAAATTTATAAGAAAGAAAAACTCCCGTGAAGAGGAAAAAAATGCACAAAAACTTTCCAAACAATAATATTCATTATACTATCAAGAAAAGTTGGAAAAAAAATCCTTTTCCTACCTTTTCGCGAGTTCTTCCCATTCCCATTATCTTCGACTGTAATGAAAGGTCCTTCCATTTTTAAATCTTGTGAAATACTTTATGTTTGAATTTTTAAAATGTTTTCCCTGACATTTAATTTGTGTGCACTCTCAACAGTTTGCACACGTTTAGAAATTCTCAAATATTTATTATTCACGATTTAAGGCCTATCATTCACCTTAAAGCGGGTCATAGAAAAAAGGAGAATAGTAAGCCTCCAGCATATGATCCCAATATATGGGAGCGTACACATTTCTAACCCGGATGTCCTTGGCTATATGTCATAGATTCAAGCAGATAGGCCGAACAAAAAATGACAAAACAAAAATAAAAATAAAACATCTCATGTGCACAGAACCAAATGTCACACAATATCCTGGGCCAACACACACACACACAGAGTAAAAAAAAACAAAATAGAATAAACTGCTTCAAAACGGAAGGAAAGGCAGACGAACTAAAATTGAGGTTACACGAGATGTCCTCCCAGGGGCATACACCATACACAATAGGGAACACATGCAAACAAAAAATCAACGGAATAACGACAGAAAAAAATTTGTTCGTTTCTAAAAATTGCTACGGTTCAGCGAGCCAAGGACCAAAATATAAACCGGCTGCTGGTGGGTGGCTGATTGCGAGTGTTGTGTTTAGTCAGGCTGTTTTTGTTTATGGAAATTTCAGTCATACCTGACAATGGCTGAGGGTTATTTATCTTAAGCCCGTCGTAGATGTAGTTGTAGTTGAATTGGCCTGGACACGACAAATGGGGTGTAACAAATAACTGAGTAAAAGTGATGCTATTTATTGAGCTTTTCCCGGACAAATGGCTTAGGGTTAGGCTATGCGCTATCGGGTGGACTTTTCCTTTCGTTACAAAAAAAATAAAATAAAATTGAACCAACCCCTCGTGTAATTGTGACGTATCTGTGGAGGGTTTGAGCGAGTTAAACGAACTTGTGGCGGAATATTTAATACAAGAAAACGTCATGCGTTGTTTGCTCTTTTGGGTATGTCTCTTTTTATGTCCAAATGAGGAAACTGAACATCGAAATCTTATATTTTCGTCACCCATGCCAAATGTTGGTATTCCTGTTGAAAAGTTGAATGTACTACAAACTACAGGGACTAGGCTAGTAGGGGCTCTAACTGGTCATAACTTCCTAAGAAACCAATTAAACTTACTCTCAAAGATGACGACAATTATGTAGAGACATCCACGAGGACAACCCACCCTTCATTTGTCACTGTCCGAGTCTCAAGTCACTTGAGGAACAGAACACTTGGGAGATATTACTTCGAAGATGTACAAGAACTTTCTGAGGTCTCACTGTCTGATCTTGACAGGTTTTTGAGGACATCGGGATGGCTGGACAGCGTCTTTCAACCACAATGAGGAAAGGAAAGAGGACAACCGATACAACACCAACGGTTAACCCCCAAAAAAAGGGCCTGATGAGGGTCTTATATAGAATCGACTTAGTGTTTCTTGACAAGGCCTTACTAGTCAATTGCCGTCTTAGTCCAAAGAAACAGCGATTGGCAAGTATAACTCTTCATTTGATTTCTGCTGTGGTGTCGTTATCAGAATTAATAGCGGAGCCGAGGTAGACAAAGTCCCTAACTACCTCAAAATTATAGCTGTCTATTGTAACATTCTGTCCGATACGTCGATGTTGGGTGTCCCTTCTTGTTAACAGCGCCAGTGACAGCTCGCTGTGTTCTGCCAAAAATGTCAATATCGTCCGCGTATGCAAGTAATTGCACAGACTTATGGAAAATTGTGCCTCTGGTGTTGGCTTGTGAGTTGCGCACAATTTTTTCAAGACTGATGTTAAAGAAGTCACATTACAGCGCATCACCCTGTCTAAATCCTTTTCTGACATCAAAGGTCTCGGTGAGATTGTTTCCGACCTTTATGGAGCAGCGAGCGTTCTCCAGGGATGCCAAAACTAGACATGGCTCTGTATAGCTCGTCCCTATAATTGCTGGCATATGCGGCCTTAAAATCGATGAACAGATGGTGGGTATCGACTTGGACTTCTTAGGTTTTCTCCAGAGTCTGCTGTAGTGTACAAATTTGATCGGTCGTGTATTTACCGGGCTTAAAACCGCATTGGTAGGGACCTATCAGATCGTTGACGAATGGTTTTAGGCGTTCACACAGTATAGCAGATATGATCTTATATACGCAGTGTTTAGGAGACGGATGCCTCTATATTTGGCGCAGTTTAAAGGGTCTCATTTCTTGTGGATCGGGCAAACGATGCTGAGGTTCAAGTTCAGACAAGTTTGCTCTCTATGAAGCCATCTCCCACTGCCTTAAAAAGCTCGGCAATTAAGCCGTCCGGTCCAGCAGCCTTGTTGGACTTAAGTTTAGATATTGCTATCCTCGCTTCACTTTGGTCGGGTGGACGGAAGTCTTGGCTGTCATCTTACAGGTTGAATGGTTCGTTCTATCTGACAGCGGAATTTTTGTCGTCTTCGTCATTTAACAGTCTGCAGAAAGGGTTTTTCCATATCCTCAGCAGCGACTGTGACTCTACTACAAGGTTACCTTGTTCGTCTCTATGATTTTTTAGTCACCTAAGGATATATTCGCTGGGCAGGTCTTACAACATATTTTCTTCCACTCTCACCGCGAGAAAAGTTTTGTGCAATTTTCGAAAAATATATGAACATGCCAATTTTAAACGCTGATTTTATCATCATAATGAACACAATAACTGTCGTGTATGGACAAGGACATATTAAGCAATCCAATTATTGGACACGAACCAAGCCAACCACGAGCAGCTCCACATAAATTTCTATGTCCCTCTTCCATTTCCCACATTACACTATATCTATCCGCAAAAATAGGGAGCAAAAAAGAGTAAAATCGCTTAAAATCTCACACGCGGATGCCCCTGATCCTGATGGTGTCTTGCTAGCTAGTGACCAGCAGGACACTCTACACTCATATCCAAAGAATGAATAAAAATGAATTCCATTATGAATATTTTAAACGGAATTTTTTTTTTGTATTTTTTGCTGTTAAACCATCTGTGCTCTTCCTCCCCACCAAACTACGGTCAATTCATTACCTCGATTCAAAACAAAAGCCGGACATGTGTGTGTGCAGGAATTTTGCCATAAGCGAAAAGCTTGAAAAGAGACAAATCCAATTTCATCCCAAGGATTTTGCACAATTTTTTTCTTCATTTTTTTGCATTTTTCGCTTTCTCAGTTCATGTCCTTTTGATGGGAATTTTCATATAATTTCTCTAGATTGGGAAGCACTTCTCCATTGGGTTATGAGTGTGTGTCGCAAACACTCATTGCCATGTTTATTGAGGAATGATTTTATTTGCTTGTGGATACGGAATTTTAATGGCAATGCCAGGGCTAGGTATGAATCCATTAAAATGAGAAAAATATTTCAAAGATCGCATTGCGCGCCCTCTAACACTTATCCACTTAGCTGAAAGCAAATAAACAAAAGTTCGATAAATCACACCTTGGAAAATCCCCGATCCCGAGATCAGCGGGACCGCCATAAAAACTTCCATCTTAAAAAATAACAATAATTCCTCGTGTATACTTTTCTTTGTTTTTGCTCTTTTTTTATTACTTATGACGGTTGGGAAACTTTTGGTGCACTAAAAAACAAAAGTCGCTCCCCGTTCGGCATAAGAAGAAATGGTTCGCCAAAACTCTTAATTCACACTCCACCTCCACGAAAGGAAGCAGGCAAACAAAAAAATACCCACTCATAGATATGCGCGGGCAAATGCACAGCAATCCCAAAAAAAAGGGTTCTCCCCGCTGAAGGATTAAGAAAACTGTTTTTTTATTTTATTTTTTGTTCTTGTCAAGTTCGCATTCGTTGTTATGCTGTTATGCCGCTTATACTCACTCGAAAAGAAAAGTTACCGACTTGCTTATGAAATCGAAAAACCACTGCTGCCACTCGAGAGAAAATATTATTTGGATGTGTGTGCGGTGAAGTTTTCATCATAAATAAAAGTATTTTATGGTTCTTCGACGGACGACGGAGGGGGTGTTTTTTTTGTATTCTTGCAGCCTTTATTTGAATGAAGTTGGAAAATTTAATATATCCATTTGAACATTATTTTATTTTTTTGTTTGCGCCTTGCCAAATTGAAATGGCAAGACGACAGGCAGCAAAGTTTTGTTATCGACTCCTGCTGTGCTTAATGTTCAGGGATTTCTGACTCCTTTTTTTTGTTTAACTATTATAGGGCTTAAGTGTGACTGCAGGTGGGTTTCGACGGTTTAGAACTATAAATTTCAATTGAGCGATTTATAAACTGATTTTAAATTGTTAAACAAAGAAGGACAATTTTGACAAAACCGCGATGCTTATAATCATTTTTAGTGTCCAGGATAAATTTTTCGACTTGCATATTGTGACCTACGAAAAATGTAAGGAGAAGGCTAAAAATGAATGTTAGTTGTTATATGTACAGGGTGTTTTTTTAGAGGTTAGTTTTTCGAATACAGACAAAACTGACATTTTGTGGTCAAATCTGGCAACTCTTATGTCATTTATGTTCAGTTTGGTTTGCCATTTCATCATGAACAGGTTGACAAATGAACAACGCTTGCAATCGGCGGATAGTTGGTCGCTTCATCCTCGTCTTCTTGATATGCCTCCACAAAAAAAAGACGATTTCGGACACGCATTATCGGCAGTAGTAGATTTCGGGATGACGGGAAGCGTTTAACGGAAATCTCCGGTGAGCAATACCATAGCCCCACCAAATCGTACCGAATCACTTGTACAAATTTGATTCACTGGAGTAGAAAAAGTTGCATCGGCGAGCGTTGAGTTCCAATGTGTATCGTTTTCGAGTAAATTTAACCATTGGTAAAATTGGAAGGAAACCTTGTAGTAGAGTCACAGTCGGTGCAGATGATATGGAAAAACCCTTTCTGCAGACTGTTAAATGGC
Organism: Cheilosia pagana; assembly: GCA_936431705.1. Taxonomy (NCBI): domain Eukaryota; kingdom Metazoa; phylum Arthropoda; class Insecta; order Diptera; family Syrphidae; genus Cheilosia; species Cheilosia pagana. The sequence continues at coordinate 5,889,220 of OW386169.1, forward strand.
GAAGACGACAAAAATTCCGCTGTCAGGCAGAATGAACCATTCAACCTGGACGATGACAGCCAAGACTTTCGTCCACCTGACCAAAGTGAAGTGAGGATAGCAATATCTAAGCTAAAGTCCAACAAGGCTGCTGGACCGGACGGCTTAACTGCCGAGCTTTTTTAGGCAGTGGGAGATGGCTTGGTAGAGAGCATACACCAACTCGTTTCCAAGATTTGGTCAGAAGAAAGTATGCCTGATGAAGGGAACCTCAGCATCGTTGGCCCGATTCACAAGAAAGGAGACCTTCTTGAATGAGCCAACTATAGAGGCATCAGTCCCCTTAGTAGCGGATATAAGATTCTCTCTGTACTGAGTAAACGCCTGAACCACTTGTCAAGGAACTAATTGGACCATATCAATGCGGTTTTAGGCCGGGTAAGTCCACAACCGACCAAATATTCACACTATTCCTGGAGAAAACCTAAGAAGTCCAAGTTGATACCCACCATCTGTTTATCGATTTTAAGGCCGCAACTATACAGAGCAATGTTTAGTTTTGGCAACCCTGCCAAACTCGTGCGTTTGGATGACGATGGAGAACGCTCGCTGCTCCATAAAGGTCGGAAATAATCTCACCGAGACCTTCGATGTCAAATAAGGATTTAGACAAGGTGATGCGCTGTCATGTGACTTCTTTAACATCATTCTTGAGAAAATCGTGCGCACCTCGCAAGCCAACGCCAGAGGAACAATTTTCCAAAAGTCTGTGCAACTGCTGGCATGCGCTGACAATATCATTATATTAATAGGTAAACAACAAAAGTTTCCGTACAGTTTTTAAGTATTTATCATGAAATGAGGAGAATGAAACTTATATCATTCGAAAGGTACTGTGCCATAGATGTGCAGAAACAAAAAATCGTAGGTATATGTCACCATTAAGACTGGTGAAATAAAGTCAAGAATTTCCCATACAAAATGCTAAGCAGTTAATCGAAAGCATTTTGTTGCCATTCAATTTGCCGCCGTCGTGTTTCCATAGTAACAAATTTAATCATCTTAGATTAGAACCTGTTGTCCATTCGCAGAACACAGCGAGCTATCAGTGGCGGCAAAAATGGGTAAACGAAGGCAAAACAAAATCTATGCGGTCAACAAGAAGGCACACCCAACACCGACGGCTCGGACAGAACGTGACAATAGACAGATATAACTTTGAGGTGGTTAAGGACTTTGTCTACCCAGGCTCCGCTATGAATTCAAACAACGACACCAGCGCTGAGGTTAAACGTAGAATTACTCTTGCCAATCGCTGTTTCTTTGGGCTAAGAAGGCAATTGAGAAGCAAATCCCTCTCTCGAAAAACTTAAGTGACCCTTTATAAGACCCTGATCATCCCAGTCCTGCTATATGGCGCAGAGGCATGGACTTTAGAGGAGAAGTGTTAAAGGCCGACTTTCCCGATGTGAAATTCGCAAAGTTGAAGGCCGACTTCCAGGAAAAGACTGCATCGGGTTCTCTTGTACACTTTCACGACCAGGGCAATTTTCTCGGTCGATTTGTCATTCCTTTGACGTTGATGAGTCGATTTTGAAGAGCCACCGCGTCTGCCGTAAAACCCACGCAACGTTTCCACCGACCAACACGCATTTTGACAATAAAGTTTTATCATTTCGACGTGCTCCTTAATCGTGTAACTTGTCATGGTGATTGACATTAGTAACTGAATAATTAACACCAAATAAGACAGTCGCCACCGACACAGACTGCCTACATCGACCCGTCCCATTTACAAAATCCGCCCCATTTTTAATGAAAACTCACTTTGCGACTTACAAGTTCAATAACACGAGACCGAAAAATCGAAATCGTTCATGTCAACTCATACATTTTCCACTTTATATTCATTCGCAACCGTAAACGACTCCAACTGCCTCTGCATCACTTGAGAACAATTTCAACACACACAAGACACAAGTACCATCGTCGAACTCATGTCGTCGATTCTCTCCAGCACTTTGCACGTTGCCATTCCGTATTTTCAATACAAATCCAACATCCTTCTTCGGTTCAGGACGGACTACCCGCACACACTGCCCTCCCAGAGCATGAGGACTTCGTGTGAACGCCAGCCGCCCGCGTCGAATTCGAATATTGAAAAGTTTTTTCCAAACTTTTATTATTGCCGTTTGTTTTTGGTGAATAGTTTAGGTTTGTTGTTGCAAAACTGATTTTCCAGGTGCAATGGTAATAACGAAACAACCCAGCCGCGCCGGGTCCTTCTCACGTTCTATGCAAAAACAAGAGCCCAACCTCACTTGTATGAGCTCTGTTACAACTTGTACTTGTGCTGCAGTCAGATTCCGATCCATTTCGACAGTTTGGCGTATAGTTTTCGGCAATTACAAGCTTTTAGTGGCGGAAATGTATTCTCCCTTTTCGATTTTCAACCCCCAAATGCGGGTGGTGGGCGTTGAAAAGTTTGTCGGGGCCACCTGCAAGTTGTTTCGCAATAACCATCAGTAAGGACTGTGCTAGTTTTGCCAGCCAGAAATTTTGTGTACAAGTTTTTTGACAGTGGCAATTTCCAGACGGATGTGCGCAAAGTTGAACTTTTCGATTTTACGGCAATTTTCACAAGGTTTCTGCGAGGTGATGTCGGGCTTGTAACTGAGTATGGATAAGGTTGACACGTTAATGCGGGAGGTGCTTTAGCTGCGCCTGAGCTTTGCTTATTGTTTGCGGGTAACCGAGGAAGGTATTTGCCTCATGATTAGTGCGTTATCCGCTAATTTCGGTGCGGGAAGTTGGGGAAATTCGAGAGGAAATTGGTACCACAAGTCGGTACCTACAAGTTTTGTCATAATTTACATAGATCGCAAACTTAGGCGACTGTCAAAAGGCGTTAAGTACCTAGATACACTCGTACAAAATATGAAAAAAACAGGACGTCTCGCCACCAGGAACCTATACCTACCTAGGATCGAAACGGACTGTCGGAATACCCACTCATAAAGTAGGAAGGACTGTCCCGGCTTTGCAGCGAAATTTGTGTGTCCACGATGTGCAAATCAGTCGTCTAAAATGCCCAGGACATGTGAACCAACGCTCAAAATAGACATACCTACGAGGCACTCAACTCATCTTCAACCACCTCCCCCAGCTCGAATTCACGTGCAATTCCTTCGAAAGGAAATAAAAACCCACCCCCGCTTTAATCATCTTCCGTCAGCACTCGACCACCACACAATCATCGCAGTTACAATTACCTACAAGATATAAATAAATACACCGATCCATTTATCAAATAAACGAGCAAACATAATCCTTGCAATCCTACCGCGCCCGATGTAGCCGTCATCATCGTCGTCGCCATCGCTGTGGGCATGGGCACACGGCCACCCCCACCCCCGCATATTGTAATAAATCCACAGCATATTTTACATCCAGGCGGGAGATAAAAATCGCCATCATTTGAACCAGAAATAAATGGAAGGAGCGGAGTCAAAAAGGACCTCGAAAACCGCAAGCACAAGTCGACCTTAGGTCCCTTAAAATTCCATTTAAAATGTACAACGCTAATAATAATGTCGTCCTTGGCGCAGTAACTGTTTATTGTATGCGCTTCTTATCTATGGTCATAACAAGCCAACCGTAGTCCTGGCGATGGTGGTTTTTTCATAGAGAGAGAAAGAAAAAACAAAAACGAACAACAAAGGACAACAACAACTTGCGAACGAGGAGCGAAAGCGGTCGGCAGCAAACCAACCATAACCTTGCTCTCTGTGTGTGTGTGGGACATGTAAGCCGCTGCAGGACAATACACAATAAATCTGTGCAGGATAGTAAAAATATTCACTGCTGACATTTTTGCAGCACCAACAACAACACACACACAGCCACCCACTTTGGCCGCTTCGTCATCGTCCTGTCGTTCCGTCTTTTGCCATAATTCCGGTCACACAGGCGATTTATTGTCGAGGACAAAAGTCTCTATCTCTCTTTCTCTCTGTCTCTCGCTTTTGCGTATATAGATATGAGATTTATGGCATTTCATTCGACGACATTCAGCTGCCATTCGCAGTGTCATAAAACACTAAAATAAGGATTCCTCTTATCATTATATATATTTTGACGGGAATAATGACATTTGCCCAGCGAGACAAAAGACACGTTCAATATAAATGCGAGATGGCGAGACCAACAACGCGTTCCTCACATGTTCCAATCGAATTTTCATAAGGATAATGGCTTTCTTCGGTTCAATTTCATAAGAGTTACTCACCTATTCAAAGTTTTTAATGCGATCTGAACAATAAAAGCGAGTGGGGCTGTAACCTGTGGCAGGGTGTAACCATGTAACTCGGGAGATAATTATTATTGCTTCGCAAACGCAATTACGCTGTCAGATTGCTGGGTCAGCGATAAGAAATGTTGACTTTAAACGAGTGACAGGAGAATCGTTGTCATGGCTGTGCAAGGTTTTTTTTCTTAGGTGTGGCAACCGCGTTGTAAGTTGCAAGTGCTGATTGGTGTTTAGGTCTGACATTTGACAGTTTTAGTTCAGTGTTGGGAATGAGTTTTGTGCAAGTTTTTTGGTAGGTATCCCCTGACATTGCATTTGGTATCACTTTTAGCAACTGTTCTTTTTTGTTTTGTGTTTTCTGTCTTTTGTCTTCTTTCTACTGTCTTCTGTCTTTTGTCTTCTGTTGTCTCCCTTTCTGCATTTTGTCTTCTGCTTTTTGTCTATTGCCTACAATTGTCTTGTCTCCTCCCTTTAGATTTTCGTCACCTGTCTTCTATCATCTCTCTTCATTTTTCTGACTTATGTCTCCAGTTTTCTGTCACGCGTCTTCAGTTTTCTGTCTTGCGTCTTCATTTTTCTGTCTTAAGTCTCCAGTTTTCTGTCTTCTGTCATCTGTAATCTGTTTTTAAAATGACTGTCTCCAGTTTTCTGTCTTTTGTCTCCAGTTTTCTGTCTTCTGACTTCAGTTTTCCGTCTTATGTCTTCAATTTTCTGGCTTTTGTCTTCATTTTTCTGTCTTATTTCTCCAGTTTGTTGTGTTATGTCTTCAGTTTTCTGTCTATTGTCTTAATTTTTCTGTCGTTTGTCTTCATTTGTCTGTCTTATGTCTCCAGTTTTCTGTCTTCTGTCGTCTATAATCTGATTTTAAAATTTCTGTCTTCTGACTTCAATTTTCTGTCTTATGTCTTCAGTTTTCTTTCTTGAGTCCTAATTTTTCTGTCTTATGTCTCCAGTTTTCTGTCTTCTGTCATCTGAGTTTGAAATTTCTGTCTCGCGTCTTCATTTTTCAGTCTTCTGGGTTCAGTTTCCTTTCTTTTGTTTCTGACTTTTGTCTTCTACCTTGTCTTGGTTGCCTGCGGTTCTGTTGTCTGTCTTCTGTTTCTTGATTTTTATTGTCTGTTTTAGTTTCTAATTATCTGTTGCTTGTCCTCTCTACTGAATTTTCGGCCTTCTGCTTTTTGTTTTTTGTTTTCTGACTTCTGTCGTCTGCCTTTTGTCTTCACTCTTCCATCTGTCATCTGTCTTTTGACTTCAGTTTTATCTCGCCTGTCTTCTATCATCTGTCTTAAAATTTCTGTCATGCGTCTTCTGTTTTCTGTCTTTTGTCTTCATTTTTCTGTCTTAAGTCTCCAGTTTTCTGTCTTCTGTCATCTTTAATCTGATTTTAAAATGACTGTCTTTAGTTTTCTGTCTTATGTCTTCAGTTTTCAGTCTTCTGGGTTCAGTTTTCTGTCTTTGATCGATTGGCTCCAATTCTGTCTTCTGTCGTCTGTCTCCTATTTCCCCAAATTCTGTTTTCTGACCTTTGTCTCAAATTGTCTGCCTTCTGTCGTCTCTACTGTCTCTCCTCCCTTCTGTTATTGGTTGCAAAACCGCTGACAAACAACTTGAATGTCAACACTGATTAAACGACGAAAACATGCCCATCGCCGCCCTTTTCAAAAACCTAATGAATTCGCCACCGGCTATAAATTGCATCAGTTACCCCCTGGCCAATTTTGTTTGGCAAACAAACATAATGCCGGCCACCCACACCCACCAGCAGTATTTGCCTTGGGGAGAGCACAACATTTTTGATTTCAGCTCGAGATATTGAATTCCAATGAATTATTTTATTTCCTTCAATATTTGCATTCGACGATGTTTTTGTTACCATGCACCTGATCCTCCACTACACACACTGGACACCCCACGCCTCCTAAAACGAATACCAATCAAATTTTCGAAGCACACACATGCGGCATTTGGTTAACGGATTTGTTTTGAGGCCACATTCCAGGGGCTGTAGCTGTGCACAGTATAAATGTGAATGAACTTGTATAGGTAGATAGATGCCTATTGTAGCCTGTACATTATTCAGGATTTTAACGATTTTGTTGCAACACTATGCGAGGGGGGAACGAATTTTTAAATATCTTCTGGATATGCTGGGCACGGAATTTATATCCTTTTTTTTTACCAACTCGTCGCTGTCGTTGGTAGCTTTACGGTGCGCGGTTTTTCGCTGACAGGTGCGGGAAATTTATACTCGCCGAATGTTACGAATAAGTGCCCCAAAAGGGACACGAAAAGAGGCATATAAAAAGTTCACACCAACCATTTTGGATGATCCTTTGTTTTTGTTGATTGAAAAGTGTTTTATGGGCTTATACGAGAGTCCTGCGAAAATGCACACAGGGATGTTCATATGAATATAGGTTTGACTGCTGAATGCAAGATGAAAATGACGAATGTGAAATTCATTGATGAATTCGAGGGGTACGATGGAAGTTTTTTAGTTGATTTTTAAATTGTATTCCACCGGTTCGTGTCTGTTGTGGTTGCATTTGAATAAATTTTGAAACTAAACTTTTGGTAGTAACCAATGACATTTAAATTAATTTGACAACACCTGCCAACTTCGTAAACAAGAAAAAAACTCCCTTTTATGTCTTCCCAACTCATCGCGCTAATGATAAAATTCGAAAAAAAAAAACACATTTTCAAATTACGAAAATGGCCTATAAGTTTCCCCTCGACAGATGAGGGCGCATAACTTTTTCCTAAACTGTTATTACTTGGCTCATAATGGCAATATCGCCCTAGCAACATGTTATCAAACGGTAAAAATGGTCAAACCTGTAGTTAATGACTTTGAGGAGATAATTCCGCGCACTGTTTCTAGTTTTTATGATGATTTTAAGCGGGGCTGTTGAAAAGTTTTCTGTTTTTTTTTATTTTCATAGGTAGGTGGGATATATTTTTTGGCAAGCTCTGTAAGAAGACCAAAAGTTTGGAAATAAAATGTAATTGCTGCAGCATTAAGGTGGAGAATGGTGGTGTACCTAAAATTGGATGCTCTTAGGAAAATCAAAAAAAGGAAAAGCTACTTTGAATGTAACAATGATAGACACGCGATAAGGACGATTTTCTCAGAGTAATCGGTGGTTCAATCAGTCCGCAGTCAGTGGCAGAAACTGTAGATAATTCTATTTGAGAAGTATAGGTAAATGAGTTAACAATTCGATGTCGAAGGATGACCAGTCATTGATAGTTTCCCAAAACACAGTTTGTGGTGACTTAAATAGTCCCGTCTTAGTCGAGAGTGCTCTTACTGAAGGCATGATGCCAGTAAATTTGTTGCCTGGTTAATACAAATAATTCCACAAGCTTTTTACCGGAATTAAGGACGCTTTTAAATTATTTTTTATGTTTAAAAGTTTTATAATGATATTTTATTTTATGATCAAATTTCGACGACCGGCTTTTACAAAAATGATCTTCTTTTCCTAACACTTGACTTTGTCATAAACTGCTTGGTCTGTAACCGGAGTATTAATGGAACCGTATATTTTGCGTAAATTCGTTTTATCGAATTTAGTTCATTAAATTACAACATCTCTATGTTTTGTAAAACGCATGTTCCAATAAAAGTGAAGCCGACGAGGGTAGTTGGTTTACTAACGAAATGAGGGATCTTATGGAACTTCAAAAGCAGGCTTATAAAGCGAGTAGAAGCGATACAGATTGGGCTTTTAGTTAGTAAAATAAAGACACGACCAAATTGAGTCCATTGTATTGACAGGACGACAGCTTTGGAGTGGAATAGGCAAAAGTAACCCCAGTTTGGATGATAATTAAGATTTAAACCTTCTTAAAAAACATAAGACGCGTTGCGTTTATAACATGAAACGCTTCGACAGTGCGAATCGCTTTCCTTCATTTATTTTGTTGTCTAACATCTCACATCAGCCAAGTTTCCTTTTTTTAAAACTCTGTTTCAGTTCCTCTAACAGATCTTAACAAATTGTTCATATTAGAGACAGTTTTTGCATTAACTCCATCGGCTTATGAAACTCCTTGCCTCGGCATATGCGAAGGTTAAGCGTCACTGGACAGTTTCGGACTGTACTCAAGTCCTTTTATTTTGAGTTTTCCGACTGATTTTGATTTTAATTATTCTTTTTTAACTTTAATAAAAAATATAACTTGGCAAACACTAAACCGTTTAACGTGAAATACATTTATTTATAATATTCTCCACATTAGCAAAATCCAGTTCCACAATTTTTAAGCTTTAAGGTTGTTTTTTTTTAAGAAAATATAAATTACAATTCAATATTTCAATAGATTCCCCTGCACATCCAGCTCTTACTTTAATTCAATTTTAAAAAATTACAAAAACAAAAAAATGTCGCATATTTTAAAAATATTATTTTTCGTTTTTAATTTAATTTGTCCCATTTTGTCAACATTTTGTCAACATTTTGTGGCTTTTTACGCCCTTTTGCTTCATTTTTCAATCAGAGAGAGTCAGTGGTATCGATGCGATGTGCGTTACAAGGCACCTTTTCGATCTAAGAAGGCGGCATTTGACGACTTAAGGGTGCTTTTTCCACAAAAGAATATTTAAAAACGTTGAACAGCTCCCATTTCTTCTACAAAGTGAACAAATATTAATAAACCTCTCACCGCCGGACAGAGTATGTCAATCAGGGTTGCCAGAATTTGGTTTGCTTTAAGCCTTAAACCTTAAAATAAACGTAGCCAAAATCGTTGTTCAGAAAGAAAAGAAAATAGGTGCACATGTATACTTAACGGGCTCCCGACCCGTGGAGAGTCTCTGCCTGAGACACTGCAGCCTTCCATCCTCTGCGATCCCGGGCACGCTGCTTCCACGCTATGGCATCCGCGATGGCTTGGTCTTTGAACCGGAGGTTCGGTCTTCCTTGTCGTCTCGAACCTGGGGGCTGGGATTCGAAGATCCTCTTAGCTGGAGCATTATTATCCATTCGCTCGATGTGGCCGAGCCAATGTAGTCGACGTATTTTGGCTTTTTGGACTACATCCACATCTTGGTACAGCTCATAGAGTTCGCGGTTGTATCTTCTCCTCCATTCGCCCTCCTCGCACACAGGACCAAAAATCCGTCGAAGAAGGAGCCCAGTATCAGCTCTCCCTTCCTGCTTATCGTCCAGCACTCGGCGCCATAAAGCAGAACTGGCAGGATGAGTGTTTTGTAAAGCGTACATTTCGTCCTTCGAGTTAGGAGTTTTGAACCCAATTGCTTTGCCAAACCGAAGTAGCAGCGGTTTCCTAGGGTAATTCTTAGCCGGATCTCCACTATGGTGTCATTCGTGGAGTTTATGTTTACTCCGAGGTAGGTAAACTCCCTAACTACCTCGAAATTTTTGCTATCAACAGTGACGATTTGTCCTAGGCGGTGGACAGTTGCTTGTTTGTTTGTTGATAGCATGTACTTGGTCTTGCCCTCATTTACTTCAAGGCCAAGGGATTTCGCCTGTTTTTCAATCGCCGTAAAAGCCTCTATCACGGCACGCTGGGAGCGACCGATGATGTCGATATCGTCCGCATACCCCAGTAGCTGTACGGATCTGTTGAAGATAGTGCCTTCCGTGTTGACACCTGCCCTGCGCACTATCTGCTCCAGCACGAGATTGAAGAAGTCACATGATAGCGCATCTCCTTGCCGAAATCCGGTGCAAGTTTGAAATAATTCGGAGGAGCTACTTCCAAATTGCACGTAGCAGCGCGTGTTTTCCAGCGTAACGCGACACAGCTGGATCAGTTTTGCCGGGATCCCGAATTCGGCCATCGCCATATAGAGCTCCTGACGATGAATGCTATCATATGCGGCTTTGAAGTCGATAAATAGGTGGTGAGTCTCGACTTGAAATTCATTGGTCTTCTCCAGGATTTGCCTCAGTGTGAAAATTTGGTCTATGGTCGATCTGCCGGGCCGGAAGCCACACTGGTACGTGCCGATTAGTGTGTTGCAGAACGGTTTAAGACGTTCACACAGTACGTTGGATAGGATCTTGTATGCGACATTAAGCAGGGATATGCCTCGATAATTCTTGCAAGACATAGGATCGCCTTTTTTGTAGATGGGGCATATGGAGCTGATAGTCCAGTCATTGGGCATGCTTTCTTCCACCCATACTTGGTTGATGATTTGGTACATGCGCCCTACCAAAACATCACCACCGTATTTGAAGAGCTCCGCTGGTAAACCATCAGAGCCTGCGGCCTTGTTGTTCTTAAGCTTTTTTATAGCTAAGCCAACTTCTTCTATACTGGGTGGTGGAACTGGTTCTTCATTGACTGGACGTGGGTTCTCTTCTTGCCCTATCACTCTCTCTACATGATGCCCATTTAGCAGCTCCTGGAAGTGCTGCTTAAACACATCTACTATTCCCTGCGCTTCGGTGACTAGATTTCCTTCGCTGTTTCGAAGAGCCTGCGTTCCGGTCTTGAAGCCAGCAGCCAGTTGCTTGGCTTTCTTGTAAAACCTCCGGATGTTGTTTCGATCGCGAGACTCTTCGATCTCCTTGAGCTGGGAGACTGCGTAGGCCCTCTTCTTTCGACGCAGGATTTTCTTCTCCTCCCTCCTCCTGGTTCGATACTCTTCCCTCGCTGCCCTTGTTTTGCGCTGCAGCGTCTTCATATGTGCATCTTCTGTCACCTTTTTCCGACGAACGCACTCATCATCACACCACGGGCTTTTTCAGGTGCACATGTATAATATGTATTAAAGAGGCTAGTGCCATATCAAAAGGCGTGCAAAATAAATTTAAACGACTGTTTGATGTCTCACGTCTGCCAGAGTGCTGCCAAGTTTTAAAAGTTTGAAAATATTTCTTTTTTAGTTTTGTGAAGGAATAAAACAAACAAAATTAATAAAAATATTTTAAAACGATATATCGTCCAAAACTGTGTTGGGCACTCTGGAGGAAATTCCTATAGTTTTTTTTAAGAAAAAAGATACCCAAAATAAAATAAAGGGCCCAATAATCTGGCAACAAGTCAATGTCAATCATTTTGAGATTGGAGTTATTTTAAGAATCGTTCATTTCAATTCCAATTCTTTGTTTGCACTCAATTCTCAATTGTCAATTCAATTCATGCATATATAAAGTCTCAGTCGGATCAGTCCTCTCACTCTCTCAGTGCACATAAAGATAAAGAACTCCGCAGGACAAATTTATAAACAAAATTGAGTGGAAGTACTCAACAAAATCAGAAAAAAATTATTAAAAAGCTTGGAATAAAATGAGAAGGGAATTGCATTATGTAAATAAAGGTTGTTGTTAACAATGGACATAATTTGGCTAGCACTTTTCGATAGACGTTCAGAAGCTTTATGACACAAGAAAATGTATTTTTAGGTTAATTTATTATTACTATATGAAATATACAAAATAACAAAATACGTTAATCTATTTCAGCGGAAAGCCATGGTAGCAAGGCTTTCCGCTGAAATATTTTTATTCGTAACACTTCAAATCATCATAGATCATAGATTTTAAGCAATAGGGCAGCATTTAATAATGAACCACAGAATTAGGTAAAACAAATAAAGTTTGCACAAATATTTCAAGAAAAATCAGTTTTTCCCTATTCCTGCACATAATAAAACAATAAATGTTGTCTAACGTCTATCCCGAAGAATTTAAACAAATAAAACAATTATCACTATCCAAACCGATCTTAGTCTCTCTTTCCGCCTTCCTGATCACTGTGGTTTTTTTCAGCCGGAAATAATGGCGAAAAAAGAAGTCTTATCTTGACTGAAAGAAAACGTGGTATCTGCTAAAGATAGTCTATGTCTAACTGCTATCAAGTGCCTGGAGTCAGTCTCTAACAGCCCAAAACTGTTGCTCGTCTCTCAGAGAGATTGCAGAGCAGTTCAATATTCACCTCTGTTGGGTGCTGGGGCCTAGGGACATCTCAGGTAACTGTAAGGCTGATGAGCTCGCCAAACACGTAACTCAACTACCTTTGCTTCCAACTAAGGATTCTGTAGGTATTCCAATCGCTACTTGTAAACTTATAATAAAGCTGGATGCTATCGAAAGTACAAACCTTAGATGAACAACCGGCTCGACTTTCTAATACTTTTGTGCTCTTAAAAACGCGCTCTAGAAAAAGTTCCTCAATTTCCAAAAAATCCCTGAACCTATTCGATTGAGATGAAAAAATATTTGGAACAAGTCACGCTACCAACGAATTTTAAAACCAGCATCCACAGACATCCCGACTTGTAACTCTTCCATACGGCCACTCTAACTCACGCAATTATTTCCCTACAAATGGTGGCTGTTCCAACTTCAGTCAGATGAAACTCCTTTCAATGTTTGTGCCTTGTCTGTAATAAAATATATTTTTCATTGTTGAATTTATGGATATATCGCTGGCTCCTATTCCAGTTCCAGTGAAGTACATTCTGCAAATTGTGTACCACCTATGCGATGCACTTCCCCCCCTACGCAATGCCACATTTCATAGTCTGTCCCGTTTGCCATCATATCTTAACGTCTGACATTTGAATCAAAACGTAAACACAACCAGAACCACACTTTGCATTAAATATTCATAACTATGTGTGGCGCGGGTCGGCGCGCGGGGCCACATCCCAGCAACAGCTACCATCAGTCCCGGACATCCAAGAGCGCTTTTGTCCGCAGCAGAGACTCCCATTGCAATTGTCATCTAAGCACCTCTAACCAAACACAGTGTACTGTTCAAAGTAAAGTGGACGTCATGACAGTGTCCCTGGGAAATATCCTTTCACAGTGCACATACCGCATGTGTATATAAATCACTGTTATATTCGTGAAATATCCGGCTGCATTGGTGAAAGTGCACCAGAACCCAGAAGTACTTGTGATCCCTTTGAAAGTCGTGCATGCATGAGGATTTTCCCAAGGATAGACCGCCGCTGCTGCATTGTCATTGCGAGTGTATTTCCATTCGAGTGCAAATAACGAAGAAGCGACTCTATCAAGTCCCGCTTTTTGTTTGCTTGTTAAAATGAATGCGTCCCCGGCCGGGGGGCTATATGCTCCATGTATTCATTATCGCTTCAGAGACAACGCAGTTACCGCACGGGATGGACACGATGGCAAATAGAAGCGAGCAGCGAGCACGCTGCTTACGTTTTTTTTTCATCCTGTCATAGTCCTAGTCATAGTCGTAGTCATATAGTCATAGACGACGATGACGATGACGATGTTGATAAAAGTTTACCTCCCGCTCGGTCATGGCGCTATGGACAACGCCACCGCGCCGCGACGCAGTGCACAATGGAAGTGCAACAATTTAGGACTTCAAACAGCGAATTGTCGCCGGGAATCTCATTTTCTCTGGCTGTAGCCTCAGATATGCATGCGCTCGCCACACAATTGAATGGAGGAGCATTGCAAATAAAACGGGCTGGTCATAGACTGTGTCGTGGCCAGAAATCAGCTGCCATGCCGTTTTAATCGTGGATCAAGGACTTTGTGTCGCTTTGAGTGGGGTGACTTTTAAACTCTGATTTAGAGCTTGACTGGAAAGGCGATCTTCTTCGAATACCTAAAATTAGAATCAATGGTCTTTCAGAACCGTCTGCAATGCTGGGCATGATTCACACCATTGCTGCCGCTGATCCTGCAAGTGTTTGCACTGTTAATGACCATCCTGGCATCCACGCAATGAATATAGTGCTTCTATCAGTTCAAACGGTATAATTAGTCGGAATAATTGAATAGTCGGCAGGGTAGTCGATATGAAAACAACAACAAGCCGCACTGGCGGAACAACAATAGGCCAGGTCCCACGGCTACTTAGCATTTCCAGTGAATTTTTTAAAACACAATGAACGACGGCGACGGGATTTATTTATGTGACCGTAAAATGAACGAAAGTGACGTATTCATTTCCAAGAAGGAATATTCGTAAAATTAAATTTCTGAATCGGTTTTATTTTTAAGTGTTTTGCAGCTCTGCAGATCTTAAAAAAATACTTTAAAAATATCCCCCGATTTCAAACTTGACAACAATACTGGCTGAAATGGAAGGTTAGGTTAGGTAAGGTTGTGTAGGGTTGTGAGATGGACACAAAAGTACAGGCGGGCCCATAGCCATTCCCTGAGAGACGTTTGTGGAGGCGTTTTTCACCCTTCAAGTCTTGTCTGCGTAGCAATAACTAATAGGTTAGACCGCTACATTCCTAAGACGTTCAGCCTTGTTTAGAATTTTTAGAGTTTTTCGGGGAAAGACACTCTTTGATGAAATTCCGCTTGGAATTCCTGAGTCTTTGTGACTAGCTTCAAATCATAAATGAGTAATGGACGGCAGTTTAGGTTCAGCGTCCATCTTCCTCTAAATCGATTACTTTCGGTCCTTCAAGGCTTAGACTTTCACAGGGGAAGACGACTCTTTATGAGCATGAGCATGAAATTCGACACGAACTTGAGATTTGTATTATTACTGTGTTCGACTACTCAGCGAGAGGTTCTAGGTTCGATCCCCGGTAATAAAACACAAATTAAATCTTACTTAAGACTTTTTTCCACTGCCCAACCTCGCGCAACGTCTGACAAACATCCGAGAGTTCTCAATTGGCAATTTAGACTCGGCATAAAATTGAAGATCCCTTCCATTCGTCCCAAAAATATAAAACTCACCCAAACAAATGGTTGTGAGAAGCTAGGCTTTGGGTCCCTTACGGGCCTGTTGAACCAACTTATTTTTTTACGTTTAGATTTGCATGGCTTGTTTTAAAAATAAATCTTGAAGTGTTTTTAGAAGATTTGAATCTTTTTTGTTTGTCTCCACTAAAAGTTATACCTCTGACTGAATTTGTGTTAAGGAAGACCTCCATTCCGTTGTTTATAGGAAGGGAACTTTCAAAGACTTGCAACCGAGAGTTGGCTCTCAATTTCCTGGCTTAAATTCACGTTGCTTGAAAAATGCCGAAGTAAGCAGTGGTGTAAAATTCCTCAAGTGATTTTCGGTCCCATCCGACATCGACCTGCCCAAAAAAGTAACCATCAGTCGCGTCTAAGATGGCCAAGAGACGTATTAAGCGGATGGACAGCAACGTTCCGGTCCGAAGAGTCTTCGAATTCAACCGTGATGGAAAATAAGTAAACGCGCAAGTGCGAAAGGAGACCTCAACCAATTCGGAGTGTGCACTGTGCAACTGGGGGCGTATTGGTTGAGGCCCAGGTCAACCATGGTAAGTAAGTGACCATAGAGAAAAAGCCTTCAAAAGCACAAAAATATGTTGCCTCGTTACATATTAGGGTAAATGTTGATATTGATCTTCGACAGAATACGAAAACTCACCGATACTTTAAAAATAAGATGTGATTTTCCGGATAATCATCTAGTAATAAATGAATTAAATGCGTTATACCATGTGTTAAACTAATTCAACGTTTTTTATATTTATTTATTTATTAGTTTACTAATTTATTTATTAATTTAACTTATAAATTTATTTATTTATTTGTTTATTTCTTAATCTATTTATTGTTAATTTATTTATCTGTTAATTTTTTTTATCTGTTAATCTATTTATTTGTTAATTTATTTACTTTCTTATTTATTTGTTAATTTACTTATTTGTTAATGTTTTTTTTTGTGAATTTGAGGTTTTCTTTTCGTTGTTTCCTCAAAATAAAATTGTTTACTTCCAAAAAATAAATATACAAATACACACTTAAACTAATTATTCAGTAGTAAGATTTCTAATTATATCTCTGTGATTTTAAATTGTGCGGCAACAAGCAAAATGTAATATTTAAAACATTAAAAATTCCCTCAATAATAATATGTTGCCTTGCTGTCAAAAAAGTTTAAATTCCCTTACCCTGTCAAGGCGTCCCTTTGGGGTTTAACAATTTGTGCTGCACGGCTGTTATCAAAAGAGTTTGTAGCAGCTCCACTATGGCTTTGAATATTGCTGATATTTATTCGACACTACCTATAATCAGTTTTGAAGAGGCCTTCGTAGTCCGTATGAACATGTCCTTTTTTGTGGATTGATAGCCTCTCCTCTGACGAAGAAGTACGCCAATTTTTTATGTATTCGAAGCTGTACAGGTTTTGGTATTATGTTGAAGGCAAAATTTAGTTAGAACGTTTTTATCTACTATTTTAGAAACGTGACACACCATTCCTCACTTTTCCATCTGACATTCTGGAAGTCTTTTATACATGTAGTATTTTCATCAACTTTAAAAATATTTATGGATTCCCACAAGGTTCCAACCTTCATCAACCTGACTTTTGTTTTCATATTCCATCTATTACCATCCGACTGTTATTGCCTTCAATATCCCATATGCTGTTTTTGTTGCTCTAAGCGGCTGGGGAAAACAAACTCATCGCCCAGTTCCCTCAATAATTAGGTTACACAAATTGATCAGGACATCCATTCCATATGAGCTTTTCCGCTCTCTTGTTGTACAACACGAGTAGCCACATCCGAGACGAGTAAGTATATCCGTATCCATAACCGTATCCGTATAGGTATTTCCACGTCAATGTTGTTTGTTATCATCAGTCTCTCGTGGGCAAGCATTACAACCCAAACACGGTGTGCTGTCTTGTGACATGTGAGCTTAATTCATAAATGCATGGCTTTAGTCAGTGTATAGGTGGAACTGCTGCTGGAGTTCACATCGGCGAAAAGCAACCCAATATCGATTGTGGATAAAGTAAATATAATTTGTTTTATCCCCATCTAAATGCATGGCTTATGCGATGCGATGGAAGGAAAACATGGTGTACTTGAGATGCTTAAGCCATTCGTAAACAGGATTGCCTTAAGGAGAAATTGAATTGAAAGCTCTTGCATTTAGATTTGCGTCAAAGAAAATCGCAAATTTAATTGGCGTCTTAAGGAGATGTGTGCTGGGTGTGTTTGGCGGTGTTAAATCTCATAAAAGTTGTTTTTAATCGACCTTTGGTAACTATATTTAGGTGAGTCTTGATGCATTGCTGAGTTTAAGACAGCTGCACTGGTAGATGATCTTGGCAGTTGGGATTACCATCAAAAAGTCATAATGAGGCTGTAGTGATCCTGATTTGCAGTTGGACCAACTTCTGCTGACGAGTAAAATTCCCAACCCTGGGCTCTATGTAGAGTTTTACTTTTGTAAAACTTCAAGCTGTAAATATTTGATTTTTACAAAATATGGTGGACAGCATTTACAAAATGTTGGTAAGGTCCCTAGGCTTTTCCTGGTGGTTTTATTATTTTTGTAGCACCTTGAATGTCGTCTTGAAAAGCTATAAATCCGGGCATTTCATCTACCTCTCAGGTCCTTCACTGGTGGAAAAACTATTTTTATTTCGAACATCATTCGGAAGGATTAGGGCACAACCATTTCTCAATAACTGATATGGGATTGTTCCCATAAAAACACACTATTAGGATTAGTCAGCCCCCTGTATATTTGCTAAAGAAATTGGGAATGACTATGAGAGACATAGGTTTTCTTAAAACGCTTTCCATTTGTTAGCCGCCTGTTCTTTCTTATAAAATTGTTTAAATTGTAGTTGGGGCTGACTTTGGGTAACCAACTTTATTTAAAAAAAAAGGAGGACGCAATTTCAACAAATAAAATTAAATTTAAATTTATAAAAAATAAAAATAAAAAAAATGCTTAGTATTAAAAATAAATTAAATCTTTTTTTGTATAGACACATTTATTGCTGGAAAAAAATTAATTCAATATAAAACTAAAAAAGTAACAATTTAATGCAAAAGAAATAATATGAGGCATTTGCTGTCATAAAACAAAAAAAAAATAAATATAATTTTGCAACAAAAAATGAAACGCGTATTCCAAAAATAATATTTTCCTTCCCGAACAGAATTTAAATTAAAGAAACAAAACCAAAGATTAAACTTTTAGTATAAATGAATAAATTCAAAAGTGACATCTCTCATAATTTGGATTTTATATGACAGTCCACGCCGAGTGAAAGCGTCCAATAAAATTAATGGGAGTAAATGCGTTGCGTGTAGCAAAAAAGGGCGTTTTCCATGTGCATGCCACTGAGAAGACGTATAGTATACAAAATGAACTTTAGATTCGTCGTCTACTTGAACAAAGAGGTTCGACATTCCAAAATTATACCACCCTCACTTACTGTGTAAATATACTATAAGAAGTCGCTTATAACGACGGAGAGGGCACCGATGAAATGAGGTCTTTATAGCCGGCTGTCGCTATATCCGACACCGACTGCCTTTCACAAATATTTCTTCTCTTCTCTACATCTCTACTTCTTCTCTTCTCTTCTCTACATATAATAAAACTGTAGAATGAAAAATGCCTGACCGCGCATCAGGCAGAAACTACTGGACGGATTTTGATGAATCTTGGCATAGTGATTGCTTATGTTCTGAGTCGGGACTTAGGATACTTTTTATCCCTGAATATATCGTGGTTCTTACAAAATAGTCAAAAACCGGTTATGCAAGGAAAATTCTATTTATACAAACCTAGCTCAGTAATGGCTTCAGGTTGAGCACATTTTCAGGTGTTGTTCATTGGCAAAAGTTTGGAAATGGGCTGGTGGTAGGTACTCGTGTGTCAAGTTGTTTCATTTGTGTTGCTTCCTTTCCGTCGACATTTGAGGTGGGTAAGGGGGAAATAACAGAAATTTCCAAAAATCTTTTTTTGTGTAGACTTTTTCGTGGGAATTAAATTTATGTTTTGATTGCCTTTGTTTTTTTGCTTTATATTGCTTTTAGAAAGGTCCAAGCGTAGGAATAGGACGTTATTTCCGACGGAAGAAAGTGGACGTCGTTATAAGCAAGGTTGTTATAAGCGAGGTCGTTATAACTGACTTCCACTGTAGTTTGCATAAGCTACCTAATATACCAAATAAGCTGAATATTTCCCAATTCATGTACTTCAAAAATTCAGAGAAAATAAATACTCAACTAAATATTTAAGAAAGTGCACTATAGCAGTAGAAAAACATTCCACAAATGTGCTAAGTTTAAATATAAAAAAATGAGTTGAAAGCTCAGCCAACATCATTCAAACCACTTTTCGTGGTACAAATTCCAAACCCCAATCTGTGCCCTCAAAAATTACCACTACTGGTGGTACACGCGCCTATTTCCTACCAAAAAAATGTCGTTTCGTCCTTCAACCCCAGCGAGCACACAAATTGCTGCCCTCCAGTAAATCGGAACAGATTAAACAATTAAAAATGACACAATGTTTCGCTTCCATGAATACCATGGTCAGGATTTATTTCCAACGCGTGCAAATATTATGTTTTAGTGTTAATTAATTTGCGTGGCCGACATTGAAATTGTTTGCCATTCCAATTGAATGTGAATTCTAATTTAGATATTACATTTGACATTCTGTCTGGTGCGGCAACATCTCCCTCTAGGTGTATCGAATATGGAAATGTCCGTTCAATTAGTATCAGGACATTCATTAGAGAGAGGGTGGGGGTTCGCTTTTTTTGTTAGGGGTGGTTAGCTATTTTCGAACCCCACTCAAGTGGTGACCGTAGTTTTCGGTAATTCCAAGTGGTTGGTAGTTTTTAATCTCTTGTTTCCACCACACACACATCTATCTGCATCGATACATCTTTCCACATGACATGAAGTAAGCATGTCAATAAAACTTACCGACCACGAAGGGATACGATTACAATATTTACGAGTGCTAGAAACATTTTCATTCATTCGTCCTCGGATAGTCGGTGATATCAAATCGATTCTACTACGTGGCTCGATTGAATTTCACTATGTGTACCTATACCTCCATTAGTGTTCATGTAGATGGGAATTCTGTCGTCGTCGTCCCTGCGCGCCGCCGTTCTCTCAAACCAGGATATGAAAGAAATGAACTGATATTAAACTGCATTAAGAGCAAATCAACTGTAAGAAAAATAAATTAGAACCTGAGGTTGCAACCGGTACCACGTTACCGCTGCCAACTTAGATTGTCTGGCTTTGATTTGAGGTCGTCCTCCGCACATCCTCCATATATACCTATATCTACCTCCTGTTGTCATCAGCATCGCTGTGTGCGGTTTCCAATTTAAATCCTCCTCTATACCTCGCGGTAACTTAGTCGAGAGATGATTCTGGGAAATCAGATAGCGAGCGTGTATAATAGAACTGCGAAAGCAATGGAGAAGTTCGAATTTAATCGAGAAACTGACAGTTGACGTATGAACAACTTTAATTGCTATTAGCGCAAGGGACGATCGACGATGTGATGACGGCGCTGGATTGTAAACGATTGAATTGGTATCATAAAGAAAGACTTGGTTAACTTTGGCGGATTCGATTTATACTCAGATCGATTGGAGGACGACCTGCAATTGGAAGCGAGGTAGTTTTTGCTGGGATTCGACTGTATTAGTATTGTACTTATAGAAGATTCGTTGGCGGTTAAGCGGAGGCAAATAAAGGTTACCCAGTTTTACGCAGGTTATTGGCAGTTTGAGTCCGGACTAAGAAATGAGATTGCCAATCTCTGGTAACATTGTTTACATGGGACAAACCGCTTTTCCATTCGCCTTTGAAGAGAGTCTTCTTCATCTTCTGTTATTTGGTCATGGCCGGACCGTCAGATCCGACCCAACTAAGGCTTGTTACGCTGCCAGGCACGCAGTGCTCCTTCGAACTAAACGCTCGAGCTCCATACTTGCTTTGAATGGAATCAACAGCTTCTAGGACCCTCATTTAGATGTCTATCAAACTCACCGATGCCTCATCCCAATTCAAAGCCTTTCCCCAGCAACAGGTACCCACACAATCAATTTCGTCACACGACACCGGGCGGGAGACACTACTGTCAATAAATTCGCAATTTAGATACCTTTGTCTCAATATTGTCGAAGCAACGCACATCAAACGGAAAACTAATTTACACGATTAATTTATTGTCCTTTTTTGGGGTGCAAAACATTTAGACGGTAAATTTGTAGACAAAACGAAAAATAAAAAAACAAACGCAAAAACAATACAGAAGCTGCCCCAAAAATAGAACAAATTCAAAAGCTGTTATTGTGTGTCTCTGGGGGGACTTTTAGCTCCAGATATTGAGTGTCCTTTACTTCCTAAGGGTATACCTACATAAAATTTCATTTCAGCACTCGAATAAATTGCTTTGTCTTCGGTGTGTGATTTTTGTTAGTATACCTTGGATTTATTACTTGTTTGTGCGAGCGGGAGGGATAGATGTAGAATTTATATATATCTTGCGGAAGTGACATCTCGGCGACCGGTTGACCAAAAGGGATGACACTCTCTGCCCAGCAGGAATGTAATCAAATTAATTTATTTCCTTGCTGTGAATGGTGTTGGAGGATGGTTTACTGTGCAAGAGAACTAGATGTCAAATATAGGAACGGACAGAATGAGTTATGTGAACTGTGGCCATGCGGTTTGTACTTTAATTGACTTGGATTTGGAGGCTGCGGGCGTTTGCATTGTTAAAGGGAATGAATGTCAACAATCTTTTAAGTAAGAAATAAATAAACCTTGGCAAGATCGGAAGGGCTAATACTGCATTCAAACTTACAAGATCAGGAGGATCATTTTAAAAATTGAGCTGACTTTTTAAAAACAATTTTTGAATGGCGAGCGAAGCGATCGGGCAGGAAAATCTGCTGCAAGATCAGCGGCGGTTCCAGATCGTCGTAATTGCTGCTGATCGAGGACTGACGTGATACCAACGCACGATCAGTGCCATATTTCTAGTAGATCAGTGACAGATTATGAGATGAGATCGGTGGTAGATCAGTTCGATATGAGTAGCGAGTTTAAGTGCAAGATCAGTGCAGCTAATCTAAGTTTACAATGATCAAGAAGATCGACAATAGATCATTGTAAAAATTGAGCCGACATTTTTGTAACCAAAATCAGGCCATTTTTGAATGCCAATCCAACCGATCGAGGAGGAAAATGTGTTGTCAGATCAGCGGCAGTTCCAGACCATCGTATCAAATAGTTGCTGATCTCGCTTTGACCTGATACTAAGGCACGATCAGTACCATCGTAATTAACAGATCAGTGAAATATTATGAGATGAGATCGATGGTAGATGAGTTCGACATAAGTAGCAAGTTTAAGTGCAAGATTAGTGCAGTTTTAGTATACAGTAGATCCGCGCTAGATCGTTTTAAAAATTTAGCCAACATTTTTGTGACCAAAATTGAGCAATTTTTGAATCCCATGCGAAGCGATCGAGCAAGAAAATGTGTTATCAGATCAGCGGAAAATCCAGATCATCGTAAAAATGTTTATCACGCACTGACCTGATAATAAGGCACGATCAGTGCCAGTGTCATCAGTAGATCAGTGACAGATCAATGGCAGATCAGTTCGATATTAGTACCGTGTTTAGTGCTAGATCAGTAAAAAGTCGGGGTTAGATCAGTACTGCGTGATCAGTGACACCGTAGCGGGTGACAGCCTCAAATTTGTGCTTGATCAGTAGATCTGTTTTGTGTACATTAAAACGTGTGTACATAAAAATTTGTGATCGAACGAATATTTGCACAAAAAAAAGAGTCAAAGGATCAGCATTGATCTTGCTTTTCCACTCCTTCAGTTTACATTCATCAGGCAACGGCCAACAACTTCGCCTTGAGTTTTACCCCTTTTACCACCATGTTTTCAACCCGTACCATTTACTTCGACTGCCATTGTGTAAATCCTGCGATTTGGAAACTCCTTTCATCCCGCACTTCAATCACATTAACAAAATTGTATATTTATCAATTTATTGCAGAATACCAAGCAGCGTAGCAAAAGCATTTTTTTCTTTTCCTTTTTATTGGCTCTCATCTACCCACCTTTGACAACGATGCGACCGACGCGACGCCGCCATAGATGCTGGGCTGCTTGGTTGACATGAAATCATAACTCAAGACTATTTTTCATTTCCATCGTTGCCATTTCTCCTTCTGCAAGGACTCGGGTATGCTTTCTTTTCGCAATGACAACGGCTGATGCGCATCATTTTTCAATGCCATTGCTTGGGTATTCCAAAGACGGAGACGACCACCGCCACACGATGAGTAAAAAGTGTCAGTTAAGCAGCCGTCATCAGTGTCATCGTTATCATCCAGCACGCGGTAGCTATAAGGATATAACAGTGCAGATGCAGTAGATGGTTTTTTATTATTTCCTGAAAATGCAAGAACTCAAATATTGGTCTGTTTTTGGAAAGTGTTTTTTGACCGACCAAATGGGGAGGCTCTCTGGCACATAATCTAAGTAAATATAAATAAATTGGTACTGAGTAAGAGGTTAGGGGTTCAACTAGTATTAAAAAAATCCCCCTCTCTACTGAGGCCATTACAGCTGCATGCATCCCTGTACGTAAAAACAGCAAATACTGCCAAGTAGTCAATAATAATTTTTTTTGGAATTATCCCAGTAAATCTAACTCACATACTCAATGCGAACCACTCGCTTTTCCAGCATACCAAACAGCTTGGCGTAATTGATAAGCTAATCTTTTAATTCACTTCATTAGCCAGCGTGATTATGGCACTTGATTGTGCGTAACAAGCCAGTCGATTTTGCCCCCCCCCATATAGAACTTTTCATGTTTGCAGTAATGAAATATGGATTAAGCAGGAGAGGGTTACGTGGTCAAACAGCACGCCCTTTGTATCGCTGGGCAATTTGTTTCTACAGGATGTAGATAGTGTATTCAATGGATAATATGCAACCATTTGAAAATTAAAGATACGGATGGATACAAGCAGGACATGAAAGGGATAATTAAGTGCACGTGAAGTATGACTACTTTTTGAAGTGATCATCGGTTATAAGTTGCAAACAGTGTATTAACTGCTGTAGGGGAAGGGGGATACGGCGTTTGGTAAAAGCCTATCATCAACGTCCTTCAGTATCCTATCAATATTCAGACATACCATTGCTGTCCGTCCCCTACTGAGCAATGAGGACTGATATTGATTCGATATTGACAGATATTTGCCATCAATATCTCAACAGTATCCGCCGATATTGACGGCGGTTCTTCATCGATCAATCAGTGTCCCAACAATACTGACGAATGCAATTTTCTATCAATATCCCAAACAATATTTACAAATCTGAGTTTATGTTTCCTTAAGACTGATGTAAAATATTGTCAATATTCAAATAATTCCGAATAATTGCTCAAGAAATAGAACAATGTGTTGTGGCCAAATTCACTCCCACAAAAGGACCTATGTACACACACAATTTTCGCACGCCCATTCTAACCAACTTTACCAAACCGTGTGCGACCGCAATTCATTTATTAACACTGTGATAATGAGTCCCAAAAGCGAAAACCACAAGCAGTCAATTACGCTGAATACACCGATTTGATATGGTTAAGGCGACGAATGTGTCAAAGGACACATAACACTTTGGTGGACTATATGGGGCGGTAATCTTGACACAATTAAATTTAGTTCTACCGCGGATAACTATCGTATGTACCGCCACAGATGTCAATGATAATTAGAAGTGTGCCACGGTAAACGTAAGTTATGTGCATTGTTAGTCTGGTATGTGTGTTCGGAAACCGCATAATCGGGTTCGTTAGTTAGTGGACAATACAAAGGGAGGTTTTGAAGCCCGGTGGCAAATTTGGAAGGAAATGTGTGTGGTTAAATGAATTTTGTGGGGTTATTGAGGAGCACTTAGATGGGTTTTGGAATCTAGTATTTATGAAGGTAGGTATTTAAAAATAAGAAGGACCCCGGGCCTAGCTCCCTTTTTAAAAAAATGAAAAGCCTTGAATTTTGTCTCGTTTTGCTCCAACAGAATAAACGACATTGAGCGTTTGTTTGCAGTGCTACAAGGGAGTTATCATAAAACTTGTTCATTTTTATCCTACCGATACCAAAATTGGGTCTGTTTAGACCTTTAATGCTCAAGTTCCTTAAGTGATTAAGTGATAAGAATAAGCATAAACCTTCTCTGAGAAAATCTGATCCTGACAGTGAAAACCGCATTGAAATCCGCTCATTGGTTCTCGAGATTAGCGGCAACAACCATTTTTTTGGACTTTCCTTACTAGTACGTATGGTTGGATAAGCTCCACGACTTGTGTGGATAACTTTAGGGAATCTTTCTTAAATTTTTCGGTCAACACAACTCTTCAGCAGACTTTGCGTTTGCCTTGATGTGAAACCCGTGGGTCAATTTTTGTTTTTTTTTTGTCAAGAGAATCGAGAAGTACTTGAGAGATTTACTGAAATTCCAAGTCGAGAATAGTCTTGTTAAATGGCATTTATTTGGAGACTGTCTAGTCTTGTAGTCTACAGCGACCTCTGGTGTTAAAATTTGTTCCTCATTTACGATATATTTCCCTTCTATCAATTTAAAGAGGAGTCATTTCTCTTCCTTTGCCCCCCCTTGAGGGGTCATTTCATAAAAGCAGTAACTCTATACAGATCTTTTTATTTTAATAGTACCTTGGTACATGAGGGATGTGTTTGCTAATTTTTTGAATATAACATCTATTTCATTTTGAACCTTAAACTGGCCTCACTCGTATATTGGAGGTCTGCCCCTCTTTTAGGGGGTCAATTTAAGCAAATGAAATTCTTCTTCGTTTAAACGATGTATGCTAGTACCGCGTTCAGTTTCATGTTCATAGGTGAGAAATCTCAGAGTGGTTTATCTTTGCACTCAATTTGTAGCAGGTTTTGCCCCTTTTAAAGGGGGGCATTTCTAAAAAGCAGTTAGAGTTACCTAGTTTTTGTAATAGCTAACAAAGTTGCAGTTGAAAATATGACCGATTGCATGTGGCATTGTGGCTATTAGTGGAGCCCTTAAACGGGACAAGAAAGATATTTCCGTCGCTATGGCTATGGCTTAAATATGATAAAAGCAATCATTTCCCATTACCCCACCTTTGGCAACCCTCTTCCTGCAACACACCCCAAAAGAAACACACCAACTCATCGACTGACTGCATAAATCTCCCCCAGGTATTTTTCTTACCAAGACGCACTTTATTCCCCCCTTGGGCATTCAGTCGCCACGCCGCCTACATCCTATCCACTGGATTATTTTCTTATTCCAATTATGTCCTTTTGATTGTGCTCAACACGAAACATAATTAACTGTCTGATTAATTATGACTTTGGTATATTTTTGGAGCTATTCCACTCAATGTGACTTGACTTTTCCTTTCACTTGACTTGAATTTAAGGACACCAATCGCCCACCTTAAAGCCATGTCTTAAACCGCACCAAACTCCAATCAGAAGACACTTGGAGATACTATAGAAACACACGAGAATGGTCGCCTTATTGTCATTGCAATTCACTCGGGGGATACATCCAATTAATGACACCACACACGAAATGATCAAATAGTCCAAACTCCAAAATTATACGAAACCCAAATCAATATCCCTCTCGCCGAGCAGAGAGAGCGAGAGCCCGCCGCATAATAAACAGCGACACCATTATCCGCAATTCCCATGCGACAATTCACGCTCCAAATATCCTCCTTGAATAATCTGGGGAGACTCCCAAAACCGACATGCAATCGAGTTGCGAAATTGAGTAGTACTCGACTTCAAGTGCCGCGAAATACACATCACCTTCATCAGATTGCATAAAGCAGCCAGCATCCTTACCCCCCCTCCCCGATCGATGCGAGTGTGTGTGTAAGTAAATATTTCGATTCGAACGATAATTGACATCCTCGGGTCCTTAAGGTGGCAAATCAAGCCAAATATATTATCTTGTTGAGCTCTTGGGTATAAATTCGTAAAACGGATCCTTATCGCGGTGGCCTCTGACTGTGAGCTTCGGCTGGTTGTCGGTTTAGGTGTATTGACTGCGATAAAGCGGTTATAAATCATTGCACATTCTAAGGAGAGGGATGTACTTGAGGGTAAGCATTAAATGAAACGTCTCTTAAAGTCGTTTATAGTGTGTTAAATAAGTTTGGGATGAAAGGGGAAAAAATACCTCGGTCAGGGGTTGTTCTACCAATTTTCGCCTTTCTGTAAGAATGGAACGAAAAATCATGTGGGGTACATTGTTTTAAATAGAGCACATTTTTTTAAAATAATTTTTTGAACCTTTAGAACCCTGTGACGACCTATACTCTCAGGGAAGGAGTCGACCACATCTCCTTGCGGCTAACCATAGTTTCGTACAGAATTTGTGGACATCTCCCACTGACAGTTCATGTTTCATTATTTCAAAGTAAGTTAGAAACTTTCTGCTGCTGTTGTTCGTATAGATATTGACCTTTCTATCCCCTACGGCTCTACGGGGGTCATTACTCTCTCAGCTTTAATAGCACACACTTTCTCTGAATCGGAAAAAAGCGCATAACAAAATTCCCTCTCACCAGGACGATGTAACCATTTTCCCCATTTAAGGATTATCGCCTTATCCTGCTACTTACCCCTACCACACTCAACTATTATGTTCCAACAAAGTTGTCCACACTCCACCATTTGACTTTTGATTTTTTTTTTTTAAAGAAAAAACTCAAAATTGATGTCAAATTTATCGATGGCGGGGGGGTGTGGGAATTGTGATATTACTGGTAACAGTCGCGCACCACCAACACAAGCCCAACAGCTGTAAAAATTTAACGCCCATGGAAAAGTTTCAAGTTTTATATGAAAATTGGATTAAAATCGACAGCTCCACCAATTTACATAATCCTTGGGCAATTTATTGTTTTTTTTTTTTTTAGTCCTCTGTAAGAGAAGCCTACGCAAAGGCGGAAGGACGACACTTCCTGTTTGTTTTTTTTCGTAGGTTCAATTTTATTTATTTTTAAAATTTGAAAATTTATCGACTCTCAATAGCCCCATACCCTCGAGATTCTATTACGCAATAAATGGATATTCGGTGTTAGGACTTAGGAGGGTTTTTTTTTTGTAACGGTGTCGTGTCGGTCTCAGTCGTTCCTATTGTGTTGAGTCCTTTGACCGAGAGTAAAATTGATTAGCTACTTGTAGATTGGGGGATCGATAAATTTTGAATAATGACAATGTTTTTGTTGGGGATATTTTCGGGGCCTCTCGAGGGCAAATTATGGGGTTGCCGAATTCGGATTTGGTTATTTATGACGTTGGCTTTGCATTTGAGATCTTTTATCTGCGAGATGTATTGGTATTGGCGGATTTATCAAAAACGAGAAGGGGTTCTTGTGGGTTGTAAAAAGTGGAAGTCTTACTAAAAAAAATGCTGATAAGGACATTGGCAGTTGGAAGACTAAATGACAGCTTGAGGGTAGATGGCGCTGTTGTTCAACCTTCTCAAAGGGTGGCGGCTGTCTTAGATGACAGTACACACCCGCTCTTTTTCGGTTTCTGCCAGTATTCAGTTTAAAAAGATTGCTATTCCTATTTTACTGTCTTTGCCACGCCCACTTTTTACAGATTTTTTGATATTTTATGTAGTTTCATGTTCCAAACCTCGCAAGATTACCAGCCACATAAAGGAGTTAAATTACTTTGGCTGCATATGAGGGTCCACACCCAATTGTGGAATCCCGCCCACAATTTTTGAATGCTTTCAACAGGCAAATTACTTCAATAGAGCAAATTTCAAGGCTAATTTTGCCACAAATGCCAAGACACAGCGTTTCAATTGAGTCTGTTGTATGGTACGCGCCACGCCCCATTCTACAAGTCCGCCCATAGATTTATTCCAAAAAGTTAGGACATTTTCCAACCGCAGCTGCAAAAGTACAAAGAAATAGAATTTAAAAATATTTTTCTTATACTGGGTGCACCACGCCCCTTTGTTTGAATCCCGCCCACCTTTACAGAGTGCTTCCACGGATATAAGACAGCTCATGGATATTGAAAAATAACCAGACTGTCAGACAAACGGACGCGTTGCATTTAATTTTATACTGAGCAAAAAGATGTTTGACCCCCCTTTAAGGGGTCATTTCATAAAATCAGTAGCGTTTTACATTTCTTTATATTTAAATAGCACATTGGTACGAGGGATGTGTTTTCTTATTTTTAGAATATAATAGTTATTTTATTTTGAACCTTAAACTGGCCTCACTCGTGTGTGGGGGGTCTGCCCCTCTTTAAGGGGTTCACTTTAAGCAAATGAAATTCTTCTTCGTTGATACGATGTATGCCAGTGCCGCGTTCAGTTTCAAGCTCATAGGTGAGGAATCGCAAAGCTGTCCATCTTAGCACTCAATTTGCTGTGTTGCCCCTTTTAAGGGGGGCATTTCTAAAAATCAGTTACAATTACCTAGTTTTTTGAATAGCTAAAAAAGATGCAGTCCAAAATATGAGCAATTGCATATGGCATTGTAGCTTTTAGTTAGTGGAGTCCTTAAACGGGACGAGGAAGACATTTTCGTCGCACGGCTATGGCTTTGGATGTACAAGGGTTGAAATTTTGTACGTCTGCTTTAAGTCCATCACGATTTTTACGTTCATAGTCGCCCTCGCTCTTCACTTCCGCATAACTACTCCTTCTTGTCAAGCATCACTCACTGCGTGCGTTCATCCTTTTTTTTTATCAATTACACTAAAGAGATCCCACAACAGTTATCCACATAACTCCACATAAATTGTCTGCTTAATACGTTTTTTTTTTATTTGTTCATTGTGTGCAGTAAAAATGTTGCGTGCAACATTATCCTTTCTACATATACGAAACCGCTTTGTCCATTAAAAGTTCACCGCAAAATTTATTATTTAATCACTGTCATCATTTTTTTTTGGGGAAAAGTTAAGACCGCTCAAAGAACTGCTCAAGAAGAACGACACATCATACCCAAAAACGACCAACATACGTTGGGGGTTGTAAAAAAGTTTCTCATAAATGTAAAATTTATTAAATTCAGTTGCTTATGTTATGAGTGAGGTATAAAGACGACGCCGACGGTTGGTTGGTTGCTCCGGGCGCAACATGTGCCACATTATTATTATTTCTTATTTTTTTTTGCCCCGCCCGAGCCGAAAAAGGATAGGGGCAGGAGAGGTCATAAAACAGGGGGTGAAACAAAAATTAATATACATACATAAATTTTTGTTTAATACGAGGCATAAAGGATATGTGTGGATGTATACGCCCACGCAGCAAAAATAAAGTCATAACGGCGAATGGTCATCAATAAAGCTGAGGGATTGGAAACCGATGACTCGAGGGTCAGGAAATATGACTCTTTGGAAAGCCCTCGGGATGAGGGTGCGTTCTGTCTGCTGTTGCTATTGATACTCGACGGATTGTTGTTATTTCATATTTTACTGTTTATTGGCATAGATGATGGAGACCGACAGGCAGTAAGAAAAATCTAAACCCCGACCACCCTACGCCATTCATTAAACACACATCTCCACATGCTGCAGAGTTTCCAAGCAACTTACTACATTGCCAACACATTGGCTGCGGGCTGGGATGGAGAGTGCACTCAACCACAGGACAACCGTCATTAAGGATAATTCGGTGTGTATTTGGGAAATTTTGCTTAAATTTGATTGTGGTTCGGGCTCTGCCGCTGCCTCTGCAAAGTGTTTCCAAGTGCAGCACATGTGTAACTGAATTCCTTCCAAATGCGGAAGGACTATCAAAAGCACTCTCCAATTTAACACAGCACTGCATTGTTTCGTGCCATATGGCTACTGCATATGTAATGTCGATGGGTGATACATTTTGCCACCGACACCAACTTAAGCCGCGCCGCGCGCCCCTCTCTCGTTCGGCCATTTGAAATGGAAAACATTTTCGGGACTGTCGCTTTCAAGGACTGTACTATGCTGGATTAGATTAGCATGGGTGATGGAGGGTTTGGAAATTGGAATAGGTGATGACATGTGAAAGACAACCGCCCTTCTGACTGTTGGGCATCTCATGACAAAGGTGTCCTAATTTTGCAAATTTAAAGTGCAGCAATTTTTTATAGGACTCTACTTCCACTTTGGTCAGATTTTGCAATCACGTTGTGAAAGGCGAACATTTTCATTCATCGAGTGCCGAATACAGTGGATGGTTTTCCCCAATGGGATAGATTGGATGCGAACTCCTAATCAAAATAGACGCACACCCATCCACTATTTTCTATAAATTCGGCTATTGCTGAAGAAAGACACTTTCAGCAGTCCATTTTCAGCGAGTGTAGCATCAGTGGATGGGTACGTTTGGGTATCATTTCAATCTCATGAATTGCCTTTGAAAAAGTGTGGTCGTGGAGCGAATTCAAAATTCATCGAGTGCCCATGCAATGGAAATTCATCGAGTGCCCTCACTATGACTCAGTGGATGGGTGAGTCGGTTTTACTAACTTTTTCGAAATTCATCGAGCGCCCTCACTATGACTCAGGTGGATGGGTGAGTAGGTTTCAATGGCTTTTTCGAAATTCATCGAGCGCCCTCAATACGACTCAGTGGATGGGTGAGTAGGTTTTACTGTCTTTTTCGAAATTCATCGAGCGCCCTTGCTATGACTCCGGTGGATGGGTGAGTAGGTTTCAATGGCTTTTTCGAAATTCATAGAGTACCCCCACTACGACTCAGGTGGATGGGTGAGTAGGTTTCAATGGCTTTTTCGAAATTCATCGAGCGCCCTCAATACGACTCAGTGGATGGGTGAGTAGGTTTTACTGTCTTTTTCGAAATTCATCGAGCGCCCTTGCTATGACTCCGGTGGATGGGTGAGTAGGTTTCAATGGCTTTTTGAAATTTATCGATAGCCCTCACTATGACTCAGGTGGATGGGTGGGTAGGTTTCAATGGCTTTTTCGAAATTCATAGAGTGCCCCCACTACGACTCAGGTGGATGGGCGAGTCGGTTTCAATGGCTTCTTCAAAATTCATCGAGTGCCCTCACTACGACTCAGGTGGATGGGTGAGTCGGTTTTACAGTGGATGGGTGAGTAGTTTTCAATGGCTTTTTCGAAATTCATCGAGCGCCCTGGCTAAGACTCAGTGGATGGCCGTGTAGGTTTTACTATATTTTTTGAAATTCATCGAGCGCCCCCACTACGACTCAGGTGGATGGGTGAGTCGGTTTCAATGGCTTCTTCAAAATTCATCGAGTGCCCTCACTACGACTCAGGTGGATGGGTGAGTCGGTTTCACTGTCTTTTTCGAAATTCATCGATCGCTCCCACTACGACTCAGGTGGATGGGTGACTCAGTTTCAATGGCTTTTCCGATATCCTAATGACAACTTCTTACAGCCAATCGCCCTCTGCCTTCTCGAATTATCTTCATAAAGTTCTCCTGTTTTCAGCTCCTGTAAAAAAGTGCTCTCCCTTGATTTATTTCCAAGCAACTTCCCCTAACACCCTGCTAATCCTTATAAATTCCTGTCAAATGCAAAGCCCGACTTTCTACCAACAACAAAAACCGATGTCCTCTCTGCCGGAAATAATTTGTGCCCCCCATGCCTCCACTTATTATCACAACAATGAGTAATCACCTCCTTTTGAGGGATTTACGAGTATGCAAAATTAAGTGAAAGGACAATATTACTTAATCACAGTCATCATTAAAAAGGAAAAAGGGACCTTTCCTTACACTATACCTGCTAACAAGTGTATAACTTGCAATAAATAACTTTCGATTTATATCTTTGTTTGGCCAGGGCCAAGTGAGAACACTAAAAGCTGCCCCATAAGTCCACTTAAGAAATCTCGAACGTTTCTCGGCCGTCCTTTCCACGTCGCTTTCGGGTAACCTTTCTATATATATGTATGACTAAGCAAATTCAGCATCTAACTGCATACATTTTTCTTCATTAAGTAGACTTTCGTTTTGTTTTCGGCACGGACGACAAGGAGGAGTAGGACAGCAGTAAATCCAGTTGTAATCCATGCCATCGTGCCAGTGTGTGTATGGCCGATGGTTTTTAATGGGCATTTTCTGGGAAATAAATGTCCCCTTCGGAAGTTTGAACTTTTTTTCCCATGGCGAAAGGTATTTCGTCCTTTCAACAGCATTTATCGATTTCAAGGAGAGGAAGTCATCTCTTCCAGTCATTGAGGATTATTTTTGCTCATCCATTTAGGCTTGCAGTCGTATCGTTGGATTTTTTTTTTGCCATCTAATGCGGGTGCTTGCATACAAATTGTATCTTACCATATATTCAGATGGGGTGTGGTGTCTCTGCACTGCGAACATACCCCTAGGACGTGTAATTAGAAAACTCTTACAAGGGGGAGTTTGACTGCTTGGGAGAAAGGTCACTATACTCCGATAAAACAGGGTATGGTAAGGTTGCTTTGAGCAGAACTGGCAAACAGGTGCGGGCTTTCTCCGTAGTTAGGGTCGCCCATATTTTCTTTAGACTTTAATATGGTTTCAGTTGCAGCTAATGTTTCTGAAAAACTGAAAACCATCGAGGAATTTGCCCCACAAAATGAGTTAAAGTCCTGCAAAGCTTCCAGAAATAGAGTTTTGTGTTCGTTTGAATTTGTTGACGCATCAGTTTAAAACTACACATCCGATCCTTGTGGATTCCTCAGACATAATCAAGGGTTTAATGCCGCAGAACTTAGTTTTTACTTAATCGCGTTTGGCCGACTAGTTGAGAAGATTTAGACGTTTAAAGTTCTTCGGCAGCGCCCGGTGGCTCCATAATACTTCTGCATTCTGTTGTCATTAATACCTGTTTTTCTTATTCCGAAAATGCTCCCAATTTAATTGACCTTACCTTTTGAAAAAAACTACACAAGGTTTGACCACTAGGCCAACATTTCCTAAGGCTTTATGTTCATCTTCCTCGGGGTTCATTATTTCTCGAAATAATAGTTCTAAAGGAAAAACTTTTATTAATCGAGTGCCGAATTCAGTGGATGGTAAGACCATCGGCTCATAGATATTTTCTATGCCAACCGCTCATTAACATTGAGCGATCGTCAAATGACTCCAACTTTCACACCCATCCACAACTTTCCATATATTCGCCTATCGCTGAAAACAGACTCATCTCAGCGACGAGTGTAGTTAGTGGATGGGTGTGTCTACAAGTTATTCAAATTCAGTTTAAAATTGACTTGCCTGCCGAAAAGTGAAG
This sequence comes from Cheilosia pagana, assembly GCA_936431705.1. Classification (NCBI taxonomy): domain Eukaryota; kingdom Metazoa; phylum Arthropoda; class Insecta; order Diptera; family Syrphidae; genus Cheilosia; species Cheilosia pagana. Next base: position 5,923,534 of record OW386169.1, read on the forward strand.
TCCACAAGCGATATCAGAATTCAGCGAGTATCCTTGCTATGCCTCAGTGGATGGGCGAGTGGGTTTTAATGTCTTTTTCAAACCATTCAAGCTCTGCCGCGACCCCTGTCAATAGCCAATTGCGAGTACCCTTCTAATTGCCTCCACTCAGCGAATATAGTACCTACGAAAAAAAAATCAGTGGATGGGTGAGCACTCTCACTTTGTTTGTGTTCTTTCCTATCGCAAACAGCTTAAGCGTTTCCACTTTCTGCCCCACATTATCACCAGCGTACACGTATACACTTTTAACCTGCGATGCATTTTTACGGAGGTAATTTACATCGAAATCGTGCCACATCTCCATCTGTCTTTTAGCCTTCTTCCGCTTTGACAATTTTTCTTCCTCCCCCTGTGTGTGTGTGCTTTTTTCGCCGGTTTTTGTTTTTATTGTACCACAGCGCGAAGAGTTACCTACTTATTTTTTCACTCAGCTCCATCAGCAGAGTCCTAGAAATATTTCACTACCCTCCAAAGAGCAACTGTGACTGTGAAAAAACTCGGGCAAATCCATTTTCTTGGTTTCAGTTGACGAAGGGGCGCGCACAAAGGATATATAACGATGATTTAAAAACTACGATTATGGTAATTTAACGCCGTATCCTAGCAGTGTTTGCCATCAATTTCCATTTCTCTTTTTCTTCTTCGCCTTTTGCTGATGTTCTCACCTTTCACGGGGATTTTTTTCTTCGCTCCCCTAGTCCTATATGCCGAATCTGCAAGGTATTTTTTTTGACTAAATGTATTCACACATACAGTCGCCTTCTTTCTGCCATTTCCGCTGCCTTCTAAAGCTGCTGTCGAGTGCAAATTCCTAGATTGCACCAAAAAGATGGCAAAAAAAAATAAAAACTCTTTTCTAAGTCTCCCTTTTGCCGTTACTGTCATTGCATCTGGCAGTAGCATTAATCGGATTTGAAATATACCAAAACGTATACGTCCTGTTCCCTTATACGTGTATGGGTGAATGGGAGAAATTTTGATTCAAATTCGGTTGCTATATGGGATTTATCGAATGCATTACGGTGATTTTGCCTTTTGCTCAGTCTAAGGGCGTAACGAAGGACGTGATGATCATGACGATGATGATGATGGTGATGATGTATGGGAATGAATTCCCAGAACATCTGTTATGAAACTATGTCCTTGAGAATTTTTGTGATAAGTTTTGAAATCGATTGCAAATATTTGCAACACATTTTCGATGTATCGGATGAATTTCGAATTCAAACTTGTCACAAGTCCCCTTTGTCCTGCATTTAGACAACAATCGTCTGAACGAGATTTTCAGCAAAACCCATCAGCCGGGATAAAGTTCTCTTCTTTAACCCGAAATTCGATAAATCCCAACCGAGAGAGGTATTGCATAATATTGAGTTGTGGCTTCTGTGGCATTCATTTGTCTACATTGGGAGTTGTAAGTGCACACAATTGATTTGGATTTGTCACCTATTTAGGGCTTTTGTTGTCTCTTTGGGTTTCAAAAGTGCAACGGCAGAGACTCATCCAATTGGGGATTGTCTTCAAATATTGAACAAACATTGGGGAGGGCTACGACTTTCTGTCACCGGCAGCGACGATATGCTTTCATCTCCTTAATCCTGTTTGACATAAATTTAAGCCCAATTTGGGGGGCTATGGAAATATAAGTCTTCAGCTATATTATTGTAGAGTGGTGTTACATTTAAAGGTTTATTTTAGGAAGTGGCAACACTTTGACCAGGGAAGAAAACAATTTGACAGATGCAAGATGAATATAGGTTTATAATAATGTTAGGTAGGTACGTGCTTTATATATTCGGCCGGCGTCCAGGGTTACCCCCAAAGAAACACGAACTTTGAAGTGTTGTACCCTTTTTTCATTTATTACTATTTCCTAACAATTTGGATTTAACGATCTAAAATCTACGTATTCGACCTTAACAAACAATGTTTACGTACTCTCTAACTACCGTGGATAGCAGGAGGCCGAGGTTGTGGTTGATCGAAATGCTCACGCACTCACAGGGCCACAGAGGGAAGAAAAGAATGTGGATTGGATCGGAATAGGAATGCTGCCAATACCACCAGATTCCTATATGTATAAAGAGAATATTGCAAGTCTCTAGAGAACAGGGTCAGCACCGAGTGTCCGAGTGTATTCCACCAGTCGTTGAGTGTACTGTCCTCCCGAATGACTTTTGCGCACGGGTACTCACGACTTCCTCGACGGGAAGTGAGTGTAACTTGTACGCGTTATGAAAAATCTGCCGTATGCGTTGTTGTAGTTTCGGCTGCTGGGGTTGGTATTGGTTTCCATTCGTGGCGGTCAGTGGTTCTGGGTACGGGGGATTGGTGGTTGGTGGATCGTTGGTTGGTATCGGTGTATAAAGTGGCGGCAATCAGTGGCGATCTATGGTGGTTGTCAGTGGTAACCGATTTTTGTGATTAATCGTTACATGAGTCCATGATTTTGCACCACAAATGATGAAGGTTTCTGTAGAGTCTTCTGTAGAGTCTCCTTTGTGTTTCAGAGTTAATAGCGGACCCGAGGTAGACAGAGTCGCTAACTGCCTAAAAGTTATAGCTGTCTATCTTGACGTTCTGTCCGATTCGTCGATGTTATGTGTCCCTTCTTATTTACAGCACACAACTAAACCCATTTTTACCACTACTGTATAGAGATTTGCAAACGCACCAGTGACCCGTGACACCTCGCTATATGTTCTGCCAATGATGCCGATATCGTCAGTGTATGTAAGAAGACAGACTCTTGAAAAATTGTGTCCCTGGTTGCATATTTTCGACCTTTATCGTTCAGCGGGCGTTTCTCCATCGTCAATTTGACAAGTTTGCCAGAGATGCCAAAACTGAACATAGCTCTTCACAGCTCGTTCCTAGAAAGGCTGTCAAAGGCGGCTTTAAATTCCATAAAAAGATGGGGAGTATCCATCTGGAGCTCTTTTTTAGGATCTGCCGAAGTGTGAAAATTTGGTGGGTTTTTGCCCAAAAACACATTGGTTCGTTCGAATGGTCTCATCACACAGTACAGCAGACAGGATTTCATATGCGATTTTAAGGAGACTGATGTCTCTGTAGTTAGCACCATTTAAAGGGTCTCCTTCTTGTAGTTAGGGCAAACAATGCTGAGGCTTTATTCATCGGGTATACTTTCAACCGACCAAATATTGGAGACGATTTTGCGTATGCTCTCTACCAAGTCATCACCGGATGCTTTAGAAAGCTCGCCAGTCAATCGTACGGTCCTGGAGCCTTCTTTAAAATTACAGTATGTACTTAATGTTTTACCCCCGCTTGCGTCCACTTCGTCTGCTTACCTAGAAATTAAAGTATTCTCATTGCTCACTGTAGCCATGCCATTCCAATTAGTACTTTTCAAACTATTGAAGCCTGAATCTATAACTATAAACCCTCATCGCAACACCCCTACAATTATTCTTCACTTTGAAGCGAAATGTAAAAAAAAAATAAAACAACCAAGTAACTGCATCCAACCACACCCGCAGCAATTAATCAAAAGTACTTCACTAATTGACAAATTACAGAATACAAATCGTGCGAACACCCTGCTCCCACTCGTAGTATCCCCCTGCCAGTGGCGGGTTGTAGAATTTTAATGATACCATTAAAATTGATACGACACATACCCCAACCCAATACCGATTATCCACCTCTCGCGACAGGCAGGAACGAAAATCACAAAAAAATCTACATGCACCACAAATACACTCTTGTCAACTCTGAAACAAAATATTCCAGCGCTGTCCGCCTCCTAGATAATTCATTCCCGATTGTCATGCAAACGTTCCATTACATTCTATTAAAAAGGATAAGGTAAACAGAATGAAACGAAACTCATCCAGGGGTGGAACTGTTCCGTGTTGTTTTTTTTGTGTGTGCTTCTCTTGCCAAGAGCTTAAAGTGATTGAAATGGAGAGGAGCGAAAAAAAAGGATTTTCCATTTTTATTTTGTAAATTACCATTGACAAAATGAAATACGAAACGCAAACAATCCCGCGACTAGATGAGGTTGGGTATAGGTTTGACAACCCGTATCAATTTTTGTTGGTTTGTGACATCTGTCATAGATGGCGTTTATTCAAACTTTCACCCAGTCAACTAATAACTAGCTCGAGTCTCTGTATAAAATTGGGGGCTAAATAAATTACTCCATCTGTCACTTAAAGTCGCCTTGAAAAAATTGGTTAACACCGATTTGACATTGGCTTACACTTATAATCCACCGATGTGCGATCATACAACCTACAACTACGCCGATAATGCAACTCAACAGCTCAAAGCCGATTAAAGTGACAGTATAAATCATTGCTACCTACATCAGCACCACCGCCGCACCAGCAGCAACCAACGCCAACACCACAGCGCGACACCGGCTAATGGACAATTTTAACGCTTTAAAGTTGCATGCATTTCAATTTCAGCCATCAGCGATGACACTCGGAACATTAAGTGCACACAAAATGGCATATGCAAGTAAAGTGCCTTTAAGTACCTTTAATGGGGTGCGGTGTGCGCTGTTGGAATTTTTGTGAATTCAAAATATGCAATTAATGGTTACTTGTGTAAAGTTGTAGATTGCGTGCGCCATAGCAGCTGCTAAATATAGAGCTACGTGTATCAATCGCAGCTCTAAATGCTGTTTTTAAATGTGAACCCGTAAGCGCACATAAATCGAATTACAGTCAACGGGATGGCTACCCTTAGATTTAGCGAAAGAAAACCAAGCTTATGAAGTTGAAGTCCACTCAAGACCATACGTGAATAAAACATTTCATTTCGCTAAGCGCACACGCTTTTTCGATAGCGCACATTCGCGTGCGATTGCAGGTTCTTACTGTGCGGAAGCAGGCGGAAGCATTGTTTCTTGTTAACTGGTTTAAGAACCAATAGTTAAGAGCTTGTAATGTTTATTATGTATGTGGTTGACGTCGTGGCACAGAAATAAACCAACAAAGGAAAGGACTATCTCGAATTGACTGCCGCAATGAGTCATTACTCACCGGCGCACATGACTTTGTGCGGCTTACTCTGCAACTTATTATTCTCAAAGACACATCTCCCAGCGGCTGCATTCTTAAACAAACAACTCAACGTCAATAAGCCAGTAATACCCTCTTCTCCAATACAGAACTTGTCTCTTTCCTTTCGAAAATCGTACTCTTCCACTTTGCCATTACAACGTCATTACCCAACTTAAATAAATGATTATCCTGTGAACTTCTCCTATCGCCATCAGCACTCCTATTCACACAATCTCATCAATTGTGCATTTAAAGGAGAGAGAGAGAAAGAAAAAAAATGAAAACAAACTGAGGATATACCCAGACCCACCCGCGTGGGGCCTGAGTGTTGGTGCAGGTTCTATATATATATACTTCAAACACAAACCGGATGTCACTTTTGTTGACATTTCATTTATTTTGGTCTCCCATTCGATGTGCGGTTGACTTTACTCTTTTGTGTCTGCGTTTGTTAAGCTCTCATTCCCCAAACTCACTTATCATTCTTCGCCAAACACAAACGAAAGGTAGAGCGATTCCACTGGTTACTCTCCTTGCGAAAGGACTCGACAATCATTTGTTTTAATTTGCGGAAATGATTGGGCGGATGGATGTGGACAATGGCCGTTCAAAGTTATGAACAGTTTGAAATTTCCTGCATGAAAAATGGGAATTCTTCTCACAACTTATGGGACTTATGATGGGACAGCATTTAAAAATGGACTCTCTCCTTAAGGGAGGTGGCATTTGGGATATAAGGAGACGTACCGCCAAACAACATATCAGAGGAGGTGTTGAATTTTATAGCTTGCCAATACCAAGCTTACTTACATTGCCATGTAAATATTTCTTACACTGTGACGTATCTACGCGGACGAAGAAAAATGCAAAGCACTTGTGGCGGGATCGTAAGTACTAAAAAACGTCACTTACACTTTTTCTCTTCCCACGAAGTCTCTTGGTATTCAAATTCAAATAGGAGGTTAAAAATATAACAACATTGTGACAGTCACATATTTCCTTGCTTTGGGACCGAAGGGACTCTGAATTCTTAAAATTGGTAGCGAGGCGGGTAGCAGCAGGTTGCCAATTTGTACCTTTATGTTTTAAATCCTCCACCACCGGTAGTAAACCACAATGACTTGGAGACTCACAAATTACCAACACCCCAATAATCCCCATCTCTCTAAACGGAACGGCTAAAGTGTTCCCCCTCAGCTTAAGATCTCTTGCGCGCGAATCCCCTTTAAAAAAAGATAATTCTTCCAGCCTCATTGTGCTAACAAAACAAAACAAGAAAATAAATAAAACGGTGATTCCATTCTCTGTTTTTTTGCACATCCTAAATTATCATCCTTTATTTGTCGACAGAATTTGTGAAAAAAAAATAATGCCAAAAATCTCAACTGGGAATGGGGTGTGTAGAAAACCCCATCATTATCTCCGACAACCGCTTTGACCCTCTGCTCTAATGTGATAGCGTAAAAGTTTTCCATTTACAAATTCTTATGGGCCCTGGCGCACATCCTGATCCCAATAGCGTGCTATCAACACAACCCAGCGGACCATTTCAAAACATCTAACTCACAGCAATTTGGGCGTAATGAGGGATAACAAATTTCGAGGGTGATTATAGGGTTTAAACTTTTTCCTTCGCACTTTGTCTTATGGTCTTTTGGCACTGGATCTCTCAAATACTGTCATAAGGCCCCACCGACAGAAGATGGAGGCCCCCCCGTACTCTTTGTGTATGGCTTTTATGAAAGGAAGCAAAAATGAATAAAATTGTTTACCAAGGAGGGACGGGGTAGTTGGATTAAAGGCCACCACCACCACCCGCAACAAATATTTTGAGAGAGCACAAAAATTGCAGCAGCGCTGTATAATAACAATAGGTACAAGTTTTTGCCATCCCCTAATGAGGTCCTTTAAGAGGCAGAGAATCGAATAGCACAAAAGATGGGGAGAACTCAACCAAGAATGGCATAAAAGTGCTGGCGAATGATTGATGGTTCCGTTTGCGTCAATCTCATATATATAATGAAGTGGAGGGTAGTTGGGGGTTGATTGTTTGTTGTGAGCAAAGGAAAATTAATGAGAGTTTCTGTTACTGGCTGCGGCAAAAATGGAAAGAGATGGTGTTGCACACAGAAATGCTAACAATGCAATTATATCTTTGAAAGGATAAGCTATTATTCTGTTGTTCCAATAAGACATGGAGTTATGTGTGGTGGTGGTATTCAAATTGAACCCAACGCCATCCCGAACAAGGCAATAAAAGCGGCTATAATTAAAGAGGAGAGACCTATTTAAGATGACGATGCGAAAGTTGCTCGACGATGGGACGTTTCTTGAAAGTGGATGCAGTATTTGGTCCTGGGAAAGATGTCCCAGGGAATACTACACTGCATTGCCGGAGTTCCACAGGGATCGGTCTTAGCGCCCTTTATGTCGTGTACGACTGGGAAAGTGACGGTTGTTGGGTTCGCCGATGCCATTGCCGTTGTGACAGTTGGTAAACAGATTCGTTCTGTTAAGTCCAATAGAAACGAAGCAATTGCACGGATAAAGGAGTGGCTAGCAAAAAGCCAATCTAGAACAAGCCGATCATAAAAAAGAGGCAGTCCTCATAACCAGTCGGAAAAACTGTACAGCTCTCCAACTTCCAGAATGGTTATTAAATAATGAAGGCCAAGGAACACTCTGTGAGATACGGACCATAAGCGGCTTTCGAGCCATATCCGATGAAGCCGCCTTTGTCATATTCAAAATGGTTCCGAGGGCGATTCGATGCATTGAAAGGGTCACTAAAAATATTCCCACCCACTGTCCAGATCAGAGGTATATGTAAAACTACAGAAGAAATGCAGACGAGCAGCGTTTTCGACTTAAAAGAATTGATTGCAGACCAAAAAACTGGAAAAAAGCCAAAAAAGGAAACGACATAAAATGGACCAAAGTTAAAGTTGTTCAAAAATTATCAGAAACTCAAAATTTAATAAAATTTTAGTACACCTTTGGCAGTAAAAGGAAAATTATCAATAAAATGAAGAAAAAATAAAAGGGACTGTACAAAATTTCGACACTTTTGCATCTAAGAAAGAACCAAAATTTCAATAAAAAAATTAAAAAATTATATTTTGCATCTTTGCTCGCAAAAAATAATTCCTGCAGTAAATTATCCCTCCTACGAGCAGGTTCCACATCCAAAGATGTCCTGGAGGTTTACAAAAGTGAGCCTGATTTCTACTAATCACTTACATATTTTTAACTATTTATTTTTAAAGATTGAATTGTTTGTTATAAAAAGATTTAATTTTCTTATTTTTTAAACAAAATGACCGGAGATAATATTTAATTTTACAGTTACTAAAATGCTACTCCCAATAATTATTTTTAATGCAAAGAATAAATGCATTTTTGCTGTTTTTATTATTTTTTATTTTTAAGAACAATAAATCTGTAATAATTTTTTTCCTGTTCAAAAAATAAATTTAGTTAAGGCTGAGAATATATAAAATATCTTAATGTTGTATTAAAAAATAAAATTGTTTAAAATGGTAAATATTTTGTATTTATCTACTTTTATAATTTTTTTCTATATTTAATCGTAAATGCTACATCAATCGACAAAAATAAAAGAATGTTGAAAAAGTTTGAAAAGGCTTATTCACAAAATAAACTAAAATAAAAGTCGCTCTTTAAAAATCTAGAAACATTAAAATGCATCACAAAAAAAAACAATTTTTATGTTTTTTACGCAACAGTGTTTTTTTTTTAAATAGTGAAGTAGTAAATACTTTTTTTTAAATGTAGTTATAACAAAAACCGTGCGATATTCTCTTCTGTTGTTGGGTGAAAAATGCGACCCACTGGTTGCGAACTTGGATACCTACCTCCTTTGTCATTTAGTGGAATCGGTCTGGTTTAAATTTCGCATTCAAAAACTGCAACTTGCAATTACTTATTTAGCAAATCACCACCAAGCGCACATATTTAATTTACTATTCACCACGTAGGTATTACCCCAATCGGTGTAAAATCTCCATTGCTGTGCAAAGCGGGTGCACACCTTTGCTAATTTGCTGCTGAACATCCTTCCGCTAAACAAATTGAACTTAACTTGTATAATCGAGAGTGCATTTCATGAATTAAAAATTCCATACAGCATACCGCCAGTGTGAACGCACCTCTCCGTTCATTCACAACATTACACAAATACGACTATATATGCAGTGGGTTACTTAAAACCCCCATGGTACGAAGTGGTGACCCGACTGTGGAGTAGTGTAGTGCGATCCGAGGATAAGGGAATCATAGCACGCGATAGCAATCTAAAAATAAACGCAACCCCACGTCTATGTGTGGTCATTTTGTGTACACATACGAGTTGAGTTATTTATTTCTGCAAAGGACTCCCTCCCCCTTGCAACCTGATGAATAAACGGAATGATATGCACAGTGGTAGTGTAGTAAGCCAAAGGGGCTGTGCTCGGTAATGGTCTGTTTGTGTTTCCTCGAGTGGTTCCGTTCCTTCTTCTTCTTCTTTTTCTATTTTTTCAATGTGTCCGCAACGATGTGGTATTTGCCCTGGGAAATTAATAGTTAGCCAGGTTTGTCCACCTTAAAGGGACGAGTTTTATAACTTGCAACTTGCAAGTGGCGACTACTTATGAAGAAGACGTTGTCGATACAAGTTGTCAAGTGACGTATTCAATTCACGTTGAATAGTTAATTGTTGTGGAGTTAATTGTGCTGGCAAGGAAAGCATGCCAAGAGCAACAAACTAATTTGTTGTACAGTCGACAGCTTTGATTTATTAACTGCGGCGGAAGCAGTTCCCAGCGGCGGTTTCTTTAATTCCTTTTTAAGTGCCTCAAGCCAAAGGGCTGTAGGCTTACATAAATTATATTAATTAACCCATCGTAATAGGTAGCAGTTTAGGCTTACACCGCGGCAAGGAATGGCGAAATCCAGGTCACGACCAGCAGTGCACGGTATAGTGACCCAGAACGAGTAGTGGAAGGGTGGGTTTTATTTATGTCATGTCAGCTATCGCACACGATGTGGAAGGTTATAAAGGTCGATAAGTAGGCGGGCGACACGACGACAAGTGGTAATGGTGAGGCATTGCAATTTATTCTATAACATAAGTTGATTTTACTGCAAACGCATAGCGCACATAAGTGTGCGCTACGGATTGTGCGTACAAAAAATGCGTTTTTTGAAGGCCATTTAAGGGAAATTTAATAAGAGGACAAACTGACGTCTATAAGACCAGAAACATACGTCAAATGGCCACTAAAATTCGAGTTATAAGGTAGGTGTGCGCTACGGACTGTAAGTCATCAATATTTCTTGAATTTCACGTGCGGTTTAAGATTTCCAGTAAGGGTTATCATGGACCCACTGCATACTCCAGAAGGTCTTCTCTTAATCTGTGCCTAAGAAACAACACAAAAGCAACAACCCAGTGTCAATTACTGCTTGCGCACTTTCGGGTCCGACAATATTCGCCAAACAATAGAGCCATTATTAGGAAATTGAAGAAACTTCACCCCAGAAAATACAATGAACGGCCTAAGGGAATTCCAGCAAAACATCCTCCCTAAAGCAATTATTCAATAATTTTCAGGATAATAATTCCGTAATGATTAGCGGATGGTTACGCCTTCTCCATCCAGTTCCAGTTTCCAGTTTGCTGGTGGAAAACTTTCTCCTCAAGCGAAGAAATCAAAGTCAAAAATAATATAATGGAGCCCAACGGGTGGCTAAAATTTCCGTTTTCGCTTCCTTGCTCCTGTTAATGTACCTCCCGCGTGCCGTTGGGGAATACTAGGATTTTTTTCTTTTGTTTTTTTTTTTTGCTTCTTATTTCAAAAGTTGATTTATGGCATTATGGGTTTCGTGAAATTATAAATCATTACTTTTAAAAGAAATGCTCATTTCTATAGGAATTTGCACAGCGCCAGCAAACGGTGTTGAACAGCATCTGGACGGAGGGGGAGTGATGGTATAGTGGAGCAGATTTTTCTTAAAATATAATTCGCCCATTAAAATGGTAATTTCTGGTCATAATTGGTAAGGAAGTATAATTGCTTAAAATGCTGTCTTTGGAAATGGGGGGTGCGATGCGGCGAGAAAGGACATTTCGGGAATCATTTGTTGAACTAATTTTACATAGACGATGTAGTTTTAACTTGCTACAAGTGGTTTGATTCTGTGACTGGCGGAATGCGGATAAGAATCCCTTAAAGCGAAGGCTCGTGGGGGGCTATTTTCGAAGCACTTCATTGAAGAGGTTTTGTGATGTGGTTTTCATTGAAAACTGAAGCGAGGGTAATGAGGTATTAGTTTGTATCCACAGAAACGACAAAAAGGGTGTAGCTTAGTTAAGCAACAAAATTCAGCCACAAAACCACAAATAAACCTGGTAAACCCACACGCAGTCAATTGCAACAAATTTTATTTTGAATACATAGTCGTGCGACAAATATTTACGAATTTTCCATGAAAAGTGGTTTGTAAAACAGTCTTTGACTTAAGGCCACAAGTATCTGTAGCGTAAGCTAACGATTCGGTGCAACAAGCTACATGCATTTGATCAATATATTTTTCTAACATTCTTAAAATGTATCACAATTATTAACAAAAAGTAGCGTTTCCAGTTCGCAATTCCTACATGTGTAGTACAGCTCTATAACACAAAGCAACAACTACAATTTGAATGCTAGCGCGTACCACGACTTTAATTAAACAAAGAGTTTGTAGACTTGCGTTTTTTGGTTCCTGAACATCAAGCGACTTATTCAATCAGAGAAGTAGACCTTTTGAGACTGTATGCATTTCCAGTTTGTGATTGTAGCTTGGACTTGTAGCTGGCTGTTTCCTTCACTTTTAACAACACACTTCCTGTACCAAAATTCGTGTACATCACTGTTCTATGAGCTGTTTGTTTGCAAAGAGACACACAAATGTAGTACGCCCCTTTAACACAAAGCAACAAACGTCTTCATATACACATTTCTAGAAAGTGATTGTAGCTTTGATTTTGTAGCTTGCTGTTACAAACAAAATTACGCATTTGCATTTGTAATCGGTATACGTCTGTCTCATACTTCAATTCTATAATCTGTTTACTGTTAAAGAGACACAAATGTAGCACGAGGCTGTAACGCAAAGCGACAACCACAAATTCTGCAGGCATTAGTTGGCTCTTACTTGTAGGGTCCAGAAAAATACAGTACTAGAATCGTTTGACTTGTGACTTATGATTATAATTTTGAAGGAATAGTTGTTATAACAACAACTTTGAAATTGTAGCTTGTTGTTACAGAAATGAGCTACAATCGTAGAAATATACTTGCAGCTTATATATTTGTAGGAACAAGAAGTCTCAGATACACCCCAAAAACAGTCAGGCTTAAGCGCTCTAGCTGACTCTGCTAAAAAAATACAGAGTGCTTTTTAAAACTGCTTCTGTACCCAAATTAGTAAAAACACATAAGACCTAAACCTATCAATCTACTTGAAAGGAAGAGGTTTAAAAACTACAAATTTTAGTAGAATGAGTACACCAGCAAAATCCTTCTCCACATCATTTCCTACAAAAAAAAGCCTACCCAACAAACAAACTAATAAATCTCAACCCTTTTTTGTAATGGCCTTTTGAACGACAATCCCACTCGCCCATAAAAAAGTCCTTTAAACTCAATCAAACTAATTCAATTGCACCATCGACACTGTATCGATTGAACGAAAAAATCGTCAACAAAACAATAACTTTGAATCGCCTAACATCAGATATATAAAAAATGCAAAATAAAAATATTTATAACCAACGAGGTGGATTTTTGAGCTCGTAAAACGGATCAGCGGGTGATATATATATATTCATTTATGCGGGCCAAAGAGTAAACTTCTAAATTATTATCGAGTGTATACCATTATTTTAGTAGATCAGAGGGAGCGAAAAAAATACAAAAATCTCCTCGCGATGATATGATGGCGGGATTTGATTTGATTTTCATGTACTTCATCACTCAACCTTACGAAGGATATTCAAATTGTGAGCGGGATAATTGAAGACGTCCGTGATTGATTGCTGGTTTTCAAACTGAAATCATTTGGAATTTAAAATGCAACACCTGCAGCACTTTTGCAAACTTCTTCATTATTTTCGTCCTTTTGTGTGTGTTTTTCTTTTATTGAAATGGAAGACTCACTCATACAGCTGTTTGTTCTACATTTAGCCAAAGTAGGTACTAAAGGATCCTAATGTAGTTTATATTGCTGCGCATTTTGTATTTGCCACGCCAACCCATCTGAGCCAACAAGCGATTGTATTGAAAATGTTCTTGTCTTTTCGATGCATTTTCCTCTCCCTCTCTCTCTGTGTGTGCGAGGGAAAATCTCTCGAACGGAAGCAAATGGCTCTTTTATCGTGTCCGGAATAAGGATTGGTAGCATCATTTGTGTTTGTATTATTGGCGTAACTGCATAAATGACGATGATGGTGAGTGTCTGTACAGTGTACACGGATGCTGAGTTGATATTTCGAAAAAAATCAACTTTGTTTTTATTGACTTTCTTGCAATTGAGTCTGCAGTTGAATGGTTGCAAACTTGAAGCGGATTATGGGAATAATAATTGCGGCTATTTGTTTAATAGTTGAATAGAGAGTAACTACACAAAAATAGGGACGGGTGGGTAGCTATAAATGTAAACCAGTGTAAATCGGTCAGTTAGTGAACGTCAATGATTGGGGGAAAATTAATATGGTTGGAAACATTGCGGTTGGAATCATTTGAATTTCAAACTATACCGAAAAAATCGTTTGAGGATCCACTAGTTGAGATTTAAGTTTTCAAGGACATTTCTGTTCATCTGGGAGGGAAAATTTTTTTTATTAATAACACAAATATTGGTCTAGCGCTCAAGCGAGTGTAGCGGGAAGTATTATGAATTTCAGTTGGATAAGATTAATGGAGAATGAAATGAAGAAAATCAGTAAATGATGAATTATTGGTGAAGTTTGAAATGGCTATGTTTCCAACTAGTGGGATTGCAAACAAATTGTTTTTCTTTAGCCGGTAATATATAAAGAATCCATCGGACGCCTTAAATACTCTAAGAATATTGCTAAACAATTTTCAATGAATTGTTTTTGATGGAAAAACAACCAAAAAACTTGGGTAAAATATTTATACAGGGTGCCTACATATTTAACGTCGGTATGTGAATATTAAATAACTTTTAAAAATCCTACCGCTTTCCACATATGAGGTATTTTAATTTAATTTTGTCATTTATAATTTACTTGGACCAGTTATTGAATACAACATCAATCAGGTGGCGCCCCCTATTGAGCAAAGTAAAATGCGCCTATTTTGCTGCGTTTTCCGTCACTTTTTCGCGAGCATATCGGGCGGTATAGCGATGATTTTGACACAAATGTTTACCTCGAGCTCCTTAATGATCTGAGGCGTTTGTAACCAACAAAAAGAAGCCTTATCAATGATGGTTGGGAACCAACCCCCTTTCCTTCTACTCTGTTTAAATTCTCTATAATCCAAATTGTTGTCAAAATGCCTTGCTCTATAACAATTTACCCAGCAAACACAGATGCGCCCGATGCCAGCAAAACCACTCACATGCCATCCTAGGATGACGCTATTTCCACATAATTTTCCGCTCACTTAACTGAAATGAAAAATCCCCCAAAATGTTGCTGTCTAATGTTGTTTACTATTTTGCATGAGCAAGTACTAGTTACATTCAAAAATCTCGCACAGACGATGGAATTTCACTCGAGCCACTTCCTCAGACAGTAGCTGGCATTACTGCGCAAACGAATTTCAAAAACCATGACAACAACGACTAGCCTTTGTCGCACCCCATCCGCCCCTTGATTTCTTCACCCAAAATGCAAGAGGACTTTGCATTGTTCGCATACCAATTTCGGTTGTCGTTGCACTTCCTTATAGTCCTTTGCTGAACTCTGTTCGCTTTTACGATGCCTCTCCTGTGTCGGAGCTGTTGTCTAAGGAGCAGACTCCTCACATTATACACATAAACAGCATCGTGTACATCTACATCTACAGACACAGCTGATGTACAGTAATGTATTTCACTTATTTGCAAAATAAATATTTTCAATTTGTTTGTCGCCTCGTTCTTGGGAAACTTTTGTCTTGCATCCCAAGATGAGACAGAGAGGGAGGGAGGTACCCATTGCCGACTCCCGGGGGTAGAATTTGAATATAATATTTCGAAACGACGAATGTGTTTTTTGGGAGGGCGTAAAATCCTTAATCGTATGCCGGATCAGTTGATGGGATATGCTTTCACTTCCATCGTGGATAAAACTTTTAATGAGAGGGGGTTTCCGACCCGGTCCCGATCGTGAGGCAAGTTGAAGTTTGCCTTGTTGATTATTTAATGCCTAATGAAAGGATAAGAGGATTCTTATTTGCACACTTGTTTGTGTCGAGTGAGTGTTTTAGATATTTTTTTTTCTAAACTCGGTTGCAAAGACCGAAAACAAATTGCTTGGAAAGAGAAGATGCCGGTGAGGAATTGGGCCGATAAGCAGTCATTCAACATCACCGTTTGGGTGTTCCTTTTTTTCGATAAATCCCAGGACCTATTTTAGCAATGGGGAGAGGTTATTCTAAGCGACGAGTTACCTCCCATCGACTTGCAAATAAAATAAAGTGCACGCGTGAGATAGGAGCAAAACTTCCCACTCTACAACGATACCTACGCCACGTGTGATACACTATACCCAACTTGAGCTCCCTCAACCAAAGCGCAACTACCCTTCAAACAGTGTTTTCGAGGCACAAATAAAATATATAACCCAACTGAATGTTTTGCAAATCACCACAAAACTCACACACAAACATTGGAAGCCCAGGAGCTGTGCTTGTTTCCCTCATTAGTTCAATGGTTTCGCATACTAAACAGTTGCAAAACGTTGAAAAGTTCCAACTTTCCAGTACCTACCCTCGACTGCTTGTGGTGGCAGATAAGGCCCGTCCGTATTTGCCGTTTCGTATTTGCTTTAGTTACTTTTGATCTAACGATGACAAAAAACTTTTCGGGATAAACTTTTCGAAAACTGAGCGTTTTATTTAATTTTTTTTTTTATTTTTTAAATTTAGAGTTTTTCCATTTTGTGTAACAAGATTAAATATTTGCAAAGTGAATTTGATAGTTTAGTTTAGTGAAAGGGGCAATAGTCGGCGTTGTTTCAACATTGAATGTAAATTGTTTGGGAAAATGTTTTTTTTTTTGAGTAAAATTCACTTTTTAGGTCGAACTTTTGTTTGTGGTTGGGGAGGGCTGCACTTTGTACAACAGAAAAGTTAATCAAATTGAAGAGATTCGATGACGTTTTAGAATAAACCAAAAAAAACTTAAAAAGAAGTTCTGTGAGAAGATGGCCTCCTTCGGATGGCGCTGCAGGAACCGGAGATATCAGTAAGCTTAAAAAATGTTGCACCACTCTGTATCAGCTATCCGCAAACATTCTTGGGCTCTTCTAAATGATGCATACAGAGCATTTCAAGGTGCAGATGGATATGGAGCCACACGAGTTAATGAAATCATCCTTTCCTTACCAAAAAAAGACTTCCCACCCTCAACCCAATAAAATATGCGTTCCTAGTTTCCCCAATTAGCCTTACGTCTTCAGCTTGACGCCCCACAAAATCCGGAACGAAAATCCAAAACGTTCGCAAAAATTTCCCAAACGAAAAACTTGAAATTCCAAAATGAAGTAGCGCTCTCTAAGAGCATGTTAATTTGCATAAGTGGTTCTTAGGCGAGGGATACGGGCCGGGGGTATCCAACCCCAAAGCTTCACTCAGCCACACATAGAAAAAAATGAAAGAAAAACTGCAGCACGCTCTCCTCAAAAATACCCTTGATATGTATGAAATTTGTTTGGTTTTCGCAAGAATTCTCTTGATGTCTGAAACACACTGCACTGCATGACATGTACATGTGTGCCTTATATGGCAGACGGGAATTTTTCATACCAACGCGCACAGTGTCGATGACGACGACACTCTTGTGCAAGCCAAAAGGCGATGGAAACGTCCTTTTCTTTTCGCACATTTTTCAAGTAAATGTTCTGACTTTTGAGTTGAGCGAGCCACAAAAAAAGGGATGCATATAACAAAATGCTGAATGCTGACTGTGCATAGAATCCCTGGCCGCCATTTGAACTCATTTGGATAATTGTTTTCCACCCTTTATGCATGTTGAATTCACCACAAAGACCGAAGTTGGGCGTCGTCGTCGTCGTCGGTCTTGACTGTGATTGAGATCGCACAATGACGACGACGATGAGTGATGTGGGAGAAAGATACTCGGCTAGTGCTTGGAGCCACTTACACTTATCTGATGGAAATTAATTCATCATGTCTGAGCTTGTGATGCTGGCTGCTTTGGTGTTTGAGGGTGGGATGAGTCGGGCCCCTGTTGCTGTTGGCATTTGGATCTTGGATGCTTGGCTGGGTAAAAAGTTTCGAATCAAAGAGGTTTTAATGGGGTGTAGTGTGCATTGTGATGTTTTGAATGAGCCCTTCAATCGAGGGACGCTCTTTTGCGTAGGTATTTTTATTTATGTCTACCTGCTGTAAGGGCGCAACTAATGGGAGACGAACTAAGTAAGCAACCTATTTTAAAAAATACTCCTCGCGATATTGCTTATGGCATCCAAAAAAAATCTGTTAATAAGCTTAAGAGGGCGCCAAACTGCTTTTTTTATTTAAAAGGTTCAAACCTGAGATGAATTCATTTTTAGCTTGACTGCTAGATGGCACAAACCCATTGGAACTTCAGTTAGGTAGAAACGGCTGCTAAAAGAGATGCATAAATTTTAAAGATGGTTTGGTTAATCGCCGTTGTGATCCAATCGGATTCCGGAGCTCAATTTGTATTTATTTCAATACAGACACGAATACCCACTCGCATATCGGCATTTTCCCCTTTATTTTTCAACCACCCCGCCTTAAAGAACGCCAATAATTAAAGCGATTAAGCTGTCTCCTAACAGCCCCCAGAGTTCGCCAGTGCTGCCCAAGTGCCCAACCCCCTGTAAACAAAATCTCAAACTACTTTGCTGTGCGAATAAGAGAATCCTTCCATTTCCATTGTAATCTCAAGGGCTATACGGATTGAATGGCCCAAAGGATGTTCGGTCGCGTGAACACTGCAACTCTCCGTACAGCCACAAACACGAAACCGCACAACCAAGAGAATCTGCTGCTCTTCTGTTAATCCTTTTATTTTCGCTGCTCTGCGCCAGCGAGCTGGTCATCTTGTTTTCGATTTTTTTTTTTGCCAACTCACTACCAGAACAGATTTCCGCACATCCGTGCCAAATTGAATTGTGTTTATCCGAAGAGGACGACTACCCAAGTTTGGCATGCCAGCCCACAGTTTGCTGTTGGGCAGGCTTCTCGAGTATCTCTGCGCCAAAAAGCCGAGTACAGTGTGAATGAAGAAGGGAAAACAATTGCGACAGTGTTACACGACAAGGATGTGTGCAGTTGTTTAGGATTTGATACCCAAAGGCGTATCAGTTTGAGACACCATTTGATGGAGGCCACCACACAACTGGCCTTTGTTTATATTTTGCAGGAGAGATTTGTTGCATGTGCAACTTGATTGGAAACTCTCATGCTGTGAGTCCTCGTTTTCGCCATTACGCACACGTGCTTCCGTATTCGGCACAGCATAACTATGGCGGAAATAAATTTCCTACACACAGGAGTAGAAACAATAAATATTTGCAAAAAAAAATCGTTAAAGGAAAACAATAAAAATCCATAAAATGCTCTCATAAAAATTGATTTACATCCTTGGGGCGGTGGAATGAAGAAAAAACAAAATGCAAACCACTAAAGTAGGATCGAAGCGTGGGACAATGTTGCTTATATTATTTCAAATTGGTGGAAGGATACGTTGTTCCTTGTTGGGGCGGATGGCTGCTGGGCACAGAGCGCTTAGTTTGACAAAAAAAACAAGGGAATGTCAGGCATGTTAAGGTTTTACTGGAAAGCTGGATATTCCAGTTGTCTTTTTCCTGGAAGAAATTTGTCCTTAGATTCGTAGACGACTGTCTGTCTTCATTAGTAAGTATCCGATGTGTTACGTTGCAAATATTTGGTGTAAGGGACAAGTTTTTAAATATGACTGTTTTTAATTTATTAATTTTGCAGAATCACACAGACCTTTCGAAACAAATTATACACTAAAACCTAAGCAGAGAATGCATCTGTAAGTTGAAAAGAAATTATGAAAATTGGATGAGTGGTTCTGGAGATATAAGCGGTCAAACGCACAAATAAACAAAAATATAAAGCAAGGAGTCACGTTGAAAAAAAAGCATATTCTGCGATAGAATTCGATACATTTCTGCAATAAGAAAAATATTCATAAAATATATTAAATCACACCAATAAAATCCTGCCCTCCTAACGCATATCCTTGCTGCAGTAAATATCCCGCAAACTGATAAAAAACGAACCCCAAAAACATCACTGATGGTTGAACTTAAAAGTATTTATTTTTGTATACATTTTTAATGGAATTCTTTAAAAATTAAATGTAATGAAACTATGATCGAAATGTGTTTTATTCGCTTAATAATTAAAAATACACAGTTTTTATTAGCACGCTGTAATGAATTAAATTTTTATTTGTATTTTAGTAATGAATTGGATTTGGTCAAAGAGGATTTATTACGCTCACCAAGTGGATTGATTAAAACAACAAATGTAATGAGATTATTAGCTGGGCAAGGTATTTATGGAAATATTTTTTAATTTGTTTATGATGTATTAAATTTAATTAATTTGTCGGAATTTATTAAACGAGTTTAATTCAAAAGAGAGCTCAATTTGTGCGTGTAATTTTATCCAGTTCAACCGACGTACGCCACAAAATGTATCTTCTCGAAACGAAAGGACTCATCATTAAACTAAACATTTTTGTCGTACCGATTAGGACGTTATTTCAAAACCGATTTTTATGAAATATGCACCAAATGAAAGGTGATTTTGAGTAGATGCATTGCCGCATATGTTATTTTTTTTTAAATCTATGAGCAGTTTATTTAAACATCTACACAAAAGAAGGAGTTAAATTGTATGAAGGAATCTTTGGTGGCGACACAGAATTAATGACTACCAAGCAAAAGGTGACTGTTGAGCGCCCCCTCAGGCGTTCAACCATCGGTATAAAAATCCTAGAACTCGGTTATAAATCTGAGTGAAACGCCGGGGGAATAGGGTACCACACGAACCCCTGTTTTTCTTTAATAAATCCCCCAAAGGCGTAATAAAATTCAATTGAGTTGGCATTCTAGTCTCCAATCGAATGGGATTTAATCAAAATAGATAAAACGTCAGATTGTATTTTGCATAATTTGAATTATAATGCAATTTGGACTTTCCAACTCATCAGTCAGTCCAATGTTATAATGAATGGCCTTGCAATTAAGCAATTATTGATTGTGAGGCTATTTTTGTTGGATGCTTTGTTTCATAATTTAGCTTTGACTGGTCCTTGATACAACGGCAAAGTATACATGTCACGTAGCAGCGCTAATCATTTAATTTATTTTTCCATTCCTAAATTTGACTGAAAAAATGAAAAATATCACCGCCTAGGACCCACCAAATATGTGTCAACTCTCCAACACGCTTCGTAGAGCTTCGTTCGATTTTATTTCCACTCTTGATTGGAATAAATCTGGCAGTTATTGAGTTTTCCCCTTCCTCGTGGAATTAGTTTCATGAGTTTGGCATTTTTTTTTTTCGTCTAAATAAAAAATAATGTATAACGAAAAAACTAACAAATTCATCACCGCGGTCCTGCATATCCCTGTGTGTGCCAAATCTAATTGAATGAGTTTTTCCTCTCGACATGCGATAAAAAGTGTGATGCGCTTAACACATCGCTGCCCATCGAGGACATTTATCTCACCGACCGACGCGACCGCCCACATTGGTCTATGGCAGTCAATACAAATTCAAATCAATTTGGGGTCATGTCGGCCATCATTGATATACACGTGCGGTGGCGGATGACACCCAAAGCGTCGATTGATAATGCAATCACCATCAGGGTGGGTTGTGGCACTTCTTTCGGGCGGGCGACTCCAAATGTATCTATTTTTTTTGCAAAATGATTACAAAGCCGTGGGACACTGCGTCCTATTTCGTCCATCAATTCAATTATCACACGCCCGCCACAAACATGCGGTAAAAGCGCCCTCCCCCGAATTCGCAAACACTCTCCAAATTAATCCACATCGTCCAACCACATACCATGGCATATACGGCAGTAACTATCATCGACGCGCCACTATCGCAGCCCATTAAGATGTTTATGCAGCGTGCCTTCATTTTGTTTGGCCATTCGGCGCGCGCGGACTCTCGACTCCACAATCAACTACAATTAATCTCTCAATATTTCATTTGTCGAAAATGGCATAAAGTAATTACACACTATACAAAAGCCGAGCCTCTTCATCCACTATGTAGATGTACACACCCACACCACTCACCTTTATTGTTTGGCGTACGTTCGCCTCGTCCAGCTGATGCTTGCTGTGCTCTGACGCGGGTATTCCCCTAATGGCGGTTATTTATGTGAGACAGTAATTAATGAAACACGTCAACCAGCAGCAGCAGCAGCGGCGGCAACAACTACCCCCGCGAAACATTCATCTCCCGCGCAGCCATCAGCAATCACTCTCCCGCCGTAAGCGAATAAAAATTCCAACTTCAACGGGGAGTAGCAGCAGCAGGCCGGGCTAACAGTCGAGTCGTTGTTTTATGCTTTATAGGCATGTAACAGACGTTTGCGCCCGCAACCGAAACCGCGACTGCTCGTGGCTGAGGCAGAAAAAAAAAACAAAACGATGACACGTGAACAAGGAAGGAGTCCTTGGCAGCCGCCGCGCCGCGACAAATTCAAAACACTTGGAATACTTTTTTATGCAAATGTAATTTTTCATTTCATAAATGGGGGGAGAGTCAGTTGGCGTTGGATTAAGATTTACAAAATGATATAACTATGGGTGCGCGGGTGTTATGGTTGAATTCGGCACCTGATCAGCCCTCGGAAGTCATTATCGACCCTGGGGAATTGTGGGAGGGGGGTGGGTCTTTAAAGCTTCAATTTGGCTCTACATAACATTTTCTATCTGTTTCTTTTAACAGATTTAATTTACAATTGGCAGCACTGTTTCGGGTGGCAGTCAATTTGACAGGTGATAATCCATATTTGCATATGCGCTTCCAACTTGAAAGTCATCATTCGCAGTTTGTACCTCGGATGACCGAAAAAGCAGATGAAAATTTGAACTTCCAGATGGCGCTTCATACAGGCCAGCAGTGGTGCCATTATGTCTGAAGTCATGTTCAAACATTAATGCGATAGAATCGCCCCTGCAGAAAATGCCAAAGCAGTTCTTATCAATTTGCCAACGCTTGACAATTTTGTATTTAAATTGTAATATTTAAAACCAATTAAAAATTTGAATTAAAATGCACTAGTTTCGGTGTTAAAATATATCCATATTATAATTTAAATAAATATAAAAAAATATATATAATCTTCTTTATATATATAATTCTACTGTACGTGTCACTGAACTCCTCCTAAACGGCTGGACCGATTTGAATGAATTTTTTTTGTATGCGTTTGGGTGGCGCCCTGGGTGGTTTAGATTCACGATTGGTCGAAATCGGACGGAGGGCGTGGCACCGCCCATACAAAAAAAAAATTCAAAATCTCGAAAATCACCGAAGCGATTGAGTTTAAATTTACACATAATCTTAGGTACTGGCCTAGGAGTATTCCTGTGAAGATAGGTCAACATTGGGGCGTGGCACCGCCAATACAGAAAATACATTACAAATCTTATATTTCGAAAGCAACCGAAGATTGATCATTGCAATTTGGTAGCTGGCATTCTAAAAAAGGCGTGGTGCACCTGCCTTTAAAAAAATCACTTTGCGAAGTGTAGGTGGGACTTAATACGAAAGGCACGGGAAACGCCGGGTGCATACCGCTAGTATATTATAATTTTCCATGGGTCTATTAATGAAAAAAAAAATTGAAAGTATTAAATTTATGCAGTTTATTTATTTAATTTAAATACTTTTGCATTAAAAATCATCTCAATCTATATAAAAATTAAATACTTCGGACATATTCTGTAAAAGCAGTCATTATTTAACTTCAAAAAGTCTTTTACGTTTTTTTTTTAAATATATATGCAAATTATTAAATTTTAATATTTGTTTATCATTTTTATATAGACGAACCCAAACAAATTTAATTTAATGCCAGTAGGTATTTTTATCCGAATGAAGTAAAAATAAGGATATATGACTCTATTTTTGGGAGAAACATTTAAGCCCTCGATTCTTCCAAATCGACTAGAAACTAAATAGTTTTGATGGACAAGTGAGACAGTTGTTGACGCCTAGATGGCGCTTATTAGGCGATGGGTAAAATGGGGTTTCTTTCATAAAATTCAAGATTTTGTTTTGCGAATCGATCAGTTTGCGTGAATAAATTTTGATCTCTCGTTCATTTGGGATAACACATCTTAAATGAACTCGTCTCCATAAGCAGAACGACCACTTCGGTTTTCGGTACCAAAATGGAAAAATATTCCGAAACTTAATCGCTATCGCTTCCGAAGGCAAATTTTCACCTTTTCGACAATTTTCCCTGCGAAATCTTCAACAACGATGACACTTTTTCAAAGGCCTGCGTCCCTGCGTAGTTGTCATTAATTTTACGACCGCTAATCGTAAACATGGTCTAAGGACACACCAAAGGCTGCTCGTTTTCAATTCTATTTCAGGCAATGCCGCGGAGACTATTCGGGGACCCTATTTGGGGACTCTCCTCTAAACACAAGAGGAATAGAGTTTAATCCTTTGAAAGCCCCGCAGAGTGAATAGTAAATTCGCATCAAACAACGGCCAGTTCGCAATGACTTTTTTAGTGCCGTGAGTACACAACCGGCTGACAAGGAAACTCCACTGTTTGTAGAACGATTTCGCCTCGGTAATGCACCTATACATAAGCGATTGCGGATTAAAATCCTTTTAATGAGAGTATGTTCCTCGTCGTTGCAGTGGCCAGCAGCGCTGCCAAAGAATGAGATTTCCTTTGTTAATCTATTGTGTGAGCACTCCGCGAATGACCTGCAAGCTAATGCACGCACTCCTTTCTTGTCCATCCCAAATGCGATAACAATTGCGCAGTGCATAACTTTGGTTTTTTTTTCGCTTAAGCTACACGCCATTATCGCACTGATGTTGCATTATAATTATCCTTTTTGTTCCCCCCATCCAGCACATGCTTTTAGAGGTGGGTTGTCCCAGGCTCTGCTTGTTCTTTTCATAATTACTATGCGAAAAGTTTCCTCGCAAAAGTTGCTACTTGTGTAATTCTTTTTTGCGTTAATTTTTCCGCTACTTTAATTTGTTATTATTCGCGTCCTGTTTATCTAGGATGCCCCCGTTTCGTACCTTCCTCACTCTACCGGGCTCTTTTGTTTCGGTCTCTCAAGGAAAACCCCTTCTCTTGTTATATTCCGCCACGAATAAAACAACAGGACTTGCGGATAATGCGGTTTCTGTCTTAGAAATTGTTTAAGGACACACACATCTATTTCGTTTTCACTTCAAACCCAATATACCATGGTTGATTGAATATTCATCACCTCAGGATATGTGCACATGGTGATTGTTGGTATCTATATTTTTTTTTGTTCCGCTAGAAAAAGGATAAAGGCAGAATACGCCTTGTTCTGGGAAATGGAAAATTATTTTCCATTCTTTTTGACATCGTCGTATAGAAAACCGATTTGTCTTGCTATACATTTTATGGAAATTCTATGACAGACAGGAGGATTTAAAAAAATGAAGGAAAATGTTTTTTGTGGGTTTATCATTATTGCCCACCCGTTTGGCAGAAAGAAAAGTAAACCGCTTTGTACTCGTAATGGGTCTTCAGACCCGGCGGGAATGTGTGTTGTTCCTTACCCGCTAACGTGGCATGGGGTTCTTTTTCCACGGCTTAGAATCTCTGATGTGATGTGAACGAGCAGTGGGAAATTTCGTTTTTCATCAGTTTTAGAATAAATCGAGTGGTCGTACAGACAAAGAGGGATTACCTATATGTCTGGGGTATTTTTCATTCTTATACTGCCATCAGACGAACATTGGACCGAGGGACACTTCAAGGACAGATCCCAGAAATTGAATTTACCTCGACACGAAATACCTCACCCAAACGTAACGAATTCGGGTGCCCCGCATTCAGTTTCCAAAATTCTCAGATAGCCCTCAAGTAAGGTTCATCTGCAACTGGGCTTTTGCAAACTTTTATCCAAATTACACCCTTTCGAGGCAAAACAGTAAACCAATCTCACTCGTATCAGTTTTTGGGTAAAAACAAAAAAATAAAACCCGACCCAAATTTGACTTTCTTTGGAAAAGTTCTCCCATCACTGATAGTCCGATATGACCGACAACGCACACTTAATCCCTCTTCCAGCAAACTACAGCCCCTCTCCAATCGATTCGGATATCAGTTTATTCAAGTTTCACCCCTATCCAAAGTGGGCACTGAATTTTATCAAGTAGCCAAAGGCAGGACCAGTTCGAATCATCCTTCTTTAATTGTACTTGACTATAGCTTAACTCGAGTACACATCCTTCCTGCTGGGGTGTGTGAAAGTTTTTCTTAATTTTATCGATTTCGAGTGGCAATACGTAAATACAGTCAAATTCGATTGAAAGTGCGGGGAAAAAGTTCTTCCGTCGCTGATGACGAACCCATTGAACTCTGGCTAACATTTCCATCTCGTTTCAAATAATTTGTTTGTGCCAGGACTTTGTATATTTTTTGCATGTTTAATTATGAGCGTGTACTTAAAACTTTTAATTGGGTTTTGCATTTAACAATTTTCTGTTTGACGTTGTGTGTGGAAATGTGGCTGAGAGGTCACAGAAAGTTGTCGAAGCTGAGGCGGATTTAAGTGCTGAATTTGCGGTTTGAGAACTTTTGGACGCACACGGTTGTAGGTAATTTTGGGGCCAGCTCTCTCTCTTTATTAGTTTTATATAGTTAAAGGTTTGAGTCTTTGCTAATTTTCAAGTAATTCTATTTATTTTATTTGTCTGTTTAAAAAAGGATATACCAGGTTTGAGTAAATTGTCGTAGCAAGGTTGGGGGAAAAATTGCGCATTTAATTTAATCGATTACAATTAATTATTCAAATCAACTGGGAATGACAAATGTCAATCGATTTAATTATTTTTGATGTCATTCGATTTATCCTGGGCCGTCATATTACACCACCGACCTTTCTCGTTATATACCCCATTTATGTAATTGAGATAAAAGGCGAAACTCCAGGGCATGAATTAAATTAGCAAACATTAATTAATGGCGCATGTAATTTGAATGGGAATTTCAAACAAAACGGGACTGTTAAAAAATTGGGTATGGGTTTATCCGGCTCGAAGGACCGAAAGTGTTTGTGTAGTTTGTTATTGTTGCGAGTCTTCCGCGGCACTTTAAACGCAGCTGCCAATTAATATTAAAGTATGGAGGATCATTTTATTTAAACTCAGCCTCAATTTAATGTTTCTAACCTCAATTTGGTTGCCAGGCAATATTCCCTTCTTAGCAAAATTAACGAGTCCATGCGACTCAAATCCCTCACATTCACTAACCCAACAGTCCAATCAATTCAGTTGGACAAATAGAATCATCCGCCAAGGCGGCGAAAACTAGATCTCTTCGGTAAACGCCATCAAATTGGGATAATTCCATTGCCCCCAACCAATCCTTGGTGTGTGTGTGATTGCAAGTCATTTGACGATTCATTAAACTTTCAAAGTGCACCTCAAACCTGCCATCAGTGCAGCTAGTAGTACAGCTGGCAGAACTTTTCCATTTAACTAATACCCAATGGACGTTCTGAAAACTTGATTGCCCTCCAAGTGTGTACAAATATACCTGTGCCGGTGGTGAAGATGGTTAGCGCCATGCAACCGTTCACCCGTGAAAGTAAGACCTTCGTTCGTGAAACGGAAGTTTTTGAAAACTTGAATCCACCACCAACAACCATGTCAATAGTCGAAAGTCAAACAAGTGTCCAACTGGTGTTTGCCTTCAGAATTAATGGGCAGCATTTTCCATCTTCCGAAACACACACACACACACACATTGCAATCGAAATGTCCTTGCGCTGGCTGGCAGCCGCCATGTAACACGAGTCCTTGTAGGGGATTGTAGACACCAACTTAAAGTGCATTTACCAATGTCATGTTGTTAGGTAATGGGTTCTTGGTCTGGAGTGGTCCATTCGCTACCGATAGACTGAGGTGAAAAATTACATTAGTGGTTCGACTTTCTTATCGACAGGACCAAGAAGAAATGTCAGTTGGAAATGATTCATGGTCTTTCCAGCTGAGTGTGGTAGGGTGAATGGATTTTTCTTTGCCAGATTGGGTTGTTTCAGAGTCTTTCTTATAGCTCCCCCAAGTTGAATGGCATTCCTTGGTGAAATAGTTAATGAAGTAAGTGCCACGAAAGGAGTGAAATGAAAAGTCGATAAAGGAATGCCGTGTTCATTAGAAGTTGGAGTGGTGACAAAAAATGCAGGACTCTTCTTCTGACAGCTTTAGTTGGTGGAAAACAGATGTGGGGATAGTTGGAATACCTTCAGTGCAGGAGGTCCTCGTCATGTTTGGTATAAGAAAACCTATACCCAAGAAGGAGGTTCCATTTCTGAGTAGTTCGAAGTCAAACGGGTCAAACCTTTGGTACACTCCACGCCTTTGAGACCCGGAACATCCAATCTCTGGTCACCACGATCGAAACGAGTTCCCTACCCAGTCTAACGATCATCCCTTCGACTACCACTTCTGTCATTAGCCAGCGAGTTCCATATAACCAAGCTTTTCGTCCTTAAGATCCATTTGGTACTTAAAAAAAGAAAGAAAGCCCCAGCTAATGGCTATAGTCAATGGAAAAAAACCAACAACCCAGCAACAGTAAAGTACCAGAAGACTGTGCCTGTGAATTATCCTGATGGAGTGCAATAGAGCGAAAATAATGCTTCTCCACTCACAGCAAGGATAAGCATTCCGCTCCCATACCCCTTTTTGCGCATTTCATCTTCACGAGTTGGTTTTATTTATTTTATTCCTTTTTCCTTTGTATTTTGCGAAAGGACATAAATTTGCAATAAATCTAAGTGAGCGTAAAAAGAGAGATACATAAAGAGGACAACTCGTAGCTACACTTTCTTTTAAATTAAGAAAACAATAATCACACCTGACCCGAAAAAGGATTGTCTCCATCGTTCTGTTTGTAGCGCCGTACTCCTTGTCCTTGGTCGTTTCCGTATTATTGTTTTCTTCTAACAGAACCAGCAATACACTCGCAATTTCCTATACGGGGAAGGATTTTTTTATTTCATTTTTATACGGAGAAGGGTTGCGGTCCTTCATGTGACAGAGTACTTCAAAAAAAAAAACTCCACATGTGAACAGTAAAAATAGGAAGAAAAAACCAAACTGAATGGACAAAGTTATTGCGGTTATCTGGGGTTAGTTCAAAACCATACTCATTTGGAAATAACTTTAAAAAGGAAAGGAAAGACTTTCGAAAAGACGATGAGGAAACGAATGGAATCGAATTTTCAAGGAATGTTATTGGGGTCAGGATTGTTTACACACTACTTGTAAAGGCCATAAAGTTATGTGCTGTCGGAACGCACTTTTTCTACAAAAACCTTTTGGGAGTGTGAATGATTTGCGATTTTTGAGACAAATCCGTGGAGTAATCTTTTGAAGCCTTGCACGATTTTTACTGCTTAACTTGTGGGAACAGTTAAGAAGTCCACTTTTGATTCACTTATTTATATGTAGATGGCGCAACGGGGACTTAAAGGCCCTTACGTCTAGCTTCAAAAGAATTTGTCGTTTATCTAGGTCTAAAGTTTTATTTTTCGAACGACCTAAAAATTTGATTGGAATTATAACTACCAGTACCGCCCGTGGTAGAAATTTGACCAATTTTGTCTTATTTATTATTTATTTTAATTTATTTATAAGCAAAATCTTGATTTATATACCTTTCCGCTATGAAAAAAGAATGAAAGAGGGCAAAACATGAATGTTCGTTCCATAGTAACACCTGGCAGATAACTCTGCAATGCCCCTTAAATAAGATTTTATGATTGCTTTCTTTTAGGGGTAATTAAATTGCATACCTTTATGGGTTAATGAGACTCTTCAACAGGTTCTAATCTAAGATGATTAAATTCGTTACTACGGAAACATGACGGCAACAAAATGCTTTCGATTAACTGCTAAGCATTTTGTATGGGAAATTCTTAACTTCATTTTTCCAGTCTTAATGGCGACAAATACCTAAATTTTTTGTTTCTGCACATCTATGGCACAGTACCTTTCGAATGACATCAGTTTCATTCTCCTCATTTCATGATAAATACATAAAAAGTGTACGGAAACTTTTGATGTTTACGTATTACATAACATAATAATTTCCAACCATACCGAGGAAAAAGGACTATAAAATTGTTCAACCAAATATGTTCGGGCCCGATTTCTATGCTTAATGGGTGTTTAATAAATTTGGGAGTACAAATCTACTTCCATTTTGCTTGACACTTGAACAGAATATGTAAAGGACTATTCCTTTCCGTGAAACCTTTTTCTTTTTAAGCTGCAGCTATTTATGAATTTTTGCTACATCAGTTTCCATTTTAACACCGATTTCACTATTGGTTTCTCTTGAACAAATACTTTAAACGCACAGTGTTGTTGTTGTAGCCAAGGTACATAATTTAAAAACATTATTTTACCTATTTTGCAGATACTTTTTTGAAATTATAATTTTATTGGACACATCTTAGAGTGGATCGCTTCAATTTGGTAAAAAAAAAAATAGAATTGGTCTTCATTAAGTAGGGTAAATATTTACCGAAAGAAATTGCATCGACGATTAATATATTGATCCTTGAAAGGCAATCTAAACTGCAACCCAAGTCGTTTTTGCCGGCTTGTAAATTCTAAACGGAGCAGCACCAGAGACATTTAGGGCATTTTCTCGAAGTATTTCAAAGTCGGCGCAGTGGCTTAGTGGTAGTGTGTTGAGCTACTATGCTAGGGGTCCCAGGTTCGAATCCCGAAAGGGCCAAATTACATCTTAAGGTTTTTTTCCACTGCGCCACCTCTCGCGAACATCTGACAAGCATCCAAGAGTAAAACGGTCATGAAAGAGCTTCTCAAATTAGCCGTTTGGACTCGGCGTAAAATTGTAGATCCCTTCCATTCGTCCCAAAAATTGAAAACCCACACAAAACGAATAGTTGTGAGAAGCTAGGCCTTGGGTCCCACAGATCTGTCGCGGCAAAATATTTATTTATTTATTTATCCGATAATACCAAAGACGTTTTAAACATTTTCTCGAAGTATTTTCAAAGCATTTATGATTCCGCAAGCCTAACTTATTTGATATTCAAGATATTCTAATACCAAGCAACAAATACTGCAGTTGAGTTTAAAGATCTTGGTGTTGTGTTTGACTGCAAATTTCCTTTTTTAACTTCTTCTTCAAAAAATAATGTCGGAAGAACTATGCTTTGGAATTACTAAAAAAACTCATCGGACTTCAAGGATTCCTACACCGTTAAGGCCATTTATGAAAGAAATATCTTTGGAAATTCACCCGCAAACATCCACCTTTCATTTGGTCAATGTTTCATTAAATTCGGTTTTGAAATAACGCCGCAATCGGTACGACAAAAAAAAAAGTGTATCCTAGTAATAAAATGAAACAATTTCCAGAAATGCTTCCTCCAAACATTATGGACGTCAAAAAAATTACAAGGGTCTGCATCCACTTTTGACGAACTTGGTCTTGGTCCTTTGAAATCGATTTCCAACTGCGCAGACCAGCATCTCAAATGTTCATACGCCACAGAAGAAAACTCTCAAATGAAGCCCCTTCTCGATTATAATTGTAAACCGATCCACGTTCCATTATCTCCCACCAGTAGCATTTCATTGCAATCACACATACTCTACTCATCTGTCTCCTGATTATAATAGTAATATAAATAGAATCCAGGACATCCCCACTCGTTATCACTATTCCCACAAATAACACGGCGGCCGGCGGTATAAAGGGGAAAAATATTTCATCATCAAGTCATTGTGCCGGACACACACTTATGCATGCTCATAATTTGACCTTAATTAAGTTTAAGAGGCCGAAAGGAAACCAGTTGCTAATGTGTTTTTGCGTCAAATGATGACAAAGGGAGACGGCGCCCAGCAAAGTCCTTTCACAGATTCAGAGATAAGCTAAACTTAATGGTAGATAGTAATGAGTTGAATGAATTTTCTTTTGGGCCCTTTCTTATGGCCATGCTGAACTTTGTGAAGGTATATATATGAACTTGAGGTCTGAGTCGGAGCTGACTAGAGGGACATCATTAAATATAAATTAAAACTAAAATTGCTGGGATAAGGAAGTGTGTTTTTTAGTGCTTAACTTTCATTAGTTGAAAAGAAAACACCAGTTCTTAGAGATTATATGTGATGGCAGGACTTCATTAGTGGCTTAGGCAGATGATGGTGAAAAGGATGATTTTGTGGTTGGTTTTTTTTTGTAGCTTAATTACTTTGGTAAGTTTTTGAAAATGATCGTTATTTAAATTGTAATGATAAAAAGGGGAATAGGGAAGTTTTCTTTTTGTCCCGCACAACAAAGGAGGTGGAATCAAAGAAAAAGTTGGCGCTGGGGATAACAAAATTTGGGTTCTGATAATAAGTAGTTGGCGCAACAGGTCCATATAGGCCTAACTTGTATGTAACCATTCGTTTGAGTGGGTTTTTATTTTCGAGACGAAGGGAAGGAGTATAAAATTTCAAACCTGAGGTAGGTCGAAAGAAAAAAGAGTCAACCGATGTATACGGAACGACAAAGTTTGTCAATCTACCGAACTGTCTCACATATTCCATAGATGACGTTTTGGTTTCACTCTTTTGTGCGATTCGTGAAGTTGCAAAGGGGTGGAAAACTCTTCGAGAGGCCTTTTTAAATCGAAGTGGTTTGATAAATATCGAATAAGGCTAAAATAAAAATCTTTGACATTTTTAAAAAGCCTTTTAAAAGAGCAAACAACACCTTTTTTAAATGCTTGTATCTGGAAGCCAGCAGAAACTACAAAAAATTATGCAAATTCAAAAAAAAAAAACAAAGTACTTTGAAAAGTCGGCTTCTATTTCATCGGCGTACAGAGATTTTTAATCTTTTTTGGCAAAATGCCCATAATGCAAGCACTGTCGAAGCACTTTTGAGATCTCTCACTTCCAGACCCGAACCAAATATGTATTTATCTTGCTCTTCCTCAAGTCTTTATCGAAGAACTGGACTCTAAAAAAGATGAAAAATAATAGAGCTTCAAAACCTGATGGTATTCCAGGTGAGTTCTAAAAGCAATCGTCTCATGCGTTACTTGCATATATTCTACAGGTTTTTAATATGTGGGATTCGAATCCAAACCATGGGAAAAACACCCAACGAAATCCCACCAAGTATTTGCAGCAACAATTAACAGGACAGACAGGACATACGAACAACACAGAATGGTAACGAACAAAGCCGAACGAACGAACGAACGAACAAGAGCAATTTTTTCTTTCGATTTGCATTGTAAACCAGCAAGTGGATTGAGTCATTTATCATCAAGTATTCGAAGGATCCACATCATTTATGTTAATTTAAAAAAAAAGGAATTAAACGTAAATTTTAAGTTAAACTGAACTGTGAAGTGTTTAATTTCCCTTGAGGAAAATAAATAGAAATCCTACAAATAGTTTGTCTTTTTCTTTTTGTAATTAATTTTATTACAACTAATGATTTTTTATTTGTTTTAGTTTATTTAAATTGTTTTATTTTAATTTGTTGGCCCCACATTAAAAACATTAAATGCATTAAATACTGTATTTATTTTAATTACCTTATACAAAATGTCACTAACTATTCTCAAAATTTGTAGCTGCTTTATTTACTATTTTAAAATTTTGTAATTGTATTATAAGAGTAATAAAATAGATAAATTTGAATATAAAAGTAATAAAATATAGAAATAACCTCCTTGATGAGGCTTTGCCGTCGTGTTTTAAAACCTCGAACATTATGTGCTATTTTTAAAAGTGAGTTCCAAAAATACGCAGAAAATCTCCCAAAGAAAATTGTTCACTCAAGTTGCCAACCTACCAGTGTTGTGAGTTTTTTCCTGCCTAGTATTAAAATTTATTTTCGTAGATCTCTTACTGTCAAATTGCGGCCAAAGCGCCTTGGACACTTTATGCCCGGTGAAGTTTGACCACCTTTGATCGGCCTTGATTTGTATTTCATTTTTAATTTTACCCTTTAATAAGCACAAAGGTGGTTTGGTATTTATTTCCTTTTATATGCCCCCGGCCCCGACTATTTCTGAAGTGATGTTAAAGCATGCGAGTGCATTGAGTGCAGCCAGACTATCGATGTCACCCCTTTCTGGATATGATACTTCATAGGGTATGTCGAAATCAAACACAGGAAAGACCTCGTCCATTTGTATCTGATTTTCGGGGAACAGTTCTGCTAGGATTGAACTATGACCAAAATGGCTATTCTTGAAAAAGCCCAGAGTAGTAAGACTTAATTCCCTACTTTCCGGGAGCTGTTTGTTATACAAATCAAGCGGCCCTACCATAGGCTAGTGAGTGGACTAGATATAAATGACATTTTCCATGCTGGTTTTCGAGCTATTTTTTTCAAAAATGGATCAAATATTTATATGAACAACTTTCGCAAAACGCGAAAGAAAATAAAAAGAAGTTGTACGTGTTTTTCGTTGACCTTAGAACTGCTCTAAGCACCGTCAACAGAAGCTCACTGCTTTTTAGGTTAGCAACCTTAGGCTTATCGTTAAAAATGATTTGAATCTACGAACAGGTTCTTGCTAACACTAAACTAAAATTATCCACTTTCCCTACAGAATCTGGTGTTCCTCAAGGGTGAGATCTGAGCCCCTTAATCTTTTCTAATTTTGTATGTGGCTTTTCTGACACTATCCCACTCGGTACTTAGTTCGGTGATGATGATTTTAAAGTTAACAGTTGTAAATTAACAAATTTTGATACTTGGGATTGGGATCTTAAAATCAACACAGACGACAAATCAAAAATTATTGTCTTGAGTTCAAGTACTTGGGTTTTGTACATACAGTTTAAAACCTCCCATCAGAGAAAGAACTCTTGCAGCTTGTGATTTAAGTTAGTTTTTAAATAAAGGCGTGCTGCATCGGCTTCCAAACTTAGAGTCAATTATAAACAATTAATAGTTTAATGAAAGGTATTTCTTTAAGCGGGTCTTAAGGCTTCCCCAATCTTATATAATTCATTTGTAAACATGTTTTCTTGTTTTTTTTTTTATTAATTTTTAAGTTTTAAATGTCAAAAAGGCAGACGATTGGTAAGCCACGTTATATAATACACTTTATTTTGAAAACTGTTTGTAAAGGTTATCTTTCTCTATTTATCTAAAATTTAAATGTATTTTTTTCCCCCTGATATAAGTACTCGCATTTTTAAACTGGATTTATTAATTAATTAAAGGCTTCATTTACCACAGTAGTTGCGATACGATAAAACGTAACGAGACAAATTAACATGTTGACTACGCCCCCCTTCGATGGTATCACTGACTGCGATTAAATGCAATTTGTGGTGCCATTCTGCCGCACTATACTATAGGTACCTATATCAACCATTTGCGTCCCCCAAGAAATCAACCGAAAAGTGTTCCCGCCCACCATCCTCCTCTCACACTTTCCACTGATTCACTTGTGATGCCGTTCAAATTGCTGTTTTTCACATTAAACGCATATCGACAGAAGCGCCTGTGGGACATTAAATCATAATAAAAAACCCGTTACGCTGCATTGCGTATAAATTTGTTTATACACAGACACACACTTGAAATAAATCTACCGAAAGGATTCTACCATATATGATAGTTTCTGGTGTTGCAATATTAATTG
The DNA here is from genome assembly GCA_936431705.1 of Cheilosia pagana. NCBI lineage: Eukaryota > Metazoa > Arthropoda > Insecta > Diptera > Syrphidae > Cheilosia > Cheilosia pagana. Next base: position 5,958,781 of record OW386169.1, read on the forward strand.
CAAGGATTTTCATGCACCTGGGAATGAGTGGTGGTTTTTTGTATTTTTTCCTTGTTCAAAGCTGTGATCCCTGAAGTTTAGGGTTAATTTTTGAATTCAATTAAATTGGGGAAAATATTGGAAAAATGCAATGGAAATTTAATATACAAAAAGTAAGAGTCCTTGCGTTTAGTGTGACGGTAGCAAGTAGGCTTGCTTTTTAAATTTATAGCCAACGTTTTGAGTTGCTTATTTGACAATGGTCCTTGGAATAATTCATCGAAATTGAGAGAGAAAAATCGACTTTGTGGAAAAAAGTTATATACAACCAAAGTGTTTATTTCTAACTCTAGGTCCGTTTTTTTTTAATGAATAATTCCTGGACTAATAGAGTCTTTTTCAAACCTTTTGCTCAGACTAAGTAGTAACCCACATACGGCTAACCAACTGTCAATAATTTTTAGCCCATCGTTGATGAGGAGGACGCCTTCATTGAGTTTGCTGGAGGGTCTCACCAAGTGTAGCTGGACATCGTCTGTAAAGGAAGTACAGAAATTTACAAACAGATGGAAGGTCATTTAAAAACATGCAGGACGGTATCAGTTCCAGAGTGAAAGTTAACCGAGAGACTGACAACCTGAATAAGATGAGCATGACAATACCGTGAAAAATCGACAAAATCATTTCAAGTACGAACAACAAAAAACCGCCCTTCCCAAAGGAGGTCAAAAAAACACTTTCCCCTTAATGATCCCTTTTGATATCCTCAATCGTACCGCACTCTATAAATCAACCATTCTAACCCTTCCTTTCCTTTCATTATCTCAAATCAGTCAAAGAAAATAAATTCGATAAGACACTCGACCCCTTTTCGGCTATACACAAAAAGTGTAAACCTCAAAGTCTGCTTAGATAGATTTAAATAGTTGTTTTTCTTTCTTTCCTTTTTTTAATGTATATTTACATTTTGGTCCCTCGACATGCACAGCGAAAAGAAAACATTTGCAGATAAACAACTTAATCCACACTCTCGTTGTTTGTATGGTGATAAGGATAACCAAACGCTGAAGCGAATTTAAATCCTCTCAAGGATTTGTTATCGATGAAGTTTTTTTTTTCGTTCCGATTCACTCTGACCCTTTTGACTTTGAAAAGAAAATAAGGAGATAAATAAAAAGTTTCTCCGTTTTGGTTCCTGGAGATGATGTAACTTGGGGCTGTTCCAGGGGATATGCTAGTTGCGGGACATTTTTAAGTTGAAAGTTTTGTGGCCGAAAAAAAAGGACACACAACCGGAAGAAGGTTTTGTTTACTTGTTGTTTGTTAGGATATTTGTTATTTCCGGAAAGAAGTGCACTTGTTCTACGATGAAATTTAAGTCGCTTTCTTTATACAGATATTTTGTGGAACAGATTTATTTATCCAACGCTCTAATGGGATGCCAAACTTTTTCGAATCAGTCAAATTACTGGTCTAAGTTCCAAGTTAATAGGTTACTCGATTTATTTGATACGGTTTTATTCGTTCTAAAATTCTGACGTATTTTTAAAGAGAGTCAAAAAATGTAGGGCGGAAATATACCTACGAAACCCATTCTTTAATCTGTTTCATATACCGTAAAAATCGGTTTTGAAACAACGCCGTAAACGGTACGACAAAAAGAAACCTTTCTGATTTTCTATCAAACCTCAATCACACTAAAACTCCTGTCCAAAAAGCTCTCATTATAACTTCAAAAATTGTATCCACTTTCGAAGCCCTTAAAGCCTTGAAAAAGTCGCTTAATTCCGTTGCTTTTCCACTGTCAAATATTTACAAATTACAACTCTCTCTTTCTTTGGCGGGGAATTTCATTAACTCAATTGTCTACAATGCTTTTGGTGTTTAAAGCCTCCTTTGCTACTTGTTCCCTTACGATTTTTCACTCAGTACATGTCAAGCGCGTAGCATCTTTCCACGCACTGGTTTTCGCAATTTGGAAAATGTTCACGTTCAACTGAGTGATTGTGGGTGGCCGACTTGGGTGATTTTGTGGCATAGGCGCGCGTCGGAATTTCCCACGGAATGTGGTGAATTATTGCGAAAACGTACTTACACACAGATGTATATAAATGTATCTATATGCGGTTGGCATTATTGTCAAATTCCAAACTTGAATGATGTGTGTTCATTCGATGGTATGCTATTCTTTATGTGCTTGTTTAATGAGGGCGACGCAGTTGATTAATGGCATAACAAGTTAGCGAATTTTAATGATGAAAAAAAGAAAATCTCTCCTGCGACAAGAAATGTTGTTCCTTTCGGGTGGCGAATTTAAATTTATCGACAACATCGATCAGAGGGATTCGTTTGGGTATTTTTAGGAAGGTGGTGGGATTTTTAAGGAGTGAAATATTTGAGGACGAAAAGCTTAACAGTAAGATGCTTAGGAATGGGTTAAAAAATACTGTCCGCATGACTCTTTTCGCTGGAGTTTCGACTTCAGAACTACCCCAGAAAACTCAAGAAATCCCTCCCTTAAGACCCCTACGAAAGCCATGAAAACAAACGCAAGTCCTTAGTCGCTACACATAATGAAATTATCTGTTTGTTAGCCGGCTTTGTTACGGTATCACGTTAAAACTACTCAACGAATCCGTATGAATCTCTCAGGCGTAATAAAGGATTCAATGGGGCGTAACATAGTTTCATCATATTTCATCGCAATCGGTCAACTTATTCAGAAGATGTACGGGACTACGAGGGGAGTTCAATATATTCGCGGTATCGACATGAAGGAAAACACGAATTAAATTAAAAATATTTTTATTTTTCAATATAATCTTCTCTTACATTAATGCATTTATTACATCTTGAGATTAACTTTTCTATACCCTCAAAAAAATAATTTTCATCCTTCTCTCCAAAATGTCCATTAATTGCAGTTTTGAGCTCCTCATCATCGGTAAATCGCTTACCACGAAGGTTTTTTTTTAAATCTTGGAACAAGAACTATTCACCAAGGTCAAGGTTCGGACTATAGGGTGGGTGTTGAACCTCTTCGAAACCACAATCCCGTACAGCAGCCTTAGAAATAGGTGCTGTGTGCACTGAAGCATTGTCGTGAAGGAGCAACACGCCAGCAACCAGCTTAATCCGTCTTTGTTTCCTTATTTTTTTCCGTAAATGATGCAAAGTGGATGCGTAGGATGTGGCGTTTATGGTTTCACCCTTTTGTTTGTGTTCGATTAGCAAAATTCCCTTTGAGTCCCAAAACACTGCAGCCATCACCTTTCCGGCAGATGGTGAACCTTGATCTTCTTTTGGGGGGCCTGTGCCCTTCTTTTGCCACTGCATGGACTCGTGTTTGCTTTCAGGATCATAGTGATGAATCCAAGTTTCGTCCCCGGTAACAATTCTATTAATAATTCTTACCGGGTCTTCGCTACACAGCTTCAAAAAATCCTTAGAACACTCGATTCGCATTTGTTTCTAAGGCGCTTTGAGCATTCGAGGCACCCATCTTGCACTGACTTTTGAAAGATTAAAGCAGTCATGAAGAATGGTGTGTATGGTACCAATAGAAAGGTGAATGCTCTCAGTTATCGTTTTAGTCTTTATTCGGGCATCCTCAAGTACAAGTTTCCCGACTTGTTTAATGTTTTCTGCTGTGCAGGCAGTTAGTGAGCAGCCTGAGCGAGGGCCATCTTCAATGCTCTCCCTGCCTATTTAAAATTCACTTGACCACTTTTGAATGGTTGACAACGAAGGTGTAGAATCTCGAAAAACAGCCACCATCTCTTCGTGAATAATTTTTTGACTTTTTTCTTGTTTAGTTAGAAATTTTATCACAGCACGGTGCTCAATTTTAGTGATCATCGCGACACCAGCCATTTCACCTTTGTTCAACGCAAAATACAAAGCAAACTTATAAGCACAGCCAAATGAAATTTAACAGTAAAACACTTGAATAACGGGGCTACTGAAATCACGAAATAATTTTTTCACATCTTTGGAGTATACCCCCCATACCGCGAATATATTGAACTCCCCTCGTACATGCACCCACATACAGTGATGAATAAAAGCGTCCTTTTAAGTAATACACATCCTGGGATGACATTCAGGATGTCTATCAATTTTATCTCCTCGCAGAACTCCTTTTCGAAGACCCTTCATCGGCGACCTTCACCCACACAGCTCCGTTCGACCCTGATCCACGCTGTCCTCTGTCAGGTGCCTTGCCAATCAAAAGTTGACCTTAAAAGCATATTTTTTAATACACCAACTGCACCGCACCCCATATACCTACTCGCATTAATTTTGACAGGCTTCGTCAATCAGAGGACAAAAAAAAAGAAGAACGCCATCCACACATCAACTGTAGAAAATCAACCGCAAACATCAGTTAAAATAATAATAATCGCTTTTCACTTGTGTAATTATATACAAAAAAAGTTAAAAAATATAAGGCATCAATGAATTCGTCAATCGTAAACTCAATGTGCGTATGTGTGGCTTCCTGCTAGTCCATGTGCAATTACTGACCTCTGTCCATCTGCCCCTTTCCCCATTTTGCTGTTGGTAATATGTAAATTTTGTTGGATTTCATGTTTTCTGGTAGATTAACAAAAGCTCTGCAACCACCCCCCCTGGTGTGTATGACAGGAAAATTATTACAGTTCTGAGGTAAATGTTGTCCATCCTGGAAATCCTCTTGTTTGGTTTTTTTTGTAAATATTTTTTTGTTTGCATATTCTGTTTATTTTTTTTTTTATTTTTTTGTTATCTGTCACTTTGGGAATAATTTATGTGTTCAGTGGGGAAGGGATTTTTTTTTTGTTCAACATACAGAAAAATTTAAAAAAATTGTGTAGGTATAAAAATATTAAAGGAAAAAAGAAATAAATGCGTATAAACAGAGTCAACAACAATGCCAAACGAGTGGGTATTATTCGAAAATGATATTGAAAAACGCAGTTTTATTTTTTAGTTGTCAGCTCTTTATGTTCAATTTTTACAGCAAATTGTTTATGAAATGAATTGTGCGGATGGAGTGTTATTGTTGACAGAACAGCATGGTGTGGTAAGTCCGTAATTTTTGTGATCAATTAAAGGTCGGAATTCGAACAAGGCACGCAGAAATGAACACGACATGCGTGGTGACAGAAGATTGTTTTTCACTGGGCAGTTGAAAGGGAAATTTCATGTTTGCTGTCACAAAAGATGCTGGGAACTATAAACTCTTTGAGCGGCGAATTTGATCCAAACATTGATCAAGAATTTTGGAAGTTTTGTATGAAGGAAGTTCTCTCGAGATGGGAATTCAGAAAACTTTTAATTACTAAATTTTAATACAAAATTTTTGCAGAAAAAGTTTATTAAATTTATTTTTTTTTCTTTTATTGCATAGACCTGTAAACAGTACAACTGAGGAAGTATTAACGAAAATCCCCCCAATTTTTAAATTGTAGTGCTGCAGAGCCTTGATATGATTTACTACAGAATGGTTCGTGTCCTCGCTTTAGGAAGAGAAATGGCCGCCAATTTGGCATCCCTGAAATTTGTTGTAGAAGTTGGAAATATAAAGAAAGAGACTCAAGGAATAGTATAAAAGGAAAAAAGTGTACAAGGCTCCAAAGTTCCTGTTTCTTTGGGGCAACACTGGACCCGACGAGTATTGAGAAGATCTCCTTGGTTATTTCAAATGCAAAATTCTTCGAGTGATTTTCGGTACAATTTGCGCTGACGTGCTTTAGAGGTGAAGATTTGATAACGAAATTTACGAGTTTTACAGCGACATCGACCTGACCAGAAAAGTACCCAGCAGTCATCTAAGATGAAGAGTCTTCGATTGCAACGTGGAGGTGCAGTGGAGTAGAGGAAGACCTCGCCCTAGGTGACGCACGCAAGTGGAAGGGACCTCAACCAACTTGGAGTGCGCAACTGGAGGCAGTTGGACAAATATCGCGCCAACTGCATAGGCGTATTGGATGAGGCCCAGGTCCACCCGGACTGTAGCGCCACCTAAGTAAGTAAGTTGAAAAAATCTGTTGCATTTTATAACGCCGGAAATACTCGAAGCTCTTAAGAAGTACTGCGGGCCCTAATCACGTAACTTTGAGACGACTATCGTCCAAACAAAAGACCTCCAAAACAAGAGTTTCATCTAGTTTCTTCTTCACATTTTTTTTCGTGGACCCCCTGCTGCTACATTTTTACCAAATTCCCAAAACCTGTCAAAAATGTGAAGAAAACAGACTAGACTAGCCAGACAAAGTGAAAAAAATGTTTCATGCCATCGTAGACCTCCGTCGAGTCTTCCGTGGACCGCTGGGTGTCCACCTGGACCACTTTGGGAATCACTGGTCCTGACGATCATGTCTCACGTGATCTACCCCCCAATATCAACGGAACAGACCTTGAAAGCTGTTGCTTCAGTTACTGCAACCGCATCAGAGGTAGAAATGCACTTAAGCCAAGGCAAATTTATTCGACTCAATCATCCCTTGGCTGTTACTGCCCTTATTGTGAATTCATATCCCCATCTGGTTGTACATTTTTCGGCGACCCCCCTCATTGCCATCTGGAAAGTGGTCAACGTTAAAGTGTTTTTTTAAATTTTCGTTTCTTTTTTTACCACTTTTAAGTGACTGGTTTACAAACGACCCTTAATTCCTTCCACATTTACATAGTCATTTCTCTTCCAATTAGCATAAATATGAGAAATTGCAAGAGAACATGTGAATTATTCAATGGGAAACATAATTACTCGATGTCGGCGGCCGACCGGCGGCCTCATGGTCGCACGCCTTTCTGAATATATTTTATAATTCGATTAAAATGCAGAGGCAAACAACAACGGCTCCGCTCTGCAAATGATCATGCCATTAAACGGATGCAGCTTGCCGTTAAACACAGACTGTATATAGTTGCACACCCCCTTTTTGCATGTATGTGTGTGCTGAGGAGTCATAGCAGCACATAATACGCTTAATCACTTGGTGAATTTGGCGAAGGCCTCCTCCTCACGGAAATCAATCAGTGGAATCTGTTTTTTTTTTCGCTGACGGATAAACCGCATGAAAAATAAATAAAATGCTGTAATTGCATCGGCACTCCTGGAGGATATTTTTGTCGGTTTTTATCTGGTTTTTAACTTGTGTTATTTTTAAATTTGCCTGCAGATGTTATTTCTATTGGAAATTGATTATAGTTTTGCGATTATGGAATTGTTTTTGATTTAAATTTGTTTGAGTGTTTTAATGAATTTTTTTTTTGTTTGCTTTATCTGGCTAATTATCATTTAATTTTATGGTTCAATTAATAGTATTAGCAATTTAGTTTTTTTCTGCATTGATTTTTGGCACAATTTACATAGACTGTTATGTTTATTAATTTAATAATTAATTTTTGAGTTGGGATTTTATTTACATATTAAATACTATTTTTAAACACAGTTTGTATTTGTTATTCAAATTTAACTGGGGCAAATAATGTCGCAGGACTAATATTGCGTGTCCAATAATTGGATTTTTAAAAATAAATTGAGGGGGAATGAGAGCCATTTCCAGAGCCATTAATTTCGATAACAGACAACGCCATCTGGGGTCTGGTAGTCTGAGGTTGGGGAATTGGGAAGGGGCCTTGCCCTAAAGATGTTTAAAAAAACAAGCTTTACATTTACTTGATCGCTTCAAGGACTTTTTTTATTCAATAATTAAAGAGTCCCTTAGTGGTAATATTTTACACGGGATTTTTGGGATTTTTTACAGAGGTTTAATTCAAGGACTTGCATTACATCTTCCCGCTTTAATTGGGAAACGACGTAACATACATTTCTGCTGAGAATTTTTTCCAGTTGATGTGCGGAGTCTTACCTTTTTTACAAAAACCCTCTTATTCATTAATAGAGTCCTTTAAGTAGTAGTTTGAGCACAGAAATTTAATTCTATATTTATTGACCACGCAGTACCAGAAAAATAATAATTATTGAATAGAACAGATAGGATGACAAGCACTGTACAACATTTATTATTGTTACCCTCCCTCGGGTGATCTTCTCCTTTCAAGGGCACTTACAGGTACTCATTGCCCTTATTAATAAATATTAAATATAAAACGTCACTTTAAACTTTCAAAGTTCCCTCCATGTCAGGTTATGTGAACCACAACTCCATGTACCTACACATTCACATAATAAGCCATTCACATTATTTTCTGCGCCAATTGTCTTATTCCAGCTCACAGAGCTGTAAATCACCCCTCCACAGCTCGGTGGCAGTAACTCCTTGAGAGTATGCCATTACAATTGTCCTGCCAAGGAGGTCAGTAATTTTCTGGTTGAACAAAAACTCTAGAGCTCCATGGCATGTATAATATTGCCCGTTATGTACGCACAGTAACAATAAAAGTCTCTCTTACTCTCTGCTACTCCGCCCCGTGCTACTCCATGACTGGAGGTAAAAGTTTTAAATTTATTTGTCAAGCACTTAACCTGAAAATTTAAAATTCAACTTTGCAAGTAGAGGCAGACGTATGTTTTCCCAACGTGCTATATATTGCCCCCACCGGAATTGTGTTGATATATAAGCAGGTAGCAAGAGACTGCAGGAATGACATTAAAAACAAATCAACAGCGGAGTTGTCACAAAACAATAGCGAAGAGCGAATGAAAGATGAAGAATTGGAGGAGAAGAAGAAGAAGAACTTTCAGGGTTGGCCGTTGGCTTGGTTAGGTAATAGGTATCCTTCGCAAGGAAATGAATGGCTAAGTATGAGGCGAATGCGGTCTGAATAAATAAATTAAAGCAATTCTGGTTATTGTAAAAGCTCGGTTTCTCAATAAGCTTGTCACCGAAGAAATATTTAAAAGAGGGGGGTAAGAGATTGCCCCTCTTTAGACACCTCCATCAAACTAATGAATTTAGTATATCATTTTAAAGTCTTTAATAATTTTAACTCTTAATAACAATATTTATTATTATAAACTAAATTTAGTTAAATATAGAATACTTTCGTATACTATATAAGGTTTAGGAAATAAGTCTTTATTTAATGATTTTTATAATTTTATATATGATTTTCATTATTTTATTAAACTAAAATTAAGTTAGATAAATTAAATTCTCAATCAAGTTAATAAAAATAACTAAAAATTGTTTTGAGTATTTAGACTTGCAGTCAAGATTAAATTACGATTCAAGAAATGATGTGATAAAGAAAGGAGCAATTATTAAAATTATTTTACTGTTTAAAAAATAAATAAATAAAAAATTAATCGTGATCAAAATTATGATTAAAAAAAAAATAAATCACTAAAAAAAATTCTAAAATATAAAGGAGTGAAGAGGATATTGTGCACAACAACCGCGCTGCCCGTGGTGAATTTTTTATTTTGTTGACTTATGCACTAAATTCAAAAGTAGGAAATAAATTTTTAGAATTTTGTTTTTAGACGATCCTTACGAGGAAAAATTTTAATTTAATTAATCAAAATACTTAACTTTAGCAAATGAAATAATATAAAAATGTACTGCTTATTTAAAGCTCGTCTTCTTCTTTTTTTGAAATTCTCTGCTCAATACTGATCTCGAATTCATTTTATCCTCAAAATTTATCCTGTCATGCTTATTTATTTTGTCCTTTTTTTATTTTCTATGCTTGCTTTAAATTACATTTATAATTTTGTGTAGATTTCCGCCTCCATCTTCTTTTTATTTTTATTTTATACTAGCTGACCGGGCGCAGTGGCTTAGTGGTAGTGTGTTGGGCTACTAAGCGAGGGGTTTCAGGTTCGAATCCCGAAAGGGCCAAATTACATCTTAAGGTTTTTTTCAGCTGCGCCACTTCTCGCGAACGTCTGACAAACATCCGAGAGTAAAACTGTCATGAATGAGCTTCTCAATTAGCCGTTTGGACTCGGCGTAAAATTGTAGATCCCTTCCATTAGTCCCAAAAATTGAAAACCCACACAAAACGAATGGTTGTGAGAAGCTAGGCCTTGGGTCCCATAGACCTGTCGCGCCAATATATTTATTTATTTTACTAGCTGACCGTACTCGCCTTGCTTCACGCTGCTTCACCCCTTTTAAGACAAAAAGTATTTTCATCGAACTACATCGAACCGTTTTTCATATCTTTCTGAAAGCAATACAAACAAAAATAAGACAATAAAAACATAATTTTAATTCCTACTAAAAAGTCTACACAAAAATGATTTACGCAAAGTTCGTTTATTTCCCTCTTACCCACCTCAAATGTCGACGAAAAGGAAGCAACGCGAATGAAACAACTTGACACACGAATCCCACCAGCCCATTTTCAAACTTTTCCCAATTAACAACACCTGAAAATGTGCTCAACCTGAAGCCATTACTGAGCTAGGTCTGTATAAATAGAATTTTCCTTACATAACCGGTTTTTAACTATTTTGTCAGAACCATGATATATTCCGTGATAAAAAGTATCCTAAGTCCCGACCCAGAACGCAAGCAATCACTATACCAAGTTTCATTAAAATCCTTTCAGTAGTTTCTGCGTGATGCGCGGTCAGGCATTTTTTATTCTACAGTTTTATTAAGAGAGAAAAAGAAAAGAAAAGAAAGAAGAAAGAAGAAGAGATATGTAGAGATTTTATTTTTTTATTATTTTGCTGTCTAAAATGCTTCTTTCAGAAAGTTTCTAGTCCTGTTGTAATTTTCTCTTTACTTTAATTTTTTGGTAACAAACTATTAATTTTTTCTTATTAATTTTTAAACAGTAAACGATCATTTTTGTTCGAAATTCCCAGTACGAATTAAAATATATTTTTCTATTTTTCAAACCCAACCTTCGCTCTACTTGTCCCCACACATCAGAACTCAATTTTGACGGAAAATGTAAAATAAACCTTCAACTGAATTCACTTAACAAATACCCAACTTCCAACAGGTGCAAATTTATGATCCGTTTAATCCCTTCACCCACCCCCAAACTAATACCGCATGACGTCGAATTAAATTTGCAAATGTTTGTAATGAAAAAATAAATAAAATAAAACCTTTGACGCGTAACTATCGAGCGCATCGATATTGAAAAACTTCTCTCTCCTTCGGATTTAACTTTTTTTTCTCCCCATTTCTGGGAAAACAATTCCAGAGAGCAATTGATTAAATTGCTACATGGGTTAATGAAGTTGTAACTTTTGAGTGGCGTATGGATAAATCGTCCAACTGCGGGAGCGAAGTTTATGAATCAAATTGAAGCGGGATATAACTGGGTTCGCGGGGATGCAATTTATTGAGTTTCCAATATATTTTTTCTACTCCTGTCACTAGGTGGCATTTTGCAGCAACTCATCAATTTGTGATTTTTTGATTTGAATTGCTTTTAATTCATTTTTTTTGTGTTGTCAATCTCATTGCAGGATGAAGGATGTTTGAATTATTTGAATTGTTTTTCATATTCAAGTCGATGTCACACAATATCCCCTGTCTGTTTAAATGGAAACGAAAATCTGTCCAAGTCGACGGTAGCTTGGCAAACGATTCCTCGCCAACAGCAACCGCAGCACTAATTTAAGCAATAAATTGCTCATCTCTAACGTCGAAACCGATTGTAATGAATTCTTAAATGAAAAGCCAAAGCTAGCGCACCAGTAAAAAGGGCAGCAACATCAGGAAAACCCAAAACCCCATAACCTGTCAAACATTTAGTCGACATTGTCTGTTTTACCACAAAAGAATAAATCTTCTCTCCGTGTCTCGCCTTTCAGCAGTCAGTGGGTCTGACTGTTGTACCTACTCTTCAGTGTACCATAGGTATTCACTGAGCAGGTTAAGGACAATCAAGAAAATCTGTGTATACATCTGGCAGGTCGCTTGACTGGCATAGCAACCCGAAGACTATTTCGATTAATTCTACATTGTTGTGTGTCGTCTCCTCTGCATTCAAAAGCGAAGCCATTGGGATCCATTTGTGTGTATCCTTTTGTTCGCCATGACAACCGCCAGAAAAGGTATGGGAGTGTCCTCCTGGTGGCATACAGATTTGTCATTTGGCAAAGTTATGCCAAGTCGTAGTGTCGGTGTATTTCATCAGAAATGTTGGTTTCATAATTAAGTATCAAGGACTTTCGGTGGAATGGTGGATTGTCTATAATTCTGGCTTCCTGTGATTTTTGTTGGCTGTGGGAAGTGAAATGATTTTAAAATTGCTTGAGGAAGTCACTGATGGCAATATTAGAAAAGTAAGAGGTTACCGTACTGTGGTGAGAATGGACGAGATCCATGTCTTCACAAAATTCAGCGCTTTTTCAGGTTCAGCAACGAAAAGCCTCTAAAAAGTGGGCGTGGCACACAGTATTGAATATAATAAAATGTGCGATTATGTGATATTTTTCGAAAAGTAGGTTTGAACTTTGACTGACACATAGACGGCGAAATGGGGCGTCACAAGGAGGTACCTAGATTCGAGCCTCATTTTGGGACAGCCTTAGCTCCGTTGTTTTGTTTTCGTAAATTTTCATAGAAAGCAATACCGAATTTCAATTTAAACTCTTATGAACTGTGGTCAAAATTTGTCGTGCGTGGGTCAGATTTTCGCTTCATTTTGGGACAGCCTTAGGTCCGCTGTTTTGTTTTCGTAAATTTTCATAGAAAGCAATACCGAATTTCAATTTAAACTCTTATGAACTGTGGTCAAAATTTGTCTTGCGTGGGTCAGATTTTCGCTTCATTTTGGGACAGCCTTAGCTCCGTTGTTTTGTTTTCGTAAATTTTCATAGAAAGCAATACCGAATTTCAATTTAAACTCTTATGAACTGTGGTCAAAATTTGTCGTGCGTGGGTCAGATTTTCGCTTCATTTTGGGACAGCCTTAGGTCCGCTGTTTTGTTTTCGTAAATTTTCATAGAAAGCAATACCGAATTTCGATCACAACTCTTATGAACTGTGATCAAAATTTGTCATGCGTGGGTCAGCTTTTCGCATCATTTTAGGACAGCCTTAGGTCCGTTGTTGTATTTTTCGTAAATTGTCATTAGTGGTTCAATTTTTGAGATGAACATAATGCACCCAAATCACGTTTCCAACCATCGTTTTTTGATTTATATGACTTGAGGTAAGTAACACCATACGCAGCTATTTTTGGGACAAAATAATTTTCTGTTTTTGAAATCGATGTAGATTTTTATAAATTTTTAGGACATCCCTACCGCGCCCAGGTCGCTTTAACTATTCTTCATAGTTTCCATAGATACGTTGTCCTAAGGTTTTTGATTTTTATCTTAATTTTGGGACAGCAGTAGGTGCACTTAATCCCTGTCCTAATATCTTTGCCTTTTGATTTTTTCACTGCATTTTGGAACAACATTAGAAGAACTAAATTATTTTTAAAAACCTTCAAATTCTTTGTGAGTACACCTCATTTTGGGACAAACGAGAAATGGTTTTCCCCACATTTTATTTAAACACAGGAATTTTGTAAAGTGTTTTAAAAATCTGTTGTGAATGATGAAGTATTTTAGCTTTTTAAAATTAAGATAAGTAAATAAAAGTCAGCACTAAGCCATCGTTCAAAAAAGGCCGAAAAGTCAATCGACTTCTCGCGTTAGAACTTGTCGACATCAATTTCTGAGCAAATTGACTTAACGCCACATCCCCGTTCCTAGGAATTCCACCCCCAAAGCTATTCAATCACAACCTCCGTCTTAATGGAGCCAAAGCAACAGCATAGGAACAAAAAAAAAATAATCAGTAAATTTAATTAAAAGATTTAAATGATTAAGGAACGTGAATGTGTCTTCATTCGTTTCTGGCTTCGTGCATTTAGTCCTCCATGGAATTCGCAGAAACTAAGGGAGATAGAGAAAGAGAGTGAGTGAGGGATAGTGCGCTTAATCCCTTCACATCTCCATTAGATCGTGATTGAATTTAACCAAGAGGGGCGGTTGGCATGGAATCCATCGCATGCTCATCATTGATTTTCCTTCTCCTCACTCAAGGCGAAATGATTAAATCGGAAGTTCCTACTTGCACGGATTATCTCTATTCATTTGTAGTGTGATAAAGTTACAAAACTTCATCCTTTGGATGCGTTACTGTCGATTGATTGGATTCGTTGTCAGTCGTAGGACAGCCGAAGGAAGGTTTGCTCTCTACTCGCAGCTGGGATGGGTTTAAATGGCATATGCGGTGGAAGAGGTCCTCAGTTTGGGAAATGGCTAACAATTAATACACGAAAATAGTTTTTCTTTTGATCAGTCTCATTTTATTATGGGACATTCGCTCACGGGGAAAGAGTGCTACCACTTTTTCTTTCTGATGGCCTAGTTGAAAAAATATACCAAGCTATATCCACTTCAGTCTGTTATTGTCACAAGAAAACCTAGAGATTGTTAGTTCATTTCACATACGAATTTTTCTATTCTGACTTATTTTCGAAGTGTCGAACTCACTAGTGACTTTCAGCTTTGAGGCAGTTTAGTCAAACCTGCTGGGTGAGTGAACAAGTTGCCGCCATAGTTATTCAGTCAGTTACTGAAGTTTCGAACTCACTTCCTTTGAATGCTCACTAGTGATTTCCGTTTTCACACAGTGCTCCATCAGATGTAAGTACCATGTTCGAATAATGCTTTTAATTGCAAATGAGATGAGTCGTCTGTCATTTCGAACTCACTTATAGTCTCCTTTCGAATTTCAATGGGCCCTCCAACAGGTAACACTATTTTTGTCGCAACTTTTTCTCGTACATGCAACTAAACTAAAATTATTGTTTAAAATTTATTATTCATGACTTTTCGAATAAGACATTCACTCCTTCTTATGCATACCAAATTTCGAAATAGAAAATGAAAAATAAAACTAAAAAAAAACTCGTGTGGGAAAATTGCAAATATAAAAATGTAAATGCGCCGTCTCTCTATACATGCATTACATTATACGTAAGGAGGTCTTGCGCCCGGCATGTCCTTAAAATGTAAATATTTAAAATAAATGCGAATATGAGCAGGTACATGTTTTGTGCATGCACAATATTATATGCGCAAAATAGTGCCTAGCAAAGTGTCCCAGTTTGTTCAACGACGACGCGACGAGGACGATGTGTGTGCATAGAACGGAAGGAAGTGTTGCCTTGCTCGCGTTGTCGATTTATTAATTCGCCGGCAGGCAAAAGTGATATCAAATATTTTCAGAATGCAGCGCATGAAATGCACTCGTAATGATGGGGTAGATTTTATTTTCCCCTGCCAAAGGAATAACGTATGCATTTCATTTGGGGACGGCAATGGGGTTGGTTTGTTTCTTTTAACCAATTCAAAGTAGGACAAAATCGCTCACCCCCTACGAACGTCCTAATCCGCATTCATCCACTCTCGTTCGGCGAAAGTCACCGTTTTTCTTTCAAACATTATGACAGATTAACTATATTGGTTTCCCAGCAGTATGAGACCCACCCACGTCAGCTACACATCTCAGTATAGCAATTAGCAATGCGAAGCACTCAGTCCCTGGAAGAAGGTATTACACAGTAGCACAAACACAAAAAGCCTCCCTACAGACACAATAAACACGCAGTTGTAGAGACAATTGAAATAATTGCCACGTTTATCCGACCACTTAATCACATCCTTTCTATAGCACTTTGGATAGAGACGACGACTGTTGTTTTGTATGGCTTTCGTGCCGGTATAACATGCCAAATTGTGCATTTTGAGTTTTATGGTTATGATGGCCATTATGGCAGCCGCATCTACTACCAAAAATGGATAACTCGTTTCAGCCGAGATGAATGGTGTTGGTGTGAAATCAAATAATCTTCGTCGCCATCAGGCAATAAAAGTGATTTGCGAATTTGAATATCATCGCTTATGGCGCGGAATTAATTCAAACAGCTTTTGGCAGAGATTTGCTTTTGATTTATTTACTTCTTTTTTGAGTGCTATAATTTTGAGAAATCTTCTGCTCACGGAAGAGGGTGAAATGGAAGGGAATTTTCGCGAAAAGGGTGCCGAATAGCCCTGTGTAAAGCGCGGGCAATATTTTCAGCTTGCGCCTGAAGAAGAGTTTACGATTTTTATAAAAATGATAGTCTGAAAAGTAGATTAGGTTGGGAAAAAAACCGGCTTAAAAGTGAGTACAGGTGGTGTACGTTTAACGCTGTTTCAGCATGCTGCGCCGTCTTGTTGCAACTGAAGAGTCTTAAGTGCGTAAACAGATGTTGCAACGAGTTACATTGACGCTACTCGCCTCGAAATTAGCTACTCGTAACCTGAAAAAATCGTTAAAAAATAGAGCTTATAAAGAATGACGATATAGCCTATAGCCATTATGAAATCTTCTGAAGCAAACGTTTTTAACAAAATAAGCGTGCTTGGATTCTAGCCTTTACCCAAGTCCTGATGGGGTTTCTTCTATTTTTCTAGAAAACTGTGCCACGTGTTTAATTTATCTTTACGTTCTAGTTTGGTAGGAGAAACAAAAATTTAAAACTATAGAATTGCACTGTTTAAAAAGACATCAGGGGTCGAACCGCGTCATCCGTAAACGAGCATTACGTGACGGAATTTGTTTTTGTTTTACATGTAAATCAGCTTAATTCCGTGAAAGTAATGCTCGATCACGGACGACGCTAATCGACCCCAGTATACTGAGTTTAGTAAAGCTTTTGATCAAGTTGGCCATAAATTGTTTCTATAACATACAGGATTGCGTTTGCCGGTCTACTTTTTGAATTGGCTTTCTTCCTTTCTCTCTGATAGACAACAAAATGTAAAGCTTCGAATGAAAGTACCATTCGGGGAGACTTGTCTACGTGTGATTCGTACCAATTTTGTGTACCAGGATAAGGTATAAGGATCCCGCTTGGAAGGTGACTTCGGTCTTGGTTCCTCAATTTTTGGCGGCTGTTAATTAAGCAGTGTCGGATGTCGGTATTCGCTGACCTGCTCTTCCTACCTCGTCCCGTTCTAGGAACCACGTTGTCTGTCGTTGGACTGCTAAGGAATTTAAGATTAATATGCCGGGAATTATCATCGTCCTTTTTACCTGTTAAATTCACATCTCCAGAAATGTGGTCTGTGGTGCTCTTAAAGCACTCTCTTTAAACATTCCTATGTGTTTTGTCATAACATTTCTCCGATTTAAGTTACCTGTCATGTAAACGACGTATTTCTTTGATGGTACAGTAAAAACCGGATAAGTTCTTCACGCTTAAATACCCAACACGCTTAAGGGCTCACAAATTTGAAATCTATACATTTTTTACACATTTCTGTGTACATTTACGCGGATAAGTACCTCCCACTATAGTACCTTATTCGGTTTAACGCCCTCTATTTGCCAATTTTATTTGCTAATTTGCTTAGGTTACACACGTTTAAGTACCTCAATCAAAATGCACACAATTTCATCGCAGCAAACTTTGTGTTACTTGCCAAAAATTACATTTTCTATCCTTCTCATTCTCGTTCTATGTCAAAAAAAGAAAACAAACCCACCAAATCTTTAGAACAACTTAATTGTTATTTACACATATTTGAGGCAGATACAGGATTCGGATTTCTGCGTCATTTGGGCGCTTAAGTGGGTTCGTATAACTACCTCACCCGCTTGAGTACCCAAAGAAAGCATAAATTGTGAAGAGGTAGTTATCCGGGTTTTACTGTAGTCATTCTCCTTGTTTAATTGGTTCAAGACTTGGGCCTGTTTTTAGACACCAAGCTATCGTTAATTAATGTTGAGTCTATTACAAAAATGGGAGATCGAAAACGGGGAATGTTAGAGCGATTCGAATGTTCATATTT
Organism: Cheilosia pagana; assembly: GCA_936431705.1. Lineage (NCBI taxonomy): Eukaryota > Metazoa > Arthropoda > Insecta > Diptera > Syrphidae > Cheilosia > Cheilosia pagana. The sequence goes on from OW386169.1 coordinate 5,976,524, forward strand.
TCAAGACCTTGTTTGGTCAAAATTATTTCCGATGATCGGAAACAATTCCTGCCACCTGATAAAGAAATGAAAGATCTCCCACGCAGTTTGCAAACAAAAATCATGTTTCCAGTTGCAGGGTGAACCTTTTTTTCCAATTTCATTCGGTTTTGTTCAATTTTCAACAAAAATCTTTACACGCCAGTGGCGTACCGTGAACATTTTAAAATGGGAAGTCGAAGCAAAATTAATCCTAGCCACGTTTTTTATACTTCAAGTCATTAATATTTAAATTTTACAATGAGCTTAAAGCCTAGTAAAACTGGCTTTGATATTATCGCTGTTCGCTTTGTCGTAACGATGACGACGATGAACGAAAATAGATACACATAGAATATTTTATTTGATGGTTCCATTTTGTGAATATCGAATTCATTTGGTAGGGTTTCATCTTTCATGTATAAATGTAAATGTTTGATTTTTGGTAGATAGTGTTGACTGGTGGAAATTTAAAAAGGGAAGTCGGTAGAAATCGGGTTATAGGGGCCCCACGCCACTGTTACACACTCAAAAAAATTCATATTTACTGATCAAGTTTGACAGCAACTGCAAGGCAAGTGCACGTACAGCAAAGTAAATGCTAGGTTTGTATTTTTGAGCTTACTTTAGCAAAGTAATTGCTACTTTTACTTTTCTACAACCTTTTACTAAAAGCAATTTCTAGTTTTTTTTTTATTCATACGACCCATTGTATGGTGTCAAGCCAAAAATGCGGAATAATCGTGTCTAACCGTTAACCGAATTTTTTCTGCCGCAGTTGGACGAAACAGGACTGGAGGACATGTGGTTCCAACAGGACGGAACTACGGCATACACTGCGCGAGCCACAACCGATATTCTGAAGACGGCGTTCCCGGGTCGCCTCATCTCTCGTTTTGGCGATTTACACTGGCCCGCAAGATCGCCAGAAGTCCCGTGTTTCCGTGAACAAGCCCGAGACTCTAGTAGTGGGCTTCCTTGGCTCGATCCTAGCAAACTTCCCCCCTATTTATCTAGATTTAAATTGATCATTGGAGGTTGGGAGTGGGGAAGCCATAGTGCTCTTTATTCATAGGGTTCTAATAGGAGAAATGTTTGCCCTACAAAGCTCTTGATCTTTTGAGTTTGCCACTTTTCTCTATAAAAAAGTCACTTAAAAATGTGTGAAGGTTCATGGTTGCTTGCTTTGCTTTTACTTTGTTGTGCAATGTATCACATTTTTGTAACTTTAAAGATTTTGTTTTTTGTTAACAAATAAATAATTAAAAATGAGTTCGCGATCCTGTCTTGTAATGTCACGGCCTTCGATCCATTAAACTTGAGAGGAAACATAATTTTCACTCTCGACTGGCATCTGCACTGCAACTGCCCTTGCAATAGAGCAACAAATACCAGCAACCACTCTTAAATGAATACAGGTGCAGGCAGACTAAACGTTTTCAAATAAATCCTTCTCGTTTCAAAAGAAGCATCCTATAGGTAGTACCCCTGTCATAAATCATTTCTGGATAACACCCTGCTCTCCATACCCGAATTTGTGCAAACAATTTATGCAATTTATCATTCATATGGGAGACTGAAAAATATCCTTTCAAATTAGAATACATGTGCCGAGAGAACATTCAATGACTGAAATTATAGATCCTTCCTAATGATGATCCCAAAACATGATGAAGGACGTATGAAACTTTACATCATATGCAATTAGTAGGAATTTGCGCAATGGTTTTCGGTCAGCATTTGATTGCGGTGACAGGACTTTTTCATTCAATATGGAATAAAATCCCAGAAAATCCTCTTACATTTTTTTCTCTGCCTTTGGTTTGCTTCTGTTTGTTTGGAAATTTACCCCTCCCCAAATTCGGTAAGGTTTAATATCCAGGAGGATGGACCCCTGAGCAGAGCACCACCAGACGACATTAGACAGACGAGGTTCCTTTGAAAAATGCTTGTCCAAATATTTATGCTTGGTTGTGTTGATTTTCTCATGTCATAATTTTGCGCACATGTTATTCTAAGGACACACCATATATATAGGTCCTGGACAATTGACAAAGGCGACAAGAGCGTTTCGTTGCAAGTTAACACAGATGTTTATCTCCGAAAAGGACTTGGCTTTCTTTGGCAATCAATTATTCCACACCCACTACTCTCTGATGCAAAGATATGCAAAAGATGATTGTATCTTATGGCCTGAGGCTGAAGTTGCAGACGGTAGAAGATGGAAGTATGGCAGTGGTCATGGTTTGTTTATGTGATGAGTGCCACTGAGAGAGAGATTAATGCCAGTGGCCTGAATTGATGAATACATCGTCAGTGTCGGTGTGGTGTTTCATATGCTATTCTATGCAGGTCATGCTCTTTATAGTTGTGGACAGGATTTATGGAATGTTAACAGGAGAGGATGGCTTGATTTAGGACCATCAAGCTGAATGAAATATTCAGTATAGGCCTTGAGATGTTGTGGAGTCGAAATGCACACACACAAGTCAAGGCGAATGATTTGCACTGACTTGCAATTGGCCCAAAAGGGATAGACTGATGCTGAGTGAAGGTAGGAATTTATTTTCGTATTCTCAAAACTAATTATTCCTCTCAACAAAATGTAACCAATCAATGCAGTCTTCACGCCATTTAAGGACAATTAGTTTGCACTCAAGTTGCGCTTCCTTGTGAGTGTTTTGTGGTACTTCGCCTGTACAAAAATGGTCTGTTTCATCTATAAATGTAGCCACAAGGGTACAGATGTATAATCCTTTCGATTTTTCTCGTCCACTTTCTGTAAGAAAAAGTGCATCCTGCCTCCCGCTCTCAATTTAATTTCAAGTCGTGTCCAATGTCCATCTGCGGACAAACTTCCCAATGTCCTGTCATCGACCGTGCTTGTTTACCATCGAGACCATCAAAATGTACAGCTAATTGATTTCGCCTTGGCAAACATCAACAATGGGGGCATAACGCAGCAATCTCCCAACCCTTTGTCACATAAACCCAACAACTTACTGGAGGTGTCAGCGTTAGGTGGACACCGCGAAACGCCCTATTTATGACTTAGTCCACACGCACCATTTATCCTCGAGGGCAAATATTTGACGCTGGATAAACAAGAGCAACAAAAAAATGTCACAAATGTATAAGGGTGTGGTCGCAATATCCTTGTAACGCTGCTGTGGAATGTTGCCGCCACGACTATTTGCCTGGGTCAATATTTATTGAACATTCAATTTACTTTATCGCTGTTGTGCAGTTATGCACACACACACAAGCGTCTTGAGGAGGGATTTTTGCTAAATTGAATTTGTTGCACGGTCGCAATATTGTGGGTTGGATTGGAAGAACAATGCGGGAGCTAAGCGGAACTTGGTGCGGGTTAAATTGAGTTCGAAGTTGCGATTGGTGTTGTATGCAGAGAAGTACTCTCAAGAGTGAAATTTACTACCAACAGAGGATGTTTTGGAAATTGATTATTTTTTGGCGTCACTTTCTTGCGTGGATGTTGTCGTGTTGCAGATGTTTCAAGTGGGGGGATCAGGGATGTAGATTTGGATGCGGATTTGTTTCTTATTGGTGGGGATGAAGAAATAATTATAAAGAGATCAAGGATAGTGAGCAGGATGAAGTTGAATCAGGGGGGGTTTGACTTTAATCGGATGGCGCTACGTGCCACAAAGAAGTTTAGATCGTGCGATTTGACGCCACTCGATTACAGATATTTTTGCTACCACTACTGGCCATAAAGGAAGTTTTCAAAATGCGGCGGTCTCTTTTTAAGAGTTAAGAAGCAGTGATCGGGTTTCTACTTCTGTGATCTCCAGTCCTAAATGAAGATTCTTGGGTAAATATTTTTTCTAGACGTCTTAGTGGAACGCTCAATAGTTTTTATTTAAACCAAGGCCTCAACAAACAAGAATTTTTTGTGTAGCGTCAGAATAAAATACATTTTTATCAAAAACGCCCCCAAAATATGGGTGGGGCACTTAACAAATTGGTTATATGTGTCTCAGAGTCTTCGGAAACACTATAGAAGAAGATTTTTATCAAAAATGCCCCCAAAATATGGGCGTGGCGCTTAATAAATTGGTTATATATTTCTCAGAGTCTTTGTAAGCACTATAGAAGAAGATTTTTATCACAAACGCCCCCAAAATATGGGTGTGGCATTGCAGAATTTGATTGTATGTTTCTCAGAGTCTTCGGAAACACTATAGAAGAAGATTTTTATCAAAAACGCCCCCAAAATATGGGCGTGGAATTAAACAATTTAGTTATATATTTCTAAGAGTCATCGAAAACACTATAGAAGAAGATTTTTATCAAAAACGCCCTCAAAATATGGGCGTACCATTAAAAAATTTGGTTATATGTTTCTCATAGTCTTCGAAAACACTATACAAGAAGATTTTTAGCAAAAACGCCTTCAAAATATGGGCGTGGCGTTCGACAAATTGGTTATACATTTCTCAGAGTCTTCGGAAACAATATAGGAATAGATATTTATCAAAAACGCCCCACAAATATGGGTGTGGCACTTAACAAATTGGTTATATGTTTCTCAGAGTCTTCGGAAATACAATAGAAGATTTTTAGCCGAACGCCCCCAAAATATGGGTGTGGCGTTGAATAATTTGTTCTCAAAGTCTTTGGAAAGACGCCAACCGGTAACAGACGTGAAAACCCCTTCAATCCCTTCTCTGACACATTTCAAAATTGCAAGATTTTCTGTAGATTTCGTCCTGGTTTGAATATACCTGCCTCAAAAATCCTTGGTATTTTTTCCCCAACCAAGTGATGACACCAGCCAATTTTGCCTTCACCAACCGATGTAACACAAAATCGTAGACAACTTTTACTGGCAGCTCTTTTACGTTGTACATCATGTAGTACATCGAACTGAACTCCCACACACATCCCTATCGTACCCGCGAAAGTAACCCTATTAATATTCGTTGCACCTGTAAACTGTTAACCACACAAAAACTACACCCAAGTAACTTACTACAACAAAAAAAAAGGAAACTTTACTCAACCAATTTCCAGTAGATCCCGAAGGCAGAGTCCTGTTCTCTCCCTGTTCAATATCATAGACACTCACATTCCATTCCACAATCGTATTTACATTCGTAAGCAAAACAAGTTCTCCGACGAACAGGTTCGGTTTCCGTAATTACACTCAAAACTAACGCAAAGGACATGAAATTTAATTTTCTATATTAGAAAAGTTCCTCGATAGGTTGTTTTCGCTGTCGAAAGAGTCTCTTTCGTGAATTTCGAGAGGTAGAATGAACGGGGCCATTGGTACTTGGTTGAAAATACATTTATAAAGGTGGCAGCATCAACTCCTTTAAGTAATTAAAATAAGAACTTTCGCGGTGGAACCAAAATAGAAAGGAGTTGTTGGCTTTTGCTACTGTCCTTGGTTAATTATTATCATAGTCAACGATGGTTGTCAACTGTGTGTGGGCGGTTGTTGAATTTAAATATTGAATTAGGTGGTTGAGGAAAAATGGAAGGTCCTTGTTGACCAAAATGCCAAAGAGGAGTCCCTAATTTAAGAAAACATATAAAATGTACGCATTAGGTGTAGAGTCGAACCATTTGTACCATTTTTTGTCACTCTGTATTGAGAGGGCAGTGGGTTAGTGGCTAGTGTGTTGGACTACTGAGCGAGAGGTCTCCGGTTGAGCCCCGGAAAAAGTTTTTGAAGAGTGCTAAGCCGCATAAGAGAACAGTCCCCACTTGCTGTTTAAGGCGGCAATTTTGGGCAGCATTTCAAAGGGAGCGGTAGCTTTGCAGATGCGACTGGAAATTGATCGATTAGTTTATGTTGCATAATTCTAGGAGTATACACAAATTTCCTTTTGGTGGAGGACTTACGATGCTTGCACTAGAGACAGCTTGTGTTATATAAAGGTAAAGATGAAATTCGTAAGACGCATGGCTCAATTTGGTTCGGAACTTCAATGTTGGGTAATTGTCCGCGCTAACTTATTTTATTTCCCAACCTCTTGCCATTTTTTAATTACTACAACTCAAACTCAACTCAATTAGTGTCATTTATCTACATCTCTCATTCACAAAACATCAAACGTTTTGTTTACTGATTTCGCTTGATTATTTGACAAACTTTGCACCCCAAATCCGCTGCAATTTTGTTGCACATTCAGGAAACGAAAAATGCATTCCCCACCCTATAACATTTCCCCCGAAAACGACTACTGCCCTCGAAACATTAAATAATCACGGAAATATGTGAAGCTTCACAGGTCTATCCGCGTATGAAACACAGGAAAAAACCATACCCCACAGCCTAGGTACCGTTTTACGGCTCAATCCGTGCGGGCTATGTAACGCAAATAAACAAAGCGCTACCCAAAAATTCAAATATGGAAATCTATGGAAAAATCCGTGCTCCTGTTACACGAGTGTTGTCCCTACGGGTATTCTGGAGTTGGTTTTATTTTTTTTTATCCACCTACCTACACAGAATCATCAGCATTTCTTTTGTGGTTGGCGCGGTACGGGCGGAAAAAAAATAAAGGGAAAGTGTACACAAATACGAACTCGCTCACACGGGATTTCTATGCAAATAGAAAAATATTTGCTTTCGGTAAATATTTTGTGTGCAGTCCTGTTTGCGTTATTTTACTGTGTTACCGCATAAAAACAAAGTATTTCAGTTTGCTGTCTATTTGGTTTATAACGTGTGGCATTTTGATACACTCACTGCCCAAAGTGAAGTGATGTGATCTAAATTGATTAGTAAAAAGGCCCAGGGACGAGTGGATCAATAGGGAAATGGTAGGTTGTTCCTTCTCGGCGGGTGGTAAGGGGTTGTTAATTGTATAGATAGTATTGCATTGCCATTGACCGTTTTTGAACTAAAAATATCTATTCTGGGTTGAGGATACAAACCTTAACAAATCATATGAATTTTAAATGGCAAGAAAGCAACAAATAATGAAATAGTCGCGACACACGCGTACCACCAGCCCATGGGCAAACATTTTCCGATGAGCGACACTTGTGAGTGACATATAAAACTGTTTTTTCTGCATGAAAATTAAGTAAACAGGTATCGAATAAAATGTCCTTTTAAAGAAAACTTTGAATTCGTACATCCTCTGAATAAGTTGGCCGATTTTGATAAAACTAAAACTTATGTTGTCCAACTTTAAACCCTTTAAAAATCCATTCGGTATAGCTAGTAGTTTTAATGTGATCCATGTTCAAAGCCACACACAAAGACAAGTAGATCTTAAATGCTCAGCTCCTTTACATTTTATATATAAGTGGAGTGGCACGCCATCTGTCGAATTTTATTCAAACCAATTCCCAAACTTTCCTGGCACTCTCAGGAACAATCTGTTAAAATTTCACCGAGTTCGGTCGATTAGTTTATGATTATGAGCCCATGAGTGACCCACAGTCTCACATCGATCCACTTCAGCTGCATATCCTTGATTCAATCAGTATATTGATTCCTCGTACCAATCATTCTCACCTGCAGTGACAGCCACTCCTCCCATCTCTTCGTGTTCACCAACATAGTCACTCATTTAAATGAGATCTCATTGAATGTCCTTTCTCAAAAAAGAGAACCAAAAGATGTGCCAACACGATTGTATTCTTCTGACCTCAAAGTGAATTCGCACAACAATTGAAACACAAACACAACAGATACACCCACTGTTGGTACAATAAATCCAGACTATTTGGGTGTGTAGTAAAAAAACATACGAACAAAAAAAACAGAAATCAGCAAAGTGGGACATTCTTTCACAATCAAGAAAGGAAACCCACTCGTACCTTCAGACATACGCTCGTAGTGAAAGCAAATTGAAATCGATCCACGAGAGCAGCACTACAATGTCTCAGAAAATTAAGAACAACCCAAACAAAACACACCAGCAACTACTGCACCGTGCAATAATTCGACGACGACGACGACGAAGACGAGCCTTCCATTTCAGATACCGATGCCTTTCTCCCATACAAATTGCACGACACAATGCAGTGCAGATCCCAGAACAACACACAGCGTACAATGGCAAAGCTGTTATCCTGATTATCCTTAAAGAATAATAGCAAAAAAAAAAAAAAAATGAGAAACACAAACCCATATTGAAAAGCTGTTGCACGGGAACAAATTAGAATATCCTTCAATGACAAAAGTGGGCGAGTGTGTTAACGTTGCCGGCTTTAGAAAATTTATTTCTACCTCTGGTGAATAGAAAATCAGCACACGCACTGGATAAGGATTAAGGATATCCTTGGAGATAGAGAGAAAGAATTCACAACATGACTCCATGGTTATTGTTGCAGCACGCGCGCCAAAGTGCAAAAACTAACACCGCATCGTATAGTCTATATACTGTGCAAGGATAATGCATTGCTGCCATTATGTAGGTACCTCTCTCTTTCTAAGCATTAAAGTTTCACATTAACTCGGTCACTTTTTGTTTGCTGGCTATAAGCAAAGTTGGCATTGTTTGTATAGAACTAGGACGAAATGTAAAAGTAACATATTTGGGAAACCCTTGTGCTTAATGATGGTGAATGACTGTGAAATTCGTACTACGTATGGTATATTCGCTCGGGAGGGATGGCTTGCATCTGCCATCTGACACTAATTGGCGCTAAATAAATGTTTTTCCTTTCTACGAAAAGCAAATAATAGAGGGAGTCTACATAGTATGCTTGTGCGTTATCCACAGGGGGATACATTTTGTGATTCTATTGTTTTTGAAAGCCTTTTGCGAAATGCATATGTTGGGGGTCTTTGTTTGTGTCGATTTTTGTGCTGAATTACTCTAAATGCAATCGGGGTATACCATTAGTGGGAGTGCTTGAGGATGTTTACGCAATTTCTGAGAAAAAAATTCAACTGCTGTTGAAACTAGCAGAGATATAGCGCTAACAGTGCATTAGCAGAGTGATAACAGGGGATTAGCAGAAGGCATCAAAAGCCATCAAAAAGCAGTTGTTTTGAAATGCCATGGATTTTTTCTGCTTTATTGTAGATATAGAAGTCGCATTGAATTAACAGAGTTTTAACAGACTATTAGCAGAGGCATACAAATCCGTCGTTTTAATTGTGTAAAATGTTTGAGTTCTCGTTTATTTTCTCCTCTTATATGCGTACGAAAATGTTTTCTTTTAGGCTAGGCATTCTCTTTAACAGACTTGGATAAGTCTTTCCAGTAGGTTTGAGACCTGATGACCGCCTTCCAAGTTCGCTGTTAAAAAAATCTGTAAAAGACAATTTTCATAGATAGAAAGAACTCACAACTTTTTGAATGAAGACTGGAAAAATAATCAAGTGGATCTGTATCTTTTAAAGGCTTAAATAAGTTCATAGCCCATTTTACCATGAACTGTTAATTCAACTGTTAACTCAACTGAGACTTTCCAAGATTGAAACCTGAGTTATATGGACAGGAGATGTATCGAGGATTAAGTATCCTCTGCGAAAACTGTATAAACCATCTGATTTACTCTAGTTCCAAATCAGTAGAGCGTTAACAGCGCATTAGCAGAATGGTTGCAGAGGATTAGCAGAATCTCTTAAGAGCGGTAAAAATACACCCTCAGATTGGTTAAAAAATGAATAGAAAGCAAAACTGGTTCGCATACAACTACCCTAAGCATCTTCCAAGCATTCGTGGCAGTGGATACCTAACATTTGCAAAAGGACATCGTCCTTTTCCTAATTTGTTAAGCTCTATATTTTATATTTGATTCAATTTTAGTATAATCCACTACGCAAATAAGTCCGTCAGTATTTTAAATGCCATTCAAACGCAGTTAATTCAACAAGAACATTCGATGTTGTGAAATGTTATTAACAGAATAAGTCCTTCACTGTCGAATGAAGTAGATATTTCAATTCAAAAGTGTTCCAATGTAAAGAAAGTTACACATTTTGAGTTTTTCAGTTAATTTTACATCCTTTTTGATTTTACAAAAAGGACCCTCTATTTTATATCGCCTTTAACACATTTCCTTCTTGCACAGCATTTTTCCTATTTATTGTTTATACACAGCAAGTGCGAACTCGAACTCTATACAGAAAACGTTGAACGCGGAAGAAAGTATGCAACACATTCACGCTGTGCCACACAGCATGTTAAACTGGCAATAATCTCTGTTAAATCAATTGGTTCGGCTTTAAAAGGATATTTCTTTATTTGCGCCGATTTAATTTAAATCGGATCAGTCTCGCACTCGCCCGCATGTGTACAAGTGCATCGTATCGTTTCCATTGACTCGCAATCAGATTACCAGGCACGCATTTGAATGGATTCCCATTGTTTCGCTGGACGATTTTTGTTCGCAGCAACGAAATTATTGTCACAATTGTAATCTCTAATCTTTGGCTTTTGTACAATCCCATATACGTAAGCAATTCAATACCGAATGTAATGCTATATTGTGCATGCCCAGTTATGCGTGAAAATGGCTATCACATGGATGGACATGGAATTGTGTTGATGACAGTGGCAGACAGGGGTGGGATGGGTACCTAAATTGAGGTGGCAAAGTGCGTCCCTCCTTCCACATCCATTAGCACAATTTATTATTATCCTTTAGTACATCTTAAAAAAAATATAGTAAGGTCCTACTTCGATTTTCCTGGTAAAATTCCCAGCAAAAGGACTCGAATATTGCGTACATGTTGTGGTTTGAAAAATACAAAAGATTTGCCTTCTAATTGCTTTGGGGAAACTCGACGCCCTCTCCCCCTCCAAGATCAAGAACGTGCACCCACGTTCGTTGGTGCACCTGTCGAGATTTTACTCGTCATGTAATGAAAGTTGAACGTATATTTTCATACGAAACCCCCTTCGCAAGGATGCCGAAACACCAGCATATAACTATTTATAGCCCAACAGCGAATATATGAAAGGGGCGGACCGGGGGTAATTCCCAAACGTATATCCTGTACATAGTAGCGACGCGGCACAGCAATATTCAGTTGTAGAACTTAGACGTCTTGTGCAACGTCGTCGCAAGATGAAAGACATACTTTGCATTCATACAACAGTTGAGTGGGTATACAACGGAAAAAGTTGTAAAACTCCTTCAGTATATGAAGGCTCTTCGGGTGTAGTACGAGGACACGAGCATATGCATCGATTTTAGTTCTAATTTGATGCTGTCAAGGATTTCGGGTTTACTGCACCGAGGAGCTTAAGAATTTCTTAGTTTGTCAGGCGGGAAATTGAAAATCAATTTTAATTTTTGTTTTGGTTTTTTTCCTGCAAATTTGTGCGTCCTGTGGAGTGTTGTGGGTGTTGAAGGCTAATTAAAATCAAAGACTGGTTGTCGGCTATTGGATTTAAGACTTCTGCCTCTGAAATGTGATCGCCGAGCATAATTTTCGCCAAGAGTTTTCTAATGGACCTTTCAGAATCAGAAAAGGACGAGGAAATAAAAGGTTCCTAGGATGTCTCAATTCAAATCAATTGGACACTCTAAGTAACATGCTTAAGGGCAAATTGGACATTTGCCTATGTCCTCTACCATCAGAAACAACCCCTCACAATCCTTGCAGACATTTAACGCCCTTAATGCATCCTTTGGCCCTCGCTAACCAAGCGCACAATTAAATTATTCGCAGCACTGTATATACAGCTGTGCTCCTTCCGGGTGCATAATTCAACTTGCATGCTAATAAAACAGAAAACAATGTTAAGATGAGGTCAGACATGATGATGGTACACCACCAGAGTCCATACATGGGTGGGCAAAACGGGAACCTCATCAACTGGGTGGATACGCGCGCGCAAAAAAAAAAAGGAAGCGAAATGCAATTATCCTGCTATTGCTGTACAATTAAGCAACTGCTCCCGCAGTTTTTCCTTAGTCATAGTTTCAGCTGCCGCGTGCGCTGCCGAGCAGAATGGACGCAAACATTTTATTTGCAGTTTTGCTACAGTTTTTCTCGGCGCATTAGCATGGGGTTGCTATACCGCAATGGGCGTCCTACTGTGTTGCAACTGATGTTGCACGGATAAAGTTGTTCACTCAAATGAATGATGGGGGGAGTGAACCATCCCACGACAGTGAAATAAGGTCAATGCCATCATTTTATTGAGAATTCCTTGAATCCCTACAGAGGACATTTTCCAAGTTGACTACCGCAAGCACACTCCTACTCAAATCAAATGTACAGTTAACAAAACAGCCTGCTGGAAAATATGAGGCCACTGACAAAATCCTTGATATCCCGCCGACAGCATTTCGTATGTTTCTTCCTGTCGAGTAGCCTTGTTTTATTTATTATATCCTGTTTCGGGAAACCGGAAGCAGTATTGTTTTCGGTTTCTTTTTTTTTTCCATGTTCTTCCTTTGAAAGCGTTTTGCAGGATTTATTTGTCAATTTGGTCCTCAGTTGCGTGTAATGAGTCGCTCCTTTGTCCTGACATGGTTCTGTATGCGTTTGTCATTTTCCTTAATGAGTGCGTGACTGTGCTATATGGGTTAATGGATTTATATGTGCGACTGTTGTCATTTGTTGACTTTTGTCTGGTTTTGTTTGTTAATTACGACATTTAGGGGGTATGTTATATCCTTAAAAGGAAGAAGGCCAAATAATTGCCGACAAATTGCTTGCGACGACAACTGAAATGAAAAAATAAAACTGTGTCGATCTGACTCTTTCGGAGAGAATGCAAAAACAGCCACTCCAAGTATTTGAATTCTAAATTCAATCCTTTCCATTTGCAACATCAGCAAATCGTGCCGGATGCATGTAAATCAATGCCAGGTGTCTATCGTTAACTGCTGCAAGTCCCACACGGTGATTTATGCAAAGAGCCTTCTTTGGCAGGACTATGTTGCACTGGCCATCACAAATTGCAAACACAAATTGAAATGTTTGCTGGCAATTCTTCACTTTGAAGGCGTGTGGCGAGGGATGGTGAGGCGCCAGAAATTTGCAAGAATGTGCCACGGACGTTGAACTGCTTAAGCAAGTGGCGTTGGAGTAAGTGCTTGCATTTGATTGTTGAACTTTATATTTTGTGTGGCAACGCATTTTTGTCATCTGTTTTTTAAATTTAATTCATTTCGTTCATTTCATTCATTTCATTTCATTCATTTTCATTCATTTTCATTCATTTCATTCATTTCATTCATTTCATTCATTTCATTCATTTCATTCATTTCATTCATTTCATTCATTTCATTCATTTCATTCATTTCATTCATTTCATTCATTTCATTCATTTCATTCATTTCATTCATTTCATTCATTTCATTCATTTCATTCATTTCATTCATTTCATTCATTTCATTCATTTCATTCATTTCATTCATTTCATTCATTTCATTCATTTCATTCATTTCATTCATTTCATTCATTTCATGCATTTCATTCCTTTCATTCATTTCATTCATTTCATTCATTTCATTCATTTGATTCATTTGATTCATTTGATTCATTTCATTCATTTCATTCATTTCATTCATTTCATTCATTTCATTCATTTCATTCATTTCATTCATTTCATTCATTTCATTCATTTCATTCATTTCATTCATTTCATTCATTTCATTCATTTCATTCATTTCATTCATTTCATTCATTTCATTCATTTCATTCATTTCATTCATTTCATTCATTTCATTCATTTCATTCATTTCATTCATTTCATTCATTTCATTCATTTCATTCATTTCATTCATTTCATTCATTTCATTCATTTCATTCATTTCATTCATTTCATTCATTTCATTCATTTCATTCATTTCATTCATTTCATTCATTTCATTCATTTCACCGTAAATCGAAAAGTGAACCTCCAATGTTTTGCGCGCTCCTGTAAATATCCTCGTATGCACATTCTATTGGCAACCACCACCGTTTCTTTTAAATATTTCATCACATTCAATCGCAGAACGATACCGAAATAGCCTGCTTTACTCCTTTTTCGAGTCCACTCCACATACGTCAGGATTGCACAGTGCAACCCTGCGAATTCCATGAAAAACTAACAAAAACGCCAATTTCCTTACATCCATTACCTACAGCCTACACCGCCCGGCTATCTAACCCAGTAATCTGACATTATAATTGCACTCCTCGCTCCTTGCGGTAGACTCCCACGCATTCGAATGTCCCTGACTGATGTTTTTAGTTGAGGACATTTTTTTTCCTTATAACCATCTAAGCCATCGATGTCCTTCAATAAGAACTTTCTGGCATACAGCAATTTCAACAAATCGTGGAGACTCATTTTTTAACTTGATTTTTTTTTAGCCCCATTGCGTAACCGTATGGATAAATGAAATGTCATAAATCATTTATCAACAAGACTGTAGTTGTCCTTGCTCTCGACAATAAATTCAAACGAATTAAAGGTATGTTGTGACGCCAGCCAAGGTGCTGGAAGGTAGTGTCAGCGATGAATATTTTTCTCTATCCGAGCGGGAATTTATTGCTTCGCACTCGTTTCGTTCATTTCTCTGCAGTTGGGTATGAATCCTTTACTGTTTTTTTTTTATCATCATAATCATCGTCGACGTTGCTTTTATTTTTGTTCATTTAAATTTGCATTTGTTATTTCGTGTCGCCGATGAAGATAAGAAGATAAGAACCTCCCAAGGACATTGTTATTAGCGTTGTACAATTTAAATGGAATTTAAGGACCTTTGACAGTGGTGGGGATTTTGTTTTTTTTTTGTCTCTTGTCACAAGTGATAGAAATCTTTGTCTCGAAGAGTTGTGGAATATGGTTTTTGAAGTTGATGGAATTTATTGTCGACCTTAATAGGATTGCATGAGTGTAATCCAGCTTAAGCCAGTGGGCGATTACTTTGAAGTTGTATGTAGCTACAGTTATGGGGTTTTCACTGAACTTTCGTGTGCATTTTTGACACTAGCTTAAGCCGACTTATTTGAAAGGGATTCACATGCTAGCTATTAAAGAGAAAGTGCCTACCTTCCTTTGTGGCATTCCACTGAATTGTCAAATTTTGACACCAGCTTAAGCCAACTTAATCCTTTTGATTCCTTTTGTAGACTGGATATAGGGGCTTATTTGAAAAGGATTCACTTATAAAAATAAAATCTCTACCTTTCTTTTATTTGTTGCACTAAACTTAAGCGACGTTTTGTTCATTTTTCAAACTAGCTTAAGCCGACTTAATCAACCTTTTTTATATAGCTCTTAAGGAGGAAATATCTACCTTCCTTTGTTCCTTTGTTTCCAATGAACTTCAGCGGCATTTCGTCATTTTGACACTAGCTTAAGCCAACTTAATCATATTATTGTGTGTCACATTTTTGACAGTGAAAGTTTTCTTTTTCAGACTGGGTCTCTATTTGAAAAGGATTCACATGCAGATAGCTTACAAACCTTCCTTTGTGGCATTCCAGTGAACTTAAGCGTCGTTTTGTCCATTTCTGACAGTAGCTTAAGCTGACTTAATCACATTCTCTTATGTCATCCCTCCTAAGAGTGTGATTTGTAGCTTTTAAATTTATTTAAACAAAATCCAAGTCCACCCTCTTTAAAAATCCGAATAAACTGGACAAATCCAACTGAGGGTAGAAAGAAAAACTTTGCGCCAAGCGGTAAGTCTAGGACTTAACTTCTAAAACAAATTGTATTCAATAAGTATCAAATGTATAAATGCCTTGCAATTTTTCGATACCACAATGGCTGTCAGCACGAACATCTTTCATTAGCCAAATAAATGGTAACCAAAACGAAGGCAGAAATTTGAAACGATTACCCAATGGCATGCCATTGAGTGGTTGCAATTGAGGCTCTGCCTGCATTTAAAAAAAAACTTTGAGCCCACAAAATTATGCAGTCTACCCTGTACCTTTGTTGGGGTTGTTTTTTTTTTATTTTAGAAGAGAGCAATAAAATCTTAATAATAAAGCTGCAGAGCCCCGAGTCAAAGGATACACTTTTCTGGCGCTTTGCAGACTTCAAGTTGCATGCCATTCGGAGTAGCAGGATAATTTCATTTATTTTATTATTGCCTCGGGAGGGTTTGGCGAATACACACAGAGAGCGTGTCCCTTTTTTTTTTTGGCTGTCAGTCAGCCACTTGATGGCAAATTTGAAAATAACACGAATAGTTATTTGGCTTTAATTCCATGACATGGATGATGAAGACTTTCATAACCTTTAAGTGTACTGGAGGTTTGTAGTTTTTTTCCATTTGATATCCTTCAAATTGAAATTTATTACACGGCTTTATTTCGTTGGGTAAGTGAGGCAAGAAGTCGCAGTCTGCAGACACTTGGGAGTGGGTCACGCTAAAGGTTTGGATATCATTCAGTGGAGTGATGTGGCTGCGTGGGTGGCGTGACTATTTTATAAGTTTGGTGGCGATGATGGTGATTCAAGTTTGTGACTGTATCAAAGGACGACTTACGTAGAACAAATTGGGAATTCGAAGCGAAAAGGAGTCATGTAGAGAGAGAGACGCATCTGCAACTTCCTGTCGTACCTGCTTTCAAACTCGGTCGGACATTCGTAGAAGTGAAAAATTGCATCAATATGTAGTTTAAAATCTGCTTGAAAATCTGAGCCTGATTTCTGATGTGGCTCAGTGATTTGGAAATTTAATTCGCTGCGTTACAGACTTCCCTACCACTTGACCCAATTTGTTTCAGATTTATTTACAAAAAGGATGACCATCGAACTACAATCCCTTCTTTAATCCCTGTGAACAAATCTGACCTTCACCTTCAATTGCATTTCATTCCAAATGCCCGGCAGGCTTACATCCCACTAGTGTATCCTTCGTAGCTACTTGTCTGCAGATTAATGTCGAACGTCTATTATTTCATTTCTTGTTTTCAAATGAGTTTTATCCTGACTGAAGGTATTTGAAAACAAAAATACTCCCCCACAATATTTATCTGATCAAAGAATATCCTTCCAAAAATTTATACAGTTCATAAAAATGCGTGTGTGCGTGTGCGCCGCGCTTATATTGAAAGTGATTGATGTGCGTGTGTGTGGCAGGGCTTTAAGCATAAGGATGCCCTTTTTCTGGTCAGTTGATTGGAAAAATGCGAATTTTGCGTGAAATAGGCTCAAAGGCGAATCTCTGAATTGCGTTGGATGGAATTAGGATTTAGGATTCTCATATGTGTGCGCTATTGTATCCTTGTCGGGTTATATACGCTAGAATGGAGAATTTTCAATTAAATGCGAATTAGGGTTGGCTTTGACTCTCTTTATATCGCCATTAGTCGTTTGCCTTTGCATCATTTATAAAGAGGCAAAATCTGATTATATATGGAGAGTTCGAGTTTTGTTATGCCGAGTGGTCTTATATACGTGCGTGGGCAAGAGATAAGTTGGCACAAAAATTTGACTGTGCGTAGGCGTAGATATTGGATCTGGAAATCGACTCATTGAATTTAATATTAGAAGGAAAAGTCCTTTCGGCAATGGGTTTGGGGTTGGGCGGGCTTTGTTTTGAATTGAGTGACCCCCTTTAGGAGGGGTTATTTCGAGAATTTCGAAAATACGTAGATATTGGATTTCGAAATCGACTCATTGAATTTAATATTATCAGGAAATGTCCTTTCGGCAATGGATTTGGTTAGGCGGGCTTTATTTTGAATTGAATGACCCCCTTTAGGGGGTCATTTCCAGAATTTCGAAAATACGTAGATATTGGATTTCGAATTTGACTCATTGAATTTAATATTATCAGGAAAGGTCCTTTCGGCAATGGATTTGGTTGGGCGGGCTTTGTTTTGAATTGAAGGACCCCCTTTAGGGGGGGGGGGGGGTTCATTTCGAGAATTTCGAAAATACGTAGATATTGGATTTCGAATTTGACTCATTGAATTTAATATTATCAGGAAAGGTCCTTTCGGCAATGGATTTGGTTAGGCGGGCTTTATTTTGAATTGAATGATCCCCTTTGAGGGGGGTCATTTCGAAAATACGTACACCACTGCTTTTGTCGTTCGATAAATGTGTCTGCAGAGCAGTCTAGTAAGTAATATTCGAGATCAACGAGGGTTCTGTATGGTGGACTTCTGAAAGCGATCAGTGAGGAGGCTTGGATTGATTTGAAATATTTAAATTTGCCTTTGGAAGGCGCAGATATATTTTCCCTAAAAGTCCGCTTTCTAAATAGCACATAAATAACCCCCGCTCAATTTTGTATGCCATGTTCGCTCTTCTGTTTGCTGGATTTATGTTCCCCCATCAATTCAGTAATGCTTAGAAAATATTTCTTAATCACCTCGTTCAGTCATTAACCTTGACGTATAACCGCCCGCGTTCAATGCAAAATCCACTCCATCCCGCTTGGGCACATAATGATACCATATCAAAGCGAGACTAAATTTAACAAGCTTCCCAGTAATCCCAGTCGCTACCTGTACCATTTCCCGGAACATCGCCTAACCCAATATTTTGTAAATCAAACTCCTGGCATTATATCCATCGCGAACACAACAATTTATGATCCTCGATGTGTATAGCGATTTCCACCCAGTGGAGGCTTAAGCCTAACTTTACTCAGTTTACCCTCGATGGGGACTGACATTCCACACTGATGTGTAGCCATATTTTGGCGGAAGTGTTGTTTTTGTCGCTCTACCCTCGTAAAAGTATCCATATAGGTTCCTATGTTTATGATGGCATGGCGCGCTCATGCTCTGTGTTTAACATGTGTAAATAATGTTCCATACATGCGAATGCCTTGCGACTATCATTTATTAACTTCAACATTTTAAAGCGACTACAGTCCCCCTGCGAGTTTGGCAAGAGGATGTCGGCAAATGCGTGGCAGATGGTTTATTGTTGTTGTATACATTATACATGTACCTAGTCCTTGTGACTGATTGGCTTATCGGGAGCTCTTAAAGGGGTTCAAGGCATGGATAGATATTTTATGTAGTATTACGAGTAACATGCAGATAAGCTGACGCTCTTGTACGGCTGTAATATTCGTTACATGTGACAGAGACAAATCGACAAAAGGGATGAATTAGGAGAAGCGCCACGGACGACGAAATGGAGCTCATTTGCTAATGAATTAACATTGAAATGTGTGTGCTTGGAGGCGGATGTTGTCTTAACAAATCAAAGGGACTGTCTTGGTGTTTAAAAATAGTGACGTCTTGCCAAAATGAAGGGTTCTACACTCGAACACTTGCTTGTTGGGGGGGTTCATTAATCATACTTAAGTACGGAATGTCCATTAGGATTACGGTGGGCTTTAAAGGAATAATTAATTTGATTTTTTGCTGAAAGGGTCCTGTTCGATGTGCAGTAGGTCGGTGTTTCCATTTGTCATAAAATAGTAGAAAGGGGGTCCTAGATGGACCTGTTGCGCCAAGTATTTATTTATTTTATACCGGTTTCTGTTTGATTTTGATACTGGTTCGCTTCAAAACACAGAAAAATTTCATTTCTGAACCAAAAGAGTCGGAATATTTCTGACTATGCTTGGCACTTGCTCAACTTTTCGCACAAAATTTCTACTTACGGATAAAGAAATAAGGTTTTTCAATGTTTTTCTAACTAAAGCGTACATAAATTATGCAAGCGCACACTCTAGTGGTGGTAATTTTTGTAAGCGCACATTAGCTAGCTGTTTGTCCATGACAATTTCTCAGCTTGTGGCACTTAGTTTCTACTTTCGGTAATTGAAATAACGTTTTTCATTATTTTTTAACTATAGCGCACATTAATTATGCAAACGCACACTTTAGTGGGCGGTTTCCTTGGAATGTGTGCGCTAGAGACATACGAAGCTCCTCTATGTGCGTAAACAATTCACTTACTGATTTAATTGGCTTTATTTCGATTTGGCAAGTGGAATAAAATGTTTGTCCCTCGCGTTTGTCCCAAAAACTAAAATTCGTACAAGAGAATGGTTCGAAGAAGGTAGAGGGACCCGTATAGACCTGTTGTACCAAGAGTTTAATTATGTTAGACCGGGACTTGTATGATATTGATACTGCTCGCAGCAGAGCACATACATTTCTCACTTTTGAGGTAGAGGAGTATTCATTTTTGTAAGCGCACATTTGTCTGCTGTTTGTCTATGACACTTGATCAACTTGTGACATTAATTTTGTGCTTTGGTTAATACCCTTAGCATTTTTCAGTATTTTTCTAACATAAATAATGCAAGCGCACACTGTAGTAGGCGCTTTCCTTTATGTGTGTGCGCTATGGACATAATGAAGGTTATTTATGTGCGCACACAATTCAATTACTATTTTCTTTGGCCTTATTTCGATTTAGCAAGTGGGAACGTCGCCTTTTTTATCTTGTGATAGTTATGGGTATATGAGGTATTGATGAGGTTTGCAAAACGTTCAGTCTAATAGAGGAAACGTCTAATATCCCATGTGCGCAATCAAATAATTCACTTATTTGCTTAGTTTACTTAACGCCTCGAGTAAAAAAAAGCCAATGAATCTCATCACTCCCATTTGACGATTAAGGACACCCACCAGGAATTAGAAACAGCCAAGATATCTTACATATTCAACTCCATCGACCATTTCGCGATTATATGTCAACTCAAGACAATGGAAGATTTATCAGCATCCTCCCTTGATAAAAAATAAACCAAATATACCTAAAGCTTAAATGCAATTTAAATAATGAAGATCTTTATCACTTTTCGCGAGGACAAAAATAAAATAAAAAACCGTCTCTAAAATTAAACTTTTCTACATCATTCCTTGCACATTCCTTTCTGCGGGCGTGAGTACACTATACACAGTATATACAACCGCACTTGCTCTCAATAAAAATGAAGATGGTTTAGTGGCGGTGCGTGTGAATGGTGTTGCCATTGTTCATATGAAGTGTATGGCGAAAAATGAAATTTACTATTTACGAGCACATACATCAGTGTTATGAGGCCATTCCCGATGATTTACACAGTCTGTTTGTTGTGTGCGGTTGTGTATCCTTTTTTTTTTCTCTGTAAGTTCTTGTCTGGCCATATTTTAGAAAAAAAAAACGAATGAAATGTTTATTTTTATTTGTGCTTAAAAAACAAGTGAAAGGGGCACACACAGGACCCCCCTGAGTATGTCCTTATGTCGTTTGCGGCATGGATCGTAGATTACATTGTCTGGGGTTATAAATTTGCTGTGAAAGTAGGGACAACTTAATTTGAATTGTTGAACGGGGATAGGCGTGAAGGATATCTACAAGTGATATACGACGAGGAGTGGAAAGTCAGCGATTCACATTCGAGATGGTTATTTGTGTGTTGTTTCTGGCAGAGTGTGATGCACATTTGATATGAATAATTGCAAGCTTCGATTTGACAAGCAAAGTTGTTAAATACATCATAAACTGTAGTAGAAGGAGGGGTGGTCAGCTGGCCTTTTGGTCCTTTTTTGTGGCCCAAGATTGCCATTAAAAAAACGTCCTCAGAATAATCTTATTGTGTACAGATCTCTACTGGGATCCTAATGACGATCTGCACAACCGATCTGGCATCAGTGTGTAGTAAAATTGACTTTACAACTCAGGGTATGCAATGAAAAAGTAACACAGAGTCCACGTGAAGTTTATGTAGCATAGTTCTTGGTGGTGATTTATACATTTTATTTGACTGTCATCCTGCAAAGCCAGTGTCATCTACATTCTCAAGGAGTATTTATCAAAGGTTCTTGTATTGGATACAGATGCACTTTTAAACCTTTTCCAAATCACTTGCTCTTCAAAGACCCAAAACTGAAAAAAAAATGTCCCCCATCCCGATTGATCCCAATCAACAGCTAGCAGAAAGAAAAACTCCTCGCCACATCAAAAAGCCTACGCAATATTAAAGTAAAAAGCCATCATCGCGTTGACATCATCAATCAATTTGCCGACTGTTTTTGGGGGCGCTCCCACTCATCCCCCAACTCTATAAACCAAAATCGAAGCATTTCCGCTTGACAATGGCCAACGCTACACATCTAACTAAATTAACGCTGACAGGCGACTGTCAATTATTCAATTTTGATGAGAACGTGAACGTCAATGCTCTTACAATTTGGTACAATTATCCCTCAGACTCCAACATCGGTTGTTCGGAGTCAAAGTCATTAAAATCGAATTAATCACTGTGTATCAGTGGTTTTCTTTGGAATAATCAACTCAGGAGTTTGAGGATACACAACCAGGATATGAATATCAATTAGGAATAATTGGAGCGGTGATAAATAGTTTGTCGTTGATTTTTGTCCATAATTTTTTGAATGTTTCTGGTGCCGGCGTCTTTGCCCCAAAGTTGACCCCTCTCTGGAAGGGGCTTGTTGGTTTTGTGAAGGTGTTTCTAGGAGTTATGACAGAAATTGGTTTCATCTTTTTTTCATGATTATTCCGTGTATCTAAACTTAAGGCCTTAAGACCCTCATGGACTGTACCTTGTAAATGTTTGCCCCCCTTCTAGAGCCCCCTAGCATTACAATTATTCTTGTTGCCCTTTTTTGTAGGATGTCTTCAATCGATTCATATACATTTCATTGAGCGAGGATATCCAGAGGTCGATACAAACCGAAATAAAGGCTATTTTATCATACATAGTTGCATACCTTAGGGCTGATTCAAAGCAAGTTACTCTGAACTGTCCTATTTCGCTTCGCATTGCTGTGACAAATGAAAAAAAAAACACAGAACTGTAGTCTAATTTTAAAGGCATTCAATCCCTACCTTTGACTACTCGCCCTCCGAAAAAAATCCTTCTTCCAATTGCATTCCTTAGAGCAAAATCCCACTTGAACTCTGCGAATTCCATTCGTTATTTGTTTCTTGCTCACTGCGTTTGATATACCTACGTACATTCCCAACAGAAGATTAAGATACAGCAAAGGACTCCTTACAAAATAGCAAACCATCCGCTTATAAACCAATTAGAGATTCCGAGCACATCACGGAACTATAGCATTCGACTGCGTCCTACTCCAGTCATTTGGTTGATAAAGCTTCGATTTAGTATCCAAAAGAATTGCCCAGGCAACGTAGGAAAGTAATTATCTAAGGAAATTTATATTGCTGCCACAGATACAAATAGTTGAGGCGCCCCCCGAATGGTAGAAGTCGTTTTCAGCTCTCTTTTTTTCCAATTCTCTGAGTTGTGCGACTAACTTGGTACGAGTCGAGGTGGAATTGATTTATTTGTGGAATGCAGGATGCGGAATTATACACACGTGGCGCATGTTAAATCGTTTCCGCGGTTAGAGTTCTTAGCCTTGGTCTCAATGAATGCTAATTGATAGGGGTTGGGGTAAACAAAATTAAACAAGTGATGGAATATGTATTGGGCTCTTAATTTTATACACAAGAGACAAGAGTGGTCCACGGAGGATTTCCTTAGTGGGAGTGCAAGAAGTGTCAAATTTAGGACTTTAATGATTCCCTTGCTACCTCCTTTAGAATCAACAGAGTAAGGGGAAAGTCTACGCTGTGAACTGTGGCGCCATCTTTCACACTTCACGAACCTCAGTCTGAGTTCTTTAGGCGTTTATCAAGTGCAATCTTTTGTTGCCAGTTCTCGACTTGATTTGTGTCTGAAAATATAGTTATTCCTCTTTTAGTGACTAGGAGAGGGTTCCTAGGTACAAGTGAAGCCATTCCTTGAGGTCTAGCGGTTGAATTGATGGGACCTCAAGGCGGAGACTATATAACGAAGCGTGGTACCTCGAATTTGACTATAGTCGCCAGCCTGTGTTTCTCATTCCCCTTTTTCGTTCATCTGAGTTTAGACTTGGAAAGAGGAACTAAATTCAAATGAGCTGGTGTACCACCAGATTTAGGTTCAATCCTCCGCTAAAGTTTAAACATTTATGCGGCTTTTGGATAGACTTGAAGGACCTTGTAAGTTTCGACAGCTTAAAATTTTTTTCTTTCATTTCTGACCGGTGTTGCCATACGTCTCAACTGTTCCATCAACAATACTCCAATTGTTTTCCTTTTCTATTTTTTCATATCCGTACTCCAATTCAATTCCCCACTTCCTGTTGCATACTTCAAATGTTTCCTGTCCAAAGTTTTAAATTTACTGAAAAAAAAAGAAGAAAAATAACTCAAAACCAAAACCTCATGAAGAGACCCAGTCAAGCACATTCTCGATTATTGCAAAAGTTTAACACAAACTTATAAGCACTTGTATTTTGATTTTCTTTCTTTTTTTTCCGCATTTCATATTGTTCTCTCAGTATCCTTAAAAAAGAGTACAAGAATAAAATTCCAGCTTTCATGCATAATGCAAGGAACTCGTGCAACTCATGCAACTCGTGCAAAATATTATGCAAGTATTTTCGCTTGTAAGGAAAATGAACTTGTAGTTTTTTTTTGTACAACTTACCATCGACATATTGAACGGGCATTGAATCATTGGGAACACAAAGTCCGACAGAACTCCCTCGTTAAGTGCGGAAAATGTTTTCCAGGAAGTTGAATGCAAACTCTGGAGGGATTACCTTGCAAGTGGTCGAGGACTGTATTTTTGCGTATCCCATATCCATGTGCTCACAAATCAAGTAGTAACTCACGCGAGCGTTCATTACGAAAGCAGTTAGAAATTCCTGTTTCCATCATCTTTTCACTCGCATAATTTAAATCGACTTTACTTGCCCGCAACTTCTGTTTGACTTTGTCGTCCTTTGCTCGTATCAAACAAACTTACAGATTGCCTTCAATCCTCGTTATCGCAAATGGTAATCAAAGTTTCTCCTCCAAGTCGACCCACGATGATATTTGATTTGTGGAGTCCTTTCTCGGGGAAAAACTTTCCAAGTGCGATTTTCAAATGGAAGCAGTATTTTCCGTTTTTAATTTATTTCCTGCGACACTCAAAGTTGGTTCCTAGTTTAAATGTAATCTCCCGCCAACTACATCAATTTAAGTTGAAAGCATTGATGAGATGTGGTCCTTGAAGGCTTTCTAAAATCGAAATCTCCAATGGACACGGACTTGGGATCGGTTTTCTCGTTTCAATATTCATAAAGGATAAAGGTTACCAAATGCAATACAAAATTGTGAAATCAATAGGACTTGTGGTTCTTTTCGTACCGATTGCAGTCTTATTTTGAGACCGTTTTTTATGATTTACGGAACAAATGAGAGACCGATTTCCGTAGGTTTGTTCTTGCGCTTAGTTTCCATAGTAATTCGTTATCTTCAGGACTAAACCACCCTCTGAACTCTGCTGTCAAAAAATACTAGCAGAAATTATATTTCTGTCACACACTTGTCACAGGACTATTGAAAGACACATACACAACTCAGTTATAAATTGAAAGGGATTATCTACCTCCGTCATCGAGGCAAATTTCCTGCCAATCCTTCATGCATAGTTAAAATCAAATATTGTGTCTGTGTCGAGTTGGATATTTTTGTATTTATGCAACAAAGTTCACACCGCAGAAAAATGTTTTCGCACTTAACTCACATGAATTGTTAATACCATTATCCGGGGTCGATCAATATCGTGGCAAATTCCTTTGTCATCCTTATTATCCTTACACTACTACATTAGAATCTCTGCTCATGTGTACACAGATCCACATGGGAAAAATGCCACTCAGCACATGACGGCGCGGTGGAATCTCTTATCCTATATCCTGAATCCGTTGTATTCAACTCAGCTTGTCAGAATGTTGTTACTTTGAAAAAGCGAACCCAATATTCCCTAGTCGTTCACTCATGAGAAAGGCTACCCGTATATGGATAAAAGAAAGCAAATAATGGATTGGGAATGATCGGTGGTTCTGGTTCGGTTATGGTTAGTGTAACAAGGATGTAGTGTGGCTTATTTATGGAGTCTTGTAAATCATGGGAGAAGAATATGTATCCCAGAACAGATTGACGTTAATGTTCAATAATTCAGTAGTTGTGCTTGTGGCCAAGAGCGGATAAGTATGAGGATTTATATTTTTTTCATTTGACCACATGTGGCAGGGTTTGTTGGCAGCCATTATTTGACTAGAGTTTGAAATGAATTGAGGAATTTCAACACCTTTGCGATTTGAGGTGGTTGTTCAATTTATTGAAGTTCTTTGTACTAAATTGTTTGATAAATTGCAGAGAAAATCTTTGAAAAAATTGATAAAAAAAAACGTTTAAAATTATGTCCCCGAACGCGAGTCAGAATTTTCGTATGATCTCTTCAAAGTCTTTTGAACCATATACAAAAATTGGTGCAATACTAGATTAAAATTTAGGACAAAGAGCTATTTCTATACCTACAACTATGGGGTTCTTAAATTTTGTACAAAATGTTGCTACAGTTTCGGCCTGAACAAAAATGGGGTCGAAATTCCATAACATTTTACAAAGTTTTACCACAATTTTGACCTGAAAAATGCTGTTTACTGTCAAAATTCTATAGGCAAATATTTTCGACAAGAAATTTAAGTTCAGCAGTCAATGCACAATTTCGTCCGAAAAAATGCTGTCAAAATTCTAAAATTTAATAAATTTTTTTACAATTTCGACCTTAAAAAATGCAGTTTGACTGCAAATTCTTTAATTTGGTAACAAATAATGGCAAGAAATTCAAGTCAAAACATTCGTATTCAACTATGTACGTGATTTTTAAATTTGGTACAATTTCCGCAAAAAATAAATACATTTTGTGTCAAAATTCCATAAATTGGTACAAAATTTTACCAGCCTAAAAAATATGTGCTTGAGGTCAAAATTCTATAGTTTCTTACAAAGTTTGATCCAAATTGATTTAATGTTTATTAATAGGCAAATATTTCTGACAAGAAATTTGAAATCAACCGATCGTATTGAAATAGCTAAGTGATTTTTACAAAATTTCACTACCATTTCGACCTTTCGTACAACATTTTTCTGCAATTTTGGCAAAAAAAGTTCTATTTACTGCAAACAGTCAAAATTCTGTCAATCGCCTTTTAAAACATGTTTGCAAATTGTACAGAAATTCACAACCTAAATTGCGACAGAATTGTGACGTTATTGGTAGCACAATTTAAAATATTTTTAAAAATTGTACCCAAATATTTTTAAATTCTATAAATGTTGATCGAATATTTCTGTACAAAAAATAATTCATCGAGACGTGTCCTTAATTATTGTAGAATTTTGGTCAAAAATGTTGAGATGGTTTACAGATGTTGAGATGGTTGACAGTTTGGTCCAAAATTAAAATCTAGAGATACGGTTTCCAATGGGCTCTGAATAAATCTTAAAGCTTGGACAGGGTTTAGTCAAAAAATCATTTCCAGAAATGTAGTAAAATCTTAGCCCAAAAAGTAAACTTCTCCAGTCCTGGCGTTTGCCAATTGTTTAGAAATTAAAATTGATGGCAGGATTAGAAATCAATGGGGAAATTCTGTCTGACAGCTGGCTGACTTGATGTGTTTAAGTTTTGATTGGCGTAGTCAAAAATTTACAAAGAAATAATGCCCCATGCGTCCAACAATCCACTCACGAATACCAATCTTGCAAATCCAAATAGCAATCACACAACTAATCCGCAAGCAGCGCACTCTATCCCTCGGACACTGCCTACATCTGTAATTCACACCCAAACACCAGTAGTCTTCCTTTTATCCCTAACAACGCTTCTCTGTCATGTAAGTTTCGCCTCTGTCTCCAGCAATGGATGCGCCCATCTACAGCTGTAATTGCAGTTGACAACCGGACCAAATATTTACCCGAAATTTCAACGGCGCACAGAGCAAACAAACATCTCCCGTCAGGCCCGATGAACTAGTCCCTGATAAAGCGCGGCAGCAGTTTTGTTTGTCATTCGATTGCACGCATTTCAGTGGTGACTCAAAACCACCCGCGCACCCACAGTCACATTGTGCCATTCCCTGAAGGGTGCGTCCATTCCGATCACCGGATCAGAGAGCGAGCGAGCGAGACAACCATCCCAAATAGCAGTGATTTACAACTGCTTTGTCGGTAGATTATTACCAGGCACACAGCGCACACATCACAATAATCCGGCGGAAGATTGTGTTCAAGGGTGCTCTCTTTTCAGGGTTTGAGTGCGGAATTGAAATAAGGTCCTTGCAGGCTTTTCCATTGAATTTTGCCGTTTGCTCAAATGCTTTGCTGCACTGCATAAAAAATATCCGATGGGTTGAGGGTGGCACTTGGAAAACAATTGCCTTTTGTGCGTTCTGTAGCTGTTGCTCTTTGTCGAAAGGATTTATTTTCCGCTCTAGTCAGAAGGTTGTCGAAGCTTTTGTCTTTTTTTTATAAACGTGTTGATTTTCTGCGTTGTTGTCTAACCTTGCATGGGCTTTAGCCTTTCAGATGGAGGGATACCCCCCGCTAATTTCTGCTCAAATCGAAGCTCCTTAGTTAAACCGACCGACTCAGCTCCGCGGCTTGCCTAATTGCGAGCACTCATGTGAACTCAACAAGTTCGCTGTTCCTCACATGGGAAACATAATCGCAAAGCTAATGAGTGAACCGCCACCATTAAGAAGCATTCATTACCGTCTGATGCGATAATATTGCAACAGTTCAGATCCCCACCACCTCCAAGCGATACAATAATAGCTGGCAAACACTTTTACCACAACCATCCGCACTGTACGATTATAACCATTCAATTAGTCCAACTTGTATAATTAGACGAAATAATTTAATAATGCTTATCGATGTGGTAGCGCAGCGGAGCCATCCACCAGCGAAAGATATTCCACTGTATGGCATTTAACCTTATTAAACTGCGACACAAAGCAGAAGAGGGTGGCATTGTTGCTGATGCTGATAGGGCTGGAGGGGGTGGCAGCGAGAAAGTTTATCACAAAAACGCGTACACACACACGCGCTTGGTTGGTGTACGGCTCAAAGGAAGCTGTTATTCTATGGCGCATGGATGGCCTGAATAGTTGATGCTATATAGTTATGCTAACGCATGCAAATGCACTTTGACTCGTTTTTATGCTGCAGAGTTTAATTTTATTCAATTACTCATACCATACGAATGGCGATGGCTGTGTGTATGGTGGAGGAGGTGGTATCCGTCTGTGCCACTTCAGTAGTTGCTATTGAAATTTTGCGCACATTTCGCAGCTTTTCGCCGATGTTGTTTGGGTGGGTGTGTTTGTCGAGGACAGTGGATGGTAAACGAGGATTCGTTAAATTTTAGTAGTTCTTCCGAGGACTGTTGTGAGTTGGCCAATTGAAGTGAGTTATAGAAGAAATTGGCACAGGCTGGCGGTAGGTATGGCGCAGCTTTTGTTCCATAAATGTCGGAGTCGGGGACGACTTTTTGATTCAGAGAATGTCAATGGAATTATTTTTTAAAAAATGGTTCTTTGGATATATCAAGCTACTTTGTCCGTTATTTAATTTTACAGATCGTCATTTTTGCGGTATTTTAAAATTTTAGTTATAGTTCGTTGCGACCAAAGTTGTCGGAATTTCTCAAAAATTTTGATCTTTTTCTGATCATTTTGAAAAAAGAGGTAGCCATATTTTATGTGTCGTATTCTACCGGATTAGGCATCAGACAACTTTGAAAATCTTTTGCAGCACATTTTTTATTTTTTTTTTAAGTTCGAATTTATTTTTTAATTTTTTTTATATTTTTTAAATTTTAAATTTTTTTTAATTTTAATTTTTTTTTAATTCTTATTTTTTTCTCACAGAAGCTAAGTGATTATTTGGTTGGGCTACTAAGCGAGGGGTCCCAGGGAAAACACAAATTACATCTTAAGGTTTTTTTTTTCACCTCTCGGGAATTTTTGACATCCAAAAGTAACTCGGGCTGTAAAAAAAGAGCCGTTTGGACTCGACATAAAATTGTAGATCCCTTCCATTTGTCCAAACATGCAACCCACATTGTTGTAATTATTTTTATTAATTTATTTTTATCAAAATTTATAAATCGACTAAGGATCGCATGGAAACTTCGACCGCCTCCTCCTACAGCCTTCACTGTATCCTCCGCACATGGACATACGTAATACCTGCAATAGTACGCCTTTCAATTTTAGTTATCAGAAAGTCGCCGGCCGTCGCGTCGCTCTGCCAACCATTATTAGCATCACCGGCACCGCACCACACCCCTATGCAATTACAGCTTCTGCTCGAATAAATTCGAGGTCAATCCACCAATTTGGTTGTGCGGTGGACGCCGCCATATTTGGATGACATATAATTTCTGTGCGTTTGCAGCAAATGGTGCGGAAATTTACATACAAACGAGCAAAGTGTTGCAAATTTCCCTAATTAGGAGAGGGAAAATGATTTTATCAATTTGCTGAAGCATTACTGTTTGCCGATAGAGTGACGCGGCCGAACGACAATCGGTGCATTCAATTTGGATGTCAGTTTTTTGTGCGGGTGCATTTTTTTCAGGCTCATTTGGAATGGTCAGTTGTGTGGTCGTGATTGGAGATAAATAACTGAGTTGGGACACAAAATTTGCGGCAGAGTTATTCGGCAGTTGATGTGCGAAAATAATTCCATTCTTTTTTATCCTGGGCAAGCTGCTTCTAGCACAAGATCAAGTGCTCAAATCTGGCCTCCAAGCGGAGGTTCGGTCTTTCTCGCCGCTTCCAATAATCTGGGGATAAATTGTGCCTCCTTTGAAGAGAAAAATGTTTATGTTGGGTAAGTGAGGAACCACTTTCAGTCATCAGCTTTCAGATTTTTCATGAGGGCCACATAGGACTTATGAGTCCGTATATAGCTCACTTGTGGCCAAGATGTGTATGGCTATTCCCGCATGTGGCGCTTTCCCTATTCTCTTTGTTTAGCTTTGTTTAAATTTAGAAAACATTAGTCAAAGAAAACCTCCTTAGGTTTCTCAGAAGCCATTTGGTTAGAAAATCTCCCCCCCCCCCCCCCCAAGAAAATGCAAGAAAAAAAAATCCCCCAAGCTACATACGCACAAGCGATGGCTAATTAAACATTCATACATTCATTACAGTGCGCACCCACAAAACGTGGCCATAATCACTTTAGCAATTCATCGGAGTACGACTCCCACATGGAGGGTAATTTTCGACTGCTCTCGCTCGAATAAAATAAATTTATTACTCATACGTGAATCTGTTTTTATTGCGAAATCCTTTCAACCACGAAAAACCTTCGAAATAGCTTTCAACACAAAGACACCGATCTGCATATCGCGCACAATGAAATGGCAGCAGCCACCGCACAAAAACCCACACACATACTGGCGAAGTAATAAGGAATTCCATTTCAAATATAATAAAAGGGAGGGAATATGAAAAATCGTTTCGCCAGAAATTAGATCCTGAAAAGGAAAACACACAAAAGCATATACTATACACCCACACGGGTACACAAGTCGGGGTAAGTAAATGAATTGTCCTTGCTGTCGGTGTTGAATTTGACCAAAAAAACTGAAAGGTATGGGTTGAAAATATATCAAGGAATGCAGTGAGGAATCGTGTGTGCATAATGTCTGTGATTATTTCTGGAATTTTTGTCCTTAATAGTTTTGCAAGGCGAATCGCTTTTGAAATTATAACACAGAAAAATCTAGAGAGACGATTCTATTCTTTGTGGAATGTGCTTCATGTTTCTAGTGAAGGACAGAGATTTTCGCCTCAAATTCGAACTGACTAAGAGGTCATTCGGCGTGGTATAACAGGAGGATAGTTGCCGTCATTATTCCACCACCTGTGAACTCCAGACTGCATAAACCAATTTTCCTTTGATTTTATTAATGAGCAGCTGACTTCGGACAGACCAAACTGAGCCAAAAAAACGTCACTAAAATGTCAAGCTCTATTTATAGATCATTCGAATACGTTCACTTTTAAATTAAATCCAATCAGCACTCACAGCACCCTCAAAATGAGAAAAATGGAAAATGTTGCGTATACGCCACCGTGCCCCCGCAGCACACATAATTCAATCTACCCTGCTCGTAACAACCCAATTATCTAATGGTTCGACATAAATAACTTATTCAACCCGAAATGATGATGTTCCCGCTCTTTTTTTTTGTTGTCTGTCCCTCCCCGTCCAGACCGTATCCGATAATACTTGATGAAGTCAGTAGTTGACCTATCTGGGCATAAATAAGTAACTCCCGCCCAATTGGGATTACACGAGTATTACATTTCGTCTACGGGCCATTGGTGAATGCCGATCCATGATTAATCACCCCATGGGAATTGTATTGATTTGTATTTGGGAATTGACCAGAATTCCTATTCAACCCGTGCACTCTGTGAATTATGCAACATAACCGATGCTCGTTTCTATTGAATTAAATTGCAGTATTGAATTTTTTTTTATCCTTAATCACAAGAAACGTTTACAATATTTTTATGATGAATTGGTGTATTTTCCATGCAGACGTTTTGCCATCATTATCGACATCGTCTGGCACAGGAAAATACCTTTTTTTTTGCCTTCGGGGGAAGGTATCTGAAATTCCTTTTATTACTTCATCAATCAATCGCAATGCCAATTCTAATTTGCTGTGTAAATTCCTGAATGAATTCGTCTTCATTAAATCATCTGGCATGGAAGTTTCATATAATATCGAATGGCTCCATTGATTGGGAGGGTTTCTACGTTGGATCCCAATTAAATTCTTTCAGAAGGAGTATGTTCTTGTTGCATAAGAGTTGATTTCAATTTAATGTAAGGAAAAAATAAATCGCTGCTTTAAACGACTGAATATTTTGCGACGTAGTCTTTCAAATGTAGAAGCTATTTGTCCTTGAAGGCAGAAGACAGAAAATTTCGATGATAATGGATTAACTGAAAAGAGTGGGTCTCGGGATTCTGAGTGTTTTTCTGTACCATTTTCCTACCATTTCATCTCGACATTGGTCGCCTGATAAACATTGGAAAAGACAGAATTAGAGAGAAAAGCCTTCCTAAAGTTAACATTTTGGTTTGTAAAATTGTTCCCCCTCAGAATTCCATGAGTAAAACTGGCGAGCTAATCACTCCCCTATCCATTTCGCTCCATCCCCAATTTGCATTTTACCAACCCACGTGTCTTTACTCAATCTCAAACATAAAATTTGTCTCCCAAACAAAAAAACAAACAACAAATGTCACCACTAAAAATAAACAACCAAAAATATCAAACGTAAATAAATTTGATTATTTCCGGGGATAGCTATTTCCGGTATGTCTTCATCACTACACACAGGACAAAAACGAAAGGTCCATGTCATAAAAAATGTACTCTGTCTTTCCGAATGTTTATCCACGTGCCTATCTACAACTTACAAGCCAGTAGCTCTAGTGCCACTAAACTGACAACGAAAAAAAAAAGAAGAATCTCATCGCCACAGACACAAAACAATTTATTAAAGTGGCCTAAATGAAATTTTATTTGTATTTTGGGTAGATGAATGACATCCAATGGCGAAACGACAAATGTCCCTTGAGTGTACTGCATTATAGGCCAGAGAGCTGGCTGCCTGTGTTTATAGATTGTTTGTTTTATTAGGACATACTCAGTGTAACTTGTGTAATGGCTGGGCATATAACTAAAATTTACTGCCAAGCAATAAATTTTCCACTGAAGTAATTGTTATAAATTCATCAAGTGAATTAGTTGTCTATTTGACACGTCATCGGCGATTTACGCTCTCGCGTTGCGGGGGGGATTAGTTTTGCAATAAAACTAACATAAATTATAGTGGGCAACATGGAATGGGCGGGACTGCGGTCATGGAAATGTCTACAGTTGATTTCTGGCACAGTATGGGACTCAGGTGCGACTCTTGTGGTACTCCAATTTTGTTCCCACTCAGTCCAAATGCTGCTTTTATTTGAATGGAATTGAACAAAATAAGCGCCATCTTTATGTCGGTATGTGAATGCTGACTAAGTTTAAGAGAAAAGCAATTTATTTTGGGCATTTTTTGAATACAACATCAGCCCGGTGGCGACCTCTATTGAGCCAAGTTAAATGCACCCCTTTTGCAGCGTTTTCCATCACTTTTTCGGGCTCATTCCGTCACGAATTTTCGCCTTGAGCTTGTCACTGATCTGAGGCTTGCTTTGCTTTTCAAAGAACCCCACAAAAAGAAGTCCAGAGGGGTCAAATCTGGGGATCTCTGTGGCCCGTCAATGTTGCCATTTATTGACAGCAGACGTCCAGGGAATTTTCGTTGCAAAATCTGCATTGTTCGATCCGCAGTGTGGCATGTTCTGTTGAAACCAGTAGCCGTCCAGACCTTTTTCAAAAATTTGTGGGCAGATATAATGTCAGCCTACATCTGTCGATATCGATTTCCATCGACTGTTTCGCCTTTTAACATGGAAAATGGACCAACGCCGGCTAAAACAGTCACTCGGTCATGCGATGGTGTTTAATGGATTTCGTGTGGATTGCCCCTTCCCCAAAAGCGGGAATTGTTCTTGTTGACGGTGGCAGGGAGTGTGAAATGGGCCTCGTCGGTCATCAAAATTTGCTTTCAAAAATACGGTTCAGTGTCAACCCTTCGACCGAGTATTTTCCTATATTTCAAAGGAGCGTGGACGGTCAGTCGAAAGAATTCTCTTTGACTTTATATGGAATGGAATGCGAATTATCCTTCAAAATGCGCCACGAGGTGGTTCCACTGCCGCCAAAATGGGATACGATACATGTGGGTTTTCGGAAACAATTTCTCTTGCTTTAACCAGTTTGTCAGTTTGTAGGAACTTTCTAGGCATTGATGAAGGGCATGACGATGTCGCACTGTCCCACTGTCCCACTATCCATTGCTGGACAAAATTCAAGACCAAATGACGAATAGTGGTACCAGACGGTTCTTCCTGGCCACGATATTATCGACGATATGCACTGAACGACTATTTTCAAAATACAGCGTCACTATTTCGTGACAGTGTGAAGCGATCAATTTTTAAAATCGTGCTGAATTGACGTTTCAAAAGAATTGTTAATAAACGTCAAAGTTATTCAATGTTTACATGCCGAATCAAAAGATGGCGCACCCGTTACTACTCTTTCATATTGCTACTTCCGATTTCCCCTCACTTAAGCCGCCTTAATCATTCGATTAGTACGGACAATTTGCAACAATTTAATTTCCTTTCTCAAATTACCAGCAACGATACAGCCCTCTGGGTCAAAACAATACCCAAAAGTTCATAACTCAAATCCGATATAGACAACGATCAATTAATTTTAAGCAGCATTGATCTAAATTTTAATTACGCCTTCCGGCACAGACCGAATATAAATTACCATCCATCTCACGTTTAGGTGCGTCTCTGGTGTTTCTCGCTGCCCATCTATATATCCCGATGGCCGATATAATTCCAGGTTGACTCTAATCAACAGAATTTCCAATCGAATTGATTGGCCAGCCCATCGCTCTTCATTAAATCGAATGCGTGTCTGTGTGTGTGCTTCGTGTGTTCATCTAAAATCAATGAGCGTCATCGTGATGCGGCGCTGCTACTGCAAATCGGTATCGCTCGAATCAATGCACTGCTCACTATATTGTCATAATCGCATATACGATGTCATAATTAGGCAATTTATACCTCGTCGAGAGATTCGATGTTATTACCTAAATGTGTATGTATTGAAAACGAACCGAGCTTCACTCTCCGCTTGGGGGTGTACAGAGTATGGACAATTTCCTATAATAGACATCGGTGCACATGTAATTTATTACAAAGATTTTGAGTGTCATCATCTCCAGTCACTTATCTGATGCTGGTGCGTCGTCCTTTGCTGGTGGTCTTGCAAATTCAAATTTCGTGTCATTTGAATGCGATATGTAATTGAAAATGAAATTCACACATTGATGGGTGAGGCATTGTTGTAAACATTTCGAGCAGCAAAATGGGCGATCCATTCAAATGCGCTGGGGTCGTGTCATGTTGGACAATGTTATAGAAGTCCGTTTTGGGACATTTATGTTCCCATTTATAATCACTCGGTTACATCGGAAGAACCTTGTACCAATAATGGTTGCAATGGTATTTGAAATGCGAAATGTTTAATGTAATACAAATTTTTAGTTGCATTTTTCTATCACAAATTTGGACGGAAATTGACTTTCTGCACGAGTATTTAAAGTGCGTTTAAAGGGACAAGCCAAAAAGGACGACTTCCGTGATGTGATACATTATTTCACACTCTTGCAGGACGATTTTAGCTTCTGATGAAAAAAGTATGCTTGGGTAATTGAATGCATAGACCACACAAATAAAGTCGAAAATATGATCTGACCAATGTCATGAGTTGGAGATGAGAAAATAGGAAGACCGCTAAAAGGCGGTTAGTCCTGTTCACCATTACAAAGTGGCAAGTGTGTTTTTTTGTCGTTTGCTTTATTTGAGTTAGTGATTCAGGAATAATGCGAAGTAAAAATTTGTTTAACATTTGTTTGAAAAAATAAGAAAGGTTTAAGAAAATATTTATGTTTATTTAATTTATCGTTAATAGGTACATATTTTCCCTGCACGTCCTGCTAACAGAAGAATATAATTTTTCGGTGATATTTGGCGATACCATCGTTATGGGTATCCAATCCCAATCCATGTGATTTTTTTAAGCCAGATGGTCTTACATTTGGTGCTCCTTTTGAAAGTCTTCCCATTGATTGCTATTTAGCTTTCGCTGACAGTTTTAGGTAAGGGTGATGCCCTTGGGGTTTATGACCCCTACACTATGGGAAGCTATGAAAAATCTACTACGTCCTCAAATGTATCTTCCTAGCGTTCTGAGTCTGATGTGGCAATGTAGTGTTAGGTGTCCTCATGCATCTCCTCGTCACTGGCTCTGCATAAGTCGTCTGTGCTGATTCTCATTTTCCTGACAGTAACACAAACTATGCGCAACTTGACAAAAAAGAGAGAAATAGAAACCCTAGCGATAAAAAAGATGAAAGATAAATCATATTAAGTTGCGTAGTAAAAACCAATAAAGTTGATCGCATAATTTGGGTAGCTCCACAGTGCCTATAGTAGCAATCAAAAGACTGCACTTTCCTCCAAGTCGCCTAAATCCCTATTTCCCAAGAAAAAGGTGACAGCCCTTTACAAAAGATGTAAGATTATTGGAGCCTTAAAAAATAAGAGTTTTCCATCAATTATTCTATATCCCGTCAGTTCCATATTGTTGGCCCGTAATTTTTTTTTTTTCATCGCAAGGGATTTTTGGTTTTGCGTTTTCTTTTATATGTCACGAAAATGCTGCTCTCTGCGGTTTCCTCCAAAAAATCCATAGCAAACTTTTTCCTCGATTTTGTACGTCAAAACTTATCTTCGATTAATTGTATGGGCATTTATTTCGCCAGCTTAATTCAACTTAATCTGCGAACAGGATTCTGCTTTGCTAAATTGCCTCGCAAAATTTTATTTTTTGTAGAAATTCTTGCATGGGAGTTACAATTTAGTGCGATCAGGATACAAGGCTTGCCCAGCATTTTTTTCAGTTTTTAGAAACAATAGGAAATAATTTTTTAAAATTGTTCACTTTTCACTTATTGACCGATCAATTTTTTGTTTAAATTGACTTCTCAAAACTTATACTAATTTATTTATTTATTTAAAACTAGCTGACCCTGGCTCGCCTTGCTTCACCCGCCTGCCAGTTTTAAGGCAAATAGTGATTTCATTGAACTACATGGAACAGTTTTTGTTTTATATCTTAAATGATTCAGGGGAAACTTTATTAAATTCACCTGTTTTTTTATTTTTCAACTCGATAAGCCATTACTGATCTAGATCTGTATAAATAAAATTCTCCTTACATACATCCGGTTTTTTGAATATTTTGTAAAAACCAAGTCATATTCCGGGTTAAAAAGTATCCTAAGTCCCGACCCAGGACATAAGCAATCACTACGCCAAGTTTCACCAAAATCCGTCTAGTAGTTTCTGCGTGATTCGTGGTCTGGTCAGGCATTTTTTACTCTACAGTTTTATTATGTGTAGAGAAGAGAAGATAGAGATGAGATAGAGAAGAGAAGAGAAGAGATTAAAAATTACATTGAGAAATAATTGGGTGAGGTGTTGCACCACCAAAAGGAATTACACCCAAGGAATGACACCCTGCTCTGTAAGACTAAAAAAGAGAATGCGCTTGTGACCACAGACCAGAAATGGACCTTCTCTCGCTAAATGTGGATGTTTATAACATGGAAAAGTTTAATATTTTAAGAAAGGACGAAAATAAATGCGCTCATGTCTCTTTCTACCTCTTAAGACTTGTTCTAACTCAATTAAACGTTAAAATGGGCTACAGATCAATCTATTTGTAAGCAGTCAAGCTGTTATGCATTCGCGGTTCTTCCCTAAGAATGCATAAATCCCACAAATGTTGCCATCGGTTTATGTCCGGAATTAATAATAAACGCATATCCTTAAGTAGATTTTTTTTTATTTATTTTTTATTTCACATTAAAGTTTTCAAAGGTTTTAACAATATTTTCTGCCCAGGATTTTTTGCAGAAGATTGGTTGGGTTATTTCTATACCAAATGCGAGTGGAAATTTTTGTGGCGCGTTGTTAGTGTCCTCTTTCGATAGTATGATCGACGAAGCCGGGATTTTTAATTGATTTCTGCTCTTGCGGTGATGGTAATTTACGACTGAAAAATAATTGTGTTGCGAATTTGATAAAATGTGCTCTCCGTTTCCTTTGCCAGATCAAACTTTTCGTAACACATGCACCAGTTCACTATCCAGCACAAATATGCCTAAAGAAGTATTCCACTTCAAAAAATGTCCAGCCTATTAGTAGTTGTACTTTTTCAAAATGCAAATTGCTTTCACAGAAAACAAATAAAATTCAGTTTTTGCTTTTAACTAAACAACAAAAATTGCAGAATTCTTTTCAATACTGTTCATCCTCAGAGAAAAGCAAGTCCATAGGCGATTGCAAGTCAAATTAACAAATGCACAGCAAACAGAAAATCCTAGCCTATCCCTGTCTAGCTGCAATTTGAATTTGAAACTCCTGCGACTTTATTTTGGTGTCCCGTCGGCTAATTTATGCTGTCAAATATTCGAATTGTTTTGTGATTATTTTCTGCCTCGACTAATATGAATATTTCCAAAACACTCCACCAAATTAGAGGCATTATTATTTGATATCTATTGTGGCGAGCTTGTAAAGCGAGGACAACATCGACCCCGCCTGAACTACACTTCACTTTTCAAAAAATATTCCCACACAGGCATGAGCACTGATGTTGAACCGGTTCCAAAGCTCCACCCATTTTAGAACTAAACCGATCAACCATTTTCTTTTAGTACTGAACCGCTCAACCATCTTTTTTTTTGTGCTAAAGTTGCCTACATAAGTTCTGGCAAGTTTTGTTCGCGCTCTTTTCACTGCTGGACACTTTACGCGATAACATCCTCTGCAATCAAGTAAGTCGAATTTCTTTGCCATAGTGCAAATTTGGCTGATTTCGCTTTTTTTTATTCGTTTATTTCAATTAATGGAAAATTAATTTAAATATAGAAATTGATTTGCACCGGTAATATCCAGTAAAGTGAAACTCCTGTGTGGAAGGAGAGCATTTTTTTTCATAACCTGCGATAGGTTGAAGCAAAAATCTCACGTGGTATATCATAACCCCGTAAAGGTAATTACATGTGTCCATTAATTCTTTTTGAATATTATCTAATGCCAAATTCATCCCCTCAGAAAAGTTGCGGATGTCCTAAGGTGATTGCAAAACGTTCCCTCGCGGCCGCATTAAAACGCAGACGCAACTTAACGGCACGTGTCGGGACTCGCAAGCGCTACCTTTTACCTAGGCATCCGCACCAACAATTCAGAACACCACAAAAATTGGTACAACACCAAAAAAAACTAATATCGCACCAACAATTCAAACCACAAAACCTGAAACAAAAATACAAAAATTCATTACCCTCGTGCATCACAAAAATGCATAAAGCAACATGCATACATCACCCTAAACGCAATCAGCAAAACCACCTTTAATACAACACAACATCACCAAATACATTAAAACACCTGTAACATTCATCCCAATACGCAATCAAAAACGTTCAACATACACCAACACACCTATACACTGCACACCCGATTCATCAACCCCCCCACGATCACCGATCATAATCTGCATACATCACCGGAATTGAACATTAATTCCAATCAGTGAAAATACATATGATAGTGATATGAAAAGACATTGTGTTTGATCAATGTGCATTAGTGTCATGTGTTTGCAAATTTTGATATCCTACCTACCTGTTGTTTCTTAATCCTAAATTCCTAATACTACTTTTATAACGCATATAAATTTTTTTTTATGAGAGTACTTTTTTTTAACTACTATAAAATACTTAACATAATTAATATACTTAAATTGTTTAATAAGAAATTGCAAACACCAATATATCTTTGTACGAGCCACAGAATTCATATATATATAATTTATCTAAACGCGAAAGGCAGATCCTCACTGGTAGCAGTTTTGTGCACAAAATTCACCGCGGAAGGAAATCCTATGTAAGTACAATTCATTCATTTATTCTTTGGCTTCATACAAAATTGTAGTTAGAATATATAATGATATTTTTATATTTGCAATCATATTTTTTTCCTATTGAATATTTGAACCTATATACTTAATTACCTAATTACACATACTTTATACGTTCTTGTTAATTTTCACTCAACGCTCGTTATTACTATTTATGTATATATATACATTACATATATTCGGAAAAGTAATTGATATCATCCGCATGCTTACGTGAGCATTATGATTGATATTTTTTTTGGAATTATTACTCTCTTTAATATAGTTTTTATAATGAATAAAATAATGTGTTAAACCTAAACGAAGTGAGATGTGTTACTGATGTAAAGGAACGTGAACAGAATTAGGGACTATCCCAATAGAAATTGAGGAAGGGATAGTCATGGTGTAAATGGACAAATCCATTTGCAAGGGGAGGGTCTCCTCCAGGTGCCATTCGACCAAAGACACCACAGCTGATAATTGGTTTCATATACTTACTCTTTTCTTTTCCTATTTCACAAATTTTAAAGCATATTAGACAATAGAGACACCGCGCCTTTAGTCGCATTATATACCCCGGCTATCATTCATTCGTTTTTCTCTTTCTTGGCACGATATTTTTGTAGAACAGGGTAGTAAGCAGCAAGATCCCACCCCACCGTCGAGCTGATGTCGCGCAACCGCAAGCGTGCCAACCGCTGCTTCGTAATGAGAATCATTTCCATCAGATTCTGCATTTGCTCTTGCTTTCGACTGTCGTTAGTCGAACAGCAATCCCAATGCCCAATGCACCTGTATGCTACACTATTCAAATCAATCGTTGCACGAATTAGAACAGACTTGTGGACAGTGAACTGATTAGTTAACCGGTAGACCGCCCGCTGTGCTGCTATGCGATTTGACGGGGAATTTCTAATTATTGTCATTGGTCTAAGTGAAGGGATTATTATTACACAGCAGACTCGTGTTAAGGGTTGGTCATGATACAGATTCATATAAAATTGATTGTGTGCAGTAGAGATGACGAAAAATGTACAGAGAGAAGCTTCCCCCCTCTGATTAAGGCAGGTTTAGAATTAAAAATTCAAATTCAGCAGTCCTTTTGTATGAAACTAGTGTTTAAAAAAGAAAATTAATAGAAAGATCGGCGGGTAATTTTGTAGGCAGTAAGATTGCATTGCATACCATCCTCTCTGTTCTATTCAAAATTTCTTAGCCTAATTTTTATTACTTAACCTGTTCCATTGGTAGGCGGTTTTACAATCGACTGTGAAGTGTGTGACTTAGGCAGAAAGTCCTCTTAAACAATTACTCAATGAAACTCGACTAAGTGGGTTATTTTCCAACTGAACAGCGAAAAGTTTCCGAAGCCGATTGCCAATTAAGTTGTTACTCCTCCCATTCAAAAGTCATTTGCTAAAGGAAATCGAATTTCAATTCTTGGAAGAATCCCTCAACTGTCCAAAGCGATTATTCAGAGATGTAAAGAGCAGACCTTCTAATAAGCAATTATTTTCCAACGCAGTCTTTTGGGGGGTAATTTTGAAATTCTCAGAAGCTCGCCAACCAATCGAAAACAAAAGCGCCGTGAAATTTGTTGGAGAACTTCACGAAAGTCGAAAGTCGTTTTAAATAATACGAGCTTTGCAAGTAACCTTTCTAATTTTAAAAATATTTCTCTTGTCGTGGTAAGCCTTATATTTGATGCTTTAAGGGTGAATCGATCACTCTTTGTACTAACCACTACCGGACGGCTCAAATCTGACAGCAAACTTGACACCCGACCACCAAAAAAAAACAGCAGCCTCAGATTTTGCCTCAGTCTAAAATGTACCCAAGTTCGTTATACAATTACTGCATTTCCATTTCAAAAGTAACTCTCAGCGTCAACAATTATACCGAATATGTATACGCATCCCTAGGTACATAGCTAGGACGATATCCATTGGCCATTCGTTAATTAAACAGAAAACTACACTTTCGAATGACTTTTTCGTCAGTGAATGGGACATTTGTGGGAGTTTTTGCCTGTGCTTCGTCTTCGGAATTGGAGAAAACTTTTGCAATTAGAAAATCCTTAAAGCTTGTAATAACATAATGTCCTTGGGTTACTCGTGTAATTGAACTACAAAATAAAACCACACTCAACATTGGTGTGGCCACAGGAGTCTGCCTCTTGTTCGTCGTCACTGTCCTTGCTCCATGGATGGTTGGTAGGACAATGGAAGGACAAGATGCGGAATCGGTTTTTGTGACAAGTTTTATTGAAGGTTGTCGGTTAGTTGCTTGGTTGGTAGTTCATTTCTAATCCCATTTACGCAGCACACCGAGATAGACGAACAATTGTCTGCGTCTCGTTAACAGCTTGGATGTGTGTGAGTGTGGTTTCAGTCGTTTCGTCCTTTTGCAACTTTTGTAACTTTTCTCCAAAAATAGTAATCAAATGCCAGTTGGAGTTAACTAAGAGGAAAGAGTTGGTCCGACTCTGTTTGTGAGACGAGGTTTGGCTTTGCAGGGCTTTCTGTTGGCCTAGTCCGTCATCGCAAAAGTTAGTTTTGCAAAGAGTTGTGGAAAAGTATACACAGTCGGCTCAGGAGGGATAATAGTTAACCCCATTGTTAGGGAACAAGCGCACCGAACAAACCGATTTGAGCAAGTTGAGCAGGGCCTGCCGAATGTCCAATCTTGAGGGGGTGGGTGATTTCAGTCTAATTAAAGACCGCCATGATGAATGAATGAGTGACTTTGAGGTTGGGTTGACATTTTTTCCATTGAAATGGGATTTTTCAAAAAAGGAATCGTTTTCTTGGAACTACATTCAGGCGACAGTGAGTGCGGCATTTAAGGATTTTATGTGCACGCAGCCAGCCCGACGAGGTTCGCCCTTGAAAACATGGGAGCTCCATAATTGAAAACACACTTTCTCTGCGATGATTCATCATCCTGTTCGTTGTTGAACTGATATAGGGGGGAAAACAGGTGGAAACTTATTAATGTCATATAATAACGTTGAGCGTATTTTTGTATTAGAGAAGGATGAAGTGGAATTTACACAGATTTAGAGTTAAAGGGTTTAGCTGGCTGAAAATGGCTCCTTTGCTCTGAGATCTGACAGTGCGCTGGTGGGATTTTGTTTGGATTCTTCGCAAGAGGTGGAAATAAATTCGCTGTGCAATGTGGAGTTACATAGGGGTGGGGATTTTCTTCTCAAACTGTCAATTTGTTTGATAGTCAGTTTGAACTGGCAGTTGTTGCTATAGAAAGAAAGGTTTCGCTTTTAAGATTGGTAGAAATTGATCCATGGTGAGCTATATAGGATTAGCTCTTTTTTGAATTATTCCTGATGAAGTGGCGTATTATGAACCTCAAAAGCAAGTATTTTCAAGGACCGCTTACCCATTTAAAGCGCGTTTGGTCTATTAGCATAAGCTACTAATTTTTGAAAGTCCTCTGATGTGTTTGCGACTCTGAATGATCTCAAAATAGTTTTAGTATCAGGATCACGCCTTATTTCTTTTTAACCGTAATAAGGGTACAAACAGGCATAATTTCCCATTCCCGTCGAGGGATATTTGAATCCGACCACCACTGTGGGGAGTCTTTTCGTCTCCATTCCCCTTCCCACTTTTGCTTCTATTTCGATTCGATTGTGTAGATAAACAAGTCCGTGGTTTTTGAATTTGCATCGTTCTGTGGAAGACCAATTTATGTGGCAATTAACCTACGGAAACCCACCTTTCATTTG
The DNA here is from genome assembly GCA_936431705.1 of Cheilosia pagana. Taxonomy (NCBI): domain Eukaryota; kingdom Metazoa; phylum Arthropoda; class Insecta; order Diptera; family Syrphidae; genus Cheilosia; species Cheilosia pagana. The sequence continues at coordinate 6,020,709 of OW386169.1, forward strand.
GTCCATGTTTCATAAAAATCGGCTTAGAAATAACGCGGCAATCGGTACGACAAAAAACAAGGATCCTATTGAAAAATTTAAATTTCTGTTTGTCAAAGCCCCTGGACTTAAATTTTAATCACAAAGAATTGCCAAATCTTCTCTGGCACATCATTATTCAGAAAATATCCCCAAAAAAATTCTACACATCCTTGAAGGACTCGCATATTTATACTGCGCATACATTTGTGAATTTTGATGTCCATTTTCATTCGGCGACACTTCTAAAACCAAATTTGGAATGCATAACATAAGCAAAAGCAAAAGAAAATAGGCAAAAGGATAACGGACCAACCCATATCAAATCCCAGTTGCTCATATGACTGTCTTTTACTTAATTTAATCAATTAAGGATACTCACACGAGACTTCTTGAATAAACAGTGTTCCTGTGATGTACTTCCAAAATGAATCTTAAATAATTCCGGGGAGATACACCGCACACTCACCAACAGACACAACTGCGATGTGTTGCGCTCCTTTTAGGGACATAGGTTTAATGAAATTCTAATTTAAATGATTTGCATGGGACTGACTCAGGCGGTGGGCAACGCCTGTTTGACCTTTTTTTGAAGTTCTGCGGCTACCTTATATCCCCGATCTGGAATCATCGATGTTAATCCTTCTGGAACGACTGTTTGTTTTGGAATAAATTAATCACGATAGTGGTGGTTTTTAGTTTGGAATATATTGTGAGGAGATGGAGGAAAGGAGAGGTCCAATTAATCGCTTTTAGAACGAGGACTTATACAAAATGTCCGACAGAAAAATGTTAAAGCTCTTTTCACGATATTAGATCCAATTGTTTTTTATTTTCCCTGCGTTTCCTCGGAAGTTTAAGTAATCTGGGTGTATGAATTCGCGCAAGATTCATCTAGATGTTCGCATTTTGTTCATCCGCGTGGATGTTGGCGAACTGCACTCCAAAAATGCAGCGCCTGCCATTTTAAAGTTGAAAAAAAAAATCTTCTTCCGGGAACTCGAAGCGAACGAAATGCGAATCGCCTCATTTAGTGGGTATTTAAACTGTTCCAAAATTTACTATATTTACTGTGTGTGGACCACAACACCTTTCAAACTTATGTCACTCGCTCAAGCGCGAAATTCGCCAAAACTAATCACAGCTCCCAGCCTTTGAACATCTATCTCGAGGAGGGACGAAAGACTATCCCCAAAATTTTATCGAGGGCCGCTTTCACATAATACGTCTTCGTACTCCCGTTAATGCGGTTTTAATGAATTACTCTGTAATTTCCTTAATGGAAGTCACTGGGGCATTGGATACTCCCTAACAGAGACCTCGTTATCAACCAGATAGATAGATAGATTGTGTACTTCTAATTTTATACTTTTTGATTAAGTTACACACATAGCGAGAGAAGTCGAAATATCGCATGAAAATAATAATTAACATCGTAATTTATATGATGGCATCTGGTGGGGGATCGCATTTGTTTCCTGGAACATAAATAATATACACTGTACACTCATTATGTCCTTGTTAATACATAACATTCGAAGGATAACAGAGATGAGCATGATGTTGGGAATATTCGATTGAGGGTTGAAGGTTTCCAATTCCGAAAGTCGCAAAGAGAAAGTTTTTGATGACTCGTAATTGGATTTGAATTGAAATTTCCTTTGGCGCTTGTTAGAGGAGGTAATTTTCTTATTACAACTTTAGTGCGCCGAGATAAAATATCGTGACCATTGAGGTATGAAATGAAAACGACTGTCAATGAGGAAATGCGTGCACCTAACTTCAAAGGCAATCGAATTAGGGTCAGGTTTCTGTGGTGGTGTTTGATAAATTAAAGAGGACTACGGGTGTGCCGTGGCACTTGATTGAACCCAATGTAAAGGCTTCTAGAATGATACATAAGGAAAGTCAGGTATTCATCGCTTGATACCCTGTTTCCATATAAAAAGTGGGTGTGGCTGTGTAAAAATGACAGCATTTAGTCAAACTAATCATTTTTAGTTAAACTTTATTCAAGTCACATAAGAAAAATGAGCATCCTACCTAGTCGTCTTTGTGTAACAGCAGTGAGAGCTGAAAGCATTTTTAAAAAAGTAGGCGTGGCACTTCTTTTTTCCCTAATAAACCCATTATTAAGTTGACAGATTGACCATACTCAAATTCACTGACCGTGTGTCCTTACCAAGAACATGTATATTACTTTTACGCTCCTTCAAGATACTCACCACACACATGCACACAAAAGTCATTAATCTCAATGAAACACTTGAGAGCTACACGTTAGATACATACTCCTAGATACTGTTGTATGTAATAAATGTTTCTTTACTCCGCCAGTGACATTTATACGCCCTCAAGTTGTGGTTACTACTACTCGTGTGTTGTGTGCGATATTTTAAGGATACCTACTTGAAGAGCTATAACGAATGATGCAGCTACATACTCACAGTGACGCCGTATCAGTTGATGCATATTAAGGAATTTATTTTGGCTTCAGTCAAGTGTGTCCTTCAGTTGGGAATGATTGCGAATTAAAGTGGCCGGATTAGTGGATTTCCATTACTCATCTCTATGGAATAGCGCGTTGGTGTATTTGAAGCACGCACATAAGTATCCCATTGGGAGTTCTTTTCCCACTGACAAAATTATGGTTGACAAATTTTGCAGGATTACATGGGGTTTGGGGGAAGTTGCTCTTAATCGTTCCATTGGGAATAGGTCAGTCGTTTACCATTCAGGCGTTGATGGAAGTCAAATGTGACTGATGCTTTATTTAGGATGTTTTTAATTTTATTAAAAATCGTAGGCGTCTAAGCTTCTAATGGTCCTCAATGTCCTCAATGTGGACTCAGTCTTTTTATTTCTGATATTCTGTCTATCGACCGCCAATTTATTAAAGGACAATTTTTGTGAAGAGCTGGTGGCGCGTTTGGGAGTAGCTCATCTGCAAAGAGCGGGCCAACATAATCTTCTTTTATATCAAGGATGTTTGTGTCACCTGTTCTCATAATAAATAACGACACCAAAGCAAGAGTTCTACCATTCCTCCCCCTTTCGGTAGAATCTATATCAGGGGAACACATTTTTAACATTTTTAGCATTGCCAGAAATATTACATCTCTAACTGTCAAGGAATTTCACCAAACTATCCTTCTCCTACTTTCCATAGTTTCTAATATATTTCTGACCTTTGTATAAACACCAAAAATATCCGTATCCGCCACAAATACGTGGAGAATAAAGTAGGCACTTACCCTTCAGACCGAACGACACCAGGCGATTTTTGTTGCGCGAAGGTTTTAAGTGAAATTTCTCGAGAAATAGCAGCGCAACGAAAAGTGAAACGCCATCGAACGCCCACTCTTCACCTTAAAAACCCATCAGTGGAGTAAGCTATGTTCATTTTAATTATTGTGCTCTTATCCGCAGACAAGTGTGAGTAAATCGATGGTAAAGTGTTTCATTTTTCGTTACGTTTTTGAAGTCAAACTTACCATTCAAAGCTTTCCATTTCTCTGTCTTTGAAGACACTTCTAAAGGGCTAAGAAAATATGTAGGATGTTTAAAAAAAGAACATCGCAGTGGTGTTTTCCGCCTTCAAATTTTGTGATCAACCAAAACCGCTTACCTGACTGATCCTAGAAACCATGTTAACAGAAGAAAAACGCCAAAATTTGATATAATTCGTCTCTTTTATATATTTAGTCGGCACAATTCATCGTCGACTTGAAAATCACTTTCTTTAAATTTTACTTACACAATATTTGGAATTTATTTACACATTTAACTTATTTTATTATCCAAATTAAATATAATTTTTAATAGCTTACTTAGTTTTTGTTATTTTTCTACTAACTTTAGTTAGACACACGCCAGATCAGAAGTGGCAATTATTATCATTTTATTTTCTGTTTTTTTTTATACAAACACTATCTAATTTTTATCGCTAATGCAATGTACAAAATTGCAATGATGAAGATACGAGAAAATTGCATCTAAATATAGGTATATATAGTTTTTAATTTTTTTTTAAATCCAATAGTAATCAACTAGAATTTAAGTTTTTTTTTTGACACTAATTTTATATATTCTTTTTATTCATGCTATATAAATGTAGATTTTTATTCGTTTCCAAATGATTTTGTTTGTTCTATTTACAGTTGGATTTTATTTTTATTTTTTACACATCTTTAGATCAGTTTTGATAATAAACTAAATTGAATTGATATTTGTTTTAGTAATTCTATTATTTTTTTTTAAATATTATTTAAGTCTTTTTCTTGTAGTAAAAATGGCATTTCACTATTCAGAGGAATTTTCTTTAATTTTTTTTATTGTTATCAGTTTGGTTTTCTTATTGAGAATGGAGGTGTCTGACTGGTGATTGTGGTGTTGATCGGAAGGGGTCTAAAATATTAAGAAAGGTCCGAAGTTGCTCTACGGATCAATTGTATTGATGGTTTCAAAAGGGGTCGATGATCTTGAGAGAAACCTTCATTGTAAAAAATTCTGCGATTCAACGACAAACTGTAAGAGCTTTATAAAACGACAATTGGCCAAGAAACTTCATTCCAGACAGCAGATTAGTCGGTTCTCTGTGGAAATAAATATGACCTAAGGTACAAAAAGCATAAAAAATCCAACAGTAGATGGCTAACTCAATGAGGCCCACCTCAACCCGTACTGGAAAAAATAGAACACATCTATGAGTCTTGAAGAATTAGCCGAAGCTTGCAGATGGATGAGTTCAAAATTGTCTCCATCAATCCCTGCTTCCGAATTTTGCAAGGCTCTCCCTGATATTTTTATCTCTTACTAGTGACGAAAGCTCTCACTTGGCTTTAAAGCTCTTTGAAGTGAGCAAGTCTCTCCCTATTGCTTAGAGCTCTCATCTGTGATTTGAGCTTTTGGCCTTTCTAGTGAAAAAATCACTCCCTCAAAAATCATTGTCAAAATTATTACTACTGCTTTTGGCGCTTTCTAGTGACGAAAGCTCTCACTAGTGGTTAAAGCTCTGTGATTTAAGCTCTTTGTTGTTCTAGTGAAAAAGCCACTTCCTCATAAATCATTACCAAAATTATTACTAGTGCTTAAAGCTCTTTCTAGTGACGAAAGCTCTCACTAGTGGCTTAAGTTCTTTGAAGAAGGCAAGTATTTTGGTGTTGCTTACGGCCCCCATCTGTGATTTAAGTTCTTTGTCTGACACCAGAGCTTAAAGCTCTTTTTAGTGACTAAAGCTCTCACTAGTGGTTTAAGCTCTTTAAAGTGAGTAACTCTCTCCCTATTGCTTAGAACTCTCTTCTGTGATTTAAGCTCTTTGTCGTTTCCTCATAGATCATGATCAAAAAAAGAGCTTAAAGCTCTTTCTAGTCACAAAAGGTCTCAAAAGCTCTCCCTAGTGAATTAAGCTCTCACTTTTGTGCTTTCCCTTTCAAAATAAAGTCTTTGTTCCACTAGTTATGACCTCTCGTGGTACTTTTATCCTACCAAACAACTCCACAATCACCATCCAAACCTAGTTAGTCAGCTAATATTAGTTTCTGTTTTTTAAGAAAACTTTTTTTGGAAGATTGATATACGTACCTTTACAAAACCACTATCTACATGCAGAGTTTATTAATCCGAAGTAAAACTCCCACCACCACCCACGTGGGAGTCCTTTCCATTGCGAGAACAGCAGAAAGGAAAAACCAAAAACCGCTAATTACACCCAGGACCCGATGCAAATCACCACTAATCCCACCATTGAGTGCAACTTCTCAGACACAACTCTCCGGAACTCGTTGTGTCATCAGACAATCCTTAATCGCATTTATATTGATGTTATCGTCCAGATCACTGGACGAGCTGCATCCGCTCACAATTCCACTGCTGCTACTTACCACCCCTGGCGGCATTGCCGTCGACGTCGTCGTCATCGACGCCAGTTGCCCTCCAGTCATCGTTGTCAACTGATGGAACTGTGGCTGCTGACTGCTATTGCGTCCTAAACTGTGATGATGGTGATGATGCTGCTGCTGTTGTTGTTGTTGATGTAGCATTGCCCGACTGAGGCTATTCGTATTCGACAAGAGACCACCACCGCCGGACGAGGGTAGAGTACCTCCAATTAAGGATGGCAGTGTATTGCCACCGCCCCCCATCCCCACCGGACTGCAAGTAGCTGCGAGTGTATTCGGCATAACGTTCGTTAAACTCGTACTCGTCGCTGGCAATGTGGCTGTTGACGCAGCGGAAGAAGTTGGTGAGGCTATAATCATTCCGTTGAGCTGCTGCATGCCAAGACCGTTTGGAGATACGCCTGTTAGCATAGCAGGAACCGGACTACCACCACCACCGACAATGGAGGTGGGTGATATCACCGATGACGACATCAGATGGGAGCGTGTGTTTATTTGATTGTATGTGACCGGAACACCTGCACCATTGGATAAAGTCGAAGTTGATGATGTTGTTGTAGTGCCCTGGTGTAGCAGTGTATCGTAGGGACGATGCTGTAAATGGGCGAGATGAAGATAAAATAAGAAAGTCCTATTGAAATCGGACGGAAGGAGAAACAATCGTTGCGCAAACAATGAAGGAGCGTCCGACGAAAGGTCAGCTCATCCCTGTACATTCGCTGTACACCAACCCCCGGGCGTGTTTGTGTTTTAACGATGTAATTGAGTTTTGCGCTCTGCGAGGGAAGAAATCACTTTTTAACGTTTATTTGCCGGGCAAATTGATCCCTGATGGGCATGATGGAAAAATTGAATTTGATGATGAAATTAACTTGCAAAGTGCTCTCTCTCTTGCTCGTTTGATGACTCGTGTAATTGGTGAGCGATTACACTCATCCAACACTGGACTGTCGATATTTGGAAGTAGCCATTATTTTCGACCCTTGAGAGTGTTCTTAGACAGCGACTAACGAGAGAACAACTAACTGACTGAGCTCAACGTCCCCCTTGTTTGCAACAATGATACTCTGCAACATATCTAACAACTCATACTTACGTTTGTGTTTGGTGACCACTTGGACATTGGCGGCGGTGTAAAGTGCAAATCTGTCAGCCCGTTCGAGCCTCCCCCACTGCATCCTCCTCCAACTGAAATTTTAAACAAAAATAAGGAACTCACAAAACCCTAAATTGACGTGTCGCATTTGCAGAACTACCAAATTGTGATGGAATAACATCGGGATCCCGCTCGTCCTCAATCAGCTCTTCCGATGAAGATTTCGTCTTGATGTCGGTATGCTGCCACCGTGGCTTCTCCAAATTGCCACCCTTCTGTAACAGAACCGAAACGCTTTGTCAATGCGACACACATTGTCATGGGGGAGATTTTGCTCGATGGAAAATTACCTTATATCCATCACCCGACTGAACACCTCCAGTAGCTGAGGCTTTTGTTCCGTGTTGTCGATTTCGTCGTAGATTATTCAAAAACGTCACCAGGAATATCCGCAATGCAATAGCCAGACTGATGACAATAATGGTGAGCACACTACCAACAATTACCGGCGACAGTGACATCGATATATCATCTGTGTTTTGGCACGCATTCGATATTTTGCAGCATGCATTGATGTCGAGGAGTGATAAATCAGTCACACACACACAGAGATGAGATTCCAGGGATAATTCAGGCGTTAAAGAGAAAAGCAGTTTCAGAGATATTAGGAGTATAGACATTTATCTATCTAAGATGCGGGATGGACGAGTGACATCAATCATTCAATCCAATCACTTTGACAGTAAACACAGTGGGGCAAAGGACGATAAGGTTGGCCAAAAATGAGACTTTTAACCAACCGAATGATTGGAAAGGGAAATATTTGTTAATTTAAACCGCCTTTGGATTTATATCATACAACAATATTTGTTGAATAAATAGGGAATTTTTTGTGGCAGACGTTATACAAAATTTCATTGAAAATATTATTTTTTTTAACATGAATCAAATTGTCCTTGAGAATATTTTCAAATTACAATTTGTTTTTTTTTTTTGTGTAGAATATGAATAAAAATGTCCTTGACAAAAAAAATCCAATTTTGGCAACCACCATTTTGGCTTTTGTCCCACTGTGTTCACATTTGTGTAGTTTTGCACTCACCTGTCTTGTGGCCTGTCGAACCAATTACAAAGTCATGTATATGATACACAGGGCTGCGTCCTTTTTGGTTAAAGGAATAGATGCGAACTTTCATTGAATTATTTTCAGTTGTCATCATTGTGGTGAGAGTGTCGAGGTTTTCCAATATAAATTGCGGCTCCTCGGGGTTTGTAAGGTTAAATCTGAAATGAAAGAGGCGAAGTTTATGTGTGTTTTAAGGCGTGGCTTAGGTTTAACCCTGTTTCAATTTTGTATAGTTTTGTTTCCTCCTTTAATTTTGAGGAAATATTTATTTAAATATTTTTTTTTAATTTAATTTAAATAATAATTTAAAATGCAAAATAGAAAAAAAAGTGGAGGACGCTTCGGTGGGCGTTTCAAATTGTACAGCATCATTTTGTTTTCTTAATCATCGCTTTAATCAGCGCTATTTAATAATTCATGTAAAAAGATTGAATTCCATTTCTGTTGTCATTTATTTAAAATTCATGTGGTTTCCTGCGAGATATTTCTCGGTTGTGTTATTGCTGTCGAGTATTTTTGAGGAAAAGCTACAAAATATTAGGAAACGGTGAGGTGACGCCAACAAGTTATTTACAATTAAATTTTAGCCTACCGTGGGTTCGGAGGATAATTTGGCTCACGATTCAAAGGAGTCAAGTTGCACTAAGGGCAAAGGTCCTCATAAGAAATTGATTTTATTTGTTTAGTGAAGGACAATCTGTTTTTATGCCTCGAGCTTTAGTGGTTAATTTATTTTGTTTTACTTATTTTGATTTATTTTATTTGAGTTGATATAATTTTATTTTAATTTATTTCATTTCAGTCGATTTTGTTTTATTTTACTTAACTTTATTTTATTTCATTTATTTTTTTTATGTTATTCCATTTTATGCATTTTATTTTATTTTATTTGGTATTTATTTATTTTATTTTATTTCCAATGGGCCTTACTAACAATCATTTTTAACTTTAAGCTTATATATTGTTTAAGGTCAGAATATTGAATTTTGTATAGAAAATTTCGCCATTTTGGGTTCAAAAAATAGTCTGGACATTAAAAATGAATATTAGTACCGCGAAATGATTATATTTGTTTTAAATAAACATAAAAGGCTCATGGTCACTCACGGGAAGACTAAAAAAACTAAACACGACTGACGTGCCTTTGAGCTAGGGGTTTTTCTCCTACTCCCAGTGCGTGGGTCACTCCAGAGATATACAGCATCAAATAAAACGAAATTATTTTAGGATAGAAATGTCTAATTGTTTCGTAGCATTCATATTTTTCATTTGAAAGAAAACCCTCGGACGAAGCCGAACGGGTGTCACCTATTAATAGAAAAAAGAAGCAAGTAACGTGCGACCCAGTCTTACACATTTATGTTTTAACCTTAGGATAGCAACACACTTTTCCCATACGCGAATAGCAACAGGGGTGAGCTGGCACCCCAATGTATTCAACTAAATAAATAATAAGAAATAAACCCAAAATGAATCTTTTATTTTTAAAAACGTTTTATTACATTCATTAGAAAAATTAATTAAAATAGATTTTTGGGAAAATTAACGAAAAAGTATACTTTTTTTTGAATTCAAAACAGTTTTTGTAAATTTCACTGCGGTGTTCTGGACAAGTTGGCAACCCGCATTTTGCGCAAGCTGTCTTAACTTTTCTGTCGCGGTTTCTTGGACAAATGGCACATGTTAACTGCTTCTTTAATTTTAATGGCGGTTCTTTAATTTCTGGCTCATGGATGTCTCCTAGCATGGCTCGAATACCATCACCCAACTGTCTAGGTAAATTTGTTTGCAATCTGCGCCTCATATGTGGTTCAGCAAGTTGTAACGCTAACTGTCGCAAAAAATGTTTACGAAAATGTTTTGCTGGCTTATTAGGGTGCTTAGCATCAATAAACAGGATCATAGAATTAATCCCACCTTGGTCTATCATACCATAAAAATACCGGAGTGGCCAACGTCTTGTACCTCTGCTGACACTATAACTGTGCATCATTTTGTCAAATGTATCAGAACTATTTCCGCAAACCTCTTGCACATACTTTTCCAAAGTTTCAATTGCACGAAAAGCCCTTTTTAACTAAAAAAATAAGAAGTTCGAAATAAAACCTAAAAACAAATAGTAACATAAACAGCAACTGGGGTGATCTGTCACCCCAGCCATGCCTTTAAAAAGAAAAGTACGACCTACCGCAGCAAGCTGTGACCCGGAATTGAAAACTCAGCTGTCAATTTGAAAATAGCAAAAAGAAGAGAGCGATTGTATAGCGGGAACGTGTGAAATGGAGAACTTTTTGTTTCGTTGGGGTGCTGTATCACCCCTGTTGCTATCCTAAGGTTAAACAAGCTGTTACCTCAGTAAAAGTTGTTTGTTTTAATTTTGTGTTAAAATATTATTTACAAATCAACATTTTCAATAACAAAAACAATTTTCAAATTTTTCAGTTGCTGTACATCCACATACGAAAGATAAGCCACCTGGTACCCAATCCTGGTGAGGGGATATTTTTCTAAACTGCTGCAAAAAATTCTAAAAATGTCACTGTCATTCGTGGACAAATATTTAAAAAAATAAAAAAAAACGAAAGAGTTAAAGGGTTTTCCAATAAGAGGTGTTATTTTGAATAGCCCGCTATTTCGGTAGCGGTCACTTTTGAAGCTGTTATTTTTTGACATTTGACAAGTAGAAATTACGTCATTACTAAAAATGGAACGATACACGCTTCAACAACGCATTGAAATTATAAAAATTCACTACAAAAATGGTGAAAATTTTGCAGTCACAGTTCACAAAACTAAAGCATTTTTGGGTCGTCGTGAAGCACCTTGTCGGACCGCAATACAGAAATTGCTGGACAAATTCGAGCTGTTGGGACAAGTTAGTGCTGTGAAGAATAAGACCCGTGCACGTCGCTCAAGAACAACTGAGAATATTGCTGCTGTAGCCCAAAGTGTTGAGGAAAACCCAGGTTTGTTTATCGTCGTTCTTTGGAATTGGGCATTCCACAAACGTGATCAATGATTTTTTATGGCCGGAGTTGGATGGTACAACGTTTACTTTCAACAAGACTGCGCTACGTGCCACACAAGCAACGAAACCATTGATCTTTTACGGGAAAAGTTTCCGGACCGTGTTATCTCTCGAAGAGGTGATCACAATTGGCCACCGACATCTTGTGATTTAACACCTTGCGACTTCTTCTTTTGGGGCCACGTGAAAGATAAGGTCTACGCCAACAGCCCAGCGTCGATTCAAGACCTCAAAGATGAAATTCGTGAGTCTATCGAGGACATAGGGCAGCCACTTTGCGATTTTGTGATGGAAGATTTCATGAAAATGATATGGTCCTGTAAGCGTGATCGTGGTGGCCATTTGGCGGATGTTGTTTTTCATTATTAACGGCATACCTTTCTCTTTATTATGAAATAAATATCCGATCATTTATCTCAAAAAATGACATTCTTCTTTGAATATCAAAATAAAACCTCTTATTGGAAAACCCTATACAATTTTGATTGAAGGGTGAGTTTTATTCATTATTAACGATTGTAGTTTGTGCATTCATTTTCAAAGTCAAGTTTAAAATTTAGAGCAAAATTTAATAGGAAGGACCTTATATATATTTTTAAAAGCATACGGCTCAGCGATTGGACTAATAGAAGAATCTTCACAATTTTTACAGCTGACCTTTCACTTTTGGACTGAAGTAACACCACACGGCGGCGCTGTTGAACGTTCATATCTGTCTGTCTTTTCCCCCGAGAAGGTTTCAAAAAAGTTCTACCCGGGCTACATCTCGGGATACTAACTTATTGCATAAAACAGTGTTTCACTTAAAAGAAAAATAGGTCATGGGTTCACCATCCTTTACCAATTTGTAACGCGTTACACTAATTTTTTAAAACTAAACGAATCCATTCAATTTTTGTTGCGTGCCAATTCTTACGAGAAAGCGCAGTGGCTACTGTGAACTACTAAGCGAGGGGTCCCAGGTTCGATCCCCGGAAGAAAACAAATTTCATTTGATTTTTATTCCCACTGCACCGCCCCTCGCGAACGTCTGACAAACATCCGAGAGTAAAACTATCAAAAGAGATCTTCTCAATTGGCCGACTGGACTCGGCATAAAATTGTAGATCCCTTCCATTCGTCCCAAAAACGAGAACGAGGACCTGTTGCGCCATCTATTTATTTATTTATTTTGGAACACACTCGTACGTGCCTTTAAAATCTCCTGTCATAACCGGACAATGTCCCAGTTCATTTTCTAGCCATCTTGTCGCTCGAAGAGAAGTCTCAATGAAATCGAAATAATATTTATCCAAAGCAGACATCTCTGGGCATTTGCATATCGCATTAGAAAACCAACACGAGCCGAATGTAGGACTTCATTTGAAGTTCAATCGCAGAGCCGGGTCGATTCCTGTATGTAAAATATGCAGCCCCAATATTATCAATCTTTTTTTTTGTTGTTGCTGTTGCTTCATCCTCTTTTTCCAAATTATATACAACTGACAATGACAACACAATAGTGATGAGTATTTTCGGATTTGCATAAATATAACCTAGAAAATCCCAACACTATCTACAAAGATTTTGCAAGCCCGAAGGGAAGATAAAATATTCAATAGAATTGTGTGTGGAGGAGATTCAGATTACCCGGACCCACCCAACTCGGGCAAAAAGGATTCAAAATCAGAAAATCAGCAACATTTATTGTTTGCCTGATTGCATTGCAAATGCACAAATGCCGTCGCTCGCTTTGCGATATTTGCATTTTAATACACGCCCAGGAAGCCTGACCTTTAGTCAAGTCGCACTGGCATGACCACTGACACCGACCGGACAGGGACACTGCTCGGCCGAGATAACAGTCGACACTGCATCTTGCTATTATGTGAGCATCTCCTTAACCGGGCGGACTATTTGCATGGGTTAAGTGCACGTGGCACTTGTGGTCGGGCGTCGGGGATGCCATACACACACGTATACACTCATACAGTGTAGAAGTGATTGCCAGAAAATCAGCATATTTACCTTGTGCTTCCCGTTCGACTGGAGAACATTTCCAGGACAAATATTTGCGGCAGACCACCATCATAGCCGGGCAGGCATTGTATGTCCACACTGAGCTCGGTCCGGTTGTATACGGTACAATTGGTGACGGCACTTGGTAGACCTTTTGGTGTTTTTGTGTCCGAGATTTGACAGGAATGCAAATAGAGAGGATGAGAACAAGAAGGATAATCATTTATATGCGGGCTGTGCTAATGCAACAATTAGTTTAGTTTGCTTACCCGCAAGGACAACCTGAAACAAACAGGGCTGGTTCTGGGTGCCGACTTCGTTTACCGCCCAACAGGAGAGCGTTCCGTAGTCCTATCGGTTGGGGTAGAAGTGCAGTTTGAAAAGAGTCGATGCGAACAATTTGGGGGTTGAACTTACCTGATCTGTAACTGGGGTGTATTTGAGGATACTGCGACTGCCGTTGACACTGAAACGTTCACTGCCCACGTCGAGTGTTTCGCCGGAATTGTTGAACTTCCACCGGAACGATCTGGAATGTGAGGGGGAGAGTATATTTAGTTTTTGTTTGTAGTCAAAAAAGCTCTGTATGGATCACTTTTTGCACAATTTGGCTTCAGGACTTGACTTTAAGATACAAGGGGTCCAAAGGCGACTCTTGTATAGGGTCCTTTAAATTCGCGCTTGTAAATAAAAAAATAAATAGATGGCGCAACAGTCCCGTAAGGGATCCTTGTCTATATTCTCACAACCATTCGTTTTCTGTGAGTTCAATTTTATTTTTGGGACGAGTGGAAAGGATATAGGGAGTCGAGTCCAATCGGCCAATTGAGAAGCTCTTTCGAGACAGTAATAAAATAAATAAAATAAATACTTTGGCGCGACAGGTCTATGGGACCCAAGGCCTAGCTTCTCACAACCATTCGTTTTGTGTGGGTTTTCAATTTTTGGGACGAATGGAAGGGGATCTACAATTTTACGCCGAGTCCAGTCGGCCAATTGAGAAGCTCTTTCAAGCCAGATGTACTCTCGAAATTTTTTCAGGCGTTCGCGAGAGGTCGCGCAGTGGAATATATATTAAGATGTAATTTGTGGCTTTCCCGGGAGCGAACCTGGGACCCCTCGCTGTAGGCCTAATTGCTGAGAACTACAATAACACGACGTCCTTGTTTGAATGGCTGAATTGTGAATCTTTCTTAGGGCAGAGACTTTCTCAACAAAATTGGTTTAATTTGTGATTTTTGGGGGCTCAACCGGGATCCTGTAGCTCATTGAGCCTCGATTAGGCTTTCCCAAGCTCCAGAGAACGGAGGAGCTCTTCAAAATATCTGCCCTAATCCACAGCTAAAATTTGGTTTCATTTATGCAGCGGTTTTTTGGACTTAGTAGTAAAGTGGGTCGTTCCAAAAAATCCAGTCCTGTCTATTACCCGCTTAAAGGCTCAAAGTAGAAGCCTCCACTTCATCAAATATTTTTAACTAAACCCCTTGTTCCTGAGAGTGTATCAGAAGACCAAAATCTGTGACAGAATGCTTTAGAAGGCGAAATTTCTTCGGGTTCATGTATTTGCTTATCAAGCCATCATGTTTCCTATCGGAAATGCAAATGGTTGTTGTATAAAATAGGCCAAAATTTTGTTTTGTCCAGAAGCCAGTTTTAACTGTCCAGTTTTCACATCTGATAGTTAGTGTTCATATGCAACCTTTATCTAACTTTAAGCGTCTTGGGTCGATAAAAGCAGTAGGTTCGTGAATTCGCTGATCGAATGCCTGTACTTGCTATGGGAATTTTAAATGGTTGGGATATTGAATATATCGCTTTATTTGCCCAATTCAGTTTCTAGGAAAGGCTTCTATTTTACGAATATAATTCACCAAGCCCGACATACGGTATATGCATTCCATTGACATTAATTGAAAGTGACTGCCACATGAAACCAGCAAATCTAGACAAAATCCAATTTATGTGCAGAAAGATACAACTAATTCCCAACTTCATGTAACCCGTCCAGCCTTCCACTCTAGACATTAAATTAACCACTCGAAAGTGACTATAATCTAAATTAAATTTATACCTCAATTGGATGCACTTAAAAGGTGCTTTTCGTCCTTCTTTACCTCTGCGAGTGGCCCAAGTCATACGAACTACATGTAGAGGATTTCCAAACTGGCATTTGTCTCAATTACAGAGTTCACCAGCCAAAGGGAATAAATGTGGCCAAATAGAGACACTGCGCAACGACAAGCAGCAGCCAATTCCATTTAAACTAATTAATGCAAACTGTTTCCTTTAATTTAACAAAGTGCACTCAGAGACGAGTCCCAAAGGTAGTAGGCAAAGACACAGCACTGTGGTGCAGGAAGTGAACTAAATCGGAAGTACATGATCTCAAGTGTTAATGTTGCGATAACCGCATAGATGGGGCTTTTCGATTTTCACTTGTCTCGATGAGACTGGAGACTGGCAAAAAATGGCGCCCAACACCACCGGTTGTGGCTCCTCTGTCTGCCACCCTGTTAAATATTTTACTGTGTCGGTAATAAAGCGAACAGCATACATGGGACTATCTACACACTCCTGTCTCATGTGTCTCAATACAAGTACAGATGACTGCAGTCGGCGGCAATGTATAAAGGATATATGTGATGTAAGGTAAATGTCTGTTGTACTTGCCTGGGTGGTGGATCAGCTTGTATTTCACATGCCACTTCAACTGTCTCGTCCTTTGAAGCACCAATTAGAACAACGCGATCCAAGTGCTTACAGATGGGTGTATCTGAAAGGGTAAAACAAATTAATAATTTTATTACACCCTACAGCGTTTGGTTGGATTGATTTGAGGTGTTTGTGTCGTCAGTTAAAAGTGGCGCCCAATGGTTGGATTTCAAATTGAACGTTTTTAGTGGATATATTGATTATTGATGAAAGGGGATAGACTCATTATTAAGTGTAACAGCGCCCAACGTTTTTCAGTAGATAGACTCTTTATTAAGTAGATAAAGTGGCGCCCAACGTGAGGCGAAATCTTCGTGTAAGCTACAATTCCCTTTCAAATTTAAATTTAGGATAAAACTCCACCCACTTGGAGTGCCACTTGTGTGGATATCAGTCTGTACTGACTGAAATGTCATCTCGTCGGATAACTGGCACCCAACATGAGCTGAACACATCATCTGTCCCGTCTCACAATCTGCTTAGGTCTTCATTAAGTCAAGGACTCCTATGTAGGTGAAGCACACATTTGCATAGGCACATGAATAAAACTAAGTAACATCGAGATTGAATAGACTTCCGGGGTGAATTCGAGTTCGCTTTTGCGACATAGTGTCTCGAGTAAGTGCATTTAAAAGTTGGAGTGGCTTCTCCGGCAACTGGTTTGATGTAGCTTTCAAATTTCTTATCGAAATTGTGCACACAGAACTGGCATGCACTTCTCGAATTGAATAGTTAGTGTTTTTGCATGTACTTATCTATTCACAAAATGGGGTTATAATGTTTGTTTGGAAGTAGGTCTTCGCTGGCTCTCAGTTCTGAGAGAACAGACTTCAGTGGGAATGGATTGGGTTCAAGAAAATTGTAGGGTTGTGGTATAGAGTGAGATTGTAATGGGTCAACTACTCACTGAAATGAAACATAACCAATTAACACTCTATACTTACATTTAACTCTTAGTGGCAAATGATTGCTGACCGTTTCACCCTCATCATTGATGGCACTGCAGGCGTAATTTCCAGCATAGTGTTTGGTGATTTTCTGCAGGACAAGACTTTGATTTGACCGGATTACCCGGGCGGAAGTGTTGTGCTCCAGATGCATGCCCTGAAATTATTGATAAAGAATTTTGAGTAAATTCCGTCAGTAGTGAAATGTGTTACATTTTTGGTGGGTGGTTTGTGTATCGGGTGGAATGTGTCTAGACTAAATATATAAATAAATTGTTGGTGCTTGTGCGAGATATTTTTATGAATTTTTTAGGACTACTCAAACTACATGGACTACAGCGCCACCTAACGTGCTTTTTTTAACCCACTTTATACACCTGGCACTAATAGATTTTACAGCTTAAACGGGTTGCACTTTAACCCACAAAAATGTAATAGATCATGTAATGCAGTAACCCCTTTAAATTCCCGGAAATCCCCATTATGTCTCCATAAATTCACTTCCCTCCTTTAAAGCCACTCAGTTTGGCTACCGCGAAACACCATCTGCATCAAATGTCATCCAACAAAAAAAAAGGACGAAAATCCTCCTCAAATGGAATGTATGTGTCGTCATTATAAATAGTATATTGCGCTACGATATTTCATTTTAATATTAAAAAAAAGAAACCAACCATCATCACTCTGCATGAAAAATGGCTCACTCTCATATCACTGAATATGCGGATGCGGTTAAGGATAATGCAAATAATACACGTATGCAGAGCACAGAGCAAAAAGGAAAAATAATACTAAAACACATTTCTATCTGGGACATAATGCGCGCATTCTGCATACATTTTCGCTACTCACTTTCGTAGTGGGTGAACGATGACAATATACAGATACACCACCGTATGGTACGATCCTACTTATCCTTCCTTCATTGGGTAATCTATGTAGGTTTGTAAACGTACACTCCATGTAGAGATTTAATAAAAAAATAAAGCAGACGCAACTAGGACACGAGGAGGGGAATATTGCTGTAAAAATGAACAAACAAAAAATTGCATTAAAACTTTGAGGGTGCTAAACGCTCATAAAGTAGGTAATGCTACTGCTATCATACTCTACAATAAAAACCGCGGTGAATGAACTTGAAACGACTCAGTAAGATAGTGCAATGAGAAGGTAGTTATTTTTTGCCATTGAGAGGGTAAATTGGGCACTGGTTATCTTTGTCAGTCTTTGTTATAAGAACCTCCTTCACCAACCGCCAGAGAGTCGGTAAAGCAGTAAACCATGCCTCGGATCTTAAGTTAGACTCACCGATTCCTCTGATCAGGCGTATTGCAAAGGAACCCCGCTGGTTCCTGAAGCCACCTATCATCCCTCATTATATTTGTTTGGTCATTTGGATTTTTATATTTTAAATATTTCTACTTCTTACAAAATTGATTTTAAAAATAAATGTAATCACATGTTAAATCATAGCTTTACAATTATAACTTAAACTGGAGTCCTTTTTTAACTTAAAAAACAAAAGAAACTATTATAGAACTTAATTTTTGTTTTTCGCACAGTTGTTCAAATTAAAAATGCAAACTGGTATTTGTCCTTGGGATAATGTTGTAAGACGCAGTCTAAAAATTCTTAAAAATAGAGCCTTTAAGAACTTGTGCTCGAGTATGTCGAGTATGTTTTAAAATTCTATATACCATGCCTACAAATCATATATAAATCTCTACATATAATAAAACTGTATAGTAAAAATGTTGGACCACGTATCACGCGGAAACTAATGGACGAATTTTGATAAAACTTGGCATATTGATTGATTATGTTCTGGGTCGGGACTTAGGATACTTTTTATCCCGATATATAACTTGGTTTTTACAAAATAGTCAAGAAACTGTATTTCTGTAAGGAAATTTCTAATAATAGATACAGACCTAGCTTAGTAATGTCTTATCGGAATTTTATGAAATTTTGTGTGCAATGGTTCCGGAATGGCTTAGATAACGCTTAGCAAAGCTGGCGGGGTCCACTAGTATAATACAAAAATTTTTATTTCTATTTTTGTTAGTCCCCAAAGAAAAAGTGATGGTTTTTCGACCGGTTCAGTTATAGATGAACACTCTTTTTTCATTGCTATTCTTCGAAATTTGCCACTAAATTTTAATCCTGGAACCTTGAGTTACCGCATTGATCGAGTAATACGTGACTAAATTTGTTATTGTTTTGCATGTAAATTCTACAAAATTGGGTGACGTGTTGCTCGCTCACGGAGGCGGTTATTCAACCACTGAACTCTTATTCCGCCAGGCTTTTTAGAAATATGTGTCCTTTCCTTTACATTCCAGACTATGCCACATATCAATTGATGAAGACTGGTATCTTTCTTACTATATGGAAAAATAATTTTCAAGTAACAACACTGAAAACTACAGAGGGATCTGCAAAACAACCGTCCATCCCTAAACTGTTTGAAGAGGTGGTGAATGAATTTGTTCTGTAAAAATTCAATTTGCAATAACCAAATGGATTTTAAAAAAAACAGATCCACTGATAGTATTTTTCTTCTTTTTACAAACTTTTTTTTAAATTGTAAAACGCTATATAAAATACACGATCGAAATTATCTGCGCGGACGCTAACTCGGGAAGACGCCCAATTTGCATGCCACATCCACCGAGCTGCGTTTCGCAGCCTACTCTATGCTACCTACTAGAACAGGAGGGATTTCCCTGCTCTCTCTCTCTCATGATCGATCTCATCGTTTCACACTATTAGTAAGATTTATAAGGGCTTTCAAGTCGATGCCTGGAGAGCGTTTGACCAAGGAGAGCGTTTGACCAAGTTGAGCTCAAGCTTCATCTTGAACATGTAGGGTTTCCTGCAATTTTTTCTTAGATTGCTTTTATCCTATTAAGGAAAAAGATAGCAATTTGTAAAATATCCAAAGAAATCGTGGTAACATCCGGCTTCCCACAAGGAAGTCACATTGGTCCACTCTTTTTTTATTTTATACGTTAATGATGTTGTAAAAAATTGTTCCACTTTGGAATATCCTGATATTTGCCGATGATTTTAAAAAAAATTCTTTATGCAATTATTTTGACAGATTGAAAGCACATTTCCAAATGTTTGTCTTGTGGTGTTCTTGTACTTGTACTTGTCGTTTACCAACAGGGTTTTTCCCGTCGTACCTCACCATACAAAATCGTCATATTGGTTGGAAACTTCGCTAGAGTCTTGGAATCTAGATCAAACTCTTCCAAAGCAAGCCAATGGGAGGGATCTCCCTAAATGGGGACATTTTTACAGATGTAATATAGTTGATGTCAAAAACTAACATCTGTTGGCATAGCGGGTCGGTTTGAGGGCACTGTTGAAGCTTCCCTTAAAGAGGTATTGAAAAATAAGTTCAAAGCACTTGGTAAAGCATTGCAAGAGCAGTATTGCACGCCAAATAGGTTTTGTAAAGAGTTTCAAAACACGAGTACCCTATACTCCTCTGCATAGCACGGTTTGTGTCTCCGATAAGGGTCACAAGGGCATATGAAATTGATTCCACCTTAGGGGCCAGTTATAGCGATATGTAAAAAGCAACCGAAAAAATTTTCTTTTGCTTTTTTGGACCACTTAACGTTAATGCTTGAACTCAATCTTGGTCTTAAAATGTTTGCTTATGAATTATAAAGTTAGTTTTTCGAAAAAAAATTAGCAAATTATCTTGAAATTTTCGAAAAAAAAACATTTATTAATTTTTGTACACCGACGTAACATTTTTTTCGTTCAGAAAAATAATTGAATTCTTTTTATAGAAAAGATTGAAGATAATTTACTAACTTTTTTTTTGATAAAATAACTTAACAATTCCTAAGCAACATTTTAAGACCAAGATTGAGTTCAACAACTAAGTTTAAGTGGTTAAAAAAAGCAAAAGAAATATTTTACGGTTTGGTTTTTCATGTTGCTATAATTGCACTCTTAGACAGAGCAGATAGTAATACAGTAGACGCTCGTTATAGTGAACCTTCTGTATAGTGAACTTTCTAATATAGTGAACCATCAAAATTTTAGACAGACTACTCTAAACGCAGATTATTCTGATATTTTAGTTATGAAACGCCTTCTAGAAAAAGCGGTATAACATTTAAATCTAAAGACAACACAAATGAAATTAACAAATAATTTTAAAAAATGTAATTCTGTGTTATTTAAAAACTGATAAAACTGTTAACTGATTTGAAATAAAATCTTTTCTGTTGTTTTTTTAATTTGAAACTATTGAATTACTGGTTTTTATTAGTTCACTATGTCGAGCGTCGACTGTATATACAACCGTTTTGTGTAAATAGAACCCCCCTCCCCCTCCGCAATGAATCCCAATCCAACCCCACTGATAAATAACTTTCAATAAATATCCTCCGATATCCCCCCATCTATCAAGTGGACGAAAATAGTCATTAAAACTGTCAACCAAAAGTCCACTTAAGCCGCAATGTTCTTCCAATGAGTTTCGCCTTTGGCTGTAAGCAAATTCACATCTCAACTACTAACAGTCTCGTCTTCATTAAGTCGAGTCCTATCTGCCCTTGCAAGCAAATCTAATTGTAATCCTTGCCATGGGTCCAGCAATTGCCCCATTTGCAAAACAAATACCCCCCAAGGTTATTACATTCATTCGCAGCCCCGATGGGGTACTGTCGTTTAGTACGTGCCTATCGATTCCGAATAGGACCGTTTTTAACTGCCTTAAAGGCATTTCCTTCTTTTTTTTCCCTGCAAGGTACATAAATCTGTTTAAAGGCCTCTGGGGAGTTTCTGTTCATCAACAGGGAAGTACATCAGCAGTAGAACACACAATCCCATCGCATCTAATTATAAAAGTTGTACAAATGGGACCGTAGGTAGACCGACAACGATAAGTGCTATCCTTTGAGTGTGTCGTCGCGTTGAGTGTAGGTATGGGGCAACCCTTCGTGTTGCAAGGATATAAGAAACTTGTTGTCACATAAAATGTACATTTTATTCTTCTCCTTTTTTTTGCTGTGGATTGTTTCGTTTTATTTTTTTGTTTTATGATTAACACTCGCAATGCGGATGTGGTTAGCATGAATGTTACCTGTAAGCAAGGCATGTAAACGCAATGGGAAGGAGTGTGGTATGTGTTGTATACCGCCTGCGGTATATGTTAATTCAATGGAGTTTATTAGAGGAAGCTCGTTTTAACTCAATCGTAGCAAGTGGGCTGGTTTTTTCCAGCTTGAAGAAAGGTAGGACTGGTGGAAACCGTTGGCAGTAGGGTATAAAGCGACAGAAATTTATTGAAGTGTTCGAGTGGGTATGTGAGCTTTATGGGTTCGTTAAGTCGAAGAGGAAGAATTTTGTAGCGTTGATGATTTCGTTGGACTCGGAACGAGTGGAACGTTTTAGCGTGTTGGTAAAAAGCAAACCTGGTCTGTGGTGAACCGCAATTAGGTTTACAGCTCTTGGGGGAATATTTGTTTTATGGTTGTTGTACCCGCTAATGCACTGAGGAGAAAATCCTCTGCTGTGTAACTAGAAATGATAATCACTGTTTATTGCCGACTGTATTGTAGGGTGAGATTGGGAGGCTTTTCAAACAGGGAAGGGCTGGATCTATGCAGTTTGAGAAGTAACTAAATCTAGAAAAAATCATTAAAAAGGTTGAAGAATATGCTAAATGATATGGAACAATAAATACGTTCGATGGGGCTGCGACTGCAAAGATGTATGATAGGAAAAGGTGTGTTAAATATCTTAAATATGTATTGAAATATATTAGGGACATAGTAGCCCATGGCTAAGCTAAGGAGAAGTGGCTGGTTTAAGTCCTAGGTTCAATCCCAGCAAAAAATTCGATCAATTATTACTTTTAGAGAACATCAAGTTTTCCTCGTTTAAAATCAGCTCTTTTTGACACTTTTTCATGATCCAGACTCCTTTAAAAGACTGTTTTTGAAGAAACAAACAGTTCTCATGAGTTCAGATGAGCACCAGAACGCGAATTATTGAAAAGAACAACGAGGAATCACAGCTCTTTTCGACACTTTTTCATGATCGGACTCCTTTAAAAGGCTGTTTTTGAAGAATCAAACAGTTCTCATGAGTTTACATGAGCACCAGTTTGCTAATTATTGAAAGAACAGCGAGGAATCACTGCTCTTTTGCCCATTTTTCATGATCAGACTTCATAAAAAAGCTATTTTTTTTTAGAAACAAACTGTTCTTGTGATTTGAGATGAGCACCAGTTCGCAAATTATTGAATAGAACAACGAGAAATCACAGCTCTTTTCCACACTTCTTCATGAACAGACTCCTTTAAAAGGCTGTTTTTGAAGAAAAAAACAGTTCTCATGAGTTTAGATGAGCACCAGTTGGCTAATTATTGAAAGAACAACGAGGAATCACAGCTCTTTTTGACTCTTTTTCTTGATCAGGCTATTTTTGAAGCAATAAACAGTTCCCCACATATTTCGCCTTCGTTACCGGGAAGTAAACTCAAATACTCGACGTTTAATTGACGTTTATTGAATATAACAAAGAGAATGACACGACCCACACAATTCTATAACTTACAGTATTCGTTTTTGGTCTCTGGTTTTTTTTTAATTTTTTTTTTCCAACATCCGCTCCTTTAAGACACTCATACTTTTTCGTTCTCTGAGCTCCATTCATTGAAAATAACAAATAGCAATCTTCTACAAGAAATTTCTCCGCACTTGCAATCCTCTTTGCATTCTTCGCATCTTATGCAACTCACATCCTAATGAGGTCTACCATTCCATATCCCTTTTCACTGTGCCACATACCATACCCATACCCATCTCGACTGGCTCACCTGAAACCGCAGCAAATACAACAATTGCCCGAGTGTGTATCTCGCAACACTCATCATTACGAATAATTTGACTATGATTTTGATGTGCAACTGATTGATGCATGGTGCATCTTTGAAGTACCCCACATTCTTGCGAGTCGAGTAGATACTTTGAGTGGCACTTTTGAAAGGAATGTTGTTTGCAACTGACGTGTTTCGTTGCTGGGATGCTACCAATATTGCGAGAATTTCATTACCATTTCTGTGGCAGGGATTACTTGCAGTGGGGATCGTCAAGAAAGTTGAAAACGCCTTGAAACGGCGACCTCCTCTTGGATACCTTTAACCTCTTCCACCCACCGGAAACTCCGTTTCCATTCACACGTCCAGATTTATACCCAAGGCAAATGGCTCCCTATTCCAGCGCGATCCATGTCCCAAACATAGGCCCCCCCACTGACGGTGCTTACTGTCCCTTTAAACCCACTTCAACAACGGCTTCCACATGTCACATCGCAAACATAAATCACATTTACTTACATTATGCAGCCACAGCAGTTTCCTCCATTGCGGATTCGATTGTACATGACACTCGAAGTACACGTCGTCTCCCTCCTTAATGTCATCCGACGAGAGTGTCGATCCCAAGCGCAGTGTCACCAGTGGTGGATCTATAAGAACAACGAAAGGAAAAAAATTTATCATCAATTCAGTATCTAAAATATAAACTCAACCGCCGCAGCAGTCGACCCAAATGTCATGCACCGCGATAGAATGACCTGGAGGCCCACTACTCCACTACTCCAGCCAGCAATGATTTTGTCATTAAAGCCATCCACCCAACAAGCTGGCAGATACCTCCCTCCCATATCGTACCGTATACGTATCGTGGGCTAATTTGATTCGATTTGGTAGGCAATGCTGTATCCTGTATGGTTGGCAAAAACCCTTGAAGCAGCGATTATACTCTCTGCCAGAGTTGATATCCACTGCCATCATACCGTCGGGTAATATCTGTGACCGGCATAAGGCATCCCTCTCTCTCTCTCGCATGATGGAGATGACACATGTTCTAGTGCTAGGCCAAGCGTGCTCGGTTAGATAAGATTGATGGCTGTGTTTGTGCCAAATGATGGAGGTGACTGTATTTTTGTTGGCTTTAGTGGTGAGGCGGCTGCTGTTTGGAGGCGGCCAAATAAAAGGCTTAAATTTCACTTAAATTAAACTCGTGTATGGGTGGAATTCGTGACAACCTTCACCTAATTGGGCAGCAACCGCATGACCCAGCTATACGTTGGGTTGGGATATTAGGAAAAAGATTCGATGATGTGACTTGTATACAAATCGGGATGGATTTGTTGTAAATGGTGGAATGATTTGGCTCCGCGCTCCCTCCAATGTGCGCACCAAGATGGATGATGGTGTCCTTGAGAGCAGACGTGACTTGTACGGTTTCGGAAGTGAGTTTGATGGATGCGGTGAATTTGATTTGGAGAAACACTTCAAAGTGTGTTCATGCGGGGGGGGGGACTCCAAAAAAGGACGTGCATGAGGAACACTATTATTTTAGGAAATGTATATTTTTCTTTCGAAATTGAGCACAGAGAGGGCTGGCTTTATGGACCAGCAGATGGAGATACAAAGCTTGGTTGGAGACTGAAGGTACAAGGTAATTTACTTGGATTATATCAGTAATTTTGCCATATGGCAACCATCCTCCATTGCAAGCTTTGTGCCGTATGAGAAGTCTATACATAAGTTATGCCCTACTCATGCCTCCACGGTGAACAATTCCTTCCCTTCAAACTTTTCGTTGAAAACGGTCGACCTATGATAGGGTAGATTATCCTTACTACGTTTTGCTCGGTTGAGATGTTAACAGATGATTTTTTTCACTAAAACTGCGTGGAGGTCAGAACTTATTTATTACATTTTGAGACTAACTTTTCTAAAACCTCAAAAAAATAGTTTTCATCCTTCTCTTTAAAATGTTCATTTACTGCAGTTTTGAGCTCCTCATCATCTGTAAATCGATTCCCGCGAAGTTTTTTTTTGTAAATCTGGGAACAAGAAATAATCACTAGGGGCAAGGCCCGGACTATAGGGTGGGTGTTGAATCTCTTCGAAACCACAATCCCTCACAGCAGCGTTAGAAATACGTGCCGTATGTACCGGAGCATTGTCGTGAAGGAGCAACACGCCAGCAGCCAGCTTGTCCCGTCTGTTTTTTTCCCGTAAATGATGCAAAGTGGATGCTTAGTATATGGCGTTTATGTTTTCAGCTTTTTTTTTGTTTTCTAATCGAACAAAATTTTTCAGTAAATTTTTCAGTAAAACACTTGAATTGTCTCACATCTTTGGAGTATCCCCCCTATACTGAGTATATTTTGAACTCCCATCGTAAAGAGAAGAAAGAACGCATCTTGAGAGACTCCAACCCCCATGGGGAAAAGTGTATTCATCCAGTAGTTTTATGTTGGCAACAGTTCTTCTTGGCGATAGCTCAGTCTAAAGTTCAAGGCTCAGTTTTGGTGCAGCTCTTTGACAAGTTGCTTTGAAAAAAACATTCACAGTGAATGCGAAATGAAATGAACTACCCAACTAGGGAAATTTGTAGATTTCATGAATGAAGTTCAATTTCGCACTAAATTTTATGAACTCAAAGCTGCAGTTCCTAAAGCTACGATTACTCGTGTCAATTTTGACATGCCGACGTCATTTTCTTATTTATAAAATAAATTATTTAAATATTTAATGCATTCGTACAAAAATATTTGTGATCGCCTGTTAGGCGTCTAGTTACGAGGGCTGCCAAGGCGCGTGACGACACAATTGACCAATTCCAACAATAAATATAGAAATTCGAGTTTTTTCTTTATCAAAAATGTCATGAACTTCAATTTTGCCACTCGTCTCTCGTCGTGTGATCGCCTGTCAAGCATCGGTCACTTGCTTTTGTCACTTAGCACTGGCACGGCATGACAACTCTAGGAGGACGTATTTTGGGATGGAACAATTAACACCAGTCCATCGGGTGTCATGCGCCAAAGACACTCTCACGGAAGACAAACACTTGACAACCGGAGATGAGTACATTTTTGTGACGTCAGAAAGTCGAAATTTGACACAGAAAAATTAGACTTATAATACCACACATGTACTCCCCTCCAAATGCAGTCCTAATTAGGTCCATCCTATTTCAATTTTCATTCATTTTGAACGCGTATTCCCACCCTCAACTGGACTGTCGTTTAAATATATACCAAATTCCGCCACAAGGCCGCCCAGTCCACACAAAACAATAGCCACTGGTGAAATCAATTAATGCGGTTTTAATTAATTATTCAAATTTATTTTACCTACACACTCGGCAGTTATTATTCGGCAGGTGGAGCACGAGTTTCAATTTGAATGCGTCAGTAAATTTATTTTTTAGGATAGAATTTTACATTTTTTTTTAAATGGAATGAGCTTAAAAACACCTTCAATTGTTTACCGCTAATTAATGGTCAGTGAAATGATTAAAATGCGCTTAAATAAGTAGTGCAGCAGCAGCAGGTTTATTAGGACGCGGGTATGTGGGTCAAACATTATTTCAATGTCCACTTACCCCTGAGGAACGAAACGATTTGTTTGATTTTTATTGAATTTAGATTAATTTTCAGCATGAATCAATTGAGTTTGAAATTATGTGTGTTAGTTTATTAGGGTGTAGGTAATTTGGGATGGTGGGATGGGGTGTAGATTCTTCCAGACGAGAACAGGGTTGTAGTAGGCTTTAACTCCAAACGGGTACGAGCTTTCTTTCGGAACACATAATGTCGGTCAGAGACACAGTTTCTAAGTGCATAAAATATGCCTGCGTTCAGCAGTCGATATAGTTTTTATTTCCTTAAGAAACTAACCGCAAGATCTATTAGCTCATGCCAAAAACTGCATCAGCTGAGATCGATCGAACGAATAGAGAATTTCTTCAGCTTGTAAACCTTTTTCCTTATTTCTTCATCAGTTTACGTCAAACAAAGACTGGGACCTTTCCATTTCCATCAATTTCAATGAACAAGCGTCCTGTACGATCACTTATGATGGAAATGCCGATCGACGCCAAGCGGTGATCTGATTGAAAAACGTTGTTCTTTACCTTCTATGAGCATCGTTCAATACTTCAAAGGACGACTTGATTTTATGAGACTGATCGGCTGATCGACTCCTACTTGAATATTACCTCCAAGATGACTTTCTTTAGAACGATCAGTTGATCAGTATCCTAACGCCAGACTGTAGACCAATGTTAGGTGTATAAAGTATAACTGATCAGTTTTTAACAATCGTAGCTGCCGATCATCGCTTAAACATAGATTGAATTGATCGAAATGATCTTCAAGATCAGCAGATCGCTCGCATATCCCGCCAGTAGAGGATGAGAGCAAACTGATCAACTTCCAACGATCGTAGCTAAAGATCGAAATGGTCTTCAATATCAGCAGATCGCTTGTAAATAGCGCCAGTATATTATGCAAACAATATGATCACTTGTCAACAATCGTAGCTGCCGATCATCACCTCACAGAGTTTAAATGAATACCGAATTGATCAAAATGATCTACAAGATCAACAGATCGCTTGTAGATCGCGCCAGTAGGCGATGGGAACAAACTGGTCAATTGTCAACGGCGTGGCTGGTGATCATTACCTGGCAGAGTTTAACTGAAGATCGAATTGATCGAAATGATCTTCAAGATGAAAAGATCGCGCTGGTAGATGATGAGAACAAACTATGGTCAATTGGCAAAGATCGTAGCTGACGATCAACACCATGCAGAGTTTATGTAAAGATCAAATTGATGGAAATGATCTTCAAGATTAGCAGATCACTTGTAGATCGCGCCAGTATATTATGCAAACAATATGATCACTTGTCAACAATCGTAGCTGCTGATCATCACCTCACAGAGTTTAAATGAATACCAAATTGATCAAAATGATCTACAAAATCAACAGATCGCTTGAAGATCACGCCAGTAGGCGATGAAAACAAACAGATCAATTGTCAACGATCGTATCTGCCGAACATCGCCTCGCAGAGTTTAAGTAAAGATCGAATTAATCGAAATGATCTACACTGTCAGCAAATTGCTTGTAGATCGCGGCAGTAAAGGATGGATCAAACATAGTCAACCAAGATGCTTGGTAGTTTTAAACTGCGCGAAATGATCCGACGGTCGACGGACTCACTACTAAAGTCGCAATTTCTGACTGCCTTATTGGTGATCAACTGAATTTTTTTCTGAAATCCGCGCAGTTGCTCTGAATGAAGAGTGATCAAGTTTGGATCAGCGCGACTGATCAACGTAAGAAACACAGTCTTTTGGGTTGATCACTTCGTCAAAATGATATTGGAAGCTAGTTTCCATTACAAAAATTATTTCCGCACCATTTCCACCTATTCATGCAATTCCATCCGTCTTATAGTACCCCCAAAAGTCTGCAAGAACTCAAACCCTCAACCAAGCTATCAATTTCCTTCCCAATATAAACTGGCCGACATTTTAAGCTGCAAGCCATTAGTTATTTATCCCCATTGGACTTAGTAACTGCCACCAGTGCGGGCATTCTAAATCCACACTATACCTTCCAATTATTGGCAATTTGTAAGCAGCCAAATACCGCCCGATCCGATTGCCTCTCCTTATGCGGAACTTTAATATTTCAGTTCCATTAAGAGCCGCTCAGACATAGATAGGTACGAGCACTTCCCGCCCATTCTGCTCTGCCCGCCCGATAAAATCCATTAAATTAACAGCCACAATGGAACTACCGTGTAGTGTCTAAAATCATAGAACCCACCATAGAGGAAATTACAACCTATGCCATATTGCCGTCCTCCTGCCAGAGTGTCATTCGCAGGACACTTTTGTTTCACACAGCAACAGCAGTCGCCTGGCAATCGCATACAAGTGGGGAACAATGCTGCCGCCGGCGCATAACTCTTCGTTTCCATATAGAAGAGCGGTCGCTGTGTCGGTTGGCTGGGTCTATAGCCTCGGTGACAACGAATCTGGTTGTCAGTAATTCAAGATTTCCTCTTTGCGCTCCATAAATAATAAACATCCTCGACAGGGATGCGCCTTTGTTTTGAAAGGTTTTCTCTTCCGCCTTTCAGTATAGATAATGGCTGCTATTTTTTTTTTTCGTCTTGCACTTGGTTTCACGTCAAAGTGACATATCGTTTGAAAATTAAGCACAATAAAAAATTCGATCAAATTTGGATTGGCTGCCAAAGGACACAAGAAAAAAATTCCATGCACCCGATGGTGAATACGGCCCATGTCAGAGACATGAACGACACAATTCAACATTTTTAACGGGTGTCTATATTAAAAATGAAACACAAAGGACAACATTACACAATAAGACAACGTACGGCACACCGTGACACTGATGGAAACAGTGCGACACAACAACAGCAGTGCCCTCGATGCCAGTTATAGGTTTTAAAATTTAATCGAATTGTTCCTTGGGTATCCTGTACGCCCGTGGATTTACGAACATCCGGCATTCCGTGCGTGCGTGTGTCTTGTCACGGTTCGCTCGGTGCTCCGCAGAATATTCCTTGGAAATTTTCGAACAAGACCTCGTATACGAGGACTCTTGTCTCGGGGACAATAGGGAATTCAATTTTATAGTCGTCATAATTTTGTTGTCTGCTTAATTTTATTTTTCCCTACAAAACAAAAAGGAATCCTCTGCGGCGAGGCAGGGCGGGGAATATTAAAATTGCCTTGCCCTGTCGTATAAAATTTTATCGCTTTCGCGAGAATTTTTTACTGATATGAAAATTGGGTGAATTATATGATTAAGTCATTAAGCGGCACATGCCAGGCTGCAGTGACGCATTGAAGGATACTTTATTCATCTCATGTGGCTATGGTTTTTTTTTTTGGTAATTTACGTTGACACTTTTTCAATTAATTAATAACAAAATCTCATTCAAATGCAACTTTGATCAGCAGATACTTACAGACGACATTCAGCTTCCACAGGGTCTCCAGGAACAGTCCGTTCACGTTGGGATTCTCGGAGCGGCACGTTATTGATTTGCCATCGTCGTCCGTGGTCGGCACAAAACTCAATTCCGAACGTGTGGTGTTGTTGAGAATGTCCTCCTGGTTTGCAAGTAAAAAAAAGAAATGAAATTCACTACAGTTGCTGTAATAAGGATTTTCTGCATTACAAAGGGGGTCAGAGGCTTAAAAACCCTCTTTACTTGTTCATGCATAACTTATCTGCATACAATTTTAACAGACGACATTTTGACAGAAACTTCCCCTTGAGGGGGTGTGCCCAGCGGCTACATCGTCCCACTTAACGCCGGCAAAGGTCACTTCTTGTAACTGCTTGACCAACTAATTGACACTTTTTTATATTTAAACTGCAATTACCGACACGAAAGTGCATTAACGTAACCACCCGAGATCCGCCGTTGCGTGTACAAACTCAAAATCAAATATGAAAAGGATACACGCATCCGGATATTTATTTTTTGTATTTTTAAGCCCTTTACCTTGTGACATGGAAATAAATTCAAATCGACTCACCTTCGTCCTTCTCAGCTGGCGCTTTCCCTTGTACCACGTAATAATGGCGTTCGGTCTGGAACCGGTGCTCTCGCAGACGACCTCGTAACGCCTGTCGGCCACCATCGAGCTCGGCGGTTCCACAATTTTCACCGTCAACGGTTTCACTACAAAAAATTATGTTACAAAATACAAAAAATGCCCAACTCCTCCAACACTCACAATGCATATCGAGTAGAAAACTCTTCTCCTTTGGCTTATCCAATTGTGTATTTAATGCCTGACACGTGAATACCGAATTCAAATCCGTCCTCTGCACCGACGGCCATAGCAGGCGATTTTCGATTACATCACCGGAATTTTGCTCATACTGATTGTCTACGAGCAGGCCATTTACCAGCCACCGAACCTGGGGTTGAGGTCGACCTGTAAAACGAGAATGAGAATACAAAAGGATGTTTAACAATGTAATCCTTCGGACGTGGTATAGGCGATATTTTCCAATAAACATCCTGCGACCCCCTTTCAAGATATTTGCACGCTCTGTTCCTCAGGCGAATTTCGCCTTCAAGATTGTGTGTCCCATCTCTATGGCTATGACTATGACCTATAGAAAACAAAACCCGTGTCCTCATAATAGCAAAACATTATCATAACCAAAAAGGAAGATAATTCCGTAATAAATGCCAAACAACAACAGCAGCAGCAACAATAGAAGGAGCAAAATAGGTGAACGAGTGGTGGGGGTTGGGTATATAATACAAAGTAGCCTAAAAAGGATTTTATGTGTCTTGGGTGGATGGCAATTTCCATTCAAAGCGAAAAGACGCAACAGACTCTCCGCCAAGGACGTGAGAAGGCACAAATATTCCCTGCAAAGAAGAAATATACATGCAGACTGGAAAACAATGAATACCACAGTGGAGAAAATTATATGTATTAGTTTTATGGGCCGCAATCGATTTTCCAATATCCTTTTGCATAAAGTTTCCACATGGCTTCATTTCTATGCCTTATGGTATATTGCTTATCCGCTTTAGAGGCTTTTTATCCTTTCTGGCATGAGATATCCTTGCGGTGGACTTTTTTTTTATATATTTTTCGAACTTGTGACGTTTAAAAGTGCTGCTAGTTGGGGTCCTCTGCGAATGTGTCCCCAGGAAGCCAGTTTCGAGGATCACTTGTTCACCGATCTGGGGAACTGCTAGGACTTGCAATAACTTTGCTGGTGACTCTCTCGTTTGACTGACTAATGATTCGCTTTTCAAACTCCGCGCCAATATTTTTAAGTTAAAAGCGTGGAAAGTGTGCATGTCTCTGACTCTTCCTTCTTGTTAAAATTGGGGGGCTTACAAATTGTACCTGTTAAAGAACTAATCTTCGTCCCGTCGTCCGCTGTAACAGCCACCGAAGACAGGACATTTCAACCCCTAACCATGTCCCCCCTAAACCATGCCCAACAGTGGCACA
The DNA here is from genome assembly GCA_936431705.1 of Cheilosia pagana. Lineage (NCBI taxonomy): Eukaryota > Metazoa > Arthropoda > Insecta > Diptera > Syrphidae > Cheilosia > Cheilosia pagana. The sequence goes on from OW386169.1 coordinate 6,053,411, forward strand.
TTTACGCAGTCCCCACTTGAACTAATTAGTATGAAATCGCACGCCTTGGGCCTTAAACGACCCTGCAAATAAATTCTCACTTGTCATCCTTCCAACTCCTTCCACCCTTGCTCCCATTTGCACTCAACTAATGAGACTAAAACTCCAAATGAGCGTAAGGACAATGGAAAACAAAGCAATTACAAGAGAGAACAAAAAATGTTACGTATACGCCATACATCATGGACGTAGTTTGCTGCATAATTCTAATTCAAATTCTTATGACAATTTGTAAGAGCCCACATCCTGGGGCCCTGTGAATGCGCAATTTCCCCACTTGATAAGGACAACGACAAAAAAAATCCTTTCAGTCAACAGAGGAGCCTTTAAAACAAACAAATTCGCAACAACTTACCTCCGACAACACGGCATGTTATAACAATATCGTCACCCTCCTGTTTGGGCCCCAGTTGAGTGCCATTCAATTGTCGACCCCATCGATCAAGGATTATTGGTTGTTCGGGAAGAACTGGAAAAAAATAAAAGAAAAATGCAAAACAACATAAGAACAAGGATAATTCGGTTTTTTTTTCTTCCCCTAATTCTCTTCCCCCATTACAGGAAATCTCGTTAAAGCACACTCTGATTTCAGTCAATTGACTGAGGTTGCCGACATAAAAGGGATAAAGGGAGAAAGGATTTTCTTCCATCCCAGCGGCATATATGTATTATTTGTATATGTATGCCAGGGAGAAAAAAAAGTAAGAAAATCCTCCTCCACTTTGGGACGGTAATTCATAACTCCTTGGTATTTGGATTCTTTGAATTCCCTTAGATGTGTGCTTCCTTTCGCAAGGAAAAGAAAATTTAAAAAATATTCATTCACAAGTCATACTTACTTATTACGGATAAATTAAATCGAAAGCTTTGCGTTTGACTTGTACGAAAGTCAATACGGCAGCGGTAGACTCCTTGATCGTGACGTTTGATGTCCTTTTGATTTTGTTTTTTTGTATCCATGTCGTGGTTGGGGAAAAATAGAAGAGGGAAAATATTTATTAATTTGAGAAAATATTTCATTTTGGGTCTTGAAAATATTTATACAGAGTCCTGATCTCATTGAGGGGATTATAGCGATAATTAGGCGGCGGTTGTTATGTGGAATTGATGAGCGCATGTAGGGCAAGTACAATTTCTTGATTTTTAGAAATGAAATGGTGAACTTTATAAAAATGTATAACCCCTGAGGGCAGTAAGGAAACCATTTATGAGAATTATGTTGAGACGTTTGACAGATTGGCCAGGGCGCAAAGTTTGAGAAGCCTTCAGACGCAGTAACTTAGTCGTGATTAGTCCGCTTTCCATAACGAAGTACAATTTTTTTCACTGCGCCATGTCTTACAGACATCCGAGGGTGTAAATGTCCTTAAGGGTCCTTTAGGGTCGAGGGTACGTTGAACCCGAAATTGGTGCGTTGCGCATATAGTGTGCGACCGGCATAACACATTTCAGTCAAAATTGTGGTAAAATGTATAACAACTTGTAGACCAATTGAATAGGCTACTTTTGGACTTCTGGCCAAGTCCTATTTCATTTTCCCGCTCTGGCCGCTCTGGTTGATGTCCGACTGACAGTCATATAATAACGATTCCATTAGGTTCGAGGGGAGCTACTTTTAAATTCAGCTCGTAATGTCGAAAAAGAGCTCAAATAGAGTGTGAGGGACGATTCCATTTAAATTTTTTTATCAGCATTTTTTGACTACAGCGAAAGAGTTTTCATGCGTGAATGCACCTAAGGAAGTTCACCTCTCTCTTGGTCCTTGTTTCATAAAAATCGGATTTGAAATAACGCAGCAATCGGTACGACAAAAACCCGATTTCCATTGATTTAGTGATACTAAAAGTGCAAGGATAACTAAATTCAATACCAATACTCTAAAAGACCTCAACACATGTCGGAAATTCATCACCACACTTAACGGCAAAGCATCGAGTTCAGTTGAATTAGGCGAATCATCTATAGCCGCGATGTGGGGCAAAGTAAAAAGCGCGTTTATAGGGGCTGGCTCCGAAACTGTGCCTTAAATTTGGAAAGCTAGAGACCCCTGGATATCCCAAGACACCTGGGACTAAATCGAGTATCGTAGCTCGTTGAAAATTAAAAGCAAATGCGGTAACAGAATTTCAACGTAAAGTGGATCTACGGATCGAGTACCGAGTAGCTCACAAGACAGTGCAGCGCTGTGTAAGGCGCGACAGGAGAAAAAGAATGGACAAAACTTGCGGAAAGCGCTGTAAGAAGAGAAGACAAGAGAGTGCTGTACAAAATTGCCAAGGATATTGTTGGATAAAAAAAAAAAAAACACCAACCATCCTGTTTTGGACTATTGGTTACAATCGAAGATCTACTGCGGAGATGGAGGGGCCATTTTTGTGCCCTGCTAAATGATGAATCAGATGAGCTGTGTCCAACAATAACCTCACAGCAGCAAGATATGCGGCAATCTTACAGGGGAATTGACACCGGACGCCCAACAGCTGCAGAAATCAAAACCGCGATCAATCTCTTAAAAGTCAACAAAGCAGCTAGACCGAGTTCCTGAAAGCAGATCCCGACAGGAAGACGAAAAATACCGCAGGGACTGGAAGGATGGAGTTATTGTTAAGATACCAAAGAAGGGAAACCTCAAGAACTGCAATAACTGGCGTGGTATTACCGTTTTGTATGTTTTCCCGAAAATAGTGGCAACTATCATTCTCGAATGGACAAAGGACAGGATCAAAAATACGCCCAAGAGGCATCAAGCGGGCTTTCGTAGTGGTCGGTCTTGTGTGGATCACTTCAACACTCTTCGTATAATACTCGAACAGTCAACCGAGTTTACGTCACCGCACTACCTTATGTTCGTAGACTTTGAGAACGCCTTTGACCGAGTCAACCGCTAATGGGGCTGGAAATCTTTAGATAGGAGAGGGATTCCTCCGCAGAATGTTGGTGTTATTAAGGAGTCCTATCATGCCGCAAGATGCTTCGTTCTGCATAATGGACAGCTTTCGGACTCTTTCGATTTGCGACAGGGAGTAACACAAGGGGATATTCCGCAGCCAATTCTGTTTTTAATGGCGATAGACGATGTAATGACTACCACCGTAGGTACAACTGAGAGACATGGTATCCAATGGAGACCGTTTGAGAGGCTAAGCCACCTGAATTATGCTGACGAGTACCAACAGCAGGATGAACGAGAAATGCCAATCACTTCATGTGAACGGAGAGATGGCTGGCCTTAATATCAATTGCAACAAGATCAAAGTAATGCACACCGGTCGCTTAGCACATCAGCCGATTATTCTGAGACAGACGCCCATTGAGGAGGTCAAACAATTTAACTAGGCAGTTTGGTATCGTCCGATGGAGGAACGGATCTGGATGTTAAAAGCAGAATAAGTAAATCCCGCAGCACTTTTGGAATTTTGTCTTCAGTATGGAACTCCAGTCAAATTGCCCATAGCACCAAGTTAAGACTCTTCGAATCCAACGTCAAATCAATACTGCTGTATGCCTGTGAAACCTGGAAAGTCTCTACATCCATCTCGAGAAGATTACACGATACATTCTTCTTAAGATCCGATGGCCGCAAAATTATATCGAAATTAGGAAGTGGCGCTGGATTGTCCACAAGTTGAGGAGACCAAATGACAACATCGCAAGGCAGTACTTCGAATGGAATCCTCAAGGTACACGGCGAGTTGGTAGACGAAGAACAACGTGGAAATCAACTATTCTGACCGAAGTAGCATTACAGCGTAAAACGTGGCCACAGCTGAAGTATCTGGCCGCTGATTGAGAAGGATGGAGAAACTTTGTCGCCGTCCTATGTTCCACCCGGAGTTGAAGGAGTCATATACCTTGCTTGGGCACAAAACTTCCTGCTGATCCAAACAGGGACTCATAGACTCCTTACTCAGAAGCTCATTCGTAAAAGGTCGGCTGCGCCTCTTACCAATTTTAATCATAGATCACCATCCGATTGTGTGCAAACGGTTAAAATAAACCCAGCACTCCAAACAACACAAACAATTCGACAAAGTTTTTCACTCAATTTAAATCCTTTCAAGGGGTTGTTATCGATAATCCTTTTACCCTTTTCTGCACTTTCGCCTTTTCAGCTATTCTCTCCGTCTCCCCCGTATATATAGATTCCCTAATGCAAACACACAAAACAATATAATGAAGAGATAAATGAAGTAACGCCCCAGAAATTCACACTGGAAGCCTAAATAAATACAACATTTTTCTATCTAGAAAGATAAGGAAAAAACAAACAGCACATTTTTGTATATCCTTCGATGAGCGGCAACTGTGCATTGGGATATGGCTGAAGAAAATTGAAAGAGGTCTCACAGGTGGGTCAGAGAAATCCCCTTAACGTGTGGCAACAATCCAAAAAGGATTAGCCCCCAAAAACGAACGGCATTTTCTTGTGAGGTATTTATGGCCTCCCCCCGGAGAGAAATAGCATAAGGATATTATTTCACCCTTTTGCGATGGACCAGAGGGAGAGATGCACACTTGATATGCTGCCACGCATACTAATGTCCTTTCAATGGCAGTTTTCTCTCTCTGTGTGTGTGTGTTTGTATTTGTGTTTGCGGTTTTATCCAATCAAGTAAGTGAATATCGGCCCGTCTAGTCAATTAAGTGTTCACCCATAAATTAGAAAAGTTGGTAAGGTTTTCGCGTGCCAAGCGGCATTATCAGATACCGCCTTTGGCCCTAGCCTTATCTAGCGAAAAAAAAATCAAATAAAAATAAATGGAAAGGGAATATCTTTTAATTTGTTTGAACACAAAAACGGCGAATGAAATTAAGAGAAAGGACGACTCACCTTTATTTCCAACGATGCTGGGGATGAATCAAAGTGAAATTTGGCACGGGATCCGAACACCTCGGGCGCCGACCAATGTCGTGGCTGTTCGGTGTTAAGTTTATCGCGAACGTCAAAGCTGTAAAAGAGACCAACAAAAAATACGGGATAATCTGCAATCGTTTGTAATCCTTTTTTAAAGCAAAAAAAAATAAATAAAAATCTACTATCTGCTAGGGCGGTGAGATGTAATTTATTTTTAAAGGACCTGGGGTTTGTCGCTGTGGCCCACAATGAGGTGGTAATGGGATTTACATTTTATTTTTTTCGTTGCCGGCCTAATTTACATTTAATTGCAAGGAGACGGAAGAAAGGGGGATTTTAAAGGAGTCCATAATTTTTCTTTTCATTTATTTTCTAAACAGAATTTAAGTTGGTTTAATTTTATTTAATAGATTTGCTAATTTAAAAATAAAAATAAAAAATAATAAATAAATAAAAATAAAAGACAAAAAAATTAGAAAACTCTCCTTAAACTTTAAAATAAAAAAATATTAATTAAATATAAACAAAAGACGAAAAGTTAAGAAAAACTCTCCTCTTTCGCACTGCAACTACCGCACAAAAGTAATAAGTACGACGTCCTTTTCGTGGCGACAAGTTTTCAGAACTGAAGTTCATCCTTTTCAGGCTCCTTGCTCACTTCTCCTCCTTGGCACATTGATGGGTTTGTAACCAACTGCCTTACTACACTGCGCGCTACATTTTTTTGCTGGCTTTTTGTTTTTTAAATATTCCACTTGTGAGAAAAGTCCCCGCTTCAGTTTTCCGCATGAGCGCCAAACAGCACTGACCTAGACTCGCAGAGAGTGAGACAAAATCTGGGTTAATGACTATGCGTATGGTGTACCTTTCGCCGATGAAAAGGACTCATTACGCACGCATATGCGGATTTCGAAATAATATTCATTGCATCAACTGCTGAATGCATTTGGTTTTCAATTACTTCAGTAAATGTTTGGATGAATGATTTTTAATGAAAAGAGGTCATCCAATGAATCTATTTTGAATTTATTCGCGTTTACTGGAGCCCAATGGAACAACGCATCGAGGTGTGGGGAAAGGAGTGTTGCTTAGGTGCAATTACTGTCGGTGCGAAAAGTTATGAGTTGCACTCACAAAAGTGGTAAAATAAAGTGTCCTCGATATACTCCGTAAAAATGGCAAGAACTGGGACGATTTACAGCCGACGTGGTCCGAAGAAATAATGCTAGCTTTGCAAGCGAATTTCCACAAGTGTAACGCATTTTTGTAACGCGCAGAGTTTGAAGCTTAAGTCAGCGGGATACCCAAGTCGACAGTTTCACAGGAGCTGGCTAAATTCCCCGGAACTTGCAAAGTTGTACACTTGAAGCTTCAAAACTAATTTTCTAATTTTTCTCTTAAATGTAACGCATTTCTGGAACACTTAGTTACAAGTAGATCCCATAACCACGTGGCAGAAAAATTCAGCAGGCCCTTTAAATAGAACACTTTTTCAATAAACGACATTTCACAGGACGCGACAACTCAGACAGACAGGACAATCTGCATCGTAAAGTGTAACATTTCGTTACAAGTAAGCGTTACATAAACATAAAGTTTGCAAACTATTGAGCTGCTACATTTCCTCTTTCAAAACACATAGCTCCTAGGTACTCGAAACTTGTAAGGACTACTCGAATAGTGTAACAAAATTCTATTTCTACACCTCTGTTGGGTCCGCCGGTTTCTCCATCTCACCGCATTGATTTTTCAAACAGACTTCCTCGTCAATAGTTCCCATCCCAGTGCTTCCATACTGCCTACGGCCAGGTGCCTCGTTTAAAAAAAGACCTAACCGAGAATATAAAAATACACCCTTCGGCATACAGAAAAGGGGGGGATAAAAATACTATCGATTATCACCAACCCCCCGTCCCCCAGCTCGAGGTTATTCATGAGTGGTGATTACAGAAGGTTACCTCATACATAACAAAAACAAAACAAAAAAGACCTTTATGGCTATATTCCTGGTGATAGAAAAAATTCTACAACCGTCTACCATACACTCACCTGTACAAGGGTATGCCAGCGTTATCCCGGAACCACAACACCATGTAAACATCCTCCAATTGTGCCACTATTGGGCATGGTAGCGTCACCGATTTACCTTCAACAGCTTCAATGTCCTTTGTCTTGACTGTGTAAACAGAGTTTGGCGTGTGTGTGTTTGTGTGATTTTTTCCATTACCATGATTGCAAAATAACATGAAAAGAAAGAAGGGACACAGAAAAATAAGTTACTAAAGAGAAGGACACAAAAAATAGGTATAAGGTATAAATTCCCCACTCGGCACAACAGTGATTAAGTTTAAATTAAAGTAAATTATTAGAGATGTGTAGAGAATTGGTGCTTTTCCGACCACTAATGGACATCAACAAATTATGGCCCATTGGATCTGAGTGTATGTCCTTTTTTTTAATCGCCGCAGAGGCATTTGTTGTGCGCGGCGTTAATTAAAGGACTGTATTTATGAGCTTGATGATTTTCTTTGGAAATCTATTTCGATTGCTATCATGAATGATGATGGGATTTGTGATGGAAGGATGTATACCCGACACCCGGGATGACAATAAATTTTGCAAAAGGCAATTACAACTTATCGGCTATGGCGCACACATTATTATGGTTAATAAAATTCAAGAGTTATGAGGCGGATTATCTGGAAGGATTATGCAATAAAGTTGGGACGTCCTTAAGGCGGTTATTTGTGTTAGTTTAGATTTGATTACATATTTGCATCAATCAAGTGCCTTATAAAGGAGGCGGTTTACAGGAGTATGGCAAGGTGCAGCTACATAGTTTAGATTTTTGCTGTGAGCTGCGCTGATGGAGAATTGTTGGTGCAGTTTCTTTTGAGCATTGCTCAGGTTAAGGACTAAGAAAGAGAGACGATTGATGAGCTTAAACGAATCAGGGATGAATTATGTAAATATTTAGATTTGTTTGGTCCCTGCAATAAGCCGCTGTGGAGTTAGAACCATGCACTTAGCTCGAAGTGGGATAGCCTTGGATTTAGACCTTTCATGTTCAGATCCCTTAAGTGATATATCAATTTTTAACGCGCGTAAACCTTCCCTGATAAATTCACATCATAACAGTGAAAACTGCATTAAAATCCGTTCATTGGGTCTCGAGATTAGCGGCAACAACTCTTTTTTGGACTTTCCTTAAAACTATGGATTTGCATTCCCATGCCATAAGAGATGCTGGAAACATGTGGAAGAGGTTTGATTCTTTCGAAAACGGCTTCAACAATTTTAACCAGAATTGATATATGAGCTTAGGTAGCTAAGGTCAACATGGATCCATCTCCAGTTTTTCATCAAAAAATCAAGTACCTAACTGAAGGTGCATTTGAAAATTGTTCGTATCTCGAAAACGGCCAATACAATTGCAACTAAAATTCTTTCCAAAGGTAATTTTAACATTTCTAACTTGATAGCAAACTCAGTTTTTCTCTAAATCATCTAACAATGGATTTTTGAAAAAATACATATTTTGAAAAATTGGTTTTCTTTAGTTTCCAAAAAAAAAGCTCTAACGATTCTTACAAAAATCCATATTTATAGTAAAATTGATGTTCTAAAAATAATTGCGTCCTTTATTTTTCATTAAAGTCATCGGAAACTCTGGTTTTGAAAACTGTTCAGTGTTCATATCTCGAATACACCGTTTTCGATTTGCACAAAACTTTAAAAACCTGAACAATACATTGTACATAAGTTTTTAGCTAATAGTTGAACAAAACGTTGCAAATTTTTTTAATAGTTTGTTTGCATAATTTTTCGAAAACCGCTCCAACTATTTTTACAAAAATATATAGGATAACATAAGTATTGCTAATGTTATCCGTATTACAAGAAATCCTGAAAAATAACTTGTTCGAACTCGATATATAGAAATTCTTGAGTTTTCCGATTACCATCCCTCGTAGACCTACGTCACTCCCTCAAGCATTGTCCACCTATCCACTGTCAAAATCAAAGGCACGACCGAACAGAACCCACACAACTATCTACCTCTAAGTGAATACTTTAGAATTCCTTTTGGGAATACGTGTTATGTGCTTTTATAGCCATCAATTTGGCGAGCCTTGTTAATATAAACAAAACAAAACGGAACGAAACCGGTCCAAGTCACGTTGCCCGCCCGAAAATACCATTATCCTCTTCATAAAGAAGAAGCAAACAACGAGAAGAAATGAAAAGAAAACACACTCACAAACAAAAACAACAATAATCCTGAGAGGACAGTAAATTATCCTGATGGAATGCAATAGAACAGAAGTAACGTCTCAACTCAAAAGGATACTCCAGCGAATAACAAATAATACACACCGAGTTGCTCCGTTCTTTACGAGTATTATTCTTCGTTTTTTTTATCGTCCCTTTTTTTACTTGCTTCTCCTTGGCAAAGAAAAAATTTAAGGACACATGCGAATAAAAATTCGACACTAAATCCCAGCCAGAGTGAGTACCTACTGCCGATGAGTTTTATTTCGACAGCAATTACACCTGACCACAAAAGGGTTTTGAGCGCCACATTTTGATATGTCCTTGAAATGGAGGAAAATAAAGCGCAACTATATGACGTGTCCTTCAAACGGACAGTTCACTTCATAGAACCATAAAGACCATACACACATGTCGAAAGTCGACATTGTAGTCAAAATGAACCGTGCAGAGGGAGACGAGCGACCATTTAAAGTAATAGCTGGGATGTCCTTCGGGCGAGTTGAAACGATGACCATCTATAGTACTTGGGGCCAGAGAATGTGGCAAATGGGATTGAAGCAAAGTAATGGGGTGCCAGAGGAAGCATGAAAATGACAGTTTTACAGGCAATCTAGTTGGGACAGGACGATTATCTGAAGTAGTTGTGTTGGGTAGTACCTCAAAGTATGAGTCCTAGTTGGGGGTCACTTTGGTGCCCTTACAAGTGATGGGCCAACATATCTGAAGGGGGATTAGGTCAGTTCTGAAATGGAAGTGGTTTTCATTAAAATGGACTCGACGTTCAATTTTGGGGGTCTCTCTGGTGAAGTTCTGACGAAAAGGTATCGCTTTTCGGATAGCACCTATCTTCTAATGTCTTTTTAAGAGTTCTTACAACTTTTCGCTGTTCGTTGCAAGTTCGTTAGTGCGGGGTTTTATCGGTCCCAATATCGTTTGCTCTGTATTTAGGGTCCTTGGTGAAGGAAGGTCGCATTCAATGGTGGCTTAAAATCAGTAAAACTATCTCCAACTTCGTAGAAAACCAATTAAGTTCAATGTCTCTCTCCAATATTAAATAGCTTACGTTTTAACCAAAAAACGAGTCTACTTTCAGGCGCCACTTTAAAAATGTAGCTTCTTTCCGTGCACCACGCTCTCAGAGAAATTCCAAAAATTAAAAAAATCCTGTTTAATTTACTCCAACTTGTGTGGACGCAAATGCATCCAACCCTTCTCTTTATCGACCCAGCGACATTGGTTTAAAAATTAACTCTTCCATTCCACCGTTCGTACGTTTCGTTTCAACTTAACCAACTATCTGAAGTTACATAAATCTCTGTGCTCGTAATTAGGAAAGTAGAACATGCCAGCGGACTTTATCCTTGCTTGGCATTTATTTTAGTTTTTTTTTTTTTCTCCACCAATTTCCTCTCATTGGGTGTTTGTCAAAAGGTAATAGTCTGGCCATCGATATCCGTCTCTGTTCTCATTAAACGGATATCAATCGATTGCGTCTTTGAAAAAGAAAAAAACTTATCTCCGCCAAAATGGAATTCTCGCTTCACAAAGACAAATCGATAAGTTGAAGGAAATAAATCCTTGTGGATGGTATGGGGAATTCTCTGGAGAGGCGCAGCTTAATTGTGATTTCCACTAAATTTGTCAGACGAGTCAGGCCCTCATCCACCCTTCGAAAGGAATTTTTTTTCATATATCTACAGGGATATCTGAGGGATCGGCCGAGACAAAATTGGACCCCATTTTTATACTAACTTACTTTGTAACTTTTGGCGGCGCTTACAGTCCGGGATTGCCCGCAGTCACAACCAACAAGCCCAGCTAGCTGCTAAATAAGTTGGTTGAGGTTGCATTTGAATTATGCACGCCACCTCAGGATGCGTGTTCCTCTGCTACGTTGTCTGCCATGGGTGAACTCAAAGACTCGTTTTTTACGTCAATTTCGCACATAAAGTTCTTCGATAAATCTTCTCCTGGACCGAATAACGCCCTAAGAGTCTTTTTCTCAAATCATCCCAGGAGGTTTTCATCAAATTTTGACAGCGTCTATGGTTCTGCGCCTTACAGCAGGACCGGGACTACGATTTGTCGGACTGTGAACGTTAAGACCTTTCACGTTCAGCTCCCTTAAGTGATGGAGCAGCTTTTAATGCGCATAAACCCTCCCTGAGAAATTTAGCTCATAACATTGAAAACTGCTTTCAAATCCGTTCATTGGTTCTCAAGATTAACGGCAACAACTCTTTTTTTGACTTTTCTTTAAACTATTTATGGGATTCGCATTCCCATGCCATAAGAGATGCTGGAAAAATGTTAAACGAGTTCAATTTTTTCAAAAATGGTAGACTTTTCTGGGATAAAAAGGTTTAGGACGGTCACACAATTCAGCCGAAAAGATCTTGCAACATCCAGGAGACATTTTTCTCTGTAGTTGACGCAGGCAAGAGCAAATCCTTTCTTGTGAATGGGGTACTCGATGCTGAGGTTCCATTGGTCGTCCCGTTTTTACAGATGAGTTAGTACATGCTTATAAGTAAGCTCTGCCTTTTGTTCTACGATAGTTTGGATATCGCTTATCTCACTTGGTGTAGGTCGGGTGGACGAATGGGTCCAGACTGTATAGGACATTCTGCCCGACAGCGGTTTGTTGATCTTCTCCGCCGTTAAAAAGTCTGCAGAAGTGTTGCATCATCAGTACCGAATGTGAATCTACTTCTGTGATCCCATGTTCATCTCTGCAGGATTCTGTTCGGGCGTGGTATCCTTGGGTGGATCGTTTTAACCTCTGGTAGTAGCTTCTAGTGTTCTGTCTTTTTCCTTCTATGAAGTCCGCGTTCCTCCCTTCTTATTCACCCGTAGAGCTCGCGGGCAGCTCTCTCCGTTGCTTTGGTCCTTGTCTGCAGCACTCTGCTTGATAGACCTCGTTCTTGGCTGCATGTGCCTATCATCACTCTTCGTCGAACCAGTGGCTTCGTTGTGGTAGGTGGCGGGATCTATTACAACTGGTCCTCTGCGCTTGATTCTGGCGAAGCTGACAATGAGCTTACTGAGAAGTTAAAAAAGACGCGGTTGGCAAAGTTGTTGGCGGTATTTTGCGGTAGCATTTTCCACTTGCCAAACGCTAATAGCTCCCAAAACGAAATCATTGTTTTCCTTATTCCTTGATTTGGAGTTCTTGATTGTTTTCTAAATGAGGAACTGATAGTTGATTCGAAAACTGTGAACAATTATCCTATTTCATTTAGAGGAATTGATGCCGTGAGTCCTTCTCCCCTTCCTTTTCGTATACAAATAAATTTATTATGGCGAATCCTGTCCTCGTGTGTGCTCTCTTGCGCGCGTCCTACTTTCAAGCCTTTCAGGCAGACAACGACAACGACAACGACGACGGTACAATAATAAAATGGGAAAGTCATCTCAGGAGGGCTGTCTTCTGTCGGTTAGCCAAATGGTAAACGTTTAAGGGAATTAAATCGACTATGCATACATGCTCGCTCGTGTTTGCGCCACTCTTTCACTCTCTCAGCGCCATCACACTAAGAATAGGTTATTTATGTGTGTGCGACATTAATGGTGGCCCTCTTTAATGAGATGCTTCTTCATAAAAATGAGATTTCATCGCAGTCCCCTCGCCCCTTGACACAAGAAGATCTGGTTAAAAAAAAGGACCAACAGTGCGACACCTCTTATCTACGAGTATCCCCGTCAAAGCGCCTCCATTACCATTATTATCTGCCATGAGCCCCGCAGCACATTCAAGTACAAACGCCTCCCAATGCTCCCGCTGAAAATCTAACCCACACAATAGGAGCTTGACTGGGTGGGGTATCCTTGTGGAAAATTTTGGGCAGCACACAAATAAATTATAAATCGCCCCCAGGCCAAATGAATATTAAAGCGAACATCAACAAGGAGTAAAACACGCTGCAGATTCGTGTTTTGTTAAGGAGCAGGAGCGACACCGACCACCTTCCGATCGAACTCCTTCCCGATACACGCATCCATGGGACAATGATGTTCTTTGTTTGATGCCCTCGGCTAGACATGACACGTCACTGAATCTATGCCAAAGTAATCGCGCTCCAAAGGGCACATCTCGATTTTATTACGCCGAATAAAAAATAACACAAGAAGAAAACTACCTCCCCTCCCCTACCGGGGGAAAAAAAAAGGAAATAGGACCCCCTCAGCCATCCATTCATATTTGTGCTCCATCATCGAAAATCCGCAACAGCAGCATGCGACATGACATTATTAAAGGACTATCAACTCATTCGATTTGTTCGTTACACCATCGTCGTCCTCTGAGGTTTATTATCCTTTCGATGTGACACAAACACGTATATCCATAGAGAGAATACGCCGCACCAATAAAGTATGTAAAAAGTGGCACAAGTTTGGAATTTCTGTTATATCATGTGTGACATAAAAAGGATCCTCCACACCCGCACACTGGGGACCAGCTATGATGATGATGATGGAATATATGTATAGAGTCAGGGAAAATTGGGGCCATACACAGGGAAAGTTGAAAAGGATCTATCACCTCTATTACATAGTCGACTCTAAATATTAATATTTAGTCCCTTTTGATGGGGGGAGGGTTCTGTGTATTTTTTTCCAGTCAAATGGTTGAAATTGTAACCAAATGTGATGTGACAGTAAAAATAAATGTCCTGACGAAGGACAGCTTTGTTTTAGATTTCTTTTTTGTTGTTATTTTTCCATTTTGCTGTCATGTGCATGGTGTGTCCTTTATATGTGTCTTTGCGGTCCTTTGGAGTATTGCTTGTGAGACTTAAATTTGTCATCTGTCATGGGGTGAAATCCTGCTAATAGAATTTGGAAAATGGGATCTGTGATGGTGGGGGGTTCCGGTTCATAGTTTAAAAATTAATTTAGCCAATAGCTGTAGGTATCTGTTCTCTGCAAGGGAGTAGTTTATCTTTGGAGATCCGGAAAGTCGGTTAGCACTATTGAGCCGTCTCTAAAAAATGAAGGACACTTACTAAGTAGAAGAATGACTACGATTTTAGTTTGCGCGCCACCTAAAGCAAGTTCGGATCCGGGTGCGACTCAAAGACTCTACAAACTTCGACTTTGACCATTTTTGGCTGCGACTTCATTCAGTACTCGACTGTCGATCGAAATGAAGGAAGCTTCGAACCGACGAGGATAAGAAATTCGACAAATTTGGGAGAACGTGGTGAGCTGTCAATTATGGAAACGTACGATGGGTTAATTTTAACTCAGTCTCTAGTCCGCAATGCCTTTGAATGCCAATAAAAAAAGTTCAAACAGCAAGCATCCTTAAATTCTGAAATCAAAAGACCCTCTCCCTGCGAAACTGAAGCAAAACATTCAAAGAAAATCAAACTCACCATCGATTCGCATGGACATTTGTTCAAATAGTAGCCAAGGGCAAAGTGTCCCTCGTCAAAGACATGCAAACTGTCTATGTGATTCCAAAAAGGCAAATGATAACAAATTTGCGTATTTTGATATGCAAAAGTAAAAGCTATACATATATGGATGAGGTTAAAAGAAAAAAGGACAAACCCTTTTCGCTTACATGCTCTAATAATTTCAACACAAGCCGCACATGGAGAACTTTTTTTTTTTACCCATTTATACCCAAATAATACAACGTAATGAAATGTCAACAAATTGTATTTATCCTTTATTCGAAAAGGAATAGAGTTGAGCCTTTGAAAATAATGTGCGTAGATAATTCTCATTTTTGTAGGTATCCTTTGTCAGACCTTTTTTCTGTTTTTTTTTTGGTTGGTCATAGAGAGGACAGCTGTCGAATGAGTTACATACACCTTTGGGCAGACATGGGTTGGGTATGGGAATCCAATATCGTACATGCATGCATGTGGCTCTGTGTGGGAAGTTGTGCTCATCAAAATTGCACGCATGGTTGCAAATAGTTTTCTGTGAACTGATTTGACAAGTTTAAGCGGAACAGCTCGGTCAGGGACACAGTTTTCTGGGCGCTCATTAGCGAGGTCATAAGACACATGAAGAGCGGCTCTTCCCATTAAATGAGTCTTTTAATTGAATGCAAATTAACTAGCAACGACAATAAAGGACGTCGTGAGTAGGATTTCATCTAGTTTTATGGGCTTTCTTTATGTGGTAATATAAGAGAAGGCTAATAGCCACCTAGAGCGGATTGCCTGTTACACATCCCCATCATTACAAACATTATAATTGCGAAAGTTACTGCGTTTGTTGCCTTTTCACGCGTAGACCGCTAAATTAATTTTTATAAAACTTGGTATAGAGATAGATGGGACATTGGAGAAGAACATAGGCTACTTTTTGTGGCGAAAGCAAACTTTTAAGGGGATGAAATAGGGGATGAAAGTGTGTTTGTAAATTTTTCAATTAAAAATTATATATAAAACTTTCCGATAAGCCTCGCAAGCATTAATCTAGCGAATAGCTCTAGCAGAAATCGAGCTTCGAAAGTAGCCATCAGCAGAAAAGAATCTGAGGAGCAGACTCAGGACCGGCAAATTTCAGATGCCGAGCGTCACGCAGCTCAAAGAGCTTCAGTGACCTTAAAGCAGACCGTCATCCGTCATCGATACCTGCAGAGGCCTCTCAAGAATCCGACAGGTGACGTGTTTCAAATTATTTAAACCAATGATTAGTTCTTATTGGAATAGATGAGAGATGTAGACAAGGACACTCTGTAAGTGACATCGTACCATTTATAGAATTTCTGAACTTTTTAGAATCGTAAGGGGTGCCTTTCCAAAAGTTGAAGCTGAAATTTTGTGCTCCAGTCCGAAATCCCACGCATCAAGACTGTGCATATGGCTACATTATTATTCATCTAGGAAACATTCTCTTTAGTTTTACTAAATACATATTTTCAAGGCACAATTGCGCAGTACAACTAAATGAAAAATCGCCCAATAATTTTTGAACTATTTTCGCGACGCCGGAAAGTCCAAAAAATGGTAAAAATACACAAAAAAAAATTCCAAGTGACCAAATTAAAGTTCCCCTAATATTTGCTATTTATTAATGAGTAATCGTACAAAAAATTTGTTTCAATTCCCTGAAGCTAAAAGTCAATTTATTTTCTCAAAAAAACTTTTTGTTTTATTTTCTGAAATTTTTTGGAAAAAAATTCTTAAATTTCAGAAAAAAAAATGCTAAATAAATATTAAATATAAGTTAAAAATTCGTGCGAGTTCTTCGCTTTAATTTTCTGAAATTTACTGATTTTTTAATTGTTTTTTATAAAACATTTTTTTATTAAACATATCTTAAGCTTTAGAGAGTTTAAGAAAATAAGAGCCAAAAGATTGCAATAATTCCGTACATATTTTTTACCTAACTTATGTTTATAAATTGTGTGTTTTAAACTATTATTAATTAAAAAAAAATTGGTTACCTTTTCACGACAAAACAATTGGACAGTTCTTTTTTTCTTAACGAATGATTGGGGAAAAATTAGCTACTCGAAGTATGTACTAATTCTACGTAGATGAAGTCGCGGGTATCAGCTAGTAGAATATCAAGCATCTCTATAAATCAATTTGAAGAGGTGGCAGTTCGGTTTTCTAATAAAATCTCCTCCAAAAAGTGGGCATGGTCCAGCAAAAGAAAGTGATGCTTCGCGTTGCAGTACGTTCAAGTTCGTTTTTGAGTGATATTTTTTACAGCTTCATACAAATTGTTTTCCGATATCCTTCGACAACAATCAGGAATTGCTAATCTGACGCTGGAAATGTTGGCCGGAAATCTGGAGTTCATCTTCTCGGGAAAGGACCACTTTTGCCTCAGCGGCTATGTCAAAATGGCTCAAATTTCCCTTACTGGAGCGAACACAGTCCGCAAGTGTTCGTCCAAAGACTGACTGTTTAGTGATATTTACAACATTTCGGCTTACATATCGGACCGAGTCATCAAAAATTGGAACGACCACTTGAAGCACTGCCAACGCAGCCGAGGCGGCCATTTAAATGATGCGCTATATCACACACAGTGGCATGAATGCATAACTTCAACATCTCACGCAGTTGTGAGTTTATTTATTTGTATTCCCTATCGTTCTTATCTAGTCACCCTGTAGTTATTTCTAAAAGAAACCGATTGAAGAAGTTCTTTTGTTAAAATAACCCCTTTTACAACCTCTTATCCTTTTGTTGGGTTTAATACTTTTTGTGTAGTAGTTATTTAATGCTTTCCTCGTTATCTTCAGTGAAGAAAAATGCGGCAAAACAATACATAAAAGAAAGAAGCTTAGGTAGAAAAATAGAAAAATGTACTTGTACTTAAAATTAATTGCACAAATGTTATTCGCGCTCGTGCATGAAGTGGATTTGTCTTTCGTTTGCCTTTAGTGGTGCTTGTTCCTTGTCTACGTCAGCATTTTCTCCTCCGGTTTGTTTATTTTCTTCAGTTTAATACCATCATTTGGAAGGATTATTGCTACTCCTGTGAATAATTACAGCGACTGCAGTTCTCCGAAACAATAAAAGTTGCTTCGCAGTTTAAGTTTCTATTTCTTTCATGTTTAAATTAGGTACACTTTGTGGGCTTTTACAACTCTCTAGACACTTATCAAGTGTTTGAAAAATATCATAGAATATAATAACAGAGAGAGAGGGCTTCAAGCAAAGTTGTGGATCCCTTCAATTATCCAATAGAATAAAACACATGAACCTAAATTGAGGACCACTTAAATTGATGCGTTCTTCGAAAAAAATGCACCCACTCTTCTTCACTGCTTTAGAAACAATGCCAACTTGTTCCACACACACAACAAACCCTGTTCTTCATTCCGTGCAGCGAACAAATCACAAAGCTCTTCTCAACTGCTCTTTGTCCTGGAGAAATTCCATTAAACTCTCGCAAACAGACTAAAAGTGGACACGCAAAAAAGAAACCACATCAAACCAAAATCTAGAATTGAATTCTAATTCCCAAGAGCAATCGATGGAAACCAATGAATCCTTCAAACTGGCATTTCCAAGAGAACTCTGCGCAAAGAAAACTTGAAGCAATTTTCTCGAATTCAATTGGTTTGGAAAATATGTAGTTCAACTGCAAACATGTCTGTTGACTTGGCGTTTGCCCTCCAACTTCACAAGGACAACGTCTCGATGACAGGAGCAGAGGAAGTACATTACCATTAACTCGGCACCAGTTGGACACTTGTTTGACTTTAACAATTGACATGGCATGTTTGGTTGATTTCGTTTTGGAAAGTTGGACTCTTGACAAAGGAGCAATAGGAGGTGGGGAATAGTTTCAAATAAATTAAAAACGTTACAGTGTTTCAATCTGATGTTGGAAAGTTGTTTACCTCTGGGTTTCGAGCTAAAGTTGGAGGTTTATAGGTTGATGCTTAAAGACGGAGTTCGATTTGAGAGATACCATTTACGGAGATCCAAAAAAAATCATAAAAGACTCCGATTTACATTTTCTGGTAAAAGTGTAGGTCCGCCGATGGACTGCTTGGGTACCCCACTTCAATTTTGCATCATCAAATCATGCGACTTTCGTTAGAAACAAGGATACGCATTTTAAAGTAGTAGAACAACAATTTGCGACGTCATCAAAGTACCCGCTGGGCGTTCATATACTCAAAATATATTTGACTCCGACAAACTTACAAAAATCGTTTAAAAAAAACGATTTTCTAAGCGTGTAAAAGTAGAGGCCCACGCCCAGAGCCTTGTGGCACTCCAATTTTATTTCTGTTGATTCTCTCCCAGGGGGAATCCCTGCTCTCTAAAGACATGTGTCAAACACAAACCCTCAAGAAATAATCAATTTTTGACATCTTAAAGTGGAAAAGAAAATTTTGAAAAAAATATTACGTATACGCCACCGACTCAACAATCACCAAACAAGCACTTTATGTCGCTGGCAAAGTCGAGACTTACATTTCCCGTGGCGGAATGAAAACAACACAACGTTGTAAAATTTAGCGAATACAGAACTTCGCTACATGTCGCGGAAGTAACACTCTATAGTTATAGAGAAAACTCCTTGAAATCGCAGCATATACAACTGACGTACCATGTATGAACTTTCATGCACAATATGCATCGTCGCACACACTTGTACGGTACAGCATTAAAGACTGGAAACACTAAAAAGCGAAACTTGATGTTTAAATGTTGAGCACGTGCTTGAGGAAGCGCATGTGGTGCATAATGCACATGGCTATAAGGATATCTTAATATATATACCCATTCTAGGCGCAGCAGTTTTTCACATACTATGCTAGTTCGCATTTAACTTGGTTAGGATGTGTAACATGTCATGGCATCCTTTTTTGGGGGGGATGCAGAGTGTGAGAGCGCTGGCGAGAATGAGTGCACTCACGCCTCGTGTGCAGCACATCTGGTGCAGAAGATATCCTTTCAACGTTACGGAACACCAGCAGCAGCATTAAAGATACGAACATTTTTGACGAAAAATTCTTTGCGCATACGAGTAGATGGCAGAGGAAATGAGCTAATGGGAGCAGGATATCGCTTGGTACTTTTGTTACTTAAAAGGATTGGAGAGGTGATTTCACACAAAAAGTAAGTGCGCCATGTGTGCATATGCAGTTGTTTTGGTAGTCTTCCTGAGGAATGGACGATGATTTTTCTCGTAGGTAGTCTGATGGATATGGCTTTTATTCAGGTTTGGGTGGGGAAAATATTCGATCGGGTGTTGAACGCTTGAGTGACATAAAAGTACCTGGACGAACTTGATAGGACAAAGTACATAAAATGGTCTTGACATCGTTACAATTGGCCTTTTACAAAATCTACCCTAATTTTTAATACGGAAGTGGTCTTGAAATATATTTTAGGCTTCAGCATTTAATTCGTTTCAAAGCTGATGCATTGAGACTTAAATTGTTTGATATTTGTCGGATTTTCAAGGCTTCAACAAATGTATGATCATGAAAGACAGCTCAGAAAATAGTTTTCCCATAAGTGCTATTTTCTGTTGAGCTACGATAGGCGTCTTCACTTACACATGCTGCCAAAATGTCTTCTATTCGAAAGGGTTACCCAGCTAAGCTGTCTTTAAAGTTTATTTGATTCGAGCTATCAAGTTGTAAGAGCAATCAGGGACTGCAGAGCGAATTGTTTAAGTTTCTATTCCCAGAAGACTGAAAATAGAGAAGGCTTTCCAAACTTTCACCCTTATCGTATCGTATTGATTTTATTCGATTTTAAGGAATTTTTGCTTCGAGGAATTCTTCGGAACATATATTCGGAATATTTTTCCGACATTTTGTAACGCATATCGGCGGATTACGTTGAAGTGCGATGAAGTGCATTTTTTTTGTTAAATTTTTGACAGCTAGGTTCAGATATCCTCCGACAGAAATTGGTTGCGGAATTTATTTACGATTTGTAGTGAAGCGTTTTCTTTTCCGAAAGCGTATACCTCGAATGTAGGTCATTTGAGCCTCCGATAGAGTATGCGTTGCAGAGAGTTTCCCGTTCCGAACGGATACCTCGATAGGGGTGTTTATCTCTTTGGAGGCTTCCCAAGTAACAATTACTTCGAAAAGGTAAACATTTCAAGTGAATTTAAGGCTTTCGATACAACTTTTTCGCGGGAGTAGAGCGTTTTCCAGGCAATAGTTTCGGAAAGTAAACCCCATAGACTTTCGTTTTAGTTTCGTTTGGTTTTTCGGAATTCTGCTTGAGGATAAGTGGTAGTAATTTCCTTCTTTAAAGTATCGTATTTGTAGCAGCGTCAAATTATCGGTGTAGAGGTTGTCAAATAAAGCATATCATATTTTCAAAAGTCCACAGCTTCGATTTAAGGTTGTTTAGAAGCAATCGCTTCCCAATATTGGCTATTAAGTTAGTAGTTTCTAAATCAAAGCTTTATATAAGCAAACACTACCTTGTGATTGTGATTGTGATGCCAAAGCCCCGTGTTGCTTCTCTTAATAAAATACTCATGTCGTTTGAGTCATCTTAGATACGAGTACATAGCAGCAACTGCGTGATGTCTATTTGTGGTTTACATATGTCTATATAAAATAAGTTCATGGGACGATCTGAAACATACCAGAGAAAAGTGCAACAGGAGCGTGAGGACTTTCTGGAAAAAATACCGTCAAATTTCTAATGAGTAAAAAAACAAACAGCTCTTTGTCCGCTTGGCAGTGAAATTTGGTCACTTGTCAATGCACAAGTTCTAAGGGTTTGAATAAGCATTCCAATCTTTTCGGTACACCAATACATTTCTATTAAATTAGAATTATTTTGATGCGAGCCCTGGCAGAAATTGTGACATAGATGACAGCAAAAATATCAGCGATTGGAGCGAACCCATTTCAAGAAATGAGCGATTCAACAACAAAAACGCACATGGTATTTAGGGTCTTATTAAATTGATAAACGCTGACATTAGTAAAATGCTGCCAGATTGACCCATGAACTGTTTTGCAGACTCCTCAAGAAATCGTCATTCCGCCAATAGGGGTTGACGGACAATATTGGCGGTACGGTGTTGAAAAGTCTTTTAAAAGAATATTTCGAAATGTCAATGAATCGACAACCATTGCGGTAGATGTAAACATTGACGGGTTACCAGTTTTGAATAGCTCAAAATATGAAATTCGGCATTTATTGATCAACGTCTGAAATGCGACATTTGCCAGCCATGGTCATTGGTATATATTGTGGACAAGCTGACCCGTGCTGCCATTTTTAAGACAAAAACTATTTTCATCGAACTACATCAGAAAGTTTTTTTTATAAAAATGTTCCAAATGACTGAACTAGGTCTGTATAAATATAATTTTCCTTACATAATCCGTTTTTTTTTTTTTTTTTGATTATTTTGTAAGAACCACGTTATATTCCGCGATAAAAAGTATCCTAAGTCCCGACACAGAATATGAGCAATCAATATGCCAAGTTTCATCAAGATCCGTTCAGTAGTTTCTGCGTGATGCGCGGTCAGGCATTTTTTATTACACAGTTTTATTATATGTTAAGATATGTAGAGAAGAGAAGAGGAGAGAAGAGATAGAGGAAAGGCAAATGTAGCGACTTGCAAGCTTCTCTTACTCCATTTGTCGACAAAATGAACGAAGCGGTAAGCAATGAAATTTTAATCAATTCAAACAAAAGTAAAATGCACCCAACGATGTTCTAAACAATAATCAAGTAACTCAAATTTAGTTTTACTACCAGTCCCACCATATGCCAAATAAGCCACATAAGGATAGAGTAATACCCCGCGATCCAATCCATGCCGAAATAATTACCTATACTTCGAAAAGCCGACTCTGTAAGTCCCATCCGAAACAAGAAGCTGTATTTTCCGTTATTTCCTTTCAAATGTCTTCATATTAGATTTCTTTTTAACTTGCAAGTTACAACTTACTTTACTTATCGGGCTCCCGCCACGTGAAGAGTGTCTGCCTGAGACACTGCAGCCTTCCATCCTCTACGATCCCGGGCACGTTGCTTCCAGTTGTCCAGACCAAGCGCTCTGGCATCCGCGATGGCTTGGTCTTTGAAACGGAGGTTCGGTCTTCCTTTTCTTCTCGAACCTGGGGGCTGGGATTCGAAGATCCTCTTAGCCGGAGCATTATTGTCCATTCGCTCGATGTGGCCGAGCCAATGTAGTCGACGTGTTTTGGCTTTTTGGACTACATCCACATCTTCGTACAGCTAATAGAGTTCGCGGTTGTATCTTCTCCTCCATTCGCCCTCCCAGCACACAGGAACAAAAATCCGCCCAGTATCAGCTCTCCCTTCTTGCCAATAGTCCAGCACTCGACTCCATAAAAGTTACAACAAGTTGCAACTGCAAGTCTTATTCAAGCTATGTGACCTTACTTCGTCTTATAGAAGTAAAATTATCCCTTTATTTACCAACTCAACGTCACAAGGTTCTCAATAAAAAACAAAAATAAAACAAACAGCCCATTTGTCCGAGTCTCCACTTTATCGAAAGTCCATAATCCAAAGTCAACAACCTTTTCGGCGTGCCCTCCACTCGAATGACTTCATATCTCTCAATTTACACGCCAAACCAACTCGGAACCTTCGCAGAAGACAAAAGAATCGTCCTCTTCCTAACCGGAAATCATTACAAAACAAACGTCCACCCAAAGATCAACAACAATGAAGTCTTACACAAAAGGACGACATAATTTACGACTACAATCCAAAGTCATAGAAAAGAATGTAAAGACAACAAAAAGTAAGAAGAAAAAAGTCCAAAATATCAAAAAGGAAAAGCAAATAAATCACGCTGCCAAATAAACTGGCCGAAAATCAAGTTCGACTATGGCGCACGCAATGGGGTGCCGCGTTATTTGATCCAAGGAGCAACTTTTTACTTCCTTTTTTAACTTTCTCGTATACGTAGTAAGAGAAAGGTATTGTAATCGTACAAAAAATCGAACTCGAGATTTTAATCAAATCTAACATTACGATGATAGAGGAACTCGAAAAAGTGGGTCTCGCAATTCTGTCCGTCTGTCCGTCTGTCCGTCTGTCCGTCTGTCCGTCTGTCCGTCCTTCCTGAGCTCTACAGCGCAAACGGCTGGACGGATTTCAACCAAACTTCGGATTTGGAGTTGGTGGGCTTACAGTTCGGGGCCACTTTTTTTTTTGCACGTTAAGTGTTGCCGTTCTAACGGTATTCAGCAATTTTGAGTTTTTCGAAAACGGCTCTAACGATTTCAACCAAAATTGTTATTTGGGCTTAAGTAGGTGTAACTAAGATGGCTGCATACTCAGTTTTTCGCAGAAAAATCGAATAACGGTAATTTTGAAAATTGGTCATATCTCAAAAACGGTCAAAACTATTTCGACAAAAATTCATATTTAAGGTAATACGGTCATTCCCAACATAATGGCGAACTCAGTTTTTTCCTAAATCATCGTTCAACGGACTATTTTGGAAAAATTTTGTTTTTTAAGACTTTATTTAATTATGGTTTACTTGAAAACGGCTTTAACGATTTTAACCAAAATGTATACTTGCACTACCATATATGGGGTTAACATGGCTGCATACCCAGTTTTTGGCTAAAAAGTCAAATAACGGTACTTTTGAAAAGTGGCCTTATCTCGAAAACGGTCAATACGATTGCAACAAAAAATAATTTGTATGTAATATGGTCATTCCTAACATGATAGCAAACTCAGTTTTTCTCTAAATTGTTTATAATGGATTTTTGAAAAAAGTCATATTTTGAGAATATGGTTTTCTTTTTTTTACCTACATGAAAACGGCTAAAGCGATTTTGACCAAAATGCATACTTGGAGTAAAATTGACGTGTTCAACATTATTGCGTCCTTCATTTTAGATTCTAACCACCGGAAACGCTGATTTTGAAAACTGCTGAAATCTCGAAAACGCGATTTTCGATTTGGATAAAACTTTAAAAACCACGTCATACTAACATACTGAACAATACCCTATACTCAGTTTTTAGTTAAATAGTT
Organism: Cheilosia pagana; assembly: GCA_936431705.1. NCBI lineage: Eukaryota > Metazoa > Arthropoda > Insecta > Diptera > Syrphidae > Cheilosia > Cheilosia pagana. The sequence continues at coordinate 6,078,042 of OW386169.1, forward strand.
GAGCAAGATTATTTTTCGAACTCAACATTGAAAAATTTGTTACTATTTTGTACGCATTATTTTCCAAAATCAGCTTTAACGATGTTGACTAAAATGCTTATTTACGATAACATAAGTATTCTTAATAAAACTCCGTACTTAGTTTTTCTTAGAGAAATGCAAATAATGCCATCTTATAAACATTACCGCACTACCAGTTAAAATGTAATCACAACTACTCGAAACTCCTTTTTAGCAAATATTTCCCACTTCTTTTTTTCAACCATATGAATCATGAACCTTAAAATAATTCTAACCAATTGGAGTCTACACTATCAGAAACCCGCACTTCATTTAACCCCAAACACGTGAAAATTCAAAAACAATTCTCTGAATTCTTACATCACAAACCCTACTTCGAGTCATGGCCACCTACAAGCATCACCAATTTGAAAAATCTGGTTTTAAACCTAAACAAAAATTAAATAAAAATAGACCAACCAAAATGATGATTTGAACGAGAAAGTTTCGTGCGATCCAGTCGTGCACTTTATTTTGTTGTGCTTCTCAGAAGAAATTTAATTTATTGACACCCAAAGTTACCGTCGTCGTCGTCGCACATACCCTGGAATTTCTTCGTCCACCGCAGCCACCCTCAGGAGAAAGTGCAAACAAATCGATTGACAGAATTGACATCTGCCTTACACCATTTATCCGCTACTCCATTACACAGATTACATTTTATTTCGATTTCCTCGCGTGTGTGTGTTAGGGTAGTCCTTCCCTCTCTGACCATGATCATTCACACAGCCACAGGAATGGAATCGTTTCTCTTCTGGAATCCAATTGTCTTTTGGTTTTGGCACCAACCCCAACTCCACTTTACGAGGGGAGTTGTTTCTTTTATCCCTCTTTCTCTCCCTGTCTCATTTTCTTTTTTATTCGTTTGTTTGCTTGTGGTTTGTGGCATGTTGCTTGCCAATCGATTCCCAATTGAATCTCAACACTTGGCAGGAAGGTTGTCTCAAGGATTATTGCTGCCCCATTCCAGGGTTGGTTGCGTTTTGTCCCTGTGCTGCTGTTATTTATGGTTTTACCATCCCCCGAGGAAAAAGTGAAGATCATAAAATGTACGGCGCTTGGAAATTGAAAACAGAAAACGAAACTACTTGTGGCAGTTATTTCTCAACTATATGACGTTTTCGATGATGGTCGGCGAAACACAAAGGATAACAAACCAATAATAAGAATAACTGCTCGAAACACAATGCCAAGTTTATAGGAGGAGCACGGTATAGAACTGGCTTTTGATCTGCGTGGGCAAGGAATTTTATTACAGAAACAACCCTTCGGTGGGAGTAGTTTTTTAAGTTTCCTCTCCAGGGGATATGAGAAAGGTTTACAAATTTTAGTACGCCGAATACAAACGGCTATTTGAGAAGCTCTTTCATGACAATAATACCCTCGGATGTTTGTCAGACGTTCGCGAGAGGTGGCGCAGTGGAAAAAGTATTAATAAGTGATTTGCATTTTTCTAGGGAGCGAACCTGGGACCCCTCGCTTGGTAGTCCAACGCACTAACCAATTAGCCACTGCGCCAAATATTTCACTTACTGGATAAGCAACCATCCAATCTGGCATCCAGTTCAAAGGAATTTTCACATACTTTTCTGATATCACAAATCTTGTACCGATCTTGCACCGATCTTGCACCTATTTTAACGCATATCCAGTGCTAGAATAACTGCGAACTACCGCACTAAAAACCCTCTTTGATAATTATTTTCCACAAATCTCGATTCAATATTAAATTATTTGCCTATTTGTAAATTGAAGTGGATTTATTACGGCCACAGTGGAGTATTTGTATGAAAAAACCGCTCAAAAGTAAAAAATCAGGTTGTCATAAATTTCGGTAAGCACTGCTATTCTTCAAGCTTGATAAGCGATCCATCACGCATTATCCAAAAAAAAGTTGCACCGCATTTATTGGTTATCTGCACTTTTGATCGCGACTCATTTTTGATTTGGTTATTGTTTTTTTGTGTGGTGAAATTAAGAAAGAAAATTATTTGATTATGGAAGTGCAAGGTATAATCGATGTTAGGATATAAAATTCGATTTTTTTGTCTGCATGATTTTGTTGTGTACGTACGGTGTTCATGAAGTGCTTATTTAATGTTTAATTTTGATAAAACGTTGTTTTTGTTGTGAGTGTGTCATGATCGGGCTATAATATTGTTATAAGCATAATCCTTAGGCTCTTCGCAATCATAGACCGCAATGAAACTGTCCGCCTACGTCCGCCATTTTGTTTTATGTCACTTCGAAGACTATGAAAGCTTATGGTAACTTCGACAAAATTTCGTACTTGCATTGTAGATTCGTCGTTTAGTGTCAAGAGTTTCACCCGAAGGGAATTATACGATATGCTAAAAGATTTTAGAGATAAAAAAGTCGATGAAAAACTTTTGTTGTTGGTGGAAAAGCTTATCCAAATTTTAAAACGTCCAGTCGAACAAAAAGGTTGTGTCAGCAATGCTTTGAAATATTTTAAAAGCGATTTCAAGAAAAAAATGGGCTGCTGCGAGCTATAGAGATGAAAGATTCCTTAAAACCAATGACAAGTGGCTTCAAACTGCCCTTTGTTAAACCCTTGCACAAACCAGGGCGACCATCCGAACCGTTCGAAGAGCTTACCGACTGCAGTAAGCGGCGAAAAACTAAAGACCTTCGCGAGCAAGTATCAGTCGAAGAGTTGACGTTTGTCAGCGTACTTAAGGAAATTCTGACGCGTCCAAAATAATCAAAAAAGTTACTAACTCGCCAACCGATGCTAAAGAACTTTGTAAGCTGAGTTCCTCTTCTGCGATTCTGCGAAGCAAGTTGCAGTGAAAAAGTTTACACCTCAAGAGGCATTAGCAATATTTGTTGAAGGCGACTTTACAAGGAAGCAGTGGGAAGTGATATGGTTTTGATTTCAAAATGGGGCTGTGATAGGTTGCAACAGACGCAGTATAAGCAGAAATTTAAAACAGGTGCTATATTTTTGGACAGACTTCTAAGGATTTCAATAAGTTTATTAAAACTGATCGAGTCAATGTAGAAGCACTAAAGTTTCGACTCTCAGTTCTTTACGCACGGATTCGCTTTTTCGAATCGCTTCTCCATTTAGCTTATAAAATACCTTTTAAAAAAATGGCAGGCACGATCGGGAGAAAATTCAAGGCGCACTTAAAGAGCAAATGGGGCTCATAGTTCCTAGTAGATGTACCCAAAGCGGGATTTGGCAATACCAATGACGGCAACACGTACAGAAGGTTTTTCAATGACCCGGAGTGTTCTTCTCGTATAACTGGGGTTAATCTTAATTTGATAACTCGCTTCAAAACTATCTTGGAAGTGATTTCGATGCAGACAAATTGAATACGATACCGCCCACGATACCGCTAAATTGATAGATCATTACGGCTGCCATCCCATGTCATATATACGCAAAGTGTTGATGCATGGCGCAGAGGTAATAAACCATGCAATTTTGCCTATTGGTCAGCTATCGGTGGAGGCTCGTAAAAAACAATTCAGGCATTAAAGACTGAAATTTAGTCGAAAAAGTTTCACATATTTTTTGTAACAGAGACGTCTTAAATAGACCGTTGTTGAGCTCAGACTCGTACCTTAGCAGCCTTAGAGCACCACAAGAGAACCAAACCACTATCCCAAGAGGCACGAACTCTTTTGATACCAAGCGAACTGCCTATGCCTCTAGAAGACGATAACAACAGAAGTATGGACGATATTGTATATATTGTGTATATATTGTGTAATTTTCATAATGTGTTGTGTTTCAATTGATTTATTTACAAAAAAAATCATAAAATAATTTTGAGCGGTTTTTTCATACAAATACTCCACAGTGCGGCTTCACATTAAAAGCGATCACCCAATAAGTTTGAATTTCTCGGACAGAATTAAGAGCTCAGTGGAGCGGGATATAGTATTTTTATCGGCAATCGCATTCGAAGGATATAGGATTTCACTGACAGCAATTTTCCACCGAGGGAAACCACAGTCAAGTCGCTTAACCCTGCCCTAGCCGATGCTAATAAAGAACAAGTGCAAGTATTTGTTGTTTAAAAAGATCCTTATTCTATTGATTCCTTGGTTTGCAGAGGACTCAGTCATCTTAATCGAATATGCACCTCCTACCGCACTGCAGTGCCTTTCTCATGTGACCTTCAGGGTCAGTGGCTAACATCTTTCTTCAAATTAAAAAAACTCCCTTCAAAAACCGCCTCGTGTCTCGTCAGAGAATCCCTTTTTCAGTTCTCAGATCTCCTTCAATCATGCGGCATAATTCATGCCCAAGGATACGTAAAATCCTCTCTCACCTAAATTTCCATCGACAAAAAAAAAATCCAAGAACAAGTCAAAGTAACGCAGACCCCTTTCGAGAGCTTATTGTTGGGGATTTCCCCCCCCGGTCTGTATAGGATGCCCTCTTCAGTTGTGGCAATATTCAGGTCAGGATCAAAAGCACTGAAACATAATTGCCAGGAGGCAATTTTTTTTTATATTTTTTTGTTGCTCCCCTCTTTGCATTGGAAATCCCTTATTAAAGTTTTGTTCGTCGACTTTTTATTAGCACAAGGATTTACTCTTCTATTCCATTGTGTGGGCCAGGCTTGTAAAAGGGGCCACGGGATAATCCGTTATTATTGAAGCTTGTACCGCTTTTATGCGGAATAGCCTCCAGTATGGTTAGGAAGGAACTGGAAACTTTTTTCCCCTCCATCCGGGCATAGAGAGAAAATAAGGTCCCGACTTTAATTGTAACAACTTGCATGCCATAGAAGGACGAAAAATTCAATTTACTCTTTCTAAAATGTGATCATCGAAATCAGTGTAGCTTTTTTCAAAAAAAAGATGCCTTTCACAAAAGTTGAAAACAATTTCTTTTCCTTTTTTTGTTCAAATTGATTTTTGGTTACTCCGGCCGCGTTCAAAGAGAAATCATCTTTATCGGCGTGTATCCTTTTTTTGTCGTTGCGTGCGTGTTCGATTGAAATTTTTTGAAATTGGAAAAGTTTAGCCATTTCCGAGAAGACTTAGAAATTCTTGTTGTGATGGACTATTGCCTACCACCCGACCGCATGTTTGTGGTTGAAGGTGAGAGAATCTTCCTTGCGAGGACTCTGGTTATTTTGTTATGAAGTTGAGGATTTTTTTATGGATTTTTCTCATTTACATTGGTACAATAAAATCGTTTTATGTCGAAATGCTTTCAGGGATATTTTTTTTTTCTGCTGTTGAATTCTTTTATGATTTCTGTTGCAAAATTGTGAGTAGATTTGGAGGGGGGCGGGGTTAATTGGGATAAAATAGCAGGAAAACGCTCTCTGTACAACTTTTTTGGGGGGGATTGCTTTTGAAATAATTGAATGAAAGGACCTGTGGGGGGAATTTCTTTCACGTGCGCTGTTTGATTTATGTGCGCGAGTATAATGGTTAAGTGGCAAATGAATGGTTGGCCAGGCTTTTGACGAATTACCACGATGAGTAATCGGCAGCGGAATGACGAGGTGTATTGTTTGGCGGTTAGCGAGTTAACTACGGCGAAGCATTGACCTTTTTGCTTGTGTTAGCAGTCAAATGTCAGGGTTAGTAGTTTCTAATGCAGTCTGGGGGAAATATTTGGTTCGTTATTTCATAAACCGTGAATGAAAGAGTGGAGAGTTAAGCTGCTGGATAGTTACACATGAATGGGTTGGTTAGGAATTTGATCGCTTGAAACTGAGTTTCCCTGGCAATTTTTATTAGCATGACTCTTGTCATTTAATGTACATTAAAATGCGTGGGGGATTTTTAGAAATTCCTTATTTAAAACGCAGACCCCTGAAGGACTGCTAAGATGCATCGGCAATTCTGGGATAGAATTCAAAATCGGGTATTGAAATGATAAATGCATTTCGTTTAACATCTGTTAATATATCAAATTGAAAGCTGCCCAGCACTCTTCTGTGCATCTATCGTTTTAATCAATAAAATCGTTTCCTGCAACTCAAAGGGATACCCAATCACTTGCAACTCTTCATACAAATCGACTAGACGCATACAAATACAGATGACAGAGTGATTCGCCCCGGAAGGATTGGGTCACCAAAAGGAATTGCCAATAAACCTATAGCCTACGGAACTTTACCCCCCAAATATTTACATCGAAGGAGGCTAGAATTGTCGTAATCAAGAAGATTTGTCGTTTGCAAGTAAATTTGAGCGAGTTAGGCTTTATTCCACTAAAGGAAATGCCTCAAAATTCAACTGAAGACTGTAACTGCATGCTGAGTAGCAAAGGATATGGCTGCGTCTAACAAACTTCATTGCTGAATCGGATTGTATCTGATTAAACTACAAAAGGACATTTAAGGTTGATTGAACTGCCTGCCACTCAGATGATTGTAACTACATATAAAGCCTTATGTCGCTCAGAATGGACAGAGGAATAGGACTTGCATTGACAAGTTGGAACAACAGAATGGAATTTAATATTTTATGGACTGTGATTGATTGATTTCCAGTTGTGCGTGCATGCGTGTCCTATGTGGGAAGGGTGCAGATGTGGGATGGAAAGTGGAAAGGGTATGTAATTTCAGAAGTGCTGTGTTCAGACTGTGGTTTTACGATTATGTAGGTATACTCATCAGTGAAGGAGTGGATGTGTTATTTATATTACATTTTCAGGACATTCTATGTTGTAGTGGTATATTTTTTCTATATTAAACAAGATTGATTTATGCATGGACAGGCTCAAGAACACGAATGCACAGGTTTTCTTAAATTCTGTATGCTGTTATTAATATGTTTTTCAGTCATTTGCAATTATCTCCAATCATTTTCATGCATTTCCAATCATTACACAATTTTTTCCGTTTTTTTCGAAACATTTTCAGTCACCGTCAAACATATGCTATTTTTTTTAATCATCTTGACAGATTTTTATAGTTTTCCAATCACTTGCAGCTATGTATCTCCAATCATTTTCATACATTTCCAATTATTACACAATTTTTAGCAAACATTTGCGTTTATTTTCAACACCTCTTTAGTCAACTCAATCATTTGCAATTTTTTCTAATCATCTTTCACTGATTTGCATATTTTCTCCAATCATTTGCAACTATCTCCAGTTATTTTCATACATTTCCAATCATTATACAATTTTTTCAAACATTTGGGTTTTTTTTCAAAATATTTTTCAATCATTTTTCGACCTTCTTCAGGAATTAATACCGTCTTGCAATCATTTGCAACTATTTCCAATCATTTGTACCTGGCCCCAATCATTTGCACACATTTCCGATCATTTTATAATTTTCTGAAAACATTTGCGCTTAAACATTTTTAGTCAACTGCAGTCATTCCCATCATTTTTCAATCATTTTCACTGATTTTTCATAGCTTTCCAATCATTATAAACATTTTCTAAAATATTTGCGTTATTTTATGAGTGTTTTTAAAATATTTTGAATCCACTGACAATCATTTTCGCATCAACTTCCGTGATTTTCATAGTTCCCCAATCATTTTCAATCATTTACAGTCATTTTGGCTGGGTTATGGTGGTTCAAACCTCCACCAGACGAGTTCATCTTGACCAGATATTAAAGTGACATTTTTTCTACTCGATTTATCCTTCACAAATAACGATATCCAATAATCACAAAATCCTCACATATCCATCAGTAGATTTTTCGCAGCACAACCCTCATTATCTCCTTCGCGGAGCAGCACTCCAATTCATGTGACATTAATTACTACCTAATAACCAGCACTATGATTAATCAGCACTATGATTAACCAGCACATCAATTCCATTGCATTATTTAGTGCATCCTTTCACAGATGCATACCAATTTCACTCCATGTCTGCCAATTCGACTGACATAATTCTCCGTAGACAACGCCACTCAGTGCAGGATATTTCAGTTGAATGAACTGTATCCATGTCAATGGGGGATTTTTCGACATTTGGTTTCAATTACATGTCCATAGACACGCCATCCATTTTGCCAAATTACTTCGCTACATGGATGTCGTAAATTTTAAGAGGAAAACCCGACGTCTACTACTGATCAATTTCAATTAAGCCACGACTTTGACAGTTTAACCAGTGCCGTAAGTACCTAATTTGTATGTACCCCTGTCACTTCTACCAGCTCCATGAGCTGTGAAAATCATTCAGCTTGCCACCTTCCGACGATGCACAATCAACTTTAAAAAAAGAAGAATTTAAGTGCAAATTAAACATTTATTCATATTTATGGACAACATTTTAATTAAGAGCGAAGAGACTTTGTCCAAACTCGCCCATTTGTATTTATCCACTATCAGGATTCAGGATCCACTCGACCATACTATTACCATTCGCTCTGAGTACAAGTCAAAGAGTCGAATTGTGAGCACGTAAATGTGAATAAAACTTTCGAATTCGTTTGACAGTTTATCAATGCAAGAGTGGGCACTTTCGGTGGTGCTTGTCAATAAAAATAGTGTGCAGCAAAATAAAATAAAAAAATAAAAAATAAAAATAAATACTTTGTTCATTAACTTGTTGGGTGGGTCAATATTTTATGAGCAATCCGAATGGCTGGTTATTTTTTACTCCAAATGGGGTGCCAAAGGGGTGGGTAATTGGGCCAGTATTTGTTTTGCTTTTAAAGTATTTTAAACGTGTTTTACTGGGGGTTTGATTAACCTCGTTCTTTAATATATTTGGCTGATGGTGGAATCACACTTTAAACAGAGAGGATACTTTTCAAAATTCAACTGACAGGATAAGTCATAAAAAAAGAAACTTTTTGAACCCTAAATTTATTTTTACTGGTCCCACGTAAATTTCTTAAATTTATTGTTCTTTGGAGATTCCATCGCAGGCGAAATATGTGTGCGAAAAAATCCAGTCGAGAAAATGTTTCGCCAAAACACTCGCGGAAGAACAAAATGCGAACGCGAAGAAGAAAGTGTCTCTTGGTCTTCTAAATCAATCAAAAAAATTTGCAAAAATGTATTACGCAGTATCCTGCTTGGGATAAACAACCCTTACCCTGTCAAGTTGACTGAACTTGCCTCGCTTTGCTGTGATTAATGTCACAAAAGCCCTATAAACCCATCGTGATCTTCAAAAAACAATTATACCATATAACGACCCCCCGCCAATTCACCTCTAAATCTCTTCATTACCGAACACTCTGTGCGATTTTCGTTTAATTACCTTTCACATCCCCCCTCTTCATCTCTCTGTGCGGGGTGGATATAATAGCATTAGATGCAGCCCCTCATATGCCGCCATTACAGCCTAACAGACGTTACAATTTAATTTCGTCGTCGTCGTCCAACCAAGTGAATTAAATTTGGAACAGCACACCCCGCCATTGGATAAGTACTTACATCAATTAGTATCGCTCATTCAATGCAACCTCTGAATGGCTCATCCGCACCACCCTCATAAAGCCAATTGCACAATGCAAGACTGAAAGTACAGACGGCGCGATGAGGAAGACGAAGGAAAAAGAATAAGTGAAAAACTCAACTCAGCGCGAACACCATTCAAATGTAATAAAAGTCACTTTCACAAACTTGAGGGGGGTTGGGAGAATTAAATAAGAAAGCCCCCCGTTACAAATAGTCCTTAAGTAATAAAAAGTCATCCCCATTAAAGGTTTCCGAGGCAAATTACCCCTCAGACACTGTGCGCCTTATTCATTTGCATGGGTTAGCTTGTGTCCATTTCAAAAAATAGTGAATCGAACAAAGAAGGACATGCCATTCCACTTGTTATTCAATTTTCCACTGTGTCTACTTTTACGGTTTCTTTTTCAACCTACCTAGCTACTTTCATTAAATTTTGAAGTAGTTCAGTTGGAGTTGCTCCTGTTTTTGCTATGCATTCGTTTTTTTTTTTTTTTTTTGCAGGACCTCTTTCTATTCCTTAGTGTACGTAATAGTTTTCAAGTGTAATTTACATTTTTAATGGATTTTTTTTCTGTCTACTTAAAGAAAAGGAAATCTTCCTTTACCTATTTTGTGTGAAAGACTTTTATTATTGCAAAATTTGTATATAGATAGTTCTTTTCAATTCTCAATTCGCGAATTTTGTTGAAAGGGAAGGTAGAAGTCGATTTGGGTATCCTTGAAATGTGATTAATTCTCATCGCTTTGATATTGAAAAGTGTAATAGAATTGTAACTCAAAAAGTTGAGAGGAGCTTCATAATAATTGAAATCTGTTTGTGCAATAATTTTTGAAGTTACTCTCTCTGGGGTATATCAGGATAAATAGGGTCCTTTTTTGGGTATCGCTTTGACTTATTGCTGACCTCAAGTGAGGAGTCGAACTATTATTTTACAGGGATACAGAGAGCAATAATTATACTGGGGGTATCAGAAGTAGCAAAATGCGAGTGCATTCAAAAATAACTGGGGTTCCACAGGAGTGGCATTTCGGACCGCAACTCTTTCTTTTTGATACGGAATCAGACTTTGAAGCTCCGCCAACTAGGTTTTTGTTGTCCTTTTAATATATTAAGCGACCTTAGCCGTAAAAGGCATCGTTGACCATCTTGCTGGGTACAAAAATAATGAATCGGTTCATTTCCTTTGACAAAAATTGGTGTGGGTGTGGCCCATTTCCCCGTACGTTATTCCGTATATGAAAAAAAATGACTAATGCGACAGAGAGATGAAAATTTATGGTTCAAGATCAAGTAGATGAATGATACAAATCTTTCTGTGTAACGAATCCGTACAATTTTTGACAGTAGTCGATGGTCGTTGGTCGTTTATATGATAGACATTTAGTGTAAAATTTGGGACTAATATCCAAAGCTCTTCCGGCTCTTAATCTACTGGTCCAAAAGACTTTTATCACATGCTCGGTATCGGGCTTTAAGTCTACTATCAAGATCGACACCCAAGTGTTATACATGTTCATAGGCTCAAGGTCTTCCAGTCTATCTCCTCAGCACGCCGAAATAGCCTCATTTATATCGATTGACTAGAAGACTGCTGACGACTACAAAAAAGGATGAAGTACTCTTCTGTGGGGACAGAAATTGACAGACATCAACATCCCTCCCGAGAAAGAACAAATTATCCTACTTTCCATATTTTTCTAATGCCTGAAAAGTAAAGTCCCAAGTGGCGTAAATTTGCATAGATAATACCGCCACACGCGTGTTCGTTGTCTTGATGACGTCAGCGTTAAAAATTGTCTGTATAGTGGATGCGGATAGAGATTTTCGGATACATTGTGAACACATCTGCTTGTTCTTGAGCTTCTTTGGAACTTATGAGCTAATAAAGCATTGACAGCCACCTTCCTTTCGCCTCTGGCTCAATTAGTTTACGCATTTGGTCGTGGGTCAGCTGTTTAACATCCATTTAACGTTGTCTCCATTTCGTTGGACATATTTAGTCAACCAAATTCCAAACAGAAAGTAGTTAGAATCAACGTCAATCTGTAACTGCCAACATCTGTCACTTCCATTCAACTTTTGCATTCAACTCATAATGGAAGCAACATTTTTGACCAATTTCCAATTAAGTCGCAGAAAGCATTTAAATCTTAACTACAAATAAAATGCACCACCAAACAGACAGGGAAAATTAACTTTTTCAAAAGTGTGTCAGAAAAAATAAGGAAAACGTGTTTTTTCCCCCCAGATAAAAATATAACTGCATGAAAAACAGCACAAAGGAGGTTGGGGTGAGGGTGAAGAACCCACAAACCAGGCTCAAAGGATGTAGTACGAGCGCGGGTTGTTTTTTTTTCTCCTCTGTATAGTATATCCGTTTTTCATGCTCTATTTTCATTCAACTCATTTGTGTGCTGTCTTGTGTGTATTTAATGTTGGTATGAGTTTAGCGGGCTAAAAGGCGAACAAAAAAAAAACACTGTAGAAGAAAAATGATGGGAAAATTTTAATGTTTGTATCTTCTTCCGCAATGCCAAACCACCCCCACCCCCATCCCGCACATGGAGATCTGAGTACAACATGACATAATTTGGTTAACAGGAGGAACCATTTTTCGTTTGTGGGTAGATAGATAGAGAGCTGGTTAGTCGGTGTGAGAACTCAATTAGCTTTTCATGTTTCGAGGCAACTTTGACTGCAGAAAAAGGATGTATAGTTCACTGGGGATGTATACACTGAGAATATGCGGAAGCCGCAAAGATACAAAAAAAAAAACGGCACAGGATAGTTAAATATTTTCAAAGCTTTTGCTCATCTCTATGATGGGTTGAGTATATGTATATGCTGTGCGCCTTTGTTGCGTGTGTGCGGAATTTCATATATACCTATACATATCTCCATTATCGCGCTGAAAAGGTTTACGGTTACATTCTCCTTGGCTCCGCATTGTTCTCTTTGATGCTAATGGCGCCCAGATGGATGGGAAATTCGTGGAGAGTAGATCTCTTCCGTTTGTGGCATGTGGGAGTTAATGAACTCGGAATGGCAAACCACAAGTTCTTGCACGCGCCGAATTTGCTCAAATCGTAATAATTTCAACTATTTTTATGTCATGCGATTGATTTTCGATTGCCAATTGTTTTGCAAAGCTATCAATCCAGTAACTTTTTACCAATCTCAATAAATAGTCCCTCTCTCATGATATATGTCATGCGAAAAGTAGGGAAAATTTCAATAAAAGCACATTTTTGTCCCGCCAATCAGTAGCGAATATAACCTAATAAACTTTTGAATAGCCTTCTACTAGCTTCGCAATGGGGGTTCCGTTTATGGCATGTGGGAAGTGGGAGTCAATGATTAGCACGCGCCAAGTTTGCTCAAGTCGAACTAAATTTTAAACGTACTTCAACTATTTTTATGACATGCGATTGATTTTCGATTGTCATCTGTTCTAGCCAGTAACTTTGTCCCAATCTCAATAAATAGTCCCTCTCTCATGATATATATCATGCGATCAGTAGTGAAAATTTCAATAAAAACACATTTTTTTCACGCCAATCCGTGGCAAATGTAACTTGGTAACCTTTTGACTCGCCTTCTACTAGCTCTGCAATGGGGGTTCCGTTTATGGCATGTGGGAGTCAATGAATGGCACGCGCCAAATTTGCTCAAATTTGAAGTTTTCAACACACTTCAACTATTTTTATGACATGCGATTGATTATGACTTGCCATCTGTTCTAGCCAGAAACTTTTTCCCAATCTCAATAAATAGTCCCTCTCTCATGATATATGTCATGCGATCAGTAGTGAAAATTTCAATAAAAGCACATTTTTGTCCCGCCAATCAGTAGCGAATATAACCTAATAAACTTTTAACTAGCCTTCTACTAGCTTCGCAATGGGGGTTCCGTTTATGGCATGTGGGAGTTATTGAATCGCAAACCACAATTTCTCGCACAAGTCGGACTAAATTTTCAACTATTTTTATGACATGCGATTGATTTTCGATTGCCATCTGTTCTAGCCAGTAACTTTGTCCCAATCTCAATAAATAGTCTCACTCTCATGATATATGTCATGCGATTAGTAGTGAAAACTTCAGGAAAATCGAATTTTTTCGCCACCAATCAGTTTTGACCCGCCTTCTACTACCTCTGAGGGCAGTAAAACCACCATATCTCCATAATCGCAGTCCTTTGGCGTTGCCAAGCCTAAACACCGGAAAGACTCACAATATGTCGAAACACAACATTTTGTTCCACCTCCACCTATATTCTTTCGTGAACTAAAGTGTTCAGTAAACACTATCCAACACGTAACTAAAACGCTCGATGCTGATCCACACGCACACGCCCCATTAAAACGCGGCATTTCTAATGTCGACATTAACATATTCCTAAAATATTCCAACCGATAATGGCAGGGAAAATGAAACGCTCAAAACTACTTATCCCATTCGCGGATCTAAGCGACGATGATGATGATGGTAGTCTTTCATGTTCTGCTTCTTTATAATTCCTTTTGTGTATTTTCGCTTTTAGTGTTGTTTACACGCAACGCACAAAGTATTATGTTCTCGAGAGTGTGCAACACGATATGTCAGCCAGCCACCTGAGGGTGTCGCAGCAAAATGCTTGCCTTGGTTTATTTTTTGACACTCTCTTGAGTGGCGTACGCTTCGAAGGAATGCCAAAAAAAAGGACGATGCAAATGGGTTAACAGTAGGATCGCTGTAAAGGTGTAAATCGAATAAGGTCATTCCATTCCTTGGCAAAAGGCTCCTTCCAACGTCCAATCGAATGGAAAATTTCAGAACTGCGGACCAGGAGAGGTGCCTCCTCCCATGGGGGACGCATTCTATCAAATTTACTCCCTCATCTAGTTTACGGAATTTTCTTCCAATTTCTTCTATAGGTATCCAGGATGTGGTTGAAATCTTAAACAGCGTAATGTACAAATTTTATCTTCGTTTTGTCATCTTCTCAGTTTTATTGTTTGTGTGTGTGTCGTCGAGTTCCACTCCTGGCAAATCAGTTTCGGAAATTTTATTTATACGCAACGCGCTCGTACGTGGAAAGCTTCCCGCACAGTCGTTTCTTTTAATTTTCTAAACACGTCCTTATCCTCAAATAAATTGCTACAAACCAACACACACATGTATATCGTGTGCCATACTTGTTTGTGTGAGTTAAGAGGAAAAAACACACATCGTCCCTCCCCCAACTAAGTTGATAAGAATGCGTGCAAGTTATGATATCATTCCCTGCAAAGGACCAAAAACCGTTTTGTCAGGAGAAAAAAAAACACAGAAGAATAATGTCACTTTGTATTTTTTGCTAGAATGATAAAACCAACAGACAAATAGACAAATTGTAAATTTATTACATTTTGAGGCCAAAAGGGACATAATGAAGTGTTGCGGAGATGAAAGGACGATTACATTCACTCGGCGCGCAAGAAATTGCTTTTTAGTTTGAAGATTGTCACGTGGTAAAGCGGAACCCATGGCCATCAAAATAATTGCCCTCGTTATCCCTGGTAAGTCATGTGTATGTCTGTCAGAGACGGGACCGAACAAATGGACACAATGGAGCTGAAGCGGTGGATTTTGGACGACCGAAGCGACGCGACGTAACCAAACCAATTTTAAGTAATTGCAGATATTTTTTTTTTAATGGCAATGTCATATTAGATATACGTATCGTTGAGGAAGGACATAAACGATTGCAATTAGGATTGTGTTGGGGGGGGAGGGCGATAAAGTTACAAATTGTTTTTAGTTTTATTGAGTTTCCGTGAGAGTGGGCCGCATATTTGTCGGTTTAAAAATAAATAAAACGAAATTTGAGCCACCATATTTAAAAAGGTCCTTTCTTGCGTAAGGCGGTATGGTTTTTTGTTTAGTCCTTTGATGAGGGGTGGAAAAACTATTCAACTGTCATTTGGATACCTTTTGGATTTAAATACCTAGCAGGGAAGGAAGTTACATTGAGTAATGGAAGCGTAACGAAAAGTGAAACGCTGTTTAATGGGCCAGCTTTAATGCAGCAAGCCACAAAAAGATATACAATTTTTAGGATCAACAATGGGTTGTCAACTGTGCTGGAAAAACCCCCTCCCGCTCCGTAAACATTTAAAGGACATACCAAGGAGCTGTAAACAAAATGTGAGACCACGAAAAACAGAATTGCTTATTTTTTGGATCTCAATTTTGTCCATGCTCGTAGTTGGTTGACGGAATTTTAAGCCAAGAACTCCACACTCCCCAAAAATGTACACTTTATGTCCCTTCACACGGACGCAGGATCGGTCAGTTTGAGTCTAGATTTGATTTGGAAATATGTGCTTAAAATAGTTTAATTTAGATTTTTTAAAATCTAATTCGTTACTGATTAATTATGCTGTCCGGAAATACATTGATTGGTATTTCCAAGACTCGCAGACCGTTATTATTAACCCCCGTCCAAAAAAAGCCCTTTAACAAACAGATGGCGAAATTAAATTATTTTAAAATTCAACACAATCCACCCCCACCAAGGAGTGTTTCTATAATTAACTTGAAATTCCTACCAACTGTTAACTAATTTCGAAAACAAATTACCATGTATGGTCTGCGTTGTGAAAGGGTTATGCTTGTGATTAACCCAACCCTTTGCCATTCGAAAGGTGGGGGATTTATGTTGAAAACTTTCAAGATGGGGTGGGGAAGTAGGGCACAGGGTGCGTGATTTTGTTTTATTAATAACCTTTGATTCAAAAATATCATTCATACGGAGTCAGGGTGAAAGTTGTATTGTATTTATGTCTAGCAAAGTGAAAACTGTAATGAAGGACTGACTGACGACTGGTGGGGGAAGTATGAATGTTGAATGAGAAATCCAACTACTGGTTGTTGACTGTATTCATAATATCGGGAAATGGGCTGAAACTCCAACGCCGTTACTCAAGGGTGCTTGGTATTTCAATAAGTGGATGCGACTTCCTTTATACCGCCTCAAGTTACATAAAATCTGATCAGGTGCTTTTAAGGCGCCCAACAAAAGGCCAAATAAATTTTTCTTCATTGGATAATTCGGTCGTGTTGTGCTAGTTCATCAGCTCTCTCATTGCCTGAAATGCCCTCATGTCCGGGGACCCAACTGAGCAATACCTTTTGCTGTGTTTCAAGAGCTTTAAACTCTTCGCGACTGAGACCTTCAAAGGCTTCGATTTCATTACTGAGACAGTTTAGACTTTTATAGCTACATGGCTGTCAGTGAAGAAGGTGAAAGCTTTTTGGAGGTATTGCCATGACTTCCGCTTAGAAAAGACTGCAAAGGTCTCGGAGCTGTAGCGATATTGAGTGTCCCGCTGTCCATTTTTGATCCGTTCGTACATACGGGGACGAGTTGGGAATAAATCCATCTTCCCTGCTGGGGTACGCACTCGAGAAGGCTCTTGTGAATTCTAAACAAAGTACTTCTGTAGGATCGGACTTGATGGGACCATCTTCATAGCATTTCCAGTCTTTTGATTATCTGATTCACATGGAACGTTTGCACAACGATATCCAGCGAGAGCAGATTGAGTAAAACCTTAGCTAGTCTTTGTACTTTTTTAAAGCCTTTAGGTAGGTAACTGGTCACTATACGAGACTGCCATAGGTCAAGAAATGTCTTGATTGATTTGGGGCGATGGTCCCCAGTTTTTACTACACGAGTGTAGAATGCTATTGTGGCCTTCTTAATTTTTTCGTCTATATCCTTGTCCATATTCCAGTTTCTTATCTTGTATAAGTCCCATCAACATTTTTGTGTTGCCAGAGATTCTAAGGGTTATACCGTCAACAGAAGGCAAAGCGAACTGCAGAGTTTTCATTCTTCTGGGGATTGACCAATAGGCCGCCTTTTCTGGTTTAGGAGTCAAGGATGGAGAGGGCCCGTTGCCATTAGCACCACGTCATCAGCAGTGTCTCTAAGCTGTACAAGTGCTTCGTTTAAGACTATGACCCGCAGTAGTGGGGCGGGTTAAATCCTTCCTGAGGTGTTCCTCTGGAGGCGCACGTTTCGAGTCTTGTGGCTCCAAGTTCGGCTACTTCCGCTGACAAACCAGTCCATTTTACTCTTTTTTTTATATAAGGCGTTCTTTTTGACATTGTCGGAAGTTCCCTCAATGTCTAAGAATTCTGCTAAGATATACTCGGTTACTCTTATTGTTTTTCTGTCTCTACGCTTCGTCCTTTTGTGTTAAAATTTTGGGCCTGCTGAGATAGATCATTCGGGGTAAAATCCCGCGATCTGTCACTGATGTGATGAAGCTCTGATCAAAGAGACACCATGTTCGACAGATTTAATGTACCCACGCCATTTATCTGCACCTTTGAGGCAAGTAAGTTCTGTCGCAGTACGAATAAGGCACCTAACCGCGATGTCCTTCAACGAACAATAGGTAAACGTGAAGCATTAATTTCATTTAGATGTAGCTCGTTCATAGATGCAGCACTTCAGACCCAGTATTAAACACAGTATCGATGAAAGTAGTCAGCCTTGTGGTAGTCCATTTGGGATGGTCACTTTCAAGCAGGTTTGTGTCTTTGATAGAATGTATCAAGTTTAATAAGCAGATTGGGCCTCTGTGGGTGATTATTTAAGGTCGCTGGTGGTGTATCTTGATTTACTTGAGCGACCTAAAGTCGTCTAAACAGATGGAACACGAAAAATGTCAATGATAACAATATCCTCCTCCATCGTAAATCAGCACAACTCAAAGGAACTTGTCTTGCAATTAAGAAAATTAAGGACGAAATCTTTCCATTCCATTGAAATCCCTACCTACATCCGTGAGAAAGAATTCCTCGCCAAATTAAACCAAACAACAAACATCAATTCACAGATTCTTCAAGTCAACAAAGGAAGCCACATAAAATGCGCCTCATTTCACATTTCACCCCATACGCAGCCAGCGAGCGCAGGGAACCAGATACCAGAGTCAAGGAAAGGAATTTCTCAATTTAAATTCAGTTGCCAAATTCGCTGCCTTGTTATCAAATTAATCAGAATGGAATCCTTCATTAAGCATGAACATTGCACGCGCCCACACACATCCGGAAATTGACAATAATGCCGCGCACACACATATGTACATTTTACAAGCCCAAAACCAATTTGGGCTGTCTTTTCTTACCCCATGGTTAATGCGTAGCAATTTTTCTTCGGCAAAGAAAAAAAAACAACAACAACATACGTCGACCTTAACAACACGCGTAATTTATTTCCGCCAAAGTGAAAAATTGCAAATACACCTGAACTTGCTCCGGTGCAAAGGGCTGTCGACTGTCGCTCACCTTTTTTTTTTTTGGGGGGGGATAATTGAAAAGGGAAATGTTTCTCTGAGCCTCCGCTTGGATGTATTTAACTGCGGGGTGGAAATTAAATGTTTCTCAGAGGAGGGGGCGGGTGGATGAGTGCAAAAAAGCACGGTTAACCGCACCCCAAAGAAACCCTTCGGAATAGACTTAAGTGCGAGTAGATGGAAATGGCGGCGCGGCGGTTAAAGTGTATGGTATAAGGGAGTTCCTCGGGGATTTGTGAGCGACTTTATTGTTGTTGTGCCTCAGTGCACAATAATGTTTATGGCATAAGTGGAAGTGCGCTGCTTTTGTTATAGTTTTGAGACGTTTTCTTGCGTACGCTCTTGCATATAAGAAGGTAATGTTAACGGAGGCATTGCTCCTTTAAATACCGTCTTAAGAGGAGTCAACACAAAAGTGTATTTCTTTTTTTACTTCAAGGTTCGAGTCGAATGGAAGTCCTTGTGTTGAATGATGATGGGGACTCACTTGAGAGGTCTATCAGGGGGGGATTGGATTTTGTTTGACTGGAGCTCTGAGTTCAATTTCAGAGCTAAAGGTGCGAAGGGAGTTTTTTAATGCTGATGGGCAACATTTTATATATTGTGAGGCCCGCTTAACCAAGACAGCGATCTAGAGACCATGAATGAGACACTATATACCGGAATGACTACTAAAAGAAAAGGCAGCCAAATTATGCAACAACAGACGTTACTGATGAAAGGGACCTATGTACCTTACTTTTGAATTAAAATGCTTTCTAAGACATTTGCGGAAGGCGGCGCGATCGAAACAATTTTAACGTGGAGTCTGTCTTTTTTTCGGGGGTTGAACCGGAGACCTCGCGCTCAGTATCACCACTGCTCAAAAGATTGAGTTTGATTTTTCAAATTGCTGAAAGGACGTAAGTACCATTTTTGTAACGAATTCGCATTGTTTGGACTGAGAAGCTTTTTCGCGATAGTTGTAAGGAACGAGACGTGGGGTCTTCGTTCAGAAGATAAAAACTCATCGCTCTAAAGTTTTATAGATGCGAGTGCATTTTATTAACTTAACTAGGAAGTGCAACCACTGTACGTCGTTTTCTCTGTTGGAGCGGAACGTGAATGTGGACATAATCAACACGGACAATATGGCTGATGTGCAATAATAAATACATACAACTTCATTCAATTTATTAAAGTTAAAGCAAAGAAGTATTAGGTATCGGTCTTTGAAAATAAAATTGAACACAAAAAGCTGTTTTTCAAATATTGAAAAATGAGTCGGGAGACTGATACTCAACTACAGAGTTGTGCAACTGAAGCGGCCTCTTTTCTTGTGGAAAGTTGTAAACACTTTATTTAAAAAATGTATGAAAATTAAAAATTCTAAAAGTTATTTGTACGGGATTTCAAGGTTAGAAGCGTGATACTGTTAAAGGAAATAGTTTAAGTACCTACCATTCTCAAATGCAGCATTTTATGCCAGATCGTAAACAATTCTTTCAATCCATTTTTTCACAACGCGAGAAATAAATTTGCCACCTATCTGCAAATGAATCAACGAAGCGAATGAAACAATCCGCATCGGCCGGCACTGTGCAGAGGTATCGTTTTTCCTTCATCAGTCATCGTTCCGTGCCGTCGTTCATCAAGAACCGGTTATGCAGAAAGCTTGTGCGTGTCCCACGTACCTGGTTAATGCATAAAGAGGTATCGTACGTAAGTCGTACTATTACTATCCTCTGGATGGCTGTGTCGTTGTGTGTGTGTTGTAACTTCTCGTTGGATTGTTTTATGAATTATGAAATTATCTGAGTGCAAGAATAAACAGTTCTTGATAAAGCAAAGCAAAAGCAAAAACTGTGAGAGCGGGCAGCAATATTGGAACTTGGGACCCGCCATACAAAAATTTTTAGAAGAAATATTGTATGAGATGCTTAATTCCATATTCTTTGGTTAAAGTTGAACAAAATAACCTAAATCAAAATCAGTCGGGGAAACTGCCAAAAAAAATTGGAAACACTGTCAAGACGATTCTAATTATAAACATAGCGCGCCATATTATTAAATGCGACGTTAAGCTTCCTCCTGCTGACACCTGCAGTTGTTTTTGGGGTCCAATTAAATATCACTCGCAAATTGTTGGCTTAGTCAACGTTATGTCTGAAAAATAAGAGAGCTGCTAAGAACTTGAAGTGAAGGCTACGAACGTTCTTTTTACTGCGACGCGACGTTAGGTGTATAAATCTCAAGTTGTGAGCTTCAAAAGGATTTTTTCTCTTCTGCTAGAGAGGTAATCGAAAATGCAAAGGAATTTATCTACCACCCATGAAAATATCGTAAAATTCGAACGTGAAGGGAATTCCACACAAAACAAATGGAACACAAATTAAAAACTGAAGTAGCCAAAAAAAGGTCCGTTTTAATTGCAGCATGGATAACCTCCTTGAGCATTATTGAAAGCAACATCGGGATCAGGATAATATTGCCCAGCGAAGTACAAGGAAAGAGAGGAGTACAAAAAACCTTGGAGCTGCATGTTCTTCTTGAAATCTTAATTTTTTGTCCCGAATGTTCGACTGCGTAATTAAGCCAATGCCCAATCCAGGCAACAACCCAAATTCTGTAGTTTCCAAACGAACTCTATTTTCTAAAAGAGTCTGGAAATACTTGAGCTTGGATATATATTTTTGTTGGAGAATTATTTTGATGGCTTCCTTCAAAGAGGGAAAATTAAGTAAGGAGATGAGCTTAAAAGTCGAGCTAGATCTACATAAACTATAGAGAATCTTAAGTGAACTGAATTATAGGAGTGCGAAGAAGAACTTCTTCTAAGAGCAGTATACCAAACATTTCAACAATTTATTAAAGCAAGAAGTGGACCTTTTCAGTATAAGTTACACAGAGAGGTTTTCCCCATGTTATGGGCCATTTTTAACAACGTAAACTGAGGTGTCCTTCATTTTCAGGCCTCTGTTTAGATGAAGACGAAGCCCGAAAAGACCTTACGCTTTATGCAAACAGGAATTGGCTATAGAACATAAAAAAGGAATTAAATGCACATTTATATATGCCACATGACATCCTTTCACTGCAGCTCCGAACAGTGGTTCTCTGAACCTATAATGCTTTCGATGTGTGCCCATTATCTCCAAAGCAGAGCTGCAATCGAAATCTATCGTTTTAACATTTTGTTCACATGTAGCTCAGCATTTAAACGAAGCAGAAAGACGATCCTCTGCAGATCATAAAAGGAAAAAAAGAACAGGACCCAGAATGGAACCTTGTGGAACTCCACTATAGGTAAAAACTGAGTCGGAGGAGTAAAGTCCTACAGAAACTGCTTTCTCCATTAGACTAAGGATTGCTGACATTAATGAAACCGCAAGTGGTGGAAAACCAAACAACGTTGAAAGCTGTTTGCGTCAAGGGCTGACAGTATCAAGGCTTTAAAAAAGTCCAAAAGTATTAAAAAGATCACTTTTGTCCTCGTCCAAAGACCGCCTAATCTCTTCAACTACGTTAGAGACAGCAGTTTGCAGCTGTGATTTTTCCTGAAGCCAAATTGCATCAATGAATTTATTTCCTTTTTCCGTATCCTCTTAAAAACCTTTTAAAAATAAGGAAGATTGGAAGTAGGACGGTATTCTTTACTATTTGGTCTTTTTTAGGTTGGAAAAATCTTCGCATTTCGTCATTGAAAAGGATAAACACCGGTTGCTAAAATATGATTCAAAACATGGACTAGGGCATGTGGAATTAAAGGAAGAATTCGCATTTGACTTCACTGACAACAAGCTAGCTACAATTTGGACTTTTCAATCAGTTCCACTCACGACAGAAGAAAATACGAAAGGAGTCTGAGTATAGCAACCTGGCAAAAACAATGGAATGAATCGCTAAAGGGAAGATGGACACACAGGCTTATACCAGTGATCGACCTATGGATTAAACGGAAACATGGTGAAACAAACTTCTATCTGACTCAGTTCTTGACGGGTCATGGCTGTTATAGAGAATATCTTCTTAAACGCGGACACGAAACCAGCCCAAATTGCCCGCATTGCGAAGATGTTTCTGAAAACGCGGAACACGTGTTTTTTAATTGCCAACGATACGAAACCGAGAAGATCTCCCTACGGGACCAATTCGGTGAGTGGCCCACTCCCGATAACATCGTAAACTATATGCTCCAGAATGACGAAAACTGGACCATTGTAAGTAACGTGACGGTGCGTATACTCAACAATCTGAGACGTTTAGAACGCCAACGGAAAGCTAATAGTTCCAACAATTGAGCAACAAGCTAAGTCTTTATACCGACCCCCGCGAAGTAATGTCTTACGGCGGTTCCGCAGGGGAAACAAATCGGTCTGTTCGGGAAGGGAGGTGGTTTTAGCCGGTAGGAATCCGGCACTATCAATGGACGTCGGGCCATTGGTGTCTCATGTAAGATTTCCACCTTCCATCGCAAAAAAAAAAAAAAGAAAAATAAAAATCAGTTCCACTCAAAGTTCAAACCGAGATAGACAGATAAACTTCCTACCGACCTAAAAAATCGCTTTAACTTATAAATTTAAGCCCAGATTTGAAAATAGATCACCAAATTAAAGCTCTCCTTGTTAAAGTAGGTCTCCGCCTTCGGCTCTCACACGTCACACCCCATATCCTCCCCCAACCAGACACCAAAACCCGCACCCCTTCTCTAAAACACACGATAAAATCGTTGACAACACAAACACACTGATTTCCACTATTTCCGTGAAAATTACCCAAAACAACAGCAAATATTGTGACTGCTGGAAAAATTTCCATAAATTCAATTTCACTCCGGCAAATTACACTCACAGGAACCAAGTTCTCGCATGAAAAATTTAAGACGAAGAAAAAATGCCAAAAGTCTTTCATCATCGTTTGCCTGCGCGCCTTCGGTTTACAAAATTAATAGACAAACTCGAAATAAACTTAATTTAACTTTTGATGGCCCACAGCTTGTTAGGTGTTTACCTTATCGGCTCAAAGCTTTTGGCGGATCTTCTTCCTTTTCCATGTACGTAGATATGTGTCCCTCTGCACATAAATTTCTTATCTCAGTGTGGAATATTCCGCCGCCGGCCGTACCCCATCCCTCCTTATGAGATTCGCGTTTGACATGTAAGCGTAAACTATGTGCGAGGCATTTTCGAAAGGCATACATACACAGACACCTGCTTCAATGACTCCCTTCGGTGTCCTTGGTGAAATGCTTAAGTGGTATTAAGGTGCTGCAGTTGAGATGTGTGCGACAATTTATTGTCTTAAAGTTTGGAATTTTACATTCTAATAAGGAGTTGAAATTGGAAAAGAATGTAATTACATGTTGCGAGTGGGTTTGAACAGATTTAAAGGCCTGTTTCGAATATTGGGGACTCATGAAGTACCCCATGTGGAATTTGGTAATTAATTGAGTGCGAGTACGAATGGGAAGGTACTTTGAAAATGGTTGTACAAATGCTTCTAAGCTGGCAGACTTTTAAGCCTCGAAACATATTTTTAAAAAAATTGTGTAACCTAGGTACAGTATTCATGCTTCCATTGGCTTCAAAATTATAGAGCGCGACTGGTTCGCATGAAACTTTCTTTTCCCACTGCAAATTTGACTCGAAAACAATCGTTTGAATTCACAGCGTCACCTTAAAACCCTGTGGCTTTGTGTCAAAAAATGTAAAACAAATAAGTGGTTGGAAAACACCGACTTATTTGAGTCCTTCAATTTAAAGCTCTGCCTTTATTCGTATGTCGGCGCAGTGGCTTAGTGGTAGTGTGTTGGGCTATTAAGCGAGGGGTCTCAGGTTCGAATCCCGAAAGGGCCAAATTACATCTTAAGGTTTTTTCCACTGCGCCACCTCTCGCGAACGTCTGACAAACATCCGAGAGTAAAACTGTCATGAAAGAGCTTCTCAATTAGCCGTTTGGACTCGGCGTAAAATTGTAGGTCCCTTCCATTCGTCCCAAAAATTGAAAACCCACACAAAACGAATGGTTGTGAGAAGCTAGGCCTTGGGTCTCATAGACCTGTCGCGCCAAAATATTTATTTCAAAGTCTGTCCCAATTACAGAGGTTAAAATAAATAAATAAATTCGTTACTATGGAAACATTACGGCGACAAATTGAATGGCAACAAAATGATTTCGATTGACTGCTTAGCATTCTGTATGGAAAATTCTTAACTTCATTTTACCACTCTTCATGGCGACATATACCTAAGATTTTTTGTTTCTGCACATCTATGGCACAGTACCTTTCGAATGATATAAGTTTCATTCTCCTCATTTCATGATAAATACTTAAAATGTGTACGGAAACTTTTGATGTTTACGTATTAATATAATGATATTCCGCTTAGACTGGTTCAACTGTGTAATACACCTTCCCCAACAATTTAAAGTAAGGGGTACTATTTTAGAGGTTCGCTTTACGAATTGGCAACACTTTTTCCAGTGACAACCGATTTGACAGCTGACAGATGGATGGTGGCCACCTTGGTCTGTCATTAGACCTGCATTTGTCATTTCAATGTGAATATAGAATAAGGATACCTACACGGCATGAGATGCTGACAAAATTAATTAAAAGTTGAACTTCAAGATGGCGCTTTATTCCACCAATTGGCGTATTTTTTTTACAATAGGCACGCGCTATAGAGTCTATGACTGCTCTTGTAATGTAGGGTGAAGTACACAGCATTGGCGTTAAGGAAATAGGGATAGAGAAGAGATGAGATACCGATGTAAATAAGAAGGAAAACCAGAGCTTGGTTAAGCATTCCACTGAGTCCCTATATTTCGTAGTAAGACCTAAAACAGGCTTAGGTATGCGCACTCCTAGCATGAAGAGCATTGGTTTGTATATTGTAGCCAGATCAGAAGGGGTCAAAATGTCTTGCAGTATTTTTTTCGATTTCGTGTATATATGGTCTTTCCAAGGAAGGTTGTCATTAATTCCCATACCCAGAATCGAGAGTCCTTCGCTTTCGATAATGCAAGTACTCCCTCATGGATAAAGGCTAAAGATTCAGGTTTCGCTTTGAGTGTTTAAGGGGCATTAAATTCCACTCTATTAGCTGAACCATATTTTCAAACGCTGTCTATGTCGGAATTTAATGAACTTACCATACGTTGCCGTTCTAGTTCTACGTTGGAAGAGCAGGGACGTGAGTTGAGTATGAAAAGTTGAAGAAAGAAGAAGCAGAATCTTGGGAAGCACTAGCATTTCTATGGTGAGTTTCAGGCTTGAATTAAACAGCCAGAAAGGTAGTTTTTAATCATAATCATCATTAATATCCATATTCGTATTTATGGTACAAGCGAAAGTCTAAGGGACCAGTTGTTGCCGCTAATCTCGAGAACCAGTGAACGGATTTGAATGCGGTTTACACTAATATGATCTTAATTTCTCAGGGAAGGTTTATGTGCACTAAAATATTTTTCTGGCGACGCAAAGGACGTGACGTAATCTTCTTCCTCTTTATTTATATAAAAATCAGGTGTCGCTATGTTCGTACGCTAATCTCCGAAACCCCTTAACCGTTTTCAATGAAATTTATGGTTTGGTATGGGTGGTTCCAGCTTGAAAGATTTTATTTAATTCGATAGGTGGCACTGCTGTCGATCTCCGGAACCACTTAACGTATTTTAGTGAAATTTTGACTACGGATGTGGTTGGTTCCACTTGCTCTGGAGTCTGGACCCCAAAACCACCAACCGATTGAGCCGAAATTTCCATGCATTCTTCCATAATGGTTCGGGAACCGAGAATGATGGTTGATTGACACTTCCCTATGACACTCTACTATATTATGTCATTTTAAGATGATTTACCTCTAAAAAAAACACATGTTGTTTTCTAAAACCATACCGCATTTCTCCTTGGATGTCCTTGAAGTTATAATGACCCCCCATCATTTCGAAAGGCTTTTTACGACTTTTCCCAATAAAATCTGAATTCCATCCCACCACATAGCCCGTACAATTAGACAAACCTCCGTCAATAATTTCACATCAACGACATTACGCAGTCCTTGCTCAACCGAAGCGAAACAAAAAAAAAAGCAAACAACTTTATTGGCTTCTGAAGATGCCACCAAGACTCCAAAAAAAAAAAGGCATCGAGTGTCCTTCTTTTTTATCATCGAATAATGATAAAAATGGGCAACATGCAAACAGAAACAGAAAAAAAGAAAATAAGAGAAACAACGACAGACGACGACGACGAGTATCAAGCATCCTTCAGAGAGTGAAAATGCAAATACCCCAATATATGTGTACTTAGCTTCCACAACGTGTTTCTTGCCGCCATTGCTCTGAATATTTTTTTCTCTCTCTTTTTTATTGAATATTCCAATTTGAAAATGCGGAGGGTTTACATCCTTTCCATCTACATAAATTTAGCGATTTGAGGTGGTTGATTGTGGGCGTGAGATTCCATATATGTGACGAACTCTCTGCTAAGGTGGTGCACCCAGGATTCATGTGAAGTGAAGCAATTTATTTTGATATCCTTTTTGTGTTTACACTCCAAATAGAATTTCCATAGAATTTTAATACAAACTGCTTGCGGAATGTGGTGAATCCTTCGTCTGGTGGTTGTGTTTTTTTTTTGCATTTGCATATGTGCTTTCTTTTTTGTCAATCATCCCTGCTGAACCGCAAGGCAACTGACAGGAGAGCTAACATCGATTTTGCTTGAAGACTCGTCGTGTTGTCTCTTTGTGTTTGCGGCTGAATGACACTTCTTTCTCTGTTGTACACCCGCGCAGTCATTCTTATCGGTTTCGTTGAAGAAAAGAAGCAACAGCAGAAGAAAAAAAAAGAACTGTGCTTGTCACCTTTTTTCCATCTGACAGTGGAGATGACAGCCGAGATGATGATGATGAGGATGACTCTACTAATAGTGAAATTTTCGCTTTGACACTTTTTTTCCAAATGGACTACTTCAGGGTGGAGGGTTGCTTTTCTGTTGTTGGAGAGGAATTCATAGAGGTAAGTGGGTGGGGAGGGTTGCCAGATAGGGGGGGAAAGTGAATGACATTTATTCGTGTAGGAAAGGGGCATCGAAAGGGGTTAGTTTGAAGTTTCGGAAGCCAGATATGTCGGATATTTGTCAGACTTTCGCGAGAAAGTTTTCGTTTTAGAACTCCTCCCAAAGTTCGCATTTTTTTTCGAAGGTTTTGGCGAATCATCGGCGATTCTTGCATGCAAGTTGGCCGCGACTTTAACCATTTCACATAAAACATGTATCGCCTGGATTTCTTAGGCTAACTCGCCGGCGAACGAAATCTTCTTCCGCGAACTTGAGGCGAACAAAATGCGATTCGCCTGGTTTGCTGGACACGAATAAATTGACCGCCAGGTAGAGTGTTAAAGTAGATGTCAATTTCTAGTCAAATTGAGAAGAAATATGACAGTTTGACACCTATTCACCGATAGAAAAATTGCAACCTTGCAAGGGTGGATTTTGTTCCAAATGTTGACTGTTAAATTCAATAGAAACTGATGGTCTATGTCACTAGTAGTCTCTCGTCACTACCATTAATAGTGACACCTGTCATTTTGACGGATTAAATTATTGTAGCCGAGTGTCCCGGATTTTCTTGTTTCTCTCTTTCTCCATTAAGTTCGGTCCAACCCAGGCAGCTCTCTGAAGCGGTTTTTTCGACCCCACTGTGCATTGCTGCAAAGAGCAATTAACTCTGTCACTGTTGTACTATACCTTTCGCCACAAAACCTAGTAGAAGCCCATTTCAAATAACCCCACGGTCCACAGGATTCCAACTATTTAAAATGCAAAATTGAGGCGAAAATCCCGGTTACTTGGTACATGTGAGTATACATATGAAATTTACGCTATTAATTAGAAAACACTAAATTCCCATGTTTGGAAATTAATGAATATAAATTCGTTCTCGTTAGCCCAGGCATTTAGTTGGGATTAGTGTTTGGTTTCTGTGTGCATAGAATATTTAATTAACGTTTATTAGGGCCTGATGGATTTAATTAGCAATTTTGCCAAATACACACACACATAGTCCTGACGGAAAGCTGTTTACTATTTATTACCCATAAAGGTGTTTATCGCGCTGTTAAAACCATCCGACAGGCAGCAAACTGTGTTCCACGGCATAAATGTTCATTGTTCTTGGCATTTGTTCAAAGTGGGATGTCCTGCGAAGCCTCATGTGTCATACCGACGTCCGATGTATATACTGACAGCAGCGATCCTTGTTTTTGGCATGAATTTTTCCAGTTTGCGAAAATTAATGCCCAACAAAGAGATGATGCCCGCAGCAAGGACGACTCGCCGTGACACAGGGATATGTAATACCAATGAAATTCATACCGATAATCTCTGTGTATACCCAGTTCCATTGCGGATAGATTGTGAAAAGGATATATGATCTGAATAATGGAATGTGTACCACTTCCTCCATCACCAGCATATCCTTTTGTTTTCGCCACTCTGGGGGATAGAAATCAGCTCAGTTGACTTTTTATTTTATGCACCATGCATGTTATTTCAAATTCCTCTCACTCTCCCTCTCTCGTTTGCTGCTGGCGCCCAATCCAATTCATAACTGAGACAGGGAGTTCATTATTGCAAACGACGGGTTTTGTGTGTGTATTGTCCAATGCAGTGTGGCCCAAGCCAACCGACCGGAGACACCCGAAAACAAGAGTCATAACACCGGAGTTCCCAAATTTTCTAGAGGATGTTAAAAGACCTGCACACAAAAAATAACAAAAATAAATAAACCCAGAGAAACTTCAACACTAAACGGATGTCCAACAGTAGGATGACCGGTTCGGGTGTCCTGGGCGCTGGGTGTGTTTTCCGCAAAAGAGGATACCATATGACCATGGTTGGGTTCTTTTCCTTTGGATATAGTCACAGAGCTTTGTGTCGACGCGTCTTTGCACACACCAGCCAGACGACCGATGGGGAAAGTCGACCGAAATGGATATGTGATCCGTTCTCAATTTACCCTGCCATATGCGATTGAGATAATTTTCAATTTAGGTAATCTCATCGTAGCCGGCGGTTGTACTTCATGATACTGATAATAAGCTTTCATTATCCACTTGGGTACTTGGCGAAACAGATCCGAATGTGACCCTAGGCTGCGGTGTTAATAAAGTTTAAAGTTTAAAGCCAAAAACGTAAGGTCTGTCGAAAAATAAATAGGTAGTAAGAATGCAGAATGATAGAAGGAAATATCGATTGCAATAAGGAATACTGTAGTAGAAGTTTTTTTTAGATGGCCCCCAAAAAGAGGGGCAATCCAAACCGGTAATAAACCCACAGGCAATATTTTGCAAAAATTGTTTGGTTCATTGTTAGGGTTCGGTGATGCCAAGACGTAGAACTTCAAATTGATGACTAGGCGGAGACATTTTTTCTAAATAACCCCCGGAACGGGGGTAACTCACAACAGCAATTAATGCGAGACCCAATGCAACATTTTGCCTACGACGTTGGTCTATTTTAAGACTTGTTGGCCATGGAAGTATAATTTCCAGTTCCAGTTCGTTGGTCGTGGAGATTTTTCGAAATGACCCCCAAAAGGAGGGGCAACCTAACGTGCAATGCCATAAATGTTGGTCTATTGAGAGGCGTTATAGAGCTTTCTGATTTATAACTAAGTCGTGACTTAAAAAAAAAAAAAAAACAGAAAAAGGCGTTGGGGGGTAATAAAAATCGATAATTTATCCAGGGACCCAAGGCAACATTTGGCTAAAATTGTTGATCCCTTTTAGGACATCGTTATTCGTTGACCATGGAAGTATGATTTCAAGTTGATCAATAAGTCGATTTTTCGAAGTGACCCCCAACAGAAGGGGCGACCTAACCATGATTGACCCAGTGACATAAGAGAAGAGTCTGCCATAAATGTCGGTCGCTTGACAGGTGTTATCGAGCCTTCTAGTTTATAACTCGTGATTTTTTTTTTTTGAAAACTACCCCCTCAAGGGGGGTCACCCACGCCACTAATTTACCCAGTTATCCAGTTTACTTTTCCTTAAATGCCTTAAATGTTGCACCCTGTTAGACATTGTTGGGGCCAAGGAAGTAGAACTTCTAGTTGATCACTGAAAAATTGCCCCCAAAAAGGGAGGTCAAGCGGAATTTGTCCTAAAATTTGGTGCAAATAAAATGTTTAGACAGCGTCCTTCAATATTTCTTTGCAATAGACGCCCAAACCAATGTCTGACAAAATTTTGGACTTTCTCAAAGTTTCATAAAATTTAGATTTTTTCTGACTGAATATAGGTGTAGGTTGCCAAAACTTCAATTTCGATTCTCTGAGATCTCAGGTCCGAGTAGGAAGTCGAAAATGCTCGGAAAAGTCGTTATAAGAATCTTTTGTCAATTTTTAGAAATCTGACAGACACACGGACCGGAGGGGTCTCCTTTCTGCTAGTATTTTAGAAATTGTTACGTCACTGAGTGCTGAAAGAAATTCATCAACTGACTGAAAGCATTTCTAGCACTCTTTGTACAAATTTAAAAGGTTGGACGTTCTTTTCTCGTTGTACGTCAGGCAAATTTAATTTGATGGCCATACTGTAGAAATACCTTCCCCATCTACAACTACACGGACAGGTACCAGCTTTTAATGACTTCTCCACCCCCGCCATTCAAACAGACTCCTAACAATAGATAAATGAAATAAATTGGAATTAAATTACTCAGCAAGGCGAAATTCAAAGCCTATCCCGCCCGATATGGGCGAAACAATGGAAGCCCCATCACACTGCATTAAGCCACCTCAGTGAAAGGACATCAGATTGTCATCGTCTTTACACCAGCCAAAGAAAGACCATTCAAACTGACCTCACACAAATACAAGGGGGCGAGTTGTGTGTGTTCCTCTTTCAAAAGGATCCACAAAACAATGGCATTACAGAATAATATCCCTTATCTGGTATTTTTAATCCTTTCTTCTGGATATCCCTCTATTCAGCCGGTTTGTATAGATGTAGGCTACCACAAAAGGACGACGCTGCACAGACATATACACACGACGAACTCTGTCGAAGTAAAAAGCCATCCAATGCAGTTTTTGTACACAGTTGAGGCCAAAAGGATAAGAAAAGGGATCTATTGCTGCTATACGCATAATTGTTTGGACATTTTCGGTTAAGCCAGGAAAACTATATAAGATCTGGCAAAAGTTGTTGTCCCATCTCTTATACTCTGAACGTAGTCCGTGTTTCGTTTTTATTTACAGACCCGTCTTTAATGAGGCCCTAAGATAAGGCCAATAGGGAAACTCTTGGGCAAGAGTTGCTGGCAGTGTAATCTCTACCAGGATGGCATCGTTTCCGTCGAAAATATCCTGAATAATGCAAAAACAGCTGCTGACTACAAGGAAAAGTATATTCTATTGCGATGCCTTTCAAGTCAAAAGGGACGCAAATTATGAAAGGAGGAGCTGGGAAGCACGGCACACAAGACGGAAGGTATTTCGCTGAACACCAAAAAATCTATGTCGCAGGATGCTATCCCAAGAAGCGAATGGATGTATAGATTTACGTTTCTTTTTTGGAAAGTTGAAGGATTTTTCATCGTTCTATGTTTTTCGTGTGCGCGGGGATGCAGGACGGGGGATAAAATGGCGATAAACTAGAGCAAGACTCGTGAGAAGGACAACACAAAAGTTGTCGTTGCGATGGTGTAAAATTGAATGAAGTTGCCGGCGAGAGAGACTGCGGTGGGGAGAGATGCCCGACACGATTTCGACGTTGATGGCGTTTAATAAAAATTTCTTGTCATAAAAATTGCTAAAGTAGCAACAAGCTGGTGCATCCTTGTGATTCCTTTTCTTGGTTTTTTTTTCCTTGGGTGATAAATCCTTGCCAAGTGTGGTTTCGATGGTAGCGCACATCGATAGCAAGTCTTTGTTTGAAAATAATTACTTAAGAAAAGATGAAAATCACTTACCATGTGCATCCTTGCTGGAAACCGCTCCTCCATGGACGAGTGATGATGAATGCTGACGTCCGAGCGATGGGACAATGTACAGCGCCATGAAGATTTCCCACATGGCGAACATGATGAATTGCATTTTATCGGATTTCATTTTTAACGCAACACTTTTTTTTATTATTTTAACAAATGGGAAATTCAATTTAAAACTGTAGATATATTTTTTATTTTATTTTTTTTTTGCAAGATTGATGGGTAGATCACAATTTGAACACAGAACACGGAGGTTGATATTATTCTTTGATATATTTTCGTTATTGATATGAATTTGCTGTGGCGATATGCGATTTATATTCTGTTGGGAGTTTGTTGAGGCTTTGTCACATACCTTTTGTTTATTATGAGATCTGGAAGGAAAATAAGAAAGATATTTTTTTAGTGAAGGAAAAGTGGTCTGCCTTGTGAAAGGAATATGAAACTTATTTGATGGAGACTGTCTTTGCCATTGCTATCCGATTACCGGCAATTAGTGAGTCTGATTGGTTTCTGTTTCTCTCGCCCCCCAAAGAAAATGTCAAATTTTCCTCATCAATTAACACGAAATGCGTTTATTTAATGGCAGGCCATGGGGAAAGCTAAACGAAGTTCGATACAGTTGCGGTTAAGTGTAATTTATTATCATTTTGGGTAATTATTGGACATGAATCCGATTTGTGTTGACAGGTGTATAGTTGTCCAAATGGTTCGGCAATTATCTACCTATACAACACGTCATGTAATACAACTGTGTGTGTATGTTACGAGTTGGGGTGAGAATTACTGGACAAAGTTTGATGAAACTTTTTTTCAAATATTATTTCCGGAGACTCCGAGAATGTTATAGGCTGTTTTGGTCATTGCCACGCCTACTTTTTATGGGCGTTTTTGTCAAAAGTGTTTATTTTATTTTAATTTAAGTTCTGTGTTTCATGGCTTTGCCATTACTCAAACAATTGTCAGTCTTTTAAAAACAAAAAGGAGTAGTGAAAGGAACCAAGGGTTTTATCCTTCTGGATTTTCTTAAATTTAGCGCAGCTCAATTTTGGAGAGAATTTTGTATGGGAGCTTAAATTTAGCTCAAGCAACGTACTAAGTTGTACTAAAAAAGCAGTATGCATTAAGCTGAACTACACACAGGCGGGTTCTACTTTACCCTCACTTATTTAGAAGACATTTTGGAAAATTGCAAATGAATTTTTGAGCTTGATATATTTGAAAGATCTTGGAATTTTATGTTTTTTTAGCTCAAAAGTAGTGGAATAAATTTTAAGCCCTAAAATCGTATAAATCGTGGAATCTGGACCCCCTGATTTCCAACTCTGACAACTTTTTTAGAATCTATTAAATTTTTGTTTTCATCCCGAAATTTAAATTTCATAAATTGCTTTCGTGGAAAACAAGGTCAATGGCTACTTTCTAAAAAAAAGGAGTCCATAAGTTGCAATTAAATTCGCCCAACAGGTCGACGTTTAGAAAAAAAAACCAAAGCACTAATTTAAAAAATGCACAAAATTTCAACGGTTCTGTCAAATTTTGTATGCAAAGAGTGTTGCCCTTTCGTTCGTTCAGAAACATTTTCGGTACTATTTATTGTACGCCGTCATTTGTTTTCTAATACTTGACTATTGACTATTGACTTGACTATTATAAGAATGTGTTGAATCTTTCGTAGGCCGATGAAATAAGCCAAAATTTATTGGTAGTTTTTAAAAATAAGTGTAATAGCCTGACAATTCATTTTAGTACACATTAAAATCTCACATAGAAAGCTCTTTTTAGAATCGCCCTTTTGAATCATTATATTTAAACGTAAACATCAAAAGTTTCAGTACACTTTTTAAGTATTTATCATGAAATGAGGAGAATGAAACTGATGTCATTCGAAAGATACTGTGCCATAGATGTGCAGAAACAAAAAATCGTAGGTGTATGTCGCCATTAAGACTAGTAAAATGAAGTTAAGAGTTTCACATACAAAATGCTTAGCAGTTAATCGAAAGCATTTTGTTGCCATTCAATTTGTCGCCGTCATGTTTCCATTGTAACGAATTTAATCATCTTAGATTAGAACCTGTTGGAGAGTCTCATTAACCCATAAAGGTATGCAATTTAATTACCCCTAAAAGTGAGATGTTACTATGGAACGAACATTCATGTTTTGCCCTATTTCATTCTTTTTTCATAGCGGAAAATTATATGAGTTAAGATTTAGCATATAAATAAATTAAAATAAATAATAAATAAATTATTTAAAAAACAAGTTGGCTTTCGTTACTTAATCTACAGACAAAATTGGTCGAATTTCGGCCACGGGCGGTACTAGTTTCAATTAATTAACCAACGAAATAGTGTTTGGAAAAATAATGAAAAGTGTGAAAATAAATACAATTTGGCATTTTTAAAATTGTATGTCTTAAAATTAAATTTAAAATAAGAAACCGACAGAATTTTAATTCCTTGCAGAAAAATCCAAAGCCGTAGCCCAACGGATTTTTTTTATTCCTCAAGAATTTCAATAATTTGAACGCTGAAAAATGTTTGCATCTCCCTATTCACATCCACCATTGTTTCATTAAATTCTCTCTACCTAAATCCTTGACAATTTGTGTTAGTAGTTTCCCTTCCTCTCTCAAATTTTTGCCTGTGGTACTGAGAATTGTGGGGGGAAAAGTGGGTACCCAAGTATGTGCCATCCAAACTTTATTTTTATATCCCAAACTTGTAAAAAAAAATTTTTTTGTAAAAAAAAAGGTTTAACAACAGGTTATTAAAATTCACCCTATTACTAAATTCAATACAATCATTTAAGAAATAGACACTGCTCTTCAAAGTGACTAAGGGAGGATTTTTTCAGCTAGCTATCACTTTCTCCATATTAACTTTTGACCCTACAGTTAGTGGTATTCTGGTAACTCTATTTTTGTTGGTACAGGGATTTTGGAAAGTATGAAGTCCTTGCGTAAACTGCCAGACTAAAGTTGATTATTCTTAAAGCCATTTATTGAATTGAAAAAATCAGCAACGATTGTCATTCTGCCTTTTGGGCGCAAATCGATGACACTGTGTGTCGTTTTCTCTGTTGGAGCGGAACGAAGTAATCAAAGGTGACAATGATTTTCTTAAAAAATAGGAAGATGACTGACGAGACGTCTATCGATTTAGCTGTGTGAAAAGACAGCAATATTGTAGGAAAAGTTGGGAAATTCTACAGACAAAAATATCCGCTTAAAAAATACTGATTGAGTCTCGAATATAATACGCGCCGACTGCAGAGTCAATATTCCAGAGCCGTCCGCCTGTTTAAACGCCTGTATCAAATTCCTCGATAACGATTTCATTTTTCTCTAATGGGGAATTTAGACTTTGGGATAGTTTAGACTAGGTAGGCATTTGGTAAATTCAAGACACAATTAAAGCAGTCACTGTGATGCACATAACCTAAGGTAGATGCAGGAGGCCAGAAGTTCTAGGCCGGCAACTCTGATGGCAACCCTAGTTTTGGAAACATACTTGTCAAAAGGCCCGAGAGGTGTCTTAAGTTAATCAAGCCAATTGCTTTCTACAATTTTAGGGACTAGCCCGCAATTTGAAATAAAATATTCACCGATGTAATTTCTGTCCTTTTATTTCCCTTAAACAGCAACGAAAAGGAAACAACATACGAACGACAAAAAACGGCGACACGCGGTTACCACCATGCTCAAACATTTCCCAATAAGAGTCAGCTTTAAATTGATATTTTTCACTGTGAAGTTTGCGTAGAAAAATTTAATGTTTCAACAATGGCTTACTTTAAGAAAACTTTAGATTCCCATATCTTCTGAAAAAGTTGGCCGATTGCGATGAATTAAAATCCAAATCCTACTCCATGTAAGGTACCTATATTTCTATACAGACTGGTAGAGTAGTTTCAGCGTGATGCTTGTTCAAATCCACATACAAAGAGATAAGAGACGAACTTAACAAGTTGATAGAAAAATAGAGCAGTAGCTGGATTAGGTTAGAGTTACCTCCTGACAAAACGATGGCTGGCTAAAGCAGTCTTAAGTCTCTAACAACTTGTTTCTAGAAACACTCATTCCTATTTTTTAAACAGCCTTGAAGGAATAATGTACCTATATACCTTAGAGACTGTTCAATGTAGAAGACGCTTACCCTCTGCTTGCACCGAGATTTAATAAGATCAAAGATGATGCCATTTCGTCTTCAATAAAGGCACTTAGACGTTGGAAAAAAATGTCGGCTTAGGCTTATTTGCAAGCGGTTTTTCAAAGGCATCTAACCTTATTATAAAGTTTTCAGTTTTTAGTTGTTTTCAAAAAAAATTCAGTGAGTCCTTCTAGAGCCTTTCAAATGAATGCGGAGGGACTGGTTGGTCTTTCCACCTTTAAGTAAATTTGGTACGCAATTTCGGAGGGTAGAAGATTGTAAATTCATCCGAACGTTAAAACTTAACCTCTCTTAAGTCCAATATGTAAAATGAATGCTCCCAGCTTAGCATACCCAGATTAATCTTTTTTTATTGATTTCACTCCACGTGACTGGATGGTCATAAAAATATCCCCGCCTGCGTGAAAACAAAACTAATCAAATACATCCTTTTTGCGATGTTCCCCCCCAATCCTTGGCCCTCAATAAGTTATCGCCCGTGTTTTAGTAATCTCCAATCTACATCTACAACTACAACATCGACCCATGCATCCACGCGCACACAGGCACACACCCCTCGTCAATAAAACATGGTAAGGACATTATTCCATTTGTCTGCTGCCAATCTCATTTGTATTCAACGAAAAGCCAGCCATTGGGAGCGGGACATTCGTCTCAAGCTGCCATAAACCGCCGCGCCGTCCGCCGCGCCGACTATTACTGAAATGAAAAATAGGCCAGACCGGAAAATAAATTTAATTGTCCGCAACATAGAAATTATTATTACTTCCATTTTGGGTTGGAGTAACGAAAAAACCGAGCGAGGTCGGTCACAAGACACACCATTGTCCTGTAAACCAATTAGCCTTAATTACCGTAACATATACCAGTACCAGACAGGGTTCCTTGGCACAAACTGGACATATTTTCCATCGAAGACAAACCCATTTATAGAGAAAGGCAGCCCAAATGGGCACCGGGCACGTGTAAAATCAGTGGGCCTTTCAGAAAAGGATCAGATAAATATTTATTGAGGTTATAATTTACAACAACCGCTTTAATATTCATTCTGTTGCTAAATACTGGACAGGCATCTCAAATAATAACGAATCCTTTGTGCAGTAAAAGCCGACATTTTTGTTTTATTTATTTTCCTGTGTTCGTTCGTTCGTTTCTTGCGGTTCTATGGAGCGCTTCCTTTGTCCTGATTTGATGCTTCCGATGCCGATGGAGAGAGCTCGAGTTTATAAATATAAATGAGTCTAGGCCAGGGTTAAATTGGAATTTATTTTGCACTGGCATGGAAGCCGTTGGGTGGCTGTGGCCGGCGTCAATTTAGCTTTAACCAAGTTTTGTGGTGAATTGGAGAAAGGATAACCTTTTCTTTTATTTTTATTTTTTGGTCTTCTTCTGTATCTCTTTTGACAGACACTGTGAGATGGTAGACGAATGGAGATGAGGAGGAAGTGGCAGATAAATGTTGGTCAGGCAAACGCCGAGATACATACGAGAAAGTGTTGAATGGGATGGTCTTTCCTTCTTTGTTTCTTTTTGTAAGTGGGATGGATGAAGGAGGAGTGGGTTTCGCTTTTATCAAAGGTTGTGTCTTTCAGTGGCGGACAGTTGATTGAGGTTTTGGTCTAATAAAGAATGGATGGAGAGGCGGTACATTCTTAACAGACGTTTTAGTTGAAAGAAAAAATTCTAAACGGAATGGAATGGCTATTTATGGGAATTTAAGAGGGAGTTCTTTGGGGGTATTTATAGCGAGGGAATGGTGATTTTGCTCTTTTTTGGGCGCCAGTTAAGAGATTCTTACAATCTTGCTCATGGGTGAGGTTTGTTTTTGGCATTATCAGTTTTATGCTGTTTTTAGTCGGCAGAAAAGCTATCTGAGGACTGTGATACTCTGGGACGTATCTTATTATTTTTATTGAGAAGCACATTTTTTGGGAGTTTGCATGGTTTCTCGTTCACAATCCGCTGGAACACTCATTTTAATTCAGATTTATATGGCACTTTCGTTAAGACCGAAATTTTGATCGTATAATCAATACCACGGCCTGAAATTGGTAGACTAGTATGTGATTGGGCGCCAGATAAGAAAAAAAGTACCACCATTCATAGATCTAAGTCGGCCTAGCTTCTCACAACCATTCGTGATATGTGAGTCTTAATTTTTGGACAAATGAAAGGGACATAAGACGAGAAGAAGCGTCTAAGTTGGGTAGCTTTTTTAAGGGCGGTTTAACTTTTCGCTGTTTGTCAGAAGTTTGCGAGCGATGGTGGATGGAATTAATGCTTTTCTATTAATCGAACCCGAGACTCTAGCTCAGTAGTCCGCGCACATATCATACAATTGCACATTTTAATCTTTTACCACGACCTTTGGAAAATTATTTAACAATCGGTGGTCCAGCGATCATCGCTGTTGGTAGTAGGAACTTGATCAATTGACAGGGAGTTGAACTGCAGGTTCACTTCCTAACAGGGAAAGAGCTAAATGCACGGAGAAATGTACTCATAGTCTCACTCCGACTTTAATCGCTGAAAAGAGCTTGAAGATGAACTAGTGGTGCAGTTCGAAAGCAGTTTTAAATTGTTTTGTTCTTTCTAAAACTTGCCAAAAACTCCCCACCAATACTAGTCAACGGGAATTGTACGTGTTTATTTAACTATTCACTATAAGTACGATCGCATCTCATGAAATAAACATTTCCTTCATAAAATTTGCATCTCGGCAGGTAATTTAATAAAAATCCATCTATTTGGGCGCCAGTTAAAAAATATAAAACCGTATACAGTTCTTCAAAATCATGCACACAAGAACGTAGCTCCGTTGGGTTTGACATTGAATTCATAAGTATTTACCTCCTTGGAAGCAGATCAGAGTCTACTGTCGAACGAACAAAGAACACACCATACCACCGTGTCAATAATCGAAAGCACATCCCTTCACACAAGGCCTTGAAACCAACCTCCTAATTCTTTATAATTCCTCTCAACCATCCGTGAGTGCGATACATTTTTGCCAATTCAACTTTTTACCTGACGACTCATTCCAGTTTTCAAGCCGCCTCTAGCTATAACGTGGTTTAAAAATCCACTTTCGTAGAAGAGCAAAATAAAGCCAGTTACAAATAAGTAACTGCTCGTGAATATATCTAAATCCGCCCACAACAAATAGAACGCGCACATGGCCTCGTACCTAAGCCTATAGACCCACCGACGATACGATTCATCTAAATGCAAATAAATTGTTCATTCTTAAGCGATTTGCTTGCGGGCAATTGTGTGTACCGAGTCCTGTTCGGTTCGTCCTCTGTTCTTGTTACTGTGTTGTGTTTGGTTTTTTATTTTTTGTTAAATTTTGTTTAAATTCTCTTGAAAAACAATTCCTAATTGAAATTTCTGAGGAGCTTTTTAATTCGCTCACACCTTGGTGAAAATTTGGCCGTGTTTTTGTATACCAAAGGGAAAAGCAACATGAGTATAACTTTCTGGAACAGACAGCTAAGGCTTACCATGTGACACGTTTTTGTGTGCAGCCAATTTATAATTTCAATGTATGAGATATGAGGATATTTTAAAATGGAATTGAACCTTCAAGGGCTTGGTAATTTATTTAAATTTGAAACGGAACTGGAAAAGTGTGATTTTTGCACAAAAGGAAACAAGGAAAGGGGTCTGCTAGCGAGTGAAATTTACGTACAACTTGGGTCAAGGAATCAGTTTGACGAACAGGGTTAAACTCGCTACAAACTGATCTTAAATATTTTCAAAAGGTTCGTGTTTTTATCATTGAAAAATAGGGCTGCTACGTTTCTAACTACCCACGTCGTGTTTCACATTTAAAAAATAGCTGACATTTCATTCATTCGAAAAATATACTAATACTGGACTTTCATCAGCTGTCAGATAATAGATAAAACTCTCAAGTCCTTCTGAAGATCGAAAGAGTCTGCATTTATTGCACTAACCTCTGAAGACTCAATTTTGCAGAAATTTTAAATGTGCATTTAATGATACTTATGTAATCACGACGAATGTCATGAGAACTGTCATATATTTTAACTTACTAACTGATATGACATCAAGTTCATTTACAAAACAGCAAATCAAAAAGTCACAGTTTTTCTGCATTTTGTGTTGGTATGATTAATTTTATGATCGGCTGACACATTATCCATAATTCATATTTGTTACACATTCTTTCCACTAGATGGAGTTATCAAGCTTTTCCATTTGTATTTTTTAGAATTTTTCCTCCTCAAAAATCCATTCGATTGATCTAGAATTCAACAGTAACTTAACTTTAGATGGGCTCTCAATTTATTCCCTTAAAAAGTATTTGGCAGCACTTTTTCTTGGTAGTTCTTGTTGACATTCATCTTACTAGCGAAAAGAACTGTCATCGAAGACACTGAACGCTGCCGAATGTCATTTTCAAATCGCGACGACTTTTGGGTGATTTTTCATTGCTTTTTTTTAAAGTGGAAGGTTTTGCACGTTCTTTTAGAAATTGCTTAGAAGGACATAGGATACTGTTTGAAATTTGAAAGATTAAATCAGCTGCCAGAAAACTTATCCAAAGATTTTAGTACAAAAAGGTAGGTTGGAAATCAGTCAAACAGGTTGACAATCGTCTAAGAGAACCTTTTAAAAGTACTACCCTTGAATCAACCAACTTATGTAAAAAATTGGCATCACTCCCAACAGCAACTTTGACAGCCACAGACAAATTTGTAAAACCAGTAATTTTTATCGACGATGATCAACATCAAAATCGACCTTAAATCTAAATCACTGGTCTTGTACTACATCTGGTGGGGGGTTTTCTATGAAACACGACTTTGAACAGCTAAACTCATCGGACTAAACTGTCAACTGTCACCTGATCACTACCTAAGTGAGTTTTCAAGGCCCTACGCGGAATTGTTTTCAACAACAGTCAGGTGTCGAATCGCGTGGTCCGTGAACGAGCATTACGTGACGGGATTTGTTTTTTGTTTCACATGGAAAATCAACGCAATGCTCGTTCACGGACGACGCGATTCGACTCCAGAAGTTTGCGACACAGTGCTGCGGCTTTGAGGCATTTGAGATGTGGCTATCTTGGCTATTAAAGAAATAAAACAGAAAGAGAGATAAAATAGGACAGAGGATCAGTGTCTTTCTAAAGTCCTGCAAACAAGTTGCTTGCCTGTCTTAAGCCAAAGAGATGGAATATAATTGAAGGAGTCAAGTCCTTACAT
Organism: Cheilosia pagana; assembly: GCA_936431705.1. Taxonomy (NCBI): domain Eukaryota; kingdom Metazoa; phylum Arthropoda; class Insecta; order Diptera; family Syrphidae; genus Cheilosia; species Cheilosia pagana. Next base: position 6,120,216 of record OW386169.1, read on the forward strand.
GGCGTATTTCTTTCCCATTAGAAAGGCGTTTTATGCACGTGCACTTCTCTGAGTTGCAGGGCACTTTGATTGATCACCATAGAACAAGTCGTTTTTTTCGCTTACACCGCTTAATTCCCCCTGATTATATCAGTCGGGAATTGATACATTTTTTTCAATTTTTGCATTTGATGTGCCGTTGAGAAAATTGTATGCAAACTTAGTCAACCTCTTTAGGACTTTTTTTTATTGTTTTTTGAACTAAAAGCTTAAAACATGAGTGAACCTCACCAACATCTTCTAGGACAAAAGTCACTGCCTCTACCACAAGTTCAAATGAACGACTTGGTTAGGTTAGGTTGAGTAGAGTGTGAGTTCGCCACAAGGACCAGGCACCATATTGGGCCCAACGCCATCCTTATAGGAAAATTCACGGTCAAAAAAAAAACCGGATTTATTAAGCCTAATCTCCTGGCATGTTTTCTCAAAAAAAATTAACGACTAACTCTCATACAATTTACAGTCAATTCGGGACTATCGTTGCAGGATCACATACCCAACAACGTAAGGAATAGTGTCATCAAATTTCAGTCCAAAAGTCCAAAGAGATACTTGATCCCGCAGCAAGATAAAGGCGTTCAAACCAGGGCTTAAATATATTTTATTTCCGCACCTAGGCCTTACTAATTTACAGAAGGGATCAGTTCGGCTAATAGTAGATCCTCCATACCACCTTCGCATCTAAAACTGTAGGCACTCTAAGTCTGTAAGATTTGTTTGTCTTTTCTGTCGCAGATGTGAAGAGACTCTGATATTAATCGTTTCTCTTTATGGTCAGTGGAACGTGGCATTTATTGTACCATTTCATACTTCCAAGGCAAATATTCCCAGCAACTCAAAATGTGACACTTGATAAGTCTACCAAGCAAACAACTATAATGCCCATCGCCCTAAACGTACACCTGCCAACCCTTTCACTTCCTTACAGGACAGGCAAATGGTTGCTTACAACAATTCAATTGCAGAAATAGATTCTGACAATTATCTAAGGCTTGAGGTCGCTCTTTAAGACTTTTCCACCAAAACAAAGCACTCACTATTCCTTGCGCCCGATTCTAAACCTCATTAGGAACCCTCCCGTATCGACTGAGATATACCCAAACTTGTTAATCACTTAAACCCAACAAAGCTGCCTTCACGTATGCCCTTTCGACAGTATCTATCAGTTCTAAAATTAAATGAAATTATTTTCGGGAAAAATAAATCCACACAAACCGCCCATGACATTAAGTCCACCTCACCTCGGCCAACTTTTTGTGTGCGTTCCTAAAGAGCGCTGCGTTCAACACCACACATTATTTTTAAACTCCAAGGGGACTCAATATCCCTGTTACCTACGTCACGAGAAAATGTGCCTAATTATCTGTAATCTGTGCCCATATCCCGTGTGACATTACACCTACCTACATAATTAGCTTTTAATTAGATACGCAGGTTCGTTTTCCACTAAGGGGATTGATTTCAAAATAATTACATTCATTTAATAGGTACCTTTTAGTCAACCGCAGCAGTCAGCATCGGCACCGACCTTCAGTTGTAATCCATTAAACAAAAATTTGTCTGCAAATCAAATCCACACCCGGGACAAACAATTTCAATTTCATGCGAAGGAGTTAAACGCGCATTTGTAACAGTTGTAGCACACCTGGTTGACTTCGTCATATTTTACCCAACACAATACACACTCTCGTTATATGAAAAAGCAAAAAAATAACCAACCACACGTAGGGGCAAAATTAACACCACCAAACCGAGACCGCAGCGGAAGTTATACACTCTCCCGAGAAAAGCAGTGAAAAATCATTTTGGCCATGTCCTGCGAAACCGATTACACGATATACTTTGTCAGAAGGGGGTAAGCCTTAAACGTTGTCTCTTTTTTTAACCACCGATGGGATTAGGACCCCCTAAGCCCACGTAGGACAATTAACAAACCAATTAACCGTCTTGACCGTGCCGACATTTAGCCGAATCTAATTAGACACCGATTAAGCCGCGAATATAGGCACCGAAGATACATACACTACACAGCTCTGTGTGTTTTTGGTTTATCAAAAGCCCATTCAGCTGGTAAATTAGATTCGCCGCGCGTCAAGGACGAATGAGTTTCACACCTTTAGCGGTAACAGGCGCCCCCCCGCTAATCTGATTATTATTCCCTTCGAATGGGAGAGATGGTAACTTTTTTTTGTGTTTAATGTTAAAAATCGATGCGATACGAATTGGAATTCAAAAAAAAAGAAAAACACCAAATCGCGCTATGAACGAGACACTCCGACGTGATAGATAAACACACACAACACTCCGATGGATGAGCTGGAACTGAATTTTCAGCGAAATTGTTCGATTTCATAGGACATTTTTGGTGGCAAAGGATGCGGCATGCGGGTGGTTGTTGGTTGATTGTGTACATTTCTCTATCTCTCTCGCATGAGGGAAATTTTTCATTGCACAACGCGCATGTCGCGTCTCGCATGAGAAAGAGAGTGGATAAGAGATGGAAAGTGTGGAAAGCCGGCATTTTTGGAGAATGCTCCCCATTGGAGTAGGTCATTGAGGGAATTTTTTTCAATGCGATATATGTCATGCGATTTGTGTCAGACAATTTGTGTCGTGCGATTTTTCGAAGCAATCTTTTAGTTTGCTCATCGTTTTATGAAATAAGATCAGATTGTTAGTTGTTTTGATTTTGAAATGAGTTTGTGTAGTGAGATGTCGCATGCGATTTTTTTCAATAAAATGTTGGTTTTTAAAAAAAAGACGAAAAAAAATACATCACAAGCCATTGAGCTATGTTTGGGGATATTTATAATTTTTCTATCATGCGATGGGATTTTATCGCATGCTATTTTTCGAAAATACAACAGCTCTCTGGTGGAATTTTGAGTGTTCTCTTAAAACATCGGGGAAATTATGCTTGTAGCTCAAATAAAGGGAACATCGGGTTTCATTTCTCGTATAAGGGAGCTGTTTTCTTTTATATCAGGCCAACGGACTCTACAATGCTGCCACAGCGTTTCAAGATGTTAGTTGTAGACTAAAATAGTCAGCGATGCTAGAAATATATGTCTGGGAAGCAAGTTCCTAAGGGTACTGATAAAGTTGGCGGTACAATTTCATACAGGACCCAACGTCTATCACATAAACTCAGTTGCGTGGTTTCTTTTTGATGTATTTTGGTTTCTTCCGTCACAAAAAGAACATTGAAAAACCAATGCCCTCACATTTGTCAAATTTTAGATGATGTGCAGAATAATCGCATCTTGTTTTTTGAAGGCATTATCCCGGAAATAGGTTTCTGTTAGCTTCCTGTGCTTGGTCGTTTATCCAGTTAAGTAAGTTAAGTGAACGCTTTAAGGATATGCCCGCAATGGATCTGAACTGCGTATCTTGGGCCAGAATCCACTTAACTCTGAACACGCCTGACCTTGCGATGTTGGATACTTGTCCCTTTAATTTTTATTCACTAAATGGCTGACTTTAGGCAAGTCAGTTATAAAGGTATGAAAGGGCGGCTTGCATTTATGAGAAATTATGAACCGAATTTCCACTTTAGCCACAAAATGGAATTCGAAAGGAGAATGGTACAGATCAGCGGAGAAACAGAAATATTTGACCGCCGCAACGGTGTCCCACAGGGCTGTTTGCTGTCGCCTGTCCTTTTTTTTCCTGTAGTAGACTAGTAGGTGCAGTGGCTTAGTGGTTAGTATGTTGGACTACTAAATGAGGGGTCACCGGTTCGATTCCCGAAAGAACCAAATTACATCTTAAGGTTTTTTTCCACTGCGCCACCTCTCGCGAACGTCTGACAAGCATTTAAAGGCATAACTGACTTGAAAGAGCTTCCCAATTACCCGCTTGGACTCGGCATAAAATTGGAAGATACCCTTCCATTCGTCCCAAAAATTGAAAACTCGCGCAAAACGAATGGTTGTGAGAAGCTAGGCCTTGGGTCCCACAGGCCTGTCGCGCCAAAATATTTATAATTATTTATTTCCTAGAAAGGACGCCCAACATTGACGCCTTAGAAGGAGCTTTCATCTCTTAAAGAGGTGATTACCGGCGACGGTAGGTAATGTGGATACTTCCGGCCCATCTACTGCAACATTCAGCTTAAAAAAGACTGCCTTTATGATCCATCCACTGTTATCAGTTGCTGTGTGTCAAACTTTGCTATTCCACTTCTTAGAAGCAGAAGAGGACTGTGGGTCCATGTGATATATCACTCATTTTAGCATTACAGGAGTTACACCAAGAGTTCTACAAAAATCGTCGAAATGCCATCCGTCTTCTCAAGACCTTTGAACGAACACACTGAGACGGAAGTCCGAAGTTGCATTGAATATGGGACACACCTTTTAACTACTGGCTTTGGCGATAAAGTCGATCATTGAAATCAGAATCTTAGGTACATGGGGATGTGTCTAAATCCACAAATTAAAAGCTCACCCCTCACCGAGTCCAAAAAAAAATATACCTCAGTTACAAGGGCCAGCATTTCGAGGTACCTTACCTCGAGGAAAATGGTCGCACCCCGCAATGAATTTACCTAATTAGACGAAACACTCGTTTGAAGATACATTCCACCAGCTGAATAGATGTATGGGAAATTGGTTATAACTCTGCCTGCCGGACTTGTAACTTGTTAAGCGCTTTCCAAAAATTGCCCATCATTTGTCCTCGTTTCACACTCTTCCCAAAATTACAAAATCCAGTCACGTCTCCCAGGAACCCCTTCCCCACCCCCAGCCAATTCAAGTCCAGAGACTAATTGAAGAATAGTGGTCGTTAGATGTAACACTATCAAAAGCTCCACGCAAGATGTGAATATAAATTCCATCATTTTCGCATGGATGATGTTGGTTTGCTCCTCAAAGCCTAAGCGTTTCCAAGAAGCCGCAAATTTATTGAATTACCGACACAGATTTTATGGCGCAGTGGAAAAGTTTTCCCATACCCTTGCCCAACAGCTACAAGTTCATCCGCTTAACGGCCGCGCAAAATGAAAACTTGCCATATTTCAACTTTTGCCGAAAGCGGATTAACATTCGGTTTTCGCGTAGCTACAAATCTTGCGCAAAAGTTGTCTATTCCTGCCTCACAAGACCGACCATTAAATGACTAATCTGATAGAAACAGGACTGCGTGCAAAGTAAGCCGCATTTATCTAGTTCATTTTTTTTTCGTTTTACGCCTTTTTGATTTTCGTTTGTTGTGTCCTGGAGGAACTCATCGGCAAGCCGAGCAATTGTGATGATTAGAAAGTTGGCCGCCGCCACCTTCTTTGCAACAGGGACCTTGAAAACTCATTTCGCTTTTAACGATTCACGCCGCCGGCAATTGTTGAAAAATGAAGAAATTAACAAGAGTGAAACTTTTACCATGGACCGCTATCATCATACTGTAGGCCATTAAGTTGTTATTATATTTGTTGGCTATTATCTTAGGTACCAATGAAACGGTTTACTTCTCGGAGGTGTATGGGGGGAGGGTGGTAAAATTTACGAGCACTTTGATAGGTTTCTACAACAAGTTGGTGGGCACCCAACGATTGTTGGATTAAACTCGGGGAAAGTCAAAGCCCTTAGGTTAGGAGGCGGCGGCGGATTGTCTAAAATCTGGTTTTGATAAAAGAAATGTCTTAAAAGGCAGAATTTCATGGGGCACATTAAAAGGGAGATGCTATCGGGAACTGGAGGTGCGAGTTTTTAAGATAAAAGCGGAATACGTTTTGAAGGCTGTTTCGCTAGAAGCGAATTTTATATATCAAATCGCATCATCTTTTACAATATAAGATTTCTTTGTTTTTACATTTAATTTTATTTTCAACTTATCAGTCCTTTTTTTTCGTTTTAATTTCAGGACTTGGACAATCGCATCTATAATTGTTTCTCATTTCAACAAAAATCAAATGCAGATATACAACAGAAGAAAGACTTTAAAAATGATAAAACAAGGATTTATTATAAAAATAAAATAAAAATGAGTTTTTTAAATTTTAAAAAGCAATTTTTAAAGAGCAATTTTAGCTCTTATGGAAAAAAATATCCTTACTAACTTAATAATAAAAATATATATGTTATTTTCTCTGATTAATAAGATTATTAAAGAAAATCATTGTATTTAAATTTAAACACTAAAAAATGAAGATTATAATATAATTTTTTAATATTTGAAACAAAATACTGAAAGAAAACTAATAGAAACTTTTATTATTTTTTTTTAGTTAAAACATTTAATTTAATTTGCATGAGTTAAACTAACGAGGAACTTTTCTTTTCCCTTGTCATCGTACTCCTTTTGCATTAAATCGACTCTCGATATTTTTTTAATTTTAAAAATAAAGAATTTAAAGAAATTTTAAACACATTTAAAAATTATACTTAGAAACATATTAATAAATATTATATAATATTAAGCTGTTAAAGTTAAAAATGTTTTTCTTTAATTTGTTGTATGATTTTATTTAAAAGGCAATAAAAATAAAAATAATTCGAAAAATAAAAAAAAAATTTGTGTCTTGTTTATTACTATGTTTGTTGACAGTTCTGGGGTCAAAATATGTTAGCTAGATTCGATTAGATTAGGTTACGGAGTTGGAAGCAAGTTACCATATCACCGCGGCCACAGGTGGGCCTATTGTGATCTACTCCAATAAGAGATCACTCATGATACCGGACTTTGTAAGGAATCCTAGTCAATCTTTGAGTGGGCTATCAGATATGTCCTCTGCCTCAAGGTAGTATTTACCTAGATAGTGCTGACGTAATCTGATTAGGCAGTTAAAGCGACACAGGATGTGTTCGGCTGATTCTTCGTCCTCGTTGCATAGTTTGCAAGTGTTATCTTGAGTTATTCCCATTGTCATGAGGTGTTTTTTGACTTGTCAAGTCATGCCAAGTCAAGAAGAAGTTGTTGTCTAAAATGTTGCACTTCCAAAAAACTAGATTTGTCTGGACTAGACTAGATTGGTGGGTAACGTCACTTTTCCTACGTCAGCCACATTATGCGAACTGTCAACTTAGTACTCAGTGACGAATTTCTTGACTAAATTCGTCGGCTATCCTTTCACTAACATCAACTGAAACAGCTATTCATGTGAAATTGCGAAGACTCTTTATCTTAGACGACTGATGTGCACTTTTCTGATCAGGTCGATGTCGCTTTGCATACAGCTCGTAGAGTTTGCTGTCAAATCTCCTTCTCCAAAGCCCGTCAACGCAAATGGAACCGAAAAGCAATTGGAAAAGCGTTCAAGGAGATCTTTAACCTTCTTTCATTACGTCAACGATTCTACACCAGAAAGTAGGACTGTTTTGAGACATCATTCTTGGACTCTTTACGTAGCCTTTTGTTGGCAGCAAACTTTGAGCTTCTTGCTCCTTGCGCAACGTAACCAAAATTGCCACAGAAGTGACAGCGAATTTTTCCCGATTTTTTAGTGTTCTACAAATTATTTTCAATCAAACCCCAATTCATGACATGTGACGTCATTTTTCTCTCTTTCTCTTGGGTTTTTGGAGGAAATGGGCAACGCTAACTCAAAACTTTAAGCAAATGAAACTCAAATCGTCTGATCAACAACATGGACACCTAGCCGGCGAATATCGTTAAAAGATCACCCATGAGGACATGATTGAAAACAAAATGAGCAATTTTCGACCTTTCTTCGAGGAGCTTAGTCCTTGATGTGTACAATTTTAATTGCAAACTATTCGCTCCAACAAATCGATTGACGTTTGTTTCCAGATGATGGCTGGCCTACAAGCTGAGCTTTGGAACTTAAAAGCCCTCGTCCTGGAAGATTTTCCATTTAATCGATTTCGGCAACACTCATGCGAATTCTTGGAGTAGTAGATCTTCAACACCAGTTTCGCCTATAGGAGTTTGCAATGCTAGTACTATTCTAGTACTAGAACAAATTTTTGTTTTGCACGCGGCGTCTTAATTACTTGGACGATTTTGACGTTTCACATGTCCTTTTAAAGCTTAGGATTTGAGTATTTGTTTCCGAACAGATCCGTACAGCTACTGGGGTATGCGGACGATATCGACATCATCGGTCGCTCCCAGCGTGCCGTGATAGAGGCTTTTACGGCGATTGAAGAACAGGCGAAATTTGTTGGCCTTGAAGTAAACGAGGACAAGACTAAGTACATGCTATCAACAAACAAACAAGCATCTGTCCACCGCTTAGGACAAAACGTCACTATTGATAGCAACAATTTCGAGGTAGTTAGGGAGTTTACCTACCTCGGAGTAAACATAAACTCCACGAATGACACCATAGTGGAGATCCGGCGAAGAATTACCCTAGGAAACCGCTGCTACTTCGGTCTGGCAAAGCAATTGGGTTCAAAACTCCTAACTCGAAGGACGAAATGTACGCTTTACAAAACACTCATCCTGCCAGTTCTGCTTTATGGCGCCGAGTGCTGGACGATAAGCAGGAAGGGAGAGCTGATACTGGGCTCCTTCGAAAAAAAAATTCTTCGACGGATTTTTGGTCCTGTGTGCGAGGAGGGCGAATGGAGGAGAAGATACAACCGCGAACTCTATGAGCTGTACCAAGATGTGGATGTAGTCCAAAAAGCCAAAATACGTCGACTACATTGGCTCGGCCACATCGAGCGAATGGATAATAATGCTCTAGCTAAGAGGATCTTCGAATCCCAGCCCCCAGGTTCGAGACGACAACTAAGACCGAACCTCCGTTTCAAAGACCAAGCCATCGCGGATGCCAGAGCGCTTGGTTCGGACAAATGGAAGCAACGTGCCCGGGATCGCGGAGGATGGAAGGCTGCAGTGTCTCAGGCAGAGACTCTCCACGGGTCGGGAGCCCGTTAAGTAAGTAAGTAATAAAATAATGAAGTAGGTGCTTTGAGTTTCAATCATTTATTACAATCAATCTTCGCCTACAAAATACTGAAATCGCTTGTAAAAGTATCGGTCCAATTGATCGTTGGGTTCACTTGACATTCTTCATTATTCATGGCAGGAGGGCTGTTACTCTTGTGAACACGATAGGATGCCTGTGTCCAATGGCCTTCGTCGCCAATCAGCAGCGGAATCACGCTATGAAAATCGGACAACATTAGTCACTGGTCAACTTCTTTGAAAACATATCCTGCAAAAGTCCGTTGCTGCCGGACCGGAATACACTACAGATTCGACGATACCTCCCTGAGCAGCTCGTCCGTACAAACCGAGTTCATCAAAATAGGGACTCACACCTTTTGCAGGATCGATTGCTGTTGTCCATCTAATAAAAGGGATATGTTCAATAATTATTGGTAATGGGTTAGTAGGTTGATTATAGAAACGTTCTGAGGCACGTGCAAGGCGAATTGGGCGGATCTCTCGTGTAAATGCTGCCGGCTGTTGCACTTCGAAAGTTGTTCAAATGTTATAATCTTTCAAGTGTCCTGTCCGTTCGGTAACATCCCAGGACGTCATTCTGCAAGAGAAAACCATAAACTAATTAAAAACCCCCTCTCACCACGCTACACAATGTGCTGCCGGGAATAGTCCTTCGAAGCCAAGCTCAGTGTTCCTATACCAACCTGTAAACCAACTGTCCATGGATGAGTTCGCCCGTAGTTCAGGAAGCTTCCTTTGGATCAGATGCTTTTTCCTTTCTTAAAGAACCTCTACAACGTCCTTTAAAAACGTCGCCTTAGAGTTTTTCGGCTCCATTGCAGTGCTGTGTATTCGGTTGATGTGCGCGCTGTCAGTCTAAACATGATTGATTCATGTGTTGTTTATGAAACGAAAGACCTCCCACCTGGTGTCGCTTTCAACAACAAAATCTCGCTCTTTCTGAGAACCCCGATTCCATGGACAGCTGTGTAATTCAATTAAATCAAACAAAACCCCATGCATCCGCACCTTAATGCACCGAGAATCGCTTAAGTCCCACTTCTGTTCATCTTCTCACGTTTCCGAATAATGACGATAAATTACTCCTTTATTACGGCCAGCAAAAGGATCCCGGAAGATGGTGAATTCTCACCCAAAATTTATGAGTCCCTTAGTAGTCATTAAAAGGTCCTCGCACCAGTTGAATTGAGTCTCATTTTGGACAGTTGAAGGAACTCAAGAGCGTCTCTTCTAAGGCAACTAGGACCTTGTCAATAAATACTATAATTTCAACATGGAAATAGTGTTAAAACGCAAATGGATTGTTGGCGGGTTCGCTTTTAATCCACCTAAAAGCTTGTGCAGCTGTTTTGTTCCGCTTAATCCGTTGAAACAAACTCAACTGGGTATAAGCCTCCGACTAGATGCTTCCGCACATCCTCGAGAACGTTTGCTCTGGCATTCAATCTCATTCCGCACCGAATGAGATCCACTCGGATCCACTGGGCTCCACTGTATCCCCTCTCACGGCTAATCAAAGTCAAAGGGAGCTGGTTTCTCCTCCTGCCGAGAGTAGGTATATCATCATTTTGAAATTATAATTTTTGCTCTTGTTCGTTTCGGTATTCATGAGCCAGTAATTCTCGTATAATGTCTTATGAATAAATTCCCGATAAATCAGAGTAGGTATACCTTCAGCTTTTCACATGTGAATTTCTGTGCGGGGGTAAGTGCGGGGACCAGCGGTAGATAACGGCTACATTACAGGTACAGGACGCCTTTCGCCATTACTATATAGCGATGACTTATATATCGGCCCTTTTGTTTCGATATTCATCGTCCTTGCGATTAGACACCGGTTATAGTCTCTGTAGGGGATGGAAGGGTGGGGGAGAAATTATTGCTGTTACAAGGGAAATAATATGTGTGCCAAGTCCCGATCCCTTGGAGTTGATAGGTTGAAGGGTAAAAAACGAAAAAGAAAAGCGAAAGAGGGTTGTAATTTGGTCCTGTTTGAGATGTAATCGGACCATTATGATGAAAACTGTACAAAGTGTGGGGAAATCATAATTTCATTTGTATGGGGTGTGCTGGTGACAGATATTATATTGTCCTGAATGTGATCCTTTTTGTTATACACTTTTTTCCACATCAAATTAAGTGGAATCGATATATTTTATTCGACGAAGGAGGGAACACTGTGTAGAGTAGAGTCCTTTCGAGCTGATTTGAAAGAATTGTTGACAATAAATTTGACTCAAATTAAGAGGCATTCAGGACAGTCTATAAATGGTAGCAAAGGTTCTCTTTTTCTCTTTACTGATTGGCACGTCTATGTAAATTATTCCATATAGAGGCGCGTGTCCTGAGGCTTGACAAATGACAATACCTACGGCTACTACAACTGACTGGAGGACAATTTAATTTGTTTGTCGAGACACGGTGTTTTTTTAAGGCGTTTTTTACACGTTTTTGGGGCATTTTGAGTTTTTTTTTTTGGCGCGTTTTAAACTTTTGTAAGAAGTTTTTTGACGAGTGTTTTGACCGATTTTTTGTGTACTTTAAGGGAGGTGTTTTTTGGCGCACTTTCTGACGATTTTTTTGGCAGTTTTTTAATGCGTTTTTTGACAATTTTTTACTTATTTTGTGTTGTTTTTTTGTCGCATTTACTGACCCGTTTCTGAGCCCTTTTTTGACTAGTTTTTTTGGCTCGTTTTGGGACGAGGTATTTAGTACGTTTTTCGATACATTTTATGGCCGATTTTTTATACGTTGTTAAGGTGCATTTTAAGGGAAATTTTGACGCACATTCAATGCATTTATTGAGGCTTTTCTGAATGGATTTGTTAAGGCGTTTTTGACGTAGTATTTAGGCATTTTTTGACGCATTTCTTTAAGGCGCTTTTGAAGCGTTTTTTGATGTGCTTTTTGGCTCGTTTTTGAACGAGATTGTTGGCACTTTTTTTAACGTGTTTTTGAGTTGTTTTTAGGAATGGTTTTTAAGCATTTTTGGATCGTTTTTCGATTTTTTTAGCGTTTTTGACGATTTTTTGAGGACTTTTCAAGCATTTTTGACGGGTTATTGTAGTCGTGTTTTTTGTGCGTTTCATGGCGCTTTTTTTTAAGCTTCCTGGCGGTTTTTTTAAGCGTTTTTCAACTCCTTCTTAGACTTATCTTGTGATGCGTTTTTTTTAGGTTTTTTTAAAAGAGGTCTTTGACTAGTTTTCTGGCGCATTTATCGACGCGTTTTTGACGATTTTTGTAGGCTTTTTTTGAAGCGTGTTTTTGCCTTTTTTCGTGTTATTTTAGCAAGTTTTCCAACACTTTTTTTAGGCTCTTTTTGCAGTTTTTTTAGGATACTTTTGAAGCGTTTTCGACGCGTTTTCAGACACCTTTTTTTAAATCATTTTTTTAGCGCTTCCGAATATTTTGACGCATTTTCTTTTTGCGCATTTTTGAACGAGATTTTTGGCACGTTTTTAACGCGTTTTTGGGGTGGTTTTAGTAAGCGGGTTATTTGACACGTTTTTGGATCGTTCTTCGGAGTTTTTTTTTGGCGTTTTTGACATTTTTTGTTGTAGTTTTTTTAAGTGTTTTTAACAGGTTTTAGGAGTCGTGTTTTTTGCGCGTTTCCTGGCGCATTTTTGAAGCTACTTGAAGGTTTTTTGAAGCGTTTTTCAACTCATTTTTAGACTTATCTTTTGATTCGTTTTTTAGGAATTTTTGAAAAAGTTTTTGACTAGTTTTCTGGCGCGTTTATCGACGCATTGTCGACGGATTTTGGAGGCGTTTTTTAATGCTTTTTTGAAGAGGTTTTCGACTCGTTGTTTTCGACTCGTTTTCTATGCGTTTCTGAGGCGTTTTTTAAGCATTTTTTACACTTTTTATGACGAGTTTTGGCAAGTATTTTATGCATTAAGCATTCTCCTATGGCCATCGAGTATGATGCCCGTATATACACCTACTCATTCAAAGTCCTTCAAAAAGACCTCTTCTCCTCATCTCTCAAAAAAATATTAAACTCCTGTCCAACCAACGACATCCCTAACGAACGACCAAATGTTATCGAAAAGTACACCCAGCGACTCAAAAATACGTGGATACGCAAAAAAAGAAGAAACAAACCCCCACACCGCTTACCACCGAACAATGAAACAACAATAATATTTTCGCTGACACAAATAGAACGTGTGCGATGACAACGTCCTTTTTGGCGTAATATCCTGCCTTGGTTTCGGCGATGCCATTCCCATCCCACCCACACAAAGCAGTTAATATGAAATGTACACACGCATGACATTTATTCCCAAACCGAACGACTCTTCAGCTGGCTTTGAGCACCGCCGCGACAGCATACCTACAATTGGTCAACCACTTTACTCGTTGAGAGGTCATCGTTGTGCGGGTTACACAAGTACCTCCAACTCCGGTACAAAACAAATTTCCGCCGTCGATTTTTTTTTGTCTGGTTGAACAGCAAAAATCATTGTGTCCTGTCGTCGAAATGGTCAAATCAATAAACAATCGAAAGGGTCCCCATCGAATTGGACAAATGGACGGAGGCTTTTTGCGGATCACTGAACGCGATAAATGCGGGCCGGCCGTTGTTGTTGCCTAAAAGTACACACAACACACATATGAAACGGGTGTAATGTCCTTTGATATTTATGATAAGCAGTTTTCGTCGGCATAACCGCTTGGATTGGCAATTCGGCTTTCAATTCAATACGTTGGCAATCGTGGCCGGAAATGACAAATCAATTCTCACTGAATCCCTGACCCTGCTTTAAGTTTACAGAAAGGGAGAAAAAATTCCACCCCTTGTATCTCTGTGTGTATGGATTTTTTGTTCTATTGCAGAGAAAGTTTTCTGCTGACAGCAAACCAACCCAATCAAGCAACTTTTCGCCCGCAAAACAATTTCAATCTCAACAACTCTCGATCTTTTCAAAATTCCTTGGAAATGTTCTCGAACCGAATCGATAATCCAACTTTAAAGGACACACTTTAATAGAATGTTTTCTGGTATTTAATTGTCAGTCGTCTATCTGTCAAGGGATGGAGATCGACTGCAGTAAGGTTCATAGTTTAAAAAGGATACATTTCGGAATTCGGAGCGAACAACTTTTCTTCATTTTTTTCCCAACAGATAAAATTGGCAAGAGAAAGGTTTCGGGTAAAAACTTTTCCACTTGATTGGAACTTCAATCGAGCAGAAAAAAAAACCAATGAAACCCACTGCATGGACATTTTTGTCATCTTGTGGCAGCAGGCTTCCGTTTCGGGTGTTTGACTTTGTGTTTGCATTTTTTTTAAGTTTAAACAGGGAAAGTATATAGAGAAACATGGAAATGAAAGGCAAACGAGTGGCGGAGTATTTGCATTTTTAGAAATTGTTTGAGCGGAAAAGTTGCCCCGACTGATTTTGGTTTTAACCTTCGGTGCATTTGTGGGTTGTCCAGGGATGAATGGTGCTAAGTTGTGAGCAAAGGCAGAAGAGAGCCTACAGTGTCTTAGAAGCCCTGTCTTCCATGGAGAATTTGACTATTTGTATGTGAATTTGAACAGGCATCACATTTAAACCGATAACCTAAGACGCATGCATCTTTTAGCACTCGTAGGACTCATCAAGGACTCATCAAGGGTCAGCATTTAGTTTCCTTTTCATCGCTACCCATTCAGAAGTAACGTGAATTTAAAGTGCTTCAACTTTTATCGACTGTTATCGAAGTTATCGATTACAGCTTATTCTATGTTTCAGGACCTTTCGGCAATACTGATGACGATGATAATGAGATTCTCCAACAGGTTCTAGTCTAAGATGATTAAATTCGTTACTATGGAAACATGACGGCGACAAATTGAATGGCAACAAAATGCTTTCGATTAACTGATACGCATTTTGTATGGGACAGTCTTAACTTAATTTTACCAGTCTTAATGGCGACATATACCTACGATTTTTTGTTTGTGCACATCTATGGCACAGTATCTTTCGAATGATATAAATTTCATTCTCCTCATTTCATGATAGATACTTAAAAAGCGTACGGAAACTTTCGATGTATACGTATTAATGTAATGATTGGTTAAACAGAACAAGGAAATAAGTACTTTTCTAAGCCGAAAGTTCAAAACCTCATTGGCAGCTGGAGCAACGCTTCACTCCTCCTTCGAGTGCGAGAATTGTCCCACTTTTTCAAAGACCTCCATGGGATGTCCTCTCCTTTGTCTCTTAGTTGCTTTGGTGGAGCATTTCTTGCAGTTAAATGTGGTGTCAGTGGTGTGGTGACGTCTGACAAGATGGACGTCAATGCAAATATCAACAAGGCCCCCGCCATTGTCATTAGGGTTACCTACATCTTCGACCTCCTGTTGCAGATCTTCCATCATATTCAATGACCAATTGATGATTGGGAATGACGAAGAAAATGACGCCAGGAATTTCCTGCATCTCTCACTTGTTTTATTGTAGTCCTTCCACCAACTAAATCTACCACACTGTCAGAAGCATCTCCATAGCCGTATACAAATTAAATAAATTCGCTTTCCCAAAATTCCCTGCCAACCATTTACCTATTACACGTTCCATACCGCACTCCATACATAATCTCATTGCCATAATCATCTTGCAAAGTTTCATCGTTTCATCCGCCCAGCCAACCATATAATATACCGACGATTATCCCGAGCGGATGCATACCTAAACCTAATCCCTCTTTTCAAGATGAAAGTTGTTGAATTCTCTCCAAATCAACAAATAGCCTGCGGCTAGCTATCCCGCACTATTTGCGCGATGGTATCCTTAATAAAATCCCCAAAAAAAAAATTATGCTAATGTCAGTGAGTTTTATGATGATTCGCGTAAAAGTTACTTCCAAAGGTATATATCGTCTACCCCCCTGCAGCAAAAGAGTCATCATCATCTTGGACGGCGCGTCCAAAAAAATATTCTGTACTAAACAATTTCGTAATCAAATTTTTGCCACAGCAAAAGAAGGGAGAACAACAATTTTTTGCGTGGTAAAATGGAAATGTTCTTTTGCATGTTGGGCACACGCCTGTAGGGTGTAAGTTTTAAGGATCGGAGTGCTGTACAATGAGTGCATAAAAACGGATGTGGTTTTCACAAATCACGCAGATAACTGACTTAGCTTTTAAATGGTAAATATTCGCTGTTCTGTAAATTTGCCTCCGGGACACGAGATAAATAAGAGCTGGCCCGTGCAGAGTCCGCAGAGAGCCTGTTGCTAGCAATCACACGTCAAGTGGAAGATGTTGGCGGTTGAGCTACCGAAACTAACAGAAAAGGACCAGAGAAATAGTTTTAATTTGCCATCATGGAAGTTCGATGAGTTTTACTTTGAATCAGTAGTATGGTGATGGTTCGGTTGCTTTTGAATATATGGGACACCGGACACGCCTTTTTATCAAGTGGTCCCTTCAGGCAACTGGACAATTTTAACCATTATTTTGATAGCAAAATTGTGGGGCGTTTCGACTTCTTGACAGATATTGGAAGAGTTTCTAGATGAAGATTTTGGCAACAAGGTCCAATGTCATTTAATAAACATTAAGGGCTAAGAATAGGGCTGTTCGCTGAAAGGTTCAATCGGAAGTCTAACATTGTCAAACTATTTGCCTTGGCCTGTTTATATATCTGTGGTCACAAGGCATAACCGCCTAAGTCTGTTTTGCACTTTTTTCAGGAGAGCAGTTTTAAGTTTCAAATCAGCGTCAGTAATCAAGGAAACGTCCGATCTTTTTCAGGGCATAACTTCCAAAGTAACTAAGCTACAGATCTAAAAAAAATAATGAAGATAGAGCAGAAAAATGCTTTTAAAATACCATTAAAAGCTCTATTTCGTCATAACTCGACTTAGGCGGTTATGCCTTGTGACCACAGATATAAGACTAGCTGACCCGTGCGCTGAAAAGAGACGACTGCTCATTGAAGTGCAAAACATATGATCACATTAGAGCGCGCACATAATAATCACTCACACTGCAACGATAGTCACTGCTGCATGAGGCATGACTACTGGCAGTAGTATCCACTGAAGGAAAATTGTGGGCGATGTTTTGAATAATTGTTTTGAACATTGCTCAGCTTCAGGATAACGCAGGAGGATGTTTTATATCTTATGTGATTCAGGGGAAGATTTACTAAATTCACCTATTTTTTTATTTTTCAATCTGATAAGCCATTACTGAGCTAGGTCTGTATAAATAGAATTTTCCTTACATATATCCCGTTTTTTGACTATTTTGTAAGCTATGGCTATGGGATGGTAACATTTTAAGGGCAGATTGACTTCTTTTAAGCATTAATCTACACAAAGAGTTTAAATAAATCAAAGATGAAATATTTTTGTTGGTCCTTAATCCGATAGGCGGTTGTGGAGTTAGAACCGTACATTAAGCTTTAAATGGGGTAAAAATTGACATAGACCTTTACTGCTCAGCTCCCTAAAGAGATAGATCAATTTCTAATACGCTTAAACCTTCCCTAAGATTTTCAGATCAAAATGGTGAAACCTCATTGAAATCGGTTCGTTGGTTCTCGAGATTAGCGGCAACAACGCTTTTTGGAGACTTTCCTCCATACTATGCATGACAGATGACAGAGCGAGGATGTAAATCAAATATACAACCCCACCATCATTATCTGCGGCGCTTTCTTTCACTTACTCAGGTCCATTATCACGCTTAATTATCCAACACTTGAGAGCAATTTTCCACCAAACAGCCCAATTGTGTCAAGCCTTTTGATTAAAATTCATTCGCACGCATATTCATATCGAAGCGCGCACCAATACCATCTCCGAGTAGAGAATTAAATTCCTTTGAAAAAAAAATGGCACAATAATAAAAGTTACAGGAAACAGAATACCAGTTGCGGCAAGAGAAACAACTCACACAGGAAGTTTCGGAGGAGTCCTCGCACAAACACACATCCAACCTTTCGACATCCTCCATCAAAGTTTCTTTTAATTTCTTTCTAACTAGAGGCGGCGACGACAGGCAAGACGAATTCCCACACACAACACAACACAACACATTAATTCATCCTCAATTACCTTGTCGTATACGCTGCTTATACAGATACACATCCTTGGAGTTATATGCCCCAAACAGAGGGTGGTGGGGGCGCGCGAGAAAGCTTATCATTACAACATGGATATAACAAAGAATTTCACATCCTGGTTTCGTGCACTCCTCCGTTTCCGCCGTGAAATTGCATGTGCGATACGGGTGGGTGTATGGTATGTGTAAACGCTAACAGGGATACACATCAGATACCATGTACCAGGAAGTCGTAATTCAGCTGAAAAAATAAACTGTTTCCATTCAAAAAAATAATGAAAAGTCCCACATACACACTCAAGGCAAGATGATGACGCTGATGAGAGGGAGAGTATCACAAGAAATTAAGAAGTTAGTCGACTGGAGTGGGTGCATACAAGAATGCAACCATCTCTCAAGGAATGAAAGGAGCGCTTAATTTCCGAAGTGCATATCCAACCCGAAGGTATAGAGTATTTTCCCAAAAGGATCTGCAGACACTATATCTTTCAAAGCCGAAACCGCATTTGTCTTCTCGCTCTTCAGCCATCCTTAGGCGCAATGCATACCAGTGTGTGTGTGGATCTGCCAGCGCAGATATCCCTGGAAACGTCACGGCAAAGACAACAAGACAGGCGAAATAAAGGCTAAGGAATCTCAAAAGGATTCGCGCAATGGGGTGTAGTGTACCAACAACACTGAAGTAGGTGAGCTAAGTGAGAGTACATCTCCCCCTCTCTGCTTGGTGTAATTTTTCATCGGAATCCTTGGGTCTGGAAAATTGTATTAGCGTGTATGTGGCATGTAAAACAGCATTATTGTTGGCTATGTGCAGAGCATTCCAAGAGCAGGTACACGTAAATAAATAACAAAATCCATGAACAGCAGGAATACACTAGAAACGGTTTTTGTTTTTTCATCTAATGCCGTACGTAATCCTGGTGAAGTTTGTTTCTGTTTTTGAACATCCAGAGTGTGTGTAGTCGGCATTGTAGCCTCTTCTGCATTGCTGCCGTCACACTATGTCGTCCTTGATTTAATTTAGTGGATTTCAAGATCTGTCTTGCAGGAGCTGCCTGCCTACACATCACACATGTGCAGAGAACATTTTCTGAAGTGATTCGTTCTTGTTGCAGTTGTAATACTCCTTTCTTAAACATAAGAAGATTTATAATTCCCAGGAGCTGTTCTGGCATATAGAGGACGCAGCAAAGTAGGACGTTCCTCATTCGTTGGTGGATAAGCTGACTTCTTAGCAGTGCTATGTAGCATTTGTTATCTGGGATAAGTGGCTGGAGGGGGTTCCAGATTCATAGAGAGGAAGATTTGTAGTTTTGAGTTCAAGGATCATTTATGTGGGGATCGCAGTCATTTGGGGGGCATTCAATTCATGAAAGAAATGCAATGTCCTGTTAGGTTGGTTACATCTTCACTCAACATCTTATGAACAATTTGAATTAAATAATGTAGATAAATAACATAAGACTTCGCCTGGACCTTGTGGCATAAAGGATCGCCTTTCACAGTATACTGTCACCGAAAAAATTGTGCACTGAGGTGAATCGCTGCAAAGACTCATTTTCGATCTGCACTGATTGAATCTATAGCTGAATTGGGTGCCTTCCTGGTTGACTTATAACAGTCTCAGAAGCATTCTGTTGCCACGGACCTCTGCTAAAGACTTAAAACATCCCTGCTATATATTGGCTTGGCTAGTTGTGGGGTACCTCCCGTCTTTTTGTCGGTTACAACAGTATTGGATCTGATATTGCTTTTTAACGCAATAATGTTACGACTCTGTTAAAGCTCTGTTAGTGCTACAAGTTTGCTGTGCTTCCATCCTGCTGTGCCGCCCTCTTTCTCAAGTTCTCCTACTGCTCATTTGCAGAGCTACAACTGCTCGGGTAAGTATTTTCTACTTCTCTGTTGCTACTCTGCTAACACTCTGTTAACACCCTGCTGCAGCTCTCTGCGAACAGCTTATCATGCCATAACAAGATACAGTTTCCATGAATTTTCCTTCAAATGAAAAGTCTTACAATCAGTTATGTCATCTATTCTGTTAACGAATGCGACTGATTCTCTGTTAATGATCTGTTACAACTCCATGACCGACTGGACTGGCTACCGCCATATTTTGCTTACTCCAGCTCTAATATTACAATGAAAGCACTCTGATCCGACTCCGAAATTGCTCTGTTAACTCTCTGTTATTGCTCTGTGAACTCTCTGTTATTACTCTGTTAACGCTTTGCTACAGCCCAGCTTCGGGTTTTGTTGATTTTTTATGTTGGTCTGGAATTCTGTATCTAAGGCTCTCCTACTGCTCCTGCTCAGCTACTTTAATGGACGATAATGCTCTGCTACTTCCCTATTCTTTCTCAATTGCTCATTTGTTCCCACTGTTAAGGGTTTTTCTTACGTCTATTCCTCATCTTGTGCTCTGAAATTCGAAAGACCCTTTCAAAACAGCGATTCCCCTATATGTGTAGGTAGATAGGTACCATTCAGTCACCAGTCAAATTTCAGCCATCTCCCCAACAGTGATCAACTCGCCCTCCACTCTGATGGGAATTGGACCAAAGAGGTTAACAAGTAAACCCGTTCAAAAGTTTGCTGATGAAGATTTATGTATTTTGAATAGATTCCCACCTCACTCTTGTTTGGGATCCTTCAAGCAACAAAAATAAAGTGCACGACTGGATCGCACGAAACTTTCTCGTTCATATCATCAGTTTGTTTGGTTTATTTTTCTTTTATATTATTTATAGGCTATAAAACCAGATTTTTCAAATTGGTGATGCTGGTTGGTGGCCATGACTCCAAGTAGGGATTGTGATGTAAGAATTCAGAGATTTGTTTTTGAATTTGCATGTGATTGGGAGTAAATGAAGACTCCAATTGGTTGCAATTATTTTAAGGTTCATGATTAATATGGTTGGAAAAGCAAGAAGTGGGAAATATTTGCTAAAAAGGACCTTCTAGTACCTAGTAATTGCATTTTTACTGGTAGTACCTACGGTAATTCTTAAAACACGGCTTTAATTCCATTTTTTAAGAAAAACTAAGTAAGGGGTCTATTAGGAATACTTATGTTATCATAAAAAGGGGGTTTTGGGCAAAACCGTTATGGCGGTTTTTGGAAAATAATGCGTACAAAATAGTAACAAATATTGCAATGTTGAGTTCGAAAAATTATCTTGCTCAACTGTTTAGCTAAAAACTGAGTATAGGGTATTGTTCAGGATGTTAGTATTACGTGGTTTTTAAACTTTTATCCAAATCGAAAATCGCGTTTTCGAGATTTGAGCAGTTTTTGAAATCAGCGTTTCCGGTGGTTAGAATCGAAAATGAAGGACGCAATAATGTGAAAAACGTCAATTTTACTCCAAGTATGCGTTTTGGTCAAAATCGTTTTACCCGTTTTCATGTGGGTAAAACAAAAGAAAACCAAATTCTCAAAATATGGCATTTTTCAAAAATCTATTATAGACAATTTAGAGAAAAACTGAGTTTTCTATCATGTTCGGAATGACCATATTACATACACAATTAATTTTTGTTGCAATCGTATTGACCGTTTTCGAGATAAGGCCACTTTTCAAAAGTACCGTTATTCGACTTTTTATCCAAAAACTGGGTAAGCAGCCATGTTTACCCTATGTAGCGGAGAGCAAGTATACATTTTGGTTAAAATCGTTAAAGCCGTTTTTAAGTAAGCCATAATTAAATAAAGTCTTAAAAAACTAAATTTTTCGAAAAAATTTCGTTGAACGATAATTTAGGAAAAAACTGAGTTTGCCATCATGTTGGGAATGACCATATTACCTTAAATATGAATTTTTGTCGAAATAGTTTTAACCGTTTTTGAGATATGACCAATTTTCAAAATTACCGTTATTCGATTTTTCTGCGAAAAACTGGGTATGCAGCCATGTTAACCGCACCTGCATAAGCCCAAATATCAATTTTGGTTGAAATCGTTAGAGCCGTTTTTGAAAAAATCAAACTTGTTTAAAACCGTTATATGGGAAGTACCGTTAATAATAGGGTTAGCATGCAAAAAAAAAAATGGCCCCGAACTGTAAGCCCACAAACTCCAAATCCGAAGTTTGAAAGAAATCCGTCCAGCCGTTTGCGCTGTGGAGCTCAGGAAAGGACGGACAGACGGACAGACGGACAGACGGACAGACGGACAGAATTGCGAGACCCACTTTTTCGAGTTCCTCTATCATCGTAATGTCAGATTTGATTAAAATCTCTAGTTCGATTTTTTGTACGATTACAATACCTTTCTCTTACTACGTAATGCGAGAAAGTTAAAAATAACCACCAACCTACATACGTTCATTACAAACACCAACACTCCAGTGCATATAGATGGGGAGATGAAAATCTCAAGAATTCCCTTGTGAATAATTTCAAAAATGCTTTGGTCCGTGGTTTTCCTTTCCGTGGTTGAACTTTTCGCCCACACACATACAGCCATCCCGGACCCAAAAGTTGTGGCGGAAAGTTTCCCCGGTATTCGAAACTTATGCAAGACTAGAGGAGAAAGTAGTTCAACGGTGTTCCTTTGCACTTCATTAAATCGCAGGATATCACCATACCACAGTACCCACCATACCTGCAACACCGGAATAATAAAGGATCTCCCATTTCCATTTCCCTAAACAGGAACCCACCAATGGTCTACGTTTCTCGTTGAAAGCGATTTCGTGTACAAAAATAGTCCAACATTCCCATCCATCAGACACATATGCATCAGTTGTGTCCATGTTGAGTTAATTAACCAAAAAGGAAATACAATTCCATTGGCATTTCGAGTCCTTGTTCCAGGTAAAGGTGGGTACTTGTTCTCGAGACAACAGGAAAAAAAAAATAGAAAATCGCAAATCTAAGCAAGGAAAACACCAAATCGATTAAAATCGAAACAGGAAAACCGGTCATGCCACATATGTGCTGTGCATTGTGCATTCGGCTCTATCAGACTGTGCCGTGCCGTGGCGTGCTTGTTGCCTGGAAATCCTCGGGTATAGAAACACTTTGCGAAACGAAATCAAAATCCAATTTGGAGCGACAACAACAAGCAAACAATAAAAGGAAATGCAAAGAAAAATTCGAAAACAAAAACAACCGGAGCTACATTTATAGTGAAAATGGGAATCAGAATATCGCAGGGAGAAAAGGATACCATATGTGGATGGAATTGAGGGAGCTACACAATATTTGAATTTTCTTGAATGGAGATCGATGTTTTTCTCGGGGTATTTTTTACCGAAATGGGGTAACATCAATCATGGAGGAAATCAAGAAGAAGCGGATGCAATTGATTTGTAGTGAGCAGAACCATTAAGGTGGAGGTACTGGATACTGACTCTAAAGGCTGTCTTTGCAGTCAGCTGCAGATGGCGGGAGCGGGACTGCTTTTTGAACTTGTTGGCTTATTCTTTTTTCAAAAAGGGATACGTTTCTTTGATTCCCTGAGTGCGTGTTGATTGTTTTTTAACACACATCAGCTCGACGCTTTCACTTTGACAGTAGTTTAGAGTGTCAAACGTCAGAGTCGCAACAGATGACAGATATAAGGCACGTCTTAATTGGCACAATCAGGGGAAACAATACGCAATATACTTGTCGGACGGAGCCACAACAACAACGAGTGTTCATCTAAGTCAACCATTTTTTATTACAGCTGTAACAATGACCTTTTCCGGTCTCTTTCTTCTTTGACAGCGACGGCGAGTATTCATATTTCTTCTCACGTGTTTTTTTTATAAAAATATAATTTGTAAGTTAATAAATGTAATCTATTAGTTATTACGCAATTCATTACATAACAGCTTTGTTGCAGTGTCCTGATTCGTCTGTAATTGGTCTAGTTAAGTGATGCGAGTTGTAAAATGGAAGTTCAGCCTGGACAGCAACCAATTTTGCATCGATCGTCGATAGTTTTCTGAAAATGGGTGAGTTTCTTTAAACATTTATCTCAGCAAAGCAAAGTAAAGTCAGAACTTTCATGCAATTACAATAACTAGGTCCTACTTGACATTTCCGAGATTCAAACTGAGCATTAATACCAAGTGGAAGTGACTTGACAGCAGCAGCTTATGTTGGAACCTTTCTGATGGTATGGGTGAAAGCTACAAGTCCAGACACCTCACATTTTATACCAGTTTATACCAATCAAGCGCAATTATCACTGGAGCAGTTTTTTTTGCGCATTCGTCTACTTTACTTTGCTAACCCAAAGCTAAAGATAGACGCTCAATGACTCTGTAAGTGGCGCATACAAAGCTAGGACGGAGGTATTTATACAAATAGTGAACAAAAGTTTAACTACGAGCTAGCCAGACACTTTTTAAAAATAAATATTTGGTCTGACAGTTCATACAGGACAGACAGCCATTTTTTCCGTGTCAAAACAACTTATAACCAATCCTAACTATTTTATGAAAAACTTTTTTTCTGGGTAATCTCAGTAAATCCTCACCGAATTAAGTTTAAATAAGTTGTATAATATTTTCCACATTCACAAAATCCAGTTTAAAATAAATAAATTTTAAAAATTGTATTAAATTTATTTCTTAAAAAAATTAAATACCTTTGAAAACGAAAAACATTTCATTTCTAATAAATTATTAAAAATTATTTTATTTCAACAATTTTAATAATCTTATTTTTTATTTAATATACTCTGATAAAATTAAAAAGAATATTAAAAATACAGTTAAATATTTTAATAGATTGATTTACTCTTAATTTTAAATAAAATTAAAGAAATTACAAAAAGAAAAATTCCTGCAAAAAGTCAAATACACTTATGAAACTTTTAAGTTTAACTTAATCTTTCCTTAGTTATAAGTGAGAGATAAATAAATAGCTGTATTAAAATCATACAATATTATTTTTTTCCATCTTGTCTTGTTCCATCATTGTGCGGTTTCTTACACCCTCTGGTTCTTGTTTCTATCAAAGAGAGTCTGCGTTACCGATGGCGATGTGAGGCTCTATATGGGTCGATTTAAGTACGCGGCGATGACTTTTAAAAAAATCATCTGTGAGCAATCTTCAAAGACATTAGAAATACTAAACGATCAACGAGATTATTGGAGAGTGTATTAGAAGAAAGTATTAAGGATCTCCTATGCTGAATGTATCATCTACTATATTTTGATCCTTTGGTAGAATAGACCTAAAGAAAACAACTCAAGTCACATGTGAACAGAACTGCGGGTAGATACAGACGAATACGATATTTAAAGAAAATACACAAAATTCATACAACACACGCCGAGGTTACGGCGTGGAAGGCTTCCAGGAAATTCTGCTATTCCTATGGAACTGCCGGAATTTGTTCACATCATTAATTTGAGGGATAATAAACAAACGTCAGATCTCATTACGAATAGGAAATAATCCGAGACACATGTGCCAGGTAAAGAAAACAACCGAAAATAGGATACGCATTATATAAGGACGAAATGACAGAAAAATATGACAGAATACCCCCACGCCTAAGTCAAATCAAGCCCAACTCAATTACAACCCACATCCATCGCAATTCCATTCCCATCAGTCCTTCAAATTTATCCATTTACAAGGACATAAAAATCCATTTAATTGAAAAGCCCAACCGGAATTTTAATCACTCTTGCATTTTGTACATCACGCACACAGTGCGGCAAAAAAAATAGCCACCGGCAAAAGTATTTAAAGGACATCAAGCGGCCAGAGCATTAGTTAAAATGCACCACGTAACGCATCCGAATAAATATTCCTTCATTGGATTTTGTCCTGCAATTCGAGTTAATTCGGTTTTTTTTTTCAATTAATTCGTCCTTTTTGACTGTAGGTATGTGAAGTGGATGCGGCGCATCAATTCCGGCCAAGTACTTTGCCATGTGACGGTCCATAAACAAAGTGCAATGGTGCATTATCCTTGATTATTTAAATGAGGTCAGGTGATAAAACGTAATGGGGAAGATAATTCGCATCTTTTACCCCGGCTGTATGTGTGTGTGTGTTTGGGGAAACATAGGTCAAACGTAACGATATCGTAAAGAGAACCTATGTTAGTGAGAAAGACGGAAGAAAATCCTTCAACGACTTCCGTTTCATTAGGGATTCCTTTTCCATGCTCTCACGGTCGCTTAATCCGCATCTATGTAATGGTTCTTTGTGTGTACACGTTCGTCGCCCAGATGCTATTCATTGCCTCTTGCCGAGCGCAAAGGTAATGTTTACTTTCGTCTTTCTTTTCGAGCTCTTCGACATCGTTATCCTTTAATTTCGTTTACCTCCATGGAGATGCGGCATCCTCGAGCCACAAACACTCGGATGCGCTTAGAAAAAAAAAACGAAAAGCAACAGCAACGGCCAAAATGAAAAGAGATTCTGGGTTTGGGGAGAGGACGAAGAATAAATTCTTCGGCGACAGGTGAAAGCTGCAAATTTTCGTTTCACCAGCAGCGAGAGGATATAAAAGGAAACGATTCACTTTGTAACACCAAGTGGTGAAATTATCCGTTGCCAAAGAAGATTAACCGAGAGAACGATATGTGGGCGGAGACCCATACACGCTGAGGATGTGTGTGGAGCAGGAGATGGATTAACTGATTATGGAGAGTTTGGCGAGAGGGGGGGGGGGGATGCTTTTTCTGTCCTTGGGGCTTGTTATATATTTTTTGTTTTCACTTAATCCGCTCGGGGCTTAGTTCATGCGGTGGGTCTCGAAGGTCTTGTTATCTCTGAGGGCGGTGGACTCGAACAGATGATCTCCTTTATCCTTTGCCGCCTTATGGTGAAGAGTCAACGTGTGAGTCGTCGATTGCGGGCAAAGTTGTCACCATGAATATAAAGGCTTTAAAAGTAAGTAAATTCTGACAGCTGACAGCCATACCTATTTTATTTGGAACAAATGCGACCACTTTTATCAAATTGGTTTGAGTCTAAGGTTGGAGAAACTAATTGCGGCGATTTGTCAACAGATGGAGTGGGTAGCTGATCGAAATGGGCCACAGAAGCAAATACAGCCTGCAACAGCTAGAAAGAGGGCCAGAAGTTTGTTTTCTATTTTTAAGACGGACTGGGACATCTGCCTTCTGTCAGAAAATTTTAAGTCTGTATATCTTCTGAATGAGTTTACCGATTTTAATAAAATAAAAACTATGTCCTTTGCCATGTTTAGCTCCGTGTTTTGTGGCAAATCCATGCGGATTGGGTGAGAAGTTTCGAAGTGATGCGTGGTCAAACATGCTGAGAAATAAACTTTCCAATTGGAACAACACATGTGTAGAGTTGTGTTTTAAAAATTGTTTGCTGGAAAGTCTAGGACTGCTCGTAGTTTGAAGCCAGATTGGAACAGTCTTTGGAGTCGTATGCAAGATTCTGGCAACAAAATGCGTCACAAAAAGGGCCGCAATGGACCCGAACTTTACCCTCCTTTTATGTAGACCTATACCAAGAATCAATTTCTCCATCCGTCAATATTTCTCGAAGAATGTTCCCTATCTCTATGGACAGTACCACCGACTTGCTGACCCCTGACTCATTTCATAGGCATTTTCGGCTTCCCCCAAAATACTTTGACCCCCTCACCCCCCTTTCCGGCAGCTCACTTCTTTCCATCAAAGTAAATACCCTCAATTTTTCATCGGCTTAAACCCTCTGGCCCTATCAATCTTGCCAAATCCCACACTCGTTCTAAAATACGACTAATAAACTACCCAGTATGACCAGGTGCTGGGAAAACCTTTAGCCCTAAACTTCTTTAATCCTTTCAACCCCTCTTAAATGGAGGAAAAAGAAAACTTATTTTTAAAATCCTCCAACACAAAATTGTGTCCTATACAAAATTACAAACGATGACAGAATTCCCTCCCGTTTAATGTAAGTTACAACAGCAGCGGTGAGCGGTGGTCCACCTCAGTCCTATATATACCCGTAGTCCCGTACCCATTGCTGGGTTCCCTCTCCCTCTCTCTCTCTCTCAGCAGTGCCATTTGTTCCCATTGCCATCCGTTTTTGTGTTTAATTTTCAGCATAACTTATGCGTTATCATAATTTTAAAGGTGGCACCCAGACGCTGCCGGTATCCTGCGGGAAGCACAGTCAGGAAGTAATTTAAAATGTTCCATTAATGCTGTATATGTACGAGGGAAAGGGTAGGGTATAGGGTCTGGCGGCCATAACAGGCGTTGCTCTTTAAGAGAGAACGATTCAAAGGAATGTAGTAATTCGTAGCGTATAGTGACTTGGCTTACAACAGTCGTCGTTCTATTAATGGGTAGAGTGTGGGTGGACGTCTGATAGGGCGGGAGTCTTCTTGGGCGGAAGTTATCCCTTTGTCTTGTTGCAGCAAGAATTATGGCTAATTGCAGATGGAATATTTTTGTCCAAAGTGATGATGAGTTACTGTTGGGCGAGTGAGAGAGGACTTGGTAGGTTGTTTGTTGGTTGTGGGATCCCTAAAATTGTGACACATGTCAAAGTACTGCATAGTGATTTCATTTGAATGGAAATAGGTTTGAAAAATAGAGAAATCACTCCCTGATGAGCTTATGAGAGAGATGGTCTCCGGTTCGACCCCGAAAGAAACACAAATTACATCGGAAAGCTTTTTTCATTGCGCCACCTCTCGCGAACGCCTGATAAACTGCCGCAAAAGAGCTTCCCACTTTGGCCGTTCGAAATCGGCATAAAATTGTAACTTCCTTTCATTCTTTCCAAAGATTAAAACTCACACAAACCGAACCTGTTGCGCCAACTAATTTGAACTTTCTTGTATGCGTAGTAAGTGAAAGATATTGTACTCGAACTAAATTTCGAACTCGGTATTTGAACAAATTTTGACATTACATTAATGGAGGAAATGGCAGGCATTTGTGTCCGTCTGCTCCTGAGATCTACAGCTTAAACGGCTGGACGGATTTGTTTCAAACTTCGGATTTGGAGTTTTGGACTTATAGTTCGGGGCCAGTCTTTTTTTTTGCACGTTATTAACGGTAGGTACTTCCCATAAAACGGTTTAAAGCAAGTTTAATTTTTTTTTCGAAAACGGATCAAACGATTTCAATCAAAATTGATATTTGAAAATTGGACTTAAGTCAAAAACGGTCCAAACGATTTTAACAAAATTTCTTAATGTTATTTGGTCATTCCTAACATGAAAGAAAACTCTTTATTTCTATAAATTATTGTACAATGGACTTTTTTGAAAAATGTCGTTTTTTAAAAATTTTGGTTCCTCTTGTTACATGAAACTATTCTACCGATTTCAACCAAAATTGATATTTGAGCATAAGTAGGTGAACTTAATATGGCTGCATACCCAGTTTTTCGATAGAAAATTTAGTAACGCCATTTTTAAAAATCGGACTTATCTCGAAAACAGTCAATAGGATTATAACAAAAATGCATTCCTATGGTAATAAGGTCATTTCCAACTTGATGGCAAGCTCAATTTTTCTCTAAATTATTGTACAATTGATTTTTGAAAAAAGCCATATTTTGAATACTTTGCCAACTTCAAAACCGGCACAACAATTTGACTAAAATGAATATCTATACTTGGAATTTTATGGTATTTTTTAGAATTGTTGTGTGCCTCATTTTCTAATTGAATCAGTGAAAATGCAACAACAAGTTCATCACCTTGGAACAAAAGTATCAAATTCAAAATATATTAAAGGGCAACCTGAACTAAGAAGCAGCAAGGGTTGTGAGCCAACAGCCAGTAACTATCCCACGGCAGTTGAACTGCTTAGGAAGCGGTTCGAAAACTCAGCAGCATTAGTCAGAGTCAGACTTAGCTTGCATTGAAATCAGTGAGAAACGAAAGTGCAATCGACTTAAAAACCATCTTGGACACGTCAAGGGAAGTGTTGCACAGCATTAACAACTTAGGAGTCGATGTTGGTACTGCCAAAACTTGATCCTGAATCAAGGAAGACTAAAACCACCAATCACGAGGAAGTTCCACAGACACCGTAACTCTTAACGAATTCGTAGACTTTATCAAGAGAAGATTCCGAGGACTGGAAGGCATTCGTGAAATTAACCGGGACCACCAACCCAAACATCGTAATCACATATCTAAGGTGTCCTTTTTTGTAAATCTGAATGCCCCAAAAATGCCATTCAAGCTACACAAAACTTCCATTTAAATGTGGACAAATTTCGGTAGGTGTACCATGAACAATTTCCAAGTTCCAACCATCCATAGGTACGAAAACCAGCATTACCAACCTATCCCAGTCAACAACAAGAACTTGCCCAAACAGATCAGGAACTCCTATACGCTTGGTCCTTGCACTCAAAAATCTTGTAAAGTCTAAGAGCCTATAAACAGTGAATTTGGCGCTTAGACATGTTTAACCAGAACTTTCGGAAAATGTTTCAAGCATCACATTGTAATCAAAAAGTACTGCCATCTGAAATGAATATATTTAGGCCGGTTTATTTGATCAAATCTCTCGCTACTAACAAAGTAAAAAGCAACCAACCAATATGATGATATGAACGAGAAAGGTTCGTGCGATCCAGTCGTGCACTTAATTTTTTTTTTTATGTTGGCAACCTTTGGACGTTCTTTCTATAGAGCACATTGTTCGCAATGTCGTCGATTGTCTTGACAGTTTGTTAATCTGGAATATTACCTTTCGAAATATTGGGATGGGGAAACCGTATGTCCAGTAACGTTACATCCCGCAGTAAAGGGAATCTGAGTCTAGACGTAGTGTCGTACAGGCTATGCCATCAAAAGTGAACTCCTTGCTTATTGTGGCGTTAAAATTACCGAGAGATTTTTATGTTCGAGGGGATCCCGTCAAAACGATCTTTGGTATCTTCGCCTCTGCTAGGCATTAGGGCATTTCGGGCTGGAGTGGTCTTGATGTGGATGTACGCCCTAGTTCATTCGAATTAGAGACTTATTTTTGAAGCAGCGTTTTTAAATTACGTCCGCACTCCGTTGTGTATAAAGCCTGCTTCCAGACACAAGTACCACCCAAAAACTTCATTAATTTCCACCAAAAGGCCTGTCCAACAACAGCATTCGCCTGCAGACAATACCATCAAACAGATCCCTAATCCGCTGCGAGAATGTTAATACAAATAAATCCTGAAATCCCCCATTCCCTCCTACATCGACTGCATCCACAGATAATATCAATTTGTTATTCCATAAATTTAGTTTAACCACTTTTTCGTATTTTTTTATTTGTTATTTGCATCCTGCGAGCCGTTTTTCGAAACAGTTAACGAACTATGCAATAAATTATAATTGTTTTGCCACCTAGAGTGCACAAAATTTCCTTTTCGATGCAGCAATTCGCCATCCACAGATGCATAGATACAAACAAAAAAAAATATTCAACAGTCGTCGATTTTCGAAAATCGTTTCACGGTGTGAAATCACAGCAAGAGCTGCGCTGCCGCTGCCACTGAACCGAACCGAAATCCTGCTGCGTGCTGGATACCTCCTTCGGCAATTGCGAAATTTATGTCGCGGAACATTAATTTGGCGGCATAAATTTTCCCCAAACTGTCTCATATTTATATACATACAACATTCGAGTGTGTTTGGTTTCTTTTTTGGTGTCGAAATTCAATTTGTCTGTGCCTTTGTATAGTTTGGGCTGCAACATAAGGTAGAGTGATAAATTTCGGATTCAATTGTTCGGATTAGGTTGGTGGCGATGCAAAAAGTTGAAAGCGAAATGCAAATTTTGACAAACACATAAATTACTAATCATAATCAAAGGGGCAACACGATCCACTTAATCCCATACTCTCACTCACTCGTGTGTCGCATCTAAATTGAAAATTATGTTGATGGCGCGCCGGGGTTTTTTTTAAACATTTTTCTGCAGATAAATAAATGAAATTCACGCCTTCTTAATGATATTCGTTTTAAGCGCGACAGTGAGTCTGGGGGTACGTTGATATGTGTACCCGCCAGTACCCAGAGAAAAAATAAACGCAATATCTCCATTTAGAGGACGAGATGTGTACATACAGAAGAGGAGCGCTTGAAAAAAATACAACCACCCACCCCTACGTGTTGATTAAGACTTTCGTGAGTAGCAAAAATTAATGGGCACTACTGCTACTGCATTTTTTTTACATCCTAAGAGGGTTCAACTACAACTACAGCTACAGCTACAGCAACAGCTCTTAGCATCTACTCGTACTCGAATGGCGCTGTGCACATCGTGTGTATAATGAAAGTTTAGAGCTGCGACGTGCGTTTAAGTAGAGGGCATTAAATAAAGAGTTGAACAGTAGGTCCTGCAGGAGTGACAGCTTGTGGCAGCGTAACAGCGCTAGTCAAACTTATTCGGTTTTACGAAATCTTAGCGCATGCATCAAAAAGGCACTCGAGTCCACTCCTGCTTAAGCTTCTTTCTTTCGACATCTTTGGAAAATTAGCTGCAGCCCTTAGACTTAGAGAATCTAAGAAATGGACCAACTACCAGATGAGTATTCTCCCTGGCACAATCACGAATAAAACAGATTATCCCATTTCTTTGGAGGAATTTACGTAAACATTAATTACAGTGAAACCCGGATAAGTGCCTCTCGCTTAAGTGCCTCACCCGCATAAGTACCTTTTTTTGAGAACCAAAGTGCTGAGGACTTTTTTCATATAAAACTCATCTTAAAAGTACTTAACTACCTAGCCCGCATAAGTGCCTGTCAAAACGGGGAATTTAAGGTGAGGCATTTATCCGGGTTTTAGGGAAGGGTAGGTATAAAGCAATAATCCCAGATCGTTCTGAATGGAAGAATGGCACAATAAACTAGAACCATGCACTCGAAATTTACACGGGCGGAGGACATGTCGGCGCGAGTCTTTTTTCGGTCATCCGAGTTTAATACTGCCGAGGCAGCCTGCAGACTTGCATTCTACGCGACTGACTGAAGAGCTACTCCTATCGCCATCTTAATAGACAGTCAGGCAGCCATAAAAGCCCTGCCTGAACACACCAAGAACCAGATCAAAGTTGGTAAAATAATGCCGAGAATCTCTTAATAAGATTGTGGACAGGTGTTCAGTAATCCTGTGCTGCGTTTAAGGTCACAGCGACATTCCGCATAACAGCAATGTGGACGAACTAGCCAGATAAGCAAGCGGCCTTCACATTACCGAAAGTGAACCGCACGCTTCAATGTTCCTATTTGAGGAAGCCTGCTTGGAGTACGAAATTGGAGACCGCAGGCTAGGTATCGAGCCGGCTGGAGGGGCATATTAAGTAAGGCCCAGGAGCACCACGCTTTGTAGCGCCATCTTAAGTAGGTAAGTAAGTATTCGAGGAAGCAACAAAAGTCGCCGGTAATAGGTGGAACAAATCCAGGCAAATATGGCAACAATTTTATGCCAAAAGGACTCAGAGACTTCTCTCTATAAGTAGGAGTAAAATCAGCTCCGTATAGTGGGAGCATTTAAAGGACACTGTAGAATGGAAACACCCTTTATTGACTTTTGCAGGACTTGAATGGATGAAGAGGAAGAAGAAACCTTTGCTGATCTTTTTTCCACCTGTCCAGCTCTTGACAACTTGCGCAGGGTCAACTTAGGAGGTTTCTTCATCAAAGACCTTTAAGCGACAGCAAATTAATTACACAGACTTCAATGAGCTACAACATAAATTCGGTGTAACCGGTAAGTCTCACCGGCAACTGCCCGCACCAGTCTCTTCTTAGACGGGATTTTTTTAAAGATTACAACCGGGAGGTATATTGTCGGTCTGGGCGGTCACATCCACCTTCTGAAAAAATTAATACCGCCTCCATATTTTTTTAAGGAGCTGTCAGAGGATGGAGATAAGGATTTGAATGCTTTGGTCACCACTTCCCTACCCAAAGACATGTTGGCAACCTATCATATCCAATAAACGAAGAAGAAAGACACCCACAACTCACTATTATGTCCAATCTAGATATCTCTTGGGCCATCTCCTCCTCCTTTTACTCATATGGTATTACAAAGGACCTAAATATCAATACGGTCCAATTGTGCCCTTCTAGACAGACAGCCACACAACCTAACCTAACCAAACCTAACCTGTTACAAATTGTTGTATTCAAAAATTACCGGCCTAGGACTCAGTAGTCAGTAGTCGCTTGAGATGCGGATTGAAGTGCAGATTCACTTCCTGACAGAGGAGAAATAATAATGCCTGTCCACGC
This sequence comes from Cheilosia pagana, assembly GCA_936431705.1. Lineage (NCBI taxonomy): Eukaryota > Metazoa > Arthropoda > Insecta > Diptera > Syrphidae > Cheilosia > Cheilosia pagana. The sequence goes on from OW386169.1 coordinate 6,154,374, forward strand.
GGAATGCACGGAGAATTGACTGTCAGAATTTAATTGTTTGCTTAACACCGTAATCCACTGATGAATAAGGCGTGTAGTTCATAAAAGCTGTAGGTAAAAATTGCACTCTCAGTCCTAGTGAAGTGATTTAAATATTTAATCTTTAAGTGCTTTGAACAAGAAAGTACACTCAACAGTGCCAAATCAGACAACTAGTAGAAAATATATAGCCTAGGAAGGCAATCGATTTTAGGAACATCCCCGAAGTGGGTAAGGGTAACCGACAGCCTTTCAGGAATGAGTTTAACACCAGTTTCTATCTACAATTTCAAAGCTTTACTTGAGGGACTTTGTGCTAAAATCGAAAAGGAAGACCCCTTCGGGAATAGTAGTCAATGTCTAATCGATGTTGCAGCAGGTGGGTTATACGGTAGCATTAAATCTCAAGGGCTAAGAATCTACAGAGGAACGTTGCTCTCTCCGAATTGTCGACCCTACCCAGAAAATTGATCGCAATCGATGGACTTATAAACTTCTTCTTGGAATTCTTGGAAGGCACACATTCGGCATTTTGGATGTTGAAGATCGACTTGTGACTTGTGATAGCTTCACAGTTCGACCGTCTAAGGCCCCAGTTATAGCGATACGTAAAACGACACCGTACAAATTTTCTTTTGCTTTTTTGACCACTTAAAATTAATGATTGAACTTGATTGACTTGGTCTTAAAATGTTGCTTATGATTTATAAAATGGTCAAAAAAATAAGTGAATTATGTCTGAATTATCTAGAAAGAGAATTAGCTCATTTTTCCGGACGAAAAAGTTTTTCTGATCAACATCTCAGTTAATTCAACACAAAAAAAAACCACAGATCATTCCACTGAAATGTGTCATTTCTTTACTGTTCCATCTGTCAGGAATATTTTTCTTATGGAATCTAATCAGTGGTGGTTGATTTGTTTGTACTGACAACACAGTGACAATTAGTTTCTCTGAAAGACTTTTTTCAGTTTGCTATGATTATAAAAAAACTAATTTTCATACCGTTCCAACTTTTTCCGTTGCATTTTACGTATCGCTATAACTGGTCCCTAAGAAAAAGACATCAAAAAAAGAATTAAAGAGCACAACTGGTTCGCACCAAACTTTGTCCTTCATTTTAACAATTTGGTCGATTGATTCATAATATTTTATTAGGAATGCAGGTAAAAAACTCAGAACCCAAATAAACGGGACAAAAAATTGAACCTTCGTCCCCCTTTTGCATTTTATGTCAAATAAAATTAAGCATTTTTGACAAGTTTACCTTGATCCTGTTAAATTTTGTTTTGTTAAATTTGCATGCGGTTACAAGACGTCTGAAACAATTTATGTCAAATTTAAAAAAATTCAATTTTCATGAACTTGCCCTGCTTTGTTCGAAAAATACTCTTGCTAAATTATTTACTTAAGAACTGAGTATGGTTCAAGATCTACGCAAAAATATATTTAGAAAGTTGTATCGAAATCGAAAATGGTGTTTTCGAGATGTACACAATTTTTAAAAGCAGCGTTTTCGGCGATTCGAATGGGAAAAAAGGATGCAATCATTTTAAGAACATCAATTTTAATCTAAGTAAGCATTTTGTTCAAAATCGTTGCAACCGTTTTCATGTAGATAAACTATAGAAAACCAAATTTCCAAAATAAGCCTTTTTTCAAAAACCCATTTTACGATATTTTAGGAAAAACTGGGTGAAATCGTTAGAGCCGTTTTCAAATAAACTTAAGTAACTAAATTTCAAAAAACAGCAATTTTTTTTTTTTAATTCTTTGTACCTAGGTACTATTGTCTGGAGAAAAATTGGGTTCGAATCGCGTCGTCCGTGAACGAGCATTACGTGACGGAATTTGTTTTTGTTTCACATGTAAAAATCAATTTAATTCGGTGAACGTAATGCTCGTTCACGGATAAGCCGATTAGACCCCTGAATTTGCTATCGAGTTAGGAATGACCACAAAACCTTAAGAAAGGATCGTGAGGACCGTTTTTTAGATAGGTTCAATTTTCAAAAATACAATTATTCAATTTTTTAGCGAAAAACTGGGTATGCAGAAACGTTAACCCCACCTACCTAAGCTCAAATATCAATTTTGGTTGAAAAGATCTCTGGAGACTGTATGTGAAAGCAGGTTTTTTATCCTACATGCAGCCAGTAAAGTTCCATAGGTTCTATTCTGCGAGCCAAGGGCTTAAAGCGTCGAACAAGATGGCAGAAATTGCCTCTAAGACCGCCTTACAAATGAAACATCACAAAGCTGGCCCCACAGCTCCATCTAGCATCCAGATCTATCTCAATCACGACTTGCTGTCTATAAATAGAGAAAATCTCTTCGTGGTATTGTCATTGACTATGGGCACACCCTCTGCTTGGAAGAGATACTCCCATGATAGGAAAGCGTGGTACAGCACATCAAGCAAGAAACATTAAGTGGACTGTAGAAAACATCTTCAGAGATATAAAGAAGCCTGACACTTACCACAGTTTAAAGACCAAAGGTCCTTACTTGTCGGCCACATTCTATACCTACACCCACCGCCATTAAGAGCTACGACCGAATGTCGTATAAAAAAACAACGAAAACTTACCGCATAGGGATAGCCCATCCTGTTGCAATTACTCGCATGCCCCCGCAAGCGAAATTAATTCCACATTTTGGCCAGTGCCACATTAGCCAGGCATGCCAACATAATTCACTCCCACACTTGGATGGGGGAGCGATTTGTTTTTTTTTTTTTTCCCCGTCCTCTGATAGTCGTGCTTTACGCTTTGAGCGTTCAACATGCAAAAGGACATGTGATGCAAAGAGAAAAAAAATTGTTAAAAAATTGCATTCGCGCAGAGAAATGACGACATGGCCTCGTGCACTGATATCGCGTAAATGGTGCACTTAATTGACCCGGCCAAGGGGCACACACATTAGCCCGCCTCCGACTAATGCATGCAGTCGTGCACGAGACGGATCTCCTACTCAACTGGGTCACTGTAAAGGAGTTAAAGTCCAAGCAATAGAAGATGGAGTGGGCCAGGACGACCCACACCCACCTATGATAGCTTCCTTTGAACATAACTCAATTTGGGGGTAAAAATGGGATCCTTCAGCAGGATCGGACTACTTGAAAACAAACTTATTCCGACATTCCCCGTGTCGTGTCGTCTGCAAATTACAAAGCCAATCTAAGGCGTGCTTTGCAATTATCCTGCGTGTTCCTTTGGCAAAAGTTTGATGCATTTTCAAAGTTTTCGTTTTCATTTTCGTTTGAGTTGACGCCTTTGTAAAGCCCGCACTTATTCAGCACACCGTGCCACTTTCGGAGGATTGGGTGCGAGACTTATAAATTATCAATTCTCCTCCACGAGGGAGGAAGGAGTCAAACGTCTCAGCTGTTAATGAGTAGAACGGAAAAGTTTTCCTCCACCAAAGACGTGGCGCTCTTCTTCGAGAAAGTTGTACACTCGCTCTACGTACGGGTGTCATTTTGACACATGTGGATGGGGTCTGCAGGTAGATGCGAAAAAGGACTGTAATTAAGGCGGACGGTTTTATAATTGAGTGTAATGCTGTTAAGTGTAGGTGCGTGCATTGTTTGTCAATTGAATTCGACAGGAGCACAAGGACGCGCTATAAAGTTGTTTTATATTGTCAAAGTCAAAGTTTAAAGTTCGTTTACATTGTAGCTTGATCAATGTGCCTCCTTCCACGGTAGGGGATGGGGTGGCAGCGATTCACCTAGTTAGGACTAGTGTCGAATGAAAGAAAATCAGAAACTTGCCTGTCTTTTGAGCGAATGGACATCAAAGCTCCGACTTCCTTGTAAAGTGCTGAAAAGTCGCTTATTTTTCCAAGTGGAACCTTCATATAGATCCAACCATCTATACAAAGATTACAATTTTGAGGTTTATTTAATTGTATGTGCGTTTGTGCACGAATCACGTTAAAACTGCTCATCCTATCCTTATCAGTTTTTCGGAGACCATAAGGCTTTGTATGAGGCAAAACTTCGCTTCTGTCTCATCGCAATCGGTCAATTCGTTCCAGAGATATGCGTATCTAAACATTTGAAGGATGCAGATACTATTAGCGGTCGTCCACGGCACATCGCACTTTTCTACGCAAACTTCTCCGTTTTAAATCAAAGCTCATTACGAAAAGTTTGCGCATGGGCTGGTGGTAAGCGTGTGTCGCTTTGTTTTCAGTCAGTTATTGCTTCATTTTCGTCGAAATTTTAAGACCAGTGGCGGTCTGAACGTTCGAAGTCAGGCGCACAGTTAGCTTGAAATAAAATTCAAGGACGAATTTGGACTTCCAGTTTGACCTATTTTGTGCCGAGTTCTAGGGAAGTGTGTGTAGGTCCTGGGACATAAAAAAATCCACAGAGGTTTCCTCGAGACCCCCATCCACTTAAAGCCGAAACGCACTTTAGCACTCACTTAATCCCAGAACAAAACCAGCACAGTCTTAAAATAGAGCCCAAGGACGACGTAAAAAATAAAACCTAACCTCCCCCGCTCAAGGAACAACCGGATAAGAGGAGACCAATTTATGTTGATTCACGCTTAGATTTACTGTCTCATATTATTGCGTTCCACTCCGGCCAGTTACAGTTACACACACGACAACAAAACCGGAACTCGCAACGAAAAGGACAATATAAAATAATTTAAGAGGACATTCATGAATGATATCCTGGCCATAACTACCGCACATTTGCTTGCCAGTTGCTTGCCAGTTTTTGTCTCCGCACAAAGCAGACTATAGTTTTGAGAGTGGTACTTTTTTTTTCGTCCTTTCTGTTTATCCTCCAAGGGATATCTATCCGTTCTATGGGATAAACCAAATGCGGTCGGTTGTGGGGGGAGGGCGGGGGAAATGTCACGGCAATGAAATGAATTTTAATAAAACACCACGTTAGAGAAGACTGCCGACGACGACCTCAACGCATCAATGTTGCAGTCGGGCGGTTGGGGGTGGTTATGGGTACACCAGAGAATAGAGGCAACTTACAACAAAGCTATGTGCCAGGGTGACTTCCTTCCGGTAGGGGAGTCTGTGTCTAGTTGTTGGGTTAAGTTATGGCGTTGCCATAGCGATGACTCCTCCGGGTCTAAGCTAACGTGTCAGCAGCATTTCTAAGGCTGACGAATAGAGAGAAGTGTGTGCAGGAGCGAGTCCTGCATATCTATATACGCAACGTAGTCGCTCCTTTGCCCAGGTATGTGTATAGAAAGTTTATGTGTAGGGATCTGCACTTCCTGGACAAAAAGTCAGGACCTAAAGAATTTCATGTCACACATTAAGTTGGGAGTTGTTTTTTTGTTCTGTCTTGTTTTGTAACTCGTTCCTTGTTGAGGAAGGATGTGAATTATTTCTGAGTAGGATGAGGTGAATAATATTCACAAAAACCATTCACTCGACAGGACAAAAGTGTGGCGGGAATGGGTGGTATTTAAAAATGGACGGATGGTGTCATTTCATTCATCGCTTTGGAGGGTTGGCGGCATTGCGTGTTTGGAATGTAATTTCAAGTTTTATTGTAGCAGGATCAGTTGCTTAAATCATTGGGCCTAATTTAGAATCGAAAAATGAAGCATCCCTTGATGGATTTTAACTGGCGCAGTAAGAAGGGCCTAAGATTAAAACAGCAGAAGACTAAGACGACTCAAGGGGACTCAAAAGGACAACAAAATCCTACTACAAAACACATGTCCTACCCCAAAATTCGTTCCAACTCACTCCTTACCCCAAGAGAGATGCAAACACATCTCGCTTTATCATCCGCAATCAAATTTCACGCTCAACAACTCCGCCAAACTATCGATTTGTCAACAGCAGTCAACCTTCCCTTTTGGTCCTTTTTCTCCTTGTTGCCGGTTATCAATTTTGTATGTGATTACATTTCTGTCGTCTGCATTGACAGACTTACTTTGTAGTTCCATCTTCGCAACGAACAAATCACACAGGATAATGTATTTGGTTTGGCAATCCTTTTTTTTGGGGGGGATCGCTTTTCCGTTTCCATTCTTTATTTCAAATAAAATTCGCGGAAATTCTTGACGACAGACAATCTCACTTAATGAGAATTTATTGGAGGGCGCACATAGAATCCTCTCTCGTCCTTGATTGAGTGCATTGTATATTGCATTGAAGGACGAGAACGGGAATTGCAATTGCAATACTACCTTCGATGATGCGAAAGGATGTATTACTCTCGTGTATACATTTTAAATATATGGGGAACAAAATGTCAATGAAGATGAATTTCCTTTTGTTTCAGGGAATTCGGTAATCGATTGTTCAAATGTGGGTAATTTAGAAAATTGGTTCGAGCGGGGTAGGATTTATGTGAAAGTATTACAGACCTTCACCAGAAATAAAATCCAGGCAATGAGAAAGCGGACGAATTAGCAAGACTATGTTCGACAGCTGTTTCAGAACCAGCTGATCCCTGTGTGAATATCCCGCCATATACAGTCAAGCTTGAAGCAGGGAGAAAAGCCAAAGGAGAGGCGAACGTTAGACTGACTGCACAAGAAACTTGCTGTACCACAAAAAGCAAGAACGGAAGGTCTCATACGGAAGGATAGGAAATCCCACTGCCCAAGCTTCTTTGTCAAACTGTTTGTTTTAAAGGGCTTTCCAATAAGGACGGGTCGATGTTTAAAAGGAACGGCCCATGTTTGTCCGTCTGCTAACGATGGAACGGATCCGAGTGGTCCAATTTTTTATGACTCAACCGGCTAAATTTGGGCGATGGCGTTGGTTAGGTTGGCTTTTAGAGCATCGGTTGATTGCGGATTTTTGGCATAGACCTGTGGCATCAGAAAACCCCATAAGAAAAAGTCTAACGAGGCAAAATCGCACGATCTTGGTCATTGGTGGCCACTTCACGTCACCTCTGTGAGAGATAGCCATTCCCTCAAATTTGTCATGCATGTAGCACCGTCCTATTCGAACCACGAGTCGTCTTCCTCCATATTGTTCAATTTGGGTTAAAATAAATCTGTTGGAATTGTTTAGTTCCGCTTGCCGTTGATGGTGATTTTCATTTTCATGATGCCCCGGTCCAAAATCTCCACCAGACCGAAGCTGCTTGTGAATGCATTGCCAACTGGTTACCTGGTGATCCTCGTGTAGTTTGACGTCCTTCCATATACGGCAATGTTTCTTGTTAACGTAGTCTTTCATTTTTCGGCCAAATTGGGGACGTCTTCCAAACGCTCCGAAGTCTAGTCAGCGAAGAACCTTCGATGTCTATTTATTGTAGGCCAAAGTTCCAATACAAAATTGAAGTCTGCGGAAAACCGACTTCTTGTGCTGTACTGTACACTTTCAAGGACCGCCCAAAGTTCCCTGCCGATCTGGCTTTGATAACAAGCGTTGGCTGACTACTTACCGAACCGCTTTGTCTCTAATTTGGCCACCGGAGTCAAATTTGAAGGACAACCTCGTCCTTAAAATTGGCGCAACTACGAACACTCATTTTGATGTGGTAAAGTTTCATCATTTGGAAACTCAATCGTGTAACTTGCCATGGTGATTTGGCATCAGTGACTGAATAATAAACATCAGCTTGGACAGACGCCACCAAAACAACATGGCCGTCACAGGCTGCCAACATCGATACGTCCCAATTGAAAAACACAAAGTACTGAAATTTATAAAAACTGTATATTTCGTCAAACTGTTTCAAAGTGATAAGCTTTCGTCTTCCTATTCCTTCATTGGGCATTCTTAGAATCGTTTTACTTGCACATTCCTCAACTTCAAGGTGTAAAGGAGTCAGTTCCAATAGCACTTCCATAGCTGCAGTTGCGCAAGTTCTCTTTATTGAGTGTCTTCCTTGTCGTGCGATTTGACCCCTTTAGACTCTAGGTCTCTCTATTTTCTGAATTCGCAGGTCTATGCTAATAAGCCTCGAACCACAGCGGCCCTAAAAAAAAACAACAAAGCTGATGTCATCAGTCGAATTCAGCTTGATTTATGCCCCAGAGTCATGAAAAATTGAATATTTTGGATGCACGCCACCCAGGGAAACTGCGACGGACTTCGATAGGCCTTTCAAACGAATAAAAAATTCCAATGATATCTCGCACACACTCTGTTTTAAATTTGTATAGGTACCTATAAAAATAGGAAGCGCTTTATGAAAGACCCTTTACCATGAAGAAATGGCTACCTCACACGTCCTCGCGTCTACAGTATTCACCAAGTGACCGTTTTGTTGTCCTTTTCACGAGGCGAACAGCCCCTTCGAGTACTTGCGCGCTGAAATTCGTATTTAGCTTACTTTCGACCGACAAACGAGCTCCCATACTGATGTGTGGCACTTCCTGCTTTCAATTCCACATCACTCGCGCGCTGTAATGATTTTACAAATTCATGAAACTGAAACTAAGACCCCGCACATCTTGTAACGAATATACACCGCACATACCATTACCGCTAATGAGAAGAAAATGCGAGCACTATACGTACACCGCAATCACATTTTCCAAATCGAGCAACATCATCTCCATAATGTTGAAATAATAATTGTAAATCTAGCATAGCAGCCGCCCTTTCCAGGGGTAGGTCGTAGGTCGTAGGTGCGCCACGCCATCCACTGTGCCACTGGTGGTGGGTATACAGCTAGAAATCATCAAATACAAAAGTTAGACTATTCCTGGCAGAGAAATCGTATTTCACTCTAAAGTAAACATTTCCATTTCCATAGAGGGCAACCCCCATATCAGACACACGTACATGCAGATACGACGCAACCACAACCCCTATGGATATTCCTATTGACAGCCGACGTTTGGCGCTACCGACAGAGAGAAAAGGGAAAATCAAAATAAAATTAAATATTAAAATATAAATTGTTCAGTGATGGGCGGCTGAAAGTTTTACCCGACCCGCCGCCATAAGGACTCTGTTACTGAACTCACGTAATCATATGAGCACCAAGAGCTGCGCTGAATGTTGATTGCTTTTGCATTCGAATCGACTACCATTCAATGGAATTTTTGATATGTACGGTGTACGGTGTACACCCGGCACGCAGCACCCCTCCGTCCCCACATAAGTCAGTTGCATACGAGTCCTGTGTAAGGAGGACAGATTTTCATGTGAGAAATTGAAAAGAAGTCTTCACTGTGTTTGATTTGAGTTACTTACACACCAATCGATGCATGGAATGTGGTCCACAAATAAAAATCCTTTAATCGTTTTGTGGAGGGAAATTTCGATTTCTTCATTGCGAACTCAGTCAGGAATGGAATAGTTATTGCTCGGTTAGTTTGGGGGCGAGATGTTTGAATGGGTTTAAAAGTTCCTTTGAAGTAACCCCAGCTTTGTGTTTCTAGGTGAATGCTAACCGGCTTGTGGCCATTGGAGATGGGTTTTGAATTTATTGCTTGTCTGTATTCAGACGCCGTTCACGGAATTCGGTAGTTGAGCTTCAAGCTAGAGCCAGACAGCGATTTCTGGGTTAACCGTTAACCCTTCTTCGACTCCCTTGAGGAAGTCTCAAAGGGTAGTTTTAGGGAACTGATTACCCTTTTGAATTCCACAGGCTGGATCTAAACTTCCCTATGCAACTATTTTAAACAACCAGGTCACCTTCCTTTTGATGCTAAGTTTGAAGTTTTCAAGTCGGAAGGACGCTGTACTAGACCAAAAATTATTAAATTTAATTTAAAACTAACATTGATCTTATTCTAGCTTCCTGGCTTCAAGCGAGCACTCTTAACTGAACATTTTCCTTAAAGTTACTGCCTTTCGGCCTTAGATCTATAATTTGATTTGCAGTCGTCAACAGGGCTCACCATAAGCATTGGTGAAGTCTCAGCAGCACTCATTCATGTTGGCGAGCATGGCCCCTGCCAAAAATCCCCTAAGGTAAGGGACAATACAACCAGAAAATATGCCAAGCTTGCATCGGCATAAATAAAAATAACCTCCGCATCCTAATTAGGCATTATAGAAGGTCTCTGTAATGAGAACAGACCATTAATCTGAGTTAGCCTTCTTTGACACTTGTGTTACAAATTATTAAGAGCATTTTTATTATCCCGAATACGTATTACGCGATGAGTCCAGTAAAATCCCAGAAGACATTTTGGAGCACTGGCCCACAAAAGACTAAAATACTTGGGCAACTACCAATTATATCATTGAGAAATACTGTCAATGAGACAGTTCTCATCTTCGGATTCTAAAGGAAACTGGACTAGAGAGCAGTGGCGTGGCGTCCATATAACCCGATTCCTACCGACTTCCCTTTTTAATTTAGTTTAATTTAAATAATTCCTTTTTAAAAAGTTTGAATGTAAGTTGAATGTCTGGTATTGATTAACATGTTTGTGTTGCTGCCGCTGCCGATGCTTAGAAGAGAAGAAGTGAAGACTCAACGATTGCGGTTAATGTCAGGTTGCACAAAAACGAATAGAAGGGGATATCTCATTAGTCAGCCAATAGTTTTTCTATTTCCGTGGTGCATCCATCTAGTGGTGATGTTGTTCAATGCTCATGGTGCTGCCAGGTCTCGCTGACTGCGACACTCTCACTGGACAGTTGATTTTAAGGGAACATTTGCTTTCATCTAATTTTTTGTTTTGGGCACTGTGTTGACAGTTGACACCTCATGGTTGAACCCGCTTGGTTATTAAGAACAAAGTAGCGCGCTTTTCTTTGAGTTATTCGATTTTCTTCTACTTCTTGTTGTCTTATTTTATGGATAGTATCGAAGCCCATTGTAAATTTTAAATATTAATAACTTGAAGCATGAAAAAAGGTGGTTGGGATTGATTTTGCTAAGTTGATGTGGAAAGCGAAAAAGAATATATAATTTTGTTTGAAGGTACACTGATGCATGCTTCCCATTTTAAAATGTTGACGCCACGCCACTGCTAGAGAGAGTGCTATTGTACGGATTTCTTCGGCCAAGGATGGCAATATGGCACGTAACGTCGTCCCGTTGAATCCACATGACGCTGGTCTCCATATCATACAAATTAGGACAAAAGACGTTCCGACGTGGCCAACGTCGTTCTCTAAGAAATATGGACCTATGACGCCACTCCAACAGTGGCTTTTTTGGAATGCATTGGACGCTCTTGGATTGTCCCAAATTCCACAATCTTTCTCTTTGACGTCCCCATTCGTCATTTGATGAAAATTACGGTCAGTTTCCGACTGCTTTTGATAAAACAATTTTATCATTTTGACGTGTTGTTGAACGTAAAATTCGTCCATGGTGATTTGACAAAACAGACTGAATAAATGACAGCCAATTTGACAGGTGTCGCTTCAACAATATGGCCGCTAGTACCTTTCAAAGCTCGGAGAAGACCCTGCATATAAATAAATTAAATTTAAAAGTGAACTACCTTGACTAAAAATAATGGAACCTACTCAAAATTAAACAATACAGTGAAAACCTTCGTAAAAAACTCATCTTAAAAGTGCCTTTCCCGCTTAATTGCATTTTATTTTGTTCACTTTTATTGAAATTTACCTGAAAAAATTTCTTTTAAGTACACATTTTTGAAATCAGCTGAAAAATACAAATACTTTTTTTCCTTTAGCGCTTCCTTGTGTTTCATAAATAGTACAAAGTTTTCTTTTCAAAGGTTACCGATACTAGTCAGTTAATATAATTTATTTTATTATTTTTAAATAAAACTAAATATTTTTTGTTATAAAATAAATACTTTTTTATTTTTTTATTTTATAAATTTCGAGATAAGTGCCTATATGAATTTAAGAGAATTTTTTTTTATAAAAACGGGGCTTTTAAGGTGAGGCACTTATCCGGGTTTTACTGTATAACTAATTTTTTATTAGATTAAAATAAAAATAAATTAATATTTAATACGTTAACGATGTTTTAAATGGAAACTTTGATGCCAAGTGCTAGTCCAAGTCCTTACTCATCCTCCATATTTAATTGGTGACCATGCCCACCCTCTCCGCATTCATTTAAATAAATCGAATGAGTGCGCGCCCTTCAAACTGCTTATCACACACACATTTCCTGCACCACAAACCACCTAAAAGTACAACAAGCAGTTCCATTCTGCTTCCGTCCACTTGTCAAGCAAAAATTATGATGATGACAAACTGCCACACACACACACGCGCGTAGTTGTCTTCTTCCGGCAGGAGCGTTTTCTTTGTCCTGGCCATATCTTGGCTGCCATTTTTCTTTGGCCGCGGAAATTGTCTATTAGAGACGCTATCTCTGTGCGAGAATATATTTCAACTCGAATTGGAATTGTTTCCTCCCCGCGTGCCACATGCAAATTGCTGTCATTTGTCATAACTACACGCACAAAATGAAACGAGTAGAAACGACTACATGCGCCCATCCAAAGGGAGAGGGGACTGCACCCCACATCGGAGAATGCAATCAAGGATTCGGAAAACTCGGTGTGCGCCAAATAGGGAATGTTAATTGCAATTTGCGTGTATGGCAACCGGTGAACTGTAAAAAGTGTTATTGGGCGAAATTTCATTTGGGACGCGCCGATAATTATACCAAGCTTCCACTGCTACCGCTCCCGATGTAATGCGGTTGTACGACTGTATATGGACTATGACTAAATATTTGATTGATTCGATCGGTCGATTGAATTTAATTTTCCATCCATACCGAGCCTGTGTGTGTTGGAATTCAGATTTGGTTTCTGTGGTGCAACTGCAATTAGAAGTGAGGTTTTTTGCCCGCCCTCCCAGCCAAGTCAGGTAGCAGCACTGTCCCACTTTGTGCATGGTAAATATTTTTATTGGAAACACCAAAAGGCGGAGGGAGCGCTCCTTGAATCACAACACCCATCAGAGACGGACCGACGTAATTGGCACAACCGGAACAGTTCATTGCATTTTGTCACAATCAGTGACCCGAAAATCCTCTAACGGCTGACATGTCGCAACCATTGTCCACCCGGCCACCAGACGACGAAAAATCGGTCTAAATTCAAACTCAATTTTCCATATCCCCTTCTCGGGGACAATGGAGGAGCAAGGCAAAAAAAATCGAACCCCGATTGAATGGGACAAAAGAACGAAACCATGATACAGGACATGGGAGTGGGAGGTCGCCATGGCATCGGCTGCAGACTCAGTGCTGTGCACACCCACTATACCTTTGTGACCGCATTTTGCGGAAACCAATATCATGTAGGCTGTCAGTGGTATCATTTTCCCAACGGCAATGCAATTGAATTCGAATCGATGCGGTGGAGGCTGCTGATTTAGATCGCCGGCCGTATAATGAATTTCTTAACAATGCCAGAAATTCCCTTCGTGTCCTGATTACGGAGGGAAAATCTTTGACAAAATGTATTAATGCGCGCCATCACATTTACAGCTGTAAAAAGGACACGTCAGTAAAATCGAGATAATCTCGCGAAAATTTATTTCATGAATGCCGCGCGCCCGAGGAAAATTGTACTCGTCCTTTTTCGGTTTGCAGGAGGAAGAGAATCTAATAAAAATCGTTTAGTCTCGAATGAGTGAGCGCGCGCACGAGCTGTATACACACCCGGAGACAAAAGGTGTAAATTGTTAAATTGAAAATCATGACGATGGTCATCAAAGTGGAAAGTGGATTGTTCTTTCTTCCTTAAAGTGGAGTTATTGTCAGCGCTTATCGCTTTTATTGGGGCGCATCGAAGTGCGAATAATGAGAAAAGAGTTTTTCGAGGCAGAGTCAGTCAGTTTTATAGTGTGCGCTGTGAATGACAAGACAGCAATCAGGAACGGGGATTTCTGGCAAATGTTTCCTGTAGAAGGTGTAGCTCTTTTTGCTTGATAATGTTGCATATAACTTTAACAGTCAGGGAGGTGTTAAATCGAATCGCATGACGGCGCACGGAGTGTTTATGTTCGAAAAAGAACTGTTCATCCGAATTCGAATGAAATATAAAGTCAATTGGGAATGTAACGAAAAGTGAAACGCTCTCTTTTCGCTCGGAAATCTGTAAAATACATGCCACAGGTCAAGATTGAACTTATTTCTCAACGCGAACGGTTTTTTGGGAAGATATGGGTTTGCATTATTGAAAATAAGAGTCATAACGAAAAGTGAAACGCTCTTAAACGCTGCAGTTTTCAGCCTCTCAGCCGGAAATCCAAAAAATATGCCACAAATCAAGCTAGAACTTATTTCTTGACGGTTTGTTACGTAGATATGAGCATGCATTGTTGAGAATTAGGAGCGTAACGAAAAGTGAAACGCTCTTAAACGCAGCACATTTCAGCCGGAAATCCGAAAAATATGCCACAAATTTTTCTTGACAGTTTATAACGTAGATACGAGTTTGCGTTGTTGAGAAATAGAAGCGTAACGAAAAGTGAAACGCTCTTAACAGCTTTTCGTTTTACTCAGTAATCTGGAAAAAATGCCACAGAACAAGAATGACCTTATTTTTCAACGCAAACGGTTTGTTGCGGAGATATACTGCTCGAAATTAGGGCCATAACGAAAAGTGAAACGCTCTTAAACGCAGCACCTTTCAGCTGGCAGTCCGAAATTTATGCCAAAAATAAAGACCGAGATATACTGTTTGGAATAAGGGGCGTAACGAAATGTGGAACGCTGCTAAATGCCCCCCGCATCTTCTTAAAAGCGATCGATTTCAGCTAGAATGTTATTTTAACACATTTCTTCTAGCGTAACGAAAAGCGAAACGAGAAGCAATCTAATGCTGAAGTGAGTTAAGTGTGTTTCAATATTTTCCATGCATTCACTCGAAGACCAGCTTTGTTAAGGCTTAGCTGTAGTGTTTCACTTTTTGTTATGTTTTTAAGGGCAACCTACCAGCTTCGTATTCATTCTCTCTATGACGTTTTACTTCTTTTGCCGATGTATTACAATTTTCGAGCTCAAAATCAAGGCATTTCGTGGAGGTTGACATATATGAATCGGGTGCGTAACGCAAAGTGAAACGGGACTGAAAATCCCACTGCGATGCAGAAATCTAATATTGAAGCTTGGTTTAGCTCAATCATGCTTCAATATTCATAATGCCGCAGTGTTTCATTTTTCGTTACTGATTAATTTTTCTGTACACAGTTTCTTTTCTAGGGAAGAGATGAACGCGAATATATTACAAGGTAGCCACCGTTTATATGCCATGCAGCAAGCAGCAGACCAACAGTGGAGTCAGCAAAGTGTGTTTCAATATTCGTTATGCTCTCACTTTCTGTCAAGCATTATTGAAGTAACGCGTTTCATTTCCAATATACTTGTCATTCACCTACAAACTTTCTATTGATAGGTCACCTCCAAAATTTGTGTGGACAACGCTTGTCGCCAAGCACCAAGTTTTCATGAGCGTAACGAAAAGTGAAACGGGATTGGAAGAGTAATTCCAGCTCCTGCATAAGTGGCACTGCATTCATCCACAGAATGCATCCACATACTACTTTCTCCAAAAGGACTTTGGAAATTGTTCAAAATAAATGCAATATGAATGCCCCCCACTATCCAAGACAGAATTCTTTTCAAACATTCTAGGTCATCTAAGGAGAAAGAAAAAACCCCCATCCTATACCGAACCGACTTCATTTGGTTGCGGTAATGGAGACCGCCCAAAACCAATCAACTACTGGCCTACATTGTTCATTGGAAATTGCGCCGGCCTGGTTTGCAAATCCAAGGATTATTTCAATTTCGGAAACGGCAGATGCATACAAACACACTTCCGACTTATTCTATTTTAAATCCTTTTGTCAACCTGCATACCGAAATGTCCTTCGTGTGTGCTCTAATTTCTACGACACGGACAGACAGACAGACATATTAATTTTCAGCTAAAACCGCACATGGGCTATCCCCCCTCTCCATTGGAATGGGCTACATCGATTCACACAAACAGAACTGGTATCCTACGATCGTAAAAGATTCTCCGCACCCCATCGCTGGTTCTACGTCGAATGTAATCATAAATTTCCGAGCGGCAACTTCCTATACCTCGAAACGAGCATATCCTCGCCGAGCTTCACCTGGACTTTTGTAATAATTATTCTGTGCGAGGTGGTACAGTCATTCGGTCTGTTCTTTGGCCAGTGCACTGCGGTTGCACACAGTTTTTGGGTAATAACTTTCGTTTAACTGCACTCGTGGTATCGCGTATATTATACACAAAACCGATTGTCCAATTAAATTACCTGACTAATAAGACATTAGGTGGTTGAATTTGCAACCATCAGCCATCTCTTTAAGCACGTCTCTCGTCGGCGTCGTGGTGGTGATTATTATGGCCAACCGCATATTCTCGCCTTTTAAGCACAATTTGGCACACAACACAAAGGTGCCACGACTGCCACATGAAGAGGATCAGAGGTCTGCTGGCTGCTGGCGGCTGTCAAGCAGAGGGAATTGAATTTAGCAAACCAAAACTCGGAGGCCAAAATGCGGTTTAGATGAAACTTAAACAATGGACGATGCCGGTGCCTAGGCCGGTCTTTGTCGGCCGGTGTGGTCGTGTTCATGTGAAACAAAAGGATTCCAGTGTAGCATGGCACTATATAATGGTATATGGGAGGGTTTGGCGGCTTGAATGTGATTTGGGGGTCCTTTTTTAAACTGTCTACAGGTAAGGAAAATTAATGGAGGGTAAACCGTACACCTCAAAAGACAGTGATTTCAAAGACAGCGAGTATGATTGTTGACAGTTGTATTAGGAGAACTTCTACCCCTTTTAGCTGACTACGCCAATGCTTTTTGGCAGTGGCGTACGCCGGATTTTGTTTGGGGGGCGGCTGAGGAGAAAACTAAAAAAAAACTTCTATATCCTTACACTGGGTCCTTGTCATCAATGAAATATTAATGAAATTTAATAATATGGGGGTAAAAGCAACTGCATGTGCAGATGATGTAGTTATACTTGCTAAAGGGAAGTTTCTATCGACCTTAAGCGACCTGTTAGGAAACTCACTTAGGGTGCTAAGTTCATGGACAAAACAATGCGGCCCAAAAAACTGAGATTGTCTTGTTCACGAATAAGAGAATAATATCGCAATTTGAATACACACTGCTCAATCAGGCTACCTGATAGTAGTAGTGTATTCCAAGTGGAGGTGCTCGCTATCGCGGCAGCGGCCCGTAAGTTGTTAATTTTGGCAATACCTCGTAGGGATATTACCATCTTCATTGACAACCAGGCGGCTATAAAAGCAGTTTCTGCACATGAAATAAAATCCAAACTTGTCCAACGCTGCCGCGAAGAGCTCAAGGGTCTATGCTTGCAGCACACCACGAATCTCTACTGGATCCCTGGACATAGCGACAAAACCGGCAATGAGAGGGCGGATGAACTGGCGAGAATTGGGTTCGCAATGGACCGTGATAGAGCACTTCAGTCGGTCAAGCCACCGCTTTGCAACCTTAGAGAGCGGGTGGAAAACAAGATTCGTATGAAAACCAACAACAGGTGGAAAGAACTTACTACCTGTGAAATATCGCGGAGGCTTTGGCCAGAATAAAACAGTGGTTAGACCAATAAACTCTTACAGTTTAACAGGTCTTCACTATCTAGGCTAGTAGGGGCTCTAACTGGTCATAACTTCCTAAGAAACCACACAATGAAATTTAATCTCAAAGATGACGACATATGCAGAGGCTGCGGAGACGAAAAAGTCCACGATGACACACCTCACTTCCTTTGTCACTGTCCGACTCTCAGTCACTTGAGGAACAGAACACTTGGGAGGTACTACTTCCAAGACTTACAAGAACTTTCTGACGTCTCACTGTCTGATTTTTACAGGTTTTTGGTGACATCGGGATGGCTGGACAGCGTCTGTTAACCACACTGAGGAATGGAAAGAAGACAACCGAAACCGATAAAACAGCAGCGGTTAACCCCCCAAAAAAAGGGCATCACAATGGGTCCACGAGGACCTAAGTGTGGTATTGCAGGGTACGACCTGCTCTACGCTCTACCTAGCCACCTACCTAACCTTACCTAATATCCATCACCATTGACTTATTATATATCGACTGCCCAACGACAGCGTGGTTCCTAGGACTGGGGAGGGAGAACAAGCCAGCGAAGAATGTCGACACAGCTTAAGTTAAGTGTTAAGGCCGATTTCCCAAAGGGAATTCAGCCGCTAAAAATTTAGGATCAAAAACCGAAGTCACTTCAGATTGGTACGAATCACACTTAGACAAGTGACAAGTCTCCCCGAATGGTAATTTTATTCGGGTACTACTAAGAGAGTGTGACTTCTACGTGACCAATGCAAATTCTTAATGTTGCCCAAGGAATTGGTGCAATAACCGCCAGTGGAATGTCTTTGGCCTTCTATGCACGGCGAAAACATGGACAGTGGCGGCCATAAAAGCGTGACAAATGGGGACGTTTCGTTACAAATTTGTTATTGCTATTGATTAAATAAAGATTCTTGAAAATCATAAGTATTCTATTAATCCGAAATGTAATACAAATATACGCAATTCTAATTGGCAATAAATATAAGAAAATTATGCAATTTATGGGAAAATGAAAAACGTTTTTTTATTTAAATTTGTTTGGTTCCATCTATTACTAATTATTTAAACTAGCATAATGTTGGGGTGACATCTATTGTAAACAATGCCGCTACAATTTAAATTGGAATTCAACTCACACCCAATAGGTGGCTCTAGCATTCAATTGAAAAATCCAAGATGGTTGCCATTTTGTTTCACTTATTTTTCGAATGGAACCACGAGCGCTAGTTTGGTTGGCGTCATTTTCTGAGCAGAGATTTTATGGAACTGACATTTCACTAGCAGTCCATGTATAGTATGCCAATGTCCATCACATCCTGCATATATGTATGCCTTGCTTGATGCTTGTGCCTCACCTTCCTTAAGCTTGTGTGTATTCTGTCAATCTATAATAATTTAAAGGGACTTCTGACAGTTGAAAGCGGTCATTTGTTGAAGCTGCATCTGTCAAATTGGCTGTCATTTACTCAGCCAATTCTGAAAATCATACCAAAACAAAAAAAGCTGTCTCTGTGCATATTCATTTCATTTTAAGTCGACCTTTTGCATCATAATCAAGTGTCACACAAGTAACCGCCGCGAAATCCTTATCTGACGTTTCGCTGTCATCCGTCTGTTAAAAATGTCATTCGACTCACCCGCTTATCTCTGATAACAATCAACACTCCTTCATCTCTGTGTCATGACATTTTCTTATTTCAAAAGGATAATCAATTTGACAGGAACAAAGAAAAATTCATTGATATGAGTATGAACAAACAAAAATACCCACACCCACCCATAGAATGAGGGCAATAAAAGTCCAGCTCTGTTGCAATAAAAGTCCTTGGTCGCCAGCAGGCAAACTTCAATTGCGACGAGTACAAAGAACACGACCAATCCGTTCCAACAACGATATTAAAGTCATCAACAAAGCTAAATCTATTTAAATGTGTGTATTCGTGTGTGGGTGTGCAATGGATAAGTCCTGTAGGTGCACTTTGTTTGCTCTCTACATGGTGAGGACACCTCGGACCCGGATTCATTTAAGTGATTTCTGGGCACTGGTAAAGCCATTATTTACCTTTCTCGCCAGTGATGCCAAATGAACTGTGACACAGATTTCTATATATTGACCATGGCGATATGGCGACCGGGAAGAAAGGACGAGGAAGCCATTTTTTCCGAATGTGGCTTCACACAGTACGATGGCGATGGCGTATATGGGATGAAAAATTCAAAGGAAAAACTATTCAAAATAAGCTTCTCTTTAGCTAAGTTGTATATACAAACAGTGTGTGCGAGAGAGAGAGATGGATAGAGCTGAGCTGAGCGGTCCATTTACCACGGACAACATCGTTTACTGATCAAATATGTAGATTGAAGGGGTAAATTTTAAAGTAATCCTTTTAACTTGGTACGCTTTGATGCGATGAGATTCTTATCAGTGTCGGAGGCGGCGGCTGTCGTCGTTGATTTTGTGAAATGGATTTTGTTGCGTAGCCCCATTAACTATGGATGTGTTCAAAGTGAAATGAAAATTGTGTCTGCCGACTGGCGAACGCGGTTTAATGGGTTTCTTTACAGTCGTGTGGGTTGGACTATTACTTTCACAAGTACATCCGTGATGCAGGCGGCTTCAGAGGTGAATGACTTTGAGGGCGGGATCTTTCTTAGAAAATTTTAAAAGTACCATGTTCGAAAGAGCTCTTTTTTCACAGGATTCCCTTCGCAAGTTTTAGGTACAAAAATGTAACCCTATTTGGAATAGATTCAGTGAGCTTCGTGGAGAAGAAGGTCTTGTTCTATTACAAAAAAAGGCTGGTGGCTTGTGGCGCTTTTTCAAAAGACCCTACTTCCATTCGCCCTTTAAAAATAGAACTCGGTGATAGGTTACCTTAGGTCTCCCTATCTCGGGTTGAATATTGGGAGAAGTTTCATTTGAGAAGCTTCAGCTAGGGACTTAGGAAACTGATCGAACTCTATACTCATCCTTATCCTCATTCTAGCATTAAATAATTTAATTGTCTAAATAAGTCTAGCTCCTCACAACCCCGGGTCTTCGGGTCTTCGGGTCTTCTAAGATATAGAGCTCTTTGATATTTTCAGCCGAGATACCACGCCAAACTGTGAGTGATTCGAAGGGGATACATCTAGTCGTCCAAAAATTTGTGCGTGGTCTTTTCGCATCTGAGAAGCTTGTGTCCCGATTTATTGAGAAAGCCCTTATAGGTTTTAGAGATAGACCTTTGTTCACAAAATTAGAAAAATCAACTTTTGGGGTCTCTGGCTATCAGTTCTTGAGTTGATTTAAATGTTTATTTAATACAACTGAGCAAATCCGCTAAGACTGTCAGCAGAAAGTCAGACCAATGAACGAGTCTTTAAATGCTCAATACACAAGAAGCTCTGTTGAACATGATGGAGAAGGAAGTTGTATGGGTTGGGGTTGCTTCTCTGGATATGGAGCCGAGTTAGACCGTCCATTTCGGGGTACATTTCTTGTATTCTAGCTGGACTCCTATGATACGGTGGAAGACGTTCATCCCTGATTAGAATCAAGTCTCTGATTTTTGCTTCCTCTTCCGTTTTCAACCAATTCGGACGTTGTTGTTGTTGAAGTCGCGATATATATTCGATGTTCCATTTATGAAACGATCGAGGTAGCCAATCGTTGGTTAAATGGCTCACCGATCAGAAATTTTGCTGGCGTTATGACTCCCAGGTCAGCAGGACATATGGGCCTTGAATTCAGACAGGTTTCTATATGTGTCAGAAGCCTCTCATTGACGTCAACTCTTTTTAAATGGTACTTGACCGACTTCCCATACACATCCAAAATAAGGAACGAAACGCCATTCGACCCAAATTCGACAATATGCCAGCGACCTCTTTCCAATCTTGGTGAGCATCCCGTATAACCTTTGTAGTTCCGCGTTGGGTCCCACAAAATCTTCCTAATCCGAGAGCGGACTCCGAAGTTGCTGCATAATTTTGGCAGTGATGATACACGGCGAGATCCAGCCCTTTCGTTACTTTCCACTTCCGCTGATGAAATCCTTCAGAGGCTTACAATAACCAAGCTTCGTTGCGCTTTTGTCTATATTCTTGTATAGAATCGGGTCCACTTATTGGGTCGTCAACGTACATGTCCTCACGAACCACCTTTGTTTCTAACTAAAAATTTTGTTTTTCGTCCTCTGTCAATCTCTGCCACTCGCAGTACCAAAAGTGACCGTTTTTAGCTTGTAGGCCTTCAATCGTGAGGCTTGATGCTCTCCCCAGACTATTAGTTGACAGTAACTATCACTCGGGCTTGCCAAAATTTGACGGTACATTTTTTTGAAGGAAACGTCACTCAATATGTCCGCCATCCTCCATTTGTTTGCAGCTTCGGACCTTCGAGCAAACGATCATTTAAAGACGTACCATCCGATGTCTCAGCCGCTGCATCAAATACGTCGGTCAATTTCGTCGTTTAACTAGTGTTGTCCAACTCTTTTTATAGAGATTCCTTTCCTGGCCCAATATCTTTGAATATCCCCCTCGATTTCAAATTATTCATGATTCTAATGATCTTTCGTTTGAGAGGAGATTTTCGTCTTCCGGTTCAACCCCCAAATGTTAAAAATCACGCTAAACTTATTTTGAGCCTCCTATCAGCCATCCGAAGACGAATTTCTAAAATTGTATCCCTCTCCAGTCCACTCTAAAGCGCCTCCAAGAAGCTCTGTCCTCTAGCCCCTTGCTTTTAATTTGTAAGAGTACTTCTACTCAGATCCCTGCTTGTGCAGGACTATCGTGAGTAGTTTCTGCCCTTGTGGCGCCATATTCTCGCTCCATTGCTATTTTGAAAGGAAAGGACTCCGAAATCCATTTTCAATTGAATCAGTTGCACAAATCACTTGCAAATCAGTTGCCCTGATTAATGACTACCCGACTTAAGCTCTCTAAGCCCCTTATCATCCCAGATGGCCCGCAACTCGATCGCCCAACGACAGAGCAAGAAGTTCTACTTATCCAATCCTTTGATAGGCACACATCCACATTTTACCCAAGTGCACCCATCTCCCCGTTTTCCTTGCAGGTCCTCGAAGACAATGCCATAATGAATGCTTGCGTTGCCAGGTCCGAGCATTTTTGATTTGAAATTCCTTAATATGTGCCCAAGAGTTTACTACCTCCAATTCGCTGTTTATGTCCTTTTTTACTCCTCCAAAAAAAAACGAAAACCAGAGGACAGAATTATTGCCAAAATCGTAAAACCAAAAGTTAGAAAAAAAGGATACCTCTGCGAAACTTTATTGGATCCTCAAAAAAACCAACAATAAACCGAAAAAAAAAATAAAAATGTTCAACTCACGTCTGCCAAGGCTATCCTGTTCATGCTTAGTGTGTGTGCGCACGTTTGGGGCCATAAACAATCGGGATCGAGCAGAGAAATATTTCGCCTTTCGTCATCATTTCTCGTGCGGGACCTCATCACAGTCGTCTCGTTAAATTAATTACACACACGCAGCAGAAGCACAGAGAGAGATAGAGTGTGAGTGGTCTTGTCGGAATGTAAAATCAGCTTAATCATTGCCCAAGAGTTCGTCCTTTTTTGCAGTGCCGGTTTTTCTCTTGATAAATCTACATTTGTCATGGTTTTACGTACAGCCCATTCGGTTGAGGTATGCTTGCTCTCATTAGCAATTCATCCATTCGCTGGATATCCTTATCACTCTAGGCATTTTGTACATCCACGCAAACATACACGACCATTACTCAAGGATAAACTATTTTCATGTAATCATTTGTGTTTAACAACCTTTTTGACGTCCTTGCTGGGTTTTGTTTTTCCTGGCTCCTTTTTCCGATGTGTATATTTAGATAATCAGCAAAACTATTTTTACTGTGTGTTATCCTTGTGGAAATAATTAACATTGTGGGTAAACTATACTGACAAGGACATCATTTACTATCTTGTCAGGGATACTACACCACATATACGGTTGGGGAACAATATTTATGATCGAAGATGGCCCCCGATTGGTATAAGGACATTTTAATCATGCCCCTCGTCCTTTTCTTTGGTTATCTATATATGCGATGGACTTTTACTGGCTAATTTTGGCTAATGAAGTGTGAAGAACAAATTTGCTATATCCACATATTTTGATCCTTGACTGGTATTGGATGTGACTTGCAAATCGTCCTTTTATTAACCTAAGACGTCCAAAACTCTCTGGAGATGTACCTAGCCCTCATATGCCTAGAAATTTGTTAAAAAAAATCAAACGGAAAGGCTACAATTATTTTGTAGGAGATTGTGTAGCACCCTATTGGAAAATGGGCGTGGCTGTTACAATTTTTTGGGTATTGCCTCTTCAAAGGCGGACATCTCACGACTGTTATGTTGCTCTTTAAAAATACATATTACATACAATTCTTGAAGAAAGTTGTCCCAAAAGGTGGGCGTGGATCTGCATTAGCAAAATTTGTAAAGAGGCTCATTGGCAACTTGCAAGTAATTGCTCAAGATGCCTGATTTTCTTTCCTTAGAGAAAGATGACAGTTAAAACTGACTCAAACTTCAAAAGGCCTACCGGCAAAGTTTTTCAAGGCAGCGGTTGATGGCTTTTCAGTTTCGTCCAAAAGCCTGTCCGACGTAGGGATTAGATGAAAAGAGGTCTAACGCGCTCCTCCTTCTAAAGGTGGGATTATTTTTCAGTATGACCCTTTGCATAGGTATTCAAACAAAGGAAGGAAAGCTGGGATTGGATTTTAAGACAGACTTTTCTTAACTCGCACAAAATCTCACGATGGACAGATATAACTTCAAAGTCTAGTTGAAGGCTTTCTCTATAGCAAGGCTTGTGAAATTACATCGTCAGGTACAGAAATCAAGTTAACACTGGTTTTTGTTCGGTCTAAGAAGCAGAACTCTTATAGATGGAAGACCCGCCAAGCTTTATTGAAATTGAATGACAGCCTTTGAGGAGGCTTTAAGAAAACGAATCTTAAATTCAGCTGTCTTTGGGGCTTTTTTAGTTGATGCCATGGTCCGCCGACAGCTTAAGCTGAAGAAGGCACCCACTAACGAGCTTTCCATGGTACTCCCTTGATAAAATTGACGCAGGTTGACATCGAGCTGTACCAACCATCTTCAAGTTAACTAAGGCTTTACAAGTCACTTCGAAGTGCAGAAGTTTATAGACTTTTTACTAAAATAAGATGCGAGTCTTAGATCCCAAGGAAGGAACTTGTATTCTAATTTTTTTGATAGAAAGCTTGACCCTTTGAAGGCGATAAAAGAGTGCTTGGCCTTTTCCACGTGAAAATGGTCGGTATTTTTGATAAGCTTTGGTGGAGACTAAACCTAAAAAAAGTTACTTAAAGACTTGAAGCTACTTTAATAAATTTTGGAACTTAAAAGTAAAACTTGAAGGTAAGAAGATCGATTTTTAGGGACCTAGTGAGGTTTGAATTAACCTTTTGTGCTATGGGTTGGAAGATAGAAGAGACGGGCGCTACGTTCGTTAGTTTTAAAGCAGATGGAATTGTAAAGAGACGTGATATAGGTTGGCCGTAGAGACGATCGATTCTGGGAGGAGTTGTTGCTCTAACGTGAGAAGGTGATAGATTGGCATTTGAAGACATTGAGTTCTAAACAGTTTTTACGGCACCATATGGAAAAAACTTTTAAAACCTTTTTAAAGAAGACCGGAATCATGATGTGAGGAAATGGGTTTACAAAAATAGGTATCGTCAGCATAGAGAGAGAGTGCGCTGAGTGTTGAATGACCCTTTCAAGATCGTCAATTGTTGGGATGAAGCGAAGGGGACCTAGGTGACTACCTTGAGGAACCACCAGAGATAGCGAAGATAGGGGCCGAGAGAACAGACCTGAAGCGAACCCAATAAGAACGGTTTTCCGGGTATGAAGATATCCATTTAGCAGACAATTTGAAAGGTGCTAATTTATGGGAAGTCATATCAAAAGCCTTACTGAAATCAGTTGTAATAAGGTCGACTTCTTTTCCGCTTTTGTATGGTTAGTGCTCGTTGATCTACCTTTAAGAAAACCGTGCTGATGGTTATGGGATATAAAAAACGTTCACTGGAAGCTTAAGGCTTCATACAAAATACTTTGAAAGAGTTTGGGTAAATGTAAACGTTTCTTCGCTCTTTGATCCCTTTTTGTGTACTCGGAAAGAGGATTTCCATATCAGAATTTTTTAAGAAATATTGCAGGATGATCAGAACTTTAAGCTATAGAATCACTAATGGAGAAATTTCAAAGGTATTCGAAATAAGAGAGATCCTGGACGGAGGTATTGTCGGCGAAAGACTGTTAAAAAAAAATTAGCAAAAAAGTTGGCAACGGTCTGCGGATCGAAAGATGAAATGTTTTGAACACCGTAGGATTTTTTTCTCATAATCTTTCGGTTTGTTGGTAAAGAGATAGTTATAAAAGTGAAGTCTTCGATTGTGTACCAAGGAGGGCAAAGTGTTTACTACCGGAAAAGGTAACATGGAGGGGTTTGATATTTAATATCGAAGAGCCTAAGTCTCGGCTTTGAAACCAGCAGTCGCTTTAAATACCTTTGGACGTTGTTCAGAACAATTTCCGACGTTCGGTATAATGCGTTGGATAGGGACCCCTGTTTCGAATACCCGACCTTCCGATCTCAAAACCAGCAGCGAGTTAGTTTCTTATATAACCCCCGGATGTTGTTCCGATCGGTAGAGACTTCCAACTCTTCTACCCGATTTTCCCAATCCTCAACTATTACCTATCCACCCTTCTGTGTTGCTGCTTTAATTTCAAATATGCTGGTCTCACACATTTTACTCAGTAGCAATCGGCACCCTGCGCATCATCATTGACAGCATCCTTCCCTACTGCCGATCCCAATTATTGCTTAACCCTCTCCCCTCCTTTGACCTATCGCGAGACTCAATTGTCCACTATTGCCCCGCATGAAGCAGCAACTCTTCTCCTTGTGCAAATCACAATCACGTTGAATTCTGTTATCCTTGCAATATAGTTTCCATTAAGCAGGTTTTTATATTCGCACTTTTATTGCCGCTTTCCATTTCCCTTCTGTCGTTTAGGAAACGCATTTTTGGATTGCTTCCAACTGTTCCGATTCACTCATCGTCATATACCCACCCTGGCTGTACATTGGTCCTGCATACACAGCAGGACCTCCGCCAGCCACTTAAGTACTCCGCCTAATAGAATATCATAGTAAGACGCGGTATGGCACAGCGATCGTTCGCATGCCGTAAGTACGTGGGCGTAGCATCCCCCCGCTCTACTTTTACATGGTATTTCCTGCTTTTATGAACCATTTACTTCAATTATAATGCACCATCCGCTAGGCTACGACTTGATGCTGCCACTTGCACCACTTAAGCATCATAAAGTTATCCCAGCATAGGATGGTGCGACGGTCGTGTGAATATAGGGATTGTGTGTGAGTGTGAGCCACTAATACTGGTGGCCAGCTGTTGGCTGTGCGTCATCATATCCGTATAGCGGCAAATTGCACTTAAAGGACTCTTCTTCATCTTCCTTTGGGGGCTAGTGGAGTGAGCTCGAAATGGTATTTATGCTTTGTTGTTTCGCCTTCACCCGATTTCGATGTGCATATGCAAGCTTTAACAAAATTAAACCGAAACATGTATGGGGGAGTGGATGTCTTTTTTTTCCAACTCTCGGAGGTCCTTGTTCTGTGCAAATAGCCCTAGTGCTTGTGTAGGAGCACTAACCGCTCTGGCAATCTGAGATGAAAGTGTGAAAGCAGTGGGGAGGACCTCCCACAGGGGCGAGGGGGAATTCAGTTCGTTGGGGAATGCATGGGAACGGATATTGGATTAGGTTGTGGTTAATTCGATTCACCAAGGTGGCCTGTATAATTTAAAATGTAGAGAAAGGGTCCTTCGTCTTACAAATGTGTAAGGAAAAGCCTAAGAGCCCGCAGAAGGAATGTCTTGAGTAAAATTTGACAGAAGGGAATCACTTTTCGTTGCTCGCATTTAGGCGCACAGTTGGTGAAGGTAAACAAAAACAATACAATATGTGACTGACCTCAATTTGACATTTCATTCTGACATTCGACGGGCTAGTCACTCCGACTTTTCTGGGCAATTCCTTCTGAACGCAGAAACTTGATTGGTCGTTTATGTCACTTCTGCTACGTCAGAAATATAATCAAAATGTCAGTCTGAATACTGGCGGCCTCTCTTTCATAAACGTCAACTCAAAAAAACTGTCACATAGTCAATGGGCACACTCAAAAACTTAGTTAGTTAAAGTCGATTAGATTGGTCTGGAGTAGATGTAACATAAACGCAAAAACCAGATTGGTCGGGAACGTCACTTTTCCTACGTCAGCCACATATGCGAACTGTCAACTTAGTACTCAGTCACGAATTTCTTGACTAGATTCGTCGTCTACCCCTCCATAAACGTCAACTGACACAGCTGCCCATTTGACCGATCTAGGCCAATCAAAACTGAGATACATCAAGTCAGTCAGCTGTCAGACTTACCTACTGACTAGCTACTTGAAAGTCCCCAATCTAAGCCTATAAAACTCAGACACATCAGCCATTCAGCCAGCTGTCAGACTGAGTTAACTAGGGCTTTGAATGTCACCACGGACATTTGCATTCAAAGTTGAATAGACTGACGTTAACAAAAAAAGTACTAGAATCGATTTCGGTGTAAATTTGTACAATAACAATGAAGTAAACAACTTTTTGTGGTTACAGATAAATCGTCAATATGTCAGAATCACACTCTCGTCCATTAATCGACTTCAAATTCAGAATACAGACAACGAATGCATTTATTTATATTTGCCAGGCAACATCGCCTTAGGCTGACAACAGCAAATAAAATAAAATGCTCAACTGCAATTACCTCACGTCGAGCTTACATAATGCCAACGTAAATAAATAAAAAAAAAACACTCTCCCAGTCAACCCGCAGTTACATCATCACCAGGAAACCAGTTAAATTCAGTTCCCCGCCGGCCGGCAACGATGTAAAATTGTGATTGCCGGTACTGACCCTCATCGTCGTCAAAAGATGATTGAGCCATAAAAACGTTCAAAAAACGTGATGAAAATAATTAAAGGATTTTTATTCAATCGAGCAGTAAAATTGAACAAAGAAAACAAAGGAGCGCCATCCTTTCGTCATATCCCGTGTGGTACACTGCAGTGCCTGCAAACACAAGCACAGTAAAATCACGTCCAGAACACTATAATCGTTTGGATGTTCGAATTTTGATGGTTTGACAGTAAAAAAAAATATGCGTTCTTTTTTCCAGACAAGAGATGACAGCCAATTAAAGTGTGTTGATGGTCAATAAAAGACCACCAGAGGTTACAAAATCGTAAAATGTTCTTTTGTTGAGTTAAGGACTTTTATTTTGGGGAGGGAAACGTGCATAACTTTGTGTATACGATGTGACAAAGTGTGACATTCACTGATGGCATCAAATGGCAATTCTAATGAAGTCAAAATGCAGGCAGAAATCTGTCAGAAATTCTGACTTCTTCTACATTCCAGTTGACAAGAAACTTTCGGTGATCGATTGTGATCTTGTCGCGACAAGTGACAACTGACTTCGAATTTGATATAGAAACAGAAAATGATGTAAATGAAATAGTGAAATGGATGACACAACCGATTTCGCTTTGAACTTTTTCTTATCGGTGTTTAAAGCTGTTTCTGCTTTCTTTTTGTTTAATCTATTACTTAAAAATGCTTCTAGTACATTCATATGTCTCGCCCATACTTAACTCTGTTCGAAAATAATCTGGTACTTTCTGAACATCAGGTTGCTCGTTTTGAATTATTCCTCTTGAGTCTGTCTAATTAAAAAACAAAGAAGTGAGTTAGTGGATGTCAAAAATGACAGTAAGTCTTGCATTGTCGTTCTAGTCCCGGCGAATGAAGCCATCTAATTAAGTTGACTGTGTATTTTAATTGCGACTAGAACTCGGACAATGAAGTCATTCCAACTTCTAGTTAAGGAAGTCTGACTGCAGTCTGACACAAATTTTTCAGCTGACGTTTGTCAGTGGTAGCCGTCAAATCTAATCAAGAAAATGCTGCCTGAATACTCGGTTGACATTTCCCATTTAATCTAGGTCTAGTTTCTTGTGTTCATTGTTAACTAATAAATAATTAACTTAAGCTGTCATTTATAAATGAAAATTCAAGTTAATCATGTTGACAAGTCACTTTTCGGTTCGTTTTCAGAGCATTATTTGAGTCTTTTTTAAAGTATTTTTTTAAATGTTGCTTAGGACGTTTTGTAGAGCGGATTTTTGACGGATTTGGGTGATTTTTGGATCGCTTTTTGAGCGTTTTTGTGGACTTCTTATGGACCATTTTTCTAGCGATATTTGGGACGTCTTTTGATCGGTTTTAAAGAGCGAATTTGGTTCCTTTCACGGAAAGTTTGTCGGTATTTTTTTTGGAGGAATTTATGGAGTTTTTCGGGAAGATTTTGAGGTATTTTTCAAAGTTTTTTCAAAACTGTTATTTAGGAAATTTTTAAGTACATTTCTTCGAGTGTTTTATTACACTTTTTTTGCGTTTTTGTGGCGGTTTTTGGTACATTTTATTGTAAAGTTTTGGAACGTTTTTCAGCCTGTCTTTTGGGTATTTTGTGCAGTTTTTGGGGTGTTTTTCAAAATTAATTTTTGAGTTTTAAAAGTTAACATTTTTTCTTTGACAAGTAAAGCGAAAGCGTTCGTAAACCTAGTCCAGAATGACAGTTCTCCATATGTTTGATCTCTCTCAAGATGTTAATGCCACCTATGGGCGATTAAAAAATGACACCAACTAGTACAATATTCGTAGCCGATTGCAACGTCATATTCAAAAATATGTTGACAAGTCGACATTTTGTTTATAAGTTGCACTCGTGAAAATATAGAACACATGCCAGCAAGAACTCCACATCAGCGAAATTTCTCAACTGAAATTCACTCCTTCAAACACGCAAAGGAGAGATCCTTTGAGACGAAGCAAAAAACAAGAGAAGAAACCTTTCGCCTTTGGTAGGGGATAACTTTTTTGCGCCTGCGATGACAAATGTCTGTGCGAGTTATTCCATATAGGAGCCACTGCATGTCTGTCTTTCACGTTATGCTCTGTCTGCTGTTACATTATGTTACAAAGTGAACTCACTTGAGTTATTCATGAGAAGGATATAAACGTCTTGGGGCTTGGCTGTTGGTCGTGCAGGTAGAAATGTGTCTTGGATTTAATTTCATACTCTCGTCGTCCGTCGTCGACTTGATAACTTTCTACGCGAGAGAAGTCACTTTTATCCCCCTGGGGTAAAAAATAACATCATTCGCTTCAAAAGTCCGGAAGTGACATTGAAGTTATAAACTCGTGCTCTCGATTCGCCGGGCCCTGTCCTGGTCCGCCGGTTTTCTATTGCAGCTGAACAAATCGACTGTCATTCATTATTTTAATACGCAGCAGAGGGCTGAGAATTTAGTTTGTCAGTGTGACGGGGGGAATGTCAAATTTGTAAATTTAACCTTTACATACCTAAATTGGGTCAATATTTGAAGTATTAACTTAGGCCATGCGTGACAGCAAATGTGGAATAGTATTGACTGATTTTGCCGCGTTTTAAGTGAAGTTAAGTGGGGCGAAACACCCAGAAACACCTCTAGAGGCGTAGCATTGAAACAGCTGTCATTAACGGCCCAATAGAGAATATTGATTGGAGAGATTTTGTTTGGTTTGACTGGCGGCAAAGTTGCTTTATTTTGACTGGTATTGTTTTAAACGAGACTCGTTTGGAAGTGATTTGAAGACAAAGTGTGAAATTTCGTTCGAAATGGGGGAAGGGAAAGCGAAATTCGAGTTGACAGAGCAAACTTAATTAAGTTTGAATTGAGAAGGGGTTTTTTTGGGGCGTTTTTAAACATTTTTTGACATTTTTGGACTTTTTTAGATGAGTCTTTCAGGTCGTTAATTTTGGACATTTTTCAAATGTTTTTATAGCGCTTTTTTCGCCTCTTTTTAGCTCATTTTAATGACGTTCCTTTGTCCCATTTTTAAACAGTTTTTTTGGACGTTTTTCGAGCCTTTTTATAAGACGTTTTTGGAACGCTATTTTTGACTTCTTCTGGCAGTTTTTCTGCTCATTTTAAGTGCGTTCTTTGGGTCTTTTTTAAACCATTGCTTAGGGCGTTTCAGAGAGCATATTACTGACGGTTGTTGGGTGGTTTCTTGGTTCGCTTTTCAATGCGTTTTTTTGGGACTAATTATGGAACATTTTTGACCGATATTCTTTCTAGTCTTTTGTCAGTTTTCATGGGCGCTTTTTGGTTTATTTTACAAAGCATTTGGCGATATGCATTTTAGAGGATTTTGTGAAGGTTTTCAGGAGTTTTTGCGATGTTTTTTTAGACTGTTATTCGGGGAGTTTTTCGGTACGTGTCTTCGAGCGTTTTTTCGGACTGTTTTTTGACACTTCTGTAGTGGTTTTGACTCATTTTATGGTTGTAATTGTTTGGAACGCTTTCCACAGCGCTTTTTGTGTTTTTAGGACTCTTTTTACTATTTTTTTGGGACCTTTCTAGGGCCATTTTTCAGGTCATTATTTTGACGATTTTAAGTTCGCTTTTCGGGCATTTTCAGTCCTTTTTTAGAGCTCTTTTTGATAGGTATTTGGGATGTGTTTGAAGCAATTGTTTCTTGCAGCACTTAATATCACTACCAATTTCCCATGTAACATCCTCCCCTCTCAGTCATTTCTGTCACAAATTGTCTTTCATACACTTACCCCAGCCCCTTCACCTCTATTCAATTACACTCCTTTAGAAAAAAAGACATTTCAAATATACACCAGTACCTGCCAGGACTTCCAAACAAAAAAAAAACCACTCCGCACGATAATCCAATCATCTCCTAATAGTTTTAAATAAGCACTCCTTTGCAGAAGATTACTACTCCGGCAGCGCAGTGCTACTCGGCGCCGCCACGCCAAATGCAGGTGGCATGCACAAAATTTCCAATTTATATCACAATTTCTGAGCCCCCGTAATATCCTTTTCGCCACTTTACCACCCGTAATTACCATCTCGCTGGGTTTGCTCTCGAGCACCGCGCACTCCACACATGCACACAACAATTCCACGGCTCGTTCGCTAATTATAGAGCGCGCTCGGTGAGTTCTAAAAAAAAAAAAGGATTTTCTCCACCCGAGTGCCAGGGTGCAAGAGAAAATTAATTTTTCCTACCACTTAACTTTAGTTTAGAGTGAGAGATGCAAATTGCAGCATTAAAAAGGACTTTAAAATGCAAATAGAATCGGAGGACTTTTTTGAAGATCCCTATTCGAATTCGATGTACTTCATTAAAAGAAATCGCACTCGACGAGTGAATTGATTCAATTGATAAATTGAAAAGGATTTAAAGGATTCTTCTGAATGACATAGTTTGCGTCGCCTCTTCATCTACTCTGGTGTGTGTGCGTATGATCCAAATCGCCTTTGTCATTATAATAAAAAAAAAAAGTTGTCTTCTTCATTTTTCTTGCAAAAGTCCTTCTCCTCATTTAGTCGCAGTTTTCTGTCGCATTCATTTGCCGTCCTATTGAGCAGCGGTGCCATTATCCTTTCATTAAAAACACCTTTTCACTTCTTTTGATGTCCTCGGCGGAGAAGAGCTTCTTAAGAGAAACTCGTCACTCCTCCACACAGTGGATATACTTGAGTTTATAGTTTGCTTGAATATAAGGATATCTCAGGGAAAAAAAGGATTTTTTCTTAAAGCCATAAACCCCACGACCTGTTGTCGTGTCAATCGTGAAAGTACATGGGCGGGTACGGGTATCCTTTGATCAAGTTTCTAAAGAGTGAGGGTTTTTCTTGAATCCATTTCCTTTGCAAGTGTCCTTAAAAATGAATCTAACAAGTTTCTCTTTCGTTTTGCCCGTTTATTTGCAAACTATTTTGCCGGCAAGAGGACTCTCGGTGGTCCTTTTTAACTGTGACAAGCAAAGGAAAAGGAATCAATTTAATTCTAATTATGTCATTTATAGTGGTTGCAAGTAGTTGTTTTGCTGTTTTTTGTTCCTTGCATCCTAGATGGGGAGAAACTAATTTAAATTCTCCTCTGCAGATGATGTTTTATTTTGAGAATAACCTGCGGCATATTGTGCCATAACAAAGGCATCTCCTTGGTATATGCCATCTACTTATTTACATCCTTCTGGTTGGGAATGTAAGTGCACGTTTGTGTTGATTACTTAGAGAGGAGTTTCTTCCTTTATCCTGTTCCTACTGAGCTAAATAAAATGTGGTTTATGTTGGTGTGGCAAGTGACATAGATCGCTATCGATCAGCAGGACAATCCACCAAAAATAACAAAAAGAAGGTCATTTAAAATTGAATTTATCTAAGAAGGACGATCGAAATTGAGTGATCGTGGCATTGATCAAAGAAGTGAACGATCGACTGGAGGAACAGAGTTTGTTGTTGGAGGTTGTTTTCCTTTGGTTTGACTTGGATCAGCTTGACTGGTGATCGGACTGATCGATCGCGAGCATGATCGGTCTACATAAGGAAGACGATCTGCGAATTTTTTGAGTGGACGATCTGAAAATCTCTTTTTTAACGAGAAGAAAAATCTCTCCCAACCTACTAAGCATCTGCTGATGAATTTCCTACCAACATTTCGACTCCACTCGATATTTTTTGATCGACAAAGCTATCCGCGGATATCGGGAGTAGGGTCCTCTTATTTAAAACGACTGTCAAAGTGATCATTCATGACTCTATAGATCGAAATGACTTCAAGTCCAACTAAGAATGCATTTTCAGTGCATAATGGTTTGAAACTCCACTAAATATGACATATCTAGGTTTGTTTCTTCTCTTTATGTTTTTTATACTTCTTTTAAGAACTTATTTCTGCCACAACTTTTCGCCATGTCAAATAGAGTGCACAACCCCACGCGTCGATAGCCATTCCTAAAAAATTTCAAAAACTTTTCCCATTCAGGACTTCTGTTGCTCTAAAACTGCGAACCCAAAAATCTATAGATAAATATCAACTAAAAAAAAACAACCCCCCACCCTCCTACATCAAGTTGTGCTCCAAAATTGCACCCCCATAACGTCCATCTGTTGTCTTTCTCATCGTTTGGCTGCAAAGTTGGCCACAAATTTGCACCCCTCCTACAAAAGCCGCCCACAAAATGAAATATTTAAGAGGATGCTCGCGCTAATGTCTCAATCATGGGTTGCTGTTTGGTGGGGGCACGATTCAAACTCCTGGGAAGGGGGGCGAGCGGACGGTTAAAATAACCGGCGATGTTGGCTAACCACTGAACTTTAATGATGTGCACATTAGTGGAAGAGAAGTTTGACCGCAAAATATACTTGAGAGCGAACAAAACAAAACAAAACAAAAAAAAACGCAATTCCACTCACGCAGGCAGATACACCATACACGTACACGAGTAGGTAAAGTGATAGTTTTCGGTTCCAATTTAACCACAATTTGTGGCTACATGAAGTTGGTTTGATATTATAGCAGATGGCCGCGTGGTGAGTTTTTTTTTTTTTTTCATATATCCTTCGTGCAGGACAGAAAGGTGGTTGAGTTGATGATGTACGCTTATGGGCGAAGTTGTTGCAGGTGGTTTTGACGGCGAATGGATAGAAATAGTCAGACTTTGGAGTTGTACATGAGTTTCCAAAATTTACCCAGCTTGAATAGAGTTCTGGGGAGCCTTGTGAGGGGATCAACAGTTTATTTATTTATTTTATTTAAAATAGGAAAAGGTTACATTTCTTTAATTTTTTTTAAATTGAATTTTGTTAGGTTGAAAACGATGAAAATTGAAAATTTCGAGAGATCTTCGAATCAGACCACCATTGTCGGGTCACTTTTAGTCTCTCTGCCACCTTACCCAGAGAGACTCTCTGGATTTCTCAGAGCTAGCATCTGTTTATGAGAGATCTCTTTCATCGACTGGGTCTCGACCCAATGATGCCCCAAGATCCTGATTCTTCTGCCAGCCAACGCCGGACATTGGCACAGTATATGCGCCGCTGTTTCAGGTTCCTCCAGGCATAGTTTACAAGCATAATCTTCTCAAAAGCCCATCTTCCTTAAGTGATACCCGAAATTACCGCATGCCCTGTATATTAAGCCACCACCCACAGTGTTCATCGACTCATGCTTAGAAACCTCCTTTGAGTGGAGCAGGTCGGCCAATTAATTGGTTCCACAATTGACAACCTTCTCAGGTGATCTGTGGTGATCCATTTGTGAATCAGCTGTTCTACCATTCCTCTGCCAATTGAAGAGAATTGTTCTGGTTTCAGCAACTTTCCGGTTGACCCCTGTTTTACAAGGGAGTCCGCCTTTTCGTGCCTTCGATCCCTATGTGTCCTCGTCAGAGTTACCTCATTTTTAGATGAACACTTATTGAGCTTGAGTTCATCGCCTGATTGTCCAGTGCTAAAAGGATATTTCTTCCCTCCACCTGACCCTTAAGCAAGTAGTCTTGACGATTGAACTTATTATTGATGGGTGCATTGCTTCCATAGTTACGTCAAGGCGTCCTTTGATATACAAGGTGGGCCAAAAGAAGTCATCCGATGTTGTTTGGTTCTCATTTTTTTCTTAAATGAAAAACTTTGATTCTGTTTTTGATTATGTTTATTTGAACCTTTAGAATTTTATTGGTCAGGTCGAGAAGATGATATCGGCCAAATGGGCGCCGTCACAGTTTATTGCCATACGGGCTCATTTTATGACATTTTTCATAACTTCGGCGAGAACTTCGAGCGTTGTCCTTGAGGGCTTCTAGGGTCTCGAGCTGGTTCACCTAAACACGGGACTTCAAAAAACCCCACAAAAAAAAGTCTGGAACGGTTAAATCGGGCGATCTTGAGGGCCAGTGCGACCCGGGAACGCGGCCTTCAGAATATCGGTTGTGGCTCGCGCATTGTGTGCCGTAGCTGCGTCCATGGAATATGGAACCACATGTCCTCCAGTCCTAATTCGTCCAATTGTGGCAGAAAAAACTCGGTTAACATTTCCCTATAGCGCACACCGTCGACTGTTGTCGTTTGACCAGCGGCGTTCTCGAAAAAAAATGGCCCGATGACTCCGTCAGCGTGGACAGCGCACCATGCTGTAACTTTGAGCGGGTGTAATGGCTCCTCGTGCATTACTCGTGGTGCCCCAGAAGCGATAGTTTTGCTTTTTCACGTACCCGCTGAGGTGGAAATAAGCCTCATCGCTCATTATGATTTTAGTCGAAAAATCGTCCACTTCGTCCTCGATTGAGGATGGCTTGGGCGTAGGTTACACGCGTTTGGCGGTCGACCGGCAGCAGCTGATGCACGGACTGGACTTTGTACGGAAACATGCGCAAGTCTTTGACCAAAATTCGCCTTAGGGACGACCGGCTGATGGCTAATTGCGAGGCACGGCGTCTGGTCGATGTTTCCGGCGACAGCTCGACATCCTCGTCAACAGCGGTGATATTCTCAGCACAACGGGCGCTCCGGGGCCAGCCACTCTTGGCAACGTCTCGCGTGGTCCCATACTCTATATAAAAAAAATTGTATTCCTTGTTGTCCTCGGTCTAGCATGTTTATGTAACTGAGATCTGAGAATATAGATGAAGTTGACGTTACCATTTAGGACACAAAACAAAAACAAAGATTCGAAGACTCATCGGACTGGTGCGTTGTTGTCCATACGTTCCACATGTCCCAGCCATCTCAGCCGCTATATTTTCAGCTTTTTGACTAGATCAGCGTCGCTGTATAGCCCGTAGAGTTCGTCGTTGAATCTTCTTTTCCAACCTCCATCGTCACAAACTGGACCGAATATCATACTCGAAGAATCTTTCTCTCAAAGCATCCCAGAAGGTTTTCATCCGCTTTTGACAAGGTTCATGCTTCTGCACCATACAGAAGGACCGGGATGATTAAAGTCTTATATAGTACCTCCTTGGTTCAATGAGAGAGGGCTTAACTTCTTAAATGCCTTGTTAGACCGAAGAAACAGCGATTGGCAGGAGTGATTCTTCGCTTGATCTCTGCGCCGATGTCATTTTGCGAAGTGTTAGTGGAGCCCAGGACTACTTCGAAGTTATGTCTGTCCATCGTGACGTTTTGTCCGAGTCGCCGATGTTGAGAGTCCTTTCTCGTTGAAAGCATATACGTTCGTTCGTTCTGTCCTCAATAACAGACAGACCCATCTTCACCGCCTCCGTTTCGATGCTTGCAAATACGCCACTGACAGCTCGCCGCATTCTCCCAATAGTGTCAATATCTTCTGCATAGGG
Source organism: Cheilosia pagana (assembly GCA_936431705.1). Lineage (NCBI taxonomy): Eukaryota > Metazoa > Arthropoda > Insecta > Diptera > Syrphidae > Cheilosia > Cheilosia pagana. The sequence goes on from OW386169.1 coordinate 6,192,211, forward strand.
AAGTAGTTGAACGGACTTTTGGAAAATTGCCAAAGATGACTTGCAGATCATTAAAGATCCACACCTTCAATGGCTTCCCCACTGCCGAAGAAAATCGGTACAGTTGGATTTTGACGCATTTATATTTCTTCAGATAGAGACCTCAAACGCAAGATCCCCCGTTAAAAACATCTGACGGGAAATGGATCGGCGACCCAAAAGAAAAGGTCAAACTATTTTCGGAACATTTTTCAAATGTTTTTAAACCTTTTCCACCTAGTGTGGCAAACGAACCCCTTGAATTCTTTGATAGGATAGATGAAGACGTAATCACTTACGTTTCACTTAAAGAGATCAGCACATGTATTCATAAGCTCTCTAATAAAAAATCGCCAGGTTATGATCTTATAACTGCCCAAATTCTGAAGGAACTACCCTTCATAGCATTGGTTAAACTTAAGCTTTTAATTAATGCTTGTTTTAAGCTAAGATATGTTCCATATCATTGGAAGATAGCAGAAATTATAGTTATACCTAAACAAGGTAAACCTCCATCTGAAGTCACCTCATACAGGCCAATCTCACTTTTACCTGTATTATCAAAACTTTTTGAGAAACTGCTTCTTAAAAGACTAGACAGAATAATAGAACAAAGAAGGCTTATTCCCACCCACCAGTTTGGGTTTAGAAATAAACACTCGACAATAGATCAAGTACATCGTATAACAAATATTATAGAAAAATCATTAGAAGAAAAGCAAGTTTGCTCTACACTATTTTTAGACGTTGCTCAGGCTTTTGATAAGGTTTGGCATAAGGGCTTAGAGTATAAACTTCATAGGGTTCTACCAAGACAGTACTATGAGATACTTAAATCTTATATTTCAAATAGATTCTTTAGAGTTCGCTATGGTTCAGCGTATTCTGAACTCAAAGAATTACAAGCAGGAGTTCCACAGGGAAGTGTTCTGGGACCGACCCTGTACTTATTGTATACTAGTGATATACCACATAAAAACGATGTGATGATAGCTACATTCGCAGATGACACTGCTCTTCTATCAACTGATAGATGCGTGATTAAATCCACAGAAAAACTACAAAATTCTGTTAACGAGATATGTGATTGGGCCCAACGATGGCGAATTAGACTTAATGAGTCAAAGTCCACTCATATCAATTTTACAAATAAAAAAATAACGAACGCTCCTGTCGTTATTAATAACCAAGTAGTTCCTTATTCTAACACAGCTAAGTATCTGGGTATGAATCTAGATGCTAAACTGAAATGGAAGGAACATGTGAAAAAGAAAGTAGAAGAGTTAAATATTAGGTATAGAAAACTGTATTGGTTGCTAGGACATAACTCTGAAATGTCCACTGAAAATAAAATTTTAATATATAATCAGATACTAAAACCTGTTTGGACGTATGGTATCCAATTATGGGGTTGCACAAAGAAAACAAATGTACAAATAATACAAACATTCCAAAATAAAGTCCTTCGGGGAATAGTAAATGCCCCGTGGTATATTAGAAATAATGACTTGCATCGTGATTTGCAGATTGATCCTGTAACGGAAGTAATTAAAAAATACGCAATTCGTCACAATGACCGTCTGCAGATGCATATTAATCCTGAAATAATAGACGTCTTAAATGTACGATATAATATTCGTAGATTAAGAAGAACTAAGCCTCACGAACTTATTATCTAAAAAATATGAGAACCCGTATTCAAATTGTAATACCTTCTCAAACGCAACTTAACGTTGAAAGTAAAATCATTTGTCGATCTTTCTTTGATTGGTCATGATTAAGGAGGTGTTTTTAGTGCGGTTAGAGTCCCACACTACTCTGGGTTTCTAGCCCCATTGTGTCTTTCGAGATTTTCACCTTCAATAACAAAAAAAAAAAAAAAAAAAAAAAAAGATAGAGCTGCATAAGTTATCCTTACACCATTCCTGTATGCGGTCAATGACTTGCTGTAGAAAAATATTACCGTAAAATCTTTGAGTATCTGCCCTAGCGTGGTATCTGTCGGAACGTAAAATTCTCCGATTTTTTAGGATTCGGAGGATTTTTCCTTCGGGGCATTCTTCGGAATATTTTTTCAATATTTTATATCGGCAAATTGTGTTTAAGTGCGATGAAGTGCTTCGCTACGGCCGTATGTAACAAAAAGACAAAGACTTTTAGGATCAATGCCAAAAAGCATGCAATGAAAAATGTGCTCAAAGAAAATTATCCCACTCTTTAAAGGACACCCAGGCAATTTTTAATCACATTGAAAAAGCGAAACAACCTACCAACGCCATCCTCACCATTTCAAATCCAGTTCCAAATCCCCTGCTCACAAACTTCAGCGGTTATTTCACTTACAATCGTCAAGAAAAAAATAAATAAATAAATAATACAAGAAACACAATAAACCCCCGGAAGTGGACAGTAATTTAATTCTTTCATGATTTCCACTCTTCCACCGACCAATTCTATTTTCCTCCTGATTTTCTTGTATTTATTCTCCCACACAAACACACACACACTGATACTGATTGTGTTTATTTTTTTTTTTTTGTATTTTCCTTCCCCCTCCCCCTGAAGAAGACAAACTTAATTAAATTTCTTCGGATTTATGGAAATATGATTGGAAAAATATTTCGTTGCGGGAAGGAAATTAAAAAAAAAGAGAGAGAGAACAGGAATAAAAATAGAAAAACTCCCGCCGCCGCACTCTAAAATATGAGAAAAATCAAAAGCGAACAGCCAGAGAGGGATACAAATTGCAAAGTGAACACTTTTCCAATTTAAATGATTTTAAATGTTTTCATCGGTGGCGGCCGGCCGGCTTTTTGGCGGGAAAGCTTGAATTGATTTTCATGGTAAAAGGAATTTTTTTTGAAGAAGAATATTGTACAGGGAACATCTCTGTGTGGTATGAGGAATTATTTTTACTTCACTTATGCAGTTGTCCTGTTTTTAAGCACCCACAAAAGTGGGTGTGAACTATATGGCGTTAAAAAATTTCATATCTCCATATTTCATATACAAAACTGGTAAAAGTCTGCAACGATTTGTGTAAGTAAAAACCACACCTGAGAATATAGGCAGCCAAAAAGTATGCAGCACAAATCTGCTCTAATTTACAATTCGTTCATGTTTATTACAACTTGACAAACCCAATTAGCCCGATTGGTACCCCTGTCCGTGTGGATTTATGTTATTTACCGACATGTAAAAAGGAAAGTCCTTTTCCTGGGAGTTTATTTTTTTTCCCACTCGAAGACAATTTACGACTCATCTTCTAATGGCACAGCCAATGCCCGGCGCAAACTTATTGAAATGCAGGACACTAGTCAGACGCACCAATTCCCATTGCTCTATCCTCATAAATTCAAGGTCCATCCAGGAACAAAAAATATTCGTACCCAAATTTAAGAGCCGAGCATTATGAAATCATCCCATCCATTTCCTTTCCAATAAATCCATACACAAGGATATCTAGCTGTGGAGAAGTCAAAAGCAATATTCAGGACGACAGCATCATAAACAAAAAAAAAACACCTCCAACCGACAACGGCATTCTCAATTGCAGTTCCTGCTTCAGCTTAAAGAGCTCCACCCAGGTCCTTGCATAGGTACGAGTTTATCGCTCGGCCCATATGGAATAGACACGCGAGTATAGTGTATACTGTCTGGCAGCGCCAGGATACCAAATTCAATCTTTAATAATAAAAAAAGAAAAATCTGACAGGACGACTAAGGTGCACTTTTGGGACGGACGACGACAGAAACTCCGCAAAAGGAAGGAAAAGGTAGGTATATTAAAATATCACATTGCAGCATCTTGTTGGAGAAAAAATATTCCCTGCATACCATTATCCTTGTAGAAGTACATTGGGCCAGCAGCTGGGGAAGAATGGAATGATCCTTGGCACCTGTAATACTCCTGGGCGCTGCTGTAATAATTTTTAATGTACAATCGTGAACATTTCCATAAATAGGTGCAAATTCTACTAGTTATACCCTGGCATGGTAGATAGTCCTTTATGCTAGCAGATGAGTGTGTGCAAATAGAAAGACTTTTTGAATTGCAATCTCATATGATATGCTGAATGCTGAATGTAAAAATAAATTCTTAAGGAGGTTTTCAGTTTCATTTGAAATTGTATATACAGTTTGGAAGCATCCTTGTAGAAGTTTTGTATTTTTTGAAGATGTGTCTAAAAAGGCAGGGATTTGATTTGAGTTGCGGAATGGAATCGGTGTCTGGCAGTCGTGTTTTTTTGATGAGCTGATTTGCATTCTCACGTGAATTAAGAAAGCTGCAAAGGATCACAATAGTTTTCTTAGGAATGTATGCAACAGAAAAAGGATTTACCTTTTTCTAAAAATCAATGGGCCTTACTAATAATCATTTCTAACATCAACCTTATTTTATGGGTCACAATATGTGACTTTGTATGGAATACTTCGCCATTGTGAGTTCGAAAATTTTAGCAAGGACATGGGACACTAAAGAAGATTATTAGTACCGCGCTTTGACTTTTATTTTCGGGGTTCTTCTTTTGAATGATTACAAACTCACATTAGGCCTTACTTATAGTCATTTCTTCAGTTTAAATATTTTATAGGTCACAATAGATTGTTTCATAATCCAAATTTGACTGTTAAAATTATTCTTAGAACCTAGTATTGGAATTCACATCGAAAAAGTGGGGCGGTATTTTAGTCTTCTACTTAATATCTACTTTTTAGGTCGCAATAGGTAATTTTGCGTGGAAAGTATGCCCACTGTGAATTCACCAAACTTAAGTTTGACACTAAGAATGATTATAAATCCCTAATTTTGGGTTTTATTTGGTTTTATTAGCTGCTCCTTGACCTCATTTGGCATATCTATTTATTTTTATTATAAAGTGTGACATTTCGTAGAAGGAAGGATGCTATACGTTTTTTTTATAAATATTGTTACAAAAACACATTTAGAAAGCAAAACCCAAAAATAAATGCACTGCATATAAGGCGTGTTTTATTGAACATCAATCTCAGCAAAGCAAAACAAGGAAGACTGTTTTATTAGAGATTTTTACTAGATATATATCCCAGGCCCAACTAGAAGTAATTTGACAGTAGTTCTTCATGTTGACACATTTCTGTTGATGGTGCTCATGGCGCTGCTAGTAAACTGTTTTAGGCGCCATTCAATTTCCGCGGGATCTAAAAGAACGTCGAACCAAATTATCGGTCGAGAAATGCAACAAAATATATGAGTCTAAATGTCACTTTATCGCAAATGTCACTGTAGACGTTCAAGAATCTAGGTTAGTAGGTACCTACCTAAGCCTGACAGCTGACTGACTTTTTGTCTAAGTTTTGATTTTCTTCAGTTGACGCAGTAGCCGACAAATATAGTCAAGAATTTCGTGACTGATTACTAAGTTGACAGCTCGCATATGTGGCTGACGTAGGAAAAGTGACGTTCCCGACCAATCTACTTTTTGCGTTTGGCTGCAGACCAGACTTAAAATAAATAGGTTTCTAAATTGTGGCCACTTTCTTCTTGAGACTTTGGTGATCTGTCAGATTTTTGTAGACTGTCAATGGAATCATTTCCGAACGCCCAGGCAAAGTGAACCTACCTAATTACAAGACATGGTTGGTTGGTTATTTAACAATGAAGGGGACAACTTTATGACAGATTCCATTTCAATGATCATTCATATAGATCTACCCAATCAAGTTAAACTGCTGGTCAAACAACGACCTGCAACTTTTAAGGCAATGAAACCAAACCGCATCAGCAACATCAACACCTTCGATTTCCGATATGTTAATTAAGCTTCTCATTTCCACGAAATGCAGAAGCAGAATGCGCAGGAAGCAACCACCCCTACCCTACTCATAGGCAAACAATGTAACCCCGACCTTATTTTCCATCTTCTTGTTCTCATTATCCCAGTTCCAATCAGGTTTTTTTGTTTTTTAATTTCAATAAATTAATTCAACGGTGCCCAAAGAGGGGATAACACGGCGGCCAATACAAAACACAGGATAAGAATGGGGCTAGCCTCGGAAACGAAAAACAACCAGAGCAGCAAACAAACAAAAATGAAAAAAACACCAACTTCCGGGCTTATACGAATGACGGAAAAAAGAAGCAAAACCAGAATGAAAATCGTGATTGGAATTTTTATTAATAATCATAATGCTACAGGAAATGTTTTTATGTTTTCGTGTTTTCGTGTGTTTTTTTTATAATACTTTTCCATGTAACTACTGTATGTGTTGAGGAGGTCCTTGATGGGGTTAATTAAAGCATGTTATCTTGGGTCAATTGGGTGACGTTGAAATGGAAAGGTTTTCGGTTTTCGTTTTGTGCTATTCCGTAATGAGGTTTGGGTTCATTGAACTTTAATCGGGAATGGGATCATTTCACTTTGCTAATGGGTTCTTTTTGATTTTATTTAATGTCACTTTTTTGATTTTATTTAATGTTGAGAAGATTTTCCATACCAGAGGGGGTAGGACTGTTTTATTGAGCAGCTTATTTAGTAAAGCTATTCAAAGTAAAGTTCAGCGTCGAATAGATTGGTTTGGACTAAATCCTAGACGTATCCTGAACGCAAAAACTTAATTGGTCCGTAACGTATCTTTTTCTACGAAAGCCACACGTGCTAACTGTCAAATAAGTACGCAGTCACGAATCTCTTGACTAGATTCGTCAGCTACCCCTTCATAAACATAAATTTAAAATTGAAATCAAAACTGAGACACAAGTCAGTCAGCTGTCAGAAATTAGAAACTTTAAAGTGCCCAGCAGCTCTCCACCATCTTTATTTGCCAATAGAACGCATCCATGGTAAACTAAATCGCTAGATTTGTTTCTCGAAATATCGCTATTTGACAGAACTTAACTTTTTCTTTCTACACAGAGTTTGTTTTTTATAGGTTGGTCTTTCGAATAGAGATAAAACTGACATTTTGTGGTCAAATATGGCAACTCTTATGTCATTTATGTTCAGTTTGGTTTGCCATTTCATCATGAACAGGTTGACAAATGAACAACGCTTGCAAATCGTGCAAATTTATTTCGAAAATAATGGTTCAGTTCGCGAAGTTTACATCGTAAAATTTTGTTCAGTGATGAGGCTCATTTTTGGTTGAATGGCTACGTCAACAATCCACATGAGACCCTTGAGACGCCATTACATCCACAAAAACTGACTGTTTGGTGTGCTCTATGGGCTGGTAGAGTCATTGGGCCATACTTCTTTCGAAATAATGCTGGAGAGTCAGTTAACGTTAATGGAGACCGGTATAGAGCCATGATAACCGACTGTTTTGTTCCCGAATTGGATGGCATGAATGTGGAATAGATGTGGTTCCAACAAGACGGCGCTACATGCCACACAGCCACCATTTCTTATAGGTAGGAAACATTCGATGAGCGCATAATTTCGCGGAATGGACCTGTCAATTAGCCACCAAGATCGTGTGATTTGACACCATTGGATTATTTTTTGGGGATATATGAAGTCGCTCGCCTACGCCAACAAAACAGAAACGTTAGGGGACTTGGAAGCCAACATTCGTGGCATAATTGCCGACATACAGCCTCAAATGCTCGAAAAAGCGGTTGAAAATTGGACCTCTAGACTTGGCTTTATTCGAACCAGATGGACTTTTAAACGATTTTCTTGTGTTTTATTTCAATTCGAAGTTCTATACCTCTAAAAAAAAACATCCTTTAAGTATTAGGTACCTAGGCCTAATTCATTTCTTCATTCTTTATAACCCTAATGTTGTTTTTACGCAGTATGTTCTCATTGAAATCTATTTCAATTTATCTACATTTCCTTGCACTAAAGACTAAATTAGTATTTAGAACTAAGGCAGCTTTCAAATTATTCCCTTCAAAGTTTACCTGATGACATTGGTGCACATCTTGGCTAGCAATCAAGTTCAAAAGTGTTTTCGAGTTTTAGAATCTATGCCGATTACCAGTCATAGTGTAATACAAATAAATTCCGAAGCGGAGGAATTGGCGCCACCGACATCAGAAGGATAAGGCTTAAAAACTCATTAACATAGATATACTTGGAATTTGCCACTTTGTCAGCCCTGTTTGGTAGGTACTTAAGAAAAGTTAGCTACCTGGGTTAATCACCACGCAGACGGACAGCTATAAATAACCAAGAGCAACTAGGAAGAAGGAGAATAGATGAGAAACGAGTACGCGAGTATAAAATAATAACAAAAAACCAAGAAACAGTTGACAATCGAACTTTCAAAATTCACGGAAATGTCAGCTAATAATTCTTGCTAAACTTCTAAACTAAACTTTGGAAATATTAAATAGTCTCTGATTGACATTACTGCCATTTATACTGAAATTTTGGCTTTAAAAGTGAAAATATTGAATTGAAATTCCAAAATTAGAAAAAGCGAAGGTAAAAATAAAAGAAATCGAATGAAAATTGAACAGACCCAACAAGCAACAACCCACAAATCTACTACAATCTATCGGAATATGAAGAGCTGGCAGCACTTTGGAAATTTGACAACTAACTTGACACTTGTATCTTTCTTTTAAACAGAAATTTGTTTATCGTTTCTGTTTCTGTCTTGCATTAAACAATTTTTATAACAAACAAACAGTAAATGAAAATAAAATCTGTGTTCACAATGTCTGGAATAGATGAATCATATCCCGTAATCGAAATCAATGATTCCTCCGAAGAGAGTGAACAAGAAGACGACACCGCACTTGCATCGGCAGAATATCCTTCTCCTTCGCCTGCGATTAAATCATCAAGTCCGGATACCGCAGAAACTATAGAAGCGACAGTACCATCCGACCCAGCCGACAGTGGCTGCACCAGCAAAGATGTATCGACAAAAACTATCCAAAGTCGTCGGAAGGATATGCATCACTCGAGAAGGGCATTTGATAATCTGTCGTTTGAGGCGATCGATATACGCTCCAAGAGAGCGGGAAGTGAAGAAAGCACTGGGAACACAAAGAAACAAAAGTTGTTGGACGACGAAGATCTTGATGCAGCTATCGATGGCCACTTCTACGATCCAAATATGGATCAGGTTCTAAGGAAGATCGCCTATTGTCGGGTGTTTTCGAACTATCTACTGCGTCAGTACAACATGCTGACAATTGACTTTAAATTGTATTCGAACATTGATCTGCTTATGCTGGAGCTGAAGAAGCGCGTGGAAACGTACACGTCGATTAGGAAGAGCCGCCTGCGATTGCGGGACAAGGCCATCGCAGAGAGCCGTTTTAAGTAGAGCGAAAGTTTGTGGAATAAAGTTAGTTTTTTTAAAGAAAGTTATTGTTTTATTTCGTTTGGAGTTAGTGGATTGGGTGATTGCTTTATTTAGGCCGCTGTGACAGCAGCTTCAGTCCGTTTTCGCTTTTAGACTGTGGGGTTATCCACTCGATACAGAAGAACCAGTGTTGTAGCGTTTAAGGGTCCCGCAGAACTTCCACATACGAAACGCCTGCGGTTGACTCTAGCTAACTTTCTATGTTCGATTGAGACGAAAATAAGCAAATTTTTCCCCGATTTCAGGCACTTTTGCGCATCTGGATTTTTTCTCAGACTCTCCTGAGTTTTACCAATACAAGTGCGTTTGAGTTTGACAACTAGTGGAGTTAAAACCCAGCTACAAATTTGTTGTTATCAAACAGCAGGAATTCTGCGAAATGTACCACATTTTTCAACCAACTTTCCCAGCCATCGAGGGCTGGACAGTGACACAAGCGATGTTCCCCAGATTCCTCTTCGTCTCTGCAACTTCTGCAGAAGTCATTTGTAAAGATGTTCATCCTTTTATCAATGTTCCCAATGATGCTGTGTTCAGTTATTACCACAAATAGCATTCGATGTTGGTTTCTATCGAGAGATGTTAGGATATTTTTTGACTTTTAGTGTCAATTGTGGTCCAAAATTTCGAGTTATGATGTTAAATCTAATTCAATGAAGTATTTAGCTGCGTTGAAAGGATGTAGTATTTGTCTGTCAGTCAATAGTGTGTCCTTTTTAGAGCCACATCTGGTCAGTTTATCCGCTGCCTCGTTCCCTTTCACAGGAACATGTTCAGGAACCCAGCATAGCATCATTGAGTTATGGCTTATCGCTCTTAAAGCCGAAGGGCACTTACAGATCTTGATTTTACCAGATTGGAGTTGATTGCCTTAACCGCTGCTTGGTTGTCCACGCAGAGGGTGATTTCCATTGCTGGTCAGGATAGTCTGAGCCGCTTTCTTAACCGGGTAGATATCTGTCGGGAAAACGCTGCAGTGGTTGCCAGTCGGTATGACTGACTGATACCGAGTTCTTCCGAAAAGACTCCTGCTCCAGTTCCATGCTCTGTCTTTCAGACATCTGTGAAGATGTGACAGTACTCCTGGTGAGCCTGCCTGTCCGGTATTTAGACTTTGAATATCTTGTCATTGGTTTCTTGTGGTTCGTGAGTGGCATAAGTCCACTCTGACCAAAGAAGGCAAGTGTAGCATCTAGCTAAAAATGATAAACCACAAGTAGAGTGTGGGTGAGATCAAAGGGACTAAGCATCCATCACCCTATTATCTATTTGGTTGTCTCGAGTGAATGAACGATCAGGACCGGGGCAGTCTCAGGTCTCAGTCTGACTACCGACCGTCGTGCGTTGCCGAGCCGACTTTACAGCAAGTATGCGCGAGTGACCGAACTTTCGTTCAAGCGGGATCGTAGATTAATAAATTGGAGCGTTGACTGCTGGCAACTGGCAACTGTGGCTTAAATTGTAATTCCACTAAGGGTAGCTGCAAAATGTAGGCAATGGCTGTCTTCAATAACCAAATATTTGACAAAGTACCTAGAAGCATGCAACAGTCCTTAGTGGTGGCCAACGACAGGAGGTAGGCAGTGGATAAGCAGAAACAGCAATTGAGTTCATTTAAGCGAGAAACAGCGGGTGTATTTCGGATGAGTTAAGTTGAATAGGTAACCGCAAAATTCTATAGGCGTATTTTTTGAGCTTTTATCAAAGTAAAGTAGACGAATGCGCAGGAAAAAACGGTTCCAGTCTGCAGTTTACTTACGATTTCCACCCACATCGCCAGTAAGGTTCTAACAAAAGCTGCTTCTGTCAAGTCACTTTCCACTATCCACTTGAATTTCTAGTGTGAATCTCGGAAATGCTGTGTGGACAGTGGGGTCGTTCGGATACGTAGTTTGTGTAAAACGTCAACTAGATTTGTCTGGACTATGTATCCGTACGTTTTAACTAAGTGAGTTCAGTTCTTGTTGTAAATGTGTGGTTTATTTTTGAATTTTGACACTTTAAAATGTCAACTGAGTACGCAGGCAGGATTTTCTTGACTAGATTTGTCGGCTACCCCTCCATAAACGTCAACTGCAAAGACTAATCACGTGACCAATCTGGGCCAATAAAACTCAAACACATCTAGTCAGTCAGTTGTCAGACTTACTAAACTAGGTATCCGAACGAGGATCAGTAATTTTAATTGAAAAATTTTCCTGCAGAAAACGTATACACCTGGGAAGCAAGTTTCGCATCCTCTCCTCCTGTGAGCTAGTCCAATTCATAAATTATTTGCATAATCTTCTGTAAGAATTCGCGTAAACATTCTCCACATCTTTGCATTTAGCTCTTTAGCGTTGATTTTGGCCACCGGCACTCGCCGTGCCGCACGAAACGTGTAACCCCTGGGACTCCCAAATCACCGCTTGCAAACAAAATCAACAACTCGACGCGAATAAAATGCGAATAACTACGATCCACAAAAAAGGAGACCCTCTGAACTGCACCAACTACAGAGGCATAAGTCTCCTCAACATCGCCTACAAGATCCTACTTGGCGTAATATGTCAACGCTTAAAACCATTTACCAGCATCCTGATCGGCCCTTACCAATGTGGTTTTAGGCCAGGAAAGTCCACAACTGATCAGATCTTCACACTTCGGCAGATCCTAGAAAAAACCCAAGATGTCCAAATCGATACCCACCATCTGTTCATCGATTTTAAGGCCGCATATGGCAGCATTTATAGAGACGAACTATACAGAGCCATGTCTAGTTTTGGTATACCGCCTGAACTCGTCCATCTGTGTAGGATGGCGATAAAGAAATCTCGCTGCTCCATCAGGGTCGGAAACGACCTCACCGACACATTCGATACCAAAAAGGATTTAGGCAAGGCGATGCATTGTCATGTGACTTGTTTAAGTAGATTCTTGGGAGGATTGTGCAAAACTCCCGAGCCAACAACAGAGGCACAATCTTCTAAAAATTGGTGCCACTCCCACTACTAGCCGACGATATTGACATCATTGGTAGGACTCAACGTGATGTTACAGCCACGTTTGCTAGTATAGAGAAGGAAGCGGCAAAAATGGGCTTAGCAGTAAATGAGGGTAAAAGACTAAGTAAATATATACTGTCAACACGAAAGGACACCCAACACCGACGAATTGGACAGAACGTCACCATTGACAGATATAACTTTCAGGTAGTACGGGACTTTGTCTACCTCGCCTCCGCTATTGACTCGGACAACAACATCTCGTCAGAGATTAAACGAAGAATAACTATTGCCAACTGCTGCTTCTTCGCGCTAAGAAGGAAATTCAGTAGTAAAGCCCTCGCTCGAACTACTAAGGAGATCCTATATAGGACCCTGGGATTGATCGCATCCGCATCCGTGATTGAATTTGTTATTGTTTTGCATGTAAAACCTGCAAAATTCAGTGACGTATTGCTCGCTCACGGATGCGGTAATTCGACCCCAGTCCTGCTCTATGCCGCTGCCGCTGAAGCATGGACCGTATCAAAAGTGGATGAAGAAATCCTTAGACGATTTGAGAGAAAATTTCTTCGAAAAATCGTTGGTCCCGATTGCGTTGACGGACTATGGAGACGAAGATTCAACCAAGAAGTAGACGAGCTGGGGTCGAATCGCGTCTTCAGTGAGCATTACGTGACGGAATTTGTTTTTGTTTCACATGTAAAATCAACTTAGTTCCGTGAACGTAATGCTCGATCAAGGAAGACGCGAATCGACCCCTGTACAGTCAAAAAAAACCCCGCATTGGACGTTTAAGATGGCTAGGACATGTGGAACGAATGGACACCAATACTCCGGTTCGCAGTGCATTGATTCCCAGCCAGACGTCGGTCGGACGCAGTAGAGGAAGACCTCGCCTTAAGTGGCGCGCACAAGTAGAAACCGACCTCAACCAACTTGGAGTGCGCAACTGCAGGCAGTCAGTCAAAGATCGCGCTAACTGGAGAGGCGTATTGGGTGCGGCGCAGGTCCACCCGAAGTGTAACGCCACCTAAAGTAAAGTAAGTAACTACGTTTCCCGAAAAGTAGCATCACTCAAACTCAAAAACTGAACCTGGGAAACTGCTCTTTCTCTGAAAAATCAACTAAAACTCCCGCCATTTTGAGTTTTATTATTTTCGTTTTATTTTTTATTTCTCTATCTCATTTTTCTTTTTCTCATTTTTTGTTTGTTTTCTTTGTTTTTTTTTAGTAATAGTAATAATTAATCAATTAATAATTATCTTAAGTTTAATATTTTTTTTTCATTTTTTAATAAAATTATTATTCTATTAGGTGAATTCTGGTATCTCTGACGCTGAATGTTTGAAAATGTTGTGTTCTGTATGCTGTTGGTGTTTCCTTTGTGTATACGACATGGTTTTTTTTTCAGTGTCTGGTTTTAATAAATTTTTTAAGTATAATACATTTATTCGAATTTTTGTTTGTTTTGTTTTGGAAATAGTTTTACAAGTATATTTTCTGTTTGAGCAACTCCTGCATTTTTGTGTCATGTTGTCTGTTCTTCTGTCGCGTAATTGTTTATTAACCTTTGTATAGTCTAACTAGTAAACAATTTTCTCTTATTTATTCGTTCGTTAAAAAATATGTTTCTTTGTTTACAAAAATTCGTAGTTTTTCATTGGTTTTACTTGTCGAATTTATTTTTGGTCTTCTTTGGAGTTTTTTCTCTTTTACATTTTTTTGTCAACAGATTTTTGTTTTCATTTTATTTTGCTTTCGGCGAGATAAGAGAAGGAAGGGGAAGAAATTTGGGAATTAATATTTTGTTTATCTCTTTCGTGGTATTGTTTTTCAGGTTCGTACAATGTCGATGGATTTTGTTGATTCTTTCTGAGTTTTCTGAGTTTTAATACATTTTTTTGTTTCCTTTAAACTATTTCAATAATTTTATTAACAATTAGAATGGACAAATATGTTTTTCATTTTTTGTTTCTTCTGGAAAAACTTGAGATATATATTTTGAAAAATGTATTTTTTTACAAATGGATTTTTTAAAAACTTTAACACGATTTTTTTTTTATTTAGTTTGATGTTTTTTCTTTAATGGATACTTTAAACATTGTTTGGTTTTTTTCTTTTTTAAATTGAGAACATGAAATGAGAAATGTGAGATATTTATAATTTTTGTTTTTTGTAGTTGTTTGCCAAAAAATGTTTTCTTTTGTTGGTTTAATTCCGAAAATGCTTAAAACTATTTTTTCTTTTCTTTATATTTTGTGTTTATGGTAGCGTTTTGTATGTATTTTATTTTTCTTTTACACAGGTATACTTTATTATGATATGAGTGTATGTTTTTTATTTTTAATTGCCAAATATAATGTATTTATTTTTTTTTCTTATATATGAGTCAAATATGTGGAAAATAAATAGTGAACTCTGCTGCTTTTGGACATCGAATAGTTTTTCTTATATTTTTGTTGATAATTTGTTCAATTTGTTAGAGCTATGGTGATGTTTAGATTTTGTATCTCAAAAAACACATGAACTATCTAACGTCTTGCTTTTTTGGAAAGCAGTTTTGATTTTTCGTTTGTTGTTTTTTATTTATAAAGAAATGTTTAAGTGGTAATTAGCGTTTTTTTTTTAAGTTATGTAGTCTAAATTGGTGAGAGAGAAAGAGAGAGAGTATAGAATGGCAAGTAATGAAGAGGTTTTGATTTATAAATTGTTGAGGTTATGTACATAATGTTGAGAAAGGGGAGGGGAAGGAAACTGGGATGTGTTTCTGCACACTCAGATACGAATTTTTAACTCAGGGAGTAGTTGTCTGTCTGATGTTGATAATCTTAGCCCGTTTTACCCTAACTCCCTGCAAGTTTGTCGCGTTGGTATCGCTTCGCTTTGACAGTTGAGGTTTGATTTTGTGTGATGTGAAAACTGTGTGAGTTTTGCAATAAAAGTGTCATCGGAAAGTATCCCACAAAACGTCACTCGACAGAGCACTGAACACGAACAGCACTTGAGTACGTCGAGCATGACTTAAGACTAATGCATGACTTATGAAACCCAATTGAGCATTAGCTGTCAATTGACTAGTAAAATATCCCATATTAAAAACATTCATTTTAAGTATTTTGTCTGCTACACTTCTACTTTATTTTTCTGTTCCAGAACTCGCATTTCAGCAATCTACGGTTAGCTGTCAAAATATGCTGTGATCAGTCTATTTATTGCGATGACAGGGTTTGTTCGTTTATTTTCGTAGTAAGAATGAAAAAGACTGTCAAAAATGTCAGTGGTGGACGTAATTCTCGCTCAGGGAAAGAGACTTACGAAAAAGTTAGGGAACGATTTTGCAGAAGGTGATCTATGAATGTCAAAAGTCAAGTATGACGTAGATGTTGTTATTGCGTTCCGAAAATGCTACTTTCCTGTGCTTTGCTGAGACAAACCTCAACAAAAAATCGCCTACTGCTTTAATGATTCACTTCCATGAATGACTTGGTACCTACTTTTGACCAGTAGCATACATGTCATTTTGACATAAACTGTCAAATAACCAGCCGAAGCCTACAATTCAATTAACCTTTGACTTGAATTTGTTTTCTTTGAACAAGATAATTTCTACGTAGTTGCAGTTCCGATATAGTTGTGAGGACGCCATCAAAGAAGTGTATTTCAACCCTGCTGTCAGTTTGACAGGTGTAAGGTTTGCGTAAAATAAGAAATAACAATAGTAATGGAATAAAATAGAGATTCAGAAAATGCTGATGCACTGCAAAGCTCGTAAGCCATCATCTTATACACTTTGTATATCATTTTAATCGACTTGACTGACAGCTCGTTTTTCCTCTTCTTTCGCTTGAATGGGAAATTTCAAACTTTTACTACAGCTCTAGTGGAAATGTGAAGAAATGACATTTTATTGGGGAAGTTCGGATACCTAGTTCATGTTAAACGTCAACTAAATTTGTCTAGAATAGTAAACCTGAATTGGATTATGACACTTCGAAATGTCACCTGAGTATGCAGGCAGGATTTTCTTAACTAGATTTGTTGGCTGCATGGAGTCAACTAAAAAAAAACTATTCATGTGACCAATCGGGGCCAAATAAAAACAGAAGTACATCAAGTCAGTTAGCTGTCAGACTTACTAAATAAGAGATGCGAATGACCCCAATCTAACGCCCTATGGAACGCGACTTTGTGTGATGTGAACGAGGGTTAAACCTGCAAGTTTATTCCATCAACAGAAGGAACACAAAGGACTAAACGGACTAAACGGAACGGAACTTTTGGGTAACAGGTGGCGCTGTTTTTATTTATTCTGTTGAGGCGCTGAATCTGGTACGGAACCCACTTTAGAAAGAGATCCTCTGGTCTCCAAAAAGACAGATAAGAGCTATTCTAAAAAAGTGGAACTTGCAGGTAATCATCAAGATCACGGCTGCTAAATTAATTTTAGTGAAACCGCGAGCTAGTCCAGCGGAGGTTACAGTCGTTAACCAAGTTAATGGATGTTGAAAATTCTCCCTGAACTTTCCGAAACCGAACTTATATGACGTGTCAAAAAAAATAGAGCCCTACGCGTCAACACAATGATTACAATAAAGGCTGCCTACTCCCAGGCGCAACGAATTCCACTGCAAAGACGGGCCCTTTTGCAGAAAGAACGTCTCCCCTTCCTTGGCTATGTAGTAGAATAATGAATGAGATAATTGAAGTTGGTTTTGAGCGTTATATATAATATATATATTTAATAAAAACATACTTAACTAATCGTCCTTTTTCTAATAGTTATTTTTTGTTGTTTTTTCTTTTCATATTGTTTTTTTTTTTTCAAAAAATGTATAAAACAGAAACATAAAAACGTACAAACACACACATAACATTCACTTAGGCATACAATAATTATCTTAAAATAACTTTTCATACATACACACTGGACACCGGAAAAAGTCATTCATCGCCACACACTCAATGCTCATTCAAAAACAACGGAAAAAAGTTCAACATTTCATTTCTGCTTCTGTGTATAGACTGTAACATTTTGCAACATCCTTCACCTTCTTGCTTGCAATATTCTTTATATATCCTTAAGAGTTACATTTCTTCTTTCTTCTTTTGTTTTTTTTTTTTTTTTTTGGTTTTGAATTTAATTCCCTATAAATAATACAATATCAATAATAATAATAATAATAATATTTTACTTTTCTTTTAATATATTTAATTTAGCTTCGCTCAGTATAATTAACAAGTTATTTTAATTTATATCCTTACCGTCATTCTGGGTTTACTATTTTTCTATATTTGTTTTTCGTTCGCTCTCGGTTTTACATTTTCTTTATAGTTAAATATTAAATTTAGTATTTATTTAATGGAAGACATTTTTTATACAAGTTTAAGACACAGAAACTTTTTTTTTTCCTTTTTAAAATTTGAAAAATTCTTTTTACTTTTTATGTAGAAATGAAGAAAAGTTTTTTTTTTCGTTTTTTTTATGAGCAAAAATAGATATGTTGAATATTTAACACTTAGTTAAGTAAGTTATGTTTTTGTTTTTGTTTTTTTTTGCAATTAATGTGTCTCAAACAAAAATAGTGTTTTAGTTTTTAATTTAAATTTTAACGTACGTCTATAAGAGTTTTGTTTTTTTACTTACATAGAATATAATACATTCATTTATTTATTTTTTGTTGTATATGCATATAAAAAAGAAATAATAAATATATGTAGTAATATATTTATAATGTATATGCAAATGTTTTGTTTTAAAAAAAAAATACATTTATTAACAAAACAAAATGTGGTAGGTATTTTATATAATGTATATTTTTGTTGTTTATTACAAAATTGAATGAGTATATTTTTTTTCAATTTATATACTGATATGATAATTTCATTTTATTTGTCATTTTAAATAATATCGGTTGTTGTTTTGATATGAAATTCAGTTGGTTTAGGTAAGTCTTTTTCCTGCGTGTATGTTTTTTGTTTTTAAATTGTTAAAATTGAAACAAGATACTGTTTATTATATTTTTTTTTAAATTTGTGCGCTTTAATTTTACGAAAGGAAATAAGGAGATTAATTGAAAAGACACTTTTGGGGATATTCCTGTCCGAAAAGCGGTCCTTTTTAATCTAAGACAAAACATTATTTCGAAAATATCGGGTTTCCAAAATGGTTACTGAACATCTGTCATTTTTTCTTCTTCCAAAAAGCTGTCTTAAGTTCAGTTGAACTCCCGAAATGGGCTATCAATCATCGCTATGGTCAAGACACGAAATTTCTTAGCTTAAGCAGCGGGTTGCTGCCATGCAAGAGTTTAAGGGGTTTCACTACTTAATAAGTTCAAATTAACCTACAGAAAAAATATGTCAGTAAGTAACATGTCCTGTAAGAATTTCCCGTAGCACATTGACAGGTTTGAAACATTTTTAAATAAATGAAGCGGCATTCCCTTTCCTACTTTGATAACACAGCCCAGGGGCGTGTTCCAAGGTACTTAATGTTAACTAACTAAACGATACATTTTTGTTTACTGATTTTGGGAACTTGGGACTCGTTTTTGTCACAAATGTCACTTCTTAAATGGCGTCCATTTGTTACACCAAAAATAAAAACAACTCACTAACATTTTCACCTTTTTAAAACTTTCCCTCTTCTATCTGTCAAATTTTTGTTCATTTAGTAAAATTAACAACTGCGACATCTTGGAACTCGCCCCCGCTTTCTGCGGGATCAAAAATCAAGTTACCTATCATAAGCCGAGTAGATTTGTCAGTGGACTAGATGCACCTGGAACGCAAAAACTAGATTGGTTGGTAACGTCACATTTCAAACGTCAGCCACATATACGAATTGTCAATTTAGCAGTACTCAGTAACGAAATGTTTAACTAAACGTCAACTGAAAAAGCTATTCATGTAACCGATCTAGGCCAATCAAAACTGAAACAAATCAAGTCAGCTCTCAAACTTACTGAACTAGATCTACTTGAACGTGCCCATTGACTTTTCGACGCTTTACAACGTAAAGTTTCACATTCAGCGCGTTTGTATTCAGTTTGTTGTCTTTTAAGAAAGATGTCGCTACAAGTGTGTTGCATTTTCTCTTACCCTGCGTCTATTAATCAAAAAATATGTCGACAAGCTGTCAAATGAATCCACAAAAGAGAGAGGAAACAGGTGCATGCCGTGCCTCTTTAAAGTGACAGGTCAGCATTTCCTAGTCTTCTACGGCGACTTCTTCGAAACGAACGAAAAAATAGTTGCAATGCACACAGCCCTTTAAAAATCGTGTCTGGTTGGAATGTCACTGACGTATCTTAAAAATAGACACTCATGCGTATTATCTTCGTATCGAATTTCAGAATTGTTTGTCTTTCAACACTAAACTATCGTACATTGAATTTAAGAGGCGTTTTCAACATTTTCAAATGTCCCGTCTATGGTTTAAAATGTCCAACTGAACCATCCACTTAAATCCCCTTTCAACTGACAACTTGAACCCTAATGAAACTCTACCAATCGCAATGTGACTTAAAATCCCCCGCCAAAAACAAGCTCCTCCAAATAATCCAACGTCACATGTCTGCCCAAAAAGTGTCAAGCATTAAACATGCAAATTTCTAACTGAAACAAAAATAGCATTTGAAATAACATGACATAAAGAGTGCAAATATGCCTACAAAATTTTGGTAAATTAAATTTCCTTTTTTTTCTTTAAGATAGCATTAATAATTTTTTTTCCTTCGTCCCCTTAATAAAATCCTTACCAGTTTGCAAGTATAAAAAACATTTTCAAAATGTAATTTCATCGTTTGTTTTCTTTTTTTAAATTTCATTACTTTTTCTAAATAAATTTTTATTCCTTAAAATCTAGATACTTTTTCAATATTAAATTTAAACTTAATAGATTTCAATAGTAATTATAAGTATATTTACATAATTGTTTTTAATACACACTTTTAACTATTTGCTCATTAAATATTCACTTACATATGTTCATCGTTTTTGTTTTACTTTCCTTTTATTTTTTATTATGAGTATCGAAAGAAAACGTTTATACACTAAACTTAGCAACGAAAAAACCGAAAACAAAAAAACTGAATTTAACTAATTCATTTTTACATTGAAATTGTATTTAATTTTTTTTCTTTAATTTATTTTCTACTAATTTAAATAAATTAATTGTAATTATTGTCTAGCAACTTAACAATTGTTGTTTCTTATGGTTTTTTAAATTTTCCTTTACTAACTTTATACACAAAAAGTGAATGTAAATTATTTTTAATTAACAAATTATTTAAATTATTGCACTAAAACCAAAAAGAAAATTGCTACATTTTCTTGAAATTCGTATAGGTACACTTTATTACTTTCTTTCAATCGATAGAAATTATTTATAATCAAACAGAGAGGTATAAATTAAATTTAAATATTTTTAGTTAGTCTTAAATTTAACTAAAATAGTTTTTGCATATTTTTCTTTTTGTGGTTTAAATTTGATTTAGATGAACACTTTAATATCACGCATGGGTTAGAATGTAGGTCATCAGGAGCATGATCAAATGTGAGAAAATAATGGACGATGGTGTGAAAAATAAGACCGCACCACGTCCGCATTGTTGAATTTCAATTTCTTCGGGATGGTAGTTTATGCATTTTTTAGGTCGTCGACGTTTTTGTGTCTCCTGGGTTTGGCGACGGGTACTGCAAGCTCCTAGAAGTGCACGAAGATAGTTAAGTGGGGAATTTTAAGGGCCAATCACAATATGATTGTGTGAACTTAAGCTAGTGTCAAATATGGATAAAAATGTCACTTCTGTCTTTCACAGTGGATTAAGCTGGATAACACCCACAAAATCCTACTAAAAATACCCCATCGTTGGATTATGTAGGCTTAAGTCGGCGTCAGTTGTAGACGGAAGTTCGATAAAGTTCTAATAAGTGTCACATTAATGTCAAGACTAAATGTGTAGTAGCTTAAGCCGGATTACTCCCACATAGGTCCGCTACTATTCTCCCTTTAGTCTCCCCTTGTTAATGACCAAGGAAACCTTAGTGGTAGTGAGCCATCAATCGACATGACATGCATTACAAGTATCCACTCATTGGCTTAAGCTGAATTACACCCACAATATCCTACTAAAAATACGCCATCGTTGGAATACGTAGGCTTAAGTCAGCGTCAGTTATAGACGGAAGTTCGATAAAGTTCTAATAAGTGTCACATTCATGTCACGACTGAAAATGTAGTAGCTTAAGCCGGATTACTCCCACATACTTGGACTACTATTCTCCCTTTAGTCTCCCCTTGTTAATGATCAAGGAAACCGTAGTAGGATTAAGTGGGCTTAACCCAGCTTATTGCTCTGACAACCACTTAAAATGAGCCACCAATCGACATGACATGCATTACAAGTATCCACTCATTGGCTTAAGTTGGATTACACCAACCCCTTTTGACAGTTGGCTTTCTTTTGTTGTGAAACACTCGGATATGAAACTCTGATTTGACATCCCTTTCTGTTCAACAACTTACCAATAATACCACCATCCTCCAGTGGTTCGATGTCGAGCTGCTTGGATCCGCACGGACACAGCGTATCCACAACAAGGAGAATCAAATTACTGTGCGGAATCTTCTGCACACTGAACGGCCGCTCACATCCGGACACGTGGCAATTTGTCAATTTACCCTAAGAAAACCAAAGTCAGTCAAACTCTCACTCTCAAAATCATCAATAGAGTCTAGCAAACCTTGAGGGGGTTATTCTGTCCACCCTGGTTCAGCCGCTCCGGCTGTAGGACATACAGATCGGTCTTCAGGTCACACCTCCTGGCGTGCTGAGCGTCGGGTGATGTCCTCGGACCCGTATGCTGCTTCTGTTGCTTTGGTGGTGGTGTCACTGGTTCCTAGAAAAGCAAAACCACACATCAGTAAAGAGTGCTCCTTACAATATACAACAACAAGGACTAACAACATCAGGAGTGGACGGGAATTCCTCCATCTCCTCGTCAATCGGTGAGTATTCATCTTCAAATGGTTCATAATCATCTGGATAGCCTTGGGACTCGAAACTTTCCTCCTTATACACGTACTCCTCCTCTGGCCATGCTCGAATCGGATTCGGGAGCAAGGTTATCCACGCGCTGCTAAGCGACACGATATAATTCATCAGACACGACGCTAGGCGATGTGGTCGAGGGACTCCTCCAGCCGCTGTATACGGATTATCAGCATCGGAACAGATGCCTTGGTAATCGTTGATGGTCACACGTTTGTAGATGCGATCCTGGACCAAGGAGTCCATGATTGTTCCATCGATTTGGCCAAAGAACTTGCCAGTGTGTTCGTTCTCCTCGGAGATTATCACGAAGCCACTGTTGTCGAGCACATAACAGTCGAGGTTGTCCGAGGCGCAGGTTCGCTTGCATCCTGTCATTCCAGTGCACTGAAGAGGACGTTGATTTTTGAAAAAAAAAAATATCACAAGGATTAAGTTGTAGTTCTTACCGCCGACGTGATGTTGATGAAGTGCTTCGAAAGGGATTCGTGTAGAAACTGCAATCCCACGACTGCGGCGGGCGCCTTATGGCCACGGTGCTCAACGAAGACCGCATGGGTAGCTGTAACCAGGGTGATGTTCATCTTGCCCGAGTATCCCGAGTCGAAGGGTACGCTGTAGACGAAGCTGTCTTGTTCCACGGTGTGCTGATCGACGGCTCGTTTGTACCACGATGAGTCCATTGCTCGGGTGTTGTCTTCGCTAAAGTGCCTGCAGGGAGAATGATGTGTGTTAGGGTGGCGGGAAGGGGTTTATTGAGTTTTGAGAAAAATCCTACGGTTCGGGGGAGTCCTCGGGGCGTTTGATATGGTCTATCCATCGCAAAAGTCCCGATCGGGTGGCGACAAACGATGTAGCAACACTGAACTTCTGGTATCCTTGTCTGGAAAAAGGAGGTTTATTGTGCGATTAGTGTGTGGCAGTGTACAGATGGATGTCCTTGCGGGGAGGTAGGGTCAAGCTGCAAATGAATATACCAGTACCTTCTTCGGTCAAGCTATACATGAGGGGGTGAGGTTGTTAGGAAAGTCAAGTCGCAACCAGCTAAAATATTGCAAACAAGTTCAGAGGTTGTAGCGATCTCTAAAGGAGGTCATCTTTTACATGTATAGTGCTACAGGGTGCTACATGCGGTAATTTCCTCCCGATTCCCGGGTTTATACCACTTGCCTCCGATTGAAACTACAGAAAACTGATCGATCAGCAATCATTGCTCTCGATTTAAAAAAATTGCTCCAGAGAAATGCCTTCAACGGGTCTTCTGTTCTGTCACTGTCAAGATCACTAACAGCTGATGTATGACAAGTTTCACTGGCTTGTCAAAGCAAATTTAAGCTGTCAATTTTTGTGTATGGCTATTGAATCCAAAAAAAATTGCTTCCTTGAAAAGAGTTTTTGAACGGAGACATTCTCTCTGGATGTTCGTGATTTGCTCGCGAGCGAATCGCCAGTGATTCTTCCATTGACATTCGCGGCGACGGAAGCCATTTAACCTGGAATCTTGAGATTCTTTGATTCTAAAAAAAATTCTTCCTTGAAAAAGAGTTTTTAGAAAACAGAGACATTCTCTTTGGATGTTCGTAATTTGCTCGCCAGCGAATCGCCGGCGATTCTTCCATTTAAATTTGCAGCGACGAAAGCCATTTACCACAAAACGTGTATCGCCTGGGATTTTGGAATGAATACGCCGGAGAATGAAATCTTTTTCGAAGGGGAACTCGAAGCGAATGAAATGCGAATCTTCCTGGTTTGCTGGGTCGTATTAAAATGGCTCTCTGTGTTGAAAAATCGCAGGGTTTTTTTTTATGAATTCTGTATGAAGATTGCTACGATTTGGAGCTAAGATTCTTGATAAAAGTAGCAAGTTTACAGGGTACGCCGAATTTGTTTACGGTACAGTCCGACTCCGCTTAACTTTAGCGAAATTCGGGAAGTGGGAAAAAATGTTGGTGTCAAATTTTATGTTTCAGTTAATCAATTTTTTGCAATAAAGCGTATTTCAGATAAGCGGCGTCGACTGTACACCCGCAGACTCTTAGCAGACAGTTTCCAACTGATGAATTCAATAAATACCATTACCATGAAAATTACAAAAAATGATTTCCAGCGCAGCTATAGCTATGTTTATTTTTTTTAAATCTGTAAAATAGTTTACCTTTTTAAAATCGCCATTAATGTGGCAATTGGACTGTAATTTATTTATTTAAAAAAATTCAAGTTTTAAAACCATATAAAAAGTGAGTGCATTTTGTAAAGAAAATTGAATATTTTTCGTTAGCGGGGAGAAAGTTAAAAATAAATTTTTATTTGTGATTGCGGTGAAAAAATAAAGGAAAAACAAACGAGAAAATAATGTGCTGTAGTGCATTGCAAAAATATTGTAATAAAACAAAATAAAGTAATTATGTGCAGTTGGTGCCAACGAACGTGGGCGATGAGACTCTATCGAACTTTTGGTATTTCTCTACTTTCAATCGAGACTGTAGGGGAGTTTTTATTCCTTTTTTGACAATGGTGAGTTTTTTAAAACATTTTACGAGTAATAAAAATTGAAAGATGATTAATAAAGTGAAAAGGAATGGGTTGGGCATTTTTTAAACTCCGAATACCTTTGCTTTTAAATATATAGTCTGTGTGACAAGAGTGGATACACCTTTTGAGAGTTTTTTTTTTGTGCTCAGTATTAGAGTTCAGATTAGATTTTAAGACGGGAGAGCCTTTGTGGGGCTCTGATACTGGCTCAGTATTTATTAGTAGATACATTTGTTTTTACTTTAGGGCCCGTTTTTTGTCGTACCGACTTCGGCGTCGCTTCAAAGCCGATTTTTATGAAATGCAGATCAAATGGAAGGTGGATTTTAATAGGTTTGATTTGATTTGTCACAAACAATAAAAATTAACTGTACGTGTCTACACAGTAGAAATTAAAGGAAAACGTTGCATATTCTGGGGCTGAATGCCTAAAATTTAATTGGATATTGAAGAAAACTACGCAATTCAAATTTAGTGCAATAGAACTTTGCAAGGCTGATGTTGCACATCGTTAAAAATGCAGGGTCTGCCATTGGCAGACTTTGCGCTGAGATTTATAAATGTTTGAAGGCCTAGCTGTGAGCTAGAGTCTCAGCTGTTTATGATTTTAGTGCATTTTTCAATTTTGCATCTTAAATTCCTCCTATAAAGTTCAAAGGATAGGGTATACAGCTTAGAGCGCTGTTCCTACCAGTCTTAGAGCAATCTTTTCTCCAAAACTAGACGAACTCGTCACTTCTCTAAAAATGTCCCATGGTCCTCCTCCTAAAGTCCTTCCAGCCACTTGTTCACCGACTACCTCCGATTGATCGATCCTTTTATCTCAGCGTTCTTTCCAGTCTTCGCCTAAAAGAATCCTCCGTTCCTAAATTAAAAACCGGTTCCCTGTCAAGTCAATACCAAAGTTCGACAGAAAACACCGCCGCCACTAGAAACGACTACACTGCCAGCCATCTGGCGCCCACTTACTGTTTGTCCTCTTTGCCGTTGGATGTAGCCGTTGTGTTCCGCTCCAAGCCGTCCGTTACCATAGCATCTCTTACCAAACTTTGAATCAAGGTTCGATCGCAGAAGTACGGTTCCGCCTTGCGAGAACCTTGTCCATTCAAGTGCTGCCCAAAGTGGCTGCTAACAGGTGTGGCACCGTGCATCGCATGGTGCGGTTGGGGGGACTTTGGACGAACCTGCCAAAGAAGTGTCATCTTATTCATATAGTTAAGAATTAAATTTTTTAAATGAACTTACGGACATCCACTTCCAACCAGGCCTACCGGCACGTGCCAAAAAGTGCAACACCTGTTCCTCGGGCGTGGCAAAGCTGGGCTCTTGCTCACGCGATGAGGTTATCTCACCGGAACTCTCGCGTTCCTTTTCCAAATCACTGACGCTGTTGTACTCGCAGTACACCCAGTCGGGGTGGACGCGCCAATTGTCTCCCTTGAAGTATTCAGTCACTGAAAGGTGACGGGTTAAAGCTTGTTCAGAGAGGTGCGAAATTCAACAGGGCTTACCATTTTTGCGTGAGTGTCGTATCTCCTGCTGGGAGACCAACTCGTGGCTGCCATATTTCTCGGGGAGTACAACGGCCAACGTGAATGGAGTGTCATCGATCGGACCGTAGAAGTATCTGCGATTGGATTGAGTTGCATTCAAAGGACCATGAGAATGTAAATGAAAGCTCACCTGTGAGTCCGCGACGATACCCTCTTCATTCCGTCAAAGTGGTTGAGAATCGTGAACTCTGTTTCACCCTCCTTGGGCATGACCATGTCGCTGCGCATCTGGAAGAGGGACATTATAGAAATGACGGGAGTCAAGGACGGACTGCGTCGAAACTTACATCGTAGAGCAGGTTCTTGTTCATCTCGACGACCTCGTGCTCGTTGCCCATTTCAGTTTCCGGCAGCTCCAACTCCGTAATGTCAACCGAGGTGTACTTCGGCCTCAGATGATCGACGTACTGATTGGCATCACTGAGCGGCCTCAAGTCCGGGTGATACAGTACCCTTCCATTATTATCGACGATAAACGAATAACCATTCGGTCCCAACTTGTGTTGAGGTATCATCTTGCGAATCTCCTCAACGGGCACATCGGTGCCGACAACACCGAGTAGATTTGCCACTCTAACCGTATGGTTACGTCTATCGAAGACCGGAGTTGAAACTGTCGTCACCAGGCGTCGTTGGAACTCGCTGTCGCGGCCGAGACCACCCGACTTGCCGGCCATAAAGACGGGACTCCAATGGACCGGATGATCGGCTTGGTACATGATCATTGGGCGGGCCATAACCAGGGCGTAGTCGATGACCTTTTCTCGTGCCTCCTCGAGGGAGTTGATCTGGACAAAGAATCCCTTATTCGAGCAGGCCATCTCGTGCAGGTTGCTCCTACTGCTGGAGTCCTTGCCGATGAGGTAGGTGAAGATGCGCACGGGCATGTGTGGCCAGTTGTACTGTTTGATGATGTCCTTGTGGTTTTCGGACGTGCCCTCGGTGATGAGCATGATGGCCTGGTTACACTGACTGCCCTCGCCCGACTGGTTGTACTTGTGCAGCAGGCTGAACGCATACTCAAGTCCTGCGGTGAAATTCGCCGTGTCCTCCAACTTGATAGCCTTGACGGCGGCCTTAATCTCCTGCAGGTTGTCGGGTGTGGCTCGAACCATTCTGTCTTTGAAGCATGGCACGGGAGTCTTGACGGTTTCCGTGAAGGTGATCAGATTCACATAGTCGTCCTCGCCGAGGGTGTCGAGTATGTTGAACGCGGTTTCGGTGGCCAGTTCAAAGGACTTTTCCGACACTCCCGACGACGAGTCAAGCAGGATCATCTATATCGAAAGGGAATCGTTAGAGAATAAACTTAGAGCCCTGCATCTACTTACAATATCCTTGGGAGATGAAGCGGCCTGCACAAACCAATTGTGCGCTCGAAAGTCATGGATCAGCTTGCTGCCCCTGGAGCCCTCCGGTGGCCAAGCTGTGCCGGGAAACCTCCGAAGGAATCCAGTCGAAGATCCAAAGTACTGCCACGATAGGGCGGGGTCTCGTTCGAGATTGTTTTGAAACAGTGGGTCCAGGTGGGAGCTCCACTGGAGAGCGGCCTTCACATCGTTGTCGTCCAAGTTGACGCCATTGGGCACTAGGATCGAACTGAGACTCAGGTTGACCGGCAGACGTTCAAAACGCCGCATAAATCGTATGTCCATGTGACGGGCTCCGTCGGCCAACTTGCCATCGGAGTTGTACTCGTTGATGCGACGCGCGTCGTAGTGCTGCGTCGGTGTCGATGACGAACTGTGGCCCTGCGACTCGAGCTCGGAGAGTGCCGCCTGCTCGGCCGAGTCCATTATCCGCTGCAAGAGAAAAGGAGCTCAAATTAGACAGGGGATAGTAGTTTTCTAGTGTAAAAAGAAGGTTGAACTGTCAATAGAAATTGCACCTCAATTCCTGAATCTCTCCAGGCCCTCATCAACCTCTTTCATAGGAGGTAAGAGTTGCTTTAAGAATACAAGTTCATCTTCTTACATCTATGGCTACATATTTTTCAAAGGTCGCGTCTTTTATTTCCAAGCTAAAAACGATAATTTTGAAAAAGGGGGCGTGTCAATGAGAGGATTTAAGAAGTTTTAGCTGTCAGAAGGCTCCTTGCAGTGGCAGTGGGTGCGTAATAAAAAAAAAATCCGCAGAGATTGAGTCCCTGTTTCTTAAAACTATTTTGAAAAGCCTCTCCCACCCTATTAAAAGTAAGTTAACAAATTTAAACGTCAAAACTGATAGCATTCTGACCCTAGATATCTGACATTCAACCTTTCTTTCAAGCTTTTAGTTTGTATAGCTCTTTTTACTTGCTGAGCTGCGAAATACTGAAGAGCGAACGCATTTCTGTTGCGATCAGAAACGCCGTCTGCTTCTAGCTGTCAATTTTGACAGATAAATGAAACGTTAGGCTGATGGACTCTGTACTTACTCAGAACTTTCTCTCCGACTTGTAGTCTGTATAATCCTTTCGAAATACTGAAGAACGAACCAATTTCTGTTTCGAACAGAAACTTCGTCTGCTTCCAGCTGTCAATTTTGACACATAAATGACAGGCAACGCTAGTGGTCGATTCTGTACATACTCAGAACTTTCTTTCCGGCTTTTTGTCTGTATATTCTGTCGCTCCGTCCACTGGCAATGGACGTCGGGTCGGAGGGAATCGCCTTTTGAACAGAACCACTCTAATAAAACACACACGGATGGTTTACAAGATTAAGAGGGGTTTATTCTCTGTTGAATTGTACGAAATTACATTAATATTAATCAAAAATAATTATTTAGACTTACTCTTTTTTAGCAATTCCTTGGCTCAGGTTCCGACTCCGACGACAAATGAAATAGTTTTGGCGCAAATTCGAGAACTTTTCGCGGGACATTTGACAACTGAATTTCATGAGCGCGTTCAGCTTATTTAATGTGTCAGATTGACGGCTAGCTACGTTTGTTTTGGAATCGAACCTGAGCCTCGGTTACATTTTAAATTTACTGGTAAAAATCTACGACATATTCTTTTCGAAATACTGAAGAGCGAACCAAAATCTGTTGCGATCACAAACGTCATCTGCTTCTAGCTGTCAATTTTGACAGATAAGTGACAGGCAACGCTAGTATTGGACTCTGTACCTACTTAGATGAAGCATTTTGCCGAAAATCAGTAACAAATAGACAACTTTTTTAAGAACTTTCACAATGCAAAGTTTCAGCACAGTTGGACCTCAAACGTGTTCCAAATGCGGAATATTTTCGAAAGCACGCCTTTTTGCAATCTTCCTCCGAATTAAGACTGCCTTTTGATGTCTGAAATTTGCCACCCTGTTCGGCGATTACTTCCACTCAACTAGACCCCACCCATGCCAATCAAGGAACCGGCCGTCAAAGCCAATCAGTTCTCGGATCCCAAACCAACTACCAACACCTCCAGTCCTCCAGTGAAGAGAGAAGTGTATATCGTCCAGAAAAGACAATTGATAGATTGTTTCAGTTGAATCGCAAAAAAAACCAAACACCGGACTACGTGAATGAATCCTTTCAATTTCGGTTTTACATTACCACCTTTGGGTCCTTGTTTCTTTTTCTTTTGAGCTTTTTCGTTTCTTTTTTCCTTTTTTGCCTTGCAAAACTTTCTCCTCTGACCATGGGACTCCCGCTCGAAACTCGGACTGCATCAACAAAAACCGAAGCACACTACTACAGGTAACTTTAGTGCAGTCAGTTCCGTGCTTTTTTTGCCAAACCAGGACTATTGTACACCTTTCGCTGCGCTTTAGCGGTGAAACAGGTTGGGGGTAACTAACTTCTGATATGGTAATGTGATTACGAACAACGTTGCCCTCACTGGAAGTGGTAAGACGGCGACCTGGAAGTGTACTCGTAGTTGTATAAATGCAGAGTCAATTTATGGAGTTTGCAGTTGTTTCTTTGGGTCTTTCTTTATTTTGCGTTCACGTGTCCTTTGGAGAAGGTGGAAAGTTTTTTGGTATCTTACTCTGAAGGTAGTTTGTGATAGGGCGACGTTGAGTAGTTAACTTTGAAATTTTTGCTTCTTGTGGATGCTTGATTTTGAGGAGAAATTGCGACTTGAGTTTTCAAAACTTTGAAGTGGTGTTTTTTTTTTGTGCTTTTTCATGCGGAATGCAAACTTTTCAGTTCAAAGGATCAACTAATAGATATAGAATTGGAAATTCACTCAGACAGATGGGGGAATTGAGTTGTCAATTGCATGACTTTTATGCAAAGGTGCAGAATTTGGTTGAGTAGCTTTTGGCCACCAGGAATAGCTTCCTTTGGCCTCTTTATCCCGTTAACCTACCAGAGGGCTGTGCTTTGTCGTAATCACAATGTCCGGCAGACAAGCTTCATCATAAAGCAACGTGGAAAACTATGTTCTCGCTTCAATCAACTTTTATCGTAACTCACTGCTCAAAAAAAGGTTCAAAAGGCTAGCGGACTCAAAAGACGCACCTTTTAATGGAAGCTGAAACTCAGCTTTGACACGATAAACGTGCAGCGCATATGAAATGTGTTAGAATGATTGGAGTAAGCATGAAATTGTAATACAGCTTCATTTTGTACTGTTCAAAAACTAGCGTTTTCGACCTTTAAAAAACTTGTTAA
Source organism: Cheilosia pagana (assembly GCA_936431705.1). Lineage (NCBI taxonomy): Eukaryota > Metazoa > Arthropoda > Insecta > Diptera > Syrphidae > Cheilosia > Cheilosia pagana. Next base: position 6,223,265 of record OW386169.1, read on the forward strand.
ACTTAGATTTGGAATACTGAAACTGAGACCGACGGCTTAGCTGATATATCGGCTCAGCTCTTGAGAAATTTCAAAGAAAAGTAAGCCGCCCTATGAGCTTAAACCTTTAAAAGTCTAGGCTACGAGATTTATGCATTTTTGCTTTGAAGAGTTAGTGCGCTGTGAAGCTCGCTTTCGCTTCCGAGTGAAACCGAGTGAATCGACTGAAAGCTACCTATCTTCGGACAAAGGTGACAAGCTTTTTGAAGAGTTTGACGCCACTTTCGACGTTGCTTTTAAAGGCTTTTGTTGTCATCTTCAGGACTTTTTGAGTTTAGTAGCGAATCAACCCCCAAATTCTGGTTAATACCTTTGAACTCTTGCTTAACATCTTTTACAGAATAAATTGATGATATCTAAAGGTGTAAAACGATGCTTATGTCCTTAAAAACGTTCAACTTATCACACTGCGATTGGTCTATATAACTGACAGCTCGACGATCTTCCTTGCAACCAGTCCCTGCTTTGATTATTGTCTCAAACCTTCAGTACATCTTAGTATACAAAACTGTCTGACTGTTTCCTATCAACAAGAATCAGGACGTCTAAAATCTGTGGACCATGTAATCCAGCTAAACAAGCTGAAACAATGCGCCTCCTAAGAAAGGCACGTCTTCCTTCGCCCCCCTCCGTCGCGCAACAATTAATTAAAAATTCCAAACGCACACTCAGGATAATGGACTCTCCCAAGTAAACGCAACCAGAAAAGAAAAGTCACCCTAGGTCCAGCGAATCGTAAACTATCTGCTTGCATTGGCAACAAATTCCACTGCCACTGCCACTGCACTTGGCGCTGGCCTACATTCGCACGAGCAAGGACTGCCGCACCAAATAACCAAATAAGAAAGGATCACCAAATTGGAAGAATATTCGTAAAACTCATTACGAAAAGAAAGCACGCAGCGTGCACAGGACCTTTTATCAATAGCGCGACCTAATTTCTATTTCTATTATATATCGGTCTCCTTTATTCGTTCTGCTGTTACACACAGTTTTAGTTTTGCCTTGCACAGCCTATAGGACCTAGGAGAAAACAGTTTCAATATTCTGGTCATTTATTCCCGACAATGCAACGAGAGGAAAACTTTCTGTTTATTCCTGTTTCCTTTTTTTTTTTGTCCTCTCGATTTGTTCGCTGTTGCTGAAAGCAACTTATCGTTCTGTTATATAATGACCCGGTTGCAATATCTTGCGAGGGCCAATGTATGCCTCTATGGCTGTGTGTGTGTGTGGAGGTGTCCTGGCCAGAAATTAATTTCATTCGGAATATTGTTGATGGTAATCTATTTGCCAAGATGTTACAACGACGACGACGACGACGAGGATGGATCAGATTTGGTTAGGTCCTGCATACATATGTGTGTGTGTGTGTATGTGAGTGCGCACCAGATGAGCTACGAGAACTTTTCCCATTGATTGATTTTTTTCATTTTTATTCTTTCTAGTTGGCCCGCCTGTCCCATAGGGGTAGTTTAGCGGAAGTTTTCCTTCTTTGGTTCTCTTTTTTGTCCTTCAATTGGGAAAGAATGTCCTCAATTTGATATAGATAGGATGGATTGTAAGGTCACCAGGTCGTCGCATATAATGCGAATGGAAAATCGTATGGTGAGAGTCATTAGTTGGTTGAGTTTGTCATCATCATTATCAACCCGTATTCGTTACCATTATTGGCGACGACTTGGTCTTTGGGGTTAGCCGTTAGCTCGATGCTATGAAGGGTGTAACGATTGAGGGTTGTCCTGCGGTTTTATTAGATAAGTGTCATTACATTTAACTATTGATTTCACTCGAGTGAGATGTCAGCGCGGGAAGGGAGGGGGAGCAGTCATCTGCGGTGTGACGATTTACCGCACCATTTACCGAGTTGGCGGTTGCCTTACAGATTTGAGGAGCTTTTCGCATGTCCTTGATTGATTGCATTTAAGTGACACGATATTTTGATGTTTGATTGGGAACGAGGTGATTTTTTTTCTTACAAATTTTGCAATAGAAATTGGTAGGAATACGACGCCAGAAGACTGATAGAAGACTTCAGAGCTTAGGGAGCAAATTATGTACCAGTTTTGACAGACGTCAGCCAGGATTAGTCGTCTAGTTTTTTTTTTAAAGAATGCGCCAGACTTTAAGGTAAGAAGTCATGAGTTTCCGACGCAGAAATGAGAGTCTTTTGATAGTTGGCCTTGGCATTAACTGCACCAAAAAGTATTAATGTTTCCCACTAAAGTTTGGCCACTGGCAGCTTCTGTCAAAACTGACAGCTCCTCGAAGCGATATATACAGTCAATGTCCTAAATATGGCAATGGATGACATGGGACACCTCAGCTTGTAAACGACATCGCGTCTTAAAACAAACACAAAAGAGAACCCTAATTTCTCTAAGTGGGAGAGTAATCCAGCTTAAGCCGATTTGCGTCGACAATTGTTTGTCGTAGCTACAATTAAATTGATGTCCCATTTTAAGTGATTTACTTAATTTTGTCGCAATTCCGACCACTTTTTGAGGCTGGCTTAAGCCAACTTAATCCACTCACAGTTGGGATTCGATAGACTTATTCATTTCGCTGTCAAAGAAATCCGTTCTCACCACGGCACGACACCATGCCAGTTTTTAAACGATATCGCGTCTTATAACACACACAAAAAAGAACCATAATCCATAAACCGTAATCCAGCTTAAGCCAATTTGCGACCACGATTATTTGTCGTGACCACAATTGGACTCATGTCCCAATTTCAAGGGTTTTACTAAATTTGGGCGCTTTTCCGATCATTTTTTGAAGCTGGCTTAAGCCAACTTAATCCACTAACAATTGGGATTCTCTAGACTAATTGATTTCGCCGCAGAAAAATTCGTTCTGAACACGGCGCGACTATAATTTCGATTGTTCCATATTGGAAATATATTTGACATATCTCAACAAATATGGTGGCCACCGGATCAACAAAACGTCAGTCAAATTGACCATGCTACAAAAGAGGTTAGTACTCTGAGGTAACCGAAATGCGAATACAAGTGTCAAAGACCAACTTCCCACTCAATTTCTTACTGTGCTGTACTCCTGAGCGGGTGGTCTGAGGTTGACACCCCAGAGAAACCCCAAATCAGTAGATATTTCAATGGTTTGCGCTTGAGAAGTCCCTTAAAGATGTCACTTTCTAGGTAAAAAAAACAGGAGACACACCCTACCTGAAAATGCATTCCCCTGCATAAAGGACTCCGCTGAAATTTCAACGGAACTCCTTTAAATAAATTTCTTTAAGTCGTGCAAACCCAGCACCGGAGACACCCAAAATGTGTTTAGCAACTAATTTCATGCAGCAACACTCTCGAACTTTAAAAACCCTGCGCAGAGTTCCAACTCCTAAAATTAAAACGCACAAAAAAAGGAAGACAAATATCCCCAAACTGTATGGCAAAGGGATGCGCACCCTTATGCACTTCCACATGCGACCGCCTAAATCCTATGATTAATTCATGGTCCTCCAAGGAATTAAGCAAGCAAAATAGTTCATCCAATGCAGCTTTTGCACATCCTTCCCCCCCGGCATATACGGGCTTTCTCTCCCACTGTCTTTACCCATCTATATAGGTAGGTACAAAAATTGCTGTGGTCTCATTTTGTCTGCCGAATATACAGTTAATCCGATCCGACTTACATTGGATTAATTAGTTATTCTTGCAGTTTTTCATATACTACACGCTCCAAAAGGATATACAAAAGAAACACACTCCTTGCCGCTCATTTCATCGCTTCAACTGATATTGAAGGATATCTATCCAAACACCGTTTATCCTTTCAACTAGACAATTTCCACTCATGTGAAACACACACGAAACGGGGGAAAATATATATTGCACTCGTTTATCTGTATAGTGTGCTGCCAAGTGAATGTCCTATTTAGTTTTCGAAACAATAAAAGTTCACAGACTGTGAGTGTGTGCATCAATTTGCATCGACACGTTTTAACAATTAGGCTGGAAGAGGCCATGTCTGTGCGCCCAGATTGCCTATTCGTCCTGCCCCCGTCTGCATAAGCGATTAAAACGTCTGATATATCCCTTCTATTGATTTTGTTCAAATGTCCGAAAAAATCAAGTTGTTCGCCTCCACGGAGGAGGGACTCTATATGTGTTTCCCTTTTGACCTTTTTCTGTGCTGCTTCTCTCCGTGTGTGGGTGCGATGTTGGGCGATGTGTATATGACTGTGTGTGGGATTACAATTAATTATTCACCAGATAAGCGGATGCGTGGGCTAGGTACACACATCCGACATCCGACATCCCGAAAGTCAAAGGTCGAGGATGCTCTAACAAACTTTGTTTGTTTTCAGTCGGCGCCATCATTAATTGCATGCAATTAACCGCCCCAAATAGCGGCATGTCTCCGAAAATATTCGCCCTCACTGTTTGCCGCGCTCGATATAGCGAAAACCGCTCGCAAATTGATTTAGAATGTTACAAAATGGATGAAATCCTTTGGTTTTGTGCAGTCCTAAACAGCAGGTAGATAATCCGCAGCACATTCGAATAGATGTGAACCGTGGAAATGTGTTAAATTAGTTGCGGTCTAGTGTAAAACAAAAAAAAAAAAGAACTGCGGCGAATTGGGGACAACAGAATTTTAACAGAATTTTGTGCAAAAGGCGAAAGCAATTTGTCAGTGCATCCTCTAATTCTCTGTGGAATGAAAAAAATGGCGATAATTGGATTTTAATTACTGTCAATCGGTGAGTTATTTGCCGGGTGGCTTGATTTTGATGGCGCGAATTAAAACACTTGTTTCTTACTTTTAAAATTAAACAATATTTATTTGGAACTATGTCCTTTATTATTGAAATACTTTTTACTAATTCTAAAAGGAGCTTAAGGCTACTATGTAGTTACAATAAGACTGTTGATAAATTCATCATACAGTCGTATTTATATACTTTTCTTATCTATCTACAAGGAGACCCAAGCGTACAATCGTCTTGCTTGATAATGAAGAAGAGATAATATTCCAACATTGTATACAAACGATATTATCTCTTTTACATATGTTATCATTGTAGCGTTGTGTGCAAGACTGTACTAGAGACTAAAGATATCATTGAATACAAATAATGTTATCTTTTTTCTCAATATGTTTTGCTATGGATACTTAACTCCCCCCCTTGTTAAACGAAATCGTCCCGATTTTTCGACGCTATTTTTAACATTTCTCTTTCATAAGTTTTGTTATATGCGTCAATCTTTTTTTGTTTTTGACGATCTGTTATACATTGTATAGTTTTTATCATTACGTACGTAAATGCTAGAATAACAATCAGTGTTACAATTGTGTATATAGTTGATAATATCGGTTTTTCTTCAAAAGGAATAATTAGTTTTTTTAAAGTATCTATGTTATCGAATTTGTACATTGTATCTTCTTTAATTATTTGGTCGATGTAAGACTCTGAATTATGATTTCTTAATATAACTTCTTTAATTTGCTTATGCATGTTTTTGTATATTTTATCGTCTAGATTTATAGTATTTTCATAAGTAACTAAGTTTATACCATTAATTGTTTGATTATTTAACTTATGCTTACCGCTTAATAACATAACACCGGATTCAATTTCTAAGTCGTAATCGTATTCTTGTTTAATGTTGCATTTTGAAGTTATATTCTTTAAAAGTGGAATAAGACAATTTTCTTCTTCAAAGTTAATTTCACAAATGTTTTTACTTAGATGATTTTGACAATTTCTTGTTCTTAAATAAGTTTGGTTACATAAGGCAATTGTTTTATCTGTAATGATTTTTCCATGTTTTGAATTTAAAGGTGTTACTTTATACAATTTACATGATTTAATTAGAACTGGATATTTATATATTGTGATGAAGAATTCATCAGTTCTAGCTAATAATATTTTAGAGTACTCAAGTATATTTATTATGGGTACTTGAATTATTTCATGTTGAATAATATTTTTAATGTCATCTAAGTCTAGGCTTTCTGATAAATATTCATTATTTTTTGCTGCATTAATTGTTCTGGTCAATAATAATAATTGTTCGTACACTTGTTCTATTACTAAATGTTCTTTAAGGCTCTGACCTTCGAATTGTTGCAAAATTTGTTCAAATCTAGAATTTATAGTTTTTTGTTTATTATTGTTTTCTATGAGATTATTTATACTCGTTTCTATGTTAACTAAGTCATAATGGTCAGGATTACCAAACACATATTTGAAAGCTGTTCCTAAAAAGTTAATTGATCTAGTATGCCTAGTATGTTCTTGTAATTGGTCTGCTAAATTCTTAATTTTACTTAACCAAATTTTTTCTTCTTGTGTAGGTTGATATTTACTAGTTACGATATTTACGTAAGGTTGAAATATCGAAGTCAGGTTGGTGGCATGTAACAAATAAGTTTGTTCTTTGAATAAATACACGTCATCTGTTTGCGTAAGTATAAACTTCTTGTTTAGTAACTCAGTTATTTGAACGTTTCCTTGCCCTTCTTGACTCTGTACAATTCCTAGTAATGTTAGGAATATTAATATTTTCGTCATCTGAAAAATGATAATTCTTTATGTTATCCTTGTGAATTTTTATTCCTTCTTTAGAGATTACAGTGTCTCCTTTATCTTCTTCTACTATTCTTGTTATGTATCTGGCGTTAGATTTCTTTCTAAGACCTGTGATTCTTACCATTATCTTATCTCCTTTTTTATACTCTCTGTGTCGAGTTCCTTTATTTAGACGTTCGATCACTTTTTTGGATGCTGAGTTTAGTTTATTTATTATAATTTCACTATTGCTATATTTATTTTGATTAAAGAAAATGTCTCTAGGTTTCAAACCGGTAACTGAGTGTATAGAATTATTTAATTCACGCACTGTTCTAAATATTTCTTCGATAAGTCTTGTTTTATTCTGAATTGTGAATATTCTAGACAGTTCAGTTATTGTACCGTTTACACGTTCTACCTGACCGTTCGCTGTCGATCTGTATACTGGAGTTTCTACTTTAGTTATGTTGTATTTCAAACACATTTGGTTCACCATTTCTGTTTTGAATCCCTTCTCGTTATCTGTCATGAGTCGTTCACATTTTGGGAAATAATTAGATAAGACCTCTTCCATAACGTCGTACAGTCTGTTTCGAGTTTCGATTTCCCGAAGGATTGTATATTTAGAATACTTATCTACTGTTACAAGGAAAGTATACTTGTCGTTGAAGTATATGTCCATATGAATGTGTGTTCCCACATGTGTTGGTATTTCTGAATTATTCAGAGGTTCTCTGATAGGTTTTCTTTCATATTTTCCAAATAGACATGCTATGCATTTTCTGTTGAAACTCTTTGCTTGTTTATTTAGATCGGGCCAGTAATATTTCTCTGAGATTTCTTGTATATTGTTACGTAACCCTCGGTGTGCTCTTTCGTGAGTTACCCTTACAAGTTTTAGTTGTTCCTCCAAATTTGTCACGTCTTGAAGTTTTCTTGGTGTGAATATAAATCTTACTAGTGGGAATTCTTTTTTTATGTTTTCACCATATTTGTATATGTTTTCAAATTTCGTATGCAAAGCTACAATCTTTTGGGGTTGTATAACTTCTTTCATCTGCCTTAGTAAAGAGTCTTTGTCCTTAAACTTTATTATGAGTCTTATTTTGTTACTAAAATAGATTTGTGTTTCGATATTATTTGTTATATCTTCAATAAGTTCGAACTGTGCAGTGTATGCATTAAAAGGCTGATTCACAGTTTTTATTATATCATTAGAAGAACTTTCAGCTGAATGTGCTGTTTCTATGGTAGAAGTATTTATGCGTTGACGTGATAATGCGTCAGCTACAAGATTTAGGTTTCCTGGTTTATAAACTAATTTTGCTCCAAAGTCTTCAATGATTCCCTTCCAACGTTTCAGCTTTGTGTTGGGATTTTTTCTGATACAGAATATATAAGGCTCTGGTGATCGGTATATATGGTTAAGTCTGCTATACCATATATGTAGTTTCTGAGTTTTTGTAAGGACCATATGATCGCTAATAGCTCTTTCTCGTTTGTGCTATAGTTCTCTTCTGTCTTACTCAGTGTTCTTGACAAGAAGTGTATAGGTTGCTTATTCTGACTTAGTACGGCTCCAATAGCTATGTTGGATGCATCAGTAGTAAGCTCGAATGGTTTACTATAATCCGGTTGAAAAAGTTCGACTTGTTCTTTCAAATAATTTTTTAAAATTCTAATCGCTTCTAATGCTGAATCATTCAGATTTAACTTAATATTTTTACTTTGTTTTTTGTTTACTTTACCGTTATCTCCTCGTAAATATAATGTCAGGGGCTTGGCTATGCTTGCGTATCCTTTTATAAACTTACGATAGTAACCTGTAAGACCTAAAAATCCTCTCAAATCCTTTACCGTTTGTGGGACTGGAAAATTTTCTATAGCTGCTATTTTCTCAGGGTTCGTAGTGATTCTACCATGTCTGATTATGTGACCTAAGTATTCTACTTCTTCTTGAAAAAACTTACTTTTCTCATCAGATATTTTTAATGTGGCTTTATTGAGTACGTCGAATACTTGACTTATGTGCTGTATATGTTCTTCCTCAGATGAAGAATATATCAATACGTCATCAATGTAAACGTGTACGAATTTACCTACAAAGTCTCTCAAAATGTCGTCCACGCATCTCTGAAATATGCTTGGTGCATTTTTGAGCCCGAAAGGCATTCGTTTAAAATGATATTTTGCGCCATTTATAGCAAAAGCTGTTTTTTCTTTATCATCTGTTTTGATTCTAATTTGGTGGAAACCTGACTCCAAATCTAATGTTGTAAAGTACTTGGCTTTACCTAAATTTTGAATTGTCATGTTGACATCCGGAATGGGGTATCTGTCTGTTACAGTGTGAGCGTTAAGTTTTTGGAAATCAACAACCATGCGCCGTTTTGGTTTTCCTTTTTCGTCCAAACCTTTTTTAGGTACTGTCCATATGGGACTGTTATAAGGACTATGGCTTTTTTCTATTATATCGTCATGTAAGAGTTTCTGTATTTCTTTGTTTACGAATTCGTTATCTGCTATGGGATATGGATATTGTTTAACATAAACCGGATTATCATTGGTCGTCCTAATGCTTGCTTCTATAGTATCTGTAAAGGGTAACGGTCCTATGCTGTTATTAATCTTCATCAGTCTATCTATATCTGCTTTATAAATATTATTTTCCCCAATTATGTAATTAATTTTCTGAATAGATTCGACACTGCTTATGGTAGTTAGAGTCATATTACTGAAATTTATTTCCGCGTTTAGAACTTTAAGTCCTTCATATCCTAATATCATATCAAAAGACTGAATATCCTCTAATTCAAAAAATGTTATATTCTTCTTTAATATCCTAACTACTTTCTTTGTATCTACCATAGAATAACCATGCATTGTTTTTATTTTTATAGGTTTAATTTTAATTTTTTCGCTAGAATCGCATTTTCTATTAATGTAATTATGGGTTGCACCAGTATCAATAAGAATTTTATAAATTTCCTTAGAAATAGTACTAGTTAAATTTAAGCAGGGCAACCCGTCTACTAGTTTAAATGATCTATTCTTATGTTATTATTTACCATACATTCCGTTTCATCTGCTTCTGCATATGTACTGCTGACATCGTCTCTTTGTTACGTATCGCCTCAAAATTAAAAATTGTGTTATAATTAGTTAACACATTCGCGGCTGCACCCTGTATTTTACTTTTCACTATAGTCAATGCTGCTGCGTACTTACTGTGTGTTTTGAAGTTTTTAATGCTGTCCATTAATCTGGATGCTTCTTCGCGCCACGACCGATAATTTGATTGATCGCCGTTGAAAATAGGTAGGCTTTTAAATGCGTCTAACTGTATTTCACTACCATCTGTATATGTGGTTCTTATTTCCTCTAGCACAGGTATGTTTGGTACTATGCCTAATCCAGATTTTACTTCATTTAGTTTTGTTTCTAAATTAGTGTTTATTTGATTTTGGTTAGTTATTATTGCTGCTAACCTTGCATTCTCTGTGCGTGTGTGCTCTAGGGTTTGTGTTACTGTGTTGCTCCTGGCAGGATCGCCAATTAAAACACTTGTTTCTTACTTTTAAAATTAAACAATATTTATTTGGAACTATGTCCTTTATTATTGAAATACTTTTTACTAATTCTAAAAGGAGCTTAAGGCTACTATGTAGTTACAATAAGACTGTTGATAAATTCATCATACAGTCGTATTTATATACTTTTCTTATCTATCTACAAGGAGACCCAAGCGTACAATCGTCTTGCTTGATAATGAAGAAGAGATAATATTCCAACATTGTATACAAACGATATTATCTCTTTTACATATGTTATCATTGTAGCGTTGTGTGCAAGACTGTACTAGAGACTAAAGATATCATTGAATACAAATAATGTTATCTTTTTTCTCAATATGTTTTGCTATGGATACTTAACTCGCGCACACAACCGGGCGCCTGACTGACGGCTGTAATTATCATTTCCGTACACTTTTTAAGTATTTATCATGAAATGAGGAGAATGAAACTTATATCATTCGAAAGGTACTGTGCCATGGATGTGCAGTAACAAAAAATCGTAGGTATATGTCGCCATTAAGACTGGTAAAATAGAGTCAATCATCCATAGCGCTTGATTTATCAACCAATTTTCAGTCCAGTATTTATTGCAAATTAGTTATCCTTGCAAGCATCCTCCGCATCGCACTTGAAACTTTTCCATTTAATTTTCTTTTAAAACACCGAAAAATTAACGTCCTTTCCATAGTCCTTCTTTCGGCGAATCTATTCAATGTGAAATTGCAAGACAAAAAAATTAAAAATAGAGTCGTTTCCTCCTTCCGTGAAATAGGACGCATTTTCCCCCTTCTCCTTCTTGTTCTTATTTATTTTGGACATTGGATATGGCTGCGGGAATAGAGTCAAAGGACCGCACCAAGTGTCATCCCAATATCGACTATCGTCAGTTTGTAGCTCCCTCTGGTGGTGGAGTAAAAATCTGTATCCCCTTACATTAAAATCGAAAGAAAAAAAACTAAACAACGATAATCTCATGGTAAATTGAAAGTATCCATCGCTAAACTGATTTCGGGAGAAGCCCAAGGGCACGCATTCCCATTTTCATGTGAAATAAGAACAAAAGGGAGAAAAAAAAACCAAATAACCACCCCTCGAACTGAAAGTTTTCAATTTTACCCCCCCCACTTTTCGTCCTCCATGATTTTTGGTGTTAGGTTCTGTGTTATCCTCTCGTCGTCATCGTCCTCGTCACACCATCAACATATACAACCCTTTAGCCGAGGGCTATCCGAGAAAATGTGATGGTGGGAACAAAAAAAGTAAAACCCATCATGGCGAACAAAAAAAAAAATAAAAAGAAAAAAGTTAAATAAAACCAAGGAAGCAAATTTTGATGTGTTTCTCCTTTTGGTCCTGAGATAATCAATCTTCCAACGGAGTAGTCCGGCGAAGTAGGGGCCTGGTAGTTTGGTGCAAAATGTACCAGGGGTTGATCGTTGATGGCAGTTCTACAGTTTTTTTTTATATCCATTATTTTACAACCCCATCATTGTTGATGAGGGCGAACTTTCAGCAGGAAACTTAGATTTATTGATTTTCACTATGGCGATGGTAAATGGTGGATTTATAAAAAAAAAACAGATTCGTTCAATTTCACTACCAAATGACGGGTCCAAACTTTTATTGGCCGATATTGATTCGATTTGTTATTAAACAGGAGCATTTTGGACACTTGGGTGGTTGTGTCGACATTTTAGTAGATTTACCGATTTTTTTAACCCTAGATACTCCTTTTCTTTTTCACAAGTTCGCCTTGAACCAAATACAATAAAAAGCTGTGTTAATGTTAGGTTAGGTTAGGTTAGGTTAACCGGGGTATATGGGACTGTTCAGTAAACCATTTGAAATTTAAAAGAGGAAGCGCCTAACTGAAACCGAAAAACCATTCTTGATTTGATCGATTTGAACCCCTTTTTGATGCCATTTAGAAGTTGAAGGTCAGCTCAAATTTAGAACTTATTCGCGAGATCCCGATGCAGACAATCACAGTGAAAACCGCATTTAAATCCGGTCAGTTGGTCTCGAGATTACCCCAAACAGGCAGGTGGACGCAATAAATTGTAAACATTGCAAAAACACAAGCGCCACCTATCGGATTTTATTCAAACTACCCATAAACACTACCGACACTAATAGGAACAAGCAGTTACATTTTCAGCGAAATCGGTCGATTAGTTTTTGAGTCTATTGGCAACAAACGCACATTTATGAGCATTACCCTTTTATTCTTGCGAACGTCTCACAAACATCTGAGTGTGTAACTGGCATGAAAGAGCGTCTCAATTAGCCGTTTTGGACTCGGTATAGAAGTGTAGATCCCTTCCATTCGTCGCAAAAATGAAAAAAAAACTCAAACAAAGCTAATGGTTGTGAGAAGCTAGGCTTGGGGTACCTTACGGAACTGTTAACAACTTTTTTTATGAAGAACCTGAAAGATAGAAACATATTTTCTACACCTTCAAAAGTCTATTGGTGAGCCAACAATCGAGAAACCGTCTTTTTTTCCAATTTATTCTCTTCCACTTGCATTTCAGAGCTCTTGGACTACTTGGTCACTTCTATCTTCCTTTGAAAATTGGACACCTTTGGGTAGTTTGACAACTTGTACATTTTGACGTTTAGGCCAGTGAAGATCAAGTTGAATTTTATTGATTTCTATGGATATTTGTCTTAAGTTCTTTCAATATAAAGGGTACCTACTCATATCTTTTTTGACAACTTTGGCTTACGTTGTTTTTATCAAATGCGAACAAAATTTATAAAAAAAGTAACATTCTTCTCTTTTGTGAAAGTTTATCTGTCATTTGGTCCATATTTCATAAAAATCGGCTCAGAAATACCGCCGTAATCGGTTCGACAAAAAGCCCCTTTTTATATGACAGATGAAATAAAGCTTCGATTGACTTGCAACTTTTTGCAGAAGTGACGGAAGTGGACTAAGGGCTAGGGGCTTTTTAGTGTAATTCCCAAAGATAGGGTTTAAAGGTGTAAACGATGTTGGCTTAGTTGTCGAAATTGTAAAGCAAAACCCCCTTTAGAAATAGAAACCTTGGGACCACTGTAAAACTATCGATTTGACGACAAATGTTTCACACATCAAACGGTCGCTTTTGTCGACGAAGGATTCAAACACATTAGTCGAACTTTGTTCCCTTACGCAAAAGGTGGTTAGAAGGGAACGAACTTTGACTAAATTCGACAAATACGTTCGAATCCATTGTCGATATGGAGCAGACTTATAGTCGCCGACAAAAACGACCGTTTAATGGCTGAAAAATAGGGAACAGACCCTAAATGGTAAAATATTAACCTCGACTTGATGTTGACAGTAACGAACTGTCAAAAAGTTTGCATAAGGACAACCTTTGCAAAGGTTGCCAATAGGGTTGGGAGGCATTTAAATTCAGATGATGGCAACGCCGACAGACCCCCCTAAACTATTCCTCTGTCACAACAAAACTATTTGACAGATGTGTATGACAAAAAAGTGTTTAAAAGGACGCTTTTTGACGACCAAATCGGTGGCAACGCCATCTGTCTTCATTTTTCAGAGACTTATTGACCAATGTTCGTCTGAAGTCCTTCATAAACGACTTTAACGACCATTAAAGACGAGTTGGTTGCCATGTCTGCCATTTAAACAATTGTGGCCCATCACTGCTGTTGTCAACATTTCAACACAATCCGGCCACATCCTTGCTGCACCGCATTACTCCCCCCAGCTATACCACTCGCACAGGAAATGCATCATTTCATATGAACTTCAGGTAATTACTCGTACGCATCGCTGTTTGTAAGCCTCGGTTATGCAGTGCGGTGCCTCTTCCCCCGCAACGCTCGACCAGCTTTGTGTGCATTACTTTTTTTCACAGTCAATTTTCGCAGCCAGCGACGACGACGACGAGGACGACGTTGGCAACAAAGTAACAAACCCTTGATTGCACTACTAAATGCAATACAAAGAAGCATGTCTACCACCCCATCCTCTCACCTCAAGGAGGAGTAACAACAACAACAAATAGTAAACTAGACCACCGTACCCATTGCCGTCGGTCGAAAGATCTGCATCGCTTGTCAAATGCGAGGAAAGTGCTTTCGAAACATGAGCTGGATTCAGCAAAAAGGAAGTTCTTTCCGATTGCTTGCTGTTCGCAGAGTGCAATCATAAAGTTGGTGAGGTTTAGGGTGCTGTTTCCTTTTGCATCACCATCGCCATCCTCGCCACCATCATCATCATCATCATCATCACCATCACCATCGCCATCATCGTCGGAGTCGTCGTCGCCCATCAGCTGTATGACAGGGCTCTACACCAGAATGCACTCAGCCGTTGGTGACGGGACTTCGTTTATTTCCCTCTTCTTTTTCTTCTTTTCATTTTTTTTGCCTTGCGTTGTCCCTATTTTTACACACATTTTAAACGACACGACTGGTGGGTGTGGCACAGTGCTACCGGAAGAAACAGCAAACAGATCATCATGCCATCAAAGTGTAATTTGTTCCTCGTCCTTTGGTTGTTGTGCTCCTGCCTCCTGGTGTACCTATACATGGTTTCCAACGGCCGATGTCTCGTCAGTGTCTGGATATCCATATATGAGTCCCCACCCCCTCTCTCTCTCTCTTGTTGCTTTTTTTCCTTAATGGTTTGTGCATGCAAGACACGATGACGGCGAACACTTTGACTTCCTAGAAAATAACCTCAGAAAACAACAAAAAAAGGATACATGCGCCATCTATCTGTGTGTGACACAAAAGAATGTATTTTTCTGTGTTTTGTTTGAAGTAACTCCTTGAAGTTGTATATATATCTAAAATTACGATGACACGGACTTAACATCGTTTCATATTGTTTCCTTAAAAAAAAGGACCCTGATGACGAAGTGACAATGTGATGTAGCAGTCGCTGTTAAGTTCACGACTGTTCATATGTGAAACTCGTGCATTGACATTAGCTGACGAAGGGTGTGGCATTGAAATGCACGAGGACTTTATTTTTTATTAGGTATGACGAGGTCCTCAAAAGGAAGGAGTGGGAATGGGCCTATACTAATTGTGAGGAAGGAAAATCAATGAAGCTAATTGTTGTAAGACCTCATGAAGACTGCGAAGGCTCTGCCTACTCTCTTCTCCTTCGACTGGAGGGCATTGGATGCGTAAGGGATGATTAGAATAATGATCGACTGTCTCCTTTGTCACCCAAAGCTCATTAATCAAGGATGCTCATTCAGACATTTACGAAGGGTTCACCTTTTTTTCTCCAGCAACACATTTTTCACCTGGCAAGGACGCAACCCTACGTCCGAATGGGTTTCGCATTGTTACGCTGTTAAGACGAATCTTGCTGTGGAGAGGGATTTCTTTGTACTGATGGTCTCCTTTGCTGATTTTAGACTTGTACCTTCCCTCCTGGTGGCATCAATAACAGCGCCGACTTCGGGGAACTTTTCTACTTATATCAAGCTTGGTTCTACCATCTCAAGACCCCAAACTTTCGGCAAAGTTTGTCTACATTCTGACAAGTGAACTAGTCCAAAGCGCACAGTCTTTTGAGTTCATGGAGCTTACAAGACCTCTCCGTTTCATGCTGATGTTGACACAGCTCCCTGATTCTTTCACTAGGGACGAACTGGGTTAGGTTTGTAAGTAAGTGCATAAGTCCTACGTAGGATTGCAGCGAAATCGCATAAGGAAACAGTGAAGGCACTAAAAACCATTACGAAAGTTCACCACCCACAGGAGACTTTCCTTGATCTGCTTTCACTAGACTTCTTTATACAATCAACTGGCGCCATTAGTGCCATTCGACGATCCTTCAGAAATACTTTGACCTTCTACCAATTATGAGACGTTTTGGTGCGCCTATCCCAGCAGGGAAGAATGGAGAGAAGGACTCGTACCCGACACGCCATCCATAGCCGCATTTACAGACGGATTCAAAATGGAAGCTGGGTGGGATACCTATGTCAAAATCGGTAGGGCTGCCTGACCACAGCAGTGGCTTCCAAGCAGAGGTCCTAGCAGTGACAACAGCAAAGGAAACAAAATCGAAGCAGTCACGATTCTTGATACTCAGTACAAGGTATCGATCTGGTGGGTTCCGGGACATGCCTTCATGCCTTCCAGGTAAGGAGACAAGTTCGACAACTATATCCAGAAGAAGCTTGAAGCAGCGAGAAAGGCCACAAGAGAGGCGAACGTTAGATGCACTGCACTAGAAACTTGTCGTACCACAGGAATGCCATATTAACCTACCTTCAATGAACCCAGAACCGAGAGCCTCAAAAGGAAGGATAGAATATCAATTTCCACCCTCATAACGGGGCAAAAGACTCTGCGGTACCACATGAAGCAAATGCGCCTAAAGGAGCCTCGTAAAGGCTGTCGCCATGAGGAAGCTTTTGAGGACACAACCTATGCCACTGCTCAGGTCTCCAACACGGCAGGTTAGAGACTTCTTCAACGACCTAAACTAGATTAAGAGCTTCATCAAATCCACAGGATGGTTTATAAGCAACATAGAGAGTGAGCAATTGATTTTGGCCTTTATAGACAGGGTTACAACGCGTACGGGACAACATCTTTCCCCCGTAGGACTTTACAATGGGTGAGAGTTGACTTCAGTGTGACATTGAGTGCTTTTCGCCAGCCCGCAAACCTAGCTAATCCTAAAGGTAAAGGTATACAGCTTTAAAAGCGTGCCCTGATACTTGCTTACTCAGCCAGCTCAACGGTTTGGGGTAAACCGAGGACTTTTCATTTATCAAGACGACATTTATTTACCTATTTATTTATACGCAAGGTTAAAATGGGTACGGGACAACATATTTCCACGGTTGGGCTTCACAATGGGTCAGAATTGACCTAAGTGTGAGATGGAATGCTTGTTGCCAGCCCGCAAACCTAGTCCAACCTACACGTTAAGGCCTGCCTTTAGCGCCACAGTTTAGGATCCTTAACTACCAAACCTCTCCAGCTAGCAAGACCACATTTATTTACCCAGCATTCGTTTTAGATCTAAAGGTTGGCCTTTTTTGATCAAAATGTAAGCTAAAATTAGTTAAAGCCTTTGTGAGGTTATGTTACAAACGTGCGGACAAAGCGTGTCGAAAATACGCCTTCCCGTACACAACAAAAAACAATTGTGACGCCAATCTTGGCCGCTAAACAAAGTCTTGTCAATGGAGCTTAATAAGTTTCACAGCCGACTAAACTATGATTCCGCACAACTTATTTTTTCTGGTAGAAAAGTCACAGTCAAAGCGACATCAACTGTCACAAGTGGCGGCCATTGGTGTGCAACTTTTGGCAACCAAATAATGAGAAGCGCTGCAATTTTCTAATATCCTTAGAATCCTTTTCACTTTTTAAGTCATTATCGCGTTGGGAATTTTGCAATTTGCATTGTTACCCCTAGTGACAGTTGCAAAAGTTTTCCTTCTCTTTCTATCGTAGGCAAACTAAATTTTTTTTTTTTTAATAAATTCCTACCACGGGCGCGCCCCGCCAATTTACCGCATTGAAACATAAAAGCAAAACCAACCAATAAACTCTTTAAGACACAAAAGTGAAGCAAAAACGACAAAGAATAAAATACGAAGAACACCAGAGAAAAGAAGCCAGGATCCAGGACCGCCGACCGACCCGGTATAGAGAGACAAAGTTTCAAGAGTAAGACATAAACTTTGCACTACCCCTCCCTTTGGTACCTATACCTGTAACCACCAAATCGCATTTACTTGCGCAAAAACACAGATCCATATCACACACACAGACGAACTGAACCAAAAGGCTTTTTTGCCCAAAGGCGGCTCTGTTTAAAGGGACACATTTCGCAAGGAGGGAGGGCGAACTCCTTCGCTATTAACTAAAGTGAGCTCTCCTTTTGGGGGAATAATTTCCTTTTTTTGTTGCTGGCGAAGTTCTCAAGTAGTTGGCTTTGTTTTTAGGGATACGGATTGGGAAGAGTGTAGGGATCCTCGGTTTTTTTTATTCTTATTCAATTTGTAACCGAGCCGAAGTTCTGTCAAAGCCACCGAAAGTATTTCTTCGGAAGGGATGTGTGTGTGTGTATTTGTTGCATGCACCTCTCATGTGACAGCTCATGAGGAGCCATGTCAAAGGCAGTATTAAAGCTTGGGGATGAGAGTAAATCCGCTTGAGGGTTAATTTTCCTGTCAAACGCGAGGTCTAACGAGGAAATCGAGTTTTACTTTATTTTCTTCTGCACTTCTGTTTGTGCAGGAGCTACAGGTACAGGCAGTGAGTATAGTTTGACAGGAATTGCGATGAATTTTAATGAGCATTTCAATAGCTGTTCAAATGAGATGGCATGTTGAATGGAAGGAATGGAAGGAAAGTGGTTCCCATGCGCTTGAAGAAGGAGTACTTATCTGTCGAAAGTTGGTGCGGAGTCGCCTAGAGCCTACACAAGCAGCTTCTTAACATTTCTAGAATAAGCTGCAACTTAAAAATGGGAATATTTATGTAAAAAGATCAATGGAAGATCAGTTCAGGGGGCTTAAATGGTAAAACCACCGTCTGTAATTGCAGGTTAGATGTCCCTTTTCCTAAGGGCACTTTATCGTCTGTAAATATTCAGTTTTTAATACAGAATTCGATGTACTTGTCATTTAAAAAGATCGTTTTAACATTTGCACTCTGAAACTAAGCTTCTTAAGAACTGTGCCGCACAGGGTGAACAAACCCTTTGCCTAAACATAAATAAATAATTAAAGACAACCGAAAGATTGAAAAAAGGGGTTCAATAAAGTCCGTACTCAGTTTTTTCTATTAAAGAGTCACTACGGATCCACTGGTTAAATGTCAAGGTTGGGACCGCACAAACAAACGAAGTAAATGCCCAAGAAAACAATAGCTTCTTCAAACAAACAAGAAACACAACAAACTCCAGGAAGATATGCCTCTTGGATGTTGGATACTTCATTGCAAGCGCAACGAACCGACTGGTGTATTGCAAAAACTCCAAACGTCACCTATTATAAACTCCGCATAGAAAGTGCTGCCATCTGTTGAGGTAAAACATCATTTACTGAAGTGGCATTCCATTGGTTTTCGTTTATTTCACTTGATCTTTGAATAGTATATGTAATTGTATCCCATTCAATAACTTTCACCTCTAAATAGCGCCAAATGTAAAATTCGAATGGCGCCATCTGTTGAGAGAACATCTTACTTGCAGAAGTAAAATTCCAATAGCTTTCATTTCTTGCATTCGATCTTTGAAGAGTATATGTAATTGTATCCCATTCACAAATTTCCCCTCTAAATGGCGCCATCTATTGAGAGAAACCTCACTTACAGATGTTAAATTTAAATGGCGCCCTCTGTTGAGCTAACACCTCACTTACTGAAGTGACATTTCAATGGCTTTCGTTTATTTCCATTGATCTTTGAAGGGAATATGTGATTGTATATTTAACTTCTGATTCTCTGTTTCACTGCCTGCTAAATGTGGCGCCATCTGTTGAGAGAAACCTCACTTACAAATGTAAAATTCGAATGGCGCCATCTGTTGATCAAAAACCGCACTTACGGAAGTAAAATTCGAATGCCTCTCATTTCTTTCACTTGATTTTTGAAGGACATATAAATAACTGTATTTGATTCATTGATTTGCCTGCTGAATGTGGCGCCATCTGTTGATTTCATTCAACTCTTATTACTTTCGCTTTAGCAAAGACCCCCACCATTACTTTAAATCAACTCCACCGATCAAGAAGTCAATCTCTGTCACCCTGTAGATAAAAATTCAATACCCAATAAATCACGGATCCGATATCCTTGCCTCCCCCAATAATTGATTTCCAACAATGAGCTTTCAAGTACAAAAAACACACACAGAGAGAAATCCAAGCACTTTAGGGCGCCCGGCATGCCTATACGGTCAAGCACCCAATCTCTCCCAATGCAATGTCCTCTAAGTTGATATGATCTGTAAATGCAAGGGACGCTGCTGTCGCTTAATCTTCGTCTTCGTCTTCGTTTTTCTTCGTTGTCTGAGTAAGTGCTGTTGTTATATAAATAACTCTGGTTCAACTCCTTCGCTGTCGGTCTGGTCTGGTACTGGTCCACCCACTGCCACTGCATCGCGGCAGGGATAACGAAAGCGAACATGAGTAAAATTGTTTTCAGCGTGGTGTATCCTAGCAGCAGTTGTTGTCCGTGTCCAGTATGCGCGCACTGGCTGTTGCAAAAAAAAAAGGTGGAGATGCGGTAACAACCAGTGTCCTTTTTTTTGGTGTGTTGGATATTTTTTCCCTCCTGACACGTCGTCGTTTGTTTGTTTTTATTTATTTTTTTCAATATGAAAAAGAAAGAAAGTTATGCAGGAAGGGTAGGAGATGTCCTCTATTTTTATCCGCACAAGGATATTTTCTTCTTTTTCGTTCCCCCCCATTCGGGGTTGCTGCCTTCTCACTGATGTTGTACAGAAGTTTTCCCTCTGATTACAAGGATGTGAGATGTTTTGTAATTTCCAAGTCTTAGGAAAGTTGCTTGCTCCCTTCCTTTTGTTTTTCTACTCTTTTTTTTTCGTCCTTTACACATAAACACATGTAGAAAGTATAGATTTACAACTAAAACCGGACAACTGGAACTATCTCTCGTATAACACAACGCATTCAAGTGGATCGGACAAAACACTTTTGCGATTGGAAGGAAGGAGTCGCTTTTTCTCTCTCTGACAGAGTATGTGGTCCGTAATCCTATTCTAATCCACTTACAAAGGATTGCTACTGTTTCTATGGAGGTGATCGAAAGGAATACCCCTCGGGCAGAAGTTTTGTTAATTTTCAAGGAAGAATCGAATGGCCTTATCCTTGTGCGGTTTTTAGTAGATATGAAGGAAGGTATATATATTTGAAGATGTTGATGACCACAATTTAATGGACCGCAAAGGATAGTGATATGGAAAATTTGTGTGGCGCTGCTTCTGGATAAATAAATTCATAAATTTTGCGAAATGATTTCCGAATTAGCACTACCCAGAGGGAGGGTGGGGTCGGCCGGAAAATGGCGAAGGCGGGTTGTTCCTCTCTAGACCATTGGACGGCCCTTGGGTTGTGTCAGTAATTAATCATGAGTTTCCTGGACAGGAATATCCTATATGGTATTTGAGAGCATGTATAATGCGGAATCATGTGCGAGGATAATTCCAGAGTGCATGGTTAGTGGGCGGCCGGCCGGCGTGTGAACGCTCTCAACTCTGTGTATAGAGTAATGGTTGACGGATTAGAGGACGGAACGGGACTTTAAATGGATTTCGGTTTTGATGTAGAGAATTTAACTTTCAAATTGACGGAAGAAGTGAGCGTCGATTTGAAATGCCATTCACCGAACTCCAGATGAATCAATGTTGAGGGTTGGCGAACGCCATCTGTTGGTGAGTTTCTGAAATAGATGTCATTAATCGTTGGTTTTGGACGTTGTCTTTAATAGAGGTCGTAAATTGGCAGACTTAACCTTTGTTGCACATTTTATAAAAGGAGTTCCGCGTTAGCTTTTGTTGAACTAAAAATCTTATGTTTATCTATTCAAACGCCATCTGTTGGCGGGTGGCATAAACAGAGGCCGCCAGTCGGCAGCTTAAGAGTCCTTTTTCATGTTAAATAAAAGGTATTCCGCGTTAGCTTCTGTGGTAATAAAATACCTCAAGTTTATCTATTTCAACGCCATCTGTTAGTGAGATCTACATACACAACTTTCGCCATATACATTGTAAGGGTGTGTCTTTTAGCAAAGCAAACGGCGACTCAACGAAAAAGAGAGCTCCACCCCGAGGAACTCCACTCAATTAGACGAAGCTATTCGCTAGGGAATATCTCCATTATGTATTTCCATTTTGTTCAACATGACACTTTCGTTTACCATCACTGTCTCTGGAAGTTAATTTCCAAGTTCTCCCGCCCTCCGCCCCCCGAGAAGCCAAGCGAACGGAAACGATATGACTTCCGTTTCCATCTTCATTACAATCAAAAATCTGAATACCTTTGAGAACTGAAATATATCTACATAGCTGGGGCGAACGCCCACTCCCTTGATGAGTGTCATCTGTTATCCATTTCGGAAGGAAGTAAACTTTAATTGTCCACCTTTGCAGCCCGTTCTTCTCGTTCGCATATCGTTCTCGTTCGCAAAGTCAATTTAAACTTGCAGAGTTCCTTTCCTCTCATTGATCTCTGGAGAATTTCGCACTTGTCACTGACATAGTAAATTCAGTGAAGGACACAAAATATACAGCACACAAGGACACGACAGGACATCACTTTAGTTGGAGTGAAATTTGATTTCATCCCCAACCTCTTGGTAAAGGAGTAGAAGTTTCTTCCTTCAAACTAAGTGAATTTTAGAGTGGGTTGATGATGATGCACTGTCCACGACCACGCCCTCTTTTTGACTATGTACCCCACCCAGCTCCCACTCCTGGATCAATTTTTGAGTCGATAAAGCCAACAGCCCAGAGACACTAATGGCAGTTCCGCATACTGTGTGTAATCGTTCGCACTTACACTTGTGTGCACATTCGCATTTCCATTGTCGTCCTTATGGAAGTACTTAACTGGAATAGGAAATCTCTCATAAAAATGCTGATACTCGCACCGAAAATACTCCTTAGCCCGGACAAAATGTCAACCAACAGCCAGAGAAATGTGTTTGTTGTTGACTTTTGTCCGATATGTGATGGGTGAGTGTGAGTGTGATTGTGATTGTGATGTCCTGTTCGATGCGATATTAAACACTAAGTGATTTTTTCTTTCTTTTCTTCTGACCCACACACTTGTCGCTCACACATATCATTTCATTGGTGGGGGGGTATTCGATTGGGTGAGGTGTCGCTCGTCCTCCTTTTCTTGTGTATGTGAAAGGATAATGGATAGTAAAAGTGGAGTTAGCCTAACAAGAATGTTTTCTCATTCCCTTATTGTGCCCAAATGTTCTATTTGGCTATTAGGATGTAAATACTAACAAAAGAGAGAAAAGAAAACTCAGCCATCACCAGGAGAAAGGACTTTATTGCCAAAACATTTAAAGATGAATGGATGAACAGTAACTCGCTGTAACGGTCTTGTATTTTTATAGGTTGTTTATTTTGTGTGTAGGCTGCATGTTTTATCGGCATTTTTTTTGAGAAAGCTTTTAGGATACAATTTAAGGATTTTTTTGGGGAGAGATGGTGATAAATTTTGATTGGAATGTTTTTGCCGAGACCTTTCAGACGGTCGTCGGTCGTGTATTGTTAAGACGGTGCTGAAGGAAGGACACTTATCACACGCTTTAGGGGGGGTTTTCTGGTGTTCTGATTTTCAGTTGCAAGCTTTCGTTTTTTCGGTGCGTTTCTATCAAGAGCAAATGAAGAAAAGTGCAATTTTGCCAATTTCAGGACTCAAACGGATCAGATTTGTTCAAATACAAGACGGACGCGGGATTAATTTGACCGAGTTTACAAACAGAGTCGGGATTTAGCTTCCTATATGACAATCAACTAGGTGTAAAATGTATTAGATGATCTTCTGCACATAGGTAACTAGTCAAGAATTCCTTTCTGTCTCGCCATAAGCTCCTTGCAGTCATTTCTGACTATGCAATCAGGAGGAGAGTGAAGAAAGTGTTTTATAGAGCAGTACTGGAAAAGGTCTTGCGCTGAAACTCCGGTCGGGAGGTCGATATCACTTGGAGAAAAATCCAGCAGGTGCATATGGCATCATATGGCATCCATAACTATTTATGTAATAACTTATTTTTACAAACAAATTTAAGTTCTTAAATTAAGAACACAAAACTTGATTTCAGATTACGCATTCTTTAGATTAATATGCCTCTAAATTTAATTGTTATATTGTGTTCTTAAATTAAGTTTGAGCTCGTTTTTTTTCTTAAAATAAGTAGAAAAAATCTTAAAATTTTTCATTTAAACAAAAATCATGAACAAAACGTACTTATTTCAAAATTATTCATGATTGGAACGAGTCTTAAAAATCGCGAAACAGTATTAAAAGCAAACAGCTAAGCTTTAAATTAATTTCTTAAATTAAGAACACAAAACTTGATTTCAGATAACCCGTAATGTACATTAATATGCCTCTAAATATAATTATAATATTGTGTTCTTAAAATAAGTTTCTTAAATAAAGTTTGAGTTAGTTTTTTTATTTCTTAAAATAAGCCGAAAATATCTTAAAATTTTTCATTTAAACACAAATCAAAAGCAAAACAATTTTACTTCAAGATTATTCATTATTGGAGCAAGCCGCAACAATCGCGAAAACGTATTAAAAGCAAGCAGCTTAAGCTTTAAATTAAGAACACAAAACTTGATTTCAGATAACGCGTAATGTACATTAATATGCCTCTAAAAATAATATATAAGTTTCTTAAATTAAGTCTTGAGTTAGTTTTTTGTTCTTCAAATAAGAAGAAAAAATCTTAAAATTTTTAAAGAACAAAACAACAGTATTTCAAGAATATTCATAATTTGAACAAGCCTTAAAAATCGCGAAACAGTATTAAAAACGAAAGACGGTCTTAAAATTAGACTTTTCTTCTCTAGTCATTTCGATGTGGCTTCATTCGTGGCGTTTTGAGTTTAATTTAAGTAAACAAAGGTCTAAAACAAAGCTTTCTTATTCTTATATTTGTTTTTGGCTTATTTTAAGAACCAAATTCTAAAAAAAACATAAGGAAACAGTTTAAGGGAAAGAATTCTAAGCTAATTAAAAATGAGCTGAAAATAAGATTTTTGTAAACTTTCGTCAACGTCTTGAAATATCACTGATATTCTTAATTTCAGCTCGTTTTTCTGAGTTTTCCTGAGTGAGGATTAGACAAATTTATCAGAGCAATGTCGAAGTTATAGGAAGTTGTAAGAGATTTCGACGTCCTTTGGAAATAGAGAACCACGAACCAGAAGTTCTTCTTTTCTAGAGTCGAGAAGGACTCTAGAATTCCTCCTCCTTGTGCATAACTTACCGCGTCATAGGACCCCTTGCCCCGTTTTTATAGGAAACCCCCGTACAAACCTCCTCCCTTCTTTGACTGCTGCCCCTCCTTAGTATAAAAGAGACATCCCTGCCAATTAGTGTCATCCCCTTGACTGACTGGAGCAAACAACGCAAAACAACCACAAGAAAAATAACTCACCCCCTCAAAAGAACACGCCAACATGGCTCCCACAAAATATGCTTACTAAACTCCGCATTTCGAATTCAAAACAAGTTCCAACTCATAATATAGAAACTAAAACAAGGACTCTCCCTTTACTCACAGATAGAAAGCAAAAAAAACAACCAACATAAAAAGCAAAACTATGGAAAAAAAAGGACATGACATCCTTTTGATTATCTTTTTAATCATCAAAGCTCTCCTCCATCAAGCCACCCGTACAAGGAATAAACGTCAATACCACAGCAGAAGAAGGATGGAGAAAATATTTGATATGCCATTGGCATCCTGATGATCTCATGAAAGTTGCTCCGAACAAGGGTACAGGGTAAGCCACTGTAGCTGGGGTATACCCAATAGTTGACCTCATTTATAACCTGAATGGGTGGTGAAATAGAATAAAGATTTTCAGTTACAGCAGGGGATGGAAAATTTCTTGGCAAACAACAAAAAAAAAAAATAAAAAATGAAAATAGGAAATTGCCTCCCAAAGCAATTTGGCTATCAATTTTGAATCAGCTCTTTTCCCTGTCGGGTTGCTCCTTTCTCTCACCATATAGAAAATACCTCTTCTTCCACCATTTTCTTTTTACTTCATATTTTACGCAACTTATGAGAAGTCAACGCGCGCGTCAGGTAGCAAAGGAAGCATCGCTCTAAGGGAATCCTTAATAGAGTTTCATTTCATCTTTTCTTGTCGGGTTTTTTTTTTCTGGCAGAGCGCGTCTGTTGTTTCTCTACCAATGTGTGTGTGTTTGTGTGTGTTTGGAGGACCCTTGGTGGTGGCAATATGCGTGTGCGTGGCGAACAGTTCAATCGAACTCACGTAGGGGCTATTTATTGTTGAAAAATGAACAGGATGTCCTTGCAAAGACATTGGCAGTTGGGATGTCACATGAATTATGGCAAAGGGATGCTTCTCCTTGAAAATAGGCGGTCGTCCTAGAGTCGAACTTGAAATTGGCTCAAAATATCGTCATTTGATGAGGTTTTCGTTGGTGATGCATTGATGGGGATTGTTTTAACGCAGTGGGTAGTGAACTGTTAGCCTCCTGGGCGGGAGTATTTAAGTTCAATCCCCAGAAACCTATAAACAAGATCAAGAGTTCAATTTCCTTTGATCCATGACTTGCAAAAATTGGGTAGAGTATTTAAGTTATTAGTCTGCTAAACTGCTGAGCGAGGGGTCTCAGGTTTGATCCCCAGAAAAACACAAAACGCGTCTTAAGGATTTTTCTTTCAACTGTGCCGGGAGAGTCTGACATGCACGAGAGAGTATAGCCGGCATAATATTATGGGTCCCCTCCATTCGTCCTTAAAATAGAAGCGAATGGGTCTGAGAGGGGTACCTATAAACGGACCTGTTGCGACCGAATTCTGCCCTCCTCCAACAGGTCGTTTATCTTCAACGAAACATATACCTACTCCCTCTCTCTCTCTCTCCTTCTCTTTATCACTCTCTCCTCCACTGAGACTTAAATATATTTAACGCCGAACAACCAACTGCAACCGCGCAATTTTTATCAATTTATCAATTCAAACCAGTCAATGAGGCATGACCAAAGGACCAGACCCAACACAAATAAAAAAAGCAAAACTCCATCCTCGTCCTTCGATTCAATCAATGAGAAAGGCGCATTACTTTCTCACACTACCATTGCGCGCGCGAATTATTAAAAGTACAACATCCATCCATCGCCCACAGAAAGGATAATTTCGATATCCGTTCAATTTAGGTTTTTCTTCCTTTCTTTTTTTGTTGCCCGAGCGCGCGTTCTCCTTTTGCCATTTCTTTCTTTGTTTTACGGCAACGCAAGGGAAAATGAGAAAATAAATAAATTGGAATCTCAATTAATCGAGCACATGGCCCCGAGCCATCCCGCCTTCCAAGTGTTTGTATTTAAGGATCAATTTATGTAAAAGGATTTTTCTTTTAGATTTTTTTTATTTTTGTTTATTTTTTTACACTCACCATTACAGCGTTCTTCTTGAAATCCATAAAATTCTTCACCTCGGCGGCGAGTTCACGCAAAAGGATAATACCGTCCTTGCGTTTCACTTCGATATCGTTGTCCTTGTATCTCTGAGAAAGAAGAGAGAAGCAAAAAAAATGTACATTACAACTTTGGGTTATAAAACTTTACGTTGATTAATTTTTTAGTGTGACTTGTTGGGGGGCGGGGGGGCGTTCTGGTAATGGGAACGTCCTGGGATTTGTAAAATATTTTCTGTCATAAATTTTGCAGCAGCGATAGTGACGGGTCATGATCCTTAAACTGATTTAAATTGATGCCCCAGAAGTTAATGCGAATTAAAAATTCAAATAAATACAAAAGACAGCGACAGTGTTTTGACGACGACGAGGACGACGAGGACAACGAGAAGGTAATTGCAAATGTGTACTGCGAGAGAGCTTAATTACAGCGACTGGAGAGATGTACACATAAATATTCATCAGTTTTTTGTGCCAGATAGGGATTAGACAAATAAATTGTGAAAGTAGTTTGCGCATAAACCGAGAGGTTTAACTAGGGTGTCCATGGAAATGGAAGACAAATTGTAAGGATATGGGGCAGTGTGTAGGAAGGGGAGCTTAAGTGGGGACGGGTTGGCGAATGCATTTGGTTCTCGGATTTTTAAGTGTCCTTATGAGATTGGCATGGGATGTTCTTTCAATAAATTTATTTATACTTCTGACGCATTTAGTTGATCATGTTTGGCGCCCAACGTGGGTCCCATGGCCATAACCTCACAATCTGTGGTAGCACTAATCGCCACTTCAAAGTTGTGAGGCATTACCCGGCATTTTTATGCAGATTAGCGCACATTTACCTATGGATGATCGTCTAATCGAGAGCTGCTCTAAGATCCCGCTAGTGAGTCCACTTTTATCCTATCTTAGAACCTTTAAGTGTAGATCATAGTATTACGTGGCGTAGTTTTGTGACTCCCGCCCACAGAGTACTTGGTTTATGGGGAGACCATTTCTTTATGTGATCCTTATTTGTATATCTTAACATTTCAAGCCTTCTTCTGATGCTTATGACCTTCCAGGATATCCACGGATGGATGTAATTCGATTGAAGTAAAGTAAAATCGCATAAAAATTCTAGGAGCTTATACCGGGCAAACAGACTTGGCATGCATCGATTTAACTGCAACCACCCGCCAGACAAATGCTCGACGAGCACATTCGACCATCGAGAGCTTTTAAGATTTTTTAGCGCCAAGGACTTCACGTTTAAAAATTAATTTATAACCAAATGCGAAATAATCTCTCTCCTTAAACATAAGCAAACACAAATCCAATATGTAGACGTTCACAGAAAATTGGGGGGAGGGTGGTTAAGCCCCAGATAGCTAGAGAGCAAGACAGCAACATTAACCCCAATTTCATGGTCACAAAACAGCAAACAAAACGCGCTCGCATACAAGACTCTCCTCGGCTGGGGATGTGTCACGCGGCTTTATCCGTTTGTGACTCCCCAAAAACGATGGTGGCAAGTTGAAGGACATAACGGGACACCAAAACTTATCATTTGCATATTTTGCTCTCAAAAAAAGAAAATAAAACCCAATCTCGTCTTCGCTGTTGTTGCGCGAGACTGCTCTTTGTGTTCATTGCACACACACAGGACACACCGCCACCCCTGTCTCAATGAGGGGCCCCCCGCCCCCCTTTTTAAGATGAGCACTATCATATTTTGGCGCGTTGTATAACGTTTTGTTTAAATGTTTTATGGCTTTCGTCTACAATGGCTATATCGCCCCCTCTTTGCGGTTAAGGAGTAGAATGAATGGTGTCTGGAGATGTGTATGCTGGCTGGCTGGAGTCCTTTTCCTTTAGCGCGATATAATATAAAATGTGTACAAGTGCCCCATCATACCATTATGAAATGGGCTAATTTCCAACTGAAGTTCTATACACAAGGGCAACTCATTTCGTATTCAATTAAATTTCGCTGTAGGTATCACATATTTAAGGGAATAGTTGGGAGTTATATGTCTTTATTTGTTTATGTATTTTTGAAGGTTCTGTTGGGGAAATAAAATTTATCTGCTGATAGTTTTTATTTCGTACTAGCTGTACCCGCCCGGCTTCGCCCGTGCAAAATGTGGTTTCTTTGATTATTCGTAACAATTAGTAGTAGCTTAGGATTTTTTTTATGAACTCTATCACATCCACATTTCTCATAACGCGTAATTTGGCGAATAAGAGATATTTCTTACCAGTTAGCACTGTATAAAAAAAATTCGTCTTCCTTTCTTATTAACGTTATGTTAACATAGGTATTCGCTTCAATAATGTTAAAATGTTAAATCATTGTCTCTCTCAATCCCGTAAACATTTCACAACGTATCTGCTTTCTGCTTTGTCTCTCAATCCCACGCCCCCTGGCCACGGCCTACACAACACCAAAGAGCCAAGCCCCAACACACCCAGGATATGCGATTTATGGATAAATAAAATTAAATGAAATAGAAACTCATCAAGAGAGCAAAACAAAGACGATGTAAAAGTGTCTAAAGCACACGAAACACCTCACATTACATACCTGCACTGCATCCGCTGTACAGTACCTACTGTTTTGTGTGTGTGTATGATTGCGCACGGCCAAGCGGGTTGAACAAAGAGGTCTCACAGTATACTCTTCTCTCCTCAGGAAAGAAAAAATAAATACAAATAAAAAATGTTCTTTCAAAATCAACTGTCCAGTGACAGTGAGAGCTTTAATAACCCGACATATTTGGGGTTACGATTGCTTTGTCGTGAAGACGACGATGATGGATGAAAATGGATACACACACAAATATTTAGTTGATGGGTTACGTGTGTGTACTTTTTTGTGAATATTAAATTTATTTGGTACTTAGGCTTTCGTGTATATTTGGTTTTTGTTAGATAGTGTTGAATGGTAGAAATTAAAAATGGGAAGTCGGTGGGAATCGGGTTATATGGACTCCACAGGGTTTATTAATGCATGAGTGAAATAGGAACTGAGCAAGAGAGCAGACACGCCTTTCCTACATATTTCACATTATAATTTGTAGGGTAAAACACCCAAACATTGGCACCTTAAGAAAACTTGAGTCTTTATGTGTGTGTAAATATAAAAAAAAAGCATTCAAGTAACATTAAAGTATATAATTCATTTACATTTATTAAGATATTTTTTTAATAAAATACATAGACAAAACATAAAATTTCTTAAAAACATACAGTAAAATAAAGCAAAGTCAATTTTCACCAATTATCGGCACTTCGTTCCATTCATTGGCATTCCTCAGTCCTATTATTGGCACCTATATACTGTGGTATAAAATAATTAAAAAAAAAACAGGCAAGCGGTGTCTCAATTCTCAATTTTCCATTCCAATGATGGGCAGTGTACTTTGTGGCAGTAGCTCATGGTGGGGTGCCAACAATAGGCTATTTTACCCTAGGTTTCTTTTTTGCTTAGCAAACCAAACAGCATACTATCTCTGTCTGTCACAGGTGTAAAATAAAGTTAAAAGAGATGTACCCAAATATATTGCGCGTTTAGTATGTTTGATTTGAGAATGAAGTGCATTTCCCCTCACCCAGGTAAAAATAGTACAAATGTTTCAAATGTTGTCTATTTATTTAAAAACCTTTTAAGATATCGAGTTAATGGCTATCCTATGTTGTACCTGCATATGTCCTCTTTAAGTTGGCATTTACTATATTTAAATGCTCCCAGTATTTTCGAACGCAAAGCGTCGCAAAGGAAAAAACGAAAGAAAACGAAAAAATAAATTACTCTTGTCCAATTTTCTCTGGAATTTATAGAGATATAGAGTTGAAACAAAGTGGAGATTGTAGGCCTAGGTATCCTCTATAGGCGCGTGAAAAATTCATCAGAATAACTTAAGCAGTTTTTAAGATTTTTGCATTCAAAGGCATGCAGTCAAATTGAATAAAAGTCGAACAGAACTACATCAATTTTATTTATATGATACTACAGTTGAGTGTCGGACTTGGAAAGATATATGCGGTCGTTTTTGTTGCGCCCGGCATTTTTGTGGCGGAATTTTTACCTCGTAGGGGACATTTTTGAATAAAGTTTGACACTAAAAGGTTCGTCAATAAGTCGAAATTTTGTGGACTAAGCTTTAAATCAACTAATGTCGTGCTTTTTAACCTTAACTCTTGGTCTACCATTCCGCCTGCTGACGGCGATTTCAAAAACTGCACGTCAATCTTGATCTGCCTCAACTTGTAACCTAAGAGACTTTCAAACATGCCTCCGATATATAGCTCTCGCTGTCTTCGTCACTATTGCCAACTTATTTTGTCATTTAACCGATTTTTACGGGCTCTATTTGAACATCTCGCAAAGAACTGATAAAAATTTGTTTATGGAGATCTATGGCCATTTCATCCACGAGACAACTGAACCTCAGGCCAACTCATCTAAGGACACTTTTAATACACCATTAGGCTTGTGAAGGTTGACATAATTTTCAGGCATCATCCTGTGCCATTAAGGATACGAATTTCTGCTTAAAAAAATATTACTATGCAGTAATTAAATTTCTGTCTGTGGATGAGTTGTCCTCAAGCTCACAATTGCTCACAATGGTCGTGGACTACTTGGCAACGAATGACTTTTAATGTCTATAAGGAAACACGTCTTAGACAAAACTCCCGGCTCTGAAATATATTTTTAAGGCCCACAAAAAACTGCTTTTGACTAGAAAGAGGCCCAATGTTGCGTGGTACGCTCAGTTCTGTCTCATAGATAATTTGTATGGTTATAAAATAGTCGACGGTTGTGGATTCCTTGGTTGTGAGGTTTAAGGAAACACGTCTTAAGCTCCCGGCCCTAAAATATAATTTTTGGGCCCACAAAAACTTGATTTTGACTAGAAAGAAGCGCACGCTCAGTTCTGCCTCATAGATAAGTTGTATGGTTATTAAACGGAAATAGACGACTATCCCCAGTTTAATGAAACACGTCCCAAAAAAACCCTTAAAATCCTCTTTTTGACTAGACAGAAACACAATCTTGAGCGGTACCAAATGTTGTCCGGTTTGTGGATTCAAATCAGCAGCAAATCAAGGACGACTCGCGTTCCGAAAGCTGAGAAAATTTCTCTGTAAACCTATTTTAAACTCCAAGAAGGCGTTAGTTCATTGCCACGCCTACTTTTTAGGGCGGTTTTTCACCGAAATTTTATTTTTTTCGACAACCTTTTAACTTGGCAGTACTCAAATAAATCTTAATGAATTCTTAAAAAAAGAGGACTACTCAAGGAGCGAAAAGAAAACACATCCTTGAATATTTTGCGCTCTGAATAAGACTTCAACCTTATTCAGAGTACTAATCTTAAGTTACGTTCAAAATTCACTGATTTTACTTACAAAATTCAGCACTTGGCGGCCATATTGACTCAGTGTCTTACAGCGCCATCTAGTTAAATGTGGCGTACCTCAGAAATGAATATAAATACACATTTTAGACCAGTTATAACTTGCGCCGGCCATAATAAACCTGCTTTTTTACATACTTCCTTTATTCCACGTCCTGTATCTGTGTCCTTTCAAATTAATTAGTGTCCCGCATTATCCCTTCAAACAAAATGCAATGACTTTCAACTGCGGCATAATATGAAAAGGAGCATAAGTCGTACAGTACAGCCCAAATTATGTCGGGCTTTTGATAGTAAAAAGAAAAAGGACGAAATCTTTCGCTAAAAAAAATAACAACCTAAAACTAGCTCCATTCACAATCGTTTCGTTGTTCTTAATTTGCGTTCGTGTTTTTTCTCTCTCTTTGTCAAGGGACGCAAATTATCCTTCCTGCACAGCATGTGGCAAAAAAGACAACGACAACGATGAGGGTATCCCCCCATTCCGCCCGACCAAAGGGAACAAATTGAATAGTTTAAGGAAGTCTTCTGTGTGACATACCCAACCACTATACTACAGAGGGCCCGGGGTGAGCTACAAGCTACAACTCATCGGTGTCGCAGTGAAATCCTTTTTGGTTGCAGCAGAGACTCCACCATTTTTACTTCGAATCGTGTCGTCTTCCTCGATTTGAATCTTCTTCTTCTTCTACTTCTTCTTATTTTTCGTGTTTCTTTTTGGCTCGTAGGTATACCCTCGTTTGGTATCTAATTTCTCTATCTCTTGGGCGGTGTGCGGTGGATAGGAGAATCTACTAACCACCTTAGGTGCGGTTATACACCCATCTTCCCGTGTTATCCTTGCACAATTTAATTACTAGGCACTCATAGCTCTTGCTAGCTATATACATACAACACACATGTACAAATTGAAATGGTCCAGGCGGTGGTATAGGTACCTATAGTGCTGCTTGCTGCAGTGTTGGTGATAATCCTTGTCTATGCAAATATTTATGTCTGGTCCTGTCATTTAACCAGTAGCGGTACATGGAGAACATAAATTATTTTATTATTTAAATTTGCCATCCTTTAGAGGAGTATATCGTGGCCCTGTGTTGGAATGTGCGTGGCGTCGTGTTGTATCAGTGTGATTCGTGCGTGCTTGTATGTGTGCTTTAAATGGGAGAAGGAATGTTTTTTGTACTCGAGAATGCCAATGTGCAATTGCTGGATGTCATTTATGACAGTTTCGAGCGCAAGGTGGAGTGGTCATCGGATGGTTTTGTGCCATAAAATGTGCTGCACATACAGGACTTGTTCGATTCGGGAAGACTTTTGCGAGAAGGCTTCTCTTTTCGAATGAAGAGCTTCCTCGGTGCCAATGTGCCACGAAACTACTCCCTTTTGTGACAGAAGAGATGCAGTTGA
Source organism: Cheilosia pagana (assembly GCA_936431705.1). NCBI lineage: Eukaryota > Metazoa > Arthropoda > Insecta > Diptera > Syrphidae > Cheilosia > Cheilosia pagana. Next base: position 6,257,402 of record OW386169.1, read on the forward strand.
TTAGACTGAGATGTTCCGATCGTCAATGTCCTGCCTTTCACAGGACATCTACTGAAATTTCCTCTCCTCAACCGCTTAACTCACTTGAGTCGCTTCCATTTCTATAAACAGAGCTCGCTGTGCGCGGCGTTTAATCGAATATTGTCACAGAGAGAGGCCTGATTTCCTTTCCTGCACCTTTGAGGACGAAACTCTCTTTAAGGCCGTGAATTTAGTTCACTTAAGTGCGTGCGACTAGTATTCCCATCTCAAATGTAAGTACAACCATAACCTCGAGGAACATTTCCAAAATGTTTGCACAACATTTTTTTATTGTCGTCCTTCCCAACCGCCAATTTTGAAAAAGAAAATTCATTTCCTTCTCGTTTAACAATAATCTTAAGTACTCAACATTTCACTTGAAAACTTCACGTAGTAGGACTTTCTTCTACGAGTCCTGGCATAGAGGAACCTATACCCGACATGAGAACAACAGGAAAAATAACCAACAGCTTAACAACACAACATTTGTCTCCTTCGGCGTATCCTTTGACTTTTTTTTGTGTATTTTGTGTTTGTTCCTTTGCTCCTCGGCGAGGAGAACATCTTGTTTTCCAATTGAAACGCAATAATTCGACTTTACTACGAAAGATCATTTTTCATTTCATCCACGCCCTTCTCCATGGTTTTTCGTTGTGTTTTGTGCGCCTCGCCTTTACTCTAAGGATGGAAAAGAGAAACAGTCGACAGCAATTGTTTGTTCCCTTCCTTCGAATGTAATAAATGTTTTCCTTATATTAAAGAAACAAAGAGGAGACAAGGGAATCGGGTTTGGTATAGGACCTAAAACCCCTTCTCGAGGGACTTTTCAATTTTGGAAAACTACTTTTTTTTGCTTGGAATGGATGTAGGGTTTTCAGTTGGTATGGGGTTTTTGCAAATTTACAACAGGAATATGGAAAAATCCCTTCGAAATAGGTCAGTACCTACAGATGGTGGGAGGAATCGTCAAATTTACAGTTTACTGTATTCAGTGGGTGGCTGAAAGTTGGTCGCCCCGGAAGTATTTGTTGATTTTCTAACCATGAGTGGAGGTTCTGTGGTACCTACATGTCATTATAAATGGTAGGACGTTGGAAAATGTAGACCGCCCGGCCTTTGGTATACGTAGGCTTAAAAGGTTATAACGTTTAAAGCCAATAAAGATGTTTGTAGTCTTTCAAAAATGACCATGAGAGACACCTTTTTCTTGCGATGGAAGGTGGAAACCCTGCATGAGGCACCAATGGGCCGACGTGCATTGAAAGTGCCGGATTTTTACCGGCTTAAATCACCTCCCTTCCCGAACAGACCGATTTGTTTCCCCCGCGGAACCGCCGTAAGGCTAAAGACTTAGCTTGTTGCTCAATTGATGAAACTATTGGCTTTCCGTTGGCGTTCTAAGTGGTAGTGTGTTGGGCCACTAAGCGAGGGGTCCGAGGTTCGAATCCCGAAAGGGCCAAATTACATCTTAAGGTTTTTTTCCACTGCGCCACCTCTCGCGAACGTCTGACAAACATCCGAGAGTAAAACTGTCATGAATGAGCTTCTCAATTAGCCGTTTGGACTCGGCGTAAAATTGTAGATTCCTTCCATTCGTCCCAAAAATTTAAAACCCACACAAAACGAATGGTTGTGAGAAGCTAGGCCTTGGGTCCCATAGACCTGTCGCGCCAAAATATTTATTTATTTTTTTTTTATAGTTTACGATGTTATCGGGAGTGGGCCACTCACCGGAATTGGTTCCGTAGGGAGAACATCTCGGTTTCGTACCGTTGGCAATGAAAAAAGACGTGTTCCGCGTTTTCAGAAACATTTTCGCAAGGCGGGCAATTTGGGCTTTTTTCTTGTTCGCGTTTAAAAATAAATTTTCTGCAACAGCCATGACACGTCAAGAACTGAGTCAGATAGAAGTTTGTTTCCGTTTAACACATACGTCGATCACTGGTATAAGCCTGTGCGTCCATCTTCCCTTTAGCGATTCATTCCATTGCTGTTGCCAGGTTGCTATACTCAGACGACCATTTTGGACTCGCTCGCATTTTAATTTTACCATTTCTTCAGCAAGTATATCGAGCGGTAACATTGAAGTTACGACGAGTGTGGCATCGTTCGAAACTGTTCGAAACGCACAGTTGACTCTTAATGCTCCAAGACGGTGGACAGATTTGGCTCCCCTCACGTAGGACTTAACTTTCATTGCACTTGACAATATTTCTATCGCATAAATGAGAATATAATTGGCAGGTCCTGCAGGAAGAAGTCTCTTTATTTGTTTCGGGCCTCATCATTTCGTCATACATAACGCTCCACAACAAGGGGCCTAAAACTGAACCTTGTGGTTACTTTATACTTTTTTATTCACTCATCAGAGTCTTAGAGAAGAACTCTATTCGAAAAGTAACTCATTATAATCCTACGAAGATAGTTCGGTATTTCAATCCGGTATAAACAGCTCGTGATACGTTCCCAATTCGCCGAATTAAACACGTTTTTTACATCAAGCGTTATAACAGCGCAGTATTTTTTGGTTCCTCCTTTCCAACGCCTTCCTTCTATAGCGGCTCTCGTTATTACCGCATTGATTGCATCAACCGTAGATCTTGACCGTATTGGTGTTCCGAGAGGCCTCCCGCCGTTTCAATTGCTGGCTGGAGCCTGTTTTAAATAATTCGCTCGAGAATTTTACCAATCGTGTCTTGTAAACAAATAGGACGATAGGAGGATTGTTCGTTTGGATTACCCTTTCCTTTCGGCAGTAGGACAATTCTTTGGCGCTTCCAATGTTCAGAAAAAATACCCTCCTGAAGACACGCGTTGAACATTTCGGCAAATAAGTCAGGTCGTGTTTTAATTGCGAGGTTTAGGACTCTATTTGGGATACCATCCAGTCCCGGAGCATTTCTAGAGCGTATCTTCTTACAAGCTTCGGATAAATCTTCACGTGTTACGGTCCGTGTAGGCGCAATTTCGTGTATACCTAACTACCGAGCTGTGTACCTTCTTGGTGAGGAAATAGAGTCTCAACTATTGGTCGTAACAAAACTGGGCACGAGAGACACCTGTAAGCTGTGACCTGACCATGACATCAAAAACTGTTAAATTTTTTAGTCGATTGGGAGGAAACAACAACTTAATGTTACTCTATGTGAAGCCTTAGGTTTTTACTGAGAAATTCGTAAAGATTGGGTGAGTAGTTTAAACGTGATGTGAGGTCAAATCCACAAACTTTAAAATGTTATTGAATGTACAAACAATGAGATGGTTCATGCCTTTGCTAGAGTCGCTTCGGGTTCGAAGGGCATCCATATTTTCTGACTGAATAATTGTTTTTTTAAAAACAGTTTTCTGAAATGGAGTTGGGCCTGCTGTTTAATACGAAAGACAACTCATCCACAGTGAATATTTGCAGCTCTATTAATTTATTTTTTAATTAGTTTGGTCTCTAAATATGATCTGTGATGCTACCGGTTATATATTGAAAATGTAAGCAAAGCATAAGCCATCTCCACTTTGGATGCCCGTGGATGAAATGTCCCACCTTCTTTTGTGTCTAACTAGAAGAGATCCTTGGGATTGTTCGATGATTGGTTTTGATGGGCCTTCAGTGAATCCTCTTAAAACTACGGTTGTTCTCTTCACGAGAAGGAGGAAGGTCACTGGTCTGACTCAACTTGTGCTAAAAGGTGTCACTATCCCGATCTCTGATGAAGTCAAATGTCTGGGAGTAATCCTCGATAGACAACTTCTTCGGTCCAAGCATGTTGAAGCGAAAACCGATAAAGCGCTGTTCATTTTCTGGCAGTACAAAGGTTGTTTTGGCTTATCTCCTAAAAGGGTATTTTGGACCTACACGGCAATGGTAAGAGCTCTCCTCTCATATGTATCGGTTATATGGTGGAACAGCCTTTCGCGCACTGCCTTTTTGCCAAACTTCCAAGAACGGTTTGTCTTGGCTGCACAGGGATTTCCCTAGCTCTCCGGGAACTGATCTAGATGATATGATGAACTTCCCCTCCTTGATATTTTTATCATGAGGTGTACGCTGAAATCCATCTCTCGGTTAAAGAGAGGTGGCTTCCGGTACCACGCGCATTCGAATTTCGATGAACTTGTGCGAGAATTATCCTTTCACCCCTGTCTAATGGATATGCCGTCTGACGCAATGACACCAGAAATCCTACTGCGACAAAACTACCACGTAAACTTTCCTCAGGCAACGGAATGGCTTCGGCCCTACTCTGAGCCAGGGAAAGAATGCCATCAGCGGTCTGGTTCTGGAGTCTTCGTGGAAATCGAGGACATTAGACTACACTAACCCTTAGGTAACCATGCGTCTGTCTTCCAAGCGGAGATTTTTGCTATCCTTATGGCAATGCACTATATTGTGACAAACAGGTGGAGGGCTAGAAGCACTTGCGTTTGCGGTGATAGCCAAGCTGCACTAAAAACGCTGCTCAACCCTCTTACCTCGTCCAAGTTAGTGCTTGAACTCAAGCTTTCCCTGAACTTGGTCGGAAGGCTAAACACAGTGAAACTTGTTTGGGTACCAAGTCACCAAAGATCGCAACGAGATTGCTGATGAGCTTGCCGGGCTGGGTTCAGAAGAAGCTCTCTCAGGACCTGAATCTGCGTTGGGTCTGCCGGCATTTGTGGTAAGGTCATCCATTGATACTTGGGTTTCTCGTGAACACGAGTGTCGGTGGTGTGACAGACGAAACGACTGCGTCCGGTCATCTGCAAAAGGTCCGTGTCTTTCCTTCTGTCTCTCAGTAGAATTGACTGTAGACTGCTTGTGGGTGTCCTTTCGGGCCACTAAGCTTTTGCCAAACACTTAAATGTATTGGGCTTGAGCGATACAGCCAAACACTTCCTCTGTAGTTGTCCTCGCGCTTCAGGTGGCGGCTGACGTGGTGAGTGCCGAACATCTAAGCTCTTCTCATCTTTCTTCAAAAGACGTTAAAGCTAATTACATCAAAGTAAGGTATCTGCTTTGGCAGTACAATGGACCAGTAGTTGTGTATGAGCTCTGATGGGTCCATCGGATAGTAGCAACCTCCAACAAAAAAAAACTGATTCACGGAACATTAAGTCCCGGAAACCGCAACTAAATCTAGTAACCACCCGCCCAAACGCATGCAAACGAAGCTAATTACTCGACAAACTTGTCCAACCAACCAACAAAATGAAGCTAATTACCCACCGACTCGTATATTAAGTAACATGCTCCTTAAACAGCCCGAAATAAGCTCTTAAAATTCCACCTGCATGTCATGCAGCAAAATCCCTCTCAATGTTGGGTGGAAAAATAATATCCCAAGGACCCAATGACTCCCACCATACCGACCATAACAAAATTAAATAGGTCACTTCACAGGAATCCTTATAAAATATTAAAGGCAAGAAGTTGAGTCGTGCTTCTCCACCTTTATGCACAATCTCTTCATCCAAACCTGTGTATGTGTATTAATAACATTCTTGACACGTTCTCACTTGCATAAGTTTTGTGCTCCTTCGTTGCCTGATGTTGTCGACGTCGTCGTCGTCATCGTCATCGTCTTCCTTGTAAATAGTTCGACCCCCACCTTTTTTGGTCCTTCATTTCGAAATTGTGGGTGAGGGAAATCGTCTCTCTCTCTCTCTCGCTCAAGTCTCAATGTAATTCAATGTTTGTAATGAGGACTTTTCACACACACAAAATGTTGTTCAAACTATTACTAATAACGAGTGTATCCTTGCATTCTCACCTCAAGAAAGTATATAGCGAGTGGATCATGTGGAATTAGAAACTTACCCTCAAGGACGAACGTGCTGAGATGCGGTATGTGCGGTGTGCGGTTCATGCGGCGGTATAGGTGATATTTCGTTGCATGAATAACCAATGAAGCGGAAGGATTAGGTTATGGAATGTTGATGGTTGCTACTGCACCAGGAGATGGTTTCCTTTTTTTTTCAAGATGATTTTCAGGTTTTTTTCTTCCACGGTTTACTGGGAAAAACTATCTCCCTCTCTCTTTCTCTGAAAGTCGTCGGTAAGAACGTTAAAATGCGGAATTTTGTTGAGAAATTTTCTTTTTTAAGGACTTTTAACGATGGAACGTTGTCGGTGGTTTACTCTGCGTTGCAAGGCTACCTTCGGGTTGCATTGTGAAGGGAAATAGTTGCGAAAATCAACGTTAAAGAGGCGGCGGGATGTAGAAGGAGCAGTTTGTATTCATAAACAATGTCCTTGGCTGTCAAAAAGGGGCCCTTTTAATGGGACTAATAGTGCGCGCAACAGGTCCTCTTCACAACCATTTACCCATTCGAAAGTGACCATTTTATATCTGGCGCGAATGGAAGAAGAACAGTTTGATACCACAGCCGAGTGACTGTATTGAAAGGCTTTCTCAGGACAGCTGTATTTTTGAATGTTTCTCAGGCTTGGACCCAACCTTGCCACCATTAAACCCCATGACAATTTTGTTTCAAACTTTCAGCATACGCTAAGCACTATCTCCAAATCCAAATCCATTGCATACTTTCAGTAACTGGCCATATTTTCTTTGCAATACAATTCACACTGCCTTCTGTCGAAAGTGCCCAACAGGTCAGATCTTCCTGACAGTCGACTGCCTTTCACACAACTCCATGGGCGTCCACAAATATTTACCTCATGACAGATGCATCGCACATCCTTTCGCCACAGTTAATTAGAAGAAAAAAACCCCCACCATCTCGCTGTCAAAATTCGCAAAGCCAACCCAACCTCAAACATTCATATATATTCTTCCATCAGAGGACAAAAACGAGTTGATAAGCTCCCCCGCAAATACACAACCACATAAGAATGTAGGTTCATCAATTCACTGGCAAACATTAGCTGGAAGGAAAGTGCCTATTCCCTCTCCAACAACACATGTGCGTGTGGGCTGTATATGTACACACTTTCGATAATCTACCACCGCCACCGCCGCGTACTTTAGACAATTTTAAACATCAATTAAGAGCGAAGAGACAGAGTCCTTTTTTTGGATTTTTGGTTAATTTGCCTAACAATAGCGATTCGACAAATTTAATCCACTTATTCAACCAGCAGAACACCGACGAAGGGGTCCTTGGAGATTACATTTACTTTTTTTCCTGTTTCTTTGTTAAACAAGCTAACATGGCAACGCCAGAAAAAAGGAGGAGATATCCTTCCACCGGAGAAGTTGTTTTGCTTTCTCTGATTCGCATTTAATTAGGAATGACATTGTTTGTGTATTTTGTTTTGTTTTCTGACAGTGAGCGATGTAAGGATGTGCATTGTGTCCTTTATTTTTCGCCCCACCATGCATAAGTTGAGTTAAGAAAGGCAAAATTATGTTTCTAAGTGAGAAAAGTGCTGAAAGATTGACAAAGGGAGGTGGGCTTATTGAGCATCCTTTTTAAATTGAGTTCACAGGACGAAATTGAGTTGGTAGTAGATGTAGGTGCAATCAGTTAAGTCGCAAGTTGCAGGGAATCATATATAGATCTAGAGGTCTTTATAAGGATGAGTTGCCATATTAATTAACGCCCCAAACACTTCCTCAATTTCGTGTTCCGTCAAGTTTTAAGTCTCACACTTTGACAGATGCGATGGTCTCTTTTGGAATCACAGTCACAGACTTCCTTGCTATCAACTCCATCTGTCACCACATTAATCACAGCATCTCATCCTTGCTCCATCCCAGATTTATCCTCACACTACCGTCCGTCATAGCTAAAATTTCAAGAAGCGGTCCGAGAACGCAACCCTGTGGAACTCCATCAGTCATGAAGTGCATTGATCCCCATGTCGCACCCGCATTCAATTTTCCACACTAAATGCCAACCAATTAAAATATGAAATTTCATTTATAACTACATCATATACGCACACACACACACACACACACACATTATGTGGGGTTGTACGCGAATGAAAACTGTGCATAATCATGCACAAACTTCACGACGAACTTTTCCAATTACTTTCAAGATGGAAAATTTTCTTCATTCTCTGTGTCGTTTTTGAATCTCAACTCTTCAACCATATTCATCCCTTAAACTTGTGTCCTTAGTCCTTAGTCCTGAGTCCTTATATATACATATTATACTATCCTCGCCCTTTTGCGTAATTATTTTTCTTCGAAATGACTGCATGTCTTTGGGAGAGCCAGAGCATGAGCAAGTGATGTCTATGGGAGGGAGTCCTGTTTCTTATTTCTCTGTATATGTAACCAGAACAAGTTAAATGTTAGAAGAAGAAGAATAACACGCACCACAAGGGGTGGGAAAAAAAAACGAAATCTCGCGGAATTAACATTCAGATGGAACATAATCATAATGATATCTCCCAACCAACATTACTATTCCCAAATGAGACATACCTACTCACAGGGGGACAGGGGGAAAGCAAAACATTGCACAGGGCGTAGATGGTACAGTGTACAGATACTGAGAGGGTATAGTAATCTCCTTTGGGTAAAAGGTTCGACAGGGAAAATTCAACTTCAACCCCAAAAGGAGGAACCCAGCTACTGATGATCTCCTGCCAGAGGAATTGAGAAATATTACTTTGAGATGTCGGTCGTAATTATATAACAGCGAAATATTCGTATCCATTAGTGAATTGAAATTCCCGCAAAGTGGGTACGAAAATTATTGAAACAAAATCAATTAGTGGGTACACGAACCGTTGTCGTTTTTGTTGCATACTCGTGGGGTCGAATTGTGTAAAGAAACTCGTTTGCAATAGCGAATTGACATTTTTTCGGGGCAATGACAGATTGACAGTTGGTCGAAATATTCCAAAGGAGAGAACGTAGAATGGATTTTTGGGATATGTGCATAAATCTGTGCAAGCTTGCGTGAAGAATCCGCAGAGTTAAAGAAGATCAGTTGGTATCTAGCGGCAGCTCTTTCGACAGGGCCAGTAAAACAGCCTTTAAGTCACCGGAAAATAGAGTAATGGATTTTTTTTCAAAATTTAATGGGTAAACAGTCCAATGTTGAAGTATTCGATTTGATTTAAATTAAGAAACGGTCCTCTACCGAGAGAAGCTACAAACTCGAGCTCCAAGGACTTATAGATTTTTTGAAAAAATCTTAGTTACAACTTTAAGCTTGGGAAAAGAGTGGAGACTTTTTGAAAGACGACTCAACAGTTGTAGGTCGTACTGGAAATATTTGTGTAGGCACATACAGCGCCGGGCGCGTTATTTGCCACTTATCTGCCAGATAACTTATTTCAAAGTACAAAAAATCCAAGATTTCAAATGGCTTTTGTTTCAAGTGTAGCAAGGCTTACGAGTCACACTCTGTTCTGCGAATGAACTGCCAAAACTGACTTCATTCTGGTCACTCAAGCACTCAAGACCGTTGAATAAATTGGTACTAGGGGTTATCTTCCAGATAGCTATTCGAAAACGTGCCGTAAATCGAATTTTATGTTGGAAAACTCGAGTATGATCCACACTACCTACAGGGTGCGCCATCTGTTATGTCTATGTGAATATTGAATAAGTTAAAAATAATAAAAATTTGCTTGGACTCACTAAAGTGGCGACCTCTATTGACCAAATCAAAATGCGCCTTTTAAAGCTGTGTTTTCCATCACATTTTCGAGCATTACGGCCGGTAGAGCGATGATTTCTGCACGAATGTTTGCCTTAAGCTCGTCAATTGTCTAAGACTTGCTGGTTTACATTTGGAACCCCACAAAATAAGTCCGGAGGAGTCAAAAGTGTACATCTAGGTGGTCAGTAAATATCGCCATTTTTTGAAGAAACTGCGTTGCTTTTATTTGCAGTTTGTCATGTTCTGGGGTCGAATCGCCTGGTCCGTGAACAAGCATTAAGTTGATTTTACATGTGAAACAAAAACAAATTCCGTCACGTAATGCTCGTTCACGGACGATGCGATTTGACTCCTGTTTGAAGCAGTAACCGTTTAAACTTTCTTAAACAAAATTGCGGGCTGATATAATGAGCCAAACTTCCGCCGGTTTTGGTTCACATTAAATGTTTCCTTCTTAGAAGAAACGCCGTCCCCAATAGTCACTTCTCGATCATGCAATGGTGTTTAATAGATTTCGTGTGGATTCTCCGTTCCCACAATGCGGCAAAAATGGGCGCCAGAGAGTGTCAAATGAGCCTCGTCGGTCATCAAAATTTGATTTAACAAATCAGGTTCAGTGACATCCATTCGAGCGAGTGTTTGACCGTTTTCCAAGCGACGTGGACGGTCTTTGCACTTTATATGGAAACAAATGCAAATCATCCTTCAAAATGCGCCACAAGGAGCACTGATGTCAAAATGCGATACGACACTTGTGGGTTTTCGAGAACACTCTCCCTTACCGCTTCAACGAGTTCATTGGAACGTCTTGATCGTTGATGAACCGCATGTCGACGATCTCCCACTCTCCTGTGCTCAGCAAAATTCAACACCAAACGACGGAGAGTGCTGTCAGACGGTTCTTGCCTGTTGACCACGATATTTTCGACGATATGCACGGTGAGTTAACGCAACTGAGCAACAATTTTCAATGTACAGCATTACTTTTCGGCATGAAACGATCCATAGTTAAACTTTTACTCATTTGACGTTTCAAAAACATGTCTACTCAAATCAATCGGTTGACAGATGTCAAAGTTATTCAATGTATGGATCGATTGGAAGGGATCTACAATTTTACGACGACTCCAAATGGCTAATGGAGAAGCTCTTTCATGACAGTTATACTCAGGGATGTTTGACAGACGCGTTCGCGAGAGTGGAAAAACCTTAAGATGTTATTCGCGTTCTTTCAGGTATCGAACCGGGGACCCCTCACTTAGTAGTCCAACTCACTAACCACTAAGCTACGGCGACAATGCTTGCCTACTAACATAAAAGACGAACTTTTTCGAAAAATCTTGATCTTGAACCTTCATCCAAGACCTTGAAAAGCCGACTTTGTATAGTCAAATAGTGCAACACTTAACGGGCCTCCATTTTCAAAGACCGCACCACCGGGAGTCCCCAGTTGTGATAACCGAAATCAAAGTGCTCGTGACAAAAACCTTCGGCAAAGTAGACCAACCTTTTGAAGCATAGAAAAAAGCCCTTAAAACCCGCTGACGACCTCTCAAAACCTCCTCTATTTAGTACTTCAATACCACCCCCAACATCGGTCGTCACCTCAAATCGAATTCAAATCCCTATCCATCCTCTCTTCCTGCAAACAAACAAAAAAGCAGAATAAAAATCAACTATACCACCCGCTAAACAGTTTTGTTTCGTGTTAACAAAATATTTAAGCCCCTGTAATGCGGCGTTTTACAACTTTAATAGCTCACAGGGAATACACTCGGTAATAAATTAAACTGAGCGAGTTTGGGGTTGGATTGCAAATAGTAATCGAAAATAATAAATTCCACCTACAAATCGCAAATCGTTCCCTCTTTCAATTCCAATTCCAGTTGAGGACGAGCAAAACTAAAAGCGAAATTCAATTCTGCATTATTGATTTCACCTTCTGTTCTGTTCTGTTCTCCCATTAGCCTTCCTGTTCCTCTCCCGCTTGCTGGTTCTTTAATTTCATTCTTCCCATTTTTGGCTATGGATTTTTCGATTTTTTGTGTGCTCTGCTCATACGACATGCTGGTGCGTTACCACCTCCAATCAGCCATATCCCCCCCATCCAGGAAAAAAAAAACAGGACTTGTGTATTATTCAGAAAGCTCTCAACAATTGACTGTTCTTTTGTGGATTTTCAAGCCGCGCTCCTCGTCAAAATAAAAACCGACAACTCCAAACGGAAATGCTAACAATGGACAGGACGAAAAAAAAAATATCCACCAACACACACACAGTCACACACGCAAGGAATTGTAACGTACCTATGTTACGACAGCTATTTTGATTAAAAAATAATTTAATTCTCTCCGTTTGAGTGTCATGTCGGTTGTCCTTTTTCGCCATGCCCGTTTAAAAACGAAAAGGTTTGTGACCTTTTTTACGCCTCCTCCTCCTTCGTTTCATGCCGCCCATGTGACAGGAGCAGGACAGAAAGGAGTCGGCCGCCTAGATGTAGTAGGTATGTAAAATAAATTAAAGAAATGCTAAAAACAACGACAGTGACAAAATCAGGCGTCACTTTAATCGGGCAGGGGGTGGGCGATGTTGAAATGCCAACAGAAGGGAAAGGCAAAGCTTTCGACTGGTGGATATGAAATCTGAATCCGAATCCAGCAAAGTCTAAGGGAAAGCGTTCCCATTTTGATGCCAATTATACACACAAAAAAAAAACTTCAAACCCACCCTACTCTCGAAAGCTTTCGTTAAATTATGTTTGGTTTCGATTTCGAAGAATCGTGACAGTTCGGTGGTAGTTGGTACTTGGTAGTGGTGGCTTGCAGTGTTGCCGTGAGGTTTAGCTAACAATTTGCTAATTAAAAAGAACTTTTGTTAGTTATTTATTAGAGAGTAATGAGCTCAAGAAACCACACCTAAATGAAATTCAAAATGTCAAACGTGTATTCAGGCAGAATTTTTTGGATTACATTTGTCGGCTACCACTGCCACTGCGTAAACGTCAGTTGAAAAATTGCTGTCAGAATACCCAAACTAGAAGTGGGAATGCCTTCATTGTCCGAGTTCTAGTCACAATTAAAAAACACAGTCAAATTTCTAAGATGGCTACATTTGCCTGCGAAACGCCAAGAGCAAGACTAACTGTCATTTTTGACATCCACTTACTCACGACTTTGTTTTTTAATTAGACAAACTCAAGAGGAATAATTAAAACGAGCAACTCGTTGTTCAGAAAGTACCAGATTATTTTCGAACCGAGTTAAGTATGGGCGAGGCATAAGAATTTGTACTAGAAGTTTTGTTAAGTAATAGATTAAACAAAAAGAAAGCAGAACAGCTTTAAAACACTGATAAAGAAAGTTCGAAGCGAAATCGGTTGTGCCATCCATTTTACGCCTTCGATTACATCAATTTCTGTTTCGATATCGAATTCAAAGTCACAATGTCACTTGTTGTGACAGCTAATAAATAATTTAACTGACATTTTGAAAAATTTAACAGTGGGCGCACTCAAAAATCTTAATGTTGAGTAGATTGGTCTGGACTTGATGTCAGTTACGTCACTTTTCCAACGTCAGTCACATATCTACAGGAACTGTCAAATTATTATTCAGTTATGCATTTCTTGGGCAGAATCGTCGGCTACCCCGCATAAACGTCAACTGAAAAAGCTGTTCATGTGACCGATCTAAACCATTCAAAACTAGGTCTGTTCCCTAACGATAATGAATTCAAACACATTAGTCAAATTTAGTCAAACTTCGTTCCTTTACGCAAAAGTTGGGCAGAAGAGAGCAACAAAGAGAGAACAAAATATTTCCCCTTCATAAAAAACCTGCAAATAATAGCCCAACAAATTTCTTTGGGCTAGTTTGTTATAACTGACTTTAGCTGTCAAATCTCTCAAAAGTCAATTTCAATTGGCAGTTTATTTCGGTTTTCTTTGTTAAGTGCTAAAATTTGTTATTAAAAATGGTTAAATCCGCAAAAATAAATTAATATTAAACTGAAATCGAGTGTTTTCCAACATCTGTCAATTGGTAATTTTTTTTAAACCCACTGACGTTTATTTTTGAATTTCTCGCATATGTTTTCAACAAACGTCATGTCAAACTTTCGTTCCTATACTTTTTGGTTATATTCTCTTTTTCTGATAGAATATATCCCCACTCCTTGATATCTGACATTCTGCAGAAATTGGCCCAAAAAGTAAGGGAACGGACCTACTGAGTCATATCAAGTCAGCCAGCTGTTAGACGTACTGAACTAGTCACCTGAAAGTCCATAGTTTCTTAACCGTGATTTCTTTCCACAAATTTGTATTTGACGTATTTAGCTTGGGAAATTCCAGAAAAAGTCGTCACTGTTTCATGACAGATAGCCATTTATTCGAATGGCCTTAATTTGACAGGGTAAGTAGAAGCTCTGTTCTGTGTTTCTAAAAAGTTGGTCTTAACTCAAAGAACAGAGTAAGAAAACCCTGTTTTCAATTTATGTGCACCTAAGTACCTTGGAATAAAAGTTGACAACGTCAGAAAGTTTCAACTTGTCTCACTTTACACTTGAGGCCATCGCTCCGTACCTTATCAAACCCCAAGCTCTATATACATATGAGATACATATGGGTACGGAAATTCGTCATCTGACACGGCTTGTTTTTTAAACAGCGGATCGTTTTGTCTCCCTTATTCGTTCAACCTTCCTGCTTATCGTCTACCTTCCTTGTAACCAGAACAGACATACATTAAGACCTTCGAGTCAGTATCAGTAGTTTTGAACTGTTTGTCTATTTTTGGCTGCGGTTTCCCAACCTTTTCTAAATTGGTAAGCTGAACTATAGCTTCACTGACCGAACGTATACCATTTTCTGGCCGAATCAACCTCCCTATATGAAGGCTTTTAGGAGCTGTTAGACATTTTAACACATCTTCTATTCCCCGAGTTAAGGTTCTTTTCATTCCTGCGTGTCGGTCTCAAAGGCAGCGGTCAGTTGCTTGCTTGCTTATCCCATGGCAAATTTTCACAGCTAGGGCCGCTAAGTCTCTAAATAACAGCAGTCAATCCGATTTAGACAGTTTTAAGGCTTCGCAGGTAGGTAAACTGAAAGTAAGAACAGTTTTACTTCTTGCAGTTTGGCAGAAAAGTTCGGAGTGACCCAAATCGGTAAAGGAGCCCATTGTGGCTTCCCTGTTAAGGTCCTAGAGCCATCTTTTCACTCCGCAGGCCGTCAGAAAAGTCAGCAAGAGTTGCTGAAGTGACGACTTCATCGCGGAGGAAGTTTTTGTTCTAAGACGAAATAGAGCCGTACATTCCACAAGCGTGCGTGTGTGGAGAGAGGATTTTTTTAATAATCACGAAGTAGGATTTTCTAGAAGAGAATTTCTAAAATAATTCTCTTGTGCAGTTCCGCCCATCTGATTTCAGTCAGACCTTCATTGGATTCGATATGATTTAAGTCCGCAAAAGGCTTCAGATCCGATGAGTGGAATTGTTGCGCCGACTTTAGTCAGCAGTGAGTCAGCAGCAAGGCTCCCGTGGGCTGGAATCCAGTAGAGACCGACTAGGTTTCTCTTACAAAGTTCGTAGTTGGCTATGAATATTTCTGGGACAATCTGAGGTAAGAGCTTCGAAAACTGCTTGGTTCTATTCCACGTCTGTTAGAACTTAGATTTATTTTAGCGAAATGGTTGATTGCAAAGACTTCCGCCTGGAATATGGATTTTTGCCAAATTGTGAAACATCGAATAGAGTGACTACTGTTAAAGTGCGTACTAGGAATGTCAAATGTCAAACGTTCCGGTTTTCAAAAGTCCATTGATACAAAATGTTGCGCTCTGGATAGTTAATGTATTTTTAACAACGAACAGGACATTGTCTCCTTCGGCAGTAGTTAAAATCGAATGCCATCTACAGTTCCATCCGTCATAAAACCAGTTTCCCGCCAGATCTTCCTTCAAAACTCAGGTGCGGCCAAAAATACATCCCTACACTGGTCACGGACAAATCACAGACCCTCAGTCAGGACGATGAATGGACTCTACGACCTGCCGTTGATTTCCATTAGAGTAAACAATATCAAAGCGATTTCCCACTTCACCGCATGCCGCTGCTCACTTGACACTACTAGTACTTTACACTACTATCCCGCCCGACCACTTGCGCCAAGCAACATCACGCGCCTTGCAAAATAACGAAAGCTTACTCTACCGTATGTACGCAGTACACACAGAACTCGAACTGAGCATGTGTCTGTGAGGATACACATACATTTATCCATGTTTCCTTTCAACATCCTGTTCATGGGACTGTGTGTGTGTGTGTTTTTTTTAAATCAAAGAAATTCATCATCGAAGGAAAGGAGTTTTCGCGCAAAATAAACTCAACACAACACACGCACAGCCATTGATTTTATACAGTCGAAAAACTCTCAAAGCAGGACAATTGTGCAGGCATTATCCTTTGACTTGTGTGTCAGCCAGCGACGACGCTGGTGGACGTTGGACCGAGAGAGAAATTCAAATTTAACCTACATTTTCTATTGAAAACAAAAAAACGCGCGTGTTCTTTCAACACAGTCACAGTGTGAGTCTATCAAGGACTGTATGTTGTATTGCATTCAAACACACTAAGTGGGTATAGGTGTATGGAGACCGTTTTATGATTCAATTATATTTTATGAAAGAACGTTTCCCGGAAATTCGTGCCCCAATACACACCAATGGAGGGCTATCCCCGAAAAGTGTCCGCGTGTGTGGGTATTATGTGTGTGTGTGTGTTTGTGGTGGGGAGGGGGAAGAAAATCCTATTATACCTCCTTGATTTCCTGGTAGCTGTTGCTCCCATTTTTGCTTTTCGTTTGTTTATCGGTATAGGTACGTATCCTTGAGACTCTGCTGAGCACTCGGCAAAACATTATAAAGGATTAATTATGAAGAGTTTCAAGGATTTTTCCAACCGACACGTTTCCTTGTTTCACATTTGGAGAATTCCTTGCGCGCAGATATCAGCAAATTATAGAGGTGCCTTTTGTGTGAAGCATTCAGGTCGTACACATTGTCATCGTTTCGATTATCTCTGGCAGGAGAGGAGACAGGAAGCAAAAGCGCACCACACCGTTCGGCTCGTTCTCGTATAGGTGACAGTTGTTTGGCGACTGCGACGCGGGGGGCACATCTGTGTGAATTGTGCAATTGGAGACAACGCGAACTTACTTTAGGCGGGCAACCCTTAAACCCTCTCTCTCTCTCTCTCCGTCTCCCTCTATATAATTCTTAAATACATTATTTTCGAATATTGAAAATGGATGTGCATGGATGGAGGGAGAATTTTTGGATAGGAGACCGAAGGAGCTCTTTAGAAAGGATGTCAAGGTGGGCATTGTTCGGTACTCAACGTGCTGTTGGCATTGTCTTGAGAAAGAGGTTAGAGAATACGAATTCCGTTTCCGATTCAATGACAGGCCCTTGCGGTTCGGGGGGTAGCATATCTATTATGTGGTATTTCAAATCGATTATTGTGTAATAGTCGTCGTAAGTTGGTCTTCTTGAGGCCCAGGTACCCGAGTCTTTTATGGCCTTTCCGATGATAGATTGTGATTGTTAATTGAGGAACAAAGGAGAGGTTCTGCTTTCCAATGTCCATTTAAACGAATTGATTTTAATCTCCTAGGTATACCTATAGCAACAGTTGGACACGGTTATATTCTCTGCCTTTGCTGTCAGTTGACTGAAGGATTGTGCTGTCAAATTTTACCACCTTTTTCGCTGATTATGGATCTGTTAGGGAAACTTTCTGTTGGGTGATTTTAGACGAATTTTCAATGAGAGCAATGGCAGAATGAAAGAAAGTTGTTAAGGGATCGCTGTCAGACCGCTGACAAAATTTTTCAAAGGTGCAGGGCCAAGAAAGTCCCCATCCTGTAAACTAGTTAACGATTCACTCAGATCTTCAACGGGTGCCTCTCTGAATCGTTGGAAAAATCTTGCCTAAGAAGCCGAATAAGTAGAAAGACGTCTCCTCCATTGTAAAGTCACAAGATTGGAGAGCTTATACGGAGCTAAGGGTTTAGATTGAACCTCGAAGTATATTCCTACTTAAAAATGTTATCAACGCACTCGCTTCAACTTCGTTTGCCAAGTGAAATCACCACGAAAGGGGCCCCTTGATCGGGATCAATCTTTGCTGTCCCTTCTTGAATACTTGGCTCTAGCAGATTGTAGCTTAAAATACTTAATAAAGTGTTGGCCACCTCAAAAGGTACTCCCTTTTTTGGTATTGAAAGGGAATTTCTGAAGTTTATGTAGAGCAAACTACATTTCAGTCAAATTCATACCCAAAAAGTAGGCGTGGCAATGATTTAAATAGCCTTAAACCTTCTCAAAGTCATGAGAATAATGTACAAAAAGTTTCATCGAAATCTGTTAAGTGGCTTTGACGCCTACTGGCAACAAACATAGAAATTAGTCCGAGGGCGTTTTTAAGCTTAAAAAATCTTTGACTATCTGTCGAATTATGTGTCAAATGTGACAGCCTACCTTTGTGAAATGGACCGCAGTAATTGCGATTTATCGCGCCATAAAAATTAGTTACAGAGCGTCAAGCGCGCCCCAATAAAAAGTAACAGCTTTCAAGGATATTTTTATCTAAATGATTAAATTTGACTTACATTTTTAATGTCATTCATTTTGGTGAACTGCCTGCCAAACTCCCACAGGTCCACGCCGAATTTCAGCGCCCAGTTTCGAACTCTGAAAGAAGAAGAAAAAAAACGAAAATTGTTCGCATAAGTTTCCAGTTTGCTTGGAGAGAAAAACAAAAAAAAAAACACGCAGCACATCCCTGTATGAATACCAAATAAGAAGCTGTTGTCAACACACACCAATAAAGCTTTCAAAATTCCAATTCTATCTTGCAACAAAAGAATTCACCAGCGCAAGCATATTTCAGAAGCCGAGATTGCTGATGGTCATCTCGCAGATCCTTCAAGGATGTGCATTGTGCACCCTTCGAATACCACCGAAAATGGGGTTTTTGGAAAATTTAAGAAAACAAAATAAATATCCCCAACAGAGCAGAGGAAAAAAGTTTTTTTTTCGTTGAAAAATGTTACCCGCACGAGAAGACGGGTGCTCGATGCTTTGCTGGCACATACACAGGATGCACAGAAAATATTTCCGATTCCGAGTAGCACCCCGAAGCTGTTCATGAGTTTTACACACAATTCGCCATCGTGCTGCAACCGTTTCCTTTCTCTCTCCTTCTCTCTCTCGCTCGCTCTGTCGTTCTGGTTAATATAATGTATCCTGGTGAATGGCTTCTGAGTGCGTGTGCCTGTGCATGTGTGTATGCTTTGTTTTGTGTAGATATTTTATGCACATCGCGGCGCATCCTTGAGAGAATAATATAATATTATGCAGGTACCTATATGCTGTGCACCAGAGATGTGTAGGCAGGCTGCTTTATTGGGAGAGGACAATCCGAAGCCCGAAACATCACACACGACACACTAAACAGGATCAAAATTGTACTATGCAAAATATTTCACCATAAATCTCCGTTGCATTCGTGGTTTAGTACGAGTATGGGAGCAGCCAGCGCAATAACACCGAAACCAGGAGCCAAGAGGAGGAGGAGGACGTTCCTTCGCACACACAATACTGAGATGTATGCCTATATGGAATGCACATAGACGAGTAACGAGTTTATAGAGGGATTCTTGAGGGAATCGAATTTTTTTTTCGAACAACTAGTGCGTAGGATTTGAATGAGGATACGCATTCACTTGTCGGCTTCGGTTTTATTCCTGCTCATCTCTCATTCGAGAAGCGACATGACACATTGCTGCGTTGCTGCTTTCTTTTGTATCAATTTTTTCGTGGCAAACAGTTACACAGGGGGGCTTAAAAGTCAGGCAACACTTCTGTAACTAAATTTGGTCAAGCGAGTGACCATCCCCGATGGTTTGACTGTATATTTCAAAGTTTGTTGCTTAATTTAAAAGAATAAATTGCCCGCTTGTAGAATAAAATGTCATTCAAGTGACTGACAGTTGTCCAAACTGTCAAATACATTTTTTAGTGCAATTTCGATCGCTCGAGCAATATTTCATCAAATGTAGGTATGTGGATTTGTTACCGTATCTCGTCAATAATACTTAACCTATCTTTATGGATTTTTTAGACAGAACAGAGGACTTAATGGAGCAAGACTTAGTTTTAACGAAATCGGACAAATAATTCAGGAGATATTCAATTTTAAAGTTATATAAAAAAAACACCGATTTTTTAAGACACGGCAGGTCCTCAATCTCGTTGGGGCCGCGGGGCAACAGTTAGTCCGCAAAAAAACAAACATGTATCTCCATAATTGCCCTAAATATGCGATCTCCACTTAAAAGTTCCAGGGTTCGAACCAGGACTACTTAGCGAAGGGTCGAAGGTTCGATTGTGGCGAGCTTGTAAAGCGAGGACAACATCGACACCGCCTGAACTACACTTCCCTTTTCAAAAATATTCCCACACAGGCATGAGCACTAATGTTGAACCGGTTCCATAGCTCCACCCATTTTAGAACTGAACCGATCAACCATTTTCTTTTAGTACTGAACCGCTCAACCATCTTTTTTTTTTGTGCTAAAGCATCCACGCAACCGGTTGCCTACATAAGTTCTGGCAAGTTTGGTTCGCGCTCTTTTCACTGCTGGACACTTTACGCGATAACATCCTCTGCAATCAAGTAAGTCGAATTTCGTTGCCATAGTGCAAATCTCGCTGATTTTGCTATGCCTTATTTTTCTTATTCGATTATTTGAATTAATAAAACATTAACTCAAATATAGCTATTGATGTGCGCCGGTAATATCTAGCAAAGTGAAACTCCTGTGTGGAAGGAGAGCATTTTTTTTTTCATAACCTGCGATAGGTTGAAGAAAAATCGCACGTGGTACATCATAACCCCGTAAAGGTAATTACATAATGTCCATTAATTCTTTTTGAATATTACCTAATTCGAAATTCATCCCCTCAGAAAAGTTGCGGATGTCCTAAGGTGATTGTAAAACGTTCCCTCGCGGCCGCATTAAAACGCAGACGCAACTTAACGGCACGTGTCGGGACTCGCAAGCGCTACCTTTTACCTAGGCATCCGCACCAACAATTCAGAACATCACAAAAATGGGTACAACACCAAAAAAACTAATATCGCACCAACAATTCACACCACAAAACCTGAAACAAAAATCCAAAAATCCATAACCCACGTGCATCACAAAAATGCATAAAGCAACATGCATACATCACCCTAAACGCAATCAGCAAAACCACCTATAATACAACACACACAATCACCAGAATCATTAAAAACACCTGTAACATTCATCCCAATACGCAATCAAAAACTAACAACATACACCAACACACCTATACACTGCACACCCGATTCATCAACCCCCCCACGATCACCGATCATAATCTTCATTCATCACCCGAATCGAACATTAATTCCAATCAGTGAAAATCTATGAGAGTGATATGAAAAGGCATCGTGTTTGATCAAGTGTAGATAACAGTGTCATGTGTTTGCAAATTTTTGATTCCCTACCTACCTGTTGTTTCTTAATCCTTTTTTTTTATGAGAGTAATTTTTTTTACCTACTATAAATACTTAAATTAATTAATATACCTACTTAAATTAGTCTGTCTAAGATATTGCAAACATCAAAATAGAATCATTGTTTTTTTTTGTACGAGCCACAGAATTCATTTACATATATATAAATTAATCTAATCGTGAAAAGCAGATCCTCACTGGTAGCAGTTTTGTGCACAAAATTCACCGCGGAAGGAAATCCTATGTAAGTACACTTTTATTCATTTATTCTTTGGCTTCATACAAATTTTATTAGAGTATCTATTGAGATTGATATATTTGCAACCATATTTTTTATATTGAATATTTGAACATATATACTTAATTACAACATAATCACACATACTTTTTATTTCCTTGTTAAATTTTCATTCAATACTCTTTATTACTAATTATATATATATATACAATACATACATTCGGAAAAGTAATTGATATCATCCGCATGCTTACGTGAGCATTATGATTGATTTTTTTTTTGGAATTATTACTCTCTTTAATATAGTTTTTAACATGAATAAAATAATGTGTTAAACCCAAACTTAGTTGAGATGTGTTATTGATGTAAAGGAAACGTGAACAGAATTAGGGACTATCCCAATAGAAATTGAGGAAGGGATAGTCATGGTGTAAATGGACACATCCATTTGCAAGGGGAGGGTCTCCTCCAGGTGCCATTCAACCAAAGACACCACAGTTGATAATTGGTTTCATATACTTACTCTTTTCTTTTCCTACTTCACAAATTTTAAAGCATATTAGACAATAGGGACACCGCGCCTTTAGTCGTATTATATACCCAGGCTTTCATTATTCGTTTTTACTCTTTCTTGGCACGATATTTTTGTAGAACAGGGTAGTAAGCAGCAAGATCCCACCCCACCGTCGAGCTGATGTCGAGCATCCGCAAGCGTGCCAACCGCTGCTTCGTAATGAGAATCATTTTCATCAGATTCTGCATTTGCTCTTGCTTTCGACTCTCGTTAGTCGAACAGCAATCCCAATGCCTAATACACCTGTATGCTACACGATCTTCGAAATAGCAGAAATTGCATCTCAAGATTTTTTCACTGCGAACGTCTGACAAACATTTCTGCCACGAAAGAGCTTTCCATTAGCCGCTTGGACTCGGCGTAAGATTGTAGATCCCTTCCATTTGTCCCAAAAGTATAAAACTCACTTGGGTCTATTTTAGAAAAAGGTCTCCCTGGATGCTCCAAAAAGTGATTAATTTTTGTATCAATCAAAAAGTAGCTGCTTACTTGGAAGAGTTATTTAAAAGCAACCGATGTGGATATGCATGGTCTGACTATTGGTCCTCACTAGGGAGGTCAATCGTCTCTTAGTCTAAGCCATCCCTCCACGATACAATAGATCTTGTAGGTCGCAGTGTCAGCCATTGGGCAGGGAATATTATTTAAAAAAATGGTCCTTCGAGCCGGATAACCACTCGCTTTCGGAACTTAATAACTCTAACACATTATCAGACGTTTGCCACCCATATCAGTAAACCGTTTCTCCATTCAGTTGGCAGTATTTCTTATGTTTAACCAACGGTCCTTCGAGCCGGAAAAGTAAATGAAAAAAAGAAAAACGCATCTCCCTTGCTATACCCATCGGAGATTTTAGAATCAATCAGGATTAACCAAATCAAATATTACTACCCACCACCACACAACACATGCATTATCCTGCGTGCAGCAAACTTAACATTCAACCCGTTCCCTTACGTTGTTCAAATCCTGCTACGTATGCCTGCATCCTTTGGTTTCCGCATATGTCAGTATCCCTTGGAACGCAACGAAATTGCATATTAACTGTATTTTGAAGCAGCAAACTCGATAGATATTTGCTTAATGGATTTGCGGTAGATATTGTTGTTAGCACAATAATTATCCTGGCATGCGGATACAAATATTAATTTTTAAAATAAGTGGATACGATTTTCAGGTGGGGTCGATTGTAAGTGGGGTTGCAACGTATAATGTGATGGGATCGAAGGATACATGTTTTTAGTCGAGTTAAAGGGAGATTCCGGACAACCTCTGGACTCCTTAATATCTGAAGGAGAAAAAAAAATCAGCTTGGGTCGTGTTTTTCTTGAAAAGGAAGGATACATATTTTTAGTTGAGAATTAAGGAGATTCCGGACAACCTCTTGACTCCCTTATAGCTCAAGAAGAAACAGATCAGATTGGGTCGTCTTTTTCTTGAAAATCAGGCCTAAGTAGAACCGACCACGCCCCCTTTTTCGGAAGTTTTTAAACATTAAATCGAAGAAATGGGAAGTGGGTTACCTCTGGAATATAACGAAGGTCCGCCTTAGTCACATTTGTAAAACCAGCGTCATTTTGGAATCATTGTAACTTTTTAAAGGATCGTCACTAAGTCATGAAATATTTTTAGGCCATTGATCTGTGAGTCAAAAGTTTGATTCTATGTAACTGAAACCCTTCCCAAAGAATGTCAGACTCTTAAAACGACAGCGGACTCCCCCAAACAAACAGGAAGGACTCTGCGACATCACTTTCCTGTGCTAATTGCAAGCATTTTCGGTCCATGTTTCAAAAATTCGATAAAATTGCCCAAGCGATTTGTGAAAAAGTTTATTCACATTCTTCCCTTCTGTGAACCTCCACCTTCCATTTGGTCTCTATTTCATTCAAATCGGTTTCCAAGTAACGCCGCAATCGGTACGACAAAAAACGTGCAGCCTACCAGATATAGAAAATGCGCCTCATTCAAATTCGGTCCACCTTCCCGCCAATTAACGCTTCTCTATTCATCGTCAGTGACCACAACGATATGGAAACATTTTTATAAGTGTATTACCTTCCCCCTTTCCATCGACTATTGCCAGTTGAATCACTGCACTTGTCAACTAATCCTCGTCGCGTAACTACACCATAAGTCGCTTCCTAAAAGCCTCGCCAGCTACTGACACAAATGCATACATATCTCATTCACACACGAGTCCTCCTAGTGAAATCCTCAAAAAAAAAAAACCGAAAAACTAAAAGATCAAAAGAGCGATTTTCATTTCCTTTTTCGCATCCCGTTCGATTTGCACTCTGCAGAAGAAAATCCAAACTGTATGCGGGAATGCATTAAAATTGCCAATTTGAAATGCATGTTGGTTTTTCCAACGTCGTACATGTATATGTCAACAAAATATCCTTTATCAAATATATATACATTTTACGCAGAGTCAGGGGGGGGGTACAGTGCATAGCACATATCACACTCTTTACAATTCGATCGATGCGGGCTTCTCGTGTGTTGATGCCAATAAAATATCCTTTTTGCCAAGCCAATCCTTAGTCTGTAGATTCTCGGGATCCAGCTTTCGCGTCACCAAAGGAGCGCTGTCTAAGAAGTAGAATCCCTTCTTCCTACATTTGTTTTGTGATAAGATGACGGCGAATTTGTGTGTGTGTGCTTTAGTCCTTAGAAAACTAAAGAAAATTGTTTTTTTTATTCTGCGGATGAATTCCTTCGCTTGGATACACATTCGCATGGCAGTCCGAAGGCAGAACCAAAACCAAAGGATATTAGTTGAAATATTACAGTTCAGATAGAGAGAAAGTGCATTCGTATATGGCGCGATATAATATATATGAAAAATCAAAAAGGATATGCGATTTTCTCTGTGCGATAAGCAGCGAACGGAAAATGTGTAATTTATGTTTGTGAACTCTTTCGCTGTCAAGTTATTATGTAAACGGTGCAGTGGAGGGTATGTGTGTGTGGTGGTCCTTGTGTCCTTTGCCATAGCAATATATTTCATTCGACTTTTGGACAGTGTATTAAAAATGCAGTGAAAGGAGGTAGGTTTTTGTCATGCGGAGCCACAAAAGGACTTTCTTTTTTTGATTTGATTTCGAGCGAACCTTTTGCTAATCCTTTGATTAGAAAAATGAATGAAAGGACCTATACCATACCAACTATCTAAGGAGAAATAGTTTTTCTTCCATTGTAAGTGTAGTCCTTCAGAGGAGGAAAGATTATGCCATCAGGTTGATGCGTCGGCGGATGTCTCCCCTATTGGACGTAGGGCTTCTTTTTCAACAGTGGGTACAGTGAGCCTGATTAAGGACGCCGAAAAATTGAATCAATATTTTTGACAAGGGGACTACTCGAATTCTATCATTTATTTCAGCTGCATTGGCGATCTTGTTATTATTAGGCGGAAGAACTTACCACCACTTCCCAATGAGAGCCATCTGTGAGCGAACTATTGAAACTGCGAAGTTTGGAACGAGTTGGACGATCGCGATGAATTAAAAACCAAATTATAAGCCATTTCATATCCCTTGCTCTCCTTAAAATTCATACGGACTCAGTGAGTGGCCTTGATGTGATCCGTGCACAAATCCACACACAAAAATGTAGCAACTCTCAAATCCTTCAACAGAGTCAATAAATTCCACTTTAAGGTGTTGAGTTGGTCCGAAGAAACAGGAAAAAGTCGCCCACCGTCAACGAGAACATTTTGAAAGACAAAAAATGAATTTCACTTGTGTTTATAAGGATTGCAGGGGTGTCCTTGCTACCACTTTCATAAAATATTACATGAACCAGCAGCAGCAGTGAAGCACACTATTTTTTCCATGAAATATTATGAGTTGGTTGTTGTATTTTTTTGTCCTGAATAAGGACAAAAATGTAGCTGTTGCAAAACAAAATTATAAATTAGGTAACAGAGTTGATATATACATTTTTTTTAATTCAACTGGCGCGAGGGTTGTTACGAAAAAAAGAGATTTATCGTTTCGACGCTTGATCTTGAAGTTCAGGCGGTCCGGGGTGTTTATTTTTCCAGTGTTTTTTTTAATGAAAACTTTTGTTTAAATGGACAAAATGTTTAAAATTATTTATGTTTTCTGCCATTAAATGCAGGACGGAAAAGGAATTAACAAGGCAGCTGTCAGAAGGCGCTTATGGTGCCTGCAAGTGCAGCGTTTATAGAGTCTTCGTTGTGAACTGTTATGTGACGGGAACGGGTGTTGTTCTGGTCAAATGGATAAGGATGAGGAAGTGCATTAGCATCTGCAAAAATCTAGGTACTGACGAAACAATCGCCTTAAAAGTGTTCCCAGTCAATTGGCTAAAAAAGTCATACATTTTTCCGCCACTAGGGTATTCGT
Organism: Cheilosia pagana; assembly: GCA_936431705.1. Taxonomy (NCBI): domain Eukaryota; kingdom Metazoa; phylum Arthropoda; class Insecta; order Diptera; family Syrphidae; genus Cheilosia; species Cheilosia pagana. The sequence goes on from OW386169.1 coordinate 6,283,776, forward strand.
AGTGGAGCTGTGACGTAGGTAGGGTTGTTCGCTAAATGGTACAAAGCTAAGCATAAATACAAATAAGTCCTCCAATACTGAACTTAAGACGCTTAAAACTTCGCTGAAACTATCTGAACGAGGGCACATTTCCTGGACATCACTCCTCAAGCTCTTATCCCTGATTGGGAAGCCATTAAGCTGCTCTCAAGTTGCACAGCGGTATGTTTTTTCAACGTCACTTCCATTCGTCAGTATATGGCTCGCGAAGTCGACAATAGTCACCGAACTGCTTAGGCGTCATTCTTTGACGTATCAGTCTCAGTTGTCAAAAAACTGTCATTTTGGGAAGACTAGCAGCACGTGTTGCCACTTTAAACTACATGAACGCGAATCGAATCCTTCTAAGAAGGTTACACTCCACAACCAAGAGAGGCGGAGCGGGCTCTTAGCTTTAACCATCTGAACGCGATCAGATTTTAGCGCTCAAATCATCTGAACGCGGCCTTTTTATTTTAAGTGCTTCGCTCCGCTTGCACTTGTTCTCGATTGGAAAGTCAGGATCGACGAATCTTTGGGGTTTGGTGGCTTCTTAGAAGATCGAGCCGAATGTCTGCACTCGTGAAAGGCAATTGGTTTTGTTTTGTCAAGGAATCCGGACTTAGACGGTCTTGTGGAAAATGAAAAAAACGCTTCAAGGAGGAGACATGTCAAAGACCTATCTTCTAAGAAGCTTTAGGCTAGGTATGTCGTAAAACGTTGGTACCCCGAATTTCTGTCCCGTTTGCTTTGATTCAGACAATTTCAAGATGAGTCTTTGATCTTATCAGGTGAACCAACAGGAGGTTATCAAAAAGGCGCTGGAGGTTTTCGAAAAAGATTTCAAGGAGGGACCTATTCTCCTAAATGCAGTCTTCTACGAGCGGAGAGAGCTGGAGGTTAGAGTTGAAAAGTCCCGAGATGTTTAATGATAGAACTTACAACCCACTATATCTACTAACAGCTTCTTTCGTTCTTTGATCTTGCCATCCACATGTAAAGGACCCGCTTCTGTAATCAGATCGCAAGACAGATGACAGTGGAAACCCCTTTGACAGTTGTTTTAAAAGCACTCGCCCACTCAATCCACCTACTCGCACCGCAAAACCTATCCACCTCAAAAGAAAATATTTTCACCTCAGTCAGAAGAGCTAAAAAGGATAATCCAAAGGACAAAACACTCACAAATTTGACAAACAATTTTTTTTTCCGCCTTGCTCCCTGGGACCGATTTCCTTGGTAATCAATGCGAAAATAGGGATTCCGCTTCACCCCCTCAAACTTCGTAAAAGGACTTGAATCGAAACCAGTTAAAGCGAGAGAGAAATGAATTTCTTCGAATTTTCTTACTGCTTTTGAGAGTCGGAACTCGGAACCTGCTGCGGTTGGAATGAAAATGAATGCAACAGCAGCAGTGTCGCCAGAAGTTGGAAAACTTTTCACCAAAACGCCATGTCCTTAAAAATGTTTCTATCGTCCTATTTGCGAAGGCAGGAGTTTGTTTTTTTGTTTTGATTATTTCGGACTAGTGTCGTTGCTTTAATCGTCCATTTTCGTTTGTTCTCCTTGTATGGATGTATAGTCGGAGTCGCCCTCGCTCACTCGCTCCCCCGGGTATCGCGTGTGGTGTCCTTTTTCTCATTTCCACAAGAGGATGGAGATGGAGTACGCGCATTTATGGTTTCGTTTCGTATTCTGAGTTCTGACTGAATAATAAATAAATGCAGGTTTGGGTGTGTGAATGGAACGTTATCCTTGAGCTCAACACTAAAGTGTACACACATCGTAGTGGCCCACTATAAAGGAGTCCGAAAAGTGATTTTCGTTTTATTTTATTTTTTTTTTTTTGTTGTTTTTGTCGCCCAGACTTAATGGCAGAAGGACATCAGAGCAGTTGCTCTGGATCTGGCATTGTTGTTGGGTGCGATGCTATGCCAAATGTGTATATTATACACGGTCCACCACCGTACACCACCACCACCACACGAGCAGTCTTTCAAGAGAGATTGTCGCTATAGTAAAACTGTGAATGAGAGAGGGATGAGAGAAGGACGACAGAACTGAACAGAAAGCCAGCAGAGATACTGAGGAGGATTGTTATGTAATATGTACACACAACAATCGGCATACTAACAATTCTGGGTGTACGTACAGAGTACCGAGCGGACTGATGCTGCTTTTGGTGGGGTTTTGGATGAGGAGGGATATGAAACGGCTTGAAACTTTGCCACGACTGAGTGCAGGGATATAAAGTACTAACACTTGGAAAGGAACAAAACATCCGCATTTACAAATACTTGAGCAAATTGGAAAATGGCGCGCGGAGATATTTTATTTTGAGCTTTCGATAAGTGTAGTGGACAGTGTTGCCGTTGTTGGAGAGACAAAATTGGTAACCTCTCGAGTGAAAATCAATTTTTGGGGACTATGTCAGATCGGGCTTAAAAAGGAAGAAAAAAATACCAAACATTAAAAATAAAACGCATTAAAACTCATAGACGGATATGGCGTTAATAGACTTAATTTTGACATTTTTCGACACTCAAGGTTTGGCTTGGAAATATTTTTAAAACACATTCCAAAATTGACCTCTTGAGCCAAACGTGGGACATGCTTTTAAGCCTTTAAACTCGATTATTGATTTGAGCAAAGTTGCATTCAAAGAAGTTCCACTGGAAATATGCAAGCTCTTGTCAAAAATATTGCAGGAAAAGGAAGGACAACTGATTGAAGCCTTTGCAAGCCAATTTTTGTATACTTAGGGCTTACAGAAAGTACAGTCTTTTGTTTAAAAAATCGAGTGGAACCTATTCAAGGCCGATTTGACGCGTGCCGTATTATTTATTCGAGTTGGAACTTGGAGAGATTTTTAATTGTCTTAAGTTCGAAACAAGGCACTTGGTTTTGAGATCTGTTAGGGTAGTCGCTTTCTTCTGAACTCTATCAGCTTAGTTTTGAACTCATTTTCTGTTGTTTCTAATAAAATCGTGTCCCTCTTCTCTCGGAACCAACTCAACAGAGTCAAATTTGCACCACAGCTCCAAATAAAATGAGTTTTGACAAACAATAAATGCAAAACTTCAGTCAAATCAAATGATACGACTTTTTGCAACCGCCAACGGCAACACTTCCACCCAAATACAACCCTACTATTCAGCACTCACATATCCGCAAGTGCTGGGCGCCCTCTCTTCGTCGCTCGGCATTTTTTTCGATTACACAATCGAGAAAACACAAAAGTCCTTGAGTATACGTAATGTCCAGGCGAGGCGAAATTTACGTGAATAACAACATTTCATACTATACTAGTCAATCTCCCATACCACTACAACTACCTGCCAACGTGAAACGGGTTGTTATTTATTTTTCAGCCATTCCATACAAAAAAGGACTTTCGACGTGTTTCTTTTTCGACTTTCAACGGTGAATGCGATGAATGCAAACTCCACACCGGTTGTAGTTAAGTTTTAACGAATATATATGTAACATCGATGTGTACCTTGACTATAGATATATGCTACAATTAGCTCCAACTATCAGACGCTTTAGTTCCACAAGAGCGGTGGGGTGAAGGCGGTGGATTCCCAACATGTTTCTTGGATTTGTACGAGTTGATTGGATTTTCCTTTGAATTTGATTGTGTTTCTCTTTTATTTGTTTTGCAACAATTGGGGCCTTTCATCAATGGCAATGAGCTACTAGAGACGGGTTAATAGGCAAACAAATCAATCAAACAAATGCGAGTTGGAAAGTGATGCGAGCCCACATGCTGTAGCAGTTCAAGGGAAAAGTAGGTTAATTCGGATGAGAATTTCACTTCGTGACAGACGTCATTTTAGATGAAGTTTGTGTCAGTTTGTGTCAGAAACCAGTGAGATTCTTCATAATCAGTGCGAAATTGCCTTTCATTAGAGATGTCACTCGACCTAGTTGAACCTATATTGTAAGTAATACTTCACGTGCCACGCCTCTTTTGTAGGCGGAATAATTAATCTTCCCACTATTCTAGTTTAGCACAAGTTCATAGGTTGTTACTGGAACTATTTGAATTTTTACATTCCATTCTAAAAAATATATTTCATAAACTGCTCACAAGGGGGCGCTGTATAGTCCTAACACAGTTACATTAATAAGGGAACGAAACCCTCGTCATCAGTAGTGAAATTTAGAAAGAAAACTTCACAACAAGCAGTACTGGAGGTCATTTTGTGAAAATATGGTTGGATCAGTGTGAAAAGCAAACAAACTCATAGAAAACTGTTGACTACTCGACTTGCCTGCGCTGTATAGTCCGGACTCATTTACGCTAATAAGGATACTAGTGAATATTAGAAAGAAAAATTCACAACAAGCAGTTGTGGACCTTTATTGTGAAAATATGGTTGGATCAGTATGAAAAGCAAACAAACTCACAGTAAACTGTTGACTACTCGACTTGCTTGCGCTGTATAGTCCGGACTCAGTGACGCTAATAAGGATACTAGTGAATATTAGAAAGAAAAATTCACAACAAGCAATTTTGGAGGTCATTTTGTAAAAATATGGTTGGATTACTATGGAAAGCAAACAAACTCACAGTAAACTGTAGATAACTTGAGTTGCCTGCGACCGAAATGGATGCAGTCTTCTGCGTTCGACTGTAAATGGCTTACGTTTTGTATTCCATTGCATAAAATTGTATATTTTAAGGCAAGGAGTCCAAATGTGTAGCCGTTTTTTTCTTATAGATCTCGGGAGCTCCAAAAATCCATAGATGACTATAGTGACCCATTTTTTTAGTGGAATAAGAAAGCTATTGCTGGTAGTTTTGTGCAACTTGATGGAGTTTTGAGTCTTAACGACCACTACTTGACTGATGTGACTTTTTGACTTCTCACGACTTGCTTAACTTGCTCAGTCAATAACCCTGATTGGTGATTTTATGCCAACCTTTCACCTGGCAAGACTTGACAATGTTTAACCAGCTTAACGTTTTGATCTCTCACTTGACAAAAAATTTAACTTGCTTAGTCAATAACCCTGATTGGAGATATGAAACATTTTGATTGCAAAAAATACTTTTACTGCATTTTAGCGACCACAGTGCATGACTTTTGACGTCTTGCTGCGTGACCGTCGGCAACCTCTTGCTTGACTTAGATTTACATAAGCTATACTGTCTTTTTTCGCAGAGTAAGCGTCTTTCAAAGCAACTCATGCTTCCCCTTCTTAGTCTTTCGGCTCTTCTTAGCTCGTTTTGTACGCTCGTTATGTATGAACATCTTTACAAGCAGTCGTCTTCTGACATCAAAATACGCTCTATGAGAAGCTATGGAGTACGTAAGTTCACTATTCCTCTTGTAAAGCGTCTGCAGTGAAACATTACGTGCTCCGTATCTTCTTCATCTGGTCATTCGGGGCAGAGAGGCCGAGGCCTATCGTGGCCAAATCCGGTCAGGAACTTCGTTAGGTGGTAGTTGCAATCCCCGCTTGTTCTTCTTGTCAAGACCTCGATGTTTGGGATCAGTTTGTGGGTCCATCTGCCTTTTGCGTGTTATCCCACCGGACTTGCCATAGTGCTATAGATGTTGCCCTTTCTTCTTCTTTTATCCTTCTCCTTATGATGACCTCTTGCCTGTTAACTGTTAGACTAAGGTAGATCATTTGCATTTCGATGGCGAGAATGTCGATGGGAATCATTCCCGCAATAACGCAGGCCGCTTCGTCCGAAATTGTTCGGAATCCGCTTACCAATTTTTGGCATTATCCGGGAAAGAGGTGCTTGCATCTGTGACGCACTTTTGCTGCCGAACTGGACGTGCGTTTTAAAGTTTAACCTGTTGTCGAGCATTACTCCAATTAACATTAATGACTCCTTTGATCTAGTTATTTGGTTTCCAACACGGAAATTTGCATATTCCACGACTGGTTATAAAGACGACCTCGGTCTTGTGGTCAGCTAGTTCTAGCCCTGCAGACTCTAGCCTAGATTCTGGTGACTGCTTCATCCGTGGCGGACTCTATCTCGTGGATATGTTTGGCCACAGTAACTATAGCGATAACGTCAGCAAGGCCTAGGAGAACTCCGTCGTAAACTATTTTCCACAGGAGGGGTCCAAGAACCGATCCTTGTGTTACTCCCGCGGTTGTAGTACTTAACGACTTGCTACTTGACTACAGACATCTGCCTTATATTTGAGGGGAAGACTATTTCACTCAGTTTGGAAAGTATTTCTTGACCACTGTCACGACTAGTCAATAAAAAATATATATATTTTCCATCCATCGGTCCATCGGTCAATTAGAAACAGATCAAATTAAAGAAGCATTCGTTTGACCTCGTGAAAACTGTACCATTTGAAAATCCACCAGCTAAATAGTGAATTGGAATGCACTTTGGTCATTATATGGGAACAACCTTCGGTTTGGTGTCATTTTCTCATCGGCCCCCCAAAAAAATTCCCATCCACTCGATTATGTTTTATTTTTTGTTCACTGCTCTTGAACAACAACACAGTTTGGAACATCTACACTCTACAGGATATGAGTTCTCGTACAAAGTAAAGGAGAACATTTTGGTTCTGTTTTTTTTTTGTCATGGTTGATAGAAATCTCGAAGTGCAGGGAGAGAAGTGCACAAACAAAAATGAAATAAAACTGCCTCCGGCATTGGGTTACCCTATTAATGAAAAAAAAATACAAATAAATAAAAAGGACGAAGGAAACACATATATATATAGGAAGGAGGAGAGACACGATGATCGGCTATGTGAAAAGCTGATACTCTTTTTGTTGGATTTGGTCTTTCTGTTGCACTTGAGTGTGTTGTTGGAACATGTGTATGTACTCGTGATTTTTCTTCTTCTTTTTTTGTAAAACAAGAACAGTTACTTGAATTTTATGTTATTTAAAATGGAGAGGAAGTATAGGCTGGGGTGAGGAGTAACCAAATGACATTTGTGATAGTAATGGAAAGGCTCCGAGGTATTTGGCGAATGATGACTGTTTTTTGTTACGTATACGCCAGAGTGATAGGGAGATTCGATAAATTTTGTAGTAACTGGTATTGCTGTGACGAGTGCAGTATTCCTCAGGCAAAGACAGTTGCTGTGACGAAAAGTTACTTATAATTCGTACATAGATCTAAGTGGGTTTATAAGAGGAAGACCTATTTTTCGAACCCTAGTTCCCCAAGTAACCCAAAATGACCAAAATCCACTACAATTTCTGGTGTAGGAGGCACCCGTCTACCTATGGTTGGTTTACGTGGTTGCTTTTCCTCTATCCTGATGAGGGAAAAACAAAAGTAGCTCTTTAGCGCCGTTTTGAACCTACAACTAGTACCTATCCATCTACATATACCTACTGTCGTTGCACGGGAAAGCACAGCCGCTTTGCTTCTAGGACTGAAATATGGATTAAGACAACAGAGGTCGCCTAAAAGCTTCTTCAAAGGTACGCGCGTATTTTTTTATCTGAGCCACGCCCGAGCTTATATCGACACCGATTTAAAGAGTTCCTGTCTAACCAGCCTGTCTTCTTGTTGGTCAAGTCTTGAAGGCAAGCATTTGATATTCAGTAATTGTGGTGCGACACCCAAGTAACTTGCTTCGATAAGACCTCACAGAAACTACAATTTCTAATTTTAAAAGGCAATTAACATCCGCAGTGGGTTATTGTTTCGCAAATGAAGCAACCAAGATTGGTACAATGTACAAAACACACGTAGACAAGTCTCACCGAATGACACTCTCATTCGGGTGTCCATGATTTTGCGGTCACTAAGCAAGTGTGACTCCTAAGAGATGAATGCAAACAGTTCATTACTTCTATAATGCCTCCGGTCGGAAGCTGTAAAGAAGCTCCTCGAAAGCGCTTCCAACCACAAGCTTTATCCAAACAATTGACTTTCCACACAACTCCTCAGTCCTCCCGTATTTTCACAGGTCTAATAGAGATCTTACTGAAACTTATTTCCATATTCCTCTATAAGGCCTGTGAATATACTTCGCAAAGGTCTTACAGAAGTTATTTTTTGAAGCAATTACTTCGAAGTTACTCTACTTCGGTTAAAAAATACTATAGAAGCTCTATCGAAGCTTTTGCCTACAGAAATTACAAATCTGAACCTTATTGAAGTCAAATTGTTACTTGGGCATTCATCCGGAAAGACCTGAGACTCAAAAAATAGCCCTCTCCTTGGGAATTGCTACATCCAGTCTATAGACAAGCGGTTGGGGTAAGTCACATACCGACTTGGGTTATCCTTCCTGGAAAAAACCTCGATCTTTGCAACTAGCTAGACTTCTCCTAGTATGCTTTCAGGCAAGTTTGTAGAGATTTCAAGACAGGCTTGAGGGTCGAAAGATCGCACTTCTGTTCAATCACGATATTAATTTTGAGGACGAAACTTAAAGAAGTTTGAGACATAACGTTGGAAGGTCTTCAAAAAGGTTCTATTGTTGTGCATCTTAAGCCACTGTTTATTTTAATGGTCTTTGACGCTTTCCCAGTTTCTGGTTTGTTACTAAAATAGCTTAAGATCCCCTCCGGAATATATCCAAAGGTCTTCAGAAAACAGATGGCATTTCGATGATTTTTGTAGAGCTCTTTGTGTACCACATGAACCCACAGTCCTCTCCTGCTTCTAAGAAGTGGAATAGAAAAGTTTTCCACACAGCAACTGGTAACAGTGGATGAATCATAAAGGCAGTCTTTATTAAGCTGAATGTTGCAGAAGATGTGCCGGAAGTACCCACATTACTTACCATCGCCGGTAGTCACCTCTTTAAGAGATGAGAGCTCTTTCTAAGGCGCCAATGTTGGGCGTCCTTTCTTGTAGCCACCATATATTTCTTTTTGTAAATCATAAACCCTTCTTTGCCCAGAAAAACACTCCTAGCAGCTCACTCAGCTCTTGCAAGTCTCGTCGTCGAATGCTGCTTTTTTTCTTTGTCAAAATTGAGGCTCTTTCCATTTTCTTTCACAAAAAATCTCATCTCGTCTTCGGTCCTTGTGTAAAGGGTTAAAAAAAATACACCACTTGCTTGGCTGAATACGATCACTGGTATCCTTCATCGAACCAAAAATTTCTGTTTAGTGGTCGCCTAGTGAAACCTATTTAAGGTCGCATTTCCTAAGGGGTCCTTGCAGTGCCATCTTCATATTTTTCGGCGCTAGACTCAAGTTCTCCGCTAGCGTATTTTGGCTTGCCCTCGAAATTGTCTTCCAAAATATTCTGATTCATAGTGTTTTGATCAAGGACCTCTACATTTTCCCATACGTACATCGATATATGGAGCTTCCTATGGCGATGTCAAATAGCGCTTCTCCCAAACGTAGCACAGAGCCTTAATGTAGTAACCTCCTCCCAGCAGTCCATCTGAAGTTATCAGAGGCTGCTGTCAAAAGTTGTGGCTTCCTAAAAACTTTTTCTTTCTATTTCACATCCTTTTTTGTTTTCTATTTTTTAAGGTAATCGTCCACTTTAATTATCCTGCTCCTTCTGCAAATTGTAAAAGTTATTTCGCGCACATCATAATCATAATCACCTTCGGCAATTGTTGTCGAAAATTGTTAAATGAATTTCAAATAACTGTCGAAGAGTAACGAGGGATAATAGTTAAATGGGAAATTGTTTTGCCCGTTAAAAGGGTACAACAAAAAGGAGTCCCCTGCCACCCAACAGGACTCTATATCTTGACGTTGTATGAAATTAAAAGGTTATTAAGGAGACATCCTTCAATTGGCCGATAAAAGCAACTCTTTGCAGTTTCCTTCAGTATCCTCAAAAGGATACACTAGGTAATTAAAATAGAGAAGGAAAAAAATGCATCATCCTTTCCCATGATAGATTACTTCTTACTGCACACACCCACACATATGGCGCCACTTAACCTTAGACGGACAATGGTGAGGCAAGTTCTCCTTGCAGCATATACAGAAGGATGCTCGATAGAATGGCCCTTTTTGCTATACTCAATCCCACTTGGAATGGTGCTACTGTTCGCAGAGAACAAGGCGACCTACTTAGACCTTAGAGGTCCACAATTAGTGGCAACCTTTATATGTGGCCCTCTTTTTTAAAAGAATAACAAATCCTCTTGTGTAACCCTCTTGGGATTCGCCAAGGTAATCAGTCTGTCTCTGGGGAAGTCTTTCGCCCTCAAGTGGGACCTAGGAAATAGACAGGCCGAGTGCACTGTGGGTAGCCACTTGAGCGCGCCATGGGTGTGCACTTAATTTGTTCCATAGATGTTGCAGGTCCTCGACGAAAGGACAAATGAAGGCAAATAAGGATCATCCATTCTTGAGACGTTCTTCAGGAATTTTTCCAACACTCTTTCTCTCTCAGTCGGTCTCTACGGTGACAGAAATGACACCGGAACGAGGTCAAGTTGTTGACCGTGTGTGTTTGCATAATGCTTGACAGTCACACGGACATAATCAACCCCTCGTCTTAAGATGGAGGTGGGAATTTGTATGGATTTGCTCACCGCACTCATGATTGACACTGTTTCATGTCAATTTGACGGAATATGTATGCCATTGGGTATGGGATGCAGTTTGATGGTTTCATCAATTGATTAGATGGTTTTGTTGCGCGCACATGACCCGCATGGTTGGATTGTTTTATTGGATTGGATTGCGTCTTACGAGGGAATTAGACATTTATTCGACATTAAATTGTTTTTTTTAATGCAGTCCTTGGATGTCAAACTGACTATGCAAATGCGGGAAGAATTGTTCGAAGCAATGGATGGCATTCAAGTTAGAACAATGAACGCAAGTGCCAAACCAGACGCCGAATACGCGCATATATAATCCTTTTTCTACTAGAAATGCAAATACCCTCGGGCGAGAATAGAAACAACGTCTTTACAATTGACAGAAGCATTTGTAAACATATCACAAACTGTTCGCAGAAGGGAAACCGTGACAGAAACACTGCGGCGAATTTTTGTTTACACATTTTGCCTGAAAAACACACGAATATCGACGAATAACCGAAAATGTCACCTTTCGGTTTGAATATTTAAATTAAAAAAAAAAAAAAACTGTTACATTCTTCTATGTCCAGTCAGTTGATAAACTTTTGAGACTCCGCTGGCAAATTGGTGCTTTGCAAAAAAATTGTGGAAAGTGGAACGTGGATTGATCGTGAGACCTGAGAGACTGACTGAAACTGATACTGAAACACTGAGAGAAGTGGAACGTAAGATGAAGGTGCACAGCAAAAAGTGGTGACAAGTCGAGTGGTCTTTTGACGCGAAGTTGTTTATGATGCAATTTGAACAAAAAGAGAGCGTGCTTGTGACCACACGCCAGATGTGAAACTTCTCTCGCTAAATGTGGATGTTAAATTGAACTGTGTTGTATACGTACCTAGTTGAATTTCATTAAGAAATTTAATTTAAAAAAATCTTTATAATATTATAATCCTAATACAGCGCAGTAGATAATTATGTTCATTAATTTAAAAAGTTTTCATAATGCAATCCAATCCAAAGTTTTCTTTTTCGAGAGTTTTTGTTTACATTTTGATTTCATATCGTCAACTGATTCAGTAGTCTAGTGTCTGTGTAAAACCTAGCTTCTTCAGTTCACTTCATCGTGCCCATACAAGTATTCACTTTGACAATTAAGTTGGAAAAATTAAAAAATATATCTTTCCATATAACCATGCAAACCCACGAAATTTCATTGAAATCGGTTGAGTGGTTAAGAAGATCGACAACAGCGCCACCTATCGGGTCCGGAACTATTCTATCCATCAAGTTACAACCAACCATGCCCACCTACGAAATTTCATTCGAATCGGTTGAGTGGTTAAGGAGTTTTAGGCGGCGGCATAGTGATGGCGACAGGCCAATTTCCGTCACGCACTTCCGCTTGTTCATTTCCGCTTTGAAGAATCGATTTTACTCCCAAGTCGCGCCATAAGATGTTTCACATCAAAAAAAAATCGCATACCAAATGGGAGTACGACTAAGTTGTACGGAATTTAATCGGCCCTAGCGAGGTATCCGTCGGAACGGAAAATTCTCCGCAACGCATACTCTGTCGGAGGCTCAAATCCAAATCGTAAACAAATTCCGCAACCAAAGCTGTCAAAAAATGAAGAAAAAAATTCACTTCATCGCACTTCAACGTAATTCGCCGATATGCGTTACAAAATGTCGGAGAAATATTCCGAATAGATGTTCCGAAGAATACCTCGAAGCAAAAATCCTCCGAATCGTATAAAATCGGAGAATTTTTCGTTCCGACGCATACCTCGCTAGGGCCGATTATTTTCGGAAGGAAAAACGCAACAGAATTATGTTTCTCGCAAGTGATAATCAATCTGAAAATACATGAGTACATTATGCAATATACCGACGTTTTATTTTGCATTCAGGCAGAAAAAGTAATAGATTTTTTCTGCAACAGTTACTGCTAATGCGTTTTCTGACAAAAGAACTGCAGCTTCTTATGGAACCTATCTAGTTTCGAATTTGAGCTGTCATTTAAACAGACTTAGCCTTTTATGAAGAGCATTTCAGATCGAAAACAAATTAATATGTCGTTTTTTGACACAACACCACACTTATGAGACATAAAAAGCTGTCAGTAAGACAGCATTGGGCACATTCAAACTTAGTTATCTTAAGTCGACTAGATTGGTCTGGAAAAGATGTAAACTGAACGCAAAAACTAGAATGGTCGGGAACGTTACTTTTCCTACGTCAGCCACATATGCGAACTGTGAACTTAGTACTCACGAATTTCTTGACTAGATTCGTCGGCTACCCCTCCATAAACGTCAACTGACACAGCTGCCCATGTGACCGATCTAGGCCAATCAAAACTGAGATACATCAGGTCAGTCAGCTGTCAGACTTACTAAATTATCCCCATTATCTTTAAACTCATGCGTATTTCTAAGTGCGATGCTGGGAAAAATGCCTTTCCAAATGAAGGTTTTCAAAGAACTGTCAAAATTAAATACTGCCAAAAGTCAAAACCGATGCATTGTCTCACTGGTTAAATTTGCAAAAACGCGATTAATGTGAGCGAACGCGAAACTACCTAATATGTAATCCCACTATTGGGAGCAGCAATAACCGCTTAAGCAGTATTAAATATTAAGTCCGTCGCGCTGTCAAAACGATATATACAGAAAACATCAACAGTGGAGATCAATTTGCATTCATTCATCATTGTCGCGCGATTCTTTGTTTACACTTTACGCAATTTTGCGATCCTCTGTTTACATTCTACGCTCTTTTGAAAGCGCTAGTGCATCTATCATTTTTAGCCGCATTAATTTTTTTTTTACTTTGCATCATTATTGCTGAATTTAACTTCTTTAAAATGGATTATCACAATTTAAGCAATGCACATCATTGTTATGAAATGAATAAAACGTAGCAATTGCTTTAACTCAAAATAAATATCAAAAATAGAAGCATTTTCTAAAGGCTGATACGCAGTTCGCGTGAAATTAAATTTTTCATACAAATTTTTCACTGCGAAATGTCAAAATGAACTTTTTACATGAAAATTTCACCAGGCAGTATGCTGTTCAAGTGGAAAATAGTTGTTCAAAAAGTGCTTTACTAAGCTATTTCACTTGGATCTTATTGTCCGTCGCATTAAATTTTTGACATTTCGGCGTGACATATTCCTGCTCAGATCGATATGAATAAAACGTATCAGACTAAGCAATTGCTACGGAAATTCCAAATCCTCTTTTTATACGCACATTTTTTACACAAAACAGATCTACAGATTTCATAAGAAACTGAAAGCACAGCCGCATAAAACCATTCGACTTGGCAGCATTGTTCATTCATAGATTCCATTTTCATAGATTCCATTTTCGCGTCTCGTGAGCTTTTCCATATATGATCTACCAACAACAAAGCTCATTCGTTTCCAGCGAAAGCGATCAGTGTCAGCGCAGCCTCTGAGCTGATCGGTTGTTGGTCCGTGAGCGTTAAAAAAAAAATAGTTGCAAGCCGTTGAAGTCGGAGTAGTGTAGAGTGCTTCAGGGCAAGTGCGGGCATGTCTCTGATCGGAATAAATGAAATCGGTTTGCGACTCGCGCTCGTATGTGTGTGTGTGCGTGTGCAGTCTTGTTAGAACATGAAAACGAACAGCAAGAAATGCATGTGGTAAGTGCATTCATGTGTGTATTTCGTCCACCATTTTATAAATTATATTATATTTTTGCAGCCATTTTGATTTTTAATTATTTTGCTGATCGCTAATGTTTTGAATTGTGAACAATTTTTTTAAATATGTGTGTTTCTTATAAGAATTTCATCGCAGTTAAAGAATTTTTTTATTTTTTATTTTTTTTTTGTTTATTTTGATTGCCCGGCGAGACGTTGATGTGCACTTGTTGTTGCATGAGCATAAGAGAGAGAGAGATATCGATAGGATGATGAATTGTGCACGGAATTTGAGAATTTAAACGCGAATTGCTGTGTCAAAAACCTTTTTTTTTTTTGTAAAGATGCCTGACGCAACTCAGTGGAAATTCGTTTGGCTGTCGCGTGGTGTGAACAATTTTTGTTTCGTACGTAAAATCGACCCGCTTAAGTGGACAGAATTGTTTTTTCGAAATCTATAGTCAACTCGTTGATCCGAATTATTTTTTTGAAGGTTTTAACTTTTGTTCAAAAACCAACTTCGCCGTTCGTCTTATAATAGGCACTCGGGCGTATGTGGTTTCTTTTTAACATTAAATTTAGTTTGACACACTTTATGAATAGATTTGCCCCACCCCAGGTTAAACCTTGAAGGCAGTTCCCAGCCGCGAAACCCTACTTTTCCGCACGAAGGAGCAGGATTATCTAGAAGTGTACAGCAACATACAATCTAACCACGCAAATTAAAAATCCCAGCTCATCAATTTGCCACGGTACTGTTTTTGCGCTTTTTCTTCTTCTTTTCCCTTTTTTGCTATGCTACAGAATGACGTGGAATAAGTAAGCAAAGGAATTGTATTTTACCTAATTATCCCCTTTTTTCTTGTCACACGCTTATCCCACCCCCAACCTTTCTTTCTATTGTCTTTATGCTTGTGTGGGTACAGTCGAGTGGGATTTTTTTTTTTTTTTTAAGTGAAAGTGAACAGCGGCAAAGTTCCTAATCGGATTATGTGACAAATTATACGAAATTCCTTTTAATATCACTCTACGTACCTTCACAAGTAAGAACGTACCAGCAACTTCACTAGTAATGTTGGGCTTAGACTTTTAATGGACAACAACTCACCTGTCACATGGGCTTTTGTGATTTTGATTCGCTCAAAAAAAGAGTATGATGTGTGAACACATCCCTTGACGTTTTTCAATTAGAACAACAAGTTGCTTGGAGGGGATTGGTCTATTTTTCTTTTAAATTGAATAGTCGCATGTGTCGGGGTGTTAAAGATTTTTTGGGAACCGAGGTCTAGACCCATTTCGACAAACGTCATGTAAAAGGCGTATTTCTTGGGATTCCGAATTATTGCCAAAGGTGTGTTAAGTGATTGCAAAGCGCTTACAAGTGTTTGAGTGTCTGTTAAGTGTCTGTAAAGTGTCTGTTAAGTGTCTGCTAAGTGTCCCGAGGTGTAAATGTTTGTTATAGATATGTAAAAGTGGCAAGTTGAAGTGTCAAAATTTGACTTTACTGGTTAAGAAGTGTGCAAAAGTGTGAAATACAGTTATGCAGTTTTGGTGAACAATTTCGTGTCAAAAAGTAGAAAAAGTGGGTAGTAAAAGTGTACTTAAATATGAAAGGGTGACAAAAAGTGTGTTTTTAGTGCGTTTTATTGGATTTTAAAATGTTTGCAACTTTTGGAAGGTAAATAACTCTTAATAAAACTTTTATATTCGACTGTTTTGACATGCGGCCCATGACTTCAATTGAAAAGCGGTTTGAAACAGGCTTTGCAACTTTTTTCTACACTTTTGGTCATGTTTAGTTTAGGTTTTTGTACGAATCTAGTTATTTGGTTGGTTTAGACTTTTGGATGAGGGTCCTCTGTCATTTGTCTGCATTTGTCCTACTCATATAGGGTGGCATGACCGGTTTCGCGATTTTCTCCAATCATCAAAATAAAATCTACAGAATATTTAAACGGGAATAGAAGATGCTAGACTTGATAAAATTGGATCAAAGGCTTAAAAGCTTAGCAAAAAATCGGCGCTCGTTCAGAGCCATCTGCCGATCGGAAGCAGAGAAGAGAATTATCCCGCTGACGACTTTATTCATTTCGGTAATTTGAATAGCCGGTCAAAAGCAAAATGAGCAGCTTTGTAGAAACGTACTTCATTCCAAAACCTGTCATGCAGCCCTCAATTTATAACGAGGGATAGCTAGCCTTTCCAGTGTCAAAAACGTTGAGCCTTGCATTAGTTACGAGCTGATTTGTTAAACCAATTTGAGCTTTGGAGCCTGTCATACTACGATTTTTTGGATGAGCTTTGAAATTGACTTTCTCAAGTTTTGTTTGGTTCTTAGATTCGCTTCATATCGTTTTACGATAAAATCTGTTGCAGGAAATTTGAAATTTTGAGTCTTTCATTGTCCTTAGGAGTTCTTAGGACTACACGAATGTTGGGAGTTTTTGTCTTTGCTTCCAATAGGTATGATTGCAATTTTACATTGGCCCGTCTTTAGGATATAGGCCCGCATGACCGATTTCGCGGTTTTCGACTGGCAGAAGGATGAAAAAAATTACGATTTTAAATCGGCGCTCGTTCAGAGCTACCGGCCGATCAGACACAGAGGAATTAAATACAATTGAAAAGCAAACGGACCGTTTGAGACTTGAAGATATTCGTGAAGGAGCGTTTCGATCATCTTTATGACAAAATCGGTCATGCGGTCCTCGATTCAATGGACAAACTTCAATTAGCTACGGTAAAAGCCATTTTGATGTTTTGATCAAAATTCCATACTGGGAGAGCTAGGGCAAAATTAAGGATTTCACCTTGAAACTGCACCCGCTTGGACATTGGCGTCGTAGCGCCGACTTAGAAAGTGCAAAAGTACTCACGCCACTTCTCCGATGACCTAAGATCATTGCAGTTAGGCAAATGGCTTGTGACTTGAGGAGAATGATGGCTGGAAAAGGGTACGTTAATGCCGTCTTTGAAGGTCCGTAAATCGTGATCCGCGTCATTGCTCCACGGCCTGTGGCGTCTGGGTGAAGAAAGTACTTTTGATTGTCCTGTCTCTCACCAGCGTTTCGTTCGAATTGGCTTTTGCTGATTTTACTTGTAGGTATGGTTTGTGAGGGGTGTGAGTCGGGGAGAGGTTGTGTGATAGGTTTAGTTAGGAGCGAGGTTGATTATATAGAAGTGGCCCGCGCAGTGTACTGATGGAAGAGGAGAAATGGCAGAAGAGAGGTTAGAAGTTGCGGATTTAGGGCGATAGTGTTATATTTGTTTCTATTTGATTGCAAGATCTGGTGATGTGCTTTTAAAATCCTTTGAAGTAGTACCTCCTTCACTGATAGGGTTAGACGAAAATGGTAGAGTTCAAATGAGTCTCAGCAAGGTATTTGAAAGGCAGCAAGATCAGTGGTATGGTATATGGCTTCAAAGTTGACTCTTTAATTGGTCGGGGTTTCTGAATGCAGTCCCAATAGCCTTGTTAAAGGATAAAGGATAAAAGTCTTGGATAAACCAGCGCTACCTCTTGTCACCAATCGAGAACTATATGAACCGAGCATGAACCGGCGCCACCTTTTGGCACAAATCGAGAACAACATATTTGAGGGCGACAACATTTGTGGAACTATTTGTTTTTGGGTTTGTTTGTTCGCGTTTTGTATTTATTTGGGTAGGGTCCTCGACTGAGAAATCGGTAGGTGTTGGTAGGTTTGTTGGTAGATAGGTTTGTCATGGAGGTTCCTATATTGGCCACGAATCAACGACCGCCAAGATTGAAGTAAATGTCAAATTGTCGGATATAAAAGATTTAACTTTTTTCCGAAATTCGAAATGAAAGTTTTTTGAGTTCACTAACATTTCAAAATGTTTGCGAAAAGTTTGACAACATTTTAGAATGCATACAGAAGTTTGTTCAAATTGTGTTTGACTTTAAATTGTGTATAAAATCGTTGAGTGGTAAAAAAAAGTGTGTAGCATTCGTGGAAGTTGTTTGGAAATGTATGAAGTGTTTCTTAAGAGTGTTTTCAAATTGTTTGAAAGTGCGTTTTCATTTTTGAAGAGGTTTAAACATTCACAAAACTTTTTGAAGAGTGTCAAACAGAATATCAGTGTGAAAGTAAAATGTTTAAAAATGTTTATAAGTTTATTTTGTGTTTAAAAAAGTTTAATATATCAAATGTGTGTGTTTAAATGTATCAAAAAGTGCTTAAAGGTGTTTGGGTAATCACAAAAGTGTTTTGGAGTTATTGAGGAACAAAAAAAGAAAGTTTTTTGGAGAGCGACAAGTGTTTGAAAGTGTTTTTTTTTAAGTGATACATTTTGAAGAAATGTTTAAGGACGTTTTAAACTGTGTCCAAAGTTTGTTGAAGTGTTTGCATCTAAATAACGTGTGTAAGTGATGTTTAAAATTAAGTTTGCACATGTTTGAAGTGTGTTTAAAAATCAAAACGTGTTTAGTACCTTTTTAAAAAATGTTTAAGTGTTTAAAATGTACAGAAAAATGTCTTATCTTGTTTTAAATTTATTTAAAATACTTTACACTGTTTAGTTTTATATCTGTAAGGCGGAAAGGACATATAGGAGTATTAAACGTCAAAAGCTTGTCAGTTTCCATACTTTCCATGTATCTAGAGATGTTTGTTTTATTTCGTTCCCCTCACCTATTTGCCTGGATCTCTATTAAAAGTCCTGTTTCCTCTCCTCACTTGAATTAAAGCACTGCCTACTCAAATGATACCTCTAACCTTGCCAAGACTGCACTCAGTGTACCTAATGCCTTAATCCAAACCTATTCCATGTGTTCCTACGCATCAATTTCCCATTGTGCGGGCTTTTGTGGCACAAACCTTTTCTCTCGAGGTTATTAGCCCGACCCCATTGTTGTGTTTATTTAGATGTAACCAAGCTGCATGTCAGGACTAAAACGGCTGCCCAACGCAAACTCCCACTCATCAGCGACTAATTCTTGTTACACCTGTTCACACTTTGTGGACGCGCGCCGTGTCGCTCTCTCTACAAATACAAAAGTCAACTCCGTGCAATGACACGAAACGGGCGAAACACAAGAATAGAACCAACCCCAGGAGGGGAACAAAAAAATCCTTTCTATTCGACAAAAATGAAAATTACAAACATTTCCATTCACACGGAATAAGCGTCCACATATTTTTGTCGCCACCACCACACCATCATAAGCATAACTACTATTGAAACGGGTGGGCTTTTGTGTACATTTTTAGGACACACGGAATGTGATTAATGGTAAAAGCAAAACGCCATTAAGCGAAAATACAAATTATTATGTGACAGCCTTTCGCAGTCAGCACTGTACACTGTACGGCTGGAATTCGTCTCTTAAAGTCAGTCGCACACACAAAAGGATATCGTTACGGAATTGCGTGTTGTGTAACGTTTTGCTTTTATACTACTACCTGCCTGCGATGTAGGGCGTAATCACGCTCCTGGCGCACAATACCAGTCTGTGTGGCTTAAAAGTTTATTTCAAATGTCATTTTCATAATTATTTAATGAATTTTTGCCGAGAGACACAACTTTTAGGTGAATTTAGGACAACAAACATATCCTGTGGCTGCAATCAACCGTAATGCATTTATTCAATTGAGTATTGAAGGACTTTACTGCTGCTTTGTGTGTGGGGGTTTACTATATGGTGTGTCCTATTGGGGAAAAGTCGAGAAAAACCAGGATACTCTGGAATTTGCAATTAAATTAATTAATGAATCCTTTTGAGGTGCATTGTATTTTCTCGTTTCAATTACTTTACTCGTCTGTCGAAATGTGGGATAACCCACGTGGGATTTAATGTGTGTCTTTAGTGTTCTTTGTTTGAAAACAGCTCCAAGAGAGTTACAACATGGTCGAGTGGGTATAGTTGTTTCTTTTCGTTGGGTTTCACTCATGTTTCATTAAATAGGAACTATTTGCTGGATTGCAGACGAAGGAGGACGGAGATGCAGCTGCAAATTGTAACACTCTACCAGGCATGAACTACGTTAGAAAGAAGCTGTCTTTGTTACGGAAATGTGTAGAAATTCACTTGTTATATACAAATACCACAAGTATTACAAGCGCCTGGCTTGTGATACGATTAGTATTCCACTTGTTAACTTTGTGTTACAAAAATGTGTTGCACTTGTAATCAACTGATTTGTTTTACACATACTTTGAATGTTGTATTGTATATCAGAAGGTCCTACGTAACTGCAACTTGTCTACAAGTGATGCGATCGGAAAAGGACTTGTAACTCTCTGTTATAGAAATTTGTAACACTTGTAGAGATCCATTTGTAGGTAGTAAACTTCCCTATTAGTTTTGTGTTATGTCTTCAGATCTTGCTGAACTTGCTTTTGTTAAATTTTTTGATTTCTTAACAACTTTGCTGAAAATAAGAAAATTTTCTTGTCTGAAATTCAGAAAGTTATCTTCTGAAAATAAGACAATTTTCTTGTCTGAAATTCAGAAAGTTACCTTCCGTGTTTTTACAGACTGCCTGATTCGCAGATATTTTCAGATTAAGCTAGATATAAGCAAAGGACTTCTTAGAGATAACTCTTAACTTTGACTACAGGGTGTAGCGAACCAAAAATTATTGTAATAGAATAAAATTTCAGGGGCAAAATCTTTGACCCTAAAATTTGACTTACGAAATGCATACGAATTTGTTTTATTTCTTATTTAAGTGTGAATAAAATCCGAGATTTTACATACAGGGTGACACTGAAAAAAAATAATTTTTGTCTGTTCTATATTTGTAAGGCAATCGGCAATCTAGTGGCATCAATTTCTACTTGGCTTGGTACTACTATAATAATAAATTTAGGAGTGGCACAGGGTGTTTAAACAAATTGTGACTTTATAAAGGGTTCTCCAATAAGAGGTGTTATTTTGATATTCAAAGAAAAATGCAATTTTTTTGAGATAAATGATCGGATATTTATTTCATTATAAATAGGAAGGTCCGTTAATAATGAAAAACAACATCAGCCAAATGGCCAACAGGACCACGCTTACAGGACCATATCCTTTTCATGAAATTTTCATAACAAAATCGCAAAGTGGCTGCCCTATGTCATCGATAGACTCACGAATTCCATCTTTATGGTCTTGAATCGACTCTGGGCTGTTGGCGTAGTCCTTATCTTTTACGTGGCCCCAAAGTAAGAAGTCGCAATGTGTTAAATCACAAGATCTCTGTGGCCAATTGTGATGACCTCTTCGAGAGATAACACGGTCCGGAAACTTTTCCCGTAAAAGATCAATGGTTTCATTGCTTGTGTGGCACGTAGCGCCGTCTTATTAAAAGTAAACGTTGTCCAGATCAATACCATCCAACTCCGGCCATAAAAAATCATTAATCATCTCTCAATTCCAAAGAACGACGAGGAATGGACAAACCTGGGTTTTCTTCAAGACTTTGGGCTACAGCAGCAATATTCTCAGCTGTTCTTGAGCGACGTGCACGGGTTTTATTCTTCACATCACTAACTTGTCCCAACGGCTCGAATTTTTCCGCCAATTTTTGTATCGCGGTCTAACAAGGTGCTTCACGACGCCCCAAAAATGCTTTAGTTTTGCGAACTGTGACTGCAACATTTTCACCATTTTTGTAGTAAATTTTTATAATTTCAATGCGTTGTTGAAGCGTGTATCGTTCCATTTTTAGTAATGGCGTAGTTTCTACTTGTCAAATGTCAAAAAATAACAGCTTCAAAAGTGACAGCTCCCGAAATGGCGGGCTATTCAAAATAACACCTCTTACGTGCATTTATTAGGCGCAGGTTCGCATTGATTCGACGACATAGAATCGAAAAAGAGGAATACGTGTCAAATGCTAAACATCTGCGTGGTGCAAACAAAATTTGTCACAGATCTCGCATGAAAGACAGAAGGTGCACAGTAATTAAAATATCAGAAGGCCACTCCTTCGTCAAATCAGATGATGTTGAAGACAAGTGGTATACCACGGGGCGGCATGCTCTCACCATTCATATTTCTAACTAGTGGACCCCCGCCAGATTTGCTAGGCATCATTTATTTATAAACATTTTTCTTTTTCCAATTTCTCGAGGGTTTTCCCCAAAACTTTCTTAAATGATTCAGGGGAAAATTTACTAAATTCACCTATTTTATTATTTTTCAATCCGATAAGCCAGTACTGAGCTAGGTCTGAATAATTAGACTTTTCCTTAGAGATATACAGTTTTTTGACTATTTTGTAAGAACCAGTTTATATTCTGGGATAAAAAGTGTCCTAAGTCACGACCCAGGACATAAGCAATCACTGTGTCAAGTTTTATCAAAATCCGTCCAGTAGTTTCCGCGTGATGCGTGGTCCAGCAATTTTTATTCTACAGTTTTACTATGTGTAAAGATAAAGAAAGAGAAGAGACAGAGAAGAGATGAGTTAGTGAAGAGATAGCTTCGAGTGGTCCAAAACTCGACCGTGAACGGAGGTTTTATTTAACAGCTCAAAGGAGGTCGCTGCTCCGCCACTAAAGGAAGACAATCAGACAATTTTGAATGTGGAATACCTCAGGGCGACAAGCTTTCGCCATTACCATTTTAATGGTCCAATTGAAAGATGGAGTCAGTTGTTATCCACCTTTGTAGGAGAATGGAAGAGCAACCAAAAATAAACCACATTCACCAGAAAATCGCAGATGAATTGTAACATAAAATCAACAAATTATTTGCGGTTGTTGTCCCCTCTGTTGCATTCAATAATAATTCGTGGTCTAGTGCTCATCAAGTTCAACTGCTGAATCCTCGGAGCTCGAAGTAACCAAAAAACTAGATCTAGATCCAAAGTGTCATGTCATCTGTTATGTATATCGTATTTCTGAGTAGCTCTACCCCTTCGGGGATTAACAGCAGAATCTTCCACATGATTGCAATAGGTTGCAACCACTATTCCTCCCAAAGGCCAACGACAACGATGTTTGAGATATCCTTTAAAGCGCTTCTGTACGAGAGGATCCCTAGAAAATTGTCACCTTGAAAAGGAACAGCTTCCCATCTTGTTCTCTGCTAGTCCATCTCATCCGCCTGCGTTTCTATTTAATCCCGACCATCAACCGAAACGGATCTGTTCGAGTCCTTTGCTCCCTTAAGTAGACAATAAAAATGCATTAAGTTTTATTATTTCTACGTTTGCCAGTTCCTGTTTCGCGTCGCTGTTTAGATGTATTTGTTTTTGGTTTTTTTTTCTCTGTTCTTCTCATATTCTTGTTTTCGTTGGATTCGCGAAATACAACACGCGCATTAGGGGTGAATTGTTTTTAATTGGAAATTAACACCGACAAGCGCTGGCCAACAGACCGACAGACAGACAGACAGACAACAGCCAGCAGGCGGAGTGTTGTACGGCTGTCTTGTATGCTGTATGTTATAATGGCGGGCCTATTATTTTAACGCGTCTTAATGCCTTTTGGGGTGGCAGAGAGTTTTGAGCTGGATATATATCCAAATTGCCTTGGGCTGTATGTATGTGTTTAGAAAATGAACAACCTGACGCTCATCAGGAGGCCATTTTCTCGCCGAGCGCTTGATGATGCATTCCAAATTGGGGTTAAATTGGAGTGTATACCATTCTAGGTGATTGGTTGTTGATTGGGTTATTGGATTATCCTAGAAATGGATGTGCGAGAGAAAAATTGTGCGGGGTATATACCGAGATGGGAAGTCATCTGAGTGGTGATTGGAGCGATATAGGCAATTTTGACAGGCTATTTTCTACAACTAATGGCGATCATATAAGGCGTTATTTTTTCTCCCTTTTGATTTAGAAAGTTACCCTTGACTTAAGGCCTAGAGCGACAAATTGGAAGTTTCTAGTCGTTTTGTGGAGTGCAAGATTTTTCGGCAAAGCGCTTTCCTTTCCTGCCTTTTATATTAAGAATCTGAGAATTTGTTTTTGCCACTACAGCGGTTTCTTTCTTAAGGTTACGCGCTCCGCAACATAAAACATATATATTAATCGCCGACACAATTTCTTTCCGTACATATTTACCCTACTTAACAAGGACCAATGCTAATCTTTTTTTTGCCAAATTGAAGCGATCCACTCTTAGATGTGTCGAAAAGAATAATTATTTGAAAAAAGTATTTGCAAACTAGTGTAAAATAATGTTTTTTAATTACCTTCGTTACAACAACAACACTGTGCGCATACAAAGTAAGAACTGTGTGGTCGATTTTCGACCACTGGGCGAGCCTAGTTTGAATTATTTGTGCAATTTATTGAAGACATCTTTTAAGGTTGTTTCTTTCCTTGAAAGTTTAACAGCGAAAAAAGAAGTTCACGACAATATTAATAGGACGGAATTCATATCTGACGATCTAAACTCACAAGTGCGACGCTAATGGAACTAAAACGTGAAATCGAGTCTCTAAAACCTAACAGAGCTCCTCCTGGTTATGATTTGATGACTGGAGAAGTTCTCAAAGCATTAATTAAGCTTCTTCATATTATGAATGCTGCTCTCAGACTCAGGTTTTAAAACCAGGAATACCGCCAAATGAAGTAAAATCGTATAGACCAATTTCCCATTCTTCCAATCATATCCAAAGTTTTCGAGAGAATATTTCTAAGGCGCCTAAAACCGGTTATAGAAGATAATTACCTTATCCCTGACCACCAGTTTGGGTTCAGGACCAAGCATTCGACGATTGACCAAGTGCATAGAATTACTGACGTAATCGAGAAGGCATTTGAAGGAAAAAAAGATCTCACAAGCCTTTGATAAGGTGTAGCACGACGGTTTAAAATTTGAATTAAGACAAGTTCTCCCCGTATCTATGTACGATGGAATCATAACTCGGGAATATAATCTTCCGCGTTCAAAATGATATCGAATACTCGGAAATTAAAGAGATTTCAGCCGGCGTACCGCAAAGAAGCGTCCTTGGGCCACTTCTCTATCTGTTATACACTCGCGATATACCAAGAGAAGACGGTACTACCCTTGCTACGTTCGCCGACGACACCGCTATCCTAGCAGTTAGTAGTACAATCGAAGAAACAACTTCAAAATAGCTCTGAATAAGATAAACGCATGGACGAGGGATTGGCGGATTGCCCTCAACGAAACTAAATCTGTCCAGGTATAAGA
This sequence comes from Cheilosia pagana, assembly GCA_936431705.1. NCBI lineage: Eukaryota > Metazoa > Arthropoda > Insecta > Diptera > Syrphidae > Cheilosia > Cheilosia pagana. Next base: position 6,309,059 of record OW386169.1, read on the forward strand.
AAACGAATGACTTGCCAATTTTTCTAAACGTCGCCCAAATATTCCTTGCAAACGAGGCCAAATACCTGGGAATGACACTCGAAGCAAAGCTGAACTCGCACGTAAAAATGAAACGTAGAGAACTCGAGAAACGACGATATTCACAGGGATCTCGGAATTCCAACAGTCGAAGCTGAAACCAGAAGATTCGCGAGAAAGCATAGAATCCTAATCGGACATATCAACAATACAGTCCGTCAAATTTTGGATGAGAGCAATTTATTGCGCCGACTACAAAGAACGAAACCGTTCGACTTGGCAAGACAAGATTAACCGCGTCTAAATTGCGGAACATGCAGGATCATTCATTGGAAAGTAACCTGTCAAAAGTAATTATTTCGTGATAGAAAAATTGCTTGAAAAGTTATAAATCTTAGTTGCAGTATTTAATAATCTATTGAAGGGTGGTGTTTTTATTATTCAGTAAAAATCAAAGCACGCGCTTGCCATTCTCATAGTGTCTTTGGAAGATTTTCACCTACCCTCGTCCTACCTCGTCCACCATGATTTTTCGTTGCTGCAGTGAAGGGCAATAAAACTTTCTTTTTACCAAATTTCTTTATACCTGAGGGTATGCAATTGAAAAAAAAAGTACACGCCAAAAAGTATGCACTGTTATTGCACATGGACATTTTGCAGTGCAATTTATATTGCATATCCTTTGTCTATCACACATCCAGGTACCTCATGAAGCCTTTTGAATTATGTCCCCAGAAAAACGTTGTCGCCATTGATATCATTCACGTGCACATTTTTTCTATTTCGTTTCGTTCCAACAGACGAAACGACATAAAAAAACACGATCAATGGCAGTCGCTGCTAAAACTGTCCGATTTGAGGAAGAAAAGAAAATTTGGCCGTGGTTGCTTTTGGTGTGTATCTCAGCCTCTTTTTTAAAGTAGAAAGCTGAGTGGTGGGTTAAAATATTTTAAGAAGCGATGTCTCCTTTAAGCGCATCCTATTTATTCAATATTTTTCGACTTGTGGCAAGTTTAAGAAGGAAAAGTCTGAAAAAATATCCCTTTTGGTCAAAAACGCTCCCAAAAAGTAGGCGTGGCAATGCAAAAAAAATTCTTTAACCTTTTTGGAATCTTTTGTCACGTTTAAGAAAAGTTTCATCGAAATCCGTCAACCTTAAGGTCCGGCGATTCTTAAGGTGCAACTGATCCTCATGTGTCTTTTGTCCTCCCCCTAAACTGACAGTCCTTAATACCTCCCCACCACTCCCATTCCACAGCCAATAACTACCAGCACAACACACTTTTCGCTACAGTTTTGTTAAGAGATTAATACGTATTCCCTTTTTTTTATTGAGGCAACAAACTTTGTTCCCGTTCTTACATCATCCCTCCCCCCAGCGCCAGCGCACGCTCCCCAAACTGCCGCAAAAATATTTTTCTATGCAATTTTCGTGTTTTTATTCAGCCGTGTATTTTTTTGCATCAGCATCCCTTTCCATCGCCTAACGGGAGTAGGTCACACAGAAGTTTGGCGTTTTTCATTTTACCAAAAATCACGTAATGCAAATGAAAAACCCTCCCGAGAAACCATTCAAGTAGAAAGCGAACAAAAAAAAAACGATGTAGAATGTCGAACAACAGCGCAACAAAGTATATACCGGCCTGGGGTTGGTGGGCTTGGGGATGATGGGCCTTGATGGTGGGCTTGGGGATGATGGGCCTTGATGGTGGCAAGGCGGTGTGACGAGGAGTTGTCGATCGTTCTCGGTGCAGGTGCAGGTGGCTGTAAAAAATAAGGCAACTCTTATTTTCTCCTTGAAAGTTCGATATTTTTCTTTCCTGTTGTTGAAGGACTTTTTTTTTCTGTTGTTGTAAATGATGTTCGTGTTGGTAGGAAAAGTGGAGCGCATCTTGGAGGACAACGCGACAAAGGCGAATGCTTAAAGTTGTGTAAAATACGGGACAGTAACGATTTTTTTTTTGCCTTTTTAATATCGCAGAGCGACTTGAATTCCCGAGAGTATATTTCGTTGCCCTGCTAATGGTGTAGAAGGAGTCAGACATCCTTTGTCCTTTATTTGTTCTGTGTAGTGTATGTTCTTGTGTTGCACAAGGAGTAGTCGTCGTCGTGTATTGATGAATATTCGTGAAACGTGTCACTGTACTGCTCTCATTTTGTCATTTCGCTTGGATTTCATTATTTTTTTTTTGCTGTTCCTTCTTGCATTTAACAATGAAAAATGGTGAAATGAAAATGAGATTTCGGCCTGCAGGGAAAATGGAATAATATCGCTGCTGGGATAGAAGAAAGGATTCATTACTGTGTGTCCCCATTGTGAGAATTACTTTCATTTTCATTAAATTCATTAACACGAACAAAATTAAAACCATATATACGCAGGGGCAGGCACAGCCCAGAGAGAGAGAGAGAGAGAGAGAGAGGGAGAGAGAGAGTGAAACAATGGTAGGGTGCGCTAAAAACAAATGAGCCAAGGTAACGCTGGAAAAGTAATAGGCAGATGACAGATATGGATTGTAATTGGATCTGAGCGCGGAGTTTTTAGTTAAATCTATTTAAAATCATTATTTCAACAATAAAAGCCTTTTTCAATTTAAGCACTTGCTCTTTTGTTTTAACGATGCCGAAAGTGTGAAACTATGCTATCCATCGAGCAATATTTTTACAATGAACGCAATGCCATCTCATGCCGAGTTCCCGAAGCTGCAGATCAATTAAGTAATTGACAGAACTTCATTTAAAAACTTCTCTTTGTTTTAATTGTTCCTTACACGGAAATCTCCTTATTTTGAGTCATAATTTTAATGATATTTTTACTAATCGGTACTTATTGAACCAAAACCCCTTTTGCACATGTTTGACGTTTTACATTTGACGTTTACCCCTCGTGAAGCTGATTACTTTTAGTTATATAGATATACCTATTGTGAATGACAGTATCGTTTAATATTACAATGATTTTTTCGATTTGCTGAAAACAGCTCAACCCGTTTTGACGTTTCTGATATGTCACTTGTGAATTTGTCATCATCACAGCTTGACAGCTTTTTCAGAAATAATGTGAAAGGCACCCGTTTAATAAGATTTATGTATCTGCAAATCGTTTGTGTCGAAATTAGTTCTAAGAGTTCGGGTTGCACATATGTCACTATGACGTTTCTGTGATATACACTTTTGAAGTTGTCAGTTGATTGCTTCTTCGGAAATAATGTGGAGAGGCAGCAATTGAATAAAAAGTATGTGGTCGTTGGTGTATTGATAAGTTCTAAGATTTCGGGCACACATATGTCACTTTGACGTTTCTGAGTTTGTCACTTGTGAATTTGGAATTTTTGGAAATAATGTGATGTAGGACATTTTATTTTGTTGCGCATTCGTGTCTCCACTTTTTTTAATTCATATAAATAGAGATGCAATAATATGTCACTTTGACGTTTCTAAGTGTGTCACTTGAAAATTTTGAATTTTTCTTTCTGCAATCCAGCCCCATGAATGAAGTTGTATAAAAAAAGGTAGTCTTCGTTGGCATTTTGAGGTATGTAGGAAAGAATGTGTCACTTTGGCATATCCGAGTGTGTTACTTGTGCAACTGTTTGTTTAATGAGTTTCTGTTAAATAATGCAGTACATGAAGAAAAACTAAGAAAGTAAAGTACCTATTTAGTGAGTCCCAATGTAAACAAAGTGTAATGTCACAAAGTTATGTAAAGTGTAACTTTCTATACGTCAAAAACATCTCTCACATCAGGTCTGTTCGTTTACTTTTGTAGTTAAAATAGAAAATACTGTCAAAATGACAGAGGAGAGGATGAATTCTCTCTCAAAGAGGGAAACTTACGCATAAGTTAAGGAACGCTTTTGTAGCGAAAAATGGCAGATAGTTCACCCACCAAAATACCAAATAGAACAACAAATTCAAATCAGCTGTCATTTTTCAGGCGACTGACAGTTGTTTCAATTCTTACGCAAAGAAATTTGTTCAGTAAAAACTAGTAAGAGGGGAAATTTTTCGAGTTGAGGAACGACAATTGAGTAAAATGCGTAAGAATTCGTAAAAAATCGTAAGATTTAAAAGTAAAGGAACACCCCTATCATTTTGCTTTACTGCCATGCCATTCCACTTTTGATTTTGACATTTACCACAGTTCTCAAAATTGCCCAACACCCATCAAGATTACGATGACGCGTCTCTTTCCTTGTGGCACATTAGAAATAGATGATTGTACTAGAAGAAGAAGACGACGACAAAACTGCCCTATCAAAAGAGGAAAAATGTATAAAAAAGAAAACTAGAAAATAGATTAACTGTTCTAATGGTGGTGTGCTTTTGTTGAATAGACGTTAAGAAAAGCAGGAAAAAAAAACGGTAAATGATTTTGATGAGTCATTTCTTTTGATGGTTCTTCTATTTTTTTTTCGTTTGTTCTTGTTTTTCTTTCATTCGAAAGTTTATCGTTGTAATCGTTGTAAAGAGAGGTGTTTCGTGGATTGGTATGGGAGGACTCTGGAAAATGACTCCCCTTTGTTGGCACTCTCGTTTTATGGGCTTACGCTAATGAAAAATCATCGAAACGGGGGTGGGTCATTGCATTATTATTTACGGCTGTATTTTTAGCGTGCTATAAGTTTGTATAAAAGAAATAGTTTTATGGGGCATTCATTTGGGTGTAGGGTTTTAATGGAGATTTGCCTCAGATTTAGAAATGGTTCATCAAATGACAGTTTGATAAGAGGCCAAACTCCCCATCTCCGGTAAAAGTTGTTAAATTTCAAGACCCCAAAGTGTTAAACCGAGTATAACTTCTTGGCGTACCGCAGGGAACCCATTTAAGACCCATACCTTTCTCAATATTTATTTTTCCATATAACTCTATCCAAAATCGAAGGTCATTATATTTTTCTTCAAACTGAAATGAGCAAAAACGCCCCCATTATCCTTTTCGACATCGCCAGGATTCATACACTTTTTTATAAACCAACAAAAAAACACACAAAATCTACAAAAACCCAATCGAAAAAGGAAAAACACTTCAAAAGCAAATATGATACACATGCCGCACTTACTCATTATGTGGTATATCCTCATCCTGTTCGCCAAGGACTAATATCATATTCAGTTTAATTGCAAACAACACCACGCACAATGTCAAAATTCCAAGCAATTTGTGTTGCTCCATTGTTGCTGCCGATGTGTTGTTGGAGGAGGTGCGCTCCTGCTCGCTGATGGATGGAAATTACGATCCAAAAGGACACACACCAAACAAAGAAAATATTATTTATATAATTTTATTTTTATTTTAAAATTTTCACTGGATAATTTCAATTACACACTCGTGAGTAGATTTAACAGGCCAAATGCACACGCATGACACACCGCACAGATACACACAGCCTCAACACATATTTGCAAATTTTATTTTTAAATTTCAAAATTGAATTTAAGCCCGGATTTTCAACACTGGAACACTCGAATCGAGATGGAGGCGACGGCGAAGGAGCAAAAGGAATATAAAACACTTGTAGCACAATTTTTATTTCTATTTTATTTTTTCTAAGATGGAAAAGTGCTTCTCGTAAATCCACTCAGATGCGCGCGATGACTGTGTGTGTTTATATGAGGGCGGGACGGGTGGATGGGTGCTGAGAAAAAGGATAATCTGCGCGACGGTACTGTTGTAAGTTTATAAATTCGTCTTTAATAAATTCGCCTAAAATTGCAGTCATTTTCTAGGGACCGACCGACCGAACACACGAAAGGATCTCGAGTGGAGTATTGTTTTTTAATTTATCTACTCGAAGGATACAGTGATGTGCGCGTACATATACGCATGCAATTATTATTATTATTTTGTTGGTGTAATTTGTTGCTGCTTATTTTGTTATAGACACTCAAGGATATATTCGTAGGATGTTTGGAATTCATTTCCTCATGTTGTACTGTATGCCGTGCTGGATATGTGGTGGTTGTGGTGGTTTCGTAGTGGTGCTATTGATATATGGCACTGGCACATCCTCTCCTTGAACCAGTTTTCAGTGTGAAGTCGTCGTTTTGTATTTTTTTTTCTATCTGCTTTTGGTAGTTTATTTTTTCTTCTGGTCGTTTATATTTTTTTTTCTGTTCGTCGTCCTTCCTGTGTGCGAGAGTTAAAAAAAGGGAAAAATTCCACTAGTTAAATGAGAAAATGTTCCACTAAAAATAAATGCACACACATAGTCACACAGTCACACATCGAATGAGGTCCTATCCCAAAGGAAATGAAATAAAATAGAAATGTAACGCCCAGGGAATATATGGAGAGGGGGGAACCTGTAGAATATCGTAGTCATTATCATCATAAAACCATCTCGCACTATATTGTGTCCCGGTTCTGGTTTGATTTGCATTCAAAGGAAAGGAAAAATCCTGGGGGGAGCGGAGAAAATGGTGTGAAAACCCATTTGGCGGAAAGTTCACATTCGCTAGATATAAATTTTCATCAAAAACAAAAGCTACACACGAATATTATCGTGTGTGTGGAGTTATTACGAGTATTGTGGCACAACTACATATGATGGTATGGGGGGGGACGAATCCTAGTTGTACAGTGTGCGGTTTTCGTGGCCACAATTCATTAGTTTTCGAGGTGAGGCGCGGCGCGCGCAAGAGGTGCATACAACATTGAAATTGAATCTCAAGAGGATGAGAGATATAGAGAAACTGGAGTCGTGTATCCTTGAAAAGTCATTTATACTATGTACCTATTCTGTTTCCGGAATTAGAAATGGAATAGAGGATGTGGTTGGAGTTTTTTTTAACTGTTTGTATTGCACCGTACATTTTATTTGACCTTCTGCGACCTTCTTTGACTGTCACCCAAAATTATCTTCTTTTTCAATAAAACTCTTCCTCTTCGAATGTCATCAAAAACCATCCTTCAAAATTCACATTTGACAGTGACAATTTGATTGTCATTTGACATATGTATAATTATCTTATTAAGCAACCATTGAACGTGTTATAATGAATAATTAGTCTTGAAACACAATGAATTAATTTTATACATCAATTTAATTTTTACGTTTTTATTTATTTTAAGAGGCGTATTATTTTTAAATATTTTTTAATGGATTAGCTTCGGAGTTTGTGTGGTACTAATAATCAGTTTTATGTTTTATAAGCTCACAAAATTTTCTATTGTGACTTAAGAAATATTTAAAGTGAAAGTCTATCAACAAATGGGTTACCCTTTGTAAAAAATTCTACCCTTACAGCACCATCAGATATATTAAAGTAGCTGTCTCTCTTAACTTGCTTCAATTCAATCCAATTTTTCAACTTATTTAGAAGAACATTGCTTACAATTGAAGACAACAAGGTTTGCCAGACTTAAGCGCTAATTTAAGACTTGAAAGTATTCAAAAGGTACGAACTGTACCACCAGAAAATATTTTCTTATGTCCTTAATGTTATGTTATGCATTTGTTCATAAAAACACGTAGTATACAACTGTTTAACTTGAGAAAAATTAGACCTTACTTGTTTTTTTTTAAATGGCGCCCAACGTTGGCCCACTTTTAAATAATAAACTAAATAAACTTATCTAAGTAAATCGTGATAAAGTCCCCCATTTCATTGAACTTGATCTGTTTGGTTTATACTTTGCACAGGATGTAGGGAATGTGACAATCGCGTTAATTGATGACCGAGCTCTAAGTACGTCCTTGACAACACAATAACCGTACTCTTTTTCCCCCTTTTTAGTTGATCTGTGCAGTGCGAAACACATTTACCGGAAAGTGACTTACAGGCGATGAAGTCAGTCGTTCAAAAAACAGTTAAACTCATGCAGTTCAGTTGAAAAAAATTAGATACCAAATAATGGCTACAAAAATTAAGAATTTGTGTAAACAAATGTGGAATCCAGAAATAACTCGTCAAGTGTAGTTAAAAAAGAACAGTAACTCAAGATTCTGAGGAACGTCAGTTCAGCTTTAAAAAAAAAAACTATTTCAACAGTGGCTTACAAAATTGGTGTGTAAGACAGTCGTCATAATTCAATTTTGGGCTTTTATTTGTAAAAATATTCAACATTCCTCGACCAAGTGAAGAAGCTGATGGCTTGGAAACGTACAAGACTGTTCAAAACCGCACAAGACCATCCAGGACCGTCCTGTACCATCGTTTGCAGTCATTGGCTGCGTCAATGTATCCCAGGAAGCTAATGAGTGCAAAAATACTAGCAATGAGAGGAGCTCAAAACTGAATAAGACGATCAACAACATATTGCATACGTCAAGCCCGCTGAGGATCAACTTTAAGGAACCTAATCATTATCTAAACTCGCAGAAAAGACAGAATGGACTTCTTTCCCGGTATTTTTTACTGATGCGATCGCAGACTGTAAGAGTCGTCTAAAGTCAAAAAAGAATTTGAGCAAGAGATTCCTGACATTTGGAGCTGACTGCTTAAAGTATGGCGCAGGACTTTGAAGACGGTCTTTGGAGGTTGTATGGACAACTTCGGAATATGGATAACACTTTATGAAAAGGCGGGACTCTTTTTGTCGTACCGATTATGGGGTCATTTCAAACGCGAATTTTATTAAATCCCGCTCACGCTTAAGGTGAATTTTCGCATGTATGCTTAAATAAAATAAATATGGAATGAAGAGACATAGACGAACAGGATCTACTTAAGCTTGCATGGAGTTCATTTCAAGAGAGCAGTTTGGGCCTATGGAGTAGAAATATTTCGAGTTTGAAATGAGGGACTTTGCACCAGCTTCAAGAGCACTCTCCATCCGGATGTAACAAGGGCGTGTTCTACAATCAGCCTCGGTGGCGCTATGCTGTAAAGGAAGTACCTACATTTGCCTTCTGGAAAGGTAACAAAAAAAAACACTTAACAAAAGTGATCTCTTAGTTAACACTTTTCCTTAGAGCCACGTCATCATAATAGCGCGTAGTTGCAGACGTCTGCCTGGTGTGTAAAAAGATACTCTTTATCAGGGCCCTAATCACGTAACTTTTGAGACGACCAACGTCGAACCGATAGACCTCCAAAACTAGCAACAAAGTGCAAAAATGACGGGTTTTAGGAGCTTCATCTAGTTCATTCTTCAGAAATGTATGAAAAACTTACAATAATCAAAATAAAATCTGATTGAAAACCACTTAAACTTATTTAGTCACCAAAATATTGAAAAACGATATCGTCTACACGATCATGGTCTTACGTGATCTACCCCCGGATCTAGATCATGCCATTCAAATCCCAATTACGCCCTCAACCACTTTCTTGCGAGTTTATCTGTTTATTGCAAACATTTTTTATTGTTTAATATTTCGAATGCGGTACTTAATTGTTGGTCCGCCTCTTGAAATCACCTTTTCAAAACAGTTGTTAAAAATATGAGTGACTGCGGTATAGGGTAGAATGCACCTGTCAGTTGTTTCTTCGAAAGTGAGAACTCGACCATAAACAGCTTTTGAAAATCGATTTTTAAACCAGAAGAGAACTTTTAAGAATCGTCTATATTCGAATTATTGCTTTTCGAATTGACAACATTTTTCACAATGACAACCAATTGGACAGCTAACTGCTGATTTTGCACTCATTTCGGTTTGCCACTAGATTATAATAAGTTGACTTGGTACCCCTCCGATATAAGGCTCGAAAAGCTACACAAAAATCAGTCTTTCAAATCGGGTCTTCATCGAAAACATATCTTCTTTTGGAAGTCACACAATTATCTCTGTCTAAAGGTGGATTTACAACATCACGCATTTCTAACACGGAAAGGGACAGTACAACCCAACACGCAAATATTCGCGAAATGAATTTTAGTCGGCCATCTTTGTTTACGTGGTAGAAATTGTGAGAAAATTCAGCTTGTGGATATTTTTTTCGAATTTCGTTTTTCCACAAAACAAGATGGCTTCTGGAAGTGATGAATTGACAATTATTTATTTATTTCGTATAATTGCTTGGTTAAATTTACTGAACCCACTCTCATTTGACATGTTTTAAATCAGAAATGAAAACGTTTTTAAATGATTGTTGAAACCTGTGTTTTTTTCCGTTTTAAATGCCTATAATTATGGGTAGAACATCCATGACACTTTAGGCGTCTGATTTGTGATTTCATTCGTGGCATTGACTGCGGACAAACGGATCTCTCTGTCTCCCATATCGTTCAAAAAACTTCGTGCCTGATATTGTAAATCCTACATAGGTCAGTATCATGGTCTCATTCTGTTCCTCCAAAAAAATCCCTTATATTTATTTTATGTTGCGTATGAGTATCCCCAATTTGTTCTTATGACTTATCGTCAATATCAACCTGCCATCTTTACATTTCATCAGCTTAAACAGCCCAATAGAAAATAGCTCTAGATCAATCCCTAATATTTCCACCCTAATAGGTCATTAAATAAATTATATCATAAATTGGCATAAGGAATTGGTTGACAAAATGACTTCCATTGGTATTCATAACTATGCTCGGTTGTTTAATGAAAACATTTTCGTTTCGTTCAGCAAATTTTCTTACTTGATTGCCAATATTCGTGTGATTTGTGTTAAAATGTTAACACCCATATATATACGACAACCGGTAATTTAAACGCGAGTCCTATTTCTATTCTTCCTTATTTTTCCAAGGTCTTTGAGAGGATTAAAATAACCAAATAGCTTGCTTTCATATGGATGCAATCTGGCTTCAGCAAAAATCACAACAGCCACTAACGTAGTTGACAAGATTAGACAGTCTCAAAGTGACCTCTTTAATATTTATGGACCTTTCTAAAGCCCTTGATACTGTCCTGATGTCACTTTAATTAATGCAAAAATCTCTCTCTACGTTGTTTGGTTTTCCACCATCTGCGGTTTCATAAATATCGGCTAAGGAAGCAAGCAGTTTTTTAGGACATTACTCTTCCGACCTCCATATGCATTTATTTTTTTTTATTAATGAGTCCCGCCCACATTTTGCAAAGTGTTTTATTTAAACGATAAGTCCAACGCCCCCCTTCAAATACTGCCAAATTGTGTAGAATGTCATTATACAAGAACAAAGGCCAAAGCTGTCATAAATGTCCAGATATAGTATTTTAAAATATTTTTTTTATATGCCCACTTTCACCCACCTGCTTACATTTGTTGCAAACTTCACAGAAATTCTGCCTGCAAATTTAACCTAAATCGGTTTGGTGGTTTCGGAGTTTCAGAGCTGGAACCAACCATACCCGTTCACAAAATTGTATTAAAATACGATGAGTGGTGTCTGAGTTCGACAACTGCGCCATCTATTGAGTCAAAATGTATCCTATCTTTTAAGTTTTAACCAACCTACCCATTCACCAAATTTAATTGAAATCGGTTGAGGGATTTCAGAGTTAGAACCATGCACTTAGTACTTAGCTTGAAATGGAGTAACACTTGAGTAAGACCTTTAATGCTCAGCTTCCTTTAAAGTGATAGAGCAAATAATACGCGTAAACCTTCCCTGAGAAAATCCGATCATATCAGTGGAAACCGCATTGAAAAAAGTTCATTGGTTTTCGAGATTAGCGGCAACAACTGTTTTTTGCGACTGTCCTTTACACGGATGTATGGATGGGTGGATTGTCTGTACATAGAAGAATTTCCTTAAGAAATGTCACATTTTTCTTTTTTTGAGTCGTCTTTTAGCAGTTTGTAATAATTGAATTTAAAGTTATTAAGCTTTCACTATATCATAAATTAATTTAATGTTTTAATGTGTAACCATCCAATTTAAGAAAGTTTATTGCATTTCTGTTGGCTGAAAAATAATGACTCTTCTACAGAAACTTGGCATCACTAGCCTCAAAGTTGAACCCGCTTTTCTGCATTTTTTATTTCAATTTAACCATCATTAATTAAATTACCTGTTATATTTATTTAGCAATTTAAAATAATTTCCAAAATAAAAAAATCAGTTTACTGCTCAAAAATGCTATAAGTGAATTATAAATACCCAACACACCATTGCAGGTGTAATCTCTTAATTTAAAGTAAAGTATCGATGATAACACCCGTGAGGCCGTGAGGAGATGTGCAAATCCCATAAATTGAGTATATAAATGCAAATTGCCAGCTCCAGTGAACTGAAAACCAACCAACTGACTGTGAATGTCAATTTATATTGGGTATAATATTTTTTATCCTCGCTATGTGTGTGTGGGTGTGCCATCCAAAAAACGGATGACATTCTCGTGTGTGTCAACATTGCCATCATCATTCGATTGCCAACAAAGTCAAATCGTAATGGCGGAATTTTTTTTTTAACAACTGTGATTTAAAAATTCGCACCGAGACACGCTCAATTCGCATTAATTAAATGATTTTTTGTACGCGGGGTGGGGGGCGTTGTTGTACTGCCTGGCGTTTATGCTTTCTCTGATGACTGGCCAGCGTAATACAACCGATGTAACATGGCCATTTGTCCTGGCGCGCAGTAGTTGCATGAAATTGAACAAGTGCATCTGAAATTGATAGCGCGGCCATTTAACCGATCCGATAGCGTTAGCGTTGTGTGCTGACAAACACATTGCGGGTTTTAATTTTAATTTAATGTCACAGGGTGGTGTGGGGTTATTGATATTTCTTTTTTTTTAATCGGAAATTTTGTTAACTTCTCAAAGAAAAATGGACCGATGACTCCGCCAGCCCAAAGTGACATTTTCGGGATGCATTGGGCGCTCTTGGATCTCATGTAGATCGTCCAAAATTTGACAGTTTTGTTTGTTGACGTACCCATTTATCGTAAAATAGACGAAGCGCGTGAAACGTTGCCCAAACAGGACACATTTGCACGTATTGTTGAACGCTATGTCCATCAATGGTGATTTGACAAAACAGACTGAATGAATGACAGTCAATTTGACAGATGTAGCTTCATCAACATGGCCGCTTTCAACTGTCAAAGTTTGTAGGTCCCTTCCCTATTGGAGGACCCTGTACTTTTGATCTCGCTCGTTCATAATTTGTTCTACCACGGAGTTTAAGTTTGCGCCTAATGGTAGGCTCAGTTTTTCTCCACTAACCTATCACGCGAACTGTCATTTTATTGACGCGATCGCCTGTTTTTTTTTCCTCCGACAGACTAAGATCGCTGGATTTTTTGTTCATATTATTCGGAAATATTTTCGTGGTATCCTTCACTCAAAAAGGAAAAAATCCTTACACCAACCCCCATCCATCTTTTCAGGTATCCAATTTTCCGAAAACCCAAGCAGTTGGCAGTTGTAACGCCTCACCCTTGACACTGTCTTCAGAGGCCTCTTCTGCTGCACTCACCGAGGACAACGACCCCCCTTCAATGTGTGAACATCCCAGCCCACTCGCACACGCCTTTTCAACAACAAATGAACCCTTTTCTCGCCAGTCCTCCTCCCACAAACTGTATGCGGATCCCCTATGCCGATGACCAAAAACAGGCACAAACAAAAGGCAACAAAAATCAGGAAAAAAAACAACACACCACCAAGCAAGGATGATTTCCTGTGAGTGATGGACTGCCATTATACAATAGTGATGTACACACATAATAGCTGTTCCGTCAAAGCGCGCACATATATAAAATAATATAAATCTCCTCTCGTGCCACAATCGTAGAAAAGGCATAAAATTGCATTTTCTGCATTTGTAGATGTGTACCTACACATAGAGTTTCGCGAGTACAATATCCTGTATACGAGTGGTGGGGCAGGGGCCGACCTATATATGTATCCCCTTTCTAGGTCAATGAAGAATATTTTTTTAGGACATCCTTTCTATAGTGAAACAGAAAAAATTTCCAAAATTCCACAGATTTTATCCCTAATAGCTCATCAATGGGGGAGGAAGAAGAAAAAACTTCCAGAAATAATCAAGGATAAATTGAAGCTAATGTACAGAGGGAAAAGTATCCTTAATCGTAAATCACCCAATCTCTCATCGCCGCTTGGCATTTTTGCAGGATACCAACGAAGCGCGCGCACATCGTCGTCGTTTCTTCAGAGACGCATACTCTCCAAAAAAAATTGTGCCCTCTTCTCTTTCTCTCACTGTACACCGACACAAGGACATTTATTTGATGGTGTCTTCGTAGTAAAATAAGCATTAGAATTATTGTATGCGGAGAGAAGAAAGTAATAACTGTGTCGATTGGCTTATTTATATGGAGAGGGGGGATATGTGTGATTCTTTTCGATTCTGCTGGCAGGATAATGAAATTTTGCCAAAACCAATAGCTGCTCGAAGGTGATGTTAAATGGATGTTAAATGCACTTTGTGGAATTTATTTGCTGCTCTCTGATGGGCTTCGATGTCAAACAGGCTCGAGATGGACTCGAAAGTAGGTGCGCTTTTCGTCCTGGATTTTGCTTTGGACTTGTAATCAAATTTACTTAAATTGAATTTTACTGAGAATTGTTTAACAAAAACTGTTTCATTAAATAGTTCGGACAACAACCGATTGGAAAATCAGAAAAAAAACATTAACTGAATTTCAAAATACAGTGGAAGTCACTTATAACGACCTCGCTTATACTAAGAACCAGTTCCTTATAACGTCCACTTGCATTTCATTTGGTTGGTTCATTGTATTTTAAGCTATTCGACATATAACGGATATAACGTCTTCGACTCTGCGAAATGTCGGATATAACGACCAGTTTTTTTGGAAAAAATCGGTCCTTGTCGTCTGAATGAGATAAAATCAAAAAAAAAATGTTTCTGTTAATTATTATGGTAGTTTGTTTGATGTGTCGCCGTGAAAGCTGCTTTTAAATTAGTTGTGTTTTACGCGTCTTTAACAAAAGAGTTAGCATTTTGTGTGATTTTGTTTAATTTATTCCTGAATATTTGTGGAAGGAAGTTGGATATAGCGACCACCGCTTATAACGACCTTATTTCATTGGTCCCTGCACCGTCGTTATAAGCGACTTCAATTGTATTACATAAGCTTAAGCTTACTTAAAGAAGCCCACTTAAGTGGGCTTTTATAACAAGCTTAATAGCTGGTTTTAGGGAATCAGCCCCCGATTAACTAGAAACTAAGTGCGAGAACTCTGCACCAACTAAAAATGATGAAAAACGTGTCCCAGGGTTCTCCAAGATCCTCCTTACCGTTTTAAAGGTTAATTTCCTAAATTGTAAACTCATGGCGAGTTGATTTTAAACCTTCTACGTTTGGAACGCTGTATTAAATTTTTCCAAAAGGAAGCAGGCCTCTTCCAGCTAAGAATATTTACGAGAGGTTGCGAGTGAGTGGATGTTGGAAACCACTAATCAGTAAGCAATTTAAAGCAAAAATTCTCATCACGAGCTCGCATTATGCGATTTTCGAACAAATCACGATAAACAGCTGTCAAATGTGTACTAAAATGTACTAAATGATAAATTCCGTCACCCAACGCGACCGTTCCAATTTGGTGCATTTTTCGAGAGCCTGCCGTAATTTTTTCCTATTTGTACCTTTTTTTGAGTCGGAAAAGGTAGTTTGCAAATTTTTCACGAACTGTCAATTTCCAAATAAATGAGGTTAAAATGTGAAGCGGTTACCTATCACAATAGAATGTGAGTGTTAAGTGATCTTTAAGTCGACTATGTTGGTCTGGAGTATGTTGTATATGTAACCGGAATGCTAAAACTAGATTGGTTGGAAACGTCACTTTTCCTACGTCAGCCACATATGCGAACTGTCAACTTAGTACTCTGTCACGGATTTCTTGACTAGATTCATTGGCTACCCGTCCCTAAACGTCAACTGGAAAAGCAGTGTATGTGACCGATTTAGGCCAATCACAACTGAGATAACTCCAAGTCAGCCAGCTGTCAGACTTACTTAAACATATACTTGAACCAATACTTGTTAAATATTGTGCGAAAATTCTAAATATGCAGAATAGTTCCAGAACTGGCACTCTTTTCTTCCACTGAACCTTTTTTGTTTTGAGTTTTACAGAATTCTGCAGCGTCACCCTGAGTTACCTATATGTGTCGTTTGTACCCTTTTTGTGTTAATTTAATCTGTTTGTTTTGGTCTTTAATTATTATTTAATTATTAGCAATAGGTTTCGTATTTCAACAAAAATAATGCGTTTTTTTCATAGAAATAAACTGTCAGTTTTAAGACGTTTCCCTTGAGATGGTCTTAATATTAACCAATTCTAAGTTACTACTAAGAATCACACTATTAGATTCCCAAAACATCTTTTCAAGAATCTTATAAATGAATTATTAAGGCCATTCATGAATTAAGAGTTTCTGGATTTTTGTCCGCGCGTTTTGTTCTCTTTTGCTTTCTCTGTGTGATTTTCATATGGAAAATTCTGACATTTGAGACTATCAAGGATAAGTTAAAAATTCTGACATTTGTTATCATTTTTTTCACATCGAAAACCGAATAAAGCAGGAACTTCTGAACACACTTTTCACTTCACCACTCCGGGAGAAAAAAGATCTTGTGCATAGTTGTTTTGATAATTTTCTCCAAAACTTCAAGTCCGGAATTTTGTGCCATCTTAATTGTTACTTTCTGAATAGGTACCATTGGAGTATTGAGCATAAACTATCAAAAAATCAGAGGTTTTTTAAGAATTAAAAGGAAGGCCGGAGTTTGATCAAAATTGCAATGAATGAGAAAGTTTCGTGCGACCCAGTCATGCACAATTCTCCCCACAAAATGGTTTAATTTGGCATTTTCTTGATGACATTTTGTTCAGGGGCATACAAAAATTGACTTGTTTTGTTATTGAGTTCTTGTCCTACCCATCTTAATGTAATTTTTAAAAAGTTTTCGAACTTGAGGGAAGTCAATTTCGAAAGGAAAGTAGTCAAACTCGGAGTATGAAGTCAGATTTGAGTAGGACTATCTGTTATGTTATAGAGCTGCTTTAGACAAGTCATGTCATGAATGTTTTAATGAAATTTGACAAAAGCGTCAATACTTGTAAGAGATTTAATGTGGATTACAAATTCATTGGGTGATAAATTGACCAAAGGACATACTGCCACTAGTCCAATATTAGCGACGACGAATTGTGTGTTTATACTTTCAAATGAATTTAGGGACAAAAGAGGAACACAAAGGATTTTCTATTTTATTTAGGTGCATTTGTTCAAATATATTGACGTAGATAAGCTTCTTTTCAGAGGTTTTGAAACAGAGCTTTTAGATCTACATAGTTTTGTCTTGAAAACATAGATGAACTGTGGATTTTTGTGTAGGTATAGTTTTTCCCTCAGTTTTCATAATTCCACAGAATTGTTACCCAACTTTTCCACTTTTCACAAATTTCAACTGTCAATGGTTAAAAAGTAAACAGTTGGCGCAACAGACCTATATAAATGCCTGTCTTTCCGCTGTCAATCGTGTGCGGGCGATTTTTTATCTCATACCAAATATGAATTCTATATCACAAATGAAAACAATTTACAAAATTTATGAGATCCACAAAGTAGGCAATGAAAATTTACACATTTATTCCTAATTTAGAACAACATACTTTTAGTTGACCAACCACTTGAGGTGATCTCTCTTTTTTTATACCTGTGATATTTCAGTCACTTTTGTAAAACCCTTGTTGATCCACTGAGCTAATCTGTCACTTTTTTTAAAAACTGGGTTGTTAGATAAGGTTCGTCAAATTTTAGTCTTTTTCTAATCCATAACTACCATTGCTTTACGCATGGTGCAGTGGTTACAGTGTTTCCTTGGGACCAACGATGAATTTTGTAGCCGGAACTAAAAACTTTGGGATTTTTCAATAAAAAAAAAATCAGTTACTATCATTGATTACAACTGATATTTATAAAAAATATCCCGCGGTACTAATAATCATTTTTAGTTTACAGGAACATTTTTCGAACTCACAATGGCGACACTTTCCATACAAAATTGCATATTGTGACCTACAAAATATTTAAGGGTTTTAAAGCGAAATCGATTTGGTTATGACTGACAAGAAGTGACGTTATCAATAGCGCTGAACTAAATTCGCAGAGTAGATAATCAAAACAGCTCTTAGTATCATTTTCGAAAACTCTACAGCGAAGGTATCCCCGAAGTCTCAACGAAACTTATGGTATCCGCTTATCGGACCTGAACCCTTCTGTGGAGTCAGTAAAAACCATTTCAGGGGATACATCAAAAAGGCTATCACGTTTTGAATTCAATGAAGTCTGGCTTAAAACTCTTGGGCAGAACTGCACCAGACACTTTCTCCCCAAATTCTCTCCCAGAAAATCCTACTTCCTGATTAATTTAGACAATAGGCTTCTTTAGGAAGCCGCAGTCCCGCTTTACAAACTAATCTAATCTACTCTATGGTATTTTTTTAAGCATCTTCACTTCTACCACTAACTTCAGGAATTTATTGAAAAGACGTCACTTTAATTGATTTCTATTTCGCTCGGAGTGTGGTAACAATTCACGCCTTCAAGAAAAGTAGTTCTCAGAACTATCATTTTTGAAAAACCCCAGAAGCCAGTCTCAGTCTTAGTCTCTCTCAGTCTATTTAAGTCTTCATTTTTCACACTATTCATAACCGAAACTTGCAAATTTGTTAAACAGACATTTACTGCTGGCATCCGGTTCGAAGGACCAACTTAAGTTCAGCCGTTTACAACCATTCAATGCTAAATACACTGCAAACACTCGCTGTCGCTTAAAACCCCTCGACTCGATGACATCCTTCAATAATTAAACTTAATTCCGTCTCTTCATTTGTCTTCCAAGAAATTCCATTCAGTGTTGTATAAAATCTCAGCACATGTACACGACTTTTGACAGATTAAAAAACACTCGAATCTTTGCTAAAATCCCCCTCCCCCAATTCAAACTGCAGTAGCGCTCCTCGGAGGGATTAAAAATAACAAGAAGAAGAAGAAAATTCCAACATCCTGCTTAATTCGTATTTTTCTTCACTCTTCGAAATGAGTTGAAAAAACATTACAAGTTGAAACACCCTTCTTCGTCGTAGTCGTCTTCCAGCAAGAGGATTAACATCCTTCAAAGGACGAGCGAGTTTCATCATCATTCGTAATGAATCAAAATGTTCTTAACCTTTCCCGCACACTCACACACACATACACACACACTCACAGACTCATTAAAACAACAACAACAGAGAAAAAAAAACTCGATTCAATTGGCATTCGTTGTACTCTAAAGTATGTTACATGCATTTTGCGGCAGGATTCAGTTCAGATGGGCGGCCGAGGGGAGCCGAAGGCTAAGACGACCGGCTAATGTCCTTGTATGAGTGTATTCACTTTTTTTCCCATCTTTACTTATGTTTTAGGGGTTGAAAATCCCTTCAAAACTTGGCAATTCGCCAAAAGACAATACCAAATCTCGCTGCTCTCCTGCATATCAAATTTCAAAAAAAAACCGTTGGAACCTACTAACTCAAGGCGGCGATTTTTTACAAATCCTTTATTTTCTTACTCCTTTTTAATTCTCATCTGTGGACGAGAAGGACAGAACAAGGCAAGAAAAAAAACAACAGCAAAAAGTATGCACCACGTAATCCGAAAATGAAAATTTTCTCACTCACGCGCTAAGCTTTCTCTCTCGCAATGCCACTCACACACACACGACACACACACTCATGCGGAATAATTGCGCTTACCCCAAAAATTGTTGGAGACTTTTTTTTTGGAAATTATTTTCTGCACGAAACGCGAGCGAGAGAAACAGAGACACGGACTACGGACAGGGACACCCTTTTTCGTCGTCGTCCTTCAACCAAATCGAAGAGAGCAATTTAAGGGTGGTGGTGTAGTGTATAGAGATTTTTTTTTTCACCTTTAATTTCTAGTTTCACTAAATTCTTTTCTTCATCATCGCTTTTGCTGTATTTTTTCAATTCACGCCACGTAACTGATCACATTATCCTTCAGTTGGTGTTGGAATTTTTTGACAAAACTGAACTGAACTGTATTTATTGAGCAACTCCTGAGCAGTGTTGGAATTTTTGTCACTATCAACGATTAGTACTCGGGGATAAAAAACGTCTACTCGCGAGAGGGTTACACACCGAACTGAGGCGTTCGATGCAAGCGAAAATTTGCTATGTGTAAAGGAGCTTTTGGTGGCGTTCCAAAGCCCATTATAACAAGTCTGCGGGGTGGCAAGCTCCTATTTTGGCGCGGTGTGTCTGTGTGGCGGTGGGTCAGCCATCAGCAGCAGTTGTAGAGAAGGCCTTGAAAAAACGGAAATTAATGTTGGCTCTCTTGGCGTTTCGCACAATGCGGTGCGCGGTGAGCACTGAGAACTGAGAGCTCTCCGAACTCCGATTGGAAGGTCTGCTGCTGCCCTGTTGGGTAGCTGGAATTCGAAAGGTGTCTTCTTAACTGGTTCGAGCATGAGCTACGAAAATTCATACTTCCCATCGGGTACAGAGTACAGTAAAAGCTGAAACTGTGAAAAGGGTTTGGTGGACATTGCTTTTAGTCGGTTGCTCTTCATTTTAACAACCTTTTTCTTGAACTGTAGAGAAATCTCTGCAGGCGCAATCATTTCGTCTTGAAAATAAGTTGATGCAGTAGGGAATAAAAGTTATTTTTATATATTTTTGCTCAAAGTTGAAGGTCAAGTGCTGATAGGGTGAGTTATGGAACGAGCTGTCGGGAGCTCTCGGGAGCACTGCTTCTTGCGATATAAAAATAACATTAACAGCTGAACCGGATACAGAAAATTAAACAAAAAGATCGTCCACGGGACATAACGCCGCACTCAACTGGACGCTTATCGTAACTGCTCATATTATGTGTGATATAAACTGAGACTGCGACTGCGTACTTTCTTATCAAGCTAAGAAGAACAACAATAACTTTTGCCCATATCTTATACAGTTAAGTGACTGCATGACTCCAACTTCTTCATCTGCTCACAAGCTTCTAAATCGATCTGATCTTGGCACTCAGTCCGTGGATCGCTCTACACAATCGAACTCACCTGTAACAAAGGTCAAGCACGTCAGCTCAGGGGTGGAATGGAGTCATCCGTAAACGAGCAATACGTGACGGAATTTGTTTTTGTTTCATAAATGTTAAATCGACTTAAAACCGTGCAGTTCGATCACGAATGCGGTGATTCGGGCCGTGACTCTGAGATCGTGCTCATAGTATTTTATTTTACTTACTTGTATGCATGTTAAAGTGGCTCTCGGTGAGAGAAGCACTTAGGCCGTTAGTCGGCCCATTGTGCATACCACTGGTGTGGGGGTTCCTTAACCGGTTACTCATGTAAACCATTTGCCACCCTTGATAAAGCTAAGAATATTAGCAGCACTGATGGAGCTTAGATCACTTAGATAATTGAGGAAGTAGTTACCTAAGTAAGCCCTCCTTAAACTGGATGGGGCGGGGCAGCTGCAGAGAGTGGGTGACAGACTCATCTTCCTCCTCATCCATGCAACTTCTGCAAAATTCATTATATGGCAGTCCGAGTCTACGCACGCGTGTCTGCCCAGAATACAATGCCCGGTAATGACATTAGCGATTAGCGAGATTCTAGATCTGTTGAGTCGCAGAAGCCTCTTGGTTATTTTAGTGTCCAGGGTTGGACAAGTAAGCCTAGCAACGTCGCAGTATCCTAGATGTTTCCATCTATGACTTGCTTTACCTGTTTCGTCCGCGTGAATGAGTTGTTTAGCGTAGGATAGCGGAGCATGAACGTTGTGCAGACTGATACTATCAACGCCGAAAGAGCCTTTTCTCGCCAATTCGTCAGCTGCACAGTTCCCCGGGATGTTACTGTGTCCCAGAACCCAGCAAAGGGTGAGGTTGTTCTGTTTAGCTATCTCGTTGAGAGATACGCGGAAATCTTCCACCGCCTTAGATTTTAATACGCTGGATACTAGGTATCTAATGGCAGCCTGGCTGTCTATGTATATAACTATATCCCTACTTGATACTGTATTAATTGACAGCCAAGCTGTGGCTTGACGAATGGCTGTGATTTCGGCTTGAAAGACACTACAGTGCTTTGGTAGGGAGAAGGAGAGACCCAGGCTTAGTTCTTCTGAGAAGACCCCTGCTCCGACTCCCTCTGTTGTTTTGGAACCGTCCGTGAATATTGACAGTGCTCCTTCGTGTAGGACATTCAGAGAGTCCCATTGGGATCTGTCCGGTATTTCAATTGTGAAGCCTTTTTCGAAGTCTATCTTCGTAGGCAAGTAATCAGTAGTGATGGGTAAGGGGTTAATCGACCGGATGATGCTGGCATGACCAGTTGATTGTTCTCTCCAGTGCCCCCCTTCCCTTAGTCTGATTGCCGCGTTTGTGGCGTATTTCTTGCTGACGATGTCTAGAGGAAGAAGGTTGAGCATTGTTTGTAGAGCAGCGGTGGGAGAAGTCCTCAATGCGCCAGTGATGCTAATACAAGCCAAGCGTTGAGTCTTCTCGAGGACCTTCAGATTGGAGCTCTTCTCCAGGGCCGGCCAATCGGTCTAATGACCGCGGTGTAAAGCCAGTGAATTATGCTTGGTTGGAGGCCCCATCTCGAGCCTACAGCCCTTTTACAGGAGTACAGAGCCGACAGGGATTTTCTAGCTCGCTCGGCAATGTTATCTCTCGATAAAAAGTGGCCCCGAACTGTAAGCCCACAAACTCCAAATCCGAAGTTTGAAAGAAATCCGTCCAGCCGTTTGCGCTGCAGAGCTCAGGAAAGACAGACAGACGGACAGACGGACCCACTTTTTTGAGTTCCTCTATCATCGTAATGTTAGATTTGATTAAAATCTCGAGTTCGATTTTTTGTACGATTACAATACCTTTCTCTTACTACGTATACGAGAAAGTTGAAAACCCTTATTAAAAAAAAAAACGACAAATTTACAATTTTTAATATTATACTCTTCGTTTTATTACAAAAAGGTAATTATCTAATTTTCTATTAATATGGGTTAGACTTAAGAGGATCTACCAAAAACTTAAAGAATATTATTCAATTTAATTATATTTAGATTTTCTATAATACATACTATTTTAATTAGTTTTTTAACAAAAGAAAAGTCAAATTGAAAACTTCAAATATTGTAAAACCCAAACATTAAAATTTTATATATAAATATCCCGAGCCTGTTATTTTAAATACAGGATCTCTTTTTTAAATAATGTTTATGCATCAACACTCTTCGATTTGTGTTGGTTTAATATTTTTAAGCTTTTTTGTTTTCACTCGAAAAGCTTTTGTTTCTTTTAGCAGCCTTAGAACAGACCTTTTGTTTAATTATAGAAAGAGAAACTTACCAACTACAATTGTCTTATATAAAAATTAGTAATTCAAATTTAAATTATATCTATACGTGTCCTTAAAAAATAAATATATGCATTTTTATATATTTCTATATTAGTGCTAAGCGTAATTGTGGAAATTTTATTTTCAATTGAACTTTTTCAATATTGTTTTTTTTTTTTAATAGAAATACACATTACAAATCGAATGACCAATAATAGTTTCAGTGTCTGTTTTACTGTCAAACTGGGGCTTACAATTTTTATATAATACATTTTGTTTGCACACGTTTTGCAAACGTTACAATGCAAAAGAATTTTTTGTTTTTTTTTACAAATGGTTGGTTATGGTTTTTTTTTAATATTTTACAAGTTTGAATGGATTGTAATATAACAAAAATAATGGCAGTTTATTTGCTGTTGCTGTAACATAAAAAAATATACAACTTATGTAGAAATGATAAAACGAATTTGTCGATATATGACTATGTCCTGATATTTTTACTAACGTGGTCAACTTTTATGGTCTCTTACTGTAATTTTACTGAATTTTTACCGACATTTTAAGCGCATGCAGAGCTACAGTGATTGTCAGTTATAAATGCAATAGAGTTGAAGATCCAGCCATCGTTGAATTGAATTGGTTGAAGCTTAGTACGCTTAAATGTTTAGTTAAGGTCGGAGTTAGAGTTGTTAGTGGGAGAGAAAACAAGAAACTAAGGATTAAATGCTTCAAACTACATAGAAAAGTTGTAAAACCAGGGGTGACAGCACGTAACTTGATAAAATCGAGTTCAGTCGATACAATCGTTCTCTGGCAGCACTTAATTTGTTTCGATCGAGGACAATCGGTTAAGGACAGTTGGTTGAAACAAATTAGGTGCTGCCAGAGCTCGATTGTATCAAGTTACATGCTGCTACCCCAGCGTCTGTCTTTCATTTTAGTCTGTTGATTTAAAATGTTTTTTTAGTAAGTTAGTTATGAGGAAAACTTATTATTAACTAACAATCCATGCGTCATGGTCAAGATATATACCCCGACAACTCATCTACGAAAAAAGAACAGGGAGCCAACTATATAATTCGATTCTACTTTCGATTCTATTCGAAAGTTGTTCCGATTCTACTTTTAAACGGAAATGTTTTATTTGAAAGTAGAATTTGACCTATTTTCGAATAGAATTGAAAGTAGAATCGAATTACATAGTAGACCCCCAGAAAATAAATCCACGCCGACTCATGTTGCAGACAGTCTCATTCACAGTTTAGGATCTCATTTTCGAACATCATTTGAGTATGTTTAGAGGCCAATTTCTTCCTTTAATTCCTACGCCGATGCCCTCTTTCAAGGTGGATGAAATGTCCTAACAAATGGACACTCGAAGCACTTGCATAACGAATGAAACCCATTTCTGTAAGAGATTTCCAAGACGGATTGTGATCTTATCTAGCTTCAGACGAATGATTGAAAGTGTTCAACTCTTGGACTCAGTATCGATGGATGTTCTACCTCTCAACCAGTTTTGTTTGATTGGTTCCTTCTTTACAAATTCCATATGTACTTTAATATTAGTGCGTTAGTTGTCCCTAATCAAAAGAGAGTTTAGTTTCGGTTAGTGGGATGGGGGATCTAGTATATACCTATGAATTTGTAAAGCGACTTGGAAAACATCTTCAGAGACTGAATTTCACAAGTTTGATGTGTTTTTCTTCGAAAAGTTTGTCTTTAAAATGGAATAATGTTCATAAAAATAGGCTACATTGAGCGATTTCATTGTTGGGCATGGAGAACTTGTTCTTTCAATCAGTGTAATGAGTAAAACATCCAACATTCCAACCCGGAGGGACAACTCAGTAGAGGAAGACCTCGCCTTAGGTGGCGCGCACAAGTGGAAGGGGACCTCAACCAACTTGGAGTGCGCAACTGGAGGCAGTTAGCCAAAGATCGCGATAAGTGGAGAGGCGTATTGGTTGAGGCCCAGGTCCACCACGGACTGAAGCGCCCCTAAGTGCCGTTTGCTTGTCAAACTAAACTCAAGTTGTGAATCATAACTTAAATTGCTCAGAAGTACACAAATGTCAAACTCAAAAGTGTAATTCTGTCCACAGCAAATTAAATAGGCAGTTCAAAGCTCAACTTGTTTGGGCCGAAAGTGAAAAACAACAAATTGTCAAGACATTTGGTCATTTCGTACACCAATGGCTGATTTTTGAGACAAAGTTGAACAAGAGTTGAACTCAATAATCGACATCCATTTAATTGAAGGTTTAGGTCCACTACAAATGGTTGATTCGACTTGAATCAAGTTTAAAGTCTGTTTTTGGTCTGAACAAGGTTTTTGAAAATTTCCCACCAGTACTTTTCCAATGCAACCTTCAATCAAACTCGATTCAAACGACTTGTTTTGAACGGATGTTAGAGTTTACAGGCATTTTAGAAAGGGGTTCCACAAGGTTCTATTCTGGGTCCCTTGGTTTTATTTTGAGCGTTTTTTCATAGAAAAAGTTGCGACTTCATTCTAAATAACTTCATTTCGTTAGTTACGTCCTTCTTGACCAATCGTCGACCATATCAGTTAACCATGAGTTTAAAATTAAAACTATTAGTGCAAAATTAAAACTGTTAGTGCAAAAAAATCGTAGAAAACCATGCAAAGCGGATTAGAAAAAGAATGAGAAGAGATGCGGTGGTGACATGCAGATCATTGTTGTATTAAAAGACATCCAATTGTTTATAGAAGCAGCAGGTAAAAGAATCACTTGTCAAAGCTTGCGGCTTAAAACTCACATGCATTAGACCATCTTTTGCAAAATTACCAAGTCCACACCTGGACCATTGGCGACTCGAACCCATAAAAAATAAAATAAGCTTAGGAATACCTTCTGTTTTTTTTTTATAAATGTATTGAGTCAATTTTTCTAAAGTTTGCTAGGCTTGTCCGTACAGTTCTTTAAGGTTGCGTTTCATACATGTTTAAGTTGTGTAGAAGCGATATTGCTAATTTCAATCTAATTACAACAATCGATTACATACGATAGACAATTTGAGACATTTTGCGATCCAAAACAAAAACGATTTGACTCTAAATTCAATTTATTTACCATACCCAGCAGGACTTTCCTCCACAATTAGCAATATCACTTCACATCGTACAGACTATTGTTTATAATATTTATGTTTGTTCATTGTGTATCTTTTTATATATATAAATGTATATAAATAATTTAAATACTAAGTCAATATATATTGCGAAAAACTTAATAACGAAAATCAAAACTAAATATTTAAATGAACAAAGTGGAATTTCTTTCAGTAGTATGTGTTTAAATTTAAAAAAAAACAACATAAATATTATTTCTTGGAAAATTGTTGTGTTTTTTCTGTTAAAATTAAATTTATTTAATTTAACAGATAACTATTGATGGATTTGTTTTTAAAATTTTTTGTAAAAAATAAACAATATTATTTAGCTAAAAGTAATTTAGTGACTAAGAATAAATATTTATATACTTAACAGTTGTTTATTGTTGTTTGTTGTATGTGTATGAAGTATTAAGTCTTTTGTAGGTTTATGTTGGGCACATTTTCAATGTTCTCTTTTTGCGCCGATGTTAACGATGTCATCTGGACGCGATGCCGGTCATCTTCGTCGTCGTCGAGGGGTTTTCGACTTGACGCGGGCGGTGTTAGGAGACCGTCGGGGCACTTGAGCCCCGTGGCAGGTGAGGCTTCGGTTTTAATTGTCTTTTCCATTACCGATTGCTGTTCGCTTATGAGGAAGGCACGGTCCTAGATGGGAGGGGAATGGGTAAAGAAATTCGTTAGAGATGGATATCGTTACTCTAGGCACACTTTGAAGCATTCATCGATGATAAATTGAAAGAAAAAAAATACTTACAAACATCGCCATGGAAGTGGTGTGCGTTTGAATGATGTGCGAGTCATCGGTGACAATGTTCGGACACCAATGGGCCATTCCGCACTTGGACGACACTTGTTCGCGTTGCTCCAGCAAATACAGATGCTCCGATTCTTCGCTGATCACCTGGAAGAATGACTCCATCCAGCGGGCGCACGGCTGTATCGTTCCCCAATCCAGACCCGACACCCTCAGAGCTGTTTCTCTGCAAAAAACAACAAACACAACCTTTATAAAAGACCTTCAACTCGACTCAACTGTCAACCTACTTGTTAAATGTGTGACTGATCGCAGCGGCTGCTATTACCGAATACGGATAGTTTCCAATGCACACATCCAGCGAACACAAGTCCAACAGCTGGGCCGTCTGGACGAATTGCAGTCCAGAGAATTGCGGGTAGATGAACGCATCGTCGACTTCTTCCTTCTTGTTGATGTCTCCATCCCTGGCCGTTAGTGACGCTGGTGTTCGATTGCTGGTATTCAACTGCATATAGACACCCAGCCAACCCATCGCAGTCACAGGACTAATGCTCCAGTCTAAGGCCTGCAGCAATATAATCTCGTGCTGAAGAATGTCCTCCTCCTGGCAAGCGCCGTCGGTCACGTAGGCGAATTCAGCAATTTTTGGCGGATAGATTTCCTCGACTTTAGCCGCGATAAACAGGCATGTTATCCCGATCAGCTGGAGGTGAGTCTTTTGTACTCTCTTCTGTGTGCTCAAGTACCGATCCAAATAGTCGACCGCCAGGTAATACGTTTCTCGGTGTAACTTATACACTTCGCACACTTCGATCAACCAATCGAGAAGGATCGCCCGCATGCGCGGCTGCAAGCCCGGATGATTGTCCAACATTGTTGAATCGCGGAGGAATGACGCTTGTTCGTCTTTTTTGCACATGAGATTCCACACATCGATTGCATTGGCCCACGATAGAGCGGGCAGTGGACACATGCGTGGTTCGGTCGGTTCCACGGGTGTCATGCAGTCATACATGGTCACATAGTCGTCGAAAGACTTGATTTTCGGCTGTGACTTCTCCACGAGCGTTTGATTGCATTCACTGTCCGATGATTCGGAAACCGATTCGAATGATGTGTACGATGCGGATTCTGGAACAATGACATCATCGATGCTGTTTGGACTGTCTGGGATGGGTAGATCGTAGCTGGGCGGGGCACAGTCCGAGCTGCGCGTATCGATTTCATTGACGAGCTCATCGACCGGTGACGGGTAGACTGACGATGCGACGGAACTTGTGGGATCGCTGTTTTGTTGTGGATAGCAGGAGGATGTGAATTGGCGTTTGGCCGACGGGCCCTCAAGACCCAGTTCGGGGTCCTGAAAAGAGACGAGAGGAAAGTTAGAAAATGTCCAGGGGGTGGTATATTTTTTAGAATTTTTAACTGAAGCAGTTCGGAACTCGGATTCGGGTATAAGACTCAAGAGTCGGTTAAATGGGGTTGGATCTAGGCAGCGCGATTGATAAGAAAGGCTTTTTTGAAGCTACTTTTGATCAAAATTGAATATTGGACACTGGGCGGTTGGTATCTTCGCTACATATATTTGTGTACTACTTTTGGGCGTGTTCAATCTTGAATTAAACAGAACGAATCAACAGTTTAAGCTTTTACGGGTGGTTTCGACACAAGCTAATCAAATGCAGAAAGTAGATATAGAACTCGGTGAGATGGGCAATTTTTTACTCCACAGATGGCGTCTCAATCAATTCGGGAGAGTGGTATTGATTTTAGCGATCGCTTACACAATTTTTACGCCTAAATTGCAACGGTTTTCTGTACCTGTGGTTTGGTTTTGTGGTTATGTTTCTTCTCAGTTCTAAAATAAGGAAAAGATCGCGAAAAACGGAGTTGCAGGGGCATTCAGGGGTGGAATCGCGTCGTCCGTGAACGAGCACGGGATGAAGTTAATTTTACATCTGCAACAAAAACAAATTTCGTCAAGTAATGCTCGTTCTTGGTAGAATCGGAAAACCTAAACGCGATCTAAATTTACCAAAGAGCATAGGTACCTAGTAGAAGCAGAGGCAAAGAATTGAGTTACATGGCAAATGATTCTGACAATGAGTTTCACTACAGACGGAGTACCACAAGGTTCTACTTTAGGTCCACTACAAATGGTTGATTCGACTTAAAACAAGTTTAAAGTCGGCTTTTGGTCTAAACAAGGATTTTGAAAATTTCCCATCAGTACTTTTCCAATGTAACCTTCAATCAAACTCGATTTAAACGACTTCTTTTGAACCGAAGTTAGAGTTTACAGACGTTTTAGAATAGGGTTCTGTTCTAGGTCCCTTGGTTTTTGTTTAATCCGAGTAAAAATACGTTTAGCGTGATCACGTTCTTTTGAAAAGGTGCTTCATATATCAAGTGCGTTCAAGAGCAAGATGGGTTAACACTGGCAAGTTACACAAATTCAACGTCATTCACCAGAGGTTTTTGAATGCCCGTGAGCTCTTTCGTTTTCCGTATTAACCGACCACCGAAAATGATATCGAAAGTTAAAAAACCCTCGCAATTATGGTTCACTTATTCCAATATACTCAAATTGTAGTAGATCCGTACCATTTCGGTGAATTTCCTTTTAAGAATGTATTTCATGTCAGCCACAAACACAGAAGGTGGGAGAAACCAGTTTTCTTTTTCAAAAAAAACAACCGTAACGCGACGTATCCGTTTTCGGTCTGAATTTAGTTAAAATTCACTTCAATTCGTGTTCTTCTTGCCGATTAACACAAACGCACACAGTAGAAACTTAAATTCACACTTATAACCGCCAAGGATGCTGCGGTATCCTTTTCTAAAAATATTCCCCAGTTGAAATACCGAAATAACGTCTGACTTGTCTGACACTAGCACAGGATCTGTGAAAATCTGGATCAGCAGGGATTCTTTTCTTGGAGTTTCTTTTTCTTTTTCTTTTTTTTTCTTCCTTTTCTTCGCTCAGCTTATTACTACCCCTCCAGGCGATGGTTATCCTTATTTCTCGTTTACCTAGATTTTGATTCCATTTCCATAATGCATAAGAGAGAGAGAGAGAGAGAATAAGAGAAACGTCTTTCTTCTCAGGTAGTTAAAACGGCAAATCTGCAGTAAATCACAAAATCTCCTACCGAAAAGATCGACCCAAGGCGAAGGGTCTATAATTCGAACGTGCATTTTGAAGAAGTTTGCAATTCCGTATAAATGTCGCATTTTTTTGTTTTACAACCCCCTAGGAGCAAGGACTACAACAATAATAATTATGATCAAGGATGTTGTGTGTGTATGACTGGACTGTCGATAGCCATTGCGTAATGTGCACGGTTATTGTTGTCATCCTGATCAATAAATCTTAAATGCCTTAAATCAGAGCAAATGCTTTGAAAAGGAAACTCCTTCCGTGACTTTAGGGGTGGCAGATGGCAGTTTTCAAAGTCTGTATGGATTATGTCCAGGTAATTGCAATTTCTTGGTGAATTAAGAAGGACGCGTTTGACAGCAAGATCGTCTATAGAAAACGACAGAATTTTTAGTAAAAACTGTGTTGCCAACCGTGCAGGTTAGAAGAGGTCGACTAGTGATGCTATCTCTCTTTTTGAACAATCTAGTTTAAGGTGATGAATTAAAAGGTTTTACACGTTTTTCAAGTCACACGATCACATGATCAATAGGAGTACGTGTAAAAATGACGATTGATGCGTTTGAAAGATCAGATTTCCATTGATGAACAAAAAATAGTCCTTGATTGGTCATTCTTTCCAGCTAATATCAAAGAGCTACACTTAATTGATCAAGTGGATGATCGATTTTTGGCGATATCAATTCAAAATACGTTAGCGATCGCGATTCATTTTAAAACTTAGTACGGTTTAAAGCGGACCCCTGATCGCGTCAAATTTAAAAACGTTCCTTGCTGGGACACACAACATCGACGAATCGGACAGAACATCACGATAGACAGCTATACTTTTGAGGTAGTTAGGAGCTTTGCCTACCTCGGCGCCGCTATCAATTCTGAAAATTATATCACCTCAGAAAACAAACGAAGAATCACGCTTGCCAACCGCTGTTACTTCGGCCTAAGGAGGCAATTGGAGGAGACTCTTTATAAGACCCTCATCATCCCAGTCCTGCTATATGGTGCAGAAGCATTGACGCTTTCAAGGGCGGATGAAGATCTCCTTGATCGTTTCGAACGAAAAATTCTTCGAGTGATTTTCGGTCCCGGTCTTTGAGAAGAAGATTTAACAGCGAACTCTACGAGTTGGACATCGACTAGATCAAAAAAGTACGCATCAGTAGTCTAAGATGGCTGGGACATCTAGATCGAATGGACACCAACGCTCCGGCCCGAAGAGTCTACGATTCCAGCCCGGAGGGACAACGTAGTATTGGAAGGCCACGCCTCAGGTGGCGCGCACAAGTGGAAGGGGACCTCAACCAACTTGAAGTGCGCAACTGGAGGCAGTTAGCCAAAGATCGCGCTAACTGGAGAGGCGCAGGTCCATCCCGGACTGTAGCGCCGCCTAAGTAAGTCAGTAAGTAAGTAAGTCCTTGCTGATCACTGATTGTTTTATGAAAAAAAGATCAAAATTGACACCGATCACTGGGTGATCAATAAAAATCCATTTCAGTGGTCAATCTTGCTGAAGGATGTTTTTACAATTGCCAACAATTGATCAACCAGCATTATTCGGATGTCAATCGATCGTTGTTTGACTGTCAAAAGATCAAACGAATCTCAATCGCTGATCGGCATAAAATGCATTCAAAAAATATATACCTAGTTCTGCCATAAATTCTGTTACAAAATTAAGAGCGCCAATCTCTTAAAACTAGGTAGTAACATATTGATCATTATGGAGTAGCAGACACGATCCAATGACAATCATTGCCAAGCCCTCTACCGATCGTCGACAAAAAACTATGACTAAGATATTATTTGATCAATTTGCTCGTAGTTTTGTTAGATCAGTGATCTAGTACTTTTCTTTCTTAACAAATCTGAGTCTTTCACAACTTTACCCTTTTCTGATGCTTTTTCAATTGATCAATAGAAATAATGTTCAAAATTTGTCACAAGATCGACAATAGATATGTAAGTTCAGAGTTTTGCTTTATTTTTTAAACGTTCAGCTGTTTTCCTCAAGAAATTGAAGTGGAGTCCTGCCAGAACCATACTGATCGAGAAAAACTGATCAATGATCAAGTCGGATCGGTTGTTCTTTAGTGACAAACTTAACTTACACGGGATGTAAACCATTATAGCCTTTTTAAAGGAATAGAGCCACGCGTCTTCATAATGCCACTGAGGATCACCGATTTCATTTTACGAGTTTACAGAAATAAAGCAACACAATTGCCAGTGACTTGAAAACAATTTTATACGCCATTATTCAATCGCTTTATTACGCAAGAAACACGCTCTACCAGCAGTTACTTTATCCTTTCAAGTCCTTGTTAACTGGCGACATTTTTTTATAACTCAATTTGCTAATTTTTACTGCCCGATAATTGCCAACACACAAAACTGCAATTGCGGAAAATTTTTAATTACCTCCCATGACAAAGGAAAACTTTTCAACAAAAACCAGAAAAGTCAGTTAAAGATGATCCTTAAAAAAGTTCCCACACAAATACCAACCTCGTAAAATCCATGTTCTCATAAATCTTAACACACACCAAAATGAAATGTGTATAACCCTTTTGTGCGTGAACTACATTCATCGATCCCCTTCGCCTTTTTTATTACTTATATGTTTTGTGCAATAAATTCCGGCGCCTGATTGAATTGCAATAAGACGCAAAAGGATCGCGAAAATAGATCGCTGCGTCGATCACAGACGGATAAGGTTCGTGATTGGTAAGACACGATCGTAGAAAAGGATCAGGTACTCGTAATCGTGAAATAATTTAAAATTAAATAACATCACCTGGAAGACTACAATTGCAAATACACATTGAAAAACCGCCCCTCGCACAATTGCATAAGAAAAAGTATCATCTGCCGACGACGCGACGCTCAGTGGTGGCACGCACCCCTAAGTAAATTCTTCCCCTAATTTCTTTCGGCAAAAGAAAAATAAAAATCCACCCAAGACGTGTTTGAATTTATTCAACCAACACAACCATTGATTGTTGTTGTTTAAAAACGGACGAACGAAAAAAATAGATGTCGTTGCAGTAAGCCCTGGCGAAGGGCAGTGGCAAAGAGGCATGTGTCCAAGAGAGGCAAAAAAAATGTATGTAGGCACATATCCAAACGACAAATAAGGCAACCCCAACAGCAAGTCGGAACCTTTTTCTTATTCATCGTGGTGGTGGTGGTGGCAACGCAGATGTCTTTTCCGATTCGAAGGGGGTTCTTCTTCTTCTATAGGTTTACGAAGTACTTTCAAAGGTGAAAAGAAAAATTAAAGGAATGTGCATCGCGATGGCTGTTGCGCATGCCTGAACACCTTAAGGGTTGGTTTTTCTCCTTAACGGGACAGCAGCAGGGAGTTGTTTAATGCTGTCGAACTTTTTCTAGCCGATACACTGATACACTCTCCATCATAATGATAGCACAAAGGAATTGTCGTTAAAGTTTCTTTTGTTGGTGCGGGACACTAATTAGAATAGGTAGCTGCTCTACGCGCAGGAGAAGAATATCCTTCGAATGATAAATTACAGAATGAGTTGCGTTGTGCATCCCATTTGATATATCCTGTTTCTATCTCATTAAATATTCATCGAAACAACATTTGGCCCGAGGAGGTGCTCGGAAGGATGGATATGGAAATCGCATTCAGATGAGTTTTTTCCTTTCTTTCTTTTGAAAACAAGACGGAACTAGGAAACCGTTGAATTTGGATCAGGACATGTGTAATGTGTGTGCATAATTTTGTAACGCTTTTTAAAGGCGATCGTGTCGCAGCATTTTTGAAACGAAACGAAGAGGATCGCTTAGAGGTCACTGATCTTTTTGGTGGGGTTTATTGGGAGCGAGCTGACGATCGTCTGGTTAGGTTAAACAGAGTTTAACACTTGGCTAGAAAGTTTAGCGATCAGTGATCTACCCAAAGTTTGCTGCCGAATAGGTACACCTACCTGCCAAAAATTCTGTTACAGATGTAAAGCGCCATAGAAAATAACGAGTTAAAATTTTGCATAGTAATTTATTAGACAATAATATTGATTAATAAAAAAAATGCATCACTTCCAATAGCCACCTTTTGCCACATAACACGAGCTCTAAAACTGACAAGGTCTGATGCTACCACGGTCAGCGATTTTTCTAGGCTCTCCAAATTTCTGTGGGAAGTTCTGCAAGCCTCGCTCTTCAATTCTGACCACAAACTGTAGGTAATCCAATGGATTCAGACCTGGACTTCCAGACGGCCAATACTCTGCTGCTATAACAGCAGGAATATTGACCCCGAGTCACCACTGCATGGTTTTGACTTTGAGCAGAGTCGAAGCAGTCTTATTAAAAGACCCATCTTTCTCCATTAAATAGGGTATTTGTTAGCGTCTTTTTAACACCCTCTAGCCCATCTTCCTGATAAACTTCTGTCCCTGTTTTAACACCTTTTTCACAAAAATGGAGGGATGTGACACCTTGGTGAGAGACCCCCCAACAAACCATTGCGGAAGCACGGACCACGCTGAACACTTGGAATAACTTTTTTTGCTTCCTTTTATGACAAAGCATAAACTTTATCATTTTTTGTTTATAAACTTTTTCCACGGTAAAAATTTGTTCATCCGTAAAAAGAATGTTTTCATGATCAGTTTTCGCGTGCCATACTCTTGCTTCTCTCCGCCCTAGTGTTTCTTAGGTAAGGAGTAAAAAAAAGACCTATTGATCGACGATAGGCTTTCATATGAAGATCATCCCGAACCAGCCTAGTCATCGATCTGGAGGTTTGATCTTCTGCTTCCGAAGGGGATCACTTCGAATACGTTCACGCACAGCTTTTACTACCGCACTCGTGCGTGCGAAGCGCGGGAGACCGCTTCTTGGCCTGTCCTATACTCCTGACAATTCACTGAAGCGACCAATAGCCCGATAAACTCGATATTTTGAAAAGTTTCAGCAAGTTAAACATTTTCCTCACTTATGCAATGCTATCACTGCGATTATATTTTCTTCGGCACCCCACTCCATGTTAATTTACTCGAAGCTGGAACCAAACTGGCTTCTGTTCTTTAGTAAACGATGCAAATGTTTAGAAGAAAAAGTTAAAGGGTCTGGAGTCTGGTCCAAGTAAGATGGGCGCTGGTTTTAAGAGATGGGCGCTGTTAATTGCGTAACAGAATTTATGTGTTCGAGATCAGTGATCAGTGATCGTGAAAAAGATTTCTTAAATCGTGAAAGCCTCGGCTGACACAAAGTGCGTCTTCAACAGTTTCAGTTTTCCAAATATATTGATGTAGTGTCTATCATAAGTGAAGTAACTCATATTGAAGCGATCACTAAAGAATTTTTATCCAAATGTGTAACCCTAAATCACTAGCTCGACGCTTTAGCATGATTTATACAACCCCATTCCAAAGCTGTGACATGTTTCTTTAACTCAGGCCAGTTTCTAAAATTGAGTAGATATTACAATTCTCTAGATATGTTTAGGGATTTATACACCAAAGAGAAGCCCTCCGGATGAGTAGCTAGAGAGCTGTCACCGAAAAGTGTCGAAAATGCTCATTTGTATTAATTTTGTCCGTTTTTATAACCAAACGCTTTATTTTTTTAAAGCATAAATTAAAAAAAAAATGGCATTCGCTCGATTGCAGTCGTTTTTTAAATCCGACAATTTAAGCAATGTCCATATTATTCACTGAGAAACATGCACTAAACCCGATGGATTGAAGATGGATTTAAATGCGGATTTAAAACACTTCAAACCGTTTTTTTACCGTTTTAAACCTACATAATGTCAAATTGAAGCTAGCCCTTGGTTCCCATAGACCTGTCGCGCCAAAATATTTATTTTAATGTCAAATTTCACAAATAATGAGATTTATTTTGATTTTTGATGATAAATTCATCCTATGAGGACGAAGACATAAAAAGTTCGTCAATAACACTAATGAAATCCATTTTTTCAGCGTCACCCAAACAAAAACAATATTTTGTAATAAATTTATATTTTGTAGTAAAGTACTTAAACTGGTATCCGGAGTGCAGTTTAAATTAAATCGGATTAAACGCTGTCAAGTTTAAAAAAACTGGAATTATGTTTGGGTTTGACGACTGAATATTATGGATTTGGGTTTATTTTTTGGGGTTAAACTCACTTAAATCCGGGCGTAACCTTCAACCCGGATTAAAGGGAGTGTATAAAATGGCCGTTAAGGTTTGAGGTGGATTTAAACGATTTTTAACTTTCTCGTTTTATGTACAAAAATTTTTTACTCGAGCTTTTAATCAATTCTGACAAAAAAGTGAGTCTTACAACTCTGTCCATCTGTTCGTCGTCGCCTGAGGTATACAGCCTAAATAGCTGGACAAAATTCGGCCTTGGGGCTTGTGGGCTTACAGTTCGGAGCCGCTTTTTTAACGTTAGACCTTTTTATTGACGGTGATTGCCATATAAAGGTTTTGGCCCTTAGAAATAAAACAATTTAGAGACGACTTTACTAGACTCAAAGTTACTAGAAATAAAGCATAAAATTTCACTTTAAGTTAGGAAATAGTTAGATTCAAGTTACCCCCGATAATGTCAAATCTAAAGACACATCCAAGGCATTTTTTTTTTTCGAAATAAAGCCTAGCCTAGAAGTCAAAAAGTTTCTCCATATCATGGTTCTTATAACGATACGCCACTTTGCTAAAGGTAGCTACCAACTTAACACGGGTAAGCATTTGAATTGAACTTGAATTTACTGATGCACGTTGCGTTTTCTTAACTGATGTGCATGGCGTAAGTCAAATGACAATTAGTACTGTGATCCGAAAAGTATCAGCAGCTATAGCAGCAAAACTTCCCCCGTTTGTCAATTTTCCAGAAAACAGGGAAGAGATAAGGAAAATCAAAAGCAATTTTCTTATTTAATTCCAGTTTCCACAATGCTTAGGTGGCTTTGAGTTTGAATTTTTCAAAACGGCTTCAATGATTTGATAGGATTTACGTCGTTTTTTGCTAAAAACTCGAATAAAGGTACTTTGGAAAATTGAACTCATCCAATCGATTTGAACAAAAATCCATTTCTAAGGTAGTGTGGTTATTCCCAACTTTATGGCAAACTCAGCTATTCTCTAAAAGTCTTAACTATCGTACAAATGATTTTTAAAGAAAGACATACTTTGAAAATTTGAAATGAACATAAAAATATTTTCAAAATGATTGCCTCGTTCATTTTCCATTCGAATCACTGAAAAGGGTGCTCTCAAAAAATGCTGATATCTAAAAAAAAAACATTTTCAATCGCTTCTGAGTTGTTAACCTAATAAAATAAATAGCAACCCACCCAACTTTTGATATGAACGAGAAAGTTTCGTGCGATCCAGTCGTGCACTTCATTTAATAATAACAATATTAATACTACGATCATGGGGCTTAACATAAACACGATCATGGCCCTTAACCTTATTTCTTATACTGAAACTTTTCCAATTTTCCACAAAAAATGTAACCAAAATTCAACTCACCTTCTCATCAAAACTTGTGGACGAACGTCGCTTCCTTTTCGACGACTGTTGACTAGATAATGACGAACACGATGACGACGAGAACCATTGTATTGCCACATCATCGTCACTATTCGCATTGAGGCCTATGTTGATTTTAGTCTTCGGTCTTTTACCGGACGTTGATGGTCCATTATAATCCACTTGAATGGTTCTCTTCCTATTGCTGTTGTTGTTGTTGTTGTTGTTACTATTGGCTGAATCATTGCTACTGTTGTCATTATTGATTTGCGATTTACTGGAAATTTAAAAGAAGAAAATCAGTTTAGACAAGGGTGGGAAAAATACGCAGGAAGTATCAAATAACCTAATTTGCAAATGCGTAATATTAGACGGAAAAGGTTTCTTCTCTATTTTGAATGCGAAGCGTATGCTAAACGCATTGAAATGCACTTCACAATGATGAATGCAGAAGTAAAGAATGCGAAAATCGGGATGGGAAAGGAGGAGGATGTAGTTTCTCAGGAACGAAATTGCAATGGGAAAGGAGTGAGGGCAATTATGATAAGGAGTGAGTACTTTGAATCGAAGGGAAGGTATACTAAGAGATACATTCGTGATCCTTTTACTGATTGTTACCTAATTTGAAGTCGTATGATCCTCCATTTTGTTTTCTTCTGTAATGTCGTTTGGTTGTCATGAAATTGTGACTTAATTCAAAAACAAACTACCAACGTTTCAAAACAAATAGATCACGGTGACGCATTTCGTACTGTTTCCACATCCATTGTGAATGAATATCAATTCAAGCATAGAATTTTGATGTGAAAACTTTCGCCATAAGCACCATTGTGAACTGCTTAAACCAAGGCGATCACTATAGCTACATTTAACACACAAATTTTCTGAGGACCCTTGTAATAATCCCTTTTAACATTGGCCCTAAAAATTTGGTTAGCCAGGTCACAATGTGCAATATTGTACGTGTAGTTTCACCATTGTGAGTTCGAAAAATTTGAAAATGATTATAAGTCGACGAGACTAGAATTGTAACTTCCTTATTAGAAGGTTGCAAGTCCTCTCCCTATCGCTAGCAATTCCCATCCTTCCATGCTTGAAATCGGCACAGTGTCCCCTTCCCCTCTCATTACATGGACAATGCAATTAAACTGGCAACTTAATGACACTCGTTCCACTCGACAAACGACAGCGGAAAACTGCAACTGAATGGTCACGAAATTAAACTAGGACATGACCTATCGAATTAGAACAACAAAAAGGACATTCCCATTCAAAGACAATTGCTAACCGCAAAAATAACACTATATAACGCTGCCATCTGTGACTTTTTGACTTCCTGTTGATGACGCGCGCTCCTCTTTTGGAGCACACACACACAGGCAAATGTCGTAGCAAGGATTATCTCTAAATTGCATCAGAGCGGGACACAACTCACCCAGAACGTTAAGGGCAATTACATGTGATTAGAATCTTGGAAAAAACACGAAACTAACAGCAAGGATTCGACCACTCTTGGGAATAAAAAATTAAAACAACAAAAGAAAAACTTACCTCCGAAAATAGTCCATAATTGACCGGCCTTATAGCCGTTTACAGTCGTCCTGCAAGTATTTCTCTCTCGACGACGGACTAATGAACTATGCAAAATCAAACTTTAAAAAACGTATTTTAAAAAAACTGAAAAAAAAGAAACAAAACAAAGCGAAATAAATTAAAAACAAATAAAATAAAATGAAATAAAAAAATGAAGGGTAGAGTTTAATGAAATTGCGGTGACAATTATAGTTGGGAACATTACAACTCCTACGCCATAAAAAAATAAAATAATAAATAGGTGTGTCACGTTGTGTGTTCTGGTATGTGACCAATATGCAACGGAATTTCAAACAACCCGAGGTGTTGAAACATTCAAAAAGTTGACATTTGTTGAGCATATGCAGAATATTTTCCTGCTGTCACGCAACAGGACCGTAGTGTTTATGGGTAGAGGAGTTTTTTTTTTCTCGCTTTTTGTTGTTCTTATCTAAAATACCGAACAACAACCCACTCACTCACATATGGCACCACAGGGCAATTAGTCGTGTTATTGAGGACATATTTTTCCCTGCTTCGAAGGGAATGTGCAAGATAAAAGGACAACGTTCGGTCAAATGGTCGATTGAGCGCGCGCATTATTAAAGTGTCATTTGTGGGGGGGTTAACAGAGGATAACGAACAAATGAATCGTAGTGAGGACAATTACATTTGAAGGAAGTGACTATGGACTTTCGGTTTGTTTCAGTTGTTTTTGGAAAATTCGTTGGAAGTACATGCAACGAATATAAACGTCATCAGCGAATTTGACGTATTGATTTCAGTATCAAAAGTTAACTTATAAAAATACGTTTGATGTATGCTCTGTGGTGGAGGGGGTATTGGTGGGTGGCCGCTGATTGTCAATCAACCTCTCCTTGAAATCGACCTCCCCTTGAAAGAAGAGTTAGATCTACCTACCGTAAAAGTAGGCCCAGTATCTATCAAGGTCTTAAAAGGCAATCAGGAGGTCGTAAGTTTGGTTTTATTTCGTCTGATATTGAATAGTTCATAAGCCTCTATATTTCAATGGGCATAGCTAGAGTCTGTATATCCTTATTAGACGGGACAACGAATATTTGATGCATACAGCATTCCATCATTCGGCTACTTCTTCCAAATGTTGCATGACCTTTTCCCACAATCGCGAGATTAACAGCTTTAGGTTTGTTTGACGTGGCTAGCACTGAGAAGTGTCAGCTATTTTTCACGACTTTCAAAAACCCTGCACAACCCTGAAAATTCGGCTACTTTGCGAACTATGCTGCCCTGAAGTTTTACATTGAAAAATAGACGCGAAATGACAGCGAAACTCAACACTGAATTCTTGCCCCGACAAATTAACTGGGGTCAGTTCAGGGCACAACTAGGGTTAACCCACTAGTGCGCACTAGGGCCCACGTCAAACAAGCCTTTTGACTCAAATTGATTAAGCTAATTCACGATAGCTGGGCGGAAGCCGAAAATGTGCATTTTTGTAGTAGATTTACACATTTTAATTCCATTTCATGACATCTGCCAAAAATCGACACCTTCTCAAATAAAATGCTTAAAAAGGAAATAAATATGACAGACTATTCTAAGGCAAATTGTGAATGCACCTTATTCATTTATATGTCATAGCGAATTCTTTTAGCTGTCATTAGGTCTGTTCGCGTCCTTGTCTTGTATAGTACGAACATAAGTTGAAAGAAATTATAAAGAAACCAATCTGGGTAACTTTTGTTTTTTTTTTCCGTTATCTTCACGCGGAATTTTGACTCACGAAATGATGAAAACTTTTAAATTATATATTGACAGTTTTTTTTTATTTTGCACATTTTGTAGAGTATATTAAAGTTTAACAAACACTTTGGGCCTTAGTAATAATCATTTTGAACCTTACAAATTTTGTAGGTTACAATATGCAATTTTGCAGGAAGATTTCGCTATTGTGAGTTTGAAAAATTTAGCCTGGACTCTTAAAATAATTATTAGTATCGCTGTTTGACAACTTTTAGAAGTGTAGACGTAAAAATTACGTATTTCCAGCTTCGATGCAATTTTTATGCACTCCTCTGACTTTTAATTTTCGAAATAAACACCATTTTGGTCATCAGTCACATTCAATGTAGACGTTCTTTTAAGTAAGAGACTGCACGATTTTTGTTAAATCTGAAACAATGAACGATTGCTTTCCGTAGGTGAATTCTCCCATGTACTGTTTTGTAAACAACTTTTCCCTGCCATGAACTTACGACCGCTGGCTGTCAGTTTAAACTTCAAATAAAGTTTGTTCTGTTTGTTTTTATCTATCAAACATATCTTGCTTAATTTTTTTTTTAAGATTTCTATGTGAAAGTGTACATAACTTTGTTAAATTTTGTATAATTCATTCCTCAATTTTGGACATTTGACATTTTTCTGATTATATTTCTACTCAAATTTATACATAATTCTGACAGCCACCATTTTGTTGTCGATTTAACATTTTTCTGATTATTTGTGTTCTCAAATGCACATATTTTCTGACAACCCACATTTTGCTGTCAATGCAAATACTAAAAACTATTTATTAAACACTGAAATGTCATGTTAGGTAATTAATTGATCTGACAAATGACAGTCGAAATCGAAATGAAAGGCAAATCGAAATGACGCCCACTCACATTCGGCGTTGAACATGAACATCAATCGCTCGCTGCATTTACATACTATACATGGACTGCCAGTTAAATGTCAGTTTCATACAAACCTGCAGGGGAAAGTGAAGCAAACATAAGCACTTTGGCCCTTTTGTTTTATAGTGCGGCGAAAGTATGAAACTTCTGCGCGTCATTGCTATTTTTTTTACATAGAACACAGTGCCATCTATTGTAGAAACATTGCAACTGGGGAAAATAACGATTTATATAAACCATTTAAAGCTTTCTACAACAGATGACATACTCCACACTTAAACTAAATACAAATCGCAGGAACTGCTCGATAACATTTGAGTGTTTCCGATTCTCTCCACCGTGAACCAAAAGAGCTAGTGCTTATGTTTACTTTAACGAAAAATTGGCTGCTAGCAGTCCATGTATAGTATGTCAATGACTCGTTGGATGGACATCATTTAAGATGGTCTGTTCTTTTACTTTTAAATCTTACGAATTTTAACAAATTTTTACGCATTTTACTCAATTGTCGTTCCTTAACCCGAGAGAGCAAGATATTTCCCCCCTTACTAAGTTTTCACTAAACAAATTTCTTTGCGTAAGAATTGAAACAACTGTCAGTCGCCTGAAAATTGACAGCTGATTTGAATTGGTTGTTCTATTTGGTATTTTGATGGATGAACTATCTGTCATTGTTCACAGGTTACTATACAAAACCGTTCCCTTACTTTTGCGTAAGTTTCCCTCTCTGAGAGAGAATTCATTCATTTTGACAGTTCTTTCCATTTTTACTACAAAAGTAAAGGAACAGACCTTTAAAGTAATGAACCATCAACATGGAGTAAAAAGTTTAATTTTTTGACATTTGTGGATGACATTTTTTCATATTCCCCAAGAGGTGTGTTCCCGTACTTTTTAGTGACAATCTCATAAATAATAGTACGAAAAAATTCTTTTGGATGTAGGCAACATTCGAACCGTAAATACGAAAGATAAAATACTTAAAAATCAGCAAATCAAGGCGCAAATTAAAATTAAAAAATTATTAAATGCCTGCTTCCTCCGAAATTTTTATTTCATTTATGTCCTGGTCCCAGATAATCCAGAGCAGAGCAATAGAGCGATGGACCAATTCAAATAATTGGACTCGTACCCTGATATAAAAAAAATCTCTTCATTAGGGATGTGCCAATCTCGCTCACTCATTACTTTTCAATATCTGATCAATCTAAGACAATTATAACTCAGACACGATCTCGCCAACTGTCAGACTTAGCTAACTAGACTTGTCCCTATTTTATTTCTATTTATATGTATAGGATCTATCCTGTTCAAACACTTTTAATGTTTACACATGTACCTACTACGGACCACCAAAGTGTTACCACATACACAGTCGATCGCAACCCAGTCATGTGTTTACAAAGGGATTATGAGTGCCACGCATCTTTCCCAAAAAAAAAAAAATATGTAGCTCCATCAACCGCGCACCCCACTAAAAAATACCCAACCAAATAATATTAACCTGACTCTCTGGCAACGGGTTTAACTTGAACCCCGCCTAATCGAATAAATTGTTTACTTGGTGTCATGTTTCAATTTGAGTTGCATCATCAATACGTCCTCACCTCGGCCAATATCTGTTACTGGCAACTGGTTCAATTGTGAGCACTTTATTTTTGAAAATTGTAAACAAATTCTTTACGATCAGTGAAATGAAATGTCCTTGCGAGAGAAGCCGAATTTGTTCCCATCACCGTATGACCATGTGAAAACACATATTTATTTATGTTTTCCTTTCGGTTTGTTTTCCTATTTACTCGGTTATATGATCCTTGTCTACTTCTAGAAGGACTCGGCAATTTAGGTGGCTTCATTAGTCTGAAGGAATTCTTTTTTTTTCTCAGACAATTTTGAAATTCCAGTCGAGGCTGGGAGTTCATAAATTGAAAAATTTATTAGGTATTGAAGAGGGATGGAAAATATTGCCTTTGATCCTTTTGTGAGATGATGGCAATTCGATATGTGGGGCAAAAGTGAAATAGAAAAAAAGGAAATCTATTGTGTGCGAGAAATTAGGATCCCATCATCCTATCAGGTGTATTCCAAAGGAGCATTATATTTGGAATCCTTTTTGTT
The DNA here is from genome assembly GCA_936431705.1 of Cheilosia pagana. Classification (NCBI taxonomy): domain Eukaryota; kingdom Metazoa; phylum Arthropoda; class Insecta; order Diptera; family Syrphidae; genus Cheilosia; species Cheilosia pagana. Next base: position 6,353,212 of record OW386169.1, read on the forward strand.
GAAAGAATAACTTTTGTGGTCATGTGATTCCTTCGGAGTTAATCCTGAATGAAAAGTGGTTATTATATATCTGAGTGTGTAACTTCTACCTGTAGTTCGCAAAAAATATATATCCCAGGTCCTTTGAACTTGATTTTGATGCAGAAAACTGTGAGATTTGAAGTTTGCGGTGTAAATCGCTTATCAAGGAGATTACCAGAATGCGGTAAGGGAACAGAAGGATTTAAAACAGAGGAAAAGGCAACAGGGTGAGCCTTAAATTGAGAATCCCAGAGATGGACTTTAGCTGACTGTCAATGTGTACAATTGTCTCCTTTAAAGCTTTACAATGATCAGGGGTCGAATCGCGTCGTCAGTGAACGAGCATTACGTTCACGGAATTAAGTTGATTTTACATATGAAACAAGAACAAATTCCGTCACGTAATGCTCGTTCACGGACGACGCGATTCGACCCCATTGTTCCACAACGGTTTGCATATTGGATATGTTCTGTCAAAACTCCCTGTCTCGTTTAGCGTACTGAAAATGAGGCGACAAAAATGTTCCTTACTAAGAACAGCCTAGTTAGACAGGGGACCTACAATGTAATTCGATTCCACTCTCGATTTTATTCGAAAATAGTTCCGATTCTACTTTCAAAGAGAACTGTTCTATTTAAAAGTAGAATCGGAACAACATTCGAATAGAAACGAAAGTATAATCGAATTACATAGTAGTTCCACAGGCCTGTCACTTTTGGGCCTTACTTATAATCATTTTTACCTTCCTTATACATTTTTTAGGTCACAATATGAAATTCTGTCGCCATTGTGAGTTCGAAAAATTTAGCCCGGACATTAAAAATGAATATTAATACCGCGGTTTTACTCTCAAGCTGTCAAAAATGACCCTGTAACCTAAAAACGTGTTCGATTCTGCAAACCATCCGTTGTTTTCGAATTTTAACCTACCTAAAAAATCTTAACTCATCAAATTGCACAAGCGAACGGAACGGTTGATGTCCTCACTATTTAAATTTTAACTGTTAATAATTTCCTTACAATTGTCTATTTGTTTAACAGTTTAAACTAATTAAACTTAAACTTTCGAAAATCACCCACGTTTTCGAAATTATATGCTTGCAGTTTTAAATGCTAAAAATCTGTTGCGAAATTCGCATCACTTCCCTTTTCTAAAGCCCTAGTCAAAAACCATTTGAATCGAGGTAATGAAAGTTGAATTTTAAAGTAGCCTTCGCAAGTGAGTTCGATTTTTCGAACTCACCATATTCTCGAGACAACGTCCGGGAGGGTATTTACTTTAACCAAGTGATTCACAAATTGAAAAGGATCATTAACACTCAGTTCTGGATCATTAGCACCAAGAACCAACTGACTACGAAGAAGGACCGTTTAAGGAATGCCATGGTTCAGTTGAGGATGATTGTGAGTGTGACTTCGAAATACCTAACAAGAGTTATGCTTTTTTTTCATAACCAAATCGATTTGATTTTCGTGTTAGTCCCCAACAAGGTTACTTACTGCGGGGTATTACAAAAATGTCCTTCAAATAGATCCCGATATCTTTAATCGCTGCGCCATCGCAACGAACCGATCGAATTCAAGACCCATTCTTGGAAATTGAACCAAAACTGGTCCAACGTGCCTACCCAGTGGTATACCGCGCATTTTTCTTTATCTCGATGACTGATTGCGCAACAGGGACCATGAAGAGGTCCGTTCTCACACTTTAATTTGTGTTAATAATCTCTGTTCTGGAGTTCTTATCGAAAAACAGATAAATTTTTATGAATGAAAATTTGTTTTCCCTACATTTGGGTCGACTCCACACAACATTCCATTCAAGTACTTAACAAATATCTCGATGTAGGATGAGCATGTATATTTTTGTAAGCAAACAGGTCCCTTTTTGAGATATTACACTTTCTTTGTGGACATGCGCAAGGGCGACTCTATTGCGCGCATACACAATACACATGCGCATCGCAGGCTGCAATTCCAGTGAAAAATCTACAGCGAAGATTTCAAGAGGCCCAGGCCTAAACAAAGGAAAACAGGAAAAACGCGCAAAGCAAACCAAAAACCCCAACAACAAAAACAGAAGCCCTACAAAAATTGTGAACAGTATAGCGGCAGGCGCAGGGTACCTGGAAAGGAACATGCATCTCCTTACACACTGACGAAGACGATCGAGTATATGTGAAGAAAATGGAATGCGAAGCGAAAAAAAAAATAAATAAAGACAACCCGAACCCGGCACGCCGCCCTTGAAATGTGAAATTTCTTAGAATTCGATCAGAAAAGGGAATTTTTGAACTCCGCCGAGAGGGAGTGCACAAAGACGCACATCAGATATGTGGCTGTATACCTAGGATTAGGAGGATGCTACGATCGGGGTCCTATATAGTGACCTACGAACGTTATGTGTACATAGAACCGATAGAAATGATGCCATTCAACGCAAGGACTCGCCTGTATGAAGATCGGCGATGTACCTTCAAACCCTTGGCAAGGGCCGTCACTAAAATGCATTTGCCATTAGACAAAAATCCTCGACTAGGACTAGGACTGTTTCTAGAAACATTCCAACCTCACAATCACACATTCACAATCGCTTCGACCCAGATAAACGATTTGGCGCTCAATTCGCCACAAAGTACCGAATTTTTTTTTACTTTTCTTTTTCGGTGAATATCATTTTTATGACACCGCAGTATAGATTTTCATTAAGTATTAGTGTGTGCAATAGAATCCGGCGGGCGCGAAAAAACACACATAAAAAAAAAAGAAGAAATATGCCAACACCGAATGAATGAGGAGAGCAACAGCCAAAAAAAAAATAACCGAGAGAAAACGAAATACTCAGAGTCTGACCAGACGACGTTTCACAGAAAAAGGGCGGTAATCTTTTTGGCGGGCTTAAAAATCCCCGCTAAAAATCACCGTAGCGAAAAAATTCCAACACCACACGACAGTTAAATATCCACCCTTTGCGAATATGTGAGAAAATTGCACAATTTCCAGCAGCAAGGGGTGCAAATTTCCATGTGAAAATTTTGTTATGATCGCGCCAAAAACCAAATTCTCCACATTCTCATACAATACTTCATCCCCAGTTCGAAGACATGTCGTCGTGGCCAGTGACAAAATATGCATGCAACTTTCGAACATCCAATTTCATGCAGGAAATGCACTCATTTTCTGAATGAAACAGCACAAATATTCAATATGGAATGAAAGTTCACGATATTCCCGTGAAAACTAGATATTTTCGACAAAAATCCGTTGACAATTGGTCAAGTTATGACAACTTGATTTGGGCGAGTTTCGAGCGCGCGAAAACTTTTTTTTTTCGATTAACAGAAATGTCTGTCGTCAGGCTATAGGGGGCATCACAACTACACACACGGTCGAGATTTTTTCATTTTTTTATTTTTTTGCCAAAAATGAGGGAAATATTATTTATGCAGTCGGTAAAATGTGGCCGTATCCTTTTTGGGGGATTCCCAGGAAGTGGAATAAGCAAAAAATGGAAAACTCACCTTTAACGATCTGAATTGGAGGGGCGAGCGAAAAAACGCCACACTTTGCACAGGTTTTGCGAGCACTTTTTAAGGTCCTTTAATTGTCTTTTAATCACTCACTATCTAATCACTGAAACATGTCCCAAATGTCTGTGGGAGAACCCGCCTAAAAGCCCGGAATTACAGTTTTTATGATCGCGAACGAATTGCACTGCGTGGGAGATCCACACACCACCGAATTGGAAAAATGAGTCTTATCGTATCCTATTACACACTGAGTACGGTCCTCTTGGCTTTTATTTACTCCCCAGCACAGCTATTCACCAAATGAGGCTCAGCAAAGGATGTGGATTTTGTTCAAAGGCGAGCTTGATGGCTGGAGAGAGAGCAAACAGCAAGGCAAGGTATTTGGACTGTAAACCGGCTGACTCGCGCCGAATAAAAAAGTGAATTGGCGACGAGAATTTCGAAAATGAACACGCACACAATGAGGTTTTCGGCGGGTAATTTGTTGACATGTCAGCTTGTGCGCGCCAGTTATTCGTTCACACCGATACGAACATATGATTTCGAAATGTGAATTCCCCTACAATTTTCGAAAATTTGATGCAACCCTCTCAACATGCGGGTGTGGTGAAAACGTATTTGGATTTGAATGGTATTTTCGGGATTGACGTTATTTTCGTTGGCTAGGGGTTGGGAATAGGGATTTTGAAATGGGAATGGGATTTTTTTTACATTTTCTTGCCATTGCATTTGGGTAGGGTGTCCGATTTCGAAATGGATTTCAGTGCAGTTGTTATTTGGGACAGTGTTCAGCAATACGTTGAGTTTAGGTTGAGACTACATTGAGTAAAAGTATTGGCGGAAAACTAGATGCAATTGTGACGCGGCTTAAATAATTATTGTTTATGGAAATTATCAGAGTATTGTGTGCTGGCTTGATACTAGAGTGAGTTTTTAAATTGATTAAAATTTTCATCTGCGAATAAAACGTCATTCTGTAGTTAATATTCGCCGCATAAGGTCCATTTAGGACCCTGGACTTGTGGACTTTTTATTTTTGGGATGAATTTAACAAATGGGACAAATTTATTGACAGATTTCCATGCATATCTTATCGAACTAAGCTTTGCTGTCACTTTAGACTTGACAGGAAATATATAACCGAGTTGGAATTAAAATGTAGGTAAAATTTGCTTATGGTTAAAATTTGTTGTAAGATAAATTTGTTTAGTGACGTTAAATTCAAAAATTTAGTAGTAAAGCTTAGTACGCTGCTCGAGCTTAATTTTTAGCTCCCATTCAAAAGTCTATACAAAATTTAGCTGAGCTAAATTCAGGCGAATATATTAAGCCGACTGGTACGCAACTCCAGTTAAAAAATAATTTTCTTGTTTCAGAATTTACTTTATGTATCTGTCAAAATTTAGCGCGCCGATTTAAATGGTTCGGAAAATTTTCTCAAGCTAAATTTTGACAGATGTGTTTTGCTGTTCTGTTGCGTTTTTGTGTTACGGAAAAAATTACGTCTTCTTCAATTTAATTTATGCCTATATTTGTTTATTATTGTATATTATATTTATATTTGTTTATGACTAAATTTAAAATGTTGCTCTTGCTCATTTGAAGGAAGCTCTTTTCAAAGAACAGCTATTTTCTGTGGCACTTATCAACAGCGCACTATATGTTAAAATTAAGCTGGGACTTAAGCTAAGAGAGAAAAGTTCAAGAGCAGCTAAAATCGTTCTAAGCCTAAAAATCCACTGTTCTTTCAGTGCGGAAAATTTAACTTTTTGAACTCCTCTTGGAAATGTTTACTGCCCATTTAATTTGTTTCTATTACCGAAATTGAGTTTGCCTTGCTATTGATCATTTTTAACCTTTATGCTAAATGGTTTGTGGGTCACAATTGAATATGTTAAATTGGATCATTGTTGTTTAGAACATTTTACCTGGGTTCTTTTATCATTAAAGGTACCGCGAAGAGCTTATTCCGTTTAATTGTACTATTGTTTACAATCTTTAGATCGGCCTCCACACACTTCCAGTCCAAGGTCCTTAGCTAATAAACATTTTAAATATGACTACGTCTCAATTATAAATAAATAAAGCATTAAATTTGACTTTATGTTGGGAAATAGTTAGGTTGGCGTCACCGCTGATTAAAGGCTTCGTCAAACAGAACGGGTTTTTAACGCCGCGGTAAGATTAATTTACGCGGCGGTAAGATTATTTTGACGCAACGTTCTAACCGCCGCGTTAGAGGACGTCAAACAGAAAGATCTCATTAATGTCCATGACTCTTGGTTTTCATTGTCTAAAAAAAATTCAAGCAGCTCGGAGCAAGAATTATTGCTTTTTTTGCCGTGATATGTAATTCCCTAAAAAGAAAAAGGATTTAGGTGCACAAAATTTACAAAAAGAGAAATTCTTTTGATATTTCCTCCCATATCTCAGCCTTTAAAACTGCATTTGTATACGATTCTCACACATATAACGTACAAATATGGGTAATTTCAAACACATTCGATTATTTTTTCCGTTTTTTAGGAAATAAAATCATAAAAAATTATATCAAACGCGCCGCGTCATAAAATAATCTGTAATTTTTCACAACCCGGCGTTTCACCGCCGCGTTCAAACGCCCTGGTGAACTCAACGCAGCGTTGAAAACGCGCTCTGTGTGACGGGGGATACGTTATTCAGTATATTACAACGCGGCGGTAGAACGGCGCGTTAAAACGCGCTTTGTTTGACGAGGCCTTAAACCTTAAAGGCGTGTTTTTTTGGAACACCTATCGCAGCCATAGGAAAGTAAAGTGAAGTTCCAATAATATTCATGCTTGAATGATATAAACTGATATTAAATGTTGGCGTGTCTCGAATTTTTGTTTGCACTTTGGTAGTAATTTCCACATACATCAGCAGAAAGGTTCCAACATAAGCTGCTACTGTCAAGTCACTTCCACTTGGGATAAATATCTGGGGTTGAATTACCGCATCCGTGATAGAGTAATACGTGACTGAATTTGTTATTATTTTGCATGTAAAATCAACGAAATTCAGTGACATCAATTAATAAATTTAATTTAATTAATAAAACTTAATTAAAATACAGGGGTAATTCGACCCCTGAATCTCGGAAATGTCAATGCGTGCTGAAAATCTTTTCACTTTGCTTTGCTGAGATAAAATCTCAAAAAGGATCGCCTTGAGTCAAATCAAAAGTGTCAGCTGTCACTATTGATGTGCATGCATATGAATTTTTCTGAATGACTTAAGTGTGGCGTTCAATTTTTACAACTGAAAGTAACTCAATTTACAAGCGTTTTTCACATTTTCGAATTTTCCCCTGCTTTATCTGTCAAATCATAAAAAAAATTGTTCATTTGGTTCAAATCAACGACAACTTGCAACTGGTGAAACAACAAAATTGAGTCACAATGGGAACGTTCGGATGTCTATTTTATGTTAAACGTCAACTGCATTTGTCGGGACTGGGTATATAAACGCGTTTTGACTAATCACTTTGAATTGTTATTATATTCTCGCGGTTTATTTTAAATTTTGACACATCGAAATCTGAGCTGAGTGTGCCGGCAGGATTTTCTTGACTAGATTTGTCGGATACCCCTTAAATTGAAATATAAAACAACTAGCTGTTGCCCGCGGCTTCGCTCGCATTAATGCCGATTTTGTCAATCACTTCAAGTACACTTAAGGAACCGTTCGTCCTTTTCTGCATTACTTATTAAAACGGATACAAAACAGATACAAAAGAATTTCAAGAAATTCTTCAGTTCACTCCAACGTGCCCATATAAGTATTCACTTTAATGAGAATTTAGTTGAAAAAAATCGAAAAATATATCTTTCCATATAACCCTGCAAACCCACAAAATTTCATTGAAATCGGTTGTGTGGTTAAGAAGATCGACAACAGCGCCACCTATCGGGTCCAAAACTATCCTATCCATTAAGTCGTAACCAAACATACCTGCCCACAATATTTTATCGAAATCGGTTGAGTGGTTAAGAAGATCGACAACAGCGCCACCTATCGGGTCCAAAACTATCCTATTCATCAAGTTACAACCAACCATACCCACCCACAAAATTTTATTTAATTCGGTTGAGTGGTTAAGAAGATCGACATCAGCGCCACCTATCGGGTCCAAAACTGTCCTATCCATCAAGTTACAATCAACCATACCCACCCACAAAATTTTATTTAAATCGGTTGAGTGGTTAAGAAGATCGACATCAGCGCCACCTATCGGGTCCAAAACTCTCCTATCCATTAAGTCGGTTGAGTGTTTTAGGAGTCTTAGGCGGCGGCGTAGTGATGGCGATGGCGACAGGCCAATTTCCGCTTGGTCATTTCCATCTCGGTCGAATCGATTTTACTCCCAAGTCGCGCATAAGATGTTTCATATCAAAAAGTTATTTCCACCATTTATGTAGTACATATAGTAATTATTCATATGAAACCCACAAATCGAACTACCTATATTTTGCATGTAGGCTGGCTGCGCACAATGCAGAAAACATTATTGACAACCGTTAGCCGTTGTCATTGACGACCACATGACGACGTTCAGGGGAAACACTGCGAGCTGCGACATTCGTTGTGTGTGAATGTATATCTTTATTTCCTTTGATGTGAATCCAACCCACCACCCCAAAGCAGAACTGGCAATCAAGAAATCATTATTTTTTCGTTGGTCAGAAAAGTCTGTTTTCAATTCCTTCTAGCTCAGCCCCTGGAAGGAGCAGAGAGATGAATGATACTTCAAAATAATCGGTGAAATATTGGCTAAATGCAGTTTTAAGCTTATTCCGATTAACCTAGATCTATGAATGTAACAGCAAGATGATTAAAGAAAGGTAAAAAACAAACAAATTTGCAACCCCTTTTCCACAGTCACGCTACTCTTAAAATGATAGGAGAAGAAGAAGAACATGCTAAAAGGCTTAAAAAGCTTCCAACGATGGTATTCCCGGGATGGTATTGCCACCAAATAAGGCCTATTAGGGCTTCGGATCTAGCCCGAATAAATTAAAAAAAATCCCATCTCAATACGTTCAGTAGTTTTTGAGTTATTGTGGAACAAACATCCAAACATTCACATTTATAATATATATAGGATTCACGTGACCAATCTGGGCCAGTAAAAACTGAAATAGGTACAATAATGTCATTTTCCATGGGTTTCACTTGGGCTTTCACTCATTCTTAAATCCAATGGAACAAGGAAATTGCTTGTGGTGGAATCCACAAATGTATTGGTGAAATGCCAAGAAAACAGACCGTTTCAGAAGTGACTTTTTCGATTCCGGACTCTTCCAGACGCCTTCTTTGCCCATTGGAAAACGACAAAAGTCAGTCAGCTGTTATACCTTCTAAACAATAAATGCAAACATCCCCAAAATAAAAAAAATGCTAGGTGGGATTTTTCATTAACAAAAGAGGACTTTAGAGTCGAATTTGTTTTTCTATTTTAAATTTCTATTTGAATTTGAATTTGAATTCTATTTTGGTGCAGATTATAAAACAGCTGTTTTCTAAATCAAGCTTAATACTGCATTTCCAGTAAAAGTCAAAGGAAAATACTTTTATTTAAAAATTAGGATTGACTTACTTTGACAGCTTGCGTTTTCATGACACTTTGACAGTTCACTTTATGCATTTTCTTCAGCCATATGCAGTTCCTTTCTTTCTGCAATTTTTAAGCATAAATTTCTACAAAACTTCAAAGAATACAAATCACATTCCACCTCTTTCTTTTTTTAATAAATTGCAAAGTCTTTCCTTATTTATTTATCTTGAAGAACGTGTTCGTCCATTGACAGCTGCACTAAGTATGAGGCTCTTGGCCTACCCATAGAAGTGCTGCTTGTTATTTAAAAGAGCTTCTCAATTATAGGTCCCTTCCATCGGTCCGCAAAAATAAAAACTAACTAAAACCAATAGTTAATCAGATGTTGGCTATGACATCCAACAATCTGTTTACTTTTATCCTACGGCATTATCTAAGAGTGCTTTTTGTATGCCCTATTTCACAATCCCCCTTTATCTAAAAGAGCCTCATTATGACCCCCAATCATAAACACCTTCCCAGCAGTCTTTATAATATTTTAAAATCAAAATAACTTCAGTCTCCGCCATTTCCAACAGTCATTTCTAGTGTTACGTTACCCCAAATCGTCTTGCGAATGCCATCACACCCTTACCTTTCCCAATACGAAAACATTACGCGCCAACTGAATCTTCGAATCTCTGCATAAATTCAAACTACCATTTCCTCTACAAAATCCACCATACTTCCCCTGTCGATGTTCGACTTTTCAAACACCACCTCATTTACCACCAACACATTTGTTCAAAGGGGAGCCGCCAAAAATTGACATTTCGAAAAACCCCATGGCTGTGTGCGTTCGCTGTCACTGCTGTTCAAATAGAAAACAGAAAAAAAAACAAAATCAACAAAAACCGGACCGCGATGAATATGGAATTCGTTCCAAATGAAACACCAGCCAGCGGTGAGACAGCTGTCTCTCGCGCCGTACATCTCCGTCAGCTGATTTGAAGAAACAGTTGTTGTTGTAGGTTGTCGGTTGCAATGTTGGGGGGCAATAGGGGGACCACGCGAACGAATACAACTAGGAGAGCCCCGTCGCACACAGCTGTATAAGTTGCCCATGAATGGCAAGTGGAAGAATTTCTCTCGTTCCTCTGGTTACCTGTTTTATGATGACGACGTTGTTGATATTAATAGTTACCTACCTGTATGCATGAGGAATCAAATGCAAAAAAAAGACGAACAAAAAAACAATAAGCAAGCGAAAAACCGAACACGCAAACAAGAATGACTCTCGAAGGCAAAGGCAAAACGAACAAGTAAACCTCTAGAATAACTGGTTTTTGGGTCACTGTGCGGGTAAATATGTGACTATGAATTTCTCGGCACTCCGCGCGAAATACCGAATGCATTGAATACAACTGAAATAGCTAGTGGAACTGCCAATGCACTCCTCGAACTATATCACACAATATTACTGGCGACAGCACAAAACCACGAACGAAATTGCACAGCAATTGATGTTGCAATCGCCGGCGAATTGCTGGCAAGATAAAGACAAAATATCACCTTTCCTTATGTCTACTAGCGGCGAATAGCAACGTTCTTTGTTTATTTCACCTCAATGCAACGAGAATTTCCAGAAAAACATAAACATTTATACTGGCCGCACTCCTCTTTTTGGTTGTTGTTTAGATTGGCGACTGTTTGAAGCCACGAGCAGCGTAATCTTGTGGCACCGATCGGTCTGACAGTTTAGGGAATCCCTCATCGCCTGGGTGGACAGCATTGCGATTGCGAATTACTCTCCAGCCACCTTTTCTTGTCCAATCCTAGCACATAAAGAAAATTGTCCGGCTTGCTGTCGCTCAATACTGTATATAAGTACTCACATTCTGATTGTATTTGAAATAGTATGCACCGGCGTAGATGCCAGTCGCGATAAGAAGTCCCTTTCCAATCCAGAAGCGAAGACCCCAAGCTTTGTTGAAGCCCTAATACACCAAATGAAAGAGGTTAGGTACGGCCACTTACATAATGCACTCTCATATTTACCATAGTTGGTGTTAGTGCCTCGCATAGCTTGTCTAGCGGAGCACGATAGAATCGTCGAATCGGATTTTGAAATTCTGCATCCAGTGCGGGCACACGACGTGGTTCATGGTGGCTCAGTTCTTGATCTTTTACCCATTGTCTGCGCCAGGCACGCTCCTCATCTGTCATACCAATCAGACGTTCGCGTTCGCGGACCATACGGCCAGCGATGGCCATTGGCTGTACGCCACCCGTTGGCGATGACGGACCCGACATCTTTTCTATGATTTTCTAGAGTTTTATTAAAGAAAAATGCGATTTATTCGAACAAAAATTGTGGCCAGGCAAAATTTCTCACTTTTCTCTGACAGCTGAGGAGATGTCAAATTGAACAGGTATGGTTCGTGGTTGAGTTGAGGGTCGACAAATGGCGGCTGTGATTGTAGTAGATTGGTAAGGCGGACGTTAGTGAGTTTGGAATTTGTTTTTCGAAATTGTGGGTTGTTTTTAAATTATTAATAAATTTCTTTGATAAAATTGGAAAGCCGTTGATACGCAAATGCAGGATCTTTTTTTTCCATTTAAATTGTCCTTCCAACCACTGGAAATTCACTTAAAACCCCAAATAATACGGCAAAAATATAAAATTCAACAAATAAAGTGTATTTCCAATACTATTGCATGAAAAATACTCGTAAACAACGTTAAAACTTAATAAATGCCACCGTTTTCTTCATATCGACAAATCCCACTCGAAGCGGGGTGTTTCTGACTATGATCTTAGTTCGGATTGGACTTCCTCGATGCCCGATTCACTTTCGACTCCGACTGCCTTCCCAATTCGCCGCAAATAAATTTGCCCACATCGATGAGCTTCTCCAAGTCGATTCCAGTTTTGATACCCATTCCGTGGAGCATGTAAACTACGTCCTCTGTAGCAGCATTACCGGAAGCTCCCCTTGCATAAGGACAACCACCCAAACCAGAGACTGACGAGTCCACCACAGAAATACCTTCAATTCCAAAACAAAGCATAAGAGAGTTTCATCATTTACAATGCACAAACTCACCAAAGTCCAAGGACGTCAGGATATTCGACAACGCCTGGCCATATGTGTCGTGACAGTGAACAGCCAACTGGTTGGTTGGCACAACTTTCACCACCTCGTCGAGCATCTTTCGCATACTGCCTGGAGTGCCAACACCGATCGTATCACCCAACGAGATTTCGTAACATCCCAAACTGTAAATGGCTTCCACAACTTTTGCGACGGCTAGAGGACTGATGGCCCCCTCATAGGGACACCCAATCACCGTGGACACATAGCCCCTTACTTTAACATTGGCCTTCTTTGCCGCCTCTAGAACTGGACGAAATCGTTCAATACTCTCAGCAGCAGTACAGTTGACATTTTTCCGACAAAACGAATCGGACACAGCTCCGAACACGGCAACTTCTTCAGCTCCAGCCGCAAGCGCACTTTCGAAGCCTTTCAGATTCGGTGTTAGAACTGGATACGAGATGCCTGGCCTTCGCTTGATTCCTTTCAAGACTTCACTGTTGTCACCCATCTGTGGCACCCACTTGGCACTGACGAAGCTGGTTGCTTCTATGGTTTGAAGTCCTGTTTCGGACAGCCGATCGATGAGGCTGATTTTTGTCGACGCTGGAAGTAAAGTTGGTTCGTTTTGGAGACCATCGCGGGGGCCAACTTCAACGATTCGAATTTCTGCTGGAATTGATGCTGCTGCCGCGCGCTTAAATAGTGAAAGGCGATGGGTTACGAGTGGAGAATTGGAGAATGGACTTTGTGACTTACAACTGCAAATGTTCTGGCGAGGATTTGCGGCAGGCGAGAGTTGATTTTGCTCGAAATCATCATTTTTATGGACGAAGAGATTTTATAACACAAGACGAAACTCCAAAAGTTGATCGACGTACGAATGTAGATAAAGATGATAACTGACAGCAAACATATGATCGGGAGAGGGTGACACCGAAGATTTTTGCTGTAGTTCCTACTTTGATCTATTACATTTTACTAAGGTGAATTTGAAAATCGTTGGGTTTTGAATTCTGCTAATTTTTGAGAGCTACCTAAGTTCGAAAGAGCAACTGAAGGAAACAGGACCTGGAGGTTTGACGTTTTGTTAATCCCAAATTCTATTCTACACTTTTAAATTGCGGAAGCTCACGGATCACAGTTTTGTTGATATATAACCTTTTCGACTTATTTTCTGACCAAACATTTACGCTACGCAGGTCCAGAAAAAACCCAAAAAGTCCGGATGCCCGCCATCTTTTCATCGATTTTAAGGCAGCATAGGACAACTTTTATAGAGACAGGCTATAAAAGATCATGTCAAGTCTTAGCATCCCTGAAAAACTTGCCAATTGCTGTTACGTTGGTCTTAAAGGGCAATTGATTAGAAAGGCCTTGTAGAAAAACACTAAGGAGACTATATAAGGCCCTTACATGCTAGTCCTGTTTTATGGCGTAAGAAGGACGTTAGCAAAAGTGGTTAAAGACCTCCTTGGTCTCATCGAACGCAAAATTCTTCGAGTGATTTTGGGCCCCGTTTGCGTTGACGGGCCTTGGAGGATGAGTTGGAGGAGATGGTCAGAAAAGTTCGCATCAGTCGTCTTAGATGGCTGGGACATACAGAGCGAATGAATGCACACGCTCCAGCCGGAGGAGTCTTCAATTTCAACCCGGAGGGAGAAAGACCTCAACAAACTTGAAGTTAGCAAACTGGAGGCAGTTGAGACCCATATGTCCACCCCGGAACGTAGCGCCACCTAGATAAGTAATTTTCTGACATTTCGGTGCGTGTCAAAAGAAACGTTTATTTTGACAGAGGGATAAGACGCAAGAAAGCGGCTCCATTTTAGAAACGAATACCTCAGTTTCTTTTGTAGTAACCTGTGAAAAATGACAGATAGTTCATAAATGCCAAATAGAATAACAAATTCAAATCAGCAGTCAATTTTCAGGTCACTGACAATTGTTTCAATTCTTACGCAAGGAAATTTTTTGAGTAAAAACTAGTTAGAGGGGAAATATCTCTCTCTCTCGAAGCCGCTCTCTTTTACGAATTTTTCGGGTTGAGGTACGACAGTTGAGTAAAATACATAAGAATTCGTAAAAATTCGTAAGATTTAAAAGTAAAGGAACAGACCTCTTGTGTCACTAGTGCGGTTTGTAGTGTCATGCGCAAGAGGGAGGTTTTGACGCATCTGGAAATAGGTTTACTCCAAGAAACTCCCCTTTCCCTATAAAGCGCAGGTTAGACATTATTAAATGAAACAACCCTGGCGGATGTTCTTCAGTTTTACTCTTTTTATTTATAATGTATGTATGTACTAAATTTATCACCATGAAATACATTTTCTTTATTTAAATATTATACTCTTGTATGACTTTTATTTACTGTTCAAATTAAATGAGAATTAATTTATTAAAACTAAGAGTTAAAGTAACATCTATAATCTGATTTTGCTTATTATCTTTTGTACAAACAAATGTGCATTCAAATTGTTTTTAACACACGGTATTGAATCTGCAAACTATTAAACAAAACGTTATATAACGTTTAGCAATTGGATTTTATTATTTTTTAATGAACGACTAAATTTTTGATTTTATTTTTCACAAATACTTTACGTGGCTTTTTCTTCAACATCACAGCCGTTAAAAAAAAACAAACAATTCTACTCATTACAGCTAAATAAAAAAAAACTAAAGTTAACGCAAAATATAAATTAGAATATAAATAAGTAATCCAGAAATTGTTTTTAAAATTTGTATTTTAATACATACAGTTATGTATATTTTAGTTACATATAAAATACCTATTTTTTTGTATGAAGATAGTTTTGTTTTCTTGTCATTAATTAATTAATAAAAATTTGTCTATAAATTCTTGCCGTAAAAGCCTAAAAGTCTAATACGCGTCGATACCGGACTTTGGACATGCTCCAAAATTTCCATCTTTTCGTTCATTCAATTGCAAATTGTTTTTATTTATGTTTATCAAGATGAATAAATGAAAATTTTAAATAGATTTACATAGTTCAACACATTTTGTTTGTTTTTTTTTTTTGTTTGTTTGTTCGTAAACCAACCAAAGAGAGAAAGAAAAAAAGAGAAGAAACCATTAATGGGCGACATAAATTTGATTGTTAATTTTTGTTTTTTAACTTTTAATGACTTTCCTAAAAATGGTATATGAAATGTTTTGAAAATGTCGTGTGAAATTGTTTGAAATTTTTTGTGGGTGTGTGTCGTCTTTCGAATTTTTGTCTTTTGTAGTTAAAAGGATGTGATTTTGTTTGAAATGAATGTGAATCCAATTTGAGTAGTGTTTGAGATAGTTTTGATTTTTTTTTTTGTTTTGTTTGAAACTAACAGAATAAGACGAAATCATAGAAACTTAATTTTAATGGTACAAAATTAAATAAAATAAAATTAAATTAAAATTAAATGGCAAGCGGACGCAACACAAGATTTGCAGTTTCCGATTTTAGAAAAAGTAAAAAAGAAAACAAATCTGTGAGTTTTGAAACAAGTTCAAGTAACAGCGGAAGGACACAAACAAACAAATAAAAGTAGAGATATGTCTGCAGATGAGATAAGTAGACAAGTTTAACTTGATTTTAGTTACTTTGTGTAACCTGGGACAGCTCTTGTAACTTAAGTCAGATGTAAGGTTCACCGACACTTAGGGGTGTGCCATTTTTCGTCCATTTTTAATTTAGTTAAGTTCCCGTCCGTCGAACTGTCACTGTCAATGCTGTAGTTAAAAGGTTAAAAAAAGGCGAAATTTGGAATGCACGTCTAAATATAATGAAGCAGGTTTTCAAAACATCAATCTGTGGCTATAACCGACCATATTTCCTGCAACCCCATTTCATAAATCAATCACGTCCAATGACACTTTCTAAAAACGTCTGTTTTCCCAAGGAATTTATTGTCAAAGTTACAATTAAGCTTTGAAAAAGAGGTGGCACTTGTTCCGAAAGTTGTTCAATGCAAAGTAACCGGTCGGACCAATTTTTGCCTACTTATAACCGAGTGGTTCGTGAGCGAGCAACTTTACTTGAAAACGCAGGAACGACTTTGGCCGTAAATCGACCCAACGTACGATCTAACTGGTGTCAACCGTAAGCAAGGCGTGCTTCACTTTACGATTTAATTATTCTAATGATTAAAAGTCGGATTATAAGCTCAGGGTTGGGTTATTTATCTGCTAGAAGTTCTGTTAGTAGAGGCACCCCACAAGGTGGCGTCCTGTCCCATATCTTCTTTGCAATTTGGTGGTTAATCTTCTTCTGATAGTCCTTGAAGCAGGGGCGATGTACGCTGATCGACGTTGGTTAATAGCAATCTCGGGAAAGCATCTAAACACTGTTAAAGAGCTCCTACAAAAAGCTTTAAAAGATGAGCAGTAATGTGTGGTTAAGGTGTAAACCAGCAAAAAAACGGAACTGATACTCATTACTGGGAAATATAAAATTCATTTAATTGACCCCATCTCACTAATTGGTACAAACTTAATTCTACCTAAAGAAGCAAATTATCTAGGGGTCATTTTGGACAGCACATTTAGTTGTAAGTCCAGCATTTAAGAAAGAGTAAGCAAGGTTATGGTCGCGCTTAAGCCATTGGTATATTAAAATAAGTTTATCATCAGTAGTTGAAAAATAAACCTTCTCAACGATGACCATTCCTACGCTCCAAATGGTCTGCCTGTCAAAGTTTATACGACATGAGTGTGAACAAACTAGCGCTGCCCCTTTTCAGCTTGTGGAAGGACTCATTTATCATTCCTATCCACAAAAAGGCGTCTAACAAATATCATACACTGCTGACTCTCTCCTCTAACTACAAACCGACCTTAACCACTTCAACACCTGGTAAATCTTTTAGAGCTTAAGGTAAAAATATGTGAAGCTATTACTTTCTCGCCTGCCTCAAAGTTCTCATTACATTAACAGTAACGAGTCTGTCTCCATTGTTTCAATAATTTGTGACTAACTTTCGTCCTCTTATCGACAACATTATTAGCAGAGCTAACTCTGCACTCGACTTTGTTAAATGTTGGTCGAAGGAAATCTCTAACCTCTACGTCACTAAATCTCTTCAAATGACATTTGCATGACCAGCATAAATTCTTTCGCTTAGCTTTACGTGGGCTAGATTGGGATGAGTGTCACATTTGACAATTTCGAAGTTTTGTTGTTAAAAGTGTTGACGAACTCAAATTAAATCCCCGTAGCATCGAAAAACAGCTGAAGGTCGCAATAAATTGAAAAGACGCGTTCCCTATCAACAATACTGAGCTCAAAAACGACCTACTTTCAGCCTTTCGGAAACCTCTTACCTATATCCCTAACAACCCACCTTCTTCTTCTTTAAATGGTCATGGCCAATCTCTCTCATTCAATCTCTTCGTGACCTTGGCGTATCGTACGACAGGGAGCTAAATTTTCATTCGCACATTGACGAAATAATTTGTAAGGCCAACTCATCACTCGGCTTAGTTAAACGATGGTCTAATGAATTTTCCAACCCTTACGTTAGTAGATCCCTCTACATCACCTTTTTTCGCCCCTCCTTGAGTTCGCTAGTCAAGTGTGGGGTCCCTTTCATCAAGTTCATGTGCACAGAATTGAGAACGTTCAAAGTCGCTTTCTTAAATTTGCTCCTCGTGGTCTGGCATGGGACGATCCTTTTATATTACCACCATACATAGACCGACTCAATCTCATTAACCTAAATACCCTTGAGGAACCCCGCAGACATTCTTTTCATTTATCATCTTCTCTCTACAACTCTATTTTCTTTTACATAAACCCCTGTAATTCACGTTGCCCTCGACTCTTTTACCTATCAACCCATCGTTCCTCATATGGCTCCAATGAACCAATCTCCCGTATGCTGCGAAAGGCTAATTCTAACCTTTCAGTTTTCGATTTCAACCGCAGCACTGCCCAACTCAAACTCGATCGCCTTCACCGTTCTTCTTATCTTTAAGTCTTAGTTTGATAGCTTTTCATGCCTTGTTACTTTAAGCCTTTGCGTGAGTTTTAGCTTGTATTAAGCCAAATATATGGGGGTACCGCCCCCACCAGAATTTGAAAAAAATTTAGCGCATGTTAATTATAAAAAAAAAATGTAAGTTTACTCGACAACGCATGGCCATGTTTTAATTTTTTTAAATCTTGTATTAAGGAAATTGAATTAGATATTCGTTACAAGTTGCCAAAAAACACACCCTCCCCGTCTCGACACCAATCCTATTTGTAGCTACATATAATTTAATCAAATTCTGCTACGTATTTTATCTCATCTGCAACACTCCAAAGTATAATTATTATTAATAAAAACTTATAAAAAACAAACCCTTAGTCCCATGGCAAGGAATCATTGACGCAAAAGCCACCACTACAAATAAAGCAATCAATTCAAACCCGTCAAACTAAAAAATAGTTATTCAATTTAAATTTAAAACACAAGAACAACGTAAACAAAGTGAAATAGAGTTATTAATCTAATAGTGCTTCCAGTGGGACAAACAATTAAAAAAAAAAAAAACATCTTACAGTAGCAAACATTTGCCCACACTTAACGGTAATAACTAGTGAATATTTTTTTTTATCATTATAAATAAAAATTAAATCAACAAAACAAAAATATGAATCACAATAATAAAAATAAAGAACTGAAACTTAATAGCGAATATATTGCAAGTTTGGATGATCCTGAAAGTAAACACAAGTAAAACGAAAAAAACAATAAATGTTTGATTAAAATCGACAAACAAAACAAATGCGAAAGTTAAAGCTTAGAAAGTTATGAAAATGTTGCAAACAAAAATGTAATCGGATGAAGGATGAAGTTGTATGGGATTTGGTTGTTAGATGGCGCTTTTTAAATTTTTAAGGCTTACCAACTATATTTTTCTCTGATCCAGAATTATGTAATATTTTTTGTTTTATTAATTAACACGAAACAAAATTGTTTGTTAGAGTAATTAGATTTTAAATAAATTTTATTAATCCATTCTAAAGATGCAAGAAGTTTTACAAACACAACTTCTAAAGGTCTTAACATTTTTTTTTCTGTCTAAAGCTTATCCCAGACGTAACTTAGTTGCTAGGTTTTGTTTCTTATTAGAATTCCATTGTTAGTTTATTTGTTTAAGAGAGTTGGGAGATAAGGAGCTAAAGGAAAAGAAATTTCATTTATACGTCGAATTATTATATATAGAGAGGCGCGGCAGTTGGACAATGAATTACGAGGGGTAGTATTGCTGTCCGGTGACTTTCTCAACATCGTTCTTGAGAAAATTGTACGAAAATCGCCAGCAAACGGCATGCACCAGGGCACAATTTTCCACAAAAGTCGACATCGATATCATTGGCAGAACACAGCGAGCTGTCAGTGTCACTGGTGCGTTTGCAAGTTTCAGTACAGAAGGCAAGAAGCAGCACAGAAGGGTTTAGTGGTGAATGAGGGCAAAACAAATACAAGGGACACACAACACTGACGAATCGGACATAATGTCACAATGGAAAGAAGAGATCTATTGTGTTGGCCTCTATTATTTAACCCAGGGAGCTGTCGGCGCAGTGGCTTAGTGGTAGTGTGTTGGGCTACTAAGCGAAGGGCTCAGGTTCGTATCCCGAGAGGGCCAAATTACATCTTAATGTTTTTTTCCACTGCGCCACCTCTCTTCGAACGTCTGACAAACATCCGAGAGTAAAACTGTCATGAATGACCTTCTCAATTAGCCGTTTGGACTCGGCGTAAAATTGTAGATCCCTTCCATTCGTCCCAAAAATTGAAAACCCACACAAGGCGAATGGTTGCGAGAAGCTAGGCCTTGGGTCCCATAGACCTGTCGCGCCAAAATATTTATTTATATTTATTTATTTAGCTGTTGAAGTTGCTAAAAAACCTCAGTACCCTTTTTGGTGCCGTTTTCATTTCTGCAGGACTTAAAAACGCCCCTTGCATATGGATCGCTCAGCTCCTTGCCACAGTAGGGCTTAGGGCATTCGCAGAGTATGTGTTCCGTTGTCTCCTCCTCATCGACAGGAGTCGTTGTCAGAAAGTCCCATTTTTTGAGATGGTATTTTAGGCTCAAGTAACTTTTCTGTTTTACTATACGAGCTGGGTTTATGAACCTTTTTGCCTGCATCTGTCCTTTGGATTCCGTCCAGTGTGCGGCAAGGTGATCATCTTCCCATTTCCTAAACTTTGAGTGTACGTAACTCAAAGGTAACCCGAAGTAGGGCTCAGGACCAGTGGGCAGGCGTGATGCGCCTTTTCTCGACAGACAATCCGCTCGTTCATTGCCCCCAAATCCCTCATGACTTGGTATCCAAGCAACAGTGACGTGTTATCCTTGGACAGATCTTCGAGGAGATTTAAACAGTCCCAGACCAGCTTTTGACCCGATCGAATACGATCTTAGGGCTTTGAGAGCTGCCTGGCTGTCTGAGATGATGTATATGCGGGCACCTTTTGTGCGCCTTCGTAGGCATTCTCTGACACATATCTCTATGGCGTGTACCTCCGCTTGAAAGATGTCTGGTGAGGTAGTTAGTTAAGTTAGCTAAAAATGGCATCACCTCCGAAATCAAGCGAAGAATTGCAAACCGCTGTTCCTTTTGACCAAAAAGGCAGTTTTAAAAAAGGCAAGACCTTTTCGAGAAACACTAAGGAGACCCAATATGAAGACCCTCATCATCCCAGTCCTGCTATATGGGGCGGAGGCATGGACGCTTTCAGAGGCGGATGAAGATCTCCTTGGTCGCTTCGAAGGAAAAATTCTTCGAAGATTTTCGGTCTCGTTTGCGTTGACGGGTTTTTGAGGAGGAGATTTAACATCGACTTGATCAAAAAAGTACGCATCAGTCGTCTAAGGTGGCTACGACATTTAGAGCGAATAGACACCAACGCTCTGTCCCGAACAGTCTTTCGATTCCAATCCGATGGGACAATTCAGTCGAGGAAGACCTCACCGCAAGTGAAAGCTGAAAGTGGACCTCAACCAGCTTTAAGTGCACAACTTGCGCTAACTGGAGAGGCGTTTAGGTCGAGGCTCAGCTCCACCCCTTTCTGTAGCGCCGCCTAAGTGAGCTATGGTCGATGGATCGACTTAAATGATCACCATTCACCACCCGATCGATCCGATAAGAGTAGATCTTTCTTTCAAGCAGAAGTATGTGCCATCCTTGATAAAATAAAAAGTTGATGCAACAGGTTAGTAACCTTAGGTCTAGCTTCTCACAACCATTCGTTTTTTGTGTGAGTTTTTTTTTGTCTTTTTGGGGCGAATGGAAGGCATCTACAACGAATGCCGAAACTCTTTCATGACTCCGTGGCCACGTGACATTCTTATGTCAATAAAAACTCATTAACCACTTTGAAACCGGGTTAAGATCACAAAATATTTGAAACTAGTCCTGGCCTCCACTTAACACTTGTCTTGTATCAAAAGAATCAAATTCCCCGATGAACTTGCTAGCTTTAGAAGAGGTTTTCGGTTGCTAGGACCTAGGAGTTTAATTTAAGAGTGAGTTTTTCATAAACAAAGCCGTCATTTCGACAAATCTCCTCTTTGTTTAAAAACTGCTACTTTCCTTTTGCTTCTGTAGTGTTTGTAAGCGACTTACGTGACGGACGGTGGTTTGAACAACCTGTCGATACAGCGGAAAACTACACGCGATTGTCAAGCTTTCTGCTATTTCTGATATCCTTTGTGTTGAAGGCTGCATTTAAGCTTTGTAAACACAATCGGGTATAGTAAATTCGCTCAACTTGTGTTAGACATGAGCGGCAAAGAGAGTGCGAAGCCACCTCTAAGAATACCACAACAGTGATTCGAAGACAACACCGAAATGGATGTATAAGAAGTCACTCAGGACAGTCGATTAAACTTGCCCAATCAAACCCAAAATCTACCGGAGGAATCACTATAATAATTCACCATCCAACTACCGCAGAAACTAACTTCTTTCTAATCTATGGTCTACAACAACTCGTTACAATTATACGCGCCGCGCCGGCCGTTGACATTGGGACACGGGGGTGGGGGTCAAATCAAGTACAGGAGGCAAACAACTTATTCAAAAAATACAACACAACATCCGTATATATATAACATAAAAATAATTAAAACAAAAGCAACATTATTTACAACCTATCATAAATAGTATAACCAACTACAAAACTACTCGCCAACTAAGTAAACAACCAAAAGTCAAATGTCAAATGTTAAAATTCAAAACCAATACAATGCAATGTGTTTTAATGTCTATGTGGGGTTTAGTTAAATATACGTTTTCTTTATAATTATTTTTTTTTTTATTGAAAAACGTGTATATACGGTGAGGTTTCAAATTCCTAATTCTTATTTTACATAAAATTATTTGTAACAACACTGAGATCAGCGATAATTTGGTTAGTTTCGTTCAAAACAGCACTTGTCTTTAATAATTCAACAACAAAAAAATTAAAATCACAGAGTAAATTAAAACAAAAAAATTATATATAGTGTTGTAAGAAAAAATAAATTAAAAAACAAATACAACCAATAAAAGAATAAATAACAATTTAGCGATAGGTAATTCAAGTTGTTAAATATAAATATACACACAAGGAAAGTTTTACAACAAGTTTGTTTGTTATAAAGTTAAATAAGTTTTTTTTATTATTTTTTTTAAAGAAATCCATGTTCGTAGGTGGTAGTATTTTTTTGTTTAAAATAATTATATAATATTTCATGTTTTTTTTTTTTTTAATTTGCCAGCATGCAAAATAACGTAAGAATTAAAATTAGAGACAAAAATTGTAAGGAAACAAATTAATTTTTGTAGTTTTAGTTAGTTTCTTTTTGGTAATAGAAATATATATATATTGAATATATTTAGAAGGAGGAATATGTCAGAAATTTATCTATATATGGATTCAAGTTTTTGGAAAACGCGCTTGTAACAAAAATTTGATAGATATATATTTTTTTTCTATGTACAAAAAATATATTTTCGGTTTTTTAATCACGGTTTTTGTAACTAGCAAAAAGATTAGTTCGATCGTCGGACACAATTCGGATACTTACACGATTGATCGAGTTTCTGCGGGGACCGTTGGCGCCGGCCGGTCCGCCACCGTTACTCGGTCCGTTCCGATTGAAATCATCGTCGTCTATACAAATGTCGGAATCGGAGTCAGATCTGCGTGTACCGCCATCCTGAAGATGGTTTTTTTTTGAATGGTATTGAAAACAAAAATGTGTTAGTAGCTGGTATAATTGGAAATGAGAGCGAAAGATGAGGGACCGATATTTTGCCCGAATATATACAGTTACGGTATAATGTCATGCGAATTAATTTTGAAAATTTAAGGGGTTCTTAAGATTTGTTTTCTTAAAATGGAGTAGGTTTTTGTACCTGTGTTAGCTGCTCTGTTGTCGTCAGGAGGCGGGCCACGGGATTGCAACAGACCGGCAGGGTCTCCAGGAGTGTTGGCCGCGAGTGCGTCAGGAGGGGCTTCATGTATCTGAAAGGAGGAAACGTTGAAAAGGCATTTTTTTCACTTAAGTTTTGTGAGACTGCAATCTAGAAGATCTATTGTATCATTGGGTTTGGGGAAGAGAGTGAGTTTAGAAGACGAGTGGCTTCCATACTCCTTGGTCTTTAATAGCAGATGTCGTTAAACATCCTGGTCTCTGTTTAGAGACGAGAATTCTTAAACAATCAAGTGCCGGGCAGTCACAAAGAATGCGTTCAGAGCAACATCTTCCAGACAGAACCTATATTCGGTTTTCGGACACAGGCTATTTTTTTTAAATGGTATTTTAAGCCACAATAGCCGGTAAGGAAGCCCACCAGCTCTCCTTAGTGAGTCTAAGGATTTCCTTGCATGGGTAAAGCATGGTTAATCTTTTGGACTCAGACCAGGGTTAAGGTGAAGTTGTTGTTCCCATTCATTGTTTAGCCTTAATGCAGTAGCCCAATTGATTTTGCAGTAGGGTTCTGGTCCAAGGAGCGCGGATTCTGAACCAGTTCGAGCCAGCCTTGTCTGCACGTTCGTTGAATGTAATACCTTGATGGTCAGGCACCCAACAAAGTTTGACATCGTGACAGCACTTTACTGTTTAAGAGAGTTAATTTTTTTGGGGCTTGTAAAGCTACTTGACTATCGGAGAAAATTTGTGATCCATCTCGGTGTCCCAGACTACACTTTTTGGGTCCAATGTCGAAACTCCGTCAGCCCATTTTGTAAGGTCCAGGATTTCTACCTCAAATGATTTCCCAAAAGTGATTTTCCTAACCAAAGTGTCTGAGACGGAACAAAACATGTCCATCTTTGGGATCGAGTTATTTTTATATTTCCCTGATAAATGATGTCTTTTTTCCTATTTTTGGGCAGGTACGCTTTGTACCTATAATATCGAGCAAAGCAAAGCGGTGTAGCTTATTTGTTGTTCATTTATGAGTTGAGTAGCGAAGATGAGAGTGAAGCGGAGTTCAACAAAAAGTCTCTCACGAGAATGAGGAGAACATTGATCCAATCGATTGGATCTCCCAAATGACAAGTATCAGCATGGAATATACTCGTCAAAATAAAAAAACAACAATTTTCTTAGATTTCAAATGCACCTTAGGTTAAACAAAGACGCCTTCGTTTATCTGCTAAACCGAGTAGAAGACAAACTTCCTTTATGGACAAGTTCGTTGTCTGTGCCTCCGACTCTTAAACTTGCTGCAACATTAAGATTTGTAGCTGAAGGAGGTTACCAAAAAGCTGCAGGCAACGTCTTTTAAACCAGTTTAAATTCATCCGATTCACACCTTTTTTTAAAATTCGTTGCCAGAGGAGGATATGCTTTTCCATCGACTCCACCAGGCGTTTTATTTGCGTTGGATTTGTCTTGAGGAAAAATAAATAGCTAAATAAGCGAAATTTAAGCTTAATGAGTTGAAAATTTAACAAAACTCACATTTTAAGTCGATTTTGTTGCTTGGCATCGGACGTGAGACTAATACGCCTGTTAGAATATCGATGCGTGACCGTTGTCGAACAAGGAATTAAGTTCCACATGAATAAAAACGACATCTAGCGTTTAATGGCGTAAAACGACTCATAAAACGCCACCTGTAGGGCCGAGTTTGCGTTGTCGTTTTGCTTACTGAAGTTTAACGCCACCTGGAATAAGGGTGAATGACTCCGAGATAGTTTACTTCATTGGAAAGGACTAAGGTAGTGGCCTTTTAGATTATCCAGTTTACTTCTGTTAAAATTTGTACTTGATAATCCTTCTTAGTACAGCTTTCAGTAATGGTAGTGCTAAGCTTACCACTACTGATGGTCCGTCAGAATAACTAAAGGCGTCAGTCAACAAGCGGGATGGAACTCCTCATTGAAGGCAACCTTTGACAGGTGTTTTTTTAGTCTGTCTCTCGGAGTTTAATACAGTTTCTATGTCGTTCAATAAGAAATCGAGATGACGATATTCAGCCTTATCCGGAGGAGGCTTAAATAACATTCAAGGTGTCCGTTTTCGTAAAAGAAAACACTTGACTGCAAATGTTAAATAAATTCCGTGACTGATCTTTGTCGGAGGATATCGGAAAACAATTCTTATGAATCTGTAAAAAATGTCACTAAAAAGAAAAGTCCTACAACGCAAAACGTTACTTTCTGAGGAATACCCCGCAGCAAAATTCCTCTGAATCGTATAAAATCAGAGAACTTTCCGTTGCGACGAATTATTGTTGAATATTGCTCTCGTGTCAAGTACTTTTTTAGGTTACAACTAAAGTCTGAACTAAGGTTGATAAAAGTTCCACTTGATAAGTCTTATAGAAATCTTTACCTATTTTCGACGCTCTCTAGAAAAAGTTTTTTTTCTCTTTTTAGTAATATTTTGAAAAAGATTCAAAGAGGTGGGGCTGGATATGGCCGCGCTGAATACCATAGTCGCCCTCTCAGCGCCCTCTCTAAGTGTAGATAAGATTAGATTGTGAAGCGGGAAAGCCCTCAAGGGGGCTCTGGCACTGCGGGACTGCGGCCTATTAAAGAAGCCTATTGTGCCCTCCCTGATAAGGTCCTAGAGCCATCTTTTCACTCCGGAGGCAGTCAGGAAAAAGAATATATCAACAAGAGTTGCTGAAGTGACGATTTTCTCGCCAAATATTTTTTTCCTAAGGTTGAGTACAGCCGGACATTCCATGAGTATGTGAAGTAAGGATTCATCACTCTCAAGACATAGTCTGCCATCCCCCCCCATCTCTGTCATATCCTATCCTCGTCCGGTTTCCTGTCATTTTCAAATCCCAACGTCCTTAAAGTCCTTATATAATGCCAATAAAAAATTCAAAATGGCGTATTCAAGAGCCCAAAAGCATCTTGATAGTCCACATCTAGAAGAAACAACTAGCGGTTCCGATCGAAGATGTCCTCTTGTTGGGACAATGTTTCCAAAGACGCAGTGTGACACCTGCTCAATAATATCCATTTAACTAATTTTTACCTAATCCCTCATGGCTTTAACGTTTCTTGAGTGCATAGATCCTATTACTTCAAAATATAATACAAAAAATACTCACTTTGTGTCAAAATTGCCCCAAATGCGCGCCAGTATCGCCTTCTCGTTGGTTCGTCTACTGCCGCCGGGCGTAGTCGCCCCTCCATCCAAGTCTGCGTCCACATCCTGCAAGTAACCATCAGACTGACTTAAATTCCCAAGCCTATTCTTCGCTCCATAAAAGGTTATGTTTATATATTTTTTTTAATTTATGTGTACAAAGCAGAGAGTATATTTTTACAAAAACAATATACAAAATTCAAAAACAAAAAACAAAATAAAACAAAACTAAAAATGTTCTCTAGCATTTAGCGCCATTATAACAAATCGAACAAACAAAGAAAACAAGTAGTAACTAAATCATTGGATCCTTTTCTTTTTGCAACAATGAATTTTGAATTTGGAACGTTTTTCTATATGCAGAATCAAATTATGAAATTTTCTCGGTTTATGCAAAAAACAAACGGAAACAGAAAAATATTGTTTTTTTTTTTGCTACATTGGGAGCTTAAAAACTCTCACCAAAGAACTTCGTCTTCTGGACATTGGCAATTGTCCCAAATTAAGTCCTGTATCGATTGACTGCTTGAAAATATGAGATTTTCAATCACAACTAGATTGATGTTTGTGTTTGATTGGTTGTTTTTGTTTTTTTTTAATGATAAATCAACAATAAATCTATGATGTAAGAATTTTGCGCAACATAAAACAGATCATACGTTTTAAAGAACCGAAAAGATATATAGCAGAATCGGAAATAAAACGAAAAGGAAAAGAAAAAATGAATAACTAAAGTCAAAATTGACATGTACTGGTAAATGATGAAACATACCGCTGCTGCTGTATTCTCCATGGAGTTGTAAACCTTTTTTGTGCATTCAAGATTGGTTTTGAGCATTTTTTATTGTTTTTTTGTTTTTATTTTGAATAAATTTTTGGATTTTTTTTGAACAAGATTTGAGAAAATAATTTTGTAATTGAAAATTGTTAATAAAATTGAATTGATTGGAAATGTTTGGATAGTTATTTTGCATGCAGATAAAGAGAGGTTGGAAAAGCGTGTAGAAATAAACATGGAGTCGTTCCAAGTCGTTGTTTTTTTATTGAACGAATAAACAACATGATCATTTCTACATTTTGTGTAGCCATGGTGCCGAGCTTAAAGTATTTGTTATTTTATTTTTATTTATTACAAATATAAAAGAATAGGTTAAACAATTTTTTTTTTACACAACAAAAGAAATAGTTTGCAAATAAATGAAGGAAATTTTGTATACTCACACTGCGGACTTGGTAGTTGTTCAATTGTTCAGTCTCTTCATCGACGCCAACTCTGGAAGGGAGACGTAAAGTTGGTTAGTTTAGATTTAAAGGCGAAAGTTGTTTGAAATTGGGCAGCGATCAATCTTTTAGAAGACATCTTTCGTACATTAAGACTTATAATCTTCTAAAGTACTTTAGTCTGCTTATTTCAAGAAAATGGATAAATTCTTAAATCTAATTAACAATTTATGGATCTTACTCTAATAAATGAAGTATGGGGAGAGGTTGAGTTTAGGAAGGGATGTGATAATAAAGGATCAATTTTGGTTGAATAGGTTGGAAAAATGTTGTAGGATTGCACTTTTAAAATATGAGGGATTTGAAATATTTTTAATTTGAGAGGGTAAAGCGTTCCAAACTCTGGCAATATGAATGAAAAATAAACGTCAAGAATTAAGGTAGTTTCAGCGAGAGGGAATAATGTTGATAGTTCTTGAGGAGCGATAGAAATTAAGTCTGTTATGCAGCTAAGGCGGACATTGAGTATTTATAATTTTATGTAAAAAGATACAATTCCTGCCATTGATATATTCTTGCAGGGCGCAACCAATTAAACCCCTGGCAAACACAGAGATATGGTCATATCTACGAGCGAAGTAAACGTAAACGCACTGCGTCACTAAAGTTTAAGTTTACGTTGGGCTAGCGAATCGAGGCTGCTGTGGACCACCTCAGCATTTATTTTAAAAGTGGTAAGATTAATGCCAATACCAGCTTTTGTCGTGTTTCTTGTGGAGTAAAGTACGCACTGATCCACAATTTGCGAAGACGTCCATACATACGAGCAATGATTACGTTGAATAAATAAATAAATATTTTGGCGCGACAGGTCTGTGGGATCCTAGCTTCTCACAACCATTCGTTTTGTGTGGGTTTTCAATTTTTGGGATGAATGGAGGGGATCTACAATTTTACGCCGAGTCCAAGCGGCTAATTGAGAAGCTCTTTCATGACAGTTTTACGATCTTAGGGCCTTAAGAGCTGCCTGGCTGTCTGAGGGGATGTATATGCGGGCACCTTTTGTGCGCCTTCGTAGGCATTCTCGGACACATATCTATGGCGTGTACCTCCGCTTGAAAGATGGTGATTTTCCCAGTGCTATAGCTCTTTGGAACCTAGGCCCAAAGACCCCAGCCCCGGTGGCATCATCTTCCATCTTTGAACCGTCGGTGTACCAGACTTGTGATCCTGTTGGTATTACGCATTGATTGGTTCTCTAGGTTCTTCTGTCAGATATGACTTTCTTAAGTTTTTAAGCATGGTGTCTGCTACCTTGATCACAGGATCATCTTGAAACATTTGTAATATCCGAAGGTGTCCTGTGAGGTTTCTTGCTTTAAGATTTGATATATCAGGGAACTTGAGGACACTGAGACCAGTTTCGTTCTATACAGAGATATGCAAAGGCAGAAGGCTGAGTATTGCACCTATGGCTGCAGTTGGACAAGTTTTCATTGCCCCCGTTATACCAACGCATTCTAAGCGATATAGGTTGTTAAGTTTTTGTTGGGCCGTTATTTCTGCGGTTTTTGGTCACCATGCTATCGCTGCATAGGTGATCATTGGTTTGATGATCGTGTTGTATGACCAATAGATCATTTTTGGTTTTGCCGTAAAGACGGTGCCACATATAAATTGCCTTTGTCATCTTCTTGGTGACTTGAGTCTTGTCTAGGGTTACCCCCAGATATTTTACCTCTCCTGATAGGTCAATTAACTGCGTTACTCAGCTTGATCGGTTTCAGTTCTTATTTTTTCTTTCTTGAGAATGGTAT
Organism: Cheilosia pagana; assembly: GCA_936431705.1. Taxonomy (NCBI): domain Eukaryota; kingdom Metazoa; phylum Arthropoda; class Insecta; order Diptera; family Syrphidae; genus Cheilosia; species Cheilosia pagana. The sequence goes on from OW386169.1 coordinate 6,383,056, forward strand.
CATGACTGTTTTTGAAGGATTTACGATCAATCCTTTGTTCTGACACCATCTATAGGTTTATTTTAGGGCCCTTTGCATGATCTCCGATATAGTGGAGTCGTGCTTGCCCCTAACAGTGATTACCACATCATCTGCATAACCTTGTACCAAGTACCCCGATTGTGTGAGGTGGTCTAGGAGTTCATCTATGACTAAAGTCCAGAGTAGAGGAGAAAGTAAACCTCCTTGAGGACAGCCTCTAATGGCTTTTACAGTCTTTTGTAAGCCTCCATACACCAGACTAATGATTCTACTTTCTAACATGTTAAGAACCCATTTTATGATCAGTGGGGCAATGCCTTTCCTTATCATAGCTTGGCCGATATGATTTCGCTAGTTGTTGAGATTTCCCACCTGCCTTTGGTATGAAAACCACCTTGACCTTAGTCAGGATCTGAAGACCCTGATTAGTTGAAGAACCAATAGATCTATACCCTGTTGTAGAAGACAGGGGTAGATACCATCGGTGCCTGGTGATTTAAATGGGCTGAGTGTTAAATGCTTTGTTATTTGCTTTGTCATAATTTTCTCAAAGGCCTTTGCCAGATATGGAAGAATTCTTAGCGGTCTAAAGTCAGCAGGAGAAGATGGGTTAGTTTTCTTTGCAATTGGCTGTAGTCTTTTAATTTTCCAGAAATGAGGAAATCTTAGTCAGTGGGCCCCTCGCGATCCTTGGGGAACCATCATTTAATAGATGCTCTTTCCCTCAAGCGTTTTATTTCCCTACAGAATTTAAATAGCTATCTCTTCAATGCTTTTAAATAAGTAGTTTCCCAGAAGTTTGTTTCGTGTGACATTCTCAGGTTTGTCCCGCTGAGTTTAAGGTTTTCCTTAGTGCGTTTTTGATCTATTTCCAGTTACAAAGCTTTAGACACTCGATGGCCGGTCATGTCCATCTACGGGCTGCTTGTTTTTGTATGTTTCTTTTGATAATTTCCTTGAATGAAAGGGTGGGTTGACGTCAACTTGTTGGGTTCCCGTCATTTCACCGCCCTTTTTGGCCAATGCGTCCGCGAATTCGTTCCCTTATATATTGCAGTGACCTGGGGCGACCCAGTAGAAGCTGACTTCATTCTGTACGCATAATGCCTTAAGGACTCTGCTGCAATCTCTCACTATTGTCAACTTGATGTGCTTTGATTCTAGTGCCTTAAGAGCAGGCAGACTATCGATGCAAATGACGATATTCTTATAGTTCCGAGGCCGCCAGAATCTCCGACTGAAACACACTGCAACAATTCGGCAATCTTATTGACATTTTCAGGTTTCGATTTGCAGAATAAATGTTAGAGCCTGTTTCCTCCGTGGTTTTTGATTCATCGGTATAGGTTGCCACCTCATTTGGTTTTATTACCGCATTGCCATTGAAAAATTCGCTCATAATTGAGCAATGTCCTACTTTTATGAAAGGAGCCTGAGTTTGTAAGCCTAAGCGCAGTTTTTCCACCTGTTTGCTTAACCTGTAGACCAAGCGGCAGTAAGTTGAGAAAGGTGTTCACTCTCCAACCACTTGAAGAGTGTTAGTTCTTCTCTGTAACAATAAGGCTTCTCTCAATCCGACGCGACACATTCAACGACAACTTCGACTTTGAATGCGACAACAAAATGCTACCCAAGTTCAGTTTAGAAATATCTGGGGTCGAATCGCGTCATCCGTGATCGAGAATTACGTTCACAGAATTAATTTGATTTACATGTGAAACAAAAACAAATTCCGTCACGTAATGCTCGTTCACGGATGTCGCGATTCGACCCCTGTTAAAAAATACAATACTCACGGTATTTTCAGCCAATTGAGTAGGAAATTGGATGCACCGCCCTGGATTATCACCGTAAATATAACGATGAGTGATGTTGCTGTTAACATTGTTTGTCGTGCCTCCGACACTGTGTTTCTAATGGCTAAGGCAAATGACATCGCACCGCGGAGTCCTTAAAAGTGACAAACAAATAAATCTAAAAATGCTCTCTCGTGCAAAACTATTTAAATAAATTCTCCTACCGGCAAAGAACAGCATATGCTGGAAGTTGGATGAGATCTTTGGTCTACGATTCAAGTTTAACAACCATGACAAAGGATAAATGTTGACGGCACGTCCAATCGCAGCACAGACCTGGAAATATTTTGTAAAACCAATGAAATTTAACTCAAGCCTGACTTTCATTGTCATTTATCGTATTAGGATCTTTTTCAAAGACATTTCAACTTACAAATCCAGTGATAATAAACACTGCATCGAAATGATGTTTGGGGAAGGTGAACATCGACACTCCAATGTATGAGAAGATGAAGTTTTCAGCCAGGAAGTTCAGCAATTCAAAGATCTCCTTCGTTCGGGTGCGGGAATCCTCCGATAGGTTGTTATACGTGTAGTGCGCTTGACATATACCACAGAAGAGTACTGCTACAACGCCGGTTAGTTCCGATGCCTCTGCAATGAGGAACGTGCTGTACGACATCAGGACAAACAGTGCCGATTCCAGCAGCGGGAAGTCTCGAACTCTGGTGAACTTGGTTAAGTGTTTAGGCGGTTAAGGAAAAGTGTCACAATTGTAAAGCTACATCTATCAAAAGTAAAAAAAGGCAACACCGGACAGACTAACTAAAAAAATGAGTTTCAAAAGGATATCAGTGCCGTGAAGCATCCCATACTGGCTCCAATCAACAGCGACAGCATGAAAATACAAAAGAAGTCGCTCAGCGACCTGAAGAAGGCGTTCGTCTCGAACTCTCCAGTGCTCGAGTAATGCTCGCCATAGTTTTGAATCGCCCTGCAAATTGAAATCCCGATTAGTTCTATTTAATCAACATCTTGTAATACATACCCGCTCAGGACAATAGCAACAGCGTCATTCAAGACGGACTCTCCAAACACCAGCGCATACAAATTCACATCCACATGCAGGTCGTGGAAGATGGCAAGGATCGTCAATGGATCGGTGGGTGATATCAGCGCTCCAAAATACAGCGTGTCCAGGAATGTAAAGCTGCTGCTCAGATATTCTGGCATCAGCTTCACACAACCGTACATAATGGCGCCGATTAGGAACGCTGATAATGCTGTTCCCAGAATAGCGTACGTCAGTATCGCGCCCAGGTTTCGAAAGAAGTATTTCTGCAAACAGAAACAATGTTGACCTCTATTACATCGCACTCTACAACTTACCTTCTTGAGGCTGTAACCGGCGTGGAAGATAATCGGCGGCAGGATGATATTGAAGAATATCTCCGGATCAAATGTCGCCTTGAGATCAATCTCATTCTCGTCCACATCGTAGACTTGTCCACGGAAAACGTACGCGTATGTCTTGTTGGGAATGGGCTCTTTGTCGGTGGTGTTTTGTGACAATTTACCTGGGAACTAAACACAAACAAAGCAATTAGTATAATTTGGAACACACACAATGGAGGGGGGACATTCACCTTTAACCACAACGTGTCGGGCGGCAAAGATTGGTTGAATTTTGGGTCACCCTCTGGCTCGACGGCCAGATGGATAAGTGGGGTTGATGAGCCGGCATAGCGTATTACAGCGCCAACGATAAGACCTGTAACAGAAACATTAATTAGAATTTTATTATCTGGGTGAGTGCATTCGTGTGTGAAGTTTATTGCGGCGGTATAGCAAAAAGTTGGAGCTGGCTCGTCGTGAGTTACCAAAAGTGGAATGTGAAGTTTAATGACAGTTAAATTAAACATTTGACTTGTGCAAAAATTGAGCTACCTTTGTCGCGTCCTCGTGTGGACTAATTAAAATCGGTAGATAACAATGATGGGTGAAGTAATTGTTTTTAAGTGGATGTTATCGATAACTTTGTTACCAAGTTCTTTATTGATTTTCTGAAATTGTTCGTTTTCGGGCTGTTTGAGTAATATTTCTTTCCTTGTCATGTGATGAGCGGGAAGGACGATGAATTTAGGGTAAATATAGGCACAGTTTGGTTTATTTTGTACATTTTTGTCAACTGAAAGTACAAGATCCGAAAGATGTTTGAGTACAAATGCCCACCATCTTATTGTAGGATCCAATGTTGATGTTATGCTCAAGTGGCTCTTGGTGAGAGAAGCACTCAGGACGTTGGTCGGTCCATTATGCGGACAACTGGTTTTTAGGGTTCCCTCTACTGGCTGCTCACGTAAGCCACTTACTTCTGTTCATGAAGCTAAGAATGTTAGCAGCGCTAGATCACTTAGATGATAGAGTGAGTAGTTTCCTAAGTAAGCCTTGCTTAGAATTTTCCAATCTTAGCCGCCGAGTTTGATACTATATGACAAGCTTCAGGTCTTTCAGATCGCACTTTACATAGTACCTCGGTATCCCTAACACCTTACAGCAGCTACAGAGAAGGTGGGTGACGGACTTATCCTTGTATTGTATGGCAAAACGAGTCTTTTTGCCCGGTAATGGGTAATGACATTACCGACAGCCGAGACACTGGATCTGTTGAGTCGCAGAAGCTTCTTGGATATTTTAGAATCCAGGGTTGGCCATAGCTTTGACTTCCTATGCATGTTACCTAAGCGTGAATGATTTGTTTAGCGTAGGACAGCGATGCATGCACGTTGTGCAGACTAACACCATCTCAACGCCGGAGATTTGCTTAGTCTTGTGTAAACACGATAACACTTTGCACTGCGCGAACTCGACAAGCGCCATCGATAGTCAAATACGAACTGCGATCTTAACTCAATACGCTTGACTCACTTGACGAGCTGCATTGTGCAGTCCTACACTAACACTAATATACCTTTGTGCAGGAGGGATTTCCCTGCTCAATGAAGCTGTACCTGTTTTACAGAGTAACACTTCTTGTCAATTCGTCTGCTGCATAATTCCCTAGGATGACACACTGTCCCGGAACCCAGCAAAGGTTGTACTATCCAGGTATTTCCTTAAGATATAGGGATCTGATGGGAGCCTGGCTATCTGGTGATACCCTTTTATCGAAAGGCACGATAAAGCTTGACGAATTGCTGTGATTTTGACTTCGGGATAGAGGAGAGGCCCAGATTCAGTTCTTCCCCGTCTTCACATCCCCGTGGGTCTTTAAACCCGCCCGTGAATATTGACAGTGATTCCCAATGGGATGTGACCGGTATTTCATTCGAGAAGACTTTTCAAAGTTGATATTGGTAAGAAGGTGAACAGTATAGCATAAGGAAAGGGGCTGAACTATAGGAGGATGTCCAGTTGATTGTCCTCTGCTGTGGTTCCCTTTCCTTAGTCTGTTTGCCGCATTTGCTGCGTATTCCTTGCTGACGATGTCAAAAGGAAGAAGATTAAGCAAGCGTTGAGTCTTTTAAAGGGACTGCGCTTTTGAGAGCGAAGGTCTATCTCGGACTGTAGCGTGGGTTCATGTCAGCTTGACTGTGGATGATTAACATATAAAATCGGGCTAAAAATTGAAACATTACTCCGTCTTTAGCAAAATGTTGTAATAGCTGTGACATTCTTTTTTGTTGTAGATTGAGAAGAGGCTCCGTTGCTTTTTGTTGTTGTAGAATCTGCGTCGTCATTCGGCATTTCTTCAATGATGGTCAGTTTGAGAAAGTGGGACGCAGCATTTCTGGGGCTAATTCAGTTGGTATGGCAGGTCAGTTTAAGACGCCTTAACGATCACTTTGGACTGTTTAGAATGTGCCAGATTAGATGCCTCTTAAAGAGGTTTATTTTATTGTCATGATTGTCTTAATTGAAAAAGGGGAACACGAGCGATACAGAGTACGCAAAGTTGTCTGCTCTTTTCCCATCAGACTTTTAACTTCTCTTCTGTCAATATGAGCTCCACTTTGACACGCTAGACAGAAAAATGTATCCCCCTTCTTTGGAATCTAGTAGTGAATTAACTACTACTAATACTGGAAAAGGAAGGGTAATGTAATTGCCTATGCAGATGACGTAGGTGAAACACCTCAATACGCTTAGGGATCTGATGCAGAGCGCCCTTTCTAAGCTCTTCAAATGGACTTCAAAATACGGTCTGGGAGTCAATCCCCAGAAAACGGAACTAGTCCTCCTCACAAGGAAATACAAAATTCCCTACTTTGCTCCTCGAAAACTAAATGGCACCTTCTTGGCGATAACTGACAAGGCCAACTTAGGCAAGCTGAGTTGGACGAGGAGGATGAAGAGTCCATTCTTCACCTCCTATGCACCTGCCCTGCTTTCTCTACTCGAAGAGGATTACATCTTGGAGAATACTTCTTTGACAATCTTGGTGAACTCGACATAATTAATATCAATCACCTCCGCCGCTTTACTTTGAGCTCCTGTTGGTTCAACGGATAGTTTGAGATCATTAGATCCTGTGGTGTCACAAGGGCCCCTATGGTCACTATAACCTAACCTAACCTAGCAAAATTTATCACTCGCAATTAATGTGAATCACGGATAGAAATTCTATATTTATGTGGGAGTAATAGCACAGTATTTTTAATGCACATTAATGTCAAAAGCCTTATCAGCAACATTCGGCATTTGAGACATCCTTCTGTGATTTTGTGTTTTCTTTTTCGCCGTGTCGCCATAAACATCACTGTTGGAAGAAGACGGTTGCTTAGTGGGTCATTCTCCAGCATTCCTATTGATAGTAATACAATCAAAACATTCATCTTTCACAGAGTTACTTAGCCCCATTCGCTCACTGCGTCTATATGAGCATATCGCTGAGTTACAACTAGTTACAACTTTGCCAGAGTTTGACACAGTTTTTGCTGATTCGATTTCACTGCTTTGCAAAATAAATCAAATTGTGCCTGGAACAAGACGAGCAAAATACGTTCCCCTTGTTATCTGTCGAATGCATTGGACGGTCAATTGAATTTGTTTACACGACACACGTCAGCTCTTATGCAACTCGTTGTTGTTGTCGATGTAGTTGAGTCATGAATTTTTTTTGTTTTCTTATTTTTTTCATTGAATAAATTGTTAATAAGAAAAACGGAAAAGCTCAACTTGATTGAAAAGAACACGAGCTAGAATAAAGATGGCTACCTCTTCCCCCCCCCCCTCATTACCAATTGCATTTCAAATTATTAAGAATAAAATATTTCTCGCCTAACTTGTTGTGGATGATTTCTTGGAAACAGTTGCTGTTGTTTTAATATCAAATTGTAAACAGTCACGTTTGTGAAATTTTTGCAGGGGATTAACCCGAAACGATTGGATTATTCTATTGCGTCAATAATATTTTACAGACCTAATCACGTTGTGGATAATGCTTGTATAAAGCGTCTACTCATTGAAGGGGCTTAAAATGGTTCTGTTCCTGCACTTTTATCAGTCAAATTTGGAATATATAAATTTACAATTGGAAGGCATAAGTTCTGAAAATTATAGCAGAAAATTGTTCATTTTGACGGACTATGCTACACAAATGAAAAATATTGTCAGCGAGGGATCGAGAAATCTGTAATTTTAATCTTTGCGATCGTGTAAAATTTAGCAAGTTTTCGTAGAATGTATATCGTTCATGAAGAGAGCTCGAATGTAGTGAGAACACGGCTGTCGTTTGAAGACAAAAAGCAGCAGTTCAATGAGAAGAAGTGGTTGGTTAACTATCTTGGGAGATTACAACAATGGTGGCAAATTTAGGTAGGGCCGTTGTTTTCTTCTACCTCATAAACCTTCCTGTTCTTCTATGAGGGTGTGCTCTCTGGCTTTCTTCTCTCTTCTTGGTTTTGAGCACGGTTTCGATAAACGCTGATACCCGTTTCCAACTACGTTCGCTTGCGATCATCTTCCCAATGATATTTTCAGTAGAGATATAACCTATCTCCGATTCCAAATTCCTTCTTTCCACAGTCCACCTGCCGTCTACCAATGACTTACCGTACTGGCATGTCGGATAGTCTACATTCCGCATCCTGTGTAGGTATTTATTAAAATATCCATGTCCGGTTAGAAACTGCGTGGTATACAATAATTTATTTGTTCGTGTTCTCGCGTTGTCCATTCAGCGACGTCTCTGATTAGCCGCCCTGTCCATCTACCTTCTATATACCTACCCATTTTCATAGAAGGTTCCAAAATGAACTGTGGAGTGGGGGCGGGCGTTTTCTCATCCGTGTGAGATGTTTCCAAGTCTTTTCGCCTACCCAATACAGCCAGCGCCTTTCAGGCAGAAGTACTGGCTATTGGTGAGGCGTGTAGTCTATTTATAAACCTTGCGACACCCGATAACAAAATAGGCATCTTCGTCAACAGTCAAGCGGCGATTAAGGCTTTGGAGTCGTCCAGGTCTTCATCTAAACTTGTTGTGGACTGCAGGGAGAAACTGGCCAGGGCAGATCATCGGTTTGATATCACTCTCGTCTGGGTTCCCGGCCATAGGGAAAGAGAGGCGAATGAGAAAGCCGATGAACTTGCCAGACGTGGCTCTGCTCTGTGCGTATCTCATGCGAGGAATGTTTTCCCTCCGCTGGGATACGTAAAGAGAGAAATCCTCCTGCACTAGATGGGTTAACCTCACAAACTGCGTTATGTAAAGAAAAATTTGGTCAACATTCGACGAAAACAGAATAAATAACCTCCTTTCCAGAACACGTGCAGATGTCGCTAGACTTACGGCGATTAGTACGGGCCACTGGGCTCTAGGAACTCACACAACCAAGCTAGGCATCTCTGTTGTATAGCTGCGCTAACACTAACAAGAGTGAAACAGTGTTCCATCTTGTTTGTGAATGTCCGGCTCTAGATAAAACCAGATACGCTGCCCTGGGTAGTCCTTTCTTTGACTTTGACAACCTATAGGCCATCCGAGGTATCCATTTCAACAACATCATCAATTTTTTCAACTCCTCAGGCTGGTCTCATATCATACGTCTTCCTTTTTATCTCCAGGTTCTACTACAGGGTGCAGCAAGAAAACTTACTGATTTTTAAAGGAAATAAAATCAAAAGTAGTGGACATACCGTTACAAAACTTGTTTATTCTTGTTACACACGATCTGAATTTTCGATTACATGGTTTTAAAGAAGATATCGGATTTCGAAGCTCCTCTGAATTCTTTGAAGTGAATCGATGGGTATGTTCGCTATTGCTTCACGAATGTTGTCCTTCAGATGATTTAACGTTCGAGGCCGATCTGTGTAAAGGTAAAGGTATATAAGGTAACCCCATAAAAAAAAACGCACGGAGCCAAATCAGGTGAGCACGCCGGCCACGTAATGTTGACCCTCAAGGAGATTAGACGATCGGGGAAATGTTCCCTCAAAAGATCCATCGATGCTCGTGCTCCGTGGGCCGTGGCTCCATCTTGTTGAAACCACAAATCACCAAGGTCCAGTTCATCGAGTTTTGGGATGAAAAATTCTTCAATCATCTCGCAAAACAGAAACTCTCACCCTTTCAATGTTTTCCTCTGTTCTGATTATCCGGTGTGCTGGATAGGATTTCGTCACGTTTCCGCTCTCCCTAAATGTTTTCACCCACGAATCAATCGACTGCCGGCCAGAAACGCGACCGATGTTGAAACGAGTACAGAAAGCACGTTGAGTGGAAATCATGGAACGACCGTTGGAAAAGTAAGCCTCGCAGGCAAATGCGCGTTGCTCTTTCGTCCAATTGCGGCGTAGATGAAACTTCGACAACCCCTAAAAAATGAGACACACGGCGGATGGAATGACCCATCAAATCGATGTTTCGAATGCTCAAAAATGCACTCGCTTGAGTCGATTTGTGAGAGCTTACTATGTAATAGTGGTGGAGATTGGATAATGAGACGAGTCATTCTGCGTTTGGTTTCCCTATATTTCTCTGAACTCTTCTGACAAACAAATGGTGGGATTGACAGTTGCTACGTTGCAATTTTTAACATTTTCTGCCACCAATCGAAACGAGCATTTTTAAAGCTAGTTGTGCGGTATACAACTCTTTTTAACGCTCCAATGATTATGCTATGCACTATTTAATATATGCGAGTGAAACTAATGCTCAAGCATTCCTCAATCTTAGGGTATGTCACATGAAGATCCCTTATAACGAAAAGTTATATAGAAGACCCTGCCTTGCCAGAGAATCCGCAGACTCATTACCCATGATTCAAGCGTGACCAGATATCTGGCAGATGGTAGGTAAGTTGGTGCAGCTTCCGCAAAAGTCATTATGCAGTATACCCAGACGTTCTGCGTGTACGCCTATCACACAGTGTGTAGTAATGACACCCGAATGTCTCTGCGACTCAGTCCGATCATATATTAAGATCTCTTTTTGCTCACCTTTGGCCATAGCTCTTTTGTATGCCTGCAGGTATTGATATTGGTCCATCGAAGATTTGTTTTGCTCCAAGACTCAATGTCAACCTTCCTTACTTACCGGAGATCTTACTGATTTTACGATATTTCGTCCAGATATTTATTGCATTGTTTTACTATCCTTGACTTCACCACGACTAACTCCATGGATTTTATGGCCGCTTGTCTGTCAGTTTCGATAGTGATTTGTTTGTTGATGGCAGATGGTCTGTGCGAGCATTCCCAAACGAGCTTAAACTTTATGATAAAGGCGTCGATTGCTTTGATGGCGGCTTGACTATCTGACATCACCGCTATACCAAAGGTTTTGTAGAATTTCTCTGAGAATGATCCGAGGGCACCTATCGACAGCGCATATTACAGCTAAAAAGATGCTGGTACATTTGTCCACGAATTCACAGTACTTAGTTCCTCGCCCCAAACACCTCCTGCTTCGTCCGTTCTTGATCCATCTGTATGCCAGTTAACAGCGTGGTTGCTCAGTCCGTAAATTGTGGATTCATTGCTCCAGTTTTTCTTAAAATTGAATTACCTGTTGCTTTCCTAGTAATCCTGGGTACATGCATCATCCCTACAAGGTAAAAATAGCCTCAAAACGTTGAACTCCTATCGTCTGGGGATCTGAAGACATATTTTTAGATGCGAACCTTATCTCGAGTGTATACGCAATCGTATCCATCAATCTCATGTTGTACAATTAATCAAAATGTCTGCACATACATACATTACATATATATATCTCGTCTTTCTAATCAAATAGCGTGCACTGTGTATTCAAAGAAATTGTTATCTACGCAAGCAATCATTTTCCTTAACTGATAACCATGTGTGTTGTACAGTCTGCGAAAAAACAATCCAAAACGTAATCCAAATATTTGCCATAATCTAACACATTGAAAAATGTGAATAATGTTTACCCACCCATCAAGTGAGTCACAACGAGAATTGTTTCGAGGGCAACCTGACATATTGCTTGGGTTGATGTGGTACGACTTTGGGACTGACAAATTAATAAAAAAAATGCATTCACAAAGCATTAACTGACAAGTATCTACTCAAAATAATGAATTCAATTTGAATTCCATCGTAACAATCAATCAGGGAAGCATCTGGAGCTGTCCCTAATTCAATTATGGGCCTCGACATCACATTAAAATATAATGGCAGTAATGGAAGGCTGTGTCTCTATACCAATCGACCGATTGTTTTGGGTTATCTGTGTTCACTTGGTTACAATAATTATAATTAAGTGTAGACTATAGATAATTTTACGCGGGTTATGTGCGGGGTAGAGATTGTAGTTCATGATTAAAAAGCCAAACACACGTCATGCAAAGGGTAACTCAATTTGTTGGCTGGAATTCAATTTATTGTCGATTGTTTTTTGGCATTTGTGGCTTTTTTCTACCCAACTTTCAACACAGAGAGGCATCATTTCAAAGACGGGGTAACCCGACCCACTAGTCAGCCTTTTTCCAGGTCCCCATAGAACCCATTCATTTTGAATCCGAGTTCTGACGTTTACCAACAGTGAAAAAGCTGTAATTTGTACTTTTTGGTCATTGTAATCCAGCAGAGTAACCCCTTAGCATGGAGCGATAAACAAAAGTAGCCCGTTTCCAATATGACCTACCTATCAAAGGTCAGGAGTGTTTTATGCTCAAGTGGATCGTCCAAAAACTCTCGACGTAAGCACAAAAACCCACTAAACTACACAGTCCTGAAAGTGGTAGCAGCCAAACGGATCAACAAATTAACTTAGACTTGCTAAGTGGCAAAGCCATGCCGTACCTTAATCAATTCCCTCGCAATACCTACCCAAAACAGGTGTCACCATACCCACATCATTGAGACTAAAACATTTCACTTGCTAAAAGTTTAAACAAACATTCCCGTACCAGTTGCCCCATGCGTCAGGCATTGGCTCGTACTCGCATCATGTGACAGCCACCCGAATTCTAAACAAAAACACTGAGACAGACTTGTCTTGGGAAAACAAAAGAAACACGTTCCATGTGACTGACAAGATCGACAAGCAACGACCTCTGGAAACTGATAGTCCACTATAATCGAAAATGATTTCATTTTTGAAGCGTAATCACTGTCGGTCAACTTAGAGGGTTAAGTTATTGATTAAACATATGTTACATGTGTCCCTCCCAACTCACCATAGATCACAGCCAGTCCAGTTTCGTGCAACCACGACACCCGGTGATGTTTGAATAGCCAAATTGTGAGCACAGTCAGCGTCAGCAGGAACGTATAGACCAGCAGATTGAGGCTGTCGATTCGGTGCGTCAGATTTGCTTTGGCGTCCAGCGCGATATCGGTGGCCGTGGCATTGCACTTGGCCGTGAGACCAATCAGGCACAGTAACACACTGAAAATCAGTGAAACACCATGACGACGAACTTTTGGCGACATTATTCTCATATCGGCGGCACGAAAACAAAATCTTTGAACAGCACACACGCACAAAGAAAATGAAAAGCGATTTTTCCCCTAATTTTTCAATCGATTTATCCGGAAGCCGATGTCAGACGTGAACACGCAATACCCAAACGAACAAGGATGACCGCGGCGACAAAAATTCTGCAACTTGTCGTCGGGGGGTGAAGATTCTTTTAATTTTTTCCTTCGATAGATAGATTTTTTTTTTATTTCTATTTCGTATGGCTACATAGCCAGACAATTTCACAATTCATTCTATTTCCACAGACACTTGTGACTTTTCTTTTCAATTTGATTTTCACTTCATTTTGTGGGACAAAGGAGGAGGTTGTGAATTTCGCGAATATTCACTTTTCGTTGTTCAGCGTTTTTTTCACATCGACTGACTGATGATTGGGGGAGAATTAAATTTTTTCGATTCGCCTTGGCGTTTTGTCTCTTGCACAACAGTTCTTGTGACGTTTGTTTTAGAAGTTGATTCGTGATCGAGAATGAGTAGGTGGTGTGTCAAATTGATAAACGGCAGAAGAATAACAGAGACTGAGGAGAGAATTGAGAGCGATTTTGTGCGGTTTGCTTTTGTGTTTTTGTTCATATGCTTTGAAGTGCATTCTAAACAAATGTAAATCTAGACCAAAAAAACCAACTGAAGTTGATTCGCTTTGAAGGAGAGACATGGTAAGAGAAAATAAAAAAATTTGCTTTCAGTAGTGCCAAGTTAATTATTTTGTACTAGAATATTTACCAAATGAGGACTTTCGAATTTCAAATTTAGTAAGTCTGACAGCAGCCTGCCACCATTTGCCTTTCTTCTGGTTGATCTTGACTGATCACATGACCAGTTTTTTAATTGAAGTTGACGGATCCGACCATTCTAAGAAAGTACTGCCTGCCTACTCAGTTACCTTTCGAATTTTATATTGCTGCCGTTTCTGCCGTTAGTAAGTCTGACAGTTGGCTGACTTGATACATCTAAGTTTTTATTTCCCTAGATCGATCACATGAACAGCTGCTTCAGTTGACGTTTATTGAGGGGTAGCCGACGAAATTTGTGACTGAGTACTAAGTTAAAAGTTCGCGTAGGTATATGGTTGACGTAGGAAAAGTGACGTTACCGAAAAATCTAGTTTTTGCTTTCAGGATACATCTTTTCCCGACCAATAGTCGACTTAAGTCTTAAGATGAATAGATTTTGGAATGTGCCCAATTTAATTAACACAAATTTGATTTGACATCATAATGTTAAGATATAAACTCAAATTGTGTTTAGCCCTTAAATGGAATTAATACTTACAGATGTATAGTCATCTCTTTCATATTAAATATACATCTGTTAACTTTTACTTTTCGCCTTTGGCGCGTGCTCTAATAAAATATCTTGCATTCGAGTCGGACGTATTTTATATTAAATTATTTCTGGAGATTTCAGCTTCCGTTTTATTTTGCTTTCCCATCACATAATTCAACAATATTTATATTTGATAGCGGCCTGCACATACAAATTGACATTAGTAAAAGTTGACATCTTGTTGACGAGTTAATTTTACTTCGTATACCTAGTCCAGACAAATTTATTTATTTATCGTCCCCATTTCAATAATAAGATTCTGTCAGAGTAGAACAAATGGTTAAATTTCCAGTAACAGACGAGACGTTTTTATACCTGAGTGTTTGACGTGTATTGCGTGGGATTTGATATTTAATAGAAGGTTATTCACAAATCGCGTTTGTGTTTCGATTAAACCATTTTAAAACCAATATTAACTCCGAGCTGTCAAAACAAGTGATTTCCGTATCATTATGCTGTCAAAACTTGAGGTTTTTGAGGCATATTCTCCAAACTTGTGTAGGAAATTTGCAAATGCGCTCTCTGAATATTAAAACAGTCACTAATTTTACTACAATTTATTCTTTTTGTAATACAAATTGAAATGTATCCTCTATGACATTTAATAATTTAAATAAATTATTTCAATATAATAACTCATGTTAATAAATATGTAAATATTAAATCAAAACAAAGTATAATGATGAAATGAAACTACACATGGATGAAGGAATAATACAAGAAAATGTGTGAACTCTATGCCTAAAATGTTAGTCGCCATTTCGCTCCGTCCAACCTCATTTAGCAGCTCGTCTTTTTGTAATGGGCGTTGTTGGCGTGGGAGGCTTCGATATCTTAAATGGGAAACCACAATTAAAATCGCCTCCGTCAGCTGTCAAATAAAACTTACCGATCGAATGGGCTTGGGAGTAGTGGCATTCGGCGGTGGTGGATTATGAGGCCCTGGACCATTGGCATCGCCTACTACCGTCACTGCTACCGGTCGCGACTGAGTACTAGTGTCAGACCTCTCAGTACTGGCACTGCGAGTTGCTGATCCTGATCTGCGGAACATGCCAGACAAACGACCGCGAAGATCGCGCTTGCTTGATCTCAAATCACTGGCCACGCTTATGTCAGAATCTGATCCCTGAATCTGGGAGAGAAACAGTTTTAATTGTTGACAGCATGAAAATGCGCGCCCACACTCACCGATACTTCACTTTCAGAGTTGCGACCACTCTTTGTGAGACTGCGTAGTTTGCCCATTAGTCCCTTCTTCTTCTTGCGTGGTCCGCGAGGTATGTCACTCTGGGTCGAACCGCCAGACAACCGCGAATCTAATCGCGAGTCCATACTTGAATCGCGTACCATACCACCCATTTCCGAGTCCATCGATTGAATCGATGACACACTGCCGTCGTCCTGCCGCCAAATTTGCTAGAGAGACACAAGTTTCTCTATAAAGGACTTTTGGGTCTACAAACCATAACCTTACCTGATCCTGCTGAATAGAATGATCCAGCGACAAGCTCTTCCTGTACAAACTGCCATTGGTGGACCGCGACAGCTTAGTGCCACCGGACCGACTCGGCGTCACATGCCCACTGCTAGCCCCATCAGTTTCCTGTGATGCCGCCCTTCTTAAATTACCCCTCCTTAACCTAGTGCGTTCGTTTTCCTCCTCACTTATGCGTTGGAATTTCCTCAGTTCTTCGGACGCCTCTGCCAGTCGAGCTAGAACGCTCGTTATTTGACTCCTACTCAGCGTTGGCGATGGACTTCTACTGCGTTGACGTGACGGTGTGTCTGGTTTGAGCGATTGTCTAGACGATGTGCCACTCTCCTTCGAGGCGGTGACCATCTTAAGGTCGGGAGCGATTTTCACCAACTCATCGACAGTCTGAAGAAGCGCCCCAACTTTGCGCTCGCCGCCATCTTGTTCCATTCGTCGCTTGATCAATTCCTTTTCATAGCGCTCACGTTCGCGTCGAAGCTTTTCGTTGGAAGTTCTCAATTTGGCGTGAACATCACGCAGCTCCAACAGATCGCATTGCAGCTCGGCAATTTTCTTTCTTCCCTCTTCGAGCTCCTCTTCGGTGTTGCGTTTCAGCTGATCGTGGCGGCGCTTCGATTCCAGGCGTTCCTTGTCCCTCTCACGTTCGACTTCGAAGAGAGTCTGTCGCAAGTCTCGTGCCAATGTGGAGGTTTCCTGCAGAAGACGTTGTTGATCTTCGCGTTCCTTTTGCCATGAAAGCTCGAGCTTGGTCTTCATGCCGGGGATCTTGGTGCGACCGGTACCGATCACGCGTTCCTCTTCGAACTCGTTCAGCTTGGATCGCATTTCGGAGATTTTAATCTCGTTGGCACTGCGTTCCGAAACGAGTTCCGTTTTGAACTTGCTCACGTCCAAACGGGCTTCGCACAGCTGATCCTCAAGGCAGCCAATCTGAGAGGGAAAATATCCGTTACTTATGTTCAAGGAGGGTGAGTGGGATTGTGTTACAAACCTGTTGCTCGAGATATACGATCTTGCTTTTGTCGTCATCGTCGCTGCTATGCATCGATCCACGGCTTTGCCTGCCTGTATTCGCCTTAAGATCGCCGATCTTCTTTTGAGCGGACTCCAGAAGCTGCTTGAACGTGTCCCGATCTTTCTTGAAGCGTTCGCATTGTCGCTGGAAATAGAAAACGTTTGTCAAGTTGGGTGTTAGTGGTCGTTTTTGCCCAACGGGCTACTGATCTTGTCGAGTGAAAGTAAGCTTTGCCCCGAAATACGTCAGGAAACGGATCACTGATCTGTAATTGAGAGCTTATGCCCTGGGTTTGTGACTTGCCAGTCTTTAAAAATTATAGATCCGCTTACAAAGTTAATTTTCTCGTCATGATCACTGATATTGCTCCACAAAGGACTCAATTTTGAAAGCTTTTCATGTACAGGGATGTTTTCTTCGATGACCTATACATTTGCATAAGCTACTAGAGATCACTGATCTTCACTCACCTGCATCGAGTTCATCTCGGCACTCAAATTCTTCACTTGTTGCTCGTAACGAAGCCTGGTTGAGGCCACCTCCGATTTCGCACTCAGTTCGGCGTTTTCCAACCTATTTAAAAAAAGGACCCTCAAAAAAGAGAAAATAGAATCTAATGCATGTTATTCAAACCGAATCTTCATCGACTTGATCTCGTTCTGCAGTCCAGCGTTGTGTCCATTGATCGAGAGCTGCGCCTGTTCGATCCGACTGAAGTCATTCAACTTCTGACTGAGATCATCATTGTCCTTGCGCAGTTGGAAGACCAAATCGATATTCATCTCGTTCTCCCGCCTCAAACGATCGTATTCCAGCTCCTTCTCTGTGATTGTGTTCTTCAGCATTGTCTTTTCGTAGTCGGCGGCGCCGGCCTTTATCTGTTTCGCTTCGAGGTCTTGAATCTTCTTCTGGGCGTCTTTCAAACGCTTAGCAAGATCAGATTTCTCCGACCTGATTGGCTCCATTTCGACGAGTCTTTGTTTGGCGGACGTCAGCTCAGCTTGAAGGTTCTCCTTCTCTGTGGTCAGCTGAGCCCTCATGAGAATTGTCTCCTCAGACAGCTTTTCCCAGTGGGCATTGAGATCTGTGTACCGCTTTTGTTCGACGCTTACCTGAGTCTGAAGGTCTTCAAGTTGCTTTTTGAGGTCTTGAATTTGCTTGGCAGAAGCTTGCTCAGCCTTAGAGCTGCTTGACTTCGATTTGAGCTCGTTAATCTCCTTCTCCAGGGCTGTCTTTGTTTTGTCGGCCGACTTCCTGGCAGCGCTCAGCTCGTCGTCGATTTGTGAAACTTTGGCTTCCCATTTCTCTCGTTCTTTTCGCTCTCTTTCAAAGTCCTTTTCGAGATTGGAGAGCTTTTCTTTGTCTTTCTTGGACTGAGCCTCAAGGGTGGCCTTAGCCGCTTCGGACTGTTTGATCTAAACGAGAAAATTAAAATTCCATACAAATTTCTGAGACAAGTACGAATCTTACCAGAGAATCCTGTTTTTTGATCTTGTCCTCGAGGTCCTTGATTTTGGAGTTCAATTTCTT
Organism: Cheilosia pagana; assembly: GCA_936431705.1. Classification (NCBI taxonomy): domain Eukaryota; kingdom Metazoa; phylum Arthropoda; class Insecta; order Diptera; family Syrphidae; genus Cheilosia; species Cheilosia pagana. Next base: position 6,401,193 of record OW386169.1, read on the forward strand.
GGTTTCCTCATCCGATTTCTTCGACTTTTGCTCCAGGTCGGACAGTTTAGATGAGCCCTTGAGTTTTTCTAAGACAAGCAAAAAAATATTGAGGCTGAAGTTCGAGCTGAGCTCTGTCGAAACTTACTTAAGTCAGCATCGGCAGATTGTAGCAGGTCCTTAGTCGCCTTAAGATCCTTTTCGAGGCTTGCCTTTTCAGTCTCAAGCTTCTGCAGCTTATCGCCACCACTATTCAGTACTATTACTCTCATTTCCCTAATCTCCTCTTCCAGCTCGTCAACCCACCTCTTGAGGTGATTCTTGGGCGTCAGATCTGTCACTCGTCGCGGTGTGCGTTGCGGCAGTTTCTCCTCGGCCTCTTGAAGAATGCGCTTCAATTTCTTGTCCAATTCGTCGCGCTCATTTTCCGTCGAGGTGAGCGTCTCCTTAAGCTTTGCCAGTTCAACACTGGACACGGCCTTATCGGCTCCATTTAGCGACGGTTTGCGCAGTGCCTGCAACTGCATGCGCTTGTTATCCTTCAATAGTTTCTCGTTCTCACCTTCCAGCGTGGTGATTTTCGAGCGAAGAATCGAGGCTTCCTGTTCGACCAGGTCTAGCTGCCTCTTCAAGTTGACATCTTGGCTCATTGGCCCACCATTGCTCTTCGACTTTGCACTCACTTCGGCTTGAAGTCGTTCGATGGCGCTGTCCTTCGCTACAATCGATTTTCGAAGCGTGGTCAATTCGTCGTTGAGAGCCTTGAGCTTTTTATCGGATGCCGACGAACTCGAACCAAAGAGACTTGGAAGCTTTCGACTGCCTTCGTTGGTTTGTAGCTTCTCTTGAAGCTCCTTAACCTGCCTTTTGGACTCGCTATTCTCCTTCTCTAGGTCTTCAACTTTCAGCCGAAGGATCGACGCCTCCTGTTCATTCAGCTCAAGAAGTATTCTCAGCTCAGCCGGATCGTCTTCATCGGAAATGCCCTCATCTCGATCGGCTAAAGGCTCTGGTGTCAGGCGATTTGGCGTTGGGCTCAACTTTCGACCTGGGTAGACAGTTAGGATTTATTTAGTTTTATGAACATTTTATCTGACAGATGACACACAAGTTATCATTTCGACACGTAAGGTCTCGCGTGCGATTATTCTACTACAATCTTTTTTAAGCGGGATAGAATTAGTAAGCAAACTGGAAATCATTTTAGTACTAAATAAATGTGCAGCTGCAAAAAATGGCAGATTATATGGGGAAAGTGACAGAAAGCAAGAAGTATTTTCACATTTTTCGTGTGCGTATTAGTTTGGAAAATTAAGCAAGTAATTGTTGTAAGCCAAATCAAAAAAACAATGACAATCTGTAAAACTTTATTCGTACTTCTCGACCGTGATGCCATTTTTTTCAACTGCATCATCATGGAATCATTCTCATCCTCAAAACGTACTAGTTTCTTCCTCAAATTTTCAGCCTGCAAGAGAACACAAATTACTGATGGCGTGCTGTGTAAATCTTTAAAGTCAAATAAGCTGTCACGTTCGGTTGTCATAAGTTACATTCTAAACAATAATTTGATATTCGCATGTAGGCATTTCACTTGACGTTAAACATGTCATAAGACTCGATAGGAGAACCGAGAGTATTGGGGTCGTTGAAAAATCTGCGTCTACTATTTTTATTGAATCAAAATTGTAACAATGGTAGTCTGACGTTTCTTCTACAGTATTTTGATAAATGTTATTATCGAATCGGCAAAGTAGCCTATAATGAAAGGCAAAAAGTGCAAGAACTGTCACTTTCCAATAAGTTAAATTGGAATTCGCTACATAGTTATGCGAATGCTCAAGATCAATTCTCTAGCGAGACGTCAAATTAAGAGATGTCATTTTTATGTATGAAGTTCCATGTGTCGGCCATCTGGCGGCAAAACGAAGAGTGCAATTTGCAATACACAATTTCAATTGACCGCTAGATGACTAGCTGTACGTCAAACTTACGTCAAAATCAATCTATACATATAATAAAACTGTAGCCGTTTTCTATGTTCGCAGTTGGCGCGAAAACTACTGCACTGATTTCGATGAAACTTTTTTTAAAATGTTAGTTAAGGTTCTGAGACGGTAATAGGCTATTTCTTTTATTACGATTCTTATTTTTTGGCAGCGTTTTTAGCCAAAATGTGTTTTTTCTCTGACTTTACTGCCTTTAGCTCGCCATCATTCAATCAATTCTTAATCAATGTAAACCAAACAAAAAAATAAAGAAAGCCAACACTTCCATAATTATTTTAAGCCATCAATCAGCTTTCTGCGTCATCTAGAAGCTGAGCTACAACCCAAAATCTAACATAAAAAAACTTAATTTATTTCCTCAAATCGACAATTTTCCACAACCGTTGTTCCTGAACGTTGTTCTGCTTGGGGGTGGTGGGTGGCGCACATCGCACAAGCACATACATTGCAACAACAACAGAGTCATCAAGTTTTCTCCGAAGTGAAACGAAAGAGAAGTAGGCGAGGTCGATCATCCTGACCCGACCCGATAGGTGACGCTGTTGTCGATCTTCTTAACCACTCAACCGATTCCAATGAAATTTTGTAGGTGGGTATGGTTGGTTGTAACTTGATGGATAGGATAGTTTTGGACCCGATAGGTGGCGCTGTTGTCGATCTTCTTAACCACTCAACCGATTCCAATGAAATTTTGTAGGTGGGTATGGTTGGTTGTAACTTGATGGATAGGATAGTTTTGGACCCGATAGGTGGCGCTGTTGTCGATCTTCTTAACCACTCATCCGATTTGAATGAAATTTTGTAGGTGGGTATGGTTGTTTGTAACTTGATGGATAGGATAGTTTTGTACCCGATAGGTGGCGCTGTTGTCGATCTTCTTAACCACTCAACCGATTCGAATAAAATTTTGTAGGTGGGTATGGTTGGTTGTAACTTGATGGATAGGATAGTTTTGGACCCGATAGGTGGCGCTTTTGTCGATCTTCTTAACCACTCAACCGATTCGAATGAAATTTTGTAGGTGGGTATGGTTGGTTGTAACTTGATGGATAGGATAGTTTTGTACCCGATAGGTGGCGCTGTTTTCGATCTTCTTAACCACTCAACCGATTTCAATAAAATTTTGTAGGTGTGTATGTTGGCGATCCGCTAACCACTCAACCAATTTCAATGATCTTTTTTTTGGTTTGTATCGTTATATGGAAAGATATATTTTTTGAATTTTTTCAACTTAACTCTCATTAAAGTGAATACCTATATGGGCACGTTGGAGTGAACTGAAGAAGCTAGGTTTTATACAGACACAAAAACTCTCGAAATAGAAATAGAAAACTTTGGATTGGATAAATTAATGAATACAATTATCAACTGCGCTGTATTAAGATTATAATATTAGGTATAACGATTTGGTTTAGGGTTCCTTAAGTGTACTTGAAGTGATTGACAAAATCGGCATTAATCGGCGAGCGAAGCCGCGGGCAACAGCTAGTATAGAATAAATCTAAATAAATAGAAATCTAGTACATATTTGTTAGCGCAAGTAGTAAGCCGCCAACTTTTGTTATTTTGACGTTTGACGTGTTGGTCAAGTAGCAATCATTGGGACAAAATGCTAAACTACAACTTTATTAACTGATTGCGACAAACGACTATCAGAATACGGATGAAAGTTGACAGTTTTGTTTTTAAATGGTTCAGTGGTCTCCGCAGAAGAATTGGCATCACTTTTATTATTACATATTTACATAGTTGACGTCACCCCTCCGTAGTTAGTTGTAATTTTTAGTCTCGTGTTAAGGTTTTATTACAAGACTGACACTGCACGAAACACAACAATGCTCTAACTACTTTGTGGACGTTAATAAAGACTTGTGCAAGAGAGCCGTCTCTGAAACCTCTGTATACCTGCGTCAAAAAGCCAACGAGACATCACAGATGGAAAGAGCAATCCATGGCGCGACGATGTATGTGATAGGAAGTTGCCACAGGGGCTACCTTCGCGTGATAGAGCATCCGCGAATGGAGTGCTTTCCTTGCCATCGTTCTCAGTTTGAGTTTCCGTAGAGATGAATGCAGGTTTCGAAGTCTGTTCGGTCTCCGTTAACGCGTCGGTGCCCTGTGATCTTGTTGTCATCGCCACAAAACTCTCGTCAATAGATGTTTCTCTATCCACCATTGTTCGAACATCAGTAGATTTGCCGAATTCTTCACCCCATTCCGTCTTGGTCTGTGTACCTCGGGGGAATAACAAAATCTCCACTTCGTCAGTTTGAGTTCCTTGATTAAATCGCCCGAGGACACCGCGCCGTTGACGCAGTCTTTCGCTCTGTAGTCTCTAAATTATGAAAACAAAAAACCAATCTAAAGAGCGCTCTTAAACCTACCTCTTGTTCAGAGAACTTCAGCTGGTCCTTGAGATCTGACTCTCTTTCTATGGAATCTTGAAGATCCCTCATCAACTGCTGGGGGTCCTCATGCGAACCACCGCGCGTTAGAGACTCCCTGGTGAATTTTCCATCAGCCGAGGTTGACTTCCCTATAACCCCAAGGGTCGGAGCCTTCTTTTTTCCTGGATTTCTCAGATCCTCAGCTTCAGCCTTGACAAATTCAAACATTAGCTTTTACACATTTTTCCCGAGGTGAGATCTTACCTGCAACTTCCTCGACAATTCATTGGAGAACCTCAATTCCTCCTCCAACTTCTTGATCTTGTTAGCCATATCTTCGTTGCAATTTGCCTGCTTCTCCTGTTCCAGAGTGTCGATCTTCCGCTCGCACTTCTTCAGCTTAAAGCTCAAAATCCTGCAGTTCTTCGTCGTCGATTCCAGCTGCTTCTGTAGCGTGGTGTTCACCTCTGCCTGAGTGTCCCGAAAACTGTCGTGCATCTCCTCCATCTCCTGTTCGAGACCCCTTAGCTCGCGCCTAACCTCTGTGTTCTCCTCCATGAGTTCCTCACAAAGCTGTTCGGCGGCTTGAAGCTTGCGCTTCATCTCATACTCGGCACTTTTCGGACTGCTCTGCAATTCTTTCACTCTGGAGGTTAGTGATCGCTTCTCATCGCTGACTTTCTCCAGCTGCGACTTTAGCTCGTTGACCTTTTGCTGCAGATTCAGAGCCTCAGAGGCAGCGGTCCTATTCGGCCCGGTGTCTATAGAAGCTAACCGCCTCAGCAAAATGTCACTCTTGTCCCGTTCAGCTCGTTCGGCGCGCGTACGCATCGCTTCGAGTTCTGTTCGAAGGTTCTTAACCTCATCGTGCAACTCGCGATCGTGTGCGCCGACGAGAGTAGTGTCTGTCGTTTCGGTGGTGAGGGACGCATTGTCGTTGTACCGGTCAGAGGTGGCTTTTTGATTGTCCTTAATTTTTAACATGAATTCGACGTCTTGCGTGGCCTTCTGTTTGTCGGACTCCTTTTTCCTCGCTGAACTGCTGGACGATCTGGAGGAAAGACTTGAAGTGGAACTGCTGGACGTTGTTGTACTGGATGTGGATGCTTTTGCTGTCGTTGTGCTTATCGACGAGGACGATGAACTCTTCTGTAACGTTGTCGAAGTGGAACTTGGAACTTTCTTTGGCATACCCGGGGGTTTCTTAGGTGAGTCCGCAGTTGAGGAGCTCGAGCTGGAGCTGGACTGGCGACGCTCTGGCCGATCTGGAGGAGTGCCATTCTCGATTGAGTTGGAGTGATGGTTATTTCTATAAAAATATGATTGTCAAAAGGGGATATATAGAATATGACAAGTTTTGAACAAGAAGTGCTTTGACGTGATCACACAGAGTCGATCTGTAGACAGTCTGCACGAAAAATGGCAGCAGGTATTGAGATGTATACCACATCACGATCACTAGTCACTGGGGTGATCCTCCATGCCAAAAGGAAAAAACTTAACAAAATCTACAGGATCACTCTTGACACAATGGTGAACAAATGTGACGCAACCCCGTTTGACAGTCGTAAAGGTCAAGATCGCTGATCCTCTGCTTTTACAGCGAGTCAGAGGAGGTTAGTTTTGACAAGATCGGTAGCATTAAACGATCTCGACATTATAAATCGAAATCAAGATTTTTTGGCAAGAGAAAAGATCACTGACTCCATGATTTGGAAAATGGAAGCCCTTCGTGATGAAATGCATTTCAGGATTAATTTATTTATACTTACTCCTCCTTCCTTGGAACGGATCGTTCTCGACTGGTTTCGCGCGAGTTCTGACTCCTTTGCTTCTTTAACAAATTCATCTTGCGCACGCGTTCAGCGAGGCTGTCGTTGTACTGGATGACTAACTCATCTGGAATATCCTTAGAAGATGATGATGATGGCCGACGTATTGTGAATGTTTCCTCAAGCTGTTAAGAAAGAAAAAAAAATTAGCGAGCACTTTTAAATTAATTAACGCATATAATTTATGCGAAGTGACAGTTCTTTGAGGTTTTTTGTATAAAAAAAAATTGGCCGCGTTCCACTGCCCGCTAGATCACTAGCGGCATGTCAAACTTACGTCAAAATCAATATATAAAAAATTGAAATCTTGTACATATTGGTTAGCGCAAGTAGTTAGCCGTTAACTTTGTTATTTTGACGTTTGACGTGTTGGTCAAGTAGCAATGGGCATTGGGCACATTCAAAAATTGGTCTGGAATAGATGTCACCTTAACGCAAAAACTAGATTGGTCGGGAACGTCACTTTTCCTACGTCAGCCACGTATGCGAACTGTCAATTTAGTACTCAGTCACGAATTTCTTGACTAGATTCGTGGGCTACCTATCCATAAACTAGGCCAATCAAAACTGAGATACATCATGCCAATTAGCTGTCAGACTTACAAAACGTCCCCAATTGAACCTCGGTACTTAAAAATTAATATTAGTACCGCACTAGGACCTTTCAGAAAGGATTAACAAGACCAAATCCTTTGAAAACCGAGTTCGGACTTTAAACTTAAGGACTACTTTAATTTCCAGACATCTTTTCAGACAATTTTCGCAATTGTGATCTTCCGTAAAGTCAGTACTAGAATTTCTCATATAGCTGGGCATCACTTTACTCACCTCTTTCAAGTCCAACGTCGTCGTATGCCTCCTCTGTGGAATTTGTACACTCAGCGAGACATCAACATTATTTTCGACTGGCCGTACAATTATGCTAGGAGTGGATTTTGGGTCAGCTTCATCCAAATCTGGTGTAGAGGTCCACGATTGTGGGCGTTTCTTAAGCTCTATATTATAGTGAACAACTTCGTGGTGAGAATTTTTCAAATTCAAATGTGATTGTTTTTGATTTCATGATTTGAGGTTAGATGTGATAGTTTATATCCGACGCCAAACGAGCGAGCGAACACAACGACAACGAGAAGAAAGCGTGCGAGCGAGCGTGCGTTTATGTAGTTTGATTAGTCGGCCATTTATTTGTTTATAGTTATTTAGTTGTATTTTTTATTTGATGAGTGTAATCGATAAATTAGAAAAAGAATAAAATAACACAATTACTGTAATGAGTTATTAAATATTGTAAATATTTTTTTGTTTATTTTTCTTGCAATTTATAACAAATTTATTAACTTTAGGTGCGCTTTGTGGAGACATGGACGGCTGAAAACTTTTAAACGAACACACCTTTTTCGCACGGAAGTATGAATTAGATGTGTTTGCTTGTAAGACTTCAACTGTCACTGTATATTTTCCAACAAAACACTCCCTTTTTAGTAATAAAAAAACAAACTGACAGGTGACTGTGATTGCGTGTGGGTGCGATTGAACATGACAGAGGGTTCCATCCTTTTCCATCGAACATTTGTTGGTCCAGCAGGAGGTTACTTGTGACACATTTGTATATCAACACACAACAAATCACAGTCATAATGTAATACAAGTGAAAAAATATTATTATTTGTTTGAAAAGATCAGTTACAGTAAAGACAATGCACTTTTTAAAAAATCATTATTTCATTTAACAGAAAGTGAAAAGTCAAACTTACCGACATCGTTGCCATTCCCATTGCTGGACAAATTTTGTGTTGATGTCCACGATCGAGAGGATGGTCTGTTAAATACAAAAGAATGTTATGTGAAACAGAAGTATATATTAAATAAACAATTGCATAAAAGTAATATAAGATAATTATTGATTATATCCGAATAGTTGTTGTAAACAAAATTCAACCGAAATGTCAACGTCAATTTTTTACAAAATGGGTGACTGGCTGTATGTACTTTATGAGTTCCTTTGCTGTTGTAGTAAGAATGGAAAAGACTGTCAAAATGACAGTGGTTGTTATAATTTCTCACTCAAAGAGAAAGAGAAAGACTTATGAAAAAGTTAAGGAACGCTTTTGTAGTAATTCATGAAAAATGACAGATCATTAAGAAACGTGAAAAATTTTCAATTTATTAACAATATTAGTTGATTTATCTATGGACTAAAGTGATTCAGAGTTTATCGAACTTATTTTTGACATATCCGACTAGGTGGAAGATCTAGTACTGACTGTACATAAAAAAAATTCGAAATTAAGAAAAAGCAGCACTGCATTAAAACTTACGTGGAGGAGATTGTCCCAGGCAGGATTTTGTGCCAGGATAAAAACTGTTGAGACTTGAAATCATCCAGCGCTCTGGCAGCACTCCGCAATGACAACTCATATTTGTTATGTTTAAATACGTTTGGCAGTACTGTTCACTTTTGAATTCCCAACGATAGTAGCTGTCACTCTTTTTTACTTTGTATCTTTTCTTTGTTCAATCCTATCAGTTCTTATTCAATAAAGTTAATTTTTCTTTCGTCTTTATAAAGCTCAAAAGGTTATGGGCCCAGGACAATAACTAAAAGTTGAAAATAGGACAATAAAATTTGTGAACTGCAGTGGGAAATGTCGGTGAACATGAATCAGATCAAGCCGCTTACAAGCGAGAATTACGACACGTGGGTAATGCAAATCGAAGCGGTGATGACCAAGTGTGGGACATGGAAGCACGTCAGCGGAGCATCACAAAGACCTATAGTGACCGAAGAAAATGAAAAATCCAAGACCGAACTGCAAAATTGGTTGGACAGCGACGCAAGGGCAAAGTCGGATTTGATCATCGCTATCGATCCGAGTCTGCTACGGCTGGTAAAAGGATTGGACACGGCGAAAAGTATCTGGGAACGATTGAAATCCGAATTTGCCTCCACAGGACCAGTCAAGAAGGCGACATTGCTGAAACGTGTGGCTACATACAAAATGCAAGAAGGAGCAGATATACGTAAGAATTTAATGGAATTCTTTGATTCCGTTTCACAGCTCAAGTGTATGGGTGTTGATATACACGAAGAACTGCTGTCGATACTTTTGCTTAATGGACTGCCGCCTAGTTTCGAGTTGTTTCGATGTGCGATGGAGTCGCACGACAGTTTGCCTAAACCTGACATCCTGAGAGAAAAAATTCTCGAAAAAACCGATGCACAAAATCAGCGAAATACAGATGTTGATACAGAAGCAATGTATGTCCGCCGAGGTGCATATCGTAGCAAGTCAAAATTTGAACAAGGTGCACAACATAAGAAAGCGCATAGTAATGCAAGTGAATGCCACAAATCATTTAAGTACAAATGCTTTCGATGTCACCAAATAGGCCACAAGGCGTCGGAATGTCCCGAAAACAAAAATTCACGGAGCAACTCAAAAAGTGAATCGTACGCAAACAAAGCAGAATGTACTTTCCACACAGCGGAGGTCGAAAATGAAGCTTTGGGGATTCTGAAGAGTGCGAATGCAGGACGATGGTGCCTGGACAGTGGCTGCACGTCGCATATGTGCAACGATGAACGTTTGTTTTTGTCGTCACCTACGATGGTAAAAGAGACGCTGCTATTGGCGAACAATGATAGCGCAAGTGTTGATGCAAGGGGAACAGCTGGGATTATCACTACAGACGGAAAGTCTGAGAGGTCAGTAAAACTCCAAAATACGTTATTAGTAAAGAATTTGAGGACTAATCTTCTTTCTGTTGCGAGGATAACGGATCACGAAAACACCATTACGTTCGACAAGGAAAAAGCAGTTGTTCGCGGAACTGATGGTGAAATAAAGGTGATTGCAAATCGAGTTGGACAATTGTACTACGTTCAAGAAAGCACTTCACTACAAGCGTGCCTGATCAATGAAAAAGAATCGAACTTTGAACTATGGCACCGCAGACTTGGCCACTTGAATGCACGAGACTTGCTAGATTTGTCTCAAAAAAGATTGGCAACTGGAATAAACATCAGCGACAATCAAAAACTGAATTCTTGTGACATCTGTCTTCGCGGGAAAATGACCACACTGCCGTTTCCTAAAAAGTCTGAGAGGAGTACAAAGCTGCTGGATCTGGTGCACACTGACGTCTGGGGACCTTCCAGAACAGATTCGATGGGTCAATCAAGGTACTTCATCACTTTTATTGATGATAGCAGCCGATGGTGTGAAGTTGTTTTTCTGAAACAAAAGAGTGAAGTCTTCCGCGCTTTCAAGGACTACAAAGCTCGGGTAGAGACTCAAACTAGTCGGAAAATTAAATGTTTGATGTCGGACAATGGGCGAGAGTTCCGTAACCAAGAGTTTGACGAGTTTCTGAAAAAAAATGGTATTAAACGGCGTCTTACAGTTCCACACACGCCACAGCAAAATGGAGTGGCGGAACGCAAAAATCGAACGCTCGTCGAAATGGCGAGGTGCATGCTCATTCAGTCAGGAGTTGGAAATGAGTTTTGGGCAGAAGCCGTGGCAACGTCGAATTATCTGCGAAACAGGTGCCCTACAGTCAGTTTAGATGGACACACACCGTTTGAACGTTGGAACATGAGATTGCCGGATTTGAAGCATCTGAAGGTGTTTGGAGCGAAATCATTTGTGCTGAACAAAGCTCCTGGCAAGGGAAAGTTCGAAGCACGTTCAAGTGAAGGTATCATGGTTGGATATTCTGAAGCATCAAAGGGCTACCGAGTATGGGTTCCTGAAAAACGAAAAGTGGTTATTACGCGCGATGTCAAGTTTATCGAAGACGAGATGGTCGGCCTAGAGCGTCAAGAAAAATACTTCGCAGTTCCTAGTAAGGAAATTGAGAGCGAATACAGATCAACTACAATGCAGATACCGATGCAACGACCAGAAGAGGATGAAGAACTCGAGGCAAGGACGACACCACAGGATCTAAAGAGGGCTTCAAAAATAAGCTCTCAGTCCAAAGAGCAAGACAAAGGGGTTCGGAGAACATATGAAACGAGATCTGTATCGCGAAACAACAAACAGCTGGAAATCGAACAACTAAGGCTGGGTGAGAACGATCGAGACGAGGAGGAAGGTGAAACAGACGACGACGTTTATTTCGATCCTCTGGATAGTGTCGAAACTGCTGAAATGGCGAACATTGGAGAGTTATCACTTGAAGATGCGATGTCTGGTATAGAGGCGCGAGAATGGCTAGAGGCGATTAAAGAAGAAATTCGAGGACTTATTAAGAACAACACATGGGACATGGTCGAGCGTCCAGCGAATAGATCTGTTGTTACCAGCAAAGTTGTTCTGCGTAATAAGTTGAACCCAGATGGATCAACGGATCGAAAGAAAGCTCGTGTTGTTGCCAGAGGTTTTTCGCAACGCCAAGGTATAGACTTCGAACAAACTTTCGCACCCGTGGCTCGTCTGGAATCAATCAGGCTGTTGATGGCACTAGCTGTTCGTGAAAACTTGCCAGTTTACCAGATGGATGTTGTTTCGGCTTATCTAAATGGCAACCTAGAAGAAGAGATCTACATGGATCCTCCGAAATACTTTCAGCAAGCGTTGCAAATGCTGGCAAAAGAAAGTGGACAAAAGAATGGAGTAGGAAGAAAGGCCAAGCAAATGCTCCAGAAATTCAACGAAGGCTACAACGTGTGTCGGCTGAGAAAGGCACTTTATGGTCTTCGACAGGCAGGGCGTCAATGGCACAAAAAGTTGGACGAAACACTACGTAGTCTTGGTTTGACACCAGCCACTAATGATACATGTCTTTATTATGGACCACGCAAGGAAGAGTTCACGCTTGTTGCGGTGTATGTCGATGACATATTATATGCATCAAAAAGTCAGAAGATTTTGGACAGTATACGAAAAGGTCTTGCTGCTGTTTTTGAAGTCAAGGATCTCGGATTGGCGCGATACTGCTTGGGCGTTGAAATAATTCAAGGAGATGGCGAAATAAAACTAAAGCAGCAATCATACGTCAGGGAATTGTTAAAGAAATTCAAAATGGATGAGTCGAAACCGATTAGCACACCAAGCGACACAAAAGCAAAACTGCCATGTGGAGAGCGTCGTGCAGAAGAACATCAAGCCGAAAAACCATATCGGCAGCTCATCGGGTCGCTCATGTATCTGGCGATTGCGACCAGACCGGACATCGCTTTTACTGTAAATCGACTGGCACAGTTCAACGAGAGCTATCAAGATGCACATTGGTCAGCTGCAAAGCGTGTTTTACGCTACCTCCGAAGTACGGAGAATTATGGATTAGTGTACAAAAAGGACAAACTAAGTCTTCGTGGATTCTCAGATGCTGATCATGCAAACGACGAAACTGATAGAGTATCATATACAGGATACGTTTTTACGCTTAGTGGAGCAGCAATCACTTGGCGCTCTCAAAAACAAAAGTCAGTGGCAATTTCGACAACGGAAGCAGAATATGTTGCTTTATCCGAATCATCCAGAGAAGCAACATATCTTCGAAACCTGATGACCGAAATGAATTTTCCTGAATTAGCTGAGATAACAGTTGGAACAGATAATCGAGGAGCAAAACATATAGCCGAGAATGCAGTCTGTCACTCACGTACGAAGCATATTGCAACCAGATATCACTTTGTGCGTCAGCTGTTGAAGGATGGTAAGATGGCCGTCATACACACTCCAACCGAAAGGATGCCTGCGGATGTGTTTACCAAACCACTACCAGGACCAGCACACTATCGATGTATGAGGGACATCGGATTGACTGTATGTTAAGGTGCGCTGTTTGAGGAAGGCGTGTTGAGACTTGAAATCATCCAGCGCTCTGGCAGCACTCCGCAATGACAACTCATATTTGTTATGTTTAAATACGTTTGGCAGTACTGTTCACTTTTGAATTCCCAACGATAGTAGCTGTCACTCTTTTTTACTTTGTATCTTTTCTTTGTTCAATCCTATCAGTTCTTATTCAATAAAGTTAATTTTTCTTTCGTCTTTATAAAGCTCAAAAAAAACATAAAATAAAATAAATTTCAAATCATCTGTCAATTGACAGGTTACTGACAGCTTTTCCAATTCTCTCTACAAATAAAAGCTAATAAGATTGCGCAGATTCAAAAACCCAATTATCGTAATTCAACTAAATTGGTCTTAACTAGATGTAAACTGAACGCAAAAAGTAGCTTGGTAGGGAACGTCACTTTTCCTACGTCAACCACATATTCGAACTGTCAACTTAGTACTCGTTCACGAATTTCAGGACTAGATTCGTTGGCTATCTTTCCATAAACGTAAATTGAAAAAGTTGACCTAGGCCAATCAAAACTGAGACGCGTCAAGTTAGCGAGTCAGATTTCCTAAATTAGGTACTTAAACGTCCCCATTCTCAGTAGCTAATATCTAACTTTCTCGAAGTTTGCGAATTTGTCGAGTTAAGGAACGGCATTGAGTAAAAATTCAAAAGAGTTAGTAAGAATTCGTTAAATTTGAAAGTAAAGGAACAGACTTATACTTTACCGACATTGGATTAAGAATATGAAATGCTCATCCAGAAGTGGATCACGCACGCTCATTTTCTACGAGATCGGGTAGAAAGGTCTGTTTGTTGTCATTTATAGGAAATTAAGAAATAAGTGTCCGTTCATCACTTTCGGGGGCCATTTTGTTTTGTAGGAAGCGAAATTCCCTAAGCCATTGCTATGAAATTGTCAAAACGTTAACAAGATGGCCGACCATTAAATGTGTCACGTATATTTGCGTGTTAGGTAGTGCTGTCCCTTTCAGTCGGAAGCTTATTTAGTATTCCGTGTTAGAATTGCCTGATGTTTTAAATGCAACATTAAGAGAAAGGGTCTTTCAAACTAAAATATTGAATATTCTATAAAATGTAATAGTGTTTCAAGTTCAATCTACAGAAAGCACGAATAAAGTGCATCTCGCAAGTGTCAAGTAGAGTTTAATTGTTCTCATTGCGTGCTGAAAATTCCACTTTACTTTGCTTTACTGAGAAAATGTTCAGTAATTTATTGTAATAGATGGTGGCACGTACGTTACCCACCTAGTACTTAAATTAGCGATTCTGCAAGTGATGACAAAAGTCTTGTAAATAATAGCAACTGAATGCGCAATAGAACAGAGTTTCAGTCACTTCAGACGAAATGGAAGGATCACTCATTAGGCTCGAAGGACCGTGAATGTTTTTTTTAATTCTGATGGCAATGGCAGAAAATGTGTGGACACAAATGGAAGTGCTTCTCTTATTCTTTCCGAATATACCTAAGAACTTTTCTATCTATTCGATTTGCTCATCACATGTCGAGTGCGCCGACCGCCGACACACGCCAAACGACAGATAAACCATAGACAACCAATATATCTATAGAGGTAGACTCGACTCTCTCCCCGCATTAATATTTCCTCACCTTCTCAGTGGAACATCAATAAACATCCATTGTGCAACCGTAGGTATATTTTCAATAAACATTTTCAAAAAAACGAAAAAGAAAATGCTTTCCAAAAACCACATGAATCATACCCACCACTGCACTTGGTTGCTCCACTTGAAATATATATATAGCTACTCACTTTGCATTCGATCCATCGGATAGATTCGGCGACGATATGGCAATATCATCACCTCCCCTCTTCCCACCGTGCTCCTTGTAGTCGCGAAAGCATCTCTTACATCTGGTCGGCCATCGAACCTGTGGGTGGAATCCTAGTGGGCAGAGTTGATCGCCTTTCGATGATGGATACAAATGATGCATAGGTACAGCAGCTCAAACAGAGTACCCTGCGAATCGAACCGTATAACCCTTTACAGATTGTCGAAGATATCTCGTGAATTATGCCTCCACCAGCAACGGATCGCTGGATGAATGAATCTAAAAATAGCCAGAAAAAAAGAGTTCGTTATTAATTTTTTGTTTGTTTATACGATAAAGTATCTGTGTTGTTCTTTTTCATCTGGTTTGCGTCAGCACAGCACTCTATACTCTCGCTCTCGGAGCAGCGAAAATATTTCAAAATATTTTCCCTCGAAAATCAACATTTCTGACCTTAAATTTTGAATAATGCTCTCTGAAATGGTTTTTCATCTTGTTGATTTCCGAACTCGCATCCAATTTATAATAAAACAACCACCTACTACAAGTCGTCAGTGCTTTCTGGGCACTTGGCCAGAAATTCACATATATATACACTCGAGTCGGAAATTGGCAAGTGAATTCGTTTTTTTTTGGTTTTTTTGATGAAATATCCGAATCAGAGAATCAGATGCGCGCAACGTTGTGATAAAGAAAAGTTCGCAGCATGAACTCTAGAACCTGAATTCTTGTTTTCTGTCGCGGCTAGTTTGTAGCGCTTTGTAGAAGAGGACATTCCTCGAATGCCATTCGATAAGGAATTGGGTTAATTGCACAGATTCAGTTTCAGGTACCTCAATCAATCAATGGAGCGCACTTACATGAATCGGACATGTGTGTGGAATATTATTTTTAACTCTATTCAGGTTGGGGCATATTTAACCGCGAAACAATGAGAATATAGCCGGACCGAAGATGAGTGATGTCGGACGTGCATCGTTGCGAGTGAAGCTCATGACGAATGGCCCTAAATCTGACGGAAACGAATCGAGGGAGCATGAGTAATTACCCGGGGGGTAAAAATAGAAAGTTTTCGTTGTCTATTTAATATTTTGAGGAAACGTTTACCTTATTTGTAGCTCAGTGAAATATTTATTGCGCGAACATCAACCACATGGGTTTGCATGCGCACAGAAAAGTTGTTCTTTCGATTCTTCAGCTCAACTTGGCAATTTAGCGTTCAAAAAGTTTAAAAGAACTGACTTTTTATCCACAATAAATAGAGTACCACGTATAGGCTGCTTTTCTTAGTTTTTTCCCCGATTTGGTAGCACTTTTTTCAACAAAAAACAATTTGACAGCTAAAAATTATTTTCTTTTCATTTTGGTTTGACAAATTTACCACGTTAATTGTATTTCGAGTGAAATACAATTTTTCATCCCAATTTTTCACTGCGAAATGTCAAAGTGAACTTTTCACATGAAAATTTCACCTGTTCACGCTGTTGAAGTGAAAAATAATTGTTCAAAAAGTGATTTGTAGAGGGCGTTACTTGCTATTACACTTGGCTTTAATTGTCCGTCGCATTAAATTTTTGACATTTCGGCGGGAAAATTTCACTTTCAATTTCACAGCACTTTTTGGAGAGGAGTGAAAATTTCATTTCACTCGAACAACATACCAGCCTTTAAACGTTAAAATTTTAGCTTACTAGGTCTGACATTAGGCAGATGTTGTATATCTGTTTTATTGGCCTAGATTGGGGATGTTCAAGAATCTAGCTTGCTAAGACCGACAGCTGGCTGGGGCTTGATGTGTGTCAGTTGTGATTAGCCTAGGTCAGTCACGAGAATAGCTTTTACAGTTGACATTTATAGTCAAGAAATTCCTGACTGAGTACTAAGTTAATGGCCTATGCGTATGCACATCTGGCTGACGTAGGAAAAGTGACGTTCAGGTCACATCCAGTGCTGACCAATCTAGATAACTAGATTTTTGAATATGCCTATTGATCAAGAGTCTTTTCAGTCACGAATTTCTTGACTAAGTACTTACGAAAGTGACATTCCGATTATATCACTGACGTAAGTAAATGTAATAAAAGTGACATTATCGAATCAAGTTCTTTGCGTTAAGGGGAAATCTAGTCCAGATAAATCTAGTCGACTTAAAATGGCTAGGGGCTTAAACCGGTTCATTAGTTGGCGGCCTTAGTACAAATTGATTCTGATCTAGTCTAAATTTTGTGATCTATATAAATGAACTAGCTGGAAGAAGAACTATATCCTCATGTACTTGTTGATTTTAATTTATTGGTAGAGTAGAATGCATCAAAGAATATAAAAAAAAATAAACAAACAAGTCTAGATCAATTTTAACCATAATAAACGAGCATATTTCAATCGATACATCCAAAGGCAGTTTTGAGTTATTATTTCGTAAGAAAACCGCTTTCCAATTTTTACTTGAAGTTTCCGAGTCCTATGTTAAAATATATTGATAAACGTTCACCTATAAAGACGTACCAGATTTTTCAGTTACTTGAATCACAGCTGTCAAAATGTGCTCTTTAAAGTTTGCAAAGTAAAGTGGCTCCCTCTTAAGTCTTTTTTTTTTATTTATAATGTGTAACGGCAAATTAAAGGCAGGGGAGTAAAAAATAAATGCTTTGCTTAAAAGCGCTCCAAAAAGTAGGCGTGGCAATGAACGAAATAGCCAGTAAGCCTTTTCAGAGTCTGCAGAAACATTTCAAAAACCGTTCCTTGAGATATGTCCATGTCCACTATTTTTCACGTTATGTGCGAACAAGGCTAAAAACCTCTACAGATTTTTTATGTGTATAGATATTTGCAGATTCATGTTACAATTAAAGTTTTTTTAGAAATCCAGCCGACATAAAATGTTTCAGGGTTCAGTTTTGCCTTCTTCATTTTGTTGATGCAAATCCTTTTGTCATCTTTGTAAGCCAAATAGGAAAAAAGCCGAAAAAAACCAACCGAAAAAAATAAATTTAAACCATCCGTCAAGTAGCATTTTACAGCTCTTTCTACAAGGTGAAACATTTTAAAATTCTCACAGTTAGAGGTGTCAACAATTTTTCTGTTTTGTTTATTTTCCGAAAAAGGTTTCCATATTTTCATATGAAAAACTGACAGCTGACATAAATCCTCTGAATAAAGGACACTTCTCATTCTTATTCTCTTAATTAAAATTGGTCAAACTCCGTTTAAATTTACGCAAAATTAAGGAGAGAACCACAAAAACAGAGCAAATAACATCTGTCTTTGTTTGGTAAAACTGACATTTGGCTGTCAAATCTGTCAAATACCAACCTGCATTAAACTGGACTAGGATCTTATCTAATTTAGTTTATTTTTTGTGTTTATTTTGCAATTAAAGAGTTGGAATATTGTAAAGAAATTCAATACAAAAGGTATTAAGAAATATAAACTTTTACTGATTTTTGAAGGGACAGAAAAACGCTCAGTTTTTAAATTCATTCCCCCACTTTTTTCTCATTACAGGCTCGTAAAAAAAAACACGCCTAGTACGTTCGCTGCGGTGGCAGTTTGTTCCAAAATCGTTTTTCTTTAAATTCAATGCCCCTGTACATAATTGTGATAAAAAGTAAAAATTGTGATAAATAGTAACAATTTCAGTCCATAAACAAATTTCTACAATGGCGCCACAGGCAAACTAATGTTGACACTGGACAGCCACTGTCTGACAGCCATTTGCGATGTTCGAAAACATTCTCTTCAAACAGTTGTCTTTTTTTCAAGAACTCTGCGCATTGAGTCTACCAATTTTGCGCATGTTTTTCCCTACTATAGCCGTTTCCAACCGAATCATCTCCGAGAGATTTTCGAAAACATCAACCATTTCAATCGAAAACTATTCTCAAATTCGAGCAAGTGTATATCTATTTGTAAATGAATGCAGTATAGCTGTCTGCCAAAATTGTTCGAATAACCTAATTTTCGGCCAAATCCCTGTTCCCATAAATTTCTTTTACTTTTTCTTTTATTTTTGTTTGACATCTGCAACATGTTTTTTTGTTCGTACTTACAATTGCAAATAATGC
Organism: Cheilosia pagana; assembly: GCA_936431705.1. Lineage (NCBI taxonomy): Eukaryota > Metazoa > Arthropoda > Insecta > Diptera > Syrphidae > Cheilosia > Cheilosia pagana. Next base: position 6,420,078 of record OW386169.1, read on the forward strand.
GTTCGAAATATCGTGGACGAGCCAGGCGACAACGACGACGACGCTGCTTCAAAATATCAGGGTATAAATGATCTTAATCTGGTAATCCGCAGTCGGGGAATAGTGTTGCGTAACATTTACGTGTAGATAAATTTAGCGAAAAATCACTCACTTCACAAAATATTCGAATTTTTGAACACTTTTTCTGTTTAAACTCGGAGATTTTTCTTTTTTTCTGTACGAAATTCCTTTTCACTTATTTAATGATTATAGAAAAAAATAATTCTGCGCTGCTTGTATATTTTTATTTAAAAAGAAAAAATATATTTTTCGCCGTCGATATTTTAAAAATAGAACACCACTGGCACTGGGTAAATTTTTCTTTCTTCTTTTTGAAGATTTTTTCTTATATTTGATTTTAAAATTTAACTTTAACTTAAAATTAAATGCGAAAAAACTGAAATTTTGCAGCGAAATTTGCTGCAAATCGATTATAGACGTCAGAAACGATCGTTGAAAAAAGTTTTTCTTCTTCGGGTGAGAATTTCCTCCGGATGGCTAATTTTAAACATTGGCACTTCCTTCTGCGCACAAACCCCCTGGCTCCCTATTTATTTAGTACACCGTTGGTATTGTGAAAAAACCGAACCGAACACTTGCACATTTTAGATTCAACTGAAAGCTGAACGAGGATCGATTTTTCGAATTTAGAAATGGTCGGCACGGGAATTCTAATGCTGCTCTCTCGCTCCGGAGAGAAACGCGTGAAACAGAAAATTGTGTGCGTCGTCTTTTTGTTTATTTTGAGTTGGGAACATGTAAAACAAACAAAAGGAGTCAATTTTTTTTTATTGAAGTGGTCTTTTGGAATTCAAATTTGTTGTAATGGGTGTTTAGAATTGGATGTTAAAATTTGAAACTGCGACGGACATGTTTATTGGAACGTTCGTTACGAACTGACACTGTTGGCTGTTTGGTGGGGGGAGAATTGCCAAACTTGGAAAATGTTTATTCGTCAGCGGCGTTTGATGGAATACATTTTCGAACGGCCCACGTAGTGGCAGGAGAAATGTATTCATGAATGGAATTTCGCTAAGACAATTAGTGACGCGATTTTGAAAATGACTGGCAGCTGTGGCGTATACGTAATATTATTTGATGGACATAATTAAAGGCTGATTCGTCGTTCATGAGTTATACTTGGAGGAATGGCTTTTCGGTTGCGCTTGGTACTAAAAACGCGTGTGCAGTAAAACACGATCCACCCAAGGATATAAGGCCCGAACAGAAAGATGGACAGGATTTGAATTAGAAACGGCGCGCGTCAAAAATTTGCTTCTTAAACTGCGAATATATGAAACTCGCTGTCAGGCAGAATGATCGCTTCAACCTTCATCTTTTTACAACTTACTTCCAGTAGCTTTGTAGAATGCGTTTTAAATGGAATGACGAAGTAGCTGACAGTTTGGCACTTAAGTGGACAACAATGAGAAAGGAAAGGACAATCTTGACAACCAAGAAGAAGAGTTGGAAGTTCCATGGTTTCTGCGATGCATCCTTAAAAGCCTACGCAAGAGTCCTGTACTGCAGGAGCATCAATACTGACAACTCTATATCCGTTACCTGGCAGCAGCTAAGACAAAGGTCGCTCCTTTGAAAGTGTTTCCTTAAAAATCTTCGTTTGGTCCGGTTGTTTAATAGCTCTCCATTGGCTGTTGACACCCCCACAAAGATGGTCAATATTTATAGAGCACAGGACATCGGAAACTCTCACTTTAATTCCATTTCTATCTTGGAATCACATCCGCTCTGATTTTAAGTCGGCAGATGTGGCAACCTGAGGAATATTGCACCCTTAACATTGTCGCATTGGAATTGACCTCAATGTCTTAAGAAAACAGTCAGTGCGGCCTCATCGTGCTACAAAATGGAGGACGCATCGACTCAGCTTAACTGTGAAGAGAGGATATAAGGTGCCATCCTCACAAGTTTTCATTTCAACCACAGCCAGATAGCGGATGTCCCAGCGGAAACGAGGTGCCGGGATCGCATGGAAGGCTGCAATGTCTCAGGCAGAGACTCTTTCACGGGTCTGGAGTCCCTTAAGTAAAAGTAAGTACAATCACAAAAAAAATATCTGAAAATTTCTGATCAGCTGTCAAATGTTTAGCTGTCAAAATATTCTGTGTTCAAATGTTTACTCAGACTGATCAGTCAATTGATTCTGAGCTCTGAAAGTGCATTTTGATTATGCTTTGAACGAAAAATAAGTGTGCAAGTCCCAAATCACGGACGGTCAAGTATCTGGTTTATTCTGACAGCTGGCTGACTTGATGTATCTCAATTTTGATTGGCCTAGGTCGTTCACGTGCACAGCTGTTTCAGTTGACGTTATGTAGGGATAGCTGACGAATCAATTCAGGAAATTCGTGACTGAGTACTAAATTGACAGTTCGTATATGTAACTGACATAAGAGAAGTGACATATTCAAAGAATTCAGTCTGCGTTCAGTGTATCTACATTCAATCCAGACCAATATAGTCGACTTAAGATATCTATTTTTTTTGAATGTGTTCAAAGTGTCTGAAAAAAAATAGCCATGCGAACTTTTTTTGACAGTTCATACTCTACTCTCATCTTATAAAGGAAGACGCCTTGTACTTTCCCAGGTCAAAGCGGCCCACTTGCAAGATTTGTTCAAATGGAGGCGTCAAAGATGCATCTGACTTAAACAAATCAAGGCAAAACTCGCGTAAAACGTAATAACTGACAGATGTCACTTCGATTGGCCTGGTTAAAGACTTTGTCTAATGTCTTTTAAATACCTTGGTTAATTTTCATTTCAAAACATAATTCTGCAGCACCCCGAACACGATCAATACAATCATCACTTTGCTTAAAACAAACACTAAGTCTACCTCATAAAAATTGTATACAAATTCCCCAATAAAACAGCGCAAATAAAAAAAATATGCATGAATATAAATGTCTTCACTACACCCGGCAAAAAGTGTACAATAGAATTTAAAAATAAGAACAAAAAACTGTTTCTTTCTTTTTCTTTTGTAAATAATATATCGAAAGTTTCGACTGTGCGATAGACCGATTTACAGAATTTACATTGATAGAGCGATTCTACGAAATTTTGGACTTTAGCCAAATTCCACACACATCAAGAGCAGTAACAACAATTTCTAATTACATTACCTACACCCAGCGTTTTAATTATGCTAATGTTCCCGCAGAGTTATTTTTACAAAGAGGCAAAGCAAATTAATAGAAATGTGTGTGTTGGGGAATTTTTAAAAAACTCTTGTACTGTCCATTCGAAATCAAAGGAATAGATAGGTACGCAATTTCGTAAAGACGAAAGATTGAAGAAAAAAACGTGTTTATTTATGCCGGTATAAATAAGAGAAAACATTTCGTTTCGCACTTGTTCTTTTTGAGTAATTTATTGCGCAAAATTAGTTAGAGCTTGTGAAGATTGATCGAGAAAGAAACAGATGCCCAAAAGTACGAACTTTCTAAGAACAAGAAGTCGTATCTTTCTGCAGCTACGTCAAAAATTAATAAATTTCAGGTCTGTACGAGCAGATGTATCGCACTTTCGGCTTTATAGTGCTTAAACGGTTAGAAAAAAGTGCGTACCCAGCCTTTAATTAAAATAAAGCTTTCGCAATTCAGACGTTTGTAAAAACACAAGTAGAAAGTTAATGCAACTTTTATTTTCAAAATAAATAACAAGTGTATGCAGCTGTTTTTTATTAACACCTCGTTAAAAGCGCCCAGAAATACCTCAGCTAGAATTTTGTTCGAAAGAAGCTGAATTAAGTCAACTTAAAGAAAATATGTCAGACTTACGACAATGATCAGATTGGAATAGATTTTCTCTAATAATAGTCATCGTAAATCGGTCTGTAAGGGAAAGTAGTGCCATTTTGAAAAATACTGCGGTCATGAAATAGCTAACCGGGATAAGTTCTATTTAGTCGATCGCAAATGGCGTTCGTCAGCTGCCACTTCCTGACGTAGGTCTTTTTGTTAGTTTCTGTTTTATTGTAGTAGTTCCTGCAAAAAAATCTGATACAAAATGAGCGGTGACGTTAGAAGTTAAGGACCCAGCCCATATAATCCGTTGCATCCGTCGCGTCGAAGCGTTGACGGAATCGACGAAACGAGCAGTCCCATAGAATCCATAGAATCCATCGCATCGAGGAGCAATAAGCTGCTCCTCAAACATGTTTCTCGAAGAAATTTGGGTACGAATTGCATTGAAAACACAATATACCTACCTACTCACATAAAAAGTGAATAACGAGTTCTTTAAAATAGTTGTTACATTTTCAAACCACCATGACACTTCCTCTCACTCCCAATATTTCCACTAATGAAAGTGCTTCCTCTCCCGCTGTGCCAACTGTCAACGCATGCCGCACACAGAAAAGTACTTTACCCGTCTCATTCGGCATGTGCGCTGCCTATGTGTCACTTTCCGTAAGCTGCTGTGTATTCTATCAACCTGTCAGTCGAATACCTTGCCGCAACGGACGCGACGGATTGTATGGGTTGGGCCCTTTAGACGGAAATATTAAAGTTAGTTGAAAAAATGGGCACATTAAAAAAGATACTTATCTTAAATCGACTAGATTGTTCTGGCCCGGATGTACCTTGAAAAACTAGATTGGTGGGTAACGCCACTTTTCCTACTACTCCGCCACGAATTTCCCAACTAGATTCGTCGGCTAGGCAACTATTTATGTAACCGATAGAGGGCCATTCAAAACTGATGTCCGTTTCGTTTAAAGAAACAAATTGCCGTTTCTATCAAAAGAACAAATCTAGAAGTACTCTTTCTATGTTTTCTAAGTTTCATCGAAGAAAAATGAGCACTTCTAGGTCAATTCTTAACGCGACAGAAGGGTCCGGAATACTTTTTTAACAGAATTGGCCTGAACTTACTAAAGAACGCCATAAGACACACCAAATCAGCCAGCTGTCTTTCAATTGTAATTTCAATTCTTTTACCTACGTTTCATCCGATTCCATTCTATTACATTTCCAATTTAGTGAACTTGGCATTACTTTTCGCAGAGGAACAGCTGTGGAAGGCGAATTGGTGTTTGGTGCAAGTGAAAAAGTGTGCCCGGATTTACTTTTGTTTATTTTTGATACTTCGTAAAAATGAACATTTAACCATTAAGCCGAATGCAATTTAACAATTATTTACCAGAGATTACGTTAAACACAAAATAGTTCTAAGTGCAATCAATCAATTCTTGTCCGTTGCCTTCCATTTCGTTTAAAAAGTCGCTCTATTGGACAATAAAGGCATTCGAAATGTCAAAATTAAACGAGGTAGTAGTCCTCTTCAATGGTTATTCCAATAAGAACCCCCAAGACGCCAACTATATGCAAGCCAATTGCACATGCACTCTTGTTAAGGGCTGTGATGGCTATAACGTAATCGTTGACACCATGACCCCCTGGGACGGCCCAAAAATTCTCGCTGGTAAGCAAATCCTTCCTCCCAAAATATACATCAAAACTAATACCTATTTCAGCATTAAAACAAAACTCCATAGAACCAAAGGACATTAACGCAGTAGTGTCCACCCATGGTCATTCCGACCACACCGGCAATAACAATCTCTTCCTCAACGCCGCATGGCACATAGTCGGCCAATGTGCCTCGAACAAAGATCAATATCTGATGCACTATCCTTGGAGTAAGTAAAATGTTCCATGTTATACACAAGTCATATTAATGCACAACATCTCAGCTCCATTTGAGCTGACGCGGGATATATCTGTGATTGCCACTCCAGGCCATACGCTCTCCTGCGTCTCAGTCATTGTCCACAACACAAACCTCGGCGAAAAAGTGGCAATTTGTGGAGATCTCTTTGAAAAACAAGCCGATATCGATGATCCATCCATTTGGATTGATGCTGGCAGTGAAGACGCCGCCGCTCAGCGCGCAAATCGCGCGGAAATCAGTAAAACCGCTGATTTGATTGTGCCAGGACACGGTGAACCATTCAAAGTGACGCCCGAAATTCAAGAAAAACTACGCAACCAGTTAAAAAAATAATTAACATTTATTTTAAAATGTAAAATACGCTTCAGTCCTTAAAACTAGTACATATATCTATAGAAAATTTGCCTAATGCATTACAATCGCGGGTGATGTTCGTTACAAAAGTTACTGATTCATTATGACGTGTGTGGTGTGCACCGAGTCGTTATCGCACACCGTCTTGGCAATAGCGCTCATCTTGCGGTACAGCTCCAAGTGATGGCTGCTGGTCGCCTTGCTCAGGTTCTTGCGGCAGCGGTCGGAAGCCTGAAATGAGACAACAAATTAATGTTAATCGAAGGAGAAATTGTGGTCAATTGGGTGGGCCACTCGGTGAGTGAGACTACCTTATACAACTTCGAAAAGTAGATCCTAGTAAATAAAAATAAAATAGAACTCACCTCCAAAGTCCACGCCTTGGTCAGCATCAACTCATGCTCCGCTGTGGGCAGATTCAAATTGGCAGCGCGTGTAGATCTCGACTGTGTCACCACACTCGCGTAGATATCGATCGCCGAATCGGCCAGACGTGTCAGTATGAACTGCTCGTTGACAATATTCTTTCCGTACTTGATGAGTAGAGCTTCCACCGTCTGCCCGAACAGATCAATACACTCGGCAGTCTGTTTGGCATATGGCTGCAACTCTGGGTACACAAACTGGCTTAAATCGGTGCCGCCCAAGCCAACAGTGCGAGCCGCCCGCTTGGAGGACTCCTTAAAGATCAAACCCAAATTCGCAGTTGGATTCTTAAACGCCCTCTGCAACTCCTTCAGATGTGAGCCGGCATACTGGATGCCAGTCAGGGCGACAAACAACCTCAAAATGTCATTGGTACCCTCAAAGATGCGGAAAATTCTCAAATCACGCAGCACGCGCTCCAGTCCAGTCTCCCGCATGTATCCCATGCCGCCGAGAATTTGGATCGCCTCATCGCACACATACCAAGCGGCCTCCGAACCGAACACTTTCGAAATGGCAGCTTCCAGGTGGTAGTCCAGGCTTCCGGCGTCCATATTCTGGGAGATTGTGTACGCCATCGATTCGGTGGCATATTGGTACATTGTCATGCGGGCCAGCTTCTCCTGGATACCTCCAAAGTCCTTGATTTTCTTGCCGAATTGCAGGCGATTGTTGGCGTGTTCGGTGGCTTTGGTGATGCAGTGCTTCATTGTGCCCGACAGGGTGGCGCCCATTCCAAAGCGACCGTTGTTCAGGATGTTCATGGCCACTTTGAAGCCCTCACCCTCCTCGCCGAGGACGTTCTCAACCGGCACCTTCACATCTTCGAAATACACCTCGGCGGTGTTGGAGCACTTGATGCCCATTTTCTTCTCTGGCGGACCGCTGGTGACTCCGGCGAAGCTGCGCTCCACAATGAATGCAGTTACCTAGTAAAGGGATGTTAATCTCAGCAAATTCACGCCGCTTTAAAGCTTACCTTATCCTTTTTATCGCCAGTTTTGGGATCCACCACCTCGGTCTGTGCAAAGACGGTGAAGATTTCAGCGATTCCTCCGTTCGAGATCCACAGTTTCGATCCATTCAGCACGAAATGCTTGCCATCGGAACTCTTCACAGCCTTCGTTCGGATGGAGCCAGCATCAGATCCCGAGCTGGGTTCTGTAAGCGCAAATGCAGCGTACACCTTATCAGTCACCTGGGGCAGGTACTTTTCCTTCTGTTCCTTGGTGCCGAACAGGAGAATTCCCTTAAAACCGATACTCTGGTGAGCTCCTAGTGTGATGCCCAATCCCAGGTCATTGGCGCCGATAATTTCGCACAAACGGCCGTATTGCGTGTTGCCCAGTCCCAGGCCACCGTACTCCTCTGGCACTTGAATGCCAAAGGCGCCCAGCTCCCACAGTTTGTCCAGAGTTGCATCGTCTGTCTTCGAGTTGATGTCGCTTTTGGTCGCGTCATTAACGTCCTATAGACAGACATTTTTTTAAAAATCTCCCTTATCGGGTGGAGGATGTAAAACTTACGGAGAAAAACCTCTCGAACGGATCAACCAGGCTGTTGGTGAAGTCCTTCTGTTCGGCGCTCAGAACATCGGGATACGGAAAGACCTGTGAGGATTCAACGTCTCCGCGGAAGATGTTCGCCATGAAGGACATATTTGGGCGATTCTTGTCATTGCTCTGCTCGGGTTTTTGTTTTGGCTGAGCTTGAGCTTGAGCCGCCGATGACAGGCACCTGTAGATCGGGAGTAGAAAGTGTTGTTAGTTAGTGTGATTGCGATCATTAGTTGATAACCCCACATGACGAGGTTTTCTGCTTGTGTAACCGTCCAAACGTAATTGTTTTCGAGAAATTCTTATCTTTTGTGAACTATTTTCGTACCGGTTAATCGGTATTTGGCGCTATCGCTGGGAATTGTGTCTACCACAAGTTGTTGACTAAAGTACAGAGCCTCTTGTCAGTATTTAACGTGACACAGCAAAAGCGACTGCATCCTGGTTTGCCCTTTGTGTATTGCGATGAAGTAACATTTTACCAAGCCCGCCACAGCGACATTTTCGTAGACATTCTCAATAAATGAGCTAAAAAATGTAATCTTATCAAATTGTTCTTAAACATTGAACTGACAAAAATATAAGTTTGATAGCCGATAAGGATTGAGCTTATAATAGGTATTTGTTTTGGGAAGAAGGCTGGAAGCAATAAATCAAACGAAAGTTGTTAATGTAAGCAAACAACTAACCCTGCAGTAAATTCCATAAACCCATAAAGACAACTTCTTGAATTTAATTATCAGAATCATGACAATAGATATTTTGCAATTCAAGTGAAAAAAGACTTAAATTGTTTTTAATTTGCACAACTATTGATGACGCAACGCCGCGCGCCGTTGAAATACTCGGAAACGTACCAAGTTGGACTTTGGACCGGCGGCCGTCATCGTCACTTGGAAACTACTGTAAACAGGTTCACAAATACAAACTTGTACAGCTTCTGTCTTTCATGCATTCACTGGCGGCTCCACTTATCTGCAGAGTATTTCCCGGGTTAATTAATGGGGAAGTGGAAAATCCCGCCAGTGACACAGACAATTTTCCTTTTGTAAACAAGATCGCGCGAATGCTTTTGCCAACTAGAAAAAAGTAGAACATACTGTCAAGGTTGTTGTCAAAGTCGCCTGCAATGTAACACACCCCCAAAACGCAGCTGCCGCCAGATTGCACCAACAGTGGGCAATTTGGGGGGACTTGCTTGAAAATAGATCTCCCCCCGGAACCACTGCTGACGTGCGCAAGCTGATCTTGATGTTGTTTTTGATTTAAAAATAATTCTGTTGATATCATGAGCACCTCTAGACGCGACGGACTTTGGACCCACAGATAACTCGTCTATGCCATTAGAATTTGGCCGGTCGCTCCTCTACCCCCATACAACTATGCAAATCTAATCTCTAGCTGTTTTCTTTACACTCAGACTGGAGCAATTAACTACAAAATGTACTTTGTGATTATGATAATCACACGCCAACGCGAACCAATTTTTCGTTGAAATTTGTGGCGAAACATCTGAACTCTGAAGGTCCAAAGTTCGACGAGAACTTTATTCGTAGTCTATTTTTACTGCTCTCAAGGACAATTTTTAGATAAATATGCGATATTTAACTCGAGTAGGTATATTTTTAAAAAACAAAAACAAAAAGAAATCACACTTTACCTTCGTAGTTCGTTTTGCGAGAGGTTTCTCGTCGATTTTACCAGTGTAGTGCCCAAACGCAACATTTCGATTAACAAAATAAACTTGGAAAACTAATTTTTAAATGATAAATAACACCAGACACCACTTGATGACACGTCGCGTCGTATTGAATTGCGAAAGCACAAATTAAAAGCGTATAAAATATTCTTCTTTATTGAATTTCCACTTGGAAGCAGCAAGCAGTAGAAATTAATCCAAATACGATGAGCGATGAATGACGAATGCAGAAGTTGCAGTGCGTTGCGACTCTTTTCTACTTTCCCTTGTCCGTTGCTGATGTATAGCTGGGGTTGTCTCTTTTTAGTTGCGAGAAAGTGTCAAGAAAAATTCCCAACATGCGATGTCGTGCGTTGGAATAGGGGAGTTTGGGGTAGCATATTTTTCTTTCTTATAGATTGTCAAATTATGATGCTCGCTTAATTTTTTGATGGTGAAAAATTAATATTTTAGCCGTCAACAAATTATTGAGCTTCGGGATATAAGAACTGCTTAAAAAAAATATTTCTGTCATTTACTTTTTAACCAAAATGGCTACTCCGAGCGCCATGCGTCAAATTACCTGCAATGGGACAGTCGACTATGGACTATATTTAACCTGAATGCAATAACTATAGGTCTGATCCTTTCCTTTTGTAGTAAAAATGGAAAAGACTGTGAAAATGACAGTTGAGGGAATGAATTCTCTCTCAGAGAGGGGAACTTACGCAAAAGTTAAAGATCGCTTTTGTAGTAAATGATGGTAGGCAGTTCACGTGAAATCCAATTTTACATACAAAATTTTCACCGCCAATTGTCAAAATGAACTTTGCGCTTCAGTACGCTTTTCGAGTGAAAAATAGTTGTTCAAAAAGTGATTTGTAGGTGGCGTTACTTAAGCTATTTCACTTGGCTTTTATTGTCCGTCGCATTAAATTTTTGACATTTCGGCGTGAAAATTTCACTTTCAGTTTCACAGCACTTTTTGGAGAGGAGTGAAATTTTCACTTCACTCGAACAGCGTACCAGCCTTAACCTGTGAAAAATGACAGATAGTTCATAAATGTCAAATAGAACAAAGAATTAAAATCAGCTGTCAATTTTCAGGCGACTGGCAGTTGTTTCAGTTCTTACGCAAAGAAATTTGTTGAGTAAAAACTAGTAGGTAAGAGGGGAAATATCTTGCTGCTTGCTCTCTCGAAGCTGCTCTCTTTTACGAATTTTACGAGTTGAGGAATGACAATTGAGTAAAATGCGTAAGAATTCGTAAAAGTAAAAAAACAGACCTTATATTAGTCGGAAACGTCACTTTTCCCAAGTCAGCCACATATGCGAACTGTGAACTTAGTACTTTAGTCACGAAATTCTTTACTATCCCTTCATAAACGTCAACGTTCAAAGTTTCATTTAGCTGTTCATGTGACTGATCTAGGCCAATCAAAACTGAGATATATCAAGTCAGCCAGCTGTCAGACTTACTAATGTGGTGTTCGATTGGACTTCTTCAGATTCGGTCTCAGATTTCAAATTTCTTGTGTTGTCTTATCGAACATTAAAACGTCAGTTGCTCTCATTTTTCTTTGATATTCGTGCGATTGGATTTGGATTTGGAATATGATTTCTGAACATTTGTCCACAAATAATATTTAAATCAGTAAAAAAAACTCCACTAGTTGTCAAAATCAAACGCACTTGTAGTGGTAAACGTCAAGCAACTCTGCCAAAAAATCCAAAAAGTGCTCTAAAATCGGAATGTACCAAACGAACATAAAAAGTGACCTAGAGCAAGAAAAGTGCTCTGAGAGTGCCCAATCGGATACCCAGTGCTACCAAAATGCTCTTCAAATAAAATTTGCAACTAGAACGTGTGGTGTGTATTTTTTTAGTATTTGTTGTCAATGCGAAAAGAAGCGTCCCGCGACTATCCCATTTTGGTTAGTCCGTTCTATATCGTCTATCCTTTGGACCATCCTAGCGATTTGGTCAGGCCTTAATCCTGAATTTTGGAGCGCCTCGCGCATTCTACTCAGTTCGTCTTGTACAGTTGCAGGAGCACGATGCGATGGTTGTGCTTCAGTAGCATAACCACCGTTCATACCGATCAACCCTTGGCGCATTCCCGCCAGTCCCTGCTGCATGCCCCGCATTGCCATGTTGTAGTTAAATAATATCAACTCCTTATCTAGATAATCGTCAGCGCCATCTGTTAGAATCTCTCCATCCAATATGGTGAACTCTACTCCATCGTATTTGCCGCGAAAGTGTCCCGGTTCGATAAAAGTCAGAGGTATTACCGACTTCTCGCCGGTTCTCGTTGTGATGTTTATAATTATTGGCGTGCCACGTGTTGGACTAAATTGTTTGTTGGCCAACGACGGCTTAAAGTTAAACTGCGCCATTCCAGCTTCCATTCTTTTAATCCCCTCTTGCATGCGTTCCAAGCAATTGGAATACGTCTTCATTATCAGCTCCTTGTCCAGCTGGTTGTAGTCACCGTATTTGAAGTGTAGCTGTCCGTCAGTAATTGTGAACTCTTTGTCCTTGAAGGCACCAACAAAATGTCCCGCTTCGATTCGATGCAATTCAAAGGCATTGCTACCGATATTTGTCGTGAAACTTGTCGTTGACTTTGAATTGTCCGTGTTGACGGTTATTGACGGAGGTTCTTCTATTTCGATCTCGGGCACCGCCTGAATAGGTTCAGGTGTTTGTGGCATTCCCCGTTTGAGTTTTAGCAGTGCGTTCATTAAGCTCCACAATATCTCTTCTGTATTTATATAATTTTCAGCGCCATCTGTTGCCTGGATTTGGTCATTCAAAACGGTGAATTCCATTCCACCATAGTTGCAGTGGTAGTGTCCCGCCTTGACTACGTGAAATGGCAATACACATGCTCCGCCACTCTTTGTCGTACACTGTACCATTATATTCGTTCCAGGTGGAGGGCTTAATGCTTCGGATATATTGGCAGACCCTGCCGCCGGGACTAACTGTGGTGACGGTTGCGCAACTTGCCGTGGTGGTGTCTCTTCTTTTTGTACCGCCTGAACTGGTGAGTCCAACTGAATTGGCTTCGGCTGCTGTGTTACAGTTGGCACCACTGCAATTGGCGCAACTCTGTGCTCATAATCCGTAGTTGTCTTTTTCTCGTCCCCGTCCGCATTGCAACAACTGTAAAAATAGTCAAAAGTTATTTGTCAAGAATTTGACCTCAACCACTCACCTGAAGCACATTTTGGAGAACTGTCAACATGCACCTTTAAAAGTCAACTTCGAACTGATTACAAGAGTGAAATTATAGCTCCGAAAGGTCTTATCACGAATAATCGGCTCTATTGCTTTTCGCAGATAAGGGCAGCCATAGAATCGCACTACATATTCCATTGAAATAGACCGGAAACTCTTTCGATAAAAACTGAGTAATCTTGGTTGTTTATATGTTAGTTAGGAGTGTGCGACAATAATTATAAGTCTTTAAGGTCTGCAAATATTTAATATAATTGAAGAACAATCGATGAGTGGGTTGAGCGTGCGCCAAACGATCTACGGGTGGCCGTTAAGGGTCGGTTACTCAGATATTGATGGGAAAGACAGTTTTATTATGGTTTTTGATATCGCGAATCGAGCCCAGTTATCAGTGTCAAGGTCAGCTCTATGACTCAGCTACAGACTCACTTAGTTTTTTAGGAGAAGGCAGTAGCTACTTCTACTACAATGTGGCGCAAACCTAGTTATTTGACGTCTTCAATTATGTTCGAAGCCAAAATTAGTGACTATTCCATCACTGTTGCCAGAACTTTTGGCGAAACGTCCTCGCCCACTTGACGGATATTCAATTTGAGCACTTCAAAAGTTTGAGGGTTTTTGACATAGACGCGTGATTTTAAAGAAAAGCCGCAAAAAATTGAAACAATTATTCCGCGTTCTTTAGGGGTATAGCGATTCATATCTTGTTAACGTGTATTTTGTATCTGTCAAAATAGAAATGACATTTGCTGCCATATGCAAAATTACATATATCATCTTTCGATAGGGTGATGACATTTGCGCCACCTTGTAAAATCTAGCCAAGCTAAATAAAGATCCCTTGCAACCTCAAAGTTATAGTATAGTCTTTTGTGACATCTGTCATAAACACTTGATTACAGAATAAATCAAATCTGTTTGAACAATCGGTCTGTTCTGACAAACTCCGATGAATGCGTGCATTCTTTGTAGCCCGTTTTAAAGAAACCACTTTGTATCGTAGCTCAGGGAAAAGAAGAATCAAAGCAAAATAAAAACTGTCGGAACAAATAAAACACAATTGAACTAGAGTGGAAAAATATTAAAAAACCACTTTTATTAGACCTGCGACCTGCTCATACTCGCTCCTGCTGAAAGACTCACTATCGTTATACAATTACTAGAACCTTCTCGCTCTTTCGTTAAGTTTAGATGTATACTCTTTCAATACATCGACTGCAGAGTTGCAATACTCATGCAGTTCGATACACACTTGTCAACTGTCATGTATTAAGTCCTCTACGTCATTGCAACAACGACTAGGAATGCTGTACGCCTATTAAAGGAAATAGTTCACAACAAGTCATCCATTGAATGGTAGAACGTAAATGCAAGCTTAACGCTTTAACCTTAGTACGCTGCTTGAGCTAAACTTAATTTTAGCTGCCTTCCAACTTTTCTCTCCAAACATTGCATAAAATCTTAGCTAAATTTTGACATAAACTGCGCTGTGGATAAGTGTCACAGAAAACAGCCGTTCAATTCAAGTGAGCAAAAATGTGAATCGAATCATTAAAAGAAATGAACAGAAATTAAATTGAAGAAGACGTAATTATTCGTGGATCATTGCGTACTTTTCCACGACACAACGATTGTGTCAAAATTCAGCTTGAGAAAATGTGCCGACCCATTAAATGGATGCGTTAAATTTTGACCGATACATGAAGTACATTGAAGTACGTTGGGATTTTTAATTTAGTAAGTTTGACAGCTAATTGACTTGATGTATTTAAGTTTTGAGACGTCAACTGTAACTTGTTTTCAAATGATGTTTATGAAGGGATAGCCGACAAATATAGTCTAGAAAATCCCAACTGTATACTCAGTTGATATTTCGAAGTGTCAAAATTCAAAATAACACGCGATAAAACAACAAAAACTCAATTTGACTAATCTAAGCGTTCGTACCAGTCAAATCTAATTGACGTTTTGCATGAACGAGGTATCCGAACGTCCCCAATTTTGGAACAAACATTTTAATTTTTTTAGCTAGACTGCTTACCACTTAAAGGAAATCGCTAAAATTTAGCTCAATCAAATTTAGCATAGAATTTTGTATGACAGCTTCAAATTAAGATTACTTAAAAGTGCCACTGTCATTGTGATATAAGGTTTCTTTGACGTGCCTAGCACTTGTGCGCACTGAAGCTAATTTTAACGCTTTTCAAAAACCCTGCACAACGCTGAAATTTCGGCTACTATATCGAACGCAAAATATGCTGCCCTGAAGTTTTTCTTTGAAAAATGAATGACAGCAAGCGAAATGACACCAAAACTCAGCACTGAATTCTTGCCCCGACAAATTAATAGAGGGGTCAGTTCGGGGCACAACTAGGGCGCCATAGAAGTATGTCGAATACAGGTTTTCAGTAGCAGGGCCACGTCAAACCAACCTGTAGATTTTCCATCTTTCCCAACTTTCGTATATTCCATATAAACGCTTACAAATGTACGGGTACGGCACACATGGTCAAGTATAGTGAACCCATCGTAGTAGATTATTGAAGTAAATATAGATTTCCTTACCTTATTCACAACATTATGGCTGACAATCTTTGATCGGGGGAAAACTCTACACATATAGCACACATGTGTCAGAAAAAGACCCGCAATAAAATCTATAGTTTCACTAGCCGGAAACTTTCCACATTTCCCGTGTAGAAATTCCAAATGCAGTTGTGGAATATCCCGTCATTGCTCTGCGAAAACCATCATGTGTGCTGTATGTGTAAGACTCTTTTTTTATTGTTCATTCAATTTCACAACTTCACATGTCACATGACAGTGTTTGTAATACTCGTCGTACACCTTTTCATAACATAATCGTGGGATGATAATGCAATTAATTTGCATGAACCACACGACGCACAAGTGAATGAGAAAGGGGTTAATGAAAAATGCCAACCTGATGCGAACAAGAGATAGGGGTTGATGCGGATGATGGTGATCGGGTTGAAGCACATTTGAAAAAAAGATCTAAATGTGGGAAACGATTACTTACATTAGTTTATAAGGGACAATAATTTATAATAATATGTATTGCTAGAATTATTGCGACCACTAAATGTGCTTGGGTATCTTCAAAGGACGCTATTA
The DNA here is from genome assembly GCA_936431705.1 of Cheilosia pagana. Lineage (NCBI taxonomy): Eukaryota > Metazoa > Arthropoda > Insecta > Diptera > Syrphidae > Cheilosia > Cheilosia pagana. The sequence goes on from OW386169.1 coordinate 6,436,214, forward strand.
GGCGCAGGCTCGATTTTGTAGTGTGTAGACAGCGAGCTTATTGATTTTGAATCAGAATCTGGGGAAGACTTTAAGTAACAGTCAAAGTGAAGTTGGGTTAGGTTAGGTTTTTGAAGCCCAACGGGGGAAAAATATTTTCCTTTGCTCATTGTAACCCTGTCTATAAATACTGAAGCATACAATTGTATGGATTTGATAAAGCTCTCTTAATCTTGTCTATTGGTGTGCTGGAAAGCTCGTCTAGGTCGTGGAAGAAGTCTCTACCAAGGAATCTTTACCTGGTGTGTTAAAAACCTGGGTAGTGACATAGGAAGCGGGTTATGTACTCAAGAGCTTCCCAAAATCCCCATCACCGCAGCCTCTACAAAGCTTTTCTTTCGTTAAGCGCTATTTCTTCATGCATATGGGAGAGTATTCTGGCCCGTTTTGATTCCTACGAGGGTAGAAAGGGATTTTATATCCTTCCGTATGCGAAACTCTCTGTTGTGGTCTTATTGAAGGTTGACCATTGTATTCTTGTGGTATTACAAGTTTCCCGTGCTGTTCATCTAACGTTCGCCTCTCTTTTAGCCTTTTTCCCTGATCCTTTAACCTTGAGCGTGCATGGCAAGATATTCACAGAGGGATCAGCGTGCTCTGATACAGCTGTCAAACCTTGCCTTGCTAATTCGTGTGCTTTCTCATTGCCTGGAAAACATGAAGAAATGTCCCGGAACTCAACAGAGTTGGTACCAAAAACCTTGAGTTCTTCGCGACAGCCTTCTAAAAGCTTAGATTTTATTTCCCTTGCAGTTAAGACTTTTATTGCTGCCTGGCTATCGGTCTCTCTCCATTCTTCCCTGCTGGGATAGGCGTTAGTCCATGATAGGTAACGGCCAAAATATTTCTCGTCGTCGGATCGTTAAATGGCCGCTTCGTTCAATTTCGAATTTATTGATTGGCTTATTCTCATGGCATCAATGGCGGCTGTTAATTGTAGAAAGACGTCAAGCGGAAGCAGATTGAGGAAAGCCTCCAGTCCTGCAGTTTCAGTTGCCCTCATCGCACTGGTGATGCCGATGCACACTTTCTGAGCTTCTAAAGCGTTTTAAGATTTCTATAAAAAGAAACAGACTTTATCTTCGGAAACTGACTTTATACTCGAAATGACGCGCAGTGGAACAAAGGTACAATAAGTGAAAGAGCTTCTCAATTAGCCGTTTCGCTTCGGCATAAAATTGTAGATCCCTTCCAGTCGTCCCAAAAACGAAAAAGTAAGAAGCTGGGCCTTGGGTCCATCACCGACTTGTTGAGCCAATAATGATTGAAAATGGTTGAACGCTCTATTTTCTTAGCCTCTCAATAAGCAACGTATTCATGACGTTAAATTTGTGTCTGAGACATTTTTTCATTCATCTATCTTCCCTTTAAAATATTCCACCATTTTCTCGAGACTCTTTCAACTAAATTGCTTGCTTATATTCGACTCATAGGCGCAAACCCAAAAGAAACAAATGCAGCACATTTATATGACTACCTTCAAATGTGCTTTTTTGTTCCATTTTTTAATCCAATTTTTTTACTATGCACTGCATATGGTTTTTGATGTCAGTGGGTAAAGGGTTGACAAAACCGTTAATGAATCCACGAACTAACAACCGTATGACCACAATTATACTCGACTTAATCAAAACCACTGAAAGGGTTGAAATTCGCATGTCTCAGAGTACACTGGATACATGTGTCCTGCAGGAAGAGGGTTAATCTCAACCGGATTGTAAATGATGTTACATTTTTTTTTATGTTTGAAATGTGTTTCTTTTGTTTGCGAAGGGGTTAACGTGGACCTGGACATGTTGTTCAATTTGTGTGCTTTTCGTTTTTGTGATTTTTAAATGTGGGACCGCGTGATCTGCATAATTGTCATTTGAAATAGTACACAAGGCGTTATGCTGGAACAGGTTTGATGAATATGAAAGAGTTTTTTAAATAGCCTTGGGAAGAATTGACAGGTGCATCGTATTTGGAGAGAAAGTAAGGTGATTGATTGTACGATTGATAGAGAATACGGCATCTGGCTGACAGCAAAAATCATCAATGGAACTGGCTCTCGTGAGTTAGACTCATCGATTTTGATTTCTGTTGACATTACCTAATTTTGCTTGGTTCAGTATGTCATTTTCCACCACTTATATCTACTTCAATATGAAAATGGACTTGCACATTGCACTAATGTAGGTACAACCTCGTCCATCAATTAAGTACATTCAATTCAACTTGACTCATCGGCATAGTAAGCAAAGGTTGTTAAACGGGGAATAGGATACTACCTACTGACGGAACACTATAGACTAGATTCCTGTAAGTCCTGCACAGTGGGTGGCCACCATTTTGCTCTTCGCATCCTCTAGTCTTTTCATTTAATTTCTCATCACTTAAACTTCGGTGATAGAGATATAGATGAATCTGCAAGGAATTAGAGATAGGAAGAAGTCTGAAGCTGTTTGGTCTACAGAACGGTCCAGCCAGTCAGTTAGTGTCCCCCCCTATATTTGAGATTTTCTCTGACTGAAGCGCCATCTAGTTAAAACCACATGCGACTTGTTTGACAGCTGCAGACGTAAAAAGTGCTTCATCTTTGCTCTATTCTATAAGTCCCAATTTACTTTTGGTTGGTTGGTTTAAGTGTCTGTTTTCCCGATTACCTGACAAGGGAAAACACCATCAGACTTTTGGGACCACAACTAACGAGACCTGTAGGGAGAGGTGTTCTATAGAAGCTCAAAACTATGAAATGGATAGGCCGGACACACACTGTTCCACTCTCGTTTGCCTCAGTTACGTCATCGCGTGTTATAGGGATGTCAAGCTTGGTTATGCGTGAGTTCCTAAAGTTCAGGGGCCTCCTATGTAATTCGATTCTTCTTTTGATTCTATTCGAAAGTTGTTCCGATTCTACTTTCAAATAGAACAGTTCTCTTTGGAAGTAGAATCGAATTACATAGTTGGCCCTCAGTTATCTGCACGCATTCTGACAGTATAAAATAATGGCTAAATCTTTCTTGAAACGACGTAGTTCGTTAGGTTCGTCCACCTAGTCTCCGCCTTTCAAGTTAAGTGCAGAAAGATTTATTTCTGTACGTTCCTCAGGGGCACTGCCCCAATTTGGGTGTTGCCTTTATTGCGGGCTTCACCAAATTGAACAGTGCACGAACAGTACGTTTGAAAGCGTAGTGGCCTTTAAATTATTCTAGTTCAACTGTGACCTTGTGGACGACTTTTTGGCCAGACATTACGGTTGACGGGCCTTGGGTTTTGTAAGAAATCTATCTTTAAGTGACTCTCGAGTTGCGAAAGCTCGACTAGTAGCTATAAAGTGGTACCCACGGGGATGGGGCCTATGTTCTCTTGAGCAGCCCGGAACAGGACCAAAGTGGGGGGTGTGGTATACCCAACATCGCGGAAACTTGTCCGGTTCATCAGAGCACAGAAGTGTTAGATAGACCTCGCCCCGATCACAGGGCTGGATGATCTTACAGTCATTCGGAAAGTGAACTGGGGTTGGTCAAAGTACTGACTCCAGGGAGTATTGTCAGACGCTTTTCTCATTGACTCTATGCACAGGCAGGTGTTCACGTTAAGCAAACCTTATTTGAGTTTAAAGTTCGTACCTCAGCGGAGGGTGAACTTTCTTTTGGATACGCATAGAGAGGAGCCAAGTCTCTAAAATTCATCGACTTTCTCATTGTCCTGCTCGTCTCCTTTGCAGTCCACAACAAGTTCGGTTGAATCGATAGCCTTAATCGCGATCTGGCTGTCGATGAAGATACCTATTGTTTTTTAGATTCATGAGCAGTGTTTACTCTAATTGACCAGGACTGCTTCCTGACAAACCCTGGCAGCGTCGAGAATGTTCATTTTCACTCCAAATGGAAGGCCCAATGTGTTGGGATCTGCCGCCTTTGATTGGCTGATGATTAACCTGCAATTTTTGCAGCCTTGCGGTCATAACTAAAAGGTTGTCATCTGAAGTCTGAATGCACTGTAACTATTTTTCTTCCTCTTCCTAATTTTTCACAATGGTTCCCTTCCAACTTCCAAAGGAAATGAAACGCCGAACATATTACTAAGGGTTGCCAACTCTTTATAAACCACCACCGCGCGCCACAAACACTATCCACCAATCAGAGTCGAAAATGCAAAAACCATACACACCAAAACGTAGCAGAGAAGATGACAAGGAACCCTCAGCAAAGCAGCACTTGTTCCCTATATATCCAGATCAGATCCAGTCCAGAATCAAGTGCGACGAAAATCCATATCATTCCCCTACACTTACCCCTGCAGCACATGTTGACCCTTCCTCTTCTACTCAAATTCAAATTTCAATCAGAATCAGAACACCACCAACCTCAGTTATATAATTCACCACTGCATACTGCATGATATCCCAAACCCAATCCACCCTTCGGCCGAGTGCAACGGTCTTTTAACAGCCGGTGCGCGGTGCATTTACTGTGTATGCCTCTCGTTTTTGTTTTGGTTCTCCATTCCCATTGCGTTTCGCAGCACCTGCTTGCCGTCTCGTTTTCTCCCCCATAATACCCACGGCCATGGTGAATTGAAATCGAAACCGAGTACACTTTGCCCTGCATAGTGCGGTGGTGGATGCTCTACCTCTATGATGAGTCTTCCTCTTGTCGGTGGTGGATTTCATCAATCCCCCAAGTCTGTTCACTGTTCTGCTTCTGTGTATCTTGTATCTGTTGTGTTGGCCTCGGTCGTGGTTGTATCTTCTTCATACTTGCTTCGCTTGAACATTCGGTTTCTTTTATCGCTGGTGATAGGACGTCTGAGCGTGGGTTACGGTTGCATTATTGTAGGCGGCCTTGTGAGAGTAAAATTTTGTTTGCAAATTTCCTTCAATTCAAAATAAAAAAAAACACACAAAGTGAGCAATCAGCCTTGCAAGGGGTGTATAGTACATGCACACAAAAACGCAACGCCAGGCGAAATCAACTTGTCATCAATTAAATTCAATTTAACTCAATTTACCCACGTCCATCGGAGTACGCTTGTTTACCGGGTTGACTGACGTCTGATCTTGTTCAGATTTTCCTATCTGTGCCGCATATTAGGTAATCAGAAAAAAAAAAACTATGAGAACTTGGTGTGTTTAGTGATTTTGTTTGTTATTAGAAAATCTTAAAAGTTATACAGCTACTATTGTGACTTGGTCTTTTGTGATAATTTGTCAACAAAAAAAAAGTATATAGAAAAACAAAATCTACAATGGCAGACGAAAGTTTACACTCGCCGCTCGATCAAAATATTGACTATCATATTGTGACATTGTTCGAGAGATTGGAAGCAATGCGAAAGGACACAAATGGACATCCGTCCATCAGTGCTAGACTGTCGAGCACTTTGACACCGAAACGGAGTATGCATGCGGAAATTCGGACACTCGAGTTTTGGAGGTGCGTTTTTGAACATTATTTTTGTTGAATATTTCCTTTTTAATTGTGGTTCCACTAGTAACCGTTTTTAGGTCACAATAGTTTGATTTTTCATACAATCTTTCGAATTTAAAGTCAAAGTTAGTAGTAGATGATAAGTGCCCTTCCTTTCAATGTTGGCTTGCGAAAAGACTTGACAGACAACAGATTCGTTTGAATTTGAGCTCATGCAGATTTCGAATTTTCGATGTTCGCAATTCAGTTCATTTTCGTGCTTTGCTTTTAACTGATATTTTTTATTGTGACTGAGGTTCCTATTACAGAAATCAGTAACAAAAGTTGATTCGCCGAAAAGTGAAGCAAATTCAAAGTAAGTCATCAGGGGAAATATTTCTTTTTTAACATTCTCACTGTCAAAAACGAGCTTTTTCTTTAAAATCAACCAATTTAGATTTAGGAAACAAAATAATAAATTTTCCAGGTAAAATGTCAGGTCCGTAAGGGATCTAGCTTCTCACAACCGTTCGTTTTGTGTGTGTTTTTCATTTTTGGGATCTACAGTTTTATGCCGAGTCCAAACGGTTAATTAAGAAGCTCTTTCATGACAGTTGTACTCTCGGATGTTTGTCAGACGTTCGCGAGAGGTGGCGCATTTTAAAAAACCTTAAGATGTAATTTGTGTTTTTCCGGGGATCGAACCTGGTACCTCTCGCTTAGTATAGTCCAAAACACTAACCACTAAGCCACTGTGCCTATAATCAACCAATTCGGGCTATTTCTTGTAATATTTAAGGACAGCAATTTAATTTTTACCTTGGTTTGACAGCTGACTTTCGCGGTGTCATTGCTAGCGCTTCACTGTTGACTAGCGACACGTCAAAATCTGTAAACCAAATTGAAATAGCACGAATTGTTCGAGTTGTAGTGCCTACAATGGTTGAGTGGACAGAATGGTTCGAGTGGTTTATGCTGAGTTTGACGTTTCGCCTGTCAATGGAATGGCGCCATTTGTTAAGCTTGAAACAAATCAACTATAGTTGAGTTTTATACAGAAACATTTCTACCTATTTTATTCGTGGACATCAGTTAAAATAATTTTCAATTTGACAGCTGAATTTTGCAGTGACATTAGTGATAAACTAGTTTTAAGGAAAATGGATACGTTCAAAAATGTAAGTTGACTAGATCGGTCTAGATAAGACTTACCCTGAATGCAAAAATCGTAGATTGGTCTGTAACGTCACTTTTACTACATGAGTCACATATATGAACTGTCAACTAAGTATTTAGTGACTAAATTCTTGACTATAAATGTCAATTTAAAAAAAACTGATCATATGACCGATCTCGTTCAATCAAAACTGATATACAGCAAGTCGGTCAGCTGTCAGACTTATGAAACTAGATACTTGAATGTATTTGGCGGGTTGTTAGCTCGTGCGCGCCAACTTTTCCCATTGGGAAAAGGTGAAAATTAAATCTATGCTTTGACAACCAAAACCAAATAGCTGTCAGTTTAGCAAAGCATTACGTAAACCATCTGTTCGATAGGATAATAAAAATCCTACAATCGCCAAGGATAACCTCAGCGGCTTTGAAAGAACATATACCCCAAAAAGCGCGCCACATAAAGTGTAGACAAAGGTAGGACCTACTTTTATTGTGATCGAAGAGGGTGACATTAAATCTTAGTGTCAATTGTTTGGCATTACAACGACTGCTACTCGAACTGCTATGGATCTTTGGATTCTTGTTCACCTCACGCAGCCAGGCATAAAACGTTTCGTGTCTTCCCTCAGTCCTTCTTCGGTTGATTCCTTTTTTTTATACACTTAATAACTGAACCATGCAACACACATTTACTGCTTACTGACTTTTCAGTGTATAAAAAGAAAAGAAAAAACAACCTTCACGTGATAAATGACCACGTTTGGGATTGGCAAAGTGTTCATCGCTTATATTGCAGCTGCTGCTTTCCTCATGTGTCTGTTTGTCCTACCTACCTTCAGTCTACAACATCTACATCTGTTCCTTGCCTCCGGCAAAGACTATCTTCATTTCTCACTGCTGCTATACGTAGATATATTTCTTGATTAAATATTTGTAGTTCGATATGGGTTATTTGAACTGATACGACGACGGGGGTAGTAGAAAGTATAGAGTCAGATTATAATTTATAGACAATGATGTCACACTTATCATCAATCGCTTTTATTGAGAGGAAATGCTATTCAGATCAAAGACGCACACTAACACACAAATCCAGCCCAGAGCCGAGTGGAATTTGTAAAGAGTTTTATTTTTCCACGAACAATAACCTTATCGTGTTGACCTTGTTTATTTTTTTTTTAATTAAATCGCGTTTAATTAATTCAAATGGCATCGAAGAGAGGGAGAGCGAATAGTCAATGTTTTCTAGATATACCTTCCTAATTGAGATATTGAACATCGATGACGATGATGGTGGGGGTTCGAGTTTCTTTTTATTGAATAGGATGAATGATTATGCTGGCTTGGCAGGAGGACGACGAAGGGTAGCTAATTGCGTGTAGATAGTAATCTCGTATAATTTACATGAAAAAGCGATGACTGAGAGGACTCATGCGATTCAATTGGAAACTGGGTCAACAAGTAGGTATAATCGGATGATTTGAAGCCTCTTCGTCTTCGTAATTGCAAGGATAATTGATGGGGGAGACAAAAAATTAAAGCCTGGAAATTGGCAGCAAATCCTAAAAGGATTGGGGATATTTCAGACAGAAAGCGAATGGCCACCCTGTGCAAGGGGTCATCGCAATTCATCCACGGGCCATGCAACACCTAAAAAAACAAGACAACTCATCCATGGAAGTCTGATTGTGGCGCAGGGGTAGGATTATGTCTGGAAATTTGAGTTTTAGGCCTCTTACACGATAAGTGGGCGAACTGTCAGATAGATAAGTTGACCTCTTTCGCAAATGACTGTCATGGGAATGAGGTGGTAATGGACCATTTCTTTTTTACTAAATTTAAATCAAAATTCCTAAAAAATGCTATTAAAAATCCTTATCCAAATTATTTAAATTTCCCCCCATACAAACCACACACACTCACACATCGCCCCAAACAAACTAAAATAAAAATAAAAATAAACTCCCTTCATCTTCAATTGCAGGTCAATAATCTCGGAGTGCCTGGCGTCGTTCTTGTACGTTTTCATTGTTTGTGGAGCAGCAGCTGGTGCGGGCGTGGGAGCCAGCGTATCCTCAGTACTTTTGGCTACAGCTCTGGCATCTGGATTGGCCATGGCTACATTAACGCAGTGTTTTATGAATATCTCTGGTACGTACAAGGATTTACAGAATTTACGCAATAATGTAACAAAGTTTATTATCAACTCGAACGTCGAGTGCATCTCTAAAAAAGTTTATAAACAAATTTATCTGAGAAAAGTGTCGCTTTTATGTAAACAGAATAATTTTGTGAGTATTTATGTAGCTTCCTGTCAATGCCCTCTGACATAAAAGCCACACAAACCATACCCTTTGTTGGATTTCTTTATATGCGGCTATCCTTCTGCGGTGCAGTCCTTCGAGCATGACGGGAATTCGTTTCGCGGTCTTTGAGGTTTCTTTTTTTCTCAGTGGCGCAACAAGTGCGCGTGTTAAGTCAACAGCGCAACGTGCGCAACCCAACCGATATGGTTTGTTGAATGTGCGGTTTTTGTGGTTTTCTATACCAACGCCAGCGGATAAGTGGGATTTAGCAGCAAATGTCACTTTGAAGTTTGATGTGATTGTGACAGTTGTGTCTTTATCTCACACATGGTTGGGGTTTCTTTTTTTTGTAGTTTTTCTTTTCGAATATTGGTCGCTTTGAAGCATATCTCCGGTTTTTTTTTGTGGTGACAATTACTTCGTATAAATCTGGCAATGTCATCTGTTGTGCAATTTGACATTTGTTAGTTTTTTATCAATGATTGGGCTGTCAGATCTTTTAAAAATCTACGCGCAAGTCATGTTACTTTAAGTTGAAATTTTGGATTTTTTAAAAATCTCTGGATCTTTTTTGACGTTTGCGAATTTGTCACTTGTAAAATATTGGAAAAGCGCTGATATTTCTGTTTTCATAAAGCAAGAGTTTTTAAAGTTTACACCAAACACTCATTAAAGCCTTTTTTTCTTCCCGATAAATGACTCTGACAGTGACAGGTGTAAAACTTGACAGTTGTGATAGTCTGCCAAAGTCCCAGATAGTTATAAAACCTACTCCTTGATTCTCATATCCTTGTCAAGCACGTCTGTGTTTTAATCAGTTCCAATTATTGTTTTCAACTGCGAGTCTAATTATTAAATGTTGAAAGGGGTAAATTGTATGACATCTTTTACCTTTCCACTTTACTGACAGTGACATACAGCAGGAGCACATTTGATTATATATTCTTTGTATACCTCTGTATTTTAATTCGACTTCTATGTGCGTGGGTAAAAATATTTGCAAGACAAAAATAAGCGCAAGAGCGTGACGCATCAAATGTCAAAAGTATTAAAAGCAAATGAGAATGCATAACTCACTTTACCTACTTTAATCGAAGACATCATTAATGGACACGTTCAAAAGTCTAGTCTTAAATTGTGTGGATTCCTTTCCTAAAGCTAGATTTCATTTGAGTTACTTATGTCACTTTTATTACATCGAAATGTCAATTTTTTACTCAGTCGAGACTAGATTTGTCAGCTATCCACCGCAGAAGCTGTTCATATGATCAATCTAGATCAATCAAAACTCGGAGATACGACAGCCACCTGCTGTCAGACCAGCTAAGAAACATTTTAACAATGACGGCGTTCGGATTTATAGTTTAGTAAGTCTGACAGCTGACTGACTTGCGTTTTTACTGGCCCAGATTGGTCGCGTGAATAGTTTTTTTTTCAGTTGACATTTATCTAGCAAAGAAAATCCTATCTGCATACTCATTTGACACTTCGAACTGTCAAAATTCAAAATAAGATGCGAGTTGACTTTTCAACGCGTTCGTAAACCTTTTCCAGACAAATCTAGTTGACGTTTTTCATGAACTAGCTATATAAACCCAATATCATCACTGCAAAACATCAAAGAAATTGACTCGGCCGTAGGTAGGTTTTGATTCATCCATAAATTCACTCAATTATGTCACGTCACGTTACGTTATTTATGCATTTATTCCCTCTATATCGACTAATTGTTTTCGCATTTAATAATCTATCTTCCTCTCAACACACAGGTGCGCACATTAATCCCGCTGTGACATTGGCATCATGTGTCATCCGGATAATTTCACCACTGCGTGCTGCTATGTACATCACTGCCCAATGCGGCGGAGGGATAGCTGGTGCAGCGCTACTCTACGGGTAAGTTGTTTTTACTTTAAATTCTGTTTCTGTTTCTGTTTAAAAAAAAAACAATCACAAAGTCTCTTTGGCGAGAATTGAATTACTAAGACCGCATTAGCCCTAGTGTCAGTAGTTCATTGACAGTTTGTTTAATTCTCAGCAAACCCACCCTAGGCTTCAAATGTCCCTTGCTTGGGTTATGAACTTGCATAGTCTCCTCCAATTTCACAGTCGTCTACGCCGCTTTTCCATCCTTCTCCTTCTGTGTTGACAGTTCTAAATTTTTCAAAAGGTCATGTATCAGGTTTTTAGCAATGTCTACAACATGCCTACTCTCGCCCTTGTGTTGTGTGTAGTGTAAGGAAAATAACAAACAGGAAACTGGCTTGCATACGTACCAGGTGTGTATAGCCTTTATATTCATATATCTGTCACATGGTGTAATCCTATCTGTTTCTACTTTCCTCCACCTGACTGGTGAGAGTTCACTGCAAACATTATGTGCTTGATGTTTATGATACTTAACTGTGACAACACGACATTTATATTAAATGCCATCGCACCGTAATGATGCTTACACTTTTCTCATCTGTCAAAATATTGGTTCTCTTGACACAAAGTGTCAAAACTGAATTGTCAAGTAAAGTTCATCGCTGTGTGCTTGATTGTAGCAAGTGGAGCAAGAAAGCCCCTATCAAGTGCACGGACCGAAAAATCAACTTCTCTCAAGTATTGGCCAAACAGAGTCACAGAAAGGACTTGCTTACTCTCTGTTTCACACGGTGCTGCAAAAAGAAGAGAAACACAATATAAAAGAAGTAAATGGCAAGACATTACCACTTTTTTACTTATTGATCGTTTTTTTGTTGTTTTGTTTTTTGTTCTCTGCCTTTTCGTTCGTATAACACTCCACCTTTTATTGGTGTGCTTTAGCCATTCTTCGGAGGAAGTGTCGAGGGTTATTTTGGCCTCAATTTTAACTTTAGTTGTGCGGGGCAAAAAAGCGACGAAACGATTCTTTTGACAGGAGAGGAGGTTTGCTCTTCAATGGAATGGAGTGTGCCCTTTTTTGTTTGTCAATGTTGCGAACGATTTGTAAATGTGATGAGGGGGGGCTAATAATTTCCGAGAATTCGAGTGGTTTGGGAAAGTTTTTGTCTTTTTTACGAGTTCACACGCAAATAAAATGCTCGAATTGATGGACCGTTGTGGTAATGCACAATTATTATTGTCCCAATCTGTGATTATTTTTATTCGACGAATTGGTGAAAGGTGGTCTCAATCAAAGGCTGTAATTGTGATTGCGTTTACTTCCTGATTGCAGGGACGATCTTTCCACCTTCATCTGACAGATTTGTCCCACTTATCAGATCAAAAATCTGACATTTTACACAGCAACCGAGCTTTTGTGATCGGCTTCATAAATGTCTACATTGGGAGAGCTGTTTGGAGTTGTTTCCGTTTTTGTGTGCCTTTCGGCAATTTAGTCTCGCTCTGACAGATCTGTCAAACTAACTCATCTGACGTTTTTCAAATTTTAGTACAAAATGATGGATGATTGCGTAAAAACTTGTGGGGGTCTTTTGAAAAACGCTCAAAAACCCATTACAAAAGATAACCTCAAAATATCCTGAGTAAACGTCAACTTTTTGGCTGTCAAACTTAAGTCAAAAAAAAATCATTAGGCACATAGAAATCTCTTCTTAAAATGAGTCCTTAAGAAGCAATCACAATCTCAGGAGTTTTAAAAACGATTTCATCATCACTCGCACTGCAAACATCAATTGCTCACTTGACACATGGCAATCACTTGGGTTGATCTCTTGAAAAATACTCAGAAATCTCTATCCTTCGGTAAATACCCACACCTATTAAAAGAAGCAATAACATTCACATTTATGCAGTAGACTTCTTTTCCAAGCCATTATACACATTTCAAAACTTTTATCTGACGTTTCAATAAAAGGCCAAAGATGACGGCAAACGACGACGCCGACACGACACGTTTTTATCACACCGAGTCGTCCTTTGAACAAACACCAGCCCTGAATAAATATTCAAACTCGCATATATTTTTTTAGCACCGCATGCAGATATTGCTGCAAAATCCTTTCATAGCTTAAAGAAGATGAAGGATATATTGTATATATAAACTATTGACAGCTCAAACAACTAGTGCCGCGCTCAAATATATATTTTTTTTGTCACTTATTTCTTTCTAAGCTGTGAATCCTTTTCCTCGTCTGATTGAGCAGGAAGGATTTAGCAGTTTTCTTCCTCTATGAACAGAAGGTATGTCAAAAGGGGTTAACCCCCTCGGCAAATATTCAATACCAACCCTAGAATTGGAAGTTTTTGCCACAAAAAAAACAACAACTGAAATGGGAAATTCATTGGCATGACCCCAGATTCTGTCAAACTAATAAAAAACATATACAAATGTCATAAATATTGCACAGGATTGAGGTCATGTTGCATGCACTTAATGCGATTTTTTTTTATTTTCTCATTTTCGTTTGGTTTTCATCGAGGAATTTGTTTAGGGTCACACTCTCACAATGCTTCTATAAATACTTGACAATAAGGTTGCGAGGACTGTACAGGAGGAGTGTATTTATCGAAAGGATTGCTGGAGAATAACAACGGATATATAGGGAAAATGGGTCCAAGGGTTAAGTGATTCAATGATAGAGATAGTTGAGATGGTTGAACCGTAACCGGATGCTGGTTGTGATTTTTCGGTTAGCCCTTAAGTATATTATGTGCGGTCACATACTTAAGGGAAAGAGTTATGAAGGTGGTGCGGTTTATAGATGGATAGCGGTTTAATGGCGATACGATTGAGTAATGAGGAGCATCTGGTTGGAAAAAGGTCGGCCAAGTTTGTTTGTGATTGAAGTAGGTCGCAGAGAAATTTTTGAGTTTTTTACGCTTGAATTTGACAAGTCAAACGATGTGAAAAATTATAGAAGACCTTGACATGTCAGTGATTTTCGAACTAGCTGTTTGGACTCAAAACTAGATTAGTTTTTTTATTTCTATATTAAAATTCTTCTTATAAAGCTGATTCTTCAAGAACCTTACATCTTCGCGATTTATTTGGATATAACAGATTCGAGCTAAAGCCAACCACTCATTGCACCATCCAGTTCTTCTTTGAATAGCTGATAAGGCTGCTATTTTTGTTAGTCGGTAATCTCCGGCATGCTAAGCACCTTTTAGTCCACTTGGAGTTTCAGCATCTTCGTAGAAGGACGTGGTAAACCTGTTTCCATCTGCGAATAGGAATCTATATGGCTATACTCTATTTCTTCTGGGAAGAAGTCTATTACGTTCTCAATGAAGATTGCAAAAAGACTTGGACTTAAAGAGCAACCCTGTCTTACGAATACGATCCAAACCATTCCGATTATAGGTCCCTGTTCCAAATAGTTGTTTAAGAGGTTGTAGGATTTATAAAACACGGAGCTGTGGTCTGTTTGCCCTGAACAGGGGTCGAATCGCTTCGTCCGTGAACGAGCATTACGGGACGGAATTTGTTTTTGTTTAACATGTAAAATCAACTTAATTCCGTGAACGTAATGCTCGTTCAAGGACAACGCTATTCGATCCCAGGTTATATGCTGGCCTAAACCCGGCTTGGAAACTCGTGCCTCCTATCCACTGATTAAGTCGGCTTTGCATTATTACTTTGAATATTATATATGCAGCATTAATAAAATAGATACCCTCATGGTTTGCTGGATCTGCAGTCGAACCTTTTTTATGGACAGAGAAAGCGATTCATAAAATCGTAGATCATAAAAACAAAGAGATAATGCTTGTAAAATTCAGACGGTATACAGTCCGACCCAACAGCTTCATCATCCTTTAAGGCGCGTAGAACCTGAATTCATGAAGAGAGATGGGTCTGATCTCCCTAAGCTGATGTGGATCATACCATAGGGAAGAGTTTCATACCGGCCTCACTTCTCCTTTATCTGTTTTCATTTGAACAAACGTGACAACAATCGAGAGATGATCCGTTTGCACTCAGTTCTCCTCTTACCAGACTGTAGTCGATTACGAATGTGCCCTGGACCCTGGTTTCCTACAAAGTTGAGAGTGAAAGGTCACTTTTGCTTGTATCATTTTTCAGCCTTGGTCCATAAGAATCGCACAGTTCCATTAACCGCTCAAGGGTACCTATTGTTGCAAATTCGATACTCCGACTGACGGCTTATACCTGGAACATGGCTGATGAATATTGCTACATTAAGAAACTCAAATAGCTTTTTTCAGTATATGGAATTCATTTTTCTTTTATTCATTTAAAGCTCTTTCAATTTTATTAATATAGCTTAATTAGTTTTAAAAATAATGCAATTTAAATGCCCCCCTCCCCGTTGATGCATGTGCGGCATCTTACCAAAAAGTTGTTCATTACTGCTTGGAGAGTTGAGACAGGGCTGTCATTTGAGGACAAAATACAGCAGTACTACTAGTCGACAGAAAGCAGTACAAAGCAATACCTCACTTTAAAATTAAAACACGCAACAAACTTATGTAAATTGCATATGGTCTGGATTTTAATATAAGTTGACCAACTTCGGAGCTGATTTGAAATCGAGAGTTGAACTTTAAGTTGTAAGTTACTGTTATTCACTACGTCAATTTTCAACACGGCAGTTAAATTCTAAATTTGGATAACTAGCGACAATTCGTATCTTAAAACATTTGAAAGTTTAGGAAAAACTCTCCGTTAAGATTCCAAAAATTGTCTGGATTAGATTGCTGATAAAATACGAATATGCGTACAATAAATCGCTTTAATTGCTACGTACTTCTTGCAGATAAAGTCATGATCACGACCATCGCATTTTTCAAGTCCAACATCTGGTAGCACGCCAAATAAATCTTAATTTAGACATAAAATACCAAGTCGCTTTCCTAACTTCTATTATTTCGGGGAGTTGAGCAAGTTCAAAGTTGACCAATTTCAGGTTTTCTTAACTTTGGAATATTCAAAGCCTTTTAACTTGTGGTAAATAAACGCAATTTCTCTTATTGAACTTTAAGGGCCTTTTTTCTGTTTTTCAGATGCTTAAAAAGTTTTTTGTTTTTAATAATTGATAATAGTTTCCTACAAAATGTAAATTCTAATCCAAGAAGCGCATCTTTTTAAAAAGAAGTATTTTAAGAGGGAGTGCAGTACAGCAGTACAACAGTACAGAAAGCTGCACAAATACTGCTTTTGCAGTACAACGACAGCCCTGAGTTGAGACAGGAATAGCCGCAATTGTTTCGCGAATGGACTGCCTTAGTTCATTCAAATTTGTTGGTTTTGCTTTGTAGACTTCCTGTTTGCAATAACCTCACAAGAAAAAGTCAGGTGCAATAAGTTCAGGCGACCTGGGGGGCCAACGGAATGTGTGGAGTTTCTGGCTATCAGCTTATTGGGAAATTTTCGTCGCAATTCTGTCATAACTCGGGCTATTCCATCTCATCGAGTATCTGTGGGTTGAAAGCACTCCATACCCGACAATTTTGTTATGTTGCCGTTAAAATCGAAACGGACCTCGTCAGACATAAAAAGACAGTTCAACATATTTCCGTCCTCTTCCACCATTTGAAGCATCTTCTGGCAAAATTTCAAGCGCTCAGTTTGTTACGGCCATTGCCATTTTATATGGGAATAAGTCCAAATCATTGTGCATTATTGACTGCAATGACTGTCTGCTTATACCCATTTAAGCAAATAAGCTTCTTGTCGAAACTCTTGGATTGTTTTGTATGGCAGCAGCTACAGCAGCGATTGTCTCCTCCGTCCGAACTGAAGGGTTTCGATGGTAAGGTCTTCTTTCGACTGTCCCATGCTCGGCAAAATTGTTAACACGTCTCATTATGGTCCATCTGCTCGAAGGATTGCCGCCAAACGTGCGCCTATACTCTCTTTGAATTAAAACTACGGACTCCAGTGCGTGATAGCGGCGGACAATCCAAATTATTGTTTTAGTTTCCCAGTTATCCATTTTTGTTAAATCTAAAAATCAATTTGCAAAATAAAAAAAAATTAACCAGACTAATTAAATAGAAAATAATTAATTTTGTTTTTGGTAGCGGCTTTCATCAGCCACGCTCCTCCATTGCCTTCTCTTGCGTTGAAGTCCCTGTAATTTTTTAAAGTCTCTTTTCCAGTGTTTACAGTTTATATGCAGAGGAAATAAGCAGAAATTCTTCTTTTCGATCAATATGTTCATACAGATCATATTCCCAGCCAATTTAAATTCACATTTAATGCCTTTGAGTCCTTTTTTGAACGACAAATAGCAACCTCCGCTATACTCAAGATCAATCCATAAATCGCTGAATATTCGGTGGTACCTGTCGTCAATTTTGTTGTAACTCAAAAGCATTTTATATAAAAAGAGCTCATTCCCATTTTAGAACAGTTCTTCCATAAAGCAAGACCTCATCTATCAATACTTGTGCTTAACTGGGATCAATTCAAGTTTTGCAATTTCTCTCTTTTAAGATCATTCAAATCTACTTCAGGAGCTCTGCTTTTAAAAAAAAGTTCTCCACTTCCATTCAAATAAAAATGCATACAGCACCACCCATAAATTCATCAACGCTTAAAGGTCACTGCGCGTAACGCACTTTAATACATCCTTCACCGCTCAGACTCATTTAGTAACATCTGGCATGAGTGTCTGATGGTAAAAAGTAAAGAATATCTGCCACCATAAATCTCAACGATCAGTCTTTAGTTTTTTTTTTATAATTTCCATTTATAAGCAGACGACTTTGCGTTCCTTGTGTGCGTCTATAACCTATTTCGGTTCAAACTGTTGCTTCTTAGGGCATACAGACAGACATTAAATCTTTGCGCGCTTCCAAGATCTTCCTCCACGCATCCATCTGTGCTCATTAAAAAAAAACGCAAAAAAATACGATTTTTTTTAAATCCAGTGCTGGATGTTTGGAACAGATGTTGGACAGACAATGGAGGTGCACAGACAGTTCCCAAAATATCGTGTGTTTGTGTATACATATACGAAAAATGAAAAGAAAACATCTTCTACCTAAAAATGAGCCTACACACAGCGATATCCTTAGATAAAGAATCTATCCCTATTCTGATCCTCGTATAAATATTCTAGGCACCGCACCGGTTGTAATCTATGACGTTTCGAAATGAATCACAGTGCGTAGGTATTGAGTGGCTTGTTTTTTTTTATGTAGAGGAAAAAGGACTTGAATAATTCCTTTGTCTAGGATTCGTTTCGGTATAGAAATTAAGAAAGAGACGAAGAGAGGAATCTGAAATCTATTTGCCGCGGTGACAGATGTTTTCGTTGCAATTGAATAGGTTTGTAGGGAAAGAAAGATTGATCAAAGCAAGGCACACAGGATGCGGTGATTTTTTTTTCTTTTGCTTTCTTTTTTTGTATGGAGTTGATAAAAATCATGGGGAGAGTGGTTATCTGCTTAAAAAGCAAATGGACTTGATGTGCTACGTATTGATTAAACAACATTTCTGGTCAAAGTCCTGTTCATATCGAACAAACTGTCGATTTGAACAGAACCGATCTGCATTATCAACCGTGAATTGTTGACCAAATGTAAAGATCAATCTTGGAAGAGTTAGCAAACTTGCTTGATCAATTCGGCTCGAACTGCGTTATCAGCGGCAAATTGTTGATGAAACGTTTTCTTGCATTTCCCTCCTTAAATCGAACTGCATTATCAATTATTACCAAATATATCAAAAGTTCCTTAACTTTTGTTTGTTCAAATATTTCATATGATCAAAGATCAATTGATGTAACAAAAAGGGCAACAGATTTCACATTTCGTTTCTAGTGCGCCTATAAAATTGATCAAATTTGATCTTTAGTTTCAACATTGATCTCGTTGATCTTCTTCTCTCACTATTGTTTATTTATTATATGGTAAGATTGCAACCACTTTTAACCTTAGAATTTCGTTGATCATGACAATACTGATCAGTTTGACTGCAGATCATCTAGGTAGTAGCTGAAGTGACTTTGAACAATTTTATCGTGGATATGTGGCGGCGTTTCTCAAGTATTTAATCAAAGATCAATTGATGTAACAAAAAGAGCTGTTGAACTAAGGTACCCCCAACAGTGTTGATCTTTAGTTTTAAGCATTAATCTCGTTGATCTTCTTGATCTAAATCTCTCTTAGGTAAGGTTGCAACCATTTTTAACCAGAGAATTTCGTTGGTCATGATAATACTGATCGATTTCGCTGCAGATCATGATTTTGAACAACTTTATCTGTGACACGTAGCGTCGTTTTTCAAATATTTAATGTGATCACAGATCAATTGAGGTCACAAAAAAGACTGTTGACTGATCTTTGGTCAACAGATTTCGCATTTGGTTTCTAGGAGCAGAAAAAAGTTAGATTTCGATCGAATTGATCAAACCAAGCTACTCCCATCGTCGTTGATCTTCGTGATCTAAATCTCTCTTAGTTAGGTTGCAACCACTTTTAACCGAAGAAATCTCCCGAATAGATTTCGGATCAATTCGGATCAAAGAAGAAAATATGCATTGCCACGACAATTTTGACTTTTAGAATCATGATCATGATGTTTATGATGTTCCCTGTAAAGCTCATAAGACGGAACCTCCCATCGGACTTGTTTATTATAAATGAAAAGCATTAACGACTTCTTACTTATTCCTTCGCCGTAAACCAGTCCCATAAGCGCCAGGAGTTCTCCTTACATAAGCGAACCAACATGACTTTTTATATCCCTTTCCATTGATGTTTTGTTTTTATGGTACAAACAAAGAGAAAATTAATCAACAAAAGCATCAGACAACATCATGTTGTAAAACATCTCTTAATTGGCAATCAAAAAAAATCCATGTCCAGTCGTGAGGGAGAAAATTGATTAAACCAAAGCCAACTCGAAATGTTATGTCAAAATCATAAATTTTAATTGTTGACCAAATTAAACAATTTTCTACCTGCGTTGCCTGATTTTTAAAATCATCCATCCACAAGGTCAGCTATCCAGAAAAGCAGAACCAGTCGAGCGCATGCTGCTTTAAAAATTCACAGTGAAATTCTGGTTGTGTTGGGTTTGCACCTTTCTTGTTATGTTATGATTTTTAGCATGCCACGGCAGAGACAAACAGAGAGAGAGAGTTACCCTGACATTACACACGGAAAAAATGCCAAACTGTTGATTGTCAAAAAAAAGGGCAGGTGGTTGGGTGCTGCATGTAAACACAAATGCAGTGAATTGGGAAGTGCACATGCATACAAAAATACGTGCAGAACAAAAAGAAGGGAAACCTACAAATCTGATTGCAAGGATCGACAGGTCGTATAGGGAATGTAAATGTGATTCTACCTGCGTGATTGAAAAAAAAAAACAGATTATAGGGGGAAGGACCGAACGACTGATGATTGGACACATGTTGCACCTTGGTGCTTGGTCTATAGATACAGGTAGGCATTGGCTGCACAGTGCACACACATAGGCAAACACAAAGAGAATAATCAGATGTAGGTATGGCCAGAATAATCAGAACTACGAACTGCATCTGCTGTTTAACGTCCGATTAACGAGGTATTAATTGTCTCTATTAAGCCGTTGCTTAGCCCAATGATCTGATGGAATTTGAGAATGAGAAATTGAAATGCAATAATCGCGCGCAGTCAGGCGGAAGTTTATACAGCGTCGTTGGCGACAGCCATCAGCAGCGTTGACAATAGATTGAGTTCTCAAAACCCATTAAGGTGGTCCTTTGAGACCGAAAATAGGAGATAATATCAAATGTCCTTGGGTTGTCGTTGGAAAGGAAGAGAACATTTCATTACCTGACAGATAAAACTAGTTTCCTGGGACGGTATTCTGTGTGTCCTGGCGTCCGAAATAAAATTGACGGCCATCCAACTCAATTACCTAACGGATCGATTTTTTTGGAGGTCAAAATATTAGATTTTTGACTTATTCGACACTTTATCTGACAGATAACTCAATGATAAATATTGTTTGCAGGCCTAAACCTTCGTTTGAGTCGTTTTGTTTGCTTTTGGCGCGAGTGGAGGGTGTCTTATTCGAACTAGGTACTCAATGTTGAGTTCGAATACCAATTTCATCTAAAACTTGAACTAGATTTGTCTGGAAAATGTTTCCGAACGCGTTGACTAGTCAACTTTAATTATTGCTAGATATACAATCACAGTTTATTTTCAATTTTGACAGTTCGAAATGTCAACTGAGTATTCAGGGACTTGACTAAATAAACGTCAAATTAAAAAAAAAACTATTTAAGTGACCAATCTGGGCCAGTAAACACTCAAATACAACAAATACGACAGCTGTCAGACTTACTAAACAAGAAATCCAAACGTCAACACACTGGGCACATTCAAAAACTTAAAAGTCGACTAGATTGGTCTGAAATAGATGTAACCTGAACGCAAAAACTAGATTGGTCGAAAACGTCACTTTTCATACGTCAGCCACATATGCGAACTGTCAACTTATTGCTCAGTCACGAATTTCTTGACTAGATTCGTCGGCTACCCCTCCATAAACGTCAACTGTCAACAGTCAGCTGTCAGACTAACTAAACTAGAAATCCGAACGTCAATATTCTCTCGAATGTTTGTCAGATGGTCGTAAGAAGTGGAAGAGCAGTAAAAGAAAGACAGAGCCACTGCACCCACTCTCAAATTGCTTTGTTGTGAAGTTTAGAAAGCGTAGGAAGCGGCAAATGAGAGGGAAATAGACTTTAAAGCCAAAGGATCAGATTCTTATAGGTTAACTTCGGAAAATAAGCCCGAAACTGACGTCTGAAAGACAATTAACTTCTGTTCTGGATAAACAAACCAATAATATGCATTTGAACGCAGGATTAATTGTGCCAACTTAAGGTCGAACATAATCGACTTCTGTGGGCTTAAGCAAGTGTCAAAACTGTGGACGAAAAATCCACCTAAATAAACACTTGAAATGAAATACTAATCCTATTTGTTAATGAAACAAAATTCGTATGTACCTAGTCGCACGTTGGCTTAAGTTGGATTGCAGTCAGATCAATGTCTGTCTTTTTCCACCGATCAAAACACATCTGCCCCTATACCAGAAAAAGCGTTCCACCGCATGCATCTCCTATAGCACACTTCAAATGCGCATATAGTAGTCAGTCCCCATCCTGTAATTATCTCGTGGCGTGCCAGCGGCCGGCGGCGGCGGCGGTTGCCAAAAAGCGTAGGTATATACAATTTCGTCGATATCCTGTTGGCCGCGCGCCGCCGCCTTTTTGACTCTCTAATCATTAAAGCCTTTCTTGGTTTCGTTTTGTCGTTTCTCTTTGTTTCTTTCTTCTTCTCTGGAACCGGTGTCTGAAACACGTGTCTGAAATTTAATTCGAAAACCCAAACGAGTTGAAATGTGCAGCACACCTGCTTGCGATGCCACCAAAAATTGAAATAATCCTTTTTGATTACCCCCGACTCGTCGTCGAGGTCGTCATCATCATTATCTCTGATGAAACGCAGAAGAAGACAAAATTATCAGTCCCTGCAGCGACTCGCAATAGAATACAATTTTGTATTCCCTCGGACAATTTGGGGATAGTTCACCAGAAGGATGTGCGAATGACATGACGTATAAATGATGAGGGAAATCTGGCTGTGTCCAAAAGCTACTCCATGCCCACCTTTGCATTGAAAGTGTAAGAGGAGCGGAGATGCTTATCCATTCAACCGGATAAGTAAATTCAGTGAACCAGTTGCGATGTCATCCGCATGTGGTTGTGAACGGCGCGGCGGCCGGCCGGCGGTGGGATGGTGTTCCCAAAGACAGGTGGTCGCGATGTTCAACTTGTATGTCGCTCCAATCATCACAAATCAGTATATACGAGTAGATGAGACCTGCTGACGATGCTGGTCTAAATGCTTTTCGGGTTCTGACTGACAGATGAAGGGAGATGAATGAATGTCGCTTGGAGACACAAGTGGCTGGCATAAAAAGTGAGGTCACTCAATTCTGTTTTTTTGTTCCAGCTGGGTTTGCAATTTTTTCGGGCGTTGTTTTCGCGGACCGGAGTTGTTGACCTTAAGTGTGTGACAGATTTTTTTTAGTTGCCTTTGTTGGCGACGCCATTTGCTTGAAGGTTGGGAACGAAGTACGAGCGGGTCTGGGTGTCACATTTTTGCACTTTGAGCATGTGCATTTTGCTGTTGCCATGGGAAAACTGTCCTCGCAATCGAGTCTCCATCTAGATGGAAGAAATCTCCCTCTGGAAACACCTATTTAAAAACTCCTTGGGGGTAAATGACATTTCCCACGACTGTCATTATGACAACTCATTAAAATGTTTCACATTCGTATAGGGGCCATAGGTATACACCGACGTATCCACCTAATAAGTGGCTGCATTAAAAACTACACTTTTCTCCCACTCATTAAAAAGAGAAAACCCCATTTGACTTAAAATCTGACACATTCCCCCTACTAGTTCGACGAAAATCAAACCAATATAAAGGCTTGGCTTGGCACACATGACTCCCATATGGAAACTGTTAAAATGTTCCCGTCAAAAGGCGCGCACACACATGTTAGTCACTCCATAGTGCGCTCTTATAAGAGGGGTGCGCGCACATTAAAACAAGTCTGCACCCTCGAAATGCACTCTAATTGCATTCGATCAATTATTCGTTTCGCCACTCATAAAAACACACAGCACCATGAAAAGTGTAACAATTTTATTTTAAATCGAATTTCATACTTTAATTGACCGAAGGATATACCGATATCGAAAAAGGCTGTAGCCCTACACAGAAACGTTTATTGGTTGCAAGGTTGTTGGCGGCAATTAAAATTCGGTAGGGGAAAAACTTCGAACGCATTACGAATAAATTTGTTTGACCATAAACATTCATTTTTGTTGAAACGCATTTCTGACAGGCGTGTAAGAACGTGGGCTTCCTGTGTTTATTATTGTAGACGATGCACGTGCAGTTTTTTCTTAAAAAAATAATTCTTACAATGAAATTCAACACCCATAAGCAGCTGCATTTTTAATTCCTCTTTTTTTGTGGATGTTTCCTTTTTTTGTCGGAATGTGTGTCCACGTCCTTAAAAAGTCATCTGTAGAGGCATCTTACATTTCACTCGTGTAGTAGGTAATTCTCTTTAGTTTTTTTGTTGTCGGTTTTGTTACTGACTTTTGGGCAGAGTTTTTTTTTTCCAGCTGCGCACGCCGAGCACATGCGTACATAGAAAAGTACTTAAAAAGAGACGGGATTAAGTGGTGAACATCCTCATTTTTCGGGTGCTAATTGTATAGGTACTAACAACTGAATTTTAAAAGAGAAGAACCAATTCACAATGTGACATCTGGCGGTTTACATTGACAATTGGAAGGAGTTCAAGTACAAATTTGTGCCTTAACATTGATTTCATTTAAACGTCACTCTTTGTGTCTTGAATACATTTTTCAAACTCATAATGGTGAAGTTTTTCATATTGAGGTTGTCTATTGTGAACTGCAATGCATTTAGTGTTAAAAACATTAATTTTTGCAATCACTTTTTCCGGGCTCAGGAATTGAAGAAATGGTGCACCTATTGCGACCTTACACCTCATTGACATTTTAATTAGTTCAATCTATTGTGAACTTTACTTGATTAAGTGTGAAGGTTTAAAGCCTTTAACCAATTATTTTTGCCGTACTTTCAATCACTTTTCCTGATTTCAGGAAGTGGCGACATATAAAGTTATAAAACTATTGTGACCTTACATACATCCCGTTGACATTTTTATAAGTTCAATCTATTGTGAACTGCACTGGATTAAGTGAGAAGTTTTAAAGCCTTTAAGCATTCATTTTCACCGCACTTTCAATCACTTTCTGAGCTCAGGAAGTGGCGACATGTTAAGTTATATAACTATTGTGATCTTGCATAGAGCGACAGCCCCTTGACATTTTTATAAGTTCAATCTACTGTGAACTGCACTGGATTAAGTGAGAAGTTTTAAAGCCCTTAAGCATTCATTTCCACCGTACTTTCAATCACTTTTTTCTGAGCTCAGGAAGTGAAAGACATATAAAGTTATCAATCTATTGTGATCTTACATAAACAGCCGCTTGACATTGACATTTTAACAAGGTCAATCGTGTCCATGTGATTGATTTCAACCTAACAAAATTCAATTTAAAAAGGGTTTTAAAGAAAATGTGAGTCGTATGTTAAAGTAACC
Source organism: Cheilosia pagana (assembly GCA_936431705.1). Taxonomy (NCBI): domain Eukaryota; kingdom Metazoa; phylum Arthropoda; class Insecta; order Diptera; family Syrphidae; genus Cheilosia; species Cheilosia pagana. The sequence goes on from OW386169.1 coordinate 6,461,248, forward strand.
ACTTTTTTATTAATTGATTAACTGTGACCTAAATGTTTAGTAAATAAATAAATTAGCAAGGCGGTCATAAGCTGCGTTTTGTGATATTCAATTTAGCATTGATTTTCTTTGAACGTTAATTAAGCTTCCTGTGGAGCATTTTACAAACTTCCAATCAAAATGGGCCTTACTTTTAATCATTTTTAATTTTGTAGGTCACAATACGCAATTTTATATGGAAAACTTCGCCATTGTTATTTCGAAATTTAGCCTGGGCACAAAAAATGATTACTAGTATCGCGGATTGTCAGTATTTTTCATACAAAATCATCTATTGTGACCTACAATGAAAGAAAGGTGTAGTTTAAAAAGGGTTTTTAGTATAGCTCTTTGTTTATTTTATTAGTTTAAAAAAGCAACTTCGCCTTATTGATGAACCAATTCTAGTTTAGACATTTCATAGCTCACAGTTGCGAAATTTCGTATGAAAAAGAGGCCTATTGTGAACTTCTTGAATCAAAGCATTAAGAGATTGTCAAGAAAAGTGATGTTACATATTATTATCTAATCTAAGGACAAATTTCCCTTGAAAAATTCCCCTTAACCTCAATAATAATTAATGACACCACTCTAATCTAGATCTAAGCCACCACAAAAAAAAAATATGCCACTTGTTTCCCCACATTTGACGTCTCGTTACCACATCTATTTCACGAATCTCACTGAATATGCATATAAATTCAGTTGGTACATTACATTTGACGACACCCCTCATTCAGAAGGAGAAAAAAAAACCCCGACATCCTTTAACAAGGACGTAAAAACACTTAACCGACAAACATTAATAAAAAGCAAAATAAATTGTATTGTTAGTGGCAAAAATTTATTATGACTGTCATCTCTCGTTAACCACCACGCACATTAAATTCAATTTCACGTTTGCATATGCCCTCATATAATATCCTACCGGCAAGGATTCTCTGCTCTTTTCGGGGTCAGAATCATAGAAAATCGCTCTGAATTAGAATTTCTATTCGCATCTGATAGGATTTCCAGCGGATATTTATGACAATTTTTATTCCCCCTCGTGATCCTTTTCACTATTTTCTATTTCCGTTTGTTTTTTTTTTTAACAGAGAGATATTGGTATGGAGTTCATCGTTTTGTTTGGCCGCTTCCTTCTTGGGTTTTTGTATGGTGGTTCCTGTTACTACCTTGTTAATTGTTTTCTCTTTTATTTGTATGTTTTTTTTTTGTATTGCACAAAAAGGAGGAAGTAATAGCAGTCAAACAATCGAAGAAGATGAAAGAGTGAGAATAGGTCGTGGTACACAAAAGGTTACTTAATTGGCACGTATACAGAGTGTGTGTGTTTGCGAGGGGTTGGCAACGCTTTATGGTGTCGCGACCTGCCAGAGTTTAACGAAGCACAGTGTAACATATGCGTCGCACAAGTGGTTGGTTTTTTTTTATACCTACAGTTACAGTTTCTTTTACGCGATTTAATTGGAGCACATATGTAAATGGGTCCTTTCGAATGAAACTCATAAACATTTAACAGCCGCCGAGCAGCAAGTGGCCAAAAGTTGCACTGCTCTCTATGTAGGTAGGTGGTGGTTTGTGATGGTGGTTTTCTTTTCAATTATGGGTTTTCCTGTAAATAAACGGGGAAAATTACTTTAATTTAGTATTGTATAGGTACCTACGTTGGTCTGCAAACAGGAAGGGGGGTTAATTAAGGAGTTTCCTTTCAAAGGATTGTGTTGACATTTAGTGAGGCATTTACTTTGTGATTTGTAACTTTTTTGTTTCCACTTTCGCCGCCATTTGGTTAAGATGTTCGGGGGACACTCCTTTTTTGGTCCACAGAATCAGAAAGGACTTTTTTTAGAAAGAATCGTTGGGGTATTTTTCAATTAAAATAATGGAATATTCAATTTTCGGTCCTTTAACAGAAACTTTTATAGAAAAATAAAGTTTTCCATCAAAAAATATGTTGCGCCATCTGTTAGCGAAATGCCAAATCAACAATATTCCAGTTTCAAACCATTCCCTATGAATTTCTGCTAAAATCAGCACAATTGGAATGAGATTTATCAAATGGGGGGCTCACATCTGTCGTTTCCAACATAATTATGCACAAAATCATATGTCTACTACACAAACACACTATAGCGTGTAAAAGACTCGCAATATTGACACACATTTCCCAAAACAAATGCGTCCGCATAACTCTCGAAAGCTGTGCCAAATAAATCACTCTGCATATATGCTAAAACCCATCAAGGGCTTACTGGTTATTGGTTTTCATTCAACCCAAAATGGCAAAACCTATAAACAGATCATTAAGCAGCACGAGGATTTGCCAATCCTTACAACAGACAGACGATGAATCTTATTTATTATATACACCCAACAAGAGTAATAAAAGACATCCATTAGCAGGGAAGCCTCAAAAACAATTGTCATTCCAAGTGGCTGGGCTCCTTCAGGGATCCACTCCGGAGGCTAATTCTTGAAATACACGTCACACAAAATGACAACAAAAACATCCCATACAGTTACAGTATAAAGATATATACGAGTACAAGAAGTATCTCAATTGCAGAGAGGGAAGCAATGCCACTTGTTAAGGCGACAACGACGACGGCTTGGTTTTGGTGGTTTCTTTTCTGCAATACTCCGCACAAGAAGGAGTCGCCGTCGTCGCCGCATTAATATCCTTTTGTTAAATATCCCCGGGCCCTGCCTAAAGGAGTTGAACAACGCCGAGTTCCTTGGCATTATGTTATTTGTGTGTGTGGGAAACCAGAAAATCGCATTTTTCTTATCGCGGCAAGGACAGGAAGAGGGAATTCCATTTCCACAAGTTATAAATACGCGATGACACACCAGATACAGACCCAAGTGGTCTAATTAAGCTTCAGCGTCGCGTATAACTTAAGGTTTTAATCTGCCTCATTCAATATACATACATATGTATTGATTTCGAAAACAATCACATCATTTGCGGCTTTAAAACGATTCAAGTCCTTCGTGGAATGGGTGTTTATTCAAATAGGGGTTGTCAGAGTTTACACACTAAATCAATGTTTATCTGGAAGAAAACCCCTGCATGTAGGTTTGAATTTACTACCGCGTGGGGTGTAAATATCTTGCAGGTTATAACACACACACACAGTAGTCGCCCGGAGAATTATGTTTGAGGTTAAATCCGTTTTACAACGGATCATTAAGTTTTGAATACAATTACAGCGCACTTAACCCTCGGGTGGCTATAAAAAAAAAATCCCCGTCTGACTCAGGGTGCGGTGTTAAATTCGTTTCTCTTCTCTATTTGCATATATATCAATTTTGATGTAACGTGTCTCGATTGGAATTTTATTATACGCGTCTCGGTGCGCTACAGTTGCGTCAACGTGTGAGAGGAGTAAATTTGCAACAACTTTGTTGCGAAAAAGTTTGCACAAATTAATTTGTTGGAAAATTTGCATTTTCTATGGAGATGTTTCGATTGCAAATGACAGTTCGATGACTGTTTTATGACAGCCAGCAGGGGTAGTGGCGAAAGAGATTTTTGTTGTGGTAGGGAGGGGACTGTTTACAAATTGAAAAGAAATCCCAATGTAAGGGAAAAGTCTTTTGAAAGTGATAAAAATGACATTCAAAGCAATTTGTTGACAGTTGAGAGTCTAGTACATTTTTAGTGTCTATTTACATAGGCGCAAACACTGCCGACAGTAGAAATATCTTTGTGAACAAATATCAATCGTCATCAAAATTCCTCACGAAATCATATATTAAACGTTCTTTTTCCAAAGCGTTCCTTTTTGACAGATTTTAAGGCCTCAGTTATAGCCATTCGTGAAATGCAACCGAAAAATGTGGAGCTGTATGAAAATGAGTTTTCTTCGTTAAGGCGGTCATAGCAAACAGAAAAAGAATCTCAGAAAAAACTTACTGTCACTTAGTTGTCAAAACAAATTAAATGTCATCAACAAATTACAAAAAAAGAAGAAGTAAAAAACCGAAGATAATTAGTTTGCTGTGTTTTTGAGAACTTAAATGTGAAGTTTGTACTAAATATTGGTCTTAAAAAGTTGCTTTTGACTTATACAGTTAGTTTATCAAAAAAACTGAGCAAATTATTTCGCAATTCTGTAAAAGAATTAGTTGTTTTTGCCCTACGAAAACAACCACAACAAATCAACCAACACTGATTGGATTCCATGAGAAAAAAAATGCCTGACAGATGGAACAGTACAGAAATGAATCATCTCAGTGGAATGATTTGGCTTTCTTTGTGGAATTGACTGAGAAGTTGATCGGAAAAGGTTTTTCGTACGGAAAAATGAATACATTTCTTTTTTTTTTGGACAGTTTTATGATTTTAAGTCGTCAAAAACAGTAAAAAAAATGGTTCCGGGCCGGGCTCATTTTACGTATGGCTACAACTGTGCCCTAAGAGAACTTGTCGTGGTTGCCAGGGCAGAGCATAACCACTTTACTGACCGTTTAAACAGCCACTCAAAGTTGATTGGGAGAAATTTTAATTCAACGCATTCCTCGCCGCCATCTCTTTACACTCAAACGTCATTTTGACAAGCAAACTTCATAAAAAACATATTTCTGACTGTTTTCAATTCATGGTCTTATCAAAACTGGTCTTATCGTTCGCATTTCTGAACTCCAGACTTATTTAGAAATCGAGGTGATGGCAAATTTATAGTTAAATTTAAATGTGCTGCAAAGCCACCATTCCCCCTTTGAATGAACGTCACTAAAGCGACAGCAGGTACCCAATTTCTGGACATATGTATGCGCGCACGTTCGACTTTAAACTATAAAAAATGACACCCCCTCTGAACAGAGAACGAAAATCCCCACAGACCGTCAAGTGTCATTGAGAAATTAAAAAAATCAACCACAACAACTGTCAATGATGATGTATCAGTTGGCACTTGAGTGAAAAATCACGCATCGTAATTTTAAAATTTCCAAAAACCTATGTAAACTCACCCTCCAAAGAGGTACTTGATTACACCAATACGATTTTCAACCCCCGGCCCAGTAAAAAATTGGTAACTGCGCCTCTATCGAGTGTCCTTCAATCCACCAAATGACAGAGTCCTTCAATTAGGTTTCAATTGTAACAAAAATTATACCTACAATAAATTGCCATTTCCGAAACGAAACCTAATGACAAATGCGAAATGAAGTGGCGTCAAATGTTAATCTAAGGCTGCGAACACATGTTCATCGGACATAAATCGATAAACTCCCGAAACGTATTTCCAAAATTAGCTTGACGGTTACTCCGAGCAGTGGCAGGGGGCGGAGTAAGCTTAACATAAATCCGACACAAGTGTAAACAATTAATTCAATTATAAACTTTGGTTATATAGAAGAACCGCCCCGCCCGCCTTTTTTGTGGAACTGCTGTCAATTTTAAATAAGTTGGCACAACAAACAAATTGAGTTAGAAATTTCCCCTTCACAAGCAAAGATGGGGCGGCGTACTGTTGTGCGATATAGGGAATTTAATTAAATTTCCACAGAGAGTTATCACCTATATTTCGTTTGCTTTAACTCCAGAGAAGTATGGCGGCGGATAATGTCATTTCCCGACACCGTAAGTGAATGAAATTTTGATGTATTGTATATGCACCGCAAATGGAGTGTCATACGTGCGTCAATGCATAAATGATTCGAAAGTGTCAGCAATATAGAATTGTTTTAACAAAAAAAAGGAATAGAAATGTACACATCTCCAATGGCCATTAAAATAATTATATTCGGTTCTACTACATTCGTGCGTGCATAAAATGCGGTTTGCGCAAACAGAGGTTTATGGTTTGGAAAATCCGTTTTAATTATTGCAATTTGAAACGATTCAATAGTGGGTCTCGAATGGGTTAGTTTTTTTTTGTTTTTGTCCTTGATTGGCGTGTTTTTTAATTGAATTTTAATTCAGTAAACTAACGAAAGGGGGAGACAAAGACAATATGCCCGCCTCTGCTGGGAAGAATGACAATGAAAGCGTGAAGTTTCCAAGAGAGAAATGCGTTTCACTATTAAATTAAGTGTAGTGGAGTAAATTTAAATTCGGGGGAGATCTGTGAGGAATGTTCGAGGGGAGAATCTGTAATTCAATTCGAGATAAATATATCTCTTGAAGTTTCAGTTAATTCGGGGAGTTTTATTTACATTTTACAAGGGCTGAAGTTTTCTAATTGAGCTAGAAAACTAGAACTTGTGGCTTTGTTTTTTTATAAGCAGATCTTTATATTTCTATGGAATTGGTGTCTTTCAATTTTCCGGGCCAGTTGAGGCTTATAAGTCTGCTTTGACATATGTGGAAAGAAGAAGGAAAATGTGCAAAATCTAGAAATTTAATCAAATTGTATATTTAGTCTATTAATATGTGGATTTGTACACGTATCAAATTTAAACCACTCGTTAAATCCGTGTATAATTCTTAGAAAAGGATTTGACATTTAACTCATTTTGATTCAGGGAATTTTTGGAGTTTTAAATGTCAGCTCACAGGAGTCTCTCATTGGGAAATGTTTGCGTAATCGTCGCTCATGTTGCTTTCGTTGCTTCATTTTCATTGACGTTTAAAGTCGGAAAAGAGGAAAATCAGACCAAAAAAAAAAATAACAAATTCATTGACTCTTTAAACTAACACGTGGTAAAAAACTTATGGGAAAATGTTTCCATCGACACAATTAGCCAATCTTCGCACACTTTCCGTCCCCAAAAAGTACGAGCCATAACATTCATCTGACAGATGACACTTGGCACAATAACATTTCGCAAACGAAACGCAATTGGCATATGCAGGAACTAAAAACAATGGACACCATAAAAAATCTAGTTCTCTTAAGTCAACAGATTTATCTGAAGTTATTGGTCGGAAACGTCATTTTTTCTACGTCAGCCACATAAACGAACTGTCAAATTAGTACTCAGTCACGAATTTCTTGACTAGATTCGTCGGCTACTCCTCCATAAACGTCAACTCAAACAGCTTTTCATGTGAACGATCTAGGCCAATCAAAACTGAGACTCATCAAGTCAGCCAGCTGTCAGACTTACTAAACAAGTGTAACGAATTGGCTTTTGCTTCGAGGTATTCTTCGGAACATCTATTCGGAATATTTCTCCGACATTTTGCAACGCATATCGGCGAATTACGTTGAAGTGCGATGAAGTGATTTTTTTTCTTCAATTTTTGACAGCTAGGTTCCGATATCCTCCGACAGAAATTGGTTACGGAATTTGTTTAGGATTTGGATTTGGGCCTCCGAAAAAGTATGCGTTGCGGAGTATTTTCCGTTCCGACGGATACCTCGCTAGGGCCGATTACAATGTTGTCGTTGACACTAGATGCTTGAACTTCGTATTCAGTCAAGAAATTGTTGAATAGATTTTCTCCATAAACGTTAGCTGTCAAAAAATTGTTCACGTGACCAATCTAGGTAAATATAAACTATAAAACAGCTGTCAAACTCACTTAACTAGAGTTTTGAAGCTCAAATGTCAGGAATATGTCAAATTATAAATTTCAAACAACAAATTTCAAACTTAAACATAAGTAAGTTTATAATGCACTCTTAAAAAAAAACTGAGCTGCACTGTGAGAACTGTAAGAACTCATAAAAATCATGTGAATTTACCACACACGAACAATTCAGCCTGCAATTGGACACAAGTCAAATGTTCGACGGCTTTAAAAAATCTAAAACGATTACTTTTCTGACTTACCCAACTGCAACGAACTTCACTTTGATTTCCATCATCATTAATTCAACTAACCACTACTGCCATTCGCATTCGAACTAAAGTTTTTTTTAAACAAATATAAAGTGGAGAAAAAAGAATAAAACTCAATTAAATTAAATTTGCGAAACTCTCCAAGACGACATTAATTATGACAGCCTCTGCGAATGGCAAAAAACAAAACAGAAAAAAAATATAAAAACTAAAGCAAACTTCTCAAACCGTTTTGCGGTGAGGTTTCTTCGGAGACGAAGAGCAAAAAAAACGAGGCCAGGCAATAAATTGGATGCGGTCAAGAACTAACGAGTCGGCTAAGCTTTTCGGAAATAATCCAAAGTCGAGTTGATTTTCTCATTTCTCCATTTCCCAGAAGGCAGGCAAATATTCGTCCCACCATAGCAGACCGGAGCAAAAACAAAGAAACTCGCCACACACATAAATTGTCGCAATTATCACCATGATGCTGCCGACAATCAAACACAGAGCCAGATGGACGAAATGAAATGAAACTTCTTCCTGCATACCACACACACACAAAAGCCAAGAAATTAAAGCAAATTTCTGGCAAACCTCGCCACAATCGATTCATTTAACTCTTGCTACAATGTACGACAAGAAATTCGTAACCACAAGTGTACTGGACATAAGTTCAGCGTTCAGGATGCACATTTGCACACACACAAACGCCAACCGAATGGGGTCCTGAGAAAAAGGTCAACTCGTGGAGGTTGAATGAATTTGTTGGTCGCATTGTGTGTTAATCGAGTTGACAAATCCAGTAGCAGCGCACCACCATCCGGGGATGTGTTACACATCCTTAGGGGTTGTTGCACCCTAAAACGTATACAAAACAAAAAAACACACATAAATTCTGTGCATATTTTATGCAAATCCTGACAGGATCTGGTTCCGAGTCTCCGGGTCAACTCTACTAAAGTGGCACTCTCCTACTCCCCCTCGCTTTGCCACAGTGTTAATCAACCAAGTATGCAAATATGTTCGCACTCTTCTCGGGATGCTTAGAATGGAGGTTTGTTCTTTATGCACACGTGGAGTGTGTTGTGTTTGACAATTTTCCCGTTTTTATGCGTTTTTTATTAATTATTATTCAGCGTGAACCCAACTGGCGATGAATTTGATCGATTGCCTCAATTCGAATTCAATTATGGACGTTGTGTGTGTGCGAAAAAGGGCACTCTGTTCGACACCAAGGACTTTATGGGCTTTTAATGGGAGGTTTTTCCCATTTTTTTCCGTCGATTGTTGGATGGTTTTTTAGGGGTTGTCTGTGGGTTTTTTTTTATATTCCTTGGTGGTTTATGAGTAGTTTTGCATAAGTAATAGGATCAAATGATTAACAAAAAAGAAGTGAATGAAGTAAGCTGATTTATTTCGGTTAATTGGATGGGGGTATCATTACGATTAGTTTGCATATGTCTGGGCCAGTTGGTGGGTAATTTGGCTGCGATTGTTGTAGTTAGATAAGTGGGAAGCAAGGATTTGATGGATTATTTGATTGGTTTGGCTGGGAAGGCGACACATGTGTGTCAGCAGTTAAGTTGAACAAGTGTGTAGCTGTGCAGCATTTGGTTTGGTTGTGGATTGTAAGTTGGCAGCACTTTAAGTGGGCTCTTTTTGATTTTTCTTACAAGAAAGAGCGTTAGAATATTTGAAAATTTTAATCATGTGGTTTTTTAGCAACAATAAGGACAAAATTTGGTATGAAAAATACCTCAAAAGACGTAACAACTGGAAAATAATCTAAGCACTCACTTTAAAGACCTTTAAAGCCGCACAAAACAGTCGAAGTTCCCAAGACGACTTAACAAAAAGAAGACGTTTTAACAACCTTATCTTTTTATAAACTACACACGATAGACAAGGTGGGCCAAAAGAAGCCATTCGATGTTGTTGGGCTCTCATTTTTTTCGAAATGAAAAGCTTCGATTCTGTTTTTTGATTATATTTATTTGAACCTTTAGAATTTTATTGGTCAAGTCCAGAAGATGATATCGGCCAAATGGGCGGCGTCACAATTTTATTGCCACACGGGCTCGTTTTATGGCATTTTTCATCACTTCGGCGAGAACTTCGGGCGACAGATTCTCGCACTCGTGTCGAATATTATCCTTAAGGGCTTTTAGGGTCTCGGGCTTGATGTCAAAAAACCCCACAAAAAAGTCTGGAACGGTTAAATCGGGCGATCTTGCGGGCCAGTGCAAATCGCCAAAACGAGAGATGAAGCGATCCGGGAACGCCGCCTTCAAAACATCGGTTGTAGCTCGCGCAGTGTGCCGTAGCTCTGTCTTGTTTAAACCACATATCCTCTAGTCCTAATTTGTCCAATTGCGGCAAGAAAAAAAATCGGTTAACATAGCCCTATAGCGTCTGGTCGATTTTTCCGGCGACAGCTCGACATCCTCCTCAACAGCGGCGATATTCTCGACACAACGGGCGTTCCGGGGCCGTCTCGTGTGTGGTCCCACACTATTCAAGGTTGGTGGCCAAACGGCGCAGTGTTTGCGCAGTCGGTGTCGGACGGTAGTGGAATCGGCGACGGAATTCGCGCTGCGCCCACACTACAGACGAATTGTTACGCAAAAAAATAGACAGGATTATTCCGCGTTCTTGGGGAGTGTATCGCTCAATGGCTTGTTCACTTGTATTCTACATCTGTCTAGTCCACAAATGTCAAAACAGGTTTGACATTGGCGGCCATTTGCAAAAATAAGAGCATCTTCCAATAGGGTAATCTCTTTTGGCCCACCTTGTATAACGTCAGGAGTGCCGCAAGGCAGCGTCTTCGGGCCACTTTTGTGCCTGTTTTATTTACAAGTGATATCACAAACAAAAGTTACTATAACTTTACCTCTATTTCTGTTGACTCTACTATCGCAGTTGGCGCAAGGGCTGAAGGGACAATAAATATGTTGCAAGGTGCGTTCCGCAGAATTAAGGAATGGAGGAAATCCTGCGGTCGAATCGCGCCATCCGTGAACGAGCATAACGTGACGGAATTTCACATGTAAAATCAACTTAATTTCGTGAACTTAACGCTCGTTTACGGGCCAACTGATTTGACTCCTGACCCATTGCACTAAGTTATAAGCCAAGGATTAGTACCACTCTCTAAATTCCGGTTTCTAAGTGATGCCAAATATCTCGGGATATCTCTCGTGGCACAGATGATTTCAAGACGCATTTGAAACAACAACGAAGAACTTGATCAAAAATTTGGGTACTTTATTGATAAAGTCGGAAAATGTTCCCAGTTCAACTTCGAGAACAGGATCTTTTCTTAAAAATCGAGTGCTTAAGCATCCTTTCCACTTGTTATATCGAATTAACTCTCAAAACAAACCGAATTTAAATTCGCACGCCACATTTTAATCTTCTCAAGCTTTGTGCCCGTTTTGCACTCAAATTTGGGTTATTTCACAAGCAAAGTCGAAATGTAACCTTAAAACCAGTGAACGACCCTTTAGAGACATGGAAATGAGAAGCGAATCCTCTCGATTAACAATTGTAGCGCAAACCCTTTCATCAACAATCTTTCCCATGAAAAACTGCAACTCCATGCCATGGGAAACCATGCATACCTCTCCAAGCAACCTGTTCACGTGTCTCCTATACTTCAAGGCTCAACTACTGACCCTTATCCTAAGGGCACTTTAACAAGTGTTCGTAAAAAATTACCCATCGCATTGTTGAAATATTTAAATTCAATTTTTAAAGTGCTACTCTATGCATCATCCCCTAAGCAAGAGGCATTCATCACCAGCGCTGAATCAGAAACCGATAGTCAATTAAAAAATTGTTGACACATGTTGCAATGAACAAGTGGACGCGGAACCGGATACCGGAATCGCATCTACAATCATTGTCACTGTTCTCGATTTTTTTTTATTCATCCCACCCGATTCAATTTGAGTTTTTGTTTAAATTTGATTAATTGCGTGTTCGTATCGCACAGAGGAAATCGTTTTTCCGGACAATTGAAAAATTAGGGGTTGTATTCGAGAGGCGAACAAAATAAAAAACAACTCACCCTACTCGGTTTCAATTACAATCGATTCAAATGCGGGCAAACTACACTTTTCACTTTTTGTTTAGAAATGGATACAGAATTGATCCTTGCTCGTCACTCAATTTGATAGCCCTTGTCTGGTGTGTGGTTCTTTTTCAAGGGAAAACATGAATTTCCTGGAGCATTTCAAGTTGCCCTGGATTCTGTGTATAGTGGACTTGTTTCCCTTCAGCTCTTATCTGTATGCATTTGCATTGGAAAGTGTGTTTGCCCACTTGGCGCGATGTGGCACAGAGATGGTGGGCGCTTGTATTGGTGTCCCTCTTCGAAGACGGCAGTGTGATCACACTGATAACACGATGGGAAAAGAAACACAAATTTGTACTGAGGTTGGTGTCTCAAGCGGTTTGTTTAGTTCTGATTTTTGTGCACTTGATAAGTTAATAGGGCGACGAAGATGCTGAAACTGTGTCACAAACTTGCATTGAAAGTGGAACGTGATTGTGGGTTAGGGAACTGGTGCGTGCGGAAGGAGCAACTTAATATTTTATTTGGTTTTTGCGGTTAAGGTGTGTCGGGTTGGGGTATCATGAATGAGGTTGGTCTGACAACAGGAATGAAAAGGCTTACTACACTGGAAGCCGCCCCTTGACAAGTCTTAGCAGACCTTGTTACCTATGAAACTCCACTTCCTAAATCAACTTCTTCGATTCACTATCCTCCTGAAGTGAGTTGTTTTGTTGTCACTAATGAGTTCTTCATTTGGGTTTCTGTTATTCTGGCGAAATGTCTTTCTTGGTCCTCTTTTTTAAGCGATCGATTGGCACAGTGTCAATTCACATCCACCGGTGCGACGATTATTATTCATCTCTCTCTGACTTTATGGTCACTGTTTCTGAGGAGCTCTTCATTTAGTCCTTACTTCACGAAAGCAGTCAGTTTTCCGCAAAGACCCAAACTCAAAGTGCTATTTAAGCAACTTTTACGTTTATCGGTTTAAAACTTCGCTGTAACAAGACGTTAATGGTTGGTGTACCAAATAATTGGAGAAAGTTTCTTTTTATATCTATTATTTTTTAATTCAGTTTCATTCATGCGCGATTTGACAGTTCTTTCAAAACATGAAAGTAATATATTATATTTTGAGTTGTGTCCGAAGTTAGTTGCGTTTCATTTATGCGCGATTTTACAGCTCTTTCAAACTATACAAAAAATTTGAGAAAGTTTCAGTCTTGACAGATCGATCAAACCATGCAAATATGTAATCATTTATTCTGAGTTGTGTCCGAAGTTAATTGCGTTTTAACAATGCAAATAATAATGCATTCTCAGTTGCGTCCGAAGTTAGTCGCGTTTCATACATGCGCGATCTTACAGCTCTTTCAAACCATGCAAATTTTAATATATTTTCAGTTGCGTCCGAAGTTAGTTGCGTTTCATTCATGCAAGAAATAATAAATATTGTCAGTTGCGTCCGAAGTTAGTTGCGATTGCAAGTAAAAACCATCTCTATGTGCAGTTTTTTCGCGTCAAAGTTTGCAATTTACTCTATTTTCACTACACTCACGGATGGGTTGATCTATTTTTTAACAACATCTCCTCCAACTGCGGCGAAGTAAATCCAAATTCCACCACATGTGAAGTTGTACCTCGTTCGTTCGTATTTTTACATCAAAGCATTTCTGCTTTTCCTTGTCAAACTCAAAGAGCATCAACAACAACAAAATAACACTCATCAGGTCTTCCTCCCGCCCGATGGGAATCACCTAACATGTATCCATCCGAATATACTATCTCCCAGCGTATCTTCTTCACAGGACACAAAACAGCACAAAGAAAACAAAAAAAATTCAGTTCCCACATCTTCTAAACTCGTTTGTTTCCCCTCTTGTTACGAATTTTGTATACGACTCTGTGTGTGCTGGTGCCGTGTCCCAAAACGAAGGATGTGCGGAATTTTATTGGATATGCGATATGGCACCGTCGACAGATTGCATGCTCATGGGTCAGCCTCCTTCTCCATTTGCTAGACACGACACGATGTGGGATTTTTTTTTGTTTTATTATTTTCCATTTTATTTGTGTGTCTATCCTTATTAATGAAGAAACCCAAAAGGATAAACAACAACACACCGCACAAAAAAACACATTTTCCCAGGACTATATAGTTAAAGTATCTCTAGCGGAGAGGTGTTTTGATTGAGATACATGAGGAGTCCGCCGCTGCCATCACTGGCAAAATGCAAAGGGGGAGGGGGGGAGCAAAGGAGAACCCTGAAATCGAAGGTGATCGTTGGCTGATTTCGGTCTTTGAGGAGACAAAAAAGTTCCCACGTATAAAGAACCTCCGTAGTCGCGCTGGCTTCCCATAATTCACTTTTGGGGCAGTGATTGCATCATCATCAGCACCATCTTTCTCGTTGCTGATGCCTGCTCATCGTTGATGATGATGATAATTCGCATGGAGTTGAGTCGGGACTACTCCTCCTGTGATGGTGGAGGTAATCACCACCCGACAGGTTTTTTTGTTCATGTTCGGCATTAATTTTTCAATTTTGGACACTTTGGCGAAACAATGTGCAGGGTAATGTTATTCAATCAGTCATAGAGGGCACCTATCCGCACTCGGTAAAGGGAAATTCAATACGCTTTGAAGTTAGGGTCCTGGTTAAATCACACACACACACGGTCTTGGGCTAATCTCTGGCCGACTTGATTGTTATTGGGCCCGAACGGCAAACGTGTAATTTGCACTTGGTCGGCTCGGCATCGGCGATCGGCATATCAAATGACTTTACCTGCGGGAAGGGAATCGCTATGCTTTAATTTGAATTTGGGTATCGATGTTACACGTTTGATAAATTGATCGGATTCCCACGGAGGGGGCATGACACAATGATATTCATTGAGGTAATATGAGATGAGGCTTTGGGCGATGACGAGCTGTAAATTTTAAGAGCAAACAGAGCCTGAGAAACTGAGTCGGTGCAGGGCACTTTGGTTTTAGGCGGTGCTCAGTCTTTTTTTCTAGAGAGTTTTCAAGCGCCATTCGTTCCAATCCACCAACAAAACAGGTAACACAAACGAATGTGGGCAATATTTTTCTTATTTTAAGTGAATTTGCGGTCAAAATAGTGAAATCTGAAATTATTTTCCTGTCAGATGTCGCTGCGATTTAATTGGTTGACAAAACGTCAAATATTTGACACTTTATTCGCAAATGGTGGTAAAAAATTGGTAAATGTTTGACAGGAGGCAGTTAGGTAGATATAGTTGGACCATCCCACCGTGATATTTGCCTTAACAAATATTTGCCAGTTGGCTGTTTGACAGTTGTTCCCATAATGCATTCAAACTTCGTTCCCTTACGCAAAAGTTGGTTAGAAAAGAACGAAGTTTGACTAAATTTGAGTAATAGGTCTCGAATCTATTATCGTTGTGTCAAATAGTGACATTTTGGTAAACAATTGCTCCATTTCGTAACTAAAATTAGCTAAATATCGAATTGGGGTTAAAATGGTCACACTTAAAAAATATGTAGTTATCTTAAGTCGACTAGATTGGACTGGGTGACTAATGTCACTTTCCCTACGTCAGTCACATAAACGAACTGTCAACTTAGTACTCAGTCATGATTTCTTGACCTGATTTATCGGCTTTCCCTCCATAAACGTCAACTGAAAAGCCGCGTACGATCTGGGCCAATCGAAACTGAGACACATCAAGTCAGTCAGCTGTCAGACTAACTAAACTAGATTCTTTAACATCCATGAAAGAAACAGAACTACCATAAAAATAGAACAGTTTTAGTTTAATATTTAATATTGTCAATTTTTGACAGCATTTTTCTCACTTCTAGGAATTTTTGGTATGGAAAGAAGTTACAAACATTATGACAATATAAATCAAAACACCTCCTAAAAGTGACAACAAAACTAACATGCATATTTCTTCTTTTTACTTACAGAGTAACAGTGCCCGGCTACCAAGGCAATTTGCAAGCTGCAATCTCACATAGCGCCTCGCTAGCTGCATGGGAACGTTTCGGTGTGGAATTCATACTGACTTTTGTTGTTGTTCTTGCGTATTTTGTTTCAATGGATTCGTATAAGAAATTTCTGGGAAATGCCGCCCTGTCAATTGGCGCTGCTTATAGTGCGTGCAGTTTTGTTTCGGTAAGTTAAATTGAATTGATGTGGGATGTAGAACTTTTCTTAGAAAATAATTTGTGTTGTGTTTTATTGAAATTGATTTCTTTGGAAAGGCCTTTAATGGATACGCTTTGACAGCGCTTCGATCTGTCGTTGTTTTTTGTCGAATGAAGGGGGAATTACTTTTTTTTGGAAAACTGTTTCAAATTGTTGTTATTGCATACGCGAATTATTGTTGCTGTGTTTCTGTTTCGAATGCCTCTTCCACTCGCTGTTATTGAGCACATTCGAAAACTTAGTTATCTTAAGTCGACTAGATTTTTCTGGAGTAGATGTAACCTGAACGCAATAACTAGATTGGTCGGGAACGTCACTTTTGTTACGTCAGCGAACTGTCAAATTAGTAGGTACTCGGTCACAAATTTTTTGTCTAGATTCGTCGGCTACCCCTCCATAAACGTCAACAGACACAGCTGGCCACGTAACCGATCTAGGCCAATCAAAACTGATATACATCAAGTCAGTCAGCTGTCAGACTTACTAGACTATGTACTTGAACGTCCCCATTGCTGTTTTTTTATAAATATTTCGGTTAAAATTCTTTGATTTGCATGTGGAAGAGCAAGCATTTGTTCCACTGATAGATGGAGCTATTTTCCCTGATCTTGCGGGTTATACAAAACGAATGCTGAAAACTGCATAAGCGGCGAATAAAACTGGACAGGGTTTATGCTGTCAGCACAATGCGTTTAATTGACATTTGAAGCTGTCAATCGACCTATACGGGCGCTCCCTTTCTTGGCAAATTCCACGGTGCGTTAAAATTACTTATTAACTATTATAAAGGGAAAAAATCAAGAAAGTTTTACATATTTCCTCACCAGATGTCAGCACTGGAAAAATCGTTTAATAAAACCGAGAAAATTGTAAACCAACGATAGAAGAGTGAAAAATGGATTCTACATTCCTATATTCAGTAGCCCAATTTACATTGCTGACAAAAGGAGCATTCTATTTCCTAAATTGCTAGGCTGTCCTTCGAACACTATTCTTACCTTTCCAATTGATTCTTCTCTCAAACCGGATCTGGAAAATGTCCTCCTCATATATCGCTTGAGCCCGACATGGAAAATGAAAGACATCATATAAAAAAAGCAATAGGAAAATGAAAACTCCTCCTAAAACTACCGTACCATAACGAAATACCAGAAATGTATCATAAATCAAAAATCCTGCAGAGGAGACATAATAAAATAAAATAGAAATTCCCGCCTTCCTTTTAGCTTATCCTGGAAATTTCAATTCGTATTTTTAGATAGGTATAGGTGTATTTGGTGTATCCTGCAGTGCAGCACTCTATAGTGGAGTGGCACCTGCATTGTCAGGATGAAATTACCTATCGACCTGCATCGGTAGGATTGTGCATGCGAGATTCTTTTTCACACACCCGGTTTTTCCTTTTATGTATAGCAGGAGAGTCTTTTTCTTTTTTTTTGAGATGATTTCCGACCTAGCAAATGCGTTAACTGTAAATTCAAAGGAATGACACTCAAAATTGCCCACAATAAGGACAGTCTGCACATGGTTTTTGATGGTTTTTGAGCCATTTTTTGACCAAAATTCACTTGATTAATGTGGCAATTGGATGTTCCATATTTTGTTGTGGTTAAGTAATTGGACGGTAGGAGTTGTGTGTGGTTTTGCAACAAAGTTGTATGCCCAGTTCCCACAGAAAAATGCCAGACTTGAAATTGTATAATTATTAATCGTACATCGTATCTGGTTGTGAAAATCTGGCCCCGACATTCAATCTCTCTCATTAACTTATTCCGCGCCTCGTCTTTTCGATATCCAACTGCTGGTGGCAGAGGTATTCCTTTGAGGTCTTCCGATGAATGTTGGGTCTCGGTCGTCGCCGCACAACGGTGATTTAGTTAAGAGAAAAAAAAAAGAACTGAAAACACATCCGAAACGAATCTCAACCGAAAGGAGAATTAAGGAGTACATTCCTCGGAGGCAGGTGTTTAGCGCAGCAGGACCGACTTCTTTTTTTTCCAGCTTTGTGAGGTTCCCTTGACATTTGTTTGCTGTTTCTTTTTTGCCATCTTTTAACTGGGAAACATAAATATGCTGTATTTATTACGGAGCCGCTAATATAAGTGAGTTGTTTGTGGGGACAGGGTAAACATTTGTGAATTGTGACTTTAGGTTGGTCAGGTTATGTGACACTTATGCAAAAGGGCTTACGGTAGGGCAGTGTGGGATTGTGTCAGTGGCGGGTGTTAATTGGGAAAGCGGTCGTGGTTGGGTAGTGCATTTTTGTAGGTACTTTAACTCTGTAAGGAACGGAGAGTGGTTCCAACCTTTTATTTTGACTACATTCTCCGACTTATACCCAACTTCAGGACAAATCGACTGCAGGAGAAAGGATTTCGCCCTCCAAGGGCTAGAACTCAATTGAATCTTAGTCAAAACTTTGAGTTAACCGACTTCCAGTGACTCTTTTCGCCTTTTAGAAGGTGTAGCTTCCCCCTAAAGTTGTCTCCCCCTTCCTAAAAACCTTCTCAATTGAAAGGAACATAACTCAAACACAAACACAATTATTGTCAACTTAAATTTCAAATAACTTGAACAAAACCCGCCTTTTTTTCATTTTAGATGCCCTACCTAAACCCGGCCCGCTCACTGGGACCCTCGTTTGTGCTCAACAAATGGGACAACCACTGGGTGTACTGGTTCGGGCCATTGGTCGGCGGAGTCGTATCCGGTCTAGTCTTCGAGTACATCTTCAATTCCCGTCGCAGTCAACGCAAATCCAAGGACAGCATGGACAACGACTCGTCGAGCATACACTCCGAGGACGAGCTCAACTACGACATCGATGTGGAGAAACAACAAATGCAAAACCCCAAATTCCATGGTTCTACGTATCGAGCTCCCACTGGAACACTCACCCAACAAGCGGGCTACTGTCAAAATCTCTACACTGCCACTCCGTTGACCAAATTCGAACAACCCGAACCGCTGTACGGTGGAACTCGTTCGATGTACTGCCGTTCGCCACCTCTGACCCGCACCAACCTGAATCGCTCTCAGTCGGTCTACGCCAAGAGCAACACGGCCATCAACCGCGGTGAGGTTGTACCCCGACCAGGGCCACTGGTGCCGGCACAGAGTCTCTACCCGTTGCGCGTCTCCCAGGTGCAAAGTGCTCATCTACAAAATCAGAACGTGCAAAATCAACTGCAACAAAGGTCGGAGACTATCTATGGCGTTCGCGGCTCCACGCGTCAGTCTCAACAACAGCAACAGCACCAACAGCAACACCAGCAACAACAGCAGCAGCAGCAACAGATGCAACAGCCAGGCGAGCGGCCTCAGGAATCTCAAGGCTTTCAGCCCGTCTATGGAACTCGCCACAATCCGACACCGAACGATGGCGGGTTGAAGTTTGATCGTCGCCCTGAATCGGTCTATGGACTCACTCACCCTCACAATCGCGGACAGTCTGCTCAATCGGATGACAGCTCCTATGGGTCTTACCATGGATCGGCTGTTACACCGCCAGCCAGGAATCCAAACGGTGAGGTTATGATGTATGTTCCACCGCCACAGCCGACACAGCAACAACAACAGCAACATCAACAGCTACAACAACAACAACAGCAACAACAACAGCAGCAACAACAGCAACTCATGCGAACCCAGTCGGAGAGAAAAGTCTCTGCCCCGGTGGTAAGCGCCGCAGCTCAATTGCCATCACAGCAGAGTGTTGTCGATGGCCGGCAACAAGCGGTCACATATTCGCAGTCGGGTCAGGTGCCACCACCGCAGCAAATGGTCTCACAGCACTACGGCATGCTGCCCATGAGACAGAACTAAAACTCTTCCGATTTAATTTTAAGCTCACAAGTTTAGTTTAAGACCTTTTTGCCAAAACGTATTGCATTTCATGGTAGGCTTCGAGAAGATGCTGACAATAAGTCACACGCCAGTGGTCTGCTGTTTTCCACCGGGCCCCACATTGGGCGCCAAAAAGTCGAACGAAATACCCTCGTGCTTCCTTTTAAAAGATGTCCTTCAGTCACTGTTACACCTCTCAACTCTAGTTTATCGATACACGCATTTTCCCCTCAATACAAAACGAGAAGACTCGTTTAAACTAATTATGATAATAATAATAACCAACCCCTGACTGATTTTTTAATTAAAACTAACAAATTATATACGAAACATTTTACAGAGTAAGAGACAAAAAATAAAAATAATGTTAACTGATATTAAAATCGAAAACAATGAATGAAAAATTGTATTCAACTGTGTAACCAATTAACAAATGTATAGTATTTCATTATTTATAAAGAGTGTTTTGTGTAATTAATTTTTTTTCATATCACTTTCATTTTTTTTACAACGAAAAAATTGATTTAAATTGAAAAATGGAGTAATTCATGTAAAATAGGAAACATCGATTTAAAGCTGTCACATTTTGCTTGGTTGCTTTTATTGTTTATTATTATTTTTTTATTTTAATGATGTATATAGTATTTTGTTTGTTTTTTATTTTATAGATATTTGTTTGCAGGATTTTTTTATGTGTAGGATACTCTAAAGAAAATATATTAGAAACAAATTAGAGTCTTAGTGAAAAATACCATTTTAAAAAAAATATGGTTAATATTTTAATTAGGTATTTAAGCAAATCGAATAAAACGTATTATTATAAAAGAAGTATATATGAATAAAAAAAAAAGATTGACCTTAAAAGGAGAGTTTGCATTTTTTATTTAACTGTTAACGATCAAGTGCCAAAGACCAGTGGCGCCGATGCCAAGAATCCATCAAAAACGCCGCAACTGATGTGCTCGGTTTAACCAGTGCACCCCTGGTTTGATGGGGCAAGCGCATGCAGCAAAACAACGTGCCTACGAAGCGGCGCTGCACAGAAGGACGAGAGCAGCTCGTGAGCTCAACGAGCAAAACAGGAGGGAAGAACACCGGCTTCTCCGAAAGAAAAAGAAAGAGCATGAGAAGCGCGCGATCGAACAAAGAAACCTTGTAGTAGAGTCACAGTCGGTGCTGAGGATATGGAAAAACCATTTCTGCAGACTGTTAAACATCGAAGACGACCAAGATCCCGCTGTCAGGCAGAACGAACCATTCAGGACGATGAAAGCCAAGACTTCCGTCCACCTGACCAAAGTGTAATGAGGATAGCAATATCTAAACTTAAGTCCAAACAGAGGCTGCTGGACCGGACGGCTTAAATGCCGAGCTTTTTAAGGCAGTGGGAGATGGCTTGGTGGTGAGCATACACCAACTCGTCTCCAAGATTTAGTCAAAAGAAAGTATGCCTGATGAATGGAACCACAGCATCGTTTTTTCGGTACACAAGAAAGGAGACCCTCTAAACTGCGCCAACTACAGAGGTATCAGTCTTCTCAACATCGCATACAAGATCCTGTCTGCCATACTGTGTGAGCGCCTGAAGCCATACGTCAACGACCTGATAGGTCCCTATCAGTGTGGTTTTAGGCCCGGTAAGTCCACAGTCGACCAAATATTCACACTACGGAAGATCCTGGAGAAAACCCAAGAAGTCCAAATTGATACCCACCTGTTCTGTTCATCGATTTTAAGGCCGCATATGACAGCACTTATAGAGAAGAGCTATACAGAGCCATGTCTAGTTTTGGCATCCCTGCTAAACTCGTCAGATTGTGCAGAATGACGATGGAGAACGCTCGCTGCCCCATAAAGGTCGGAAACAATCTCACCGAGACCTTATTGATGTCAGAAAAGGATTTAGACAGGGTGATGCGCTGTCATGTGACTTCTTTAACATCATTCTTGAGAAAATTGTACGCAACTCACAAGCCAACACCAGAGGCACAATTTTCCATAAGTCTGTGCAACTGCTTGCATACGCGGACGATATTGACATAATTGGTAGAACACAGCGAGCTGTCACTGGTGCGTTTGCAAGTATCAGTACGGAAGCGGCAAGAATGGGTTTAGTGGTGAATAAGGGCAAAACAAAATAAATACGCTGTCAACAAGAAGGGACACGCAACATTGACGTATCGGACAGAACGTCACAATAGACAGCTATAATTTTGAGGTAGTTAGGGACTTTGTCCACCCCGGCAGAAATCAAACGAAGAATTACACTTGCCAATCGCTGTTTCTTTGGACTAAGACGGCAGTTGACTAGTAAGGCTTTGTCCTTCAGGTGCCCAGGCGAAGACCTGTTGGAATTAAAATGCCTTACCCCGGTATGGCGGCGCTGCCGGGGCGGACCATACTTTCCGGCCCTACTCGTGGGAACCAAAATTGAGCAACCAAATTTAAAAAACAAGGATGAGAGAGGTGAGGGTACTATAAGTACCAAGAGTGAGACAGTGGCCGACACATTGCTTGTGGAGCCATATGATCTCACCAAAATACAAGAGGCCCTGGAGGCCGGTCTCGCAGACGAGGAGATCTCGATGGAGGAAGAAGAGAAGCTTCTGGCAGAACCCCCAGGCGAGAAGACCGGAACGGAAAAGGCGAGGAAGAAAAGGTTACCCCCAGGTCTGCTGAGGAAAAAGGAGTACCAAAAGGCCAAACATATATTTGGCATCCTCGTCGCAAAGGACCAAGACTCCCTAACGGAGAAGGAGCGAGCTTCCTTGGAATGGGCCAAGGATACTATAGCGAGAGACGCCCTAACGAGGCCTGAGCCTAAAAGGTCGTCAACCACTATAGCTATGACAAAGAAGTCAGGCTCTAGCAGTGCGGCACATGACGCTAAACGGCCAAGGGACGATGCCGCTAAGGCAGACCCCAAGGCTTACCATAGCCTCTCAAAGAAAAGGAAGCCAAAGACGGAACCAAGGGATGCCGACAATAAGCCGGGCCCAAGTGGACTCCAGAGGAAACCCATTACTGAGAGGCTTGGTAACAAGGAGCTAGCCTCGAAGAGGTTGAGGTCGCCTGAAGACGCCCCCAACATTCCGAAGAAGGCAAAGCGGGTCGAGCAGAATGCGGAGAGTCCCAAAGGAACTTCCGTATGGGGATCTGGCCTAAGTGGGAGGTTCAGCGAGGTGACCAGAAACCCGTTGCAGCTAGCTGTGGTGGATTCCGGGAAACCAAGCGGACAGTACTCTGTGGAATGTGGCAGGATAATCGAGAAAACACTAGGAGTAGCGATTATCTCCCACATCCGGGCAAAGACAGGTGCTAGTGCCCCCGCCTACGGCAAAATGAGATGGTCCAAAGGCATCACCTACATTGATTGCAAGGACCAGGCATCAAACGACTTTGCCAAAAATATCTTAAACGGCGCACAACTATGGGAGGGCGCAATACTGAAAGCGGTACCCGTAGATGAGGTCCCAATAAGGGCAAAGGGCAGGATCTCCATCCCAGAGATAGGGGTAAAACGAGCTGAGATAATCAGCGTTTTACAGGCACAAAACCCCCAGATCTCGATGAGAGATTGGGAAATTGTGGCCGAGGAGGAGCCAAAGAACGGTGCAAAAGGGTACATAGTTGCCTTTGATGAGCCACCGGAGACTTTAAAGAAGGATATGCAGATGCCGCTATCATTTGCAGCAAGTGAGGTTACTCTCAAGCTCTTGAAGCGGACCGCAGGAAGCACAAAGGCGACAACTGAGATGTTGGAGGAGGCGGCTACACCCAATGATGAGAGTAGTCCAAATCAACCTGCATCACAGTAAGGTCGCCACAGGCAACCTGAGGCTGCTTCTCGAGGAGGAGCAGCTGGATCTGGCCCTAATCCAAGAACCATGGATAAATAAAAATCAGGTGATGGGATTGGGGTCGTCAAAGCACGACATACTATACGTATGCAATAAAGGTAAGGTAAGATCGTGTATTGTGGCAAAAAAGGAACTTCACGCACTAATATTACTTCATTTTTGTACAGGTGATCTGACGGTGGTGGAGTTAAGAGGTAAGGGCGAGAGCTGCAGAGTGGCGTCGGTTTACATGCCAGATGACGACGACACATCAGTCCCCCCCGGACCGGTAAAGGCGCTTGTTGCAGCGTCTGAACAAGGTAAGAAAAACTTAGTCTTAGGCTGTGATGCTAACTCCCACCATACTATTTGGGGTAGCTCAAACATTAATGCTAGAGGTGAGGCTTTGTTTGATTATCTTCTTTGCTCCAATCTACTCATCTGTAATCGGGGAAATGATCCCACTTTTATTACGGCGAGTAGAAAGGAAGTTTTAGACGTAACTTTTGCATCCCAGTATAATTCGGTCCAAGTTACCAATTGGAGGGTATCCAGCAAAGCATCACTATCGGATCACTGCTGGATACTCTACGACCTGCAATTGGTTCCCCATGATAGGAAATCTTTCAGAAATCCAAAAAGAACGAACTGGGATAAATTTAGCGAGAAAGTCCATAGTTACAGGAATCTATGCCCGGCAAGTGATCTCACGTCTGTGGAAGAAGTCGACGATGCAGTCGAATCTTTGACAGAGGTGCTCTCCAAATCATTTGAAAAATCCTGTCCGAAAAGTGGAACACATGGTAAGAAACGCCCCCCCTGGTGGAGTCCAAAGATCGCGGAACTTATGCGAAGTTCAAGGTCTAGATGGAACCTAGCCAAGGAAGGTCTCATCGAATGGACTACCTATAGGGAAAGCGTAAAAACCTTGAAAAAGGAGATCAGATTCGCAAAAAAGAATACATGGAGAAATTTCTGCGAATCAATTGAATCCACAACCGAAGCGTCTAGGCTAAGGAAAGTCCTTTCAAAAGCTCCGACACCGATATCTTCGCTAAGAAAGGGAGATGGTAGCTGGACAGAATCACACAAAGAGACGCTGGAAATACTAACAGAAACTCACTTCCCAGGATCCACCGACGTGTCCGACGGATACGATGTAGTATCTTCAGGGACGAGGGAGGGAATGGATGCAGAGACCATCGTCGATATAATCGACGAGAAGAAAATAGCCTGGGCAATCAACACATTCGCTCCATTTAAAGCACCCGGAATAGATAATATTCGACCCATAATGCTTCAAAAGTCAGAGGAAACTATCATTCCATGGCTAAGATGCATTTTTATGTGCTGTCTGAGGCTATGTTATGTTCCTAAAGCATGGCGAGCGGTAAGAGTGATATTCATCCCAAAGGCTGGGAAGGCCAGTCACACTACAGCCAAGGACTATAGACCAATTAGTTTATCGTCCTTTATGCTGAAAACACTGGAACGATTGATCGATCTGCATGTAAGGCAAACGATTGGCGATAACTATCTATCAAAATCACAACACGCGTACATGAAAAACAGATCCGTAGATACTGCAATACACAGAGTAGTATCTGTAGTGGAAGAATCCTTACAGCATAAGGAATACACATTGAGTGCGTTTCTAGACATCGAGGGGGCCTTCAATAACATTGAGGCAAATGCAATCATACAAAGCTTACACAGGGCTCGACTAAAAAGGAGCCTTTGCGACTGGATTGCACTCATGCTAGGCACACGCCGGATCAAGTCACTTCTAGGGGACGTGACCATTGAACGGAGAGTCAGTAGGGGGACGCCACAAGGTGGAGTCCTCTCTCCGCTCATATGGCTGCTCGTAGTAGATGAACTGCTTAAAACACTCGAACGGGAAGGATTCATTGTGAGCGCATACGCAGACGATGTCGTAATTCTAGTCACAGGTAAATTCACTCCAGTCCTCAGCGATCGGCTCAGTTACGCACTCCTACTAGTCAATAACTGGGTTGAGGGGCGCGGACTGGGAGTGAATCCATCAAAGACGGAAATCTTGCTGTTTACTAGGAGAAGGACGATCCCTGCCTTCAATCCCCCAAGGATGGGCGGGGTGGATCTAGAAATATCGAAGACGGCGAGATATCTGGGCATAATATTAGATTCCAAACTCAGTTGGAAGGAAAACATAGAGGATCGCATCAAAAAAGCATACGTAGCACTGTATGCCTGTAGAAGAGCATTCGGTAATACATGGGGATTCAGGCCACATGTGGTACACTGGCTGTATACAGCAGTAGTGAGGCCCATACTAACTTATGGTACAGTTGTGTGGTGGAAGGCCATGGAGAAGAAATATAATCTCTCAAGCCTTACCAAAGTGCAGAGGGCGGCTTGCATCGGGATAACGGGCTCCCTACGGACTACACCCACCGCAGCAATGGAGGCAATGCTAAACCTCACCCCTCTGGACATTTACTGCAGCAGCAAGGCGGTAAAAACCATGATCAGGTTAAGAGAGTCTGGGTTATGGTCAGCCAAACCGTATGGGCATGCATCCATCGAAACCCAATGGAATGCGGCGAGGGAGAAGGCGACAACAGACTACCTGCCCGCCACTCTCGTTTTTGAAAGGAGATTCAATACTAGAATTCCCGAAAGAAGCGAGTGGGAGAACAAAACGATCACGACAAAAGAGGAGATAGCCCTCTATACCGACGGTTCTAAGATGGATATTGGTACAGGTGCGGGCATCTTCAGCGAAACATTGAACCTGCAAGAATCATTCCGTATTAGTGATGACTGCAGTGTCTTTCAAGCAGAGATTGCAGCTATAACCCAAGGGGCGAAAGACATCAATAGACGTAACATTGTCAACAAACAAATCACTATCTACACTGACAGCCAAGCGGCCATAAAAGCCATGGAGTCGGTCGTGGTGAAGTCAAGGACAGTAAGACAATGCAAGAAATATCTGGACGAAATATCACAAGTCAACATGGTGACCCTATGCTGGGTACCAGGACATATGGATATCACAGGTAACGAACATGCGGATGAGCTTGCTAGAAGTGGGTCGAAACTACACGAGTCGTTGGCCCTAAAATCAGTAAAAACTCCGCTGAGTACGCTTGCAAGGAAGATTGACATTGAGTCTTGGAGCAAAACAAATCTTCGTTGGACCAATATCAATACCTGCAGGCATACAAAAGAACTATGGCCAGAGGTGAGCAAAAAGAGATCGAAATATTTGATCGGACTGAGTCGCAGAGACATTCGCATACTCACGGGGGTCATTACTGGACACTGTGTGATAGGCGTACATGCAGAACGGCTGGGTATACTGCATAATGACTTTTGCAGAAGCTGCAGGGACGTTGAAGAAATAGAATCTGTACGTCACCTGCTGTGCGAATGCCCGGCCCTTAAAAATAATAGGAAAAGGTTTCTTAATAGCTACTTCTTTGATGAGCTGGAAGATCTGGAGAATGTGGATCTTAAAGAACTACTGAGATTCATACTCAAATCTGGATGGTTCTTATAGATAAACAGACTCTGCATCATAAGCTACTCTCAGGACAAACTAAAGAACCTGCACTTAACAGAGCTTTAAGACCCCAAGTGATTCTTACTAAACCTATGGGGCTCAATTTAATAAGCGGTGTAATTAATTTCTTTAACAGGTTCTTAATGGATGGTACCCGTAATTGGACACAATGGACCCAACTGATGGTCTACGTGAAGCCGTGGCAACCGCCACAAGGGCACCAACTTACCTACCCCCCCCCCCCCCTAAGGCTTTGTCAAGAAACACTAAGTCGACTCTATATAAGACCCTCATCATCCCAGTCCTGCTCTATGGCGCAGAAGCATGGACCCCAACAAAGGCGGATGAAGATCTTCTTGGCCGTTTCGAACGCAAGATTCTTCGAGTGATTTTTGGTCCCGTTTGCGTTGACGGGCTTTGGAGGAGAAGATTGAACAGCGAACTCTACGAGCTGTACAAAGACACCCAGCTGGTCAGAAAAATACGCATCAGTCGTCTAAGATGGCTAGGACATGTAGAGCGAATGGACACCAACGCTCCGGCCCGAAGAGTCTTCGATTCCAACCCGGAGGGACAACGCAGTAGAGGAAGACCTCGCCTTAGGTGGCGCGCACAAGTGGAAGGGAACCTCAACCAACTTGGAGTGCGCAACTGGAGGCAGTTAGCCAAAGATCGCGCTAACTGGAGAGGCGTATTGGTTGAGGCCCATGTCCACTCTAAGTTAACGATTGGGAACTAAGTTAAATTCCACCTATGACTCTAGTCAACCCCTGGCTTAAAATAAGGTGTAAGGCTTACAGATTACAGTCGAGCACAGCCTTTGAGAAAAGGTTCCTCAAGTTTTGCCGAAAGTCACTGACTGTTTGACGAAGAAAACACTTCCATAAGCCGTCCTTCCTACCATTGAGAAGGAACTGAATGGTTTGTCAAAGACTTGGCGTTCTAATCATCTTTTTTCTCGCGATGTTAATAAATTAAGCCTTGGTGCGAATTGTCATAAGACATTCAAGACTTATCTCAACTTAACCGCAATAAAAATCTGACTTTTCCCCTAGCATCCACCGTAGTAGACGTACATCTTCTGACCGGCCTTTCCTATTTTAATTTTTTTAGAGCCAATTTCATACATTTCATTTTCAGCCCATCTATCCTTGTTTCTTTCCCACTATAAAGGAATACTCACCAAATCCTAGTCGATTCACGAACCAAATTCATCAACAAACCCAAGTCCAGCACTTCTCAGACTGTGCTCATTTTGCTACAAAATGCCCCCCCCAATCTACTACATTTGCTGGAATTTGCATTGCGCCGGTCAAAACATTCAGCAACAGAGACAAACTGAACACAACAATTACCAACAACAAAATCGTACGCAAACAGCACTTCAGTCAGCTGTCAAATAATTCCTCTGGTGGAGTCGCCAAAAAGCAAAAAAAAAAGAAAAACCAACAACCGTCGGAGAAGAAAATCGAAAAAATCGAAAAGCAAACAAAAATCCATCAGTAAAACTCTTAAAAAATCCAACCAGCGAAAAGTTTCACCGACAATCAGTGAAATTAAAGTGCGTCCGAGTGCGAAAAACATCTTCCCCAAGGAGGATATCTTTTTTTTTCAAGGTTGCACAAGAATTGCATTAGAAGCGAATAAGAAATTCGATTTGTCAATGGATCCGCCGAGCTCATTTCATCCCTGCGATGAGGCGGTAATCGCAACTAACGACGATGCCAGCGACTGTAAGAGAAGCGCTGTCCGCTTGGGCTACTGGAAGGACGATTATATTGGGTTTTTTGTACGCAACCAAGAGCGCAAGGCCCCGGAGATAAATCGAGGCTATTTTGCACGGGTCAAGGGCGTCGAAATGTGTGTAGAGAAGTTCCTGAAGGTCAGTTGCAGCTGTTGCATTCGATTGCCATAAATCTACAGAAGTTTCTTTCTTCTTTACAGAAGACAAATGGAAATTGCCAGATAATCAATCTCGGATGTGGCTTTGACACGATGTACTGGCGTCTGCGAGACACCTCGCACAAGGTGAGGAATTTCATTGAGCTGGACTTTCCGACAGTTACTGCCAGGAAGTGCTACATGATCAAGCGAAACAAAGTACTCCTGTCGAAGATACACGACGAGGATGGCGAAGTTAAGCTAAGCCCCACGGATTTACATGGACCGAGCTATCATCTGATGGGTGTGGACCTGCGAAATGTAGACGAAGTCGATAATAAGCTGCAACAGGCCGAGGTCGACTATACGCTGCCGACAATTTTCCTTGCCGAGTGTGTGCTCGTGTACATTGAGGCGCAGAACTGCAGAAATTTGCTCAAGTGGATTGCCAGTAAATTCCAGACGGCGGTGTTAGTCAATTATGAACAAGTAAGAATGGGTGGGGATGTGGATGGTGTTGGTTTTGCTGTGGCTATATTGAAATGTGACTGTGCACGCGAAGGTCGGTTAAGAATAGGTACAGCTTTTGCTTCCTGAATGCAATTACGCGGTTACACACAAGCGGGGTAGTTGGATAAAGGGTTTTTTTTATTCTTTCGTAATTGCTTTTGTTTGAGTTGGGCTGGGATGTTGCAGGGCCGTAGGCAAGTGCTGCTGTATAAATAGATGCCAAGCACCTTGACAGTAACTTCGTTGGGAGAAGCGGCGTCGTTTGTCAGTTGCACTGCATTTCCAGAGGGAACACAAGTTGGCAATTTCATGAAGGGGTATATCTTCCTTTTCGCATGGCGCTAGATGAGAATAATAACCTGGTTTTCTGTAATTCAATGCACTGCTAGAGCCTTTTTATATAAATTACTTTCGTCCACACAAGTAGTCCTTACAAATGCAAGGTTGGCGCACAGCAAATCCAATTACGATGAACATCTTGTCGTAGGAGAGTTATTCACACGTTTCTGTGGTTTATTGATTACCGATCCTACATGGCTGACAGTGTTCCCCACGATTAACGACGACATTTAACTAGTTTCCATTAAAATCACTTTAATTTCCCAATTTAATCTCCCCCCTTTCTGCAGGTCAACATGAACGACAGGTTCAGCGATGTGATGCTAAGTAACCTCCGCGCGCGTGGCTGTAGTCTGGCCGGCGTTGAATCCTGTCTCTCATTGGACACGCAGACATCTCGTTTCAAAGACTGTGGCTGGACTGGCAGCCGTGCCTGGGACATGATACAAGTCTATCAAAGTATATCGCCCAGTGAAAGACAACGAATCGAACGACTCGAAATGCTGGACGAGTGCGAGTTGCTGGTGCAACTCTTCCAGCACTACTGCCTTGTGGTGGGCTGGATTGGAGAACTCTTCCAGGATATCGAAATAACGTAAGTTAGTGCCATGATTTTCCCATTCAAAAATCAAACATAAATCATTTCAATTGTGTCACATCTCTTTCCATCCAACAGAGTTGAAAAACGAATGTCCACTTTGAATATCGACTAGGCAGGTCGTGCAGACACAGTTTTCTATTTTACAGAAACTTCCAAATATTTTCATATAAGAGAGAGAGAAATGGGAGAAAGTGGATTTGAAGATTCCATTGTATACATTTTGTTTTGAACTGTACAACAGTTGTCCTCCATCTCGTTTTATTTTATTTTTTGAGCAGTTTTTTGTTGTTTATGTTTTTTGCACAACATCGGCTATGGAGTAAATCGAGTGTGTGTTTGTTGTGTTTTGTATTTTTAAGAAAGTACACTTGTCTTGTTAATTTATGGATTTATTTGCGCCTTAAAAATTGTCTTAAAAACGAGGAAAGTATAGAAAAGAAAATGAAAACATATACCTAACCCTAAATGTCTTTTGAAGAATACAATGTTGCTTTAAATGTAATTTTATTTACTAGAAATAATATCACACGGTTACTTAATGTGTTTTGTTTTATTGAGTTTATTTATTGGCACTCTCTCTGTGCACTTTTATGTTTGTGGGCTGTTGGTTTTTCAATTGGAATGAGAGGTTAGAAGTCTTTCTAAGTTCCCCTATTGTTGCAATCGCTCTAACCTCCCTCTGGTACATTCACACACTGATCCGGTCTGCTGGCAAGACCTGGGGGCCAACTAGATAATTCGATTCTTCTTCTACTTCGAACTGTTCTATTTG
Source organism: Cheilosia pagana (assembly GCA_936431705.1). Taxonomy (NCBI): domain Eukaryota; kingdom Metazoa; phylum Arthropoda; class Insecta; order Diptera; family Syrphidae; genus Cheilosia; species Cheilosia pagana. Next base: position 6,492,585 of record OW386169.1, read on the forward strand.
AAAGTAGAATCGGGACAACTTTCCAACAGAATCGAACTACATTGTTGGCCCCCTGAGCATTATCGCAGTATTTTTTAACATGTACGCCTCACCCATCCTCTTTAAAGAGGCACCACTTGTTAAATGTTCCTCGCTTCAATCATGAAACTTCTTACTAGCAAGAAACTCACCTCTAACTATTCTCAAATTTGTAAAATGTTATCAATTACGACCCACAAACACAATCCAATTGTTCTTAAAGTCCACATACTTAGCCTTATTATTACAAATACGTAAATTGAATTGATTCAAAAGCAAAACTTATACACAGCACTTATTAAATTCAATTTCAAATTCCCATCACCAACAAAATGTTGAATAATTATATTTATTTTATTTTTTTTGTCATGAATGTAATAATATGGATGTTGCTATTATGTTACACAAATAGATGTTTACGTAATAAAATGGCTAAAGGAGCCGAAAATATATTTTAATATGTATTCCTAATATAAAATCTAAATAATGAAACATAAAATAGATATGAATTTAATGTGTAATTGTATACTTTACATAATTATACGTATTGTGTAAATGTTTGGTAAACAAAAGCAGACTTAAACAAAACTCTGTAATGATTATAATATATATTTAATTATAATTCGATTGTTGTTTGTTTATTTTAAGGAATGTTCAGTGCAAGGTAAGAATCTATTTGTTCATTTTTAATGTTTGTTTTTTTACCATCTTCTCCTGGGCCTACCCAATGTGACAGAGTCTGAGATAATTAAACCACCAAAGCATATGGACAGCGTTTAGAGAAGTATGGTGAATTTTTGACCCCGGTAGATATTTTTTTTGTTTAAATTGTTCGAGGCGCAGGTCTTGGCCAACAAAGCCGCAACCGACCGAGCCCTTAAAGCCACCGGAATTAATTCCAAATTCAACCAGGCGCAAGAGTTACTCACCCCTTATGGGAATAATATTTCCCACGGAATGTTTTCTATTCAGCAATCTGATTTACATTGCTGCGATAATTAAAAAGTGGAAATGGATCCATAGCCATACCACCATGAGAAGCCGCGGCTAACATTTGAACGATATTTAATATTCCATTCGCCTAGGGCTATGCAACGATAGAGAGAAACAAAGTCTAGTACTGTCAGTTGAACTTTTCTCATGTATTGCAGAAATCGATTGTATTTGAAAAGCTTCCAGGAGGACGGCTTAAAAGTTCCATAACTAGGCCTGTAGGTCACCGATCATCTTGAAACAAACGCCAATCGATCTGTAAAAGCAAATGGTTTGCAATTAAAGATATTATACACGTCAAGAACTAAACTTGTGAAAGAAACGACGAAAATTGCTCATTTTATATTCATCCATGTCCTCCTGGGTTATCCTTTAAGGATATCCGGCTGTAATGGTGTCCATGTTGTTGATCAGACGATTTCAGTTCCATTTACTTAAAGTTTTGAGTTAGCTTTGCCTATTTGGCCCGGAAACCCAAGGGAAAGAGAGAAAATTACGTCAAATGTCATGAATTAGAGTTTGCTTCGAAATTGTACTACACTTGGAAATGGTGAGCTCATGGGACAATTTGGACAAATTTGATTGAAGATTTGTAAGAGGAAAGGTATTTAAGCTATAGGAAACGAACACATCAAGGACTAAACTCGTCAAAGAAACGTTTAGGACTGGGTTGGGTGTAGACGTAGTGTAACTTTTTCGCTATATACTATAATATATAGTATAAGAACGGATAGTAATTTAACCGGATACCTGATATTCGGTATGTAATAATACAGGATAGCCGGATATCTGGCCAAAGAAATGCATACTGAGAGGCATACATTCATGTTCTATCAAGCAAAAAAAATAACTCGGATAACTCCACGAGCAATTTTTCATAGAATGCCATTAAAATTGCTTGGCTTAGCTCATAGCATGCTATGGAAAGTGTTCTAGACCTGAGGCCCGAGGTTCAAGTCAAACTTCCCGGGAACGATGCAGGTTGAGAAAGCCCGCCAAACAATTTTGTTGGAAAGCGTAAAAATGAGCAGTGATGAAGACGGAGATTCTCCACCTACCAAGAAAATTTAAATATGTGAAGTTAATACTAGTGATTGATACTTTTTGGGAACGAGGTGGACAAGGTTAGGTTAGGTTAGTGGGCCATTGTAATGCCCGCCGGGGAAAGAGGCTGTCCCTTTACCCATTATAAAAAATAAATAAATAAATAAGATGTGTTTATAAGTGGTGTAATTAATTACTAATGGTGTACTGTAGATTTGCGCAGTGGCATAGGAAGTGGATAGTATCCTCAGCTTCCTCATCACCGCAGCCTCTACAAAGTTCTTCTTCTTGAATTGTCAACAATGGCACTGCCAACGAGCTTGACTTCTATTTTAAAACAGTTCGACCTGATCGGAATAGTGATCTCCTTGGACTTGTTGTTGTTGGTCGGTCAGTTTCCAATTTTGTCTAAATTTGCCAAGATTTACCTATATCTTTCATTTCCGTGTGTAAGCGCGTTTACAGCGAGAGTCCCTTTTCGAAAGCAGCATCGTTTACGAATGTTTATTACAACTCAATGCAGACACACACACTACACACAACTTGTTTTTATTGACCATAATTTGCCCTTAGTATTAGTACAAGCTTTCAGTAGGTAATCTGTACTAAAATTCTAATATTGGCAACGCAGACCCAGGTGCTCTTGCTTGCAGCGTGACCCATGACACTCAAGTTGGAATTTGGAATTTAACGATTTGGGCTCTTTTTCACAATTTGGAACAATAAACGCTTAAAACTTTTAAACTTTGAAGATGAGCTAATTACTTTTACATAAATTAATTACTCTGAAGTGGCTCATTGATACGCATTGATTGGTTTGTCACTGAGCGGATTTGGAACAGTTTTTGTACAAATAAAAAATCACATTGATGAATTTTTGTGCCAAAACTTGTAGGTACCTATAATTTTTTTGTTCAAATACTGACATTGGCACACAGCCGTGCCTGTGCTGAACGCGTGTTTTTAAAATTAGGGCTAATGAAAAAAAAACAAACCTGAACAGGTTTCTGCTGAATGCTTTCTGCATAAAATTTGATAACACGTACAGATTTGGAAGATTGGGAGATTGTTATAACTTTAAAAGAATTACCAATACAATAACTTGTTTGTTTTTTTGTGTTTACTTTTGATTTGAAGTTATTTCCTTAAGTTGCCCTTTTTCTTGCTACTTTTCAAAATTCTTCAACGGTAACGACGCATAACAACGCTGCTTGCTTGCATCTTCCGAAGGAAATGTAACTTCTTTAAATATTTTCTAAATTTCCCCTCCACTCACCTGGCCGAAGCCAAAGGTCTCCTCTGTCCCTCACTCCTCTCCCGTCCTTCCAACATAACAACATAATAATAAATAATAATATGTAATTATTTACTACTATTATTAATTTTATTTTATCAACTATATAAAATTCTCTGCTGAAAAGGTAAACTATCTTAAGTCAATTTTCATAGTTTTTCAGGAGAGCAAAAAAACATCAGAAAACCTAATTTAAAAGAATCCTCTAACTTTTAACTCTAAGGCAAGGGCTTTTTAGAAGGGAAATTTTGTCTCTTTTTTTCCTAGCCACGTTTCAAAACAATATTTTAAGAAATCAGCGAGATATGAGACAAAATGCCAATTTAAGATGATTTACCTTTAGCGTGTTTGCTCAATAAGAAATCTTAAGTTGAGATAAGATACTTTAGCAGATTTTGTGGAGTATCGATTTCAGTTCTTAAATAGACTTAAGATGAACTGCGCATTACAGTGCTTTTCAGGAAATGCTAATAATATTTTGAACAAAATATCTTAACTGAAATAAGACGTTTTTTTTACAAGTAGTATATCATCTTATGGGTATTTAAGATAATTTATTAAATATTAATACGCATTTTTATCAACTTAAGATGATTTTGATTTTCTATAACTCGGCATACAATTCAGATACAAGGACGAGGGTTTGGTACAACTATGCGTATTGAATAGTGGAATCTTTTGCAGTAAACTGTTAAAAATTTACTTAAGTCGACTTAAGATAGTTTACCTTTTCAGCAGAGAATTGTTTTAATTATTAATGTCGGGACGGCGCGAACGCCATTCCCGGCTACCAAAAATTGCACGAACGAGTTATTCGCATTAGGAACAATCGCGAAGGTCAATCCAGCCGTAGTGCAATGGCCAGACCTCACTCCGGGGGAACCGCCTTTATGATCACGGTAGCCCCTACGCCAGGTAAGTATGCTTTCTCACTCAAATCGATGTGGTCTAGTAGATTTCCAAACCAAAAGTAACTGTGAACTGTAAAAACAAATAGAAAAACAGAAAAATCGAATTACCCCAGTGCCAGTGACAGCAAAATAGAAAACTCCTTCCCCTTCCCGGCTGTGCATAGAACGTTCTCAGAAATAGGGGTTGAAAATAGAACCGCACAATTCAAATAGAAATATGTAATGCCTTCCCTTCATTCTGAGTGCAAGATTTACTTTTATCTTCTATGTGCACTGCCTGCACCCAAACAAACAAATCTTTGGCACGTAAATTAAGAATTATGCAAAACTCTGGAACGACCAGTCAATTCCGTTTTTGATTATCCTACTACTTTCCCATTCACAAAAAGGAATAACAAACTCATCTGGTAATTCGTTTTAATCACCACCAATTACTGCACCCGACAACAGGCACAGAGTAACAGCAGACTAATTCGGTGACCCCTTCAGGTCAGCCCAATGAAGGCAAAGCCGCACGCCGGCCGCCAGCATCGCCACACCACCAAATAATTGTCGTCAAAGACAAGCACGAAGTCATCGCTGGTTGTTGTTCCACAGATTGGCAGTCAGGGAGATGACAACTGACAAGTCATCACCTACTCGTTTACTCGTTTGGCCTGATCTTCGATTAATTAAGTGTAACCCCATGAGGAAGACAGTTGTATCGTCGGATGGGTAGGTAGGTAGGTATTTATATATAGATCGAAGTTCCAGTCTTGTGAATGGACATGAATTACGCACAAACGCAGAGCTAATTGCGACCTATTGTTCCTAGATACGGACGGATGGGCGGGTGATCTATTTGTGCGTCTTTTAATCCGTTCTTAAGTGATGTTAATGAATTAAGACAGAAAGCGGGTCATTAAAGTTCTTGACCCATCCAAACGAGGCGGTGGGATAGGGGTTTCACTCGGATGGGAATTTTGTGTTTGTTTTTCTCTATACCTATCTAGCTTTGGGTGTGTTGTTTCTTGTATGCCTTTGCATAAATCGTTGGGCTGACTTTCATTTTGCAATCGATTCATCATATTTCGATTTTCGATGACTAAGTTCGGTTGGGCGCATCGAAAGCACTGTCAAATGGCGAAGTGTCGTGTGTGCGGGAGCAAAGTGCAATTAAACAATTAAAATGACCGGAAAAACAATAAGTAATAGTCTGCAGTTTTCGTTGAATTTGTTGACATTATCAATTGCAAGTGACATCGGGTGTAGGAAGAATGGGTTTGATTGTTTGAACCTTTGTTGGTGCATACGGACTTTTTGGAATTAAAATAGGAAAGGGACTGAATTTAGCGGTTGATGTTGTTTTTTGTGTTGTTTTGGCTTTTTGTTAGTCTCGGCCACCGAGCCGTCAGCTATGGTCAAAAACAAACCTAGCTTGGCGAAGTTGCTTCAATCAATAGGTCATGGTTAAAAGTATATATTGGTAATACTTTTGATCCTACATTTGTATTATTTTGTAGCCTGGTTAAGACTTAAGAATTAACCCTCTGTGCGGAACCTGACCATGTGGGAATAGAGGGTAATGAAATGGCCGACTCCCAAGCAAGAAAGGGAGCATCAGAAACGTTCATAGGTCCTGAACCATTCTGCGGAATAGAGGATCACACCACCAAGGAAGAATTTAGGAAAATAGGGAAAGAAAACTGGGCAAGAACCTGACATGGCACTCAGAGCATGAAGCAGATAAAGAAACTTCTGCGACAATAGATACAACGCCAAGCTTGCATCGGCATGAGTAAAAATAGCCTCCGCATCCGAACGGGCTTCTTAACGGGGCATTGTAGACTCAAGAAACAACTCTGGAAGCTGGATATATCTAAAGAATTTGTTTGCCGATTCTGCGATGATTGAAATTACATAACACTGACCCACAAAAGACTGAAATACTTGGGAAAGTACCAATTATCATTCTAATGAGGAAATACTGTCACTGAAGCCAGCTCTCATACTTAAATTCTTAAAGGAAACTGGACTAGAGAGAGTGCTAAAGGACAGATTTCTTCCGAGAAGGATAAACAAGAGTACAAGAACCACCTAAAATGATTCCGAAAGGAATAATAATGTAAAGGGAACTCTTATGTCTTATGAGGGAATGTACCTCTCTGAGGCGTAAGCAGGGAGTACACAGTACAATAACCCCTTTTACATTATAATAATGAGCAATAAGAGTCAGTTTGAGCACGTCCTATTCACTGTGGTATTTAGTGGATTATTTGGATAACGTTTTTTTTTAAAGGAAAAATGATTAAAAACTGCAAATAAGTAAAAGAGTCTTGTAAGAAGACTACTTGAAATGAAAAAAATTATGAAATGAAAAAAAAATGAAAAAAATATATTCTTCTAAGAAATAAGTAAATTTAAGCTCAAGGTATTCTTGTAAGACATAATATTTATTTACATTTTTTTCTTTAAGTTACTGAAAGATCAGGAAAGTCTGGAAATATTTGCCTCACAAATAAAGCTCTTACATCCAAAAAAGTAGGTTAGGTTAGGTTAGTGGGTTGGCAGGACAGGAGAAAGCTGTACGTGATACACTTAGATCAATGTAGATCCGTTGTGATCCTCCTAGAGGTTTATGACCCCTAAACCAACCCGTTTTATTTACAAATTTAAGTAGATCATTAATGGACCTGTCTGAAAGTTCCTCTAAATCCTCGAAGAAGAAGATGTGGCAGAGCGCTGGGCAGTGACAAAGAAAGTGTTGCGTGTCCTCATGCACCTCGTCGTCAGGGCATCCTCTTCACAGGTCATATGTACTGATTCCCATCTTCTTGGTATGGTATTTCAGTGTATTGTGTCCCGTGATCTTGCCCACAATAGAGGACAATGATTTCTTGTTCAATTGTAAGATTTTTTCAGTTTTCTGTTTGTTGTAGATTGTTCAAATTTTCCTGGTCACAGGAATCGAGCTTGCTCCATCTCTCATTAGTATTTTGTTCCCAATCGTCTGTCTGCGATTACAAGGGCGAATCATTACTGCGGTGTCGGCCTGTTGTAGATCATGGAAAGACCCTCTTCTTGCCAGCTCATCAGCTTTTTCATTTTCAGACACACCTTTGTGCCCGGGAACCCAGTCTTACGTTAAAGCTGCGCGCCAAGAGCCCGTAGCGACTTACAAGCTTTGATCTTAACTCAACGGCAGAGAACGCTTTTATTGCCGCTTGACTGTCAATGAAAAAGGTGATATCTGCATGAGGTATTGCGTATTGCCATCATTGCAACCTGTTTAGCAGCTGTTGTCACTGGCAGTACCTCAGCTTGGAGTACGCTGCTGTTATCCAGAAGCCTGATTGAACTGAATAGTCCGAGACATTCCGTGTTTAAACCCGCGCCAACGGTAATTTCCATCTTTGATCCATCCGTGTACTTATATAGGTATGGTTGATCCAATGGATGTTGGTTGATCTTCATACCATTCGTCCCTGCTGGGAAAGCACGTGGTAAATGGCCTTGTGAAATCTAGCCGGAAAGTAGAATAGTCCGTGCATAAATTATTGTCTGTGTATTTGTTCAGAATTTGTGCAGAATGTGCAGTCAGGCTGTGTTTCCAGTTTTTGGTCTGGCTTTACCGAAGGTCTAGGGTCTTTGGGTCTAGAGGTTTGAGATTGAGTATGCCAGAACATTACAGCAAATGGTGACCGCTATAGAGTCATGATTACTGACTTTTTCGTTCATCAATTGAATAACCATGATGCCCATGAACTGTGGTTTCAACAAGACGGCGCAACATGTCACACGGCTTGTGCCACAATTGATTTATTGAAGGAAACTTTTGGTAGGTAACCGCACATAGTTTCACGTTGCGGTCCCGTGGATTGGCTTCCAAGATCGTGCGATTTAACGTCCCTTGACTATTTTCTGTGGGCATATGTAAAGTCGTTAGTCTACGGCGATAAGCCCGAAACGGTTGACCACTTGGAGGACAAATTCGCACCGTTATTGCCGATAGGTTTACGGCCACAAATGTTGGTAAAAGTCATCGAAAATTGGACCTTTGTCTGAAATCGGACTTGGAAAACGGGTAGGACAACGATCCGAAAAATTACCATTCACAATTTATATTAGGTTGCTAGTCGCAGCTTTTTTTAGTCTCGGCTTGATGACCCACGTATGATTGAATACAGACCTAGCTTAACGAAGTTCCCTAAACTTGATCTTCCTTCTTCTATCACACATGTAGGAACATGTAAACTCAGTCTCTTAACGCTTCCCCTCGAGGATCGTGTTGGTTTCCGGTTGCAGGAGATCATTTATTTCCGCGTCATCACGAAAGTCCACCACATTCCATTTATCATATGATCAACTAGTGCCCCCAAAGATGTAACGCGCCAAATTTGACTACACATCCAATTACGGTCACCAAATACCTCTATCCATGTCCTGCTAATGTAAACTTTAATGATTCAATTTGTCCCCCATTGATTGCAGTTTGAAGATAAATTGTCATAAAAATTGCAATCACTGCGTTCTGGTTTCAAAGAAATCACAAGAAGATACCCAAAGCGAAAGAACACTTTGACATGCAAAACCGCAATAAAGATTCCCAATCGTGCGGAGAACTTTCTAGCGCGCGGTCTTCTTAAGCGCCACACTGGTAGATTGGTGCGGTGCGCCATCAAAATAATTATAGCTCTCATAACCGCGCATGGAAAATCCTCAGCTGTAACGATATTTTATCGCTCTCAGCGACAGCTGGGCAATTACCAGGCAAACACCATTAACACTGGCATCATTACGATCCGCAATGATACATAAATCATAAAACATCTATCGAAACTAACAACCTCCTTCGGTTCCTTTGGCTTCGGCTTTGGCCGATAACCACGATAACCTTCCAAATCAATTTGAATTCAGATTTCTCTCTTGCCAAAGAGTCTTCGGTTGTTTTTTCTTTCCTATGCCAAAGAAATAGAATTCATATTTTTCCTTGTAGTTTGAGGATATATAAACTTGTTTCAGGATTAAACCAGATACTCGTGATGATAGCGAAAACAAGAAGAAAACAAAAAACGTCGTGGCGTCTTCACTAGATATATTTATCTAATGCCGGCGCATGGTGCGCCTGTGCGCAGTGCATACCGGCAAAGCGAACGAACATACGGAGTGCTATCTATCCAACCGGTAAATGTATCCCTGGGGGCAATCAAGCAATGACATAGGTGCTGCTGGTGCAGGGACTAAAGAGGAAGACATAATTCGCCAATCACGATTTCGAACCATATAACCTACTCTACCCCTAATGATCTGGCTAATGTATCCAGTTGCCTGACATTCACCGAAAATCCACCGCCATATGGTGTGGGTATCTGAAAGATGCCGAGATATACATTCTCTTCTAACGGCATCGACGACGACGGCGGCACGGTGAACGTCAAGCATTTGCATTGCGCGAAGGAGATTATTTCTGATGCTGCGGCAGTTTCGTATTCCTTGGTAACTTTCTGTGTTCGAGTGGAGTCACCCGCACTTGTGGTGAACAGTGGGAGTTGTCGATCAAAATTGGGCAAGGGACTTTTTTTCTGTTCTTGTTTGGAGTAGAGCTGCCGATTAATTTATCAGCCACTTTAAAACTGCAGATCTTCCTCAATTTGGTCACGAAGTTAATAAAATTGTGGGATAAGAATTCGAGGAGGTTTTTGGGACTCTGCCAACTATAGAGTTCCACTGACGAGGGGATTTTGAACGCGCCCATCAATTTGTTTATTTATTTAAAAGAACAAAATCTTTTATAGACATGATTCCACATTTATGACACATTGGAACAAAGTAAAAGTCAAGCAAATGTCAAGTAATTTTCTCTTTATAGAGGCAACTGACAAGTAAAAACTTGATTTAAATGACATTTGCATTATAAGCTGACAAAAACCCGTTTATTTATGAAGATGGACCGTAGTTTTGTCCGGTAGATTGGTCTACTCCAAAAAGTCGAGAGCTCGTTGGTCAAATGAAGGAACGTTAATGTTAAAAACGGCTTAGGGTGTTGAACCAATTTTTCTATTAGAACCCTATGAAATAAAGACCATTCAGGCCACTGTTCTCATCCTAACCTCCAATGATTCTATGTTAATCAATTCTTACCGAGAGGTTGAAAAGTCCTCTTTAAGTGCAAGAATTTAATCTCTTTTTTGTAAAGAGTCAACTCTATAGATATACAAGAAGAGACAACACAAAATAGGGGCATATTTTAGTACAGACTGCGTAAATTCGAATTTCGAACATTCAAAGACTCAGTAGCAATTGTCTTAACATTTTCCATGTTCTATTTGTCTTGATTGTGATGGACTGAACATATGGTAGTTAAACGATAAATCGTTGATTTAATAAACACGGAGAATGACTCTACCATCAAAAGCAAACGTCGTACACATGACAGGTGATTTACAGCGAAAAATGTTATGAGTTATGACAGAACACCCAGGAATGTTTAAGAGGAGGTTGCTTTCAGAGCATCAAGACAGCATTTCTGAATATTTGAATTTAACAGGTGAAAAGGACAAATATCATTTCCCGGCATATAAATCTTAAAGCCATTTGAAAACGTTATACATATAAGAATCATTCACAAACAGGAAAAAGAGTAGTCTTCCTTGACGCGAAGTCTGGCATGATTTTTTTGTGACGTGCCTGAGTCAAGCTTCCGCGCCCTTTGGCGAGCTAAGGCAAGCAGTGCGTTACAAAATGACTACGAAGGTTTACATTTTGCAATCCATCCGAGAGAAAATAAAAAAGCTATTTTAAGTGGAAGATTGGAAAACATAGGCTTGTAAGTTTTTGAAGCAATAATTTATGGTATCAACAAATTATCCAGACTGATATTTTAAACACCTAAAAACAATATTTATACCCATTTTGCTTTAGTCCTTTACCTTTACTGATTTAAGAAACCACGATTCACGAAATTTATATGAAAAGTAAACGATTGGTTACAGTTGAAGTCTTTTAACCACAGCCGCATGCTGATTAGGCCCAGGTCCAAGCTGGACTGTAGCGCCACCTAAGTAAGTATGCTGATAAATGCAACCAAGGGACTTACAGTAGAAATTTAATCTTTCAGTAGCTAGCGAGTCAACAGCTTTTAAATAGAAGATTACTTACATATGATGCTTCTATATACTTTTTTTTAATTTTATTTCTCCTACCGAGATTAAAAATAAGATTTTTAGAAGAAGCTTTCCAAACATCAGATGGGAATGTAAAGGAAACGCATAGTTCTTAAGAAGGAACCCCACAAGAGGACCAGATTAAAGGCTAGAATCCCAGCCGCTTCATTTTTAAACACATTGGGCCTCATCCATTTTTAACCTTTAAGCTTAGTACGCTGCTCGAGCTAAACTCCTAGCTAAATTTTGACATAGAAAGCCCTGTGGATAAATGTCACAAAAAACAGCTGTTCTTTGAAAAAAAACTCCCTTTATTCAAAATCTACAAGTCTTCATGTCGATGGTTGTTGCTCCACCACCATCGCTAGCTTTTTCTGAGGACTTCTCTGTTATTTAAATGAAAGACTCAAGCTCCCGGTACTCCTCATCGATATATTCATTAAAATCACTCATCTTTACACAGCAGAACAACAGAGCAGAGCAATCTGTCAAAATTTAGCTTGAACAAAATGTGCCGACCCATTAAATGGGTGCGCTAAATTTTGACAGATACATGAAGAACACTCGGAAACACAAGTTTGATTTTAAGCTCGAGCTGCGTACCACGGGTTGTCGTTGCCTTTAGAAAATTCCGTATTGTTTAAAAGAGTAGAATGGGAATCATCAAGGTGATTGACAAATTGCTCATCAATCAAAAAGACATAAATGATTGGAAAAAAAACATGCAAAGTTACTACAAATAGTATCGGAAGAATCAACAAGATGTCCCTTAAAAGACTGTGAGGTTTGAAAGCTATCACTTTCGTTTTTGAAATTAATAAATAACTAAAATGTATCCAGCCTAGAACAAAGACTTTTCTTTATTTCATGTATTAACACAAGGTACGCATAGTAGTGGGCTTTCTCAACTCAAACTTAAGCCCTCTAATATCTTTATTTTTAGATGGAAGTCTGAGTCTTACTTCTTTCTATTTAGATGGCTAAAGTCTGAGTGTAACTGCTTTCTATTTAGAGGTCTAAGGTCTGAGTTGAAAACGGATATCTACCTCACTGGCCATAGACTGCAACGCCACTTTCTATAAGCTCGATTTTTTAATGTTTTTATGATGCGATCAATTTCGTTGTCAATGTTACAATTCTATAACCAATTATTTAAAAAGTTCTTCTTCCTTCTATAGTCCTTTCTACTGAGAAACAGAAGGAAAGTTACAGATTACTAGAACGTCCTCATAGGCAACTTCACTTACGCCAAACACAGAAGTATAAGATCAATCAAAACTGGTGACCCCACTGTGCTTAGCTCTTGATCGTATCTTTCACTTGTATTCTCTACATCTTACTCCACCTTTCCAGTATAGGTACGTGTATGAGAACAGAGAACAGAGAAACACTAAGCCCTTCTTCCAGCTCCTACCAATTCCATCACGATCACCGATCTCCATCGCACGTCTTTAAGCCACAATAACAAGTTCGAGTCTCCCGGTCAGCCAGTTCACCCTCACTTCCAATTCAACACCCAAGACCCAACCAGGCACCTTTTCCCTTCCATAAAATTGGTGTTAGTACGAGAGCGCACTGACGACGACGACGCTCCGTCCAAGTCTTAATGAATTGTATGCCGCTTGCTGGAAAGTAACCACTTTGCTTGCTAGCGCACCAGCACCAGTCTATCGTAGTAACTCGTCGCGTTCGGTTCGGTGCTCGGAAGATACTCTTCGAACTTGTGGAATATACAACGCAGCCAAGTTGGGCGTTGTCGCGCCTACCTCGAAACAGTGGTTACTTATACACCTTCAACGGATTTCGAAATTTCGCACCGCGCACGTTATCAACAATTCGCAGTGATTAGATTAGATACGCTTATCTTAGTGGTGCGTGTAGTAAAAAAAAGTATCTAGATACAAAGCAAATGGGAAAATAGTTAGCCAATACACCTGTGTGTTCTTTTCAAGTGCTATCTACAGAGGTACAGTGTGATTTAGTGACGAATTCAAAATCGGTTAGTGAAAGTGTTCTTCTACACAACAAAGGTAAAGTGCACCCGCGCTGCGCCAACAATCGGACAGGAGGAAGAAGCGAAAAAGGTCAGTGAACTGGGTATAACTGCAACCGTTGTTAAATGGCGGGCAAGTCCTTGTTCTACATTTCGAAAAAAGGCATTATTTCCATGTCCACCATATTGGCTGTTACTCTCTCTCTGGGTGAATGTATTTAAAGCACACCCATACCAATGTACGTACTACCAACTGCAACACACACTCTCATAGTTGACTGCGGCATGGGGGAGGTGGAATATTATTCTTACCTGGCTTTTGTTTGTTGTTATTACCACACACAGCACAGCGCACAGGTATGGCTGACAGGTGTTGCCAGACGGATTTGATTTGATGCAGCCGAGTGCCGACTACCGAGTGATTCATATCGAGTATCGAGTATAATCTGTTTTGTTGACAGTAGTGACACACAATCGTGCATAGTTTATCAGACGCAGTATGGATTTTATTTGTTTCTGATAATAATGAACGTGACTAATTACGGGGATGACGGCGATGAGTTTGTTTATAGTTTTTTGCAAGGTTATGTAATTTGAAAACCAATAACCTGCTGATTGTTGAAATTTGTTGCATTTTTACGAAATGCACGTCTCGATTGAGTGAAAGATTGATCTTGAGGCTATCAAATTTTGACAAAAAATTTAAATTCATTGAATAAAATAACAAAAGACATTAATTGTTCTATAGATAAGCTTTGTGGACATAAATGATTGCTGATAGAAAGACTCGTGTATTTTTAACTTTTAAGTAGCAGCCAATTCTGAGAAGTGTCAAAAAATAATTGATTAAAGTGAAATAGACCGTAGATAATTCTATAGTAGATATTCCGAGTAGCTTAACGAGATTATTCCTCGAAATGTGAAATTTGAGGGCCTCACAAGTCACAAGTATAACATTCATAAGCAAGGTTATAGAATTTAAAAAAAAAGGTTTAATGTGACAAGCAAACTTTGGAGAAGATGCTTCTTGAAGACTTCTTTAAGAGACCTATACAAGTAATTCAAGTGCGGGACTAAAGTCTATCGGCAAGCATCTAGGGCGCCCTTATAGCTTTCTAACTTCAATACGTTCGTCTTTTAGGAGAGAAGTATTTACTAAGCAAACAAAAGTCTATTCATGCATCAACAAGAAGTTTGTTGATCCAAATAGCTGAGAATTTTGCAGGCGTATAGGTATCCTTGAGTTGATGTACATTTATAACAGGCGCGCATGTAAAATCCTAAAAATTCAGTGACGTATTGCTCGCTCGCGGATGCGGTATTTCGACCCAGGACTTGTGTTCCCTATACTTTAATGTGCAACAAAATACCAATCGCGTAAGCTCGTCATAACTAAAAATAAATAACAGGTCCGTGGGACCCAAGGCCTAGCTTCTCAAAACCATTAGTTTTGTGTGAGTTTTAAATTTTTGGGACGAATGGAAGGGATCTACAATTTTACGCCGAGTCCAAAGGGATAATTGAGAAGCTCTTCATGACAGTTATACTCTCGGATGTTTGTGTTCACGAGAGGTGGCGCAGTCGAAGAAAAACTTAAGATGTTATTTGGTTCTTTCGGGTTTCGAACCGGGAACCCCTCGCTAAGTAGTCCAACACACTAACTCTTAGTAACAGCGCCACTAATGTCAACGCGAAGTTTGGCGATGCAAAAAGTTGCCAGGAATGCATAGCGGTTTTCTTAAGGACAGCACTTCATAGTGTTCCCTACTTAAAAATAAATAAAAGCAAATAGTTGGCTTAAAAGGTCCGTACTCCGTAAGCGACCTAAGGCTTTCATTTTTGAGACAAATGTGACGAATGAGTCCAAACGGCTAATTGAGAAGCTCCTTCATGACAGGTTTACTCTCGAATGCTTGTCAGACTTTGTCGGAAAAAACCTTAAAATGTAACTTTGGCACTTTCGGGCATCGAACCTAGGACTCTTCGCTTAGTTGAGCCGCTGTGCCAGTGAAGTCTGTCCAACACACTATCCAAATGTCAAAAATATGACCTAAACAAAAACAAATAAATATTATGAAATTATGAATTAAACCCAAGTTTAAGTAGATACTTAAAATGGACTCCGGAGTGCAGTTTAAATTAAATCGGATTAAACGCTGTCAAGTTTAAAAAAATGAGCTTATGTTAGGTATAGTAAAAAGTAGATAGGCTATTGGATTTCTATTAAAATTAACCAATCCTTATAAAGGGAAAACAACTTTGCGGTCTTGAATAAGTATGCTGAAGCCTGAGTTTAAATAAACTTTACTTTATTGGTCGGTATGGCTCTGTTAGGGTCGAAGGTTACCTTTGTTTGTTTCTAATTCAAATTCATAAAAAGACAGAAATATACCTAGCCATTGGCCTTACAGAGGGAGCGTTCGTGTCTTCCACAATAAGGTAAAGCACAAAGCAACCTGGCCCAAAATCTGGCAAAAAGTAGAAGAGGCAATTTAAAGTGGTGGCTGTCACATGCAAAAAGGACTGTCACGTCTTAGGCCCCAACGATGGAAACACCTCACAAATAACTGATTATCTCTGTGAATTATTCATAAAAACCTTCAACAAGCAAGTCTACAGAAATTTCACAAAGGACTGAATTAATTTAGAAATCAAATTTCATTTAAAAAAAATCCCAAACCCAAGGTTTTTGTTAAATAACTTACAACATTCCAAAGGTATCCCTCTAATTAAATGTCCCACACGTAAAGTTCTCTTCAATTAACACCTGCCTGGCAACTCCCTCCTCTTAACCCTCTTTTCACAATGTATCGTATAACGTATACCGTCACCGTGTACGACTATCTGACTTCTACCGCGATACCGATATTCTTTTTGGTATTTTGTTTCATTGTTTGGTTTATTTTTGTAGACGGGTTTCTTGCCGAGCGCCTTATAAAGAGCTAGCAATTCCGAAACAGAAATTAATTCGAAAGAGTGAACGTTTTACAAATGACGTCAGGTTAGAGTAGAGCATAAAAGCTGATACTTACCAACTTACCGAGCGCGGTTACGTGTGAGAAAACCAGTTACTACTAGGTTGGTATTTTTCTTCTTGTTTTTGTTTCGTTTCGGTTTTTTCTCTCTGTGGACGTTGGCATGTTGCAACATTTGGTAAACAAGATGGAAATTACATGCATAGCTAGAAAGAAGCCCGAAAAAACTTCTGTCAGCCGTTAAATGTTCACACGTAGTGTTCTACACTATATACCTATACATTTGTACAAAGTGCAATTGTTAATGGCTTCTGCAACGGCCCATAAGAAAACCACTGAGGTGGGTATGGGAAAGATTTCTCTTCAATTAAAATTCAAAGTGCGTACGCAAACTGACGTTTGACCGGAAACGTGCGTGGAATGTCAGCAACCATTCGATGCATCCTTTTTGCAATAGGTAGGTAGATAAAAAAAGAAAAATTTATTCAAAGCGAACAAGTTTAGCGTTGGTAGTGAACTAGTGCGTAAAAATGTTCGCGGATGTAATTTGTTATCGACTAGATGAGAGCGCCACCTTAGAGTGATGTTGACAACATTCGGATGTCTAACTGGTTTTTGTGGATCAATTTTCTTTTTTGTTTTCTTTTTTCTTGCTGATGGATTGATGTGGTTGCAAACTGTGATGAGCACTCTTATTGACAGTGCGTGAGTTCTTAAGCTTGTAAGGTAGTACTTGAGTGAATTGCCAATGACGTTAAAGAATACAGATTAGCTACACACACACACACTGCTCTGATGCTTTATGAAAATAGATTAATTTTAAGCCTCGAGGTGAATGACGCATTTGGAGATTTCATTATGCGATTTTATTGTTGGTGGAAAGATACTCAGTTGGCAGTTGAATTTGACATCGGACACTTGAATTTTGCGCCATAACTAAAATGAGAAACTGTAGGTGTGTTCCCTTACTTTTTGGCAAATTTCGGCAAAATGTCAGATATCACAGAGTGGGGATATATTCTATAAAAAAAGTGAATATAACCAAAAAGTACAGGAACGAAAGTTTTTCATGACGTTTCTTAAAAACATGAAACGTCAGTTTTGCAGACGTTAAAAAACACTCGGACACAGTTTAATATTTATTTTTCTTGCCAATTTATCCATTTTAAATAACAAATTTCAGCACGCAATAAACCAAACCGAAATAAACAGCCAATTCAAATTATTGACTTTTGAGAGTTTTGACAGCTAAAGTCAGTTATAACAAACTAGCCGAAAGAAATTTCTTGGGCTATTATTTGCAGGTTTTTTTATGAATGGGGATATGGTTTGTTCTCTCTTTGTGGCTCCCTTCTACCAAAATTTTGCGTAACACCGCGTCTCCACGAGCAATAGTTCATAGAACGCCATATAGTAAGCTATGAAAATTGCTCGTGGAGACCACAAATAGTATTCTATGAAAAATGGCATTCTATGTATTGCTCAGCTCATAGCTTGCTATCGATAGTATTCTATGAGCTGTCATTTTTGTTTTTGTGAAGTTCGAAATTTGAATTTTTTCCGCGATGGCTGAGTGGCGAATGGAAGAAATAATTAAATTTATTAATAATTATAGAAAATTCGAATGTTTATGGAATTATAAGAGTGCGGAATACAAAAGACTGGATTTTCTGCAATTCTTTTAACTCCTTTAATGCCTCTAATGCGAGAACGCAACGATATGCTCTGCTCTGCGACATTTCAACGAATGAAATAGTAAGCTATGAAATGCCCACCCTACACTTTATTGCATACTATCATTATTTCTTTCTATGAAAAATGACAGATGGCAAGCTATGAAATATTGCTCGTGGAGACGCGGTGTAAAGAAACGGATTTTGACTAAATTTGACTAATGTGTTCGAATTCATTATCGTTGGCGAACAGACCTTGTGTATGAATCTTTCTACGGCGTTTTCTATCAAAAGGGAAGCAGTTCTTATTCATTTGTGGATTTGTCATATGCGGCAGACTTTAGCAAGAACTATGAAGCTTTGTAGGCACGTGATGGTACGTCTGATGACAGATCGCATTGAATATTAATAAAGACAGTAACAAAGAATACTAAGATCTAAGACCCCTAACTCGTAACTCTCTCTCGCACCTGGTCCCTCGATTCTATTAAATATCGTTCTTGTATCGTGTATGTCAATTAGAATCAGTGTGGGGTGAAATAAAATACAAACCATAAAAAATACCGTCAACCAGCCGTGATGGAATGTGACATAGAGTTCGGGAATACCCTATTTCAATATTGCCGAATTGGTTATTTATAAAAAACATATTGTTTTCTTTGTCTATAAGTAGTTGTCAATATACTCAGTCATTACAGTTTCCCATCTGTCAGCTGTTAAATTGACTAACGTCGCTGTTCTTTTTTTTGACAAATCCACTCGAATTTGATGGGAATATTCGTGCAGACTTCTACTTCCTTCCTTTGAAACGAAGTATAATAAAACATAAACAACACAATGGCCGATTACCGTTTGCGTTAATCTTCTCCCATGGCAATTAACAAAATGTTTTTATTATTCCTCAGAACAAAGATTTTCTTCCCGACGGACGTCTAGCTAATGATAGTTTAACTGTCAGTAGACGTAATCTTGCACATGGTGAAAGTATTAGATGTAACGTGAACGCAGGAAGCCATAAAAGTATCTTAACACGGCTTACTTGGGTATGAAAAGTGAATTTCACATTGATCCGTGATAAAGTTATGGCGTTTTGCAAGATTTTATGGGTTTCGGAAATCGAAAGCTAGATCAATTACCTACAGATAGAGACAGTTGTGAAACCAAAGTGGGTAGCGATTGTGGGGATTGCGGTTTTGACTGAAAGGGTAGTGTGTCAAATCACAAATGTAACAGATTGACTTGAAGTGAAATAGGGGACGTTCAGGTATATAGTTTAGTAACTTTGACAGCTGGCTGACTTGATGTGTCTAAGTTTTGATTCGCTTGGATCGGTCACGTGGCAAGCTTTATCAGTTGACATTTATAGAGGAAAAGTGGACGAATCTAGTCAAGAAATTTGTGACTGAATATACTAAAATGACAGTTCGTATATTTTGTTTGAAGAAAAGTGACATAAGGTAACTAGATTTTTGAATGTACCCCCTATAGCCAGTGATAACTGAATGCGAATGCACCGTTTATGTAACTTGCACATTCCTTAATCGAAATGTCAGAAATAACTACCTAATTGATGTTCTTTAATGCACTAGAATATCAAATTGTTCCTGTCACAGCGCCTGCAGAGTCGCTCTTAATCTACATTACTTTAAATACAGAAATTCGCAATTCTGTACAAAGATATTCCTGGCAATTCTAAAATGTTTACCCCAAACTGTCAGATTTTATTTCCAGTCAATAAAATATAGTTATGTAAATCAAAAATCGGGCAGTAAAAAATTCATCCGAACCTAACCTCAATATAGGAATTGCAATTCGAAATAAAAACCGAAATTCACAAAACATCTGCGAAATTAAATGTAAATGAAACGTCAAAATTTGCAACTGTTCGCCTCAGTTCGCAGCCCACTGTAATAACATCTACCAAAAACCAATTAAAACTCCATTCAGACATGAGACACTGTACACCTACATTCAGACGGTTTCTGGTTTCTGCACGCAAGGTAACTACACAAATCTGATCAATTAGTAAGCCACCCAGATTTCACGGAAGACATGGCAAATAAGAACACATTCCACGATCTCCCTGTCGTCAAATTTACGATGACTTTTATGCACGCAAAGTGAGAGTGCAGTGGAGGGTTCCCAATCAAATCTGCGTGCAACGTAAAACTATACCTACATAAAATTTATGGTAATTGCATTTGTTGAATCTATTTCTCTTTCCATTTTCTCTGATTTTCTTTATGGTTGCGTTTTATTTTTTTTCTTCAAGTGAATTTAGTCATTAAAAAGGAAAATGCAAAGAGAACCAAACCGCACTGAATGCAAAACAGAAACTGGGACAAAAAAACAGTTTTCATTGTGGTAATAGAGCAAAGAAAGAAATAACAAAGATGAGTGAGGTTCGTAGGGAATACATTATGAACTGTAATTAATAAATGAATGAGAGAGTTGTCAGAAAATGAAAGCCAACAATAGGTGTGTTTTTTTGAGATTCTACCTAGTAAAGAAGGATTTTAAGCACGCAATTACAATGGCCGCGTTCCACTGCCCGCTAGATGAATGGCGGGTTGTCAAACTTCATATAAAAAATTGACATTTTACCAAAAGTGCTAGACGTCTAGCGCGAACGGTGAAATGTCAATTTTTTTGTGATGCATATACCTGCCGCAAGTCAATGTCAATGGAACGCGGCCAATAACTACGTCTTAATTGACATTTCCGAAATTCACAGTAGGTGGCAAAGTGGAAGTGATTTGACAGAGGCAACTTTTATTGGAACCTTTCAGGTGAAGTGGGTGGAAATTGCAAGTTTTATATTTTATTTTATACCATTTAAGTACAAATGTGACTGGAACCAAATTTTCGCTGATTCTTCTACTAAAAAACACACCTAATGTCATCTGTCAACAATGTGTTTGGTGAAAAGTAGGCAATTCATGCTATAGGGGAGAGGGGGACACCTTTTAACGTGCGATACCTTTGAACAGCACTAATAAAATCTTATTAAAAAAATATTTGAGCGCGTCTTTCTTTAAACGTCAAGGGCTTTTGGGGGGTACCTTTAAAAATAAGGACCAGTCTTCATTCAAAAAATAATAATAAATCAAAATCTTAATAAAACAGATAGAATTATGCATTTAAACTACAAGATGAGTTCCATTTCTAAAAGGAAAAGAAGTTCCAGATCAATTATTCATGACACTTGGAAGCAAAAAAGGTGCCCTCTCTCCACTATTACGTATTCAATGTTAAAACTGACAGAACACGCAATTTTATTTAATTACTTTTTAGCAAGTTTCCATAATCAATTCCCCTTCCATTTAATTTCAGACTTACAAACGCATCCGATCAACACAATTCAGAGAATGCTGTCAACCAACACACGCCTAATAAAAACGAGTTACATATAAACACACACAAAGGCGATATGAGAATTTGTCAATTTCAATGCTCACCGTCATTTAATAAACAAAACTAACAAAAACCCACAACAAAAAATGCACCTACATTTGAAATCCTCCTCAAATCCCGTCTCCTGCGAGATGGACAGGAGACTAAAACGAAACTTTAAATATCGCGATAAACTAAAACCGTGGCTGTCATTAGTCCTAGTTAGTTTTATAGTTTTATCTGGTAATTTAATTGCGGTCGATGCCCAAACGAGAGATCCACGATTCTATTCGAGGCCTGGTGTCGATCCGCCATATCCGTATCCATATCCTAATCCAGGTGATCCGGACTATAGGTAAGAACAAGTCTTTGAATTATTGCATGAATGGCTGATAAAATTTGTAACAATTTTCAGGACCTACCTATTTAACGACCGTCGTTATGGTCACTATCCGCCAAACGGGTATGGCGCCAATTATCCCGGACGCAACTCACCGGGACAATATCCGCAGGGAATGCCAAATGAACAGGGATTCCGTTTCGATCCGGTAAGTTGGGAAGAAGGAACCATAGGTTTATAGTATAATCCAGCTTAAGCCAACGTCCGACTGCATTGAAACATAGTAGGATATGTCATCCATTTCAAGCGTTTGTCTAAATTTATTTTAGTTCAATTTTGACACTTGCTTAAGTTCACTTAATTCGACTAAGTTACTGAAAGTTGAAGCTTTCAAAGGGCAAGGCGGAATGGAGTCTCTTTCACTGTGTCTTGTGTTGCAAATAATTGCAGACACGTCACAAGTGTCAAAAGAAAAAATTCCTTGAACTTTCGTGAATTTAAATTTGACAGCGCGATTGACACTTAACGTCACGTAGTGCTTATGCATTTTTTTGTATCGCAAATTCATCTTCCATCTGCCACGATACAAATTCCCACACTAATCACCCAATCCCCAAGCCCATTGTGGAGAACAATCGTCTTAATTTACGTACTTGTGTACATTTGTGTATAAATCACACTGGATATCGAGATTCGTCATTCGCTTCAATCTGCCCGAATCAGTTTTCGCTTTAGAGCTGCCATAGTGGCATAGAGTCTATAATTGAAATCAGGTTCTCAATTCTCTGTGTATTGCCGCATGATTCACGTACTTATCTTTGCGATATGCGCGAGCACATGGTCGGTGGAGCTTCTGGCGCTTGATCTATGCATACAAGTCTATACTTGGAAAAACAATCAGCCACTGTTGTTGCGTGTTCTGACCTTAATGACCGATCTTTGTCTACTACAAATGGAAATAAGTATATGACACATGGCGGTGGATCAAATTAGATTGATTTCATTCAGATTCAAGTGGTGATGCATAGCGGGAAATGTGTCGCCATTGAAAAAAATGGTAGAATGCTGCTTTTTGAAACTTGTTTAAGAAAAACGCAGGAGCAAACGTCTAAGCCAGTGGGAAAGAGAAAGGCAACAAATCGAATGCAAGAGAAACACCTTTTCAAAGCGAAGATAAATTTTAGCTGCATATTCCACTCCGTTCCCCGTTTCGTTCGCATTATCTTCCTCTATGCATTCGCATAAGCTTCTTCTTGGCATTCGCATTTTGTTTTTCCACGTGAATTTTGTGGCAAACCGAACCCTACTCAGGTAAATTCGCCGCCGACCTGGGGTCGAATCGCGTCGTCCGTGATCGAGCATTACGTTCACGGAATTAAGTAAATTTACATGTGAAACAAAAACAAATTCCGTCACGCAATGGTCTTTCACGGATGACGCGATTCGACCCCTGTATAATTGGGGATCTAACACGAAACCTTGCGGAATACTACTTATTAAAAGAACCCTATAAGAAAAGCCCACTCCTAACATAGACCTCTCTTTTTGCAGAACAATCCCAATGCCCAGCACACACCGTTTCCCGGCGTGCTGGCCGGCTGGCGCGAAGATCTCCAGGGCAAACAGCGACGCGACTCACTAACCCTCGACCGCGATGTCTTCGTGACGACCAACTACGGCCAGGTGCAGGGCTTCAAAGTGTACAGCTATGACAATCCGGATCCGAAATCGTTCTACCGCCCTTACCAGAGTCCCGTGGACCGAGTGATGGGTGAATGTTCGACATTTTTGGGAATTCCCTACGCAATTCCACCGACCTTCGAAGGCCGCTTCAAACCGCCTCGCATCCATAGAGGATGGCAGCTGTTGCAAGCGGTAGATTTTGGACCAGCGTGTCCGCAGCCGGTCCGATACACTGGAGCAACCAAGGGCATCAACGACATGGACGAGGATTGCCTGTATTTGAATATCTTTTCACCCAGAACTGGGGCGGGCGTGGCTCAGAAATACCCCGTAATGGTGCACATTCACGGTGGCGAGTTTATCAGAGGCGCTTCGAACCTCTTTCAGGGTCACATCCTTGCGTCTTTCTACGATGTTGTGGTTGTAACGCTGAACTACCGTTTGGGAGCGTTGGGATTCCTTTCGACAGGCGATGAGAACTCTCCCGGAAACTACGGCATCCTCGATCAGGCTATGGCCCTCAAATGGATCTACGACAATATTGAGTTCTTTAACGGCGATCGCGAGGCCATCACGCTGTTCGGCCCTGGCGCAGGTGCCGCCTCAGCTGGACTGTTGATGGTGGCGCCGCAAACGCGGAATATCGTTAAAAAGGTGATTGCCCAGTCGGGATCGGCACTAGCCGATTGGGCTTTCATCGAGGACAGATACCGGGCGCAGAATACCAGCCGAGTTCTGGGGCAGCTGTTGGGTTGCTCCATAGAATCATCGTGGAAGCTGGTGAATTGCCTTCGAACTGGTCGCAGTTTTTATGAACTTGGAAACGCGGAATTCCCCCCGCAGGTCGGCTCGTTCCCATGGGGGC
This sequence comes from Cheilosia pagana, assembly GCA_936431705.1. Classification (NCBI taxonomy): domain Eukaryota; kingdom Metazoa; phylum Arthropoda; class Insecta; order Diptera; family Syrphidae; genus Cheilosia; species Cheilosia pagana. The sequence goes on from OW386169.1 coordinate 6,516,909, forward strand.
CGGTGTTGGACTACAACTTCACTCTGCCGGGCGACGACTGGTACGAGGGCTGGCGCACGAAAGACTGGAAATTTCTCTCCGAAATGCCAGAGAGTCTGATACGACAAGGCAAGTACTACAAGGGCCTGCAGTACATGACAGGGGTGACCACACAAGAGGCGGCCTTTTTCCTATCCCAAAACGACAGCCTTTCGCCGTACTACCAGATCGACGAGAAGTTCTTTGATCAGAAGATTCGCGAGCATGTCTTCCGGTACAACTACACGCTCAACCCGAACGGGGTGTACGAGGCCATCAAGTACATGTACACTTATTGGCCAGATCCGGACAATACGACCATCATACGGGATCAGTACGTGCACATGATGTCCGACTTGTTGTACCGGGCGCCAGTTGATAAGATGGCAAAGATTTTGTTGGAGAAGAAGGTGCCAGTCTACTTGTACGTGCTGAATACAACGGTGGAGGCATTGAAGTTTCAAGAATGGCGGAAGTACCCGCACGAGATCGAAAACTACTTCTTGACTGGCGCCCCGTTCATGGACGTGGAGTTCTTCCCCAAGAAGGCCCACCTGCAGCGCAATATGTGGACCGACAACGATCGAAATATGAGCCACCTGTTTCTCAAGACGTTCTCCAACTTTGCCAGATTTGGGTAAGTTTTAGGAAAGTCCTTCCGCTTGATCGCTTTATGACCTGTCTTCTTTCAGAAATCCAACTCCAGAGCAAGTCCTTGGTATTCACTACGAACGGGCGTACCAGGGTGAGCTGCGGTACCTCAACATCAACACGACTTACAATACGTCGATTCTGCTGAACTACAGGCAGACTGAGTGCGCCTTTTGGACCCAATACCTGCCCACGGTTATCGGTGTGCTGGTGCCGACCTACCCACCGACCACAGAGTTCTGGTGGGAGCCTAAGGAGCCCTTGCAGATCGCCTTCTGGAGCATGTCCGTGGCGTGCTTCCTACTCATAGTGCTGGTCGTAATTTGCTGCATAATGTGGCGAAATGCCAAGAGGTGAGTTTGGCCCCCCGTGCGAGAGTGAGTCCTTAATTGTATCTTCCCGTGTGCAGACAAGCCGATCGTTTCTACGACGAAGACGTATTCCTCAACGATGGCGTGGAACTGGACCGTGACGGTCGATCGGTCATCAGCGGGGCGACAGGTGGCATTGACAACGCCCACATGGTGACGAACCATCACGCTGTGCGATCACGGGACAACATCTATGAATTCCGTGACTCGCCGTCCACCAAGACCCTGGCGACAAAGTCTCAAACCGACACCACTTCTGTACGAGCGCCAAGCTCCCTCGCCAAGACCGGCAGTCAGTCCTCGCTGAAGAGCGGTATTTCCCTAAAGGAGTCAATTGGACCGTATTCACTGAAGGAGGGCAACTATCCGAGTAGCAAGCCGCAAAAAATCGAAACGGAGCCCAGGCCGGCTCGTAGTATCGCCAGTGTTATTGCCAATGGCAACAAACCCGTCGAGGAGAAGAGACTGTTGCATAGGGACCCGGTTTCTAGCACCCCAATGCCCAACAGTCGAAGTAATACTCCCGTGCCAAGTGCTCGATCAGCAAACACGGCTCCCGCTGTTGTTGCTATGAAACCGGCCGCCAGTCGGACACAGCTTATCGAGGGCGTTCCCCAAACGTCAGTTTAGAGTTGACCGACTCTATACGCTCTGTACATAAACACAAGACTCGATGCCTTGCTCATGATGGCCAACACACAAGTACCCCACCCAAACTACTAGTTTGAGGTGGAGGTGCGGATTAAGTTCAACGTGCACATTTAAATTCGAAATGGAAAAGTGCCTTCGCATTATTTAAAAAACCATTCTTAGGCAATAGACAACTTAACATTGTTCAATGTATTTTTTTTTCCTTAGATATTAATTTATGTATATTTAATAAATTTTTAATTTATCCCTAGAGACATCGCCCACAAATGCCTAGCATTTTATTCTTGTTTAAGATCTAGTTTTAGGTTCTCTCTCTCTTCACCGCGGTGTGGAGACCTCGAATATCAGAACAATCCGTCCAATTCGTAAGATAGTAACTGTTACTTTGGAAGTTTTTGAGTGAATGAATCTCATTGTAAATAATTGAAAAGAAAAAAACTTCCAAAAACAGTCTTAGTTTAAGAGAAAAGTAAGTAAGGTAGACTCTATGTTTTCTGTTAGTTTGTCAGGATATTTGTGCGTACCTGGTACGTCCTGCAATTCTCATATTAGTTGTATGTCCTCATTGTCCAATTGTTGTAAGTTTGCTTAATTTAAAAAAAAGTTGTTCACATTTTTGTCCACATTTTCATTTCATTTTTTTGTTCAGCTTTAAATGTAAGAAATACATTTTAATTTTTTAACTTTATTTGTCCATTGTGTTTTGTCTTTTTTGTGTGCTTGTGTTTTTTGCGTTAAATTGTTTTTAAGACATTTTTTTTAAAGATTGCGGTCTAGCTAATAATGGCCGAGATGGAGGATCGCAACAGGAATGACATTTGGAACGCGGCCATTATACAAATCGAGCGAGTATACCATTTCTGATCTTTTTCACAGTCAAAAATCAGAAAAGGACGTTCTTACTTTACTGATTTACAAAACAAAAGCACTTACATCATTCTCGAACGTGAGTAACTGACAGCTTGTGATAGCAATTGATCCGGCCAGTGATATCACCAAGTGACATTAAGCGCGATGCCCATAAAAGCAAGAGGATTGGTGACTGGCCACATGATTCACAGAAAGGGACTAAATTTATAAAAAAAAAACAACAACAAAGTCATATTTTATCTGTGCGTCAAGTCAAAAATAACACAAAACCTCATTCTCGCTTGTTTTTATAACTGCAGTGCGTTCAGTTTCTGAATCACGGCTAATATTGTAACTGTTGACGTCTCGTATTCCACTTTCATTGTGAACGCACCATAGACTTTTCTCCAATTTGACTTATTACTGTCACCACGCTTACTGCATACACAGAAAATGGGCACATTCAAAAACTTAGTTATCTTAAGTCGACTAGATTGATCTGGAAGAGAATGGTCGGGAACGTCACTTTTCCTACGTCAGACTCATATGCGAACTGTCAACTTAGTACTCAGTCACGAATTTCTTGACTAGATTCGTCGGCTACCCCTCCATAAACGTCAACTGACAATGTAGGCCAATCGAAACTGAGATACTTCAAGTCAGGCAGCTGTCAGATTTACTAAACTAGATACCTACTTGAACGTCCCCAATATAAGTTTGATTGTCAAAATTAAATCACCACTTCACTCAGAGAGCGGTTTTATTAGATTTATGGCGAGGTCACGACGGGAACGGAATACGAGACGTCAATCGTGACAATATTACCCATGGTTGAGAAACGGAACTCACTGCTGATATCTGATGCTGATGTATAACACGAGCAACTGACAGCTTGTTTCTGATAGCAATTGATCCAGCCAGAATTATCAACGAGTGACAGACAGAATTGCAGTTGAAAACAGCTGTGAGTGACAATGAAAGTTCTTAGTTTTATAGAGCGATTCATATTGACATATACTACACATGCACTGCTAGCCACTTTTTCGTTGAAGCAAACATAAGCACTAGCTCTTTTGGTTCACGGTGGAGAGAATCGGACACACTCAAATGTCATCGAGCAATTCGTCGCAGCTGCAATTTTTCTACAATGGATGGCACAGTGTTCTATGTAAAACAAATAGCAATGGCGCGCAGAGGTTTCATACCTTCGCCGCACTGAACCAAAAAGGCTAGTTCTTAAGGCTGGTACTGCTTGTTTTGTGTGTATAATTATTGTGACCTTCATTCTGAGTTACCAATTGGACTACTGCACAAGAAAAATGTACTGACATTTTCAAGTTAAAAAAAAAAAAACAGATTTGAGCCAAAATTTGTGTGCCTGTCCCAGTAGAATTCGAATTAGCAGAAACGTCATAAAACTGAACTCAAATAATTTTCGAGAAGTAGTGAAATCTATTCAACATAGAAGAAAATGTCGTCTTAACTAAATAAAGTATGATTTTCATCACGCATTACGCCCTACTTGACATTGGCCGCGTTCCTCTGCCCGCTGTTCATCTAGCACAAAATATTCCAGATGAAGGAACGATCGCTAGATGTATAGCGCCTATGGTGATATGTCAATTTTTTTTATTTGAAGTTTGAAATGCCAGTGTTCATCTAGCGGGCAGTGGAACGCGGCCATTTCCGAGATTGACACTAAGTATTTATCCCGATTCCCAAGTGAAAGTGACTTGACAGAAGCAGGTTTTAATGGAACCTTTCTGGTGATTTGGGTGGAAATTGCAAGTAAACTGCAATCTGAAAGTCAAGACAGAAAACATTTTATAACAGTTTATCCCATTCAAGCACAAATATGACAGGAACGGTTTTTTTGCACATTTTTCTACTTAAATTTGTTTTGCTGAGGTATAACCTCAAAAAACACATCAAATTTAGATACTTATCAGGAATGCAAACGCTGTTCCCCGCTTAAAACAACCCAATTGTTGTTTCTGTCATTTCCATTGCCTATATCTGCGTCGTTGGTTCTCTACTAAAAACTGTTGCATGCTTCTAGGTACTATATCAAATATTTGGTTATTGTAAACAGCCATTGCATACATTTGTCAGTTACCCCTGATATGTGGAGTTCAAATTTAAGCCATAGTTGCCAGTTGCCTTCACTTGCCCACTTGAACGGAAGTTATAAGAATCTATATGAAATCATTTCTATTCCACTACAAATTACACCAAATGTCAAAAGCAAATAAATGCATCCATCAAATTTCATAACACGACTCAAAACAAAATTTCCTCTCTCCATGAATACTCAACAATTATTTAGTGCACAGACGAACATGGAACAATATTCATCGCCTTTGGTGCAGACATCAAGTCCTTTGAGGGTTGTAGAGGAAAATTCAACAAAGTTCCCGGGCAAGCTCCCTTTGTGTATTCAAATGCAAATTTGCATTACCCGCCCCCTCACAATGTCACTACCGGCAATGGCAACCATCCTCAGGGTATCATCCATCAAATGAAAAAAACTTTCAAGAACTTATTGTGTTAGAAAACTTTCACCTCCAGTTTGAAGACTCCGCCTAATTTGTGTTTTTATTTTTTTATGCAAAATTTGTGATTGCTCCTTAAATGTTAACAAATTCTGGATGCACAATTTAACTTGAATGCCTGTTGGTGAAGGAGCGGAAGCAGTTTCACATTAGTCAACATTTTCGAAGGACTCAGACATCAGGCACAAACTTCTTTAACAAGTAGTAAAGTGATCCAGATTTTGTGCAATGTAAACATTTTCCAGGCATCCATGATTGGGAGATTTCCAACAGACACATTTGAGATTTGCCTTGTGCAGAAATTTGGAATAAGAGCTTTAGGGGAAGCTGCTTCATGTAGCAGACTCTCTCGAGATGACTGGAGAGGTGGTTATGCGTCCTGGAAAATGTGAAACATTTCGCAGGATTCCTGCTGTTTGATTCGAACAAATTTGTAGCTGGGTTTTAATAGTTTGTTAGAGGGAACCTAACCTAACCTAGAGCGAACAAGTATTGTACAGTAGAACCATGTAAAGTTGTCCACTGAAGCAAATATGGGATGCTTTACAACGTGACGATTGAATGCAATTACTGACGTTTTCCTACATCATTTCTAAATAAGTTTTCTGATTTGTTTATAAACCAAATATGGAAAGGCCAATGAAAAAGTGTTTGAAATAATAATCAAAGTTGCGAAAGTTCAGGCTTTCAGACGAGGGCAGTACCTACATTTTTGGGAAAAAATATGTCAAAGTCTGATACAGTTGAAAGACAAACCATTGGGAATTTATTTTAAGAGGATGTAGACCCGCATTTAACCACTCACCCGTTATCTTTTTTGTGAATATTCGTGTGTTTGAAATTATGTAGCATTTGACACTACTACGCGTTTTTTATTCACCGGTTAAATTTTTGATTTGAATGATTTCTGTACACAAATAATCAACAAAAATGAATTCACTTTTCTTTGCAGTTGAAAAATTGCCCGAAAACGTAAACAAACTCTACTAGTTGTCAAACGTCAAACCCACTTCATCAAATGTGTCACTCTACCACTTTGTTTAATGTTTTCTCAATTTTGACAGCTTAAAGTTGAGCGGAAAACACACATAAAACCGGCTAGTTCATCCGACTTTCCTTACTTTTATTTTCCCCATCATGTTCATAGTCCACTTGATCTGTCAATTGAATTGTTCCCAAAGGCATTTCGTTTGGAAACACCCCAACACAGTAAAACACAGACAACACTTTAGGATTAGGACTGTTTCAGTGTCACTTAAATTTAAACACCTTTAATCCTTACAATAAATAAGGACAAACTTTTCGCAAAAGCACACGACCGATTTGGGAATTGGATTTGCACAAACTTTGCAAAGTCACTTGCTGGATTCATAAAATATGATCATCAGTGGAGACTGGAGAGTTCATGAACAAAGTGAAATTGAAAATATCTGGAGAGAGAGATGGAAAAGCGCTTTAAAAGTTTGGGTAGGTATATGCACTCACTCCCTCCTCGTTAATGGTACTGAATTGGAAAATTGTTGTTTTCCTTCTGAAAATAAATTAGACAGCTAAAAGTTAAAGTGCCGCTCACTTCAAGTTTAAGACCCACCACATACAAATATTTTAATGCTGTTTATTGGAAAACTTTGTCCATGCGTCCCTTGGTTAAAGGTGTTTTGGAGCAGCTCCTAAATAAGACACTTTTAATCTGACTTAAAGATGCACTTATGTATGTCACTTATGAGAATTAGGAACTTAACGTCACGGCGAATGTAGGCGAATGAACTGAAATTCGCCAACAATGAGTTTATTGCACAAAAGGTCCAAACAAAAATTACAATTATGTAGTTTTCCACGTCAATATTGAAATAAGTCTAGGGATCTGTCAAATGACAAAACACATTTTCCACACAATTCTCGTTGTTTTTGTTTTTTTATTTTTTCACTCGCCAATACAATAAAAATCTTGTCTAAAATTGTCATACAACATAATAATGGAAACAAATCCACTTACAATACATTTCAACTAAGTTTTATTAACATTTATTTTTTTAAATAATAGATTATAAAATTGCATAATATTTAATTGTTAAATTAGGACTTAATTTATCGTCTTTCGCATCTGTCTTCCTCTATAGAATTAAGGATTCCTTTCTACACTCGGCTTCAGCGTATGTTGCTGTTAGTATAATGTTTCAATCAAGAAAACACGGAAACAATCATCACTGGATCTGCAGAGAAATAAGAAAATTATGTAATTTGAGTAGTACAATTTGTTTAGTATTGTTTTACAATGAAAACATTGCCCGCGTTCCACTGACCCGCTAGATGACTAGCGGCATGTCAAACTTCATATAAAAAAATTTACATTTCAACATTCGCGCTAGATGTCTAGCACTTTTGGTGAAATGTCAATTTTTTACATGAAGTTTGACGTAGCGCTAGTAATCTAGCGGGTCTGTGGAACGCGGGCATTCTCTTAAAGTAAGTTTGGGGGACGTTCGGATACTTAGCTGATCGTAGTAGGTGCATCACGAACGCGACAACTTGAACTGTCAAATTCTAACAACTTTTGTTAATAAAGCTAACAATGAGGCTTCGAAACGGGTCTATTTGGTATTCGAAATGTCAGCTGAGTATTCTGTCACGAATTTCTTGACTAGACTTGTCGGCTACCTCTCCACAAATGTCAACTGAAACAGCTGTTCGTCTGACCAACCAAGGCCAATGAAAAATGAGACAAATGACAAATCAAGTCAGCTAGCTGTCAGACATATTTAACTAGATACTTGAGCATAAACTTCGCCAACGACTAATCAAAAGGGAGACAAATGCTGTCAGACTGCAGCTGTCAGAATCATTAAGTTATAAATTCTGTCTGTTCCTTTACTTTTGTAGTAAAATTGGAAGACTGTCAAAATGACAGTGGATGGGATGAATTCTCGCTCAGAGAGGGAAACTTACGAAAAAGTTATGGAACGCATTTGTAGTAACTTGTGAAAAATGACAGATAGATCACTAACTAAAATGCGAAATAGAACAATAAATTCAAATCAGCTGTCAATTTTCAGGCGACTGACAGTTGTTTCAATTCTTACGCAAGGAAATTTGCTGAGTAAAAACTAGTAAGAGAGGAAATATCTTGCTCTCTCGAAGACGCTCTCTTTTACGAATTTTTCGAGTTGAGGAACGACAATTGAGTAAAATGCGTAAGAATTAGTAAAAATTCGTAAGATTTAAAAGTAAAGGAACAGAGCTATAGATCTGTACGTCCCCATTAATTTAAATGAAGGATAACGTAGTATTGTTTGTTTGTCAAATTTCAACATAACCTGTCCCAATTTCGAGAAAAGTCGCTTTTATTGACACTTTGAATGACGCTAGTTGGTTAAATAGCAAATACATTGGGCACATTCAAAAACAGTTGGATTAAGTCGACTAGATTGGTCTGGAGTAGATGTAACCTGAACGCAAAAACAAGATTGGTCGTAAACGTCACTTTTCATATGTCAGCCACATATTATGCGAACTGTCAACTTAGTACTCAGTTACGAATTTCTTGACTAGATTCGTCGGCTACCCCTCCATAAACTTCAACTGACACAGCTGCCCATGTGACCGATCTAGGCCAATCAAAACTGAGACACATCAAGTCAGTCGGCTGTCAGACTTACTAAACTAGATACCTGAACGTCTCCATTATTTAATTTAAAAAAAATACGCCACGAGTATTTCAAATTCAAAAGCACACACACACACACACACACACCCCAACAACACTCTCACCTATTTACAAAATCAGCTCCTGCTATCACACAAACGGCCCGGCAAAGTATATCTTCCGCTGCCTGGGCAACGGTTTCGTACTAAGACCCGAGCTATCGATGAATGTGTCAAAGTTCGCTGTTTTCTTGATCTTCTTCAGGCACGGCGCAACCTCGGTTATAATAGGAAAGTCTTCGCACACGGTCTTCGGTGATGTGCTAATGCCGTTGATCGTCTTTGGTGACTCGCTGTGGTTTTCTTTGATTATATCTGGCTGATTGCCACCGGCTAGGGAGAACTCTTCATCCAGATTATACTCGACTCCATGCAGTCCCATCGGACCGTCTTCGTTCTCATCGATGCCTATCACGTCCGACGCTCTGATTATGTCCGGTTGATTCGACGACGACTTGCCATACTCGACATCCAAGTTGTACCAATCGAACTCGGCCTGCAATGGCAACTGCTTGTCGTCCTCGACAATAGGACTGGAAGCCAGTGGCAATTTAATAATCGGCGTGGGCGCCTTCTTTGGAGGTGTGGACATTGTCAGAATTCCATTGGGGATCTTGGTCGGTGTGGTGGGGTTAGAGTTATTCATGCGCTTGTTGATCTCGGCCAAGATGTTAGGAACATGTTTGCGTTTGAATTGACGCGGAGACCGTTGCAATTTGGAAACCACCTCCACATCGCGCGACTGTGCCAAATAGTTCATCGCACCCGATGGTGGGGTCTTTGGCGCAATAATCGCGGCAACATTCGGCAATTTAGGAATGTCTGCAAAGATCTCCTCGATCTCATCAGTCTTCATGGATTGTGTGTCGCTCCGGAGGCTATCCATTTCGGTGGAAGAGTCCAGCTCGGGCTCCTTGTGTACATCGGCAATGACCTGGACATTGGTTATGGCCACGTTCACCTCGGAAATCGAGCAGTAATCCGGCTCGGACATAACAGACCCATCGTCAGCAGCGCCCTGCTCTTCGGATTCGTCGAAGTGCAACTGAGGTACGGTGATTTTGAGAGCCTTTTTGAACTTAATCAGATTGGCTGGCTTTGGCGGCAATGCGGGCGGCTGCTTTGGAGGCTTGTTCTCAAAGTTCGTTCGCTCTTCGGAGCTCAGCTTCGACTCCATGTCGACATACAAATTGGATGAATTGTTCTCACTGCCAATCGGTTCATACTCGTTGCTATAGATGCTCTCATAGTTGAGGATGTTGTCCTTAATTTGATCAGCTATCACAGACGCAGACGGTGAGGACATTGGCGATGCGATCAGATGCATGTCATGATCATGATCGTCATCGTCTCTAGGTACATGAACCATGCTGTTCTTCGTCGAGAAGTGCACTCGCTTGCGCGATATTGTTCCTGTGTTTCCTTGGTCCTTGGTGCTGCCATTGCTGCTGCTACGACTTTGGCGGCCGCCACCACGCTGACTGCTACTCAGATTCGGAGTGTCATTGCCCTCGAGCGACGTTGGCTGGCTGTCGTTCATTGACTCCTCCATCGACTGTTGCAGCAGAATCTGATTGACACACTCCAGAACGGGATTCACTGCGACATTATAGCCGTACGACTTGGTGCGGACACTTTCCGACTCTTCTTCGCCATCACTGGCACTCGCATACCAATCGTCAGTGGATGCTTCGAACTCTTGCTTCGGCGAAGCCTCAGAGAAGTCAATCGATCGGCTCAGCGAATTGCTCTTGCTATTGCACGGTGACAGCTCCATTTTATCGGACTTAGGCGAGAACGCCCTATCGTCTTCGGGTGGAGACAGCAAATCATCTTCCTCAATGCCCGACGAGTGACTTGGATTCTTTCGCGAGGAACTATTGTCGTATTCACTGTCCAGATCGCCCTCGGTCGATGAGACGCGCCGCACTCCATGCAGTCGGTCAATGGCCCGCGAATAGATGTTCATCTTCTCGTAGCTGTTGTGGCTGTCGTCGCGGCTGATAGTGCTGGCGTTCTCCTCCGAGTTGTCTAGGTTCGGATCGTCGATGTTCATCGCACGCGAGCGCATATAGTCGCGAAATGTGCCGAAGGTGCGTTTACTGGTGTAGCGTACACTGCGGCGGGCTCCGTAAAACGACGATGAGACTGTATCATCACTCGATGAGCCGTGCTCGGTTGTGGGGTCATCTGCAAGACAAAGAATGTTTGTTAACCTGTTTTTTTTTAGATGAACTGTCAACTCACCATTAGATTTTCTACCATCCTTGGAGGTTTGTGTCCAGTTCTCCTTCGTATCGATGGCATAGAACTTTTGCTTGCAACTGGTACATTGCAGAGCCTCTAGCACCAAACACTCAGCCTCTGCACAGTTCTCTTTGTTGTCGTTGAATTGCTTGCGCAAGGCCCGATTAAGACTAACCAATCGGCAGATCTCAGTATCCTTATCCAATAGTCGCTGATTGATTTGCTTCTTATCGATTTTCAACTTTGATTCCATGCAAATGAGCGACTTGATAATTCGCGACAGCTCTTCGGTGCGACGTCGCTTCTCCTTGGCCAACTCCTTTTGCATGCGCTGATTCTGCTGATCCAGAAACGTGATCATCTGCATCAGTTTACGTCGCTGGACGCGCTCCGGACTGCCGGCGGCTGTTGGCGAGGTTTTGCGTTCCGTTTCGGGACTGTCGGCCGACGATGACGATGACGGATCGTTCGATTTCGTCGATGATGACTGATCGGATATCTGAAAGTAAATAAATTGATAAGTTGAATAGGTGCGAACGTCGTAAACGGCAGTACTTGTCGTACTAGTAGGTTGAAAATTCCCATTTCGTCCCTTGAGGCTTGTGCGACTTGCTATAGCGCGACCGGTGAGCACACATTTACGTGCAACACTAAACAGTTAGAAACGGAATTGTTTTTTGCGAAATTTATTATCAAGCTGTAGATTGGAAGGCCCAAACCCCTCGACTTGCCTTTTATTGTACTTGATATCGCTTTTAGCCAATGCGCTCTTATCTACGGCACACAAGTGCCTATGCGCATAAACTCAACGCAAAGTCTCATTATCTGTTGTCGGAGTTGCATCAGATAAATGAATCACCGTCAGCCAACACAGATGTGAGTTTTAGTATATCAGTATCAGGGATCCATATGGTTGGCTTTTACAAAACGAAAGGTTACCGATGTAATCCATCAACCATCAGGTCGGAAGGGGAAGTTGGAGAGCGATAATAAAATGTTTTACAATTTGGGTTTTCACGAGAGCAAAGTTATCCGCGCGATAACAAGAGCTCAAGGGTTTTACGTTTATCGTTTTGTTTTTAACAATGTACCTCCGATTCGGTGTACGTATTTAATTGTGTAACGCAATTCTGTTACATGTTTGGGGCAAGATCAACTACAGTTATGTAGACAGAGTCAGATTTGATTGTAATCAGGCTTTCATAAGGTTAAGTCGCAATTAATGATCTCTTTTAAGTGGGAATCATGTACGTAGGTCATGCATAAAGCTCCCTCGATCAATGGAGGACGTTTTAGAACACGCAGCGCAACTTTCGTAAAAAGCCTGGGCAAGGAAAACCAAGACTTCCGTTTAACTAACTAAAATAAAGGAAGGACAGGAATATCGGAGGTCAAGTTCAACAGGGTTAGACCAGACGACCAGCAATTTTAGATTTTTTTGTATAGAGCCTGACATTTTTTTTAAAAGCGGTGGTTATCTAGTTCTAGCGATCAGGGGGGCGTTGTCAAAAGTTTCTATCCAACCACAAAGAGAAAACAAAACATCTGCCCTTCATAAAAAACCTGCAAATAAAGGGTTTTCCAATAAGAGGTGTTATTTTGATATTCAAAGAAAAATGTAATTTTTTGAGATAAATGATCGGATATTTATTTCATAATAAAGGGGAAGGTATGCCGTAAATAATGAAAAACAACATCAGCCAAATGGCCACCACGACCACGCTTACAGGACCATATCCTTTTCATGAAATTTTCCATAACAAAATCGCAAAGTGGCTGCCCTTGTCCTCGATAGAATCACGAATTTCATCTTTGAGGTCTTGAATCGACGCTGGGCTGTTGGCGTGGACCTTATCTTTCACGTGGCCCCAAAGGAAGAAGTCGCAAGGTGTTAAATCACAAGATCTCGGTGGCCAATTGTGATCACCTCTTCGAGAGATAACACGGTCCGGAAACTTTTCCCTTTAAAAGATCAATGGTTTCGTTGCTTGTGTGGCACGTAGCGCCGTCTTGTTGAAAGTAAACGTTGTCCAGATCAATACCATCCAACTCCTCCCATAAAAAATCATTAATCATGCCCTATTCCAAAGAACGACGAGGAATGGACAAACCTGGGTTTTCTTCAACACTTTGGGCTACAGCAGCAATATTCTCAGTTGTTCTTGAGCGACGTGCACGGGTTTTATTTTCACATCACTAACTTGTCCCAACAGCTCGAATTTCCCACCAATTTCTGTATTGCGGTCCGACAAGTCGCTTCACGACGACCCAAAAATGCTTTAGTTTTGCGAACTGTGACTGCAAAATGTTCACCATTTTTGTAGTGAATTTTTATACTTTCAATACGTTGTTGAAGCGTGTATCGTTCCATTTTTAGTAATGGCGTAGTTTCTACTTGTCAAATGTCAAAAAATAACAGCTTCAAAAGTGACAGCTACCGAAATAGCGGGCTATTCAAAATATCACCTCTTATTGGAAAACCCTTTAGTAGCCCAAGAAATTTCTTAAAATTTGTACTTAAAAACGGATATATCGACAAGAAAAATAAATATTAAACTGTGTTTTCAATGTCTGCAAATTGATAATTTTTTTAAACCCACTGACGTTTGTTTTTAAATTTTATTTTTCTTTCTTGCAATTGTTTTTAACAAAAGTCATGCAAAACTTTCGTTCCTGTACTTTTGGGTCATGTTCTCTTCTTCTGAGAGAATATATGCCCACTCCTTGATATCTGACATTTTGCCGAAATTGACCAAAGGAGTAAGGGAACAGACCTATTAGACGACGAGTTACTGAAATATAGGGAACAATTTTCATTTGACCGGTGCAATGAATATCAACAAAAATGAATAATGTATAAATTGCAAGTAGTACCCAGAGATGTAGCCTCGTCTTTAGTGGTAAAGTTTGACCTCCAAAAACGGTTCCAGATCCAGATCCATTTTAAGCCAATAAGTTTATTATCTCAATATTGTGTAATATGACGTCCACCTAAGGCTGTCGTACACTAAGCGTGCAACGCATAGATACATTTTCAATTAAAGTCAGTGTTACATATGAGTACCTCAAGGCGAAAGAGGTGCTTGAACATAGTTGACCACCGAGTTGCTCCACAAGGTAACCTACAAGTTATGCACGAGCTAATGTCGTTCATTGGATAAAGTTGTGCATCGCGTTGAGCAACGATTTTAAAACTTGCTGACTATTGGATATAATCGGAAGGCTGAACTCAAGGGCCCAGTCCATAGAATCTGTTGCTTCCATTAATTTTGACGTATTCGACGTACAAACAGTCTCATAGAATTCGTCGGTTACGGTGACAGACTGTGTTGTTAGAACTCTCTCTTCATCTTTCCCAGGGAACGTAGTCAATTTTAACTTTTTCCTCTTTTTCCTTTTAAAGTCCCTCTACACTTTTTGGTAAAAAACTTTAACTTCTTAACTTGTATTATAGGAAATAAAATCCAATTAAAATAACCCTTAAAATAAAAACCACAGTTTGTACATTTTTATGATTATTTTTTGGTAGTACTAGAAAAAGTTGCTAAGAGGCGATTTACGTTCGTTTGTGTATTGACAATCATTGTTAAATATATCTATATGTCAGATTACTGAGATTCCTGAGATTCCGAAAGGCTTTTCGGATACCGAAATTCCCATAAAAAGGGATATATCCCAGGACCAAAAACACTGGCCTGACAGCTGAAGATAGTTTCTCTAATTGGCCGCGTTCCACTGTCGCGCTAGGCGTCCAGCACTTTTGGTGAAATGTCAATTTTTGTATATGAAGTTTGACGTACCGCTAGACATCTAGCAGGCAGTGAAACGCGGGCATTATTTCAAATGGTCCACCAATGAAAGTGCTTCCACTCACACTGTACCAACTGTCAACGGGTGCAACTGACAGAAGAGTAGAAATTAAACCAACTTTATCCGTCCCATATCCGGCTCGTGCGCTGCTTGCTGCTTATGGCTCACCTACCACAAGCTGCTGGGGCATTTTATATATCTGTCAGTTGAATTCGTTGCCGCAACGGACGCGACAGATTCCATGGGTTGGGCCCTTCATCTTAAAACTCCAAAGTAAATAAAACTAGCCTTAAAGGGTTTGGTTGGTTGGTTTATGTGACCATTTTTCCGCTTTCCTATCAAGGGCAAATACAATTAGCGCTTGGGCGCCGTTTGACAGGACCACATTTGCTACATTTGACAGGACCAGTAGATATTGAGTGAAAGGTGTGTTTTAGAGTCTGAAAATTAGTCCGTGGAGTTGAGAGTTGAGAGTTGAGAGAGTTGGATAACTTAAATAGCCGAGAGGTCATCGTAGAATTGCTTATACCTAGTGCGAGGTGTCTGGTCTGAAAATGGAACACTGTTTCACTATCGTTTGTGTTAGCGCAGCTACGACAGTGGTTTCTATGGGGGATGCCAAGCTTGATACTGCTTAAGTTCCCAAAGAATAGTGGCCCGTAATAGTAACATCTGCACGCGTTTTAGCTAGGAGTTCAGTGTTCTGGCAGTGTTGAAGGTTGACCAAATCTTTCGTGAAACGACGCAGTTCGTCAGGTTCGTCTACCTCGTCTCAACCCTTGAAGTGAAGTGCAGGAAGAGGATTTCTCTCTTTACATAATTTAGCGGAGGGTGAACTTCCTTCGCATAGGATACGCATATAGAGAGGAGCCACGACTGCTAAATTCATCGCCCTTCTCATTCCCCTCTATGTTCCTATGGCCGGCAACCCAGACGAGAGTGATTTCAAACCGATGAACGGAGTCTTCTTTCTGTCCACAACAAGCTTGGTTGAATCGAGAAGCTTAGTAGCGACGAAAACACCTTCTTTTCTGGGTGTCGCTAGGTTCGAAAGCAATCTTTACGCCTCCCTGATTTGTAGTACTTCTGCCTGAAGCAGAAAAGCTTTCGAAATGTCTAGTATGGGGTAGGGGAGATCTCTATCAACAATCTATCACCCCAAAATTATTTTTAAAATCTCATAACATGCGACGAATGCCAAAAAAGACTTTTTAACTAAATGTCTGCATGGCTAGAGAGAAGAAGAGAACGGGCAACTGATTTCCAACTCTATGTGAGCAGTGCTTGAGTGACTTTTGCGTTTCGTTCTACCTAACCCTCTGTTCTGACAAACAACTGAGCTGACCAGACAGACGACAGATTGACTGCTACTGGCCATAAAACATCGCACTTTCATCGGAGCCGATTGCAAACACACGTCAATATATCTGCCGCCATTAAAGTGCACACGTTGCAGTCAAGTGTGCTCTTCAGTGCGTCGGACGTCTATTTATAAACAGTACTACACCCGGAATCCAATTAAACTGAGCGCGGTTCACTTTGGAAGCTCGTCAAGTGTTGTTCAAAGCAAATCGAACGACGGTACCTTATCTAATCCCGGTGGGCAACAACTACTACTCGGTGTCGTCTTGCTCTGTCAGAGTTTGTCCTGATAACAGATCACACGTTACGCAACCCTCTCGATACAGCATTCTGCAATGCATAACTTACCATTTCGTTTGAGTTCCCGTTCAGTGAGTCTTCCCGCTGCAGTGTGCTGCTGCCGTCAATTGTCCGGAGAATGCCACCACCACCACCGATGGCACTACTATCGATTACCTCCATATCTGTGCCCGACGTGTGATGATGATGATGATGATGCTGCTGCTGTATTTCATTTGGATACTTGATGACGGTCATTTCTTGCCGGCTATTGACGTCTTCGTCTGCGAAATTACCGCTGCGATAATTACCATGCAAATTATCGCAATCGATGCTCTTCAGATTGCTTCCGGGGTTGTGGTGGTGGAGCGGTTGATGATGCTGATGATGATGACGCGTCGACTGATGAAAGTTCTTGAATTGTTTCACCGCCTCATAGCCGGTAAGCAGTTCGCTTTTGATGAGTTTCTCGATAAAGTTCGCTGGCACTTTCATTCCTTGAAGATGGTGAGCTAGAGTTGCGCCAACTCCAACACCGCCGCCTCCTCCAACGCCGCCACTACTCACGTTACGGGCTAATTTGCTTAATTGCCGATTGTTTTTGTTGCTGTTGTTGGCCGTGCTGTTGGCTATGGTTGCGGTTGCCGGCGAGTTATTATTTATTGTTGTGGTTTCGGTTTGTTGCAATCCATAAATTTGCGATGCATTCAATAAGCCAAACATCCTATCCCGTGTGGATGGGGGCCTCCTTGACTTTTGAAGGAGAAATCTTGTTTCTTTTTTTTGGGAGGGGAATTTGAATTTTTAATGTGCGATCTGCGGAGGTGGTGTAGGAAGATGGAAGTGCGTATCACTTCCTACTTCACCGCGTTGTCTCCCTCTCTCTCTCTCTAGCGCTGTTGTAATTTTGGTGTATGGCAGCGCTGCCTTAGTGATGCGTGACGAAATTTTTGTTCGACAATGCGGTCATGGATCGAAAGGGAGTCGTCGGTTGCATTATTGCTGCCGATTGCATTTACTTGTGGGGCGATCTGGAAAGAAACAGAAAAGAGAATGGTGAGTTCGACTGGTGTGGCGAGACTTATTTCATAATTTTCAAGACTGAACAGAAAGGAGCTCAGATAGGTTGGTGGTTATGGTACCCGCAGTCCCACATGATTGTATAAATAAAGAAATAGGACTAGGACGCAGAGAATAGAGAGCTCAGCAATGAAAGAAACTTACCAACTTTTACTAAAAGCCGTTCCCGTAGGCAAAACGACCTTTTATATTTCTTATACGATCTTTGGGATTAGATGACAACTCAGGGCGACTTTGGACCTCAACCATCAATTAGATTAGGTTGTAAAGCGGAAGAGCCCTCAAGGGGGCCTTTAAAAGGCCGCAGTACCATAGCCACCCTCATCAGTACTTTTTGAGGTAGCTTGTTGAAGTCCATTTTCTATATACCGTGCTGTCCCCTGGGTAAGGAAGTAAGACTCTCTGTTCATTATGGAATTAATTGAGACCTTATCCAAAACTATTCAATATACAAAGGACTGTGGAACGCTTTATGTTCTCTACCAAACTGTCTTCCATTTAGCGCTTCCTATCTTCAAATTTAAATAAAACAAGGTCTGTGTGAGATATCATCGACTTTTTTTATTCGTTTAAAAGTCCAAGCGATGCCATTATGTATGAAATATAACAACATTCAAATGTCAGCCGCGAAATGTCCAATTTTCCAAGACTCTGGCGTAAAAATGAGGCTGAATTTGACCGCTGTGGTTCGCATAGACCTACGACTACAGAAAAGTCTCAAACGGCGTCAAATCGCACGATTTCGTTGGCCAGTTCACATCCCCTCCACATGAGATGAACAAGAACATGTCCTCGAATAGCTCGTGCAGAATTTGCAATGTTGCGTGAGCTGCGTGGCACGTACCGCCGGCCTGTTGAAACCACAGGTCGTTGGTGTCCATCGCATTCAATTCAGGCCAAAAGAAGTTCGTAATCATCGACCTATGGCGGTCGTAGGTCATTTTCAAAGAAATATGGACCGATAACGCCACCAATCAGTCACTTTTTCGGGATGCATTGGACGCTCTTGGATCTCAAGACGATTGGTATTGTCCCAAATTCGACAATTTGACGTACCCGTTCATCCAGAAATGTGCCTCATCGCTGGAGACGTTTTTTCTCGGTGCTGAACAATTTTATTTCACTTGTTGTGGAAAGATATGTCCGTCCATTGTAATTTGTCAAAAGAAGCTGAATAAATGACAGCCAATTTGACAGATGTAGCTTCAAAAATTTCCGCTATCAACTGTCGAAGTTCGGATGTCTATTACTGAAAGACCCTTTATAAGTAAAAAGCTGTATTAAGGTCCGCCAGATGGGCTGAATAAATGACAGCCAATTTGACAGATGTTGCTTTAAAAACGGCCGCTTTCAACTGTCAAAGTTTGGAGGGGTATTATTGAAAGAACATTTCAAGTAAATAGCATTATTAAGGTCCCCCAGATCGGTTTCTATTAGGCCTTATGCAGTCAATATCGTGGCAGGGGATATAGCCTCAATAGCCCCTTACGAAAGTCAATTTGTGACAGGCGGAGGTAGATCCATTGTGATGGCCTTGGGGTTTTAAGATCCCCACACTATATAGAAACCGGGTTGTCAAACCATCTCAAGACTGTTACAAATACATGCAAGATTTCATAGACTTGTCAGAGAGATCTTTTAAGTTTTCAAAAAAGTGAGTCTTCCAAGAAAGCCAAACGTCCTCATAGACTGATCACATTTTCCTGGTTATGAAACAGGAACCTAGTTTGCACCATCCAGCATCTGTCACTGACAGTATTTTGATTTCAATTGCCTGTCTGAGGTTACAACTGGGTGACAATACTGTCGGTATCAAGTGAAGTACCCTTTCTTGTAGCTTATCAGCTTTTTTACTACCGGCACTCATATGTGTCCCAGCGGCGACTTAGCAGATTCTTACAAGCTTACATTTAATATATGAACTTCAAATTTGCTTTTATTGATGCTTGGCTTTATTGCCGTCATTGCAACCTGTTTTGGTGCCTCATCCTTCACCCCGCTACAGTAGTCAGAAAGTCTTTTTGAACTGAATACTCCAAATAATTGGCCACCGAACCTACCTAAACCTGAATCATTTTCAAGTAAAGCAAAATAAATTCGAGCAAATGTAACACGTTGTAGAAATGAATGTCAAAATTTTGAGAAGCCCAAAAGCAAGACAACACCCTACGGAGAAAGCCGCTAATTTCATCAGCACACGTAATCGCTATATCATCCAATGAATCAGAGGTCTTTCTGCCCAGATTCTCTTTTGTGTATTCAAAACGAATAAACCATAATTAAGATATTTTCTTCAGTTGTTTCCTACTTCCCAGTAATAAGTCAAGTTAATTTTTCTTTCCAAAAATACAAACTCAAGCCCTAATTTGAATTGCAAATCGCCTACAAGAGAGCCTATTTGATTATTCCTCAAGCCAGTGAGCATTTAAATCTAGAAAATAAATCTTCTTCTTGCAACAACTATATTATAACTTTTAACGATAAATCTAACAGCACGAGTTTCTTTTCTTTTTTTTTATTCAAATTTATTCAAAAGCGGTTAAAAAAACAGAAGAAAAAGAGCGCACCGCGCGAGTAAAAGCGCACACCTAATGCTCTATGGACTATGGCTAATGTTGCGAAATTCGCTAAACGTTTGGATGATTAACAATTATTATAATAAACTTGTGCAGAAAATAGAAAAAAAGAGATTGAAAAATCGCTAATAAGCGTGTTAAGTCGGCCAATTAGGTACACATGGAGCCCGCACTAAGTATAGACCATAAGTGATGATTAAAACTCATATTGTTCTTAATTAATTTGTATTTGAAATATGCTGTTGTTAATTGTTACGACCACTAACTAATGAGAATTAATTTTTGTTTATATTATTAATGGTATTCTAAGTAGGCTGGACGTTTAAACGGCCTTGAAAAGAACCGACGCCGACGGTTTTAGTTCTGTTTAATGTTTGAATATACATATATTTTTTTTTAATAAATATTGATAGCGAGAAATGAATTGTTGGGAATACATTTATTTAGAATATTTAGTTAAATTTATAGCGACAAAATGCTGGTGATTTATTAATCAAATTTAAATTTTCAATGAAGCGATCTACATCTTAATGCGTTGGGCGCCATTTTAAGCAAAAATGGAAGATATAGAGAAATTTAAATAATGCTTTGAAGCTTTGTTGAACTACTGGGAAATGTGGACAATGTCAACATTCGGTCGTTCACAGAGGTCTCAGATGGAAGCCTTTACGGCGATAGAAGGACAGGCGAAGTCTGTTGGCCTTGAAGTAAGGACAAAAATAAGTATCCCCTATCAACAACGAAACAAGCAAATGGGACTAATGATTCCAACAATTTTGAGGTAGTTGAGGAGTTCATCTACCTCGAAGTGAAAATGAATTCGACGAATGACACTCTGGTTGAGATCCGGCGAAGAATAGGTAACCCTAGAAAACGGTTGCTACTTCGGTTTTGGTTAAACAATTGGGTGCAAAACTTCTAGCTCAAGGGACGACTGACAGTTATTTTTTAAGAACCCAAGTGCTGGACGATAAGCAGAAAGGAAGAGCTTATACTGAGCTTCTTGGAGAGAAAAATTCTTCGACGGAGTTTTCAGTCTCGTGTTCAAGGTGGGCGAATGGAGAAGATACCACCGCGACCTCTATGAGTTGTACCAAGATGTAAGTGCATTCCAACAAGTCAAAATACTTCGACTACATTGGCTTGGCCACATCCCGTGAACGGACAACATGCTCTAGCTAAGAGGACCTTTGAATCCCAGCCGCCCCATCAGGTTCGAGAAGACAAGGAAGACCGAACCTCCGTTTCAAAGACCAAGCCATCGCGGATGCCAGAGCACTTCGTCTGGATAACTGGAAGCAGCGTGCCCGGGATCGTAGAGAAGGAAGGTTTGCAGTGAAAAGGGTTGGAAGCCCGTTAATAAGTAGGTAAGAAAGTAAACTGCTTTCTGGCATTTATTTGGAATGAATTGGGTAGAAAAATGAGTCTTGCAAGACATTTATCTCCGTATCTCTCTTTATAAGAACATGGTGCATCTATTTGTATGTGGATTTGTTAACGCATCACACTAAATCTGTTCACTGTAACCGTTTGGATTTCTCAGCAACAACACAGGGCTTAATAGAGTGCCATTTAGATTTTACTTCATCGGAATCGGTCAACTTGTTTTCAAGATATGTTAGGTTTAAATATTTTCGAAAGAGGGCAGATTTCATTGTTGGTCGCTTAAGTACAATTTTAGCTTAAAGTAGCAAGTCATGTGCGACTCAGTCGTGCACAACTATTTTTTTCAAACTGTCAAAAACAAAGACAGACTTACAGAAGCTCATCAATAAAAAATCTCCCATAAGATCCGTCCCTCCATCGCAGAAAGCGACCATTGTGGAAACAAAAATTGAAAACTCGTCCCGTTCGGCTAGTAGTTTGTTGATGATTCATTTAATTTTCAGACACGATACGTTCATGTGAGTTCGATGGACATTTAATTAAATGTCGTATAATATTATAATAGGTGCGTCCCGGTCCCATTGTTTTGTATCTAGCTCACACAGAGATAAGGAAGCAATTCCGCGGTGAGAATCAAGAGGAATTTAACAAAGGGGCTTTCATCAAGGTCGATCGTATATAGAAGGAGCGATTTATAACTAATTAGTTGGCTGCGTTCAGGCGCATTGTTCTTTAAGAGTTGTCTACTAGTGAGCTATGAAACAAAGGCTGATGGGGCTTGTGAAATGCGGAAACGGGGTACAGCACTCTCTATGAATCAGAACTCTAACCACTGCCCAAAGAAACTAACTTTAAATACAATTTTAGGCAAATAGCAATAAATGAAGATCAAGATCTATTTCTCTACCCGTTTAGGTGACAGTAGACCGGAAGCACTGATACCTTAAACGCTTGCGATGACATATGGACAACTAAAATAGACAAGACAATGGGCACATTCAAAAACTTAGCTTTCCTAAGTCGACAAGACTGGTCTGGACTAGATTTGTCGGGGACGTCACTTTTCATACGTCAGCCACATATGCGAACTGTCAACTTAGTACTCAGTCACGAATTTCTTGACTAGATTCGTCGGCTACCCCTCCATAAACGTCAACTGACACAGCTGCCCATGTGACCGATCCTGTCCAATCAAAACTGAGACAAAACTGTCAGCTGTCAGACTTATCTACTAAAAAACGTCTGACAAACATCCGAGAGTGTAACTGGGCACATTCAAAAACTTAGTTATCTTAAGTCGACTAGATTGGTCTGGAATAGATGTAACCTGAACGCAAAAACTACAATGGTCGGGAACGTCACTTTTTCTACGTCAGCCACATATGCGGACTGTCAACTTAGTACTCAGTCACGAATTTCTTGACTAGATTCGTCGGCTACCCCTCCATAAACGTCAACTGACACAGCTGCCCATGTGACCGATCTAGGCCAATCAAAACAGAGATACACTAAGTCTGTCAGCTGTCAGACTTACTAAACTAGATACTTGAACGTCCCCACTGTCAAGAAAGAGTCGTTCAGACTCGCCGTAAAATTGTAGGACCAATCGTTACAAAAAATTAGTAAAATACTGACACAAAATGAATGTCGATGAACAACTAGTCCCAAGTAGTTAACATCCGCATGCCTTAAGGGCATTTTCATAAAAAAAATTCGTTAACATAACCTAACAAAACAAATTCGTTCTAATCGGCCTACTCCCGCCACCTCCATGTGGGGAATATATTGGCCAATGGGTCAACACACCTTCCAGAATGAATCGACTCGCTGTGTCTGTGTTGATAGAAATAGACTCGCTTCGATTTGTTTGGACATGTCCGCTGTTCGCTTTCAGATTAGCATACTAATAGCCCTGGTGACGAACCGCCAAGCAAAGTGACAAAATACAACAAAAATCAATAACAATTCCGATGCCGCGAAACAAAAAAAATCGAAAGGAGGAAAGAAAACACAAAAGAAAGCACAAACAAGAAGTGTTGCGGACATTGGTTACGATTTCCTCCCCAGAATATGGCCTGGCAATGACAACTCCAGCAAAAGTGGTTAGAGAGTAGGCGGAACTTATGAATTATAATGAGTGCTTGAGGGTACATTAGCAGCACTGCAACTGACACTCACAAAAAAAAACAAAAACAAAAGCAAAATTGTTTAAAAATATCTCCATTCATTAACATTTCCGGCCTGGCAATTGCAAAAGGGGAAAACGAGTATGAAACTGTTTTTTCATCGAGAGCTTTTCATATCTTACGAGTGCGCACCTATTTCCGAACACTTATGTCGTTTTCCATTGGTTTCACTCGGGGATTCACTCATTCCGAAATCCAATGGAACAAGAAAAATGCTTCTGGATGAACCCACAAATGTATTGGTGAAATGCCAAAAAATAATCTACGGCTGCTGTCAGCTGACTTGTATAAAATACATAAATTACAATTGTGTTAGTGCTTCTTGAGTGGATTCTGACTTCAAATCCAGAAGCGAATTTCTCTCCTCAGAATCACCAGAAGAGTATTTTTTGTGCCAATGGAACGGTTTCAGAAGTGATTTTTTCGATTCCGGACTCTCCCGGACGCTTCTTTTTGCCCAATGGAAAACGACATTAATGACAAGTAGATGTCAATGTCAGTGTTGCTCTGACACAGAGAAACATGGAACTTGTTCGATTGTTTATCGTTATCTTTATAAAAAAACCACATGAACATAAAAACAAGCAGGGGAAAAAAACAGAAGTAAGACGGAACTAAACAAAACTGTCAACTGTCATTGTTAGAAAATTTGTTTTTGGCGTTTACCTACCCCGCCAATCAATGGAACTAATCCTCAGCCAGTTCTACTTACAGAAAGAGAGCAATTTTCGGTATCCGTTTCAAGGTTTAAATCGACAAAATTCGTTTCGCGTGATATAGACCTACTTAACCGACCGCGGGCAATGTCGCTCACCAAGCCGTTTGCATTTCGAGTTGAAAAATCAAAAATGTTGTAACCGACACAACAATTGTTGGCCTTTTTTCTTTAAATAAAATTGACAGCCAAGAGGTTAATCGACTGTAATCAAGGTCGCTCACTGCAAGCAAGCAAACAACAAAACACTCTCCTTAAGGACACATGTGCGCGCGGACAGAGGGCGAACGGAAAAATAACTGAGTAAAAAAAAAACAACAAGAACAAGCAAATATTTAATTACGTTATAAAAATGGAAATAAATTTTAATCTAGTGACAAGGTTGAAATTAAGCGAGGGCGCAAACAATACGTGAATCGAATGTTGCACAGAGTCCACTGTCGATTTTTCCAATCAATTCTCTCTCTTTCTTTCGCTACGGCCGGATATGTGGTTTTAAATTGGCGCCCATATTTGACATAAACACATACACGTTGAATGAAACCGTGCGCAGATTAACTGAGTATTAAAATCAAATTGTAATTGTGGGTAATTGGATCAAATGGGACAATAGTTAGCACGGCTTGTCAGTTGTCATAAATGGACAGACGGGTATAGGAAAATACGCTCGCCAGGTAAACGTGAACTTGAACCTGATCGATAGTCGCAGTCGTGATTGTGGTTGAAGCTCACTGCTCATAAATGCTGACATTTGAGTTGAGGCGCTTTGTTAAGCGGAAAGCTGACGTTAGCACGACTCTTTTTTGTTCTTATTTTTATTTTTTTTGTGAGCTAATTTACTTAGGAATTTTTGAAAAGAACGTCAAGAGATAAGACTATTGCCAAGTTGCGGATTGGAGGGGGTGCTGTACATGCAAATTGGGCTTGAAGGCCAGTCATTGACTTGGCTGTCAAGAATTTACTTTATTTTTACATGAGCAACAAATAAAATAAAAGTGAAAGGGTGTTCGAAACGACTTTCCCGACTAAATGGCTTGACTGATTGACTATGCACTTGAGCACAAATGTTCCCACCACGACCCCTCGTAAGGAAAAAAGCCCTTTCACTGTAGAACTTGTTCTTTCAAAACCTAAAAATGCATAAAATGTCAGTGGATGAGTTGTCCAAAGTTGGTCTATCAATACGCGTTATAACACGAACTAACGACAGTAGCCAAACCAGGTTTTCAAGAAGTTCTTACACTTTTGCCGGAAGGTGTCGCTGTTGGTATCCCGATGTTAAAATCGGTAAGGCAGTGTGCAAAATATTAGCCGCCTACAAGGTACATACATAAAGGTAATATCTCTCGGTGCAATAATTTTAGTAACGTTATGCGCATCTGTCAAAATATTGCAATATGGCGGCCAATTGTGACTGAAAACATTTTCGCAGTTTCTCTCCTGAACACCTTTTTCTTTATTCGTTTAGCTAAATATTTATATTTGTTTTGTGTTGTGTAAACAATTGGAAAAGAATATAATGGGAAAACTAATTTCCATTCGTTCCCAAAAGCAAATAAAATGTGCAACCAGTGGCTGCTTTTGTGTCAAAGAAAACACAAAATTAATGTGAAATCTGCTCGAGTTTGCTCAAAACATGTGAAGGAAAGTGATTATGTTCCTCTTAGTGTCTTTTAAACATTTATATGAACAATATGGACTGTACATCAAAATCTATATGGCACTATAAAACAAACAGTCACAGTAATCCGCCATATTTGCTTATTCACATTACCGACACCTTTGATTTGTGTACTGCGATCATTATGACGCAACGAAAGTGACATTATGGAAGAGGCTTTTCTAAGGTTGTTGGACCCTTATAATGTAGCTTTCTTACCACGGTCCATCAGTTTAGAAAAGGCTTCGATAATAGTAGTTTTTATAAAGTAGACAACGTAGGGGGAAGTCTGTCAGAAGAAGTTTAACTTCCGGAAAGGATGCCAACTTTTATTTCACTCGGCTTAAATTGTTAATAGTTGCTTTTAAATGTAAACAAAAAAACTCTGAGCTTTCATATAGTTCAGACTTTTCTCATAGATGTCATGTTAAGCGATTTTCATGGTTGGTTTTCACTTTTTTGTACTTCTCTTCAACTTTTGTTTCGATGTAGTTCAGGGGTTGAATTACCGCATCCGTGATCGAGTACTACGTGACTGAATTTGTTATTGTTTTGCATGTAAAATCCACCAAATTCAGTGACGTATTGCTCGCTCACGGATAAGTCCTGTCAATCAGTGTTTTTTTTGGACTGAGACTGAGAAGCTTTCAAAATCCAAAGTGGACTCTGGAAAGGTTGCCTTCTTTCGCTCATTTTTATTATACGTTTTTCTTATACCAGGTAACACTGATTACGATCCACTTGCCCCATTCCACTCCATTAAGTCAGTAATGCCAAAGAAAATGTACTAGTCCACGGAACAGCACGCATCGATTACAACCCACCACGCAACATAAGGTCTAAAGTTACAAGAAACCTTTTCCGTAACAATAAATAAATACCGCAAACGCAAAGTGTTAATAAACTGCAAAAAAACACACACTCCATGACAGCATGTTGACATAATAAAGGGCAACAACAAAACGGAAATAAAATAAAGTACTAAATAAGTGGAAACAGCAACAGTACATTATTGCAAAGACGTGCATATACATTTTTCATTGTTGGCTTCAGATAGTTTCGAGTTATGCAATTTCGCTTAGTCGTAGTTTTATTTTCTTCTGTCATACGTTTCTGTTATAGGTTAGGTATGAATATCTCTCGCATTCTCTCAATGGAATGCAGACAGGTGGTGTAATGTCTCGTGGAAAGGGTATCAAATTATCAATATCGTTAGATAATCGGGTAGATTCAATCTGGCTTAGTTCCTTCGTGCAGCGATACGGTAGTATGTCAACAAAACACGTTCCATCCGAAATACGAAACGGAGAAAAGTGACACGCGATTTAAAAAAAAAAATAAACAAATACTGCTGCTGCATAACACTCTGTGAAGCGAGTATTAGCTGACATTTACCTGGCAAAGTGTAGCGGAACAATGTGACTTTCTTGTGGGACACCATTTGTAAAAAATATTTTACTTGAAATGGAAATTTTAAATCGGTCCAATTGGTGTCTATTACAAACCTATCCGGCTCGAAGGACCATATAAAAAATCGCCGTGGGTCTTCAGAGAGTGGAACAGAGTAAGGGACGTGACACATCCCATGCAACAAGTGACAGGGATTGAGAATTTGTGACATTTATCTGGCAAAAAGTAGCGAACCAATGTGACTATCTTGTGGGCCACCATTTTACTTGAAATGCAAATTTTCGATCATCCCAATTGGTGTCTAACAAACTGATCTATGAACCCCTTGCGAGATCCGGCTCGAAGGACCTTGTACAAAAACGCCGTAGGTCTTCAGAGAAACGAAGTACGAGACGAGACCCTTCCCAAACACACTTTGACACCTATTGCAGTCATAATTACAGAGCTTGTTCCATGGATGTACATTGCCTAAGTCACAAGGTCGTTACGAATTCCCAACGCCTTACGCTTGTTACAAAGTAACGAGAATCTGTAAGCATCTTCAAAACCACTTCAGAATGACCGCATAATTATTGCGAAACACTTTATAAACTTCTGCCCAAACGGTAACAGAGAAGTTGCCAACCTTCCACCGACCGCCCACGTCACGCAATTAAAAACTTGTAAAGTGTAACCCCCTGCCAGAGCGGAAAATAAATCCAAAATCCATGACCAACATTTCTGCGAATACCACTTCGAGTTCTTAACTCCGATTCCAGGTACTCGTTACACTGCCGGTCTCACGTTCTATGGCGTTCCGGCGGTGTCTGTGTGTGTGGTACCATTGTCCATAATTTAATTTCGTTTTCATCTTAATGGCAAAACACATTTTCGCAACAATTCCCCCAAAGTCCGCCGTCATCTCCTCATCGCCATCATCATCATCATTATCATGGGAACGACACTTTTTATGTTCAAAGAAACATTTTTTTTTTAATTGGGTCATAGCGACCGCGTCGGTCTTGTGTAAACTGTTGCGGAACAGCCCACTCTCGATGATGTTATGCAAAAGGAGCATTCCCATAGCTAACGAACACCTAATTACGGCCAAATTGAATGGGCCTATCT
Source organism: Cheilosia pagana (assembly GCA_936431705.1). Taxonomy (NCBI): domain Eukaryota; kingdom Metazoa; phylum Arthropoda; class Insecta; order Diptera; family Syrphidae; genus Cheilosia; species Cheilosia pagana. Next base: position 6,545,521 of record OW386169.1, read on the forward strand.
TCAAGGGGCGTGCGCTAACAAGACTCCTATCTGGCCATCTTGGGCTTTTCACTTTTTCTCTCCATCTGACTGAACTGCGGTGGCTAGCGTTTAAATTGCCGTACACACCGATTTGGCTAATTAAACTATACCATGTGGTGAAAGTTTCCCATAGTGCCACTAGAGTGAAGATTATCTGCCTTATATGACAGATGCCAGATTCTAGATGTTTGCCAATTTTTCAGACTCGTGTACGGATATTAATTGGATTTGATTGCGCGGCTAGAAGAATTCCAAACCAACCACCCACTCCGGTCGAATGAGAAGGAACTGCAAGAAATGCAACAAATTAGGGTCAACCACCAACCGTGTGTCTGTCCGGGGCAAATGTCATTTATAAATGAGTCTTTGTGGCGAAATGTTGACAACGAATTTCAGACCGACCAACGGAACCGCGTGTAACCAGTTCTCATTTCTTTGCATAACGAAAAGACGCAGACTTTTGCGCCATAGATATACCGGAAACTCGGTGCTCAATTGGACATGAGTCGCACGCCAGAGAGGTATATGGCTTCTTGGTGCGCAAGAAAGTGTCAGAGGTATACACCTAAGCGTGAACTCTTTTAGACTATAATTTGCAGCGGAGAGCTCTTAACGGGGGCAATGTAAGCTTGAACTTAGAAATAGATTTTGGGTTTAAATGCGGTTTGTTATTGTGAATATTTGTCAAGTGGGGGGGGGGAGATCTATGAGAGTGAAGAAATCGGCTGCGGAAGACCTTAAGACTCGATTTTCCATCCCGAGGGCCGTTTTTTGATCGTTTTACGTCGGTTTATACTAGTAAATTACCCACAAGATGGCGCCACAAGCTCAATCTTAGGGGGGAAATGGATTTGCGTCATTTTTTCAGTGTACCCCTCTAATTTTTGAAGGTAGAACTTTGAAAACAGCACTAGGTAAATTGAGAAGACCTCAAACAATGAAGAAGTTGGTCTTTTTAGAAGTAATAAGGGTCTTTTTGGTCACGGAGACCATTTGCCTTCTTGGTTCAGCTATAGGGTAGTGAAAAATGGAGGAATAGATAGAATAAACCCGCAAATTGAATAAACAAAGTGAAAAAGCCGGTCCCCAGAGGGGAAAGAAAACGACACCACTCTGAAGCAAGCGGTTCGGGAGTGAATGGTGTCAAGTGAAAAAGGGGTTAAGCGGTTTTTTAGTGTGAAAGATTGCAGGCATTTTACGATTCAACTCAGAGATTTCCACTGAGATAGTACGACGAGGTTAAGTATACCTGGGAGTTACTAGAAGCTTATTTTACGGCCTTTTATCAGTCTTTGAAGTCTTTTTTGATCCCACAATGACCGCGTTTACAGCCGACAGTAACAATAAAGACCTTCATCACACGATTGCACTCGTTTTACAAAGCAGGGGTCGAATCGAGTCGTCCGTAAACGAGCGTTACTTTCACAGAATTAAGTTGATTTACATGTGAAACAACAAACAAGAACAAATTCCGTCACGCAATGCTCGTTCACGGACGACGCGATTCGACCCCAGATCAATTTCAATGAGCTGTTGCTTTTTTCAACTCAATTTTAATTTTTTTCATTATAAACCTGAAAGAGTTACAAGTTTGTGGACCGGAGGAGAGAACACAAAAGAACGTCCCTTCTAACAACCTAAACGAAGGATGTGGCAAATGGGGATTATCTTCCCATTCCACGATTTGGCCAGACGTCTATTCCACACTTTTGAAACAATAGTTCCTCCCGTAATGAATGGATTTGAAGCAGAACTCCCATCAGTTTAGCACCAATGCACCACAGAGAGGGGCGTGCAGAAAGTGAAAGGATTCAAGAAACACAAAATCAATATCTCCCATTGTGTCTTTTCCATCGAGTGATGCTACCCATACCTCCCGCCTACTGTCCGAAATTAGTTCTATGGACAATTGCATTGGAGGTATATACATTTGAAACGAACCCAACATTGAGAAAAAAAACTGTAGGCGGTCATCAGCACAATTTTCCTCGCTATATGAATGGAATAATTTTAAAAAAATAGTCCACAGGAATCGAAAGGATATTGGATTTTTTCTCAAGGTTTTTGATAACAATCTGAGGGTGTTTTTTTCTAAGTGGTTTCAACAAAAAAATTCGATTTTCTGTCGATCATCACACAGGAGGTCGTTTCAAAACGAAAGGGAAAGGATCCAGCAATTCAGCATTCGGATCGAAATAACAAAAAGACGCCGCACCAGATCCCAATGTGAGATACGGCATAGAGATATTTGTTAAAAAAGAAAGGTCGGGTGTTTTTTCTTTCTTCAATTATATAATGGATTTAAATGCGTGTGGATAACATACCTGTTAGTTGGGATTATGAGTGTACAACAAGTATCACGTCGTCGCTTCTTGATCAAGTTATTTCATTCATGAAGGTAGATGCTGGTCCTGAAAATCAAATAACAAAAGAAAGTGTTAAAGACATCGATATATGTTTCAAAGATATATATTTCTGGATGGTTTAGATTTGCCGTTGAGTGACAGTGATGTCAAACTGTGCAGGGGTGTTATATAAATCGGATTTTTTAGCCTAAAGCAGTGGTAGCTAGTGATATATTTTTTTTGTTTATAATAGTTCATTTATGTAACAACAAAGCTTTAAAAATAATAATAATAAATCGGATTTAAAAATTAAAGGCAGTGAATGGAACTGAGGGTTTTTTAAAACACTGTTCGTTTTATTTTTGAAGGCATAAAAACCTCCTGCAAATGCATTTTTACAGACATTTGTTCATTATAAAAGTCTTTTGCAGAGAGTTCGCTCAGATTTCTAGGTTTTTGTTTTAATTTCGCTGCCCAATGCCTGACACTACGACCTAGAAGATCTATTGTATCATGGAGGGATGGTTTAGACAAAGAGACGATTGACCTGCCTAGTGAAGACCAGTATCAGTATGTCCTTAGTAACAGAATTTCTAAGATACGTCGTCTTAACCAGTGAAGTTCCGGACAATAAAAGAGTAAAGTGGTCAGAGGACTGTTCATCCTGTAGGAAAAACCTGCATTCTGTCTCCGGACACAAGTTCAACTTGCTAAGATGGTATCTCATGGCACATTGGCCTGTGAGGAGGCCCACTAGCTTTCTAATACTTTCCTTGTTTAGTTTCAGGATTTCCTCGTAGGAGAAGGACCTAATTAGTCTTTTTGATTGTCTTAAACCCGGGACATTTTCCCACTAGTTTAGGCGGAGTTGTTGTTCCCAATCGTTGATAAACCTTAAATTAGTAGCCCAATTGACTCTGCAATATGGTTCTGGTCCAAAGAGTTACTGCTGATTCGTTACGTGCAAAACCCTGATGATCAGGTACCCATCCAAGTCTAACCCTGTTGATTTTGGATAGTGATGGCTGGGCATCATGGCAGAACTTCATTATATACCAGTCCAACGTATTGGACGATAGGGCTTGTAATGCTGCTTGACTGTCTTAGAAGATTTGTATTTTGGCGCCCTTAATACCTTTGTTTGAGTTTAGAATAGCGCAGATCTCAATTATGGATTTCAGCCTGAAAAACAGTGGGACACGTTCTCCTATAGGTATAGAGACCTTTGTGTTGGGTCCAAAAACACCAGCACCTAATCCAGACTCCATTTTCGATCCGTCAGTATACCAAAGCAGACTTTTCGGGTCTAGATTCGGGACACCATTGGCTCATTCTGCACGGTCCAATATACCTCAAATTATTTCCCAAACTTGTATTCCCTAACCATAGTGTCGAGGATGGAGCAGAACACATTTGGGATTGAGTTAAGTATTACTAGGTGGCCGGTTTATACTTATATTCTAATAGTTGCAGCTTAAAAGCGCGTCATTTCTAGATACGTAAGTCTGACAGCTGACTGACTTGATATACATATTTGAGTTTTTATTGGCTCTGATTGGTCATGTGAGTATTTTTTTCCAATTGACGTTTATGGAGGGATAGCCGACAAGAAAAGTCAAGAAAATCCTGCCTGAATACTCAGCTGACATTTCAAAGTGTCAAAATTCAAAATAAACTGCGAGTTGACTAGTGAATGCGTTCGTAGACCTAGTCCAGACAAATCTAGTTGACGTTTTTCATAAAGCCTTTGGCATAAAACAAGAAGCAATGGTTCAAGATTCAAGCGTCAAGATAAATAAAATTGAAAGTAGATTTTCAAGACTCGTTCTCTCTCTTTTGTTCTGCCTACAAATAAGTTGACAAAAAATTATGAACACACATTTGCAGAAGAAACATAATCGAACGTTCTCACTAGGTCTGTTCCTTTTCTTTTAAATCTTACGAATTTTTACGAATTCTTACGCATTTTTCTCAACTGTCGTTCCACAACTCGAAAAAATCGTAAAAGAGAGCGGTTTCGAGAGAGCAAGATATTTCCCCTCTTACCAGTTTTTACTCAACAAATTTCTTTGTGTAAGAATTGAAACAACTGTCAGACGTCTGAAAATTGACAGCTGATTTGAGTTTGTTGTTCTATTTGGCATTTGGCATTTATGAACTGTCATTTTTAGAAAAGCGTTCCTTAACTTTTGCGTAAGTTGCCCACTCTGAGAGAGAAATTCATCCCCTCCACTGTCATTTTGACAGTCTTTTCCGTTTTTACCACCAAAGTAAAGGAACAGACCTACAAACTGAAGTTCAGTCACGCAGCATGTACCCAACGCCGAATGTAACGCACGCTCTAATTAAGAAATTCTTAAGGCGATCGTCATAAATGTCAGATTTGAACAAAAGCTTAAAATACTCGAAACGTGATTCAGCACTCCTTGTCTTCTTTGGAAACGCACTTGTTGAATTCAACAGAAACTGACAACTAATTCAGGTCAGCAACAAAAATGACCTACTGCACTTTTAGCTCTCTGTGAATCATCCGCCCCGGGTGTTGGTATTGGTTAAACCTACGTATAAGTTGCTCTAAATTACACAATCTTTGAAATACAAAAACAAAAACAAACCAGAGAAAGTAATTAACACCGAAACTGGAAAAAAGAACGTGACCTCACACTTTCTAAGGCCGATCGTATGCGTTGCGTTGCGTATGCTGCGCAAGAACAAGGGCACATTGTCCCAAACCCAACCTTTCCATGTCAATTATAATGTGGGGCGAAAAATAGGCCAGCAATGAATGGTGTCTAACGGTTTGTTTGCATTTAACAACAATAAGTGTACCTGTAATCTGTGTGTTCATTTGGAAAAATCCCAACACAAATACAAAACCAGACTCCAGTTTGTAGTGAATGTACTTGCAGCAGTGTCTGTGTTCTGTCATGTGATGACTGATGCACTAGGAAGAGAGGGAGGGAGACCCAGCGCCAGCGGCTGTCGTTTGCTCTGCTCCCCTTGCGCGTTGAGGAGATCATTTGAATAAATCGCGCTCGTCATCGGTGTTGCTGTCAGGCACCGTTCGAAATGATGATTTATCGATATGATGGAGTGAACGCGATACAGCCACAACTACGACGAACAAAAGCAGTGTCATGTATCAGAATACAGCGCACTCATTCAGTCGACTTTGATTCTGACACTGACTCCCACTACACAATAAACAAGACGGCATTCATTCACCAAGTGATTGACAAATGTCACATATTCAAATTTCAACGGGCGAACACAAAACGAAAACACACACATGAGACGACGTTGAATAGGGATATCAAAGACGGCAACTCAGGACTAAACAACAACAACAAAATAAATGACTTCTTTCCCAAAAGAACCGTTCGTTTGCATAAAGTAATCGAATGCCTTGGGAGTGGGTCACGGAGTGCGTCACGGAGTGTGTAAGGAAATTGTTTTGACATTTCGTACGCGCTGCACTTGTACATAGGATTTTACTTGTGTTTATGTGAATACGTATTGTTGACAATTGGATGGAATATTATTTACAAGTTCTAGGAAGGAGCACGAGGTGTGCAGGGATTGCTTTGTGCCGGTACTTAACAAACTAGGGGACCTTACCTGACAGGTTGGTGCATTGTTGTTTTATCACCGAGTTACAATGGACTTTTTGTGCATCTTTTATATGGCTTGTTCCGCCTTTTATTGGGGTAGATACCTGTCCCTTAGTTTGGGCATAGAGATCACGCTGTTGATCTAGGTCTACAAGACGTAATCTGCCCTCGTAAATTATGTAAGAAGATCACGTGCGAGATGAATGGGATTTTAACAGCATATCCTATGGAGGACTTGTTGAGATCTTTTTGGAAATCAGGTCTTTCTAATAAGGGTTTGTTTAAAGCATGCAGAGCAAGGACTTTATGTCATGGAAAATGGAACCAAGAGCGCGACGATAGTTCTAGGAAGAAGAACTTGTTCTTATTATTATTATTTTCTTTGAAAGACACGACTTAAAGGTTGGATTTATATTAATTAATATTTATAATTTAACACAAACGGCACAGGGATTTATTTTGACAGATGCACTGAAGTGAGAAGTTTATTTGAGTTACATGAGAGTAATCCAGCTTAAGCCAGAATGTGCTTCATAAATGTTTGCCGTCAGTTAAATAGAAAATGTTCGACACAGTCCAAACGGTTAACCGAACTTAAGTGGATTTAAGTCAATTTTTGACACTAGCATAAGTCCGCGTAATCTCACTTTCGTTTACACTTAAGAAATCCAATAGAAATGAAACGGAGCACATACCTACCCGGACATATAATAATTTCCGCAATAGACACAAGGGGTTTTGACAGATGCACATGAGAGTAATCCAGCTTAAGCCAAAATCTGCTTAAAAACTGTATATCGTCAGTGTTATAGAAAGTGTTCGACATTGGCCAAGCGTTCAACAGAACTCAAGTGGACTTAAGTTAATTTTTGACACAGCTTAAGTCCGCGTAATCCAACTTTCGTTTACACTTCTTTAAATGTCCAATAGAAACCAGAGCAAATAAAACGGAGCACATATCTACCCGGACATATAATAATTTTCGCAATGGACACAATGGGTGTATAAACATTTTGACAGATGCACTTGGGAGTAATCCAGCTTAAGCCAATCTGATTCAAAATTGTATACCGTCAGTGTAATAGAAAAAGATCGGCATGGTTCAAACGTTCAATAGAACTCAAGTGGATTGAAGTAAATTTTTGACACTAGCTTAAGCTCGCGTAATCCAAATTCCGTTTACAACACTTAAGGAATCCAATAGAAACCAGTGGAAATAAAACAGAGCACGTATCTACCCGGATATAAATAAATTCAGGCAATGGACGCAAGGGGTTAATATACATTTCGACAGATGCTCATAAGAGTAATCCAGCTTAAGCCATTGTGATTCAAAATTGTATATCATCAGTGTAATAGAAAATTTTCGAAATGGTTCAAACGTTCAATAGAACTTAAGTGGAGTTAAGTCAATTCTTGACACTAGCTTAAGCCCGCAAAATCTCACTTTCATTCACACTTTACAAATGAAATAGAAACCAGAGAAAATAAACGGGAGGACGTATCTATCCCACCAAGGAAACAACGACCCACGCGCGTTCAACTTAACCCCAATTATTGCGAAATATTGATCAATATCTGCGGAACTCATCCCAAGGCAACAACATCGGCCCACGCACGATCCGCACATATCGAAGATTAAAGATCGAAACTCGCTGTGTCAAAACCCACCAGAAGTTTCGTTCGACATCAATTCGTAGACAGAATCCCAGAGAGTTATAAAATTCACTTTCACGTGCATGATGCGCTCGGCTCACAAGTGAAAACAGACATTTGTCCGATGTCTGGGCTCATTCTTACACCTTATCTCGCCTTCACTCAAAACGCTTGGAATTCACTTTAATCTAAACGTAAATCCCAACCAAAAAGCGGGGGAAAAATTCCACAAACAACTTCGGGAAGTGAAAGTTATCTGTGTGCGACTATATATACCCTCGTCCAAGTTCATTCGCTGGATCGCAGCCTTAATCAATATTGAGTAGCGCAGCAGCATTCGCCCACTTTAAGGTCATCAGTTTTCATTTTTTCACCTCTCAGATGCATTAATCTTGAGCTTGAGCTCGAATTGATATGGTTTTTTTGGGGGAAAACCCTCAGACAGACGGCATATATTACCCAACAGCCAACAAACTGCGAATGATCATCATCATCGAACTGAAAGCGAAACTTTATCACCCGGAATGACATTTTACAAGATTATGCTGCTGCTGCTGCCATCTTGTTTGGCGGAAGAAACATTTTATCGTTCGATTTTTGTTTTTAAATTTAAATTAAAATATTTATAAAAGAAGTGTGGCTGAACTTTCGTATTTCTTCTTTTGCACATCAGCAACAGCCAGCATATGTCAAGCGCCAGTGATATGGTAGATGGTAGATGGTAATGCGCTCGTCGCAGTTTGAAGATGCAATTCTTAAGCCGGTTTCTGTATATGGATTTATATGGATATTTTTAGTTCAAGCGAGTGAATCTTGTGGGCTAATTTTAGATTGTTGAAGTGAAATTCGCCCGGAAAGTGGTCAATGACTGTCAGTTGAATGGCATTTGTGAGTTATAAATAGCCTACGGGTTACGACCGCCGCGAGAGTTTCATTTGTTGTCCAAATGGACTGTATGGATACATTTTGGATCTGGCAAATTGGTGCACAGATGGGTATATGAGGGAAGGTCAGTTGGAGGTCCTCATAAGTCTATTGGAGTTGCAACGTTCAAGTCAGGACTGATTTATATACAGTTGATCGATGCCTGCAGGTCTGAAGAGAACATTGATGGGTTACAGAGAACGACTTACGTTATGCATGTTTTAAAACTTCCTAACTGAAATAGGGAAGAGCTGACCAAGATATTGACAAGAAAGTTGTCTGAATTCTTAACAGTTGATCATATTTGTGGCACGATCAGTATACCTATATATAAATAGGACAAAATCTACGTCCGCTCAGAGGACTTTAAAGCTGCTTTTCAAACCTTTAAACCCTGACAAACAAACTTCCATCGATTAGAGTCTTTAATAAATTCTTAGCTATGCGTTTAGTTTGAAATAATCAGATTTTGTGGTTAATCGATAATTGCTTTGAAACGGCAGCTGGTGTGCCATAAGGTTCTATTTTTGGTCCCATACTATTTTGCGATTTTAATTGATGTCAGTCATGCCAATGCAACCGAAGAAATGTATGTTGACGGGTGCATTTAAAATATTCTTGTGATTTTACAACTTTTGTAATCAAATTCGCTTCTCAACACCTCGAGAGGTTTATGTCCAAGTAACAATTTGACTTTGGTAAGGCGCTACCGAGGGCAATATTGACTGTATAAGATCTAACAAAGAGAATTTTTCTTCTTCATTCTTTTATTATCTTATTCTTTTAATAAATGGTTTTCCAATAAGAGGTGTTATTTTGAATAGCCCGCTATTTCGGAAGCTGTCACTTTTGAAGCTGTTATTTTTTTGACATTTGACAAGTAGAAACTACGCCATTACTAAAAATGGAACGACACACGCTTCAACAACGCATTGAAATTATAAAAATTCACTACAAAAATGGTGAAAATTTGGGTCGTCGTGAAGCACCTTGTCGGACCGCAATACAGAAATTGGAAGAAAAATTCGAGCTTTGGGACAAGAGTTAGTGATGTGAAGAATAAAACCCCGCTCAAGAACAACTGAGAATATTGGTGCTGTAGCCCAAAGTGTTGAAGAAAACCCAGGTTTGTCCATTCCTCGTCGTTCTCTGGAATTGGGAATGATTAATGATTTTTTTATGGCCGGAGTTGGATGGTATTGATCTGGACAACGTTTACTTTCAACAAGACGGCGCTACGTGCCACACAAGCCATTGATCTTTTACGGGAAAAGTTTCCTGACCGTGTTATCTCTCGAAGAGGTGATCAAAATTGGCCACCGAGATCTTGTGATTTAACACCTTGCGACTTCCTCCTTTGGGGCCACATGAAAGATAAGGTCTACGCCAACAGCCCAGCGTCGGTTCAAGACCTCAAAGATGGAATTCGTGAGTCTATGGAGGACATAGGGCAGCCACTTTGCGATTTTGTTATGGAAAATTTCATGAAAAGGATATGGTCCTGTAAGCGTGGCCGTGGTGGTCGATCATTTATCTCAAAAAATGTCATTTTCCTTTGAATATCAAAATAACATCTCTTATTGGAAAACCCTTTATTATTATTTAAAAATTTAAAACAGGGACTGGGGAAGTCCCTTTACACAAGATTGGTACAAAACACACTTAGACAAGTAGTCTCACCGAATGACATTCATTCTCATTCTGGTATTCATGGTTTTGCGGTCATTTAGCAAGTGTGACTCCTAAGAGACGAATTCAAATTCTGTATGCGGCCATAAAAAAGTGACGTACGTGGGTGTTTTGGTACATGTCCCCGGTCGGAAGCTGTAAAGAAGCTCCTCACACATTTTCAGAGGTCCAATAGAGATCTTACCGAAACTTATTTCCATATTCCTCTATAAGGCCTGTGAATATGCTTCGCAAAGGTCTTACAGAAGTAATGTTTGAAGCAATTACTTCGAAATTGCTCTTCTTCGGTTTACAAATACTATCGAAGCTTTTACCTGCAGATATTATGAATCTGGACCTTACCGAAGTCAAATTGATACTTGGGCGCTAAAAGGTTTTTGGAATTTTTTTAAATTCCTCGAATTTACATATCCCGAATGCATAAAAATCCCTTTCATTGAGAGGACGCTTGCTTCGAAAACAATTCCCGATTGAAAGCGGTCTTCAAGTCAGGCCCTTTGGTCTCTTTTGTTTAGAATGGAGATGAGTATTGGCTTAGGTCAAAAAAGTGAACTTTCTCGCATGACGACAGTGCAACCATTTCCCTTTTGGGGGACTTAACATTCCAAAAGCTCCCCTGACTCGATTTTCTTCTCACGACTTCTCAAATACCTCTAAATCACTCTCGATAATTGGCAGTACCTTACCTATACCATCATCAAACACCTCGATCTATACCCCCAGTTTGAATGGCATTGACCAAAAATAAAAAATAAAAACAAGAGCATTCCAATCTAAAGTAGATCTTCTAGGAAAATCAATTTTCAAAGTTCATAACCCGCATAAAAACGAAACTGAACTTGAATTTGATATACGACCATCAGTTTTGAATAAACAATATTCCATTCATTAGACCGATTTCTGTGAAAGCAACAACTAAACTATTTCAAAGTTTCTAATGACAGACATGCCATACTCGTATGGCTTTCAAGTGCCACCACACGACATCGGCAAGAGACCCCCATATAATAGATATTCTCTGCCAGATGTTTCAAGTGTTGGATGGCAGCAAAAAAAACCAAGTCTTCCTCGTTTTGTTTACTGACACTCACTGACTTTGTTCTTAACGAATGTTTTAACCATTTTTGTTAAAAAAAAAGAAGAAAAACCAACACCAAGCGGGAAAATTTGTAAAATAAAACCAAACTTTTCGTGCTGACGATGAAGGTAGAACGGCACCACGAAATAAAATGAAATAAAATAAACAAACGCCATATAATGCATCTATGAGATACATTTTCTGTTTAAACCAAAAAAACTGAACTCAGCAATGAAAAACAAGTTGGATGCGGGTCTCTCTCTCTCCGCGATCGTTTTCCCTCCTCTAATGCTTTTCACTTTGTTTAACTTCTCTACGATATTTTCGTGCGGCTATTAGACACTTTTCGTTTTCGTGGCTGTTTGTGGACGCGACACGATCGTCTAAAGTACGTGGGGACTGGGGAAATATATACGTACCACGTAAAAGTGCTACTTGGTATTAAGTTCGTTTCTAGTTCGGAGAACGTCTCGGATTTTTTAAGGTTTCTATAAGTTCTAGAGATGCTGATGATGGTTCCGGAGAAGTTGAGGCGATTTCAACTGAAGTTCACGAAATGGAATACATATACGAAATGAAGGTCGTCGACCAGGGGTAGGCATTTGTTTTCATTGTTAAATGGCAGCTGCGCGCTTTTTAAACAAGAAAAGTAGGTCATTCAGAGGTGGGGGTTTTTTTTTAAACACTTTTTTGTGGAATGAAAATGTTTAACGACTGCAACGGGTGAAACTGTACGTGGAATTTATTTTTAGGCGACTTGCCTAGTCAATCAAAAAATCGCCATCAAAAAGTTAAACTAGGTGCAGCGGCTTCTACGGAGCCATGCGGAAAAGTCCGTCAGCGGCTATAGGACGAACACACTCTCCAGCTCAGCAATCTTGACACAAACGAAAAAGTTTAACATTAGCGAATATTCAGAACTAATGGAACTGATTTTGGGAACTTTTCGAAATTGACATGATCGGCGCGATCTTAGATCGCCTTTAATATAGACGCATGGAAAAGTTACAGGCACGGGAAGCATTCAAAGTACGACTGAACGATGTATGGTGATTTCGTTGTTTTATTACTTCTCAGATATGCTTCAACAAAAAATCCTTTACGGAGATCACAAATAGAGAAGCTTAGCATAACAACCCATCTAACTGCCAAAATGGCCTAAACTGCGGTATAAGGATAGTTCCAAAATGGCCTAAAGTGCAGGGAGCACGAATTTGTGGACCAACCCAAAATGTCTCAACAGAAGTCAATAAAAAAAAAGCGGAGACCTATAATCTACAACTCAGGGGTCGAATCGCGTCGTCCGTGAACGAGCAATTCTTTGTTTCACATGTAAATCAAATTAATTTACGTTCACAGACGACGCGCTTTGACCCGGTTAAGATCCATATAAATTCACGGACAGTCCAGCGGCTATAAAGGTCCTTAGCTCACCCGTTTTTGACTCCATATCATTCAAACGCTTAGTGACAGGAAAAAAACCTGGTTCCCAGCCATGAAAGTATTGAAGGAAATGAAAAAGCTGATAAACTTGTCAGAAAAGGCTCCGAAATCCCCTTTAAAGGTAAAACTATGTAGAACATTTTGTTTGAATCAACTTTTCTGACCTGGTTTCGATTTTAAACACGTTTCGAGCTATGCAGTCAAAAGCTATACAGCCATTCCGAAGCGATGCCTAAATCTACGCAGGCATAATGTCAAAAACCTAAAATAGTAGACCCATCGGAATGCCGACTATGTCTTGAGGAAGACGAGACCGCTGAGTTCCCGGCCCAAGAATAAGAAGGAAATAATTTTTCGGAGAAGCATGTTAACAAGTTAGTCACTCTACATCAAAGTTCTAACCCTCTAAGCACAGTAGATCACTCACGTCTCAGTGCATTATATCGCTTCGCAACGATCAGCGTTTTATATTAGACTACGGGACCAAAATGAGCATTTCAACAGCAAAAACTGTCAGAATAAACACTTGGCATACAGTCTAACGTTTGATCTTACCTTAAGTTTCACTGTTTACACACAAAAGACTGTGTGAGTCGGCCAAAAGTATCCTCGAAAATAAGAACCAACCCATTCAAGGGATAATAAGCTTTAAAAGACGCAGAAAATACGAGGATCTTCCCACCAAAGATGCAGAAGATACAAAGGGATTCTCTAAAAGGGTCGTCTTTTTTCCAAAGCGTGCCAAAAATCCCAAAGATGTAGCTTTAAACAGTGACAAGCACGTCAACGAAGCATTTTTTGGCAAATTTTAGAAACCTAGCTCAACCATATACAAGGCTAAAACGAAGTACACCAAGAAATGACTTTTAGCATCGACTTCGACACCTCGCACAAAACGTCATGATGGACAGATCCAACATCGAAGTAGTTAAATACTTTGAACTCCACTAGTACTTCGCAAAATGACATCAGCGCCGAGATCGGACGAAGAATCACTCTTGCCAATCGCTGTTTCTAAGAAGCTAAGAAGCCCGGTCCTCTGTCAAAGTCGGATGAAAACCTGACCTGATGTTTTGAGAGAAAGATTCTTCGGTTCAGTTTGTATTGATGGAATGTGCGGAGGATAGGCCTTAACCACGAACTTTATGGGCTATACAGCGACGCTGCGACCTGGGCCCTAATCACGTAACTTTTGCGAGATCGTCCAAACTAAAAGACCTTCAAATCTAATGACTAAGTGCAAAAATGACTAGTTTGAGAGCTTTATCTAGTTCGTTCTCCACAAATGTGTGGGAAAACTTACAAAAATCAACAAAAAAATCGACAACAACTTATTGTGATCGTTAATGTGTCGAAAACGATATCGTTCAGATGATCATCGTCTTACGTGATCTCATTTTAACAATCACTTTTCAAAAAACCGTCATTTTCGATTTGAAGTAGCAGCTTGATATTGACATTTACCCCCAGTTCAACGGCTGAGATGGCTGGAGTCCATGGAGCTCGACGAGTCTCTGAGTCCATCCCTGAGAAACAACGTAGCAGAGAAAGACTCCCCCTATAGGTGGCGGACATAATTGGATTGCGACCATAACCAACTTCGCGTGCGTAACTGAAGGCAGTCAGATTGGGACCGAGCTGGCTGGAGGAGGGACATAGTTGAGGCCGTCATCCACCCCGGATTGTAAGTAAGTAAAACCAAAACCGGGCAAATTCTAGAGCCACCACAAGTTGCGACTAGAATGCGAATAGAAAGCGTTATTTGCGACAAGGATTATTCAACTAATCAGTCAACAATTCGAACGAAGATCCCGCATATTTGTTTACTGCTTACAGGATTTCAAGGGACATTCTTGCATGTTTTAAAGTGTCAAGCAACATCAACACAGCTTTAAGGCAGATGAATATGCAGATCAATAACGATCAATATCGATCGGTAGACAAAACTGGGCCAAGGATATTCACTTCAGACCGGGTAATAAGTTCTATACGGCTCAAGAAAAGAAACAAAAGACGTTTCAGACCACTTTTAAGAGTTACACATGTCACCATAATGACAGTAGCTGCTTCTTCCATATTAAGCATTCCAGGCAAACCACCGCGTCGCGTCGTCTCAAATGACCCACTTAACCGCACAAATTGCCGTAATTAAAGCTCAAATATTCACTCGAGAACCCTAAAAATTCCGGTATCTCTGTGCGGTTATCTTCTGACATACCAATGTTGAAATTTTTCCCCAAAAAAAAGAAACAAATAAAACCATTGTGAAACCAAACATTTCATCTACTAACCGCAATAGTTAGAAATCAGAAACAGAAAAAAAAACAAGAATTCAATTCCAGTCCATGGGAATGAGTTGACTGCATTGTTGAGCGCAATCCCATCCTCAAGTACTGCATACTAATAAGCCCCGCATGCAACCGCATGTACACATGTTTGGCTAACACCGTTTTCTGGGGGCTCCTCGACGAAATCAACGAAAGCCCCAACCATAACACACACGCAACTACCGTGCCCGGAATGAGAATGTTCTTTCCTATGGTTTATCTTACATCAATAGAAGACTGCCTCTCATCATCGTTCTTTCAACACGCCATGCGCGAGTAGTAGAAAATCAGATTGTCATCGGGTTGGTGTTAATTACAAGCATTATTGTTTGACACTGGGGGGAGCAGTTTCAGAAAAAGTACCGTTCTATCAGATTTCTGTGTCATTGTCACACTGATTATCCACTATCTACTGAGGAACAAACAGAAGATACGTTCCTTTTTGTAAAATGCCGCCATGGCGGTCCCATTGTCCAGATGACGTCCCATGATCGTAAACGTAATTACCACCGAAAAAGAGCTATCCCCTGATAGTAGAGAGGGAGAGCAACTTATTTAAAGCTCTTCCGACAGACAAGTCGAAAGAAGTAACCATAATGAGTCCGTTTCGCCATCGACCCGCTTGGGAAGTGATTAATGTTTCGGTCTCGAAGCAACCTTAAAAAAAACAGAACGTAAAACCGTCTGCGAGATAGATTTACTGTCATTTGACCAGAAGCACGCACCAAAATGAATTAAATTACATTATTTGGTTTCGGCAGAAATTGAATCGAGGTTATGTGCGCTGATTGAATACGAAATCGCGCAGATGACAAGGAAATTGCTGTCCATTTGAATATAGAGAGTCGGGTGGGGGAGGGGGTGCACATGCACAAGTGGCGTCTTTAACTGTAACCATTGATGCCAGTGCATTGATAATAATTGCTTGTTGACCCAGATCGAGAGGGTTGATTTTGGTTGACATTTTGCAACAATGCACCACGTTTGATATGACACACGGAGCGATAAATCGGCTGGCGTGTGATATATGTACGTGCGTTAGATGGGAGTGAGGGAGTTGGGTAAGATTGGCTGTGTTACAGTGGTTGTGGTGAGGAATGGATTTTTTTTAAACAGTCCAGTGGCATTTTAGACCCCTTTTGTACTTTTGACTTTGGGTTGGTGATCAGAAATGTCAGGAGGAGCCCATAAAAGTGGCCTCTGACAGTTCTGACTGTTTCTTAAGTTCACACAAAGAGGCGAAATCAAATAATTTTTACAATAAAATTTGTCTTTTAGGTTTCTTTTTCGAATTGGCAGCACTTTTCACAGCTACAACCAATTTGACAGCTGAAAGCTGATTTGTGCTTTTTTGCTTCATACTTCGGTTTACCATTTTAGGTGTGTTTAAACTTTACGAATTTTAATGAATTCTTACGCATTTTACACAACTGTCATTCCTCAACTCAAAAAATTCGTAAAAGAGAGCGGCTTTGAGAGAGCAAGATATTTCCCCTCTAACTAGTTTTTACTCAACAAATTTCTTTGCGTAAGAATTGAAACAACTGTCAGTCGTCTGAAAATTGACAGCTGATTTGAATTTGTTGTTCTATTTGACATTTATGAACTATCTGTCATTTTTTAAAGGTTACTGCAAAAGCGTTCCTTAACTTTTGCGTAAGTTTCCCTCTCTGAGAGAGAATTCATCCCCTCCACTGTCATTTTGTGAGTCTTTTTCATTTTTACTACAAAAGTAAAGAAACAGACCTTTTACCATGAGTAAATTTATACCTGTCATTTCCCTATGGCCATGTAAATTAACGAGACAAACCTCGAGTTGCTGCTCGAAAAACAGGTCGAAGAGAAGACTTCAATGTCGGCCTTTTAAGACCCAGATGAGGCCGACAAAATGTCCGAAATTATATTTAAACAATAGTGGCATAGAGTTGTGTTTCTAATAAAGCCAATGTCATTGTCATTAACATTTTGGTTTAAAGTTTTGTACCTCTATAAAATAGAAATACATTTTTTGTATAATGGGCAAGTTACATACGACTCAGTCGTGCACATTCGTTTATTTTCAACAAAATTGGATATGCATATCTGCCCGGCGACACTTTTCATCAAGTGCAGTCATTTGTTTAAATAATTGGGGCCACAAAAATCCAGCTAGTTAACTAATACTCCAACTAAAGGGTCTTCCAAGAGGGACTTCCGAACTTTGACTGTTGATAGCGGGCAGATTGTTACCAAATTGGCTGTCATTTATTCAGCCTTTTTTTGCCAAATAAGTATGGACGGACATAGCGATCAACAACACGTGCAAATGATGATATTGTTTTATTAAAAGCAGTCGGAAACTGGGGTCGAATCGAGTCGTCCGTGATTGAGCATTAAGTTCCCGGAATCAAGTTGATTTACATGTGAAACAAAAACAAATTCCGTCACGTAATGCTCGTTCACGGATGACGCGATTCGACCCCTGATCGCAGTTTTCAGCGAAAAATTATGTCCAGCGATGAGGCCCATTTCCGGATGAACAGGTACGTCAAATTGTCGAATTTACGACGATGTCAATTCACATGAGATCCAAGAGCGTCAAATGCATTCCGAAAAATCACTGTTTGAAGTTGATTTCGGGCTGACGACGTCATTGGTCATTTCTTTGAGAATAATATTGATGGCCATCCGCTATAGGGCGATGATTACCGCAACTTCTTTTGGGCTGAATTAATCTAATATTAGTTGCCACCAATAATTGCCTTTTTTGAGGGATTTTAAACCCTCTTTTCTACCACTTTGACCTCTAATGCTCAGCTCCTATGAGTTATAGAGAAATTTGTATACGCATTCTCGAAGAAGGGCTTCCCAACTGCTCCCAAATCCATTGAGTAGTTCTCGAGATCATCGAAGTCATCGGTAGACGCACTAAAAGTTAAATACTGTGAAAAAACAGCGCCATCTATCGGATGCCATTCAAATCATTCTATAAAAACTTCCGAAGAAGTGTTTTAAAAGAAATCAGTTGAGTGGGTTTTTGAGTCTACAGAAAACACTCCAAAATTGATTTTATTTAGCTCATTATGAAGCTTAACCTTTGTAGGTCACAATATGCAATTTTGTGAATAAAATTTCGCCATTGTGAGCTCAAAAAATGTTACCTGGATACTAAAAATCGTTATTAGTACTCCGAAATCAGTCTAATTTAAACTAGTGCCCCTTCGCTTTGCATGTCCTTGCCATTTAAGACAACAGATGCACACTTTTTTGACCATAGATGTCGCTGCATAGGTCTTACAGTTCATTGTTAGATCTACACTCCTTTAAATCCCAAAAAACGATGTTAAATCACTCGAAGAATGTGACGTTTAAAATAAGAATGACTGTCAAAACATCCGACTTGGCAAGCGCCCATGCCTCTGGGTCATAGAACAAGACTGATGGGATGAAGTACGTACGAATATGAAGCGTTCATATTCGACTTCTGAAACTCATTTAGTCAGTCGAATGGCGTAGTCAAAATACTTACAAATGCACTTGACATTTATCAGACACGTCACTCCGATAGTTGTAAATCAAAAACTGATTAAACGCGCCACAGGAAACCCGCTGAACTGCATGATTCCGGTCCTCATATCGCGATTACAACGATAAGCAAAGCTTATTCGACAGAAATAGTGAAAAGTTGATTTCACACCAAACTCAACTAATGACCAAACTTTCCTAATTAGCCAATATTTTAAGTACACTCATGCGCCGATGTGTTACCTGCATAATTGGTAGGATACGCTTGCCGCCACCCACCCACCTAACAGCAAACCTCGCTGGCAATTTACACCAAAGCTGATAAGAGTTATTTTTTTCCAATTAAAAAACTCCAACCCGTATAGCGACCGGCGCGGCGTGCAAAATGTTTTACAATTTAATTAACTTTGTGACTTGCGTATCTGCGGATGGACACACACACGAGTGTCGAGCACCCGCTCTCCCCCAAAGTGCTTTTGTAGTTTGACAAATAGAAAATTGAATGTAAAAAACTGTGACCGGGAAGAAGTACTATCTGCCTCTATGTGATGTGACTGATGGTATCGTCAGCGTCACTGATTTGAGTGGTTTTCAAGTACACCCATAGAACATGGCGCAAATATTTTCTGTCAACACATTCAGCGACACATCAATTAATTAAAACGAACGAAAATCGCGCAACAAAAACAACAGTACAAGATATATTTTTGCTTTGCTTTCTGACAGCTCATTAGATTGTAAGAATTTTTTGTTGTAATCTTATCGCGGTTTGCTCTTTTGTTTAAATTTCGAGGTTACCTAATGCAAAATTTCACTCGAGAGACGAATTTGTTGTTATCTTGGTGAGTTTTTTTTATTGTTTGCCGTTTGGAGGTTGTTTTTCAATACAGCGGTGAGTCATTTGAATAACGTCTCTGCCGGTACATAAAGGGGCCAAAAGTATACCTTCGTTTTGGCCTTGAAAGCTGCTCTCGCCAGATTTGAGTGGATTTAAGTACTATAAGCGAACAAAAACTATAACGAACGAAACCACGGTTGGGAGTTGGAAAAATCACAGAAAAATGGTCCAAAATTGTCAAAGAACCGTCGGGTAAGTGGCTCAGGAGAAGTCCGGAGAGACTCAAACAAGTGACAGAAATCCAAGACTGCAAAAGTCCAGAGAAAGTTTCACAATTTAGCAGGATATGGCACAGGCTTTTGAGTCCAAACCCATAAAACTCACTCAAAAGCTAGGCCAAGGGTTACACACACTGTGTGAATGCGATGGGGAGATAGACCACATGAACTTTAAAGGGCTATTCGGCTTCTGTAAGGAGATTAAGCGTTTGTCTACGGAAAATGCTTAGGTTGGTTTCTTAATCGGTTCCCTCTAGAGATCGCGATGGGACCTGATGGTGCGCCAATGGATGTCGTTATCTTCTAAAGCTGCGGCAGCCCGTGCTACCAACATGCAAAAGAAAGATGAAGTTATTTACGATAGACGCCGTGACCACTTAGGAACTGCGTAAGGCGGTAGTTGATGCTTCCATGTGATCTCTTTGTCCAAATCTTAGTGTCCGGGATGAACTTGTTGGTTCAACTGCCTTTCGTAGTGTTGACCCACCTGGCTTGCCACTTGACAAGTGAATCAGTTCGCTATTCAGTTGGCCCGAAGATCTTCTATTGCAAGATACCTCGGTCCTGATGGTTCCTAGTGCCACATGAGATCTGATACCCCTTCTTACCTAACTTAACATTGACTAGGTCAAGGGTCCCTTCCCTTATCGGAAACAAGTTACAAAAGCTTAATGATGAATTCATACCCGGTCTTACATGATCTTTCCGCGAATTTTCTTAAGAAAGAGTCTTTTTTATCTACCTACTACCAAAAGGAGAACTTCCTCAGATTTGGAAGACCTCGTTAATAGCCCCGATAAATGAAAAAGGATCAACAAAAGAAGATACTAATAACCTCACTTTTTGGAAGTATTTTCTACGAAGTCTTAAGCTTTCGGTGCAAGTCTCTTATTTGCCCCTACCAAATATGGCTTCCTGAAACGTAGATCAACTAGAAGAAGTCTCATCAAACTTGTGTCCTTTACCCCCTCATTATTTGAGAGTGTGACAACGAAATCGACGTCACTGCAACTGACTTCAGAAAGACCTTTGATAAGACATCTCATCAATAAGTCCTCTTCAAATTGTCTGCACCTATATTGATGAAATGGATACCTTCCTCTCGCTTTAGGTCCTTCCTTTTCAGCGTCTTTCTAAGCAACATCTGATGGTGTACCACAAGGCCGCCATTTAGGTCCCCTTTCTCTTCATTCTAACGTTAAATGATATTGTTCCTCAGAAGTTCATTAAACACTCACCTCTCTCTCTCTCTCTACTAAATTCTTCAAAATCATCTCGTCACCTCAAGACTCCTGTCTCCTTTAACAAGACCTTGATCGTTTTTCGACCTGGTGCCTCAAAAATTGCTGCTTAGAGCTCAACAACACCAAATGCCAAACCGTATCACGCAAGCGCAGCAAGTCTCCTCGCTCTCGTCTACTAATCTCTCTCGTTCAATCTCTTCGCGATCTTGGCATTTTATACGACAGAGAGCTAAATTTTCGTTTGCATATTGACGAGATAATTTTTAAGGTCAACTCATCACTTGACTTTGTTAACCAATAGTCTAAAGAATTCTCAAACCCTTGCGCGACCAGATCCCTCTATATCACCTTTGTTCGCCATCTTCTTGAGTATGCTAGTCTTGCGCATAGAATAAAGAACGTCCAACGTACCTTTCTTCGATTTTCTCTGCGAGGTCCGCCTTGGATGATCCATTTACCTTGGCGCCTTATACAAAAGACCGGCTCAATCTCATTAACCCGAATACGCAAAGACTCTGCATACCTTCATTTCATTTATCGTCTTCCTCAGGATTCGTCTATTTCGCGTGTTTTTACAACTCTACTTCCCTTAACACAAACCCCCGTAACTAACGTTGCTTCCGTGTATTTTACCAATCCATGGTACGCTGCTGCTTTCAGTTTTCGATTTCAACTGCAGCTCTGCTCACCTCAAACTCGATCTCAAGCTTCTTGGCCATTCTCCTTATCTTTAAGGCCTTCTATCAAGGCTGTTCGCGTCTTCGTTTTAAGTGTCTTGATTTTAAGTTTGTACCTTAAGCCCCCACCAAAATTAAATAATACATTTTGGCCCTCAAACGTCACTGCCTCTCTAGGCTTACTCCACTTGAAACGCGTTTCACTTTTCGTTACGCTCCTATTTACCAATCACTGATTTATTTGACTAAAAGAAGTTTCACTTCAAAATAAAACAAAATTCACTCGAACTGACGTCTAAAAAGTGCGACCTTCCATTGAGTTTGACATTTTTCTCTCCGATTCTTTTCGCAATACACATTTTAAGCTCCACTTTCAGGTTCAGTTTAAAATACATTTAAATATCCTTGATAACCAGCACGCCATTCGACCTGCATGTGACATACCCTTTATCTAAAATTTAACCACTTTTACCGACACTCAACAAATAGTTATTACACAAAACTCCATGTTGGCCATTATCTGTGCACAGCACGAACACTCGACCAGCTTTGTGCGACAATGGCGTATGCAACACTTGATTACAATTTATCTATTTTGATTGTTTTGCGGGCATTTGCATAACGTCAAAGTCATATGCTGTGTACGTCTACACTTTGACGGGGTTCCACTTGGTTTATTTAGGCCAAATAATGCGGGTTGGCATTTGGCAATAATTTTTTTTTGGATAGACAAATATTTATGCGATGTTTCTTTTTTCTTGACGCGGTAATTTGTCCTTCCGAAATGCTATTGCAACTATGTGTGTGCTTGGGCAATGAGGCAACATATTTAATGATCGCCCATCAGCGATCGCAGCGAGTAATTGCTTCTTTTAAGAAAATACAAATTACAAAAAATAAAAAAACAACACACTGTCAAGGAAAATAAATAAATGTGCTCTCAGCTTTAAGAAGTGATTTGGTAATACAAAGCCGTCCGTCATCATCATCAGTCTATACAAAAATTGTAATTAATTGCAACACATTGTACGTGGAGTGCAGAGAATGTCATGTCTCAATGTCATAAATGTGTGTCGAGAAAAATTACTTTTCAACAGAATTAAGTAAATTGATTAATAAATCTTTTAAAGTGCATTGTTTATAAATATTTTAGTAGGGGGTACGACTTTTGAGGCATTTTTGGTGACTACTCTTGACTATGGTTAAGTTAATTTCGATTGAGCGAGTGCCTATAGATGGCGCTCAAATTGATCGACTCTTAAAGCACAAATATTGGTTTATTTCAGGACTGTAAACTTATTGTTGTTGCCAGATATTTGGAGGGCTTAACTACTGAAAAGTTTATAGAGGAAGGAACCATAGTTTGAACTTAAATGGTCTAAGGATTGATCCTTTTCTAACCAAGAATTATACCTAAACTCTGAGACGGATTAAAAATGCATTAAGCACAAGGGACAGTGATGACCAATCAGTTCAAGGACATCTTTACTCTGTCCGAAAGTCGTCAAATTCCATAGGTTAAATATCAATAAAGTGGTTTGAAACTTTGCTGAAATTTTGATTGAGCGTGTGCCTATAGATGGCGCGCAAACTGATCGGCTTTAAAAACTCAAGTATTGCTTAATTTCAAGACTGTAATCTTACTGTCGTTGGCTGTTGTTTGGGGCGCTTATATGCCGAAAACTTTATAAAGGAAGGAATGTCCTTGAAATCATAGTTCGATCTTGAATGGTCCAAGGATTGATCCCTTTTTAACCAAGAATTATACTGAAACTCTGAGATTAAGCACAATTGACACTTAAATCAGTCCAACCTATGTCCAAAAGTCTTAAAATTCGATAGGAAAACAAACCGCCTCCCACCTTTTCAATCCAATTAAATAAATCGTACCTCGGACTACAGCGGTATCGTGTGTCGAAAACAAATCAATGGCTAAGTAATTAATACGCTTTTTCGCGGAGGTAATCTGCCTTCCTGCCGACATGCGACCCGTGACAGCAGCGAAAGAAACCTTTTAGGGTCATTTGCAAAACAAAAACACTTTGTATACAATTTCATTGGCAGATACTTTATATGCAAGCGGCACACAAACTGGGATCAATGCGTACGCGGCCTTGACAAGCCCATACCTCTTACGGCGCTTTCTTTGCACCACGTCACGGCGCGGCACCACCTATAGGCGTTTCCTGTTATATTGCATTGCAACGACAGCCAGCTAAGCAATCAATCAAACTCACACGATGACAATGGTAGGTATTTCCAGTTTACATTTTTGGTCTGTCCTGCAAACCTATAATCCAATTACTCGCACAAAGATTGATCTGAGCAAATACTTTCAGCTTATAGCCTAATTAATCGGGGTGACGTTGACCTTCTTTTGGTGCACGAAGCACGACGGAACGCGCAGATGGTTCTCTCTAATTGATTTCATGTCTGACAAATTAAAAAAAGTGAATGCGGCCATCTACATCTTGTGTGGGGGGACACTGTTGGCAGTTGGCACAGTAACCTTAGCCTCTATGGTCGATGAACGAACTTAACTAACTTATAGACCATTGAACCCATCCGAGCTGCGAATTAGATGATCTCACCGTGCGTCGCCGATCGTGATTTAGGGAATTTCAACCTTCAAGCTGGAGCGGCGTATCAATTCGCGCTATGAGATAACTGTGGTTAGCATGTGGCGGCTGTGTAACAAGTTTAATAGGCATTGAGAGACAGCTTATTGTTACTATACATTTCTGCCATTGTTCTGGGCGGTAAAGTGATAGCCGAGGTTTGATTGGATGAAGGTTTTATTATTCGTGAATGTGGGTTACTGAAACCACATCTATGCAGCTCAAATGATTTGCCATCAATCAATCAGAGATACGAAATGATTTGACGAATTTGATACAACAGATTCAACGCATTTTCCAAATGGATAGCGTAAGAAGTTTGCGTGGAGAAGGCTGCGAAATGAGCGCGCAAGTGGTTCAAGTGAGACTCGAATTTCTTGTTGAGGAAGAGACTCCATTAACAAGGTCTATAGTTGACACCTTCAAATTCGTACGCTCCCTCAAAATATGGTACATTCGACTGACAGAGTTACAAGTTCTGGCGTACCCCAAGGGTCAGTGATTGGGCCTATACTTTTTCCAATAATAGGAAAGCTTTCTCAAACTGAACCAATCTCAACGAATGAGCTGTCAAAAGAAGGAGACACCTCAGCGTATTGTACGAGGTTGCTACTTAAGTTTTGACATAGAAACGAAGAAGTAAATATTTCAAATTATAAAGGTGGTGCATTCTCTGTTAAGATCAATACTCTTTTGCAGTCTTTTGAACCTGTTTTTGGAGCACATTTTCCACTTGGCTTAAGGTACCTCCAAAACATGTGATTTAAACGCATTAGCCGCCTTCTCAGGCGTCGAAAAACAATGACCTCGCATTGAATGTTTGATCTGCGGGAATAAGAAGAAGTGATTGACTGTCAAATCTAAACTGTATGACAGATGGGCAATCAAATCGATGTTTTCAATGCTCAAAAATTCACTTGTTTGAGCCGAGCTTGCATTTTAGGGCTGGAGAATGATTCGTCTTCTGCGATTGGTTTCCCTTAATTTTCTAAATACTTCTGACAAACAAATGGTGGTGTATCAGTCAGAATTGACAGTTCTACGTTTCTCTTATGGCACGTTGATCATTCTTTTCAAAGTGCTTCGTTCGCGGACAAATTTTGAGCGATTTGGCTCATCTTGAAAGACCTTTGCTCGCGGTTGTTGTTTAGTTTCGAGTTCATATGCATGGATTTATCATTCCACACTTGTCACGATTTTTAAAACGTCTTTTGAAGTACCGCGATTGATTTTTTTCTTTAATTTTTTGGCACCGATCAACACGAGCTTTTTTTGAGCTTCTGTCAAATTATGCGGTATCCAACGTGAACCTTTTTGACGCCCAAATGTTCATGGAATAGGTGTGTTTTTTTAGCTTCTACCCTCAGCGAAGCAAAGACGAATAAAATGGTATAAAATGTTGTGTGTCTCGACTTTTTCCACCAGAAAGGTTCCAATATAAGCTACTGCTGTCACTTCCACTTGGGATAAGTACCTACCTAATGTGAATCTCGGAAATGTCAAGTTAGACGTAGTTATTGGAATTGCGTGCGGAAAATCGGCTCTGCTGAGATTAAAGTTCAAAAAACTTGTCTAATATTGATGTATGCGACTGTAACTAATGTCCAAGTATGCCTCAATCGCACGTTATGCCACTTGACGATCTTGCAACGTCAGTTCACGCACAGCATCGATTTTTCTCTGCCGATTTTGATTGCCCTTCACGAAATTCGTCCTGGTGCGAAGTG
Organism: Cheilosia pagana; assembly: GCA_936431705.1. Classification (NCBI taxonomy): domain Eukaryota; kingdom Metazoa; phylum Arthropoda; class Insecta; order Diptera; family Syrphidae; genus Cheilosia; species Cheilosia pagana. The sequence goes on from OW386169.1 coordinate 6,571,501, forward strand.
GACCGCGATTTAATTCGGAAAATCAACGAAACACGATTGCCCGAAATGGTTTTTCATTACTAAATGTTGAAGCAAGTTCAAATATTTAAAATAGCGAGCCCACATCAAAATTCACTGCACCTTCAGTTCCATTTTTTGATCAAGATGAATGTTTCAAACAAAAAACCGCTCCGAGTATTTTTATATACCACTAAAAATGTCAAACTTTCCGATGACAATGTCAAATTTGACATATTCACACTGGTGTTGCCATAACTCATGATTTAAGCAGCAACCTACGTAGCTCTTCTTTAGATATGAATGAATTGCTTTTGTGAAGTATATCTTATGCGTTCTAAAATACTATTGAGAATTCAATTGGTTATGTCAGCTGTCATATTTGACATTCACGCAATAAATGCGTCATTCTTGAGACGACAAGCGGGCAGCGTGGTTCATTTTCCTCTACCTACTTATTTGTTGGGGTTAGGCAAATACGCATCATCTACTGGCTGATCTACTGCGTTTCTGACTAATCTGACAAGCGATTTTCACTTTCACAGAACGAAGAAAAAAAAATTCCACACCCAAGGCATTAGTCCCTCTGATCGTTGACACCGCGGAAAACCCCCATGTGAATGGGGTAAACAACAATTAGCCTGACCGCAGGCTAACCAAAGAAAGTATAAAGTCCAACTCATTCATACATCTCTCTCTCTCTCTGACACAAGCGAATATAAAAAATATTAATTGGGCCATCAACAACCACAAGTTCAGCTGAAATTGCATTCATTCAAACGTCAAACTGCAAACACAACAAAAAAATTCAAAAATATTATACCAGATCAGCGACAGCTTGGAATTCCATTCACATAAATGATCACAGGAAACGGCATATTTTGTTCAAAAATTCCAACTCCAAGTCCTGCCTACCTGTCGATTGGTAATAAATTTCGTTAGTCTCCTGGGAGGAGTTTCTAAAATGCAACACCGGACGTTGGGAATATAATTCACAGCGCATTTTTTTCGCATTCATATCAAAACGGAAATTCATACATCATTCAGGTGCGTCCCTTCCGTTCTTGCACGCGACGAATGTAAATCACTGCGGCAGGTGACCGATTCAATTTGTTAGATATATGCTGGCTATCCATGTATGCAAATGGAGTTGCCCCCATACCTCTCACTAAATTAAGACGCCTCAATTAGACGCAAAGTTTTCCCTTTTCGACCGTTCTCCAGTTTTTTTTTTTTTTCAATTAGCATAAATGAAAGAGTAACAAACAACAACAAAACCAAAAAAAAAACCGCTGCGTTACGACGATGGCAACTTTTTAAAATTTATGTGCCGCATTTTGAATAAATATATACAGCAGCACGTGATTTAATATTATTCATCAGTTATTCTTATTTGCGTCTGTGTTTTTTTTTTTTCTTTTATTCAAATAAAATTGTACATCTTTTGGAGGCAATCACACAGACGCCCTTTGTGTCCGACCGAACAGGGCTGACCAACTCTTTCCGCGATAGAAAGTGAAAACTTCCGAGATAAGGCGGTGAGATTCGTTACTCGAAGACGAACCTGTGTGAAACCAGTGATCTTCCATCTCCCACAAGTTGTGTTTCATTGTGAGTTTGGGAGTAAGCCGTATTTAGTGATTTTATTGCGACGTTGAATGTAAATGTCATAAAATGTCGATTGGATCGTTTGCGTTGAGCAAACACTGACAGAAGATGGTTGCATTCCTGTCTGTCATGGAATGGAGAGGAAGCCGCTTATGGAAATATTTAGACAGAGCAATGTTGGGAGTAAGAGAATTTGCGTTAAAAATATTAAAAATCGCTCAAAATGTCAAACTGACAGGACTACGTTTTCTGAACTGCACTCAACTTGATCGTTCTTTCGAAACAAATAGCTCTTTGCTTAAATTCAGCAAAGAAAACTGTCGAAAAAAGTGTGAAAATAAAAATTCACTGTGATTCTGAATGAGACAGAAATCGGATTGACAGCTTTAAATATTTAAGGAAGTGTTTGCTGTCAAAAATACTCTTCTGTTTTTTGCATTGATTGAGAATTGTGTGACTAATGGCAAGGCAAGACCAGTATAGAAGGAAATCCATGAATTTTTCTTAAAAACGCCCCCAAAAAGTAGGCGTGGCGATTCAAAAATGGCCCAGAGACATCTCTGAGTCTTCCACAAGGAATTTCATTCAAATTAACTTGTTTATTTAACTTGTGGAGCCTTTCCGATGATGTGGAAATCGTCATTCATCATGCCTCTACACAAAACTGGCAACACACTTCCAGTGGAAAACTATGAAGGGTTCAGATCCGATGAGTGGAATTGTTGCGCCGACTTTAGCCAGTGAGTCAGCTGCATCGTTGCCAGAAAAGGCAGTGTGATGGGCTAGAAGGCAGTGAAGAATTACTAGGTCTAAGAAAGTTCGGAAATGGCTCTGACTGCTTCTAGGACAAGCTTTGATTTTATGACAGATGGGTTAAGAGGTTTTCCACGTGTGTTAGCCTGTTAAAACATATGGATAATATTTTGTCAAGGCCGACTGCGACAAGCTCACTTGAGGCGAGTCTCCATAGATAACAGATCCAGGCCCTGACTCCATCTTAGAACCGTATGAGTTCAAATTGTTATGGATTGGGTTTGTAGTTTTCTCAGTCCTCTCTGGGAGGGACGATTAGAAGTTTTAATAAAAGTCGTATTACGGTAGCATGTCAACTAGAAGCATGCCAAATGGGCTTCCAGGTTCCACAGCGTCGAGAATAAACAGATGAACTGCCCGGAAGGAATAGGGGTCAATATTGTTCGAATGGAACAGTCGGGGAATACTCAGTCCTGAATGTGCGTTTAAATAGGCGTTAGACCTAGGATGACATTCAGTGCTGTAGGCGACAGTTCCCGGTTGAACCCGTTCTAGATTTTTGACTGCGGGACTTCTACAGACTTTTTCCACCAGACTTCATGCCATATACAAGCATCTGGTGGCCCTATCCAAGAATTGTTTGACTCTTAACAAGGTAAAGCCACAATGCACTAGAAAATAAACGAATTTGTTGTTGAAAACGCCCCCAAAAATTAGGCGTGGCAGTAAACAAAATGGCCCAAAGACTAAGAATTTCATTGCGAGTTCAAATGCACATACCGACAATTTCATAATAAGTCGAGATGAGTTAATCATTGTCAACGTTTGACACAGTTCCACAGAATGTCGCCCTGTTAAGTACCACCTGCAAGTCCTTAAAAGGAATAGGATCAGGAAACAAAACCAATCAACGGACCCATTTAAAACAAAAGAAACCGCCTCATTTGTTATCTCACACCGGCGAGTGTTGTAACAATGTCCAGTTCTCTTCCTTCCAAGGAGCGTCTACCTGAGTTTGAGTACTCACACTGGGTGGTCGTCAATGAGAGAAAAAAAATCAAAAATCTATTTATTTCTTGTCCCAAAGTGTCAACTAACCCGCAGAAAGTACAAACGATGCCATAAAGCTTCCTCGACCAAAGCCTTTAATTAAAATTCATGAATAAAAGATTTTTCTGCTGTCTATACCGAACCAGGAATGTTTGGTTAAACATCTCTATCACCAAGAAAGAACCACTTTTGGTCAATGAGTCACACAGCGCTGCTTAATTGTCCCATGGTAGTATAGACGTTGCCAGTCTGCTCTTGAGCGAACTCTTTTAGTTTTTGTTGTTGTCTTGTTGTTGTTTGTATGGCCGCTTTTTGTCGTATGGTTTATGGCGTTCTTTCAAAATTAAAATTTTTGAAATATGGATCAGAAGGAAGGTGAATTTTCGTAGGTAGGAATTCCCGCATGTATTGTTTTGCATTGAAATTTGTCTATTTGTGATTCTTAAGCGGCCCACACACGGATCACTGCATGTAATAGAAATTGAGGGAAGTAATGTGGAGTGATTTTAGTGCACTTGCTTCCGGAAAGGTGAATTCTTATAGCTTTAATTAGAGTCTTCTTGATGGTGAGTAAACCTTTAAAATAATTAAATTTAGACTCCAAGCACACGGCAACCAAGTGATGTGAAGTCAGTTGGTACCAAGTAACAATTTGACTTCGATAAGGTTCAGATTTAAAGTTTCTGTAGGCAAAAAATTCGATAGAGCTTCTATAGTATTTGTTAACCGAAGTAGAGCGATTTTGAAGTAATTGCTTCAGAAAATAACTTCTCTAAGACCTTTAAGAAGTATATCCACAGGCCTTAGAGAGAAATATGGAAATAAGTTTCGGTAAGATCTCTATTAGACTTCTGAAAATGTATGAGGAGCTTCTTTACAGCTTCCGACCGGGGACATGTAACGAAACACCCACGTACGTCACTTTTGTATGGCCGCATAGAGAATTTGCATTTGTCTCTTAGGAGTCACACTTGCTTATTGACCGCAAAACCATAAATACCCAAATGAGAATGAATGTCATTCGAGGAGACTTGTCTACGTGTGTTTTGTACCAATCTTATGTTGTCTCTTGTCTCTAATCTTGGTGAAATGGCGTACCAAAATGAGCACAAAAAGTGTTGCGGATTCGAAAAACAGACCTCTAAAAGGACCACCCCTTTCTTGTCTCCTTAACTTAACCTACAGATGGTGTCAGAACAAAGGATTGACCATAAATCCTTCAAAAACAGTCATGATACCAAAGAGAAAGAGAAACCTAGAATTTAAACCGATCAAGCTAAATAACGTAGTTATTGAGAGGTAAAATATCGGGGGTTTAACCCTAGACAAGACTCTCACAACCTGGAATTCACACCTTGATCAAGTCACCAAGAAGGCGACAAAGGCAATTTATATGTGCCACCGTCTTTACGGCAAAACCTGGGGCTTAAAACCAAAAATGATCTATTGGTCATACAACACGATCATCAAACGAATGATCACCTATGCAGCGATAGCATGGTGCCCAAAAACCGAAGAAATAACGGCCCAACAAAACTTAACAAGCTATATCGCTTAGCATGCATTGGTATAACGGGGGCAATGAAAACTTGTCCAACTGCAGCCATAGGTGCAATGCTCAGCATTCTGCCTTTGCATGTCTCTGTAAAGAAGAAAGCTGGTCTCACTGCCCTTAGGCTCCTTGATATATCAAATCTTAAAGCAGGAAACCTCACAGGACACCTTCGGATATTACAAATGTTTCAAGATGATCCTGTATCAGGAAATTTAAAATAGTCATATCTGACAGAAGTACCTGGAGAACCATTCAACTCGTAATACCAAAATACCAACAGGATCACAATTCTGGTACACCGACGGTTCAAAGATGAAAGATGATGCCACCGAGGCTGGGGTCTGTGGGCCTAGGTTCCAAAGAGCTATAGCACTGGGAAAATAACCAGACATCTTACAAGCGGAGGTGCACGCCATAGAGATATGTGTGCGAGAATGCCTACGAAGGTGCACAAAAGGTGCCCGCTGCCCGCATATACATCCTCTCAGACAGCCAGGCAGCTCTCAAGGCCCTAAGATCGTATTCGATCGGGTCAAAAGCTGGTCTGGTACTGTTTCAATCTGCTCAAAGATCTAACCAAGGACAATACAGTCACAGTTGCATGATACCAGGTCATGAGAGATTTGAGAACAATGAACGATCGGATTTTCTGGCGAGAAGAACGCATCAAGCCTGCTCACTAGTCCTGAGCCCTACTTCGGGTTACCTATGAGTTACGTACACTCAAAGTTCAGAAAATGTGAAGATGATCACCTTGCCGAACACTGGACGGAATCGAAAGGAAAAAGGCAGGCAAAAAGATTCATAAACCCAGCTCGTAGTAAAACAAAAAAATTACTTGAGCTAAGCAAAGAATTTTTTTTCAGCTTCTTTCTTAGCAAAGTAAAATAAAATAGGATTTTCAGCAACAACTACGTCGTAGTTGACATTTTAAAAGTGACAAGTAGGACGTAGTTGTTGTAATTGCGTGCTTAGAGCCCTATTTTACTTTGTGTTGGGGTATTCACTGTGTTCTAGCTACACGACGGTTGTCCCGACAAAACATGTGGCGGCTACAGTCAAGTCACCATTGGTTCCGGGAGCTGAATGAAAAAAAAAACTTTGGCGACTTCCATCACTCTTGATTCGGAAGGTTGGCGCAGAGGTGTCCCTCGGTGAGTGGTGAAAAAAAGATGCATCCTACCCCTTTTGTGTTAAAATAAGAAAAAGAATAAAAAAAATCGGATTTTTGGTCTTGGTGTGATAACCTTTTATTTTCCAATATAAAAAAGCAAGACTGAGTTGTTCACGTGAAGCGTGCTTGATTGACACAGGCAATATAAAACAGATCGGTGACACAGCACATCAAATTTCCAGAAGCCAGCATTACAAATTCAAGAAGCACTGGAAGTTGACTGGAAAGTTGGTGGCTGGGTCGACATGTTGAGTTGAATACTTGCTTTGCTATATTAAAAGCTCAAAAAACGCGCCTAATGACGATCGGCAAAAACCATATAGCTAGGTGCGATCTGAGGCCGGCAATTTAACTATAGACCAAATATCCAACTCCGTTAAGACTTTGAAAAGATCCTGGAATTCCAAATCTACTCCCAGCACCTTGGTTGCACTTGATAGCCTGTATAGAGACGAGCTGTACAAAGCCTTGTCTAGTTTTGTCACAACCGCGAAAGAGAAGTCGGATGTCAGAAAATTTCTTTGATCTCTTCTCAGCATTATATTTCTAAGAGTTCTCGCAGTTGATCGTTGGTGTAAGTTTTATTTCTGACTCGAATGAAGGCTGAATTGAGAAGCTTCGGAGTCCCCGAAGAAATCCACTTTCAAATCAAAATTCAAACGTCTTTCTTGTAAAAACCCGCAATTCCCCAAATTGTACAATCACTTTGCACAAGTCAAGGCTGTCATTGAGACTCAATGTAAGTCAGCACCACACCCACCCTTCCATTTCTGATTCATGTTTGAAAGTTACACACACCCCCCACCAATCACTTTGGTTTAAATCAAAATCTATATCGATTTAATGTTTGCTTTCAAATACCTACACTCAAAAAGCACTCAACGGACTCAACTGTTCGAAATTAGCAAAGTAGCTATGGCCTTTGATTTCCATCTACCACTAATCGCTCATCGTAATTGATTAAGAGAAAGAAAAAAAAAAATACTTTGAAAATTTGCATAGATTCGTGATGGCGATGACCAGGTCAACAGCAAACTTTCAATCACTTCCTACATGGGCGGTCAAAATCAAGACGCCATTAAGAGGTTTTTAACCTCTCTTCAAGGCATCGCTGCACAAGTATAATAAAACTCGACTTTAAAGAGCCACTTATCACAAAATATGGCAAACACAATTAAGTTGTAACATTCAAAAGTGACAGTCACTTGTGCGTACAATGACAATGGTGTCCAACGGCCGACGGATTTTGGTTTTTCATAGGGAAATTTGGCGAAAAATCTACAAAAATTTCCCACAAAATTCCCTTTCAACGCTGAGGCGCGGCCAGCATACGGCAGGGGGTCGTAAAATCAATTCGCTCAACAAAAACACACAAAAGGAGGCCATCGTAAAACCAGACAAAGCAAATTTTATTGGCTCCTAGGCGCCAGGTATACCGATTTTGCACCTCAAAAAAAAAAGGTACGGTCTCATGTAACGTAGAATCGAACCCAATTTTCGTTTGCCGATTGTTACACATTAAATTCTCATTAAAACGATTCAAGATAAGACAAAAACGACACATAGAACAATAAAAATCGACACCAATCTAGCGCTGAAGGTGCGGTCGGTTATGGAGTGCTTTTCATTTTCGTATCTGCGGCCCACAGCAGCAGACTTTTCGGTTTCCGCTTACAATTTACAAAGTTCTGGCTGACCCTGGGAACGTGCTGACTCAGCGTAGGTATCTCTTTTGCCAACGGCTGCAAACTGCCCCAGTGCAGTAGGCAATTCAGAAATTATGTGCACCCAAGAGTACCCACCTGGCATAGGATTGTGTGCATAATTTATTGAAAGACCAAATAATTACAGTCGGCAAAATCGCTTCCAGCGCAGATGCGCACGAGTCGAAGAAGCCATCTGTCAAATTTAATTAAAAGTGTTTGGACTTGCTTCAGTTGTTAACTGTGGTGGCAATAACCTCGCACTGCGTTGACCAAATTGAATTCATATCAAAATCAATTGATGGATTGTTAACAGAGATCCTCCAAGTCGTTAAACTTTGACATATAGTTCATCTATCAAATTCCAATGCGCATCGCTAAGAAGATGTGTTGTTTGGCTGAATGATTGATTTTTCGTTAATAGACGTCAGAGAACAACATGTTTGAGAAAGTAAAACCGCGCTTATATAATCTGTTTAAATTTTACAAACGCCTGAGGTGTCAAATCTGGACAGTGGATATCAGTTTCTCTTTGACTAACTGGTCCTTTTTATCAGAAAATTCAGAATTATAAACATTTCGCTGGTGACACTAACTGCTTTAAAAGAATGGAGCCAGTCGAGATGTCATATTTATACGTAAAACCAAAAGTGGGAACACATTAAGTAGTTTTGCTGACAAAATGTCACTTTTTTTCACTTTTTTCACGGGATTAATATTTCCCCCGGAAAGTTTTCTATTCAGCAGTCCGATTTACATTGCTGACAAGGGGATGATTTCCATTGGAATTTATTAGCGACACCCCAAAATAATGTCATATGAATTCTCTGTCAAAATTGGACACAACCGAAATGTCAACTGACTGAAAAATTTAGTAGGATTAAGTTGACTTGATTGTTCTGGTGTAGATGTAACTAGATTGGTCGGGAACGTCACTTTTCCTACATCAGCCATATATGCGAACTGTCACGAATTTCTTGACTAGATTTGTCGGCTACACCTCCATCAACGTCAATTGAAACAGTTCATGTGACCGATCTAAGCCAATCAAAACTGAGACACATCAAATCAGCCAGCTGTCAGACTGACCAATGTTTTAGTATAACTTTCTGTTGCCCCTCCGTCAACTAAATAAACTGCTTACGTGATCAATAAAAACCTTGATACAAAACGTCAGCCAACTGTCAAACAGTGTTTTTTTTTCAATAATTTCAACAGAACAAATCTTAGCTTAAAGGCAAGGACCTGTCATTCGCCTTGATGATTGTTATCTCACCCTCTGTCTTAAAACACATCTGTCATAACAATCGCACTTATATTCCAGCTGAAAACACAATTAAGTGAAATACAGTTTTTGATCGCAATTTGCTTAACCTCGGAAAGTGTTGTTCCATGTTTTGTTTACTACATTCAAAGTTAAACAATATAAATATAGATACTGTTGGTTTTGGTTCAGAATTATATTTTCAATTATCGTGCAATACGTGACATTATCTCAAAGTTTGGTAACTGATGACTGTCGGGAAAAATACGCAGAAAGACCTACCTTACTGAGGCTCTTTGAAGTAACTGACAGCCGACTGAAAGTGCAATCAATGGCAAAAAATGTCAGACACTTAGGTAGTATATGACATGTTTAAAAAACGCATTACAGTATGTGTTTAGTTATGTCAGCGACTAAATTTTGTTATCGACTTTGGTGGCTGAGAGACTTATGTCACTGCCCCTATTTTGGTAGGGTTACAAAACAAGGCACATGGTTTTTGTTTCCCTTGCCTGTATTGAATCAATTTGAGCTTCGAAGAAATCTAGTTGGATACCTATCAAACTCAGGATGGATCTCTCTACTCCACTACTTGTGGTACCAAATCAAAATTGATTATAGAATAGCTTCGGCTAAGGTCAACAGCAAAGTCGTCCACTGTCAGCAATATCAGTGAACGGTGAACCAAGAGAGCCCAACTGTGGCTTCACTTTGTCCCAACTAACTGCTGTCATCGCCAAGTTGTGTAAGTAAACTTATCATTCAAAGGAAAGGGGCTCCTATTTTCTATGAAAATTGTTGAAATTTTGTGCCTACTCTTCTTTGAATTTGAGGTTTTCTTTTCGTTTTCGTTATGCCTACTCTCAGAGATCTTTGTTAAACCAAATGACAGCATTGCGAAGCAGTCCTTCGAAAATAATAGTCTTAGTAGATGACTGATCCTGGAGGAAAATGTGTCCAAAATTGACATATGCAGGGCGAGAGACATGGAAGAGTTGTTGCTGTCCTATAAGCTTGAAGGAAATACATTTTTCTATTACATTAAGTTGCAATGAAATGTCAAATATCAAATTTACAAATTTTGTTTATAATGTTAGGTTATTCTTATTTTGAAGAGGGTTTAGTGCACACTGCGATCTTGTGGTCCAATGTGCTTCCTGCTTATTCCTTGGAAAGGTTCATGCCCTTTTTCAGAACTCCCTCACAGTTCCGTTCAGACCTCTGTTTGAGGATCATCGCTCTGTCCTAGCCTTGGCGATAAAATCAACTTTAGAGCACTTCATCTGGTCCAGTTTCTTTTATGAATCTGGGGTCAAATAGCGTCGTCCGTGAACGAGCATTACGTTTTTTTTTTTTTTTTTTTATAATCAACACGCGCTAAAGAGGTTATGACTACTCTTATAGTGTATACACAGCGCGGGCATTAAGGAAATTGGGATAAGGAAGATAGGAGATTCCGATGCACATTGGTTTTAAATGCCTGTAAATTGTACTGAGGAGGAAACACAGAGCTAGGTAAGGCATTCCACATTCGTGTTGTACGGCTTATGAAAGAATCTCTATATTTCATAGTACGACCGAAAATAGGCTGAATGGTAAACTGATGGGCATTCCTAGCATGACGAGTATTGCGGTTGAATTGTTGAAGGGGCGGAATGCAGCTGGCGATTTCAGTTGAGCACTGTTTGTTAAAGTAACGATAAAACAGTGAGAGACATGCTACATTTCTGCGATGTTCAAGCGAATTTATTGAATTCGCGATATTTGGGTCTCCGATTAGTTTTATCGCCCGATTTTGGATCCTATCCAGTAGGTGAAGTGTGGTTTTTGGCGCACCAGACCAGATATGAGAATTGTACTCAAGTTTGGGGCGAATGAACGCCTTATATATATTAGCCAGATCAGAAGGGGTAAAATATTTCTTGCACCGTTTGAGGAAACCTAGACATTTCGCAGCGTTCTTGGCGACTTCGTGTATATGGTCGTTCCAACGAAGGTTGTTATGAACACACATACCGAGAATGGAAAGTCTTTCGGTTTCTGTGATACAAGTGCCATTCATAGATAATGGCTGAAGGTTCGGGTTTCGCTTTAGAGACAGCAGACAGCATTGTGTTTTAGAAGCATTAAATTCCACTCTGTTGGTTGAACCCCAATTTATAATGCTGTCAAGGTCGGAATTTAATGAGCTTAACATACGTTGACGTTCCAGTTCTACGGCCGAAGAGCAGGGACGTGAGTCCTGGAATGAATATGAGAAGCTGAGGGTGCTGTCATCAGCGAAAGAGTGGATTGGATTAGAAGTTACAGACAAGAGATCATTTATAAAAATGAGAAAGAGAGTCGGAGACAAAACTGAGCCCTGGGGAACACCAGCATTTAAATGGTGAATTTCAGACTTGAAACCATCCAAGACAACTTGAATTGAACGGCCAGAAAGGTAGTTTCTAATCCATTGAATAAGAGACGCATCGATCCCATAGGCACGCATTTTCGACAAAAGAGCTTGATGCCAAACTCTGTCAAATGCCTTTGAAATATCAAGCGCAACAATCTTCGTTTCACCGGAGTGATGGAGAGATTGGTTCCACTTTTCGGTGAGATAAACCATCAAATCACCAGTGGATCTGTTGCTACGAAAACCGTACTGCCGGTCATTAAGAAGTTTTCGTGATTCAAGATATTTCATAAGCTGACGATTTATCAGCGTTTCCATGACCTTAGAAAGAATGGACGTTAGTGCTATGGGTCGGTAATTGGTGGGTGAAGAAGATTCGCCTTTTTTAGGGACGGGCTGGACAAATGCTGTTTTCCACCTACTCGGAAAGAGTCCAGAAGAATAGGACAGATGAAAAAGCTTATGACGAAATTTGTTCTTGTTTCACATGTAAATCAACATAATTCCGTGAACTTAATGCTCGTTCACGGACGACGCGATTCGACTCCTTGAGAAAGAGTAGCGGATCTACGGTCTGTATATCCTTATCTGATACCTAGTACTTGTCCAGATGTTTGATCCTCTTGTGGGTCAGTCCCACAGTATTCCAGAATGTGATCTGGGGTTTCAGCGCTCTCATCACAGAATCTGCAGAGACCTTCTTCTGATAATTCTGTTTTCCTCAGGTGTTCCCTTAGTTTACAGTGACACGTTAGGATACCTGTTCGACAAGACAGGCTCTGGCACTGCGACCTCTATTAAAGAAGCCTATTGTGCCTTCCCTGGTAAGATCCTAGAACAATCTTTTCACTCCAGAGGCAGTCAGGAAGACAAGAATCTTCTCTGGATGTATGTCAGCTAGAGCTGCTGAAGTGACGGTTTCATCACCGAGGATCTTTTTCCTGAGATTGAGTAGTGCTGGACATTCCATGAGTATGTGAAGAGAGGATTCGTCACTTTCAAGACGAAATATGGGCATATCACAAAATCCATCGTATTCGGAATTTTGCTACGAACCCCGAAAGAACTATCACAGAATCCGTCGTATGGGAAATGTTTGCTACGAATTTCGAAATTCTAGCTTCAAAATATTTGTTGTTTCGAAATTCGTAGTAAGCATTTGCCCTACGACGAAATTCCGAATACGACGGATTCTGCGATAGACGTGATATTCTGCAATTTGGATCCGGGGAGACTTCGACACGGTGTAGGCGTTTTTTCAGGAGACCGTGCCCACTGATTATTCCTTTTTATATTCTCAATTTATTTTTGTCTAGGTTGATCAGGAAGTGGGATTTTCTGAGAGAGGATTTGGGAAAGAATAGTTTGTGGCAAGTCTGCCCAGGAGATTTAAGCCAGTCTTCATTGGATTCAATACGTGATAGCTTTTTGATGTAGCCCCTGAAGGCTACTCTCCTGATAGGATTCTCGGGTTTGTTTTTGTTTAGGCCAATGCATGCCTTAAATCTTTTTAGGTTACAGTTCTCAAGAAGTTTTTTAGCTTGTCTGAGGCCTAAAAATGTTTTGGTTAGGTGTTGATAACGATATCGATCGCCAGAGGATCGCTCCCATTCAGTCACTTCCAAACAAGACAGTCCACTAAAAACGCGTCACCCTTTCCCGCTTTAATACTACAAATCTGTTGAGAACTAATTTCCAACTGAAACCTCTGCAAGATCTCGTTAGATTGCTTAAAAAATATGTTGGAATGAAAATAAACCCCATATCGCAATTAAAAACATTCGTCACTGGCGAAAATAAACCGCCTCTCTCTCTCTATCTTCCTTTTTTTCTGCGTCAATTTAAATTTATTTATTTATTCCAAAATGCTGATTAAGATAAGCCCAGTGATAAGCTAAATTTATTTTAAAAATTATGTAAGCCGATGCCAAACTACAACCCAACACATGAAGACATCACCAATTGGCACACACTCATTAGCAACAGCGCTCAAATTAATTCTGTACTCACGTGTATTCCTCTGTTGTTGTTTTTTTGGATTCTGTTTCTGGTTCTTAAGATCTGCACAATTATTCCCATTCGTCAAGACACTTGTTTTATACTTTATTCCACAATTTCTAAAAGGCAAACAAAATGTGTGTCACTTTCACGACAGACAATTATCTGAGAATTGAGAGACTGCGAACTTGCTCAATTTGGAGAGTTTTATTTTGAAAAATATCCTTCCAGTTTGAATTAAAAAAGATTTCTCAACGATCACCGATCACTTTGATCAGTCCGAAATAACCACGGCCGTTAAAAGTTCAAAGCAAAGAAGGAGCACCGCAGAGAGTCAGAGTATCTGTATCTGTATATAGATAAAAGAAAACTTCCACACTCGGCCGCCAGCCCAGAGCACACAGATGAATGAACCTCTGAACCTATTTCCCGTCTCCTGCTCTGCACACCTCCTTCTGTTTTTATTTATTTTTGTATTTACAGTGTCGCTGTATAGCTATATGAATTTTTCGTACACAAAAAACTGGTTTTTGCAGAACGTACTCGTAAAATTTGGAAAATCAATTGGTAAGCCCGCAGGATTTGCTAGATTTATTCAGCTGATTTTTTTTTAGCACAAAAATGGGGATACACTCTGCATAAATTCACTTATTCGCTTTAGCGTATTCTTTTGGTTAAAATTTATCTAGATTGGCAGGGACTTTTTGAATTTATCACTTGACACCTTTTGTAGCTGTGGATCTTCTTTTTTTTGGGTCGATAAAAGATGGAAAATTCGGATTTATTGACAAAAACTCGAGTAGAAATTAACACTAGGCACGGTTTCAATTACGAAACCAAAACTAGTAACTATACAGAGAGGAGAAAATCGATTAAAGGTTCGTCTGTCCGGCAGGTGAACTACAGTTGTTGCTCTCAGACTCGTCTCGCACTTACTAAATGTTGGTTGGTCTTCGTCGTGTCGGCCAAGTGGAGATTGGAGACGACAGTAGAGGCAGACAGGCTTCGTTCCACACAAGAAAACCAGCAGCAGCATACGACGACGATGCAGTAGTGTTTGTTTCTCTGAATCTCTGAAGCTGAACTGAATACAGACGTAGGTTTTGATCGCACGTCAGCTGAGAGCGGGCCACACTTTCTTAATTCTTACCTGTGTTCTTTTTCTCTGTCTTCTGTGTTTGTTTTGTTTGTTATACCTTTTGCTTCTGAGTTTAAGTTTCAAACTTATTTCTATGAATGTGTGCATTTTGGCAGGTAGTTTCTCTCTCGTTTTCATAATGGCTCTCCCGAATACTATTGCAAATTGCAATCGGAAAAGAAGTCGTACAATCTTTTCGGTGGCGACTGTAAGAGAGTTAAAGCGGTTGGCTTATGTATGATTTTCTTTCAAAAAGGTATTTGTGCAAAATTTAAGGGACGACGGACGGCCTGTTTTGTGTACTATTGTTTGATGTTTTATCGCTGATCTTAAGATACCCATGTTTATCTTCCGGAAAAGCGATTTCATATTTGTGTTGGGATTTGTTTGCAAGGAGACCGCACGGATTATTTAGGTTCCTCTTGAGCATCTTCAGACTTAATTTATTTGTGTTTTTCAAATAGAATTTGGGCACACAGTTGCGCACTAATTTGACTACCGACTGAGGTAGTTGCCTGGGTGTTTTATTGTTTTTAAGTCGACTAGATTGGTCTGGAGTAGAACGCAAAAACTAGATTGGTCGCTAACGTCACTTTTTAAACGTCAGCCACATGCGAACTGTCAACTTAGTGCTCAGTCACGAATTTCTTGACTAGATTCAAACAGCTGCCAATGCCAATGCGACCGATCTAGACCAATCAAAACTGAGATACATCAAGTCAATCAGCTGTCAGACTTACTAAACTAGATACTTGAACGTCCGATGACAGCTTATTTGTGGGCATATTAAATAGACTTAGTTTAAGTAAGGTATAGTTGATAAAAAGACAATTGGAAGTTGACAAAGTTATTGAGCCTCTAGCCTCTTTCTCTAGACTTTGAATGACTGTATTTGTAGTAGATTTCTGACAGTTGTAAAAGGAGATGTTTTCGTTTTTGGAATAGAGCCGGGAAAGTAAATGAATAAAAATAAATAGCTCGCGCAACAGGTCCGTTGCGGACCGTATGCCCAACTTCTCACAGCCCTTCGTTTTGTGTGCGTTTTTCTTTTTTTCTGGATCTTAAATTTTAGGCCGAGTCAAAAAGGCTAATGGAAAAGCTGTTTCATGACAGTTATACTCTCAGATGTTTGTCAGACGTTCGCGACAGGTGGCTTAGTATCCCAAGACACTAGGTACCTACAGAGAAAGTCTTTTCTTATTCCTCGTCCATACAGCTTCTACGAAAATCGTTTAAAAATACGACAAGGCTTGTTGCATGCTTACCTGATGGGTATGATGACACCTTTTGTATTGGTTACATGCAGTCTCATAAGAGAGATCTAACTCTTGAAACGTAGACTGCATCAGGTTAAACTTTTTTCTAACGGAAGGCGTTTAAGTGCCCTTACTTTCATACTTAAGTGGCGCTACTGTCCATGGTGGAAATGGCCCTCAACGATTGGCCCTAGCGCCATCTTTGGCTAACTGCTTTCAGTGCGCCATGTAAGACAAGGTCTTCCTCTATTGCGTTGTCCCCCCAGGTTGCAATTGAAGACATTTCGGTCTTTGGAACGTCCATTCGCTCTACAGTCCTTGGGACTGATGCGTCCCTTTTTGACCAGGGGTTGAAATACCGCCTCCGTGATCGAGTACTGTGTGACTGAATTTGTTATTGTTTTGCATATAAAATCAACAAAATTCAGTGACGTACCTATTGCTATTTTGATGTCGCTGGAAGGGTTTTTCGAGTCGCTTTTTAGTGCTCACAGCTTAAATACTTATCTTAAATCCTTAAGCTACATCAGCGTTTCCAAATTATTCTCAGCATAAATATCAATTCAGTGGAAAACGACAAGATCACTGTCCCGCCAGCCAGCAACAACCTCTAAAAGGAGTTAATCTACAGCGTTTTGTAACAAAAACTACTATACCCGCCATTGCATCATTAAAATAATTTACCAACCCGTAACGTGACCTTAAATATAAAATGCACTTATAAATCAAAAGAACAATCTCAAGTTGTATGTTTGCAGCTTTATTCCTTAAAAATTGATCAATGCCAAAGTCAGAGATACCCAAACATATAAACGATAACAATTGATCAAATTATAGTTCTACAAATAAAAATAAAAGTTCTACAGTGTTATCGAAAAACTGAGATCGAGAATGTAAACATTACAGCACTGCGGGTCGTTTATAAACCTATTGAGGTTGTCCAACAATAACTCGCATAAGTACTGATCTTAATCATCACGTACACCTTCTGGCAGTGTTGATGGTGATACATCTGCATGTGACGACTGTATTAATAAAGATTTATCCGATTTTTCAAAACGATCTGTACTTATGAAAGTGTAAAGTCATAAACTCCTTCAATTACTTGTGATGTTTACTTTTATCGCGGTGTTTTGTTTTCAGTTTTAAAGATAAAATTTAAATAGGGTTGGGCTTTTTGCAAAATGTCATTACTTCAGGTGACCAATAATCTGACAGCTGGCTGACTTGATCTGTCTTAGTTTTGATTGTCCTAGATCGGTCACTTGGGCAGCTGTTTGATTTGACGTTTATGGAGGGGTAGCCGACGAATATAGTCAAGAAATTCGTTACTAAGTACTAAGTTGACAGTTCGTATATGTGGCTGACGTAGGAAAAGTGACGTTAGCGACCAATCTAGTTTTCGCGCTCAGGGTACATCTAGTTCAGACCATTCTTATCGACTTAAGATAACTGAATGTCTGTCCACTTTTATTCGACTGAAAGTGTCAAAAATCGTGCGAAAATGTAAACTCATCGGAAGTGAGGTTACGGTTGACGTTTACGTACATTTTTGATTCGTTGACTTGACCATAAAAAACCTAAAGGGACTGCTTGAGAGGCCTTTTGGAAGTAGGTAAGTTCCGGACTCAGTAGTACAGCGCAACAACGCACCAACTTGTGCAATTAAATTTCCAAAACTGTCACAATGACACCTAGTCCTAAAGATCACTACAAATCCATTATGGCATGTGGTGAAATCCCAACTGATTTATTATAAGCTAACATTTACCTAGCGTTATCCAACGCGCAACGCTAATAAATTGTCTGTAACAAAGCAAATTACTTTTTAACACTCTCCGTCTGTCATATAGGTGCAAGCGGGCGTTAGTTTATGTTTTGATTTATAATCGCCTCAAGCTATTGCCCGCTCGGACGCAACTAACCAGACCCAGTCCCCATCGACAGATAGGTAAATAAATCATTTTTTTTTATTTGCTGTCATACCTCAAGTGGACATTATCTCATCTCTGGCAGGACACTTCATTGTCACCCCAATCAAACACTCTATACGAATCGTTTTGTAAACATAGCACGGCATGATCGGATTTCCTTTTTTTTTGGCCGGTTCTCTCATACGAAAAACACTTGTCCATTGGGAAGATACACAAGTCAGATATCAAAATATTGCCATAGGACCCACCGAGAATAATATCTATAGATACTCGATAAGCATCTTTGTTTCCACTTTTTATTGCTTTGTAAAGAAAGAAAATTTCTAAGTTTGAAAATCGTCGTAGCCCGTAGCAAACGTCTAAGAGAAAATCAAAGGTAAAATAAAAATACTTGCTAGTCTGGAGAGCGATATTTTTAAGAGTGAGACACACACACTAGCAGCGCAGCTGCTCAATGAGATTCAGAGAATGCAACTCTATAAAAGAAACCACGTTCCACGTTAGCTGTGGATTATGGATTGGTAATAAGTGTGTGCGCTTTTTGGGAAGTCGAATACATGGTGGCGTTTACGTGACGTCTTCTGGCCTGGCCTGCATTCCTATAAGGTATACACAGAACATACAGCAACAGCTTGACGTATTCTCGTTGTAGATTGGATTGGGTGAAGGGTCGATAGGGCTGCCAACAGTTTCGGATTTCCAAAGACAGTTGCAAGATAGTCAAAAGGCAATGGGAACATTTAAAAATCTAGTTATCTTAAGTCGGTTAGATTGGTCTGTAAGAGATGTAACCTGAACGCAAAAACTAGCCCCCGTATTAATAAAAAAAAAACACAAGTAGACGTCAGATAGCATACAAAAATTTTACGCAACGGCTAAGTAACGAGTTAATAACGTTGTCGCAGTGTTTATTAGTACGTACGGGGGTAGATTGGTCGCTAACGTCACTTTTCGTATACGTCGCCACATAGGCGAACTGTCAACTTAGAATACTCAGTCACGAATTTCTTGACTAGAATTTTCGGCTATCCACCATAAACGTCAGCTGAAAAGGCTGTTAACGTGACCGACCCAACAGGTCAGCCAACTGTCAGACTTACTAAACTACATAGATTCTTGAATGTCCCCAATAAAAAATGCTACGCATTAAAATTAAGACTGACAGATAGTCGTGCAACTGAACGTTAAATACTAATTAAGCCTACACTTTTGTATAAGACTCAGCAGTCCAGAATAAGGCGAAAGAAGATCCACTTCGAGGGCAAAATCCTTGGAGCGATTTTGTTCTCCGTTTCTGCTTTAATGTCATTTTGAAGAAAATGACGAGCCATTGCCCGCGTTCCACTGCCCGCTAGATGACTAGCGGCAGGTCAAACTTCACATAAAAAAATTGACATTTCACCATCCGCGCTAGACGTCTAGCACTTTTGGTGAAATGTCAATTTTTGTATATGAAGTTTGACTTGTCGCTAGTCATTTAGCGGGTCAGTGGAACACGGCCATTGTGACCTGTAAGGAAAGCATGATTTTTTGACAGATGACAGAGTCGGAAATCGAAATATCTCACCTTCAAACAATTATTTATTCCCAAGTATGCTGCGGTTTAATGCCTGACATCTCTACCTATGCCAAGATGACGTTCAAAACAATGACATTTCGAAGACACAATCAGCTCAATAGGCCTTTTGATCGATTGCAAAATCCACCATAGAAAAAACCATTTAAATGTTATAATCAAGATTTCCAACCAAATAAACGAAACAATATTACCAATTGAATATGCAAACAACCACTCCCACAACAAAGAGTTTCGCAAAAAAAAATCAACAACTAAAAAACAACAAACAAAAAAATTAAGAAAACAAAAACATAAATAACATCATCAACCATTGTCTTCGTATGCGTCTCCCATATCTCAAATTCAATGCGGCGACGCAAGCTGCTCGGAATGAATTAGTAAACAAACAAAATAAAAATAATCAAAATTTTACAATTTTTCCATCCGAGAGGCTGTAAAACAAACGCCAAGAAATTTTATCTTTTGATTAATTATTGCGCTGATACATATTCAGTTTGGCCGAAACGAAATCCGCCATCGGAGAAACTCACTCCTTACTTTGATGGCTTTGCTTGCCTGTCACCTGTCAAAATGGAAAGATGTTCATAGGCACTCGCGGTTGCATGCATCTTTGAACTTGAAAGTTTGAGCTGCAATCAAAATGTTATAATTCCCACAGATCTTTTAGGCAGTTGAAAATTTGATCAGATTTTTGGAAAGTGACGTTTTGTTTGCATTGGGTAAGGGGAGAAATTTTCCAATAGCCCAAGAAAATCCTCTATAGCAGAGAAAGCGAAAAAGGGATCCCCGCCGCAACTGTCACTCTTTACAGACAGATCCAACAACTGTCATAGATAAAGCACGCATCCATCATTTCAGCTAATCACTCGCAGTCGACTGAGAATAATTTCTCAACGCGAAACTTTCATTTCGCTGATTAATCGCCAGACATATTCTTTAGTGTCTGCCTATCCATGTTCAATTGCAATCAATTAATTGCTGCATTAATTGCCCACATTTGGCCCACAAGGGGAGAGAAACATTGAACAATCGACTGATTTCTTAACCGCGCACCGTTTGCGCCAGCAACAACTCTATTCACTGGCGGATTTCGTTTGGCAAATTAATTAATTGAAGTGTTTCCAACTTCGACGGCGCAGCGGCCATATGCGGAATTAATTACTGCCACTGAACTGAATTCGATGTGAAAAATGGAAGTTGTGTACTCGTACGTTACGTACTTTGGCAACGGCAAAAATTGCACACTTCACTTCAAAGTCTGACGAAACGAGAGCTCAATGACAATGTGCAGAACGGTAAACATAAAGCCCCCTGCCCCTGGGCGGGGCGCAATTGCTGTAAACACAATCGCGTATACGCACGCAAAACCGAAACCATAAAAATAAAAGTTCAATGGGTGGTATTGTTGTTACGCTCAGCAAACGACATGATGTACATTGTTTTAGTGGGATATTTTCGCAACTCTTAAATTGTTACACTTTGATTGCATTACGTATATTTGCCGCGCTTAAGATGGGCGTTTCTGTTCGGCGATGGTTGGTAACCATGATTAATGGAATAGCCTGGGGAAACGCCGTCCGTGACTTTGCGACTGTGGCAACTGGCAACTTTACAACAAGCAAACAGTGAAGGAGTTTTTGAAGTTGGAACGCGCACTTACGAAACAAAAGGTGAATAATTTCCATCTTGGGTGTCTGTCGAAAAGTAGGAACTTTGTGACGTATAGCAATTGTCTGAAAAGTGACAAATGTCAGTGGTTATAAGGTTAGGGAGTGTTTTTGGGGTTTAATTGACATTAAAATAAAGTCCCCAAAAGAGGGAGTTTTACTGGTATACTGTCAAATGTATATACTAAATAAATAGACGTCAGATTTAGAACCCAAACGAGTTTGAACGAGTGGAAGGGTCCTACAGTTGTATGCCGAGTATACGAACGGATGAATTGAGGAGCTATCTTTGTTAAACGTTGGCGATAGGTGGCGCAGTGCTTTCTCTTTGTGCATTAATTGGCTGTCATTTTGATTCTATTGAGTACTTTTAAAACAATAAATCTGTTCCGTAATGATAATGCATACGTTAGTCAAACTTCACTCACTTCTTCCCAACTTTTGCATTAGGGGCCTAAGTTTGACTAATGTGTTCCTATTAGTTAACTAAGTCTGACAGCTGGCTGCGATTTGTCGTTGCTTTTTTAAAGATTTTTACCAAAATGACGTCGAGGAATCTGACGTGAGATGCAATAAAAAATGAAAAGGTGTTGAAACGTCTGAAAGACGTTTAGATGTACCTACATAAAAAGTAAGGTTGTCAATATGACAAGTGACAAGACAAGTGACAATTGAGTTGGACTGATCATATGCACAGTTTTTTAGTCAGAATCAATCGAAATCCACAATTAATTGCTCTTCAACTTCATTGAATATTGGGGACATTCAAGTATCTAGTTTAGTAAGTCTGACAGCTAACTGACTTGATGTATCTCAGTTCTGATTGGCCTAAATCGATCACATGGGCAGCTGTTTCAGTTGATGTTTATTGAGGGGTAGCAGACGAATCTAGTCAAGAAATTGGTGAATGAGTGCTAAGTTGACAGTTCGCATATGTGGCTGACGTAGGAAAAGTGACGTTTCCGACCAATTTAGTTTTTGCGTTCAGGTTATATCCATTCCAGACCAATCTAGTCGACTTAAGACAACAAAGTTTTTGAATGTGCCCATTTACTTTGACGTTTGTAATGTTTTTCCACTTCAAACTGTCACATTTTTTCTAAGTTGCTATATCCCCAAAGTCGACTTCGCTATTACCTACCTTACTGGCTGTAACCTTTGATTACAGTGTGTGTGGTAAGTATATACACACCCATCTAAAAGTAAAGCCTCCAAATAGCTCAATAAAAAAAAATACCCAAGCTCTATGAAATCACCCATCGCACCTCTAATGATGACTGGAAAACAGTATTTTGCGAAACATTTCCCACACTTTACGAACAAGCAGAGCCAACCGGCCTTAGCTATATCCTGAAAAGAAAATTGCTCGATCATTTGTTACACATTCACGACAACGAATGAGGAAACCTCCGCACTCCGGAGCGCATCAGAGCAGAGCATCGCGCAGCCTCAGTAATTTGCAAATAAAAGCGAAAAAAAGATTTCTCTTTCGAATCCTAACGT
Source organism: Cheilosia pagana (assembly GCA_936431705.1). Taxonomy (NCBI): domain Eukaryota; kingdom Metazoa; phylum Arthropoda; class Insecta; order Diptera; family Syrphidae; genus Cheilosia; species Cheilosia pagana. The sequence continues at coordinate 6,594,078 of OW386169.1, forward strand.
GTAATTCTATTTTAATTAGCGCGCTCGATGCCCGCTCACGATGTTCCAGTAAAACAAGAAAATCAAGAAAACCGCCGCCATCCAGAAGAAGATGAGACACCTAACGTCACCTCCAACATTGCCCCATACTATAATCCTATAAGCGCCAAATTGATGCGCGCAAAAGTAAAAGAAGAATCTTTTCCCGACTTTCTAATGCGCGCGCGCACAAGAAGACTCTTTATCACACATGGCCATGGAGCATGTAACCATCCCGCTTGCTGGTCTCCACATGTGTCATGGGAAAAACGAAAAACTATCGATGCTGGGTTATAATTAAATATATATATTCACAATACATGTGCATATGGTTGCAGACACTCTTCTCGATCCATCGCACTTTGAGATTTCAATCGAAGATCGCTTTCTAAACTTTTCCGCGTGTCCTAAAACCAATTCGCCACCAGCCAAGACACACACGATCGATGCAAATACACAGAATGATAGCAGACGTCGGCGGCGGTCGCCGTTTGGCGTTTGGCACGTCTGTCAGAGAGGAAAAGTGAGGAAAATCAAAAGTTTTCCATCTTTTGCATGCGCGATTTTGGATGAAATCGATAGCCGGCGAACGACTTCGTTCACTCCTCCAGGAATTCGCAACCTTCCCTGCTTTTGTTTGAGTGGGTTGGTGGGTATATCGGTTTCGCTCAAATTCATATCTCATATAGATGCGCATAGAAGATTACTTGCAGATGCAGTGACAGGCAAATTGGCGAAACTGGTTGAAATTGGGTGCCCCATAGATGCTTAGAGCCTCAGTCTGTGGGATACGTGTGAAAGCTGTTGCCGGGATGTGTTACGTTTGCCTTCGTGTTCTGGAAAAGCGTGGAATAACGATTTGGCTGGCATAATGATGGCGTTCAAAGAGTAATGGACTGTGGAAGTGGGCTTGCGCGAACATTGTATTGGAGAATAACTCGTTCAGGCACTGACAACTGAGAACGTACACTTCCGATGAGAGGTACGTTTGGAGACCGCCAGGCATTTGAACGGGACCTGGTTGGTGGATAGCGTTAGAAACAAGTGTGATGCCATTAGAAAGTGCGTTGCTGGAGTAATTCTCGCCGAGCGCTATATCCGTAAGTTGTTAGTAGAAAGCAAAAGTCCCGTGGGCTCGCAATATGTCTGTCGGATTGCGTTGCTGATTTATGGCTGCGGCGAATTGATACAACAAATAGTACAGTACGATCTATGTAAAGCAGCTTTCCTAAAAAAGTGATACCAAGACACGATGAAGGTTACAAACGACTGTGGATGAATTTTAGAAAGGGGTCTCTGTGATATACCTACCTTGGGCAAAAAGTGATTACATTTGTTTCCAATAGATTGATACGATAGTTCTTAGTACTTAAATTTGGCAGCACTGCTTCGAATACCAAATCACAATACAGGCAATTCTGCTCCCTGTTTCCTGCTTAAGGCTGGTACGCTGTTCGACTGAAGTGAAATTTTCACTTTTCTCCAAAAAGTGCTGTGAAATTGAAAGTGAAATTTTTACGCCGAAATGTCAAAAAATAAATGCGACGTACAATAAAAGCCAAGTGAAATAGCTTAAGTAACGCCCCCTACAAATCACTTTTTGAACAACTATTTTTCACTTGAACAGCGTACCTGCCTGGTGAAAATTTCACGTGGAAAGTTCATTTTGACATTTCGCAGTGAAAAATTTGTATGAACAATTTTACTTCACTCAAACAGCGTACCAGCCTTTATATTTTAAAAACGTGGAACATTTCCCGCGTTCCACTGCCCGCTAGATAACTAGCGGCATGTCAAACTTCATATAAAAAAATTGACATTTCGCCAAAAGTGCTAGACGTCTAGCGCGAATGGTGAAATGTTAATTTTTTTATATGAAGTTTGACCTGCCGCTAGTCATCATCGGCCATTATGTGCTAGACGTCTAGCGGTCAATGGAACGCGCCTAATATAAATTTGACTTAATCTGACAGCAGGCAGCCGTGCGTCGTTTGTCTGAATTTTCAATTTTACTGGCTTCAATTGCGTTGAAAGTTTTTGCAGTTGCCATTTATTAAGGTCTAACCGAAAAATCTAGTAAAGAATTCCTCGACTGAGCATTAAGTTGTCATAATTTTGATTGTACCTAAGTGACGTTAGCTACCAATCCAGTTTTGCGTTCAGCGCAAATCTAGTCCAACAAAATGTAGTCAACTGAAGACGAATATAACTTTAAATGTGCACAATGATCGTACACAAAAAGGGAAGCAGATTGTCACCAAAATGACATAAAGCATGTGTGTGACATACAAATTGCAGTCAATCTTGAAATGTAGTTCAAAATAATATTGATTACATACCTTCCTATCTGCCATCCAATTCCATTGTGAAAGTAACTTCGCGCCCGCACCCATTAAGTTATTAAACGTGAAACTCTCTGTCGCGTTTAGTTCTTAACCGCTGTCAAATTATCCTAAATGCCTCCAAGTCATTTACAAAAAAATATTCCATCAACACTTGCAAAATGAAAGCAAAAGCTGTCAGTTAAGAAGAATGTGCGCGCATAAACCAAAACAAAAGCATTTCTTTTAACTTTAAAGTGATGAAAGTGTAAGCAGAAGAGAAATGTTAAATCAACATTTATAAACAAAACAATTTACTGCTTTAACGGTCTTCCATATCAAGCTCTGTTTGGTTTGACAGACGGGGCATACTCCTCGCCAGCTCGTCACTGCAATCAACCGCGCGTAACTTTGGTATAAGTACAAACATTATTGCTACATGGAAGATAGTTTTTGTTTTCCTTTTTTTTCTTTTATAGCGAAATGGAGTCACATTATACTCGCGTTCAATATTCTAATTCACTGGAACGTATACTCACTTACACTTTTATGCGTTCGCTTCGACCCTGCGGCGCGTCGGACGAAGTCAATTAGAAGTAGCGCGCGCATAACTTGAGTGTCTCGGCTTGGATGAACCGAAAATCCAGCCAAGCGAACAGCTTAAGATTATAGCAACAATAACTATAACAACAAACAGAAATAGTGCATTAAACAAATTTAACACTCTGTATAAATAATTCAAGTTCTTTCTGCTTCGGTTTGCATATCTAGTGTAATTGTAATTTGTTTGGTTTGAGATTATAGTTTGCTGTTCGCTTTTACGCTGTGCTAAATTCAAGTTGGCGGGTGAAAGGTCACTATTCGAGTTAGCGTATAACAATACGATAATATTGTTCTTTGCATAGATGTTTAATCCAGTAACTATTAAGATAAATTATTGTTGTTTCATTCACAAGGAAACTGGGGTGTCATTTGGGAAAAGTACTTCATAAACGTCAGCTTTCGACGTAATCAATCTAGGCCAATCAAAATTCTGACATACGACTGCTGCCTGCCGTCAGACTACATTTTTGAACACTCCCATTGTCAGACATATGATATTGGGCACATTCTTAAGTCGACTAGATTTATCTGGACTAGATGTAACCTGAACGTCATTTTTCGTACGTCAGCGAACTGTCAACTTAGTACTCAGTCACGAATTTCTTGACTAGATTCGTCGGCTACCCCTCCATAAACGTCAACTGAAACAGCTGCCAATGTGATCGATTTAGGCCAATCAAAACTGAGATACATCAAGTCAGTCAGCTGTCAGACTTACCTACTAAACTAGATACTTGAACGTCCCTATTCTGACACTTCATTTTGTGTTGCAAGATTTAAAGCAATTTGATGGGTAAGTTCAACTAGACTTTGTCGGATCTTTGAATTTCACGAACTCTTTGACACATGATTTGCTTGTCACTTTTTCCTTCAAATTTTTAAAATACTTAGAGTGTCACCACTTAACTTTAAGACTGTGAGTGTAAAAGAGCTGCACATTTGACCCTGTTTTATCTACGAATCAATCGCCCTTCTAATCAATTAATCAATTCCCTCGAAATGTCAAACCTATCGCAAGACGTCAAAACATCCCATGGCAATAAAACATATCAACATCTTTGAACAAATAAAAAATAAATGTAACATGTCTGTCGGTATTGATTGCTTTCCAACTAACAACTGCAATGCCATCGACGTTAACTCCCACACAAATTACTATTTCTGGACCAAGTCAAACTACACCAACATCGACTGCAGTACATGGGCTCTTGCATGCTCTTGTTGCTCTGTCTATTTAACCGATAAAGTCTGCCTATGCCCACATAGACTTAGAGCGAGAAAGGTACCTATACTTCAAACAAATATAGGAAAGGCAAGAATCTAGACGACTCTGACTTGACCACAAGTTTATTGGAGTAGGAAGCCGCATTCAGCATCAGCAGTCAGCACTCACAAAAATAGAGAAGAAAAACGTCCGTCCCGGAGAAGCGAAAAACAAGTAACGATCGCGGTTAGGAGAACAAGACTCACGAGACTCTTGTTGCGCTGAAACATTTGATGGCAACGATAGCAAACGTCTGAAAAGAAAACGAAAATCAAGGTCCATGCCAAAGTAGCCAGAGGCTATCCGCAGTGCCTGCATGGACACAAACACACACACACCACAAACCGCACCGACATGGAATGCATTTCACTCCGCTTCAATTAAGATGAACTACTTGCTGCGCACGCGTACCCGGTGAGCCGCAATAAGTTCTTGTTCATCTTCGAGGTGATTGGCTTTGAGCGTTCGCATCACCGATTGTATGTTGGACTTTCTTTCTTTTGTGCGGCCTTTCGAGCAAATTAAATGGAAATGCTGTTGCATCTGTTTGGCGGTTCCTTGACCACAGAAGACCTAGTTTCCATGCCCTATACACAAGTTGGGAAACCTATTTCGAAAGCCAGTTCATCAAGTATCGGACCGTGTCTTCATGTTTACTGTCGCACAATTCTAGATTGTTAATTTAAGGCCCGAAAAAAGGGGACCACCACACGTCACATCACACGCTGTGCGCAGAGAAATGTACAGCACGTTGTGCCAAATTTTTACCCCTTACGGAAGAGGCTTGACAACTTTCTTCTTCATTATAATCGTCGTTGTTGTAAGTCCAGTCATTAGGTCTGTTCCTTTACTTTTGTAGTAAGAATGGAAAAGACTGTCAAAATGGCAGGGGTGGGGATAAATTCTCTCACAGAGAGAGTCACTAACGAAAAAGTTAGGGAACGCTTTTGTAGTAAACTATGATTAATGACAGATATGACAGATACTTACTTAATTCAATAAATTTTTATTTCATATTCTCTAATGTCTACTTACCATTTTCAATACGATGGAATGATCGAGGTGAACATTTAATATTGATTTTGCCGCCTGTTGATACCACAATGCACAAAAAATCAAAACAAATGCAATCGAATGTCAAATAGGACAAGAAATTTCAAATCAGCTGTGACTGACATCTTTTCCACTTCGTACACCAAGAAATTTGTTGAGTAAAAATTCGTAAGATTCTCAGTGGAGGGGTAATATCTTGCTCTCTCGATGACGCTCTCTTTTACGAATTTTTCGAGTTAGGGAACAGCATTTGAGTAAAATTCGTAAGAATTAGTAAAAATTCGTAAGATTCAAAAGTAAAGGAACAGACCTATTAAGTCAGTCAAGTTTAAGGTTCAAGAGGTTTCCGACGTTGAGCTGTATACAGCAATGACGATGGTGACTGATTGATTGATTGGCGCGTGATGTGATGTGACGTATGAAACTGCGATAACGAGGCTTGTGGGTATATGACAAGTTTGTTTATTTATTGTGCTAAATGAGGGTTTGTTGTTGCATTTGGGGGGAATTGGAAGTATGCCAATGGATTTTTGAGATGTGCTTTAATAATAACCACGCCCGTGAGCGTAAAAATCTTTCACATTTGATAATACAGTGGGAGGCCTTTAGCAGCACCAGATGATGTCGTGAATGACAGCGACTGCCAGTAGAAGAATCAGCTGCCCGATTACTAGTTACTACAAATCTCAAGGCTCTATTGGGGCAAGAATAAACTTAACAAGAGGTCTGTTCCTTTACTTTTAAATCTAACAAATTTTTACAAATTCTTACGCATTTTATTCAATTCTCGTTCCTCAACTCGAAAAATGAGCGACTTCGAAAGAGCAAGATATTTCCCCTCTTACTAGTTTTAACTCAACAAATTTCCTTGCGTAAGAATTGAAACAACTGTCAGTCGCCTGAAAATTGACAGCTGATTTGAATTTGATGTTCTATTTGGCATTTATGAACTATCTGTCATTTTTCATAGGTTACTACAAAAGCGTTTCTTAACTTTTGCGTAAGTTTTCCTTTCTGAGAGAGAATTCATGCCCTCCCCTGTCATTTTGACATTTACACAGACCTAAGGTGTAACAGACGTATAAGATCCTAATGTTTTCTTGCTGTGATTCTGCAATGGCGCCAAGTTCACTTCAAATGAAGAATGTGTACTACCTTACCGACTGAGCACGTCAGCATTTTATCAAAGTATGCCAGGACCGCATATAGCTAAATAGCACATTTAATCAGTTGTCTCTAATTCAACAATTTAACATTCTTTCCATCATCTGTCAAACGCCACATTCAACATTCAACAATTTAACATTCTTTCCATCTGTCAAACGCCACAAGCAAGTTGGATTGACTGCCTTCTATATCGGGAAATATGTACCTATTTTTAATTACTCAAAGAGAATCGCGAAAGTAATCATCGCAGGCTGGCCAATTTAAATTTAATCAGCCCTAATTAACTATCGGCTAATAAGAGAAATTACTCGAAAAGAAGCCATCAGTGCACATAGCTTAGTATGCCATTAGTAGTCCCGCTTACCCGTTTGTCAGTCTTTAGGTAAAAAGCCACCGCACGAACCAAGCCGAGCCCTTTAACAGCATTTAATTACTTTCCATTGAAATTGGCCAACTCAATTGCAATGCAACTCATTGCCTCATTGGTCCCTAAATGGCTGGCTGCGCGAAGATGCGATGCGTTCTAAGAGCCAGCGCAATCAAACCCAGAGATTAATTATTGCGCGTGCACATGCGCAACAAGAATCTGTTGACTGCTGCTGCGTCTGTTGCGTTTAAATGATGGTGATGTGACTTCCACTTCATGTATACTCGGCCAAGTGGCATCATCACATCTTAGTGCCACAAGAAATCGATTCCTAAGTAGAACATAATTGCTGATTTCATGTAAGATTTGAGAGGGAATGTCGGCGGCGAGTACAATGCGAAAAGCAACATTGAAGTGAGACCGGTAATGTTCTTTGGTGAATCGCGATACAACAACGCACACATCTGGGTTGGTATAATTGTTTGACTCTTCTTTTTTTTGATTCGAATGTCAATTATTTGTTTGTTTGTGTATCTTTGTTGCGATTTTCTTTGATCAAAGTTTAACCTACAAAAATGTTGATGTGTATTATATAAAAAGAGGTATTGGTTACAAGAAGCCGCGCGATACGGATGTTTTATGGGAACATAACCTCAATTTGGCAATTGACAGTTAATCGGAAAAGATGATGAGAAAATTATTATTATTCTATTTGCGCTATTGATTGATTGATATTTAAACGGCGCGCGTTAGGAGGATGTGCTACTTTGAATTGGTGTTTTAAGTATACCTTTTGACGTTTTGTCAGAAAGTGCATACAAATTCAGCGCGTTTTTTAATACTTGGCGTATTGACGAGCAGTAAGCAATTGTAAAACATCGATGCTTGTAAATGAATGCTTTGCTAATTCCAATATTGACACAGTAAAATGATAAGCTGTCAGATAAATTGCCAAAGCCAACATTTCACACACTGGCAACCATTTTAATACGATGCAGCACGCAGCCATTGTCGAACCATTTGATAGCGTTCAATTCTACTTGACAGTCTGGTATTATACGAAATAGTAAATGTCTAGAAACACTGACAATGACTGGGTCGTCCATGTTCCTACTGTCACTACTTTACATGCAGTGGCAATAATAGAACAATAAAGAAACGTGTTTGAGAAGAGTTTGGGCAATCCAATGATTAGCAAAACTGTTGAACATAACCTGTAAGACATTGAGCATAACCTGCGAGAAAAAGAAAATAAGTTCTCAAATGTCAAAAGTCCAATAAACAATTCAATGGGGACGTTTTGATACCTAGATTAGTAAGTCTGACAGCTGGCTGACTAGATGTGTTTGAGTTTTTATCGGCCCAGATTGGTCAAGTGATTAGTTTTTGTAGTTGACATTTATGATGGGTAACCATAAAAATCTATTCAAGAATATCCTGCCTGCTGCCTGTATACTCAGTTGACTTTTGAAGTGTCAAAATTCAAAAATAAACTGTGAGAATACAGCATCTACTCAACTCAAGGCTTCGTCAAACAGAACGCGTTTTTAACGCCGCGGTGAGATTAATTTACGCGGCAGTAAGATTATTTTGACGCAACGTTCTAACCGCCGCGTAAGAGGACGTCAAACGGAAAGATCTCATTAATGTCCATGACTCTTGGTTTTCATTGTCTAAAAAAATGTCAAGCAGCTCGGAGGAAGAATTATTGTTTTTTTTGCCGTGATATGTAATTCCCTAAAAAGAAAAAGGATTTAGGTTCACGAAATTTACAAAAAAAAAATTCTTTTGATATTTCCTCCCATATCTCAGCCTTTAAAACTGCATTTGTATACGATTCTCACACATAACGTACAAATGGGTAAATTCAAACACATTCGATTCAGTTTTCCGTTTTTAGGATATAAAATCATGAAAAATTATTTCAAACGAGCCGCGTCATAAAATAATCTGTAATTTTTCACAACCCCGCGTTTCACCGCCGCGTTCAAACGCCGTGGTGAATTCAACGAAGCGTTGAAAACGCGCTCTGTGTGACGGGGGATACGTTATTTAGTATATTACAACGCGGCGGTGAAACGCGGCGGTAGAACGGAGCGTTAAAACGCGCTCTGTTTGACGAGGCCTTTACTTAGTTAACGCATTCATATACCTAGTCTAGACGAATCTAGTTGACGTTTTACACAAACAATGTATCCGAACGTCCCTAATAAAATCACAGTCAGTCCTATCAAAAAGTTTCTTTAAAAATAACAAAATAGATTTGTAAAAAAAATGTCAAATACTTTTAGTAAAACGTCAGAACTATTTAATACATCTTCTCCCGTATTAAAATAAAGGCTGCGTAAAAGTTACAGCAGTTACGTCAAATCTTTGTATGCAAACTGACTTTGCACATTTGTTTATTACCTAGTTTCATTTAAAAAACGTCAATACCCACCGTCAACTGAAAGAAAAACCTTCAATCTGAGCCGTTTTTATGTATTTAATCAAACTTCAACTCTAACATCAAATTGTAAGTAGTAGTGGTAACCCTGCCGGTCCAAAATTTCCACTTTACCCATTCAAAACACAGATGTCGCCACAATCAGCGCAGTGAAAAGGCAAAGCAACGAACAAAAATCTCCACAAAAAGCCACACCGAAAAGAAGACAGCCAACGTTTCAACAAAGCGAACAACGTAATAAACGAGCGAGAAATTCGTAGCACATCCCTTTCTCACAATTACAATCGGCCGTTTTTAGTTCTTTCGCAAACGCTCGCCGAAGAGGAGCACGGTATAATCCAAGTCGAAAAGAAAAAAAAATCACTTTTTCTCATCCGCCGAAGAGAAGAAAGATAGTACAACGCATTTGCCCACAGACGACCGCCATATTGTGAAAAATGAGACAAAAGATTTACAAGTGAATTATTTTCTATCCAACAAAAGTGAAGTTTTTCGTTTCTTTTTTTCACCGTTGTAAAAGATTTCGAAAACAATAAATAGAAATACTGTATCCGTGAACTGATCAAAGGTAAATCGCATTTTTTTTTCCCAGCCTTGTACAGTCTACAGTGTGTAAATGTGCGTGTAGAGATATGTGCCAGCGATGGCGTCATCCGGGGAAAATTTTCCACTGAACCGCGTTATATCACCATTATTATCGGGGGGGCCATTTCAAATTAGTTTTTGTCGAAAAATTTCGACGCAAATCGAGGCTTCTGTCGAGTGTTTTTGTTGACAAATTCTGGGGACGATGGGTGGGTGTGAAATGGAAAATAACTTTTCGAATGAGAAAATGAAATGAAAAAAAAAAAAAACCCTGAACATTTTGTGTGCGAAAAAGAACACGTATATAATTTTTGTAGTCGGGACTTTTTTCGTCATCTTCTTTCCACAGTGATTCGTTTCTCTGGGCGACGACGACGACGACACAATGGCGTTTTTCACTGGTGTGTGAAGGAGGGTCGGTTACACAAGCTGTGCACACCACACACACAGGGCAGAGAGGAAGAGAAGATGGCGCGCGTACACTATGCGAATGCGATGCCCAGCGAACCGATTACAGTGGTGGAAAAAAATGTTGCCATGGAGTTGGAGTAAAAGGGGGATGGATATACGTTAAGATAGTTTACATACTTTTTTTGTTTTCCAATTGCATTTGGAGCAATTTATTTGAATGGCTTTTCGAGATAAATTGACTTTTGATAGATATTTTTGCATTTAATTGATGTATCTATCTATCGTACTTCTCATTTCATCGTATCGTTGGGTCAATGATGTTGCGTCACTTCTTCATTGAAGGTTTCTCTTTTTTTCAGGTCTCCGTCGTGTGCCGTTTGGGTTTCTTGCTCTTGCTAGCGCTGTTTTGTCGGATGGCCTTAGCCAAAGAGACACACTGGCTGGAGGTGGCGCTGGTTGGTGCTGGTGCGTCGTCTTATTATGGTTTCTTCTCTCTTTTATTACAATTTGCGTTGGATGAAACAAAAATGTTTGTTTTGGTTGCATCCTTATCTTTGGTATGAAATTGTCTTTGTCTGGTAATAAAACAAAAAACCAACAAAAAAAAAACACGCAGACAACGTGCTAGGCCAGAGGTCCTTGCCCTTGACATTTTCTCTGACTGACTGCTGCAGGTGCTTATTGCTTAATTGCATTCCGGCCGCCCCGCCGACAGATTGCCATGATCTTGAAGGAACATGTGTTGTTATGGTACCAAGCCAATAGGAGTTCAATGTTCGAGTATCTAGTTTAGTAAGTCTGACAGCTAGCTGACCTGATGTGTCTCAGTTTTGATTGCCCTAGATCGATCACAGGAACAGCTTTATTCAGATGACGTCTTTGAAGGGGTTGCAGACGATCTAGTCAAGAAATCCGTGACTGAGTACTAAGTTGAGAGTTCGCATATTTGGCTGGGGTAGGAAAAGTGACGTTCCCTGCCAATATAGTATGTAGGTACTTGCGTTCAAAGTACATCTAGCCGGCTTGGTTTTTAAATGTGCCCATTAACAACCCCACATCCATTTGCCGCAGATAAAGCAAGAAACTCATTTAATGATCCGTAATATCGCCGGCGTAATATGTTTGAACTATGACAAGTGAACCTATCAGCGACGCTTCACCACAATTAAATTCCACCTCTAATTACGATATTCAGTTCAAACAATAAGCCTACCTATTTATGTTAATTGGTCCCGATTTGCTCATCATCGTCAAATAAACAAACCATACAACAATCGCGAATTCGCATCTCTATAAATAGATTCATAATACACATGAGTATGGAAATACAGATTCATGCATAAAACGTCGACACATGCATCGACAAGAGTATTAAAACGAGAAATTAAAATCAATAATTTTTAATGTACACAAGATGTATGTAGGTATACAGTATACCTCATGATGTCGCGATAACATGGAAATTAACTGATTGTAATATTGAAAGCATTTAAGTAGAAATTCCCACGTAGCAAGTCGATGGAGTTGGAGCCACCCCTGCATGCCCGCGAGTGTACGCTGTACAATTGCCTTGGGGTTGGGTGACACTGGATTGAAAATTGAAATTTATGTTATTTGTTTGTACGAATGTAGAAATGTTGATACTTGTTTCGTTTTAATTATTTTTTTTTTGTGAGAAGGCAAGCATTGTGATGAAAAGATTTTTAATGGTTAGGTAAACATTCATTGTAAATGACAGATTCTCATATCCATTTATCGAGTACGGGGAAATATTTATTCAAACAATAGGTTTGTTTTTAACTTTTGAAGTAAGAATGGAAAAGACTATCAAAATAACAAAATGGCAGTGGTTGGGATAAGAGATACCTATGTACTTTCCAAAAACTTAGGGCACACTTTAAGGTTTACTATAAGGTTTATTCGACGTGGGCCCTAGTGCGCACTGGGTTAACCTTAGTGTGTTCGATATAGCACTCAACCCGCTCTGGTGCTGAAAACCTGTATTCGACATGACTTCTATGGCGCCCTAGTTGTGCCCTGAACTGACCCCAGTTAATTTGTCGGGGCAAGAATTCAGTGCTGAATTTCGCTGTCATTTTGATTGCTGTCATTCATTTTTCAATGTAAAACTTCAGGGCAGCATATTTTGTGTTCGATATAGTAGCCGAATTTTCAGGGTTATGTAGAGTTTTGGACAGGCGGGAAAATTAGCTGACACTTCTCAGTGCGCACTAGTGGGCACTAGTTCTAGCCACGTCGAACAAACCTATAGTAATCTAAAAAATGACAGATAATTCAGAAATTGCAGTGTGGTTAAGAAAGGTCTTTCAAATGTCTCTGATAAACCAGAAGAGTAGAAAAAGGACACGGCATTCAAAATAACGTGGAGGAGATTGTTTCTTCTTAAGGTGCGATTACACGGCCATTTTTTGAGTCATTTAAATGACGCTGTGACGTCAGGAAAAAATGTCGCATTAGAGTCACTTTCAAGCTACGATTCGTCATTGGTCATTTGTGAAAAAATGGCGATCACACGAAATGACCATCAACGTCATTTTTGTCCCAAAATAAAATGACGGACACTGCGCGTCATTTAGAATTTTCCGTTGGGATGCCATTAAATGACGAACGAAAAAATGACGATCACACGGTAAGGACATGCCACACCAAAATGACAAATGTCACCTTTCGTATTATTTCGATTTTGCGTCATTTATCTGTTTTGTGATCAGACGGTAATGACCGATGAGAAAAATATAGCTACTGTCATTGAGTGTTTTTCTCTCGGCGAAGACGAATACGTGTGCTAAGATTTTTTTAATTAAATTAAATAACAGGGGAAAGAAAAATTATTACAATAAATAAAATATGGCGAAAAGAACTTTTGCGATGATGCTGGAAATTGCGGAGACGGCGTATTTGGCAACATGTATGCTGGAAAGCAGTGACGACGATATTGATACCGTGCCAACGCGACGAAAGCGGAGTAATTGGCAAAAGAAGTGGTTGAGCCGTCGCGAGAAAAGTGGATTTTGTGCTGAATTACTGCTCGAATTGCACGAAGAAGAACCTGAACTGTATCGCAATGTCCTTCGTACACCAATTGAAAGCAAAGATATCGTATTAAATACTGCGTCATTTGTGATTTGCATAGAAAAATGGCATGCCATGAATTTCGTGTATAGTCATTTTTTGGAGGCTGCCATTTAAATGGCGCAACAGCCAAAAAGTTTGGTCATTTGTCCTAGGCGTCCTTAAAGGGCGATCACACGGTCATTTTTTTCCGTCATTTTAATGGCACAAAAATCATGTCATTTGGTCTGCCATTTCCCTAGTCATTTAAATGCCGCCGAAAATGTTATCCCAAAAATGGCGATCACACACAACGACATTTAAATGACGGCTTTGTGACGCGACTTTGACGTCAGAGCGTCATTTAAAGGACGCGGAAAAATGGCCGTGTAATCGGTACTTTACAGCGAAGAAGAATTTCGTCGCCACTTTCGTATATCAAGGAGTTTATATCGAAATCTAATTGAATGATTCGAACAGTGTAAGGACTATTAGAAGCTACATTCTTATAAACGAGTGACCAGCAAAAATATTTATTTTGCCGTCTGTTGTAGGATACATTTTTAATGCGTAGGTATGTCAAATATGAAAATAAATTTCAAATCATCTGTGAATAGTCAGGTGACTGACAGGTGGCAGCCTTTCCCATTCTTAAGAAATTTTCCAAAGAAAAACAAGAAAGATTCTCAGTCGAGTGGAGGGGTGATGATTTTTCGAATTAAGAAACGGGAATGAGTAAAATTCATAAGAGTAAATCGTAAAATGTAAAAGTAAAGGTCTCGGTAAAGTTACAGATCTAATATGTATGTGAAAATTATCTGTCAGTACAAAATAAGACAGCGGTAGATATCAACTGATTCTTTTTAAAGAAAAATCGGCATGACTTTTGCTTACATTGCCATTTGAAATACCATGGGACGATGGGTCCACTGACAAGAAAGAAGCACATTAATTTGACTTACAATTTATGACAGCTGTCAATAAAATGCGGGCAATGGAAACAACTTTGAAATGTAGGTACCGAAGGACAAATACCTTAACATCTATCAAGACTAAGACCATTTTGCATTGCTTTTTTTTCTTATTGAAACTTAAAGCTGTCATAAGTGACATTATAGTTGATTGCAGAAAAAATACTGGGCTCTCATTGCGTAAGACGACGATCGTCTGGGGGGCAACAATGGAATTTTTTCGAATACAGTCGAAAGTAGAATCGAACACTAAAATGGTTGAATCGTCTGGACGACGTCGTTTTGAACGATTGAATTATGCTTCGTACAACTCGTCCAACTGTCATATTCCGAAGATTGAAAAGTTGCGATTGAACGATGCGACGATGATGTTACGTGGAGCAAACTTAAAACGACGTCGTTCTGTTGAATCGTTTTGCCGACGATCGTTTCATGAACTACGCGATGAGAGCTCTGAATTTTCAATATAACTTGTCCTTCCCACATGAAAATGGCCAACGAAATAATATTGACACCATCAAGTTTATGGGATTTTTAGGTTGCATTCGTAGACGTTGTGGACTTTTTGACATATAAACCGTGAACTTATTTTAGGTCTGTTCCCGTACAGCTTGCAATAATGCATTCAAACACATTAGCTATTTCTGTCAAAGTTTGCTCCCTTCTATACAATTTTTTGGGCAAAGGAACGAAGTTTGACCATTTATGCATTATTTTAAGGGAACAGGCCTTTTGTAATGTTGTCAAATTTTTGTAAATGTTTAAATGTGCATACATACATTGTTCTCCTAAAATCCTAACCACACTTTTTTATTTTCTCGTTACAGGAGATCGTTGAATAAATTAATTGAAATAAAGCGTGCTATCAAGAATCCTTTTTAATGCACGTCGAAAATTATCAAACAAGGTAATTTCATTGTATTTTAAAACAAATATTAAATATACATACAAAAAAATGTAATAAAGACCGTAGACCGTAGGTAGTTCGAGTATTTGACATGTGACTTTGGAAGTAGGTATAATAATCTAGATCCAAAAAAGTCCCAAATTGTCCGATTCTGCGGCTTCAGCTGTTTATAGATTATTCCCTATTTAACATTTACCATTTACCATTCAATAACACGACAATTGTATTTTTTAATAATTCTTACAGTGCAATGGAAGATATTACCAAAACCATTATGTTCACTACAAATACAATACAAAACGGACAGCCAACGATTCAATATCAAACGGCGGATGGCACAATCCTAAAGCAGCCAAAAATAGAGGGCCAGAAGAATCAGCAAGATTATCCCACATTTTGTTACACAACAACAAATGTAAGTATAGTGATATTTTATTAACCTGCATTCATATAAATGAGCACAAGTAAACAAACAGAAAAGAAAATCGTAGTCAGTCAGTCATACGAGAGAAACAAAAGAACAAGTGACAGGATTTGTTTGCCCAATCGAAAACTGCAAGACTGAAAGACGATAGGTCACTTTATTTATTTGAATGTTACAAACAGGAGTCGCATATATTTTAAATTCCTGCTGATAACAAACTATCAAGCGTGTAAAAAGTGGGGGCGAAATAACAACAAAGTTGCTGACTGAAACTCGCAAATTACTACACAAATGATGCGATTAGATAAAGTTGTACACATTTTTAATGAATCATTTAAATCGTAACCTCAAACTTGAAATGAGTTGTAAAATATGTGCAACAGAAACTTGTAACTATGAAAAAAAATTCAACTTTGGAACGTTGGCTGGTAATGCCAGAAAATTGATATTTTCAGCTGATGTAATTCAAGTGACAACCTTTGAGTCCTTAAACGTCGCGTTTGACTGTGTGGAAACCGATAAAAACAGCGAGGATTGTAGGCTTTCCTGTGGAACTATATTTGGCCAATGTTTCTACTTACTTCTGTAATAGATAGCTAAACGTACACCACTGCCTTTTGTTCGTCAATCAATTGTTTAACGATTATTGTTTATATACGCACTAACCAGTGGCCCCTAACCACACTCCACACGCAAACTTGCTGTTAGATTACTGAATCAAACTAAACAACTACGAAGTAAAAGCATAAAAAGTCAACCGCAATCGGTGCTTTTCGTTCCAAATGAAGATTATGTTCTTTTCTTGCGAATTCTTGCAAATATCCATTTCCCTTGGCATTGAAAAGTGCTATTTCTCTGCGTCATTAAAGGAAACAACATCACCCATTCTCTGCTCTATGATAAGACCTCGCAAACATTTCCATTCTCCATATAAACCATTTCATTTCCGTTTAGGGTAACGCGACGACAGTTAATTTGGCTCAGCTGACCACAGACGACAACAAGACATGTTACATTGCACAGCCGATAAGTGGTTACAACTATGCACTGGTCAATCAAATGCAACTCAACCAAGGAGGGACGGTCGGTATCGCCACAGTTGATAATCAGGGACGTTTGCAAGTAATAAACAAACCCATTGCAACAGTAAGTCACTCGCAGTTGTGCAAATTGTGATTTGCCGATAAAACTAAACGCCTTTCCCCCATAGAACACAATATCCAATATCAGCTTTAAGTGCGATGTTTGCGGCCTTATGTTCTCCCACCTGACACTGCTCAATCATCACAAGCGTATCCACGCTCAGGAGGGTGGAGACGCCAATCAAGATTCAATCTCTGTCGTGAACGCACAGGGCCTGGTGCAAACGCAAAACATCATCACAGAGAATGGACAGCCGCTGGGGCAAATCCAAATTGTTGCCACCGAGTCGCTGGAGCCTGCCACCTCGCATGGCATGCAACAAACGGCCAACGAAGTGACAGTGACCACAGCGAAAACACTCACTCTAGAGAAATCCAAATGCGTATCATGTGGCGGGCAAATCCTACAGCCCACAAAGCGAAAAGGCCCCAAGATTGTTCGTTGTGATAACTGTGTGAACAACGACAACGGCAATGGCAACGTAATGCAAACGCAAACGACGCAGTCGACCCCAACGCAGATTTTTGTCGCCCCCGATGGCGAGATCAAATTCGAAATGAACGAACTGCCGAGCGGTACCAGTGAGTCCTCGATGGACTCGCTCAGTGCACAAAATATCATTCCAATGCAGCAGGGCAATAATGGAAACGGTGGTGGTGGTCGAAAAAATCAACACCAGCAACAGCAACACGGAATGATTCAAGACAATGGATGCAATGAAACGATTGTGGGACACCATCCAGTGAAGAAACGAAACCTAGCGACGGTCACCAAGTGCCAGAAGTGCAACGGATCCGGTGTGATATTTGTGGGCGGCAATCAGCGGCAAGTCAAGTCAGAGTAAGTGTGATGCGGTAGCCCCAATGTGTTTGTTTATTAATGTCATGCGTTTGCAGAACACCTAAGCCTTTCACGTGCAACATTTGCGGTGGAACGTTTTCGCGATACTCGAGTCTGTGGTCGCATAAGAAGCTGCATAGCGGCGAGAAGAACTACAAATGTACCATTTGCGGCCTGGCGTTCGCTAAAGCGGTGTATTTGAAGAACCACGCCAGGATTCACACTGGCGAAAAACCTTACAAGTGAGTATAGTTTTTTTATAATGCGAAAATGTGAAATTCTGACATTTCGATTGCGATTTGCTAGATGCCAAACATGCGGCATGCAGTTCTCCCAGTCACCACATCTCAAAAATCACGAACGAACACACAGCGGCGAGAAACCGTACGTGTGCGAAGTATGCGACAAAGGATTTGCCCGCCACGCCACCCTGTGGAATCACCGTCGAATCCATACCGGCGAAAAACCCTACAAATGTGAAATCTGTGGATCAGCATTCAGTCAGGCAGCTCATCTCAAGAACCACGCCAAGGTGCATTCCGGTGAGAAGCCATTCAAATGTGATATCTGTTCAGCAGCATTTGCCGATCGATTTGCCCTGAAACGTCATCGAGGAATCCACGAGAAATATGGTAAGTCGCACTCAAAATTCACCACCATAAACATTTCTTTATGTGATTCAAACTTGCAGGTCAAACAGCGCCGAGACAATCGCAGCAGAACCACGATGACCAGGTACAAATGGGACAGACAGTCGTCATCCATAAGCAGGAAATACCCGAGATGGATGACGAAGCTCAGCACGAAGTTATTATAGCAGGATTATAAAATTCAATCAATCAAAACGAATTCTTAAAGTTTTCTTCTTATTAAACAATCACACTCACACACACACTCACACACCCTGGAGGGAGAACAACTTGATTGCCCAAGGATTGTGATTCGTGCGACTTAATCTCCAATTGCACTTGTTAAGTACCAACAGATCAGGAAATCGACAGGCCCGCAGTTGTTCTGCGCGGAATCAGCACTAATTTTTCTCTTTTTGTTTTGTTAATTAGTTCGATTCTATAGTTTTACGAAAGGATCCTTGTAATACCAACTATAGAAACGTGTAAATATTATATAAATAAACTATTATTATTAGAAGTACTGTATGCATATAAATATATATTATACGAATTAAGTTTAAGCACCCACATTTCTTAACGGGGGGGATTACGCAAATATACAAGTATAACAGAAACGCAGCCCAGCAGTAGTAGAACAAAAAAAAAACAAACGAATGTAGGTAACTTTCTTTGAGAGAACTATTTTAGTAATTTGTAAAGAAAATTTCACGTGTAAACAACTATAAAATAAACAATTTAAATTATAATTGTGTCTTATTTTGCGCGCACTCGCTGAAAGGTCGTAGTGGGCTGGCGCTCCTTTGTTGAAAGAACAGAGATTTGTAACTTTGACTGTGTTTATTTTTTCTTTCATTTTTACGATAATCTCAAAAACTAAGCCTCTGCTGGGTAACCTCTTCAGTTTGAAAACATACTTTACACCAATGTTACTCATCCCCTAAGCCGAGGAACTGATTTTTCTTGCCGCAGGAATGTATCTCTTACGAATACTGCTGCGGAAAGTACGGGAACACACATAACCTCTCGTTTAAAAATATTTTATCTGTTTAGCCGCGTTCGATTGACCGCTAGAACTAACTGAATGCCCGCTAAAAGCTTAGTACGCTGCTCGAGCTAAATTTTAGCTCCCATGCAAAATTCTCTCAAAAGTTTAGCTGAGTTTGAGCTAAAAATCAAACTTTTGTTTCCGAATGTCCTTCATGTATCTGTCAACATTTAACGCATCCATTTAAATGGATTGACAGATCGCTCTGCTCTGTTGTTTTGTTGTGTTTAAAAAGATGAGTTATTTTAATGAATAGGTACCTCGACGAGGAGTACCTGGAACTAGAATCTTTCATTGCCAAATGACAGAGAAGTCATCAGAAAAAGTTGGCGATGCTGGTCGATCAACATCCATCGATATGGAGCCTTGCAGATTTTGAATCAATGAAGTTATTTTCAAAGAAAAGCTGATTTTTGTCACACTTATCCTCAGCGCTCTCTACGTCAAAATTTATCTAGGATTTTAGCTGATGCTTGGAGAGAAAAGTGGGAGAGCAGCAGCCCCCTACAAATCACTTTTTGAATAACTATTTTCCACTTGAACAGCGTACTGCCTAATGAAATTTTCATCTGAAAAGTTCATTTTGACATTTCGCAGTGAAAAATTTGTATGGAAAATTGGATTTTACTGGAACAGCGTACCAGGCTTAAGCTTAAAGCCTTACAAATTGCATTTGGGTTTGTTTAGGCTTCTTTTCAGTCAGAAATTCATCAGAATCCACTGTAAAAACTGTCAACAAAAGAAAAATGTAAACGTCACATTTGTTGCTTTATTTCCATAAATAAGTGTATATTACGTTACGTTGCCGAAACAGCCACGTTCTGAACCAATATTTTGTACATTGAGATTCCTTTCGTGTAATTTTTATTACAAAAACTTTCACTCATTAGTGTACCTGACACGACGGCCCCATATATATAGAAAAACTTGAACACCCAGATGGCACCACATTCGTTAAAGCGACGCCAGCTGACGATTATTGCATTTTTTCGTTTATCTGTCACCCTCGCACATGGTTGACGTTGATGGCAAACGCATAGCTTTTATTTTATTGTTAAAAACTACCGCGAAATGTCGCTATTTGTTTGGGATACGGCGGGAAACCAAGACCTCTTAAATACAGAAGAAACGAAGCAAGTTAAGTCGAAATGTCCTTTCAGTGGTAATGGACCCCTCGCTCCAAAACCATGCGTTGAAGAATTTGTAGACCCCGGTTCCGAGGAAGAGGATGATGGTGACTATGGAGGTAAATCAAACAAACTTTTCTGCACGAATATTTTTTGTAATTTCTCTCAATTTAGGCCTACCACCACCCAGTCATGACATATCACAAATCCTGGCCAACTCCATTGCCAAGACAAAGCCGAGCCAATTCGAGAAGGGACTAGAGCTGGCAGTACAAATGGTCGAATCAGTACAGGAAGCAAAAGCGAAAAATAAGCCAACAGATTTTCGATATTCAAAACGTCCAAACAAAGATATTGTGTTCCCGCATCTCGACCTACGTACTGGCAAGTTTGCTGATGAAATAAGTCCACCTGCGGACGTGGTAACTTCCAACAACGAAGTACTAGAGCTGAAAAAGGGCTTACCACAGCTTCGCGATAAAAAGCTGCGCGATCTGAGAAGGGTAAGTTGAAATCTGACGCCATTTTCATTTTCGCAACAAACATGATGAAATATTCGACTCCTGAAGCTTGCTGTCGCAAGTACAGTGGCTGGAATTCATTGCTTGAGGAGACATAACATCCGCCTAGACTCTGAACCGAAAGCACATAGTTTCATCCATTGTAATCTTAGGAACTGTTGACAAGCCTCCAACAGCACCTGTAAGGCCGATGGGACACAAGTGAACAAATTTTATAGACTGTCGCAAGGGGGTGAGCTTCCTTTTGCGATTTATAAGTTTGCCAACATACCACACGCAATGAAACGCTAAACATCTTTCGGTTCAATCAGGGTGTAGTTTCTGAGATGAATTCTGGTCCACGTTGATGTCTTCTTTAGTAATCTGAACCACAAATGCATCCTCATGAATTTGTACACGTGTGAGGCACATTTCAAAGAAGTTTCCTCTTTCAGATCGAACGGGGAAAGACCAAGGGTGATGGATGGTTTAACATGCCTGCAACCGAAGTGACAGAGGAAGTCGAAAACGATCTGAAAATTCTCCAAATGCGATCGGTGCTGGATCCCAAGCACTTCTACAAGAAAAACGACTTGAAAGTGTTGCCAAAATACTTCCAGGTAAGGTTCCTTATAACGATGGTCAATCGAGCTGGTTGCTAACTTCTTTTTGTCCTCAGGTCGGTACAGTCTTGCACTCGCCATTAGATTTCTACAAAGAGCGTGATACACGCAGGAACAAGAAGAAGACGCTGGTGGATGAACTGATGGCTGATGCCGAGTTCCAGAAGTACACCAAGCGAAAATTCAAAGAGGTCACCGCTCGCAATGATCGCTATGCCCATAAGAAAGCGATGAAGAAGATGAAAAAGTTGAAGAAAAATAAATAACGCTGTGTATAGTTCTTAATCAAAATGTATTTATAACGTCGGTATAAGAGTTACACCCTTGTGGTATCTGTTTTGATTACTTCGGGTAAACTGTGAACCTATTAAGCGGTACTACGTCTTTATTTCAGTTTCTGCCTTCAAATTCTCTAGAATACGTCCACCTAACTGACGGAAACTCTCCGCATATGCCGAGTTCGGGAATTTCGCTACTATCGGAACGCCAGTATCACAGCAGTCGGTTATTTTAGGGTCCATTGGTATACTGGCAACCACACCAGTCCCCATTTTGTGCGCAAATTGCTCGGTGACATTCTTGAAAATGTCCATGCGGGCCTCACAGTTGCTGCATATGGCATATCCCATATTCTCGACCAAACCCAGTATCGGCACTTTAAGCGTCTTGTACATTTCGGCGCCACGGGCTGTGACTTCGAGTGCCGCCGTCTGTGGAGTGCTGACCAAAACCACCCCCGAAATAGGAACATTTTGAGCCAGCGACAGATGAACGTCCCCAGTACCCGGAGGAGTATCAACGATTAGCACATCCAGAGGACCCCAGGCGGCGCCTTTTAGCAGTCGCTGCAGAGCTGACATGACCAGGGGACCTCTCCAAATCATCGCACCAGATTGGGTCAGCAACCCCATGGATAGGCATTTGACGCCGTAATTAATCGGTGGAATCATAATATTCTGATCGTTGAC
Organism: Cheilosia pagana; assembly: GCA_936431705.1. Taxonomy (NCBI): domain Eukaryota; kingdom Metazoa; phylum Arthropoda; class Insecta; order Diptera; family Syrphidae; genus Cheilosia; species Cheilosia pagana. Next base: position 6,616,565 of record OW386169.1, read on the forward strand.
CAAGGGTTCTTCATTCAAATTCATCATGAGTGGGACTGATGGGCCGAATATGTCGCCGTCAAGAAGCCCGACCCGCCTTCTCAGCGCTGCAATACTAACCGCGAGGTTAACTGCAAATATTTGAGGCATGATTACATTTTTCAAGTGTGAAACACAAAAAATCTACCTGCGATTGTTGACTTTCCAACACCTCCTTTGCCGGAGGCAACCACTACGATGTGATCGACTCCTGGAATTGACAACTTCTTCGGCAAGCCCCTGGCCATGAGTGCTTCCTGGTGCGGTGTCGGTTTGGTAGCGAAGGTACGCTAAAGAAAAATAAACATAACAGGGGTTGGTAGTTGATTTGAGAATGATTGTGAATTCTTACGAGGCATATTTGCGTGATCCTGTTTCGTAACATTTTCTTTATTTTCCCGACGCACTCCTTCGAATAAAATCGGTTCAGACAGCAATCAGCTGGTTTTGCTTTTGTGAAGGGAAATATCTTTCCAGCTTGGGCATGCTGTCACTGATGGATTTTAATTGTTGCTACTTTTTCGTGGCTTCAACATTTTTACAGTCTCTTTTATAGGTCGCTATTCTTCTATTTATTAAATATAAAAATTCTAAATAAAGTTTATTGTTCAAGAAATAAAAAAAGAAACATTTTGTTGGGGCGAATTCAGAGATAAAATTGGTAAAATGTCATTCCACTTTTACGCGTTACCAACTATTCGGAATGAAGGGAAATTTATGTTCCCTCCGATGATTTTCGATGCACTGCTTTTTGCTTTTAAAGAAATAGGACCCTGGCGTCGAATTACCGCATCCGCGAGCGAGCATTACGTTCACTGAATTTTGTGCATTTTATATGCAAAACAATCACAAATTCAGTCACGTATTACTCGATCACGGATGCCGTAATTCAACACCTGATTGGTCTATCATTCCCCTGGAAGGACGTTGACGCTATTTCGCAAAATTGGTGTCTAACTCCTGCTAAACATGTCTTAAACGAACATTGAGTCGCATGAAATCAAATCGCCGTGGAATATCCAACACAAATGACTACCTAAGTAAGTAAGCGCGATGTTACTGCGTTGCAAAGTAAATGAGAAGCAAATTAGTGTCGGCATGAACTAAAGAAGTTGCTATTGAGATAGTAAAAAAATGCCTTTAATAAAAGAAATTGACGTGCTTAGGAAATAAAGTCACGAGAAACAGAAATGTGCTTAGATGAAGAGCTGTTACGAGTGTACAGAATTCCTTTAGTTTTCTCAAGCAACATTTACGCAATCAATTTCAAACTGCAAAAGAAGATAACACATTTCCATCAACCACCTACAGAAAAAAAACTTAAATGGCAACTCTGTAAGGGGCCAGTTATAGCAATCAGTAAAATGCAACCGAAAAAATTTTCTTTTTCTTTTTTGGACCACCTAAAGGTAATGCTTGAACTCGATCTTGGTCTTAAAATGTTGCTTATGAATTATAAAGTTAGTTTATCAAAAAAAAAATAAGTGGATAATGTTTAAATTTTCTACAAAAAGAATTAACAAATTTTTCTGTACGAAAAACTTTTTCTGATCAACTTCTCAGTTAATTCCACAGAAAAAAGCCAAGTCATTCCACTGATATGTTTCAATTTTTTACTGTTCCATCTGTCAGGATTTTTTTTTTCTGATGGAATTTAACAGTGGTGGTTGATTTGTTTGTTGTATATTGTGAAGTGTGGGTGTTTAGCAGCGAAAAGCGACTCAGTCATTTATTTAAAAAAAGTAGAATTCAAACATTTGGTATGTTTTCGCGAAATAAAAAAAATAATGCTTCACAAAATGAATTTTTCTGAAAGACTTTTTTCTGTTTGCTATGACCGCCGAAACGAAAAAAACCTCATTTTCATACTGTTCCAACTTTTTCGGTTGCTTTTTACTGATCGCTATAACTGGCCCCTAACAATGGCGCTGACAAATAACCCCACAAAGGGATAACCAAAAACAAAAAAAAAAAACGTCCCCACGAAGACGGGAAATAAAACACCAGTTTGTGAACTACTCTGCCGACGATTAATGAAAATGTAGTAATTCGCTTGACGTTTTATTTTAATGATTTTCTTTGTACGAAAAAAAAATCAGAGAATTCCAATAATTCGTGCTAATTCTTATTAAGGTAAATTCCGCCCAAAAAATACTCAATCAAAACACTTGTGATGTGGTAAAATTGTTTTCCTTTGCAGTTATGGTAATTGCTAGCAACGAATGGATAAATTATGATGATGATCAAAAGCAATCGCAAATGATTGAAACGAACGTTCTAATGATGGCTGCACCTTCCCCTGTGCAACGATCGGTCGTATCCGCAACAGCAGCAACAGCAGCAGCAACAGCAGTAGAAGAAACAGGAGCACCCAATGCAGCAATAAATACAATAACAGTGGAATATAATGGAACGACCACGATTATTAACTGTGATTCGGCCGATTGCGAATCGCTCGACTCTCTGGCACGCATCGTATTAATTTGCCAACCAGACTCGCATCCTTTCCAGACTCGCACGATTCTCCTTGCGCCAAATATCGAATGCAAAGTGGGACGTTGCATTGCCAAAAGTAAGGCATCCGACAGCAATGCGATTTTCGATTGTAAGGTACTCTCGCGCAACCATGCCGTCCTTTGGTACTCCAGTGATGGGAAATTTTACGTCAAGGACACGAAAAGTTCCAACGGCACGTTCATTAACGAACGCAAAATACCCGCCTCGGAGCCAGTTGAGTTGAACTTTGGCGATGTGGTCAAGTTCGGCGTCGAAGTAATGGAGAACTCGCGCAAGGAGGTCCACGGTTGCATAATTGCATCCGTCAAACCATATTTACCTGATGGCAGGGAGGCGATATCAATCAGTCAGCTCGGTCAGTCAACGTTTCGCGGCGACAGTCGTATCTCGTTTGAGGAATTGCATCGCTTGAACTTGTACATGCAGGAAACATCGCAACGCGAGAAGCTACTCAAAGCAAAACTGCAGAACATACAAAACATCTTGGACGCTACTCGAAAGAATACGACAATCTGCTGGCAATCGATGATCGATGAAGACCGCTTACTAAATCGTATCGATTTGCTGGAGAACAAGCTGCAATTCCTTCAAAAGAACTCGCCCGCCGACCAGCTGAAGGAAGAGATCCTCAAGCTGCAAGACGAAAAGTTTGTCTATCAGAATTCAGCCAAAGAAGCCTTACGCAAAGTCTATCAGGAGCGCATGGATGCAATGCAAAAGCTCTCCAAAATGGAGCGCGAATACTCGACCAGTGAGAACGAGTGTTCACTGCTTCGCGATCAGATACGATATACAAAACAGACCCTGCAGGATGTAAATAGCCGGCTGTTGCGCTTAGAGACCGAGTACAGTGAATACAAGGACCAGATGGAGAAGTGCCAGCGCGAAACGAACGAAGAACAGAGCAACTTTGATGCTACAGCTGCCGATTTAGCTGACAAGCTAAAGGAGCGCGAAACCGAATGCGAGGAGTACAAAAAGAAAATCGGCGAGCTATTGCTAACCCGCGCCGAACAATTGGACCTGGACGAGGAGAGTAGAAAGGTAAGCGCACATTTATTATCGGATGTGAAACTAAAATTGACCAATTGACCCCGTTGCGTCATCGCTCGGTGGGGCCCCGCGTGGTCGTAAACAATCAAATTGAAAACAGCGAGTCGAGTGAAACTTGTTTTCGCTGCCCGTTGTTGTTCTCGCTGCCCGTTGTTGTTCTCGTTGTTGTCTGCTGCTACTGTTAATTGAACGCACAGTCATTTCTCAGTTTTTTATTACTTGAGACTTGCGAGTTATCTGCGATAATTGCACTTTGTCGGGATTTATTTTGAAAAATATGCAATCGCGGATGTGTTTCCATCAGAGCAGATGCACTGCGAGTTGGCAAGCGTCCATGCACGTGCTACTGGTTCGAAGAAAGTTCTTTTGGCAGTATTCCAAGAAATTGCCCTTTCGCAGTAAGTGGTGGCATTTATGTGGACTTTGCCGGGTGGTTGCGACGTTTTGACGTGGATTTCCCGATGCTGGAGTAGAAAATTCGCATCTGTTTGATTGTGGTCTTTTAGGAGCACACAACAAAACGGAATTTGTAGGTTAATGCAAGTTTAGAGTGCGGGCGGCGTACGTAGTAGTGATTCCATAGATTGCAGCTGCTAAGGTCGTCCTTTTAAAGCGTCTTTAAGGCCTCAGACGTTTCTATTCATTCTCCCGCAAAAGGTTCTTTCTACCGCCTTAGGTAATCGATCCACCCGGCAGCAAATCAGTCTGTTCCCAGGCGCCATACATTGCAAAACGATCCCAGGGTCCTAGTTCGGCCGCCACTCTTGCATTAATCGAACATTTTCACAGGGAGGTAGTCGATTTGTGGTCCTCAGGAAGCTTCCTTTCACTCCGAAATAAATACACATTCATTTTCAGTCTTGCATTCATTTTGTTTGTCAATTTGTAGGAAAAATTCGTCGACGAAAACGTTGTGGATGTCCTAAGTACGGCCAATTCCGTCGACACAACAACAAACACCCACAGCAGCAGCACCACCACAACACTAGCGGATGGCATCGAACCCGACGACGACGACGACAACGACAACAACGATGCTGTCGACAATGACGCAAACAATCACGACAACAACAGCACCAACCTAGCAGCAAAGAAGTCCACCATCATGAAGTGGCTCGAGAACTCGGACCTTAACCAGAAAGAAGGCTCCTTCGACATCATGAAGGCGATCTGCAATGAATCCGATTCCAGTGACGAGAGCGAGAATAACGATCTCGAGGAGAAATGCACGACCTCCTCGTCACTATCGTCGGTGAAGTTCGCCAACAAACTCGAACTGGTCGCCAGGAACCTTGCACAATTCGAATCCGAACTGGCCAACGGCAACATCCCAACCACTGGCGTGGAGAACGGCAATCAGCAGCATGAAAACGGGTCGCACCACTTGTTGCAGCAGAGTGTGGCTCTATTACGAGACGCCCTCAACGAAATCACCAAACAGGGAAACAAACAATCATCTCCGTCGCAACTGCAAGCGCAGGACACCCTCAAAAACGACGAAGACTGCATTCGACAGGCGCAGGCCATAGCAGACTATCAAAACGAAATTCGCAAGCTGCACATCCAACTGGAAGACAAAGAGTCCACAGCTGCATTCACCATGGACACTCTGCACACCGAGTGTACGTCCCTCAAGGACAAAATCACCGAACTAACAAAAGATATCGACGGTCTGCGTGACGAGAAAGACGCCCTGCAAAAGGTGATCGCCGAGAACAAGTCAAACACTGCGAAATCCACCACCAGAGAGGAATCATTTGACAAACTCATCGAGGAGGACATAGTTGCCATGAACAATGCTGCCGTAATACACGAGGAGGAATTGATTCTCTACAAGGACCGTTTCGGCAAGACCCAAGCCGAGAACCTAAAGCTGAAGCGCGAAATTGCCGAGCTCAAGCTCAAGTCCGACGATTTCTACAATGCGATTCTCAAAAAGTCCCTCACCTACGGTGTTGTGTTTGTCGCTCTCATTGTATATTTTATATTTTCCTACTTTTAAGTGAATTCAGAGAACCGCCTACCCCAGAAACCTTTTTTCTACACGCAACCACCCATTTATCAATTTATATATAAAATATATTATTCTTCTTATTATCTAATTAATATTATTCACTTTACACACGTATAGCTATATGGATGAGAAATTGTATTGGGTAACGTATTTTTAAATTTTTGTTTTCTTTTTTTTGTCGAAATTAAACAAAACACGCGCGCGCGAATGAGATCTAAACGAGATTTACGAGATTTACGAGATTATACCAAAAAAGTCGACTTTGTAAATTAAGTAGCAGCTGAAATTTATACAAAGAGAAATTTTTAGGCAATAAATTCAATTGGATAATAAATATCTTAATAAAATAATAAAAAAGGGAACCTGTCAAATGTGTTGTCCGGCATTTATAGGAACGTATTATTTTTATGTAAACTACGCAACTCCTGCGCTCGATCTACGGAAAGAGTAAATCAGAAAACAAACAAAAAGAGAGAAATAGTGTAAAATGTAAGAAATAATAAATATAATCCAACCGTAGAGTTAAACAAAACAAACTAATATATATAAATATGTATTTTATTTGTGAACACAATATTGGGCGTGTTTTGTTGGGCTTCCTGTCGGCAGTTGAACTCAAGTCAAGTGCTGTCAGTTGCTCAGCAAAGCGCGCCGACTATTTCGCACGTATTCACCGAGCAGCCCCCCCCCATTCGGCTGACGCTTTTCATTCTTTATATACATAGATACTCCCGCATGCGATGGGGTTTACTATTTACTTATGAAGAGCAGCGACAGCAGAAGCAAGCAAATTTTCATTAATGAAGCAAAAGTGTACCTTTAATTTATTGTTTTATTTTCATATCTCGTTTGTTGTTTTTTTTAAGTTTATTTTGTTTAAATAATACATAGTTATTTTTTTTCTTAAATTTAAGTATTTTTGTCGTAGTTAAATTTTTTGTTTAACATTTGTTCAACAAAGATTGCAAATAAATAAAAGGATCCACACATATATAATATATAGGTAACTCCATGCATAGGCACAGAATAAAGATAGGAGCAGAGCAGCCTCCTCCGAAAGTGGGCAAAGGAGTCGCCAACCAAAACACAATTGTTGCAAAAATTCAATGAAAAGAAAAGAAAAAAACACCCAAACAAAACGCTGGAAAGCATTTGAAATGAAACCAATCAGTCTATTACATAATTGATATAGTTTTATTATTATTTTCATTATTATTCGGAATAAAAATAAATTATATTATAGAAAAAAATGTTTGTACTGTTTTATTTGTGTTTGATTTGGTTGGGAGCGACCACTTTGGCAAAGGAAACCTATGTGCGGATCTGCACGTGACATATTTGACGTAACGTGACGGTATTTTCATTCAAAATAGTGCTTTTAGAAAGAAGTTGGGCCTTAAAACGTACAGGATCATGCCCGAAAATGAAATACTGAAGTTTAGAATTCATGCGAGCGAAGCGAGCCACATTCCTACCCCTACTTGACGCCGTGTCCCTAAGTACGTGCCTATTTAACATGGAAGCAGTGGAGAGCCTGAATCTTACGATGCGATCAAAGAAAGCTTGATGAGTTCTCATAAGACGCATTATGACCTCAAAAAAAAAACAAAGAGCGTGCTTGTGACCACACGCCAGATGTGAAACTTTTCTCGCTAAATGTGGGTGTTATATTGAACTGTGTTGTATGTAGTTGAATTTCATTAAGAAATTTAATTTAAAAACCAAATCTTTATAATATTATAATCTTAACACAGCACAGTAGATAATTTTATCCATTAATTTGAAAAGTTTTCATAACGCAATCCAATCCAAAGTCTTCTATTTCGAGAGTTTTTGTTTACATTTTGTTTTCATATCGTCAACTGATTGAGTAGTCTATTGTCTGTGTAAAACCTAGCTTCATCAGTTTGAAATCGGTTGAGTGATTAAGAAGATCGACAACAGCGCCACCTATCGGGTCCAAAACTATCCTATCCATCAAGTAACAACCAACCATACCCACCCACAAAATTTCATTGAAATCGGTTGAGTGGTTAAGGAGTTCTAAGCTGCGGCATAGTGATGGCGACAGGCCAATTTCCGTCACGCACTTCCCCTTGGTCATTTCCGCTTTGAAGAATCGATTTTACTCCCAAGTCACGCCATAAGATGTTTCACATCAAAAAAGGCTGACGACGCGGTTATTCTGTTTAAAAACTCGTATAGAAACTTGTGCGTATGATCTGTCAATTGATTTGGCAAATCTGGAGATCCATACGACTTTTGTTTTAACGTGCAAAGCGTCTTCTATCGATGAGACGTATGACAACATGAAAAGTGCTCGCGGTACGATTATCGCCACTCCTTGATATCTGACATTTTGCCGAAATTGGCCCAAAAAGTAAGGGAACAGACCTTATATAGTTCTTGGGCAATTTTAGCGCCATTTTAAATGCGTATAGCCTTTCTTTAGCTGTACTTGAGGATGCAACAACGTATTTTTGAAATGCCTGGCAATAAGAGCGACTCACGGTGGAAAGTCATAACTTTGAATGAGTTAAAAAGGCGTTGTCTATTAAGGTTCCACTTTCACTGCTGTGGTGACCCAGCGAAGTTACTTTTGTCGCACGTTGTGTCTTCTGGCTAAAAAGAAACTTGTCTTTCCATACAGAACATTTTTTTTTTTCCTGGGGAGGAAAAATGCTGTACGCACCGTAAGGAGGCCTGTGTGCGTTAACCATCCCCGTGTGTCCGGCTCTCTCGAAATGCCTTCGAGGTATACGGACTCGGACTAAAACTTCTCCCAACTCTATGGTTTCTGACACACCCCCCTGGGACCGCTCTTCGCATTACTTCAAGGATACTGTAATCATACGCCCTTTCGGGCTCACGTGCTTTCCCGGTATTGTTCTACTTCTCTTTTCTTTCTTCTGAGAATATCTTCCACGAACTGGCAAATTTTTCCCCAATTCAGGTCGCACGTCAGAATTTTGTGAACTATGTTTTCTGGGTTGAAGGCGCCAAGGCTGCTTCCCATCTTCTACAGGCAAAAAACGTGTGATGTGCGTCGTCTGTTGGCGAGTCGCCGTACTGACAGGCTGGACTATCCGTTTTACCAATCTTATGGAGAAAGGCGTTGAAATTTCCGTGACCGGTGAGGAACTGGGTGACGAAGTAGTTTACCTCACCGTGTTTCCGGTCGTTCCACTCAGCCACGTTTCTTATCAGCCCCGCTGTCAACCTTCCTCTGTTTTCCAAGCTCCAGCGCTCATGCCACTTCCGAATCTTTTGTTGCGCTGCTTGATCGATTGCCGCTTGCTATCCGATTTCCGTCTTGTTGTCGTGGATGTACTTCCTTTGTGCCGCTAAGAGATCGATGGGGGTCACTCCTGCGACTACAGGACACCGTTCGATAAGAGCCAGCCACGCGTAGAGCTCCACGTCGTTGCACTGCTTCCGGTCCTTTTTTTGTTGAACTGGTCTGCCCAGATCTCACTTCCATAAGGAAGAATTGCATGCATGTTGTCGTCATTAATAGCTTGCGCTCGTCCATGGACTTTGTCGAAAGGGCGAAAACCCAGGTATGAGAAAAATTCTGTGTGCTTTTTATGATAATAATTCAACAACGAACTCTACGGGTTTTACAGACACCTGGCCAAAAAAAATCAATGACTGGAACGCGTAAACCGTTTGGACATCGTTACGCTTTATAATTAACCCCGTGAACTAGTGCCAACCCCACGTTGCGCTCAATTTTACCATACATTTGTAATATTCTACGTATCCATTCCTAGTTTCTGATCTCTCTCTATAGTTGAGCTAACAAGTGCATGCCATACTGCCGTATCATACCCAACAATTTCCACACACCACACACTACCTTACCCGAAATTGCACAAAACAGCTGACAGCACATTTCCAATTCGAATATTACCCAGCGAATTCATATTCGATGCAATGCACTGCATTCACATCACGCGGCGAAGTTATGCCGTAGCACAAACCACAAAGCAAAAAATTCGAAATCGGCACATTTATCGAGGTTATGATACGGATAGGGCGTATTTCGTGAAACCCCTTGCGTGGATTTGTTGTGTTTATCATTTTTAATTTGTGTTTGCTCGAAAATTACCCAAAAAAAAAAGAAAGAAAGAGGAAACACCTGCAATAATGCATAGATCGTAGTGCAGTTTCACTAGAAAAAATAAATTCCAAATTGGTCTCATTCAAGCGATAACAGAAAAAAAAATTTACAAAGTGCAAAGAAAAAAAAAACATCGATAATCGCCGTCGCTGCCGTCGTAGTCATCTTTCGGTTTTATTTATTTATTTTATATAAAAAAAAGCAAATTTATTGTGGTTGAGTGTGTTTTAATTGTAGAAATATAAAATACATTTTATCGAGTGCAATTGTGACGAGTGTTCCGTGTCTCTGTGTGTTGTATATTTTTGATTTGTGTTTTATAATTCTTTTGTGCGAAAGAAATTCCTTCCTTCACCACGGCGAAGGAGTTAACCGAAGAGAATCGAATTCGCGTGGCGTGTTGGTGTCGCTGGAGAAGTCAAGAGGAAAATCGAAGGAAACCATCGCTACGAATATTAAATTCAACTGAATTCGATTGTCTCCTGTGCAAGCCCCGTTGAATATTATTTCGTGTAATCAATGAGGTGAGTTGGTTGATAAGTTTTCTCACATTTATTGCTGGATTTTGTTAGTTCCCGGCGAAGAAGAAGCTCACAGTCAGACTCAGAAGAAAAAATTCTGCTTCCATTTTTGGGGTTAGCTTTTTTGTCTCTTTAAAGAAACAAATGATCGGTGTTGCCAATTGTTGGATTTTAAAACGGAGAGTAATTATCATTCTATTTTTACAGTTCTTTTTTAACGACCTTTGGAATAGGTACCTGCTAAAAATGTCGGTATTGCTTGGCTCCGCAAGGGATGGTAATTGAACAAGTGCAGCTGTGTTTGGCCCGGTAAGGGTGGTTTTGGGAAAGCCGGCAAATATTGATCAAATACTTTTTAAAATATGTATGAAACAGGTCCTTTGATACAAACACACATAATGTATTTGTGTACACCCTCTTTTTTAATCGATTTTAGTGTCGATGTCGGTTAGGAATTACCTATTTTGGGAGTAACCTCAGCTCAGCTGCTGTTGTTTACCGTGGATATTGACCGTCGCCGTGTCGCAGGTTTCGAAGTAGGTATTTTGCAGAATGGAAACTGTTCTATTAATTTAAGAAATTCACAAAATTTCAAAGAAATGAAATGTACAAAATTTAAGGTTAAAATTGAAAACCAAGTGCTAATAACCTATAAGACATAAGGCCGCGTTCCACTGCCCGCTAGATGAACAGCGGCATGTCAAACTCCATATAAAAAAATTAACATCACCATAGGCGCTAGACTTCTAGCACTTTTTGTGAAATATCCCTTTCAGGATATTTCACAAGCGCAAAGCTACGCGCTGCATTGAAAGAGAGAGAGAAAAAACAACCTGTCAAACGTCAAAGGCAAATCGTTCAAACGTTTGCAAAATTTGCCGCAGCCGCTGTGCGAGCGTTCCTTCATCTGGGATAGATGTCCAGCGGGCAGAGGAACGCGGCCATAGTCTTTCCCAGAGAGACCTTATTTTGTGGAAAGAATCAGCAATAAATCGCAAACGGTTGCGATCTGATAGAGAACCGGCAAACCTAAAAGGGGAGAGCGCAACTATTTCGGGTGGACCTTTTGCAACAGCATTTCCAAAGCTTTCCTTTTAATAAAAATATAATTCAGTCCCTTCTAGTGCCTTAAGAAACCATAGCAGTAAATAGTTTCTCCCCTTTATGAATTCAAATGGCCAGTCTGTCCTCTACAAAGGTCAAATATTTGGCCCTAGTCTTTAAATCCTAAAGGGCGTTCTCCATACAGGTATAGGAGAAGCGTCTAAATTAATCTACACATCCCGTTCTGATCTTATTGCCTGACTGATGAACCGACTTTCATACCACGTATTGAAATCCGAGTTAGACCCATGCGAATCCCCGAAGCGCGGTCCGCTCCGTTCGTAAAAGGAGCTGCTCGACATTGAATAAACCTTTAGGAAACTGTTTACTGGCGTATGCACGTTTAAAAGGCTTGGAACCCTGTCACATATCAGGTTTGACGGTTTCGATCAAAATAAACAATTTTCTGAATTAATTCTTTTAAGCTGTCGGCAGATTTGATTAGCTTTGTAAACCCTCAACGGAGTGTCACTCTCATGCTTTAACTTTAGCTCTGAGTTGCCAGCTATGGCGGGTTTCAGTTTCAACTATTATTGTCGGTATGTTTCGTAATTGGATGTAATTTAAAAATGAATGTCAAGCCGGATTGATGACAGCCTGCTTTTTATGTGATCAAAACCTTTTTCTCTGTCACCTGAAGGTCGTCAACATTCCTAGCTCGTTCTTCTGCATAAAATATGAATTTTCCCAACAAAAACATTGTTTCACAACAACCAAACTGGCAACACTGCTAAGCCGACTACCCATACCCATACCCAGTACCCATTTGCCACCCCTTTTTTGCTTTTGCACCAGCACCATCCATCCACCTCGCCCATCCGCAGAAGAATAGCATAAAAAACTGTTTTCTGTTTTTTTTTTTTTATCTATTCTTTGTTGCTGTGTTCCATTGAACCTTGCTTTGGTGTGTTTATCGATTTTACTTTCGCCTGAGTGCTCATTTCAGATTCGTCGGTGTTTTTTTCTTTTTTTTTTTGGCATCATTTTTGTAGATTAGAAAGTCAATTGACATTCCCATCCCAGGTGTTTCCCAAAAAAAGTAGAAGACGGAGAGATGCTTCGAGGCACTGACCTCTTTAAGCACATACACACACACACACAGACCGGTGTCACGGAGGTTTTAAACTTTTAACCACACCGATTACATAAAAGTCACTGAAACTACAGCAATAATTCAAATGCTGCTGATGAAAGCAATACAACGAGTACAACTGGCTGGTTGTGCTCTGTCTCTTTTGTTTCGTTTTCTGTTGACGCCACCACAATTCCAATGACTCCAGGCCGAGCAGTATCTATCTGCTCGCCTGGATGAATCATCAGCATTATGGTTGTTGCCGTCTTCGTCATCATCGCCATCATCATCATCGTCGTTGTATAGCTGCTGCTATGTAGCTGGCGTGTTTTGCGCTTAGTAGCGCATCGGTGGAATTTTGTCGTCCGGTTTTTGATTTCAGTTAAAACAACAAATGGAAACACGAGTGTACACTACACATACACGAACAGACTGTGAGAGAGAGCGTGTTTTGTGGGCCTGATACTGATAGGGATTACCTAACGCGAAGCAGCCTGCGTTTTTTTAACGATCACTCTTGGAATGGCTTTGCTTTTGATTTAAACTCAAAGATCGCACAAGTTGTTACTGATTAGATGGGTGTCTTACTTTTGAGTTTGAACAAACATTACGACTGGTTCGATTGGTGCAAATTGGGTGTACCCACAGTTATTTGCATGACAGGTGTCTTTGCATTATAACTTTGTGGTTGTCAGTGTAGTTCTGGGTTCTGCTGCTGACGTTTCAAGGTCAGTCTTCTGAGAATACAATTAAATCAAGATAAACTTACTTGACAGTTGTCACAGACTGATTTCCGACGTTACAGTTGACTTTGTTGATAACTACTACTTACTTTGTAAGTAGGTACTTGTGTACATGTTTTAATGTTTTACACAGCTCTTATCGGCAATAAATTTCACCTTGGACATGGGCTCTTCTAGTCATTCTGATTACAATAAAAAAAGACTGGTTTCCGTTGGCCATTTGGCCTTCAACCGCCAGACAGACAGTTGTATTTGAAAGCATTGTGAAATGTAATGCGAAATTGCGGCCGATGTCAAGGCGATTGACGTTCACCTTGTGGTTAGTTGTAATTGGAAAGATTTTTCCATTGAAGTTGATATATCTGTCATCTGTCAAAGACCATGAACAATATGCTCTCAAGCGCACCCTTTTATCAAACAGACTAGCATTAGAAAGAGATAAAGAATTTTGCCTAAGTTTGACAGCTGTCAATGATAATTTTGCTAGAAATGTTTACAGAAATCCAAAATTCAGCACAAACAGACCAGATTACTGTCCAAAATTGTGAGAATTTCAACCCATCCGACTAATTAGAGACTTTTGCAAAAGTTTGACAGCTGTCAATGCCAATTTTGCTCGAAATGTTAAAAGAAACCCAAAATTCAGCATAAACAGACCAGATTACTGTCCAAAATTGTGAGAATTTCAACCCATCCGACTAAGATAGAGACCTTTGCAAAAGTTTGACAGCTGTCAATGCCAATTTTGGTAGAAATGTTTAAAGAAACCCAAAATTCAGCATAAACAGACCAGCTTACTGCCTAAGACTGTGAGAATTTTCATCTCCATCCGACTAAGATAGAGACCTTTCCAAAAATTTGATGGCTGTCAATGCCAATTTTGCTAGAAATGTTTAAATAAATCCAAAATTCAGCACAAACAGACCAGCTACTGTCCAATGCTGGGATTTTCATCTCTATCCGAGAGAGGTAGAGTATTTTGCAAAAGGTGTGACAGCTGTCAATGCCAATTTTGATATAAATGTGTAAAGAAATCCAAATTTCAGCACAAACAGACCTCCATACTTTGAAAGACTGTGGGACTTTTCATCCCTATCCGATAGAAATAGACCATTGGCAAAAGTTTGACAGCTGTCAATGTCAATTTTCCTAGAAATGTTTAAAGAAATCCAAAATTCAGCACAAACAGATCCAAGATTGTGGGATTTTCAACCCAACCGAATAATTAGAGACTTTTGCAAAAGTTTGGCAGCTGTCAATGCCAATTTTGCTAGAAATGTTCAAAGAAATCCAGCGTTTTCTTTCTACACATAAAGCAAACCTCCAAGAAGAACATTCTCTATGTGGAATCTTTCGAAAGTGTGGCGAGAAACTCATCATTAAGCAACGAAAGACTGAATCCACTCAACTACACAACTTCCTCGTTCTTAGAACCTAATTCCATTTACAACTTTCCAAATAGCGCACCGCCAAACTGCTTTTTAACGACTTTTCCATGACTCTACAAAAAAAAAGTTCATTTGTGAATATAAAATTCCCGTTAAACATAAATCACACTCCACTTAAGCCTTCTTATATATGTGTAGTTGAACGCGCTTCAGTTCAAAGTGCAACACAAGAAGAAACAGAAAATCAGAAAGGGGGACAAGCAAGAAACGTCACAAACCAAACATTGCAATGGGATTACGCGCAAGCACTCTAAACGAACAGGTAAGTCATTTGCGACACGCACTACCCATTCCCCGTTGCTGTTCCTCCCGGATTCGTTTTGTCCTCCACATCACAATGAACCCAAAGTTTCGTAACATTTCGCCTGTATAGAAACAACAATCACGGTGTGCGGCGCTTGCAAAATCAAGCACATAAAAGCCTTTGAAGTTTACACCACCGGTTATAAAAGACTGAAACTGCTACAACTAAGTCGAACGAAAGAAAGACCGACCAACCGACTGACGTATGGATGGATTGAAAGTACATTGTTCCAGTTTCAGTCCTCTTTTTTTTTCTCTTCGTTCTTACGACGATGATGAATAGAGGTGGCGAACAAAAAAAAAAAAGGGGGGGAAAAACACCAGCACTCTAAACACTTTTCGCGCGCGCCAACACTCAGGAAGGAAAAGCGCTTACGGGTGAAATTCGCTGCCACTTTTCCTTATAATGCACTGCCTGCCTTTGTATTGAGTCGCTTTTAGGGTTATGCTCGCATAAATCGATTCACGTCCATGGCCGGCTAACTTAAACCATATTAATAGACGTATTCCTATGCCGGAAGAATTTTTCTGCACATTATTGGTGAGTGCGCTTTCCATTTCCCCCATTGATGGTTATTTGGTTTGCCTACGGGCGAAAATAAAGTCTCATCCGTCAATATCTAGTTTGGGATTCATTCGATCACACTGCCACCGGAAATGGAATTGATTGCAGCGCAAGAAGTGCATAGATAGGAATGTCCCTGCAGTGACAGTCCGCAAAATCTTTAGATGTACGTGACGCGGCCTTCCGGAAAAATGAACATCTTTTAGGCGGCTGAGAGAGAGAGGGAAGAGGAGAACTCACTATGGCGTATACGTAACATTTGCAGAAATTCAAATAGGAAGAAAACTTTTCAATTCGAATTAAAAGTTTTCAAAACGACCGACGTTGCCTTGCTTGGGGTGCGAGTGCGACGATTAATGTTGGCAAACTTTTACGTAACGCAGAGAAGCGCTACTACCTTGTAAGAAGTCGCACTTGTGCTTGACCTTATACTGGTGCTCATTGTAATTGCGAGGTCACGTAGTACCTAACTGGTTATAAAAGGCTATGGCATTCGTTGCAAATTTTAAATTGAAAGCTGTGGGTGGGTGCTGAAAAGAGCTGCCTTGGATATGCTCACCCCTGGAGGTGACTTATGTGCGATTTTAGTACGGCTTTAGGTCAATTTGTGGGGCAATTTAAACGTGAATGGCAGTCTGGTTGGGAAAGAAATACTTTCCAAATTTGTGAATGCATCCTTGTTAAGAAATAAATAAAATAGCCAGCAGAGTCTTCTCAAGTTTTCTTGTTTACATTGAGACCAAGCCAAACATGGGCCTCATCGCTGAGGTAATTTTCTTTCATAAATCGAATGGAACGATGATCGAATGTCTCCAATTCTTGCGCCAACTGATCTTGTAAGCATATTAGTCAAAATCTTCGTGTATACTGATATCAGCTTTCTGGAGCTCCTTAACGAACATCCAAATTCGGATCATCTTCGATAATATTCGCCCTGATGCACACTCTTGGTTATGATTGTCTCATATTAAAGTCAGGAATTGTTTTCTAGGTTGATTAACAATAAATTAGACAAACCTTACTCTGATTTTGTAAAAGGAGCGTCAATTTTGATCCAAATTTCCGAAATTTCGATGATTTTTTCAATTGTATTGTTAGCAATGCGAAATTTTGATTATTTTTAGAAAGAAAGAACAAGGAAATATATAAAAGACAGTCTTTGGGTCGAAAAAATTCCGACTTTTATCGATTTTTTTGCGTTCTAACAAATTTGTACAACTTTAATCACTCATATGGTGACAGTTTATAAATTTTAGTACGAAAAGTTGAACACGGAACGTTCTGAGACTTCATTTCTAAAGTGTTCCCGTATTTTTTGCTTACCTTTCTTCCGTTTGAGTTTATTTTTACAGCTTTGTCTTACTTAACCCACTAAAATTTGAAGTGTTACAAATTTAGTACAAAAAGTAACAAACCTCTTGTAACTTACTTTATTCAAAAGTGCTATCACGGCATTTCAGTATTTATTGCTAGCTTTTCCACATTTTTTCTCTTATCTGGGAGAATTGTCCGAGTTTACTTCCTAAAATCTGACGTTTTCAACATTTTAGTACAGCAAGTTGTATGCGAGACCGTCTATAAAATGGTTAACAAACTTGTATCAGTTAGAGCTATTGTGAAGGTGGTCACGTAATTCAATTGGTCTGAAAAATTTGTCCCAAGTATGGAGGTTTCCAAATTTTAATACAGAAAGTAACAAACAAAAATTTCTGTACTGAATGCTAACTTTTCCGCAATTGTATCGCAATCTGACAAATTTTGACCCACTTTATCCACTGAAATCTGACGTGTATATTATACATTTCACTTTTATTACTTTACCGACTGAAATCTGACACATTTATTACAAATTTTAGAGCAAATGTTTGCAAAATGCACTTTTTCTGACTCGCTGTAAGACTGTGGTCGAAATATGCCCGTATTTAAAACAGATGCCTTATGACTTGACTATATTAACGTGCTACGAGTTCGATGACAGAAATTGGTTATAACTGACGTTTAAAATTCTGATCTATTCCAAAAGAACTTATTTTATTTTGTACGCTTTGATTTAATCCCAGATCGCAGCAATATTGTCCCAAAATGTTTCACAGCCTTATCGTTAATAATTTAAAAGCAATTCACATGAATAATTCAGCTCAAATTTAATAAATGTCAACCGTTCATAAAACACGACGTGAAAATAGAAAATAAACGTGAAAGTTATACCACCAAAACAACTTGGAAAAGCCGGGTGACATTGTTAAACTTCACCCCTTCCGTCCATGTTTGTTGACTTTATTTTTAAATATGGTGACTCATTAATAAAGAATTTTCCAAAACCACCTAAGCGTGTAACACATGCACCGACAACACGCTCTGCTGTCATGTAGCTATTAGCGCAATCTGAATTTGACTTTATCTCGACTTGTTGACAACATTTTAAACTCCAAATTATATGCCTAAATGTTTAACTAAAATAAACTCACTCTCTCTCTCTCGATTTTACTAGGCTTTCCAATGAACTAGAAATATTTCTTCGAAATTCGAGTACTCGTGTAATTCACCAGCACCACCCAACCGAGTGACGCATTGAGGGTTTATTTTTTTTATCGTGTGGATAGTGTTTTCGCCGAATTATCAAATGTATTTTCTGCACAGGTGCAAATATGCAAATAATTAGTACACACTGTTATTATGATTACCTGCACAAATATTCTTATCAGGTGCTTTCGTGAATGTGTGCTTGGTTTGATAAAGTTCGAAACTGTGCAACTGATAAGTGAAACCTTAGAAGTATTGTTACGCTCGACGACAAGCTCACTCACACAGCACAAATTTCTTGTTGCTGTTTTCGCTACGTCTGTTTTTATTAAGTATTTTCGTTTATTTTGCATGCAATTAAAATTTAGAGATGGGGGAAAATCGAGGGAAATTGGGATACGAAGCGATTTGCTTACACAAGAACATAGAGGTAGCTAATTAGTGTCGGAAATTCATTTTAATTAGGAATATGTGCAGATTCTTTGTATCTTTCCATTTTAACGAAGCTCTCACTAACAGACAGAGTCAATATCGATCTCTTAAAACGAAAGTATCGCCTTTTTTAAGTTGATTCGGCGTTGGTTGTTCCTTGATTTGGTTGATATTTCAAACAAGACCGGTAGCTGATGAGAGGTTTTATTGACACTAGTATTGTTGTAAACTCATAAGTTAAATATTTAAATTGTACTTGCCAAAAGAAACTCCAAGGTCGTGTTGGCAAATTTCCATCGCAACGTTTAGCAAAAAGACCAAAACCCATTTTGAACCACTGGAATTCCCATGTAAAAACAAGACGTCATTGGAACTAGTTACAACTCAACCCATTTTTTTGTTGGCATTGCTTTTTAAAAAGCCTTTGTCACGTGGATAAAAGTTCAAACCAATTTTGTTTAAAAATTGTGTTAAAGAAACGTGTCAAATTAATGTTCCTAAAGTGATTCCGTGTCTATCCTTAGAAAGGTGCGATTTGGTGTATAGTTCGGACTTTTCTAGTGTTTTTTTTTTCATTTAGCTCTCGCGCATAAAAATATATTGTATTCGTACAAAATTTCAAACTCCAGATTTTAATCAATTCTGACATTACGATGACAGAAGAACTCAAAAATGTAAATCTTGCAATTATTCCCGTCTGTCCGTCTACTCCTCAGGTCTACAGACTAAACGGCTGGACAGACTTGTTTCAAACTGCGAATTTGGAATTTTTGGGTTTTCAAAAAGTTTATTTTTTCAAAAACACCTCAAACGATTTCAGCCAAAATTGATATTTGAGCTTAAGTAGGTAATATTAACTTGGCTGCATATATGTATCAATTTTTCCCCTAAAACAAAACAGAATAACGGTAATTTTGAATATTGAACTTATCTCGAAAACGGTCCGTATGATGTAAAAAAAGTTCGTTTAAATTTTAGCTTGATAGCGAGCTTAATTTTTCTCTAAACTACTGTTGAAATACTTATGATTCATTCACACGACACCTTACTAAAATCCCTTACGTTAATAGATCTAAGTTTCAGTACTAATTTCTGTTATTGATAAACATGTTTTTCAATCATTATCATAAACTGAGTATGAAATAATGGCCCCTCCCCGTCTCCCAATTTTACTGTCTGTGAATACGTGTGAAAAGGCAAAATGGCGGAAGCAAGGTGAAGTGTAGGCTGTTTTTTGTTTTTAATTAACACGGGCACAAATACTTGAATTTAAACTTGGCTACATCGAATGTCAAATTCAGCTTGTAGGCAATTTCTCTTTTTTCCCCGGAGATGGCAGTCTATTTTAAAGTTAATTATGATCATTCTTCTTAAAACTCGAATGACCTAAATAAATTATTATTCATTTATTATATTAATAAAGGACTTACCTATTTGTAGGGGACTGGATATTCTTAACAATTCACCATTTAATGAATTTTTGAAAAACGCACATTTAAAAAATTTCGTTTCCTAAGTTTCCTAAAAAAAAAAGTTTAATTATGTATTTGAAAAGGTTCAAAACCATTAAGACCAACATGCATACTTGAAGTAAAATGTTTCCAATATTATTGCTTCCTTCATTTTCCATTCGATTCACTGAAAAGGCCTTTTCGATTTATGAAAGGGTATTTTTCCAACAAAATATTGCAATATTTGTAACTATGAATTTTGTTTGTGTAATTTTCCCCGAAAACCGTTCTAACGATTTTTAGCAAAATACATAAACATATCTTTCTAAATATAAGATCCCGTACATAGTTTTTCTTAAACAAAATGCAAATAAAGCCGTGTTATAAGAATTTCTGAAAAACGACTGCCCAATCCCTAACCTATGTTCACACATGGTATGTTTTGTACAAGTCTATACCGCACTGCCAATCAAAATACAATTTAAACTACAAAAAAAATTCTTTTTAGCCATATAACCCTTCTTCTTTTCAACCGTATTAAATATGAACCTTAAAATCAAAAGCTTCCACCTCATTTGCAGCCCCACACAAGTCCATCGGCCTATTCAGTTTTTAACTGAGAATGAAAGTTCCAAAAACAAATTCTGAAATCTTACATAATATCTATGTAAATTTATCGGTTTATCACAAATTCTACGTCCAAAATCTAATCGTAGACACCTAAAACTGGCGCCACTCATCTATTCCAGTCAAAATTAAGAACATGCCCTAACAGAGCAGACAGTAGAAACTCGTGACACGACTGTCATTGTACTCAAAAATCTTGTTAAGTGTAGGGAAGAGCTTATAAATATTTAGTAGGTACATTATGCGTCTAAAGCGTTCTAATAAATTCTTGCGAAAAAAAATGTCAGTAACTTTAGCTTAATCATAAACAAAAACTCAGAAATGAATACCTAAGCCAAAAGTGGATTTTATTCAACACTTTCTCCCTATATTTTATGTACGGTTGCTTCTGTATTTTGTACCTTACTAATTTAGTAATTGACATCAACAGAAAAGCTCAACTAAACTCTTGATGAACGAGAAAGTTTCGTGCGATCCAGTCATGCACTTTTATTTGTTAAAGTTGAATCCACTCTCTCTTAGTATTTATTCATCTTTCGTTTTCTTTCTTTTTTCGTTCTTAAGAAAAATATTTGAACAACAAATAGTTATTATTTATGTTACATTCTTCTCGGCTTTAATTATTTTCTTTTAATTATTAATAATAGGTATACACGTGCAACTGCTTGTTATGTCACAAGGTGTGTTATTATTATTTGTCTATATTTAAAAAACCGATCTTTTGTGTCTTAAAATATTACTAATTTGCATTTGCTACATGCTTAATAAATTCCAAACTTTAAATGGAAAGAAATACCAACGAATTGAAATTGAGAGACATTTTGACAGCTAAAGTATTACTTCAAAACCTGTTGGTAAGTGGTATAGGAATGTTTTGTTTTTACTTACAAAGCGCCAGCTTCATCATTCACCACTCTGTCCACAAGGCTCCCCAACAAACTCGTTAAAAGCGTTGACCTTTTCGCAAATCCCCGCTCTAAGCAAACACTTCAGATGAAAAATATCCACAATCGTTCATATTTCTGCGATAAATCGTGCAAAATGAGAATCTACCCACCCCACAGCAGCTGTGTGGAGCAACTTTCTCTCACACCATACTTTCTTTTCCCACTTCCTTAAATGTCGTCCATATGCTGCACCCCAGCGAGTCGCGTCAGCTGTAAAGTAACCGCTTTTTTTCTCTCTCTAAAATTTATCACCAAAGCCTCTAAGACTTTTGGTCTGTATAACAGCTTAAGGTGACATATGTTCTCAGTGTGTTATTGAAATGCCAATCTGTCTGCTTGAGGAGATGCAACTCCTCACACACACAGATGCTGTCCAGGGTGGTAACTGGTAATCGAATATCGTAAATTTATTCGCCATGCCCGTATAGGGTTACCCTGCCTACGTTAACCGGTTCCCCGTCAAGAGCGTTCGTGCACAAACATTACTTGCTCTTTTAAATGCAACTAAATAACACTTGGCTGTTGCCACTTGGCACTTGGCGATAAGTTTACACAGAGTGCAGATGGACGGACGAGGTGATACCCCACCAACCGGCTTTGTACCGCCGAGCCATATGATGAAAAGTATTCTATTTATCGTGGCACCGAACCACTTGAATTGTGTGTGTGTGTGTGGTGTGGTGAATTAATCTCATCCGCGACCGCCCGAGTGGAACAATTGAGTGTATATTTTGCATTGATGGGCTCCTGCCGGCCAGTCCACTTGGCCATAATTGATGAGTAATAAGGCAGCAAATTGTGTGTCGATGATGACGAAACCTCAGGTGGAAAAAAAGAAACAACAAATAACAACTTGACTGTCATTTGTGTGGTTGGAAACAGATTTATTAAAGGCAAACAGTCGCCGGATGACGTGACGACCGACGATGGTATACCATTCGAGTGCAGATATAGTTGGGCGATGTGTATTGCGATATAATTGACATATATGAGAACAGACATTCCGAAGAGCCGCTCAAACTGGTTTTTCGGTTTTTTGTAGATGAGCCAAGCCAAGTTGGGACTTAGCTACTTGTGCGAAGGTCATCTTTGTAGATTTTTGCTCTTCAAGTGATACCTCTAGTTGATTTATTTAGTTCTAGTGTTAAGTTGGTTTATATAGAGCTGTGGCAATACTATAAAAAAAACTGTGGGCTGCGCTTGCACTTATGAGCGTTGGTTTTAATTTTTAGTTTGTAATTTGAGACGGCTTTTTGAGGTTACTAAAACTGATTGCGACTGGGAAATTGTGATTCGTTGGAAAACCCTCACCTCAAGCTTTAAATAAACATTTTGATGCGTCTGACAGAATCTGTAGGATAATCCAGCGAAAAAAATAAAGCACGAGTCAGAGTAGAAATTCCCAAAAAAAATAACACGAGGGTAATGCGACGAGATGTTTGTTTTAATTTGATGTTACCAGTTGAGCGTCTGTTATCCAAGTGGCCGAGATAAGCCAAAACCATGTTCAAGCTCAGAGTCAAACGGTAACATCAGTTGAAGAATAGTATGTACATACATAGTTGATGAAGAGAGCAAATTAAATGGTATAAACAACAAATTACACAATTTGAAACTGTTGCAAAAGTAGGGTAACTTATACAATGGTTGCGTTGAAGTAAACAGAACAAAACGATATGGTTAAATAAATGTAGTTAGCATATATGAATTTAACAACGCATAGAAAAAAAAACAAAACTCAATCATTACTAATTAAGAACGAATTTTCAAACATATTAACAAAATCTCAAACAGAATCCTTAAGACTTACTTCTTACAACGATGTTTTCCGTGGGAGATTTTATATTTCTAGGACGATTGGAAGGGATCCACATTTTTATGCCGAGTCCGATCAGCTGAATTGAGAAGCTTTCCCAGAGACCGGTTGACCTTTAGGACGTTTATCAGACGTTTGCGAGACATTGACGCAGTGGAAAAAGACCTTAGCCCTTAGTTTAGTGCAGCACAATAACAACTGAGCAACAGCGGCCACAGGGTCCGACAGAAAGTCTTCAAAAACAGTTGTTGCCGCTAATCTCGAGAATCAAAGGACGGATTTTAATGCGTTTTCCCTGTTACGATCTGAATTTATTTGGGAAGGTTTACGTGTGTTAAAAATTGCTTTATTACTTCAAGGAACAGAGCATCGGAGGTCTAATCAAAATGTGCAGGGTTCTCCAAAAGGGCTTACTGGATATAGGAACAAAGAAAACTGCCTACAAATTCATCTATCTGTGTAGTCCTTCAGTCGAACAATGTTTAAAGCAAGTCATTAAGTCTGTCGGTAACTGCTGTTGGCAGCAAAACTTAATCTCTTCCTGGAGATTAGGACGATAGATCGTCCTTTCTTTGACGACCTATCGGCCACTCCTCAGGCTGGTTTTGAGCTCCCATAACATATGTCTCCCTTTTTATCTCCAGGTTCTACTAGCTCTCTCTCTTCAAAACGGCGCTAAAGCGCTACTTGTGTCTTTCCCTCATCAGGATGGAGGGAAGGCAACCACCTAAACCAACCAACAAACCAGGGCGACAACCAGGTCTTTCCATCTCTCTATGCTTGCAGCTGGACTTTGGGACCAAACTTTGGGACTGAGTTTCCGTGTCAAAACAGTTGACCTCCATGTTGTTCTTGGCCTACCAACTCGTCTTACACCTTGAGGGTTCCATTTGAAGCACTGCTTTGCAATCCAACGCCATTTTCTCTGCTTGATGCCAATTTCCACTTTTGTTTGTCCAGTACTGTGAATTTTGACGAAAGAGCGTGGCACTTGCCGTGAAAAAAACGCACTCAAAGCGCTATTCGTCGACACTTATGAGAGCTAATGTTGTAAAATTTACAAATTTGATGTACATTGTCTAAACAAAGCACTTTGCAAAAAATTGACGGGATAGCAAATGGAAGAGTGGCACTTCCCATACAACAAAATTATTTAATACATCATATCTTGACATTTATTACCGTTTTAGCATTGATAAATGGCCGTAATTGGAAGCATTCTACACAATGTGAACGAAGGGGCTGGGTACCTCCCACACAAAAAACAAAAAAACATTTCCAACTCTATTTGTAAAAGTTACTAAAGTTGTAAAATCTCTTCTCTATTTCTATCTCTTCTCTACATATAATAAAACTGTAGAATACAAAATGCATGACCGCGTATCACGCAAAAACTACTGAACTGATTTTGATGAAACTTGGCGTAGTGATTGCTTATGTTCTGGGTCGGGACTTAGGATATTTCTTATCCCGGAATATAACGTGGTTCTTACAAAATAGTCAAAAAACCCGATATATGTAAGGAAAATTCTATTTAAACAGACCTAGCTCGGCAATGGCGGATTGAAAAATTTAAAAATAGGTCAATTTAGTAAATTTTTCCCTGAATCGTTTAAGATATAAAACAACCCTCTGCGTTGTCCTGAAGCTGAGCAATGTTCAAAACTATTATTCAAAACATCGCCCACAATTTTCCTTCATTGCATACTACAGCCAGTAATCATGCAGCAGTGAGTACCGTTGCAGTAGTGTGTGTGTGATTATTTTGTGCGCGCTCTAACGTGATCATAATTATGTTTTGGGGCAGTCGTCTCTTTTTAGCGCACACATTCAGGTTGGACACATTTTCAGGTGTTATTCATTGGAAAAACTTTGAAAATGGGCTTGTGGGATTCGTGTGTCAAGTTGTTTCATTCGAGTTGCTTCTTTTCGCCGACATTTGAGGTGGTTAAAAGGGAAAAAACACACAACTTCGCGTAAATCTTTTTTGTGTAGACTTTTTAGAAGGAATTAAAATTATGTTTTTATAGTCTTTGTTTTTGCTTTATATTGCTTTTAGAAGGATCCAAGGGAGGGAAAATATTTATAAAAAAAACTGCTCAATTTAGTTTGATAAAAATACCTTTTGTCTTAAAAATGACAGGCGGGAAGCAAGGCGAGCACGGGTCAGCTAGTTTGGAATATAAAAGGCATTTTCCAAATAAACCACTTTACGAAGTGTGGGCGGGACCTAATAGGAAAGGATAGACAGGGTTTTCATAAAATTCGACTTCAAAATGACACTTTAAACTTCTTTTGAATTTACAATTAACCAAACACGACTGCCTATTGAAGTCTTCAAATTTCAACCTTATCTGTAAACAGTATTCCGGTTCTGTACATTTATGGTATCTGTCAAAATAATCTTCTGAATCATTCTCCCATTCGACCGATATCCTCTATCAGTGCATATACAGATTTGTATTTAACACATTTCCATTTTACGTCCTACTTCTGATTGTTAAAATTGATTGCATCAGTTTCCGTTGGTCATAAAGTGCTGAATGTTGTCATTTAAAAAAATATACTCTACATCATTTTAAATACTGTCCGTGTCCGTGTCCATGTCGCATTATAAAAAGCTGATGTTTTTATTTCCAAATCAAATGTTAAATGTCAAAGACTCAATAATGAGCCGTATTCAAATTTACAAACAAATACCCACATAAGCTATTCAAAAACACACTTATTTATTAATTACACCATTAAATGGAGCTGTTGTATTAATAAACACTCGACTGTCTATAAAAAAAAAACAAAATTGTTCAATAAACAAAAGAAAAATAAATAAAACTTATCCAGACACCCACTCGTGCGGGGCATCATCTTTTAAGCACTTTGTTGTTTCTTTTCCCGAGAAAATGTTTATTTACGAACGTGTTCCAATTTCAGAGACTCTTCCATCTGTGTGAATGCTGATGCGTGTTGTAATGTTGAGTACTCGCATACTTAACCCAAAGAAAGTTGACAACGAATTTAATTTTCATTTTGCGCGAGGCGAATGATCGTCAATCGTAAATCATTGTGCAACGACGCACCAGGGCAGTCAACTTTGAATGTGGGGAATTTTACAGGATCAGTAAATAAACAGAAATGGGTTGCCTGCAGTCTTTGTTTTTGAAAATTGTTGTGTGGAACTTAAACACCTAAGTAGAACCTGCAGGGTTCCAGCTGCACTTTGATCTCCTACTCATCTGTCACGTGTACTTACGATGTCAGTCAAATGTATAAGTCACATTCTTGCTTCAATTCAAAAATTTAAACCGCTGTTTGAAAATCCCTTGCGACTGTCAAAATTGTGACGCAATTTGAAGTGACAACAATCCATTTCCAGCAAAGGTGGGCTGAAAATCAAATTCCCCCACATTAATTAAGATACGTCACACTGAAGTCAATAAACAAATCAACGACTTTTGCATATTTAAGTAGAAAATACTTTCAACCCACACGCAACATTTTGAACACAAATAAGACAATTTACTTCCACTCGAGTGACATTTGTTAATAAGTATATACTTGGACTGTAATTGGTAGATAAAGAAAAAGTTTGTTACAACTTTCTTGGGCGTCCGTGTAATTTTTGACATGACAGGAGGAAAAAAATAGCAAAAACGCTTTGTCGTTGGACCCTTTTCTGACGTCCGACACCACTTTTGGAACCGCGTTGGTTGTTGAGCCGCCTTCTGTCACCCTGACCCAAAAACTACGCTTGAGAAGCGATTCCTAAAGATGTTCAGAGCTTTTGATGACATTTTCACACAATAATTGCAGTTTCTTTACTCATTTACCTATACATCGACTACTGACAGTTAATGACGTCTACTACTGCCAATCGGAAGTACAGACTATATTTGAGTGACTTACCGACAAAACTTGGGCAAAGCATTCGTAGCTTCATTGGCTTTTCACCTCAAACTAATGATTTAACACTCCTGTCAAATGCAGAGTGACAGATAGTCAGTTAGTAATTAATACCGTTCCCCAATCATACCCAATCTTGATTGAACCTTAAACAGTTATTTGAATGGCATAATTCCAGTGCACGAGTAGATATACTCCCCCTCAGCATCAGATCATTAAATGTGACATTCAAATGGAGTACTATACTCCACGGTAGAGTACGTCAGCCTCCACTCAATAATTTCATGCCCCAGGTCATAATTCAAAATTTTTGATTCCCTTTGTCTTTGTCTTCCATTTCGTTATCTTTCTTCGAAATCAAACGCAAGTTCGTGATTAAAATAACGAAGATATTCTGCGTAACGCAACGGCGCGCGAAATCATATACAGCAATCACCCCGGAAGGTAATTTCGAAAACCCTGCTGCTCATGAAAGTCACCTATCAGAGAGCGACATTTATTCAGCGGAGTGCGGCAAATGACAGGCGGCGACACACTCTCCTCAGTTAATAGCACTGCGAGTGCATTGAAATGCTTGGGTGGGTGGCCGTTTCGTTTGAGTTTCCTCATCGTTTCCACCTGAATGTGCAGAAATGTCACTCTCATATTGCTTCCCGTTGATGTCATTGTGGACTTGGTTTTGTTCTCAAGTTTGAGGGACAAGCGGTACATGAATATATATACGTATTTCCGTGAATATGTGCGAGGGTGGCAGTGCCAGACAGAGCATCATTGTCGAGTGGGATTTTCTTCATTTTCTAAAAATCCCCTCGTTCTTCATACTTGTATAATGCATAAGTGCGTGCGACTTGTGTCGCGCCAGCGACATCTGTGTGACAGAGGGTTGGGCCGGAGGCAAAGAAATAAAAGAAACGAAGACGAATTCGAATCACCCTTGTAGGGGGTTTATTCTTTTGTTTGCATTGGGGTTAAATCCTTGTGCCAGACGCACCAGACATGTCTGAGGGTATTTGGAGAAAATCGATTTTTTTTTCTTCATTTAAATGGCAGCCATTGCTATTTCGTTGTATAAACATTATATTTCAGCTGCAATGAAAAAGCAATCATTTAACTTCAAAAAAATAGCCACTCCCCCAACCTCTGTACTATTTTACTCGTTACTTCGTTAGCTGGTGTTTGAAGCAAACCATGGGCAAGTGAAATGTCACTGATAGTAGATATATATAGTAGATGCACACAAAATGTCATCTTGTAGTGAAAGTTTAAATATTCATGGTTTTTTCAGAGAGAGGTGTCATAAAATGTCATTTTTGACTTTGTTACATATCTGTCAAAATTAAAAAAAACCAATGTAACCTTTTTCTTTTACTTTCCAGGTATGTCAATCACATTTAGCGTCACTTTATGGTAAATATTAACTTACTCTCAGATAAGTCTTAAGCTTAACCTTCATCTTAACAGAACCAAGGAGGTTTTTTGTGGTTTGCTTATGGGCCGTTTAACTTGAAGTCGCCTTGAATACTTAGGAAACGAACCTCTTTACCACATTTACCTTCAATTACCCATAACAAACCTGTCAATTGTTCTATTAAAAAGATCGCAATGACAGAAAAAAACACACCAATCGTTACAAAATTCTCAAATCTACCTCACAAGGCTTGCTTTTCTTATTTGACAGTTCATTTTGACATTAGAAGTCAGTGAAAATGAGCACAGTCAAAAATATACTTATTTTTAGTCGACTAGATTGAACTGGAAAATGAATGCAAAAACTAGATTGATCGGTAATGTCACTTTTCCTCCGTCAACCACTTATACGAAGTGTCAACTTAATATTCAGTCTTGATCTTTTTTGTCCAGATTCATCGGCTACCGCCTCCATAAACGTCAACTGAAAAGGCAGACCTAAAATATCAGAACTGATTCCCAAAACGCATGTGCAAAATTTTTCATGCAGTGGAAATGGAACACATGCGTTTAAATGGGAGAGAACACATTTAAATTCAGTAGGTACTGCAAGTTGTCACTATTTCTAAATCCACAGCAAAAGTAATGCAGAAAAATTAAACAAAAAAAAACTAAATTTTAACGTATTTGGCATCATTGTTATTGACGTTTATTTCAAATTCAAATTTTTTGCGTACAAATAACACGGGCTGACTGACGAAATGGAGGAAAATGCACAAATGGAAGAAATTCGACCTAACACCACAGCTGCAAAACAAAAGAATGACGTTTAGTTATTGTATGACATAACTCACTGCAATTACGTCAAACAAAAGTTCTGTTCGTGTGTCTTGCTTGCTGTTCTGCGCGCGTCACTAGGTATGAGAAATGAGACACATCAACTCAGCCAGCTGTCAGACTGCATGGCATATGCAATTCAATGCTGCCAAGTACATTAAATTTAAATTGGTCGAAGTTAACGCGAAATAAACGATTCTTGTCTCTTTCTAAAACTAAGTTGGCGCAATTTTATTGCCTACTTAAATGAAGCGTCTTTCCAAATTTAAGTGGCTCATTTGAACGACTTTCTATTCTTGAAAAGTTGAAATATCATTTCAGCGCATAAAAATTTATCGTTTCAATTTAATCTAATAATTCCGAGGCACGTTTTGCGTCACTCGCTCTCTGCCTCCATAAATTCAATTAAAAAACAAAAAGAAAATATGAACATGAGTACAATCAACAAATTCCGGGCCCACTTTGCGGACACAGTTCATTTGTATTTAGCTGATTCAGCTCCAGAACCGGGCATAAATTCGACTTTTACAAAGACCTCATATATATAAAAGTTCCTCACATCACAAGGTGGTTATGTGATTGGAATTCGTTAGTCGCAGTCGAGTAAATTGGTCCGCAAATATAGTTTTATTGACTCTGTATCTCATTCCGATTGATTAGATGGGAATTCTAACTTTACAAGAATCTATGTTACCCCCTCTGTGGCTACCTACATTCGGGGCAGACATGCAGCGCGAGTGTTACACGAAAGGAATTTTAAATTTCGCCTTCTCTCTCTCTGTTGGATTGTCAGACAGTATGTACAATCTTGCTAATGGAATCCGCTGGAATGCAGTGGAATTTCTCTGGAGCTTTATATGTTTTGTGTATTACTCAGCGCAAACAAAAAGCGAACAACAAAGATATACAACTGGACAGGGAAGGCGCAGTCAGACAGTTAGACAGACACTGAGTAAACAGAGAGATTGGGGGACTCGGTTATAGACAGAGATGTAGATATATGCACATTAAGTAGACAGAGTCAACATACCTTGGGAGAAGACTGAAGTTGTGGAATTTTGTTCCCTTTTGTGAATACTGTCATCTGACAAGTGTCAAATTTGTTTATTCGAGTAATGGCTCAAGTGATTTGTTGCTCATTTTGAGAAAACGATTACGCGATGACTTGCTAAGTGCGGGCGGGAACTTTATAAAGCATTTAGTGATGGATATTGATTCTTTGAGGAGCACTGAAAAGTGCTGCCACTTTGAGTGGAAATACAGAACTTGATTGATGGTTAAGTGGGGGACATAGGAAGAAATTCTGTCGGCATTTAATTTCAATTGTATTAGTTGCAGCTACGAGTAGTTTAAGAATTATAACACATGTCAAAAATATTGACATTAGGTCTGTTCCTTTACTTTTGTAGTAAAAAATGGAAAACGCTGTCAAAATGACAGTGGAGGGGATGAATTCGCTGTCACAGAGGGAAACTTATGCAAAAGTTAAGGAACGCTTTTGTAGAAACCTGTGAAAAATGACAGATGCGAATATTCCACCCAAATGCCAAATAGAACAACAAATTCAAATCAGCTGTCAATTTTCAGGCGACTGACAGTTCTTTCAGTTTTTACCCAAAGAAATTTGTTGGGTAAAAACTAGTAAGAGGGGTAATATCTTGCTCTCTCAAAGCCGCTCTCTTTTACGAATTTTTCGAGTTGAGGAACGACAGTTGAGTAAAATGAGTAAGAATTCGTAAAAATTCGTTAGATTTAAAAGTAAAGAACCAGGACTATTCGGCCCTAGCAAGGTATCCGTCGGAACGGAAAATTCTCCGCAACGCATACTCTGTCGGAGGCTCAAATCCAAATCGTAAACAAATTCCGCAACAAATTTCTATCGGAGGAAGCTGTCAAAAATTTAAGAAAAAAAAATGCACCTCATCGCACTTCAACGTAATTCGCCGATATGCGTTACAAAATGTCGGAGAAATATTCCTGAATACATTTTTATTTCGTAGCTTGTCAAAATGGGAGCGCTTTGGCTCATAAAAGTGCAGAGGGTGTCCCAAAACAACCACTCTTGAGAATATTTTGTTAGCTGGGCTTTTGACGTTTCGTCTCTGTAATAAAAGTAGCACAATGCTTGGTATTTTGTTAAACCAACATACCAACAGAACATTGACAATCGTCTTTCAAAAAAACCTATCATAAAATAAGGTACCTCAGGGTTCGCAACTTAGACCAATGCTGTCTGTCATTCACAAAGGAAACTGACACTTCTTTGGAGTGATTCTTTTCCGTCAATTGTTTCCGTATTACTTCACTTTTTGACGTAAAGTCAGAGGACCATTCAAGCCCTGCGATTTGACAATCAAAACCCGATTTTTATATGCGGAACGCCTCTCTTTTTGACATCGAGGAAAGTTGCCAAATCAAACGATTTCGTTAAATCGAAGAATTCCAAATTACCAAATTGATTCAGTTAGCAAACCCAGCACGCTTTGCAAATATTTGCCGCATCTATTCCGTTCAACAGGTTTCGTTTCGTTCGGTTATGATTGCAGACAGCAGCAACAACACAAATTGGCTAAAAATATCGAAATGAAATAATAATAAATCAATAAAAGCGCGCTTGGAGGAAACAGAAATCCGCCCAGCAAATAGACAGCTGACTCAGTATCTGTTAATGCGAAAAATCAATTCACAAGTACCTACACACTATCATCGGGCGATAAGATATGACAACAGAAAACAAATGATACTGACGTTTATTATATACCCAAGGCGGCATTTTCGCATCAAATTGGACGCACCTCGGAATTAATCGAAGACAGTAAAAACGAAATTGAACGAACCTCTTTTTGTCTTTCCCTTTCGCGCGGATGTGCGGTGACACTTAATCCCTCGCCCTGTGTTCTTGCAGTGTCGACCTTAACATCTTGTTTACACTTTTTTCCTGTCTACTGCTTTTTCTTGCGTCATTGGAATTAATTGCTGTTGCTTCTGGGAGTAATTCCAGCGCAAGGTTAAGACTTTCAACAGCAGCTGCTGTTGTGAACCAACCCCCTCCCCCGGCATTCTAATTAAATATGCAGCTCATCCCCCAGTCCCAGCACCAAATGACGACAGGCGATACTTCTCTGCGAATCGAAGGACAAGAAGAAATCGCTGACAAGAGACTGATTTGATTGTGTAGTGGAATACCTGGTGAGGATGTGCGAAACCCTCTCGCTTGTCCTTGTGATGGTGACACGTTTTCCCTTCCCGATAAAGATGTACGTAGTCGTATCCTTGAACTTTTCATGTCTAATTCGTCGAAGTGTGTGTAGTAATAGTCCGCCTATTGTTTTGACATTGTTTGTGAAGTGGAAATGTGTTACATTGTCTGAGTCGGTGGAATTTAGTCTGTCATTCTGCCGCACTTGTTGGCCAATATTAAAGAGTGTATCCTGTCCGTTACTTTGCTGACTGTTTCCTTACATCCAAAGGATACTGCATAATTGTGAAGTCGTATATAGAATGTGTACATTCTCATTATGAAATGTCCTCCTCCATCCTCCGCATGATTATTTATTCACCCATGGAAATGACGGAATTCATAAATCATTAAGTAAGCTACCCCATCGGATACAATGGGAAGATGGGAAGAGCACACCTTGGGGGCTCTTGTTCTATAAACGTTTATTACAACTGAATTGAAAAGTGAAGAGCGTAGGTATGCACAAGTGCTGAACAGATTGTGTCATTCAACGAAACACGTTCCTGGCGAGTCATACACTTCGATACACTTCGTATTCATGGCAGGCATCAAGGTATATGACGAGGCAAGGTATACGAGGATAAGGTTTCAGGAGTTGTGAATTATTTTGGCAGCGTTTTTTTTTTTTATCTTGGTAGCAAGTTTGCAAGTGAAATTAAGAGGCGATGAACTTGGAGTTTATGTGACACACGGGAGCAGGCTGCACGTGCTTCTTTGAACTTGGAATAGTCTTTTTAGAAAAGGGGGCCACAGTGTTTAAAACGAAGAAAGATCTACGTCTCCGTCCTAGAACATCGAGCTGCCTGTCACCTCAATCGTGCGAAAGTCGGCAAAAGCTTTGAGTTCTACAAGTTGCCATCAGGACCCGATAAAAACTTGGGACTCGGACTACTCACGGCAAGTCCATCCGAAGCTGCTGTTCAATTCTTTGTACAGGCTCCTTCGGAAGGTAGTTTTTCCTTGGCGCCTTCAAGATTAATCATTCAAAACTTGAACATGTTCAACATTGTCGAACCGATATTCCGCATCATCTGCCAGCTCTATTAACACAGGTTGGTTAAAGCTACCTTTGGCATGAGTTCTGTAAAAAGAGTCGTCGACCTTGGGACTTCCCAAGACGGAGTGCTATATCAACTGGTCTTGAGTTTAGTTCGCAATTGACTTCTGATCTCCATCGACTTCTCTAGCTCCAAAGGCTTAGTCTACAAAGACAACGTAGATCCCTTCAGGAGTTCTACTTGTTTCTGATGGCATAAAGGTACCCTTGGTCTAGCTTCTTGCAACCTTTCGTTTTGTGTGAGTTTTTTGTTTTTAGGGCAAGTGCCGAGTCCGAACGCGAAGCTCTTTCTTGACAGTTTCACTCTCGGCTGTTTGTCAGACGTTTGTGAGAGGTGGCGCAGTGGAAAAGACCTTGAAATGTAAGTTGTAAGCTCGATTAGTAGTCCACCACAATAACCACAGGGTCATAATAAAACCAACTCCCTTTCTTCCTGTCCTTTCACACGTCCTTAAACAAGTAGATTCCAACTGTATAGACAAGGGGGAACACAACGGTCCCATCTAAAGTTGTCAGACGGCCGGAACTCGCCGGGATTGTCTAGATGTTTTAAGCGGTGTCCGGAGTCCCGGTTAAAAATGACTTGTCCAGTCAAAAGTCCTGGCATCAGAGGCCTTAGCGATGAGCGGAAAGCTTACCCTCACCAACCATCTAAGCACTGAACCGCATTGGGTCCATAATTGCACCTGTCTTTACCATTTTTCGGAACTCTTATCACGGAAAGTCCTTCTTAAACGATTGCAGTGATCTTGGTAACATTCTTAGCTTGAATGGGTTGTAGAACTAGTTGCGTCTGAAGTCGCTTATTGAAAATGACATCTGGCCGCTGTCAAAAAATGTTTAAAGTCATAAATCTTCTGCTGATCCATTTAAAGCCTTGTGTTCTTCTGCAAAATTCATACGGATTGAGTGAGTAGCTCTTACGTCATATCAGTTCAAACCCACAAAAAAAATAGATAAACTTTGCAATTGTATGGTCTCCACAAGTAGGGGAAGCTGGGGCATAAAGAGCCGCTTAAAGATTGTTGTTAATTAATACCGCAAATACATGTTAAGAATAATAAAAAAAAGCTTTTATAATCTATATATATTAAAGTAAGTTGAATTGTGTTTGTCGCCAATGTTCTCTGTAATGCGTGAACCGATTTTGATTCTGGAAACTTCCCATCAAAGGTTACGTTAATACGATGGTTCGTAGGCATATACGGTCTTTGTAGGTGTATTGGTTCAAGAGTTATAGGGGCGTGGTACCGCCCATACAAAAAATACATTCAAAATCTTATATTTCGAAAGCCACCTCATCGATTGCTGATTCGAGTGCGTCAAGTTAATCGTAATCCTGTAATGGACTTCAGGCCGGAAATTAACAATGAAGCATTGATTTGTATTAAAAATGTCTGTTTGTCAATTGCTAATAAAGCATTAGCACAGTTGGGAATGCCATCACCTAATCGTGCAATGCATAAAATTTTTGATCTAGAATTGCAATGTGACCTACAATACGATCGCATCGAATTGAATGCTTTTGTTCAAGCAAATGATAAAAATTGAAAATGGTGGGATGGATGGGTTGATGAAACTGGATTGATAACATTGACAAATGATTTTTGCCGTTTTGTAGCTGCTAAGAATAAAGAAGTCAGTGAATTAAACATTCCATTTAACTGGAAAATTTAAAGACGAAGACCACGAATCCGAGTGATTCTATCTGATATTCCATTTCAATTTAAGCGACTTCAGTTTTCTATTCGCCTTGCGCTTGCGGTTACTATTAATAAGGCGAAAGGGCAAACGTTAGGATTTTGTGGAGTGAATTTGAAGTATCCAGTTTTCTCACATGGACAGTTATATGAACCTACCCTGTTCGCGTGTTGGCAAACAAAATCTTCGGTTTTGTATATTTACACCGAAAATGGAAAAACCAAAAATATTGTGTACCACAAAGCATTACAATAAAAACTATTTATCACTGATTTAAATGAATTTGATTTTTTATATTTCTATTTTGCACTACGAAGTGTGCAGGGGGTCCGCTAGTTTAATATAAAAAAGACTGTAAGTTAAAAATAAGTAGTTCATCATTTTGTTTTTAGTTCCCACTTTCCACAAGCTCATCAGGATACCCTTCCTGTATATTGGGAGTATAAATATCCCAAATATAGGCACTCCTCGTCATTCTCGCTTCCTGATGATTCTTCCTTTGTGGGTTTATGTATTTTTGCTGTTCCTTTTTTCTTTTTCATAGTTGATGGCTTAGAGTTAGTGGATTCGGTCTTTAGATGCATAATATGATTGAATCATGTAAAAATACAAATTACATAAGAAAAAAAAGGGGCATAATGGGCATCCATGACCATGACTTTAAAATTTCCCACAAAATCGTAATTGAAATATTAAAGGATTTATACAAAAAGGGTTTTCCCCCAAACACCACCACAACAATAGACCATCTAGATTGCATTTCAGAGTTGTCACTTTATTAAAAAGAAAAAAACGGCGGGGACCCATTATGCCCCGTGTGCCTACTATGCCCCGGCTTCCCCTACCTTTTCTAAATTATGCTTAAAGCTTATTCCTATATATGAAATTCATCTTTTGCGGTTATGTAAAGCAAACCCAAAGTTGCATGTTACAAAAGCCGCTCAAAAAGTCAGTAACACGCAAGTGTATAATATATATATTCAAATTTAAATAATCACCATCGCAATGATGCAATATATCTACGTTTGCAAATCAACAAAAAATGTGGGATTACTTTCAAATGCAAATATGTATTTATTTATTTTTTTTGGTTTTCTTTGCCCTACCGGTTACCGGACTTGCTTTACGAATATTTTCCCGCAGCTAATTAATCGATTTCATTAAGAATTCATCGACCGTTAAGAGGGAAAGTAGACCTGTGTGTGTCCAACCGGGGTGCATACAATAAATCGTAACGTAACGTTTGTCGGGGGAAGTAACAAAAGATGACCGTTTGCTAAAATTACAAAATAAATGCCAACAGTGATGGTCAGTTTCACCCTTAATGGTCTAGTAATGATCTCACTTGGTAAATGTGAATACTCGTATATTTATTTTAATTATTTTCACCTACACATCGCTACCTGTAATCACTTTACATTTAGCGAACTGACAACAGTTTATTTTTTGGGACTTTATTTATTTAATGGGGAATTTTCCATTATTACGATTTTTTTTTGTTTAAATTATCTTGTTGACATATTTTGTTGTTTACAAAGCCTTCACATGACATTGTTTTTAGTACAATTTTAAATTGCAAGTGGTTTAAAGTATGCTATCCCCGCTTAACTTAAGCGAATGTAACTGGAGCTTTAAACATGGAGACAAACGGATATCACTCGTCTTCATGCGGTAGCAGAAAATCCAAAGACAACGCTAAGGGTTTCCAACTATGTCAAGTAAAACCGAGAATGGAGAACCATAAGTACATTCCACTTTGACTGTCAAAAACTATAAAAAATGAGATAAACGTTTTTGTACGAACGTGCAAGGACCGAAACCGAGGGAAAAATGCACACACCCACGTCTACACAAAAAAAGGTAAAAGGCGAGATTTCCTTTTATATATTTTTTGCATTCACGTGTCAGTTGATTGTCAAAAATAAATAAAAGCGCTTTGTGCACTGCCAAATCCCGTGGGATGAGTTTCCAACTTTGAAAACGCTTTCCGAATATTAAGCACTGTTTGCCTTTTGTTTGTTTGAGGTTATATTCCTGCGCATAAATTTACATCAAATGACATTCCACTTTCTGAATGCAATTTTGGCACCACTGAAAGAGGAGGGGGAAACTTCAATTTGCACTTCAAGTGAGCTCAGATCATAAACTGCTCTGGCCCTTTACGGAGGAAGGAAGACTGAACAATTAATCAATTTCAGCAGAACAAAGTTGAGAACAGCGATAGGAATACTCTCCGGGCACTGCCTTCTTAGGAAGCATGCCATGAGACTAGGCCTAGCTAATACCTAACCTAACCACCCTTTTTGGAGCACGTTCGCTTGCCGAACTCCACTGGTTTGGTTGTTCCTAGTAGTGGTGCATCTAGGATTCATCAACTGTTACGAAACGCTGTAAAAATATACTTGAATCGTACTTAAATTGTTTCAAATTCCATCAGCAAAGGCGGCTGATCATTTTTACATGCCCAAACGGTCATGCAGGATCCCAATGACGGTCTACTTTAATTTGAGATTGCTACAGTCTTACTGAAGATTGAGATTGCTACTCTCCTGAAAAGCTTGAACCGGCGATCATTCAATAAAGGATCGTGGATTTTTTTGATAATTTTTTCTGTTTTTACGTACGACCGCAAGGAAATTCAGTGAACCACTTTTCTTCAATTCCATGCGAGGGAGCAGTCTTTTTTGTAAGCCCGTCTTCAGTCGCTTTGATGGTTTTACCGCTCAAAAAGTAGTTCCGTTTTGGCCAAATTTGATAAACCACAAAGTTCTTTCGATCACTGTTTGACAGATTTATTTGATTTTTTAGGTCTATCCCAAGAAAGAGAAAAAGATGTGGGAAAAAATGCCATCTTCCATCACAGTTACTGACTAATCGAACTGCCCTTGTATTGAATGAAGTCGATATGGGATTTTAGGTCTGTTGCTATTGGGGCAGCTTTACTGGCCACTTTTTGGAAGCCTTTTTGACCAAAATGTTTTTTTTTTTAACTTGCCAAATATTCAAATTTGGAGTAGAGGCCAAATTTTTACATTTCTCATCAAATTTATTCATTTCTTATCTTTTCTTCTCTTCTCTATCTCTTCTCTATCTCTTCTCTTCTCTTTTCTTCTCTACATATAATAATAATAAAAAATGTCTGACCGCGTATCACGCAGAAACAACTCGACGGAGTTTGATGAAACTTGGCATAGTGATTGCTTATGTTCTGGGTCGTGACTTAGGATATTGTTTATCACGGAATATAACGTGGTTCATACAAAATAGTCACAAAAACCGGATATATTTCGGCTAGTTTGAAAAAAGTACACCGCTCTGGAAGTATGAGCTTAGAAACAAGTTCAGTGTGATGGCATACGACAGTCAATAACACGTTCAAGGTCTTTACTTATTTATACAAACGGGGTGAATTGATTTACCTCAGCAAAGGGATGTTCTTAGAATCCTTCGGGTTTGGTCAAAGTTGTGGCAAGACTGAGTTTTATCCTCCCTTTCTGTGGATGGAAGTTGTAGCCACTAATCAAGCAAACAAAAAAATCATGCTTCTTATAATGAAATTTGTCTTCTTGTATGTGGATTTGAACACGCATCACTTTTAAACTACTCGCTCAATCCGTGTGGGTTTCTCGGAAAACCACAGAGCTGAACAAGGAGCCGCATTTAGTGTTTATTTCATCGCAATCGACTAACTTTTTCAAGAGATGCGATTGATTTATATTAGCCCCCTCATTTCAAATCTCACATTTGGACAAGGTCCTCCAAACATCATTCACTGTAAAACCTTAGGAATAGGCATACTACGTGGACTAGTGGCCCCAAAACCTCGATGCAGCTTCCCTTGCACTCGCCTACAATCGGTTGGCTGAATTATTAAAACCCCAAGTCCAGGTATATACCCACTCATTGACACATTGGCAACTTCTTAATTTAAAAAGTCCTTCCAGCCTCCTTCTGCACTATCTGTGCTCCCCAAAGAAGATAGAACGCTATACAATGCCAATTAAAATTTGCTCTAAAATGTAGAGTAGGCTTTGGTAAATGGTAACTCGTCTTGCTCTCGTTTTTCTTTTATTTTTATTCCATTTCAATACTCGTGCCACCGCATGCACTCGTCCATCCGAATTGCCCACTTTAATCTATTTCGTGCGATAAAAAGAAGAAAAAACAAAATTCCTCTTCCTCAATTCAGCTGAAGGCTGTGCAGTGCATAATGCTGGATGCTGCTCCAAGAACTGGGTCACAGATTTCCTATGATGCGCGCCTTCTATACAGTTGCATTGTGTGATGTGGCTCATTCTTGGGCGCGCGCTTATACAATTCATGGACACAATTTGTTTAGTCTGCATCAGGAAAACCATCCGGTGGAACATTCAAATTAATTATATTTTATATATGTATATGCATTCTTGTGTAGGAGTTGATTACGCGCATTTGAGGAGTTGTTCTCCATCAAAAACATAGTTGGAACTTGGAGCACCGAGGAAAACAGTCTTTTTCATCCGACGAGCTGCGATTGAAATAAAAAATGCATAAAGGAAAAATGTTGTGAGCCTGAGTGAGTTATGGCTGATTATGAAATTACGTAAAATGAGCACGCTGTGAACGTGGTGCCGTATTCATTTGTTGTTTAGTCCCGGGGATAACCCAGATTTTAGTTGCCGGTAAGTGTGCAATTGGAAGGAGTGCGTAATTCAAGGAACTACATTTACATACCCATGGGGTAGGGAAGGTTGATGTTTAACCCACTGGGTTTTACAAATTCAGTGAGTGGATTTTGGAACGCGAGAACGGGATACTTCTGTTCAAACTGGCTGCACATAAAAATCCTATGAACGTGCTTCAAGTTGCACCGGTTTGTTTGGGGGTTGTGTTCGCAAAATTTGTTTTGTTAGTTACATGGACTTCATGTCACAGGGGTTAATTTTGTAAAACACAACTTTTCTCTTAGTCAGAGACCTACAATATATATTTTTTATCTTCATTTGACATTTATACAGTACTGTCAACTGCCCTAATATTCACCGGGGACCTTACATTGACTTAAATCAGGAAAATATCCACGAATTTAATTGTTAACTCTTTATTAAAATACATATACTTATAGGTTTTGAATGATTTATTACCCTATTTTAAATTAAATGCTCTTGTAATTAAAAATGATTAATAAGGTTATTTTTTTATTTAAATTATTATTATAGCATTAAAAAATGCATATTTTAGTGAATTATTAAATAATTAATAAAAGGAAATTGCGATTAAATTTAATTTTTAAGGGAAAATAAGATAATAACCAAATAAACTTGAAAAACCTTTCATCAGATGGTCGATGCTAGGAATTCCAAGCCCTTACATTGACCAGCAACTATTTCTTATATAACATAAAAAGAAATGGACAAAACTTAGTAAATCCATGCTTTTATAATTCAGAAAGATAGTCCCATAATCGAATAGTCAAACGTTGTTAAAGTTAAAAACTGGTCAATGTTGGTGCAGTTGACTTGACGGTAGTTATTCTGCCTACTAGACTAGAGAGAATGATTTCCAGCAGTGGCGTGGCATGAACATTTTAAAATGGGAAGTCGAAGCAAAATTAATCGCATACAAATGTAAAAAACCTTGCAACTGTGTACCTTGAAACAAAATTATATATTATACATTTGCTTTCCACATCAACTAAGCAAAATTAATCCAAGCCACATTTTTTATACTTCAAGTCATTAATATTTAAAACTAACAAAGAGCTCAAAGCATAGAAAGAAGTAGAAGATCTGTCAAACACAGTATCAGATAAGAAAAGAGATAAAAGCAAATGTTCTCTTAAAATCAACTATCCAGTGAGAGCTTTAATAACCCGACACATTTGGGGTTATCTTCGCTGTTCCGTTTGTCGTGACGATTACGACGATGAACGAAAATGAATACACACACAATATTTTATTTGATGGCTTACGTA
This sequence comes from Cheilosia pagana, assembly GCA_936431705.1. Classification (NCBI taxonomy): domain Eukaryota; kingdom Metazoa; phylum Arthropoda; class Insecta; order Diptera; family Syrphidae; genus Cheilosia; species Cheilosia pagana. The sequence goes on from OW386169.1 coordinate 6,657,938, forward strand.
TGTGTACCATTTTGAGATTATTGAATTTAGTTGGTAGGGTTTAACCTTTCATGTAAAAATTTACATGTGTTTGGTTTTTGGTAGATATTGTTAACTGGTGCAAAGTTAAAAAGGAAAGTCGGTAGGAATACGGTTATATGGACGCCACGCCACTGATTTCTATTGAATATGACTTATATATTATACCGCAATAATATAAGTTGTAAATATCTAGCAGAAATTGCTGTCGGGAAATCAGCAGAAAACAAGATTCCTTGCAGTTTTGGGGACTTCTGTATTAAAAAAAAAAAGAAAAAATTCTGGATTTCCACTTGTCATTTAATTGGCAAAGTATGACAGCTCCTGTTTTTGTCATTGAATGACAATATTGTCAGTTTATTTCCACTTAAGTGAATTATTAACAAAAATGATTTGTCAGTTCATTGACAAATAAATGTTGACAAATGTTTTGTCAGTTCGCTAAAAGTTATTTCCACTTGCGAATTAGGAACAGTCAAAATTTGGGACAGACGTGAGAAAATAAAAATATTTAGTGGGAATGGAAACGTAAGTATGTACATATATATAATTTTCAAGAATAATAATAACAATTTTCGGTTGGATCCGAGTTGCAGCTGCAGACAGAAGAAGAAGAAATAAGAAAAAGAAAGAAACCTGATTTGATTTTCGACCAAAGTTTACTTCCTTATTCTTTTTTTCGATTTAGAGCCTTCCCATTTATCATATTTATCAGGCGTTCTTGGTGTTGATGCAGCATTAATTTTTTTCTCCATTAAAATTAACGTGTCTTTTGAGTGACAAACATTTGAACGTGATGTCAATCAATTATAACCGTCATTTAAAGAGACAGTGATTTTTTGATTGACAATTCGGCTATTACAACTTGTCATGTAAATTTTTTGTTAGTCATTGACAAACGCTGATAGTCAATAAATTGACAAGTAGTTTTTTATTATTTCCACTTGCCATTTTCTTAAATGACGTAAAAATACGTAATTTGTCGATTTCAAAACGACATGTGGAAACCCACCTTAAAAAGCAGTGGTAACATTTTAAATTCCATATATTTAAGGTATTTCCACAATTGAAGGAACTTTGTGTTTTTTGACAGTAGCACCTAAATAAGGTTCGCTCATCTGTCAACTGCCACACTTGTTTTAAATTGTAATAAAAGAGTGAAATAGGTAAAGGAATGCTCTGTTTATTAAAAAAAATGCATAACAGTGAGAGAAACGTACCATTTCTGGGAGTTTTATAGAATTCCCAATATTTGTGGTGTGACTAGGTCTATCGCACGATTTTTGAATACGGTCCAGTAGCTGCAACGTGGTTTCTGAGCGCACCAGACCAGTGCAAAGTGGCTTAGCGACTTGTGTGTTGGACTACTAAGCGAGGGGTTCCCGGTTTGATGCCCGAAAGAGCCAAATTATATCCTAAGGTTTTTTTCCACTGCACCACCTCTCGCGAACGTCTGACAAACATCCGAGAGTTAACTTGTCTTGCAAGAGCTTTTCAATTAGCCGTTTGGACTCGGCATACAATTTTAGATCCCTTCCATTCGTCCCAAAAATTAAAAACTCAAACAAAACGAATGGTTGTGAGAAGCTAGGCCTTGGGTCCCACCGACCTGTTGCGTCAACTATTTATTTATTTATTTTTAGACCAGATTTATAAAAGTTGTACTCATATTTGGGACGAATGAATGTGCAAGCATTTGTGTTAAAGCTGTCAATTTGGTGTAAGTCTTCACTTTTAGTTTGATTCAACTTTCAACGTTCTCCTACTACCCGCTCGCTGAAAGTAAACGGCGCTGCAAGCAGTTCACTAGCACATTTTCAACCAGAAAATTTGTATAGCGCTTAGGTTTTAGCTGCTCGCAAGGCACTTACACTTGGGATGTCACTTCTTCTTGGAATGTCGCTTCTACTTAAAATGACACTTGTAGTGCGAATGTCGCAAGTGTCATGTAGAGTGTAGTTTTTGTACTGAGGCCCACTATAAGAGAATCCATAACCTCTTTCACTCGAGCTTACTCTACAAAGTTAAGTAAATTGTTGACACTAGCTTAAGCCCACATAATTTCATCAAAGAAAAACTGACTCACATTTGACTGGTGGCAAAACTATGACGGTCCACATTACAACAAAGCCACCACTCTGCCCCATCCATAACCCCAACCCATATCCAGTTACTTGTCTTGTTTACATAGGGCCCTTCAATTGCATATACATTTGCAAACAACTTATTCCCAAACAAAAGACTCCTCTTTCCTATTCCATTATCTGGTTCTTCCAGCTATTCACACAAAAGTGAAGGAAAAAATGCAAAACTTCCACACATCCACAAGAGTTTCATTATCTATTAAGGCAAGAAACTCTATTCTGATTAGCACAATGCGCACAGAATGCGATTCTTCATTCTTCTGTGTTGCAACCTTTAAATAGAATTCCCTATGCACAGATTCGGTCCTCTCCATTTTGCATTCCCAGAGCTGCTGCTTAAATTGAATAAATTAATCTGAACTGTGCAGAGTTGTTTTTTCTCTATCACTCTCTCGTTTTCCTTTCTACAATTTCTTCTGACGTAGATATCTTGTGGTAAACGCGCACTGACAACAAAGTGCAGAGGTTACGCTGTTCCACATTTCGCCTGTAACACTTCGCCCAACGTGCAGATAGATGGCGCGGCGAAACATTTTTTCTGTGCCAATTTAAAAATAAATGTGTTTTAAATTTACTCCGTGTGTACTCCTTGTAAGTCCAGAAGCGAGGAGCTGTTTCGCCACTTCAAATCGAATTTAATTACCAGAGAGGTGAACGAAAAGTTTACACACGCGATGAACTCGCGCGCTCGCTATAAGAAGACAGTGTGAAACAACGTGTTGTGGTGGTTGCCAACACCCCATGAAAGGGCGCCGAAGCCGTACGAAGTTGATGAAGTCGGCTTCCGCGGAGCAGAAAATGTGTTACCGCTCCAGCCGCATCATCAGTGTGCAGGCAAATTTCCGGAACACATATACGAAGTGCATCTCAATAGAAAACTGTTGCTGCGCACCCGGGCAAATAGAGTAATTATTCAGTTTACAACTGCGAACGGTATCTGCTTTTGAACCCGTACTCCATCTGCACCACCCAAGGGAGTACGACGAAATGAATAATCGCAAATTAAACCCAACTTCTCGTAGATGCGTCAGCGAGATTGTGTACTTCGCCCCAATTGGTTGAGCTTTGTGTACGAATGACGACAATGAACTTGTATATGTGTAGAAAATTTAACCAATTTCACTTTGCCTTCATCTGCAGTGCACAATGAAGGACATGTTTAAGAAGCTATGTCACATGGTGAGTGGATTCTTCTTTCTTTTTCGTCACTTTTCATCAAGGAGACAAAAAAAAAATACAAGGGTTGTAAGAGCCCGGTGAGTGCATAGGCAGGATATGCGATTTTCATTAGAGATGTGTGCCAACCGTGCAAGTGCATCACGTATGACACAATGGTGACTTGAGGCATCCTTGGGCGATGATTTTGAAACCCCCAAAGTAGACTGCATGAGGCTGTCTATTTTTCTAGGGGTTTATTTGTGGAAACTCTTCTCGTTTCTATTGTGTGCACGGATGAAAGGCAAGTTAATGGCGGGATTCGATTCTGTCTGTCCTGTCACTCTCAAGAATTCGTTTGCATTTTCTTTTCTAAAGAAATGTGAATCAAGTGCATGCCATTGAAAAATGTGCCCTTTTGTGTCGAAATGTCAGAGGTAACCGAAATTACATCACATGTTCGTGTTAGCGATGCATGTATAGGTTTAATGAAGCCGTCACAAAGGAAATCATTTCGGTCTTTAACGGAGGACTGAAGCCAACCTGCTGGGGGTAATTTGCGGTTAAATAATGCATGGCCATAAATCAACTTTGGGGTGAGAAAAAAACCCATTTGAAAAGGTTTGTGGTGGAATTTTTCTTTTTCTTTGATGGGGATAATGTTTATCGCTTCATATTTCGAATTTCGTTGCAAGAGATCTCCCCAAACAGTGAGTGGCGCAATTTTGTATTGAAAATTGCGTCACTTGGGCTTTTTATATTTTGCTTGATTCGGGAGCATGGGGGTCCTTATACGGAAGATGCTCTTATTTTTGCAAATGGTCGCCAATGTCAAATCTGTTTTGACATTTGTGGACTAGACAGATGTAGAATACAATTGAACAAGCCATGGAGCGATACACTCCCCAAGAACGCGGAATAATCGTGTCTATTTTTTTGCATAACAATTCTTCTGAAGTGTTGGCGCAGCGCGAATTCCGTCGCCGATTTCACGACCGTCCGACAACGACTGCGCAAACACTGCGCCGTTTGGCCACCAACCTTGAAGAGTATATGGGACCACACGAGACGTTGCCAAAAGTGGCCGGCCCGGAGCGCCCGTTGTGCCTAAAATATCGCCGCTGTTGACGCGGATGTCGAACTGTCGCCGTGCCTCACAATTAGCCATCAGCCGGTCGTCCCTAAGGCGAATTTTGGTCAAAGACTTGCGCATGTTCCCCTACAAAGTCCAGTCCGTGCATCAGCTGCTGCCTGTCGACCGCCAAATGCGTGTAACCTACGCCCAAGGCACCCTCAATCTCGAGGACGAAGTGGACGATTTTTTGAAACAAAATGATAATGAGCGATGAGGCTTATTTCCACCTCAGCGGGTACGTGAACAAGCAAAACTATCGCTTCTGGGGCACCGAAAATCCACGAGTAATTCACGAGGAGATATTAAACCCGCTCAAAGTTACTGCATTGTGCGCTGTTCACGTTGGAGGAGTCATCGGCCGCTGGTCAAACGACAACAGTGGACGATGCGCGCTATAGGGCCATGTTAACCTATTTTTTTCTGCCGCGGACATGTGATCGCCCGATTACCCCGTTCCAGACTTATTTTGTGGGGTTTTTTGAAGTGCCGAGACCCTAGAAGCCCTCAAGGACAACATTCGACACGAGTGCGACAATCTGTCGCCCGAGATTCTCGCCGAAGTGATGAAAAATGCCATAAAACGAGTCCGTATGGCAATCAATTGTGACGGCGCCCATTTGGCCGATATAATCTTTTCGACTTGACCAATAAAATTCTAAAGGTTCAAATAAACATAATCAAGAAACATTTAGAAAAAAAACGAGAGCCAACCAACATCGGATGACTTCTTTTGTACATCATTTACGTATACAACTTGGTACAACTCATCCATGGATATCGCTTGCCCATACAACTCGTCTTTGAGACAATTGAACTTCAGGCCAATTCATCAATCGCGACATCCTTAAAAGCTATCCCTTTGCAATAACTAAAGTGGGATGAAATGTCCATGTATGAGTTGTCCTAAGCCCCATTTGCCTCATCTAAAACGACCTCGTTTGTAAACGAGTGCCATGAATTGCTTTTTTTTGGTAAATTTTTGACAGCTGGTTTCCGATATCGTCCGACAGAAATTGGTTGCGGAATTTATTTAGGATTTGTAGTGAAGCGTTTTCTTTTCCAAAAGTGGATACCTCGAGTGAAATATGAGCCTCCGACTGAGTATGCGTTGCGGAGAATTTTCCGTTCCGACAGATACCTCGCTAGGGCCGATTAACTCTTCTAATAGGACGCGGTTGGGAGTTTCATAGACGAAAATTACGCTCAGCGGTAAGGGAAAAATACCGCGGAGGAATCAACCAGTCTGAGGAAGACATAACTCATTTATCGTACAGACAGGGTTGTACAATGTACAGGTTGTCGTATTATTAGGATGTTTGATGGAGGGAAGGTATGCAGAACTGAATATAGCTATTGAACGTCATGTTAAAAAGTCGCGTAGAGAAGTGTGATAGCCTATTATGCCTTCTTAGTCCAAAGACATACCGAACGGTGTTGTTGAAAGCTGCAGTTTTCTTTCACTTACGGAGCTGCACTTAGCAAACACTTCGCACCCGTATTTTAATGTTGGTATGACCAGCGTTTTGGCCAGCATGAGACGTAGTTTTAAAGGGGTGAAAGCTTTAGTTGCCCATAAAGTTCGAAGAACAGCGTAGGTCTTACCGGTTGCTACATTTATGTGGTGATCCCAGGTTAGTTTACGATTAAAGACCATACCAATAGGAGAATTATCTAAAATTATGGAGGGAAAGTAAGTCCAATGAATTTCTTAAGAAGACACTTTGAATTCCCAAGGTTTAACAGGAGACCATTCGTTTCAGACAATGTTTTTATTCTCATTAATACAGACAGCAGCGTGCTCAATAATGCCGAGGTCAGAACTCAAGTACATCTGCACATCATCAGCATTCATCTGAACCTAACAATTACAATTGATGGCAGATCGTTGACGTATAACGAAAATAACAATGGACCCAAAGTAGAACCCTGTGGGACACCATTTAGGGTCGATATGACATCCGATTGAACAACACCAACTTGAAGAAGTTGTTTTCTGCCTGAAAGCTAAGAAGCAAGGAGTTTATTTATTTTATTTAACTATTTAACTACAAAACTAATGTCACAGTTAATCACAAATGAACAGATTATAAAAAGCTTATTAATAAAACATAATGTTTACATTTCTTTCAATATTTTTTTTTAAATTAAATTTAGAGAGATTGAAATCAATCACATTACATTATTTTACTTATTAAAATCCCTCGTTAGGTTATTGATGGGGCCATTACTCCCATAGTTACACCGAGATGTCCTTTGGTATAAAAAAAACTGGGTTCCTTGTTGTCCTCGGTCTAGTATTGATGTTTATGGAATTGAGAACATATGTCGAGCTCACGTTACCAGTTAGAACGCAAAACAGGAATATAACAGTTGATGTCTCTGCGTTTTTCCAAAGTTTGAAGATTCAGCAACTTTAACCGACTTATGTAGGATGGAAGACGACTTTCGGGGTTCCAAGGCAAATCACGTAATGCGAAAAGAAAAAACTGCTTTTGAATACTTTCAATTCTTGCGATTCCAGATTCGTAGGACGGAAACCAAACAGGACTACAGTATTAAAAAACAGGTCGGACGAGAGAACAGTATAGAGTTTTTGTTACATATGGATCCTTAAAACGTTTTATAAGTCCCAATCGGCTTCTTGCCATACTTACAATGGAATCCAAATGAAGATTGAAGGTGAGCTTTTTGTCAAAGACCACACCAAGATCATTAAAGTTATCCACACTTTCAACAGCTTCCTCATTAATGAAATAAATTGGCGCAGTTGAATTTTGGCGTCTCGTGAAGGTCATGCTTTTACACTTCTTAAGATTAAGCTGCATATAGTTCTCCTTACACCATTCAAATAGCAAAATCTTTGAATATGTAATAAGAGGACATAGATCGTTAATAAATTACAGAAACAGGAGTAGACCAAAGTGACTGCCTTGAGGGACACCAGAATAGACGACAATATTTTTTGACAAACAGTTATTAAATTTCACACTTTGCGTACGATTACATAGATATGAAGAAATCCATTTCAAAACCCATTGCGGAAATCCATAAAATTCAAGTTTTTTTAACAGGATAACATGATTAACTTTGTCGAATGCTTTAACTGCATCTTGTGAAAAATAAACTAGCTGACGGAGCTTATTATATAAGTTTTTATGGACCACCGCGTCAAACGCCTTTGAAAAGTAGAATTGCGAAAAAGGTTACCTTATCTTCGTCCATGCTTCTTCGTAAATCTTCGATGACTGTCATTAGGGAGGTTATACAACTGTGACCCTTTTTAAAGCCCGATTGTTGTGTTGTCATCAAATCATTGGTATCGAGGAAAGGGCTCATTTGCTTTTGTAATACTTACTCTCTCAAACGCTTTCGATAAAAATATTGACACAGGTCTAAATTCATTACGCTTTGCGTTTTTTGGTAGAGGTACAACTTCAGCCATTTTCCACTGTGATGGGTATGTGATGGATATACGCCTGATGTTAAAATGGATGAGAGATTGCAATATGGGCTTAAAAAATTGGGGATTTATATCGTCGAGGCCGGTTGCAGAGGACTTAACAGACTATAAACGACTTCAGCACAATTGACGTTTCGAAAACCGAATAAAGGAACGATGAGTTTAAATTGAATTGATAAAACTCTGTGTGGCGATTAAGGACATTGCAACCGACATTTTCAAAGTGGTTTTCTAGTTCTTAAATTACACCACAACCGACTTTCAATTCACAAGGAGATGTTTTCATCCTAGGCACTTATTACGCAATTACGACCCTCCATTCTGAATCGTTGATTGCAGAACTCAACACCCACAACACTACGTCACAGTGGGATCATATTTCGAACGTCAATATATCGACTTTTAAGCTTGACCGCCCAATAAATCAATGTAATTAATAAAAAACTAATCCTCTCACATTACAACTTGAGCTTTTCTATTTTTAGAATACATATGTATATCAATCACAATATACGAAGTGCCCTTTAACTGCGCATAACTTTTGCTGTGCCACAACGCAAATTCACTTAATAATTAAAAACCGAACCAACAATGCGATTCATTGAAAAATGACTTTTGCTTTCTCCTATCTGACAAAACGAACAATACGCGCTCTCAACTGTAAATTCGAGTTATGGGAAAGTTTCTTCGGCGGCCATGTCAAATGTTATTTATCATCGAATCCGAGACTCTGCCTGTCAATCACATGCTATATGGAAACTCTCCTCAGTTTGTTTACTTGACAGGAGATAAATATAACAAATTGCAGTGCAAAATATATAAATAAACAAACAGAAAGAAAGGAAAACATTCACGTTCCCATTGATTGAAAGAGGTGCAATCATCGGTGACAGTTGCAGTCACTGGTGTTGCTATTTGCGTTTTCCATTTGAATGACAGTAGGTCGAGGTTATTCTTCATATTAATGTAAACTTGAGGCTATTTTTAAACAATGATCCAAGAAACAATGTAACCATGAGGAAATCTAAAAATATTTTATTTCTTCTATTTTTTTGTAACAACATCTGAACACATATTGTTTGCGTCTATCGATATAAACAATATTGTTATGTCGGAGGAACTTAAAAACTTTGTGTATGCAATCAAGTTTTGACAGTTCTCTACAATAATTCATTTTAAGCGTACACCGAGGCAAACATTTAAGTTGAAAAGGTGCTAACAGAAGTATGGCGCCAGGTTTTTTTTCTCTTCTTCATCACAAAATGGGAAGCGATATCGGGGGAGAATCACTGGAACTGGGGGTGAGTGGAAGACGCGGGGTCATGGTAAGGTGTTCGTTAAATGATGGAGAGTATTCAAAGTCGAGTTAAACAAATGTGTAAGCAAAATTTAACCAAACCCATAGTTGACTTCGCAAGCGAAAAAAATTGGCGCGTTCGCTGGAAATCAATAACTATTCCCGCTCATTTATTAGAACGCCACCCATAGAGACACAGCGCCCTCTGCAGAAACTTTTATCCAATATTTGGTTTGGCAACGCTGATAGTCTTTTGGGACAAATTAGTTAGCCCTAAAAAATAGTCGAGCTTTTTGCGTTGGGTAAAATGTCATTGCATTATATGAGCGTTTGATATTTGACAGCTAAAATCTATTAAATAAAAAATTAATGGAATGAACTTGACACTTGGCAAACTTGCTACTCTTTGCTGACGGAAAATAACTGACGCTGATTAAAAAAAATGACGTTTGTGGCTAGAAAATGTTAAATTCGTATATAATGTCTGTTCCTTTACTTTTGTAGTAAAAATGGAAAATACTGTCAAAATGACAGTGGAGCCGATGAATTCGCTCTCAGAGAGGAAAACTTACGCAAAAGTTAAGTAACACTTTTGTAGGAACCTGTGAAAAGTGACAGATGCGAATATTCCACCCAAATGCCAAATAGAACAACAAATTCAAATTAGCTGTCAATTTTCAGGCGACTGACAGTTGTTTCAATTTTTACGCAAAGAAATTTGTTGAGTAAAAACTAGTAAGAGGGAAATATCTTGCTCTCTCGAAGCCGCTCTCTTTTACCAATTTTTCGACTTCCGGAACGACAATTGAGTAAAATGCAGAAGAATTCGTAAAAATTCGTAAGATTTAAAAGTAAAGGAACAGGCCTATTCTGAATGAGTTGGTCGATTGCGATGAAATGGAAACTAAATATTGCTCCTTCAAGCCCGGTGAGTAGTTTTTCCGTGATTCGGTAACTAATCCACATACTATTAGACGTTCAATAAAACAAAGCGAATGCGTTCAACAGATTTAGACTACATAAGGTCGTGCTTAGCATCTGTCAAAGTGATTCCTGATGTATTAAGTGTGAGTTCCCTTCGTTATTTTTCACCTCGGGTCGTATAACTAACCTCCGCATTAACGTCGATGTGCCCTTCAATTGCATAATTTTTTAGCCCCGTTCGCTCATTAAGCAGGTCGTCTTTCTCCGTCGTAGAGTATAAAAAGTTGGAAGACAGATCCGCTCAAAAAAGGTTGTCGCCCTCATTTGACAGAAAGATCTCTGCCCTTGTTTTAAGCATTACACAGCCCGCTAGATGACTAGCGGTACGTCAAAATTCATATAAAAAAAAATTTACATTTCACCAAAAGTGCTACCCATCTAGCGCGAATGGTTAAATGTCATCTAGTCATCTAGCGGGTCAGTGGAACGCGGCCATTGTTTTTTTAAGTCCGAAAAAAAAATAAGAAGCCAGGTACATAAACATTCGCTCCGAAAATCGCCTGCCAGCAACTAATTCCAAACAAAAGTTAAAGCGCTATTCGCTCGCAGCATAAACATGACTTCCGTCAAAAATCAAATAAACAATTCGTCTAATTAGAAAAATTACTGTAGCAACAAAACTCAAATTATATACACGAAACACGTAAAAACGCTCGCTGGCTGTCATAGTAAAGCCGTCAAGACAGTTGGCAATATAAATTCACTTGCTAGATTCGTATAATCCGCAAGTGTTGCTTCTGTCAGATGGCGTTAACATCGCTCAAAAGTAGACCAATTAGAGTGACGTGTTTTTGTTTTATAATGACACTTGAAACGATAATTTTGCCCCAAGTCCGGAAGAACATAATTAAAAGTTCGAAATCTTATAACAATCGTTTCGTACTTTTTTTTTGTATTTCACACGTTCGTCTCGCAGAATAAATATCCCATTAATGACAGCACGAAAAGTACTTACCGACGGACTCTATGAAAGAGAAAGTCCAATTAAAATCAATGAAAAACGGTCTCACTTCGGCTTTTCACTCGCATTGCCGCTAACGGAATACAAAATCTAATAAATCATTTTCCATTTCGCCTTCCAGCAACTGGAAAAAAGATTATTCTCGACAAAACACAAACGAAAAAAAAAATCCCATTAGAATCGCAAATTTGAGTTGCTGTCGTGTGCGGTGTAGTTTTTTATTCGTTTTTATTTATAAAACAAGGAAAACCTAAGCAAAACAATCAAAAATCGTGACCCAAATAGAGAAGGAGTGCAGGAAGTGGAAGCCGAAACATTGTTACGTCAAAAAGAACCGTGTTTATATGTAATAAACAAAATTGGTGTAGTTTGTATGTGGCTATTAACTATTATAGTGGATATCTGGATTTGTTTGGAGGGAATCGAAATTAGGTTACCAAGGGTAAGACCGAACCGAACCCCTAAAATGGACGACGGAAGCCTGACGGTTTGAAATCCTCATGGGATCTGCGTTTGCAGTTTGTGTTCTCCTTGCGGAAAGTATATAAAGTTGGGATTTTTGAAAAGAAATTACTTAAGCAGCCATTAGGGGGGTGGCGTGGTGCAAGAAGACGACTAACGAGCATGCATGAGGGAGTGTCCTGAGGTTATTAACGTTGGGCGAGGTTCTAACATGGCGAGTAATTAAAGAAACGAATGAGGAGGCGGCAAAGCGAAAGAGTTGCTGGCCATTTGGCATTTTCAACCGGAAATGAAATTTATAATGGAAAGCTATAGGAAAGGAAATGACGTTTTAACAACCCCCAATGAGCATGATAACATTCGAAGTGAGTTGAGTAGCACAACTTTGGCCCGGTCGGATGTAGATTTTGTTGAGGGCAGGTCGTTTTTTTTTGTTTTGTCATTAAAATGAAACAAGAACAATGTAATTTACGTACTTGTCCCTATTTAGGTCATAGGCTGCGGCAACAAGAAACTTTAAGTAGCGAAGAGTGGACATAACCTTTCTCTTTTGCTGAACGGAGTGGTTTTGCATGTCGGCTATAGAAACTCGCGGATTGCGGATAGGGAAAGAAAGACTAATCATGAGGTGGACGTATATTTTTTTCAATGTATATCCCTGGGCTCTAATGGGGGAATGACATGTCAAACTTTTGACGTATATACATCTGCTTCACAAAATTTTGAGCAGACTTTTAAGCCAATATGTGTATTCGCATCAGCACTGGAGTGGCCATATTTGGAATGATTTGTTGTCATTCTGCTGTCATTGTATTCTGTCATAGGTCACATTAAAAAAACCCTAGTTATCTTAAGACGGATAGATTGGCCTGGACTGGATGCAACTTCAACGCAAAAACTTCGGAAACGTCAACCACATATGCAAACTGTCAACTAAGAACTTAGTTACGAATTTATTGATCTAATTCTTCGGCTACCCCTCCATAAACGTCAACTGAAACAGCTGTTCATGTAAAAGATCTAGGCCAATCAGAACTGAGACACATCAAGTCAGCCATCTGTCAGACTTACGTCCCCATACTCACAAACTTACCACGCTACACGACTCAGCAATTTTATTTTGACAGCTGACAGCGGCCATATTAAAAAATATTTTTCTGTCACTCTGTTGCCCAATTGTGCTCTTGATATTTTGTTCTGTCATAATTCGCCATTTTATAATGGAGTTACAATTGGAAGTTCATTGTCCAACTGCCATGTTTTCTTAAATTCACAACTAAGAGTATGCAATGAATAAAAATAGCCCCACAAACTGGACGTTTAATTTGATGCAGCTGAAGTTGTCGCTGTTATAACTGAAATTGCAAACATTCATCGAGTTCTTCGACTTGAGAGAGTTAGTTGGCGTACACATTTATGTCTCCTATTTCAATAACTACAAAATAATAACTTTTAGTGTACAATCTTGGGGCCAACTTTGTAATTCGATTCTACTTTCGATTCCATTCGAGAGTTGTTCCGATTCTACTTTAAAATAGAACAGTTCTCTTTGAAAGTAGAATCGGAACTATTTTCGACTAGAATCGAAAGTAGAAACGAATTACCTAGTTCGCCCCCTTGTTTTCAAACCACGCGCTGTCATTTCTTTCACACATACGTCAAATCAAAGACTAAAATGCGAAGAGTTAGCGCTGGCAAAAACTAAAATGAATTACGGGACGGACCCACATTTATTGACGATTTTTCGAACATAAAACTCTTTGTTTCTGTTTATGTTTTTATGTAAAGTAGCGACAAACTTGTTGAGTGGAAAACAGACTCATCACTGGTTTATGCTAACAAATCTAGTGAACAAAAACATTTCGAAACTTGAGAAAGAGCCGGTCGAAGTTATTGGGGACGTTCGATACCTTGTTTGTAGAAAACGTCAACTGGAGTTGTCTGGTCTAGGTATACGAACGCGTTTACTAAGTAAGTTGAGTTATTGTTGCCATCTTGTGGTTTATTTTCGAATTTTGACACTTCGAATGTCAAATGAGTATACAAGCAGGATTTTCCGGACTATATTATAGAGGCTGCCCCTCCATAAACGTCAACTGCAAAAACTAATCACGTGACCAATCTGGGCCAATAAAACCTCAAACACATTTAGTCAGTCAGCTGTCAGACTAAACTAGAAATCCGAACGTATATTCATTGACTTCCTCGAAGGTACGATTTTATTCTATAGTAAGATCTGTGACAAATGTTACGTTAAAAAATGACGTGCCGATTTGTTTACATTTAAAAAATTCAAGGAAAACAACCGTCATAAGCGGATGACATTTATTCTGCAACAATATTTCTTTTGAACATTTTAATTGAACTTTGTTTACAATAAAATGTTTTTTTATTATACACACAATATTTGCTTTCAATTGATTGCGAATGTTTCGCCGTGGGATGGGGTGTCCGCGACTGCGATGTGTGTGACAAAGCTCTGTACGGTACATCGTAAACTGCGCACCCATTGCCAATGCGTTTTTCATTTGATAAATAGTAACAACAACCCTCAGATATTATTGTTAAATATAATTTTTGTTTCCAATCGCATAAATAACATGAGTCATGGATCTCCAACTGTCTAAAATGCCACTGACTCGATGCTATTGTTTACGTTACGTGACCTATTCTCTGAGCTATCTCATCATTTTACCTAACACTAAACCACTGGATCGTGGTCGCATGTACATAGATATCAAATGGTGAAATCAACGAAATTTAAGCCCTCAGTGTCGTAATTGGCCCATAGGTGGCACCATGGTCCGCCAACTGTGGAATTAATAAGCCCGACAGCGATTCTAGGAAAAATAATACTGTAATTACTCGACGATGTTGCGGGGTCGAGAATTATAATACACGTATCTGTCTCTCATTAAGATTTTTCAGTTTCTGTTATTGCGGCTATTTATGCTTCATCATTTTAATTCTGTTTACAATTTGCGCGTGGATGTTTCGCTCCAGTGGGAACCGCACCAACTGCCATCGCGCGGGGGAATGCCACTGCACGTCTGGCACTGTTGCACTCCTGTGTTTACAATCTGTAGTGGGTAATTGTTGCGGTGCGCGATGCTATTTAAGACTTCATCGTCCAGCAACAAGTGGTGGTTGGTGATGCGGCCTCTGGAAGACGAGGGCTTATGATTGAATCACATAAGCAAGTTGCAGTTCGTAATTGATTACAAACTGAGATGGTTTACGATTGACGTGACGTAGCGAACGGCTGAATGGCGTCAGCACATTCCTTCCGGCGAAACACGAGTATGTAGTCCAATCGCAGTTGATAAAACTAAGACCTATCACACTTCCCCCTAACGATTCCAAAACAAAAACAACTTGTGCCGCTTATCTCACAACATTTAGCACCAAAATAGAGCCTTATTTTGTACGCATATTCAAATGTGTTTGTTTTGTTTCTTTGCAGAATGGAAGTCAGCAGCAGTAATCACCTGCACAACACCTCTATAATACAGCAACAGCAACAGAACAACAATTGCAGTGTCACATCCCTTAGTCGCAGTAACAGTCCGGCCAGTTCCAATTCAGAAATTGAAAAGGAGCTTCAAGATTTAGACTTGAACAGTTCTGGCATTGCCAGTAGTAACAAGAGCAATGGCACCTCCAGTGGTGGCAGTACGGCGAACAGTACCATCTCGAGTGTGGTGGGAATTAAGAAGCGCATCTCCAGCAGTCGTACGCCGACTCGCAAAGCCCGACGGATAAAATTCTATCGCAATGGCGATCGTTTTTATCCTGGCATAACCATTCCAGTGTCAAATGAGCGATACAGGTAGGCGGGCGCAGTTGAAATTGAAGGGAATTTCAAATAATTAACACATTTTCAATGTTGCAGATCATTTGAAAGCCTAGCCGAAGACTTAACAAGACTTTTAGAAGATAATGTGAAAATTCCTGGAGCAGTGCGAACTATTTACACTTTGGGCGGAAAGAAGGTCAGTATAAGTGTAGCCGGTAGCCGTTTGTGGAAGTTAAAATGTGTTGACAGCCGGTAATCCAACAATTTAGAATTCCGTATTTTGTTCAAAAGAGTTTCATGTGTCGGCTTAAGCTAGAGTCAAAAATTGAGAAATATTCAGGTAACTTCAGTTATGGACACGATACACAAGGTCTGTTCCTTTACTTTTGTAGTAAAAATGGAAAAGACTGTCAAAATGACAGTGGAGGGGATGAATTCGCTCTCAGAGAGGGATACTTACGCAAAAGTTAAGGAACGCTTTTGTAGGAACCTGTGAAAAATGACAGATAGTTCATAAATGTCAAATAAAACAACAGATTCAAATCAGCTGTCAATTCTCAGGCGAATGACAGTTGTTTCAATTTTTACGCAAAGAAATTTGTTGAGTAAAAACTAGTAGGAGGGGAAATATCTTGCTCTCTCGAAGCCGCTCTCTTTTACGAATTTTTCGAGTCGAGGAACGACAATTGAGTAAAATGCGTAAGAATTCGTAAAAAATCGTAAGATTTAAAAGTAAAGGAACAGACAAGAGTGTCAAAAATGGACGAAAATTCTCGTTATAACCACTGACTCAACAATGGACACGACATATAATTTTAGCATAAGCGCACTTCGGCTTAAGCGCCATTACTCACGTGGAATCTTATTGAGTTTGAGTTGTGACACAAAAGAGCTTAGTTTGTTGGCTTAAGCTAGTGTCAAAAATGGACGAAAATCCACTTAATTTCTGTCAAAATTGCAAGCAAAAGCGCCATCGGCTTAACCTGCATTACTCCCGTGGAATACTAGATATTGAGTCCGAGTGAAATGCAAGCCAAGTTAAATATTAATAAACGATT
The DNA here is from genome assembly GCA_936431705.1 of Cheilosia pagana. NCBI lineage: Eukaryota > Metazoa > Arthropoda > Insecta > Diptera > Syrphidae > Cheilosia > Cheilosia pagana. The sequence continues at coordinate 6,674,408 of OW386169.1, forward strand.
GACTTTAATATGATTTTGTTGGCTTAAGCTAGTTTTAAAAATTGATAGCAAAATCACTAAAGAAAGACGCTTAAAACTGGGAGCCAATTTTCTTATGGTCCCCACATACAACTTCAATGCAATCGCACTTTTGCTTAAGCCGAATTAAGCTGAATGAAAAAGTACTAAACGTAGAACTACGAAGAAAACTAACAGCTGGATAGGTGCACATCTACAACGACGGTTTTACTTTTTTTATGAATTAAATTAAGTTGACTTAAGTGTTGACTCCCGCGTGCTATGTCCCAATTTGACTTATAATTAACTGATTTCGGATACTTTCTGTTTCGCTTTTAGTTTCGTATATCTGCAATCGTAGGCGTGTTTAGATACCATTGTTGCATATTGAAATTTAGGAACTTAAACGATTGTGCAAACGTCGATGAAAAGGTCAGCACTTGAGAGACGCTGTCAATTAGTCTATTGCCATAGGTTTGACATGAAAAATGTGGCAATCAAACTGACACTTTTTCGAAATGAAACGTTACAATTTTTTTACGACTTGTCAAACAGTGTGACAGTAGTTCTAGCAGTTGAAAAACTCGTCTGTTTTTTTAATTTGCAATTTCACGAAAGCAGTCAGACAGAGACGTCATCCTTTTTTTTCCCGAGGGTTTCCAAAGACACTATGAGAATAGCAAGCGCGTGCTCATAGTAGTGTCAGATTTTTACTGACTAAAAACACCACCCTTCGATAGAATGTTAGATACTGCAACTAAGATAAAACTTATCAATCAATTTTTCTATCACGAAATAATAACTTTTGGCAGGTTACTTCCCAATGAAAGGTCCTGCATGTTCCGCAATTTAGACGCGGTTAATTTTATCTTGCCAAGTCGAGCGGTTTCGTTCTTTGTAGTCGGCGCAATAAATTGGAATTCCGAGATCCCTGTGGATATCGTCGTTTCTTATGTACCATGGTGCTTGTACAATTTCTCTAAGCACTTTATTTTGAAAAGTTTGTAAAATATTTGCATACGTTTTCTTGGTACAACCCCAAAGTTGTATACCGTAGGTCCATACCGGCTTTAGCACTTGCTTGTATAGAAGCAGTTTGTTCTCGGTACTGAGCTGGGAATGTTTTCCAAGTAACCAGTACATTTCTCTATATTTAATATCAAGTTCTTTACGTTTCATTTTCACGTGCGAATTCCATTTCAGCTTTGCGTCGAGTGTCATTCCCAGGTATTTGGCCTCGTTTGCAAAGGGTATTCGGGCCAAGTTTAGAAAAATTGGCAAGTCATTCGTTTTCTTATACGTGAAATTCACGTGGATAGATTTAGTTTCGTTGATGGCAATCCGCCAGTCCCTCGTCCATGCGTTTACCTTATTCAGTGCGATTTGCAGTTTCGAAGTCGTTTCTTCGATTGTAGTACCCACTGATAGGATAGGATAGGATACGGCGAACGTAGCAAGGGTAGTGCCATCTTCTCTTGGTATATCGCGAGTATATAACAGATAGAGAAGCGGCCCAAGGACGCTCCTTTGCGGTACGCCGGCCGAAATTTCTTTAAGCTCCGAGTATTCGTTTCCATTTCTAACACGGAAGAGTCTATTCCCGAGATATGATTCTAAAATATCATACATGGGTACGGGGAGAATTTGTCTTAATTTGAGTTTTAAACCGTCGTGCCACACCTTGTCAAAGGCTTGTGAGACGTCAAGGAATACGCTTGAGCATATCTTTTTTTCTTCAAATGCCTTCTCGATTACGTCAGTGATTCTATGCACTTGGTCAATCGTCGAATGCTTGGTTCTGAACCCAAACTGGTGGTCAGGGATAAGGTTATTGTCTTCTATCCTCTCGAATACTTTGGATATGACTGGATGAAGGGAAATTGGTCTATACGATTTTACTTTTTTTTGCGATTTTCCTGGTTTTAAAACCATTATGACCTTCGCTACTTTCCATTGGCTCGACATGCGTTTTAGTCTGAGCGCAGCATTCATAATATGAAGAAGCTTAATTAATGCTTTTCTTGGTAGAACTTTGAGAACTTCTCCAGTGATCAAATCATAACCAGGAGCTTTCTTAGTTTTTAGAGACTCGATTTCACGTTTTAGTTCCCTTAGCGTTGCACTTGTGAGTCTTAGATCATCAGATATTAATTCCGTTCTATTAATATTGTCGTCATCCTGGTAAATTAATTTTGATAAGGCCATTTGGCATCAATACTGACAGATGACATTTGCCTTGCAATTTTTGAATGCGCTGTTGAATTTCTGACCCGTTCGACGTTTAAGCGTTTGACTCTGCTTCACGCTTTCCATAACAGGTGTCAGTGCCTGTTCTTACAGCACACTGACGTTCTTTATTTAGCTTATATTTGGTTGAGTGTACAGAGGGCAAGCTAGTAGTTCATATATTTCAGAAACAATATCAAACTAATTGGATTTCTTAACATTCCTTTCAGATTTCCAACCTTGAAGAACTTGAAGATGGCCAAAGCTATGTGTGTTCCTGTAATAATGAAAGTTTCAAAAAGGTCGAATACAATTCCCAACAGAGCGGGAACAACGTTCAAAACAAGACCAACAATCGCCTGTCGAAAGTGTTTCGGCCGTCGTCACCACTGAAAAACGGTACAAACGGCAGTCCTGTGCTGAAAGTCAGCGAACGTGATATGGTGGTCCATCCACGCATTGTTACTCTAATTCGCAATGGAACGAAGCCCCGAAAGGTTTGTCGCTCACTCTTAAAATACCAAAACCAAATTATATATATATTTTTTTCTAATTGCAGATAATGCGATTGTTGCTGAACAAACGCAACAGTCCCAGTTACGATCATGTGCTGACGGCCATAACACAAGTGGTCAAGCTAGACACTGGCTGTGTGCGAAAAGTGTTCACCATTTCTGGCACTCCAGTTCTGCAGTTGGCCGATTTCTTTGCCCAGGAAGAAGTATTCTTTGCCTATGGAACAGAACGTGTGGGCCAGGATGATTTCAAATTGGAAGCCGATGAAAATAAAGCGATAAATCAAACGCGCAAGACCCTGCGAAATGGAACAGCGTGCAAAGGCCCAAAGCCAAAGATGCCGGTCAAAAGCAAAAACATCCATAATGTTACATATGACTGCATCGAAGACACCCTTAACGATAGTGGCATTGAAGCACAAGATCTCCCCACAGAAATCCGAGAACGTTACGCTCTGGGCAGTGTAATTGGCGATGGAAACTTTGCGATTGTACTGAAAGTCAAAGACCGACAAACGGCTAAGGCCTACGCCCTCAAGGTTATTGATAAGAGCAAGTGCAAGGGTAAGGAGCACTACATCGATGCCGAGGTGAGAGTCATGAAGAAGCTGAATCACCCGCATATAATCTCATTGATATTGGACGTTGATCAGCCGAGCAATATGTACTTGGTGCTGGAGTATGTAAGCGGTAAGTTTAATCGATCGATTAAGTGCAATTGAAATGGAATTTATCGATTGTGTGTGTCGGTTTCTTTCGTAGGCGGTGATCTGTTTGATGCAATTACACGAGTAACTAGATTCTCCGAGGATCAATCGAGAGTTATGATTAAGCATTTGGCCGCGGCAATGGCTTATCTACATTCCATGAGTATAGTACACAGAGACATCAAACCAGAGAATTTATTGGTAAGTTTAATGGTTTTTTTTCATATTCTGACGGAGATTTCGATCTTTGGAATGTAGGTTGTTAGAAAACGGGTATAGTTAGGGGAGAATGAGTATTGTAGGATGCGATGAACAACGTGCATATGAATTCTGTGTGTTTTTTTGGGTTGCCAACGATGAATTGAGTAACAGAGTTGATGTCAGAGAAGAAGAAACGTACCAAAGTCGTGAAAGCGTGTCAGTTGTTCCAACAGAAATTTTAATATACATATTTCCCCTTACACTACAGTAAAGAAACATTTTCTAATCCTCACCACTCTCTATCCCCCTAAAGGTTGAACTAGACGACAAGGGCAACGTTGTCGAGCTAAAACTAGCCGACTTTGGTTTGGCCTGCGAAGTAACCGAACCCCTCTTCGCCGTCTGTGGCACACCCACATATGTAGCGCCAGAGATTCTCATGGAAACTGGTTACGGACTAAAGGTAAGTCACACCCTTAAACAAAACATAGCTCACTCAAGTCATTACTGCTTCCGTAATAAAACAGATCGATGTCTGGGCAGCCGGAATCATACTATACATTCTCTTGTGCGGTTTTCCACCATTTGTATCGCCCGACAATCAGCAAGAGCCTCTCTTCGATGCAATCATCTCAGGTGTTTACGAATTCCCCGAACCCTATTGGTCAGACATTGGGGAAGGAGTGCGCGACTTGATTGCCAATATGCTTCAATCCGATCCCGATGTGCGCTTCACCAGCGAGGATATACTTGACCACTACTGGACCCTTGGCGAGTGCTTCGACTACAGATGAATGTCTTCACAGATCACTCTACTTTATAAATATAAATATAAACTAAACAGATTAATAATAATTTAATTAAATTAAATTTCTTTCTATATTTTATTTGATTTTCTTTGCTTTTATTTGTTTAAATAAATAAAATATCTGTAACGAGATATAGTTTGTTGTATTATATCCTTCGAGAAAAGAGAGCAACACCAAATTCGCTTGAAAAGAACTTTGATTTTGAATTTAAAAGAATTTATTTGTAACTTTTGTTTCTATTTTGTAAATGTTTGGTTTTATTTTATAGTAATTTTTTATTTTGCCTAAGAAATATTCCGTCGTTGATCTTGGTTTTTGTTTAAACATCGTGAGTGTAGTGGCGTAAAAATATCCACCCAAATACAGACCTTTATGGAATCGCTGTGCGCGTTTATTGGACACCTCCCACATAGTTCTTCTTTATGTTGTTGGTGGCCGACTCCTGGATCCATCTAAAGAGTGTTTATTCGTCGCACATCATGTCTGTTGAAGACTTGAAGCGGTTTGAATAATGTAATTCACTCTTACTTCATCACTTGTGACAATATTTAAGGTTATCCACGCAATTTTCTGACGTCGAACAAAGTCTTGTGCTTGTGTCTAATAAACTGTCCGCCGATCCAACCCCTACACCCTAGATGCGAAGAAAACTATTATGTAATTCCTTTTTCTTTGTTTAATCTTAGAATGTTATTTATTAGTCTTAAATATATTCATATCGGTAAGTAGCTGTATTTTTTGTAGATTAACTATCATTTGACTTAGAACATTGTTCAATACCCACTCTTACCCATTAGTTTATTTTTATACATATGTCAACCATTCGAGAAAGCACACTGATCGCCTTCAAGAACTCGTACAGTTTTACCACAAAAGTAGTCAGTTCTTCGCATCGATCGGCTTAAACCTCTAAATGCCTGATTTGTACATCATTCGCATTTTCATATAGTAAAATGACTTCTTGATTGCGATTGTGTTTCTCTTTCACTTCTTCCAATATAAAAAATAACAACAACATAAAATACTTACGTGCATTTCTATCTAAGAACAGCAAAATAAAAGACAACGAGATCCGGTTAAGTAAATTTTAATTTTAATCAAATAACGATAAAAAAAAAAACCTGCTGCATTTCTATTTTATGAAATATCTATAACAATATCAGCAATACTATCAAAAGTCTAAAGTATATACAAACCAGATCAATAGGTAAAATGAAAATCAAAGTAAAATTGTTGAAAATCTGTGTATCTATCTATTTACAAAAAAAAATCTATTGATATAATTTTAGTTGGTCATTGTTTGTCTTTCTCTTAAACTAATAAGCTAAATATTTATATAAACAATAGAAAACAGCGCTTAGAACTTTCTTCTGTAATTCAAATAAAAATATAAATAAAAACTATTCAAACAAAAAAAAATTATTGATTCGAAGAGAAGACGAATGTTAAGCTTATATAAAATTATTTTATCAGTACAGAGAGAATGAGATGAAAGCGAAATTGTAACCACACATATATTATTATATATAAATATATGAAATTATTTATTGTATTTTTAAATTTTACACAAAACAACAAAAAAGAAATAAAAAAATATATATTATGAAATATTATTTATGACAGAAAAAAATGCGTTTTATTTAAAAGTTTGAAGGCGGGATTGATTCTCTCTCTCTTTCAAGGTCAACGGATTGTCAGCGGAAAGTAGGTAAGGATCATCTTGATACCTTTTATGAGCAACAGAAAGGTCGCATCTGAAAAAACAATCAAAAAAAACACATCAAAAAAAACAAACGTCGGCATTGTTCCAACGACGAAGCAATTATTGATGTGAAACATCTTATGGCGCGACTTGGGAGTAAAATCGATTCATGAAAGCGGAAATGACCAAGCGGAAGTGCGAGACGGAAATTGGCCTGTCGCCATCGCTATGCCGCCGCCTAAAACTCCTTAACCACTCAACCGATTCGAATGAAATTTTGTGGGTGGGTATGGTTGGTTGTAACTTGATGAGTAGGATCATTTTGGACCCGATAGGTGGCGCTGTTGTCGATCTTCTTAACCACTCAACCGATTTCAATGAAATTTTGTGGGTGGGTATGGTTGGTTGTAACTTGATAAATAGGATAATTTTGGACCCGATAGGTGGTGCTGTTGTAGATCGTCTTAACCACTCAACCAATTTCAATGAAATTTTGTTGGTTTGTATGGTTGTTGGAAAGATAAATTTTTCGAATTTTTTCAACTGAATTCTCAAAGTGAAAAGTTATATGGGCACGCAGGAGGAACTGAAGAAGCTAGGTTTTACACAGACACTAGGCTTCTGAATGAGTTGACGGTGTGAAAACAAAATGTAAGCAAAAACTCTCGAAATAGAAAACATTGGATTGGATTGTGTTATGAGAACTTGTTAAATTAATGAACATAATTATCTACTGCGCTGTATTATTATAAAGATTTGGTTTTTAAATTAAATTTCTTAATGAAATTCACCTAAATACAATTCACCTAAACACAATTCAATTTAACATCCACATTTAGCAAGAGAAGTTTCACATCTGGCGTGTGGTCACAAGCACGCTCTCTGTTTTTTTTATAACACAAGGCTGTCAGAAATGTCATTAAGGGTGCATCACTGTGCATATTCTCACCGAAACGCATCACTCCCGACAAATTCGGCGTTATTTCCACAACGAACATAACACCAGGCCATCAGAACAGAATTTGCAGTTGCTCAGATTTCCAGTTGAATACCCAACCCACACCCACTCACAGCAACACCGACGTGACGTTTATCATCCAAACTTCCATACAACAGCGCAAATGTGCGGTCTTTATTTCCAAAATGAAAATCATACCAGGCGAGCAGACATTTAAGTTGGGATTGGGATGTGTATGGTGTGTTGTGATTTGTGAACCACTGTTCCGTTCCAGTCACTGGCACTACCACAAACTACATGGTATTACAACAACTGTCAAATTATCTCGTGCAAGAGAGTTACGTGCCCATTTACTTTAGCATGGCGATGGCACACCCACACATACTTTGCTACATCGCAGCTTGTGGTGAATTGGTTGTAAGTGCCTCTTTTACGTGTTTGACTTCCATCCATGTTCCATTGCATGTGCAGATTTCCATACACACACACACAATCGGCTCTGCTGAACAAATGCCTAGCAAAACAAAAAGAAAATAACAAAAACAAATTTTGCGCCAACGTTTCTTGGGTAGCATCTGATTATGTAAGCATGCATTGACACTTTGACAGAAATGGCTATGCAAGGCAAATTTCACTGAAGACATTTTTTTTGTTTACAATTCCATTGCAAACTCTTGGGTGTGGTGCCCCCTTTTGCATTGTTGGGTTTGTTTTGTTGTTGCATACTCTCAGGTGAGAGAAATGCACTCAAGTTGCTAGTTGCTACTGTCTGCAATTCCTGAGCGACTGGTATTTCTCGACAGATTTTGATTCATTTTTACTTCGGAAGAGGTTGACGCAATTTTTCTGCCATGTCGTGCGTTGCGTATGTTAGACCTACATCTATATGACGTGATCTTTCTTACGTAATATTCATCGTGAGAAGAGTTCGACTCGTTTATAATATTCGTGTGTATGTATATTTTTATTTAAGCCTAGTACGCAGCTCGAGCTAAACTAAATTTTAGCTGCTCTCCAACTTTTCTCTCCAAACATCAGCTAAAATCCTAGCTAAATTTTGACATAGAGAGCCCTGTGGATAAATGTCACAAAAAACAGCTGTTCTTTGAAAAAACCTCCCTTTATTCAAAATCTGCAAGTCTTCATGTCGATGGTTGTTGCTCCACCACCATCGCTAGCTTTTTCTGAGGACTTCTCTGTTATTTAAATGAAAGACTCTAGCTCCCGGTACTCCCCATCATGTATTCATGTACATGTATTCATTAAAATCACTCATCTTTACACAGCAGAACAACAGAGCAGAGCAATCTGTCAAAATTTAGCTTGAACAAAATGTGCCGACCCATTAAATGGGTGCGCTAAATTTTGACAGATACATGACTCTCGGAAACAAAAGTTTGATTTTTAGCTCGAGCTGCGTACCACTCAGCTAAGGGGATTCGCTTAAATTTAGCTCAGCTAAATTTTGGAGAGAATTTTGTATGGTAGCTAAAATTAAGCTCGAGCAGCGTACTAGGCTTAAGACTTCATAAAGAACTTATGCATAAAGAATAAAATAAATGAGGACCCCAGATACCCCGGATACCCAGTTTAGTAAGTCTGACAGCTGACTGACTAGATGTGTTTGACGTATTCGCACGTCCCCAATAAAAGCTGTGTTTCTTTCGTCCCCGTCACGGCTATAGGATAAGCAAAATAAAAAAATTCCTTGTTAAATACAACAAATGCTTAACCTGGATAATTATCGGGGTTAACAGCTTCGCGGCGATAGAGAAAAGTATAGCCAACACAAATTTGTGTATGTTATCGATAACTTGTATGGAAATTTCATAAATGACATCTGACATGTTGACAAAAATTAAAATTAAAAAATTCGAATTTGAAAAAAATGTCTCCGCAAGCGGAGGAAAAAAGGCAAATTACCAAGAAATGGAATATCTCAAACAATACACAATAATTTACTGTGTTAACTTAATTAATTTTTCATTTGAATAAATATGTTTTGGTACCTCTGCTTCGTTATAATTTTCCATTAAAAACATTTTATCAAATAAAATTTTTCAAATGTAAATTTTATTGTCAATGTCAATTTCACCATCAGATTGATGCGTTGCCAACTTATGGTTTTATTCTTCGATGATCGTTTTTTTCGGCAATCCTTGATAGAGACGCTGATAGGGACGAAAGAAACAAAGCTAAAGCCGATTTGAAATTGGTCTAACTGTCACAGAAAGGCTTCAAATTAAAAGGATTTTCTGCGTAGCTAAACAAGATGGAACATTATAAAACTTCATTTGAATATTTTTTTTATTAGGACTTTGACAGGTGATCATAGGTATGTGAAGACAGCTCCAATGACATCCAAGCATTGTTTGTTTTGCTTTAATAAAAGTTTTTCTTTTTAAAAACCGATAAGCAAATGGCGATTATCGATCTGAATGACTTTGTTATCTGTCATAGTGTGAATATTTTTGGTTGGTTATGGCTGATCGTGGACCTACTATGTTAACTAACGATGGTATACAAAAAGTGTGCCCACCTGCTCAAAACAATGAGGGGATAGTTGAATTTCTCTAGCTAAAGATTAGCAAGGCTACTTACCAAAGCTTTTAAGATCACCTTTCTAGAGAACATACCAACTTATTTCTAAGATATGATTAGATTAACACTACCTACGTTACGTTTCAACCGGAGATTTACTCCGGGGTTTAGAGCCTCAGTACCACAAGAGAGGATCAGTCTCCTTAATGTAGAAGATCTTATGCCAAATAGGTACCTATGTGTAACCGTCTTAAAAGCGATGACTTTCGATTTCGATATCAGCAAATTCGCGAATTAACGTAACCTCACTTCCGTTCATTCTTTCGAACGATGTCATGTGTAGGATCACTATAATAACATTTTTTTCTATAAATACCAGTCTCCTGAAACTCTATTCCTTATATTCAAAAGATGTTTGCAATAGGCCTGATTTTTTGAGTTTCTATCTCAGCAGAGCACACCAAAGTAATGTCGTTTTCCATTGGGACGAAAAATCAATCTTTTTTTTGATCTAAATCTCTTTTCATTTTCCATTGGGCAAAAAAAATCAATCTTTTTTCGATTCGGAGCACTTTTTGCAGATCTCGATATTTTTTCAGATCTACACATACTGCCACTAACACCAATACACTTTGCACAGCTGTTTTACGTCAATTAAGGAAGTTGGTTTTCAAAACAATTGTGCAAAGTTTTGTGAAAACCCAAATAAAGAAATACTAGCAATGGATATAATTTTGGAGGAATTATTATCTTCATCTTCATCTTCTTTGTCTTCCTCTTCATCTGAAGACTACAAATCTTTGTCGTCAGAAGGCAAAAACAAAAAGGGAAAAATTGTTCAAATTGATATCCATATTTGCAATTTTTCCATAAATGAATGCAATTTGAACAGCTGATAATGCTGTCAAATAACGCACTAATATATTTGCAAAAGCAGAGCAATTTCGTTGCATGTTCCATTTGCCGGGTAAAATCTGAGATCTGAAAAAGATTTCTGGTGGTCCCAATGGAAAACGACATAAGATTTTCACAATCCAATTTCAAGAACTACGTCCTTCTTGTCAAAATGTCAAATGTATTTCGCAATAGATGTTTGCAGTACAATTTACCCTTTTGTGTCAAAGCATAGAAAATGTTTTCGCTTTGCTTTGATTGTTTTTGGCTGGACTATTTACAAAGAAATCTGCACAGTGACATACGATACACTACACCCCAACTGAAATCTCTGAATGCCTGGTATTATTTTCATTGTGGAAATAATGCCGAATTTGTCGCACATTCATTTGAGTCGTTGTGTGTAATGGAAGTTTGGATAGCGCAATGACAATGCTAGTGTTGCTTGCTGGCACATTTATTTGGGCTATGGAAAATGGAATGGAAGACAGTTTGCGTACATACCTATCTGTTTCTGTCTGCTGTGATGCACTCCAACCATCGGCAAAATTTGGTTAGGATGTCGCTTTTTATTTTGTGGCTATTGAAACCTACCCCAACTGCGAATTCTGATGGCCTGGTTTTGTGTTCGTTGTGGAAAGAACGGAAATAACGCCGACACATGTGTTCGCTGGTGCCGTTGTGTATGGGAAATCTGCTCAGTGATACTACTAAAATTGATGGTATCCTGTTTAATTAAAAAATAATTTACTTCGTTCTGGAAGTGAAAGAAGTAACGGCGAAAATTCGAACTATGCTTGCGGGCGCCAATTGTAATTTGCCAGACTTTTTATAACATCATCCTCAAACTCAAATCTCTGATGGCTTGGTATTGTTTTCACAGTGGATAGCCGACATTTTTTACTGTTAAATAATAAATTTGTATCGACTACTACCTCTACTGTTTTAGTGTTAAGCTAAGATTAGACTGTATGCCAATTAAGCATATGAATTCCAACAGGCAAATGACCAGATTAGCTGTCAAATGACCAAAATGCCAGGATTATCAAAACTGTATATCAGACTATATGACCAAAATTACCAATATGGTCATATTTGACTTGATGGTCATTTAAGGCATTTGTTGTTTATAACCAAATGTTGTAGTAGGGTAATGCTGTAAAGAAAAACAAAGCAAAAAAAGGGATCCGATGTGTACGACTTGTGACATCGTAAAGTCCGGGTCGGACTCGGATCTCCACAGCCGAAATCAATTTGCTGATGAGATGGTCTTACCATTCCCTTTAATCGCTTTGTCGGTCTCTTCCTCGCCCTGTCAGCTATTGCTTCCTCCATAATCCTGGCATCGCTAGCCGCTTCGAATGAGCTCCCCAAAAACATATAGATGTGTGTACCACAAAACGAAAAGGAAACACACAAAAAGAACTTAAAAGGGTAAAATAACAAACAAAATAAATACACCAAGTAAAATTTATTCAAACCCATGAAAATACATAACGAATATAAACAAAAATACATTATAACATATCACAAACCAAATACCTAGATCGCAACAAATTTCTTCACAAACAAAATTTCACAACAGGAAAAAAGTATAAATAACCACAATAACTAGAAAAGGACAAGACCACAAAATAAACTTAAACAAATTACAAAGAAAAGACAATTAAATAATTTACAAAAGTTATACATCATAGATTCAGTAATCTACAAAAAAAAGAGAACGAAAATGAAAATTAATCCCAATTGCACGAATCACCGATGACAAAAAAAAAAATTTTTTCCATCCAAAATGCCAGAAATGCCACAACGAAATTTCAATAAAGTGCATATGGGCATATAGGCTTTATGCTGGCATTCGTCCTTATTGTCCCATTACACTATATGCTATTTTGGCATTTTTATCTGTCAAAATCAGTCTGGTCATATGTGGCATTTAGGTCATTAGGGCATATGGGATATGCCCATTACACTGTATGACCATATTTTGACAGAAGAACCGTCAGAAATTGGCATTTTATGACCACTTGGCATACCGTCTAATCTTACCTTTATACCTATGTGAAATGAGAGTGACAGTGACAGGGACCTATAAATTCAATAAAAAATGGACTGTCAATTGTTCACTAATTTCTTTGTCAGTTTAATGGAGTGTGGATATTTGTTTATGGCGTCGCATTAAGCCTGCATTTAGCCTGAAAGTCATTCGATATGATTTGACACTCAGCTGTCAAAGCCCATCAAAAAATAAATGCACTTAGCTAACCGGCTAACGCATAGGAAAGAGAAACACTGCATAATTTCCGAAGTTGGTTTTCACAGCTAATACAAATTTAAGTAACATCGTAAAAATGAATCAAAAATCTGTGGAGAAATGCCAGTCGCCCAGGAATTGTAGCATACGTTGAGTACTGACTTGAAAGTATAGCTAATGCAATAGAAGGCGAATAATATACCCAAAAGCCTGCAAATGGAACCTCACAGGAAATTTCTTCAGTTCAGTTTGCCTTGCATAACATCTGCTGTTAAAAGACAGAAAATGTTACTAATGAATTTATATAATGTTACCATGTTACATAAGAAGGTAGAGCTGCTAAATTGTGCTCCTTTTGTAGGATTCATTAAAAATTTGTTATACACGTTTTGGAAATCAGAATGTTAAGCAAGTCTAAAATAGCTTAAAAGATTATAAGCAAAAAGAACACTTTCTTCTGTGAGTCCTGTCGGTATGGAAAATCCACATTTCGTTGTGGAAACAACGCCGAAACTGTTTGTTGTTTGGTAGATAGGGACACTAATGGCTTCAGGATAGGTATAAGGCTGGCCGTGTGTGTATGAAAAATTTGACATCAACTTCCCTCTATATTGCCATGATAAACAATCACCAACTAAAATCGCTGTTGTCCTGGTTTGATGTTCGTTGTGAAAATAAATCGGAATACCATTTTTCGGCACATGTTTTGGATGTGCTCGGTAGCGTTATCTAAAAGGAATCTGCTCTGGGATACAAATACCCTTACTAAAATGTATGGTACCCAATATTGTTAAAAGATAATTTCTTCGATGTTGAGCGTTGGGGTAGAAATTACGCCGAGAATTCGAACTATGTACTGCTTAAGCGCTCATTGTAAACTGACAGATTTTGAATACCACCTTCTTCATCATCCCCCATTGAAAATTCTGATGGCCTGGATTATTTTCGTTGTGGAAATAACGTGGAATGCCGGACATTATGTTGTTCTTGAATGTGGCTTTGTGGTGTAGGTAGTCATAACACACTGTAACTGGAATTGTTGGCGTCTGGTACAATTTTGGTTGTGATATTGACGCGGACTAAAGGTTGCGCAAGAGGAGGACTAGTCACACCTCACATTTCTTGAGGGTTGAAGCCAGAAACGCCAGAAATCCTTGGCTCATCACAGCAGTCCAGCACACTGCGAAGAGCATGAGCTAAAGATCTATTACTGTAAGATTAAACTAAGCCAGATATGTTTCACAACTCCCAAGCCCACATTAAAGGCAAAATGTGATTAATTCAAACCGAATTTGAGGTGTTAAGGCATAATTCCGATCCGTTTGAAAAATTCTATAAGAAAGATAGATAGATAGATAATATTTATTTCAGGGTTCTTTAGGTTTCAACAGTTTGTAACGATTTATGTTTAGTTAAAACTCTATAAAACCCATGTAACTTGGCATCACTTACAGTAAAATCGAAACCAATGACGGGACTGCTGATATTTCATACAAAAATATATCTATCCCTTTCTATCTCACCAACATATTTCCTATCTTCAACTGACAGGAACACCCCCAAAAAAGTTATATTCCGATTATTTTTTTGTTTTGATAAGTTTTCTCTTCCGGTAAATGTGTTGAATTTTACACATTTCCCGATCAAATTAGGCTTAATAAATAAGCTTAAAGTGAACTGTTTTGTTGCTGTAGTTTCCATCTTCCCACAAGTACGTATAAGTTCATATTTCCAAAGCATATCTGTGATGACAATAGCTGCTTCCGCACTGTGAAAAATGATATTTTCTTGATAAATATTGTTTTAATCAACATTTCCATTGTGAAAATGCACTCCTCAAAACAAATGAAAATGAAATTGAATTCAATGCAAAAACCATTGCGTCGTAATCAACTCGTCTGGCCACTGGCCATGTAATTGGGCAAAAAAAACGACACTCACAAGTGGCACACTCACTGCTCAGATGATGTCAAATGCAATTTAATGCTGCACAAAATGCAGAGTGATAGCGAATTGGAATTAACTGGAAACGCGTGCGATAATATGCATATGCATATTGTTTGCAATATCTTGTTTGACTAGGAATGGGAATACTTTTCGATCGTGCAAGGGAAAAATTGCGCGACCTACAGTTCGATTAGCTCGAAACTTGATGCCAATTGATTGGAGTCTGCAAATTCTTATTGGATGTTCCGTTGTTAGACTTATTAGGGTGTTGTGCGGTTTGTTTCGGTATCACTTTTTTCCTTTTCTATATGTAGTTAACATAAATGAGTGAAATGTGACAAAAATCACAGTTAAGTGTTGTCAATTGCAAACCCGACTTGCTACCTATCTCTCAGGCAGTGACAAGTTTCTCAGCGAATTATATTTTTGGGCAACATTGCCAATGACCTTTCACTTAATTTTAAAAACAGTCAATGCGAATAAACTGATAAATATCTTTCTTTCCACACAGTTCCCCTTGTAAGTCTATTTGTGGTCAAATATCAACTGAAGAACCATGCATTTCCTTGGTTTCGGTCAATCAGCCGAGCTCGATATTGTCTTTGACGGATCGGAAAACCGCAAAACCGTTGAAATCAAAACCGAAGAGGGCAAAAAGGAAAAGTGTCTTCTCTACTACGACGGAGAGCCTGTCTCTGGAAAGGTTTGTCGTGAATTGTCATCCCAACCACATCTGACCTTTAAATGTTTCCTTGTTTTGCATTTCTCTTAGGTAAATGTCACTCTTAAGAAGCCCGGCAGTCGTCTCGAACACCAAGGCATCAAAATCGAGTTCATCGGCCAAATCGAGCTCTTCTACGATCGCGGTAATCATCACGAGTTCAAGACTATTGTCAAGGAGTTGGCTCGCCCCGGCGACCTCATCCAAAACACCAGCTACCCGTTCGAGTTTCCAAATGTCGAAAAACCGTTCGAAGTGTACATGGGTTCCAACGTGCGTCTGAGGTATTTCCTTCGCGCTACCATCGTTCGGCGACTAAGTGACGTAGCTAAGGAGGTGGACATAGCTGTCCACACTTTGTGTACTTACCCCGACACTAATATTCCCATTAAAATGGAGGTTGGCATTGAGGATTGCCTGCACATTGAGTTCGAGTACAACAAGTCAAAGTTGGTAGCCATTTGTTTGCTTGTCACGCAGAAACTAATAATTCTGTTCGCAGGTATCATTTGAAGGATGTGATTGTTGGTAAAATTTATTTCCTGTTGGTGCGTATTAAAATCAAACACATGGAGATCACCATCATCAAACGGGAATCGACCGGATCAGGCCCGAACATTTTTACAGAGAACGAAAACATCGCAAAGTATGAGATCATGGATGGCGCTCCAGTTAAGGGTGAGCGTGTTTGTGATTCGGACAATGCGGTGAATGTTTTATGCTGTCGGTTGTTTTCGTTGCAGGTGAGAGCATACCAATTCGGGTGTTTTTGGGCGGATACAGCTTGACGCCCACTATGAAGGACATCAGCAAGAAGTTCTCTGTGAAATATTTCTTGAACCTGGTTCTCATGGACACTGAGGATCGTCGTTACTTCAAGCAACAGGTGGGTACATTTTAAATTGTAACCTTTTGCACAACTCTATCCCATTTCTCAAACAGGAAATAATTCTCTGGCGCAAGGCGGACAAAACTAGAAAATCATCCCATAACCAACAACTTCAGACGAGCAATCCCCGAGCACCGACTCATCTGGTGGGCGGCAGAAATGACATGCCCGGCCTAAGCGCTTCATCAACATCAGATCGTGAGCCCGACTCAGAGTATCGTCCAGCAATTGATCCGAAAATGGGTCTCTTTACAAGGGAAAGCCCCCAGCAGGGTAAGATCTGTCTGTCTTCACAAATCTGTGTCTCGATTAATTAGAAAACTTTTTTTAGAATATGCACAACTTCCCGATAATGAGCCTGCTGATATGCTGCGCGGCACAGCGGACGGTGCTGCTTCCGGCACAGAGTTGCCAAGTGACGCCAACGCATCAACCACTGCTACAGCTGCTGTTGCGGCCAATCTCTTTGAATCTAATGACGCTGTAGTTGCGGCTGTAGCTGTATCAACTACACCTCCACCATTGCCTGTTGCAGACGACGAAGCCAACTATGAAGATGTTTCGTTGGGTGCAGACACAAGTGTACCATCACCAAAGCCATCGCCCACTCACCGCAGTGTGACTGCAACAGTTGTGGCTGCCGCAGAGGGTGTTGCATCGAATACTCAAAAGCAAGACCCAGAACCCGCTGTATGAAGTTGATAGTATTTTTAGAACACAAATTCCAAGCTAATCGTTATGTTGGGGCATGATAATATTTTATTCAGTGTAACACAATGATAAATAAATTACGCAATTGATAACACACTTTGAGCGGTTGTTTCCTTGTTTATTATAGAAGGGCGACTTGAGAAACTGTGGTGCCACTTTAAATGGAAGCACAAGTCTTCGAGGATGCTGTAAAAAATTCCATGGAAAGTATCATCTAACTCTCTACCTTCTCATCGCATCAACGGTGGCTAATTTCACCGAAAAACCTTTCCCCATATAAGGCAATAAATCAGCGCAATTAGTACGTACATGTGAATTTTGAAAGGTAAGCGCTTTCAAAGAATACTGCACGTATGAGGAATTCGATGCTAGAAAACCCCCAAATCCTCGCATCTAATTAACACATTCGCGAGAAAGTTTGTCCTTAAACAAACGCATCAGCGAAAATGTTCAGTTTCCTTTCATTGACTTAAATCCCCCCGAGAATTAACTCACCTCTATAATAAGGACTAACTATGTACAGTGCAGAGTATGAGTTGGGGGAATGTAACAAATGAAAATCATTTCACGATTGTTTATGAATGAAAAGAATTCACGGTCAGATCAGCATGCGCATTGTAGAACAAGTGCCGGGAAGTATTTTGATTCGAATATACCCATCTTCCTGTTTGTGGAAGAGGGCGACCGGTAGAAATGTATTTTTTAAACATTCAGTCGTTACAGGGAATCGCGATTGAGAAGTTCAAATACTTGTTTATTTCAGTTAACCATTTAACAGTTTTGTGACAAGTGTTGTTTGGAATGAAGGCAAAATGGACAGTTGGATAGGTTTTGTCATTGGCCTTTTGGGCTTTGTGCAACAGTCATTATCGAGTACAGCGGAATTAAACAATTGTGAGTGTTATAAAAAAATAATTAAAACGATTTAAACAATTGGGAAATATGCATGCATCACAGTATTGCATGAAGTGAGTTTTGCAAGCAATTTTACTTTGAATGGTATCGAGTGGAATTGTCGATTGACATTTTTTATAGTACGTAATTGTTTAAAGATATTTTTAAACTGTATACAACAAAATTGAGACCCGAATTTCGAGTGTTGAAAGACACAAAAGTAAAAATGTTACTAACAGAGTAAATTTCAAAACATAAAGCGTCAATTGTTGTTGTTCACTAATTTTTAAGAAATTTATTTCAATTTGTCTCTTTGTATGACTTCGTATAGCCGACGGCAAAATTTAGTCATAATAACCTTTCGTTTATGACAGCAAACGATTATACACACCTCCAATATTATTTGTCAAGTTCAATTGACCGCTAAAAGACCAGCGGCATGTCAAGATTCGAACAAATACAACATTGACATTTAAACAAAGTAACTGTCAATGCAATTATAACAAAAAAAGTGGATATTTCCTCATTTAAACTAGTTTATTTATATATTATATTAAATGCGCTAGATGTCCAGCGGTCAATGGAACGCGGCCAGTTTCTTAAAACGGCAAACTGCTAGCTTGAAATAGAAATTAAAAACAAACTGTCACAAAAGTGGACATCGACAAAATAAAATCAAGTTTATTTGAGTTAAAAGAAGCGTTTACATAAAACATACACTTTTTCATACGCTAGGTTCCTAGATCTAGTACTTTTTGTGGAAGACAAAAATCTGGCACAAATAGTTCAATCTCTCGTTAGATGCAAAATATATTTATACATTAAATGTGACGTGAAGCTGGGGTCGAATCTCACCGTCCATGAACGAGCTCGACTTAATACTTAATTTCGATCCCTGGTCATTTGGCGGTGACTGACATACCTCTATACTAGAGGTTCCGAAACTATTTTTTGTAGACCACTTTCAAAATTAACCTGGTTTCGGTGGACCCCCTGCTGCCGCTACATTATTACCATATTCCCAAAACTCTTCAAAAAATGTGAATATTAGATCTAACGATGGAAATTTGCGTAGCGGCTGAGTTTCAACTCAAAAATCTCTCGTTCCTTTTTACGTCTGAACAAGCGTTGTGGCGGCGCTTAGCAAGTCTTAACACGCGTTACACTGAATATCGAATATGCAAGTTCTTACAAGTAACAGTCGTGAAAGACGCTACTCAAAAAAAATGAAGGGAGGGTTTTGAAAAGGGAAATAATGCTAAATAAACAGACTGTCTTCTCCATATCCCAGCCTAACTGAAAACATTTTTCTTTGCTATCGAAACCAGAAAATGTTTTTCACTTATCTGCAACTGGTCATGCCAACGTAGACCCCTGTCGAGTCTTCCGTGGACCACTAGGGGTCAACCTGGACCAATTTGGGAAACACTGCTCTACACCTAGACATTCCAATAAGTTATGCAAAGTGTAGGTGTAAAGATATTTGTATGTATTGCCTGGCATAAATGTAAGAAAGATGATTTCAAATTTTTTCAGCTCCTTAACAGAAGTTAAATTCTTTTGGGCAAGGAGCAGAAGTTGTTAATGAAAAATACGTTCAAACATTTAAAATGTACAAAGATGAATGCATAAGGAATGTTTGCGTTCGACAATGCATTCGAATTTCGAATAACTTAGTACAATTGGGTCTAACTCCGTTCCCGCATGCAAAAGTTGAGCAGAAGACAGCTATAAAAAAGACCGAAACCCTTTTGTGAATAAAAATGTCTGCTGATTTTCGTATGTGCCTGTTTTGAACGTTTTAGCAAATTCTTGCTTCAGTATATTCACATATTTTCAAGCTCCCAATTATCTACCAAACTTTCTATTTAAGCTATTGTGACCCACAATAAAGTTAAGGTAAAAAAAAACATAAAAATGACGCTGATCTTTTACTTCATGAAGAGTTTTTCAACTCGATGAAAGGTCCATGTGTCCCATTGTACAAATAGAATATAAGATTGTTCAAATTTCCACCGTGGCTTCTAATGGTGTCACGGATCCGAGTAACTATAGGTTTATTTGACGTGGCTAGTACTATTGCCCACTAGTGCGCACTGGGATGTGTCAGCTAATTTCAAAACCCTGCATAACCCTGAAAATTCGGCTACTATATCGAACGCAAAATATGCTGTCCTGAAGTTTTACATCGAAAAATTAATGACAGCAAGCAAAATGACAGCGAAACTCAGCACTAAATTCATGCCCCGACAAATTAACTGGGGTCAGTTCAGGGCACAACTAGGGCGCCATAGAAGTCATGTTGAATGCAGGTTTTCAGTACCAGGGCAAGTTGAGTGCTATATCGAACACATTAGTAAAATTTTTAATGATTAAGGACATTGGCCGAATGCGACTTCAGGAAACGCCAGAAGAAAGAGTTTAGCGTGGTCAAATCGGGCGATCTTAGTTGGTCACCTCTGCAAGAGATTACCATTCCCTAAAATCGTTCGTGCAGACTGTCAATGGTGGCCTGACTTAATAATGCACACCAGATTAGAGAGACGCCACCAAAACAACATGGCCGCCACAGGCTACAAACTTCGATCTTCCCAGTTTTCAAACTCACAATGGCAAAATTTAATATAGAAAATTGCATATTGTGACCTAAAAAAAATATATAAGATGAAGATTAAAAGGCCGAAATATTGAAAGTATGTATAATTTGTTCCCGAAATGTTCTCTGTTTCACTCAGCAATAGAGTTGTCGGCTGTGCAATTCATAGGCCACGCTCGCTGTCATAAACTAATGAGTTTGAAGTTTGGCAATGCTTTTGCACTCGAATAGCATTGTTGCAATTTTTGTTCTAGTCCTGCATTGTTGGCCCAGCAACCAAGCCATGCTTATAGGGCGAAATAACCCTTTAGCTCCAAACAGTAACAGACCAAGAGGTGAGCGATGATTCGGGTTTGCAACGCAAAGGAAGTTGCATGTGTTGATTGTCCCCCTATTTCGTCGAGCGATAACATTTTGGCGCAGTTGGTAAAAGGACAACAACTCCTACTGTTGGCTTTTTACTTATTTCTTGTAAATTCCAAAAAAAACTGCTTAAAATGCCATTGGGAGTGCGAAAAAATAGCCTGGTCACTAAAAATGATTATTATTATCTCGGACTGAGTCCTAGTTCCCATCTTTACAGGATAATCCTAATAACCTACCTATACCGATTAAAACGAGAAATTCAATTCAAAATTCACTTGCAGACTGTGAAATACACCGCTATTTAAATAATTGTCCTTTAATATCCGACCAACGAGTAAGGACACCGCTGAAATTATCCATTTTTTATCCCCAACTGGTCGTGACCCAAAAGTCTGGTTAATCTTATTTTATTGCATTGACTCAATATCAGCCTAAACCAACCACCAGATGTTTATAGTTAATAATCTCGTTTTCTCTTCTATTTTTTTTTTTTAATTTGCCAAATTATGCTTACTAAGAATTAACAGCAAAAAAAAAAACACTTCCTTAGGATTAGGCATTTATCTATGCCGCACCGCAGCACCCTCTCTTGCCGAATCTACTTGGCAGGCAGAGTGATTCTTTAAACAATTTTGCGGGGTGAGGCGTTTTTGTTTAGCATCATAAACTGTTCCAGTTGCATGATCGTATCCACACAGTTGCTGTCCTCGAGTTTCCCTTGTGACACAGAATTTAATTAGTAAAATATTTCAATGATAATTGAAATGAAGTCCGAGCGCGGTTATTTTAGTCAATAATTGGCCTTGGCTGGCGTAGGTATTGTCGGCGTTTATATAAAATGTTTATACAGTGAAGTCGTCACTTACTGCTATTGCAGGAGTATTCCATGGAAAGAATAGTGGAAACAAGTACAAGTTTGGTTGCTTCAAAAGCCCCTCGAAGGAGCCCGTTCCAAGAGAGTAAAAAGGGTTCCACTGTCGAACTTGAGAGGTGTTCACTCCCCTCGACATTCAACTTATTTCACACCTTAAGAAACCAAAGCCACATGACTCACAAACATAACCTACGAAAACTAAAACCTTCAATTAAACGAACTTCAAAAAATTCAAACAAAGAACGTATCCCTCCCCACAAATTCGAAAGTCCATTCGTCAGAAGAGCAGAAATTTTCAATTTACCCTCATCATGCAATAAATAAATTACATGATCCCAAATAATAGAGCCCCGCATATCCAAAGCATAGGTAGCCCCTTTAGATACCTATCCAATCAACCGACTTGCTTAGAATTAGTTTGCTGCATTTTCTGGCTAAAAAAAAAACCCCCACCGGAAGGTGGTGGCTTGGCGCCAAAGGCGGCAAAGCGGAACACATGTCCTGTTCCTGGCATACAACACTCATCGCACATTGTTTCGAAATGTCCCGCCAAATTCAAGTCAGCCAAGAAAATAAAAAGAGCGAAAAACACCAAACAGACTGCCGACAAAGGAAGCTCCCGCGGTGGCTTTTCCTAAAAATTAATATGATTTCCGGGGAAATTTGATTTGTGGCTGGTACTCACTACTCACTGGTGCAGTCTGACATTGGCGTGCGAAGATAGATATACCGTGAGTGAAGTCCTGTCGATTTTCCCTTTCCTTGGAATTCGCCAAAAACACGCAATGTCTGTAGAATACATTTTATTAGACTTATCCACTCGCAGGGTGTATAAAGGGGGATGGGGGGATGTGTCTGGGATGAAAATTGCATTTTCAAACAGCGCGGACCAGACTTTAAATTCATATTCAATGTACCGCGTTTAGTTGGAGGATAATTTCCAGGAAGCTAGTTGTTTTTACATATTACCTACAACATCCTGGCGTGTTCCATACCGTTTAGAGAGGGACCGCGTATATGTTATTAGAAGAATGCATGCATTCTGCTCATTTAGACCGAGTTTCGCTAGTGATTGACTCATTCTTGGGGTGGTGTTGTGATGATTTACTAATTGGGTCCGTTCTAGACGGCAAATTGGATCCCGAAAGAGAACACTCTCCGGTGTTGGATCGCTATACGACTTTACGCCACATAAAACATGCTCCTTCGATTTGAATGTCATGTCGTAGCATTTGCTGGAAGTGTTACCCTGTTCCCTGTGGACACGTGGCACACACGCGAATAATGAGACGCAAAGTTTGCAAATTAAGCGGCAAACAAGGGGGTGATGATGTGGCGGGCGGTACATTTTTTTTGGGTTAACCGGATAATTTAACTCGGTAATGGGACAAATGTCTTGTGTCTAATGTTGTTTGGTTTTTTTGTTATTTGCTTTGAAAGTGATAACCGCCCCCCAAATTGATTTTTTTTTGTTCTACTTTCAGCTGATCCGAAATTTAGTGCACCAATTAGGAATGTAACTGTGCCAGTTGGAAGGGATGCGATTCTTACGTGCCTGGTTCATGATTTGGTGTCGTATAAGGTAAGTTGCGCATAGTTTTAAAAAAGCATGTGGAATAGTCAAATTTAGCCAAACTGTCAGAAGTTTAACAACACGTTTAGGTGTCCAAAGCTGTCAAACTATAAATATGAACGCGATTTTTAATCAAAAGACTGCTAAGAACAGCAGAGTGGCCATAAGCCCAAGAAATATAGAAATACCGTACACGTTTTGATAAGTTATTATATGAGAGAACTACTGCGCACTCAGAGGAATAGGTATATGACACTTAGCCAAGGAAGTAGGGCAAAGAACTTTATATAATGACGTTTTCGATTGAAGATAAGAATGGACACATTCAAAAACTTAGTTGTCTTAAGACGACTAGATTGGTGTGGACTAGATGTAACACAAAAACTACATTGGTCGGGAATGTCACTTTTCATACGTCAGCCACATTTATGCGGAATGCGGACTGTCAACTTAGGGGCCAGTTATAGCGATCAGTAAAATGCAACCGAAAAAATTTTCTTTTTCTTTTTTGGACCACCTAAAGGTAATGCTTGAACTCGATCTTGGTCTTAAAATGTTGCTTATGAATTATAAAGTTGGTTTATCAAAAAAAAATAAGTGGATAATGTTTAAATTTTCTACAAAAAGAATTAACAAATTTTTCTGTACGAAAAACTTTTTCTGATCAACTTCTCAGTTAATTCCACACAAAAAAGCCAAGTCATTCCACTGATATGTTTCAATTTTTTACTGTTCCATCTGTCAGGATTTTTTTTTCTGATGGAATTTAACAGTGGTGGTTGATTTGTTTGTTGTATATTGTGAAGTGTGGGTGTTTAGCAGCGAAAAGCGACTCAGTCATTTATTTAAAAAAAGTAGAATTCAAACATTTGGTATGTTTTCGCGAAATAAAAAAAATAATGCTTCACAAAATGAATTTTTCTGAAAGACTTTTTTCTGTTTGCTATGACCGCCGAAACGAAAAAAACCTCATTTTCATACTGTTCCAACTTTTTCGGTTGCTTTTTACTGATCGCTATAACTGGCCCCTTAGTACTCAGTCACGAATTTCTTGACTAGATTCGTTGGCTACCCCTTCATATCACTGTGACTGATCTAGGCCAATCAAAACTGAGTACTGAGATACATCAAGTCAGTCAGCTGTCAGAGTTAGTAAACTAGACACTTGAACGTCCAGAATTGCTCTTTCTATCAAAAAGGCGATTCTAGAAGTCCTCTTTCAATGTTTACATACTCTGTTTCATTGAAGAACAAAGTGCACTTTCAGGTCAATTCTTATTATGACAGAAGATTCTGGAACAACTGCCCCGAACTCACCACAACACTCTAGGTTCGTTCGTGTACTTTCAGCAAAAAAAAAAAATAAAAAATCTCAAATCTCAAAAATCGAGAGAGAAATCTTTCAATGTCAAAAGAAGTGCCTGACCGAATTTCTTACAAAAAGTTGAAGAAATGCCATTTTGACAGTTTCATTTGGCTCTGCCTCTGAAGTAAGTACCTTTTTCGGAGATTAAGACTGTTGAGCAAGGTTCTCTTTAAATCATTGAACTTTTTGAAAGACAATCCGCGGTACCTACTAATAATCGTTTTTAGTGTCCAGACTAAATTTTTCGAACTCACAATGGCGAAATTTTCCATACAAAATTGCATATTGTGAACTACAAAATATATAAGTTGAAGGTTAAAAATGATTATTAGTAAGGCGGAATATCTATTAAACTTACCATTTTGAATGCGCCAATTCTGGATATGTTGTAGGAGAACATTCAACTCTAACTTCTTCGTCCGCCATCGTTGAAGACAAAAATAAATAAATTTTGACTTGTCGAACTTTTGAGCTGTCACTTTGTTGTCAATTTTCATTCGGCGAGTAGAAAATTACGAAAAAATTAAAAGAGGGGAAGAGGATTTCGCTCTCATTTTTTTTCAATTTTCTCAGTTTCTTAGCAAATTTTTAATATTTTACGTTTTGCAAAAAAGTACCTGAACGAACCTTCTATCTTGTCAAATGTCAGATGATACCTTATGTTTGTTAATTCTTTAAGCTTAGTACGCTGCTTGAGCTAAACTAAATTTTAGCTGCTCTCCAACTTTTCTCTCCAAACATCAACTAAAATCCTAGCTAAATTTTGACTTAGAGAGCGCTGTGGATAAGTGTCACAAAAAAACAGCTGTTCTTCGAGACAACCTCCCTTGATTCAAAATCTGCAAGTATCCATGTCGATGGATGTTGTTCAACCTGCACCGCTAATTTTTTATGAGGACTTCCCTTTCATTTAAATGAAAGACTTTAGCTCTAGGTACGCCTCGTCGAGGTTTTTATTAAAAATTTTTATTAAAAACAATCATCTCTACACAGCAGAACAACAGAGCAGAGCGATCTGTCAAAATTTTGCTTGAAAAAAATGTCCCAACCCATTAAATGGGTGCGCTAGCTAAATTTTGGAGGGAATTTTGTGTGGGAGCTAAAATTAAGCTCGAGCAGCGTTCTAAGCTTAGAAACAAATTTTACGATTCAATGAAAAACGCCATTAAATTGGATCTTGACGTATAAATGTCAAAATAGTGATACGACAATTTTTCGAATTCACAATGGCCAAATTTTCCATACAAAATTTTATATTGTGACCTAAGGCAAAGGTTAACAATGATTAATAAATACCTACTATGTAGAAGTAGATATATACGTTCGGGTCTCTAGTTTATTCAGTTTGTGGCGAATCTGTCACGATAAATATATTCAGGTAAATTTCCTAGTCAATCACTAAACTTATGTCAAAGTGAAAATATTTGCAAAGAACTACAAGCCACTTTCATCCACAAAAGACCGTTTCCGTCAGTCACCTAATAGGTTTCCCCCGTATATTTCGAAATAAAACTGACTTTTCGCTTAAACTTAAGAACAGAATCCTGAACTGTCAAGTTAAAAAAAAACAAACAAATAGTTGTGAGAAGCCTTTCATTATGATGAGGATGTTCAAGGCTCTAGTTTAGTTAGTCTGACAGCTGTCTGACTTGAAGTTTTGAATGCCCTGTATCGATCACAAATGAAGAGTTTTTTTCAGATGACGTTTATGGATGGATAGCAAATGAATCTAGTCAAGAAAATCGTGCCTGAGTACTAATGTCGTTTTCCATTGGTTTCACTCGGGGATTCACTCATTCTGAACTCCAATGGAACAAGAAAAGTGCTTCTGGTTGAATGCAGAAATGTATTGGTGAAATGCCAAAAAATAATCTACGGCTGCTGTCAGCTGGCTTGTGTAAAATACATAAATCACACTTGTGTTAGTGCTTCTTGAGTGGATTCTGACTTCAAATCGAGAAGCGAATTTCTCTTCTCAGAATCACCAGAAGAGTATTTTTTGTGCCAATGGAACGGTTTCAGAAGTGATTTTTTCGATTCCGGACTCTCCCGGACGCTTCTTTTTGCCCAATGGAAAACGACATAAGTTGACAGTTGGCATATGTGGCTATTGGCTATCGTATAGGAAAAGTGACATTACCGACCAGTCTAGTCAACTTGACATTACTAGGTTTTTGAATGTCCATATGTCTCGCCTAAAACCAACAGTGTCATTTCTCGTTCTTATCAAATATAGAATAACCTATGCTAGAGTACGTATTCGAAAACAGTTTACAACCAGTTGCTTTATTATACTTTTTGGCTTGTTTCCTTTCACAAACACTTAACCACTTGTTAGATGCTTAAACAATTTTATTCTCCTCAATTCTCGCTAGGTGGCGTGGCTCCGAGTGGATACCCAAACGATCCTCAGCATTCAAAATCACGTCATCACTAAGAACCACCGCATCGGCATAAGTCACACGGAGCATAGAATATGGCAGCTGCGCATACGTGAAGTACGTGAATCCGATCGCGGATGGTACATGTGCCAAATCAACACCGACCCAATGAAGAGTCAAGTCGGATATCTGGATGTTGTCGTACCACCCGACATCATCGACTATCAGACGAGTCACGATACGGCGGTACAGGAGGGCCACAATGTGAGTCTGACGTGCACAGCCTCCGGACTGCCATCGCCAATTATAACATGGCGGCGGGAAAAAGACACTCCTCTGGTCTCGTCTGGTGTCAGGGAAGTCTACAGCGTTGAAGGTCCAAATCTTACACTGTACCATGTCAATCGTTATCATATGGGTGCGTATCTATGCATCGCATCGAATGGAGTTCCGCCAACGGTCAGTAAACGGGTTTTACTGGTCGTCAATTGTAAGTATAGTTGGCTAACTCTCATATATAGAAGATCAGTATAACTTCCAGATCAAATTCGCAGTTACCCCAACTCTTTGGTCGCGATATGATACAATTTACGCTGGCATTGGACAGAAGGTTGTTTTGGAATGCATCTCTGAGTCTCATCCGACATCGATCAATTTTTGGCTCAAGAATAAGGAGTTTATTCAGGGCGGAACCTATGAATCGCTGACTCTGGATAATGTGTTTAAAATCGTTATGCGACTCACAGTGCGACCGATGAAGCCGAAGGATTTTGGCGAATACAAGTGTATCGCCAAGAATTTGATGGGCGAAACCGAAAGGACTATCAATGTTTATCGTAAGTTTTGTGACGATCGTTTTGTGATGGATCGTTTTAGTTTCATTTTTGCAGATAAATCAAAAAAAGATGCACGCCAACTTCAACGAACTAGCATAGTGGATAACGAACTCATTCTGATAGAGGGTAAGTCGTTGAAAGTTTAAAGGCTACACCCTAACTAACTAGTTCATTTTACAGAGATCTTAACGGGGAAGACTGACCGAGTCCGTATGCATCAGAATTACAAAGCTGTTCTCTTTATTGCCGTCATACATTATATACATTTTGTAGAGCAATAAATCGTTAAAACAAATATCTGACGTTTTAATATGAAAGTGACAAGCAAATTCAGAAACTTTATTAAACGCAATAAACCTATAAACAATCCGACAGCACAGTCAGAATACATGCGAGCAAAAGAAAAAGAAAAACCTTAAAAATTAGAGTAACATTTTGCGTAAATTACAGAGAGCATGTGCACGACAAAGTTTTGTGTTGCACACTGTACCCCTTGGAAGTAATTTGACTTTTCTTACATTCAACAGCTGGTCGACTTTTAAACAACAAACATTCATATCATAAAACAGTGCGGGAAAAATCAATATCATCCCTCTGGTGAAGTCAATCCCGAAGGGAATTCGAATTCACATTTGCTGTCATTTGAACTCTGACGTCTCGAACGTAATAATAAAAGATGAGTTATGTCGTTTTCCATTGGGACAAAAAATCAATCTTTTTTTTGATCTAGATCACTTTTCATTTTCCATTGGGCAAAAAAAATCAATCTTTTTCCGATTCGGAGCACTTTTTGCAGATCTCGATATTTTTTCAGATCTACACATACTGCCACTTACACCAATAAACTTAGCCCAGCTGTTATACGTCAATTTAGGAAGTTTGTTTTCAAAACAATTGTGCAAAGTTTCGTGAAAACCCAAATAAAGAAATACTATACTCTGTCCAACAAAAATTGTCAGTACAGGCCTTATGGAGGAGCTTTTTTTCTACCAGTGGTGCCTGTAGATACTCTCACGGCATTCAAACACAAGAATTGCCACTGAAATAAAAACCAAACCACTGTCATACCAAGGAATTGTTGTTGTCATTTTCCTAAAATTTGGCAAGGAGCTCACTGCAACCACTCTGCCACACAACTGCAGGCAGAATGAATGAATGATCGCTTGTGTTCGCTTGCAGTGTGTGTGACTGAAGCACATCAGAAGAGTGTTACCATGTGTACAATGAAAGGATATCATCAAGGGTTTTTCTATGGATTTTGTCAAAGAACTTTCGGTTTTCGTGCTTTTGAGAACGAATTTTTATGTGGAGTGTTACCATTCGGTGTTAATTTGTTTGTATTTCTGAAGGATGAAATAATATTCAGTTAAAATATTTTTTTCAATGTTGTCTTTTAGAAAAAGGTTTATTCGTGAAGTGTTTTAATGCATTCATTTCATTAACACGTAGTGATATTGTTTTTTTTGCGATATCGTATTAAATATTTTAATATACAACTCTAAGTTCCTACATATTTTCAGCCCTAGTCGTGAGGGAAAATTTCTGCATAGTTGGGTACAAATGAGCACATGGGTAGAGCACACATTTTTGTTATATTTTTGCATATTTGTCATCAAATAGTTTTTCACACTAAAATATAAAAATGACCAAGCAGGTAAACCTATACTACTGGGTACTACTGGGAATATCCTACCCTCACGGAAAAAGGAAATAGATAAACGGAATTTATTTCGTTCAGCAATATTTTTATTTTAAATTGGAATATGGTAACCCCAACAGGTTTTCTCTCTGAGTTATTGTGAATTTTCATACAAACTACGGCAACCCTGTGAGAGCTTTAAAGAGGGACAGATTTATGTAAGTCATTGCAACCAGACTGAGAGACAAACATCCTATCTTTCCTGTACTGACAATTTTTGTTGGACAGAGTATAGCCATGGATATCATGGACATCAATGAATTATTTTATTACTCGTTGAATTCTCCAACCGGATCATCTGATTTTCCACCAAAACTATTCCATTTTTATCTACAAAAGGGAAAATTGTTCAAATTGAAATCCATATTTACGATTTTTCCAAAAATGAATGCAATTTGAACAGCTGATAATGCTGTCAAATAACGCACTAATACATTTACAAAAGCAGAGCAATTTCGTTGCATGTTCCATTTGCCGGGTAAAATCTGAGATCTGAAAAAGATTTCTGGTGGTCCCAATGGAAAACGACATTAAAGTCTTTGCTCAAATCTTAAAGTCGACTGGATTGGTCTGGATTAGATGTAAATTGAACGTAAAAACGAGAAAGGATACTTTTCATACACCACATATGCGAACTGTCAACTTAGTAATCAGTCACGTGCGATAGGTCTGTTGGACCCAAGGCCTAGTTTCACAACCATTCGTTTTGTGTGAATTTTCATTTTTGGGACAAATAGAAGGGATCTACAATTTTACGACAAGTCCAAACGGCTATTTGAGAAGCTCTTTAATGACAGTTTTACTTTCGGATGTTTGTCAGACGTTCGCTATAGGTGGCGCAGTGGAAAAAAACCTTAAAGGCTGGTACGCTGTTCAAGTAAAGTGAAATATTCACTCCTCTCCAAGAAATTGCTGTGAATGTCTGTGATTGCCGAAATGTCAAAAATTTAATGCGACGGACAATAAAAACCAAGTGAAATAGCAAGTAACGCCCTCTACATATCACTTTTTGAACATTTATTTTTCACTTCAACAGCGTACTGCCTGGTGAAATTTTCACTTGAAAAGTTCATTTTGACATTTCGCAGTGAAAAATTTGTATGAAAAATTTCATTTCACTCCAACAGCGTTTACCAGGCTTAAGATGTAATTTGGTTCTTTCGGGATTCGAACCTGAGACCCCTCGCTTAGTAGCCCAACACACTAACTCTAAGCCACTACGCCCCCATTAAGTCAGCAAGCTGTCAGACTTACTTAACTAAATACTTAACTGGTTACACAATTATACGTCTAATTTGTGTATGCTTACTGAAGCCGGCTAACTAGCTTATGCCCTCGTCTTATGCTTAAGCGAGGATTAAAACCTCAAGTGAATTCACCTGAAAGTGAAATATGCAAAAAGAAGTTTCGAAAGTAGCGAAAATTCGAATTCGTCTAAAATTGTTTGAAGGTAGAGTTGCGAATGGTCGGATACCTAGTTCATTGTTCATGTAAAAAGTCAACTAGGTTTGTCTGGACTAGGACTACGAACGAGTTGACTAATCAACATGAATTGTTGGTATTCTCGAGGTTTATATTGAATTTTGACAACTTTTTGGACTACATTTGTCGGATACGCCTACACAAATGTCAAAATTTATGCACGTTACCATTATGGGCCAATAAACACTGTAATACATTAAGTCAATCAGCTGTCATACTTACTAAACTAGTAATCCGAACGTACCCAATGGTTATATGAGAAAATTTAAAATTAAAGATGCCGGCGGTATGGATTCATCAAGACTCTATTGTGAATTACCGTGGACTACCTAACTACTAGTTGAGTGACACTTTAAATAAACAAAAAAGCTTCAATGCATTTATGAACACGGCCATAATCTGTCAATTTTGTGGAAAAAGCGCATTCAGGGGCGCATACAGTTGTTTTTTTTAAGGCGCCAGTAATGATACAAGTAGCTTGGATGTCTTTAAAGGGTTTGTGACAACAAAATTGTCCCAGCAGGTGCGTACTAATGAACTGCTGAATTGAGAAGCTTTTTCATGACAATAATAACTTTGCTTAATGATGTCAGACAAAAGTGGAAACAGTCTTATTGGGTAGTTTGTTATTTTTAAGGTTCACTGGAAGACACTACGTTTTCGTGTCGCATAATCAAGGCTTTTCAAAAGGAGCCCTTCGTTTAAATTTCTTGTAGGTCACTTGTAGCTGATTTGATATAAAAAATGTCGCCATTGTGAATTCGTAAAATTAAATTTGGTGACTAATATGATTTTTAGTGAAGCCCATAGCCCACAAACTTGGCTACTCTGTTTTATCTGCTTCGGATTTACCAAAAAATGTAAAACTAGTTACCATCAAAAAGATGTCACTGGGGGGCCCGTACAGCGCCCAAAGCTCTTGTAATCACCCAGTGCGACCATGAAGAATTGAACCAATTATCCTTGTCAAAGGATATATTACCCATACACACATACAACTTGTCGTTGTCAAGAGAAGCGCTTTTGCCGCGTATCCTTTTGCTCTTTTACGTCTGCTGCAGTTTTGCTACGTGGGATTTTGTAAACTAAAAACATTTATTTTAAGTTTGTTTTATTGAATTTGCGATTTTAAAATAATGTCATCTGATGAAGATTCATCTGACATTGACGAGAAAACAAAAATCGAATTAGAAGATCAAAAACTCATCGAAATTGTTAAACAACACAGTCCTCTGTACGACACCAATCATTGTAAATATGAAGACCGGCGTAACAGGGGTAAACTTTGGACGGAAATTGCCGAAAAAATGCAACTAACCCGTGAGTATTGTTTTTATAGCTGCTTTTATGATTTGCCATCATTTCGCTATGCTTTCATTTGCAGCAATCCATTGTAGAAAAAGATGGGCTGACATACGGTCAAACTATCAGAGATCTCTCAAGAGACATGCAGTACAACAAGCAAATCCTAATCGAAAGTACAACAGAACGAAAGAATTCAAGTTCACAAAACAACTCGAGTTTTTGCGTGGTACCTTGGACTTGGAAGATAAGAATTCCACTTCTACTACTGTCCGCACACTTGATGAGAGTTTAAAATTTGACAAATGCTGTCAAACTGAGGCGATAGGCAGCGATGCCGAAGATGTGGATGACCCCGAGTGCATAGAATTAGAGTACCCAGAAGAGGAGCAAGCACCAGACATTGAGGAACCTGAACCAGAAGTTGAACTGGAACCAGAACCTGAGCCGGAACCAGAACCAGAAACAGAACCAGAACCTGAAGAAAATACAACACAGCAGTTTGATGCAGCTACTTACCTGCAATATTTAGAATAAAAAGAACCACCGGTGAGGTGTCACTATTTCAAAGTAAATTACTAAACCACAGACAAGGGAACGCCAAGTAAATAAATCGATTTTTTAAACTTTATGTTGCATTTCCTTACGTGGCACAACATCATGCAGATCTCCTGGCTTTATAACCCCCACCTCATGCAAAAACATGCATTTCTCCGCATCAGCGAAGGAAATTCATGTCAAAAAATCATTTAAGCAGAAAATACCCGAGCAATTTAGACGCTCACCAATCCACTCAAGTATCAAATGCAGTAGCAGTTACACTCAGCTTTATTTGCAACGTCTACCTTCCAAATTACAATACATAATCAGAATCACTATCATTATCATCATCCTCGTCGGACTCTGCCCTTTTCCGTCGTGTCTTCTTCACCTCCTGCTGCTCTTCCTCAGCCGCTACAGTCTTCGACTCGCCCTGCGACCTATGATGGAACACAAACGAAACACATTTACTTGTCGTCCATGCCTGCGCGAGAACGCTGTCCGGCAGACCCTTGTTATTCGAGCAGTGATACCATTGCGATAAATGCGATGTGCAGTCGGTGTCCTCCGGCGGCGGCTTTATCTGAATGTTGTTGATGCAACGTTTACACTTGAATCTGCAACAAAAGAAGTCATACTAAGGAGGAACACAAAACCGCTCACCTTAGCCTGAACTTACTTATCATGTGTGTCCGAAACGGTGTCCTTTTCAAAGCGAAACAAATCCTTGAGGTCGTCTCGCGAGAAGTGTTTCTCCGAACTCTCATTATTGTCAATGATCGCACTGGAAAGTGACTTCTTGTGCGTCTGTCGCTGTAGGATTTTCTCCTCAATCGATCCAGTCTGGAATATGAATTGCTTCAGCAATGAAACGGCAATCTATACGTGTGCAACTCACCGCAACCAATCGATAAATGAAACACGGCTTCTTTTGCCCATCACGCCACACGCGAGCCATTGCCTGCTCGTCGTTGGCTGGATTCCAATCGGGATCGAACATAAACAAACGATTGGCCCCGATCAAATTCAGTCCACAGCCGCCGGCCTTGGAGCTCAGCATGAAGATGAAACAGTCCGACGTGGGATCGTTGAATAGATCGACAACTTTGGACCGTTTTTTGATTGTCATCGTGCCGTCAAGTCGGACATACGAATATTTTCTACACAAACAAAAAATTGAAGTAACAATCGTCAGCACAAAAGAAAGTCTCAAGTGAAGTACCTCTTCCTCGACAGCCTCTCAAATAAGTCCAACGTTTGCGTGTAGTTCGATATGAGTACAACGCGGTCGTCTGAATTGGCTTTGATTGAGGCCAACATGAAGTCCAGGAGCATAAATTTTCCACTCAACTCGGGATTTATCTCTCTGGAGAGAAAGGTTTGTTTTTAGAACACTAAAACTCACGTAGAAAAGCGACAAACAAACTTAAAACAGGGACGACGCTTGTGGGGTCTATTACGCGGTGGAGAAAGCGAATCATACAAAAAACATCAATAACTTACTTGGGATTATAGTTGCTGGGCAAGACATTTTGCGAGTCCTCAAAGCCATGCTCCCTGGCGAGTATCTTTTCGTAGATCAAATCCGGATGATTGCACAGCTTCTTCAACGTTGTAATATCGGCCAGAGCCGTCAGTGCTGTGCCACTCTTCTCCTCAGAGTTATCTGAAGGAATTCACCAATCAAACTCACCTCCACATGCGACAAACTCAACTTACCCGCCAGATTCCTGCGAATTTTGTCAGACCGCAAGAAGTTGTTGTACAACTGCATCTGCACCGCTGTCAGTTTGGAGCAGATAACCATTTCAAACTTGACCGGCAGGTATTTGGTCAGTATTTGATTTGTGCGGCGAATAATGCACTGATTGACGACGCCAATCAATTCCTGCGTCTTTGCCAGAGCTCGCTCTCGCTCAGCATCAGATGAATCGGTGTTCTGGCCGCGCAAGATCGGATTCTCGTAGGCTCTCTTGAAATCATTCGCCGAACCCAGCATGTTCGGATTCACAAAGTTCACCAAACTGAAGTATTCAGTTAAATCGTTTTGGATGGGCGTTCCCGAAAGGAGTACTCGACGTTTCGTCTTCAGTCCCATCAACGCTTGATATGTTTGGTTTTCGCTGTTTTTCAGGCGGTGACCTTCGTCGCAGATAACTATCCCCACCTCAGATCGATTGAGTATTTGCGAGTAAAGGCGAAACGTTTCGTAGCTAATTAGTAGAACCGGAGTTCCGCAGCGCTGATTTGTGTTTGTGATGTATTGCTCGAGGCTTTTTGTGGTCTCCTCCTTGGAACCACTGTCAATTGCGAGGCAATGCAGGCGCCCGTGCAGCCATTTAGCGAACTCTTTTTCCCAGTTCTTCACCAAAGAACTGGGCGAGACTATAACCGCCTTTGAAATAG
The DNA here is from genome assembly GCA_936431705.1 of Cheilosia pagana. Lineage (NCBI taxonomy): Eukaryota > Metazoa > Arthropoda > Insecta > Diptera > Syrphidae > Cheilosia > Cheilosia pagana. The sequence continues at coordinate 6,709,795 of OW386169.1, forward strand.
TCGGCTTGCAGTCTGGACTTTGACGCAGCAGTGACCAGACTAGTGTTACACATTGCAGCGTCTTTCCCAGTCTGAAATGGGGACACAAAAAAGAGAACTTATTTGCTGTTAAATATTTACAACTTACCCCATTTCATCGGCCATAATGCACCCGTGGAAGTCGCCCTTATTTCCCACAACACAGTCGTACATGAACTTCACTCCCTCCCGCTGATGTGGACGCAAAATGTTACTAAGCAGCGGATCAACAACTACGTGGACCAGAATTTTACTGGTGTCCGTTGTTAAACGATCGTGTTCGGAATATTGCGGGGGTTCGTACAAGACCAGAGCATTGCAAGCGAAGGGGTCGTGAAGAGCTCTTCGGACTGTGGTCCTACGAATGCCCAGGCATCGATTGCTGTTGTAATCTGGGACATAATCAGCAATTGGCACTTTGAATGGACGCGAGAGTATCTTTGCAATGGCCTCTTCATATTGGGACTGAGACTGTGGCATCTGCGAAAGATTAACAACGTTTTCGGTGCTCTTGCATGATCTCTTTCGTTTGTTTTGAAACGGGGTGACAAATGTGTTGCTTCCACATTTCGCAGATGATTGGCTTGGTGCCAAACTTCGACGCTAGATAAGGGATTTTTAATATAACATAGTAATATATGAGTACATATTACATGTGCTTACCATTCTTGTTAAAAGGGAACAAAAATAAACATTATTATTATTAATGCGCGAAATTCAAGTTCATATTTGAAATGCGAACTTTCAAAACAAAGATCTGTCATCGAATTTGTGCGCTCTATTGTGAATGTGCGTTTGTTAGCTGGGTTGTTCGAATTTTCGGCGACACAGGAGGGGTATTTAAAACGCATCCAGTAATTTGGTTTTTTTCGCTTCTATTTCCGCTCACCGTGAGATAATCAATCATTCGAATCTATTTTCCTTTTATCTAAACGCTGTTCGAGTGAAGTGAAATTTTCACTCCTCTCCAAAAAGTGCTATGAAATTGGAAGTGAAATTTTCACGCCGAAATGTCAAAAAATTTAATGTGACGGACAATAAAAGCCAAGTGAAATAGCTTGTAACGCCCCCTACAAATCACTTTTTGAACAACTATTTTTCACTTTAACAGCGTACTGCCTGGTGAAATTTTCATGTGAAAAGTTCTTTTTGACATTTGAAAAATTTGTATGAAAAATTGGATTTCACTCGAACAGCGTACCAGCCTTAACAATAGGCGTTTTCTTTCTTTTACCCGCATGATCTACATAGATCATTGATTTCCATGGTTTACAACAAAAGAACGAGATCCAACTGTTGTTGTAAACCATGGAAAGAAAGGATCTTTGTCGATCAAGTGGGTAAAATAAAATCACGCCTAATAAATATGCAGTAGACCTTCAAATAAAATCAATTATATAACGACGGGAATTCACTCAAATTTCCAATTCATAATTATTGTGAGTTGTGCATAAAAAAAATTGCACAATAACAGCATTCCATTGTAGTTCAAATCCTCTTTTGCCTGCCAAAAACCATGTTAATGTGTCAGTTTGATTTAGGAAGTCCTAGCGACCTTTCTCATAAAGAGGCATTCAATTTTTGTACATCTCTGTCTATCCATTCACAATAAAATCCACTGAACTACAAATGGACATCTTCCTCTTCGAAATCAGCAACCATTATATTTCTGCTCTCGCTCACTCACTCGCGGTCAACTTCGAAAGAAATTTCTTCGATGGACTTTTTCAAAATGGCCGTACAAGTCGATATCGGTGGAAGTGTCTTTTCAAGTTCTGCCAAAGCAATAATTCACACTAAAAACTAAAAGAAAAACAACATCAAATCAGTTCCCGCAAAGTGCATTCAAACCTACTCCACTCAAGAACATAAATAAATAATAAACAATAAAATAAACTTTACGATCGAAAAGGAAGAAGGAAAAAAAAATTTCAATTCAGCTCCGAATTTCTACAGTGAAAATTTCTCTCTTTCCCCCATCTGTATGTGACTCTTTTTGTGTGCGTACCAGCAGCCTAGCGTAGCTTCGAAAAAAAAAAATTTTTTTGCCAGCCGAATGTCGAATCACAAAATGGCGTCGAAGATGAAAAGTTGAAAAGGCCATTGGAAAATTTGCTTTGTTGGAGATTTTTGGAATTTTTCAAAATAAAAACCTCTAAAGTGCACAAAACTCACAAAAATTAAGTGGAAAATCTTGCGAAAATTGTGTTTCATCAATTAGATTGGATTTTTCCTCAATGTTTAATGTCTGCGACTAAGAAAATTGATTTTCTTCAATTATATCATGAGCCAGGTAAGATATTTTATGTTTAAAATTAGTCTAAAACTAGCTTAAATTGAATAAAACTACGTTTTTCGGATTGCCCATGGTTTGTCGAGTGTTTTGTGATTGCTAGAAAATACTGGGTGTGGTTGATAATTGAGATTTTTACGTCTTAACAATTGCCAACTTCTATCGCTGATTCTAAGAGTATTTTTATAAATAAAGCTAAATAACCAACTATCCTTGATTGTTTCATTGTTTTCTTCGTGGATTTATAATCTGGAGGATTTTCTCCGTCCGGAGATGTTGAATTTTTGAAAATCCATTGGGGACCCATTTTCGCAATTTTAACTTGAAATGTAACAATAAATCTGCTTTTCTGGCTAATTCCCGCCAAAATGAGGTCCTTTTCCGTGGTTTTGTACGTTTTTCGGCCAAGATTTTGATTGCGTAACAGGCTTTTCACAGTACGTAGTTTGGTTGGATTTGTCCAACTTGTGGTCGGGTTTTTGCTGATTTTAGTCCAGAAAACGGTCCCACAACATTGTTTTGATCGACAGCCGGTGTTTTTGTTTATTTCAAGGAAAACGATGAATCCTTCAATAGCGTTGGATCGGAGGAAAACGAAGATACCCGCGAAAATAACAACTTATCGGGCAGTAGCAGCTCGTCCGGATCAGAAAGGTGGGTTATTTTGACCATTTTTACCCCAGATTTCGGTTAATCTGTACGGTGGATGGTCTTCTTGTTTACAGTGATTCGGATAGTTCATCGTCCAGTTCGGGAGGATCAAGTGATCGTAGTTCACGCGGGGCAGCATCTCCAATACCGGCAACTGAAGCCATTCACGGAAATGATGGTGTCAATCCCGAACAGAATAACTTTAACCACCAAGTGGAAGCACAACAAGATAATACCAAGACGAATGGGTATACCGAGGAGGAGGAAGACGAGGACGACGACGATTCCGAGGGGGAGAATACAGCGGTAAACGGTGATAAGGACACGTCGCATTCCAATGACACGGACGAAGATGACGATGACGAGGTCAAAGAAAGCGATGATGACAACGAGAACGGCCGCAATGCCGATCAGCGTGCCAATAACAATGTCAACGACTCGTCTGCTTCGGAAAAGTCAGACAAGTCATCCTCCTCGGCACAGTCGAGCAGTGTAAGTTCCTTCCAAGGAGATTAAACGCATTTTTTTAATGAGATTTGTTCGTGGTTTAGGACGATCATGAAGACTATCGGCCGAAGAAGCCAGCTAGAATAGCGCGAAAGCCTCCGCCGCCGGCACCTCAAAAGAACGTCAAAAAGAAGAAACAAAAGTAAAGGATTCTACTCTCCGGAAGTGGGTTTTGTGAAAGTGTTTACGTATTTTTTTTTCTTTCCTTCAGTTGGGAATCGGAGAGCAGTGACAGTGATGATGACAGCGATCGCAGTTCCGGCAGGAGGAACAACAGAAAGCAGAAGCGGAAAAAGGCCCACTACTCGACCGATGACAGCGATGACGATAGCAAAAGGTGAGTTTCGTTCAGTATTTGTCAGTATTTGTGTCTTTCTTTGACAGCTTTAAAGAGTTTTTGAAGCATTTGATCTGTTGTTGTGTCAAATTTGACAGTTTCCGCAGGTAAGTGGTTGGTCTTAAGCAAGATCTGTTGGGGGTTATAGAAACGTTCGTTAAGTTTGCTGGTACAAATGACAGGTGCTTTTTTCGTCAATTTGTGTTTATATTACTTTTTTTTAAACTCTCAACATCGTCAAAGATCTTGAGGTCCTTGGTTCGTTAAGTAACCGGTGAACCACGACAGGAGCCTACTCCAGCTTAAGCCAACGTGCGATTACAATGAAATCGTGGGTCATGATCATGAGTGAGGATAACTGTGAGGATAGATTGTCTTTCATTTTGACAGTAGCTTAAGCCCACAAAATTTTATAATGACAGTTGATGACATTTATTTTTATTTTGATTCTTAAAGTGTCCGTTCTGAGTCCTAGAACTTTTTAGACTTTGACTTTAATCTTTGACATTTCTGTGTTTTTTTTTTTAGTGAATTACTAGTTAAAAGTTTTTCGTTAAGTCAACTGTCACTGGTTACAATAATGAAAGTTGAATATTTTTTTTTATTTTTCCAACGTTTCTGATTTATAAATCATCATTTGTTTAACAAAAAGTGAATACTAACTTTATCTTCATGGATCACCCGTGCATTTCTAACCTCACTTCTGTTATTGTTGATTTATGTGACCATTTTTAAAAAGTTTACAAAAAAGTGTTGCGGTCTAAGTTTGCAGCAATGTCAAAGAATAATTTTCAACGCAAGTCAGTCATACATTCATGGTTGTGCATTAAATTTTAAATTAAATTTAAATTGTAAAGGCGTATCCCTTTGGAAGTGCAAAATATCCGTGCAACTAATGCTAAAATTGACTGACACATTCCTCACTTGCTTCTAAAGGGTTTTTAAAACAAAAACGATTTTGGATATCAATGAAATTCTTTATTCCTGTGAAAGTGCGTTCGATGCCATTGTGTATGGAACTAGATTTCTTTTGCATGGCCACCACGGGCACGCTTGCAGAAGTCCAGACGCTGAACCCAATTTTTGACGCTTTTCAAGCATAAATCGGCTGATACTGCTGCAATTTCACGTTCGATATTCGAACGAAGTTCATCAATCGTCGCTGGCTTGTTGGCATAGACCATAGACTTGACGTAGCCCCACAGAAAATAGTCTAACGGCGTCAAATCGCACGACCGAGGCGGCCAAGCGACTGGACCATTTCGTGAGATAACACGTTCTCCAAAATTGGTTTACAATAAATTGATTGTGACCGTCCTGTTGGAACCACATGTCCTCCAAGTCCGCATCATCTAATTGGGGCCAAAAATATTCGGTTATCATTGAACGGTAGCGATTCCCATTCACAGTAACGTGCCGGTCTTGATCATCACGGAAGAAGTACGGCCCAATGACGCCGCCGGCCCATAAACCACACCAAACCGTAATTTTTTCGGGATGCAATGATGCCTCATGGAGTACGTGTGGATTGCTGAATGACCAATACCGCATATTGACGAAGCCATTCAGCCAGAAATGAGCCTCATCGCTGAAGATGATTTTCGGATTTAACGTTGAGGCCACTGACTCCGTTCTTGGCTCGTATATCTTTCCATCATGAAATGGCAAACCTTACTGAAGAGAAATGTCAAAAGAGCGGCAAGAAATTCGGCATCGTTTGCTGTGCCTGTCGCTCTACTTTTGTAGCGTCCCTGTTGAAAAACCCTTTACTTTCATCATGTTTTAAAGTAGCTCTTATTTTCGTCACTTATTTTATAAGCAACATTTGTGAAAGATTATTCGCAAAGAGTCCAACTCCATCGATCGACTGCTGATCTTTCTATGGATGTTATTCGAGAGACTAGAGGATCCTTAATTGACAGTGAGATGACTTTAACTTTAAGTAAAACAGCAACAGTTTGATAAATCAGTTTAAAGTTTGATTTATTTTTAATACTTCGACTTAATTTACACTAACGCATCCCATCGCCCCGCCCCCATCGCTCCATCTAAACACAAATTTGCCCAGTGTATGTAACAACGCGTCTAAAAGTCACCTGATTCCTCTGAGTCATCTACAACTGGTAAGTTTGATGTATGTAAAGTTTTAAGAGCATTTCGGGTTTGTGAACAAGAAAATCCCGATGTGTCATGGTAAACTTTTAGTACGAAAAACATCGCCATTGCAATCTTGAACCAACGTCAACGAATTTTACACAACACAACTGCATGTAAACAATAAATACATGTGTACATTTGTGAAGTTTTGTATGATCTGAGAATGGATGTCCGATGCCAAGTGTTGCGACCAGAAACTCAACTGAAACTCGGTTTAGATCTCTTTCAAGCAAATCAATTTTTTAAGGTTAACTGCGTCGATTTAATTGTACTTGGACAGATCTCACAGATCTTCTCACAAACGACTCCCCCTCACTCTGGTTGAGCGAAATTCCGCACACACCCTTTTCTAACTGATTTTCCATTTCCGTTTTTTTGCCACTTTCAGATTTGCTACGCGGAGAACAGCAGCCGCCGTCAGCTACAAAGAAGCCAGCGAAGATGAGAAAACCGATTCCGAAGATCTGGTCGAAGTCGACTACATTGGCGATGAGGCCATCCAAGCGGCGGCCGATGCCGAGGAGGAAAAATGCGAAACCATTGAACGCATAGTGGCGCGAAGAATCGGAAAGAAGGGCGTCACAGGCAACCAAACGACCATCTATGCGATCGAAGAGAACGGCGATCCGAACGAGGGTGTGAACGAGGACGACACCGAAAACACCGAGGTGCAATATCACATCAAATGGAAGGGCTGGTCGTACATACACAACACGTGGGAGTCGGAGAACTCGCTGCGCGACCAAAAAGTCAAGGGCATGAAGAAGCTGGACAATTTCATCAAACGCGAACAGGACATTGACTACTGGCGGAAGTATGCCGGTCCAGAGGACATTGATTACTTTGAATGCCAGCTAGAGCTGCAGAATGATCTGCTCAAGAGTTACAATAACATTGATCGAATAATCGCGAAGAACGACAAGCCCGACGGAGCCTGTGAATACCTCTGCAAATGGCAATCGCTGCCATATGCCGAAGCGACCTGGGAAGACGCTAGTCTAGTGATGAAAAAATGGCAACAAACGGCCAAAGAGTTCACCGATCGTGAGCTGTCAAAGTGTTCTCCGTCGCGGCACTGTAAGGTGCTGAAAAATCGCCCGAAGTTCTCCAAGATGAAGAATCAGCCGGATTTTCTGGGCGAGGGTTTGGTGCTGCGCGACTATCAGATGGACGGATTGAATTGGCTGATTCACTCGTGGTGCAAGGAGAATTCGGTGATCCTGGCGGACGAGATGGGCCTGGGAAAGACGATACAAACGATTTGCTTCCTGTACTCGCTGTTCAAGTCGCACCATTTGTATGGACCGTATTTGTGTGTCGTGCCGCTGAGTACAATGACGGCGTGGCAGCGAGAGTTCATACTGTGGGCGCCGGACATGAACGTGGTCACTTACCTGGGCGATGTCAAGTCGAGGGAGATGATTCGCCAGTTCGAGTGGCAGTTTGACGGATCGAAAAGGCTGAAGTTTAATACAATCCTAACCACGTACGAGATAGTTCTGAAGGACAAAGCGTTTCTGGGCAGCCTGCAGTGGGCGGCCCTGATGGTCGACGAAGCGCATCGCCTGAAGAACGACGATTCGCTGCTGTACAAGAGCCTCAAGGAGTTTGACACCAATCACCGGCTCTTGATCACGGGCACCCCGCTGCAGAATTCCCTGAAGGAATTGTGGGCCCTGCTGCATTTCATAATGCCGGAGAAGTTCGACACGTGGGAGAACTTTGAAATCGAGCACGGCAACGCCGCGGATAAGGGTTACACGAGCCTGCATCAGCAGCTGGAGCCGTTCATACTGCGGCGCGTGAAAAAGGACGTGGAGAAGAGTCTTCCGGCAAAAGTGGAGCAGATTTTGCGCGTGGAAATGACCTCAGTTCAAAAGCAATACTACAAGTGGATTCTAACGAAAAACTTCAACGCGCTGCGCAAAGGAGTCAAAGGTTCGACGAGTACGTTCCTAAACATTGTGATTGAGTTGAAGAAGTGTTGCAACCATGCGGCACTCATACGGCCGTCCGAGTTTGAATTGGCCGGCATGCTGCAGGATGAGGCGCTGCAAACGCTGCTGAAGGGCTCCGGCAAAATGGTATTACTCGATAAGCTGCTGTGTCGTCTGAAGGAGACCGGTCACAGGGTGCTGATCTTCTCACAAATGGTTCGGATGCTGGACATTTTGGCCGACTACTTGCAGAAGCGGCACTTTTCATTCCAACGTCTCGACGGCAGTATAAAGGGTGAAATGCGACGCCAAGCGCTGGACCACTTCAACGCCGAGAACAGTAGCGACTTTTGTTTCCTGCTGTCGACGCGGGCGGGCGGTTTGGGAATCAATTTGGCAACTGCCGACACTGTGATTATCTTTGATTCCGATTGGAATCCACAGAATGACCTGCAAGCACAGGCCAGAGCTCATCGAATCGGTCAGAAGAATCAGGTGAACATCTATCGGCTGGTGACGGCGCGATCCGTGGAAGAGAACATCGTGGAGCGGGCGAAGCAGAAGATGGTCTTGGATCACTTGGTTATCCAGCGAATGGATACGACGGGTAGAACGGTCTTGGATAAAAACAGCTCCTCGAACACGACGCCCTTCAACAAGGACGATCTGTCGGCGATCTTGAAGTTCGGTGCGGAAGAGTTGTTCAAAGACGAGCAGGAGAACGACGACGATCTGGTGTGTGATATCGACGAGATTTTGCGGCGCGCCGAGACGCGCAACGAAGATCCCGAGATGCCGGGCGATGACTTGCTGTCGGCGTTTAAGGTCGCCAGTATTATGGCGTTCGAGGAGGAGGCTGATCCGACATCGATCGATGCAAACCAAGACGCAAACAACGAAGACACAAAAGACTGGGACGACATAATCCCCGTGGACTTTCGAAAGGTAATCGAAAGCGAAGAGCGGAACAAGGAAATGGAAGACTTGTACCTGCCGCCACGTCGAAAGACGGCCAACATGAACGCAGGCGACACGCCACGCCAGCGGAAGAACAGCAAGAAAGACGACTCCGAATCGGAGGACGCCAGCGATGCGAGCGGTGACGATCGACCCAAGAAAAGAGGTCGTCCGCCTGTGAAGGAGAAAATCCAAGGCTTCACCGACGCCGAGCTGCGTCGCTTCATTAAAAGTTACAAGAAATTCCCCTCCCCGCTGACCAGACTAGAGGCTATTGCATGTGATGCGGAGCTGCAGGAAAAGCCCTTGGCCGAGCTGAAGCGAATAGGACAGATGTTGCACGATCGTTGTGTTCAGTTTCTGGAGGAGCACAAGGACGTCGACCTGCCGAAAGCAGCAGTGGCGGCGGCAACAGCAACCAATGGCGAGGAGGCGGCAAAGCGAAAAAGTCGAGCTACGTACTCGGTGAAATTCGGCGGGGTGTCGTTCAACGCGAAAACCCTGCTCTCGTGTGAGGAGGAGTTGAAGCCACTCAATGAGATTATTCCAGCCTCAGCGCAAGAACGTCTCACGTGGCAGTTGGGGGTGCACACGCGGCCGGCCAACTTCGACGTCGAATGGAACATCGAAGAGGACTCCAAGCTGCTGTGTGGCATCTACCAATACGGCATCGGTTCGTGGGAGGCAATGAAAATGGATCCATCGCTAAACCTGACCGAGAAGATTTTGCCCAACGACACCAAGAAGCCGCAGACGAAGCATTTACAATCGAGAGCCGAATACCTGCTAAAGATCATAAAAAAGAACGTCGAGCTGAAGAAGGGCGTGCAGCGACAGAAGCGAACGAGAAAACCGAAAGAGCCGAAAGCGGAGGTGAAGAAATCCAACTCAGAGTCAAATGCCGCCGAAGACGTATCGCTGGGCGCTACAGATGCGGACAAGAAGCAAAAAGCAAAGGACTCTGTCGAAGGGGCCGCAGCGGATGCAGCAGATGCCTCAGCGGGTAAAGTAACAGCCAGCAATTCGGAGGACGCTCCGAAGAAGGGTAAAACAAAACGCTCCAACAAGGAGCAGAAGAAGTCGAAAAAGAAGGGTTCCGAGAACAAACCGATGCACTTTACGGCGAACAATGAGCCGCGTGCCCTCGAAGTACTCGGCGACTTGGATCCGAACATCTTCAACGAGTGCAAGGAGAAGATGCGACCTGTCAAGAAGGCGCTGAAAGCACTGGATCGCCCCGATTCGACGCTCTCCAATCAGGAACAGGTTAACCACACCCGCGAATGCCTCCTAAGCATAGGCAAGCAGATCGACGTCTGTCTGAACGAGTACAAGGACGCGGACAAAATCAAGGAGTGGCGCAGCAACTTGTGGTATTTCGTATCGAAATTCACCGAATTCGACGCCAAAAAGCTCTTCAAACTGTACAAGCATGCGTTGAAGTTGAGCGAGGAGGACGGCAAGAAGAAAAAATCAGCTAGTGCCACATCAAAGGAGCAGGAGAACGGAACGACATCCTCGAAGACTGGCAAGAGTCCCGGCAAGCGAAAGAAGAAAGACAAGGACAAAGATGCTGCGACTAAAAAACAACCAGCCGACGGCAGTGCGAAGCAGAAGAAACGTTTATCGGCGCCAACGACGCCGAGCCTCAATGCGTTGTCGGACTCGCCGTCCAAGCGGAAGCGCAACGAAAGCGAGGGCGATTCGAAGGCCTTCAAGCGGGCCAACACCGAGGCGAGGTGAGTTTTTTTGTTTTTTTTAGCTGCGTTTTCTTTCGATTCTATTCTTTCCAAACGTTTTGCTTGAAGAAATCGTGAGAGTCGTGAAAAGGACGAACGCAAGAAACGCGACGACTACTTTGCCGGCTCGAACAATCCCGAGACGCCCAACCGTGATAGAAGAAACTCAATAACATCACCTTCAACGCCAAATAGCCGCACGCACCCGGGCTCAAGTCAGCGAATGCCCGGCTATCCAGATGGTCGAACGAATTCGCCGTTTGTCGAATCGGATCGATGGAGTCACAGAGATGGGTGGGTTTTGGTTTTTTTTTTTTAATATTAATAATAAATATTAATAAAATTATTTTGTAGCCGGTATGGGCCGGGTGATTTTAAAAGGGGCAGCGGTAGCGAACGTTACGACGCTTATGGCGGGAGAACAACTCACTCGCACGGCTACCACAGAGACCATCGGGATCGCGACAGAGATCGAGATAGGAGACCCGAGAAACGAAGGTGAGTTGTACAAGCCGTTTAAATGTTGGTCGCATTAGAAAGAAATGGATCTTGCTGTGTATTTTAATCGGTTGCAAGTTTTACACTCGTGGCTTGTTCTTTTTCCTGACAAAAGTCGCTTGTAGTGATGCTTGGCTGTCAATTAAAAAGGGAAGTGGTAGTGTTGCTTCTGTCAGACTCGATTAAATGAAATTCAAGTGGAAGTTCCTTGACAGTCAACATCAGCAAATCATCTATTGGCACATTTAAAAAAATAAATCCTCCTTCTCTTCCCCAGATATCAGCAGCCTCATCCGCCCCCGCAAATGAACTATGCTGGCCATTACATGCCACAAAATTACTACATGGCAAATGGTGGCATTCCTCAGCCCACACCCCCGCCGCACGCCTACCGAGACAGCAGGTATCCACCGTCGGGCGAATGGCCGCGAGACGGCCGCATGGATTACCCGCCCGATTATCGTCGCAGTGGCGGCGGAGGCGGCGGCGGAGAATACGATCGACGGCCGCCGCCCACGTAATCCCATCCCACGTACACCACACATCGTAGTCCATCCCCACATCAAATCACACACACACACACATACCTTTTGCATAGTTACTACTTAATAATTTGTGTAAACACAATGAAAACAATTCCAAATTGGAGTTACATTTATTTAATTTAGATTTAATATTATTTAGTTTTTAAGTCAAAGGGTCTCTTTAACTAACTAACGACAACAACAACAACTACGACTTCAACCCGAGTCTGTCTGTGGGGAGCAGACATCTAGCATTATGTAAAAACGAAATGAATCAAATACTTGGCATATAAAAATACTTTTTACATGTGAAAAACTAGCGGTAGTCTGAGTACACTAAACAAAAACTGTATCAATAACTATTTATATACCCAGCAACAACAAATAACAAAAACAATTGAAAGTATTTAGTGTTAATATTTTAATATTTTTTATGCCTGTGTTTTAATGCGGAATACATTTTTATTATTATTTCTGAAATCTCATTTACATTTTGTTATCGTACGCAGTTTTACTTTTCCAAACGGCAGTAACTTTGTAAATAGTACTACGCATTTCTTAAAAAAATACAACAGAAAACCAAACCATACTTCCGAGAACTCACAACATTTGAGGAATCCTAGCAATTTCCTTTTGTATTCAATATTTATAGCAACTTGAAACAAATCTAGATAATATCCCAATACGAAGAGAGATGACAATGAGGGTGTTTTTTCATTTCTTTTTGTTTAATTATTAAACAAATTAAACAAATATCCATAATAGACAAAAATAAAATAGCATTACATACGAACGTTGTTTGTAAACAACGCCAGCAGCAGCCTATAATGAGTTTTAAGGTATATAAATGTAAAAAAAATGTAACTTATATAAGTAAAATCCACATTTGTAAGTAGGTAAATATGTTAAGTCTGTAAATAGATTAAAATAAAACAGAAAACATTAATAATTATGCATTGCTATCACTTTGGAATGGAACTGTTCCAATATTAAAAGAGAATCAGTGAAAAAAGAGAAAAACTACAACAAATTTCGTTTCCTTTTTGTTTTTGTAATTTCAGTTTTGTATTACGTTTTAGTTTGGTATGATGATTTTGTGTAAATATGGACAAGAAAAAACGTAAATAAACATTTATAAATATTTTAAAAGCGAATTGCGTTGTCAGTGTCAAATATTTCCATTCATCGGTCAAAGTGACTTTTGGGGAATGTTTGAATGCACATTTTGCTTTAAAAAGTCGTGGAAGACACTAGAGGATGATTTTAAACAACAATTACGAATTTAAAATTGTGATATGACTTCCGAAAATAAAGTCCGATTATGGCACTGATCCCTGGCTGCTTGTCATAGATGATATACATACATGAAGAACTAAATAACGCAAGATTCAGCGTAACTCCATACCCGGATCGTTGTTCAGGGAAAATTCCTGAAGCACAATATGCGAAATTACGAAAAACAGTCCGCAATAGGTGTGGACTTTGGGTATATAGTCCGAGCGATTATACCTATACATGGCCCTCAGACTTTTGGACACATGCAGTTTGCTTCAGGCAGATGTTGTGGCCGCACAAGCTGTGGAGTTACTGGAGATCGCTATTTACAAGCTGCACTTAAGGCACCATAATAGCAACCAGCAACAAGTCTCATTTAGTAACGAATGCCGCATTTTGTTCGCATAATCGTGTCCGAGTTTTCTGGGTAACTGTGACTGTTGCGGACCAAACCCCAAAATTATTTTATGGATACACGGCGATCATGCGGCCAATACACACATATGGGAGCGTAGTCTGGTGACAAGCCACACGCAAGGCGCCCAATCTCAAGTCAAAGACCAAAATACAAAGAATTGCGTGTATAGGGATAGGGACGATCAGCGCATTGAGAACCACATCTACAGCTGGACTAGAGGCAATTCTCAATTTCACACCTCTGGACCTATGCATGGAAGAGTCTGCTGCTGAAAGTGCCCTAAGGATCAGCCAAGCCTACACTTGGAACCCCTATAATTTTGGGCATGCACTGATTTTAGGTAAATACGTAGAAAATGCTGTCACTTCTGAATATATGACTCCCCATTTGGACTTCGACAGACCATTCTACTGCTCCTTCCCGAGTAGAGAGGAATGGAATACCAATGAACCCACGAAAAGTAAATCAATATCCATCTACACGTATGGATCATGGACTGTGGACGGCCAGTATATTCTTTGAGGAATTAAGCATACAGTGCTCAATCAGACTAGGTACCTGATATTAGCTGTGTATTCCAAGTGGAGGTGCTGGCTTTCGCGGAAGCGGCCGTAGGGCGTCAGTGTTGGCAATACCTCGTAGCGATATTACTATCTTCATCGAAAGTCAGGCGGCTATAAAAGCAGTTTCTGTACATGAAATAAAATCCAAACTAGTCCAACGTTGCCGCGAAGAGCTCAAGCTCAAGGTTCTTTGCTCGCAGCACACAACGAATCTCTGCTGGGTTCCTGGACCAGCAAAAAAACCGGCAATGAGAGGGCGGATAAGCTGGCAAGAATTGGGTCCGCAATGGACCGTGATAGAGCACTTCAGTCGGGCAAACCACCGCTTGAAAAAAACTTTCTGCCTGTGAAATATCACGGAAGCTTTGGCCAGAATATAACAGCTGCCGGACCAATAAACTACAACAATTTAACAGGTCATCGATATCTAGGCTAGTAGGGGCTCTAACTGGTCATAACTTCCTAAGAAACCACGCAATGAAACTTAATCTCAAAGAAGACGACATAATTATGTAGAGGCTGCGGAGGCGAAGAAGTCTACGAGAACACACCTCACTTCCTTTGTCATTGTCTGAGTCTCGGTCCCTTAAGGAACAGATCACTTGGGAGATATAACTTCCAAGACGCACAAGAACTTTCTGAATTCTCACTGTCTGATCTTTACATGTTTTTTAGGACATCGGGATGGCTGGACAGCATCTGTTAACCACAATGAGGAAAGGAAGAAAACAACCGATACAACACCAGCGGTTTACCCCCAAAAATTGGCATCACAATGGGTCCACGAGGACCTAAGTGTGGTATTGCAGGGTACGCCCTGCCTACAATGGCTGAAAGGATTGTTTTTGAAAAAAAAAACTGAAGGTGCACGACGGTCACAACTAGAAGGGCACAGGGTTTCAAAGGCCCGTTTTAAAACAAAGGAAGTTTGGAGAACTAATCAATATCGGCAGAATAACCAACCAATAACCGACCATTTTTTTTTCCTGTTGGGGGGAGGAGAAATGCAGGGCACTGATTCCGTATGTCGATTATCGTCAGACGATAGCGTTTCGACGATAGCTTTGCTCTCCGTAACTTCAATAATCGTCTATCGTCCGGGTGATATCGTTTAGACGATTCAACATTTGCTTCACGTAACTCAATAATCGACAGACTACTATCGTCAAGACGATAGCGTTTGCGCGATAGCTAAACAGGTATCGTCTTGCATTGATTTGTGTATTTTTCCCTACAATTGGAATATTTTTCATGCATTTTATTGTGAAAATTGACTTCGTAATACTTTAAATGATTATAATGTTCAAGATAACATTACGGCAATTGAAAACGAAAACTTGGCGATGACAACTACCTAAACGAAGAATGTGCAAGTTGGAATTGGAACCAACCGGATGAAGGAGATGGCACTAAAAATAAGGGATGAAATAAAAAATGCGTTGTGCAGATAATGATTTCTTTATGTATTTACACAAAAAATAAAAACAATGTACTCCAATGTACTAAGAAACATAAATATCACTTTCTCCAAGCAGTCACAGCTATCGGCATTTAAAATTGCAATTCATCCCACATTTTTTATCTAAGAAGTTTTAGTCAACGCTTTCATCTATCAGAAAAAGCATTTTTGATGGTTTTGAAAATAATAAAACTGACAGGCGGTTGCCGTCTAGGATACATTCACCAAACACTTCAAGAGAAATCGTTTAACAAACTACAGTTTGTGAGCTACAGAGATACGGAAAGCTCTCAAGCTTTGCGAAATAATGTTCTCAAACTTTATACCAAATAATCGAGAGACGAGACGATAGTGATATAGTTACGGAAAGCAAATTGGTGACGAGATCGTGGACTACTATCGCGCGGACGATTATCGTCTTAAAAGATACGGAATGAGTACCCTGTACGCACCGTAAGGAGGCCTGTTTGCGTTGACCATCCTGTGATCCGTCTCTCTCGGAATGCCTTCGAGGTACACGGACTAACATTCCTCCCAACCCTATGGTTTCTGACACACCCCCCTGGGACCGCTCTTCGCATTACTTCAAGGGGGCTGTAATCATACGCCCTTTCGGGCTCAAGTGCTTTCCCGGTATTGTTCTTCTTTTCTTTTCTTTCTTCTGAGAATTTCTTACACGAACTGGTAAATTTTCCCCCAATTCAGGTCGCTCGTCAGTATTTTGTGAACTATGCTTTCTGGGTTGAAGGCGTCAATGCTGTTTCCAGAACTGGTGGTTGTGCTTCCCATCTTCTACAGGCAAAAAACGTGTGATGTGCGTAGTCTGTTGGCGAGTCACCATACTGACAGCCTGGACTATCCGTTTTGCCAATCTTATGGAGAAATGCGTTGAAATTTCCGTGACCGGTGAGAAACTGGGTGACGAAGTAGTCTACCTCACCGTGTTTCCGGTCGTTCTACTCAGCCACGTTTCTTATCAGCCTCACTGTCCACCTTCCTCTGTTTTCCGAGCTCCAGCGCTCTTGCCAATTCCGTATCGTTTGTTGCGCTGCTTGATCGATTGCCGCTTGCAATCCGATTTCCGTCTTGTTATCGTGGACGTACTTCCTTTGTGCCGCTAGAAGATCGATGGGGGTCACTCCGGTTCGGTAAGAGCAAGCCACGCGTAGAGCTCCACGTCGTTGCACTGCCGCCTCTGTGTCGAGCCTCAATCCCAGATACCTCACTCTCCGGCCATTGCCTTCTGAGGAAGCATGTCATAAGACTGGGCTAATACGTATACCTAGATTCAGGTGGGTACTGTGAGGACCTACAAGTCGAGGAGAACATCTCTATAAATGTGAAGCTCGAAGTAGAAGAAAGCATCTCCTCGGCAGGTACTCTCTCTATTGGAGCATCATGTACGCGAGATTAGTATGAACCATATCGCCGTTGCAAGTCTGCGAAATTTAGCCTGGACGCTAAAAACAATTTTTTTCACTGCGCATTGTTTGTTAAGTATTTACAAACAAAAAATGTTATATCAAATTCAAACTGATTTGAAAAAGAATCTCCAAACGAAAAACTTGTGCATCACTGTACAGTGTTCTGTAAATTTTTACAGACTCGTTTGTCGCAGTAGGCAGTCAAGGCACGTGCAGATTATTTGACAGCTCAGCTGTTTTGTGTGTATTCTCGCTGTCTGTCGTTTCGCCGTGTTGTTCCTCCTCAAGTAATTTTGCGATTTATCCGAGTTCTGCATAAATAAATCGCAAATAAGAATGTTTAAGTTGGTAAATTTGCAAACACTGAGGAATATTCGCAAGTTTTCAACTGCGAAACTGGTTGACATTGGCGATAATTTGGGAACATGGAAAGCGAAGCTACGTGACGCTGGAGTTGGCGATATCGACTTTAACCTCAAGTGCATTGTTGCTCATGTAACCAAGAAGAATTTCGTAAGTTGCATTTACACAAATCAATTGACAACGAATTTGTATTGAAATTGTTTTAAACAATTCAACAAAAGTGGTTTGTTTTTGTTGAAGTTTGAAAAATGCGAAACATCAACCACAAGTGCGGCGAATTTAGATTTATGTAACTGTGGGCGACGTTTCCATAGAGTCACATTCCATTTGCTTTCAAATAGAGTCACATTCCCTTTGATTTCAAATATTGTTTGTTTATTTTTACAGAGCACCGTGACCAACTACGAAGATGTACAACTGTCTGAAAACGAATATAGAGAATTCGAGCGGTTAGTAGAATGCCGCATCGCCCGTATGCCCCTACAGTATATACTCGGCGAATGGGATTTTATGGATCTGACACTGAAGATGCAACCGACGGTCTTTATTCCCCGTCCAGAAACAGAGGAATTTGTTCGATTGCTACTGGAGAAGTTCGATCCGAAAGAGCCACTCAAGTTGCTCGAAGTTGGTTGTGGTTGTGGTGCAATGTCCTTGGCAATTCTCCATCGAATGAAAAATGTAACCAGTGTTGCGCTCGAACGGAGCGGAATCGCCTCAAAACTGGCAATGGAAAACGCCAAGTTACTAAATCTTGACGATCGATTTACAGTGTATCATCACACTACAACGAAGGAAGCGCTAGTACCTGAAGCATTGAAGAATTCTAAATTTGATATTGTGATCTCCAACCCACCCTATGTGATGGACAAAGAATTTTCTCTCCTCGAGCCGGAAGTCAAAGTGTAAGTTTCTCAAATCACTTTTGTTTAACATCAGGACACGGCTACGTAACGGTATTTTCATTGGAAATATGGTTTGGATTTTGACAATTCCTTATGTAGCCGTGTTCCAAACAACGGGCGAAAATCAATGGTCTAATTTTTTAATGTTTCCCCATGCAGATATGAAAACGCGAACGCATTGCTTGGCGGCCATGATGGATTGCGGATCGCCAGAAGTGTTTGTGATGTGGCTACTGCTCATTTGGTACCTGGTGGCAAGCTTTGGATGGAATTGGGCAGTTCCCATCCACCCCTTGTCCAAACAATTATCGACACACAGTATGAAGGGAAACTAAAGTATTTAAGTGGATACGAAGATCAGTATAAGCGGGAGCGATTCGTTGAAATCGCCAAAGTGTAAGAAACAATTTTTGTTTTTCAAAATTGTTAGTCTAGTAGTAAATAAATAGGCGAATTAAATATGTTGCTGTTTGGAAAACATCATGAATTTGTGTTTTGTTATTTTCAGATTGCAGCTACCTTGCAAGCTTGAAGAGGATAGAATAAAAATCACCTACTCAAGTTTTTAAGGTTATAACCTTATCATGTTTTTAGTTTAACAATTATTCATATTCATCATGTATCATTATCATCTTTGCTAACCATCATTCGTGAGTACATTGTTTAATTTTCTTTTTTAAAATTATGTAAATGCAAAGCTGGTTTGAGCAGCACTTGTTTCAAAGCTTTAATTGATAACAAAGAAAAATATTTGGCCCTATGGTTACTCATGAACACGGTCCAATGTATTCCTGCTTAGATTGGACATGTTTTGAACGCTTTAAGAAAGTCTTTTGTAGTCACTTTTAAAGACTTTATTGGGTTTGGAAGAACTGTCAATCAGCAGTTGAAGTAATTGCGCATTGGTCGATTTTAAACGTCTGAAGGTACAAATGGGGGCGTTTTTCTCTCACGCAAGCTTAGCTTAGCCCAATAAACGTCTCGCTGGCCACTGTTAAACGATAGCAGATGTATAAAAGGTATTTCTATGTCAACAGATAGATCAAACTTGGTTGTTTTTCCTGGTTCACTACGACCCACCTTTGTTTTTTAAATAACATGAAGTTCGATGAACAATGTCAAAGCAACAGAAGGTTTAATTGCTATATTGAAGGACGGTGGCTATATATTATTGCCGCTACATCCTGTAGAATCCTGACATTTCTTCCCAGCCTGCCCGATCTATAGTTAGGTCCGCCATCTGTTTTTACCCCATTGAGAGGCATACACTCGTACATGCCCACACCATTCGACAACAATGCGAAAGTTTTTGCTTTGTGTGTTTGGCAACCGAATTGATTGCTCAAAAAAGAAATGCGAATCAGACATTCACGGGCAACAAAGTTGATGTGGAAACGCATGGATTACTCGTTTATGTAACAAATGTTACTTTTCAAAGTTGCAACCTTCGTTAAATATTCACTGAGCTCTTTGATTACATAGTCTGTTTTCAATCTAATCCCCTGAAATGATATCCATGCACATTAATCGTCATTATTTTTTGAAATCCCCTTCAATCAATCATCATACAGCGAGTAATAGATTTACCGCATCCAGCCTGTTGGGCTTGCAAATAAAATATAATACTCCCGATATAACCAAAAATCTGTGGCCTAGTTTAAACAGAATTAAGTAGTTTTGCAGCACAAAACTATAGCAATTCGATTTCGAAGCTAAAATCAATAATGCATGCATATAGCAAGGGGGGGTATTACAAATGGAAAGGATTAATACCGTAGGTGGGATATATTGTGCAATCAAAACACGGATAACACATGTAATCAATTAGGTTTGAAGTGTTGCCCGTTGGTAAAGTTCTCGGGGCTCGTTTTTGCGTTTTTATTGACAGACAAACGAAGTTTGTTGTAATGGAATGGTATTTAAAGAAAAACAACTCATTCGTGTATCCTTAAGTATAATTTTTAGACGATGTTTGTCAAAATTTCTAAGAATGGACTTCAAGTCGATCATGTCTACAGAACAAGAAGATCGACATTGGACGCCTTAACACACCTGGAGTAGCCAGAAGACTAAAAGTGCGTTGACAGGCTTTGGTGGTTAAGATTTAACAGGGAACTATACGAGTAGTACAGCGACATCGACCTGGCTTCGAATCGCGTCTTCCGAGTTGTTGGAACTATTAGCATTCCGTTGGCGTTCTAAACGTCTTAGGTCGCTGAGAATACGCACCGCCACGTTACTTACAATGGTCCAGTTTTCGTCATTCTGGAGCATATAGTTTACGATGTTATCGGGAGTGGGCCACTCACCGAATTGGTCCCGTAGGGATATCCTCTCGGTTTTGTATCGTTGGCAATGAAAAAACACGTGTTCCGCGTTTTCAGAAACATCTTCGCAATGCGGGCAATTTGGGCTGGTTTCGTGTCCGCGTTTAAAATGATATTCTCTATAACAGCCATGACCCGTCAAGAACTGAGTCAGATAGAAGTTTGTTTTACCATGTTTCCGTTTAATCCATAGGTCGATCACTGGTATAAGCCTGTGTGTCCATCTTCCCTTTAGCGATTCATTCCATTTTTGTGTCCAGGTTGCTATACTCAGACTCATTTCGTATTTTCTTTTGTCGTTATCTACCTTCTACCCGACCATTTTGGACTCGCTCGATTTTTAATTTTGCCATTTCTTCAGCAAGTATATCGATAGGTAACATTGAATATACGCCGAGTATGGCATCGTTCGAAACTGTTCGAAACGCACAGGCGACAGGCGCCAAGACGGTGGATGGATTTGGCTCCCCTCACGTAAGACTTAACTTTCATTGCACTTGACCATATTTCTATCGCGTACATGAGAATAGCATTGGCAGTTCCTGCAAGAAGAATTCTCTTTGTTTGTTTCGGGCCCCCGATGTTACTCATCAGCCTTGAAAGCGCGCTAACAGTTTTTGACGACTTTTTGCATACATATTCAATATGATGTTTAAAGCTCAGGCGAGCGTCTATAATCACTCCGAGGTACTTAATAAATGGTTGGGAATCTACTTCATGCCCTCCTACTCTAATCGTTATCGTTTCCCGAACCTTCCTACTCGTAATAAGTACTGCTTCCGTCTTGTGGTCGGCAAGTTTCAAACCTGCGCTAGAAAGCCATCTACGTACAACAGCAACTATGTCTCGTTGCAGTGTAGTTCGACTTCTTCTATTGTTTTTGCCACAACTACCACAGCTATGTCGTCTGCAAAGCCGATAATTGACGCTTCTCTTGGAATTGGTAGACGCAGAATTTCGTCATACATAACATTCCACAACAAGGGGCCTAAAACTGAACCTTGTGGTACACCGCCCGTTACTTCATACTCTTTTATTCCCTCATCAGAGTCGTAGCGAAGAACTCTATTCGAAAAGTAACTCATTATAATCCTACGAAGATAGTTCGGTATTCCAATCCGGTATACAGCTCATGCTACGTTCCCAATTCGCTGAATTAAACGCGTTTTTTCAAGCGTTATAACGGCGCAGTATTTTTTGGTTCCTACTTTCAAACGCCTTCCTTCGATAGCGGCTCGGGCTCTCGTTATTACCGCATTGATTGCATCTACCGTAGATCTTGATCTACGAAAACCGTATTGGTGATCCGAGAGGCCTCCCGTCGGCGTCGTTTCAATTCCTGGCTGGAGCCTGTTGTAAATAATTCGCTCGAGAATTTTACCAATCGTGTCCAGTAAGCAAATAGGACGGTAGGAGGATGGTTCGTTTGGGTTACCCTTTCCTTTCGGCAGTAGGACAAGTCTTTGGCGCTTCCAAGGTTCAGGAAAAATGCCTTCCTGAAGACACAGTTGAACATTTCAGCAAATAAGTCAGGTCGTGTTTTAATTGCGATTTGACCCCTGGTTTCGATCATAGGTCGTCTAAGGCGGCTTGGACACTTAGAGCGGATGAACACAAATGCTTCGGGCTTACAGTCATGAAAGACCATTGCCTTATGTGGCGATTCAACCCCCTTGAACTGCGCTAGCTAAGGACCGGACTAACTGCAGATGTTCGTTAGTTGAAGCCTTGGTTCACCCAATTTAGTGTGATTAAACATAACAACATTTTTATGGTGTGCGACATGCAAATCAATTGAATTTGCCCCGCCAAACGACCCAGGTTATTGCTCTTCAACTCATCGATACAAATGTAGTAGTCCTCCCCCCGCCCAGTCTCAACTCATTGCCACTTTTACGAAAGCCAATAAATTTTCCAATCAATACCAACACTGACGGGCAAATAGCTATAAAAACGAAAAAACCAACATCTGTGCGGCCTACTAGACGTATACTTGTTATATTTTTTTTATTGCCATTTTTTGAAGCTGTCCCGACGCAATTATTCCTCGTCGTCGTTCTAGGTTTATTTTTTTTTGCTGTTTGTATTGTTTGCTGGTTCACTGTGAAGGGACATTGTAAAATGTATAAAATGTAAACATCTATCGCCCTCACCACTCATAAGTTATTCATTGACACTCAACAGTATGCGGCATCCGGACTAACCCTGGATAGATGCTATATTAAAGTCCGTCCCCAAAGGCGGGTATCGCTGCTTTTGAGAAGACAAAGCGTCGCTTTAGCTTCTTTTTAGTTTATCTTTCAGTGGGTGTTTCTTTTGTTGTTCTTTTTGTATGTTTTCTTTTTTTTTGTCTTTTACTGCCTCCTCGGATAATAGTCGTGTTTAGTGTGAAAATGCTGGGGGTAAATCGCTTTCGTCCCCACAAAATTTCCTGTTGCTCTAGGCAAACATCTCCGGCCCGGAAATCCTACCACAAACTAATATTCGGTGTTCCATCAAAGAAACACCTTCCCTCATGGCCGCCCCCTTTTCACTGGATCCGACGACTTGCAAGCAATTTAAGTTCGATTTATTCAATCAGCAGTAGGTATACCTTAAAGTGCTCCACTCTTTCACTCTTTCTGTGTCTCTGTAGACACTTTGTGTCATTATCAATAACCAGCAATAATGAATGTTCTGCCTTTCAACACTCATTACCAGCAGAAAGGACATTCTTCACAAGTACTAAAGTGAAATTGTTATTTACATATCAAGAGGAGAAAAAAAACAAGGACTAAATATTCCCACGCACACATGGCCCAGAGAACGTGAGAAAAACACAAAAAATTTAAAATGGATATACCATCCGCCGACATCTCTGTTGTATGGCAGAGTGAATGGTGAGGTGAATCCTTTTTCCAAGGTACTGTGTGCGCTAAACTTTCTCCAAGTATATGTAGAACAACACCACCAGAACCAGAACACAATACAAAATTTAATTTGGAGTGTGGAGAGCTTTGCCTTGCGTTTTTTTCTTCTACACTCGTCTTTTTTTCAATGTCGAACAGAAGAAGAAGAAATGGCAAAGTTCCTCTAACTTTACTTGCAGTATCCTTAGCATCCTTGGCATCTAATCACACTCATACAGGCAGCTGGAGAGATCGTCCATGTGTAAGTGCAGCATGAAGGGAAAACGAGCGAGAGAGCGAGAAAGAGCGAAAAAGTTTTTAACGAAGTATCTGTACGTAGTAGGTACCACTAAACGATGGATGGGATGCGAAATGCGATACGAAATGGGGTGGCTGGGATTCCCATTCAAAAAAGGAAGTTGCTGCGCAAGCTTTGCGTGGATACTCACATTTCCAATTCAATTTTACACACACAGTAAACAGGAGCAGCAGCCAGACCGAAGAGATATTTTCCATTCGCACTGTACACCGATGGTCCATGGCCAAAAAGCTGTCAGCAATAAGTTTTTGCTCAATAAGTTGCAAGGGTACGCAGAGAAAGGACACACATACCGTTTGTTCGCGGAGTTGCTCGGAGTGGTTAAAATTAAATTTATTTTAATTTAACAAACAAAAAAAAACACACAATCCTCACCATCATAATAAAAAGAACACTCCAGAGGAATTTAACAACAAAAAAACTTTGCGCACAATGAGAAAAGTTTAAATTCATCTACGAAAGTCGTCTATTTTCCCTTCGTTCTTCGTCGCATAGTGTGTTCTTTGTTCTTAGCTTACCTGTTTGTCCCCGTTTGCGCGTTATCCTTGAAGTAATTATACTCTATTCCAATCTAACATTATATACCTTCTGTTTCCGTTTAAATCAGTCCGAAAAACGAACTCGCAACATACAAAAACGGATACTCCATTATCAATCGCAAGGAGAAAAAGTGTATCCCATATCGTTTTTGTTCGAATTTTGCGTTTCCAATGCAAGTGCTGAACAAAATTCAACACTGAAAAACAAATCGAGTCGAATCGAATGTTGAAAAAGCGAAAAAATATTGTTCCAAGTGTTAAGTGAATCCTTGAACTAAAGGCAATTGTTGATATCGACGGAGGGTCCATGATTTCCAACTGAAAAAAAAGTGTATCTTCTGAGTGTGCTTTCAAACTATAGAGTGTGTTTTCAACGGGGATAAAATCACTTGCTTCTTGAACAGACTCAGAGATTCAGGCAGAAATTAAGAAAAAAAAAAAACACCTCCTGATAAGGCAAATTTCCATTTCAATTCCATTGCGTGTGTGTATATCTCCTTCATGTAGATTTTCCAATCTTGTTCAGAAAAAAAATCTAACTCACCTGCTAAATACAAGAAAGGAAATTATTCTTTCCTCTACACACAGACACGCACACATAATGTCAAATTTATTGTGTTCATTTTTTTATTTATTTTTCGCTAATTAAATCAACTCCTCTCTGCAACAGAGAGACCAAACATAATTCCAAATTCATGTACAACAAATAAAAAAAAAAATACATATGATAAGGCCACTGTATATATATAGATACATAATGTATGTAGATACATCACTCTATACAGAGAAGGAATGTAATCGATTTTATTCAACAGAAGAATTTTAAATTTGTTGCTCTCCCTCTGATTGGTATTTTTAATCATGTTTTGGAATTGTATCTCTTTCCTTTCTATTGCTCCTGTAAAATCTAGCAACTTCAATAATTAAACTGCTCTTTAAAATAAAACCCCACACACACCAACACAAAAAAAACAGAGGAGAATTCCATCATCAATCAAAGAAAAATCGAACTTAAACAAAAATGCGCTAATAAATAAAGTGTACAAAATGTAAACTAAAAAATAAATAAATAAAATAATCAACAACACATCGCGGAAGGCACAGAAACAAAAACAAAAACAAAAACAAAAAACTTAACAAAATGCTAAATACAAAGAAGAAAAAATAACAACCAAACTAATAAATATATAAATAAAAACCGCAAATCAAAACATCAACCAAACTACTTAGTTAAACAATTTAAAAAGTCGTTCATTTTTATTTTTCCAATTGAAAAAGAAACGTCCCACAGCAACTGCATTGTTTTGAATTGATTTTCTTGCACGTTCCTTCTCTAAACTATTAGCAATTGTTTTTAATTTTTTTTTTAAATATAATGACAAATAAATTCAAGCAATTAACGAAATCCACCTTTCAATGACAGTTGGTCAAATTAACTCACTTCAATTGGATTCTTCTTGTTCGCCTTGTAATGCTGTTTCATTTCATTTTGTTTACACAATCTTTGGTTGATTTTTTTCAAATAACTGCCTTTTGCTAAGTAGTTAGAAGTTTTCTTATTTTTTTCTTAATAAACAATAAAATAATAAAATAATATTCACTAAACAAAAAGAGATTTCAACGACACTCATTTGCAAAAAAAGCTATGGAAAACAAATGCACATTAAATGATCAACATTTCACATCAAATGGAAAAGTTAACCTCAAACAAATAACGGTATTGAAATTTAAAAACTTCATTAAATTAAATATATATGTATAGTTGTAAATATTGTGAATGTTTTAAACAAAAGTTACAGTGGTTGGGGAAAAGCATGTAGAAATGTGGTGGGGTGTATTTGCTGATTTGAAATGTGTTTTGTTGTTTTTGATTTCGGGTGGCCAGTGTTGCCAGGAAGGGGTTGGAGAGTGGAATTTTTATTGTTATCGACGTTAGCAAAATTGATGAACTGTTGTTAAATTGTTCTCAAAATCAATTAGGAAATATTTTCACTCGCTACTCGTCTACTTGTGCCCATTAATAAAATTTTTGATTTTGTTGCAAATTTAGAGTTCGGGCCCTGTCTCTGATTTATTCGTTTTTATTTCGTGAGGCTAGATGTTCAAATAAGCATGAAAATGGGAATTTCCAGAAGCCCTAAGTACAAATCATATGTAGCAATATTTTAAAAAGCCCTAACTACCTCATATTTTTTTGGAATTTCTTTTATTCGATTGCGGTTAGCGATTTTGTGTTTTCGTCTTCAACTCGGAAGTATGAAAATTGTAGTTATTGCCTTTACGAGATTATGGGCAGACAGGGTGGGCCAAAAACCTGTTTGTATAAAACTAAGTGGAAAAATGTGTATGTTTCCTTCTACCGTCCGTAATTTTTAACCAATCTAGTTGAGTTTTTTTTAAATGTAGAAACATAATTTAAAAAAAGTAATAGGCGAACAAAATTTATAAAAGCATTCAAGAACATTGAAAAAAACGTGTTTTTAATGCCTAGTACTAAATAAATTTTAAACTTGAATTGTTTAATTGTGTTAAAAAAACCCAAGGGACAAATAAAAGCCAATCCCCGAAGCGCAGGAACAATTTACTTAAACCTTTATAGGCACAGGAGAATTTAAGAAAGCGTGATCATAAAAACTGTAGGCGCAGTGGCTTAGTGGTTAGTGTGTTAGACTACTAGCGAGTTTTTTTCCACTGCGCCACCTTTTGCGAACGCTTCGCAAACAACCGAAAGCATAACTATCAGGCTTCTCAATTCGCCATTTGGACTCGGCATAAAATTCTACATCCCTTCAATTCATCCAAAAAATTAAAAAAAAAAAACTAACAGAGAAGCTAGACCCTGGGTTCCTTACGGACCTCTTATTTCTGATCATAAAGAAATCTATTCTTCAATAACTAAAGATGGTACTTCCATGATTGTAAGTAAAGTCCTTTTGAGCAAGGTAGGTTAGGTTAGGTTAGGTTGAGTAGGGTTTGAGTTCGTCACAAGGACCAGGCACCGTATTGGGTATCGTCTGAAGGTATATTTCGAAGTCGCACTGTTTGACTTCCTATCCCTGTTTGCATTAGTCAAAATTTGGTCAGCATATCTATGCATTGTTACACAGTGAGCTTCAGCTTTAGTTCCAACAAACCTTCGAGGCTTATTAGCAACTCGGTCGCTTGTCAATAAAGCTTGAATAACTTAATTTTTGCCCTTAGATATGTGGACTAGTCTTAACAGCTGTATGGTGTTTTTTTTTAGAGGCACAGAACTATAAAATCCAACAAAACAATCATGAACGCTAAGTTATGATGTGTTCCATTGGGATTTTCAGATTTTGCTCTCAGATTTTTCGTACACAAAATAAATCACTTTTTTTTGCGTTTGGAATGGTGAGTGATTTAAAAGTTAGCTGTTCTTGAATTGTAATTTGTGTTGATATTCATTGCACCACCGGTCAAATGTAAATTTTTTCCCTATTTTTCCAAAACTTGTCCTCTAAAATATGTTTGACAAATTTCAAATGGATTGATGCAAGTAGGTGTGAATTTCGCTCGAGATTCGGAAAATTGCTCCGACTCTGACAGCTTTTTCTGTCCCAATGGAAAACGACATAAAAGACAAGCACTGACCACCTATTATTATTGAATACAACAGAGAAGTTGACAACCTTTATGCATCTTATTATTTTTCACAAAGTGTTGTCTGTTACTGTCTCTTGAGTCTATCTCTTCTCTAACACAATCCGTAATCTTTCCTCAGTTTCATAGACGAGTAAGATAACTTTGGCTGGGATTACTGTTTTGACGCAAGACTGTTCTTTTTTTTAGAAAAATGTCCACGCTAAAAACAACCATCACTCTGTCTCCGTCAATTGTTGATTTGATTCAATTTTTTATAAAGAATACTGAAAATTCCTACTTAAAATTTCTCAAAGGTCGATGTTGAAGAGTGCATCTAAGCGACTTAACTTGTCTGGGCAGTTTGTCGATGATTAATCACAATTTCTTCCTGTCGAAGTTGTACAAAAAGCTCGATGCTCGATGGCACTTCTCACATTTAAGTGAATGCCAAAATGTAGCTTTGTCCCTGTAACTAAAAAGTTCTGCTGAATTTAAGATTCGAAAGCGAAAATCCGCTGTTAGATCATACAACGTTTCATTTTTTTAAATCATATTTTAAATACAGTGGGAATCACTTAAAACGACTTCGCTTATAACGACCAGTTGCTTATAAAGTCCACTTTTCTTTCGTTTGGTTGGTTCATTATATTTAACGAACAATTTTCGGAAAAATCAGTCGTTTTCGTCGGTTATAACAACGGAATGAGAAAAAATAAAGAAAAAACAAAAGAGAATCTGAATACTTTTCCTTCATTCTTGTAATTTTATAAATGAACAGACTAATGGTTTGTTACATTGCCGACATATACCAACATACGTTTCCATGTAAAATATTATGACAGTTTATTTGACCGCCGCTTATAACGATTCATTTCCTCGACTTCTTCTGTAATACAATTAGTGACCAAATTCCACCAAAACTGGTTCAAAATAACTCGAACTGCTTTTAAGTAA
The DNA here is from genome assembly GCA_936431705.1 of Cheilosia pagana. Classification (NCBI taxonomy): domain Eukaryota; kingdom Metazoa; phylum Arthropoda; class Insecta; order Diptera; family Syrphidae; genus Cheilosia; species Cheilosia pagana. Next base: position 6,738,453 of record OW386169.1, read on the forward strand.
ACGTTCCGCTCTCTGAGAGTTGTTTTTCTCTCCATTTGACAGATTTTGATCGCTTGTTGTTGATAGTTTAGTAAGTCTGACAGCTAGCTAGGTAAATTGATGTGCCTCAGCATTGATTGGCGTAGATCGATCACATGAACAGCCTTTTTAGTTGACGTTTATGGTGGGATAGCCGATGAATCTTGTCAAGAAATTCGTGACTGAATACTAAGTTGACAGTTCGCATATGTGACTGACGTAGGAAAAGTGACATTACCGACGAATGTAGTTTTTGCATTCAGGGTACGTACATTTAGACCAGACCAACTAGACTTGATTTTTGAATGTGCCCAAAACGCCATTGATCCAAAATATAGTGAAGAATTGACGTGTTGAATTTTTTTTTGACACGTGCGCCACTTCAAAAAGAAATCATTCTTTGCTTCCGTAAATTTTGCAGTTTTTTTTCTGCGCAGACTTTTTGCATTTCTCCCTCTGCTTGATCCTTGATAGTTTAAAAACTGACATGTCAAATTCCTTTCGAACAAACTCTAACAATTAGTGCTGTCACTATTCAAACCAAATGGGGTATCCCAAGTTCATCCGGCTTCTATTCAAGACTCCATTGCCCCCCGTATGACACGACGACACACAATTTTCATTAGCAAATATACCAATTGATTCCAGGATAGAGAGCCATTTCTAAATTACCCGTACGAATAATTTCTTCAACCACTGTAATGACACACCACTCAAAAAAAAATGTGAAAAAAGCATGCAATAAACATAAACAAAGGAAAATCACTTTGACTAAACTACTTGCCACTATTGTGCTAATTTACAATAACAAATAGAAAATTAAAACAAATGGAAACACCACCTCCCTCCTAGATTATAACAAAAGGAAAAAAAAAACCGTTTCCAATGTATTTAAAAACCAATGGTCCTTCATTTGTTTACATTTTTTGCATAGTTAAACTATGTGTCCTTTGCTGTGCTTTTTTGTTTTCCCTTCCATTATCCATACTCCATCGAGGACTTGTTGTGTGTGTTTATGTTGTTGATATAGTTTTTTTTTTTTTTACTTTCTATCCCTATCCTGTTTTCCAGTGTCTATATCTATTGGCATAGTATTTTCAATGTGTGACTCTCAAAGAGAAGTAGAGAAAGAGAGAGATCCTCTCAAATTTACTGCGTGCAGAATTAGGGGGAAAGCGCACGGCATGGAAATTTATATGGGCAAGGACATGGTCGGTCGCATCATTGAGTGTGTATTGGTTCGGGAGACTGCTGCCATTAAACACTGGTTGGTTCTCGGCTGTGTACACTGTACACTGTACACACGTTGTGGGGCTCTTCTTGTTGGACAGGGATATATCGAAAATCAGAAAAAAAGGACTTTTTCTATTATTATTCCAGATTGTTTTTCTGCATAGGGGATGATCGGGCTTTCTTAGCCAGCAGCAGCAGTAGATTCATTTTGGAATTTGTATCTAGGGCAGGACGACGACGACGACGATGTAGGTAGGATAAGAAAAAATAATTGCTCTGGCATGGAGTGAACGATTTGTGTGTGCTGCTGTTTCTGTTGCACAGAAGAGAGAAATTTTCTTGTCCTTTGTTGCGGGAGGTTATTGCTTTCGTTTGTTTTTTTTTCACTTCTATTTTCCTAACTGGTGTATATCTGTTAGTTGGATCGTAAGAAACAGAAGGAATGAGGTTAGGTTACTGCAACTTTGAAATGACAGCAGGAAAAGGGGACATTTGCATATATAGACTTGGATGGATGTGTAGTTTTCAATTGGATTTAATTAAATTTTCACAAGATATCTAGATTTAGCTGGTTAAGCAGAGGAGCCCCGCTTAAACGGGTTGGCGATTCAGCACAGATGAATTGTGCTGCTGCATTGATGGACTTTATGATAGTTTATGAGATGGCGAAAACAAAGAGATATCCCTCTTTGCTATATGGGAGCCAGAATTACTTATTTAGATGAGTGGTACGGAGAAGCCAATGAATAGTTATGGTGGAGAGCGATTTGCTTTACTTTTTTTTTGTTCAAAAGAAGTCCCTTGATAGAATCTAGAACAGTTTGTCTCGGTGTAGATGTATTTCGCTGTTCATGCCATGAAGGCGGGCGTGTTCGGTGATTGCGGGGGGAAAATTTGAAAATTTTTTGGCTCCATAAGGTGAAAATGTGAAAATTTGAAAAAGGCGCCGGATGTACAAGGCGGTATAATGAAAGATTTATGTCGTTAGGAAGCAGTTTCCTCCCAATTTTTTTTTTGTCAGTGTATCCATGCATAGCAAATGTAAGATGGGACAAATGGTGGGGGGGACATTGTGAATAGATTTTTCGTATTTTCCGCACGAATGGGATGGGCCTACAATTTTATGCTGCCTCTGATGGGAGTTGAGCAGATTTATCAAGGGAGTTGTCCCGTTTGTCAGGGACCGTAAAAAAAAAAGGTTCTGATGGCCGACATTTTTAGTTAAACTTTGACATGACGTAGTCCTCGTGTAGGTCATGTGTGTTCTCTCGAGCTGGGCCTTACTATTATTCGTTTGAAATTTACTGTAGGTCACAGTAGGTCATAAAAGCTGGATACAATGTAGCCATTGTGAGTTTTCAAATTTAGGGTAAGCACTGAAGCTTTAAAAATGATAGAATTAAGCTTTTAAGACAACTAATTTTTGTCAAACCATGTGTCAAATCTGCGCCCGAATCGTCTCATACGTGAATGAGCAGAAGGTGACATACAACTCTGCGAAAGCGGTGATAAGTATACCATGAATCATTTAAGTGGGTTGTACCTTCTTAAAGCTTGTCTAAAAGTTTTAGAAAAGACTGAAAATAATTTCAAAAATTGCCTTTAAATTCGAAAAGAATTCAAAAAGCTGTTAAAGACATTAAAATATTTTTACGGGCGGATCCGTCTGGCACATCATATCCAAAAGTGTGAAATGGTTTGTGTCTTACAGAGTTTTACGAGTTTTACTTATTCTTCGCCTTAGATTGGTTTAAACATCAGCTAAAGGGTCGTTCATTGAACGCTTCCTATATTTAAATTAAAATAAAACAAAGCGTGTGTGAGATATCATCGAACTTTTTTATTCGTTTGAAAGACCTTGCGATGCCATTTTGTATGTAATCTAACATCATTCAAATGTCAGCCGCGAAATGTCTAATTTTCCATGACTCTGGCGCATAAATCAGGCTTTGTTGACCGATGGCATGGGTTTTGTTGACTTTTACACCTTCTCTCAAAGAAATAATGACCGATGACGATGGTGATTTGGCAAAACAGACTGCGGACGTTCAAGTATCTAGTTTAGTAAGTCTGACAGCTGACTGACTGGATGTATCTCAGTTTTGACTGGCCTAGATCGGTCACATGACATTTTTGGAGGGGTAGCCAACGAATCTAGTCAAGAAATTCGCGACTGAGTACTGGGTTGACAGTTCGCATATGTGACTGACGTAAAAAAAGTGACGTTCCCGACCAATCTAGTTTTGCGTTTAGGTTACAATTTAGTCGACTTAAGTTAACTAAGTTTTTGAATGTGCCCATTGAATAAATGACAGCCAATTTGACAGATGTAGCTTCAACAATATGGCGGCTATCAACAACTGTCAAAGTTCGGAAGTCTCTATTGAAAGAGCCTATATTCCTGCGGTTTGACTGAATAAATGACAGCCAATTTAACAAATGAACCTTCAAAAATGGCCGCAATCAACTGTCAAAGTTCGAAAGTCCGTATCGGAATACCCTGTAGAAAGAGAAAACCAACCTAGAGGTTGAGTTTGTCGTTTTTTAGTTCTCCTTCGGCTTAGGTTTCTTTTTTTGACATTAGCATGTTTCCGACTTTAAACCAGCACTTGAGAGTAGACCCCGACGAATAATAATAACAAAAGCCTTTCAGCTATCAGATTGCTTAAGAAAATCCCCATTTGATCCGTTTTCTACAACTTTATAAATCACCGCACTCGTAACTCAAAGGTGTTTCTATAAACGATGGCGTCTATGTCATCTCTGTGACAGTGTTTATCCACATGCGTGACTTTTGCCAATTCAATGGAGTATTCCATGCCTCCTCTATCTACCCAGTTCCATCTGCATTCCGTTTCGCAATAAAGGGACCACCTGCCGACAGCCATCTCCACTCTTACCTAGGGATTGTGTTTCGCTTTTTAACCTTCCAATCTCTTTTATGTACTATCAGCTATCACCAGCCAAAGTTGTCGGGGTTTTGTGTTTTTCTTCTGTTTTTTTTTTGTTTTCCGTCCCTTTTGAAGAACCTACGGTCTCTGCTGATGAATGTTGTGTGTGTGTGTGCATTTGAAAGGTGTTCTCTATATTTGTTTTTAATCAAACGCTAATGAGAGCATCAGCAATTCCCCACGAAATACTCGAACAAAAGGATTTTTATCGCAAAATCGTTCATTCGGAAAAGGGTTCACCTATTCAAATGATTTGCCCGGATATTTGCAAGACAAATGTCACTCATGTCTTCTAAACGATGTTGGTAGTCCTTCCCGACTCACATACTCACATTTTGCGCACAGCTAATTAAAATTAATTTCATCCGACGACGCTATTTGGAATTTTTCCATAGAAAATCTATCGGTTTTGACGTCGATTTGATGGAACGCTTTGTCGTCCTGCTCCATAATGGTTTTGCGATGAATGCATCGACATATCGATTTGGGTGGGTGGTATTTTTTCTTTAACATTGCCGCACACAAAAAAAGGTCAAATTTCAATAGAGATGGCGGTTATTATTTTTTTTTTTAAGAAAATATACGGTGAAACATTTCTTTTGAAATTGCAACTTTAGTAGAGCAGAAACTGCCACACACAATGATAATCGGTCGACCAATTTATGGGGATGCCTCCTATAAATCATAAAGTGCACAAAAAATACAAAAAAAATAAAAATTGAAAAGTGAAAAGCGTTTCTCTTTGAATAGTGAACGGAAAGCATTGAAAATATGATGTCCTTTAATACAAAAAAGAAAATAAAGTGCACGACTGGGTCGCACGAAACTTTCTCGGTCACATCAACAGCTTAGTTGATTGAATTTTATTTTATTGGGGAACGAGGTAAAAAACTCAAATTGGTTGGAATATTTTACAATGGTCCCCCCTTTTCATTTTATGTCAATAAAAAAGAGCGGTTTTTGAAAAATTATGCAGAAATAGTAAAAAATGCTTGGTTCGGAAAGTACAATTGCTCAACTATTGGCTAAGATCTGAATGTAGGGTATTGTACAGGATGTAAGCAGTAGGTACTTGATTTTTTAAGTTGCTTCTTAAGCGAAAATGTCGTTTTCGAGACATTAACAGATTTTAAAAACACAGTTTTCGGTGATTTCAATTGAAAATGACGCATTAATTTAGAAAACATCCATTTTACTCCAAGTCTGAAATTTGGTCAAAATCGTTGTAGCCGTTTCCATGTATGATTTTCTCAAAACATGATTTCTTTTTCAAAAATCCATTGTACGTAGAATTTAGAGAAAAGCATAGTTTGCTATCAAGTTAGAAATGTTAATATTACCTTAGAAATGAATTTTTTTTACAATCATATTGACCGTTTTCGAGATATGTATGTATAGTTTTGTAACAATCGTATTGACCGTTTTCGAAATATGTATAATTTTCAAAAGTACTGTTTTTCGATTTTTTAGCGAAAAACTGGGGATGCAGCCGCGTTAACCTAGCCTACATAAGCCCAAATATCAATTTTAGTAAAAATCGTTGGAGTCGTTTTCAAGTAAACTATAGAAAACCAATTTTTCAAAATATGCCTTTTTTCAAAAATCCATTGTACGTACAATTTAGAGAAAAACTGAATTTGCTGTCAAGTTAGAAATGTTAATATTACCTTACGAATGAATTTTTGTAACAATCGTATTGACCGTTTTCGAAATATGAATAATTTTCAAAAGTACTGTTTTAATATTTTTTTTTAAAACTGGGGATGCAGCCAAGTTAACCTAGCCCACATAAGCTTAAATATAAATTTAAGTAAAAATCGTTTGAGTCGTTTTCAAGTAAACTATAGAAAACCAGTTTTTCAAAATACGCCTTTTTTAAAAAACCCATTGAACGATTATTTAGAGAAAAACTGAGCTTGCTATCAAGTTGGAAAGGTCAATATTACAATTGTAATGAATTTTTGTTAAAATCGTATGGACCGTTTTTGAGAAAAGTCCAATTTTCAAAAGTAACATTCTTTGATTTTTTAGCGAAAAACTGGGTATGCAGCCACGTTAACCTAGCCTACATAAGCCTAAATATCAATTTTAGTAAAAATCGTTGGAGTCGTTTTCAAGTAAACTATAGAAAACCAATTTTTCAAAATATGTCTTTTTTCAAAAGTCCATTGAACGATTATTTAGAGAAAAACTGAGTTTGCTATGAAGTTAGGAATGGCCATATTAACAGAGGAATGCATTTACCTTAAGACTGAATTTTTGTTAAAATCGTATGGACCGTTTTTGAGAAAAGTCCTATTTTCGAAAGTAGCATTCTTTGATTTTTTACCGAAAAATTGAGTATGCAGCGACGTTAACTGCACCTACCTTAGCCCAAATATTAATTTTGGTCAAAATGGTTAGAGGCGTTTTGGAAAAATTCAAACTTGTTTAAAACTTGTTTTAATGGGAAGTAGGTACTGTTAAAAATAACTGCAAAAAAGAAGTGTCCCCGAACTTAAAAATCTAAATCCAAAGTTTGAAACACATCCGTCCATCCGTTTAGGTTGTGTCTTGTGGACCTCAGGATAGGACCGACAGAATTACGATCCCCACTCTTTCGAGTTCCTGTGTCATACTGTCAGAATTGATTAAAATCTCGATTTCAAAATTTTGCACGAATACAACATCTTTCTCTTACTGCGTATCTGAGAAAATTAAAGAGGAAATATTGATGGAAAATAAATAAACTAAAATAAAATAGTACACCATCACTTTGCAGGGATGTTATTAAATTCTTTTTATCGTTTCTAGAGAATAGTTTCGATTTTACTGCAGGCCCGCACATGTCCGTGGGAAATGAGATTTGATTTTACTCCTATTTTATTTGAGTCATAAACTTATGGTAAAGTATAACTAAATGTGAGACACATGTGCTGGGATTTATTGGTGGGATATATTTTTTTTATTTTTATTATTGATGGGTCAATTTGATCAAACTAGTTGTGAATTATATTGTCAATAAAATGACTTGTTGTCGCATAAAAGAAAATGGTTGCACCATCTGCTGGGTATATGTGAATGAGTTGAGTTGGTTGGATGGCGAGTCATTTGTGTGTCTTTTGATGCAGTAATCATATTTGGGACGTTTGTTGTTTGTAGATTCAGAGCAACGAGATTTTCCCATTTGAAGTTTCGAATAAATCGTTAATTTGAAGGGGAATTTAATTTCAACTTCTTTCGCACAACGTTTAGGAATCATTTCCAACCTATTATTGGCAGAAAAACATCAATTTATTTTTAAATAAACACTTTGGTTCGAGTTGTAGCCTACTACACACTTTTCGACTCAACGAGGTAGTGATTTAAATGAAATGAACAAAGCAGAAAAAAGTGGTAAAGTTTGGACAATTTTAAAGCGATTTTCCATTTTCCAACAAATACTTCCTCAGCGGATATCCATTTTGCGCACCCTTCCACCTTAAATGGCTTTCTCAATACTTTTTTAGGTCATGGTTGTAGGGTTTTCCCCGCCTCCTCCCAATTCCATACATTAAAAGTTGTAAGGCCGTACCATTTTACATCAAAGTCAAAAGTTTATTTATTTTCATTTGCATTTTACTATAACAAAGATTGACCGCTCTTTTGACCATTTAAAAAAAAAATCCCAAACAAGCGGTGCGATATTCCCACTCTATTTAAAATTATGTAAAAAAATCTCTTCATTTATTCAACACTGTGTTCTTGTCTTCATTTCTTTTTCTATATTTCTCATTCATTTTAGATCTGGCTTTTAAGTGAAACCCATTCAAAGTCTCAATGATGATGTTATAGCGAACAATTTCCAAAATAAAAACAAAAAACAAAACAGCCAAACCAATTGATATTAACTCGTGGTCTCGAATTATTATTTTTTGCTTCAATATATCGCTAACGCACATATGAACTACAACAAAATATAAAAACAAAATCTAGTTAAATAAATCATAAAATCATAAGACGTTCGTTATAGTGTTTTTATTTTATATATAATTTTCATTTAATTGTGCGCGTGCATTCAGTATTAGATTAATTTATTAAAATTAAATGACTCGAGCTTATACCTTCGACAATATTTAATTGAAATTCACAAACAAAAAAAACAAACTCAAATAACCATTGTACCTAAAGAAGAAAAAGAGAAAACAAATAATATTCCAAAGCAATCAGGCGAGAGACAGATTACAATTAAAATCAAAAATTTATTCATTGGAAACGACGAAACGAATGAATTTCATCAGCGAACTGCGAACGTAAAACACCGATTGATAGGACGAGTGTTCATACGGAAAACCTATATTATAATCAACTGGAAGAGGCGTATCACATCGCCGGGACAACCAACCAAGGACATGGAAATGCATATTCTCCTGATTGTGACGTTAATCTTTCTTGTGATAATTGAAGGTGAGTGAATGTTTTTTTTATATTATATTTTTATATATTTTGTAAATTTAACTTTTGAAAATCCTACAAGAAATTCGTTGAGATTATTTTATATATAGTGCGGTTTCAATTGATTTTTTCTTAACCTTGGCGCAGTGGCTTAGTGGTAGTGTGTTGGGCTACTATGCGAGGGGTCACTGGTTCGAATCGCGAAATAACCAAATTACATCTTAAGGTTTTTTTTCCAGTGCGCCACCTCAAGCGAACGTCTGACAAACATCCGAGAGTAAAACTGTCACGAAAGAGCTTCTCAATGAGCCGTTTGGACTCGGCGTAAAATTGTAGATCCCTTCCATTCGTCTCAAAAATTGAAAACTCGCACAAAATGAATGGTTGTGAGAAGCTAGGCCTAGGGTCTCACAGACCTTTCGCGCCAAAATATTCGTTTATTTTTAAACCTTTTCAGAACGAAGTTGATTTTCTATATAAAAAAAACTTGGACCGTATGTTGTTCGTTCACGGATAAGACAATTCGGCACCAGTGTTGTAGGACTTTATTTTTCCCACTAAATGTAGTAAATTTCCCTTTTTCACATTTCACTGAACTAAAATTTCCTCCATACTTTTTTATGAACAAAATCTGATTTTAAAAAGTAAAATTACTATCACACAAAATCACATTAAAATAGCTTTTGGTGTAAAACTCTTTCTCAACATAATTTATGACAATTTTTTTTGGCACTAGAAAATATTGCTTAAAGGCGATTTACATGAGTTATTTTTTATGCTCATTTGGTGTGCTTTGAATAAATTTCACCAGATTCTCCTTTTCCCACGTAAGGCTTCGGATATCGAAATTCCATCAAAAAGGGTCAAATCCCACGATCTACAACACTGTTCGGCCCTTCATTTAATAAAAGGTACAAAGTTGTAAGAGGATTGGAATAACATTTCTAAATGATTGCTCTTTGACTTACATTCTTCACTTCAATCAAAATTGTAGTCAAATTGTAGCTGTCATAGCCCCCCAAGGACTTGCTGCAGTTCCTGATCTACGTTTTGTTATACGTCTGTACTTAATGTGCCCATGTTTAGGTGCAATCCTCAACCTATGAACTATACGAGTACGATCAGTCATTGTTTGAATGCTGCATTAAGTGAATTATATTTAACCTTTCTTAAAGTTGTCTTTTATTCCAAATTTTTGTCACTTCATAGTTCTTGATTTTCGCTCAGAGTGAATTTAGTTCCATAAGCTTTCATAAATCTGTACTGGGTTTAACCGCGCTTCAAACTCCATTTATGTGTCTTAAGCAACCCATCCACGTTTGACTGTTTATCGAAGAATTTTATTGGAGAGCCCGATCTTCCGATTTTTCTGATTTTATGTAACAACAGGCTTAGTTTTACAATACATTTCCATCAAGCTGATATTTGACAAATGTTTGAAGTTCAAAACGTCAGCTCAAATTGTGATGTCAGCGGATTTTCCCTCCTAAATTTTAGAGCCTGTCAAATCGAACAAACCTTTTAACTTATTCAACGGTGGATCAATTCGCTGAGTGTTTATCTACTACTAAAAAGGGAAATAACAGCTGTCAACAAATTTTTCAAACGTCAAAACAAAACAGTTTTGCAATTTGTAGGTCTGTTCCCTTACTTTTTTGGCCAATTTCTGCAAAATGTCAGATATCAAGGAGTGGAACGAAAAATAGAATATAACCAAAAACAACGAACGAAAGTTTTGCATGACTTTTGTTAAAAACATATGCGAGAAAGAGAAATAACATTCAAAAATAAACGTCAGTGGGTTTAAAAAAATTACCAGTTTGGAGACGTTGAAAAACACTCCGATTCAGTTTAATGTTTATTTTTTTGCCGATTTATCTATTATTAACAACAAATTTCAGAACTCAATAAACTAAACCGAAATAAACAGCCAATTCAAACAGACTTTTGAGAGGTTTGACAGCTAAACTCAGTTATAACAAACTAGTCCAAAGAAATTTCTTGGGCTATTATTTGAAGGTTTTTGATGTAGCGAAAATGTTTTGTTCTCTCTTTGTGGCTCTCTTCTACCCAACTTTTGCGTAAAGGAACGAAGTTTGACTTACATGTACGAATTCATTAATAGGGAACAGACCTTTTATAATAGTTACACCGAACTAAATGTTGTCAAAAAAGTGAAAAAGGAGAGTTAGAAGTAGTTCCTTTTCGAACGATTGGGGAAGAAAGTTGTTGTTCATTTTTTTAAAAGAATAAAATAAACAGGTTGTGCAACCATTTCGCTTTTTAAAACAAATATACAGAAGCACATTTAGCCACCTGTCACTAAAAATCACCAGGTTCACTAAAAACATTGAAATGGAACTGCGATTTCTGACATTTCGTTTTTCTTTTCCGTGGAAATGCATTGGGATTTCCATCTATCAACATAGCTCTGTTCGATAACAGCTACTTATTTCATTCCATTAAAAATGAGTTTCGTGAAAATGACGCTGACTTCAGAGCGTTCGATCAACATAATTTCCATTTGACAATATTGTTTACCAACAATACAGTTGCTGATGCAAATTGTAACGCATTTCTGCCGAAAGCAAATAAACTACGATCCGGAATAATTAATTACGCTCGAAAACAAACAGAGCTATATCGCTAGTAGTTGGGCGCACCTATTCGACACAGTCAATTGGATATTTTACACTCATATGTACCCTTGTACATGCATAATTGAATTCGGTAATTGCAGTCAGGACATCACTTAATATGAACTCGTAATTTATTAATCGCCGCTGTTCGCTGATAATAAATACTAAAGAGTTGCCGCACAAAAATCAAGCCCAGATATTAATTTATAAATAAATATTGATCTTCTTTTCGTTGGCTATATATTTATTTTTTGTTTCCTTATTTATGGATGATGTGATTTCAGTGCACATTGTATGGGTGCACACATTCATGGTAGTAGTACTTTAGTAATTAATAAGCTCTTCCTCTTCGCGTGGTAGGGCATTGGAGCGGCCGAATGGCCAACGAGATGGTGTACACAGTACACTTAATGTGCTAAGGGTTGAGTTGTGATACGGACGTGCATAAGTGATTGGGTTAACTTCCCTTTTGTCGGGGCGTTATAATTATTATTTATTATACGTGCATCGTTGCGGGTGAAAGTTACAAAAAATTATTATCAATTATTCCTTTACGGAAGGAATGCATGCATTCATCATGGGAGGCCGCCCGGAAAAAGAGGCAGATTTTCGCTTGCTTTTTCCCCCCCAAAATTCCCTTCAATGAGTGAGGTACATATTATTCGTTAATGGAATTTGGCTGTTAATATGAATTCGGAACAGTGGGTTGCTTTAATGTCACTTTAAAACGTAAAAATGTCACTTTGAAACAGGCGAATGCGGTCATTTCCTTCCTGACATCCTGACGATGATTGCAAAAGCCATTCGCCTGCAAAGGCAAAACTTTCATGATGAAAAAAAGAAGCATTTTTGAATAAAGTTGTGTTTAAATGGTCCTGTTGTGTATTATATGCAATTTTGGGTTGCAGGCACCAGGTGGCAGACAGGTCAATTAGAAGAGTGTCACGAAAAAGAAGTTAAAACAACATTCCGCAAAAGAGCCCCTAGGCTTTGCCGACTTAAATGGTTTTATCCCTGAATTATTTTCTCGTTTTAGTTTTAAACATTTCATTATCATCAATTCGAACATTTGTTTCGAATTTTCGAACATTTTCAAACTTGATACACGAGTGTTAGAAACGTCTTTCTCCAACATACCCTGGCAATGATTTCTTCAAAATTTAAATAGTTTTAGGCAGCATTTTCGAACTTTGGTAAAATATTTTCGAACTTTCTGTAGAAATTGCTCTAATTACCTACTGTCAATCTGCTGCGAGGTTTTTCTCTAGGATGCCCACGCAACGACTTCCTTTCAATTCGAACATTTGTTTCGAATTTTCGAATATTTTCAAACTTGCTATACGAGAGCTGGAAACGTTTTTCTCCAACACACCCTCCCAATTATCTCTTCAAAACTAATATGGTTTTAGGCAGCTTTTTCGATCATTGGTAAAATATTTTCGAACTTTCTGTAGAAATTGTTCTAAGTACCTCCTGTTAATCTCAATTGTGTGCTGCGGGGTTTCTCTCTAGGATGCCCACGCAACGATTTCCTTTTAATTCCAACATTTGTTTCGAATTTTCGAACTTGCTGTATTTTTACAAGTGTTAGAACCTGGTACCTCGGTAAAATTTGTCCTACAACGATATTCTCCAACATACTCTCGCAATGATCTCTTCAAAATTTAAATAGTTTTTGGCAGCTTTTTCGAACATTGGTAAAATATTTTGGAACTTTTTATAAAAATTATTTCAATTACCTACTGTCAATCTCAATTTTTTGCTGCTTGGTTTTACTCTAGAAAGCCCCCGCAACAACTTCCTTTTAATTCGAACATTTGTGTAGAATTTTCGAAAATTTTCGAACTTGCTGTATCTACGAGTGTTAGAAACTGTTATCTCGTTGAATTTTATCCTACAACGTTTTTCTCAACATATCCTGGCGATGATCTCTTCAAAACTTAGATGGTTTTAGGCAGCATTTTCGAACATTGTAAAAATATTTTCGAACTCTCTGTAAAAATTGTTTAAAGTACCAAATGTCAATGTCAATTTTGTGCTGCGAAGTTTTTCTCTAGGATTTTCACGCAACGATTTTCTTACAATTCGAACATATGTGTCAAATTTTCGAACATTGTGTTCTATATTTTTCAAAGTCTCAAAATTGACCTTTATAATCTATTAGCTAATAATGCTCTACACACCATCAAACAGCAAACGTCAAACTGATCATCTACTTCGAAAATAAAAGAACAACAATTCTTCAAACCAACTCAACACGACTGCTCTTACCTATCTATTTGCCAACACGCCCTTGTGTCACCGCATTGAATACCGTACCGCCATGTAAAAGAAGAATCTCCAAGTACATACACTTGTAAGTTTGTGTCGTTTGGCAAACCAAAGGACTTCCGTTGATATTACAAAAAAAGTTTATCTCATTAATGCACTTAAATAAAATTAGAACACTTGTATCCATGCTGCTGGCGACAACAACCCCTTAAGCGTTCCACTTAGAGAGCCAAAACATTTATGTGATACAATCTCGCCATAGACTCGGCACAGTTGAGCCATTCAAGTGCTTCCGCATTCAAGACGTCAAAATCACATTTTTCACAATTTTCCGTTTCTCAATGGGAAAAATTCCATAGATGCAACGATATGTCCTCGAAAAGAGTATGCAAACACACACAGACGACGTGCATGCATATTATATATATGTATACCTCAAGTCCCTTTCCACCACCAGCTAGGTATATCTCGTCTTATCCTCAGCCCGATGTTGACGACGACGCCTCATCCTCATTTAAGGAGCGCAACACGTATCTCCTCTTCATCCAACATCAGCAGCAGCAGTGCTACAAAAGCGGTCCTTTCATTGAAGAGAGATATTTATACAACGTGCCTTTGGTTTAAAACATTCAGGCATGCAACTGCTCGCCTGCCAGTTAACAAGGGCACCATACCAAGAGCAGCAACAAGAGCAGTCATGTTTCCCTTTTTTTTGCAACCTCATTCCCGTCCCACTCCGTTGTCCTGTTGCTGTTGCAATTGTTAAATGGGGTAATGGTGGGGTAAGTGCGAGGGAAGGACGACTTTTCATAAATCCCATTAATAATGATGTACTCACATGCATTGGCACACACATGCCCGAGCCCATAAATGTATGGTCGGTCGCCGACGGCGACAATGGAGATGATGAAGGCTTTAGCAACTCAAATTGAGTGAGCAGAATAGTTTCTGTTAGTGAAATTTGTAAGCCTCCTCTGCAGCAATGACGGCAATACAAAAGGATATCCACGTCATGTCATCTTGATGATGATGATCATCATCATCATCAGCGACAGCGCCTACGCGGATTCATGTGTGGCTGGGTTTGGCATTGTTGGTGCTGTTTACTTGTAGCCGCTGGGCTGTTGTGTGGGTGGCATGGACTGTATTGTGGTCATTTATCTGCTTATCGTGAAGGATGTGTATCCTTCTGAGTTGATTCTTTCGTTCATTGAATAATGAAACTGGCAAAAGGTGGAAAGCTCTCGATGGAAAGCTCTGTCTCTCTCTCTATCTCTCTTGGTGGATATTTAGGGATTTCAATGAAAAGTAATAATTGAATGAACAGATATTGGAAGGACTGCTGCGCAGAGCTTATCTCTGTGGGAAGAGGGTATAGCCAAGGGATACACACAAACACACGCATAATCAGTAAAAAATTTCATTGAGGGGACGTTATGTCTGGCGTGTGAACGGTAGGAGATGTTTGTCGACAGGGTTGTCGCTGTTGTATTTTTAATGCTAACCTAAGACGCTTAAAATTCGCCGTTGTGTGGCACATCAAAGTAGCCCAACAGAAGGGTAATCCCATCAAAGAAACCCACAAACATAATCCAACGCTTTAGCTCTTTAGCTGGATTAGGTATACCAAATGTCTTTTAACATTTTTGTTGTTTGTTTTTTTGTTCGCTTAAATTCACTACAATGACACTTCACCATCAGTCATATGTCATATCATATCATGACAAACTCAAGGGGCGCTTATACGCAAATAAAAGATCCATTGTGTCATGAAAATTTCAAACATCAAATCTTTTACTTCAACTTGACATGGCATAGTTCAGTAGTCCGAAGCGCTACAATATTTCGCTACAGCGCTTAAGTACATTCTACTGAACGTATGAGGCAAATCGTTTAAATGCTGGTAAATAGCGGTCGTCATAATTTGATTTATTAAAAATATCCCCTGATACCTACTGAATAACTTGTTCTATTTCCTTGGTAAAGTTCAGTAGTTCAAAGCGCTTAAATATTTGCTCTGAGTCCCTATGTGTATTCTACTTATTGATTTATAGCGTCTAAGTAATAATTTGCAGAAAGCTTACCATAAAAAAGGGAAAAATTTGTTTTGATCACAAGAAAATGTCAGTCTTCTAAAAATTTGACGTCTTGCGTTGGCTAAGTTGGGAATATCAAGGCGCTACAATATGTCGCTTAAGCGGTTTAGTAAATTCAGCCGATCGATTTAAATCGCTTGTGTGGTATAATTACACATTAAGCGCTCGTAAATGTCCGCTCGACTCTATTGAAGAGCTTCATGTGTTCAGTAGATCAAAGCGCTTCAAAAATCCGCTAAAGGTTTCCACTGATCGCCTTGAATCGCTTATATTTTTAGTAAAGAAAGCGCTCAAAATGCTTTAAAACATGGAAAAGGGCCCCTGAAGTATTGCCTAGGCAAAGTTTAGTAGGCCAAAGCGCTTCAATATTTCGCTTAAGCGCTTAAGTGAATTTTTTTTAGTTGAGTGGCTTAAATCGTTGCAACAAAGCGCTTATTACAATTTGACGCAAAATTCAGAATGTGAGCATATACTTCGAGTAAACGTTTTCGACAAATTTCGATATTCGAATCTGTACTGTCATCTGTCTTTCTGACTCTCTTTCTATCTGTTTTTACGTACCTACAATCCTACACGTTTTTTTATTTTTGTTACACTTGTAGAATATTGCTGGAGAGGCGGCCGGCGATAGGTTCTCGTGATTTCTATTCGATATCGAACTTTTTCGAAGTATCCAAAACGCACTTAGGCGACACGAAGGGCGATTTGTTACATTCGGCCTGAGGCTGACACACTGATTCGAGTTTGCAACTCACTATTTCATACTTTTCATTTTATGTTGGGTACGTTCAAGTAACTAGTTAAGTAACTTTGACAGCTGGCTGACTTGATGTGTCTCAGTTTTGATTGGCTTTGGTTTTTTTACATGAACAGCTTTTTCAGTTGACGTTTATGGAGGGGAAGCCGACAAATCTAGTCAAGAAATTCGTGACTAAGGTCCAAGTTGACAGTTCGTTCATGTGACTGACGTACGAAAAGTGACATTACCGATAAATCTATAGTTTTCGCATTCAGAACAGGTATATCCAATCTAATCGACTTAAGATAACTCGATTTCTGAATGAACCCGCATTAAATTGTGTATTGCTGTCACTTTAAAGTGACAGTCTGTGCTCAAACATCAAACTTTTCCTTTGACACAGAAATGGGCAGTCAAAGGTACCACTAAGCGATCCATTCCCATCTCCATTTGTCACATAACCAACACATTCTGTTGCAAATCCAATCACCTCATACCCTATTACTGTCAGATTACAATGCTAAAGTGGACAACTTCAATTCGCAACAATGCTAACCTTTACTCAAGCATTCACGGGCATCCTATACTATATAAATAATAATCTGCAACAGATTAGGTCAACGCGAACCCTTCACAGCATAATTTTATCCTTCGAATGCCACTTCTAGCGCTTTGCAATAATACCCGTTGCAAATTTATTTATTCCTCTCATCTGTTGGTGGCAGTTCAACCATAATCGTAGTGCCATTCGCCCACACTAGGCCAAGGTCTGTAAACTGTAACCACTTGACACAGCTTCACAGTGAAATGCACTCGTTTGTCGCCAACCCAACTGACATTTGCAATACCTATTCCTGTCAAATGAGCTGTCACTACGACAGCAGAGCCCTATGAATTATCAATGGACTATTAAAATTGGAAATACCCAGAAATCCATGTTCTGGCGATGTGTCATCAAAAGAGAAGAGTTTTTTTTAAGTATAAAAATGTCCACAGCTGTCATTCAAACGGTGAGATTTCCCCTGCCAATGTCATAACATGTCAACTGCGACGATGACCTAGGATGACATTTTTCCATTGTGTGTCGCCTTGTCCTATATATAGGCCAGCAGCAGTAACATGTAACAGCCTTCGCAGTGCCAGAGCGAGAAAGAACCACACACACACACACAGAGATACCGCATCTCCCCCCTTATCCGACATTAATTGCATGGCTTATGGAAGACTTAACACCTCACAATGGCATGCGGCTTTGACGTGCCCCAGAGAAGGAATTCCATCTTTCAACATCGCAGGATCCATACCCTTGGTTTCGGTGTGAAATATTCATGGCGAGAAGTCTTACCAAGAAAAGTTAGGACTTAATGCTGCTCACAGTTTTTTTTTTTGTGTCTTGTGTTTTCGTCCATTTGACACTGTCAGGTGATTGTAATGGTGTTAGTGTGTTGTACGTGCTCCTCTCGGATGTAATCTATAAATGTGTTAATTAACACTGTTTCAAGGATATGGCTGCGCATGACCTGCACAGCGACGATGGTGCGCGTTTTTCTCTTCTCGCGTGCTATAGAGAAGTTTCCCCAATCGTTTCCGAGCTATATGTAAACGAGCGGTATGTGCCCGTACACCCAGATTGAAAGTGAAGGCCCTGCTCTATATAATGATGGAAGTTGGAGGGAATTTTCCAATTTTTCCAGTATAAAATTTATGCACACACAGACACACAGGTGGGAGCGGGAATTTGTGTCTTCCCGATATCCTCTTCGAGCGAAAATATTGCTCTAACATTTTGTATTCACGTTTTCGCTCACGATTCTCGGCAATTCCGAGACTTGGGGGGTGGAAGAGAGGACAAGTGAGTGGCCTGGGCGATGATGATGAATACAAGGACCGACTGTCAATTGGAATTTCCAATTTTTTTTGTGCTTTCACATTACAAAAGAGTGTTGCCAGACGTAATTCGTGCATTGTCTTCGTAATGAACTCAAAAAGTCTCTAGAATGGGAAAGGACGATTGAGGTTTAGCAAACAGATGGCGCGCTTTTGATGTACGCTGAAATTGACAGCAACACGGCCAGGTACTTTAAAGAATAAGTTTAACTAATTAGTTGGGGCACAGCAAAACCGAGAAGGGTACGGAGTTTCAAATTTAATGGGACAACTGTTGCGTTAATTGCTTTATCGATCGGCGAAAAGAGAGTGCACAGCGGGATGTCTGTTACTGAAGTCTTGATGTATTTTGTAATTTAAAACCACCCGGTGGTGTTTCAACTCATTTACAACATGACTTGAGATTGACGTTGAAAGGCTACAAGGCTTAAAAATGTGTTTTTCTATGGCAACTGTCAAGTTGACGCATGGTATCAGGTGGAGGCGACCGCAGTGTCAGAGTCAAAGTCAGAAAGCTCGTCTGTGAAACATGTAAAATGAGGGACAACTCATCCACGGGAAAATCGTCTTTACTGCTACTGCATGTGGTGGCCGAAACTCTACCCAACACCCAGTGAAAACGAGTCGTTGCTCGTATCAGATGAGGAACAGCTCAAGAGATGGATGGAGCATTTTGCTTCGGTCTTGAACAGAGTAGTCGCTAGCAATATACACTCAAGTCAGACTGAGGAAATGCCCGAATTCGCACCACTACTCCCAGTAAGGAAGAGATCATTACCGCGATCAAAGCAGTGAAAACCAATAAGGCGGTAAGACTTGATGGCATACCCGCAGAGCTTTTTCGAACTGCGCCAACTGCATCGGCTGAGCTACTGCTCCCACTTGTTGGGAGAACCTGGGAGGCCGAGGGTTTACCGGATGGGTGGAAGAAGGGAATGATCGTCAAGCTCCCTAAAAGAGGCAACCTAATGCAGTGCGAAAACTGGAGAGGCATCTGCGTGCTACCTGCTGTGGCTAAGATAATAGCTAGAATTATTCTGGAGCGAATTAAAGAACAACTTGAAGACACACTTGAGACTTGACGCCGAAAAATCAGGTTTCCGCTCTGGTTCCTCCTGTGTCGACCACATCAACACCCTGCGGATCATCATCGAGCAGTACGTTGAAAATCGATCGCCACTGCACCTGCTGTTCATCGATTTCGAAAAGGCGTTTGATAGTGTCAATCGGGAATTATTTTTGGCGTGCCTTGCGCAGGAGAGGTACCCCAGATAAATTAATAGCAACTAGCGGACCCGGCGAACTTCGTCTCGCCCCAATTTAACGCCTTCAAATAAACTCCAGAGTGATAATAAAACACAAATAGTTAAAATTTCAAAGTCAGTAGAGAGCGATATGATAAGCAATGTTTTTCGATTTGTTTTCCGGGGCAAAACAAACAACGAAGACGGTTTGCCAACACGCGAATAGACAACGTACAGCTGACAATGCGAAAAACAGGGAAATTCGAGATTAATCCCACAGTCCACAGACTTCCAATTTGCAAAAGCCAATCGAACGGAAAACTAAATCCGCTTGAACTGGAATGGAAGATCAGTTGGAATAATAGGAATTCGTGGGATAAGGGGTTCCCTTCCTTTGATTTTGCCCTTGATGATCGTCGCTTGAACGAAATTGTTCATCGGTTTCTTGACGGCGGAGTTTCTGACACATTAAGCGAGTTCTAAAATTCCGTCGGATAGTTGGTCGTTTCATCCTCGTTGGGCACGCGGTCAACGGATTTCTACAAATGCAATTCTCCAGCGATTTGACTTCGAATAATCAAATTCAAGATATCGATCGACGTCCTTATGCTTCGCTGCTAGTATTGTCCGTTCACTAATCCAATCGAGATTTTTTATAATTGTGTGGAATGCCGTGGAACACTTTGGTGATGAGTTCCTCCTTCGATGGTGTGAACTCGCAAAAATTTGCGGGGAACGATATCAATCCAGTCGAAAAATCAACAGGAATTTGGCCGTGCATTCATCCCAAATTATAATTTTCCATTCTCGCATCGCTGTCGCTAAATTCTTGGTCATTGTGCAAGTTGGTTTGTCAACCGTGAGAAGATTCATCGGCAGCTTTAAAGCGGAATGTGCAGTTCGACCGCCTTCCAACAGTGTGGCAGCAATGCCAGAGCATGCAACAGCCAAAGCAATTTCATATCTTGACCGCATTGTTGCCAGTATCAACGAAATGACGAAAGTCTTGCCTGTCCCACCGGGATAATCGAGAAAGTAAATGCCTCCCGTTTTATCGTCAACAACCCTCATCAGCGAATCGTACACTTTCTTCTGCTCGGCATTCAACAGCGGCACATCTGATTGGACTCTTTCGGCCAGCTCATCCCGATCATAGTCTTCCTCCCGTTGCAATGCATCGTGCATCGAACGATTTGGCGTTGGTATTCCAAATTTCGACAGCAGACTGCCGCACATGAGTACGTAACTTGTCGTTAATTTCAAGTTCGAATACCGAAGTTGTCGTGCGAACTCTGTGCAAAATGTCGTCAGTCATTTCGTCATTGTATTTGTCCCATCGCTATGATGATCGCAAACAATGTACGAATTTGTAAACCTCCTGAAAACTGGCGTACAGTAAACCCTCTACAGTAAGCAGGGATTCGGAATGGTGTAGGGCCTCTAATGCTCACCATAATCATCAAATCATATAAAATGCAAAAATACGTAAAAAAAATTCAAATTTTTCGTGTTCTTCCGGAATTTTCTATTTTTCCATTCGAAAAGCCATGCCGGAACAATTGCACAAAAAATTCCATACAAAAAATCAAATTTAAATTTTTCCAATTTCCCGACTTTTCCGGAGGTTTTTCCCAAAATTTTCTTTCGTAACAAACAACTGAAGACTATACATTTTTCACACCATTTTTATATATATAGATTATCAAGGCTACGTACGATGGATCCATATGTTTTGCACAGAGGAAAGCTGTCTGAGGTATTCGAAGTCCAAAGCGGGGTTCGGCAAGGCTGCAATCTTACACCAATTTTGTTTTTATTGGTGATCACTGATCAGCGATGTGCTAAATGCGGCTTTATCGATGGGAAATGGAGGAATTCGATGGACACTTACATCAGAACTCAAACACCTTGAATACGCTGACGATGTATGTCTACTATCTCACAGAATAAGGGACCTTCACCAAATGACAGCAAATGTTGCAAGGGAAGCAGACTTCGTTGGGCTGAAAATTAATTCGGCAAAAACAAAAATGATCAGCCTGAGACCGAACTCATCAACTCATTCTCGTGTATGCATTGCTGGACAAACGTTTGATAAAAGTAGAGAGTTTCCAATACCTTGCGAGTATTGTCAGTGCTGCTATATGGATGTGGTACTTGGTGAGTGACCACTACTATCATCCGATGGCATCCCGAATGTGGCGACCAGAGCTTTTTATTGCAACGATGCAACGGTGTCTGGAGGAGGGGGTATTCCCGAGGTCGTGGAAACTCCAACACCTGGTTTTACTGCCAAAAGGAAAAAAAAACACCAGAGGAACCGTCCTCATACCGGCCAATATGCCTATTAGATACAATGGGGAAAATCTTAGAACGGATCATGTACTGCAGACTACTCGAGGTGGCAGAGAATAAAGGAGCTTTGTCAGATAACCAGTATGGATTCAGAAAATCGCGTTCTACCGTCGATTCCTATAAGGCGATAGTAGATACAGCGGCTGAAGCAATACGGGGGAAAAAGATGGAGAGGAGGGACGAGGAAATACTGCGCGATTGTGAACCTTGACGTTAAAAATGCCTTCAATTCGGCAAGCTGGTCATGCATTAGGAGATCCTTGGTCAGAATGGAAACGCCGTACTTCCTGCTGAATATAGTAGCAAACTACCTTACCGACAGGAAGTTGAGGTACCATACTGTGGCCAAACATATCCACGAGATGGAGTCCGCCACGGATGAAGCAGTAGCCAGAATCAAGAATTGACTAGAGTCTGCAGGGTTAGAACTAGCAGACCACAAGACCGAGGCTGTGTTGATAACCAGCCGAAAGACTGGAATATGCATTTTTCCGTGTTGGAAACTAACTAATTAGATCAAAGGGGGTCATTAATGTACCTAGGAGTAACGCTCGACAACAGGTTAAGCTTTAAAACGCACATCCAGTACGCCAGCGTCACAGATGAAAGCAGCTCTTTCCCTGGATACGCCAGAAGGATTCTTTTATCCAGGGTGGTCAGCTCAATACTGATATACGCTGCACCGGTCTGGGCAGGGGCTCTTACAACGAATGAAGCAAGAAAGAAGCTCTCGTCAACATACAGGCTCTACGCAATAAAAACAATAAGCGGATTCCGAAAAATTTCGGACGAAGCAGCCTGCAAAGGATCTACCTTTGGCTAGCTGTCAACCGGCAACAACTATAGTCCGGCGGGATAACACGGTAAAAGGCAGATGGACCCACAAACTGATCCCAAACATCGAGGTCTGGACAAGAAGAAAAAGCGGGGACTGCAACTACCACCTTACGCAGTTCCTGTCCGGGCACGGTGGCTATCGTAGTTATCTTCACGTATGTTCAGCTCTGAAGACGACTGGTTGGAAATATGTTCATACATAACGAGCGTACAAAACGAGCTAAGAAGAGCCGAAAGACTAAAAAGGGTCGAAGTGGCAGACGTAAATGATTTAGCATGAATTGCTAACCAGCCCCGCAAAGTAATACCTAACGGCAGTCCCGCGGGAGAGTGGTAGAAGAGTACATGAGCGTGGAGAAACATATCCCGCGAATCGTGCATGCTAGTAGCACACGGGCAACTAGTATCTTTCGAAGATTACCACATCCTTTGGACGCAACCAAAAAAAAAATAATAAAAGTGCCTGCGTAACATTTTAAAGGATTTTCTGGCCAAGCCGTATCTCAAACGAACAGCTTTATGAGAGAACCGGCCAAGAACCTATTTTATAAGTCACACTTTCCAAAAAGATGGCAGGTCCATAGCTAACCACGCGATGCAATAAAATCCGCTCACTCAGGATGGCAGGATACTCGGCGGTTCTAGAAGAACATGGCGTAAAACAGTCGAGAAGGAAGCACGGCAACTGGGAAAGAGTTGGGGAGAGCTGAGGCACATTGCCAGAAACCGCACACGATGGCGCGTAGGCGTTGTAGAGGCCCTAGAACCCACAAGGGGATATAGGATATAAGTAAGTAAAGTATTGCATGGTGAAAAACGATTGCCAGTCTCCGAGAGGTGGTTGACCTGGAGATGAGTTCTGTAAGTCCTATCTTTGATTTCGTCCAGAAAATTGACCGCCTTGAACAAGGGGAAGTGTCTAAATGGTGGGTCACAAGCAAACACCGCCTCCACTACACCATGGCTACCGCACTTTGTGTTTTAACAAGAGTCTGTCAACCAATTCTGGGAATTTTGTGGAAGTTAAGAGTTAAATTGTAAATTCTGACAGCCTGCGGACCTGCAGAAGTTAAAGAGGCGTTTAAGTTAAAGCTTTCCCCAAAGAACGGAACAAGACGTTTAAAGCTAGAAACAGTTCACTGTCCACCAAAAGGGACTGTCATTCAAAAATGTCCACTGGCGTTTCAAAACAAAAGCAATTTATCCACACGATTTTAATGGCAGCAACTTGCAATCTATTTAAGTGTAACCCGGTCCCGCTTCAACCCCAAACTATGTGTGCGACTGTGCCCCATCAGATTGACAATCTTTTAATGGTTCAACTCTTAACATGTGCCTGACGTTCGTTTACAACACACTCGTATACCAGGAACATATCTGTTCCGAATTGAATCGTAAAATCAAAATCAAGTCCACATTACACAACATTGACAGTGGCCATAAATTTTGCTTTTTTGCAGTGCAAAAAGCCATCAAAATAACCGAAGTGAACCGAGCCGCACTCCATTGTCCTTCACGGCGCGGCGTGTACATGAACGGGCGAGAAGTATATCGAAAGGACACAATATACACAACAACCGCACAAACAGCATGAAAATGAAAATCGATAGAAAACGATATCAACAGCCGCGCTGCGTGTGGGTTGTCCCTTCCATTCTCGTATCTATATGTACTCGTACTTTGAAGATGAACCATCGTCAACAGCGACACAGTTTTTCCAACATAATACTTGACAGCGGAGCAGGAGGGCGGCGCGCGGCGGCAGCGGCAAACAGGAGCAGTGTGGAAGTCGGCCGCCATACCTAAACAGCGACAGTGTGTGTTATCGACATTGGAAAACGTGAAGAGTTTCGTAAATTTATTTCACCAGCAGCCGTAAGTTATGCCCTGTTGAATGTGTGTCCTGATTATTTTACTGGCACTGACGACGACGACGACGACGACGATGGTCGACATACAGTGCAGAGGAATATGATGTCGTTGTCGCCGCCATACACCATGTCTATTCGGGTGGTTGTTCGCATCGTGTTCCCTTTCGTTCAATCTTAACCAGAGGCAACAAGGATCAGGATATTGAAAAATACAACTCCTCCATCATCCTTCATATAGGGAGACACACGCTTCATATATGAGAGAAGGAGAAGGGCGATAATGGTGGTAGTGTGTTATCGAAGACTCGTCTTCGTCGGGATTCTTTATATTTTTATGTTTATTGTCAGCCGAAACTGGTGGTGGCTATAAATTCAAAACGACGTACCAGCTTCGTGGGTAAATATTGATGAAATAAAAGCACACCACACCGTTGCACAAAATTCAACCAACAAGAAAGGGTTCTTGCTACATCCACCGAGAAATTTAAGAACCGCATAAAGGATGTAAAAGTCCGCCTGGTTAAGACCTCAATGCCGAAGCTGGCAACAAGACTGCAAATATATGCGCACATTTAAATGAAACCTCGTGCAAATATTATAGCGAATTGATTCAGGATGCAGGTTTTGTGCACAAAAAATAAAAAGAAGAGAGAAATACTGAAAATTCAAACGGAGCAAAGGATGTGTGTGTGTGCGCGCTGGTATTTGCAATAAAATGGGATTAGAACGGATATTGAGATGGGAATGTCGGGACTAGGTGCACTGTAGCACGTCAAATGCATCCAAGGCAAATACAGAGCCACAATAAAAAAAAACCAGAAAGGACTAAGCGATGAGGACACGTTGAAATTGATTGCCAATATGGGAACGTGGGTAAATACGTTTGTAAATAAATTCGGGCTGTCTTTGCATGGAGCGGTTGACCTCATGTGTATGGTTGAAAAAAAAATACAGATATAACCTCAATCGAGCACAGAGACATGTGAAGCGACAGTGAGAGATTAGCTCGTTTAGGTCCACGTGTCTATTTGAATGTACATTTGCGTCGGGCTCTTTAAAAAAAATAAAGAAGACCATGATGATGATGATCTGTCTGAACCACTTTTCAATTTTGGTCTGCACCTCAGCTTCTGGATGAAGCAGAAAGCTGATTGATAGCTTAAAATATTTAAGGACGTGTTGAGTAGGAAATATTTGAATAGTTATCAAGTTATAAGCAGTAAAGTCATCAAGAAACAGATCTTGGTTAAGAAACACTCTCAAAAAGGAGGCATGGCGTTTAAAGATATATCCTATAACCTTTGAGAAGGTCTTAAGGAAGATTTAAAAAAAATGTCATCGGAATATGTCTGGCAGTTTGGACGTCAACTGGTAACAGACATCAACACACAGAGAAACCAGTTCAAAATGTATATCCTGACACTTTTGCTTAGGGTATAACTGTTGTTCTTCAAAAAAGGTTATAAAAACCGCCTTGGTATAATAGACAGCTCTCAAACTTGCAAAATTTAAAACGTAAAACGTTCAATAAATTTAGGAAATCACAAAGTACTTCTGATTGTGCTATTTTTAGTAAACGACGCAAAGAATTCTGTACTCTAAGTAAGTTTCTTCACAGGGCTTACATCATGAATGTCGAAAACAATGTCAAAAACAATAGTAAATCATTCTGGTCATTTATAAATTTGAAAAGGAAGTCGGTAGGAATTTCAGACGCCATGTTCTTTAAGAATGAAACGCCTTCTAATCTGGAATCAACTCTTGATTTGTTCTCTGACTTCTTTGAATCGGTCTACTCTAAATCAGGTGCTAATATTAATGCAACAGGCAATATAACAAGTAAGGTTGATATTGGCTCAATTCAGATAAGTTCTGGTGAAGTGCTCTTGGCCCTTAAGTCGCCGAAGTAAAATCCCACTGGGCCGATGGAATCCCAAATATAATTCTTAATTGTTTTTGCAACTCCCTCTGCTTCCCTTTGCTATGCATTTTTAATCAGTCTCATTCAGACGGTGTCTTCCTTCAAGAATGCGGAAGACGTCATTTCTTGTTCCCATCCACAAGGGTGGCTCTAAAAATAATGTTGAAAACTATACCGGAATTTGCAAGTTGTCAGCGATTCCTAAGCTGTTTGAAAGCATAGTTAAAAACAAACTTGAGTTTTGCACAAAAAAGTTCGTATCGGATACTCAGCATGGGTTTGTGTCCGATCTACTACCACTAATTTGACACTTTTTTCTTCGTATGTTATCAACGCCATCTTGACCAAATGTCAAGTTGACGCAATGTATACTGACTTTAGAAAAGCCCTTGATTCAGTGAATCATACAATTTTACTGAAAAAGCTTGAGCTGTTCCATTCAAAGATTTTGGCTGTCGTCTTATCTTGTTGGTAGAGCTCAAAGAGTGCGCTTGGTGATTTAGGCTCTAGACCAATCAAATGCACCTAAGGCGTTCCGCAAGGCAGCCATTTAGGTCCATTGCTTTTCATTATTTTCATCAACGATATTACTTCTGATTTATTAAAAGAAATTGTTAAGGCTTTAAGGACCCTTATGCCCTCTTATTTTTATACATATCTTTGGAAAGATCGCTTCTTGAATATGCCGATGTCATTTGGATGGAGCCCTGCGTTTGACACTCACTCAGATCGCATAGAAAGGATACAAAGGCGTTTTGTCCCTTCTTTCAATGGTGCCTATCTATGTACCGACTAGATCACTAAGAGCTAGGCATTTACTTGTTCACGTGCAACTAAATACGGGAAATACGGGAACAATGAACCTCTGTCTAGAGCAATCATATCTTCCAATGAAACTTGTTGTAATATTGATTTATGTTTATCTAGGGATAAATTTAAGGCAAAACTATATTTGTCTGGACTAGGTATACGAACGCGTTAGCTAAGTAAGTTGAGTTGTTGTTGTAGACTTGTGTTTTATTTTTAAATGTTGACACTTTAAAATGTCAACTGAGTATACAGGCAGGATTATAAAAACTCAAACACCTCTAGTCAGTCAGCTGTCAGACTTACTAGAGTAGGTATCCGAACGTCCCCATTGAAAAAATAATATTTTTTATTCGAAGTGTCTGCTTATTGTCATTTTTAAATTATACATGGAATAGTTAAAAAAAATCATGAGATGTTGATGACAAGGAATAAGGGGTAGGTAACCATTAAATTAAGTGAAGTACATTGAATTGTTTATGATTCAATGTCTGTAAAGACCAAATTTGAAGACATAAAATTAGCTTTCTTATATCGGGAGCAGTTTCCTTTCTGCCACGCATATGCAATCATAATAAATAGAAGCCAAGGGCTCAGTCCTCAGTCTCGAAAATTCTTATTAATATTGGATCATTCTCTTTTTCTGCTGCGGCCAGGCTTGCGTAGCTTTGTCTATAGTAGAAGTCAAATTAAAGCCCAATAAAGTGCTATAATGTATTGAGAAGTCTCTATAGACTTGACTTGTCCTCACTTCTGTTTAAGAATGCACGTGTCAAATTAAAAAATTAACCGAGAGTGGGCCATACGATCTGCAAAAACATTCCACAAGTACTACTTCCTTGCCAGGACAAGAAGAAACAATTGAAGCCAAATCAAAACAATCAATAACAAAATGAAAATATACCAACAGAAATAGGAAGGTAGAATCCACACTTCTATCTGTCAGTATCTTTCGAGATTTTGACATGACAAATATTAAAATCTTTGCGAAAAGCAGTAAGATCAGACTAAAAATATAAAAATTAAAAAAAGAGCCAAGTTCTTTTATATCTCTCTCTATGTAACAGTCAGTCGTAAAAAGTTCTGAGATCTAAAAGTACGACAAAGTTCTTACTTCATGAATATTTAAAATACAGTCAAACCCGCTTAACGAAACCCGTTTAAGCGAAAAGCTCGGATATCTGAAAAATTTTCGTAGATATAACTCCGCTTAAATGAAACAAATGAAAATGTAAACACACCTACCTGAAATATGATTATTTTTGGATATTGTTTTATTTATAAATAAATGGATTAAATTTGCTTAGTTAACTTACTTAATTATTATAAATTTATTCATTATTATTACGAATTGGTTTTGATGAACAATTTGCTTTACTGAAGTTATTTTTCAGTTGTCCGAGGTTCGCTTAACTGAAAAAAGTAGTTAATATTTTTTGACATTTAAATTAAGCGGGTTTGACTGTAGAACAATACTGAAATAACTACAAAGAGAGACATTTTATTATTTATTGATTACTGACTAAGGCTAACTTGGCAAGTCTTCTTTTTATTACGCACAATTCGAAACCTTTTAAAAACTTGAACAGTATAAATTCGGCATTAATTCCCTTCAAATGTAGTATTTAACTACTGATCTGGTAGCCTATAAATATGCAATGAATTCTTTCTTTTGTTGTACCAAAAATTGTTAATCGACAACTGTTTGTTTTGTAAATTTGTATCACTTATGTGACAAAACAATAAATATAAATAAATAAATATTTTGGCGCGACCAATTCGTTTTGTGTGTGTTTTCAATTTTTGGGACAAACGGAAGGGATCTACAATTTTGCGCCGAGTCAAAACGGCTAATTGAGAAGCTCTTTGATGACAGTTTTACTTTCGGATGTTTTTCAGACGTTCGCGAGAGGTGGCGCAGTGGAAAAAACCTTAAAATGTAATTTGGTTCTTTCGGGATTCGAACCGGGGAACCCTCGCTTAGTAGCCCAACACACTACTACTAAGTTACCGCGCCGACTATAAACACATAAGCAAATTCACCGTTCATTAAGTCCATATTTCATAAAAATCAGTTTCGGAATAACGCCATAATCGGTACGACAACCACACTATGTCACTTTGTACACATAAGTTTCGGATTATTTCCCATTTAAGCCGTTTTCAGTTGAATGACTCAAGTGAGTGGCTACTTGGCTAAATCAATATTAAAATTTGAGTACCTATTCTTTGTTAGACAGGGCCATCTGTTTTTTTTGACACTGACAGCTCTATTAAGATCAAAAATTTGACAGAAACTCAGAGTGATATCTCAAAAATTAGTGCTGTGTTTTGTCGATGTCCCTTGACCTCCTCTATTCAAAAATAAACTTAAAAAACTTAGAATTAAGCATAGGAAAGATTTTTGCTGTCGTCTGACGTTCCGGGTGTTTAAGCAACACTTGGACTTCAAGTGCGAATAACCCTACCATTGAGAGCTTTAGTGCCTCCTGCGGTTCCAACTGGCACCCTATAAGCCCACTCAACGTTTATTCGACATAAGAGTGCAGAAAATTGCATTTGCAAAGTCTGTCCCCCCACTGGAGAAGAAATTGCACCCCCTGCAGCGCACCGATTGCAAAAGCAATATTCACCGGATCATTTATCAAACTCGTAATCAAATGCAAATCCAATTGGCAAATGTGGAACCATGCATACCCTCTGGTCAACTACACTGCACTTCACTTGATTGCACCGAGCAAATCAATTAAACAAATCCCATCTAATTCGATTCACTTTATCGTAAGCAATTTCGATGGCAGCCATGTTAGCTGCCAGATTAAATACAGCTTGTAGTCTTACACCTCCGCCCTCCGTTTAAGTCCTCAGCGCATGGACTGGAGGAGCACACAAACGCCCACATCCACAACACGTAGATTTGCCAACGTGACAAACAAATCTCCTGTGTGAACACCCATCGCCACACAAATACATGTGCACTGTCTAAATAAATGAGGCGAAAGCCGCTCCAAGCAACAACAACAAAAAAAACCTACAACAAGTTCCAGTGGAGGTAGAGATGTTCGAATGCGATATGCATCCACTTACATGTCCTTTTTGGCACAGCGCATCTTGCAGATGCCTCTCAAAGGGCATGCACATGGCACACACATCCAGCACATTGACAAATAATTCAGCAGCACAAAGGACTTGGAACAAAACCAGAACCAGCAGCTGGTGTCCCTTTGGTCATGTTTTCCTGCTTCATTTGGTAAACATTTTTTTGTTTTTGGTTGTGTTTTCTGCACCTACAAGAATCCTCAAATTATGTTGTCGACCTGTCTAGATGTAAATTGCGTATGTACGAGTTTGCGAGCGGATGTTGATTCTGTGGTGACGACCCGCTTAAGTTTCTCTGGCACTTCATCCGTTTCAAAGCTTCTCAGCGTCAGCACCCTGCACCGTTGTTTGTACATGGTGCATTGTGCACAGTCGTGACCCTTGTTGCTGCAGCTTCGCCCGGATGCTGATGTTACTGCACAATCACTGCCGCCGCCGCCGCTTCTGAGCAACTGTGCAACGATGAAAACAACAATTTCACTCCACTTGTTCTGGGGTCTCTCTGGGTGTGTTGAAATTGTCATCAGCGACATGCCCCAGGGCATAGTTCCACTTTTAAAAGGCGCGCACACCCCACTGCCGCGCCATTCATAAACCGACACAGACGAAGCAGAAAAAAAACGCATAAAAATATATAAAGGACACAATTATTCTTTGAACGCAGAGAATTTCCTGAAAAAAAGACACGAATCCAGTCAAGTCTCTCGTGGTGACACGTGAACCCTAGACACGAGAGATGTTGCATCCACCACTCAGGCGATTAAGTAAGTTGACATGTACTCTTGCGGAGATGCCACGGCCCCTAAGGACGCTGATGCAATTAAATTTCTAACGAACAATGAACAGGAGAGAAAAAAACCGCTCACGTCAAATTAATGGCGATAACGCAATGAGAAATTAGAAATTATTTCCAGACGCGCGGCTGGCGTAATAAATATTTGAATCGCCCCCGGGGGGGAATTTTGTTTAAAATTATTACATCGCCAAGTCGAATTTGCAAATGGAATTTGGCCAGCATTAAAAGTGCCTTAATAGTCCTATTAACGAGGAGGCTGTTAAATATATGGCAACGCTCTCGAACACGTGCTTATTTATTTATCTTCGCCGGAAAGTGGTTTAGGAGTTATTTAAAAACCATTCAGGGTTTTAGCTGGCCAGGCCCAACACCCCCCCGGGCATAGTGTGTGCATGGGCCATAATCCAGTTATTTGCATTTAATTTCATGCCAGATGTGGTTGCTAAATCAATAAAGAACAAAAAAACAGAAACAGAGCTAAATCGGTTGTACATTCGTGTCCTTCCGCTCTGGTGTAAAATAAATTTAAAACGAGAGTGGTAAAATGGATTAAGTCTGATCGTGAAATGGTGTAGTGTAACATAAAAACGGAAGCCACACATTACAACCGCAATTCCGCAGGACTCTTAATTTCGGCAAGGGGGCGCTACCACTTTTGTGGTCGGTTTTTTAGTATTTGGCGGGTTCATTAAGGGCTCCGATTTTATTTTACCGCAGATGTCATAGTAGTTACAAATAGTTGTCATGATATAAGCGGGTGGAGGTCTTGAGATACTCCCCAAGTTGGTGACAAGTTTTTTCCCGCCAATAGCGGAGAAATATCTCACCAACCACTGACAGCGAGAACCACTGAGGCTCGACCTCCGGAGGATTTTTGAAGCCAGACGTTCGGCATGGACTTGTAGGTCCATTTAATTGGTTCCAAAAATATAACTCGCCTGAAGGAATGATTGAGAAAACACACCTCGAGATTTATGTAGTCCAATTCTCATAAACGCCTGACAAACTTCCAAGAATATAAAGCTCTTGAAGTCAGACGTGCGGCATGGAATTCTAGTTCCCTTTAAATGGTTTCAAAAATATAATATAACCGAAGTAATGCTTGAGAGAACTCTCCTCGAGGTTTTTGTCGCCCAATTCTCGCAAGCGTCTGACAAACTTCCAAGAATATAAAGCTCTTGAAGCCAGACGTTCGGCATGAAGTTCTAGGTCCCTTTTAATGTTTCTTGAAATATAACTTGCCCGAAAAACGATTGAGAGAACAGTCCTCAAGGTTTTTGTCGCCCAACTCTCGCAAACGTCTGATAAATTTCCAAGAATATAAAGCTCTTGAAGCCAGACGTTCGGCATGGAATTCTAGGTCCCTCTTAATGGTTCCAAAAATACCATTTTCACGAAGGAATGATCGGGAGAACACACCTCTAGGTCTTTGTCGTCTAACTCTCGCAAACGTCTGATAAACGTCCAAGAATATAAAGCTGTTGAAGCCAAACGTTCGGCATGGAATTCTAGGTCCCTCTTAATGGTTCCAAAAACATAATTTGACCGAAGGAATGCTTGAGAGAACTCTCCTCGAGGTTTTTGTCGCCCAATTCTCGCAAGCGTCTGACAAACTTCCAAGAATATAAAGCTCTTGAAGCCAGACGTTCGGCATGAAGTTCTAGGTCCCTTTTAATGTTTCTTGAAATATAACTTGCCCGAAAAACGATTGAGAGAACAGTCCTCAAGGTTTTTCTCGTGCAAACGTCTGACAAACTTCCAGGAATATAAAGCTCTTGAAGTCAGACGTTCGGCATGAAATTCTAGGTCCCTTTGAATGGTTCCAAAAGTATAACTTGATACTTGAGAGAACTTTCCTCGAGGTTTTTGTCGCCCAATTCTCGCAAACGTCTGACAAACTTCAACGAATATATCGCTCTTGAAGACGGACGTTCGGCATGAAATTGTAGGTCCCTTTGAATGGTTCCGAAAATATAACTTGCCCGATGGAATGATTGAGAGAAGTTAGGTCGTGGACGAGGCTAATATACCTTGCGCCGAGGTTTTACTATATTTACTACAGATGGCGCCACTGTCCGGAGGTGACGTGGGCTTGAAAAAGCCTCTTCAGACAGTTCGATCTATAGCTACTTGCCCCCAGTTGGTTGTTTTTCCCTTACTACTGTGCTCCACCTTAGGTAAGACCTTTTTCTACCGCCTTAAGTAGATTTACAGATTTTTCGGGCGGATTTTGACTGGACTTCTGCTTACAAACTGCTGTCAAGTCGATTAAACTCTCTGAAAGCTTTCACAAAATACTTTCCAACTGCGAGTCTCCTTGTTTATAGTTTTTCAACTCAAATGTAAAATTATTTAATTAAATAAAAGCCTCTCCTTCAAGCTGGAATAAAGAAGCCACCTAACTAAAGTGGACCCCACACCCCTGCAAGAGATGACTAAAACGTTTTGTTTGCGACTCAACGTAGGTGTAACACAATACAACAATGCTCACACGTGTCTAATTAACAAAGGAACGTCCTCGCTCCTAAAACTGCGTGTTAACTATTCCAAAAACCTTTCCCGCCAAACAATAGAACCCAATGTCCTTCGCGCCACTTCTAGACAACAAAAATGCAATTAGTGAATTGTAAGTTAGATAATTATCTCCTTTCTTCGACACGTTTGTTAAGAAACTACAATTAGCAACTAAATCCAAAGTTCAAAGAGGAACACTCCACAAACACACACGCACGCACAACTTCAAGGAGATTGACTTACCGTGCCAAATGAGAAACAAACCAATCTCATCTCGTTCCCAACTATAAGCAACACTAAATTAATAGCATATGTATGTACGTATCCTTGATGATGTTGCGCTCGGCTTGGAAAAATACGGGAAAAGGACTCTCAGGACCACCTCAACTGGCACACATAGATCAAAATTAATTATTTAAAGTCACTTGTAGAATGTACAGCACTTGGGAGCGATCAAACACTCATGGACCCGCTCGCTCTCACTTGACGCTCGTCGTCAGCTTGCTGGGAGATTGTACAAATGTGTGCGGGTGTGTTTGTGTACTCTCCACTGGAAAATTTCATTTTGTCGTTGAAACTGACGAAAACTAATTACGACAAAAAAAAACACAACACTGGCAATTTATAAATTTTTAAAAAACCACCCCGCGTTGTTCGTTGTTCTCATCCCCACTGTAGGAACACAGTGCACCCTTGTGCCCTTGCCATTTCGAGAGTGTACACTGTGTGCATTAATTACATTCCCTATTTCTCGAGGAGCGGCATTAAAATATGTCAAGGTTCGCCAAGATGAGTGCCTCGAAAGTATTATGTCGAAGAATTTCATTCTTGAACTTTCCTTTTTCTTATTTTCTCTCTCTGTTCTTGTTTTTCCCTTTCTGCAGCTTTCATTAGCTACAAGGAGTCGAACAAAAAAAAAATTAGGTATATTGTTGTGTGCAGGTTACTTTGGCATTGGGTAAAGCTCTCTGCCCGAATTTATACCAACTCGAAACAGCAACAGAAACAGAGAGCAACAGTGGGTGGAGCGCGAACATACATGGGATGATATTTGCAGACTAGACGAGGGGACAGCCGTGCGTTGCGCAGAGATCCATGTCGAAATGTACACGCACCTCATGGCGAAGGACGAAGTCAAGAAACACACATCTTATTACACAGAGCTTATGTTGACGTACGGCGGAAGATGCTGGGATTTATTTCTGACAGATGTTTCACTTGAAATTTTGATAGAAAATCATGAATGAGTACACTCACAGGACCTTGTCGTCCTCATTCTAGCAGAAGGAATACTTTTTGCTTGGAAATGTTAATATTTTCACCAGGACCTGAGTGAAAAGAGGATTTTACGACAAGTTTCACAGTAACTGTGAACATGGAATTATGTAGACGACGGGGGAGGTTTTGTCGCAACCATATCAGGACCAGGGAGAGCATGGAATTCTAAATTGAAAATATAATACTGATGGTTGGCGAAAGTAAAGCTGTCGCATGATAATTTCCAGACGCAGGATGAATATCCAATTCAATGTGACCCGAAGAATGTTTGTCAAGTCAAAAGAAAGGAAAAGGAGGAAAGGAGCCTTCTTGGAAAGAAGGACGATATTGATTCGCGCGTGACGACGAATGTGAAATTTGAAGTTCAGACCGACCGACGACTGCTGGATTAGGAGAAACGAGGACCCAGTTTCGTAGAAACTCGAACGATTGTAGGTTCCTATTCGATTTTTAAGCGTTTAGAAAGTTTTTAGTGACTGTCACTTGTAAGTGGAATTGATGGAATTTAACTTGTTCTTAAAGTATTGTGGATCCTCAATATTCTGTTTAAAAGAAGACTGCATTTTTAACGTCTTGTGCGACTGATGGAGCTTACTTGCTATTTGTTATAAATCTAAAATACAGGGACATGTGTCTGATGCAAGGGCTCCCTACCTCACCACCACAGCTTCTACAAAGTTCTTCTTCCGTCAAACGGATTTTCTTTATGCTGTACCGCAGATTCCTAAGACGGTTGAAAGGGGTTTTCCATCCTTCCATATGAGACTCTCTGTTGTGGCTTCTAGTTCCATCTTGTGGCCCTTTTGCCATGCTTAAAGTTTGAGTCTGCCGGGCGGGATGTTCAAATGTTCACAGGGATTGTTCTGATAGAGTTGTCGAAAATTGTCTTTCTAATGTATGTCCTTCATGTCCCGCAACCCATCAGCAGAGAAATACCTTGTGCCGAAGTACCAAGAACCTTTTTGTCGCGAAAGCAGTTCACAAGCTTCGATTTTATTTCTGTTGCATTGAGGACTCATATTGCTGCTTGGCTATCGATGAAGAAGGGCTCTCGGGCTGCTTGGAAGGCACTGCTTGGGTCGAGGAGAAGTATCGATTTGTATATACCCAACGATTCGGAAAAGACGCCTGACCCAATCCCGGGTTCCGTCTATAAATACGGGGCACAAAGTTGTCTCTCCGTTCTTATTCTTTCCTGCTAAAATAGGCACTGAAGAAGGTCTTGCAAATTCTAGGTATTGTGTGATCTATTCCGTGATTGGTACATGGCCAAAGTATTTCTGTAGGCTCTTTGAATGACCCTTTTCGTCCAATTTCCAGTCTACTGATTTACTTATTCTCATGCCGCTTATGGCGGCTGTTGATTGTGAAAAGATGTTTAGCGAAAGCAGATTGAGGACAGCATCAAATCCTGCGGTTGGAGTCGTCCTCAGAACTTGTAGTGCCGATGCACGTTAGTCTTTGAACTTAGGTAAGCGGCTTTAATTAGACTGCCACAGGTCAGTGTAGGTCTTTCACAAGCCCATCGACAGTTTATTTTTAAGAAATGGTCGACAGTTTTATCCAAAAAGTTCCCTTCAACTTCTACCTAAAGTGAGATCTTCCTTTATTGCGTTGTCCCCTCGGGTTTGAATCAATAAAAAATGGAAAGAGTATACATAAGGGACACGAGTTTTCCCCTTAAATGTTTTCAGCTTTCTGCTTTAACCAGAAGCTGAGTTACAGACCAAAATCTGACATATTGAGCTCAAATCGCAAAAAAACAAGTACCGATTATCGTTTTTTGGGGTTGGGAACAGCGGGCGCACATTTAAAGCATTGTGTGTCGTTTTCTCTGTTGGAACGGAACGATGGAGAGGTGTACTTAAAGGTTTTACATGCTTTGGGGATGCAGACCTTTCAAGCAGACATTTTGTCACTATAGTCGATCACTTGAGTGACTCGTTTACGGATTTGTTTATTCCAAAAATGTGTAGAAAAACACTCTGTCCAATTAACTCACATTTCAACAACTATTCCTCGAGAATGTATTTGCTTTTGACATTCAATCTGAGGGCGATCCATATGTCATAGGTAACAGATTAAAATATTTCAAAAATGTAAATCTTTGACCTTTTTTTACGGTGGTTTCCTTAATTGGTTGCATAAAATGTCATGGCGAACTGTTGTCCAACTTGAATACCTACAGTGGAAATATTTTTCGTACATTTCGTCGGATAATAGTTTTATGTGCCGGAACGTAGTATTTTGTAAATCAATTAAATTCTTGTTATTAAAAAAATTGAGTAAAAAAATGTTACGTATACGCAACAGTGACTGATTTTTTTTTTATTTGTTTGCTTGTTTCTTTCTTTTTATTTTACTATATTTTGTTGCTGATATTTTACTGCATTTTTAATCTAGTATTCTGTTTCAGTTTATTTTTTGTCTGTTTAACTGGAAAACTGCATGTGGAGGAGTATTCTAAGAGATGAATCATTTTTGCTTGATAGGTGGGGTGACTGTTGAAAGTGTTATTTAAAAACTTAGTATGAGAGGGCAGTTAAACCCATTTGTAACATCCATAGGACCCCTGATATTCTAATTTCATTAAGTACCAGACTGCAAATTCATTGTCTGTCCAATTTATTTTAATTACAACAAATCATTTGCACTTACGGACAACATTAAAAGGAAACATGTATCCTGATAAAAGTTGACAAAAAATACCAGGAACTGACTATCTCTGTTAGGAATTTAACTTTTTACAGTCCCTTGGCACATAAAAAGACAGGCAAAGTTTTCGATTTTGCGAGAAATTCTTGATCCTGGGCATGTGCTTCTAAGAAACTATTTATGCTACTTTTAACTTTGTCCCATGTCGATTCGGTTCATTAAAAAATTTGCAGAATTTGTTGTATATATAACAATATGCTGTTGTATTTCTTGTATGGAAGTCGAAATTATTAGTCCCGTGCAGTGTTCAAATTTA
Source organism: Cheilosia pagana (assembly GCA_936431705.1). Taxonomy (NCBI): domain Eukaryota; kingdom Metazoa; phylum Arthropoda; class Insecta; order Diptera; family Syrphidae; genus Cheilosia; species Cheilosia pagana. Next base: position 6,776,393 of record OW386169.1, read on the forward strand.
GCCGGGGGTGTTAAGCAGAACAAAGCAAGGACTTGTGTGTTTGTTGCCATTCTATAAAATAAGTTCCAGGGGTACGAAAATTGGTGCAAAAGAGAAAAAGTGTCCCGAACTGAAGGCTCACAAACTCTAAATCCAAATTTTGAACCAAATCCATCCAGCCGTTGTACGGACAGACCTACGGAATTGCGAGACCCACAGTTTTAAGCTCTTCTATCATCGTCAAAGTCAAAATTGATAAACATATCGAGTTCGAAATTCTGTAGATACGAATGTCTTTCACTTACTAAACGTATACTGGAAAGTTAAAAACAGTAGTCGAACATATTTCAAATTTAACAGCAAAAGTATGAGCGGCAAAAATAGTTTGTGTTAAGCGAATGGATCTTCACAGCTTGCAAAAGAAGACCTCGACAATGGAAGGTAGTCCACACTAACTCTCAGCGAAAATTCAAATCTTCTGTAGTCAATTTTATACTCAAGTCTTTCTAAACTCAGTAAACTATCCCGGTTGCTTAGCAAAATGGAGTTTATTCCGTTACAGAGGGACGTTAAAAGTACTGTCCAAGTCCAAATGTGTCAAGTAGATCCCCTGATGTCATCCGACGTGGCGAAACAATGGTTTGCATTAAGAGGCAACCATCAAATTGCGAACCGAAAGGTAGAACGAAGCTTAATTTGATTCAGCGAAATCCTCTTCACATAATCCGTCGACCATGACAGTGGGATATTCGTTGGCGAAAATGCCCTAATCCGACCCCCTTCACTGTAAATACCGTCAAACAAGGTACACCACAAGTAAAAATCTGCGACAGCCCTGAAACTTTGATTGAAAAGTTAATCTTTGAAACTGAAGTGAGTTTGCAAACTACGTGTCTCAAGTTTATTACATTGGGCTGAACTTTAGATACCGTAAACCCATAGCAAGCAATCTTCATATCAAATCAGAATTACATCAACTTTATGCTCTATTTGACAATGGCGTGGCGGCTATGCCTTTCGTGTGTTAGCCCGTTGGCACATAATACCACAATTAGAGGGCACTTGCCAAAAAGTCAACCAGACCGACCCGACTCAATGGCCTCGTTAACACAATCAAATTTAATACTGTCCCAGGCTATAAATCCTTCAGCTTAATTTAGCCCGCCACATATTACAACACTCAAAGAGCAATGTACACTTTAGCTTTGGTGTTGTGTGCAAAAGTCCAATCACGCAGTAGTCCCTCGCTGTTTTTCTTTTTTCTCGGTTCCCCTGTTTTGTGCTCACTTTAATTACCCCAGCAGAGTTTTGACGGCCAGACGAGGCTCTCGGTCAGGGATAATGGGTATATGTATAGGTACATGTGTGCAAGTGTAGAGGAACCGCACTATTACCTTGCCCCCGTGCAAGTGCTCATGCTCATGCTCACCTCATTGAAACACGAGGACGAACATACGACCGTACGAACGAATGAACGGCAATGGCAATAGCCGAAGCAAGGACTCTGTGCCCCTTCTTTGCAGGCATTGAGGCGAAACGTGTTTGGGCATTTTTAATGACGTCGTTTTTTCAACCGTTTGCATATGATTGCAGTTCCTTTTCACTACATCTGTGTGTGTCACAGTTGAGTTTGTCTTGCTTTTGCACTTTTCGCTGCGCACACACACGGTACGCCACGGCTCGGCACAAGTGTAACTCGAGTGTGAGTCGAGAGTGTGTCCTCAAAGTTTCCTTTCAAGTGCATCTGATGGAGTAATGTCAAGGATAGCTTAAGGCTGCACACATCTCCATTAATGACAACCTGATTATCAATTGGCAAAGTGTGTCAAACCCATCAGAAATGCCATAAATCAATGCACCGAATTTCGCATTCAGGTCAGAGCGACTGTTGCAGGTGGCCATCTCTGACATGTTAATGCCTTGCTTACGATTCCATTAAAGTTTCATCCAATTGGACAGTTTTTAAATATTCAACAAAAACCCAACAGCAACAGCAGCAACTATGCAAAGACGGTGTCCCTGATTTTTGGGATATGTGTCACGTTTTCTAAAAGCACTCACTGGAACATATGCAAATTCACGGCCCGAAATCTTTTACGCTAGAATGATAAAAGTTAATTTTATGAAAGGGGACTCGGGCTCCATCCCCATACCGTACATGGGGTAGAGATCCTCCTCGTAGCTACTTCGGAGTGGATGTCGTTTTATGTGTCGCTTTTATAATTATTGGCTACATAAGCTCCATAATGAATGAGTTAACAAGGGCGATGCGTAGGCCCACTTATTTATGACACAGACACTCTGGAGGAGTGTCGTGAACGAAGCAACTCCACGAGGAACAGGCACGCACACACAACTCGATTTTTATGCAAAGTTAATGACTTTCGAGGCTTAAACGTGTCATGTTGCTTTGATGTAATGGTGTCTCTCTCTTTTTCGCTCTAGCTGGGCTTGCACAGGACGCGCGCAACTGTTGTTGATGTTGCCTCTTACAAAGTTTAATAAGTAAAATGGGTTTCGGAATTATAAATGACTGGCGGTATTTGTGTTTGTGTGATTTATTGCCTCGTCTATGATGTAGGAGAGTGGTGGGAATGGAAAGTTCGATATGATTGGGGATGTAGGAGTCCTTTGGATGAGGTAGCAGCATCTGAATTCAGATTGTCATCGCTAGGTGTCTCTTGTGAGTTTCACGATAGATTAAATTCAACAGATTTCGAACGATTTTACATTTTGTGAAAGATTTGTTGATTAACGTAAAATTAACGTAAAATTCTGGCGGTTGAAATATTTTTTCGAGCTTGCTGCTGAATGTCGGGCGAGTTTTATCGATTTTGAGGGAACTGTGATCTCCACGATGGTTAGAGGCTGATCAGAGGCTGGTTAAGGGCGGTAAAGCGAGGTTGGAACTATTCAACTGTCAAGAAACGCCCTTTTGTTAATTTTTAGATCCGTCAAACGAATTGCTATATTTTTTTGTAGATGTGTTGAATATCTGCTGGACGGTAGGACTTAAAGTGAGGCTTCGCCTGTGAAAATTGGTTACCATGGAGCTAATTTTAAAGTTTGGATAGTCTTGTAGTGATGTCGCAGCGGTTGTCAAGTTATTTCTCAGCCTGGCATTCGACACTGTCAAGCCTTGAACTACGTATGAACAAAAAATAGAAACTTGCGGGACGAGTCTCTGGTTTAAAAACAAATCACAAGGTTTTTCTCACTGCCACTTCTGAGAAACATGGAAAGGTATACAACTGCTTAAGTCGTTCGGCTTAAAATTATCAAATTGTTGTCCCCAAAAATCACACGAACATGTAAGTCGAATCTAAAGATCTAGGTAAAAGGTGTCGCAAAAGTTCCTTGGCTTGAATTTTTTATGAATGAAAAACTTTGGTTCGGCTTTTGGATTATGTTTATATGGAGGCTCAAATGTTTTTTTTTTCCAGCAATGATGACCATTGGGGACCGGTTTATGATACTTTCAACCATTCCTGCCAAGAATTCCAGCGAAAGTTCCTCTCATTCTTGATAGTTTCATTGAGGGCTTCACGAGTCAGAGTCTTGTTGACATAGACTCACAACTTAAGCCACAAAAATATACCTGGAAAGGTTAAATCGGGCGATCTTACAGCTCTCAGAATTTCGGTTCAGGCTCGTGCAATATGCGCCGTTGCTCCATCCTGTTGAAACCAAATGTCCTCCAGTCCAATTTCATCCAAATCAGGAAGAAGAAAGTCGTTGAACATGGCTCTGTAGCGCCTGTGGTCAAGAATAGTCGTTTTGCCGGCGACGTTTTCGAAAAAATAAGGCCCGATGACACCCTCAGTGTAATACAGCACACCAGACAGTACATTCAAGCGAGTTAAATGGCCTTTCGTGAAATAAACGCAGATTTTTAGTGCGTTTTAAGCTTATTCACATTTCCACATGATATTTGATGAAAAGCTGACTCCCTCATGGTCGAGATTCGGGATAGCGCATGCACTGCTTGCACTTTTAAAGGGAACATCTTCAAGTCTTGTACTAAAATTCTCCGTAAAGACCGCCAATTGAGGTCTCATTATGAGGCACGTCATCTGCTCGATACTCCGTATCGTCTGTATCATTTTCAGCCACAGCTGCGATGTTCTCTGCAGAAAGGCCTGACAGCATCTCGTGTTGTCCCAAACTCCTGTAGGCAAGCGGCTAAACGTCGTAATGTTTTGAAACAATTATTCCGCGTTCTTTAGCAGTATCAAGACATAAGTCTTTTTGACGTGTATTCTCTATCTGTTTACTTCACAAATGTCAAAGTGGAATTTGTCGGCATTTGCAAGAATGATAGCATCTTCCTTCATAGGGTGATGATTTTTCTCCCCACTTTGTATATGGTATAGCGCCATAGAATACAACAAAAGGAGTCCTTGCTAGTTTAGGTAAGGTTAAAGAAAAGTGCCCAGTGTGCTTTGACGGGGGTCTTTTCTTTTTTTGTTTTGTACTTTAACCTCAATATTAATGGTACTTCCCGAAAAAGTTTGATTTGTTCGAAAATGTCCTAAATTTAGTTTTGAGTTAAGGTAGGTGTGGTTAAGGTGGCTGCATCCCCAGTTTTTCGATAAAAAATGTTTTTACAAAATAGGACAATTTTTTTTTTAAATGTTGTTTCCTATAGTTTACTTAAAACTTGGAGTATAATTAATGTTTAAAAAATGATTGCGTCCTTTATTTTCCATTTCAATAACCGAAAACACTACCTACTTTTAAAAACTGCTCACATCTCAAAAACGGAATGAAATTATCTCAAAAATCCTCAAAATCTTCGCTTAAATGACATTTGATTTGCGATTTTTGTACAATCAGAAGCGTTTTGGTGAATTGAGGTTGCGCAACAAAATTGTAACTGAGCTGAAAATCAATTTCAAATTGTGAGGCGGCCGGACGAGCGTATAGACAACGCCTTGAGTTCGATAATTGGGCGTTGGAAATGATGCCCAGGAATCCGGATTTTGACCAAAAAAGTCATATTTTCGGACGAGGCCCATTTTTCGTTCTGCAGCGATGTCAATGAGCTAAATTTCCATTACTAGATCGAACTCAATCCACAAGTGTTCTACCAAGCATGAATGCATCCACATTTATTGAACGTTTGATCAACCTAATTTCCTTCGAAATGGGAAAGGAGACACCCTTACCGTCAATGGTTTCACGTATAGAGCGATGTTAACCGAGTTTATCCCAGCTTTTGTTACCACAAGATGGCGCTACATGCAACGCTCGAAGCTGTGAAGGAGAAATTTGACAACTGGCTTATCGCACGGCGAGCGTTCATCTAGATTATTTTCTCTGGGGCTATATCAAGTCCTTAGTCTACGCTAACAAGGCAACCACTTTGGAAGAGCTCAAGGCGAACATTCGAGCCGATTTTGCTAGAACAACGCCGTAATTGTTGGACCGAGTCATTAAAGGTTTGACTGACCGCTTGAAGCACTACCAGCGAAGCCGAGGCGGCCATTTAAATCGTGCGCATGAAAGTATATTGTATAGCTTCAAAAAAGGAGCAGCTTTATATATCTCACGCCGTTGTTGCTTTATTTTAATTGCTTTCCCTCTCATCTTACTTTGCTTTACTGAGAACTGTGTTCATTAAAACAGGCCTCCACTGTTCAAAATAACATCCACGGGGTAAAACTATATTCCCGTGAATGGTCGCATAAGCTTCACTCATTCAAATTCAAGGATCACAGTTTTTTTTTTAATTCATAAACCTCTTGAAAAAAATTCCCATTCTTCGATTAATCTTCCCGACCAACTCCAGCATGACGTCGAAATTCCGACTACACAAATAATCTGCAATGTAAACAAGGATTTAATTCCAAACAAATCATTATTATTATTCCCCCCCCCCTGTGTGTAACGGAATGGTTGTGCCAACTCACATTCACGCCCGTGACAAAGGGGAAAATAAATCCGTCTGTCATCGCGGCAAGCGTATCGACAACTGTGAAGTTTTCTTTTTACTATACACATCCTGCGTGCGAGTAGGTATATATACCTGAGAGAAATTAATCGGTCGTTGAAACTTTGCCGCACTTAATGACGCGATAATGCTTACGTTAACAAAACCACCAGCGCACGCACCATCAGCAACATTTCAGAAATGTTTTTTTGTTCCCTTTCGAAGGGAGCAACGCCTCCTCCGCAATCAATAACTCGCCAGCATAACAGTGATTAACGGGGCAAAAGTAAAAAGGACTTGATCAAACTTATCCCCAACTATCCAGCCAGTAATATACTACTCACGACAAAATGTGCACACAAATCAAATGGCAATAAAGAACACTACTCAGCGAGAGTCATTTTTCATTCGAGGGACTTTGTACACTGTGTGGTATTAATCAACGACAGCCAAGCAAACACACCTCCTGTCCCCGAAGAGGCGACACAGACGGATAATTATAAATCATTTACGACTCAGTGTCTCTAGTGCATGTTCTCCTATATCTGCGGCAAAAATTCGCTAATTGAAATCAAATTCACAAAATGCTGACTGCTTCTTTTTAAGCAAGGACGAGGACGAGGACGAGGACTTGCCATCAAAATCAACCCCAACCTGAATGCAATTAGGGTAAAATCTAATCTGAATAATTGTGACATTTAGCCCCTAATAGGCTGACTCATTTTCGCATGTTCCGCCAAGTCCTTTAATAAATCTCAACTCTTCCTTTGTGCTCCCTGACAGAGACACACACACATACCGAAGGACCGACAGCAGCACCCCCACTGCGCTCCACTTCTAACTAACTTCATTAAATATTACCGAGCGTGTGCGGGCGAAATTTATTCCGAACGCATACCCAGAATTCTTTCGTTAAATATCGCTCCGCATCCGAAACCAAACACACACATCAGAAAGGGAGAGAGAGAGAAGGAAGGAGCCAACCACTAGGTGGCGAATAAAGTTATTACATCCCCCGGGCTGCAGCAATAGCAAATACAACTTAACATTCCCGATGAACCCGTCTCGCATTATGCACGTTTGCGTTAGATTGGTTAGATATCTATATCTCTGTAAATGTATCTATATCCTGTCATCCTTTTGTTCGTGCATCAGCACCAGCATCAGCACCTTCTTCACAACTTCATCTGTGTGTGGTGTGCCATGGTATAACGCCTGCGGTGACAATCTGTTGGCAGCTAAAGTGCTTGCACGCTCTCAAGTTTAATTTCTTGTGACATCTTTTGTGGCAACTTCCGCAATTATTTCCGATTATGTTTCTTCTCCACTTTTGATATATGTTGGTATATATTTCCACACCACATATTTTTTTTTGTCGAGATATATATTTCACCAACTGCGTCCAACAATCGCAATCGGTGTCTGGGGCGGGGTGTGCCCGATGCCTGTTCAGATATGTGGCCAAATAAAAACGCTCCTGCTTCAGACATGTGGCCTACATTCTTGAATAATAAAGAGAGCCACTAAACATTCCACTAATGGATGGGGGCATTTAGAGCGGGAGTTTTTTTTTTTTTTTGCTGTTGTCGGTTCAAGACTTGAGAATTGAGTGCTCAAGACGTGCGGCACTGCCATTCTTCTGTGTCGGGCGGGACAGAGAACCGCCAGATGATAACAAGTGTGCATTCTGAATAGTGTTTAGTGGGTACTTGAATTATACGCGACGGTGGCGGTGGGTGGATCTTGTTTTGCCACGAAATTGGTCCTGTTTTGTGGCGTTTTGTCACCGGAGAGAATTTGAATTGGAAATTGCCATCGCACGAGCAGTTGTGAAGAAGGTTAGTTGGAGGAGTATCCTATCAAGCGTCCTACACACGGTGCGATTTGTTGGGTTCGTGTAGGTGGGTTTTTTTCAATGGCACCAAACACATGATGCCTGACTTGAGTGTGTTTGATTCATAATGAATTCCTTTGCTGAATATGCATCATCAACTTGCGAGCATAAATTTAACAAAAATCGCAATAAACTTTTTTGCGTGACCTAAAGCGACCCATACACGATACAATTATTAAATTGAACCAACTGGTTGTGTACAGTCAGCGATCGTAGTTGGTCAACACAACTTTTCAGTGAATTGAATTGAATTTAATTTAAAGTCAACCTAGCACTGAAACTAGACACTTTGGAACTACATACTCTTCAGTCTCATCGCATATGATGCAGAGGCAGTCCTTTAGGCGAATCGTTATACTGCCCGTCGAATGCGACGAACACTTTTTACATAATACTTAAAAAAACAACTCCTTGGAATGCATTTATCATGTACATGAACCTTTAAGAGTTCCTTTAGTAAGAGCTGTAATAAAATTTTAAACTTTTTCGTAATTGTAGTTCGAAAAGGATTTTGAATTCCTACTAAGTTTCGAACTCGAGATTTTAATTAATTCTGACATTACGAAGATAAAGGAACTCAAAAAAGTGGGCCGGGCAATTCTGTCTGGACGAATTTATTTCAAACTTCGAATTCTGGAGTTTTTGGACTTTTAAAAATTCGTCTTATCTCAAAAACGGTCCATATAATTTAAACAGGAATTCCCTCCTTAGGTAATTCCTATTTTAGTGTCAAGCTCAGTTTTTCTCTAATTATATTTCAATCGATTTTTGAAAAATGGTATATTTTGAAAATTTTGTTTTCTATAGTTTACTTGAAAATGTATCCAACGATTCTTACTAAAACTTGTATTTGAGCTAAGGCAGGTGGGGTTTACATGGCTGCATCCCCAGTTTTTCGCTAAAAAAAATCAAATAACACTGACTTTGAAAATTGGACCTATCTCAAAAACGGTCCACACGATTAAAACAAAAATTCATTCCTAAGTTGATATAGTCATTCCCAACTAAGTGCCAATCTCAGTTTTTCTCTAAACTATCGTTCGATGGATTTTTGAAAAATGGCATATTTTGAAAATTTTGTTTTCTATAGTTTACTTGAAAATGTATCCAACGATTCTTACTAAAACTTGTATTTGAGCTAAGGCAGGTGGGGTTTACATGGCTGCATCCCCGGTTTTTCGCTGAAAATTGAATAACAGTACTTTTGAAAATTGGACTTGTCTCAAAAACGGTTCACAAGATTAAAACAAAAATTCATTCTTAAGTTGATATGGTCATTCCTAACTTAGTGTCAAGCTCAGTTTTTCTCTAAATTATATTTCAATCGATTTTTGAAAAAAGGGATATTTTGAAAATGTTGTTCTCTTAGTTTACTTGAAAACGACTCCAACGATTTTTACTTAAATTGGTATTTGAGCTAAGGCAGGTGGGGTTTACATGGCTGCATCCCCAGTTTTTCGCTAAAAAATCAAATAAAAGTAATTTTGAAAATTTGACTTAACTCAAAAACGGTCCATACGACTGTAAAAAAAATTCATTTCTAAGTTGATATAGTCATTCCTGTCTTAGTGTCAAGCTCAGTTTTTCTCTAAATTATCGTTTAATGGATTTTTTTTTTCAAAAAAGGCATATTTTGAAAAATTGGTTTTCTAAAAAAATGCAATATTCTTGAAAAGGGGCACAACAATTTTGACCAAAATGCATACTTGGAGTAAAATTATTGTTTTCAAAATAATTGCGTCCTTCATTTTCCATTCGAATCACCGAAAACGCTTCTTTTAAAAAGTGTTCGTATCTCGAAAACGCCAGATCATGGCAACAACCATGGGATTGACTGTATTAGCAGCATAATGTCTGGCAACTCAGCGCAATTTGCCAAGTTTATTTTTCGACTATTTTTCGATGAGTTGGAGCCGTGTGGGATTCACTCTGAAAGGGCAAAACGAAACGTGCAAAAATCAGCTGACAACTGAGGTCAATGTCAAATTGGTTGTCGCTCAAAAAAGTGCTGCCAATTCGAGGAAAAGTTTGATAAGTTTTCGATAAGTTCTATAAGTTTTCCAAGCAACTAAAGCTGTGCATTGTTTATCTACTAAGTGTAGTCAAAATGGGCACAAATTAGCTGTCAGCTGTCAGCTGTCTCACTGGAGAGGTTATTTTATGAAACAGATTGATCCTATCGAGGGACTATATCAATTTGAATTTTAAAGCAGCCAATAGCAACTATTTATTTTATCGTTTGACCAAAAACAGAAACACGTTCCAAAGTCAATTTCTATTTCACCAAAGAACTGTCAATTGTCCAGCTGACATCTCTCTATCTCTCTCTGAACCAAGTGTCGGGTCATGCTCGTAACACCCACTGCCACCTAACCTAACATCCCATTAACACTTTCAATCTGTTCACCTGAGTGGATTACCTCGGGTGTCGTCCTTTTTTTAATGTTCTTCATCTTGTTGTGGCACTAAGTTCGTTGATCCCAATTATGGGTCGAAAATAGCATTTAAAGAAGTGCCAAGGACCCAATGGAGAATGACCGCAGCTTTGTAGCCACTTTAAGAAGATGGTGTTAATCGGCTTTCAATCTCCTGGGGTCCATGAATGTGTGTTCCTTCTTAATCCCACAATATTCTGTACTACTTGACTACCGCTGCTTCTCTCAGGGGTTTTCTTTGAACATTTCTAAAACGAAAATCTCCCATTGACCAAAATAAACCAACTGACGACTTTATCCCTTGGGCAAACACTAAACACAGTCCGAAGGCAACAACATCCACCCCTTAAGGGCGAACTGCGCTTCTGGAAATCTTCCAAGATTATCTCAAAAAGAAAAACCTTTACATTCACCTTGAACCCCGCAAAAAGCGCGACCTACAACGAAACGCTGCGCACAGGCAAATATTACACGGCTTATTTAGATTTTAATTTCTATTAGCATAGTGCAATTACTTGCCTGTTTGCATATGATTAAAAAACGTTCTGCTACCCCGAGGGAGCTACTAAGTGGTTGGCAAACACATCCGTTTTGGGAGTTCTCCCTCGCGCGAGATACTTGCCAGCGTGTGTGTGTGTGTGTATCTTCTGGAGATGAACGAATGGCATGCAATTTCTCACCCATGCCCCAGAAGGACATGCCGCCGCCGCCCACCCCCATAACTGGTGGGACTCCATCTTCTGTTTGCTTTGGCGAATTTTAGTGGAAATTAAACAACGCTTTTGCGAATGAGCGATGATTCCAACACTCGGATGGAGGACACATTTTTTCTCCCTGGTGGGTGGAAACAAAAAAAACTACTTCCTTGAATGTAATATAATTTAGGGGTAGCAGAAAAGCGACTGTTGATGATCGGCCTACTACCAGCTGAAGAGGGAAAGTAAACAAAGTTTTTTTTTTTGCAAAAAATCTAGGTCAGCGTAAATATTACGCCATAAATCATAGCCGGGCCGAAGGCTCTAAGTGCCAACGAGTAGTGCAAAATTGTCTGTAATTATCTGTGTGTGAGTGCATGGTTTGTGTGTGTTTCCTGTTGAGTGAGAATGACATTAAACAATATTAAAAATGAAAGATGCCTAAGTGTTTGTTTCGAGAAATAATGAAGGCTAATGGTGTGTCCTCTTCGAAGGAGTGCTAAGTGAATCTCTTTGCAGACGAAAGAGGAGCAAATAATAATCTTCATCGCACTAATCACGCAGCCGACATGTACCTTCCCAAGTTCATATTCTCCTTGAACCACCTTTTTGTGTTGGAAATCCTTGCATTGCATTGCAGGAAATTATTTTCCTCGGCTGTCTTTGCAGGTTACATGACTTCTTCCTAAAGTGAGTGGTGCTGTCGTGGTACAAATTTGTTGGTCTCTCCTTAAATTCCAACGAGATCTCCATTTTTGATTAATTTCCGTATTAAATTAATTTCCGCATATTCCTGATGTCCGAGTAGACGCTGTCAGACAGCTTCGCAAATACGTGACGTCTGACATTTGATTTCCCATCGAGATTGTTACTCTGCCGACTTGGGAGTAGTCTTGTTTGTTTCAGGATCTAGTCCGAACAGTGATTGCCAACTTCGGTATTGTGAGTATAGGGGACAAAACAATTTAATTAATTTCCAACATCAACTTGGTAGACATTAAGCTGAAGGTCAGCCCTCAAATCGAGAGTTTTATAAATGAACGCGTTCAAAAATATCGATTGAGACAAAAGCAAGTCTCTTGTAGGTTACTGAGTCTACAATAATGCTGCTTGAAAGCTTCCCGATTATGCAAAACGCGCACAAAATAGCAGCGCGTCCTACTCTAAGACAGCACACTCCTTATAAGGCGAAATAAATTCTTTGTGATGTTTTTTGCTTCTCTATTGCAACGACAGTTTCTCAGTTGCAACACCAAACTGTGTCCCCTAATTTTGTTAGCATCCAATACTCATCTGTTTATACTTTCAGTTCAAAAGCCGAGTTGGAGTCGATGTTGGTGCAAAATAAAAGAAGCGAACTGTCAACTGTCACCTTCAGCTTCACTCTCAATCGATGAGGCGTTCTTTTGCGGATTGCCTGATGGTAATTTCAAGAAAGACCGTCGTTCCATTTGCTTAAACAGTACCAAATCCTCAGACTTTTATATTGTGAGTGTGGGAAGCTCTGTCTCAACTCCACTTCTCCCAGTGGATATTCTTCAAGTATCAAAATCAATACATCGATCCATATCGGGACTTCATGTGGATTATATCCTTCTGAAGCTTTGTTCTTTATTTTATCAAGAGAATCGCAAACATTTCTTGAATCAGTCATGTTCTTGACCACTTTCAGCACTGCATTTGGCGGTGATTTTCTAGTGCGAACTTTAACCACGATGTTCACGAATCTATATATATAAAAATAAGTTGAATTGTGTTTGTCGCCAATGTTCTCTGTAACGCGTGAACCGATTTTGATTCTGAAAATTTCCCATGAAAGGTGACGTTAATGCTATGGTTTGTAGGCATATACGGTCTTTGTAGGTGTATTGGTTCATGAGTTATAGGGACGTGGCACCTCCTATACAAAAAATACGTTAAAAATCTTATATCTTGAAAACCACAGAATCGAATGAGTTAAAATTTACACACAATCTTAGGTATTGGCCCAGGAGTGTTCCTGTGAAGATTGTTCAGAAAAGAACAAAGGGGCGTGGCACCTTTCATACAAAAAATACATTCAAAATCTTATATTTCAAAAGCCACCGAACCGATTGAGTTCAAATTTACACACAATCTTAGGTATTGGCCCAGGAGTATTCCTGTAAAGATTGGTCAAAAGTGGACGAAGGGGCGTATCACCGCCCATACAAAAAATTCATTGAAAATCTTTAGGGTCTATGGGACCCTAAGCCTAGCTTCTCACAAGTCACAACCATTCGTTTTGTGTGATTTCTTAATTTTTGGAACGAATGGAAGAGATCTACAATTTTATGGCGAGTCCAAACGGCTAATTGAGCAGCTCTTTCATGACATTTTTACTCTCGGATGTTTGTCAAACGTTCGCGAGAGGTAGTGCAGTGGAAAAAAACCTTAAGATGTAATTATATATTGAAAATCACCGAATCGTTGGATTACCTGCAGGATTGCATTCCATCTGATATTCCGAATTTAAACGACTTCAGTTTCCTGTTCGCCTACTACATTTCAAGTGGAGATCTGTGGTCCAATGCCATGTAAGATTTTATCGTAGTTGAAAACACCAAGTGTCGCCAATTTCCATAGGAAAATACGCCACTGACATGACTTTTAATCTGACGTCACACATTTCCGGCCCACATTGAGTTTTTCATTGTTTTGCACCATTTACTTCGAGTTTTCACAAAAAATTCTCATAATCCCAGCACAGTCAGTCATTGCCTTCGATATTTGGAAAGTGTTAAACGTTGTTTACCGCACATGCCCACCCTCTACGCTGTGAACCATAACCTCATTTGCGGTAACAGGCTATTTATTAAATTGCCAAAAGTCGGTTAGTTGACTCCTTTTATGAACTTTTTAATTGAACTGGGAACAAAGTTAACCACGAAACCATCTCTCCTCTGTTGATGGTTCTAATTTTCCAAGTTGTTGCGATTTGTTTTCCGCCCTCTCTGACAATGCCCATCCCCGAATCGGGGTAATGGCGAGTCCCCAGAGGGAGGAGCTTGGAAATTAGAATTTTGTCTCTACCATGATGTCGCCTTCCTTCCGTTCGTATCTCTGAATTTAACGTGCAGACGTGCCACTTTGAATACAAAAATAAATGCTGCATCCCTTCTAAGACTGCCTTCCATTTGTTTTTATTTTCAGAAAGCTGCCAAGGCCCACACGAAAAACGCTTACTAAATCACCTCCTATCCAACTACAATACCCTAGAGCGACCCGTAGCCAATGAATCAGAACCACTTGAGGTAAAATTCGGTCTAACCCTGCAGCAAATAATTGACGTGGTAAGTCTCTCATTTCCAATCCAATCGAATATAATATGCAAAATTATTTTTAAGTTTAACAATAATTTTTAATAACCAAAAAAACAACAAACAATCGTTGGATAGCAAACCAAAAATGATTTATAAAATTATATCTACTAGGTGATAATAAAAAAAAAAGAAAATAACCTAAGCAATCATAACTAATATCATCGCGTTGTCATTGAACAACCTTTCAACTGAATTGAACATCTCTCGTTAACATTGTGTATTTTTTTAGGACGAAAAGAATCAGATTCTTACCACGAACGCGTGGTTAAATTTGGTAAGTGACATGTACCCGAAACCCGAAGAGCGACCCTTTTTTGTGTCATAAAGCTACTACTACTACCTACTTGTACACATTACATTACATATACTTGTATTCGTATTTTGTCGAACATTTTGTCGCTTACATATATATATTTTCAACTAAATATATATACATTGTGTGTGTTTTTAAACAAAGGTATCGAACTAAACGCATACAACTAACTAAATAGACAAACGATTCTCATACGTTGTGTATAGTGTTTTCTGTTTGTTTTGTTTTTGTTTTATGTTTTATATTTCAAGTTTGCTGGGTGTGCATAACTTGTGTGTGACCCAACATTTCTTTCTGTTTTTAAGATGCGTTTTTATTTTTCTCCCGATTTTTCTTTAATGTGGTCCCCCCACAAATGTGGATCGTAATTTTTCTGAAATACTAAAGTCCACAATTTAAGCAAACCCTGCTTGCTTAGTAAAGTCAATCCTTAGCAAAAAAGCCGACTTTATTTCGCTTGTAATTGGGTTTTTTGTCCAGTTTCGAAATAAAACAGCCCAAGTGTCGCATTTCTCAGTAGGAAAATACGCCACTCGCATGTTGAGAATGTTGCAACATTTAAGCCGAAATGGACATAAAATATTCAATTAAACGATTAACCATAATCCTCTTGTCATATACCTGGACAAACTACTCAACAAAATCACCATTCAAACGCATTTAGTCAGGCACGTCCAACGAGGATCCTATACCTATTTTTCGTACGCTCAACTCATAGTGCCTATACGACTGACAGTATCTTCTAATCCCATAAAGACGATTCTCAAGTGTCACCTTGCGAGTTATCATGAACGACACTATTTCCTTAATAGGCTTTGATATCGCTTAAGGCATATCCATTTATACCAAATAATATGCGCAATTTGTTGGGTGACAACGGGTCCACCTGAAGCTAATGTGATGAAAGTCCTCTTATATAAATTGGTTTATGTAGATGTCCTGTAGGCGTTTGCTAAAGACCGACGATGATGATGATGGCGGCAACAATAGAGCTTGCTGTTTGAATACCGAGGCAGCTATACTTAAAGGGTTTGGGCTCAAATTTCGATTAAAAGTTGTCGCTGCAGGGGTAGGTTTTATTTTCTATTCTTTAACAGAGTTTGTTTGACGTGGATTTTAATCGCTGGATCAATAAAGAGTGAATGTTATTGCATACTTTAGGGCGACACTTCATAAGACAAGTTATTCATGATATTGACTACGAAATTTTCGAAGTCGCAATGCAAATTAGTGACTGACACTCACGCCCTTTGAATGAAATTGATTGCGGGTTTTCGAAGCGATCTCTCTTACTCAATTTCGCACTGGTGACTTGTTGATCAGCAGTCTAAATTGGCAGACAATTTTTAGAAGTCGAATACATTTAAAGTTCCACTATAATTCAAACTACTGAATAAAAACTAACGAATAAATTTCGAAGTCGCGATTGGTGATTGACACTCAACTCTAATGCCATTCAAATTATTACATAAAATTGGCAGACAATTTTCACAGTCGTGGTTTTGCGTGCTGGTGACTTGTGTAACGCGCACTCACACTCACCAAATTCATTTTGTTACGCGAAATTAGGAGGCAATTTTCGAAGTCGATTACATACTGTTCAATTTGTGACTCCCACTGACCGAATAATCGCAATTTTACGGTAATTCATATTTCTAAATGAAATTAGCGAATAAATTTCGAAGTCGCTATATAAATTGGTGACTGACAGAAAGTTCTACTATCCCCTTCCTTAACCAAATGTTCGACTGTCATATTCGATGGTGAATGGCGGTCTTGTTCTTCTTGAATACACTCTGCAAACATGACATTTGGTTGTCGCTTTTATTCATTTCGACTGTTTTTAATGGAAATAAATAAATGGTGCGTGTTTTCGAACTTGTACCCTTTTTGATCCATTCACACACTACAAACATTATTAATTCATTATTTGGTCAGTTATTGATGATGTTACTTATTTCTGCGCTTCCATTTTATATCTACTGTTTTCGAATGTGATTGTGAGTACTTTCGAACATAGCGCAAAGAACGTTGTACTCGAAAAACCTTCGCTATTGCCATTTACATTTAAATGTGAAATGAGTTTCTGCTAAAAATAAAGTGCGACACCACGTTGCTATTTGACATCGATGTAAAAAAAGGAATGTCGAATTTTCGAAGTCACCAATTTTTTTTTGTGGTAAAAGAGTGCGTTTTCGAAGTCACCAAAAAATTAGTTTGTGATGAAAGAGCGCGTTCTGCTTAATTTGCAATTCCCATTCACTCTTGACCGCAAAACCACTGCAGATTTTGTTGAAAAGTAATAAGACTTAAGGGGCAACCACAATTATTATTTATTTTATTAAATTTCCCCTTTTATTTTATATATAATTTCAATTCAACGTACTAAATAAGAACTCCAACTAAAATAATAAAACAAAAAAAAAAAATGATAGCTAAGCTTGCAAAAAATAAGCAATTTTACTTGTCCGTGTTTTTTCTATATATATATATTTTAATGATACAAAATACACGTTGTTATCGTATGAACAAACAAAAAATCTATTCGTTTGTGTAAACATGACTGTTTTTCTGTGATCCCACTGTCAAAAAAAAAAACCGTACATATATTCAAATTTACAAAATTTGCCTGCATCATTGATTCAATATATTAATAATAATTATATATATATAAAATTTGTGTGTGTCGCCAATATTGCTGGGTACATGTCATACGGGATATTTGCATGCACTGAGTTTTATTTTTTAGTTTAAATATATATATATTTTATTTTCTGTTTCAAATTTCGTTTTTTAAATATCTATTTTGTGTTTAATTGTTATAATTTTGTGTCTTGACAAAAATAACCGCCAACAAATGAACAAAAATATGTAATTAAACACAAGCAAAAAAAAAACAAACTAGAAAATTAAATATAACAATAAAACAAAAGCGATGGCCCATGATATAAATGATAAACAAATAAAATAAACTAATCAAAAAACAAAAAAACAAAACATGTGTACATACAAAGAGAAATGATCAATTTCATTGAGGCAGTCTGTTTCTTTAGAAAATGTATTTCAGGTTTGTTGCAATCGTATTAGAACTTGTTGAAAATTCAATTACCAGCGAAAGAGTACAGTTAGGCAGTGTATCTATTGAATCAGTATCTTGTGGTGTTAGCTTAACTATGTAATCCGAAATAACCCTATTGTTGTAGCAGCTGCGAGAACAAAGGACGCCGCCTCACTATTGTTGTGGTGTAGCGGTATATTGCATGTGGTCCACACAAAAGTGGCAACTTAATTACGACTGTGTGTGTGGGTGGCTTCAACTGACACTGAATAGGCTTTTGTGAAGATAAATTGACATTTTCTTTTCTTTTACGATGGATTAGGTATTTGAAATGAGTGTGTAAATTTTTGTTATTTTTAATATGTATACAAAGTTGGAAAACCCGCTGAAACTGTCAGTACAAAAAAGTTAAAGTGGTCTCTTAGATTTTATTACAATTTTGTCGGAGTTGGCATCTTGCAGAGTCGAGGGCGCGAATCGAAAACATGGTTAAAAAATAACATTTAACATCTCATAATTGCTTTATTAACGACGTCTTGAACAGATTTGGTTTTACAGTCATACAATTTAATTTTAGGAAGAGTTTCTATAGAAAGCTTCTGAATTTCATGCCTAATTCTGTCCATGTCATCGCAATTAAAATTTGTTGGGGGTGGTTCCATAGTAAATTTCAAAGTACTACCCCATTTTCTTCGTCGCATATGAACCCCTTGAAAACCGCTACCTGGGCCCTTGTGGTATGTCAGTGAGTTCAATTAAAATATTGTCAACTCCAGGTAAAACCACAGATTGTAGCATCGTTCAGTGTATGCACGCTTGCTTGCACAAATCGCTGGCATCGCATTCTTTTGCGTGGTTAATCGCGGAAAATACGCAATTTTCAACCAAACTTAAAGACCGACTTGTTTTTTGTCATTCATACTGTGTGTAATAATGATTTTTCACGATAATCAGTTTCACTATTTCGAGGGTATATATGTTTATATGTACGTATGTATGTGAACGTATGTATATTGTCCAAAGAAAAATGTCTACTTTGCTTCAAGATCGCTAACTATTTTTTAAACTTCTTTACAACGTCAGGGAACGTCTCACATACCTAGTCCAATGTCACAAGAATAAATTTAATTCGCCGTTTTGGGGGTTGAACCGGGAACTACTTGCTCTCTGTCACATTAGGGAACGTCTCACATACCCAATCCGTTCCTCGAAACACTTCGATTGTCAATGTCATTGTCAATGTCGCAACAATAAATTGAATTCGTAGTTTTGGGGGTTGAACCGGGAACTGCTTTACCTCTACCACACTATGGTCTTGCATATAATCCTTCGACACCTTTATTTTCTAGCAGCAATTACTGTTCTTGTGAAGTTCGCGCGCTATGTTCGTGTAAAAACTACTTAAGGTGCAATTTATAATTTTTCGGGGGTTAAACCGGGAATGTTTTGTATATTTTTGGGGGTTCAACCGGGAACTCTCTGCTCTGTGACACACCGTGGCCTTGAATATAACCCTTCCAGACCTTTATTTTCGAGCTACAATTGCCGTTCTTGTAAAGTTCGTGTGCCAGTGTAAAAACAACTGAAGGTGCAATTTGGATTTTTTTGGGGGTTGAACCGGAACTCCTAGTTACGCGCTTCTTTGTCTCCTTAGACATTAATTCCAAACCCTTGAATTTAACCACCAAATATAGCTCTGCTGGTGTTTCTCAGAAGCTCTGGAGATATGTTCTAGTATTTTTTTTTGGGGGTTAAACCGGGAACTCCCTTCTCCGTGACACACTGTGGCTTTGTGTATACATAACCCTTCCAGACTTTACTTTTACGAGCCACTATTGCTGTTGTTGTTTATTTTTATAACTCCTCTGGTGTTTCTCAAAAGTTTGAGAGATATGCATTTGCACATTTTTGGGGGTTGAACCGAGAATCCCTTGCCTAATGGTGGTCAATTTACATGTAACCAATTTGAGCTACAATTGTTACTCTTCTGGAGGTGTTTCGAAGTGATTTCATTGACTTTGAAACCTTTTCAATTTTTCCTGTTACTCTTACAACATAGGTGGCGCCACATCTCGCTTGATCCATTACTGCCTTGATTTATGTGCTACCATACTTCCAACAATGGGTAGTGCAGACTAACCCACTATCAAACTGCCAAGGACTCAAATGATTTGTTGCTCCTAGGCACAGATGTTGCTCCGCATATAAGTTCACGTTCTTAACTCATTAAAAACTTACTTCGACCTAATACCAAAGTGCTCTTAACGAGTTTCAAACCCTCTATACATCACACCCTGTCTCAGTCCACACACGTCTGGCTCAGTGTGTTACCTCAATAAATTTCCTAATGGCTGAGAGCTCAACCGACCATACAGAAACACGACACTCGTCGCAAGGACTTTTCTCAGTGTACATGTAAATTACACCGCATGTGGATAGAGCATTACACACTGGAATGGAATGGAGAGTAACTTATTGAAAGCAGGACTCATGGGTAATGGATTCCCATGATTAATTCGATTATCCTACTAAAATCGCTCCTTAGAGCTCTTCAACTGCTTTTTTTCCCATCATTTCACGTGCCAAAATATCCATCCTTTGGGATTATTTAGCCGAAGGCTATAACATATTGCCCATAAACGTTCGCAACAAAGTGATGCACGCGAAGGACGACGACGGCTAATCGTAGTAAACGAGAACTTCTTCGATTTATTGCTCCATGCCGTGAATTGATCCTTTTTTTTGTGCCTTGGCAACATCCGCTGGTTTTATGATGGCCATCCATCCTTGGGGGCATCTTGGCATCGCAATACAAATGACTCACACGTAGCGTATACACCGTGATTACACAATCTGTGCACAAAATATGATTCCAATCGAAGGGATTGATTAACGCGCATTAATACGTTTAAACTTTCCCATTAAAAGCTCATTTGCAGCAGCGGCAGCATTAGTTATCTTCGATCCTTCATAATCCTGCTTCTAATGCAGCCATCGATGATGATGGCGGCGGCTTCGTCGTCGTCCCCCGACACCAAACGACAACGACAAATCTTCGATAAGTGGAAAAGTTGCTGGCGAAAGTCTTGCCAAGGATAATGCTACACAGCGAAGCACACGCGTAACACATGCACACAAGGACGACATGTCATAACCATAAATTCACGATTAAAAATGCATTTAGATACAGTTTTATGTGTGAGTGCCAAAGAAAATGTGTTTTCACCTTATAATTCGGAAACAAGCTCGTAAACGTTACGTTATACCGATAGCAGTGTGGAGCGCGGTGACAGCCACCATGACAACAGTGAAGGTTCCTTCAAGTACCCTTGGGTATTTGTTGTGATGTGTGCATTCCACACCCCGCCGTCATCGTCATCATCGACAGATTTTTTTTTTGTAATGGCTGAGTTCAAGGACTTCCTTTGGCACACACAAAATATGCTCCAATTTTATGGTTCGCCGCGAAAACGTAGCGGCAAAATTCTACTCGTTTGGTATCGCATCATAAAAAATAATTAAAATGCAATTAAAAGGAGATATAACTTTTCCAAGGAGTTTTTCTTCAGTTTTTTTTTTTTGTTGATGGAACCATAATCTTTATATGTACGAATGCAGAGTGAAGGCGACGTCAGTTGTTGGCGTGATGGGCGGAAGATTGTATTGGGAAACTTTTTGCGCTCTAATGGTTCTGGTTATGGAGGCTAACGAGATTATTTCGAAGTTAACGTGGTATTTTGATATACGCGCTGGAACGAAATTAGTTTATTGCTTGGGGAGTTGAAGATGCTCTGCGATTCACACCACAATCAGTGGGGAATATGTGAAGCTTGACAGCATGAGGATAGTTTGACAAGTTGGAATATTGTCCATAAAATTAATTGTGTCAGTCGTATATATTTGATATAAGTATGTGGGTTCAAAGGCCGTGTAGTTTTTCGGTCATTGATCTTTTACCACAAGAGCTCAGCTGAAAATCATTAGTCTTGGTTGAATTTTATGTCACGAGCTGTCAAAGTTGCGTGGGAAGGAGAAAGATTTTTCCTTTTCTGTGCTTCAAATTTAACTAGGCTGTTGCCAACGTGAGAGCCTTCGGTCAGTTGGCCAGAACGCTAACCATTGAACAACTGCGCCACTAGGGAGCTTGAGCTAAGCATGAACTAAGACACCTTTTACCTTTAGGGAAAAAGAAAACCTTAAAAGCTTCAGAAGAGTAACCATTGTTGCCCAAATAGTTTAAAAGTAAATAGAGGTTCTCGGTTCAACCCCCAAAAATATACAAAAAACATATTTCGCGGGATTTTGAGAAAGACGAGATGGGAAAGAATTATGGCTCAATCGAAAGGGTTTGAGAGTAGATATCCGAAGGCAGAGTTTTTCCCGGTTGCACCCCCAAGAAAATACAAATAAAGAGCGTTTTCATTAAGCGTTTTCTGTCTTTAAATTTAAATTTTTCGGAATGCATTGGACGCTCTTGGATCTCATGTGGATTGGTATCGCCCCAAATTCGACAATTTTGGTTTTTGACGTACCCATTCATACAGAAGTGGGCCCCAACGCTGAACATGATTTTTTGATGAAAGTTTAGGTCAGTTTCCAACAGCTTTGAATGCTTGACTGAATAAATGACAGCCAATTTGATAACAATATGGCCGCTATCAACTGTCAAAGTTCGGAAGTCCTTATTGGGAAGATCCTATACATGAGTTCGAGAGAGCTATTCGAAGGCAAAGTTGTTCTCGGTTGCACCCCCAAGAAAATGCTTTCAAAAGGCTGACACAAGGTAGTTCTACGTATGCACTTAAATATTAAGTTTTAAATTTTTCTGTGAGGTGTACCCCCTGCTTCTTTTATTGTCCTTCAGCCCAAGGAAATTTGAAATAGTTATGATTCAATTCGGCATAATATTCCGGGCTCCTTTGATTAAGTAAAAATAAACAACAAACAAATAGTGGTGTGAGAAGCTGTGTTGCGCCCCCTACGTATGTAAGTTAGTACTATTTATATACACCCTATACACAAACCATGTGGCCCCAATAAGTATGCCGGATTTACTTCTATTAACTACGATTTGCATCTTGTAAAGGATTTTGCGATGCGGTTTTCAGCTATACGTAGTAGAATCCTTTTAATTACTATTTTTCACAACTTTAGACAACAAAGGATCACCAAAATCTAGCCGTGTCAGATGCAGGTTGGGAACACCATTGCCTTCTTAAATTATTCTTCGTATTACTTTTATATGGGAACTGAAAGCGAATCCGTTCGAATCACGTTACCCGTGAACGAGCAATGCGTGACGAATTTTGTTTTCTTTTTCTAAAATATTTTTAGTTCACTGAAAATTTTTAGGTCCTCGCTTTGGTATTCTTATTATATATATTAGACTTGGGGCCTTGATAAATAAATAAATAAATATTTTGGCGTGACAGGTCTGTGGGACCCAAGGCCTATCTTCTCACAACCATTCGTTTTGTGTGAGTTTTCAATTTTTATGACGAATGGGGCCTTGATAAAAATCATTTTTAATATGTTTTGTAGGTCACAAAATGCAAAAATTTTGCCATTGCGCGTTCGAAAAACTTAGCCTGGACACTAAAAATGGTTATTAGTGTTGCGGGTTGTCTTTCTTTCTTACATAATTTCAACTCCTTCACGAATGTCTCTTCCTCTCGTACGATTGCCCAAAAAGCCACTGGAAATTGATCATTCCCCTAAAATCATCTAAATGCAAAACAAAGCAATAAAAAAAATAAATGCAACTTAATCCCACTCGATAACCAACAATATATGTTCTAATTGCTTTGAAACAAACAAAAACCTAAGTAATTTTTAATTTTTAAATGCAAAAAAACACTATATTAAATAAAATAAAAAAAAATAAATAATTAAATTAAACAAACAAAAAAAAATGTTGTTTCTCGTTGTTGATATTTGTTATTGGTCTGTTTTTCTTTTTTTTATTTATTTGTCATGATTATGTTGTAGGACGAGAAGAATCAACTTCTTATAACCAATCTTTGGCTTTCTTTGGTAAGTTTTAAATAAAAAAACGATGCAAAATTAAAACCCATATAAACAAAACAATACCAAACCGAAAGAAATGTTTGTTTTTCTTTTTGTTTCGTCTTTCACATTTTACACACACGGCATTCATTAAAAATAAAAAAAATAAATCTATAAACTACTAGTCCATTTCTTGTCTAATTTGAATCTTTCTTTGTGCATTTGTTATATATAAATATATTTATCTCTCTCTCTCTATATATATTATATCCATTATATTATTCCCGTTGTCGTTTTTCATATACTGCTCTTATTTTTTTTGTTACCGATTTTTTTAAAATTAAATTCGAAGGAAAATACGACAAACGACAACGGGATAAGGGTTGACGTACTATCTTATCACAAAAAAAAAATATATATAATGTCTATCCGTATGTAAATTATTTTCCTTTTCACAAAATCGCATCACATTCAGTTATCAGTTATCAGTTATACATAAATAAAATATTTAATCGATACCAAGTTGAGACGTAATTTTTTTGAAAACTTCTACATCAGCGTATATTTATAATAATTATCGTATCCATAGAGTAGTTACCGTAAGGAGAGGCTCGTATTATTTGCTATTTATTTTTATTTAATTTTTATTTTTTGTAGAAATCAGTTCTACTATGATTTCCGAATTGAGTTTGAGAGTAAATTGTATTAGAAGAGAATGTTTCGGTAAGAAATTCCCAGATAGTCTATCTACATGCACGATATAGGTTCTGCAACTATATATATATCTATCTCTTTTTGTCGGGCCTTGTAATTCAGACGGAGATTTTATTTATAGGAATTTTCCAAAATTCTATTAAAACAAAACACACTTACACTATTTTTGGCCGTGTGTGCTAAATTTTATTTTAACATTAAATACGAATTTTCACTAAACAAAATGTAATTGAGTTAAATGCTTAAATGTTAAAAAATAAAAGCTTATACTAAATTGTGTACACAATGAAACTATTTCACCTCTAAACCGACCGAAAGGACACCACTCCGTGTAGATGATTCATTTTTTTTTCTCCGTTGTTGGTCTCTGTTGGAATTAACTGCAGGAAGGCGATTGGGCAGGATGTAGCAATGATTTATGGGCCCTTCGAGAGAGAGAGGTACATGCGTTAACATTTGCCTAAGTGACATTTGAATAAATATTAAAACATGAGTTTGGGTCCGCGTTATGCAAATGCAATTGTAAATGGGCGGAGGCGATCCTCCTGTTAATGTGTTTCGCTGAGGACTGCCTATGATTTATTCAATGATGTGTTTCTATGTAAGGTTTTTTTTTTTTAGAATTTGGTTGATGGCTCACGTTTAAATTGAGTGTCATTCCAAGGTGTGAAGGGTGACCAAAACTGCGTGTTTGAAATTCTGTTGAAAATTAATTGGTGAAAAATGGTGTTCCACAAGGTTCTTCTTTGTCTTCTAAACTGTTTCTTATTTTCAAAAATGATTTATTTATTAAATAATAATCTCCTTCGCTGATGATGGCTCTTTGGGTGCCCTTTATCCGGCAGTGTGTATTCAAAACTTAAGATCTCGATTTTGACAGTACAAAAATTTAACTGTTCCATTTTTGACAGCTACTACAATAGACTCCGACGTGCTGTCAAAACAATAGGAGCACATTGGGTAGTTTCTCTTTCTCACTCAAATTGAACAATATTTAAATGTTGTGTGCAATTCATTTTGACAGCTCAACGCCATTTGGATTTGCACTTTAGCCTTGTGTATTTCCCCCGAGGAAAGTGCATGTGAAATTGTTGAAAAACAGATTCGCCTGTCATCAGTACTTTATTCAATGCAAATGCCACTGACAAATGGCAACGTCAGCATTGTTGTGTACCGCTTCGTTAGACTTTTGACACTGATTTGGAAACACCATTTGTCATAGACCAGCACAATAAACCACTTACGCTACGAAATTCAATCAATTTGTCAATAGCACTGAAAATCATGAATATTTGGCAAAATTTCCGGCACTGCCTTCTGTTGATTTGATGACTGTCATTCAAACGGGCCGCACAAAACTCGAAATGCATGTATGGTTAGTTGTTGATTGCAATCGCATTCGACCGTAAATATTACACACAAAGTGCTAAATTTAATTAGAATCGAAAAGCGCTCACCTTTCAATGGTTTGTGACATTCGAATTGATGAACCGACCGACGAGCAGACGTGTCAAAGAGCCACCTGCACTTTATATGGTGTAACGATGCGATGTGCACTTGAAATTCATTCAATCACCGCAGCCTGCTAGTAAGTGACAGAGCGCATACCAACTATTCGAAAATAATATACTAACGTCAAAGTTGTGTCAAGGTTTGATAGCAATTAACCAGCCGTTGGAGTATTTCCATCAAGGCTGTGCTGACATTTGCAGCTTCACCAGGTCTATGGCACTTGATGAATGCAATGGAATTATGATGAAAGTGGTTGCCAAATTACTGCGAAGAGAAACTTTTCAATTGGGTTTTGGATGTGGTGGAACTACGTTTAAAGTTTTGCTCGGAGTAAGAGTGTGGGCCCTTAAATTCTCAGACATTTATCTGAATGTAGAGAGCAAAGTTATGCATGTAATCACCAAATTATGAATGTTTCCTGCGACTTTAAAATTGAATTTCATTCGCATTTAAAATTCACCTGGCAAATTAGCCGAGACTCACACCAACAGTTTAGTGACGGACAGATGGCACTGTATGAACCGACAACGTCATTAGTTAAATGGTGATTGTTCGCAGATAAATTTAATAGCCCGCCATCACAGCTACCTTATACATGCATATCATTTCTTAAGCACTGCCCTTAAGGACATCTTTCTTCCACATCTTACTGAATGCCATTCACGTGCAATCTTAGAAAACAACCCTTCGCAAAAATCCAAACTCTCTCACAAAAGTGTAAATCAATCGACGGCGACACTTTTCGAAACTTTGCCCTGCTCACAAAACTATTTGTTAGCCCATAACAATTATGTCTACAGATTGGCTCTTTCGTAAAAAAAATAATTTAGTGAAATCTCAAGTCGCAAATTTTAAATTAAATTGGAGAAAAAAAATTGAAGAAGGTTAATCCGTTTTCCATCAGCAACCAAAACTCATAAAACTGTTTAAATCTTCTAGGGTGAAGTTTTAAATGTGTTCTTTAAAACTGCATTACGAACGTCTTCATGGTATGGCGAATGGATGGAGACGTCTGTAAATAATTCCCATTAAAATTGTCTAAGAAGATAGGCGGGGGTATATAAAGTTTTTCAAACCCACACAAGATGGAGAAAAAATCACTCGCAACTTTTTAGAGTTGTGCAGAAAATAAAATAATATTTTGTGCATGTCGGTTCGAGACGAGTTTATTTATTTAAGTCACATTTTAAGACCAAGGTTGAGTTCAACAATTTAAGTGGTTAAAAAAAGCAAAATATTTTTTTTAAGTGGTTAAAAAAAGCAAAATATTTTTTTTTCGGTTGCGTATCGCTATAACCGGCCCCTTAGTCAGTCGATGAATGACAAACTAGCTCTCGTTTTCAGTCTCTAAGTTCATCAAGTTTCTTCTACACCTACGTTTTCCAGTGCAATTTTGCGTCCAAATCAAGCTTAGGTATTTAGCTGAGCTCGAATGCAGGAGGCAGGACTACTTTATGTACGCTTTATTGTTGAAGTTAACATGGACAGACTTTTGTCGGCAACGTCCTGTACGGTTTTCCTTACCGCAAGTATAGAAGTATCGTCTGAAAAAGTGGCGACAGTAGTTTCGTCATTTTGTGGTACCTCGTTCCTATATAGGAGAAACAGCATAGGTCCCAACACACTACCTTGAGGTACCCCATCTTTGATATGTTTCAATGCGAAGTTTTCTTAATTATTAATAATCGTTGCATTACACACGACTCTAGTATTTCTGAGTGCTATTTTGAAGGATATTTTGGTAGCCTACGAACCAATCCTTTGTGCCCGATTTTACCAAAATCCTGTGTTACATCAAGGAAGATGGTACAGCATACTTGTTTCTGTTCTTATTCTGTGGACCTAAAATATAGTTGAGTATTTATTTCTAAATCGGATCAGTGTATTTTCATCTAGAATCGAATGGAGTCGTTTTAGGGGAATATTTTTGAATAGCTTAGACAGGATTACAAGCAATAATGTCGGTCGATATGATGTTACTTTAAGGTATTATAATAACTTCCACATACGTGTAACAAACCTTAGTCTTATCACTGCATTTGTTATGCGTGTTTTTTTTTTTTTTAATACAGTTTTTTTTTCAGAATTTCCACCCCTTATTCGATCAGATCCTGGAACTTTCTTTGGGTCGATTTTTTATTTTATACAGTAAAACCCGGATAACTACCTCTTCACAATTTCTGCTTTTTTTTTGGGTACTTAAGCGGGTGAGGTAGTTAAACAAACCCGCTAAAGCACCCAAAGGAGGTTGTTAACCGGTTTTCTAACATATGGAGAGATGGAAAGAAAATGTAATTTTTGGCATGTAACATGAAGTTTGCTGCGATTCAATTGTGTGCGTTTTGATTGAGGTACTTAAACGAGTGTAACCTGAGCAAATTAGCAAATAAAATTGGCAAATAGAGGGCGTTAAACCGAATAAAGTACTTAAGCGGGAGGTACTTATCCGCGTAAATGTACACAGAAATGGGTAAAAAAATGTATAGATTTGAGATTTGTGGGCCCTTAAGCGTGTTGGGTACTTAAGCGTGAAGTACTTATCCGGGTTTTACTGTATATCTTTGGCTATTTCCCTAGAGGTTTCTGCTGGAATACATTTCTTGTCTTCGCACTCTTCTACCGTTTGTTGGAAATAATTATTATCGTCGTATAGTTAAAAAAAACGCGTTTCTAACATGTTCCGCAAATAGATCCGCATTTTGTTTGTTTGGTTTAGCCCAGTTGCCACAGCTGTTTTTCACTTCTCATTTTTTTGAAGCCCTCTACAGCGAGTATATTTTACTAGCATCGTTTGTCAGATTTGTAAGGTATCCACAGATATATTTTTAAATTCTGCCATCTTTTAGCTGATCTTAAAATAAATAAAATATTTTGGCGCGACAGGTCTGTGGGACCCTAGGCCTAGCTTCTCAAACTATTCGCTTTTCGTGAGTTTTCAATTTTTGGGATGAATTTCAGGGATCTACAATTTTACGGTGAGTCCAAACGGCTAATTGAGAAGCTCTTTCATGCAAGTTTTACTCTCGGATGTTTGTCAGACCTTCGCCAGAGTTGGCGCAGTGGAAAAAAACTTTAAGATGTAATTTGGTTCTTTCGGGACTCGAACCGCGGACCCCTCGCTTAGTAGTCCAATACACTGACCACTAAGCCACTGCGCCGAATTTTTGCTGAGGTTATAACGGATAACTTTCTTTGATAAAGCTTGTAAATTTGAAATTCGAATAACGCCTAGAACCCCTGTAGAGATTTAACTTTTTATCAAGAGAATTGTTGGTCCACGCCCACTTTTTAAGGGCGTTTTTCATAAAAGTTGACTAAAATTTTATAAAAAAAAATGGTTTTAAATAGAAAATGACGTTCGGTCCACCTTATTTCTTTTTTCACAAACGAGAAGCTGGACAGAGTCCTATATTAAACACATTTCTCCTCTCGGGAAGAGTTTTTAACCTGTAACCTTTCTCTGTATAACGATTTTCTTTTTATTTCCACTTGTCGATTAGTTTCGAAAGTACATTCTTTTCGATCATAAATTTTAATAGAACATCTGCAACATTAAACAAACGATTCCATTACAACTAGGCAACAGAAAATGTTTTTGTTTTCAAAATTATGTTTAACATTATATGGGGCGCATCCTAAAAACCTTTCTTCCCAACCAATAAGCGCCCCTCTTCAACGTTAAACAAATGACAGACAACGATTGGCGTTTATTGCTGCAACCCTTCTCTCGAAATACACATCTTCGTTTTCTGAATGCCATTTCCACTTACTAGGTAATCACCGACCGACTACACCCATCTCCACCGATATATGCAAATTTAATTTTGCTCTCAACTCCGTCTATATTACCTTTTGAATTAATAAGAGGATTCGGATTCGAATTGGGATTGGGATCACATGGCAGTTAATTCCAACAGTGTAGAAACTCCCACATCCACAAACACACACTCACAAACACTCGAATAACCATTCCACTTACCTGCAACACGAATTTTAAATGAAAAACAATTAAACTCTCAGAAGCAAACTAAATGTTTTATTTTTCCCTTAAAAGATAAATAAAAAAAAAATGCAATTACTGAACAAGCCAAACTCTTCATCCCATCCACAATCCCGGGAACTCCTTCAAAATCCAATAAATACCTCCATCCCTCCCTGTGCGCCAGACTGATTGTAATTTTGCTGATGTGCTGCTGTCCTTCGTGCTTCCTATAGTTTTATTTTTAATTTTATTTTTTATTTTTTGTATTTTTTTCTTCAGTTTTTACGACTCGAATTAGTCGATTGTATGAATGTGTAATTAAGCTCTCGCTAAAGTGTACTTCTATGTACATGGTGAATTTACAAATCGCTTTGTGTGTCCTTTGAAATGCAATTAAACGAACAGCATCCGTATGCACTCGATGCTGTGTGCTTAAACTCTGTTTTGATTTTGAGGATCGATGTTAGTTGGGTTGGGCATCCTTTGCACTGCCATCCTCATTTATGTGTGTCTGTGTGTTCTCTTTTGTATATAGTTGCATGCAATTTCCTACAGTGAATGCGCTTTCCTGTTCATTTTAATTAACGCATGTAATGTGCGCTTGTTTCACACAATTTTCGGGATATTACAACATCTTCACAAAAACCAATTCGCTCTGCTTTGTGCAGTTTTGTTTAAACTAATTCGACAAATGTTTTCTAATTTGTTTTTTTTTTTTTGTTGCCGCCGCTAGGAGTGGAACGACTATAACTTGCGGTGGAATGATTCCGAATTCGGCGGTGTCAAGGATCTTCGAATAACACCGAACAAACTGTGGAAACCGGATGTCCTCATGTACAATAGGTAAGTGATTTCGATCCAGTTTTGTGCCTCTGTCTCCAACTATGTGTGTGCGTGTGTGCGACGACACATCAACAATAAGCCAATGAAGAAGAGAGAAAATAATTTTGCGTGTGTTATTTTAGGAAAATTAAGCAACAGATTTAGAAAAAAAATAACCAAAAAAACTAACATTAACAATATTTTTAATCACAAAAATTAGTTAGATAAGATTTTTCTACTGCGGAATTTAAATAAATGCTTTAAAGGTAAGGTAGCTTAACGCAAACCGAGAGTGGTCCCAAATACGGTGGGTTTGGCATTTTGCAAACGAGTTCAATTTAATGAATTGTGCTTCGTCATTTCTGATTTGGTTATTGCTTTTCGGAGACCGATGGAAGAACATGCGCTGGTTGGCATTTGTCAGGATTGGCTCCATTTGAAATTGACAGACGCAGTCAAAGGGATGGCCTTATTTAGTCGCATCCTCTAAACCATTCGGCGCACTTAGGACATCCTGTTCGATGTGAATGGCGGAGTAAAACAAATTGACTCAATTTATTTATTTTTTTATGAAATGTGCTACCATGTAGATCCGTTTTATTTCGCCTCCGGGCTGTGTAATATTGACTTTGAACTCAATTAATGGCGAGAGCGCCTTTGAAGGTTGTTGGTCGTTGTTTAAGGAGAATTTTGGTAAATTTCACTCATTGATTTTCCGCGTGGAACTTGTGAAGTCAGCGCTGGTTGAAAAATGGAGTTGGTGGCTTGGATTGGAAGTTTACTTCGAACGAGCATTTATTGTGTTTAATTTTTTCCTGCTCCGTGCCCGAGATTATTTTCTTTCTATGAAGCACGAGTATGAATGACGTTTGTATTTAAAACCTCTTTGGGCTAACTGGAGAGCTATTTGTTTAAAAACACTTCCCTCCTTCCAGTCGGGTAAAAAGCAGTCAGGTTTGTAAACTATTTGATCTTGACATTCGCATGGCGCAATTTTCTATGGAATAAAACGTCACTTGGGCTTTTTATTTTCTTGGACCCTTTTATGCAAGTCTTTTGTATTGAGGTCGTTTGCCAGCGACCTGATGAAGCTAAAAATCATGCCAGGAATGTATATTTTGTTATTTGGCCTTTTCGATTTTGAAAGGCTTTTACTCATGCCTGCTTTACGACCTTTGCGATCGATGTGGCCGATGGATTGGATTTTTGTGGCCACTCAAATATGGCTAGAGCTCTCCGTCAACGAATAGAATAAATGGATATAGTGCAATAGAGATAAAGGAGAAAAACTTATCTCCCGTCTTGCGATCTGTCATTTCAAGTGTCATATAAGGAGTTCAGTGATGAATATCTGTCGATGTCGAACACCAACTATCATTTTAACAGAAAAAGGTGTTTTCGGGAAGTTGTTGTGCGTACTTTTACGAATTCTACATTTTGTAAAAATAAATAACTCCGCAAAAAACCCATAACCTGCAACGCCATCTATGGGAAGCAATTTCAAACGATTATGCATATTTTCCATGAGGCTTCCAACAGCTTGAGTCTTCGTAAAGCTTTATAAGTCTTCACAACAACCATCTAGAAGTGACTACGCAATTCATTAAATTAATACTCCCCAACAGTGAAAAAGCAATTTGACAGGAACCCCAGCAATTTGTGACCACAGAAACGTTTGCTATTATATTTTCTTGCATTTTATATGAAATTTCCAAACGTATGATATTACATTAACCATAGTTGAAAAGTTTTTTGCATTTTCCACTCGCTATTGTGTAAAAAACACTCTTTTTATTTAAGACCTCTTTTAATTTATTGTTTTACGTTCCTGCTATTTATAGAATATTTTCCTTAAAAAAAATAAATAAGAAAACCTTTCATCACGAATTTATTCATTTCTTATGTTTAGTTCGTTGCTTAAATGTACATGTTGATGAATTTTTCATTTAAATTATATTTTTCTTTAAATAACAAAAAAAAAATATATATATTCAATTTATATATGTTTATTTTCAAATAAGAGTAGTTTACACGCCTGTCGTCTAGTCA
This sequence comes from Cheilosia pagana, assembly GCA_936431705.1. NCBI lineage: Eukaryota > Metazoa > Arthropoda > Insecta > Diptera > Syrphidae > Cheilosia > Cheilosia pagana. The sequence goes on from OW386169.1 coordinate 6,809,125, forward strand.
GTGGGAAAGTACATTGTCAGCTTGCCGTTGATGTGGGCCTTACAAAATATCTAAAAATAAAACAAAATATAAATGCCTTAATCACAAAAAAACAAATAAACAAATGAAAACGAAAAAAAATCAACTAAACTTTAAAATTAATTTCGAAAAAAACGAATTAAAGCTAAAACTAAAAACTAAAATACAAAATTAATTTAAAGTTTAACCTAAAAAATTTGTTTAACCAGATATTATACGAGATTTGTTTTCACAATTCAATATGTGAGCTCACCACTCACATTTTAAATGAAAACTTAATCAATAGTTAGTTGCACACAAAACCAAACCGTAGGAAGAATTTCTTTTTGGGAAAAATCAAAGATTTAAGGAAGCAAAACAATATGCTGGTGTAATATCTCGTTAAACAGTCGGTACTATAATTTATTTGCGAAAATAAATTATTGTATTGCACGTAAATCAAATCCCTCAATAAATAAATTTTCGTTAAATAATATTGAAATCTAAACAAATGTTAAAAACACTATAAGCATTAAAGTGCCGCCAACTCGAGCAGAATAGCGAAAAACGAAAAACTTAAACAATAGATAATTGCCAATTGAACGCTTTAAATAGTTATTTGATTATAAAATGAGCAAAACAATTCGATAGACTAAAAAGTTAGGGAACATTTAAATAAAAGCCGCTAATAAAATATAAACTTTCAATTAAATTAAATTTAAAACAAAAAATATATTTGACACATACTCAATTAATGCCAATTACTGTTGCAATTGCTGGAAATAGTTAATTTTTTTTAAATGGGTTATTTTATTTATTTTTGGTTACGATTGCGATATATTTTATATATCTGCTTTTTGTGTTTTCTTGTACAATTGTGTTTTTGATATATATATATATACGTATATGTATGGTTACATATTAATATTGTTCAATTAATCACCGTAATCATTTTATTGTTACACTTATTTGGGCAAATTTAGTCGACGATCGTTGTTAGTTTAGTTTTCTTGACTAAAAGCAAAGTAAAGAAAAATTAATAATGGTAAGGTTTTTCTTAATAAGTTCATATTAAATATATTTTTAACTGTGTTGCGCATATGTGATTTGTTCAGTTTTAGGCATATCTATCGATTTATTATTGAAGCAAATTTGCAAATATTTTAGTAGGTTTTGGGTTGGTGTTAACAGGGTAGGTTTAGGATTAAATTGAATAAGTCCGTTGCCTTCTTACTTTCGCTCATGTTTGTGGTTCGTAAGTCTTTACTTACAACTGTTGTAAATCCAGCGCTACATTTTTCTTAAAATACCATGTTTTTAACTGATGGAACACAAATGGACTCGTACGCCACCTCGTCATTTTTTTAACAGCAAATTTGTGTGGGAATTTTAAGGTTTGTGTCTAGGGAAAACTAATTTCTATGGCATTTGATCGAATCTTATATAAATGAGACTCTTCTTTTTCGGCCATAAGTGTCTTCCATCAATAAACTAGCTTTCTGCTTTACCTGTCAATCTTTTTCTTTTAGTTTACTAACTTACATCTAGCGCCATCTGTTGAGCGATTTTTTTCTCTAAGATTGTTCCCATTAAACATTGACAATTAAAGTCTCTTTTTTCAGAAATGAGTGTCTGCCTCTTCCATCAATTAGCTACCTCCCTAGCTCTAGCTGTCAATCTTTATTTTTTAGTTTACTAACCTACATCTAGCGCCATCTATTGCGAGATTTTTTTTCTCTAAGACTGTCCCCATTAAACATTGAAAAATAAAGGTTCGGCATGCCTCTGTCGAATTTAAGGGTTTTTATTGATATTTCTTATTGTTTTAAATAAGTCAAAAACACTTTTTGACACATGGGATTCGTATTTAGAAATATGTCGTGTTAAAAACGCCTGTTTTCAAAGTTTTTTTCTTTTAACTTGTGTCGAAACTCTGTAATGCACTGAGAAATGTTTTTTTTATGGCTTTTTAAGTAAAACTTCTTGTGTACGTTTGGAAATAGCAGCGTAACGAAAAGTGAAACGCAGTGAAATTTAATGCATTTCGACATGGAACGATGCTACGGCTTTATTTTTTAAAATTCAAAGGAATCTTAAAGCAACCCTGTAAATTTGCACACACCTTGTGTTGAAAACCATCAAGTTTCGCAGGAACTATGACCTCAAGGACTTGCCGGGCTTATAGCGATAATATTTTTTTTTTAGAAAACGCGTCGAAAATCGAAATCGCTTAAAGTCAAAACAGAAAATACTGTTTTCGATTGTCTAACTAAAAGAAATAACATATTTTTCGAACCGTGGACCACTTACTCCCATTACAGTCATAATTTGAGTCACATTCATGCAAGTTTCAACTCAAGCTATGCCTGCGATATGCAAACGGCCCCCCATCCAACCTAATTTCATAACTAATGTCGAGAAGTTAATATACGATCCAGGGAAAAAAACCCCACCTAATCGTGCCCCTTTCAAAAACAAAGTTGCAAACTTACACCCAACACATGTGCATCTACTCAAATGCGAGCACACGTACCAAGGAGCATCTGAGCGGATCAGTAAGTTTCACAATATAATACCTGCTCGTTTTCTAGTTGCTAGTAGCATTTTGTTTAATCACAGCGAAGGAAACTTCAAATTAAAGTTTTTCCTTCGCACACAAGCCACAACAGAGACATTGCAGACCATAACTCTTGTGGTCCCCGGAATGGAATACATATAAAATATGAAATCCTGAATTAAGGAAAAAACATATTCTACTCTTGTAAAGTTTCCGAACGCCTCTGTTGTCTTTTGTAGTTTTTCAACACACCCCCCACAGGATGGATAATCCATAAAATGGAAATCCCCCTGCAACAACGAAGCCCTTCTCAACTGTGTTCTCTCGGAGGGCTGCCACAAATACACAGCTGGGGATGCAACAGCGAAACCTTTGAATAGTATGTCCTTTTTGTACTAAATTTGTAGCAGTAATCTGTGTAAGCACTCAAATCGCTTCCAACAAACCACACCTGAGCGATGGTAAATTCCAACTCTAAAGGATGCAACCAAATGGCACAGTGTCCTACATAATTGCTGAGATTTGCCACCTGATGGGTCTGCGTCTGATGTAGTGTGTATTGCTTTTTTGTAGGATTCATCACTTTGTTTGAGGGTGGATGCTGGGAAACTATAGAAGTTTGATCTCCCTCCCTCCCGTCTAAGCAAAAAGGACGATGGTGATGCCCTAATTTATCAGCAGTGTGGAGAAAAAGAAACAAGAATGCAAATGATATTACCCAACTCAATCTCCTCCGAATGCATGTATGGCGAAAGAGGCTAAAAAGGAAGAGGGAAAAGAACTAGGGAATTAGCCAGTTTGTGAGACTATACGGCATCTTCCATTAGGTTTAAATCCTTTCCAACAGACGGACTCTCATTCAATTGATACCCGGATCGATATATGGAGATTGAGACGTGTCCTTTTTCCACTCGATCTCAGTCTCAGTCTATTTATTTAGGGGGGAGCGAAAAAGAACGTGCCAAACATGTTAACACATCGAAATGTAATAAAAATCCAATTTTCAATTTCTCTCAATTGGAAAACCTAAACGTAGTTAAATATACAACCTTTGCGCCTGTGGGATCCATTCGAAACAAAGTTTCAAGGATATTAAACAGAACTATGTGCAACTCGAAGAAGAATAGTGAGACACGGCAGCGAAGGAAAGCCACAAATACCACCTGACCCAACTTAATGCGACCTCGAAATCTCTTTTCCGAAGGAGACTTCTTTTAAATAGGTTCGCGCGTAGGTCTGCAATACAAATAAAAGTTATTCCTTTGAGAAACTTCCCGTGTATCACCTTTGTCTCCTGTTGGGGAGGAAATTAAAAAAAAACTTTATATCACTCAAGAACAACGAATGAATGAACTGAAAGCGTTGTGGTAGGTTCCTGCGGTTCTTCTTTGGGCCAAAAGTTATTTCTGTTCAAGTATCCTTCTCTGGTTTTTTTGTGTGTGTCTTTTTTGTGTTTTTTTGTTATAAAATTAAAAGGCTTTTAGATTAATTGGACGGGACGGGAAGACAGTCGGATTTATTTTACATACATTCCGTAAGAGGTGAAAACTGCTGATGGTGGAGTTTGTTTCCGTTTTTGTGCTCTGTTTCCCTAGTGTTGTAACGACGAGGACACACACATACGTTTGGGTTATGTGAAGTGAACGCGGTTGCATATTAAATGGAAACATGATGACTTTGGGAAGTTTTGCATGTTCCAAAAGTCATATCGTAAATTAGTTGTTTTGTGTTGGGTTTTTTTTCTGTACCGAGGTGGAGTGGAGCCAAAAGGATGCGGAATACGTTGACCTCGTGCGGTGGGGGAGAACTGTAGCGGGCGCTTGGGAGCATCGGTCTTAGGGGAATGGTGAAATGCTCAGGAATTGTCTTGGAATACGTTCTTCGGGGGGAAGTTTGTTTAGGGAGGTCGAAATCTATGTGAGTCAAGGTGATTTTAAGCTACAAAAGGGTGGAGTAGATCAGTCCTTGGGTGGGTAGTGTTAGTTCGTCCGCATGGGAGAGAAAGATGTGTTTAGTTTAGGACGCAAACTGTGTAGGAAAAGAAGGGTGGAAAAGAATCGCCGCCACTCGGGGTTGAAGGACACATCCTGCTTGAAACTGCTTGAAAATAGTTTCGTTTACCGAGGTACGGATTGGCAACTGATTTCATTCGAGGTGATGTTGAATATTGTACGACTTGGTGGAGGATTCTTTTTTTCCTTGCCATCTTGGAGTTTCCCACTCAATTTTGATTAATATTAGCGGCGTCCATCCTTACTGAAATTTTTAGTAGGGCGACGTTATTTTCTGAGAAAATGTTCCCATAAATTCGACTGCTGCTTTACCTCCCCAAGTTTGACGAACTTATTGGAACTTTGATCGTTCTTTTAAAAGATCCCAAAAATCTATCTGGCAAAAATTAGTCTGGACCCGAATTTCCTTTAACTTATTAACAGTGTAAAAACTGTCCTTGTGCGTATTAAATTTGTCAGTTAATAGCTGATTATTCAATCTCAATTTTGAAGGTTACTCGTATGAAGCGACGACTTGTTAAAAAGTCATAAACCTTACCTAAAATCCTTACCTGAGAATGTAGAAAGGCATAAATTCGGACTCGTCTCCATTTGCATCTTCCAGAAAAAGCTCCCTTTGAAGTAATTTAAATTACATTCAACCGACCATAAAATATCTTCCGATTTGACACGGACATGAACGAAGCTCTGCTCTTCGATTTTCCTTAGAAAGTAGCTATTTATAGGAAAGAGCAGACATCAAAGTTTTGTGTCCCTTCTGAAAGTGATAAAATTTTCAATTCGTCGCTAAAAAATGCCTAAAACTGATTTCCCAAAATTAGTAAACTAAATTTGCAAATTTTTTTAAAGAACTGTTCTATTTCATGACTGCCCGTTCTCTTAATAGGTCACCGTTTTTATTTTTATTTACAGAATATTTGCAAATTTGCTTCACTAGCATTTTATCGATCAATATCCTTCACATTCGCTACAAACATTAATAACGTAATATCCGTAGAGGTTTTATTATTTACAAAAAAAAAAAGAACAGGATAGTAAAATAGAAGAACAATTCACATTTTTAAACCGAAAATTGGCTTATTCGCGATATTGAACTAGGGAACTATAAATGATTATCTTTTGTATCTGTATTATGTATCGTATCGTAATATTTATTAGTGCGGATGAGGGATTCGATGGCACGTATCACACCAACATTGTGGTCAAACATAACGGCAGTTGTCTGTACGTGCCCCCTGGTATCTTCAAGAGCACATGCAAGATAGACATCACGTGGTTCCCATTTGATGACCAACACTGCGAAATGAAATTCGGTAGTTGGACTTACGATGGAAATCAGGTATGAAAAAAAAAACAAACAAAAAAAAATTACCAAGACAAACATAAAAAAACAAACAATATTTAAAAAAAAAACATTTCAAAAACTTCTGAGACAAACAACCAAAACAAAAAAAAGAGAACAAACTTTATGAACAATGAGAGCAAACCGATGTTCGATTTGACAAGAAATTGTGCTAAATGAACATGTAGGTAATTTTTTTGATTTTTATTTTGATTTAAGTTGTTTTTATTTGGTATTAGTTGGTTAAATTGCTTGGTCCATTTTTTGATTTGTTGGTTACAATTAGCATTGGTATGTGATGGATGTAATGCGGTTGCAGCTCAACTTGAATGCGTTGAAGAGGCATTTGACTGCTATTTTTAATAAGTCCTGACATGTGGTCTGTTATAATTGTTCGCCTCTCACAATCGAGTGTGCTCGTCGAGTATTTGCACTGTTTGTAGACTTTATGAGCGCGCATGATTGCAGTGGAAATACATGGCAGCCTTTGAAAAAATGCCTTTTTAGATGCATTGTCGATTGACATTCGGCTTTAGTCCCTTAGATGTGCGAGCTTTACAACAAGTTAAGTTAACAAGTCCTTCAAGCCAAGAGTAGACAAATTCTTTAAGCTAATGGTCCTTCTTATGATGCAAATCTCTCTCAGACTCCAACCAAAAGTTGACTGCACCTCAAATTGCTATCCACACACATGTCTAACGTTGCACAATAAAACCCATACCTACATACATCATAATTGATAGCGAAATATTTTGTTTATTCAATTCATCTATTCAGCATTTGACTTAATCACTCCCCCCTAGTGAAACCAACTATTGTAGCTCACTTAACTCTCCTGCAAACCTAAAAAATATCAGTAAAAAGAACGAAATTTCACTCATCAAAGTTCATTGCAAAATATATTATTTATTTTACAAGCTTCAACAAAAAAAAAAAACAGCTCAACAAACACCTCACTGCGTTTTTGAGAATTGCAAAACCAGATTATTTATTATAAATAAATAAGCTCCACAATCAATAGACCACAATCAAAATGTTCATTTCGATTCTTACAACAGCGATAATCTATTCAAGGGATATGCAATAGACAATCGACAAAAGATGAGCATTTTGTTGTGTGGTATTAAGGGTGCGAATTATATTTTTTTTCCGTCTGTTTTTTTCTTTTATTTTATTTGAAAAAAAAATGTTTAATTATTTATATAATAGAGTTATTGTTTTTTGTTAGAGTGTGTGAGAGGGGGTGTTTGAAATTAAATGAGCTTTAGCCACGTTTGTTATATGTTCAGCTCAAATTTAATGGAATTTACATAAAAATCGGTCGGAAATAAGTAAAAAGTTAAAAATCCATCTATCGGAAGATTTTGGTAGCTAAAAATGTATGCCCTCTGCTGAACGTTTAATGGACAGGCAGCAATATTTACATTTGAAAATGTCTTTCCTATAGTAAGTTATAGTAAATTGGGGGAAACAATAATTCCGGACACTGTGTCGTATACGCAACATTTTGTGTGCTAATTTCTTTTAACACCTCCCAAGCCATCACGATCTCTGCAAAAATTGTGAGTTGGTAAATTTTAATATGAATTAAGTATTTCAGTACAGATTTTGGAAAATATTTTTCTGATCCGTACTAAAATCAGTGCCCAAACGTGGGTTCCTGTCCAAGCTAATAGCCAATCACCCATGGGCAAAGAAAATGTTGATTGAATTTGCGAGTGATTTTTTGTTGGAAAATCAAAGATGGAAATTGGGTCGCATACATAAATAAGTAGTTAGAGCAACAGGTCCATATAGGACCCTGGGCCTAACTTCTCGCACCAGTCATTCGGGTGCAATTTTGATCATTTATTCATGCAGCTCCAAGGCATTTTGTATACAAAACGTCTATTTTAACAGTCCACTCTATCTTGGCTTGAAAAGGCACTAAATTTCAACATGGCCCGTACATAAACAAGTGTTCGGCAGCAAACAAATGAATTCCACGTGTCAGAATCAAATGGCTGCGGAACGAGCTATTTATACAGAAAAATTAAAAGAGAAATGCCACCAAAGTTTCAAACCTATAGCTCTTGCCTTTCAAACACACCTTTCACTACTATTTAATTTGTTTAAAAGAAAACTTGTTTTTAACTGAACCATCCCTAATTGGAATCATGTGAGAAAATGTGGTTTGAAACAGTTTCAGACTATTTTGCATGGTTTAGCCAAAAAAGAACACAAAAAAAAACTGCCGTCAGTAAAGACTCTTATGAGAACATTTTGTTTTTTAATTATTATCCGTTTTATTTATGTACACCTGTCCTTTTTATTTTCTTACGTTTTGTGTCCACCATGTATTTCAATGCTTATATGTATGATTTTGTATTTTTTTTTTAACTCTTTCTCTCTTTCTATCTCTCTATGTCCTTAAGTCTTACAAACAGATTTTATCTCTGTGTATAGTCTTTGTAGAAAAAAAACATATACCTATATTATTTAAACAAAAGAAAAACTCTTTGAAAAAAAAAAACAACAACAAACAAAACTTTTTGGCTAATGCACCGCAAAAAAAAAAACTTAATCATATTATTACAAACAGTTGGATTTGGTTTTGAATTCCGAAGATGGAGGGGATCTTTCCGATTTCATAACAAATGGCGAGTGGTATTTGCTTGGTTAGTAAGAAATTTCTCTAAAACCTCTATCTATGTATATAGTTGTTTCGAATATTAGTTCAATTTATAAATTCTTCTTTTCCTTTCTGAATTATTTTTTTTTTAATTTTGAATGCCGTAAACCAAAAAAAAATAATATATAGTTGAACGAATGCCGATTTTTGTTTTTCAATTAGAAAACGTTTTATTGTGTAGATAAAAAAAATATCTTGATATAAGAAAAATCATTTATATATAATATATTAAAAAATCTTACTAACAAATTATTTATATTACAAAATATGAAAAAACAAAATCAACAAACTCTAGCCATGCCAGGGAAAAAGAACACAATCACCTATGCATGCTGCCCAGAACCTTATGTCGATGTTACGTTTACAATACAAATTCGACGTCGAACGCTTTATTACTTTTTCAATTTAATCGTACCGTGCGTATTAATCTCATCGATGGCTTTATTAGGATTCACTCTTCCACCCGATTCCGGAGAGAAACTAACCTTAGGTATGTACACACAAACAAAATGCTATTTCTAATAAATTTTACATATACACAAAAAATATATATAAATTCATTTAGATTAGATTTTCAGAGTTGTAAAAAAATGAAATGTGTATAAATCAACAAACGGATGAAGGGAAATATGGTAAATGTTTTTAATTAAAATTTAAAAACAAAAAAACACAAACTGAGTGAAATCTGGTGTTACAAGGATGATTTTTTTTTTCTGTTGGTTGTTTTCCAGAAGGGCAATTCAATTTGGGGCGCGAAATGCAAAGCTTTGTTCACAGATAGATATATAGATGTGCACAACTAACGTGTATAGATAATGCCCTCCGACCCCTATGGTTGAACATCATTGGCTGATTGTTTTAAACTTTTGTGCGGATTCGATTGGGAAATTCTTTGTAATCCAAACAGCGGGAATTTATGCTACACTGTCAATGACATGTAATGGGGGTTTTGGTTAACCCGCATCGGTATTCTAAAATTTTTGAAAATCATTTTTTTTTGCGGAGTTGGTTGCTGTTTACATTTTATTTTACACCAGTGGTGCGAATGATTATTTGTTTTGAATGGATGTGCTTTTGATTGTCGCGGGTAGGGTTTGGATGAGGGTTTTTTTTTCTGGACTAATTTTGTGCGGCATTTGTTTTTATGTTTAATTTTGGAAACTTCACACTTTGGAGAGGCGAACATTAAAACGCTTTGGTGGCCTCTGAGGCTTTAATGTCGGTTTGTTTGTTAGCAACATGAGCTACATCGATTGGGTTATCTATTCGGCTTTGGTTGGTACACTTGGATATTTAATTCAGATGGCTATACTGAAAAATCGTTGATTAAGGTCCCACACTTTTGATGTCGAACTAAAGGCAAAATGCAATGAAATTCGTAAAAAAAATATCAAATCTAACAAACCGTTTGACATATTGGCACAGCTTGACATATAGGATTTTCGTGCCCGTCTCGTGAATTGCCTGAATTGCCTGAAACACTCTCCACAAGTCAGAATAGGTTTTTATACCAAATGCCGAAGCAAAACCCACCATAACTGGCAAGCGTTTTAAAGTACTTTGTTGTATGGAAAGTGCCACGCCTTATTGTACAGCTCCGCCCACATTTTGCAACCATCACATAAAATATATATCGATGTACGAAATTTTGCAACTAGCTGCCAAATTGCCAAGAGATGCGGCTCGAAATATTCGATTTTTGAATGAAATGTGCCACGCCCCCTTGTCCGATGCCGCCTACATTTTGCGCTGCGCTTGGTATGATTAATGTAGCTTATGACACCCAAAAGCGCAGTGCTGCATTTAATTTAATTTAGCTTGTATATGAAAACTTATAGCTCCATTGGGTTCTTCTCTTTGCGCCACCCTGTACGGGTATAGCACCCGAGGAAGGGGTAGTAAGTAGCCCGTCTAGATTTGTCCTCTTCCCATTTGAGACCAATTTCATTGGCATTTCGTATTAAATTTAACCACTAATCGCTAACAACAATCTCATTGTCTTAAAGCATAGTTTTCACAACACAGGGTGCCCATGAAAATGGCTTAAAGTGGGCTTTTATTGCCCCTAAAAGTTTGGATTGTAAATGGAACTTATTTCCATCGAATAAACTCTCTTTTTAATCAAATCCTTTTATTTATTTCGATCGAAAGTTGCTTTTTTGGTGAACTATTTTTAATTTACTAAATTTTAAGGCGAAGGTTTTTAAGAAAAATGATCCCAACCAGCCAATGATGTCTCCTCCATCCTTATGTTTATGATTTTCTTGCTCTTTCTCTGGTTCCCTGTAGTTAGGGTCGATTTTGTTCTATTAAAATTATGGAGGTAAACAAACAATTTCGGACAGAATAAACCTTAAAGTTTAATTATCTCTTATATTATTTAAAAAAAAGAAGAAAATACATTTTTTCTCTATAGTTTGATTCCTAATTTGCTTTTATTTTCTTTCCAATAATTTCTAAAGAAGAACGAAATATATACTTTTAAATTTGTTTTTTTCTATTTTTTTCGAAATTTTTTTTCCAGGCGTTACAATACTTCTATCATTAACAGTTTTCCTTAATCTCGTTGCCGAATCAATGCCGACAACGTCGGATGCTGTTCCTCTTATAGGTACAAAATCACAAAAAGGGATTTTTTCCCTTACAAAAAACTAGCTAAAGAAAATGACAAAAAAAAAAACAAAAACACATTCAATGTATCTGCATATATATATACTTTTTTGTTGTAAGAAACATAAAACAATTTCGCCTCCTATTTCATAAGAAAAAAAGAGAAATTACGGTCAAATTTGCATTAAAATTTCCACTCTAACACTAGACGAGAAAAAAAAAACGTAAAATTTTTCATATAAGTCCGTTGCGGTTTTGTGTGTCCTGTAGTTTCAATTCAACGTCGAGTTATATGAAAAATTGCCCAAACAACAAAAAATATACTTAGTTTTTTATTTTTTATTATCCGCGATGATTTTTTTTTAACATTTTAATTTTGAATTGGTACCATATGTAAAGTGTAATGTTATTGAAAAGAAATATATATATTTTAATTCTGTTTCGGATTGCCAAAAGTGTATGCGAACGAACGAATCGTCTTAGAGAAATTTTTACATGTTATGTTCTTTAGTTTTTAAAACAAAAAAAGAGTTTGAGTTTATTGTTTTTGTTTATATATAATTTGTTGTGCTAATTCCATATGTCTACCTATATATATATGAATTTATTTTAATTGGGTGCTTAATGCAAGTATCTTTCCAAACCAAAAAAAATCAGTCAACCAAACTATATATATAACGAAGGATATGTGTGTTTAATAGTGAAGAATTTTTATTTTATTCTTTTTTTACTTGTGTTTGTTATGTTTTTTTTGTTTTCATTTCAAAAATCAGCATAACTATCGCAATCGACGCAACATTTTTCAAGTGTAAATAAACTCATATAAAAGTCTCCTTTATATACAAAAGAAAAAATAAAACAAACCGCATTCGAATGTCCGAAATTCGTTTACCAACCATTAAACTCATCAGTGGCCACAGATACATCTCTAAATGTACGTGTTTTTGATGTTTAACAATTCATTTTGATATGTTTTTTATACTTATACAAATAATGTGTTTTTTTTTCGATGGAAGAAAGCAAATCACTTTCAGGACTAATGTCATTTGATACTTGGTATACTTGAGGAAACCTACCTATACTACAGTGAGACAGAATGAAAAAAAATTAATATATTTAACACGTTCACTTCGATATATAAGGGAATTTTATACAACATTTTTACCTATTTTTTTTTTTTAATATTTCTCGATTTGAATTGGAATTGTGTTGTAAGCTGTTTTCTCAGAAATAGGGGAATTTTGTATATAACATCATTTTGTTTACGGCAACCAGATTTAACAAGAATTGCATGTAATTTTTTGTTTTCTCTTAGCTTGCATTGATAGATTTGAAAATTTTGACGTCATGATCATAACATAACAGCTATCGACATCGAAAACTTTTTAAGTAGATATTTAGGAGAACGACATGAAGTGCACAGTATCTATAGCTCATCAGTGATTTTTATTTTCTTATTGATTTATTTTTGGTTAAGGAAACATTTAACAAGTCATTCAACAAATCTACATATATTAAAACTGTAGAATAAAAAAATGCCTGACCATGACCACGTATCACGCAGAAACTACTGGACGGATTTTGATGAAACTTTGCATAGTAATTGCTGATGTTTTCGGTCGGGACTTAGGATACTTTTTATCCCGAATATAATGTGGTTCTTACAAAATAGTCAAAAACTGTATACGTGGGGAAAATTTGGCTCAAATTTTCGGAAAACTCTCTGAAAACGTCGGAAATTCGTATGGAATTTTGTGTGCAATTGACTCACCGAAGAAAACCGAAGAAAAATATTTTTAAATAAATAACGCATAGCAAAGCTAGTGGGGGTCCACTACTATTGCATAAGGTTGTTTGACATTTGTTTCATTCGTATATTTGGGGTTATTTTGAATTTGTCGGTAAATCAGAGAGAGGGTCCATTATTTTACTGAGGTTGAATAATTTATTTTGTCAAAAACATCCTCTTTCTGAAAAAAAGTCTATGTAAAATTTAAGGTTGTTGCATTTTTCGGCACTTTTCTTGAAAATGTGGAGCAAAATAAAGATTTTTAAATAGGCAAACAAGACCTAACATTTTTAAAAAATTTTAAACACGTATAACTCTTGTAAAAATATTTTTTTTAATATGTTTTTCACATTTTATGGAATTTAAGTTATAATTATGACTTCAGACAAATGTCCACTGTTTTTGTAGGGCGTTTTCCATTACACCACGTAATGTTTCTGGTTGCAGGCTCCGTCCTTCGTCTCGAATATTTTTCTTTAGCTCCCCAATAGTGTCTGGTTTATTAACACACCCTTTGTCTTTTAAATATTAAAAAAAGAGCAGTTGAGCGCAGTTAAATATGGTGAACGATGTGGCCAAGGAAAGCAGACTTTTTTAAATCAAATGTTCGCCAACGATTTTACAAGGCAGGTCTAATTTGAATTGCGTATGGCTGCATCTTAAGATCCAAGTTTAAAATTATCCGCAATGTTCTTTTGGACATGCCCAATAGGCCCGAACGACGACGAGTTGGGAGTTGAGACAGATGTATTTACTTTTAGGCTGATTCGAAGCTTTTTACTTGGGCATTCTACTTAACTTGTCCTTCCTTAAAGAGCTTCTCTACTATCAGTGCTCATGCTGGCAAGCAACTTCTACTTTGCTTTCAACTAAACGTGTGTTTTTAATTCCCTTTATACTGCTGTCAATAAATATAAGTTTCAAATCACAAGTAACCCTGGTATGTGAGAACTTCAAATTCCCAGAACGCCTTGACGAACTAGATTTGCTCGTCAAAAGATCTCCTGAATAAGACGGTCTGTAAACTATTCACCGCTTACAAAAATGCGCGTCACGTGATATATCTTCAATCTTGGGCAAAAGAGTGACAAATGCTATCAGCCTAGTTTCATACTCTAGAGACATGACTCGGGATCGGCAATAGGCATCAACCCATTTTACTTACAACCAATTTTTCGCTTTCCGTTGTCATTTTAAGCACCGATGCTTCTTTCGCTAGTTCTAAGACTGGACTCGTTAAGCAGTTTTAAGCGACTAAATGTCTCTCAACCGGTTTAGCAAAAGTAGACTCTTGACTATTGTTTTGGGCAGTATAAATGTCGCCTGGGAATTTAACTCTTCTATTCTGTTGAATCCAATCACATGATCGCTCTTCATTTTATTTCGCAAATATTTGTGGCTCATCAAAAAATTTCGCTGCCCTCGCTACCCTGGTCTTTATTAATTAAACAGTCCATCTCCCAAGTGTAACATTTTCTGGTGAATTTTCCGTCATTATAATAAATAAATGAACAAAATGTTCCCCAATCACGTTGTAGGGAATCAGTGCTTTAATTGGTTTGAATTATCCTGGTTGAACCCGGCCTAGTTTTGTGCTAAACTATTTCAAAGAGTAAGTACGACAAATCACTATATCCTGTAAGAAATATCTGCACTTTCATTTCTCGCAAAACATCTTCCTTATACAGTGCACTTAGGTACAAAAGAATAAAAAATATATTTACATAACTTTTCGATTTTTAAAACAATTTAAAGTAACAACAAAACACCGTCCCATTCAAATTCAATTAGCAATAAAACTTCAACTCTCCGTGAGCACAATATAATTAAATTGTTTGCACCAAGCACAACCAGCAAATTACACTTAAATAAAATTTAATATGACAAAACAAAAATTCTAATTAAGAAAATCGAATTTTACTGTAAACAATCAGATAGATGAGTTGCAACTCCATTTTCATAGAAAATATTTTAATCGATGATGATAATGATGATGATGATGATATTTCTAAGGAAAATTGAATTGCTATTTTAAGTGGCCATAATTTTAAATGTAAGCTCTTATGTGTCTTTATTAAGTTATTTTAATTTTCTTAATGTATCTTCCATTGTCGTTTCTTAAAGCGGCGCGAATGACAGAAAAGAAATTCGCAAATCCGCGAGATTTCCTTGCAAATTTGAATGTCTATCGTCCTGTGGAGTTGTGGCCTTGAAATGATTTTTTTTTCTGCACACATAATATTCTCGAGAAGTCTTTTAACTGATGTGATAAATTAATTTTGGTTGAAAGAAGAAAAGTGTAGGATTAGGGCAATTCGCTTTCTTCTCACATGATGTGTGGGCCCTCTTTTAGGTCCACTGTGTGTGGTGTACTGTGTCATTGTCCCTTTTGCTGTCGAATTTTATAAATCGATTGCGAAATTCGAATAAATTGGAGCTAGGCTGTACGCTTTGTACCTAGTTTGAGTATCAATATTCTCGCTAAAGTTTTTCATAACTCATAACTCGGAGGTCTTACATTAGACTTGATGACAAGAAGCAATCCAGCTTAAGCGACTGTGCGACTATATTGGAAATGCATATCATACTGCAATAAGTGATACATTTCTAGTTCTTTCCACCTCATGAGTCTTTTTTTACTTATCTGGCAGCACTGGCGGCTCAACTTGACTGATTTCACTTCAGTTTCTGTTTTTAAGATGTTTGGTTCTGTAAAAGAGCTACAATCGTATATCTCTCATTTTAGTTTAAAGATTGTAAAGATAGATGGCAGCACTTGGGTCCTTTAAATATATTTAACGGCCTTAAGTACTTTCAGTTACATGAATGTTAGTTTCTGTAAATGAGCTCCCATAAAACGTCTTCAATTTGAAAATGAGAGACGAGTCGCGTTCCAACACTTTTTACCGAAGTAGCTGGCAGCACTGGCGGTCTACAACGATTTGGCTCTTTAACTGCAGTCACAATTTTATACCAGCTGTCTGTTACTGGGTCTGCGAGAGAGAGATACCATTTTTTTATCATCACTTTTAGTACTAAACGAGATCCTTCAACTATGCAGACAGTTGGGCAGCACTGATGGCTTAAAATACTCTTTAATTTCTACTCTACTGGCCACTGACAACAAAAAAACATATTTTATAGTTTAAAGTTGGTTATTTTTTATTTTTCAACAAGTTTTGCTACCTGTTCTAGCAGAGAACAATAAATATATCACCTGTGCCTTCTGTGATTTTAGTTAGCATTTAAGTCAAATAAATTTGAATTAAAAACGTAGTAGAACTTGAATACAACAAAATATTATAACAACAAATGGAAAGGTAGTATTTCGCAAATATTTTCCTCAATTTAAACATTTCACTATATAGTTATATTTTTTTTTATGCAAAAACAGAGTACATAATATTTATGAATAAAATGAATCAACAAAAATCTATTACTTCTTCTAAAGAAAAAAAAACATCAACTACTATTTGTGACATTATTCTTGGTATTTTATTTTTGTTTCAGGAGTTACAATTCTTCTATCGCTCACAGTGTTTCTCAACCTTGTAGCTGAGACATTGCCCCAAGTATCTGATGCAATCCCTTTGTTAGGTAGTGATTGCATTAAAATGCAATTTTTCAAAAAAAAAACAAAAAAAAAAAACTTTTATTTAACAAAACAAAACACAAACTAATACGTGATTTGAATAATATATTTTTGTTTTTATGTTAACAATTACAATATGATTATATATGTTCAAATATAAATAATATATATGTGTATGTCAAGGATGTTTTTTCATTTTGATCCTCTTTCGTTTGTCCGTTGTTTTCGGTTTCCTTATGGGTTTGGTTTCTCTCTTCTGTTTCCGTTTCTAATTGTTTCTTCTGGTTTTTTCTTTCTTTTCGCTCAAAGTTGCAGTGTTGATATATACGAATATTTATATAACAATTAAATTAATAATGCTGTCCTGTTTTTTTTTTTCGTTGTTTTATTCTTGTGCGATATTCTCTAAGTTTGTTGAACTTCAGTTGCGGATCTTTCTTTCAATAAAATAAAAAACGATAAAACAAAATCTTCTTCTTAATGGTGACTTCTCTGCAAGTTTTTTAAATGTTGTTTTTTTTCCTGAGAAACGAACTTCGAATAAAGTAAATAAATATTTAAAAGAAAATCGAAAAAATAAACTCGAATGCCCTGAAAATCGCTTCTTCATTTTTATATTG
Organism: Cheilosia pagana; assembly: GCA_936431705.1. Lineage (NCBI taxonomy): Eukaryota > Metazoa > Arthropoda > Insecta > Diptera > Syrphidae > Cheilosia > Cheilosia pagana. Next base: position 6,826,315 of record OW386169.1, read on the forward strand.
TATAATCACACATTTTGTTCTTTATAAAATAAATTATATGCCTAAGTCACTCTAATCTTCACTTTAACTGTCATATCGCTATATACATGTTTTTTATTTTTTATTTTATTAAATTGGTTTATTTTAATTTTTGGTTTTTACTATTTTTTACACTATCCTATGTACTTTGACCCATTTTGGAATGATATTTTTTGATCAGAACCTCAGCAACTAATTATGTAATCGTACGATAACTTGAAAATGATAAACAAAGCCGTCCAATTAACTTGTCGCATTGCTAAAAACTCATCCCAGTAAAATATCATTTCATTTTGAATGGGTCTTAGGAGCATCCATTATTACTACTACTAGATGTTCGTTAAAAATGTTCTACACAAGTTTTAAATATAAATCATAAGTGTTTCTATTTTTTTTTTTCGTTGATACATAAAAGAAGAGTAAAACTTTCAAAGTATTTTTGTGTAATTTAGTTAATTGACAGTACCTCACCAATTTGTGGAAACAATATATAAATATATATATCCTGTTTTAATTTTAAATGTTTGCACTAATGTTTTGTTTGTTTATTTTTTGTTTTGATTTTTGTTTGCAGTTTTTGTGTTTTAAAAAAATGTAGGATCTTCTGTTTTGAGACGTATATTCAGTGATTTTCGTATTTGATGCTTTCTTCTGTTTTGGGAATATAAAAACGTCGATGTAAATTTATTTATCTATATAAAAAATACAAATCGTGCGATTACTTCTAATTCTAGGAAGGAACAAAAAATATGTATCAAAAAATATTATCACCCAAAATGAGAAAAGGTCCTTTTAGCTTTCAATTTAATTTTTTTTTCATTCATTTTTTGTCTACTATTTTGTTTTCCAGTCAGGGGGTTGGTTGTCCTTCTCGTCGCATCGCCCATCGAGGATACTATTTACTTCTTAACCACCATACTCATGCCGACTTGTTAACATTCTAATTCACAGGTGTTACAATACTTCTGTCGCAAACAGTTTTCTCACTATTGGTTGGTAATGTTATCACCAAGACGAGTGAAGCCGTACCATTGTTAGGTATTACCGCAAAAACTAAATTAAAAAACAAACACTCCCTACACACAATAAAAAAACTTAAAGTTAAATTTACAACAAAAAAAAAACCTCTTTCTCTCTTAGATCGCTCTCTATTTTCAATAGATTTTCTATAGAAAAGACTAATTGCAAATTAACTCGACGCGAAGACTAACTAAGATATTAAATCCAAACCAAAACCAAAAAAAAAACCCTTGCATTGTGCTTAAGAAAAAATAAAATCACTTAAATAAAATCTTTAATGGTTAAATAAAATCTTTTAACAAGAGCGTGTGAAAATCTTCTCCTTCTACTTGTATAATATATGAACAAGAACGCAAGCGAAACAAAATAAAAATCTTTAGATAATTATTTGCAGTTTTCCATTTTTGTAGGTCTTGCGCATGATGACAAATCAAAAAAAAAATCCCATATCAAAAAAAATCTTTTAATTTTATTTTTACTTAGTCTTTAAATTTTTAATTTTGTTTCTCTTGGAAACCCTTCGTAAATATGAACTTTTGCCTATGTCGAATCACGAATGTATGAATTAGAAGTAATCGAACGATATAACATGTTTTCTGACAATGGGAAAGTTCAATTGGAAAAAAAATCAAAAATAAAATTATTATTATGACTGAATTTTTGTTTTTAGTTAAAAAATAAAATAAAAAATAATTGAATGCAATACGCATAGTCTTATCGCATTGTAAATAACATGTCATTAGGCAGTTTGCTGTAGATTCTGTACAAATTTAAGTATCCCCTTGTGCCATAAATGTTTTCTGTTTATTTTAATTGCTTTCGGTTAGGAAAATATTTAAAACTCTAATAGCACATTCTACCGAGATTGATAACGATTTAAAATTTATTTGTAGTCTGCGAAAAATTGTTGTTTCAAAACTTGCTGAGTTTAAGACAAACGATCAAGTCCGACCGAGGCGCTCAACATGATTCTTAATTTTCTGCTGGTTGATCTGAATATAAAAAACTTTATGGCGTACAGTTCCGTAAGATTGAAAGAATCCGAAAGCTAAAATCAAATTCAAAGGACTGACTCTCTGTAAGATTTTCCTCAAGATCAGAATGGGAGTAGAATGCACTCGAAAGACGAATTCGGCAATCGGCATACCCATCCTCACAGATGGGTCTAAAATAAACTGTGGTACGGGCTTATTCCAACAGAACTACACATTTTTACGTCTTTTCGCGTTCTGAATGCAACCAGCGTTTTCTAAGCAGAAGTTCTGGCAATCAGGGAGGCGTTCGAACTGCTCATAAACCTAGCGACTCAGAAAAAAATAGGTATTTATTCGTTTACCGCGGTTAAGGCTCTTGTTTCGACCAGGTCTACGTTCACACTTCTTGTGGACTGCCACTTGCCACTTGCCAGAGCGTTTTTTCGGTTTAAAATCACTTTAGTTTGGGTGCCGGCCATAGAAACATTATGGGGAATGATAAAACCGATCAGTTTGCCAGACGTCGCTCCTCTCTATGCGTATCCCTTGCAAAGAAAGTTTACCCTCCGCTGGGATCCCTAAAAAAATCCTTCTTTACACTAGTTGGACGAATCTGACGAACTGTGTCATTTCAAGATTCGGGCTAACTACGACCCTGCCAGAATAAAGAAGCCCCTAGCCAAGAACGCGCGCAGATGTCGCTAGTTTAACGACAATAAGTAAGGACCACTGGTCTTAAGAAACTCATGCGGTCTAGAATTACATCCCCCACAACACCGTAACAGGGCTGACACAAATGAGAGTGGATCGGTGTTCCATTTTTTATGAGGGTCCGGCCGTAGAAAATGCAGACACAGTGCACCAAGGTATCCATTTCCATAAAATCATCAACATTGTCAACTCCAGAGGCTGGTTTTGAGCTTCCCTTTTATTTTACCTCTTCCTCTTTATCTACAGTTCCCGTGCCGTGAGTTGTGGCCCGAAAACGGAGGATTCTCTTTCCCCTTGACATGTAACCGGGAAAACAAGACACTTAAAACAACCAACTTTAAGACAAACGCCATATTTATGAAGCTTCTGATTAAGATGTGCGGAAGATTTGTATTTTCAGACTTTCAGACGAAAACCAAAACCTCTTAACTTTGGTTTTCGTCTGTATTAGTTGTGTTGAAAATCCTAAGGTCTGAAAAAGGCCTTGTACTTTGTGGACAGATAAATAAAAAAATAAATAAACTTGCTCAGTTTAACATGTTCTGAATTTTTAAGTCAGTTCCCCAAACAAAACAAACATTTTCTAAGTTTGAGTCAAACACTAGTTTCAGGTCTTCTGAATTTCATACTATAAGAACTTTCTTAATTTAAGACGAATACCAGGTTTGATGCTTTTGTTTTTCATATTTAACACTTAAGGATTCGAGTTGTCTCACAGTATCTTTCGATTCAATTTATGAATTTTTTCATCAAAAAATAAGCCAATTTGCACTCAACCAAAAATTGGAAACCGAAGAACTCTGACAGCTTAAACTGAACAGCGGAATTGATTCGATGATGAGCTCATCTCTTTCGAAATTTAAAAGGTGAGGACTTCGTTCATTGAATCTTAAAATTAGCTTGTATAGTTTTCCAAACGTCATCTCAAACTTTGTCCTGTCTTATGTCAGTTCGTACCAATTTTCTCTTTTCATTGATGTATAAAAAAAGTCAAGTTGCGTAGCCACTCGGATTAAATCAAACACCGAAGGTTTCCGGGCAAACTATATTTTTAAAATATTCCCCAAAAGTTGTTCGTTCGGTAAAGTGGAATAATGACATAAAAATAGTAAAGAAATAAAATCAAGTATTGTTATAATAAAATCAAGTGTTGTTATAATAAAATATCGAGTTGATTAACACTGGAAACGAAATAAGAATGTGCTATTAGAGTTCAGTCGCGTAACTAAATACTCTCTATATGATTTAACTCATCGGAATTCCTTAAATAACAAAAGGCAAGATATTTAGGACACTGTCTCAATATTTTAGGTTCGTCAAAACGTTGATTAAACTAATATATATATATCATAACCTTCTCTCAAGTAATATATTAAAAAAAAAACAATCTTCGAAACGTTTTTTTTAAAAGCTTTGCACATATTCTTATTCCTATCTTTGAATTTATTTTAAGAAAATCCTATTGTATATATGACTCGAATCTAGGTGGGTAAAAACAATTAAGACGCCAAAGTATTGTTTATTCAATTTTGTTTTCCCTCTAAGTTTGTCAAACTATTTTTTGAACTTTATTTCATAGTCATAATATATTATCGCTTTGACGTAGTCTAGAACAAACTTTATAACTTTTATTATCATATAGATTTAGTCCTTTGCACTCCTTCTTCAAAATAGTCAATAAAATCATCATTCTAAATCAACGAAGCAGCTTTGCAACACGACGTTTCTAACCAAAAAACAATCAAAAAAATGAAAACCAAAAGCTTTGAAGAGAACTTTCTACCCCCACCAATGTGAAAGCTTTTTTTAAAAATTACTTTTCAATTGCTATTACACAATTCCCATACACCGCCACAACAAGTGTATTTTGTTGCAGCTTTGTTGGGCTTTTTTACCACAAGTATTCTGTTCATTGCGAAAGCATTATTTATCTATGTACTAAAATGTTTTTTGCGTTTTATTTAATTTTCCAAACTCCATTCAGACATCAGAGGTTAAGTTGATGCCTTAAACTAACCAAAGCTATAATTATTTTAAACTGCGTTCTGTTTGCTTTTATATATTTATTATAAAATAAAAATATATATTAATACCAACAAATTCCTCTTCTTTCCAAGTATCAAAAGCGACTAATAAATAAATATTTAAAAATCAAAACAAAACAAAAATTTAATTTCTCAATAAATAGAAACAAATGTTTAAAGTTTAAATCATAAATATTAAAAAAAGAAAACAATTCAAACAAAATACTTTAAATAAAATAATTCAATCATATTGAGTGTTAATTTTATTAGACAAACAAAACAAAAAAATAAAAGTTAATTCAAATACATTTTGTATGTATATTCAGTTAAACAAAAAAATATTCCCACTACCCTACTCATTAAAAGTTCACCCTTAAATTTTTTTTTTAGTTGGTTTTTTCTTTCTTTTTAATTTGTTTTTTGTTTTAATTTTTTTCTAATGGCACAGATTTCGTTGGAACCAGTCATGTACACAAAATAAAATGGAAATCGTTTTTTAGAGTAAACTATTCACAGAATTTTGACATTTCCACACGATATGGTTTCTTTTTTTTGCTCGCAAATTGTAAATATTGTAGTTCATTCATTCTAACGAAATTGCCAAAGGAATTTTGAAAATAATGCTGGAGAGGTACTTACGGCGGGCGATTTTTGAAGACTACGAGGCGTTTTTGTTGGTTTTAAAAAGATTGCTGGCTTTCAAGCTGGTTTTTGTGTCGTCGCCGATTGGCATGATTTAGTAAACGCATCCGGACTGAAGGTGTCTCTTGGTTTGAATCTATTTCCCTAATTTAAGTCGGAGATCAGGGACGAGTTGGCACACTGTATGCGACACCATGCTTTTAAAAGTAAGTCGTAATTGCGATTGCTGCTTCTTGTTGTGTACAAGCGCGGGGGCAAGCAACGATTTAGTCCATCAATTTTCATTAAATTGAAGGTAATAGTTCGTGCCATATCTGTCTATACATTTTAGAAAAACACCCGCCCAACTAGAGGCTCTTGCCGCTGTTGCCAGCAATACGTGTTTCCCTTTCTATTAGTTTTCGTGTACAAAATTTAAACCTTAAGGATTTGAGAGTACACCTATCTGTTAAAATCTCTTTCCTGTTTTTCCCCATTTTTTTGCAACAAAAACAAAAAACCCCCAACCAAATTAATTCAAATCAAGTGACAAAACCACTGGATAGACGTGAAAGGACTTTTCCAGCATTAAAAATATCACAAACTCTTTAATTTCATTCAACTTGATTTTTAATTCTTTTTCATTAAACAAAAAGTATTATAAAAACTTTTAGTTTTTGTATTCTATTTTTAAATTGCGTGTGTATTTGTGTAGAGTATGCCATGTATGTTATGTGTTTAATTCCATTTGTTAAAGAACACATGTTCCCACAAGATAAGAAACAGAACAATCAACAAACAATAAATAATTAGTTTAAATAAAATTTAGTTTAACAACTTTTTTTCTTATTAAATAATGAAGAGCCTAAATAAATGATAAATAAATATAAACTTAAACTAAACCTCAACCTTTAATTTAAAATGTATCTATATTTAATTTAAAATATTAACTAATACTTATTTGATTACAAAATAAATAAACAACATGAATGTAAAACAAAACTAATTATACCTAAATACCTAACATAAAAATTTAAACAGAAAATACGTCTTTCTTAATATTGGAATGTGTTATGTTGAATGCCTTCCCAGTTTTGGATATATGGATGTGCCTCTTCTCAATGTATTGGTAAATGTGAATTATTTTTGGTTTATTTCTTTCTCTTTCGGTTTTTTCATTTTTTTCTTCTCTCTCCTTTTTCTTTTCTTTTTATTTAAAAATATATATATTTTATATATAACTTTCAACTACACATTGAGTTGTATTCATTGTTTTCTACTTTATCAACAATTGTTTTATTCTCTTTTATAATATATTTTGCCAATTTTGTTCACATATACAAATCATTATTTATCTTCCATCAGATTTATGAACTAAACGATTGAATGAAAGTAGAAAACGAATTTAAATCAAGATTGAGAACACATAGACACATTTTAGGAATTTAAATGATTTTTTTTTATTTTTTCACGTTAAATAATCAACTTTGACATATCTAAAATTTAAGCAAAATTTACAATTTAAAATTGGTTAAAGATAAGAAACATCTCCTGAAGTGATTATAAAAGTTATTTGATTTTCCCTTACAATCTGTCAAAAATTACATCTCTGATTGGCTGAACGCACTATAAATGCCCTGGGAGTTGTCATTAGAAAGTATTAAATATTTACAAAGTGACGTTTCTGTTAGCATCGACTTTTACTAACGTGAAAGGTGGATAAGATGAAGTCAGGAATATGACATTTAAATCCCATTCCTTCAATATTTATATCAGGGGTCGAATCGCGTCGTCCGTGAACGAGCATTACGTGACGGAATTTGTTTTTGGTTTCACATGTAAAGTCAACTTAATTCAACGTAATGCTCGTTCACGGACGACGCGATTCGACCCCTGGTTAACAGCAGAAACCTCCGTCAAAGAGAAATACATTGAGGACGTGTAGGTATCTAGTTTTGTAAGTCTGACAGCTATCTGACTCGATGTATCTCTGTTTTGATTGACAGCTGTTTGAGTTGACATTTATGGGAGGAATGGAAGATGAATCTAGTCAAGAAGGTCGTGAGTGAGTACTCAGTTGACAGTTCGCATATGTGGCTGACGTAGGAAAAGTGACGTAAGCGACTGAATGTGCTCATATCTACTATTTACGCTCTCGTCTTCATCGAGTGCTTTTCCATAATTACTGTCACTTTGATTGCACTAAAACAATGTTTTGAACGTCAAAAGTAAATGCATCTTAAGCTTCGATTATATTGTTTGCCGAATCGTAGCTTTCTTATGTCTTTTGAAGAAAATAAACTTCATTTGAAATACAAAATTCCTGGAAATGTCTGTTTCTATTTTTTTAATTTTTTGAGGATCGTTAGTTGTTTAAAAATCGAAATATGTATAATTCGGCTTCTTCTATTCCTCAATTTTCTTTTGGTAATCGTTGGAATGATGCTGCACGTTTCCAAAATGCTCTAAAAAAGCCCAAAAGCAGAGAATCAGTTTTAAATAAATATCTACCCCATTTTCAACTTTTAACTACAAATTCGTAATACGTCAAAATGAGTTTTGTACATTTAAAGATCAACGAAAAAAGCTCCATCAAATCTTTAACGATAGGCCTGTTTTTTTTTAGTTTCTATCTCAGGAAAGTATAATTTTCAGCAGGCAATTACAAAAACTACGTCCTTCTTGACATTTGACAAGATAATATCAGTAACTATCCAGTTGATTATTTAACAAATATATAATTTAACTCGAGCAAATTAATAACAAATTCGGCGACCATAAAATAAAAATTAAAATACTATATCGCTTATTATTATTATAAGAAAAAGAAAAACCTAATTTTATCACCTTTTTTATCATTCTTTGTATATCTCTACTTCATTAGAAACAAATGCGAAAATCACTCAAAAAAATCTGAAAAAAATTCAAAATAAATTAAGCAATTTTCAAGTAATTAACATTTTAATGCCAATGCTGGTAGTTCTTCATCATTTTTTATTGTCGCATGTCATTTAGCGTTTTTACATTCAATAGTAGCCGGTAGTGGTGACCGCCTGTCATTAGCCTAACAAAGCATTTGCACGTTCTTCATATTTCATTTTATTTTCATTTATTTTTTCTTTTAATTTATTTAATTGTTTTATTTATATTTTTTTTTCTTTTCAATGAACGCATGCATGTAATAGGATATTAGCCTATCGTCTATCTTTATCAACTGCTTTTAAAAAAAATAATAATAATCCAATTGGCTTAATTAAATGTAATTAACAAAACACAGAAAAAAAAAATAAAACAAATATTTTTATTATATTTTGTAAAATTCAGTTAAAAAAAGAAAAAGAATAAAATTCAAAATACATTTGATAAACATAATGTTTTTGTTGTTAAGCCCCTCGATCTAGTACTAACGTATTCTTTTGTCTACGACACACATCAACTAACAGGCACATACTTCAATTGTATCATGTTCATGGTGGCGTCATCTGTTGTGCTGACTGTTGTGGTACTTAATTATCATCATCGCACTGCGGATATTCACGAAATGCCACCGTGGGTAAGTTTGTCTTATAAATATTTGATTTCTTTTTATTTTGTGTTAAAAGTTGTTAAGAATGAGCGAATTTGATGCACAAAATGTGTTTAAACGAAAACTTAACGAAACAAAGAGGTCCGAATGAATTGAGAATCGGCAAAAGCCCCCAAGCGGACATTTTGGAAACCACAAATTGAAAGAAGTCTGCCGATTCCCTATAGAAACTGTCGAATTTAACGAAACATTTTCTTTGAAAAAACCCTCCACGACTTTGCTTAAAGCGGTCACCAAGGAAAGGTCCAATTTTCAACGACGTTTCTGATTTTGATTCTGACGGCTATAGCTCTATTTTTCAAAACTCCTTTACATATTCCAAACTCACTAAAACCATCTATATTTTTCAGATAAAATCAGTTTTCCTGCAATGGCTGCCATGGATTCTACGAATGGGTCGTCCCGGCAGGAAAATAACTAGAAAAACAATATTGCTAAGCAATAGAGTGAAAGAGCTAGAATTGAAAGAACGTTCTTCAAAATCCCTGCTGGCCAATGTACTAGATATCGATGACGATTTTCGACATACAATCTCTGGCTCGCAAACAGCAATAGGATCATCGGCGTAAGTGTTATTTTCCAGTTACTCTATCTGAAACTTGGGTAAAACTTTCTCTTAAATAATTGCAGAAGCTTTGGCCGGCCGACGACGGTGGAAGAACAGCACAATTCTATAGGATGCAAGGATTTGCATTTAATTCTTAAAGAATTGCAATTTATTACGGCGCGAATGAGGAAAGCAGACGATGAAGCGGAACTAATAAGCGATTGGAAATTCGCTGCAATGGTTGTGGATAGGTGAGTCCGTAGTCACTTTTTATTTCACTATCTGTAAAGTTTACATAGTTCAAAATTGCATAGACGTAAAGGCATCATAGGATCCTGTGTGTGGTGCGCCTTGACAAATTATTGTTTACATTGCGACGGCATGTCCATGAAACTGGAGTTTTATTTATGAAGTTCATTAACTAATCTCAGGTCTTCATCGGGAGAGATAGAAACACTTAATAATGCACAGGCGACACAATGGACGAGGGTGTGGACTACGGATGTGCCGGTGTATATCTAATGAAGTTCTGGGAAATAAGCCACCTTTTTGGCCTCGTTTGATGTTTGATAATATTTTAATTAAGAAACTATGTTACAGGGGAGGGACAGCCATTTAATTTGACTGCTTACATTATTGCCCTTAGGGTAAATTGCAAATTACTTAGGGAGATAATCGATACATGTGAGGGGTGAGGGAGAGCAGAGATGGGATTACATAGATTTGACGATGTCTATCATCAAATGCATATTATAACTACGAGGCATGCACGTGTGGCTCATGTGATTTATTATGTAAGTTGGGGTCATGTTTTCCCTGGTGGGTAAGGTCCAGGTGATTGGTGGAAAGGACTTGTTCCATCTGCCTGGCCGTGCACTTTTAATCTTTTTCGATATTTACTGGTAGAGGTTGAGGATATATTCTCATTATGCTTGTGTTTTCCTCTGCTCTCTAGTGACGAAATATAGGGTTCACTTTTGAACTCTTGCGGTGTCAGCGCGGGCCTTGAGTCAAGTGGGGTGTTTTCTAGGGAGTCCAGCTCTTCTTCTAGAACCCTCTTCGCTGCAGCCTGCAGCTTCTCCATGGGTAGATTCTTCAAAGTACTGCTGCTGTTCTTGAGGAGGAGGCTTTAAACTAGTTCGTTGACAAGTTTGTCGCTGACAGCCTGTAATGCTGACCAAAGATCGGCGAGGTTGGAGAGTTGGGCGTCTATGGGTTTTCCTGGATTTCTTTCGCAACGGCCGGCAGTGAGAGTCGTTCACGACGTTGAGTCATACTTTCCGCGTCCTGTAGGGCTTTGGGATTCTGTTTTCATGTGATCGAGACGTTGTGGACAACCTTCTTTCTACTGGGCTTGAACTTGAACTTATCTTCGAGAGGTTTTTCGCTGGGCTCTTTTTCGATGACATCGCCATCGTCTTGCAGAAGCTTGAAGAAACTGGAATGTGTTGAGGCACGTTGATAGCGTAAGTGGTTTGTTCATGTCCGTGACACCGGAATCGTCTTCTTCGATCTCGGAAGGACTCTTCGGAGTCACACTAGGTTGGTTGACTTTGGCTTACTAGCCGGTGGCTCAACGGTACCGGTTTCGAACGCAAATATCCGATCTTTTACGGAAATCTTGTTTTTTTCAGCAAACTTGGAAGGCTCCACTGATGATTCCTTTGGCTTGAAGTCCGATTTGGAAGTGATTCGGGGTCGAGTCACTCATGGTCTCCGAGCTATCTTCCTCTTGCTCTTCTTCGCACTGTTCTTCTCCGATCATTTCGAAGCCGCAGCCTTCTTCCATTTCGTAGGGGTTATTCTCGATCAGGGTGTCCGTCTCTTCTTCAGTTTCATTGTCTTCGACGAGCACGAAAACATCGTTAACCTCCCGATATTCGGGGGCCTCCCATTCGTTTTCCATCGATGACCTCCACGTCCAAGAGTTAAGAGCTTGCCTTTCGAGTGGTTCAGGAGTTTTCTTGTAGTTATTTCGATGAACTTCACATTTTTCCTTTGGATTTACCAGCGGAACGTTATCTACGCCATCGTTGGCACCCTTGATCTCTGCCCAGAAGTCGATTTCTTCGGGCTCATCTTCCTTTCTGAGGGTTGAATCATTGGCAAAGCCCCCAATGGCTTGGAATTTCCTTTGGTTAACCCAGAAGTCCATTTTTTCCATGTCCACCTCAGAGTTAACTTCGGTTTAATTGCCCGAAACGGTCTCCCTTTCATCAAATGCGTTAGATTGAGGGGCGCTATCTTCTGTTACATAGCTGACAGTGGCCCAGAAGTCCATTGGCGGCGCAGGTTCAGTGTGCACCGCATAATAAGTGGCGACTGGCTGCATGTTTATCAGTTCTACGTCGTAACCACCGTAAACTTGGAGTCTTGAAGAGTGGACGTTCATCTTCGAAGTTTTGGGCTTGGAAGTCTCAATTTTAGCCCAAAAGTCAATTTCTGCTGGCTCGTCTTTGGGTGTCGAAGAACTATGAACAGTTACGGGCTCTGGCTCTTCGTAAAGTTTGAAATTTGATACCTAAAGCGCAAGTTCGCAGGTTCTGCTTGAAGAGTTGTGTTCTTTTTGGCTGTCGCAGTCTCCTCTGGCTTCATCTCCCATTTAGCTTTGATGGAACTAGTTTTAGGCCAGAAGTCTTCAACTTTGGTCTTCATTTCAACTGGCTTTTCCGTTTTTGATGAGTCAATTTCGGCCCAGAAATCAACTTCTCCTTTGGAGAATCAATTTGCGCCTCAAAATTGTCTGGATATTTGGGACCGCAGCTCTCGATGTTATTTGCATACTTAGCCCAGATGTCTGCGTTCTGGCTCTCAACTTCTAGCTTCTCTTCATGCTTGGCCTCTAAAGAGTCGAATTTATTCCAAGAATAGGTCGAAGACTTAACGTTGGATGACTTAACATCCGCCTAAACAACATTTTCCAATGGTCTTTCTTCAGTTTCGATTTCTGACTGAATTCCATTCGAAGCTTGGCTATTAACTTGAGCCTCTGCTTCATGATTGGCATCCGGGGAGTCGTATTTACCCCAGGAAGTTGATGATGGCTTATTAAGGCTTTAAGACGTAATGTCGGTCAAGAAATCGACTTCTGGAGCTTCTAAAGGCTCATCCATCGTCTTAACCTCAATTTAGATTTCCACAATCGGCTCAGGTTTATTTCGCGAATACGTGTCATCAATCTTCGCTTTAGATAACTCATCTTCAGACCAAATATCAGCCTCGTTTGTCAGTACCTCAACTTTTACATTGGAATAGTCAATTTCAATCCAAACATCGGTTTCTTCGGGACCGGCTGTAGGGTTGATTGGTTCCTTGGGCTGTACCTACTCAGGCACGCTCGGTAACAAAAAACCGACCTACAACCATTTATCGTCCGACCTCAACATTAAACAACGCTAGAGACGTTCGACTGGACGTTCAGTCAAACGACAGAGGTGGCTGGGTTATGTAGAGCGAAACGAAGGCGCAGTAGAGGAAGACCGCGACTCAGGTGGCGCACGCAAGTGGAAGGGGACCTTAACCAACTAAGCGTGCGAAACTGGAGACAGCTAGCTAAGGATCGCGCTGGCTGGAGACGCTTGTTGGTTAAGGCCCAGGTCCACCCTGGACTGTAGCGCCACCTTAAGAAAGTAAGTAAGAAAGAGACGTTACCCTTTGTCGGCTTGCGCTGCCCCTAAGTTTAAACCTTTGTACAGTCGTCCAGTTTTGTGTTGACAGCATCGTCTATAAAGAGTAGCAAGCGTTATATTTGTATTCACTGGCATGATTCCAGGAAATGTATTCAAAAATCACTTTCGAAGGACAAATGTTTGCATTTCCCCAGTTGTCACTGTCCCACACTTCGCTCTGATCGTTCTCTTGTTTTTAAAATGTCCAGGGACGACTTCGCCCCAAAGCCCAATGAAAAATGCAACCAAACATATCTTTGACATTAACCCCTGCAGTTAAACCTTTATTTTCTGTTTAAATTAAATAAGTTTCTTAATTCTAAATGAACAACTTGGGTAAGCACGTACCACGGCGATGAGATTTGGTTTCTCACTCAATTCGTCTCTGTCGCGCGGAACTGCAGCAGCAGTTTCCCGGATGTCTCATTACATCGCGCCCCTAAAAGTATCAGTCTCATAATTTCTGTCCCTCATTCGCTGACTAATTATCGTCCTCCTTGTCTTCGCCGATGTCCACCCAATACGTCGCCTGTCCGTCCTTGTCCATCTCGGTGAATTGCAGGTATTTTACCTCGCCATCCTCGTCCTTGATGTACTGCCCGTCGCCGTCTTCAACTAGTATCGTGTCGGAGGTAGCCACCTCGTCGAACGATTCTCTGTCCACAATTGACATACTTCGACTGTTCAACTCCAGGTCCTCGTCTGTCAGCTCATTTTCGACTTCTTCAACGCCCTTGTGACTGATTTGCGGCTGATTCACAATGATGGTGTCGTTGACATGCTTGGTGTGTTTCATGTGCGCCAGTAGCAGCGGCTTCCGCATGAAGCCCATCCCGCATTGCAAACACTCGTAGGGCTTCTTCTCGCTGTGGATGAACCTGTGCGCGTTTCGGTTGTCTCTGCTGTTGAACAGCTTGCCGCAGACCTCGCACGCGTACGGTTTGACTCCGCTGTGGATGCGCATATGCTTCTTGAAGTGCTCCGGATAGACGAACGTGGCGCTGCACACCTCGCACTTGTGCGGTCGTTCGCCGGTGTGCGCCGACTGAGTGTGATACTCCAGCAGTCTCCGTCGCTTGAACGACCGTTCGCACAGCGTGCACTTGTGCTTCTTGTCATTCAGATGAGTGGCTTTCTTGTGCGTCATTAGGTTTGACCGCTGCGCGAACGCCATCGGGCAAATGTCACAGCGGAACGGCCTCTCGCCGGTGTGCGTACGCTCGTGATCTCGTATCTCAGCCCGACGAGCAAAGCCTTTACCACACGTCCGGCAGATGAACGGCTTATTGCCCGAGTGAACAATCTTGTGCACGTCCAGGTTGTGCTGCGTACCAAACGCCTTCTGACAAATTTCACACACATACGACTTGAGTCCCGAGTGCAACTTTTTGTGCTGCACCAGGTTCTGTTGGTTCAGGAACGACTTGTCGCACTCGTCGCAACTGTACGGCCTCGGTCGCTTCGTATGGATCTTCATGTGCGCCTGCAGTGTGTACTTCGAGGCGAAGTCCTTGCTGCACGACACACACTTGTAGGGCCGCTTGCCGGTGTGCATGTTCATGTGCTCGTCGAGCAGATTTTTCGAGCTGTACTTCTTGTGGCACTCGGAGCATTCGTGTTGCTTTGTCGAAATGTAGTGCAACCGTCTGTGGTTACGAAACAGGCGGTGATTCAGGAACACCCGAAGACACGTTTCACACTGAAACTCGCCTTCTTCTGCTCCGCCACCGTGCGCCTCGTCCATGTGGTCGTTGATTTCGTTTCGTTTGTTAAACCCCTTGTTGCACATGTCGCATACGTAGAACTTGTAGTTGTGAACGGTTTTCAAGTGATTCGGGAACACTATCGGCTCGTGTTCGCTTTTATCTGGACACAGGGCACAGATGTACATGTTGTCGACCAATTCAAAGTCAATTGGCTCTGTTTCCGGTTCTCGTTTGATTGTACGTGATGGGCGCTTTTGCTTTTGCGGCTTCGGATTGTCGTCGGGGAGTATGGGACATTCATCTGAAACTGTAAGTGGAATTTGAGCGTTGGAAAGGGGAAAAATCAATGCAGCTTACCGTCGTTGCTGCTGTTGTAATCAATTACGGACTCGGCAGCATCCACGCTGTTGTCATAGCTGATGACGGAGTTCTGTTCGATTATCTGCTCGTAGGTTATCTCTGAAAAGGCGGAATGTTTGTGAAATAGTAAATAAGTTTGAACACTGAAGAGTCTGTGCAAAGGAGGCAAGAGGGAACTCTTATTCGGCTTTCTTAACCAACAAAACAATGAAAAAACGTCCCACTCACCTTCTCCCATAATTTGTAAGTTTCGCTCAGGATATGCGCTGCTGGTAGCATCCTCCAATTCCTCGGCATCCTGTTCTTCCTGGACATCGGTATTAATTACAGCCACTGCTTCTGTGACAAACTCTGGAACAATACCGTCTTGGAACTGCCCCTGAACATCCTCCACGACGAAACTATCGATTTCCTGATGAACCAACATAGGAATAGCCACACTGTCTTCCATATCGCGTTCGATTTTGACTTGCTGCACATTCAGCGGGCTCTCGCTTTCGACTAGCTGCGAATCAGTAGCGCCATCCTCCACTTCGCCTATCTCGAACCAAACCGGGTCGAGTCCATTCTCTTTGGCCGTATTATTGTAGTCGGACAGAATTTTCAGCCGAAACTGATAGAATCTCTTCTCCACACTCTCATACTCTACAAGTATTAAATTGCACTCATCGCAAAGCAACTAAATAAGGCAAAATGAAATTAACAACTTCTCGAGCACTCTGTTTCTGACAATAATTCTACCTTAGAGTGAACATTATCCTGTTCGATTTCCTTCCCCAATGCAGATGACAAAATCACAGCCAGCGGGCAATCTTGCTGGCCGTTTTCGAGCAGCTGAAACAAGTACAAAACATAGCTATATCTTGGGGGAGTGGATGGCCAGACAAAGGATTACCCTCTTCTCGAACAGATGCCATGGTTCGTCGCCATCTGCGAATATTCGATCGCAAAGGAAACACTTGAAAAGTTCTGTCGTATAGTTTGATATTTGGCTAATGATTTCCGTCATCTTTGCGGTGCAAACATAAAAATTCACAATTCACTTAACAATAGGGCGTTGGTTTAAAACGTGTTTGGTTTTCACGCGATTTGAATATATTTCCAAGAGGGTATCGAAATGGTTTGCGATTAGTTTTTGATAAATTTAACTCGACTCTGGAAGTTGCAGGCACTTTTCTTGTTTAATAACGATGAAAATTTATGTACATTCCATGAAGAGCAGAGGCGAATGTCAGAAAATGTCGATGGCAGCCACACGGAGCGCGCAGGACAGAAAACGAAAGAGAAATGCGAAAAATCACAAAAGTATTTTTTTTTTTCATTATGCTTCGGCCATTTTGTAATGGTCGTGTTCAGTGCAAGTTGATGGGGGTGAATCGATTTTCAAATGTGAATTCAAGGTTACATTTGAATTTATGCAGAAATTGTTTCTTATTTCTATAATGCATGAATTTATTTTATATTAATTCTGTGAAGAACATATGTAGTTCTAAATTAACAATCTTAGTTACATCCGTAACTGAACATAATGACATGCAAGAGCTATTAAACGTTGTGAGTTCAATTAAATGTGGAAACCCAGCCCATATTAAATTGAATATGCTAAAACTAACTTTTTGAACCCCATCTGGATCTAAAAAAACATTCTACTAACAAACTAACATTAAAAAAATACCCCTTCTCTTTTCAGATTTTGTTTAATTGTTTTTACACTTTTTACAATTATTGCGACGGTGACCGTACTGCTATCAGCTCCTCACATCATAGTGCAATAAAATAAGTATAACATTTATTTAGTAATAATAGTTTCAAATATAAAACCAAATAAATTCAAATGATATTATTTATAGCGTTGTTAAATAATATTATAAGCCCAAAACACACACACTCATCTAAAAATTAAAACAAACAAAAAAAAACAACTACAATAACAGTAAATTACCAGAGTAAAACAAAATTCAGAAAAGTGTAAGCAAACAAAAAAACTAAATTAAAAAATAAATAAAACTGCCGTAATTTATATATGAACACGAAATGAATAATAATAGTTAAAAGAAAAAAAAAACAGAGCAAACAAAATAGTTAAAGCAAATGCATTGGACCTTCATCCATGAATTTTTACATTTAAGTATAAAGAAAAAAATATATATATATTATTTATTTTTTTATTTAGGACAGATTTTATAAAGACAGAGATTGTTCCTATGAAACACACAAAACAAATAAAAATATAAAACCAACAAAAAAAAAAAACAAAATATATGTATTTATTGTATATTGAAATGTTGCTATAGACAGAACCGCATGCCGAAAGGACAGGACCTAAAGAGATAACGACAAAAATATTTTTGTTACATATTATTACGTTTTCTATTGATTTTAGTCTTTCTTCATTCCTGATCAAATGATTTATTTTCAATGGTAAACTTTATACATATACCTAAATATATATATACAAATATATATATATTATACATTATAGAGAACTAGGAACACAATAAGAAAATATTTATAACAAGAAATAATAGAAAATGCAAAGTTAAAAACAACCGACAAGCAAAACAAACATAATAAGTATATATCAAAATTAATGCAAAACCAAAAGTAAATTAATTATATTAATTGCGAAACAAAGAAACCAACAACTAAGTCTTAAAAATATAATATATACATACACATAGGCAACAAGACCATATACGTTATAGATAAACACGTTCATTTGTTTTTGTTTTTTCAGTTGACGTTTCGATTTATTTGTAAACCAAGGAATGTGACATTAGATTTAACTAAATCTATATTGAAAACAAAAAAACTAAAGAACTCAATTTTTTAAGTTGAAATTTAAACTATAAAAATTAAATAAGATATTTAAAAACACAAACAAAAAAAAAAACTTAAATCATCTATATGTAGATGGGTATGATAAATATTTTGTTTTTCAAAATTAATCGTATATGTTTAAAATATACGCCAAATAAAATGATTTCATTTCTTAACGAAAAGACGATTAATCTAGATATATATTATTTAAAACAAACATGGTAAACAAAAATTCGATAAAACTGACAAACAAAACTAAACGCACAGTTTTTAAATAACTTACGAAAACTGCTTAAATGACTATCCTAATGTATAATTTATTTTTTTTATTATGTTTGATGTTTTTTTTCGGTTTTCTTCGTTCTTTTTTGTGTGGAAAGTAAACTAAAAAAAAAAAACTAAAGACATTCTTTGGCTATATCGCTACTCTTACTGAAAATGTTATCATCTAAGTCTTATTTGTAATTTAGAAATAAGTTTAGGAAAATCATTTTTTATAAGAAATTTTTCTCATCTATAAGACTTTTTCGACTTTCTAGACATTTAAACATTTTAGCTCTAAACAAACAAAGAAAACTCTTACTCTTAAGTGGCAAATCATCCAATATTTGATTTGACAGCGATTATTTCAGTTGACTTGATGTCGGGTTTAGTCATCATATTTTTAAGTCCTTCACAGATCTTAAATAGAAACGCAGGTTTCCTCTCGCTATCGAGTGCGGAGTAGCGATTTTGTTTAACCCAGTTTAGGCTCTCCCAAACCCACGCGACTTATTCGCAGCGATAGCGAAACTTTCGCCTATCAAATTTATACATGACAGCATACCTACACTAAAAACTGATTGAGCTGGTAACTGACAGATACTGACGCGACACGCTTCGTTCGAAGCAGGCTTGTGAATTTCCTTGTCGCATTCAAAGTCGAAAATGTCGTCGTCGCTGTCGCTGCGAAATTGTACAAAATATTAGGAAATTGATTTCACATTTTAGTTTGACAGATGACTATAAAACAATATTCGCATTAATTGGTCGCAATTACGACTTCTCAGAGGTTTTGAAAGATCACTACTGACTGATTCCCAATTTTCTGACCTAGTGCAGTTCGCTATCTTTCTGTCTCTTCTATGTCGGAATAATTTGGACTTATACTTAAAGTAATATCTAGGCCATCACCACCAAACAGGAGAGAAATCTCCTTCTTGACGACAACCTTGTTGACAAGTATCTACAAACACTTCACAAATTTTTGCTGTAGAACATGCAAAGCCAGGCGTTTCAATGACGTTTAAATCTGACGGAAGTCATAGAAGCTGTCCCCGATTCGGAAAAGAATTTGAACAAGCAATCGCTGTTCCTTTAGTTGGAATCCAGTCTAGTTAGCAAACGTCTTATGCAAGTACAAATATAGTTTAGTAAGTCTGACAGCTAGGCTCGCAGCTAGGTGAATTGATATGTTCAGATTTGATTGCAGATCAATCACATCAACAGTTTACTTCTGCGTTTGGGTAGTCGATGAATTTTGTCAATAATTTCGTGATTGAGTACTAAGTTGACAGTTCGGAGATGTGGCTGACCGCTGACGTTGAAAAAGTGACATTGCCGACAATCTAGTTTCTTCGTTCAAGGTACATCTAGTCAAAGTGTAAATTTGTGAAGTAATTTAATTTAATGTCATTTTTCTGAGCTTAATTGCTAACACTAATTCTCCACGAGACTTAATTTCAGTCAAGATTCAAGTCATGACATCAAAAAGTCAGGTGTAGACCGCGATTTTGTGGAAACGACACATTTCATTCTGACTTATTTCCTTGCCTTCTCTGTAGACGCGAACTCTGACTGAAATTTGACATTTGAGCTTTTGACAGCAAATCTAATAAATGCAAATAATATATATGTCATTTATCAGAAGACATATACAAATTTGTTTTCTAATGGCGGAAGTAATATTCCAATTTGTCTATAGACATTCTGCAAAAATGTTTGAAGTTTGCATGCATTATCCAATAAAACATCTTTCAATATGCGCTTCCAAGAAAGTGATTCACCCACAATCTATGCCTTCTCTTATTTTCGGCTAACATCTGGTTTTCTAAATGTTCGTAGTCATTTAATTCTTTTAAAGCGAGGATCGCCTTCATTTGTTTCTTCGTTGACGACATGTTGGGAAATAAAATGTCATTTCACATAATTTTCCCAACCAAAACAATACAAATATGTCCGACATGAAGTCTGACTAAAAAGTCTGACATATTTCAGCCTCATGGAGACGCGGTGTAAGAATAGAAGTGCTATTCTGAATATCGATTTCAGTTGATATCCGTTTTAGATCATTTCTTCTTGTAACGATTTAAATGTCACTCAAACAGAAAACTATGTGTCACCGACAACTAAAATGTCACCATTCATTATGAATAATAAATCGAATCTCAATATTATGCTTAATATACGTAAATTTGGGAATACGCGCAAATGTCTCTTTCGTAATTGATCGTCAAAAAGGGCTTCAGTAAAAATTTTAATTCGAAAAGATGACAGATAACAACTCTCGCCGCCATATCTTCAGACATCATCATAATTCAACCACTGTTTGTGACAATTGTCCCCCCATTCATTTTGGACGTCATGTTTTAAACATGCACTCCATACAGGTTAACCGAAATAATCGCTGTCACTTCTTAACACAAAAACAACTTTTCAAACTCTATCTAAGCACTTTATTTGTCGGTATATACGTAATTATTTGTACTTTTATAAAAAAAAGCAAAAACCCAAATCAAATTGTTCTAAATATAATTTTAAAAGCAAAACGAAATGCATATTGCATTTCATTATCGAGAATCTCACGTTTATCCTTTGTTTCGACTCAATTCTTTATTTTGCTTTTCTCATAAAAGAGAAAAACTATTAAAAATGACTAAAACAAACATCTCTAAATGTTTCCTAAATCCGAAATGCCATCCGGAGGCAGACTAATACGAATTTAAATTAAATTTAAAGTAAAAAAACAAAAAAAAATGCAAATAAATTAATATTACACTCAAGCAACATCGAGAAATTCGTTTGATGTTGTATTTTCGTTTCCATTCAAGAATGCGATCTTTTAAAGATGCAAAACGCCTGAGTTCTTCAAAATTAAAAAAAAAAAACACAAACTTAAATAGGAAATTTTAAAAATTTAACAATTATTTTCGAAAAAGAAAATGCAAGAGAGGAGTAAGATTAATATAAAGTTCTAAGATAGGATTTACATTAAATATTAACGATAAGGCAAATCAATTACCTATTAAATAAAGAAATTGCAGAGAAAAACAGAAAACAAAAAAGTAAAATAAAAATAAGACAAAAACAGAAAACACTATATAAGTTCGTTAATAATATTATGAATGATGATGGAAATGATATATATTTAAAAGTTAAATATGGAAAATAATGTGCAAAGAAAAATTATTTAATAGTGAAGGAATATTAAATATAAAACAAAACAAAAAGAAAAAAAAATAACTATAAAAGTCTGTTGTCGATATACGTTATTGACAGACAAAATTTCGTCACATTGACGAATAAAAAATAAATGATATTAAATTATGTTAATAAAGTTTAATTATGAAAAAAATAAATTGCAAAATGTGTTTTGAATTTTGGTCTTTTTTTTAGGACGTGAGCAGTTCCTTCTCTGTCTTGTTATATTACTTCCCTTTCCACCCTGGAGTCCCTATAATTTGGGGCATGCACAGATTTTAGGTAAATACGTAGAAAATGCTGTCACTTCTGACTATATGACTCCCCATCTGGACTTCGGCAGACCGCATTCTCCTGCTCCTTCCCGAGTAGAGAGGAATGGGACACTGAATGAACCCACGAAAAGAAAATCAATATCCATCTACCTCTCAGCGATATTACCATCTATCTATTCTATTACCATATATACAAAAGCAGTTTCTGCACATGAAATAAAATCCAAACTAGTCCAACGTTGCCGCGAAGAGCTCAAGCTCAAGGTTCTTTGCTCGCAGCACACCACGAATCTCTGCTGGGTCCCTGATGAACACACCGAAAAAGCAATGAGACGGCGGATAAGCTGGCAAAAATTGTGTCCGCAATGGGCCGTGATACAGCACTTCAGTCGGTCAAACCACCGCTTGGAAAGAACTTACTACCTGTGAAATATCACGGAAGCTTGGGCAGAATATAACAGTTTCCGGACCAATAAACACTACAGTTTATCAGGTCATCGATATCTAGGCCAGTAGGGGCTCTAACTGGTCATAACTTCCTAAGAAACCACACAATGAAACTTTATCTCAAAGATGGCAACATAATAATTATGTAGAGGCTCCGGAGACGAAGAAGTCCACGAGGACACACCTCACTTCCTTTGTCATTGTCCGAGTCTCGGTAACTTGAGGAACAGAACACTCGGGAGATATTTCTTCCAAGACGTACAAGAACTTTCTGAAACCTCACTGTCTCATCTTTACAGGCTTTTCAGGACATCGGGATGGCTGGACAGCATCTGTTTACCACAATGAGGAAAGGAAGAAGACAACCGATACAACACCAACGGTTAACCCCCAAAAAAAGGGCATCACAATTGGTCCAAGAGAACCAAAGTGTGGTCTTGCAGAGTAGGCCCTGCTCTACCTACCTGTCTACCTAACCAAACCTAACCTACCTTAGATGGGGCTACAGTCTGCGTTGGAACTGGGCATCAAACAATACGCCTCTTCAGTTAGCTCGATCTTTGGCTAACTGCCTCTAAGTTGGTTGCGGTCCCTCTGGTTTGGAACCGAAGACTCTTCGGGCCAGAGCGTTGGTGTTTATTCGCTCTAAATGCCCTAGCCGTAGCCATGTTAGACGTCAAATGTGCAGTTTTTTGACTAGGTCGCACGTTGAATTTGTTGTTAAATCAACTCGCCCAAAGCGTTGACGGGCTTTGGGCGAGTTGACGTTACCGAAACAAGCTCGAAAAAATTTGCGTTCAAAGCAAAAAGTCCGCGTTTGCCTTCTTAAAAAGTCAAAGAAACAGCTCAGATGTCATTTTCATAGTTAACAGCGGAGCCGAGGCATACAAAGTTATAGCTGTCTATTGTGACGTTCTGTCCGTTTCGTCGATTTTCTTTTATTATTTGGTTGCATATTTTTTATTTCTTTTATAGTTTGCAATATTTTTTCTTTAAAGCTTAAGCTTTACGAGCTTAATTTTAGCTCCCATACAAAATTCTCTCCAAAATTTAGCTGAGCTAAATTTAAGCGAATCCCCTTAGCTGAGTGGTACGCAGCTCGAGCTAAAAATCAAACTTTTGTTTCCTAATCATCACCCATTTATTAGGTCGGAACATTTTTTCAAGCTAAATTTTGACAGATCGTTGTGCTCTGTTGTTCTGCTGTGTAAAGATGAGTGATTTTAATGAATACATCGATGAGGAGTACCGGGAGCTAGAGTCTTTTATTTAAATAACAGAGAAGTCCTCAGAAAAAGCTAAAGTGGAGCAACAACCATCGACATGAAGACTTGCAGATTTTGAATAAAGGGAGGTTTTTTCAAAGAATAGCTGTTTTTTGTGACATTTATCCACAGGGCTCTCTATGTCAAAATTTAGCTAGGATTTTAGCTGATTTGGGGAGAAAATTTGTAGAGCAGCTAAAATTTAGTTTAGTAAGCTTAAGGCTGGTACGCTGTTCAAGTGAAGTGAAATTTTCACTCCTCTCCAAGAAATTGCTGTGAAATTGAAAGTGAAATTTTCACGCCGAAATGTCAAAAATTTAATGCGACGGACAATAAAAACCAAGTGAAATAGCAAGCAACGCCCTCTACATATCACTTTTTGAACAATTATTTTTCACTTAAACAGCGTACTGCCTGGTGAAATTTTCACTTGAAAAGTTCATTTTGACATTTCGCAGTGAAAAATTTGTATGAAAAATTGGATTTCACTCGAACAGCGTACCAGCCTTTAGGTCAAAAAGTCAAAGAAACAGCTCAGATGTCATTTTCAGAGTTAACAGCGGAGCCGAAGTATACAAAGTCTCTAACGTCATCAAAGTTAAAGCTGCCTAATTGATATTCTGCCAGAATCGTCGATTTTCTATCATATTTTTTTGTTCTTTTATAGTTTGTAATCTTTTAAAGTCATTTATATCGAAAGTTAGCTTCCATTCCAGCGGTTAGGTTAAGGCATCAAGTTGCGGGCGCATTCATTGAAAAAAAAGGCCTGGGCTAACATGCATTAAATCATCTTTTTTATTTAAGCGACAGTAAAAGCGTAGGCATAAAATCTTAGCTTGACAAGTCGTGAAGTCGCCTTACAACGTAGGACTTTGGCAGGCATGCTGAGGAAAGAAAAGTCTTAAGAGCCACCCTGCAGTAGCCAGTAGGTACTTAACCAACAGTTGGAAAATGCTGAATGTCAGTTTTTAGATGGCCACTGTCAAACAGGTATATAATACCTAATCCAAGTTGCAGAGTTTTCATTCAGAATCTAGTCCATTTTGCACAAAGACGGTGCCTGCCCCAAAGTCTCAAGTAATTCAATAAAACACGTCTAATATTATGAATAAAATGCATTTCTAAATACAATAAATGTATTCCAAAATGAGTATCACAATCAGTTCTAGATGTCGCCCCATTCACTAGTGAGAAAACACATCTCTGCACAAACTGCAAACCGCCAAGTGACATTTTAAAACTCAACACCTGAACAGCTCGCACTTGACTTGTCATCAAAAAATTGTGTCAAAAGTAAATTCTGCAAAGTTGCTCCTCTGGCTCTGAAAGAAGTTGACGGGCGAAAAATTTATCGAAAAATACTTTTGCTGTTCTTGATTTCTCTTTAATAATTTGCCCAAATTACAAATGTCCCATCCAAAGACGAAAGTATTAATAAACTGATAAAAGTATGAAATTGGACACGAGCCCGCATATCCATAGTTTTAGTAGTTGGATTTAAGTAGGATTCTCGTTCTCCCTCGATCGTGTGTTGTGTTTGTGTTTCATTTTTCGGTTGCCTTTTGCCAAACGTTCTATTATTTTTTTTTTGTTTTGTGATTTTCGTTTATAATTCCAACTCCGTTTTTTTTTTGTTTTGCATCACGAGTCGTGTGTAACACACAGCGACACAAGGCATCGCGAAAAATGGGTCAAACAACAGAACCGCTCGTGGGAGCAATATTGGTGTTCATCTTTTGCGTGACGATGGTCCTGTCCGACTCGATGCCAACGCAGAATATGTCGAAAAAGGAGCGCGAGGAACTCAAGTATGTTACCTCCAACTGATGCAGTTTACGATACTTATTTGTTTTCTTTCCATAGGGAGGAAGCACGCGAAATGTTCTATCATGCGTACTACGCGTACATGGAGAACGCCTATCCGGCTGACGAACTGATGCCGTTGTCGTGTAAAGGACGCTACCGGGGAGTGACGCCATCCCGCGGGGATATGGATGACATTTTGGGCAAGTAAGTAATGTTAATTAGCGCCGGCCTTGACCCTGGCATAGCGTTGCGAATGCAATACCGTGTCCAAAGTTAAATTTCCCTGCTAAACGGGTAATTGGCGAGGTCAACCGCTTGCGAGAGTGTCAATTGAGCTCTTATGATGTTATTGAACTGTGAATGGACTTTCGAAATTTGCATTTGTAAATGTTGTGCAAGACGCAATTGTGATCAGTTTCCTGATGCGTTTCAATCAGCGATATGGTTTGATTGAATTGAATTGTTCGTGTGTTTCTTATCTGAGGCGACGTGCGACGTGGTTCTGTTATCATTTGTGGGAGTAGATTACTTCTGTAAATAGACCGAGATTGGTCGCTCAATAGTTGAAGGTCTCATTCGACTCAAATTTACTGAGAGTTGCGCAAACTTTGATGGATGGAAAATGCTTTTCTTGTCTACTTTCAGCTTCTCGATGACCCTGGTGGACTCGCTGGACACGCTTGTGGTCCTCGGTGACTTCGCCGAGTTCGAAAGGGCCGTCAAATTGGTGATCAAAGACGTTCAATTCGACAGCGACATCATTGTGTCCGTGTTCGAGACGAACATACGAATGGTGGGTGGCCTGCTTTCGGCGCACATTCTCACCGAGTACATTCAAAAGGATTTGAAAATAATGTCCTGGTACAAGGGCGAGCTACTAGAGATGGCCAGAGACCTCGGCTATCGCCTCCTGCCGGCGTTCAACACATCCACAGGCATTCCACATGCGAGAATCAACCTACGAACGGGTATGAAAGACGAACAGCTGAAAAAATCACGTGAAACATGCACTGCATGTGCGGGGACAATCCTCCTCGAATTCGCTGCCCTGTCCCGCCTGACGGGGGAGCCCATCTTCGAGGCGAGAGCGCACGCCGCCATGGACGCCCTCTGGAAACTAAGACACAGAGGCTCCGATCTAATGGGCACCGTGCTGAATGTCCACTCGGGCGATTGGGTGCGACGAGATTCCGGCGTCGGAGCTGGAATCGATTCCTACTACGAGTACCTATTCAAGTCGTACGTTCTCCTTGGTGATGATAAATACCTGGCGCGTTTCAATCGCCACTACAATGCAGTCATGAAGTACGTGAGCGAGGGTCCGATGCTGCTCGATGTGCTGATGCACCGTCCGCATGCAAAGTCGCGGAATTTCATGGACTCACTGTTGGCGTTTTGGCCCGGCCTGCAAGTGCTGTCCGGTGATCTAAAGCCCGCCGTACAAACGCATGAAATGCTGTACCAGGTCATGCAGATGCATACCTTCATTCCGGAGGCGTTCACCGTTGATTTCCAGATTCACTGGGGACAACACCACCTGCGACCGGAGTTCATCGAGTCGACATACTTCTTGTACAAGGCCACCAATGACCACCACTACCTGGAGGTGGGCAAGAAGGCCCTGAAAACACTGCAAAAACACGCAAAAGTCAGCTGTGGCTATGCTGCTGTGAACGATGTGCGTACCGGGAAGCACGAAGACCGGATGGACTCGTACGTGTTGTCGGAGACCTTCAAGTATCTCTATCTGCTGTTCGCCGATCCATCGGACATCATTATCAACCTGGACGAGTTCGTTTTCACAACCGAGGCGCACTTGCTGCCGCTGTCAATTGCGCAGCTGGGCAACACCACATTCAGTAAGTATTCACTGTCGTGGAAGCATAAGTGCGGTCTTTATTGCGGTCGTTAGGTGGTTCGACCAGTATTCGTTCTGTTTTAAGAACAATCGCTAAAGCAAATGGCCAGTTTCGAAATTTGTTCTTTTTTTTTGTAAATAAAATGGAATTCGAGTTTTTTTTTGGCCTCGTGATTTTCTTTTCTTTTGCTTTGAGTTTCGTCGGGTTTAAGTTCGATGATGGGAATCGGCATTCGGTTAGAACGAACGCGTGTAACTCGTGAATATCGCCGGGGGCTGTCCCTAGTTCTGATGGTTAAAAACCCCTCCGCATAATTTCGGAATAAGCTTTTTCACCCACACTATAAACAGTTGAAATTTACATTACCCTCTTAGCAGGCTTCCGGCATACAGACGAGCACAACGTCTTGGACTTTATGCGCACCTGTCCCAGCTCGACGAAGCTGTTCCCCGAGAAAGTGCGAAAGCCGCTGCGCGATTTCATAACCGGCTCCTGTCCACGTACACCAACCAGCCGACGATTGCGGGCGCTCGACTTTCAGGCGAGCAATGCTGATCATCTGCGAGCTGTTTACGACATGGGCATCACAATGGTTTCACTAGGCGATGGAAAGGTTCGGCTGTTTCACAGTTTCTACAACGTAATCCCATAGCATTGCCGAACTCAAGTTGTGTTTTCTAATATTTTTACCCGCTTCTGTAGGCCAAGAGTCCCGAGGACGGTGAAATGGGCCTGCTCTTCATGCAGGAAATGCTGGAGCTCACGAAAATGCAAACCCTCAACCAACTGGCGCAGTTACAGGTAAGTCTTGTTCGCCTTTCATTTAATTCTGACTCAACAGCTTGTATTTCCCCGATCAAAAGGCGGTTGCATTCAGAGACGACGACAACTCCGAATGGACAGCGCTCATGGCTGGACCCAGTCACTTCTCGCCCGAACTAGTTGCCGAGGAATTTATCGAAGCCGAAGCTGTCGCAGCCAGCCCGATACGCGGATGTTCCGATCTAAACGACACCGACGATATACAAGGTAAAATCTTAATTGTCGAACGTGGTGACTGCACGTTCGTTGACAAGGCACGCCGAGCGCAGAAGGCCGGCGCCAAAGCGGTCATAGTCTGTGATAATGTTCCTGGATCTTCCGGTGAAACACAACCAATGTTTGCAATGTCGGGCGATGGCAATAACGACGTCACCATTCCAGTGGTGTTTATGTTCTCGGTGGAACACAAAGCCCTCAGCAGCGCGATCGCCAACAATCCCCGACTCAAGGTCCGCATAATGCAGATGCTCGAGTTCAAGCGGCAACTGCAGAAGCAGAACGCTAAAACAAAAGACCTGTAGCCGTAGTTGAATTAAGAAAAATTAAATGAAAAGACACCAAACTGCGAGCACGATGCGGTTTGGCTGGAGTTAAGTAACACACTATTAGTCTATGCATAAGAAAATCGTTGTTATATTTTCTTAATTGTCGTGCATTTTGATTTATTTTCGTTCGTCTTAGTTTGTTTCTATTCCATATGATTTCGTTTAACAAAAAAACTCTGTAAAAAGGATAATACATAACACAATTGTAGTTGATAATGCGAGAATGAATAGAAAGAGAATCAGTTTTTTGTAAATATTTCAAGAAAACAAGTACCTACCTCTTTTATTTTCGTCCTAACCTATAATCGGGCACCACCAGTCGTTACTGTTAGTACTTAGTGGTAATTGTCTTTCACTTCCGGATAATACAGAGGTGAGTTGGCGCTTTTCCACAAACATTTTTAGGAAACATCAAGTTCGGTAAGATTGTAGCAAGAATATCCAAAATTGTATTGCCTTTTGACAGTTGCCGAGCAGAAATGTTAACAAAATCTTGGAAATGGGCATAGCTAAGCAAAAGCTGGTAAAAGACATTTGGTTCCTAGCTTATTGAACCCTAAAAAGATGCTAAGCCGCATTAAAAAAAATTATAACAAATATTTACGTTCAGGTAAAAGACGACTGAATGCACCCATTTCGTTTCGACTCTCGAACGCACATGTTTTCCATTTCGATTCGGAGACAAAACATAAACAGCTGATGGTTGACAATCGTAAAAAAAGAAATAAACAAACGCGTTTTTCGTTTTATTTAAATTAAACAGATCTATTCTCTAGTGATTTATAAAACTCACCATAAAACAGAACTCCTTGCACCATGCTAGCACCCATTAAGCATTTACTAGCAAACAAGCGAATAATACTGGCCAGTGGATCGCCAAGGCGGCAAGAACTTGTCCAGAAAATTGTAAGCACATTTTTGCCTATGCCATGACCATCACAGAAATTTACGTCTATTTCGATTTCATCAGGGTCTCAATGCGGAACTTTGTCCATCCAACTTTGAAGAAAATCTCAATCCGGCGGATTACAAGAACTTCTCGGACTTTGTGGAACTGACCGCGCTGGGTAAAGCCGAAGAAGTGTACGACCGGTTGAAAGTTGAATCTCCCGGCGCTGATTTGCTGGTTATAGCTGCCGACACCATGGTCACCATGGGTGAGGAGATCTATGGAAAGCCCAGGGACGCCGACGATGCTGTTCAAATTCTAACAAGGTGTGTTTTTGAATAAACTATTTGCAATTGGCTTACTAATTTGTATTTGTCATAGGCTCGCCGACAACTGCAACATAACGCATACTGGAGTGGTTCTAAAGCACTCAAAAGGAGTTGTACGATTCACCGAGACTACAAAGGTCTACTTTGGTCAAATGACACGCGCACAAATTCAGGGATATGTGGACAGTGGAGAGCCACTGTAATTAGTTTTGATGTTTAACAACAATGAAAATTGTATAATTATTGTATGCTGTCTATTTTTAGAGACAAAGCTGGGGCGTATGGCATCAATGGGCTTGGAGGAGCTATGATTGAGAAAATTGATGGCGATTTCTACACCGTAATGGGACTGCCGTTGTATCGATTGTCGGTTGAATTGTGCAAATTGTTTGATTATAGAATAGGATAAAAATTGCTTGTGTGATATTGGGGCATGGCTCTACCTACAGTTAAATGTTATAACAGTGAATAAAGTTGGTTTGGCTAGTGATTTCATGAAATTTCCCATTTTAGAATGACAAAGTCGCTGGCAGCCGAGATTTACGAGTTTGAAATGTGAAATTGTTATTAAAAAAGAGAAATTCTCGGGTGGAATATGGCAAGTTCTCATAAACACTTGGATCGGTTGTTGAATGACTACGTGCAGTCGTTTGACAAGACAACAAGACGGAAATCGATTTGCAAGCGGCAATCGATCAAGCAGCGCAACAAACGATACGGAAGTGGCAAGAGCGCTGGAGCTCGGAAAACAGAGGAAGGTTGACAGCGCGGCTGATAAGAAACGTGGCTGAGTGGAACGACCGAAAACACGGTGAGGTCAACTACTTTGTCACCCAGTTCCTCACCGGACACGAAAATTTCAACGCCTTTCTCCATAAGATTAGCAAAACGGATAGTCCAGCCTGCCACGACTCTCTTTTTTGCCTGCAGAAGGTGGGACACACTACACAAAGCCCTGGAAAGCAGCATTGGTGCCTTCAACCCTGAAAACATAGTTGACAACATGCTGACGAGCGACTTGAACTGGGAAAAAATTTGCGAGTTTGTGGAAGATGTTCTCAGAAGAAAGAAAAGAGAAGAAGAACAATATCGGGAAAGCACGTGAGCCTGAAAGGGCGTATGATTACAGCCCCCTTGAAGTAATGCGAAGAGCGGTCCCGGGGGGGGTGTGTCCGAAACCATAGGGTTGGGAGGAGTTTTAGTCCGTATGCCCCGTAAGCATGCGGAGAGGGCCGCACACACGGGGACGGCCATCGCAAACAGGCCTCCTTACGGTGCGTAAAGCATTTCTCCTGCCCCCAAGAGACCTAGAATGACCATAACCTCATTTCCTTCCCACTTGTTTGAATTGTTCTTCCTCCTACGCACGTTTGTGGAGTCTGTGCTGTTGGGCATGCCACCTCCAAGTGCTTTTTATTAAAAGAAGTCAGTAAGGCATCCAAAAAACCCTTTTCAAATCAACAGCTTTCTGTATTTATTTTGAATTACAGTGTAACTACTCCCAGTTATCTACTTCCATTCACCAAATTGTCCAACGCCTCCCCTCTTATTCGATTTTTTTAATCTGCTCCACAAATTCCCGCAGTACTTTCATTTGCTTCTCAACCGACTTAGAGCTAGTTCCACCGATGGCATTATATGTCTCAGCAATCCGATGACAACTGGCCACCTGAACAATATCCACATCGAACTGTGGGCAGATATTTTGCAAGTCTCCAAGAGGGATCTCAGTTAGTTCCACGCCGCGTTCCTCCGCCAGTGCAACCACTTTCCCCAGCAGATGATGTGCCTTGCGAAAGGGTATGCCCTTGCGCACTAAGTAGTAAGACTAAAACAACAGAGAACATTAATCTGAAAGTCTGATCCCTCATAGTGTACCCACCCAATCTGCAGCCAACATGTCTGGACTGAGGCATGACTCCATGCGGTCGATGTTCACGTCAAGAGTTAACAGCACTCCTTCACAGACTTTCAGCGCCTTGTCCAACTGATCGAACGCTGTGAAGCAGTACTTCTTATCAAATTGCAGATCCTTGTTGTAAGTAGAGGGGGTTCCCTTGACCGTCATCATTATTCCCGTTAGGCAGCTGAAAATCTCACCCGAAATGCCACGAACCAACTCCAAACTGTCGGGGTTACGTTTTTGAGGCATTAAACTGCTGCCCGTGCAAAAGCCGTCCGAAATGCGAACAAAATTGAATTCTCTGCTGGCATAGATGATGAGGTCCTCTGCCAAACGAGACAGATGTAGACTGGCCAGCGATGCAGTGTAGATGAAGTCAACTGTCAGAAGAAAACTGGTTAGAAGTGCGGATTGCACGCATATCACTCATACTCACCGACAAAATCTCGATCGCCAACAGCGTGCATGCTGTTCTGAGTGACTCCATCGAAACCCATGCTTTTCTGCAGGAAAACCCGATCAACATTCAAAGGAGTTCCCGCCACTGCACCGCTGCCCAGTGGCAGTACATTATTCCGCTTCTTCAAATCCATCAGCCGCAGGCAATCCTCCCTAGCAGCGAATGCGTGACTAAGAATCCAGTGCCCAAAGTAAACAGGTTGTGCCCTCTGCATGTGGGTATACCCCGGCATCATAACCCCGGGATACCTTTGCGCCAACGCCATGCCCGCCTCGATCAGCCTTCGCAAACCGCCCAGTGTCTCGCGTATACCCTTCCTCATCCACAGTTTCATGTCAGTCACCACCTGATCATTTCTACTGCGTCCCGTGTGCAACTTCAGCGCCGTGTCACCAATCAATTCGGTCAGGCGTCGTTCGTTCACCGTATGGACATCCTCATCGGTTTCTTGAAACTTAATCAAACCCTCCACCCAGTCGTAGCGCACTAGTTCTAGTCCTTTTTGAATAGAATCGCACTCGGACTTGGTTAGAACGCCGGCCTTTAAAAGACCTTCTGCGTAGGCTTTGCTGCCGTCGATATCGTCAGCGTACAGACGTGCATCCACCTTCAAACTGCAGTTCAGCTCACTGAGAACCGCACTTGTATCGCAACTAAAACGACTGCCCCACAATTTGGACATGATCAGACGACTTGGACCGAAGAACTGAATTTCAAATTGTTGACTGAACTTTAAGCTAATGCCTCTCAAGGTTATCAGCGTCGCAGCTAATCGGTGTTATTCGTCTAAAAAAGCAAAGCACACATCGCATCATCGTCAGAGATAAAATGAGATTTGTTTCGAAAATCGAATCTTATCTCGGTTGATGCTTTTGGGCTTGCGCTGCAATGAATGACGAGATTTTGTGCGAGTGGAAAACAAAAATATTCCACTTCCTTATGTAAAACAGATTCAGTCAAAAGTGTGACGTGACAATTAGCGTCTTATGATATATGGAGCAGGTTAGAAAGCTCGCATAATCATCTGTTTCATTCGTTTCTATATATCTTGCGGTTCTCTTACCAATGGAGACGTATTTGAATGATGAACTGAGCAGTTCAAATTGGGCAGGTCGATGTGGCATTAGAATATATCGTATGTCAAAAAGATGTGCACGCTCTGCTCATGTGAAGGGTCTTTCAGTAAGGGCTTCCCATATTTAAATTTAATTTTAATTTAAATCAAACAATGTGTGATTTTGAAAGTCCTATCGATGGCATTATGAATGGAATTTAACATGATTCAAATGTCCACCACGAAATGTCCAATTTTCCAGAACTTTGGCGGATAAGTCAGGCTTAATTTGACCGATGGCATGGGTTATGTTGGCTTTTAAGGCCGCTATGGTTCGTGGTCTATTCGCATAGCCCTGTGTCTTTAACAAACCCCACAAGAAAAAGTCTAAGGAGGTCAAATCGGACCATCTCGATAACCAGTTCCACTTGAGATGACCATGCCCTCGATTCGCTCGTGCAGAATTTCCAATGTGGCGTAAGTTTGGCACGTAGCGCACTTGTCATTGGTGTCCATATCATCCAATTCAGGCCAAAAGAAGTTGGAAATCATCGATCTTTAGACGGTGATTGCCTGGCCTAAGTCGTTCTCAAAGAAATAATGACCGATGACGCCTCCAGTAGGAGTGATTTTTTCGGGATTGCTGTCGTCCCTTATTTGACAATTTTGTTGGTTGATGTACCCATTCATCCAGAAATTGGCCTCATCGCTAAAGATGATTTTTCGATGAAAATTAGGGTCAGTTTGCAACTGCTTTTGATAAAACAATTTTATCATTTTCACGTGCTGTTGATTTCGCAAATAAATGACAGTAAATTTGACAGATGTAGCTTCAACAATATGGCCGCTACCATCAACTCAAAACTCGGAAGTCTCTAGATCTTGAAAAACCCTGCATCTCTGCGGTTTGACTGAATAAATGACAGCCAATTTGACAGTTGCAGCTTTAAAAATGACCACTATCAACTGTCAAAGTTCGGAAGTCCCTATTGAAAGACCCTTTGGGTACATTCAAAAACTTAGTTGTCTTAAGGCGATTAGATTGTTCGGGAATAGATGTAACCTTAACGCAAAAACTAGATTGGTCGGGAACGTCACTTATCCTACGTCAGTCACATATGCGAACTGTCAACTTAGTACTCAGTCACGAATTTATTGACTAGATTCGTCGGCTACCCCTCCATAAACGTCAACTGACATAGCTGCCCATGTGACCGATCTAAACTGAGATACATCAAGTCAGTCAGCTGTCAGACTTACTAAACTAGATACTTGATCGTGCCCAATTTATAAGGGGCTTCTAGGAAACATTCAATACTTTAGTCGTCTTAAGTCGTCTCAAACAAAGCTAATTTTCGCAGCGAAATTGACAGAAAGGCGGCAAGTTGTCGAACTACTGATCTGTTGCATCTTTTCAGGGGAAAAACTTTTTCAGTTACTGTTAAAAACTTAAAAACAAAACCAATACTTAACCCACACTTGCACATAATTGGGTCCTATCCTAGATCAGAAATCCTTCCCTTCCTGTAATTTTATTTTTCGAACAACTACCTTGTGACGTTAAATAGACATAACCTCCTCCTCATTCGTGGAGCGTGACGGCAAACGTGACGTTGACGCATTCCACGTGAACGCTTACTTTATAAACTAAGTTAAGTTTCGTAGTACCTTCTTCCAGTGTAGTCAAAAGTTAACTTCAGCTTGCATATTTTATTGGCTCTCATAGGTATTCTTGAATAAAAAAAACCGAACTTTCTTCCTCAACAAAGAAGGAAATACGTCTTAACTTACGTAAGGCGTAACTTTGCCATCAATGTTACTATCTGCATAAGAGCGGCTGCACAATCTACCTGCCTTTTCTGCAATTAACAAAGTTTTCACCAAATTTCCATCAACGTGTCAAATTACTAAATATACTTGCATTACATGGTGGTGGTGAATGAAGTACCTATACACCTGTACAACAGCAAGAGAATCCTCCTCTAGCTGTAGGTACGCATCCTTCGATATGTAGGCCAACATCATATCCAAACATGGATGTTCCAAAAGAAAACTTTTACTTGAAGACAATGGTTACATTCGTTTAAATGTTCGTGTGTGTGCTGTTGACACTGACAGTTTATTACCTATATAATATATAGCATGCGTATGAGGCGATGCTACACACATGTAACAAGTAAGACAACAATTAACTTGCAAAGGAGACGTGTATTATGCCTGAGGTGATGTTATGACATTTTTATGAGGAAAAGTTTCAAGTCGAAAAGGATTTCCGAGAAAGCCCATACAAAGCCAGTGTGAGTGGGAGGTGAACTTTCGTTGTATAGGTGCCTACTTTATGCGTTTTGTAATATATTCCATGTTTATTTTCACGAGCAAATGTCATACCAATTAAAAGTGACGCTTAAGTCTATAGAATGCGTGGACTTAAAACGGGCTCGTGTTTTTTTTTTACTATTTAAGTTTGTCAAAGAGAACTATTGTGCTTATGTGTACTTTGTTCGAGTGCAATGTCAGTCGAGTAATGACAGATGACAGAAAAAAGGGGTCAAAGGGGACTAGGAATGTGGTCCATATTTAGTGCTTTAAGTCGACTTTTTTTGTCTGGACTAGATGTACCTTGAACGCAAAAACTATATTGGCAAATTGGTCGGTAATGTCACTTTTCCTACGTCAGCCTCATATACGAACTGTCAACTTAATACTCAGTCACGAATTTCTTGACTAGATTCGTCGACAAGCTGCCCATGTGGCCGATCTAGGCCAATCAGAACTGAGATACATCAAGTCAGTCAGCTGTCAGACTTATTAAACTAGATACTTGAACGTTTCCAGTGACGTATTTCTCAGTGTTGATAAGACTGTCAAAATGACAGTGGAGGGGATGAATTCACTCTCAGAGAGGGAAACTTACGCAAAAGTTAAAAAAGTTTTGGGGCCAATATCATTTTAAGCTTATAAAGTATAGATAGACTTCCAGTTACCCGCGACTTCTTCCGCGTGGACGCTACTCTTTTATGTATAACGATATACTCACGGTTAAATTAGAATTTCCATAATAACTGCATCAACTTAAGCGATTTTCTTTGAGTCTTTTTCGGTGTGACTGGTTTCCCTAAAATGTTAAATAGGGATTATAATATAAGACTTGGCAGAATCTAATAAAGCTTCTACCTTCTCAATGGCATTGCTTAAGTTTAAGTTAAATATGTGACACCTTAAACACGGCCGAACTCTTGTCCTTCAAATCGAGACTCGATGCAGGGTTACATAGATGTCACTACGGCAGTCGTGTGGGAACGGAACATTACGGACGTGCCTGGTAAGTTCGGCTTTCCTTTACATCGCCCCTATCGATGGTCAATGTTTTGTCGGTTGTCTAGAAAAAAACAACACAAAACTGTAAGTAAGGGGTGTCTTTTTTAGAGGTTGGTTTTTCGAATAGAGATAAAACTGACATTTTGTGGTCAAATCTGGCAACTCTACTGTCATTTATGTTCAGTTTGGTTTGCCATTTCATCATGAACAGGTTGACAAATGAACAACAACCAAGATCGTGTGATTTGACACCATTGGACTATTTTCTTTGGGGATATGTGAAGTCGCTCGCCTACGCCAACAAAGCAAAAACGTTAGGGGACTTGGAAACCAACATTCGTGGCGTTATTGCCAACATACAGCTCCAAATGCTTGAAAAAGTAGTTGAAAATTGGACCTCTAGACTTGGCTTTATTCGAACCACATGAAATCATATTTAAATATTAATGGCATAAAAATTATCCTTCTAATAAGGCCAAATTGATAGACATTAAAACGATTTTCTTGTGTTTTATTTTCAAAGTTCTGTACCTCTAAAAAAAACATCCTTTATAAGAAAGATCCACGACACGCCCCAAAAGAAAAAAGAAAAAAAAAACTGTCCCATAAGAACTTCACAATTGAAAGAACATAAATCAAGAGACATGCAGTCCAACGTTTGATGCGTTATCTTGTTTGTGCACACCACTTCGGTAGAAACCATGTCACAACCATGTCTCTGTCATGTCGTTGCCTGATCAGGGTTCTCCTCCCTTTACTGGGTGTTGCGCCGTAAGAGCTCTACACATCGAAACGAAAGCCACTCCAAAATAATGCCCTGTTAACAAAATAAATGTACTCCTTCCAATTGTTTATTAACGAACATACCCTCTGTGTTTTTGGGCAACAAAAAACCTTCCCATTCGTTAAGCTACGATTATTCTACACGTACACGTCCTACCTATAACTCAGCACAAGGTATACACAACGACCACCCAAGACCAAGACCCAACCCGCAAGGGCTTAGCAAAATGATGAATTACCCAACGATGAGTAGTAGTTGTGTAGTATGACGATGACCATCATGATGCAGTAGTAAAACATTCTCAGGATGTAGTTCAGCTCTACCTTCGGAATTCGCCCAGGAAATATTTGCAATAAATCCTCTCGAGAGGTGCATTTCTTGACTTTGCCGCTGCAGATATATACATGCTAACAGAGCTTGTCTCACACGCACCTGAATAATTAATACTTGAACTTGCATCTTGCCAGCTCCTGGGGGTTGTGCCCAGGAGTTGTTGTTTCCCTATTTGCCGTTGAATGGATTAGCCTATGGATCAATTAGATTAATTACGATATAGTGTAGAGATTTATCTCTCAGGTATTGATGAGCTTCGATATATCCTCTGCTGTCCTGGGATGGATTCGCAGCAAGAATGATTGACAGGTATAGAGAGGTGATGTAGATGGATGGACATGGACTTCCCTATGGGAGTGGACTTTTTAATTACTCTCATTCGGTGTGTGGTTGTTTTTGTAGACGCAGGACGATTATGGAAATATTTTTTTGTATCCCGTGGTGATAATTATAGGATCAGCCTGGGATGGATATCGTGGGATTTTGGATTGTAAAAGTAGATTGATTAATGGAATGGAACTAAAGTCATTATAAATCTTTGCTGAGGTTTAACAATGACGTGCTAAAACTTTGTCAAGTCATTAGGAGACTTTTTGGGGTAGGCAGGTCACAGGGACGGACAAAAAAAGCCTTCCCATTGAAGAAAAGTTGTCGTTACCAAAGAAGATAGGGAAGCTGCACCGGGTGACTCTATTTTTGTTAATTATTCATGTAAAAATGTTAAGCAATCAATCAAATTTAACCGGGGAATGATGGAAAATGCGTAGAAAAGTGTCGAAAGACACACGAAATCTTAAATCTAAGAGCGGATCTAAAGAAACCCAATCGAAAACCAGACTAATTTACAACAGGCGACTGTCACTGTCATTTGTCCACGTTTTTAGTGCCCAACATTAATCAAGTTTTGTTGACATTTAGGAATCTGTCCAAGCTGAGCTGAGATCAGGTCTGTTCCTTTATTTTTAAATCTTACGATTTTTTAGGAATTCTTTCGCATTACTCAACTGTCGTTCCTCAAGTCAAAAAATTCGTAAAAGAGAGCGGCTTCAAGAGAGGACGATAT
Organism: Cheilosia pagana; assembly: GCA_936431705.1. Taxonomy (NCBI): domain Eukaryota; kingdom Metazoa; phylum Arthropoda; class Insecta; order Diptera; family Syrphidae; genus Cheilosia; species Cheilosia pagana. The sequence continues at coordinate 6,864,981 of OW386169.1, forward strand.
TTCCCCTCTTACTAGTTTTTACTCAACTAATTTTAATTTCTTTGCGTAGGAATTGAAAAAACTGTCAGTCGCCTGAAAATTGACAGCTGATTTGAATTTGTTGTTCTATTTGGCATTTGGGTGGAATATTCGCATCTGTCATTTTTCACAGGTTACTACAAAAGCGTTCCTTAACTTTTGCGTAAGTTTCCCTCTCTGAGAGAGAATTCATCCCCTCCACTGTCATTTTGACAGTCTTTTAAATTTTTACTACAAAAATAAAGGAACAGACAGATTACACACTACTCGTATGCCCGAGCTGCCAAATGGCAGTCCTATAGTACAGTGCTACCAAATTCTGTGAGGCATATTAATTCCGCTTACACTATGTATTTTGGAGAAGCTGTGATTTGGCCATTCAGATTAAAAAACGGTCCAGAGTGTTGATGTACGCAAATGGAAGAACATTTTCACTTAAAACCTTTCCTCAAGGAATTCGTATATCGAGTTCCAAGACTCACACACATCTCTGCATGTGTGCCCCCAAACTTCATCTTTTTTCCTGATTTCGGCAAAATCGTTTCCCCCGGTTATTGGATACCCGCACATTTCTACAAAATTTGAATGCACTCATCCCCATCCGCAGTATAAGTCACCCCCAGCAACCGCCCTTAACTAAAAGTCAACCCAGAGCCAACAGTTCGATTATGACCCACTTGCACATTCGAACAACCAGCACCACTAGCACAGGATCTTCAAGGACGACTCGATAAATTAATCCGAGGACCATATATCCTTACCTTGTATGTGGTTCCGGCGCAACATCGACCATCAACGACACCTTCTCTCCCAGCTGCATATAATTCAAATTAACCACATAACGAACCTGGAACACAGAGAATTGTTGCTTGAGTTGTTGAGTTGAGGAGATAACCTCTTCACAACTGAGGAGAGCAGCAATATTTTTCAAGTACCATCTGACATAACAACCGGCCAGGTTTAGTTAGAATATTTTACCAACAAGCATTCGGTGTGTATGCACGATTGTATATCCTTTGCATGCATTAAAGTTTGTTTGCGGTTGCGGAAGCGAACAGAACCCAGAGAAGATTCACTCCACTGTGAATAACTTTTCGGGCAAAGTGTACTCCATTTACTCTGTTAACAGTTGATCAACTGTGGTTCGGCTGTTGTTCGATACATAATAGTTGTTTGATGAGATGCATACTCTCCAAGAACATGCAGATCTAGGTATACTCAACTTGAATAAGGTTGAAGGTATGTCAGGTACAAGTACCGCCCCCCACTCCAATCGTTGTCAGGTGCTACCAGCTACAGGCTGTAGTTAGGAAAAGCAAGCACACCACAAATACCAATAATAATAATTATTACAATATACGTTTGGAACGACTTGAAGTTGTTTCCACTTGAGGAAACATGTTCGCAATAATATTTCAAAATTTGGGTCTTCCACTTTATTGAGCTGATGTGGTCTAGAGTTTCGAGATTTCCATTTCAGAAAACAACTTTAGGTTTAGGCAAGACTAACGATCACAAGACTGGTTGTTATGGACAGCAACACAAGGACAAGTACAAGGACTGTTAAGGTAGGAAGGTGGACCATTAGGAGGAGGAAAATAATTGAAAGCAGAACTTCTGTTAACTTGGGATATTCGGTCAGCTTTGAGAGTGGACTTTTCACTACATGTTTTTGATCTCTATTATGAAATGATTCACCAGAAAGTAGTTAGAGTCTCGAACTAAATTGCCAACCAAAATACCGCTAGCACTAACGAGGGAAGTTCTCTTTGATATTCCCTTTAACAAGTTCAAGCTTTACATAGGCATCGCCTGAGTGGACATTGGACAACTTTCAATCCATTTTTAAAACTTCTCTCATTACAAATACATACGATGGGTAGCTTGCTATACCTACTCAGACTCACATATTTATGTATATAACGCTCCTTGCAGTGCCTCTACATCTATGAGTGCATCTACAGTGTTTTAAGTGTTCTTAAATTTATGCATACAACATTAGACTTTTTGTTTACTTTGCTTTCTAACCCTAGTCCCGTGGCTATTCCACAAGAGTAAAAAATACACACTGCCATCACACAAACACTATAACAACATGCACCGGAGCGATGAAGTATAAGAGCAATATTTGCCAACGGTGTAATCGGTTGAAAATGGAAACTTTGTTTGTGCAAATTATGCAGGACTTATTTTCTTCAACCGAAAGGACATGCCTTTCGTTACCAATATTCTGTGTGATTTGTTTTTATTTAGGAAATTGAGCTTTCGTCATTTTAGAGGATAGTTTAGACTTTAGAAATATTTTTGAAAGGGTTTGTTATGATTGAGGGGGTAGAACTGGGTTTTTGGAATAATTCTGGACCTTGCAATTTAATTCCATCACCAGTTGCCTATAACTATGGAGACAAACATCAAAAAGGTTGCAGAAATCACTGTAGACAAGTTAGAGATATGGATTTTAACAAAAATTGGGAGGATTGTGAATTCGAAGTCTGTCTCTCTCTTTTGCATGTATTTTTCTTCTGTTTCCTTCGGCCTTTTGCTCTTATTTTCTTACAATGAGAAAAATTAGTACTGGGAGTTATAGCTTTCATGAGGTAAAAATGGCTCTTCTCACAAGCTTGGCCTTTTAACAAAGATATTTCCATAGCAATAAGCGAAAGTGGCTCCATCTAGCTTGATATCTTTTCATCTCTTTCCATTTTCTGCATTTTACTCGTTAGTTAGATTTTTTTCCCAGGTTATCTCTGAGAAAAAGACACTTTTTCCACCAAAATTGGAACAGTTAGTTGTTATAAAGCATAAATCAGATGTCAGCCGTCACCTGTCAAATTGGTTGCAAAAGAATGGGTACAATCAAAAACTTTGTTATCTTAAGTCGACTTAATTGGTCTGGAGTAGATGTAACCTGAACGCGAAACTTGATTGGTCGGGAACGTCACTTTTCCTTCGTCGGCTACTCTTCCATAAACGTCAACTGACACAGCTGCCCATGTGACCGATCTAGGCCAATCAAAACGGAGATACATCAAGTCAATCAGCTGTCAGATTTACTATAGTAGATATTGAACGTCCCCAATACCCTTTTCATACCGAAGAAAGTATTCTCCTTAAAGGAGCTATACGGTAACAGGCTTCATACAATTAAACTCACAAAATTAAAGCAATTTCAATAACTTTTCAGATCTATTATGGTGGATTTACAACATCACGCACGCGCATTTTTGCACGGGATGTGACAGAGAGATCCGTTTGTCGGCAGTCAATGGTAATAAAGGCGTAAGAATGAGACAACAACTCAGACGTCTAAAGTGTCATGGATATGCAAATTATAGATATGTAAAACGGAAGAAAATACAAGTTCAGGCGACCAGCGTTTCGACATTCACTTGAAAATTCTTCAATAACTGATTTGAAACGTGTCAAATGAGAGCGGAGATTAGTTTCAGCAAATTTAATCAACAATAATTTATCAATCAGTACAAGAAATAATCACTTCCGGAAGCCATTTTGTTTTGTGGGAAAGCGAAATTTCGTAAGCCATTGCTATAAAAATCAAAAATCTCATAGCCACTTTAACAAGATGGCCGACACATATTTTTGCGTGTAAATTATTTGCTGTCCCATTTTAGTCATCCCTTAAATCTTTCGTTATAGAATTATGTGATGTTGCAAATCCACCATTATCTACAGACGAGGCGATTCTGCTCTAAAATGTATCGCAATTTGGCAGCATTCAAAACAATTGTTTACTAACAGCCGTATTAATAATAGAAGTCAAACCATTCTCTAACTCATCTGTTACGTATCTGGTAGTTAAGAATTTAACTCATTAGCTAAATTTTCTTATTAATAAAGAAATATAACCCATGTATTTACTAATTGACGTGTTTCCTATCATCGTATGTTCGCGTTGGCAGCACTTCCGCAAATCGCCTGCAAATCGACGAGAATGCGTCTCCTTTTCTGCTGCCATCCTTCTCTTCCTAATGAAATTAATTTTTTTCATATTTTGTTTTGAAAATCCATATTTATTATAAATTTTTTTGTATCTAGTATTCTAGTATTCTCATAGGATTTTTTTTTTTTTACACTTTTTTTTCGTGATGGTGCACTGATGATAACCGAATCATCTAGCATATTTAAATTATAAAAAATATAGAAAAACGGTGGGCCATTTTGCTCCACAATTTTGAAAATGTATTCAAAATTATTTTTCACCATTTGACATTTTGCGCAGGAACCATGTTTTGCAAGGCTAACAAATCGCTAACACACCTACCAACGTGAGTTAGTTTTGTAGAAGTTACGAAAGCTTAGTTATCTTCTAAAAATGTTTATTAATAGGAATTTGAGTTTAACCAATGTGTTAGGTCTTAGTTAAGGATAACACGAAGTTCCGCAGCTATTATTAATACGGCTGTAAAGATTTCGCAATACAAATCAATGTACTAACCAGTGTTGCTATCGCTTTGCGACGGTCAAAATTCCCACAATTTTCCCACTGAAGTAATTTTGAAGAAAAAAGGAAACGTCTTATTTCAATATTTTTATGAGCAACAAATTTCGTAGTATTAAAAAATTAATAGAAAATAAAAATAAATAATAAATAAACAGTCATTTCATTACTATGAATACCAAAGCAACGAAAATACCGGTTGAAGTGAAACGGGGAAAATCAGAATGCGTTTGTGATTTATTACATAACAAGCAATTTAGATCGGTTTATTTTGTGAACATTGAGTAAGAAAATAGAAAAATGATCATAGGTTGAAATTGAAGTATTTAAAATTTTTTTTTGTAAGCTAACCGATTTTCCCACAAAATTCTACATTTTCCCTTTTTCCCACGAGACGGTTTCTTGTCATCAAAATTCCCACGAAAAGGTAAATTTCCCACGAGTTAATAACACTGGTACTAACTAACAATAGTTCAGTAGTCACAAGCAATAATAACAGGAAATTTGAAAGTCTCGTTGTAAACCTCTACAACGACAAGAAAAAACCCTCCAAACGTCCTAAAATCATTAGGGTACCCGAGTTAGGATAATACCAACACCAACCTCAGAAATAATAAAAAGAAAAACATAAAAGTCCAAAGAATACATGCTTTCTCCCAACTTTGCCTTGAACTTTCGCATTTTCATGCAAGTGCAGAACCTTTTGAATCTTTAATTAAAAAAAACGAGAGAGGCCTTTTGCGAAATAAAAAAAAACCCCATAATATTCTTCGCCATAAACTTAACGCACTTTACGTTCGTAAATGCAAATGTAGTACTGCCAGTGCTAGCGTCATACATGTGCGGGGTGAAACATTATGTTGCGCGCACGAAATACCCACATTTCTATATTATATTTTGCGAGGGCTTACATAAAACATTATTGTGTCAAGAACGAGTAAATGTACGCTGGGGAAATCCGAAAAGACTTTTGGGTAATCCTCCGAAAATCCCAATTATTCTTATGTGGATGACGAACCATGTATTTTGCATTTTCTTTCATAAGGTAAAATTGTTGAAAGGATTTTTTCCCTTTTTGTAAATCATTTTAATCACGGACAAAGCGAGAGGAAACACCAATTAAAAGGTTCCTGGGAGAATAGCCACCATAGAGAGATTTATCAGTGTCCCTCTGTTTAATCCTCTAAAAATGTCGAAATGATTGGAGAGTTTAACAGGGACACAAATGTCTGATGTCCTAATTCATCAGCAGGAGTGACATGTCCTTTTGTTTCAATTTCTTCCCTCAGAGGCAAAGGTTGCATCCATCCCAGTGATAATAATTTCCCGTGCCATTTCTTTTTCTGGAAAACAACTTAAAATCAATAGGTCTGTTCCTTTACTTTTAAATCTTACGAATTTTTACGAATTCTTACGCATTTTATTCAATTGTCGTTCCTCAACTCGAAAAATTCGTAAAAGAGAGCGGCTTCGAGAGAGCAAGATATTTCCGCTCTTACTAGTTTTTACGCAACAAATTTCAAATCAATTCAATTTTAATTGACAGCTGATTTGAATTTGTTGTTCTATTTGGCATTTGACATTTATGAACTATCTGTCATTTACTACAAAAGCGTTCCTTAACTTTTGCGTAAGTTTCCCTCTCTAAGCTAGAATTTATCCCCTCGACTGTCATTTTGACAGTATTTTCCATTTTTACTCCAAAAGTAAAGAAACAGACTTATTACGTCTCCTTCTTTTGAAATGTCCTGTGAAATTATGCAAAATATCTGCAATTTAAGGCAATTGATCTATGGGTATGTCCGGGTAAACTTATACCTTCGTATCTGTTACAAATTTACCTATGAATCTTTTACATTACACAATGAATTATTCATGACGCCAGACGTTGTGATTTCCTTTAGAGTTTTTATTCTTATTCAACAGTCAGAGCTGGGTGGGAATGTAATGCTCTTTTAAGTGCATGTTTGTGTCGACGGAGGAAGGAGCTTCTCGATGTGCAGAGGTGGTATTTTGTTTGTTGTTTTTTTTTTCAAGAATATATTAAAGGAATATTTAAAGAACCTTACCAATGGAGTTAAAAAATCCCTAGAGCCTGGGATTTTCCTTGACAGCTCTCAGTCCCCAGACTCTGACTTCGGAGTAAGTTACATATGATGCGGAGCTTCTATTCAGAGAACAAACGAGTAAGCTTATAGTCCCACAAGGGGGCGTTCTTAGGCCGGTTCTATTTATGACTTGTACTCAAAATACTCTTCAAGAAGGCGGCGATGAACTTACGTTTGCGAATGACGCAGTTGTATGTAGGAGTTGGGGAGGCTAATATATTTTAATTTCCCTTGACGCGCGTTCCCATTCTACAGTGAATTTTAAAACCAACTGTGAGGCTGTCAGTGTCAGTGTCAAACTCCTCTTACGATCTGTTTGGAATTCTTCCAGAGATATATTTCTAGCTAAGTTAAGTTAAGTTTGACTGTTGTCATTGCCACTATTGGTTAGTGATTTTAGGACTTTGATGTGTCCATCTGGAGCATTTGGGTAATCCAGCTTAAGCGAATGATCGATTGCATAAACATTGTGCCGCGTGAACACAATATGATCAGAGGCACATTTCAAGTGGTTAAATGCACTTAAGTAGACTTCTGTCTATTTTTTTAATACACTTAAGTAGACTTTCTGTCTATTTTTGACACTAGCTTAAGCTCACATAATTTAGGCTAAGTTGAGACAACAAATCAGACGCCTAAAGTGTCATGGATGCTCTATTATATATAGGTAAAACGGAAATAAATACAAGTTCAGGCGACCAGCTTAAGCCCACATAATTTAGGCTAAGTCGACGATGAAATTGAAGCCATCAGTCACTTCGAAGCAAATTCTAGCCGAGATATTTCTAGTGCTGTCACCGATTGTCACTGTTATTACAGGTAGGTTATCCTGCAAAATGATAGGAGTTCACGTCCACCTTTAAAACACAAGTCCTTTCTCAAATTGTCCCAGTTGAAAGGACGGTTGAATAAATTTTCCTGCATAAAACTTCAATAAATTCATCTTTTAAAGCGATTTTTACATTATTATAAAACCTTTAACGCACATAACCACAAATGAAACACCATAACCATACCCAACCCATATCAACAATCCAATCGAATGTCCTTGCGATTTTACTGTGTTTGCCTTTAGCATAAAATGAAGGACAACCATATAGAGCCGATGACGACCGGCTATGGCACACATATGCGATGAAAGCCCTCGAGGATCGGAATCAACAAACAAATTGATTTATGATTCTGACAGACGACAATATTCGTCCTTGTTATTGTAATCATTCTGTTTTTTTTTCTGGTTCGCTTTCCTATATCTATTTGATGATGATTTCGCATCACGCAGATAGGCTATCTCTGGGAGGAGATTTTTTTTTTGTAGCAAAAGTGGAACTCTGACAGCTGCCAGCAATCGATTTGTATACTTAGTCTATGAGTGAGAAAGATTTGCCTGGAATATTATGTGAGCGGCCTTATAAGAGCACACAGATGGGCCTGGGTAGATGAGCAAATCCCCTCTTATGACACAAATAATAGATTTGCTGATGTCGAGTGGTGTGAGAAATTAAGAAACATTTGTCACAAACTCTCGGCCTGTATACACTTTGTTGGCAATGACAGTGAAATGTACTTGACGGGATCTTATCTAGGGGATTGTGCGAACAAAAGAAAAAAAAGTTTTCTCTAACGAATGACAAATTCAGACAGGAAACGGTAGTAAATCCAATTGTTTTTTAGCGGTACTTTAATTGGGACTTTATTTGGGAGCCCACTGTTCATAGTTTATCTACTTTGTCCTACTTAGGAATCGATTGAGTTTGTGGAATTTCATTACGAACTTTGTGCAAGGAATTCTTTCTTATATAGAAAAGTCCCAACATATAATACCCCCAACAGATGGCGCTAGTAGTCTTCATATCACTTTCGCGTGGAGAGTCGCCAATTGCTTTTAAGCGGAATTTTATTTAGGAGCCCACTGTCCAGCGTTTGTCTATCTACTTTGTCATGCTTTAGGAATCGAATAAGTTTCTGACTATATGTGCAAAGTATTGTTATACCCCCCGACAGATGGCGCTGGTAGTCTACATATCAATCTCGCTTGGAGAGTCGCCAATTGGTTTTAAGCGGAACTTTAATTGGGAGCGCACTGTCCAGCGTTTGTCTATCTACTTTGTCCTGCTTTAGGAATCGAATGAGTTTCTGACTATATGTGCAAAGTTTTGTTATACCTCCCCACAGATGGCGCTAGTAGTCTTCATATCAATCTCGCTTGGAGAGTCGCCAATTGCTTTTAAGCGGAATTTTATTTAGGACCCCGCTGTCCACCGTTTATATATCTACTTCGTCATGCTTTAGGAATCGAATGAGTTTCTGACTATATGTGCAAAGTATTGGTATACCCCCCGACAGATGGCGCTAGTAGTCTTCATTCCTATGTCGCTTGTAGAGTCGCCATCTAAATTTCAAAAGCCGTATACGACTGTCTTATTGAGTTTCTTTAAAACCCCTTCCCTTCCCTTGATATGAAACGGTAACAAAACTTCCAAAAGGACTCGCGTCAACTTTTACATAACTCGAAATGCATCACAAAGTGAATATTCCACACAATGTCACAGGCCCCGGCAGCATCTATAGCTCGTCAAGCCCTCTTACTTCGTTCTATTAGAATAGGAAATCATTGCCTTCCATGTTAATGCCCCGGAGAGCCTCACATATACACACAGATATGTAGAGTTCCTTTGCAGTTAGTCGAAAACTTCCAGAACTACCCACATACTCCACCACGCGTTGTTTTGTTCTTTTTTTTTATTTTGTAGACGCATCCGCTCTCGCCTCCTTTTGTGTATAATGTTTTCACCTCCTAAGGGATGTAAACGCTCCGCATACAAACGAAGACAATGCACAGAGAATTGGTATAGTTCGTCCATAAGAGTGCGGATAGACGACTTTGAATACGAACTATACACAACATCCTGTTAACCGAGCTCAGGTGTGTGTAAGTAAGTCGTCTGTATATATAGGTACAAGGCATCCCGCCCGGATGCCACAATGTTTGCGAAATCCACTCTCTCTCCCAGGTCGTCGGATGGCCGATGCGAAACGTTGCAAAAAGCAATTTCAATCCTTATCACTGCTTATTGTTTTCCAATCAGAACTGCATGCATAAGTTATTTTCCATTTGGTTAACTTGCTGTTCGTATATACGATATATACCCCACCGAAGTACACGATGTTTGTTTATAGACTTATCAGAGGAAAAGGATATGTGTATACCTTTGGCGTTTCCAACAGCAGCGCAGAGGAAAAGTTGGATGCCGCCGCAGGGCAACTGAATGAGTTAACATGGTTTTTGTTTGCCAAGGCGTTGAAGTGCGTTCCTCTGATATATTCTGGACTTGGCTATCGGTTTATGCAATCGTGTTGAGGGTTCTGTAGGTGGATATATTTTTTGTCTGGTGCTCTTTCGCATATCCAAGGAAATGCGTAACACCGATAAGGATCATGCGAATAAATCCTGTTTGTGGCACGTTCTTTCAAAGGTAGACCGTGCTGCGGCTTGGAATTTATTGAATGTGTGCTTGGTGCTTGGTGTTCGGTGCTGGTTGAGGGGTGATTTGCAAATGACGTTGAAGACGTGTCGGGTAATTAAAACTGAGGCTGTCATCTTGATGTATCACTTTTCGAAAACAGCTTGTGTGTGTGTAGTTTCAGTGGGAGACGGAAATAATATTGAAAAAGTCATGATGAGGGTGCGATTGACCCACTTTTGGTATCCTTTTGTAAAATTTCTTTCACTGCGATTAAAGAGAAGCTTGAAATTATTTACGCATATTTTGAGTTCACCTTGATGGGTTGATTAAAATGCTGAACTTTTGTATATTGTTAGACAAATGAATCGACACGATTGATAAGAGTAGATTAGATGAGATAAGATTTTGAAACGGAGGGCCTTTCTGGGGCTGTGGCCTCTTTAAAAGAAACTGACACCACAAAAGCGTTCAGGTCCTAAGAGGGGAGTTGAGTGGAAATACTCTTTTCTTAGTTTCTGAACTGATGTCCTTTTTAAGAGTTTATAAAGGGCCTTATGCTAATAATCATTTTTAACCTTAAAATTTTGTAGGTCATAATATTGGAAAGTCATTGTGAGTTAGAATCGGACGCTAAAAATGATTATAAGTATCGCCAGCGTCTTTCAGGCAGAAGTACTGGCAATTGTGGAGGCGTAGAGTCTATTATGAACCGAAGGGTTTCAAGAAAGATTTGGCCAACATTCGACGAAGCCAAAAACAGAACTTACGGCAATTAGTACGGGCCACTGGCCTCTAGTAACTCACGCAGCCAAACTAGGCATCCACCACAACACCCACTGTCGTAGCTGCGCTCACACTAACAGGATTGAAACAGTCTTCCGTCTTCTCTGTGAATGTCCGGCTTTAGCTAAAACCAGATACAGTGCCCTGGGTTGGGTAGTCCTTTCTTTGACGACCTATCGGCCATCCGAGGCATCTATTTCAACAACGTCATCAAATTTCTCAACTCCTCAGGCTGGTTTTATGCCCCCATAACATATGCCAACATTTTTATTATCAGGTTCTACCAGTTGTGGTTTCACAAGCGCTACTTGTCCCCTCATCAAGATGGAGGGAAAGCAACCACCTTAACCAACCAACCATCGCAGAAAGTCTTTATAAATTTATAGCTTGTTAAATTCGTCGATCAAGTTTGTCCAATCTTGTTGCCTTAATATGGTTTAGTCCGCCTTCACAATTTTTGCCACTTCTGTCACCAAATAATGTCAATTTCCAAATGCGAATGCAACAGCTCGCTGAGTTTTGCCATAATAATGTCCACGCCAACAGCAATTGCTACCAATTCCACCGGCATTTAAAACAAATCTGTCATCAAACCAAGCGACTCGCATTTCGTTCGCCTCGGGGTTCCCGGAAGAACATTTTGTTCGCTGGCGGGCTTCATTTTAGAATCTTATAATCATTCAGCGGTTGACGTTGCGACAAATGTCAATTGTCAATAGAAAACCCGTCGGAGATTTGTATAAACCGCACGCGAAAGAGCAAAATTCGAACTTCTAGAAGTTTCTACGAATTGGCAAACGAAAGCGAAACAATTTTATATTTTCTTATAGAATTTCTAACAGGTAATAATTATTGCTCTCTGTCAAACATATAATGCCAAAATGACGTTTAAAACAATACGAGGGCCACTTTAGGTCTGTTCCCTTACTCTTTTGACCAATTTCGGCAAAATGTTAGATATCAAGGAGTGGGGATAAATTCTCTCAGAAAAAGAGAAAAGTACAGGAACGAAAGTTTTGCATGACTTTTGTTTAAAACATATGCGAGAAAGAAAAGTTAAAAAACACTTGGATTCAGTTTAATACTAATTTTTTTTACGATTTATTCATTTTTAATAACAAATTTCAGCACTCAATAAATCCAATCGAAATAAATAGCCAATTAAAATTGACATTTGAGAGATTTGACAGCTAAAGTCAGTTATAAAACAAATTAGCCCAAAGAAAATTCTTGGGCCATTATTTGAAGGTTTTTTTTTATGAAGGGGAAATGTTTTGTTCTCTCTTTGTGGCTCTCTTCTACCCAACTTATGCGTAAAGAAACAAAGTTTGACTAAATCTGACTAATGTGTTCGATAGGGAACATACTTTTTATGTCTCTTTCTTATCATATAATTTTAAATAAAATGCAATGACGTTTGGCATGAATTCATCAAGAAGAACGCAATTTCGTTTTGTGCGTGTTTTGCTGTGTGGTGTTGTCGCAGTATTCTCAGGTCACGTGACAGCGCATCGCCTTGTCATAATTCCTTGTTTGATGTCAAATATCTCGGTGGGATTCTGTTGGTCCCTAATGGGGGAGTGAGCTGTATTTATCGGCATTCCGCGCAATCTGATGAATTTGCGTCAAATCCTAACGAGCAGCTTTGATAGAGCTAAAAGACGGTAAAGCTCCAGACTCGGCTGTACTTTAAAAACGGCTGTCTACGTGGATAAATAGAGAGAAATTGCTCAAGGAGTTTCAAGCTGGTTTCAGGGCAGGATACCCTACAATCGACCATATTTTTGCGCTATGAAATATTGCGGAATCCTTATTAGCGCGAGGTAAAAAACTCTACGCATTTTTCGTAGATTTTAAGGCTGCATTTGATACAGTGAATCGGAAGTCTTTACTTTATAAGCTGTTTGGTAAAGGGATGTCCAGAAAATTTGGAAGAGTAATCCGAAGCTTGTGTGAGGACATGTGGGCAGCGGTTTGAAATGGAAACTATTTATCGGAGTCATTTCCAACAAGTGGTATGAGACAGGGTTGCATGCTAAGCCCATCTCTCTTTTTATTGATGGCATCACGGACGTTCTGCCTGATGGAGGTATTTGATTTACAGGTGTCATCATAAAGGCCTTATTGTTTTCGGACGACATTGTGCTATTCGCCTATTCCCCGGATTCACTTCAACTAATGATTAATCGCTTCTTCGAGTATTGTAGCACTTGGAGTCTGACAATGAATCTAGACAAATCGAAGATTATGATTTTTAAGGGTGACTTAAAAAACTTGGTAGCAATGAAAAATGGTTCTAAAACGGAGAGAGAATAGAAGTGGTAAGAGAATATAAATATTTTGGAGATGTTCAACATTGCGTGAATCAAGACGGCATTCTTTTGAACGAGGTGAACGTGGATCAACTTTATAACTATTGTAAGATAGCGCTCGGATATAGAGAGAGTAGTCTTAGTGAAAGATTTTAAAAATATAAGTAATACGTATAAATTTTAAATTGTTAAGTTACTAAAGCTATTTATTCAGTCGGCAGATGGCATGAATGAATGAATGAATGCAATTTATTTAGCTTTAAAAGCCATTTAGTTTACAATTTGTACAATTTAGTTTGTAATAATAATAAAACTTAGAGTCCTAGAAACTAGTATATAGTTTTAACATATTCGGTAAGTTTTCTTTTAAATTCATTTAAGTTATTGTTGTTCTTAATATCTAACGGGAGAGTGTTGAATCCTTGAAAACCCAGGTAAAAGATGGTTCTTTGACCTCTGACTGTTCTTGTTCGCTGTATTCTAAGGTCCTCATTGTTTCGAAGGTTGTATACCGCCAATGTATTAGTACGTGTATTTTCACACAGGTAGCCTGGATACATATTGTTTTTAATTTTAAATACAAATATCATGCATAACATAAAAAGTCGTTGATTTATATTTAACCATTTTAAGGCATTTAGCATATAGGTTATTGGCATTGCCATGCTATTTAGATTTTGAATTTTGTATATACATACATATTGTTAATTTTATTGAATTGTTTAAATGAAATTTAATCTAATCTAAAATATAAAATCTAATCCTAACCAGTGTTGCCACTATAATTTTTCTTAAATTCGGTCAAAAATCCGGTCAAAATTTGAAATAAGAATTTTTTACCACAAACAGCAAATTTTAAGTTTAAATTTTATAGGTTTGCAGAAAAAGGAACTTTCAATCAAAGTTTTAAAGAATTTCCCTAAATGTCACTGAGTGTGACTGCAGCGTGGCGCCACTGTAGTTTTCTTTGATTATTCACAATAAATTTAGTTTCTTAAGTATGACAAAGTGTTTCATTTAATTTATAAAAATCCATCTTTATGTTTAGTCTATACAATAATATTATTTTTCCGGTCAAAAAAAGGTTTTTGCTGTCAAAGAAGGTCTTTCCTGTCAAAAAATTTGTTCGTTTCCTGTCAAGACCGTATTTCAGAATTTTCTCCGGTCAGAGTAACGATAATTCGGTCAGATATGACTGAAATCCGGTCAGAATTGCAACACTGACTCCCAACTTAATTTTGGTGGGGCAGACAGATGTCTTGGTTGTTGGTTTTCATAATTCAAACTGTCAAATTGAATGTTTTTTTCTTCCTGGCAACATAATTGCGGTCGTCTTCGCCTTTTAAAAATCTGTTGAACCTCACGTCTCGTATGGGTGTACTTTAGGTATAACAAGATTTCCTTGCTCACCGCTAGAGGTATCTGTTTGGGTTTTGTTCGTTCTTCCTTTCGTTTAAATACTTGTCCGTGGTTCCCCACAAACCCTTCTCGGGTGTTTCCCCTTTGCGCCCAGTGATAAAATAAGTCACTTGTTAGCTACGACTTCTTTTGCACAAGGGTCGAATATTAATTTATAGAAAGCAAGATGACTTTTCTCCTAAAGGACGACTTTCCCATTCTGATGGATCCGAAGATTCCCATTGGTATAGGCATGTCAAATGTCACTCATCTGCCATTCGGCAAGAGAGTACAAACCAAAAAATACAATTTCACCCATATAAAAGTTATAGTTGTCCCTTAAAATAGAAAAAAACGCCTGAATTTCCCTTCGGTAGGTGGTTGTGTGTGACGGACGTGTTCCGCACCGTCATGCACAGATACTTGTCGGTTTCACCGCGACATAATGATCCTTATTGCCCACTCAAGCGCGTATACATTCCCAGCCACATATAGTGCCGTTCGTTGTACACTAAAATGTTTATAACCGCACCACAATGAACCCGTTGTCGCTAACCGCTTTTCAGCGCTTTTCAAGAGCAATCCTCTCTAGTGTTAACGACAGCTTGAGAGTTTTTGTAGTTTGTAGTGCGCCTTCCCTGTATCTACTCCTCCTCATCCTGTCGTCACCACCACCGATCCAAGTTAAACCGTAGACATAAATGCATGTTAATTCCATCGACCGCAATAACCTGCCAAGCTGCCAGCCAACTTTACATGCGTCCTTATTCCACGTTTACAACGTATTTGAGGCAAAATAAGGCTCCACTCCATTCCACTCCACTCGACTATATATGCCGCACTCCATCCGTGCGCGCCTTGTAACACTGAAGTATCCCACTGTGGCTAAGTGGATTTCATGTGCGAAACTGCTCGGCTACAGGACTATAACCTATAAAAGGGCTTCTTCTTAACACACATGCTTATATGCATCCCCATTATTTTTGTTTTATTTATTTTTTTGTTTTCGTTTCATATGGCGGTGGCAGTGACGCTTAAATTGTCGCAACAGGAAATTTCAATTAATGTTTCTGCACGAATTGCAGTTACTGCGGGAATTATGCCTGTAGCTGTCGCTTTGTTTATAAATGTGTTTGTGTATGGGTGACCCCATTGTTTTCATTAATTTTGTGGCGGCCGAAATGCGACTTTATTGTGTACCGAAACGGAAAACGGCCGTGTCCTTATGTATGGCATTACGTGCTTCGTCCTTTTGTTCTTCCTCATTGGCTGGATCGGGTGTTACGTAAATTAATTGGTCAGTCAGATGAGCTGGCAAATGACATCTTATCGTTGTGTCCGGATCTTCTTTCTCCGATTAAAGTCGGTTGGTGTATTTGCCAGCGGACATCAATAAATTTGTCGAGAGCAAATCCAAACGTAGTCGGGTTGGGGAAATTGAAAATAAATTTCAAACCATGTCCGATTGGGTTACACATTTAATATCCTCAATTGGAACTCAAACATCTCTGGCAACTTGGGTGGGTCTCTGGACTCCTTCGTTTGTGTCTGTGTATACATGGGGAGTATTTTATTTGAACAAGTGATGCAGCAGCTATAGACATTAGACACTGCTTGTTAGCTTTTCTGCTAGAATATTTGCCAATATTTTGCGTTTCGTCCTTTCGGCAGGAGAGAGAGTGTAGCTTACCCATGTGCTGTGGCTTGATTCATGTAAGAATGCTGTTGCCTTGTCCCAATTAATTGCTATAATTGCTGGGATTGTTGGCATGTGTGTTTGCATTTGCCTTTGTGCATCCACAAATTGTATGTACGGGTGGAATGTGGTTGGATTATAATTTTAGTTGTATTTCCGGGTAGTCTCCTTTCAACTACAATTGTCTCATTTGCGTGAGTTTCGTGTAGCAATTAAGATGAAGCATTGTATAAGAGTCAGAAGTAGAGTTGAGGTTCGGCTGATTTTTTAACTGACAGCTGACAGGTAGAACCTTTGGAAGCGAAAATTTGTCGTCCCCGAGAACAAAATCAAGTAAGGAATGCGTAGTCTTCTTTTCTACAATTTATTCTTGCAACTTGTGAGCATTTTCAGTAAGGGTTCTTGGAACTTACCCTTAGATGTAAGAATAGCTCCATTACAGCTTTCAAAACATCGCTGGAACATCATTTTCGATCGTTATGGTAACGCGTTCTTTATTTTGTTTTATTCAGACAGATGATTCAAGTACTATCACTTTTGTAAATTTGTATCATTTCTCCCCAAATAATGCACGGGAATTCATCTGCGGGTATTCACCTTTCTTTTGTTCCATAATTTATAAAAATCGTCTTTGAAATAAGAAAGGAATCGGTACGACAAAAAGAGAGCGTCTAGATGTACAAAGTCGCATTTAAACTATAGGGGGTTTTATTACGGGCTTTCTACCTTTAAATATAAATAAAACAAAGTTTGTGGGAGATATCCTTGAAATCGTTTATTCTTTGCCATCGTGAATGGAATATAACTTCGTTCAAATGTCAGCCGTGGTTT
This sequence comes from Cheilosia pagana, assembly GCA_936431705.1. Lineage (NCBI taxonomy): Eukaryota > Metazoa > Arthropoda > Insecta > Diptera > Syrphidae > Cheilosia > Cheilosia pagana. The sequence continues at coordinate 6,882,053 of OW386169.1, forward strand.
CCCTGGGTGGCGCTCATATGAAGTGTTCAATTTTTCCATAACTCTTGCGAATAAGTCAGGCTTAATTTGACCGATGGCATTGGTTATCAGGATCGCTGTGGTTCGTGGCTTATTCGCATTGACCTGTGACTTTAGAAAACCCCGCAAGAAAAAGTCTAAGGGGGTCAAATCGCACGATCTCCGTGGCCAGTTTCACGAGAGGTGACCATGCCCTCCATCGCTCGTGCAGAAATTCTAATGTGGCGCGAATTGTGTGGCATGTAGCGCCGTCATGTCATTGGTCTCCATATCATCCGATTAAGGCCAAAGAAAGTTGGTTGTCATTGACCTATGGACGATGACGGCCTTCCCAAAGTCTTTATCAAAGAAATATGGACCGATGACGCCGCCAATCCAAAATCCACACCAAACTGTGAGTTTTTCTGGATGCATTGGATGCTCTCGGATCTCTTGTCGATTGTTATTGTCCCAAATTTGACAATTTTGTTTGTTGACGTACCCATATTCCTTCAAAATTGGGCCTCATCGCAGAAGATGATTTTTCGATGAAAATCAGGGTCAGTTTCCAACTCAGTGTCAGTGTAGTTAAACGCCATGGGTGTCCATGGTGATTTGGCAAAACAGACTGAATAAATGACCGCCTTCAACTGTCAAAATATGAAAGTCCCTTTTGGAAGACTCTTTAGTAGACAACAGGATGTACAACGACCAGGAGATAAATTATTCTTCCTTTTGTCTTAGAACTGGATCCACACTGACTTCCCTAGGTGGTTCTACACTCCGCTGTAGGACTGTAGAAAAGAAGAAAGAATACAAAGAAATTCGTCACTGTAACTCTAACTTTATCAATTCACAAGACGCATCATTGCTCCCTTCCATTAAATTCAACAAAATCCTCGCACAAATAAACTTTGGCCAGAAAAATCGTGCAAAGTTCTTAACCCGAGTAATTTTTGGTTTTTGGCCAAAAAACTTGTTCCAAAAGTTCCAAAGAAAAACCACCCCCCATCCAACTATACAGCGAGGCAGCCAAAACAAATGTGATAGTGGTTTTTCGCGCTCACTACCACATCCTTATTTGGATGCCACATCCAAATGATAAGACACCATCAGAAAGCCATGGAATTACGGTCAAAAGTTTGCGTTGCCGTTGCCGATCCGCCAAGGGATTCACTCAAACAACAAACATAGTATATACGAGTATACAAAAGTTTCAAGTTGCATCTTTGGCTTTTGATTTCCTCCACAGGATGCAGTTTTGGGGCAGACAAAAGCATTAGGACACTATTACGCTGTATTGTGGGAACAAGAAACTTTTCGCAAAGTCGCTTGACAAAATTAATGTCCTTGAAGTGAAGTATGCGCATCTCTACGGTAGAAATGAATGGATTGAGCTGGGGCGAAGATTAATGGAGGCAACTTTAAAGCGTTACAGTTGCCAGGGATTAACTTGTGAATGGTTCGCTTTATGTGACGTTACCTTTGCCTTTGCGTTGAGTGTTGTTGTCATTGCATTGTCCTCATAAATGGTTCTCCGTTGAACCCATGAAATTGCAATTCACCACAATGATGCTCGGAAATTATTTCTGCCGAAACGCAGTGAGTCGTATGAAAAGGAGCTTGGTGTGATGCGATGGCCATGACTCTTTGGGCGGGCCAATGAAATGTTTCCTTTAAATGACATGTACATGACAGGTTGATAATGTTGATTGCTGCACTGCATTCGCATGATGAATTTTTGCAGCAGTCGACGATATAAGACACTGTTGGGTAGAATTTTGTCAGACAGTTTGTGCATTTGACCCAGTCCGCACTGAATTTCGATTCGTGGAAGTCTGCCGTAACATTGGTCATTATGCACAGTACCTGGATTAGGCTACTTCCCGTCGGGCAGACCTTGAACTTATATTGCTTTATCTGGCCGCAATTGAGTGACAATTTCAAGTGTCAAATGGGGTTAAAGTGAAGTTTAAAGTTGACAGTCCAAGGGCTTTTGAGCGACATTTTGCACTGAGGAAAGACAGGTAAATCAATTTGCGGTTAGAGGTTAGTTTTATTATATTGGCAACACTTATCCCCATCGACAACCAATTTGACAGCTGACAGGTGATTTTTTTCTTCATATTGGGTAAATTCTAAAATCTGGTTAAGTCGACTAGATTGGTCTGAACCTGAACGCAAAAACTAGATTGGTTGGTAACGTCACTTGTCCTACGTCAGCCACATAGGCGAACTGTCAACAGAGTAGGTACTCAGTCACGAATTTCTTGAATAGATTCATCGGTTACCCCTCCATAAACGTCAACTAAAAAAGCTGTTCATATGACGGGTCTAGTCGAATCAAAAGTGGTGACGTTCGGATACCTAGCGTAGTAAGTCTGACAGCTGACTGACTAGATGATGTGTTTGAGTTTTAATGTACCACGTGATTAGTTTTTGCAGTTGGCGTTTATGGACGGGTATCAGATTTAATCTAGTAAAGAAAATAAAGTAAATAAGTAAATAAAGTAAAGAAAAAATATTGCCTGTTAACTCAGTTGACATTTTGAAGTGTCAAAAATCAAAAATAAACCACAAGTTTAAAAAAACAACCGAATTTACATAGTTAACGCTTTCGTATACCTAGGCCAGACATATCAAGTTGACGTTTTACACAAAATAGGTATCCGAACGTCCCCATTGAGACACATCAAGTCAGCCAGCTGTCAGACTTACCAAACTTGATACTTGAACGGAACCATAGGTTTGCCATTTCCACAGCCTGAAACTCAATCAATCAAACACTCAATCGCATCAGCAAAAATTAAGACGATTGGCTCTTTCGACATCAGATTTGGAGAAACCACGTAGAGCGAGTCCTGTCACTGTCACAGCATGACGAATTTTCTTTCTTTCATCTAAAACCAGGCATAAATATTTCCTACACTTTGTCATATATATATTTCTTTCCTTCGCTGTCTAGAAGAGCCTTTGTCACGATCTTTCAGCTAGTAGCCAATTTTTAAGAACCTTTTTTAAGACGTTTCAACGCTCAAGAGTCTTTGATCTCATTTCTGAGCTGGATTTGTATGCCCTTCCATCCCCTGGATACATACACTTGCCTCGCTGCTTTTCCCTTCTGTTAAACCGTCATCAATCTGCATCTTTTGACACCTTTTTTGGCATTCATCATCATACCTTCTTTCTTTAAGGGAGCTGGCAGCCTACGGTACAGTTTCAGCTTTCTTTTTGATGATGCCTGGATGCCGGCCCACTAGTTGTTAAGGTCCTTACATCTGTAACTTCAGGCACTCTTTTGTGGGTACGTCATTGGACAGTCGACATACCCACACATTTTGTCACAAACTTGGCCAACTTTCTTAGCGCGATTAATTTGTTTACCATATTTAGCCGGTCTTTTAAGCACTCACAAGCCTGCTCAAATCCCTTGTTCTACGAAAACGCAAAAAAAAAATCCTTCAGGGCTATGGAAATGAAGAGAAACTTTTCCAATAGTTTCAGTCAACTCGAAAACTTCTCTAGCTGAAAGTTCCACTTTCCTTTGCCAATTAACAAAGTTTCGCAGCAATTTCCATCAACATTGTCGTACGTCGTCGTAGGTAGGTACTTACTTCGAAAATGATTGCCAACGAATGGCGTTTCCAGTCAAGAAAACCCGCCCGATAAGCGAAGTATAAATATAACGCACTTTTCATCGCACAACTGTATGCGCCATATGTACAGTGTACACCAACACAACAATGTGTGAACAACACCCACCGTCAAGGGGGGAAAGTTTCGCGGTCTCAGCAGTGACAACATCCCTCTGAGGAGCATTTTACACGTGTACCAAACAAGGATGTTAACTTAAACGTTGTGAAACGTCGTGTACAGAGATTGTAGGACACAAGTTTTTTGTCAGCAATTTCTTTGAAGTGTAGACAAGTGTTGAAGTTACTTTTTGACGTTGCCTGTTAAAAGTAACTCTGTTTGGCAATTGACAGCGATCTCAAGAGCCAGGAGGATGCTCTGATTAAATTTGGTGTCACCTGGGTATATATTGGACGAAGACTTACTTTGGTTAAAATCTGGATTTTCATCCACCCAAAGGGCCGACTGTTTTTATGGGAAATGTCAGAACTGACAGCTCTCCACAGCACCTTCTTATCCGTTCCACAATCAAATTGCCGCCGCTAATTAAGCCCTCCAAACAGCCACTTATGCCAATTTTAGTTTAATGACAGTCTTCTACTTCCCGATTGTGCCAACTAAGAAACGAGTGCCTACTGCCGATAGACTAATCCTCTATGCGAATTACACTCATAACTAAACTACTCGTAAAAATAGCAATAAAAATGTGTGTTACGACGTTGGTTTTTGTCCAAGCTAAATACAGACAAACTGAGAGATGATGGCCAAAAGCCGTAAATATCATTAAAATGAAACGATGGCCAAATGGATTTGTGAAAGAGAGATAACTTGCAAATGAAATTGAATTTCCTTTCACGTCTGTCAGTCGTCTATTTCGTGTTATGGTATTAACCCCAATCAGTTGTTGTTGGAAATAAATCATCTCGTTTCGTTCGTTTTCTAAGGAATCGTGCGCAAAACTCAAGTAATGGATGAAGGAAGTTCCTTTTGGTGTTACTGTTGTGGATATAACTTATCGGCAGTGTTGTCGGTTGTTGTAGGAAAGTGGGTTCAATTTTGTATTACTGTTGGGGGAATTTTTCAGTCGTGGAAGTTTGCTCACCAGGGGGAGCCACCATCTTAAAATTCTCTTATGATTTTACAATGACAGTTAACCTCAAAAATGTGGGTCGATCTGCTCTTATATTCGTCTGTCGGTCTGTCTGTCTTTTTGTCTATCTCTCTGTCTATCAGTGCTCCGGTCCATCCTTCTAAACTGGGCATAGTTAAGCGATTCGCTAAAAGTCAACAACAAGTCGCCGCTAGTTAATAGAACGCGACCCGTGTAGAAAAATAGCCAAGGCAGAAACCACTATCTTACTCGGTTTTTTACACTTAAAACACTCCCACATTCAGCCCGAGCAAATGGAAGTTAGGTTAGGTTGATCGGGGTTGTCAAACCAGGTACCATATTGGGCCCAACGCTATCCCCAGGTAAATGACAGTTAATAAGTCCTCAGTTGGGCGCATTCAAAAACTTTGTGCTCTTAAGTCGACTAGATTGGTCTGGAGTAGATGTAAACTGAACGCAAAAACTAGATTGGTCTATTATGAAAATTGTTTTTTTTCTCAAAAATCTACCTTAAGCTGAGTAAACTAGACAAACATTTGGGAAGTCTTGATTTGAATTAGCCTGTAAGTATGCAAGCATTTTTGAAAAAGTGCTATTAACTGATATTTTGGTGTATGTCTTGACTTTTTTCTGATTCAAAGTTCTTCTAGTATCCGCTAGATACAAATTAATAAGTAAATAGTTGGCGCAACAGGTCCCTATAGGGACCCAAGATCTAGCTTCTCACAGCCATAAATTTTTGCGACGAATGGAAGGGATCTACAATTTTATGCCTAATCCAGACGACTGATTGAGAAGCTCTTCCATGACAGTTATAGGTACTCTCGCATGTTTGTCAGACGTTCGCGTGAGGTGGCGCAGTGGAAAAAACCTGAAACCCTCGCTTCCTAGTCCAATACACCAACCAATAAGCCAGATACTTTTCTATAATCCTGTATGTCGACCTTTCCTACTTACTGCAAACCCACCTTCTCGGCAACACTATCCCCGTGGTGAGCTACCCGTTCATTTTGGTATCAATGTTTGCACAGAATCCTTGAAAGCCACCCCACCGTATACAATCGATGAATGGATGAAATGTAATCGAGATTTCTTTTAAAAACCGGTTCGTCCTTCCACTTGCCGGCTGAATCTCCTCCCCACATCTGAATGCGTTGTATGCGCTCATTTTTTCCAGTCCTATTTGTATGTTTGCCATTAACGTAAGTAATTGAATGGCGGGCTTATACAAATCAGTCTTCATCGAGTAGACCAAATGCACAACCGCCCCGGCATACTTCAGAAATCGCAAGACCCATCATTTCTAAGAAATAACACCGAACTGCGGTGATTCATCGCTTTCAGTTTTGTATCCTTAGACTATCCCGCATTCAATTTCATTTTCTACGCTCCCGCCAGCCAATTCGCAATGATCACATCAATTAGTCATGTCATGTCGCATGCGGGATGTATGTCCTGCCGCACACCGTATATGCATTCAATCAGAACAATCCCTTTCGCAACACAGTGCTTCTCTGCAGTTGCATCCTTTTGTGTTTGCTTGCTATCGGTTCGCCATCCTTGGACGATTTTTCAAAAACAAGGACGTTGAATTGGAAATATCGCTGCTTGCCGAAAGAAACGAATTTATATCCGCAATAGACAAAGTGCACCGATTGCATAGATCCATCCACCAGCAACCGGACAGGCAAACCAATTGCTGGGATAAATTGGAATTGCTGATGGGGTGCACTTGATAATATCGTCCGGTTGCACCTACAGTTCCAGCTAGTGACTTCCTCAATTGAAAATTAAACATCCTGCAGTGCATCGCATCATAAACGCGTTTTATTTTCGTCTTCCTATTTCACGCTGAAACCAGCAGCATGGTATCAAGTTGGGGGCGAGCCCGGTGTTGGGGGTGAAATTTATAATTGAAAGAGGAAACTATAAAACCCAACACTCTCAGGCACTGCTAATGAGAATAAATCCGAAAACAAATTTTAGAGACTTTCTTCATCCGTGCTTTTAGTTCTCTTTTATTATTATTTTTTTTTTAATGGCGCGAATGAAACAAACAGTGGTTCTGCGAAATGAAATATTAAAACGCTGACGCTTGGCAGGAGTTTTGCATACCTATACCTCCTGTGTCGGCAGTTCTATCTGTAATTTCTCAGAAAACTTTACGGCAGTGTTTGCCATTAATTCGCGCAGACGGCATGAAGTTTTGTAGCGAAGTTTTCAAGATCTATCTGACTGGGCTGTGGGATTGCAAGGACAGGCAGTATAGGAAAAGGGTGCGGCTACAAGTCGTACGTGGGTTTTTGTTGGATTTCTAATTGAAAAGTTTTCAGTTTTTGTTGAGCATTTTCTGTTGGTGTTATTTTTGGAAGCAGCAACTCACTGAGTGTTGATGCAAAAAAACAGTAGGATCGATAAAAGTCTGACGTTCCGCTCAAATAAGTTGAAATAAACCTGAGACTCTGTAGGTGTTTGACTACTAAGCGAGGGGTCACAGGTTCGATCTCCGTTAAAAGTTTTTTTTTTACAGCGCCACCTCTCGTGAACGTCTGACAAACACCCGAGGGTATAACTGCCATGAAAGAGCTTCTCAATTAGCCCTCTGGACTCGGCATAACATTTTAGATCGCTTGCATTCGTCCCAAATATGAAAAACTTACTCAAATCAAACAGTTCTGAGAGGATAGGCCTTCGTTTCTTTACGGCCCTGAAGCGGCAACTATTTTTTTTACATTAAACTCTAGTTGGTTCATGTAGTTCATTTAGGTCAGTATAGTTCTGTAAAGTTAAGTTATACAGCTGGCCTCCAGATGGTGCTGTGTAGCTGCAAACAATTGGAAGGGTCTAAACAAAAGAATCCAGTTAGAAATCATTTGTGTCCCTCGAAAAAAGGGAGGTGAACTACTACTTTATGTTGTTCGTTAGACAGAGTTTGAAAATAGAAAAAGACTATAAATTTGCGGTATTTGCTCCCGAACCTGACACATCCCATCTTTTTCTATTCTCTAGTGCCAGTTTTCGGAGGACTTAAGTCTATTTTTTACTCTATCTTCCCATAGAAAATATTTTACACAAAGGGTAAGGGAATTTTTTAAATTGCTTGAGAGCCACTTTAACACACCATAACATAACGTCGACCAAGGTCCCTTGTGATACCACATAAATCTGCGTAGTTATTCCACGTGCTTGTTGAACCAGTTGGAGCTAGGGTTGGCATAAAATAAATGTGAAAATGCGGGACAATTTTCTCAAAAAGCCGGAAATGGCGCGACATCATTTTAAAAATATTTATAAATAAAATAAAAAAAGAAAAAAAATTGTATTAATTAAAAACAGTTTATTTGTTTGTTACTCAGTCCGCAATAACTTTTAATGTAATAGAAATAATAAAGTTTTTTTTTATCTTTTTCAAGATTTAGTCAAATCAGCATAAATAATGCAGGTAAACAAAACATAAAAAATTAAATAAACAACTTTATGGAAATAAAAAGGAAAATTTAGAAAAAGCGGGACACATGGTGGAAGGTTCAAAAGCGGGACTGTCCCGCTAAATGCGTGACATATGGCAACCGTAGTTGGAGCTTTTTATGAAGCGTTATTGGAGATCTTGAATGTCTGTATTTATCAGATCGTTCAGGTCACTGTAGGAGAAAGATGGCAAATGGAGTTTTCGTTCATGTGAGAGAGCCGGAAAAGTACAGAGAAAGTGGATAACAGTCTCCACGCCCAAACAGCTTCAGCAAAAGTAGTTTGAGAATGTTCCAAGCCTTGTTGCATTACTATACCCATAAGAAAGTCGCCTGTGGTGAAACCTATTGCTTTCTGGCGAGGAAGATCAAATTCCTAGAGCGTTTTAGATCCAGCTTTGGGCGGATCTATTTTGTCGCTGGACATGTCGTGCCGGTTATCCACCTAGGATTTTTTTTAATAGCATCAAGCTTTAATATAAGCTTATTTTAATTTAAGACGTAAGCCTTTTAAATTAGAGTTTACAAATAGCGATCGAAGTACTTACGGAACGCTTAACTGGAAGGATAGGAAGTGTAGTTCCGGATTGAATTGTTCCGCCATTTCTCTGAGAGACATCCTCGGGCTACTATAGATCTTGTAGAGACTGCCCACTTCTTACTTAAGCTGCATCTGTTTTTAATGACTCATATAAAAATTTGACAAATTCAGAGGAGACACAAGATAACAATAACGATTTGTTGGATATAGTAGATAAGCAAATATAAAATTTTAATAAGATTTATATGTTTCCAAGTTTCCTTTATATGAATATTTTGAATTATTAATGTCAACAAAAATGTTTTTCTTGACTTAAGTTTTAACAAGTAACAACCTGTCGGGTAAAAACTCATCAGAAAATCCGGTTAGCACTTATTTTTTAGTCAACAGTCTACTTTTATTATACAGATGGCCGTTTTGTTCATTATTTTGTTTCATTAAATTTTACTAAAAAAATTTAAACTTAAATCCCATTTTGCGGAAAGCTACCATTTCTGACTTAACACCTTTCTACCTGGCATCGGAGAATTATTGTAGGTATATGATATCTTAAAAAGCTTAAAATCACCTTTTGAGAAACGCTGAAGTGAGCGACATGTGAGTGCCTAGTTTGCTAAGGTTTAAACTAGTCCGGTACAAAAATAAAGCAGCGTTTTTAAATTTTTCAAATTATGTATAAGACACAGTACTGTACTTTATACATTTTTTTAGTCGAGCTTCCGTTAACAAAGGAAGTCAACAAACTTTGCAAAAACATATACTGATTTTTCCAAATCGAAAAACAAACTTTTTTACCATTGTAGGTTTGTAGGTCTCTTTCTGATAAAGCTCTAAGATCTTAAAAATATGCCAAAAATTCTGAATTTAGTCGCAAAACGGTAGAGCTGCCCTCCCTTAAAAAGTTTCTTCTATAAGCACTAAGGCATTAAAAGGAGACCATTCTCATTCTCAGATAAATTTAGCAAAACCTTATTAAGTACAGCCTCCACGTATAGGTCAATGGTTATTTTTGTCATTGTGATTTTACGATGAAAGCCAAACGAATCTGACAACGAAAAAATCAGTTTAAACTAAAGAACGTTTGTAACATATCGGACAGGGTTTGATTCTGATTCTTGTTGATCTTGATCGACTCTTAATGTGTGCAAGACCGAATAGGCTTCTTCCGCAATAAGTTCGACTACTTTTACGACTTGGGTTCATCAAAAACTGGATTTGGTTTACTTTTTTCGGGACAAATTCTCATTATTAAACTAAATTGTTGGGCAACTCTTACCCAATTCAAAGGAGACTCGTCACAAACTGTCAAAAAGTCCAAATGCATCAAAAATACGTCAAAGCCCTACCTACAGTTCGTTTCGTCAATGAAAGTAACAGCCCTGGGTACTGGAATTACTTTTAGAAAGACGTCAAGGATGTGATCCCTCTTTGTTTGTTACCAGCCTTACATAGTATTTCTTTGTCTAATTGGCCTTGGCAGCCTGCCTCCCTCAGAAAAAAGCCTATAGGATGCGTCCACCGCAGACTACCATCTGTATGATAATAATAATCAAAAGCCACACAAACACAATTTATTTTAATGAGCATAAATCTTCCCAAGAATATGAGTTTGATTTTGTCTTTTCTGTTTTATTTTCACAAAAAAATTTGCGCCATTACCAGAAATAAAATAAATGAGCTCCATCGCGCAAAAACACCGAAATCTAAAGTGCTGGGCGACAAAATAAATTATATTTATCGCTGCGAATGCGACACGACTAAACACAAAGACAGACACAAATACAATGACTTTGTACACATCTCCCTCTCTCTTAGCATATTTATAAAAAAAAAACAAAAAATCGGTGCCGTCTGCCTCTTTGGAAAGAGCTTCCCCTGCCACTGCCAGTTGCCGTGGGGGTTAATTTCGAAACGAAACCATCCTTGGAGTACAATTTGAATATAATTTGTCAGACTGTTTTTGGTTTCAATAATTTTGAATAATTTCGTCGTAAATTTTAAAAATCATTTCGCAGTGGAGCAACCCCCACTTCGATTTGGTAGGCACTCCTTTGCCAGTGGCGCGCAACCCTAAAAAAAAGTCAGTGCATTCAAGCAGTCATTTTTAAAGAGAAATCCATTAAAATGAACGAATCCTTTCTTCTTTGACAATCATCATCATCCTCATCCCTCGCAACGTGTGTTTATGTGTTCCATTTTATTTTTGTAATAAGTACAAGCGCAAAAATTGACGCAACGTGATTTCGGATGAATGTCTGTAATTACTCATTGTTACAACGATGGATGGTTGTGGAGGCAAGAACTCACATCATATCGGTCGGTGAGACACTCGACGCGTTGGATAATCTTTTACGAAGTAAAGCATTGTAAATTATTCATTTTTTGGAAATGCATTTTGCAGTTCGCATTAAGTGAAAGGGAAGGGACCATTGCATTAAGTGATTCAGTTATTAATTTTGCACATCTGTGTACTTGCAGTAAGAGGGAGTCATATAGATTTTGAATGCGGCATAATGGAGGTTGCATTTGTATATGGTGCGCATATACAAACAGTTGCATCAGGATCTTTTAAAAGCATTGAAAGGACGAGAATGAGAAGGTTTTACTGCGGTCCAGCTTTAGCGTTGAAAGGTGGGAGTCGCACACTTGGCAAGAACTACGAGAACTTCAAATATAGAGGGCAGGGATTTTTAAAATTACTTCTTTTGAGGCCGTTTCGCAGTACAGGGTGGTAGACGCTGACTATCTTGTTCAGGGTGTCCAATTTTCAATGAGAAAGCTTAAATTTTGTATTGGTTCATGGAGTGCACAGATTGAGGTTATGTATGGAATAGTACATCGGATAAATGGCCGCCACTGCTTTGGTGGCAAGTACGTGCTCCTTTATTTAAATTTTTTATGACCGTTTCGCATAAATGTGGCTGAATTTTATTAATACACCTCCCAATTTATTCTTTCAAGGCTTTGGTGTTCGTGGGCTTGTTTGCATAGACCTTTGACTTTAAAAAAACTCAATGAAATAAGTCCAATGGCCAATTCGGATCGCAAAAACGACCGACTACACGATAAAGAAACTACTTATACAGTACCTAATTGAACTGTTTTTCTGGCTGTATTGCATGTGGTACCGTCTTGTTGAAGCCACATGTTGGTCACATCCATATCTTGTAATTTAAGCACTTAAAACTGGGTCACGCTAACGAACACCATTAATGGTTACTGCCTGACCAGCCGCATTTTCGAAAAAGAATGGTCCGATAATGCATCCAGCAAAAAATCCGCAATAAATAGTCACGCGTTGTGGATGAATTTATTTCTCAACAACTACTCATGGGTTTTCTGAACGACTAACGAAGCCATCAAGATGAAAATGAGCTTCATCACTGAAGATCATTTTGTTCGAAAAATTCCGGACTGTTGCTGATAAACCTCCATTATTTTTTAAATATTGCTCAACAATGAAAATGCGCTGTTCTTTCGAATAGCGCTCCATTTTTACTAACCCCGAACTGTCAGCTGTCACTTTGTTATCTTTTTATGCGTTGGCATTACTACTTCTATTAAATGGCAAAAAATTCAAACTTTTCATGAATTATGGGACACCCTTTATTATAATGCGGATTCGTTGTGGGAAATCCTCTTAGAACAAATGTTATTAACTCTGATCCATCATCTACTACAACCTGAATTTATTTCGCAGGGATGTTGTACTATCCGACTTGTAATATATGACAGACTCGGTTTAAGGGCTTTTGATATGTACAAGGCTATTGCCCTACCTTAACTATCCCGAGCTTTCTATAGACAAACTGGATGATCAGCTGCATTTAAAAAGTCAATAACCAAAATTTGGACGACGGGCATCAGTCCAATAAATGCACCAGTTGTTGGAACAATTCCCAGTAAAGGACGAAGAGTTTTTCGACTCATAAACTGTGGATGGCTAAATGGAGACGTTACCTTTTTATGGAAGTAGTATGGTGGGTAAACTTTATCGTGTTCATCAAAACATAATTCATTCTTCTTCTGAGTTTAGGCAACGACCAGCAGGTTCTAATGAGAGCCTTGCAGTCCAGTGCATTCAAGTATGTGGTGGAATTACGAAACATCTTTTACGGTTCGAAAAGAATGAGAAGCTAGCAACAGTGTGTAAAATTTGACAACCAGAATGAAATTCGTAAGTGTTGTCCCATTTGGATTCTACAAAATTTAGGCAATTCGCTAAGGATCTTTTCTGTTTTCTATGACTTTAGTTATGTCCGAATCAGAACTGTCAGGGAGCAAATTTGACAAGCACAGCTGATTAAGAACCTGATCTAAGTTTGGAAACTTCGAGTACAGTGATGGTAAATACAATCCCCATTGCAGTTTTAACAATTTTGAAACAATTTTCAGTCCCAAAACTGATGAGATCCCATCTGATACTAAAAAGAGCTATCACTCTTATCATTAATACGTAAACAACAAAAGTTTCCGTGCACTTTTTAAGTATTTATCATGAAATGAGAAGAATGAAATTTATATCATTCGAAAGGTACTGTGCCATAGATGTGCAGAAACAAATAATCGTAGGTATATGCCGCCATTAAGACTGGTAAAATGAAGTTAAGAATTTCCCATACAAAATGCTTAGCAGTTATCAAAAAATGCTTGGCAGTTATCGAAAGCATTTTGTTGCCATTCAATTTGTCGCCGTCATGTTTCCATAGTAACGAATTTAATCATCTCATATTAGAACCTGTTGGAGAGTCTCATTAACCCATACGGGTATGCAATTTAATTACCCCTAAAAGTAAGCAATCTTAAAATCGTATTTCAGGGGCATTTCAGACGAACATTCATGTTTTGCCCTTTTCCATTCTTTTTTCATAGCGGAAAGGAATATGAATTAAGATTTAGAATATAAATAAATTAAAATAAAAAATAAATAAATTACATATATAAAAAACAAGTTGGCTTTCGTTACTTTATCTGCAGACGAAATTGGTCGAATTTCGAACACGGGAGGTACAAGTCTAATTAAATTCGTAACATCCAAGCATAAAATACGTCGCCACCTGCTCGTGCATCTGTAATTTAATCTACATTTTAAATGCAAAAAAGAAAAATCAATAACAGAGGGCGCCACCGCCCAACAAACTAAAAAATTCACAATCCATTCGCTTATGAATATTACAAGCCGAAAAAAGATTAGACAAATACCACCACAGACACCTATCCATCAATAATAATGGATCTGGGACAATAGACAAATACAAGGCTATTGTGTCATAACAAAAAACGAAAAGCAAAAAGGAAGAAATAAAATCCATCAAAGCGCCCACGGATGAATTTGCAAAAACAAAAAAACCGGAGAATAGAACACGAGACGGATTGATTTCATGTCGCATTATCCTTGACATGAGTCCTTTTTTGTGTTTTATTTTTTCCTCCTCTGTCTCATTGTATAGTCACTAAACTTTGAAGGACTTTTGTTTTTTCGTATAAAATATGCAATCAATAATGCAAATAAAAATGGGATCATGTTTTAAGAGTGCGGCCAACTTTGGCACGACTTGTGAAAATATTCCGCAACTACACACGCAGTTGCTCTAATGAAATCCCCAGTCCATCATAATCGGCGGCAGCAATATTTTCATTCGATGTTATCGCGCGCTCGTCAACAATGAGCGGAAATTGAAAAGCACAGGATGTGCTTTTTGTGTTCATCTGCCACGCCATTGGACTTGGGCGACACGTAACGTGTACGCATTACGCTCGCCGAACAAAGAAATAATGTTTATGTTCTGGGCGGTAGTCTGATGTCTGACAAATAAAATCTAACGTGCTTCGGGGAAGATTATCAAGGTCAATAATTGATAATGAACGCCAAGCGGAGGCAGGACATGCAGCCGTTAACCCAAGTTGTGTGCAATAAAATGAGGAAAACATTTGTGTTAGATGGGAAAACAAAATAACAGGCCAGGCCAGAGGTGATGTGACGAACGGGCGTCATTTTCCTTCCGACAACAAACAAGGACGACAGATATGGAGCGAGCATAAAAGTTTACGTGCGGAAATTAAAATACGCAAAATGTTGACTTTCTCGGTTTTATGGATGGACGAAGCAGCGAGCTGTTGAATGTGAATTGTGGACTTGTTTTTGTTTTGGTTTCGGGTGAGGATAGATGTGAATTAAGTAGCAGGTGTCTACGAAATGGTTTCGCAGGGTCAAAAAGGAAGGAAGGACGTGGTAAATCATTAAATTGTGATCACGACTTGAAGTGGTAAGGCAGCAAGCAACAAGTTGTCTCACATACAAGTTCCAAGGTAGTTTTCCACTAGTCGATTGAAAGTTAAATAAATTTTGAACTGCCAACATTTTAATAGGGACCTGTGGTGGACTAACAGCTCAGCGGGGGTCGCTAAATTTAGTTCTACTCTTCAGTTTTCATAAATTTGTTTAAGTCACATGGTGATGCCCGAAAAATGGCAGGAAAAACGTCCCAAAAAATCAACAAAACTGACTAGAAAAACGCTCCAAAAAATCCAAAAAACTGACTAGAAGAACGCCCAAAAATAGAGGAACAAATAACACGAAGAACGTGCCGAATAATACCCAAAGAAAACGACCGAAAATCTTCAAAAATCGGCCCGAAAAATATAAAAAATAGTCTTGAAAAGCAGTTGGAAAATCCGCTCAAGAAACGCGCAAAAAAAAAGATCCAAAAGACGTACAAAGCTAGAGAAGGTATAAAAGTTTAAAAGGAACCCCATGGAAGATTTATGAAAAGATGTTGTACCAAAATAAGTAGTAAAAAACTCTTTCGGGAATACAATTGTATACAAACGCTGCAGAAAGACGTTCAAAACCGCCTAAAAAACTCCGAAAAAATCCCCCGACACTCAAAAAACCCTTCGAAAAAACCTTTTAAATAAAACGGCTTAAAAACTTTTAGTCCGAAGAATGCGCGATTGCATTGGAAAGCTGCTTAAATCTGTATTTAAAAATTTGTTAAAAAAAAACGATGAAATTAGAAGAAGATCAATGAAAAACACTTAAAAAATGAGCAACAAATTCACAAAAAAACGCTTCCTCAAAAGCCCCGATCCCGGTACCATGTTTTGAAATCGCTTGATTCATCCCTTCCGATCGACTTCCGTCTTGAAAACGACTCTACCTCTAAACAACTTCATACTTCATCTCTGCACCACTGTTGATATGTTGTCAGTAACGCCACTCAAAGATAGGATGCGGGTTTCATTCGGGTCAGAAATAAAACCTTAGACCCAGGTAGACATGACGCCCCTATAATAATTTCTTGATTTCTTTTCTCCCCTTCCTTTCATTTTAATGTTTATTGAGGATAACTTAAACAGGTCATGGGATAGAACAAATATCCTTCAGACTTTTATTTTCACTCTTTTGTAAATATATACCGTCTCATTTATAGGTCGGCGTTCTTTTTTTTGTATGAAGTTATTTAGAGATGATGACTGCGAAGAAAGGAAACCTAAAAATATGAGAAGGTGACGGCGGTTAAGGTGCTTAGTACCATCGACATGGTTATATAAATAAACCTTTCGATGTTGATAGGTGGTGGTGTGCATAAGCACAGGGTGTGCATTTTCTATTTGGCTTATTTCAAAAAGAGCTGTAGAGATCGATGGTCATTTGGTGGTTTACATCTCACGAATGGTCAGAACTGAACTGATATGATAATGAGTTTTAAAAGACCTGAAAATAAATTAAATGTTAGTTAGTTTACAATTGTCATCATCATTTTTATCACCAACATTACCAGCGGAAGAGAAGTTATAATAAACGTTGAATCCGTTTCTTCCAAAATACGCCTTAGAGACAAAAAATTGACAGTCCAAGTGAAGTTTTCAGAATCTTGGTAAGTCACAGCAAGTTCTTCTATGTAAGTAAGGAGCTCATGTTATAGTCTTCTGAGATTCATTCAGCCAATCATTTCCATTTCATTACAGAAAGTGTTGCCATCTTTAGTACAAGTGGTAAGTTTACTTTACTATTCACCGATAGGTCTCAAGTTCAATCCCCGGAAGAGCAAAAATTACGTTTTTTTCCGCTGCGCCAACTCTCGCAATCATATGGCAAACTCCCGAAAGTTTAATTGTCGTGAAAAGGCATCTCAATTTCAGCCACAAGTTTGTAGGTCATTTCCACTCGTCCCAAAAATAACAACTAACACAATTCGGCGGTTGTTCACCCCTAGAGTCAGGGTAGACTCCTATATGGACGTGCAAGACTTGCCCTTGAAAGTCCAGCACCCGGTTGATACCATAAAAATAAATAAATATTATTTTGAACCGCAGGGAATATTATTCGTATACTTAGCTATAAAAATATTAAAAGTAGATATTCACGTAGGTATAGTAAAAATTTATTGAAATACAGAGTTGCGTTTTTTCTTTTTTGATTCTGAATAATATAGTGGTAAGAAAAACCTCAACTGAAAGCGAAAGGTAAGTGCATTTTTAAGAGCTACAACACTTTAAGCAGGTCTTGATTGCATCAAAACGTGGTTTGATATCCTAGTCTCAATGAAATCAGTCCAGGTTACTTACACAGACGACAGCAGAAACAAACTTGTGGTACTGAGTATTGTCTTTCTACTCTCAAACTTAGGCAAAAGGCGCCTAATTTGCCAAGGAGCCTAGTATGTGCGCCTCCTATAACCATTTCGCCAATGTTGTACCTAAAATAGATTTAGAGACCAATCCGCTGGCATAAAAAATCAACGGAATGCAATAAATAGGTAACTATTTCATAAGTTATTACCTTCAGGAGCTTACCTAAGAAGTACCACGCTAACGGACCTGTTGTCATTAAATATATACAAATTAAATTTATTTTCAGACAACACGGGTCCAGAAGTCATCTGCTTTTTTACTCGTATTTTTCAGGCTCTTGTGAGTTTAATAAAATATTCATCATAAAAGCAATGCACCTAACCAATGTATGACTTTTCATAACAAAATTTGCATCACCAGATCATAGATACAGCATAAAAAAAATTAACGTCAGATCAAAACGGCGACGGCATCGGGCTACTTTCTCGGAAAACACCAGTGCCTTGATTTTGTGCGGTTTTTCCCGCAATGGCGGTTGCGGAAAGGGTTCACGTACAGGCGGATTCTATAAATGTGTACATGATGTCGAGAACTGACAGCTTCCAATATTTCCTGTTCTAATATCGCTTTGTTCCTGGAAATTACAGGCCGGTTTCCCCTAACGCAACCTATTTGGGTAGCGAGAAGGATGTCGGTTGACGACAATTGCCGCAATTGCGGCAAAAACCGCACAAAATCAAGGCACAGGCAAACAAAAAACAAGGCACTCTGCAAATTCGATTCTCCATTCCATTTCCATTCATTCCCATACCTGATTCAGCAATTCAGCAGCCGTTTGGTATTAGTTTTGGGCTGCACTACTTCGCCTACAACAAAAAGTATTACGCATTTTTTGCCGAATGCAAATCGCATTTTCTGAGATCGGATCGGAGTAGATTGGCTGACAAGAGAGCATTAAGCGAGCACACGCATTTCGTTGGCTCTTCCCTCTTCTCTACTGCTCTGGCATTTTAATTGTAAGAACATGTTGTCACTTTTCAGAAGGTTCGTTTTATTCTTTCTTATAACTTTCAGCGATAAGTGAACGTGAACCTGCTCTTTCAGCTGGGCACCTGGTTAAAAAAAGCAACATTGACGTTCACGTGGAAAGCAATTTTTGGACGTTCGACGTCGTACGATTTACGAATTGAATTTTTTGCTGTTGGTTATTTTTATGTGGTATGTGACTTCCTTGATTTTAGGTTTAGGATTTAGACGTGGCTAGCACTAGTGCCCATGTCCATTAGTGCGCACTGAGAAGTGTCAGCAAATTTCCACGCTTGTGCGCACTAGGGCCCACGTCAAACAAACCTTTTGCTCTCAGATGCAAAGTTGAAAAATTTCCCGAAACGTAAACAAACTCCACTAAATGTAAAACACAAACGCACTTGTGTTGGTAAACCTTTTAAGCAACTCTGAGAATAAAATCCAGATCCGAAAAAGTCCTCTAAAGAAGGTTAGGAACGTCTTATCTCAAATTCATTGATGTATTGCTGCGCAGAGTTGCACAAGTAGGCCCAAGTAATCGAAGAATACGAGGAAGAACAGCTTTGAAAGTTGCGAAAAAATTTGCAGAGGTCGAATGAGCTTGATTTGGACTTCTTGGCTGATTTTTTGAATTCAAATAAGTACTATAAGTACACGCCAACGTATTTCGATAAAGTAGGCACTGACCTTTTAAATCCCTTTTCCCTGCTTGTTCCTGGGAGTCAATTTGTCTCAGAAAAATCACAGAGGAATACACAACACATGTGCCCTCGTGTGTCCATTGCAAGTGAAAAAATGTTAATCTTTTATTGGCCAGCTCAAAGAAATTGCATTCTCAATGCGGGATATCGCCTGATATACCCAGATGGCTGGCAAAAGTAATCGAAGTCAATGCAAGTAATCGTAGGGCCTCATAGAATCAAGCCGACCTATTGAAACGCTTCCTGCAGCTCTAGAACAACGCCTTACGAAACTATGCTTCTCGTTGGAGCGCTGTCGCATTGATTCACTTTCATTTTCCGCCGAATCAAATGCCCATTTGGTAGATATAACATCACCCTGTACAGCAGCAAAGCTGCCCCTATCTGTATAAATTTAACGGCCCTAGGGATTCGACTTACCTTCAGACACGTACTTTATTTTGTTTTTTTTCTTTTTTACCTTCCTCTTCCACCTGACGTTCGTAATATTATTACCATCGCACAAAGTCGCCCGGGTGGGTATGCCTTAAGGGTTTATCTCTTATCTCCTTCTCCGTTTTTTTCCTGTCTGTCTTGCAGAGGGTCGGTCGGTCTATGCGGGCGTGGGCTAATATCCTCTTATTTTTCGCTCCACTGAAAGTGTGTCGAAATGCATTGTATAAACAAGAACACTATTTGCTGATTACAAGGTAAACAGCTGCCTTAAGGATACTCCCCTAGCTTTTGTTAATTCGTCTTCTTATCGAGCATACCTATAAAATTTAAGGAAGGTCTAAAAAATATGATTCACTTTTATCCACCTCTGATTTGGGATATATGTTAGTAAATATCAGGCAAATTGTGTCTAGACATTCGTACATATCCCTGCCAAAGGTCCTTGAAAGTGTGTACAGATATAAGGATCGACGTATCGATTTCGAAATTAATTGACGTGTAGCCACCGGTAATAGAAACCATTTATCACATCTCTTGGGATGATACACACATACCCCCCCGCATGTATTCCCCATTGAGCAATTAGGGTCCTTTTTTCACCTTTCACCCGCCAGCACACGCATCGAACCGTAGTAAAAAAAAACTCCCCACAAACGTGAGTGTTTACTTTAATTAACTACAAAAATTCCAAGCATGCTGAAGGACGCTCTCTCTCTCTATCAGAGAAGCCACATGATACTGAAGAATTTCGTTTGGCCCCTTTGAAGGTGTTTATGTTCCTTAAATGAGGTAAAAGGCGAAGGATTAATCAAAGGATTCATGTCGTTATTTCAAAGAATATCGTTCAGTGAACCAAAAAAAAAGAAAATGGAGCACGATTTCCTCTCTCAAGGCTTGCACTTTGTAGTGGGTGAGTGGATGCTTTTTGTGGAAGCTCACAAGTAGTTATATACGTCAAAGGATACTCACAGGATTGAGATTTAATTGAAAGCCAAAGAAGTGCAACGTACTCCGAAGTGACGCGGTTTTTTTTTTGGGCGTATTCATCGAATTTGTAAGCCACGTTCTCGCACATTTTTAACTAAGGTAAGGACAAACCTACTCAGAACTCAGGAGTGCGGTTAATTGGTCGTGTTAGTTGATTTGATTTCCGGTTTCCAGCTCCATTGAGGGATTATTGGCAGACGAGTGGCTTTTGGAATATTTTCCCATTTCAAAGGGGCTTGTTTGAGTTCGATTTTTTAAGTTGTTTGAGCTTTTTACCTGGGGTATACTTAAAGTCCTTTTCACATTTGAGTTCCCATTACTGTGACTCTTCTTGGGGTAGCATCTATGTTGTTATACAGGTTTTTATCTCATTCTAAGGGAAGTTGGGCAAAGTCGGACTTGGTCATTTGCATCAAAAAACACCAGAAATTGAGTATATATTCAGGCGCAAGTTGAAAAGCTCTAAAAAGCTCTAAATGGCTTACAAAATTTCACACAAAATAAAATTGCATGTTTTGTGAAAGCTTCGAAAAGCTTTCTAAATCCGGGTTGTTGACAGGTATTTTTTTCATTCTTCAGGCGCAAGCTGAAAAGCTCTAAAAAGCTATTAAATGGCTAACAAAATATCACACAAATGAAAATTTATAAGCTTCGAAAAGCTTTCTAACTCCTACTCCTCTTAGAATGACAGGGGCTTGACGGAATGTCATCCATCTTGAGACAGCTTTTTTTTCAAACATAGCTTGAAATGTTAACAAACAAAATGCTTGCAGAAACATCGCCATTTGAACCAAACCATGGCAAGTGCCAATGGACTTTCCAAAGGTGAAAAATTCGCTTTCTCTTTTGCTGTTTAAATTAATCTAAGACTCTGGGGAAAAAACCTCTCCTCTACGTTCGCTGTTGTTGTTTTTCCAACCAAATGCCACAACAACATGTTTGCCTACTTTCTGCACACAGGTACAACTTTCTCCACTGAGCCGAGCAACATGTCCTCCAGCTAACGATGCGAACTTTTCGCTTTGTAAATATTTTTGCAGACAAAAAAAATAAAACAAGGAGAAGAAAATTCCTCTGCGATGGGCGTTCGTAAGTCAGAATAATAAAATAAACAGTTCGTTATCCTTCAACGTTGGTGGCCGACCATATAGATCTAGCGGAAGTCAACACAATTTTAAGGATGCCACAACAGAGGCTTTTCGCATAGCAAAGGAGCTTTTCCTCAAATTGAGTTTCTTTGTGTTTAAAGGACATATTTTTCTTTGTCAATGAGTTTAAACAATTTAATAAATGTAAGCCGCTGAAAAAGGATGCTTACTTTGAATTGACCTGGCGCCAGAATTTTCCCCTTTCCTTTGATGAATTTGATGAAGGACGGATTTATTTTGGCGACAACGATCTGTGGCACACTGCCAAGGTGAATGATCATTAAAATAAATTGCTCTTTGTCGTCCAGGATTTGATTTTCCACACTGTAACGGAGACGATTGCAAAATATTATCTAATCACAGACACACACACACACAGTAGATTTCCTCTGTCTCTTTTCCAATTTGCCATTCCCGCAGACAGTCCTTTCGCATTCAAAGGAAACTATACATAATTCCTTAGACATTGTGTTCCAACCAACAAAGGCTCCCAACAACATAACACACACTGAAAGGCGAAATACCGGAAGGAATCAATAAACTATTCCACCCATTTGTTGTTCGTATACCGGATCCGCACGGATTGTGTGCGGAGTACTAGTGCTTGTCTCTGCCTTAAAATGCGTTCACATCATATTTTCGGAATACAACACGCGCTGAATCAGCAGGATATCTTTTCGCCCATCAATATCGCAAAAGGAACACAAAAGGATTTCATTTGCATCCTTCTGGCTTTATTTTATACTGACTATGTGAAGACGGGTTTGGTTTTATAGAAGTGTTTTGTGCACAATGATGTGTTTCCTTATTTACGAGGAGTTGGATTATTTTTGTATCCTTGCCAAAAAGTACTTCTGAGTCGGCTAATTAAAGTGCTTATGGTCTTGAGCTATTTCCGACACAGTAAGGTCCTAGGGAACGGTGTCAATTGTTGGTTTTGGTATTCAACGCAAGTTCTATTACAAATTTAGATGTCATTAAGGTCAAGGGAAGCTTCAAAGAATTCTAGTTAAAGCGTACATTTCATTAGACAGCTGTCAGACGCACCGTCTTTCAATTTAACACCAACCGGCGTTGCCACAAATAACAAAATAACAAAAAATTACATAAACAATACAAAATAATAAAAACAGGAAACGGAAAAATTCACTAATAACAAAACAAAAAAATATACACCTGTGATTCATCCCATTTTTTGGAAAATTTTCCATCCGTAAAATTGAATTCATTAAAATATTTTAAGAGCCTTGACGAATCCGAATCTGATTCCTGGCACAGAATTGAATTTTCGAGAGCTTGCTTTTTCTGCCAAAAGGAGTAACATTTTCTCGATCTAAATGTATACTTAAAAATGTAGTAGATTTAATTTGTTTGCAGTAGATTTAAATTAAAAAAAAATGCAGTAGATCTACTGCGACTGCAGCTAAGTGGCAACACTGATAGGGCTCTTTACTTTTTTTTAATCCTCTGATGGTTCATTTGTACGAACTGCATCAGCGGAATGCTCTTTATTTAAGGCTTAATAAAATGCACTGCTTATTTCTTGCCCAGTGGCTTAGTGGTTAGTGTGTTGGGCAACAAAGCGAGGGGTCCCTTGTTCGATCCCCGGAAAAACATTGCGCTACCTTTCCCGAACGTCTAACAAACATCCGAGGGTATAACTTTCATAAAAGAGTATCTCAGTGAGCAGTCTGGACTGGGCCTAAAATTGTAGATCCCTTGCACTAGTCCTTGAAATGAAAAACTGACACAAAGGAACGGTTGTAATAAGCTATGTCTAGAGTACGTTACGGACCTGTTGCGCCAACTATTTATATATTTATTTATTTTATTTCTTGCCCCTTAACTAGAACTTTTTAAAGTCGGCCCAGAGCAAGACGGTATGTGGCTAGGAAAAGGTAAGGAAAGTACCGCCCGGCCTGTGGTAGACCAATTTTGTATGTAGATAAAGAAACGAAAGCCAACTTGTTTTTTACATAATTTATTAATTATTTATTTTAATTTATTTATATTCTAAATCTTAATTCATTAACCTTTCCGCTATGAAAAAAGAATGGAAAAGGCCAAACATGAATGTTCGTCTGCAATTCCCCTGAAATAAGATTTTATGATTGCTTACTTTTAGGGGTAATTAAATTGCATACCCGTATGAGTTAATGAGACTCTTCAACAGGTTCTAATCTATGATGATTAAATCCGTTACTAAGGAAACATGACGGCGACAAATTAAATGGCAACAAAATGCTTTCGATTAACTGCTAAGCATTTTTTATGGCAAATTCTGAACTTCATTTTACCAGTCTCAATGGCGACATATACCTACAATTTTTTGTTTCTGCACATCTATGGCACAGTTCCTTTCGAATGATATAAGTTTCATTCTCCTCATTTCATGATAAATACTTAAAAAGTGCACGGAAACTTTTGATGTTTACGTATTAAATGATTTTTTATTACTAGAAAATCTTGCTAAAATGCGATTTACATGAGTTTTTTATTGACATTTTACGCTTTGACAGGCATGGTGCAATACAGATCTTTTAAAGGATCATATTCCTGAAATTTCTACAATTTCGCCGCAAGTTTTCCCACGGAAGGCTTTCCAGGCATGAAAATTCTCTTACAAAAATGAGAAATCCCCGATGTAACAACACTAATTGCACATTTTCAACGCCTGGATTTCTACAGCTGTTGGAAAAACCCACTCAAGCAATCGGCAAATGGTCAAACCAGGTTCATTGCTATACTCTCCTCGTCACTAAGTAGGGGACACAAAAGTTATGATTCTTCCATCTGCGCGTATAGTTGATTAACTCGTCCACTTTAATTACAGGGACGCACCTCACAAAACAACCCGTTTGTCTTTGTACGACTTAATTCCCATTAATTTGATCCCTGACCCAAATTTCCTTCGCACCAGTTTGTAGTTTATCAAGCTCTCTGGTGCTCTGTCCACTGTCCTCCAACTATACTCACACAGGACGAAGAGGAATTGTGTAACAATTTTGGATTGAAGAAGTCACTTCCATGCGGTACGTGTCACCCAACCTAGATGCGAATGTTATGGATGAGTTATTACACTTCAGGTGGCTGTGACACACTTGGCCACTGAAATGGGGATTGTTGCCATCCACCTGAGACCTGACACATGTGTTTTTGGTTTATATGGTCAGGTCAGATCGATCCACGAAGAGAGCAGTAAATAATTTCATTTTGAGCATTGAGTGCGTAAGGATTGTGTTGAATAGCCGATGAGTAATGAGGCTGCGGTTTGTGCGAATCATACCGTATGACTGATGACATGGGATACAAATTAGATTTGCGGGTAATCATTGGCGAATTGTTGTCGCAGCCGCAAAACTTTGCGTTTTCAATTGTAACAGATATTGGATGAGGAGGGCAGATTGATTTAACCGCACCGACTTCGAGGGTAGACATAATCAACTTTCTTCGAATCGACAAAACTTCTCATCCATTGGATGACGACAAGTAAACTTCATAATGAAATGGAAAAAGTCCAAAAAGCAAAGTTTTGGAATATTCATGGCGGTGTATGATCAAATTTTGTTGCGACTTGTCAGCTGTTTTATGGAAATCCTTGAACTTGCCAGACGAAAAAAAGTTGTGATGGATTTCGTGGTACTAAATACATAGATTGATTCACTTGGAGTTTATGAATATTTGAGAACTTTCAAAGACAGCCATTTTGTTTGTTTTTTCACAGAATTTCAAAATATGCTGCCCCAATCTGCTTGGAATTGCTTCTACGAAGGAGGAGATTTTCTGCACCCTGCCCAATTAACCAGGCGATTCGCATTTCCTTTGCTTCGAAGTTCCCAGAAGAAGATTTCATTCGCCGGCGAATTCATCTGCGAATCAATGGCGATACATGTATCAATTGGAATAGCTGAGGTGCGTCGCGGCGAATGTAGATGGAAGAATTGCCGGCGATTTATCAAAACCTTCGCGAAAGAATGAAACGCGAACATCAAGGGTAAATGTATACGAATGGGGAGAGGAAAACGACAAGCAAACTAAGTGGGGCGGCTCTGCAGTTTTAAATGTTGCTTTAGAATTTTTCTCGTGTTGAACTATTTAGCGAGGGGTGCCAGGTTTAATCCCCGGAAAATCACTTTTTAAGGTTTTTTCCACTGCGCCACCTCTGGCGAGCGCCTGACAAACATCCGAGAGTGCAACTGTCACGAAAGAGCTTCTCAATTAGCCGTTTGGACTCGGCTTAAAATTGTTGATCCCTTCCATTCGTCCCAAGAATGAAATCAATTATTTATTTAATTTTTTTGTGGAATTTTTAACCGACTTATATACAACAATCGAGTCAATTTTGACATGTTGCGCCAATCAATCCGTGTGTGTAAGTTTATCTATTTTTATAACGAAAGGAAGGGACCTACAATTTTATTTCGAATCCACAATCTAAGCCCAGAAAGTGACTGACTCCGCAGCATAAGTGACGTTTAAATAGTAACAACACGAATACCCAATTTCGAATCGCAACAACATTGCAACCCGACAGGAAGCTCTACCTATCAACATGTATTACCTCCGAGATCATGCACACATGCGAGTACATAAAACAAACAATCTAAGGATTAGCAAACAATACTCCGACACAAGCCACCCTCCGACAAAAGTGTTCCCACTTAACAGCCATGTCAAGAATGAAAAATAAGGAAACACGTTCACTTTCTGACATCCAATTTTCGCCTAAATAAAGTTCTCAATCAAACCTGAACCCAAAATCGATGAAATAATAATTTACCACCATGGTCATGGCAACAGGTAGAGGTCTATACTGCCCCACCCCCTTCCCATATGGGGTGAATTTATTGGAGGGTAAAATCCACACAAAAAAAAAAATCAGTCAGCAGGACAAAGTTTTTTATTCGGCTTCTGTGTTAGAAGCAAATTTGAGCTTCGGGGGGAAAAAAATGCTTGAAAACTTTTCCTTTGGACAACAAAATAAAAAAACTTGTTACCTCCGGTAGGGAAAATTTGCAACAAAGTTTACACTTTTGTTTGTATTTTGTGTGTTGGAACAAATTTTCGTTGCAAGCTTGTTTTTTTCTCGAAAGTTAATTGCATAATAAAGGGCATGACTGTTTTTTTTGTCCCCGGATAGGTATTAGGTACTACCTCCCCACTTGACAAAGACTTAACATCGATGGCGGGGGCGTATTTACTCGGTTTAGGACATTATATTCGAAAGTTTGTAATTTCTCGATGTGACCCCACAGTGCTTGAGGGTAAAAATTTCGAAAAAGTTAGCCGATCGCGAAAATTGATTTTAGCTGGCAAAGAGACCAAAGAGCAGAGGTAGTAACAGGCAGTTAACCTTGGGTGAAAGCTTAAATGGTTTAAAGTAGGTACTCAGGGATGTTTTTGGGTGAGGCAACTTGCGAAAGGACACTTTGTTGCAGTTTTTTTTCGATATTTTTCAGTTGTAGGGCGAAGGTTACCAATAACCTCCACAAACTTGACAAGTGTCTTAGGTTACACCAAGTGTCCTTCATGATTGTCGGTTTAATCCTCTCATTTCGTTTTCTCCATTCTATATGTGCTCGAAATAGCTGCAGGCCATCCTGTCAATCAAATTTTGCATGGTTCGAAGGTCTTTTCCACGATGAAATTAATGAATCATTTTGTTAAACTTCAACAATTGCCAAATTTTTATACACGAAAGAGCTGTCAGTGTCTAAGACAAATTTGTGAGCCTGCTGGCAATTAAATTCGAGCTGCATTTCGACAATCTGACGAAATAAAGGCTTTAGAATAGAGTAACTTACATTTTGAAAGCCCTCTCCCTTGTGGTTCTTCTGCTATAATATTAAGAACTTATTGAATGAACATCAAAAGTTTCCGTACCCTTTTTAAGTATTTATCATGAAACGAGGAGGATGAAACTTATATCATTCGCAAGGTACTGCCTTATAGATGTGCACAAACAAATAATCGTAGGTATATGTTGCCATTAATACTGCTAAAATGAAGTTAAGAACTTCCCATACAAAATGCTTAGCAGTTAATCGAAAGAATTTTGTTGCCATTCAATTTGTCGCAGTCATGTTTCCATAGTAACGAATTTAATCATCTCATCTTAGAACCTGTTGGAGAGTCTCATTAACCCATAAAGGTATGCAATTTAATTACCCCTAAAAGTAAGCAATCATTAAATCTTATTTCGGTAACTGCGATTCTTATACTAAAGGTTTATTTAATGGGATTCTCTTTCTCTTTTACTTTTATAAGTTCGAATTTTTCACAAAAAAGGATCGAGGGAATTTTAATTTGAGTATTGAGATCCCGCTTTGTCGGATCAATGAAGGAGCAGTTCTTAGAACACTGGCAACAATATCTGCTGTGGATTTATCACTCAGAAGGAAGAAGGAATCGTGAACCGAGACGGAATAAATTCAGTGGATAAATTCAGTGAATAAAAATGTTGTCACGCATTGCTCGTTCACAAATAGCGCGTTGACAGTCCCACGAATGAATTCATGCGACAAGTGCGGTAAGATCAAGAACTACGTGACTATCAATAGTCTCAGGAAAGCAATCGCAAGATGGACTAGATTAGTTACCGCCCTATTCCGAAGATCATTCAGTGTTTAAGGAGCGATGATAGATAAAGAACCCTCTATCACATAAAACATAATCCCTAAAATATGCAATCATTTCCACCCCACTTTAAATAGTAGGTATCAACAAATTCCCAAATTCAACTGCAAATTTTGAATATTTCACTAAATTATGCAATCCCCATTCATAAGTCATTTGACACAATTAACACGCGCGCATTCGTCGCCAAATGTAATAGTACTAATATATTAATGTCACGCGATTTGTGTCTTTAGACCTCCCACTCCGTGGATATAGCAACACGAATTCGTGTTTTATTAGCAAAACGCAAATTCAACAGACACCGCACTAAGAGCTAATTTGAATCCTGACTGTACACGGTCGCTGGTTGACTTATTGGATTGTAAGTGGAAAGCATCCATTTGCAATGACGCTTAATCAACTGCGCCAGTGGAAAATGGAAAATTAATTTTTCAGTCAGCTTTAACGTGAGAGAAGGGCTTGCATGACTAATTGGCTGGCACAGCCATGGAATTTAGTGAAATTTTATCGAATTGGGACTGCGGTGTAGTCGCGGTGTTAGTGCAGCAAGGACATTCGAGCGGGGAGAAGAATTTATGGTAATTCAGTGGTGGTTAGTCGGGCTCATTAAGATTATGTAATCATTCGCATTAGGTAGTTGCCGCAGGGATTTTTTCCGTGCATTGAGCGAGAGTTGATCCTAGTCAAGTGATTGCAGTTTTAATATATGCGAAGGCTTGCCGCTTGTGAGAGAATGTAAAGTTCACTTTTAAAAGGTATCGCGGGTCTCGGTTTCTTTGCAGCCTATAGATTATAGAAGCCTTAATAAGACGAACATCCCTCCTTGTCTATATTAGAAGAGTGGCTAAACGCAGCTCAGGGAGTTTGACACAAACGAAAGAGTCAAACATTGGTGAACATTCAAAACCGATGGAACTGATTTTGGGATCACAAATCGCCTAAGAAATACACTACCAACCAAAATCAAGCAGAGAAGAATGGGTTGGCAACAACCCGCCTAAGTGCTAAAACGGCCTGATTTTGGTGTACGGATGGTTGGAATTCATGGAAAAAGCTCCCGTTTATTCCAGGCAGGGCTCCATGCCTTAAAAGTATAAAGAAACTTCATTTACACAACTCAGGTTAACATCCAAATATTAACGGACAGTCAAGCGGCTAAAGAGGACCTCAGCTTACCAGTTTTTGACTTCAAAACAGTACTCCACTGCTTTAAAACCCTCCAAATGCTTACTGGCAGTAACAAACTTAAAATATGATGCATTTCCGGCCATGAGGGAATTGAATGAAATGAAAAAGCTGATGAATTTACCAGAAAAGCCTTGGAAACCACCTTTTTTATGACCTGAACCTTTCTCTGCAATCTCCAAATCGGATTTAAATTCGGCCTTCAAAAGCTGGTAACAAAAAAGTGAATCTCATGCTGGGAGAATATTCCAGGTCAAAAAAAATCAATTAAGCCAGTGGTGACAGGCGCCTTACTTGAAATTCCCCTATCAAAGATGATCAAATTTCCCTTTTCCCCATTCTTCGTTGTTCAAAAAGCAATATTGATAATAAGTAGGATTAAAAACGAACAGAAAACGATTTTCTGCACAACAATAATCGAAATATTGAGTCAACTGACAGCATATAAAAAAAGTTTCTACCGAGTTCCAATGAAAAACTATAAAAGACAATTGCTACTTGTGCACGAGAAATGCGGCTCTGCAAAATAAGGTCCCAATGAAATAAGACGACAAAAGAAATTAAATAAGGCCCAAAAAAATATAGAGGAAACAGCAACAACGATTTTTTATAAAATTTGAGGTGTTATTTCCATTTTTGGGGTCTTGTGTAAATTTTAGCGACGCAGGCGAAAATTTACTACAACAAATCGAGCGATTTCTTTGTACCAAATATTCATTATTTTTTTAATGTTATAGATAGTTTATTTTACTTAAAATCCAAATTAAAAAATATTTACAAAATATTTACAGAATTTTTCATTTAAATGAATAAAGAAAAGAGAAAATGTTACACGAATTAAAAAGCCCTTGCCGTGAACTGTCACTCTTTAACATTAAGCCACATTATTAAGTTGACAATCCACATTATACAATATACAGTCGCGATCCATAAGCCCACGAAAGAAAAATTGATTCGAACTTAACCTTTAAAATTGACAATGATTCGGGAGGAAAAAAAGTTTTCATGTGAATCAAATGTCAGAATGTGAATGGTCATTAAGAGTTAATATTTTTATATTTATTTATTTTATTTTATTTTTTATTTCCCGACATTTCGTTTCAGAAGATGACAGATTTCAATTTTTCCTCTTTTATAAAATTTTGACTGAAATCCACCACAAAAAGGGGCATTCTCTGCAAACTGGCAACACTGTTTAGGCTTTTAAAAAACTATGCCAAAAAGATTCTAAAACTACGCAGGCACGACATCAAAAATGGAGTGCGCTACCTAAGGTCACAACGGTTTGCAATATCCACTTAATAAAATGCATTTAGACGATTCATCGGAATGCGGACTACGTCCTGAGGACAGAAATACAAAACCTGTGAGCATTTTATAAATGAGTGCCCGGCCCTTTTCGGAAATAGGAGAAAATCATTTTTCAGCAAAGTTATAAGTATTGAAGAATTAAGGGAATCCACTAATACATTTGGAAAGTAGAAGCTCCACCAACCTAACTAAAATTCTGACCTGGTGGTTGATGGGTCTTAATCCCTTAAACTTTAAGTGCCGGATATAGGGGAGGGCCATGAAACAGGGGCCCGCACCATAGACTTCGAAAAAAAAATGGCATTGGTCTTTGACCTGACCGCATAACAAATGAATGAAGTTATCGAATATTCGGCTTAAAAAGGTTGCACTGAACTCCAACATTGAAGTAACTCTGCAGAATTCATTTCCTCAAGATCGGTCGAGAGATAATTTCAGCTCTGTTTGAAAATGTTCAGAGAATATGTTTACAACCCACAATAAAAATCAAGAGACCGTCAATCGATTTTGGCTTTGCTTTTCTCTAACTACGAATGCAGGCTCTTATTTTGGAGAAAACTCATTTATCGGCGTTTTTACCATGACTTTGGCTGCTAACTCTTGTCCATCGGCTATTTAATTCTTTGATTTCGTTTAGAATTTCACAGCAAGTACAGAACGATAACAAATTCTGATTGAAAAATTATCGCAGAAAAAAGCGGACACTCGTTATTATTACCGAGCTGAAGGCTGAAGTTCCCAAAGCCATTGTCAACCATTATTCTAAAATAAAAGGAGCTCTAAACAGTATATCTTCTGATAAGGAGCAAAAAGATATCGTGAGAAATGAAGCATCGCACCTATTACAAACGACATCTTGGAGCGATTCGATGCTACAAGCAAGATGTTGCAGGACCCGAAATGATTCTTGAATCTGCAATGCGTGCAGGCCTTCACTCATTTGTTGCCCCAGGGCCTCCAGACCTCTAAGTCGGGCCCTGCCGCAAAGTAAGTAGGTAATAACCTCGCTCAAATCTAGTACAATATTTCTGAATTTCAATGAGAAAAGCACAGGGTTTTGAGTTTTTGGACAAATTGGTATATTTTAAAATTTGTGTGTTTAACTAACAAATAAGTTTGTAATTTTTTAACTTTGACAAATAATTTTGCAACTTTTTAACTGTGCGGATTGTTGTCAGAGGGCCCAACTTATAACTAAAATGCTGTGATTTCCACAGTACCGTAGTAAGTACGTAAACAACCTCTCATCAATATTGCTTAAGATCTCCTGCATTTAAAAAGTCACCAATACTACAACTCCGTCTTACATCCAATTGACATCAGTAGACTTGGGGGTTGGCTCTGTCTAAACCTTTGTTGATTTGAATTCGAACTTAGCGACAAGCCTCTTAAATGCCTCCCCCCAACTTGAACTTATCAACCCCCCCCCCCCCTGTCACACTGTCTGTAGGTATTCACATTCAAAAAATACCAACACCACTCTCCATGACTGCTTTGATTTGCTTTTTCAAATTACTTCTCGTTGTATGTGACAGATTCAAAACAAGCAGCTTCCTATCGCCTTTACAAAGTATTCAATAAACATATCTCTCCTTGAATGAGACTTCTTAAGCTCTTAATCGGGGATTTTCTTTTTGATATACTTTCAATGGGAAATTTTATTTATCGTCTACACGTCTTAAAACTTTGAAAAAACATTTTCGGGTACTAAAACAAAAAATTTATTTCAATATAACCGTCTGGAAAAGTGACTTTCGTTATTAGCGCCAGGGGGACAACAACAGACCTTATGGGTCTCCAACTACCCGGGAAAAAAACTTCTTGAAGTATGACATCGAATATGACTCGCTATGACAATAAAAACTTGTTACACTCTTTATGCGCGAGACTGTTGTCTTTATGGCTGTTTTATCGCTCCTGACTTCACATATTTGTCTCGGCGAATATGTTGAGCCGTCTTATGGTTATAAAATCCTTTGTACGTTCTTTTACACTCTGTCCGATGCAGTTTATGTGTCATTTTAAAGGATGAAACTTTTACCAACCAACTGGGGGACTGGACTGAGTTGGGACACAAGAGAGAAAAGCAGAGCAACACCTATTGACCTGAAGGACATCTTGTCGTAAAAGAAAAAATGTCGTAAACTTGAGCTGAAACTGAGGTTGGTTTGCTTTGAAGTAACTTTTTGTTATATTTTTATTTTTCAAAGTGAAGTATCTCTTGTTCTTCAGTTCATTGACATCGGCTACTAATTTTGTTTGCAAATGGCATCTTAGTTTGTAGCAACTTTGACAAACATCCGAAAGTAAAACTGTCATTGCAGAGCTTCGTTTTCAATTAACCGTTCTGACTTGGCTTAAAATTGCAGATCCGTAGGCTATACGACAAACCTGTAGCGCCTACAATTCATTTATTTATTATAGTGGTTAGTGGGCTAAATAACTGAGCGAGGGGTGCCCGGTTGAACCCCCGAAAAAACACAAAATACACCTTATAATGTTTTTTTAACTGCGATGAGTCTGTCATCCTTCTTTTGCTACAAAACTTCATACAATTTCAAGCTTTCCATTCGTCCCAAAAATTTAAAACCCTACAAAATCGAAGAGCCCTGCGACTCTAATATTTGGGGTTAGGTTGGTTCGTTTTTTTTTACCGCGAACCATTTGAAGTTCATGTGGAATTGTGAACGCTTCGTCGCGAATGTATAAATGTGTCGTGGAACATAAATTATGTTCTCTTTCCACCTTCGATGCATTGTTCTTGAAGGCCGCTTTCAACTAGTGGGGTTTTGAGAATAGTGCCCCTACCCATAGTAACTTCCTAGGGGAAATTTGCTTAGAATAATGATGCACATCGGCGAATTCTGGGCGAAAAGGTGTACGATATGATGACAGATCCTAGCGCTTAATAGTTGAATGAGTCCCCTTTGGATCCATCTCCATTGATGGAGTGCTAGTAATGCTAGTAGCCAACTTCACGTTGGTTCCAACAATAGCGCTAGCTCTCGTATTTCATTGCGGAATAAATTGGAAACTCGCACTTTTTTCAGATTTCTATTTACATCTGACATCCATCCTGACAATCAGAAGGATTTATTAATCCAAAATGTATTTGAAATATACGCCAAAGTGATTGGCAATTCAACTCACGCCCAAAAGATGGCTCTAGCATTCTATGGAGAAATCCAAGATAGTTGTCATTTTGTTTCACTTCTTTTTCGCATGGAACCATGAGCGCTGGTTCTGTTAACGTCATTTTGTATGGAACTGACACTTCACTAGCAGTCCATGTATAGTATGTCAATGCCTATCTCATTAAAACTAACAGCTCCGCCAGATGACAGATAATGTAACCTCTGAACAATTTTGACAACTTTTCGAAGCTGTCGCAAAGTTTTGAACTGTCAAATTTAAAGGCCATTAACAAAATTGTGATGTTTAAGGAATTGTAGAGAAATTCTCCCAAGAATTGTCAAGGATATACTGATATAAATATTTCAATTTCGTCAATATTTGACAGAATATTTTGACACATATTTCTAATTGGTAAAGTTATAATGAGGCTTTGTAAAAAAAATTAGGGCAATTTTTATCAAGCTTTAAACGTCGGCTAATCTTGATATCTATTCGTTTCCTTTGCAGCTTGCGCCTCCTATTGACTGGGACGTCGAAGGTTGACTAAAAAAGTCTGTCCAGGAACCCACCGCAGAGTAAATAAATTGAGAATTTCTTGGCCTTTTTTTATTAACATTGATATGGTTGTGAGTGAATCAATGGATTTAAAGATCACTTGACTAGGTGTGCTCAAATTTGTGAAATGACCGAATATCGAAGCTCTCGCTTATCGGGTCCTCCCCTGACTATTTTTCGGTTTAAAAATTTGTCGAATTTCTGTAAAAATTCTCTAAAATCGGAGCCGATTTGTATCAGATTCGGTCAGAAACATGTTTATGCGCATCGGACAAAGGTTTGAGCTACTTAGCTATTTTTTTTGACATGTAAGTTCGATCAAAGCATCCTATAGACTAGATGATCTTTAAACTCCAGCTTTAAGCTAGGTTTTTGGGCTACAAACGCAGAGTAGAGCCTATACTTATAACAAAATTTAAGTTTAAAGAACTTTTCGCTTACATAGAGAAGCTTTTCTTAGGTGAAGCTTGAGACGTCCGGTCCCCTGGTTGTTTGCTAAAGACAAAATCTTGGATCGGTGGGCATATCTATCGGACATACCACACCCAACTACCTGCAAAATCATTTACTTTGAGGTCCCTTAAAATAAATTATGGCCGTTCTTCACATGCATTCCATAAATTCCATAAGTCGTCATAACAAACGATTGCTTTAGCGCCGCGCCTATTAAGCCCACATACCTCGCCTTCATTAGGGAATTTGTATAAGCGATGAAGATATCCCATGAGCTAATTATTATGGTCCCGGATAAAGTGGGGCAAGCCATAAATCTCTCTATCGGAAGCAAGAGCTGTTACCACTGTTCTTCTTTGCTATAACGTCGAGATTCCATGCGGCATCCTTCCTCCATCATATCTCGTCGTTTTTATTCTTTATGATAAATTATGCCTTCCTTAGTCATTATTTAACCATTCGTTGGTCATGATGCTGTTCCCAGTTTTCTGATTAATACTCCCCACGCTATTATCTCGGCTGCTGCTTGCGGGCGACTGTCTTACCCACCATACCAACACACACGTACGAGCAAGGAGTCTGGAGAGAGAGTAAATTCGAGGAAAATGTTGGAAATTCACTTTGTGATTCCGCATACCGGACCCGATAGCATCTACACATAGGTATCCAATGCGGGATGGAAGACTTTTCAGGAAACCATAGTTAACAAGGTGTAGTGTTTTACCATGAAATTGCGGTGATGTTTCTGGCTTGTTCTTTCGACGTACAACACATATCTGGTGCTTGTTTGATTTTTGGGTTCTTGCAAATCTGCATCGTCCTTTATAGCGATGGACTGTGGACTTGGTGCGGCAAAGAACGTAACGACCTTTAAACGTGACATTGTTTTTTGGACAGAGCGACATTCTTTCGAATTAAATTCGGATATAAGTACACATCCAATATGTGTACAATGTACATGCCCATTCAAAGGAAGACGTTGTTATCCGTGCGAGCGAAGAGAAATCGTAAAATTTGATCGTCCTCACAGCGTGTGTCAATAAAACCGCAGTACGTCAGGAAATTAGATACCCCGACCCCCGACAAGCGGCAACATTCCATAGCGAGTACATCAAGAGTGCTGTCGAAATATCCCAATTCGATTGGATTTCTAATTGGGATACTATATCGTCCTTCAGCCCCTGGCACTGGCAGTGTGCGATTATTTTTTTCCCTCGTTTGCCCACATAAAGGAGCAATTTCTGGATATTACTCTCATATCCGGTTATTGAAGGACATACACCACACATTTCCCAATAGAGTGACAATGCCGCCTCGTTAAATAAAGTACAGCAATTATATGGCAGAGGACTGTTACAAGTTAATAAAATCGTATGTCCTTAGTGTACCTGTAGATGGATATTGAATACATAGAGTGGTACTGTCCAAATTTGCAGTTATTTCCGGTGAGAGATAATAAAAATGAAGCCCGGAAGTTTAACGTTGCTGCCATTGGGTGTTGTAACTCAATCGATGACCTTCATCGGATATGGGGGATTAAAGGAGGACTCAACAAATTTGATTGGGTTCCTTCGGTAGGAGATAATGTGGTTTCGAAAGGATTTTTTGTGGATTTTATGGACGAATTCGGTTTGAATACTGGAGTAGCTGTGGAATGTGAACTGGAAAAAGGTCTTTCGATCTGTCTTGAAAAAGTTGTTTAGATTTGTCTGGAACAAAAAAAAATTGTTTAGATTTGTCTGGAATATGAAAAATTAGTCCAGATCTGTCTCTAACCCGAAAAAGTTGTTAAAACTTGACCGGGACATGAACAAGTTTTTCAGACTAGACTCAGATAAAACATTTTCTCTACTTTAGACAGGGTAGAGTTCTAAAATTTGGGCCGAAAACGTTCAGTTTTGACTCGGACTTCCATTTTTTTCGCTTTTCGACTTGGTGGGGAATAAAAATTGTCAATTTGGCCAGAATTAAATTTGTAACCATCTGTTGGTTTGTTTTTATTAATAGCATCTTATAGAGAGTTGACTGAATTTTTAAAAACGCTAAATGCCAGATCGCGAAAAAAATATGCTAAAATGTATGAAGCTTCATAAAAAAATTCTTTTTGGTT
This sequence comes from Cheilosia pagana, assembly GCA_936431705.1. Classification (NCBI taxonomy): domain Eukaryota; kingdom Metazoa; phylum Arthropoda; class Insecta; order Diptera; family Syrphidae; genus Cheilosia; species Cheilosia pagana. Next base: position 6,919,064 of record OW386169.1, read on the forward strand.
CTTCAGCTTTATAAAAAAATTCCAAACCAAAAGGAAGTAGATTTTCTTAACACTTTCAAAAAAAAAATTAAATAAAAATGATTTCCAAGGCCGGAAACAATTTAAAACAAATATAAAATCACGTTTAAAAGCCCAACTTGTATTTCTTTTGAAAAATCAGCTTTAAACATTAAAAAACAAGACTCTGATAAGGCAACCCATTCCAGTTCCTTTTAAATTCCTTCAGTGCGGGATCATGTACCTCTAGTTTAGTACTAAAGGGCAATGGCGTGGCGTCAATATAACCCGATTTCTACCGACTTCCCTTTTTAAATTTCCCCCAGTCAACACTATCTACCAAAAACCAAATATGTACATTAATACATTAAAGATGAAACCATGGCAAACGAATTCGATATTTACAAAATGGTACACACAAGTAAGCCATCAAATAAAATATTGTTTTCGTTTATCGTCATCCTCATCATCTTCACGACAAAGCGAACTGCCAAGGTTAGGTAATCCCAAATAATTATGGCGAGTTATTAAAGCTCTTACTGTATAGTTGACGATTGTTTTTATCTCTTTGTTTCTTATGTGAGCACTGTGCTTGACACCTCTTTGTTCAACGCCCACTTGTTAAAAATAACGCACTTTTCTTCGAGTTAATTTTGCTTCGACTTCCCATTTTAAAATATTCACTGGTAAAGGGTGTCCCATAATTCACGCAAATTTTGAATTTTGCGCCATTTAATAGTACAGTGATGCTAATGGGTTAGTAAAAATGGAGCGCTATACGAAAGAACAACGCATTTGCATTTTTGAGCAATATTGAAGCTCTGTCCGGAATTTTTCGAAAAAAAATCATCTTCAGTGATGAAGCTCATTTTCATCTTGATAGCTTCGTTAGTCGTCAAAATTGTCGCATTTGGGGTTCAGAAAATCCACGAGTAGTTGTTGAGAAACAAATGTGACTTTTCGTGGTGGGGATTTTGGGCTGGAGTCACTATCGGACCATTCTTATTCGAAAGTGTGACAGTAGAAATTAATGGTGTTCGTTAGCGTGACCAACTTTTAAGTGCGTAAATAAAAAGATATGGATGTGACCAACATGTGCCAACATACAGCAAAATCTGACTAAAATTCCCTCGCTGGAAGGCATGACCAAAATTTCAATAAAATTAAAGAAGAACCAAAAATTTAATTTTTGCAAAAAATGCTTTTTAGACTTTGAAAGACATTAAAAATTCTAAAATGGCATCACTGATTTACAGTGGCTTTTCTAGCCTTTTTTGCTTCGGGGAGCTTGAATGAAAAGTATTTCTTCAACCATCTGTGGAATATGGAATCAGTTCTCGATTCGTGAGGAGGTCGAAAGTGTCTACGAAAATGCATAAGAAAACAAGGCGCCGCCTGAAGAGGACGAATACATAATTTCACACTTTCATAGGAATTAAATATCTTCAATGTTGCATTAAAAAGGACCCTCTAAGGATACAGTAAACAACTGAGGCATATGATTTCTGAACATATGTACTCGTACGTTTGGAGTGCTCTTCAATCGGTTAATGTAGTGGATCAGCTTTAAAATTATACTGCACAAGCTTCAAGCTGGTTTAATGCCCTTTTGAAAATTTCCAAACTGCATTTGACTCTTTTGAAGTGCAGGATGCTCCCCTTGAGGCAGAGTCAGAGTCAGAGGTATTTAAAAAGCAAACTTGAGCAAGTAAACCTCTACTTACCAGAGGTCAAACACGCACTAAAAAGCGTATAATAATTTTGCGTCGATCTGTTAAGGGGCCAGTTGTCTTCCAAATTTGTCTGAGAAGACCTCTTTAAAAGCTTTCTTGCAGAATATATTTTCTATGTGTGGCTTTTGACTCGATAGTATATCCTGTAGCTTCTATGAAAGAGTGATTAACTTTTTGTTTTTTGATCTAGTTCTAGAGCTAAAAAACGAAACTTGATCTCCCACGCAGCACTTTGTCCAGTATGACGTTCAAAAGAACTGGGTAACTGACCCCTCTGTCTAAGATCTTTGTGATCAAGACTTTAAGAAAATAAATCGCCTCCGAGGGCGTCGAGTGTGGCCCTTCCCACAGAGTCACTACAAATGACCTGTCTTGCTGAAAGTGCGCCTCATCGAAGACCATTTCAATGGTGTTTTTTTCACTTAACCAAGGTGCCCCTCAGTAGTTTTTTAGGGAGGAAGTACATTTCATACGTCATGACTCTATATCCATGCTGTTGAGTAGTAACCTCGATATCAGAGCTACACAACATGCCAGCTGTCATATCCGACACAGCCGTTTAAAAGGGGGACTCATTCCCACTACTAAATTGGTTGCTTCCACTCCTCCCTCAGTGAAAGTTGGGTAGGTTACTCCGCTCTGCATAAATAAACATTGCCAATCGCATGAACATTATATGGAGCTCGAGTTGCGCTTCCATTTTGCTCATATATAAATCACGACACCGTGGTTAATTCAAACAAATATGCTGCCAGGTTGCCAATGTATGGATCTGTTGTGATAGACCTAGATATATTGACTTGGAAGGTATGCCAATGCCAGATATGGGCAAACAACTGTCTCGGCATCCATTTGTTTCTAAAATTAAAATATACTCGCATATCAGTGCAGGAGATCGGCATTCGTGACTTGTGCCTATTAAAGAGACCGAATGACATGCAATGATGGGCAACTCCATTTAAATATAGACTAAGGACTCAGATTACGTAAGGGACTATTAGTGGCATCGGCGCTTGGCTTTAATTACCCCCGTCCTTTCACAGAAAGATTGCGCCAAACACGATATAGATAGAGAGCAAATGGGGGGTTGTCCTTGAGTTGAGTCTCTTAACCCAGCTACAATCACACGCTGCCATCTTTTTGTGCAATCAATTTCTCGAGCTTTACACCATCGAATCGAAATTAAATTCCTCCACAAGTACTCGCATGGGAAACAAGGATTAAATTAAAAACGAGATAACACGAATGTGTGCAGTAGCAAATAATCTAATACGAATGCCATGTCAGAGCAGCATCAGAGAGAACAAGGAACTCCTGTAACAGGGCAAAAAGAAACCGAACCCAGTCGCAAGTCCGACCGAAAAGATTGATTTTAGCACGTTTTTCTATTACAGCTGCAGCTCTGGCCCCGGACGCGGACGGAGATGAACTTTAACTTGGGGCCAACAGATGATATATGGACTACATGTATCTGGGGATGCATGCACACAGCGCAATGAATTGTGTGTTCTCCTCTGGTGCTGCGAGGTTCATATATATATAGATCCTTTTAACGATACTTTCCTAAAGACATAGTAAAGGGGCGAGTGTGTGTACCCTTTAGCACATGCCACTGCAATAAGCAACGCATCTGGAATATGAATTTGCTTATTTGCAGGATTTGAATGATTTTTCTCGTTTCTGTGTTGTTTTTTTTTTTGGTTTCTCGTTGCTCGTCCTCGAAAAAGAGGAATCATGTGCGAAAATGAATTTTTATAATGAAAACAGAAATTCACAATTTGATTGAGTGCATTGTGGAGTGGAAAAAATTGCTCGCACATATACAGAGTCCTTGAACGGGTTATTTTTTTTGGGTTTCTTTTTTAATTGAAAAAGGCGAGAGATATGAATTTATGAGTTTTTAAATAAAATGCCCCTTCGAAAAGCGTGCCGGGATGAGAAGAGGTCGTCGGCTGAGAAAAAGGTCCTTGGAAGCGGCTTGTAATTGAAGTGAAATCATTTATTTATTTGACACCACCGAAAAATGATACATTGGAGAGCAGAGTAAAGGTGGAGAAAAATACTTTTCTTTTTATGGAGGAAACTGACAAGTTGAGATCGATTAGAATGACATTTATTGACATTAAAGAGTAAATTGATGAAGACAGACCGTAGTTTGTACGAGAGTGGAATTTCTTTCTTAAATATATTTAATTGAACTACATTTATACGGAAGAATACTCGAAGTGGACTGAGCGTTCATGTTTAAAAGGAACGTTTCAAGTACCTGCTGTCAAAGGAGGTTTAAAATAAATATATTTTCAACAGATTCGCACGCCATTCTCCCGCTATAAACGGTGTAAAAGGGCAAACTCAATACCCATTTCAATTAGTCAAATTAAAACCGACTATATATACAGGGTGGCGCATAAGTAGTGGTATGATTTAATGGAAGAGCTTTTCGCTAAAAAATCGAATAACTTTTGGATCTATATGTCGAAAACGGTCCATACAATTGTAACAAAAATGCATTTCTAAGATAGTATGGTCATTCCCAACTGGATAGCAAACTCAGTTTTTCTCAACCTTATTGAACAATGGATTTTTGAAAAAAGGCATATTTTGAAAATTAGGTTTTTTTTAGTTTTCTTAAAAACGACTTGAACGATTTTTACTAAAATTTAAATTTAAGCTTATGTAGGCTAGTTTTACGTCGTTGCATACTCAGTTTTCCGCTAAAAAATCTAATAATGGTTCTTTTGAAAATTGGACTTATGTCGAAAACAGTCCATACGATTGTAACAAAAATGCAATTCTTAGGTAACATGGTCGTGTCTATCTTAATAGCAAACTTATTTCTTCTCTAAATTATGGTTCAATGGATTTTTGAAAAGAAGGCATATTTTGAAAATTGGTTTTCTCTGATTTATGTGAAAACGACTCAAACGGTTCTTACGAAAATGCATATTTGGAGTAAAATTTATGTTCTCAAAATTATTGCGTCCTTTATTTTCAATTCGAATCAACGAAAACGCTGTTTTTGAAAACTATATACCTCGAAAACGCCATTTTCGATTTCGAAACAACTTTATAAACCAAGTAATGCTTACATACTGAACCATACCTTATACTCAGCTCTCAGCTCAAAAATTGAGCAAGAGTATTTTTCAAACAGAACATTGCAAATGTATGAATAACATTTTAATTCTTTTAATTTGAAATAAAATGTTTTCAAACGCCCTGAAAAAATCACTTGATATGCAAATTTAACAAAAATCTTCGTAGCAATTGCCTCAAGATTTATATTCAAAACAAAGCGACCAAGGTAAACTTACAAAACATTTTTAATTTTATAATTAAACATAAAATGCAAAAGGGTGTCGCAATACTATCCGTCAGTCCGTCTGCGTTAAAAATGTAGTTACCTATAGTTTACTTGAAAACGGCTCTAACGATTTCAACTAAAATTTATATTTCAGCTTAAATAGGTGGGGTTTCCAATATTTTTTACTATTTTGTGCACATAATTTTCCGAAAACAGCTCAAGGACAATATCCGAGAAGAAGTGAGGGCGCTGGGACCCGAAATTCTAAAAAAAGTGATGGAAAATGCTCCTAAATTGCACTTTCGGTCGAAGGAAACATTGGACACCATTTGAGGGATATCGTCTTCAAAACATAATATTTCTAAGCTTAATCTAAATTAAAATAAATACCAAAATTAAATAAAATCAGAAAATATAGTTATTCATTGAATAAATAATATTAGCGTCACTTATGCGCCACCCTGTATTACACTTTAAACCGCGCTATCAACAGCATTCCAATTTTTTCTAATAACGATTTTGTGACATTGAAACATTAATCTCTACTTACTCAATAAAACAAATTAACGCGAACATAAAAAACAACCGAATGTGGTTTTTCAATTATTTAATTAATAAAAAAAAATACACAAAGTATTCGTAAAATATATTCAATAATGTTTACCGCATTGAAAAGTGATTTAGCACTCTCTCACAGCCTGTTACATATGCCAGTTGAATAATCAAGCGATATTAATGGACAGACATCAAGTACGTTAATCATTACACGATTGTTTGTTTTATTATTATTTTTTGCTTTTAAATAAACAACACTGATATTAAAAATACAAATTCATGTCAGCAAGCACGCTTGATGGGGGGAAAGGGTTTTATTTTTTTTTATTTTTTAACTGCGGTCAGTTATACCGAGTTTATTTTGTTTAATGCAGATTTGTACGTTAAACAAATCCTTATAAAAGCAATACTAAAAATTATCTATTTACATTCGATTTGCAAACTAGCAGCCTGATTATATATATTTTTTTCTGAGCAAAATCGGATTTGAATTCAAATTAGGATTTCTATTAAATAATTCATTGTTTGGCGTAATTAGTGTCTCTAATGTCTGTAGGTTGCGAATAAATCACTCGCGATTAAATCCGTTGAATAACACCTATCCGGATGTACATTGTGTCAGCGAATTTGTGTACGCGGTGAGGCGATGTTTCAACGGCATGCTTTTGTGCGGGTATTATCATTAAAATTATAAAAGCACTGAATTAAATTAAGGATAATGGCAATTGATTGAAACTAAGAGACCAAAATTTGCTACATTATAAACTAATTGCATTGTGTTCTGCTTAAGCCACCAAATATCACATATTAAATATTCTAATAGCTTAAATTTAATGTGCGGTGTGCGGCATGGGAAAAGTCCAAAATTTGTCAGCCCAATCCCAGGTTGGCACATTTTATTCAAAAAAATATCGTTTGGAAGGAAGACTTGGCGAAAACTTAGACACCCTGTTTCCCATCAAATTCGTCACCCCTGCTGCCTACACTCCAAGCAATTATCAGCCCACAAGTTTTCTGACATTTTTACCAGCCTAGCGTCCACTTTACGTTCCACAATCCAATTCAAATACACATACACAAAAGTGCAATCCTCTAACAGACAAATGACCGCCTCGCCTGAACAAATTATGTACAACGACGACGGATCTGGGCGAATAAAGAAAACAAAGAAAAAACAATAAACCACTCGACAAATATCCCATAGTGGAAAAGTTTTCCCATTTTCAATACCTTCTGGCATATCCTGCCTGTGAATAACTTTACGATTGTTGTGCCTTCACACTTTGTTCTCGGGCTCCGGCTCTTTCATCTAAGGATGCAAATTCTTTCTTTTTCTTTTTTTTTATCGCCCACAGAATGAGACCGATTGGCGAGAGTTTTATTACAGCCAACTCTCTGGCCAGGAAATGATTCCCTCTCACAACCGCAATCCATCTTAATAGTTTCGCAATAGATTTCATTTTCAATTTCAAACGCGGCTCCCCCTATCTTGACCGCAATCCTTCGGAGGAGAACAAATATTCACTCCACGTGTTTTTTTTCCATCCAGATTTCAGACTCCTTCTGTTTTGCAAGTTAGTTGCTGTTCAGCGCTGAGAGCTGAAAGTCAATTTGAACTTTTTAATGAGATTTATTGCATATCCTTTGTCGATACTCTGGAGTAGCACAATATTAACTTTTTTTTTTTTTCTAAAAGGCTATCGATGATGGGATGGAGTGAAATATCTACTTTACCGCGGTAGACTGTCCGTATCGTGTTGACATTTTAAGACGGAAGTTAGTGAGATAATTATGCCATGTCACTTTGTGTCAAAGGATAAATTGCCACTTCTTTGATGAGTCGACTTTGGCCTCTGCCGGAGAGAGGCTGTGTAATTAAAATGGTAAGTTGAGGAAAACGCAAGTGGGAATCTACATCCAGCCAGATGGGATCAGACTATGGGCTTCGGGGGGGAGAAAGCGATTTTGATTGTAATTATCTCTTAAGTGGAAGTAGGGGATTTAAACAGCTGTCCGATTTTCGTTTTCCCGCCTGAAGGGTGGATTTACATAATAGACTTGAGATGGTCTTACAGAAAACAGGCAGTACTCGTCTTAAATAATTTGAAGGACTTAATTAAGAAGACATCCCCTCGTTTGGAATTGTTCTAAACGATTTTTGATTTTGCAACAAACTTACTTGACTTATGTGGCGGTCGAGGGCGAGGGGTTGTCCTTAAGGTAAGTTTCCTGGAAGTTGTTTCGACATCCAGTTCAAATCGCCTTTCTCCTGTAATTTGACTTGAAGTCATAAAGACCCCAAGGCATTTAGCCGTTGTTAGTTGGAATTTGTTGAAATAAATGAAGCCGGTATAGAAACCAAATAAAAAAAGAAAATAAAGAGATCTAACGAAAAATTTAAATTCATCTGAAATCGTGAGGACGTTTAGGACGGTTTGGGATTTTTTTTTTGAGAACCGAGTCTTCGTTCCATATATTTTAATTGGCCAAATACTAGACGCACTTCAAAAGTCACACGTGGGTATTAAATAGAAACTTTAAATAAAGCTTAAGCCTACTTCCATCTCCATGTCGAATTTGTGAAACAATGGGAACAGAAAACAAAAAGCATGCTTTCATTCCTCATTTTTTGGCTTCAATGCCGGTTAAAAAAAAAACATGGAATGAATTCCCTGGAATAGGGGGGAAATTAGGTGCCAATTGATTATTATTAAAAACGGATAGAACTGCATTCAATCGCAGGAAGTGTTACAAAAATGTTAAATAAAATATTTGCTTTCTATTGTATCCCACAGAATATAATCTCTGACAATAAACCTTTTAGATCGTATGACTTTCGGAGGTTTGCAGACAATTCAAACTTTGAGTTTATTTATAGCAGTCCTTGATGTTTTTATATTTATTTATTTATTTATTTATTTTAGATATCCAAGGTCGAATGGTCTGGCAGTTCATATTACAAAATCAATACTTTAAAATACTTAAAAATTAATCAAATTAATCCGAGGGTAGTCTAAAAGAAGCTCTTTTAGGGTAAAGGAGAACACCAATCCCAGGAATTGGGTATTTACCACCGGAAATGCAAATGAACAGTACTTTAAGGACCTTGCTTCCGCATTTTGTACCAAAAATTTCTTCTAACGTGCAGGTATTTTTTGAACAACCCTTTGATAAATAATAATCCAAATCGACCCGGTAACGAAATTATTTTTAAGAAAGGAGAGAATGTACGAATGATGTGGATTTTAATGATTTCAAATATTTGTTTTCGTTTTCGAAGAAAGGAAATTTACTTTTCACTAAATGACTAACTTTTCTTCCAAAGATTTATTGTATTTTGAAGAGGAAATTGAACATAAAACGTCAAAGAATTGGCCCATTGTGACACCACAGGATCTAATGATCTCAAACTACCCGTTGAACCAACAGGAGCTCAAAGTAAAGCGACGGAGGCGATTGATATTAATAATGTCGAGTTCACCAAGATTATCAAAGAAGTATTCTCCGAGATGTAATCTTCTTCGAGTAGAAAGAGCAGGACAGGTGCATAGGAGGTGAAGAATGGACTCTTCCTCCTCCTCATCCATGCAACTTCCGCAGAAGTCATTAGCGGGAAGACCCAGCCTGAGGGCATGTCTGCCTATTAAGCAGTGCCCCGTGATCACACCTACTAGGGTGCTTAGGTATGTCGGATCTCTTTAATCTTATAAGAGTGCTGGAGCGCTTGAGATCCAGCCTGGGCCAAGTTTGTTTCGTGATAGAGCAAGTGGTGCAGTTTGCCCACCTGCGGTTAGTAGCGTTTTTCGCGTTTTGTTTGATAAGAAGTTGGCATGTAGCGAGAGGCATGCAGAGATTCTCCTTTTCCGGTAGAATCGAGGCAGTTGTGCCATGTCTGGCGAGTTCGTCGGCCGTACAGTTGCCTGGAATGTCCCTATGGCCCGGCACCCAGATAAGGTGAATTTTGAATTGTTCCGCCATCTCGTTGGGAGATAGGCGGCAATTGAGGGCAGTCTTAGAGTTAAAGGTGACCGATTTCAAGGATTTAATCGTCGTTTCAAAGTGTTTGTTGAACTGAAGTTGAGGGAGGGTGTAATCAGTGTCTTTTGGTATACATCCTATTTTATTCAGAATGGACGAGTGGCCAGTTTGTCTGCTGGTCCACAGATGAAATGAATTGCCTTCAAGCGGGTTGCCGCGTTTGCTGCCACCTGTCTACAATAGATATCTAAAGGTAGCATATGGAATAAAATGTCCAGAGCAGCCGTTGGAGTGGTTCTGAGAGCTCCGCTAATACAGACACTTGCCGATCGTTGTACGCGACTGAGGCAGTTAAGGTGGATGGCCTTTTCAAGCGCCGACCACCAAACGATCACGCCGTACGTAAGTATAGGCCTTATGACCGATATGTAGAGCCAATGTGTAATGCGAAGCTGAAGCCCCCAGTTAATCGCTTGCAGAAAGGGAACAAGGAATACATAAAGCTGTCATTCTTCAAAAAGAAGGAAAATCTCGATTCAAGAATTGTTGTCGAAGACCATTTTAAGATGGATAAGTTTTTAATAAGATTTTCATATATTTTTTAAGCTTTTTTATTTTTAACTATTCCTATTTCACACACTTTTCAATTAATGTTCATATTGTTTCAAGATGTCTTATTAAAAATATGTGGCTTTCATATAGAAAATTCTAATAACAACGATATATAAATTGATTAATAATTTTAAGTAAGGTTCATCGAGGATTATCGATCACTAAATAAGTTACTCTGAATAGACTAAAATACCACCAAATTTTTGAAGTTTCAAGATCATATCTAATGCTCTCTCTATTGTTTTGACATGACTTTCTTCTTGGCTAAAAACCATAGAGACGTCTTATAACTTTTCTTCTATTTTGTGTGGTGGTTTTTGCTCTAAAAAAAACATCAAAATCAAGCTCAAGGTAAGTGGAAAGTAATTCTTAACTATTTGCATTCGCCTTTTTATATATAAGACTTGCTGACCCGGTAAACCTTGTTCCGGTTAGAATTGATTAAACTATGAATGTGCCTTTCGAAAGTTGAGCTCCTCCGTTGAAAGAGTGAAACCCTTTTGTAAACCTATTTGAATTAAGTAGCATTTTATTTGCCCTAAAAGCGAGTTAGTTGGAATTTGTAATTCAATAAAGAATGTGAAAATTAATTAGACAATCTGCCCTAGCGAGGTATCTGTCGGAACGGAAAATTCTCCGATTTTATACGATTCGGAGGATTTTTGCTTCGAAGTATTCTTCCGAACAGATATTCGGAATATTTTTCCGACATTTGGTAACGCATATCAGCAAATTGCGTTGAAGTGCATTTTTTTGTTAAATTTTTGACAGCTACGTTCCGATATCCTCCGACAGAAATCGGTTGCGGAATTTATTAACGATTTGTAGCGAAGCGTTTTTTTTTCCGAAGTCGAATACCTACATCGAATGTAAATTGAGTATGCGTTGCGGAGAGTTTTCCGTTCCGACGGATGCCTCGCTAGGGCCGAATGTCTTTTAAATAAAAATACAACAGATATCATTTTTGCAAGCTACCGGAACATTTTGTTGGTACCATCGCAAAGCTGATAAAATATGAATGAATGAAAACATCGTTTTTTGAAGTTTTCCATAAGAAAACAGATGAGTTGGTGAGCGAACTGGATTTTCAAAGATATGACAATTTTTATTTTTTTTTTACTTTTTCACAAATATTTTAAAGAAGAGCGACAAATTATTATATTCCATGGATTAATAATGAATACACGCTTTCTTGAGCTATCTCGCATAGTAGGTTTTAATCGGTATATATATTAAACAGTTTTTAAAATGTTTATTTTATTTATTTTAGGTTCAAAAAATTAACTTTTTACTTTTTGACACATTTAGAGAATAGCGATTGAAGTTTCTACTTTTTGATTTGATAGCTAATGAAAAGACTCTTCTTCTGATCTATTAGGCTTAGTAGAATTCGAACGGGATCTATTTTTTATTATTTTTTCAAAATTGTCGTTTTTGATACGTCTAAGTTTAATTTTTTTTAGATAATTAAGGAAAGATCGACAAAATATTCGAATTGATGGAGTAGTAGGCTATAAAATTACGCTTCTTTTGAGATATTTGGCGAAGTATTTTTTTTATTAATTTTTCCATAATTTTTTGCCTTTTTCCTGAAAAACAAAAGAGTTTTACTGCGAACTGGCAGTTACGAAAAACACTAAAAAGGCGATTGTGGACAAACGGCCTATCAAAATAAAAAAAATCATTTCAAAAGTCGAACCGGTAAGCTAGATCCGTCACAGAATCTACCACTTCCCGAAAAGCGGCAAAATCACGAATAGAGCAAATTCCAATGTGGCCGACTCAGCTTTACCCAATCTCTCAAAACTGTCCGAATGAAGAGTGTATTTTAAAAACCATCGGCAAACAGCAGGATTTTACAATGTGGAACAAATTTCACAACATCATTAACGTATAAAATAAATAAGAGTAAATACGACTGGGCCAATGCGACTTCCTTGTGGGACACCGGATGTTACCATGATTTCTTTGGATACCTTCCCTCGAAACTTTAAAAATTGGAATCTGTTTTTTAAATAAGATAATAGCCACTTAAGAGCTAAGAAAAACCCTACACATTCAAGTTTGAAAAGAAGAAGCTTGTGGTCAAACGCTTTGTTGAAATCAGGTGTAAATGACATCGACCTGATTGCTCTTAGATATCTCATTAATAACAAAGTTTTGTAAAAGGGAAAAGATTAGTAAAAATGCATCCCCCAAAGCCACTGATTGACCAGAGCAACTCCAACTGTCCCTAATCCAAAGCTCTACCCATCGCTACAGGCAATTACTCAAAAATGCCCTACCCCCCTTCGACCCATTTTGTTCGAACAATGTACAAACAATTAGCAACATGACAGAGTATAGCTTTTAAATCGCACCAAGGGTACGCTCTAATTGAGCGCTTGTTTCCAAAGTATTATCCCATAATTAGGGTGAAATCAATGTGTGCATTGTCCCTGAATAGGGTATTGTTACAAAACAATACGCGCCACATACATTGCTTCCATTTAAGCTAATGAAGCGACCGCATTTACTAATTCAAAACCGAGTTGATGGTAATGGAACTCCAATAAGGTGCACATTTTTAAGTAACCATCTACGCACAATGCGCCCGAGCACATATTGACAATGGCTAGATACTCATTGTCCCAACTAGAACAATGGACGCAAAGTGATGAGGGCATTTGAAAACAATACCCCTAGTCAGTGGGTACATAATCTTTCTCGGAAAGTGAATTTCGAGACTTTACTTGGAAAGTTTAAAATTTCATGAAAAACAAGTTCGGTTCGTGTTCATAACTTTAATCGTTCAAGTCCGGAGAATTTCATCTTTGCCAAGTATCTACATCGAATTGGAATCCAGCAGTTACATCCGTTTGATCAGCCAACGGCTATTTGAATCTATTTTCAGAGACCACTTGCAAACAGAGAGAGATTCAATTGAATTTCATTCGGTGTGTGGGTAGGGGGAGGTGGGCGATGAATCACAATCCGTAATCCGCAATCCGTATTGTTTTCCAAGTCAGGACAAGGTTTTTTTTTCGGTTACTGATACTGCATGGTTTACATGGAATTTTAAGCGGAAGTTTTTCGAGAAAAGCCAGATAGTTCGTCGAGAGGGAGTTGGTTTGTTTTATCGTTCAAGCTTCTGTTGAAGAATATGCCATACTCGACTTGGAGGCTGTGGGAGGTCGGCCGTCGGTGTGTCTTGATAATTTAGAGTGCTTAATGTCCGCCTTGGATTGCAGCGGCACCATTAGCTTTTTCGTCATCCTTTATTCGACTAAGTTACCCAATATTTGACCAACTTATTCACTGCTCCCCTGCCAAGTGCTGTTAAAATCGCTGGACCAAGACTTCTCAATGGTGTCCTGAGTTTTTTTTAGAGACTCTCCGTCAATCTCTGCTATGCGTCAAGAACCCATCCGTCACATCTGAATTGTAGCGATTCACTTCAATGAGGTTCGGTTTCATTCCATCTGTTGGCAGTTGGAAGTTTCCTATTTCGAGCTCCAGTTACCACCTTTCGTCAAGCTTTTTTCACAAAATTCGGGCTCTTTATGTCGGATTACACTTACTATTGATCTAAAATCCAATGAATATGACTGCTATCTAGGAAATACCTCTTAATCCTGAGGTCCCCGTCTAATTTCAATTTGGGAATCACTTGCCAACAAAAGTCAATCAGAGACCCTTCCCAGTTCCAAACTCCGGTAGACCCTTGCCACATAAAACAAAAAGAAGGACAAAAAGTCCTGAGCGACATCCGTCAGATGTCTCCGCACAATACCTACCGCACAATCTGTCACGTGTATCTCTGTGTGCCTTTCTATAAATAAATCCGAGACCCTCATCAATTGCAGAAAAGACGGTTCAATTCTCCATCTGCCAATATTAATGCCACATTTCCTTACACCATTTATATGGCAACAAATAGCTCCATAAAAGAGGCAATAGCATTACCAAAACAGAGTGAGAAAGCAAGTGAAAAAGGAAATGTGAAAGTGAATCCTTTTTCGGAAGAAACAACAACTGTAGGGTTAATACAAAATTTGACACTCAAAATGACAGCAGTCGAACTCGGTCTGTGGATCAATATGTTGTAAAGTTAGACGCCACATACCCAATGTCATGTTGCATAGTTTCGGGGAATTTAACTGGAAAAAAGTCAACTCTATTGCCACGCGTGTCACTGCGGTGGTATTTGTGCCGTTGACAAACTGAATTCAATTTGAATTCAAAACGATATGACACCACATAGGTGGCAGCTGGCAGCTGGGCGAATGTGGAGTGACTGGTAGATTTGTGTGGGCCGTTTGTTGTCATTTTCTGAATCAGGATCGCAATTTTTTATGAAAATATGGATGTGGAAATTGATGTGATGGACGAGTGGGGGCAAGTGGGTTTTTAATTTTTGTAATTAAAATTACAATTCGGGAAGAGTCTGTTTGCAATCAGTGTGGACAGGGGTGGCTGTGGTTCGTTTTGGGCCTTCCCCTAGTTGTCAGGGGCACTCAACTAACTTTTTCGTATATGTAGTAAGGGAAAGATATTGCATTCGTACACAATTTCGAACTCGAGATGTTAATTATTTCTGTACGTCTGTCCGTTGGTTCCTGAGGTCTACTGCCACTTAATGGTTTCAAACCAGTTTGATTTGTTCGAAAGTGTTGTACTTATCTCAAAAACGGTTCACACGATTATAACAAAAATTCATTCCTAAGGTAATATGGTCATTCCCAAGTGGATACCAAACTCAATTTTTCTCTAAATCATTGAACAATGGATTTTTGAAAAAAAACATATTTTTAAAAATTGGTTTTCTATAGTTTACTTGAAAACGACTCAAACGATTTGTACTATAATTTTTATTTAAACTTATGTAGGCTGAGTAAACGTCGCTGCATACTCAGTTTTCCCCTAAAAAATTGAATAATGGTAGTTTTGAAAATTGAACCTATGTCGAAAACGGTCTATACGATTGTAACAAAAACGCATTCATAAGGTTATATGGTAATTTCTAACTTGATAGTGAACTCAGTTTTTCTCTCAGTTATTGAACAATGGATTTTTGAAAAAATGCATATTTTGAAAATTTCGTTTTCTATAGTTTACTTGAAAACGACTTCAGAGATTTTTACTAAAATATATATTTAAGCTTATGTAGGCTATATTCCGCTAAAAAATTGAATAACGGTACTTTTGAAAATTGGACTTATCTCAAAAACCGATTTTAAACTCAAATTCATGACCACATTAATACCCAACTTGATAAAAAAACTGATCATACGTGCCCACTTAAAAAAAATATATATGTTTTTTTAAGTTTGGTGTTTTAAAGTTTATATTTCAAAACGGGGACAAAGATTTTGACCAACATTATTTATACTTGGAGTAAAATGGATTTTTTCAAAATGATTGCGTCCATCATTTTCGAGTAGAATCACCGAAAACTCTACTTTTAAAAAGTTTTCATATCTCGAAAACGCCATTTTTGAACTTTATAAAACTTTAAAAACCAAGTACCTAATGCCTACATCCTGAACAATACCTTATTCTCATGAATATTTTTCGCACTTAACAGTGCAACATTTGTTACTATTTTGACTGTATAATTTTACAAAAACCGCTCTAACGTAACGTATTCGTAAATAGTGCCTAAAGCGTTCTAACTGATTTTGCGAAAAAAGGCCTGTTATTCGTGCTTAAAACAGAAAATTTGGTCTGTAGTTTCAAGACCCTTAGTTAGTTGGATATATGGGTCCAGCCTCTTGGAAATAATATATCAATGGTTGTAGTTTGAGACGATATTCCAAGTCAATTCAAATGTTTAAGAAAGTTTGCATTCTACAAAAAAGCTTCACAAATTCCCTTAACAAAATCAATATGCACGTCCACGGATACTACCCTTGAAACTGTAGCACAAAAATCGATATCTTGAGGAGGACCGTAAACGAGTTTTAACTTTACCAAATAGCTAAAAAGACCTGGGTTATTTCACTCCTAAAGCATAGACTCCGATTACAGGAATTACAAATTCATCAGGCCAATACTTCGTCCATTACACGGGTGCTGGTTCGTCCAATATCGACTGTGTTAATGACCTGTTTAAAGTAGGTGGGCCTCCCAGTAACTAAACTATGTATTATTAATCGATTTAAAGTTGGGTCACTGAAGTAGGCAGTCTATTCGAAAGACATTCTCCTGACCGATAATTTAATTAGATTACCGTGAATTAGGTTAGCCTGTTGATGGTTCATAGTATCCTCCGGCGGAGACTCTACCATTACACACGATCCAACGACACAAAGTGGACTGTATATAGATAAGAACTCAAATTGATTTCAGATCAAAGTTCTACTTAACATAAAGACACCCTGTCGCCATCGCACACACTGACACGGTATGATGGCAGACGCTTGTAATACGCCAAAACGGAGAGGGAAGTAACCTAAAACCGTAAAAAAAAAGGTTTTTCGCAATCGCTTGATCTAATAATGGCGTTGGAAATAATACCACCAGGCCAACGAAGAAGTTAGCAAGTCGAAAGGAGTCTTTTCTTTTTTTTTTTAAGCAAAGCAAGTCGAATAGGGTATTAAAGTCAATGGCGGAAACAATGCGAGTACTCGTCGTACTGCCATGCCATGTTGAGTCTGTTGTCTAGAGAACATGGCGTGTCATAAAAGGGTTGATTTCAGTCGCAACCTGGCGATTGCTTAAATTATCTGAAAAAACTGTGATTACTGTTTTGCAGCGAGTTTCTTACGTATACAGTCCCTGAAAGTAGTTGGGTGTATTTCGAATGAGGTCAATGGAGTTTTTGTGTAGAGTTTCATATTTCTATGACTGAATTTAATCGCCGTGTACGATGATGTCGTGCAAAAAGGTATAACACTTTTGCGATTCACTCGATAAGTGGCGAATTCAGATGTAACGTCACTTAAAAATCAGGTCGAATGTACATGTACAACTGACCTGGCTAGGGACTTTGAGGTGTTTAAAATGAAATTTTGTTACATGTTCTATGAAGTTACGAACAGGAACACTTAATCCACAAAGTCAAATTTAACTGCTTAATTTTCAGGCACACTGCAGGCTGGGGTCGCTGGAATAATTTGCCGTGGATCAAATGTCCATTTATGTTTTTTAACTGCTTTTAGCAGAATTGGTAATGAGGGTCAATGAATTTCATCGACAGTCAAGCGAACCACGACCATTTTATTTAAATGTACAGCTCATCTACGATGAAGGGACATCTCATCCACATTCCATTTTTGCGCTGGCTTTGACTTTTGAGGGAACACTTTGGACTACACTGGATGAAATTCAAAAATATATAAAAAAAACCACTGAAATAATGGTGGACGAAGTGTCAGAAAGATCAGGGGAACGAATCGCCACATACCCGTGGAAGAGTACCAAGTGATGGAATTTCTGTCCATTTCGTACCTAAATCTAAATAATTTTGTAACGTGATGCTATTGGCCTGAAGTTTGTCTATTTCGTAGATAAGTTCCATAGGTATGGGTCAACTATAAGGCTTAGATCAACTGCATAACTGCCGTGGATCAGTTGTCTCTATTTTTTTAAATAAACTTTAATGCAACTAAAATTAAATTTTACTTCAAGAATTGAACGAAGCAGAATAAGTATAGAAGCGACGGCTTGTAAGGATGAAGAGAAAAATTATCAATTCAGCGCAGGTTTGAAGAAGTCCTTTTTTGTTGCTTCAAAAGGAGGAACCTTCGTAGTGGACAAATTCTCCTACGATTGACGTAAAAACTGCTTGTCAGATTTCGAATTAAATTTTTTTTAAGTGCTTTCTAAGGCTCCGAGAAACTTTTGGGCTATTTATTTTAGCCACGCCTACTTTTCGGGGGCGTTTTGGACCAAAATACAAATTTCAATAAAAAAATACAAGTCAGGTTATTTTAAAGGGCAGATTGTAAATGAAGAGGAGAACTAAACAGCTTGGGAAAGATGCATTCTTATAAAGGCAAAAATTGTTTATTTAAGGAAAAGCTCCTTGACAAATTCGTCTCAAAAGAACGGCGCTCCCAGCTATATTTTTAAATTGTCCATAGTTTTCATGACAAATTTAAAGAGGACTAGAAGAAACTTGCCAAACCCTCTGCAAATGCCCGCAAACAAATTCATTTTCCAATCAAAACCTGCCTTCGACATAGACAGTTGTAGGTAGGTAATGGTTATGCAACAACAAAAGGACATCTGCAAAAGACGGTCACGAAAATCCGCATCCAATGCCAATTACATCAACGAAATGCACACAAAATTGAAGACATTACTCAGCAATTTGTACAAAATTACAAGACCAGGATGCCTTCGTCACTGCTCAAAAATGTATACACTTATTCCCTCGTAACAGGGTAAGACACAACGTAGGGATTATGAAGGATGCACATAGCAGCAACTTCCCCCATTCAACTATTTGCATTTTAATATTTTATCGCTCATCACCGCGCGCTCCCACCCCACCCTTAAAGACGATGAAAGACAGAGCAACACAAGAAGTTGCGAACAGCATACTCCTGCAAAGGAAATGACGACGACGATGACGACGACGATGACAACGATGCGATGCTCAAATTTGTTAGTAAAATTTCCTTGAGGATTTACTCATTAGCGATGTCTGTCGTTGTAATTTCACGCTTTCAATTAAAAATGAAATAAAATAAAATATACCAAGTTTTTATTGAAAGACAAAGTATAGAGACTTTTGGGACGTGCTCCTTATGCTGGTGGGCCTGATCGCTATCTATCCTTGGAGAAAGGAAAATTTAAATCGGCGTCGTTCGTCGTTTGTCGTTCGTACTTCAGTCTCCAGCTACAACTGATTGAAATATTTTTCAATTATAATAGTTTCAGATGCCTTTGAGTTTTCGCAAAAGGAATAACTTAAACAAAGAGGAATTTGTATCCCATTTGGGACATGTGTAGGCGCCTAATCAAAGCGTGATGACTCATTTTGAAGTTTTCGTTTTTACGTTGGAGTGTTTGTAGGAGTATTTGTTAGAGTTGAGTATCGAAAGGAATTAGAGATGGATGCGGGTTCTTCGGAGAGTCAGGAAAAATGCGTGAGGCCCCAATTTTACTACCAGGAAAGAGTATGGGTGAGCAAACGGAAACCTGTGGTATTCCACAGAAAAATGGAACCAAACGATATCTTTGTAATATTTAAACGCCCTTGCTCCGAAGAGACCTCCATTTCAAGCAGGACGAAGCGATTTTGAGCGTCAGATTTGAAAAACTCCCCCGCTCCGTGTTAAAAAATATTAGAGCGATTGGAAAATTCCATAATAAAATCAGGTTCATCAAACTCAGCTAATTTGCAACTGTAACTGTAATGTAAGTCCCTTGTGCGATTTTTGAGTCTGCGAAGTCATCCGGTCATTTAGGAGCCCAACAAATATTCTCCTAACATCCTTTCAGAGAGTAATGTCCATCAGAACAACCCTGTCAGCTATTGCCTATCCACGCCCAGCTAATAAAATCTCCCTCCCGAATTTATTCGCATCCTAAAATATTCTTTTGTTGCTCAACAATGCCCATTGAATTGTGCGGTGTCAATCCGTGTCTGAGAAATCCTTTTTCATATCAAAATCGAGGCATTCCCACCATGTCCGATGAGTATACAAAGAAAGTCCATGCTGAGCGAGACAATTTTACAAAAGAAAAGACGGTTAAGATGAATAATTCAAAATCCCTTTTCGTGTATTACCATACCGCAACAAACAGGAAAAAAAAACCATCACTTCTTGTAGCATCCTTTTGACCAAGTATGGACGTTTGAACGAGCAGCGAGTCAGTTAAACTACGCCACAATAGAGATCATAAAATTGCGAATAGAAAAGACAGGATATTTCGGGGTGGCATTACAGGATGCGAATGGAGGAAAGGAGCTCACAATTGCGTGTGAAATAGGGACATTAAGGAGCTCCTAGAGAGCAATAAAAATAACTAAAGCAATAAATTCGCATGCAAATTCGGGAGATGAAAATGAAATTGTAAGACCTGTGCGAGATGTACAAATAAGGGGATTTGGAGGCAGCCGTGAGGGAGGGGATGAGGGTAATTGCCGAAGACTCACAAACATGGTCCTTAATATTTATTTGGGAATAATCAAATGCACAAAATTAGGGAACACTAAAAAACTGTTGCTGATATTGAAATGAAACGACTTTTAGACAGGTCCAATTTTCAAAAAATTACCATAATTTGACTTTTAAGCGGAAAAATGTGTATGAAGCGAAGTTAAGCCAGCCTACGTAAGCTCAAATATAAATTCTAGTAAAAATCGCTCTAGTCGTTTTCAAGTAAACTGTAGAAAACCAAATTTTCAAAATATGCCTTTTTTCAAAAATCCATTGTTCAATATTTTAGAGTAAAACTGAGTTTGCTGTAAAGTTGGAAATAACTATATTTCCTTAGGAATGCATTTTTGTTTCAATCGTATTGACCGTTTTCGATATAAGTCCAATTTTCAAAAGTACCATTATTCGATTTTCCAGCGGAAAACTGAGCATGCAGCGACGTTAACTTAGCCTACATGAGCTTAAATACAAATTTTTGTAAAAATTGTTCGAGTTGTTTTCAAGTAAACTATAGAAAACAAAAATTTCAAAATATGCCTTTTTCGAATATTCATTAGTCAATATTTTAGAGAAAAACTGAGTTTGCTATCAAGTTAGAAATGATCACATTACTTTATGAATGCATTTTTGTTACAATAGTATGAACCGTTTTCGACACAGGTCAAATTTTTAAAAAAATACCATTATTTGATTTTTAGCGGAAAACGGAGTATGCAGCTATATTATCCCAGCCTACATTAGCTTAAATATAATTTTTAGTACAAATCGTTGGAGTCGTTTTAAAGTAAACTATAGTAAACCAAATTTTCAAAATATGCCATTTTTCAAAAACCCATTGTTCAATAATTTAGAGAAAAACTGAGTTTACTATCAAGTTAGAAATGATCACATTACTTTATGAATGCCTTTTTAGTTACAATAGTATGAACCGTTTTTGACATAAGTGCAATTTTCAAAAGTACCATTATTCGATTTTTAAGCGGAAAACTGAGTATGTAAATACAAATCGTTTAAGTCATTTTCAAGTAAACTGTAGAAAATCAAATTTTCAAAATATGCCTTTTTTCAAAAATCCATTGTTCAATAATTTAAAGAAAAACTGAGTTTGCTATTCAGTGGGTAATGACCATATTACGTTATGAATGCAGTTTTGTAAAAATCGTATGAAGCGTTTTTGAGACAAGTCCAATTTTCAGTGTACCGACTGCAGGCCCACAAACTTCAAATCCAAAGTTTGAAGCAAATCCGTCCAGCCTTCTAGGCCGTAGACTCTAGGAACCGACGGACAAACGTCAAATTCACAATTGGTCGACATATTGAGTTAGAAATTTTGTACGAATACAATATCCTTCATTTATTACGTCCACGATGAAGTTAGAAACGGTCCAATCGAGTACCAGTCCCGGTAGAAAAATCGATTCTCCCTCTTAAAAATATGAACGTGAAAATATGAACATTTCTATTGACCTCCGCCCCCCACAATCAGAACATCAATCTGTTCACTATGAACCTATCATGGCTTCAAGCTTCCCTTTGACATCCTCAATAAGGATGCCATAAACTATAAAATGTCACAAATTTTTGCACAAAATAAAAAAAAAGAATTCAACTCCAAACTCACTTACCCAGATCCGTTCCCTTCCCACACGACACTTCCATTTTGAACTGCTCTGCCCCATCTCTTGCAACAGCAAATTACCCTAGATTTCATGCCTCAGCTACCCCTGAATAGAAATTGTCCTTCCTTAATACTGAAGCTAAATAGCACACTCATCCCAAAAAAGAAACTCTCCGTCTTTCCGTTCCTTCTAGTGAAAACATCCTACCTCGTCTCGCCTCGAGCAAATTACAGAGCGAGTTGGAAAAACTCTTAGCCTTGACATCATACCAGCGTTCACACACCAATGAAGCATGACATCCCAACAAGCGCACACACACCCGAAAAACCTTATTTACCCACTTTACGGTCGGGCCAGAGTAGTTGATTTATGTACATCCTCCACCGCCCCATATTCGGGTGTCGCCTGTCTCTTTGTACCATCCGCACACACCAACATTATACACAACCCGAAAAACCCAATTATGCTTCTCTATTTGCTGACTTGATATTTTCTCTGTCTCTCTTCGAAAATGCAATCCTCCAGCTTTTGTGTCCTTCTTCAATGGTGGTGCTCCTGCAGTGTACAGTATACTTCCATTCATGGCGAAAGTAGTTTTTTTTTGTGTTTTTTTTGGTTTGAAAGGGAGACCACTCCTGAGCCGGAGATAGAAAATGATCTCATGAATTATTTATGAATAATTGAAATAAAGTTTTCGAGAAGTTTTGGGGTTTTCAAACTGTAAACTATAAAAGCACCATCACTCACCGCCGCCCCATCAGTCCTGGCCATGGGACTGTGAACAAAGTGTATTGGAGTCCGTCTGGCGAACGATTTCTCTGGGTTGTCAAGTAAATTTATTTATGTGTGCACCGTTGCTGGCTTTAATGATTGAAAGACACTTAATTAAGGCCTTGAGAAAGGAGTTTGTATATAGAGAAAGACCAACTATACCAAATGTTGCCTATACTATCCTCTTTATGTGGGATGACATTCTTTGATCGAGGGGTTTTGAGGGCTTGCGATTGGCTTTGGACGAGGAGGTGATGTTATCTTGGTCCTATATAGGTGCATAATAGCTCAGTACAAATCGGTCTAATAAGACAAAAATGAGCCGCTTTTGAGACAGAGCAGCACCAACGATATCGAAGTAAACTGAACGACCAACTTGTTAATCTACCGAACTTTCTTACATCCACCATAGATGAAGTTTTGGTTTTACTCTTTTGCGAGATTCTTGAAGCTCTAAAGCGGGTGGAAAACTCTTCGACAGGCCCTTTTACATTAAAAATGACTGAACAACACATTTGTTAAACCCTTTTATCTAGAAGCCAACATCAAGTACAAGGAAGTTCGCAAATTCAAAAAAACAAAGTACTTTGACAAGCGTGGCATCTATTTTATCAGTTTGCAGAGATTCTAAAGCTTTTTTGCGAAATGTTCGTATATAAGGTTTAAAAATGAATAAAAAAAATTTGCCAAATTGCCAACCAATTTCGAGATTTCAAAATCCCAGACCCGAACCAAAAATTTCTTTCGGGATTCGAACCTGGGACCCCTCGGTTAGTAGTCCAATATATTAACTCTAAGCCACTGTGCCATAGCATAGTGATGTCAAAACTGATGGTACATAGATTATAAAAAATAAAAAAGCTTCACCTTCCAGCTGAGTTCCACAAGCAATCGACTCAGGAGTTCCTGTCATATATTCTAAAGCATTTCAATACAACCCTTCTTCATGATGCTCTTCCGATGTGTTTTAAAACCTTTAACATATGCGCCATAATTAAAGAAGGTGATCCTTTTCTGTCCGAAAACTATAGAGGAATCTCAATGCCTCGCTAAGAAAGCTATTCATTCAAGTTCTCTACCGTAAACGAGTGAGTTGGGTTGATAGGAATAGCGCTCTAAGGTAGGCTTTTGAGCTTATTTGTCGACAGTGGCTCAGATATTTATACTACCAACTATTTCAAAACGCTTCAAAGGCAAAACGCTTAAAAAGAAGCTTAACGTCGACCTTAAGGCTGCTTTTGACACCGTCTACTGAAGGTCACGTCCTTTTAACCTAGCAACCTAAGTTTGCTGTCGAAAATAATGATTAGAATCTATACGAGCAACTTCTTGTATACACATCTGGGGACAAATCGCGTCGTCCGTGAACGATCATTACGTTCACGGAATTAAGTGGATTCACATGTGAAACAAAAACAAATTCCGTCACGTAATGCTCGTTCACGGACGACGCGATTCGACTCCTGCTCTGGTTTGTAGTGATAAGCGAAAATCAACCGCATTTTCTATAGAATCTGGTGTTCCTCAAGGCTGTGTTCTGAGTCCTTTACATTTTTATCTTTTTGTAGATGACTTTTCCGACAGAGGCATTAAGTTCAGTAATGTTGTTGTTAAAGTTTTACTTTACGCGATGATCTTATCATTCTTTTTGACAATCCTTATACTCTCTGTCTCCAGTTGCAAATTAACAAGCTAAAGCATTATTGTGATAATTGGGATCCAAAAATCAACACAAACGAGCCAAACATTTTTCTCCTCAGAGCGAAAAACCGCGACGGTAGAGAGCATGTTTGGCCGATGGATAGTTCCGAAATTGAAGTTGTTAATGATTTGGGTTTTATACTACTTACATACAAGCTCAATTTAAAACGTGACATCAAAGCAAGAGCCTTTGCACCTAAAACATCTCTCAACACCTTGCGGTCTAAGTTATTTTTAAATACTTGGATCTGGCTTTCAAATTTAGAGTTCTTAATGCAAAAATTAATAGTTGTTTTAAATATGGCATCGAGACTTATAAAAAGATATTTCTTTAAGCGGGTCTTATAAACTCTCAAGGCTTCCCCAAACTACACCCAGCTACGCAGTTCATTATAGAATCATGCTTAACCAGAGCCTATATTTTTAGGAAAAATTCAAAAGCAAATGCAGACTAAATTAAGAAAGTTATGCTACAATCGAGGAATAACTTACAAGGGAAAGTTCTTTTTATAGCTATCAGAAGCAGTGTTATATGACCTTTTCTTATTTTTTCCCATGAAATGTAGTTATTTTTCCCTTTTTTCCTTATTTAACGAACTTAAATTCCCTCGATACTTTTTTGTAAAAAAAACTTAACTTTATTTAATCTTTAATATAAAGACCGCAGTTTGGTAACATTATTGTTATTATTTTTTGGTACTAGAAAATTTACTTAAGGGCGACCTCTTTTTTATCGACATTTTGTGTGTTAATGAAATACAAATTTCTGTTAAATAAATTTCACCAAAAATTTATAGCTTTTATTATTTTCTCAGATTTCTGAAATTCCCACGATTTTGCTGCTTTTTTTCCCTTTTTCCCACGGAAGTCTGTACTTTACTTTTACTTACATTTTAATTCATATTTATTTATATTATTCATTAAACTTAAGACTAGACAAAAATTCTAGCTTACTGGCTCTTTTCGAGCACAAGTCTAGCTATATTTAATTGATTTGTTTTTTTATTTTTCAATAAACTTCTTAAAAACGTGAAACCACGGAATGCTTTTTGGGCATAGAAATTCAAACAAAAAGGAATAAATCCCACGATCAAGCAACACTGATCAGACTACTCTCCAATTAAGCACTGGTAGTAAGCTGTCGCAATCCAGACTTCTATTGAGAAAAATGAAAGCAACACATGTGAGTGGAATATTACTCTCTATACGCTTGCGTTTCTGCTAAATCTTTGCTTGGAAATATCAAAAGAGTCATTAAGCTGATCTTTGGGAACAAAAAACCCTTCGATCCTTTAGTTGGCGTTTTCAGTCAATCAATATGGATGGAAGTGGAAGTTGAAAGGTAAACGACCACGATATATACTGGCTCTATTTAAATAAAAACGTGCAAGGAGAGCTTGTGGCAGTCAAATGAAGGCGAATGCAGCTCAAATTACTGTCGACACATATAAGAGGCGCCAATCACACCTTAAATCACTAAACATCCATTGTCTAAACCCAAAATGAGGACTTCCCTCCGTTCTTGTCATTAGCTTGGAATGGATAAATTAAACTAACCCATACTAGTTTCGGTAATGACATTGGAAGCTATTGCCTGACTCCAATGCCAAATCCGAGAGAGGTTGGGTTTGTGTTCGTCCCTAATGATGATGACGTTTTCGTTAATGTATACTCAACCCAATGCGGTCTAGTTGTTGTTTGTTTCTTAACCCTTTCGGTATTTTGATGCCATATGGCAACACGAATATTCATAACGCCCATTCTGTCTCTCTAGTATATTTTTAAATTTTATTTTCTGATTAACTTCTTGAAATATCTGTTCAATCAGTTGAGGCAAACAAACTGGTCGATGGTTGATGTCATTGTGTTTTTAGCTCTCGTGCAAGAAAGGTCTGCAGTAGAGCTCGAACTTTCCGTCGGACGACTATTTTTATGATTTAATTTTTACATTGGTAATTGCTAAATACATTATCAATTTCGATTTTATTTTAATGATAAATAACAGGCATACAATAAAAAAAATAAAATAGACATATAAGTTATATAAGTTCAGTTTTTTCGATAATTGATGCCATATTGCAACGTTCCCAAAAACCACTTTAGAACAAATAACTAACAAAAATAATCTTCCAATGTTTTTAGTAGGAGCTTCCGTAACAACAATAAGAAAAAATACATTTTATTAACCTTACAACAAAAAAGAAGTACCGAATGGGTTAATTTACCCACATTTGTTGGCAACGGTACTTAGCCAAACAAATAGGGAGTATTTTGTCATGAACAACTAGTTCAAGGAGTTAATTTAGTATACGGAAGGAATAAAAGTCTTTGCGCAATACAATGCAGAGTGATTTTGAAAATGTCCTTCTAATTCAAAGCAAGTGATGCATGCAAGGAAGATGGGACATTTAAAAAAAAATTAAACAACTCCACAACCACATACAGCCCAACTAAAACATTAATCCTCGAAAAAGTGCACACCCTCCTTGATGTGTAAAAACAAGAAACATTTACGATCCCCACCACAAGATGCATTGCCAGCCAGCAAAGACATCCTTCTTCAGCATTAACTCCTAATCTATCTTCAAAGCTGTAACGTACATGGATATTTGCGTTGGTGGTTTATTCCAAAGTAAAAAGGATCCAAGTGCCAGATTTACGACAGACAACTTGCCGAGCAGTTTTTCGTCTACCATGAGCATTTTGGAATTTTTACTGCAATTATTCACTAGTTCTTAGTACCCCTTCTCTGGTATGTACGAGTATGTGAGAAGACATTGACCCGAAAAAAGAAGGAGAAGAAGAAGAGGGGAGTAAATTGCAAAATCGGGGGAGTTAATTGCATTTGGAGTGCACAAAATATGTGAGCGCACTTGTGTAATGTTAAAGTTATATAATATGTAAAGGACCTCTTTTCATGATGAGAATTAGGCAACGCTTGGATTGTGAGTGCTTTTGGCGACTGGTGCGGGATCATCTTGCACACACTCTTGGGCTTGTGGTTACATTGCATTAAAGTGAATATCGCTCGGAGCTTGCAAACATGTGGAGAGGTTTTGTGGGGGTAAGTGGGGAGATTAAATGCAAATTTTGAGTAGTTGGAAGAACGATTCAGTGATTGCCCTTAAGCTAGGAATGCGTACTTCACCTGACAAGACAAGAAGCATTATACGAACTTTAATATCGTTTTAAAAACCAACTCTTCTACTCTATTTATGAGCTCAAACGAATTCGAAAGCTGCACGTCGCTGTTTCGAAAAATTCAAAAAGAACTACTCAACAAGTACAGAAATGCCTTGAAGCTAACCTTTCAGACCTTTTATATGCGAATTACAGAAAAATTGTACTATTCCTCATTATTGAAGTTTAAAAACCTTTTTTCGTTGCCATCTCCCATCTTTTCTGTTCCATCCCCATCGCGCTCTGAACATCAGTACTATAACCTAAAATCAATCAGCCCTATTTCATTCCCCAGGAGTCTGTCAATAAACTAAGGACAGAAAAACGAAAGCATAGAAAGAAAGAGAAAAACTCGTTACCCACTCTGGTGCCCTGTCCATGGCATCAATAAAAAACAGAGTCTTTTACCCAAAAAAACAGAGTCTTTTACGCAAAAACCAGAGTCTTGTATGCAAAAAACTTGTATTTAGGTTCACTACCAACTCCGGTTCTAGGAAGCTCACCCCGATGATTGATATCTCAAACTTCTCAGCTCAACATGCACGCATTTTATAAGTACATATTGTTTCAATCGCATCAGCCGTTTTTTGTTGAGAAGCACGAAAAGCAAGAACAATGTGATTTCGAAGGTAAGCACAACTTTGAGGTACCCTTACAATGCCAAAGAGTTCTTAGAGTTCTTGAAGAACAACCTTTTTCAAGCTTCCTGGAAACAAAAGTCTAGAGGAATGCTACTTGTGATGATTAGAACGATGAAAAATCTTCATAGGTCCTCCTTTCCCCATAGATAAAGGTAAATTAGTCCGCCCCCCTCAACTGCCATTTGAAACGAAAAGCCCCTAGTTACTTATTAATTCGCTAACGACGTCAATATTCACATCAACAACAGCTACCTTGTCATAAACAGTTCCATTCCACGAAAAAACCCACTGAATAATTTACTGGAACAACAATTGGACCATGCATACCTTGCTCTACATGTCTAACTGCAATTTGTTGTAATCGATCAATTTAGCCAGCAATTCGTAGGTCTGCCCAACCAATCGAATCGAAATCCGAAATGCATTTGAATTATTCAGGATGGCATTTCTTCAAATGGCATGAATTAAATTCACCGGAATCACAAACAGCACCCACATGGGTAGGACCAGGTACCCGCACAAGTGTACATGTCATTGCTGAGCGTTTTGTCTCAGCCAAAAGACTGTCCATGTATGAATATAGCGCAAAGCAAATCCCGGATGTGGAAAAGCCAAGCTCATGTTCCGTGTGCATGTCAATGGCATATTAGGAATGATTATCCTTCGTCTAGGAAGAGAGAACCGAACACCAACTCCAGTTGAAGCTAACATGCACAATCTTCTGCTATTGCATGTCCCTTAAAGTAATCTATAAAAGGGTGTAATAGCGTAACGTAATCACATGTGCACATGCATGCATACACACATGGTATTATGGTGAGTTTGGGGTTTTACATTTTTAATGTGTGGTAATCTCCAGCGTTGACACAGTAGTGGCGAAAATGTTTTCGTTTCCTTTATAGGAGGCCGATAAAGGAGTTGCATGGATGTGACCGCACTTTGGATTAAAGTTCAGTCTATGGGTTTTTTTTTTGTTTGGGGGAAATACATATGTTACGTGAGAAGAGGTTTACAAACGTTAGAAATTAATGCTGGGAAAGATATTCAAATATGAAAAAGGGTCTCTATTTAAGCGCGATAAAGTTTTGAGCTGTATTTGAGGTGATGCCGTTTATATGACCTCCTTGGCATCACTTGACATCAATCATACTCTACAAAAACTCGGCAACCATGGTCAGGCACACCTTCTTAAATTATGTTCTTGAGAGTGACACGAAATTCAGACCTTTCACTTCTCGGGCTTCTGAAAGCAATTTTTTGTTCGTCGACAGATTATTTTGCTGACCTTCTGTTCGATTAGCCACTGAAGCTCTACTTACTTACTTACTTATCGGGCTCCAGACCCGTGAAGAGTCTCTGCCTGAGACACTGCAGCCTTCCATCCTCTACTATCCCGGGCACGTTGCTTCCAGTTGTCCAGACCAAGTGCTCTGGCATCCGCGATGGCTTAATCGTTGAAACGGAGGTTCGGTCTTTCTTGTCTTCTCGAACCTGGGGGCTGGGACTCGAAGATCCTCTTAGCCGGAGCATTATTGTCCAAACTAAGTTCTACAGGAGATGGAAAAACAGTCCAAGAAACTGAACCCACGAACTTGAAAAACCAAATTTCCGAAATGTTGTAAAAAATAACATCCATCAAGATCCAAATTATTAATGGCAACTTCTACAAACAAAAAATTCTTAGTTCTCACAGCGGCCCTAGAAAAACATGGAAGGGCGGGGCAAGAAATATCGAAAATACTATCGAAAATAATATCGTAAACTGCAAGTTTGAAAATTGTATAAAGGAAGTAATTGTCAATCGCATAAATAGCTTTATTAATAGATATCAAGTACTGCAGCCGAATCAGTGTGGCTTTCAAAGGAATAAAAGTTCTAAAAAAATATTTGAAGAGCTTAAAACTACGATCAACTCGGGCCTTTGACAGTTTAACTTCTGCCAAGATTTAAGAAAGCTAAATAGTGTGAGAGGGCTATTTTAAAACTGGCTGCAAAATTATCTCAATGATGGAACGATTGGTGAAGATATTAAAGAGTCTTCTTAAAGAAGGCCGAGTATATTTGGTGTTCCACAGGGTTCGATACTCGGCCCATTTTTTTTCCAACTCTTACGATTATTTAAAAATAGTACTACCTTTGCATATGCGGCTGCTGATTGCAGAGCAATAGTCGTAAAGCACGAACATTTTAGTTCGGCTGTGGAAATAATTCAAAAATAACTTAACATTCTCGTTTGACAACATTTTATGCCGAAATAAAAAATTCAAAATTTTTGAAATTTTTTGATTTTTTGATGTGTACGTAATTTTCCAGATGTCGTTACTAGAGGTTTCTGCAGCCTAAACGGCATAACCAAAAATACCAACAGATGAGCTCTAGAAGTTCCGGAGACTTAACTCATATAGAAAACGAGTACTGCGACATGTTATTCCAAAAGCGATAAATACAACTTTTCAGGACGTGAAACGCCTTCAAAATTTTAAAAGCATAATGAGGAAATAAATTTACTTAACTTTGACTTATAATAAGAAATATTGATTTTTTTAATTAAACTGTGTGATAGTTGTTTTAAAGTCGCTTACTATAGCACTAAATAAATTCGTTTTCTATAATATTAAAAAATCCAATATGTCTTTTAATTAAAAAATTATGTACGTTTTTTTGTAAGAGAACGTTATGTAAATAAAGCAAATATCTCTTCTCTTCTGTTCTTCTCTTCTCTACATATAATAAAACTGTAGAAGGTTAGGTTAGGTTACTGGGTGGGTACAGCAGAGCGAGCCCTGTCTCGTGTAGAATAAAAAATGCCTGACCACGCATCACGCAGAAACTATTGGACGGATTTTGATGAAACTTGGCATAGTGATTGCTTATGTTATGTTATGAATTAGGACACTTTTTATCCCGAAATATATCTAAGGAAAATTCTATTTATACAGACCTAGCTCAGTAATAGCTTATCGGATTCAAAAAAAGGTGGATTTAGTAAATTTTGCCCTGAATCATTTAAGATATAAAACATCCTCCTGCGTTGTCCGGAAGCTGATCAATATTTAAAACAATTATTCAAAACATCGCCCACAATTTACCTTTAGTGGATACAGCTGCCAGTAGTCATGCAGCAGTGAGTATCGTGTGTGTGTGAGTATATGCGCGCGCTCAAACGTGATCATATGTTTGCACTTCAATTAAGCAGTCGTCTCTTTTCAGAGCACAGATTCAGATTAAACACATTTTCAGGGGTTGTTCATTGGGAAAAGTTAGAAAATGGGCTGGTGGTATTCGTGTGTCAAGTTATTTCATTCGATTTGCTTCTTTTTTGTCGGCATTTGAGGTGGGTAAGACGTAAGAGGGAAATAACTGAACTTTGCGTAAATCTTTTTTGTGTAGATTTTTTAGTAATAACTTAAACTATGTTTATACCTATATTGTCTTCGTTTTTGATTTTAATTGCTTTCAGAAAGGTCCAAGGAAGGAACATTCATATTTATAAAAAAAACGGTTCGATGTAGTTCTATGAAAATACTTTTTGTCTTAAAAGTTCCAGGCGGGTGAAGCAGGGCTAGCACAGGTCAGCAAGTTTCAAATAAAAATATTATATAAATCACTTAAAAATTATTAAATATTAATAAAATTTGGATGAGAAATTTGCAATCGTATCTAGAATTTCTTAAATAATTCATCGAGTGGTGAGCATGGACGGACTGAGACACTGGAACCGTCATTTGCATAATCTGGCAATTTGCCTAAAGTTGTACAGGCCAAGTTGTCTGGTAACCGGAATTCATCTGACGTGAATGGAAAAAGTACAAGCAACTGCGTACGACTTTTCCAATTATTCCAAAGTTAAACAAAAAAAAATCCACCCTCTCCTCACCAATCGCCGCTTCCCTATAACTGCGTTAGCTAAAAATCTTGGTGAAAAAAAAATCAATACCAACTAATTTCCCAGCCAAGCAATATAATTTTTCAAACAACTTTTTGACATTATTCCAATCCGTACAGACGAAGATGTGTGGAAATAGTTTCGTTGCACTGATTGTTAAAATCCTCTGCACCACCACAAGCCAACACGATTTCCTGACACTCCAGTTGCAGCAAAGGAGGAAGAAAACACCCCCTCCGAAAAGATATAAAAATAAAGGAGAAGAGTGGAAAAGTTGTTCACTGATTTCGGAGTGAATTGGCATGAAGCCAGAGGAATTTCCTATTTCCTTAAAAATCCCGACAGGGATAACGTACAAAAGATTGTTTCTTATCCTTTTTCTCATTTAAAGACTACTGCAATGGAATCCAATGTTTCTGAGTCGTATTGTGTGTTTCTTGTTCCTCCGTTTGGGTGGAGTAGTTTGGCGTCGTCAGTAATCCGCTTGGATATCACACCTGCCGTCGATTTTTGTTGAGTTTTTCTCCCAGGGACTGGACGAAAGATATAGAAGGATGTAAAGGGTAAAGCTGGGATGGTTAGATTTAGCTGTGTGGCGGTGGTCTACCTCGGCATTTGTTGGAGGTTGGAATGCCCTCAGTATTTGCACTTTGTTAATCCCGTCTCAAAGGGGAAAGGATGTCACCGCCTTTTGCCACAAAGTGAGGTAGAGGTCAATAAACTGGACTAGGTCTTGTTATGAAAACGGAGACCCGTTTCTATAATTTTAACCCACTTACAAAGCTGCGTCACACCTTGGGATTGCGTTCAATAACCATCCGTTTCAATAACATCCTATTTTAAAGACAACCTTCAACTAAACCCTTCGGAGGACCCTCTTAAAAATATTTATTTAATTTGTATGCCTTCAACCCTTTCTTTTATACAAAATTAGACACGCTTCACAGTCATTTCTGTGGTCTAATGCCTCCATTTCTGATGAGAGCGCCTATATTTCAGGATACAAATGTATGTACATAATGACTATCCCGATTCAAGTCACGTTTCCTTATACCAAACATACAATTTTGTCACGTGGCACTTTTTTTTTTACAACAAAGGACGAGGATATGGGCAGGGATAAAAAAAATGCGGGTACCACAAAGTTTCGACTTTCAATAGAAGTTATGTAGTTGTGCTGGGGCAAGACGATAATAAATGGAAGCAATGTCCATACATACATTTAATAGGAATGGCTACTCAAATGACATGACGTCCAGGAATGTGACTCTCTTCTAAGGAATCTCTTTCCAAAGTTGTTGTATAATCGGTGCTTGTAAAAGTTGGGATATAGGAATTTTCATTTTCGATTTATCTACCTTCTGCTGGATTTTCTTGTTGACTGGCAGTGGATTTGAGCATGCTTTCAACATGGTTGTGACAATAAAAGACCACGTGAGTGTGTATGGGAGTAGAAAAGGGACAGGCGGGCGGCATTTGAAGGTCCTAATTCATAATTTTGAAGTTATTCTCGGCGCATGTTGTGGCTTTCGATGGTGGGGGGGGATAGGTGCCAACTCAAAGCTATACCTCTTTACGTATATCACTTCGGAGTATGTCAAGACATTTATAGATCAAGTTGTCATAGGTCGATGATTTCAAACAGGTGTATAGCGCTGGAAATAACCCCGAAAACCCCAACTGCTGAACATAGAAATGGACTACATTAGTTGCAGTGCTGGCACAACCTTGAAACTACAAAGCAACAATCCGGATAGTGAAGGTAAAACTTCAGACAACAGCTAGTGTATTAGAGGATATACGAAAGACCGCAACATCATTTGACAAACCTCAGACTACAACATGTGTTGCGTTGATAATAACTCGAAACCACAACTTGTGTAGCACTGGCAAAATCTCTGACCACAGCTGGTGTAGTACTCTCAAATTCTATAACAACAGCTGTTGTCGTGTTAAAAAAACCAGACTACACCATACCATGTGGCTGTACAGAGCTTCAGACCACAATTGGTGTAGTGCTGCAAAAACCGCAGACCACAAGTGGTGTAGTGCTTGTTAACATCAAACCACAACACAACTGGTGTAGTGCTCTACAAGCCTCAGACTACAACATGTGTGGCGTTGGTCAAAACTTGAAACTACATCTTGTGAAGACGACAGCTGATGCTAGAAAAATCTCAGACTACAATGCTGGACAGCGCTTCAGACCACAATTGTGCTGCAAAAACCGCAGACCACAAGTGGTGTAGTGCTGGATATACGTCAAACTACAACACAACTGGTGTAGTGCTCGACAAACCTCAGACTACAACATGTGTGGCGTTGGTTAAAACTTGAAACTACAGCTTGCGAAAACGACAGCTGATGCTGGAAAAATCTCAGACTACAACGCTGGACAGCGCTTCAGAACTCAATTGTTGTAGTGCTGCAAAAACCGCAGACCACAAGTGGTGTAGTACTGGATATAAGTCAAACCACAACACAACTAGTGTAGTGCTCTACAAACCTCAGACTACAACATGTGTAGCATTGGTTAAAACTTGAAACCACTTCATGTGTAGCACTGGTAAAATTAATGACGACAAATTTCAGACCACAATTGGTTACAAAAGCATCAGACTACAACATAAATGATGTAGTGCCGACTAAAGCGAACACCTTCTTCCCACTTCAAACGTCAATCTTGATTGGCTTCAATGGCAAATTAATTTCTGTCAACAGACAAATCGCAAGGACTCATCCCCTCCTGGTTAACTGCAACTTTTTTTTGCAATTTTCCGCAATATTTCATTGCAAAGTTCCTAGTCCTACCTTATCGCACTGCATTCGAAATCAATTAAGACTGGTGCGCTCGGACTCCGAATAAGTCCATTTGAAGCTCTTCTCTAAACCATGGCTAATTGCTTTATCCTAATTTCAGTTAATTACTTCCTCCAGATGGGATGAAGTGAAGAGCAAAGTGCATTCAGGCATTCACCATGGATAGCTTCCTTATGAAGTGATTCCGATTTCTCCATCATCGTTGGGCTTTAGAGAATAGTAGAGTGACCTTAATTCACGGCAGAAAAAAAAAACGGACAGCTGCGCTCACTTAAGCTATCCTTCTTGAGGCATTCTAATTATTTATTAATCGCCTGAATATACTCTGGTCATCGCTTGCCGTAAAAGAAGGAATTTCATACCGATGCGATGTCTGTTTGTCTGCTCTTAAGGACTTCTTTGAAGTTAATAAATATACAAACAAATGCGATGATCCCTATTCAGTTGGGCAATTAACCGAATGCTTTTAATGAGAAATAAATTGTCCGTCGGGATAAATAACCGCGCGGATGTATAGATGGGAAGATGATTTACCAACTGTGGGCTGAAGATGAATTTAGGCGCACGGGGAAATGGATATTGCTCTCCGAGGAGGTTTAATTAAGACAACGAGGGTATGAGTGTTGGTAGTAAATCTGGATGGCAGGTTTTAATTTTTTAAGGGGATTTCAAAGCGGGTAGCATACTTGGATTCAAGGACCAGTTCGTAGAAAGAAACTTACTTTTTCAAACCCCTCAAAGTCACATTTACAAAAGCTGTACAATCTACTGCCTTTAATGTGGAAAATTTCACAATTGGCGTAATTTCATATGAAATATTGCGCCACTTCGGCTCTCTCTCACTGGTCTCTGCATACGTACGTAGATATGTAGAAATCTAATACGTCGTGTTCAAGTTTTACTTGTCAATCGTCTGTCAATATGCAAAAAAAAGTACTTTCCTCCTCGGGAAATATTTAACTACCTACTCAAGATGCCGCATCATCGAATGAGTTTCAATATAGCTTGCTCGGAATTTCCCTTTTTAACGGCCAAATGAATTTTCAATTAAATGTCTACATCAACGTCACTGTGTTCGGTAGCATGTTCTATGGCATCCGTCTAAGGGATCCACAGGAAACCCTGATAGTAAATAGGAGTCGAATGAATTTTCGAGTCGAAGAGTGATTCTTTTTTTTTTGGATTTTTTTGCTAAAAAAGGGAAGAGCAAAGGATAAACTATGGCGAATCCTTTGGGGAGTTTCTTTACGAAATTGATTTTTGCCTGGTATGTTTACTATTTCTATACAGATGGCGATGCAAATATTGCATCCGGCGCAGAAGGAATTGACTACTGATATTACATCCGTGTGGAATTGGAATGTTGGATGAATAAGAGAACATCTTCCGTCAACTAGTCCGCAGTGAATTTAAACGATTTGATGCTTCAAAAAGGCAGAAAAAGAATGAAATATAGATATGGGCAGCCAAATCGCGTTTGAGATAGGAAAAAAAATGTTCCTCCGCTTCCATTTCGTCACTAAAAAATTTAGCTCGCTCAGAACAGTGATACATCCGCTGGTTTGACGAAACGATCAGTCGTTGAGACTTGTTGTCAAAAAATCAGGTGCATATCAAGAAGGTTTTAAAGCTTCGGACAAGATCTGCTGAGGATAAGGATACGATTTAAATAGAAATGGCCGAGACGATTAGTTGAAGAAACGATCGGTTGGCATAGCGATCAATCGAGCGATCCATCGAGGATCGTTGTCTCAACTTATTTGGTTACGGAAATGGTCATTTGGATAAACGATCAGCAAAGCGATTGATCATTTGAGGAAAAAGTCAGTAGGGGGATCTTTGGTTAAACGATCAGTTTACAAAATGATTTGCTGGAAAAACGATCAGATGTGAAAACGACTGGTTTAAAATGAGAAACGTTGAGAAAACCATTAGTTAATAAAGTGATCAACCAAGGAAACTGTAATTTGAAAAAAAAAGCAATCAGCTCAAGATATCTTCATTTGAGGGAGCGATCTGTTGAGGAAGCGATCAATCGAGAAAGCGATCAGCGTAGTGAACAATCAGTGGAGGAATTGATCTGAACGATCACTTGAGGGAGCGAAGAGCGATCTGTTGAGGAAGCTATCAATCGAGAAAGCGATCAGCGTAGTGAGCAATTAGTTGAGGAATTGATCTGAACGATCACTTGAGGGAGCGATCAATCGAGAAAGCGATCAGCTTAGGGAACAATCCGTTGAGGAATTGATCACTTGGAAGAACAATATTTTTCGAAAAGGATCAGCTGTGAAAATGATCAGTTTATGAAGAGATCAGTTCAGATCAGATGATGGTTATTAAGAGACACGATCGGCTGAAAGAGGATAACTTAGGGAGTGAAATAGCAGGTATAGGTATAAAAAATCGATAAAGTTGTTAAGATGAGAAGTTGATAACTTTAGAGGATCAGGGTAGAAAGCGATCAATGCGAACAATGCGATCAGTGTTAAGTACCATTAGTTTAGAGAAAATAAATTTGTGCGGAAGTGAGGTGGGATTCCTAAAAGAATACTTAACGATTGGGATCATCATAGATCTGCTACGTCAAAGTGATCTTCGGCTGGCCGCTGCTGGTGATCGTGCTGTGAATAGATAGTATTTTCTCTGTTTTCCCAAGCTTTCGGCATCCAATTGATCGCAGGTGATCAATGAGCTGCATGTCAGTTGATCATTTCTGAAGACGACTATTTTTCGACACGATCAGCTCAGTAAAATATAAGTCAACGTATTCAGCGCTTGCACCGTTTAGTGATGACAAAGTATCACAAAAACCTGATCGTGTCGCTATTTTAACCTTCATTGTACGACTATAACCAGCCAGGACCCTTGAGTCAGTCGAATTGATTACACATTCTGGTCGTAATTTTGCGAGATAAAGATACCACCCCCACACCAACCTAGGGAAACAAATCGCACATTCACTAAACTCAGCACATTTGCTTTCTGCCCCCCAAATCGCTCAAACCACCGCAAAGAATTTATCTTCCGTAAAGTGAATACGTACATTTATAGGAAATGAATCCACCATTTTCCCGCAGCCAAGAGTTCACTGCGCTCCAAAGCAATCATAACTCAATTCACATTCAATATTCTCCCTTATTTTCCAATATTTCTTCCTTCTCTGATACTTACTTAGGGACTTCCTTTTATTTCCTTCCCTTTATGCCTGTGTGTACAGCTATCCGTTCCCTAGTTTTATTATTTCAATTTATCTATTCTTGTTGTTGCATTAATTTCCACAACCCCCCACACTCACAGCCCCCAACAACAACCAGTTGAAATAGAATAGGAAAAAAAAACGATACCCACACAATTTTTCATTTGTCGTAAAAATAAAACTCATAGATACATTTTCAGTTGGTGTGTTGTGTATAGTATATTCTGGCGCAGTATCCTTCGTCTCCTTATATTAGTGGATATCTTTGTTCTTTTTAGGAAGAGCCCTTATGCTATGGGGGGGACTCTCGTAAGTTTCACTTGGAGGTAGTCAGTCGTAAAGGACGAAAAAAACAGAAACACACACACACAATTCGTCTCCATCGTGGTGAGAGCTGTTGGTTTATTTGTTTTCCTTTTATTTTTTGGTGTTCGTTTGCTGGGGGAAAAGGGAAATTCATTGCCATGAGTCGTCCATGGAACATTGCCCAACTGGTAGACAACTACCTACTACTGACATAAGAGAGAACAAAAAATCAACAACAGAAAAACCTTGCTTATGTTTTTGCGCAGAGGAGAAAAGGATTTCTTTAGAGGATACATGAGGAGCCGCTGAAAGTCTGAAGCAATTTTTTTTGTTCGCTTATTCCCAGCGCGCAATCCTCAAATGGAATTCCTTTAAAAGGAACTACTAAAAAAAAAACAGAAGAGTTCCACCTGACAGGACAGCACTGCAGATGAGAGTATTCCAACCATCAACGGGTACCTACTACAACTACAACTGCTGCTGCTGCTGCTACTGCATTCATAAAATTCAAAATTTATCGCTTAGAAATATTTCAAGACTTTCAGGTCTTGGAGTGAGATTTTTGTTGGCAATTCAAACTCAAAACAGAGACGTTTGAAGAATGACCTTTTATATGCGATGGTGAGAGCGAGGAACTGAATAAAGGTTTTGCTTGCGTGCCACTGTGGCGAATACGTAACATTTATTGTGCACGATGAGGAGCGACGGTTGTTTTTTCCTGACTTGTTGTTCATAATGATGAGAGTCGAGAGGAAGGCAGGGGATAATTGCAAGGTAGTGAAGCAAATTTGAGGCGGGTGGGTGACAAAGATCAAGAAGGACTCGATTTTAATAGTTTTTGAACTGTTTTCCACAAGTTTTTAGTGCGTTTTTAGACGCGTTTTTGGACTTGTTTTGGACTTGGTTTTGGTGGGTTTTTCAATTGGTTTTGGACAAGTTTTGGTGAATTTTTGAACGCGTTTCTTAAATCGTTTTTAATAGGTTTTTTTGATTTTGATGAATTTTTAGACGCTTTTCGCCCAAATTTCTGATGCGATTTCGGGTATTTGTTCTCGGTTTTTAAATAGTTTTTCAGGTGTCTCCCATGCGTTTTCGAATAGTTTTTGATGTATTTTCCATGACGTGTTTTTAATGTTTTTTTGACACATTTTCGACTTGTTTTCGACTCGTTTCTAATGCGTTTTTTCGACTTTGTTTGCCTCGTTTTTTATGCGTCTTTTGATGCGATCTCAGGCCCCTTTTTTGGAATAGTTTGAAAAGCTTTTAAGATGCGTTTTTTTACTTATTTTTTACTCGTTTTTGATTCATTTTTTTTAAGCGTTCTTCAACTGATTTTTAATGCGTTTTTAGGCGCCCTTTTCGACGTGTTTCCCATGAGTTTTTTTAAGAGTTTTTCGACTTCTTTTTTACTCGTTTTGTCGCGTTTTTTTGACTATTTTCTGATTTTCTTTTCAACTTGTTTTGGACAAGTTTTGATGAATATTTGGACGAGTTTTTTTTAAATCATTTTTGATTCTTTATTTTCGGCTCATTTTTGATGGGGTTTCGACTGTTTTTGATGAATTTTTAGACGCAATTTTGCCCAAATTTTTGATGCGATTTTGGGCATTTGGGCTCGTTTTTCAAATAGTTTTTGACGTGTTTCTAATGTGTTTTTGGACTAGTTTTTGCAGAATAAATAATTGAATAGTTTTTTACGTCATTCCCATGAGTTTTTGGACGCGTTTTCGATTAGTTTTTGACATGTTTCCCATTAGCTTTTGGCCTTGATTTCGGAATAGTTTTTATGGGGCTTTAGATGCATTTTTCGACTTGTTTTTGATGCGATTTTAGGCGCCTTTTTTGACAAGTTTCTGACGTGTTTCCCCATGAGTCTTTTGATGCATTTTTAAACGCATTTTTAAACGCGTTTCCAACCTGTTTTTAACTCGTTTCTAAAGCATTTTCTCGACTTGTTTTTGGCTTGCTTTTTATAGGTTTTTAGACGCGTTTTAAAACTCATTTTTGATCCGATTTTAGACGCATTTTTTGATGCAATTTTATGCGCTTTTTCCGAATTAGCTTTTGGACTTGATTTTGGATTAGATTTTACTGCGTTTTTGGTGAGTTTTCAAACGTTTTTTTAGACACGTTTTCGACTTGTTTCTGATGCTTTTTTCGACTTGTTTTTTGCTTGTTTTTTATGTATTTTTAGACGGGGTTTTTAACTCATTTTTGATTCGGTCTTTCATGAGTTTTTTGGCTTATTTTTGGAATAGTTTTTAATGATTTTTTAGACTTGTTTTTGAATCATTTTTGATGCGTTTTTTCGACTTGGTGTTGACTTGTTTTTGATGCATTTTTTGACGCGTTTTTCGATACAATTTTAGATGCGTTCTTCGAGTAGTTTTTGACGTTTTTCCAAATAGCTTTTTGACTTGTTTTTTGACAATTTATTTAATACGTTTTCAGGCGCGTTTTCCTAATTTTTTTGACTCGTTTTTGATGCAATTATCGACTAGATTCTAATGCGTTTTTATATACTGACATCTTACCACTCAAACACTTGGACCGATGTTAACCTGGCTTCTCCCAGCATAAAACAAATATGGAAATGTGCCTCATACATCCACCCCACTTAACACAATACATTGACACAACTTACTGTCATATCATGCACTCACTACAAACCCGGGTTGCGTATGCAATTAACCAGCATTTGCCTGCATCCTGTGTGAGGAGGTTTTCGAGAAAATACCACCCGAGATATGGCACTAATACCACACAAATTCGTGAAATAGTCTCCTCCGAGAACGATGAGCGACGATGTCTATGCCCGTGCATTTCAGCTGGTTTAAGTACATTTGCGTTCATAATGAGTCTTTGAATAAGCCACACAAGCACCCTGCAGCACATCTCTGGATAATGATGTCATCTGCAGGAGTATCTGCTTCGCCTGTGATTCCACGAAGCCAGTATCCAGTACACACAGCCTCATCATCCTTTGGAAGGACACGAAAATACCTGTTGACCACATGGTTAATTCTCTAAGCTCATCCTTAAGTTTATCGGGGCGGTTTGAAATTGCTAATAGATGGATTAGAACGCATGTCATGTACTTAATTGCTACGTTTACTCCTGCGGTATGCTTCCCGTTTGTGTTTGTGTGCGGGTGCTGTATGTGTACATTGTTATCCCTGGGAGATCCATGTAAACTTCTTCATCCAACAATGTCGAGTGTATACCTTGGGGAAGTTAATTAAATTTCAATATCTAATTGGATTGCAGGCAGACTGTCGGGGATGACATATCCCATTGCTGTGTGCAAAACCAACCACCTCTCCTGCAATTTTCTGGATCTCTTACCTCAGCAAGTATCACATCCCAAAGTGTAATAATTCATGGCATCCAGAGAGATGGACTCCATCAGACTTAATGGCGGCAGAGTGCCGCTGACGAATGTGACGGTTGATAGAGCCACTGTCAGTACAGGTGTCGAACAATAATTGCTCTCTCTCTCTCTCTCATTTTAATGGAATAGAGCGAATTGATACTGGGAAGCTAGGAAAAACCCACCAATCGTACAATATCCGAAATCGATTAGCTAGCAACTGTCTGAACGTGATACCGCGTTGCTGATTGAAATAGCTTAGCTGTCAGAATGTGTAAGATGCTGACGGTGGAATAGAAATCATCATTCGATATTTATTGCTTTTCGGTTGATTTATGGAGAAGGCCGCATTGCGATTTCTCTCTTACGGCTGTGGTATAGGGTATAGCGTATAAGATGTTGTTATTGCCTCTGAGGTGTTGAGTTATTCGCAATTTAATATCTCACAGGTCGTACATTGTTTGTCGTAGATGGATATGATTGGAATTAGTGTTTCGACAGATGAATGGAATTTCCCTGGAGGCGGTTGTGGAAGACAGCTTCTTGTTTAGTGCGGAATAGACAAGTAAATGAGAAATTGGTTGGCTGATTGAGTCAGCACAGGAGAACGGGAGAAAAAGCGACACAAAGTGGCAGGAGAACTGCGAGTCCGGAATTTAAACTACACAACTGTCAAAGCTTCTCTGCATATTCCATAGATGTCGCCTTTTCTGCTTGCTCTTCTGATTGCATTCATTTTCAATAGATAGCGCTACCGTGCAGGGTGAGCCTCCAATGGAAAAATTGTCATTTTGCGCAATCTTTGACGTACGGCCTCCAACTGCACAATCTGAAACTAATGAGGTTTCCTTGCACTTTTAAGGTAACCTAAGGTGGGGTATATCTGCACTGAGTTGTCCCTTCAAGTGGGTATCGAAGATTCTTCAAGATCATTAGAGTTCATTAGCCTTAGAAGTTGAGTACTGTTGGGCACTGTTTTGTCGCTAGGCATGTCGTGCCGATTCTTCAGCTAAGACTTGTTCTTTCGATAGCATCCAGTTTTATTAAAAGTTTGCAAGGGGCGAGTACTAGGAGCGATCGGAATACCTTTAAACTCAGCAGGAGCTGCCGTTTGCCTGCTGAAGATGTCAATGGATGCCAGATGAAACAGGATGTCAACTGCAACGGAGTGGGTAGTTCGAAGAGCCCCCCCGATGCACATGCAAGCATCGGTCTTATAGCCAGTGAGTGATACTAGGTTGTAAGCCCCATTTATTCCCTATTGCATTTTTTTGCAGGAGAAAAGTGCCACAATTGCTTTTTTAAAACTCTTTCTTTTATGTAAGGCTTCCACTTTAACTTTCTGTCTAAATGATCCAAGCTAAGACCCAAGTATTTAGCTTCATTTGAGAATCAGTAGAGGACAAGTTCACTTTTGTAAGAGTTGACGCCCTGCCACATAATATGTTCGCCCATTTTACAAGCTTGTTAAAGCATCAAATTGATGAGCTCGCTAAGTGGGGTATACTAGCGATCGCAGATAAGTCGACATTGTTAAAAACGCCTTCTAGGAATACAACCAATGTATACTCCTTGCCAAGGAGGGAATCTCTTATGGGATGCAACATGTTGCGCCATGGACAGACGTTTCCTGTCAATTAATGCTCTTGCGTAAATTGATTTCAATCAGACGTTCTAAAGTTTTAAGGACCACTGATGAAAAACTTACATGAGAGCATTTTCCGGCTTCGGGTATAAAAACCACAAATGGTTCCTCGATAGAAGTCCACCAAGAGCCATCTGACCTTTTTAAACAATTTTCCATTGTTAGGTTTGTGCACAGTTTTTTTTTTTGATTCTACCAGAACAGTTCTTTATTTTTAATTACGCTTTTTACTCTTTTCGCCATACATTCAACCAATTTTTATAATTAAGGGTTTTCCAATAAGAGGTGTTATTTTGATATTCAAAGAAAAATGTAATTTTTTGAGATAAATGATCGGATATTTATTTCATAATAAAGAGGAAGGTATGCCGATAGTAATGGAAAACAACATCAG
Source organism: Cheilosia pagana (assembly GCA_936431705.1). NCBI lineage: Eukaryota > Metazoa > Arthropoda > Insecta > Diptera > Syrphidae > Cheilosia > Cheilosia pagana. The sequence goes on from OW386169.1 coordinate 6,962,866, forward strand.
CCAAATGGCCACCACGACCACGCTTACAGGACCATATCCTTTTGATGAAATTTTCCATAACAAAATCGCAAAGTGGCTGCCCTATGGCCTCGATAGACTCACGAATTCCATCTTCGAGGTCTTGAATCGAGGCTGGGCTGTTGGCGTAGACCTTATCTTTAAGGCCCCAAAGGAAGAAGTCGCAAGGTGTTAAATCACAAAATCTCGGTGGCCAATTGTGATCACCTCTTCGAGAGATAACACGGTCCGGAAACTTTTCCCGTGAAAGATCAATGGTTTCGTTGTTTGTGTGGCACGTAGCGCCGTCTTGTTGAAAGTAAACGTAGTCCAGATCAATACCATCCAACTCCGGCCATAAAAAATCGTTAATCATCTCTCGATAACGCAATCTTTTCACCGTAACTGTTGATCCAACCTCATTTTCGGTAAGGTCCAATGACCCCGCCGGACCATAAACCGCACCAAACAGTCACACGTTGAGGATGGAGAGGCCCCAGATGCGACAATTTTGCTTGTTGACGAAGCCACCGAGGTGGAAATGGGCCTCATCAGTCAAGATGATTTTGCGAACTGTGACTGCAAATGTTTCACCATTTTTGTTGTGAATTTTTATAATTTCAATGCGTTGTTGAAGCGTGTATCGTTCCATTTTTAGTAATGGCGTAGTTTCTACTTGTCAAATGTCAAAAAATAACAGCTTCAAAAGTAACAGCTACCGAAATAGCGGGCTATTCAAAATAACACCTCTTATTGGAAAACCCTTTATGTTATAAGGGATGCCCGCCCATTCCCTTCGTATGCACTCTCCCATAGCTTTTCACAATTCCTTGGCGGCTTTTCATACTGCGAACGAAATGTTTTAACAAAAGTCCATACATTTTCGATGGGATTCAAATCAGAACTTTGGGCCGACCATTGCATCTTCTTAATATGCTGCTCCTTGTGCCCTTTTCTAACGATAATAGCAGTATGCTTTGGATCTCCATCCTGTGAAGCAGAAATTTGTCAAGTTCGTCCTCAAAATACTAAGGAAATCTACCATCAGGTAAAATATCTTCACACCATCAAACCTCCTCATTCATGCTTAATTGTTTGCTTCATCTGGTGCTTTTTGAATGGTCTCATGGGAGCATTGGCAAAAATACTCCTTTTAGTTTCATCTGACCGCATTGCACGTTTCCAGTCTTCTACAGTCTGTAACTTGCTGAATATTAAACGGCCCTTTTTCCATTGATTGCCAAACCATTTCGACGAGGAGATCTTCTCATTTTCCACTCACTAGCATCCTTTATTATTAATTTCCTAGCCTCATTTGGGCTCCTTGTGTTCTTTTATATCATCAAACGTTCAATTAATCGTGCATCACCATCAGTTAGAAGCCTTGGGCGACCATCAGTGCATCCTGCCGCTTCCACATTTCTGACTACAAATTTTAGCTATATTTTTGACAGAAATGTCCTAGCAAATTGGCAGAACTATGCCATCTTCCACAAAGCTCGAATTTGTTCACATTTCACTAAACAATATTAAATACTAAATAAATGTAAATTTAATGTATAATTTTTTTAATTTTATTATTTTATGTAACACAAACTAAAAAAAAATAACTAAAAATAAGGGCAACCGAACAAAACGTGCAAAACTGGACACATGCGGCCCAACTTTTGTTTTAGTTATTATTTTATTATTTGATAACGCAAAAACACCGATTGTCGATCATTTTTTCATAACTTGTAGCTAATATCCCAAAAATTATTTTATTTAAAGAATTAAATATATTGCGAAAATTGTTCTTCTAATTTTATTAGAATTTTATATTTCGTTTGACCAGTTTTTCTCACCACTTTAGGTAGTTGAATTCGTCCTTGGCTCATATACACAGACGTTGACACCTAAATTCAAATTCCATCTCGTTTTAAAGAACTGAATGATGTTCCCCTTTCTGAAGGACAACGGCGATGGCAAAGGATATCCCAGTTTGAACTCACACTTCACTCCTGCGATTCCTTTGAAACACCCCCCACCCCCTACCGAAATGAAGGGAACCGTTTCACTTTAATAAATGTGTGAGGATACTTTAGTCGATTGCTTCCACTTCGAGCATTTGCATAGATATAACACACGAAAGCACTCTGAAAGATGTTCACATGGCGCTTCGTGTAGACGACAACTCTGTCTGTGTTTGCTGTCAGCAAACATCTACTTTCATATTCCCCCCCTTTCAGTTTTCAATTTGACGATAGCCCCCCCGCTCACATATATTATCATAATCAAAAAGCACAGCTCACTGCTCGCCCACCATCCAAAGAGAACAATGCTACGAATCGATGTTAGATATATTTCATAAGATATAACATTCCACGTTGAGCATCCCTTTTATATGAAAATTCCATCTTGTCAGTCCTTTGTCCGTCAAAACATTCCGCTCTCTTTATAGCGCTCGAAGGAGGTTATATCCTTAAAGGTTTTTGTCTTTTATTGCTTTAGGTAAGTAATACGGATAACGGGGGCAGGAACGAGTTAACGAGGGTCATCCGGACGAAGCGACATTCCGGTTCAATCATAGCAACAAAGGAATGCAGATTGCATCACTTAAAATGTGCACAGGACCATTTAATAAAACTGACACCTGCCTACAGTCTTGCATCACACACACACAAACAAAAATCAGAAAAAACTGAGAGGAAAAATAAAATTAAAAGTTCAAAGATGAGACGAGCGACTCGTGTGAATTTTCTTTCTGGTCCAGGATTACAAGGACGAATGTAGAAATCTTTTTCTGGACATTCGCCAATTTATACAATTCGTGGGAATTGCGTCTGTCCGTCTCTCTGTCTCTTGCAGAAGTCCGCCCTCGGGGCAGAGTTTTGTTTCCCTGCAAAGAGATTTATTTTCCTTTTCGACTGTGCATTTGAAAATCATGTTGAAAGCAGCATTACAACACGGAAGGGCGGTTATGTATATGTTTTCGCTTGTAAAAAAACTCTTACTGGCAATGTAAGCATAGTTTGCTGAAATTCGAGGTGGAAAATTGTCATCTTTTACCAGGACGTCCCATCCCAGGCTAAAATTTTTTTTTTTTTTTTTTAAAGTTTACGTACTGTCGTATGTCGTATGTTGTATGTAACCCCAATTCTTGAAACGGTGTTCTGTAAATAATTCGGGATAAAAACTGTCACGTTGGGTAAACAGTGTCTGTGAGGTGGAATATTCTGCGGCATTTGTCACGTAAAGTGAGTGTTTCTAACAAGAACTTGTGTCCATCATCGACAGTGGTAGTATCCTTGATGTGGGTCACTTAAAATTGTCGACAATTCTTTGATACTTGAAAGGGCTGCTTTCATTGCTACATAAGTCAAATTTATCTTTTGCTAGAAATGGCGCGGTACTTGTCACATTTTTAATGTCCACTTATCAATTCTTTGTATGGAGATTTTTGTCTGTGTTACCAGTTGGCTTTAAAACTACAGGACATATTTCGCTGGAACTGTTGGTGAAATATTTTTAAAGTCTCCGAAAATGCTATAGGCTGTTTTTTGCGGACACGCCTCCTTTTTGGGGGCGTTTTTGACCTAAATGTACGTTTTTTCTGACTCAAGTGCCTTTAACTTGTCAGAACTTAAATAATTCTTAATCATTACAAAAAGAAATAGAAACTTAAGAGAGTCCAAGCTTCCATAAATATTTTAGGCTCTCAGCAAGCTTTCTTACTTTTTATAGAAACTACCCAAAATTTAGCAAAATCGCTGAAGATGATTTTTCGATGAAAACTAGGGTCAAAACCGAAGTGGGACAAAAGTCTACTAGGAAGTTTTGTCTCGTGGACCTGTGTCCCTGCGCTGTCCGATTCAGCTTTGAAACAAATCTGTGTGTCGTTTTCTCAGTTGGACCGGAACGCAAGGAAAGTATGTGGGGTGCATGCGAATGCAGTCAACTTCGACATTTTTATAAACAACTCATGAAGCCAAATATATTGTCAAAGGACTGATGATGCTTGACCGAAATGGCCCAAAGCTGTGCCATAAAAATTGAGAGAGACATGCGGCAAATGAATGCAAAGCAATTTTTAGTTGCCTTTCTGTTGTCGTCTTGCATGAGTCTCCATAGATAAAATAAGTCCCAACATTCACCACATGAATAGAATAAAAACACACCCTTCGTGTCACCTAAAACTCACTCGTGTAAGCCCCTAGCCAGAAGCTGATTCCGCACACTATCGCCACACATAAGTCGTGCTTAACATTGATTACAATATGAGCACGTTCATTGCGAATAAGTTCGCACGCTTAAAGGGGTATTTTAAATGAGTGCCGACGCAATCACCACCCTTATGGTTAACTGTGAACCTGTGGGGGCGGGAAAATAGCCTCACTTTACTGCAGACTAAAGTAAATACAGTTTCAGCTTGTTGGAATAATTCGACTTTTGTTCCCAGCCAGTAGGTGGTATATCCCGCAGCTATCTCTCGCACTGTGCAACACGATGCGTTTGCCATTTGAATTATTACCAAAGTTGTGTGAAAAAGTTCTTCTCGCAAATGTAATTAAGAGATTTTCTAATGCATTTTGAGGCGGTCTGTTGTCCAACCCTGGAAGGGAGTTGGTAATCTCATTTTGAACAATCGCAATTTGAAAGTTTTTTAAAGAATCAATTTATTCAATTTTTAAAATTCCCCAAATTTTGGTCATTTCTCTTTGAAGGTCCATGATGATACCATCAGCGGTAAGCGCACTTCCTGTGCAAAAGGACAGACAATTTATTTATTATGCGGACTATCAAACTCGAAAAAGAAGCGATGACGGTAATGCTCTTTGGCAGGGCACGTAACGACAGGACGAGCTGTAAAAACAAAAAAAGAGCAGTGAAAACAAAAACCGAGCGGTGAAAAACAAGAAAACAGGTAGAGGATATGATTATCCTCAGCGGGTTGCTGTATCTTTCAACAAAGTATCCACACAGTTTTATGTTCTCAAAGTTAAAACGATATGTTTAGCGTTTGATGTAAACACAGAAGGAGATTGAAGGATCCTTTCAATGGGGGTTAGAGGGAATAGTTTAAAAATATCGACATCTTCCGCTGACCTGGTTAGGAGTACATGCGTACATATACTCATCTGGAGCGAATAGTTTTTGAAGCATTTCTGGAATTGGAAAAGAAGTTACCTACTGGATAAATTGTGTTAAACTACAAAATTTGGCCATTTGGATGTTTATATCTACACTGTCTCAAGTTGGGGATGAAATTTAAGTCGGTCTGTCCTACTTTGTTCATAAATTGAACAGAAGTGTAAATAAATACAACATACAAGAACAGAAGCGGATAGACATTTTTTTAGCTACAGCCGTCTGCCGATAGATGCGCAGATATCAAACAAGGAATCTTTTTTACCAATCGTTGTTTCTTCGGGCTAAGAAGGCGTCTAAGAAGTAAAGCTTCCACTAATAGAAGCAATGAGGTATTTTATAAGGCCCTAAAAATCCCGGTTCCGCTGTGTAGATGCTAACGGAATACGGACTCTGTCAAAATCAGCTGAAAACCTCCTGGGATGTTGAGAGAGAAAGACTATTCGGGCGGTATTCGGTCCAGTTTTTATTGATGAAGTGTGAACGAGAAGATGTGATGACGGACATTATAGGCTATGGGCAGAGATGGAACATATGGACATCGATTCCTTCAGTCCACCCCTGATGGATAACAGTGGAAGACCCCACCCTTAAGCCGGTAAAATACTCGCAAGTTATACACTTCGGTTGAAAATCCTTTCGGAAAATTTGATTTTTAATGAGCGCACACTATGACATCATATAGATGAGTCGAAACCACTTACTTAAATGACAATTCAACTAAAATCCGTTTTTATTTTACATTAATTTTCCAGCGAAATCACATAAGGATCTCAAGTAGACGAATAAAAAATGCACGCCCCACAGGACGAAAAGAAAAAAACACCAAATCCGAATTTCCAGAGAAACACTGAGCTAAGTAGGTGTTCGCCCCCAAGTGTTTACTGCTAATCCATTTACATCTGGTACCTACTGTTGTACTGTCAGCGAAGGAAAAAAAATAATACCCGCCCCCGGATAGCACTTGCTCCGTTTTACGAGAGGGATAACGTAGATCCGGCATTGCATTTTCTATTTAATGAATCCTTCTCGCAACGCGGATGGCTTTTTTCTAAAAATAAACGCGTTGCTAGGGATAACGTATCCACCCAGGTGGAAAGGTATGTGAGGCCAATTTGTTTGAAAAACGATGCAAAGGATTCCACTAAGTTATAATTGAAATGATGAGTACTTCCCCCCTCAAGTCAATGGCAAACTTAACACAATGAAATCATTAACCACCACAATACTGTCGATAACTCGTCTTATCCTTCTCATTAAACATTGATCCAGCGGCGAGACGATTAAATGAATTTTAATTCACTCATCCGACGAAGTTTTGCGTTCGTTAACCTGGCACGCCTTGGAGGCACGCAATGACCTTATCCGCAAATCTGTTTAGACTATTATGCAGCCATCGTTTTGAGCTTAACACCTCCACTCCACTTTACATTGGATTTGAATCCTAATGAATGTGTCTCTCTCTCTCTCTCTCTCTCCTACCATTGCCTAAAAGTTCTGTAGACCCCTATCAAACGGCTAGGCCTGTATTCTACGTTCGCCTTCGACAGGTGGTGGCGCGGCGGATGCGATAAATTGGTGATAATAGGTCACAAAGTCAGGTGGTACTAGAAATTTATTGATGCCATAAAAGTGGCGTTTATCCATCGTGGTTGGTGTCCAGAATGTTGATGTTGATTTGGCAAAGAGGAGGTGTATGAGTGGATTGTGGAAGGACGAAGCAAAGGAAAGAAAAAAATCTGCGTAGCGAACGAGAGGAATTCAAAAGAAGAAGAATGAAATTGACGATGTACCTGGGATTTGTTATCCGTTGCAAAAAAAAACTTTTTAAGGACGAACTCAGTACAGTAAAAAATAATGCGCTACAGCCTTGCATGGCGGCGAATTAATTATACCGATTTTTCAACTTCGAAAATAGGGAAAGCGTCAGTTTTAGTTATGAAGGAGATGAGGTAAGTTTCTATCGTGTGTGCGTGGGCTTTTGTGCGTATCTAGATTAACTGAATGAACCTTTAAGCTGTGCTTTCCAGTGACATATCATCGCATCTGTCTTACCAAAGTTTAGTGGAAAAACTGTCAAAAAACTATAACACACAACTTTTTCTGGGCTAAGTAACTTTTGAACTACGGCATTCCTAGATGTTTGAGCCTTCAAAAATGTAAGTAAAAGGGCCATTTAAAACGCCCTAGGAAGAACAAACACTGAGCAGGGAATAACTATTGGACAAAGTTCCATAAATGCAGATCGGTAACAAGGCACTGAACCCTTCCAGAAGGAGCCGTATCCCCCCTGATGCTATGGGTTCTAGTTATCGACGAAATCCATAATCCATCCATGGTGTCGGTGACGCGAACAACACCGGTAAATATCATACCACGTCAGAGCAACGGGCAGCCAGATGTCGCAAAGAACCAGAAACACGACAATCGACAACAACAAGAGCAATTTCCCTCGCCAAACAGCCAGCCGCCCCGTGCACAATAAAAAGAGCATCGCGATTCGCGACACTCCAGCAGCGGCGCAAAGAAGGATGCGCAAAGAAGACGAGCCGATAACCTTTACCTTCGCATCGTCAACGGTACCTGCGACCGGCATCCGTGCAATGTGCTGCACCTGCACACCTATATATAAGTTAACATCGCGAATATTAAGCATAAATAATATTCCCACGAATTGTTCGCTGACGCTATGTCTGGAGAGTCATCGAATTGCAGCACAAAATATTATATTGATCGTGAGAACGGAAATCACACGTCGCATGGGCATACGAAACTTGAGTGCGAAGGTAAAGCTAATGTTCGAGGTATTTTCAAGAATTGTTAAGTTAGTTAGTTTAAGTTTAATCGCAGAGCACGAAAGGTGCTAATAAATATTTCTTTTTGTTTAAAAAGTCAACGTAAAGAATTTTAATTTATATACGGTGGCCTATGCGATCGAAGTGTGTTGTTTTTCTTTTCCTCTTCACTTACAAAACGACAATCATTTCAGCAGTGCGGATCATATTAATGTACAGTCCACTATTTTAAGTTCGTTTTAATTAATAAAATAAAGAATAAGCAAATGACTACCTACTTTCTTTTTACTAAACACTCGCAGTATTTAAAGGAAAACTCTTAAAAAACAAAAAACAAACAAGTTAACGTCAACTCTCTCTTGAGTACCTTTAAGGATATGGTTCAAAGAAATACCCAAGTAGATAGGCAGACATAACCAGCCATCAAGTGTCTATTGCTTCACGGCCGGAAGTGGACCACAAACGTACAAATTAAATCCTTAAACTCAGCAGGAAAAGTGCGTCGGTTTTTTATCTATTAAACAATTTGCATACAATCCTGTGCAGGTTCTCTTTACAATCCTGCGTCTAACCTAACGTAACTTTAGAACTACAACAAAACTCATTAAAACCAGCACTTTAGAGTGATACCTGTTACACTCCTCCTTCTTAACATGCTTATCACGCAATTAAGGCCATCGAAACCTGATGTGGTAGCACGCAGTGAAATACTAAAACAAGCAATGGAAACAAATATTTATCAATGGTACAGAGTGATGTCATAAGGGTGCACACCATGTAAAACCAGCCCCCAACTTATAGAATGTTGACATTTGCAAATTACTCTCCTATGATACAGATTCGAATGTTCGATATGCCTACAACTCCTGACTAACAAATTTACAACCTACCTTCTTTAGTTGGCAAGGATGAGGTTAGTTTGGGTAATTCAAATTTAATTGAGACGTTTTTCTCACTAAATAAATTAGATATATACGTCCTTTGACATCGTGAATGAATGAATATCCCCTTCAAGGAAATTCGCGATGAAATGAAAAAAATTATACACACCGCCCAAACGGCGAGGTAGGAATAGCAACATATTATTTCCCGGGAAAAAATAAGTGCTAAACCAAATGAAATGGCAGAATATCCTGGATTACATTTTCCAACAATCCCACCTTGATTGATGCTCATCTGGATTGCATTTAGCCCCCCGAGCATAATAAGGGATTCACAAGAAAAAGGAAAATGACATAAAAGTCGACAATGTCCTTGAAGTTAAGCGCACTGAACTCATCTCCAACGTCGAGCGCGTGTAACAACTAGGCGCTGTAAATTGGAATAAAATGTCGTGATAAGATTAAAATTCATCAAAGTTGTGATGGAGGTGGAGAAAGGACTACAAGGACCATTATGTATATTTCGTATCCTCAACACGCTTTTCTGTTGGATTTTGTCGTAACTAACGAGTAGGTGTTTGACTGCTTTTGACAAGGTGCCGAGGGTGGTAGCATTTATAAATGAGGGAAACCTGTCACTTGATTTAAAGAGGTTTTTCTGATAGTTGGACAAAATTTTCATACTATTTCGCAGAGAGTTGTTAAAGTAAAAGCGAAGTGGCGCATTTTTTAAACCATTTTACGCCAATCTTGCGATTTGGTGTTGTAAATAGTACGTCACAACCAAAATATGGGCATATCTCAAGAGAAGTGATGTATTTCATTTCAGTAGTAGTAGTTCCCACCTTGAATAACAGTGTCAAAAGATTTAGATATGTGCCTCCACAACCCTTCGATCTGACATTTCTGATACTCAAGGGACTCCCAACGTTCGTGTTTATTCTCAGCTTAAAATCAGCCCTCGAAATCCAGTCTGTGTGTCGAATGCGATGCCAAATATACGCTTTACGTACGCCTTCTTATTATTATTTAATTAATACACCAAAAATTCTAATTAATCAACTTAAACTAGAAGTGGAAATTGTCTGTGATACCACAGCTGCGAAAGGATTGTGTGAGTGAAACCCGTCGACGGTCAGATACATGGAAGTAAACACTCTTCAAACTATAACCACAACAAAGCCCAAATCGTGTGATATCTTCCACCTGTTCTCAACGATTTTCAGTGCTGTTTGTTTAAATAAAATCTTAAAAGTGACAAGGGAAGGAACTATGTAGGTCCTGTGTTGCATAAAACGAAGTCTTCATAGGGCGTTTTTTGCATCTACTCGTCAATATCGAGATCCAATCAAAATTTGAATGCGATTTTCGTTATAAGAAGAAGAAGAAGAAGAAGATATTCAAATTCGGTTGACTGAAAAGCACTATCCAACCAATTATCGAATAGAACAGAGAGGATTAACAACCGCTTCAAGAGGAGAACTTTTCTCTTCTCCAGATAAAACTAAAATTTTTCACACGAATGAAGGCCTGACTATTGGCAATCACCTTTTAAGCAGTCCATCATCAAATTCAGAGGCGAAACTCGATCCCGCAATAGCGATTGGATTTACATTCGGTGGATACACTCAAACCACCAACAGCCCCAATCCCAAACCAACTCGTTACACATCTTAAGCACACTCCAAGTATGAAATAGCAAGACCATAACGCGAATCGCAACTCGCAACTACTAAAATCCTTCGTTACGTTTCGTAACTATTCCCAGAGTACATAAAACTCGCACACAAAAGACCCCAATAACCAAACAACAGTATCTGGGGCTAAAAGTGTAGCTTTTTCTTATAACTTCACGGTTCATTGGCTTCGAACCACAACCTTACCCACCGGAAAGTTGAAAAAGTTAACTGAACCGGAAGCTGGATTCGAAGGAAATCGAATGAAAACAAAAACAACAAAAAACCGAAACGACAAACACACTCTCAAACTGTAGATACTTTTACTTTCAGCTGCCACATGTGCAGAGAACAGAAACAATTTATTTAACCCGGCGCGCGGAGAGCATCCCATTCTAAAAAAAATTCAGAATGGCTCCGAACCGTTGAAAGAACTAAATTTACCACCCCTCCACAGCGCTGTACATTTCACATACTTTAGTTGAACCGTCCAAACTGTTGTCGTCATCGTCGCGTATGTTTCTTGTTCGGAAATTTTCCACTTGTACGGTTTCGTCAAGCCAATCCACTTGGAATAAATGGAAAACTTCACTATACCCCAGCTGTGTGTGTGTAGCTAACCCTACAACAGGCAGAAACTTACTCCCCCCCCAACCCCATGGTGTCCTCTTTGTGCATGTGCGACGATAAGAAAATCCAGCATAGTCTCATATAAAAATAGGGTTAGTGTGGTGACAATGGATGACTACATAGGTATAACCGAGCGTAAGACGACAGAAAAGAACAGCCATCTGATGATGAGGAGAAAGGCCATTGAAGCCCCGTCATTGCAGAAGAAAGTGATATATTAATGGCAGGCTTCTGCCGGGTACATCTAAATGGTGTCGGATAAATGTGCGGGGAGGGGGGGTTGTGAATTAAGTCACGACACGGCGATGATTACTTACATAAGCGGGTAATAACTGCAATTACTCTCTGTGTCCCACTCCCTATCTGTTACTGTTGCTGAGTTCGTTTAAAAGGACCTGGAGTTGGGTAAGATTAAGAGTAAAAATGGAATGGAAGTTCACCATCTTTTTCTTATGAGAAAGAGTGATTTTCTGACTCCATAGTTGGAGGGAATATCGCAGGAAGGATAAATAGGAGCAGGATAGGTATTTGTTTTTTATTTAAACACGTTTTTAGAGTGGCGTTAATTTGTATTGACTTTTCCGCCACTAGCGCTTAACCCAGGAAGATACGTCACAAAATAAGAAGTTACTACGTCACAGTATGTGTTTTAATTGATTTCAGTGTCGACAAGGTGGCAAAATTTACAACAAAAACATGGAAGCCTGGTAGTTCTGGACTCAGTATTTCTTTTTGACACAAGACTTTGTAGAAGGACATAATTTCCCATCCCCCAGCACATTTCACAACAAATTTAACCCCGACTCTGTGGCACACAAAACCATACTACATCACATGTTTTTATGGACAAATACAAAATTTAATTGCATTGCATCCTTTGTCCGCAATTTGATCGCGTTGTATTTTGTATAATGGCACACCACCAATATTGCACTTAATTTGTCGCAATAAAAAAACGATTTTAGCTGTGTATAGTAATTTTAATTTGCAAAAATTGATAATGGCAAAATGTTTAATGAGGCAGGATTTATATGCAATTAGTCGGCGGGCATCGCATTGAATTGCTCTACAGAGGGTTTTTGTACACCAAAAAGCATTAAACCAACAACAGATAAAGCGGCCAACAGTCACTGGATGAAGGACGGAGGGTTTTTTGGTTTTATTGTACTGCAGCATTGCGAGTGCACACACACACACATGGAATGGTCGTTTTTTAACGACTGGGTTCATTAATTCAATGCCCATTACAACTTCAGTGCCACAATAATTATACGGTTATTTGCCTGGCAGGTCATTTGGGTACAATACATTCGAAATTGCGCGGTCATTATACGTATTATTTCGGGACGCATACACCCACATTAGGCATGCTAATAGAGTGATTAAAGGAAGATGATTTAATGGGGCGATTTTTATGGGGAAGGACGATTTTTGATGGTGAAAGAGGAGTCGTTTTTGACTAATAGGTTTTGTTTGCAGATACCTCATCAGTGCAAAGAAAGGTAGACAAGTCGTCAATACGTGGTATTAAGAAAAGTCCAAGAAGGGGGTTGTTGCCGCTAATCTCGAGAACCAGTGAACGGATTTCAATGCGGTTTTTGGTGTTGTGATCTGAATTTATCAGGGAAGGTTTACGCGCATTAAAAGTTGCTCTGTCAATTAATTCAACGATATGCGATCTAAAAAGAAAAACCATCCATGCGATCAAGTTTATGTACTTTCGAGCATGCTTCTTAGCAACCTCAAAGAGCATAGGGGAAATAGTAGTTGGCGCAACAGGTCCGTATAGGTACCCTACACCCAGCTCCTCAATATCACCGCGGGAGTACCACAAGTGTCGGTTCTTGGACCCCTGCTGTGGAACGCAATGTACGACGGAGTTCTCTGATTAACGCTACCACAAGGAGTTATAGGCTTTGCTGACGATATCGCTGTGGTTACTGTGGCCAAACATATCCACGAGATAGAGTCCAACACGAATGAAGCAGTAGCCAGAATCAAGAATTGGCTAGAGTCTGCAGGGTTAGAACTATCTGACCGAGGCTGTTTTGATAACCGGCCGAAAGACTGCGAAATATGCAAATTTCCGTGTTGGAGAACTGTACCTGTACGACGCGCTTCGACCCCAGGTTAAGCTGTAAAACACACGTCCAGTACGCCAGCAAAAGGGCGTCACAGATGCAAGCGGCTCTTTCTCGGACTATGCCAAATATTGGTGGCTCTAAATAAGCCAGAAGGATTCATTTATCCAGAGTGGTCAGCTCAATACTGATATACCCTGCACCAGTCTGGGCAGGGGCTCTTACAACGAAGGAAACAAGAAGGAAGCTCTCGTCAGCATACAGTCTCTGCGCAATAAAAACAATAAGTGGATTTCGAACAATTTCGGACGAAGCAGCCTGCGTTATTGCGGTAATGATTCCCATCGACATTCTCGCCAACGAAATGCAAAGGATCTACCTGATGCTAACTGTCAACAGGCAAGAGGTCATCATGAGGAGAAGGATAAAAGAAGAAGAAAGGGCAACATCTATAGCACTGTGGCAAGTCCGGTGGGATAACACGGCAAAAGGCAGATGGACCTACAAACTGATCGCAAACATCGAGGTCTGGACAAGAAGAACAAGCGGGAATTGCAACTACCGCCTTACGCAGTTCCTGTCCGGGCACGGCGGCTATCGAAGTTATCTTCACAGATTCGGCCACGATTTCTCACCTCTCTGCCCCGAATGCCCAGATGCAGAAGAAGATACAGAGCACGTAATGTTCCACTGCAGACGCTTTTCAGGAGGAAGAGTGAACTTACCCTATTCCGCAGCTTCTCATAGAGCGTATGTTGAGGTCAGAAGACGACTGGTTTTAAATATGTTCATTCATAACGAGCTAAGAAGAGCCGAAAGACTAAGAAGGGTCCAAGTGGCAGACGTAGATGATTTAGCATGAGTTGCTTACCAGCCCCGCGAAGTAATACCTAGCAGTCCTTCGGGGAGAGTGGTAGAAGAGTACAGGGGTGTAGTTTAGTATGTAAGGCGCGTGGCACTGACTACGGACTTCTGTTATCTATGAAGATTACACATCCTTGGGACGCAACCATTTTTTTTTGGGGACGAATGGAAGGGACGTACAGCCTCACCTCTTATTTTGCCCTGCAGTGCACAGAAGTCGACATTCGTCATCCAACCCCATTTAGAGACCCTCAACACGGGACTTTGTTTCGAAGTAAATCCCCCCAGATACTCAGTCCTCTGCTTTTGGTACTTTTCAGCGAAACCTTAATTGGAAGGACACGACTAATAAACACTGTCTCTCGAGTTTTGTCAAAATTTGCATCGTTCCGCTGTGGAAAGTCCTTCAAAACACAAGTGAACAAAGGATGCTTTCTCCTCTGACTTAGATATTCATTGGAATTTGTTACCCAATAACGATGATGATTTCGCAACACCGCTTTCCCGCTTAGAATAGGGGTACTTTCAGTCGTTCCTTAACACAATTACGTTGGGAAATTTCCCACCGTCTCCGTCCGAATAGATATCACAAAGGTGGTGCGGATATAAGAAACAGATTCTACTGAATGGTGACATGTTTTGTGGAGAAGCTGTCCCAGTAACAACTACTGCTCCACCAGGACCACGACAGAGAGGAATTGAATTTAATTGTACAAACAGATTGTTCGTCATTCCATGCGGAATACATTCCTCAAATGAAGGACCTCCTACCTATAGGAGGATTATTTGTTTTATTTAAAAAGGATATACAAAAATCTACCCACCGACGAATAAACATTGGTCCTTGTTAAACTACACTGAACGCAGCACATGAGAGTTCTACATTCGCAGGCATTAACTGGACATTCCAAATGGGGCTTGACACAACGTGTTAAACATCGCTTTAGAGAAAATCCATGCGAACTACGTATATAGTTCAACCCCGAACCCTCTCGAGTGCGGTCAAGTTGAGGCCGTTCTCCCTCCAGCTCCGAATAAGCGGTTACAATGGTCAGCAAGGTCAGCCTTTGTGAGCACGCCTCCCCGCACAGTTAAATATTTTTAGCCATTCGTTGCAACTAAAATAGTTTCATGATTAGACACTGTGTGACAAATGCTGCTGGCTTGGTTTGGTTAATGAAATTTTTCGCCATTGTTTGGTTGGGGCAGGTTGTGCGCATCCTTGCACATTTAGTTTGGTATAAATTAGTTCTCAAAGCGTTAAATCTAAATAGAGTAATGCAGGAACTTCCTGTTGACTGTAATTAAATGCAATTTTACGAGCAGGTCCTTTGGAGTTTTTTCGTTTGTTTTTTGTTCGTAATGGACAAGGAGGCGAAAATTTACTGCATTATTATCAACCCTCTGGGGGCGATATATAGGA
Organism: Cheilosia pagana; assembly: GCA_936431705.1. NCBI lineage: Eukaryota > Metazoa > Arthropoda > Insecta > Diptera > Syrphidae > Cheilosia > Cheilosia pagana. The sequence goes on from OW386169.1 coordinate 6,978,340, forward strand.
GCGGTAGATTCGGTTCTCGGTATTTCACTAGAGGTGCCAGAAAACTGCACTAGATATTTTTGGGAAAATTGTTTTGAAATTGTTTCGTGACATAGAAAGTTGGTAAATGGAGGAGGTCTGGCGAAAGAGGTGTCCCATGTGCAACCATGGACAGTAAAAAAAAATTGGAGAATGCGTGTCAGGGTCCAGGGTGGTTCACAGTTTCATTTGGTTTTCGTTTTTGTAGGTGGGAAACTTGGGGATTTTTTGTAGCTTTGCTACTTGGAAGGGCGGGGAAGTTGACGAGCTGGATAGATTGTCTTTAAGGGACTTTAGGCCTACTTCTCTTGCGTTACAGTTCGTGATGAACATATGCGCCTTCAAAATTGGTGTAGTTTTCAAACACCTCTTCAAGTAGCCGACTATTTCGGTCTCCCTTTCATTAGAAGAACGCATTTAGCAACAGCTACAAAATGTACAAAAAAATATGTGCCCCCCAAATAGCGACCTCCCCAAAAGAATGACAGTCACGGGAAGCACCTTACAAGGTTCAATAAAAGTATGCAGCCATAGGGGGCAAGATTACCCCAAATGATGATGCCAAGCTTACATCGTATAATAAATTCAAGTAATTAACCAGCGTGCCAAGGACGTCGGCAATACCAGGGGATGATGACTGACGTCCTGCTGGGGCTTTTGCCAATTTGCATATGAATTTCAAATATCAATTACTGTGCCGCAAAACTGATTTATGGTGTCGGAGGTTACTAAATTGAAAGCATATAAGTAGGTTGTTAGGGCAAGTGGAATGGCACATTAGAGGCCCTAATGGGCCAGGCTAATTACTTCAAATGGAACGTAATTGGCTCCTAATGAATTATTAGCTACCGCACAATCCATCGATGGCTTTGTGTCTTAATTATGTTTAATAATTGTTTGGCCTTTTGTCATGTTGATTTGTTAGCAATAACTGATGGAAAATTGAGGCTCTTCCATTTGAAACTCATTAGAGGTTTTATTCCTTTCACAGAACATGAAACCCACACAGACTTTTTCCATTTATTTTTCCCTCTAATACAAAGCAGAGAAGGGACCACAAGAAGGAGATGGTTATTTTCCAAGGAAAACACTCTATCCGTCCGAGAGTATAGATAGGAATACAAACTGTCTTTGGACGAAACAAAAAACCTGGAGAGGATTAGAAGGATTAGTGAATGTGTGTGAGTGTGGAAATTAACCCAAGTGCCATGAGTTGACGTTAATGAAAAATGTATTAAGGGTCCGTTGACATTTTTGCGCCGAATGTCGAACATGGATTTAGGTCAGATTATGCCGTTAGTAGAGAGCGTTTAGTAGACGTTGATGAGGTTCTTTACTGCCCGGTGGTGGTCAATGAGGGTTGACTGTACGCTCCTTGGCGGGATGGTTAAAATTGCTGTCAAGTGGGATGCGTTGTCAGACTTGCACTTAACCTAGTTGTTATTGATGCGTGTTGACAACGTGTGCAAATGGGAGGTTTAATCCTTGTTAAGGAGGGGAGAGGTTGCGTAGTTGTAGGTACAGATCAAGTAGGTATAGTTTAATGACAGTTTAACCGTGAATCAGCAAATACTGTCAGTCACGAGGAGAGTTTTCAATGAGAATTTATTCAGAGTTCGACATGTCTTTCGATTCCAAATTTGATTTGTTGAAAAGATTCAATTGAAAAAGAGCTCTTCGGTTTATGAAAGAACTTGTTAAGGGAAGATGACGGCAAAAACAGAGATCGGTACAACTCAGCAAGGGGTCACTGTTGGGTTTGTGGCGGAAATAGACGTTTTTTTTGGGGTGTTTTTGGAGCGATTTTTGATGCGTTTTTGATTGGAGGCATTTCTTGGCGAGGTTTTTGGTGCGTTTTTGACGCGTTCTGACGGTTACTTTTATGCGACTTTTTCGCGTTTTTCAATGGGATTTGAACGCGTTTTTTGACAAGTACTTTGATGTATTTAAGACGGGTTTTTGGCTGAACGATGCGGTTTTCGATGGACTCTCAAAAATATTTGGCGCCTTTTTGGACAGGGGCTTTTATAAACTTTATACCGGTTTTTGGCTGATTTTCAAAGGTCTTTTCGGCATTTTTTTAATACGATTTTGGTGCGTTTTTTTTTGAAGATTGAACACGTTTTTGGACAAGTTTTTTTGCAAGTTTTTTGCAATGGGCTTTGAACGCTTTTTTCGACAAATGCTTGGATATATTTAAGGCGGGTTTTTGGCTGATTTTCAATGTTTTTTGTCGAAACCTTTTTTGACACGATTTTTCTACGGATATTTAACGCATTTTTGTCGTTTATTTTTATGTGAATTTGAAGCAGTTTTCGATGGGCCCTCATCGTATTTTTGGCACGTTTTTCGTCGAGAAGTTTGATAGCTTTAAGACGGAATTTAGAGTCGGGTTTTAATGATCTTTTTGACTCGTTTTTAATACGATTTTGGTTCGTTTTTTACGAAGTTTTTGAAGAATTTTTCGGAGGCATTTCTTGACCAGATTTTCTGTGCATTTCTAACACGTTTTGACATTTATTATTATGCAATTTTGGAGCTGTTTGCGATGGTCTTTCAACATGCCTTTAGTGTTTTGATAACTAAAGGCGAAAATATGAGTGATATGTTACTTGTTTTTTCGACGCATTTTTGACGCTATTTTGTTGATTTGTTCTTCAATAATATATCGCAATTTGAACGTGTTTTTTATATGAATTTTGTGGACTTTCATCGAATTTTTGACTCGTTTTCCAACAATTGCTTCCAACTATACTTAAGACGGAATTTTGGCTGACTTTCAATGGTCTTTTCAACACGGCGATTTAACACATTTTTGGAGCTGGTTTTATGTGATTTCGATGCGGTTTTCGATAGGTATTAAGAAAATTTAGGCGCGTTGTTCGACGAGTGTTTTGATAACTATAAGGAGAAAATTTGGATGGGATTTAAGTTGTCTTTTCGTCGCGTTTTTGACACTATTTTATTCTTTGTTCTTGGAAATTAAATAGCATTTTTATACGTGTTTTTTTATGTGAACTTCGTGCGGTTTTCAATGGACTTTCGTCGAATTTTTGACGCTTTTTCCAATAATTGCTTTGATAAGACGGATGACGGAATTTGGTGGTTTTAAAAGGGTCTTTTCGGCATTTTTTGATGCGATTTGTGTGCGTTTTTCTTCGAAGATTTAACACGGTTTTGGACTAGTTTTTTATGTGATTTTGGTGCGATTTTTGTTGTTTTTCGACGAGTGTTTTGATCTGACGGAATTTTGAGTGGGTTTTGAATAGTCTTCTTGAAACGATTTGGTAAGTTATTTTATAAATACTTAATGAAAATGTTTTTGACGCGCTTTTTGAAGGGGTTCTCGATTTTTACGCGTTTTCGACAATATTTTTGCGTGTTTTTTTTACGTAGATTTAACGTGCTTTTTGATGTGATTTTCGATGAGCGTTTTTATAAGTTTTAGATGGGATTTTGGTAGTGGGTTTCCAATGTCATTTTCGACACAATTTTGAACGCGTTTGTCATTTTTTGATGCGATTTCGGTGCAGTTTTCGATGGGCTTTCAACGCATTTTCGGCGCATTTTCCATCCAATATTGGTGCTTTCTTTTTTGATGACTTGATGGCATTTTTGAGGTTATTTTTTGATACAATTTTTAATAAGCGTTTTTTATGAGTCTTTTGATATCTTTATTTTGTGTGATTTTCAATGCTTTTTGCGACTCGTTTTTGACATGATTTTGGTGTGTTTTCTATCAAGATTTAGAACGTTCTTAATGTCTTTCTTGATTTGATTTTGGTGCAGTTTTTTTTGATGATTTTTGGCGAATAAATAACTGTCCCAATAACCATCTACTTTGCAGCAAACAATAAACTATTTTCAAACCACCATCAGCACCCATTTATCTGACCTTACATTGCTAACAATTCCATAATCAATTTAAGTGCCGCCCCAATTTTGTAGCAGCTCGAAAGTGGGCAATTTTTTTTTCCAAAATGTTAACTTGTCGCAATCGCAAGCATTTTTCACGCCACTCCCCTATTCGATAGTCGAAACGCGCCGAACGTAATCTCATTTTAAATGCACCTCATAAATCTGCATATTTTATAAACAAAAAAAATGTTATTCATGCATTGTATAGCGCGTCAAGTTTTCATTTAGTTTATCCTTTACGTTACTCAATATGCGCTCGATCCCCGCCTACCACACCAACAATTTACGTCAGCGAATATTCAAATTTCAATAAAAAAAAGAAGAAACAAAGCACCGCTCTTTTTGTAGTAATGTCCACCCTTAGAACAACGTCATCCCCAGAATCAGGAATAGGTTATACAAACTGTGAATACATTTTACTGTTCCCGACGCGATAGTTTTTTTCACTTGAAATTATTTCAATCTACATGCGACTGACTGAGAGCTGGTGGCTGCGAAAAAAAAAGAATATTTTAAATAAATTGGGAAATTGCCTTCCTACGGGCATATAAGAATATTGAATTTATGGCTTCCCTGTCAGGTTGCAGTTTAGTTTTTTTCACTTGAAAATTAATTAATATTTTATATTCATGGTGGATAAAAATTAAATTCGTATACAAAATAATATTTACAATGTTAATAAACTTTTTTATTTAAATGAAGGTTTTGGCATTTGAAAAATGAAGCCGGGTTTTTTTCAAACGTGTTGAATAATTAAAATAAAGAGAGCCTAATATCAATCAAACCCTCACTAAACTCTGTTGATTTTCAGTTGAAACCTTGAACCAGTTTTCAAAGTTGCTGCCGCTTAGCTTCTACCGGAGGATCCAATTTTATTGTCCTTAGACCGTTGGTATAAGACCTACTAACAACTGCATGTTTCGGCTATACTTTCACTCAGTTCACGCCCCTAAAACAAAGAAGCACCAACCTCGACCTCTTTAAATTGGTTGTCATAACAAGCACATAAGTTACGGCGGACCTTTCGCCGGCATAATTGTGCCTTAGGCTTACGCCAGTAAATATGAAAAATGCAGCCCACCCACGGCGTTATTATTTGTTTTTCCCGATCCCGAAGATTCGTCTTTTCCTTCGAAAAATCACTTCACCCCCACCAAGCTCCAAGAGGTGATAATCCGCGATTTCCAGATTTATTTCGTTAAGGATTTGCGCTTGAAATAAATCCCTCCACGTCCACGAAAACCGGGGGTACAACAAAACCCCACGTAATGTTTACTTGGTTTGCTTTCGATAGCGAAAAGGTCAAACAAAACTTAGCTCTGCAGGAGGGTCTCCAAAAGTCAGGAGGTGTGCTGCCTAGTTGCGGAGAAAGCTCTAAGAGGGCCGGAAATATGTGCCAAATGATTTTTCTCACGGATGCGTGTTGTCCTTGCAAAATGCGTGGGACAGAAACTCTTTTTGGTTGGATACACAAGTTTACACAAATTATGAAGGCTGTTTGTTTGGATATTCATTAAACCAACCCACAAGTATCGCATACACCAAGAGAATGACCTCTTTCTGGTGTTCTACCTTTTTAAGCACAAACGCGGTGTCCTAGGGAGAGGCATGGAATTAAATCAAAACTGATTTGTTTACTTTGCCGGTGGTCCTGATTGAATTGCGTTTGCGTCCCCACATCAGCCTAGGTCTTTGAACGTGCCCCCACTCAACCTTCCATCATATTATGCGTGCAAACATGGGAAGAAGTCGTATGACCGCAATGCAATTTTCTAAAAGGCCATGGTGTGGCACTATCCACAAAGGAATACCTACCCACACGACACAGGGTGGCATATACTTTCGGTTTCACTTTGGAAGGAAGAAAGGACACACTCTTAGGCATGGGACGTAAACATTTCAATTTCAGTTTAGTGGTAACCCCTGTTTCCTCGGCAATCTCTGGCAAGTTCATCCTGACTGAATTCCCTGTGACCCAATGAAGTTTCATTTCATCAAAGTCTCTTATTCAATTTTAATTAGTATTGAATGAAAGGAAGGTTCGAACGAGCTTGCCAATAAGTTACAAATAAATCAATCAAATGATTTATGACCAATTCAGGACTTCTCTGACTATATTATATTGAAATATTCGCAGGAATCTGTTCAACCCAACAGCCAGTTGAACTGGATATATTTTACAAAAATAAGAAAATGGAAATGTCCTGTGACATGCGACTTGTCCTTGATTTTGTTTGTATAACAAGAAGAAATTGGAAAAGACAGCAAACGTAGTAGGTAGGCGTAACAGCATGAAAGGGTTTAGGAAGGCTGGGGTTAATAATGATAAAGTCTGGAGAGGTCACACGACATGGAAGGACACATTCTCGAGATGGGTAGGATACGGGAAGGTTTCAAAGTGAAAAATCTTGCATTTGATGCTCAGAAAGACGTTCATTGATGGTTGGACTTTATTTGGGACGCGCACAGAGTGTGCATAGATTTTACTTGATTGAAGGATGGTCCTTTCTATAGAAAGGCTTCACCAACAAACGATAGACTATACCGTGTGTCTACAGCGAGCGGCTCATAGTCCGTTCGTTTCAAATCACTGTGCAACATAGCATTTGCCAAAAAGAATTTGTATGCAGCAATACAATCTTAGAGGAAAGCCATGTCTAGGTATGGAGTCTATAGGAATAAAGGTGGATGACACTAAAAGTCTTCTATAGAGGTCGAAAACCAAAAGAAGATCACCAGGAGTTCGTCAAGAAGACACCAGAAGGAAGAAGAAAGCTGGCTTCTGAAAAACGGTATAGAAAGGTGCGAAAGCCTCCAAACTGTAAATAGACTGCGCTAGAGTTGTTAAAGAAAAATCTTGAAAGGAGTTCGGCGAAAGGCTAGATCTTAAGCACAGACCTACAAGCTAGGTGTTCCGTCAGACCATCCGCCTTCTTAGAAAAAAAGACGTGGGATATCATTGAAGAACGGAGAATTCGAAGATTGTGTACCTTTTCTTCTAATCAGATGGAGGGAATCTTGTCGAAAGAGAGGAAGAACGATTTAAGTTGGACGGGAAAAAGACCAACAATAGAGGAAGTCATTTTTACGATCAAATCACTTTTAGTTGACACATTTGACGGAGTTTATGGCAACAAATGATCAAGGCCCTATATGCGGACTTAAGAACCTCTATATCATGGCATAGAACTTACCAGGGAGTAGGATTGATTCGATAGCAAGAAAATACCGACATGAGTACAAATTTTAGTACTTATCAATAAGGAGGTGATCTGAAAGATCTCTGTAATTTTAAAGGGGAACTAAATAAAAGGAATATGCAGAATAGTATAATACATATTTTAATAAGTAAAAAAATAATATTAACTAATTAAATAAATTCATTCCGTCTAGAAAAATCAGTTTTTTTCTAATGATTTTTACTTTTAAAGATTATTGTAAGCAAGGAACCGACAAAGCGCCCATGACTACAAATTATCTGATATGTTTGTAAGGCGATGGAAAGACGTATATATTTAAATTTCTCAAGTGGGTTCAATTTAAGGTTCAAAACTGAGTCAACTAAATACGGTGAAAGCTCGTCTCCTTCTTTGTTGATTTTTGTTATTTTTTCAATTTAAATTCACTTTTATTGACTTTAACTTAAATACTAGACAAAAATGACTAAATCTAACTTAAAACTAACATTTATATTATTCTAGCTTACTGGATTTTAGCGAGCACTCTAAACAATCTAAACTTATCAATATATTTTCAATTATTGCCTCTCGGCCTTAAATCTATGTTTACAGTTTGTTTTGTTTTTTTATTTTTCAAGAATTTTAGAAAACTTGAATTCTTTATTATTTGTTTTATTTAAACCTACTTAAAACTACCTAGTCTACTTAACCTAAACTACCTATAATTAGGGTGGTGAAACATTTCACCGATTTCACCATACTGATCGCTTTCTCGGGTGCCTGGCAGTCGCCAACAGGCTCGATCCACAATTGCGGTGCTTAAACGGAGGAGCTCCTGAGCGTTGGCGGCGTACCCGTCATGGATGAACCGCTTATCCCTCGCGCCGCGGTGGCTGTGGTACGGTACCGGCACACTATCTTTTGTCTGGACTAACCCTTTCATGTCAACATAAAGAAATGCCTCAGGTCAGACTGAAGCGTACTGTCGTGGTACATTAAATTTTGGTAGTAAACCCATGAGATCAAGCTATTATCGCTGGCCATCGCCCTTGCAATGTGCCTTCGAATCACCTTAATTAGGAAATTGCCAATCCTGTTCAATCGAGCCCCATTCTATAGGGTCTTGTTGGGATAGTATTTTATTTAATTAAATTCAGGAGTTTTAAACAACCCTAGACAGGTCCTGGCCACTGCCTCTCAAACACCCAAATCTTTTCCATATAGTAAGGCGCTATATGAACCACATGAGACAGCCATAAGCGATGATCGGCCTTATAAGTGCCACGTAGGAAATAACCTTCACTCTAGAATCAGTTTGACTGATGCGAAATAATCTCCTTGTCAGAGCGTAAGCCCTCTTGGCCCAAGCAAGACAAGCATCTATATGTTTGTCAAAATATAGATACTGATCGAGCCGAATACCAAGATACCTGACCATGTTTCTCACCGCCAGTTTCCGATTTTTGGAAATTGATTTTCAATACCTACCTGTTAATTTGTTCGAAGTCACGCTGCAAAAGCACGTTGATGACCTCGATGTGCTGATTTTTGAATTCTCTTGGATGTGGACGAGTTTTTTTTTATGATGTTGCGAAAAGTCTTTAAACTGCCCTGTAACTCATGCAGAATATTTTTGAACCAAGGGTCAAGCAATGTGGCAAAGTTCTATATCAGAATTGCTTTCAATTGATTCAAAAACTTTTGCTCCTTTTGAGGGTTTCACTGGGCTTCCTACGATGAGGCTACTTTCAGTAGATTTGGTATTTCCCTTTTTAAGCGAGTCACCATTGGGATAAGTGATTATTTGGACTAAAAAGCGGGGGTCCCTGGTTCGATTCCCAAAAGAGGTTTTAAGGTTTTTTCCCACTGCCCCACCTCTCGCGAACGTCTGATAAAAATTATAAACTCAAACAAACGAATGGTTGTGAGAAGCTAGGCCTAGGGTCCCACAGACCTTTTGCGCCAATTATTTATTTACTTATTTATCAATATAATTTTATGCAGAAGTTGACGGTTCACATATTCAACAGGTGTCAGTAAAGCAATCAACTGTTTAAATGTCTTTCACCACAACTCGGCAACTTAGGACCTCGGATTTCATCATTAAAAAAATCCGAAAATGCTTTGCATTTTATAAACCTTTCGATCAAGCATCGTATACAGAATTCCACCTCGTTTTAAAATCCAGTATGAATTTGGTTACGGATTCCTCCGTAACTCCCTTTTTTATTTGAATAAAACGACTTTCTGTTGCTCACCACTGACTTAACTACTAACGTAACACACTTCTTCTTGTATAAAATGTAAGCGAACCCTAAATACTCAACAGACCAGCTATTCACTCTCGGAATTGAACTTGAGAAGGGTTGGGAGTATGCTACAACTATGTTTACCTATGTCCCTAGAATCGGAGAAGGCATATGACCACAAAGATCATTAAGGTAATCTTTGAAACTTTGGAATATTCAGGAGTAAAGAATCGAGAGTTATTTTTGGAACTCTAGTCACAAACTGTACAACCAGGTATGCGGCGTTAAATCGGAACTTTCGACTGAATGCGTTGTACTTTTTCCGCAGCTTGGTTTGCCTTCTAGCCTTCTCATAGCTAATATGGATAGGATGTTACAGGGCAGCCTTGCTGAAGAGCATTTAGAATTCGGAGACGGGTTCTTGCAGACTATGGACTTCAGCCTGAACGCGAAAGTTTTCTATCCAGCTATATGAAGAGTTGTGATAGCCCTACAAACTTCTACGAACCAATGGATTTCCTATACCCTTGGATCTACATCGAGTTTTACTGAAATCAAGATATAAACTACACCGACGGTGTAAGGCATGACTAAGCCTCAAAACGGAAGGCCCAAAACATACTGCGTTAAGTAAGTAAACAAAAAAAAAATCAACAATCACCTGCATGTGTTTTGTCCGTCAATGGATTTAAGCCGCCTGCACCCACTCTTCCACTCTTAATACCATCAACATAAAACGCGCTTAACCAAAACCAACTCCAGAACCAACTAACCCACACTTTGAAATTAAGTATCCACTAGTGACTAGTCTGTCACCATCACGAGAGAAAAACCTTCAATTTACTGCTACAGCTATCACACCGACACAAGCAGATGGCCACTCTCTCTCTGGGGTGAATTTAGTAAAATCCACTCACTTCCGTAGATTTATTAAATAATATATACTTCATGGCTTTCAAGTTTCGAAAATAGGTTGACATTTCTCAAGGGTTACCGACGACAACTACGACGACGACAACAACAATGACGACAATGGGAACGGCATTTGCTTCAATAAATTGCCAAGTGTCTGCTCTGCTCACATATGAGAATTTTACTCTTTCTCTCTCTTTCTCAATATAGCACCTACGGAGTGTGGAAAAGGATATACCCAGGAACTCCATTTTAATCCAGACCCTCAGGCTGAAAGCTTTTTATACGAGGCCCCATTATATTCGAAATAGCATTCAAGCCATTCGCCCATACATTGTAGCAAAGGACGAAAACTTTAGAGACGACGACGACCGACGACGCTGTGCATTCCTTTAGCTCGTGTGGAAATGGGAATGACTTAGGTACATCCTTTCAAATGGCATACGGGTGGTCATTTCATCTCATTGTGTCCCAGATGCTTGTATGGTCTGTCTGTATGACTCTGGCATAAAGGGTGGCAAAAACGTTTCGAAAATTCTCCAACCTACTTGGGTATTGTTTTCTGGGAAGTATCGGCGACAATGACGACACCAGACACTGTATTGCCAAGGAACTCTACTCGAAAGTGGATTTGGTGTTGCTGGAAAAGTTCACGGGAGATGTTGACAGCAAGTTTGTTTGCGGGGGGAAGGGGGAGGACGCGTTCAATTAGTGGTCGTTGCTGTTTGGGACCATTCATTTGATTGTTGCACATAAAAGCAGATCGTTTCGGTGACTTTTGCACAAAAGTTGCCAAAGTTCGACATGATAACGTTTAATAATAGTTTTAGTGGAGGTTAAGGTAAAGTTTGCGCCATATGGGTGTCGTTGTCGTTGTGAGTCGATGTCAAAGTGGTGTAGTGCGGCAGGAGTTTGCACTACTCAGGGGGGTTGTAACGATCAGCGAGAGGGTAGAAGGACACAGGAATTACAGTCGGAAGTTTGTGGCATTTGACTATCGAAAAGAAAGGAGCATCAACAGAAGATCACACAGGACAAGACCAACCTCACGGGGTAGCACGTAGCGGGCAGTCACCGGAGTGATTGGTTGGGGTGAGTCAAACGTACATATCGCCATTTGGTCATCCGGTCGATGATATATTAGTTGTCATTGACCAACAGGATAATCGAGTGCGTGTTGAAATCCAATTCACTTTTGAGATGAAGAAAAATAGTCCCATGTCCTTTTTGAATGTTCTTATCCGTCGGCTTTAATTCAACTGCGCACAGTTATTTAAGGATTTTAACAACTTCTATCAATTTGTTATACAACATAAATAAATGACAAAACTTACTTAAGGTGGCGCTACAGTCCGGGGTGGACCTGGGCCTCAACCAATACGCCTCCCCAGTTAGCGCGATCTTTGGCTAACTGTCTCCATAGTTGTGCACTCCAAGTTGGTCCCCTTCCACTTGCGCGCGCCACTTAAGGCGAGGTCTTCCTCTACTGCGTTGTCCCTAGGGGTTGGAATCGAAGCCACTTCGGGCCGGAGCGTTCGTGTCCGTTCGCTCTACATGTCCCAGCCATCTTAGATGACTGATGCGTATTTTTCTGACCAGGTCGGTGTCGTTGTACAGCTCGTAGAGTTCGCTGTTAAATATCCTCCTCCAAAGCCCGTCATCGCAAACGGGACCGAAAATCACTCGAAGAATCTTGCGTTCGAAACGGCCAAGAAGATCTTTATCCGCCTATGTTAGGGTCCATGCTTCTGCGCCATAGCGCAGGACTGGAATGAAGAGGGTCTTATATAGAATCGACTTAGTGTTTCTTGACAAGGCCTTACTAGTCAATTGCCGTCTTAGACCAAAGAAACAGCGATTGGCAAGTGTAACTCTTCGTTTGATTTCCGAGGTGATATCGTTTTCTGAATTTATAGCGGAGCCGAGGTAGACAAAGTCCCTAACTACCTCAAAATTATAGCTGTCTATCGTGACGTTCTGTCCGATTCGTCGATGTTGTGCGTCCGCTCTTGTTGACAGCATATTTTTTGTCTTGCCCTCATTCACCACTAAACCCATTCTTGCCGCTTCTGTTTCTATACATGCAAAAGCGCCAGTGACAGCTCGCTGTGTTCTGCCAATAATGTCAATATCGTCCGCGTATGCAAGCAGTTGCACAGACTTATGGAAAATTGTGCCTCTGGTGTTGGCTTGTGAGCTGCGCACAATTTTCTCAAGAATGATGTTAAACAAGTCACATGACAGCGCATCACGCTGTCTAAATTCTTTTCTGACATCAAAGGTCTCGGTGAGATTGTTTCCGACCTTAATGGAGCAGCGAGTGTTCTCCATCGTCATTCTGCACAATCTGACGAGTTTGACTTCCATTAATCAGGCATACTTTCTTCTGACCAAATCTTGGAAACGAGTTGGTGTATGCTCTCTACCAAGCCATCTCCCGCTGCTTTAAAAAGCTCGGCAGTTAAAAGCCGTTCGGTCCAGCAGCCTTGTTGGACTTTAGTTTAGATGTTGCTTTCCTCACTTCACTTTGGTCAGGTGGACGGAAGTCTTGGCTGTCATCATCCAGGTTGGTTCATTCTGCATGACAGCGGAATTTGTGTCGTCTTCGCCGTTTAACAGTCTGCAGAAATGATTTTTCCATATCCTCAGCACCGACTGTGACTCTACTACATGGTTTCCTTCTCCGTCTCTACAGGCTTCTGTTCGGGTTTTGTTGCCCTGACACGTTCTTTTTACCTTTTGGTAAAACTTCCGAACATTATTCCTGAAGTAGCACCTCTCTATATCCTCGATCGCGCGCTTCTCATGCTCTCTCTCTTCTTTCTCCGGAGAAGCCGATGTTCTTCCCTCCTTTTTTGCTCGTAGGTTGACTGGTGAAACCGAAATGACAAAACGCCCCCACTTAAATATCGCTGAAAAGACTTTCTACACTCGAAAGGACTTTAATAATTATTATTAAGCTCATTACAGTTGTTGCAGCAGAAGTCCTCTGGGGAAGTGGTAAAATACATTACACTGACATCCATCCCAACAACTGACAATAATCATGAGAGGGGCTCACTTTAATGCCTCCTCCATGAATCTGATTCTGAATTTCGAAAATGCTACCAAAGTAACGCAGCTGGCGACGGTATTCTTCCGTTTATCCTTTTGGTGTGTGTGTGTATGGGTTAGTAAAAAAGAATAAAGGAGACGAAAAATAAGTTGCGTCATTATATCCGTTTGACTGCATTACTACAGTCACACTTTTAGTCGCATATCCTTGTAGGACGAGTTGAATAGTGATCTCTTTTCATTTTTCTTGACAATAGACCACCAACGAACAAGGAACAATAGGTTCGCCATGTGTAATGGCAACGACTGCATTTTTTAAGTGATGGAGCAAGTGTTTTTCTGTTTTTCGGCAACAAAAAAAAATACTCCTCCTCCTCCTGGCAAAAAGATTAAGCGAAATTGTAATGAATGCAAGGACGTCTATTTCATTTCTGTCATTTCCTCTGCATTTTCGACTTGAATTATTTTTTAATTCCACTGCACAGCTGTTGAAGGCAGGAGAAGGGAAGGTGGTTTCATAAACGAGAAAGTTTCGTGCGACCCAGTCGTGCACTTACGAGTCACTCCGTCACTTTTAATACACCACCAAAGCAGTGCCAACTGCCAACACACTTCCCACGCCCATCTCAAGTCGAAAAGATGCCAAACCCAGTCAATATTTGCAAATAATTCTACTTGAGCACCCGGATTGACAACCATAAAGCTCGATCCGAACCATCTTGACATCGGTGCGTGTTTTCCATCGCTGGTGACAAATCTTGTCAAAGGTACCTCCAACGACGGCAAGAGCTCACCACACCGTCATAATCAGATAAAAACTCCATTATGCTGTTATTCAATTACCTATATCGATATGCGCACGTGTCGCACATTTTCTTCCTGACAATCCACCAAAAACATCAAAGGCAAACCTCCGCTATCAGCAAAGCTACAAAATAAAACCTCCGGTAGCTCAGCAAACCGCAAGAGAAATAAGGAAGAAAAATGGAATCGTAACACGTCCCATCTTCTTATCCGGATCATCGCAAAAAAAAGAAGCTATAGCTAAAGGACGAAATACAACTTATGTACAAAAGGAAATTATCCATAAAAGATTCCCGCTCAGGACATGAACCAGCACTTGCGGTAGCGGAAGATGAAGTTAAGGAGCAAGATGCTCACCTGTCAGCATTGCACTGTATATCTTCGTTCTGTAAACATTTTGATGCTATCACATGCAGGATACCTTCCATTGATACTTATCGACTTTCCTTGCAATATCCTATAGTATCCGTGTCCTGCATCTTTCTGTACGAGACCCATCGATATGATATGTTTTTATTGCATTGGTTCGGTGAACTTGTTTTTATTGATTGTCGAAATCAATCGAGCGATGTCGTCTTTTTTATTTGTTTCATAACATTCTGCCGCAGGTGGATGTTTTGTCGAGGAAAGGCAGATGTGCAAGAAATTCTTCTCAGATATTGGCTCAATGTGTCCTTTTGGTTAAAGTGAGGAAGGCAGCATAATTCGGAATATTACAGAGGACGGGCAGAGAATTATATTTAACGTGGGCTGGGAAAAAGCAAACAGGACACGTTGTGGCGTGGTTATTAGGGTTTGGATTTACTCCTGTTTGTGAGGCATACCTATACAATTTTCATGCAAATTATAAATTATTTATTATTTAAGAACTGACTAAAAGATATAATGTAAGCGTTACTAGTTTTAAGTTTAAAGTTGTTTCGAAATTAAAAATGGCGTTTTCGAGATTATACAGTTTTCAAAATCAGCGTTTCCGGTGATTCGAATCGAAAATGAAGGACGCAATATTGTTGAAAACGGCAATTTTACTCCTAGTATGCATTTTGGTTAAAATCGTTAGACTCGTTTTCTTGAAAACAAAAGAAACCCAAATTTTCAAAATATGCCTTTTTTCGAAAATCCATTGTTCAATAATTTAGAGAAAAACTGAGTTTGCTTTCAAGTTACAAACGATCATGTTACCTTAGAAATGAAATTTTGTCGTGTGGACCGTTTGCGACATAAGTCGAAAAGCTGTATATGCATCCATGTTGACCTCACCTTCCTTAGCTCAAGTATCAATTTTGGTTGAAATCGTTAGAGCCGTTTTCGAAAAAGGTCAAACCTGTTTAAAATCGTTATATGGGAATTAGGTACCTTTAATATTGTGGTTAAAATGCAAATAAAAAAAGGCCCCCAACTGAAAGCTCACAAACTCCAAATCCGAAGTTTGAAACAAATCAAATGTCAAGTCGTTTAGGCTTGCGAGACCCACTTTCTATTTCGGGAGCTGTCACTTTTGAAGCTGTTATTGTTCGACATTTGTCGAGTAGAAACTAAAAATGGAACGATACACGCTTCAACAATGCATTGAAATTATAATAATTCACTACAAAAATGGTGAAAATTTTGCAGTCACAGTATCGAAAAATCATCTTGACTGATGAGGCCCATTTCCACCTCGGTGGCTACGTCAACAAGCAAAATTGTCGCATCTGGGGCTCGGAAAATCAAGAGTTATTGTTGAGAAGCCTCTCCATCCTAAACATGTGACTGTTTGGTGCGGTTTATGGTCCGGCGGGGTCATTGGACCTTACTTTTTCGAAAACGAGGTGTGATCAACAGTTACGGTTAATGGATTGCGCTATCGAGAGATGATTAATGATTTTTTATGGCCGGAGTTGGATGGTATTGATCTGAACAACGTTTACTTTCAACCAGATGGCGCTACGTGCCACACAAGCAACGAAACCATTGATCTTTTACGGGAAACGTTTTCGGACCGTGTTATCTCTCGAAGAGGGCATCGCAATTGGCCACCAAAATCTTGTGAATTAACACCTTGCGACTTCTTCCTTTAGAGCCACGTGAGAGATAAGGTTACGCCAACAGCCCAGCGTCGATTTAAAACCTCAAAGATGGAATTCGTGAGTCTATCGAGGACATAGGGCAGCCACTTTGCGATTTTGTTATGGAAAATTTCATGAAAAGGATATGGTCCTGTAAGCGTGGTCGTGGTGGCCATTTGGCTGATGTTGTGTTTCATTATTAGCGGCATATGCCTTCCTCTTTATTATGAAATAAATATCCGATCATTTATCTCAAAAAATGGCATTTTTCTTTAAATATCAAAATAACACCTCTTATTGGAAAACCCTTTATTAGATTGCTTAGATTCCTTTTGACAAACTCCTACAAACTCCTTCGAGTTTTCACAACTCATCCCTCCCATCGAGACAATGGTTCATTTTAAAAGACACAACTCCGTTCATATTCGGCCCTAGCGAGGTATCCGTCGGAATGGAAAATTCTCCGATTTTAACGATTCGGAGGATTTTTGCTTCGAGGTATTCTTCGGAACATCTATTCGGAATATTTATCCCACATTTTGTAACGCATATCGGCGAATTACGTTGAAGTGCGATGAAGTGCATTTTTTTCTTCAATTTTTGACAGCTAGGTTCCGATATCTTCCGACTGAAATTTGTTGCGGAATTTGTTAACAATTTGGATTTGAGTTTCCGACAGAGTATGCGTTGCGGAGAATTTTCCGTTCCGACGGATACCTCGCTAGGGCCGAATATTTTCCCTATATGATTCCTGACACATAGGAACTTTGACAACCCCAACTGCATACGCTTTTCTACTCTAGTCGTACCTTTGTTCATCACCCCTTATTAAAGTCGGTTGAATATTTTTAAAATGCCACCGTCAACAAAAACAAAGCAAAGAAGCAAAAAACTGACAGCCGTACAATAATTGTTTACTATATAAAGGGTGCTCTTCATGCACTGACACTGGTCGTATTTTTATTTACATTTTAATGGATTACGCACAGATTTACAAGTGTAAACAAGTGCCTGCCAACCAACCCCCTTTTATTGCATTTCTTGTTTGTTATTATTGTGAAATGTCAAAGTGAACACCGAACCCACGACAATCATTAAGATTGGAAAAATCTGAAGTGAAATGCGACAGCTGGTTTTATTGTGAAACAAGGGGTGTGAGAGTACTCCAATTTAAATTCTGACATAACGCACCGCCACCCTATTTTTCACTTTGACAAATCAGAAATGTGGTCAATTAAGAAATGCATGCGGTGTGCTTGTAATTTTTTTTAGCAGTGTTTTACCACAGCATTAAATGGCGCGAACAAATTCATAAAACACCCCTTTCGGTGAGGCAATTTAATTGGCAGGGCAATTTTCAAAAGTGCTATGCACGCAATCAAATTAAAAAGAAAACACACGCACACTCAAGTAAATCATAGGGGTTTTTTTTATTTTTTTGACTGCATGCCATATGGGTCGGTGGTTTTTCTTCATTCGAGGTTAGAGAGAGTATTGCAATTTAATTTACGACCACAAAGTCATTCAGCAATCTATGTATGACATCGCCAAACAAAAAGTACATAAAAACTAGTTGGTCCACGTTAAGGACATAATACAAATGAATCGTTCTGATTATAACTCAGTGGACCCTTAATCTCCTAATGACTTTGGTCCATTACGGGCAATTCATTTATACTCGTAAACGGTTTGCGAATAATAATTTCTCAACGAGTGCCATAATTCACTGTATATGTGTCTAGACGGTAGACAGTGCGACTAGACTTGGTCTACTTCGAAATGTGCAATAGATACTCGGTAAAACTTGCCAACATGCCACTCATGGTAATAAAATTAGAATAGAAAGAGTTGCCCATTTTGGGAAGAGTGGACATCCATTATCCAAATTAAGTTTTATTCAAGCGAAAGCTGTAAATAAATCACAGAGCTGGAAATGTGAAATTGAATAACTTTCGTCCTTCGGAGCATTTGAAAGGAGTCGCAGAATGTTCTGTGGGCAAATTTAAAGATTCATTTAGCGTTTCCGTGAAAGAAATATGCACCGATGACGATGCCAGCCCAAAATCCACACCAAACTGTGAGTTTTTCTGGATGCATTGGACGCTCTTGGATCTTATGCGGATTGGTATCGTCCTAAATTCGACGAATTTTATTGGTTGACGTACACATTCATCCAGAAATGGGCCTCATCGCTGAAGATGATTTTTCGATGAAAATTATAGTTAGTTTCCAACTACTTTTGTTAAAACAATTTTATCATTTTCACGTCTTGTTGATTTGGCGAATAAATGACAGTAAATTTGACAGTTGTAGCTTTAAAAATATTGCCGCTATCAACAACTGTCAAAGTTCCGAAGCCTCTATTGAAAGACTCTGCACTCCTGCGATTTGACGGAATAGATGACAGCCAATTTGACAGATGAAGTTTCAACAATATGGCCGCTATCAACAACTGTCAAAGTTCAGAAGTCTCTATTGAAAGACCAAATCGACCATGTGCTAATCGATGCGAGGCACTCATCCAACATCCTCAACGTGCACACATTTCGAGGGGCAAATGTTGACTCTGATCATTTCAGAGCTCGACTGTCCATGTCCAACGAGAAGAAGCTGCGAACCGCCCAGAAGAAGAAATTTGACGTTGGACGCCTTAGCACACCTGGATTAGCCAGAGCATACAGCGAGCGCCTGAGTGTGAAACTCTCCTCTGTGCACTCACCTACCACTGACGCCAATAATCAGTGGTGCCAGTATCGCGACATCATCAAGGAGGTAGCCGAAACCATTGTAGAGTACCAGCCACCCCAGAGAAAGAGCCCGTGGTATGATGATGAATGTGTATACAGGAAAATGGTGACAGAAGACGCACCAAAGAAAGCGCTGCAGCGCAAAACAAGAGAGAAGAACATCGAGTCAGGAGAAGGGAGGAAAAGAAGATCCTGCGTATAAAGAAGAGGGCTTACGCAGCTTCCCAGCTCAAGGAGATCGAAGAGTCGCGCGGTCGTAACAACATCCGGAGGTTTTATAAAAAAACCAAGCAACTGGCTGCTGGTTACAAACCCGGAACGCAGGCTCTTCGGGACAGCGAAGGAAACCTAGTCACCGAAGCATAGGGAATAGTAGATGTGTTTAAGCAGCCTTTCCAGCAGCTGCTAAATGGGCACCATGTAGAGAGAGTGATAGGGCAAGAAGAGAACCCACGTCCAGTCAATGAAGAACCAGTATAGAAGAAGTGCGCTTAGCTATAAAAAAAAGCTAAAGAACAACAAGGCCGCCGGCTCTGATGGCTTACCAGCGGAGCTCTTCAAATACGGAGGTGATGTTTTGGTAGGGTGCATGCACCGAATCATCAACCAAGTATGGGTGGAAGAAAACATGCCCCATGACTGGACTATCAGCTCTATATGCCCCATCTACAAAAACGGCGATCCTATGTCTTGCAAGAACTATCGAGGCATATCCCTGCTTTATGTCGCATAAAAGATCTGAAACCGTTCTGCAACACACTTATCGGCACGTACCAGTGTGGCTTGCGGCCCGGCAGATCCACAATAGACCAAATCTTCACACTGAGGTAAATCCTGGAAAAGACCAACGAATTTCAAGTCGAAACTCACCACCTATTTATCGACTTCAAAGCCGCATATGATAGCATACATCGTCAGGAGCTCTATATGGCGATGGCCGAATTCGGAATCCCGGCAAAACTGATTCAGCTGTGTCGCGTGACGCTGGAAAACACGCGCTGCAGCGTGCAGTTTGGAAGTAGATCCTCCGAACTATTTCAAACATGCAACGGATTTCGGCAAGGAGATGCGCTATCATGCGACTTCTTCAATCTCGTACTGGAGCAGATAGTGCGCAGGGCAGTTGTCAACACGGAAGGCACTATCTTCAACAGGTCCGTCCAGCTGCTGGGCTATGCGGACGATATTGACATCTTCGGTCGCTCCCAGCGTGCCGTGATAGAAGCGTTCACGGCGATTGAAGAACAGGCGAAATCCGTTGGCCTTGAAGAAAATGAGGGCAAGACCAAGTACATGCTATCAACAAACAAACAAGCATCTGTCCACCGCTTAGGACAAAACGTCACTATTGATAGCAACAATTTCGAGGTAGTTAAGGAGTTCATCTACCTCGGAGTAAACATGAACTCCACGAATGACACCCTAGTGGAGATCCGGCGAAGAATTACCCTAGGAAACCGTTGCTACTTCGGTTTGGCAAAACAACTGGGTTCAAAACTCCTAACTCGAAGGACGAAATGTATGCTCTACAAGACCCTTATCTTGCCAGTTGTTGCCAGTTGTGCTTTATGGCGCCGAGTGCTGGACCATAGGGAGAGCTGACACTGGGCGGTCCTGTGTGCGAGGAGGGCGAATGGAGGAGAAGATACAACCGCGAACTCTATGAGCTGTACCAAGATGTGGAAGTAGTCCAAAAAGCCAAAACACGTCGACTACATTGGCTCGGCCACATGGAGCGAATGGACAATAATGCTCCGGCTAAGAGAATCTTCGAATCCCAGGCCCCAGGTTCGAGAAGACAAGGAAGACCGAACCTTCGTTTCAAAGACCAAGAAATCGCGGATGCCAGAGCGCTTGGTCTCGACAACTGGAAGCAACGTGCCCGGGATCGTAGAGGATGGAAGGCTGCGGTGTCTCAGGCTTGTGCTTAAAAAGTTGTAAGGCCTTTTTGAGGTCCACAGCTACTTGTTAAAAGGCACGGTTTTCTTCTCATTTAATAAATACTTGAATCCTAGGGATGACTTCCAACGACATATTCGTCCTACACTCTCGTCAATCTAGGCTAGAACAACTCAACTCTTCAGGCAGACGGCCATTGCCATTATTTACAAATTTACCAACAATGGTTACAGCGTCTTCTACACGGCCCACCTTCCACCTTGTACCATCGCTCAATAGGACTTCATTAGAGGCAATTTTTCATTTGTGTCCCTGGCCCTTATCTATTAGATTACTCTTCACTCCAATTTGGACTTTATTACCGACTATTCAGAGTTGATTTTGACACGGGCCAGCAACACGTTATCGGGGTTGAAATTTGATCCACTCAAGCCATGTACATGTTTATGCGGTAATTTTCTCCATGAAACCAATTTATCAAATTTTGATTGACGCCATCAGAGGTTGATATTAAATCAGTTTTTTTTTTCATCTTATTTTCTATGCGGAGAAGCCTATTGACAGATTTTATTACATTACAAGACGGAGTGTCATGCGAAGCATGAAATCATTTTTAAGACTTTGCCGATGGGATTTTACGATTCCTACAAGAAACCACTAAACTTCATTTCGAAGGAAACCTTTTCCTTTCATCACAAAATTTCTGGTAAACCCCATGCCAACAGGAGAGGGTTGTGCGGTTTTTACGAGTGTTTAATTTCATTGGTTAGGACTCTTTGGATTGCAGGCCTTGTTGTGGATTTAATTTAATTTTTTTTTATAGTGTGAAATGAGAAGTGAAGACCGATGGAAACGGCTTTTAATTTTATGCCTGCGCTAGAGTGTCCCAAGCTCAACTGAAGTGTATGATTTGGTTTTAAAAAAAGGGTTGGGTTTGGGTATGGGGGGATGTGAGAGTTCTTAACATTTTTAGGATGTACCTCTTTACTGCTACTGATTATTTGGGATATGGAACTGTGACAGTCAATTGCGTTTTATTGGGCGACTGGGGATGGGTTAGGCTGTCTATAAACATTCTTTATGATGGATGGATTTGACTATAGAGAGACCTCAAACCGCCTTACGACGGTCGCTTAAAAACGTTCGTCAATTGCTTAAAAACTCTCCCCAATCGGTCTTCTTTTTCGTGCTGATTTTTGGTGATTTTAGGACAGAGAACAGAACTTGTAAGACCTTTAAAAACGAACTTAGGAGACCTTTAAAAAACTTCTTCATAACAGTCTTCCATTTAGAGCGACTTGCTTACCCAACTACCCCAATGAAAATAAATACAAATCCACCTCAGCCAGCTTTACCCTTCTATAAGTAACTAGAAACAGCACAATATCCTTGGGGACGTGCCCACGACCAACACTCGTCTATTCAATTTCCAGACACATAGTACGAGCGGGTACAAAACACACCCCCACCCCCCTAACCATAACAATCGAAAGTGTATTTCCATGTAAACTTTCTCTCCTTTGCAATTCCCAAGGAAAAGGTAGACAAAAAGCAGGAAAACATCCTGACATGTTTCCTAATTGCTATACCTCTGTTAATGAAGCATAAGTTTTAAGGATACAACATACAACTGTGTATTTTTTGTTGTTTTCATTTTGTGTTTCCTTGATTTTGTTTCATTTAACTGGGGCTGTCTTTCTCACTTTGCCACCAGCAAACCATGTCAACGGACAGAACAGAAACTCTCTCGAAAGTCATTGTGAGTAGGTACACGGGCAGGGCCAGGGGACGGGCTCTCTACTCCACCTGCACCGTAATGAAATCGAGAACTTAATTATATCCCCCACCCCAACAAGAAAAAGGTGATGACAAAATAGAAACAAAACGAACGCCACGCCAACTGGTGCAATGAGAGAGTCTTTTGGTCGGCGGCGTATACAGAGTTCCTTAAAGCACAAGTAGCTGGGTACATATAGATGGGGATTGGTTTAATGGGCACAAAAAGGCCACTTTAGATAATTGCTTCCTCATTTTTATTGGCTTTTTCAGAGTGTGTGTCTCTTCGCAGGAATTACTTTAGCAAAACGTGTCGCCAACCGAGAGGGGTTGCACAAGTTTCGCTGTTGAGTTTCTGTTATCCAAGTTTGACTTGAGTTTTATCGCTCGTCACTTAAATGGAATGAGGCTCCTCCGGTATCAATCAGGCCACATGTGCATATAGGTGGATGGAAATAGAAAGAGACAAAAAGCTTCAGCCGAATGTAGTTTTCGCAGACAAGCAACCAAAAAAGGAGCCCCTCAGGAAATTACAATGCAATATGTTTCCAACAGTCGCTGTCAATCACAGATGAGCAAGACAGTCGTCAAACCGCCCGCCCCCTTGCTTAAAGCAGTCGGGAAAATTATGATCCATGAGCAGCATTTGTTCGCATCGTTTGTCTAACAAATTGTTATCATATCTCAGTGCGGCAAAATCAGACCTCTTCGTCTAATCTCATGGGAGGAAGATGAACGTTTGCGTTGTGTAGGTTTTTGTTTCGACGGATGAAATTCGACGATGTTGAAACGTTACGCTTTCGCTCAGTGTCAGAGCGTTGCCATGGCAAACTTTAAGTATTAAATACTTGATAAGGAGAAGACGAGCGATGACTGAAATGTTTGAGTATTTGAGTGGGACGACAAATCGAAAAGGAATTCCGTTTGTATATTGCCGAGGAGACTAAGTACGAAAACTTGGTCTGTTGTCTGGCGTTGGGAAGTTTCACTAAGTGTACAATCGTCGACTCTGTTCGACAGTCGATTGTCTGATTTGGGCTCTTTGGGCGTTAGGGACGAAAACTTCATCTGCATGGTCAATTGCATTGATATTCCAGTTTATTTACAATGACATTCCAGCTGTCAGATTTCTAGACAAAGCTCATCTGCTTGCAGAACATTTTGCTGCTGGGTTGAGTTCGATATCCCGCTTTTTAAATCCCGCTTCCTATAGTCCCGTTTACAATCAATCGCCACGATTTTTTAAAATAAAGTGTTGCATCCGCAATAACGAATAGTTGGTAGCACTGGTTGTCACCGCCACTGAACGACGAGCTCAGCTGTCATCTCATCTGTCTGTCTGTCTTCACTTTCAATCGGTGCACGCTGCACTTTTCTTCTCCTTTCTTTATTTGTTAATTAGTACGTAAATTATATGAATTCTTAATAAACTTTTGTAACCGGGTTAACGCGTGTTTAATTGATACTCTTCACAATCAACGGTTGCAACATAAAGCAACTACTTTTGATTGTAAAAGCGGGACAATAAGAAAATTTAAATAAATTAAGCGAGTTTTTTATTGAAATGCAGTTTATTTTAACATTTATCATTTTTAGAGAAGGTAACAAAAAAAGAAATAAATAATATCAAAATAAATTTTTAAGTAATTAATATGACAATCTTCAATAATAAAAAAAAAATTAAAGTAATGTTATATATACAGTAAAAACTAAAAACATTCGGATGCATTTCTTTTTGGTCGAGTATTTTTAATATTTTTAAATACATAATATTATAATAAAAAAGCACATATAACCAACATCTATTTTTTAGATAAGATTGTTTTGTAAAAAAAACGGGACTAGCGGGATTTGGCGGGATTTTAAAAAAAGCAGTATTTTAACAGAGGGAATTTTAAAATTTTGTTTTCGGGATTTTTGAAAAGTGGGATTTCAAAAAGCGGGATTCCGATACGCTCCCTTTGCTGCTAGCTCAATGCTCCCAGATTGCGCTTTGTCTTCACCTGAACTTGATAGCGTCGAATTTACAGAGTACTTTACGATCTTAACATAAATAAATCCGCTGGTACAGACTGTATCTCCCCCATCTTTCTGAAGAGGTGTTCTTCCACGCTGGCAAAACCATTGCGTAAGCTTTTTCATCTGTCCTTTTCTTCTAGACTCTTCCCGAGGAGTTGGAAACAGCATTTGTCCAATCTTCTTCTCCCACCAATTACCAACCCATCCATTTCTTCTAAGGTCATGATAAATCGTCAGGTTTTCGATGCAAAACAGATCCACTGGTGATTTGATGGCTTATCTCACCGAAAAGTGGAACAAATCTCTCCATCACTCCGGTAAAACGATGATTGTTGCGCTTGATATTTTAAAGGCATTCGACAGAGTTTGGCATCAAGCTCTTTTGTCGAAAATGCGTGCTTATGGGATCGATGCGTCTCTAATTCAATGGATTGGAAACTACCTTTCTGGCCGTTTAATTCAAGTTGTCTTGGATAGTTTCAAGTCTGAAATTCACCATTTAAATATTGTGGTTCCCCAGGGCTCCGTTTTGGTCGCCGACTCTCTTTCTCATTTTTATAAATGATCTCTTGTCTGTAACTTCTAATTTAATTCACTGTTTCGATGATGACAGCACAAACCGCGCTCGTAGAATTCTAAATCCAAAGAAAACCCCCCCTAGGTGGCGCATGCACAATTGGAATAGCTACTTAGGGACCGATCTGGCTATTCGTAAGCGCCATCTATGGAAAGTCAACGGAAGTAAACAAGAATTCCATAAAAGATAACATAAAATTCACAGAAGACCTTCACACAAGCTACGACACCTATTTGTCCTCTGGAGAACGATGTGTCCCATAAGTGCTTCTATTTCTGCATCCCTTTCATACCAGAGAACTAATCTCATTTGCGCTGCCTTCATATTTCAATTCCTTTGGGATGATGACACCCAAAAATAGAACAAAGACCATTACACCACGCACACCAACATTACTCATCAGAATACTAATCTTGAACTCCATCTCCTTGCCGCCTGGGAATCGGATATTGTTTTTCTTCAATTTCCTTTTATTGTTCATGAAATTTCCATTTGCTTCATTTCGAAAATAAGCGCACACATAGAGTCGAGTTGTGTTTTCAACTTCGAACTCAATTATCGTTACATTGTGGCGAATAAAAATAGAAGAGCGTGTTCGGGATCACACGGTAATGTGGGCGGGAAAAGGATATTAGCTCATCATGGAGGCGATGAGACATGTTGACAACTTTATTTGTTATTGGAAGTGTTTGGCTGGATGCAACATAAAATGCTGTGCTATGTGAAGGACTCTCCTAACCCCTAAATGATGCAAAGGAAATGTTTCTATATATAAAAATATAGGGTGTCCCTAATCAGTTTGGTAGGTGTAAGCTCAGTTGCACGGTCTTAGCGGCTAATTGATGTCCGATCTTCATGAGATTTCGATATAAATGTGACATGTTGCACTGTCCCGTTGAAATCACATATCGCCAATATCCAAAGGATCAATTTCCATTCAAAAAGACAGAAAAAATATTCCCAAATATAGCTGGCTGTCAAAATTCCATCTAACCTCCTAAACGACTCCTCTTTACAGACTCTCTACAGAGTTGTTTGAAATCACCATCAACCTGCGGCACCAGAGACCGCCACTTAATTGCCCCCCAATAATGCGTCCACCATTAAGCCCAGCTAATATTGTTTTAAATGTATTCCCCACGCATCAAAGTGCCCATCAACTGTCGGCAAATTTCTTCATAAAATACCTCTCAGCATACTTTCAGCACTCCCGCAAAAATCTATTAAACACATCTTAAAGTAATTTCCATATACGCATACACCACACTCGGTAAGATTACACACATCATTATAAACAGGTCCTGCCATCAATCCTGCAAGTGCTATAATTCAACTAACGAGTCCCCAACGCCAGTAACAATTTAATTCAAATTTTTAACGCGCGCCACATATCCTCGTATCGCATTATTCGTTACTCCTGCGCCTACAAAATTCCATACGACATGTTTGGTGTAGATATGCCGATGCGAGTTGATTTGAAAACAAAATTGGGTATGCCAAAGGTTCGAGTATGTCGCGCCCCCTTCTTCATCACAAACATCCTTCGATGCGATATACAAATACAAATATACCATATACAATCAGAACATTAAAGTGCTTTTTAATGGGATTCAAAGGTGTTCCGCAGCGATAAACCACCAAGCCACAAAGGGCACACACACACCCGTATTACAATACACGACATTACAAAGGTACCCATCGTAAAAGCTAAAAAGGAAGTGACAACAATTCGCAATGGAAGGAAGTGAAATCCTTGCATTTTATTATGCCGATTGGGATGGTGGCGACGCGCGGTGGCATGGTGCGGGATAAACTTTGCGATGTGATAAAAAAAAGAAACAAGGAACTCGATAAGTTGGCGCAAAATTTAAGCGAACGTTGCGTGTGGAAAGGGTGTAGAAGTGGATATTGGTTTCTATTTGGTGGGATTAGCAAAAATGCTGCGGGAGACAGAGGAGCACAGATCTGACTCAATTTGGCTGTAAATTTTGGAGAAAGGTCTGCATTTGGATTTAAGAGGTGTTTTGAGGCAGTTTTCACCCGCTGCATTGAAAAGCTCGGACGGAACTAGGCTGCTATAGATTTATTTCTGCCTTTATGTGAAGGAGGCGGATGGGAATGGGAAGGCATTTTCCAGGACTCGGGGAGCACTCCATCTTCCAAAGACATAAACTGAGAGCCTTTGGAGTCTATTCAGAGCACTCCGCCCTTAGTAATTTAATCTCTCCAGTCCACTGGTAGCATTGTGCCGGTAAGCTGAACTGACAGATGTCCTTATTTCTCTTCTAGGAAATGGCTATCCAAGTATTCTTAATAACCTTCCGAACAATTAAATAACAGACAGCTGTTGAACAGTTTTTGAATGAAAATCACTCAAAGTCGAACTTGGCC
This sequence comes from Cheilosia pagana, assembly GCA_936431705.1. Classification (NCBI taxonomy): domain Eukaryota; kingdom Metazoa; phylum Arthropoda; class Insecta; order Diptera; family Syrphidae; genus Cheilosia; species Cheilosia pagana. The sequence continues at coordinate 7,005,931 of OW386169.1, forward strand.
TTCCAACTTGTGAAATTGAATATTTCTAAAGCATTTACCTATTTTCAAAGCCAGCTCTCTCTACTTAGATGTGAAAAATGTCCCTGTTGGTGGGCTATTGCCACAGTTCTAGGAAATCAAGGTGAGTGCGTGTGAAATCAAGGTTTGTTAGGTTTTGAGGGGCAGAAGCCATAGAGGCCCATTGTGATTACCCTTGTAAATAATAGTACCTATATATGGTAGAATATGCAGCTAACAAAACCATTCGGATCTGTTGATGAATCTTCTTAGATCTGACAGTGGTATCGTTGCAAGATCTTTCAAGCCTTCGAATAACGGTGCTGGGCAGTGACATATCAATGAAGCTCTTAACTGCGTTGAAACCTGGTAGTTTATCCGCTGCCTCGTTCTCTTGCACACCAAAATGTCCTGGAAATCAGTTAAGCAGTATTGAGGAATGTCTTATCGCTCTTAATGCCGAAAGGCACTGACTTACTCATCTTGAGTTGATCGATTGAAGTGCTGGTTGGCTGTCTTCGCAAAGTGTGATTTATATTGCGGGTAGTTCCCTCACCAATACTTTCCGAGCCGCTTTCTTAACCGCATACATCTCAAGTCAAGTATGCGCGAGTTTCCTTATGATACGGGCTCCCGAGTTTTGTTCTTAGTTATAGTCTGAGAGCACCTTTGCCTGTGACGTTCTTCGGTGTAGATTTTTGTGAACCCTTTGTACCTATACAAGTGATACTCTGTACCTTGTGAACCTCTGCTTGAAATCAAACAGTTTACTAAATACAATCTGCATTTCAAAACATTTGTTGGAGAATATCTACAGTCAATTCAGCTTTTTCTCATGGAACGCGAAATATTTCACACTTGGGGGAATATTGAAAGGAATGTGGTTTTGCGCTCAAAAATGTGTTTACCTTCGATTGACAGCATTTTGCGATTATTTCCTTAAACATTTTCCAAAGGACGCCATTTTTTTTTTCCTATTTTCACGTGAAAAAATATCATTGTCAGTGAAATCCCTAATAATATAAAACAAAGTGAATATTTTTTTGTAGGAAGCTACAGAACAAACGGGTGAACGGATTTTGACAATTTTTTTTTATTTATTAGGTTTCTATGAGGAGCAAGTTCGTGCATTTAAAAATATTTGATTTTGATTGTGGAAGTCGAAGAAATTCAATAATTAGACTTTAAACACAAAAAAAGTGAACTTCTCCTTCGTCTATTTGAATGAAATTAATTCCATTTTTTAGATACCTAAAACGCCCATCTTTTAAGTCCAAAACTAAGTTTCTATTTGTTATATTAGCTGAGCAATATTAACAAATCCTTTGCGAAATTCCTTTTTTATCAATTTGTTAATTGACCAAGATTTTCAAATCGATCTCAGTGGTGGTTTCTTTTTTAGTTTTCTTTCAAGGTATATTCGTATTTTTTGAGAGAGCGGGAGGGTTTTTTTTCATATAAATACTCAGAATCGGAACTCTGTAGTCGGATGGATTTGGTCTGCTCATGCTCAAGTGCTCAAGTGCTTTGCATCTGCTCAGCTAATGCGTTTAAGGTTGAGCTGAGTGAGTTCTTTTTTAGTTGGGTAGATATAGAGTATGTACCTATATGAATGTGGCGACTGGCGAGTGTGCTCTGTGCTATCCATTTGAGTGGGACGGAGGATGGGATCGAGAATCGAGATTGAGTGTGATAACAGATAAGATAATGTGACATTGTGAAGTGTATGGGATTTCGAGCAACGTTGCCAGACTTTTCAAAATGAAAATGCTAAATCATATAAATAAAATTGGTGTAATTCTGTTCAATTCGAAAATTGAATTTGACTGCACATCTTTAAATGCAAAAACCCTAGAAACTGCTGAATATATTTTGGTACATTTTTCACAGGCCTATAGACTATAGAGGATACCTAGGCCTACAATCCCAACTTTATTTCAACTTCTTATCTCTATAAATTCCGGAAAAAAATTGGACAAGAGTAATTTATTTTTTCGTTTCGTTTTGCTTTCACGCTTTGCGTACGAAAAAACTGGTAGCATTAAAAAAAAAAAAATAATAAAAGCTTAAAGAGGACATCTGCAGGTATCACTTAGGATAACTATTAACTCGAAAGAAGCTCCTCAACTTCTATTTCATTCAACCTGGAAGTGGCGTGGCGTCTATATAACCCTAACCCGATTCCTACCGACTTCTCTTTTTAAATTTTCACCAGTCAACACTATCTTCCAAAACCCAAAATGGTGCACATACGTAAGCGATGAACTAAATATTGTGTGTCTGTGTATCCATTTTGATCATTCATCGTCCATCGCAAAGCGAAGGTCGGGTATCGGGTTATTAAAGCTCTCGCTCTCACTGGATGGATAGTTGACTTTACATTACTTTTTATCCCGTTTTTTCTCTTATTCGCCAGCCAAGGCCAAATCAAGCGTTATGAGAAATGTGGATGTGATAGAGTTCGGGAATACTACCTTTATATAATAATGAATGCTATTAGTTAGTAGGTATTTAAATACTGTTAAAATGCGCTTAATTTGATTTGTCTGATTAATAAAACTGGCTACAAGAGAGGTTTTACAAATTCGAAGCATGGTTACTTATTTACCAATTTTCAATATCATTAACACCGATTGAATACATTTTTCCTAAATAACTGGAGAAAATTGGCTCAAAATGTTATTATTTTATTGTTTTAAACTGTTCTGAAACAACATTTTGCACGGGCAAAGCCGGGCGGGTACAGCTAGTATTATTTTAAAAATACATTTTTGGGTGAGCAACTGAAGAGTAGAATAATTGTCAAGATTGAATGAGATCTTCTCAAATTTTTTCGCAAATAAAATGATTTTTCCCCGAGTAGATAAGTGTTAAATATTTCACACTTTGTTGGATATCACTGTGAAGGGATAGAGCGTTTTAACAGCAATGTGGAATTTAGCAAGGCAGGGCATATGTGTCTATTAAAAGTGTCTTTTCAACATGAGACAGTCGTTGCAAGCAAATTTATTTATTTTAACAATTTCTACCAACCATTTCTTCAAGTGTATTACTTGCGTTTACATACAAAAAAACCCACTCAACCGAAGGGCACATAGATTTGAGAATGGCAGCTAATAATCCCATCAATATTATCATGGGAATGAGTTTATCTAATGGCCAGACCGATAGTCCCTTATATTTAAGAACTTTGGCACTGATTGCCTTACGTAGCCACATGCATTGCCTCGTCACGTTGTCAAACAAATTTCTTCAACTGATACGATGCGACGTATAGTGCAAGTTAAGTATGAAGATCTAACTCGGCACAGTTGTTTATGAAGAATAAGTTAAACCAGCACAAAATGCTGGAAATAACAGCTGGCTCGATTTAAACGTAATTTACGTGAGGGGTTATATTTGAAAAGGTGCGCATCCTTCAATTTTTCTGGCAACAACTGTTGTTGCAAACTTTGTGAACGCATACTGTTCCGGTGTAAAATTCAACAGAGTGTAATGATTTTCAACACCCTTTCTCATTCAATCAACGGCGAGCTGAAAAAAAAAAACAAAAACACTCTATACCCTTTTCATAGCGAGTTATGTTGTTAGTCCTTCCCGCTGTTGATTACAATTATTTCAGTATCTAAAAAAATGCCAACGAAATGGTAATAATTTAATTACCTGGTCGGGTGGATGCGACCGCTGGCGTTGGAAATGTCGGACAGAACGCGATGCAAATGTCATCGTTGGATTAAAGTTTTTGGGGCATGAAAAGAGTTATGGAAACAATATCGTAGAAGGGTGTCGTATGGATTCGAGCGGAATCGCATATTGATGGAATCACGACTTGTGGATTTTTCGTATATCATAACATTTTATTCCTTTCCTTCGATTGTAGGTACAGAGAAAGCCTCTACCTTTTATAGACGACATGCATTTTTGGAAAAGAAATATCCTCTCTCCGAACAGTCAGACACTTGCCTTAGACTCGTTTGTGAAATATTTGTGCCACGCCCACTTATAAAGGTCTTATCGCTGGAAATCGAACCTCAAATCGGTGGGCGTTATCGGAAATCCGACTTTGAACGTCGTTTGTCATTGAACGTGCCCTTAAATATAGAAAACCAGACGGCCTAAGTGCGTTAGAGCGAAAGGTAAGAGGTAACAAATTATTTTGAAGATTTAGAAATATTTGAAATGGCTCAAGGGCAGCTTTTTCCCTCAGAGGTTAAATGGCGCAGTGCGGGGTATTTCAAGGCTGTTTATGATTCAAAGTGTAGTTGTTATAAACTACAGCCAAAGCTCTTAATAATTTTACGGACAGGAGCAAGTTTTCAGGACTTTAAAGACAGTTTTTCAGCTTAAACCTGGCGGCTTTCCTAGATGATAGACTAGAGCAATCTTCTGCTTTTTTCGATTGCCCGATTCTGTTCTAAAAAAAATACCACGCCCCAAACTTCTTCAAATATAGTATCTATTAAAAAAGAGCTTTTCCTTAAGAAACTGACAGGAATTATGTGAAGGAAACGTGATCTAGTAGACTGACAGAAATTGATATTGGGCAAATTCAAAAATCTATTTATCTTAAGTCGTATAGATTGGTCTGGACTAGATGTAACGTCACTTTTCCTATATCAGCCACATATACGAACTGTTAACTAAGTACTCAGTCACGAATTTCTTGACTAGATTCGTCGGCTGCCCATGTGACCGATCTAGGCCAATCAAAATTGACATCCATCAAGTCAGCCAGCTGTCAGAATTACTAAACTACGTACTTAAATGTTCCCGCTGTATATTCAGTCGACAAGTGACAATGACAGTTGCCATAACCTCAACCTATATTTCCCAAAAAATCACCAGTATCACGAAGAAGAAAAATCCCCCTTGTCTTCATTCTTGGTTCACCAACAATAAAACCATCTAAAAGGTATAGATAAAATAATAAACAAATTATCCCTCTCCCCCTCACCATTCTTCAAAAAGTAAGACTCTTAACAAGCCAATTTTGAATGATTTTCCCCTCGTTCATGAGAAAGACTCGAAATAACTCTCAAAAGTATTTCAGCAGGATGCAGAGTTGGAAACTTTAACCAGTAAGAAGTTGCAAAAATAATACCATCCAAGGTAAGACAAACACACACACACACACGCTGACGTCACTCGCGTTCAAAAGAAGTATAATATTTTGAGTTTCCTCTTGGAAATTTCTTACGAATTTTCGTTTCCTTTTGTTGCTGCTTGAGTTTGAGTTGCGCCCCCGCCCGTATAAGTAAGTATGTATTGCTTCAAGAGCGTCCTTGAATGGAATAGTACGAGTAGTTTCGTTTCCTAATGAAGACAGTTTTCCTTGGCAACGATGACGATGAATAGTTACTTGGAAGTGTATCTGTCTGTATCCTTACTATTCACACAGCTGATGCTGAGATGACAAAAACATGAATTCGGGTTTTTTCTTAAACCATTTTGGTGGGATGTTGGTCTTGTTTTGTTCGGTGGTGACGCCGGGCAAAGGACTAATTTGTCCCTTCTGACACTCGTTAGGGGTTTTCAAGGGTTCGGACTGTTTCAAAGTTAATGATTCTTTTGACTTGCAAACGATGTGGCAGGGCAAGAAAATTGTGCAATCAAGAGCCCTATGGATGGAAACGAATGAATGATGTGGTCGAGAAGTCAAGAGCGAAACGATTCCTTTTAAGCATTTGCTTTCATTTCGAAATATGGTCTTTGATGGTAGAATAATGCTGTTCAGTAATTTGATGAACAAGAAGTGAATCGCCGAGAGTGGGAACTTTCATTAGGTATTTGTCAAGTACAAAAATAGATTCAACTGTGGGATAACTCGAGAAAAACAACAGAAAAGCGGTACGTACTTCGTTTCTGATCAAATTCATTTAGTTACTTATTTAATTTAACTAATGTACATGACCGTGCCTGAAAATAAAATTCTGGAGTTCGGAAAGCTTTTTGCAACCGAAGAGAGCAGCATACCTACTCCTATTTAACGCGATTTTACTTTGACTGTTCGTTACGTAGCCGTGTCCCAAACAACAGTCGAAAAGCAACAGTCATAAGAAATAGTTTGTACTCTTCCATCAGTATAGCTACTTTGTATAATTTTTCTCAAATTACAATTTTCGCTGTCGTCAAAACTCGACCATGTTCAAGCTTACACTTTTCACAAAGTTCTTAAAACAAAAAATGGGGACGTTCAAATTTCTAGTCTGACAGCTAACTGACTTGATGTATTTCAGTTTTGATTGACCTAGATCGATCACATGGGCCGCTGTGTCAATTGACGTATATTGGGGGGAAGCCGACGAATCTAGAATCAAGAAATTTGCGACTGAGTTCTAAGTTGACAGATCGTATATGTGGCTGACGTAGGAAAAGTGACGTTTCCGACCAATCTAGTTTTTGAGTTCGGGTTACATCTAGTCCAGATCAATCTAGTCGACGTAAGACAGATAACTAGATTTTTTAATGTTCTCAGTCTTTCGGTGTTTTTTTTCTCGTTTTTACCCAATATTCACAGCTTTTATGGTGAATTTACATCATCACACATTTTTTACACAGAAACTTAAAGGCATGCCCAAAATAGGCGTCTGACTGAAAAAGACAGCACTACCTAATGTGACACGCAATTTGGTCGGCCATCGCGTTTATGTAGTAGAAATTATGGGAAAGTTTTGCATGTTGATATTATTATAGCAACGGACGAACAATCATTTATTTATTCCGTTCAATTGATTGGTAAAATTAACTGAAACTAATTATCACTCTCATTTGACATGTCTTAAATCAGAAATGTAAATGTTTTGCAAATGTTTGTCACCGGAACTTGTGTTCATTTTCGTTTTACATAATCAATAATTATGGGTAGAACATCCATGACACTTCAGGCGCCTGATTTGTTGTCTCATTCTTACGAATTTATGAGCATTCACAGCGAAAAAGCGAATTTCTCTGTCAAATTAAATGGAAAAATGCGCTTGATATTGTAAATCCACCATTAGATGTGTCAGTTAACATTTGACGCGCAATAGTTCCCTTCGCCTAGAGTCTTACATCATTCGTTTGTGTGAGTCTTTTTTTTTTGGACGATTCGAAAGGCCGATTATTCATTAACTGATGGATTTAGAAGCTCTTTCAGTATTACACTCTCGGATATTTGTTAAACTTTCGCGCAAAGTGGTGCAGTCGGAAAAGACCTTAGAATGAAGTTTGTTTTCCTGACGCAGGGGGACCCGTTTTATTTAAAACTATTCCTATATTTAAAGGAAAGGTTTGTTTTTTTTATCGGAAAGCGCTTTTTTAACTCTAAAGTTACCTTGATAAAATTACAGAAAATAAGCCCCACCAAACTTATACGGAACGAGGAAGTTGCCTGCGAAAGTCGAGCACTTTCCTTTACTTCGTCTTGAGCTGGGTTCAATGTTTGAGGTTTACATTCAAAAAATGACAAACGTCAATGTCAACGTTGCTTATTTCACTGGTGAAAGTCGCTAGTTATAGGTCTATTCCTTTACTTTTGTATTAAAAATGAAAAAGACTGTCAAAATGACAGTGTAGGGGATGATTTCTCTCTCAGTAGTAACCTATGAAAAATGACAGATAGTTCATGCCAAATAGAACTACAAGTTCAAATCAGCTTTCAATTTTCAGGCGACTGACAGTTGTTTTACTTTTTACGCAAAGTTGAGTAAAAACTAGTAAGAGGGCAAATACCTTGCTCTCTCGAAGCCGCTCTCTTTTACGAATCTTTCGAGTTGAGGAACGACATAATTGAGCAAAATGCGTAAAAATTCGTAAAAATTCGTAAAAGTTCGTAAGATTTAAAAGTAAGGGAACAGACCTTATGTGACTGCGGTTTACACGCTTTAAGGCCTCCTTCGCATCAAAAAATTGAGTAAGAAAAATGTAAAACGTCAGCCGGAGTCTTCCGAATGAAACAAGAGTTTTTGACAGGAGTCACAATTTAATAAAACACATAAATTTACGACTTACAAGCAGAGGTAATGTCAATTATGTAAAGATATAAAATAGTTTCCCTGGGTTTGCTCTTGTTTTCCTGTCATAACCAACCCAGTGAGTGTTTGTCATTGTTTACATGACTGTTGATGCCATAAATATTAATTGTGACAAAGGACAAACTACAGCTACTTGTCTACTTCCAATTACCCCAGTTTAATAATTGGAAAACATTCCCATTTAGTTTCCTCTGCAGCAATGTCATGTGTCAATAATATTTTGCCAGCTTCGGCAGAAACTCGCCAATGTCTTCTGTCGAAATTGGCCTATACCTACATTAGTAACCGCAATATTTGCTTAGCCAAGTACTATTATTACCCACTCGCTCGGTTACTATTAACTTTATTTTCCTATTAATATTCCATCAATTGACGACAGACAGACAATCAAAACACAACCAAATCGCCTTTGTTTGTGTGCACAGTTTTCTTGAGAAAATATCTGCACAAGGCATTAGGTTAAATCCAATGGAGCTCATAACTTCCACCCGATTATCCTTTACTCGCACAAGTCCTTGGCGTATGTTTTTCGTTTTGCTATCGTAAAAACTATCTATCTATACTGTCATCGACCTCGCCATTGTGCAAAACATCAATTCAGCGGTATTATTCGTTGGCTCTTATTATAGATCGAATTGATTAGAGGCAACGTGCTGTGTTTTTGTGCGAGCTATCTACCCCCAGCAAAGGGGGTGAAGTCATTGTTGTCATTGTGATTTTATATCCTTGGCGGTTATGGTAGAGTATACTGTGTTATTTTTTTTTTTGTCGGAAAGTGTATTTTCTTTCATCGGTTGTTATGATGGCGCGCGTTGTCATTGGTAAAACGCTTTAATTGGGAAAAGCAATCAAATACAATGGCAAACGGTCTGCGCGTTAGTTGTTGGATACAACGGGAGTCGATATATGTAATGAAGGAGGGCGAAAAGCATTTTTTTGTTTTATTTATAGATTGAGAAGGAATAAGGTACCATGGAAGACACATGCACAAAGTTATAAGGGTTAAACTTTTGGCTTGACTACCACACAGGAAAGCAGCGACCGCATCCTTGGTCAAAGTTGACGAACTCTCTCTTTCATTTAGGGGGGTTGTTTATTATAACCTGAGTAAGAAACTGAGAAAGTTGTCATCCTTCTTAGGAGCAATTGGGTTCCGAAAAAATCTGGGACGCTTGTAAAGGTGGCGCACCGGAAAAAAACTTGAGATATTATTGACCAACACCCAAGGGCTCCTTAAAAATTCCATAAATCCTCAATAGCATTGGATTGTGCTTTCCAACTGCTCGACAAAACCAAATTAGATTACAATCGTGATCCCGATTCATATTCAACTCCTCAGTCATCTTGTGAGTCGCCAAAAATCCACCCCTCCCTTTCCAATTTAGATCAAGTGTCTTACTGAGGAAGTTCATAATGAAACTGCATGTGTGTACAACATCCTGTCTTGCGGTCACACTTGTTATAGAAGATTTATGACAAAATTGTATGTCACTCATGCAAAAGGAATTACCCCACCATATTCAACTTGCACACAGAACAAATCCTTCCGAGCATTCGCATTTGCTCTTAATACGGACACGAACCAGTTGTGTAACGAAATTCTCCTCCAGTCCCTTTGGTTTATCAAAAATTGAAAGTTTAAATTCTTAATCCCTCCTAATCCGGGATATTAACTCAGCGTGCAGTTGTATAACGCGCAGCTTCGTTGTCTGACCTCGTTTCATCATCTTCTAGCACTGAATCCATCCTCGTCTCGAAATGTCTAAAGGCATAAAAATGCATAAATGAATCTCTGAAACTTGGGCGAATCCTTCCAAAAATGACAAATACTTTGTCGTCTTCTTCTTCTTCTTCGACGTCGTCGTCGTCGTCGTCATCTTCGTCGTTGTCGTTGTCGTTTTCGTTCTCGTTGATGAAGATAGAGAGATATGGCAAAGAGGATGCCAGCCAACGTAAGGTGGCATGCCACGACGACGCGACGGGTGCAGGGGTTTAATGGTGGCAAATCAAAAACTTTCAAAACTTTACTTAAAATTTTTCATAAATAATTCATGAGATCCTTTCTATCTCATCTATATCCACCTAAGAGCAGCCAACCGCCCCCCTCGGTATGCAATGGAAAATTGTTTCCATCTGCCTGGGCCGAAGACGATGGTCTAATGCAAGAGACGACGATGATAACTACTGCTGCAAGGAACGGCGGAGACACCGACAACGACGACGGTGACGAATGAGCATTGGAAGGATTGCATTTTTGCTTAGGAACTTTCGGGCAACCAGAACATGTAGCAAGTCAGCAAATAAAAGGCCATAATTGGGTTTTAGGGGTTGATATGATATAAATTCTGTTTGGAGGGAATAAATCCAACCATGCATTGGGTAAATAAGACGGTTTTTTTTAGAGAGAACTGGAAACGGATAACATGCTTCATTGGAGTATAAATGTTGTGATGTCATTGATTCCTGTTGGGTGTGGGTCCTGTCGCTGTGGGGAAGCTTTTTTAAGGAGACATTAATTCGTGATGGTCTTTAAGGATGAGAGAGTCGAAATGGCCAAGTGGATACGTGTGGCAGTGGGTATTTGTTAGAAAGAACAGGTTAGAACAGTTTTGAATTGAAAATTTTACGTCTTGTCTTCCTAAAACTTGAATATAGTTTGGGCATCATTGGAATATCATAGAACTCCTTCAACAGTGACTTAAATTGAGTGCTCGAAGCTTGAACCTACTCGAAAACAGTTGAAAAGCGACTTGAAGGACTCATATTTAAATGACTATCAACCTACATATGGACTGCCAACATTTTAGACTGAGATTCCCTTCCAAATTGCCCTAAAACAATCTCTGCCTTCTGCGAATGCAAAACATCATACCAATAACAGTGGAAGAAAAAAATAACTCTACGAATAGGAAGAGCAACTCCATCCGTGACAGGAAGACAACTAAATTCAATTAAATTCTCATTTCTTGCGCCAGTGTCTCATTTATTTTCTCCAAGTGTCCCTTTTTAATTTCTTTCTTTTCCTCTTCTTCCTTTTTTTTTGTCATATCCTTCACTTAAGTTAAAAAGAATCTGTCTGAATGGTGGCCGCGACAGAAGAAATTGAGGACAATGCTGAACATTATTAAATGCCTTACTGACGCGCGCGCTTAGAAAGGATAACTTAAATGGAAACAGTTGTTCATTTAGCACAAAATTAAGGTCACAATAAGGAGAACAAAAAAAAGAAATGCGACGGATTTTATTCCCATCTGTAGTTAGGATTATAATTAACTTTGCGATGAGATGGGCAAATGACATCTAAAGTGAAATTAATAATTTTAGCGAAGTTTGATTGATGACTGGCACCAGGATATGGATAGACAAAGTGGAATCTAATCACAGAAGGCGGATGTATCGGATGTTTTTGAAATATTGATGGGAGAATAATATTTAAGACAGAATTGGAGTGATGATGTGTCAGCGCCATCTGTTGGGGGCAAGGATAATATATATATTTTTTAAAGATAAATTTGTCACAGCTAGAATTGATTTACGATTATAAATGGTGCTTTTATTGGAGGTGTGTTTTTCTAATTGGCAGCACTTTTTCCAATTTGACAGGTGACAGTTGATTTGTCTTGTCATCCAAACAGCACAAAAATATGCTTATCGACCTGGAAGTTAATGCGCCGAACGTTTTTTTGAGGAAGAAATGACAAGAACTTACATATTTCATAGCAAAACAGGATCAAGGGTTTTTGAGGTCAAATACTTTTATATAGTTTTTTAAGAATAAAACTCAAAATATTTCTAAAATTTGTATTCAAAGTCTTAGGTTTTTATGAAAAATAATGCTTTTAAATTTAGTTTTGTCCCGTTTCTTCAGCTCGAATTTTATTTCTGACTGCTTTTTTTTTCAGGTTGAGTTGAACAGCTTTTTCTTTTTTTTAAATATAGGGCTGCCGTGGTGCTACAATTATTTATTACTAGCAGTGACTTTTTCAGAAAAATTGTTACTTAAATTGATTTTTTTAAGGATTTCTTTCTAGACAATGTTTTTATTTTAATAATATAACAACCCCGCGCAATAAAATAGCTTCAATTACATTTTTGTGCAAAGCTTTGATTTGCGATCTAGTGCCATAAGGTACATAGTTTTGGGCGTTTAAAGTTTTGAAGGAGCATTACAGGAGTGCTCTTCCGAAGAGATAGTCTATGGTATGCAACACCTGATGGTTTAAGTTAAGTTAAAAACTCTACCGGATAGTTAACGGCTTCATATACATTGCAAATAGGTTCTTTCGATTTGTAGACCACTTCTGACCGGTCAAAGGACTTATGTTAGATGTCATAAGTGAACGCAGATTAATCATTCTTTGAGGTTGCAAATCAATTGTATAGGATTATCACTTTTACTAGCAGACTTGTACTGAATATAATAGTTAGTCTCCTGTGGTAAGCCAGCTTCTTCGATAATATATAAGACAGTAATCCCCCGATAAGTGACCCTTGCTTAATTGCATTACTTTTTTAATTCATCCAAAAACTGAGCAAACAAAACATTCCTTAAGAAATGTGCATAACTTTTCCCATTTAAATGCGTCCCGCTTAAATGCCTTCCCCGGTTAATTGCGTAAATTTTTAATATTCTCATTAAACGTCATAAAAGATCTCCCTGTTAAACTTTTTGTGATTACAGCTTTAATAAAATCAAAAATACTTTTTTCACATCACTGAAAAATGCTTTATTGCGTTTGCAATGCAATATAACGGGGTTTTCCGACAAAACACTTAAGCGGGATTCTCATAATTGCGTTCCTCATATAAATGAGTTTAAAATTGTACATATTCGCCGACGCACTTATCCGGGGATTCCTGAATAAGCAATTATTGTCCTCTTTGTCTAAAAGATGTTCAACTGTTTTTGTTGCAATGTATGTTCTTGTGCGATGTCCGCCAGCCCACCACCCCAAAGCAGAACAACCATCAAGAACAACGGTTGCTGATAATTTTCAGTTTGAGATAGTAAAATTAGTTTTTTTAATATTAGATTTTGGGACTAGATGACACCGGAAGCTGATTGTTGGCTGTTTATGGAAGTGTTAACTATCTCGTTTTGTTTGCATTGATTAAGAATTTTTTGAAAGGCAGTTAAGTCCGAAAAAAACACATTTTGGTCAAAAACGCTCCCAAAAAATTGGCATGTCAATGAAGGGAATAGCCTATGTCATTCTCAGAATCTTAAATTATATTTCAAAAAAAGTTTCATCGAAATCTGTGCAGTGGTTTTCATGCCAACCCCTAACAAATGAAAATGGTATGCAAAGATTATTTGAAAGGGGCTGTTGTACTGCGGCATTTTGGTCTACTGTACCTACCCTCAACTAACACCTCAGAGGGATACATTTATTCGTAAGAGCATTACAATTCCTTTCATAATCATTTTTGAAGGTCCCTTACGGTTTTAGAGCAGTCTCTCTAGTCCAGTTTCTTTAAAAATCTGCTGGTAAGAGCTGGCTCCTTTGACAGCGTTTCCTCATCAGATGCTTTCCCAAGTATTTCAGTCTTTTGAGTGTCAATGCGTAGTATAATCCCAGCACATGATCAAAGATTTCACTGGACTCATCACAGAATCTTCAGAAACCTTCTTTAGATATACCGAGGTATTCCAGAGGTGTTCCTTGAGTCTATTGTCCATTTCGATGAATGCTTGGAATCATTTTCGGTTATATTGCCCTAGAAGTTTCTTAGCCTGCCTCATGTCCTGAGTGTTATTCCAAACGTATTTTCTTTTTCTAGTTTCCTAAATTCTTCTTTAAGGGTGTGTTCCTCATTCAAGGCCTTAGAAAGTCTCTAATGCTCCCTTTCTTGCTAGGGAGTCGGCCATTTCATTACTCCCTTTTCCCACATGGGCACCCAACTGAGGTTTATTTTGTTCCTCCTTCACAGTTCCTTAAATTTTTGAAGGCATTCCCACGCCAGCATGGATTTAGTTATGTAGATATTAAAGATTTTTCACAGTACGGTTTATGACATTGGTTCCATGGCATTTCAGCCTAAAAGATCCTGTCACTTTTGCCCATTGTTTAAAAATATTTGTTTCTAGGCCCGCTCCAGTTCCCTCATCAGTTCTTCGCCCATCTGTGTCCCACTTCGTTGTGTGACTGCTCAGTCTTAAGTTGCTGAATTTAATGCCTTACAAATTTCTTTTAAAAATTAAATTAAGGGCAAAATATTCATTCAATTTAATCCAATCACTGCGTGCCTTTAAAATCGATTTACGTGTACGTCTCGCGCCGTCTGCAACTTCAAATTAAATTCATGCAACTGCCAGGTAACAATACCCGTAAATTATGAGCCAACCAACTGCCAACTTTTATTTTCAAAACAAACAAAAATAATTCAAAAACAAAAAAAAACACAAGAGAAACAAAAGCACAGCCTTACAGCCCTAAACAAAAGCCAGCAGATAAAGGAACATAAAGAGCAATTTATTTTAATGAGCATAAATCTTTACTGTGTCGGCGAGATCCGTGGATGTATCGTCAAACATAAATATTTTCGGAAAACGCTCCTGCGCCCGAGAGCCCGCCATTCCGCCAACCGAACGAAACACGTGCGTAAATAAGAAAACATATATATAAAACCCACCACTTAAGTGAGGCTAAAGGAAATTTTCTTTATTGCTACTTATAGCGCGACATTGAGACACTGTCGCAGTATACAAGGAACGCCAACATGCCTTTGCCTACACGTATAAATTTGAGAATGAAGGAGGTCTCTCCTTTGAATTAAGACTAAGGACTAAGGAGTCGCAATGCTTTGCGATGGCTATATGTGGAATATTTATGCGCCTATCTCTCGGGATAATACGAAACGCTAACCATAACGTGTACATAAGTGATCAGGATATGAAACAGGAGTAATGGTCGTGTTTGTTCTGACTTTGGATTCAGTGGAGTTTGACAAGTTTTCGATGCCTTTTTGAGCGGGTGTTCGACGGAGTTTTGCCCCTTAAATTCTAATTGCAACAAAATACTTTTCTCCTTTGTCACACATAAGACAGTCTCTCCTAACTGTAACAGGACCTTCATCCAGCAAAGTCCTACTTTTTGCATTCACAATCATTGCAGCGCATCGACACACCCTATGCCACAAATGTCAACCCATATCTCCATCACACCGCTTATTTGTTTCACTCAGATGACAGCAACACTCGTAGTCTGTGGCAATTTGCCCCATTTGGGCAATTTGCAGTTTCCTTGTGGGAAATACATTTTCCCTTGAAAACACTACCTCTCCTTATAAAGAGAACACATACGCGAAGCTTCATTGACCACCATACGTATATGTGCAGTTGAACAGCCAGGAACACAGACTAATGTCCTTTTTGAGGTTAAGTTTATGCTCTAGAAACTCTGCACAAACGTTAGAGCAATCTGCGTAAGGACACAATGCACAAAGGTGTCGACACAATAGCCAAGTTCATTTAAAATGAGCTCGCCTGTTTCACAGGGGTCATAAAATTATGTGTGCATGTTTGAATTGAGAGCAAGGACACTGTGAACTGGGTAGGCAAGTGCAACTGACCAAAAACCGTATTATAAATGTCCCGATATTCTTGGCTAATGAAAGTCTGCAGGATGTTCTTCGAATTCGCATCTGAGTTATGAAAATGGGGGCAGGGGATATTTATTTAAATTAACCTCGCAAATTAATTGTAAATGCAATTTCAAACGTCATTGCATATTCCTCGAACTATACCTGTGCGACGTTAAGTGCAAAATCTCATATAAGATAATTAGTTGAAAGTGTTTCATAAACAGGACCAACGATGGGGTTGCTGATGGCACTTGGCTCCATTAATTAGGCGCATCAAATGTTGCTCCGCTCGTTTGGGTAGGTTTTTTTTGTTGGTTCATCAGAGTTATGTGGTTTGCACAATTAATTATAAACAAATGGAGCATGGCGGGCTGATTCAATAGCCCGGTTCGTTGGTGATGCCGCACAATTGTTATTGACCAATTGCCAGAGGTTATATACGCGCAGATAAAACGATGTTAACCATCGAAAATGAATATCCTGCGTACGTATCGGCGGTATGTGCTCATCAAATTCCAGAAATAATTGCAGTAGAGTACAGGGTGTGCGGCAAGGCACTTTCAGGAACAATTTGGGGGTCCAAAAAATGTTCAAATAGCATCGTCATTGTATGTAAACATTTTACAGGGACTTCCGAACTTTGACAGTTGATAAAGCAGTCGGTTTTTACCTCATGGAGCATGTGAACTAGCCACCGGGATTGTGCAATTTGACCACGTTAGAATTTTTCTTGAGGGGTTTTCTAAAGCGAATAATCCACGAACGAAAAAAGAAACTCAAGCAAATGTTCTCTTAAAATCAACTATCCAGGGAAAGCTTTAATAACGCGACATATTTGGGGTTACATTTGCTTTGTCGCACACAATATTTTATTTGATGGCTTACGTGTGTGTACCATTTTGTGAACATCGAATTCATTTGGTAGGATTTCATATTTCATGTATAATCTTACATATTTGGTTTTTGGTAGACAGTGTTGACTGATGGAAATTTAAAAAGGGAAGTCGGTAGGAATAGGGTTATATTGACGCCACGCCACTGTTCCCTTGCGAAAATAGCGAGTTTTTGCGAAGTTCGTAAATTGCAATTGCAATAAAATTTGTTTTCTTGTTTGTTTTTGCTTACCGCGAGTTATCGGAATATCGGACCGGTCAATTGGTCGTTTAAAGAGAGAGAGAGAGCCCTTGAACGAAAGACATTCGTTGAGTGAATGTGAAAATTTGAATGCTATTAAAAGTTTTTGTGGCGAGTGTTTGTCTAGTTTAAGTGTGTTTATTATATTTATTTAAAACGAACCAGGAACCACTAAATAAATCCCCGGAGATTAATTGTTTGAACTCAGTCACTCTTTGCTTTTATATGTTTTCCCCTATTCGATTACCTATATAATACCAAACAGGAACACAATTTAATTATTATTATGTACCACTACAACCTTCAGGTTCATTAGGAATCTCTCTCATAATAATCAGCACAACTTCAACTCCACTTAAGGCGTCAAATTCAAATCGAATATGTCCCAAGAGGGCGCTTCTCGAAAACAGTTTCCCTTTGGAAATGTAATCCGATTAAAGACAGGGCCACTCTTGCCATCCCAAAACTCATCCCGCACCCCTGGAAAAGTCCAAATCGAACATTAACCGCATAAATAACGCAGATAACACCGTTTTCACGACAAATACGCACTTAACCACCCCGGGGCAGGGTCGGTCACAGTGCCACCCTTTGCCAAAAAGTCAAACAAAACCTGCATTGGCACTGTGCACATATCATAAACGTAATTGAACGTGAAAAAATTATCTGGGATTCCACACTGTGCTGACTTAAGCCTAGTACGCTGCTGTGCGGACCCAAAAATTCCATAAAATTGTGACACAACGAAGTCATGATCGAAATAATTCACTCTCCTTTTCGTTTTGCAGGACGCTGCTGCTGCAAAATGGTGGCGAAAAGTGAGTAATTGTAGTAGATTGCTTTGTACATATTATCTCACATGTACACATTAGGTCTGTTCCCTTACTTTTTGGGCCAATTTCGGCAAAATGTCAGATATCAAGGAATGGGGATATATTCTCGCAAAAAAGAGAATATAACCAAAAAGTACAGGAACGAAAGTTTGGCATAACGTTTATTTAAAACATATGCGAGAAATTCCAAAATAAACGTCAGTGGGTTTAAAAAAATTACCAGTTTGCAGACGTTGAAAAACATTCGGATTCAGTTTAATAATTATTTTTTTTTTTTTGCAGATTTATCCATTTTTAATAACAAATGTCAGCACTTAACAAAGCAAACCAAAATAAACTGCCAATTCAAATTGACTTTTGAGACAGCTAAAGTCAGTTATATCAAACTAGTCCAAAGAAATTTGTTGGGCTATTATTTGCAGGTTTTTTATGAAGGGGAAATGTTTTGTTCTCTCTTTGTGGCTCTCTTCTGCGTACAGGAACGAAGTTTAACCAAATTTTACTAATGTGTTCGAATGCATTATCGTTAGGGAACAGACCTATTGCTTGCAAAAAGTTGACATTTCTCTATTTCTTTTTGGGGGGTTGCTTTTTTAAAAATGGAATTATGCGTATTTGGTAAAAAAGATAAATAACCAAAAAAGTCTCAAGTTAGAAAAAGAAAAATAAATTTTCCTGTGGTCTCCAAATTGAGAGCAAAACGTCTGCGAAAAATTTATGGAGAGTTCCATCGGCTCTGCGAAATAAGACCCAACAAAATTAAATAATACAGGAAACAACAAAAACGATTTTTAATAAAATTTCGGGTGTTATTTCATTTTCTGGGGCCTTATTTTGTAATGGAAATTGGGGTCTTATTTCATTATGAAAAAAATTATTCAGTGATAGGTTTGTATTTTTGAAGACCAAAAACATGTTTTTTGTATATTTTCGTCTTTAAAAATAATAAGCGAAATAAAGTAAAATAAACCACCGCCGAATAGGAGATATTTAATGGACGGAACTTTTAAAATAGTTCCCAAAGGCTTCTTAAACCAGCTTTTTGTTATCTTTATTAAATTTTTATTAGGTAATCACATTATTTGTATTAAAAACAATTTTTGAACCAAATTTTCATTATTTGTTAATGTTATAGTTAATTTTACTAAAAAAATTCAGTTTAATGAATAAAAAAACGAGAGAATGTTATGAAGAAATGTTGCAATATATTAAAGAAAATGCAAGTCTTTATTTCATTAAAAATACATACAGAATACAATATATAGAATAAAAAAGCAATACAAATACACAAAAAACCACAACAAAAAATTAAGGTGTTATTTTATTTATTAAATTGGGGCCGCGTTTTCTCTTTTCTCTTTCATATTTCATTGGGGTCTTATTTCCTGCAGCCAGTTCGATCAGTTGCTAATGGCTACACAACTGCAAACAGTGACGCCAACTCTGGCATAAATATGCCTTTCAGACATGTTTCCGAAGCTTGAGGCATTGAGGAATAATTTCGAGAAAAGGAGCCATAATTTTACAATTATTCCATAAAACCTTCCTACCAATATTCTGGTACCTTTATCAAAGTCACTTCAATAATTTTAATTTATAACACTAGGTTTGTTCGGCTACTTTTTTACAAATGTAAAATTATTAAAAATTCGCTAAGATACTAATATAGATATCCATTTCACCTCTTTTCATTTTTTCGTAATTTTCTACTCGCCGAATTTCAGCTAACTGAAAAATGAAAATACAAACTGAGAGAACTATATTTGACAAGTCAAACTCTATTTATTTTCGTCTTCAACGATGTCCGAGGAAGAAGTTATAGCTGAATGTCTTCCTAAAATATATAAGCACATTCAAAATTCCAATTTAGCTTTTCAAAAAATTCAATGATTTAAAGAAAAAGTTGCTCAACAAGTGAAGAAGTTACTTCAGAGAAAAATAAAAATGTCAAAATGACATTTCTTTAACTTTTTGTAGGAAAACCGGTCAGGTACTTCTCTTGAAATTGAGAGAATTCTGTCTTGATTTTTGGAATTTGACATTTTTCATTTTTCTATGCTGAAAGTGCACAAACGAACCTACTGTTCGTCAATCTGAAAATGTGGTTATCTCATTCTCAGTAGGCGTGTTTTTTTTTGAACTTTTATCTCAGCAAAGCAAAGTAAAGGAAAATTTTCAGCACGCAATAACAACAATTACGTCCTACTTGAGATTTCCGAGATTCACAATAGGTATTTATCCCAAGTGAAAGTGACTTGACAGCAGCTGTAGCATATGTTTGAACTGAACATGAGAACTCCAAACCAACAGTCGAGACACACCGCCTTTTATTGCATTTTATACCACTCAAGTACAAATGTGACTGGAGCAGTTTTTTTGCACATTTTAAAAGCGTAAAAGTCTGTCCTAGTTCTATGCCCCAGTCGGCTAAAAATGTCATAGACTCCTTATCCTTATCCACCCCTTCCGGCAACCTCTACCTCTTACCCTTAACTCAGCATTTGTGTTATTAATTTTTACCGAATTCGTTCATATCCATTTCCTGCTAGCCCCACTGTACAATGAACGTACACAAAATTCCAAAGGATTATACTTTTATTATCACTGTGAGGCATTCATTTATATTATTACTTTTTTTTGCATTCATTGGGTGATCATCATCATCATTGTTATTATCATCGCGATACTCAGGCTGGCAGCTTTCTCCCACTCCCGGAAATGGATACAGAACGGAAATACAATTTTATGGTAATCCTCCTCCAATTAGGCATATTAGCAATCATGAATTCCCTTATCCAATTTAAATCTGCCAAGAGCAGTTTTGAAATTGTTCCAAATGGATACGAGAGTTTACGCCATCCAGTTGGAGTGGCTTCAACAATGTTGGGGCGATATTCGAAATGATGAATTCCGCTAGTCATAATTGCTAGCTAATTGCGTTTGGACGAATGTTAATTTGAGTATGGGTGAGTGCGTACCTACTCTATTTAATGAAATGTCTCTTCAGTTGGCCATTCGTATGTTTTCATGTTGCGTTATGAAATGTGTCCTCGTCCTCGCTTTTAGAAATTCAGAAACATGTAAGCTCTAAGCTTTTGATTTATTTTGTCCTCATGCAGAAGAGTGGGTTCGTTAGTTGGGTTTTGCGTGACTATTTGTTAAAATGACGTCCATACTGATACAAGGGGTCCAAGGTAAAATTCCGATCAAAGTGTTTGTTTATAAACAGTTTCCAATCATCCTGTCAAAAACTCAGACCATTATCACGCCGGTCTTTAGAAGACTTTCCATTCACAGTTCCTAGAGCCTGGCGAGATCACAAGGACGTTTTCACTCCAAAGGCGGGGAATTCCAGTCACACCACCGCCAAAAATTGCAGGCCAATATATATATATAGATTTCGAGAGATATTCGAATCAGACCACTAATGTCGGGTCTCTTTTCGTCTCTCTACCACTATAAAACTTACCCAGAGAGACTCTCTGGATTTCTCCAGAGTTCTTCCCTGGGCTCGATTCCTAGTGTTAACGCTAGCATCTGTTTATGGGAGATCTCTTTCATCGACTGAGTCTCGACCCAGTGATGTCCCAAGATCCTCATTCTTCTGCCAGCCAACGCCGGACATTGGCACAGTATATGCGCCGCTGTCTCAGATTCTTCCAGGCATAGTTTACAGGTATCATCTTCTCTAAGGCCCATCTTCCTTAAGTGATACCCGAAACTACCATGTCCTGTAGATAAAGCCACCACCCATTTCAGAGTTCGTCGACTCATGCTTAGAACCCTTCTTTGAGTGGAGCAGGTCGGCCAATTAATTTCCATTTTAGCTTGTCTACATTGATCCATTTGTGAATCAGCTGTTCTACCATTCCTTTGCCAATTGAAGAGAATGGTTCTGGTCCTAGCAACTTTTCGGTTGACCCCTGTTTTGCAAGGGAGTCCGCCTTTTCGTTGCCTTCGATTCCTATGTGTCCTCGTACCCACATAAGTGTTACATCATTTTTAGATGAACACTTATTGAGTTTGAGTACACATTCCAGTGCTAATGATGTTGTGATATTTGTCTGTTCCATGCGTCTGATCACCGCCTGATTGTCCAGTGCTATAAGGATATTTCTTCCCTCCACCTGACCTTCAAGCAAGTAATCCAACGCATGCAGCAATGCAATCATCTCAGCCTGGTATACAGAAGTGTGTTTCCCGAGGCTGACGTGACGGGCTAGTTCCAGCTCTTCTGAATAGATACCGGCACCCGCTCCGCCATCCATCATGGATCCATCTGTGAAAATTACTATTTCACCACTCCTTTTTTCTGGAAGTAATCCATTCTCAATACGAGTTTGTGATTCCTTTCCATAATACGCACCCTTGTTATCCCATCCATAGGCATGTTCAGCTCCCTAATCTCGTTTTTGACAAGTTCCAGGATCTTCCTATGTCCATAGATGGTACCACGATTGTGCCAATTCGCATCTCGATGCAAACGAAGTGCCGTTAGGGCCGCTGTTTTCTTAATAAATAAGTCTAGCGGTAAGATCCCTAGGATCACTTCCAATGCGCATGTTGGTGTTGTCCTTATTGCACCTGTAACTCCTAAACATGCTAAACGTTGGACCCTATCCAGGTGCTTCCTCACAGTTTTTGGGAAGCTTTCGCCCACCATACAACAGAGGCGTAGGTGATAATGGGTCTAGTTATCATCGTGTACATCCAATATGCTGACCTAGGCGAGAGTCCCCACCTCTGTCCACATACACGTTTGCACTGATGTACCCTTTTTGCTTTCCGGACCTTCTCCTCAACATGATAGTTCCAGGTAAGCCCAGTATCTAGATAAACTCCCAGATACTTAACCTTCTTGGTCATCGTTAGTTCCGATCCAAAAAGTGTCAAGGGCTGAAATTCCAGATTTTTCCTCTTCCTAGTGAAGACTATTAGATCTGTTTTCGCCGCATTAATGGAGAGCCCTTGTTCCAGACACCACCGCTCCACCACTTTGAGTGCATTCCTCATGATATCTGCAGTGACGTCTATGAATTTGCCTCTAGCCATTATTGCTATGTCGTCGGCATATCCCACTGTGTGAATGCCAGTCGCCTCAAGTCTATCGAGAAGAGAGTCCACAGTGATATTCCACAGTGTAGGTGAGAGAACACCTCCTTGTGGGCAACCTCTGCTAACCCTTCCTCTGAGTTTTGAGGTTCCCGTCTGAATATTTATCGCCCTTGTATTCAACATATTGTCCACCCATCTTACCACCAGTGGGTTAACCCTACGTTTTTCCAAGGCTTGTTTCAGACTTTCAAAGCATATCTTATCGAAGGCACCTTCAATGTCCATTATGGTGGTCATTGCAATACCCCCGGTATTTAGCTCTTCCTCCGCAACGCGTACTACTTGATGTAGCGCTGTTTCTGTAGACATGCCGGCCCTGTAGGCATGCTGTCTACTATTTAAGGGATACATCTTAAGCGCAGTACTCTCCATATAGTCCACCAACACTCTTTCCATTGTTTTTAACAGAAAGGATGTCAGGCTGACTGGTCTGAAGGACTTGGCCTCGGTGTAATCCTTTTTTCCCGGCTTTGGAAGGAAAACCACATTTGTCTCCCTCCATGTAGTCGGGATGTAGCCTATTGCTAGGCAGGCAACGTATATATTCCTTAGCCTTGGTGCAAGTACGTCTACTCCCCATTGCATTAGGCCTGGAAATATACAATCCGGCCCCGCGGTTTTGAAGGGTGAAAATGTTGCTATCGCACCCCTGACCGCCTCTGGTGTTACGATCCGTTCTGCTTCCGTCCTATCCATCCTGTTCGCTCCTTGTTTCCTTGGAGCCCAGGGCTGATCTGACTTATAGCTTCCTGGAAAATGTATCTCCATTAAGACCTCATTTGTATGATCCAGTGTTTCCACCATCTCCCCCGCTCTATTACGAATGAGTCCGATCTTGGAAACTGGATCCCTTGATACAATCTTTTGAAGTCTACTGACTTCAGATGTACTCCTCATACTCGAGCAGAAGTCCCTCCATGACTCCCTTTTACGTCGTCGCAGAGTAACATTCATCTCTTTCTTTTTCGCCTTATATTCGTCCCATGCTTCGGGTTCCCCCCTCCTCATGGCGTGATTGAAGGCCTTTCTCACAGCCTTCTTTAGCTTTTCAAGTTCCCGACACCACCAAGGCGCAGGATCTTGTTTTTCCACTAAAGTTGGTGTGCATGCCACTCGGTACGCATCCTCAACAGCCGATTGCAGATGCTTCAGCTGTGATTCTACATGCCAAGTGTTTTTCGGTATTCCGAGTGCCATTACATTCAGTTTTTCCTCCAACACTTCACGGTATTTTGTCCTATCCGTGTTCTTCGGAATTCTGATGTATTTCCGATCTTTTTTTCTTTTAGATCCATAGCGAACATCAAATGAGATGGCTCTGTGATCCGACAATGTAGCCTGATCCATTTCCCTCCAATTTGATATTCTTTCAATTATCTGGCTACTGCACAGGGTAACATCGATCACTTCCTTTCGCCTCACATCCACGAAAGTCGGCTCTGTTCCCCTGTTTAAGATAGCTAGATCTTTGCATGATACAAATTCGAATAACGCTTCTCCTCTGTAATTATCGTTGGTGCTGCCCCACACTGTGTTGTGTGCATTGGCGTCACAACCAATTATTAAGTCCTCGTTTCTGTTTCTGCATGCATTCACCAAAGACTCTAACTCTCTTGTCGGAGAAGGCTCTGGAGAATCATACGGCAGGTATGCAGATGCTATACCAAAAGTTCCTGCACCTGATCCTACTCGTACTGCTGCAAGGTCTGGGGCACAGAGATCCGGCAATTTATATGCTTGAACTCCATGTCTCACCAGGATACAGGACCTAATTCTTTCGCTGGTTTGCGCATAATGCAACTCAGCCATACTATTTGGGAGTCCTCTAATCTTTCCTTTAAAGATCCAAGGTTCCTGTATCAGGGCTATATCAAATGAATCCTCATCAAAAGATTTAGTCATCATTGCTGATGCTGCCTTGCTATGGTGAAGATTCAGTTGAATCACCCTGAGCTTTTCCCGGTACGGGCCCACCTCCCGCCCGACTTGTGTTGATCCCATATCCATGGTATCCATCACTTCGTCGCCCTACCGGGTGGCTTCCCCTGTTGAGTCTCTTCCGATGATCCTTGGAATTTCACGAAGGCTACGTCCAACCCGCAGAAGAGTCTATCTCCTGCTTGTCTAACCAGCCTCGCTTCATCCCTCGGACACCAGATCGTCAGCTTGGTTCCGCCAATTTTGTTGTCATCATATTTTCCAACATGAATAACCCTCCATTTCGAAGTGTCCTTCACACAGGAATTCTGACGACATATTCTGGCTAGGATGACATCCTTACTCTCGGGTTGCCCGGGAACAAAGATTATCAACCTTTCCACATCCTTGAGTATGTGAAGCCTGTCTATCTTAAGGTTGATTCCCTCCCATAGGTTGGTCATCTTCCCTACAGTCTCACATAGCCAACCCTTGGTTTCTTGGTTACCGCATTTTATTACGATGATCCCTTCCTCCAAGGTTATTTCCTTAATGCCGATATCACCTGCATTTGTTGGAAGTAGGTCTAGAGCCCCCAGGAGAGCATTTTTAAAAATACCCATCCGGGAAACATCTATCCCCCCTTCTCTACCCATGTCTGCGATACCCATTCGGAGATCGTTTGCCGCGGCTTGCGCAAAGGTTTTTACTCCCTTGTCCGCGTTGGCTCTCTCACTCCTAGCGTAAGGCTTTGCATTATCAGCTTGCCTTGCCCTCCTCCCCATAGCTTGGTTCAGCTTTCGCTTTACCTTGCTTGGTCCGGATTGCTCAGCATTGCCCGATTTATGCCCTTTAGGAAGACCGACTGTCCGTTCCCCATGTTGTCCATCTACATGACCACTGAAGTGTGGTGCCTGGAAGGCCAATAAGTCTGGCATCATATCTCAAAAGCTTTTGAAAAATGTATGACTGTCTTTTTAAGTTTGTCGGCTAGATGACGGTTCGATTTCCTTCGCTCAACATGCTTTTATTAAACCACATAGCATGAGGTTCTTAGGACTGTAAAGAAGTCCTTTAAAGACGGGGAATATATACTAATTCGTCCTTGGGGTTAATCCACAGAAAACTGAGCTTGTTTCCATCACTTACAAAAGATTATTACCACAATTCGAGCCACCATCTCATGAGGGAACACCTCTAAAGGTGACGGGGCGAAATATGACGATCTGGCGCGAAACTGATCTGCAATGGATCATGATAGAGTACTTTAGTCGATCAGGAGTCCACTCTGTAAACTCAGAGAACGAGTGGAGAACAAGATTCGTGTGAAAACCAACAGCAGGTGGAAAGAACTAACGACTTGCGAAGTATCACTGAAGCTTTGGCCAGGATATAACAGAGGCCGGACCATTTAACTTCTACAATTTGACAAATCGTCGCTGTCTAAGGTGCTAGGCGATCTTACGGGTCATAAGAAACTATACAATGGAACTAAATCTAAGTCTCACTTGTACTTGAGTACAGAACACTTGGAACTTGGAAGTCATTACTTCATGAAGTTCTGATGTCTCATTTTCTGATCTTTACAAGTTTTTGAGTTTATCCAGGATGGTTGGACAGCATCAAGTAATCACAAGAAGGTTTGACATGAGCTTAACCATCTCCAACACCAACTACCGGGACCTAAGCGTGGCGTAGTAGGGTTCACCCTGCTCTACCAACTCGTAAGCCTAACCTAACCTTACAAATCGCTTCTGATGCTCTCTTAGCTCATTTAAAAATGGCGCAGCTTAGATCAATTCAATTCACTAACAAATTTTCAATTCTAATCCCAGTAAATCGATCTCAAGATCAATAAAAATTTGTATGTCCTTTCTTCATCTAAAAACATTGTACGTCTATTTCATTGAAATGCGTTATGATATCTACAAGAGTCTCTAAAATCATCTGCAAAGCAGTTGAGGGTTGTTTGTTGATTTAAACAACCCTCAACTGCCTGACTCATCTGTCCCTAAATAATGATCCTATATGAATGCTGATTTTAAAACGGTATCTACACTTAACCACAAACAGTCCAGTCCGGACCACACTGCTCTTGCTCTATATCTAAAATTAAACGAGAAATTAAGCATTTTCCGAAAATTTGAATTCGAAATGAGTTTGGAAAGTACAGAGAATGGAATCACCGGTAACTACTCGCCGGGCCATGGTATCTACGGTGTGTCGACTATCGA
Source organism: Cheilosia pagana (assembly GCA_936431705.1). Classification (NCBI taxonomy): domain Eukaryota; kingdom Metazoa; phylum Arthropoda; class Insecta; order Diptera; family Syrphidae; genus Cheilosia; species Cheilosia pagana. The sequence goes on from OW386169.1 coordinate 7,032,757, forward strand.
CTGTGGTGGATACGTTATTCACACTGAAATTGCAATTTTCCGGAACGATATTCAAAAATAATTAAATTTCTATCTAATTCTGCTTGGGAGGCTGTCCACAAGCTCGAAATCGAATGTACCTATAGAACTATGAAACTGTGGAGCCTGGCAAGTGCTGCTTTAGAGTTAATTTTCCGTTCAATCTCTCTATATTGAGTATCGGTGTGTCCATGGAGGTGATATTTTTCAAGTTTGCAAACTCATTTCGCTGTCATATGTAATGTAGGTCGGGCAGTGGACCTGCGGAATGTTTAGAGGTTGGAGAGGTATTTTGTGTTTGATGATAGAGCTTTGTGCGTGTGGATTGATTGGAACTTTATGAACAGATTTACTTCAGTTTTATGAATTTAAGTGCACTCGGAAATATTCTGAATCTTTTTGTGAAGTTTTGAAGTCGATATAATTGGAACTCAAGGGTTTCCAAACAAAGTTTTCGTTCTATAAATAAAAACACATCAGGAATCGGCTTTGTCACTGTTAACTCTTTTAAAATTTGCCAACTGGAATCAAGAGAAGAATTACGCACGTATTTCGAAAAAAATATAATTGGAACCATAGTGTTTCCAAACAAAGCTTTCTTTCTATAAATAAAACACGCGAAGAATCGGAGTTATCACTGTTACCTATTTTGAAATTTGCTAACTGGAGTCTATTGATGAATTAGTGATGTGTTTTAAAAAATATATAATTGGAACCCTAGTGTTTCCAAACAAAGTTTTCGTTCTATATACAAAAACGCACGAAGAATCGGAGTTACCACTGTTAAGTCTTTGGAAAATTGTCAACTGGAGTGTATTGAAGAATTACTGATGCATTTCGGAAATATATAATTGGAACCCTAATGTTTCCAAACAAAGTCGTTTTGTCCTTCTTTCAAAAAACACAACTGCCCAGATTCTCTTTAAGAAAATCTTTCACTTAATGCCTGGTTATGAATTTTTTGTCTCCTGAATGTCACATATAAGATCCTGTCGGGTGTTTTGGGTGAGCGTCTAAAATCTCTCGCTAATAATCTTATCGGCCCTAGTTATTGCGGTTTTAGGCCCGCAAAGTCTACTCGAGGAGCTGCTTCCATATACGTTACAACCCGCAGTCATCATTATATCAAAATTACTTTCATGCGGTGCCACAAATTGGCTTGCAAATCCTCCTTCCTTAAGTAAACGTTGCAAGCCATACGAACCATATAACCACCTATGTCCTTCCGGTGCACTTTGCCGTTCAAATGATGTATTTGTAGCGAGACCAACCATTACCCGACCATTATTTCGCAACTTCTAGTCGACTAAGCACAAACAAAACATGTGACTGTGCGAAAACGGAGCAAATACTCTCATACACAACACATACACACCCCCGTAATAAATTTATGGCCAAAGTCTTTCCGCTAAACAGGAAAAACATAATTTTACGCTACGCCAGAGCGTATGTGAGTTATGTATTTTCCAATGACCAAGGACAACGTAAACCAGAATGTTGCTCCCCCCTCCCACATCACACACACACACAGGACACATGCTCTGCGGAGTATTGTGACTAAAAGCAAAATGTTGCCCCTCTGCGAAGGCGGAAAACTGTTGGTAATTTATCCAACAATTGCACATCCGTGCATGGTTGGTTCGAGTGTCTTTTTCCTTCTTTTTTTTTAGCTTGGAAGCGAATCGACGGCGGTGCATCTTTTGGGGCACACACAAATGCGTCTAAAACGTGTACTTAATTTCAACAGCTATGCACGCATGACAGGATAGCCGGCGGTAATTAGTCCGTGAACTGCAAGTCTCTAAATTTCTTAAGCCATCTCTGAAAGTAAGGCCAAAGTCAGTTGAAATCGCATCCATTAGGATGAATCTTATTTATGGATGGACCGTAAAGGTTCCACCCTTTAATCCGTAATTCATTTCCTATTACATGAAAGCTGGATAAGGTTTCCCCCATTCGCTGTAACTGCAATTTGTATAGGAATAAAAAGAACGCAAGGAGTAGCAGAAAGCATCCACCCATCGATTGTGTATCCTTCATTCATCAAAGATCTATTGCTGCGATAATCTTACAGCAAATGAACACAACATTCATCCTGCTGTATGTGGGGCTTAGAAGACGGTGCTTTTGTTGTAGAATTACTTACATCTGGGTTGGTTCCTTTTTTTTTGATGCAATTTCCTATACAAGTTGATTCACATTTGTAGCAAGGATGTTTTTCTTCCTCTTCAAAGAATGAGTAATGATGCAGTTTTTATTTTGCCTCGTAATTGTTGGACGAATGGCGGAATAATTGATTCAAGTGAATCCCTTAAGACGGGGGGGCGATTATGTCTGTCGTTTAAGGCCGACTTGAGCAGTGAGTGATACGAATGAGGCTATTGTGATGCGATTACACATCTCTCAAGAGATCTGAGTTAAGTTAATTATTATTTTAAGGACCAGAAGATCCATTGTGCAACCGGGTTCACTAAGAACGACATCTTGACCAGCTTTGGCAATATAGCAGAGCCTGGACCATATCGAGCTGAAGACTAAAAAAGTGGTAGCCGTCTCAAACCGCAGTGTTATAAAATATAAAAACATTAATGGAATTATGTCCCATTTTAAATGTTTTGTTTTTAAATAAACGCTATACCTTTTGCTTGAGCTTATTTAAGTTAATGGCAGACCTATTATCTCTTAAGCATCGGCGCCCATTGCAGTTGGGTTCATTTGAACTTGAACTATTCTGTGATTTTTTAATTTAATGTTCAAAAATCACTCAAATTTTTTAAAATGCAAATTATACCAAAAGATCATTTTTTTAAATTTTATCTCTTTGCTTCTTCTTTTCTTCTCTTCTCTATCTCTTCTCTTCTCTTCTCTACATATAATAAAACTGTAAAAAATACCTGACCGCGCATCACGCAGAAACTACTGGACGGATTTTTATGAAGCTTGACATTGTGATTGCTTATGTTCTGGGTCGGGCTTTAGGATACTTTTAACCCGGAATATAACTTGTTTTTTACAAAATAGGATATATATGAATTCTGTTTATACAGACCTAGCTCAGTAATGACTTATCGGATTTAAAAATAAGATATAAACCATCCTCCTGCGTTGTTATGAAGCTGAGCAATGTCCAAACAATTATTCAAAACACTGCCCACAATTTTCTTTCAGTGGATACCACTGTCAGTAGTCATGCAGCAGTGAGTATCATTGCACTTCAATGGGCAGTCGTCTCTTTTCAGCGCATACATTCAGGTTGAACACGTTTTCAAGTGCTGTTCATTGGGAAAAGTTTGGAAATGGGCTGGGGTGGGGTTCGTGTGTCAATGTCAAAATGTTTCATTCGAGTTGCTTCTTTTCGCCAACATTTAAGGTGGGTAAGAGGGAACAAATAACATAACTTTGCGTAAATCTTTTTTGTGTAGACTTTTTAGTGTAGGAAATAAAATTATGTTTTTATTGTCCTTTTTGCTTTATATTGCTTTCAGCAAGGTTCAAGGGAGGGAACATATTTATAAAAAAAAACTGCTCGATGTAGTTCGATGATTTTGTCTTAAAAGTGGCAAGTCGGTGAAGCAAGCACGGGTCAGCTAGTTTTAAATAAATTCTCTAAAGATTTTTATTTTTAAATAAATTTACTTTTAGCTCTAAATAATTTAAGAAAATAAAAGCAAACACTTTGCCCGAATTTTTCGTGCGATTACTCTGAAAAAAAAGGAAATATTGAGCAATCCCTAATTTGGTATTTTGGGCCCGTTCATCAATTTTTGGGTAGTTTTAAAATTTTTCAGGCCTTCCTGTATGGCGAAAAATGGACAAACAAAAATATTGGACGATTATTCGCAGTTTCTTTGAAAAATAATGTATTAAGTAAATTAAAAGAAAGATTTTTTTTAAGAATTAAAGAAAATAAACTAAAACTTGCTCCTTGTTAATTTTTTAATTTGTTTTATTGCTTTTTAATTACTTTTCTTTTCGTTAAATTAAAAGTTAAATTGTAAAAATGTGGATTTTATTTTTATGGTTACTTTGTAAAAAAATTGTTTGAAACGTGGGGTTTGAGCTTTGTTTTATGATAGCTTATGATTCTACTTACAAAATGTTGGAATAATGTCCCATCTCTAAAAAATAAATTATAGATTATAATTCCGCAATCAAATTTTAAACTCATGTCCAAACGAAGTGGGACGCTGATTTGTGCTTTGTTTCTCGGTGAACTTTGAATCTTTTGGCTTTATTTGTGTGGTCTGACTCTAGGCTCTCAATCGCAGCTACCGCTGGTATTCTTAGATCGTTGGATTTATCCCTTTTTGTGGGGAATTTCATTGTCCGAAAAGTCTTCCATGGGATAAAGGTATAAAACATTTAAACATTTAAATCAATTTTTGGTGAAATTTCTTCAAAACATCAGCATTTCAACATGATTATCAACACACAAAATATTTATAAAAAATAGTCCATGTAAATCGGCCTTTAGCAAAATTTGTTGGTCCCAAAAATTAATCTAATAATGCTAAAAAACTGCGATTTTTATATTTTCCTTCCGTTTAAATACAAATTTTTCATTTACATATTTTTTATTTAAAAGTATTGAAGGAATATAAGTTCGGAAAAAGGGGAAAAATAACAACAATTTTTGGAAAAAATGCAGTAAAAGTCCTACAACACTACGAAATATAGAGCACGGATCAAGCGTGTGTTCTCTGATCAGTTTCTCGGTCGCAACCATTGCTACTCAGACGATCACGATTGTGTCGCTGTTGTTTTTCTTCGGTTTCACTTGCACCTGGTGGTGGTCATGAAATGTCCTTTGTGCACTGATCTAGAATAATGGACCGCTTTTGTGATTCTGTAAGTCATTATATGGAGATGACAGATTACCATTTATGGTATTGTAGTAAAAATCACGAACGACATCCAACTGTATAGATCCGTCCAAGAATAATCATTGAAAATCCAAGCCACGTTCAATACAAAAAGTCGTTCCATACAGAAAGCTTAAGAGAGAACAAGTTGAGTTTATGACTGAGCTGACAGTGAATTGCTTTGAGAAGTGTAGCTCAATACCAAAAAACTTAAACTTGTTCCAATAAATAAATTCAATAAATTTTAAAAAATCAACTGATTTTTGGATTACGCAAGCTTCAGGTAGGAAAATCCACTAAAAACCTGTCAAACGCTTGAAATTGTCCAGCGAACCTTTTGTCGCCTCATTGCCTTAAGCTGGATTACACTGAGAAAATAAAAACATCGTACATCACTCTACCGCACAAAGCCAATAAATTCTACTCAAATTAATGAATGGGTAATAGGTAAACTTCGAGCATGTGTTAACGAGCTCCAACCGAACGTTACTTTCTGCTCCCTTTTAAGTCTTCCATACATTGAGTAATCACTATCCGCCATGCAATCAACCTAATGACATAGCAAAATCAACGATGAATTACAACCATCCAGGCAGTGCGCGCAACGGCCATAGACAACATAATAACCACGTAACGAAGCCTTTGTAAATCAAGAAGCCATCAATTCGCATATCCTACCCTCGGCTGTCAGCTTTCACATTAAGTCGGTCATATCGAAATCAACCGGCTTCCTACAGACCGTCTAGCTCTCTATCATTACCAACACCATAGACTGCGTGAGAGGTGTCGTTCGCCGCAAATATAATTTGGGGTCAGTGAATCAAAATCAAACAGGAAATAGTAGTCATTATCAGGACCCTTCATCAATGCGGCTTGAACTGTGTTACTCGAGGTAACGCCCCTCTGCGGAGTTGTTTCCTTTAAATGTGTCAGACATGGCAATTGAGCAGGGCCTTGGCTGTCTCATTGCGCAAACCAATTGAATTTTGCAAAAAAACTGAGGATGCAAACCGGAAAACACGTACCCCAATCCGTGGCAGTCACCCAACAACACTCCCACTGACACACGTCACTTCGGACAACATGCAAACAGATAGGTAGACGTTTTTTTTTTTTCAAAGCCGTCGTGTCACACTAATCGAAACTAATTGCAAACACAGCGTAATTTCGTTGCGCTGTCACGTGTGTCTAGTTAATTAATATTTACTGAGTACAAATGTCATTAAGGGTCGCTTTGATGTGACGCGCGTGTCTTTGCACAAAAAAAAAGAACCGGGAACGACAATGAATTTACTTTTGCATGAACAAACAACTCTGACATTAGATTCCATACATGCCGAAGCTCAGGGTTATCCTTTTGTATTCATTTTGTGTATGAAAAGGTAATTACAAGCCACCGCAATTAGGTGAGCATTATAGTCACACGACCGCTGAACGCATATACCGAACGAGAAGGCTGCTCATCATGAGGTCGGCTAAATATAAATTTGCGTAGCATCTTTAAAAATAACAAACAGTTTTGTGAGAAGAACCCCCATCCGGCGAAGGTTATCCGTTTTGGCTCACAAGAAAACAAAAAGGACACCCACAGGTGAGTGTTTTGTTGTTTGCTGTGCCGCAAGCGTTTTTTGGCACCCCCTTTCACGTCGCTTGAAAGTATTGTGGCGGTCGCAAGTGTACATATGTTTGGGAGGAAAATATGCTGAATGGAAAAAGTTCAAGGCTATTGCTGAAATTCCACGAAAAAGGAGAGAGTTGGGGGTAGACAGATACGAGTTTTTTCCATATACCTTGGTCATAAATTCGTGTTGGGACAGTTCTTGAAAATTTAACGTAGACGGTGTGGAACGTTAATTTAGCTTTTCCATTCGAGGGCGGCCTGATTGATGTTTTCATGGTTAGATGGATCTCTAGGGCAACAAATGTATGCAGACTTTTGTATTCCAAGGACATTTTTCAATTTGCTGTGTTTTTTTCTACCCAACATACTGTGTGAAGGTCTCAGGATGTTCTAGACACTAATCGGCACGTATCAGTGTGGCTTCCGGACCGACAGATCGAGGCCATTTCTGTAAAAGACCAACAAAAATTCGCATTCATCATCAGGAGCTCTGTTTGGCGATGACGAGTAACCCCCAAAGTCCTTGCCAGCTTTCAAACTTGAGACCACAGACTTACATAGAGCCCATAACCCTCCTGTCGAACAATGTCAACTTCGAATTCCAATTACCTCCACTTACCAACGAACCTAACTCATTTTTATCATTTTACCGAAACCAATCAATATTCTCTTCTCTCCTTTAAGACAACATTTTATAGAAACAACGAAGAGGTGTACACACCGACATGCACAGAACCCAAGTTTCATTGGCAGGACAAAACTCAATTCCAACCCATTGAACATGGAAAATCAATTTGCATGTGTAAGCCATGTAATCAAAGTAACACAACCCGCAGTTTGACAATTTTCCAATTTGTTATATACATTTTTTTTTGTATACCGCCACTAGTCCTGCCTGTCAACGTCATGCATATTGAAATAATGCATGAAAAAGCACTGTGCCAACTATGCATGGACTGTGGGTTAAAACAAAATAGGAAAAAATTGAAAATACATTATCATCCGCAAAGAGCCTTGAAAAATTGATTTTTGATTATTTGCTAACGAAAAATTGTAAAGCCCATACATACGACATGACAGGACAGATTATAATCATCGATCATGGTCCAGATGATAGACGAGGATGCGGTTTGGTTGGGACTAATGGGAAAATGCTATTCTCTGGGATAGAGTTGTCGGTTGATTTTAAGGTTCAGCTGATGAGAGTCGGCAGTGTCACAAGGACATGGAAAGAATTTTAGGATCAAATCAAAAAGAAGCAAAATTACAAAAAAAACTGTGCATTTTGACAGGAATGACTAGTGACAATCAGGCGGTTGACAGACTTTTGTCATTTGTTACTGGAGAATCCAGGCGGTCAAAAGGAATTCTTTTTTTGTATCAGTGAGTCCATCAATGTCTGCGGCCCTAATGGACATTTGCAGAGGAAGAACTATTTCCAATAGGGATTCCCGAACTTTGACAGTTGTTGATAGCGGCCATATTGTTGAAGCTGCATCTGTCAAATCGGCTGTCATTTATTCAGTCAAACCGCAGGAATACAGGCTCTTTCAATAGGGATTTCCGAACTTTGACAGTTGTTGATAGCGGCCATATTGTTGAAGCTACATCTCTCAAATTGGCTGTCATTTAATCAGTCAAACCGCAGGAATACAGCGTCTTTCAATAGGGATTTCCGAACTTTGACAGTTGTTGATAGCGGCCATATTGTTGAAGCTACATCTGTCAAATGGGCCGTCATTTATTCAGTCAAACCGCAGGAATACGCGTTCTTTCAATAGAGACTTCCGAACTTTGACAGCTGATAGCGGCCATATTGTTTAAACTACATCTTTCAAATTGGCTGTTATTTCTTCCGTCTGTTTTGCCAAATCACGGTATTTTAAACGCTTTCCTCGCTGTATTTAGAGCTGCTTTCCAGTCGTTTTAAAGCGGTTTTTTGTTGCGTTTTATTGAGCTTTTCTTAAGCTGTTTTTTTTCGGAGTTTTTCCGGGTCACACAACTTCTAAAAATCCCCACGCAAAATTCCAAAATTCCCAAACCCAGCATTGCATTCCAGCTCCCATCCAAAACTACATGTGCTGCTTTCGAAATTAATTGGCTCACAAATTACCACCTAAAACTTTAGTGCAACTGCTGTCAGTACAGTACCCAGCTACACTTTGTTTCGGTTGCATTCATTGTTTGGGGAACTCGTTAATTTCGAACTTGTACCAAATTATACAATTTACAAATCAACACAAGCACCGACGACCATGAAGTTCATTTTTTGGTACTTGCCATTCGCTGCACACAATTAACAGCACAGCTTTGAGTTTTAAGGGTAACCCTCCCCCAACCGTCCCTCTGAAGTAGCTGCAGTTGTTTTTGTGTCTCTTTCATAGACAGCAGAGTCAGAGTATCCACTACTAGAGCTCTTAACAAAAACGGGATTTGAAAGGTACTTCCGTGAGAGAGAGAAGCATTAAATGAAAATGAAACTGCGCTACCTCTACAAACGGTGGTAGAAGCAACAGCTTTGCCGGCACTTAATTACGGTCACTGAAAGCGATTAATTGGGGTTGATTCAAGTGGCTATATACCACTCTTTTATCAAGATTAATGAGACGGCTTTCCTGGTGTTCCTGACCATCGAACTCGAACTAGCAAACAGTCTCGAGGAGCTTTATCGATTCACTGTATAACTGCTTTGGTAAATCGCACAAACGACTTCTTTATTTAGAATATATGTCCATTACCTGACGGGCCGTTTCTGATGATTTGCAATTTAATCAGCTTACGGATGCTAGTCACGTTCATCTACATCTTAACCGTATTCTATTCGTGACTTACTTGAAGCAACCCTCTTCAAATGGGAATATCAATGCTGGAAAATTACAATGAGGACCCCGTCTCATGTGTTTTGGCCACAAAGTTTCTGTGTTAAGACGATTCAAAGAAAAGGGGCATAACTATTTAAGACCGGAAATTGCCTACTCATAATATTTTCCAGTCCTATGTAAGACTTTGATTTTATTTTTGTCTTCAAAAAGGTCCTTCCTTTCTGCTTAAACTCATCACATAACCATTAATAAGAACGGAACGACATAAAGGTTGGAATACACATTTTTTCGTTCTTGTTCGTCCTCGTTCTGGAGGAAGAAAGTTTTTTCTACTCCTCGGAGATATCGTTTTGCATAATTTTGTCGTAAAAATTATGTCCCCTAACCTTTTAAAGTCATAAGGGATACAGAATTTCATGCGCCAAGGTATCCCGTCTGGACTACGGAAATGGCTTTGAGGTTCTTATGGCCGACGACCGACGTTAATAAAGAATAACAATGATGTATAATTTACCGGTGGGCTCATTGTTGTGGAAATTATCTCTCGGAAAACAACTTTTCCAGGAACATTATTGAAATGGGGCGCGGAGAGTGATTCGGGGAATTACGCTTAAGATTTGTACGCGGGCGAAGAGGGATTTGCCAACAAATTAACATGACGGAAATGGCTTTGTTCGGTTTGCGGTTTTTCGCCTTCGAAATCTGGTCTATAGAAAAACTTGTCAAAAGGACACTCCTCTGATTGACGAGGGCACTGAGTTTTTTACACTCGAAAGGCCGCATAGACCTAAAATGAAAAATGCTTGGCCGCAGTCTAGATCGAAGCTCGTCACTTGTCCAGCACTAAGGACCTGTATCTCTACCACAGGGTAAACTAAACTAAATCAACTTTGAAAGCCCTTATTTAATTTACTTTGTGGGTTGCGCTTTTATTGAATTGAATTTCAACACGAAAACACAAATCCGATCAAATCAGCGAAAGTCCTATTCAAAGGCATTCCCTCTCAGGATACAATCGTCGCAACGCCTTCAAAAGATGAAATCAATGTCGCACGCATATGAAACCTAACCGTGAAGGTCCTTTCAATTTGTGACAAAAAAATAAACAAATATTTTCTTCCATTGGGGGTTGGTTCATTGTGCCCCAAAAAAAAAAAAAACAAATACTTTCTTCCATTGGGGGTTGGTTGATTGTGCCCTGTGCGCTCACACAAAGCTGTCATGTAAAAGATTATTTGCACTTAACATGAAATAAGAAAGTTCTACGCCTGTGCCCCTCAAAGAACCCTTGAATATGATTTTGCGGGTATAATAAAACCGGCTGTCATACGTTTGCTTTAATTTTTAAGTATTACCGAGCTTAATTTATTAAAAAAAAATGAAAATTCCAATTTGAAAGGGCGTACCAGAACAAAGAGGCTCATTTTGAAATCCGAACATGTGTCCTTTCGAGGAGATGTGTGTAAACACGGACAGAGTTTTGCATTTTTATTAATGTAATGTACTTGTAAAAGGGGGTGGCTGGAATAATGAAAGAGACTGATGGTTTAAATTAGAATTTCTCGGTGGTTATTGGAGTGTTTTTTCCCCCCATACGAATCTACTCCCACTTGATCAGTTCCGAATGAATATGATGTCGCTGTGTTCATTTTAAAACGGATACACTGCCTTTGGTTAATTCTGTGCCGGTGTTTATAATGGAGAGACGCCCACATTGAAAGTTGTCCCAAAAGCAGGAAAAGTGACAGAAAAAATTGGTGGAGGACTCAAACTCAAACCCAAGATCTGAAATGTGAAAGTGAAACCGTGCAATGTATAACAAATATTTGTTACGCTATCTAGCAGCTTTCTGACCGGTAATACGATGAATCGTAACGAAAAGTGAAACGCTCTTAAACGCTACAATCTTTACTTCGCAACCCACCAGCGGAGAGGAGCTATGCGGTTTCAAAATTTGTTACTACCTCAATCCCAATCAAGCGGTAGTGCCCCTGGGTGTTTCATTTTTCGTTACGCTAAGCGTAGTTAGCAGATTATTTGTGAATTTTAAGCGCTATTGTCGCAGATGCGTTGACGTTTAGCGGTTTCAAAATGTGTTACTACCTCAATCCCAATCAAGCGGTAGTGTCGCTGGGTGTTTTAGTTTACGTTACGCTTAGCGTAGTTAGTAGATCATTCGTGAATTTTAAGCACTATTGTCGCAGATGCGTTAACGTTTAGCGGTTTCAAAATGTGTTACTACCTCAATCCCATAATCAAGCGGTGGGTGTTTCACTTTTCGTTATGTTTAGTGTCTGTAGATAGTAGCATCATTCTTCTTCTTTTATAAACTTATTATTCGTTTCGGACCTGGGCTTTAGCTAACACACTCCTCCAGTCAGATTGAGTCATTTTTATTCGTTCTCACAATTCACACTCGCTTTGTGGTTGTCACATAATTAGCAACAAAAAGCTGATATCGGATGAAATATCGTCTGCTGAAAATAAGAAAAATCGCAACAAGAAATTGCCAAATAAAAATGCATTTTTACTTTTTTATTAAATAAAATATTTACATTTATTTTTCAACGTTTGTTATTTTTCTGTTTTTTTTTTTGCGCATTTAAGTCCAGTTCAGGGCGCTTCGTACAATAAATTTATTTCTATCTGTGGCTTAGGTAGTGTTTTCTGTTTTCTGTTTTTTTTTTCTCAACTTTAATTTATTTTACACTGTTATTCTCTTAAATCTTTAATTGAACTATTATTTATGGTTTTTTATTTTTCTGTTTTCTTTTTGTTTTATTGTATAATCCTATTCTTACACTTTTAAGGGGTAAAATAGAAAAAGAACCTATTTATGTATAATTTTTAAATGTATATATATATATTTTATTTATATTTAAATTCTTTTAATTACCATTAAAATTGATTTTATTTAACGAATAATACATAATTTTAGTTCATTTTATACAAATACATATATGCTTTATTTAATTTTGGTTTCTTTGTCTAAACTTAATCGGTTTTTGTTTTGTGAAAATAAATTAAATATCTGATTTTAATAATTTTTTTTTGTTTGATAACATTAGTTATGGTTTTTTTTTTACTTAAAATTTTCTTTGCAGGTATAATTACGTAATGTTATCAAGTAAAATGTTTTCTTGAATTTTTTTGTTTGTTTTATTTTTTTATAGGTACTTAAAGTGTAACATAATTCCATGGGGAGGGGGATTTACTGGGAGTGGCTTCACGGAGGTTGAATTGAGATAAATTTAAGGTTGCACTGTAGGATCTTGGTACATTTTGTAATTTATCAAGTGGATTTGTTTTGGAATTGAAAGGAAAGCAAAGGCGTTAAAAATTTAATGAATTTTAAATATAAATTAAAAATTTTAGTTTGTTTTTCTCTAATTGCACTGGATAAAAAAATTTCTCTATCTCCAGTGACCGTCATTCCAAAAATCCCCCTCGACATTGAATGAAGATTTATATTCTGTTTAAAACTTTAGAATTATTTACAAAATCAATTGGGTTTTATTTTGTACCCTACTATTTTACAAGTCTTGTTATTTTTTTGCCATTGAAATCGAAAAGATTATAAATTTACTTATGGATCTTTAAAATATTTAAATCTATGTATGAATGGTAAAACAGGAGTTAAATTTTAAATTTTATTTTAGTAACAAAAGTCGATATAAAAATAAATATATTTTTTCTTATTTAATATAGCTTTTTTTCAATTCTTTATCTTACGGTGAAGTAAGAGTTTTTTTTTCTTAATTTTAGTATACATTGGTTAGAGAGTTGGAAAAGAAATCAGAAGGTTACATGGGGCGGTATTGAAATTATTAAAAATAAATGAAAAGTGGTCGTGTTTTTTTTTAAATCGTTTGCGAAAGAAGTTTGTAATAAGATTTTATTTAAAACAGCGTTCAGGGGGAGTTTGCGACTTTCCAGTGCAGACTTGGATTAAATTAAGTCGCCTAATGTGAACTTTATCACAACATTTCTGGAACTGCATCTATGCAAATGAAATGTTTCTAATGAACGAGGTGGGGGTATTTATATTTTTGAACATGTACTTTCGCAGTTTTAGATCTCCTTTGCAGTTCATTCATAGGAGCTTCCTACAACAACCTTAGACAAGTCCAAATGCAGCTCTTTTAAGACTCCTCCATTCAATTCCGCTATTGCATTCTCTCAACTCAAATCCGCACCCACCGCTTTTGCTAAAATTGAGCAGCAAAATCATTCCCCTTATCGTTCATTAGCACGGAAACTCCAACCAAATTATACTAACGACTCACCTGAACAGGCGTTCTAAATTCCGACTGCAATCGTAATCAAGCTGTCGGCTTTTCAAACACAATTTAAAAAAAAATAGAATATTCACTAAATCAACCCAAACCGATCTCTTGACTACAACAACCTACCCTAATTCCCAATGCTCTTAAATGCTACAATTTGTTTTCAAGTCTTAAATGTGTATATATCTTCTTTGAGAAAATAATTAAAAAAAAAAACATTAAAATTAAATTACAAAAAAAAAACCCTTCCTTATTCAATTGTTATCATTATTATCCTTGTGTTATTTTTTTTTATGTTCTTTGCTCAAATCCTTATTTCATATAACAATCTGCGGGCGCATTCGAAAAATTTCATCTATCGATGGTGTGCAGGACACCCATTAAGTTTACCATCGTCGTCGTTAGAAGCCACGCCAGTGATCCCTTTCGATGGCATAAGAACTCAACCAGTGCACTCAATCGAAAAATGCGATTGAGCAGTGGATGACTATTGGCTTTGCTGGTACTTGCTCCGGGGGCGATGCTTATGCTGGTGCTGCTGCTACTCACGCCACTGTTACTGGTGGCCTCACCATCGACCATACTACGATTGGCGTGTTGCATTGCAGCGGGTTTTTCGCCTGAAAGGAATCACAAAAAAGAGAAACACATTATTTTAAGTTAAATGCAAATAAATCGATGAGTGACGAGAGGGAGAAAAGGAATTGTTGTTTTAAACTAGAAAAAGGAGAAGTCCTAGAACAATAATTGATGTTTTTTCTTAGATTTCTTAGGTTATTATTGTTTTTTAATCAAACACAATACCAGCAGTTATCGCGAATGAACTGAAGACTTGTTTTGTATTGAATGGAAATATCAATGAGAGTGAGAGTGGAAACAACAATAGAAGGAGTGTTGGAAAGTTCTGACAAAAAGATGAAAAACTGCCTGACACGTTGGCGAGAGGTGGTGCAGTGCTTAAACCTATTCCGCCCTGTAACCTGCATTTAGACACGCTTCGCCAAATTCACTTGGTTGGCGCTCACCCCAAAAAAATGCAATTACTACAAAGCCTTTAAAATTTCCGCCGAAACCATAAACCATGCCGATATGCCTGCCACTAACGATGAAATCATTGAAATGTGAAAATCCTTGCCAGCCACTTCACCGGAATTAAATAAATTATAAATATCTGACTGGGCAGCCATTTTGTTTGTTAACTTAGCCCCGAGGATACTCTGTCTTTCGATTATAAAAACAGGCACAACACGAATTCCATTCTCAGCACACCTCACCTGTTTGGAAAATACGAAATCAGGTCAACATTACATAATGGCACACTCCCAGGACGAAACAGCCAACTATTTATCTTTCGACAATCACGAAATGTATTTCGACACTTCTCTCCGTTCGAGTGGAAAAAGCTGGCCATCCAGATAGAAATTTTAAAGTCCTTTGGCAAAGGTTGAACAGATAAGTTTGTATTTAAAAAATTCGTCCTTTTTTCCTTGGCCATCCGATGATATATTTTGTGTAGGGCTTACACATATGGATGCTAGCTGATTAAATAATGATAAAATAAGGAAAATAAATATTAGGGTGGGTGAATGGAATAAAGTTGTATAGAGGACTACACCTACGTGCGTGATAGGCTTTATCGCAATCGTCTTTCGGTTGATGTAGGTTAGCATTTCATGGGAAGGAATTTCATGTGATTTGATTTTGTTCTAGAAATGTAATCAAGGGGTAGCGCCTTCGGTTAGGCTGGGCGGGATTGTTCTTAAGCAGGTGGGCGGTTATGGGAATTTTCTTTGATCCCTATTAAAGCATTTAGGAAGAACCCTTTTGCGATTATAGGGAACTAGTAGAGGGCGTAGATGGTTATGTGCCATTTAGAAGATCTCGAATGGAATAGGTATTGGAAGTGCCCACGAAGTTATTTGCCCATCAGTCTCGAAATGGATTTTCCCATCTTAGGTATATTGAATCATGCGTTCAAGTCTTAATCTTTATTGCAAAATTTCCATGAAAATACACTTCAATAACCATGGTCTTTTAAATGAATGCATTTCTGTAAAAGAATGGAGCTCTTTTCGTCCGGCAATGGATGTTGGGCAACATCTCCCGATCTATAAGGACTCTCTATTCGACTCGGCTTACGTAGCTTCACAATTTTTTGTGCGACCGCTATAAGTCGAGCTATTTTGAGAGAAGTGTTTCTGCCTAAAAGGATCTACGATTTTGGTAAGGACTCCCCCTTATCTAAACAATTTTTATTTTTATACGGTGGCGTATACGTAACATTTTTTTTCTTTTCAATTTAAACGAATATTTTTGGGTTGGGAAAAATATTCTCAATGCACTTATAAACAAATAAAAAACTTCTTTAATAAACACTCACCTCTCAGCACATGTACAGTTATACTGGCGGGTCGTGCATTCGACGGTGCACACGTATAATTGCCGGCATGATGGAAATGCACCTCCTGTATTGTTAGCACGCTAGTTGAAGGTGTTAGTATGAACGAAGATTGTTGTTGTGCCGCTAACGCCGACATGTGTCCACCATTTCCATGACCATGGCTGTTATTACTGCTTAAATTACTATTACTACTCGCACTGTTGCTACTACTGCTACTGCTACTGCTGCTACTGCTGCTGCTGCTGGTACTCGTATGACTTCGATCTCGATGACCGTCTGAAGCTGGCATATTTACAGTTGTTGAAGTCACCGAGAAACCATCCTGTGAATCGTAGTTCACCATTTTATTGTCATGGTACCTAAAAAGGAATGCAAACGTGAGACAGGACAAAATAAAACATGTCGAGGGGTAATTCTTACCAAAATACAAAAGATGGGTTTTCTGTGGCACGTTTTAATTTACATTCCAAACGTAATGCTGAACCCTCGTCTATGTGCAGATCTGGTGCTCCGGTGATTTCGGCAACGGCCTCTGTTTATAGTGAAATATAAATAAAAGAAAAAAATTCCAAACGTATAAGACAGAGGTAAAAATGAGAAATGTGATTTATTTTTTGAATTCCCTGGCCAGGACATCTACCAATTTAAATTACGAATAATGTGTGCAGAATAGTAGCGAGGAAGAAGCTGAAATTCCGAGAGGGCTATTTTTAGATTGGAATTTGTGTGCGGCGTCCCTTTCGAAAGAAGCCGACAGTCAATTTGCATGAGTTCCTTAAATTAAGGGTTTGAATTTTCTCCAATAACCCTTGAAGCTGAAGGTAAACTTAAACGCAAGGCGCATCTGGCCTATATATCTCTGTGATGATGGAAAAAATCCTCTTTTAGATGGATAAGGGTTTAATTTTTGTATTTTTAGACTTTTCCATGCGAAATGTCGGTTTGTTCTGAGTAAACGATGAAAGGCTGTATCCTGGTTAGGTGTATCGTCGATGATAATGTAATTCAGGTCTAAAAATAGATAACCTAAATCATGTACCCATCTATGGCTGTAGTATTGAATCTATTGATTTTCGTAGCGCGCTGTTTCCACCATAAAGAAAATATTAAAAAATAATTTAAAGCAACTCCGCTTAAAATGAGTCATAAAATACCAGTCAGCACAAACCAAGGAGTGTTATTTAATGACTCGACTTGCTAAATATACTCGAACATCTAGTTGAGAAATTAATTCACCTCGCACGCCTAGTTGATCAACGTTGATCAAGTGCTGGACAGACTCGTACATCTAGTTGATCAACGCATTTGAATGTTGAACAGACTCTTCCAACTAGTTGATCAATGCATTCAAAAGTTGAACAAAATCGTTTATAGTTGATCAACGAATTTAAATGTTGAACAAACTCGTACGACTAATGGATCAACGCCTTTAAATGTTGAACAGACTCTTCCAACTAGTTGATCAACGCATTAAAGTGTTGAACAGACTTGTAAAATACCCAAATTCGTGCTTTATCTGGCAAAATGCTTATACGAAACCATTTAAAAATATCACATCGTATTTTCTGGGCCCACGAAATCCCACAGAAGTCGTCAAAAACTACTGTCAGATGCCCCTTATGACCCCAACTGAACCGCCCCATATAATAGTCCTTCAACAAACACTACTTTAACCTTACAATTCCATTTAACTGTCGATTGTTCTCCTCTATCCATATCCATATCCATATCAGTTATTAACACTCAAGGACCTATATCAATTGAGAGTTCTCTCCCGCCCATTAAACTCTCAATAAAATCACAGAATTAAAAAAAAACGCACACATCTAGCTTGCAACCGATTAAATTTGCATATAGCACGACATCCATTACTTTGAATGAGCCCCCTCAATCCTATCCACACGCACACACTCATAGAAAAGCCTCCCCCAAAAAAAAGCACTGCCAGAGAACGCAAATTGGATACTCCAGCGAATTGTCATCGATACTTACCCACAACTTTCAGTTCGATGAATATCGATTGTGTTGGATATATAGATAATTGGCACTCGTAGAATCCTCGGTCCTCCTCACGGACCGATTTGATGCGTAACGACCAGTGACCCATATGGCGTGTGTGTTCGACTAAAAAACGTTTATCACTGCTGTGGGTCGACAGGCCAACCGTGAGCAATTGAAAATCCTTTCGACGTATCCAGGATACCTGAAAGCACACACAAAAAAAAAAAGTGATAACTTTAAATGAATCCTTTTTTGCCCCCTCCCCGCCATTGAAATGTCAAGTGGATTGAAATATTTTTAGGCATCACTTTTCATGGAAAGCCGGGTGGATTTGTCCCAAAGAAATCAAAAATCTGAAATCAAAAATCTGGATGGACACTTTTGTGTTCAAGGAAATTGTAATTAACTCATTTTCATTAAAGGATTAAGAGCTTCATTGTCCGGCAGATGCCAAGCAGCTGACTTTATGAAACCGAAATGTATACCGCAACGGAATGCGTGCACAGAAAAACAACGGACAATTAAAATGAAAAATATCCCCAAGGACTGGCTCCTTTTGTGTCAACTACATAAATATGCATGCAGAAAGTTTCAATGTTAAACCTGTGTACTTACAGTTGCTGGGGAATTCAATTTGACCACGCATGGTAGTATTGCTAGGCCACCCTTTTGTGCTATGACTCGTGTGTTGTTTTTTGTTGTGAAATGCGATTGCGTTGAAGTGCTGAAGTGATTTTGTATACTCGCCGAGGACATTTTGCCCATATCTGTAAAGAAATGTAAAAATGCAATTATTTTAATTATCCACTCAATGGGAGAGACATTCATTTGGAAATTACGATTTTTAATAATTGCGTTGTTGGGACGCATTTAAATTTTAATTAGCGCCAAAAGTGATAAACAAATGAAATGTCATCCTGAAAGCATTCATGAGTGTGAGAGAAGTGCATGGAAAAAATTGTTAAAATTGTTCCTAGGTAAAGGGGTTTTCAATTGGGATGGAAGCTGTCGGCGGCCATTTTGGCGAGTTACACGATTGTGCAATGTGCAGCACGTCCATATGATAAAATTTTATTTTCAAAAGAAAACTTTGTCAATGGAAACGTTGTGCACAGTTTTACGACAGATGTGTTGTGGTCCTTCAAAGGCGACTCCCCAACGTTTGGTGGCAAAATTCGAGACAGCCAATTCGGTAAACAATCATTCTACACCCCCGTACGTCAAAGGAAAACCAGATCTGCCGAAAATATTACTGCGGTCCGTGAAAGTTTACAGTGGTACCCGAGGTAGTCAATTCCTCGACCTTTCGCAGACTTCAACTTGGCAAAATTTGTATCTGGACTTGGACCTACTGCCGTACGAGTTTTGATTGACCCAGGAACCCAAAGTTTATGACCATAGCCAACGCCGTTTGTTCGCAGACTGGGCTTCGGAGCGTTTACAAGAGGACTCCAACTTTGGTCGAAAAATCATCTTTAGCGATCAGGCAATTTTTTGAAAAACTTATCATTTCAAAAGCAAAATTGCCGTATATGGGACGACGCCAGCCAACCCATACGAGGTACACCAGGTGGCGAATTTGGGCCGGCGGTGTCATGGTCTGTAATTTTTTGAAAAGAGCATGCAAAGAAGGATGATTTAGATGCCGGAAAAAACCCGGTTGAAGAGCCAAATTAGGGGCTATCACAAATATAACAGAGTGGCGTGGTGGCCATGGAAGTACTATCGCTTACAACCGTAGGGTAGGCTGCAGAGGTGGGTACACTCAATGGGAGCGAATATCATCGTAAGCTCTCCCTCTCTTTTCGGTCCGGCGTATGAACAAATTTCTACCTAAGACATTTCGGGCTCCTCTCTACAGAAATGGAAAAATATACGTAACACAGCCCAACGTCACTTCAGCAAGATCCCCTCCCCATCCGACGAGCTGAGACCTGGCGGAAGCTAGCATGTCTGACGCTGTAGAGACTTGGACACCCTTCATATTCAGCTGACTGGACTGACTCATGGAGTCCTGTGGCTTCGGATTATCTAAGTTGTGTAGGGATATGAAGGCATCTTAAGGGCTGGTCGTTCATATTTCATACATCATCGGTTCGACTAAAACGACGGCCTCGGATGATAGTTTCGTTACAGGTGGAGATCGATGATAGCTGAGTTCACTTAGCCCCAATTGTTGGTTGTCGACATGTGGTTCCAGCAGAACCGAACTACATGCCACTCAGCAGACGATACGGTGGACATTCTGCATGAACGATTTGAGGGTGTATCGACCACAGAGATCGTGCGATTTGACCTCGCTAGATATTTTTCTGACCGATGACCTTTAAACTGATATAACTAACGCCATCGCGCTCAAACTCAGCTGGATCTATGCAGACCATTCGGAGACGGACCATTTGGAACATGAACGACATACATGAGCCTTTCAAATAAAAACGGATTTTCGTTAAATCCTCACACACAGCTTGTTATATTCCATACCAAAATCGACCCGTCCTTATTGAAAATCCCTTTAGGTAAATGAAAGTTCAATGAAAGCCAACCTTTATTTTAATATTTTTGGGGCCCTTAATAACGGAAACTGCTAAGCAATAGTTCCTGGTCAAAAGCTTATTTCTTAACTTCAGCTGATCTAAACAACCCCAAGCTCAAAGTCTGCCTGCAAAGCTAGCTCTTCACTCTTGCAAGTAAAAGAGAAAGAGTATCTTGTAGAATACAAAACTATGTCACGACCTCTGGAAGACAAACGTCTATCTCCTTCACGGATAAGACGATTCGAAGTCACATACGCTCAGTCGAGATCAGTCTCTAAAAGTTTTTCTAATAACATTGGTCAATGAAAAATGTGTTACTTTCTAAAAACAGTAGCAAAAGAAATAACTCGATATTTTTCTTGTACATAAATCTTTATGGGTTTATTTTATAAACTGTTTTTTACCGACAAGAAAATGGATGTATTTAAAGTTGTGCCAAAAAGAACTTTAAATGACTTTCAGTGCTTCCATTTACACCCAGATCGTAGTGTTTTAGTACTTTTTTCATTTAATTACGGCATATGCAAATAAAATTGAAAAAAGCGGCAAAAAATTAGAAAAAAAAATCCACGAGCTTTAGGTCCTTGTTGTGTAACAGAAAAACAAACTTAACCTACTCTGATTTACTATAAAACTACGCAATCCCAAAACATATGCCAATTTCACACCAATCAGTTTCGACCACCTGTTGTAAACATAAATCCCGACTGCCGAAAAGCATACTGCTAGTAGAAATTGGAAAAGTATACATTGTTTGACAGGTATAACTTCCCCCACCAACACAATTTCCTATTTCGAATTCCGCAACAGGAAGAACTTTTTAATTAAACTACCCTACGCCCTTTCTAATGAAAAATACACCACATGCTCAACTCGTTCCGAACCAATCAATACTGAAACTTTGACAAACAATTTCCACGAAGAGAACAACATCCAATTTCCTCGGGGGACATGAACAACATACGTTAATTTGTCCTTTTTTAGTTCAATAATAAAAAAGAACAAAAAAAAACTACACTCGCATTAAACGAAACAAATTAGCAAAACAACAATGGGAAAACTATTAAACTCGCATAACCCAGGCAATCATCACAATTTCAACCCTTATAGCGAACGGCTGGGGCGGCCGACATGGGGGATGATTAAGTGCTTGACTGCGTGTCGCTGGTGTAGTATTTTGTGTTGCTGTCTGCTCAAACTGTTTTATAACTTCCATTTCGAACCTCATTTATGGTATGGCATGAGGCAGATTGCGAACATATTTTTCCCATTTGTTGCGTTGTATTGTGTGCCATTCAACGAGAAGGAATAATGTTTATTGAATTCCTCGAAGGCATCGAGACGCGACGAAGACGTAGAAACGCACTAAAGATCCGATGGATCAATGTAGGTGAAGGGAAGATGATGTGCGATGATAGCGTCTTTAATGTAGACCTCGTAGAAATGCTTTTACGATTGCTGATTAAAAGTAAATAAATTAGTTAGCTAATCGGCTGCCATGGTTAGTAGTTCTCAATGGAATTTGAAATATGTCGTGTATGCAGTTAATAAATTCAATAGGTGGAACATTAAATTGGATTTCAATAATTAGTTGCAGTTGCAGAGACACCATAAATAAGCATTACTTGGTTTTCAAAGTTTTATCCAAGTCGGGAATGGGGTTTTCGTGATATAAGCATTTTTTTAAGTAGCGTTTTTCTTGATTCTAATGGAAAATAAAGGACTTTGAGATCATCAATTTAAACCCAAGAATGACTTTAGGTAGTGTTAGCTTAGGAATGAATTGTTGTTCCATTTGTATTGACCGTTTTCGAGATATGTCCAATTTTCAAAAGTACCGTTATTCGAATTTTTACCAAAAAAATTTGTACGTAGCAATGTTAGCCCCATCCACCTTACCTCAAATATCAATTTTGGTTAAAATCGGTGGAGCCGTTTTTAAGTAGCCTTTAAGAAACCAAATTTTCAAAATATGCCTTTTTTCAAAAATCCATATTGCGATAATTTAGAAAAGAAATGAGTCTGCTATAAAGTTAAGTAAGACCATAATACCTATTGAATGAATTTTTGCAACAATCGTATTGACCGTTTTCGAGATAAGTCTACTTTTCAAAAGTACCGGGATTAGATTTTTTTCCGAAAAACTGGGTATGCAGGAATGTAAAGCCCATCTTCCTCAGCTCAAATATCGATTTTGGTTGAAATCTTTGTAGCCGTTTTCAAGGAAATTATAGGTTACCAAATTTTCAAAATATGACTTTTTTCAAAAATTCATTTTACGATAATTTAGTGAAAAACTAAGTTTGCTGTCAAGTTAGAAATTTCCATATGACTCCAAATGCATTTTTCTTGCAATAACCGTTTTCGACATAAGTCCAGTTTTCAAAAGTACTGGTATTCGAATTTTTAGCGAAAAATGAGTACGTGGGATTGTAAGGCCCATCTACCTTACCTTAAATATAAATTTTGAAATATTTCGAGCCGTTTTCAAGTAAGCTATAGGAAACCAAATTTTCAAAATATGCCTTTTTTAAAAAATTAATTTTACGATAGTTTAGAGAAAAACTAAGTTTGCTTTCAAGTTGGAAATTACCATATTACTTCAGAAATTAATTTTTGTTACAGTGACCGTTTTTGACATAAGTCCAGATTTCAAAAGTACTGGTATTCGATTTTTTTGCGGAAAACTGGGTATGCGGCAAAGTTAAGCTCAGCTACATAAGCTCAAATATGAATTTAGGTTGAAAAGAAAAAGTGTCTTCGAACTATGAGCCCACAAACTCCAAATACGAAGTTTGAAATAAATCCCTCCACCCGTTATGGCTGTAGACCTTAGTTAACGACGGTAACAGACGGCCAGAATTGCGGGAACCACTTTTTTGGGTTCCCCTATTATTGTCAAAGTCACAATTGATTAAAATCTTGATTTCGAAAATTTGTACGAATACGATAAAGTTCAAAAAATATCACAAAACTAGTTCGGACTGCATAGCCAACTCTCCCCCGAATTTCAGCCTCTCCTTCAGAGGCAGCTTCCCTATGCTTCCCTCTCATTCACACCCTTTACATCCCTTCCCAAGTCGAATCTCGAAAACACTTAACCCCAAGTGCAAATTGATTGATTTTTCGCCCGCTCCAATTGACCTGCCCACAAATTAGCACACCCATGACCTACATCCATTCATGGTTATTAATACAACAAGCATCGCTATACCCCAACTATCCGCATAATAACTTAATTCGAATATATAGCTCACCTGAAAACGTTCCATTGCACATAAACGAAATAATCAGTAGAACGCTCCATAAACACTTCGAGTGTATCGCAACTGAATCCATTATATTGATCCCGATTCTCCGACTTTGCCGCTGTCGCACTCCTATCGCTATCGCTATCGGTATCTGAATCGAATTGTTTGTAGGTCTTCCCCTATTCCTATCTGAATGGGGCATCGATGATGATGATGCTGTTGACTTTTCCTTTTTTTTAGCTCTTGTTGAAAGTGTGTACCGAACTCAATTGCACGATATCCTTTATTCCCTTTGACTTGTCGTATATTTGCTTTGCAGTTTCAAAAGAGCTTTAGTTTTAGTGTTTTCTCCTCTTCTATTTTTTTTGTCTCTCTCTATATTTGTATACTGAGCAACGCAGGCACTTGTACAATGTGGAGATGTCCTTTTGGTTGCCGAATGGGGTGGTTTGGGGGCGCAAAAACCGAAATCAAAAGCGCAACGCAATTAGCAACTAAACAAACAGGGCGGAGTTGAATGCAAACTTAGTGGAGGAAAAAGCATTTAAAATGACTACAGTGTATGCTGCAAGTGTGTCGACACCAAGTCCTTGCATAATGAAATCGTTGTGTCTCCTTAGAGCGCCTTCTTGATTCTCTTTGCGAAATTGTTTGCAAAAAATATTCCTTATCCTGGATCCATCGAGTGTCATGTCATGTTTACACTGGAGTATCATGATTTTCTCGTATTTCTATTTTATGTGTGTGTCCTTTTCATCAGTCAGTCGGCGCATTGGGAAATCATAACAAAAAAAAAGTGATTTTTACACAATTTCCCAAACGGATTATGTCAGTTAATATTTTTGTAGTCTTCGACCCACAGGAACAATAGGCGTATGTTTTCCGGTCTGGCTGACACTGTGTGTGTGGTATGTGTGCACATGTGATGACGCAATGCAGATGAAATTAATGTGGATGCTTTGGTTTTTATTGAATCTCTGCTGGATGCCGCGTTTGGGGATCTCCGCTGGGCTCAGCTCTCTTAATGGTTGGAATATTCGCGTTTGTCTGCAAAAAATACGAGAGAGAGAGAATTTCCAATTTAATCATAAATATTTAAATTGTGTCTGCATGTGTAGTAGGTAGTGCAAAACAAAACAAAAAAAATTCCTTTGACATGTTATTAAAAGTTAAAATTATACGACAGACAGTGTAGAGAGATTAAGCCTTTGATGGTTTGACGGTGGATAGCAGTTTTACTTTCTCATTTGGGAATGGACCTGTGGGAGGACCAATTTTAGGGGTACACTTGAAAAAAGTTGAGCGCACAGGAGTCGCTGTCTCTGGTGGATGGGATTTGTTTGTATTTTTGCTTTTAAGTAAATTGGAGGAGTGCATTTTATTTCGGTATAATTTAGAGTTTTTGTTAAAGTTGTAGCAGGTTTCTCTTATACCTCCACTTTGGCCATGTCCATCTGGACTCGAGCACAACGCAGCAGAACAAAAACCCTCGTCTTTGATTTCGCGCACAAGTGGAATGTGGCCCCCACCAACTTGAGCTGCGTACGAGACTGGTGATGGTAGTAGGTACCACAGGGATGATTTTTTGGACCTCTACTCTAAACCATAGTATACAGCGTCAAAACCTGCCACAAGAAGTTGGTTGACGAAAAAGGTAAAGTGGACCTCTGTGATGTTAAAAACAGGGCTTTATTTTTCCTCCAACAAGTGTCTGACTGATGGTCATTTTTGACAGATCTTTAAAAAAGTTAGATAGCCCAATTTCAAAATGTTTGTACTTAGTCCAAAAGCGGAGCCAATTATCTGCCAGGGTTATTTCCATGGTAAGAATCATAAAAGCATTCTTACATTGATTGTTTAAATTTATCAGATGAGGGGGAAAAGTCCTCTCGAGAAATGGACCCGTCGATTGGCCGTCGGGATCGTGTGATTTAGCGCCTTTACACTTTTTTATGGGGCTACATTAAATCATTGGTCTATGCCAAAAACCAGGGGATATCAGAGGAGCTGCAGAGTCATCGAAAGTCGAATACCATTCATAAATGTTTTGTTTCAAGTTGTTTGCATTTTATTTAAAAAAGAAGTTGTCAAGTCCTTAATGAAAGACTTTTTACCAATCTCTCATCAACCCCTTTAATGTCAACAAAGGAATAAGACAATATTAGTAAACTCTGTCATGTAACTACTTCAACTTTATATGCTTGAGAAATTTATGCAAAAGTCAAAAGCCACGAGTCTGAATTCAGCGAGCTGTTAAAAAGTCACACACAACATCGACAAGTGGTTTGGAGTTTCGTTCTAGACAGCAATAGTCTTGAGGTAGTTACAGGCTTTATCGAACTCGATACTGAAACTCCAAAAATTACATCACAAAAACCGACCGAAGATATGAGCTTGCCAATAGCAATCGATTCTGCTGAAGAAGGCAATTTAGGTCTAAGGCCTTTATAAAACCCTCGTCATCATAGTACAAAAGGCTTAAAAGGAAACAAAGGCCATTTTACATTAAACAGCAAACTCTAGCCGGTCAGAATCAGTCGTCTAAGATAGCTAGAACATGTAAAGAGAATAGACACCAACCCAACTTTCAATTTAAACCTTAAAGAGTTGGAGGGGAAAGTGAAAGCGGTCCTTAACTAACTTGGAGTGCTCAAACGATTGGAGTTTGTCAACGATCAGGGAAGACACAAGCCAGACTTTTGGTCTCTAAAACCAGAAATGTTGTAGGAGAAGCTCTTTAAAAAAGGTCAAACTACTCAAAAGCTCAAAATAGCGAAAACCTTTGGCATTTTCCGAAAGTCAGATCATCAGCGGCTTGCCCTCGGAAACGCGCCCTGACTGGCATCCCTTGTCGCTACTGGTAAGGCTATTGAATATGCCATTCCTTTGAGAGCTACAAGTTACCTGGCCCTGATGGAATTATGTAAGTGCATAAATTCACTCTTTCGGGAACTGAAGAAGGAGACTTAACAGCAAACTCTATGAGCCCTACTGTGACATTAAGCTGGTCAAAAAAAGTCTAAAAAGACTCTTTACACGAAGGCAAGTTTAATCTAATCGACATTAATGATAAGGGCGCCTCAGCCAACATGTAGAAGTGCGGAACTGGAAGTAGTAGGCTTGTTACGGTAACAGATCACCGCACAAAGATCCAAAGGCCAAAGATTTAAAATGCTCAAATTGTACTAAATTTGAATGTCGGAAATTTAGGAAGATGGCTCAGTTTCCCATAAATGGACCCATGGTCTAAGTGAAGCTGCGGCCTGCCAGCTAGCACGGACTACTGGTAGAAGAGTCTTCAATGTACACCCGTTAAACGCATCCATAAAAAAGGCCCTGGGTACAACGCAGACTGTAGCGCCATCTTGTGAAAAAATTAGAAGAAAGTTTGTCATGCTAAATTATTCAGCACTGACTGAGGAAGACGACTGATTCTGCGGTGGCTTTCTTGGATGGTGGATTACTTATGAAAGCTTGCCAGGTTTCGTCCTCCAATTTTGTGCTAAACAAGGATATTTTTAAGACTCGACATTGGCTTAATTAGTATTGGATAGGACATCCAAATTTAATCGGAGTTGGGTTTGATATCCCGCTTTTTATAATCCCGCTTTTTAAAATCCCACCTCTTACAATCCCGTTTTCTATAATTCCGTTTCTTATTACCCCGCGGCGATTTTTTAAAATAAAGCAACTACTTTTGATTGTTAAAGCGGGATAATAAGAAAATTTAAATAAATTAAGCGAGCGTTTTATTGAAATGCAGTTTATTTTAACATTTATCATTTTTAGAGGAAGCTACAAAATAAGAAAAAAATAATAATAAAAAAAATGTTTAAGTAGTAAATATGACAATCTTCAATAATTAAAAAAATAAAATAAAATAATGTTATATGATATTCTGAAACATTCGGATGCATTTTCTTTTCGGTCGAGTATTTTAATATTTTTAAATATATAGTAATACTAGCGGACCCGGCAGACGTTGTTCTGCATGCTTTTTCAAGCCACGTATGATTAATATAATTAGCTTGTAAATCGGGAAATATGCTTTCAATCAAAGCATCTTTCGTATTTACCATGTTGCAGAAGTTGTCCGGCAATTTGATGCATTGTGTGCAATGTTGAGCAATACCTCGGAGAATGATAGTGCCAATGGATCGTTTTGTAGTTGAACTCTTACATTTGGGTTAAGACGTAATGTACAGACATTTCGCCATAGATATGATTGTTTTATACATGCGTTAATTTCGTCCGCATATGTAGCGCGTGGAATGACCGGCAATGTTTGTCTAAAATCACCGGACAGCAGCAGTAAAGCACCACCGAAAAGCCTGGTATTATTATTTAGATCTTTCATCATTCTATCGAGAGCTTCAAGTGAATGCTTGTGTGCCATAGTGCATTCATCCCAGATAATAATTTTTAAAATACCCACAATTTGTCGCTCCTCCATCTGCTCGATATGGTTGTACTGGCAGCGTGCGTTTATTTGCTGTTCCTCATCACCCAGGAAGTAAATTTGGCGAAATTTTGAATCGGTATTAGGCATCGGCACTAAAGAACCAATTTGATGATACACTTGGCCCTGAATCTTAAACGTTGATTGAAAATTGCGACCATCCGCATTCTGAACGATTTTTGTTTCTCCAAATGATGTCATTTGAAAGCATGTATTGAATTTGCGAATTTTACGCAAAAACAATTTGGATTGTGATGTAGCTCCAACAAATAGTGCTTTCAATGGTTCTGGCGGCGAATTCAATGGTGGCAATACAACTTTTCCAGACGCGCAGCAGAAACCGGTCGATTCACCTTTGTATTTGAGTGCATGACAGTATTGACATTGTTGTTCATCGCACCGATTACAATTTGTTAATGTGACGAATAGTCGATGTCCGACTCATATTCAAACGCAATGTGAAGAAGTGATGCACGTGTCAATGCGCGATAGTCTTGCAAACGCTGTTGTTCACGCGTTCCGGATGTATCGGTGACTCTTTGACGGGCCAGTCTTTGTCTTAATGCATTGGCTCGAAGACGTTCGTTGCGTTACTCTTGATTTTCATTTACACGTTTGATTACAGCCTGGTTTCTTAAATTTGCATTGTCCGTCAATTTATCTTCTGCCGATCTATTTAGCCGACCTTTCTGGACTACTTGTGAATTCGGAGTACGTCGACCAATATTTCCTCCTCGTTCACGAAGACGTGGCATTGTTGTATGTATAATACACTTAATATTCACTGAAATGCGGTACCGGAAATTTTAAAAGGCTCCGTACAAAAAGGCGTTTTTTTTTAGAATTTTGTTTTTTAATAATACATCGATTTTTGGGGCACTGTGTTTGTATGTTCCGTATGAACAGTGGAGTGTGATATTGTTACAACTTTTTTTGTCTTATATATTCCAAATAAATCAATTTTGTATTTTACTTAATAACTCGCAGTCACGATTCGGTTGCTTTTGAAATACGTATAAGATTTTGAATGTAATTTTTGTATGGGCGGTGCCACGCCCATTTGTCCAATTTTGACCAATCTTCACACCAATACTCCTTGGTTAATACCTAAGATTATGTGTAAATTTGAACTCGATCGATTCGGTGGTTTTCGAGATATAAGATTTTGAATGTATTTTTTGTATGGGCGGTTCCACGCCCCTTTGTCCAATTTTGACCAATCTTCACAGAAATACTCTTGGGCCAATACCTAAGATTATGTGTAAATTTGAAATCGATCGATTCTGTGGTTTTCGAGATATAAGATTTTGAATGTATTTTTTGTTTGGGCGGTTCCACGCCCCTTTGTCCAATTTTGACCAATCTTCACAGAAATACTCTTGAGCCAATACCTAAGATTATGTGTAAATTTGAACTCGATCGATTCGGTGGTTTTCAAGATATAAGATTTTGAATGTTATTTTTGTATGGGCGATACCACGCCCATTTGTCCAATTTTGACCAATCGGCTTCTAAACCATCCAGGGCGCTACCCAAACGCATACAAAAAAAATTATTCAAATCGGTCCAGCCGTTTAGGAGGAGTTCAGTGACATACACACGTACAGTAGAATTATATATATAAAGATAATAAAAAAGCGCATATAACCAACATCTATTTTTTTGATAGCAATGTTTTGCAAAAAAACGGGATTAGCGGGATTATAATAGATCGGGATTTTGAACAAGCGGGATTTTAGAAGACGGGATTTTAAAAAAGTAGTATTTTGAAACGAGATTTTAAAACTTTTTCTTCGGGATTTTTGAAAAGCGGGATTTCAAAAGGCGGGATTCCGAAACACTCCCATTTAATCGTAATAAAGAAGTCTTTCGTTGACCGATGTCTGTGATTGTCACAGAGAATAATTATTGCCGACAATTAAAACTGTCAACAACTCCAAATAAAAACTATATCGATTGTCACTTTCAAGCGACCAGAATCCGATAGCAAAATTGTCATAAAGCCCGGCACCCCCATCCCAAAAATCCAACATCTAAAAACCCGAAATTTTTATGAGGCTCTCTTTGATTTCCTTCCATTTTTTATGGCCAACACTTTTTGTTTCATTACGAAAGCCATTATCCTTTATGGATGGCGTTTTTTTTGTTGATTTTTTTTTTGCAAACATTTTACGACCAATACACTGGCCAAACTCTCTTGGGGTAAGGCAACATGTTATATTGATATTCCATCAATGTGTTTGTGCGAAGGCAAAAGATATTCAATCTAATTTTCAAGGACGTTCAAGTCATATCTCTCGCTGGGTGTTATATGTGCACCCACCCACCGAGAACACAGCTCGTCACAAAAGCGATTTCGGGGGGAACCACTAAATCAAGCGGTTGCGCATAGATTTCAACCCTTTTCTTCCGCTCAAGGGCGATGCTGGTTTTGTTCTGGAAATAGCTGCTGGTGCGGTAGTTAATGGGTTAAGGATGGTAATACGAACGGTTTAGGGGCTTTTAATTTGTTTTCGAATGAGAGAGGGCATGTGATGTTGGGCGGTCGTTAATGCGAGGAGTTAATCAAGGACTTGTGGGTGAATATGATAGGCTTCGGAAATGATTGAGTCGCCTGGAGGTTCATAACTTTGGCATTATCGTCATATCAGCTCTTGGGATAATGCGGGACAATGGATCATATAAAATGGGGAAGGAATTTATTTTCAAATTATTTGCCAGAATGCCTGAGTCCCCCTCAGGGGTCACCAGTCACCACTACCACTGCCAACATTTCATCAGAAATTCTCTAATTTCGAGCACACCTCACTTAATTCAAAATTCTGAACCACCTCCATTCAGGATATTCACAATATGACTGACCTATTGCATAGAAACGTCGAACAAAAAGCCAGAGGGAGGGAGAGTGGTGCTTCGCCAAATTCCAAAACCTCAAAACCTCATTCGAATGGTAGAGTACTCAAACCAACCCTACCTACCGAAACAAAAGGCAAACTTTTCACTTTATTTAAAACGAGGCAACATGCAGAAACACACACACAGTGATGGGTTACCCGTGGCGAGGCTTTGCACGTACGGAGTTCATTATGAGCTGAAATATTTCCGCGGATGGGTGTGATTAATCAATTTCAAAGTGATAGACTTTTTAGGTCATAACTGCATAGCTATGGCTGGGGTGGATTTTATAATTGACGAGTGGCAAATAGTTTCGAATCGGGGTCACCTCAATTTCTCATATTTGGGCTTAAATTGAAATTTCGCCGAGTTCAGTGGAATGTGAAGGACATATCGTGTTGGTCAGTTGTATGGGTTATCGAAGAGATTTTTTTGGTTTCCCTATTTGGGAGACTTAAGTGGGAAGTTTAGTTATGTGACCTGTTATGTGCATTCTTTGGGGCTTTCTTGCTCGCTAGTAGTTTGCAAATTTTTTAACCCAAGGGCGTTAATTAAAGACAAAAAGACAGTAGTTCTGCATTGGGTCATTGATCGTGATTAAATTGGGCCGAAGTTTGTGCAAATGGTAACTGATTGAACCGCCCGCGAGTTTTGAAGATAATGCGTGCTCTCCCGGACTTTGAAGGCGATTTTTATTCACTAAGAAAGACTCTATAAATGAAGTATTTTGGTCGAGAAATTTCCTGCTTTTTTCAGTCAACTGTCAATTTTTTTAAAACAAGAAAGAAGCAATTTTTGTACGAAAAAAAAACTAGAAAGTTGAGTAGAAGCCTTCGAAAAGGATCGAAATAAATTCGATTGTTCAAGTAGCCTTCTCCGAAATACAATGAAAAATAACATCAAGAGAATTCCCCCCAGTATGACGAATATTTCACAAGGAAGAAGCCCGCGAACACAAAGCCCCACCACAGCTCAAACTCACAGCCTTAATGCTGCCAAATAGGCTCTTTCCATTCATTCTTC
The DNA here is from genome assembly GCA_936431705.1 of Cheilosia pagana. Taxonomy (NCBI): domain Eukaryota; kingdom Metazoa; phylum Arthropoda; class Insecta; order Diptera; family Syrphidae; genus Cheilosia; species Cheilosia pagana. The sequence goes on from OW386169.1 coordinate 7,064,933, forward strand.
TGTTCGTAATTATGCGCAAAACCTTTTAAGGAATATCATTACAAAATGTATTTTTACCAACTTAGCACGAACCACAGGAATTCCATTGACAATTTGGCTTCGCTTAAAAATGTAATTCCAAAAGAGACAAAAATATTATGCATACTTTAAGGAGCAATCTCATTTCCAGCAAGGGTCTTCTAAACTCATTAACTGGCCGAAGGAAATAGGAAAATCATCATAAAATAGATCCTTTTCATGGCAATAAGCATCTTACAACCCACAACAACTGGAAATGTCCTTGAGTATTCAAAAGGAAGGAAAATGTTTTCCGCTTCTCCAACAAAGGGATAAGTATTTCTGTATCCGACGCGAACGTTTCGCGTTTTTCAACGCTATGTATGAGTGTGCTGAGGGATGTAATTCTTTAATCGGGATTTGGTGATTTATTTTCGCAGCGAAATGGTCGTCCTTATTTTTTTTTTTCGTTTGTTACCCGCTTTCAGTTGTTGTGGATCCCCTTGGGGATGGGTGGGGAATGGTTTTTAAATGAAAGAAACATTTTTTTCCCATTTTTTGGTATACTAGGGGAAGGTATATAGGAATGAAGGTGGTTGCGTAAACATGATGGGAGGATAGACGGTTTAGAAAAACTGTTTTCAATATTAAATACCGGTGTAACCTTGACCAGTTCATGAGCTCATTTAAATAGGTTGTGAAAAATTCGAAAATGGGGGTAACTTAAGAATTGGAAAGGGGGTGCTGCTGCTGCTAAAATTTTCACTCCTTCTCTTCAATTACAAAGAATGTTTGAAATGGCTGAAAAATGACCGATAACCTGATTGGAAGGCTCTATACTTCACACAGTCATCCAAGTTTTTCATATGGTTCACATTAATGCACCAAAATAATGAGACCAAATTGAACGGAAGCTCTGAGACGAAGATGACGGTACATGTGATAATGGGTGGTATGAATAAAATGTAACAATTGCTTTTACTCAAAATAAATGTAAGAATCGAAGCATTTGCTTTGAATAAAATCGCATTTGTGTTACAGTAAAACCCGGATAAGTGCCTCACCTAAAATTCCCATTTTGAGAGGCACTTATGCTGGTTAGGCAGTTATAACAAAAATCCGCATTAAGTGCTCAGAATTTTGGTTCTCAAAAACAGGTACTTATGCGGGTTAGGCACTTAAGCGAGAGGCACTTATCCGGGTTTTACGTAAAAGTTTTGATCTGTTCGAAAAGCGGCGCCAAAACGAAGCAATTGCTACGAAAAATCAAGTCTGCTATTTTCCTGACTCAGACATTTTGCTAAATATTTTACGCCATTTTTTACATAAATAAACCAAGCAATCTCTGCGAATTTTTGTTATTTTGTTTATAAGAAAGTTTAAGTTTAAGTTTAAGTTTAAGGCTACATTTTAAAAATCTCTCGGTAGTTATCTCATACTTCCTGTGTATCTCAAAGAAGACATAAAACATCATGGAGGTATCTTTTTGTTGCAAGTTGGCTTTTATTCCGATTCGAAGCATTTGCTAAGTCGCTAAAAGCTTTTACTTTGCTACAATCTTTTACTCAAAGCAAAAGCTGTCCTTATACAAACGACCCAGTGCTTTATCGAATCGAAAAGAAAGAAGATTCGATGAACACTTCACTTCCAAATGACCATCTTAGAAAAAATATAGCATGACCGAATGAGTTGGTATTGCCATGTCCAAAGAAAAGACCCCAAGAAGCCTGTCCCAAAGGCCGAATTTTCTTGAAGTCAACGCTGGAAGATCTATTATGTCGTTGAATAATCCTTTGAATATTGAATGGGATTACCCATTGTTGTGCACAAATTTCTACACACTTGTCGTGCACTATTCTTCGCTCCTCTCATCAGGTACAACATGACAAACGTATTTTCTTATTCTTTCATCAACTGTCTTGTAAAACAATTTTAAAGCGTTCTTTTCTTCTTACCTAAACATAGGGTTACAGTCCACTAGCTAAATAAAAAGAACAACCGATATTAAACATGATACATCATAATTAACCACGGTCCTTCGAGCCGGATTCAACAATATGTTATTCAAAAGTGAGGCAGTTAAGTGAGAAAGCTTTAATCTCAGTCAAAATTATTCAAAGAAGTATCAGAAGAGACATAGGTGAGCCGTTAAGTTGAAGCCCTCCCATTCACTATCATTTTGAAGTCTCCATATTTTTGAAAGCCATCTGAAATATTCCTTTTTACTTATTAGAGGCCTGCTATTGGTATGCCGGTAGCAGTCTCAATATTCCTGTCCTATTAAAGTGTGACTTTCTGCGACAAAGGTTCGAAATTTCAACATAAAACTTAGTGACACGCCTTCGTCCATTTATCGACGCCTAGCACAGAGCTGGAATGATAGGAGTCCTCTATTAAAATCGGTTCAAAATCTCTCCACATAGTTCCCATCCACCATGTAATTTTATTTACGGACATCTTTTGTCGAAGATAAATCTCCGCGCCAGTGTCTTCCAATAAATGCATCTCAAGTTATTTGATGCACTTTCTTTTATAAATAGATTTTCCAAATAAAACATCTACTCCACCGATGTGCAATTGATTGTCCGTCAAATCAAACCGTCCTCCTCTATAAATCCATTCCCCATGCACATGTTCTCAATTTCATCATTTAATTTTCTCTTCCATTTCGCCTTTGATATTCGCCCAACTCAACCTGTCAGCAAATCATTCACCAAAAATAAAGAACACAAACTAAAAATGGAATCTGGTTTCAATTCGATGTCCGGATGCTGTGTCTGCTTGTAGTGTCTGATGCCGCGCTGTCAGTCTTGATTTCTTCCCCATTCATGTAGTGTCTAATTTTTCATCTTTGGCCCTGGCAGCTCTGACAGTGAGCGAGATGTTGTGTTGTTCATCATCGCGTGTACGATGGCAGAAATTCTATCCAATGTCTTAAGATGAAAACGACGCGACGTTGAAATTGAAAATGCTGGTGCGGACTGAGTGTCCTTTCAAAAAATATAGCATGAACAATTTTTTTTTAAAAATTATATCAATTTGTTGGCGAAACGATGCGCGCACAAATGTTGCTTTTGACTGATAATTTTCAGTGCGAGCAGCTGATGTGTATCGTGTGATTGACGCAAAATGAAAGGGTTGATGTACGAGTATTTGTGCGCGGTTGGAAATGGAATTTTCTACAAATCAGATATAATTTTTTGTACATCATGATGAATTGGCAAGGAGTCTACGAATCGCTTCATTTCGGAAACGTGATTGCGTTTTGTGATGGGGACGTATTTAAGGGTTTTCTACGGTGGCAAGTGCAGATGTGTCCTTTTTTTTAAGAGAAATGTGTGAAAAAATCGATTCACGAATTGGCGGGCATTTCACTATTAGATGAAAGGTTTATTTTAACGCCTACGAGTGAGAGCCCTATAAAAACCACTGACTAGCTCAATTTGAATATATTTTTATGGGCGAGAAACCGATTTTTTCTACAGTGGATTTTGTAAGCCAAATGCTGTTAAAAGGAGCCTTTCTCTAAGATTAAAATAGTTTTCAAAATATGGGACTGTAGTCAAATTTTGTACTTCCTCGCTGGACGTCAGAAAAGTATAGTACTTTTTTCGAACGGAGCAAGAGACGGCTCAATATCACATATAGCCACAAGATATGGCGAAAGCTGCTGCCATAATATGTAGATAGTGATTAGGGTATTGGATTACTAAGTAAAGGGTTCGAGGTTTGATGTCCGTTTAAGGGTTTTTTCCACTGCGCGACCTCTTGTGAACGTCTGAGAGTAAAACTGTCCTAGAAAAGGTTTTCAAATAATCCATTTGGAACCGTCATAAAATTGTAGGTCTTTCCTATTTGTCCCACAACTGAAAAACACACACAAAACTAATGGTTGGTAGGGCCTAGCCCCAGGGTCCTTTACAGACCTGTTGCGGCAACTATTATATATTAAGGTATTGCGTTTAATATTACATTTTGATTGTTGCCGCACAATTTACTATCACAGATATATGATATTAAAAATCTTACTACTATATAACTAATTTAAGTGTATGTTGAAATATTTATTTTTTGGAAGTAAACAATTTTATTTTGAGGAAACACCAAACAAATTAAATAAATGAATAAAAATAAAAATAAAAAAACATTAAAAATATTAACAAATAGGTAAGCAATTTAACAAATTAATAAATTAACAAATAAATATATTAAGAAACTAAATAAATTAAAAAAGTAAATAAATTAGCAACTAATTTAACAGATAAATAAAATTAACAAATAAATATATTAATAATTAAATAAATTACTAAATAAAAAATAAATTAATAAATTAACAAATAAATAAATAAATACTTAAATTAATCAATATACATAGTAAAAGATAAATAACGTTAAATTAGTTAAACACATATATCGCATCTAATTCGTTTATTAGATGATTATCGGGAAGATCACATCTTATCTTGAAAGTATCTGTAGATTTGGGAAGCGAGATGTATACAGATTGTACAAAACGGGTTCATGTAGAGAGCATTGTGGGACTCCGAAATGTTGCGGCAACTATTTGTTTTTTAAGGAATTTGCGTATTTTTTTCGAAGCTCTTTGCCAAAAAATTACCCATGGAAACTCACTCTTCATTTGAAGCTTGTTTCATACAAATCAGTTTCGAAATACGGCCGTAATCGGTACGACAAAAACAAGTGTAGACTTCTTTCTTGGAAACAGAACACCTCCCGGGTCAATTATACGTCCCTGGTTGATCGTTTTGTTGCCTATTAAATCAACTTCAAAGCAAGTTCGACGCCTTTTACATGAGTGCTCATATTTAACGTATTTATGGACTCATTAGGAGGGTAGACAAAGGTATGTCAACTTTCGCCAAATAAAGGCTTCACAATCGTCCTCTCAAATATTGAACCTCCCTCAAACGAATGCTTGTGAGTATAGCTTCAGTTTGGCCTAGGTTCCTAGTTCCTACCGACCTGTTGCGCCAACTACTTATTAATTTTACAAAATCGCTTTCTCCCTGACTGTAACTATCGCCCACAAAATTCACCACTTCATCGCTTACTCTCAGCGCCACCATCTTTCGGCAGACTCTATAATAATGCGATTACAAAATTGAGTCTAAACCCGACATGCATACGAAAACAACTCACAAAAGCCTCATAAAGTGAAACTTCTTAGTGGCAGACAATGGGGCCAGGCCACTGCATGATTAGCCAACAACACCAGTGTGGTGGGTACTCAAATAGACGAACTAACTAACCAGACTCGATTTTTTTTTCGTCGTTGTTTGTATTTCCCTCCACTAGAACAGAATGTCCGTAGTTGCTTCCTACTATGCCATATGCAACGCGTATACACAAAAAGTGGCATGGGTAACCTCTATCATCCTCTCATCATCGAGGGGGTTGTTTGGCTAAATGCCACATAACCTCAAAACCTCATTTCAATGCCACTCAACATTTCTCACAGTCCGTTGATGTGTTCATTGTTTGATGTGAGCTCTTTTGATTTGTTTGAACAAAAGCGGGTAATTTTCCAGTTCATTTGTTAGAAAGCTATACATCCTTTAACTATTATGTTGGGCCTTTGCACAGGTGATTAATCACCATTGAATTCAATATTAATAATTGGCTTTGAGCTGACCACAAACACTACACATGGTACTTTGTTGCGTGAAAATATAAATAAAAGCGCGTAAAATATTTTTTCTGCTCTTATTGAGAGTTGTTAGTGGCGTGACTTTTGACGTACAAAGGCTGCCAGCAGACAGTAAATTAACAGACATATCGTTTGTATGTGACAGCTGAAGTTGTAAATGTATGTGTAGTGAGAATTGCAGGGTGGGTGTGTGTTTGTTGCCAGTTGGCGTGAAAACCACTGAACAGATTTTGATGCAAGTTTCTGAAAAATGTTTTTTGAAACTGTGTGAAGGTTTAAGGCTATGTCGGTTATTGACACACCTACTTTTTGGGGGCGTTTTTAAGCAAAATGCAATCTTTTTGACTTGGGTGCCTTTGACTTGCCATAACTCAAATATTTTTAAATCAATCTGTATCGATTTGAGACTAAAGTAAGATAATAGATATGGGAGCCAAAATGTCACTTAATATTTCAAACTGTCAGTGAGCTGTTTGCGTCATTCAGAAGCTGAGATACAGCCCAAAGATCAAGTAAAATTTATTTCTTAAAATGAGTAAAACAGCCAACTTTTTTGAATCACAGCTCCGCTTTAGGGTGGTGAGCTCAAATTGAAAGCACTGTATGTCGTTTTCTCTGTTGGAGTGATATATGTGCGAATTTGATCAACAGCGACAGTTTTTCTGAGGAAATGCGCACACGATTGATGAGTGCATGGTGGTGGTGCGTACCCAAATTGAGTTAAGGTCTTTCCCCCGGGTTTTTGGGAAGAAAAACTCCTCAATTTGGTGTTAGTAAAAATTGATTTCATTGTGAATGCATTTTCTGACCCAAAATTTGAGAATTTTGACGACCAACTGAGCTCTCAATATAAAATCCAGCCTCATCGCTAAAGAACGAATATTGCGAACTATTCAGCTGAAAAAAATCCCTGTCCTGTTACTCAGATCCAGTGCGGTGGAACACTTAATACCGGCTTCTTTAGGAAAGCCTCATCTCTTCTTCTTCACTCCTTCTTCAGGCAAACAATCTTTTTTCTTGGTACACTTTTTCACTACAACTAGTGTCAGATTGTCCACAAAAAATCCTCAAGCAACAACAGAGCTGACGCCACACCCCAACCCACCCCACCTGCCTGACCTGGTTTAAACAATTTCATTTCGCTCGCCTAAATTGGGTCGTTTCCAATTACCAATCGCAGGAGGGCTTCAACTATACAAAGATGAAAATCGTCGATAGTATTTTTGCAGAGCTAAACTCCAACAGCAAATGGACCGTGATTCCCTTATGCACATCCGCCGGCATATGGATGCACTTTCGAATTCCTTTGAATCTATCGCACAGATAAACTGCTGGCACCGGCTCACTCCCTTTGGAAACTCTGCACAAAAGAGATCAACCAGCAGCGGCAGTCTCATCTCGATTCGCAGTCTAAAATCCACATGCACTCACATTTGGACGGTGGTTTATGGGAATGGGAATGTCTGCAGTTCCCCGCAAAAAAAAATAAAACTTGATGCATGCGTTCATCCGTATCGAAGAAGTACAAATTAATCCAACATATCAAAATTAATGTTTCATAAATTTGTTTGCTTCCCCCGAGGGTGTAATGAAAAATTAACTCTTCCTTTGGATGCTCATCAAAACAGCTAGCATCACACAGCACCCACACCCATACCCACACACAGTCGTGTCCTCCGCGCAGATGGAGCAAATACGAAAACAGATTTTTCATTTATCACTTGATTTGTCTTTTTTTATTCCTTCTCCTGTTTCCTTATTATTCATAGCATGCGAAATAATGTGGATTCGTGTAAATGGTTGCTGGGCGCGCGGAAAGAGGATGAAGCGTACAAGAAAGTTCTCGTCTTTTGATTTGATGGATGTACAACAACAGCCATCCTGGGATGACGCAGTGGAATAGAGATGCTTGCAAAATAAAGGAATAAAAAAAAACGGATGCGAAAATCGCTGAAAGAAACGGCGAACGAACGAACGAAATGATGGTGTGATTTATTAGAGCAGGTGGCGACCGTTTCCTCTTTTCAATTTGTAACACTTTTGATGGTAGTTGGGGGGAACATGATTTGCTGATCCAAGTTTTATTTGATTTTTTATTAAACTATGGAGTTGTGGGGGAATTGCAGATCCCTCTGCGGTTTGTATTATAAATAAGGATATTTGCCTATTAAGGATGAAATGGAGCCAACTGAGATCGATTTTCGAATAAATGGGTTTGGGCGTTAATAGTTTTAGGTGCCTCCAGGGAGTACCTTGGTTGGTAAGAGCACAGAATCACAAATCCGAAGGAAATGTTTTCAGAATTACCGAGACCTTTTGGAAAATAATAGTTAAAAAATCGCTTGAACTATTATTTTTGTCAAATTCTATTTGCTTAGTTAAATAGAACAAGTTATTTGATTCGAAATATTTTTTTTATCAAATTTTAAGTGCTTAGGCAAAGAGAATGAAAAATTATAGAAAATAATAGTTCAAAATTCGCACGAACAATTTTTTCTGTAAAATTTTAACTGCTTAAATAAATATACCTAGCAAGTTTTTTTGAGAATATCGAACTTTTATTTTCGAAAATTCTAAGTGCTTAGGTAAAGGGAACAAGAAATTTCAGAAAATAATAGTTCAAAAATCGCGTGAATTGCGAACTATCATTTTTATGAAATTCTAATTCCTTAAATAAATTGAATAAGGACAAAATAGTTCGATATTTTGAATGCTTAAATGAAAGAAACGAGATATTTTGAAAAATAATAGTTCAAAATTCGCGTAATTTGCGAAATATTATTTTTGTCATATTCTAAATTCTTAAATAAATTAAATAATAAAATAACAGTTCGAAATTTTCCCGAATTTTGAATGCTTAGATGAAAAAAACGAGATATTTTGAAAAATAATAGTTCAAAATTAGCGTGATATGCAAAATATTATTTTTGTCATATTCTAAATTCTTAAATAAATTAAATAATAACATTACAGTTCGAAATTTTCGCGAATTTTGAATGCTTAAATGAAAGAAACGAGATATTTTGAAAAATAATAGTTCAAAATTGGCGAGAGTAACGAATTATTATTTTTGTCAAATTCAAATTCCTTAAATAAATTGAATGAGGATGAAATACTAGAGAATTTTAAGTGCTTAAATGAAAATAATAGTTCAAAATTTGCTTGATTTGCGAACTATTATTTTTGCCAAATTTTAATTCCTTAAATAAATGGAATAAGGATATAAAAAATAAATAAATATTTTGGCGCGACAGGTCTATGGGACCCAAGGCCTAGCTTCTCGCAACCATTCGTTTTGTGCGGGTTTTCAATTTTTGGGACGAATGGAAGGGATCTACAATTTTACGCCGAGTCCAAACGGCTAATTGGGAAGCTCATTCATGACAGTTTTACTCTCGGATGTTTGTCAGACGTTCGCGAGAGGTGGCGCAGTGGAAAAAAACCTTAAGATGTAATTTGGCCCTCTCGGGATTCGAACCTGAGCCCCTCGCTTAGTAGCCCAACACACTACCACTAAGCCACTGCGCCGACGGAATTAGGATATAATAGATCGAAATTTTCGACAATTTTTAGTGCTTAAATGAAAATAATAGTTCAAAAATAGCGCTAATAGTAAATAAGTAAAATAATAGCTATTTTTCTGCGTGTTATCTGAATCCATTTGTAAACTCATAGCAAAATAAGGTGTGATATAAGACCGATTTTGTTATTTCAAGGACACAGTTCCGTATGTCAGAACGTTGTGAATTTCGCGGTGGAATATCTTTTCGGTCAAACAACTGCAGTGCGTGATTTTGTCGCAACAAAGTTTAGAAATATGGTCTGATGGGCAAGAGTTCTAGAGATATTGTTACAAATTTTGAAAAGTTCTGTTCTTTTTCCAAAATATCGGATTTTATTTTCATGGTTTTTGAAAAACTTTCAAATAACAGATTTTTCAACCAGTGTTAATCATTAACCTTCAGCAAAAAATTGGTAGCTAGTTCCTGTATTTCATTAAATAATAGAGACATTGAATTATTGTGTAAAAGAACTTCCGTAGAGAATAATGAAGTAATATTCCCCTCCATGGTTCGTGTGTTTACCACCCGTCATAAACCATCAAAATCACCAGCACCATCACCAGTACCTACGACCGGATTTATTCGCAAACACCTCAAGGATATACCCAAAAATAACTCCCAAGCCATATGAAGAGTACTCAAGTTCCGTGCTTACCCAAATCGGGAAATTAAGACCTACTCGCTGAAACATGACCACATACGATAGAGCTCATTGTGGCCTATTTGTCATCTGTCAGTCTTGTCCCACTCCATCTTGGCAAACTTTTCCCGTTTAACATTCTGCTCACCTCGCATGCTCCTGCGCCGAGGTACTACTAGGTAATGCTATAAATTTCGTTTCTACTTCTTAGATGGCAACTATGTATACGACTGTATGTGTGTGTGTGTGTGACGCCGTCAGGATATCATTTCCATTTCCCTGTGAACTCGATTTTATTTTTGCCCAACAGCTATATTCGTTTCCTTCGCCATTTCGAGACAAAAAGAAATTCTTTATGAATTATGCGCCATGAATTTATATTATTTCTCATTTCGTTAAAAGGATACACACACACACACGGCCGACACTATTACCTTGGACCGTGCTGATCGAAAAGGACAAAAAAAAAACAAATCTCTGCGTGCGTGTGGCTTTGCATAAGAATTTTCTGAATTTCGTACGAGTAGTAGTATACAGTACTTATCCTTATTCCATGGAGGGAGGGAGGATGCGTTCGTTGGTGGAAATATTAAACACAAAAGTTTGCACATATCCCTAATGAAAAGGCATTGAAAGGAAACGGGCGGCTTGAGTGTTTAGTGTTTATGCCCTTTCCTGTCGTTGCTGGCACCTATACACGGGGTGCTTTTGCTCATTTCAGGCCGTTGCGTTGCGTTGTGTCATGAAGTATGCTTTGTTCCGAATTTGTGTGTAAACTTTGTGTGTGCGCTGTCTTTTGGCAAATTTATTCACTAACTGGCGGAGGTAGATTTTTTTCGTTGAGTGATTTGATTGAAAATGCTAATGCGCTTTCGAATTTACTTATGTCAATATTGGGGGGTAGTTTTTTTCAGTCCCAGGGGAGGAATTTTGAACAGTGGAGTACTGACAAGAGGAAGGATTATGGCTTTGACATTCGATTGCATTGAATTAGAGTTGGAAATGTATAAAGGACGTTACTAAATCATGTGCAAGGAAATTTTCAAATACTGTATTCATGTCCCTCCCGTACAATTCGCAGGAATTTGCTTGCCAAAAGTTTAAGGAAAAATTAGAAAACTCTTTCAAACCACGCTCAGCCTTTCACCGGATTTAATTCCCGCTGCTGAAGCTCATTTTAAACAGCGCCCATTCGTCCCAAATTGCACACCATCGCTGCTTGGGTGATCACTGGCGAAAAGTGCCAGCTGGCAGTGCCAATTTTGTTATTCCGCCACTGCACCTCTCTTCATTCGTTTAACCATAGAAATATGAAAACCCACGTACGAAAAAACCTACCTACCAAAAACCGCCTTTTCAGGAATGAACCATCGTTACTAAAACAAAAAAAAAACCGGCACAACTCTGAAGTAATAACCTCTTACCAACCTCAAGCAAGAGCCCCATTTATGGGCAACCCTTCATATTTCACGCTTGTGCTAAAAAAGTGTCCCTTCTTGGTTTTTTAAGCCTTAGTTGAAAATCAGCACAAAAAACACACATCCCTTCAGCTAAATTCTATTGCTTCATAGTAGTACCTCTTCATGTGTTGCGAGGAGTACCCTTTTGGTATACAGTCTCCACAAGCTATTCACCTACCTGTCGTCGTTATCCCAAAAAAAACAACACATCCTTTTGTGTCCTCCCTTTGGTGTAGGGCTGAACATAAATTGCATAGAAGTAAAATAGAAAAAGCTTTTCCCGCTCTTTGACACGAATATTTTCCCGCTAAGTTTTTGTCTTTCTGTGTCCCTCCCGACGAGGTGTTCTTAAAACTATTTTTATCTCCTTTTCTTCTTTTGCTTTTTTGTTTGTGAGAAGGCACATTGCAGCAGAGGATGTGAAGTGGCCACAAAAGTACATATAGGGTTGTAAAAAAAGAACGATATCCTTTTTTTTGCGCAGACAAACAAAAATACGGGAAAAAATAGTTGGAACGGTGAATTTTATAGATTTTGTCGAATACATTGAAAGGGAGGGAGTCAAAGCGGATGAGTGAGAGATGGGATTGGTTTGGTATCCCCAGCTTATCCCGCTTATAGGTATATGAAATAGGATTAATTACCTTCTAGTTGCACTCTGCGTCAAGGATTTCCACAGAAAATTCACAAATTAGCCAGTTACAGTCTGAAATGAGAGAAAGAGAGAAAGGGATAAGATTGGATTTTAGTAAGCCAAGTCAAGTTGGACGATCGGATTATTTCACATCAGTTGTGTGAAAGGAAAGTTTTGAGAAGGTAAGAAGTGTCAATGCAAACAGTGCTTACAAGATTCTTTTAATGTCTTTTTGACAACATCAACTTTTTCGATTTAGTGAGGCTTATTTTGGTTGGGTGCTGTGCAGCTTAGTATGAAGTCACAAATGAAATGCACTTTGTCAAGTCAGGCTTATGAGACTGAAAGACAGACATGGACAGACACTTAGGCGTCCATTAAATGAAACTTTTGGCCAACGTCTACCCCTTAAAGAGTATTTTGCACCTCCAAAAGAGCCTTGCAAATTGACAATCGATACGAAGAGTAATGTACTTAAAGGTGGCACATATCGCTAAGTTTGGATGGTCTTACGGAACGTAGATATTGGACTTATCGGCGCGTTCTTACAGAGAACCTGTTTTTGAGACTGCAGGAAGCTTATACTAGCAACCACTTGACTAACACTCAGTTGTGAGGTTAAAATAATGTCCCAGTGGGTAAATATCTAAGTCAACAACCCAAACCTATACTCACAGTCTTTTTATTGATTTTAAGTCCGCATAAATGACAGCATTTAAAGAGACTAGCTTTGCCGAACTATTTCTAGTTTTAGAATCCCCGCCAAACTTGTCTGATTGTGCAGAATGACGATGGAGAACGCTCGCTGCTTAATTGAGGTCGGAATCAATCTCACCGAGATGTCAAAAGAGAATTTACAAAAGGTGATGCGCTGTTATGTGACTTTTATCTAGCAGATCGTCTTTCATAAAGGGCTTCCTATCCTTAAATTTAAAGTAAACAAAGTGTGTGTAAGTTAGGCTGAATTTGACCGATGGCATGGGTTATGTTGGCTTTTGAGGACCGCTGTGGTTCGTGGCTTATTCGCATAGACCTGTGACATTAGAAAGCCCTTCAAGAAAATGTCTAACGCGGTCAAATTGCAGGATCTCGGGAGCCAGTTCACATTACATCCACATGAGATGGCCATGCCATCGAATCGCTCGGGCAGAATTTTCAATATGGTCTGAGGTGTGTAGCATGTAGCGCCGTCATGTTGAAACCACATGTCGTTGGTGTCCATATCTTAAAATTCAGGCCAGAAGAAGTTGATAATCATCGACCTATGGACGACGTCGGCCTTGCCAAAGTCGTTCTCAAAGAAATATGGACCTATGACGCCACCAGCCCAAATTTTACACCCAACAGTGACTTTTTCTGGATGTATTGGACACTATTGGAACTCATATGGATTTTTATCGCCCCAAGTTCGACAATTTTGTGTGTTGACGCACCCATTCATCCAGAAATGGGCTATAGATGATTTTTTGATAAATATTAGAATCAGTTTCCAACAGCTTTTGATAAAACAATTTGTTGAGCGCTATTTCAAAACAGACTGCAAAAATGACAGCCAATTTGACAGATGTAGCTTCAACAATATGGCCGCTAGTAACAACTGTCAACAACTCTCTATCATTTCTCTCTCTATCTCTCACTCTTTCTCTTTCTTCTCACCCTTCAGGTGGATTATTAGCAACTTCCTCAACATTTAAGAAGCACTTCATCAACATCAGTCACTAAAGTGTTGATATCAAATCGGCACATGATCCTGGTCAATTTTTAACTCGACTGCAGCCTCTTCCTCTGCTTCCCTACCGTACAGGGTATCTATATATATAAAAATGGTGTGAAAAATGTATAGTCGATTATCAATTGAGAACGGCTGGGCCGATTTGACTCAAATTTTGGAAAAAACCTCCGGAAAAGTCGGGAATTAGAAAAAAACGAAATTAGATTTTTTTGTATGGAATTTTTTGTAAAATTGCTCCGAAATGGCTTTTCGAATGGAAAAAATAGAAAATTCTTAGTGGAAAATTTGGAAAATTCTGGAAAAATACGAAAAATTTGATTTTTTTTTGACGAACTTTTGCGTTTTAGGTATTGCATGTTTTGATGCTTTATAGCTTTTGGTGAACATTGAGGGCCCTACACCCTTCGATTCCCTGCGTACTATAGATAGTGTGCTGTGCGCCACTTTTTGGGAGGTTTTCAAATGTTTAAATTTGCTCAAAAACATTGGGGCTCAACAGTTGCCGATGCAACTTTTTCTACGCCAGTGAATAAAATTTGTACATTGTTTACTATCATCATAGCGAAATTTCATCCCTCGAATATGATCGCGAGGTGGCTGACGACATTTTGCACAGAGTTCGCACGACAACTTCGAATTTCGATCTCACGCCGAAAGAGTCCAAACACATGTGCAGCTTTTGAATGACGAGCAGGAGAACGTGTACGATTCGCTGATGAGGTTTGTTGACGATGAAACGGGAGCCATTTACTTTCTCGATGCCCCCGGTGGGACAAGTAAGACATTCGTCATTTAGTTGATTCTGTCAACAATTCGCCAAAGATCTTAAATTTCGTTGGCACCGTTTTGAAGCTGCCGATGAATCTTCTCACGGTTGATTCAGTTTGAATAGAGGGAACATATTTCCACAGATATTTACCAAAACAAGGGGAAAGAGTTGGATAACTTTATTTTCATTATCAGTGCATGTACTCGGTAGTTTTCAGGTTTCGCTGAATAACCTAACCTAGGCGAGGAATTTCGCTGTATTATTTTACTAGGCGAGTAAAGTGGAATTCGTTAGCTCAGGGGTTAAATGTTTTTTTTTAGAAAATTCAAACATATTTTCCCACACTTTTGTGATGAGTCCTCGAAGTAAATGTATCGAAAAGGAGCAGTTTTGAACTTGAAGAAACTCCTCAAGCTCATTTTCAATACTCAATGAGTTACTCGCACTTGAAATTCAAAACATAAGCAATAAATTCAAAAAAATATTGAAACACATAAATGCCCACTCCTTTTGCCATCACTCCGAGCAGAAAGAGTACTTACTATCCCAATCACTTCGATGGGTATTTTATTTAAATTCCGTCAATTGCGTGACCCTTTGGCACACCGTCGCGTCGGTCGTCGTCGTCGATGACTTATGGCGTATATACCTCCCATTCTTAAGTGTTTACATTTACCTACAACAGAGGTAGGGTTTATGACTCATTTAACCCACCCCCTGAATAATTCCGCATGACCTCATCGCCGTACGGAAATAATGTCCATTCCATTGCCGCCACCCTCGAAAACAGAAATTATTTCCGGGACACCAATGGCAAGTCTTGTTTAAAAACGATTTTCGCATTTCATTAAAATACCATCGAAATAGCTCAGTTGCGCATTTGCCCGGGGTTCGCCAAGGATCAAAACTTTCACAGAACACAAATAAAACGTGAACCTCGCCCAAAATGTCACACAGATAAGCGGATACAATATTTTCGCATCTCGTAATTCCAATACTGTAAAGCTCTCGCGAAACATTGGAATTTCATTTCCTGGTCGTCGCTCGTTCGATTCATCTTCACACAGTCAGCTGCGGGATAATAATAATCGTAAAAAACAACACAAATAAAGTTAAGTAGAAAAGTTGCACGGTTAAATAAATGGGCGATCCTTAATGTCGTCGACTGGATTCGTGCACGCCTTTGAGGATGCTCTCGTTCGAATCGAATGGCAACCAATTAAATTGGAATTAAGTGAAAAGGAAGAAATAAAAATATCCAGCCAAAGGGAATGTCGAAATAAATTTGAAAATAAACGGTCCAAATGATGTGACATCATTGACGACACAGCGGAAAATGTCTTTTTCCCTCTGTTACGAGTATTTGTCGCTGAAGATGGTCGGCACTTTGCCCGTCAAACGATACAACGCGGCCAACTATCAAATTAGCTTTATCCCCCTCTGTCGTTATGGCGATTGTTTGGTGTTTTTTTTTCTGTTTTTAAACAGAGAGCGGAATTCCAGAAGAATTTATGACACTCATTTTGACAATTGACAGATTGATTTTGAGCACGATGGGGAGCGATTTCCCAAGAAAGTTGTTCAGTTTTAGTCTTAACAAAATGACAGATGTTTGTTTGGTTAATGAGGGAGAATTCCTCGAAATGTTTGTCTGCGGGAGGGGGGAAGTGACTTGTTTATGGGTACTTAGTTGTTGATCCGACGAAACGTGTGTAAACAAACCCATAATGACTGCGAGGCAAGTGTGTGAAATGAAATTTGATTTCGATGGCAAATTAGAAAGACAAATTTGACAGATAGGGAGAGGGAGAGGGAGAGAGAGAGTGGAGTGGTTCTGAAGGCAAATATAAGATAAACATCATCAGGGATTAAATGCTTTTGATATTTTATTTAACCCTAGAGGCGGAACGCATTCAAATTTTCCAAAAATGTGGAGAATCTGTTTAGTTTTATTAAATCAATTATTTACATTTAAATTAAATATGTTAGAAAACTTTATTTTTGCTTTTTTTAAATGTATAATCACTGAATTTTAATTTTTGTTTAATAAAAAAAAAATTTAAGGATAACATCTGCTGGTTTTTAATAAAACTAACCTTACAGGTGAAAATTAGTATTTAGGAGATAAAAAAAATTAAAAATAAAAAAATTCAAAATTCAAAAAAATTAAATTAAAATTAAAAATTAAATTAAAACTAAAAATTAAATGCGTGCTTCTTAAATAACACCAAGGAAAGTTGACTCAATTTTATGTTAAGGGGCCAGTTATAGCGATCCGTAAAATGCAACCGAAAAAGTTGGAACAGTATGAAAATGATATTTTTTCGTTTCGGCTGTCATAGCAAACAGAAAAAAGTCTTTCAGAAAAGCTGATTGTCACTGTGTTGTCAGTACAAACAAATCAACCACCACTAGTTGGATTCCACCAGAAACAAAAAATCCTGACAGATGGAACAGTCAAGAAATGACACAAAACAGTGGAATGATCTGGTTTTTATGTGTGAAATTAACACTGAGATGTTGATCAGAAAAACTTTTCGTGAGTTAATTCTTTTTGTAGAAAATTTAAACATTATCCACTTATCTTTTTTTTTGATAAACTAACTTTATAATTCATAAGTTTTACCATTTTTGTCGTACCGATTGCGGCGGCATTTCAAAAGCGATTTTTATGAAACATGGACTAGATGAAAGGTGAATTTTCGTAGGCGATTTCTGAATGTTTCGTGAAAATTAAAAAAATAAACAGAGCTGTTGTATAACAAATCCACGCAATGAAATGCGAGCAAACTTTATTATTACTTCGCTTCGCTCAATTTCCTGAAGCTGTTGAGATTTTTTAAGGCAGCGGGAGAGAGTAACACTAACTCGTCTTCAAGATATGTTCAGAGGAAAGTATGCCTGATAAATGGAGCCTCAGCATTGTTTGCCCGATTCACAAGAAACTACTACGATAACTGAAGAGGCATCAGTATTGTTTACATCGCATAAAAAATCATTTTTCTGTTAACGATCTGATTCGTTCCTACCATCTGTGCGGTCTTAGGCCCGGTAAGTCAAAAACTGACCAAATATTCACAATTTGACAGATCCTGGCAATTTTAGATGTCAAAAAAGGTCCAGAGAAGGTGATAAGTAATTATTTGATTTTTTTAGCAAATGCGGATGAAGATCGCCCTAGTTGCTTCGAACGTAAAATTCTTGGACTTATTTTCGGTCCTGTTTGCGTTGACGGACATTGGAGGAGGATATTTAAGAGCGAAATCTACGAGCTATGCAGCAACACCAACCAATGCTTAGTAAAGTATGAGTTATTCGTCTAAGATGGCTAGGACATGTAGACCGAAAGCACACCAGCGCTCCGGCCCGGTCTTTCATAACCGGATTGACACTAGAGGAAGTGGAAGAGGACCTCAATCGACTTGAAGTGCGAAACTGGAGGCAGTTACAAAGATTGCGCTTACTGAAGATGAAGAAGCGAATTGGTTGAGGCCCATGTCCATTGTCCATCGCGGACTGTAGCGCCACCTACATAAGTAAGAAAGTCGTTCAACTTGCTCATACTCTGTGTTGTTCTTTTTTTTGTTTACACGAAAAGAACGACGTCGAACTGTCATTCAAGCTTCTTTTAAATTATAATTGATTTCGTTTGATTGAAAATGAATGTAAAAATCTGTTTCTATGAACCTCCGAATATCAACAGTTTTACCCATTTCCCACCAGATGCCACGTTCTATCTTCTGTCAGAATCTGGTTGATGGATTTGTATTTTTTTACTGACAAGGCTCAATTTTATTTGCAAAAAACCTACATTCCCCTTTTTTGTTGGCCTAAGTCAGGTATTCCCAGTGACTTTAAATCTTCCTTTTTGCCTATTATCTGATCCTTTTCATATATAAGATCTAGCAGTAAGCTTCTTCAACCAACAACTTATCATAAATGCGGTTAAATATTCCACAAAACCCCACAAGTCTTACAGTTCAAAATCAAATTATTTATGAACAGACTTAGGACTTTTCGCCAAAATTCCGGCACAAAGAAGCTTATGACTCAAACCAGCACAAAATTCCCCCTTCCGGGATACACTACACTATCTTCAAAGATAGAAATATCCCTCACTCATCGTTTAGATAACGAGCCCAAGGATAATCTCTTGCAAAAGTATATAAATTTCATAGACACAGATATGCTTTCACTTTTTACATCGAGGTGACCGCAAAAGGAGAAAAAAATAAATATTATTTCGTTCTCCGAAAAAGGTACAGCTACCTTTCATTCAATATTGAACCTTTTTCGGCAGATTAAAATACTCGCCTTAACAAAGGCATAGAGGAAGGTTGTCTGCCCAGTTTTGGTTGACCTATTTTCCACAAGCTGTATCCTTTTTTTTTTTTGTTTGTTTCCTCTTTACTTAGATGAACTACGATGGTCTTGACTGACTCTTGAATGTACACCGCAATGTTACAGGCAAAGCCTTTTTCGATGACCTTAGGAGATTTCGTAATCCATTACAATGTCTTTTGTCGTTGATGGTGGCGATGGTGACCTCGCTCCTTTACTTTATTTATTTTTTACAATTTGCTTCGAAATATTTTACTTGGGCAAGGATTCTATCCCTCTTAAGAGGATTTCAAGTTGAATATATATTGCGGAATTATGGGCGCTGCATTAACAAGTAAACTAGGTCAGAAGGTAGTTAAAAGGGTTGAGCCGAAGGATGTCATCAATTATACAGCACTGAGCCGGAAGGGACGCGATATTTGACAGGTAATTGGTCTCGATCGACAGCGTTTTTGATACCGGATCCAGTTGCTGGCGGTATGGGTGTGCCTAACAATCAAAAGATTTTCTGGGATTTATCCCATTAAGTCCCACATCGAGTTCCAAGGATGCGTGAGTGTATTTTTATCTACCTCTCTGCGTCGCTGGGACATTTATTTTCGTTTTCCTGCTCGTCCTATCTAGATCCATCTACGTAATTATTCACTTAAAATTAATCCCACTTGTGATTTCTGCTTCGCACTTGTTCTCATTTAAATGTATGGATGTGTGTGGGGGCCCCACTGGCGTACTACATCAGAGAAATCTGCACACACCATCTTTCCCTCAAGGGGGATGTAACATGTAGCATGCAAACAGCGAAAAGCTCAAATGCCGTCTAAATGGTTCTAGAGATGTGGCACAGCACACCAAGGTGGGTATTAAAAGAGATACACACATACATAGGAGTGACAGGATATACATATTTTTTCTCTTTCACATTTTATTTTGTATAATTGCGCAAATATCCCATCAGCCATGTCCTTGTGCAGGGGAGACGATAAAAATAACTGTTACACTCCTAGATTCGTCTGTGTCTGTGTGTGTTTGTATTTTACAGTGGATAACGAGAATGATTAAGCACGAAACGTCATCTAACGATGATGATGACGATGCTAGACGCCTGCGATGACGATAATGGCCCAACAGTTCCAGCATCCACTTCTGGGCGGCCAACATTTTTTAGTTACACAAAAAAAGGGATGAGGATATTTCACAAGAGCTTTGCTATCGTCATGGGAAGCGCGTGATCTTCCTGATGTTTGCCAATTGCACACACAATCACAGACGAAAAATCCTTTCGAATGGGCACTCCCGCGGCCGTTGAATGTATAGTGAGGAGCGAAATAATTGCACTCAGTCCCACTATCGGTATATGGTGGCCCAGTGCGCTCATTTCCATGTCCTTTTTTCTATCTTTCGTTCCCCGTGCAGTGGCCATTTGGCGAAAGTTAAATCCTTTTCTTCCTTTTTTTTCTGTGCAGCTCAGCATCCGTGTTCTAGTTCCATTGATTTTGGTATTCCTTTTCGATGGTGGCGCTTCCAGTTGTGCTGCACCAGCAGCTCACCAATACAGAGAAGAAGGACGCGCGGGGAGGAAATTAGGCTTTATAGCTCAATTCATGGGAAATGAAAATTGTTTTCTATTCTCTCAGTGATTGTGATGTCCTCGAAAGTTGGTGGGGATTCTATTTTTTATTTCTGCGCTGCATGAATGTTCCCTTCCGCAGGTCCTGTGTGTGTGTAGTTTTAATTTGATTGATGACTGCAGGCTCGCGGAGTGCTCTGACATTTACATGGATGTGGATTTGCATGCAAATCTTTATCCATCACCGATTGCTGGTGATGTACAAGGAGGAATTGGTTGTAGATGCGGATTCGAGTGCGAGGATGTGCGGAGCGGGAGCAAAAATGTGCGCAGCTACAGGACTCGTTTATGTGGAGATAGTTTTTGATTTGTCGTTGGGATTGGAATGACGGGCTGCCGGATGATTGTTTGTATGTTTGTTGAAATTGATATGGAGGATAAAATAAATGATCCGATTACAGGATTAGTGAGGCATACGTAGGTGGGTTTTTTTTCGTGCCACAGTCGTCTGACTTTGGGTCTTTTTTGGCGGCGATAGGGAGTGATTTTGGGCCAAATGGTGGAAGGGGCGATTTTTGTTTGGGAGGGTTTTTTTCTTTCCTGGTGGATTTGAAATTGAATTTGAACAGCATTTGCACAGACCAGTTTTGGAATCGTTTGCCAAGCTCGTTTGCGGATAAAAACGGTGGAAATGGTTCCATTCTTAGCTGTGGTTGGACAAAAATCGTATACGAAGCTTGCTGGCGCATTATGTGACATCTCCAACAGGATATTTTCAGAAAATTGTGCAACGCCAGTGAGTTGTTGTCTCAAAACGGCACTCAAGCTGAAAAAGAGCCACTAAAACCGAACAGCAAACCAGTTGCATAATTTTTTCAAACTCAGACAACATTTCCAGGACTCAGGGGGGTCTAGTAGAATTTTCCTGAATTATTTGTTTACTCACCGTGAACTTTCAAACAAATAGACCAACTTAACCGCAAAAGTACACCAACTTGACATCCAATCCTTCTCCACTTTGCCCATAAATTCGATTTTTATCACCACATTGAGGACCATTATTCTCAGCCCGCAGACACCATCAACTGATTTACATTACGCAGTCCCAACGTACCTCTAATCTTACCTTCTGATCCCTGCTACGAGTTGATATCATAACGATTATAATCTCCTGGGAATGGCATCCTTAAGACATTCAGTATCGACTCGGAGACTGCGTGGTGGTCTGCCAACAGGCTCATGATAAAGGTCTCCATGTACGCGTCAAGCGAACGAAATAAATGGCGATTTCCGATGTTGCTATGGGGTTTAGATTTTCGGCATCTTGTTGTGTATAGTGGGACCGATGAGCAAACACAAACCGGATGTGGATACATGCGGATATATTCATTCTGTGTACTTTACGATCGGCTGGAGATTTAAATTCAATTTTAATGAAGTCCTAGGTGTTGTTGGAGGCGTTTGCTGGATTTCTATTTTCGATTCAAGTCCCTTGTTGACAAATGTAGTTAAACTCGCAATGCTACTGATGGGTTTGGTTGATTCCGACAGTCAATTATGACAACGACATAGTTTGAGTGAGTGAGACTCTGTCAAGGTACCAAAAAACATCGAAGGAACCTAACATTTGTCCAGGAACCCTTCAACATTCTCTCACATCCCTGCAAAAATATCCAGCGATTCAAAACCACTCGCCTATTTCAGTCCACCAAGAATCTTTCTATACCAAACATAACTACGCATCCAGGACCACTCCTATCGCATACATATTTAAAGCACTCACCGTTTCATAAGGCCATGTCGACAAAACAAAAAAAAAACAAGCATTATTTGCGACTTCAACAAAAGTGTACACCGCACATCATTTGAACAGCCCTCTAAGCACTCAAATTGTATACCCAGGTCAAGAAGCACTAAAACACTTCACATCCATGCCACATCTTAAGTTGGCTTTCGCCAGAATGACTAACTAACAAATTAAATAATTTACTGCGTGTTTTTCATTAGTTCAGGACCTTCCTTCTGTCACTTTCTCAGCATCGACAAAAAGATAAACTGACAGAATTTGTTCAGCCCCCAAAAATGTCCATTATACTCGTAGAATGGCTCCATCAAAACAGCAAAGAAAATACGACATCTCATTTAATATTTAATCATGTTTCTCTGTGTTTTTATTTCGAACAAGTTTCAGCATACACAATGCACGCGAGCTAAAGTGTTTTTAGTACAGGCGCTGCCAGAAAGTCGGGGTACTGGTTGTTTGAAAATTGAATGCTTTTTTAACATCCTTAAATATTCATGCAAATTGTAAATCCCTTCCATTCGTCCCAAAAATTGAAAACCCACACAAAAAGAATGGTTGTGAGAAGCTAGGCCTTGGGTCCCACAGACCTGTCGCGCCAAAATATTTATTTATTTTATTTAAATACCTATTCATGCAAACTACAGAGTTTTTAAATAATGAATGTATCAACAGGGAATGTTAAGGGAAACTGCGTGAAAACATATGAACTTCGCTTGCGTTTCGCTCCAACAGAGGCAACGACACACAGTGCAGCCGATGTTTAAGTTTTATTATCAAGTCCGAGGACAATCGTTTCGACTTGGTGTTAAAATTGAATAAAGAAGATGGATGAAGAAGAAACCTGGGGTGGTATTCTGTAAGATAAAAACGTTCAATCGTTTTCGTTTAAACGAAAGTTTTGCTTCATTTAACTTGAAAAACGATAGGAAATTTCATTTGTGCGAAAGCAAAAAAGCGAAAGCTATTTCATTAACGTTTTCGTTTTCGTTGCTTTATGTAACTCCAACAACGAATGACATTTTCGTTTCTGCGAAAGAAATACAGCGAATGATATTTGTTTGACGTTTCTCACTAACTTAGGTTATTTAATTAGTGGTTGTTACTTATTCTTATTTTACGAAAAATATTCTGGGGAATCCCTAATAATATAAAACAAAGTGAATATTTTTTTGTAGGAAGCTACAGAACAAACGGGTGAATGGATTTTGACAATTTTTTTTTATTTATTAGGTTTTTATGAGGAGCAAGTTCGTGCATTTAAAAATATTTGATTTTGGTTGTGGAAGTCGAAGAAATTCAATAATTAGACTTTGAACACAAAAAAAGTGAACTTCTACTTCGTCTATTTGAACGAAATTAATTCCATTTTTTAGATACCTAAAACGTGCATCTTTTAAGTCCAAAACTAAGTTTCTATTTGTTATATCAGCTGAGCAATGTTAACAAATCCTTTGCGAAATTCCTTTTTTACCAATTTGTTAATTGACCAAAGTTTTCAAATCGATCTCAGTGGTGGTTTCTTTTTTAGTTTTCTTTTAAGGTATATTCGTAGAGAGAGCGGGAGGTTTTTTTTCATATAAATACTCAGAATCGGAACTGTAGTCAAATGGATTTGGTCTGCTGTCTGCTCATGCTCAAGTGCTCAAGTGCTTTGCATCTGCTCAGCTCATGCGTTTAAGGTTGAGTGAGTGAGTTTGTTTTAGTTGGGTAGATACAGAGTATGTATATGAATGTGGCGACTGGCGAGTGTGCTCTGTGCTGTCCATTTGAGTGGGACGAAGGATGGGATCGAGAATCGAGATTGAGTGTGATAACAGATAAGATAATGTGACATTGTGAAGTGTATGGGATTACGAGCAACGTTGCCAGACTTTTAAAAATGAAAATGCTAAGTCATATATGTAGGTAAATAAAATTGGTGTAATTCTGTTCCACTAAAATTGAATTTGACTGGACATCTTTAAATGCAAAAACCTTGAAAAAAGCTGAATGTATTTTGGTACATTTTTCACAGGCCTATACTATAGAGGATACCTAGGCCTACAATAGCAACTTTATTTCAACTCCTTATCTCTATAAATTTCGGAAAAAAATTGAACGGGAGTAATTTATTTGTTCGTTTCGTTTCGCTTTTTTCTTTGTCACGCTTTGCGTCCGAAAATACTGGTAGCATTAAAAAAGAGTAAATGCCAGCTTAAAGAGGACATCTGCAGGTACCTATTAACTCGATATCTTTTCAGGTTTTTAAATAAATAGGCAAAATTTGAAACATTTCTACGATTTTCACCTGGATAAGTGGATACTGGATATGCTTTTCATTCTCAAATCAAACTCGCTCTCACTGGATGGATAGTTGACTTTCAGGGATTTAGATATTGTTAAAAGGCGCTTAATTTGATTTGTCTGATTAATAAAACTGGCTGGCTATAAGAGAGGTTTTACAAATTTGATGCATATTCATTTAAACATGGTTACTTATTTACCAATTTTCGATATCATTAACACCGATTGAATGTGTAAATTTTTCCTAAATAACTGGTGAAAATTGGCTCAAAATGTTGTTATTTTTTTAACTGTTCTGAAACCACATTTTGCACGGGCAAAGCCGGGCGGGTACAGCTAGTTATTTAATAATAGCAAGCGATAGTGATGTGGAGGATTGTGTAAATAAAAAAAAAAAATAACAGAAAAAATCATCGAGATTCTTCGGATTCTTAATTAAAATGCATAAACTGTTTGTTATTCGGTAATTGTTAATTATACTTACAATATTATTCAAATGTTCATCTTTTGTTACGACTAAAATATCAACAAACGAAATATTTACAATGAAAGCGGTCAGCTGAGCCGTCAAAACAGCATATTTCAAACATATCTAACGCTTCTCAAACCTTAACTTTTTTATCACACAGTTTCCTAAACCCTTGCGAACGAGAAGAAGAAAACGAAAGCAGTTTACATGAAGAAAATTTTCGCTTTCGCTTGATTTCTTTGGTTTTTTTAAACGCGAAAGTGGTTTTCGTTTCGTTTTTTTTACAGAATTCCGACCCTGTGGTCGAATCGCGTCGTCCGTGAACGAGCATTACGTGACTTGTAAAATCGACTTAATTCCGTGAACGTAATGCTCGTTCATGGATGACGCGATTCGACCCCTGATAGATAGCTTAAAATATTTGCGTAATTATTGGCCCTTTTATTTTTTGAATTGATTATTAATTTCCAAGTGAAATGCAGTCCGAAAAAACACATTTTTGTCAAAAACGCCCCCAAAAAGTAGGCGTGGTAATAACCGACTTAGCCTATAGTCTTTCTGTAGTTCCCAGAATTATTTCAAGAAAAGTTTCATCAAAATCTGTCCAATAGTTTTGACGAAAACCCGTAACAAAGGAAAACGAACGATATTGTTTCTTTTCTGCTTAAATGACTATTAACATGAAAGCGAACTGCGAAAAGGTGAATTTCTTTGGGGGTATCTAAGACCAAAAAAATGTGAATGTGAATAAAATGTCAGTATTTAGGACTATTCGCTTGTGTCTATCATCCGACGACTACATAATTTTTTTCAGTGAAAAATTGTGCATATTTTGAAAACAAAAGTTGCCCAAGTCCTGCACGTATTTATTTTACTTATTTAAAACACAAAATAGAACTTTCAGACTAATTCCTATCTTTGGATAGTCACTAATCAGGTCACTAATATTTTTCTGTTCTCCCTTCTTGTCGCACACAGTAAAATTGTTCATTTCTGTCAATATCCGTCGTACTATAATACGTCTTTCTGTGCTCAAATTCGCCTTCCCTACTTAAGTCTTCCCTTCTCCTCCATTTATGCTCGTAACTACCATTTCTTAAAAATGTAGACGAAACGTATAAACTGTGCGTCGCATCGTTCTCAAAAAAAATAAGAAGAAGAAAGAATCACAAGTGATTTTCCTAAATAATTGATGCCGCATAAAAGACCAAAAAGCGAACTCAAGAAGATAAACAAAATCCAACAATGATATATAGGAAAAGCTTAACTACTACCCACCTATTTCAGTTGAAGTTTTCCTCGAAATTTATCCATCGGGTGATTGTTAAAATTTGCTATTTTCTGTGTTGTTTTTTTTTACTTGTTCGTTTGTTGCTCTTCTGGGAAGGAGACTTTTGCACCAAAGGGAACTGTGAAATATATTTTCGACCTTTTATGCATCCTCCCCCGCCCGCCGTTCCCTCGTTTGAATGGAAAAATAACAATGGAGCTCAATTTTCCATCCCCTGCATATATGGATGGATGAGAATAGGCGAGGAGTCATTGTGTGTTGCGTTGCGGGGTTTTTTTTTCACCGTTCCATGACCTAGAAAACTTGAATTTTTTTTTTGGTTATTCGCTGTTATTGTTATGGCGGGCTTAGAATGAGGTGGATGATTATAAAGAGCTCTTTTGGAGAGAGAAAAAAACCGCTTAAATAATAAATTGCCACCTAGCTGTGCCTGACGGTTCATTATTTATTTTTTTGCGAACAGTTTTGACTTGATTCCCTTATGCAATTAATTTTTTGTTTTAATATTTATACACAAAAAAAAATTGCGGCGCAGATTTTGTCGAAAAGACTGCGGGTGTGAAGGACAAGGCCATGGAACTTGTGGCAAATTTATTTGAATGGAGGTACAGGGGAAATTGTTTTTTAATAATATATTTCGCTGACATTGACTCGTTTAGTTTCCAGACAATTTTGATAGAATTAAAAAAAGTATTTTGCATTTTGTCGCTTAAACCAATAAATTTAAGAAAATTCAAAGCGGGCTCAGGAGTGGATTGGCGGTAGAGTGGGGAGACCCTTTTCTTGTTTCACGTAGAATAATAAACTTTGTCCTTGTAAACAATTTTTACACCAGACAAAGCTATAAATTTTAAGACAACGAAGTCTACCGGGCGCCACCTAAGGCGAGGTCTTCCCTCCGGGTTGTATTCAAAGACTTTTCAGGCCGAATCGATGGTGTCCATTCGCTCCACATGTCCCTGTCATCTTAGACGACTGATGCGTAGGTACTTTTCTGGCCAGGTTGATGTGTAGCTCGTTAAGTTCGCTGTCTTCTTCTCCAAAGCTTTCAACCACTCCAAGAATTGTGATTTACCAAGGAGGTCTTTGTCGGCCTTGGCTAACGTCCATGCTTCTGCTACATAAAGCAGGACTGTGATGCTGAAGGTCTTAAATAGAGACTCCTTAGTGTGCTGTATGTGCACACAAAGGGTCTTTCTTCTTACCTTTAACTTAGAAGCTGATCGCAAGGTTTTTAATCGATTTATTTAGTAAAGAAAATACGTCTGTCTTTATGTCCGCGTTTATCTCGAAAACCAGTGATCGCATTTGCATGCGGTATCCACTGTTTTGGTCTGTATCTCTTAAGGAAGGTTTAAAATGCGCTCCACCATTTATTTATTCGAACTGAGCATTCAAGGTTTAAGTATAACAAAAAGTGAGTAAAAGAACTGACCATCCGATTTAAAGAATTTTTTAATCATCCTCCTACGTCGGTACTTTTATTGAAATGTTTTCCAAGCGCCAAACAATTTTTTCCATTATACTGCAAGTAGCCACCTTTTCTGTTACTCTTTTCAACAGTTTAAACCATTTTATCTGCAGTGAGCTTGCATTTGATTTATACCGCCTCGTAAATGTTCGGATAAAAATTGTCCGTTGTATTTGCTACAACGTACTGTCTGCGGTTAAACTCTGTCCATGTTAAAAATGCCTTCCATACATTAATTGTCAATTCACACGACAGGCAATGCCTGGTTACACGATTTTATAATATAGCTATCGATTTTGGTATCGATTTCTCTGCCAGAGAGGGTTAAAAGCACCGATGACTAGAATGCGTGCTCTCAATGTCAACGTAAGCTTAACATTATCCATTAGTGGGTGCCAGTTAATGCGTCCTTTCCACATCGATTTAGGTTACCGAGGAAAATTGCGGTTAAAAAATCGACACGTGTTACCTTTCGCTCTTTCCCGCCCACCTTTCAATTTGCAATTTTACACATTTGTGTTTTTTTTTCTGTGAAACTTTAACCGACACGACATTAATTGCGACAATAGTTGACACTGGACAGTTAATCTATTGACACGAATGGGCGTTTTGTCTGTGGATTTTTTTAAACGGCTGGGTGGTAGTGTAGGCGTAGGGTGTGCAATATAAATGGGTAAAAAAATACTGAATTTGGTAGTAAGTTCCGACAAAAATCATTGGTCCATTTAACACGAGATTCGGTTTTGAAATAACTTTGGAATTGGTACGATAAAAACACCTTAATAAATTTAACGATTTTTTAACTAAAAAAAATTGAAAAGTCCAATATATGTCAATATTCTTAGGATTTTTTGTACTGTCAAAATATTAGGTGTTCAACTAGTAATTAAACAATATACTATGTACAAGTCCTTAAATCAGAGTAGCGTAGCAGAAACATAATAAAAATCACAACGCTAGCAACTTCAAACTTAGATTTTCACAACACCCATGAGATCATATCAGATCATTTTATTTCGTTTAAAAAATTACAAAATGGTTATTTATAACAATTTACATAGGTAGTTTTTCAATAAATTTAAATAGAAAACATAATACAAGTAAGTTTTAAGGAAAACAACAACCAAAAACCTCAAATATAAAAGAAAAGTATTATTATATTTAAAACTAATCTCTATATATATAAAACTGTAGAATAAAAAATGCCTGACCGCGCATCGCGCAGAAACTACTGGACGGATTTTGATGAAACTTGGCATAGTGACTGCTTATGTTCTGGGTCGGGCTTTAGGATACCTTTTAACCCGGAATATAACTGGTTTTTACAAAATAGTAAAAAAAAAGGATATATGTAAGGAAAATTCTGTTTATAAAGACCTAGCTCAGTAATGGCTTATCGGATTGAAAAATAAAAAATAGGTAAATTTAGTAAATTTTCTCCTGAATCATTTAAGATATAAAACATTCTCCTGTGTTGTCCTTAAGCTGAGCAATGTTCAAACGAATTATTCAAAACATCGCCCACAAGCCCACTTTGGGAAAAGTTTGGAAATGGGCTGGGGTATGGTTCGTGTGTCAATGTGATGTTGTTTCATTCGTGTTGCTTCTTTTTGCCGACATTTGAGGTGGGTAACAGGGAACAAAACTTTGCGTAAATCTTTTTTGTGTAGACTTTTTAGTAGGAATTAAAATTATGTTTTTATTGTATTTGTTTTTTCTTTATATTGCTTTTAGAAAGGTCCAAGGGAACATATTTATTAAAAACGGCGGGTGAAGCAAGGTGAGCACGGGTCAGCTAGTAAGCAATAAAGAGAAAGGCAAAGTACTCGACTAAAAATAGAGAAAATGGAAAAAGCAAGTCAGTGGTTTGCAATTTTCTTAGAAATAAGTGCCACTATGGAAACAACATGAAAGGGAGGACCAAAACAGCTACCGCATCTACTGAAAAAAAACGGATTGCTAGAGTAGCATCAAATTCTCACTGTTTCGCCTCACATATTCGATCAAATTTAGGAATCACTTCTAGTGTTGACACGGTAAGACGAGTTATTCAAAGAGCTGGACATCTAAGAAGGTTGAGTTAAAACAAAAACCCCCTTTTACCTT
Source organism: Cheilosia pagana (assembly GCA_936431705.1). NCBI lineage: Eukaryota > Metazoa > Arthropoda > Insecta > Diptera > Syrphidae > Cheilosia > Cheilosia pagana. The sequence goes on from OW386169.1 coordinate 7,094,728, forward strand.
GGCTAGTAAGGAGGCTCGATAGGTTTTTGCTCGGAATTGCATGCCATGTTTTTTCGGACGAAAAACGATTTAATTTAAATGGCCCTAATAGTCACAATTACTATTTTCATGACATACGGAAAGAAAAACATTATCTGTCACGGCACCATAGCCGTGAAGGGGGTGTAATGGTATGGGGTGCGATCTGTTACTATGGCCAATGTGAATTGCAGTTTCTGTCATCGAGAATGAAAGCGAACAACTACAAAGGCGTATTGTAGGAGGCTTTTCCTTACTTCAGTAACCTATTTGGACCCGTGTTATGGACTTTTCAACGGGATAACGCTCCCACTTATACCTAACGCGTGGTAAAAGAGTGGATTCATAGTCAAAACGTACCTGTTCTGGAGTGGCCACCATCCCCTGATCTCAATATAATTGAAAATGTTTGAGGATTTTTGTCCCGGTAGACAATTTTCAGACAAAAAAATCATTAATAACAGCCATCAATGCCGCATGGAGCGACATTTCCTTAAAACTACCTGAAATATTTGTATGATTCACTTCCAAATCGGATTTATGAAATTATTTCCAACAAAGCTACACCCATTATTAAAAAACCTTTACAAAGTAAGAAAAAATGGTTTGAACTGAATTTTGCAACGTTTTATTATTTTATTATTATTATTACTTGTTATTATTTTATTACAGTTATTGTCCCTATTCATGTGCGGCAAGAGAAAAATGCATTTTTTGAACAACCTTTTAAAAAACATTTGTTTAAAAATAACGAAAATTTGTTGTTGGCGAATTTTGCTTTCTATTTTACAAAAAATTTAAATCCATTTATTAAAAAAATAAAAGCTTATTCAAATGTTATGTTGTTTTATTGGAAAACGGCAAAAGAAAAACAAGAAATCTTGTGCATGGAAGATGGGAGTGTCTATAAATGAACAAATAAGATTAATGAATTTAAAAAATTAAAAAGTAAATATTTAAATAAAAAATAATAATTAACAGGTTTATTAATAAAATAAATGGGTAAGTAAACAAATAAATCAACAGAAAATTAAATATTGCGTTGGTTAATATTAGTTAAGGGTATGGTACTCAATATTTAATTATTCAATTAGAGTATTTTCAGGTCAGGAAAGACAATTATTGTGCTGTTCATTAAAATTTGCTGAAAACAAAATTATTTAAGTATTTTAAGGAAGTTTATCAGCCTGATGGTCGTCGCAGCACAAATTCCTCCGCAGAATCATAAAACTGAATTTTTCGGTCCACCCTATTCCTCATTCAACTCATACAACTACCCACACCTGAATCGGAAAACATCTATTTGCAATACATTCATTGAGGCTGAGTTGTTGTGCTTTGTTATTATCTTTTCTCGCCTAGTTGCTCGGCAGTAACAAATTGAGTTATCCAGTTTGCGCGTCTCTTCTGCAAATCGATAAGCATTGACGATGAGGTGGAAAGTTTTCCCTTTTATTTATTTTTTTACTGTCAGGTGAAAATGCAAGTTGTTTAGTTTGCGTAGTCCTTTTTGCTTTTATTTAATTTTTCGTTTCCTTTTTGTTCCTCCTATATGGAATAGGGAGAGAATACTGATGGGGAATGTTGTCATTGTTTGTATGACAAAAGGCGAAATGAATTCAGTAAAATTAGCATGTGTTTTGAAATTCTAAATAGTCGAGTTTGAATTTGAGTTTTCCTTTTGCTTTTGCGTCTGGAGTGTGATTAAATTGGAATTGGAACAAGAAGGACATTTGAATACGCGCAGTAAGGACGGGTGTTTGTTTTTTCTGCTTAAAAATCGATTTTAGTTTCAGTGAAATGGTGAAAGTTGTGTCAATTGTTGACAAATTGACCAGCAGGTGCATGTTTATATTCAGTTTCGTGCCACCCTTTACTGAACTGCAGTTGAACATCTGAAACTGACTAAACAAATATTCGACTTTTAAAGGTCCCTTTTCTACTTAGAAATATTCACGCTCCTGTCTGGAATAACGTGTTACCCCCTCTCAAGTTAGTCCATTCTTACTTTCGATGGCTGCCCCTCTGAAAGTCAACGGAAATTACAACTTCGAGCGGAAATTCAGCCCTTTTTGAGTGTTGGGGCAGAATAAGCAGCATCGTCATCATCGTCACCATCGTTATCATCCCCATTATTAATAATTATTGAATTATTGTATTGTATTGAATTATTGTACTGAATTGTCTAGTTCGAATTACATTTAAATCTGGCGGTCAATTTAGACCAGTCACCATATTTCTGTGGCCACGAACCATAACCGCTAAAGTCGACTTTAGACGAAATTGAGATTTCGATGTTATTAGACTCAGCATACTCACATCTATTTTGTAATTTTTTTTAGCTTTCTATCTTAAATAAGTGGCAACAATTTCAAGAAAACGTAACACCTTAAGACACTTTTTTAGTTTGGATTAAAGGAAAAAAACCAAACTAAAAAACAAATAAATTTATTATCTAAAGTCGACTTAAGCGGTTTTTCCTTGTGGCCACAGATTTATTCTACATTTGAATTCGCCATAACATTTCAACTTGTAAATATAACGTAGCCTCTCTCACTAAAGTAAGAAAACGCTTACGCACTTTTTGTATAAATACGCACAGCGAATAAAGCTCAAAAAACTGTTTGTATTTGAAACCCAAAGGGGAAACACCGTCTTTCTTTTACCTTCGCTTTCGCTCTACTCGTCGTCGTTGCATCGGTCAACTTCAAGGTTAAAAGTTGCATATAGTTGCAGTTCGGTAAATCCCTTTGTGGTATATCGTAAAATACAATTAGCATCCGTTGACAATCGGTTAACAAAAACAACCAGGATCAGCTCTTCCTTGATCGAAGGATTCAAAGAGATCCCAAGGTTGGCGACACGAAAAACACTTCGGTCGTACATTGAGTTCAAAATGAAAAACCACGCACGGATATGGAAGTTGGCTCCTTCGGCTCCCCTTGAATGTAAATATAGTCTCCAAAGAGAGACATAGGGTAGTTCTTTTTAGTGAAGTCTGTACCTTCGCAAACTGGAGCACACTGCAAAGTTTGGCAAAACTCAATGGGAAAGTTAATACCACCTGTTTCGCGGTGACTGTGCAGGCAAACAGACAGTAGGAAGTAAAATCCTATAAGGACAACTGAATCCCTTTAAATTTATTCAGACGGCATACACGTAACCCGGATGCGTGTACACAGAGCCAGTCGCTTTCAAAATAGACATCTCTATGGAGAAACAAACAGCAGGTGGTAACGTAAGTTTCGCGTCACCTCTATACGTAGAGACTTTAACCACGTTTGCCATAGTTACACTGCGGTTGGCATGGCATATTTGCAGCATCATTCCGTCGCACGTCTAAATAATTATACAGTCGCAAAAAATAGAACACGCACATAACTTTCAATGGGAAGGAGGACACATGTCACCTACTAGCAAGCGAAACAGTTTCACATCACATTTGAAGTTTGTAGTTAGTTGTGCGACGGCAAACATCTAAGTCCGATAGAAAGGTTGGGTATTTTTTTTTTAATTAAGTTTGGTCAAAAATTCCTGCAAACTCAGGCCGATAACAGGTAGAACTTCAGTGCACTTGGAGCCTATTTTAATCTGCCCATAAAAGCGTCCCTTTGCGTGCACACATACTAACCGACGTAAGCCGCATTCACAAACCCCTACTACTTAAGTATAATTAAAATAAAAATCACTTCTTGCTGCGCCATCATCATATTAACTCGAAATCAGCGAGTTTTATGCCAGCACATCTCTCATGGGGGCGAGTCCTGTGATAAGAGGAGCTTCACTTAATTGAAATCACATGAAATCACCAACGAGTTACACCGGTTGCAACTTTCCCGCACGTTGCGGTGGGAAAATTTAATGAAAATTGCGAAAAATTAAAAGTTCCGCTCGGAACTTTTCTCTGTATGCATTTTTTCGTTTGTTCTATTCAGCCACCCGAATCAGGAGCGCCCAGGAAATACTCGTAGTTGCAATTCAAACCGTACAGACGTTGTACGTGTCAGTGTTACATGTGCGCCAGGAAAAGCACATTACTAACCATCCGGGGAACGAGCGCAACGAAGACTTATTCATTAAAGTTTGCGTTGCAATTGTCGTTGCTTGTAAATTGCACAAGGAAGTCTGTCGTTGCCAAGGGTATACACACAGGTAATAGGTACCCCTCCACAATCGGAATTGGAATTGTTTCAAAAATGAAATGAAGAAAGCAATAACGAGTGTAGTCCACTGTCATAATGGGAGGTGGTGGTGGATTTATGTGCAAGGACATCGTAATAGTTAATCGATTGCTTTTTTTCAGAATCAACACATAGGATGGGACTTTGTAATTTCCCATTTGTATTCGCAGTCGAAAGTGTTCGATATATATAAAATTGCTTATACCCGTTTAAATTACGGTATGAATATTTAAGAGGCGGCTCCTCCGTCGCCCACACTACACACAGACACAATATGTTCAGCGCCATTCAAGGGAAAAGCAATTTTCTAATCGGTTTTCTTTTTTTTCGTCCTTCGACTTCATATTTATTTCTTAAAATACCATTCGCCTTTTAAATTAAAGAAATCGTCGAGTATCCTTTTGCGGGGGGGGGCTGGCTGAGAACCCGAATTTATTTAGGTGCGGGTGCGGGTACGAGAGGTCATGAATACTAATATCGGAGCAATTCGAAAAAATCGTATTTCTTTTTATTGTTATGCTAATGGATTGTTTGGGGTGGGTCCTTACGATTTCATTACATTGGGTGCTGTTATGGGCTATTATCATTCTTAATCGATTTCGATTTATTTTATGATTATGGTAAGTATAGTTTTGAGAGTGTTTAGACGAGCTTTGACATCTCATTATTGCATATTGAATGGCGGGGAAAGGATTGCGTAAAATAAGCAATGAAATGCAGTTTTTCATTTCAAAAAAGGGAAGGAACTCCTTTAATTTATTTTTGCAAAGGTTTAAGAAGAAAGACAGTTTGCTTAAGTTAAGGATCATTTCCACAGTTCGAGGAAGGGTGATAAAAAAGCTGTCGTTTTTTTTCTTTTGAAAGAAATGAAATGAGTTTCAAACGTGGGTTTTACGAGCCGTTCCAAATTTGATGCCCAAAATAAAATGGATAAGTCTCACTTTCAACACATTTTTAAATAATTTCAAACTCCATTCAGCATCCATTCAATACATACACTCGTCGGCAAAAGTATTTTAACAGAAATGCCAGTCGCTCTTAAAGACGCATAACTTCTAAAAGCTATCATTTACACTTATCTAGATTTCACTGAGTGATTGCAAATGCTGTGGACTATCATAGCGTGTGTAAATGAAATCTAGTCCCATCTAGCCCCATCGCTGGACAGGTAAGACCTCTCTGTGATTTAAGTGCGATTTGACTGGCATAAGTATTTTGAAACAGTCAAATTTTGCAGTTTGTTATTCGAAATATATTCTAATCGTATGAGTTCAAAGTTATTATGATAGAATCATTGTGTACAGGTCCATCATTGACGTAATCATCAAAACATTCCGTACACTTTTTAAGTATTTATCATGAAATGAGGAGAATGAAACTTATATCATTCGAAAGGCACTGTGCCATAGATGTGCAGAAACAAAAAATCGTAGGTATATGTTGCCATTAAGACTGGTAAAATGAAGTTAAGAATTTCCCATACAAAATGCTTAGAGGTTAATCGAAAGTATTTTGTTGCCGTTCAATTTGTCGCCGTCATGTTTCCATAGTAACGAATTTAATCATCTTAGATTAGACCCTGTTGGAGAGTCTCATTAACCCATAAAGGTCTGCAATTTAATTACCCCTAAAAGTAAGCAATCATACAATCTTATTTCAGGGGCATTGCAGAGTTATCTGTGAGGTGTTACAATGGAAACGAACATTCATGTTGTGTCCTTTTCCAATTTTTTTTATAGCGGAATGTCATATGAATTAAGATTTAGCATATAAATAAATTAAAATAAATAATAAATAAATTATGTAAAAAACAAGTTGGCTTTCGTTACTTAATCTACAGACAAAATTTGTCGACCACGGGCGATACTTGTTTTGATTAAAATATTTGGAAAATGACAGAGAGTACGAGTGCGATACCTATTTTTGTTAAAAAATAAGTGAATAATTTAATTTATCGAGTCTAATCAAAAATATACAAATCAATAAGCAAAAAGAATAAACTCTGTAAAAAATGTACCTCGCACTGTTAAAGAACGAAAAAGTTATACCAAGAAAGGTAGAGATATTTTGAGGGACTTTATTATAAATGCAGGTTTAACTCCCAAAAATCTCGAGGCTAAAATGAAAAATAGATGCTGAAAACTCAGCTAGCGAGATGACAATTTCGAGGCATTTTTTTGAATTTTATTTAAGAACATATTCTGCAAGGAAAGAACCGTTAACTCACGAAAACAAAATCAAGCGGCTTCAATTCGCGCAATAGTATAAAAGTAAACTAGTTAGCTTCTGGAGTCAAGTTTTATGGACGAACATAAACTATTTTGAGTTGCATGGATCATGGAAACAAACACTTTGTCGAATGGCGAAAATAGCTCCTCAGAAACACACATCAGTCGTTCAGAACAGAAAGCCTGTCGGCGCGTGGGTCGGTAATGTTCAGGGGTTGTATCTCGTCCAACGGACTTGTAGATTTGGTTCCAAACGCTTAAAAAATTAACCAGCACAAAATGCCTTAAATAATCTTGCATTCACATCTGGTGATATGCTTATCCTGCTGTTATTTATTCTCCAACAAAATAACTCTCCTTGCCAGAAAACCCGAAGGATGGTGTAACTTTTGCGGCACATTGAACTAGAAACGCACAACTGGCCACGCCAAAGTCCAGAATACATTCCGTTGAAAATGTATGAGTTTACATTAAAGAAAAAAGAATTGTTTCTCTAACTCGGAGCAGAGAGGAGCCGATTTTTGTTGACGATTTGGGTTGACGTTACTGCAAAAATACTGCAAAAACTCATTGAAATGGTTTCAATACCATTGCAAAAAGTTATTGATGCTAGGGAGCATGTACTGTCGTTACTAAATAATTTAATTTTGTTCATATTGTATTTATTTTAAGAAAAACTTATCTGTCAAATTAAAAAGCTACTTTTATTCATTTTAATTAATTTAAATGAATATAATTAAAAATAAAAAATGAAGTATGTTCACTTGTTTATGAGGTAAACAGGCCATGCATTTATTTTTTCAGCTCTTACTAGAATTTAAAAAAAATTAACTTTTGATCTTGTCCTAAGAATATATCAAAAAATGTGTAAAGAAAAAATAAAAAAATCTTCTTTAAACTTAAAGAGATAAATTATTAAAATCGACTGCCTAATTACATTTTTTTTAACGACGAAAGAATCCTGATTTTTTACTTAAAAGGTTTCAAAATCCCGCTTTCCACAAAAAAAAACCTTCCATGGGGTAAGCGAGACCTCAAAAATCAATTATGTACAAATTTTAGGCACCCCGCCTACCATACTCCTATTTTCCATCGGAAGAGAAGATTACCATGCTCAAGTATGACCACTTTAATTACCGCCACGCCTTTCAATTAAATTCAAATAACACACAGCGATATGCCAGCAATTATCTCCAAGCTGTTGTTTTTTTCAACTTTTTTTCCTGTTTTTGTTTGAACACAAAAATTAAGGATCCTTCCGCCATTGCCTGATGATGATTTACAAAAGTTTTTAAAATAAAACGTAGAGACTGGATGAAGGTTAAAAAATAAAAACAAATCGATTTCTTTTTTTTTCCTTTTTGTTTACCGGAGGAAAAGGAACCAATGAAATCAGGACACTCAAAGTTTTTTTGTTTTCCCCTAAAATTTTTTACTGGCGTTGTTTACGTGTGCATGGCGTAAAGTAGGTTAATGGGATAATGAGAGAAAGACGATGCGAAGTTTGGTCTTCAGGTATCTATTAGTTGAAGACCTTTTATTTAGTGGACGACTTTTTGGGGTGACATGCATTCTTCCTTTCTACAAAACATGTCCTTTCATTAGCTCCACATTGCTGGAAACTCAGCTTTGAAACAACTCCATAATCGGTACGACAAAAACCCATTTATAAAATGATTTCTAGGGGTCTCTCTGGAATAGCATTCAGTGCTGCAGACGACCTTCGAGTGGATACCTTTCTACAACCTTCAAAAACTTGTTCTACAGTAGCTCTCTCCAGAGTCTGCATTTCCCAAGGCTTTTTGCAGAATTTCCAGTGAATTTTCCATCAACTATCCAGAGGGAGAATGCGAAGAAAAGCTCACTCTCCCACCTCCAACCTCTCTAATGATAACCGACAGGGTGTGGAGCACACAGAAAACTTCCACACTTAAGAAACACTTGCCAATAAAAAGATAGGTATTATAAAGTCCTATCTATCTGCAGCTAAAATGTTTTCAACTTTCCTCACTCATAAGAGGGATAAAAAAAATCATTTTAACAACCTTCCAACCAATCGACTGACCTTTGATGGAATTGAAAAGTTTTATCCTTACTTCTTTATATTTCTTTGATGCGGTTTATTATCCATAGGGACGAGAAATATAAATCACAAGATAAATCCTTTTCAAGTATCACAACCTCAAAGTGGCAAAAAGTGTATTTCGTTGTTTTTTTTGCCTTTTTTGCGACGAACAAGACCGACAAATCAGAAAAAAATCAGCCGAAAATTCCTCAACGAAGTAATAAAAAGAGTATCTCTTCGGTATGCGGGTTTATGTGAATCCTTTTGATAAGCCATAGCCATGGCGGTGTCAGTGCCACCATTAATAATGCATAAACAAGAAAGTGTGTGTGCTCCTGGCAATGGCATTAAAAGGGACTTAAAACAGAAATGGTGCAGAAAAATCACATAATTGGATGTACATTTGAAAGTAATGCATATCCGAGTTAACCACAATCGAGTCTAAATTCACTTTGCCTTTCTGTCTTTTACTGATGTAAAATGCTTTTTTTTTGATCCAAAGTTTTGTTCGAGAAGGTTGGTTGTTGGTTTTCTTTTTTTGACAGGAAGCAAATGATGACATCGATGATGGCGTTAGCCTACTCTTTCACAGAACTGTGGGCCTCCACCTTTAGTTACAGTAGGTATCGTGGAGGAGGCAAATATTGCTGTGCTACAGATCGAAAACAAGAGTGGTCCAAGGTGGCTACCTTGAGGCACCCGTACTCATGGTTTTGATTGCATTTTTTCGAGTTTATTTTAAGCTCCTTTCCAAACACGTTTCAGCTATCTCTTCTCAGGACATTTCTATCCATCTTTCTGTAAAATTTGTGCGATTATCCTGCCAGTTGCACCCGTTGACGTATTCATTCATCCAGAAATGGGCCTCATTGCTGAAGATGACTTTACGTTGAAAATTAGGATCAGTCTCCAACAGCTTTTGATAAAACAATGCCTAGTCCGTCCATAGTGATTTGGCAAAACAGACTGAATAAATGACAGCCAGTTTGAAAGATGTAACTATCGACTGTCAAAGTTCGAAAGCCTCTATTGAAAAACCCTGTATTCCTGCGGTTTGACTGAATAAATGACAGCCCATTTGACAGATGAAGTTTCAACAATATGGCCGCTATCAACAACTGTCAAAAAAGGGAAGATCTCTTAGGCAGTCTAACTCCTTGTGCACACAATTACCTCATGAAACCGAACACCAAAGTACATGAGGATATTTTCCAAACAATTCTCAGACATTTTTCTTCAAATTTCTCCATCCTCTTGAGTATTGGTTATAAGCGAATTCATAATCCCGAACCAACATCACCTACGCGTGCAAGGACACAAATGATATTCGATTCAATATTATGTACCTACTCGCATTTCCATTCGCATACGCAACCCATCAAGTCATATGATAGAACCACGTCCCATGCTCAAGGAGTTGGAAATTAATTTTATTATTCCTATGACATTGCCATGTGTCTTATAATGTAGGTGGCATGTCACCAGCCAACCGGGAATCAACAAAAATAAACAATTTCCCTACAGCACCCACTGCTTCCAACTGTCACTGAGCAAAATCTCATTTATACATTATTCATAAAAAGAAATAACCCCCCCACCTCCAGTTGGGAGAATAAAGACGAACGACAAAAACCGAAAAAGAAATGGAAAGGAAGACGACAAATGTCCTTTCGTTCTATGCATTGTCTGTCTATCAAAAGGATATCAAATAGCAACAAACACCGGGGCGCTTGGAAATTTAAGGAGAGCAAAATAAAAACAACTTCACCCTGATTCGGTGTCGGTCGTGTACCGTACTCTTATCGAGCTTGTATCTCTCCATACCCCTATGCTGGATGTTTCGACGGCTAGGCTATACCGCTCGAACCGGGAAGGATGTTCCTCCTCTTGCGCAGAGGATATTGTGCTCATGTCTATTCTATTCGAGAAGTTGTTGTTCTTCTTCTTCATTTGTTGTTGTTGTTTGCGCCTCGCTGTGAAGCCTCCTACAAGCTGCGACCTCCCTCCACCGCTTTGTTTCTAGTTCCGAGTTGTTCTTCTATTTTTGTTCTCCTTACCCTATTCTGTTTTCGTTTTGTTTTTCCAATGCGGTATCCTGTTAGTTGTTCATAGACAAAAAGTCGCTTCCTTTTTTTTTAGATATTCTTAGTTGAATACGAACCAAGGTAAGGATTAAGTATGCAAATGATTATGTTGGGGTGAATCCTTTTTTTCGCCTCCGTTGGCCGCCGCAAAATGCACACCTACACAAAATGGGAAGGGGGGAATTTACCGGCAAAATGACGGGGGCGAGTTCTTTTTATTTTCCCATTTTGACTGATCGAATGAATTGTACTTTGTCCTGAATAATGGATACCTAGGAGCTAGGAGTACCATTGCACACTCTCACCGTGATGGACAATGGTAGAGAGATGCTTATTTCAATTTCGTTTGGAAGGCGACGCGTTTCAATTCAACTGACAGTTATTAAAATAACCCTGTCACAGTGGGTAGGTTAGGGTATTTTTATATCCGCAAGGACTATTGAAAAGGAGTGCACATTTTCTCATATTACAAGCAGTTCCCTGCGGCACTGGAAATGGTATATCATTGGAAGTTTCTCTGCAGAGACTATTCGAACGTCGTAGGTCTAGGTATGGTGGATCGTAGTTTTATAGAAAGTGGTAAACTTGAATATTTTAAATTAAAAAAAAAAACTATTATAGAGAAATAAATATCAAACATACCAATTGTGTTCTTGTGAGCTCACACTCGCCATTCTGTAATTAGTAAGAGGATTTTTTTTGTTAAAACAATTAAAAGTAGGCAAGGTTTGGAAAATTTTAAAACTTAAATTACTAAAAAGGACATTAGGGCCGTACTTTTTTGAAAGAGACGTTCGTGAGCGTATCACCATAAATAGGGAGCACTGCAGAACGATGCTAACTTTTGGCCCAAATTGAAAGATATGGAGGTAGACGACATGTGGTTCCAGAAGGACTAGGCTATGAACATTATATTTGAGGCTATGGTAATCTCTTGCAGACGTGACATGAATTGGCCACGAAGATAGTGCGATTTGACATCGCTAGAATTTTTATTGTGGAATTTTTTTAAGTCCCAGGTCTATGCCCAACATAGTCCGCTCAAATTCAGCCAGATCTATGCGGAAGAGTTATAAAAAATAGGACTGCTCGGATTCGTGCGACTGTGAAAAGCTGCGGCGGAATTTGAATGAAGATTCCATTGAAAAAATAATGGCAAACATGGACCTTTCAAATAACAAAAAAGAATTACCAAAATACCTCACACACAGCTTGTTTTATTCCATTTAACAACGGGCCGTCCTTTTTGAATAACGCTGCCTTAATAGGCTACAGGCGTTTGTCGTACCGATTGCGGGGGTATTTTAAAGCCGATTTTTAGGAAATAAGGACGAAAGAGGTATAGCTTTCGATCAACGTTTTTGAACTTGAGACCTTCAACCTGCTGCTTTCAAAAGGCTTTCTTATTATCGCAACTGAAAAACGTAGTTTCGATGCGTTACACGAGTTCTGTTCCCTAATGGCAATGCATTCGAAAACATTTGTCATATTTTTTTCCCTTACGCAGAAATTTGGTAGAAGGGAATAGACCTACAGAGTCTTCTCTTGTTGTTCTAAAAAAAAACCTCTTTCCTTTTGGTGAGATGTCATTTTCAAATCTGACAGCAGAGTCAAAGTACAAAGTTTGTCTGCATCTGCACTGCAAAAAGTTGCACGGACCGCAGACTTTCAGAAAGATGTAAGCTCAATTGACATAAGTTGAATCGCATCACCCAAACTTAAATAAAATTTTGATAAAATTATTTTTGACCTTGTTTGAGCAGAGAGCGCTCTTTTTGACCACGCTGAACTTGACGAGTTTAAGATGCCAAAAGCAGACTAGGTCTGTGTAAAAGATCACCTCTGGTAGATGGTATCATGGACAAAGTCGGCTTTGAAATTGATTACAGATGGTGAGTGTATATGGACCTGCACTTTTTGGGTGTCGTTTTTAGGTGAAGACCGAGTTTTCTGGATCAGTTTCAAGCATTCGCTTTAAATGACAAATAGGGTCTTGTAAGTATCCCTGGGAGGACTGCGATTTTTCTATAAATGGAGGGGGTCATTTAAGAGGGTTTCCATTGCTTTTGGTGATCAGGCAGACAATGCTATTCGTCTAATCAAATGTTAATAATTACTGCACAAAGTAGAATTTTTCAAATCAGCTCTCAGCTCAAACTGAAAATATTTCAAGTACAAGCCTTATCAAAATCAGCAACTCCAAACAGCTGGGCGGATAAACCATCACCCAGAGCATTGCCATCGCTTCGATTTAATCAGTTGGATTGAAGTTTTGGCTACCGTTTGCAGATTAATACCTCATTCTTAGCACCGACTTCGATTTTACTACAGGGTGGGCCATCATTTATTGCAGTATTTGACATTTATCAAACAATTGACTTTAGTAGATATGTTTTTGAAACGTCACTTCAGTACAATTTTAACCATGGATTGCTAATCATTCGAAACCTTTCAGAGTTGTGTTAACCGAACATGCATATTGTAGAAAATATCATGGCCAACAAGCACCGTCTGACAGCACTATTCGTTGCTTGGTGTCGAATTTTGTTATTCACGGGATAGTGAGAGATCTTTGACATGCCGGCCATCAACTCCCAAGTCGTTCCAGCTGACTGTTTGAAGCGGTAAGAGAGAGAGAGAGTGATGGCAAGAATCCACATGTGATATATCGTCAACATTTTGGTGTCGGTGGGACCACTTTGCGCCGCATTTTGCATGATGATTTGCTTTGGCATTTGTTTCCATAAAAAGTGCAATTGACATTAAGAATATTTCACTTGTCACTTGGAATAAGGCCAAAAAGTCGCTCGAATGGCTGACAATGAGACAAATTTTTGAAATATCCTCAGATTTGACCCCTGCGGACTTAATTTTTTGGAGTTATTTGAAAATAAGTGGGTACGCCAGCCAGCTTTAGACTGTTGACGAGCTAATGGCTAACATTCGCACCGAAATGCTCGAAGAAGTTTGTTTCGGTTAATAGAGGCGGCCACATTTTATTGATGTTATCTATATTCAAAAATTAGTAAAACTAAATTTTAGAGGACCTAATTAAATAAAATTAAATAAAAACTCGCACAAAACTAATAGTTGTAAGAAGCTAGGCCTAGGGTCACACAGACCTGTTGCGCCAACTATTTATTTATTTATTTATTAAATTAAAAAAAAATACCTCATATGATTGAAATCAGTTGAATTTATGTTTTTAAATTATTTAACAATCAAAAAGTGACATAAAAGATGGCGCACCCGTTATAGGTACGTGGCCATATTTTTTTAATTATATTTTTTAATTTCAAATAATGAACAATAGAAAAAGTAACAAATTTCATTAAACCCAATTTAAAATTATTATTTTTTTTATTTCTTTTGATAAATGGGTAAGCAAATTTAAATAAAATACATTTTAAGCACAAGTTAGCATTTTATTTACAACATTTTATTTTTCTTAATAATTATGTAGGCAATGCTTTTAAGAATTTAAATAAAATACAGAAGAAGTAATGATAAATAACTTCTAAAAAGGACATTGTCCTAAAATACATAACTTTTCATTATTAGAACAGACTAGGCTTATAGCTTCTCAATAGGACCATTTAGATAAAACTGTCTGAGCCCCTCCAAATCGTCTCAACAAAATTAAAACTCAGTCACAGCAATGACAAACCACATATTTAGTACTCATATAGGCGCGGATCTGCAAAATGACATAGGATGTTTTTTTTCCGGCGGACCAGTAAAGCTCGATGGTTAGTAAAAAACTTAGCGCCTATTGAGGCAGTTCGGCAGAATATTGATCAAGCAAACCACCGAGTCAGAAATGTAGACTGCTGCTAAAACAGCGCACGAGACGCCAAGGCTTACTTTAACTATTGAAGCAACAAACTTTGAAAAATACTACACGTGTCAAGTTGTAAGCACCCAACCGATGGTCCTCTCTACCTGGCACAAATTAAATAGGTACCCTTTGCTAATCTAGAAGAAAGGGAAGTAGCTGTATATTGGGACGCCAAAGTACCTACTCCATTGGAAGCTTAAAATTCATCCAGAAATTTCTACCAATCATTTAAATCAGGATCAGATACCGTACTGTAACAATTCCATCCGACTTCCTTTAAGACGTACCAACAGTAGGTACAACTGTAGGGCATTTACAAATTTAAATAAATTTGCCATCGGCTTCAAAGTTCACAAGTACACAAGTATCCATACCTGGAGTGAAATAATTCAAAATCCTCTTAAGTGCCTTCGCATTGAATTCAAAAATAAAAAATAAAAAATACTACATAAGGACTACCCCAAAGCAAAAATAAGGCAAAGAATAATCTAATCGCATGATTCCCATTCCGAGAAAGAAAAGAAAAATTAAATGTCTCCTAACTGTCATTGCCGAAAAAAAACTTGCTCAATTGCCAATTGTCATGAAATACATCCCAACAAGTTGTAAACTTCAGAAATATAGCCCAAAAGGAAATGGAAATATACGTAGATACATATGTATATATCAACTACCCAAAGGCACAATATTTTCTTCTTAAACACAAATCACTTTGCATTAATATCGCTTTTGGTCCTTTGTAAAAAAGAAACAGAAAAAAGAGAAACTGTTCACTGTTCTGTTCATAACAATATCCGCCCCTGAATGTCTTAAATTAATTAAAGTCATTGAAATTTATGGCTCCCCTCGAAAGACAGCGCCATCACAACATACATCTATTTCAGTTTAACCTAAGGCAGTACTTAGAACGAGGCGGCGAGAAGGAGAACTCGAACTCGGTGTCACTGAATAATATACAAATACATGTCTCTGGGTATAAACATTTTTAACAAGGATCCGCACTACACAATATACGGGAACGGGCAACGCACACTCAAACAAAATTTAATATTTGCTTTCATGCTTCATCCACATTGACGACCGACCGACCGTCGACAAGGACATATACGCAGGTACGAGGGTGGATGGATGTGGCTCTGGCTAGGTATATGACTAGGCAGGTTCATTTTGCCAACTTCATGTCGATATTTTACGTTCCACCCGCCGCAATCTCCACGTAACCTGTATGTGCCCGGAATTTGTGCCGCACAATGTTCGAGCTCATTTCAGTCAAACTCTATTTTCAAGGACGAATTTGAATTTTCTTCCGTTTTCTTTATTTTATTTATTTTTTTTTTAAGTTCTCTGTCGATGTCACGGCGACACGGGGGAAATTTATGAAAATGATATGCGTATGAAAATGGATGACTTTTAGATTGTCTTGATGGTGGAGTTTGTTTATATCGCCGCGTACAGTATGCAAGGATGAATGGAGACGCTTGCCGCCGGCCAAATAGGGCTTTGACATAAGCAAATTTCTGTCCTTGTAATAAAAATGCAAACAAATATTAAAGAATCTTTTTTGTTGACTGTGTTGCACGGGTTTATCCGTGCGCTCGTCCTTTGCGGGGATATTATTTATTTAAAGCGCGCAACTTTATGACTGATTTTCAATACCGGCGGTGGAAATATTTGTGCATATTTGCCACCGTTCCAAACGAGAGTATGTCGTAAAATGATGAGATTGACATAAACGTGTTACGAGAGTGTGTGCCACCGTGTGCCGGTGTTGAGGCTTTCCGGATTTAAGTGCAAGGCAAACCGCACGAGAGGAAAAAAAACCCAAAATAAAAATCCTGACATGTTTTCCGAGGGATAAAAGGAATAAGGAGATGGTATATTAAAATGAAGGGTGGAACTGGCGCACGTACGTCGTACATGCAGATATGTGTACCTGTATGGTTCATGAGACTTTTATGCTATACCTGTAATAAAGGTGATGTTGTTTTCTGTGTCATGTAATATGTACAAGTTGACGAAGGTAAGTCGCTTCTCCTTTGGTCACTTTTGAGATGGTGTGGTGCTTGAATGGGAATAAAATATCAATTTCATGTCGCATGATGGATCCTTGTGTTTAGTTGGACGGTTTTTATATTGGACTAGCAGTCGGTGGAGTATTTTTTATTGATCCCCCTCATATGCTGCCGTCACATAAATCTGGAGAATATTTTAGCTTATTGCCCCTCAAAAGGGGGTTTAAAAAAAAGACGCTTGGCGAAAGATTAGTAGGTTCCCGATTAAGGATTTTTGCAAAATTTGTGAGGCCCCCCTTAGAGGGAACTATTTCTAAAATTCTAATTAAGCGGTTGCACTTCTTCATCATAAAAGTCGTAGGGCGCTAATCCTGACTGCCCCTTAAAAGGGGGGCTAAAATCGTAATCTGCTGAAATATTTGTCAGCGAACAAACGGCGTTGTGTATGGTCAATAACTTTGAGCTGCTGAGTCTGTTGGATCTTGTACTGGTGTAGGCCCAAGTCCCGACGCGAAATTCGTCAAGTTGAAGTCTTCAAAAGGCCGACTTCTGGTGCGCAGCGAGGAGTCGACTGCCTCGGGTTCTCCTGGACACTTTCACGAACCACGTTCACGAACGATCTAGCAATATTTTGACGTATGGGGTGTTGACTGATTTTTTACAGAACCAGCTGTCTTGAATTTGGCCACCTACCGTTTGCGAGTCGACTTTGACAACGCGCAACGTTTCCACTGACGAACACTCATTTTAACAGCAACATTTTAGCATTTTGGACGTGCTGCTCATTCGTATAACTCGCCGCGGTGACTTGGCATCACTGATTAAATAAAAAAACACCAGATTAGACAGACGCCACCAAAACAGACTGCCAAAATCGACCCGTCCCAATTGAAGAAAGCTTCTCTGAAGGTTGCAAATACTTTTTAAGCTCAAATTGGAATGGAAAATAGAAGATCTGTCACCTTAACTATTTGCCGAAAAGTTATTCAACATAAACTACTATGTTGGATGGCACAACCCTTCACTCATTTACCCTAAAAGGTATTATAAATATCTCCAAAGGAAACTCCCCGCACGTACCTAGCAACCATCGTTAACATACTCCGCATAACATAATCGTTAATCAAGAAGTACTAAAGAAGCTTTCGCAGCCCCCTTTAACCCATCTCTACCGCAGGCTATTGCAAATAAATAGTTAAACAACACATATAGAGAAAATCAAATTCTCCCCCTCACGGATATGGCCAATAAGTACGCATCTCCTTCGCCCCTTCTCAAATACATCGAACAAACCGAAACCATTCAAAATAATTACACAAAACTGAGCCTTAACCATTGACCCGTATATGTTAACCAGTGTTTAAGAAACGCAAGAAAACCATCCAAACTCTCTGTTCCACTTCATTCCATAACTAATTCCATGTTTGCCAAGACCTTTCACCCCATAAGCCGTAGATGACCACCGTCAACATCGTCGTCGTCACACTGGCCCTTATAACAATGGCAAATGGCAAATGGCGAAACCCACGAAGGTGGGGTGGAAAAACAAAAGCCCAGTATAGTCCTTTATTTCACGTTCCATCAGATGTCCGCCCATCTAAGAAATATCCTTAGTCATTTCTTTTATGGAAGCCGAATGGTGAATATACGCACACACATAGCAGAGGAGGAGGAGACACAAACTGGCCCAGTCGCAGGTTATTAGGCTCGTAAAACCTGGCCCATCATCATCATCAAGAAGGCAATCGACATACTTCAATGAGCTTGCCATACTATTAGCTGAGTTGAGTCAAGTTTTGCTGATACACATATATACAGCCACACTGAAGATCCTTGGTATAATTTTGTTGCCTGCCAACTGTTTATAAGTAGGTGGGATAGAAGACGTAGGGTTATGTGTGACAGATATTTGGAATCATCAACCCTTAGTACCTGCAAGGCAGGGAAAAGTAGTGCGGTAACTTCAAGTCCTAAATAAAGAGGCTATAACCTTTTCGGTTAGCGTTAGATGGAGGACAAGTCGAATGGAAGTATTTCCTCGTCCATCATTGCTGTCAAGGGGGATAGTGTTTGGTGTATCTTAAGTGGAATTGTCTTCCATTTAAGACTGTTGTTGAGACTTTCGACATTCACTTGGTTTGCTGGAAATGTAAGAGGATTGAGTTTCCGAAATGAAGCGACATTTTAAAGACAGAAGAAGGACGATTTTTTTTAAACAAAGCCCCCTACTAACAATTTTGAATTAATTGTCACTTTGTATGCAAATCAAAACTTCCGAATTACAACTAATTCACAGGACAATCAATCCCTTTATACCCAACAATTGACAAGATTTGCCGCTCCCATGGAAAAATGTAACAAAAATATAACTTCTACATGGCACAATTTCGTTTTAGCACAGCAGAGAAAGGATAGGGCTTCTTTTTCCTTGTTTAACAGCTGGTTGGGTCTTTTTTTAAATGAACCTTTTTGTAAAGGGAGTTTTGGCTATGGGGGAATAAGAAAAAATTAGATGGTTTCATTCCAAAGACGCGGCATGGTATGAAGACGACCCAAGGTGTACCGAAAGTTAGAAGGACTTAAGAAGATAATAGCGGTCGTTTGTTGCAGTGAACAAGTGGATAGTCCGTTGAACTTCTAAGCGAGAGTTTTTATGCTCAACCCCCGAAAAATACAAAGAATGTTTTTTACCAGAGCCCGACTTTTGTAACAAGATATTATTGCAAAAAATTGTCGGCGCAATAGGTCCATGTAGGACCCTTGGGCTAATTTATTACAACCATCTCTTTATGGTGTTTCAGATTTTTTGGAAGGGATCGAAAATTTTAACCCGAGTCCGATCGGTTGATTTTATTTCTTCTCAGAAAATCTTTTCTCTCGCATGTTTGATAAGACATTACATACTTTTCGGTGGAGTGGAAAAACCATATCCGTTGATCAAGTCAGAAAACCTCTCCTTAAGTAGTCAAGCAAACAAACAAACCACTTAAAAAATACTCTAAACATTATTGACTCTAAAATTCAAACACATTTCAATAATAGGCCTGTTCCCTTACTTTTTTGACCAAATTTGGAAAATGTCAGATATACAAAAAAAGGAAATAATAACCAAAAACTACAGGAACGAAAGTTTTGCATGACCTTTGTTATAAACATACTATGTGAGAGAGAAAAATAATATTCAAACGTCAGTGGGTTTAAAAAATTTACCAGTTTGCAGACGTTGAAAAACACTCGGATTCAGGTTAATATTTATTTTTTTTGCGGATTTATCCATTTTAAATAACAAAATTCAGCACTTAACAAAGCAAAGGAAAATAAACTGCCAATTCAAATTGACTTTTGAGAGATTTGACAGCAGAAGTCAGTTGTAACAAACTAGTCCAAAGAAATTTCTTTGGCTATTATTTTTATGAAGGAGAAATATTTTGTTCTCTCTTTGTGGCTCTCTTCTACCCAACTTTTGCGTAAAGGAACGAAGTTTGACTAAATTTGACTAATGTTTTCGAATTCATTATCGTTAGGGAACATATCTAATAAGATTTTAAGAAATCAAGAAATAGCGCGACCTATCTGGTTTCATTTAAACCTCTGAATAAAGTGTTGAATATTAAGTTAAACGGGTCGAGCAGTTTTAGAACCTTGTGGTTTTTTTTATATAGACTATGAAAGGTTCAACGAATAGCCCTCCATTGCTTTCAATGATAAAGTTTATAGCTCTACACGGTTGTACTTATCTATTAAGAAACTTTTTTTTCTTAAAGAGTTTACGGTACTAAAAATTCGAAAAATAAGATTTTAAGTAAAAAATGGATATCTTTTAATTTTTACAAAATCTAAAAAAAAAAGTTTTCAGTGAATAGGTATCCGGTATAGCTTGGGAGCAAAATTCACAAACGTTCCCTAAAACAGGACTCAATATTTGAATTTTTTTAGCCCTATTTGGGAAATTCATTGTGCTGAAAATCTTTGAAAAGTATTCTTGGTTACAAGATTAAGAGTCAAAAATATATTCTTCTACGCTGCTTTAAAAGTCTGTAAGCATGAGTCTTTAAAAGAAGACAGTAAACGAAATAGGATTCTAGTAAGCGGGTCTGTCGATTTGCACATGATTCAGTAATTCAGTTCAAATGAACCATGGGTACCGAGTTTTATTTTATTTATTTTTCCTTAATCTGTCTACAATGGAACTTTAAGAAAGCTTTAATCAAATATGTAAACTTAACGCTATGAAGAACCCAGATATAATGGACGAGGAATATTTTTGCATTTTACTTTGAAGTCCATGTCGGTGAAATATGTTTCCCCACAAAGTGCTTTTAAAACTGAGTAGGTAAGCTATCTCTAGGAGAAGACCCATATTACCTAGGGTAAAATAAGAAAAGCCGTTTCACATTTAAGACACTTTTTAAAAGTAAGTTCTTTCTTATAGCTTTGAGCAAAAAATGAGTACGCTATCCTATTCCAAACACCATCATCACCACATTCATGAATTTTTGGTCAAAACCTTCAAGTCGTTCGCAAGTAAATAGGCTATCCATTCGACAAAAACAGATAGGTAACCCATAAATGCGTTCTTGAGCTACTTTACCATGTGAACTGTGTACGTACCATAGTAGAAGTGATTTATGGATGTTCCAAAGATTTTTTTCATGAGTTTTAATCCACTGAACTTGACTTATATATATGGGGCGCACAGGGTTCTGTTTTACCCACCAATAGGAGCAAAAAATTACAGCATTTACTGATGACACGGTCCTTTTGAGTTCTTATGAACAAAAGTCACTGGAATTCTGATCTAAACTATTGTCATGAAATTTTAAGGACTGTAGTGACGTTCGGTGTAATTTTCTTACACTTATACATCGGGTTATGTTAAAAAAAATACATCGATGCTTTAAGGCAAAAATACATTTGTGATATTTGCATGGGAAGGCGTCTGAATTTCAGAAGAAAATATTTTCAAACCTATGAATGGGTTGATCGATATATTAGGGAGAAGATGCCTTAAGATAACAAGTTGTCATATTTTTAAACGAACTTTTTACATAGAACCTCAGAATGAGGATATAAAACAATCAGGGCTCCCGGTAGAGCCCCGAATTTTATTTATTGAGGTTGGTAAAAGATGAACACAGTATTGCTAAACTAGAATGTCCCACTTAGTCGGAGCCCCACTAAAAACTACTTACATTTACATGGGCTTCCGGTAGAGCCCCCAATTCAATCAGTTCCATAATATGGTCAATATTTCTTGAAGTGGGGAGTAGATTAAAAGTTTTTACATACAATTACCAAAACCAAACGCAACACTTGTACCTAGTTAGCGTCCTACTATACAACTCTTTACAATACCTCGAAATCCTACAAAAAGTCTTATAAATAAAAGAAAATTCTGCACGAGCTATCCTCGCATAGAAACTAACTTTGGGACCCTTGGTTTCAGTACAAAATTACAGCATAATGCTTGCAGTAGGTACAAGTGCATTTTAGCCGAAAATGTAGAAAGGTATCTATTACAGAAAACTACAAGTCCAAGGTTTAGGTTAAAAAAATAAATACTTACAGATATTTGGCACAACAGGTCCATGTAGGACCCTTGGTCTGGCTCCTCGCAACCGTTTTGTGTGAGTTTTTCATTTTTTGTACGAATGGAAAGGTTCTACAATCTTATGGCGAGTCCAAATAGTTAATTGAAAAGCTCTTTCATGACAGTTTGTCAGACCTACGCGAGGTTTGGCGCAGTGGAAAAAATCTTAAACTGAAATCGAACATGGGACCCCTCCCTTAGTAGTCCAACACACTAACCACCAAGACCCTGCGCATTTAAGGTATTAAACATTTTAAGAGAGGTATTGAAACTTGACGTATAATTCATAATTTGCCTGGCTGAACCTCTACTCTAAGTATCCAACTCATTCTAATAACCCGCAAGAAGAAAAATGTGGAAAGCGCCAAAGAATTGAAAGGACAAGATTGTCATGTCCAAAATAGGAGACTCTCCCCCAACAGTTCGAATTAAAATCATAAAAACCCACCCATCGTCCAACCCCGTCCAAGTACTACGACATCATTGTTATTATGTAGTATATCCCATAAAAAAAATGGCAAACCAAATCGCAAGGATAATGAAACGCCCTACGAAGAAGACCCACAATAAATTTCCAGATTGCAAAGGTCAACACGTAACGCGTCGTCCCCACTCAACATCTGCCTCATCAAAAGGTCTACAAAATCAAAACCCCTGACTGCGGGGTAGTAAACCAATTCGATTACAAGAAATGATAGCCCGGCCATGTGTTCCGTGCACAAAATTTCCACCACCCTCAAAGCAAAAAAAAAGATACCACAAACCGCTGCGGTCAGGTGCGATTAATAGCTCCAAGGATGACATTTAATATTAGACTCGACATCAAAGTCCCCGAAAAGGGTTAAAAACTTGCCGCAGAAAAGCCTTGCCAAACGTCCTTCGTTCTACACGCAATCCAAAAAAGGATACCCCTCTATGGCAAATTTAATTTGTTTATTTTCCGATGAATCACTGTCGTTGTCCTTTTTCTGTTACACGAGATCCAAATTAAAAAGAAAAGAAAAAACACCTACGCTTTTTTTGTAAAAAAAAAACAACAACAAAATAAAAAATGGAAATTTATCCAAAGGAAATAAATTACTAAGTTGCTGGTGGCTGGCGGTACGAACCTTTTTATCCCTCGCAACCGTATGGCGAATGTAATCCTCGAAATTTTCGTCTCCAGATGAATGTCCGCCGCTCTCTGGGTTAATCCTTTTTTTTTGAAGATGAGAAATATACAAAAATAACAAAACAGAAAACGAAACGAAAATCGAATAAAAAGAAACTGTGAAATCCTTGCGGCAATTAGTATCCTTTTCTTTGGAATGTATTTTATTTTTCTTCCACTGTAATATTCTCCAATGACTTTTGTACGGGAGAATTAATTAATTTTTATTTCTTTTTAATTACTTTCACTATACACATTATCCTTTTGATTTTTTTTCTCTAACAGGATAAAAACGCACGTATATCTGCTATTTCCTTACACTCAATTAGGACAATAATTATCCTTACACTCGAAACGGGGGGTGGTTTCAACTGGGGGGTGGGCTTGGGTGGCAAAGGAGTATTCTACATTGCGACGAAAGATAACACTAAAATTGTCCTCCACCCGCATAGGGAGGCATATGTATATATGTAGGTAGGTGTGAGTGTGAGTTTTTGCGGCGATGTATGTGAACTTAAGACGATGTGGCAAGAACCACTGCCGCAGGGACTCTCAGCACATTATGTAAGTAATAATGTGCGAGATATTTTCTCATGCAAGTCAGTCCTGCCCTCACAAGTCAGGTGTCATTCCTTTGCTTAAGCCTGATAAAATTGGTGAAGATGCTTCCTTAACACACAAACACGCATTATCCTTTATTTTGTCACCGTGTAATTGAACTGGCATCGAACGCCTTCACAGACGCAAACAAAAATAAACCAACTCGCGACGACGACACGTAGTGCTGTGCGGAACACAAAATACCAACGTCTTTACGTACGGAACGTCTCCGGGAGACTGAATATTTTCCATCGGCCGTAGTGTGGTAACATAAATGGAGTGCCCCATACACCAGCCCAGCTGTAGCAGCAGTTAGACCGTTGGTTTTATAATATTTCCAAAGAGCATCCATCCATTACTGGAATGGAAATGCGTGGTTCTATGTTTTTGAATGGGGGTGGTGTGTCTCTCTTTGGGGCCGTAGATTTTTGGAGAGTTTCCTTGGACAATGTCATCATTTCCCAGGCAATTTGTTCTAATTCGGCATTAGAATGGAGCTGGGAAAGTGGGAAGTCTGTCTGGCTCTGGAGAAAGGGGTGAAATTCCAATGAGAATTATTCTCATTTCTCTGAATCCACCAACTGACAACTGAGAGAGAAATGAGAAAGTCGTTGCTCGTTGGCGAGAGAGAATTGAGTTCGCTACTCTTTTTTGGATGGAAAATGGGGTGGGGGTGGTATTTTTAGAAAGCCCCTTTCCAATTGGGAAAATGGAAAACGTTGGTGGTTTTGTTGGTGAAGAAATTGTATAGCTGAATGTGCCATCGACATGGAAGATGGAAGTGTGTATTTTATTTATAGTAAGCGCAACCCTTCTGAAGGACGGACATGAAAGGATAAGCGCCTAGGGGTTGTATGGTATTTTTATTTACAATATTTTGAGAGTTATGTTTTTTTGTTTAGAAAACAGCTGACAGTTTCAAGTGTAAGTACGTCTAGCGCTGTTGTTTCTGTGTGTCCTTCGTTCAAGAGCTGCTGAGATAGCCCAAAGCACTTGTTCTATTAAAACCAACACCCAGAGTTACTAGCACTGAACATAGCCGTCTGATAATAGTCTTGGAACAACTTGTAGGTACCTAACCAGTTTTTTTTTTTTTAGCCGAAAAGGGACTTTCGAAAACATTTTGGACGCTGAAAAATTCCAATCCTTCTTGATGGGACTGAAATAATAGAGAAAATGAGAAATATGGGATTTCCAACATGTTTTTGAATAAAATGGACAGAGGTAAGGTATATCTAGTCGAGAACGAATTTTGCCGTCAAGACTTTTTAAATTTAATTTCAACACCAAAACGCTTTCAGAGTACAGCAAACCATTGCAAAATATCTTGGTCTTTGCTATTTGAGAGGATTATTAATGACACTACGTTCTTTCATTGTAAATCAATTCTCTCCACGAAGCAACATGGGTTTTTGAAGGGTAGATCCACAACTACAAACCTCACGGAATACGTATCCAACACATTATGCGCCTTGGGAAATGGCAAGGAAGTGGATGTCGTGGCTACTGATTTGACAAAATCTCGCACAAAGTAATACTCCTCAAACTAAAAGCAACCGGTTTTCCAACGGAGTTTATTTCCTGGATTATGTCCTATCTAGAAGATCGAAGGTATAGCATCCTTTTCAGATTTACCGTCTCTAACCCAGTCATAGCATCGTCTGGTGTACCACAGGGAAGTCATCTAGGACCCATGATCTTTAATTTGACAATTAACGACGCAGTGGGCGTTATTTCACACTCTGATCTAGAGATTTAAGCAGATATCTTGCACTGTTAACTCCCTCGCACTTCAAGTGGACGGGACCTGAACCACTTCTATACTTAGTGTCAGCAAAATCGTTTAGAGCTTAACGTGAAAAAATGTCAAGCTATAACATTCTCCGACATCCACTACCTAAAATATCTTACTTCTTCAACAACGAGCTTGTTTCCTCAATTCGCGATCTTGGCATTATCTGCGACACCCAACTTAAGTTTTGCCCCCACATCGACAACGCTATCAGCAGAGTTAACTCAGCACTCTGCTTCATTAAACGTTGGTCGAAGGAGTTTTCTAAATCCCTATGACGTTCGTAAGACCACTTCTCGAATATGCCAGTCAAGTCTGGTCACCTTAGTCAGTGTAGTTCATCCGGTTTGCCTTACGTGGGCTCGGCTGAGATGGCCCATATAATTTGCCTCCATATGTGAATCGCTTAAAATTGCTTTGCACTTTGTTTGTATTGGGCTACTAAGCGAGGGGTCTCCGGTTCGCATCCCGAAAGAGCCAAATTATATCTTAAGGTTTTTTCCACTGCGCCGCCTCTCGCGAACGTCTGACAAACATCGGAGAGTAAAAACTGCCATGAAAGAGCTTCTCACTTACCCGTTTGGACTCGGCGTAAAATTGTAGATCCCTTCCAATCGTCCCAAAAATTGAAAACCCACACAAAACGAATGGTTGTGAGAAGCTAGGCCTTGGGTCCCATAGACCTGTCGCTCCAAAATATTTATTTATTTTATTATTTATACTCACACTTATGCTTTTAACTTTTTTTATATATTTTATTTTATATTTTGTAGTCTTAAGTTTAGTAGATTGTTTAAGTATGTTTTTCTTTATTTATTTTCTTTGTACGCTTGCAAGCAATAATAATTAAATTAAATTAAATTCTTTAACTCGGAAGGCTAGTTTATTCGGAAAAAAGTTTTATTTCAAAATCATTTCTTACATTTTTTATAGGTTTTTAATTTTTTTTTTATGTTTTAAGTTACGAAAATGAATTATAATAAATTTAACGTATTATTTGAAATTTTTTGTGTTAATAAAATAATATTTCGTTTTAGGATCGCATTTTTTCATCAATAGGAACGCATTTTAATGCATAAAAAAATTTCTCATTAATTCGGAAAATTCTTTTATTCGGACTGACTTTCCGAATTGACGAGCTTTTACTGTAATTAAGATTTTTTGGAAACTCGTTTTCACATCTTGGACCTATTTCTATTCGAGATTCAACACACCTGCGTCTCTGTACTTTTTTTTTTAATTTTTTCTGGGCTATTTATTTATTTATTTAACTACTAACATTTAAGCCACAGTTACTCAATTAACATAATTATTTTTGAAAAAAAGGTAGTTATTTTACAATTCACTCAATTTTTATTATATTTTGGGCAGTTAATTTTTCAACGAACCTCTATCCTTGGTTATCCCTTTCTCAGTCAGCTTTCATAAATAAAAAAGCACCGCGGCATAAAAGAGTCCCACTTAAGACGCATGCCAACCATCATAACCCGAAATAAGCCTTCCGACGAAGTACCTATACAAAAATTGAGCCCGCTCTTTATGAGCGACGCATTGATGACACGAAGGCGTTTACCATACTGCCAACAGCTTTTGGTTGAGTGTATTATAAAAACATAAATATTGAACCAACAACTGCTAACGAATTCATACTCAACTATTTACCCTAGTTATGCTGACATGCTACTGTTAGACCCTCACGCCCATCCACATCACATGCGGTTGCAACATAAACAATTATTTCAAAAGCAACGCTCTTGTTCCCGCTGACAGCTTTAACTCAAACTATTCAGCACATTTCTTTAACTTGTGCCACTGTGCCACCCTCGAACATAACGCTTCGCTTGTTCGAATCTATTAATACACACTTGGTAATCAGCCCCCACCAATATACAAAATTGGTCTATTTAGCATGAACAGCGCCAAGTCAGGCAATAACACCATAAATTTGCATACTCTTCTTCGAGCTGGATATCCTTAAGAGACGCAGCAATGCAAAAGAAAAGACAAGCCCTGCGAATTGGGTGCTACTAATTAGTTCACCCTTAAAGTATGCACCTATAAAGGTTATGAGTCGCCTTTAAACTATGAGTTACAAAAAGATGAACAACAAGTCCAAAATATACAATATCCTTTAAATATTTTAATATTTTTAATTTATTCCTGCGAACAAACAAAAAGCTGGCGTAAAAATGAGTAAAATTGAGGAGGTGAACCCTTTGAGTGGAATATGGGGTAGCTACCTTAAAATGGGAATAAGGCGAGTGATACCTTACATTTAATTTGAAATTTTTAGTCCTTAATTCTGTCTGAATATGTCTCCACCATTGTTGTAAAAAGGAAAGACTTTGTTAAAGAAAACAAATAGTTGTCGAAGACTTACGTTTGCATTCCAGTGGGGTCGAATCGCGTCGTCCGTGAACGAGCATTACCTGACGGAATTTGTTTTTGTTTCACATGTAATGCTCGTTCACGGATGACGCGATTCAACCCCAGGATTGTCTCTAAATATGTGCAGATAACTACGCCGATAGCTCTTGACCGAGATCACGACTTTGTCACTTAAGAACCTTTAGAGCGTAGCTTTTGATGAAAGGCGGTCGCGGTTAGAGATCGATAGGGCATCTTCTGTCTGACTGAATGTCTGACTCTTTGGCATGAAATCATTGCTCGTCATTCGTGGTCTTTTATATAGAAACTTGGTCCAACTAAAATTGTTTGTCGTACCTCCTTAGCTCTCTCAATATGTGTAAAGATCAGGACTCATCCATAGAAAAATTCTCAGTAATCTTGTAACTAACTGACCTGTTGCCTTCTTAACGTTCGCATCTACATATCAATATCTAATAGACCCTATCCCATTACAGGCCAGTTACAGCGCCACCTTTCGAGGACTTTTAATGAAAACGCAAAAAAAAAAAAAATCATCAAGTGTACCACCCACCTCGGTATGTGTTACAAAAAGTCATTGCCAACCAAGGACTCTCAACGGCAAAGGAAGAGATCCTTAAAAATGCTAATTATAAAGTTTTATCCTACAATAACAGTATTTTTTGCAACAAAAATAACAGGAATAAAAAAATCTACTCCCATCATAGGACTAGGAATAAGAACGAAGGACAAGAACGAGAGAAAAATCGCGCTCAACGGACGGCCGCCAACCGTCGACGGTACGACGATGATAATGTCGAAACATTAAACGAGCAAGTTATGCCATCTTCAGTTCTTAAATAATTCCATAATTAAGGATCTCTGCCTGGCTGCCTTTTGAATTTAATATTCAGGATAATTAACACGAGGGTTGAACACGGTTTCTCTTGTATATGTACACTCGCGCACAATGTACCTACGCGGGGGAAGTTTTCCTTTTTATACCATCATCTTAAAGATTATTATCATTGGGTGTTACACAAGGAACAAACTGAAAGGACGAATATCTTATATTTTGATGAATATAAAAAAAAAACCCCGGTTGTTTGTTTGTTTGTCCTTTTGCAGCGGCATTTTATTTGATTTTCTCTAGATGATTTGCATTGCTATAGGTAGGACTTTTGTATATTTTTTTGTAAAACTGGAGGGGCTAATTGGAAGACCGTTTTAGGTTGGAGCGACTCGTGGCAGAGAGATGTTTATGAAGAAGGTATTGCCTTTAAATGTTCGTTTTGTATAGGGAACACGGTTTGAATTTTGTTGTCTAAGAGGTTGTTGCACAAACTGGAAGACATTTTGGGAGAAATCTTCGATCGGTTGGTATTAAAATTTCGACCTTAGAAACAGTTTTGCAGATGGAGCCAGAATACCAGTGGCAGTGGTACAGCTGATCAATAGTCTTCCTCAACTGGAAAACAACTCCCGAAAATAACAAAAGATTGAGCATAATTAAGGCGATTCCCGGTTTGGAATCAAAGACCCAGCGTTAGTGTCCATTCGCTACTGCAAGTCCTAAAGCCATCTTAGGCGACTGATACGTCCCTTTCTGACTAGGTGGATGTAGCTGTGTAGCTCGAACAGTTCGTTGTTAAATCTCCTCCTTCAAGGCGCGTGCGTCAATAACGTAAACGGCATCGAAAATGCCTTGAAAAATATTGCGTTCAAAACGAAGAATGAGTCTTCAACCGCCTTTGCTAACTTTCTATGTTTCTGTGTTATAATGCATCAGGAATTAAATGATTAGGGTCTTGAATGGAGTCCCCTTCGTGTCTCTCGACAAGCCCTTTCTAATCAACTGCTTGCCCAAGTAACACCGGTTGGCAGGTGTAACTATTCGATAGAATTTTGCTATGATGAGATTTTCAGAGTTGGTAGTGGAGCCGAGGTAGACAAAGTAATTATAACTACATCAAAGGTGTAGCTGTCTATTATGACTTTCTATCCGATTCATTGAAGTTATGTCCCTTCTTGTTGGAATCATGCACACTGATAATTCATAACTGAACCCATTTTTTGGCGCTTTTGTACTAATATTTGTAAACGTACCAGTGACAGCTCGCTATGTCAAACATAAAGGGGCTTGGGCCACTGCGTAAGGCCTCAGTTATAGCCGTACATAAAATGCAACCGAAGAAGTTTGGAACAGTATGAAAATGCGTTCTTTTTTTTTTTTTTTTAATTTTTACTTTCACAGGGAAAAGGGGGGACCACTGTGAAAATATGTCACTACTTTAAAAAATTTTATTTAAGGCCCCAGTTATAGTGATACGTAAAACGAAACCGTAAACATTTTCTTTTTATACCACTTTAAGTTAATGCTTGAACTAAATCTTGCTCTTAAAATGTTGTTTATATTTCCTAGAAAATTAAGTAGGTAACTCATTTTTCAGTACGAAAAACTTTTTCTGATCATTTTCTCAGTTAGTTCCATACAAAAAAAACATCATTCCACCAAAATGTATCATTTCTTTACTGTTCCATCTGTCAGGATTTTTTTTCTGATGGAATTCAAATCGTTTCTTGTTTTTAATTTAATACTGTTCCAACTTTTTCTGTTTCTGTTTCCGTATTGCTATAACTGCAGCCTAAAGGAGCTTGGATGACTGCAACCGAAAAGTGTGGAACAGTACGAAAATGAGTTTTTTTTACGTTTTTTAACATTTTTTCTTTGACAGAAAATGAAAAGAAAGAAAGAAATTGAAAATATGTAAAAAATGTACTTAAGGCCCCAGTTATAGCGATACATAAAACGAAACCGGAAAAATTTTTATTTGATTTTTAATGACCACTTAAATTTAATGCTTAGTCTTAAAATGTTTATGAATTATTAAATTAGTTTATCAAAAAAAGTGAATTACATATACTTAAATATTAAAAGAATTAACTCATTTTTCTGTACGAACAAATTTTTCTGATCAAATTTTTAGCTAATTTCACACACAAAAAAAAATCATTCCACTGAAATGTGTCATTTCTTAACTGTTCCATATGTCAGGATTTTTTTCTGATGGAATCCAGTCAGTGGTGGTTAATTTGTTTATACTGACAACAAAGTGGCCATCAGTTTTTCTGAAAGACTTTTTTTGTTTGCTATAACCGCCTAGACCAAAAAAAAACTAATTTTCATACTGTTCCAACTTTTTCGGTTGCATTTTAGGTATCGCTATAACTGTAGTCTATAGGGGCTTGGGCCACTGCAACCAGAGAAGTTTGGAACAGTATGGAAATGAGTTTTTTTTTACGTTTTTTTTTTTAATTTTTATTTCGACATAAAATAAAAAGGGGGAACACTGTGAAAATTCCATTAGGTAGCAAAATTCAAATGCAACTGTTCCCCAGCCCCCTCCTTCACGTCGTTGTGTTTCTCATCTCATTCCGTTCCCTTTACAATATTTCAAAGATGGCAGCATTTTGCACTCCCCTTGCCTGTCAAAAGTTGATTGCCGTTCAAGCGCCCAACACCTACACAACACACCGCCCCATTGACCTTTGTGGGTAATTGAGGGCACGTTGCCTTTTGAAAATCCCAATTCCAATAATTGAAATCATTTCCTTCCCCACCCCCCGTCCATTTAACCCGCGCTCGTTTTTATTCTTCATTGACGTTCTAAATTACGACAGTGACGTCAGTCAAATTAGATCGAAAGTGAAACATTAGCCCAATTATAAAGCGCGTCCCTTTTTAAGATCCTTAAATCCTGCTCAGTTTTTGATTGAAAAATATTTCGGATATTCCAGATTAAATTTATTAATCCACATTCTATAGAACCGTCCGCTTTTACCCTTGTTTTCTATTTTACTAAACACAGCCCCGGAATATAACAGCTCGGGCTCGAAGGAAAAAAGCAAACTAGGAGAAAATAATAAATTATAAATGCTCATCTCCTTGGCCTCGATTAGGAATCAATTACTCACCCCATGGATGAGGTCAGAGATTAAGCATTTTGGGATACTATGAATCCCTCTGCGTGTGTCTGTATAGGTGGATCTATTATTGTCTCGAAACAAAAGGCATAAACATGGTGTTGGCACGTGCTGTAGCGACATGATGGAATCTGTATCGCGGAGTGAGTGGACTCAACTCCTTCAGACGAAATGAAATTAATATAGAATCGAAATAACCAAACAAAATTGTTGACATGCGAACGCGTCCGTTAATTGTTGTTTTTGTTCAGACCGAATTTTTTTGCTCCTTAATTATACAGTTGACTATTAAATAATTTATTTCTTAGTTTGAGTATCAAATGGTAATTGTCGTTATAAGCGACATATGAGTAATTATTTTGTTCCAAATTTATTTCGTCCACGTTGTGGGAATCTATTCAAAGGTGGCTTCGCTTCGAATTAATGAGAGCATGGTTGGGTACACTCACCCAAGGCTGTCAATAAAATTTAACTGGTCTAATGAATTTCTGGGAGTTAAGGCGTTAATTATCTATATTGATTTGATGAGCCGATGGATGTCATTGGTGGTCTAGATGGGGTTTATTGAGTTGCTCTGGGGTCGGTGAATGTCGCCGAAATCTTAATTAATACAAAAAGGAAAACAGAAAATTCCTACCACGTTCATAAATATTTTAAGGGGTTTTCTGCTTCATTCAGAAGCTGAGTTACAGATCAACATTTAAAATGATATTTTTTAATTTGTTTCATGAATCAGCAAACGATTGTTTGTAATCGTGCACTCAGAGAAAAATAGTAAGCAAAACCACGGTAAAATTAATAAATGTTCATCTCATATTCATCGCTATCCGATCTGTGCTTAAATTAAGCAAGTCGGTCTGAAGCTGGTAATATGCCATTCTTTCTTTTAGAATTCGCACGATTAATTTAAGAACTTTTGTAGAAATTGATAGCGAATTTTCTTATTCTTAAATCTTAATATAAGGTATTAAATTAAGAACAATATGTGCTTCATTTAAGTGTAATCATTTAACTAGACATTCTTAATTTTATGCCTTCGGACTAGATGGACATAATTTTTTGGAATGAATGACAAATTACTCACCCACCTTGCCTAGCTGAATTGACTGAAGATGAACTGCCATTGCTGGTGCAAAGAAAAGAGCTGAAAATACCGGAATTTCCCTGTCACACCACACGCAAAGTGCCGAGAGGTGCATTAAATCTGTGGAAAGCCAATGTGTTAGGTATTGGAGCAAAGTCGAGAGAAGAACTTATACGAAATAAACTCGAATCACGAAGCAAATGCGTTCTTTTAATTCCAAGGGTCAATTTTCAATGTAAATATTTCTTTTTTAACTTTTTCGCAATTTAAACACATTTTTTAAAAGTACTTTGTTTTGCTTAACTTTAACTTTAATTTAATAAATCATGTCAATGAATTAAAATTTAAAAATAAATGAAAAAAAAAATGTTGGTTTTTTACTTTCGTTCAAAATCTTTTAGAGTCGGTAGAGCCCTAAATGGCATGTCCAAATCAAAAAGTATATATTTAGAATCTACACTCAGAGAAAAACGTCCCATTAATTTGTTAATGGTACGACCATTGGATTTATAAGACGCGTTTTAATAATATTTTCCTATTAAAACAATAGTTTTCTAATAAAATTAAAAGTTTTCGGGTTATTAATACAATGGTATTGAAATTATTACTATTAATAGGGTATACGTTATAAATATAATGGGAAACACTATTCATTTAATAGTATTTTACCATTAATATTTTATAACGTATACTATTGTCCCATTAATAAATACTATTATTTATTACTAGATGGAATACCATTGAAAAATCTTCATATTAATATTGTCGTCTTATTATTTCAATGGGAGGACTATTAATTTAATTGTTTTTGTTTTTATTTTGATAACAATGATACCATTTTTTTAATGAGGCACCCAGCAATAGATAAAACTATTGATTTAATAGGATTTGATATTTTCAATATCAATAACATGAACTATTGTTATAATAGTTCCATGTAGTTAAATATGTTTAATGCTAGAAAACAATATATATTTAATAGCGTATCCCATAAAATTAATGTGAAGGGTCTTTAATAAAATATATATATCGTAGTACTACTTTTTCAAATGCACCATTAATCTATTTAAAAATACCATTCATTTTACAGGAAATCCTTCCTTAATATCAATAATACGGGTATCCCAAAATATTTAATTTTCAATAACAGTGCAAAGCTTGAATTTACTAAGAATCAAAACTAACTACAGGCCCAAACAAAATGATCTATTAACTTGTATATCCAATCAGATCAAAATCTAAAATATAATCTATAATTTTCTGCGCTGTAAGAAATTAAAGTAGGAGATAACATTGCTCAGTCCTTAATACGAATGTGACATTCGAAACGAGCAATTCCGAAGTGGTGTGTGATTGTGAAAAAAGTAAAATGAAGTGAAAAAAAAAGAAATACAGGTAAGTATTTTTTAACTTTTTATAAAAGTTTTAGTCTATGAAATTTGTTGTAGCATAGTTAAACACATAATGTATGCAGGATTTTCTGATGCAAATAAAAGCAATCTTGTAACTTTTTGGTCTAGATTCAGATATATGGTTCGAAAGCAATTTTGATATAACATCCATACTATAACTGCTTATCATAATATGGACCTTATATCAAAATTGTATAATATAAAAAATTAAAGAAAACAAATTATTTGTTGCCGCTTTAAAATAGTTGATTTGTTTCAATGTGATACATTTTTAAAGTTAATAGTATTTCCCTTTAATATACGCGTCATTCAATAAAAGTTCCGTTAAAGTAACTGTACAAAATTCTTTAAAAGTGATTTTAATAGTATTAAGCCTATTACTTTAAAGTGATTCATATTTAAAGTAATGGTATATCACATTAAAAAGCATAGTTTTTCAAAATGCTAATAGTATATCTTATAACTTTAATTATATTAATAGTATATCCCATTGTTAAGAACAGTAGGTATGTATATTACAAGGTTTGTTTTACTTAGACTCGTCAAAGTTTGCCATTAGTATCGTTGTCGTGACAAAGTGCAGTTCATAGTAAAATATACTTTCTCTATTAAATCAACATTTTTAAATTGGAATACGAGTGCAACTCAGGTATAACTTAATGAATTTTATTTGATAATAATAGTGTTTTGGACTATATTAAACTATTTTTTTAATAATTTTGGAAGTGCATTTATATGCGCGTCATTAAATAGATCCAGAAAGGTGTATAAAATGCTCTTAAATTTGTATTTTATACATTTAACGTGCAAACGAATTTTCTTTGATCATAGTAGTGTTTTCTTTTTGTCCTAACTGCGGTAAATTAAATATTTTTTATTTTGTATTTAATATTTGTAGGAATACTATTTGCATAAGAGAGGACGTGGTCTCAAACCAACTGGAAAGCTGCACGATAAGGCTGATAATGCCAGTATCAAAATAAAAGGTTTGAAAAGACAACACAGCTGATAAGTGAAAACAAGGACGAAGGTATTTTGTATTGTGTATTTTCTTGGTTTAAAACTCTTAACATCCGTTTAAAATTATTACTAAAACTGTTTTATACATTATTATTTTTTAATACAGGTTTTAATAAGGCTTTCAATATATTTAAGTTTGTTTCATTTTTAAGGTAGGTAATCGATTTTAACTTTTTATTGAGTAATTGTAGAAACTACCGTCTCTGATCCACCGACGTATGAAGCAACTATTTATGGTTAGCACATAACATTGAGCTATGAAGTGAAGTTCGGACTAAATGGACTGAAGTCGCAAAACAACAGCACTATGATATCAAAACTGAAGCCTTAAATATCCTCAGAAAATGGTAAGTCGAAGCATTATTCATCTCATTATTTTTATGGAATTAATAAATAACTCTTTTATTGCAGGCTTCAAAAGCTATGACTTCAAGGACCAATATTTCTACACCCTTGCTTTTAATGCTGGACTTAAGTTTGCCGATAGGCTTGTAAACCAATGTTTTTAGTATATTTTTAATAATAAAAAAAGGTGATACCTATATAAAAATTTATTGTATTGTACTATTGATTTTAAAAGGATTCGCCACTATTGCAACAAAGGTATTCGGTTATTGTTCCAGCCATACGGTCCTATTATTGCAATAGTATATACTATTAATTACGATAGGGTACACCATTAAAATTTATAGGAGGCTGATTGAAGCAATGGTATTGTGTTATTGTGTTAACAGTAGAGTCCCATTGCTGTTACTGTAGATACCATTACTTTCAAGAGAATACGCTACATTATATCTATAAGGGCCCCATTAAAACAATGGTATTGGGTTATTGTTTTAGCAGTATAGTCCTATTATAGTAATAGTAAATACTATTAAATTAATAAGTTAAATACTATTGACATAATAGTATGGTGTTATTGTTTTTATCATATTTTTTATTACTTTTCATGGTATTTACTTTTGATAATTAATTGTATTTTCCTATTAAAAACTATCGCAAACAAAAGTACATACTATTATTAATTAATAAGACAAAGTATTGAATCAAAGGGGTGACAACATTAATACACATGAAAAATCGTACCATTACTGTTATAGTTTTGAAATTATTATTTCAATTGGATGAACACCATTGACCAATTTTAATAGTATAAAACCTTTGATTCAATTACTTTTCTTATTGATATTATAGTATTTTTTTCTGAGTGTACTCGTTAACTTACAACTTTTGATTCCCCTTTCGATAAAAAATTTGTGGACACGACGGGACAGCCTTGTGTACTGGAAGTCGTTGAAAAATCTTCTTCTGCCAAAAACTTTCAACGGAAATTAGAGCTAAATTTAACAATGAAAACTTTTGCTCAAAAGGGCCAGGACACATCATCCATCGACGTTCACTAAAATACAAATTTCTGCGACAAGACTGCGGGGCTCCTATGGACCCTCGAAAGATGTACAAAAGACTTTGTAAACACCAGCAAATATGCGTCTCGGTTGTCAACCTCTCTGTTGTATTCAATAATTGTTATGTTGTATTCATTGATACAATGAATTGAAGGTTCACTCTCTGACAGAGGGGACAAACAAAATATGTCTCTCCAAAATGAGAACACAGAGAATTGACTGTCAGAGTTCAAGTGTTCCAGCAAATTCACTAAAATTAATCTGACAGCAGAGTCTTTTTGAAAAGGCTTCACTACTCTTTTGCGATTAAAAAGTGTAAAGCTTCGCTTGATTGTCGAAGAGGTCTCATACTCAGAGAGTTTATAGCGGAACGGAGGTCCAGCTCTCTTCGTTTAATGAGGACAACATGAGGACCGCATTCAAACATAGCTTAAGATCCTGCTGTTACCAAATTGAGCTTTTTTGAGTTCACTCACTCGTCGAAATCTCAAGACTTCCGCACCGTAGTAAATGTCACAGATTTTCTGCCCCGGCCCGTCCTACCACCCTTCCTTTCCTTGCCAAATCCCGTCAAATATCTTTGGCTACTCATCTGAACCCAAGGAGGATGAATCTGAACCTATTAACAGCAAAAGCAACCCCCCACAGTACTGAGATTTTTCTATATAGTAACCGCACGTACCTGGGTATATCGATAATAATTGTAAACAGAATCGACCCACCCCATTCCACTCATGCGAACCACCGCATCCGGCTCTTTGGAATTCTAATGAGAGCGAACATTATGCAGGCCCAGAGATGGTGGTTTTGAAAATTTTTCAAAAATCACGCGTCGAGCTGCTGAATGTTACTTCATTTCACAGTCCACAGGGCGACATGACACTAAATCATCATAAATTTCCAATTTAAAATTTGTCCCCGAACCGGAAAAGACGAAGGAGTAGTAGTGGTACCCACTACCCACCCAGGGGGGAAGGAACACGACACATTTCCGTTGCCTGTTGGCTGTTCGTCTGTGTCTCTTGATGGTGTCCAATTTCCGTTGCCTACTTGTTAGGGTATTAAAATGTTGACAGGTCAATCTGTTTGGACATTATTTCTCGCAAGTAGAAGAAAAATTAAAAGCAAACTTCCCTTGAAGTGGGTAGGCGGGTGGTAGCGGGGTACCGTTCACGACAATGTATACAAGAAGAGGGTGCTGTGGTGAGGGGTGTGCCTGGTGCGGTGCGATGCGATGCAGTTAATAAGCGTGACGGCGAACATTATTTTGGCATGAAACAACCAGCAGCCGTATCATGTATAGTGAGCCAGAAATTGGCGTAGCATCCGAAGATACATCATCGGGGGAATTCTGATTA
The DNA here is from genome assembly GCA_936431705.1 of Cheilosia pagana. Taxonomy (NCBI): domain Eukaryota; kingdom Metazoa; phylum Arthropoda; class Insecta; order Diptera; family Syrphidae; genus Cheilosia; species Cheilosia pagana. The sequence goes on from OW386169.1 coordinate 7,132,917, forward strand.
CAGAAAGAGCAAGGAGCAACCAACCCAAAGTTTCGCTCCTTGAGAAATGCGAAGGAGGAAATTTCTGTAGGAGCAACGCAATCATCGACCGTTCTTCGGGGGTGGGTTTTTTGCGGCTGGTTCTTCTCTCAGTCGAGTGGTTGATTTCCTCGAAGGATAGAACCAGCGTTATGGACTGCGGTCAGCTATATGTGTGTGTGTATAGGAGCAAGGCGAAATTAATTATTTATTTTTTTGTATTCTCGCTGTGGGCACTTGTCCGTTGGCATTGCTCCATGTCATCATTGATTTCGGGAGTTTTTTCTGTTTTGTTCTCGTCTCTCCTTCCAAGGATCGCACAATGGAGCGTAAATTAAATGCTTCAATGGGATGGCGGCGACTACAGAAAGTTGTTCAGGTTGTTGGTTGAAAGTACGAGTATATTTAATTATATTCCCTGCGGACTGCATACCCAATAAGTCGTAGTTCGATCACCTATAGGAGGATATAGGACTATGGACGGCCGACGGGTGAAAATTAGTTTTAATTGTAGTTGCGCCGATTTATGGGGGGGAATTATTTAAGTGGTCATAAATAATGTAGTGGCCAAGTTATTAATGCGAAACGGAAGTGATTGATTAAGGAAAGAAGTCGAGTTAGTTCAGGAACGTGAGGTGGAATTATTTTCGCAATGAAACTACAACCAGAGTTGCTGAGTGATTAATCATACATAGTTGAAGGCAGAGAGTTGTGCATGCCTATTTGATGTGCGAGGGGATGTCAATGATGTAGATATTAGAGGAATAAATGAGGCTGCTTGAGTTTGCCTTTTGTTTTCCATCAATTTAAGTGAATTAGTGAGTTTGACCTAGTTAAAGTGATTCAATACAGCTTGATCTCATAAGAAATTAACCCAAGGACTGTCTAAAACCGTCAGTAAATATGCCGCAAATCAAGTGAGAGGGCTTTTGGAAGCGTAAAGTAAATCATCATCATTATGTGAATAGTATGCATATATTTTTTGTCGTACCGGTTACGGCGGTATTTTACAACCGATTTTTGTAAAAGACGAACCGAATGAGAGCTGAAGTTCCGCAGAAGCGAAGAACGCCGTTTTTTCCATAAATTTTGTCGAAAAAGATAAATTTATTAACCAAACTCAAAGTTGTTGATAGTGGAAACGAAAAAGACGTTGAGCTGTCAGAAAAGTTGCAGTAATGGAATTTAGTTCACCCTGAATAATATTTTTTTTTTTAAATAAATTTTGAACTCTTCTGACAGTTGTTGTCAATCGCACTTATTTCATTATTTTTTAGGCACGTATTTTAGGGGATTTTGGTAATAATTTTGTTGAATAAGAAAATTGTGTTAATTTTATATAATGTAACCTCATTTTACTATAGATACGTAATTAATTAATTCATTTAATTTAATTTAATCTGCACAGCTCAGCACTCAGATTGCTAGTCGAGGACCAAGACAGGCAAAAAAGAAAGTGGAAACCAGACAGGGGTTGAAGAGGTCATAAATTCTTTCCAAGGTCCTTACGACTCTGAGAAAAAAAAATGTGTTAACTTTGACTCAAGGTTTGAAGTTTATTTATTTCCAATTTACTTAAATTTAAACATGCGAGATATAATGCAAATAGCCACGTCCGTCCGCTGTGTCTGCCAACCAAGAGAAGGAAGGAAAGATTTGCCAAGCCGCGATGTTTAAGAACCTGCAAGAAACAAAATGGCCGCGACTCTGGAGCGACACTGCTACACGATCGAGCTGCGAGTGATGGTGGATGGTCGGTGATGTTAAATATTTTATTATTTTATTTGTTCGACAGAGAAATCGTCAACGCCACAAAGGAATAAAATAAAATGCTTGACAATGTCAGTCCATCAACAACAGTGATTTATTAAAATGTCTGTGGAAATTCATTTCCTATATGAATTGGCCCTATTCAAAAACAAGAGTAATGGGCTTCAGTCTAACAATGAATTTGCATTCGTACCACAACCACGGTTGTTCCTTGAAAAAAGTTATAGCGACCAAAATAGAAAAAAAAAACAAGATAACAAAAATCTGTAGGTCATAAAAAGAGAAACAGAATCCAACTTTAAAATAAATTACTAAAGGTTTAAAGTATAAAATTAAAAATAATTGGAATTTGAAAAACCATAAATTCAAATTATTTTGTAGGAATAAATTTTTTTTATTTTTTAACAATTCAACTAGGTACATTATACACGTAGGCAATTTGTCAGTCTTTTAAAAATTTAACAACGTTTAACCTACTGAACTTAAAAGAAGAAAATGCACCAAATTCACAACATTTTTAGAAACTCAGTGGTGGTGCATGTGCAATGCGTTCACTAAGAAATATGAGTTGACATCGAGTTCGTATTTTTGTTGCTCTTGTTCAAAAAGGAACCAGATAAGAATTAACGAAAAATTTAGCTAAATAAATTTTGTAAAATAGGTTTGTATCAGCAAAGTGGCAATACGCCCATTTTTCTCATGTTTCTAGTACTTTTGCATTCCGATACAACAGGTAAATCGACACAAAGCGTTTCTTTAAATAGTTGGCGGATTAAATATTCCGTTTGGTGTATGGGTTAGGGTTTGCCCCGCTTGTATAATTCGTTTTAGAGCAAGCTCTCTGAAATAAACTCTTTCGTCGGAGAGCATTGCTCCTAAAATATTTTCACGATGTGCGAAAACAGCGTTCCTTTCAATGACAAGATCGTTGATTGATTTTAAGTTGTTTGGCAGCCATCTTGAAAAAGAGATGAGTTGAAAAACATGTTGCGGGCCATCTTTCAATAATGTTTTTTTTTATCGAAAACTGCTGCAGAATATCGTACAAAAAGCCCATATCGATTACAGACTCTTTCTACGGATGGTAGAGTAATTAAATTCCTCTAACCTGATGATGTTGACGTTGAGGGCTCTGATAAAAAGAGCTGTGGCTGCACTACTTCGATTGGTGTCTGTATTCACTTGCTCTAATGTTTCTTCTAGCTCTACTGTATCGGAAAAAGTTGACACAAAAGCAGATTCAGCTCTTTGACTAACTGATGCACGTCGCTTTCTATCTGATCCTTTTTGGGTTTCAGCTTTGTCATTAGCACCGATCACCATTTTCCAGTCATTTCTCTGGTCCACTTCAAATGATCTTTTACGTCGTTACGGTCGGTAGAGGCCCAAAAATACCATCTTATTTTTTATTGATTTCCGTCTCGTAATATGATATTCAATAAGCAACTTTTGCGGGGTCTTTCGTTAAGATACTCCAAAATTTGACGGGACAGCCTAATATACAGTGACATCAATATTGTCAGAAAAGTGTCAGTGTCAGTCGTCAAAGATAGGAAAAATTTTGTAGAGGAAGACCCTTGACGAATTTTAACCAACTTGAAGTGCACCACTGAAGGCAGCTTGTCAATGAATAAACTAAAATCATTTTCGACAGTACCAAAAATTTACTCCCAGTTCTGTGTAGGTCTGCTTTTCCCAAAAGGCTGAGGTAAAAGTGAAAAGTTTGACCCTTCTCCACAGTTCCGACCTAGGCCACTTAGAATGCAAGCACTTAAGCTACAGCAACTTTATTGATCGTCTCTGTCTGTCAATTTAACCCCACCCCACTTGACAACTCAAACAATTGTGCTTCAAGTCTTAGAAGGAAAAAAGAACTCCTGTCCTGACTTCAAAAGTTAATTTAATACCCAACTCCACTTGGAGTTGACTATAAAAATCAACCAAGCAAACCATCCATCTTGGCTGCACAATCCCGACGAATTGCAAACTTTCATCTTGATAGCTTAGTCCTTCGAGTGTTCTATGTTTATCCATCCCGCTTGATGGATTGCTAAACTTATTAACATTTCTTCTATCCAAACATGGTGCGCTGTTGTTCCATTCCAAATACCGCCCGCATTTGAAAGGACTCCAATGCACTCCTGATGCACTTAGGGAATCATTTTTCATTTCGTCTTTGTGGGCAGATTTACCAATTTACTCACAACGCCCCACAACCCCATCCCCGTCTGCAACAACAAAGCGCTGTATCCTTTCACTCAATCCCACTTGTGACGGATTACAATAATTTGTCAGACATTTTTCTCTTCGAATGGCGAAACACGACGAAATACACCCAATCGAGCAGTTCTTGTGTCTGACTAACTACTCATCCTGCGAGAAGTTTGTTCATCCCATCGACAGGGTGTAGAATTTTTGGCAAATTTCAAATTTTCTTCTTCTCGTGTGGAGCGTATTCGTATACGGTTGAAGATGTCGGTTAAGGATGGCGCGAGAATCCTTTAAGACGCTCGCTTTAATGAGGATGTGTATATGATGTTGATAACGCTTGTGTTGCTTTTCATTAGACGGGGAGCAGGCAACTGGGGCAGGGCGATGTATTTGTATAAGCATGTGTATTTGGAAGCGCTTAGCGAGCGTTAAGCGGAAATAATCCTTCGAAGGAGCCAGCGAACGCATCAGGAAGAGGAAACAAACGAGCGAGGAAATCTCAATCGAAATGGAAGAATTAAAAGAGAGAGACAGAGTTCTTTGTAATTAATAGATCCGCGCGCCGCTTGATGATGACGATGATGGTCGGGTGCTGGATGGGTTGTGTTTGCAAGGCGCCTCTGTCTAAGTATGTGAATAATCCCTTTGACAAATGAGTAATTGTGGGCGATTAATAATTCCGTGTAAAGATGCCATACCAAATACGGCGTGTTTTTTTTTTTTGGAGTGCGAGAGCCAGTCGAGTGAATTACGAGAGTAATTAAGGACATTTATACGAGTGGTGCAGTTAGTCAGGAGTATTTTTCGTACAGAAATGGAGTGGGGAAACTCTCCTGCGAATTGACTTGTGATTTTTATCAAATGAGAAAAAGAATGAAGGAAAAATACTAAAAGCGTCTGGTGCGAAGAAGGTGGACCACATACCTATTGTCCTTGCATAATAACGGGTTTTTAACTTTCAATCGTTACGTAACTTATTGAGTACGCAAACGAAAAGTCAGTGCATTTTAACTGCTAGGCAAAATTGGGTAGAAGCGCTTTCAACAAACGCTTCGAAGTAACTTCCTTGTAAGTATTCCTTAGAAATTTCGCTGAAGCTCTTGCTGTTTAACAGATCATCACTGCCTACGTTAGTAGGGTCTCTGACGGCTGATAATTTCCTAAAAAACCATTCCCGTACAATGAAATAAAATCTAAAGGATAGATTTTTGTGGAGGGGCTGTACAGGCAAAAATATCGAGGAATAACCTGCGACCTCCTCTGTCGGAACTACCACTCCCATGACATAAGAAAACTTTCTTTTGTATTACTATCTAACCTTGACAGGTTTTTGAGGTTATCAGGACAGCTGAATAACGTTGAGTATCCAGAAGAAAAATAACATGAAGAAAATAAGCCTTGCATTAAAGGGCAGCACAAATGGAAGTGATCCAGAGCCACCTATGTGCGGAAAAGTTCACCTGGAAACCTAACCTACAATTTTTGGGACGAATGGAAGGGATCTACAATTTTACGCCGAGTCCAAACGGCTAATTGAGAAGCTCACTTATGACAGTTTTACTCTCGGATGTTTGTCAGACGTTCGCGAGAGGTGGCGCAGTGGAAAAAAACCTTAAGATGTAATTTGGCCCTTTCGGGATTCGAACCTGAGACCCGTCGCTTAGTAGCCCAACACACTACCACTAAGCCACTGCGCCGACCACATTAAAGGTTGGGCAAAAATACACAAACGAAATCAGCCTCCAATCAACTATGTGGAACACGATTTCAGTCATGTGACTTCCTAGACTGGTTTCGCATAGTGTAAACGCAGTTTTCCAAGACCTTGGCGATCGATTCTGGCTCTAAATCACGATTTGCTTGAACAATATTTTCTTTAAGGGCTTGAATTGTTTCTCTATTGTCCGCATAAAATTGGTCTTTAAAGACGACCTTAAAAATGGCAAATGGCGTCAAATCGAAGCTCAGAAGCGTCCAATTGACATTGCCAAGGTTCCTGAAATTAGGTCAGTTGCTTGATGGCTTAATTTAACGCCATTCTGACAAAAGCAAAGACCGTTCAAGGCCATGTCTTCAATTTCAGCCCACAAAAATTGTGAATTGTTGCTCTGGAGCAGTCAGACTCAGCCTCGACCAGTGATGCCAAATAAGGAATGATTCCGATGCTTGAGGCATTGAGGGATAATTTTTGTGAATTGTTTTCAATCCATACAAAAAAATCCCATCACTAATTTTCATTTACAACTGTGCGTCATTCTTGTTTTTAAATAACTTATTTTCACATAACTTGAACTGTTGATCTTTGTTTATATTTTTTACCAAAATCGCAACTTTTTTTTTAAAAAAGCGATCATTTTTTCGGGCTTTGACATTAAAACTTTGATTGTGGTTGGCATTACTGCTCAGTGCTCACCGTTGACCGAAAAAGCGTTTCCCAGGCTCCAGCAGCATTTCCACTTTCGGCGAAGTTCTCGTCGTTATGCATCCTACGATTGTGAGTGTTGTCCAGAATCAAGCCGGCCCCATACACCTTTTGCACAAACTTGGGTACAGTAAAGGGTGCTTCATTGAGCCTTTAGCAATTCATTTCCTTCTGCATATAAGTTGGTAATTGGTATGTTACTGACTGAAAGCGAACGAGAGAGTGAGAGAGAGAGCAAGCGAAAGAATAGCTTGCTTTCAAAAAAGTTGATTTATGAAAGGAACTTAAATTTGGACCGCCCTTTAGCCACCATCCACCCACCGCAACACAGGACACCTCAAAGTTCCTCAAAAGAATTATTTGTGGATTTTATTCATTACATGAATTGAAGTTACTTTTAAAATGCCTGTTAACTACTTGCTAAAAGAAGCAGATATTATGAACAGTTTTGACTTTCTGACCGGATTCGGGGCATATATGACAGAATTCTCTTTACTCTGACCGAAGAAAATTTTAAAATCCGGCCTGAACCGATTTTTCGACCGGAAAAATAGTATTATTCTATAGACTAAAAATAAAGTAAGATTTGCAAAATTTAAATGAAACTTTGCCATACTTAACGAACATGCTCGCAATGTGAAACAGAGTCCGATTTATTGTGAATAATCCTAGAAAACTACAGCGGCGCCTGAATTTGACTGAATTTGATTTTTGTGCAAAGTTTTATAATATACTGCTTAAATGAATATTCTAATTTTGACCGGACTTCTGATTGAAAATTCTTATTTTAACTTCACCCACCGTAACTGACGGCTTTACTACACTTGACAAATAATAATCGATAACACACCCAGCCACAACTGTTAGCAGCATAGGTATAGCACGTGCACGACCCACAATCCACAGTCTGACAATACATAGCTTCCACTGAAGATCTCGCCAGCCGACAAATTCGTATATTGTCCGAGGTCCGACTTTCACTTTCTTCACATCTTTCACTTTCTCTCAACTCTATTCGAGAAATGTTTCTTTTCGTGCTGTCCTTCTTCACCTTTCCCCATTTTTCTGCTCGCCTGGTGCCTTTCATAATTTGGTTAATTTTTCTAGATCAATTAAAACCATAAAAATATTCTTTTTGCAATCGAAAATTGGTCTACTTTAAGCACATTGTGTCGTTTGTCTATCTGTCATTCCATGTGACATAAGTGACGGACAGTTTTTCGAAAACAAAGTCATTCTACATATTGAAGTACCAGGGCAGACGAATTTCCAGTAGGTGTGCCACAGTTTTCATTCGATCACTTTAGGAAATTGGTTAATGGTTATCGAATTCGGTTACTTAATTTTGAAAATGGGACGTGGGAGGGAGTGAGTCACAAGCACAAGCATCGATCATCGATCGTCCCTAAAAAGTGATCGTCTCTACAGTCAAAACACCAGGCCAACTGCATTTTTAGAAGGCGGACCCGGTGATATTTTCAAACATGTTACTTCCCATTATCTGTCTCTTTATACAGCTCACGCGCACTTTGGAAAGTGAACCTGCCTGCAGGCACAGTGTGTGTGTGTGCATCGAAACCATTTTCGACAACATCCCCAGTATAAGATGCAACCCGGGCCCACAGAATTTTCAGCAGGCCACCATAATCCACATTTCTTTTTTCTTTCTTCGTTTGTTCTTTGTTTCCCTTTCATTCACGGACGGTGTGGTGGGTGTGGTGATCTGCTCGGTCTTCCAACGATTCCCCTCATTCCTCATGTTGTCACTTTGTCTGCCTTCTCTTTCTGCAGTGATGAGTGACAAGTGTGAGGTACGTAAGGATGGTCGTGTGTCAAGTCAAGGAGATGATTAATCGAAAACAAAATCAAGTGCTAGTTGGAATACCAGGCCCTCAGCGGTTTTACTAGGTGTTCTTCTTTTTTCCCCTTTTATACAAAGAGGAATTCCCTTTGCATTTATTTTGTTGTTGTTGTTGAGTTTCTGCTGTTTCCAAAACGAACTCCATCTAATTTTGTGTTGAATTTTCGAAAACGAAACTAAGTGCTAGACACGGAGTAACAAACGACCATCATTCTTAGCAGGTCGATGTAAATTTGTTTTTCCTTCAAAATTGACGATCGCACGTGAGTGCAGCTGGCGGCAGTGTTTAGATCGTGGGATTTACCTCTTTTTGTGGGAATTTCGCTGTCCGGTAAGCCTTTCTTTGGAACAATGGAAAAGGCTGCAAAACTGTAGGAATTTCGGGAATCTGACGGAAAAAAATATAAACTATCAATTTTTGGTAAAATTTTTCACCACACAAAATTTTCATAAAAAAGAGCTCATATAAATCGCAATTTACCAACACTTTGTGTGTCAACAAATTACCCATTGTAAATGATGTTAACAAACTGCGATTTTTCTACTAAATATTAATTTAATGTAAATTTCTATTCTAATAATAAAAAGTAGATTTTTTCATAAAAAAGTATCGAGGGAATTTGAGTTCAATGAAAAGGGAAAAAATAAGAAAAGTCTCATAAACACTGGCTGGCGGGCATTTTCGTTGTTTTCTCACAAAAATGCATTTAAGAAGAATTGGAAATCGAAATAGCTGTTTTCAATGTACCATCATGCTTCGCTCTTCACTCCAGTGATCTTTCAAGCGGCGGAAAAATTATCTCTACCTACTTCTGGAGAGAGAAGCCGAATTTCGGTGGACACTTGTGGATTTTTCATGTCACCCCAAGTGTGTGTTGCTGCTTTCGCTGAGCGCCTGGTGTAAATGTGGCGTAATTGATCGATTTTTTGATCAATCCGAAAGAGCTATTTCCAAATTGCTTCCTTTCTTTCTTATTCACTCAGTCACTCACTCACTTTTCATCTCCACAGACTGTGGTGGTCCACCCTTGTTGTGTGTTGATTGCTAGCAGATATTTTTTCGACTACGGTTCATTAAGTCAATTTGATGCTGGATGGCGTAGTTAGGGGAAGCACGTGTTTGCTTTGTGCCTTTCGTGTTCCCCCTTCTCTAATGGACATCCGGGCAATTGTTATATGGGTTCTTTCATAAATGAGGGGGTTCACAACTATTGTGATTTTGGATAAAATCTTCAGCTCATTCTGCGGCAACATCAAACCGCAGTACTATTTTGAAAATATACACAGGAACCAAGTTCGTTTGGAAAGGAGAGACTAACCACAAAGTACGGGCTTACACATGTGGTACCTTGACAGATTCCTTCATGGTTTTTATTCGATTTATACCTTGATAAGGTACTGCGTTTCAATTGTAGAACTGTCGTCCACATGACAGTGGTCATCTTTTGTTTCATTTCTCTTTGGCAAGACTTGACTTGACCTAGGAAAAGCACTCGGTAGTCGGTACTATAAACGCAAAAGATCAGGGGTCGAATTACGGCATCCGTGAGCGAGCACTGAATAATGGCGATTTTACAGGGATTTTTTTTCCGAGGGTAGGGGAAAATCTTCCAAAGACACTATGAGGAAAGCAAGTGTCAGATTTTTACTGACTAAAAACACCCCCATTCGATACATTGCTAGATACTGCAACTTAAGATATAACTTATCAAGCGATTTTTCTATCACGAAATAACAACTTTTGACAGATTACTTTTCAATGAAAGATCCTGCATGTTCCGCAATTTAGACGCGGGTAATCCTATCTCGCAAAGTCGAAAGGTTTCGTTCTTTGTAGTCGGCTCAGTAAATTGCTCTCATCCAAAATTTGTCGGACGGTATTGTTGATATGTCCGATTAGTCGATTTCTATGCTTTCTCGCGAAGGTTCGATTGTGCGAATTTCATTTCAGCTTTGCGTCGAGTATCATCCCAGATATTTGGCCTCGTTAGCAAAGGAAGCCGCGTATGATAGCATCCATCGTCAGGAGCTCTATATGGCGATGGCCGAATTCAGAATCCCGGCAAAACTGATTCAGCTGTGTCGCGTGACACTGGAAAACACGCGCTGCAGCGTGCAGTTTGGAAGTAGCTCCTCCGAACTATTTCAAACATGCACCGGATTTCGGCAAGGAGATGCGCTATCATGCGACTTCTTCAATCTCGTACTGGAGCAGATAGTGCGCAAGGCAGCTTACAACACGGAAGGCACTATCTTCAACAGGTCCGTCCAGCTGCTGGGCTATGCGGACGATATTGATATCATCGGTCGCTCCCAGCGTGCTGTGATAGAAGCGTTCACGGCGATTGAAGAACAGGCGAAATCCGTTGGCCTTGAAGTAAATGAGGGCAAGACCAAGTACATGCTATCAACAAACAAACAAACAACGTTCCACCGCCTAGGACAAAACGTCACTGTTGATAGCAAAAATTTCGAGGTAGTTAGGGAGTTCACCTACCTCGGAGTAAACATAAACTCCACGAATGACTAGGAAACCGTTGCTACTTCGGTTTGGCAAAACAACTGGGTTCAAAACTCCTAACTCGAAGGACGAAATATGTGCTCTACAAGACCCTTATCTTGCCAGTTGTGCTTTATGGCGCCGAGTGCTGGACCCTAGGCAAGAAGGAAGAGCTAATACTGGGCTCCTTCGAAAGAAAAAAACTTAGGCGGATTTTTGGTCCGCTGTATGAGCTGTACCAAGATGTGGATGAAGTCCAAAAAGCCAAAACACGTCGACTACATTTTCTCGTCCACATCGAGCGAATGGACAATAATGCTCCGGCGAAGAGAATCTTCGGATCCCAGCCCCTAGGTTCGAGAAGAAAAGGAAGACCGAACCTCTGTTTCAAAGACCAAGCCATCGCGGATGCCACAGCGCTTGGTCTGGACAACTGGAAGCAACGTGCCCGGGATCGAAGGATGGTAGAGACTCTTCACGGTTCGGGAGCCCGATAAGTAAGTAAGTAGCAAAGGGTATTCGGGCCAAGTTTAGAAAATTTGCCAAGTCATTCGTTTTCTTATACGTGAAATTCACGTGGATAGATTTAGTTTCGTTGAGGGCGATCCGCCAGTCCCTCGTCCTTGCGTTTACCTTATTCAGTGCGATTTGCAGTGTCGAAGTCGTTTCTTTAATTGTTGTACCAACTTCAAGGATTGCGGTGTCGTCGGCGAACGTAGCAAGGGTAGTGCCATCTTCTCTTGGTAAATCGCGAGTATATAACAGATAGAGAAGCGGCCCAAGGACGCTTCCTTGCGGTACGCCGGCCGAAATTTCTTTAAGCTCCGAGTATTCGTTTATATTTCTAACACGGAAGAGTCTATTCCCGAGATATGATTCTAAAATAGAAAAGAGGGAAAATTTGTCTTAATTTAAATTTTAAGCCGTCGTGCCACACCTTATTAAAGGCTTGTGCGACGTCAAATGTTTCTTCAAATGCTTTCTCGATTACGCCAGTAATTCTGTGCACTTGGTCAATCGTTGAATGCTTGGTTTTGAACCGAAACTGGTGGTCTAGGATGATCCCTGCAGATTTATCAATAGCTCGGAAGGTAGTCGAACTTTTTTCCCCATTGCTTTAGAAATTTTAGGGGTGGCTACATAGATCTCCTCAATTCATCGCGTTGGCTACCCTTTTAACTCTGGCTGTGGAGAAACTACATCTACCTCCCAAAGTCATCTAGTTCGAAATCCCCAGAAAATATGGCTAGCTAAGCGACTGATTCACCTTTAAGAGCGCCATCCAAAGTACCTCGCACGTCCCCTTCCTCATTAAACGAGATCCCACTTCTAAATCCCTGCACCGACAACATCTGCATCTGAAATCGAGGTACAACCACATTTTGACAGCTCTTCATATACACACTCACCACCACATGTAATAAAACTCAATTTGATTAAATTCCCCCGAGCCGCATACATAATCGGAATTAAATTCATTCCCCCGGGCAGTCCCAATCGTTGAGTTTTCCCATTTCGTCCTTCTATTTATATTCTACTACAACTATACAAAAAAGAAACACAAAACACACTCAGATTGAGTTTTACAATTTTCCAGTTGGACTGCCAAAAACGGTTTTTCCGCCACCCGCATACACACTTGCAGGACCAAATGCCCCAGAAGCGGTTGATGTGGTCTAATAGTTTGATACCACGAAGCACGAGACCGGTCCCGTGTTCAATTATAACACCAAACAAAAAAAGAACAGCCCCCAAAACAAACAAAATCAATCCGCAGCAATATGCAAATGAAGAGAAAATATCAACGTGTCGCACCGGAAGTGTGCCATTTGGCTGGGCAATGTCACACCTCAATGGTCACGTATTTTTCAATCAGAGCACTTTATCACTCGAAACTCACCACCAGCTGCTGTTGGGCGTGGGAAAAAGAACTCACTCCAAGTCGTGTCAACATGACCCCCAGTTGAAACTATAAATGGCGGCGCGGTATGCTTTCTTCGGCCAAAGTGTCACTGGATGTGACAGATTCAATTTGCAGTGACAATGTAGAGAGAGAGAGAGAGACGGCAGTAATTGTATTTTTTGTGGAATAGTTTCGGATCTCCTTAATCCACTTTACAATCGATTCCACTTTTCATCTCGTCTTATACCAATTAAACGTCAAGCAGTATCGAATCGATACAACTGTCTGGTAGAATTGGCAATAATCTACCACTATGCCATGTCCTAACGCCCCTGTTCATCTTGCAACGTCAGCATAACTTGATTCGATGCTTACCTTGTCCGTCTGCGCTCGTTGCTCGACTCAATTCAGCATTCCTTGGGTACTTGGTCGACTGCTGCACATAAATGACTGTGCTGTCAATTACAGAATTCACCCGGCCAACCAAAGCAACCAAACCAACCCCCAGAACCGCACAACTGACGTGTGCACCAGTCTGGAACTCTTGATAATGGAAAGTTATGTCGAGAGTAGTTTCAACACTTTATCCTTGCGCAAGCTACAGAGGAATCCTTTCGCTCCATTTAAAATCATCCAGCGATAGTGTGCGGAGGAGGCAGATAATAAAGGACAAAAAAAAGGAAACGCAGGATATTTTCCTACGACCAACATATTTCCTAAAGTGGGTATAAGCCACTCTGCCAAACAAACAATCTACCACCCCTCCCGGACAGAAGAGCGACAGGAATTTCAGCTGCGAGTTAGATGTGTTTTTAGCTTTTTTTTGTTTTATCGTCCCGAAGGAGTTGCTCCTACAAACACCGTCTTCACCTGCAGAACGCAATGGGTTCCGGGGTTTGCGATAGACGGCAAATGTGCGTTTACCTTCTCCCAGCCAGGGGTTGCAAAACACACACTTGTAATCCCTGTTTATTGCCAGTCATGTCACACACTATGTCTGCACAAGGGGTGGCGGATTTGGCTAATCTCTACTCTGGTTTTTTTTTGTATTTTTTTCTATGCTAGCTCGTCATTTGAAACATACCCTGCGGCTGGTTGGCTGAGAAAAAGGGCAACGTCAGTCAAAATGTCACTCGAACGCGATGCGTTTCCATGTGGACGGACTCATTTTTTCGCGTTTGCCTGTTTTGTTGGTTACGTTCAATTAGTTTTATGAAAGTTGAGAGGGTGTGGAACTTGTAATCCCCTGGGTGAATGTAAATTTCTGTAACAGGACCCTTTTCAGACTTCAGACTGACAATGTGTCCTAAGTTAATTGCAAAGAAAGTTGCGCCCCTTGACAGTGAGTGCGCGTGAAATAGCGAATTAAAAAAATATTCGACACGTTCGCGAGGGGTGCGTCTGGGATCAAGTTGCTGGGCTTATTGAAGATACAGTCTCCACATAGATATATAGGAAAATGTGCATCCCCCTTACACAAGCTCCATTGCAGACTCGGTGGCTTCGGTTTAATTTAATCGCATTACATCCGAAATGCAGATGCAATAGTAGTCCTCTCCCGTCCTGGGCACTACACATGGATTCGCTTTAGTTTGGTTTGGCTATTAGTTCGCAATGACTGTCGGGATCACTTATGCCACGAGGCTTTGGGTAAAGCTGGAAAGTGCCCCCCAGTATTGCTCCCTCCATTGGATGGAATCATTTTTTCATCAGAAAGCGTTTGAAGTGCATCCTGGCAATGGGTAATATCGAATGCAAATCCAATTCATCGGAGGATTCAGTTGACAGATTGTAATAGCCTGAGGGATGGCAGGGGAGTAAAGGAATGCATGAAAGTATGAGCGGGTTTCAGTTGCTAATTAAGCACGCTGTCATTTGCGAATTAGTTTTCCCTAAGCTATGGTTAGGTTGAAGACTGCAAAAGACTGATGGAAAATGTAATTATTGACACAATTTTTCTGTTGTCGTTTCTTGTAAAAGTCGCTCGGGAACAGCCCGCTGGGAATTTAGTCCGACTATGTGGAGGTTATAGACGTTTGAGTCCGACAACATCGACAAGAGTCTGTATTTTTTTAATTTTTGATTGAGCCTGGAGATGAGTAATCTTCAAAAGAGTGGATGGCTTTCCACCATATATCCTTAAGTAGAAAGCGCAGGTAGACACAAACTAATTGATTCCAGCCAAGTTCAGGCTAGTTTTGTCTCATTCAATCTGTCAAATGAAGGATGTGGAAGATATTCGACCCTAGCGAGTTATCTGTCGGAACTGAAAATTCTCCGATTGTATACGATTCGGAGGTTTTATGCTTCTAGGTATTCTTCGGAACATCTATTCGGAATATTTCTCCGACATTTTGTAACGCATATCGGCGAATTACGTTAAAGTGCGATGAAGTGCATTTTTTTCTTCAATTTTTGACATCTAGGTTCCGATATCCTCCGACAGAGAATTTTTCGTTCCGACGGATACTTCCCTAGGGCCAATTGATAGTACTCGCTTTTTTTCGTTTTCCATATAATTTTTGGGTAACTTTTGTTAATTGATTTCCTTAAATTTAATAATCTTTTGAAAAGTCAGATTAGAGTTAAGACTTTTTTTATTTTTTGTGAATTTAAAAACAGTTTTAGAGGTGTATGCAAAATTAAATTCAGTGAAAAAAAAAACACATTTGTGGGCATTTGACCCAGTAAAATTAAATGAATTCGACTTAAATTTATGGATTTATTTAAAAAAAAAACTGTTAAGAGTGGGACATATTTACTTTATTTAAAAGGACAGTCCTTTCTTTTTTTACCTCTGTCCTGTATTTTTTTATTTTTAATAAAAGACTGATTTTGTCCTTTATTTTTCAAACTGTCTTTTTACTTAATTGTCATTCCTTAACTTGAAAAATTCGTAAAAAGAGAGGGCTTCGAGAGAGCAAGATATTCCCCCTCTTACTAGATTTTACTCAAAAAATTTCTTTGCGTAAGAATTTAAAAAAAAACTGTCAGTCGCTTGAAAATTGACAGCTGATTTGAATTTGTTGTTCTATTTGGCATTTTTAACAGGTTTCTACGAAAGCGTTGCATAACTTTTGCGTAAGTTTCCCTCTCTGAAAAAGAATTCAGACAGTCTTTTCCATTTTTACTACAAAAGTAAGGGAACGGACCTATTATCCAATCTCACGTAAAAGAGAAATGAAATTTTTTAATAGAACAAGAAGTTTGTTTTTTTTTGTTACCTATATTACTGTTTATATCTTTGTTTTTAATAAATACAAAAAGTCTTTGTCCTTTATTTTTCTTCGACAAATATGTTCATCGTAGTTAAATGCCTACGCAGGGTTCGGAATTCTGAAATAAAATTCGAAGAAAAAGAAAAAAACGAAGTAGAACCGAAATTTATGAAGTAAATGCAAACAAAATGTTTTAAGTGCTATTTTTCATAAAATTCATTTATAACACCTTTTACTTTATTAGCTAAATTTTTTTTTGAACAAAAAGTTGTTTTATGACAAAAAACGTCTATTTATTGAAAATTCAGTCTTAAGTACAAAAAATTAAATATTTTCATAATTTAGACATCTAAGTTTAACAATTAACTTTTTTATTTTTGAATGTATTTTCCATCAACAAATTTATATTTTTTTATATACTTAAATGAATTATTTGGTGGTTCATAAATTTCTTTGTATTCGGCGCTCAAGGTTTGTCACGTCCAGAGTACGGATTATTTCATTATTGCATTGACCATGAATACGACTACGAAATTTGCGAGCAAAGTTGGTTGCTTTCTTATTGTCATTCGAAGAGATATGGTTCTTCATTTAAAGGTCGTCCATCGAATGCTAGGCAAATAAATCCGCTTTCTCTTTGTCTCCTTTTGCCCATTCGCCGTTAGCTTTTCTTATTAGTGGCGAGTGAATTTTTGGTTTCCTTATGGACTTCAAGGCTTTCCAAAGTGAGTAGTTTGAGCTCTTTTCAGCAGTCAAGCCCTCTAGGTAAGTAGAAGTTTAGAGATTTCTTAGATCCTGTAGCTCATTTTTAAGTTTGTTGCAAGGATGGTTCAGATAAGTTTTATCAGGGGGTGCGCGGGATTGTTGCCATCTCTGTACTTAAAAGCAGATTCTACAAAAAAAAGTCATTAGAAAGGGTTTCTGCTCTGATAAACAACATCTCACCTTAAGTCGCTCCAAAGCAGCTATAAATGATCTGTCTGTCGAATCCCCTACATGCTACAGTAAAACCCGGATAAGTGCGTCTCGTTTAACCACCGTATGTATACCCTTTTTTGAGAACCAAAATTCTGAGCACTTAAGGCGGATTTTTGTTATAACTGCCTAACTCGCACAAGTGCCTTTCAAAACGGGAATTTAAGGTGAGGCACTTATCCGGGTTTTACTGTACAACCTCTAGGATTTACAGAGAAGGCCGCCACATCGACTTCAATTGGCGTTCTTTCCTCCCTCCCTTTGTTGATCTAATTCAATTTCTGTTGCAAACCAAACAAACGAGGACTTAACTTCCACTTTCTGTTGCTAAATGGGAAACTATCGCCAAAAGGCTATAAATTTAATCGAAATCTCTGTAAGCCTGCATTACCCTCTGACACAATTTTTGCTCCAGCGTAAGTAAGACAAGAGACTTCTTCGATGCCCAACTGTACGCCCCAGCACCGGCACTTACCCTTTTAATTCCGGAGCACAACTTGCTACTATTAATTTTCAGTCGAATACAGAAACTAAAAGAAAAAAAATGAAACAACAAAGTACTTTGGTAAAAGATACAGAAACGTTTGTGTGCATGCACTTACCATGGTGGCCTGAGCCGCTAACACTTTTATGGCGGCCGCAATGAATTTAAATGCCGGCACTTAAGGCCGAACCGCCCCCCCCCCCCCCCTCTCCGGATATAAAATTAACTCATCTTCTCTGACCGGAAAAGTTTCCTTCCGATGGGGTATACATTTTTGTTTTTTTTTTCGTTTCGTTTTATGTGTTGCACCAATAAAAAACGCAACACCAGTCCGACTTCGACTCCGAATGGAAGGGGATTTTATTTCGTTTCCCATAAATCGTGCCAAAGGCGCCTTTGATTAATAAACTCGGAAAAAGTGTGCTTTTTTATTTTGGCCTTTATTGCGTTCCATAAAAAAAAACAGACGAAGCGACGGCCTGCTTCTTGAATTAAGTGATTATTCCGGGACATCATCGATGAGGCGATGGCCTTTTTGGGAGCGAACTGAAACAATTTCAATCGATGAAACGCGACCAGGGCACGGACACCGCAATGTCTTTGAGTCGAGTGTATAGCGCTTGAGGAATGAGAATGAGGATTGAGGGCCCTCCAACACTTCAAGGCGCATAATAATCATGTCCTTGATGGCAGTGTGATGTGATGACTCTGTGTTAGCCCAGTGGCAATTGTTGGAGAGCATGCTCGAGCTCGAGTAGGCGTTGAATTTCAATTGTCGCTGTCGGCGCGAACAAGGTACGGTAACGGTAAGTGGGATATATATTTTTTTCTGTTCACCGAATATAATCGCCGTCGTGTCAGCATGATGCATGACATGTCAAATGCGAGTTGTAGTGCTGTCGCAGTGTGACGTGACTCACGATAAACCACTTTATATAATTGTCATCCTTAAATTGTTGAAAATTAATTCAAAGTGCCAGTGGAGAATGCGATGCGACGATGGTTAACCTTATGCGACTTATTTCGAATTATTATTTTGGGGTGAAAAGGGTGACGGTTTTTTGGGAATTTTAACACCAAGACCTTTCGGTCTGTCTCAGGGGAATGATGATGCAGTTGATTTGATGCAGGCTGTAATTTGAGTAAGGTACCAGCAGTCATTTCGAGTGTCGTCCTTAAATTTTGCAAATGCATCATGGCGGCGGTCTTTTCCAAGTACATACATGCGTGAAAATTCGTGTGAGCGTGAGGACACAAAAAACACCTACCATGAATCCAAAAATTTCCTCTACAGATCTAACTGTCTATATAATCTTTGGAAAAATTATTATAATTATTATTTATTTTTTTGTTTATAAAAGTTCGTTAAATTTAATTATGTAGTAAGAAGAAATGAGTTCGTAAACATAAATAGGAAAGTAAAATAATAAATTAGTAGGTATATAAGATAATAATGACCAGACGTCCCTCATTTTTCAAGACAATCCAAAACTTTACAGGGCTGCCCGACATCATAAACTGCCATCAAAATGTCCCTCATTTATAGATTTACACCGCAAAATCATAAATATACACGATTTAAAAAACAGAAACTCAGATTAAGTTCAAACGATAAATCTATTACTCTTTTAAAAATATTTTTGGTAATTCCTGCAACTTTTTTCTTATAAATAAAAATAAAACGAGAAAGTTAAAAATAAATAAAATAAATATTTTGGCGCGACAGATCTCTTTCATAACAGTTTTACTCTCGAATGTTTGTTAGACGTTCGCAAGAGGTGGCGCAGTGGAAAAAAATCTTAAGATGTAATTTGGCCCTTTCGGGATTCGAATCGGGGATCCCTCGCTTAGTAGCCCAACACACTATAACTAACCCACTGCGTCACATTTTTTTTATAAATACCTACATAAAAAATATTCGCGAATTTTTGTAGAAAATTCACGTACCTGACATTTTTTTTATGAATAAAAATGAAAAACAATCGCGCAGGTTTAAAAAAATTTACAGATCTCAAAAATGTAATTAATCGACTCGCTTATTTTGTTTATTAACTTAATCTTATTTATTAATTTACAATTTATATAAATAGACAATTACATAAACTACAGCAAAATATGAAGTTTTTTTTTTTAATTAAAAATTGTTCTGAAAAAAAGAAAAAGTTTTTAATTTATGTCTCGCATTGCATTAAAAAAAATATGTTCAATCGGGTAGCAAGATTTTAAATCTTATTTCTCTATAAAATTACATAAACAGTGAGAAGTTTAAAAAGGCCTAAATAGGCCTCCTCGTTTATTAGGCATTTTTTTTATAAAACCCCCCCACCGAGTCATTTTTTAGACGAAAATACCAACCAGAAAGGATTTTTCCCAACGTGTTCTATCACTGTTCCCGATGGCCTCGTTGTTAACAGAGATTTTGGCCTATCAGGAGATGCTCAATTCAACTTAAAAGTTTTAGGAAGTTTTTTAGCTGACTCTTTAAAGTTTACATAGTACTCATCTATACCTATCGTGGTGCTTACGACTTTTAGCAGAGACATCCGTCGATCTCTGAATGAAACCTATTGCTCTGAGTCATATTGAAGCTGGAAAACTCCCGTAAAGAAACTTTTTCTTAAAAAAAAACATTCTTTTTCTGATTTAGAAGCTCTTTTGAACGTTTTATAAACTTGGAAAGGTTTGAAAGCAGTTCTGATTTAAAGACAGTTATAGACCGAATGAGTGAAGAACCCGAAAGCTGCTTGACTGTCCATGAATTATGTGGATTGGGACACCCATTGCCGTCGATCTTTGAATGAGCTCTTCTCCACAGACACTGGAACGTTTTCTAAATCACTTTGAAAACATTGGTGTTGGCCCGATAGCTGGCGGGTTCATTTTTATTATTTTTATTTAAAAATTCGACAACATTTAATTTACATGATAAAGTCCTAGAATCCTTACTTATATTAAAAATGCGATTTGTTACCTTTTCAAAACCGCTAATCAAATTTTAATGAATTTTGGTATAGAGCTAGTTGGGACCTTGGAAAGCGGTATACGCTACTCATTAAATTAAGTAGTTAAAGTTATAAATAGTTACATTTTTTTTATTTTTTTAACTCTTCACCTAAAACTAGGATCACCAATTTATCCCAGTTAGAAACAAGAAAATGAATATAAACTTTAAAAAAATTTAAAATGAAAAGGTGGGACCATTGTAAAAATATGCCAAAACTTTTGAAAATTTTGCTTCGACATTTATGACATGTACTGTCAAATAAAATCAATATGTTTAAGTGCACTTTATTAAAGTATATTTTTAAGTTTCCTAAAAAATATATCAACCAAACTGTTGAGAAAGTTTCGTGCGACCCAGTCGTGCACGTTAGTATTTATTTAGCGAAATAAAAATGGTACCAGGTAATTTTAAAATATTTCTCTGAATACGACCGCCATAAATAAATAAATAAAAAAAACATTTGCTTTCTCAATTTGCCCCAGACTTGGCATTCAATTAATATGCAGTCGCCCAGTCTGTTTCGTCGTGTTACCGATGCTGATTGCCAAAAACTAGTGCGTATGAGATATTATCACACTTCTGCTTATTATTTAATCGTGCGTGCATTTTTGAATGGTCTAGCGAGTAAACATCTTTGCTACATTAGTTTTCAAATTGGCGCACCATAAATAGACTTTGGAACGCCTTCTCTCATTTAGATCGCTATGCCCCATTTAATCGTCTCTTACAATTGTAAACTCATGCCAATCGCCACGGATAGACTGTCCTTAAAGAGGATCACGAATCTATTCTAATCAGTCGATTTGTTTTAAAAAGACTAAAGGCTTTTTTGTCGTACCGATTACAGCGTTAGTTCAAAACCGATTTTTATGAAATTAGGTCCAAATGAAAGGTCGATTGACGTTGGTGAATTGCCGAATATATTTTTGCTTGAAAACGTTTCAGAGCACACTTCGAGAACTAAGGTCTAATTAAAGCTTACATTTTAAGGGTAAGACTAAGACTGACAGCTTGCAAACGCTCAACGCAAACTACATTTCATTTGACGTCTGTAAATTGGCTTGTTACACTGCAACCTCAGATCAGAGTCATCACTAAGCCAACATATCCTCAAAGTAGTCAAAAAGGTACGACAAGAAGAACTCGAACCGAATGCAAAATAAAAAAATAAATAAAAAACCGAATACACTGAATACAAAAAAAAATATGAAAAGAACCCCCCTGGATGGTGTCAAGTGAGTGGGTTTTATTGGATGCATGTTTTCCAAAGTGGCACACTTGCAAATTTAAATATAAATTGCATTTTCGCCATCCCCCGCTTAAGTTGAAAAATGAAAACATTTTCAATGCAGCCCACATAGATACAATCAGCATAGCCTCAAGCCCTCAATATTGTTTCCATGCATAACTACTGCAAACAACTTCACCCTCTTTTGTTATACATTTTTTCTTTTGACGAATCCGACTTCTCTCGAAGGACTTTACACAGGAAGCTAATCTTATACACAGGCCACTATGCAAATCTAAAAATAATCCCTGCCCTACTCAAAGGCTTAAAAAAGCCAAATTTAATGAAACCATAACAGAACAATATCAGCCAAAAAAACATTGCCGTCCAGCTGCTGCAAGACGAACCAGAATGTCCTTTTTTTTGTACTCACAACAAATCCATCCACGACGGAAGTTCAACCTGAACAGCATAGATTTTTTGTTATGACAACAAGAACAGCACACAAACACGGTACCTCTGTCCTATGATTAAGTCTAATGGTATTCGAGGGTTACAACAAACAAACAACACAGCAAAGACGATGTCTGATGAAAGGAAACATCCGAACAATGGCTGCTCGTCTAAACAAAAACATCATCATCACAATTAAATTCATTGTCGTCGTCGTCGTCATCATCATCGTGATGGGTGATGGTGAACCCCGATAGCAGTGTAGTCGTGCAAACACAATTCCACCACCCCCGGTGTCCTTTTTTGCAGTTGTAGTTTGTTTCATTGGTGCTCGCGCCTTTTTTGTTGTTGTAGATAGGTAGCTTTCAATCCGGGCAGCAGAATAGAACGGATGTCAATCTGAAAGCAACTTACTCACCCGCGAACATACACCGACCGACTGTGTGGATGCTGCTGCTGCTGCTGCTGCACTATCATTTCACCCTTTGGAGGGTTTCTCTAGACCGGTTCTCTAAAAATTTTGTGTTGCTCTCTATTTGGGGCCGGGTTGTGCTGCTGTGTTAATCCCTTTCACGGTTTCATTTTTATCTTCCAGCAGAAGGATTAAATTACGTATGCCAGGCAGGATTCTGTTTCGCTGCATTAATTATGCTAATGCATTTAGAGATAGATAGACAGATACGACGAACATGAGTACTATACCCCCACACATCTACCAAGGGCTAACACCGTGTGCGCGATGTGTTAGAATGTTATATGGCTGGCCTCGACTGGGGGAGGCATTGTCATTTGGATGCAGAAACTCAGATACGAAGGATAATTAGCACTGAAGTCAATTAAAGACGTTACGAGGCTGTCGTCGTAACGTAGGTGGCAGTATGGCACGCCGCTGCAATGGTTGACAGATCAAAAGGAGCGCTCACCCAATGGAGTTATTTACTTAATGAGTGCAAATGCGAGGGGAATTGTTGGGGTTTTTCTTGGCCGAAGATAAGAATCCCTTTAAAAGACAGAATGGGGGCGGGAAATTAAGCATTTATTAAGACCGAAAACCAGCCATGCTTCTTTCTTCGGGAGCAAGTATATAATTAGGGTTTATTTTCGGCAGGATTTTTATGCTGATTTCTTTTTAATTAGGACTTGGCTTAGTACACTAATTAAACCGGGATTGGGTAGAGGGCTTCAGCCAGAAGTGTTTATAGGCAGTCGGCGCGCACTCGGGTAATGAGGAACGACTTGAGGGTGTGTCTTCCTTTTTTAATGGGTTGGAAATAAAATTACCGCCAAGTGTATGTCGGTTCGGTTGTGTGCTCTTAATTTGAAAGGCTAATTTATTCGTCTTTCGGAGAAGTGGTGCTCGGAATGGCTTCTATAAGTTAAGTGGCGGTGGAGGCTTTTAAGTTAAATACAGTCAGCTGGGGGAGCAGCATCTCAGCAGAGGCGCTTATTTAAATCGACAGGATTTTTTTAAACTGCATCCGTTCTCAATGGAATTCTCGGTGGAAGTGACATTCAATCAGAAAGCACTCGTAGTGCCGTTCTGCATAGAAAATTGTTTTTTACTCATTTTTACTTAATCGAGAAAGATCCTTTAATATGAGACTGGTTTTCTCCCATGTCTCGCCCTTTGAGTCCAATTGCTGTGTTTGACTTTGATCAGTGGAGTTGAGTTGAGTTCAGTTGAGTTGAGTTGATATCGGATGAGAAACAGCTCAAGAGATTGAAGGAGTCCGTGGAAAGAAATGTCCGAATCCGCATCACTACCCCCAGTAAGGAAGAGATCATTACAGCGATCAAAGCACTGAAAACTAAGGCGGTTGGACTTGATGGCATACCCGCAGAGGTTTTTCGAGCTGCGCCAGCTACATCGGCTGAGCTACTGCTCCCACTTGCTGGGAGAACCTGGGAGGCTGAGATTTTTTCGGATGAGTGGAAGAAGGGAATGATCGTCAAGCTCCCTAAAAAAGGGAACCTAATGCGGTGCGAAAAATGGAGAGGCATCTGCGTACTGCCTGCTGTGGCTAAGATAATAGCTAGAATTATTCTGGAGCGAATTAAAAGAACACCTTGAAGACACACTCGACGCCGAACAAGCAGGTTTCCGCTGTAGTTCCTCCTGTGTCGACCAACCTGCGGATCATCATCGAGCAGTGCGTTGAATATCGATCGCCACTCCACCTGATGTTCATCGATTTCGAAAAGGCGTATCCCAGATAAATTAATAGCAATTATCAAGGCTACGTACGATGGATCCTTTTGTCACGTTTTGCACAGAGGAAAGCTGTCTGAGGAACTCGAAGTCCAAAGCGGGGCTCGGCAAGGCTGCATTCTTTCACCAATATTGTTTTTATTGGTCATCAGCGATGTGCTAAATGCGGTTTTGTCGATGGGAAATGGAGGAATTCAATGGACTCTTGCATCTGAAGTCAAACAACTTGACAACGCTTTATGAGAGAACCGGCCAAGAACCTATTGGCACAACCATACAACGACGAAAGTGACAGTGGATTGGTCACACTTTCCGAAAAGGGGACAGGTCCATAGCTAACCACGCGATGCAATGGAATGGATGGTAGGATACGCGGCGGTCCTAGAAGAACATGGCGTAGAACAGTAGAGAAGGAAGCACGGCAACTGGGAAATAGTTGGGGAGAGCTGAGGCACATTGCCAGAAACCGCACACGATGGCGCGTAGGCGTTGTAGAGGCCCTAGGACCCACAAGGGGATATAGGACATAATGTCGACTTTGTCAATCACTTCGAATACACTAATTCATAAAATATTTCAATAGGAAGAAAATAATCAATACAGACAAATTATTTATATTATTAAATTTTTGTTTTTGTTGGTCTGTTTTCAATTCCTTCTAGCTCAGCCTCTGGAAAGAGTATTGGCTAAATATAATTTTAAGCTTTTCTCCGATTATAATAGATTTATGAATTTAATAGCAAGTCAAATGAAGCAAGGCTAAACAATTTTTGTAATCCCAGTCACAGTCACAGTCACGCTACTCTAAAATAAATGGAGAAGAAGGAGAAGATGTTTATAGATTTGAGCGACTTTCCACGATGGCATTCCCACGATGATATTTTCATCAAATATAGCCTAAGCTCATCTGAGATGTATTGCGGACAAATTAAAAAATGTCCCATCTCAATATGTTCAGTAGTTTTTGAGTTATTTAGCCACAAACATCCAAACTTTTACAAGACATTACTATAGCAAAACACATGGAACTCCTTGCGTCAAAGGCTTGATAAGGACCCTTTAAAAAATTAAACACCCGACTGTCTTAAAGACATTGATTTTCAGGAGCATTTTAGATAACAACTATGTCCGTCCTTTTGCCTATTTTGATGGGCACAACCCAGTTGTCATTCATTTGAACAAGGCTATTTAGAGAGTCATTTATAGACGCAGTGTATCTTCTCTTTCCGTTGTTGACTTTGTGTCTGAGATGACTCGATACAGTCAAAGAACCAGGCAACCAGACGAGGCAATGACTGGCTCTTCTTGAACTTTCTTTGACTGTCAGTCTTGAGCTTCTGCCCCACACCTAGCGTCGGCTGGACTTCTATTGTTCCATAACTTTGAAAAATAACCAGTCACCGTCTAGTCTATCGTTCCTTTAAAATGTTTAAAATGCAAATTGCAGTTGAAATGTCTGTTCCCCCTCTAGAAGTCAAAAGCAAATTCGTTACGCATACAATAAATCATCTGTTTTCACAAACCCACTACACGCTTCCGTCTACTCAATCATAATCCCCCAACTACAATGAATGTACGTAATAAAAACAAATAATATCCTTTTTCGCTCGCAACTATGAAAAATCGAAATTCTGTCAAACAAGCAAAATTGAAGGAATTTGTTATCGAATTGGTTACAAGGAGTAAGCATCAGATTGAACATTGAAGACATGAAAGGTGAAGGGAAGCGTTTTTTTGTTCGCAGTGTCGCGACGAGCCATCATAAGGATCAGGCCAACAAGCGCCGCCGCCGCATGTGTTCTCCTTTTCATTTTGATGGTAATGATTAAGCACGGCATGACGACCATCTTCGATTTGCTTGCCGTATGCCGTATCCTTGAAACGTTATATTTATGGACACCAAGCGTGCGAGTAGTAGGTTTTTTTTTGTTCTTGTTGTTGTTGTTGATTTGTATGGTGGTATGGTGACGACGAGTCCTAACAACCTTTGGTCTGATGAATCTTTACATTTCCGAGGGAGTGAAAAATGTATTTTGCTTTTCTTTTCAAATTTTGTTTTCTTTGCGATCAACCCCATTCTTGTAGAGAATAAGGAAAATAAAAATTGTTGGGTTTGAAGAGATGAAAGAGGAAATAATAAAATACAAAAAGTTGGCAGGGGAGAGCAAACAAAAGTATAGCAAAGTCACTGAGGGGTGAAATATAAATTATCCTTTTGGTAAATATGGAAAGAAAAAACGCATCTCGCCCACAATTCATTGGTTTCCGTCTTTGAAATTGTTGGCATAATCGAATATACGGTCGAAAGCTGCTGCTGTCGATGACAGCTACGGGGTAAAGGGTTTTTTTCTTTTTTAGAGCTGCGGAATTTTAAGATTAATAATAAAATACAAATGCAATCATGTAAAGGGGTTGGTGAGCTGTTAATCAGACTGGATTCAGAAGCGGATATTCAACAACTGATAACATTTTTATCCTTCAAAGATCTGCTGGTACATTCCTCGAACAAAAAGCAGCCTTCGACACATTTGACCGAAGAGTTTTGTTTTATAAACTGTATAACGACGGAATTACATCCAAATTGGGGAAGGTTTTGGAGGATGAGGACACACAATCAGCCGTATGAAATGGATTGGAAATGTCAGAATGGTTCGCATCAAAAATGGGAGTGAAACAGGGGTTCCCTCTAAGTCCGAATCTGCTTGCCTTATTTATAGACGATTCGATGGACTAGGTACTTACCAGGTGGAATTAAATACGCCGGAATCTTGTTTATAGCTCTTCTCTTTGCAGATGATGTCATCCTCTTAGCATACTCACTAGAAACGTTGCAATGTATGATTTATCGGCTTGCAGGGTACTGTAGATTGTGGAACATGACAGTAAATTTAAGTAAGTCGAAAGTAATGATCATTAAGAAAGGGTCTGGCAGAATGTCTAATAGTGAGATATATAGTGAGTATAAGTACCTATGGGTGTAGGTAACGATAACCAGTAATATGAATATGGAAACCCACCTAAAAGATAAACTTATAAAAGCCAAAAGTGCGATAAATGCTACTTGGAAAAGGTGCTGCTCAAATAAACATGTCTCTCACAGTGTAAAATACAAAGTTTTTGTAGCAGTGGCTGAATCTGTGATGATGTATGCTGCACAAGCTTGGGGATATGAAATGTATGCAAAGGTAGAAAAATTGATAAGGTAGGTATTATGTAAAAAAATGTTTTCACCTACCAAAAACCACAACGAACTACATGACTGAAATTGAAACAGGATTACCACCATTTGTTATCAAAACCCTTTAGATGCAGGTCGACTATTTTCGAAAAATATTTGGTATGCCAGATGTAAGGCTGCCGAAAATAACTATGGAGAGAAAGAGCTTATGGTTTGGAAAAATGAAGGAGCTTTCGAACTAAATTGTGACCTTAATGTTGACCTTAACCAACAGAATATTACATAGAGCAATTTACAGTCAACTGCAACATTTATGTGAACGGAACTATTTCCAAATCGAAAATAGCCAAAGGTTAATTTCTGATATATTTAAAACTAGCTGACCCGTGCTCGCCTTGCTTCATCCGCTGTTTTTTTATAAATATGTTCCCTACCTTGGACTTTCTAAAAGCAATATAAAGCAAAAACAAAGACAGTTAAAAACATAGCTTTAATTCCTACGAAAAAATCTACACAAAAAAGATTTACGCAAAGTTCTGTTATTTGTTCCCCCTTACCCACCTCAAAGAAGCAACACGAATGAAACAACTTGACATTGACACATGAACCCCAGCCCATTTCCAAACTTTTCCCAATGAACAGCACCTAAAAACGTGTTCAACCTGAATGTATGCGCTGAAAAGAGACGACTGTCCATTGAAGTGCACTGCAAAACAAAAATAAATGTGGGCGATGTTTTGAGTAATTGTTTTGAACATTACTCAGCTTCAGGACAACGCAGGAGGATGTTTTATATCTTAAATGATTCAGAAGAAAATTTACTAAATTCACCTATTTTTTTATTTTTCAATCCGATAAGCCATTACTGAGCTATATCTGTATAAACAGAAATTTATTTACATATATCCGATTTTGTTGACTATTTTGTAAGAACCAAGTTATATTCCGGGTTAAAAAGTATCCTAAAGCCCGACCCAGAACATAAGCAATCACTATGCCAAGTTTCATCAAAATCCGTCCAGCAGTTTCTGCGTGATGCGCGGTCAGGCATTTTTTATTCTACAATTTTATTATATGTAGAGATAGAGAAGAGATAGAGAAGAGAAGAAGAGATGAGGGGTAGGATTAAACTTTATACCACATCGCGAGGATTTGCGTATCTATTGTAGTCTTTGTTATCTGTCTAAAAGGGAAGATATCGTGCATTTTATTGGGAAATGCCCGATCCTAAAGGAGATAAGAAAAGCTATTCTCTGCAGCGATTCGAAGTCGGAGGCGAAAGTATTTGATACCCTAATTGCTAGAGAGATATTAATAATCCATTTGATTTTTATAGTGCTGCGATATCTTATAGAAATCAAATCCTAAACGAAGCCTTTTAATAATATTTTTGGAGTATTTACTATTTATCTTATTACAACTTTTTTATTGCTGTTAATTTGTTAATTTAAAATATTAAGGAAAAACATGTAACAAAAATGTCAATCGGGCAGACGCCATAGTCATGCTTAAATGATTTTTAAAAAAAAAGTGTTGTCAATTATACTTAAAGAAATCAATAAATCAATAAATCAATCAATCTATATAATCTATCTATCTATCTAGAAAAAAAATACCACTCATATAACGATTATTATGGGGCGATATCGTTTCGGTGGTAGTATTTTAAGCAAGTTCTGTTGTTGTCTAGATCTAGATGTTACTGTCTATGACTGAGTTGTACCTTTATACGATATGTGATAGCTATGAATAAAATGTACCTACCCGTTTCGCCGATAGGAAGCCTACGGCAGCGCTGTTCGTCTTGTAGCGTATTATTTTCTGTTTTTGACCAGATATTTTAAAAGGCAATTTTATCCCTCTGAGCTACTGAAATTCGCCTTAATTAAGTGATTGAAGTGGGCATATGAACTCATATTTTCATTACTGTTTCCTGACCGTTTTTAGTAAGTAGAATATTCGGAAAAGAAATATTTTAAATAGCGTAACCGATACAATTATTGACACAGCAAAATTTCGATACAATTATTGACACCCTCTTCAAACACAAGGTCTCACTGGTTTAAATGCGGAGCAATTCCAGTAACGGCTTTTTTAAATCGTTTATTCGTTTTCTCTCTACACCCGTGCTTTATTGCTCTGTGAGAGACTGTCAGTGTGGTGCAAAATTTCAGTCAGGTAACATCAGTGGTTTGTGGCTTTAAATCGTTCGAAAAAACAAGAAGAATTCCTTAAGGAACTGAAAGAGGTAAGCGACTTTATATGATATATTTTATACAATCATGATCAAATTTTTCATTTCTCGTAAAGATCATGCTTTAATCTATGTTATTTTATGTTTAATTTTTTGTTTCTACTGATATTTAATTAAATAAATGGGGTGTCAACTATTGTATTAGTATTTGCTCAATTTCCTTTATTGACACCATGGTGTCAATAATTGCCTTCTATGGGAATACAAAAGTTGACACCGTGTCTATAATTATGCTGATGGAGGGTGTCAATTATAGTTTCTTTCTCTAAATAAATATTTAGTTGAAAAATGCCAAAAATCAGCCACAAATACCGTGAAAATGACCTCCAAAAAGCTCTTGAAAGTGTCAGGACGCAAGCTATGTCCAAAAAGGCAGCGGCCAAATTGTATGGGGTCCCTCGATCGACGCTTATATTTCGATTGAGCGAAAAATTTATCAAAACAAGACCAGGTCCTAGGACAGTTTTAACTTCCATCGAAGAAGAAGCCTTGGAAGACTGGATAACCACATCCCAGCGAAAAGGTTTTCCTAAGAGAAAAGAGGATGTGCTGCATGCCGTCAAAGAGTTTCTCGATGGAGACAAACGGGAACATCCATTTGGGCCAGAAAACATGCCGGGGAATGGTTGGTTTAAGGCGTTTTTAAGTCGACACCCTTCCATTTCATTAAGAACACCAGACCCGGTTACATCGGCAAGTGCGACAGTGGGATCTTCGGACATAAGATCGTGGTTTGTGAAGATTGGAGATTTCCTGAAGGAGAAGGATTGGTATGAAATCCTAGAAGATGGTAGCAGGATTTTTAACGGTGATGAAACCAACTTTTTACTGTGTCCTAAAACCAAGAATGTGTTGGCAGCAAAAGGAGCTCGAAATATATACGAGATTGATAGAGGACTGGCGAAATCTAACCTAACAGTTATGTTCTCATTCTCAGCCCTGGGAAGTTTGGTTCCACCCATGGTTATATATCCATACAAAAGAATACCAGAGGATATTCGAAAATCATTACCCAAGGGATGGGGCTTGGGTATAAGCGACAATGGCTGGATGACCAAAGAAGTATTCTATGAATATATCTCCAAAGTCCTTCATCCGCATCTGGTCAGTATTGGAACAAAATTTCCAGTCATATTTCTTGTTGATGGTCATAGCACACATCAAACCTTATAGCTATCCAGCTATGCTTTTTAATTTTAAATCGCTGCAGGTTATTTTTCTTTCCCTTTTCCTTTCGTGTAAAACGTTTAAATATATGTCAATAACTGTATCATTACACTGTGTCAATAGCTGTATATAAATGTCAACCATTGTACTTTTACGTGGTGTCAACAATTGTATATAGGTGTCAATTAATGTACAATTTTATAAGCCTTTTGAAATATTGTGATTAAACTTTATTTTGTCAATTTTCCTTAATTTTTATAAAAACTAAATGAACTATAATAATATCAGATATTTCGAAATCCCAAGAGTTTTCAAAGTACTCCTGTCAATATTTTTTTACGGCGGTTTAAAAAAAAAAAAATCTTATGGGTGTCAATAACTGTATCGGTTACTACACGACTGCATTTTTATTTTCAATTTAGCCTCTGGTTGCTTCGCAGTACCCTACAGCTTGTTTTAGGCTGACGTTGCAATTTTAATATTAATTTTCTTTTACATTTTTTTGGAAAAACAACATTTTCAATATTTTCGCGAGATTCCGCTGGGATTCCATTTATTGTTGCAAGTTGCAATTTACCCATAGTTAATGGAACTGACAGAATCAGTCAAAATCCCTGTTTGTTTTTTATTTTAACTGTGCCAGTCAACTCGGTAAACGATGGGCGTGCCGGGCGTTATAATGCTACAACCCAAATTATTTTAATTTAAATTTAAATTGAAACTCCCCAAAAAAAAACTACATCTCTAGGTATCCCTTACATCCAATTGTGTATCTGTCAAATTATTCCATGTTTGTGTAAAAAAATTGCAAACAAATAACTCTCCCCTGGATTATTATAATTTGAAGGATTTCTATCTAAGATAATCTCGGACAGCGTTCGCATTTTTCCATCAATTTTTGTGATGCTTTCCTCTTTGATTTGGACGCAAATTAATTGCGGGAATAAATTTCGCCCAAAATTTACATATACTTTGGGGAATTAGCATCGACTTTGGTTTGGCTTTTCCTCGGATTATCCGCAGCAGCAATATGCTACAGATACATCCAGAGTCAGAATCAGAAGTCTTTCAAACAATTTTTCTGTTCCGCACTTCTGATAAATCCCAGATACGAAGTGAAATTTTCAATTATTTCCCCTGTGTCAGTATCTGGAGCTCTATTTGAGCCTTAACAACAACAAAAAAATGAGAAAAGCACCGCCTAAGTGGACTTATACGATAACTACATATGGAGATGAAGTATATTTCCTATGGGGATCATCGGCATCACAGATCCGTGTTGATGTTTGCTTGTGTTGTTTGTACATCGAATGCGCGTACGAGCGGTTATTCCAGTACTCATTTCCATATCCCAGATGGCCATTCATCATATCTGTATAGCGCCGGAGTTCAGTACCCCTTTCCAGAGTGAAAATGAAATTTAATCGCGCTCGTAATAAAAACATTACACTTGGAGTAACTTTTTTGAAATTACTTTTTTTCTTGCTGTATTTCTTTGAATTATTTCACCCAGCTGTGTTGTAGTAGATATTATTTGAGTTGAGTGCATTAGTCTGGCAAAGAAAACAAACATCCGAGCTGACTGAAATGGTATACCGCTGAGAAAGTTGAGCAGGGTATACCAATGCCTACCACCTACTCGTTTGATTCTGAAAGGACACAGGGTATAATGTCTTTTGTGTATATGTGTGCGTGGGAATTACTGATCCATAAGAATACGCACTCGGGGTAATTAAGAAAATTGCCTGAAAGTGATCCATTATGTGAGGAAAGGCCTGTGTGGTGCGCGTTGCTTCTGTAAATTCTGTTCGATATATGAAAGGGTTGTGGGCGTGTGTTTGCATATAGTACTTAAAAAAAAAATTTAAATTAAATGCAATCGATATGCTGAAGCCATATGCCACATTTTAGGATGAATGGTGTGTTGTTTTAGTGGTGTGTAATTAACATTAGCGGGTATTGAATTTGGGGGACCACAGGACGAGGGTGACGCTTACAGTTGATGGCTACAGTCTTTTTTTGCTGTCAATGTAAGAAGCTTTATATGTTTTATATTTCGCGCTTTTTTTGCAAGCCTGACGCAATTTTTTTTATTTTTGCCCTAGGGAAAAGCACTTTGCAAATTTTTCAAAATTTGTTTAAAATAATATTTATTTAAAAAAATATTTATCTAAAAATAAATACATTAAAAATGTAAAGCGGTTTCAATTTACTATAAGACTTTTAAGCGAGCCAATACTTGTTAAATTAAGTGCGAAAATTCTAAATTTTCAGAGTAGCACTTTTTCCTCTCAGCGAACCTTTTTTAAAAAAATTCTGCAGCGGTCACCCTGATTTTAACAATTAGAAATGCAGAACTATAGTCTACCTAAAAAATATTTTTGAATTTCTGACCGCTTTTAAAAATTAATATCACCTATATCTGTAAGCATCAACGGTCTTGAAACATTACAGGCTCGCCAGAGTTTTCTAATAGAGACTTCCGAGCTTTGACAGTTGTTAACAGTGGCCATATTGTTGAAGCTACATCTGTTAAATTCGCTGTCATTTATTTAGTCTGTTTTGACATAGCGCTCAACAAATTGATTTATCGAAAGCAGTTGGAAACTGGCGAAACCACCCGACCACCACAACACCAGCAAAACTCAAACGCCAACACCAGAGGCACTATCTTTCAAAAGTCCGTCCAATAACTCGCATATGCCGATGACATTGACATAATTGGCAGAACGCAGCTTGATGTTAATGGCGCGTTTGTGAGTATTGAGACTGAGGCGGCGAAGATGGGTTTGGCGGCAAGACGAAGTATATGCTGTCAACTAAAAAGGACACCCAACACCGACGGATCGGACAGAACGTCACAATAGACAGACAAAACTTTGAGGTGGTTAAGGACTTTGTCTACCTAGGCTCCGCTATGAACTCAGACAACGACACCAGCGCTGAGGTTAAACGTAGAATTACTCTTGCCAATCGCTGTTTCTTTGGGCTAAGAAGGCAATTGAGCAGCAAAGCCCTCTCTCGAACAACTAAAGTGACCCTCTATAAGATCCTAATCATCCCAGTCCTGCTATATGGCGCAGAGGCATGGACTCTATCAAAAGCGGATGAGGTAACACTCGGTTGTTTCGAGAGAAAAATTCTTCGAGTGATTTTTGGTCCCGTCTGCAATGACGGTGAATGGAGAAGGAGATTCAACGACGAGTAACTGTACGGGCTGTACAGCGACATCGACCTAGTCCGAAGAGTAAAGGTCCAATGACTGAGGTGGCTGGGTCATGTAGGGCGAATCAACACGAATGCTCCGGCCCGGAAGATCTTCGAATCCATACCCGAGGGAAGGCGCAGTAGAGGAAGACCGCGACTCAGGTGGCGCACGCAAGTGGAAGGGGACCTTAACCTACTTAGCGTGCGAAACTGGGGACAGCTAGCTTAAGATCGCACTGGCTGGAGACGCTTGTTGGTTGAGGCCCAGGTCCACCCGGACTGTAGCGCCACCTTAAGTGAGTAAGTAATTTGGAAACAGGCCCCGACAAACAAAATTGTCGAATTTGGGGCGATACGATCCACATGAGTTCCAAGAGCGTTCAATGCATCCCGAAAAAGTCTCTGTTGGGTGTGGAATTTGGGCTGCCAGCGTAATGGGTCCATATTTTTTTAAGAACTACTTTGGCAAGGCCATCATGGTCTATAGGTTGATTATTACAAACTTTTTTTTTGCTTAAATTTGAAGATATGGATATGGACACCAACGAAATTCTGCACGAGCGATTCGGAGGCATGGTCATCTCATGTGGAGGCGATGTGAACTGGCAACAGAGATCGTGCGATTTGACCCCTTAAGCCTTTTTCTTGTGAGGTTTTTTGAAGTCGGAGGTCTGTAGGCCAACCACAGCGGCCCTCAAAGCCAACATTACTCATGCCATTGGTTAAATTCATCCTGTTTTATGCGCCAGAAGTCAAGTAAAGAGTTGTATTGTTAGTTATAGGCCCTATACACTGCGACCAGAAGAGATCAATTGTGTTGGCCTTTAATATTTAACCTAAGGAGCTAGTGAGGTCCTTTATAAACCTCAGTATCCATTTTGGTTCCATTTTTCCTATATCTGCAGGATCGCTCTGTCCCTTGCCACAGCAGGGCTTGTCTCCTCCTCTTCTCCGCAGAGTCGGCAGGAGTCGTCGTCGGAAAGTTCCATTTTCTTGAGATGGTATCTTAGTGGCCAGTAAGAGAACCCGTTAGGATCCTTAGATCTTCTTTGCTTAGCTCAAGTAACTTTTTAGTTTTACTACGAGCTGGGCTTATGAATCTTTTTATCTGCCTCTGTCCTTTGGATTCCGTCCAGTATGCGGCAAGGTGGCCATCTCCCCATTTCCTGAAACTGACTTTGACTCAAAGGTAACCCGAAGTAGAGCTCAGGACCAGTGAGCCTGAGCAGGCGTGATGCGCCTCTTCTCGCCAGACAATTCGCTGGTTATAGCCCTCAAATTCCTTTTGACCTGGTATCCAAGCAACGGTGACATGTGTTGTCCTTCACCATTTCTACGAGGAGATTGAAACAGTCCCAGACCAGCTTTGACCCGATCGAATACGATCTTAGAGCCTTGAGAGCTGCTTGGCTGTCTGAGATGATGCATATGCGGGCGCCTTTGTAGGCTTTCTCGGACACATATCTCTAGTGCTATAGCTCTTTGGAACCGAGGCCCAAAGACCCCAGCCCCGGTGGAATCATCTTCCATCTTTGAACCGTCGGTGTACCAGATTTGTGATCCCGTTGGTATCACGAATTGATTGGTTTTCCAGGTACTTCTGTCAGATATGGCTATCTTAAAGTTTTTGGAGAAGCGAAGCCTTTTAAGCATAATGTCTGATACCTTATTCACAGGATCATCTTGAAACATTTGTAATATCCGAAGGTGTCTTGTGAGGTTTCCTGCTTTAAGATTTGATATATAAGGGAGCCTGAGGGCACTGAGACCAGCTTCCTTCTTTACAGAGATATGCAAAGGCAGAAGGCTGAGCATTGTCCCTATGGCTGCAGTTGGACAAGTTTTAATTGCCCCCGTTGTACCAACGCATGCTCAGCGATATATCTTGTTAATTTTTTGTTGGGCAGTTATTTGTTCGGTTTTTGGCCACCATGATATCGCTGCATACGTGATCATTGGTTTGATGATCGTGTTGTATGACCAATAGATCATTTTTGGTCTTAAGCCCAAGGTTTTGCCGTAAAGACGTAAAGAGTTACACTTGCCAACTAGTGTTTCTTTAGGAACGCCTTTTCAAAAACCCTAAGCGGGCTCCACATAGCTGATAACCCCCCTATGACGTGTCCCCAGTCTTTACTTACATCGCAGAAGCATCATTGTTCGTTTTGAACCGAAACAGTCAGTATAGGTAATTTGAAGTATATCATGCTCCAAAGTGCCTCCATCACTTTCGCTGAATCGCTTCTCAACAGTTTTATAAATATGTGACAATATCTGAAGTGAAATGGATGTGGGAATCGGGCCACCCCTCGCCCGTTGTAGGTATACGTGGAAAACAAAATTGGATAAAATCCAAAATGGGACAAGTATCTGTATGCGTGTGTTCATCGCTGCCTCGTGGAACCATTTCCTCTTGGATTCATAAATTTGCGAAACCAAAAAAGTCAACTCATTCGCAATTTAATTTACGCTGCGGCCCCCAACACCAGATCGACATAAATGGAACAACCCGGCAGCGTACTAGTAGACACTTCGCATTGAGACCGAATCGTCATCTTCGGTTTTTTCTTGATTTATTGATAGCAGGTGGACCGATTGATGGAACTCGTAAAAATTTCACAAGACTTTTATGAAATTAAAAAAAAATAAATAAAAAAATATGACGACGAGGTGGCATTTCGATTACACTCTTGATGTATCTAGATGTATACTGTGGGGTTTCGTTTTTTATTCATCACTTGTGGGATGCCTAGTGACGAGCAGACTGTAAATGACAGCTGGAAAGGCTTCCTATACCAGCAACGTAAATAAATTTAATGAACACGAATTCACTTTCAAAGGAGACAAGTGGAGCGGAACGTAATGCTTTGATTACTTTAGTCATTCGGCATAAGAGAATATGCTTTTGATTTTTATCAAACTTTTGTTGTTCGCATCGGTGTGTGGGCTTTTCACAAAGGACACAAAATTCTGTTAGAAAGTTGTCTTTGTTGGATACGTATCTAGATATATTGCGAATTCCCTGAAGAAATCAAGATACAGATACATTAAATCAGAAAGATGACTATTTTAAAATTAGATCGCATGGGTTGCTGGGGGTGGAAATGATTTTTTAAGAAGGTTTTACTTCTTAAATGCTTGGAAAAACACGTGCACGACTGGGTCGCGTTGTGACTTGCTCTTGGAAAAGTGGTTTGGATCATTTAACGCATCGAAATACGTCTCTTTTTGCCGTCGGAAAGCAGTAGGGACCTGGGATGTTATTTATATTCATCATGTGTTCTTAAAGCTCTTATCTATGGGCATAAGAATTTTTTAATGACCAAGAAAGTGACTTTTCAGTGCATAAACTCGGAATTTTCGATCTTTTAAGCTGCCCCTAAAAAACACCTCCGTCCTTTGCATTTTTAAACTCATGGTGAGTTGCATAATTAAACAGAAAAATAAAAACCACATGTTTGTTTATATCCGCTCTAGATTTACACAATGCCAAACAAAACTGTTTAAACATTCAACAATCCATTTGAAAGCTCATACCTTGCACTCTATCTACTTCAAATTGAAACATAAATCAGCGTGAGGCTGAAACCAACGAAACCCCAACAAAGCGCATAAAATATGTAAAAATGCACACCAAAAATAAATAAATAATCCAATTTCCCGGCTCATCACCAGAAACCAAAAAAAATACGCCTCTCCCCCATAACTCATATGGAAAATGTCCACCGCGCCGCCGACAGTTGTGTGCCTGTGCATTTATGAAACATTAATTTTAATCCACCACAACTAGATTTAATATGCAGACAATCTAACTATTAAAATGTTCATTTATGACAGCGACACCAACAAATGGAGGGATTAATTGAAAAATAGTGAAAAATAGGACACAGCCATACAGACCGCATGCAGCAGTCCCCCGCTGCATTGAGTGCATTCCTATAGGCGTTATGATTAATATCTGACGTCGGCAAAGTGGAAGTAGCAACAAATGCGTGATGTGTTCGCATACTCGAGGGATACATCGAATAGGTACATGGTACACTGTTTAACAGTTTTGAAGATCTAAAAATAACACGAAAGGCAATCATGTGTGACGGTTAATAATACCCGAAGGATTTCGAAAGACATCTTAAAGAGTTTTATATTCGTGACAATTGGCTTCCGGTTCGGGGAAGAGGATTAACGCATTTTAGGGAGACAGACGTCGTCGCACCTAATTTGAAGCTATTCGATGGGTGGAAGTTATTGGGAAACTGATTTTATTGCTAATGATTGTGACAGTCAATTTTTGTAGGGTGGGATAGATGACGTGTGATGCTTACAGCGATGGAGAAATGGTCGCAATTTAGGGATGGATCAGTTTTAATTTAAATGCAATTTTAATAAATGTTGAGGAAGAGGAGTCCGTGTCGTTTAATGCATTTTTTGAGGTTTTTCAATTTGGAAACGTCCGAAAGAAAGGTTTTAAAAAATCTGCTACTTGTGAGGTCAAAATTTGAAGGTGTAAACCACGGAAAAATAACTATTTTCGACTGAAGACCCAAATCACAATCATCATAACGTTAACAGTTTATACCTAAGATCTTTTCTTGTCGTACCAATTGCGGCGTTTTTAAAAACCCGATTTTTATAAAAATTATTCCAAATGAAAGGTAAATCCCCCAAGTCCAATTCCCGCATGTATTGTTTAGTATGAGTTTGCGTTTGTCGTTATGTGATGCTAAACAACTCGAATTAGAAGTCGCATTTACTTACGTAACCCTCAAAGTAAATGTTCCCCTTAACCAAATAGCTAACAGAAACTGCTTCGCTTTTCCTTAGAAAGGGATCAAATTTTGTAGGCTGGGGTTCTCAATTGCTGCTCTACAATATACTTCTATTCATCAGCAGGACGCTGTAGACATGCTATGAATGATAGAGAATTGCATCCTTGCTTTCAGTTGCTCGTCTGTTTCAGACTTCTGATAGGTCGGAATGAAGCCACCTTCTTGTTTGACAGTTTGGTTAAAAGGTGCCACGCCCCTTTATCAGTTCCGCCCACATTTTGTAAAGTGCTTAGTGTATTAATAATTTTTATTATTGTGATCCAAATTTGGGCAACTTCAATCACCCAACATAGAATTTTAAATGTGCTTTTAATGTATTTAGAGTGCCACGCCCCATTGTGTAACAAAGCCTACATTTTACAAGTTGCTTCCAACTGGCAATAGCTAAATGTCCATTTACCAAATTCCAGGGCAAAAACGTTCATAATATCGATATATAGTTTTTTAAAAGATTTTATTCCATTTGAGGTGCGACGCCATTTTTTTTTATTTATTTTTAATAATGCTCAGCAAAGTCTCAAATTTTACAACCATCTTTAGTGTCGAGACGAAACGTGACTCACAATTTGAAATCAACCAGGTCACCAGTTAAGACTAGAGGAAAGTGCGAAATGTTTTGTTCGAAGCAAATAAATGACAGATCGCAATAGAAAATGGATCAGCTGTCAAACGATAATTGAAATGAAAATGACCGCATTTGTTTGACAGATCAGGAATCAGCACAAAAGTGAAAGCAAATGGGAACGTTCAAGTATCTACTTTAGTAAGTCTGACAGCTGACTGACTTGATGTATCTCAATTTTGATTGGCCTAGATCGGTCATATGGGCAGCTATTTCGGTTGACGTTTATGGGGGAGTAGCCGACGAATCTAGTCAAGAAATTCGTGACTGAGTACTAAGTTGACAGTTCGCATATGTGGCTGACGTAGGAAAAGTGACGTTCCTGACCAATCTAGTTTTTGCGTTCAGGTTACATCTACTCCAGACCAATCTAGTCGACTTAAGATAACTAAGTTTTTGAATGTGCCCAATGTAGATAATTTATTTTGTATTGGCTGAAATGCGTTTATCCAGATTTCTCATTTTACCGAAACCATATTCAATTGAGTTATTTTCGTAAAAAAATATCCATTATTAGGTATGGTTTTCCAAATGTTTCTGTTTCCTTTGGAATTTCCTTTAACGAAAAACCTTCCCGCTAAAATAATGAACGAAACAAAAACGAGAATCAATGAAATATCTCGTTCTCGTTCCTAATCCTAACGTCAGTTATGAACGAGAGTGCTTTCAGATTTCATATTTCGTGTGACATGAAACCGTCACTTGCTCTGTTTTTTTTTATTGATGTTCGTGTGATTGGAATGGAATATTGGTTATATTTTATATGAAATCAATCGAAATTTTCGCCCCGATTGATCTCTAAATATGTGTACACAAATAATTAGCAAGTTCAGAAGATGCAATGCCTTTCATCGGAGTTGAAATTATTCCCGAAATCGTTTCAAAAAAACTCCACTAAGTTGTCAAACTCAAACGCACTTGGTAAAACACCTCTGATAAAAAAAACCCAGATTCGCAAAAGTGCTCCGACATCTAAAAAGGATTGCTCTTTTTTGTACTAATCGAACATAAAGTCACCCACAGCAAAAAAAAAATTACCAATGGAATGCCAAACTAGAGTTTATTGGGATAAAAACTAAAAGATTGGTTGGCAACACCTGTCCAGGCATTCAACTTTGCACTGTAGATCTGTTTTAATTTTACGCTCGCAACTTTGGTTCTGTTATCGTGACTCGAAAGTTATCGATTAAAATCCGATTTGCGTAGTTTTGCCATTAAATCGATAGTTTTATTGGTAACTAGCGGACTCGGCGCACTTTGTCTCGCCCCAATTTAACGTTTTCAGATAAACTCCAGAGTGATAATAAAATTTATTTGAATTGAATAGGAGTCAGTAGAGAGCGATATGATAAACAATGTTTCTTTTTTTTAATTGTTATCGCAAAAGACAATCGAACGGGGAACAGAATCCGCTTGGAGTGGAAGATCAGTTATGGGAAAAACAAAATTCGTGGGATAAGGACTTCCTGATCGCCGCTTGAATCAAATTGTTCATCAGTTTCTTGATGGACATTTAGATTCAGCAACGTAATTGCAATCGATTCTATCTTCAGCTGTAAATTAAGCAGCGGAGTTCCTGGCACATCAAGCGAGTTCAAGAATTCCGTCTCGTTAATGCGCCATCGTGCATTCTTCCCAAAAGATAATTTTGCATTCGCGCATCAATTTCGCTGTCGCTGAATTCTTGGTCATTGTGCACGTTGGCTTGTCAACCGTGAGAAGATTCAGAGCGGAATGTGCAGTTCGACCGCCTTCCAATAGTGTGGCAGTAATGCCAGAGGATGCAACAGCCAACGCAATCTCCGATCTTGACCGAAATGTTACCAGAATCAACGAAATGCCTGTTCCACCAGGAGCATTGGATGAATAAAATGAAATGGAAGCGGCCCACATACCTCATATTACATATCTGCACCCGCTGAACTGTGATTGCGCATGACATGACCAATCGGGTTGAACTTCAACAAAGAGGTGGTACTCACTCAGGAAAGGACAAAAGTGATACAAATAAGTGTTCTCTCAAAATCAACTATTCTTTGACAGTGAGAGCTTTAATAACCCGATATATTTGGGGTTACCTTTGCTTTGCCGTGACAACGACGATGATGGATGAAAATGAATACACACACAATATTTAGTTGATGGCTTACGTATTTGCACCATTTTGTGAATATTAAATTCAATTGGTAGGCTTAGGAATATATTTTTTTATAAAATAGAAATGAATGACAGCCCTGCAAATACTTTTTTATTTTTTCTTTAGAATAATACAGTAGAAATTTAATATGGTGGTTAAGTATTCTTAAATTTTCAAATTTTTCGCGCAATTTTCTTAATTTTTTCTTTCATAAGAACCTTCTGCTGACAACAACAAACGCAACAAAAAAATAATTAACGAAATCGGTCCAGCCATTCACGCGTGATGTCGTGACAACGGAAAAGGGGTTTCATTTTTATATATATAGATTGAAGTGTAATATTTAGTTTAATATGTGTTTCGGTGTGT
Organism: Cheilosia pagana; assembly: GCA_936431705.1. NCBI lineage: Eukaryota > Metazoa > Arthropoda > Insecta > Diptera > Syrphidae > Cheilosia > Cheilosia pagana. The sequence continues at coordinate 7,174,933 of OW386169.1, forward strand.
TTCCTTTACGAAAATAATGAGTTTTTGTGAAATTTTGTGAAGTATGCTAAATAAATTGAAAATGTGGGTTTTCAATTTTTGGGACGAATCTACAATTTTACGCCGAGTCCAAACGGCTAATTGAGAAGCTCTTTCATGACAGTCTTACTCTCGGATGTTTGTCAGACGTTCGCGAGAGGTGCCGCAGGGGACCCCTCGCTTAGTAGCCCAACACACTACCACTAAGCCACTGCGCCCACAAGAGCTAAATTTTAGCTCCCATACAAAATTCTCTCCAAAATTCACCTGAGCTAAATTTGAGCGAACCCCTTTAGCCGAGTGGTATGCAGCTTGAGCTAAAAATCAAACTTTTGTTTCCGAATGTCCTTCATGTATCTGCCAAAATTTAGCGCGCCCATTTAATGGGTCGGGACATTTTTGCTCAAGCTATTTTGACAGATCGCTTTGTTCAGTTGTTCTGTTGTTTTAATGAAAACCTATAGACAAAGAGTACCTGGAACTAGGAGGATCTTTCATTGAAATGACAGAAAAGTCCTCAGAAAAAGTTGGCGATGCCGGTGGAGCAACATCCATCGATATGAAGCCTTGCAGATTTTGAATCAAGGAAGTTACCTTTCAAAGAACAGCTGTGACACTTATCCGCAGCGCTTTCGGTGTCAAAATTTAGCTGGAGAGTAAAGGTGGAGAGCAGTTAGAATTTAGTTTAGCTCGTGCAGCGTTTTAAGTTTTATCGTGAGTGATGGTCGTTCAAAGAGAGAAAGAGCGAACCGTTGAACGAAAGACATTCGTTGAGTGAATTTGAACATTTGAATGCTGCGAATAATTTTAGTGGTGAGTCGGCGAGTGTTTGCCTAGTTTTAGTTTTAGCTAAAGACAGTTTGTTGATTGTTGTATTGATTTGAAACGAAGATTAATGGTTTGGACTTACTCTTCTTTTCACCTCTTTTCGGCAGACATCTCTCTCTCTTATTTGATTACCTATTATGTAATACCAACGCAATTTGATTAAACCTCTGTTAGCCTACCAATCACCTTCAGGTTCATTAGGAATTTCTCTCATATTTCTCGGCGCAACTTCAACTACACTTAAGGCGTCAAATTCAAATGGAATATGTCCCAGGAGGGCGATTCTTGGAAACTTTTCCTCTTTCGAAACGTAATCCGATTAAAGACACGACCATCACCCATCTTCCCATCTCAAATCTCATCGCGCACCCCTGGAAAAGTCCAAATCGAACATTAACCGCATAAATAACACAGATAACACCATCTTCACGACAAATACACACTTAACCACCCCGGGGCAGGGTCGTCCACAGTGCTATTTGCCACCCTTTGCCAAAAAGTCGAACAAAACGGATTTTCTGCGTCCAACATCGACGGCACTATGCACACATCATAAATTGGCCGCAAACATAATTGACCGTGATAAAATTATCTGGGATTTCACACTGCTTTGACTTTTACATACGAGTATGATCGCACGCACGAACACGCACGCAATCCAAATCCAACCCTCTTTGCAGATGTGACACACTTACGTCCCATGTCCTTAGAGACAATAACGCTGGAAATTTCTAAAGTTTTTTTTTTGTAGTTGACCCGCAAGGACATTATGTAGTTGCACACATACATGCCTTGTGCTGCTTTTGTGTTTATTCGATAAATCACTTTCACAGTTTGAACCGCGCCGTATGCTCCTGCTCCAGTCACATAGAGAGATGCGTTAAGATACCGGGCACATCGACGATTTATAACCAAAAGTGATTGCTGCCACTGTACGCTCAGTTAATAGCATTTTGCCTTGGAGGGGTTGGTTTTTTTTTTTTTTGTGGGAGCATTGGCGGTTGGAGTTATGCTCCCAAACTCGTAGAAAAATAATCTTTCACTTTTCTTGGTATTTCTTCGTTTTGCTCACTTTTCGTCGTCATCGTCGTCGTCGTCGGAGTGGAAAAGGATTAAGGAGCAACGTATTTTTAAAGGGTACCCACTACCTACATCCTCCGGCTCCTATGGGAGGAAAAACAAAATACAAACAACGCGAAGCTGGTTATGTTGCTGTTATCGCTCCAAGGCTGGCAACAAAAAAAAAAACATGTCCTTGGGTAGTAGGTAGACCATTTTTCCGCGCTGACTTCCTAGGGGGAATTTCGTTCCGACCACGAGTTAGGATAAAGAAATAAATATCTAGCGGGGTTTATTAAAGCGCTAAATGGATATTAAGTCAGGATATTTTGGCGGTGGATGTGTGGGTTAAGTGTGTGATTTCGACAAAAAATGTGACTCGTTTTGGGAAGGCTCTTTTAAAGTTACGAGTTGTAAATTCTATCTTGGGTCAATGGTTACTTAACGCCGTTTCGAATGCAAAATTCTTCGAGTGATTTTTGGTCCCGTTTGCGTTGACGGGCTTTGGAGGAGAAGATTTACCAGCGAACTCTACGAACTGTACAGCGACATAGGCCTGGTCAAAAAAGTACGCATCAGTCGTCTAAGATGGCTAGGACATGTAGAGCGAATTGACACCAACGCTCCGACCCGAAGAGTCTTCGATTCAAACCCGGAGGGACAACGCAGTAGAGGTAGAAAAAGACCTCGCCTAAGGCGGCGCGCGCAAGTGGAAAGGGACCTCAACCAACTTGGAGAGCGCAACTGGAGGCAGTTAGCCAAAGAAAGTGTTGAGTCTTTGCCTGTGCTGCCATTCTAAGGCTGTTTATTAGAAAGACCGTTTGTAAATGAGCTTTAGGATCGATGGTAGGGTCGAAGTCTTGATATCTTTTAGAAAATGCTTCAACTTTCGGTTTAATACAAATTTGACCCACTTTTTTGTGGTTTCGCAGTCTTTTCTGGATAGTTTATACATTTTTTGGTGTGCCTCAGATGGTCTGACCTTTTAAGACCGCAAATTTATTTTCGTTTGTATGTAGTTGGTGGCAGTGTTTTCTTTGACAGGCTAAATCCACTAAGTTTCTGTTCTATTTTTCAGGCCGAAATATCCTTATCTTCTCGGTTAGTCAAGCTGCTATCAAGTGCCTGGAGTCAGTCCCTCCAAACTTGATAATAGTCCGAAAATGTCACTCGTCTCTCAGAGAGATGACGGAGTAGTTCAATCTAGGTCATAGAAGTATCCCACGAAAATCTAAGACTGATAAACTCATCAAATACGTAACTGAACGGCCTATCCTTCCAGGGTTCCTAAAGTATTCCGGTCGCTACTTGTAAAGCTGGATGCTGGATGGAAAACCGGCATGACATGTCTAGCGCCAAAGCAGATCTGGCCAAAGCTGGATCTGGTACGCCCTAGGAACTTGATCTCCCTCGACAGGATACATATGAGGGTCACAATATGTTATCAAACGATTTTTGCAGAAGCTGTTTGGACGAGGAGGAGGTAGAGACTATTCTCCAATTTCTCTGTACTTCTCCGCCTCTTTAAAAAAAAACGAAAACTCCATTTCGGAGCTGATCTGAACGATCTAATTAACACAGACACTCAAAACCTCCTATGCTTCATCTGAAGCTCTTACTGGTTCAATGAGTAAGGCGGAAAGCTACACAGATTCACGTGGTATGATAAGGGACCTTAAAAGTAGGTTTAAGTTTGTACAAGCCTATTTTTACAGCTCAAGTCATTTTACTTTTGTCAGCTATTAAAAGTAAAGCATTTTATACCTAGAGTGATAACATTTGAGTCCATATCATTGGTGGCATCCACGTCGTTATAGAGGAAACACAGCGTCCAGTTAAGACTCTTAAAAAAGCTGGAAATACTGTCCAAGTTGAAATTCTCTTGCTGCCATTCGGTTCTATTTAAGGTATTTTATTTAACAAAGTTAAAGCAGTTGACCAACTAGTCGAGAGGCGATAATATAGTTCAAAAGAGGATCTAGTATGATGGGAGGGATTTGAAACAAGTCTGGGATGCATTTTGGGTCATTTAAAATTTGGTTTCATTAAATTACGACAGCAAAGTTCTCGCACAAATGAATTGCTTGTGAGAAGCTAGGCCTCTTGAACCCTGTCTTCAACAACTTGCTTAGTTAGCCTTATTTCAAGACCTATGTCCTGTGAGTTTTATTGACAAATTGACAGCAGGGAGTAAAACATAGATGCGGACCCTCCACCTTCGTAAATGATTTTAGAGCCAAAGGATCAGCCCAAAAGCTGCTTGCAATCTATGTACCTACAGTGTCCTCGAAAAGGCCGGCACGTGGAGGCTCTTTGTGTAAAATAAAATTCATTTCAGATCCACATGCTTGGGGCCTATGAACACATCCGACTTGTTGAACTTTGTCCTTTGCGCCCAGTCCATTACCGGTTGGAGACAAATCAAAAGATAACAACGTATCCGTCTCTCTCTATAAGACATCTCCCACACTCCACCCTCCATACTTCCGAGTTAATACGTAATTTTGATCCTAGCTGACAAGGACGACAGCAATAATGACGACGACGCCATTACACACACTACTTGCTGCTGGTCGAGGGATTCCTTTTCATCCGGTTATCACTTATACATCCCTCCATTCGCATTCTGTGACACAAAATCGGAAAGTCAACCCCCAACCAATGCCGCTCGGGGGGAAAGAAAAGGCCTTTAATTTTCCAATAAGGATTGCGGTTGAGGAAACTTCACCTTTGGGAATTTCGAGGAAGGATTTCTTTCTTCTTCATGCTCCTCTAGATATTGGAAATTGCAAAGGGGGATGTGGGTTATTAGCCGCCCTTGTGTGCGTCTTGTGCACATTACGCAAGGGTGGTGATTTCTGCTCCATACGCCATACGGAATTTATTCGATGGCACACATACAGACACCTTTTTATTTATAATCCAGGCGTCCCGCTTCGCAAATACGATGACTCTGCATTGAATGGAGTTCGGGGTTCGGGGAACTTATTTCTAGGCCGGCAAGGAAAGAAGTTTGACTCGATTAATTACCCGCAGGAGATTAAGCTCGAAATAAGACTACACACAGATGATGGTAATAAATTCCAAAGGTGGTGGCGGTGAGGTGAGGTCTTCATCTAAGCAATCCGATTTATTAGTCCGATGACACAGTGAATTAATTTGACACCCCCGGGGGGGATGGCGACGGCACACATATTGAGCCAGCAATGACAATGGGACAGAGATTTAATGGAAGTCATTCGCTCTTTTGGCACGGTACATCTGCTTTTAATTACAGCCGGCTGTTGGTGTAATTGGGCCAGCAGGGGAGTCATACCGTATACCACTGGGAAGGGTATGGTACGCTAGAAATGTGCCAGAAGATTGAATCATCTGCCATTTACCACCAACGACTGGATGAACGAAGGTAATGTAATTAAATTGTGCGTGTTGAAATGCTTAATTATTTATTTTGAGGGAGTTTTGTGCGCGCGAATACCGTACGCGAAGGTGGCATCTTGTATACAACCCCCAATTGTATACGTGTCTATATTCAATTATTTGCCGAATGGCTTCAGCGAAGAGGTTTATTGGCTTAATAAAGCATTTGAGATAAGTGGCATTCCAGTCTAGTGGGATGGCGTTCGTCTTTTTTTATTTTTGGATGCCGCATTTAGTCCTTCAGTTGGGATCAGTTTACCCCGCCGTCTATGGTTTAACCGGAGTACATACAACTCTAGACAGAGTCGGGCAACTTTAAGTGCTATAAGCTTTTGAGAGGCTTTGGGCTGAAAAGTGCCACTTGTCGCCTTTGTTCAGAGCTTAAAGAGGAAGAGGATTGCGCATTTTCCATGAGTATTTTCCATGAGTATTTCCTCCTCATTTTGACAAAGACACTGAGAACAAGATTCCCATACCTATAAAAGGCGGAAAAGCTAACTACATAAGCGGAACTTTGGTAGTAGAGGTAGTAGAGCCTCTGATGGATCATAACTTCTTGGTAAGGTATGGAGTGCGCATCTAGAGGTAGTCGCATAAGGACAGAGCTAGTAGAAGAAGGCTGAGGCATTTGTGGCATCTTTCTCAGTCGCAAGAAAAAAATATGCAGATTTTTTCAGTCTCAAATTAGGGGATGGCTTTTCTGTGTGACTCTTTCACCATGACCATCGTGGCTTTTACTAACCCTTTAGGGTGGACTTCACCCAAAAAACACATGTCCTGATGTGCCACCCTCGCAAAAAATAAATAAATGTCCTTCCCTCAAACTTAATTGAATTTAAATGCTTATTTCGCAGTACGTGCGCATTGCACCCTCCGCAACAAAGTACAACGAAAAAAAAAATGTCCCTAAAGAAGAATTAAATTTCACTCCTCCGAAAAGCCCCCAAGTTGTTCTACTATCAAATTATGCAAAACTGCCACTGCTGCTACTCTTTTATGGGGCATCACACACAAAACTCGACTGTAAATTCCAAAATCCCGCAAGTCGAAAAATAAAGCGTAAAATTGCAACCACCAAATAAACGAAAGTGATACAACAACGTCCTGAAAATTACGAATAAAAGGATCTGCATAAAACATGACCGATTTCGTTGTGTACAGTGTACACCCTCGCGCCTCCTGGTATAGGCAAACCACCAACTGATGCGCCAACCAGTGATTCACAGTCTTAATTCGCACAGAATTCAATTACCACAAGGACGAGCTGTACAGGGATGAGCGCCCAAAATATATAGCAGCTCCGTTTGCCTTTTCTACATTTGCCAAAATCGATGGCAAATTTATCCATCCGCCTCGAAGGGGGAAGATATCCTTAAATGATGATTTCACAACGTCTTGTTACTTGGGGAGTTGCTGCGGAACCCTTAAAGCAATTGCATTAAATCGGTTTTAAGGGAATTTATATCTGCGAACGTAAAGAGGAGGATTCAATTTAAGATTGATTTACAAGGGAGTCTTTGTTTTTATTATTTACAGGATTTTCCAGAGACGATTCGTTTTGCAAACACTAGGTCCGATACGTTGCTGACAGAAAGGGTTTCCCACCCCGTCTGCCAACCGGCCACCGCCTCCGTTATGAAAATGATTGTGATTAACTTCCACGCATTGGTTATGTGTTAATTATCCGCCGGAAATCAGCCCCCCTTCCGGTAAAAGTGTACACATTCTTGTTAGGACCATAACTCAATTTAAAGGCTTCGCATGACTGTGCTAGTGTGCTTTAAGGTTGCCTGCTCGGTGCTCGTGCAACGATAAAAGGCGGTCACATGCGACGGCCTTGTCTCGCTGCATTTATGAATATATATTTTTTTTAAAATGCATTTCCTTTTTGAGAAAAAACACAATATTTAACGAGATTTCGCGCGGGGCATATTCGTGTAATTAGCACATAAATTGAGTAAAGGCGTCCTTTGTCAGGAGGGAGGGGTGGGTCGATTTCATGTGCTGAAAATAACAGAGAAAAAAAACGTGACGCTTTGAGTGAATGCGCAGCAGGTCACCACATATACACGCTTAAGTGGTGTACGTCAACGGCGATCATGCAATTAATCACTTCCATAAGTGAAATGTGCTTTGCAACAACAGTGGAATAACACAGTGACTGCCACTGCAAATGGTTCGTGCTAATGGCGGTGGGGCGGAAAAATCCGATTATGATGCAAGCAAATTATATTTATATATTTTATTAACATAAAGTGCGTTTGAGGATTTAATTAAAAATTATCGCTATTTATTAATTTGTGAAGGTGCTTTTATTTTGTTTGCCATTTTTTGTGAAGGGGTGAAGGTTTGTTTGTGGGGGGTTAACTCTGGAACTACTCAACCGATTCTAGAAATTCATCGACTTGTGGAAAGTCAAGGGCTAGGACTTTGCTATAGGCTACTTTTTGATGTGATACATCTTATGGCGCGACTTGGGAGTAAAATCGATTCATGAAAGCGGAAATGACCAAGCGGAAGTGCGAGACGGAAATTGGCCTGTCGCCATCGCTATGCCGCCGCCTAAAACTCCTTAACAACTCAACCGATTCGAATGAAATTTTGTGGGTGGGTATGGTTGGTTGTAATTTGATGAATAGGATAGTTTTGGACCCGATAGGTGGCGCTGTAGTCGATCTTTTTAACCATTCAACCGATTTTAATGAAATTTTGTGGGTGGGTATGGTTGGTTGTAACTTGATGAAAAGGATCATTTTGGACCCGATAGGTGGCGCTGTTGTCGATCTTCTTTACCACTCAACCGATTTCAATGAAATTTTGTGGGAGGGTATGGTTGTTGGAAAGATATATTTTTAGAATTTTTTCAACTGAATTCTCAAAGTGAATACTTATATGGGAACGCTGGAGTAACTGAAGAAGCTAGGTTTTACACACACACTATAAACTACTGAATCATTTGACGATATGAAAACAAAATGTAAACAAAAACTCTCGACATAGAAAAAGAAAACATTGGATTGGGTTGTGTTATGAAAACTTGTTAAATTAATGAACATAATTATCTACTGCGCTGAATTAAGATTATAATATTATAAAGATTTGGTTTTTAAATTAAATTTCTTAATGAAATTCAACTACATACAACACAGTTCAATTTAACATCCACATTTAGCGAGAAAAGTTTCACATCTGGCGTGTGGTCACAAGCACGCTCTCTTTTTTTTTTTTTTACTGTAAAATAATAGCGATGCGATGCGGCAGCTTTTTCAGAGAAATTATTTTTTATTTGATTTTACTTTATTTAATTTTATTCATAAATCTTAATCAATACAAAAATTCTTGAAGGAGCATTAAGGTAACACTTCTTCGAGTATTTAGAGCTCTCAGCCATCTTTTTCCATGCTTTTACTGTTTAAAGATAAGATTGGAAGTCATCCAGTCCATTACGAAAAATTATGTTCAATAAGTTGATAGCGCGCTTTATGGCGTGCGGCGCCGTCTTCTTGAAAGCGATGCACTTCGGCTTCTACACTATTCAATTGAGGAACGGACAGGTCAGAAATCGTGGCTCTGCAGTCATTTATGTCGGCCGCAAATTTATCGTAGAGCAGGGTAAGCTTAGGGAAATCAGTGTTTTTTTTAAATAGTCAGTCATATGAAGGGTTTTTTAATTAGGAAAGTTCGATGTTGGTTTCGTTAGCGTCTGTCCAATCTTGTGCCAAATCATAACACGATTAGGCAGTCCGTTCAAATAATAAAATTTTATTATAAAAGTGTTCGTCAGTGCAAACGTCGCGTCGGCGGCAGACGTAGTGGCCCTTCAAAGTCGACTCTTTAACGTTTGATGGCCAAATTTTACACAACCTGTTCGGTAAATAATCGGTCAACACCATCGTTCATTAAAATAGTGACAGACCAGCAGATAAAATTGCCGCGTCGTGAATGTGTACAGGACGAAATCCGAAATTCCTTGACGAGTACAAAAAGTCGGCATTTTGCAGACTTTAACTTGTCAAATTTTGCGACTGGACCTTGGCCCGCTGCCGTACAAAATCTGACAGACGCAGGGGCTCAAATTTAATGACCATAAACGACGACGCCGTTTGTGGCGCAGTGGCTTAGTGGTAGTGTGTTGGGCTACTAAGCGAGGGGTCTCAGGTTCGAATCCCGAAAGGGCCAAATTACATCTTAAGGTTTTTTTTTCCACTGCGCCACCTCTCGCGAACGTCTGACAAACATCGGAGAGTAAGTAAAACTGTCATGAATGAGCTTCTCAATTAGCCGTTTGGACTCGGCGTAAAATTGTAGATCCCTTCCATTCGTCCCAAAAATTGAAAACCCACACAAAGCGAATGGTTGTGAGAAGCTAGGCCTTGGGATTTATTTATTTATTTATTTATTTTTTAAACGACGCCGTTTGTTCGCTAACTGTGCTACGCGGCGCAGAGAAGCCTCGGCGGGCATTTGAATGATGTTACATTCCGATTCCATTGAATAAATAATGACATACATGGGTGTTTTGGGTGTTTTAAATAGCTTGTTTTATTCCATTTTAACATTGACCTGTCTTTACTTCACTTTACTTTTTTTGCCAATTTTAGAGACGCCTGTCTATATTACTCAAAAATTTCCTTAATGCCCAGTTATGTATGAAAAATATTTACTTTCTTGCCTTCTGCTAAACGTCACCTTTCATTCGGTCCATGTGTCATAAAATTCAGTTTTAAAATATCGCCGCAATCGGTACGACAAAAATACGTGTCAAGTGACCTCTGATCAACATGGAACTTGATGCGAACGTCAGTGAGGGTTGACAGAATTGGTGCATTGAAATAACACCCACGGAATTAAGCTCAATGGTCTTTCTTAAGGCTCCCAACAAAACGGCTTTAAAAAACCAGCAGTGGAATTTTCTTGGAATATGTTGCCCCCCTTGCGAACCCCCTGCTTAGGGTCACTGTTGGACTTGGAGTAGGTTCTTGTTTGAGTATAATGTTTTTTTTTTAATTCATGTTTCGTATGCATTTAAAGAAACTTCGCTTGTACTCAGTCTCCACACAGTGACCCAAGCGGGGGGGTCACAAGGGGGGCAAAATATTCTAAAAAATTCCACTGTGGCCTTACATATTTCGTCACCCACATAAAAAAAAGGCATTAAAACCCACACCTTTTACCTATAGCTACTTCAAAGAGGGAAGGAAGCCTGCGGGTCTTATTTCTTCTTATTTTTTTGGGAAACAAGACTTGTAGAAGCTTTTACACTGCACCGACAGAAACCACAAAATTTTTGTAGGTTTAAAAACTAACAAGTCGTTCTTTCTGCAGATTCTGCAGGCTCAATTAACTTTCCTTCTTCCTGTTTAACGCAAGTGTTCACCTGTCATCACTTATTACAGTCATGTTTCATATGTTACTGTCTACTTTAGCTACATGTATATGGATAGACCGAAAACTTTGCAAAGGCAAGACTCGAGTGTATCGCTATCACCTGCACCTACTCCATGCTTGACAATTCAAGTGTCGATAGGTGCAGAGACGAGACGAGAGACCCTTGAACTCGTGCGCACAGTAATCAAAATAGATTCCGAGCACAAGATCCTTCCCTTTCAATCGAATACATTCGTGTGTGCTTTATATATACACTCCGAGCTATGTTGCACTCTCGAATGTTGAAACCCTATATCCAGCGTGTCTCCATTATAGAAAATTTCAATTGTCGACTTCATTTGGAAGTATAGTAGATTGAACTATACCAAGCTGTATCATCTCTCGTCGGGATTAAGTTATCTTAACAATTCCTTTGTGCCTCACTCTTTCGTCTCACCGTCACATTTGGTTAGATGTGTGGCTTGACTCCATGGATCTGAAGAGATTGAATTGCACCCCATCAGTGCTGTTAGTATTGAGGGTGGTTCGTACTAACCTATGCGATATGGGAGTGCAACACGATGCGATGGTAGGCACGATACAGAGGGGCCTGCCATTGAAAAGAGTATTTGATTAATCAAAATTGTTTGGTTAAGGATATGACTGGCTTTTGCCAGAGTAGCAGGATTCAATCAACTTTGTTGGGTTGAGTTCTTAATTTTGTATATATTTATCAAAGCGTAGAGGGAGAGAAATAAATATTTGCTGCAGTGGAACCATATCTGCGGTCAGCATGTAGAAAGTGTCTGTGCATAGAGGAGGGGTGAGTCTGCGTCTGATCGCACCTTGAACTTAGTTCGATTGTTTACGAATTTCCAAACAACAGATGTGTGCTTACATTTTTACAGTTAATAAACAATTTCTCTCTCTCTCTGCAAAGTATCTTCTCACATCTGTAGGTTCTGATTTTACACCACCTCCACTCTAGTTGTTAACGTCGCGTGGCGTCGCGTCGGTTGTCTGCTCTTAACCTTCACTCACTCACTGAAGGCTGCAACTTAATTAATTATTTCCCAAATGTGTACTCCCGATAAGAAGCCGCACTTTGCTTTGTCATGGTTTCATCTCTCCCCCCCATTTGCTTTCATCTTCTTCTCAATTAAATCCGAGTAAACAAAAAAAAAAGGAAAACACTTAAAAAACCAGCACTCATCCAGAAAAGAAAGAAAAAAACAAACGCCAGAGATTCATAAACAAATGACTTGGCATCTGGATCAAATCATACCCCAGGCAGATGATGCCTCCCTTGTCGCCATAAGGAAGAATATTCTGAAAATAACCAAAAAACAAAAAGGAACGCACGTCATTTCGTTAGCCACCCCACTGTGTGTGAGTGTATTTCGATATTACCCGTCTCGTGAAACGCACGTACACTTGGCGGCACATTGGCCATGTTAATTTGTTTATAATCACTGACACTTAACATAGCGAACGCACCTCACGGCGGGTGCCATGGCCGCGCCTCTGTCAACTCGTGGGGATTTCGAAAAAAATGTGATTTAATTGAAATTCCAACGGTGAAAAGTGAAATACCGCCTCGGGGTGGCACATACGTACGAGTATGCATGCGTCTCCGTTGTTGGGACGAATTTATCTGGGGCACGCGTTAATGCCAGTGAATCTGTCCCACCGCATGTTACCTCTTTGGATTACCTATATAAAAAGCGAGGACCTTTAGCTAATTGAAAAGGAGTTTAAAAATAATTTTATGAAATTTGTACCACCCAGAGAGAGAGAGAGAGGGAGACCTGCAGGTACACAGGATGCATGCGAAATTCGTATCATGTGTACAGCGAAGGAATTCCCTTGAGCCGGAAGTTTTGTCTGTAGTAGGTTACGTTGTCAGGTATGGATATTATTTTCCATGAGAGACTGAAACATTGTTCGGGGAATTCCTTCATACCTACAGAGAGCTGAGCTAAAGGCTGTGGCAGCAACGGTGGAATTAGTTGAAGATTAATGTCGACGGTTCACATCATAGAGGAGTAACAATATTTGTATGAGGAGTGCATTCTTCATTTAAGTTTCAAAGGAATAGCTATGTTTGCGGAAAATGCAATTTCGTTAAAAGCGACTAAGTTGAACATGACTGGAAGAGTGCGGATGCAGATATTTGCAATCTTTCAGTTAGTATGGCAACAGGGAAGCGACTTCACTGTGAGTGCACATGTAGGACAATTTCCTCCACTTAAGGACTAATTTGCTTTGTGTCGGTTTTGTATGATTTTTAAGGCTTTTCTTTGCAAGATCGAACAGGGGAAATCTCATTTGATAGATCAGTAGGTTAAGGAAACTCAGGCAGAGGTGTCCAGTTGAAGATTCCTCGAGTGCGAAACAGGTGAAATGTTTAGAGAAAAGATCGATCGTAGCTTGAAATAAAAAACATAAAGATTTGCTAGTAGAGGTCTCCCACAAGGTGGCGTCACCCTTTCTCTGGAACTTGATCCTTCAAGCCTCCAAGTGGGAGACCGGAATGGGATTGCATAAGCGGAGTACGTTACTATCTATTTCAACAAAACGCTCTTAAGAAACTGGTAAAATGGGCCAATAGATGTGAGCTGGGCGTAAACCCTCACTGAGCTCTTTTCAAGGAAATACAAGATTCCACACATTGCATTCAACTTTCATCTAAAAATGACACAAGCTCAACATTCTTAACTCGGGTGTTATTTTTAAAAGAAAGTTAAACTGGAAGTCTTGTAACAAAACGTCCCCGTTCGTCACAATTTTATAACCGCATAGAGAATTTGCATTCCTCTCTTAGGACCGCAAAACCATGAATACCCGAACGAGAGTGTCATTCGGGGAGACTTGTCTACGTGTGATTTGTACCAATCTTGTGTTCCAGTTACCAAATAAGGCACCCTCATAGGAAAATTTATACCCAGTCCCCTATTCTAAACTTTTGGCGGCACATTTCAATTATGAGAAATCGGCCTTTAATAATCAGTGTCAGCAAACTCAGCCGACTTGCTTCCTTCCCCATCCTAGGAACCATGCTGTCATTGGGCCGCTCAGGAAACACGCCGTCGTAGGGCCACTTTTAATTTATACGTAGCTTAGGCATTATCGAAACATTGTTAAGCATTTAGTAAAAGTACTACGAACAAAGAGTACTGAGTACCTCTTGACCAGAATTTTGGTTTTCTTTGGGTAAACCCTGGATCCGGCGAGCAAAACCCTGGCCTGAGAAAAAGCATATCACAGCCTAAATTAGGGCTGACTTTATGCGACAAAAGTTGCATTTTTCCCTTTTTTTTCTGTCTGTCCCCAATGAGACCACTTTTTCAAAATTGTCCAGATTTGCCCCTTTTTCTATATTTCGTTGATTTTGAAAAAAAAAAAATTTATATGAAACACGTCATGAAACTAGTTCACAATTAATTGGGGTCTGAATTTCTTTCCACTTTCTATCAGCTCTTGTCATAAACTAAGCCATAAGAAGGCTTCCACTTTCATTCAATGCATATGGAAAAATAATATAGAACGAGATGAGAATATGAGATGCGTAAGCCTTAAGCCATTTGAACATTTTTGTGTTCAGTTTGTGTCATTCGTCTTCGCTGACGTCAATTTAGTTGGTGCTTAATGTTTTGTTTTTGGAATTAATATGGATAAGTAAGTGCATGATGTAATTTATATTATTCTATCTATGCAAATTTATGCGCTTTTTCTGCCATTTGTTGACATTAGTATTGCCCCATTTTGAATGCAAATCCCCTTTATTTTTGCGACTTTTTCAAAATCTTCGAAGTCAGCCCTGGCCTAACATACCTAAAAGAAAGAGTTAAAATGGTCATTATTACCTTTTCTTTTGCAAAAAATCCATAAATAAATGTAATTTACAATTATAATTTCTGTTATATGACCGATACTTAAGTAACCCTACAGAATTAAAGCCGACGGGCCGTTTTTAAAAAAGGAAGTGGAAACGGTAATAAAAATAAGCCCCCCAACATAAAAGCATTGATACCAACAGTGGAATATGTATGGAAGGGCGTGCTGCCGCCCCGCCGACCCCCATGCTTGCGGGCCACTGGTGGATTTGGACTGGAGTATGCGCGAGGTTGAGTAAATGTAATTTTTTCTATATTAATGTTCGTATGCATTTTGAGAAACGTCGCTTAATCCAATATCCAAACAGTGACCACTTGCAGAGAGTTCGCAGGGGGCAGCATGTCCGCCCATACATTTTCTACCGTTAATGTATTGTGGACTTCCGAAGCTAGATCTAAAACGTTCTAGGAACTTGATCTCCCTCGACAGGAAGCATATGAAGGTGTCAATAGGTGTCATCAGGATTGGCGTGTTCTCAAACGAGGTTTGCAGAAGCTGTTTGAACGAAAAGGAGAAAAGTACTGTTCTCCACTTTTTCTGTACTTGTCGGGCTATCTCAAATAAACGAAAACTCCATTTCGGAGCTGATCTGAAAGTTCTAATAAATACAGACACTCGAAAACTCCTACGCTTTATTAAAAGCTTCAACTGGTATGACAAGGGACCTTAAAGTGGTCTAAGAACGTCAGCCACTGGAACCTTACCCCGCCTAATATACCAAACGGAATAAATACTACTTGTGCGCAGAGAAATCTTGTTACATACACTGCCATTTTCTGGTACTCAACTACAAAGTGAGTGTGAATTTTGTACGAAGTCAAAAATAGTTCCCTTTACCACCATCTTCGTATTTCGGCGGACGCTGTCCAGCATTAGAGTCATTTCGACTCCTTTTTGGCAGCCCGGACTCCGGACTCGTCTTATTGAAAATCAGTGAAATCGGATATAAAAAAAAGTATTACGGGAATGGGACTCCATTTTTCAGCTGGGACTCTTTTTGGACTCCTTCTGAAAATTTTCAGAGGTAACACTGCTGTCCAGTGGATCTCTGCTTCGGTTCAACTATGCTCACTGATCCCTGTATCGTCACCAAATGCCACTTTTGTCAACGTCCTCCTCGCTCCCGAAAAATTAACAACTTCCTTAGTGAACACCAAAGTAACCACCCTCTCCACATCCCCAAACATAACAAAGATGTTAATGGCAAGTACAACACTTTTGTTCAACAATTGTCGCCATCAACTTACAACAATGATTCACTCCCGCAGCGCCTTGCAATTAATTACACTTTTCATTCAAACATTTTGAATGAAAATTAAAAAAGAATGCTTAAAAAAAACAAAACACAAAATCCATTTGCGACTTCAATTCGAAAACTTTTCCCTAGCTCCCTGCTTTCGCCTGCGTAAATATAAAACTCCATTCCAAGAGGAGTATGGGGGGAGAAACAAAACGACGGAGACAAAAAAATCAACCCAAAACAAAAGACATTCAACTTAATCCATTTCTCTTGTAGTCCGGATTAATATATCACACAGCTAAAAGATGTCTTCTCCTGGTTCCACATAAAAAAAGACAACAAAGGCGAAAAAAAACACAATAGCGCTTCCGTTTGCACCCATTACCCCCTCGCCGTGAATAATGAAAACCTGCAAGGGTAGTTAGAAAACCGAACATTATACGCCCTATCAACTACGCGCGTTATAATGCTCGAGGACATAAAACACTTCCACGTGAAAGTGCGCGCCAAAAAACATAGTGTAACCGGATGGGGCATGGCAAATCCGCAACCCGCCACACAAAAACACAATTAGAGCGAATAACTTTCGCACCATACCATCATCCATCGCATCAGGTACGACGTACGAGGCACTGTTCCACCCGACACCGCTCTCTATCACCCAGCTAATCACTAAAAATGGTTAGAAAATTTAGGGGAGAAAATGAATGCATTTAATCTTGTAACGACTCCATCCATAAGTTCGGGGCATCATCCGTTGAACCGCCCCAGCGCACGTTGGAGTCATGTTCCAAACATCGTTTATTTACAATGACCCTCTGTATAGCGTTGGCGTTCGCTCTCTGGCCCCCTGGTGGCGAAATTAAATTCTCTTGGAAGCTCATCGCATAGTCTGCACAACCAACAACTGCGAACGGAGTTAAAAAGTGAAAAGTGTGTGGAGTGGGCGCTGTATCCTTGGTGCCAACCATCCGTCCATCCCTTTGCATAGGTGACGGTGAATCTGTGTTTTCTAACCTGGTTTTTGTTCGTTGCGTTTTTTTTTTCTGTGTATACTTGGGAGCTGCGCAACTCAAAAGTCACGTAAGCGATGTAATTTCAGGAGCCCGAGTCACGTTTTATGTCGATGTCTTATTTCATGAGGTGAGGTGGAGAAGTATCCCTGAAGAACGAGTGGCACAAAGTTGTACTTGTTCTTAGTGTGAGTTGTATCTTGGTGGAGATGAAGTATAGTTTCGCATATGGTTAACGTGTTTTGATGGATACGGACAGATACAAAGGACTTTATTTCAATTTCATGGATATGAAGGAATTGAGCAGTTTTCTATTTCGTTGCGGTTGCTCTTTGAGCGGGCGGTAGAAAAATATTTACCAAATATTGAAGCACTTAAAATTCAGCTTGAATGGTTCGTTCTGTCTGGACAGCGGCCATCAATTACTGTCTGCAAAAATGTTTCGTTTCTGTTTATAGCTTCTGACTATCACAGACTCACATTAAAACCGAGGTCCAAGACTGTGCCTGTAGGACCTTCAGTAGAAAGAGAGCTTATTTATCGGCAATCGGATTGATTAAATTGCTCGAAGGCTTCATACAGTATGAGCGATCTTTGAGTAATCGTCCCCTTTCGAACCGCACGTCATACAAAGCAGTATGAGTTGCTGCAGTTGGCCGTCTCAAGTATGCAAACAAGAAGGTTCCGAGCAACAAGTCAGTAAATATCAGCCACGGCCACTGAAGAAGAGTGGAGTCCCTCAAGTGTCTGTTCTTGGGCCGGTACTCTACTATACGAAGAGACCAAGCGAAGTTTGTTTAATCGGATAGCTCAACCATGTCAGAGTGGTCTTTAATAGTTGAAGGATGTAACACAAAAAAGGTGAACTCTACACCGAGAGAAAAATGTGGAGTAATAGTACCCAAAACACGCTTAATTTAATCAATTTTTAAGTCATATTTATCGCAATCCGTTCTGTGTTTAAACTAAGCGGTCTGAAACTGGCGATTTTTCTAGAACTCGCATGCTTAATTTAAGAACTTTTCTAGTAACTACACGTCCTTAAATTTATAAGGAACTTTCTTATTCTTAAAGCTTAGTATTCTTAAATTAAGAATGATAATTGCTTAATTTAAGTAAACACATTTTTGTATTATTTTACTAGACATTTTTAATTTGAGAGCGATTTTGATAATTATTATGTTCGTCCGCTATTGGTTTTAGAAAGCTCTTTCTTAGTTTAAGTACAACCGATCTCGATGTTAGATTGATCTGGCGTTCTCAAGTTAGTGATTATATTTCTTGTTTTCTCGGAGCGGTATTGATTTAAGAAGCATGTTCTTTCATAAATGGACCTGCTGTTGGAATTTAGAAAGAGACGGCATTTATTGAATTAACAGCTTTATTTTCTTAATAAACAACATTTTCTTAAGCATAAAAATTAAAGAAAAAAAGAAAAGCTGAAACAAGGAGGCTTTAAAGCAGAAACTTAAATACGAAGTCGCACATGAAAATATGTTTTAGAGGTTCTGTTTCCAAACAACAACAAGAAGCTGTGCTTGACAAATTTTGGCTAGTTTTATTGTGCCCCTTCTCTTTTTCAGCACCAAATTGTTTAGTTTTTGTATTCATCCAGGCGTTCACTTTAGAGTTAGTTGGAATTGTCGTCGTCGTCGATATTGTGGAACAACTTGGAAACAAACTACTCACCACTTTTTTCTTCCACACAATCAGCTTTTGCTGAAATTCAGCTCTAATTCAATTAATGGGCAAGAGTTTAATGTCTTGTATTGAATGCACGTTATCTAAAAGTGACTGGGTACGCACTTCTGAATATTTTTTTTTAACTCTGTCCTTTCTTAGGTTAAGAATTTACAGACTTACAAAACGGTATAAACTTCAAGAAGAGTAAAAGTAATATTTATTCTGAAAACCCTTAAATCAAGTAGGTATGCAGAAAGTCTGATGAAAAGTTCCACTCTTAACGCTTTATTTCTTAGCTTGAACCTTAATACTTTTAGAGCTAGATTCACTGCATCAGTTTACCTTTGTACGTTTTAAAATTATATATTTTTGCTTAAATTAAGAATTTTTATAATAATGTGTATTTTCTAAAGTTAATGTTAAAAGTACTTAAATTCTAGTAGTGGTGTAAGACTCTAAAAAGGCCTGCTCTCATATAACCATTCAGGCTGAATCACAGACGTATCCAGGCTAATTTCAAACATCAAAGGACCAACCCCTACAGCAAAAACATTGTCAAAGTTTAACGACTTTACTGTGTGAATCTCATTTAATTATTCACTCCTTGTTTATAGGGCACAGCTATCCATCAACTTCTATAACCAAAAAAAAAAAGAAAAAAGAACAGAAAGCCATCCAGCCCAACCTGTCAGCATGATTCATTTCGCATTCACACACAAACAACAGTTTTCCGCTACCATTTCCGGGCTTGAAATGTTTGATAAAAGGTCCCCGCGCCACATCGACATCCTAGTCTGTATGGACGCGCGAGTCTCCAAGTCTATGTTGCACTGCCAATTCGGCACCCGTGATGATGATGAATCCCCCATCCTTCCATCACAAGTGTCAAATCCAATGTCTAGATAAGGACTGCAATGCGGATCAATCTCTCTCTATGTTGTTGGCGTATCTATCTGTACCGGCACCGGATGACCCCCGTCCCTCGGAAACGGTCAAACGATGATGATGTGTGCATGCATGGAATGCATTATACCGCACGTATAGAGGTCCTTTGGCGAACGCTCGTCACCGCGTCACAGAATGTTTTTGCGCGATAGCAAAATGCGGTTTTCCCGTAAAAACCATATACACACACACACACATCCAGTCACTCAGCTGCTTTTCGGTTCAATTACTATTAATTTTAAAATAGGCGCAACGGCGGGGGTGGTGTGTGGACGCATCTGCGAGCACATCCGACCACAATGACTGACACTCTGACGGCTGGGCGCGCGCTTTCCAAACCGCCAACTCTGCTCCGCCAATAAACACCTATGCACACCAGCAACGCACAAACGCATGCATATACGAAAGGATATACGACTTGTGTAGGCCAAAGTCACTATAGACTACGAAATGGCAGATAATTTGTTTAAAAGCCTACAATGGTCGCCGCACGATGGCCGGACACCGACCCGTTGTCATGATGAAAAATATTCCGACGATTCTCGTTGTCATGTGTTATATGCACTCTCACTTAGTGTGTGCCATTTAGCTGTGGGCTACACACAAACACACTCGCCCAGCTATATGGACACAGGTGTCAGCCGCATTCTCTATCTTCACCAACATGAATCCTTTTGGTCGAGGGTAAATATTTAGCCAGAAATTCTGGCGTTGGACAGCTGCGTGCTGTTGTTGTTGTCGTTGGAATATGATTCTAGCTTTTGCGCCGCCTAGGATGCGAGTCCTGCGGTCATATGCGCTGTATCGGCGTGAGAGGGCCGGTGTGAGAGCGACCAGAGGTGAATGCGATTAAAATAATGAAACGTCCTCCCGAGTGGGTCGTAGTTGTTTCACCGCACTCATCGTCCTGTGGTCTCGTGTTACTCTGCATGAATATCCAATATTTATCCGTTTACTTGCGAGTTGCCTGGTGTAGGCGGACTGTATGCTCCCGAGCTCATATTTCACATGACCGGGGATGTAGCATAGGGCTCGCATAATAGTGATAACGATTATTAGAACAAATTACTTAAGAAAGGCAAACAGTGCTTTGTTGACCGACACCGCCAGTTGAGGGGATAGTGTATGACGATTAGGCTTGTGTTTTGATGTGTATCGCCATCGCACTCGGAGACGTTGGGGAGGATCGATTTCCAGCACGGAACCGATGGTGGGTGTAGTGTTTTGAAAGACGCGACTTCTGTCTGTAAACGGGAGGAGGTGGGATGAGTCTTTAGGCGCGCTTTTTGATCTGTTTTTGAAAGCGATTTTCTATGTGGTTATCGACTCTGTTTTTGATGGGTTTTCGGACTCGTTTTTCAATGCATTGACTGGCAAAAAAAAGGATTTTTGGGTGGAAAACTTGGCCTCGAAACCTTTGGACACCCGTAAAGTTTAGAACAGTGCGAATCTTTTCATTACTTGACATAGGACAAGGGTGGTAAATAAAGCGCTGTGTCAAAAACGTGAATACGGACTTCTTCTAGTCCTTAATAAGAAAGTCAGTCAACGTAGAGCGAAAAATATGTATAAAGACTTCTTGTCGCTTAAAGTGGCTTGGCCGCAAAATGATGGCTTGGAAAACATCCGCACATCAAACACCGAGGACAACTTCAAAGCAAAAAAAAACAGCATCCCTCCCCTGGAAAACAAAGCAACTCAATCAAAACTCATTCAACCAATAAATTAGATTTTCAAAAACGAAAAAAACCGAACTCCTCTCTAAAGTCCAGTCCATCCTTCATGTGGATAGGAAAAAATTTATGACCAACCGACTCCCAGTCATATCCTGAAAATTGAACCCTCAAATCCAATGACAAGCGTATAGCACATTCGACTGAGAAACTCTGATAGACGTCGGACCGGACGGTGGCATCCACATGACGGCATTTATCGGCTGACATCAGCCCCCCCTCCCCATGTGTGTGTGTGTGAGACTCTCTATAGCATGACTGATTTGGAAGACCCCTCTGCCAGTGGATGCCACCCAGAGTGTGTGTGCATAATTAACAAAATTAAATCATAAAACTTGGACAAGATGCGGACGGTTGGCGGCCGTTTTTTTTTTTTTATTTCTTTCCTAGTTGGCATTTTCAAATTCAATTACACTTTGCATACAGCGTATCCCTTTTTGGGGTAGATGTTATAAAATATTTTATGACAACAGTGCCCAACTGCAAGTATACCACCAACGAAGTGTCAATGCGCGCGAGCCGGTGCCGGGCCAATATTGCTAAGTGCTTGTCAAAGGTGGCGCCGCGCTGCTGCTACTGTCGCCTGATGCTGCTGCTGGCTGCTGTGAAATAATAATCATTGCACACGAGAGTAATGCAGTTAAAAGAGATTTACGATATTCATTTTGTCGGCGTCACCAGGAACCGTAACCGAGACCGTAACAGAGACGGGACCACACCATAACGTCTATGGGGAATTTGGAGTTTGCTTTTTTCTCTTTTTTGTCTACGAAAAGGTGGAAGCTGTGAATTTTTGAATGTGAAACGGCGGCTCTGCCATAGATCACTGCATGCATTGCGGCCGGATGAAAGGTATAAAGCCGCCAATTCTCATTTGCACATGAAAGGGGGAATATTTTTGCTGAGTTTTTCTCACTTTTTTTCCACAGTGGTGTAGGTATGCGAGTCTAAGCAATTCGCACAACGATGCTGGGTAAGCGAATTTCATTCATTTATCTAAGGATGTGGATTTTTATATAGTTTGTGGATTTTTTCTTTAAATATTTTTTTGCAAACGGGGGATGTCTGGACTGTTGGTGGAAGTAATATGAAAATTCTGCGGCGTAATGTATGTAAACAAAAAAGTCCTTAAACAGAAACTAAGGACGTTCTAAATACATATGTCCCAGAACAGTCAGCTCATTTTATTAATTTTGCGAACCTCTTTACTTAATTTTTTGTGTTACATAATCTCACTGACAGGTGGCGCTGCTGTTCATTCATCGAACGCATGAAGCTGCTGTCATTTTTGTTTGGGTTTCATTCAACTTTTAGTTTTTTTTATCGCTGTAATCTCGGGAGTTTTATTTTTCCCTGTATTACTCATCATTTTTCCGTTTAATCAATTTTGCGAACCTCTTTACATATTTTTTGTGACACTGACAGATGGCGCTGTTCGCACTTTGAATGCATGAAGCTCCTGTTATTTTTGTTTGGTCTTTTTATTCAACTTTTAGTGGGAGTTTTATTTTTCCTTGTATTACTCATCATTTTTCCGTTAAATTAATTTTGCGAACCTCTTTAACTATTTTTTGTGTCACTGACAGATGGCGCTGTTCGCTCATCGAATACATGAAGCTGCTGTCATTTTTGTTTGGGGTTTTTATTCAACTTTTTGTGTTTTTATCGCTCTAATTTCGGGAGTTTCATTTTTCCTTGCATTGTTCATCATTTTCCCAGCCAGATTTTCCTTTGACTGGTGACTGTTATTCATTTAAAAATAGACAGTCTTAAGGTACCTTTATCTCACTACAAATTCGAAATATATTAAATGAAATCCCTCAACCACCGACATCGACATGTGTACCAGCTTAAAAATGATCAATCAACCATAAATACCCTTTGCGAGGCCAGTTAATTAAGGACGACAAACTCCTTTTCATTCAATCCCCTCCTAGAATAAATCGTCAATCTCATTATGTCAACCGCCGCTCAAAAGATCCAAGCAATTTACAATTATTTGCCTAATTAGCACTTGTAACCTATAGAAGCCTCGCGTATCTTTTCGATTTCACAATCCACTTGTGTTGATTCATTTTCACTATTTCCCCTTAACTGACAGCACACCGACAAAGTGGCAATTTGTCATCTATCGTGGTGGAAAAGTGTCAAGAAAATGGAAGGAATCCTCTCAAATAGAAAAACAACAAAGCACAAAATTTCCTTTCATCAGAATGTTGCCCTCCGACCATTCTCGCCTAGGAAAACAGGGAAATTCTCCTCAAGCTAATTACTCATCCCCAGTAAAAAAAAGAACAGCTCATTAATGATTCC
Source organism: Cheilosia pagana (assembly GCA_936431705.1). NCBI lineage: Eukaryota > Metazoa > Arthropoda > Insecta > Diptera > Syrphidae > Cheilosia > Cheilosia pagana. The sequence goes on from OW386169.1 coordinate 7,198,449, forward strand.
CTTCACCGCATTGCAGCACGTTCCTTCCCTCGTTCCTGCTCTCCGATCGGATGTGAAATCCGCCGACCATCTCGCTGTCGTTGCGGTGGCGACAGCCCACTCCGCACCGGCACGACAGACGCGACACTGTTTCTCTGTTTGATCTGGTCTTTCTCTAAATGATTTACGATACTAGGTAGGACATATTGAAATTGATGACGAGACGAAGTGTGCCATTAAATCACAGCCAAAAACAAAAGCCGAAGGACATCCATCCTCGAATCGGATGCTAGGTATGCGCACACACTATTTTTAGGCTGAAAATGTGACGGAATGTGTTTAGCTGAATCCGATTGTAGATATGTGAAAGGAACGTGCCTGTCGTATGAGTGACGTGGATTTGTTTTTCAATTTCCAAAATAACATGCTGCTCCGCACACAGAGGGAGCAGGTATTATATCTATTTTTGAAACAATGAAGCGCACCACTCAACCCCTTTTAGAGGAGCTGCAGAGCCCTCGCCTGTTCAAAGGAAGCAATTAAATTGTCATAAAATTGAATGCGCCCGTTTAAGTCGTGTTCAACATGGCGGAATTTATGTTGCAGACAATGTTTAGGGCCGACCGACGCTGGAGATGGAGTAGGTCTATATTTGCAGCTATGTAGAAAGATGGGTAATTAAAATTCAGTTCCGCTTGTGAGGGATGTGTTTTCTGTGGCAGGCTTATTGATTTATTTGAGGGAGATGCGGTGTAGATACATGCTGTATGGATGACTAATTGGGCGTTGTATAAACACATGTAGAATAGTCACGTGGAATGCATCAGCTGCATGTCATTTTGAAGGCGTCTTTGTAAAGAGAAATGCAATTTAAGACAACAAAGTCGGTCATCGAAGTGATTGTCAACTTTTAAATGGCTCTTTGGCATAAAATCATTTAGGGCTGTCTTCTTGTTATTTGTGAACTAGAAAATGATGAATTAGTCATCAATAAAAATTCATCAAAACACTGCCTCATGTAAAGTAAAAAATAAATAAATAAAACAGCGCCGATTGAGACGAAACTAAAACTTCTGGGCCAAAAGAAGTCATCCGATGTTGTTTGGCTCTCATTTATTTTCTAAATGAAAAACTTCGTCTTCGATTATGTTTATTTGGATGTTTGGAATTTTATTAGTCAAGTCGAGAAGATGATATCGGCGAAATGGGCGCCGTCACAATTGACTGACATACGTTGTCGGTTTATGGCATTTTTCATCACTTCGGCGAGAACTTCGTTCGACAGATTCTCGCACTCGTGTCGAATGTTGTCCTTGAGGGCTTCTAGGGTCTCGGGCTTATTCACGTAAACACGGGACTTCAAAAAAAAACCACAAAAAAAAGTTTGGAACGTTTAAATCGGGCGATCTTGCGGGCCAGTGCAAATCGCCAAAACGAGAGATGAGTCGACCCGGGAACGCCGCCTTAAGAATATCGGTTGTGGCTCGTGCAGTGCATGCCGTACCTCCTTCCTGTTGAAACGACATGTCCTCCAGTCCTAATTCGTTCAATTGCAACAGAAAAACTCGGTTAACATGGCCCTATAGCGTCTGGTCGATGTTTCCGGCGACAGCTCGACATCCTCGTCAACAGCGGCGATGTTCTGGGCACAACGGGCGCTCCGGGGCCGGCCACTCTTGGCAGCATCTCGTGTGGTCCCATACTCTTCAAGGTTGGTGGCCAAACGGCGCAGTGTTTGCGCAGTCTGTGTCGTACGGCCGTGGCACGGAACTCGCGCTGCGCCAACATTACAGACAAATTGTTACGCAAAAAAATACACATGATTAGTCCGCCTTCTTGGGGAGTGTATCGCTCCATTGCGTGTTCACTTGTATTCTACATCTGTCTAGTCCACAAATGTCAACACAGATTTGACATTGGCGGCCAATTGCAAAAATAAGAGCAACTTCCAGTAGGGTGATCTCTTTTGGCCCACTTGTTATATCCTGCTCCATGTTAAGCCCTAGGTTTTCCTGAGAAATCCACACGGATTGGGTGGGCAGTTTTGAAGTGATTCGTGGTCAAATCCACTTACAAAAAGGTGGTCCTTATTTTACTATGCGCATACGTATGGATATTAGAAATAATGAAAGAATGTAAATCCTGGCAAAGGGATATACCTTCTGAGATAAAAAATACAGTTACTCTTCTGAAGAATCCTTGGCTTTCGTAAAATATATAAAATAGAGGCTTTCTATGACGTCTTCTTTTGTCGCAGATATCGACTAAATTATAAGTAGCAGCTTACCACCGAGATGCATGTACCTCAGTTCCGACTTGGAAATCGACGGTTGTCAGTGGCGGTTAATCTCGCGAATCTTTAGACAACTATGTACTGCCAAATTAGTACCGGGTCTAAATGGTTTTTTGAGCAGACAAAAAGGGAACTTCTTGGCGTAAAAAAAATTGAGTACAGATACCACCAGTTTACTCTCACGTTCCTTGCAAAAATGCTTACAACGAGATGTAATCGAAAGAGGAAAAATGTACATGGCGTTTTTTGCGTACATTATTCCGCGACAAGTGCTTTGCTGTTTCCCCGCCCTCTGCGGAGTTACGTCACAATATGGAAAATAACTATATCATAATTTGAGTTCTACTCTTTGGTGTCGAGTGGTTGTCAAATAATGCAACAAATGCTTGGAATCATAAAAATTGATGGAAAATTTGAAATAAATTAAATTTCGGTGCTTTTTATATAGTAAATAAAAATATATTATAAATTAATTCCCTCCTCTCTTCATTAGATCTAGTCAATAAGATATAACATTTATACATAAAGCCGAAAGTCCTGGTAGCTAGTGCTGTAAGTTAGTATTAAGTCTTATTTTATTATAAGTTAGTAGTTTTATAAATAAAAAAAAATAATAAATAAATAAAAATATTTCAAACAATAAAACAATGCGTAACCAACATACCATTAGATTAAATAATTCCATTAGTAGATTCTCATAGAAAGCGTTAGTACACGGAAAGAATTTTAGGATCAAATCTAGAAAAATGAGCGCTAAATCACGAAAAGTTTGTGCAGTTTTACAGCTTAGCTTATGATTTACTAATTTACGACTTTCTATTCGCAATTCACAGTACCTACGAAGTGAAGATATTGACCCTAAAAAGTCGTGAATCAACACTTTCAAGTATCAATAATGAGACCCAGCGAGAAAAACATATTGACATAACCGATCGCATTTCGCCACAAATAGTTATCAATTTGATCTTCAATGGATTGTAAATTGCAAAAACAATTTGTAAATTGCCACTTTTTGTTGCAATTTATCATTTCATCCCTTAGCGAAATTATCAGCTTGAGACGCAAATTAGAACCACGAAGTCATGAATTGCAACAATTTTTTTTTAGGCAAATCAAGAAACTTTACTCTCAATTTATTAATTTTACTTGTGATTCAAAATGCATTGTAGATTATTTACCGTTTTAATATATGTGGGTATGTACAGATTTATAGTTGTATTTTATAACTCTTTTTCCTCCTCATATATATATAAGAGCCATACTGTCCTTAAACAGCGGGATTTGTCTGGGGTGGTTTTTCTGTCTGCGCTGAAATTTAAAACAAATTTAAAACACACAAATTGTTTAAAAGAGCTTGACAGGTACGAACCTTTTTGAATGTAAATTTATTTACTTTCCAATCCATTCCAATTTCTTCTTTTCGTACAGGTAGCCAGATGTGTATATCCAGTGTCATGAAAAAGTACATATTTATATGTTTTAGGTTTTTGAATTATTCAATACTTACTATATGTATTCCAGAATCCTTTGGTTAGTACACTCATAGACTCAATATAACTTTAAACAAATTAAACTTAAGCAACTTAAGCCCGACAAGAGCTGATTCAAGCAAATACTGAATATCGACTGACTGACGCTGAATTTGAACGGACAAGCAATGTTTACTTTTTAAGTCAAACGCGCATAATTACAGCTGCCCAGCAACATCACACATCTTACGTCAATACATAAAAAAAAATTATTCTGTATTATTTTAAAAGGATTTCGATACATAAACTTTGGACAAGCTTGGACGTGTCACGTATCGTTCCTGTCGACTGCATGTGCATTCCTTGGGAAATTACAAAAAATATTTTGCAATTTGCGATTTCGGAACGTCGATTTTCGTTTTGGGTTTAGGTACATTATGAATCATCATTCAGTGGTAGTAAATCCCGAAATATTTTTTGAAATTTGGGACTGTTAAATGGTAATCGATAAATTTATCTAATGGAGTGGTAAATTGCGCCAAAAAATCTCGCAATTCACGATAAACAAGAGAAGCTTGAAGAAGTATTAATTCTAATCGTAAATCCTAACAAACATGATTTTATGATTTTCGCAGTTTTCAATCTTAAATTACAAATTTTTGTATCAATAAGAAAAAATCGTTGTGATTTGCAAAAAATGTTAAATTTATAAATTGCAACTGAAAATGTAGCAATTAGTGAGTTTTAATTCTTTCCGTGTATTTCCGCTCGCACTAAAATCCTTTTGTTTTTTTTTTATTTTTTATACCCGAAAATATAAATCACATTTTATTGAAACAGTAATATTGTTTCTAATAAATATGCAAACATCCCTGCTGATCTAATTTATAGACAAAACAAATGCGAAAACGAATTTTCATTTCATTTAAGCAAAAAATGCAATCACTGTCATTTGTTTATTTATTCAACTGCTCTTGACAAAAAAACACAACAAATGAAACTAAACAATTTTTTTAATTAAATTCAAATTGATTTCAATACTATTGGTGTATCCATTCTGCTATCTCCCTATTCTCATCTTTCATTTTGTCGCTGGCGGCAGACCAACACACACACACCCATCCATATGTCGAAAAGTAATTAAAATAAGTGACCCACATTGTATATTGAAATGATTGCTAAACAAGAAACAAAAAAATGCCGGGCAGGGACCTCCAGCAAATGTGAAGACAAAAATGGAAAAAAAACGGGAAATTCATTGTTATAAGGACAGGAACCTGTCACTACACTACAAGAATATGTAAAAAAATATTTGTATGGATGTCCACAGGAAGAAATCAATTTTAAATGAAATCGTCGATACAAACAATCGCGTCCACCCGTTGGGCTGTTATTTATTTTTTTTTCCAAACAGGATAATAATAAAATACAGAATACATCGTCCACGCTCTTTGTATATAATCCGTACACACGTTTTATGTAGGTACTACACCAAACAGCTATCAAGGATGTGTGCAGTTTCCTAAATCGATCAGACACAGTAGAGGGAGAACATTTCGCGAAATCCCTAAAAGATATGTCGTCGTTTTTAGACGGAAGGAGGGGCTGTGAGGTGTGTATCCTGCGGACAAACAAAGTTGTATAATAAAAACAATACTCCTTGTCCTTGGAGATGTTTTTTTCTTTTGCCAACTGAAAAACCGTGTTGTATAAACGTGACAGGAAGAGGGACACACAATACTTATGAAGAATGATTTCGAATTTGTTCCACATTTATTCTGGAGCGAGTGCGATTTGATTTTCAGTTACAAATATGGTTTTTCTATATATCTGCCGGTAAAGAGAATTTAGGGGACATCTATTACGTCAGGTGATGTGAGTTATCTTGCGAATAAGGGCTGCACGGGGGGTGTAACTATGCACCATTGCAACAATGGCGGTTTATCATAAATGTGTGTGGGATTAGTTGCCAGCTGGTGCAGTTCAAATTGAAAAATGTATACCATGTCCCAGACAAGTTTATGTGTAATCTTTATATATAGAAAAACTGTGTACCTGTTAGCAGTTGGTAAGAAAACCACTGGACACATTTTTTTGCAACTTTGTTTTAAACATTTGTTAGGGCTCCGAGGAGACTATAGGCTATAACGTTTGTCGTCACGCCTACTTTTTGGGGGCGTTTTTAACAAAAATGTATTTTTTTCCGACTTCACTGCATTTGACTTGCCTTAACTTAAATAATTCTTCAGAATTGAAGTCGAAAAAGGATACTTTTGGGAGCCAACAGTATCATAAATGCTTTAAGGCATTAATCAGATTTATATTCTATCCAGAAGCTGAGCTGTGGACCAAAATCTAACACGAAATATAAATTGGAGATGAAGGACTTCCAAATGCTATTTCTAAATCGTCCGAAGCAAATACTCTGCACCCTTTGATGACTGTGGCATCTAGCAAGTAATAAGAGCGGGACCTTTGAAGCTTATTACATTTTTTGGCAGCCTAAGGGCCGGGTAAAATATTCTTCGAAGATCGTGGCGACTATACCGGAAAATAGGCCACCAAAATTCCACGCTGTTTTTATATATAAAGCATTTTTAATATTTTTGTTGCAAGTATCTGCCACGCCCACTTATCTTGTTTGCCTTGCGAGCAAGTGCATTTAAGGCTGACGAAAAAACATTCCCCCCTACTGAAGTAAAACAGCCATCGGCTAGGCAATCACTTGTAATCGAAGACATTTTACCTTTTCACCTTAACCGCGATGCAAATTCGTTCATTTCAAATTCCCACTAAGAGGCACTAAACTCAACTTTACAGTTAATCGTAAAGACATTTATGCATAAATTTATCGATAAAAATGACTTCTCTCAGTCCCTCTACACTACATTTCATCGTTTAGTACAAATTGTAAACAAACCAAACCCAAGGAGTCATCATATTTTATGCTGTTTCAGTTTTATTACTCTGCTGCTGCTGCTACTGCTGCCGCAGGACATTAAGCAATGAGCAAAAACAAAAATAATAATAAAGAGAGTAACGAACTGTACACGAATACGACGACGACAAAGTCGTATCCATACAAGTTATGACCAAAAACCGAATAAAACCCGAAATACAAAATAAATGTCCTTAATTCCTTTGACATCAATAAAGGCTGTGTTCATTGGGCAGTTTATCCTTTAATTTACTTAAAACCATTTACACACTATTAGCAATATCAAACTCTATATGATATTGCATATTATTTATTTGGGGGTAGAGAGAGACAAATGTCGACCAAAGGACACAGACAGAAATAGTCACAGCAACAACAATTGCAATTTAATTTTCGAGAATTATAATTTCCCGTTCACATAATAAGGATTTCCGTCGTAGACAAAGAACGAACGGGCCAATTCAGCAACCCGTTTGCGAATAAAAATGCCAAGTCTGAGAAATTTGCATGTGAATAGTGGTTTGGGAATATCATAGTTGGACTCCTTTCGTGGAGATGTACAACGACTTGGCTGGCATGGAGTATAGTTTCGTAAATAATCTCCAATACTCGCACTGGTAGACAGACAGCTTCGTGTATAGTTTTGTGGCTGATGCCGGATGGTTGTGTACAAAAACATGTACTTTGTACACACTGTGAATGAATGGGTAATTGCTTTGGTTTTAGTAGACGTTTTTGGGGTAGTTTTGCAGGGGGAATCGGTTTTTTTTCTTCTGAAGACAATTAGCAAACAGTTTTGGGTACCTACTTTGTAAGTGGGCAGAACATGGTCTTGGCATTGCCGTCACAAGAGCCATGGAAAATATGGGAGAGTTTAAGTGGTAGTTCTGGGTAATAACTGTGCTGGGGGTTATTGAGAGAGAGAGAGATGTTACATAGGTATTAAAAGAAGGGGTTCTACAGAGAGGTTTTTGGATGAAAGTATTGTGTATATTTTGATGGATATATCTTTTGGAAATAAATGTGGGACGTGAAAACGTCAAGAGTAAATTTTTTCATACCGAGATAGGGTGTCCTGTGGATGGGTGGAAACTAAATTGAGTTTCATTATAATCAAGGAGCTTCACTTATACAAAACAAAAAGAGCTCAAATCAAGAATATCAGTAACATTTCAAGGCTTTTCGTTGACGAAAGTCTGGTAAGCTCGGAAAAGCTTAAATTAAGAACAAAATTCTTATTTTGGCTTATTTTTCATTAATTTAAAATTCTGACTTCAATACGGCTTCGCGATCTTTTTTTAGAATGTGGTTCTTAAACCTTAATCTAAATTTAAGCTCGAAAGGCAGAAATGAGAATGAAGTCATATTAAAACGAGTACGAATTTTTTTAAACAAGAGCAAAAATCTAATTTTTAGAACGTTTTTAAGTAAGTTTAAGCTGCTTGTTTCAATACTGTTTTTGCGATTATTTCAAGAATGTGGTTCTTAAATTATGTCTAAAACAAATTTATTTTAATTATTTTTAAGATATAAACCTAAGGTCGCTGTAAGTTTATCTGGATTTTATTTTTTTCGTATCCGTGCCTTCAGTTTTTATAGAATTTGAAGAGGAAATACATTTCCCTACAAGTCTTGTAAAATACCTATTAAAAGACCAAAAAAAGCCATGCAGCTCAGTCAACAATAAAAGAAACATTTAGGTAATTTAAATTTATTTTATTAACAACATTGTTAAAACAAATTCTTGTATTAATTATTATCTAAGTTGTCGGTCGTCATCATCATAATTGTGCTTGGGACCTGGCTTGATTTTTACTAACGAAAATTAAATTGGATGCGCTACCATCCGGAAGCAAAAATTCTAGCTCACTTACTTTTAATTCTTTTATATAAACAGGCGCATGGTGGAAATAAATTCGCTACCGGGACTTTAAATTTAAAAGGCCTTTTTTCCAATTGAAAACGCCCCACCCCCCTTTCTTCCTTTCTTGAAAAATTCAATAAATCCACCGCGAATTTGTCGGTTATATTTGAACTTTAGTCTTTTTTTTTTAATCTCATGAACTTCATGTATTCTTACCCAGTAAAAAAATGAGAATAACTAATTTTAAAATAAGGAAAAATTAATTCAACATTAAAATCTGTGTCAATCATATTTTTTCTGAAAAATGAAACGCCCCTAAAAACGAAACTCTTGGGGAAAATTCCCTGTTTCCCACGCGCCTGTTTATTAATATCAATACAATTGAATTTTTATTTTCACTCATCTCTTAAAACCGTCGGAGTAATGAAGACAAAAAAAAACAAAGAGTGCACTTCAAGATGTTGCGGCTTATTTTAAGAACAAAAAACTTACTAAAGATTTTTGAAATTAATTTAGGAACGTAATATTATATTACAATTAAATTTAAGGACGATAGTATACAAAATGCGTAATTTTAAATCAAGATTCTAGTTCTTAATTTAAGAATTTTTAGAATAACGTTATAACATCAAGAACTATATGTGTCACATGAAGATTTAGCATTTTAAAATAAGAAAATGTAAAAAATAAGCCTAATCATACTGGATTTAAGCTTGCGATTTTTCTCGGAGTGACCAACTCAACTTTGTCATTTGATGGGCGTACCTATAGTGCCCAAAAATCCCAAAGACAGAGCTACAATCGAAAGCAATTGTTTTTACACTTTTTCGCATTTTGTCAAATAAGAGCTGCTTTAAATTTTAGCAAAAATCTGAATGATAGCTCAAAATACTCGGAAAAGTGTTGCCCCAGAACAGTTTTAAGATGTTTTTTATTGATTCAGATTTGTAGACATAATGGCAAGCTAAATGATGAAATTATTTCCATGGAGGGGATAATTTTTTTTTTAATATTTTAAACAACAAACTACTTTGAATTAAAGTCTTCAGCAAGCTGAGGAGGTCAACAATTATTGAAGTGAAGATTTCACTGAAGTCCGTTTGGTAGCTTTCGAGTTAATATCGAACAAACAAATAAACTGCTTAAAATTGAATAGTTGACGCAAGAGGTTCATCTAAGGTAGTTTTTTATTTTTCGAGCATTGAGCCTTGAAATGCTTTGTTTAGAAGAACATCATTAGGCCGTCTTTCTAATTCAAAATCGCAATATTCAAAATCAAACACAAGCAATTCGTTTTAGCACTTTTATTGTTTTATTTTTCTGGACACGTCTGACTCTTACGGCGTAGGTACTACTATGTTCTGTCTTAATTAACAATCAGTAGACCCTAGGGTCTAGCTTGCCATAGCGAATAGTTGAGTTGGGTTTATATTTTTGGGGGCGAATATACTTATTTTAAAAGCGCACCTACAGCGTCTGGGGACCAGGCCTTAAATGACTCTAGGAAAACGTGTCGGATAGTCCGTTAACAGTAGCCTACTTCGGGGATATGAGTGTTACCCTAGGCCCATAAAGAGTTCATCACCTTTGATTCATTCTTATAGTCCTTCGCTGTATGATCTGTTTCTTAACTTGTAAGACCTTTGCGACTCAGCCTGCGACCTCAGTTCAGCCTAATCACAGCTTTATTTTTTACTATCTGACCTGTGCATAAAATTAAGGCGGGTGTATCCTTGCCCGACAACGACTATGCTGCATGACTACTGGCAGTAGTGTCCAGTCAACTGAAGGAAAATTGTGGGCGATGTTTTGAGTTATTGTTTTCAACATTGCTCAGCTTCAGGACAACGCAGGGGGTTGTTTTATATCTTAAATGAATCAGGGAAAATTTACTAAATTCCCTTTTTTTTATTTTTCAATCCGATAAGCCATTACTGAGCTAGGTCTGTATAAATAATTAAAATTTTCCTAACAGATATAAAGTTTTTTGACTATTTTGTAAGTTATATTCCGGGATAAAAAGTATCCTAAGTTCCGACCCACAACATAAGCAATCACTATGTCAAGCTTCATAAAAATCCGTCCAATTGTTTCCGCGTGATGCGTGGTCCAACATTTTTTTTCTGCAGTTTTGTTATTAGATATTAACTCCAGTTATAAAACTGCTAACTTTTGAACTGCTTGACGTTCAAGGCCAAGTACAATTCCAAATCTTTCATATTCGCAATAAAAGCAGCATCCCTATATCAAGTACAGTTTGAGAAAATCCCATATAAGCTGTAACGAAAACTGAAGAAACTTGAAATTGCGTCCTTAAAAGGTTTCGCGTGACAGATTCATGAAAATGCAATTAGCTATATTTTTTTTTTTTTAGTTGGCTCCCCATCATCTAAGTTTCTAAGTGAGCACGTTAAGTTAATTGAAAACTTACTTCAACGTTTGATTTCACGTTTCTATAAGACCCCTCTCCAAGTATACAAGTGCACTATAGGTATATAAAAATCCTTTCATCTGCACTGTGCCATTAAAAAAGGTCAAGAGTTGAGCACTGGCTTCTTGGCGCTGCTTTTTGTTGCCTTTATCGTACTATTTTCGATCGTGTGCCTGCCACTCGTAGAGGTAAAGTTGCGGTATAACTACTTGTCAACTCCATTGACCATAAAAACTAAAATAGTTAAAAGGGACACAAATCCTATTCATTAACTTGCACTACCTTCATCGACCCAGGAGTACGAGTATAATGCTCTACGACGTGAAAGTTGATAATGGGTACGGCCACCAAGAGAACGTATAGCTTCCTCCTTTTCGTTTCCTCTTATTTTTTTTCATCGGATTACGATGTACGATGTTGCCCGGCGGCGGCCTGTTGTCCATGGAGGAGATAGAGTCCCCTTCGCTTTGGGTGTATACAAAAGTATTCCAGAGAGCAAAAGAAAAACTATCAGAAGTTACCTAATTGAAGAATCCTTTCCCAGCGCAGTGATTGAGGAGATTTGAAGGTAACCACAGTATTGTTGGCAAGTAAGTTTTACCTTTTTTTTTTTGATTACTTGGAACTTTGTGCTTCCCAATGAACATGTAAAAGGGGCTTGGATTTATTTTGACTATCAAAAATATATTTGCAGGAAATTATGCCGCAAGAAAGAAATTAAATGGTTCAAATGTCAGAAATTTTGGAATTTTAAAGCGGGTTTCTGCCGGATTTTTCAACAGTTTCCTTTTTTGGCAGTTGTTGATGTTGCTGAGGCGAATTTGTAGACGATTTTTATGGCGTTTCCCACGGAAGAAAATTTACAACAGTTTTTCCCCCAAGAATTATTTTAATTATGACTTTATATATCGTGCTGACTTAAAAATTCCCAACAGACTGTTTGGCAGACTGAAAAATGTATGTCATTTAAATGGACCAAAATTAAGTATAGAGCGAGAAAATAAATTCTATCTACGATCTTTCTGCACACACTGTAAACTCAGACCGCCACACACGTTGAGTTTCTTCTCTCGCTTAACCGCTGGCCTGGGGCTATATTCTCCTAACGAAAGACACAAGCAAATCATTTCAAACAGACTCCTGGAATTTTTAGTTTTAATTTTCCCCAAATCTCATGAACTTTACACTCGTACGTACCTACATATATCTCCTCAAAGCCCTAGGATCATCTGATCCGAAGCAATTAGAAAGCTTTGGCTTTTCACTGCCTGTCCTGTTTTCTAATATTTTTTTTTCTTGTTCATCGGATCCCTTTCGAAAAGGACCACCACAAAACCGAGCTGCAAAATGTACCCCAGATACGATTTCCACTTCATTCATTGGGTGTACAGACACGCAGATGGGTGTATGCCGCTTGTAGGAGATTTTAATTTTTGATAGGTGAAAGGATATATATTTGGGTCTGTGTATCTGTCTCACAAACAGAACACAAGATTATCTTTGCCAGCTCGACTGAAGGAGGTAAGCCTGCGAGTCGATTACCTTTTCTCGGTGAGTGTGTTTTTGAGCGAGTCCTGTGGCGGATATGCAAAATAAAGGACCGATGTGCCAACCCTGTTGATTGGAGTCATTAAGAATGTAAATTAGCCTTTGTTGCTGGGGATGAATTGGGTCTTTTTTTTAGTCGGTGTCCTCTCCTCTGTCCAGTGGCGGTGGTAAGGTCGATCGGTATAGCACCTCTTGTAGGACCTTCAAGCGGTACATACCTATATATAGTTACGGGGTTAAACTGTTGTCGGAAAGTGCGCAGTGTTACAGTTAATTGGGTGCTCCTCTCTGTGAGTGTGTTGAAAGATTGTAATTGGATTTTTGCTAACAACTTCCGGTGATTTGCTTAAGGAACAAAGTGTGGATAATTTTGTGTGTATATACGAGACGTTTGTATTGGAATATAAATTAGGGGTTCGCACGGATCGCAGCACTACCAAAGTGTCCTTTGTGGCTTGGCAATATATACGTATGGTGTGTAGACTCGGTAATTGGGTAAAGATGTGCGCCAGATAATGTGGGATTAATTAAGTTTCGGTTATCGGTAGATGCATCTAGTCCTTATAGTGGGAACGTGATTTATTGTAATGCCAGCGAAATGGCCCTGTATGAGGTCGATAACCGGTGGTAGTTGTTGGCTGCATTATGCATTTATAATTTGATAGAAGATAGGTGGGTCACGTTTGTTTTATGGAGCCTTTTGCAACCTTTTGTCCATTTCGTGGGCAGTCTTGTCGGGTGGGAGGACTAATTTACGTGGAATATTGCTTTAAGGCGTCAAGTCAGAAGCCCAAACTATCGGGTTTATATCAGTACTCGGAGGGATATTCAACATTCTTTTAAGACACTTTGTACAGTCCTCTATGTTTGTTCTAGACTGAATTACGCCGCCTTAAGTGGATCTCCCCTTTGCATCGGTTTAGAAAGCCTCGTGGTCAAACGTATATGACTGAATCCCCATTTGCTTGTCACTGGTGTCTGCGAAATTGTCCAGACTGACTGTGGTTAAACTCTGCACCAGCATCATAAGTTCGTTTATAAATTTATTTACTTGTACCCTTTTTGGAGAGAAAGGATCAACAAATTGGTGGTTACACTTCCATGCGTAAACAGTACAACTTGAACCCTCTTTTCTCTTTTATTTTGCTGACAGTTTGATAGAGTATTAGTCACACTTATATTAATTGATGTAGTGAGTTCCCAGTGATACAGAAGGATGTCATGGAACAGGGTAGACTGTCTGTGGATTGGACTATTTGTAGGGTGGATGTTACTCAGTAATGAAGTTTGGTACAGTCAGTAGTCAGATATATTTGAGTCATGCCCTCGCTTTAATTTGGCAAAGTCTTAAAAGAAAGCGAGTAAGGAACTTAAGCAAATCAAAATCGTGAAAGAATTGTTGCTTTATCAAGGGAGGAGTCTGATGGGAAGTTTTTGGGAGTGGATCCGCCGTCATTTTGAATACCGCTTTGCCGATGTTATTTGTCTTAATAAAGCGGAAGTCATACCCATTCTGTTCTATGAACTCGAAATTAGGTGGCAGTAAGGAAGACTCTCACTCAACCATTCCAAACCATACCTTAGACGCATTGCCACATTTTCTTCCCGCCAACATCTTCCGGAAAGGTTTTTCACCTTGCACATTGAAGCTTGAAGCAGTTGAGTTAGAGCGTCTCAAATGAAATGAATAGTCGACAACCCTATTCAACTTGAGTGAATTTGCATATGGCTATCCTCACTCCATTTTGGTCCGTCATAACCGGATGACGCTGAAGCGATCTAAATGGAATGTCAGCACACTAGATGAAGATCTCCTCAGCTTCGTCGTCAGGGAGTGGATAATTGAAGCCAGAAATGCATTGGAATTTAAAACCCAGGTATCACGGCTAATAGTCAACGCGTGTAATACATCAATGTTCAGGTTGGGAAGAGGAAAGCATCGACCTCCAGTATATTGGTGGATCCCTGAGATCGTGGAACTCAGATCGTTGTGCCACCGAACGCGACGAACTTACCAGCGTTCCCGGATACGACACGCCGATGACCATCAAATTCAACTTGCACGAAACGCACACCGAGAAGCGAGAGCCCGTTTTAAAAAAGCTATCAAGTCTAGCAAGCGTCTTTGTTTTAGGAATCTCTGAGAAGAACTCGACAACGACGTCTGGGGTAAAGCTTACCAAATCGTTTCGATGAGGCTAAAAGGTCCCCGTATGCAATCACCGACGTGCCCAGTTTTGTTACGACAAATAGTTCAAACTCTATTTCCTCGCCAAGAAGGTACAGAGTTCGGTTGTTATCCGAAGCTTGTAAAGGCTTCGAGAATGGACGGTATCCCAAATAGAGCCCTAAAAATATTGCAATTAAAACACAACCTGACTTATTTGCCGAAATGTTCAACGCGTAGGATATTTTTTCTGAACCTTGGAAGCGCTTAAGATTTGTCCTACTGCCGAATGGAAAGGATAATCCAAACGTCCTATTCGTTTACTAGACACGATTGGTGAAATTTTTGAGCGAA
Organism: Cheilosia pagana; assembly: GCA_936431705.1. Classification (NCBI taxonomy): domain Eukaryota; kingdom Metazoa; phylum Arthropoda; class Insecta; order Diptera; family Syrphidae; genus Cheilosia; species Cheilosia pagana. The sequence continues at coordinate 7,213,492 of OW386169.1, forward strand.
TTATTCACAACAGGCTGCAAACAGCAATTGAAACGGCGGGAGGCCTCTCGGAATAACGAGAGCCCGAGCTGCTATAGAAGGAAGCCGTTGGAAAGGAGGAACCAAAAAATACTGCGCCGTTGAAACGCTTGATAGAAAAAGCGCCTTTAATTGTAAAGCTAGTATTAGACGATATGCTGAATCAGCATACGTATGCTGAAAAATGTGTCCCAATAACAACATATCGTATAATATCAAAATTTCTGTCATCATACGTATGCTAAAAGTTGTTTGTTGGCAAATTTGTTGGCTGGTCAGCATATGTATGTTGCCGACCTGAACATATCGTGTAATACCCCTTTTGGGACCGTATGCTAACATTCGGACACATTTTTGGCGTATGCTGACTCGTATGATGTATGCTGACGAGCTAAAGTAGGCTCATGAGCATACGCCACATTTTTCAGCAAACGGCTTTGATATTTTTGAAGTTTCGATACATTTTGTACTTGTTTTTTTGTGATTTTGTTGTCCTGATTGCTTGTTAAAAACAAAACGGCTGAGTTGTTTAGTTCGCAGCTATCGGCAACAAGACTGTACGGAACGGGAAATTCTCGACCGGGCTGCGGCTCAGGTGGTGGTAAGCCGAACTGATTGGTAAAAATTTACACTCAGCGCCAGTATTAAATATCCCCATTCGACATCTGGACAATTCGGGACTAGCTCTCGGATCGAAGGATAGATCGAGAAGTAGTGATTTGTTTCTGTTCCCTAAGACGAAATCAACTTTTCAAATGACAATAGACTTATTCAAAACTAAAAATGTAGATATCTGTTTATTTAGGGGCGAGATAACCTTAACACAAAACTGTTGAAGTAAATAAACTACCACACACCCTAAAGTGAAGAGAGGAGAGTATACATTGATACTAAAGCGTCAATAAAAGTCGTTCTTATGGTGAAACGCTTTTGCGCATCACCGTGTAACGTGCGGTGTCACCAAGGCACGTAGATGGTCGAATTGCTCAGGTGTCATGCGCACAAACGTTAGATACAAATCTGTCTCTTCTTTGCGCAATTCGCGGTACAATTTTTCACAAAATCCTTCTTCGGCGCGCAGCATGACCCAACACCCGTATCCTGATCGCTTATCCAAACTTTTCGCTGCTTCCGTAGCAATTCCTCTTTGTCGTCATCGTCGAATACACATATGGCCAATATTACAGCGAGGGCTCTTTTTTTGCACGCATTTTATTTTTCAACTAAACCAAACAAAAACGTTAAAACAAATACAGTGTTATCAATAAAACGATATTTACAATAAATACAAGGAATTCAACACGTAGTGTAGAATGCAATTCTTCTTCTTTTTTTCTTTTTAAATGAATTAAAATCGTGATCTGTCAATTTTTCAGCATATAATCATACGGGTCTTCAAACTTTTCAGCAAACCGAATTCAACATATCGTGTAATAGGGCTTCATATGTCCTAAAAAATGTGATAGCAAACTGTTTGTTAGCATATGCTGTCAACAAACAATTTGCTACTTTGGGACAAATTCAACATATCGTGTAATAGGGCATCATACGCCAGACGAACATATGCCTGTTTGCTGAGAATTTTCAGCATATGATTGTCAGCATACGTATGTTCATTAAACATATCGTCTAATACTAGCTTAAGTAACGTGGCGGTGCGTATACTCAGTGATCTAAGACGCTTAAAATGCTAATAGTTCCAACAATTGAGCAACAAGCTAAGTCTTTATACCGACCCCCGCGGAGTAATGTCTAACGGCGGTTCGGCGGGGGAAACAAATCGGCCTGGTCGGGAAGGGAGGTGGTTTTAGTCGGTCGTCGGACGTCGGACCATTGGTGTCTCCTGCAAGGTTTCCACCTTTTCCATTTCGGTCGGGCCATATTCGCCGCTTAGGAGCATGCAAAAGTAATGATCTAAACCACACCACAATGATCTAAAATGTAATGTTCACTGACCCACTTTTTAGCCGAACAGTCAGTGTCATACTCCATCTGTCGATACCTTTCTGAAGTCTGCACACCAGCCCGTGAAGGGTCTCTGTCTGAGACACTGCAACCTTCCATCGTCTGCGATCCCGGGCACGCTGCTTCCAGCTATCCACAGCAAGCGCTTGGTCTTTAAAACAGAGGTTCGGTCTTTCTTGTCGTCTCGAACCATGGGGCTGGGAACTGACTCCAAAATTTCAAAAATCCCCTTGAGCCCTTGAGCATTTTGCAGGGATCCAGATATCGGCCATCTCCCAAATGAGCTCCTTACAATGAATGCGATGGTGGGTCTCGACTTGAAATTCGTTGATCTTTTCCAAGACTTGACTCAGTGTGAAAATTTGGTCTATAGTCGATCTGCCGGGCTGGAAACGGCTTGAGATGTTCACAAAGTAGGTACGTTGGATAGAGTGCATAGTGGAGAGTTTCCCATTCAGTCACCCTCTGAAGGCTCATGTTATTTCATGTGCGCTAAGGCTTCCAAAGCCGAGTTTCTTTGTCTGGGTGGTTCGCAGCTTTTTCTTCTGGTTGGGCAGTCGAATTTAGCCGCAACAAAAAATGGTCATAGTCGATGCTTGCCCCTCGGAATGTGTGCACGTCAAAAAAACTGGATGCGTGCCTCGCATGGTCGATTTTGTTTGGCGGTTCGACCAGGTTTCTGTCTGGAACATGGTCTAAGTGTTTCCCTTTTGTGCACAGACTTTATCCTTCTCATGTGCGAGTTAATTTGTGTTTCCAATGTCTTTTGGATATTGCCCAATGGGCTTCTTCTTTAAAAGGTTATAGATGTCCTTAAAATGTAGTCCAACAGCACCCGAGGTAGGGCTTTGACTTGATAGTGCCAGTTGATGGTCAGTTCTTAAAAAGACGCCCTCACTTTTGTGAGCCTGATGAGCGAACAGTTCATCTTCACGTCTTTTACGGTCTAACCCTACAGTTGTGTGTCACATTGTCGTACAAAAAACTCAGACTTAGTTCTTAGTTTCTTTAATAGAGGCCGCAGTCCTAGTGCCCCCTTGAGGACTCTCCCGCTTTATGAATCTAATCTAGTTCACTTTGAGAGCTCGCATTTTTGTGTCAAATATCCTTAAATTTTCTGCTGGTAAATCAATCTTTGGGGTCCTGTCTCTTCTTCTACTGCTAGTTCTCAAAGCAACTTTTTTGTCACACATGTAAGTCCTAAATCTGCTGCTGGAATCAGTCTTTGATGACCTCTCTCAGCCATTTCACCTTCTACTGTTGATTTTCAAAACTCTTTTGGAAAACCTCCCCAGTAAAGTGCATAAATTAATCGCCCCTTCCATATACGCACGCATTTATGTAATATTTCCGCACCTAAAGTGACCGAACCCACTTAACCCGATCAATATTCAAACCCTGGTCCGAGCAATTTTTAAATATATACGCTTTTCACTTGGCACAAATTGCTATTTGAACAGCTTTTAACGAGATCGCAAGGACCACAATTTGCGTCCTGCATTGTCCATTGTAAATAAATAATGCGATAAATATTTGTCTTTTAAACCCATCGTCACGCAACGCAAATAGCTCTTCCGTCGAAAAGCGCCAGTAAAAATCAAACTTCCCGCTCTCCCCTTGCGGAATATTTTTCATTAATTTCCATTATTGTTGTCATTTATTGCTGCGTTCATTCGACCACTGATTGAAATACAGATGCATCTGTCTCTATATATAGACAGTTGGCAGGATATATGCGGTCACACATGGACGCTCTGTATAGGGCAACAAAAAGGTGTCCCAAAAATTCAGAAGAAAGACGAAACGTTTCCACTTCATTTGCGGACAAATATCATTGACGTTGATAAAAAATTTAAAAATTCATATAAATCGTGTAAATCATGTAAATCGTGTGAATTGTGTAAATTGTGTAAATATTGTGAAATCGTGTTGTGGTTAACAAATTGGGCTCGCGTTCTCTGCACTCGAATGCGAAATATAAATTGAAAAACAATTCACGGCGCTCTTCTCCGTTTTCTTTCACCTGGTTGGATGGCACTTTGCATCCGGATGGCTAACTGGTTGAGCAGGATGCGGATGAGAATAACAGGACGACGAGGCAGCCTTTCTTCGGAACGAATGGACGCGATGGATAGTCTGACGATGATGTTGCCAGCGAATGATTAATGACAATGGGTTTATCGACGAGGACAGAGGTAGAGTGGTGGTTTTTGGGCCTACAGCTACACCCTTGAAGAATGCGATGAATAATTGCGACATCATCGATCAATTTGGCCTGGCAAGCAGGGATGGGGGTTTCACTATAGGTTTGCAGAGGGAGAGGGTTACATACGGGCGTTGTTAGCCTTTCACAAAATACTGCCAACCGCCGTCAGACACACTTTGCACAATCTCTGATCAACATGGCGGATTGGTTTTGTACACATTGTAGATTAAAGTAACAAATGTGAGAGGTTTTGGTGCATCCTTTGCTTTTCGCCAGAGGTGTAGAGTTTAAAAGGGTCTGCATTTAACAACATGATGCCAAATCGTGCCATATGTACTGGGGACAGGGCCGCCTATAGTGGGTATTACTCCGGGGCCTTTCTGAAGGCCCGGCAATTCAAAACAAAAACTTATTTTACACCTAATTTCTTATTTTTTCAATCGAATCTCGAATTTATGGCCCACAACTGTTGCGAATTTGATTCTTTCCCACCGATCTGAATTTTCAAGTGTTACTGCTTTTCAAATTCAAAATTTACTTTATATATGTCTGAATGTTGTTTACTCAACCTGTGCTGCTTACAGTCTCAACTTAAGTGGTGACGATTCTCCAGACATAAGATGGTCGGCTATAGAATTGATGCTGTGAATCCTTTTGCCAAATAATTTCAAAGGACTATGAAAACCACTTCAAGGCTTAAAAGATGTCACCTTTAATGTTGAAGCTCGAAAAAGATATAATCGGAAATTTGAGTGTATCCTGCCTGATGTCGATTTGGTGAACGATTTTAAACAATGTCAACGTGGACAAGATTTTTTTAAATTTTTGTGTTGCGCTGCACCATACGTGTCACTGCTGATCACTGCTAAACGAAGATTCTTTAGCGTCCTTTCAAAAAATAAGAAATGTTCATCGCTCGTGCTCTTCACATAGAAATGCCAGACGTCCTGCTCAGTGCTAAGGCTTTTATCCCGCCCTATTATTAACTATGAATTTACGAAATAATCCAAATTTTGAAAATTGCATCAAAATTATTGAGTTTTTAAAATTCAAAATAAAATCCTTGATATACATTTTGAAGAATTTATTGCATTAAGGAGTTTTTTTAAATGCGAGCTAAGACATTTGGATGGAAAAAAAAATGTGAAGAATTGGGTTAGATTTTTTAAAAAGGTTGAGGCGCCAAATTTTGAAATTCCTTACAATTTAGTATTTTCGTTGCCTATTTTTAATGCAAGCTGTGAACAGATATTCAGTTTCAAAAAGAACACATGGAGAGATGAGCGAAATCAGCTTTCCATGAAAGTATTGGAAGCAGAGCTTCTTGTAAAGCTAAATTTTTCAATGAGTCGCTGGGAATTTAAGGATTTTTGCGAAACTGACTTTGGAAAAAAGGAAATAGTTTCGAAAATACCTTCAAGTCTTTTGTCATCCCATCAAAATAAGAAAAAAATTCAATTATGTATTAGTTTAGCCAGTATCGAATCGTTTATCTGATACCTATAGAAATTCTATGACATGATTCTCCGATAACACATCGTTTTCAAGAATAGACCTCCTCGTTTCTCACAGTTTTGGACACCTGCCAATAAAATGGAAAAGTAAATTGCTTCCCTCAGGCTGTGGAACAATTGGCTATTTACCCTATTTACGAATTCCTCTCTCATCTTCTCGTAAATCTGAGCAATAAACTGGTACAATTGTGACTTCCAACTGGTTGATTAATCCACCAGACATAGTTTCACGAGCCTTTTAAAAAATCTACGCCATTGCTTCTTTTGGTAGTCGATAAGTCGGGTTGCGCACTTGGAGAATTTAATCCACTGCTGTTTTATAACTGCTATTTATATAAAAAGTGGCAATGAGCCTGTTTCCACCATTTTTCGGTGGTAAGTGAAATACCTCTTGCCACCCCAAACTTGTGCTGCGTACAAAAATGATAGATTCAGACAAAGCTCACCATTAAATTACCATTTTTCATATAACGTGTGGAGCTCATTAGTACCGTATTTGAAAAAAAATTTTGCTGGAATCCTGTCAAATCCTGCAGATTTTCCGTCCTTAAAGTACTTCATGCTTTCTTAACTTCCTAAAAAACAATCGGTCAATCCAAAAGGTTATTCTCAAAGTCGGGCATGGCGGATTGCATGTTAAAAATATTGCCAGATGGGTCCAGAAGGGCATTAAAGTGAGCTTTGTTTGAGACCATTTTCTTTTGGTTACTCCAACTTCCAAAAGACGATTTGCAGTTGATCCTGGAGCTTCTTCTCTTTTCATTACATAGTGACTTAAATTCCCTATTGGCTTGTAAATAGTCATCCTTCATTAGCTGCCATCGCCATCCCCATTGAACCATTACGGCTAAAAGACCTATACCAATTCACCCACGCATTCGATTTCCATACAGAATTTATGGTATGGTCTCAAAACTATTTAAGGAACCAACCTCTTCCAAGTTATTGACGAAGTACATGCCGAGTTGCCGAGGTATAGGTACTTTCTTCTACTCCTAGCAATAGTTTGACATTTACAAAGAAGGTGTGTGATGTCTTCCGCGACCTGTAGGTCCTTAAAGTACCTGCATGTATCCCTATTAGCTAAGCATAGGCTCATGAAATGCTTCCTTAGAAGGCAGTGCCCAGAGAGTATTCCTATCGTTGTTCTCAATTTTGTTCTGCTGAAATTGATTGATTGTTCAGACTTCCTCCGATTCAAAACAGGCCAGAGTCTTTGAAACCTTACGCCCTTCTAATTGTGACCACCTTGTTTCTGCTTTATTTAAGACTTTTTCAAAAAGGATCCTTCTCGCCACAGAAATGGGTGGTCTTATACCTTCAATCGTTGCATCAAGTGGGAGCCCAGCTCCGTCAATTGCACAATGCCCAGTTACCCAACACAATCTGACACGGTTCTGCGAGCACAATGCCTTGAGCACTATGCGACAGTTCCTGACAAACTCAGACTTGGTAGTGTGTGATTCTTGTGCTTTAAGTGCAGCCTGACTATTAATGAAGATGACGATATTCTTATAAGATATTGATCTCATCTCAAGTGCCTCCGCGGCTTTAAGTACCGCCAGAACCTCTGATTATTTACACAGTTATTTATTTATTTATTTAATTATATATATATTTATTTATTTAGTTATTTATTTATTTCTGTATTTATTATATTAATGCAATTAAATCATTTTTAAATTATTAACATAACAATTTAATCGAATTATTTCTGCTTAAATTTATTATTATTATTATCTTTCTTTGTCTGAAATAAGTGGTTTTTTGATATTTTCTTTTTTTTTACTCAGAAGAGCCGATTTTATATCTAGTAATGTTTCTGTAGAAAGATATAAATAAATAAATGTGCGACAACAAAAGAAATATAAATTTTTATACAAATAAAATATATCTATCTATATCTAGTTATGTAGGAGTCCTAGATCAAGTTTGGACGATCAGTTGAGGCTCGCGGTACACAAAAACTGCAAAGAAATTTGTAAAAAGAAGACTCATCATGAACCTTTACACTGTTACAACCACTTAACTTGACAATACGAGTTTTTTTTAAATTCCCAAAATGTTTTAACCCCAAATGGCAGCATCTGGAAAGTCTGCGAACGCTTTTTAGAAGCTTGAAACTATCTCCCAACAGGTATGAATGAGATTTTAGATTCCCACTTGATTGAAATCTTTTTTAACTGACTCAAATCTGCCCCTCTCTTTATGAGTGCGTCATATTCATCCAATCGTTTAAAAAGTTCCAACTGACATACCTTATCAGCCATCCAAGATTTACTGCCAAACTATTCGCATTTCGCCCCCGCAGTCAATATCCATTTAAACTCCCATCGAATCGAAAACTTTGTCACTCCACATCTCTTATCCTTCTTCACCCGAAAATCCCATTGACACAAGCGAAAAAATATTTCACATAAACAATAGATTGTCGCGATAAAATCATTGTCTCCCCCAGTTGCCAGCGAAACAATGTGGGAGGGGAACACCCCCACCCCACCCCATTATAACATCACTCAAACCACCCATCTAGTGCAATTCCTGTCTGGAAATTAAGAAATTCTATCGCCGAATGGAATCTCGAAAAGCAATTTTCTTTCCACTTCCTCTTATGACACTATCGGTGCGGAGCTGCCGTGCATCCAGCACAATTGGAACTGTCCACGAACGAAACAGAAAAACAGAAAAATAAAGGGAACAACGAACAGCGAAAACGAGAAAACTGTCACGAGAAACTTCTTTGTGTTTGCCCAGCCCGCCGCATCTCCTCGGATGTGGTATAGAGATAGTCGCTGCGATTTAAGTATCTATCCCCCCCGTCCAGGTGGCTCCGATTTGACTGGGATTCGTGCAGTCAACCCAGATCCCCGGCAAGGATGCTATAAAACTGGTAGTCAGCTAGTAAACTTTTCAAACTCCACTAAAAACTGGCAGTTAAGCTGGCGGCTCCTTATATCGTACCTGGACGTGTAGCGTCATTAATGATAAATGAATTGAACTTTCTGCTTATAATTCATTTTGGAATCTCGCCCGGACAAAGCTTGTTATCACAAATTTGATTATATTTTCGAATCGGCCTCCGTCGTCGGTCGGTCGGCTGTCGGCTTGAAAGAAATCCTCTCCTCTGGGGTGCGAGGACATAGCCATTTGGCAGCGGTAGCAACTTCGGCGTCATTTGCACGTTTCTCCAGCGAGGAGTCATGAACTGCCCGCCCCCGCGTGCTGCCGCCGATCGGAGGATGAGCAAAATTATGCAAATTAATTATATTTTCGGCAGGAGAGTATACACAACACGACAGGATGGGACCCACTCCGGCCCGACCCAAGGGAAAGAATTAAAGACAGCCTGGATTGGGGGGTGGGCTTTGGTTTTGGTTCGACCACGACCATCGCAGTGTGAATTAAAATTAATTGGAGCAGGTTCGATAGGTTGTCGGTTCAAAAATGGAATGGCTGCCTCGGGTGGCTGGTTATGAGCGAAAAATCTGCCTGAATTCACAATTCCGGTTGATAATTTATGAAGTGCTATACCTGCGCGGGTATGGGTGATTTTGTCTTTTTGACTGCTGCCTCGAATATTTGCGGTATGGGTGTCGTTCTTTTTGTCCTTGGCATTTTCTTAAATAATTCATTTTGATTTTGCGATTTACTACGGTGACGGTGTGCGGTTAGTTAGACCTCGTTTACATTTTGTTTCTTCAAATTTGTACGCGTGCTTGTCGGGGTGGAAAAAAACCCTGTTGCGGTTGAATGAAATTTTGCAACTCCAATGAGTTTTGGCGTACGTGCATGAGGATGTACTTAAATTGGGCTTTTTAGAGCTGTAGGAAGTGTTGTCCTTTGGGTGACTTGCAAGAGGTTTTTCATTTTAAAAAAACGGATTTCATTTTTGGCATCCTCTCTTGCCCGAGTAAGTATGCAGTGAAATCGGCATATATGTATCTGGTGTGTAGATTTGATACGACTTTTAAGGCTTTTTCGACGGTACTGAAAGACTGAAAGGTCCAAATCCGACTGTTTACATAAACTGACCTAGGCTGGGTTAGGTTTATGGGGTAGCGAGGAGTAAGAGGCCCAGGTCCAGCTCCACCCCGGAGTGTAGCGCCACCTTAAGTTAAGGAGTAAGAGGTGCCAAAGGGGAAAAGGGTTGTCGTCTTGTCTATTGGTGTCCTTGAAATCTCGTCTAGGTCGTTCAAGAACTGTCTTCCTGTACCTGTTGTTTAGAAGACCGAGGCAGTGTCATACGATGTAGGCTTGCTCATCACCGCAACCCTCTACAAAGATCTTCTCCAGTCAATCGCATTTTTTTCATATGCAACCGCAGAGCGTTGTGCCTCGTTATGATTCCTGCGAGAATGGAGACTGATTTTTTTATCCCTCCGTATATGACTCTCGGTTCTGTCTACATTAAAGGTCGACCATAGCTGTCTTGTGGTAGAACAAGTTTCAAGTGCAGTCCACCCAGCGTTTGCCCCTCTTGTGGTCATTCTTCCTGCTTCAAGCTGCTAGGCTGGGATATTTACAGAGGGATCAGCTTGTTCCCATACAGCTGTTGAACCTTATCCCGCTAATTCGTCCTTTTTCTCATTGTCTGGAATGCTTTAATGTCACGGGACCCATCAGAGAGGGACCTTATGCTGAGTGTCAAGAACCTTGAGTTTTTCTCGATAGCATTTCACAAGCCTCGCTTTTTCTTTCGTTGCAGTTAAGTCTTTTATTGCTGCCTGGCTGTAAATAAAGAAGAATCTCTTACCACAGACTCACGTGTTGCTGTTGTCACTACCAGGACCTCTGCTTGGAAGACACTGATGTGGTTGGGAACTGACCTAAAAAGTAGTTGTTCTCTAAAACTACACATCGGACTCGGGCATTCACAAATTTGAAGCAACTTCTGGGTAACTGGTTGACCACTTTTCCTATCTAACCTTACCTATCCTTGCACGCATTTCCACCCGATCGAAGCCGGTTGAAACAGCAGCAAAATCAAATCTTCGCACCTTCCCAAAGCCGATGCACAAGGACTGCTCCCCAGGTCCCAACACGTGGTAACTCTAGAGCTCCTTTCAAACACTTCCCTTCCATTTTGGTAAAGTTTAAGACTCGCTGCTGGGAAAACAAATTACCAAATATGTTGGCGAACCTAATCCCGAAAACCGTCGACTAAGCACAAACTTCCTATATACCTAAGCGAGCAACAATGCATACATCCAACAAAAAGAGTCTTCTACTCGAAATGATAAATGATCCAGTTCGTCAGGACAAGCAAGTAAGATGATTTGTTGAAAATCCTGCAGTTTGCCTGATGTTTGGATTTTTTTTCCTCTATGTATATATCTCCTATCTTCTGGAAGCCTGTTTAAAGAAGATGGATGGCCGTACTTCGCAGGATACGATTTTTCTTAATTCCCTCCCCCCACTGCCGGGTGGATAGTTATTTTAGTTTCGCACATGTGGGCCGACAACTACCAACTAAAAGGTTCGAATTCATTTAATTATTGCGCCTCAAATTAAACCCGAATTGCAATCGAATCGCCTTTGAAGAGACCTCAAGCCGGACCCTTTCAGAGCGTGCAAAATTAAACCGCAAGTGAAAGGGATGCCCATGCCCATGGTGATGGGATCATTAATTATATTCCAAGAAAGATGCGGCATGTGAGGAAGATGGATATTCGTTTGCAAAAATTGCAATTATCTGAAACTAGTTCGAGAAGGTATCCCTCGTCCCTCATGTGGAAATTTAATTTCAACGGAGAAACTCTTTTAATGAATATATATAGTACTCGTATATGCATCATCCTTGTTATTGATTTTTGAGAAGGCAAAATTATGTGCCTTGCCTCACTCTGCGTTAATTAATATTTAACTTTGGCAATTTGAGTACACCAAACAGAGACATGGCGCCGGGAACACTGCATGCTTTGTTGCATGCGCAAATATAAAGGGATTGATCCCGGAAACAACGTTTTAATGAATTCGTCCCGCAGGCGTTTGGGTTTACGTTCTCGTCGGCTTTTTCCATATATATGTTACGTATACGCCTCAGTGATTCGCAAGCAGAGGTAAATGTACACAGCGAAACGGTGCCGGGATGTGTGTGGGAGTATGTTTTTGGGCGGCCTGAACATGGACTGAATTTTGGATAATTTTATTTCTTACATCGTATATCGGTTGGCTTTCATACATTTCGTTATGGGCTTATTGTCGGCGTTGGTTGTGTACATTTCGAAGTTTAACCGATTCATTCGAGCGAGCTTGGTGTATTGTTGATTGTGCATAACCGGATTAAGTATACATTTTTGCGTATTTTACATGTGCATAAAACTACAGGCGAATGGTTGTTTGATAGCATTTTTAACTTTCTCGCATACGTAGTAAGAGAAAGATATTGTGTGCGTGCAAAATTTCGAACTTAAGGTTTTAGATAGTTTTATTTCGTATATAAATGTACAGTAGGTTTTGTTACCACACATTTTACAATTCAAAGATATGATAATTTGTATCTTTCTTCTGAAACATTATTTAAATTTAGGAATTTTATTGGGCAAGAAATATAACTTCTGAAGGAAAATACGAAAAAAACCTTCAATTTAAGCAAAAGGAAAAAAAATCAGGTACAAATAGATAAATAAATAAATAAATATGAATAATAAATAAATAAATAAATAAATAAATAAATAAATAAATAAATAAATAAATAAATAAATAAATAAATAAATAAATAAATAAATAAACAAATAAATAAAAAAATAAACAAACTTTGGATTTGGACTTTCTGGGCTTACAGAACGTGCCACTTTTTTGCACTTTAGCATTGTTTCTAACGGTATTTTTCATATAACTGTTTTAAACAAGTTTAATTTTTTCGAAAACGGCTACAACGATTTTAACCAAAATTGATATTTGAGTAGGTGGGGTTAAAATGTCCTTATACCCAGTTTTTCGTTAAAAAATCTAATAACGAAAGTTTTGAAAATTGAACATATCTCGAAAACGGTACGTACGATTTTAATCCAAATTCATATTCAAGGTAATACATATTGGCATATTGCAAGCAAACGTAGTTTTTCACTAAATTATCGAACGACGGACTTTTTTTTGAAAAATGCCATTTTTTAAACATTCGGTTTTTGCAGTAGATAAACATGAAAACGGCTATAACGATTCCAACAAAAATTGATATTTAAGCTTAAAGGCATGAAATCAACATAGCTGCATACCCAGTTTTTCGGTAAAAAGTCAAATAACGATACTTTTGAAAATTGGACATATTCATATCTCGAAAACGGGCAATGCGATTGTAACAAAAATTCATTCCTAGTAATATTAGTAATTCTATCTTGATAACAAACTCAGTTTTTCTCTAATCTGAATTATGTACAATGGAGTTTTGAAAAAAACATATTTTAAGAATTTGATTTTCTATAGTTTAACTGAATGAAAACGGCTGTAACGATTTTGACCGAATTGCATACTTATTTGATAAAATGAATATCTTTTAAATTAATGCATCTTTAATTTTCAATCACCGGAAACATGTTTTTAAAATCTGTTCGTGTCTCGAAAACGCCATTTTCGATTTGGATACAACCCAATCAGAAACGCATATGTAATTCATTTGACATAAAATGAAAATGGACCATTTTAAAAATATGCTAAAACTTTAAAAAATTTGTTTTGACATAAAATGAAAAATATGCCAAAATCTTTAAAAGTTTTTAAGGACAACATTAAAAAGACTTTTTTAATATATTTTCTGTACGCTTTATCTAGGATCTCTGTTTTTTACCTACAAATAAAAATCAATCAACCAAACTGCTGATGTCCACGAGAAAGTTTTGTGCGACCCAGTCGTGCACTTTATTTTTTATTTTTATTTATTTATTTATTTATTTATTTATTTATTTTTTGATTGGGGATCAGTGTTGTCTTTTGTGTGGTATTTCAAAGGTTCGCAAGGATGTCTGTTTGGGACACGCATTACCACTAGCAACTCTATGAGTTGTGGGAGTGTCGGGGGCTAAAAAACTAAGCAATTGATCTCATCCTATAGGTAAGGTTGCGTTAGAAGGGCGGTTTACTTTATATATGCATTTTTACACATCAAAAGCCGTAGAGGTCCATTGTGAGTATCCTTATATAGTACATGGTAGGACATGCAACTGACAAAACTATTTAGATCTGTTGATAAATCGTCTTAGATCTGATAGACGTATCGTTGCTAGATCTTTCAAGCTTTCGATGAACTGACAGTGACATAGGAGTGATGTTTTAGAGATTCTTTTCCTCTTCGTCTCTGCAGAAGTCATTTATAAAGGTGCCCATCCTTTAAGCCGTGTTTCCAATAATGCATTCGAATTTGTTTTCTATCAACAGATGTTAAGATCTTTGACTTTTAAGTCTCAATTGTGAGCCACAAACTGCGACTTTTGTTGTTCCATTTTTCTCCTCCCACAATTTAGAAGGATATTGTATCAAACGACATTGTCAAACAGAGACTGTGCTCAGTTTTAAAAATGGTTGACTGAAAAGCTGTTCGCTAGCCTGGATTAACCACTCGACTCCGCACTCCACTTAAAATCCACACAATAATAATTGTCATTGAAACTAAATAATTGTTTACCTGCAACAAAAAAAATGTCCTGTTGTCGAAATGCCCCCAAACCAATGAGTCATGTAGCTAAGTACTCATTTCGTGTAGAAGCATTTTTTAACGCAAAAAAAAACGTGAGTCGCTAAATGAAAAAAACCAAAAAATCCCATTTCGTTTGACAAGTAAGGACATTTGTACATTTCATCATATTAATGGAGTCCTCCCATTTGAAGATTATAATCTATTTAAGTCTCAACTTAAGGAATTAAAGAATTGTCCTTTAAATGTTTGCGAGTTTACTTTCTAAAAATACTTGCAGTAAGAGCCGACGCACAGGAGAGTCCTTGTTATGCCATTTTAATATGGAAAGGAATTTTTCTTCATACCTGTTCGTTGAACCTTCGAATGCAGAGAACGAGACTGGTTTAATTGTTGTTTAATTACCTTCGAGACAGCGTCCAGTTGTACCTTGTTTAGAGAGCAATTTTCAGAGCCTTTTGAACTCCACTTAAGTCTGATTTTACTATTATTGTCCTGCATCAAGTCCACAGAAGGACTGAAAAAAACCACCACATTGTGTGACTTTACTACAACAGGATCTTGGGATTCCCATTCCCATTTGTGATTTGAATAAATAAAAAATCACATCCAATGAGAGAATTTGTCAGATTTTGCGACACCATCTAACGCAGCGAAAAGGATCTTAATAGGCTTCTAAAAGCAAGCATTACAATCACTTTAGCTTCACACAAAAAGGAAAAATTACCCCCTCCGAAGTTGATGTCCCCACTGACTTGTGCTTCGTTTATAATGCCGGAATATATCCAGCAGACGTGCTCAGGACAGCGTTTTCAAAGGAAAACTTCTTGTTATGCTCTCCGGTCATGCACTGCTGATTTCTAATTAGAAAGGCCTACTCAAAGACCAGTTCAATTTTTTTTTAATATTTTTTTTTTATAAAATAATAGGACGCATTTTTCCATTTGGAGATGTCCCTCCCGCCTGCTGTGCAAAGTCCTTATTGCGTTGTTGAGTTAGAAAATTTCAATTTTTTTTTTCTATCTGTGTCTGTCCCTTGCCGATTGGTGTGTTGCTGCCCCAAAAAGGATATTCAATTCAATTTATTCATTTATTTTGAAAATGAGAAAATTCAAAGGAAATATACCATCAGGCGAATTGTCAAAGGACTTAGTCGGGATTTAGCAATCATTTTCATCTCGTGCGGTTTGTTAGGCCGCCCAACACAATTTCAAATATACACTCATCGAACAAGAGAGCAAAAGTACGAAAAAGGACACGTAATGGACATTATTTGTTCTTATTTACAATTGCTTGTCATGTCGTTTCACTGTTTATTATTCGGATTAGGCAAAATGTCCTTGACGAGACTAGAAATTATTTTTTTGTTATTTTTCCCATCAAAACAAATTTTCGTTGAGCAAGAAGTTTTTGCTGACTTATCGCACTTAGAGCTGTGTGTGTGTGGGGTGGCAATGTATCTGTATCAGTGGTTAGAGAGGACTTTCGAAACGGGGCTGAAGGTATTATAAACCAAAGATGGGTTGGTGGGAAAACTTGCAAACTCATAAGTGATGTAAGTTGAGTTCAAGAATTTATGCACACCGTGTGAACACATGCACAACAGACTGGGCATGTGTGTGATAAATTGTTGTGTAGTTGGGAAACTTTATGCTTGTGCACAGGCAGAGCTCTACGAATATGAATGGCTCGAGAAAATGATAAGTGGCTTTGAAGTTTGCACTTGGGAGCGACAAAAGTGGTCAGAAGAGGTTTAATCAGGACTGTGGAAGGAATTTCGCAGATTTGATTTCGTGTTCGGGCGGGGGTAATTTTTATATGATGTTCACTCCTTCACGCACTGAATGGAGTTCATTTCATCGAAATGGAAAGTGGGTCAAGAGCTGCTGCAAGAGGAGGACGTTTTTAGATCAAGTGCGGATTGGGTTTGAAGACATTTCCATGGAGAGACCAAACGGGGTTAACATGGGGGCTGCAGGATAAGGGTTCGCTTTGGTTTTGAAATGGTTGCCAGTTTTGTTATCTGTCAAAAGGTTGGCTCAGTTGGATGTCTAGCTGGGTAGTGCATCAAATGGAATTGAATTTGGAATATATCTGGCGCCCGTCATGCCAAATTTTAGGTCAGAATGCGTTCATCACTCAATTGACAGGTTTTTGAAGAGATTGCGAGTGTTTTTGATCATCAAACTTTAACTTTATCGTTTACGTAGTGAGAGAAAATATCGTTTCATACAAAATTTCGAACCCGAAAATTCTGACGTTTTGATGATGGACGGTCCTTCAATTCTGTCCATCTGCCTGAGATTTACAGCCTAACTGGCTTGACGGATTTTTTTCAAACTACAAATTAAGAGCTAGTGGGCTTATAGTTCGGAGCTACTTTTGTTTATCATGTTAGCCCCATTATTAACGGTACATCCAATATAACGGTTTTAAACAAGTTGGATTTTTTCGAAAACGGCTTCAACGATTTTAACCAAAATTGAGTTTTGGGCTAAGGTAGGTGGGGCTAATGTCGCTGCATACCTAGTTTTTCGCTGAAAAATCGAATAATGGTACTTTTGAAAACTGGACTTATGTCGAAAACGGTAATTGTAATTTCGAGAGTGCCTAATATGGTAATTTCCAACATGACAACGGTTTTTTTGAAAATTGGCATTATCTCGAAAACGGTCCGTACGATTGTAACAAAAAATTATTCCGAAGTTAATACGGTCATTTCTAACTCGGTAACAGACTCTGTTTTTCTCTATATAATCGTACAATGGATTTTCGAAAAATGGGACTTTTTTTTTAAATAAGGGTTTCCTAAGTTTACATTAAAACGGCCGTACCAATTTTGACCAAAATGCGTACTTGGTTTAAAAATGATGTTTCCGAAATGACTGGGTCCTTCATTTTCCATTCGAATCACTGCGAATAATTTTTTATATTTTTTTAAAAACTGGTCATATGTCGGAAACCCTATCAGGTTTTTTTACCTTTATCCTTATATTTTATATATTTTCGCTTGCTTCTGAACTTAATCCTAGTTACCCAATGACATAAACAGAAAAGGTAAACCAATCTTTTGATGAACGAGAAAGTTTTGAGCGACGCAGTCGTGCACTTTTTTTTATTAAATCATTGCTGTCCTATTGCAAATGTGCCAGCACTTAAGGATCGTATAAAATCTGTCTGTCATAAACGTTAAAGCTGATTTTAGAACTACAAGTAGATGCTAGCTTGAGGTTTTAAATCACATAAATCCGCCGGTAATATGCGGGGAACATCACTTCGTTGGTATGGGACGCTTTTTCACTAAATGTTAACCTCTGTCGTATTTGGTGTGGCCAAGACAGACGGTCGAAGACAACTGTTTATGACGTCCATATGGCGTTGGCTAACTGCCTTTTCGTCAATATTTCGACTGTGGTTGTGCATTTAAAAAATGCCCGTCTCAAGTCACAGCTTCCATCATCAACTGTAGAGGTCATTCGGAAGTCAACTTTTCAGCGCTCGTAAAACCCCATTGCGCTCGTATTTCAAAAACAATTCAAACACAAACAGACAATCGTACACATTTAACGACTACAATTCGAATTTGAGCACGGCTGGACACGATTTCAGCTTGTCGCATAGCCCATTTTCAACTTTGACTTCACGCCTCATTGTTTGGCAATAAAAAGATAGGTCATTTTATTGCTCAATTGTAATCATCCCCGCTCCACGCTTAACTTTATTTGTTTTTAAATATAAAAGTGTTTTATGTTGCATACGAATTTCGGCAATTTTCAAGGCCCCCGCATCGACATCCATCCCGTGCCATTGTTTCATCCATCCTGGAAGCGACCGATTTTAAACGTTCCACCATAACCAGATCACGAATTGAAACTCCAAAGCGAGGCGAAATTAAATGGCAAAAAAAAATATATAAAAAAAATAAAGGAAAGAGTGAAATACAGAGAAGCCGTAAAATCGAAGGTTAAATTCGATAAGTACCCCATTATTTTGAAGGGTAAAAGTTGAATTGCCATGGGGGTGCTCCCCGAGAGTGCCTATGTATTTTCGATTATACAAAAAGTTTTTGGAATTCATCGCGGCGGGGGTGGTGGCTGGGGGGGGTGCGCTTCCCCGAGTGCGGATTTAATTGAAGCAAAGCGAAATGGTATAGTTTGCATGGTAATTTCCAGTTCATGTGCGAGGCATAAAATGCAAAATTAAAACTAAGGATTTGGCAGTGTCCTTTCAAGCAAACGTCGTCGTCGTCGACGACGATGACGACGATAACGGGTAAGAGCGTGCGGTGCTTTTGGCATACTAATTGCGGTTGCGAAGGATTTGGCTCGGCTCTCGTTTTGTATATCAATTAGGATTGAATTGTATGGTCATTAGCGAATGGTAATTGGAAATTTTTGGGGGGTGTTTATCGGTTTGGGGTCCTTGGGAAACAACACCGTGGCCAGCGCACATGGATTGATGTGTGATATGTCAGAGGGAAAGGGTCACTTCATGGATACTTTGGTTGTCATAAATTAGAATTCTTATGGTATTTGATTTTAAAAATGATTTGTGGGAAGTTATACACCCAACACGATTTGGATTAGCCTTGAGAGGTAGTGCGGACATCAGTGGGGAGTGGGAAGCACGTGGAATACCTTTAGCAACTTTAG
This sequence comes from Cheilosia pagana, assembly GCA_936431705.1. Lineage (NCBI taxonomy): Eukaryota > Metazoa > Arthropoda > Insecta > Diptera > Syrphidae > Cheilosia > Cheilosia pagana. The sequence goes on from OW386169.1 coordinate 7,232,476, forward strand.
ATCGAGGACACTCTAAATTGATTAGGGGGTGGTCTTTAAGTTTTGCTTGTAGATGCAAATTGAAAAAGGGTGGCCATCTCTTAAAAATATATCCACAGCTAAACATCCATCAAAGTCGGTTGCTTTATAGACACACTTCTAACCGTCCATTCCTTAACAGCTCCCAAAAGCATGCACCTATAAAACTACCCATTCGACTACACAACCGACTTATTATCCCGCACTAATGACAATTTCGTGAAACGGAAAACAGTTTTAGCGGCTCTATTCGGCCAGCGTTTCACACTCTGCCAATGGAAGCCGCCGCCGCCGCCACTGCCACCGCGTCAAAAAACAATTTTAATTAGTTTGCATTGTTGCGCCTCCGGTTTCCGAGGGAGTCATTATTTTCATGGTCTCATTAGTGGACATCCTAATGGATTTTCAGTGGTGTTTCGGCAATTTATATCGGCCTTAGATGGAATTTCGGTGCAAAGTCGCCGAGAGTAATTAAAATTGCTCAGCTGACCGAAATAGTGAGAAATACATAGACATATAACGGCTGGGCTTGTTGGTCCATCTGGGCAACACACAAATCACCCAAAACTTTCCTCCACTGTCGACATAAACAGCGATCCCTTTTAATGGGAAACCGCACTTTTTATTCTCCTTCGGATGGTATGGTCCACCACTGAAATAAATGGAAAGCAAAACAAATAAAAATAGACAACACACAGGACCTATAAATTTCACTTTCCGTCGATTTAATCTGTCAATGAGTGTGTGTGTGTTGGTGTGGCATATCGAACCGTGAACAGATAAACTGCCATATCCACCATTTGCTGGTGCTTGCCGCTCTCTATCTCATAATCACAATAAATCATCAAATGCAATTCAATATCCTTTCGTGTGTGTGTTTTTTTTTTATGTTGTCCACACAGACGAAAACGCCAACTAACGGATCAACTAACGCGACGCTTTGATTCGCTTTTCGATTCAATGAAATCTCTCTAATATTCTTTATCCGATCCATTTGTTCATTGGCGTCTGGCCGTAAACCATTAATATCACTTTCATAGAATATCCTGCATTCGTGTGAAGTATCGATGGAGAGTGTATTTGCCTGTGTGTGTTACACCCAGATGGGGTATGTGATATTTTGTGAAATCAATAGAAAAGGGGGAAACGACAGGCAGTGAACATGAAAAAAAGGACATCAATTGATATCCCTATGCGCTGTTTAGTGGTAGTAAATTTCATTAAGAGAGTTCCAGCCATTATGCTATTAGGGTTCATGTCGAGAGCGAAATTAAATTATGAAATTGATTGAGATGGGGGTTAGTTGAAATGGGGGTTGCACCATCAATAATTGGTATCGCATAGAAGCGGTGCCAGGACGCACCACCAACCGGCGAGACCAATTACGAATGTTGTTCGCATTTATGGTCGTTCCGTCAGTTTTAATTGCTCGATTTATAGAGTGATTCCAGAGGGTATGGAGCCAATTAATATCCGTGGATACCATCAGTAATTTTCATGTGTGTATGTGCTTTTTTGTAATCAATTTGGCTTTTGTGGCACTGCGGGTACATAAGTGATTACTAGAAAGCGAGTATGTCGAGGTGTAGCTCTATGGGGAGAAAATTTCGTTGAAGACAAAGGGGAGTTCATCAAAAAGGTAAAGGAGTGTTGTTAGGACTTTAGCAAGACGTTGGTAAATGGAAGTCAGCGCGGTTTTTTTGCTAAATATGTGGAAGCCTTGAATATTTTTTAACTTGACATCACACGGTTTAAAATGCTGACATCAAAGAAAGTATTTTTGGGATTTTTTATATGAGAATGCCGAAAAAAATATTAAAATTTAATATTTTGCACAGATTCCATTTAAAAAAATTTAACAATAAAAGATTTATTAGATTTAAATAATGACTTCTTTTATAAAATATGCGCGAAATATTTTTCTATTCGAAATAAATAAGTGATCTGCAGAGTTAAATTCAATTCTTCTTTAGCGTTTATAGCGTTTAAAAATAAAATTATACAATCTTATTATTTAGATATTTAGATTTGATTTTTATATCTTATTATATTTTAACAATTTTAAGATTTTATTTATGTATGATGTGTGGGATTTATTTAAACACCAAAAATATTATATTCTCTTATTTATTTATTTTTTGTTTTAAATTTTACACTTAAAATACAAAAATATCAAGCGAAGGAAAATTAAAATACTGCTTCGGCAGTATCCTTTTTGAGATATCCTTTCCGAATTGTAAGTGTAGGTAAACCACTTCACTTATGCGTTATGCCCTGTGAATATAGTCCCATAGAGTTCCGTGCGTATCTTCAGTTTATTCCTCTGGAGCTTTAAATGAAGGGAGACTCATGTATTTCTTATTTATTGATCTTCTAAAGTCACAAGTAGTATAGCTGCGCTGCAGAAATTAAAGAAAAAAGAATAAAATAAATATTATCTCTTACAAGAATACTTTGCGCTTAAATTTAATTAATTGTTAAAAGTATATTATCATTGGGTGTCAATGTTATAACGTTTTTCGCACGACTTTCACTTATTTTTATTTTTTTTTAACATTTTTGCTCTAAAACAACGTTATCCAAATCATCCACTAAAAATTCCATAATAATAGGAAATGCTCCAACTAAATGTATATACTTATCCAAGCGAGACAATAATATATTTGGGTTCAAAAGTATCATATAATAGACGTTAGATTGTAGAAAAAAATACTAGGTTTTATTAAATGAGCATTTTTATAAAAGAATTATTAAATTTAAATAAAAAAATATTACAGAAATAGCTTTATAAATTAAAAGTATTAAAAATAAAGTTTTTTTTATTGCACAGATCCATAAAAAAAATTGTAATACAGAGCTGTTAAAAAACACTGCCATTAAAAATAGTGCGCCTCCGAATTGGCAGTCCCTATAGTAGAGAATAGTCAATAGGAAATCCTTTGATCACAGTGAAAGTTTTGATCTTTCTTCCTTTTGTTTATATTTATTTATTTAATGATTATTTATTTATTTAATATTTTTTTATTTCTTATTATTTTTTATTTTCTTGTTGTCTCTTAAATTTGAGGTTTTTGGATGCTATTTTCCTACTTATTTTCCTATGTTTTTCAGTAGAACGACATACATTTGTCATATTTCTGTACCAAATTATGTAAATTGTGATATAACACATTCTAAATTTTAAACAAAAATAAAACTGATTCATATTGAAGATTGAATGGTCCTAAGGAGACATAAGAAATACTCTTGCAGTACAATTTATCGAAGGAGTTAGTCGTTTCCCTCTCTACGCCCAGAAAATATGTGTAGGCGACTGCACTGTACTCCCAAGCCAATTAAGAACCACTCTGAAGTGAAAAGTTAACCTTCAAACCTTGATTTGACAACGGCTTTGCAAATGCTCTTAGGGGAGGACTTTCTAAATGTGATTCTCGTCTATAATTGGAGGACCAACAGCTGAAAAAGAATCCCTACCGTTCATCGCACAAACACAGAAACTCACTCAGACGAATGACTGAGAAAATCTGCTAATCCCAAGTTCCTATATGAATTTTTATGAGACGAACTTGATGCTAAAATTTTAGTTACAAATAAATACTTGTTATCTGAGCTCCATAAATAGTTGTGCGAGAATCTCCTTTATATCTTGCAAACCAAAGGACGATGACCAACTTCGCTCCCAACAAAAACCAGAGACAATATCAAATCAAGCAAACAGCATGCACCCCCATCGAAGTAGGCCACATTTTGACGATTCCCTTTCTAACCGAAATGTCATGTGCATATCTCCAGAATCTATTCGCATATTCTGTGCCACACATTCAGTTTCATGCATTCACATTCATGATGCAGCGTTTCATCGAACCAGAGTGTGCAAGCGCACACCTATTAATTTTTATTGAAGGTCCCTTCAAACCGAAGACCAACCGAACGAGAATGGTCTTTTTGGTGGAAATATTTGGACATTGACATGTCGTTATCGTTACCAAAAATGCTTCTTGCTTTGATTTCTTTGGAAAGCTCTCCATGATGGTGCAACGCGGCCCCCGGTGGAAATAACGACCAGTGTTCCAGCGTCGAATCATATAAGAGAAATGTCCTTTGATTGTACTGTATTTTTGGATGGCGTTCTTAGTCTCATTCTGAGCGAGTTCTGTGTGTATGTGCGGCAAAAGTGAATGGTCAGGCGATTGCATTGGCAGTAAATGCAATCCATTTGGGGTGGTGCTTTGCGAAAGGAAATAACGTCCACAAGTGGCGGTGGACGTTATTGTTAGATACAGGCGGGATACCGATGTTTGTAGTTGAGGTTTTGTTATTTTTTGTTCGGCTTACCAAGCAGAGAAACCTTAATGGGTGATGCAGGCGAAAAACGCTTGCATTTGATGGCACTCTGTTGAGTTTTGTTCGATGGACAGTTTTACACACATGTGGCGATGAATGTGTCCCTTAATGACGGTGGGTGGGTGGTTGGTGTGTCGACCGAAATAGATAAAGGGCACTTGGGTGACAAAACCGCATCGTCACCTCCACACGGTGTTGCCTGGATGAGGACGCACTGACAATATAATGTGCAACTATATATGGCCATAAAGGGAGTTAAACCAGAGTACATTCAATTCGGACTCGACCACTATCCCATTCAGAAATTATAATCCTTGACCTTCACCATGAGATACATCTCCCTCATAATTATTATGAAATTTTGTCGGCGCACACATTCTCGTGAAAAACTCAATTGGGGAAAACTTTTACTTCATGGCATTTGCCGAAATTAAATGCATTCAAGTTGGAATATTAGTTCTGCCAAACACACACAGCCATACCTGGCCAACTATGTAGACGCTGCCATTCAGCTAACTTACTCAGACGCTCGTACGTTATGGCAATCCAGTTGTGAGGATACAAAATCCAATTTAAATCGCACACAATGCAGTGTGTTATGTAACTTTGGGGATAATTGCCTTGAATCTAAACTCCTGATGCTCATGAAAAACTATTTCGAAATGAGTACCTAGGGTAGGATTATGTTCTAATGTGGATTTGCTTTTCACTGGAAAAAAAAATTATACCATACCTACAAAGAGAGAGAGAGAGAGATTCATCGCTATGGGTGAAGGGTGAGTCTGGAATTTGAGGAGATAATCGCTAGTGAAACAAAATTCAAGCATAATTTCGGGGATGTTTACAGAGTTAAGGGCATTTTTGTCGGAAAAGTATGACTGAATATCAAATTGCTTAGATATATGTGTATTTTGAAGTTGGACTACAGTTTTGGGCGGTTATATCGATTTGCGGGCAAACGTCATTTTATTGTCAGCTAAATCTAGGACAATTGCGAAATTCGATAGATTTTGTTTGGCTTTTACAATTGAGTCCTTGTGCCTGTATTTAGTAAAATTTTCTGTATTATGTGCTTGTGCATTTATAGGCAAGATTTCTTCTTTACAAACCTTCGCAAGCCACTAAGCAAATGCATTTCATCAGACAAATGTTGATAAACTAATTTCATTGTTGATCAACTTATTAGTTCTTAAATATCAATGTCCTGCTGGTTGATTAACTCACTAAATTGTTGGAGAGCACCATCTAAGTGGTTGATCAACCAATTACCTCGTTGATCAACTCATTCAATTGTTAAAAAGCATCATCCACGTGGTTGATCAACCATTTACCCAGTTGATCAACTCACTAAATTGTTGAATAGCAGACTCCACGTGGTTGATCAACCAATTACCTAACCACATGATAAACACATTTAATTGATGTATAGTATACCAAACGCCCTACTGGTTGATCAACTCAATCAATTATTGAAAAGCATTATCCAAGTGGTTGATCAACCATTTACCTAGTCGATCAACTCATTCAATTTTTGACTAGCATCGTCCATCTGGTTGATCAACTCATTTAGTATACCAAAAGTCCAGGTGTTTGATCAACTCACTAAGTTCTTGGATATCATCATACAAGTGGTTGATCAACTCCTTCCTTCCTCAACCTTGAATAGCTTCTTCCACTTGGTTGATCAACTCACTGAATTGTTGGATAGCACCATCTTCATGGTTAATCAACTCATTTAATGACTGTAACACAAGCGTCAAGCAGGTTGATCGACCATTCATCGAGTTGATCAACTTAGATTAGATTAGATTGGTTCTGGCACTGCGGCCTCTTATAAAGATGCCTATTGTGCCTCCCTGGTAAGGTCCTAGAGCCATCTTTTCACTCCGGAGGCAGTCAGGAAGAAAAGAATCTTCTCTGGGTATATATCAGCGAGAGTTGCTGAAGTGACGATTTTCTCGCCAAGTATTTTTTTTCCTCAGGTTGAGTAGAGCCGGACATTCCATGAGTATTTTAAGAGAGGATTCAACACTCTCAAGGCATAGTTAGATCCGGAGATGCTCCGATGCGGTATAGGTGTTTTTCCATGAGGCCGTGGCCACTGATTATTCCTGTTAGAATTCTTAGGTTATTTTTGTCTAAGTTAATCAGGAAGTAGGATTTCCTGGGAGAGTATTTGGGGCAAAATTGGTGCAGTTCTGCACGGGAGTTTTAAGCCAGACTTCATTGGATTCAATAAGTGATATCTTTTTGATGAAACCCCTGATTTTTGCTGACACCACAGAAGGGTTCATGTCCGAAAAGCAGAATTGAAGCGCCGATTTTGGCCAGTGAGTCAGCTTCTTCGTTACCAGCAAAACCTTTATCGTCTGGAATCCAGTGGAGAATGACTAGGTGTTTCTTGGAAAGGCCTGTGAATGTTTCTAGGACAAGCTTCGATTTTATTACAGATGAGTCCAGAGCTTTTAAGGCTGTCTGAAAAGATGCATATAGTTTTTCCACGAGTATTAGAAATTAGGTTTATTCTAGCACAGTGGTTGATTGCGAGGACTTTAGCTTGGAATATAGATATACCAGATATTACCAAAGCTAACTGACAAGTTTACTGGGGGTGATATGTCAGATCCAGTCCCTGACTCCATCTTAGTACCGTCTGTATACCACACGAGGTCAAGACTTTATGGATTCGGTTTGAGTTTTTCCCAGTCTTCCCTAGGATGGTTAACTATGAGGAAGTTTTTATGGAAGCCGTATTCTGGTAGCTTATAATCTATAGGCACGCTAAAAGGGCTTTTGGACTCCATAGCGTTAAGCAAAGATAGATGACCTCATTGATAGGAATAAGGGTCGATGAAACCTCAATCTTCCTTCCATTTGAATGTGGATCTGAATGGGTGTTCGGCCTAGGATGACATTTAGTGCCGTGGTCATGGTGGAGCGTTGACAGCCAGTCATACTTTTTGACTGTGGTGGCTTCGTTGGTTTTTGTCCACCAGACCACGGCAGCATAGGCGATCGCTGGTCTAACCACAAGCGAATATAGCCAGTACATCATCCGCGGTCTAAGGCCCCAGTTATTACCGCAGACTCGACGACAGATCCATAACGATCTGGTAGCCTTATTAACAGTTCGTTCTATCTGCGGGTTCCATGATAATTTACTATCAAGGATGATTTCCAGGTATTTGGCTTCCCGGGAGAATTCAATAGTTTCGCCGTACATAGTAGGACGAACAAGGAGGTCTAGTTTCCTTCTTTTGGTAAAAGGGTCTATGGTCGTCTTTTTTGGATTCACCCAGAAAGACCTTCTTTGTTACACCATCTTTGAACAGTGGACAGTGCGTATTGCAGTCTTCCTGAGACCGTGCTTTCGAATTTGCCGCTGACAATGATTGCTACGTCGTCTCCACATCCTATGGCATCTATCCCTTGGCTTGCCAAACACTTAAGTAGGTCGTCAATAACGAGGCACCATAAGAGAGGCGAGAGGACGCCCCTTGAGGACATCCTCTGGTTGTTAGTGCCGATAGTGTCTGAATTATTCTACCATTTAGCATTGACATTATCCATCTTGCTATGATAGGAGAGAGATTCATGTTATTTAGAGCCCTATTGGTAGACTCGAAGGATGTATAACTAAAGGCTCCTTCAATATCCAGGAAAGCAACGATACAGATTTCCTTTTGATTGATATAGGATTCAATTTTGGTCATTAAATGCTGATTCAGTGGATTTTCCTGGCTGATAGGCATGCTGAGACTTTTTGAGCGGGAAAGTCCTTCAGGGCTTTATCTCTTACGTGTCTACCAACTAGTTTTTCCAGACTTTTGAGAATAAAAGATCAACTTACTCAACTGCTGAATAGCCTCTTACACCTCGTTGATCAACTCACCCATTCAAAGCCTCATGGTCAAAAACTCATAGTAGTCCTACAAATCGAATGGCATCCCATTAACTTCATGATAATAGCCATCAGAATATCTGTCACGCCCCACATTATGCACATAAACGTTACATAAACTAATTAGCAGTAAAAAATACATATAGCAAATCGTTCCTATTCCAAAACATATTATAATTCTCCTAAGACACGCCATGCTAATGTTCTCACTTCAATCTGATAGTCCCTGCAAGAGGGAAAAAAGACACCTCTCCATAACCATAACAGCCTTTCTTGGCATCGTCTGTTTCTGATGGTTATTACCGCTTTTAAATGAAATCACACTATTCCAAGGCGGGCTGTGTAATGCATTTCGCCATCAATATCCATGAATCCACTGCACAGGCACTGGCAACTGCAACTGCAATGTGCTGCACAAGAGGGCACATCTTTTGGGCACATCCCCGCCGCTCTGCCCAAGCATTTCCATGTTAAATTGCGAAGAAATATGAAACGCTCTTTCTCTCTTGAGGAGTGCCAATGATTACGATATGCCATGTCCAAAGGTCTTGCTCCCTGGCCGACACGATTTCATAAAAGACCACTCCTGGTGGTGGCCTGGCCTGAAGTTGGCAGCAAAAATAAAAATTAATAGGAATTTGCATCTGACATAGAGAGAGGCCGAGTGCACATCAAAGAGGACGAAACGGCAATGCAATCAAACTGAACGGAAGGATCAAGCAAACACTCATTTCCCTTGGAAAGGTTTTCTACCACCATAAACGATATCATGTAGGCGAAGATGTGCGGCCATCAAGATTTTTGCCATCAATTATTTTAGTTGGCTATGGTCGCAAGTGCTATCTCAAAAGAAAGCTCAAAATTAAAGGAGTTTTGTGAGTGTGTGTGTGACGGAATGTAGGCATAGGAAATTGGCTTATGAATTGCAATCGAAGTGTCTTCCCAATTGGATCGTGTCCGAGAGACTCGTTTCATTTGTACTGTCGAACCAAGGCGAGTTTCTCTTACCTCTCTTTGGGATGTAGACTTCTTTGGTAGATTGACAGTTGGTCCCCAATCGAAAAGATGTGGGCATCGACTAACGAGTAGAGTGATACGTTTTTGGTTCAGTCATTCCATCTGTTTGTAGGACGAATTTGCATATGGATCAGCCACTCATTCATCAACCCACAGATTAAGCCTCAGGCCTTGCTTTCCATTGAAGAACGTAGGGCTGATAAATGCATAAGCATGTTCGATTAATTTGTTCTGACCGAGCGGTCATAGGTTCATTCCCCGGAGAAGCACAAACTTTGTCTTAAGGTTTTTACAACTCGTGTCACTTCGGTCCCTAAGGTGTAGACTACAAAAATTCAATCCCTGTTTGACATGATCATTGGTTTGATTAATTTACTCTAAGCGAGCGGTCATGGGTTCGCTCCCCGGAGACGCAAAAACTACGTCTTAAGGTTCTTTCAATTTGCACACTTTTCTTTAAAGGATGTACAGTTGAAGACTACAAACATTCAAGCCCAGTTTGACAGCTATTTTCTGTAAAGGATAAGGAACAAAAGCAAGGACTGCACATTGGTTTGTTTGTAAAAAAAAAAAAACATTCCAAAGATGTCGTTACCCTCGATTTCAACCTGAACCTCACCAAGCCCCTCCAGTCACTTGGATCCATAAAGTCTATTTCAAAATTAATTATAAACCAACACCCACCCAATACCAATATTCAACATACACCGCCACCTTCCATCCTGTCCAATATACCAACACAACGCCAAGTTAATATTTTTTTTTCTCTAGCAAACTGCGTTTGTAATAAAACTCCACTTTATGCTGCCACCAATATTCATGGCTTGAAGACATATTGCGATAATGGAAATAGATAAAATTCCTTTTCATGTCGCATTTTATGGCAACGAGTCCTGTCCTGCACTTGCTATTTTTTAATAACACAAACCAACACAAGAAACAAAAGAACACACAAAACTGCAGCACTTCTATATGCACGCTATGGATTCTGCTTGCTATATCCTTCGGAGGAAGCATCATATTATTTGTTGCTTACGTATCTAGACAGGCGGATAAGGGTAGACGTAGAATACACCCAGCACGCGCGCCACTGTGCAGTATCCTTAATCTCTGATGAGGAAAATATTGCTTTCTGCTATTTTCTTGTGCGATTTTTTTTTGTATTCTTTGTTTTTGTTCACCCCCCCCGTTTTGTTTGGCTTGTTTGTGTATTTTTTCGCGTTTTCCGCTGCGTCAGCTGCATAATTTTATTGCATAGAGCCCCAGCCAGTAATAAAAAGGATACCCGCCAGCCAGCATGGTGCGAAATGTTTTTACTAGTTAGACATGTTGAAGCGTAAACATGATACTCCATCGAAGGATTTTATATGAGAAAATAATTTCATTGTATGGAATGTAGGCAGCGGCATTAGAGTGTTGTCCTTTGTCGCAGATTTTATTCTTTATTTTTTTTTTAAATATTAATTTTGGTAAGAGAGGACGATGGCGACGTGGGACTGTCTATGGGAATGGGGGCTTGGGAAAATGCTGATGTTAGTTGAGACGTTAGATTTAATGGAGGCATCGGGTTGGTAGATCAAACGTTTGTCATGGAGAGAGGTACACTTTCCAAAAAGCGACAGGCTCCAAGAGGTCTGTCTTTATTCGTGATTTTATTTAACACAGGCATCAATATTTCAAGTGGGGTTTCCGAGAAAAAGCGAGGCCCTGCTGTGGTCTGCATTGGTTCGAAAATTGCACTGCTCTGTTTCAGGACTATTTTCATAGTAAGTTCCTTTACAACTTAATGAGCTTGTTAAACAATTTTTTTAAGGGCTTCAACCGAAAATGAAAGGAATCTGTAAACCATTTTCTGTCACTTAGACGTTCAATACTCAGCTCTTAGAAGCGATAAAACATTTCTACATAACCATAAACCTCCTCCGAAAAGTGCAGATAACAGCACTGAAAACTGCATCCAAATCCGTTTATTACTTCTCGAGATTAGCGGAAACAAAGGCATTTTGGACACCTCCCTTTCTACTTTATATTGAAGGTGATTCAACGGAATATGGTAACAAATGAGCCAAATTTAACAATTCCAACTGCCATAACTGCCAATTGAAATGCATAGAGTTCTAATTTTGTTTGTTTAATGGGAGGTGCCACGCCCCCAAATTTTAAACCCATTCAAAAGTGATTTAAGAACATGTGCAAAAGACCAACGGTCCATACAAGATCAAATGAAGATTCCTGGGAAGTATGAAGGACCAATGGAATGACAGTCGTGTACCGCGTTGCTTGTTGAATTTTATCGTAATTTCTAACAAAGTCTGACAAACTGTTCAACTGACAAATTGTTTGGACGATCAAATACAAGACACCACTCACAAGTGGTATGTCCACAGAATTGATGGGAGCCTCACACTCGAACTTGGAAACTCCAACCAATCTGTATGCATTATATGACTGTGACATCAATAAGGACGTGCCCCCCGCCCCCAAAATCCTTGACGATTCACTTTCAATGAACTACATCTTCCCCCATACCATTTATCGGACTCATATCCATTCAATTCCTGATTGAGTGTCTTTTCAGCAGCACTCACATCTTATCCTGCCTACGAAAACAAATAAAACACTGGTCAGCTTATGATTATCTGTGGCACATCCTATTTTTGGCAAATAATTTACGATCCAATAACACTCGGGCGGCGCATAAATTCCTCACCGCATTCGTTATAATGTCGACCGAGAAATAATCTCTTCGAATTTCTTCCTCGACATCCGAGTGATTGATTCCATTTCGATATCCTCTCGAATTTCTAGTGGCTGCTGGTATGGCGTTTTGTAACACTTTGTCATATTTTACGATTTCCTCTCAGTTCAATGAGTGCGAGTGTATAATCTTGAGCTGGGAGCATTTCAAGTATTATCGTCTGTCACACACGGTGAGTATGCGAAATATTTTCCCTGCGTCTATCTTCTGTATAATGCGAATAGGATACGCGAAGACCCCTTTGACATATACGTACTTGAAATGCCAGCTAACTCGCATTCGGTTGTGGCTTTTTGACTTAACTTAACCCACCCCAAAAAATAGGTACTCTCTTCTATCCTCTTAACGGATCAATGATATCTCTATTCCTGTACCTATACACATAAATTTATGTGCTCCTTTTGCGAAAAAGGAAGTGACTCTGAATTTCCAACGCAGGAAAATATAGTCATTTTCCATTTTATACGATTGATGGGGATGGGGAAGAGAGCAGAAAAAAAACAGCAGAGTTTGATTTATATTGTTGTAGGAGTCCTAGCCGAACGTTGGGATGCGATAAGCCAGCATAGAGTGAGTCCTTACGACATTACGCCACCTTATAGATAAATATCCGTATTTTTCTTATGAAAATTGGCGGATAAGTGCTACCGAAGATAAATACATTTCTATTTGAGATACAAGAACATTATTTGCATATCATATTTCATATAGAACAACAAGCTATGGGTGTATAACAAAAGACTAGCAGCAATGGTAATTTGTCTCTATGATTGAATTTGTATCTCTCCGGTCGGTGGTCCTTGTGCGGTAGACAGACATTTGCGATGCGTTCCATGGATGCGGAGTCTATAGTCGTTTCGGAAATGAGTGGTTTATTATTATTTTATTTAAATTTCAACCGTTTGTGTTAGATTAGATAGGGAGCGGGGGGGCATGGAGCACGGACAGAGATGGATGGAGCGATGGGCCCGCAGGAAATATGACTTATTTAGTGGCTGGGCGAAGCGTTTAATTAATTGGTTTTTTGGCTGAAATGAGCTTTGTTATCCGCGCTTATTGCGTAAGATAGTGCGGCGTATTTTGTGCGAGATAGACATGGGTTGTCAGTTCGTTGTAGCATTCACTGTAAAATTTGTCACTGTTTAGAGTCCGTCGCATTTAATCAAACCATCAATTAATACTAACAAATATCTTCTTAAAAAGGGCTGAAGCAAAGTTGGTTTCCACATTTGGCTATATATGCGATTTTTTCACGGCCACGCCTACTTTTCGGGGGCGTTTTCCTCTAAAAATTAGACTCTAGCTGATGATCTTATCCAATATCGGTTGTAATTCCATTTGTTTGAACTAATGCTTGAAAACCCCTTTCAATATTTAGAGCACTTAAGGTTTGTGTTATGCCACGCCTATTTTTTAGGGGCGTTTTCCTCTAAAAACATACTCTAGCTGATGTCGTTACCCATAATCGGTCGCAATTCCATTTGTTTAAAGTAATGCTCCGGAAACCCTTTCAATATTTTGAGCATGTAAGGTTTGAGTAACGTCACGCCTATTTTTTAGGGGCGTTTTCCTCTATAAACCGCACTCTAACTGTTGTCGTTACCCATAATCGGTCGCAATTCCATTTGTTTAAAGTAATGCTCCGGAAAGCCTTTCAATATTTTGAGCATGTAAGGTTTGTGTACCGCCACGCCTATTTTTTAGGGGCGTTTTCCTCTATAAATCGCACTTTACTAATTTTGTTACCCATCATCAGTCTCAATTTCATTTATTTAAACTAATGATTGAAAAATCCTTTCTATATTTTGAGCATGTAAGGTTTGTGTATCGCCACGCCTATTTTTTAGGGGCGTGTTTCTCTTAAAATCACACTCTAACTGATGCTGTTACCTATCATCGGGCTAGTTCCATTTGTTTAAATTAATGCTCGGGAAACCCTTTTAATATTTTGAGTATGTAAGAATTGAGTAACGTCACGCCTATTTTTAAGGGGCGTTTTCCTCTTTAAACCGCACTCTAACTGATGTGATTACCCATATTCGGTCGCAGTTCCATTTGTTTAAAGTAATGCTCCGGAAACTCTTTCAATATTTTGAGCATGTAAGGTTTATGTAACGTCACGCCTATTTTTTAGAAGCGTTTTTCTCAATAAATCGCACTTTTACTAATTTTGTTTCCCATCATCAGTCTCAATTTCATTGATTTAAACTAATGATTGAAAAATCCTTTCTATATTTTGAGCATGTAAGGTTTGTGTACCGCCACGCCTATTTTTTAGGGGCGTTTTCCTCTATAAATCGCACTTTACTAATTTTGTTACCCATCATCAGTCTCAATTTCATTTATTTAAACTAATGATTAAAAAATCCTTTCTATATTTTGAGCAAGTAAGGTTTGTGTACCGCCACGCCTATTTTTTAGGGGCGTTTCCTCTAAAAAATCTGACTCTAACAGGGACTGATACCCATCATCAGTCGTAGTTCCATTTGTTTAAAGTAATGGTCTATAACTCTTTTTATATTTTGAGCATGTTAGGCTTATGTACCGCCACGCCTATTTTTAGGGGCGTTCTCCTTACCATACTCAAATTATTTGTACTTTTCACAGTCAGACAAAGTTCCTTTTGTTTAAATTTGTGCCACAAAAACGTATCTGTTGACTATATGAAAAAAACGCCTACTTTTTTGGGGCGTTTCCTTCCCAGAATCCGTCTTTTACGATAGGCTATCATTTACTGTATGACTTGTGCAGATGCCACAATAATTATCCATCCCTCTTGTTGAAAAGGTCTAGGTACACCCAGTGGATTGCAAAATATTTGCCCATATAAAGCTTACGAACCACCACGCCTACATTTTGAGGTATTTTTTGTTTAAAAGGTTGACTCAAAAAGAAATCATATATTTTTCATTTCAACGAGTTCTTAAATTTAAATTTAAATTAATAAAACCAAATTCAAGTTCTGTGGTTGATTCTAGACAACCTCGCTCAAAGCGATACGTTTCCTTACACCCATTTCATAACTGAATATGAATTTGAAAAGGGTCAGGCCCCAACATCATTCATCATTTCATGTGTTTTTTCCACCGCATTTTACTTTGTTGCTGATCCTGACGTGGAGTTCATTAAACAAGCTTCCAGGGTGGACATTATTCTTTTTTGTTTTATTCTTAAATTTATGCCACTTTCAACAGGTGCTAGGCGAGTTAATTTATTTAAAAACGCCCACCTTTCCTTCGCATATTTTGCCAACAATGAAATGATTTATAGCGACGACCGCAGGCACAAACACATCAGCAAAATCCTGCGACTTACTGCGGAACGTCAAAAATAATACAAAAATGAAAACCGCAAATACTATCGGTTTGTATCTAATTTTATCATCAACAGCAACATTTCCATCGTGTTTTTGGAGGACCTAAATTCAGCGTTCGTCCCTGCGCTTAATTATAAACAGCACCCTTTCACACCGAATGTAATCCGAGTCAATTCCCCAAACGGCGCGGCGGTTTGCAGTCGCAGGAAAGTTTACTGGGATTACCGAGATATACCATCAAAAAGGGGGTAGATGTTACAAATCCTCACAGCCCTATGAGCCAAAACACTGCTGAGCTAATACGCGCGCATACAACGACCGCAAACACACATTCCGTGAATTAGAATGTGGGAATTTCGTGAAATAGATAAATTTCTGGTTGTTCGCGCTTCGGGTTATATTTATAACTTTCCTTGGCGTTTCATTGGAATATTGAAAATTAATTAGCGCCATATGGTTAGCGTTAGCGTGATGCGGTTTAATAAATTTTGTGAAAAGCTGGCGATTGGAAAGGTGAGATATATCGAGGACTTACCATTCCATTCGACGGTGTGAATTTCCTTATTTTTATTGAATTTAGTCTATGCAATGAGGATTAAAAAAGGTCGGGATTTAGTTCAATAAGTTCCCACTTTATGGTCCTGTCTATGTCCTTTTTATTGTCTTTCTTCGAAGTACAAAGTAGCAAGTGTCATTTCTTTTAGATTGTGATTCACACATCCTGTCTAATTTTGTGTGTCTTCTTTCAGGTCCGTATATCTCCTGAACGAGTTGTCCAATTTCGACGAAATAAACTCTATGTTTTCCTACATTAAACCTCCTTTTTTGAATAATCCATAACTCATGAATTCGGTGAGTAGTTTTAACGTGATTCCGTAACAAACGCAGCTACTTTTAAAAATATTTTTTTTTGTTTTATACGTAGTGAATAAAAATAGAACTTTCAAAAATATTAGGCCTATTCCTTTGATCACCCGATGATCTGCTCATGGTGTTGACTAAAGACTGAGTAACCATCGGTTGAGCATGGCATTCGGAACATTTTAAGAAGCTTTAAAGTACCTTGTCCCAAATAGACCCTTCCATAAACCAGTTTTGCGGGGCACATCTACTGCCATTCCCCACAGAATTTGGTGGCAGGTCCCTTCACCTGTCGCGCAACTATCTTCCACAAGTCACATTTGCATAAAAAAAATTGTTTTCCATATAACTTCCAAGGAGCATTCCCCCGCTCTATCCAGGCGAATAATCAATTTTCGAGAGCGAAATCCAAACCATTTCGCCAGACAACAAATCCCAAAAATTGAATTCCTCGCAAGCAATTTGTCTTTCATCCCGGCCACATCAATCCACTCGTATAGGCCTCCTGCATGCCTGAGCCTTTGCAAAACAACAGTGCAAATATCCTTCCCTCGTGTCCCTATAGTGTTGGGAATCAAATTGAATTGGTTGGTCATTAAGAGGAGTTCATAAATACGGATCAAGAAAAAAAAACAATAACAAAACAAGAAACACCAGCAGGACGTCTGAGCAACATCTCTTTCCGCCATTCAAATCACTGTTTCGCCAAATGACCCAAAATGATGTTGATGAGCCACAGTAAAAATTAATCGTCCTCACTATTCACCCAGGCGGGCAGTAACACTTGCGGCAACGTCCACCAGCTCCTCAGTTCGAACAAGCATTTCACTGGGCTGATGGTGCGTGATATGGCGAGCATATGTGACAGGACCGCCGCCGCCGCTGTTGCTCTGCGAACGACTGCGACTGTATATGTGAGGACTCTAAACGAGTAATTAAGATAACAAATGATCCATTTGGAGGCGAAAGTGCCTCCGCACTATTAAAGGAAATGACCGCATTCTGAAATAACAACAAAAGCGATGACGATGCGACCGAAGCGACATTTGGTTCGAATGCGCTATACCGCTAGTTGCTGGTCAATTATTTACAATTTCGCTTGCCTCTGGTTTGTTGGTAATCCTTCATCATCCATCGAGTCGAAGGAGCGAGCAGTCCATCACCCTCGCTGATTTTAAGAAGGCTTCGTTGCAGTCTCTCTCTCTCCCATTAATTGAGCGCGCATTCGATTCGAGTTCGCTTTTTTCATTTAACGAGCCAGATACTTTAATTGGTTTTGTATTTCCCATTCGGCACCCAGGAGCTTAATGAGGAAGGAATCCTGACAGCCGTTTCTTTGGTAAATGGAGCCGCTCCTGTCTAGGTCTCGTGTAATATACAACTCAACTCTCAACTGCGAATATGGCGGACTCACGTTCCCATTCAGCCAGAAAGTGAAGGAGTGAAATATGTTCGGTTGGGAATAATTAATGATTCGTCATCAGTCAGGAGTGTAGGGAACAGCTAAGTGCTGTAGAGATTTCTATCAATATTTATTGTGTAATTACCGGAAGACAGCTGTAATCAATTAAATAGTGAATTTGTGTAGTGGCTGGTAGTGGGTGGGGTGATGTGAGCTTGTCCTTATGATACTCATTTCGGCTTTTAATGATGCGCGCATTCAGAGGAGGACCTTCTTGGATTTATTTTTTCTCTCTCATTCTTCGTCTGACTGGATTTGTGTAATGAGAGGTGACTGCGAACGCTACGTGAATTGTGTTAATCAATTAAGTTTTGACTTCTGAATCGTGAGGGAGATAAATTGCAGTCAAGTTTGTAAGGTACGTTGGGCTTATAAAGTTTCTCTGTTTCTCATAGGGCATCAGTAAATGAGGTGGAATTTTGACGTGTGATAAGGAGGCCCCTCCCTCACTTTTGGTTTAGTTTTTATTTTACTCGCCAGGTGGCTTCCCTTCTAAGTGTTTGCGAACAAATGGCCGTATAGTGACTTTAAAGAGCTCCAGGGATTTTTATTCATTGATCTCTATCATGCGGATGCGGCGCAGTGTCTTAGTAGAAAATGTTTTGGACTGATAGGCGCGGAGTCCCCGGTTCGACCCCCGAAATAACTCAAATTACATCTAAAGTTTTTTTCTCGCGAACGTCTGACAAACATCCAAGAGTATAACTGTCATAAAAGGGCTTGGCCGTTTGGACTTGACATAAAAGTGTAGATGCATTCCATTCTTCCCAAAAATTAAAAACGCATTAAACGATTGATTGTGAGACCGAGAGTCCCACGGACCTGTTGCGCCAGCTATTATTTAATTATTAGTCATGTGGATGGAACATCAATTCCCTTATGTTATTTTTCTGAAGTTCCAACATTCTGAGGTTAAATATTCACAGGGAATGAGTTAGTCTTCTACCAGTAAATGGACCACTTGACACCATGTTTCAACGATAGCTTTTTGCTTAAAGATTCGATCGAATTACCTTTTTGAACATTTAAGCCTAAAATTCAACTCTATTTAGCGGTCCATAAAGTTCAAATATTATTCAGCGGATTTTTCGTACACTTAGTTCACTTAGCTTCACTTAAACATTTAGTGGGTTACTAAAGACTGCTTTATCTGAACAAGCCTTGACTTTTAAGTCTGTAAATTTCAAAGCCCGATACGGATTTCTGATGAAGTTTCGGGTTAGAGGAGGAGTAGTGACCATAATAAACCTTGTAACCTTCCCCTACCTACATAAGAAGTGCCCTTCATTAATCGAAACTTTTTTCCTGTATATATGAATGACTTCTTTGAAAGGTATTACCTAACTATGACATAATTGTTACGATTTTAAGGTACAAACGACGAAGATCCAAATTTTTTCATGGTCTATCTTGTACGATTTGCTGATTTGTTTAATACGGTATTTACGGTTTTAAAAGGATTGTTATACGATATAGAAAATATTCTACGATTCGTAAGAAAATGTATTCCTAAATCGTAAGAACAAACTATCTTAGTACGTCAACTGTCCTAACATTGACCAATTTTTAACTTTGAGTTTGAATTTCAAAGCTTTGCTTATAAATATCTGCAATGTGCGACTTTCAGTTTATGGGGTCTCTCATTCTGAGCTATTAAAGCCTGGTTTTTCTAAAGTAAGCCAATTCCTATCGGATTTATATAGGAAATAATGGGTGGTCAATTTTATGGTTCCGAATACCTAACATTGACCACCTTACGAAAATGTCCCACTAATATAGATTTTGAAGTATATTTGATTATTATAATACTTTTTTTTCTCCATTTGTAATTAAGAAATTTGTTCTTTAAAATAAAAATAAATATCAACTCGATTTCTTATTTATATATTTTTTAATAACTTTTGAAAGAAATGTCCATTTTTTCAATACCAAAATACAAATATAAAAAAAAATGTAACCTAATATATTTTAATTAAGCAAAAATTAAATACTGCGATGAATTCATTTTATGAAGTAAATATAACAAAATAAACAAATTATTTAAACATATTTCTTATAAGAAGTTAAATAAATAAATAATGTGTATTAATTATTAAATATAAATAGAATCAGGCATATTAACAGAAAAATGCCAAATTTTTATTTTAATTTATTAAAGGAATTATTTATACAAATTTGTTACACAAAGTAAAAAAAAAAAAATGTTAATTCTGTATTAAATACAAATAAATTCAGGTAGGCATGTATATATTTCAGGTAGGTAAGTTAACAAAATAATATATGTTAAATATTTTGTTTTATTTATTTTAATTTGTTAAATAAATATGTTTAATAATAAATAAAAACCAAAGAGCAAATATCCACTAAAGTTTGCTTTTGCTTGACTTTTTCTTATGGGTTAAGATGCAATAAGTCTTAACATCTTTTTTATAGCACAAAACTCCTCGAATTTTTGTTAGTGGCTCCCGGAAGAGAAAATAGCAAACAAAATTTGAAAATAAATCCGAAAAGGAACTAAAACTCCCAAATTTATCACTTATTTTACGTCTTCAACTTAAAAACCAAAAAGATGTTTTCGATACTATCCTTTGGCTAGATACTAGTCTTTGGCCTGATCGCATAACAAATGAAATTATCGAATATTTAACTGAAAACGGTTCCACAGGACTTCAAAATTGTGATGAAGAATCTCTGCAGAATTCAGTCGTTCGAAATCAGTCGCGAGATAGTTTCAACTTTGGTCGGAAATGTTCAATGAAAGAGACTGACTTGGCTTTTCTCCAATTATGGATCACTTATCGTTTATGGATTATTGTACCATATTGTGGTCATTCACTCAATCCAGTTGAAAATGCAGCTGCTTACTCTTGTTCATCGGCTGTTCAATTCAATTTCGTTCAGAATTTATGTATACGTTTTTAACAGCCAGTACAGAACGCTACCAAATTCTGGCTGAAAAACTATCGCAGAAAAAAGCCGGACAATTTTACGTTTTAAAAGAGTTTAGCGATACTCGTTGGTCTGGTTTAGCTGAGCTACGAAAGCTGTAACCAGCATGTTTTCTAATAAGGAGAAAAAGACTCGAAACCGCTCTATTTGATATCTTTTGAACCGACGTCTTGCAGCGATTCGATGCTGCAGGGGTCCTCCAATCATTTGTGAAATCCGGCCCTGATCGGACTTGACTTCATGCCTGCCGACGTTAAACACCATTTTGTCGTAAATTTGTCTACAACTCACAGTAAGAACTGATTCATTTTAGAGGGCGGTAAAGTGGAGTTCAAGTTCAGTCTCCAAAAAAATTAATAAGAAACTGTCTGCTCTTGCAAAAGCCTTAAACACTCATAAAAGGTTCAGATCTGACCAAAGAATGCCAATGTAACGTCCCAAAAGATTGGTTAAAAGATTGTCCTCTTCGAACTTGTTGCAGCCAATACCAATTTCTCAAGCGAATAGAATTTGTGATCCCTCACGAGATGTGGCACCTACCACAATCCAAAACGTTCCTCAAAGGTACAATCTAAGTTGTTAATTGAAACATCTCCCTGTTCCGATTACAAA
Source organism: Cheilosia pagana (assembly GCA_936431705.1). Taxonomy (NCBI): domain Eukaryota; kingdom Metazoa; phylum Arthropoda; class Insecta; order Diptera; family Syrphidae; genus Cheilosia; species Cheilosia pagana. The sequence continues at coordinate 7,253,714 of OW386169.1, forward strand.
CCCGCACCAAAATTCGACGTCAAACTAAAAGCCACCTAAATTTAGACATCAACCCCCAGCAGAGAGGCCGCCAAAAAGTCAAAAGTACAAAACCTCAAAGTTCCGCCACAGGCGTTAAGTATGAGAAAAGAAAGAAAAACCAACTTTCCAACTAAACGTCAAGTTCCCATTCAAACTGTCATAACTCATACATGAAACTCGGCATTTGCATGCATAAAAAAAAAACTTGAAGCACAATGCGCCAATAACCTGTCACCCGGGAGCGGGCTGGATGAGAGAAAGCGCGCCACCATTTCATTGATCGCATCGAAGACACACTCCCAACGAAGAAGAGAAAAGAAAACTTCTCCCCAACAAGTAAAACAAATTCCCCCGAATGACGAAATTAAATTTAACTTTATCTGTCTTCGGTCTTCTGTCTTCAGTCTTCAGTCTTCTGTCTCCAGTTTCCACAACGACGACGATGAAACAACTTTCAAGTCTAAGAAGTTTTATGCCAGATGGCGGCGAACCTAGGATAACAGCGCAAGTCGAAAGTTTCCAGTTCAATGCTGCAATCTACCCACCCGCCGCCATACCGTCATCCCGACGCTTGACAAAAATACATAAACAATACCGAAAGTCATCAATCATTCAGCGAGAAGTAACACGACCAAGGCGGCGGGTGGTAGATGAAAAGAAAAATCACGACGACCAACACTAACACAAAAAAAAACCGGCACTCTTAGGTTGCACACTCCGAAGAAAGTACACACAGCAAAAAAGAAAGGAGAAGACAGGAACGCTTACTCTGGTGATAGCTCTTTGATGACGATGATTGGGTGCAGCTAACGAGAATCCAACGCCAACACCTCTGGAATGGCAAGGTGCATGCTGGAGGGCGGGTGCATGCTATCATAGATACCACCCTCGTGGCAGGTGCATCCCGACTCTGTACTTGAAGTGTGGAAAAATGATACGATTCGACGGAAGACTGACATCTGACATGGTTGTCTGATTTTGCAGCGTTTTACTCCTGATTGAACCCTAATGGATTCAGCTTACATGCGCTTAACATATAGAGCGGAGCAGCGGCGAAGGGATCGCGATTTCATCGTCTACCGAGCACCGGCAGGAACACAAAAACAAAGCCATATCTAACGAAGGGATATTTGGATCTGTCAATTGTCTGATGAAAAACTTGAAATTCGCTAAGTAGCTTTCGTTCTTCTCTCCTTTCTGTGGAAGTTAAGCGAACTGTTGACAGACATTTCCATTAGGAATGTTTGATGTGTGCTTGTACGGGTAGCTGATTGAAATGAAACGGTTGAGGACGCTAGCGGTGGTGTATGGAAAATCTATACTTCGTCGAATTGTGTGTATCAATTTGTGAGGAAAGAACGTCCTTCGTGTTGTGCTGAGGCTTCATTCTTGTAGAGCTGTATGTTAAAACAGCTTCTCTTCTCGTTCCTGCATTCGTTTGAGGGCAGTTTTATTATGTTCCGGAGGGTTCTGCCATTTTATGCCGCAACCGATTGGATTTAAGAAGTATTTTCAAGCCTGACGTTCGCAAGAGTTGTAGCTGTTTTATACATTATGAGATTTTTGGGGGTCGAACCGGGAGCTTCTTGCTCAGTAGTTGAATACTTACCAATGTGTCACCCAACAAGGGACACTTGACAGTTGGAAAACTATAAAAAAAAACTTCTGGTGCATTTTGAGATTTTTTAGGGGTCGAACCGGAAACTTCTCGCTCAGTAGTTGAATACTTACCAATGTGTCACCCAACAAGGGACGACAGAATGACAGTTGGAAAAATATAAAAAACATCTTCTGGGGCATTTTGAGATTTTTGGGGGTCGAACCGGGAACTACTCGCTCAGTAGTTGAATACTTCCCAATGTGTCACCCAACAAGGGACGACATCATGACAGTTGGAAAAATATAAAAAAAAAAAACTTATGGTGTATTTTGAGATTTTTTGGGGGTCGAACCGGGAACTACTCGTTCAGTGGTTGAATGATTATCAATGTGTCACCCAACAAGGGACGACAGCATGACAGTTGGAAAAATATAAAAAAAAAACTTATGGTGCATTTTGAGATTTTTTGGGGGTCGAACCGGGAACTTCTCGCTCAGTAGTTGAATACTTACCAATGTGTCACCCAACAAGGGACGACAGCATGACAGTTGGAAAGATATAAAAAAGAACTTTAGGTGTATTTTGAGATTTTTTGGGGGTTCAACCGGAGATCCAACTCATACAAATTGTATTTATTGCTTCGGCTTGGAAATAGAAGAGGCCATGGCTATCATTTACGATAGTACTTCTTAGCATAGGGTTCTGATTTCTAATATTATGGTCCGGCAGCAGGAGCATCGTCTGTGGGGGTACCTGGTGGCGTGTCTGCTGTTGTCCCTTCAGGTGTTCCTTCAGATGTCTCTGTCGAAGATGGTGGCCCAGGTACTGGTGTCGGTCCAGTTGTTGCCTCACCCCCATCACCACCTGCTGGTGTCCCTTCAGGTGTCCCTTGAGATGTATCTGTCGAAGATGGTGGCCCAGGTACTGGTGTCGGTCCAGTTGTTGTCTCACCCCCATCACCACCTGCTGGTGTCCCTTCAGGTGTTCCTTCAGATGTCTCTGTCGAAGATGGTGGCCCAGGTACTGGTGTCGGTCCAGTTGTTGTCTCAGCCCCACTGCCACTTTGAGTACCGTTTTGATTCAATACCACTGTGCAATTCCGGCAAATCACTAAAAATTCATAAAATCAGCCTTTCCCCATCGTTTCCAATAGCCAGTGTTAAACTTACGATACTGATCCGTCTCATCCTCATAATCTTCATCATCGTCATAAAAGTAATCGACTAGCATCTCAAATACGGTCCAGAATCCACTTTTCTAGAAGATCAAACCAGCTTTAGTTCAAAATCACAAAAGAGCCTCGAGTTTGTTACCTCGCTTTCGTCCTCAGGGTCCTTCTGATAGGGCTTAGGACTGCCCTGTACCGCCAACGCCATGATGGCGATCAAAAAAATATACCTCAAGCGCAACTCAAACATGTTGACAGCTTTTACGCCCGACTAGACTCTGAATGGATGAGGTTCACTGCGGACCCTATTTATATGCAAAGTTAGAGACTGAATTTATGAATTTATGAAACGTGTGCATAATAGGTATGTGTCGAAGACTGAAGCTATTAAAAGTGTTTTAAATTTTTTTGAAATTTTAATTTCAAACGTGCGTTTCACACACGGTGCTCCATTTATGCGGCGGTTCTAGCACCTGCGTCATGAGAGTGCAATGTCTGTGACTGACCTGCCCAAGCGTTAGTGTCTTACTCGTGAGAGTCGTTAAAATGAGTTATTTGCGTGAGGCCGATGAGTTGTTTACATGTCGAAACTGATAAGGCAGTTCCATTGTTTGTGTTGATGGCTTTCTGTCTGGCATGTGGGGTGAACTGCTTTGGAAATTATCGCCTTTAGTGTGCGTTTGACATTGAAGCGCATATTTGTTTGCCTTGACATGACAGACATTGTGGAGATTTTGTTTAGTAAGCTTACTCGCTATCGAAGAAATACAATTAAATAAGTAAAAAAGAAAACAGTCGTGATCACAGTTGGGCGCTGCATCCGAGGGGCTTTACGAATGCTTAAGGCGGTCATCAGTTGACAGGAAATAGGTTCATTAACCTCATTCAATTTTACTGAGAATGACGGGCTCCATCGTACGAGAGAAAATTCCATCTAGGATGAAGAAGTCCCTTATGACATTTTTTAAATGTTATTCGAACGAATTTTGGGACATTTTATGGGACATTTTTTGAGGCCTTTTCAAGTTGCAAATGTTTCTAAGGGCGTTTTTGTGTTCAGCATTTTTTGCGGTAATTTTTTTGGGTCCTTGGATGTTTTTCGGGTTTTTTTCTGAGCATACAAGGTGGCAAAAATTGTCACTTGTTGTTCTTTTTTGGCTGTAACTTTTTTTTAGGAATGAAAGACTTTGGTTCTGCATTTGGACTATTTTTTTTGATGAAAAAATTATATCGGCTAAGTGACTGCCGCCAGATTTGATGACCATTTGGGCCCGATTTATGTCATTTTGCATCACTCTTGCCAGAACTTCCTTTCTTGACAAAAATTCTGTTTGAGGACTTCAGGATTCTGAGGCCAGTTGACATAGATTCGCGACTTCCAAAAAAACGCCACTAAAAAGAAGTCCGAAACGGTTAAATCAGTGATAAATGCCAAAACGAGACATAAGGCGACCCAAAAATGCAGCCCTCAGCGTTTCGTTTGTGGCTCGTGTAGTAAGCGACATTGCTCCATTCTTTTGAACCCACAATCCAGTCCCAATTCATCCAATTGAGGAAGGAGATAGAGTAAAGGGTTTTCCAATAAGAGGTGATATTTTGAATAGCCCGCTATTTCGGTAGCTGTCACTTTTGAAGCTGTTATTTTTGACATTTGACAAGTAGAAACTACGCCATTACTAAAAATGGAACGATACACGCTTCAACAACGCATTGAAGTTATAAAAATTCACTACAAAAATGGTGAAAATTTTACAATCACAGTTCGCAAAACTAAAGCATTTTTGGGTCGTTGGGAAGCACCTTGTCGGACCGCAATACAGAAATTGGTGGAAAAATTCGAGCTGTTGGGACAAGTTAGTGATGTGAAGAATAAAACCCGTGCACGTCGCTCAAGAACAAATGAGAATATTGCTGCTGTAGCCCAAAGTGTTGAAGAAAACCCAGGTTAGTCCATTCCTCGTCGTTCTTTGTAGTTGGGCATTTCACAAAAGTCATTACACCGTGTTTGTTGGATGGTATTGATCTGGACAACGTTTACTTTCAACAAGACGTCGCTCCGTGCCATACAAGCAACGAAACCATTGATCTTTTACGGGAAACGTTTCCGGACCGTGTTATCTCTCGAAGAGGTGATCACAATTGGCCACCGAGATCTTGTGATTTAACACCTTGCGACTTCTTCCTTTGATTTTCGATGAAAAATGTTCTCCCTGGTGGTGGAGATTCAGGATGTCCTAAGCGTAGGTTACACAGCTAACAGTTCGTGCACTGTTTGGAATTTGTAAGGGAACATCTTCGAGTCTTTTACAAAATTCTCTGTAAAGGTCGCCGATTGATGCTCAATTGCGTGGCACGTTGTCTGGTCGATTGTCCGGTCTCCGGGGTGATGTTCTTAGCAAATCGATTGCTCAGGGACCGGCCAGACTTGCATCATCTCGAGTCGTCCCTCGTTATTGTCGAACGACCGGAAAATCTGCGCCTACCTCACCGACGAATTATTCCGCAAAAAATCAAAGCAATTGATCTGCGTTCTTAAGGACTATATATAGCAATTCATGTCTTTTTGACGTATATTCTGTGTCAAATTGGTATTGACATTTGCCGCCATTTGCACAAAGTTCAAGCTTCTTCCGATAGGGTTATGACTTTTAGCTCATCCTTGTATTTCGAGTTATATTTTAGGGCGTTTATGGAAGGCTTTTCGGGCCGTATATTTTATGCAGCTTTTTGGATCAATTTAAAAAGCGTTTTGCGAAGTAACAGCAATTTAAAATGTTTAAAGGTTTATTGCAAAAAAAACCGCTGCAAAGGATGGTCGAATCATCGTCTTTTCAAGCTCACCACTCTGCAAACTACGAATAAATTCAAGGAAAGTGGTTCAAAGGGCGATCGAAGGGTCCCCGTAAGTCAATAGGACGTGAGTTCGACCGAAAATAGACAGCAAATCCGCTAGGCATCCATTGTTTCCACTGTCCGCGGTACTAGTAGTCATTTCTAGTGCCCTAGCTGCATTTTTGGGAACTCAAAATGTCGAAATTTCTCATAAAAATTTGCATTTCGATACCTACAAATTATATAAGGTGAAGGTCAAGGCAGGCCCTTAGTCACCACTTTAACTAAATATACTGCCCAAAAATGAGTCAAATGAAGAGCTCACTTAAAAAGTTGAAAAATTCAATCCATCTCTCGCAACATTTACCCCTCTCGCAATGTGCGACAAAACTGGAGAAGGAATTATGAATTCAGATCAAATCCTTTGATTTTTAACAACAATACCCGCAGAGAATGTATAGAACTTGAATAATTTCCATTAATTTTTGCGGGCCTACGAAAACTCGCAGCACAAGTTATATATATAAGTCATCCAAATTCATTTCCATCTTCAAACAGAAACTTCATCGAAATAGAAGTAGGTCTTCTGGCATTCGGATGGGGAATGAGAATGTAAGCCCACCTTATATACCGCCAACATTATTTGAAGTCTCGAAATCAAACAATCCCGCTCCCAAATGCGCCTTAGTGGTTGTGAAGTAGAACACAGTATACCGTCTACGGAAGTCGTCAATTCAAATCTAAATCACACACACACAGGGGGCGAAGTTTTTCTTGTGAACAACCGTGTACGGTTAAGCAAGCACTTACATCATGAGGAAAATGGAAAACTTTTCCAATTTAACGCTGAAATACAAAAGGGAATTTGTTTGAATCCAGAATTTCAAATATCTTATTGTTGCAAGGAGTTCTCGTCGCCTCTTGCCGTTTGCTGCTTGCTCGGCTCTTCTTCAGTCTAAGCCTTTCCGCTGGGATACACCTATCATTTCATCAGGCGTTGTGCGTTTGCATTTGGAGGGTCTATCGCAGGTGATATTTGATTTGGGACTTTTGCCGCGAGCGACGAGTGCATGAAATCGATACTGGTGGCGTAGCCAGGAGGCACAGTGGATGCATGTAATGTCAATCGAATAATAAATATTCATTAAGTTTGATGACTTATCGGGGTCTCCCAACTTATTCTCATTCTTTCAACATTCGAATGGATTTATTTTTGGTTCGAGAAAGAGGGGGAACAAGTTTTGCATTCGCCTGACTGTGGTGCCTGGCACAAGGCCCAAACCAATTTCGATTCTCAATTTAACTTCGATGAGTTATCGAACTTAGAGGCCATTTGCACGATGCGAACTCTTTCTGGCTGCTATGGCTGGAGACACTAAATGTTCTAATTAACATTTTCGCTAGAAACGAAAACGATTGCGATTCTGCGCCTGATTAGGGAAACTTGTTGGGCCAAACTAATTTGCATGTTTTCAACGATTGGTCTCGTGTTTGGGTTAATCGAATTTCCGACTGTACTTGGAGACTTTTCATCGAATTGATGGGTGGTTGGCGAACATGACTTTAGTTGATTGACTTTAGACATTGACATGACTTCGGGACGTTGTCACTTGGTATTTGCTTAAAAAGTATATCTAAAATGGCTATTGAAGCTTTATGTAGGTATTTGCGTTGCTTCCTTCTGTGATCGTATTTATCGAAGGTGATGGTGGTACAAATATTCGACTTATACTGCCATCAACTTTGAGGTTGGCTCTAGCAACAAATAAACATAATTTGATGATTCCCAGCTCTTTGTGGACTGTTGGTGGAGAAAGTCGACCCCGTGGATCAGTTGTCTCCTGCATCAATTCTGTCGTAGATCAGCTGCCCCTCATATCGCTTATCCTCCAGATATATATATGGAAGCACTGAGGCCGTGCAAGGGTTTTCTTAAACTAACCAGTTGACATTACCTGTGGATCAGTTGTCCGTGGTGTACCACTCTTCCTAATGAAGAAAAAAAGACCATTTTCTGTGTCTTTTTTATTAAAATAAAGCCCGTACAAAATTCCTTTTGTAGGAAAGTAGCTTTGTAGGTCAGTTGTCATGCAAGTTTTACCTGTGGATCAGTTGTCCGTGTACCACTGTTAGCGATGTAGTTAAAAAGGACCATTTTCTGGGTCTTAATTCATAAATGAACCCCGTACTAAAGTTCTCTTGTAGGAAAGTAGCTTTGTAGGTCAGTTGTCACGCAAGTTTTACCTGTGGATCAGTTGTCCGTGTACCACTGTTAGTGATGTAGTTAAAAAGAACCATTTTCTGTGTTTAAATTCATAAATGAACCCCGTACTAAAGTTCTCTTGTAGGAAAGTAGCTTTGTAGATCAGTTGTCATGCAAGTTTTACCTGTGGATCAGTTGTCCGTGTACCACTGTTAGTGATGTGGTTAAAAGCGACCATTTTCTGCGTCTTAATTAATTAATGAACCCCGTACTAAAGTTCTCTTGTAGGAAAGAAGTTTTGTTGATCAGTTGTCATGCAAGTTTTTCCTGTGGATCAGTTGTCCGTGTACCACTGTTAGTGATGTAGTTAAAAAGGACCATTTTCGGCGTCTTAATTTATAAATGAACACCGTACTAGAGTTCTCTTGTAGGAAAGTAGCTTTGTTGATCAGTTGTCACGCAAGTTTTACCTGTGGATCAGTTGTCCGTGTACCACTGTTAGTGATGTTGTTAAAAGGGACCATTTTCTAAATCTAATCCTTTTATAACAAACTCCGCAGTTCAGTTTTCTTGTGGAAAAGCAGCTTTGTAGATCAGTTGTCACGCAAGTTTTACCTGTGGATCAGTTGTCCGTGTACCACTGTTAGTGATGTAGTTAAAAAGAACCATTTTCTGTGTCTAAATTCATAAATGAACCCCGTACTAAAGTTCTCTTGTAGGAAAGTAGCTTTGTAGATCAGTTGTCACGCAAGTTTTAGCTGTGGATCAGTTGTCCGTGTACCGAGATCGCTGTTCTCATAGATTAGTTGCAGCTTATATAAGGTTAACCAGAATGCAAAGTCTGTCGAAAGTTTTTGTGAAAGGATCATGGATCAGTTGTCCCTTGCCCCTATTTATTATTGCTTCAAGGGACCATTTGGCGGAGATACGTGAATGGATTCCTTTCTGTCACTGAAAAATTAAAATCTTCTATTTATTCCAATTCGCTCTAATATTTCGCAACGAATCCGTAAGTCCTCCAAACAACAACAGCTGATTATGTGCTCCGAATTACACACCGTCTTGCATACGCATTCAATTTACGCACATTCGACCTCCTTTTGTCGGAACTCCAGACCCAGAGCGCCTCTTGCATATATCGCAGCAAATTAAATATTCCCTCAGATGGGCAACCTGAATGTTGTTATTTTTCCAGCTGGCGCATACACATATTAACAAGGTCCTCGATTATGCTGCGCTTGGATAACAGGCAGCGCCAACCAGTAACGTATAGAGGGTACCGGTACAGTCGTACTTCAACTGAAAGTCAAATTACACGCAATGGCAGGCTTACCGACGAGAACAATCAGCACTCTTGAATGCACATATTGTATAGTTTATAGTCTACGGTCTACGGCAGCGTACAGTTTGGAATCGATTGAGGATGTGTGTATACAGGGATATGGAGGATTGTGCGTTCGGAATCAGAATCAACATTTCACAGATGATTTGGTCTTCCATTACGCATTAGGTCGGGTCGGGGAAGTACTTTAAGCGTTTAATTGACTGAGACCTGACGATGCGATCCATGTACTGGGTAAGGTATACCGCTTTGGCTTCGGACTTTGCCTGTCTGTTGTAATTTTCCGATTAAGACCGTTTAAAGTATCACGGATAGGGGAGTACTAATCGTTTCCAGCTTCCGACTGCGTTTTGCGTCTCTGTCGATAGCAGGTTGGGTGAGATTAATTTGTATAGATTGTACACGCAGGGTGGAAGCTGGTTCATTTGTCAAAGTTATATGGCAAGTGCAGACAAATAATTTATTAGAAGAAAAGGAGTCATTCAAAAGCATCTGATTGAGGCTAATAAGTGACCTGGAGTGGTCGCCAGTCATAGGCAGTCGTGCATAAGTTTTTACTTTCATATAGAGAGCCCTACTCTAAGTTTTAACACTGTCCAACAATCAAGGTTGCTCTATCGTCCCCTGGTTCTAGCTACCTAGTTTTTTTTTGTGAAGAAGACTGATAAATTTGTGAATCGATCACCATCCCAGTCTGGTTAAAAATGTCTCTTAAATTTATCTAAAAAATATGAATTTTTTAAAAATTTTCACAAACTTAATAATCCGTCGCCCTGTGCTACTTTTGACATATCTGACCGAAACTCAACTCGAATACAAATTGACCTTAAAACGATCGGAGTTGCAATTTTTGTCGAAATTGAATGTCAAATGGTTGCCGCAGGTGTCATTTGACAGCACTTTTTGTCGAATTTAAAAAAATTAAAATTTTTTTGCAAACGTATCTAGGGTAGGCCAGGGTTAGGGCGGCTGTTGCTGGGCTCTAGTTCTGAATCGCAACTACAATGTGTATGTCTTGTTCTAGAATCCTTCGCTTGCAACAGGAGCTTGTTGGTGGTAGGTACCTATTTATGAAGTCGTCTTTCGTGTCATGCTTCGGCCAGCTTAATTCAACTTGTATTCTTCAAATGCGCATTCCAACAGAAAGCGTCCTTCTCTGAAGCCCCCAGACAAAGTATACAAACCATAAACGAAAAGCCGTAGTGAATAAATCAAATACTTCCGTTCAGCAACCCTAATTATACAAATCTTTAGGGAAAGGGTCCCCGCAACAGAATATAAGCCGCTTATTTACCTTGTCAGCGTAAGTGGGTAATAATTACTGAACGGTATTCCAAAAAAAAAACCCTCAGGAAAGTCTTTACATAAAAATAAGAAAACACCCAAGAAAATTATTATCAAGGGTTTCCTTCCCACACAGCGACCGACATGCAGCCGTTAACCACTTTTTGTACCTTTTAACCTGTCCAAGAATTCCCGGCCAAACAAACTATGTATATATCTAGATGGAAAGGACGAACAGCACCTGTTGAAAGTGCAATTAATTTTAATAATTGTAGTGGGTCTTAAGACCATCGCAAAACCAAGAGAGGAAGAGAGAGGAGAGCGCTGAAATTTATGAATTTGCGCTGCAAGGATCCTAGGTGTAGGGTAGATGAACCACCACTGGGTAGGTATAAGTGACTTAATTTATGGTCGTGACCCTGATGTTGCTCTCTGTGTTGTACGCCAGGTGACAGTGAAAATATGAATTATGATTAAGAAGTGAAAGTTTTGAAATGGGATCTGGCCTACGAGACAGTTCATTAAAAGGATGATGGATTTTGTGTATTCCCATTGTCAAATGGTGTGCTGTGCGGTTTGCGACGTTTTTTCATATTAAATTCGTATTAAATTCGCAGGGCATATTTTTCATTAATTTTAAACATAATCCTCATTCAAAAAGACGTTAAACAGTAATTTAAACCACATCCAACCATTTCCCGAAATATATTTCCATGCGCACATATTGTTAACGATTTTAATCTCATTTTGCGGAAAACAACCATATCCGACATCTGCAAAACTATCAAGATTCGCACTCCCCGCACCTAACTCCTTTTCTAAAATTCAACAATTACTATTAATAAGAATGCCTGTTTACGTGACGCCCACATAATATCCCAAGCGGAATTAAATTTGAGTGACTTTTTGGAAATAGGCACTTATCACGCTATTACCACATATATACTGTAACCGCGCTCCCTGCTCAAAGGTCCTCCCCCCTTTCAACATCCAGCGGTTGGTGTAAATTTCTGATATTTAATTCGTTATGGATTCCTTTAGGTGAACTTGTGGTAATTTGGTGGCGGTGCCACGAAAACGCTGGTACACCACAGCAACAGCACCTACTCATTCAGTTTAACCTCACATCGCACCACTTATATGCCGTATCGTTTTATTATGCTTCTAAGCTGTAAGAATATCGCTTAGACATGGAGGGGATGTTCTCTATATGTGGGTGGGCTTCCTGATGAATAAATTCGGGAATAATTTTTAAGTGCGTAGGTATACGCAAATTTAATTTGAGACAATTCAGGCGGAAGTGGGATTTTTGGCATTTTACAAGGTGTTCCATCTCGCCTGTGAACTGTATGAAGAGAAATAGTCCTTGGGAACTAGAAAAATTGAGCGTCCAAATTTTTCCTTAAACTCATTGGAGACTTGCAAAATCCGCCGGCTAAAATTTGTCCTTACACTCTTTGAGAATTGAAAAAATTCAACGGTCAAAATTTATCATTAGATTTACTCTTTGGAAACTAGAAAAATCCCGCCGTCAAAATTTGACCTTACACTCTAGGAAAAAACAGCTGTCAAACTCTTTGGAAACTAGAAAAATCCATCGGTCGAAATTTGTCTTACACTTTTTGGAAACTGGCAAAATCAAGAGGTCAACATTTTACCTCAAAATCCAGCGTTCTAAATTTCTGCTTACACTCTTTGGAAATTTGAAAAATCTTGCCGTCAAAATTTGTCCCTACACTCTAAGAAAATCCTGCTGTCAAAATTTGTCCTTACACTACTCGGAATCTAGAAAAATCCAGCAAAAAAAATGTCCTCACACTTATTGGAAACCAGAAAAATCCAGCGACCAAAATTTGTCCTAGAAAACTAGAAAAATCCATCAGTCAAAATTTGTCCTACACTTATTGGAAAATGGCAAAATCCACCGGTCAAATTTTGTTCTTAAACTTATTCGAGACCTTAAACTCTTTGGAAACTAGAAAAATCCAGCGGTCACAATTTGTCCTTAAACTTTTTGGAAACTAGAAAAATCAAGCGGTCAAAATTTTTTCTTAAACTTTTTTGAGACTGGCAAAATTGTCACTCAGGAAAATCCACCCGTCAAAATTTGTCCTTACAGTCTTTGAAAACAAGAAAAAATGAGCGGTCATAGTTTGTCCTTATACTCTTTGTAAACTAAAAAAGTCCACCTGTCAAAATTTGTCATAACACTCTTTGGAAGTAGAAAATCCCGCCGTAAAAATTTGTCCTTACACTCATTGGAAACTTAAGACTTCCAGCAGTCAAAATTTGTCCTTACACTCTAGGAAAATCCAGCGCACAAAGTTTGTCCTTAAACTCTTTAGGAAATCGAAAAATCCAGCGGTCAAAATTTGTCCTTACTCTCTTCGAAAAAAAGCGGGTAGACTAATCATGCAGTGAGTTTTTTCCATTTGCTGATTTGTTAAATGCCAAAGGTTCGATTAGATTGTCAATTTGTTTTAATCTTAACAAATCCTGTAACATTCTGTGGTTGAAATCATGAAGTTACTTGCGTAGACACAACGTACCTAGAACCAAAGTTATGCACTAATGTCTAGAGTCTAAACAGCACAGCTACATAAGTCACTTTCCCTCCCCATTGAGTCTCCGTGTCTATATGACAGTGGCAGTGACATCGTAATGTTGTTATCCAACCCAACACAGCACTTAGTTGGAATTTTACCCTGTTGAGCTCACATAATGGCATAGCACATAACCTTAACCATGTCGCCTGGTTTTTCCTTGACAAGGTTGAACGTATAGGTTCTACCTACCTGTTTTCTGTCAACATAGCAAGAAGAATTGACAGGATGTTATGGTTTTAGAATAAATAATGTTTTCAGTATTTATCTGTCTGTGTTGCTTCTTTGATAACAAACAGTACCATCCAGCAGAAGATTTGCGTCAATCTACATAGTCTGTAATTCTACAAACACTATCGCCATCTGTCGATTGTAACAGAAAGTACGCTTACCAACTATGCGAGGAAAGGACTGCCAATCAAAAAAGAAAAAACCGTCCCACACAAATTTAAATAACTAAATGTTCGCATACGTGATTATTTTGCCCACATAACATCGCTCAAACAATTTGTAAGTAAAAAAAAATCTAGTACAAACCCAACCAAGCAGCAGTACATTCCACCAATTAGAATTGTTACGATTTGTGTCATGTCGAAAATGATGCAACCATACACGACCGACCGACCAACTACGCTGTACATTTCAGTTTGTCGGTGAATTTTAAATATTATTCTCCAGCCCGAGGCGATACAAAATAAAACCCATGAATATATTCACCATTTTAATTCCCATCTGTGGATTATATTTTCAAAAAGTGAGCACTAAAATATGGAAACAATGTGCCTGGTGTTGCAAGACCGCCCTAATTGGTACGTGTGTCAAAATTGTGCACAACTGTACCACACACATCATATTTGGAAGGAGCGTTGTTTTATTGTTGAAATATTTTAGCTAGACCGTTATGCATAAATGCGTTGCGAACAACATCAGTTGAATTGAATTTCATTATAGTTTTCGGGCGATGGTAACAAAAATAAATAAGTTATAGGGTGTGGTCAGCACTGGTGTGGAAAAATGTCAGAAGTGTGCGTTTGTAAATTACCTGTGTGCAGCAGTATTTTCATTCAAAAATCTAGTACCTACTCTGAACGCTAAAACTAGATTTTTATGTAACGTCACTATTCCTACATCAGCCACATTTACGAATTGTCGACTTAGTACTCAGTGGGCTTGGGCACAAATCCTCATTCTTTAGTCCTTCACGTGGGCGCCCGCCTGAAAATGACTAACCGGTCAAATAGTTAGTGTCAGCCAAGGATTTACGCTAACGTCTCAATCGTTTGTCGTGATCCATTAGTTTGAGGTAGGAGTAAACCTTTAAATCCAACCTAACTCCAGTGGTGGTGTGAGCAGATAGCAAACCGTACCGAAGGATGAAAGGCTGGGGGTAAAACCAGTCGCATACGAGCTCCCTCCGACGCGCAGGCAAGGTCGGTTGTAAAATTGTGCCCCATCTCGGTAAGTCGGCTCTGCCGGGATTGGACTTTCTTTCCGGACATACTCGTGGGACCAGAATTTAAATTAAAATGAATAAAAATAATACAAAAAAATAAAATAAAAACAATAACAATAAGGAAGAGTCCCTCTTGGGGACCTCTTCCGAGGAGGATCTACTAGCCTCCAGCCAGTACGTCCCATCCTCACCTACGGATCACTGGTATGGTGGCGCGCTTTAAGCAAAGCCTATAACGTCCTTAAATTAAGCAGAGTCCAAAGAACAGCTGGAATTGGAATCACAGGAGCCCTGCGATCAAGCCCGACCGCTGCCCTCAACGTCATTCTAAATTTCCTGCCAGTGGATCTGTATATAAAAAACATTGCAGCGAGCAGCGCTGTTCGATTGAAGGAATCTAAGTGTTGGTCCGAAAGGCCTTATGGCCACACCAGCATCCTTCTTTCCCTTCCTGACGGCATAGGTCGTATGTCTACAGACTACATAGTACCCAAATACGACTTCCATAAAAACTTCTCTGTTAGATTCCCCTCTAGATCAGAATGGGAGGAGAATGCGGTCGTTAATGAATTCGACATACCTATCTTCACAGATGGTTCCAAGATGGAATGTGGAGTAGGAGCAGGCATTTTCTCAACAGAATTAAACATCTCGAAAAGTCTTCGCCTACCCAACGTAGCTAGTGTATTTCAAGCAGAAGTACTTGCAATTAAGGAGGCTTGTAGACTGCTCCACAATAGTGCGACTCCCAAAAGAAAAATAGGCATCTTCGTCGACAGTCAGGCCGCGATCAAGGCTGTCGGTTTAGCTAAGTCAACGTCCAAACTTGTTGTGGAATGCAGGGAGACACTGACCAGGGCTTGTCACCGGTTTGATATCACTCTCGTCTGGGTTCCCGGCCATAGGAACATCGAAGGGAATGAGAAGGCCGATGAACTTGCCAGATTTGGCTCAGCTCTGTGCATGTCTCATGCGGAGGAAGTCTTCCCACCGCTGGGATATGTAAAGAGAGAGATCCTCCTGCACTTCACCTCACGGGCGGAGACTAGATGGTTGAACCTGACGAACTGCGTCATTTCAAGGAAGTTTTGGCCAACCTACGATGATGCCAGAACAAACAGCCTTTTAGCCAGAACACGTATAGATGTCGCCAGACTAACGGCAATTAGTACGGGTCATTGGCCCTTAGGAACTCACGCAGCCAAGCTTGGCATCCCCCACAATACCCACTGCCGTAGCTGTGCTGACACAAACAAGAGTGAAACGGTATTCCATCTTTTTTGTGAGTGTCCGGCCCTAGCCAAAACCAGACGCAGTGCGCTAGGTCGTCCCTTTGATCGGCAATGGCTTTCAGACTGCGCCGCGCCATTTAAAAAGAAAACCAATCAACCAGAAACAATCTAGTTTTATGTTACTGCTAGTAAACAGTGTTACCAGTCGATTTAATTGAAATTTCTCATAACCAGACCTTAAAACTTCCCTTTTGCACCATTCTTCGTGGTGGCATTTCAACGAGTTCCCCCCGCAATGCATTTTCAAAAATCAGTATTGGTTGTAAGTAGAATAATAATAAAAAATTATTCTAAAAAGCACGACTCAAAATATTGACAGCTTCTTACAAGTTACGATGCAAAACGTCAAATGCTATTTAAACGAACAAATGCATAGGTATTTAATATGACTAATTATCATTAGAAATATTGGAAATTTATTATTTGTTTGTACTCCAAATTTAGTTCTTTTCCCCTTACATAAACATTTTGACTGCATTCCCCCTCAAAAGGGGAAAAAATCCCACGAACTTGTAACACTACTCGGAAATTACGACAGCCTGGTTGTTCTTCGACAAAGAAACATAAAACTAACAAAATGAGATCGCTCAGTTACAGTTTGCGTGTGATTGACTGCACTTTGTTCAGTCTGGTCGCGTTCGACTTATGAGTTCGCTAGTTTATTTATTTACCGATTTAGCGATTGATTATTCTGCTGCAAAATTCGATGGCTTTGTTTTGCCTACTAAAGTAGAGACGTCATCATTGCGGAAGTCACTTAAAAATGGTTTTAACCTATCGCAATGTCAATGATAGGTAGATTTCTAATGACGCCAAACAGATTTGACATCATCACCTAATCGGAAAATTTATCGACTTCATTTGTACACATGGGTCCCAAATCGACAAAACCAACTTTCCCATTTAAATACTGCGTGTTAAATCCATTCCAACATTCTTTATGACAACCGGATACACTAAAAAGAAGAAAAAAATTGACTGCCTACCTACAACGAAATATTTAAAACCCCAAGCCACTGACATTTCGTGCGCAGCTCCTCAGACATACCTAATATCATAGCATCCGTATCCGCTCAACTGGCAGTCGTTAGGAGGCGTAATGTCACACTTTGATGGATTATTGACGACTTTTTAATGTATCATCGTGTATCATGTGAACGTGAACGTGAACGTGTGCCACCCATCCTACACTGGTGCGCGCAATAAACCTGTTTAATGATAAAATATGATGTTTCTGCGAACGACAACATGACATATCGTTTGCCTAAATCTACCCGAAAACCTGATGCTATCGGAAATGACATACGACACTCCTGTGCTGGTTATAATGCCACGTGTCGCGATATTCGAATATCAAATTGGAAATTGAAATCAGTTTCCGCAAACAAAATTTCACGTATCAATTAACGCCAGAGGCTGAACTAGGCGACGATGGCGCCTCGCTTGGCGGCTGTTGGCTGTGGGCTGTCACTGTATGGCTGCATTTATAATTCGGCCATTATTCGATGTGGGAACTGTTTGAGAAGCCCAGCAACCGTCGATATTTAATTAAACTCATTGCATGCGCAACTCACGAGTGATGTGATTTTGTTTGGGTACACAGACACGCACATTCACAGGCTCAAACTAAATTTGTTAAAGTTTAATCATAATGACATCGGAATTGAAACTTGCGTAGGTAGCTATTGGGCGAACAGAACACAATTTCCGTTTCATGAATATCTCATTAAAATTAAGGTTGTCGCTACATGAATTAAATTCGAAGTGACGTTTATAAATACGAATTTGTCATACATGACATTGATTGCTGCAGATGTTACAGTTAAAAAAGTTATTTAATACGATGTACTCATGTACGGAAGAGTTTTTGTCTTTTTTCGAATTCTGTGAATCGAATCCAGCGATTTTGACGTTTCTCATTTACAGAACGAACAGAGCAGTTTAACAGAACAGTTTAACATAAAAATAGTAAACCAAAAAAAGATATCAAAGAAAAGTGCAGTCTTCAACACGCAATTGGAAGGACTAAATTTGACACTTTTGACGTTCCCATTAGCTATTAAGCAACTGACAGCAGCACTTTTTATGTCATGACACTGATTTAGGCGAATTTGTTACCCAACTTCACGAAACTTCAAATATTCTCTTTCGACACCAAATAACTTTACAAAACGAAAAGAAAATGATTGAAAATGACAGACAGGGATAGGAAATAAAATAAATATAATGCGACACGTCAGATTTTGGCCATTTTTTCTCATTTACAGAACGAACAGAGCTACGACAGTTTAACATAGATAGGTATATGGCAAAAACAAGAAACAAATCAAAGTGAAGTAGAGTCTTCAACACGCAATTGGAAGGACTAAATTCAGCTTGACACTTGTGACGTTCACATTAACTATTAACCAATTGACAGCAGCACTTTTCATGTCATGACACTGATTTAGGCGAATTTGTTACACAACTTCATGAAACTTCAAAAATTCTCTTTCGACACCAAGAAACAAATAAATTTAAAGAAATGGCCGCGTTCCAGTGTTCGCTAGATGACTAGCGGCATGTCAAACTTCATATAAAAAAATTGACATTTCACCAAAAGTGCTAGACGTCTAGAGCGAATGGTAAATTCTTTTATATGAAGTTTGACTTTCAGTAAAACGCGGCCAATGATTGCAAATAACAGACAGGTATAGCAAATAAAGTAAATATAATGCGAAACGTCAGATTTTGACCATTGTTGTGCCAACGGCGAGAGAATTGTCTTGACTTTGTGTTTCGTTTCTTAAAAATGCAATAAATTGTTAATATCTAGAGATATTCGCTCGTTTTTAAGCCAGAGGTGGGTTTCTGTAAAAAAAACGAAACGAAAATCACTTTCGCATTTAAAAAAACGAAAGAAGTCATGCGAAGCGAACATTTTCTTCGTGTAACTCGTTTCTTTTTATTTTTCCCGTTTGCAAACGGGTATGAAGGAGTGTAGATTAAGTTGCATACTTTCAGAAACGAAAATTTCTATCGTTTTTTCAGCAAACGAAAACGTCAATAAAGTGACTTTCGTTTTTTTTCGAAACTTTCTTTCTTTTTCAAATTTGCGTCATGTTTTTCTGCAAGTGGCAACAATTGAACGTTTATGTCTTACTCAATCATTTACAGTTACAGTGGGCAACAGTGTGGCTTGAAAGTAACAAGTCTTCCTTAAAAAATGTTCGTCTTACAAAATTTTCTAAGCATATTCCACCAAAGCCAATAAAATTCCGCAACATATTTCAATAGTTCGGACAACAAAAATGTCCAATGAAACCCATTGAACTCTCGCTACCCTGCAAATTGTCCTCAATCATCAAACAATAGCCATTGAACTAGAAAGCACTTGAACCTCAAGTGCACTGCACATGTTCACTATAAAACTCCATCTCTGTCTAAGGTTCAAGAATAAAATAACAAATTCTCTCGAAACCAATAACTAGGCAAAAACTCAGCACAAAAGCCTCTGCTTGCTTAGCTCTCCAAACAATAGTGCAAGAGTGTTTTCGAGAAGTTTCGAATATGTACAATCGGTAGGCAACTGCTAGCAGATGCCCTTTTTTTCCACTACACTGCAAAATTCCAAACTAATTGAATTCTTTTAAGTACAGGCTCAGATCAGCATCAGAGTAAGCCTGGTCAGTAAGTTTTTGCAAACAATCAATTTTCCAGTCCAACGTGATTGACAAGTCCTTGTCGATGCAAATTATGGTCTGATAGGTAAACAATATCCACCACACCCAAAACACTGTCGACTTTGTCAACACTCTTCTGTTGTGTGTGTCTCGTTGATGAGGAAATTTCGATAGCAAACCGGCTAATGACTTTACACACATGTACGGTAGGTATAAATTTTAGATCGATTGCTGGGTGGGTCCTTGAGATGAACACTCGTGGGTCGTGGCTGTTGGAAATCTGTGACTTTGCTAGAGTGAAATAAAATATTTGATTTAGCTTTCTGCGGTTCCATTTTTATCTTTTTATGGATGGAAATAAAAACAGGCTGCGGTTTGGAGGAGAGACTCTCATGTTATGCACTCCGCAGCTCCACGCGCAAGGCTCCTGAACGACACATAGGCTGGAAGTCACGTTTTACTCTTGGTGTAGCGTATCTACATACTCTAGGCTCTAGGGTGATGTTGATTTATTTTCGCTGCTATTTGGACAGTCTGTTCTGCGGGTAAGGTGGTGAGTTTTGTGTTAGAAAAATGTCATAGGAGGGGGTTTTACGGCGGCGGGCGGTCCAAGTGGGTCGTACGCGACAAATAACTGAAAACCAATAGAACTGAAAACCAATAAAACTGAAAACCAATAAAACTGAAAACCAATAGAACTGAAAACCAATAGAACTGAAAACCAATAAAACTGAAAACCAAAAAAACTGAAACACAATAGAACTGAAAACCAATAGAACGTCTTTTTCGTTGGCCTTATTAAAAGACGTCGAAAAATGTCCCTACCTGAAATATTACAACCTTTCATTTTCTGAAGTGAAGCGCTCTGTCATCTACAAAGGCTTGGTCCTGGAAAAGAGCCAGAAAGCCAGAAAGTTGTCCTAAAAATTTTTGAATGCGCTTAATGAGTTACTTAGTTTGAAGTCTGCAATGTGAACCAAAAAACTTTGCCATTTCTCTGCACTTAAATCAGCCCTGCCCCACATACTGTTACGCTCCATAAAATGTGACTACTTCAACCTTACTTCATTCAGGATGAAAATAGAAATGTTCAGGAAGGGACACTTGGTTTTTTTTTTGCGAATAAAGCAAAACTCTGCTGATTGTATCTGTCTGCCTATAGTTGGTCTATCGCCAGGCACCGCCATCATGCATGTATGTGTGTGTATTTCCTTTGCGAAAGCATAATATTTGCTTTGTATCTTTTCTGGTATGTGTGCGAACGTATTAAGCAAAGGACTCTGGGCTTATTTGCAGTTTCTATGGCGCTCGGTAAGTTTGACATTTATTCGTATATTTGCTTTTCACAAAAAGGCACATGCAACTCCAGCACTCCAGCACTCCAGCACTTCAGTCCTATGTCCTTTGTTGTCAAGTGATTTGTGGTTGTAAAGTTGGGTGGGGGGTTGTCCTGTCCGACTAATTACAATCTCAGTTGAATGATGAAAAGATCGTCAAGTTATATGTGTATTTGATGTGTGGGAGAGCTTTTTATTTCAAAATTCTTTTTTTGTAGGTGCCGGACGATCAACGGATAACGTGTGACATTTTACGTTTTGTTTGTGTAATGACAGCTGTGGATTTCTAAAAGAAGTTTAGCTACAAATAGGAACCACCTAAGGGACATAGCATGTCTGTCAGATATGCAATCTATGTCTGTCCGCAGAGCTTATGAGAGAAAGTTTTGTTTTGAAATTAAAATGGGCTCATCATCAATCAAAAAACGGTCCTCTTTCGTCACAACTGGGTTTTAACCACATACGCACTCCCTCGGACTAGAATCTACACTGGCTTTTTGTTTGTGAAGTCTACCTTACTTTATCTACTACTATTTGGTAGTGAAACACTTTAATAAGCTCTATCTAGCGTGGGTCCTCTCCTGTGGCACTGCCTCGCACTCATTCTGGGAAGTCCCACTCCTTGGTTTGGCCCCACGCTCTTCCTGACTCTAGACCACATTTTGTGTCGGTTTCTAACAGAGTCGCGTTCGTCTTGAAGCTGCTTTCTGCTCCTTTTCCAAACTTTACGTTGGTTCTGTATACAGAGCTACGTTCAACGTTTGGCTGCTTTTTGTTTAAGCGACTTGGAAGTTAGAAATTATTAACAAGGTCTTTTAAAGTCATATCATATCGGGTATTAGAACAAACTTGAACCTCTCTTTCAAATTTTGTGTACCTTATGGCAGGCCAAAGGGTCCAACTAGCTACCCCCATCGGCGTTAGAGGAAAAGCAATTCTAAACTAAGAACACCAGACTAACAACCAACTGCATACACCTGCTTCATGACTTCCATCAACTACTGAATGTCTTTTGAAGCCTCCCTATCGATTGTAAGCTTTTGACCAGGGCTGGCCCGCGCACAATTTGCGCCCCTCATTGTTGAACAACTTTCTTGTCCTTTCACCATACGTTTACTCCTACGTCCGTCGCCCTGTCCACTTGCCCTCATTGTCCTTGCACGTATGTTTTTATGTCTTGTCCAGCCCTGACTTTGGCATTGTTTTCCCAGGAATTAGCATCTACATTTCGATATTTTCAATTTATACAACAGTCCATCGTTAAAAGCATTTTCTTACACTCACTTCCTGCGCGTAGCCCCCCCATTTAAATACACACACATACCTACGTCCGTTTGTATAAATCAAATTCCATCTCTGCGGAGATGTAATACATTTAAAGTCGAATTCTAATGATTTATAAAGTGGGCGAATTAGGAAGTTCGTGACCGGAATCCTTATTATGGGATCAAATGGGGAAAATCTCCTTTCGATTGCATGGCATGTTTCGTAAGAAGGACTCATTGTTTGCTACTATATTTGTGCCATTTTGTGCAGAGTGATGGTGGTAAGCCTCTGCATGATGATGCTGCAGCAGTCAACAACGGTCAGTTGTATTTAATCGTAATTCCTTTAGAATAATTTAATGCTTAACCTTTTCGTAGAAGACGCCCGGACCCCTTCGATGGGCTTTTAATGATGCATTCAAAGCCGGTGGGTGGGATGCCTAATGGAATTTACCGAGTGCTATGGACTGGCACAATATGTAAAAGGGGCTAGGAGAGATGATGTTTCGTCACGTAGGAGTTGACAAAAAGGTTAGACGCATTTAATGGTTTTTAGTAAACAAATTTAATTGAAATTCCAAGCGGGTTGATGTGCGCACTGAGAGTAGCGATCAGCTATTTGAAAGAGGTTTGTTGAAAAGAGACAGAAATACCGCTTGGTGTTTAAAATCTAACATTTCTAGCAGGACTAGGACGGACTATTGAAATGAATGATTGAATCTAACTTAGAAACGTCTCGAAAAGTCTATTTTTCGCATTCGATTCGACGATGTCCAAAGCCCTCGATGAAATCTCTTAATTGGCGCCCTCACACTTTCTGTAACTAAAGCCACAAATTAAACAAATTGAGAATGAAAAACACTGTCTTTTGAATTTAAACAGTAACAGTAAGCAAAAAATGATTGAAAGGACCTGGTATCCTTCCGAAACAATATGAAAAAGTGTTTCAAAGACAGCCACTTCGCCGCCTCTCCTCAATAAATTAATTTTATTTGTATGGCAATTGTCAAGGAGCCCCACCCTCCGGTGAAACCCTTTTTCGGAAAACCCTCGTCCTTAATATTTAGTATACGTCGTTAGGAGAAAACTCTTTCATTAGCATTTTGCCTCAACCAAACAAAGAAGAGGAAAGAAAACAATTTAGCTCCTTAAACAAAACCACACCAGCACAGAGGCGTAATTTCCACGTCGTCACAATGCGTCCGCTGAAGATAATATTGGCTAAAGAAATCTCATTAAAATTGTCAACACATTATGTACACTGTAACGTGAGAAAAAAGAAGAAAGAAAGAATTTAAATAAAATAAAATTATTTAAATTCTTTCAAAAAAAAAAAGATATATATAATTATTTTTTTTTTTTTTTTTTCAAAGCTAAACCTAAAAATCCCGGGGGTGCAAAACTGTGCCCCGCGCGGCTCGTCCGACGAATAAAGTACACGTCGGGTCCTCCACGGGGCGTCATCCTGTAACCCAGGATCCATATGTATAGCTTCTCCTACTACTCCCAAGCTCATCCTTATCCTAGGAAGAAAACACCTTTTTCCTCGGGCTCGATTCACCACCATGTGTCCATGACAAACCTCCAACTGGACAACCATATATAATGCCCCAGCCAGAACATAACACTAGAGTGGTGGAACCCTCACAAAAAGGAAGACACAGGAAAAAGGATAACCACTTCTTATACGGCCTGTTACAGCCGTGTTAACCGAGTAGGTAGGGCCGTGTATGTAACTAACCATTTTTATTTACACGGATTATAAGTTCTAAATACCTTCACTACTAAGGCAACCCCTAGGACGATAACACTACAGGCAATCTCAAAGATCCAATAGGGCTACCGGGTGAAGGGTGTTCGGGCATTCAGCAGCGGCAGGCATGCTAGCGGGGCTCCGTCCTATGCTCGTCGGAATGGGGGGGGATCTTGCTACCTACTAGCCGAACTGTGTTACATTCTAATACATGCCTGTCTCGAAGGTGTAACTTGAGAAGAAACGTTTAAAAAGAGAGGAGCCCGAAATTGTCCGATGATTTGTCACGTTGTTGCCCAATGACAACCGCGATGAAATACGCCATTTGTAGTTGGAAATACACCCTGTATGCGCGGGAGAAAGAGAGCAAGGTGATCTAGCTCTCGGAAGTGTAAACCCACCCCTATGGTGACCTGGAATTAGGATCCTTAGCCAACCACCGTTGGTAACTAAGCCACTTCCAAATAATTCCCATAGTTACCCCTCAAAAAAAGAAGAGGCCTTAGCCTCCTTTAGACCAAACCTACTTCGTCGTGTCCTAGACGATCAACACATCCAATCTGAGATCTTATTACTCACTATTCATTTTGGGGAATACCCAACTTCCATGCTATAAGAACCAGAAAAGAAACTTCATGCTCCGAAATAATACCAAGGTGATGTAATATTATACAAAATCCATTAAATTTTATTTACTCCAGAAAATCAACTGTCTAAATTAATTATGTCTAAAATTCAAGACCTCAAACTTCAGAAGGAAGTTATAAGCCATTCTATACGAATTAATTCCTCAACAGGAAGTCTTAATAACTACTTAATGAATATTGAAGAGGGGGGATCAATAAATAAACATTCCAGCGACTCCGCTAATATTTTAGTGAAATTGTTAATATGTAGGGAATACCCAAAATTACTTCAAAATGATTCAATTACTACTTAGATTCGAAATAATTACGATAGTAATTTACGTTAATTATTTAAATGCCGGAGGGGCCAGTGAATGAATACAATAAGGCTCACAATCTGTGCCACAAAATACAAAAAAAAATCACAAGAATAATCAATAGGACAAGGGTCAAAATATATATACTTTTCAAAAGACTTACCCCTAGAAATTATAATTTTCCCTTACTTTGTAGGGACACGACATGTAGACTGCAGGGGGGATGGTGTGCACAGCATCTCCTGAGTGTAGTACCGAAAACGCTAAGGGGAAGAAAAGAAATCTACAAAATATGCCGTCAAGTGCGGCAAAAATACAATTGATTATCCTTGTTAATCTTACAAGAACTAGAGATACACAGATAAAGTAATTAATTTGTAGAATTATCTACTTCATTCTTTTATTGACTCAATTAATACCTAACGGCAAATTAATTTCATTATATTTTTTTTCTTCTTTATTTTTATTTAATTTTTATTAAGATTTTTACTTAATTTTTATTTTATTTTTATTTTTGGGGTAAACGAGAGAATGTTTTAAAGATATAAATTTAAATTTAATGTCCTACCACGGAGGCTGTAAATTAAATTACGTTAGGGGATGGGAAAGGGGGAGGGTGAAAATTCGGAATAGTTTGACGACTCTGCTAGGCTGCATGCTGAGGATCCTGGTGATGATGGGCTGCTGAGTTTGACCACTCTTTCCTTGACTACTTCCTGGTGATGGTTTTCGAATCTATCGCATGGATTTATTACGGTATATAACCGGGAAACCGTGCCACTTTGGTATATTTTTTTTTTCTTTTATGTTAACCGCACTATATGACCGAGATATGGATGGTCGGCGGGGTCTGAAGATACCAATTTCACAAGGGGGGAATTCGGCGGTTCACTTAAGGCACCAGATTCAAAAACCGGACTCAGGGTAGGGAGAGTCTTAAGTACACGTCCCTTTTTCCAAATCACGTGGGTATGACACTGGTGAGTTGATGGAGAAAAACAAAATCACTGGGGGTGGCTGAGTAAGTCAGGGGGGAATTAATGTGACGCGGCACCACTACGAAATTATTATCACGTGGATGAATTTGGGGATTCGACTGAGTTTTGAGTTTAAGTTTTTATTTATATTTTAATCACGATTGCACATGGTGTGTCCGTAGGGATTTGATTTATTTAGCTCCCACGACAAGGAATTTATTGGTGTTGAACCATTTTATTAATCGCGACAAGTAATTTACTTTGTACAACGTATGAAATAAAACTCGCCCAACCGCACGCGCACAACCCCGAACAAAAGCACACCAACCAAAGGTCACGTCCGACCAGCTCCACTGCCAACTATCCAACTCTCTACTTGCTTTCAAAAAGCTACCTCGTCAGCAAACGAATGCCTCACAACCAATCGGACGACGCGCAAAAACAACTCAAACTTTCCATGGAAAAGTACTGAGTGCGTACCCACGCCACTTTTCCATAGACATCGTATGACTCCAGACAAAGGGAATACAGAAAAAAAACTACCGCTCAACCCATGTATGTCGCCAATGCAGCTGCGCATACATCATGTCGATACCTCTTTCTTTGGTATTTTTGCTAATGCGGTTTGACTGCTTTGCTACCTACTGTACGAGTACATTCCTTGTGCCACACCAAAAAAAACTACCACGCCATCAATTATCAATGACCTGGTGTGTATGTGTTATCGCAAATTCCTTTTCTTGTTTTTACTCTCTCTCTCGTTTCTCTTACTTATCCTATGCCACTACTACTTTAGCCAAAATACCATCAACGCCCTCTATGGGCGGATAGAGTAACACATATCCCGTACACACTGAGGATAGAAATGGATCGTATCCTGTACACAAACCTTTATTGTAGTTTGTATGGGATATTATATTATTGAATAATTTTGGATATCCGAATATGGTTTGGGTTCGGGGATCGATTATTTCACTTACAAAAGGGTAGAATAATTTCCTATGGAAACGATTCCTACAAAACTTATCACTTTTGCGAGTGCAAAGGAGCACAAGGGATAAGAGAAGAAACGCTTGAGTGAAAGTATTATTTTACGAGCTCTCATGCACAGACTGAGCCAGCCGGGCAAAAGCGAGATTATTTCTTCAGGAACGAATGTCTTTTATATGGAAAACTCCTATGGGTCTTCCATTCATGTCCTGTAGGTCATACAAATTTGAACCTACAATTTTTCGGACTTGCATTTTCAAAAACTTGGGACAAAGTTTCGCATTAAGTTTCTTTGATGCGTCGCTGAGGATGAAATTGCGTTTATAAACGATGTCTCCTACTTTAAACGATCTGTTCGTACTCCGAAGGTTATATACTTTCTCATATTTGTTATGGGCATCAGCCAATGACTTTTTGAGGTGCACATGCAAAATATTCATCTTATCTGGTTTGGCAAGAACTTTTAGATCGGAACTGTTCAGAACGTCGAGAGTGCGTAGCAGTTCATAGGAGGTGCCATGTTCAATCATGGTATACCCGAACAGGGCTTCATAAGGAGAAACTCCAATGGCTGTATGAACTGCTGAACGCAAAGCACAACCTATGGAGGGAAGTTGTTCATCCCATCTAGTCTGATCCGTCGCGAGATAAGAGCGTATAGCTGCTAAGAGTGAGCGGTTTACGCGTTCACTCGCGTTGGCTTGCGGGGCGTAAGCTGCTGTCTTAACATGACGTATACCAAAACTGGTCAAAAATTTGTTAAATTCACGACTGGTGAACTGTTTGCCATTGTCGGACATGAGGGTTTCAGGGACTCCAAAGAGTAAAAAGATTTGATCGCGCAAAAATCGAGTGGTGTTGTCTGTGGTTGCTTTCTTCAGTGGCTGCAAGAGCACAAATTTGGTTAATTGGTCCAACACTATAAGAATGTGGGTATTACCACTTTTTGAGCGGGGATATGGACCTAAGAAGTCGATGAACAGATGTTGAAATGGCCGGTCAACTTCGAAAGCCTTTCCCATGGGTGATCGTAAAATCGAATTTGGGGCTTTGGAGGCCTTACATTCTTCGCACTTACCAATAAATGTCTTGACCTGGGAGGCCATGTTGGGCCAATAAAATTGTTCGCGCAACCGGTGTAGGGTTTTTGCTATGCCGCCATGCGCAGCGCGAGGGGGGCAATGAGCTAATGATATAAGACTTTCTGTCAACTGCGATGGTATCCAAAGCTTCCAGACCAATTCATCTTGTAACGGGTGTCCTGAACAGTGTTTGACTCGTTTGTAGACAAACTGATTGGAGACTATTAGGTCTGGTAAACTAGATTGGTTACGCTGGATGTTATCCATTAAACTCATATACTCCTCCGATTTAAAATTTGGGTCGGAAAGATTGACTCTCAGCACATCTGAAAAATTATAATTTGAAGAGTCCGGATTTATAGAGTCCAGACTGTAAACACGGGATAAGGCATCTGGCACAACATTAAGAGAGCCTTTTCGATGCTCAATATCGAAAACAAAACTTTGTAGCTTCAGGCTCCACCTGGCCAATCTTCCATCCAAATCCTTTTTATTCATAAGCCATTTCAGGCTTGCGTGGTCGGTTATGATTTTAAACTTATGGCCTTCCACATAAGCTCTGAATTTTTGCACACCCATCACCGCTGCAAGGCATTCACGTTCAGTGACGCTGTAGTTGCGTTGGGCCGTGTTAAGTTTATGGGAATAATAGAAGATTGGACGCTCCGAGCCGTTCTCATCACATTGGCACAAAACACAACCGATACCAGTAGCGGATGCATCACAGACGATTACGAATTCTCTATCGTAATTCGGATTAACTAGGATTGGGGCTGTCGTCAACATGTTCTTAAGTTGAGTGAAGGCGGCGAGCGCTTCGCTGCCAAAGCAAAACTTTACACCCTTCTTGAGAGTATTCGTAATGGGCGTAGCTATAGAAGCAAAGTCTTTTACGAAACGCCGGTACCATCCCGCCATACCGAGGAATCGGCGAACCTGACGTGGTGATGTGGGTACCGGGAAATCATGGATCGCTGCTACCTTCTCGGGATCAGTTTTGAGACAACCTTCTCCTACAATAAACCCTAGGTATTTCAATTGGCGGAAACAAAAATTGGACTTTTGCAGATTGATGGTTAATCCTGCCTCTCTAAGTCTACTTGCTACGCGTGACAACATTTTCAAATGCTCCTCGAACGTTCTTGAAACTATTAACAAGTCATCCAAGTAGACAAACACGTTTTCTCTCAATTCGTGAGGTACCACTTTGTCCATTAATCTGCACATGCGCTGTGGCGCATTGCAGAGGCCAAAGGGCATGACTCGGAATTGGTAAAGTGGTCTACCGGGGACGGTGAAAGCAGTCTTCTCCCTGGACCTTTGCTCCAACGGTATCTGCCAGAAGGCATCCTTCAAATCCACACTCGAAATAAAGTGTGTATCCGAAAGACGCCCCAGCAGCCCCTCAATATGAGGAAGTGGATACGCATCCTTTCTTGTGACTTGGTTCACTTTTCGAAAGTCCAAGCACAGGCGATTCTTACCAGGTTTTCGTACCAATACGACTGGTGAACTCCATGCGCTTGAACTCTCCTCAATGATCCCCATGTCCAGCATGCGATCCAACTCCTCATACAGCAGAGTTTGTACCGCCGGAGAAACGGGATAATGCCGCTGTTTGACGGGTTCAGCGTCACCGGTATCTATCAGATGTTCCTCTAAAGTTGTTTTTCCTAGGCCAACAGTGGCAAAGGAGGGGAACAACTTCATGGTTTGGTTTAATCTACTGGACTCCTCGGGTGATAGCTTACAAAAATGTTCATTACTGGGACTAACTGGTCGATCGAACGATAGTTCGGATATAAGGTGTGGCGCTATCTGAAACGACTTCCAGAAGTCAACCCCTAAGTATAAGGGTTGCTTCAGGGAGGGAACTAGAAAGAGGGTGATCGGCTTGACCGAGCCTTTGTACGAAATGTCGATGGTAACTTGTCCTATAACGGACTGGGTCTGTCCGTCAGCAGTTTTCACTAGCGAGCGAAAACTTTTGAAGGGGATATTATTTAATTCGAGCAGCTTGCATCCCTCGTGTCCGAGGCAACTTATAGCGGCTCCGCTATCTAAAAGTCCTAATATACTGTGTCCGGAGATGCTCACTAAGGCATAAGGACGTGGATCATGCTCGGGACTACAGAGAGATGTGGCTGCTAGAGAACGATAAGTTTGTCTTTTCTGTTTAAACTTGTTTCGAAGTCGGAGTATTTTATTCGACACACCGAAGGGAGTGTTATTGAATATCCTAAGTCGGGTTGCATAGTAATTCTGCAATCGATCATGCAAGGATTTACCTGACGTGTTCCGGTTTTGAACAGGCTGAGGAAGAGATGTTACTTCACGTCTGAGGATCTTAATTGAATTCGAACAGTCTGGGGAAGGTGAAGTTGTGAAAGTGGTACTGTTACGTGAAGTTAATTGCGAGCCGGGTTTCTGTCCTGTGAACAACTCACCCCGGTGGATGACCTGTTCTGCCGCGAGTTTTCCGAACATCGCGTGCATCTGGGTGTAGTTGTATTTTCCCTACCACACTTATAACAGAATACATTTCTTTGGGGGCTATCGCACTCATAAAAAGTGTGCCCAATAACCTTGCAGTTCCAGCACGCCAATGCGTTTTGGTTTCTGCGACTTTCGATTGCGTCGACATGAGGGTCAACGCCACTAAAAGAGGGTTCTTCTTCACTAACTCCTAACTCATTAACATGCCGTCGAAAGGCGGGAGCTGGCATAGCTCGAGCTCTAGGGGGCTCATGATCACTGAGATACTTTTCAATGGTGCGACATACATACACCAGTTCGGGTAGGCTGCTGGTATTGAAGGTGATTAAGAGCTCACCCATACGCTTGCCTACGTTTTGTTTAATAATTTCGATTATTTCTCTGTCTGGTTTTGGGTTTCTCAAACGGCTATTCAATTGCAAAATATCGTTATATAGATCATCGAAAGGTTCCGCAGGACCTTGACGACGATCGGTCATTCTTCGAGACAACTCGGAATCTGTTTCCAGGCTTCTAAATTGTTCTATCAGGGAATTCTTAAGACCGGGCCAAGTGACATTTGGATTGGACTTTAAGTAAACCCAAAACCAATTTTCAACTGGGCCGGTGACAAACTGGTGAAAGTTCAACACTACCTCATGCCATGAAGCTCCATAACCTTCTTTGACTCGCTCCAATCGGAAAAGGAAGTCATCGACTGACATCTTTTGGTTATCAAATTTAATGCCCCACTTATGAAAATGGTGGGCCTTAGAAATGGTCGACGCGGGAGTTTGCACTCTACCGCCAGTAGTGGGAGTCAAGGGCTGGTTAAGGTTCAAATTGTTGAGTTGGTTAAGAAAATTATCCACGTTCTCACTTCGAACGTTGGGAGGGGGAACCGTCATATCCGGTAATCTCATAGGAAATGCTGGTGGTTGCTCAGGCTGGGGTGGTACGGCTGCACTAGTATTACGTGGAATTCGTGTCGGAGTCCGAGAGTTTAATAGGTCTTGAAAAAGCAGAGTTATATCGTTTTTGGTAGTGACTCGGTTCCTTTCTAACTCTTCTCTGATCACACGTAAATCTTCGGTGCGGCTCAGGCCAACCGTGGCCGCTACGATCTCCTGTACATACTGTGCCAAACTATTATCTCTTATGGTATTGTCCGCATCAACTTCCACATCCGATTCCGCGCGTATATTTACGTGCTCAACAATCGGTTGCGAGTCACCGGACCGGGTGTCATTGAGAGAAGCAAGTGCTTCCCGTGAAGTGGACGGAACGGGTTCGTCGTTAAGAGTACGGGGTTTCGACCGAGAGATTTTTGGGCCTAAAGACAAACGAGTGTCCTTGGCCTTTTTGTCTTTCTTGGGACGTAAAAGCCTCTCAGGGGCTACGTTTGGAAGCGACATATTTTGACTAGGGTCGTTGATAAAAATACCAAAGGTAGCAACTTTCAATATGGAAACTAATAAAAAATTATGTTTGGTCAATCATTGACAAAACTAACTTACAAATAATCAGACTAATACTACTAAGAAATTCACCAATTTCAAATTGGGGTAATTAATTACGTTTATAAATACTTCATAAAAGATTTGGATGTGTTGACGTCATATCGGACAAAGACTAGCAGATCGGTTTAAAAAAAAAATTCTCTGTACATATATATACATAAAAATATAAATATATATATACGCACATGCAAAATGAATATAGTATGACGACAAATCGTTCCTCAACGGATTTGCGAAGACGGGTTAGAAATGGATCAGTCATAGACCGGGTCATGAGGACCTAGCGACACAGCAACAGACGTAAGTCTAGACATCGTGTCTTAACCTACCGGACAGTGCGCTTTCCACTTCTCGTAACCGAGATGATGAAATAACGAATCAGCTATCTCAACCGATAGCGATTGACTAAAGTTATGCAAATATTACTAAAAATCTTGTTTTCTTTCTTTGAGCAGCTTGATCATCACATTAGAGCACCCTACAATCAGGGATGATTAGCGTGGTTAGCAACTGACATAGATCGGGCATATAGTCACCAATCTACCGGACAAAGCTACAAAATCATCTATGAGATAAAGCACTACGAAGCGATGACATATATGGATCGGTGTACAAGACAAGGCCAATTGCCAATTGCAATTGTACACACGAACTACAGGTGAATAAATTCGAATACCTTAAAGGCAGCAAAACGTTAGTCTGGGCAAAACGCCACGAACTAAACGGACAACCAAAAGGTGACTCACAAGATTCTGAGATGAATCTCAAGAACAGAAGTGAGTGATAGCTGAACTTCTTGAGAGCAAGCTCAATCAAGAGTACCAAAAAAAAACAGATATTTGTGTGAAGAGTAGAAGAAAATTCGTCTGCAACCTATAATAAGATTACACAACTAACAAATGGGTATAAAAGAACTAGATTTCGGAATCAATTTCGGGCCCCACGTTGGGCGCCATCCTGTAACGTGAGAAAAAAGAAGAAAGAAAGAATTTAAATAAAATAAAATTATTTAAATTCTTTCAAAAAAAAAAATATATATATAATTATTTTTTTTTTTTTTTTTTTTTTTTAAAAGCTAAACCTAAAAATCCCGGGGGTGCAAAACTGTGCCCCGCGCGGCTCGTCCGACGAATAAAGTACACGTCGGGTCCTCCACGGGGCGTCATCCTGTAACCCAGGATCCATATGTATAGCTTCTCCTACTACTCCCAAGCTCATCCTTATCCTAGGAAGAAAACACCTTTTTCCTCGGGCTCGATTCACCACCATGTGTCCATGACAAACCTCCAACTGGACAACCATATATAATGCCCCAGCCAGAACATAACACTAGAGTGGTGGAACCCTCACAAAAAGGAAGACACAGGAAAAAGGATAACCACTTCTTATACGGCCTGTTACAGCCGTGTTAACCGAGTAGGTAGGGCCGTGTATGTAACTAACCATTTTTATTTACACGGATTATAAGTTCTAAATACCTTCACTACTAAGGCAACCCCTAGGACGATAACACTACAGGCAATCTCAAAGATCCAATAGGGCTACCGGGTGAAGGGTGTTCGGGCATTCAGCAGCGGCAGGCATGCTAGCGGGGCTCCGTCCTATGCTCGTCGGAATGGGGGGGGATCTTGCTACCTACTAGCCGAACTGTGTTACATTCTAATACATGCCTGTCTCGAAGGTGTAACTTGAGAAGAAACGTTTAAAAAGAGAGGAGCCCGAAATTGTCCGATGATTTGTCACGTTGTTGCCCAATGACAACCGCGATGAAATACGCCATTTGTAGTTGGAAATACACCCTGTATGCGCGGGAGAAAGAGAGCAAGGTGATCTAGCTCTCGGAAGTGTAAACCCACCCCTATGGTGACCTGGAATTAGGATCCTTAGCCAACCACCGTTGGTAACTAAGCCACTTCCAAATAATTCCCATAGTTACCCCTCAAAAAAAGAAGAGGCCTTAGCCTCCTTTAGACCAAACCTACTTCGTCGTGTCCTAGACGATCAACACATCCAATCTGAGATCTTATTACTCACTATTCATTTTGGGGAATACCCAACTTCCATGCTATAAGAACCAGAAAAGAAACTTCATGCTCCGAAATAATACCAAGGTGATGTAATATTATACAAAATCCATTAAATTTTATTTACTCCAGAAAATCAACTGTCTAAATTAATTATGTCTAAAATTCAAGACCTCAAACTTCAGAAGGAAGTTATAAGCCATTCTATACGAATTAATTCCTCAACAGGAAGTCTTAATAACTACTTAATGAATATTGAAGAGGGGGGATCAATAAATAAACATTCCAGCGACTCCGCTAATATTTTAGTGAAATTGTTAATATGTAGGGAATACCCAAAATTACTTCAAAATGATTCAATTACTACTTAGATTCGAAATAATTACGATAGTAATTTACGTTAATTATTTAAATGCCGGAGGGGCCAGTGAATGAATACAATAAGGCTCACAATCTGTGCCACAAAATACAAAAAAAAATCACAAGAATAATCAATAGGACAAGGGTCAAAATATATATACTTTTCAAAAGACTTACCCCTAGAAATTATAATTTTCCCTTACTTTGTAGGGACACGACATGTAGACTGCAGGGGGGATGGTGTGCACAGCATCTCCTGAGTGTAGTACCGAAAACGCTAAGGGGAAGAAAAGAAATCTACAAAATATGCCGTCAAGTGCGGCAAAAATACAATTGATTATCCTTGTTAATCTTACAAGAACTAGAGATACACAGATAAAGTAATTAATTTGTAGAATTATCTACTTCATTCTTTTATTGACTCAATTAATACCTAACGGCAAATTAATTTCATTATATTTTTTTTCTTCTTTATTTTTATTTAATTTTTATTAAGATTTTTACTTAATTTTTATTTTATTTTTATTTTTGGGGTAAACGAGAGAATGTTTTAAAGATATAAATTTAAATTTAATGTCCTACCACGGAGGCTGTAAATTAAATTACGTTAGGGGATGGGAAAGGGGGAGGGTGAAAATTCGGAATAGTTTGACGACTCTGCTAGGCTGCATGCTGAGGATCCTGGTGATGATGGGCTGCTGAGTTTGACCACTCTTTCCTTGACTACTTCCTGGTGATGGTTTTCGAATCTATCGCATGGATTTATTACGGTATATAACCGGGAAACCGTGCCACTTTGGTATATTTTTTTTTTCTTTTATGTTAACCGCACTATATGACCGAGATATGGATGGTCGGCGGGGTCTGAAGATACCAATTTCACAAGGGGGGAATTCGGCGGTTCACTTAAGGCACCAGATTCAAAAACCGGACTCAGGGTAGGGAGAGTCTTAAGTACACGTCCCTTTTTCCAAATCACGTGGGTATGACACTGGTGAGTTGATGGAGAAAAACAAAATCACTGGGGGTGGCTGAGTAAGTCAGGGGGGAATTAATGTGACGCGGCACCACTACGAAATTATTATCACGTGGATGAATTTGGGGATTCGACTGAGTTTTGAGTTTAAGTTTTTATTTATATTTTAATCACGATTGCACATGGTGTGTCCGTAGGGATTTGATTTATTTAGCTCCCACGACAAGGAATTTATTGGTGTTGAACCATTTTATTAATCGCGACAAGTAATTTACTTTGTACAACGTATGAAATAAAACTCGCCCAACCGCACGCGCACAACCCCGAACAAAAGCACACCAACCAAAGGTCACGTCCGACCAGCTCCACTGCCAACTATCCAACTCTCTACTTGCTTTCAAAAAGCTACCTCGTCAGCAAACGAATGCCTCACAACCAATCGGACGACGCGCAAAAACAACTCAAACTTTCCATGGAAAAGTACTGAGTGCGTACCCACGCCACTTTTCCATAGACATCGTATGACTCCAGACAAAGGGAATACAGAAAAAAAACTACCGCTCAACCCATGTATGTCGCCAATGCAGCTGCGCATACATCATGTCGATACCTCTTTCTTTGGTATTTTTGCTAATGCGGTTTGACTGCTTTGCTACCTACTGTACGAGTACATTCCTTGTGCCACACCAAAAAAAACTACCACGCCATCAATTATCAATGACCTGGTGTGTATGTGTTATCGCAAATTCCTTTTCTTGTTTTTACTCTCTCTCTCGTTTCTCTTACTTATCCTATGCCACTACTACTTTAGCCAAAATACCATCAACGCCCTCTATGGGCGGATAGAGTAACACATATCCCGTACACACTGAGGATAGAAATGGATCGTATCCTGTACACAAACCTTTATTGTAGTTTGTATGGGATATTATATTATTGAATAATTTTGGATATCCGAATATGGTTTGGGTTCGGGGATCGATTATTTCACTTACAAAAGGGTAGAATAATTTCCTATGGAAACGATTCCTACAACACAATACTGCCATCCTTCATATATGCCTACCGAGTGCCTGCCTTCTAGCGGAGGCACATTGTCACTTGAAAAATATCCAGCAGCCTTCTATATGAAACTTTCCTTATCCGTCTATCGACTAAGGAATTTATGTAAACACGACCAAGATACACAGATACATAGCTTGATAATTTTCGTAAGAAGCTTATGAATCTGCATAGTTTATTAAGACGTTGCGCAAGCCTTTCTTCTATATAGAGAGGCAGCGATTCCCCGCAGCACAATTATGCAAATTCCTTGCTTCGAAACAAAAAGAAGCTTAAGTGGCTCTACATCGTTAACGATGGCATCCAACATCATGAAAGTTACCTCACCTATGTGGTGTGCTATCTGGGCATGTTGCATGATGACGCAAATGGCAAAGGCAAAGACATTTTTACTGTATACGCAATCAGAGCGCGTGCCGCTGCGGAAAATCCATTCCAAAGGCACTGGGTTAATTGAAAGAAGTTTGCTTTGGGGTTTATTCTTTTTTGTTTGTGTCCTTTTGCCGTCTCCATTATCAAGCAAGGTTTTGAGGAGATAATCCGCTTGTGATACGACAAGTTTTAATTGTAAGCACTTACTTTTCGGTGCGGCGGGAGTTTCTCACAAAAGTTAGGGCTCGAAAGGGAAGACAGAAAAAGTGTGTTGTTGAAGTTTTTCGGTTCTAATTAGGGCGGTAGTTGTGGGAAAGTGGTCCAATTTTTTTCTGCTTTTTATTCACTTTGATGTGGTACTTAGCTGCTTTTGATGGCGCAACAGTCTCCGGGCCTAGGTTGATGTTTAATACATACATTTAGCTGGCTTTATAAGACTGTTTTTTAAAAACGAATGAGAGTTGCAGGTTTCCAGGTACCTTTCATGTTCCTTTGACACTCGATCACTTTTGTATCATGTTCTTAAATGTATCGCGTGATGCACTGAAGATCATTTGACAATCAGTAGTTTTTGGAAGATCAATAGTTGACGACAAACGTTGGTCTAGTCGCATTTTTCTGTATATACCATCTCTGCAGTAACTAGCTTTGGGCGGCGGTGATATTGTCAGTACAAATCTGTCTTTAAAGGGGTTTTCTATACACTTTTATTAACATCAAGCACGAAAGATCACTGTGCAATTCACCATCCGGTTAAACTGGTAAAAGTTTGTAAATTTAGCGAATGGCTTCAGTTTATGAAGATCACTTGATGATCAATTTGCATTTTCAAAAAATTTTATTGTCCAACACTCAGTGACTGGCGATCTACCAGCGTTTTACAAGCCTATCCGCTTTGGCTTACCATGAGCGGCGGTGATCGTGCCAATACAGATGTGTTTCTAAAAGAGTCTTTCGAGCCATTTTTTTACAACACTCTAATGAGAGGCAAGTTATTTTTATAGAAAGTTTGTTATTTTTATAGACAGTTTGTATGTACCTACTGAAGATCGCTTGTCGATCATTTGAAGATTTTGGACGTGATCCCTCTTCAACAGTCACATCCCGGCTCAGCTGGTTTGGTAGAGGTTTTCGTACATTTAGCGCATTTCTATTGCTCAGTCACGTTGTGCAGATCGGCTGAGGATCACTAACTAGCGATAATTTGACGTTTATAAATTTATGGTCTTGTCTTACAGGCGTCGCATTGGAAGGCTAGCAAACCGAGTTTCTCTTCATTTTCATATCCGTTTTTGCTTGCTACATGCGGCGGTGATCGTGATACTGCAGGTCTGTTCTTAAACGCGTCTTTTGAACCATTTTTCTAATAACCATCTGTTGAGAGGTAATTTGCTTTTACAGAAGATTTCCAGCAATTTATGTAGCTGCGCTATGTAGGTATTAAAGATCATTTGAAGATCAGTCATCATTTGACGCTTTTAAGCACTGCTTACCCCACCTACTTTCCTGAACAACATCCATGCCAATCACATAGTTTAAGAATCTAGTTCCATTAAGCGCATCGCGATAATTTGTTCATGTCCTGGAGATCGTTTGGCGATCGCTTAAATAAAGAATATATAGATCTCCTCTTGAATGGTTAATTCCAGCAATTTCCCTAATTATGATCACCAACTGTTGAAAGCTTAGTTCGTAAATGCAGCGGATTGCTATTATAGATCTGTTATGTAGATCATTTGGCGATCACTTGACGATTTTGAAAACACTCATTCCCAAATAGTTTAAATGTTCCATCGGCTGATATTCCACCAGTGTTTGCGTTTATCATTTTTGTAGTACCTAGCCCAATACTAGTGGCGGTGATCGTCCCAGTTCAGATCTTCTTCTAAAAGGATCTGCATGACAGTTTCTCGGAACATGATGCGTGTAAGTTTAATAAATTTTAAAGCAAGTTTCTAAATGAAGCGCGTTTCTATACGATCTCAAATTTACGATCATTTGACATTTTTTGTTTGACTATCTTTGTCTTGTAGGCGTCGCATTGGATGCCGTGTCGCACGGGTTTTTCTCTAACTGCGTAGGTATCCGCTTAAGCGTACCAGGGGCGGTGGGGATCGTCCTAGTGCAGATCTTCTCCTAAAAAGTCTTTCGTAACGTGATCGAAGTCATTTGTATGGGTTTGGTGTACCCTCGTCCCTCACAAAAATGATTGTCCCTCCTCCTCGTCATGAATTTCAGTCTATAGTAGATCAAATAGCCCCAACTCTGTTTGTTCAATCTCATTCCCTTTGTTTTCATTGTAATCCCTTCTATTACCCTTCTCTGAATGACCAGTATCT
Organism: Cheilosia pagana; assembly: GCA_936431705.1. Lineage (NCBI taxonomy): Eukaryota > Metazoa > Arthropoda > Insecta > Diptera > Syrphidae > Cheilosia > Cheilosia pagana. The sequence goes on from OW386169.1 coordinate 7,292,649, forward strand.
AAGAAGGGATTTTCCCCATTTGGTTACTCACTCGCACCATTAATTCATCAACACGCCTGAAGCGTCTCAAACACTGAAAATGCACTTCCAGGCTATTTATCCTTCCTTCAACAAAAAAAAAAAAAAAACTCAAATCTCTCTTTAGCACCTGTTCTTCGTTTTGGCTAAAGTGCATTTTTATTACATTTTCGACAGACAAGAGATTTTCCTCCTGTGTTATTTAAATTTCTTATAATCATGGACTCTACCTGGTTAACTTTTTCCCTACCATAGCTTATCCAGTTGTCGGCAGTCCGCACATAACTATTTCCATTCCTATTCAAAAAGAAGAGAGAGCAAAAAAAATCGAGTGCATTCCTCCTACCAAAGTGCGCTGCTGCCTTCGATCCTTTCATTCTCACTTCCTCATTGAAATTGTAAATTTTCTGCGCTGGGAATACAAAAATGTGTTTCCTTGTGCTTCCTCCATGCATGAAGCTGAACTTTTTTTCAACACTGGTCCTTGTCCCTTTTTTCCCCGGTATTTCTTTCAAATCCTTTTTTTTTTGTCTGTTCTTCTCAGACGATGGAAGAAAACGTAAAGAATTCAAATTCACTCATTTCCTTACAAAAGGACACAGCTTGGAGTTGTTTAGTTGTTTGGAGATGCTTTTTTTCCTTCTTCCATTTTGTTCTTCTCTCTTTTTAGACTAGAAGAAAAAAAACAAACTAAAAGCAGAACAAACACATAGAATAAAAAAAAAAACCTTGCCCTGCATTTTTGTGTTGGCGCAAAGTTCTCTGTCTCAGGGTGTTTGCCAGAATCGTTTGGTGCTACCTATATCCTTGCGCGCCATTGTCGAGAGAGAGGGACACAACTTTCTTTTTAAGTTTGATCGTGGAAACAAACTTTCGTTCTATATGCTCGAGGAAGAGGAATTCTTTTTACTGAATACAAAATAAAAAGTTTCGTCCTTTTTCACAGAAGCGCGCGTTAGTTTTGGCAAGGCTGCCCTGCCAGTGGCTGATGGAAGTTAAGTAAGTGCGATGTGTTTCGGTATATGGGAGCGAGTCGAACTGTGTAAGGCTGTTAAATCTAATTTCATTGACAATTGTTGGAATCTTAATGGACGAGATGTGTGTATGTGTGTCGGTAAGGACGTGTCTGTCATCAGGATGCAGAAATACTATTAATTTGATAAAAAAACAAGTTCGTCCTGAGGGTGGGTGTGAATAGTTGCGTTTTTTGCATTGGCCCTAGTTGGAGTGCGAGTCCTTCTTAGCACGTTTTTTTGGGGAAAGTTTGCCATCGACAGATACCTACTTAAAGAAGTCGAAATCTAATTTATGTTATCCGATAGATGGAAGTGGCTGTCTTTGTCCTGTTTTGGTTTACTGCAATTTTGAATTCTTATAAAGAAAACCAAACCAACTCGCCCTGTCGCAAAGGCAGGGGCATCAAGCCTAGGAGTGTCCTGAATAATGTACAGCAGTCGTTTTACACTCGCTCACATAATTTGAAAACTAGTTCGTTAGACACTCACCATTTTCGAAGATACTGTCCTTCCATGGTGCAAATGAGTCCAAAAAGCTACCCACGGTCTGTAAAAAAATCGAGTTTGGAATAGGCAGGGACGTAGCTTATTTCCAAAAAAAAAAAACGGGACAGTAATTTGGCCATGAACAAATTTATAAATTCGAATAATCTTACACCAAACTCTGCTTGCGTAAATTTATTGTGACACCTATATCTGTTCGCTCAAATTGTGTGTACCTGCAGTGAGATTTTGTATACCTACATCCAACCGGCTATTTGAATAATTCCAATCTTTCGGCATATCCCCGCTAACGAAATTCTGTGTTAGCTATTATATCCACATGCGGTGACGTTCCCCTCCTTAGGCATCTTAAATGTGCTCTACTATCCGTCGCTTGGTGTTGTCGCTCATTTGAAATATTCATTTGGCATCAGCCTCATAGGTGTACACTGTGGATACACAATCAAACGTGTCTATTGTCATTTATTAAGGACATTAATTGGTCTACATAGATACCCTCATTCACTCGTCATTTAGCATCAAATTTATATACCTAACCCCTTGAAACTTTGGGCAGAATTTGTAATGCAAATGCACATCCTTATGCTTGCATATATCATGCAGTCCACCCAACCATGTGCACGTGAAGGATATGCATACATCCTCCTCGGAGGAGTTGAATAATTTATTCACCTTCACTCGTGTGAAATTCCACCGAACTGAAACATTCCCTCCTCGTTGTTATTGTTGTTATTGTATGACAATGAGGATTGCATGTTGCAAAATGCGAACAAACTACTAATAACTAAATTATCCTGCTATACACCCATGGAGAGTGCCATCCGGATGCAGGTGGGGTGCACAGTTCATGACTAATTTTGAGTCAGTATCGATGTAGCCATATACAGCAACCAGACCTAATGTTGCATCATGACTGTGTTATTAAAGTAGTTGGATTTCATTTGTTCACTTTGACGGCAGGATAACGCTCGGATGGTTTAATTTTATGCGTGTCGACAGCGACACATATAGTTGGCGAAAAGTTTGTCATTTGCAAGAAAGTTGAATCGTTGGATTTGGGGGGCGAGGCGATTGAATTAATGTTCCCATCTACAAAGTGGAAGTGGATGTCCTTGGGGATTTGAATTCAGAAGTAAGTTTTGTTGACACTCATAGCTTGTATAGTTTTAGAGGAAGCATGGAGGGATTTCTCCCATCGAGACTCATATTTGTACACCCCAAATGAGCCACTTACCGATAACTGTACTATGGGGAAAGATACGTGCGACCCAGTCGTGTACAACTTTGAAAAACGGCTTCAATTTCAAATAAAATTGATATTTGACGTTGAGTATGTGAGGTTAACATGGCTGCATACCCAGTTTTTTGCTAAAAAATCAAATACCTGTATTTTTGAAAATTGGACTTATAATATCTCGAAAACGGTCCTTACGATTGTAACAAAAAGTCATTCGTAGAGTAATACAGTCATTTTTAAATTGATAGTAAACTCAGTTTTTCTCCAAATTATCGTAAAATGGATTTTTAAAAAATCGAATACTTGTATTTTTGAAAATCGGACTTACATATTGTAACAAAAATTCATTTCTTAAGTAATGAAGACATTTCTAACTTGATATTAAACTCAGTTTTTCTCCAAGTTATCGTAAAATGGATTTTTAAAAAATCAAATACCTGTATTTTTCAAAATCGGACTTACATATCTCAAAAACGGTCCATGCGATTGTAACAAAAAATCATTTCTAAAGTAATACAGACATTTCTAACTTGATAGTAAACTCAGTCTTTCTCAAAACTATCGTACAATGGATTTTTGAAAAATGACACTTTTGAAAAATTTGGTTTTCTTTAGTTTACATTAAAACGGCTCTAACGATTTTGACCAAAATGCATACTTGGAGTAAAATTGATGTTTTAAAAATTACTGCGTCCTTTGTTTTCCATTCGATTCACCGAAAACGCTACTTTTGAAATCTGGTCATATGTCGAAAACCCTGCCTGATACTGGTGCCTAAAGTTAAAAAAAACTCGATATGTACCTACTGTCACATCGGATGAATAAGCCAAGAGCGAATAGATTCTCCCTATGGAAAACAAACTGTATCTACTGATCCGCTTCATGGATTTGCTTTTTCCTATTTTCTCATCCGTACATCCTCTGAAATAATTCGAAAACTTTTCAGCATCCAAGTGAAATTGAAAAAACAGAACTAAATGCAAACAAAAAATTACATCTGCTGACCTCAAGTTGGGTAACTGTCCCAGTGGTGGTTACCTGTCCGCTTTACCTGATTCCGAGCCATTGCGCATAAAACAAAACTAGAAAATTATCCTTGCAACAAATTAAATGTATATCTTCCTTTGATGGTGCTGCATTTGCTCATTGCTCTCGGCTCCAGTGCATTCGAACGTTTGGTGTATTTTTTTTCCACCACCTCCCTCTGTGCACCCAAGGGACCATGTTGTGGGATTGCAGCACTCGTTACTTGTATTTTTTTGTTGCATTCCACCCATTCGCAATCTTTTTAGCTATATACGAGTATGTGAAGCGCTCGAGGACGAAGAAGAAGTGGTCGCAAAAATTATATACATGTTAAAAGCGACATAGTTGCAGGCATGGAGAGAAATTGTGACATCCTGCTAACAGAACACAGGTGTGAAATTTAATTTTGTTTCTGCCAAATACAAGGATGCTCTGTTCTTGTTATATTTATGCACTTGTGGCATATGGTCGGCAAGAAAAACTACAAGACGAAGAAGTGCACACGGTGCGCGGTCGGTTGTAGTTATAGGTACATGGGAGGGATGACACAAAAAAAAAAAAAAGAAGAACAGGAAACAAGCTTAACATCGTGCAGGTGGAATTGATATTGAAATTAATTTCAGCTGGATACACTGGAATAAATCCTTGCAAATTTATGCTGCGAGTTAAGGCTTGCAGATGTCTGATGAGGGTTGGTTCAGTTTTTACGACAAAAATTGGTTCGTTAAGTGGAGTGCCCTGACGATTTTTGGTCTAGGTTGTAAGTTGGATACGTCTTATCAAGCCGGCGAGATGACGAGCAGGTGTTTTTGAGGCCACCTATGTCCTTGGATGTTCACTTGAAGAAAACACTGAGCAGTGAGGATCTCTGAGGTTTTACAGACAGGGTAGGCATTTCGAAAAAGAAGGGCATCTCTATTTTTAGCTAAAAAAGGGAGACTTCTGTCGGTTTTTAAGACGGGAACTGTGTTTTTGAAACTGCTTTAAGTAGGATTTAAAGGTTATTTGAGGAAATGTTTACATGTTCTAGGTAGTCGCTTACGTCCACAGATGGAAATGAGTGCCTGCTTTAATGTTTTCTTGGGAGCAACTTTAGAACTTTTCCCTACCCTACCTTCGCCCACTTATCATCTTTAAGGCCGGAACTTCCTTTACACTCAATCGACAGTAAATAGTTGTCAATCGCCCGTTTCCCACTTCGCCGCCTGTCAACAAAGTAGTCTACTTGAAAACGCCCTCACCGGCTACTTACAAAGACGCTAAATTCATTTGCAAACAGGCAAGCACCGCCTCGCCTCGAAATAAGCTCAATTCCCAAACCAGATACTGTTCAAAAATCCCTCCCCCCCCCCCCCACCAAACCCAATCAGTCAGCCTGCGCAAAAAGAGAACAATCCCTACCTGGTAAGGAGTTGAAGGTGCTATACCTCCCTCTACTCGTATACACGATAAAACGCAAAATGTCAGCACAAAATTCCACAAACTCATCAACCTGTCACCTTGTTTAATCCCCCTACCGGTACTAAATTTAAACTCAGCACGACCTTCTCTGTCTGTTTAATTAAACGTTGTAACTATAACATTCAAAGTTTTACCTTCTCGTTCTATTGCTGGCATCCCGCCCGCCCTGCCCGCCCCCGCCATCCATACAGACACACAAAGCATGGAATTACACTTAACCCTTTGACCCAGTTTGGCGCCAACAAATATGTAAGTTAGGGACTTACTATATTTCTATAGTACCACGAGTCCTATCGGCCTCATCGTGTTGCCGGATTGTTCTGTGTATAGCAACTTTTCAAAGCCGCCATGCAATTAAGAGAACAAAAAAAATATATTTTTATCCATATCCTGTACGTGTGTGTGTATGTAGGTACCTACCAGCCGACACCCGAAGACAGGAAGTTCATTAAATGATCTCCAGTCCTAGTCCTCTGGCCCCTCTCGGCGCTCGCTCTCTGTGTGTAGTTCCGAAAGCCCACTCATTACAATTGCAATTTATTTCCAGTGTATTAGGCTTTGTCACTAAGGCCGAGAGGGTGCACGTTACGTTACGTTGCACGGGAATGGGCATGGGCATGGGCACGTACATCAGTCAGAAGGGGGAGCTAGGACGACGACGATCTCGGATAAGCACACATGTGCTTGTGTCAAGGAAAATAATTTTTCATTTCTATGTCAGCGCAGTGTTCCTCTGTGAACTGTAGTTTTTTGTGCGCGCCAAAACCACCACCCGAGAGTGAGTAGTAAGTGAATATGAGCAGAAGATGATGTTAAGTTTCTACCCCTCAGTTATACATATATAGATACATATTGTAGGGTGCTTCGTATTTGACTTTGGATGGAAGTTTATTTTCTGCTAGATGAGTTCTCGTTTTCGTCTCGTCCTTGTTAATAGAGTATACCATGTCATGTAGTTCATAATTTTTGCAAGGATTTGCATTTCTCTTTTCTCGCTAAACAAAAGTTTATGCGCTTTCTTTCTTATCTGCGGATGTCGGCAGCGCGGCGGAGATAAGGACAAGGAGCTGATAGTAAATTGGAAGACGTGTCTGGGAAGAGCAATTTATCCTTAAATAGTGCTGAGATATACAGAGCGATGCGTATTCAAGTTTGAATAAATTAAAGAAAAAGGAAACAAGCAACGGCGTCAGAGGGCAACCTTGTGGTACTCCAAAGTGAAGTTCGTCTGGTGACATTATATAAAATAACAAACATATTTTCAATAAATTTAGCTCGACATAATTGGGGCAATATGTGGAGACAGGGTATACGGAATTATTTCAAAAGATTGGAGCTTCAAGATGGCGGTACAAAGGGTCGTTTAAGAGGAGGAATAAATGAGACCTTTGTGCAACGAGATGGGGTTCTCATTTGTCAGACTTAGAGTCAAAATTACTCTGTGAGCGACGGTCATCAGATCAACGAAGTTTTAAGGGCTAAAATTGAAGACAGTCGAGTTAAGTGTCAGGATATACTTAACCAGGTACCGCATGCACCAAATGGTGAGGGAATTGAAAAAACAACACAAATTCCCCCCATCTCACTGCTGCAATTTATACGACCTAGCGATCACAAAACCTCTCCGACCGGCAAAAGACTTCTCTAAGGAAGCAATAACTTAAAACGGATGTGTACCCTTTAGGGCAATTTTTGTGTACAATAGGAAGCTCATGGAATGCAAACTCTTCCTGAAAGACGGCAACCTTTTTTTTAGGACTTCATTTACTCGGATAATATCCAACGTCAACAGTACATCGCGTGATGAGTGCTTTTTTGTTGTGTTGTGTTTCTTCAGCTCGTGTTTCATCGCAAATTGTCCTCAAGGACTTAAATTGTTAAGTCATCGAATTTAGGATTTTGTTTTGCCCCCTCATATCCCCCAAAGGTATATTATATTCCCGTAGTGCGTATAGCATGTCGCGTACATTGATGTTGATTTGCATTTGAACATCTCAATTTGTAATCGTGTCAATAAACTTGTCAAAGGATAACATCGATGTCGAATGGCGGCGCTTTAGTTGGAAGTGGCGAAATTGCTGCTCGTTATCTCACACTATTTGGGAGATAATTCAAACGACGAGCTATAACGCAGTTTGCTATTATTGGGGTAAATTAATTAGTTTTAGTTGCTTTGACAGGTGCCTACGGTTGGTTAGGCGTTTGGCGTTTGTATACGCGTGTATATGCATGATTTGTTAACAAAACCAGTGTCGTGATCAATTAAAATGTGACTGGCGGTGGAAGTTGGATAATTGTCAATTTGTTGTAAATCCTAAAGGAGCGGTGGTGGTTGGCAGGATTTAGAGGGAATTTCTAACTAGCTAATGATACAAATGCAATTTATAGGACTACAACGACTGAGTCGCATAAAACTTTGTCGTTCATCAAGAGTTTGGTTGAGCTTTTCTCTTTGTCATTTGGAAGGTTACTGAAAAGTTCAAAAAGATCTACTTTTGGCCTATTCGACTGATATTTCGGCACAAATCGTGTAACAATTTGATTTTTTTTTTTAACTTTAGGCAACAGTATTAGGCAGAGTTTTCGACATATGAGCAGATTTCAAAAGTAGCGTTTTTGGTGAATCGAATGGAAAATAAATGATGCAGTCATTTCGAAACATCAATTTTACTGCAAGTATGCATTTTGGTCGAAATCGTTAGAGCCGTTTTTTTGTAAACTAAAGAAAACCGAATTTTTCTAAAGTGTCATTTTTCAAAAATCCATTGTACGATAGTTTTGAGAAAAACTGAGTTAACTATCAAATTAGAATTAACTGTATTAGAATTGGAATGCATTTTTGTTGCAGTCGTGTGGACCGTTTTCGAGATATGTAGGTAAGTCCAATTTTCGAAAATATCTACAGGTATTCGATTTTTTAGCGAAAAACTTGGTATGTAGCCACGTTAACCTCACATACTTGAGCTTAAATATCAATTTTGGTTAAAATCGTTGGAGCCGTTTTTAAACTTCCTTCAAAATCGTTATATGGGAGGAACCGTTAATAATAGAATTAACGTGTGGTAAAAAAAGCAGCCCCGAACTGTAAGTCCAATCACTCCAAATCCGATGTTTAAAAGAAAGTCGTCAAGCTATTTAGGCGGTAGACCTCAAGAGCAGACGGACAGACGGACAGTAATGCCAAAATTGATTAAAACCTCGAGTTGTACGAACACAATATCTTTCTCTTACTACGTATACGAGACAAAAAAAGCGGTTCCGACAACTATTTCCAGTTCATCTCAACCCACCCTCGTTACACCAAGCTCAAAGTTAGTTTATGACACAAAGTCGGACCTAGACTGCATTTCTTTTCGATCCCAGCAGCCGTTTCCATGGAAAAACTCGCAAAATGTCGAATATGAACCCCACCATCTCTCCAATAAATTCTCCACCGATTTACACAAACATTTCGTCAGGTGTTCCATTTGTGTAAAAAAGTTCACCACCCCCGAAAAGACTCTCTCATTGTCCTTTCACAAAATCCCCAATTGGGAACTCTCACTAAAGCTCCTTTCAATCACAGCTCATAGGGGATAAACTACTTCAATGCAGATGTCATACAAGTCGGCTCTATTACGTAGCAATACGTCAATCGATAAACCTGCGAAAATCCATCTGAATTAAATTTTCAATCAACATGCCACAGCACGAAATCCGCTTTAGAACTTCAGCCTACGTACGAGTATCGCTTTTTTGACATAATCCCCACATGAATGTCAACAGATCATACACACAGACACACACTCCCAGATTTATCCAAACCAATGTCGCCCGTTGAATCCATGTTTTCATTAGTGGAATTGATAAAAAAAAATAAATATTCTGCTGTCAAAATGACACCCTCGCAAATGATGGAAAGTCATACATGGGTTGGTCATATTTAAAAAACGAAAAATAATGCGAATAATGGAATGAATTACACGAGTTCTCATTTCTGATGCGGTATCTTATAACTAAAACTCATTTCCATCATGATGGATGGTTGACAAGAGAGGTTCACAAGCAGAAAACCCTCATCCGGATGCAGAAAGCATATACACTGTCGGAAAGCCCATCATTAAATGGTTGGAATTATGTGCTCTAAAAATGTTGAATCACATAAAACGGTAGCCAGTTGTACCCTCGAATAAGTATCCAGTGTTTATTTGTCTAAGGCCTGGCGTTCCGGTACGCAGGGCGAGCGGTAGCTACACCAACATAACATTTTATGGGCAGGCCTTGCGCTCGTTATGTTTATGACTTTTTAATATATTATCTACCTATACCTTTCTCTGCGAGGAGTAGGGCTGGGATCTCTGTTATAAGTCTGAGGGTTTGGTGTACCAAAGAAAATAAGACTTTCGGGTTGTATTTTTTAGGAAGAAAATATGAGTACAGGCCTTCAAGCCTTCCCTAGATCAGTGCAGGACTCCCAGTTACATGGACAGTTGAATAGCCTTCGACAACTCGGCGGCATAAAAATCAATCTCTAGCTACATCCACGGCGCGCATATTTTTGTTGCGTTCACAAATTGCCCCCTAAGGACACACTTGCACCGCCTCTATACCTTGCAATTTATTTTCCCAATTATTTTCGACAACAAAACAACACAAAACAAAACAATTTCACTTCCTTCCTGCATGCATATGCATTCTTTTGCCAAGTCACTGTTTCCAATCCTGGATACACTGCTCGTACACCGCCAGAGCACTGCGAACAAAGCATACAAACAATTTTCCAAAATTGTAAACAATTATTCATTGCATTTTCCGTTTCAACGGATTCCGCTTAATTTTTGTACACATGCAGTTGAAATCGACAAAACAGCATCCACAAATATTGGCATCCGGCACTGAAGCGTCCGAACGGTCCGTTATGTACGGTAAATAGGAAAAAGCAGAACAAACAAGAGAGAAAAAAAACGTATCCTTGAATGCTAAACCGAAAATATCCTCTTCATATTCATATCACGTTAACGAACTGCAATTTCTAACATACGTTCGTTGGCTTGATTCCATAGAGAGAGACATACATACCTTGTCCCACAGTGCCGCCATAGATATCCTGCTCGTCCTGCTCCTGATATTTGGCAAAAATTGTTTTCTTATTTTTTTGTTTCATTTGCTGGTTCCCTTTGAACAGTTGTTGGTTCGTTAGCCTTCATTTATTGGCGGTGGCGCCATTTCGGGCGAAATGTCTCTCTCGTGTTGGTATTACAGTTTTGTGCGGCCGTATAAACGAAGTAACCACGGAAGAAGAAATTGTCTGAGGATTGGTATTCGGAGAAAGCCAAACTGTTGAGGGATGCGCGATTTAATTGAATCGGTTCGATCGTGCAATGCGATTGGGGAGTGTTTCGACAGTACCTATACGCAATGTCCTGCAATGGATTGGAAAATATTTTCACAGCTACTGCAGGTTGAGATTGCCTTTGCGGGGCATTTATGCGATTTCTGTGATGCAAATGCCTTTGTGAACATTGATGGATCCATGCATCAGTTTGAGTATTTTCAGTTGCTGTAAAAACGCCTAGTGATGCTTTAGATAAAGGGTTTTCCAATAAGGGGTGTTATTTTGAATAGCCCGCTATTTCGGTAGCTGTCACTTTTGAAGCTGTTACTTTTTGACATTTGACAAGGAGAAACTACGCCATTACTAAAAATGGGACGATGTACGCTCCAACAACGCATTGAAAATATAAAAATTCACTACAAAAATGGTGAAAATTGTGCAGTCACAGTTCGCAAAACTAAAGCAGTTTAGGGTTGTCGTGAAGCACCTTGTCGGACCGCAACACAGAAATTGGTGGAAAAATTCGAGCTGTTGGGACAAGTTAGTGATGTGAAGAATAAAACCCGTGCACGTCGCTTAAGAACAACTGAAAATATGGCTGCTGTAGCCCAAAGTGTTGAAGAAAACCCAGGTTAGTCCATTCCTCGTCGTTCTTTTTGAATTAGGCATTCCACAAACGTGATTAATGATTTTTTATGGCCGGAGTTGGATGGTATTGATCTGGACAACGTTTACTTTCAACAAGACGGCGCTACGTGCCACACAAGCAACGAAACCATTGATCTTTTACGGGAAAAGGTTCCGGACCGTGTTATCTCTCGAAGAGGTGATCACAATTGGCCAACGAGATCTTGTGATTTAACACATTGCGACTTCTTCCTTTGGGGCCACGTGAAAGATAAGGTCTACGCCAACAGTCCAGCGTCGATTCAAGACCTCAAAGATGGAATTCGTGAGTCTATCGAGGACATAGGGCAGCCACTTTGCGATTTTGTTATGGAAAATTTCATGAAAAGGATATGGTCCTGTAAGCGTGGTCGTGGTGGCCATTTAGCTGATCTTTTTTTTCATTATTAACGGCATACCTTCCTCTTTATTATGAAGTAAATATCCGATCATTTATCTTAAAAAATGACATATTTCTTTGAATATCAAAATAACACATCTTTTTGGAAAACCCTTTAGAAGGTTGGTGCAGTGGCAATTTTCTCCCCCGCTGGACATTTTTATTTTTATTACCTCGATGAATTTCTTTAAAGTAATGGATTAGATTTAAATATAGAACCTTCCACGCACAGCTCCACAGCCACAAGCAACTAAGTTTGACTCTGGGATTTCTTGGGGGTCAACTTTCTTATTTGAAATAATAATGGCCCTTAAACAGAGCCCTATGGCATGCCACCTTTAATACTTTGAAGGGGAGTGCAGAGAGGTACCTTTGTAGAAGCAGTTGTAGAGATTAGTGCCCCCTTCTTTCAAGGATCTGAAGTTCAGGACTCTCCGCTCAAACATTATTACTGTCATATGGTGTCGAAAGTTGCTCTTTTTAAATCCCGCTCTATATCGAAGTAAGATACTCATGTAGGGTATTCAATCCTGCTAAACGCGTTGATATCCATTCGCAGTGCCGGACCCAGCCATCGCAAACGGTCAACACACCGTTTTTCGAGCATGGGGTGGTTGTGGTAGTTGTGGCAAAAACAATAGAAGAAGTCGAACTACACTGTAACGAGCCCGTTGCAAATGTACGTAGATGGCTTTGTAGCGCAGGTTTGAAACTCGCCGACCACAAAACGGAAGCAGTACTTATTACGATTAGGAAAGTTCGGGAAACGATAACGATTAGAGTAGGAGCACATGAAGCAGTTTCCCAACCGTTTATTGAGCTTTAAACACCAAATTGAATATGTATGCAAAAAGTCGTCAAAAACTGTTAGCGCGCTTTCAAGGCTGAAGAGTAACATCGGGGGCCCGAAACAAACCAAGAGAATTCTTCTTGCACGAACTGCCAGTTCTATTCTCATGTACGCTATAGAAATATGGTCAAGTCGCCTGTGCGTTTCGAACAGTTTCGAACGATGCCATACTTCATTTACATCATACATTTCGTATCTTCAATTTTACCTATCGATATACTTGCTGAAGAAATGGTTAAATTAAAAAGCGAGCGAGTCCGAAATGGTCGGGTATATAACGACAAAAGAAAATACGAAAGGAGTCTGAGTATGGCAACCTGGCAACAACAATGGAATGAATCGCTAAAGGGAAGATGGACACACAGGCTTATACCAATGATCGACGTATGGATCAAACGAAAACATGGTGAAACAAACTTCTATCTGACCCAGTTCTTGACGGGTCACGGCTGTTATAGAGAATATCTTTTTAAACGCGGACATGAAACCAGCCCAAATTGCCCGAATTGCCAAGATGTTTCTGAAAACGCGTAACACGTGTTTTTTCATTGCCAAAGGTACGAAACCGAGAGGATATCCCTACGGGACCAATTCGGTAAGTGGCCCACTCCCGATAACATCGTAAACTATATTTTAGAATGACGAAAACTGGATGATTGTAAGTAACGTGGCGCTGCGTATACTCAGCGATCTTAGTTCTTAGACGCTTAGAACGCCACCGAAAAGCTAATAGTTCCAACAATTGAGCAACAAGCAACAAGTTTTTACACCGACCCAGGCTAAGTAATGCCTTACGGCGGTTCCGCGGGGGAAACTAATCGGTAGGAATCCGGCACTATCAATGGACTTCGGACCATTGAGTCCATTCGGACTTTGAGTTAAAATATGCAACAAATAGCTATTATCGTAACTATTAAATATGCGCGATAATTTTTGCACTACTATTTTCTCAAATTTCTCATATTTTCTAACTTTACCATTGAAAACTCGAGAGAATTTATATTCATTTATTTGTTAATTTATTTATTTAGTTATTTATTTATTTATTTGCTTATTTGCTTATTTATTTGTTTATTTATTTAATTAATTATTTATTTATTTGTTTATTTGCCAACAAAGTACAAGGCCTTTTCAGATTGTGAATATAACAACAAGAGAATTTCGAACTATTACTTTCTCAAATTTCTTGTTCTATTTACTTACTAGCTGTAACCGCCCGGCTTCGCCCGTGCAAAAGCCTTCGAAACCACCTTTTTTATGACCTGAACCTTTCTCTGCAATCTCCAATTCGGATTTAAATTAGGCCTATCTCTCAATCCCACGCCCCCTGGCCACGGCCTGAACAACACCAAAGAGCCAAACACCCAGGAAATGCGATTTATGGATAAATAAAATTAAATGAAATAGAAACTCATCAAGAGAGCAAAACAAAGACGGTGTAAAAAGTGTCTAAAGCATCGACACACACGAAACACCTCACATTACATTCCTGCAGTGCATCCGCTGTACTGTGTTGTGTGTGTGTGATTGCGCATGGCCAAGCGGGTTGAACAAAGAGGTCTCAAACACAGTATACTCTTCTCTCCTCAGGGAAGAAAAAATAGATACAAATAAAATTGTTCTTTCAAAATCAACTGTCCAGTGACAGTGAGAGCTTTAATAACCCGACATATTTGGGGTTACGATTGCTTTGTCGTGAAGACGACGATGATGGATGAAAATGGATACACACACAATATTTAGTTGATGGGTTACGTGTGTGTACTTTTTTGTGAATATTAAATTTATTTGGTAGGTAGGCTTTCGTGTATATTTGGTTTTTGTTAGATAGTGTTGAATGGCGGAAATTAAAAATGGGAAGTCGGTGGGAATCGGGTTATATGGACACCACAGGGTTTATTAATGCATGAGTGAAATAGGAACTGAGCAAGAGAGCAGACACGTCTTTCCTACATATTTCACATTAGGTATAATTTATAGGGTAAAACACCCAATCATTGGCACCTTAAGAAAACTTGAGTCTTTATGGGTGTGTAAATATAAAAAAAAAAACATTCAAATAACATTAAAGTACATAATTCATTAACATTTATTAAGATTTTTTTTTAATAAAAACATTAACAAAACATAAAATTTCTTAAAAAACATACAGTAAAATAAAGCAAAGTCAATTTTCACCAATTATCGGCACTTCGTTCTATTCATTGGCATTCCTCAGTCCTATTATTGGCTTCTATATATTGTGGTATAACATAATTAAAAAAAAAACAGGCAAGCAGTGTTTCAATTCTCAATTTTCCAATGATGGGCAGTGTATATATTTTACCCTATGTTTTTTTTTTGCTTAGCAAACCAAACACCATACTATCTCTGTCTGTCACAGGTGTAAAATAATGTTAAAAGAGATGTACCCAAATATATTGCGCGTTTAGTATGTTTGATTTGAGAATGAAGTGCATTTCCACTCACCCAGGTGAAAATAGTAGAAATGTTTCAAATTTTGTCTATTTATTTAAAAACCTTTTAAGATATCGAGTAAATGGATATCCTATGTTGTACCTGCATATGTCCTCTTTAAGTTGGCATTTACTATATTTAAATGCCCCCAGTATTTTCGAACGCAAAGCGTTGCAAAGGAAAAAACAAAAGAAAACGAAAAAATAAATTACTCTTGTCCAATTTTCTCTGGGATTTATAGAGATATAGAGTTGAAACAAAGTGGAGATTGTAGGCCTTGGTATCCTCTATAGGCGCGTGAAAAATTCATCAGAATAACTTCAGCAGTTTTTAAGATTTTTGCATTCAAAGACATGCAGTCAAATTCAATATAAGTCGAACAGAACTACACCAATTTTATTTATATGATGCATTTTGGAGTTTAAAAAAAAAACAGTTTACAATTTTTGCGAATATTTATCCAACAGTTTAAATTTCTGCAAATTGAAAATTTAGTAAGATCTCATTCTGTTAAAAGGACATTCTGGAAGCAATTGCTACGGCTTTTATCTATTTTTGGGATGCGGCGTTATTTCGCTCGGCGTTATTTCACGGCCCCATCGCCTTCTTTGCTGACCATAGTTTTGTGAGAAATTTCATGCCCTGTTCAGCATAATCAGTGCTACACTATGTTGCACCAAATACCCCATCAATTGAGGACCTCCCTTTAAACCGATCATGTATCTAAAGCAACATTTCCTGTATGTATAACCCTTAAATTGCAAGAAAAAAAATCAACGTCTACCTTTGTTTTCTTATGGACACCACACACTATCCCATCTGTGTTAATCTCATGCAAATCTGATTACATATGCAACCACACACCTGCAGCACATCATATGCGAGAATAGTGACACATTTAACACTTTCGTATGCTAGATTGGATTACACTATGAATTTCATTACACTCACTGTCGCCGCCGCAATACCAAGGGATTACGTTTTAAATTGAATAATCTCCAAGTGTGTGCACTGTGCATCTGGGGTGGTCGTTAGGCGACCGAGCATTATATCTATACAAGGGGGTGATACAATATGCTCTGCCATAGAAAGCCATTTGTGTAGGTGAATGCCGTATCTATACTCTTTGAAACGCATTGTCTTCCACTCTTGGTGTCATCATGGGTGTCATGGATTTGCGGACCGGTGTTGGAGAAAGTTACTTTTCTTCACATCAAATCGATTTGCATACGAAATTAATGGAATACAACCCGAGGCGGAGCTTACGGTTAGATTGGATATAGATATAAATCTAATTTCACCTGATGGCGGATCCGAGTGTTTTTTCTTACAATCTCTATTTTGATCTAATAAAACTTAGCAAGAATTGTGACCTTTGAAGGACTTATAACCTCTGAATGGGCTCCGAGGGCTCAATATGTGCTCGTTATCTTTAAGAGTTTGAATAACTGAGTGGATTCAGTAAGACATGGTTACCACGGTCCTCGTTTCAATAACAAGATACTACGCACCCGCAAAATTCAAAGTTTACATCATTTCAAACAAGGCCCGCCTAATTCGATTTCGATCCATCTGCCAAGTCGAGACATACGAGCAGCGGTGGCCACTCGAACTCAACCCAATCCATTGATGTTTTTATCCATTTAACATCAATTTTATTCGTTTAACGGTTCATTAATTTCAAACAAATTTGCCAACAGACAATCATATTATAAAAACAACCGTGCACCACCAACCATATATACAGTCAAGCTGAAGAGCATCACTTCAATCTGTTGGCCAAACCCATTCCCGTCATGTACTCACTGTACTGTGCCCGATGGCGATAGGACTCTCTATACTCGTATAGGGCGTTATCCTTCCAAAGGCGTATCCATTGCCAACACACTTTTGGGTAGGTATAAAGTTTCAATATTTTCGTTTCAATTTCGTAACGTAAAAGAAGTTTCGCTGTTACGCCTCGTCGAGCTAATAGCACAACCAACAATATTCAAATAATCGTAAAAATCATCAGTTCATTTAACATCATGTCCTTCAGTCAGTTTGGCCTGAGGATTATCCTCGCTAGCGGTGTGGAACACTGAAAATGAGAAAACAACCAACTTCTTTAGAGGATATCATCATCATGTCGTTGATGGGTTTTTGTTTGCAGGTTCTAATGTCATTTTAAGTGGTGCCACACTGGAGAATGTTTGGCAACAAAGGTTTGACATAATTCACTTTGAATTTTCATCTCTAGACTTATCGGGGTGGGGGTGAGTTTTTTTGGTTGACGATTGGGAACAAAATTGGTCTTTCAATTTGATCTACTTTGGGGTTTTAGGGTTTTCGGTTGTGGAAATGATCGCCAGCAAAGTATGCAAAGATCTATTTTACGAAATGGTTTTCCATTGCATACCCTTGGGGATTGATGTGTAAAAAATGTATATCTACAACCGAGCAACACCGAAGGTATGCAATTTAAATGGCAGAGGGTCAAGTAGAGCTCAATAACACATTTTGGAAAACAAACTACTAACAGCGCTGGACCTCTTTACTATTCTACCTTCGCTTATTTATATAATGCTGATGATGAAATGGCCCAAAGAGGACCTGCTCATCAGTTACCTACCTCGGTGAAAATAAAGTTCCCAGTTGCCACAAACGAATGCAAATAAATTCAAGTGCAATTAAAACATTTACCACATGTGCATAAATTAGCAAAGCTTATTATTTCGATTTTCCGCTACATTTTCTCCATTTAAATTCCATTGAAACACATTCAAGAGGCGAGCTATTTCTGTTTTGCAGACAAATAAACAAAACGGTGCGAAACTTTATCCAACTGAGGGAAGCTATATGCAAACAAACCTACACGATGATGGGTACTTCCATTTGTGCAAGAACAGTCGACATGGAAATCATTTTAAAACAGTTCAGTAGCGGGTAAACGTTTTTCAAAAACAACTCAAACAAATCAGCAGCTTAATGAAATGGAAAAATATAAATGCATCGATGCTGGGCTGGAAATCACAGGATGTTATTTGCAGAGAGCTCTTTGAAACGTTAAAAAAACTGATGTGTAAAAACTGCATCATTCCATTGTGTCAGTAGATGTAAATAGATTTAAACGATTTTACGTAGCTGTCAATTAATATTTTTGAAATATTTTAAACTAAATGAATTCTAATTATATAAGATATATCGAAATCCCAAGAGTTTTCAAAGTACTCCCGTCACTAATTTTTAACGGCGATTTAGAGAAAACAAAATTTTATGAGTGGCAATAATTGTATCGGTTACGCTATTTAAATGGTGACCAAAAAAGAGCTATAGGGAAAAACAAAATTAAGCTAAATAACAACGGCGTGAGTTATCAAATTAATTCTGACTTTAAATTTGAAGGTGCATTCATGTCATTATGTAAGGAATTGGACATCATTTAAGTAAACGCGCCGGCTTTGCTGGCAGTGCTTTAAGCGGTCTGTACAATTTTTGATAACGCCGCTGTTTGTACTCTTCCAAGTGTTAGGCTTGCTAGCGTAGACTTAGGACTTGAAGTAGCAAGCACCAGAGAAAACAGTCGAGTTGTGTCAAGTTGTATGATCGCGGTGGTCAATTTATGAACGATCGGCGGGAGATGACCCAGTCGCCAAATTTCTCCATCACTATTAGGATCGTTGTGCCGGATAGTTGTATGGAATAGAGCGCCGTATTGTTGGAACCATTGCCCGGACACTTCGATGATGTCGAGCTATCGTCACAGAAAGTCGGTTAACTTTGTCTCCTATCTCATTTCGAAAGAAATAAAGTCTAATGATGCCGCCATGTCTTCAACCGCACCAACCAGCCAATTTTTGTGGATGCATTGATGATTTGTTGAACACTTGTAAAACGCCTAACCTTACTGAATATTTTGACAGCTGGATTGGATGTCGTTGGTAATTTTGACAGCTGCTGAAACATATAACAAATTGCTATCTGGTCACCCTTTATGTGGTACTGATGGGAGTTCTTAAATAGTTTCAAATTTAGTCAGGAAATATTTAATTCTGAAGAAAATCGGTTCAATAAAATAATTCACTGGTTAAATTTTAAATTTTCTGTAAGCATCTTCCTTTCCTTGAAGTTCCCAAATAGACCAATTTTGTTGGGGATTTTTTTTTAATATCAATTTAATAGGCCTTTGAAATTCCTTTCTATTATTTGAGAACCTTACTAGTGCCGGCTGCCGACTAAAAACTCGTAGCTAGTCTAAATAGATGCCCAAGTTGTTACCATTCCAATTTGAATAATGAACTTCTAACTATCAGTTGGTTATCATAACTATGAGCAAGCAAGAAAGCAGGGAAAAACCTGAAAAATCTCTCTTCAAAGACGCATTTAAATACACTCAAAAAATATATTTAAAAACGAAATCAAATTCATAGAATTTATACCTTGAAATAATAAAGCACTCAAAGACATCGCAACAAACTTCTTCGAAAAGGGGAGAGAAAATCGCCTCAACCAACACTCGAAAGATAGGCTAAAGAATTCCAAAAAACGCATAAAAAAAACTACCCCAACTGACACTTTTTAAAAAATACAAAAATTAAACCAATTGGCTATATAAGGAGCCCAAAAACTACGCCCTGATGAATTCTGATAAAGGCAACAAAAATCCTCGTCAATCTTTGCCAAAAACGCTTCATGGAACGACCCAAATCACGTCTCAAAAATTGCTTGAAAAATGTCATGAAAAGTGGCACAGAAGTGATTCAAAATTGTGCACCGAAAGGCTTTGTAAAAATACCCCAAAAATCAATTGCTCAGTGGTTACCATGCTGGACTACTAAGCGAGGGGTCTCAAGTTCATTCCCCGGAAAAAGACAAATTACGTCCTAAGGCTCTTCCCACTGCGCCACCACTCACGAACATTTGACCAAGAGAGTTAAACTGTCTCAACTAGCCAATCGGACTTGGCATAACCAGGTAGATCCCCACCAGATGTCTTCAAAAAAGAAACTCACGCAAAAGAACTGCTGTAAAAAGCTAGGCGAACTATTGAATTATTAATTTTTTCAACCCAACTCAATCAAATTTGGTTCGACATTGCCCACCCCAACGCAATCAATCCAAAGCTTTTATGCTTATCACTAGATTCCATTGAATTTAAGCAAGGACACCTGAATGAAATCATTTTCAAAACATTTGTCCAATCCAAGTCGCCTCATTTGGACATTAACTCCTCCACCTCTACTCGCGTAAAATGATCTCATCGCGCTCATCATTATATCGAACCTTTCTCAGTAAATTACTTTCCAATTATCCTTCCGTTTCGTCCTTAACCAAATCGAATTACCAAAAATCCATTAATTATCAAACAATTTTCCATTAGTCCGCTCCATCACCTCCATCACACACTCGAAACACAGCGTTATCGATGACACAGCACAGCAACAGGGATATAAAACAATTTTCATCTTCGACATAAAGATTCCGTATCCAGATCCAGTTTGGGTGCGAGAAAAACATCTAGCTACATCCCGACTCTGCTGTTGGGAGCGGAAAACTATTATTTCACCGTTTTCCTGGGCGTTGTTCTGGAATCCGTTTACCGCCACACAAAACAACAGACAGCGAACTACACTCTCCACTTCCACTTCCCTCTGTTATTTTATTACTATACTTCGAGTACTTTATATCAATGTAGAGGAACGGGGGGGGAAAAAAGGGTTTGAGTGAAAGTTTGGTTGTCGCCAGGCTCCATCATGCCATGTGGGTAATGTGGAAAGTTTTGTGGAAACTTTTTCATTATTAAATTCACTGTGAATCACGTCGAAATGAGTGAGAGCATTTCAATGGCAGCCGTCAGACCGAATGTTGTATAGCATTTTGATGACCAGAGATTTGTTTTGTAATTGGCAAAAGTTTGTCTCATCCTTTGCTAATGTGTATACTATTATAATGGGGATGGTATGGTCACTGGTGAAATTAAATAATTGGCCGTGTGTAATTGGCCCAAAAAGCGGGTAATAACTTTTCTGATTTGTTTGTCATAGTTAATTGGATGAGCCGCTTCTATTGACAATTTCTGAGCGAGAGCTATAACAATAACCGATAAATTGGGGAGTTATTGTAAATGGACATAATCTATTAAGTTGTTGGGCACAAAAATATTTTTATTACTGAACCAGCTAGAGCCAGCACTCCCAGTAGTCTCTTCTCTTCTCTTCTCTTCTTCACAACATATAACAAAACTGTAGGTAGAGTAAAAAATGCCTGACCGCGCATCACGCAGAAACTACTGGACGGATTTTGATGAAACTTGGCATAGTGATTGCTTATGTTCTGGGTCGGGACTTAGGATACTTTTTAACCCGAAATATAACTTGGTTTTTACAAAATAGTCAACAAAACCGGATATATGTAAGGAAAATTCTGTTTTTATGAGCGCGCTCTAACGTGATCATAATGTTGTACACTTCAATCGGAAGTTATCTCTTTTCACGAAAAACGAGGAATACGCCTTAATATCAGCTCTTTCAGACCGTCAATTTGGATTCAGAAAATCGCGATCTACTGTTGATGCCATCAGGGCAGTTGTCGATATCGCAAAAGAGGCTATCGAAGGAGAAAGATGGCTATATGGCACAAAGTAGTACTGCGCAGTAGTAACATTAGACGTTAAAAACGCGTTTAACTTGGCGAACTGCTCGTTCATTAGAAGATCACTCGCTCGAATGGATACACCGTATTACTTGCTGCGTATATTGATGAGCTATTTGAGCAACAGGAAGTTGAGATACCATACAGATGAAGGGTTAAAATACTACAACGTCATTGCAGGAGTTCCACAGGGATCAGTCTTGGGGCCGTTACTGTGGAACATCATGTACGATGGAGTCCTACGATTAGCGTTGCCTGGGGGTAACGGTATCTGGTTTCGCCGATGACATTGCCGTCGTTACAGTTGCTAAGCAGATTCGTGCAGTTGAATCAGCTACAAACGAAGCAATTGTACGAATAAAAGATTGGCTAGCAGTCGCCGGACTGGAACTAGCCGATCATAAAACAGAAGCGGTCCTCATAACCAGCCGAAAAACTGTAGAGTTTGCCAACTTTTAGGTTGGTAATCAAACAATCAGGTCTTAATCAGCGGTTAAATACCTTGGAGTTATGCTGGACAACCAACTCCAGTTCAAAACACACGTAGACTACTTAACCAGGAAATCATCGCAAATGCAGGGAGCCCCCTCGCGCATACTGCCTAATATCGGTTAAGGTTACTACTCTCCAGAGTTATCACGTCAGTTCTGTTATATGCGGCCCCAGTCTGGGCGCAGGCATTAAGGACCAAGGAAACAAAAAGAAGGCTATCATCAACATACAGACTCTGCGCGCTACGAACAATCAGCAGCTTTCAAACCATCTCAGACGAGGCTGCCTTTGTTATAGCTGGAATGGTCCCCATCGACATCCTTGCAGATGAGATGTTGAGAGTGTACAATAGAAGATCCTTAAACCAAACCGACGCCAATGGTATAAAGATGATCAAAACTGAGGAAAAGACAGCGTCAGCAGCTATGTGGCAAACTCGTTGGGACAATACAACGAAAGGCAGATGGACATACAAGCTAATACCGACAATTCAAAACTGGATAAGTCGTAAGCATGGAGACTGCAACTACAATCTTACGCAGTTCCTGTCTGGTCACGGTGGCTACCGCAAATATCTCCACCGTTTTGGACATGACCGCTCTTCATCTTGCCCCGAATGCCCAAATGAAGATGAAGATACGGAGCATGCAGTGTTTTATTGCACACGCTTCACGGCATGGAGAATCAATCTGCCCAGTCCATCGCTAGTCATCAACCACATGCTGCAGTCGGAAGTGAATTGGACGGCAATAAGCGAATATATAATAGCTCTACAAAATGAGCTGCGGAGAATAGAAAAGGTAAGGAAAGCAGCAGAAGCAGCAGAGGCAGCAGAAGCTTCGGCAGCAGGTGACATAACACGAATAGCTTGAATGCTAACCAGCCCCGCGAAGTAATACCTAACGGCAGTCCCGCGGGGAGAGTGGTAGAAGTGTACATGGGTGTGGTTTAGTACGTAAGGCGCGAGGCACTGGAGAAACATATCCCGCGAATCGTGCATGCTAGTAGCACGGGCAACTAGTATCTTTCGAAGATTACACATCCTTTGGACGCAACCAAAAAAAAAAAAAAACCCCTTAATATCAACAAGGAGTATTACAGGCATGGTTCATGTTACAAATACATTTTTATTGGAACTTTTTAGGGTTTCCATGTCTTGAACTAGTTTAATTTCAAAATTTTTGTAACCCAAAATAGGAAACAAAAATGTAGCCCAATCGCAACAATTGTTTTTTTACAATTTCAGTAAGAATTTATACTTATTTTAACATTAACAGAAAATACAAAATGCTTAAATAAAAAAATACAATATATGAAAAAATATTTAAGTGTGCAATCATTGAAAAAAAAATTAGTTACGAATTGTAGAATTTTCGTTAGAAGAGAAAAGCGCTGTAGAAATATTGTCGCATTAAATAAAGAAATATTCAGATATAAATTCCAATTTAGGAAAAATATAGCGCAATTTCTGATTAAATTCCCAATCTGGCAAGTCTGGAACTCTGCACAGGATGCAGTACCTACCGGAAAAAAAATCTGTTTCCTGTGGCTTATATATAAGCACATCTCATACCAGTTCAAGTGCACTCCACTTCTCAAAAGATGATCTCATTAAGCAAAACACTCGTAAAAATTCAACAAAATACAACAAAAAGTTGGATTATGCTCTTAGTTACTTTAATCAGATGGCTTAGCTCGTAATTCTCACTTGGCCATTACTTGCCATTTTAACTCGTTGGAAACAAACTCGGGGAAAACAAAGAGAAAACAACGGAAACATCACTGATTAAATTTTAAATGAGCAAAGTGTTAAAATTAATTAAAAATGCTCATTGGTATTATTTTTTTCGTATTCTATGTCGTCCATCTCGCATCTCCCTACACCACCAGCAGAACAAAGAAGCGAACATGAACTACGTAACGAGATGCCTGTTGAGAGGTGAGTGAAAGGGATTAAAATTACGAATTTAATCCAACGAATTCGTTATTTTTCTGCTACATATGTCGGATACCTGAGGTTTAAGTTGTTTAAACTTTGGTCACCTCCGGCTAAAGATGGACTAGTAGGTGATTTTTCTCCTTCTATTGATTTTAGGAAAAAAAATTAATCAAATTGAAAGGAACTCTCTTCGATTTGTAATCAAAGTAGGTACTCAAATCCACCCCTGACCTTCAAAACGAAACGATGTTATTTGCAAAATTACAACCATTCCTGTCAAGTTCACTGAGGATTTCAAGTGCGTGGGTAACTCGCATATTTACCTTGATTTTCGAGTGGCCCAAGTGATGATGGTGGTGACACTTGAGACTTCCAATATTATTTACCAGCATCATCGGTGCGTCCCGATCCACTTGAAAAAGCAATTAACATCGAAATCATGAAGCTAACTTTGCTGAGGCTTTGTCAATGTCGACAATGGATGAGCCCTGGCTGGTATATACTCTAACCGGTGACAATATCATTTTGATGCTGGATGCGTGAGTGTCTGTATTTGCTGGCAAGGCTCTTATAACCTCAAGTGGACGTGTTCCGTTGCAGATTTGCAATAAAATTGGCATGCGAACTTGTCAAGGGCTCCAGCAAAAAAAAAAATCCCTTTATGCAGAATTTCAATTGGAGGACTTTGCATGGATCAAGGTTGCGGTGGGAGGATGAGGGTTTTTTTCTTTACAAAAAAAAAAATGATATCTTCTGCAACTGGTTTCTGTTTGACTTTGAGGATTAGTTTCTGATTGCCTGGTTTTAACCGTTTTTAAGTACCTCATGACTCAGTTTAGTCTTGTTAGATTTTGATATTGAGAACGCTTATTGTGGGCTTCAAATATTTAAGAAAGTATTCGCACTCAAAGGTTTCCCTTTTGTATTTTTGAATAGATTAAGAATGACCCATTGAGTCAGAAAAGCAATACAACCAATTTTTGTCCAAAAAAACGCTCCCAAAAAGTGGGCGTGGCAATAAACTACATAGCTTCAATGGGTCTTAAAATAATGTCATACGTCTTTTATTGAAATCTGTCCATTACAGTTTTGACTTCAATCGGTAACAGACATCAAACATCCTGGCTGGCTCTTGTGACAGTTAGACCATCAGTTAAGTCCATTCTACACATACAAGACCCACGTCCTTGCCCATCCATTACCCAAATACAAAGAATCACATTTTTGTTGAACCAATTTTTGTGATTCGCTCATGAAACGTCAATTTACCATCCTTCCAAACCCAACAATATTGACAATTAAATACATTTCGTTATCCTTATATCTATCAAGTTGCAAATCTGCAAAAATATCTCCTCCAACCAACATCCTGTACAAATTAATAAACATGAAAAGATATCATGCCAATTAGCGTTCAATCCGAAAATTCTCATGAATATCCCGTTTATGTCATTTTTTGTGTGCTTCCCTTTTCACATATACATGTTTCTTACGCTAACGAACTGCAATTTATTATACATCCACCCAAAACTGGGCTCGCATCCATGGCAATTTGTGGACCAGAATGGCAAGCAGTGAGATAGAGATACAAAAAAGAATCAACGTATATATCTATATTCTGTTGAGTCAGCTGAAAATTGTCAAATTTCCAAGGGGGGTTGTCTTTTGTTTTTCAATCGGTTCGTTACTTCTTTTATATGATGGCGCCAATATTATAAGAATATGTCTGCTTCGCTATGTACGTGTACAGGCTGTGCTGAAAGAGTGTATCCAGCGAGTTTTTGGGAGGTAATCCGGAAGGGATGTAAACACAAAAAGTTCGATATTTATTTTAACGAGATTATTTATTTTTTTTTTGGGGTTCAACCGAGAAATTCATCGTTCTGTAGAACATCACTCTAAAAGATTCGTATAGAACTCGCGTGTATACAGAAACAGGCGAGTTTTCTAGGAGGGAGAAATATAAACACAACAAGTTGGATATTTTTTTTTAAAGAAAATATATTTTTTTTGGGGGTTCAACCGTGATAAACATCGTTCAGAAGAACATCAGAAATTGGCGGAACAGTGGAAAATACATTAAAGTCTAAATTGGTGTTTTTTTCTGAGGGTTGAATCTGAGATTGTATACTCAGTAGTCCAGCGACGGAAAAAATCATACAATTCGTTCGATATCATCGCTACTGAACTCCCACTTTCACCTCACACTGTACCTCGCAAGTATGGCTATGCTTGCTTTCTGTATAGACACCATTTCCCATGTGTGTGTGGCGCTAAGAGTGGGGCTACATTTCGTTGAGCTGGTTACGCAAAACAATTCCTAATCCGATGTTGTTGGCCGGTCTTTCTATTTTTTCCACCCCTCTTTCGACACCTCTAGCAGTCCTAAGTCCTTTGATAAAACTGCAATAAACTACTTCCCCTGAATACTGTTTTTGGCAAAAGGGAGCGCTTTACAGAAAATAAGGCACGTTCCGCTTGAAACCAAATGCGAGGAAAAACAAAAGGATATTCGACTTTACGTGAGATATTACTTCCCAATCGTACAAAGGATACAAGGCCACCACTTTTTTTACCGGATACATTTTGTTCGCTTTTCGTATTACAAAGTTTTTGGCGGGTAACTATACATCCTTTGCGGAGTGATGCTTGTTACGTAGTCAATTTGCGGACTTTGAACAGTCCTTTGAGGTGGGGTTTTTTTTTTAAAGTTGCTTAATGAGGAATTTAGCTCAAGATAGAGCAATCACAGCGCAGACCGAAAATTCAAACTCCTATTTAACTAAATTCAAACCAAATAAATGCGAACTGCCAAGGGAATTGCTCTCATTTAATTAGAATTCCTCGAGCAGCGCACTTGCTCAGTGAATCCCTTTTCCAGATACAAGTATAACACATTCCATATGATCCGAAACGGAAATGTATGTTTCTATTCGCTGGGTTGTGGCTGGCAAAATTTCTTAATTACTCTAACAAGCTTTTTCGGTTAAGCGAAGATAATACTCTTGAGAGCTTTAGCCACAGTTGTTGTCCTCGGGGAGTTTGCCAGAATTTCATACCAGCAATCTTTACAATCTTGCAGAATAGTTTTCTTTGAAAATTTAAATGAATGATATTAGTTTTCATATTTTCCTTGACTAAGGCATGTGCAATAAATTCCTTTGGGGAAAAATAAAAAACAAAATGATTGGAGATACAGTAAAACCCGGATAAGTACTTCTCGCTTAAGTGCCTCACCCGCATAAGTACCTTTTTTGAGAACCAACATTTTGAGCACTTGAGGCGGGTTTTTGTTATAACTGCCTAACCCGCATAAGTGCCTATCAAAACGGGAATTTAAGGTGAGGCATTTATCCGGGTTTTACGTATCAACAGTTTTCCTATATCGCCAACAATCCTTTTAAGTTGGTCCAGTCTTTGGCCAATTGCATTTTTGGAGGAGCTACCTCGAAATTACACGAGCGCCGTCAGATGACAGACCAGGACAGTTAATCAAAAGTCTCTCCGATGTCATCGGGCATCCATTGTTATTACAACATGCCCACGATGCTCAAATCCTGTTTGTGTATTTACAGGATTTTTTCAAAAAAAACCTCACACGATGGGCGATTCATTCCGCAGACCGTTTCGTATTGAGCGCCGACCTCGTAACAATTTTATGCGAGCCATTGCAATCTGAAAATGAATACCCGTCCCGCAGTGCGTTCGAAAACCATAAGCAAAATCACAGAGCTCAATGCGAGCCTCAACCCCCTTCCATCTCAATTCGGCAAAATAAGCCCTTTGGTAATTTCCCGCTTCTCTCTGCTGCATGTACGATTGTCATTGCCATCGCCGATGAATAAACATTTCCATGGGTCAACATTTTAATCCGTTCTTGCACGATGATTGTTGTTTCATTGCCGTTATTATCCTTCGCGTATATACACAGACACATATCCAGATATTTATATTCACTGTCTGTCTGCCGCGCAACATAATCTCTTGTGGATCGACTTTAGTTTTACATATTTCAGCAGATTGGCCTTGCTGGTGGTCGTCCTTCAGCGCATAGCGCCCCCAACACTGCCCGCTGATGTCCTCGCCTGCACAGTTGTTCACAGCTGCATGAGTCTTGTATTTTTCGGCTGCATAATTAACTATACCGCAACTGCTGGTGCTGGACTAGGACTATGCCAGTGCCAGTGGCAGTGGTGGTGGTGGTGTGGTGGTGGTGGTTCCTCCATTCTGTATCTATTTAGATTGGTTACATTGCAATGGTAGAAATATGTACACGAGAGAATGAGAGTGGAAGTTGCAACTGCAGCAGTGAATTAGAAATTCATTGACACTGCCACTGTATGCGGAGGGTTTGATGAGATTTAGTTAGTCATTTAGCCTTTGAAAACGCAATTTGGTCACGGAGGGGGACCAACCACCATCCACCATTCAGATGCACAGCCGCTTGGTGATTTTGTATTAGCTTCCGGTTTTTGTTTGCTTGATTATTATGCGCAAGGATAAATTTTGGACTTTATTTGGAGAGTTTACAGTCCGGAGAACAGAGCTCGGGCGGTGGTTGATGAGCTCACAGCTAAACCCCAAGGTCGGCGAATCGTTTGAGGGGATTGATTTGAATTGTTTTTGTTTGGCTATATCAACGCAAAGCTGGCACAGTTCTGCCCACATTCAGGCGGTTTTGGTGCGTCTTTCGGTTTAGTTTTTGAATGAATGTGCTGCCAGATGATGATATCTGTCGGTAGTAGATCCAGAAAACAAGCCAAAAACTAAAAAAAAAGAGTCGGAAAACAATACAAGAAACGCGTAAGAAACCGAACTAAAAGTGCCTAAAAAAATATTTTGAAAAACACGCCGAAAATTGAGCTAACGCTTTAAAAATCGTAATAAAAAATGCACCAAAAAGCTCTTTAAAAACTTGGAAAATTCTTTGAAAAAAACGTCAACAAATTTCCAAAAAATCGTTGCAAAAACTTTAAAAAACTAAAAATTGTGCCAAATCTCTTCAAAAACACGTGCTGAGAACTCATTAAAAACAAACATTGAAAAAGACGCATAAGTAAAAGGTACAAAAACGCCTCCTTATACATTCCAAAAATCTAAGAAGAACGCCCTAAAACGAAAAACAACTCTTTAAAAATGCGTTTGAATAATGCATTAAAAACGAGTTGGAAAACACTGCAAAAATGTATTATGAACCCCCTTGACATTCTCATGAGAACTTCGCCAAAAAATGCCCCAAAAAAAACGTTCCCAAAACGTACTTAACGGAATTAAGGAAAACAAAACCGCATTAAAAACGCATCAAAAAACGGGTATAAAAAATCGTCAAAAATGCATTGAAAACGCCCCCGAAAAACTCCAATAAACTTAAAAAACGGCCCAAGTAACACGCCCAAAAAAAAATTCCAGAAACTGACAAACGGATTGAAAATTGGATCAAAAAAGCTTTCAAACGCGTTGGAAAATGGTCAAAAAATAGTCAAAAAGGTACGTCAGAAATGTCCTGAAAAACGCTCAAAAATCCTTCTAAAAACTGCTCTTGATTTCGATTAAAAAATACCCCAAAAACGCTTTAAAAACTCTCAAAAATGCATTAGAAACGCCCCGAAAAACTCATAATAAACTTTCAAAACGGTCCAAGGAACACGCCCAAAAAATGTAACAAAAAGTAACAAGAAAATTGAATCAAAAAAGCCTAAAAACGAGTCAAAAAGCGCTCGAAAACCGGTAAAAACGGTCCAAGGAAACTTAAAAAAACTAGTCGAAAAAGACACGTCAGAAATGTCCCGAAAAACGCGTAAAATTCTTTAAAAACTCACTCTTTAAAAACTCACCAAAAATAATATTAAAAAATACAACACAAACGAGTCGAAAAACCCGCAAAAAAGGAAATAGAAACTCTAAAAAACTCTCAATAATCTTGTCAAAAAACGCAAAAAAAAAATGTTTCGAAAAACCGACTTAAAGGACTAATAACAATCACATTTTTAAAAAAAAATCAAATAATTCAAAAAACGATAAAAAAAACTCTCTAAACAAATCGTCGAAACAGAAGTGTTAAAAACGCATCGAAAAACTAGTAAGAACCGTCGAAAAACGCAACAAAAATACAGCCGAAAATTCATAAAAAAATCAACTTCAATAAAAGCGTCGAAAACTCATCAAAAATTGTGTTAAAAAATCGGAAATGCGTTAAGAAATTCGATAAAAAATGACATCAAAAAGTGACAGAAACGCACCATAACGTGGTCAAAAATAGTAAACCAAGACCTCCTCGATAAACCGCTCAAAATTACCCAAAAATGTGTGGAATAAAATTGAACACACTTCTTACAAATGCTTGCGAAACGGCACAAAAACGAGTCCTTTTTATTGAACGCACACTTTACCTGTACCATAAGTTTGTTGCCTTCCATAGGTATAACTGGGGAGCTTAGCTGTTTCTATTCGATCAGTACCATTTCAATACAATTAAAACTCCGATTTTAACACAGTCCAACAAATTATTTATTTTCCAACCCCGTACCTCGTGGTTTTTTCAAATAGAAAAAAATCCCAAACTCGACTTCCTCGAATTTGCTCATTTATTTTCGCCTTGCGGTTGCCGAGCAATGAACGAAAAAAAAAATCTCCAAAGTGCCTGCCATAACCAAGTGGCAACCGCAACGTTTCCCATATCCTTGGGCATAATATCAAAGCCATAATATCAAAAGGATGTCACATCACTCTTTTGTTTGAATAAATATTACACGAGAAGACAATATTTGATTTCATAGAAAAATATATCACTCCTGTGTGGAAGGATATATGTACCAAGCGTGGAATAGGTTTTTTTTTTCTTTTCATTTTTTTGCCTTGACTTGACATATCGGTCGCATGTCAGGAGTATGGTGGGGAGCTCCTGTATGGTATATGCCGCTCCCAAGCAGCATCAACATTCTTGGTTGATTAAATATGTAAATGTTTTCGCAAGAATGGTGTAGCTATGTCTATGTCTAACAATGGATTTAAATGTATATATATGTGCATGTTAAAAGGTTCCATCGTAAATAATAAATAAACAGGGATATATGCTGATGCTGATGCCGAACAAGGGACAAGATTTCCATCGGCTTCGGTTGTTATCCATCATAGCTTCAGCC
This sequence comes from Cheilosia pagana, assembly GCA_936431705.1. Classification (NCBI taxonomy): domain Eukaryota; kingdom Metazoa; phylum Arthropoda; class Insecta; order Diptera; family Syrphidae; genus Cheilosia; species Cheilosia pagana. Next base: position 7,323,801 of record OW386169.1, read on the forward strand.
GAGTAGATGGAACATGAAATACAACCTAACTATATGTAAATAATAAAATGAAATGCAAAAAAGGTCGGTTCTGACTTATGGCAGTCCATGCGTGATATCCACCAGAAATAGGCTTTGTCGGTGGGTATACATGCGGAACTGGCAGGCTCGTGTCCAAAGGAATTTCCAAATACCTGTCTATAGGTATTTCCCTCTGGCAGTGATTTGATTTGCTTGTTTTTCAGTGAAATGAAAATGCGTAAGCGATTTAGAGCAACTCAGAAGAACGTCCAGTCATCGACCAGAGTTAGAGGTAGGTCCACGCCTTCTCATGTTGCAAAATGTATGAAGACCGCCGAGTCTCTTAATTAACACTTAACCAATGCAGAAGCCACTTCTCAACCACAGCCATCCAGCCGATCCCCATAGTGTTAAATAGAGTTTTTTTGTGCATTTTTTAAGCAACAACATGAAAGCAATTTCATGAAAATCCAAAACAGTTGTGCTATCTCTGCTGGATGCCCAGTGCCCACAGCAAATGGTGGCAATCCCGCTGTCAATGGCATACGAAACGATAGTGGCTCTGCTTTTAATTGGGTCATTAAGGTGGGAAAATGGCGATTCCATATCAGCGGTTGGGGATCCTTGGCTCGGCGCAAAATCGAATTCAACTTTGTATATAGATAAAAGCAATTTAAAGGTATCCAACGGTGAGAGTGTAAGCTCTGTCTAGAGAGTAAAGGATATTACCTTAGCGATTTGAAACAAAAGCGCGCAATAATTTCGCCTCAAGAGTACTCAACTGGATGTGGATTTGTATGGGGGATGGTAGGTGGCTGGGGTTGCATTGTTTATGCTGCCATTTCAAGAAAGAAATGGAATACAATTGTTTGGCTGTTTGTGCAACAAAGAACGTGAGACGCTTCGTTAAATAGACGTAGACGGCTACCTTTGTGCGGGTGCAAATCTGCACTTGAAGTCTGTCTTGTTGTAGGTGTGTGTAGACAATACGTACTTAATAAAAGGACGCCATTTAGAATTGCAGATTTTGACGCCTCCGGACTTGCAATTTGTAATTTATATAGGTGTATGACTTTTGGATTGTGTTAACGTGCATCCGATTGGGTTTGACATTTAAGAAGAGAATATCCTAATTGGAACACGGAAGACAGGAGGTTAAGCATTGTCTGTTGCGGGTGTACACTGTTACATTGTTCATTGGCGGAAAGACTCACTGAGCCGTACATATTTCGAAATGAAGTTGACTTTAGCAGTCAGTAGTCTGTCACTGGGTTGGTGTGTTTATGATCCGTTTTGAGATCGTCAACTGGTAAAGTAGAAGCTTTGAGTTGACATTTATTATTATCCGGTAATTGAACCTGGGAATGGTGGTCAGTTCGGCACACGTCCCACTGAACTATTGGGCCGATCAACTACCACTAACCTCGTCGAATTCGTGTCCTCTGCACTCTTATCCTTAGAAAGTGGTAGAAGAAGTCGATGTCGTTACAACTGACTTTAGTAAGGCTTTTGATAAAATATCCCATAAAATAATCATTTTCAAATTGTTTGTTTGAACCCATTTTGATAAAATGGATTTCTTCTTACTTGCAAAATCGGTTTTATATAGTGTTCGCTTTAGGTCCGTCCTATCGACCCCCTTGGCTACCTCAGGCGTTCCTAAAGGCAGTCATCTAGGTCCACTTCTCTTCATCCTAACCATTAACTTTCTCTTTCTCTCTATGCTGACGATGCCAAATTTTTCAAACCCATTTCCTCACAACATGACTCTAGACTCCTTCAAATTGATTTAGATAATTTTCCATCTGGTGTCTTGAGAACTGTTTGGAGCTCCATGTCACCAAATGCCAATCTATTACATTCTCACGGAAGTGCAAAAAGTCTCCTCCTCGAACTTACCATCTCCACGGTCGACCTATATCCATCGTTAATTCTATTCCCGATCCTTTCATATTGTGCGACAGGCAACTTAATTTCCATTCGCATTTTGATGAGATAATCCTTAAAGCAAACTCATTACTTGGCTTCGTTAAAAGATGGTCCAAAGAATTCTCTAAACCGTACGTGACTAGATCCTTGTATATCACTTTTGTACGCCCACTGCTCGAGTACGCTAGCCAAGCGTGGTCTGGTCTCCCTTTCAACGAGTTCATATATCCAGAATCGAGAGTATCCAACGTCGTTTTCGTCGTTTTGCTCTTCGGGGTCAATCCTGTAATGGTTATGTTAATTCAAACTTCAACCGCAGCACTTCCTTAAATTGGATCTCCTTTTAATTTTAAGCCACTATCAGAGATTGTATTAAGCAAAATTAATGAAGGTTTTGCCCACACCAAAATTCGATTTCGATACAACTTTAAAAACAACTCCTGAACAATACCTTACACTCAGCTCTTAGCTAAATAATTGAGCAAGTGTATTTATAGGTATTCAAAATGAGGCGACATAAAATGAAAAGGGGCGGCCAAGGTGATACAGGGGTTTTTGAATTCCTTTAAAAAATGTTTTTTTTTAAGTCCCAATCGGCTTCTTGCCTTACTCACAATGGAATCCAAATGGTGGTCAAAGTTGAGCTTCTTGTCAAGGACACTTTCAATGACTTTCAATGAAATATATCGGTACAGTTGGTTTTTGACGCCTTGTGAAGGACATTCATTCACATTTCTTCAGATTAAGCTGCATATATTTCTCCTTTCACCATTTCTGCATGCGGTCAATCTCATTCTGTTGAATAATAAAACCTTGAGATCGTAACAAAAAGACATAAACAAAAGGAGCAGGAGTGGACCAAATGCATTGGTTGGTTGGTTTAGGTGGTTCCTATTTCCCCCAAGTAGCGCTTTAGCTCCGTTTTGAAACTACAGCTAGTAGGACCTGGAGATAAAAAAGATGACATATGTAATGGTAGCTAAAAACCAGCCTGAGGAGTTGAGAAATTTGATGGCCGATAGGTCGTCAAAGAAAGGACTACCCAGGGCACTGCATCTGGTTTTAGCTAAAGTCGGACATTCACAGAGAAGATGGAAAACTGGTTCACTCTTGTTAGTGTCAGCGCAGCTACAAGGGGTGTTTTGGGGCATGCCTACCTTGGCTGCGTGAGTTCCTAGAGTCCAGTGGCCCGTACTAATTGCAGTAAGTCTAGCGGCATCTGCACGCGTTCTGGAAAGGAGGTTATTTGTTCTGGCTACGTCGAATGTTGGCCAAATCTTGCTTGAAATGACACAGTTTGTGAGATTCACCCATCTAGTCACGGCCACTGCAATGTAGTGAAGGAGGATTTCTCTCCCTGAGGAGAAAAAAACTTCCCTCGCATGAGATAAGCTCAGAGCAGAGCCACGTCTGGCAAGTTCATCGGCTTTCTCATTCCCCTCTATTTTCCTATGGCCGGGAACCCAGACGAAAGTGATTTCAAACCGATGACCTGCCCTGGCCAGATTCTCTCTGCAGTCCACAATAAGTTTAGATGAAGACCTGGCCGACTTCAAGGCCTTAATCGCGGCATGACTATCAACGAAGATGCCTATTTTTTTATCGGGTGTCTACACGCCTCCCCAATAGCCAGAACTTCTGCCTGAAAGACGATGGCTGTATTGGGTAGGCGAAAAGACTTGGAAACATCTAGTACGGAAGAGAAAACGCCCGCCCCCACTCCAGAGCTCATTTTGCAACCATCTGCGAAAATGGGACCCTTGCATAGATAACGATTTTTTTTGACAAGGAATCATTTAGTTTTATAAGTTACTGGGTTAGTCAGCAAAAACTACCACAACTTTCTAGTTATCGTAGCTGAAATTTAAGCCAACTTATAAGCCCTCCTTATTCACAATTGGAACTCTAAACTGCCCCTTCGTCAATCAAAGCTATGAAAGCCATTTCATTCCTTAAAAGGGTCCTAAACTTGAAGCTTAGAAAGATCCGGTGTACCTTAAATACAACTTGCTCTACTCATATTCAAAGATGTATGGGGGTCGATAAGACGTTGGAGACGCATCCCATCAATAGGTGCGGTGATATAGAATATTCCTCAGTGGCTTAACATTTTTTTGATGATTATTTGCGTAAACACTCAACAATGTTGTCCCTTAAAAATTCAATAAAGTCTGATGGTAACCCTAGAGCGATGATCTTTCGGTGGGAGTATAAAAGATCATAGAGATCCCTACCCTCCTCGAAAAGCGTTGCTTTCTATATATTTCAAGCGATAGGCTCTGCATAAAAATGTCATAATGTTATTACGAACTGACAAGCCCTCCCCATTCCCACCTCGCCATTCTACTTACTACTTGCCAACTTACCCAAACTTTGTCTGTATAAAAATTAAACACGCTCTAATGACAAAGCAAGGACAAAATTCCAATTTCAGTTGATCTGCCTCTTTTCTGGCCAAATACGCTCGCCGTTTATAATTCCCGGAAATTTATTTACATGCCTGCTATCTGAAATTTGCACAGCCCAACCTACTTACAGACAAACCTGGTCGGTAGTGCGCTGCATGAAGGCCGCCATTATTCCCTCTTAAAGTCGCACAATCAATTTATATTCCTCGGTTTACACAATTCCTTCCCCATGTACTCGTTTCGCGTACTAAACACTTGAGCAAATAGTCATTTCTCTTCTAGTTATCTAAATGCGGCCAGGCGACTATTTTCCCCACTATATATAGAAAAGACGACGAAGAACAGGAACAGCAACAAAAAAAAATCTATTACGCACGAATAAACAACTATACCAAGCGAAAGCGGCAGCAGGAAGAATAATTAACCAAAAACTTATTCATCACCACCACCATTACCATCGGTCTTACCGCCAAGCAGCACCGAGCAACGTCAGGCTCATTTGCCACTCGCTTTCTTTCGCAATTCGCACACGGGCCACATTGTTTAGTCGTACTGGGTATAGTTGCTGCAGTAACGATAAGGACTCCATTGGTATATGTGTGTATTTATGCAATATCCTTTCTATATGTGCATGCTTTTCTTAGATTGTATGTCGCCGCGCCGCGCGTTTGGTGCTTTATCAAAGTCATGAATAATTTATTTCGTTAACGCGCATCTCCACGAAAGCAGGCTTCCCCCTCTGCTGTTTAAAATTCTTGAGCATAAAATCTGAGAAAGCCGTAAGTATAAACGCTTGCATGCCATGCAACTGTTTATCCTTGTTTTCTGTGTTCAACTGGTCGAACCAAAGTGTTAGTTTACAAAAAGTACACACAGAAAGGATCCCGATTCCCGACGAGCCGGCTAGAAGAAGCGAAAAATGTTGAGCAAATAATTACACGCACAAGGCGACGAGCGACGGCGAAGGCGATGTATATGCAAAACCATAACAAAGAGTTGTGCAAAGATTGGAAATTAACGAGCGGAAGGAACTCATTGGGCGAAAAGGATGTGGGGGGGACAGACTGTTCTAGTTTTGTCTGCGAAGGCAAAAATTAATTGTTTTTTCATGTGTGGTTAAGGAAGGAAGAACAAATACTGGTTACTGGTTAACTGGGTGGATTTCGGTTATTAAACGCAGTCGAGCTGAAAGCGAATAAAATTAAATTTCAGTTGAGAATGTTAACTTTAACTAGGTACCTACTCGCACTCGTGTATTTGAATGGAGAACTTGTATCAGAACTTGTATCAGTTGAGTTAATTTGATTTGAGTGCGTAAAAAGTTGAAATCACTGCTAATAAGAAAAGGGTTTAGAGGTTGCTTTTGGTTTGAACTTTCTTGGAATCCTCAATGTTCAGGCGAGTGGAATGAAGTGGCTAAGACACAAATCTATTACAAGTATGTATGCTGATCAGGTGGAAGGAGGTTGGATATCCTTTTGAGAAAATAGCCTTTTCTATATACATTCACTTTATGAGCGCACAACTTCTTGACCTTGCTTTAGATACTCACCTCGCTGGAGAGATTCACTTCGTAGTTGCAACTTTTAACCGTAGTTCGCAAGGTCAATTTTGATGTATTTTTAAGGCCTTTAAGCTATTCAAGTTCCCTAAGATAGGAGTGGTTTTACGATTGCAGAAGGAGTCCTTATCAGAAATAAGGTTCCACGAGGCTTTACGATGCTGCAGGGGTCGGTCGGAAAACGGTCGAAAAACGTGGTTCCTTCAGCTTTCTATAACTATTCAAGTTTTTTGGTATGAAGCATGAATGAATTTGGAAGGTGAATGGGAGTAAGACCGACATTAAGTTTACTATGTTTAAAAATGTAAAGGAGACCAAATTTAGTGGCCAAAAATTGGGAATTTTAACCAAAGTCAATTTTCCTGCTGAAAGGGATTTAAAAAAATCTCCCCCACAGACTGTGTCCATTTTAGTACCTACTCGTGATAGATCTAGCAGAAAGTGAATTTGAAAACTGTTCCACATATTTCCTCCTAGCACAGACTGAAATTCAAAACAGATCTAAAATGATCAAATTTCGCAAAAGAAAAATGCAAAAGCGGTTTTTTTTTATTGTAACTCTGTCACATTTTAATGTACTTTTTTCACATCCCCACCTCTAACGATGTTCTGACAAATATTTATTTAATATTATGTATTTATTTATTTATTTATTTATTATTTAGTCATACACAGTAAGATATAAAAAATATTAAATATCAAAGAAAGCTTTTAAATTCGCTTCCATTTGTCCTAAAATTAAAAATAAAAAATCCTTCACCAAAAAACAGCTGTTAATGGGCCCTCTAAGAACTACTAAATTTATTTTATAACCAACCACAATCCTTTGAAACTTTTGATCGCAAATAGCTGGTGACTGTGCGACTATTTAATTAAATTTAATTGATTAAATCCAATTACATTGAAATCAATTAATACCGACAAATTAAAATATTTCAGTCTCTCCATATAGAGTTACATACTGTGATTCTGATTAAAAATCAATCAATTTGTTTTTTTTTTTCAATTAATTTCTATAGGCAATGGCATTTTACTGGATAATGAACAAAATAAAAAAACCATCACTTTATAGCATAATCTCCGCCAGCGAGTATTGGTTTCCTTTTTAACGAAATATTAATAATTCTGCTCAATTGAAAAACCAACCATCAAAGTTCATTAATCATTCTGGTGACTGTTTTAAATTAATTTTCGATAATTCACACAAGGGACTGCAGAAATTGTGTCCAATACACCATAGTGGTGTGCGGTGGCAAATAATGTGGGTATTTTTTAAATTCTGTCAACAATAATAAACAATATATTTTTATTCGAACAAGGGGTTTTCTTGAATGGGTTTCACATCCGTCGGTATTATATAAAGTTGGGGTCGATAGAAAGCGGAAAACGAAAATTGCGCCAACATTTTTAAGATATAACAACTAAAGACAGTTTTTTAAAACATTTTCATACAAAAACTCTATTTAAATGAATTTTTTAATGCATGGCATTGGCAAAATACTACTTTTCTTTATAGCACTTTAATTTATTGTTATTATAATTATTCATATTTATTAAATTAAATTAAGTAAAATTAATTTACAATGTTAATACAAATAAATTACAACACTAGCTACATGTTATTATTTTAATAATAAACTAAAATAAGCAAATTGATAAGATAAACTTCTTTCTTATTTCATTGTTAACTCGTTTTTGTTTCAGTTCCAGCTGTCCATAGACTATAAACTTGAATGTAATCCTAGTTCTTATTGAAAAGTATTCTTAAGTCATGAATAAAATCCAAAAATGATTACTTTGTGGGGGCAAATTAGACAAATAATTCCTAGCGAACAATTTTCTTATCAGTTTTATGATTTACAGCCAGTCTCTTTCTATTCAGTAAACCTATGAGGTTATCCTAATTAAGTTGTGTCTAAATTACCATTATTTTGTTTGACAATGTTGCATTGTTTGACATTTCTATTTAATTTTAATTTTGCATTACATTTTTTAATTAAAGTCACAATGGCAAAATGATCCATGTCGGTCAGAAAACTGACCACAGAAGACTGAGCCACCGCGCTTAGTGCTTAGAACCAGTATTGCTATATTTTTTCTTAAAAAACGGTAGAAATTTCTTCCAGAGCGCCCAACACAGGTTTGGGCGATATATCGTTTTACAAATTTTGTTTTAATTTCGTCTGTTTTATAACTTCACAAAACTAAAAAAAATATATATTTTCCAACTAACCCGAATTTTTATATTTGGCAGCACTTTTGCCTTCACGTTACAACGTATAGTCTGTCAACTTGCATGTACAGCAATTTCTTTTCCGTGACATTTGGATTTGACAGTTTTGTTCGAGTTTTATTTTAAACGATATTTGGGCTACAATCAGGGCAAAGATATTGGGCTATACTTTTTTAAAGTTTGGGCGCCTAGAGCCAATTAACTTCTGGCAACCCTGCTTAGAACGATATTTATAACAATTAAGTATATTTGCAAACAAATCCTAGACCAAAGGAGCTGCACTAAATAAATCTTATAGTCACACAAATTTTATTAAATTCAATTTAATTTAATTTAATTTAATTTAATTTAAATCTCCATTAAATTTAATAGTTGCTGACATTCTACCTATCTTTCAACTGACACAAGTGGGGGACACTTAGCAGTTTGAGCATGAAGCTAAGGGTTCACTTACTGACAAGGAAAAATTATATTAGAATGTAAGTGGTCGAATATTTAGTGTTTATTATTTTTTTCTAACAATTCTTATGATGAAAATAGATGTTCTACATATCTGTAACTCCAATTAGACTGTTTGTTTCCAAAGAATATTTTTGTTCTTTCAAGAATGGTAGGAGCCGAGAAACAGTGGCTCAAAATAGATTTTTCACTTAGAAATCGTGTTGAAAATTGTCAATAATGAAAATTGAAGACCGAACCTCCGTTTCAAAGACCAAGCCATCGCGAATGGCAGAGCGCTTGGTCTGGACAACTGGAAGCAACGTGCCCGGAATCGTAGAGGATGAATGGCTGCAGTGTCTCAGCCAGAGGCTCTTCACGGGTCGGGAGCCCAATAAGTAAGAATATTGAAGACTGTTGTCGATCAATGTCAAGTAATGTTGGACAAACCCTTGCCAAGCAACAAGTCAACATTAATCAACGAACCTTGCACGAAATAAATCAAGTTCTGCTTTCTATATAAGAAACTTGGGAAGGAGACTGATTTACTGAGCAAGGGTTGTTCCATCCCTGGAAAAACAAAAAATCACTTCTTCTTGCGCCACCTCTTGCGAACGTCTTAAAAATATTTGAGAGTATAACTGTCATGAAAAAGCATCTCAATTATCCTTTTAGACTCGGCTTGAAATTATAGGCCCCATCACCAAAAACTCACATAAATCGAATGGTTGTAAGTAGCTAGGCATAAGGTCCCACAGACCTCGAAAAGAATGTCAGCGTCGTACAGAATTTCAAATGATTTCGAGATGTTTATCGATTCTTACATCACGCAATTCCGTCCATTTGTCCGACGACAAAAAACTTCGTTCTTATAGATTGTGAGCTTGAAGTTGGAAGCTGTTTCTGTATTTTGCATAGCAATTTTAAAAACTGATGTAATTTTTCAAAATAAAAATAGTAGCTGCTCTTGAGGGTAACTTTTTGATTATTTTTTTTAAATTTATTGTGTCTTAACATTTACGATTGTAACACGTTTGATGATTTTCCTATTTTTTTTTTTGCTGATTGGATACAGTTAAAAAAAAAACTCCCAGGCGAGGCTTCAATTTGTTTTTTAATTACAGGCTAACTTTCTGTGCCCTATTGTCTTAAAAATGTCATCCCTTCATCAACTGACTTCGAGAAGCTACATCATTTTCTAACAACAAAATATAAGCTTGTGCAAGTTGCAACATAAAAATCTGATTCAAATTAAAGTTCCCATTCCTATAGGAAAATATGGTAAAAAGGCATCAAACTTTTAACGCCCGCCTCTTATTTACACCAAAGTACACTGCCAGGAATAAAGCAGCCCCCTGGGACTATCCCATCTCAGCCCCCCTTTTATCAGATTACTAATTCATTTCAATTCATTGAATTTTTCAACCCAAACATAAAAAACAGCAAAAAATATTTTCCCCATGAATGGAATTTCTCGGCTGGCATATTTTCCAACTATATCCCGAATGAATGCCGCGGCAAAGCGTAGCGGCGCTCCATGAATTCATAGATCTATGCTGTTTATATTCAGACTCATAGATGAGGGACGAAATTCCCCGAATACTAATGTCGAACGAAATTTGCATCGAACCATTTTGTCTCTAAGTTAATATTCCACAATCGAAAAATACAATTTCACCGAATATTTTCACAAAATATTTCCAAACGAAATGCAAATTTCACTCGTTTATTTATATATTAGATATCCTTTTTAAACCAGCGTCACTACAACTACACACTGGACTGGTATGGCGGGGCGCATCACCACAGATCAGATGTGTGGTGTTTTCTAAAAGTTAAGCCAAATGGGATCCTCCTTGGTTTGGTGGTGTTAAATAATTGCATTTGGACAAATTTGAATTTAATCGATATTCATATGTGGGGTGGATAAATTGAATTTCCAATGAAGGACGAAATAAAAATTTGTCAAACACTAGAAACCTGCGATGCGAATAATTGAATTGTGGTGTCAGGTAGCTAGATGCTGTTTATTACGTTCATTAGCTGCACTGATTATTGTCAATAATGGTTCTTTGTATGTGGAATTTTGTATTGTTTATTATTAAAATTTGTTTTTGGCGTGTGTAATTTTGAAAAATGGATTTAAATAGAGAAAGAGGGACTTAACTGCTCGATTTAATAATTCAGCGAGGTTCTAAAATACAAAATCACACAAAGGGAAGGTGCTTTTCAAAAGGTTAACCGCTGAAATATTTATTTATAGACATATCCTTTCTCGCGGATATTTTAGGAAATGATTAACTGATTCAAGGATATCCTAATGCGTGGAAATATTTTACTGAAAGAGAAGCTTCTGGTAAAAATATTATAAAGAAACTAGTGACATAGCAACTGCTTATCACATGGGATGTCCTTTGCGCCTTTCCCACCGCCAGATTGGGAATAATTAACCAGGACTTGATGTTGCCTTGCAACTTCTCCTACTACATCTTTTGGCAACAAATTCAAATCAACACGCAAAAACCTATATAACATTGAAACAATGTTTTCCATACTGCACTCTTATCCTGGTGAGTTTACAGTTCACAATCTCTTCCTGCACTTTGTAAGAGAATCACAAAAAATGCCGATTGAAAAATAATCGCCCCAACGCTCATTTTGTATGATTAATGAAAAATAAATACACACACGAATTTTATCAAGCTTGTGGGGAGAAACATTTTGCTCCTAGATATCCTTAACAGGAGAATAACAACAAAAAATGGAGAAACATTATTTCACCTACCTCCGGTAAGATGATTTATGTGCTACCGTCTATAAAAACCATAAATAGCTACAAATGAAAACGCCAGGATATGCCCAAAGAAGGCCTCCTAAGTCTCTTTTGATTTATGTTGCCGGCTCGTGTATGCATACAAATGAATTTATATCCGAGGCTGGGGGGCGGGGGGTAGGAACCCGTAATAATGATGAATTTTCCAGCATTTCGGCATTTCCTGTTTGCCGTATAATTGTTTGGACAGACAGACAGATACATTCCCGATTACAAGCGCGCAACAATTATGCAGAGAAAGGATATTCGGTTTATATACATGGAAACCATTTTAATCGCTTCAATTCAAGCAAAACCTCATCGAAACGGAGACAGGAAAAGGCCAGAAGGTAGTAAAACCAATTTTTGGGCGGGGGGCGAGAGAACCATTTCGAACTGAAATCATTTCACCAGCCCGATGCTGAGTGATGAGCGTAAGCCAGATACGAACGATCGTCGGTCATACCTTCACGAGGAATGTAAATCTTCTTGCAAATAAATTATTGTGAATTATTTAAGTTGGTCTACAATGGAATCTGGTTCTGTGGGGTTGGATATCGCTTGTGATTGATGCTGGTATAACTTAATCCGCCAGTGAGGCGGGTGTAGTATTAAATGGATTGGGAATAGAAAGGGAGCAGATTTGCTGCAGATTAGTGCTGTCAGGAGAACAATTGCTTTTCTGTCACGACCTCTCAAGACTTCACATTCATCGGATTTTTACCTTCTTTTCTTGCAGTTAACAATGGAAACGAAATGAGATGATAAATTGATCAATGAGCTGTACAAACAAACTTTAAACAACCCCAGTTACACTCAAAATAGATACCCATGCATAATTAGCCCGAAGAACTCACCATCAAATCTAATTACCGACAGTCCGAAAACAGTAAGGATAATCCCCGAAAAGCGTTCTTGGCAAAAAAAGTCAGCACATCCCTGCTAATTAGTTACACTAATGCCCAACGGACTTTTGCGCACAAAAAAAAGAGGAGAAAAATCCTTATTAAAATAATTTGCACCTTCATTTTCATAATTCCTCATTACTCTCCCAATAGACTCCTTTCCTTTTGGTAAAGAAAATAAATTTAATTTCAAGCACCTCGTAGTGGTAGATACTGCCGAAAACTCGTCTCTCTCTCTCTGGGAGAAAAAGTTTTGAGTTTTTTTTTTTTACTTATTTTTTGACGTTTTACAGCTGAGCAATTAGCATTACAAAGCTCAGTGGATGCAAAGCCCCAACGGTGTTGGCCTCCTTTCGCATAGTCAGTGGGAGTGTGAATATTTTTGTTAGCGTGCATTTTAGCTTCTGCCCTCTGAGTCTGAGGTATTAAACATTTTTCATATAATAGCAAAGGAAGGTGGAAAAGGATGTCCTTGTCTAACTGGAAAATAAATTAAATTATGTCCCTTTTCGCGTCGTTTCGCATGAGATATTCATGCAGACTTTCAGAGGTTGACATGGAAAATAATAGAAGACCTTAAAAAAGGTTCCTTGGGCTGAAGACTGTAGACTCTTCAAGTCGGAATTATCGGTTGAACCTCTTCATCTAAAGTCAGATCCAGTTAAAGTCCATTAGCCCGTCAAATAAAATTAATTAATAGTTTGCGCAACAGCTTCATAGAGACCCTAGCCCTAACTTCTCAAAACCATTCGTTTGTGGGAATTGATATTTTTTGGGGCGAATGAAAGGAACCTACAATCTAATGTCGAGTCCAAATGGCAAATTGAGAAGGGCTTCTATGAAAGTTATACTTTCATAATGTTTTTCAGACGCATTTTTTGTTTTTCCGGGGATGGAACCTGCCCCCTCACTCAGTAGATCGCCATAGCTACCACTGATTCAACGCGCCACTGCGACTTCTGACGCTAATTGTAAAAAAAAGTCCGCCGACAAAGACTTCCCACATATTTAGCTCTATTTGTTTTTGACTATTGCGGTCCCGTCTTTTTTTCAGACTTCCGTTTGAGCAGCCTTTTTCTTCATTTCCCAGAAATTTCATAAATTGTTTCCGTCGGAACCTCTTTGATCTCACTTTAATTCATCTTGTGGATTATTTTTATTTGGTCTTTTAATTTTTTTACATCAAGTCGAGAATATGATGTCATGTAAATGGCCGCCGCCACAGTTGATTGTCATTTGAGCTCTTTTTATGGCATTTTCCATCACTTTGGCCAAAACTTCCGGCGATAGGTCCTCACATTCTTGACGGATATTGTCTTTAAGAGCTGCAAGAGTCTGAGGCTTGTTGACATAATCGCGCGACTTCAAAAAGCCCGACAAAAAGAAGTCTGGAGCGGTCAAATCAGGCGATCTTGCTGGCCAGTGCAAATCGCCAAAACGGGAGATTAGGCGCCCAGGAAATGCATCCTTCAGAATATCGGTTGTGGCACGTGCAGTGTGTGCCGTTGCACCGTCCTGTTGGAACGACATGTTTTCCAATCCCAATTCATCAAGTTGCGGCAAAAAGAACTCGTTGATCATTGCTCTGTAGCGTGGCACGTCGTCTGGTCGATGTCGACGGCGCTTCCATGACATCTTCGGCTACAGCAGCAATATTCTCTGCAGAACGGCTACTCCGGGGTCTGCCACGCCTGGCAGCATCTCGTGTTGTGCCAGTCTCTTCGAGGCGAGCGGCTTAACGTCGCAGTGTTTCACCAGTAGGCGTTGGACGGCTAGGAAATCTGCGACGAAATTCACGTTGTGCCAAAGTCACCGACCTAGCTCAAATAAATAGTCACCAATATCCCGCGTTCTGGAGCAGTGTAGCGTAACATTGTTTATTAACGTGTATTTCGCATGTGTTTACTACACAAATGTCAAAACAGAACTGACATTAGGGGCCAATCGCAAAATTTATAGCTTTATTTTATACCTTGTACATTCGACAAAAATGTCTTCTGCTGATTGGTAAGTGACCAGTTTGGTTTGGAGAGTTGTGAATGCTGAGGGGAAACTGCTGCATTTTCGAAGCTATTTAAGTCCTCGAGAACGGTTTAATCGTCGCTGTCTAAGATTTACTTATGGGCAAACAAGTTCTTATTTGCCCTATTAAAGTTCTTTTCCAAATTGTTCCTGCTGTCAAATACGCAAGCTGTCACTTTGACAGACGTTTTTTTTTTGTATTCTTTTTTTGTAATTACTTACTCACTGAGAAGAAGAAGAAAGGATTTAACTTTGTCAAAATTGCATACAACTTACTTAAAATGTTCACTCATTTTTAACCAAACTACAATCGTTTCCAATCATTTTCAACAATAATCTGCATTTATTTGCAATCATTTCCAATATTTTGCAATTATTTGCGGTCTTTAAGCTGCAAATACAGGTTTGAAATCTGGTTTGAAATAACTTGTATTGTGTTCCGAGAAAGAGTCTAGTTTCAAATGATAAAAATGCAAATGTTTGCAAAAGAAACAAATGATTGGAGAGAATTCAAATGATTGCAACAAAAGGAAATAATTGGGGAAAATGTGCAAATAATTAGAAAGGAACGCAAATGTTTGGAAAAAATTGAGAAATATTTTCAATACGGTGGAAGAAAATGTGAATGTTTTTAAATTAATTAGAGGAAGAATGCAAATGGTTGGAAATGCATTAAAAAAATGCAAATGGTTGGAAATGAGTGAATTTTTTTTATTTCAGAACATGATAGATATCAGCACTGAGGCCAAAGCTCCATACTGAAAATAAAACCTTGGTATATTTGATAAAAATGTTTCTATCAGAATAACAACATTTTTGTAAGTTTTATCTTGACCTAAAACGTTTGTTGTGATAACAAAAAATATTGTTTTTTTAACAAAAATGGTTTCTCGTTAGTACAAAAATAATTTGTTGAACTAATCAAAATTTTGTTAATTTTACAAAAAAGTTTTGTCAATTCCACATGGCTGTTTTTTCGAATCAACAATTAGTTATTGCTTTTACGAAGAAATTTATCAATTTTGTAGTTATCTCTTTGTCAGATTAACAAAAAAATTGTAAATAATATAGAAGTTGTTTGTCAACTTAGTAACTGTATTTGTAATTGTGTTAATTAAATCCCAGGGGGACTTTAGCCGCCAAAAACTTAGGAACAAAGACCGAAGCCCCTTTCCAAGCGGGAGCATTGTCTGGTTCACTGGTACGAATAACAAGTCTCCACGAATGGTACTTTCATTCGGAAACTCATGTTTTTCCCACCACAAAGAGAGTATGACTTCTACGTGACCAATCTAAATTCCTCATTTTGCCCAAGAAATTGGTGCAATGACCGCCAGTGGAATATTTTAGTCGATTCAATATGTGTGTTATCAATTCTACAAAATTTGTATCATATCTACAAACATTTTTTTTCATTTCAACAAAATGTTTGTAGTATTGATAATCTTAATTTTGTTTGGCTAACAAACATTTTGCATAAGTTTTTTCAATTCAACAAACATTTACAAAACTGATTTTTGGTTCTATTTTTATCGATATAACAAAAACTTTACTTATTCGACAATAAAATTGTTCAATTGATAAAACTCGGTTTGTTAAAATGAAAATTGTCTTTTGTTAATATGACAAAGTAAATGTTTTGTCAGTTTAACAAAATATTGTTCAAATTGATAAAACTTAGGTTGTATTGAAAAATTTCATTTATCACTACAACAATTTTTTTTTTCA
This sequence comes from Cheilosia pagana, assembly GCA_936431705.1. Classification (NCBI taxonomy): domain Eukaryota; kingdom Metazoa; phylum Arthropoda; class Insecta; order Diptera; family Syrphidae; genus Cheilosia; species Cheilosia pagana. The sequence goes on from OW386169.1 coordinate 7,339,837, forward strand.
ATTCAACAAAACTATTTTTGTTAAAAGTTTACAAAAGAATTCTATTTTACCTAGTATTTTATTTTCAGTGCAGTTTAGTCTCATTGTCTCAAGCATCTTTTGTTTGTAAAGAAATGAAATACAAATGATTGGAAATGCATGAAAAAATTGCAAATGGCTGGAATCGATTGCATTATTTTGTATTTCTGAGTATGATCGACGTCAACAGTGGCAGTGGGATCAAAGCTCAGCCTCAAGCCTCTTTTGTTTGTAAACTTGAACAAAAACGTTCTCTTTCAGAATTGATTGTCATTACTGTCAAATCAATAAATAAAGAATAAACGCAAATTGTATGCAGTTTCCTCCGTAGCACCGGAAGATCTGCATTGTATATTTAACTTCATGGTTTTATCAATAAATAAATCATTTTATGACATAATCTATCCATTTGTTGTTCTCTCATTTCTAGGGCAATTTGGGCCAATGTGAGAAAAGCTCCTACCTTCATCTGCACCTTCTTTCTACAAGAGGTAAGTCAAATCTATACTCATAATTCCAATCTCTTAATTTCTAAGCTTCGCACTCCCCCTGGCAATTGCATCAGAAGCAAGTACCTAAATAAATAATACAGTTGTGCATGTCCCTTGCAAATTCAATAAATAGTTTTAAAACACATCTCCCCCTGTATCTGTAAACTCACAAAGCCACAAAACCATTAGCATCCACTTGCATACACACAATTTTCAAGAGATAAACAAACCACCCCCATCCACTGCTATCTTTGTCCAGCAATTTGAAAATCATTGCCCGACAACATTGCAAAAGTTACAGGCCCCCGATAAGACGGACATCTACAATAATTCATGACCGAATGCCTGCATGCACTCTCGTCGTCCTTGTGGAATTCTTAAGGTAATTTCCTTTCGAAAACTGAAAACAGCAGCACTTCACTAAATTTACCTATTATTCGGTTACTGCTGCAACAGCAAATAGATCCGTCCTCTTGGGTGGCGAGAAGTCCTTTGGTCCTTTCTCCGGCTTGGAGGTAAGAGGATATCTTATTTTCTGTTGCCAGCATGATTTGTATCACCCATCATATCGCCCCCCAGGCTCCAGGCACATGCACACACACTGGAATGCCATTTGTCAAGGCTCTCTGAGGACACTCGAAATGCCATCAGCCATAGAATAAAGCCTCAGTGAGTAAAACAATTCGTTGAGAGAACCTGTGCCTGTGTAAACAAATTCCCGAAGCAGTTAATTATTTAATGATGCAAGCATAAACATTTGTTTAAGAAATCCCAGAAATTCAATTCTTTCCCATGGAAAAAAAGGATTCGATTGTCGGATGGTATAGTAATTCAACTTTTAATGTGTAAATCCATTAAAAGGTCGAATATAGGACCGCTGGGACAGCATCAGATGATGGGCGGGATGAATTTTGAATGTCGCTCCCTCCCAAAGTTCCATCGATTCGGTATTCAAATGGAACGTTTAATGGCTATTGGTTTTCGTTGGTTGGGTTGGGGGGGTAAGGAAAATAGATTTCCCTCGATTAAATCTACTGATTTTGATGCAGGTCACGATTTGCTTATTTATACCTCTACTTTGGCATAGTATTTACACTGGTACAATGGGCCATTAGAATGCGAAAAGGGATTGAAATTTCTTTGCGGATAACTTTGGATAACTTTGTGCCAACCAGGGGCGGTATTTTTTGTTTTCTTTCCGCCCTCGGGGAGCTTACTGTCAACGAGGAAGGGAACCATTCGGAATAGTTTAACGGAAGAGTATCAATCCACTGGGGAATCAGAGCTCCACCGATGTAGGCTGCATTTTTAATTCAAGCTAGAGTCCAGCGGTAGTCGGGGTAGCAACTTCTCTTCGTTTTTTTTTTTGTTGTCAGTGATCAGGGCAGATGTAGATACTTAATATCTTTCGTAATGACTAAATAATTACGGAGCTCATTACTGCATATGTGCTTCCTATATTATAATGCTTGGATTTTTGTACGGCCCTTATGCTTATCCATCATGATTAAGCTCATTAGTTAAAATTTCGACATTGATGATGCTTATACTTTGGGTATTTAACTTTCTGTCTGCTGTGTGTTAACTGGGTTAATCAATCTTAATGTGTCTTCCGGACCCCCTTTCAACTTTCAGACAGATGTTTTTTTTAGTTCAGGGGCGTGTTGACAGAATAAAGAAAATTTGGTTATTTGTGTGTTACGAGTTGACGTGAAAACTACTTGACGGATTTGGATGGGACTTTTCTGGAATATTTCTGAGGACTCCGAGAAAGACATAGGCTATGTCGTCTTTTTATCGGGACCACGCCTACTTTTTGGGGGTGATTTTAACCAGAATGCAGTTTCTACTACTTCCTTTGACTTGCCGCTACTCAAACTGCCCTTCATTAATACAAAAAAAAAGAATACGATAGGATGCCATCACTTTATCAAATGCTTTAAGCTATCAATCAGCCTTCCCGTTTATCTAGAAGCTGACCTACAGACCAACTTCTGAGATCATCATTTTTTTGATTTATCTCATCAAATTGGGTGTTGGTTTTGGAAAAGTGGCTAATGCGGATCATTGCGTTGCGGGATTTACCGACCGCTTTGTATGTGGTTGCATTCGATTCAATCGATTTCGAGGCCGCTTGACTGTCAAAAAAGCCGGCTAACTTCAACGTGCCTTGCAGCTTGTTCTCTGGTCTGGATTCCATCCTGGAATACACTAAACGCATCCGAGTTAAACCCTATCTCCATTTTTGACCCGTCTCCGTGTATATTGTGATTTAAATCGACAAACATCAAAAGGTTCCACTTCGCAAGCACTGTGTGTCGTTTTCTCTGTTGGAGCGAAACACGAAAGATAGGCATCTGACTCAGGCGTTTATATGCAATCTTTGGGTTATACAAAAATGAGTACGGGACAGAGATTATTCTTCCGAAAAAAACGTTCAATGAAATTCCTTTTGTCATTCCAAAAGATGCCCGACGACGGACATCGCTCTTGCCATTTTAACGACGATATAGGTCATCAAAGATTAACAGAAAATTACCGCATCTGTCCAAATTACCAAGAGACATTTAAATTAAACGATTCGCTTTAGGGTAGGACTTTACATCCAAGTAACCGACCACATGAGCTTCAAAAAATTTAAATAAAAAAGAAAAAACTTTAACCAACTCATTTTCATTTTCGTTGGAATTTCTCCGGCAGCAACTTTACGCTATTATTTCATAATGTAAAACTGAATTCGTAATGGAAATTGCGGTCGACCATGACCGCAAACAAAAAAAAACATACGGCCAACGTTGACAGGAAGTGGAAGAGACGACATATCACAGTCACGACTCACGACAGATAAAATATTCAAGATAGCCTCGCACTGACAGAGAGAACTTTTTGGTGGCCATAACCGCCGGATAACAATGAAACGAAATGCTCATAAAGGTTGTGCCTTATGCATTACCCAGGAATATAATTTGCGGCAGATCAAAATATACACGCTGTGCTAAAGAGACGGCGCTCTTTGTGGTTGTCGCAAAAAATGTGTCAAAAAAATCCTTTTAAGGATAACAACAGTTCATCTCATTAACTCTTTTTTTTTAGGTAAGCTTTTCTCGCTAGTTTTCTGATTTTAAAATGTCCTTCTGGGAATTTTCCCTCGCAGGAATTTCGTGCAATGCCATGCCACACATGCAGCAGTGACACTGAAGCTTATCGGCCACACTTTCAACTGAAACAACAATCGTATCATTAAAGTAACAACGCCATGTAACGTTTTTGAAATGATAATTTTAAATATGGCGCGCCAACCTTCACTTCATTTTATACAGCGAGTACACCGAACACCGATGCCGGATACCCCATTATGGAAATGACAGCGGCAGCACAGCGAGAGAGAGCTAATTAACGACAAATATTGCTCCAGTTATAATAATAATAATAATTAAATTTCAGACAAAGGGAAAAATAGCAGCAAACATTGTGCAGAATAAATTTTCAATAATTGTATCAATTAGGGCTCTATAGGGATTACGTGAGAGCTTGATAATGAGCGGGTTAAAATGGCACTCGCCAGATATTGAACTGAACCGAGGAGGGGGAGTTTTTGTTTTTTGTTAAATTTAAAGCAAAGTGGGTGGGGGGAGGTTTGCTGCGATTTTTTTTGAAAATTACTTCTCTCTGGAAAGGCGGAGATGTAACAGATAGGACTTTTAAATCGTCCCTTATCGAAAATTAGTCACAAAAGCTTCATGATGAATTCTTTTCCGGCACAGATGGTCTTCCAGCTATTTTTCTTAAGAAGTCTTCTTGCAATTTCTTGCTTTCTCTCTCGAAAGGAGAATTTTCCCAGATTTAAAACCCCGATACACAAAAGAGGATCAACAAAAAAGGTAATAATTACCGCCCAATTGCTGAACTCTCTCATATAAACAAATTATTTGAAAGGATTTTTTACGAAGTCTTAAGTTTTTGGCGCTTCCAGTAAGCGTAAGGTTAGGTAGATCAACTACTACAAATCTTGTTGAATTTGTATCCCTTGCCCTGTCAACGTTAAAGAGAAGCAACGAAGTCGACGTCATTGCAACTAATTTCAGTAAGGTTCCTCTTCAAATTATCTGCCCTTGGCTTTCAACCTATATTGATAAAATTGCTATCTTCCTACCTTCAAAAGCGGTATTATTGGTCCGCACTTTTGGCCTTCTTCTTAGCAACATCTGGTGTCCCACAAGGCAGCCATTTAGGTCCCCTTCTCTTCATTCTAATGGTAAATGGTATTGAAAAGGTCATTAAACACTCGTCTCTCTCTCTCTACGCGCTTAGTACTAAATTCTTCAAAATCATCTCCTCACCTCAAGACTCCTGCCTCCTTTAACAAGACCTTCATCGTTATTCGACCTGCTGCTTCAAAAATTGCCAAATGCCAATCCATACCCTATCACGAAAGCGCAACAGGTCTACTCGCCGACTTTACCTTCCTCACGGTCAATCAATCTCTCTCGTTTAATATCGGCCTTGCCATATTGTACGACAAGGAGCTAAATTTTCGTTCGCATATTGACGAAATAATTTGTAAGGCCAGCGTTACTACACTTGCCTAAAGAATTCTACAATCTCTACGTGAACTCATCTTTCCTTTATTCGCCGCCTCCTTAAATACCCTATAGTCAAGCGTGCTCTCTCTTTCATCCAGTTTATGCGCATAGAATGGAGAACGTCCAACCTCGCTTTCTTCGATTTGCCTTTGAATGACCCTTTTGATCTTCCCTCCACACATAAACCGGCTCAATCTTATTTAACTGAATACCGACCTTGAGGAACGCAGAGCCACTGCTGCTCTCAGGCTCTGTCAATTCTGCGTCTCTTTTATCGGAAACCTCCGTAATTAACGTTGCCCTCATCTCTTCTACCCATCGTATCTCACATGGCTTCAATGAACCAATCTCTATCGTATGCTGCGAAAGGTTAACTATCAAACCATTCAATTCCGATGTCAACCCGAGCACTGTCCATTGTCCACATTAAACTCCTTCACCATTTTTCTTACCTTAAGTCTTATTTTAAAGGCTTTTTTTGTATTTTTTAAGTTTAAGTTTCAAGTTTTAAGATTAAGTCTAAGTGTTAGATTTAGCTTCAAAAACCGGCCATAAAGTCTTCAATTTAGATATAGGGATAGCTAGCTTTTTCGCTTCCAACATTTTTACGCTTCGGTTAGAAGCGAGTTGATTTGTTAAAATTTTAAGTGGGATAGGAACAAGTCTTCGGAACATTTTTTTTCTGAACTTCGAAGTTGACTTCTCCTCGTTTGGATGCGGCTTGGATTCGTTTAGGTTCCCATTGAAATCTGTTGAAGAATATTAAAATATTTGCATTCAGTCTTTCACTGTCCTTAGATGGTTTTGTATAGGACTAAGGGACTGTTGGGAGGCTTCATCTTCGATTTCAAGTTGTTAGCAAGTTTACATCTTACAGTGGACCAGTTGGGGTGCAATAAAGTGGGAGGGCTAGATACTTGTAAAAAAAGAAGGAAGAAGCAGATTTAAGTCCATAGCATTGTCTTTAGGAAATATGCCCGCATGCTCGAGTTTCAGGTTTTTAACAATCGAGTGGCTTAAGAAGGGATTTATATGAAAATTTGGTTTAAAATCGGCGGTCGTGCAGAGCTATCGGCCGATCAAGCAGAGAGGTACGAAATATTATGAAGAACAATACTTCCTAGTTTGCAAATTGAGCATACTTGTAAAGGAATCTATGAAGCCAATGGAAGCCCCTGGGAGACCAATGGATAAATTGAGGATTTCACCTTGAACCTGCAACCGCTTGGACATAATCATCGTAGCGCTGACTTAGAAAGTGCAAAAATACTCAAGCCACTTCCCCGATGACCTAAGATTATTTACAACTAAGTTAATGGCTTGCGACTTGACGAGAGTGATGACTGGAAAAGCATTCGTTGGTGCCATCTTTGAAGGTAGGTAAATCGTAATCCGCGTCATTGCTGCACGGCTTGTGGCGTCTGAGTGAAGAATGTACTTCTGATTGCCCGGTTCTCATCAGTATTGAGTGCGAACTGATTTTTGCTGATTTTTTTTACAGGTGCTTTGTTTATAGTTGTGAGAGCAAGATAGATAGAGGTTAGGCGCAGGAAACATCATCTGTACTGATAGGGAAATTGTTTCCAGGAGAAACCACTCGAGACAGCTTAAAAAATTTGGGCTGAGGGCGATAGTGTTTTCGATTCGTTGCGCTTGTCTTTTGAAAACCTTTAACTAAAAGAATTTTATGTAGACACTGTAGGGTCTTAAATATTTTCCTTTCAAATAAAATTTAACATATGTTAAGCCGCGTTAAATCAACCCTCTCCGACTCGACCAGTCCAGCGCTGTAGAAAATATCAAATGCCTTATATTACCAGTTAAACAAATTCAATCAAACGGGTTTCAGTAAAGATCTTTCACCGAGGTACTCTGTACCTTACCTTGCATAGGTACCTTTTCTTTAATTCATTCTGGCTTTTATTTTCACAGGTGCGTATATGCCACGCACATTTGTTGCGCGTTCTTGCTATACAACCCAATACCGCTGGATAACCGTCAGCGGCCTAAATTAACAACACTAATGCCACGAGCAAACATTTTCGGGTTCACCATTCGAATAATTTACTGTTGCCTTATGTTGCAGAAGTAGCACCCACCCGCCCCCACTCTGACACATATCACTATGGCGCTAGCATTTTTTCAAGCATAAATTTAATTTCGGTGGCTAAAATTTAAAACGCCAACACAACCGGAAACCGCACCATTACGCCAGATCGATTGAGCTGGAATTAGCTTCAAATTAAATTCATAAATATGTGAACTCACCCCTGCCGTAAGGAGGAGTTGACTCGTTGCGATAAGAAGTCCCTTTCCCTTTCTGTAAAAAAAGAAGCCTTCTTCTGGAGGGCTATATATTTGGACAGTAATGTGTTTGAAGGTTATTTCAAGATTGCCAGCTTTGTGGATATTTAGAACTCTGTTGCTAATTCAAGGCCAAGAACTTTAAGACCACAGGTAAAGTTTTTTTTTTCAAATCAGGTTGGTTGGTGGGAAGTCCTGAATAAAGTGCCGGGTATTTTTGAACTGTTTAAATTTGGTATTTATTAGGAATCGTTTAGGTGTTCTTTGTTATGTTATGAGCTGCAGTGGGTTCAGTTTCTTTTTAGAGCCGACCAATTATCAGGAAGAATACTGGCAGTGGAACGCAACCTTGTGGCAACCCACTTTGCATTAATTTATCATTCTTCCTGTAAGCTGTTTGAATTTTCTGGTAGAGAACATTTTGCAAACCAAGCAGTTGTCATCTGAAATCACGAGACCCACTTACAGCACTTTTTCGTCCAACGAAATCGGTTCGCAATAAATTCAGCTGAAATCCAAATTTTTTACACATAGCTGGGTGATAAACAGCGAATCACCGAAATGAACTTATATTTTAATATGGAATTTGGAAATCTTTTCTCACTGATGTTAAGTTTGTGTTATGAAAATCACAGTTAAATTGGCCTGCATCTAACCACATAAGAAAACTACAAATGTCTTCTTTTGTATGTGGATTTGTTAACGGATCACGTTTAAACTGCTCCCCTAATGCTTATGAATTTCTCAAAACATCGTAGTACTGTACATGGAGCAGAACTTAGATTTTATTTCATCGCAATCGGACGACTCATTTCGATACACGCCAGCCTTAAAGTTTTAGATGTCAGCTGACAGATTTCTCTCATTAGGAAACGTTTGCGCATAAACGGGTCGTGATTTTTCTCTTGTTGCTAGCTTTTGATCGACAATTAAAGTGGCCAAGATGCGGGAACATGTAACCGTGCATTACTTCAGTATGAAGCTGGGTATCCAAAAAGGTGTACTTAGCACCAACAAGGTAACAAGTTTGAGAACATTTCCTTAAAAATCTCCTAAAAATTCACAGACATTTTCAAAATTTAGTACAAAAAATGGTAGTTCTCCTGTCAAACTATTATGAAAGTATATTTTCTTTTGCAGCAAAATTTTGGCATTTTGTATAGGAAATCCTTAGCTTCATTTTACCAGTCTTAATGGCGAAATATACCAAGGAATTTTTTGTTTGTGCACATCTATGGCACAGTGCCTTTCGAATGATATAAGTTTCATTCTCCTCATTTCATGATAAATACTTAAAAAGTGCACGGAATCTTTTGATGTTTATGTATTAATATAATGATTTCATCTAGTCATTAAATTTAAGCAGCCATTTTTTTGGCGCTCAATAAACAAGAAAGATTTTTTTTCAAACTTTTGTAAACCTAAAAGTACTTGACTGTGTTTTTTTTTTTTGTGAAAATCCCATCTATCCTAGAGCATATTTCGCGCATCCCCTACCAACCTAAAATATGTGTAAAGTTAACGCAATTAACAGTGATTAATGAATTCCTGTGCAAAATTGTTGGGCGTAAAGTTTCCTGCAGCCAGTTTTTAAAACTCTAAAGTGCCTACCCACTACACAATGGTTAATGCGTCTGCACATTGAATCCTATATGGCTCATCCGTATTGACGCCACTGTCTATTTAAATAGGAGAAACTCAGGCGCTCATTAGGACTACACTCGCATCTAACCAAAACCAAGAATGAGGTTTTACAAAGCCAAACCCAGGACCTGCGTAACTACCTATATTAACATTTTCTTCGAAACAATTTATAGGTTGTCTTTTGTCGCCGTCTGCCGTCTTCTGTGTTGCTACTCGGTATGTCCTTAATTATTGTCCTACTGTGCTGAATCTAGTCATTTCGTCTTATTACCATCGTTATCTCTTTGTCGGGTGTGCGTGTGTGTAGGGAGTCCTTTATATCATGCAGGTTCTGTGTTATAAATTAGAAAGATTTATGTTTTTAGACTATCTATGCGAGAGAGGGTTGTCGTCATTGTCGTCGTCGTTTATCTATACCGCATATAGAAGATAGTCCCGTATTGACTTGGTCAAATGAAAATGGAATTCTATAAATATGCACTTGGTGAAGAAAATATTTACTACACGTCCTCCTTAAATGGGGCGTAATTACATTGCTCACATTCGGATTTCCGTTTATATCCTTGGCAAAGAGTGAGGTGTTTAATGACAAGGTTTTCGTGTAAAGGCCTACTTTCTGACACATGGGCGGGACGTAATTAACACGAGTTTTATTCCATTGGAGATTTTTGTATTGAGAAGACTTTGAGAATGGTTGCTTAAAATTGAACAGTGCAGGAGCTTTAAATTTAGAGACAAAGACCACTGAAACCACGGGGACTACACCTCAATCTGACAATCAGATAATTGCCACGATACAGATGCACTGATTATATAAAAAAAAACCATTTAAAATATTTGCACCTCCTTTAAAAGCTAGGACAAAATTCCCGCAGAGCGTGTGTGTTCTTATCGACTGCCATTGAGGGATTATTTGCAAGAAAACCTAACCGACGCGTCGCACATAAATCAACAAGAAAACTTTCCGCTCAAGGACTCGCTCTATACCGAAAATGAAAAAAAAAAAAAAACAGAAGTTTCAACAGGGAAATAAAATAGAATAACGAATTGGAAAGTATGTGTCCCGCAAACTTTGCAAATCCCATCAAATGACGTTACACGGATGTATTGCTAGATTCGGCAATCCCCAATGGGGATCCAAGTACCGTCAAAGGAGCTCAAAGCGATTGACGTTCCAAAGTCAATACGTAATTTATTGCGGGACTACTTTTGTTAGCGACTATGTAGGAGAATGAAAAGGATCGAAATTTGAAACTTGCTACATATATGGAGGACAGTGTTAATAAAATGAGAGGAAGAGACGATTCCTTTTGCAAAGCATGAGTAGATAAATGTAACTACGGTTGTTTGAATATGAGTAATGTCATCGGGCATATAGGTTTGATGGAATTTCTAAGGAAAGACGGTTGGAAGGATTAAATTGGTTGTGTCGGAATACATTTTAGGGAAGTTTTAGTTTTAGTTTGCAAAATACTTATTTGGAATTTACAACCAGGGTAGATATAAGTTATTCTTCGTCGATAGCCGGCACTCCAGTCAAATACAATGTCCTCCAAGCTAGTGGCACAGTGTAGGAAAGAGATGGGGTTCGGTAGGCACCCAGTTTAAAATTGTTTTCATCTGAGTTTTGACCACAACATAACATAGAGGGTATTCAAAAGACCGATAAACTAGATTGGTATGGCTTAAAACGTGCAAAAAGGCAGTCTATCCTGCAATGGGAATAGTTAAAGGCAACATTGACAAGCGGAACAATGGTTTGACAATTGTGCAGCATTTTTTGAAGCGCCTCCAAAATCATTGACAGTCACAGAGTGAAAGCCAGAGACCCAGCATGATCAGCTAAATAGCTCGATGGGAGACCGCACTATAGGACATATTTTGACATACCTTACCTTCGCTTGAGCTTGTAGGCTTTCCAAAGGGCGTCACTGATAGGAACATCAGTGAGCTGACGTCTAAAGTTGTAAAGTTTTGTGAATCGGATTGAGTGCTGCTCTACGGTAGGGCAGATGGTTTTCTAAAAAAAATCCAATCGGACTGAGTGAGAAGTTGGACATTGTTCTATCCTAGCAGAATCCTTGTCCAAATATTGGTTAAAAAATTACGAAATCTTGCCTTTGGGTGATTTCATAATTCCCTACCGTACAAGGTAAGTGCAATTAGACAAGGTCACCAAACCTAGTGAAACAGACGGCTCGAAAACAGGGGAGGCACTAGTTCTGACCCAAGGCTGTAGACCCAAGGCTGAAAATGTCAATACGATTACCGGATACAAGCAGTGTCTTTCCATTAGAAACTTAAGCCGTTCTTAAAGCGGGAGGGAGTAAATGTTAAACCACGTTATGTTTACAAAAAAAAATTAAAATTCAGACAATAATGAAGGCCAAAATGAGGTGGTCAAACATCATCGGGCATAAAGTGTCCAAGGCACTTTGGTCGCAATGCGAAGTTCTAAAACTAGGCAAAGACCAAACAACTCAGGATATTGATGGGAAACCTGTCAGGGCAATGCTTTTTAAGAAAACATGCAGAGGGACTTAGACTGACAGACATGGACACTTGAAGATACTGCAACGACCTGCTGATGAAAATATCAAGCACATACTGTTTGAATCTCGCAACCGAGGAAGTTTCTGAAGAGCTACCTAGTTCTTCCAATATCTAGAAGATATAGACCACGCACACTTCAAAGCGCTTCTCTGTTTCTGTAAGGAGATTGAGTGTTTTTCAAGGGAAATGCTTAGGTTTGTTACTCCACAGTATTTACCTCCAATGGGTGCCCCATGGATCGCGATGGGCCTCTATTGTGCCTGGCTCATTATCTAATAATATTTTAAACATTTATTTTATAATTTTTTTTTAAAAAACTCTCAGATTTTATAACATTTCCTACCCCTTTTCAACTAAGCTAACTTAGAAAGTTGTTTTAAAGTGATCTGTATTCGAATTCTCATGCAATGTGTTAAACTTTCCATTTCTTCTTTTTAAATTTGGGTTTCAAGTAGGGTTCCCAACTTTACCAAACGAAAGGATAGTGAAATTTTTGGAAATAAAACAAAAATGAAATGATTACCTAAGTTTTGTTTTTTATTTAAAAAAAAAACACAAATGGCTTAGTTTTAAAAATAAATTAAACTTTTGGTTGTATAGATAAATTTATTGTTGAAAAAATTTAATTCAATGTTAAACTAAAAAAATAAAAATTAAATGTAAAAGTAATAATAAAAGGCTATTATTGTCATAAAAAAATTAATACAATTTTATTTAATTAATATTCCAATAATAATATTAACCTTCCCAGAATTTAATTTAAAGAAACAAAACAAACCAAAGATTAAACGTTAAGAAAGGAATTAATTTAAAAGCGACATAGAAAACTAGGTTCAAGACTTTGTACAAAATTCAGAAAATATTTTTTTTCGATTTTTTATCATTATTATCCAAAGTTTCATAACTTTTTTGTTAAAGTTTCGAATAAAATTGCGCGGTAAAATTGACGAGAGTTGTGCTTATCTACTTAAAAAACGTTGGCTCTTTCAAAAATTATGTTGTGGCATATTTTTAGGAAAATGTTTTTCTTTCTATTCTATTCTATTTTTTTTAAATACGAAGAACTATTTCGCTTTTATCAGAGGTTCACTTTAGGGTGCCAAATTTAGGCACGTATAGCCATATCGACTCATATTCTAAATCGTCTTATATACAGTCCAAGCTGTAGCGGTGTTCCTGCAGGAAGGGCATTAAATTACTAAATTTAAATAAATATTGTTTGTTTCTAAACTTGTTCATATAATAGTCCGCTTAGGCATAATCGATGTTCCACAAATTATATGTCCTCAAGGGTCACTCGTAGAATTCGCTAATTAATTTTGACATTTTTCCAACGATGAAATAAATGGTTTAAGGTTTAAAAATATTTTGATCGCTGTCAGTTTGGTACCGATTGCGGCTCAAGCTTCAGAAAAGTGTTGCTTAATTGTTAAAATTTAAAGTTCTAAGTTCAACTATAAGATGATACAGTTTTGAGGAGCGTCGGCTAGTTTTTTTTTCCCACCTTAGTGCCATGCAGTCCACTGCGTTACACATTTTCTATTAACAAGATTAGAGTAAATCGTTTGAAGTGTTGCTCGACTGTCCACATAAGTTCATTCCCATTGCTTTTGCTACTGTTGCTAGATGATGGTTGGAGGTGCTTCTTCAACCACGCAGAGACCTCACCTTCTAAGACCCTGGGTCTTTGCATTTATGCCATCCGTCAAGAAAGACATGACTATGGAAACAAATAACCAATTCCATCTATCAGTGAGCGCATAGTTCCCCTCAGGTATTCGTTGAGCATCCAAAAAAATGCAAAGGAACCATCGATAGAAACACAATCAATCCTGGGATCAGTAAAAATCACCACCAAGCGGCAACCATAATACAAATAATTGCTCCATACAATTCAATATTGAAACCGTAATCAAATTGGTTTGATTATGCTAATCGAAATAAATCACAGCTATACGCATGGTATGCCTTTAATACTTTACTGATTTTATTTGCTGACCCCGCAGAGCAATAAATTAGTTTATGCCCCGATTGGCTCAATTACCATACACAAAACCAATTCATCATTTTAACACTTTTATTATGTACTCCACACAGCGGTTACATTTCCAGGTTACAATCAAGTTATTTACAACTTGATTGCCCTCTGCCTAATCTATTTGCAATGAGCAATTTCCCTGCACAGTGGGCGACCATATTGCTCCTGGGGTGTGTTTCGTACTTGTGTACTTGAAGAATGGATTGAAGTCATACTGTGATTGCTCCCAATTCGTTAGCAGGAAAAATCCTTTTTCTATTAACATCAAGTTTGCCAAAAAAGTTCTCATTCAAAAATGTAGTCCATTCCTCAATCCCACCAGGTAATTCTTCTTTGAATAGGCATGTAACAAAATTATCCGCAACAACACCTCCACCACGTCGCGTCGCTTGGTGTGTTCACTTCAGTGTGCTCAACTGGCTCCTGTTGACCCATTATCATAATTCAATTAGCTACCGGACGTAATTCAACGTTTAAATGCCGTAAGTCCACTTGGGGAATTTATTACCACAATACGACCACATAAAACGTCACTCCTTCTGACCATTTGTTTGAGTATTAAGCAAAAATTATCGTATCCTAGTAGAGCTGTATTTGTTCCTCCTCGAGGGGATTTAAAGTGCTTTTCGTCTTTTTCTCTGGCAATCTACTTTTAAAGCTGCTGTGTTAAATATTCAAAGAAGAGAGATGGTACGTATAAACAGGAACACAGGAAAGTTGCCATGGACTTAGAAGCCGGGCGAAGAATGGTAGCAGTATAGACCTTGGCCCGGATATGCGAAGAGGACATTCATAGACATTTAACAGAAAATGACTCAGGGTTGTCCAGGAAGCCGGCGGTCTTTATTCGCGATCACAATTTTGTTACCTAATCTGGATTGTCTCACTTATGATCTTTAAATTGAAGACGACGGTATCTTTAGATATTTTCAACCGACCGGGTTTGACAATACAGATGGATGAGTTCAAAACCCTCACTCGATGGACGGAGTGTGTGGCATTAAGCCTCCCGTATATTGGAGGATAAGCAGAAACCAAAAAATGAAAGTTGGCTTGAACACTGATTTTAACGACGGACTTCTGGTCCTGCATCCGAGAAGAGTATATAGAGGAGAAAACACAACAAGACGTGGATGCACAGTCCAAAAAGCCAACCTCAAGCAATTGGACAACAATGATATAACCAGTAGGACCTTTGGATTTACAGTCAGGCGATGATTAGAAAGAGAGAATCAAGCCATCGCAGATGCCCGAACGCTTGTCCTGAAAAACTTTAAGCAATGTGCCTGGAGGATGGGGAGCTTTAGCGTTGGACAGTGTTTTTTATCTAGAGTTGGCTGAGGTTAAACAGGCCGGGTCCGAAGTCATCCCAAAAAGGTTTGGATAGGGCTACAAATTTATTCCATATACCACTTATAACAACGACTTAGAGATGCTAAATCGACACTTTTATTCTGAATTTGTCAGCCAGCTGTCCTACAACAGAAGTGGTTCTTTGAGGACAGTGGGCCCATCGGCAAAGCATGGTTCCTTGGTGAGGGTGTCCTCAGAAAGCGAAATGAGGTACCAAATGGTTATCGTAAGCCGGCCTGCTTTTTTAGTTAAGAGCGTCAGAGAACGGCTCAACAATGAACGTTCAAAACGTGGTGGTTTCTGGATATCAGAGTGTCCAAAAACAGGGCCAATGAGAAAGAGTGTTCTTGGAGGAGTTTAGGCCAAGTTGACTCCGGAATGACATTCACATTTAACTACCAGCGATATGCTCTACCAAAAGCGAGTGTGAATCTTATAAACAGCCAAAATTTCGTTATTTGTCTTTTAGTGCTTGCGCTTTGCTTCTTAAGGAGTCTTTGTATTTGTCCATTACGGAGCCGATGTGGATTCAACTTTCATGATAAATAATCAGACTTACAATATTTGTGCCCAGCACTGGCGGCCAGATGACAGGTAAGATAAGATCAATCTCACTTATGTTTTTCTCTGATGGTTTTGCTCTATAAAATATGCCACGCCCCTATTCAATACCGCCCACATTTGGTGAAGGACTTGCTATTTACTTTCATGCTCTACATTTCCGCCACTTTGCTTGCCATATGTTAAGTGTTTTAAATGATTTCATTTCGAAAGAGGCGCCACGCCCATTTTCCCCATACCTCGTTCAGTTTTCAAATTTATTTCCAATCAGAAATTTTAGTCCATTTACCAGATTTTAACGCAAAAGCTGCCAAAACTGTCAATAGATTTAGTATTTTAAAAGACTTCTTTGTATGGGAGACTCCACTCCCCGTAGTCAAAAAACCGCCCACATTTTTCGATAAGCATTGTTTTTTTAAACTCTTTTTTTATTCATCATCACAATCCAAAAAAAATGTATAGAAGCGCAAACAGATAGACAGGAAGAATCAGGAAAGACAGGAAGACATTAATACAATTCGAAATGACTGCGCAATTATGAAAGCTCGAAAGTTAATTCACGGTTCTCCTAGTCGCTGTTTCCGAAGTTTTTAGTAACATTATTCACCTAAATGCTGTGTTTGACAGGTGTCAAACTTCAGATGGACTGACTGTAAAAACTGTTCCGAGAAACAGCTGGATGCGAACTTTTCATAAAAGTCACAGCTATGATTTATAAATTTCAATGAAGGGAAGTCCTTGACATGACAGCTGCAAACTCATAGTTCTGATTAATAAAATAGAAATCGTTGGCGACAATTTTTCATGTGTACCCATGCCAAAAAAAAATTGGGTTTGACCGATATTTGACTCAATCTAATTGCAAAGTTAACCTTCGACAAAAGGTAGGTACGTGTACTTATTCGATTTCAGTCGACAAATACAATTAGGCAAAATGGTGGACTATTTTTATTTGAGTACAACCCGAGGTTAAAAATAACACACATGTATCAAAGTGACCAATCAAATGTTATTATTTTAAAAGCATCGTTTCTATATTAAAGGTCATTTCCATTAAATTGCATTTCATCGATTTGCGCCATACATACCTACATGGGAGTATGTGTCTAATGGATGTATGCCATGTAGATGGCTTCAATTCACCTTCCAGCCATGTAGTATATGCTTAGTTCGGTTCACCATTAATTAACAATTTTCATAGTGGCTGTCATTTAATAATATTGTGTACACAAATGCCTGGCAGGCACTCTCTGTTAAATTTCCATATTGAAGTGCTCTATCGATATCGATTACTGGAAATGGTGTGTTCAAACACAAATTGAAATTGACATTCTGATGTGTTATAAACGTTGGATTTTCCAATAATCGGGGCAGGGGGGATTGTTTTAGTTTCGATCAGGAAGGCAAAAATTTCGACCAACTTTTCATAAAGTTGTGCCTATCAGCAGAGGGGCAGGAGACCTTTTTTCCATTTGTAAGTGTCACAGTTGACACTTGAGATATGTTAAAAGTTCAAGTCAAGTGCTTGAGGCAAGCTGTTGTGGTAAAAGTCAAATGGCTGACTTTGGTCTCCCCTTGGGGGATGTCAGGGGCCGTACTGCTCAATTGAATGCTGTATTTCTATTTCTATTTGGCAGCACACTGCCCTAATATGTGAAGATATGAACACATAGTTGGTTGGGTGTTGACAAACTTTGTCACTATACCTTAGAGAAGGCAGTTCAAATGACAGACTAAACAATTGAAGGAAAAACAACAAAAAATTATTTTGGTTTTGCATGTAGTGGCGCTGAGGACCAAAATGTTGTGGGTAGTTGAGCCACTCTTTCGAGAATTTTCCACCTTTTTCGTATACACATATGTGGCCAACTTCACGACTATATATTAAGAAGACTATCGGCCCTAGCGAGGTATCCGTCGGAACGGAAAATCCTCCGCAACGCATACTCTGTCGTAGGCTCAAATCCAAATTGTAAACAAATTCCGCAACCAATTTCTGTCGGAGGTTATCGGAACCTAGCTGAAAAAAATGCACTTCAGCGTAATTCGCCGATACGCGTTACAAAATGTCGGAGAAATATTCCGAATAGATGTTCCGAAGAATACCTCGAAGCAAAAAACCTCCGAATCGTATAAAATCGGAGAATTTTCCGTTACGCCGGATACCTCGCTAGAAGAAATTAGTGCTGCCAAGTTTACCCAACATGAATAAATAAAATGACAACTAAAAACATCATAAACTTCTTTGTACACCAAGTAGTAATTCTCTTCCACTCTTCCAAATTTTTTGAATACAAATTTTCCTGATAAAAATGCAAAAAACTACCCAAACGTCAAAAATATGATAAGACTCGTCTGCCTGTCGCTTAGGCTTTTGTTCCAGTGAAATCGCAAATGCAAAGTGACATCTGCGAGCTGTCTGGTACACTTTGTGGAATAACTCAACAAGCACTTTTAGGACTCGACAAATGTGACAGATGACTTGGGACAATTCATAGTGTCAACTTTTTATACTTGTCAACTTTCTGCGTCATAAAAATGCTGACAATTTTGTAAGTTTGTGGGAAAATATCCAACAGTTGTCAAATTTTGGAGGTACACATGAAATGTCAAAAAATTGCTCCAAAAAATTGTTATAGTTGGTATTGACATTTTTTTGACTCTTGGCAGAAATCGAAATTCTCGGAATATCTAATGGACAGTAGTAAAGTGCCATTGAGTGTATGTAAATTGAAAACTTGTACATATTGGACTAATTTACTAAAATTTAAAAAACAAGTTCGATAAGGTGGGGTTATTTCTCACACACATGACTTCCTTGTCACAATTTTCTAAAATAAAGTAATTGATTTTGGAACTAGTACTTATATAAACGTCAAATAAAAAATTAGAAAAAAGAAAAAAAATTGTTTTATTTAGTTTCAATTCCGTTTGATGAGAGACTCGAGCATTTTGTCATGTCATCTGAGTATTCAGTCAGATGAATTTTGTTGACTTATTTGGTCGGTAACCACTCCGGCAATGTCAATTGAAAAATTTGTCTGAAGATGAATTTAGGCCAACTTACTGTCAGACTTAGTGAACCCTAAAAACGAACGTCAGAAAAAAAAGAATAATAATATTAAGTCCTTGCCTGTTACAAAACATATAGCCGAAATTTAATCACAATTGATATACACGTTTCTAAAAGCCCCGCTTTTATAAGCTTAAGCTGGCAACAATTTTACATGATCAGAAACTGATTTTTGTGCAGGACAAATGTAGGTCCTAATCATACTCGAAAAGTGCTCTTAGCTGAAGCTGACAACCCTTTGGCTTTAGAAGTAGTTCCGACCTGTTGATTTTGATTTTTTTACTATTCGGTCTTTCAGTTTTTTAAGTCTCTCGCTACCATTTTTGTTTACTCCAGGATTTTCCAAATAGGCTTTTGGATTCCATTCAAATTTTACCCAATAGTCTTAAAAAATTTTGAGTGTCCCAAAAACGTCTAAAGCTATTTGCATTGAATTTAGGACATGAGACTATTTTGGCGTACGCAGTTTTTGGATTTTTTAATACTTGTATATTTCTGGAACAGATGATAATTTAAGTCTACATAACAAACCTCAAAAATTCCTTACTTTTTGGACCAAACTGCACATATTTCCTACCAAAAGACTGCTCTCTTTGTTCAACATTTTCAGTGTCCTGACTATCCATTACAATTTCCATATGGGTAGAGAAGATCTAAAGTTTGACTTTATTTAGCCATCTGAAGATAGGAATACGTAGAAGACTCCTTCCTGCTGGTATGGAGTCTAAGTCCAAAAATCTCGGAGTCCAAAAATCTCACAAGCGATGGAAGGAGCAATGCTGACTTTTTCGCTTCAATTATGCGTATAACGATTGGTAACACAAAATATCAGACTTTGGTCCTTCGAAAATAATTGTTTCCGGTGGATACTCAAGTGCGTACCTACTTATCATTTCCTATCAATTTATTAACAAAATTTAAATAAATGGACTTTCAGATTCATATATTCCGAGTGCATGTGTCCTTGCGTTAATCAATATTCAGCGTGAATCTTTGAGTGCTCGAACTTTATTCGTATACAAAAGCAAGCGAACAGGACATCACTCTCTTTCAATTAACCACTGCGTATATATGATGACAACAGACAAACACAGTCGACAGCATGAACATGAATATACTGACACGGCGGCGAAGGTAAAGGAGTATTAATTATTCATTTCGATGTAATGCGGTTCGTTGGACCAAAAACACAATACAAAGAGAACCAATCCGATTAACAATAAAGTGGATGCGAATGGCCAATATATCCTTTTCTCCGATAAGCCGACAGTATTTATTGTTTCGCCAAGGAAAGTCGTTTTCGAGAGCGAAATTAATAGTTTGTGCAATGACACGGAAAGATTAAGGGAAAAGTGCACAGCATTAGCTGATGCGGAGCTTATTAATGTGGGTATAGGGTTAGGCGGTCCCTTGTGATATTAAAGACGTCCTGAGACCACCTGAGATTGACTTTACATGGGACTGGGAAGTTGTCAAAAATTATGCAGCATGTTAAAGTTTGATTTATCTAAGCGAAAGCGAACGCGATAGGTGAAAAACTGAAGTTGTGGACTTAGTGAACGTTTTAGGAGTTGCCAGGTCCCTTAAAAAGAAGAATAAATTCGAACAGAGTCTTTGAAATGTGTCCTCTATTTTCAAACCTACAAAAGCCGATCAGTTTATGTCCTGTTTGCATGCAACACCTCAAGCTTTATCATCATAACCTTTACCGTCCCATACATTAAAACAAAGGTCTGTGATTGTAGAAGAAGTGGACCCAGCATAATCCTCGACCTTCAGTCTCTAACTCTCAACCCTTTTATTGAGGAAATGTTTTCGATTTCGTTCACGACTGGATCGCTCAAAGCTTTCCCAATCCCAATTGAAACTTTCAGTTTCCTAAACCGCCTGAGGGAGTGACTATTTCATTCAAGTTCGACAGCGTCCATCATTTGCAAACACCCTGATTATCTGACACTTCAAATTTATTATAACACAAATACGAACGTATGGACAAAAGACCTGCCAGATCGACCCCTCTTCAACCAACTCAGGACATACATATTTATATTTATATTATTTCATTTAAGTTATCTCCTTGTGTAACCATCAATCATTCTTCAACTGAAGTACCTTAAGGTCAAGTGTGTGTCATAATGATGCACTTGAGAGTCTCCCAAGTCTGACCTTATTTCTAATACCATTGAGACGTTGAATAATGCCAGAGATGTAAATGATGTCCTCCTTCCAAGTGCGCCATCCTTTCGAATAAAATGTGAAATATCTTGCATGTCGTTCGTCGTTCGTCGTTCGTCTTTCGTTGTTCGCTCCTTTCCATTCATAGCGCCAGAGAGTGAAAAGGATATTTTTAAGAAAAATGTCATTACCACTCAAAGGCATTGTTCGCTTGGCATGAGCTTCATTCAACATCATCGTCCTGTGCCGTTGGAGTGAAAACCTAGATAAAAAGAGAGAAAATCAAATCCTCCTCCTCCTTTCAGTTGCATTCGGTGTGGTAAATCTAAGTTTTTATTTGTCACTTCTTGTTCATTGTATAAAGTAGGGTTTCATCGGGGTTTGTCAACAAAAGAACGTCGATTTGTTGGTCAGATAGATGCTGCAAAGAAGACCAACTTTAAACACTTTGAAAGCTATTTGTAGCATCGTGCACATAATTGGCATTGTAGCAACTGACAGGTAACCGTGTTTGCCAAACCCGTTTCCGGTCTAAAGGCCTCTGCCGGAAATTGAGTAAACCCCATAGTGTCCACTTGTGTCCACACAGGGCTCTGCAGTATGCCTCAAACCATGTAATTGGCATGAGGTCATTTATTTTCGATTCGAGACTATTTTGGAATTACCTGGATCTGCATTGAACTGCACCGCAGAACAACAACAGCGCAGGCTGTGAGTCCTTGTCACCATCAAGCACACAGAGGACATGGGCACAGGGAACACGAGATGCATTCACTTTAACCGCTGGAAATTGTGCAATTAATTAAGAATGCAATTAGTTTTTAGGGGCGAGAATTGAAATTTCAATGTGCAAACTGGAACTGCGCATCTATTGCATTTGCCGCACTTAAAAGGGCGCACAACAAAGGACAATGAAGTCTGAAGAGGCATCGCCCATTGAGCGAAAATCGAAAATGTTTTTCGCGGGTTAAATTACTTGACGTAAATTAGTGTGGCTCTGGATATTGGCGGCAAAGGACCGCAGTAGCATACTGAAGGAGGAACGTAATGTAAATCGCAATGGATTGCACTGTTGTGATAAGATACGCAAAAAATGATCAGAAGCTGTGAAGTGATGTGCTTTTTCTCAGGCCGAGGTTTTGGTCGCGGGTCCAGGGTTTACCCAAAGAAACACATAAAACTCTGGTTAAGAGGTACTATTTATTCGCAGTATTTACTTAGGCATTTTCACAAACTACATCAATATACTATATCTTAACAGAAGCTCAATACGGTCTAAGCTACGTCTAAACTACGTGGCCCTACGACGGCGTGGTTCCTTAACGCCCCAACGACAGCGTGGTTTCTAGGATGGGGAGGGTGCAAGCCAGCTGGGACTGCTGACACTGCTTAATACAAGGCCGATTTCCCAGAGGGGAATTCCCTCCGCCAAAATTCAGAAAACAAAGACCAAAGCCTCTTTTCCAAGCGGGAGCTTAATCTGGCACACCAGATTGGTACGAATCACACTTCGACAAGTCTCCCCGAATAGTATTTTCATTCGGGTACTCATGCTTTTCTCGCCAATAAGACAGTGTAAATTCTACTGACCAATGTAAATTCTGAATGTTGCAATAACCGCCAGTGGAATGATTGTGGTTGGCTGTGCACGGTGACAGTGGCGGACATAAAAGTGTGACGAACGGGGACGTTTCGTTACAAAGCTTCGACGTGAAGGTTATAATCGTCGACCGTTGGAAACCTTCTTTCGTTCACTCGAAACCTGATCGAAATGGAAAAGTTTTGACTGACAAACAGGATGCCTTAGTTCCATTTACGAAATAAATAAGAGAATAAGACTGTTGAGGGATATGATATTGTATCTCATAAGGCAAAAGTCTCAGGGGGATATGATATTATATCGCATAGGTCAAAATCCTCAAGTGGCGCAATTTTGCTTTCAAAAAACGCCATTCCATGAACAGAAAATATGAAATTTTGAGCTGTTTCAATATAAATTACATAAAGCCTTGCATAAAACGAAGGCAATTGCTCACCAATAATCAAATTTAGTCTGGCAGTTAACGCAAAGACTCCAGACTTTCCAAAATCGCTTGACCAATAAACAAATTTAGTCGTCAGGTTATCCTTAACTGTAGGGTCAAATATTACTGGTCAGAAAGCCATGTTTATGTCTTACACTAACCCAAATTATTATTCTGTCACAAATCGTCCTGCAAAGGAATGTTGCCATGCATACTCAAATTTTAGTACTAAATTAAAATACAGTATTATATCTTTGGAGCAAGAAGTCACAACAATTTTCGATATAATTAAATAAAACTGTATCAGAAATTGTCAAAGAATGAGAAAACATTTTATTTGCCGCAGGAAAAGAGAAAATGCATCAACTGTACCCAAGTGAAACATTTTAGAAGCACATATAAACGAATATGTCGCGACAATTTTGATGAAACTCTTTTACAAAACGTTTATTAATACGGAGGTAGTTTAACTCGGTTGTCTAAACTCAGCGTTATTTGTCACGAAGCATTTTTTCCCAATCTTCGCTTAACTGACAAACTAAACAGAATAAATAAAATTGTACAACAGAAATTATTAATTAATTTAATCTCTTCTCTTCTCTACAAATAATAAAACTGTAGAACAAAGAATGCCTGACCACGCATCACGCAGAAACTACTGGACGGATTTTGATGAAACTTGGCATAGTGATTGCTTATGTTCAGGGTCGGGCTTTAGGATACTTTTTATCCCGGATTATAACTTGGTTTTTACAAAATAGTCAAAAAACCGGATATATGTAAGGAAAATTCTGTTTATACAGACCTAGCTCAGTAATGGCTTATCCGATTGAAAAATAAAAAATAGGCGAATTTAGTAAATTTTCTGCTGAATCATTTAAGATATAAAACATCCTCCTGCGTTGTCCTTAAGCTGAACAATGTTCAAAACAATTATTCAAAACATCGCCCACAATTTTCTTTCAGTGGATACCACTGTCAGTAGTCATGCAGCAGTGATTATCGTTGCAGTAGTGTGTAAGTGATTATTATGTTTTGTACTTCAATGGACAGTCGTCTCTTTTTAGCGCATACATTTAGGTTGAACACTTTTTCAAGTGCTGTTCATTGGGAAAAGTTTGGTAATGGGCTGGGGTGGGGTTCGAGTGTCAATGTCAAGTTGTTTCATTCGTGTTGCTTCTTTTCGCCGACATTTGATGTGAGTATAAAAGAAACAAATAACATAACTTTGCGTAAATCATTTTTTTGTAGACTTTTTAGTAGGAATTAAAAATATGTTTTTATTGTCTTAGTTTTTGCTTTATATTGCTTTTAGAAAGGTCCAAGGGAGGGAACATATTTATAAAAAAAACGGCGGGCTTAGCAAGGCGAGCACGGGTCAGCTAGTCAAAAATATAATAACTGAAGTCCTAAATTCGTTTGTTTACATTTTTGCTTGTTTTGCTCTATTTACACGCTTTTGATGTTTCGTTTCGTTTCGAGTTTTATTTTATAAAATTCTGACAAACCTATTGGAAATAAATGTGTTTTTTTTATATTTAAGCTAGATAAGTAAAATCGGTTTAATTTTTCGTCCGAACTCTTGTTAAATGATTTTGTTTTTCAAAATATCCGAAATTCGCTTAAATGAAAAAATAATTGTTGCAAATTGATGTTTCAGTTAATTTTTACTACTCTCTATTAGTAAAGTCGAAAAAGAAAATTAAAAAAAACTGGCAACACCAATCCCATTCACAGAACTTTGATCTGACACAAAGAACTGATTTGATCGCTTTGTAAGGATCCCTTCCCTGGGTATCGTATTGCAACTAATACCTACTAATGTTTCCACCGAAAGTGCTCCTCTGCGATTCGTCCTTGGAGCAATTTCTTCTCTTATGGTTGCCGATTCTTCAACAGATGTAAGGTCCATAAAAATATCTTCGTCTCGGCTTGAATTCATTCTCAATCTTTATGAAATTTTTTGAAAAACAAAACTTACTGCATGAATACAAAAACAACAACAACAACGATTGACAGCAAATTTGTAATAGATTCAACAGAAAGTCTTCGTACTAGTAAAGGTGGAGGTTAAATTGTTTATTGGTACCATTTCAAAAATGCTGTACATTTTAATTTAAACTGGCAGTCAACTAATAGTCGACATTAGTGCTTGATTATTAGTAAGGCCGAATATAGTTATGACAGCTTTGAGAGTACTAACTCGCCTCCTGCTCGGGATACTATTACGTCACATATCTGGACTTATAATTCAGGAGTAAAATGCTGACCCTGGTGGATGATGCAATAAATCCAAGTAAATGAAGCAGGTGAACGCAAGCTCCGTATGTGCAAAGAGTGTTTCTCCTCCCTGATGTCGGAGGTGGTGTGGTCAATATGGAATGTGTAAGGTAACCTTTAGTTTCTGACGTTAAATTGTTGTTAAAGCTGCTGACGCAAGGCTACTTTTCTTCTCGACGTAATACCGACAACTGCCCCTTAAATGTCGCACATTAGCCGATTGCTGATGCCGACAAATTTATTGTTCTTAAAACGGTCGACACAAGACAACTTGTTGTAAATAAAAATACTGCCGATGCCAAGCAGCTCTTGTTATTTACCAGTATAAAGTTGAGATGCAAGTAACCACTAGTCCATTCCCAAACATTTTCCACTGAGAGCCACCTACAAGCTGTCATCTTAAACTCTTAAGTTTGCCTCAAAACCTAACCTAGCCAGTATCGCAAAAACTCATTTTCTGAAAAGTTTAAATTCGTACATCTTCTAAATAAGTCGGGAGATTACTATGAAATAAAGACTATGTGCTGGCCCATGTAACGCCCTATACATTCCGAGCAATCCATATGAATTGGACAACTGGTCTTAACGCGATGCGTGGTCAAATCCACATACTATCAGACCGTCTTTACATTTTAATTATATTCATCATATTTTTTGTCGGCGCAGTGGCTTAGTGGTAGTGTGTTGGGCTACTATGCGAGGGGTACCCGGTTCGAATACCGAAAGAACCAAATTACATCTTAAGGTTTTTTTCCACTGCGCCACCTCTCGCGAACGTCTGACAAACATCCGAGAGTAAAACTGTCATGAAAGAACTTCTCAATTAGTCGTTTAGACTCGTCGTAAAATTGTAGATCCCTTTCATTCGTCCCAAAAATCGAAAACTCGTACAAAACGAATGGTTGTGAAAAGCTAGGTCTTGGGTCCCATAGACCTGTCGCGCCAAAATATTTATTTTATTTTATTTTTCGTCATATTTATTTCAATATACGTGTTTGTAATTTCAAAACTACATATACCATAGTGAAGACTTCGAAACTTGGTTAAACAAAATATCACAATCTTTTTTGCATCCTTACCCAACTTTTCCATTTTCCTTTATAAACCTCAAACTAAGCAGCAACACCAAACCGAACTAGACTTAGAAATCGGGGTTCAATGACAGGCCACATCCAAATTCCCAGTGTTACTGACATCAATGAGTAGGTATAATGTCGTGCCCCTTGTCAAATGGGCGTATTAGCCAACCACCTGACCTACAAACTGGGGGCCACACAAAACTGTAATTCAAAGAGAGGCAGCTAAGGGCTCCTCTTTCCAGGATGGAACATTACAATGTCTCGCAGTCTCAGGGAATGTCAACGCACATAAAGCCGGTCCAAATGTATAAGGAAAAACGACAGGAAACCACTATTGATTTATTCCCTCGAACTAGCCACGTTAATGGGAGTCCCAAATTTCGAACCTACATCAACGTCTCGGACATCAATCGATTTGACAAGAACTCATCAAAGCCTTCCGTCAGCGAAAATTTGTTAAGGGTGGCCGTGGCATTTTAGCCGCTTGTATTCCATCTGAAAATCTACCACCCTTATTGAGAGAGCGCGAGAGGAATCCAATCTCCACTTTCCAGAAGTTTATTTGCCTGCAATGGCGCTCTCTGTGGAAAATTCGACAGTACCAGCATTTAAGAGAGTTTCATCCCTTGGTATACAAAAATTGCTGGAAATATCCCTCAAAGGATGTGTGTTGTTTTTGTGGTGCTGGGAAATAGTGGGAAATATCTTCCCACTGAGTTTGCTGCGAGAAATGTCCTTAAAACAGTCTCAATCTCAACCACCCCCGAAAAAAAGGGTAGAATACTCCCACACACCTCCAGATACAAACTTGTTACCTCCATAAGCATGATGCCATTATCCACCATCTCTCTCTCCCGATTAATTATCAGCTGTTCATGCAGATTAAACACATAAAAAAAACACACACACAAATATCTTGAACTATAAAATATTTAACAACTCATTTTTGTTTTTTTTTTTATATTTCGTTCGGGCGGAATGTTTCGCTGCAATTACTTTTTTTACACCTCCGGATGTGTGTGCGCTGGAAAAATAAAAACCCCAACATCGACTCGCACTCGATATTCAAAAAATAAAAATTATTAATAAATTTTTAATGAATTCCATATTCACATTAAATGCCGAGTATAAAACTTTCGTTGCCGGTTGAGTGGGTTTTACATTTTTTTTTCAAATATATGTGCAAAGCATACCTCCAGTGCATGGGCATGGGCAGGGGCACTGAGCGAAGTATGAGAAATTGAAAAATGTAAAATTCATCCAATGGATGATGAAGGCGGAAGGAACTTCACAGGATGTTTAACCAGGGGTGCATACTGGATACACTATCTCTCGTGGATCGGCAAAAATAATTGCGAGAAAGAAAAGAAGGGCTTTAACGACTTGATTCGATTTGTTCTAAAGATGGGAGGTTGTTTTTTGGACTGAATTATGTATCAAATTGCTTGAAATATTTGTTTAGTTCATCGAACAATATTGAAATGCTAGGAAAATGAGGAGGGATGGGAACTTACTCTACCAACAGGATCTTGAACAAACTCCGTCCATGGGTGTAGTTTGTATACGTCGCTTTCTAATAATTGTAGGTAGTTCCTGTCTGTCTGTCTTTCTCTATCCTGAGTTATCACTCTACGTTCATCTCCTTGCGGTATGGCGCTTTTGAAAAATTCCTAGTTGAACTTTTTCCTTTACAGGCTTCATCGACTGGAGCAAAGAATCTGCCTCGCAAAGCATCTCAAGTAGTTGCAATTAGCATGAGAAATTAGAAAATGGACTTGAGAAGGTCCATACCTCTTCGCCGCACATATGGCAAGATCGGGATAAATGAGGTCTTGTGTGGTAGGTAAATAAACAGCGATTGACGAGAGATTTTCTTCGATTGATCTCTATACCGATGTCATTTTGGGATGTACTAGTGGATCTATCGCGATATCTTGAGAGTTTCTTCTCTATTAGGACATTTTGACCTCATTAGGAATCACTCCACTCAGGATACTCACGATAAAGAGAATGTTGAATTGATCTTTCAAAAAATTCCAAAATTAAAGCAACGTTTTTTAGACTGCTGCTAATTTAAATACGAATAATATCTCACTCGATAGTTACTATTTTTATTTTTTGAATTTTTGTTGTTATTTATTGTTGCTATTAATGCAAATATTTATTTATTTATTTATCTATTTAAATTAATTTATTTATTTACTTATTTGTTTATTTGTTTGTTTGTTTATTTAATTAGTAATTCATTAATTTGTTTTTTATTTATTAGCTTTTTTTTTATTTATTTGTTTTTCTACTTATACGTGATTTATTTTTTGTTCTCTCTTCTTTTATTTATTTATTAATTTATTTAATTATTTATTCACGTAGATAGTGATTTATTTTTATTTTCTCTCTTTTTTTAAATTTAAGGTTTTTTAGTATTTTCCTTCAGAACTTATATTTCTTGCCCAATGAAATCTCTAAAATTCCAATCAAATAATGTCTCAGAAGAAGGATGAAAATTATTATATCTCTGAAATGTAAAACGTGTGCTAACAAAACCTACTCTAAATTTATTTACGAAATGAAGATAAATCTATTCATGAATTTTCGATTCTAAATTTGTTTCCCATTGTACTTGTAGTTCCAATGTCATCTAATCAGTATATAGTGCAAACAATAAGGACCGTTTTTAAATTCGGCCTCTGATGCTGACATTTAAGGATTGTATTGTTTTGTATTGTTAGTTATAGGCCCAAAACACTGCGACCAGAAGAGATCTACTGTGCTGTCCTTTAACCTAAGGACTTAAATATGTCCTTTGCATATGGATCGCTCTGCTCCTTGCCACAGCAGGGCATTCGCAGCGTATGTGTAACTTTTTTGTTTTACTACGAGCTGGGCTTATGCATTTTTTTGCCTGCCTCTGTCCTTTGGATTCCGTCCAGTGTTCGGCAAAGTGTTCATCTTCCCATTCCCTAAACCTGACTTTGACTCAAAAGTAACCCGAAGTAGGGCTCAGGACCATCAGTGAGCAGGCGTGATGCGCCTCTTCTCGCCAGACAATCCGCTGGTTCACTGCCCTCAAATTCCTTTTGACCTGGTATCCAAGCAACGGTGACATGTGTTGTCCTTCACCATTTCTTCGAGGAGATTGAAACAGTCCCAGACCAGCTTTGACTCTGAGCTGCTGGCTGTCTGAGATGATGTATATGCGGGCGCCTTCGTAAGCATTCTCGGACACATATCTCTATGGCGTGTACCTCCGCTTGAAAGATGTCTGGTGATTTTCCCAGTGCTACAGCTCTTTGGAACCTAGGCCCATAGACCCCAACCCCGTAGGCATCATCTTCCATCTTTGAAACGTCGGTGTAGCAGATTTGTGATCCAGTTGGTATTACGCATTGATTGGTCGTCCAGGTACTCCTTTCGGAAATGACTACCTTAAATTTTCTGCAGAAGCGAAGCCTTTTAAGCATGGTATCTGATACCTTGATCACAGGATCATCTTGAAACATTTGTAATATCCGAAGGTGTCTTGTGAGGTTTCCTTCTTTAAGATTTGATGACATTTGAGTATCATGCACGTGCTTTAAGAAATACTTGACACCTTGTCCTAAGTCTTCTGCGGCATGTTCGGTAGGTTCTCTCCAATACTTCTGTACAGACGAAGCCGTTTGGCAGCAATGAGAAATATTTGATGACCCTCAAGTCGGAAAAGAGGTAGTTCCCCTTGAATATCGCTCCAAACCGCAGCGAAAATTTCTTGTCATGATCACTTCAATACTCAGAGGCATATCCGCGATCCTTAGGGCTCTAACCGACTCTAACGCCCTGGTCGACCCTGTCTTCCCCCGATCTGATCACAATCCACTTAGGGTCACCTCAAACACACGCCCCTAATCCACCCCAAGTTGATTATTATTTTCTGCATCTTTTACTATTATAAATGTATCTGAATTCAGAGCACATTAATCGTTAACACAACATGGCGGTTACACGCAAAGCTGCGATAAAACTTTTCTCCTAAGTGGGTGTCGGTTGGAATATGCCAACAGAACAGCGCGGCGGCGGCGGGCACGCTGCGGAATAGCGTCTAGAAATATTGCGAATATAAATACCCAACATTAATAATGTGTCAAAACTTTATCCGAAACACTTGTTCACACATTCATGTTTTCAAGAACTTGTATGCGCCATCCCACCGTTTATACCCATTCATCCCTATATATATTAATTAATCTTTTCCTACTTCCCTACATGGTGACACTTGTCCTTTAATGCGACAAGTTTTTCAAACTGAATGCAAAACTTTCACCATATTTATGTGATTATGACATTCGAGGTGTTTAGGGCGTTGGGTGTTATATTTATTGAAACACAAATTATGAGAGCGGCAACCCATCAAATAACTCGCAGGGACTTATCAGTGCACGACAACTACAAATGGCGGCGACAATAGACGTGGGGGGACATATTAAAATTTATATCTGTTGCAAAAAATAAATAAAATATAATATATCTTCTATATCGTTAATTGTCGATCGTAAAATTGCTATCTGGTCCTGTGCAGGTTAGGAGGACTTTTGGATATATATTTTTACGAGTTTTTGTATTTATAGTTGACGCTCAGTTGGTGTGTGTTGGTATACTAGTCATGCATGAGTAGCAAACGAGGTTGAGGACATTAATGTGGTTGATTGTTCAATGGACTTTGTGTGTAATTGTCGACTTTATTTGCCCCGGGGCTTAACTTTATTGCCAGTTTGGCATTCGAACTGATAAACTTCCTGTGGAGGTATATAATTTTGCAACTTCAACACTTGCCTTAGGCGGTGATTTATAGTGAAGGATATTGAAAAGAACAGCAGAACATGAGAGTTACACATTTGCGAGGGACTGGATAGTTTTCGAAGATGTTTTCAATTTAAATATGCTCATAAGCGGTTGGTTGGTGAGGGTAAGCTTTGCACTTTTATGGTCCTGTTGCATTCTCTGACTCTCCGGGCATTTGTCAATATTTTTTGGGTATAATGTACCCACTGATTTTTGACTATTAAATATTTTAAACACTTAAATATATTGTTACTTTATTACTTTAGGAACTGCAGAAAAAGCCAAAAGGCATCATTTACGTAGACTAAACTTAGGGTGAACTGCTCAACTCCGCAATTAAATCCGAATGACGCCAACTGCAGTCGCGCGGGAAAATCGTCTTTTTTTCTTTCTGTAGTTAGAAGAGTCCGATTGCCTGTCACTCAGGTCTTCACTTTCATTTTGTGTGGAAGTAATTTGACGCTGGACTACGTTCCAGGCATATTTTAATGAGCGCGTTCCAGGTTTAAGTTTTTGTTGCTGATTCGCTTGCGTGTGGAACTCGGTCGGCCACAATTTTTCGATATGAATTGGTTCTATCGAAAGATGTCTTCATTCATGCTCTGACACTGAATGTGCACAAGACCCACTTTGGTGGTTCTAAGGGTATATTTTTAAACCGTCGGAGCTGTTTCTTTGTTTCCTAGGACTTGGGACGCATATTTTAGGAGTAGGAAGACCTTGTAAGAAACACCGAAGATTCTCTATACTAGGTCTTAAATCTTAGTCCTTCTTAATGCGGCAAGGAACTTTCGTTCTTCAAATTTTAATTCCGTCTATGTTGACAGGTCTTTTAATATATCAGTCCTAAAAGAGCACCTCTGTGTAGTTCAACACACCTTCCATCAATCCATTGCGTCTATCTTAACCATGTTTATAATGTTGTTACTATGGACTACCATAAGGAAGCCATTTTGGGCCACTATTATTTTGTTTAAGGTACATGGCTACAAAATGAAATAGAATTTCTACAAATCACGCTATTGCCATGGGATAGACTTTTTTGGAAAGACAAATTTATGCCCTTAAAATTTAAGTATGATTTGTCGAATATAGCGACATCTGGTCGTCTTATTTTCGAGTAGTTTTTGGACCATCTGGGGTCGTGTTTCGCAAGTCTTTTCTCATGCTCGAAGTGGCAAACGAAAGTCTTCTCTTAATCTTGAAGCGGCCAGGCTAAAGTGGGCACAAATCAGTTTTCAACTGTCAAAATGGTTCTTTGTATACTTTGTCGAATAAAGCGCCATCTGGAAGCAATTGATAGAATTTATTTACAACTCATCCCCCTTCTGGATAAAAAGCTCACCTCAAATGGCTCCTTATAATCCCAGCGGGCTACTTAAGTCCAACCACACAGACGGACAATAAACAATTCATTAGTTGAAATTAAATAGTTAAGACATGACAGACTGACATTCAAAACGCTAACAACTAATAGCAATAAATTGCATGTTATTTATTTAATAGGTGGTTTAATTTGAAAACAACATCAAAATACCGTCAACAGTTTTTGAGCCGCACCCTGCTTACGAATCGGGCGCTGTAATTACGATTGTCTATATGCGATATGAGAGGCAGATACTCGACCAATCTGTGACTGCTGGTGATGGCTAATAAATTGTCGACTTGATGAATTATTCAGCTGGAAATGATTGTGGGGCGGGAGCTGTTAGCGTTTTCATACGATTTGGTATTCAAATTGTGACAATTGTGTTGCGATACAACTTCCGGTATCACCTGAATTTATTTGCTCGATTGAAGGGATCGAAGAAAAGGACATTTGACCTCGATTGAAAGAGGTTATAAGCATCGACAAATGCTGCTTATTTCACTTGCAAATAATAGTTTGTTGGCGCTTTTTCTAAGCCTGGTTACAGTTTTATTGGAATTTTTTAATGTAGGTCATCCCTTTTTAGATCTTTAAAGGTTATGGGGTTTGAATGATTTTAGATTGACACAGTAAATCGAGAGATTGACCGGAAATGATTGATCTACAAGTTCGGGTCACAGTAAGTTCACACATATTCAGTTCATGGGATTTGGAAAGTGGATCAGTTCAGGATTTTAAAGCTTATTCTAAGGATTTTCTTTACTGCTCCCAGTTAAAATTAAAAAAAGAACGTGGAATATCGGTGAAGGAGCTTCCTTCAATAATTTATTTGTAAGAAAGTTTTGGGGGCCGAATGGAAGGACCAACGATTTTATTCCTAATTTGAATTGGTAAGTGTTCGGCTTTTAAAAATGGTTATATAAAAATAAAATGTTAATAGGTCCTTTAAGGGGGGTTCTGTATGCAAATATTAAACAAGCATACAAAATCTACTTTCAGCGATGAATTTTCTAATCATTTTAGCAAGTTAACAATGCAATTTGTACAGGGCTAGTTTGTTGATGAAAATACCTCCCACCTTCCGAACCAACCAATTTAAAATCAAACCAAAACATCAGTTCGTAAATTAGTGACTAACCTTCCTCATAGGATTTTCCTTTCAAATTTCTTTTTTTCATCGAACGCAGACTTCTGTAAAAGAAAAGTCCTTCTTATCGATTATTTTTTCGGTTTCGTAACAAAATTCGTGTGACATAATTTCTGTTGGTGTAGGTAAAGTGTCAATGGCTTGAGCTACAATTACAACGGTTACTGACTTGTGTAATTATACGTCTTGAGTCTTAAGAAACATGTAACACATTTTTTAGCTTAACAGGACATCAAGTGGAACAGCGAGAACTATATGCACGAACCCTGTTATTATTCAAGTAATGAACATGAACAAGGTTGGTGACCATATAGACCAAATAGTGAGTTGATGTAGGGTTCGATTTTTTTAACACATTAACTTTTCGGTATCTTGGGGGCTTGTTGGGCATGTAATTTCCCTTTTTTACCCTTTGGTTGTTGAATGTGACTTTGATCTAATTAAAAGCCTTCCAGAGGTCAGTGAAATTAAAAACATCTGGCAACATTTTTAATGGATTCAGTAATTTGGCTATAAGTTATCAGGAACCCGTACTAGTCCCCGTGACAAGGGACTAAGTAAAGACATCCCAGCGACTTTTGTGCACAGTTTCCAATTCAGGGCAGTCTCGGATGCTTGTAAGAGTTTCACTAGTGCTTAAGGGATTTTGTTTCTTACATTTTTTTATGAACGAGTGGAATGGTTAACTATAAAGATAGACAAGAACAACTGCTTCACAAGGGTTTTTTAATCTTTCACAAGACGTTTTGCAGTAAAAAAAATATATAAGTATTGTGCCCTTTTATGATATGGAAAGGGATTTCCTATCTTTCCGAATGAGACTCTCGGTATTTGCTTCATTGAAGGTCGGCCATAGCGTTTTTGTGTTACGGCAAGTTTCTTGTGTAGTCCATTTAATGTTCGCCTCTCTTGTGGCTTTTCTCCCTGCTTCAAGTTTGAGTGTACAAGGCGGAATATTTACAGAAGGATCAGCTGGTTCTGAAACAGCTGTCGAACTCAGCCTTGCTAATTCGTCCGCTTTCCCGTTGCCTGGAATGCCTTCAAGTCCCGGGACCCAGCAGAGCGATACCTTGTGCTGAGTGCCAAGAACCTTGAGTTCTTTGCGACAGCATTTCACAAGCTTAGATTTTATTTCAGGTGCAGTTAAGGCTTTTATTGCTGCCTGGCTGTCGATAAAGAAGGTAATACCTTCAGGTATGGTATTGCACTAACCACAGACTCACGGGCTGCTGTTGTCACTGTCAGGACCTCTGCTTGGAAGACACTACTGTGGTCGAGAAGGCGTACCGATTTTGATATGATACGGTGTCCATATTTGATCCATCTGTAAACACGGCTATGGATTGCGTGTTAGGTACGAGTCCGTCCATTCTTCCCTACTGCGATAGGTGCTCGAGAAAGTACGTATAGAGCTATAAGTGGCGCAACATTTAGCTGTCAATTCATCGTAATTTTTCCATTTATTATTTATTTATTTATTTATTTATTTTATTTCGCATGCTTGCATTTTAAGATACAATATCTTATAAACTAATACAAGCTTTAATTTGTAGAATAATTGTTTAATTGTTTTTAGCTACCGCAAATTAGAATTTAATTATATTTAGCTTATCAAATAGTTATAAACACATTTTCTTGTTATATATATGGTTGATTCAAATTTTGCATTTCATTTCTATTAATTAATAATTTAATTTTCATATTCATGCTTACTGTACGTTACATCTATATACATTTAAATTTATCTACATTTAACAATATTTATATACAACAGTAATTCAACAGTATTTTATTTTGCTTTGGTTAAAATAACTGTTAAACAAAAAAGAAAAAGAAAAAAGGCGAGGGAACGACATTTAATGTAGGGATAAATAAGCCCTGAGTTCATTCTTAAAACGCACGAGGTTCCCAAATCGCCTAATATTGCGCGGTAGACAGTTCCATAACCGCGTAGCATTGATAAAAAACTGACGTTCAGAGGTTAAGCACGAAAACCGAAATTGTGTAATTTGTTGCGATCGACTAGATGAGGTCATTTGTAATCTGGTAAAGAGATAACAGGGTTGATGTGAATGCATTATCCTGTATAACAACACTAAGGTTCTATATCGAATGAGGCTGTCAAATGTAAGATTATATATAGCTTTTGAAAAAGACGAAATTCATTCTTTTTTATTGCAATTTTTTATGTCAGCTCGCAGGTGGTCATTGTATGTCATATAATTTTCCTTCGTTGAAGTGGCCAATTCAAAAACCTCTCCAACAATGAGACATATATTCGCTTTTGAAATCCTTCCCAAAAAAAAACATCCCACAAGTATAAAACCAAATGAAATCCCGACTTTCACTGTATATACCACTTTAAGGAAGAAACTTGCCACCGCACTCTAGAAATCGCCACGTACAACCGAACCCGCGCGTCAAAAGCATATTCACGTGCATTTCAGTATTTGCAACAGCACTGAAACTGACTTACTTAACCCCCTCAACTGTGTACCGTAGCGTATAACTCATATATACTTCTGGAGAAGTTTCACAAGAATTTCTACCAGCTATTTACATGCAGACCATGTAGTTGTAGACCATGCATCCCACAACAGAACTTGGCCGTAATTTTAAGTTCATAATTCTTGCAAGTGTATTTCGTACTCTATACCGCCCGAGGTGATGCTGGTGTTGGATCGTGTGGTTCGTGGTAGATAGTGCGGTATTTTGAACAACTTTATATGTACTTTTCCTTCTCAACTGGGTAACCTTCAGAATTACTATTTTTTTCTTTTCTAAATTTCTTTCTGTTGCACATTTTTGTACGATACACACACAAGAAAGGCATCGTCCTTATCGTCCTGGGAATTCGCTTCATTTGTTCGAGTTTAGATGGAAATTTTAAAATATAAAATCTGATTCATTCGCAGCAAGGGCAAGAGCAATTTCAATTTTCAGAAACACTTAGCATAGGTGGTTTGTAACAGTGGAGACGGGGTTTTTCGTTCTGTTTCTGCTTGAGGGGTTGACCGAAAGATTTGAGGGTTTGGGTATTTTGTGCGCCTGAGATTTGTCCGAAAAGTTGAAGAAAGGTCTCAGCGGAGGTGTATTCGTTTTACAAACAAAGAAGCAGATTTTATAACAAAGAACTGGGATTGCTGTTGTAGCTGAGGGGCTAATGGAAGTGTGGGCTGTATATGCGGTTCATTTTTGAAAAGAAATACAGGTAGCTTTGCCTAATTAAGTACAACAATAGGATCGACGTCTAAAAATCTATTCACGTTGATGATAAACTATTTTAAAGCAGGCTCTTAAAAAGAAGCTCTTTCCTGTCTATGAATAAGGGAAAGATATTCGTTGAAAAGGGTGGATTGCTTTTGGGGGCGGTCGATGCTAAATTGGCAAGTAAAGGGCGGGTTATGTGATTGCCCTGGCACTGATAAAAATCCTTTTGTCCTGTAGAAGATATTTTTCGAGTAAGTGCTGTGTAGACCTGTGCCTCAATTTTTAGGTAGTTGTCTCCAGTTTCGGACGCTAAGTTTGTTAAGGTCCCCTCTCACTTTCGTGCGGGTCACCTCAGTCGTGGTCTTTCTCTATTGCGCCGTCCCTCGGGTGTGGATTCCGGGCCGAAGCATATGCGTCTATTCGCTTTACATGACCCAGCCACCTCAGACGTTGGACCTTCACTCTTCTGGTTAGGTCGATGTCGGTGTACACTTCGTCGTGGTATATCCTTCTCCTTTACCGTCTATCCAGACGGGATCAAAAATCATCGAAGAATCTTCCGCTCAAAAGAACCAAGAGTTACCTCATACGTTTTTGATAGAGTCCATGTCTCTCCGCCGTATAGTAGGACTGGGACGAATAGAGTCTTATAACAGGCCACTTTAGTTACTCGAGAGAGGGCTTTTCTACACAATTGCCTTCTTAGCCCAAAAAAACAGCGATTGCCAAGAGTTATTCTACGTTTAACCTCAGCGCTGGTGTCATTATCTGAGTTCATAGTGGACCCTAAGTAGCCAAAGTCCTTAACAACCTTAAAGTTATATCTGTCTATTGTGACGTTCTGTCCGAGACGTCATTGTTGGGTGTCCTTTTTCAGTTGCTTCGTCTTG
Source organism: Cheilosia pagana (assembly GCA_936431705.1). Lineage (NCBI taxonomy): Eukaryota > Metazoa > Arthropoda > Insecta > Diptera > Syrphidae > Cheilosia > Cheilosia pagana. The sequence continues at coordinate 7,377,447 of OW386169.1, forward strand.
CCCTCATTGACCGCCAAACCCATCTTCGCCGCCTCAGTCTCAATACTCACAAAAGCGCCATTAACATCACGTTGCGTTCTGCCAATTATGTCAATGAGGTCGGCGTTCGCTAGTACTTGGAAGGACTTTTGAAAGATCGTGTCTCTGGTTTGAGTTTGAGTTTTGCACTATTCTTTCAAGAACGATATTGAAGAAGTCACATGACAGCGCATCGCCTTGTCTAGGTCCTTTTTTGACGTCGAAGGTTTGGTGAGTTCTGTACCGACCTTTATGCATTCTTCATCCTCAAAAACGGATGAGTATGGCAGAGATACCAAGACTAGGCATTGCTCTCTATAGCTCGTCCCCATAAATGCTGTCATAAGCGGCCTTTAAATCGATTGAAAGTTTCTGGGTTTTCTTGAAGATCTGCAGCAGTTTTCTTTTTCGGTTGTGGAAAAATCCAAAATGGACCAGTCAGGTTGCTTACGAAAGGCTTCAAGTGTTCACAGAACACGGCAGATAAGATCACTTGTAGTCAATATTAAGAAGACTGATACCTCTGTAATTGGTCTCCTTCTTAAGGATCAGGCAAACAATGTTGAGGCTGATAGTTGTATACCGCTCAAAAATATTCTTAAACAAAGATCACGACTTTCTAGTTTAAAGAAAATATTTAACAGATGTTAAGTCGTATTTAAAAGGCGTTTCAAGGCTTCCAAATTCTTCCACATTCATAGAATTTGCTTAAAATTCTCTGTGTTTTGTAAAGGGGTTTTATACCTATACATATTTGAGTTAAAATTAAAATTATGTTTGAGTTGTCTTAGATTAAATTCAACGCAGCAGGAAATCAACAAAAAAGTGACAGCTAGGCGTCCATCTTGTTTAGTTAACCACACCAACACCAACCGTCCATGCAGCACCAATGAACGCTTACAATCAAATATAAAATAAAATCAATCGTTTTACAATTTCATTTTTAAACCTGGAATCATAAAGGATGCTTAGAAGACCTACCTCGCACACCTCATGCACTATAACTTGGCATTACTTAAAGCACTTTAAGTACCCTTCACCATTACCGAAGTTCAAAACCCCCACCTTCACCACCTAATTAAGCGAAACTTGCCTCAAAAAAATGTCTCAATACCCCCATCACAAATTGGAACATTTCACCGCATCCTTTGTCAATCGAAACCCCAAAGATAAATCGCTTGACTAGAAGCTATATTAATGTAAATCGGGCGCGAAAATTGGATTATTATCGGTAATATTTCACTTAACATTTGACAGCCCTGCCAAGGGCGCGCCTATCCAACGTGCTAGGCAAACATGTCGCTCAATCTGGATCTCTGGTGTTTTAAATGCGCGTTATCTTCGAGGACCAATCAATCTTTCTCGAATAGCAAACTTCTAAGGCAGCCGGTTGGTATCTCGTCCCACCTTCCATCGAACATGATTGATGACACTTTGTCTTTGTTTATTTATTTTATATTATTTTTGGTTTATTTTGTCAAGACGCTGAATTTTGTAGCTGTGTGCAACGCTAAAGAACATTGCAACATGTGGCGTTGACAAAGTTTCACTACAGCCCAATTCAATAAGGTTTTTGCGCATTCGAGGACTTGTAAAGGACATCAATCACACAAAGTATGATATACCCTGCTTACAAATTAAATTTCATTCGCTTGCATTGTGCGAAATCCACAAGGGGGCGAAATTGAATTACTACCTCCATAATGCAACGCGGATTGTTCAAATCTGCAAAGCCACCGCGGGGGCTAGCGATCCAAATTGGCAAACAACCGTCCACCACCACAAGGGATTATGCAAACAATCATCGTAATGAACTCCATTGTTCTTAGATGCAATCTTGTCCAGCTAACCGCAGATGAGCAGTTCCCTGGAGAACATTAAATGGAAATTTATCCCCAGCCAGCACGACGTGGAACGTATTTTATTTTTTCTCGCGAAGGACTATGTGTTGCTGTTGGATTAGGTTCAAACTGATCCTTCAACAAAAAAAAACATAGGAATTGAAATAGTTAAGGCGCTTGCGATGTTCTTTTGAAATGGATGTACGAAATTACTAAGGCTTTGCGTTTCTATATGGGTTAAGGTCTGCCTGACAGTTGAGAAGCATTTTGGAAAGTAGTTTTTAAAAGCGTTTTCGAGGCGATGTATTTTTTGACCATCTGTGAAGTTCTGGTTCTTCTGCGATGGGTTTTTGGGGCTTTTCGTTGTATAATCCGTGATCCCAGTATACAAAATCATTAAAAGAATATAGATTCTAGAATGCCGAAGAAATCTTAGCTCATCTGGGTAATGTAGGTATAGCTTCGTTTAACTAGAAAGTCTTATCAGGCCTTTAGTTTTAAATCCTGCGAATTATTAACTCCTGCGATCTACGAACATTTACTCAATACCAAATTTGTAAAAGAGAGCGGCTTCGAGCGAGCAAGATATTCCCCCTTCACTGACAACTTTACTAATTTTTACTCAACAAATTTTTTGTAGTAAGAATTTTAAAAGCAGTCAGTCACATGACAATTGACATATGACTTGAGATTTGTTTCCCCAATTTGGCATACGCGGGCATATGTCTTCGGTTCCTGTATCAACTAACAATAGGCGATTTATTTTGCTTTTATCCTCAAAATCCTACTTAACTTTGCTTTGCTGAGACGATAGCTCAAAAAAAACTCGACTAATATCTTCCACATAATTTTTATCGCCACTGCGATTTTTGAATTATCTGTCATTTTTCATAATACATACTGCAAAGGCGTTCCTAAATTTGTTCGTAAATTTCCCTTTTTGAGACAGAATTTATCCTCACCACTGCCATTTTGACTGTCTTCTCAATTCTTATTACCAAAAGTAAGGTAGCAAAAAAACTGGAGGTAGAAATATATTTTCTATTTGAAAATTTGACATAAATACCTTCAAGATCTATGCAATAAAGAAAGTCAAAGCAATGGGCACCGCAAAGTGTCGGTTGCTTCTTCGTATCCGGCTCGAAGGACCAATGTTCATTTGTGTTTCAAATAATTGATACACCCATTCAAAAAGTGAAATTTCCCTTCATCTTCTATATTATTATTCAAGTGACGTAAAAGCCTTCAACAAGAGTTATGTGATCATTGGAACATCGTATGACGGTATACAGCCCGTTTATAACACCGCAACAAGGTTTAAAATTCCTCCCCTTTTTTGACTAAAAATATTGTCTTTTTCATCAGTTTGTTTGTACCGACTTACTTTCCCGAAGCTCCTATGGAACTCTCTAGCTACTAGCAGATTTTCGAAGGTACATCATCGTTTGATCCGTTGTCCCAGAATCTCCATTTTTAAGAATTTTCAAAAACAGAGTTTTCGCGCTATTTATTTAGATTCTTGAGAGAATTTTTTCAAAAAATTGATCACCATGTTGGAGTATATTTGTTTTACACTAAATGAGAATAAGTCTCCCACCAACCATCAAGTAACATGATATTATCCGCCATTTTGGATACACATGCTTTAGCAATCTGTTTGATGAAAGATATTCTTTATTGATAACCAACTGCTAACTAGCCAAAAACTAATAATGGACTGTACCTTGAATGCCCGCACTGCTCAAAGGTTGTTCTCCATGAAATAATAATAATAATAAAACGAACGCACAGGGTACCGTATAGTATTCATATGAATAGGGGCCTATGGTGTGTAGCACATTGCACTTTGCACGGATGCCGGTTGCAGGTACAGGTTATCGGCTCGTCTTCTTTGTCCATCCTTCGTTGCACCGCTGGAGTGTCGCGTCGCGTTACTCTGTTGCTCTATGTTGATGTGCACGGCTGGCTGTTTGGCGAAGGAATTTGCTCTTGTTGTTGCTGTTGCTAGTTTTGGTTTCGGTTTTTTTTGCGACCATCTGGTTGCCCGTTGCTCTTCGCGAGTCGCGCCAACGATCTGCACCTATGCACATTTTTTGTTGGAGATCTTTTGAATACATTTTAATTACTTTTTTATGTGAAACATCTTATGGGCCTACTTGGGAGTAAAATCGATTCTTCAAAACGGAAATGACCAAGCGGAAGTGCGTGACGGAAATTGGCCTGTCGCCATCACTATGGCGCCGCCTAAAACTCCTTAACCACTCAACCGATTTCAATGAAATTTTGTGGGTGGGTATGGTTGGTTGTAACTTGATGGATAGGATAGTTTCGGACCCGATAGGTGGCGCTGTTGTCGATCTTCTTAACCACTCAACCGATTTCAATGAAATTTTGTGGGTTTGCATGGTTAAATGGAAAGATATATTTTTTTAATTTTTTCAACTTAATTCCCAAAGTGAATACTTATATGGGCACGCTGGAGTGAACTGAAGAAGCTAGCTTTTACACAGACACTAGACTTCTGAATCAGTTGACGATATGAAAACAAAATGAAAACAAAAACTCTCGAAAAAGAAAACTTTGGATTGGATTGCGTTATGAAAACTTTTTAAATTAATTAATACAATTATCTCCTGCGCTGCATTAAGATTATAATGTTAAAAAGATTTGGTTTTTGAATTAAATTTCTTAATGAAATTCAACAACATAAACACAGTTCAAATGAACATCTACATTTAGCGATAGAAGTTTTACATCTGGCGTGTGGTCACAAGCATGCTCTTTGTTTTTTATAAAAACAGTTTCTTTTAAACAAATACTTTAATTGTAGTTATAGCTATTTAAAAAAAAAACAACAAAGACGCCAGTCTGCTCGTTTAAGTGATTGCTCGAAGTTTAAAATTCTTACAGCCGATTCTCAGTGTGTAGATTAATGTACTGGACTAGTGGCAGTGGGTGAACGGTTTCAAGTATGTCCCCCGAAAAAGCCGAAAACTCCCGTCTCAAAAAAGCTTCTTCCTTCCGATCGCTTAGGGGTACAACTGACGCAAACGAATAGTTACGCCAATAGGGACCAGTTTATTTAATTTTAGTCCTATTTTCCGTAAATATTCCTCATGGAAATATATTTTTGTTTCTTCTGCCAGGAAGAGGGCCATGCAACTTCTATTGGATTCTTCAAGTGCCTACCACTTCGCCCAAATCAGAGGTGGTAAGAAGAACCAGGCAATTAGTTGTACCTGTCGTTTCGAATAGAACTGAAAGGGCGACGCAACCTCATCCGTACATTTGTAAAAAGAAGGTTGTTTGTTACTTCAGCGGCCTATACAAGAACTTGCTACAAGATAACTGATCCCTCTGCAAACATTGAACCTACCCTATTCAATCCACGGGAATATCCTTGATCGCTTTAGCTTCCATCAATTTCAAAAAGACCCCATCAAATGGCTCCCTGCGAATGTTTTCATAGGGACTTACCACCAAATCCCATAACAACCGGAATAACATCCAAACTTCTTAAAATGGGACATCCTAAACATTTGTTCGACTTCCATTCATGATGCTGCTCACTTCTGTCGGGATTTAACTCTACTCACTGCTCAGGCACTCAGTCCAAAAGACACACATAACAATACAGAAAAAAAAAACACCCCACCCTCTCCTCAATTGTTAAGTTCGCTTTACACAAAAACCAATATCAACCCTGCCCCAAGTGTGGTCATCCTCGAATGGATTCCATTCATCAATTCAATGAGTGCTGCTTGACAGACCTGAAAACATGCTCCTTTCATTCAATGAGATGGTGTTCTCTGCAGCTGCACATCCAATGCTGAGAGTATCTACAAAATTCATCCACCCAAAGAGGGTGGGCCATGGATGGTCTCCATAGTTGCGTCAAGTATGGCCACAACTACGCACAGCCCATTACTGACATGATTTGCAAACTTTACCAACATCGTGTTTCCCGGACAAAGCTACTCACTTGAACCGCTATAGACCAACTATACCTCCATGGGTTGTCCTTCTCGGTCAGGAGGTAGATATCCACTTTAAAGCACACAGTCATAGTCATCGCTGCTACAATATGTATGTGTGTAGTACTATTACTATACTGGGCATGTTTAAACAATTGGTAAGTTTGAACAGCCGGAACTCCAGAAGAGTGGAAACTACATTACAGGATTACTATGGTCGCTGCAGCATGATGGTTTGTTGGAACACTTACATGTATACTCTTGCTGCGCCGCAGCGCGTCTAGTTCCCAGTCCATTATATATGGGCGCATACAATTTTGATGCGCACGGATACACCAACAGCATTACTAATGCAATTACATTACCCAGAAACCGAAAGAGGGCGAGATGCTTCTTTTTTACTATATATTATTTAGCCATCCCTTGAGAATGGGGTGGTGGTGGGTGGTGGCTCTTCCTACAGAGATATTCCGTTTTTCCATAAACCACTAGGAATTTCTACAAAGTATGATTCTCAGAAAATTCAAATGAAAAGCGCTTTTGAAAAAAAAAGAAAGACGGGGAAAAAAAGTTACTGCAAAGTAGGGGCAAGTTGCCCAAGGACATCATCTAGAGTGGATGAACTTTTGCGAAACATTTTTCGGTAGATATAGATACTTTGTAGTGAAATTACTTTGGGATCATAGCCATCCATCTATTCAGTTGGTGGTGACCGTAAGGGGACGATTTTAATTGGAAGCTAATCTGCGTTAGATTTTACTGGGATGCATGCATGCGTTAAAAATTCCCGACCCAAGGCAACTTTTCATCGATAAAGATTGAGCTAGTAGAGTCGTGCAAAAAATCTACCACAGACTTTGACAACCACTGGTCCAATATCGTGCCATCACAAAAGAGGGAGCCAACGCCCCCAAAAAGTTTGCCAGCATCACCAAAGATAAAGCGCCAGTGGTATGATGGAATGTGTTGTCCAAAGCAAGATCACAGAAGATGGAAGTTTGAAGATGCTGCAAGGACAAAGAAGCAAGATTACTGGGCCAGAAGTATAAGATGACCACAGCAGTGTCACGCCTTTAGAGGAGCGCAGTTTTGAGCAGTTGAAAACATCATCTGCCAAGTTACAATTTGACTTCGGTAAGGCGCTACTGAGGCTATTTCCCCTCCCGCAATATTGACTGTATAAGACTCTATACTCTAGTAGACAGAATCAAAAATTGGCTAGAGTCTGCAGGGCTAGAACTAGCTGACCACAGGACCGAGGCTGTGTTGATAACCAGCCGAAAGACTGTGGACTATGCAAATTTTCGTGTTGGAAACCAAATAACTAGATCAAATCAAAGGAGTCATTAATGTACCGAGAAGTATTGCTCGACAACAAGTTAAGCTTTAAAACGCACATCCAGTACGCCAGCAAAAGGGCTTTTACAGATGCAAGCAGCTCTTTCGCGGATTATGCCAAACATCGGTGGCCAGAAGGATTCTGTTATCCAGGGTGGTCAGCTCAATACTGATATACGCTGCACCGGTCTGGCTCTTACAACAAAGGAAAGAAGAAGGAAGCTCTCGTCAGCATACAGGCTCTGTGCAATAAGAACAATAAGCGGATTCCGAACAATTTTGGACGAAACAGCCTGCGTTATTTCGGGAATGATTCCCATCGACATTCTCGCCAACGAAATGCAAAGGATCATCATAAGGAGAAGGATAAAAAAAAGAGGAAAGGGCAACATCTATAGCAAGTCCGGTGGGATAACATGACAAAAGGCAGATGGACCCACAAACTGATCCCAAGCATCGAGGTCTGGACAAGAAGAAAAAGCGGGGATTGCAACTACCACCTTACGCAGTTCCTGTCCGGGCACGGTGGTTATCGAAGTTATCTTCACAGATTCGGCGACGATAGCTCGCCTCTATGCCCCGAATGCCTAGATGAAGAAGAGGATACGGAGCACGTAATGTTCCACTGCAGACGATTTTCGGGAGGAAGAGTGAACTTACCCATTCCACAGCTTCTCATAGAGCGTATGTTGAGCTCAGAAGACGACTGGTTGGAAATATGTTCATACAAAACGAGCGTAAAAAACAAGCTAAGAAGAGCCGAAAGACTAAGAAGGGTCGAAGTGGCAGACGTAGATGATTCAGCATGAATTGCTAACCAGCCCCGCGAAGTAATACCTAACGGCAGTCCCGCGGGGGGAGTGATAGAAGAGTACATGGGTGTGGTTTAGTACGTAAGGCGCGAAGCACTGGGTCAAGATGCTTGCTGTAAGGGCCTATCGAAACTGTAATCCAAGCTTTATAGAAACCGAATAACAAAAAAAAATACTTTTTCATTCTTATATCTTATTCTATTAATATTTTTATTTACTGCCGATTTTTAATACGGGAATGCAGCCGCCAAAATTTTGAACTGGAACTGGGAAGTCCCACAAAATTGGTACAAAACACACGTAGAAAAGTCTCTCCGAATGACATTCATTCTCATTCGGGTATTCATGGTTTTGCGGTCACTAAGCAAGTGTGACTTCTAAGACACGAATGCAAACAGTTCATTGCTTCTATAATACTTCCGGTCGGAAGCTCGATATTCACAGCTCTAATAGAGATCTTACTGAAACTTAATTCCATAACTTCTTCTTCTTCTATCTTCTATATATATAAAAATAAGGATAATTGTGTTTGTCGCCAATGTTCTCTGTAATGAGTGAATCGATTTTGATTCTGAAAATTTCCCATGAAAGGTGACGTTAATACCATGGTTTGTAGGCATATACGGTCTTTGTAGGTGTATTGGTTCATTAGTTATAGGGGCGTGGCACCTCCCATACAAAAAATGCATTCAAAACATTATATTTCGAAAATCACTCAATCCAGTGAGTTCAAATTTACAGAAAATCTTAGGTATTGGCGAAGGAGTATTCCTGTGGAGATTGGTCAAAATTGCACAAAGGGGCGTGTCACCGCCCATACAAAAAATACATTGAAATTGGAATGCGACTTTAGTTTTCTTTTCGCCTTTCGTTTGTGGTTACTATTAAAAAGGAGCAAGGGCAAACGCTTAGAATTTGTGGAGTGAATTTAGAGTATCCAGTTTTCTCACATGAACAGTTATAAATTTATCCTGTTCGCGTGTTGACATTGTCGTTAAAAGGTAGTATTCCCCAACTCCATCACATTCCACCACGCTTGGTAGCATTTTTTTTTTATTTTTTTGTGTTTTTGAATCTCATACGGATTCGAAGTTTTTGTCTACAGAAATTACAAATCTGAACCTTACCAAAGTTGAATTGTTACTTGGGCAGTGACTGCTGGCCGTGAGACCAAAACACAGTCTCTTCGAAGGAAACCTACAGTCCCGGGTCAGCAACAATAAAATCAGCCATCTTCCAGAACATTTTAAAATCGTATGTCTTCTAAACGAGTCCGCCGATTGCGATGAAACAAACGCTATATGTCCCTCCATTAAGTCCTTTATTATGTCCGAAATGCCCATTTGAATTGGATAAGCAGGCTTTCCGTGATGTGGTAACAAATCCACATCCGATTAAAAAAAGGCGAAGACCTTGGCGAAAATGTTCCCATATTAAATCCCGTCCGCCTTAGAGCATATTTTTAGCAAAAAAACTTCCATCTTTATAAAAAGACTCGAGCAAAAGAACTCCCAAGGGAAGCCTAATTGGGTAGGGACTATTTTTAGACACAATTCGCAGTATTTTAGACTTTTGCCTTACGAAAACTTTTTTCCTCTTCACAACAAAGCAAACCATGTACAAAGATTGTAAAAAAAATATAGCATTTCATATTACATAACAAATTAGCAAGAAAACTCCTTTCAAGTTGCCAATTTGGCTATCAGATAAGGAAGGCAATAATTTTCGCATTAAGCTAAAATCGCAGACGACCAACTTTATGTCTATTGTCTTGGTTCCGAGAACAATTACGTAATGAATCGTAAATTAGATTCCAAAAATAGGTCCGCTCTAATTCACTAATATCCTTGTCATATCTCTCTCTCTCTCTCTCTCTCTCTCTCTCTCTCTCTCTCTCTCTCTCTCTCTCTCTCTCTCTTTCAAAGTGAAATTATTATTTGATCCAGTTTCGCTATTAAACACTGCGGAGGCGGTGATTTTCATGAAACCTATTTTAGTCGTTGACATTAACAGGCATAATGAACACAATTTCCACTTAACAACAGCAAAACACAATGGGGTGTGGGTCTATACATACACATGTGACTGGTCGCAGTCGAGGACGAATTTTCAATGGAATGGCAACAGGCCCCCATACAACAGGACGACCGATGCGACCGACGCCTCGCCGACAGATACAAATCATGGGATACAATTTTATATGTCCTTTCGTACTCTGGTGCACTTTGCGCTGAGAATCACTGTGAAATTGAATTCAATAAAATTGCTTTAGTATCCTTTTATCCAATAAACAGTGATTTGCTGGTCATTTACTGACCGTACCCAAACAAAAGTCGATGGGGTTTTATATCCTGAATGCGATTTGAGTTGTGTGGGAGTCCAAGGTGTCTTGGTTTAGTGGTATTGTGTGCCCTTATGTGTAATGAAGTGTCTTCTAATCTAAATAGATAGATTGTTGTGCAGAAAAGGGGACTGATTTGTTAGTTGCTCTTTAAATTTCAATCGAATGGCGCCACTGCCTTGGTAGGTTAGCATTTTCCGCGAATATTAAAACGCACGCACAGACTACTTACAGACACAAAACAAACGTTAACCATATATATCGATTAAAAAGGACATTAATCATAATGCAACTGTAATGAATAGCTATGTAAAGCAATAAATTATTCATTTGTTTACAAAAACTATTGCGTGGAACATAAACAACAGAAGAACACCAACACTGCCATCAATAAATAATTAGTAGAGCAGGTGTTTATGTCTGTCGCATTAATTACCAATGCTTTAAGGCTTTTAGAGTAGATTAGGTGACATTTTGTTTGAATAGACTGCAGACGCGATAGCAAACATTAATTGCAAATGTTTGCTTTAACACTTTTCGTGTTATGTTTCAAAAGGGCTCGAGCTTAAAAAATCAATCATCAACTGACTATTTTTTTAAAAATGGTGTGTTGGACTGGAGATACCTAGTAAAAGGCCAAGCGAAGTTTTGGACACCGTTATAAATATTTCTATATGCATTTAGCACCCTTGCAGATAAATGTTCCAAAGAGTAAAGAGATTTATTGGAGTCTCCCTCTTTTTCGGCCGTGACTGTAAAAAACCTGGAAAAATTAATAGATCCAATGCACTTTTCCCGTCCCAATTCCATGAATTCTCTAACCAACTTACTTAGGTAACAGTCAATTAACATGACTCCTCATATAGCTAGGCAGTTGGGTCGCCCTTCACTTGTGCGCGCCAAATAAGTCTGGGGTCTTTCCCTACTAAATTAGAAAAACTTTTAAAGGACCTAAATATTCGGGCCAGTTGTACGATTGTAATGGAACTAGCCATTTTTAAGTCTCCTTTTGAAGAACTTGTCAACACAGAATATTTTTGGTTTTCCATTTTCGGTGTAAACCAATGCACCTACAAAGACCGTATATGCCTACAAACTATGGTATTAACGTCACCTTTCATGGGAAATTTTCAGAATCAAAATCGGTTCACGCATTATAGAGAATATTGGCTACAAACACAATTCAACTTATTTTTATATATAGAGATGTCAAAGTCAATTGACAATTGAGCTAGATAAAGTCCAAAGATGCCGTAACATTTTATAGCTGCCTATGGCCATGCTCGCGTCTCTACTTTGTTTTGCTCTAAATAATTTTTTGACGCTTCTGTAAGAACGTCTGTGACAGTTCTCGGAGCTCTGTCAATCATCTCAATTGCATCCTCTTATGCAACTCATTGCAGCAGGCTTGTGAAAAATTGTCATCTTTGCATAGTTTTCCTCAGGTACGATATAGCAGGAGTTCGATATGTCCTACAGATTATGCGCAAAGCCTCCTTCTCATTCTGGTCGCACCTCCTTTTGAATTCCTTCAGTCTTCTTAATGCATAAGAAGCTACCTTTCTGTCCTGGGAGGACTCCAAGTCCAAAGGAGGACCCCGTCCATTGAATTTGGCTTGATATATAACGCCCTTTAAGCAATAGTTGATGTCATTTCATCGCAAATTGCCGGTAGATCAGGGACGAATTTGATTACATACATGACGTGTCTCAGAAATCTCCTTAAGTCGGCTACGTTCTCTCAATTACTTCAACTGAAATTTGCCACTTTAACGTTTTTCAAACAAAGGTTTGATAAGCTTGGTGACTTGCCTTGTACTTTCCTCGGCCAGAAAGACGTAAGGTAAGATTACCTCCAGCTATATAGACAGTCAGGCAGCTTAAAGGTATTTTTTAAAGGTTTATCTTTCGGTTTGACAATACCGGAAAGCTTGTTTGTAGTCTCTTTGATTTACCATTCTTCGTCGTCTATTCCGACGCACGGTCCGTTTTCGTCGATATTAGGTACAGTAGATGTTGTGGAAGCTGATGTCATTTTGCAAATTGCCAACAGGTTAGGGTCGAATACTCTTGAAGAGTTTACAAAGTTTTGCGGAGAACTACTCGATCTGATTAACCTTTGACTGTCGTGGATGACTGCCGTTTTCACTGATTGGATGGATGGTTCAAGCATCACCACTTGACACTTCTTCGGATGCAATATGTCACCGCTTTTGATTCTTAATTTATACAACACTCAGAGGAGAGGGAACAGTCCTACTCTTAATGGTGGACACATAAAAGAGAAAGTCAGCTTCAATGACTTTGGAAAAACCACCTCCAAGATCCCAATATTTGATTTATAAAAAAAAATTACTGCCCAAAGCCGCTGGTGTGGTGAAAGCTATCATTGAAGTGAAGGTGTCACCAGCTAAAAAATAGTTCCGGAGGATATAAAAATTTAGCATCTACCTGTGAAGCAGGAGAGTAACTTGTTAAAAGTTGTGATGTACCTCCATTTTTACGAAGTCATTGAGCCTCTTTAAGTCGAATATTGCCAAAGAGTTTAGGATTTGGTCTTGAACTCTTCTAAGAAATATTTTGTAAAGGTCAGTCATCATAAATTTGAAAAAAGCTGTTCTATTTTAAGCTGAACTAAGACATGAAACAACCTGAAAAAAATTCAGCTGACAATTTTATCTCTACTTGGGTGTGTCATTCCGATAGTGAGCCTTCAAACGTCAATTGTTGCATTGCATATTTCTAAAAGGTGACGCAAAGGTGACGTTTCGCTCAGAGCTATGTCGCTACAGTACAGCATACAACAACTAATCTTACCAATATGTTACTGCAAATACCCCTAGAGCTGTCGAAGTGTATCACTTTAATTAAATTAGTCCAATTGTGATGTTACCAACAGAGGGAATATTGACAGGTCCGCCATTGTGTACCCAATTACCACATTTTTTATATCAGATAATGAGAAAGGTAACTCTCCTCCGATTCAATCCCATAAATATTTGACTTTCGTTTTATTTAATCAACTGGAGTATGAAATATGTCAGTAATTATTATTTTTACCTTTCATAATTAAATTCGTTACCGCAGTATTTCCAATTTCACACCTCGTAATAACATTTTTGCTAACCAGAAAAACAATTGCTAATGATATTAAAATTTAAAATACAACCAACTACAAAAATATAAAAAAATATAAAAAAAAATTGATTTTTTTCATTTTGACATTGACATGAGTAAATTAATTGATGGGAAGTAGATGTGCATTTTTACGCAGGCAAAAATGCATCCATCACTTTTCATTTAACAAATAAAATTAAAATATGTGAAATAAATTGATATAGTGAGAACTGAGGGCATTTTTGGAAAAAAAAATATTTTTACATTGTAAGTCATAACTGAAAAAGTTGATTTAAAAATAATAAAAGCCATATAGGACAGCAATCGGAATAAAATAAACAGGATATGTATGTTTGGTCAATTAAGGGTGCTAAACGTTCCTACAGTTTGTGTAAAGTCAGTTCATGTGACGGAATTATTTACACGCATACTGAGTGAGGTTTTTAATTGATTTTAGAGTTGATGGTTAGAATGCTGGAATACTGATCGAGGAGCCTCATTTTCGATCTCCGGAAATAAGAAAAATCTCGTCGTCTTAAGGTTTTTTTAATGCCCCAACTGCTCTTAAAAAAGCTAAAACTCAGTCCTTTGGACGTGGCATAAGACTGTAGTCCATTCGTTCCAAAAAAATAAAGTCACAAAAACAAATGGTAGTGACAAGCTAGGCCTTGGGTACCTGTTGCGACAACTATTTATTTATTTATTTGTGAGCACCCAAAATGCAGAGGCACAATTTAAGGAAGCAAACATAGTTTAAAGTTGGCCATCTCAACCTACCCTCAGTCGTGTGGCACCGTTCAAGCCTAATTGCGTCTGGAAGTGGAAAAGACAGTCACATTTAAACCTTCTCTAATGAAAGACTTTCTCTCTACTACGCCGATCCATCTTCAATTATTTGTTCATGGCAGTCCCTTCTGGCCACGCTCCTTTGGGCGTGATTTTTAGCCCAACTACCACTGATTACGACTGTATGCAGTTTGCTGACCCCGACAAGTCCTAAACCAACATTCACATACTCTTTTATGCTTGTATAATACGCACCTTTCCTTCCAAGAGGTATGCCGCGTAACAAAAGCATCAATAAATACCGTTCAGGTCAGGTTAAAAAAATGTTTCCAAAAACTGTCTAGCCATGGTTTTGTTCCATTTACATATACAAAACCTACGTAAGCATTTCATTGTTGGAGTCCCTCTTAATTGGGACCATATCCCTTTTAGAAAAAATTAGAAAAAACCCACCCTCACGTTACCGAACCACGTCATTCCCAATTGTGTTAACTTTCAATAGTATTCCAAACATATGCGATTAAAAAGGACGACTCATTTTATTCTATAGATAGATGCCTATGTAACTTCTCATGCAGAACCCAAGGAATACAAAAAATGTTGTTCTCCCACAGAATGGTAGACATTTAGGGAATGTCTCCTGCCGTATCCCCGCATGGCAGAAAGGACCCATCGTCAGGGATTTAACATAATCCATATCGCTTGACTCAATTGCCCCGCAGATGGCTTCCAAATTTCACCACACCCCGGCTTCTGTTCAACTTAAAGAGATTAAATTCTACGGGTAGCTACGAAGGATATACGTAATGTATACACCATTTGCACATTTGCATGTTATGTTCTCTGATTTGTTGACATTTTACCTGACGGCAATCATAGCTGGGTTTATTTTTCTATTTCATTTTTTTTAAATACCAATTTCGACGGCGACACACGGTTTCCTTGGAATTTCCCCCCAGGGCTTAATCAAAAACGATCAAGGACTTACATATCCATATATACATAAATAATTTATAAAGGTGTGTGAAATTAAAGCCTAAGCTTTAGGTTTATGGAAACTCAATTTTAAACGCTTGCAGAAAAATAAGGACACTTCATTATTCGGGTTTATTTCTATCACCTATGGTTTCATAGCGCGGTTTTTTTAATTCTATCCAGTAGGATATGCTATGGTGGGAGCAGTTGATTAGATAAGGGATACAGTAGGTCGGTTTTTAACGAGTTTAATACATGAGCAGGGATTGTCAGGAACTGAAATTGCTGTCATAAGCGATGGCTGGCAAGAGATCTATACTTCTTAACATTTAACTTAACTGCAGCGGGTGCGTTTGTTATTAGTTTGCGGGAAAACTCCTGAACGCATTTCGATGAAACCTTTTTTAAATTGTTTCTGAAGACTCTGCGAAGGCTATAGACTATGGCGGTCATTGCCACGCTTACTTTTTACCTTTTGGGAGCGCTTATGCATTTTTTCCTGGCTTCACTGTCTTTAACTTACCATTACTCAAATAATTATTAATGCGAACAAAGACAAGCAGTTCTTTAAATATTTCAAGCCATCAATGGGGACGTTCAAGTATCTGGTTCAGTAAGTTTGACAGCTGACTGACTTGATGTATGTCAGTTTTGATTGGCATAGATCGGTCACAGCTGTGTCAGTTGACGCTTATGAAGGGGTAGTCGACGAATCTAGTCCAGAAATTCGTGACTAAGTACTTAGTTGACAGTTCGTTCTTGTGACTGACGTAGAAAATGTGACATTACCGATAAATCTATAGTTTCTGCATTCAGAATAGGTACATCTAGTCCAGACCCATCTAGTCTACTGAAGACAACTATAAGTTTTTGAATGTGCCCAATTACCTTTCTGATATATCTGGAAGTCTATCTGTCAAAATCTACCGTCACCATTATTTTCGTTCATGTTATAAAGTGGTTTGGGGTAGTGGACGCACATCCTAATTAATATGAATGTCGTTTTGTTCCGTTGGACCGGAACGACCGAAAGGTATTCGCTGAATGTGATCCATGACAATTTCTAATCCATTGAATTAGAGAAGCATTGGCCCCATAGGAACGCAACGATTTTAATGCCAAACGCTGTCAAGTGCTTTCGACATATTAGGCCCAATAGTCTCCTCTGTCCGATAGATTCGTAGAGAGATTGGTTACACTTTTTGGTGACATAGGTCTTCAAATCATCAGTCCTAAATGTCCCCAGTTGCTCAAGCTAAGTTATATGGGGTCACTTTCCAATTGTGCCCGCAACCTAAGGTTGACAGCGTTTTTTTTTTCAGTGAATGATTGGTGAGCTTGAAACAAATAGATACAAGTATCTCCGATCGGTAGTTTTTAGGCAAAAGAATATCCACTTCTTAAGGGACGTCTTAGACAAAAAAAGGTCAAAAGAAAATGTTGACAGATAAAGAAGCTTAGAAGTATAAAGGCCTCGTCAAACAGAGCGCGTTTTAACGCTCTGTTTTGCCGCCGCGTTGTAATATACTGAATAACATATCCCCCGTCACACAGAGCGCGTTTTTAACGCTGCGTTGAACGCGGCGGTGAAACGCGGGGTTGTGAAAAATTACAGATTATTTTATGAGGCGGCGCGTTTGAAATAGTTTTTCATAATTTTATATCCTAAAAAACGGAAAAATTAATCGAATGTGTTTGAAATTACCCATATTTGTACGTTATGTGTGAGAATCGTATACTAATGCAGTTTTAAAGGCTGAGATATGGGAGGAAATACTAAAAGAATTTCTCTTTTTGTATTTCTTGCATTTAAATCTTTTTCTTTTTCGGGAATTAATATATCACGGCAAATGAAAGCAATAATTCTTCCTCCGAGCTGCTTGACATTTGTTAAAACAATGAAAACCAAGAGTCATGGACATTAATGAGATATTTCTGTTTGACGTCCTCTAACGCGGCGGTTAGAACGTTGCGTCAGAGTAATCTTACCGCCGCGTAAATTAATTTCACCGCGGCGTTAAAAACGCGTTCTGTTTGACGAAGCCTTAAGACATTTTTACTTTTTGTACTCTTGCTACTGTACGAACGTAAAAGTGCAACGCCATCTATAATATCGATAGGTAAACATTGAATAAGTTTGACACTTATCAACCGACTGACTTGAGCAGACATATTTTTGGAATGTCAATTCAGGGCAAATTTAAACACACCGAAAGAGCACGTCGAATTAGTGATGCTGTACATTGATAATAGTTGCGTTAACTCAATGTGCAGATAGTCAAAAATATAGTTAGCAACAATAAGCACAGTCTGGCAACACTGTATGTCATTTGGTGGCAAACTTCGTTGAGCAAGGGACAGTAGGAGATTGTCAAAGCCAAAGGCGATCCAGTGATCTAGTTGAAAGTCAGAAAGAGTTGTAAATCCACATGCGTCCTAACGTCACCACGCTCAGCATTTTGGTGTCAGTGCGGGACCACTTTTCGGCGCTTGTTTCCGTGTAAACTGCAATTGCCTTAAAGAATATTTTCGACAGACCGTCCACGTCGCATGGAATCCGGGTAAAACGTCGCTTGTACGGATGACTCTGAAACTGATTTTTGGAAGATCTCCAAATATGACCCCGACGGACTTCTTTTCGTGAGATTATTTGACAATCACAGTGTACGCCGGCAAGCCTCAAACAGTTAACGAGTTCAAGGCAGGCATTCATGCTGAAATGTTCGAAAAAGTGATGGAAAACGCAGTAGAATATGTACATTTAGCTTTAGGCAATGGAGGCGGCCACTTGATTGATATTGTATTCAAAAACTAGTCCAAATAAATTTTAATGGACCGAGTTAAATAAAAATAGCTCATATTTATGGAAGTCGGTTTTATTTTCAAAACGTTATTCAATATTCACATACCGACATAAAAGATGGCGCACCATGTACGTCCACGAGTGTAATAAGTTGTGAGATGGGTTAATCTGAAGATTTTTCTTTCTCTACAAAACTTTCATTGAAAACTAGGTTCAAATTCTTTTTTTTCACGAAAGACCAAAGTTGCTTCCTATCCCACCTATGGAGAGCATTTCCGTTTTCTTCGGTTGAATTTATATTTTATAGGATTGACAGCTTAACTCTTTCAGCCTCCTTGCACCTCAACTGGAAGTGTTCACACCCAGAAACGAAAAATCTTGATCAAAATTTCACCCCGTTTAATAATTGAATGTTAGAATTTCAAGTTCTACCGGGCATATTCAACAAAAAAAACACCCCTGCTGCCCAAAATGTAGGTAGTGGTCACTCTTCTGTAAAATCCCATTCACAATAAACTAGCAAGTCCTTCCCCCCAAAAAAAAACCAACCTCCTGTTTACCATAATTAAATCACCATTAAACCCCAAAAACTTTGCCATTCCATTTTCAACCCATTCAACTTTTTCCATGTTCACTTGTTGAGGTGAGGGACAGAAACTAAAAATAAATTAAAACTGTAAAAGACCCTTCAATCAACTACCAAACTAGTACTTTTTCAATGCATAGTCCCAGTAATAAGAATCCTGGCTCTTTAGAAATAAATGCAATCCCCTCGGTTGTGTTTCTGGTCATGAAAATTTAATAACCCTCAACCAAATTATTCACAATATAAATTTCCTGCAACATACACAATACACATACAAAATGTGCAGTAAATAAAATAAAAATAAACTAAATTTCCCACTTCTCGTCCTTGCAACGGAATTTCTCAATAAATTGACTATGGTCAGCAGGAAAACGAAGGTGGAAAAATGTATTTTTTTTTTTCTGGGTGAATGCTGGAAGGAAGTCCTTCATTGTCAATAATAATAGCAAGTCGAAGGAGGAAGAAGGATTTTTTCAACTATATAATACAAGCTATAGAAATTGTTAGCTTGAGCGCAAGAAAATTATAATTATGAGGAAATGTAAGCGACCACCAGCGGTTAACTTAAAAAAAATTGTATATGCTGATGAGAGGGAAGTCCTTCAAGTTTGGGTAGTGGCTGTGAGGAAAGTAGTCATGCCATGAGGACACCTGTGTTCCAAAAACTAATCAGACCTCACAGACTTCTTGGGATCCCTAACTTGTCAAACCCCAAATGACTTGCAAGTCATTGTAAGTCCGTAAAAATCACACTCAAACCAAATCAAACTCGACCACTCGCCGGTAATAAAGTTAAATGAACTTTCCGATTCCTTTTGCGCAGCTAAACTGTGTCCGTATACAAACAGCAGTTCCATCAACAACAGGAACAGGATTTAATGGACTTATTCCACGAAACCGAGATGGATTCTTAAACTAATCCAACTGTACATGCAGTTAATGAAGTTAAGAAGTACGAGTACTCACACCAAACATGGAACAACTATCATCAGATTGGCTTGTGTCTGTGGGATTGCTCCAGTTCTATAGGACAAAGTTTGTTTCAAAGATTTGCGCATTCCGAAAGTTTGCACGACTCACGAGTGTTACGTTTTATTGAATTCGACACTTTGCCTCTTGATATATGGTTTTTTTTTTCAAATAATTGTTTCCCTCTGCAATTTGGGTCTGCTTTCTTTCTTTTATTTTTTTGGAAAAAGTACAGGATATTGTGCAATGACCTGAATTGGGATCACTGGGCAAATGGATAAGGAAAAGACTTGCAGCAATTTGTTTTGATATCGACTTGAAAGCTCAGAAGTACAAGCATCTCATATGCCTCAAGGTATTCCAAGGATCAAAGTGGTTTCTTTTATACGAATATTGTCGGAATATAAACTGCCTTGAGATTTACACATTATCCAGAAGATGTAACCATTCAACCACTTGCTTCGATTGTTTTCAAGGAAATTTGCATGCGAGCAATAATAACTGATGCAACTGGTTAGGGTTGCCTGTGACCACCGGAGAGTTAGTTTCTTCAAGATGCTGAAGTGGGTCGTGGTTTGAATGTTTAGCAGTTTGTTGTTTAGTTTGAAAAGTTATCATGTGGGTTATTGAAAAACTTATCTCTTACCCTTTGGGTGTTTTTTACAAGATTATTCAGTTGAAAATATGAACCTCAAGCAAGATATACTGATACTTGCCGCAGGTCCTGTAATTTTTTTTTTGAGTCTGCCATTTTGCTTGCTCTCAAGCAGAAGTTTGTTCATGAACTCTATGCCAGAGAAGGGAAACTCACCTAAAACTGCATAGAGACACTATTCTATTCCTTTTTTTGTCAAGATGTTTTCGAAGGCAAGGGAAACGCTTGTGGGTCACTCTTAAATGTTCAAAAACTACCTTCATTGGCCCAGAATGTATTCGATTCTTAGATACTAGGAAAGGAAATTGAGGCAGAGCTAGACTTTTGGGGGCTTGAAATGAAGCTTTTGGCCAGGAACTCTATATAGGATATGGATCAGTTCAAAAGGCTGAATGGTTTGCTTTTAATACAGGTAGTATATGTGGCGGAGGTTTGAGAGTGATGGAAGCCGCCTTTACCAGCCATTCAGCGCTCTCCACGATGACGCCGACAAGGCAACGTCGGAAGTAACGTTCTGTTTTTGAGTTTACACATCAGCAAGACCGATAAGGTAAGTTTTTCTTCTAAGAGGACAATTTTCAATACGAGAAAACCACGTCTTTTATTCCGGCGACTAAATTTTCCTGGAACTTTAACTGATAAGTAGAAAAAAGGACAAATAACGTGCGACCCAGTCGTGCACATTTTTACGTTTGGCTAGACATCAAGCAATATTTGCATTGAATTGCTTTACGGCTTTCACAAGTACATCCAGCAGATATATGTATGCGTTTATGACGAAGCTCTACCCACTTTGTTGTAATCCGCCAATAGATGGCGCTGCACCTTAGGTATTAACTTCTGTTCACATTTCAATCCATTTGGCCAAAAGCCATATCAAGACATCATTGTCGGCCTCATGCCTCATTTCTTCCCTTCTATCTTCTTACAAATGAAGAGAGCATTGTGAGCCTTGCGGACTCTTTTCTGGGCGTTAAGTTTCCAGTTTAGTTTCGTATCCAGTACCGTTCTAAAATATTTTGCGCTGTGCAGCAAGTCTGGGGAGCTTGAAGAGCGGTATCTTGTATTTCATTCTAAATAGTAAAAGTCGGAGTCCACACCTTTCAGCCCATATTCTGAGTCTGTTGAAGGCTGTTTCCTCGAGTTCCATCATTGTGTTAAGGAATTTTTTTTAGTCAATTAGTTTTTCACGAGTCTGGTGGAGAAAAATGACAGCAGACGGATAGGTCTGAAGTCTTTTGTTGAAGTATGACCCACATGCCCTAGGTGTACGGAAACACCTTTTTGCCTCCTGTAAGAATTTTACAAAATTCGTCCCATATTTAAAGGGTCTTACATTAAGGACTTGACAACTTCTTTTTTAAATAAAATGGTAACTAAAGGGTTTTCCAATAAGAGATGTTATTTTGAATATCCCGCTATTTCGGTAGCTGTCACTTTTGAAGCTGTTATTTTTTGACATTTAACAAGCATAGAAACTACGCCATTAAAACATGGAACGATACACGCTTCAACAACGCATTGAAATTATAAAAATTCGCTACAAAAATGGTGTAAATTTTGCACAGTTCGCAAAACTGAAGCATTTTTGGGTCGTCGTGAAGCACCTTGTCGGACCCCAATACAGAAATTGGTGGAAAAATTCGAGCTGTTGGGACAAGTTAGTGATGGGAAGAATAAAACCTGTGCACGTCGCTCAAGAACAAATGAGAAAATTGCTGCTGTAGCCCAAAGTGTTGAAGAAAACCCAGGTTTGTCCATTCCTCGTCGTTCTTTGGATGGTATTGATCTGTACAATGTTTACTTTTAACAAGACGACGCTACGTGCCACACTAGCAACTAAACTATTGATTTTTTACGGGAAAAGTTTCCGGACCGTGTTATCTCTGGAAGAGGTGACAATTGGCCACCGAGATCTTGTGATTTAACACCTTGCGACTTCTTCCTTTGGGGCCACGTGAAAGATAAGGTATACGCCAATAGCCCAGGGTCGATTCAAGACCTCAAAGATGGAATTCGTGAGTCTATCGAGGACATAGGGCAGCCACTTTGCGATTTTGTTATGGAACATTTCATGAAAAGGATATGGTCCTGTTAGCGTGGTCGTGGTGTCCATTTGGTTGATGTTGTTTTTCATTATTAACGTCTTACCTTCCTCTTTATTATGAAATAAATATCTAATCACTTATCTCAAAAAATTACATTTTTCTTTGAATATCAAAATAACACCTCTTATTGGAAAACCCTTATAAATCGAAGACGCCGCCAGCCGAAAATCCGCGCCAAACAGTGACTTTTTCGGGATGCATTAGACGCTCTTGGGTCTCATGTGGATTGGTATCGTTCCAAATTCAACAATTTCCTTTTTTGACGTATCCATTAAAACGGAAATAGGCCTCATCGCTACAGATAACTTTTCGATTGAAAATTAGGGTCAGTTTGCAACTGCTTTTTACGTGTTGTTGAGCGCTATTTCCATCCATGTGGATTTTACAAAACAAACTGAATGACAGTCAATTTGACAGAATGTAGCTTCAACAACATGTCAACGTTCAGGGAAGTCTCTGGTTGTAAGACTCTATACATGATGGTTTTGGCTGTCCAATGGCGTCGACATGACATCCCTCATTTAAACATTTAAAGCATTTTAAAGACAGCGTTCGGATTACCAACCGAGAGCCAGTCGTTTAGTACACTTTTATTAAAAAAACCTCCCCTCCTTTGCCATTATTCAGTTACTCTCAATAGAACCCCCAGGAGCCATGAGTAGAAAAAAAGAAACATCCCGTCCTGAGTAACATTTTATTCATTCGCCAGTCATTTTCCAAGCTAGCGCTGTGCTCGTGTCCCCCGACACTAAATGCATACCGAATAACTTATGCATTCCGTTCGATTGGAAAACAATAACGACACAACGATAAGAAATCCAACTGCTTTACAGAGTTTGCACTCCAGAGGGGACACACCAATTCCACATTTGCATCTTCGAACATTGGCAATGCTGTTGCATCCCATATTGCAGATAGTGAATCGCCTCCCAGGAATTGATGTCTTCAATGAACAGATATCCCCGACAAGACTCACTGTAGTCTTCCCTTAAGTGCTTCAATTGATACACACATACCCTCCTATGCAAAAGATGGCTCTTGAAAATATGAAAGCTCAAAGTATTTCTTGAGACCAAATGGGCAAATGGAATTGCTACTGGTTTGTGTGTGTGAATGGAACACGTACTGCCCAAAAATGCAAATCAAAAATTCTGTGCAAACATGAAAACAATCGAAGTGGAAAACAAAATCACCGAAGCAACTGAATGATTTTAATTTGGAATTGTTGACATGATAACGCTGCCTGTCTGTATAGGTATCCACTTATGCAAACAAATAAAAAAATATTTGTTTTTATAGAGTAAATTGTATATATTTTTATATTTTTGCTGTCCGCTCAACTTCCCATGTGAGTATGAAGGTTTATGACTTTTAATACGAGGGGTGGGTACAACCTACCTTACCTAGTAACTACCGCGTTGGCAACTCAAATACAGGTCGTCCTAACTCTATTTTAGGGATAAATGCTTTCCTGGTATATTTTTTGTGTGGATTTTATGGACACGCCACGTCGTGATATGATTTTGTGAATTACTGACGTTTGTTTCCATTTCTGTGAAATTATTCAGCTGGAAACTACTTTTTTAATTAAATGTGTTAACAGAGAAGTGGGGAGGACTCAGTGGGTAGACGGATGTATTAATCTCAAAAAAAAATGAAACAAAAATTTGACTGACTTTATAAAAAAGGGTCTTTCATTAGCGAGTTGAAAAAATCAGTGTGAACGCATCCTTAAACCGATTACCGAACTGTCAATGTCAAAATATTCAGTTAAATCAATACTTCAGTACACAAAGGAACAAAATTTAAATTTAGGTATAATACCGAAAATCCGAGTCGGTGGTCCCAACTTTAACAGCGTTAAGGCCAATTTTCGGTAAGGCGCATTTTTGGTCGAACGACTTCGTTAATAAACAAAGTAGGTGTTACTGGACAGGTGAGAACCCTCATATGCTTCATGAAACAGCACTTCATCCACAAAAAGTCACTTTTTGGTGCGGTATTAATGCCGGTGGTGTCAAGAAAATCTCCGTCACGTTACGTTAAATGGTATTCGCTACAGAGACATGTTTTAACGTTATTCTTTGAGCAATTGCATGAATTGGACATCAGTGATATGTGTTTCAAACAAGACGGTGCCACAAGCCAAGTTCGGTGAACGTGTTGTCTCGAAAAATGGTCGATTGGCCTACGAGATCGTGTGTTTTAACGCCTCTAGACTTTTTTAATGGGGGCTTCATTAAATCACCGGTCTATGCCAATAAGCCGGCGACGTTAGAGTAGCTTGGAGCCAATATTGAACGAGAAATAGCGGCCGAGTTATCGACATATCGACCGCTGCATACGTTCCCGTGGTGGATATATGAACGAAGTCGAATTCCATTCATAGATGTTTTGTTTGAAATTTAAGAGACTTATATTTTTTTTTGAGATATTTCAAGTAGGGTTTTCCAATAAGAGGTGTTATTTTGATATTCAAAGAAAAATGAAATGTTTTGAGATAAATGATCCATATCCTGAAATTTTCCATAACAAAATACCAAATTGGCTGCCCTATGTCCTCGATAGACTCTCGAATTCCATCTTTGAGATCTTAAATCGACGCCGACGCTGGGCAGTTGGCGTAGACCTTATCTTTCACGTGGCCCCAAAGGAAGAAGTCGCAAGGTGTTAAATCACAAGATCTCGGTGGCCAATTGTGATCACCTCTTCGAGAGATAACACGGTCCGGAAACTTTTCCCGTAAAAGATCAATGGTTTCGTTGCTTGTATGGCACGTAGCGTCGTCTTGTTGAAAGTTAACATTGTCCAGATCAATACCATCCAACTCCGGCCAAGTCTTTATGCAAAATACGATGTAATGACGTTTGTGGAATTCCTAATTCAAAAAGAACGACGAGGAATGGACAAACCTGGGTTTTCTTCAACACTTTGGGCTACAGCAGCAATATTCTCAGTTGTTCGTGAGCGACGTGCACGGGTTTTATTCTTCACATCACTAACTTCTCCCAACAGCTCGAATTTTTTCACCAATTTCTGTATTGCGTGCGGTCCGACAAGGTGCTTCACGACGACCCAAAAATGCTTTAGTGACTGCAAAATTTTCACCATTTTTGTAGTGAATTTTTAAAATCCATTTTTAGTAAGGGCGTAGTTTCTACTTGTCAAATGTCAAAAAATAACAGCTTCAAAAGTGACAGCTACCGAAATAGCGGACTATTCAAAATAACAACTCTTATTGGAAAAGCCTTTCTTTGAAAAATGCCTTTTTGAACGGCTTCATCGGATCGCAGTAATAAAAAGTATTAATAAAACACTTAGATGTTTCAATTAAAGGCGTTTTCATATCCAAAACTTGGCAAATAACTCATTTTCTCGGTCCTTTCAAGACTGTGACACCTTTAACGATCTGTCAAGTCGTCATAGTTTAAGGTTTAAAATAGAGACTTTCAAGATCGAATTTTCGTAACTCATAACCCCCGACAATCAGTGGCGGATTTGGTTGCTGTTATTCCGGGGCTATTGGTTGGGCGCCATAGTCAGAGGGGCGCTTCACATTTTTTAAATTCACTATTATTCAAACAAAAATTATCGACACATTTTACAAGAGATGGGAATGTTGTCATTGCGTTTACTTAGATCGCCCCAGCCTATGTTTTTTGTGCGACCCATCTGCGTCGGGCTCACTGTTTTTGGTTATGGAGGGCGCTGAAGAAAATTCCGCTTGTGATGCCCGAATGACTGAGGTCAGTTTTGCCAACAGCCAACAATGTTTGCATGTAAGTAAATGACATACTGCTAATAGTAATAGACCGACCCTTAGTAGTTGTCCAGTCCTTTTTTCATTCCAAGGACATGCAGCAAAACAGACACTTAACAAGCAATACCATTTCTATTCCATATAAATAATGAACGAATGATTATAAAAGGAAGAACGAATGACTGAATAAATACGACCTCAGCTACACATCAGTTAAGTGCAAAAAACCGACAACGACAACGATAGACAGGAGCAAGTACCGAAATTAAAAACAATTCCCCAACTCATCGTCATCGAAATCAAATGAGACCGACCAACACTCGACGCAACATCAATCAAACCACTTGACTTTCAATAAATCAACTCAATAATGAACAAGGAAATATTTTAATCACTTCCCCATCCAATAGACGTTTGACAACTCGATTGCATTTGCAATTCGAAAATTAAAAGTCATTCTAGTATACCTACAGCCATTCGAACAGAAACGTCACTGAAGCCTGCCATTCAAGCATGACTCTTCAAATTTGAATTTAATTTGAAAATGAGAAGTGTGCTTCCTCATAGGAAAGAGTGTGGCATGTTGAAATTAAATTCTTCTCCTTCCTCATCTATAAGAAAACTGCTCTGCAAAAAGGACACATATAATTTGGAGAATTGATTTATTCATGTGCATGGTATATGCACGTGGCTATGTGCTTGTGCTTGTGCATTGTGCATACCATAAATAATTGAATTCTTGGGTCATCTGTGGTTGTACTCATTAGAGTGGAACATTAGATGGACGACATTTGACTGACCCAATTTATATTTCTACACGAAGTGAGGGAAACTCGATAGGAAATATTTTAGAATAATATTTGCTATCTGATGGGGGGACTCATAAAATATGCACTCGGATCAATCAGACGTTTGAAGGCATCCTCACATCTTAAACCCTTCCATTCCGTGAAGCACCATCGATGAATGCATTTCCTTATTTGGATTATTAGGCTCACTCCCAGCAACGAATTGAATGCAAATAACCAACGACCGAAAATCTATAGTCCTACCCACTTATTCCGCCCTCATTGCAACATTATTTCCCGATTTCCGACTTTGGTAACCACTTATAGTCCTTAGACGCCACTGTGGCGGAAAATCTTTCCTCAAGTGAACTGAACCAAAAGTTTCGCCCTTTTTATTCGAATTGTCGGTTCTTCAGCGGAAGGTATACCCTTCTCCTTCTTTACAGAAAAAAAAGAGGAGGAAAAACTTCAAAAAGGAAACTCCAACAGAAGTTCTCGTAATGATGGAAACCTCTGAAGAGGGTGCCGAAGTACCAAACGTTATTTTATTATCCTAACAAAACTTCAGCAATAAACTCTGTCGATTTGAATTAAGTTTAACCACACAGCAGCAGCACCAATGCGCACCCTTTACCCCACCCCCGCCATTCTTGTAAATGAAACTTTTTGACTTCCCTATGCCTGCTTAGTATAATAACAAAGCAAAGTTGTAGCGGTATTCTTATTCATTCTCATTATTGATTTAAACAAAATACCTTCCAGTCCTACGCAATATTTTTTGCCCTTCGAAGGAGTAGGTATTGGTTGGGACTTTTGATGAGATTTTCTCCTGATATTGTGATAAAATTGCGATGGCTCTTTTATTTAATAAAATTGCGAGTGCAAAATATTTCAAAACAAGCGATGAGTATTTTGGGATCCTTTCGGCGTTGGAAGTTGTTAAGCCGGCGAGATTAGCAGATTGGAAACGAGTTTTGTTGCGGATATTATGCGGATATCAACTTTAAGGCTTTGCCCGGGATTACTTATTAAACGGTGTCTTTTTTTGAAATGCTGCTTAAAATACATTTGAGACAAATCAAAAGTTCGTCCTTTTTGTTTAAGTTTGTTTGGGGCTCTGATTGGAGTCTCAGAAAATAGAAGATGAGCTTGCAACTCAGGTCAGTTGACAGGGATTTGTTGTTGTTGTTGTTCAAGAACTGAAAGGATCATCCAAGAAATGTGGACTTCCGCCTGCCTGTTAAATTTTAACATTGGTTTGGAAGGATGCTCAGCATTTTCGTATTTGTTCTGATAAGTGATCCGAAAGAATTTTTCTAAAATTTGTCGTGGACACAAAAAAATTCCAACATTTATGGCGTATATAAAATATTTTCCATTCTGTCGGAGACTAAAAAAAATTAAAAATTTTGTCGGGGACGTAATAAATAAATTTGAAAAAATTCTAAAATTTGTCGCTGACATAAAAAAATCAAAAACTTGTTGCGGACATAAAATATTTTCTTTTCTGTCATAGACGTAAAATAATTTAAAAATTTATCAGAGACATAAAAAAATCAAAAACTTGTCGCGGACATTAAATATTTTCCATTCTGCCGTAGACTTAAAAAACATCAAAAATATTGGCGTGGACGTAAAATAATTTTAAAATTTGTCGCAGACATAAAAAAATCAAAAACCTGTAAAAAATATCAGAAATATTGGCGTGGACGTAAAATAATTTTAAAAAGTGTCGCAGACATAAAAAAGATTTAAAATTTGTCGCAGACATAAAAAAAAATTGTGAAACCTGTCGTGGACATAACAAAATTAAAAAGTTGTTGCGGACATAAGATATTTTCCATTCTGTAGCAGAATTTGAAAAAAAATCAAAAATTTTGTCGGCGACGTAGAATAATTTTAAAATTTGTCGCCGACGTAAAAAAATGTTAATAAAATAAAGTGCACGACTGGATCGCACGAAACTTTCTCGTTCATATCATCAGTTGTGTTTGGGTTATTTTGCTTTTATTATTGTTTATAGGCTATAAAACCAAATTTTTCAAATTGGTGATGCTGGTAGGTTGCTATGACTCAAAGTAGGGTTTGTGATGTAAGAATTCAGAGATTTGTTTTTAAATTTGCACGTGCTTGGGGGTCAATGAAGTGTGGGTTTCTGATAGTATAAACTCCAATTGGTTGAAATTATTTTAAAGTTTATGATTAATATGGTTAAAAAAAGAAGAATTGGGAAATATTTGTTAAAAAGGAGTTTCTAGTACTAGTTGTGATTACATTTTAACTGGTAGTGCGTAAATGTTTATAAGACGGCATTATTTTCATTTTTCTAAGAAAAATTAAGTACGGGGTTTTATTAAGAATACTTATGATATCGTAAATTAGCATTTTAGTCAAAATCTTTAAAGCTGATTTTGGAAAATAGTGCGTACAAAATAGTAACAAATATTGCAATGTTGAGTTCGAAAAATAATCTTGCTCAATTAATCAGCTAAAAACTGAGTACAGGGTATTGTTCAGGATGTTAGTATTACTTGATTTTTAAAGTTTTATCCAAATCGAAAATGGCGTTTTCGAGATTTGAGCAGTTTTTAAAATCAGCGTTTCCGGTGGTTAGAATTGAAAATGAAGGACGCAATAATGTTAAAAACGTCAAATATGCTCCAAGTATGCATTTTGGTCAAAATCGATTTAGCCGTTTTCGTGTTGGTAAAACAAAAGAAAACCAAATTCTCAAAATATGCCTTTTTTCGAAAATCCATTATAGACAATTTAGAGAAAAACTGAGTTTGCTATCATGTTAGGAATGACCATATTACATAAAAAATTAATTTTTGTTGCAATCGTATTGGCCGTTTTCGAGAAAAGGCCACTTTTCAAAAGTACCGTTATTTGACTTTTTAGCCAAAAACTGGGTATGCAGCCATGTTAACCCCATATATGGTAGTGCAAGTATACATTTTGGTTAAAATCGTTATAGCTGTTTCCAAATAAACCATAATTAAATAAAGTCTTAAAAAACTAAATTTTTCCAAAATATTCCGTTGAACGATGATTTAGGGAAAAACTGAGTTTGCCGTCATGTTGGGAATGACCGTATTACCTTAAATATGAATTTTTGGCGAAATAGTTTTAACCGTTTTTGAGATATGACCAATTTTCAAAATTACCGTTATTCGATTTTTCTGCGAAAAACTGAGTATGCAGCCATCTTAGTTACACCTACTTAAGCCCAAATAACAATTTTGGTTGAAATCGTTAGAGCCGTTTTCGAAAAACTCAAAATTGCTGAATACCGTTAGAACGGCAACACTTAACGTGCAAAAAAAAAAGTGGCCCCGAACTGTAAGCCCACCAACTCCAAATCCGAAGTTTGAAAGAAATCCGTCCAGCCGTTTGCGCTGTAGAGCTCGGGAAGGACGGACAGACGGACAGACGGACAGACGGACAGACGGACAGACGGACAGACGGACAGACGGACAGACGGACAGACGGACAGAATTGCGAGACCCACTTTTTCGAGTTCCTCTATCATCGTAATGTCAGATTTGATTAAAATCTCGAGTTCGATTTTTTGTACGATTACAATACCTTTCTCTTACTACGTATACGAGAAAGTTAAAAAATTGTAAAGTTTGTCGCGGACATACAAAATGTTCCGTTTTGTTGCAGAAAGAAAAAATTCTAAAATTTGACGCAGACATTAATTAAATATTTACATTTGTCTTGAACATGGAAAAATGTAAGAATGTTATACCGCCGCCGAACTCAATCGACGAATGTGTCTTCAGAAGAGAAAACGTGGTGCAAGACTTATGGTAGAGGAGTTACATGCCTAGAAGTGGAAAGGAGCATCTCAGCAGAATCTTAGTGGCCGAACGAATTCCCTGAATGCTCAAGATAGGAAGCGAAAGTTGGCGTCTTCATTCCATTGTTACCTTTTGACCAAAATTTAAAAGTGATCCACTTAGGCATAGAAAAGGTTGTCAAAACCCGGAAGTTATCGAGAGACACCCCACACGAGTGTTGTAGACACCTCATGGGCAAGAAAGGCCCCGCACCAGAGGACAAACGTAAAAGAGCCACTCATCAAATGGAAACGAACAGGAACCCATGTCAAATAAAATAGATGTTGAATAAGGTTAAGGAGAGAAGGACACACCTTGCAGAAAATTTGTTTGCTTCCAGCTGAAAACGGATCCAAAGACGTAATTCTTCGAAAAAGCTACCTCACATAACTCTCAGGATACAACAAGTGGAAATAAAGTAGTTACATCTCCTTTCCATACATCTAGAATCGAATAATTCCATCCCCGATACATGCCATACCTGAATGGCAATTTCAATTATCAGCAAGATGAGATATTTCGCTCCGACATGCTCTCAGCGAAGTAATTGGATCGCTTCATTGAAACCGGACATCTCCTCAGATCGTTGTCAATATTAATAAGCTACTTAGGTCCTGCCACGTGTCGGCCATAGTCTTTCGCCATCCATCATCATAGATGGCTGATTGGAATTCTTCACGACAGAAGCGACTTCAAGTGTCCGATATGTTTTTGTTTGGTTCACAATCCCATTCAGAACAAAAACAACCTCATATCTATTACTCATGGCAAAGTTATGCGCAAAATAAACATACCAAAGGTCGTTAACCATTTCCCTAATTAATCAAGTTATTCAGCCCTAATGATACTTTGGACTCATTAAGACTCACTCGCGCCCGTGCTGATTACCATCGGGTGTATCTGCTGCCCGCCAGCCATCCGAAATGTCCACTGGTTTTGGTCTCTGTTGCTGTCTCTGGCGTTTTCTTCTTAATTAGACGGATTAATGTCCCTGTGTTCTTAGACTTGTCGTTTTGCTGCTTTTTAGCATGTTAACTAATGAGCCAGGGATTACATAGTTTAATCGTTGCAGCGAAATTGAATCCTTTGACAGACAACGGGATAAACACTGTAACATCCGCTGCCTAAGCAACCTCTCTCCCTATTTAAGAGGCATTCAGCAAATTAAGGACAAAAGTTTGACTGTAATACATCAGGCAAATGATACGGCTTGTTTTTAAGTTTTGTAAGCTGGGGCTAATTGAAATTTACCTTCGGCGTGTCGGTGTAGGTGGATGAAGGGGATCCCTTTTTACGGATGGCGTAGGCGAGTAAAAAAGTTTACGAGCAATAATCAAGAAGAAAGGCGACAAATGATGGACCTTTTGCAGCATAAACTTGTTGACAAGGGTGTAGGTTTTTTTTGTTGCTAAAATCTCAACAAGAAGTGGAAACGAGTGAAGGACTGAGGGTAAATAAATATGGCGTCGTTTTGTTACCTTTGGGGTCGTTATGGTGTATTCAAATTCAATTCACGAGTTAAATTATGTCACATTTTAGGAGAGTGAATTCCACAGGTAGTCATCTGGAATTTTGGTTAAGAAATGCGGTCATGTTTGAGCTGGACACTGGACTACTGAGCGAGGAGTGTAAGGACCTTGGAAAAACAGATATTACTTCGATACAAATACGGCATAGAGGGTCGTGTCTGCTATACTATTTGAACGAAACCCCTGTGAACAAACTGACTAACAACAGTGCTCCCACTTTGCTGCAATTGCAGGCGATCTACTGCATTTCTTTTTCAAAATTAAAATATACTGCCAACAAATTAAATCTACTCCCTTTTCTTAGTGCGATAAAATCCCTCGTTTTTAGCAGAAAACATAATAATGAGAAACTCATACTTCATTTGCAATGGAACCATTGTGAAAATATGCCAAAACTTGCGAAATTGTTTTTTGATGTACTGTCATATAAAATTAATATGTTAAATTCAAAAGTGCACTTTATTTGTAAGATTTATCTAAGCTATGAGTTTTTTTGCTAACATACCTAATAAAATAAAAGTCAATCGACAAAACTGTTGATGTGAACGAGCATGTTTCGTGCGACCCAGTCGTACACTATATTTATTTACAGGTCTAAACAGCAGAAATCAAACGAAGAGTTACAATTGCCAATCGCTGTTTCTTTGGACTAAGAGGGCTAAGAGGCCTTATCAAGAAACACTAAGTCGATTCTATATAGGACCCTCATCATCCCAGTCCTGCTCTATGGCGCAGAAGCAAGGATCCTTACAATGGCGGATGAAGATCTTCTTGGCCGTTTCGAATGCAAGATTCTTCGAGTGATTTTTGGTCCCGTTTGCGTTGACGGGCTTTGGAGGAGAAGATTTACGAGAACGACACCGACCTGGTCAGAAAAATACGCATCTGTCGTCTAAGATGGCTAGGACATGTAGAGCGAATGGACACCAACGCTCCGGCCCGAAGAGTCTTCGATTCCAACCCGGAGGGACAACGCAGTAGAGGAAGACCTCGCTTTAGGTGGCGCGCACAAGTGGAAGGGGACCTCAACCAACTTGGAGTTCGCAACTGGAGGCAGTTAGGCAAAGATCACGCTAACTGGAGAGGCGTTTTGGTTGAGGCCCAGGTCCACCCCGGACTGTAGCGCTACGTAAAGTAAGTAAGTAAATTGGAATTAGTCATCTCTTTACCGATATGAGGACTAAAAATTACAGAAGATAAGCTGGATTTCCCAGCGTGTTTCTGATTACATTGGCAACACCTTTTCCAGCAACAATAAATTCCACAGCTGACTGGTAATTAATGCTCCCATTTTAAATAGCATACTCCGCTATAACTGCACGAAAAACTACTCGAAAAGTAGAAACTACATAAAGAGTATTTTTTAGAGGTTTATTTTTCATATTGCCAACACTCAAATTGGGAGCGAATGAAGACCTCGACACTTTTTCATCGTTTGAAGAAACCTAAAATATTTCAAAGCACTAATAGTGACTGCATAGTCTTTCAGTGTCCTTTATGCAAGTGTCTAAAGGCTGCACTGCTTTTTGGAAGCATAAAATTTCACTCCATTGATTAAGTCCCATTTTAAAATGCTGTCAAGGTCTGACTTAATACACGTCGCCATTCCAGTTCTACGGTCAATAATAGCAGTGACATGATCCCCGGAATGAATAGGCATGAGAAGCATTGAATTAAATTTGAAGTTGTTGACAGAAGATCATAATTGAAAATGAGAAAGAGATGCGAAGACAAGGCACAACCTTGTGGAACACCAGAATTAATATAGTTAGTTTCAAACTTGAAGCCGTTCAAAACGTCGTTCAGAAAGGTGGTTTCTAAACCATTGAATAAGGGATTCTTTTCTTGTTAAACAGATTACACTTCTAAGCCATTTCGGAAGCGGTTCCACTGAAGACTTACATACTTATCGGGCTCCCGACCCGTGAAGAGTCTCTGCCTGAGACACTGCAGCCATCCATCCTTGCTTCCAGTTGTCCAGACCAAGCGCTCTGGCATCCGCGATGGCTTGGTCTTTGAAACGGAGGTTCGGTCTTCCTTGTCTTCTCGAACTTGGGGGATTCGAAGATCTTCTAAGCCGGAGCATTATTGTCCATTCGCTCGATGTGGCCGAGCCAATGTAGTCGACGTGTTTTGGCTTTTTGGACTACATCCACATCTTGGTACAGCTCATAGAGTTCGCGGTTGTAACTTCTCCTCCATTCGCCCTCCTCGCACACAGGACCAAAAATCCGCCGAAGAATTTTTCTTTCGAAGGAGCCCAGTATCAGCTCTCCCTTCTTGCCTATGGTCCAGCACTCGGCGCCATAAAACGCAACTGGCAAGATAAGGGTCTTGTAGAGCACACATTTCGTCCTTCGAGTTAGGAGTTTTGAACCCAGTTGTTTTGCCAAACCGAAGTAGCAACGGTTTTCTAGGGTAATTCTTCGCCGGATCTCCACTTGCTCCGAGGTAGTTGAACTCCCTAACTACCTCGAAATTTTTGCTATCAACAGAGACGTTTTGTCCAGTTGCTTGTTTGTTTGTTGATAGCATGTACTTGGTCTTGCCCTCATTTACTTCAAGGCCAACGGATTTCGGCTGTTCTTCAATCGCCGTGAACGCACGCTGGGAACGACCGACTGAAGACTAACAACACAAAATTCACTGAGTTTTGCTTATGTTTGGGCGCCAAAAACAAAAGGCAGTTAGAGACCAGAGGCGATTTCCGAGAAGATTTACAAAATATTCCTTAAGAGGTGTTGGTCCGTTTTTTGGGCAACTTTTTGTTGTGATTTTTAAACCAATCTTTAGGGTGTCAATATAAACAACGTCCGCGATAATACTTCCAAGTGCCTGTCGAGTGCCTATAAAAATTACGAAATTGCCGATCACTTCCAAGGACATTACCATTCCTTTGATTTTCCCTCAAAACAAAATCATATAATTCACTCCGTTTCTGCTGCCTTTTTTCCCACATCAATTCAATCAGAGTAGGTACACCATGTCATAAGGACCCTTTAAGCAATCAAGGAACCAACAAAGACATTGTCACAAATTTTCCGCCTCAAAATCAGCGCCATTCCCATTTGCATTACTTTTACTTAACTTAATTAAATCCATCTAGACATTACCGTCAATTTTTTTTCGTCAACAAAACCACCCACATCAATAACCGTAAAGACGACAGTAAAAATAACCATAACCGTCTGCAGTCAGAACATTAAACATTATGTCCTTGTTGTTGGCTATATTGTCTCTCTGTGTTTCGATGAATTTTTCTGTAACATTTTTAATGTTTCAATTAGTATACGTTGTCGTTTCGTATGGTTTGGGGACGATTTGCGTCGAAGATGTTATAGGTTGTCTCCGAATAGTAGCAACTTGGTCAAGGTAATTTCCGGAGAGACAATTCCCTTGCCTGTCTCTAGACTGGTATCTAAAAAAATATTACAGAGGCTTTCAGATTTAGATTGACGTGAAGACTTGAGGCGTCTGAGGAGGGACATGTGTCACGTCCGCACAGAAATAAACAAACCCCCAGCCGAAAGCAGATGCGAGAAAAAAAATTCCAGAAACCATAAAAATCGCCGGATTATATTTGCTTCCCTAACCAGCGAGGGGAACAACTTTTCCTCCTTTTTTTGTCAGAGAGGGATATCGCACTGAAAAGAAAAAGCCGCTCGTAACATTTCGTTTCATCTCTTATCCTGGCACAAGGCAAACAGAGCAACAAACAGAAAACCAAAATAGGACTCGTCGGAGATATTCCCCATTCGCCGCATGTGTTTTATGTGGCCTCCAATCGCGGAAAACTTTATCCTCTCTCTTCTGCTGCAAGTGCAAAATTCTTTCTTTTATTTTTGTGTGGCCCTCAAATATCTGTCCAAGTTCTTAAAGAACATTTAACAACAAAAGGAAGATTTGCAGAATATGGACAGGAAAGTAGAAATTCCCTTCTACGTATAGGACCGCGCTGTCAGGATGGGAAATGTAAACGAGAATAAAAACACAACGAAAAAAGGAAGAAAAAAAACATTTAGCACATGTAGAATCCTGCAATTTTGCAAATTGTCCCTATATCGGATGGCTGGGTCCGCAAATAATAAGTGCCAAATGTCACCGCAAATAAAAGGACTAACGATTTGGCAAAACAATACAGAGAATGCCGGTGGCGCAATCACAAAGAAAATAAGAGAAAAAAAAACAGGACGAATATGTCGTGTACGAGAGTACATCTACCGGAGGGGGAATGTGTGTGTCGCATGGATATTGAAATTTTGCGGTTCGGTTGCGTGATAGGAATATTGATTTTCTTTCATTTTGGTTTTGTCTTTCCAGCTGAAATGCAGTTTTATTGAATTTTCGCATGAAATATGGGAGAATCGATACCGGAATACACATTGGAGGATATTTTCCGAGCTGTACTAACATTTGTCATCACGTAGGCAGTTTGTGTCTGGTGCCTGGTGTTGTATAAAGTTATAGATGGTCGGAGGAAAGATCAAGGTCTTGGCCAGATAGATTGGTTTGTTGCGATTTATTTCAAATGATTTAAACAGATGTTAATGTTTCTTTGGCATCACGAACTCCTATTGATGTGTTTCAATTAAGGAGGCACAATACAGAGACATTGTGCGACAAGTTGCGTAGTCAGCTGGGAGACGGATGGTGGCTATAGATTTCTGAGGGGATTTTTTATTCATTCGAGGTCGGAAAAAAAACTGACTAAGGAAGATCTGCAGTCAAAAGGTGGTCTGCAAGTTGGTTGAGGTCAGAAGCCAAAGTCTAACAGGGTCAAATCGCATGATCTCGGTGGCCAGTTACTATCACTTCCACGTGAGGTGAAAATGCTTGGCCAACGTCGCTCTCAAAGAAATAAAGGGTTTTCCAATAAGAGGTGTTATTTTGAACAGCCCGCTATTTCGGTAGGTGCCACTTTTGAAGCTGTTATTTTTTGACATTTGACAAGTAGAAACTACGCCATTACTAAAAATGGAACGATACACGCTTCAACAACGCATTTTGCAGTCACAGTTCGCAAAACTGAAGCATTTTTGGGTCGTCGTGAAGCACCTTGTCGGACCGCACGCAATACAGAAACTGGTGGACTAATTCGAGCTGTTGGGACAAGTTAGTGATGTGAAGAATAATCACGTGCACGTTGCTCAAGAACAACTGAGAATATTGCTGCTGTAGTAAAAAGTGTTGAAGAAAACCCAGGTTTGTCCATTCCTCGTCGTTCTTTGGAATTGGGCATGGCATATGGCCGGAGTTGGATGGTATTGATTTTGACAACGTTTACTCTCATCAAGACGGCGCTACGTGCCACACAAGCAACGAAACCAAAAGTTTCCGGACCGTTTTATTTCTCGAAGAGGTGATCACAATTGGCCACCGAGATCTTGTGATTTAACACCTTGCGACTTCTTCTTTTGGGGGCACGTGAAAGGTCTACACCAACAGCCCAGCGTCGATTCGAGACCTCAAAGATGGAATTCGTGAGTCTATCGAGGACTGTGGCGAGCTTGTAAAGCGAGGACAACATCGACACCGCCTGAACTACATTTCCCTTTTTAAAAATATTCCCACACAGGCATGAGCACTAATGTTGAACCGGTTCGATAGCTCCACCCATTTTAGAACTAAACCGATCAACCATTTTCTTTTAGTACTGAACCGCTCAACCATCTTTTTTTTTGTGCTAAAGCATCCACGCAACCGGTTGCCTACATAAGTTCTGGCAAGTTTGGTTCGCGCTCTTTTCACTGCTGGACACTTTACGCGATAACATCCTCTGCAATCAAGTAAGTCGAATTTCTTTGCCATAGTGCAAATTTGGCTGATTTCGCTTTTTTTTATTCGTTTATTTCAATTAATGGAAAATTAATTCAAATATAGAAATTGATTTGCACCGGTAATATCCAGTAAAGTGAAACTCCTGTGTGGAAGGAGAGCATTTTTTTCATAACCTGCGATAGGTTGAAGCAAAAATCTCACGTGGTATATCATAACCCCGTTAAGGTAATTACATGTGTCCATTAATTCTTTTTGAATATTATCTAATGCCAAATTCATCCCCTCAGAAAAGTTGCGGATGTCCTAAGGTGATTGCAAAACGTTCCCTCGCGGCCGCATTAAAACGCAGACGCAACTTAACGACACGTGTTGGGACTCGCAAGCGCTACCTTTTACCTAGGCATCCGCACCACCAAAATTTAGAACACCACAAAAATGTGTACAATACCAAAAAAACTTACATCGCACCAACAATTCACACCGTACAAAACCTGAAACAAAAATCCATAACCCACGTGCATCACAAAAATGCATAAAGCAACATGCATACATCACCCTAAACGCAATCAGCAAAACCACCTTTAATACAACACAACATCACCAAATACATTAAAACACCTGTAACATTCATCCCAATACACAATCAAAAACGTTCAACATACACCAACACACCTATACACTGCACACCCGATTCATCAACCCCCCCACGATCACCGATCATAATCTCCATAAATCACCGGAATTGAACATTAATTCCATTCAGTGAAAATACATAATGATAGTGATATGTAATGGCATCGTGTTTGATCAAGTGCATTAGTGTCATGTGTTTGCAAATTTTGATTCCCTACCTACCTTGTTGTTTTTTTTAATCCTATAATCATATACCTAACATTTTTTTTGAGAGTAAATTTTTTTTTCACCTACTATAAAATACTTAAAATAATTAATATACTTAAATAGTTTAATAAGAAATTGCAAACACCAATATATCTTTGTACGAGCCACAGAATTCATATATATAATCAATCTAAGCAGATCCTCACAGGTAGCAGTTTTGTGCACAAAATTCACCGCGGAAGGAAATACTATGTAAGTACAACTCATTCATTTATTCTTTGGCTTCATACAAAATTGTAGTTAGAATATCTATTGAGATTTATATATTTGCAACCATATTTTTTTTCTATTGAATATTTGAATATATAGATATATTATTACTATTTATATGATATATATACAATACATACATTCGGAAAGTTATTGTATCATTTTGAGTATGCTTACGTGAGCATCATGATTGATATTTTTTTTTTTTTGGAATTATTATGCTCTTTAATATAGTTTTTATAATGAATAAAATAATGTGTTGAATCTAAACTAAGTTGAGATGTGTTACTGATGTAAAGGAAACGTGAACAGAATTAGGGACTATCCCAATAGAAACTGAGGAAGGGATAGTCATGGTGTAAACGGACACATCCATTTGCAAGGGGAGGGTCTCCTCCAGGTGCCATTCAACCAAAGACACCACAGCTGATAATTGGTTTCATATACTTACTCTTTTCTTTTCCTACTTCACAAATTTTAAAGCATATTTTACAATAGAGACACCGCGCCTTTAGTCGTAATATATACCCAGGCTATCATTCATTCATTTTTCTCTTTCTTGGCACGATATTTTTGTAGAACAGGGTAGTAAGCAGCAAGATCCCACCCCACCGTCGAGCTGATGTCGAGCATCCGCAAGCGTGCCAACCGCTGCTTCGTTATGAGAATCATTTTCATCAGATTCTGCATTTGCTCTTGCTTACGACTGTAGTTAGTCGAACAGCAATCCCAATGCCTAATACACCTGTATGCTACAAATGGCGCCCGCAACGTGGTACCGATCTGGTGTATCGAGTTTACAAATCGTCTTTTTAAACCAATATACACCAAATACATTTATATTTTGACAAACTAATCAAATTAAATACAAATTTCATCTCGTATTAAAAATTTATACCACCCCAAGCTTTCTTGCGGAAGCTTGAGTAACCAAATATTTGCTGATTTAGGAGTCTGAAGAAACGTCTTCTTCATTGCACTAAATCAGCAAAACCACAAGTGTTTAGAGCAGATGTAGTTGAGTAGGATAAACGTTTAGGAGTCCAAGCACATTCAATTCTTAATTAAAGTTTTACTTTAAGCAAAGCAGCTTGAGTCCCTATTCAGTTACCTGCGAGCAATTTCGATCGAAATTCTAAGTCGTCAACGATTTCGCTTGATAGTCCAGAAATTCAGAATCGAAAATCACTGCCAAACAACTTTCATATCATATTACATTTTACTTTCTCTATTTATCTTTCTTTAACATGAACCTCTTATCAGCAACCGTTTCACGATTACCTATACATTAGTATTCACATGTCTCAACGTTTTTTTTATGATTGTTTACAAACAAACCAAATCCATTTTTCATAAACAAAGTTTATGCATTTGAGTACCTATCAACCAATATTACATCATACCTAGAATATAGAACCAAAACAAAACAAAATCCAAACATGAATAAAAGCAAAACGAACAGCGGAACTGTTCCCAAACAGCAAAAGGGCATATCAAATTTGCAGCAACAGACCAATGACACACCCAATTATTACTTGCGGAACAAGTTTCCCCCAATGCAACATTCTCCCAACAGAATGTCTCTAGCATCCAATGTTTCTCTTACCGGCTCAAACATCAATTGTGATGAACAGCTTAATGACTCTCTTAACTTTACTCTCCCAGCTTCAACCGTTGTACTAACAACAAGTGCAGTGTCTTATCAGACTACAACAACAAATACTACCGCGTGTATGTCGATTCCAATCGTCACATCGATGGTCGGAGTAAAACATGACAGGCAAAATGTTACGCATTACATGCCAACGGGTAATCAGCTGGTTGACAATTTTATGAATGCAGCACATGCAAACATTACCAATGCAAGCGCAGCTAGCATCGTAACAGCTGATCTCACACACCCAACATATTTACCTCAACAACAATTCATTTCAAGCAGCGCGCCAAAAATTAAGCAGCTTGATGAGCATATAAAACAAGTAGTAAATGATACCTTGGGATCAATTATTCCAAACCTAATTAAAATGAGTATCGATAAAGTTATGCAACCTTTTGTACAGGGAAGAAATCAAGAGATTAATCCAGCTCCACTATCGAGTCCACGAAATGTTCAGCAGGAACACATTAATCTTAACAATAATGTTAGCGCTTATTGTGATGAAAATCAAAATAGCCATGAGTTTAATAGACCCACAGACAGATCAAACCATTCCAGATCATCGTATGGACAAACATTTCGTGTTGATCAGTGGGGACTCAAATTCAACGGCACCTCAAAGGGGATATCTGCCGAAGATTTTGTGTTTAGGGTAGAAATGCTACAATCTAATTATAATTGTAGTTGGAATGATGTTTTAATGAATTTTCACCATTTGCTAGAAGGAGCAGCGCAGGACTGGTATTGGCAGTACTTGCGAGGCAATCCTCAAGGTGATTGGGCAAATCTTCGTCGTGCTTTCGTGAAGCAGTTTAGAAATCATGAAAATGATTTTGAAATCATAAAACATATAATGGACAGAAAACAAGTGCATCAGGAAAGTTTCGAAGACTTTTTCAATGATGTCATGCGACTCAAAAGTCAGTTAAGACAACCAATAAGAGATGTGGATCTTATACAGATTCTTCGCACTAACATCAATGCCAAACTATTGACCTTCATATATCCGATGAAATTTTATACACTCGATCATTTTAAAGATGAGTGCAAGAAGACTGAACGAATGATTCAGTCTAGATTTTTGCAAAGTCGGAATATGCAATATCGTTCTGTACATGAGCTTGATGACTTTCACGGTCAAAACGATTTCGAATATGACATATCCACTATTTCAGGAACTCATAGACAACCTCCTAACGCACAATGTATGGCAGCTAACGCACCTACCTGTTTTAATTGCAAACGGATCGGACATACATTTATCCATTGTCCTTCTCCAATTGATAGGCTTTTCTGTTATCGTTGTGGTTTGGATGGAGTTACTGTAAGTAGTTGCGTAAAGTGTAATTCGCAGTTGGAAAACATGAAACCGAACTTGATAAAACCCGGGGAATCTCGTTCGACGCAAACTTACCCGGAGTAACAAAAGTCGATGCATGTACCAACACTAACGCGGATTATGATGCTGCTTATAACACCAACACAGCAGATCATAAGCTGATTTTAGATAAAACTGATAATATAGAAAAAAGGCACAAATT
The DNA here is from genome assembly GCA_936431705.1 of Cheilosia pagana. Lineage (NCBI taxonomy): Eukaryota > Metazoa > Arthropoda > Insecta > Diptera > Syrphidae > Cheilosia > Cheilosia pagana. Next base: position 7,419,778 of record OW386169.1, read on the forward strand.
CCGTTTAAAATCGTACGATGAAAGGCTCCAGTACTATAACGAGTTACGTTCTAAAATATTTCATATAAATGAAATAAAAACACTTGAAATGCCAAACAAATTTTACAAAACCCGATTACGATACAAGAAAAGAAAAATTTTCAAACAGTTAATTTGCAACAGCATTATTAATAGTGACATTGATTCTCGGCCTTATGCAAAAATCAAAATCTGTGGAAAGGAAGTTACAGGATTACTTGATAGTGGTGCGAGTGTTTCGTGTCTCGGTAAGGATTGTTCAAAACTTGTTGAGGAACTCAATATTCCAGTTCTTAAATTTAATTCGTTCATCAAAACAGCTGATGGCAAACAACAATCCATTATTGGCCGAATTATCGTTGAAGTCGTATTTAACAACCAGCGAAAACCACTCGAACTTTACCTGATCCCATCTTTATCCCAATCGCTATACCTGGGAATTGATTTCTGGCAAAAATTCCAAATTGCACCAAATATAGTAAGCGAGATATCAAGTCACAATGATGATGTTGTTAGCAACGAACACCAACGAGTAGACCTGAGTCCTTCGGAGACTCAAAGATTGCAAGATGTGATAAAGAAATTTCCATCTTTTTCGGAGCTCGGGTTAGGCAAAACGTCGGTTGAAGTGCATGTCATTGACACAGGTAATGCCGAACCCGTCAAACAGCGGCATTATCCCGTTTCACCAGCAATCCAGGAGATGATATACAGCGAATTAGATCGTATGCTTTCTTTGGGAGTGATTGAAGAGAGTAGTAGTTCATGGAGTTCACCCATGGTGCTTATTCGGAAACCCGGTAAGAACCGACTTTGTCTGGACTCTCGGAAAGTGAACTCACTCACGAAGAAAGATGCGTATCCTCTTCGTCATATAGAGGGCATGCTGAGCCGTCTGCAAGAGACACGTTACATTAGTAGCGTGGATCTTAAAGATGCGTTCTGGCAGATTCCTCTAGAGAAAGAGTCCAGGGAAAAAACGGCCTTCACTGTGCCGGGACGACCGCTATATCAATTTACCGTCATGCCCTTTGGGTTGTGTAATGCAGCTCAAAGGATGTGTCGGTTGATGGATAAAGTGATCCCCAGTGCACTTAGAGAACATGTTTTTGTGTACCTGGATGATTTGCTGGTTATCTCCAAGGATTTGCCAAGCCACCTCGAGACTCTGGAAAAAGTCGCCGAATGTTTGTCAAATGCGAATTTGACGATCAATGTTGAAAAATCACACTTCTGTTTCACTGAGTTGAAGTATTTAGGATACATAGTCGGAGAGGGTCATATCAAGCCAGACCCAAGCAAGGTATCGGCAATTAAGGATTTTCCGGTGCCAACGTCACAAAAGCAAGTCAGGAGATTTCTGGGCTTATGTGGTTGGTACCGTCGATTCATCCGAAACTTCGCCTCGATTGCCAGTCCCTTGACAGATACCCTTAAAAAGAACAAACAGTTTGCGATGACTTCCGATGCCCTCTCTTCTTTTGAAACCCTAAAAACCTCTCTCAGTTCTGCTCCTCTGCTTTCAAATCCAGATTTTTCCAAACCATTTGTTATTCAGTGTGACTCCTCCAGCTATGGTATAGGAGGCGTTTTGTACCAATTAGATGAAGACAAGAACGAGAAGCCCATAGCATTCTTTTCGGAAAAACTCAATGCCTGTCAACGCAACTACAGCGTGACAGAGCAGGAATGCTATGCGGCAGTTCAAGCTGTGAAGAAATTTCGTCCTTATGTTGAGGGTTTGAGCTTTACCATCGTGACTGATCATGCCAGCCTAAAATGGCTTATGAGCCTGAAAGATCTAAGCGGCAGATTAGCTCGATGGTCGCTAAAACTTCAGGCTTACGACTTCAGCATAGAACACAAAAAGGGTTCTCAGAACATTGTACCCGATGTACTTTCTCGTGCGTTCAATGAAGCCCTCATAGCTGACGAAACTATTCACACTTGTGTCGATCTTGCCTCACCAGCCTTCAAGTCACCTGAATACAAATCAATAATTGCGACAATTTTAGAAAACCCAGATAACTTTCCAGACCTACGAGTAAGTAAGGATCTGGTATACAAAAGAACCTGTCCAGATAATCAAAACTTTCCCGATTCCGAATTTCAGTGGAAATTATGGATACCATCTGAGCTTACCCGGTCGGTGATTGAGAATTTCCACAACCCACCAAACTGTGCACACGGAGGAATGTCTAAGACTCTAGCAAAAATAAAAGAGTTTTATTTTTGGCCTAACATGGCAATTCAGGTCCGAAATTTTGTTCGGGATTGCTCCACATGCAAGGAAAATAAGCCTTCCAATGCTATATTGCGTCCTCCAATGGGATCCCACCATGAAGTCAACCGTCCATTTCAGAAAATCTATATTGACTTCATGGGACCCTATCCGAGATCTAAGCGGGGAAATGCGTTCCTATTTGTGGTATTGGATGGCTTCTCCAAATATGTGTGGTTGAAAGCGATGCGCAAAGCCAACACCAGCGCCGTGATCGAATATCTTGAGCAATGTGTTTTCCACCAGTTTGGCGTCCCTGAATTTGTTCATAGCGACAACGGCCAACAATTTGTCTCTACAGAATTTCAGCGTTTCCTAGAAAAGTATGGTTGCACACACACTAAAAATGCGGTTTACTCTCCACAAGCTAACGCATCGGAAAGAGTAAACCAAAGCATTCTGTCCGGAATTCGAAGTTACCTGAAAAGCGATCAAAGAGATTGGGACCGACATCTGTCCGAAATACAGCAGGCATTATGTACTTCAGTACATCAGTCTACGGGAACAACACCTTACTTTTGTGTATTCGGCCAAAACATGAGCACTCACGCCAGTATGTACAAACTGTTAAGAGACTTAGGTGCATTAGATGATGGGGAATTTCGATGCTTACCATCAAACTCAAAGCTCGATATAATCAGGCATGAAGTGCAGAATAATATCGCCAAGGCATTTAGCAAATACGAGAGGTCGTATAACTTGAGAAGCTCTGCTAGGTCATTTTCCGTTGGTCAGATAGTCTTCCGAAGGAACTTTGTGCTAAGCAACGCATCAAAAGCACTCAATGCAAAGCTATGCGCCAAGTTTGTTAAGTGCAGGGTTGTTCGAGTAGTGGGTAAATCGTTGTATGAGATAGAGAATCTCGATGGTAAAAAGATTGGTGTCTACCATGCAAAAGACTTGCGCAAGTAGGGCATTGTTTTTCAGGGACGTGGGTCGAGTTGTCTTTCTCTGTCCAGCGTTTTTCATGCCTTTCCATCACAGGTGCTGAAATGGAAATTCAAGACTTTGTGGCGAGCTTGTAAAGCGAGGACAACATCGACACCGCCTGAACTACATTTCCCTTTTTAAAAATATTCCCACACAGGCATGAGCACTAATGTTGAACCGGTTCCATAGCTCCACCCATTTTAGAACTAAACCGATCAACCATTTTCTTTTAGTACTGAACCGCTCAACCATCTTTTTTTTTGTGCTAAAGCATCCACGCAACCGGTTGCCTACATAAGTTCTGGCAAGTTTGGTTCGCGCTCTTTTCACTGCTGGACACTTTACGCGATAACATCCTCTGCAATCAAGTAAGTCGAATTTCTTTGCCATAGTGCAAATTTGGCTGATTTCGCTTTTTTTTATTCGTTTATTTCAATTAATGGAAAATTAATTCAAATATAGAAATTGATTTGCACCGGTAATATCCAGTAAAGTGAAACTCCTGTGTGGAAGGAGAGCATTTTTTTCATAACCTGCGATAGGTTGAAGCAAAAATCTCACGTGGTATATCATAACCCCGTTAAGGTAATTACATGTGTCCATTAATTCTTTTTGAATATTATCTAATGCCAAATTCATCCCCTCAGAAAAGTTGCGGATGTCCTAAGGTGATTGCAAAACGTTCCCTCGCGGCCGCATTAAAACGCAGACGCAACTTAACGACACGTGTTGGGACTCGCAAGCGCTACCTTTTACCTAGGCATCCGCACCACCAAAATTTAGAACACCACAAAAATGTGTACAATACCAAAAAAACTTACATCGCACCAACAATTCACACCGTACAAAACCTGAAACAAAAATCCATAACCCACGTGCATCACAAAAATGCATAAAGCAACATGCATACATCACCCTAAACGCAATCAGCAAAACCACCTTTAATACAACACAACATCACCAAATACATTAAAACACCTGTAACATTCATCCCAATACACAATCAAAAACGTTCAACATACACCAACACACCTATACACTGCACACCCGATTCATCAACCCCCCCACGATCACCGATCATAATCTCCATAAATCACCGGAATTGAACATTAATTCCATTCAGTGAAAATACATAATGATAGTGATATGTAATGGCATCGTGTTTGATCAAGTGCATTAGTGTCATGTGTTTGCAAATTTTGATTCCCTACCTACCTTGTTGTTTTTTTTAATCCTATAATCATATACCTAACATTTTTTTTGAGAGTAAATTTTTTTTTCACCTACTATAAAATACTTAAAATAATTAATATACTTAAATAGTTTAATAAGAAATTGCAAACACCAATATATCTTTGTACGAGCCACAGAATTCATATATATAATCAATCTAAGCAGATCCTCACAGGTAGCAGTTTTGTGCACAAAATTCACCGCGGAAGGAAATACTATGTAAGTACAACTCATTCATTTATTCTTTGGCTTCATACAAAATTGTAGTTAGAATATCTATTGAGATTTATATATTTGCAACCATATTTTTTTTCTATTGAATATTTGAATATATAGATATATTATTACTATTTATATGATATATATACAATACATACATTCGGAAAGTTATTGTATCATTTTGAGTATGCTTACGTGAGCATCATGATTGATATTTTTTTTTTTTTGGAATTATTATGCTCTTTAATATAGTTTTTATAATGAATAAAATAATGTGTTGAATCTAAACTAAGTTGAGATGTGTTACTGATGTAAAGGAAACGTGAACAGAATTAGGGACTATCCCAATAGAAACTGAGGAAGGGATAGTCATGGTGTAAACGGACACATCCATTTGCAAGGGGAGGGTCTCCTCCAGGTGCCATTCAACCAAAGACACCACAGCTGATAATTGGTTTCATATACTTACTCTTTTCTTTTCCTACTTCACAAATTTTAAAGCATATTTTACAATAGAGACACCGCGCCTTTAGTCGTAATATATACCCAGGCTATCATTCATTCATTTTTCTCTTTCTTGGCACGATATTTTTGTAGAACAGGGTAGTAAGCAGCAAGATCCCACCCCACCGTCGAGCTGATGTCGAGCATCCGCAAGCGTGCCAACCGCTGCTTCGTTATGAGAATCATTTTCATCAGATTCTGCATTTGCTCTTGCTTACGACTGTAGTTAGTCGAACAGCAATCCCAATGCCTAATACACCTGTATGCTACAGGACATAGGGCAGCCACTTTGCGATTTTGTTATGGAAAATTTCATGAAAAGGATGTGGTCCTGTAAGCATGGTCGTGGTGGCCATTTGGCTGATGTTGTTTTTCATTTTTAACGGCATGCCTTCCTCTTTATTATGAAATAAATATCCGATCATTTATTTCAAAAAATGTCATTTTTCTTTGAATATCAAAATAACACCTCTTATTGGAAAACCCTTTAGCTTTCGAATCATAGGTGACAAGACAGGATTGGGTGATATGAAGCAAGGTTTCACTTTACTGTGTCTCAACGTTGAAAGTGTTTTCGAGCATTTCTTTAATGTTTTTTCGGTAGCAGCTTAAGTCTTGATTCTGTAAAAATATTAAAAACTAGTGGACCCCCGGCTAGGGGTTATTTATTTATAAACATTTTTCTTTGGTAGGCCAACTGCACACAAAATTCCATCCAAAAATTAATTTCCAGTTTTTCCAATTTACCGACTTTTCTAGAGGGTTTTACTAAAAATTTCTTTCGTAAAAACCTTCTCCATGCAACTACTTACAACTCAATAAGAAATTACCGAGCTAGGTCTGTATAAATAGAATTTTCCTTACAATTGTACAGTTTTTTGACTATTTAGTAAGAATGGCGTTATATTGCGGGATAAAAAGTATCCTAAGTCCCAGCCCAGAACATAAGCAATCACCATGCCAAGTTTCATCAAAATCCGTTCAGTAGTTTCCGCGTGATGCGTGGTCAAGCACTTTTTATTCTACAGTTTTATTATATGGAGAGAGTAGAGAAGAGAAGAGAAGAGAAGAGAAGAGAAGAGAAGAGAAGAGAACAGAGGAGATATTCTTCGGGGCTGCTGAAGTGTTGTGAAAATGCACCACTCGTGACTGTTTGCAATTCACACCTAAAAGTATGCAATGAAAAAACGTAAATTCATCCAAAAGTAAGTAATGTTGATAAAGTTTCTGCACTAAAAAATGTAGCCCTTCCTCAATAATCGTTTGTGCTAAAAAAAAATACCCCCACTTGCGCATAATTAACGACCTCAATAGACAACCAATGACTCTGCTCCCGCCAGAGGACAGTGCCAAAGCTCAGAGGTTTACTTCTTCTCAAAAAATAGCCAATTTGATTGCCCTTCCTCGTACTTAAGTGCTCCGCACGTCTTAGCAATCGTGGTCCTTTAAAATATTAGAGCCATTTGTCCACCTTTAATCACCCAATTGCATACGCCACTTAACTCAATTTACATACCCTCCCCCCTCTCATCGCTCGGATGATGATGGTGTGGTGTTCAGGAACCTAAGGACACCAAGAAACGAGAAATGACAAATGTAAGTTGTGCTCAATTTAAAATGGAAATCTCTTCACAGAATGGCAGCGATAACTATCTTCCTGGGTATATCGTTCATAAAGGAATATAGATTCTCATTGGCAATGCGAAGAGTAACATCAACTATATAGCTATAGACCAACGAAGCAATTCTCTAGAATAATAACATTTCCCTATTCTTGTGCGCTCTTTCGAATGGCGCGCAAGGACATGCGAAAAATTACTATTCAAGCCATAAGCGTTGCTGATGAATCGATATCATTTATACCGAGGAATTATTCTCGGTGTCTTTGTGTCTGCGGGTGTGTATAGCACAGACCGTTTGCCGAGGTTAAATGAATTCAGTGCCACAATCTTGATGCACATTGATGTCCCTGCGATAGAGTGTCGGATGGCTGCCTTTTTTTTTAACCATTTCTATCTAGATGACTCTCTGGGGTGGAGTTTTTGTAATAAGTTGCCATCCCTCTACAATGTCAAGGTTATATAGTTTAGGGCAAAGCTATTAAGAATCGTTTAGGCAGATGCCAAGCCCTTTGGCTTAATTTCAGACGACACACCTTCCTCCACACTGAATTATGTAATCCCAAACATGGACACAAATTGTACCCCCACAAAACAGTCGTCCATTTGGGTTGCTTTAATAATTCGTTGCGAGCAATTCCCCAATGATTGCCTATAATTTGTGATCCAACACACCGATGTTTGGGCCATGAACACGGCAATTGGTATGTTGACAAACAACCACTTATCATATTTTTAATGCATCGGCAACAAGAATTTCGGGGGAAGTCTATGAATATTTATGAATTTTTTAAGCCACTAGCAGGCCCTCTTGCGTATACGTAACAAAAATCAAGTGGGGGGGGGGGGGGAAGCTAAGGAATGAGACCCACCTGACCTTGACGGTATATTGGAAGTTAATGTAGAAATTCAATACGTGATTGGCTCGTTATAATAATTTGCCTATTATTGGAAACGAAGAACATTTTTAGATTATCGACTAAACAGAGACCGAGGACATTTTTGTACCCTCTTTGGGGTGAGATAATTTTTCCAACTGATGATTGCTTATTTGTCTAGTTTGCAACAATATTGCTCACTTAATTTAAATGCTCGCAATTATGTTGGGACAAATTTTGGAGCACTTGGTTTACAGAGAAAGCTTCAGGTTGGTTGAATTAGGTGATCCTTATTTTTGTTTTCAAAGTGGCCGTACTTGGAATCACTTTTAGCTTTCATCTTAAATGGATTGTGGGTCAAAATACACAAAACACTGGACGCTTATTCATTCCGCGCTTACATATCTTCATTTAGAAAATAATTGCAGCCTTTTGTTGATGTGCTTTCTTACGCCTTTTGGTCTCTTCCTTGTGTGTTTTTATTTAAGGCAACTGCCTTGCGTTTTTTCTTAAATTTTCCAATGTTTGCACTCGAATTTACTCGGCATTAAGCCGCAGTTCTCACAGATTGCTTCCATCGAGTTACTTAGATGTAAATTTTGATCAAGAAGGGCATATGGTTCGATTGGGCGCCAATTAGTTCAGTGCTTTGTAGATCTCTAAATCGACAAAACACAAATAAAGTGAAGAGACTGCGTGTCGCTTAAAATGTTAACTCACTGAACTGCGAAAGCGGTCCTTCTTGTGGTCTTTTTACAAGCGTCGGAGATACGGTGGTAACTGCTCATGAGGTTAACCTTAAATTATCAACGATCTGCAAGCTTTAGTGATAACTAGAATGGCGAGGACTATCTGTAGCTAAACAGTTCATGCCATCGAAAAAGATGTTGACTGACAAAGCTTCGCAAAGTGTGATCTCCACGTTGAAATGCTAATACAACTGTCCGTCATGTTATATGAAGCTTGCAGGTCCTTTGTTGCTCGTCTTTATATGTGGCCCATAGACATTCAGGAAGCTATAAAATATTTAAAACGGAATAAAGCGCCAGGAAATGATCGAATTCCATTTGAATTCTATAAGAATTCCACAAGCGATTTTAGCAATCACTTACAGTAGAATTCAGTCGGATCTTCGACACAGCTCAGGTTTCCGATATGTTTAAGAAGTCTTTAATCTTCCCGTTACACAAAAAAGGTGACTACAAAGATCCAGCAAACTGTAGGGGTATTTCGTTTCTAAACACTCCAGCCAAGTTGTTTTCGGCTTTAATATACAAAAGGCTTAGTGAGTTAATAAAGGAAAAGAACATTCTCACAGAATTCCAAGCTGGCTTTAGAAAGGGTTATTCCACCATCGACTAAATATTTTCACTTACTAACATAGCTGCAACATATAAAAATAAACACAAGAAACTGTATGCCTTCCTTGTCGATTTTCATGCAGCATTCGACACAATATCGCGAGAAGCACTCTTTTATAAATTGTTCAGAATTGAAGTATCAACCAAAATCATCCGTATTTTGAAAGCACTTTATGAAATTCATGTTGCACTTGTGTGGGATGGAGATTTAATCTCTGATGTATTCGAGACCTCACTGGGAGTTAAGTAGGGCTGTGTACTGTATACTCAGCGCATTACTCTTCATTTTTTCCATCTCTATCTCTTCTCTATCTCTTCCCTTCTCTACATATGATAAAACTGTAGAATAAAAGATGTTGGACCACGCATCATGCGGAAACTACTTTACGGATTTTGATGAAACTTGATGTAGTGATTGCTTATGTTCTGGGTCGGGACTTAGGATACTTTTTATCCCGGAATATAACGTCGTTCTTACTAAATAGTCAAGTTGGCGGTGGTCCACTAGTTAATTTAAGGTGGGATAAATTATTACGGAGTATTAATTCCAGCTTTGATGTATGCGTATGATATCGTCTTCTTGAGTGATTCTGTGGACGGTCTTCAACTAATGATTAACAAGCTTGACGTGTACTGTAGAAGTTGCAGTTTAACAGTCAAAAAGCAGAAATCCAAAATAATGGCATTTAGAGATGGAGGTGGCCGGTACTCTAATCTGAAAAAATGGAAGTCAAATGGTGAAGATGTGGAGATTGTACGCAAATACAAATATCTTGGAATGCTACTCTCAGCAAACCAACGATGTGGCCAATAAATCGATTGAAAGACTGTTGATGTTCGACCTGGACTTCTCTGGGTTTCTCCAAGATCAGTGTGAAGATTTGGTCAGTCTAAAGCACTTAAAAACCTTGCTAAGAGCGGACAGTCAACAAATGTTTCAAAAATGTAGTTAGGAGCTCATAAACTGTGACCACATCTTCTCTGTTTCAACATCCTAACAAGTCTTGGCATTCTGAAGGCATTCAGGTCTATTGAACGTGTTGGTCCCTCAAAACTTCTGGCTGTCATCAACCCAACTTTTGTTAGGCTCCGGCTGCACTCAAAATTACCTCCAAAAGTCTCTATATTTCTATATTTCCGCCATCGACAAGTGCGTTACCCAGTCTCATTCCTTGTTAGACTTCATTTTCGTATTAAAGGCCCTAGAGTCCTTAAAAGTTCTACAAATAGCTGTCCATTCGACTCTCGATTCGACTTGTAACGCTGTGTTACGGAAACATGTTACACTTTTACTACAAGGTGTTACATTCGCCAGATAAACCAACTGCATCCTTAAAACTCCCTCATTCCCTTTTCCGGTTTAGTTTCATGCAACACACGGTAATCCTGATTGACTCAGCTCAGTCAATCGATCTGGGTAAATGTCGATTTATCTGTAATCTTGGTACTAATGAAACGCTGCCCAACTAGGGGCATGTTCACACTTAAACACGAAACGAGAACAAAAGGACCGGTTACTCCTTGAATCAATATATACCGCAACCGAACCGAAGTAGTGAATGCGTGCACTGGCATCAATTACTGCACCAGCGAGTGGACTCATTGGATTATTGAACCAAAGCGTTGTAGGATGTGTGTTTTCGGACTTTGAAATGGGGGTAGATGAACTACGTCGTTGTGGGACGTCCTTTGTTGCTAAGCAGGTTGACATCGGTGATGGGTACCAGCGGTTTCTTTTGAGTGGACACTAGTCCATGCTGATGGTGATCCAGCCGCCGTGATGGGCGATTTTGGTGTCTATCGGTGGATATAAGTGATTTTTAGCCTCCCCCTTTAACTGAAATTGGTTTAGTTCGTCCTTTTGATGGCGCTACAGTCAACTTGATCCATGGCTGTCCTACTGCGACATGTGAAACCATCACTTGTGAAGTTGTCACTCCGACACGATTTGGCAACGCAAATTGTCTAACCCGTGTGTTTCAATGTTCCACCGTTCCACCATCAGGACTCACTGCACAATTCGGTTGCACTATCTCGAGCAAAGAGCCATTTCTCCTCCTTTAGTTATCATCACTCAATCAGATTAAGGTTCGCATCGCTTATGCAAACGCAAATGGGAGGAAGGAATAATTTTCCCATCGTTTGCATCCCACACTTGGTACGTACCGCTTGCCAACCGTTTCGTTACTATTTAATGAACTGGAAAATCTTTTAAGGAATATCTATCTTTTGCTGCATCATGTCGTACAAGTTCAATCGAACGTGCATAAGAAGTTCAACACTTATTTTTCTGTATGCTGGCAAAGAGGGACCAACCTTCACCAGATTGCATTGAGAAAGTTCGATAAAGACGTGCATAATGGCTGCTGAATTGCTTTGATCGCACAAGTACCTAAGTGATGGTAAAAATGAGTCCTAGAAGCGATGGCATCTACACACTCGAGTGCGGTGTGAATATTCTTCCTTCGATTGAAGATGAACTTGCCATCTTGAGCAATGGTTGAGAATATTAAGCGTGTTAATTTGTGAACGCAAGTGTATGCTTCCTGAAAGGATTTTATGCAGTATTTAATATTTTAACAGTGCGCTCGGTTGGGGGATTTACTCAGTTCGATGCACTTGGAGTAATCGGGAGGGTAGGTTCCGATCGAAGATGGTGGAGCGGCATTTATATTCGAACTTTTACTTGGACGCAAGTGGGATAAGCAATTTTCCAGGTGATGGAATTATAAGAGTGGTTGTCAGTGGTTGTCGTCATACATGTAGTACAGAGAATTTTTTTAAAAACACCTTGGATTATGAGCTATGAGCTTTAGTATCGATCTGTTCTTTTTATCTCAACTAACCTAACATTTCATGTGTCCCGCGTGAAGCTGTTTCATGACCGAGACTGAGTCGCCCCATTTCAAATGATGTTTCTGACTTTTATCAACAGCTGTCAGTATTAAGGCTTTCTGAAGTATTTGTCCCACTTTCGGTTGCGGTTACTAACGATGGTCAGTGAGAGATTAGCATTTAGACATTTTTCTGGTGCTTTTCTGCTTTTGCCTAATTGCGACTGCTGTGTTTTTTATGCATTGTGCAAATCTACGCGATATTACCCTTCATTTGATGTATATATCAAGCAGTTGCATTGAGTACCTGCGGAAAACGATGTACGACAAGCTTATACAAAACCTTTTCATATATTGAAAGCTGTTTTCAAAAAATTGGTATGCTTGACGCCTTTACCCAAAAATTATGCAAAACATGTGACACGGGCGTTTCTAAAATGACAGCGGATAGAACTGAGCTTGGAAGGTTTTTAGACAGCTGAGCGGCGATCACACCAGTGTGCAGTGAGCTGATTAGGTCAGTATCACCCTCTGGCATTTCATTTACCATGTTGGTAGGATAAGCTGTCAACTATATAACTAAAGACTTCCACGTGAGCTGTTGAGACATTTGATTCAGGAGATTCAGGGAGATACACTGGAAAGGCCTAGGTATAGAGCCGAACCTTACCCAAATATTGAGTTGATCTAAAGACTAAAGACAGTCCATTGTAAAACTGCTATCCGCAAAGATTTGAAAGTCATCCCCACTCTTGAAAGGGAGATTTGATTTATACACTGAGTTACAAAAAAAAGTGGCGCACCTTGAAATTTTGCGATAACCTTATGTTATGTAAAAAAAACGCTTCTTTTCATTATTTTGTTGTTTACTTATATTAAAGTAAGTAATTCGTGTATAAAAAAAAAAGAAAAGAAAAAAAGAAAAACAAAAAAAACATATAATTCAAAAAAATGGGCAACAGCTTCAAAAATATTTTTTTTTTCTTATATTTTGTTTTGTTTTTTTTAAAGGTCTACGTTGCTTTAATAATGGGTATTGCCTCCGCGAGCTTGTAGTAAAGTCGTTATTCGCCGGGGCATACCTCGGATAAGGTCTGTGATGAATGTATCGTCTAAATTGTCCCATTCCTCCATCAAAGCGGTTCTCAGGCCCCTGAGTGTCTCTGGAAGGGCAGGTCGCATCCTTCCATCTGGTGAGCGTAGGCAAAATCTGGAAGCATCAGTCAATAAAACTCTCCCTCAATTGGTCTCGGTCCAATCCTGATGTAGGCGCGCAAACTCCATCCGACGTTGCCTATGCTGTACCGTTAGTCTCGGTACACGAACAGGTCTCCTTGCTCTCAGGCCATTTTCCACCAAATATCGGTCATCCCTGGAAGATGTTATTCTGGGGCGACCTGAACCTAGACGCCGGTTGAAGGAGTTTGTTGCCCTGTACCTTTTAATTTTTCTTCTTAAGGTCGTTTCCGGTTTTCCAATTATGTTGGCGGCATACCGCATACTTTGTAGTTTCCCTTTGATATTTTAAGGCGTTTCGAGTCAAGCATATTTAAATTCTAGAGATCTAGAGTTCTGGAGCTGCAGCACAAGATTCGTATATTGGCATCCCTACATCATCGTAATTGTACTTCCCTTTATGCTGTCCAAAGGTGTATAGAAGCCTTTATAAGGAGCAGTCATATACAGTCTGGGGTGGACATGGGCCTTAACCAATACGCCTCTCCAGTAAGCGCGATCTTTGGAACTTCCACTACAAATTGATTGAGGTTTCCTGCAAGTTGCGCGCTACCTAACGCGAGTTCCTTTTTATTGCGCTGATCCTCCGGGCTAGAATCGAAGACTTTTCATTCATTCATTCACTTGATATCTGATGTGATGTCATTTTCATCAAAGCCACTAACAACCTCAAAGCTCTGGTGTGAAATCTATAAATGCTGTCATATTCGGCCTTAAAATCCATAAAAAGATGGTGAGTATCGAGCTGGACTTCTTGGGTTTTTTCCAGGATCTGCCGTATTGTATTTATTTGGTCGGTTGTTGATTTACCGGGCCTAAAACCTCAACGATAGGGTCGAATCAGTTCATTGACAAATGTTTTCACGCGTTTACCTCTACAGTCTACACTCTACAGGATCACATTTCTGCTGAGGCTACAGTCATAAGCCTTTCCTCTGACCAAATTTTGGAGGCGAGTTGGTGCATGCTCTCTAACAAGCCATCTCCCGCTGCTTTTAAAAGCTCGGCAGTTAAGCCGTCCCAGACTTCGGGTTGGATATTGCTATCCTCACTTAATTTAGGGCAGGTGGACGGAAGTCTTGGATAACATCGCCCAGGTTGAATGGTTCCTTCTGCCTGACAGCCGTTTAACAGTCTGCAGAAAAGGTTTCATGTCCTGAGCACCGACTGTGACTCCACAACAAGGTTTCCTTATCCGTCTATACAGGTCTCTCTTCGGATCTTGTTGCTACATATGACTCGTTCTTTTTACCCTTTGGTAGAATACTGGAGGAGTGCCCTGCTTCGATCGCAACATGATCAATTCGATTGACAGTTTTAAGATCTGGTGACCGCCATATTTTTTGTGAAAGTTGAGGTGAAGACCTAGCTTATGTCCGTTTCCAGACGGGGGGTCGTGAAGACTGTGCTTTCCGATGGTGCTACCAAAGATGTCCTTCTTTCCTGTTTTAACGTTTAAATCCCTTAAGACGATTTTTTCGTTTTACTTAGGACACTGTTCATATGTTTTGTCAAGGGGGTCGTGGAAACATTCTTTGGTAGCAACGTGCTTATCTTCTGTAGAGTCGTGAGCTCATATTGGGCTGATGTTGGGGAATTCAGAAGTTGGCCGTGTACAATTTTAGACATCAAAGAGTAAGAATTAAGTGTTTCTAATGTGATTTGCAGATGAAACATTTTGGAAGCCATCGACAGGATTTCTCTCATGACCAAGTGTCACATCACATGGCTGAGCGTTAGGTTGTCATTTTCTTCCTATTGTCCGTTTTGACTTTAGTTGCATTACGAGGATTGTCCTTTAAAGTAAGGTCCACCAAACACACCCCCACCCCAAACACACCCCCACCCCAAACAACTCAATCCCCCCCGCGATATACGAACAATACTCCACCACAAATAAGTGTCGCGCAAGCAATTCGCATTTAATACAGCTTATCCCCCGTCATGTTGTAAAGCGACCCTATATACCACCCCATAATTCTCCGCCCAACCAATCTGTAGTAAATTAAATCAAATGCAGCCCATAAAAGCGACACCATTAAATCTGAATCTCTTCATCTACACACCGAGTGACTGTATATAGCACACTCAGAGATACTCCGCCTTTCTATTCCTCCATACATACGGTATCCACGTCGTCGTCCTCGTCGGTCGTCGACAACGATGGAGTTAACCCGGCAAAGAATTAATTTAACTCGCAGTGTCATCGGGGTAATAAATTCGAATGTTTAGGAGAGCATTCCATTGCCACGCCACCACCATCATTGCTTTTTGGATTAGAGTAGCTCAGTTTGTTTTCCGTTTCTATACGGTTGTAGTCGCACTTTTGCCCTGAAGGAGCGCTGAAGAAACTTCCTTTAATCCCTAGTCGGCAATTATTATGCTTTGTGACACAAGACGCCATCATCCTCTATTTGCCTCCTGTTTAATGCATATTTACTCCAAGAACCTGGTGAATTATGGCGGAGGGATGGTGCTGGTCCTGGGAAAATCTCTCTTTGCAGCGGAAATGTGAAATAAATGTCACGCAGTATTTTCTGTGTGTTTCTCACAAGGAATAATTCATTTTGTCACCCACATTTTTCAGAACTCCAACTACTCATACCAATATTATTGTGTGCATACGACTCAGGACACTATTCACAGAGCCGAGAGTGGTTGGTTGCATAGCACTCGAGGGTGGTTAGGGACAAATAATTCCAATTCGCCGCAAAAGGTTTAGTGAGCGGAATTATCTTTCAGTTTGGATTGTTTTTCAAGGAACCAGAGAGCTGGAAAAGGGACACGCACATTTAAATAGCATTTAAAGGATTGTCCGTGCAAGGGAGGGTTGGATGTGAATATATAGTATATATTCTGCTAGACTCGCAATCAGAAAACGCAGTTCTTGAAGTGATTCGATGCTTATCGAGGGGAAAAAGCCTGAAAGTGAAAGAAAGTAAGAACTCATCTTGGTATAAGTGCCCACCATTGGAAGAAGTATTCGTCTTGGTCAAAATGTTCTTGCTCGAGGTTTACTTCAATTTTCCAATATTCACATTGAAAATACTTTTGGAACACCTTTATAAACCATACAATAGAGGCCTAGAATTACGGACGATCTTTCCTAAATTTAACACGAACAAATTTCGGCTTACCACCAAGGATTCGGCACACGATTCACTTGTTATCCATTCGTGCCACATGCGCCGCACAACAGGCAGGCAAAATTTATTTATACACTTTTTGCGGTCGTAATCATTTGATGGTGAAGTCTTCAAAAATGTTTCAGCTCTCTAATTTGAGGAACTGAGTGAGAAAATGTCCAAACCAGCTTTGTTGTTTAAAGCTACATTTAAGAAAGTTGAAAGATCAAATCTTGGTACTCAGAGAAACTTGTTGGTACACCGTACAGTACCATGACCAATGAATGAGTACACTCGGGCGTATACGTAACATAAAAAAATTAAAACAAGTCTTAGGGCTTAAGGGGTATTTTCTAAGATTGTGTTGCTTATGTTCTTATTTTACGAGCTGTTTTGAATACAAGTTTAAAGATTGTGAAGATATGGCTATCAACTCAAAGATAGGTAGGCCCTTAGGTACCTTAAAATTGCTGTTATCAATAGTGGCGCTGGATCCTAAGTGACTGGCAAGTCTTGTTTGTTAAAAGACCAACCAAATTAACGTGTTTTTCAATTTCCGCAAGTCTTTTTTGTCGACTACAGGAACTGTGCACACTGGCACAAAAAGAGTCATAAATCGAAAAGGCTGTTCATCTTCGCATTCTTCTGATAATTGGTCCTTCGAACCGGATACTATTGCGAGAACCTTACGTATTAAGTTGACAGGTTTTGATCTTGTTTAAACTTATTATTGACTAGCTGACCCGTGCTCGCCTTGCTTTACCCGCCGTTTTTTATAAATATGTTCCTTCCCTTGGACATTTTTGAAAGCAATATAAAGCAAAACAAAGACAATAAAAACAATAAAGTATACACAAAAAAGAATTACACAAAGTTCTGTTATTTGTTCCCTCTTACCCACCTCAAATATCGGCGAAAAGAAGCAACGCGAATGAAACAACTTGACGTTGACACACGAACTCCACCCCAGCCCATTTCCAAACTTTACCCAATGAACAGCACATGAAAACGTGTTCAACCTGAATGTGTGCGCTGAAAAGAGACGACTGCACATTGCAAAACATATGATCACGTTAGAGCGCGCACATAATAATCACACACACACACTACTGCAAAGATACTCACTGCTAGTGCTGCATGACTACTGACAGTGGTATCTACTGAAAGAAAACTTTGGGCAATCTTTTGAATAATTGTTTTGAACATTGCTCAGCTTCAGGACAACGCAGGAGGATGCTTTATATCTTAAATGATTCAGGAGAAAATTTACTAAATTCACGTATTTTTTTATTTTCCTCACATATATCCGGTTTTTTTGACTATTTTTTAAAAACCAAGTTAAATTCCGGGTTAAAAAGTATCCTAAAGCCCGACCCAGGACATAAGCAATCACTATGCCAAGTTTCATCAAAATCCGTCCAGTAGTTTCTGCGTGATGCGCGGTCAGGCATTTTTCATTCACAGTTTTATTGTATGTAGAGAAGAGAAGAGAAGAGATAGAGATATGTAGAGGTTTGTAAATGTTTGGCAATTGAACGTTTTCAGAAGTCGCACCGAGTCTTCTGGAAGACGATGTTCTACATGTAAGCATCGTCTTTGTTTGGTTGGAAGTGATTTTCTCATTTTCTAACCTCTCGGGTCTCGGTCGGGGCTCGTCAATTGTCCAATAAATAAATGAATGAATATAGGTGTGTTTCATATTAGATACCTACTTACTGCTGATAAACGACAGACTTGAGTTGCTCAATTGCATCTGCTCTATAGCGCTTCAGTAAGCTATTGATAAATCGCTTTAGGTAGGTAGGTAGGTAAGTTGGTGCTCCTGTGGCGATTGCCACGGCTTCATGTAGACTATCAGTTGGGTCCATTACGGGAACCATCCGTTGAATACCTGTTTGAGAAATTAATTATGCCGCTTATGAAATAAGAGCCCCATAGATTTAGTAAGAATCACTTGGGGTCTTAAAGCTCTGTTAAGTTCAGGTTCTATAGTTTGCCCCGAGAGTAGCTGATGATATAGAATCTCTTTATCTACAAGAACCACACAGATTTGAGTATGAATCTCAGTATTGCTTTAAGATCCACATTCTCCAGATCCTCTAGCTCATCAAGGAAGTAGCTATTACTTCGCTTTACATTATAGTCCACTGCGAGGCTTCTATTTGAAGTCTAAAACTCATTCAACTATAGTCACTTCTACAGTGTTGCCAGTCTATTTTTCTATTTAACACAGTCACGCTTTCAACTTAAAACAGTGACAGACTCCGAGTGGTATTATATAAACTTTCGCAGAAATAAAGAAAAATAATAATCAGACCTTTTCCATACCTCTATTGAAGAGCTCTGCTTTTACCTGCATCTCGGCTCCATTGAATCGGAAACCGGAAAATCCCTTAACATAGATTATGCTCGTATGACAAAAAATGGAATTTGATTAAAATTCTATTTCCATCGCCCCTAAATGATAAATTTTTGCAGTAGAGCTACAATCAGAAAGAATCGTTTCTACATGTTTTTCGCAATTGACCAAGTAAGACCTGTTTTCAAATTATTGTAGCTCAGCTTGTCAGGTATTTTTAGAGACATGGGAAACCTAAATAGGCACAAATTAGTGGCCAGCTGTCAAAAAGTGTTGCCAATTTAAAAAAATAAACTAAACTACAAAAAAACAATGCAACCACTTTAACTCGAATAATATTTTTGTTAAAATATTCATGCAACATTCTCATTCTTATAGTCATTTTCTTGTTTCCACCTTAAGACATATGTTCTATAAATAAAAGGTCCTTAAACTTTACTTAACCTGTCAAACTATCAACCAACCACATGTTAAAATTGAATTAAACTAACCAGTGCTTATTATTTTTTGGTTACTGAATAAACCTTTTACTTTTTGTACATCCTTTGGACATTCGTCTTTTCTTTTGAGATCGTGCAGTATTATTAACAATTTTAAATTCATAAACAAGAGCGTTCTTATGGCACATGGAAAAGAGGACAACCCCACAAAGCCTACTCAAACCCTGCACCAAAGGATATTCGAATTAAAGCAAAGTCCTCGCAAAGAAAAACTTCAAAATTCACTTCTCTAAAGTCAACGCAAGGAATTTTCTCATATCCTCTTTTTGATTTTGTAATTAAAATCCACACTTATGACGAAAATGTGTATCCTCCAATTTACGAAGCAGCTCCGAGGCATAAACAGTGCGGTATGTTCATCAATAGAAATGAGTCTTTAGAAGGAAAAATAAAACACTTACAATCAAAACATGACCCGAACGCCCCACCAACATTTGCTTTCTTTCACCCTCGTCCACATCGCATCCTGACGGAAATACTACTCCCCACATAAGAAGATGATAAACTTAAGATAGCGCAATTTGATTCTTCTCCGCACTTTGGCTATCTCGAAACTGCAAATAAAAAGGACCATACACCGTTTACAATGAATTCTATTGGTATTTCTTTTTTTTATCGCTGTTATTGTTGTTTCTCGGTCAAGAGGTGTTTATTAGAATTGTATTCTTGGCCGGATTAGGGGATGGAAATTGTCCTTAATGCAATAAGTTGCTGTAGCATTGAGAAAACAAGAATGGGAACGAGAAGATTACAGCCCCGGCTTGTGTTTCCAATTGTTGCCTACTTATTTACTTATGAGACAATAAAGTTTATGGTGACATTCTTCAAGAATGGCACAAAGTCTGTACTTAGTGGAAAAAGTTGTGCAATATGGAAGGACAAAGTTTTCAGATCATGGTTATTTGATTTGAAAATAAATTGAACGCTTTTCAGGGCGCTTGTGGGAAGTCCCTACAAAGTTCGTTCGGTTACAACTCAGCGCCATTCAAATTTTACCCATTCAGCTCGTCAAGAGGGAGCCACTAAGCAATTTTAAGCCCACATGTCTTTGAATCAACTGCTTCTACTGCCCAATGTGACTCAAAAGTCATATCCCCATCCACCCGACTTACTTCCGGCCGGATAAAACTCAAATATTTGACAGCGAACCCCCTCGATTGAGTTGCTGCTGACAACCGTGTCTGCACGTTAGTTAAGATAAACATCAGACAACAAATAAAACAACGGTCTAATTACACTTTATTTGTATGCACGCAACTCATTATCACGTCTTGCGGCTACATGTAACCCAATACCAGTTAATTAAGGCATTTTCAAGCCCATAGCGGTCACATTCCAACGATTACACCAACGCATAGAATAAGAATTAGTTTTCGATACTTTGTCTCTTGTGAAAATCAACTAGACACACACATAGTTGTGTAACACCAAGTCGCCTTGACTCGCATTGAAATAGAAGGAATTCCAACACACTCAGTCCAATTAGAATCGGATTTCTAATTGCATAAGTCATGACGATGATGATGGAAATGAATAGAAAGAATTGAATGTACGTGTACGGGACGAAGGGAAAATCCTTTTCTACTAAAAGGAGCGGGGGAATATCAAAATGACTCCAATGTGGCAGTGTATGGTGTATATATACTTATCGTTCTACATGCGCGGCGCTACGAGTAAGATTTTTATTCTGAAGTAGGTCGTGCGCGGCAACAATGGTTGAGCCACTTAGGATAATTGCTCCTTGATTTCAATGCGAGTTTTCTTGTTGTTGTTGTTGGTCGTTTTTTTTTCTTTTCTTTGGAGCTTTAATTTGTGTTGTGCTATCGTATGAAAGCAGTTCCCATTGCTAGTATGTGAATGGTGCTCTGAATAATTGCTTTCCATTACTTTGGGCTAGGCGGCGAATGTACCTGGCAAGGTATATGTTGTGTTGTTAAACAACGGGCAGAGGTTGTGCTTTGTTTATTTCTTAAACGAACATTACCGAATTAGGAATAATTAGAAGTTTTGGTGGCGTTAACTCAATATAATGGGTTGCCTATCATCGGGTTTTTTGTAATTGCAGTGCAGCGCATTTGTTGAGACCTTTGCTTATATAATGAACTGGTTGCGCTTAGGAACATAATCCTAGTCAATCATAAAAGGTGTCCTTGCGAGGTGGCTCCTTCTACCCGTGTTAAATGCTGCCAAAGTGTCTAAATACAGTAAAACCCGGATATGTGCCTCTCGCTTAAATGCCTAACCCGCATAAGTAAACTTTTTTTGAGAACCAAAATGCTAAGCACATAAGGCGCATAAGTGCCTATCAAAACGGGAATTTTAGGTAAGGCACTTATCCGGGTTTTAATGGATAAACTTGTCCTATAAAAAGAATGACAAGTAAATGCACACCCACAAATGTTCGAAAAATTACTACAAATCTCACGAGTTTAAGCCGATGTGATGTGGTAGAGCATCAGAATTAACTGAAGTTCCTTAACCACAAAAACCACCCGACAAACTACACGTTCGCCAGCAACATTGACATAAACAGGTGGGCCAAAAGAAGTCATCCGATGTTGTTTGGCTTTCATTTTTTTTCCAAATGAAAAACTTTGATTCTGCTTTTTTATTATGTTTATTTGAACCTTTAGAATTTTCTTGATAAAGTCGAAAAGATGAGAATCGGCCGAATGAGCGCCGTCACAATTGATTGTCGTACCGACTCGTCTTATGGCATTTTTCATCACTTCGGCGAGAACTTCGGGCGACAGATTCTCGAATTCGTGTCGAATGTTGTCCTTGAGGGCTTCTAGGGTCTCGGGCTTGCTCACGTAAACACGTGACTTCAAAAAACCCCGCAAAAAAAATCTGGAACGGTTTAATCGGGCGATCTTGCGGGCCAGTGCAAATCGCCAAAACGAGAGATGAGGCGACCCGTGAACGCCGCCTTCAGAATATCGGTTGTGGCTCGCCCAGTGTATGTTGTAGCTCCATCCTATTGGAACCACATGTCCTCCAGTCCTAATTCGTCCAATTGCGGCAGAAAAAACTCGGTAACATGGCCCTCTATCCCTCGGTTTACATGGCCTCTAACATGACCGTCCACTGTTGTCGTTTGACCAGCGGCGTTCTCAAAAAAAATGGCCCGATGACTCCTCCAGCGTGAACAGCGCACCATGCAGTAACTTTGAGCGGGTGTAATGGCTTCTCGTGCATTACTCGTGGATTTTCGGTGCCCCAAAAGCGATAGTTCTGCTTGTTCACGTACCCGCTGAGGTGGAAATGAGTCTCATCGCTTATTATGATTTTGGTCGAAAAATCGTCCACTTCGTCCTCGAGATTGAGGATGGCTTGGGCGTAGGTTACACGCGTTTGGCGGTCGACAGGCAGCAGCTGATGCACGGACTGGACTCTTTGTACGGGAACATGCGCAAGTCCTAGGCCAAAATTCGCCTTAGGGACGATCGGCTAATGGCTAATTGCGAGGCCCGGCGTCTTGTGTATGTTTCCGACATCTCGCGACACCTCGACATCCTCGTCAACAGCGGCGATATTCTCGTCACAACGGGCGCTCCGGGGCCGACCACTCTTGGCAACATCTCGTGTGGTCCCATGCTCTTCAAGATTGGTGGCCAAACGGCGCAGTGTTTGCACAGTCGGTGTTGGACGGCCGTGGAATCGGCGAAGGATTGTTACGCAAAAAAATGGACACGATTATTCCGCGTTCACTTGTATTCTACATCGGTCTAGTCCACAAATGTCAAAACAGATTTGACTGGCGGCCATTTACAAAAATAAGGGCATCTTCCAATACGGTGTCTCTTTTGGCTAGCTGACCCATGCTTCGCCTTCCTGCGCCAGTTCGCCACATATCATTCAAAATAGTAAAAGAAATTCTTAGTCCAATCGGTCAAGGCATTCCAAAGCTATGTAAGCTTAGCTCTGACAGTGCTTAGCCATAAAACATATCCTATATTTTAATCGCAACATTCTGCAATGCAACTGTGAGAACAGGACTCAATTTCGTGCCGCAGTTTTTAAGCCTACTCCGAACAAACATCTTACAGTCTAAGAAGGTCAGACTTTTTTCGGTAGCTTTGGTTCAACTTCGGTTTTATTTTAATCAAACATCGTAAACTTCTTCCTTACAGCACCGCAGATCGCACCGAGTCCGCCTTTGGCATTAGGTACATCCCTCATACTCATATATACCAAAATTGAACCAAAACTATCTACCCCCAACTGCTGCTACATCCACCCAAAAGTTCGGCCACAATCGTTCACCTTGTTACAGCTTGACAAGCAATCAACATGAGATTAATTAAATTGACTAGTTTACTCATTCTTCTCCGAAGGAACTTCTCCTCACCACTCGTTGTTGATTCAATCCTTTCTTCTATAGTTAATTTTCTTAATGGATGGGGTGGTGGCTGTAGTCCTCTCCTAGTCCATGTATGCATAAGACCATGTCTAAAGGACGCCCTCGCCAAAAATATGATGGAAATACTATATATTTTGAAGATATTGTTCTAGAGAGGGTAAAAAAAAAACTTTTTTCCCGCCAACCCCCATAGAATGGAAGTGAAGGAAGGAATACCAACAGAAACTAATGTCCTGATTGCCGAGAGCTGTCTCATCATGCAAACAAAAATATATATAAGAAAGGATTCGCTCTACTCTCCAACGACGAGGTGATGACGGCAAGCAATGCGACGGTTACGACCACCGGGTACTTGTGAATATTTGGAAAATTCATATTCAATTTTATTTAAGTAATTTACTTGGCATGCAACTTAATATTCAGACAGAATTGTCTCCGGCACTGAAACCGGAATGACAATGGAAATTTGTAAATTAATTGCATGCGAAAAGGAGTAGAGTGGAGATGGAAGGGCACTTCAGATGAAGAAGACTGCGTTTGAAATGTTTTTACCTCGGATTACTTTGGCTGAGCTTGTGGGAGAATTTGCGATGTTTAGTCCTTTAACTAACTAAAATTTAAAGTGAAACAAAATTGAGTTGAATTTTGTGTTTTCCGGGGATCGAACCTGTGACTCTTCGCTTAGTAGTCCGACACACTAAACACTATGCCACTGCGTCTTCACGTACCCATTCACTGGCTTTAAATTTGTGAGTTTTTTTCTGTACTTATTTATGTGTCAAACTGCCAAAATTTTGGATGTTTATCGGTCGTTTAACTTTATGATGAAATTACTTTTCGTGCATTTGCTGCATAAATATATAGCTTTAAAAACCATTTAAAGTCACACATGTACAAAAAAAAAGTCCCAAGCCTTACCATACCACACTCATAAAACCGAAAGAGGTTCGCATTTCGTTCGCATCTATTTCGCTGGCGAGTTCATCCGTGAAGCTTGTGTAGTATTTTTTTATTGCATAATCAAATTGTAGTCACCACAAAGACCCACGCAGAAGAGCAAAATGCAAGCATCTGGGGGAAGTTTTTGCGAATGCTTATGGAAACATGTGGAAATATGCAATAATTTTTGACAGCTCACTACGTGTGACATAATACTTTTCCACTCACTTATTTTGGCGTTTACAGAACTTTTCACTGAGCTGACCACTCTTTACCTTTTTTAGTTCTAAGACTATCACTAGTCCATCATTTACAGACACCAAACATATCATTGGCCCTTTGGGAGAATAATTAATTGGACTATGAATAAAAATGTTAAAAACAACCTCAACACTGATGACGCTGCTCAATTGAATTTCAATCCAATTTCCTGAGCATACAGTTGATATGCCCTTGCTGTTGGTAGATCTATGGAAAAAATAAACTGCATTCATACCAAATGGAAGTACTTCTCGTACACACTGCACTTTGAGTTAAAATTTCAAAAGGGAAGGCGAGTTGAGGTGGGTCTTTCATGTTAAAAAAAAAATAAATCATATATTTAAAGCGAAGGGAGTAAAAATGCATCATGTGCAGTGTCTTAATTAAATGGTCCGATTATGAACCTCTGCTGGAAAAAATGATAGGTAGCAACTTGAAAGACCCAACTCAAAGGCTTTGGTAAAACCTCACTGAACTCAGTTTAAGGCGGTATGCAATTCATTTAAAAATCATATTTGTTTGTTAGTTTAAAGTTTAATAATAATTGTTTCATTGAAGTCAATAAAAACTCTAGGTATATTACTTAAATTCTTTATAATTTATAAAATGCACGTAAAGGCTTTTTCCAATAAGAGTTGTTATTTTGAATAGCCCGCTATTTCGGTAGCTGTCACTTTTGAAGCTGTTATTTTTTGACATTTGAGAAGTAGAAACTATGCCATTACTAAAAATGGGACGATACACGCTTCAGCAACGCATTTTTCAGTCACAGTTCGCAAAACTGAAGCATTTTTGGGTCGTCGTGAAGCACCTTGTCGGACTACGGTGGCTACGTCAACAAGCAAAATTGTCGCATCTGGGGCTCGGAAAACCCAAGAGTTATTGTTGAGAAGCCTCTTCATCCGCAACGTGTGACTGTTTGGTGCGGTTTACGGTCCGGCGGAGTCATTGGACCTTACTTTTTCGAAAATGAGGTTGGATCAACAGTTACGGTGAAAAGATTGCGCTATCGAGAGATGATTAACGATTTTTTATGGCCGGAGTTGGATGGTATTGATCTGGACAACGTTTACTTTCAACAAGACGGCGCTACGTGCCACACAAGCAACGAAACCATTGATCCTTTATGGGAAAAGTTTCCGGACCGTGTTATCTCTCGAAGAGGTGATCACAATTGGCCACCGAGATCTTGTGATTTAACACCTTGCGACTTCTTTCCTTTTGGGCCACGAGAAAGATAAGGTCTACGCCAACAGCCTAGCGTCGATTCAAGACCTCAAAGATGGAATTCGTGAGTCTATCGAGGACATAGGGCAGCCACTTTGCGATTTTGTTATGAAAAATTTCATGAAAAGGATATGGTCCTGTAAGCGTGGTCGTGGTGGCCATTTGGCTGATGTTGTTTTTCATTATTAACGGCATACCTTCCTCTTTATTATGAAATAAATATCCGATCATTTATCTCAAAAAATGGCATCTTTGAATATCGAAATAACACCTCTTATTAGAAAACCGTTTAGTTTAAACTTTACAGACAAATATCGAATAGTGCAGAGATGTAGAGGTAGAGGTAGAGTGTGTAGTTACAATGCGTTTTCGTAGTCAGCATTAAGACCCGAGAAACTGACTAACAACTTGGTGAAGTAACAAAAATTCATTGCTGTCGTCTCATCCTCTCTGTTGGTTTTAATATTCGGTAGGCCTCGGCTCCACCCTGGTAGATATGTAATTCAGCAACTATGTTTAATGTTTATCGTTTATGACAAAACTATATATGCAATAATTTATTTTATTTGGTCTATATTTAACAACAATTGGTTTAAAAAAAAAACTCCTTAAAAAACAAATATAGATAAACAAAGGTTTATCCTTCTTGAATTGCTCTTTAAAAATTGTTTCCTTAATTCTATCTGACAGAATTATATCTTGGGTTGATTGCTCTAACTTGCTGAATGACAGGATTTAGAAAAAATCTTTCTAACAAATATTGCTCACTCTTACCAGGAAAGGGGGAAGAAATTCTATGCTTTCTTTGTGGATTTCAGAGCTGCTTTTGACTCGATGGACAGGGTATCGCTATTTTACAAACTCCCTGTCACTGGGTTCTCATCAAAAATGTTAAATTTCCTTAGTCAATTATAATATATGGACACAGAATCCGCAGTATGGAATGGAAAACACTTCTCTTCCAACAACAATCGGTATTAAGCAAGGATGCATTTTGAGTGATGCATGATGAGCTTGTTGGAGTCGTTTTTAATGGTCCTGGTTTGTGACTCCCCACAAGGACTTAGGCAAATGATATTCGACATTGAAAAATTGTGCGCGAAATGGAATCTGACTGTTAATTTATGTAAGTCTAACGCTATGATATTCAGGAAGGAAGGCAGTCGTTACTGTCGTAATGAACGCTGGTACTTTGCTGGAGGGGAAATCGAAGTTGTCAAGGAATATGACTACCTAGGCATGAAAATAGCTTCAAATCTAAATCTGAAGAGCCATTTCGCCAAAAAACTAGAAGTAGCCAAGACTGCACTGCAATTCAACATGGAGGACCTGCATGAGCACAAGAACTCTCCGCTAAGTTTAAATTGTTTGAAGCGACATCGAGCTGTTATGTTTTATGCAGCGCAAACTTGGGGAAGTGAACAGCATGGGGAAGTTGAAAAACTGCTTAGATTTTTCCTGAAACGACACAGGATCGTCCTAAATTATGCGGTCTTTTTAACCTTGCAGTATGCGAAGATTCTTCCACTTCCTGTCGGTGTGTCCTATTTTGTTGGAGATTAGACAAATCTACTTTGAGAGCACTGTAATGCCCATGGAAAGGACATTCAGCATATTTAATTGAGATGAAGGCTGGAAGCGGCTCTATGAGTATTGCAAAGAAGCAGTAGTCTATGAAGCCAAAATAGAAGCTGAGGAATTTTAGTTCATTTTTTAGGTTCATTCGCATATTTATTTTATCGATTTTATTTTTTAAACCAGCTTCACAACCCAAAAATTTAAATGTAACTAATTTGAATTATATTTCTTTATTTAAAACGTAAATATTATATGCCATCTGAATGGACGGCCAAGGCCATACCTAATATTGTTTAAAAAAAAAATAAAAAATAACCTTTAAACATTGCAATTTATTTTATAAATTTGGAGAAATAAAACAATACATTATTTATTTATTTATTTAAATAAGAACCCCGTTATCGGTACGACAAAAAAAATGGAAAAAGGGAAAGCTATTTTACTGGTCTAATGTGAATGTTTAAAAAAAATCACTTAAAGAAGTTTGATGATAACCTATGTGCATAATTTGCTTAGAGACTTCTTCTGTTTGAAAAAAGAGTCTGCCTTTAGGCGTTTCCAGAAGGTAAATAGTCAATCCTTTTATTAAGTGCTGAAAAGTTCAACTCATCCACAATTGGATCTTAAAACTTAAAAAAAAAGGTGTAGGCCAATTTCGGGTACTAACGTATCAATCCCTTCAACATGGCAAACGTTTTGGACGTGAGCTGTCTACCTCTAAACGGATAAATACCCAGTTTAAGTACTTGCACTGTTAATAAACAAAATCACCCACATAAAACGTGAGTTCATAACATTCGCTTGCATATTATCTCGTTTTATTTATAAATTCCATTTAATTTTTTACCTGAAATCCCATAAATAGGCCCATCAATTTTCAACTTATTAATTCGAAATCATAAACACGTTATTTGATTTATATCCCAGTGCATGAACCTTTAATGTGTTACGCTTTAAAATATAAAAAAATGGTTGCTTTGAATCTCTATATGCGAACAATCGTACGTGAAAGATTAAATTTACTTCTATATTTAGCGTTTAAAAAATAAAAAGTAATAATAATAATATTTTCATCTAGGTAGGTGCAGACACGTCGACGTTGTTAAAAATATTTACGATGATAGGGTGAAAAGATGCCGGAAAAAGATATACGAGAGTTCATCACACGATAAAGCTTCTTCGCAGCGAGTTTGACTTGAAATTTATGACGTGCGATATAAAAAATCGTTAAATCGCATCTGCAAAAAAATGGTGAGCGTTTATTATTTCTTTAAATAGTTTTTTCTTTTGCCAATGAAAATAGATTAAAAATATGTTTTAAGGTTAAGAACCATTAAAAAAACATCAGGCAATAGTTAAAGAAAATGACAGCTTGATACATCTACAGGTTCTACAAGTCCCTATAAAACATAAAAGTCATTAATCTACTTCATTTTGCATAGATTTTTCCTTAATTTCTTGTTTTTGCTGTAAAATTTGACAGCTTGTCAGTAACGAGATTTATTCTTCAAAGTAGTTATTCCTTATATTGTTATATATCTACGCAGGATAAGAGAAAATGCAAAACGCTCGTGGCGGAATATTTGGCACAATTCAACGTCACTCATACGTTTTCTCATTTGACCATGTCTCTTGTGACGTAGAAACAAAATAGAACGGGTAAAAAACTTAAACCAAATGTTGTAGTATTATATTTCCTCCTTTTATGACTCTATATCCCCACAACTTTTAACCCAGCACTTGACACTAGAAAAAGACTACCCAAAGTGTTCATTGCTATTTCAAAAGTGACAAATACACAAACGTCAAAATGAGACGAGCAAATTTTGGTCTCACTTAAGATGACGCCATCGTGCTCCGCCTCATAAATATACACGCTCTTTTAAAACAATGTAGACAGTGTCAATAACTTACCGAAGGCATAAACTATGATGAAATTAAGTCGGCTTAAGCTAGCGTCAACAAATTTGGAAATCCACTTAAGTTTAATCAAACGCCTGCAATCGGTAATTGGTCCAACGGTAGCGACATGCAATTTCAATATAGTCGTACAGTGGCTTAAGCTGGATTACTTACGGGCAATTCTATTGTGGTTTACACTTAAGTTTGGCGACAGTCAGAGTTTGTCCTAAGACTGAAGATGCTCAGTCTTACAATTGGTGTATTTAGGAAGGATAGCCGACAAATCTAGGTTACTCTGCGTATTGCTGGAGAAACGTCAGACCACAACTGGTGTTGTACTAAGAAACGTCAAACCACTAAAATGATGCAGTGCAAAATATATTTATCGATTTAAAATACACACTTGTGGAATTGCTGTGGTGGATAGTCTTGGGTCTTCGAGGTTGGAGCAATCGTTCGGTGGTCGCTTTAAAATATTCGAGGAATATCCTGGTTAGGGGATGGGTTGTCAACCGTGCGTAATTAGACAGACGTTAGCCGTGATAAAGGGTCAATCGGTAGTCCGTTTTCAACTATTATTCGTCTCATTGTCCTCCCGGTTTTCGAGTTAAGTTATCTGCCTCGAAAGTAGCTCGCTCTTGCATAGGATGGCCGTCAATTCGATAAATAATTTCGCTGAGTTCCTCGGAACAAACAGATTTTATTAAAGCCAATCCCCGCTATCGCCCAACCATGTCTCAGTCACCTATTTCCACAATGACACCGCTCACAGGCCTGTCCATCGTCCTGATGATATCTTTTCAATTTCATCAAAAAAATATCCATTCTTTCCGCACATGACAACAAGTAATACTTGCACTATCGATCTATGAAATATTCACATATCCTCGGTGGTCGGTCGAAAAGCCTTCATGCTCCCCATTATCATCTGAAATACAAATTACGTTCACACGTTCGTCCATGTAAGCCCATTTCGCCCACAGATTTTTGATTACAATAATGTCGGTCGTCTGTTATCCCTTGGCGGCCATCAGCATACAAACACACACACACAAGCAGACAATGTGTGTAACGGAAGCAACAAATTATATTCTTGTCACATAACTCATAAAGCAAAGCAAACCAAAAGCAAAATGAAAACGAAAAACAATCTGAACAAAGCATTCGGATTAATAAATATATTTCCACACACACACACACAGCCGGAAAATACAAAAGCAAATGATTATCCTTAAGACCATGTTCATATGTATTACAAAGAGTTAATCCTGATCTGATGGTTGGCATTGGCACGGAATGAAATGAAACAAATTTCAGATGATTATTATTATCCAAATTGTTTGCTCCTGTTTGTGTGTTGGGGAAGGAGGGTGCACACCCAGCAACTGGTGGTAGTCCCTGCTCATAAGGGTGCGGTGTTAAATAAATCATATCGCATAAGGTGCACTTCCTTTGGTTGTTTTGTACTACTGTGCGTAACGGTTGAAGGGGGCCACGTGTACAATCATTAAGTGAAATGTGGGTTAATAATTTATGACGCGCGGTGGTGATTTCTTTTCTGGTTCATTAGTAGGCACTTGGGCAATTAAATTAATTTCTTATGATGCATTTACAACGTCTCTCATTCTTAGCACGGAAGAAAAGAGGGATGCGCAATACTAAATAGCCGTCTGACTGAAAGGGATAGTAATACCTAATACGCAAAAATACGTGACACGTTTTCTGGTCGGCCATCTTGTTTACGTGGTAGGAATTATGTGATTTTTGATTTTTATAGCTTAGTGAATTTCGGTTTCTTACAAAACAAAATGGCTTCCGGAAGAGTAATTGATTGATTAACACTCTCATTTGACATTATTTTCAAGTAATTGCAGAAATGTTGGTCGACGGAACTTGCATTTATTTCCATTTTACAAATCAGTTGCTTCCAACAGGGACTTTCGAACTTTGACAGTTGATAGCGACCGTGTTGCTGAAGCTACATCTGTCAAATTGGATGTCATTTATTCAGTCTGTTTTGCCAAATCACTATGGATGGATATAGCTTTCAACAACATGTGCAAAATGATAAAATTGTTTTATCAAAAGCAGTCGCAAACTATCGAAAAATCATATTCATCAATGAGGCCCCTTTCTGGAGATGAATGGGTGCATTAAAATACGAAATTGTCGAAATTGGAACTATACCAATCCACATTAGATAGATGAACGTCAAATGCAAACCGAAAAAGTCACTGTTGGGTGTGGATTTTGGGCAGGCGTCATCATCGGTCCATATTTCTTTGAGAACGACTTTGGCCAGGTTGTCCCCGCCTGCCTATAGGTCGATGATTACCAACTTCTTTTGGCCTGAATTTGACGATATGGACCCCAACGACATGTGGTTTCAACAGAACGGCGCCAAACGCCACATTTGAAATTCTGTACGAGCGATTCGAGGGCATGGTCATCTCATGTGGAGGTTATGTGAACTGGACACCGAGATCGTGCGATTTGACCGCGTTATACTCTTTCTTGTGCGGTTTTCGAAGTCGCAGGTCTATGCGAATAAGCCACTGACCACGGCCGTCCTCAAAGCCAACATAAGTCGGTCAAATTTAGCCAGATTTATCATGGAAATTGGACATTTGGATGCGAGCCTCCCAGGGATGCCGCGGCGAACATTTGAACGATGTTAGGCCTTTCAAACGAATTTAAATGTCGATTAGTTAGTAGTTAGTTAATTATAATGACTTATTTTCATCTTTAATTCAATACATTCTTCGAAAAAAAGAAAGAATTATGCATACTTAAGTCTACTATGGTTTGGCCTATGGCCGTCTACCAGATTGACAAAATAGCGTAACGTAAACTATAAAACTCTTCTTCAACTATGCATTTTCTATAACGAAGTGCATTTGTGCAGTAGTTGTAGAGTAAATCCAATCCCTGGTCTCCATTTTAAATTTGAATTGCTTCATCTATTTCTAAGATATGTGAATTTAAAAATCTTAATCGTATTTCTTTTAAAATTTGGCAAGAAAGTGAAGTATATCCTCTTGTATTCATATTACAAAGATTGCGCAAGATCGGTAGTTCTGGGCGGTGTGGAATAAAATTAAGATTCAGTAGCTCTCCTCTGATTTTAAAAATTTAACTTATCTTTTTTACTACAATGTTGGTCAGAAAATATGTTTTTTCTGGGAGTTGATATTTCAGCTTACTGTAGTATGTCCTATACTGAGAGGACTGTGCGTCTGCTACAAAACGATCATACATATTTCGACCTACTTTTTCCCATAGGATGTTGAGTTGTGTTCTTAGATGGTCAGGTTGCTCATCGGGTGCTGTCCGTATGCTCGTTCCACAGTCTGATGCAAGGCGTTCCCATGCTTGATTAAAACTTGCTTTGTTTTGTAACACACTCTTGAGTACAACTTTTGGAAGACTGTCATCACTCATACCCTTTACTTTTACTATGTACTCAAAATGTAGTCTAAGTGTCTCCAAAAACATAGGCGGTGCACCAGTGTCCAATTGTAGCATGTAATTAGGTGTGGCACTTGCTAAACGGAACATTCTCTTTAAGAAATACGGAAAAAAAACTCCTCACTTTCAACATAGGAACAGTATCCCCATACCTGCTAAAGAGATTCTGCTTGTTGATGCAGCGTCCCCATACCGTTGAGATTGCTTCTTCATATTCAAGTTTGAGGATACTTAAATTCCAAGGTATCTGTACTCACGAACAACTTCCACCATTTCTCCTTAATACATCCACCTTTAACTTTGAGTAAGTATATCTGCCACCGCCCGCCACCTCTGGACACCATTACCTTGGACTTATTCAAGTTAACGCTTAGGTTCAAGTATTTCCAGTATGTGCTGATTTCTTTCGGTACATATTTACCCTACTTAATAGGGACCAATTCAAATTTTTTCTTTACCAAATTGAAGCGATCCACTCTTAGATGTGTCGAAAAGAATAATAATTTGAAAAACGTATTTGCAAAATAGGTAAAATAATGTTTTTAAATTACCTTGGTTACAACAACAACACTATGCGCATACAAAGCAAGAACTGTGTGGTCGATTTTCGCTTAGTGTCGATAATATCTCACACACACTTTGTTCTATTTAAATTTAGAAATCGCTTAATGAAAGACCTTTTAACTACCTTTTATGGGTAAAACATACATCACACTCTACGCGTCTGATTTGTGGTCTCATTCCTACGCCTGACCTCTTACGATTAACTGCGGAGAAATGAGTCTCTCTATCCCATCTCATGCGTGATGTTGTAAATCCAGCATTATTTCACTTCTTCATTCATGGATTTTGCCCCAAAACTGCAGAGTTACTTAATAAATCAATTATTTAACACTTATAATGATTTAAATATTTAAAATCCCACTGTGCGCTCAGCCTTTCCCCATTCACTGTGTTTTTTCAGCGATCTGTGAGAATTTTTCTTTCAGTTTGAAGTCTCAATTCAAAATTGTGTCAGCATAAATAAATCGCTTAGTAATTTCTTTTTGCAAAATCATCCAAATTCTACAAAAGCCATGGCTCGGTAATTCAAATAAAACTGAAGTCCTAACCAACCAGCCAAATGAAACTCTTTTAACCTTTCAGCGCAAGCGCAACACGTGCAAAAATCGTTCCCAAAAGGAAGAAACCCGCTGCGAACAAGGCAGCTCCTATACGCCGAAGACGGAGACCAAGCAAACGTATACCGAGCCTGTTGATCAAGTCGCTGGGGAAACATGCTCGTATTGTGTAGCCTGATATTTTGTTAACGAAATTGTCAATAAATCAAATCCGCTCAACAAGGTCCAACCACCTTTTCCCTCCTCAACTAATCAGTTTAAAATATTCATTCGAATGCTTTTATGTTTGGTCACCTAATCCGATTCAATTGACTTTTCAAACAATCGATTGTAACAAATCCCTCTTTAGATCATAGCCATAATCAATAATCCAAACTGCATCCCCACCCTCCCATGGGATTACAGCATTACAGTAAGTAATGTTTGTCCTTATTTTCAAATTGGAAATTGGATTCGCCACCCGGGCCCGAGTAGCATCGGCGATGATAATTCTTCTCTTTTGGCTGCAAACAATTTCCTTGTGGGCATACTCCATCCATGGGATGGTCTTCTCTGCCAACATTGTCGGTCGTCGCGATGTTGTAACAAGAAGAGTGGCAAAAAAATTCAATTGTCCGCCTTGATTCCCAATAGAATCCTACTGTTGGATTTCCGGATTTTTTCCCTCTTGAACATCTTGTAAAAAAAAGGAACTCACTCTTCGGCGAGTAGCGGAAAAGCAGTCGTTTTCATTTGTGAGCAAGTTTCGATTTAACTCGGTGAAGTTTCATTTTCTAATATTTGTGCAGCGGGTGGAGTGGGTGAGCTCTTTTAACAGTCTTAAAAAGGAACAGAAGAAGACGTAAATCAATGGTCCGATTGATAGAAACCACCTTTAGTCCTTGCAGATGTTTTTGACTTCTTTCTGATGGACATCACTTGACTATCACAATCGTCCTATCTCACTCGTGAAATAATCGGTGCCGCTGCCCCGGTGACTATGATTTCGTATATACCTAGTACATCCGGAAATTCCCCATTTTAATGCGCACTAAAGTCTGTCACAGCTGCTGCTGCTGCAACACCAGCAGTAATGTTTATGACAACGGATGTCCTTTGCAAGCGAAACAATGGCACCATACACTAACAGAAAGCTAAAAAGTGAAAAGAAAAAAAACTATTTATTTAACAACTTGCACTGCAGACCCGGATCCGCTTGGTTTTCATTAACAATGGGTTGACGAGTTCATTTCGCTGAATATCCTAAAGCAATGTCGCACATAAAAACTGCATTTCCTTTGGGTGACTCGCTCGCATAAGGAATTTTATGTTGTACGCTTATCTTTCCATGCGGTTGGATGAATATGCATTTTTTTCTTTTCATTTAAACGAAAAAACACTGCGCAATCTATTAAAATGGCTGAAAATGAGGGGGGTTTCCTTTTGGTACGTCACCGTCAATCTGATTGAAGAAAGACTGTGTGGGCATTACAATGGAGAGGGGCAGTTCTTGTAGCTGAAGTTCCAATGGGCTGTGGTTGTAGCAAGGACTTAGATAGTAAAGGATGTTTTTTTAGAGGTATAGAACTTAAAGTTGGCAACACTATTTTAACTGGCGGCCATTTTGTCAGCTGTCAAGTGATTTATTTTTAGTTTGGTTTGGCATTTCAACATGAATAGACTGACGCCTGAATAACGCTTCCAAATTGTGCAAATTTATTTTGAAATTCATGGTTCAGTTCGAAATACGTATCGCGCACTACGTTTATTTTACGGTCATCAACATAATCGTCCATCAGAGTAATTAATTCGATTAACTATAGAACGTTTTCGCACAACGTTTACTCTAAATGATAATACGCATCCACAAAGACGTGCGTCGTTCAGCGCGTACAGAAGAAGTTGTTGCGTATCTGAAGGATGATAAGGATATCAGATCAATTTATCTACCGTATTAACAAAGCATTGTACTTGGCATGCTTGCGGCAAGGTTCGGTCTAACTCGCCGGATGTGGGGGGATTCTTAATGCTGTTAATACCAAAAGCAACTCGAAGAACAAAAATTCTCATGCCAAGATTCATATCTACAGTACCTATGAAGTACAACTAAACAGTACAGATAAGACTCAATCAATCAAAATTATAGTGTTTATGCTCGGCGGATGATATGCCGCATTGGGTATACTTTTACCCTCCCAAATCACACAATGTGACTCACCATTGGCAACTAAAATACCCGCAATTTAACTTAGCTGCCCCTAATGTAAAACGAATAGAACCTAACCAATTGTCAGCAAAGTCAGCATGTTTCCAGCCCCAAGTAAATTAAAAATTAGACCATCATATTAGTTCAATCTAATATAACAAATTTATTCATATTTGGTCTTAATCTAAAAGTTTTCATTTAAAAAAAAACTAATAATGGATATCAAAATTCATGAATGGGTATGGTAAATTGTAACGCTAGGATAGATTCAATGTATAATATTCTAAATAGGTACCTACGTAGGTAAGTATCAATTCTTGATCTAATATATATTGATTTAGTGGATATAAATTACAAAAGTAGATGTAAGATGGAAAAGAAATTTTAAATTTTAGCCAATATTTACTTTTATGATATAATTTTTTCTTTTGTTTTGTATTTAGAGATTGTCTTTTTAATTAAATGTTAGCTTTTTAAGATACGACTATATGTACTTCTCGGTATGCTTCTATGTAAGTAAATTTTAGAAATTGGGTAACAAAAGACTTACTTTTCTTGATCCTCTTTAAGGATATTGCTTGTTGAAATTTTAATTTAGTTTAATCGTGTATCTGTGATGTCAGTGTTCGTGTAATTGTATTCCAATATATGTTTTCTTTTGTTGAAGTGTTGTGCGCACAATCCTTCGTTGGAATCTGTTTAAATGTAATTAGAAATAGTTTAGTGTATATGTATTTTTTTTTTTTTTTTTTTTTTTTTTTTTTTTTTTTTTTTTTTTTTTTCCGAGGGTAGGTGAAAATCTTCCAAAGACACTATGAGAATAGCAAGCGCGTGCTCATAGTAGTGTCAGATTTTTACTGACTAAAAACACCACCCTTCGATAGAATGTTAGATACTGCAACTAAGATGTAACTTATCAAGCAATTTTTCTATCACGAAATAATAACTTTTGGCAGGTTACTTCCCAATGAAAGGTCCTGCATGTTCCGCAATTTAGACGCGGTTAATTTTATCTTGCCAAGTCGAGCGGTTTCGTTCTTTGTAGTCGGCGCAATAAATTGCTCTCATCCAAAATTTGTCGGACTGTATTGTTGATATGTCCGATTAGTCGGTTTCTATGCTTTCTCGCGAAGCTTCTGGTTTCAGCTTCGACTGTTGGAATTCCGAGATCCCTGTGGATATCGTCGTTTCTACTGTACCATGGTGCTTGTACAATTTCTCTAAGCACTTTATTTTGGAAGGTTTGTAAAATATTTGCATTCGTTTTCTTGGTACAACCCCAAAGTTGTATACCGTAGGTCCATACCGGCTTTAGCACTTGCTTGTATAGAAGCAGTTTGTTCTCAGTACTGAGCTGGGAATGTTTTCCAAGTAACCAGTACATTTCTCTATATTTAATATCAAGTTCTTTACGTTTCATTTTCACGTGCGAATTCCATTTCAGCTTTGCGTCGAGTGTCATTCCCAGGTATTTGGCCTCGTTTGCAAAGGGTATTCGGGCCAAGTTTAGAAAAATTGGCAAGTCATTCGTTTTCTTATACGTGAAATTCACGTGGATAGATTTAGTTTCGTTGAGGGCAATCCGCCAGTCCCTCGTCCATGCGTTTACCTTATTCAGTGCGATTTGCAGTTTCGAAGTCGTTTCTTCGATAGTAGTACCCACTGATAGGATAGCGGTGTCGTCGGCGAACGTAGCAAGGGTAGTGCCATCTTCTCTTGGTATATCGCGAGTATATAACAGATAGAGGAGCGGCCCAAGGACGCTCCCTTGCGGTACGCCGGCCGAAATTTCTTTAAGCTCCGAGTATTCGTTTCCATTTCTAACACGGAAGAGTCTATTCCCGAGATATGATTCTAAAATATCATACATGGGTACGGGGAGAATTTGTCTTAATTTAAGTTTTAAACCGTCGTGCCACACCTTGTCAAAGGCTTGTGAGACGTCAAGGAATACGCTTGAGCATATCTTTTTTTCTTCAAATGCCTTCTCGATTACGTCAGTGATTCTATGCACTTGGTCAATCGTCGAATGCTTGGTTCTGAACCCAAACTGGTGGTCAGGGATAAGATTATTGTCTTCTATAACCGGTTGTAGGCGCCTTAGCAATATTCTCTCAAACACTTTGGATATGACCGGAAGAAGGGAAATTGGTCTGTACGATTTTACTTCATTTGGCGGTTTTCCTGGTTTTAAAACCATTATGACCTCCGCTACTTTCCATTGGCTCGGCACGTGTTTTAGTCTGAGCGCAGCATTCATAATATAAAGAAGCTTGATTAATGCTTTTCTTGGTAGGGCTTTGAGAACTTCTCCGGTGATCAAATCATAACCAGGAGCTTTCTTAGGTTTAAGAGATTCGATTTCACGTTTTAGTTCCCTTAGCGTTGCACTTGTGAGTCTTAGATCATCAGATATAATTTCTGTCCTATTAATATTGTCGTTAACCGCTTGACCATCATATGGCTTAAAGGTTTCTTCTAGATGGGCGGCAAAAACGTCCGCTTTTTCCTTATCTTCCCTCGCCCATTCATTTTGATTTATTCTTATTGGCGGCGCTGGGATTTTGGGTCTCTTGGTGCCTTTTATAGTTTTCCAAAGTGTATAATTGGAATCTTTTTTCGCTGTTAAACTCTCAAGGTAAGAACCTATCGCACGATTTTTAAAATCCTTAATAGTTGTCTTCAACAAATTGCACAAATAATTCAAATGTGCTTTATGTTGCGGAGCGCGACTCTGTTGCCATTTTTTACGCGCCTTCCTTTTTTCGTTAACCAATTCTTTTATTTCAGGAGGATATCGTAAACCGTTTTTGGCCGGCGTTTTCCTTGGATTTGGCGTATTATTCCAGGAGGCTAGCTGTACGATCTCAACGAAGCGATCAACTTCAACTTCAAGTTCATAGGGTGTCGTGAGAGGGACGCTCAGTTCAATATTGTCTTCAATTTCGTTCCTAAAACCTTCCCAGTTAGTTGTTCTACCAGTTAATCTCGCTGGCTCCAGGTTATTGACTAGTTTTACGCTCAATGTTAAAATAACCGGTGAATGATCAGATGATAGATCAAAGCTCTCCTCAACTTTAATGTGGTTGGTAGATATTCCTTTCACGATGAAAAAATCTATCAGATCAGGTGTTTTTGAAGTATCAGTTGGCCAGTATGTCGGTTTTCCCGTCGAGTGGAAGTCGCAACTATACTCCATACCTGCCCCAAAGAGCATTCTACCTTTTCGCGAGATGTATCTAGAACCCCAGAACGTGTGTTTCGCATTAAAATCGCCACCAATAATAAAGTTTGGTTTGAGCGATTTAAGCAAGTTAGTAAAATCACTTTTATCCAGCGCGGAACGTGGTGGACAGTAGATAGATGAAATTCTAAGAATGCGCTGACTATATTTTACTCTAATCGTGCACACTTGCATAGTTTCGAGCTCTATCTTCAGGTCTTCGTATTGTTCAATGTAGTCTTTGATGAACAATGATGATCCACCTCTCGCGTTTCCCGAAGGGTGACAAGCGTGGAAATCATTATAGCCTTTTATTTTTAAATTCGATCCCTTTTTCATGTGAGTTTCACTAACCAAGCAAATGTCAAGATCTTTCTCGCGTATAAATAATTCCAATTCGTCAAGTTTTTGCAAAAGTCCATTTGCATTCCAAGCGCATATTTTTAACATTGGTTTTTCTGTCATATTTTATTTGAAGTACGCGTTTTCCGTGAATTATTTTCGAGTTTAACCAAGCGATCGAGAATAATTTTATTTATTTTACTTTGTTCCTCAAGTTTCTCGAGTATAACTGAGAAAACTTGGGAAACAGGGTCAGGGGAAGTTTTCACGTTTTTCGCTCCTTCAGATGCCGCTGCCTGAGCGTAGGTCTGTACTCTAGCTACCCGGGGGTCACTATTCGACGGCTTTCCTGATGGTAATTTTTCAGTAGCGTTTCTTTTAACTACAGAGGTCAAGGGCTTTTCTGTTGTCTCTCTTTCTCTGACATTTTTACGCTCATGGACCGGAGGTTTTATGTTGGCTACTACCTTCTGGACGGTTTTACGCTTTGTATTGGTTCGCGGTTTCTTTTCTGTATTTTGAGGCTTAAAGAGAGCATCTCTTCGTTTTTGCAACTCCTTAGCTACTTCACAACCTCTATAATTTGCAGGGTGATTTCCTTTACAATTAGCGCAGGTAGCGGAGGATTGTTTATTTGCTCCACAGTCTTGGGAAAAGTGATTTCCGGCGCATTTCACACATCGCGGCTCTTTTTTGCAATACATTTGCGTGTGATTAAATTCTTGGCAACGTTTGCACTGCGGAATTATTTTCAAATTTCTGCGCATGGGCTCGATTTTTACCACAATATTTAATATGGTTTTTATTTGGTAGATATCTTCGATTTTATCGGACCTATCGAAGGTGAGCATAAAGAGCGGAAGTCCACGTCTTACCAGGATATCCTTATTTTCTTCCGTCTGTTGCTTCTCTTTCTTGATGATATTAACGGCATCAAGAATTTTAAAACCTTTACCTTGGAGGTCGTTTATAACCTCTTCTTTGGTGCACGAGGGATGGAGACCCCTTGCTACAACACGATGTGGCCTTTCTGATTTTACTTCGAAAGTATACCACTGGATCTTTTCGGTATTTAGCTTTAGGGACATTGCCCGGTAGTCTTCGTGGTTATCGACGTTAATTTTCCACGCATTATTCCTCAAAGATGTAACCTTAAATTTCGATGTTAACGTTCCTTTAAGGAGGCTGTGCAACTTATTATACTCCGTAACGCCAACGACGTTTATTGGAGGCGGTGCGCGAATTTGCGCTCGGAGCTGTTTTTCTTGAGGTAGTTTACACTTTTGATCTCTTAGGGGCTCGACTTCGGGCGAAGAACCGGCTTTCCTTTTCTTGCTAGGTCTTTTCTTATGGGCCCGATTCGTTTCTCGTTCTAGCTCTTCTTCGTCGGTGTGGTATTCCCGACTAGCTAAGAGTGGTGGAGTACATTCGCGTTCTTTCTGCAAATGAGTGTTTCTCAGAACCTTATTTTCTTCTTTTAACTGATCTATCTCTTTCTTAAGATCTTGATAGAGTAGATCCATTTCCTTAAGTTTGATTCGGAGTGCTTTATTCTCTTCCTCAATACTTTTATCTTTCACTGAGTCCTGTTTTTCGCGCGCTGGCGCTCCCGGCGGACTTCTTTTCCCGGTGTTGTTCGATCTTGATGGAGGAGATCGAGATACCCTTGAACTTTTAGTAAAAGGGTCGATGGATTGCAATAAGCGGCTCTCCCCAGAATCCGTAGAGCCGACCTCCGAAGAGGGTGGATTTTCCAGTAAAGCTGGACTGCCACCTGGGGTAGTTAATCGTTTTGTTTTGTTCATTGCATTTTTGTGTATACGCCACATGCTCGGTATACGGAGGTTGGATTTTAGTCGCCTTTTACGACAGGCATGCCTACCTCGGGTATATTCTAACCCCTACCCGAGGGGGGTATATGTATTTAGTAAATCTTCGATTACTTTAATTTTATAAAGATGTAGCTAATACTCATAAGTGAAAATCTCTAAGTACAATGGCAATTAGGTAATTAGAAAGTACATTATCTATTCTTTTTTTTTATATTACTTACAATGAAATTTCACAAAACGTTACCAAATCAAAATTTGACCAGATGGGACATAGAATACACGTAAATTTTACCATACCGATCGAGCGCGGGTTACTCGCCCTAAGTGCTATCCACTTCGACGACTAGCCGTCTTCTGTTTTGGCTATTGCCTTGCCAACGTCATAGGCTGTGGAGACAGCAAAATATTACTGCTTACTGCATGCAATGCAGGAGATAATGGTGATGATGCTGGGCTAAGGGGGCTCGACTACGAACCGCTTGAAACATGCGACTTGGCTTGCCGGTTCGTGTTGTAGCTGCTGGTAGCTTGGTAGAGATGAAAGCTTGGTGATTGTCGGCACGGGTATTCGCTTCCGCAATATGTTGCTTGGTGAGGTGCCGTGGCTATCAACGTGGCGAAATCACTTCGCCGCTGCAGTGAAGAGCTATTTTTTTCCGTTCTCTTCTATGTTGGTCTGTTTTGATTGTGTGCTTGGTTATGTGGTTATGTAGATGTGTTCCACTGAAGGTGTTGATTGACCTGCTCTGATGCAGAGCTGGTTGATGAGCTGGCCTTGAGTGTTTGGGAGAGTTAAGACTCTCTCGAGGTGTTTTTTTTACTGTGTGTCGGTCTGACACGTGGCCACACTTCTTCAGTGGCACTGATCGATAAAATCCAGTAATATACAGTGGAGCAGTCTGGGGGGGAAG
The DNA here is from genome assembly GCA_936431705.1 of Cheilosia pagana. NCBI lineage: Eukaryota > Metazoa > Arthropoda > Insecta > Diptera > Syrphidae > Cheilosia > Cheilosia pagana. Next base: position 7,462,227 of record OW386169.1, read on the forward strand.
AGGCGATAAGCAGAAAATTTCTGTTTATCCAAAATCAGCGAAATGAACGCCTACAGCCGGCTAAAGAAATTGACTTAGCAATAATGTCACGCGAAAGGGAATTAATTATTCATATTGACTTACCTAGTAATATGAGCCTTAACTTCTTAGTCTTATTATATTTTAATATTTTAATTAAAAACTAAAATCACTTGACTTTATTATTAAGAGGAAAGGTAAAACCAAAGAAAATTTAAATTGCTTGGGATCTACAGTCTAACAATTTATGTTTGCACTGCCAGCAACTGGTCTCGGTGATCGTCACAATGGAAAAGAAATGTCGAGTGAAAACTTTCTAGCTAGCTACCTACTCTTTCTAGCCTTTTTTCGCTTCCGCTTAAAGTTTAGCACAAAATGTTGGTCTAATGCGTGAGCATTTAGTACAGGATAATACAGCGTGCTCAAAACATAGAACTAGTCTTGGTGGGTAAGGTAGGATATTTATAATTAATTTATTTTTGTTGTTAACATTCGTAACAAAGTCCTTGCTGCTGTAGAGCGTAGCGTAGAGGAAGCCCCGAATCAGCCATCGTGCAAAGGAAAAGGAGCCATGATAACCGACAACCGACATGATGTGCAGGAGCTGTGGTTTCAACAAGACGGCGCAACATGTCACACACACAGCTCGTGTCACTATTGATTTATTGAAGGAAACGTTTGGCAACCGCATAATTTCTTGTTGCGGGCCCGTGAATTGGCCTCCAATTTCCAAGATCGTGCGATTTAACGCCGCTTGACTATTTTCTGTTTGGATATGTGAAGTCGCTAGTTTACGCCGATGAGAGCCCGAAACGATTGACCACTTGGAGGACAACATTCGCCGCGTTATTGCCGATATAAATAAATAAATAAATATTTTAGCGCGACAGGTCTGTGGGACCTAAGGCCTAGCTTCTCACAACCATTCGTTTTGTGTGGGTTTTCAGTTTTTGGGACGAATGGAAGGGATCTACAATTTTACGCCGAGTCCAAACGGCTAATTGAGAAACTTATTCATGACAGTTTTACTCTCGGATGTATGTCAGACGTTCGGGAGAGGTGGCGCAGTGGGAAAAAATCTTAAAATGTAATTTTACTCTGTTAGGATTCGAACTAGGAATCCCTCGCTTAGTAGTCCAACACACTAACTCTAAGCCACTGCGCCATTATTGCCGATATACGGTCACAAATTTTGTAAAAAGTCATCGAAAATTGGACCTCCAGATTAGACTACGTCCGAGCCAGCCGTGGCGGTCATATACAAGAAATCATTTTTAAATTACATATAATGCCAGAAGATTATCTTTCGAATAAAGTAAATTTCACGTCAATTTAAAAAAAAACTATACCTCTAAAAAAAAAACTCCCTTTAGGTATAGATGTTCCAAGCCGCAACCCTTTTTCTAAAAAAAAATCTACAATAATAAGAACTCGATGCTTTGGAGCCTCGTTTCTTAAGCTATGTTCCTAAAGAGTTTGCAGTTTTCCGCGAATTTAATTTGCTACTGCTTTGAAGGGAAAATCCATAACAGTATTTTTTTGCAAGAGACAAACTGGCAGCTTTAAAAAGAAAAATTAATTTCTGGCTTACCTGTTTACAGAAGAACAATGTTGAATGCTTTCCAGTTTTACATGAATTCTTGCAAGAAAATATGCTAAAGCTCAGAGCAGATATTGGCAATATGATCAAAGAACATTTGGTAAGTCTAGAAAGATCTTTATTATACTTTCCAGATACGAAAACAGACATCGAGTGGGTACAAAATCCATTTCTAATGAAAACCCAGCCGACGACACTGTGGAAAACCCACGACACTAATCGCGCCACCTAGTGTCGATTAGCGACAAGAAGTTGGCACTACTCCTACTATCGCAGTTTGACATTTCTTTCCACGGCCAGCCATTTCATTTCCGGCTTTTACATTTAACTTTTATTCTCGAAGCCAAGGGAGAGGTGCAAACCGTGGTAAGTTGAAGCAGAAAATATTTCAATGTAATATAATATATCTTTTGTGGAAATAAACCCAACCCAATCCAATTCAATCGAGTTTGAGCGTGCGCCTTTTTAATTTGCTCCCGCAAACGAGAACAGGCACTAAGCATTCCGGAAAACGAGTCTCTTATAGATCTGCAGAAGTGCAGAGTTCTTCTTCATCAAAACATGTATTTGATTCTGTATCACTGAATGAATTTTGGGTTGGTATTAGAAGTGGATTCCCTAAACTTGCCAAACTGTATTAAATTTGCTCCCTTTTGTCACAACGTATCGCTGTGAACCGATTGATTTTGAAATGTGTTGTTTTTCATTTTTTATATCGTTAAGAGTTAAACTTCCGATATATATATTTGGGCCTTATTTAGGGTTCCATATCTTAATAAGATTAAGAACCGCTGTTTTAGAGAATGCGAACCTTCCTTTGACCTCTTACCACTTTCTTTGGAGCTGCAACCACTTGTGATAAATGACAGGCTTTATTTTATTGAACATCTTTTACAGCAAAGTAGGGACAAATGCTCAATAAAACTATACAAAGTGGGAACCGATCAGCCTGCAGGTATGCAGTCATTTGTGATAATATTTGGGTTTATGTCTCGACGTTTGGTTTGATTTGACGTTCTCCTAGTACCCGCTTGCTGACAGTGAATGGCGCTGAAAGCAGGTTTCTAGCCGTGACATGAAAACTTCCTACCAAAAATGTGTCGTCTTAAACAATACATCTTTCCTAACTTCAAGAAGCGATTTGTCCTTAATGACAGCGCGTAGTCGGCACACATTTTCCATGTCAATCTGAACCCCTAGAATTCTGTCAGACAAATCTGTCTACTTGGAAAATATTTCAGGACGTGAGAAATTTCTCAGCTCAATAGAAAAGGGACCCAGATCATCGGGAAGATATTATATAATGTAGGTTGCACTAATACTCGTGCTCTTTCAATCGAAGCGTGCTCAATACTCTGCCAATCCCCACTATGTAATTCCTTAATCCGTGCAGTAAAACCCCACTCAAAAGTACGATATTCCCTGTCCGATTCAGCGGAAAATAATTTAATTTAACGCATCACACGCCAACGTCAATAGCAAGCCCCAACGAGAACAAGGACTAGGTATATACCTCGCCTGAATGTAATAACCGAATGCGTGTGATGTGGTTACACCCCCCATATGAATAGACTTTTTTTTTGTTTATAGGTATTCTCCATATTTCAGTACTATGCAACGAAACTACTCAACCGGGTTTTATTTAATAACCACATTGGGTTTTGTGCCTAACACCACCGCATATACAAAATGAATAAAGCGCACCGCTAGAAAAATGTTTAAAATTCAATTTCGCTAAACTATATATGTAGAGGAAATCATATTGAATCGACACACACTGGGGGATATTCCCTGGACATGTTGTAAAGTGGCCATAAATTACACAATGGTTGACTGAATTTGAATTATGTATGCGAAACGAAAATCGTATTTACATAATGAAATACTATATATATCGCGCAGCGCGTACACAATCGGTATATAGATACGAGAACTCATAGACCGCTAAGCGTTTTCGTCTGGAAATTGAATTATTGTGATTCCGAATTAATACCCATCTGGCTTAGAGTTAAGCCCATCTGGATGATCCGATGGTAGTTCTATTTGAAACATTAAATTAAATTGTGCATGGTTAGCTGGACGGTTGTTGAATTTTTGTCAAATCTTCGTTGGGGCATTTACAAAGGAACCATCAGTTTTGAAAGAAAAGTCCGCGACTGGGGTCGCACGAAACTTTCTCGTTCATCAAAAGTTTCTCTTTCTGTTCAGAAATTAAGTTGAAGCACCAGTAACAGGCATTTTCCTTCGCTAGAAATAGTTAGAACGTTCTAGCCGCCCAAGTGGTTGCAATTATTTTAAGGTTTGTCTTTAATATTGGTAAAAAAATAAGAAGTGTGTTATTTTTCATAAAAATAAGATTTTCGTAGTGATAGTTGCATTTTTATTGACAGTTCAGTATAAAGTCTTTCAAAAATAGACCGTTTTAGGATTTCGGTGTCCATTTCAGTAGCCATTTTTAAAAAAGTAATTACATAAGGCGTCTTTCTTGGAATATCTACTTATGTTATCCTAAATTTATGTATTTTGGTAAAAATCGTTAGAGTGGTTTTTAAAAAATTGCTAAATTTTATGTGAGCTACTTTTATGTCAAATTAAAAAAAAATTATAATGTGGGGCTTAAGTTCAATTCAATTCAATTTATTATCGCTTACCTATTTGCTGAAAACTGAGCATAAAATGTTACTTAATTTTTGAAGTTGTATCTAAATCAAAATGGGGGTTTTCGAGGTATGACCAGTTTTCAAAAGTAGCGTTTTCGGTGATTCAACTGGAAAATGAAGGACGCAATAATTTTGAAAACATTAATTTCACTCCAAGTATTCCTTTTGGGCAAAATCGCGATAGGCGTTTTCAAGTAAACTAGGTTAGGTAAGGTTTGGTTGAGTAGGGTGTGAGTTTGTTACAAGGACCGGGCACCATATTGCGCCGATCGCCATCCCTATATTCGCCCAAGCACTTAATTTCCCTGCAGAACCTAAAGATGGTTTCAAATGTGTTTGCGAAACTGAGTTCCTCCAAATTTTCGAAGAATTACCTTCCAAGGTATTTCCTTCTCTTCCGAGCTATAGCCTGACACTCGCAGAGAATATCAGTAACATCCTCTGCGACATGCAAGTCCTCACAATACCTACAAGCATCCGTATTTATTAAGCCTAATCTCCTGGCATGTTTCCTCAATGCCCGATAGTATTCCAATTGTCTGTAGTTTATTTGATCTACTTAAATTTAACAATTCTAGAGATTTTTTCCGATCTAACTTTGGCCACAGAGCCTTTAAGACCCTGTGCTCTGCTATATATGACCATATTAGGTCTGCCCTTTTCCTGGTATTTTCAAGAATCATTCTTTTGGCCATGGCCATGGTATTTTTGTGCCCTCGATTGTATCATTCTGTGAAAGTTCAGCTCCGTACTTGGCCAGACCGTCGGCCATTACGTTGCCCTCAATATCACAGTGTCCAGGCATCCAACACAATCGGCATCCAAAACAATGGTTCTGCAGGCATTATGCTCTGAGCATTATGCGGCAGCTCCTGACTGGTTCATATTTGATGACGTAAGACTCTAGCGCCTTATACGCAGCCTGACTCTCAATGAAGATGGCGATATTCTTGTTGGATATTGATCCCATTTCAAGTACATAGTTCCGCAGCTTTGAGTACGGCCAGAATCTCTGCCTGGAACACACCGCATGTGTCCGGAAGCTTCTTTGACACGTGTAGGTCTATATCTCTAGAGTATATACCTGACCGTGTACAGTAAAACCCGGATAAGTGCCTCTCGCTTAAGTTCCTTACCCGCATAAGTACCTTTTTTGAGAACCAAAATTCTGAGCACTTAAGGCGGTTTTTTGTTATAACTGCCTAACCCGCATAAGTGCCTATCAAAACGGGAATTAATGGTGAGGCACTTATCCGCGTATTACTGTACCATCTTTGGTTTTGGAACCATCCGTATAGATTGAGATTTCATTTTCACTTGTGAGAGAAGGAATCCCTGATAATGGAACTGTGTCCTACCTGTCCCGTTTTGAAAAATCCTACATTGTTGGTCGCAATCCCCACATTTTTCCCACTGTCCTCTCGCAAATGAAGAGAGCATTATGAGCCGTGCCGTTCCAATTTAATTTTCTGTCCAGAACTGTGTCAAGATATCTTGCGCTGTCCGAGAAAAGAGCGCGACTCCACCGAGCTTGGGTAGTTCGAAGGGTGGTATCTTGTATTTTGTTATAAAAAGTACCAGAAGTCCACACCCCGCAGCCCATTTTCTCAGCTTGTTAAGGGCCGTTTCCATCGTTTCGCTCAATGTGTTCAAGAATTCACCCTGAACTAGAATTGACCTGTATGGCTGTTCAAGTCCCTACCCCAACGTCACACCTCGTCTATTCCAGCAAGACCTCTTGTATTGGGGTCCAAAGTAATCGCTTCCTCCAGCGTTTTCCTAATGTTATCTTTATAGACCGGGATAATGGGGAAAGCAGCCTCTGCCTGCTTCCTGCAGCTTTAAAGATTGCTTGCTGCTTCAATAACTTGTAAAACTTAAAATGTCATCGCATTAAACGCAAAAAAGAAGCAAACTGTAAATTTTCCACATCTAGGACTTTATAGTTCTCCTTAGGTTTCAGAGAATTAACAGGCACTTTTTGAACAGTGCCAACGCTTCGTCCTCAAGGCTACAATTTTCAGTCAACTATCACTTGGTAGAAATAATACCATACCATGCTAAGAATCCAGAGATTTTTCCATCCCCACAAAGCTTTTGTATTCGATTTCTCCAGATAACACACAATTCGCCCGCAGCACAAATTCCCTGATTTCTTCCTCCTTTTTTTCTCGTTCACTCATTTGCACAAAACTAATTGAATTTTATCCCGCATATTCCCGAGAAATCCATTGCCCTAGACACGAGATGAATTCATAATCATCTCTGGTCGTCATCGTCGTCGACATAGAAATCCCGGATCGAAACGTTTACCATCGGAAACCTAACCAAAACCAGCGAAAACCCCCATTCTCCGGCCAGGATATCTCTGGCCGAAATCCCATTAACTTGGGAAACTCTCTCTCGGTTAGTTAATGTACAACATTTTCATTGTTATACAGCTCACAGTGAAGGCGTACAGTTTTCGACATAGACAAGTATAAGTTCTATGAGATGACTGCCTCTACATACCTAACTAAGTTTTCATTAAGCTCCCTCCGAGTGTCGTCCGGTATATACAGATACACACTGGATAGGTATATTCAACTCTGGCGAACAATATCGAGCCTTAGAGGGAGTAAAGATATCATGAGAAGATAATATGTCATTTGTGGGCTATTTAGTGGTTGACAATTGCCATTGATATAGCTGGCGATTGACATCTTTCGATGGTAGGTGGTGCTTGAAGGTTGAAGCGCAATCTGGCTCAAGGCGGAAACACAGCAAAAGGAACCACATTCACTCCTGAAAAGACCTTATTGAGTTCGCCAAAGTCGGAATAAAGCCTTAGCTTGCCCATACTCTGTTATTTGAAATATTCCCTTTAAATTGACGGGTAGAATGGTCCAGTTTTCGTTCTTCAGAAGCTTTGAGCTTGCAATATTAACGTAAAGGGGTCTATCATAAAATCAAACCAAAAGTTTTCCGACATAAATTCGGCTCCAAAAGAGCTACAGAAAGAAGGGGTCTTCATTCTTCATATTTACCCACAGTGCATAGTGACACTCTCCTTAAATGTCTCCTTTTTATTCGCGGTCCTTAAAATTCGCATCCAAAACTACAAATTTAATTCAAACGACTTGGCAAGAACCTCAACATCATATCCATATACAGGGGGCGCCAGGAATAAAATTCAAAACTCCAGTCTCTTCGTTCCATTCGTGCCTTAAATCTTCTAATTGGTTATACCACAAACTGTATATGCACGGAAAACTTTCCGCAACAATCTTCTGCTATATATAGTTTAGGGAGTTTTGATATCAAAATCCGATAGACGGGTCACCACTTTCAAGTTTATTCCTTCGTCGGCGCAGCACCGTGTGCTAAGCGCTTTTCTTCTGACCGCATCTTCCAAGTTCGGCCCCACACAAAGTTTATCCTTGCTTGAACGATGACGACGATGACGACAATGGAGCAACATCGCACAGGCCCATAAAGAAGCTGTGAGTTTTTAATTGAAATTCATTTAAGTGAATTATGCGGGATAATTTTCATAAACAATAACTTCATGCTTTGTCAAATATTTACCAAATTTATACGAAAACTGGTCGGACCAGTGGTTGGGGGTGGACATCATAAATAGATGGATGGGAAGAGGATTGTTGCTTTTTTTTTGCAAAGATTTGTTGTTCATATTGGTTGGTTGAGTGTGGTGAGGAGGTATGGGGTATGGCTTGTTCTATGCAGACGGAAATTGGACAAAAACTAGTCAAGTGGAAGTTTTCATTATGTATATGGTGGGATATTTTCGGGATATTTATCTAGTGGAGCAAGGATTTCTTTTGCGACCTTAGTTTATGCATCAAAAAAGTTAATTAGTTTAAGAATTTAAAAGGGGACATGGGTTGGTTTCAACTTAAAGCTTTCCTTGTGTGTTTAAACCCAAAAAATGACTGCAAATGACTGTGACGTTACCTTGTAACTTAATATAATAAGCAAACAAAAATTCCCCCACTCATTCTATTCGTGAATTTAAATTCCTGAGTGATTTTCTCCACAACTGTTGACAGTTCAAATTTTCATTCATTGGTTGACATAGATCGCGCTTTAAATTCGTTCATTAGTTACTTTATCAACTACAGCTCTGTCATGGCAAAAACATACTTGGTCTGTTCCTTTACTTTTAAATCTTAGGAATTTTTACGAACTCTTACGCATTTTAATCAATTATCGTTCCTCAACTCGAAAAGTTCGTAAAAGAGAGCGGCCTCGAGAGAGCAAGATATTTCCCCTCTTACTAGTTTTTACTCAACAATTTTCTTTGCGTAAGAATTGAAAAAACTGTCAGTCGCCTAAAAATTGACAGCTGATTTGGCATGAACTATCTGTCATTTTTCACAGGTTACTACAAAAGCGTTCCTTAACTTTTGCGTAAGTTTTCCTCTCTGAGAGCGAATTCATCCCTTCCACTGTCTTTTTGACATTTTTTTCCATTTTTATTACAAAAGTAAAGGAACAGACCTACTGCTAAAATAGCAATTATGACAACCACACACGTTGTGAAACACAATTGCAGAGCAACATGATCGTCGGTCAATGCTACCAACCAGCTGTCTGAGTAAGAAGATAAGTACAATAAACGTCACACTGACAGAAGATTAATAAAAGGTAGATAAATGTGTGTTTATTAAAAAAAAAAAATAAATGTTCGAATGAAGGTCTGTGCGGAACGTGCTCTGTCCAGTTATCTATTCGAAACGAAAAAAGAAAAACACGAGGTTATGATGTTGTCTGTTATAAACAATTCTGTATTTTTTGTTTTTGTTTGTTTTTTTTACTGCTTACTCTATGCAGTTGCAGCACGGTCCCCACTCCCCATGTTCCGATAGATGAAAAGCGCGACATGTCAAAAACTCTGTATAAAATAAAATTGACATCGAAATCAGTACAATGTTAATGTTAATTTACAGTGTAAAGTGCAACAAAGGAAGATGGTTTCAACAAGTTATTAGATTCATAAGGCGCAAGTGTGGGTCAAATTTTTGACGTTGAATGACAGCCAGCAATGCGAATTTCCATGTAGCAAACTATCTAACTTTATAAGCAGTAGGTACATATTTAGCCAGCAGTCAAAGTTATTTATTGAGATTTTGGTCTTAGAATGCATTTCGGGACGTTTAAGAATCTATCTCAGTCAGTCTGACAGCTGGCTGACTTGATGTGTTTCGGTTTTTACTAGCATAGATTCGTCTGGTGTACGGTTGTTTCAGTTTACATGAATAGAGGGGTAACCGGAAAATCTAGTCAAGAATTTCCTGACCCGAGTACTAAGTTCACATTTCTTACATTTTGCTGACATAGGAAAAGTGACGTTTCCGAAACAAGATTGGGGACGTTCGGATACGTAGTTTGTGTAAAACATCAACTAGATTTGTCTGGACTAGGTATCCGTACGCCTTAACTAAGTAAGTTGAGTTGTTGTTGTAAACGTGTTTTATTTTTGAATTTTGACAATTTAAAATGTCAACTGAGTACGCGGCAGGATTTTCTTGACTAGATTGGTCGGCTACCCGTCCATAAACGTTAACTGCAAAAACTAATCACGTGACCAATCTGGGCCAATGAAAACTCCAACACATCTAGTCAGTCAGTTGTCAGACTTACTAAACTAGGTATCCGAACGTCCTCATTGTTTTCGCAAATTTGCACTCTTCGATTCGATGTCGAAAAGCTTTGCAAAGTAGATTCGATGTTAAAGAAGAAGAAGATTAAAAAAAAATCAAGCGAACATTTATTTTGACATTTTGACAATGACATTTGTACATTGCATTACTGATTGGGATGGAAGGGAACTTTTAAAATTGTTTAGTTGTTTATCAATCAATTTTGTTGCCTATTTCTAAAAAGGTAGAAATCTCTACACAAGTCATGTTTACGCGGCAATTATTTTTGCATTTTTGTCCATAAACAGTTGACTGAGAGAGGAGTTAATATGGAAGTAAAAGAAAGTAAGTCGGTGCATTGCCAATTTTCGGCTAACTGAAATTTTATTCACTAAATTCAATCAAAATTTTTGGTCTAAGACGGCAATTGACTAGTAAGGCCTTGTCAAGAAACACTAAGTCGATTCTATATAAGACCCTCATCATCCCAGTCCTGCTCTATGGCGCAGAAGCATGGACCCTAACAAAGGCGGATGAAGATCTTCTTGGCCGTTTCGAACGCAAGATTCTTCGAGTGATTTTTGGTCCCGTTTGCGTTGACGGGCTTTGGAGGAGAAGATTTAACAGCGAACTCTACGAGCTGTACAACGACACCGACCTGGTCAGAAAAATACGCATCTGGCATCTGTCGTCTAAGATGGCTAGGACATGTAGAGCGAATGGACACCAACGCTCCGGCCCGAAGAGTCTTCGATTCCAACCCGGAGGGACAACGCAGTAGAGGAAGACCTCGCCTTAGGTGGCGCGCACAAGTGGAAGGGGACCTCAACCAACTTGGAGTGCGCAACTGGAGGCAGTTAGCAAAAGATCGCGCTAACTGGAGAGGCGTATTGGTTGAGGCCCAGGTCCACCCCGGACTGTAGCGCCACCTTAAGTAAGTAAGTAAGTAAGTAATTCAATCAAAAAGCTGCCAACTTTTTATTTTATTGATTGATTTTATTGATTTATTGTTTTCACAAATTTGAGCACATAATTGTGCACACAATACGTCAACTAAATTTTTTCCAATTTGCCAAAGCCTCTCATGTCATAGCCATCACCTTTCCCCTTGAAACAATTAACACGGCAAATTCAAAACGTCCTAATAAAATGATACCAATGCCAATAACATGCACATCAGGCTCACTCCAAACTTATAAACAAACAGTTCCTTATTGCATGCAAAATTTGAAAACCACCAATTATGCGATATAATTCAACTTACCATCGCTAGATTCCATATCAATATTTATTCTATTTTCATACGCCAAATCAGACAGACAAACAATTAATTCGATTGTCGACAAATCCGCACTCTACCCCATAAAAACGATTTGCGTTTTAAATAAATTCCATTAGCAATTTATACATCCGCAGCAAATATTTGCAATGTTCTAAAAACTGATGCTGTCCACGACCGCGCGTCAACATCTGGCCCCGCAACTCAATTAATCGCACACATTAAAGCGATCATTTGGTGCTGTTCCAATCGGTTAATATCACATTTCATCAATTAGTTCGAAAGTCCCCCAAATTTAATCGAATGCAAATGAATATGGGTACCGCGTCCTTGTGATTTATTTCGACGCAATTAAATGGCATCCACCAAAAAAATGCGCTTATGCACAATTCAAACGCACAATGGGATTCAATTTGTATTTTAATCGATTGCAGAGTGCTGGGGAACTACTAAAAAAAAAACAAGGATTTCGGTCCGGAAATTGCTGCCGCCACTGGGTTCTATACACGCATTAACTGGATAAACTATCTCGAAACTCGAACATGCATATTGGGTAGGTAGGTGGTGCACAGATAATCCATGGCACAAATCAAATTTGAATTGATCCTATATAAAAGCCATTAATTATGTTATTTCGAAACGATTTATTTGTAGATATTTATTATCCTTTTTTGCATAGGTGTTTACCAGTGGCACTGAATTCGAATGGTTTTATGTGTTAACCTTTGGTGTAGATATCTATTTGTTGACACTTGCAATTATCAGCACTAAGCCGGCCATATCGCGCTGCCCGCAGAGGTGGATTTAGTTGAAATGGCTTGGTATACCTTGACCTCAAATTTAATGCAATTTAACCTGCAGTTGGTAACTCCTTAAGTCCTTGAGAACGGCGGATTGCAACTTGGTTTGAAGTGCAATAAAACACGCCTTGCCTGTAAAAGCTGCCACTGACGGCGAACATTGCCCATTTGCAAAGTTGAGCCCAACGTAAATACTGGATTAGTCTGTAATGTCACTTTTACCATTAAAGAAATGTCAACTTAGAACTCAGTCGAGAAATTCGCGACTAGATTTGCCAACTGCCACTCCATAAACGTCAACTAAAATACTATCTATCCAAGTGAACTAGCAAAAATGCCGACTTAAAACGGCGGCCTGCTGTCAGACTTGGTAAATTGGAGCTTTGAACTTCCTCGCTGTCAAGTTGCAGTCAAGTTCTTAAGCGTCAAAAATCTGTCAGTGTCAAAAAAAGATTTAGTTTCAAACAGGACCAATGGGCGCATTCAAAAACTTAGTTATGTATCTTAAGGACTAGATCGGTCTGCACTAGATGTAACTGAACGCAAAAACTGGATTGGTCGGAGACGTCACTTTTTTTACGTCCGGCCACATATTCGAACTGTCAACTTAGCACTCAGTCAGTTAAGAATTTCTTGACTAGATTCGTCGGTTACTCCTCCATAAACGTCAACTAAAACAGCTGCCCATGTGGCGAATTTAGGCCAATCAACAAAGTCAGTCAGCTGTCAGACTTACTGAACTAAATACTTAAGCCTGGTATGCTGTTCGAGTGAAATCAAATTTTTCATAAAAAATTTTCACTGAGAAATGTCAAAATGAACTTTCCACAGGAAAATTTCACCAGGCAGTACGCTGTTGAAGTGAAAAATAATTGTTTAAAAAGTGATATGTAGAGGGCGTTACTTGCTATTTTACTTGGCTTTTATTGTCCGTCGCATTAAATTTTTGACATTTCGGCGTGAAAATTCACTTTCAATTTCACAGCAATTTCTTGGAGAGGAGTGAAAATTTCACTTCACTTGAACAGCGTACCAGCCTTTAAACATGAATAAAATGATGAGCTGTCATTTGTAAACAGATCGTCGCTGATCAACGGAATGCAATTAAAATTTAGAGAAGTGCTTGTCAGTAAATTCGATGGGTTAGTATTGCAACAATTCAGACAAATTTACCTGAATTTCGTAAACACCTAAGATGGCATACAAACAGCCCCCTTCAGTCAGTCTCAGTACATCTATTAACCTGTTTTTTCTCTCTCTCTCTCTCTCTCTCTCTAGACACAACCTCCTTAATCTGTAATTTTGCCTTCAACAAGCACGGCAGTCAAAGGTTTAATGCTTTGTTTAGGATGAAGTTGCACGATAAGGAGCAACAAACGTGCGCTATCCAATTTACTTGCCTGCTCCTATAAAGGTGTTTACTGATTGAAAGGCAACAATATAAATTTATTTTTAGCACGTAAGGATATTTTTTCTTTGCTCCGTTTAATGCAAATTGAAAAATAAAAGTATTTAAGTATTCAAACAGGCCACACATGCAGCTATTTGACTTCCACATGCTGGCAGGAAACAAAGTTATTCGCTCTCGCTCTCGCTCTCTCTCTAGTAGGTGATAACAAACGGTAATTGCATTATATCCTTAAGGATATTGGCCTTTGGAATATTTAATCTGCAAATTACGGAGGTTTATTGCATGTTTAGCTGACGTTATAATAAACTGAAGTTATGTTATGGGATAGGGCTGTTCATGCTCCAATAATGGCTTGTTACCAGGCCATCTGTAATCCGTAACCGACGTGGCACGAATCGATAGAAGCCTCTCCAACACACTGTTGAGTGAATTATTGACTTTTGATTAAATGTGGGCACGTTTGGTCAGTCGGTATAAGAACCCATTGTACCCTTTTTGACCAGAAAAAAAGAATTTGACACACAAAACAAATTCAATCTAAACTACTAACCAATCCGACCCAAAATTGAATTCATAAATCTCAATTTTACTTCTCAAGCAACCATGAGTAGAAACCGATGAGTTAGTTCAATAAATCATATCCTGGACTGTGCCCACACATCCTCGCCGTGAACAATAAATCATTTAATGAAGTTAAATATTCCGTTCGCATATGTGAACAAACGTCCCTACGCATTATGTTTCATTCAACTTTAATACCCAAAGGTTTGCCTAATATTTACTAGAAAACCGCCCAAAATCGACCTGACCACAGGGATGTGATTTATTAACAAACACATCAGTTTACGTTTTGGGTTTTTTTATTTTTATTTTTTGCACGAAAATATAAGTCGAGTCTCCCCCTACCAGTGGAAACATTTTGTTGTAAATTATTCGTATTCTTTATGAGCATTTTACTTGTCCTAAGTGCCTGGCCCTTGTTTTGCAGGTACGCGTACTTTAAATAGAATAATACGCATCAAATTTAAGATTCAAAAACACGTGTGTTATTGCAGAAGCTCTAAGCGAAAATGAAAACAAATTTACGTTGAAATTGTAATGCTAATTTTGTTTAAATATTAATTTCTGTAAACCTGGATCAAACAAGATACGGGAACAGGGGAGCACCCATCAAGTTCAAGTTGGCAGAAGCAACAACTTCGCTAATTTTCCAAACGGGGACATAACGAAAACAAGTGTAGGAGTGAGTCAAGGTTTTGGAATTGGGTTTTCTATTCTGTAAGGCATTCTGTTTCTGTGCTATGTTTTTCTTAATAAATATTCATTGTTTATTCAAAATTCACTGGCTTTAAGAAATTTTAGGTAATAAATATTACAGGCGTTTCACCCACCTCACGAGGGGAAAAAGTAATTGAGTGTTTTTAATGAATCTCGCTTTCTGCTGGTGAACGCTGATGGTGACTCTGAACCGAGCGTGTTCACTGTTTAGAGCGACTTGATTTATTTATGAAGAATATTTGAGCACTAGCTGTCATTTGATAAAGAAAATACACCATGTGAGCAGTATTTGTTTCTACTTTTATTTTCCGTACCAGCATTCACATCTTTAATCAGCAATCCTATTAGCTGTCAAAATAATTTGTGCTCAGTTTCTAACCGAGACTTATAAGTCAGTTCATACTGTGTTCATATTTTATACTGTGAGCACTTTTCAAATGAAAAAAAGGAAAATTCAGAGCTCTAACTGACGTGTGTGAACTGAATATTTTTTTGACAGGCTCTGTTCTTAACTAGAAATGAAAAACGCTTAGAAATGCAAATAAATCAGCAAAATCTTGAGCTGAACAATGTTGAAAACACAGCTTACAACCCTTGCGCCACTGTTCGGTAAAATGTTTCATTTGACGTTTGTTAATAATGACGTTTATCGAAATAGGGAGTGAGCACACTCAGAAATTTAGTTATCTTAAGTCTACTAGATTGGTCTGGACTAGATTTAATCTGAACGCAGAAACCAGGTTGGTCGAAACTAGGTGAACGAACTGTCAACCTAACACTCAGTCACGAAATTTTTAGCTACATTCGTCGGGTATCCCTCAATAAACGTCATAAGACTGTTAATGTGACCGATATAAGCCAATCTAGGACACATCAAGTCACCCAGCTGTCAAATTTACTAAACTGGATTCTTGAACGTACCCAGTGCGATGAATAAAGTATTAAAGTATGAGTTTCTTGAGGTGACTTCACACGTCATAATTTCAAAGTAAAGGCTGGTACGCTTTTCGAGTGAAGTGAAATTTGTATTCCTCTCTAAAATGTGCTGTGAAATTAAAAGTGAAATTTTCACGCCGAAACGTCAAAAATTTAATGCGACGGACAATAAAAACCAAGTGAAATTGCTTAAGTAACGCCCCCTACAAATCACTTTTTGAACAACTATTTTTCACTTGAACAGCGTACTGCCTGGTGAAATTTTCACGTGGAAAGTTCATTTTGACATTTCGCAGTGAAAAATTTGTATAAGAAATTGGATTTCACTCGAACAGCGTACCAGTCTTAGGGTGTAAATATGTATCTAATATTTTTGAAATTACATCATTCAAACTATAAAAGCACGACATCTTTGGTTCGACTTAGGACAGTTGATAAGTACAGTCCCTGGCAACTGCTAGTAGGGCTTTGGGGTTAAGATGTCCAAACAAAAAAGTCAAAATGGTAAGATGGATATGTACTCCGGCTAAATGTCATTTAAATGTTCATGTCATAGAAGCGTGAAGGCAAAATACTTTTCAATAAAACAACAATGAACGCCCATCATCGACACGCGTTTGCCTTTAGGTGTAATGAAGTAGTCACTTTGTATATGCAATGCATTATTCGCGCCGTTTACGTCTTAAAAATATACAGTGAAATATATACCATAATTAGAACCTAAGATAAACATATATTTTTTTTTTTTTTTTTTTTTTTTTTAAAAAGGGGATTCCAAATCCTGGAGCACTCAGACCAGATTACCCGTCCATTGTACTCCAAGCAGAAACCCCTGTTTTGGTGTAGTGGGGGAGAAACTCTGATATTATTCGTTTCTCTTATATGTTTGGGTGGCGAGTACTGCTGTCCCCCGGTGGGGCTCGAACCTGCGCCGACCGGGTCACAAGCAGTGACTCTACCCACTACACCATTGCCACCTCCTAGGATAAACATATACTTATAAATATATCAATATATGAATAATTTGCAGGCAAATGCAGCAGCTGTCATAATTAATTTGCATGGCATTGCCACACTATCCCTTTTTTTATGTAAATCTAGTATTTATTGCAAAAAATTCACCTGTCAACCCTCGACCTTAACCCACATTTTGACAGTTACATGCATGTTGTTAAAGGGAAGTTTTCGAAAACGTCATCTGCTTTAATTTACTTTTGCAGTTCGTTATTGTCATTACATTACATTTGCTATAGATGGGTGTTTACATTGCGTTTCTTTTTTGCGTCTTATGTGTAGTGGCAAGGTGTCGTGTAACGAGAGACAAACTCATTTTGACGTTTGTTCAATCATTGCTAATATTTTCTGAATTGAAGTACAATGAGTTGGAAGTTGTAACCCGTTTTTAATTGCGACTTAAATAAGCAACTTGATACCGTCTAAAAAGACATGTCCTCATCTCTCAGTGACAGTCATTTGACGTTTTTGCAAGCTGTTAACTTGAAATTTATAACAAGTAAAGACGCATTAAGTTTCCATTAAAAATTAACAACCAAACGTCAACGACCGCGCAGACCATTACTTTATAGCTTGTTTTCGAAAAAAATGTACAACATGTCGTTCATTTCGCCTTAACACAGCACTAATGTCAAATACAAATACACTTGCACATGACCCAGCTATATAGCTGCCACTCCGCCATCCGCCATCCGCCTGCTGGAATCACTTTAAACTTAAACGACAAAATGAAATTACTCAAAGGGATCAAATGAAATTAAACTCCTTACAATCTAAATGCAATTTTCAACCCCAGCAGGAGTTTGCAGCAAGTGCACATTTCCCACATAACACCCCCATGGTTACCACCACTCGCATGTGTGCGGGAGAAAATCATCACCAGCATCACCATCATCATCAGCATCAGCATCAGCAGCGGCAGTACACTTGCAAGGATGCACTGTAGGATCCGTGCCACCCAGTTTGCGCATTTCACATCCATTCCCATATCGACGGGAGCACATAGTTCAACAATGCTAGTGCTTTAAACAGCTTTTAAGGATGTTTTTTTGTTACAACTCGCAGTATTCGTTCCCTCTTAGCTGATTGGTGTATCCTGGTATCCATGATAGATATCTATGCCGTGCGGACAAGGTGGAGATGTTTTGCTTTCTTTTTTGCATTTCTCGCACACTATAGTTGATGTTTGCGGATTTTGTACTTAGCGGTGAGTTGAAAGGAAAATATTTTCCCACCGATTAGTGTAATCGATTTTAAAAAGGAGACAGAAGCTCTTATGAGTATAGGTTTACTTGTGGGAATTGGAAATGCCGTCGGTTTTTTTTACACCATGAGCGGATGTCTGATTAGCTCCTTTGAATATTTGCAAAGGGCACATTCAAAAACTTAGTTATCTTAAGTCGACTAGATTGGTCTGGAGAAGATGTAACCTGAACGCAAAAACTAGATTCGTCGGAAACGTCACTTTTCCTACGACAGCCACATATGCGAACTGTCAACTTAGTACTCAGTCACGAATTTCTTGACTAGATTCGTCCGCTACCCCTCCAAAAACGTAAACTGACACAGCTGACCGATCTAAGCCAATCAAAACTGAGATACACCAAGTCAGCCAGCTGTCAGATTTACTAAACTAGATACTTGAACGTCCCCAAACTCGCATGCAAACGCGTTCGACTATTTCCCACAAAAATCACCTCAAAACACGAGCGCACGTATCGCCAAGCACTTAAAACGTCTAAATTGCAAATGTCACACTTCCGTTCAAAAAAATAACACAAAGTGTCCACGTCCATATCATGCTCGTTGTGCTCGTTCACTCTGAGCAAATCTTATCGATATTTGTTGTTAAATAAAGTGTTATGACTTTGGTAATGAAATCGTGTTCGGAACTCCTAATTGACCGAGATAACGTTCTTTGCCAGTGCTTCTCGTAGTAGTTGCTTCATGTTTCGACAACATGCTGTCCTGTCTAGTGTATGAAAATAAAATTAATTCTATTTAATCGGTATATTTATAGAATCCAATCTCTTTCGGTTTTATTCGTTTATGCACGCACACAATAGCACCAGCTTTGGGATACCCCACATTGGCCACAAATGTTGCATTAAATGGATTATATCCTGACCATTTCCTTTTTGGTTAAATCTGTTTGAAATTATACCACAGCACATTTGAACGTTTTCGAAGCATTAAATGACGTAGAGATTTTCGTTTGCGTTAGAGATAGGCCGCAACAAGTAGTGTCTATATGTGTGTTTCTTATAAAGGCTGGTACTGGTACGCTGTTCGAGTGAAGTGAAATTTTCACTCCTTTCTCCAAAAAGTGCTGTGAAATTGAAAGTGAAATTTTCACGCCGAAATGTCAAAAATTTAATGCGACGGACAATAAAGGCCAAGTGAAATAGCTTGTAACGCCCCCTACATATCACTTTTTAAACAATTTACTGCCTGGTGAAATTTTCCTATGGAAAGTTCATTTTGACATTTCTCAGTGAAAATTTTGTATGAAAAATTGGATTTCACTCGAACAGCGTACCAGCCTTTCGAGGTTAAAGGAAATCTGCTGAAGGAGCGACACTAAAATGATTTTATAAATGTAGGCCATCAATATTTTTGAACTATACAGGATTTAACTGACTTAACATTTTAAGCTCGAGCTAGATTTTAGCTCCCAATACAAAAGTGTTAAATTAGCCCACCCAATTTAGCAAGGAGATTCTGTTCGCATGAATATTCCGAATAGCGATCTAGATCAAGGGAAAGTTGCCTTTTGCTCAATAGAATGCCGGACAATTTTTGACAGGGCGACACATTTTAGCGAAAGCGGTTGCAATCTGTCTAAACATTGCTAAAACAAAAGGTCTGTTCCTTTACTTTTGTAGTAAAAATGGAAAAGACTGTCAAAATAACAGTGGAGGGGATGAATTTTCTCTCAGAGAGGGAAACTTACTCAAAAGTTAAGGAACGCTTTTGTAGTAACCTGTGATAAATGACAGATAGTTCACCCACCAAAATGCCAAATAGAACAACAAATTCAAATCATCTGTTAATTTCCAGGCGACTGACAGTTGTTTTAATTCTTACGCAAAGCAATTTGTTGAGTAAAAACTAGTAAGAGGGGAAATATCTTGCTCTCTCGAAGCCACTCTCTTTTACGAATTTTTCGAGGTGAGGATCGACAATTGAGTAAAATGCGTAAAAATTCGTAAAAATTCGTAAGATTTAAAGGTAAAGGAACAGACCTAAAGTATCGCCCTGGTATTCACAATGACAAAAGTCGAATGATTGCAAAACACACAAGAAGCAAGCAAATGGGAACATTTATCTATCTAGCTTAGTAAGTCTGACAGCTGATTGACTGATTGGCCTTAATCGGTGAACAGATTTTTCAGTTGACGTTAAGAAAAGAAAAGTAACTTTACCGACTAATCCTTGCTTGCTTTCAGCGTAGGAATACATCTAGTGTTGACAAATCTAGTCGACTTAAGATAATTAGAAAGTTTAATGTCCCTAATGTCACTTTCGTACTTATCTACTACTCTTTTATTTTTAGCGGACATTTTAGATAAATAAACTATACACTTTACTGTCACTATGGTTTGATCTTTTTCTCATTTGACACTGACGGGAGCAACTAGTTAAAGCAAAGATTTGCTTGGAGATGTTAAAGTTTGTCACATGCGTGAAAGCCCGTCTGTTTGACAGATGCTAATGTAAACAACCTTTTTTAGCATCGGACACTCAAATTGAAAGAAAATATGAAAGCGAATGGATTTTCTAATATTGCGAAGGAGCTAAAAATGTCAAAATACCTTCCTAGACTCACCGTTCAACAGCAATGACATAAGAATTGTTCTTGTTAACCGTCAGTTTCTAAGGGATTAGAAGCAACGACGTACATTTCTAATATTGGCTGTGACCAAACTCTCCAGTTTCTATCTTAACTGGTTGCTTGAAATCCCTGTTTTAAATTTCGCTCATTGGTTTGATCGACACATAGACATCTGCGTCATTACCATCATTCTTGTTCACTGCCGGTCTTATTCCAGAATCCATTAAAGACAATAATTGTTAATTAAAATAATTGATGGATGCTTCTCCCCTGCAGCGGGTCTCATTAATTCCTCGGGCATATCCTTTGGTTCATATACAATCCGGGACCGGGAGATACAATTGCCGACTCATTTAATTTAATATTTTCAGGCATTGTGTGCACGACAATCATTTAAGGACGGACACCCATAATAAAAACAAAAAAACAGGGTTAAAAAGCTGAAATTTCCCTATCGACAGACATGAGGATGTCACCTCCCGTAGCCGTGGCGGAAAAAGGATACACACGCGTTGGTTTATTAATTGATTATTAAAAAATAAAAAAAATGCCTGCAGTACTCCCTCTTAATCAGAGAGAGAAACCGTAAATTGAGCAAAGTCTGTTGTTTATCCATAAAATAATATCGATAAAATCAGAATGCCTCTCGGGCGGAGATACCTACCATTTACTCGAAGAAAGCTACCCAAGAAATCAAGGATTTTGAATGATTGTGATTTATGATTGCAACAATGAATGTGATCCAAAAAAAATAGGAATGTTCATTGTCCGTGATTGAATTATTCAGAAAGAAGCTGTCAATGTCATACGTTATGGTGACAATAATCGTTACATTTGCCAAAATATGAATGACTTTGACATACCCCCTCTTCCCTGCTTCGTATGTTCGTACATGGAATTTATATCGTATCGTTATATCTGATGTCCATCTTTTTGATGAGGTACTTTCCGTATTAGCACAATTTGTGTAACTTATGATTATGACCGACATTGATTGATGTAGTTATGAAAATTGTCATTTCCACAAAAACATTTAAAGGTATACGAAAGCTTCATTGAAGTACTAGAGTTTTCCTATACACTTTCCTGTTTTCGAAAACTCTGGTTGACGCTAGTAGTTTTTGGTGAAACTTTCTCGAAACAAACGTCAGGTTGTTAAAGCGAAATATGTATATGTCATCCATTGTTGTTTGCACGTTAAATTAAAGAGGAATTCTGCTGTTTATGTGGAACTTTAAGACAGCACTGTGTACCACACTGCTTAACAACCAAACAGCTAGTTTGACATATATAACGTAGAGAAGAAGGGTAGAACATTTCCTTTTTGGTAGAAATTTTGTGTGCAGGGTAAATGGATTCATTTAACCAAAGTTTTTTATTTGTTTGTCTAATTAAAGCCGAAATTCGATCACAAAAACACAGCGCACCCTATTTACACAAGTCCTATTTGAGCAACTAAATGGTTTCTGTCTTCACTGAATGTGCTCACTCACTCAGTTAGCAGATTTTTCCGAGGGGTCTGGTAGTACTGTTCAAGTAAATAATTTGACGTTTTCTTTTGAATGTGACACATTTGTGGAAGTTAAGCCGCCTTTTCCATTTCCGGCCAATAGAAAATATCGTAGCAGCATAATTTAGAGCACAATGAAAAAGAACGGATTCATTTGTTTCGAAAATGTGCTGAAAAGTATTTGCATTCTGAAAATTTGCGCAAAAAATATCCAATTAGAATGGCAATACATTCGCAGTTCAATTTCGCGGTTTGCGTTTTGCACTTATTTCGGACACGCACACATTTCAATAAGCTATAAATGCGACATCTGAATTTGAGTTCATTTTGGGCGCAATTAAAGTGTTGCTGATGCAGCACAACATTTTTGTATTATTGGTACCTATTACTGCCGCCAACTTTTATTCTCTGTGACTAGATAATTCGTTCCTAACAAAGAGGATTCTAATCTCAAAGCCTTCAAAATAGACTCAAATTAAATTGTGGAATTCAAGTCCTTCAAAAAATCTCGAATTTCAAAAAATGAATTAAACCTGTCATTTTCGCTTTTATTCCGTGAACTATTTTGTTTTAATTAAAGGCCTCTTCAAACAGAGCGCGTTTTTAACGCTGCATTGGATTTACCGCGGCGTTGGAACGCGTAAAAATCACGTTCTGTTTGGTCAAACCTAAACACAAGTTCATAATTAAAAACTCTTTCCAACCGTCTGAATTATACTGTAGCATAAGGAAAACTTAATTGGCAAGACCAACCATTGCTCAGCTCGTGCGCCCATTTTGAAAGCACAAAGAAAAGACAGCAGAAGTAATTTTGACAGTTCAACTGAGCACATACCACCACAGTTCAAACGTCCAACTTTCTCAATCCATATACGAAATTTCTTTTGCGGTGTGTGTGTTCAATTGATCGGCCATCTTGGAATGTATGAACAAAAAGCAGAAAAATCGAAACATTGACAGAAAAAATCGCGTCAAAAAGAAAAGCGACTAATATCCGAATTAATTATTTTTTTTTTCTTCGACAATTTATTATTGAATGCGATAATTTTCTGCAAATCGCGATCCCAAATCGAACGGAAAACCAGCAAAATACCCAATAGAATCTACCAACAAAAAAAAAACGGAAAAAGAAAAATCCATCAAACAAACAAAAGTTCAGTTCAGTGTATGTGCATATTTCCATTCTCAATTGGAAATTGAATATTGGGAAAATTGAAAGAAAAAAACCAAAAGTTTCTCTCAATCAAAAGAAAAACATTAAAATACCGTAGAAATTTGTATAACTCTGTCCGAATTTTGCCCGTGAAATAGAGAAATCAAAAAAAAAAAAAGAAATAGAAAAAAAAAACTTCACTTTCGCCCCTCGAGAAAAAGAGAATCCATCATCCAATTGGTGGTGCGGTTGCAGTATCCGCAGCAGCAATAGAACCAGAAGAAGGATCGCGTGAACCAGCGGAACGCCGAAACGAAAACGGACGGACAACAAAGTTCCAACAAAAATTTCTGCTTTGCCAAACCAAAGGAGCACTAGCAGTAAAACGACGACGTCGTCGTCGGAATCAGACGACAACCGCGACGACGAGCTCTGCCAGTGCTGCAATCTAAGAAGAAGAAATTTGCAATTAAATTTCTGTCGGTTTTTCTAGACTATGTCTGAATACTTGTACAATCAATTTACATAGCGCCATGGCTGCGACGAGAAAGTTGCAAGGTGAGAAGGAAACGAATGAACGTACAATAAAAAAAAAAAAAGACCCAAAACCGAAAATTAATACCCAATTACAGAGCAAACATTCATGAGCGCACTTTGGAGGGAGGCTTCTGTGTGCAGAAAAACTGACCAAAATGTGTGCCTGCTGAATTAATTTCGGTTTTGTGGGCTTTTTTTTTGTATTTTTGATATAAAATTGATGAAATTCTTTAGCGGGAGGGAGGACGAGAAAGATAGAGTGAGAAAGCAGCTGTGTGCCGAGAGGAGGACAATCTTGCACTCCACTTTGATTCGGTTTTTTTTTTTTCTCCTTTTTTGCTGTAGGAGGGTGGCTTCCTCCCTCGATTTTTGTGTGTACTCGTATATCTATTTATTGTACGGTGTCGGTGTGATTGCGAAATGAGGAGCAGCAGGCAGGCGAGTGGATTGGGGTGGTGTTTATGTCAAACAGGCGCTGTCGGGTAGAGAAGTACACAAAGTCCATTTGTTAGGGGGGTTTCTCCTCCTAACGATGATCATAACGAAGCGGCAAAGGAGGGTGTTCCTTTACACTTGCGAGTTGCGGATCTCGCAATGGAGTGTAAACAAGTGCGCGTTTTCAGTGTGACGCGGTTGTTTTTTTTATATTTATTTCCTAGATCACGTCCAGAGATTGTGTTACTTAGTCGCCAGCCCACGTAGAGTGAGTTGCATAGATGGCTCTAGATTTTTGATGTGCTTGCAGAAAATGACTTAAGTGATATGTTGAAGCGGGCAAATTGTTGACCTCTCTCTTATGTTTTGTAGCGGTTTTCGTTTTCTTTCGACGTCAATCGTCAACGAATGATCTTTGTCTTTTGAACGAGCTATTCAGAAGCGAGAACGCACGATTACACAAGTCTTTTCTTATTTATCGTTGAAAATTATGCGTTAGAGCGCGGAATGATTGATTGTATTCGTGGATGCTCATTAACCGGTCGCTTGTGTTTCATTTTCTTGGCCACATGTTACACTTTCTGGGGTGTCCCACAATGACTTATGTATCCTTTTCCTTCAAAATATCTTTTTGAATCAATTTGCAGTCGACCTTCAGTTCAAAATCCGCTCATCTCAAACTCAACACTAAACCATTCGTAGGAATTTCAGCCTCATGCTCAACAATTGAGCCGGCAAAGCACCTTAAAATGGAAGATGGTCTTCTTCTGATCGTCTAAAACCTTGCAAAACACCCCCATTACCCGCAAGTAACCTTTCTCACTCTATCACAACGAACTGTTGCTCAAAGAAAACCCTCATAAAGTGTCGGCATTGAACCAACTAACTTTAATTATTCTTTTTCCACAGGAGAGATAGATAGGTGTCTGAAAAAAGTCGCAGAAGGAGTAGAAACATTTGAAGATATTTGGAAAAAAGTTCACAATGCAACCAACAGTAATCAGAAGGTAACACATCAAGCATTTGCCCTTAAACGATTTCTTAGCAATCTTAATTGCATAATCCTGTTAACCCCTTTTGCAGGAGAAATATGAAGCAGACCTTAAAAAGGAAATCAAAAAGCTGCAGCGGCTTCGCGATCAGATTAAATCATGGATTGCGTCCGCTGAGATTAAGGATAAAAGCGCCCTCCTAGAGAATCGGCGGCTCATAGAAACAGTAAGTTTTTTTCCACTGCAGCACATTTTTTTGTGGTTATTTTGAAATAAATGTTTTCCCCCCCTACTCATTTGCAGCAAATGGAAAGGTTTAAAATCGTAGAACGAGAGACAAAAACCAAAGCCTATTCAAAAGAAGGCCTTGGGGCGGCACAAAAAATGGATCCAGCTCAGCGTATCAAAGATGAAGCACGCAATTGGCTAACCAATTCGATTAGTTCACTGCAAATACAAATCGATCAATACGAAAGTGAAATCGAATCGTTATTAGCGGGCAAAAAGAAACGCCTCGATCGAGACAAACAAGATCGAATGGATGAGCTGCGATCCAAATTGGATCGACATAAATTCCATGTGACTAAACTGGAAACCCTACTGCGATTGCTTGATAACGATGGTGTCGAGGCCGAGCAGGTAAATATAAATGACATTGTAAGTAGGCACAGACCAATATTGTTTTTTTTTTTTTTTTTTTTTTGTTCTCTCCCTGTGTGTGTGTTTGTAATGTGCATACTATGCGTTAAAAACGAGCTAAAGCCATACGAAAACTAAGAAGAACAGCGAACTAGTATTAAAGCGCTTCCGTTGATGCTTTGCAGTGCTTTGTACACGCTCGGGACACGCTTCATCGTTTATTATTTATTATTTTTCATATATATGGCGCTGTCAAACAGGATTCTTGTTTTATTTTTAAACATTTTATCAGTTTTTTTTATGATTATTCTTTAAAAGACTCCTGGTTAGGCTTTTTGTTCGAGCGTTGGGCTTTCTGCATAACTAAATTCGATGGCCCATAGTCACTGGGCTTGGTTAGGATGCGGCAGTTATATTTCGCGCGTCATGCTCATGCTCAAATTTAACTTTCTGGACAGGCTTTGCTTTCCTCCAATCCTTTCATGGCTCTTGACTGGTTTCTTTTGATATTCCTCAATTTTCTTCTACCGCCGTCAACGGATTTTCTTAGGCTTGTCTTGATTTAGGGGCTGTACAATCGCTTCTATAAGTGACTGGCACATTCATTTTATAAGATGCAAGTTTT
This sequence comes from Cheilosia pagana, assembly GCA_936431705.1. Classification (NCBI taxonomy): domain Eukaryota; kingdom Metazoa; phylum Arthropoda; class Insecta; order Diptera; family Syrphidae; genus Cheilosia; species Cheilosia pagana. The sequence continues at coordinate 7,488,591 of OW386169.1, forward strand.
CCCCAATAACAGCACAAAAGCAACATTTTACCGCCACATTGACAATGACTGCTCTCCAAGGCTTGAATGATGTTTTTATATACACAGATTCACTGAGCTTGATTGCCACCATACAGAACAAGCAGTTCGACTTTGGTATGGTAACATCTACAGCCGCTGGCGCTCTGTCGCTGACCGTCGATATTTTTGTTATATAATGCTCTTTCAACTGTGCACGAACTGCACAATAAGCAGCTGCTCACTGCATCGCTGCAACCACACTAATTCCAGAGTTATGCCCATTTTTTAACCCTCTATGATGCGTATGAAAATATGTTTCCAAGTCTGTCAAAAGTACGCTCTACAATTCCGCACCTTTTGATTGTAAAAAGAGCTTTGGAACGATCGAAAAAATACTCCCTGCTCGTCTCGGCCGCTTTACTTACTAATGTTGGTTAGTTTTTCACTAAAACGCCATTGCGATCTCTTTCCCCGATTACCATGAGTCCATTATAACTCTTTGGAACCGTATATTTCTCAGTTTAAAACTCTGTTGAGTCCACAGCATCGCGTGTTTAGCTTTTTGCGAATGCATGCACTTTTGTTGTTTGATCTATTCACAAAAATCTTCCCATCTTGAAACGTTGCTGACATTCAAAGCCACAGCTGAAGGTTTCTACTATGGATCGTTGCCCAAATGAAAGATTGTTTCTCTGTCGAAATCACATTCTATTCAACGTCGAAGTTTCCAACAACATAAAAACTATTTATGCCTTAAAAGTAATGACAGCGAGCAGGGACTACTAAATGACCAAAGCCGAACTGGAGTTGCATATCCCAAACATGAACGCGTTCTCTTTATGCTTTTAAATCAATGGAAAAAAGGCAGTGAACGATGGAACTTCTCATTCTAATACTACGTTCAAGTAACCCAAACATGAGGCAGCCAATAGGCACCCGTATCCATGCGCATCCTAGCGCAAACGATGACCACGATTCTTCCTTTAACTAGAACTTCTAAGCATGCTTGTTTTATAACCCCAACATCAATATTTTTCGGTTTTCTTATCATTGGTCTTACTTATTCGCCTTTCTGTTTGTAAGTGCCATTATTTTTTAAACTTTGTTTATTTTTCTTTAAAAAATGCGGCTAAATTTTAATCAGCTAATCGCATAACAACTTCTCTTGTTGCTGCTTTAATATCTCTGTCCCAAATCCAAATTAGTCTTGTTGTATATCTTCACTTACGTCTTGTGGTATACCTCTTCTTACGTCTTGTTGTATACCTTTTTTTACGTCTGCAAATCACTACTGTGGTCTGGATGTGTGATTGCCAGAGGGCATCAGGGAAATCGTCTCTATATACATGTTCAATGGGGTAACCTGTGTGTTGATACAAAACCAATGAGCAGGTCTTACATTTTGCTCATCAACTTTTTAAATGTTCTTCCATAGACGGAAAATTGGTATACCCCTTCAAAAATTAGATTTCCCAAGGTTTCGGCTCTTTTTTGATGGCCAATTCAAGAATCCGCTTGAAAACTTTGCGTGAAAGAACTGCTTTGTATGTGTAGCTTCGTTTTGAATTGAATCTTAAGCTTTTTTTTACCCGAATTTCAATCGAAAATTTGAATTATGCCCAATAGAGTCGTTGTAAATTTTTTACTTGGTTTTGAAACGAATCTTAAGCTTCCTTTGTCCGACCTTCAATCGGAGATTTGAATTATGCCCAATAGAGTCGTTGTACATCTTTTCGGTAGTTGATTACTCACGAGGGACTCTTTTTTTACTGAGATCGTGATCTGGATTAGAGGAATGATAACCCTCTCATGCAAGGTCTCTCTATTGCACCAAGTGAACTAATCAATCGCACTTCATTTACCTTGAGAAGATGTATTTGATGTAAAACCTTCCTGGATGATTCGAACTGCTTTGGATATTGTTACTCCCCCTAGGTAACGCATTTTCATCTCAACTTCTGGTAACTTGGCCTCATTCGGAACTCTATCCAAGCAATGAACGAAGAACTAACGTGTGGAGCCTTCCTATCGACTTTGTGCATATTTTTCGGTCAAAAAAGACTATTTTGTTCGCCATTTAATCAACCCATACGCTTATGTGGTAAAATCGCCTTTGCTATTAATATTTGATCCCAGATATGTCAACTTTTCGCACTTTTACATTCAAAACATGTGTCCTTATGGCGAGCATCTCTTTATTCGTTCGCTTTTAATGGGCTCCAGACTCGTGAAGAGTCTGCTTCCTTTGCTAAATGATGATGTGTTGTTGCAACCACTCTCTTTATATACAGTCGTGTATTAGCCCGCCTTTGATGACACTCAGCCGGTTAGAGGGTTGTCCTTGGTCAATTCTACTGTACTTCTTGTGTTGCTTGCATCTTCCTTGACAGATCAGCAGTGCGTGAGCTTCTCCGATGCCCATTGATCAGAGCTCAGTCTTTAAAATATTTGCCAGTAGTGGTCCACCTTTTCCCCCGACGAAACGCAACTCAATTTCGAGCTTTATCTTCTTCCCAGACAATGGAAACATTCTGTTATATATTCAATCTGTTGCTGCCCAGCATCCTTCCCATTTCGCTCGTTATTCTTCAACTAATACTTAACCACGTCGCCTTCTTCCAATCACACGCGATATACAGAAATTTATGTCCTCCAATCAGTTGTAGCATAGCTCCCCAAATCTGTGTCGTTTTTTATTACCCTCATATCTTCCCACTATCTGTCCATTCCATTTCCATTTTGTATTTCACAATCATTCACTGACTTCAAGTCAAAACAAAACAAAAAAAACGTTTTTTTTTTTTTTAGTTATCCGATAATGTGTCTAAAATCTTCTCCAATCCCTCTCTGATTTAGTGTATGTCCTTCCAGGTGAACAAAATCAAGGACGATGTCGAGTACTACATTGAATCCTCGCAGGAACCCGATTTCGAAGAGAACGAGTTCATCTACGACGACATTATTGGCTTGGACGAAGTGGAACTTTCAGGCACCGGTAAGACGTTCATGTGTTACATGATCTTGTTGTTTGTACATCCACTTGTTGGATGCTGTATGTCTTGTTCTTTGCACAAAATAATAATTTACATTGTATGTGTGTATTTAACAAAACAAAACCGAAATCAATGACAATCTATAACAAATGCTGTTTCACTTGGTATTCCATTATCATCAGCGACAACAGAAAGTAATAACAGTAATGAAACGGGCGGCTCGCCAAGCAGTATAGCGTCGGGTGGCAGTCCTGTTCAATCGCCCCCACCATCCTCCCAACAGCTGAACAACTGCAGCGGCAGTACCGGCAACACAACAACCAGCAGCAGTAGCACTACGAACAATGCAAATAATTTGAACTACAGTAGTGATTCGACGTCGGTTGATATAACGGCAGCAGCAGCAGCAGCGGCGGCAGCGGGCGTAGCGTCCGCGGATAAGCGCAATAAAAACGACACCAATGCCAGTAGTAAAGTGAAGGTGAGTGTTATTATTTTATAACAACAAAACAAAACACAAAAACTTGATCCGTGTCCGATTGTCTTTGACAGCAACCCGTGAAACCTACAGCGGTGCGAGCCAATAACAATAACAACACCAGTGGCAAAGCATCGGCCGGCGCGGGAGCGGGAGATTCGAATCTAAATACAAGTGCAACATCGAACAACCTAAATAACTCAACGGCGGCGCAATTATTGCAACAGCAGCAGCAGCCAAATAAAAACCTAATTAGTTCAACGCCTAGTAAAAATCAACAACCGACGAGTCATACGTCAGGCTTGGCGAATAGCTTGCAATCAAATGTGACGCCGTCAGTGGTGAACTCCGCGCAACAGCAGCAACAGCATTCGGCGTCTGTGACGCTTCAACAACAACATTCTAATGCATCAAGTTTGAATTCGGCAACGAGTATTCAGGCCCAATCTGTGATTCAAGCAACACCACCAATTGCATTTGCGGCTGTCGCTAAGAATAATACATGTGAGTTGCAAATAACCACACCTCCTCCAAGCAAACATTTGATTTCGATTTCTTTTAGCACACCTTGAAAATGGCCCAGTGCATCCTGCAACATCGTACACAATGGCAGCACCAACGGTCGCCTCTATTGTTGGTTCAAATGCACAGCAACAACCGCAACATACAAATCTTCAAACGAATTCCTCACATCAGACAAGTGGTAAGTTGAAAAAAATTGTCTGCCACTAGTAGTTTGATTACCCTGTCTTTTTTTTTTGGGTAGATTCCTCAACAACGCATAACAACACTTCCAATAACACCAGCATAGGAAACACGAGCATAAGTGCGGTGACATCGGTCGATTCGGGAGCGCCCCTAGTAATAAATGCGCCCAGCAACAACAGCAGCAGCAGTCTGGCAAATTGCATTTCGCCCAACGGCATTGCGAATGTATCAGCCGGACTAACGAACAACACGAGCCGCGGCTCACCCGGTCTGCTATCGCCGAAACACATGAACGGCCCGCTAAATCACAACAACAGTAGCAAGGGATTAAATGTATCCGTGTCCGGTGCACCCAACAGTACGGACACCATGTCCACACTGAAAACAATGGCCCAAGAAGCGATCAATCGATCCGGGTCCGAATCGAATATGGTGACGCAAGGTCCCAATGTGGATACCAGGCCGCAACAGCAGCAGCAGCAGCAACAAGGATTACTGCAACAACAGCAGCAACAGTCTCAGCATTTCTCACCAGCCGTAACAGATTCAACTGCCAATAATAGTGCCACGAATGGTCCAACATCCGGCCAGGGTACCGTCAATCTGTCCAGCGGAATTGTAGGACAAAATGCCGGCAGTGTAATCGGTGCGAAACCGACAAATGAAGCCCACATCCCACCGCTGTTGGGTGTGGCACCGCTCGGTCCGTCACCACTTCACAAGGATCATCAACTGCAATTCCAAATGATGGAAGCCGCCTACTATCACCTACCAATGCCAGCCGATTCGGAGAAGCTGACCATGTACATTCATCGGAATCCAGTGACGACGCCCGCTCACTACCCGCAGGTAAGTTGCTATCATCATAATCTACCATCCTCGCACATTTGCCTCCTGGACGACCGAAGTTTAATATTTTTGTTCCATTTCTTTGCTCTCCACTTGGAGCAGTCTCAGCTTCCCCATTACGATACAGTGGAGTTTTTCCAGCGTTTATCAACCGAAACACTCTTCTTTGTGTTCTACTACATGGAGGGATCCAAGGCGCAGTATCTGGCCGCGAAAGCATTGAAAAAGCAAAGTTGGCGTTTCCATACGAAATACATGATGTGGTTCCAACGACACGAGGAGCCAAAAATTATTAACGATGACTACGAACAGGTAAGTTGAACCACAAACCCTTTCGCTCACAACCGACGCTGCCTTTCCGTAGATAATTTAAGCCATTTGTTGAGCTAGAATTGTCCTTTAAAAGCAATCTCATCAAGAAACCTTTTTTAAACTCAGTTTTAAGCGTTTTTCCACTCTGATGAAACCTCTCTCTCTCTTTCCAGGGTACGTACATCTACTTCGACTATGAGAAATGGAGCCAACGCAAAAAGGAAGGATTCACATTTGAATACAAGTACTTAGAAGACAAGGAGCTGAATTGATGGATTCATGTAAAAATAAAAATAAACCAGAAAACAAATTTTAAAAAAAGAAAGAAACAAAAAACAAATAAAAAAAAAAAACTATTCTATTAAAAAAAAGATGAAATATTTGAAAAAAAAAATTACACTTATGTTTTAGTTTTTACTCATACTTTTAATATCTTTTTTTATTACTTTGTTATACATACTTTCTCTTGCATTCGCGATCATTGAATATATTTTCATTTACAAACCAGACGTGGCGGAAGAGAAGCGATCATACTGTGTATAGAAAAGAAAAAAAAATTAAAAAGTGAACCAGAAAACACTCACATTAAAAACCACGTAAAGAAAACTAAAAAAAAAAAATATCTAGATTAATAAGCAAAACAAAAAAATATAAAACATATTATGCCTAATTTATGTTTTCTCATTTGCCGTTCGTCTCTCCACCCGCAAGCCGTTTTGTGAAATACCAAACATCAGCACCTGTCCATAGTTTTTTTGTTTTTTTTTTGGTTTACTTTGTTGTTATTGATGGTCATCAACTAAATTGTTCATGCAATCGACAACTGTTGGTGGTGCAATTTACCCATCAACCCGGTGATAGACCTTATTTGCCTCTTGGTTAAAAAAATCTCTTTGAAGCGTGTGTTGCATAGGTTTACAATTTTGATTATGCAACACCGAACACACCCGCGGACTTGCGACAAAATCACTTACACTTCTATTTATTTGCACTCAAATATATATATATATATATTTACATATATTTCTTAAGCAAATAATAAGGAAGCCCCGTAAACAAGTCAAATAATTTTTCAGAACAAAATATATATATAAATAAATTATTAAAACAAAAAGAAAATTTTGCCAGAGAGTAGTTTTTGCATTTTTTGCGCATGAAATGAAAATCGTTTACCTAAATATATATATGCAAACAAAAAAATATTAATAAACAACAAAAAAAAAAACAAACTTATATTTGTAGTGAAAATAAAATAAAAAATTTTAAAAATCGTAGTGAAATTTTTTTTGACAACAAAAAAAACAACAATTATATACCCTTATATAAAACAGAGCAGACACACACACACATACACACTTATTCGAATAATGAAAAAGTAAAAAGAGAAAAACAAAAAATCAACAAAACCTTTAAATAAAAAAGAAATGTATTAATAAAAAAAAAGTTACATAACAAATCAATGTAAATTATTAAAAAAGAAGAAAACATGAAAAAATATTAATAACCTAAGAAAAATATGAAAAAAAATGAAAAAAAAAAACATTTTTAAAATTACTATTAAAAGAATATACAAGAAAAAAAAAATGATTTATGAAAAAAAAGAGTTGTCGGTGTTCTTTCATATGGTGTACGCAGATTTCCTTCCCAAAGTTGTCAAGTGGGGAACTAACCCAGGAGATGGGTGAGAGGACGTTCAAGTATCTAGTTTTGGAGCTACACATATCTGACAGTTGGATGACTTCATGTGTTTTAAGAGCCCAGCACATAGATTCTGTTGCTTCCGGCGGATCCGACAATATTGACGTATTAAAAAAAAGCTGATGAGCTGGCAAGAAAAGGGTCTTCCCTTGAACTATATACAACAGGCCGACACTACAGTAATGATTCCCGTTGTAATCTCAGACAGACTATTGGAAACAAAATACTAATAGCGACAAATGAAAGATGGAGCAAGCTCTACTCCTGTGACATAACCAGGGAAATGTGGCCAATCTACAACAAACAGAAAACTGAAAAAATCCTACAATTGAACAAGAATTCATTGTCTTGAAATACACTGAAATACCATACCAAGAAAATGGGAGGTGCATGAGGACACGTCACACTTTCTTTGTCACTGCCCAGCGCTCTGCCATATAAGAAATCAAATCCTTGGTAGTTACTTCTCGAAGATTTAGAGGAACTTTCAGACAGGTCCATTAATCACCTACTTAAATTTGTAAATAAAACGGGTTGGTTTACCAATCTGTAGGTTTTTCATAGGTTTCCAGTGTATGGGGGTCATTAACCTCTAGGGCATCACAACGGATCTAAGTGTGGCACGTACAGGTTTCTCCTGTTCTGCCAACCAACTAACCTAACCTAACCTTGACGTATTCGACGGAACGACCAGTCGCCTAGAATCCGTCGCATACGATGACAGGCTATGCAATAGCGCTCTCTCTCTTTCCAGGAAATGTAGTTTTGTTTTCCCTTTTCACTGAACTCAAATTCCGTCGATCCCTTTTTTTATGAAAAGATCAACAACACTGCCTGACAGCCGAGGATCCTCTTAATAGGTCTGTTCCTTTACTTTTGTAGTAACAATGGAAAAGACTGTCAAAATGACAGTGGAGGGGATGAATTCTTTCTCAGAGAGGGAAACTTACGCAAAAGTTAAGGAACGCTTTTGTAGTAATCTGTACAAAACACAAATTCGAATATTTCCACAGAACAAAAAATTTAAATCAGCTGTAATTTTTTAGGCGACCGACAGGTTGTTTCAATTCTTACGCAAAGAAATTTGTTGAGTAAAAACTAGTAAGAGGGGAAATATCTTGCTCTCTCGAAGCCGCTCTCTTTTACGAATTTTTCGAGTTGAGGTTGAGGAACGACAATTGAGTAAAATTCGAAAACATTCGTATTTTTTAAAAGCAAAGGAACAGACCTATTTTCACCAATGAAAATGTTTTCTATCATGCTGCACCAACTGTCATTTATCAACCTAATTTATCCAGAAAGTGTGGGCCATGGGTCACCACTATCCTTCCATTAGCTGCTGGGTATTCTTTCAACCTCCCAATCGAATACGGTGCCGCAACGGAATCGGGGGATTCTAAAGGTTGACGTCTATATAGAGAGATAGCCGACAAATCTAGTCAAGCATTTCTTGACTGAGAAGAAGTATACTAGGTTGTCAGTTTATGTATGTGGCTTACGTAGGAAAAGTGGTGTTACCGACGAATCTGGTTTTTGCGTTTAGGGTACATCTAGTCCAGACCAATATATAATTGACTAAAGGTAACTAGGCTTAGGTATATCAGATGAATAAGGCAAAAGCAGATTTTATTCAACGCTATTCTTATATCTTATGTACCGATTCTTTTATCTAGCATCCCTTCTCAGATTTTACCTACCTCCTATATAAAATAAGAAAATGCTACCAAACTTTTGAATGAAAAAGTTCCATGCGACCCAGTCCTGCATATATTATTATTTAAAACGGCATTCAAACTACCGCATTGCAACTTTCTGTTGGTTTAAACTCAAATTGACACAACCGTGAGCAAGCTCTCGTAATTATGCCGGTTTTACACGCAAAACAAGAACAATTCTGTCACCTCGTATTGCCCGTTTACGGATGAGACGCATCGGAATCTGGTCTTCCCTCTCTATTCACGAACGCAGCAACAATTTTAACTGGGTTGATTAAAGACATTCACCGCGTTATTGAGGCGAAAATACTATTTATTTGGGAACAGCAAAGGTCCTCAGATTTCTGCGCATAACGATTAAGAAGAATCTCCTGAGCATCTGTCGTGGTAGTAAGGTATCGAACAGGTAGGTATAGGTCTGCGTTAACGTCAAGTCAAGTACCTACGTTAAGTAATTCAAAACTATGAACAATATTTTATCTGTCTAACATAATCAATCGATGACCCTAAAAAATGTCCCTCAAATTTATTAAATGCAAACGCAATCATTAATAATTAAAAAAAAATAGATCAATCAATCAATCGGCGTTAACTTCTTCGTGAGTTCAGTATCCGATCAACATTCATTTGTATGTGTTTTATGTCATAATCGATATCGATTGGCAATTTCTATGGCATAAAAAACGTTTTTATTTTTTAATAGGGGGAACTTCTTTGCGTTTTTTGATTTCTCATTGTTTTTCATTGGCCGCGTTCCACTGCGATCTAGATGACATGCTAAACTTCATATAAACAATATTGACATTTTACCAAAGGCAAGTTTGCAAAATTTGTCGCTGGCGCTAGGGCTCTAGCGTTTATTACGTCTATTACGTCTATTACGTTTTATTTAAATTTCTCAGCACATTACATCGCGAGGATCTATTTTTGTATTTATGTCCAAAAATGTTTTTTAAATCGTTGTGCGAGCACATTTCGAATATTATTACGAAGTTTTTACAGTGAATAGATAAAGTTGAAAAGGTAGTGTAGACAAGTGCGTTTCAGTTTGGAATCCAGTCGAGTTTATTTACGTTAATGAAAACTGTCAACTACTGCGAGGGAACACATTACCTACATCGGGTGGATCTAGAGCTAATTTCGAATTAAAACAGTGAATAGAAAAAGGGTTGATAAAAAGTAGTGTAGTGCACATATTCCAATCGAATAGAAACCAAAAACGGCATAGCCCAATTGGTAACAAAACAATGCACCATTTTCAAATGTTCTGGACAAAGATAAGTTATCTCTCGTTCTGGAGTTGAAACTGACATATTCTGCCACAAATTTCCAGAAATATTCTAACTTCAAGTAGCCCAATTTACTTAATTAGAAATAGTTACGTAGCTGAATAGTATTGTTGAACGAACTATTTTTGGTAGTAGTAGATTAACACCACTGCGCCTGGATGCCAAACTAGGTTTGTTCGATGTGGCAAGCACTAGTGCCCACTTTTCCGCCTGTCCAAAACCCTGAAAATTCTGCTACTATATCGAACACAAAATATGCTGCCCTGAAGTTTTATATTGAAAAATGAATGACAGCAAGCAAAATGGCAGCGAATCTCAGCACTGAATTCTTATAAATATATAAATAAATATTTTGGCGCGACAGGTCTATGGGACCCAAGGCCTAGCTTCTCACAACTATTCGTTTTGTGTGGGTTTTCAATTTTTGGGACGAATGGAAGGGATCTACAATTTTACGCCGAGTCCAAACGGCTAATTGACAAGCTCATTCATGACAGTTTTACTCTCGGATGTTTGTCAGACGTTCGCGAGAGGTGGCGCAGCGGAAAAAACCTTAAGATGTAATTTGGCTCTTTCGGGATTCGAACCTGGAACCCCTCGCTTAGTAGCCCAACACACTACCACTAAGCCACTGCGCCGACCAGCACTGAATTCTTGCCCCCACAAAATAACTGGGGTCAGTTCAGGGCACAACTAGGGCGCCATAGAAGTCATGTCGAATGCAGATTCCTACTCAGTACCAGGGCGAGTACAGTGCTATATCGAACACATTAGGGTTAACCCAGTGCGCACTAGGGCCCACTTCGAACAAACCTAAACTGTTTTCGTGGTATGGCAGATCGATTCAAGTGTAGTAGATTCTAGATTGTGTTTTATTGAACTGGGTAACGAGGGCCCAATACTATTTCTTCTCCATATAAAAGATCTCTTAAGATCGGCAATATTTTAGCGTGCTAACAACGCCACAGAGAATAGGAAAAGAGGTGATGCTCTGCATTTTGCCTATTCCTCTTAGCAACTGAGCACATACCTATATCCGTAACAGTTTAAAAATGACCGTAGACAAATCTGGTACCTATTTAACTGGCCAACAGCAATTTGTTTTGTATTCATGACATTTTCAGCTCTATTTTCATGTCATTTCAAAATGACTGCATTTAGCTCACTGGGCAGTGGTAATGTTGGAACTTGGCGCTTGTTTTCCAATCTATTCCTAAACATTTACGGAATTTATATCCGCGCGGTTTACAAGTTGAATACGTGACGCTTTGGAAATCGGATAATGCTGTTCAATTTACATTTCGTAATTTCAATTGGCACTTGGGAGAGTGAACATATCAGAGGCAAGAATTGCTTAAACTTTGCCGCAAGCAAGCGCCATTTGTAAATGATTGTAGATAAAATGTAAGCTAGTCCAACGGAAGGTCAGTTATTACATAGATGAGTCGTATGGCAATAAATCGACCCCGGTTGGGTTATAATACACAAACCAACATGTAAAAAATCCACACACGTCTGTGTATACCTAGTTGACTTATCTGCCTCAACGTTGTGAACACTTATAACCTCTCAACAAGGGCGTAATAAAAACCTCAGATAACACAACAAAAAAGCAATCTTCGGAACAATAAAGTATATTTTCATTTATGTTTCTAATTGCTTGTAAAATGTATTAGTTTATATTTTGCTCTTGTATCTCTAACCATAATAATTTATTATATTACAACGGGATATATGCATTTAGTCAAATAGAAAATGTAACTTAACTCAAAACTAAACCAAAACTCACTATAAACTTAATCACATACGAAACGTATAAATAAATAAAAACGTGTCGCTTAAACCTGCAGGAGAACGTCCACAACGTTTCAAGTTTACTCTCCCCAGTCGTCGATGTCGTCATCTCCCCAACCCGCCTCAGTGGTGGTCTGCTCGGCGTCGGGTGTCTTGAATTCAAATCGACTGGTATCGACTTTAACGTCATCGGCGATGCTGGGTTTGCTGGACGACGACTGAGCTGGTTCGTCACTGCTTGTGCTTGTGAGAAGCGTTTCCGGAATGATAACTGTTGTACTCTTTTGAATGACCGGCTCCATGTCCTTGAAGAAGTCGAATTCCTCTATACCCGCGCTGCCAGGCTGCTTTTGGACTTTGATGTCCAACTCGCTGATGTCGTCAATGATCTTTGGCGTGGTTACCATCGAGTTGGAGGAGGAAGTCTTGAAGGAGTCGGTCAGCGATATTCGTGGCGATTGTGCCACCGTCGCAGAAGGGGGCTGCTCTTCGACGACTGGCTGGAGGGATGCAACTGCCGGTGCGGCGGTGTCTCTGTCTTCGTTCTCCCAATCGCTCCACGCGTCTTCGTCGATTTCCCCATCGGTGCCGTTGTGAACGTCTTCGCCGCCGTCAGGGCTCAGCCGTTGAGGCATCACGACGCCATTGACTTCCCCCAGAGAGTTGTAGCTTCCACTAACATCCACATTGTCCGGCAAGGGGCTACCCGATACCATGTACTCGGCGCCTCCCATCACGGGCGTGATAGATCGCGGTTCTACCCAATGACTAGTACTGTCTGGCAGCGCTTGTGGTCTTCCATCGGCGAACAGTCTCGCCCGGTGGCCCCCGATCACAATCTCGGACCCAAGAACCGGCACCAGGTCAGCTAGGCAGCGCAGAGTTTTCGCTACGAGTATGTCGTTGGTGTCCTTGATGCCCTGCAACAGATGCGGGAGAATCTGCTCCTGCAATTCGTCCTTTTTTAGTAGTTTCACATACTCGGCGAAGTATTCCAGCAGTATGAGTCGAATCTGAGCATCGCGGACGCTAAAAATCTGCTTAATCCTGGGAACGATGTACTTAATGTATGTGGCGTTGTTGAATAAGGCAGCGGAAAGGTCCGATTTAGTCTTGAGCACGTATGGCGTCACGCACAATTGTGCAGTCGTGTCGAGAAGAACCATCCGCGAGAGCAAGAGACTACCAATCTGCGAGCCAACGACAGCCTCGTCAAAGTACCGCAGGCGGTCGATAAGTCCCGTGAAGAAATCCTGCTTCTCCTGTGGATTCTTCAGAGGCAGCTCCATGAGAAAGGAATGAATCAACACGAATTCGTGATTAAAATACGGATGCAAGAGGACAGCGGAAAGTTTGGGACGCATCGCCACGTTCTGATGTCGCAAATGTGTGGCACAGTATTCCCGGAAATCGGCCACATAAGGCGTATCAGGTGTTGAGCTCTGCTTGAGAATGTCCTCGCACAGTATTGCGTAGGCATACTGTTCTATACACTCGCCAGAGGTCTTTGATTCATTCTCATCGACGGCACCTTTATAACGATAGGCGTTGGCCAGGTCCAGGAGTGTTGGTGTCACCTCTTTCGCCTTCCAAACATATTCAAATCCCCCCAACCGCCAAGATCCCTCGGAATTGATATAGATCGATGGAATGGCGATGTTTAAATGCCGTGCCTGAGCCTGTTCAACCAGAAATATCAAACTGCACAGGACATTTCGCAGCCCCAGGCATATTTGTATATCTGTCAGGGTTGTCAAAACCATGGACAGTGGTCGGACGCATTCCGTAGCTAGATGTTTGTGTGATCCCTGCTCCCACGAAGTTATGTACTTCAAAATGTACGGGTGGCGATAGATCATTAGATTCTATGGAGGGAGACTTGAATCAATACACTGTTAAAGGGGATATCACATGATTTCTAACCTTCACCGCTCGCTCCATGGGTCCCTGCGCAATCCATACTTGTCCATTTACCACTGGTTCCCCTTGGAATATAGATAGCATACTCAAAGAATCATCATTTGGCACTTCGGCATTGAATAGAGTCCAGAAATCGTTTGCCTCAACTGCGTTTTTATCGATAACTAAGCCTTTTAGTTTACTCGTATCATTGCCCATTGTGAGTGTTGATTTGAGTCCAGTTACAAATATATATTTCTTGTTTCAAAACATTGGAATTTTGTGAAAATTTACCAAATTTTCATGAGATAAGAGCAACACAAAAAAAAAACAGAGTAGACGATGGCAGTTGTGACAGCCAAGAAATCGGATATGTGTCAAATGAAACGAGTATTGCGATTCGAGAGTCGAGTGGGTATGTACAAATTTTATTCGGGCTGACGATAAACTCATCAATTTAGTGATGGATGTTTGTTTTATATTAGTGTGACAGGAAAAAAAAGTGTTTGTCAAATGGAATATATTTGAAAACCCGATAAATGTAGAGTTTAAGTGAAAATCAGAAGATCTATTTTAAGTTTCGACTGCAGAAATGAACACATCCAATGGCCAAGTAAATCCACTCTCCGAACATGTCCCAGTTCAACACGAAGTTAGCCCCATTTCAAATATTTTAATCTGTCGACCAAAACGACTCTCGCGCATATGTTTCCGCTCCAACATTGACCATCTCTTTCTTTTCTTTTTTCACCTACGTGCGGAACATCGCGTTAATTTACGGCGGTGTTTTGAATTTTTTAAATAAGTGAAAAATGGTGAGTGAAATTCACAAAATTAATGCAAAACTTGCAAAATAACCATCAAGTGAATATAGCAATAAGTTTTGTTGAAAAAAATATTCACTGATGGCGGTGAAATTTTGTGATTGACATTGTGTGCAATAAGCAATCAACGCTCAGTGCTAATTTCGAAGAATTTTTTTTGTTTCCCAGGGTTTCGTTAAAGTCGTGAAGAACAAACAATACTTCAAGCGTTACCAAGTTAAGTTCCGCAGGCGTCGCGAGGGCAAGACTGACTACTATGCCAGGAAACGCTTGATCTTCCAAGATAAAAACAAATACAACACCCCCAAGTACCGCTTGATTGTTCGTCTGAGCAACAAGGATATCACTGTCCAGATTGCTTACGCCAGGATTGAGGGTGATCGTGTTGTTTGCGCTGCCTATTCACATGAATTGCCAAACTATGGAGTTAAGGTGAGTGCGGAGTGGAGTTTCCTCAGTCGTGTGCAGAGTGTGAATTTGCTTCTGTCTCTTTTTCCAGGTTGGTTTGACCAACTACGCTGCGGCCTACTGCACTGGTTTGTTGGTGGCTCGTCGCATTCTTAACAAATTGGGCTTGGAGTCATTGTATGGCGGTTGCACTGAAGTCACCGGCGAGGAGTACAATGTTGAACCAGTCGATGATGGACCAGGTGCATTCCGTTGCTACTTGGACGTCGGTCTTAGCCGCACAACCACTGGAGCTCGTGTATTCGGAGCCATGAAGGGTGCCGTCGACGGTGGTCTAAACATTCCTCACTCCGTCAAGCGTTTCCCTGGTTACTCCGCTGAAACTAAGAGCTTCAACGCCGACGTTCACCGCGCTCACATTTTCGGTCAACACGTTGCCGATTACATGCGCACCCTGGAGGAGGAGGATGAGGAGGGCTTCAAGCGCCAGTTCAGCAGATACATCAACTTGGGTATCCGCGCTGACGATGTAAGTTTGAATTTTTTATTTCCCATTTGCGCGACGTCCATTATAAAATTACCGCCATGCTCTTGACCCTGAGACTGGCTGTGCCACAAGTGGACCACATTAAAATGGCCTATATGTTCGATGTTTGGAGGCGTCAATCCATCAAACTTCCTGTTTCTGCGTCAGATAAATGACTTCTTTTTTTTTTATATAAGTTGATAACTACTGCCGATTCTTATGCTAATTTGTGTTTCCTTCTCCATTTGCAGCTTGAAGAAATCTACAAGAAGGCCCACTCTGCCATCCGCACCGACCCCACCCACAAGAAGGTCGAGAAGAAGGGCATCGTCAAGAAGAGGTGGACCGAAAAGAAACTCACCAACGAGCAACGTAAGGCCAAGATCGCCCAGCACAAGGCAGCCTACATTGCTAAGCTCCAGTCCGAAACTGAAGCTTGAGATGGTCGCTCTAGAATTTTTACAGTTTTATTCTGACTCTGAATACAAGAACATACTAAAGAATAAAAGCAGAATGCAAATTCGCGAAATTTGACAGAATATCTCTTTCGTAATTCGTGTGTGTGTGTGTTTGAGTTTATTGCTATCGGAATAGGACAGTCTAGGATACATTTAATTAGGTTTAAATAAATTTTACGTTAATATGCACATATGTCAGTACTTTTGAAATCGAACGCGCGTCGGGTTTCCGTTTTAAAGGGCGAGTACGTGTCACAGCAGCGACGCAAATGTTGACACGTTCAAGTTGATTGAAATGGTAAACTTGTCATCTCTAGTCTCTGTTTTAGTTTGTTTTAAGTTGCTTTTCATTTCTCTACGTAGGCAACGAAGCAGCTTCCAATATACAACAGCGAATTGTCTGCAAAAATTACAAGAAACGTCTGAACTAGCAGACGTTTAGCTGGGGCCTTAGCACGTGACTTGATACAATCGAGTTCAGTCGATACAATCGAGCTCTGGCAACACCTAATTTGTTTCAATCGAGGATAATCGGTTAAAGACAATCGATTGAAACAAATTAGGTGCTGCCAGAGCTCGATTGTATCGACTGAACTCGATTGTATCAAGTTACGTGCTGACACCCCTGAAAAATAAAGAAAGCAACAGTCGTCTGCAGTTTGTTACATCTTCCAATTGTCATTCTAAAAAATAAGTTCCTGAAAGGGGGTAAGTTTTCAGCAACAATTGTAGTAGAGTTGGTAACATTTGTAGATTGTGTACTGTTGCAATTTGTTAACCTCGGAAGGGTTCGACTTTCCTCTACGGTGAGGTGTAAGGACTGGTACGTGTTGTTGCTCGAAAATGTGTTGCGCCAGTTTTTGTATTTGTCTTGTTTTGAGGAACAATCAAATTGGAAACCAAATATGAGCTCATTTGAGTCAATTTATCTCTTGAATCATTTTTGCTTTCAATTGGTTGGAGTAGGCCAGGTTTGTGAGTCTGCCCATTAAATATGCGGTTTTACAAGGACAAGGTAAGTAATTTGTGCCAGTTTGTCGTTTTTTGACTCCTTTGCTGAATTTCCTACCAAGTTATGCGAGTCAGTTATACACTCGATCGGAGAATTAATTTTGGACTGGAGGCGACGTTGTATTGGGCTTGCGTCTTTATCGTCATTCTGAATATTTTTTATGCGGGGTACGTATTGATATGAAATTGGGTTTTCCCCATTACCTGTCGTACGTTGTGTTCTTGGACTAGGGTTGTCTCCAGCAGCTGTCGTAATATTTAATATTGGATCGCTTGGAATTTGAATGCCTAAGAGCGCACTGGCCGGACCTATTAGGTAGTTGACAGGTGGTTTTAAGCGGTCACATAGACGGTTAAAGCGTTCACTGCAGACGGTTTGTATTGCTGATTGCTGTTGCCTCTGAAATTGGCACAATTTAGGATCACATCTGTGGAAGCAGTGGTTTGTGGTAAATGTGTTGGACTGCTAAGCGAGGGTCCCCAGTTCGATCCCCGAAAGCATATAAATTACTTGTAAATGTTTTTTTCCACTGTACCAACAAAGTCCCAAAAATTAAAAAAAAAAAAAACGCAAAATGAATTGTTGTGGAAGCTAGGCCTAGAGTCCCATGGACCTTTTGTGCCAACTATTTTATTTTTTTTGGAACAGGCAGACGACGTTTCAATAAGTTGCGCCCGCTGCCTTAGTTAAGTCGACAAAATTGTTGGACACGTTGCTAAATACTGCTATCATCGGTTCATTTTTGTTAGGTGGACGGAAATCTTGGCTTTCATCATACCGATTAATTTTTTTAATTTGGCCTTACAGCGGCTTTACGGATGCTTTCGTCGTTTAACGGTCAGAGTAGCGCATCTCTATTTTCTCGATTGTGCGCCACTACAACGGTTGCGCCTTTTCTAGCAACGATGGCACTATTTCCTGTAACTTGATAATAGGGCTTCTCAATAGACTTAAGGTTTAGGCGATCGTCAGTCCGTCAACCCTCACAGTTCAGCCCCGGGTTGTTGTGGCGCAGTGGTCTTTTATGAATATTTAAGGAACTGTGGTTAGTATAATCATTTTGGGTTTTTCATAACTGGCGCATAAATCAGGCCAAATTTGACCGACTTATGTTGGCTTTGAGGACCGCTGTGGTCAGTGGCTTGTTTGCAAATTCAGCAAAACCCTACAAAAAAAAGTCTAACAGGGTCAAATCTCGGTGGCCAATTCACATTAAGCTCCACGTGAGATGACCACGGCCTTCGGAACGCCCTTGGATCTCTTGTGGATTTTTATCGTCCCAAATTCGACAATATTGTTTGTTGACGTAGCAATCATCCAGAAACTGGCTTTCTGTAAATTGTACCAAGAGCGCGGAACGTTGCCCGAACAGAACACAAATTTTGTTCAAACAATTTTATCTTTTGCACGTGTTGTTGAACGCTATGACCGACCATAAATAAACATATAAATCTATAAATCTGTCAATTTGACAGACGTAGCTTCAACAAATATGGCCGTTATCAACTGCCAAAGTTCGGAAGTCCCCGTTCGAAGACCTACCTCGTACTACCAAATTCGTCCTCCTTGTCTACTCTACGCTTCGTCGAGGTCATCGACAATCTCTGGGAGCGTGAGCGCATATCAGGGTTGGCGTCAAAAGACGTTCACTCACTTTCCGGAAGATTACGATTTTTAGCCTGAGTGACAAATTTAGATCCAAACAAGCGATTTTCCTTGAGGGAAGTTTTGATTTCACGCGACTTGTTCAGGGTCTCCATTTTGCTTGGTAAACCAATCAGTATCCGAGCGCTTTTTGTTGCGCCCGTAAAGGGTTTATTCCGAGGTACCTCTTTTTCATTATCCCGACTGGTCCTGGGGTCGAATCGGAATTTGTTTTTGTTTCACATTTTTAAAATCAACTTAATTCTGTGAACGAACAGCTTGTTCACGGAAGTGGTAATTCGACTCACCTCAGCTCCAAATGTGTAAGAGTAGCTCAAGTAAGTTATCTGCCACGTTGGCCATATTGACGAACATCAGACAGTCAATTCCGACAGAGCATCATGCGTTGCTATTTTCTTCCTCATTAACGCTAGCGCTTATAAGTGTAGCAAGTCAAGTTCGGATGGACAAGAACAGTACCCGTTGGCATGCACTTCAAGCTAAAATAAACGCCCCTGAGACATATGCAACAAGTTTGTGTCAGTATCCAAACTATGCTCAAACTTTACCCTCTTTTATCTCACTCAGGTTTAATGCTGAAAAATCAATTTCTGTAAACCAATATGCACTGTCTTTTATTTATAGTTTTCCAGATGGCATGCGCCTTACAATGCATAAATATACAAATACACATGTGTTTACTAGTTTTCGTATCGGTATTTCAAAAACTATCGTTACATTTAAACTTTACGTTTACCACAACATTCAACACTTACTAGTTCTTATTTGCTAAAACCTACATTGACATATTAGAAAACCTCTTCAATTGTTTATTGCATTTACTTAAGACCTGGCTCAAGACTTATGTAAAAAAAACACGTTAATCCTTCGTTACTGTATGTAAGCGTTTTTGTGACTTTCTCTTTTATACATTCAAGTCACACGTCACGCCAAGTGCCAATTTACAACTGGATTCATTTGTTTACAACTTGTAATTCAACATTTTGTTTCTTATGCACATAATTAACAATTCAGATCAATTGTGTAAATATTTTTTTACAAGTGGTTATTTGGATTTTCTTTTTACAATTTAGGTAACAGGTAGATAATAGTTTTTTTCACTTAACCTATAAATTAAATTATTGGGCATAATTCTTAAAAAGCGATTGCATCGAGTCCTTTTTTATATAATAAATTTGTAATAGAGGGTTTCTAAATGGGGATAAGTCGATCTTGACACACTCTGGCGTCTGTCTAACCTGGTATTCATTATTATTCAGTTTTTGATGACAAATCACCTTGGCAACTTACGCGATTATGTAGCATGTCCAAATGATAAAATATTATTAGTAAAACCAGCGTTTATCAAAGCAAACTTTGCGCCCATTTTGGGCAGACGCGGTGACCATTCAAAGTCGACTCTGTAACGTTTGGTGCGGAAATTCGAGACAAACGTTTCGACAGGCAACATCCGTCGAATGGATTTTGGATTGGATTTTGGGCAGTCGTTCATTCTATTCCATTTTAACATCGACTCGTCCTTATTTAAGAAAAAAAAAACCTTTACAACAACTAAAGTGGGAATGCTCTTTCTGATACGAAACCTAACCTACAAAAAGTATCTTCCTTCATAATTAATTAATAATGTTTTATAATTGGGGACTTTCAAGTATCTAGTTCAGTAATTCGACAGTTGGGTCACTTGATTCGGTCAAACGAACAGGGGTGGAATCGCGTCGTCCATGAACGAGCATTACGTGACGGAATTTGTTGTTGTTTCACATGTTAAATCAACTTAATTCCACGAACGTAATGCTCGTTCGCGGACGACACGATTCGACCCCAGTTTTTCCAGTCCACGTTTATGGGGAAACCGACGAATGTATTCAAGATATTTCTGGCTGAATACTAAGCCAAGTGGACTGGCGTAGGAAGAGTGACATTACTGACCAATCTAGTTCTTAGCTTTCAGGGTACATCATGTCCAGACCAATCTAGTCGACTTAAGATGAAACTAAATTTTTGAATGTACCCTAAAAAGTGACGTAGGCGATGAGACGCGGCAGAACTTGACCGCTTTCCAGTGCAGCCCATTACTTCTAATTTGTTAAAGAGCATATTGTTTGTTCTGCTATTGATTATTGTTTATGTCTACTTTGCATTGTGTTAATTAACTCTTGCAAAGTGCATAAATGTTATCTTAATTTTATCTGTGCTATCATGTCTCATTTTTTAACAACCATTTTCGTTTTTCTTATATTCTTATGTTTCTTAAATGAAAAAAAAAAACTTCTAAAGCGTCTGTAAATAGCGATATTTCTAGTACTAGGCTTTGATTACAAAACTACATATTTACATATGTATATTAACACCTTTGTACATTTAAATACAATTGTATAACTAACAAGCAAATTATACATCCGATAAATGTTATCCCTCTGTCTACCCTAGTAACGATCAACAAAAATTTAAGTACAAAGCTTTCTTCGGAAACGATTTTCAGTACAAAATGTTCTAGAAACAATTTCGGGAATTACTTACAAACAATAGTTCCAATACATATGCATATTTACATCAAAATGGCATAAATGAAATGAATAAGCTTCTCCCTAATTTTTTGAAGGTGACGGTTTTTTTTATTATAATTTTGGTGAAGACAACGACTTAAAGCTAAAAACAACATATACTTAAATGTATTCTGGAGCTAGGACTTGAAGCTAGGATGCTTAAGGGGGTCGATTTTTAGTAAGAGGATTGCTGCGGTAGAAGTCAAAAGCAGTGAGGTTTAAGTTAACCTTTTCGCAGCATGGGAGAGATTGATTCGTTAGGTTTAGAGACATAGGGGCTGCGGTGGGTTGGAAGTTATAAAAGAATGGGGTAATGTAGGCTACGAGGGGGTTAGTGTTAAGGCAGATAGAGTTGTAAAGAGACGTACAATCGATGGAGCCTGATAGTAGTCGATGAATGAAGAGCATTTCTACTGCGTCCCTGAGTTACTCAAGGGTGTTTAGCTTAGTTTGAGACGGTCGCGATAAGGAGCTAAGATTAGCCGATAATTCCAAGAAAGACCACGAACGAGCAAGACGAATTGGACGCTATCGATTCTGAAAACATTTAACTTGTTGGACACTTGAAAAGGCGGTTAACAAAAGTAATGTTTAAAGATCTAGTCACATACGGGTCGCAGAATTCTTTTGACCGTCTTTTAACGAAGGCAGGTTGTGATTTTGCTTTAGTAATTATTATCTCATCAATATGCGGACGGAAATTAAGCGCCCTGCCTCAAGGTCACGAATAGATTGATCAGGAATTATCGCCCCTATCGAGGTATCCGTTTTGAAAATTCGATTTTATACGATTCGGAAGATTTTTGCTTCGAGGTATTCTTTTTCCGACATTTTGTAACGCATATCGGCGAATTTCTTTGAAGTGCGATGAAGTGCATTTTTTTGTTAAATTTTTTACAGCTAGGTTCGGATATCCTCTAACAGAGTATGCGTTGCGGATAATTTTTCGTTCCGAACGGATACCTCAATAGGGTGATAGGTTGGCCGTGGGGAAATAAAATTTGGAGTGAAAACTTGTTCGTCTTATGTGATAAGGTGATAGATTGACATTTGGAGTTTTTAGGAAGCAGTTGAAAAAAATGTTAAGATCTTTTCCAAGGAGACTGCAGTCATGTTGTTAGGGAATAGGTTTGAAAATTGTAGGTATCGTTAGCATAGAGAGAGAGATAGTGCGCTCAATGTTGAATGACCCTTTCAAGGTGGGTTATTGTTACGATAAAGGGAAGGGAACCTAAGTGACTACCTTCAGGAACACCAGGAGTGGCCGAGATAGGAGCCGATAGAACGGAAGCAACACTATAAAAATGGTGTTCCAGCATTCGAAGCCAAGTGCAGACAACTTGAAAAGTATTAATTTATGGGAAATTCTATCGAAAACCTTACTAAAAATCACTTGTATTGTAATAACGTCGATTTCTTTTCCTCTTTCTAAAGCAGAGACTGCAGAGGGCATGAATTCGTTAGTGGTCGTCGATCTACCTTTAAAAAAGTCTTGATCTTTAGGAAGCCTTTCACTGGAAGCTTAGGGCTTCATAAAAAATGCTTTCAAAGAATTTGGGAATGTGTGAAAGCTAAGTTATGGACCGGTGACTTCGCTCTTTGTTCCATTTTTTGTATCGGTTTTATTAAAAGAGGACTTGCATTTGTGCGGACATAATAAAGCTATAGACGAAGGAGATATGAAAGGGGGAGGGAGGGACCACCAACTGCAACTCGTTGCGAACTAATAACTAGCGAATAACATTGTTTGCGGACCTCAATTGAATTGTTTGTGCAATTAAACTCGTTACTTGTCTTTTGGTTCGGCTTCGGGTGTTATTTTCAACTGAGTGCCCCGAATTGTTGATTGTAACCGCAATTGTAATACTAAACTTTTTGTGCATATCTTTTATACTTGAAATTGTTGTCGACTTAGTTATTATGATGATCTGTTGCTTGTTCTCCTCTATTCTCAAACTTGGCCTATCTTTTATTTTCTCTAGGGTCATTTTGCATTGCTGGCACACTTTTTACTTGCTCTATTTTGTTTGTGGGCCTCTGCAAATCTCCTTCGAACCTTTGTTTTTCAAACTCATCAAGTGTGAACTGGAACACAAACCAGTTTCAACGCACTTAGACCTGCGACCAAAGTCCTAAAGTAGTTAAGTGGCTTAGCGCTTAGAAGCTACTTCTTAGTATTTTCATGAGGACAGGGGGCGTAACTCATCGGAAATTCCTTGCCCCAAAAGGGGAAGGTTTATCCCAGAATCTAGAGCAGATTCGTGCCTGTAGCTGGAACAGATAGTTCTATGAAATTTGTCAAAAAGAACAAAACCGTACGGGGTAGTAGAACCCATTTTCAATCATGTCAATCAACTTCTTCGTCGTTGTACATGTACATACAGCGGCTTCCGCCTAGAGAGGATCGACTGATCAAGTACAATTTATTCATCTACCATTTTCAAGCCACCTGCTTACTTAATTTCAACAAGCATGGGCTTTAATCTTAATTGAACTTGAGTTGCATTAACACCAAGTTGCCAGAAGAAGCGTTGTCTATGGCACCTCCTTTGTTGAGGACTTTTCACTTATACCACTTTTTATAAAGAGCAAACTTGCGCACGTACAGCTACACCAATCGTTCCATGGTTTTGACCAGGAGAGTCATTTGCCAATTTTATAGGTAGGGAAAGAGTGGAACCCAAAACACAAATAAATGGGAAAGTCAACTGAACAACCGTACTTGTTCAACAGGAGTGAAGCTATTGTCGCACTCCCACCTCTGAAAAGTTTCATTTTCAAAAGGCGGCTGAACTGGTGCGATACCGTAAAATACTCGTCCTAACTTTGTAGATCCAAGAGGGGAATTACTCGTTATTTTGCATGTATCGAGTAAGTGTTTGCAATTACCATCTCTTTTAACTCAGTGTGCCAATAACCTACAAATTTAAGCAATAAATTGTTATTCTGGATTTAGGCGACGGCATAAATATGCGAAAAATTATTTTCACAGCATGTTTGCAACTGCGGCGAACTGATGCATATCATGCGCTGTAGTTGCCTCTTCATAGTTGTTGAAGGTTATATCAATCGCCTCCGCCGCTTTACTTTAAGCTATTGTTGGTTCAACGGGTAGTTTGAGATTATTAGATCCTTTGGTGTCACAATTGGCCAACTAAGTGTGGCTGCATTTGTGTATAGCCTGCCACTAAAACCTATTGATGGTAGACATGTTTTTTTTGTCTGTGTTCTACATCCAACTTATATTTATATCTGTCGGCAAGCAAGCCCTACGCTACTTTAAATGAATCGGCTCATCAGTTAGGCTGTCTTATTTGTAAACGTCAACTTTAACACTATAAGCACAGGATGCAGAGATTTATTTTATGCACCGACAGAAATTCGTTGCCCGCTTGGGTGTTCGCCTCACTTGTTTGGGTTATTTCGCAGTCTGATTTCGTTGGCAAACATAATCGAAACCACTTTATTAATATGTACATCTCCTCAAGTCCACTTTTGATATGTACACAACTAAGAAAGGTTGGACAAGTTATACTCATGCGTATATCTAGTAGGATGTCATCTAAGAGTTCAGTCTCATTATTTATGGCAGATTTGATTTGTTTTCTATAAATTCTCCTTTCTAACTTTCCACAAGGGATGCCTAACATTTTTCATGTTCTACTAGTTACTGTGTGTAGGTGTGTTGTCAACTCAAAGTAGATGAGACAAGCTTTGTGCCCTTCATCCTTGTTTATGTCGCAAACTAAACAAAACAACAAATTGCAAATAAAACAAAAATAGTAATCCGTATGCTAAGTATATGTATATTGTGTGTTTTATGTTGTGTACTCTTTTTGCGTATAATTTCCATCTACTTCTTAACTAAATAACAATTTTTCTACTTACGTTCTACATGAGATTTATGAATTTTCATTAATTTGCATTCATCTGAATCAAATTATTGTTATTAACTTTTGCTTAAAGTCTATCATTTATAGAATATTCAAGAATCTAAAAAATGTTTTTGTGTTTTCCAAATCCTATTCGAGAGTTTAGATCTCGAAAATGCACACCCTTTCGTGTATTCTCTGTTTGAAATATAAATACATGTCTGTCTTCTCTGTTTCTTGTTTTGATAAAAATACACTTTGACATAAATATATATAGATTGGCTTATGCAAAAACCAAAGACAAATAGAGACAAAAACATACTTAATAAATAATATATAATTTTGAATGCTTTGCATATAATATGTAAATAATACTCTAAAATAAAGTTAGCCAATGCACTGGGGATGGTGTTCGATTGTTGGCGTCGCAGGCTCAGATTTCTCTTCATATCATCGAGATTGACACGAGCTGGCGGCACTCGATGAAGAGAAGCCAGACTGCAAGCTTGTCATCGATCCCTTGTAATTGGCCGAGCTTAGAATTTCGTAGAAGTAGTTGAGTTGTGCATGTCCGTCGGCGCCAGTTGTGGGACTAAACCAATGCATGATGTAGGTATCGGTGTGATTCATTACGTGCGATCCCTGAAATGATTACAAGTCAAATTGGCATTAGGAATGTAATAATCTACAAAAAGATATGGAAAAAGAAACTATTCGTTGTAAAAAGAAGGTTTATTTGTTTGTTCTTTTGTCCATGGCGAGTGTTAGTTGAGTAGATAGGTTGTGCAGGAAAGAAACTTGACCAGGTTGCCATGGAATTGCCTTTTTGGTCATCCCTTTAATTGCGATCGTGAATCAAGCCTAGTTTGGTTCAGATTAGCTGTTAAAAGGTGCCCAGATGACCGACAAAAGACTTTCATGTTGAGATTATACCGATTAAGCTTTCACTTGGGACAGGTAGTATATTCAGCTTCCGCTACATGGTTTTCTGTTACGGGATTTAATCGGCGTTAGGAACATTAGAAACATATCGCCGTAAAGGTTAAGAAACGCGCTCATTCGAGTAAAGCGTGTCTTCTATTTGAGACGAAATCGTTGGGTTTGTCAAAATCGTAATCGTATTTTAAAAAAAAAAAAACTTTGTATAGGGTCTTGCTTCCTTTCACTAAAAGCCTGTGAAGGGAACAACAAGCTTGATAATAAGTAGGCCAAATTGGCACTCGACATTTGCCATATGGCTCAACAGCTCTACGAACTAAGTGGTAATCAAACCCGTCCTACCCTTTTCCTCCTTTATCATCCCTTTACTCCCCATGGGCTGGATCAAGGCGTCAACCGAACCGTACCGAAGATCAGCCAGGCCGTGGGCCCAGGTCTCAACAAAAATAGCACAGGTCGAAAACGGTGTATCCAGATACCGGGCGCCCTCTGGATCAGTCAGCCTTGTCTGCATAGCGCGGGGCTCTGTGCAGATTGAATTTCCCTTCCCTAGCTACTCGTGGGATCAAAATTTCAGACCTTACTAATAAAAACAAAAAAAAAAACCAACAACTTCGGCAGCCAGCGGCGCCATCCCCATGCAACGCGTGGAAGAGCATCTGCAGGAACTCTGTATTAACGATGCTGCCAGTGATTGTTCGATACTCTCGGACTAAATCACTGAGGAACTCTAGCTATCCCCGTCCCCCCACACCCACACCGGCGGATTTCGAAAACAGTTCGATAGACCAAGGCAGCTTTGCGAATTCTGGCCCGTCTTCACCCGAAGGCGGAAAAGAATTGGACCGACAAAGATCGCGACTCGGGACTCCACTTCCTCTACTTCAAAGGTCTCCTCCCACAAAAAAACGTCTGCCCCACCGCTGGGCAAAAAGAGACCGTTCGTTGGAGACAAACCTACTCGAAAGAGTCGCCCTCTCCCTAGCAGCTCAATGCGACTGGATCTGTGCCCAAAAGGCGCAGGTCCCTTGATGAGGTGTTCAACGCTTCTAAGAAGGCCAAGAGCTCCACCGTGGGTTCCAAGTCCTTCTCTGATGGGTAAAGGATAACCTCGTAGTAGCTGTGGTGGACCTTTCGGACGAGGAAGGTAGACTCTCTCACGATAAGTGGGGACTCATAGAGAACAGAGTGATGAATTGTCTCTATGAGTATATGGCTTATAACCAGCAGCCCATCATCTTTAAGGACGCTGGTTGGCACCAAGGATCCGTAAAACTGATCGCCTGTGGTGATCAACGTTCGGCCGACTTCATCCATGCAGCCATCGGCAGGCTAGTTGCCTGCCCAGCCTTGTCAAAGACTGAAAGGTCGTTGAAAACCCCCGTGGTTCCGATGAAGAGCCCAACAAAACAGGCCGCTCACTGATCATCTTCCTGACGGCTGAGTCTGTCCCTATTCTCAGGGACAGAAACTTCCACATTAACTTTGGGCTAAAAGAAGTGGAGGTAAAGCTGTTTAAGAAGGATGACGTTAACACCGCTGCAGCCAACGTGCCCAGCTCTAAAAAATCTTTTCAACTGCCCAAGGAAACCAACCGCATTAACCTAAAAAAATTGCTATGGACCCACCCAAAGAAGCAATTCCCAAAGAAGCATATTTCCTGACGTAAAGTGCGGACTTTTTAAGGAACATAACCAAAAATTGCACTGCTGCTGGGGCCTATACTTTCTTATGCTTCACGATTGAGGGCGTTTTTTCTGAGTTTGGAATGATTAGATAACAACTAGTTGTACTATCGAAAGAAATTCAGACAAACCTTCATTCTATAGTCGTTTAGGGCCATAAGAACCCTAAAAATGGAAATACTTATGAGCTACTGAATAGTGCTCAAGTTGCGCTTTGGCAAAAGGCTCGATTCAAAGTCAACTGCCAAACTATATCGAATGACATCGATTGCTGGTAGTGTAATCGAACTTCACTCTAAAAAATCACTGAAATGAATTAGTTTTGACGGTGAGCTCCAGACAAGTTCACATGTGTAGTATAGAAGAGCTTACTCTACTCTACCAACCCGTAAACCTCACGACCTTTTGCTGTTTAAAGTTGGAGGACATAAAGTCGAATTAAACGTTTAATACGTTACTTAATATCAATTTTGACGTTGGACATAGTCCCAAACATTAAGAAGTCATCGATAACTGTCAAAAAAATTGTACATCCCTCTTGGATAGTCAAATCCAATGCTGTACTAGTCCTTTTAAAGGTTCTACTTACTATGAACTCACATTGCAAAGGAATTCGTTTTAGGAATTGCATATATTATATCAAGGAACACAGGATTGAGTCTTACTCTACTTTTTTTGAATTTAGAATTAACTTGAGAAAGTGCTGAGGCAAAGTCAACTATCTCTGCAGGACAAACGTCAAAAGGAGGACCACTTTGTCGAGAGTGACACTGAAACAGATTTTGGCAAGTCCAATCAAATCAAAGTGTAAAACTTACTTGAACGCTTTCTTTGTGCCGACACACGATAGTCGGTTCATCTCGGAAATAGTTGTCGCCCTCAACGAAACCGGATAGATCAAAGAACGACGTCGAAGAGTCTGCAAAAAATAAAGTTACAGTCAATTCAATTCATAAAGCCCTACAACCATCACCATTCTTACCATTTTTCGCTGGCAACTCCCTCGTTGTCCGATACAGTGTAAAATGCAAATCACTACGCATCACATCAAAGTCCCAGGTTAAAACACTTTTTGGGTCGTTGTTCTTTATAACCACCTCGTGAAGGTAGCCAGTTTTCAATTCCACCGTCTTGTAGAGATTCTGATGTTCATGGGCGAGTGTTCCGTCCACGTGAGCAGCCTCCTCCTCCTCGCTGTTCATTTTGTAAAGAGTTTTCGGAATCAAACCGCCCTCATGGATGAGTGTCTAGAATGTTGAAAATGTGTGTCAAGTTAGTCCAAAGTGGATGATGCAAGTGTGCAGAAATGAGCGAACAAATGTGAACAAATTCTTGGCAATATGAGTTTTTTTTTTTGTATTTTGTTGATTGTTGCAATTTAGACGAACAGGTGGCCAATTGACAAACAAAAACGGTAACAGGACAAACGAAATTTTGCGCATTGCAGCGTGTTTGATGGACGAGATTAATATTTTTTGTTTCATTTGTAATGTGATAAGAAGAGTGAATTACATTCCTATATAGACAAATTAACATACGTGGAGTAGATTTTGATTCTCTGACATGGTTCAGCAGAAGCAAGCCAACAGGCAATGAGCGAGTAATGTAAAAAGCAAGAAACTGGAAGAAGGAATACAAAAAAATGTTCTACTGCGGATGGAATGATTTGACAGAGTACTGAGTTGTTGATGGATCCTACCGTTCACACTGAGAGCATGATTTAAATGGTTTGGTGTTGTAACGATGTATTTTGTATAAAACAAACTAACTGGGCATTCGAAGAAGGAACTCGTGTTCTGTCAATGTAACGCGTTTTAAGTTGTCTTAAAAAAATGAGTTTATTTGTGAATGAGAACAAAAGCCATGATTGTGTATTCATCAATAAGAAGGGACGCACGATTTCGAGAAGTCAAACAGATCGTTTGAATAGATTGCTATTACTTTGCGGAAATTTTGTGACAGTCAAGCACTTTGTCTACCTTGACTCAGTAGGAAATAAACGGATAACTCTTGGCAATCGCTTTTTCTCTGGGCTGTGAGGGCAATTCATTAGTATAGGACTATCTTGACTAACTAAGGAGTCGGGGAGATGAGTCTTAACGACGAACTGTGCAGATTTTTCGTTCTTATCTCATCGTGGGCCTAACTAGACGACTCTTGACTGATAGCTTGCATTCTATAGCACGTCGGTTATCGCTAGTAAAGAATTAAACCTGTGATGAATGGGCTTCTTCATACCACTTCCTGCTCTAAAAAGGTTCGAGCTTTTTTTAGCAGTCAGCGTCGGCACAAAATTCGTTCCAAAAATAGAAACTCGCAGACGAATGATTGTTCGAAGAGCCCTATACAAGTCTCACTTAAGGTCAAACTATCTATAACAAAAACAACCATTTATTTTGTACTAGCGGACCCGGCGAACTTCGTCTCGCCCCAATTTAACGCCTTCAGATAAACTCCAGAGTGATAATAAAACACAGAAAGTCAAAATTTCAAATTACCGATATGATAAACAATGTTTTTTGATGTGTTTTCCGGGACAAAAACAAACAACGAAGACGATTTGCCAACTCGCGAATAGCCAACGTACAGCTGACCATGCGAAAAACAGGGAAATTCGAGATTAATCCCACAAATTTCCAACGATTGGCCTTCCTTCCTCAGTTGGAATAATCGGAATTCGAGTATCGTGTGATAAAGACTTCCTCTTCATTGATTTGAATTTGCCCTTGAAGATCGTCGTTTCAATCAAATTTCAATCAAATAGCTCATCAGTTTCTTGACGGACAACCACCGTACCGTTGCACAATTTCTGATGACTTAGATTCCACAACATAATTATAATGGATCTCACTTTCAGCTGTAAATTATGCGGGGGAGTTCCTGGCACGATATCAATTCAATTCAGCCGCAACATCAACAGCAACCTGGTCATTGCCAAATGCCAGCAGTTGTCTCGAGAATTTGGGAATGCGACTCTTGTGTTCGTGGTCAATTTCAACTTCTTGATATACCAGTCTTGATGTGCAGTTCGACAGCCTTCCAACAGTGTGGCAGCAATGCCAGAGGATTAATTGGCGGAGGTGGAAACAAGTTGCCATATCATTGCGACCACGATTGGGCCTATTGTGATTTCCTCCATTTATAGCTCACTCGTGATATCGGACTGGAATGCCAGAGGATGCAACAGCCTACGTAATTTGAGATCTTGACCGAATTGTTGCCAGAATCAACGAAATGGCGAATGTCTTGCCCGTCCCATCGGCAGCATCTTGAAAGTAAATGCCTCCCATTTCATCGTCAAGAGCCCTCATCAGCGAATCGTACACGTTTTTCTGCTTGGCATTCAACAGCGGCACATTTGCTTGGACTCTTTCGGCCAAATCATCTCCCTCCCGTTGCAACTCGCGATTGCATGCAATGTGAATCGAACAATTTGGCGTAGGCATTCTCAATTTCGTCGCATCTGAGTACGCACACGTCTGCGATCTGAACTAACGCTTCGTTGCGCATCTCGTCGTTAATTTCAAGATCGAAATTCGAAGTTATCGTTCGAACTCTGTGCAAAATGTCATCAGCCACCTCGCGGTTGAGTTCGAGGGATGAAATGTCGTATGATGATCGCAAGCAATGTTCAAATTTGATACAGATACATTGTGTTCCAATTTGTATCGTTTTCGAGCAAATTTCAACATTGGTAAAACTCTCGAAAGTGGCGCCCAACACTACATCTACAGAACGCTGGGAATCGAAGGGTGTAGGGCTATAGGGCGTCTAATGTTCACCAAAAGCTATAAATCATCAAATCATGCGATAAAATGCAAAAACTCGTCAAAAAAAATCAAATTTTTTGTGTTTTTCCGAAATTTTCCACTAAGAATTTTCTATTTTTCCATTCGAAAAGCCATTCGGGAACAATTGCACAAAAAATTTCATAAAAAAAATCAAATTTCGATTTTTTCAATTTCCCCACTTTTCCGGAGGGTTTTCCTGATAATTACGAACAACTGAAGAAAAAATTGAGCCAAGTCGGCCCAGCCGTTCTCAATTGATGAATCGCTATACATTTTCCACACTAATCACAACAATCGGTGATTTTTATAAAATTTAAAATTCGATTTCTATCCAGTTTATTTTTTTTCAAAGTGTATTTCCCCATGAAAAACGAAATGTGTGCCTACAACGCCACCTAATGAGAATTTTCCGACTTTTCTTTTTCTCTAAACCATCACTGATGCAAGACGGACAAAACAAAACAAAAATCATTCAAATTGGTTGAGCCGTTCTCGAGTTTTAGCGAGATTAACGAACATTTGACATGTCGCTCGTCTTCCAGCGGTCAGTGGAACGCAGCCATGTAATAAAATTTCGCGGGGTGTGCGTGTGAAAATAATAACTGAGATGACAGCACTTGATATATTAAAAACAACAGAAAACAAACA
Organism: Cheilosia pagana; assembly: GCA_936431705.1. NCBI lineage: Eukaryota > Metazoa > Arthropoda > Insecta > Diptera > Syrphidae > Cheilosia > Cheilosia pagana. Next base: position 7,520,700 of record OW386169.1, read on the forward strand.
ATGGCGATTCAACAACAATTGCAACTCGAATTCACTTTTCTTACACATTCACACGTGGGTATATAACACCGCGTGAAATATTTCTGCTCAACCTGATCCAAATTTGCCGTAATGTATGGCTATCAAAGGAAATTCATCATCAATTCACTTAAAGTATACACATTTCCCTGCTTCTCAACAAGTCTCAACAAGAAGTCAACGTTGTGTAACGTACCTTGCATGGACCGCCCAGAAAATCTGGAATGGTCTCCGAATCGATGTACTGCTCCAGTCCGTCCTTCATGTGAATACAATCGGGCCCGCCATAGAAGAGGAACTTCGAACGTGTGTTCTCATCTGAAATTATGTTCAAATCGATTACATTTTTGTAGGGGAAAAGGTATCGCCTTAAACAAACCTATGAACGCACTGACGATTGTCCACGCGATGGGGAAGACACGTGGCGCTCGCACAACCAGCACTCTGCCCATAGTCTCTGGATAGTGTTGTTCAACAGTCTCGATTATATTGAGGAGAGCCTTCACTCCCGGCTGCCAGAGGTGACGCATCGACAGGCCTTCTAGATCGACCAAAAGACACCAGCTCAGCACAGGTTTGCCCAGCCGCTTTGCCGACTCGTTGATCTTCTTGATGCCCTGTTCACAGATGTGAATTGACTAGAAAAAGGGAAAACAAGTTATCCAGAAGAATGTTTTTAGAGGAGACAGATGTGACTTACCAACTTCAACAGCCCCTCAGTGCCAATCGATTTCAATAGGCCCTTCACATCCATATGGCCCAGTCGTAGAATGTAAATCGGTCGCCCACATTTGTCGCGGTGATGCCATCCGCCCGGGAAGTGATTCACAACCACCGACGGTACCTTGTACTCATGCGACAGGTTATCAATCTTATTATCTGCACGCCACTTCAAAGAATCCTTGAGCGTGGCGAAAGCCTTGTCTACATGAAAATCGCGTGCGGTAAGAAATCGCAACAAAGTCTGATAGCTCGGAATCTTTTCGATTCCTTCAATGTCGCCAACCAATTTTCGCAGCTCAACCAATTTCGACTCCTGCATCGGTGTCAGTTGTCCCAAATATTTTGCAATGAAATCACCATCCAGCAGTATTTCATGATTGACCGGCGACGTCGGCTCCTTTGCAACCGGTGACGCGGGTGCATCGAGTGGCGGCTGCCAACGTTCCACATGCACAACACCCTCCGATTTGAGTTCCTCAATGAAATACTCGATGATCTCTTTGCCCTTGAGCGTCGTCTGTGTGTACTGCTTCATGCCCATCTTCTCCATGGAGTTCTCAAAGCCAAAGAAATTCTTTATGTCCAGTGTTGCGGTCTGATCGAAGCATGTCCACTCTGAATTGTCCGGATGTGAGTAGTAGCGACAGCGTTCAAAGATTTCAATACGCGATGAGAAGCTTTCGTTTACAGCTTCAATGCTGAGTGTTCTATTGGCCATGTCTAAAAAGTTATTCTGTATAAAGTAGACTACTTCGACACCGATTAGCTTCTTGAAGATGTACGGTGCATCGACCGCTAAGCGGCAGCGTCGACTGGTGTTGCGTCGTGCGCCACTGTCGAATATCTCGTCTTTGACGATTTGACAGTCCAGCACGATGGGCATTTGCGGGCACGTGGGAAAGCGCTTCTCGTACGCCTGGAAAGAGGAAGGATCATTTGAATTAGTAAAATTGACAACTGCAGTTCTTTTTGATGGAACAGGGAAGCATTAAAAATTAAATTGGGGCTTTCAAGACGGACTTGGACTCGTGAGTAATCCAAGCCGATCGCGCCACTTCAAGTGAGGGGTTTGAGGTTAGATAAAACAATGTATGTACCGTTTTTTAAGACTTACTTACTTACGTAAGGTGGCGCTACAGTCCGGGTGGACCTGGGCATCAACCAATACGCCTCTCTAGTTAGCGCGATCTTTGGCTAACTGCCTCCAGTTGCGCACTCCAAGTTGGTTGAGGTGCTCTTCCACTTGCGCGCGCCACCTAAGGCGAGGTCTTCCTCTACTGCGTTGTCCCTCTGGGTTGGAATCAAAGACTCTTCGGGCCGGAGCGTTGGTGTTCATTCGCTCTACATGTCCTAGCCATCTTAGACGACTGATGCGTATTTTTCTGACCAGGTTGGTGTCGTTGTACAGCTCGTAGAGTTCGCTGTTAAATCTTCTCCTCCAAAGCCCGTCAACGCAAACGGGACCAAAATTCACTCGAAGAATCTTGCGTTCGAAACGGCCAAGAAGATCTTCATCCGCCTTTGTTAGGGTCCATGCTTCTGCGCCATAGAGCAGGACTGGGATGATGAGGGTCTTATATAGAATCGACTTAGTGTTTCTTGACAAGGCCTTACTAGTCAATTGCCTTCTTAGGCCGAAGTAACAGCGGTTGGCAGGTCACATGACAGCACATCACCCTGTCTAAATCCTTTTCTGACATCAAAGGTCTCGGTGAGATTGTTTCCGACCTTAATGGAGCAGCGAGCGTTCTCCATCGTCATTCTGCACAATCTGACGAGTTTGGCAGGGATGCCAAAACTAGACATGGCTCTGTATAGCTCGTCTCTATAAATGCTGTCATATTCGGCCTTAAAATCGATAAACAGATGGTGGGTATCGATTTGGACTTCTTGGGTTTTCTCCAGGATCTGCCGTAGTGTGAAAATTTGGTCGGTTGTGGACTTTCCGGGCCTAAAACCGCACTGATAGGGACCTATCAGATCGTTGACGAATGGTTTAAGGCGTTCACACAGTATAGCAGATATGATCTTATACGCAGTGTTAAGGAGACTGATGCCTCTATAGTTGGCGCAGTTTAGAGGGTCTCCTTTCTTGTGGATCGGGCAAACGATGCTGAGGTTCCATTCATCAGGCATACTTTCTTCTGACCAAATCTTGGAAACGAGTTGGTGTATGCTCTCCACCAAGCCATCTCTCGCTGCCTTAAAAAGCTCGGCAGGTAAGCCATCTGGTCCAGCAGCCTTGTTGGACGTCAGCTTGGATATTGCTATCCTCACTTCATTTTGGTCAGGTGGACGGAAATCTTGGCTTTCATCGTCCAGATTGAATGGTTCATTCTGCCTGACAGCGGAATTTGTGTCGTCTTCGCCGTTTAACAGTCTGCAGAAATGGTTTTTCCATATCCTCAGCACCGACTGTGATTCTACTACAAGGTTTCCTTCTTCGTCTCTACAGGCTTCTGTTCGGGTTTTGTTGCCCTGACACGTTCTTTTTACCTTTTGGTAAAACTTCCGAACATTATTCCTGGACCTGCACCTCTCTATATCCTCGATCGCGCACTTCTCATGCTCTCTCTTCTTTCTCCGGAGAAGCCGATGTTCTTCCCTCCTTCTTTGCTCGTAGAGCTGACGAGCTGCTCTCGTCCTTCTGTGCAGAGGCGCACTTTTTTAAGACATTTAAGCATTTAATTGGTGCACAATAAGAGTAGGGGACCAAGTTTGCATCCCTGAGGTACCCCATATTGTAAACCTTGTTCATTGCGTTAGTTGCTATTTAAAAAAGGTGCATCCCTAAGGCAGTTAGTCAACCTGCATTGAATTTTCGGCGTCAGTAAGCTTAATATGTCAAATACCTCACTAAAGTCCAGAAAAAGTACTAGCCGTCTTGAGTTTAAGCAACTTCTCTGAAATGTTTATTGGTGTGGACGGTGGACAGTCTTTATAAATAGCCTAATACACAAAACTTACAACAAAACTCATTACCCAAGTGGTTCGTTTCTTTTTTATCAGTGATTTACTTTTAGCTCACTCAGTTAGAATTATAAAAATCGGCCCCCAATTGGAAGTAACCTCCACGGGGATAACTTAACATTCGATGGCAAAACTTGAGACCAACACAAACCCTTGTTGTAATGACTCGAAAAGGGTCACTAGCCGAAATCCCTTTCATTCTAAAAATTAGGTTTTTAAACGTCTTCTTAGAATTGTGTGGAACTGTGGGACCACTCACTTACTTCGAGGGTAGTCAGTCACTGGAAATGTAATTTCGCTGAGTGAATTGAGGGTCGACGACCATCTTGCTTTGCTTGATCTAAGTTTCTCGTGCGTGCCATGAAAACCTCTGCACCTACCCTCTAATTAATGTCGTCCTTTTTGCTCAACACGGGATCGGGTTATCAATTTCACAAAGCGCCCTTATCGTTATCCACATACTTAACCTGTAATTATTTGTTCAATGTCAACTAAACTGCCCGAATATTCACCAAATCACCACCCATCAATGTCAAACGTTCGTCCACCTTTCAAAATTGTCAAAGTACGAATGGCTTCTTTTCAATTAAACAGAGAGTCGCACGCTTACGGCCTGGAATACCATGCGGGTGAGACATATTGCTGCACTGACACGTCACTAAAATAGTATTACGATGTGAAGGCACACCTGTAACTCGACTGAGAACCAAGCCACATTGTTTTCGAATTCGTGTCGAAGTAAATAATATTGATTTGTTATATAGTCCGAAAGTCAATGGCGGTTGAAAGGGGACACATTTTGTTGTCGCTTCAAAAATAGACCAAGACATGGGACACAAACACTCGGCATGATTGGTTGAAAGAAAATTGTATTCAATAAAATATTCAAGCTGTTCTAATGTATCTTTAAAATAATAATCGCTGTACGATCTAGAATAATCGATAAGTCGTGTGAATAATCACCGTCGGAGTCATTTGTCTTTAAGGTCTGCGGTGAGGTCGCTGAGGTCTTCGAGGACAATGCTGTCTGTATATAGGCTGGATGGAAAAAGGAAACAGTTAATGGTGGCAATTATAGAGCGCGACGGGTGTATTTGATGGAAGTAAACCAGCCAAACACGCGGAACGTCAGTGCTGGTGTTGCCTTCGAAGGCAAGGTTAGGTGCGTTTTAAATTTTTATTCAGGTTAAAGAGATAGGTCAAACTAAATGAATACTGACGAAGGTTAGAGTGGTGAAGTAGCAGGTGGAACACGATTTGAGTTGCGGTGGTAATTCAGCCTTGGGAAGTTTGTTTGAATGTTTAGGTTTTCTTCTACTATGTTTCTCGATTTTTATCTTCGGATTAAGAGGCAAAAAAGTACCGATTCGTCTGTAGTTCGAAACTCACTCGAACTTAAATTTAAACGAATTTCATGACGATAGGGATAAAATTTATTTAGACAGATCTCATACGAAATAAATAGAGACTCGAGAAAAAGAATTCGTAGGTGCAAAAAGGATTTAGTATTATTTTTTGTATTTCGAAAGTGTTACAGGGTACCCATTCAAAAGCGGAACGGAAAGAAATTTCGAATAGGATTGACCCTGTTCTCTTTTTTCTTCTTTTTTATCAATAACTGTTTTATAAAGGGTTTTCCAATAAGAGGAGTTATTTTTTGAGATAAATGATCGGATATTTGTTTCATAATAAAGAGGAAGGTATGCCGTTAATAATGAAAAACAACATCAGCCAAATGGCCACCACGACCACGCTTACAGGACCATATCCTTTGCATGAAATTTTCCATAACAAAATCGCAAAGTGGCTTCCCTATGTCCTTGATAGACTCACGAATTATCTTTCACATGGCCCCAAAAGAAGAAGTCGCAAGGTGTTAAATCACAGATCTCGGTGGCCAATTGTCATCACCTCTTCGAGAGATAACACGGTCCGGAAACTTTTCCCGTAAAAGATCAGTGGTTTCGTTGCTTGTGTGGCACCTAGTGCCGTCTTGTTGAAAGTAAACGTTGTCCAGATCAATACCATCCAACTCCGGCCATAAAAAATCATTAATCATCTCTCGATAGCGCAATCCATTCACCGTAACTGTTGATCCAACCTCATTTTCGAAAAAGTAAGGTCCAATGACTCCGCCGGACCATAAACCGCACCAAACAGTCGCACGTTGAGGATGGAGAGGCAATAACTCTTGGGTTTTCCGAGCCCCATATGCGACAATTTGCTAGTTGACGTAGCCGACAAGGTGTTTCGTTTCACGACGACCCAAAAATGCTTTAGTTTTGCGAACTGTGACTGCAAAATTTTCACCATTTTTGTAGTGAATTTTTATAATTTCAATGCGTTCTTGAAGCGTGTATCGTTCCATTTTTAGTAATGGCGTAGTTTCTGCTTGTCAAATGTCAAAAAATAACAGCTTCAAAAGTGACAGCTACCGAAATAGCGGGCTATTCAAAATACGCCTCTTATTGGAAAACCCTTTATGATGGCAGGCGCTATCCACAACCACCAATGTTAAATTTATGACAAAGATTCAAAGAATGGCATGTACAAAGGTGGTAATGAGAACCAATCCTACAGCGGGACTTGAGGCGATACTAAATCTAAAACCCCTAGACCTTTTCGTACAGAAAACTGCTGCAGACAGTACCAGACTAATATTTGCAACTACAGTCTGACGGGTCATGTGCAGATTCTATCCCTGTTGGAACTTCGAAAAACCTTTTGTCACTTATTGAATGGCAGGAAAAACAACCGCCCTCCAACAAGCTATTCATCTTAACAGATGTATCGAAGATGAAGGTCGGAGTTGGAGCAGGAATTCCACTCTTAGACACTATCCATTTCATTCAGACTTACTGAATACAGCAGCGTGTTCCAAGCTGAGGTTCTGACAGTGTCAATAGTTGAAAAACAGGTTGCAATTGAGATTAATGCAAAGCTTGCAAGTCGCGAAGAGCTACAAGTTCTTGGCGCTTAACGTAATGTAAAAATCTGCTTGGTCCCCGGACATACCCGCGCCCGGTAATGAAAAAAACGATGAGCTGGCAGACCAGTACCACGTTAATGAGTCTTCCATGTAACCTGAGACAGGCAATTGATAGCAAAATACTATTGATAGATGAAGTGAAATCGATTCCTGTGTCATTACCAGGAAAATGTGGCAAACAAAAGGCAAATAGAGTCCTACAAATGAGCAAATAATCGTTATGCTCTCTTGTAGGTTTAATCGCACGCTGAAAGACCACACCAAGAAAATGAGAATCAATACTGATGACCTAAATACTTTCTTTCTTTGGCACGGCCCGGCATTCTGCCACATCAGGTACAGAATTCTTGGAAGACACTTTTTCGAAGATTTACAAGTCTTTAGAAGACTTGCATAAATTTGTAACAGCCTCGGGATGGCTTAACAACGTCCCATGGGCACCACAAGTGCGACGGGTACCTCCTCCTCCTGGCTTTCGAAACCACTTACCTAACCTAAGCCATCAGTGACTAGCCCTCTTTCGTAACAAGTTCAAAATGGCACAAGGCTCATTAAATATTCGCCGCACACCGGGCTTTAAGTTCCTCCCGGTCCTGCCACGAAAGGATTTCGCATAATTACCCGCCCTATTCCTAATTGATAAGCCCTCTTCGCTCTTGCTTCAAAAATAGTACCAATTTAACTTAGAATGACACTTTAATTAGCTCATCTTCCAAACGTAATAAGGAAAAACTGCCTAGGGACGGTAAATCCTTCTGTTCTCTGTGGAATAGATTAAAGAAACCAAATCCCTATAGCGACCCGACATTGAATTCAAACGATTTTTGCAACATCGCCTTCGCCTATACATATCCCAATTCAATGCAATAAAAAAGTACGTAAATCGGTTCAATAGAAATAACCTTGAACCAAAAACAGCAGTCCATTGCATGTATCCAAAAAGTACCTCACAACGACAGACAGAGAGAGAGCGAGGGATATCCTTGAATGTATAAAGACAAGATGTGCTATGACAATGACAAGCTACAAATGGAAAAACCAACTACAAACATACAAAATTCATTACCACCACTTACTGCACACATTGTCAACGTATCAGCATCAGCACAGCCAGTGGAATTCTCCTCCATAATTCATAATTTCAAAAGTATCTATCTCTATTCACTAGCAGTTCAGCAAAAGGAAAAAAAAAAAAACGAATCTGCCCCATAAAATTGTTGGCGACGCACACAAAGCTTTAGACAATTTACTAAATTACTAAAGGGGTTGACTATAATTTAGGACGGGCTTCCAAAGAAAATCCAATTGACACACGTAGTCGTTTCTAGTCATTTCTCCTATATCTATCTATATCTATATCATATCTAATTGAATTGAGAAGAAAGTGAGGGATACAGTGGCGCGCTGCATCCGGAAGCAAATTAATTTAATCGAATCCAATTTGACTCGATGTCGCTTTGTTGGATGGAATCTCTATCTATAACGTGATTGCGTAACAACAAACACTAGACCCGTTTGAATGGTTTATTTTCTTTATCTGTAACTGTATCTGGCTGAATGGCACGTTATGCAATTTGAATGCGTGTATATGCAAACGATTGCAGTAATTAGCGCAAATAACCGTTTGCCGACTGATGGAATAATCAGTTAATATTTGCAAACGAATTAACATCGACAATTGTATCAAGAGAGGGGGGGCAATTTGAATTTGTGGAGTATCTCATAGCGGAGATAACAAACTCAAATAGACGTGTGATCTTGTGTTTACTGCTTTTAAATTTAATTAACAACAAATTGATTGGGTAGTTTAAGTGCTAATTGGGCGTCTTCTAATATGCAAAAAAGTACACGGGGCGTATGAGTGATATTTTTTTTCATGTTTGTTTTTTGAGGAAACAACAACATCGTATTGTTTATGGACACGCGCACGATTTCTGAGTAAAGGGGTGTACTTGAGATCCTGAAAACTGGCAGGTAACTAGACAGATCTGGTAATTGCTGATCGATTTCTTACTTTCGGTGGAAAATGGACCATTCGAATAGAAAACGATTCGGGGATTTGTTAAACAGGTGATCACAAGATTTATAAATGGCTCTTTGGGGAGTGTGTTGTTAGAAAGTTAGCAAATTTGATGTGAAAAAGCTCTGTATTCTAAAGGGCTTTTCAAAAAGGGCGGGTCAATGTTGAAGTGGGGGTTAGGGTGTCCCTTATGAGCTAAAACAAATAAAGTTCAAAATTCACGCATACCCTTTATTTATTTTCCTAATGCCAATACTAACTTCGATGCAAAATATTTTCCTCCGGGGATGATGTTAACACGTGAAAAGTCAACATTGAAAATCTGTATGAAAAATTTGGAAAAAAATTCTTTGACATGCAAATATTTCATTTCAATTTCAACTTTCTTTTTATTAAATAACTGAACACTAAACTAATAATAATTACTAACAAAAACAAATTATTGCGGATACTTTCTCTTCAAAATTTCTTTCTTGCAATCAGGATATAACTTCCTGCGTCTTCGCTCAAATAATGAAGATGCTGACACAATTTTTAAGAGGCTGCTTTCGAAATTGACTCTTCTACTTTTTCATAATCTTTCAATGTCAGCACCGGTTTGAAAATTGTTAGTGGCAATATTTTTCCATTCATCTCGAAACTTTTTAAAAAGAGGTATTTCTGGACTTATTGTTACTTTGTGGACCTTCGTTTCGAAAACACTCTTAAGCACGAGCTCATACATAATGATGCCGACAACCAAAAAGGACTAACTCTCTTTCTAATTCTTGTTAAATCAACCTGTGTTAGATGCAGTTGTATCGCAACAAAAATTCTGAACTTTATCATCCAAGTTCCAATCTTTAATTGCTCTAGAAACAGCTTTAGCTTGATCTTTACCAGAAGAATTTTCCAATTTCGGCCCGGATAGAATTTGTTCCGCATCTCCAAAAGTGATAACAATAGGAAGTCGTTCTTCCATAGCACTCCTTACATGCAATAGGAGCATATGCGTTAAAAAAAAAATCGAAAACTAAGACACTCTAATGGGAGTTATAACGAAATACTTTTTTTTATTTGAAATGCCCATGTATGCCACTATATTTGGAATAAAACATCGTTCAAATGTTTGCTGCGCGTTCTTACTGTAGAACAGATCTAAGTGGTTAAATTTTTAATTTCTCTCCCGCATAGATCCGCCTGAGTCTGAGCGGGTTATGTTGACTTTAAGGGCATCGGTCTATTGCGGCTTATTGGCATAGACTTCAGGAAACCCCCCACGAGAAAAAGCATAGTCGCACGATCTTTAGATTAATTTTTTTTTATTTTAACTACACGTATTTTAAGCTCACGTTACTAGTTAGAACGCAAAACAGGAATATAACATTTGATGTCTCTCTGCGTTTTTCCAAAGTTTGAAGATTCAGCAACTTTAACCGACTTATGTAGGATGGAAGACGACTTTCGGGGTTCCAAGGCAAATCAGTAATGCGAAAAGAAGAAACTGCTTTTGAATACTTTCAATTCTTGCGATTCGTAGGACGGACACCAAACAGGACTACAGTATTCCAAAATAGGTCGGACGAGAGAACAGTATAGAGTTTTGGTTACATAGGGATCCTTAAATTCCTTTGAGAAACGTTTTATAAGTCCCAATCGGCTTCTTGCCTTACTTACAATGGAATCCAAATGAAGATTGAAGGTGAGGTTTTTGTCAAAGACCACACTAAGATCATTAAAGCAATCCACACTTTCAACAGCTTCCTCATTAATGAAATAAATTGGGGCAGTTGAATTTTGGCATCTCGTGAAGGTCATGCTTTTACACTTCTTAAGATTAAGCTGAATATAGTTCTCCTTACACCATTCCTGCATGCGGTCAATATCATGTTGTAGGAAAATATAGTGGCCAATTCACGTCACTTCTGCTAGAGATAGAGATAATCATATACCCTCATATCGTTCATACAGAAGATGATCATTTGCAAAAAAATCGCGGATCAATGACACCGCCGGCCCAAAATCAGCAACAAACAGCAAATTTTTGTGGATGCTTTTTCCACCTGGTAAACCTCGTGTGGGTTTGCGTTGTGCCATATACGGCAATTTTGCTTGTTAACGTTGGCATTTAAACAAAAGTGCGCTTCATGTTCAGTCAAATTTGGGTCTCCTCTTCCAAACGCTTCGAAGACCCGTAAGTGAACAAAAGGCGTTCTAAATGGTCATTAACTTTGAGCTTCTGGGTCATCGAACTCAAATAAGGTTTGCTTAACGTGAACACCTGCCGTTAGGCTTTAATTTCACGGTGGGCGTACCCACATAGAGTCAATGAGAAAAGCGTCTGACACTACGCCCTGGAGTTAGTACTTTGACCAACCCCAGATCACTTTCCGAATGACTGTAAGGTCATCCAGCCCAGTCATTCGAGGCGAGGTCTATGTAACACCTCTGTGCTCTAATGAACACATCTAGTTCCCGCGATTGGTCCTCCCACATTGGTCCTCTTCCCATGATGGGCTGTTTAAAAGAGAACAGGGGCCCCATCCCCGTGGGTACCAGTTTATAGCTACTGGTCAAGCTTTCGCAACCCGAGAATCACTTACAGATAAATTTTTTACAAAACCCAAGGCCTGTCAACCTTAATGTTTGGCCAAAAAGTCTTCCGGAACACAAGGTAACAGTTGAACCAGAATAACTTAAAAGGCCACTACGCTTTCAAACGTAATGTTTTTCAACTGTTCAATTTGGTGAAGTCCACAATAAAGGCAACACTCAAATTGGGGCAGTGCCGCGCTACTGGATCAGTTGGAAAATGTTTGACAGTGGGCCCAAGTTCAACTGCAAAATTTGCCAAGTTGAAGTCTGCGAAAGTCCGACTTCTTGTGCACGGCGAGTAATTCACTGCCTCGAGTTCTTCTGTACACGACGATCACGACGAGACGACGACGTTCTCGGGCGATCCTTTGACGTTGCCTGATTATTTACCGAAACGCTTGTCTTAGAAATGGCCACCAAACGTTGGAGAGTCGACTTTAAAGGGCCAACGCGTCTGCCGTAATATGGACGCAGCATTTGCACTGACGAACACTCATTTTAATAAGAAAGTTTTGTCCCTTGGACGTGCTGCCTAATCGTTTTACTTGCCATGGTGATTTGTCATCAGTGTCTGAATAATAAACACCAAAGATAGACAAATTATATAGTTTGAAATCTTGATCAAGTATTCGCCACCCAATAATAGCTACATTTTTTGAATTGCGACATCTGTGATCTGTCTGTCGTCGGCAGTGTTACTGCATCTATTGGATTAATTTTCCCTCATACAGGTGGGTATTTCACCTTTGTTCCCAAAGACTCCAAAAATGAATCCCATTTAATACAGCGGGGGAAAACGTATACGCAACTTTCTTGGGAAATTTCTCCAAGTAGAGTGAGTCTAAATAATAAGGGTTTCGTAACTGTGTGCTATTTTGGACAGACCCTGCCTCTTGCTGCAAATTCTATACCACAATGTTCTACGATCATGAAATTATTTAGCTTTGATTTTTTTTGGTAGCGGAAAGTGTACAAAATCCTCAATACTTGCAAAACAAAGCGTTAAAGAAATATGTCCAATTTTTTTATTAATATTTCCCTTTAAGAAAAACATACTCCAACACATTCCGCAATACTTATAATCGTTTTTTAGCGTCTCGGGTAAATTTTTCGAACTGTCAATGTCTCAATGTGACCCAAAAAATATACAAGATGAAAGTTAAAAATGATTATTAGTGCGGCCCATTGTGTTATGAAGATTTGATTCTCTTTTCTTTTATAAGACAATTTGCGGTCGTTGGAATTTAAAAATAGGAAAAATTTCCCACGATACTATAACACTGAGCAACCTTAGTATGGTTTACAGGGAATATTTGCTTCGATTGCGTGCCGTTAATTCGTTCAGGGATAAAGAAAATGCGTCTATTTATTAACCTCCGTATTAATAAAGGCTGCGTAAAAGTTATCAATTGGTTACACAGCAGTTACGTCAAATTTTTGTATACTATCTGACGTCTGCTAGCAAACTAACTTGTGCACATTTGTTTGTTAATATGGGGGTAAGAGTTTAAGTAAGCTTCACTTCAAAACTACTGTCAAATATGCTTCAGGAAAAATTGCCATTCTTCTGTAGGTGCCAATTTAACGCATGCATTTACTTAGGATACATTTTGAGAAGATTCTATTCACCTTTAGCAATTTTTTCGCCTTTCCCATCAACGTCTCTCTCTTTTGTGATTAACAAATTCAAAAAATCAGTAACAACCTACAGCTAAATTTAGTTCAATTTGCTTTTTCCTTTCAACCTCGTTATCAGTAACATACCTAAAAAAAAACTACTTGCGCTGAGAATTTGTATGCCATTACCATAAATTGAGACCGTCTACAAAATTCAGCCAGATGTCCAAAGCAATCACTCATAAAAATAATAAAAATAGCCATCGCCCATACATGAATTGCTTTTAAGTGAAGCGCTACTGTGACGTTATTTATTTAATTTGGTTTTTGGCAGCCAAATTCGATGCTTAAGGTGGACAAAACACCCCCGGAATTCCCACCACCATAACGAAACCCATACATACCACTCTAACTGGTGGCGATGTGCGCATCTAGCTGCTTATTTATTTGGCACTTGAACTTGCGATTTGACGTTATCGATAATGCCCACGTGAAAGTGTTTTACCCGCGCCATTGCCCCGCAAAAATTTGCATGCGCGATGATTCAAGCCGTCACCCATTCGAGTCTATATAGGTCTACACTCTACACCGTCTAATAATAGATCGAATTTGAGTATAGGTACGCCGAAATATTAATTGAAATTCAAAAGTATTTACTTGCGGGCGATTTCGGTGCGCTAAATCGGAGGTGGGTCTTTGAAAATTTAGGAACGTCTTGTTTACTCTTTCGTTGAAAGATGGGCGAATTTGCCACGCTCGGTATGCAGGATGTATATAGTGGCAATAAAACGTTATTACAAAGTGGAATTTGGTGCGAACAATTTTTAATGTTTGCCCACAAATTTGCGGGATGGTTTGCTTGGCAATTATCGGCTGACGTAGTTGTTTGTAATCTTTGGGAATTTTTGTTGCAAGTGGAATATTTTTTTTCTCAGTGTTTTAGTTATTCCAGTAATCATTTTCTCTTGGGAATTGTTTTGGAGTAGGTGCTCAGACTGGAAGATCTCATTGATGTAACACTGATAATGTACACGAAAATCCACTTAAACGGTTCAAGTAGACGTGAGTTTATTACGAGTCGATATCAACCGTGAAAAATCATTTTTGAAAAGATTTTTTTCGTGACAGTGTACGAGTATATATCGTCGCTGATGTGGTTAGTTGGCAATCGTATGCGGGCCCTTAGGGGCGTATGGATCGGGCGATGTCAATATGGGGTGTATATTTCGCTTTAAATGTCGCGATATAGATTGTCTTACTGGCTGGATCTGCTTCTGTGAATATGTCTTTACACCCACAGGCACTTTTCTTATTCAAATCCCATTTCGGGCATGACCACTTGTCGTTGTCAGTGGCATCACATTCTTTTTCAAAGATTCTCGGTTAAGTGGTAAGTGTACTTGCGAGAACAACTCGAACTATGGAAAGTGAATTCCTCTGATGATACGCAGGAAGTGCGGGAATGATGTAATTTTTGAAATTAAGAATCAGGAGGAGGGCACCAAAAGGCCATTAAGCATTTTTTTTTTCATAAAAAAGCTTCCGTTTTTGCTCTTGGAAGTTGCTAGAAAAGTGAATAAAGGTATTGGTATTGGACTGTATACATAACGCTTCGTCAAACAAATTCACGATTAAAACCCGAATGAGGGACATGTGAATAACGCGGGCAAACCATTGAAGCATAGTCTGCTCCGTTCGAAGAAATAGCTGCTCGATGTTGAAAAACATTTCTTATTCTTGTATTCCCCACACAATCTGTACGAGTCCCGATAGCATTACAATGATGAGATCTCACTACGGCAGCTCGTTTCTGCGATCTTATTCTTTTGGATATTTACTTAATCTCAAAACTTTGCAAGTTACATTCTAGGAGTGAATAATCCGAGCGAAAAACGCACATCTCATCCATCAACTTTGACTCAACACTGCAAGCTATCTCCAAAATGTTAGCCTTTTTTCATAGAAAGATGTAATGAAATGTAGCTGTCAAAATATTCACCGTGGACTGCCACTTCAATATTCATCGTCTTACGCTTGCCGAACCTGTGGAAATAGTTAAAAAATATTATCGAAATTCCGGCTCAGTTTCGTCAGGGGGTCGATCGTCATCGTGATCTCGGTGTGCAGGCGATTCGCCGCACCGTGAAAAAGTATGAGCTTGAGTGCACTATCTTAAACCATCAACCAGAACGAGATTGGTTCGAAATGAAGAACGTAGCGGCCAGTATCGAAGAACATCCAGAAATGATGATTCAGCGCCGATCAGCTGAATTGGGCAGCGCGAGAGTCAACCCGGCTTATTGGGGGCTACATGCATATAAGATTGTGCTGACGAAAGAACTGAAGCCCGACGGCTATAGAAAACGCTAACGCGGAGCTAGAAATGTTGGCCAAAAATCCAAGAAGTTCGAATAACATATTGGACCGAGTCATTAAAAATAGGACCGACCACATGAAGCACTTTCAACGAAGCCGAGACGGCCATTTAAATGGTATGCTTCCGTTTATAATGGCATGAATGTATAGCCTTAAAATAAACACAGTTATTTTATTTAAATTTTTCCCTATCGGTCTTATCTAGTCACCCTTTATTTCGCCTCTTCCACTCCGGCAGATTTAACTGCTTGCAGATTTGATTGCAAACGTGATTTCCCGCTGAAAACAAAAATTCTGTCATCCTGTTCTTTTTTGGATTTAGTTGAGAATTCAGAAAAGTGCTCGCTTAGTCAGCGGAAAATTTCCTCCCCCTTGATATTCCACTTCCTCACTTTAAGACGACCGATATGCACTTTGTTTGCAGATCTGTGACCAACATTTAACTTTTTGGTGAACACATTCTAAGATCGTTCTTTGGCTAATTTTGACAGCAAACTTTGCACGTTTTAGGGGTCTCCTTGTCTAGCATTTGAAAAGCCTTGTCCTTCAAAGTCCTTTCACACCTTAAATACCGTAGTCATATCTCTGATGGCGTTTTAAACCACGTAGTTCTTTTCTGCTGATATACCAAACAGCTTTACTCCGCAAATATCTGCAGAGGCAATTATTGCTGCTGTTGGTGGTTACATTGGTGGACAAGAATAGTCCAGTCGAGCCAATTTGTCCTGTACATGTACCGCTTTTCTACAAACAATGAAACATACTCTTGGAACATTCATGATTCACTCAGAATGATAGTTCTAACGATTCTAGTTCTCACAGTCATTCCAGCGCCACATTAAAAAGAGCCGCTAAACTTGTATTTCTTTTTTTTGTCGAACCTTTCAGCTACATGCCGTTCAAACCCCTCCTGTAGCCCATCGCTCTGTAAACCACTTTCACAGTACACCTATGACCTGTGACCATCCTTGGTTTTTAAGTTCTTACGTCAGGAAAAATAGTTGATCCTTACGTACGTTCGATTTTGTGAGTCTTTAACTATAACAAATAAGGTCTGTTCCCTAACAAAACAAAACATTTCCCCTTCATAAAAAACCTGCAAATAATAGCCCAAAAAATTTGTTTGGGCTAGTTTGTTATAACTGACTTTAGCTGTCAAATCTCTCAAAAGTCAATTTGAATTGGCTGTTTATTTCGGTTTGGTTTATTGAGTGCTGAAATTTGTAAGAAAAAATGGATAAATTGGCAAGCAAGTCTGCAAAGTGGTATTTTTAAAACCCACTGACGTTTACTTTTGAATATTATTTTTCTTTGTCGCACATCTTTTTAACAAACGTCATGCAAAACTTTGGTTCCTGTACTTTTTGGTAAATTATATTTTTCTTAGAGAATATATCCCCACTCCTTGATATCTGAAATTTTGCCGAAATTGGCAAAAATAGAAAGGGAACAGACCTATTGTTTTTGTATCCCAAACAGGCAAAACGCATCTCTTCTCTACGGACGTCATTTTTGAAATGTAAATATTTTCCCATTATTGACCCCTGCCATACGACAGCTTTTTAGTGCTTCAAAGCGTGTTGCCTACCCGAAATATAACAGAATAGAAAACAAAAAAGTTCAAATAAGTGTTAAACAATGTACAATTGTACATATTTAAAAATGTGTAAGCTGACAAAAGTGTAGTCAACACTGGCTGTGATTATTTCTTTGTGTTAAAATCGCCTCTTGTGTCCTTGCATTTTATAGATCTACTCAACGTTGATTTAACAAAAATTATCCGATCACCTTCGTAACAGAGCTTTCTTTACGTTCCCGTTGCTAGTAAGCAAGTTCAATTCTTACTTTCAAGGTTAACGTCATGTAGTGTAGTAAAAGTAACCTGCTGTAGCAATGAGCAAAGTTTTTAAAGCAAATATTCATTCTAAGCTCGAATTGTTGAATAGTAACCTTCATCGCAGTAGCACTTGTGGAATTGTTTTACGTTTTAAACAATTACATTCAGTGCTTGCTTTTAAAAATAGCGCCAAAGGTCTATTTTAAATAATCACTTAAATAGCGCACAGTCGTTAATAAATAAGCGAATTGTAACCACTTAAGGTTAAGTTCTCCCAGGAATTATTCGTCTCGTTGTAAAATCGGCCCAACCATTTGCCTTCAATCTAAATTTGCATTCACCAACTGGCAACACCCCACAATGAATGGCAGGCAACTTTAAATTTTCCATCCCATTCCATCTCACAGCAATGGTGAGCACAAAACAACAACCGACAACAAACCAGTTCCACTTCCTCCCAACCGAGAACCAACTGTCATTTTTGAGTGAAATATCCAAGTGAGTTTCGTAGACCACAAGTAAAAGTGGTCTATTCTTCTCCATCCTATAAACAAAATAATTAAAATGATTTAAAAGTCAAATTTCGTGTTCGTCTTGATTATCTAATTTTGTTGGGTCGGAAGAATGTGGTTTGTTCTACTTAAAAATCGATTAAAAGAAACCGGAAAAGCTATTCGTGATGTAGAAAACAACTTCGACTATGCTACGCTCTAGCAGGCACAGACACAGAGTGGTGTGGCATGGCAGTAACGGTGAGAGGATTTTGTGTATAATTATTGTTCGCCTCACATGTTTTCGATTAAATTGATATAAAAAATGTAAACAATAAACAGATGGGAAAGGCGAAAGAAAGAGCCAGGGCGCATGTCTTCATTTCATTTTTCATTATGAGTGTTGTGTACGACTAGTGTTGCCCATTTCGCTTTTTCAATGGTGGATATGAGTATGAGAACCATTTGTATTTTGTACTATACCTAATTTTTTTTGTTGATAGATTGGCACATTTAAAAATTCTTAAAGGCTTCGTCAAACAGAACGCGTTTTTAACGCCGCGGTGAGATTAATTTACGCGACGGAAAGGTTATTTTGACGCAACGTTCTAACCGCCGCGTTAGAGGACGTCAAACAGAAAGATCTCATTAATGTCCATGACTCTTGGTTTTCATTGTCTAAACAAATGTCAAGCAGCTCGGAGGAAGAATTATTGCTTTTTTTGCCGTGATATGTAATTCCCTAAAAAGAAAAAGGATTTAGGTGTACGAAATTTACAAAAAGAGAAATTCTTTTGATATTTCCTCCCATATCTCAACCTTTAAAACTGCATTTGTATACGATTCTCACACATAACGTACAAATATGGGTAATTTCAAACACACTCGATTAATTTTTCCGTTTTTTAGGATATAAAATCATGAAAAATTATTTCAAACGCGACGCGTCATAAAATAATCTATAATTTTTCACAACCCCGCGTTTCACCGCCGCGGTGAATTTAACGCAGCGTTGAAAACGCGCTCTGTGTGACGGGGGATATGTTATTCGGTATGTTACAAGGCGGCGGTGAAACGCGGCGGTAGAACGGAGCGTTAAAGCGCGCCTTGTTTGACGAGGCCTTAAGTCGAATGGGTTGGTCTGTACTTAAACCAGATTTTCGTCGGGAACGTCACTTTTCCTACGTCCAGTTTCTACATATACGAACTGTCAGTTTAGTACTCAGTCGGCCATAGTCCGTAGACGTCAACTGAAAAAACTGCTCTTGTGATCGATTTAGGTCAATCAGAACAGAGGCACGTCAAGTCAGCCAGCTATCAGACTAACTAAACTAGGTACTTGAACGTCCATATTGTGACATGAAATATCTAAATTTAGGTACAAATCGTAAGTGTCGCTTGTCATTGCTCGTAACCACTTTTTCTATTGTCAACTACCGATTTATCAACCAATTTCTTTACAAGGTAATGCGACTGCTAGTTATTAACGAATTGTTAATGCTTTCTCAATTTATAACAATTTTTAAGTACAAATTTGAAATGTCAACTTTCTTGTCACTTATCAAGGACGGAACTTCAACAAAAGTGTGTGAAATTTTGAGCTCAGATCATTTTGATATATTGATTGAGCACATTTTGATATATTTACACAGTGCTGCCAAGAAAACCAGTTTAATCAATTGGTGGAGCTCATTGAACTTATTTTTAATGTTGACAAATGTATTAAGGTACTCAAAACATTTTGCTACACTTGGTTAAAAATGTAGGTACATTCTTCCTGGGCATTAGCAACGTCTTTCATTTACATTTAAAACTGTGAACTGTGCAAAGATCGCTCAAAATTCATACAGAAAGAACATCCACTGTAGGGAATTTGAGACGTCTCTCATCTGTTTTTATTCTCACTATTTCCAAAGACGTTTCTATTTCCCCTGCCCCCTCAGTCCTTAACTATTACTCTTCTTTATGGATTTCTCGTTCGTACATACCTATTTCATTTATATGACAATTTATGCGATGCAATAATTGTTTGTGTCAAAATAAATGCTACCAACTCACAATATTCCATAGAAAAATTACCCATCTACTGCGACTCTAAAATGAATTACAAAAAATTTAAACTAACCACAATTGCGAGTACCTAAAAAAATCCACATAAAATAATCACCGCGGCAACACTGCCCAAGCAAACACGACAGCAAATAACTACTCGAGTAAAACTCTCAATATCGGTTTGACAGTTCCCCACTGAGTGGGAAACGACCTTTTGTTACTTTTTCATTTTCACTGACTGTTCCGTAAATATTGTGATGTTGTACGCCGTAAAACGGGTTTTATAAAACTGATTACGTGTATAGCCTATCGAAAAAGTGCAATTTTAAATGAAGTTCATAGATATTTTTGACAATACAATCAGTTAGTGTGTGTTTTGTATCGAGACACGTCGAACATGGCAGATCATTGCAGACTGTTTTGCGACATCATTGCCAGCTATGGCGGTCGCGATAAGGTAATGAAAATACTGTGCTACACAGCAAAAGTGCTGGCCACACCGAATTCAACTGTAAGTCCTGAACAAGCCAAGAAATTCTACATCTTCAGTTCGAAGCTGGGGCAAGCTCGTGGCACCCTCCGCCTGATTGATGATATGCCCACAATCCTGTATGCGCTGCAATACGGACTAGGCCGAGAGGAGAAGCACCGTGTGGACGCCATACTGGGTGTGCTGACAAACATTGTCGACGTTCTGTATTTCCCTGTTGACAAGATATGCTGGCTGTCAACACACAACATTATTCAGTTGAGGGATCCCACCAAATGGGACACAATAAACTCGGCCTTCTGGAGTTTGTCGGCGTTTCTTAATCTGACGAGGGTTTTGCGCGACTATCACGAGAAGCACTTTGCCAGTGCTCTGCAAAAGGATGCGGACGAGTGGAAGAAGAACGAGCAACAGCGCATCATGGAATCGATTAATGTTGTGAGGATGAGTCTGGATTTGGTGCATGCAGTTAGCTCGCTGCCGAAAGGCTGTCTCTGGGGAGCAGAGATATCCAGTTGGAAGGTGGGGGTGATCGGGACACTGTCGGGCCTATTGGGCCTGTATCAGTATGCCGTTAAAGTTAAGAAATCAAAGCATTGAATGTGTCTGCTCAGTATCTATGTAACTATTGTGCTAATTTAAAACAAATAAAGAGGAATTAATTACGGGTCTAACTACAGGCAGTCTTCTTTGGTGTTCCGTTCAAACGACGTTGTAGGTAAACGTTTGCAATGCGCTCCGTGGAAGTATTTGAACGGGCTATCTGTACAATCTTTGAAGTGCAATTAGGCCGAGTGTTTAAACAGAAAACGCTGTCCTTGGATTGTTGCACAGTGTGTCACGCGAACAAGTGTCACATGCTGTTTGTTTGCTCAGTGAGATATTCGGATGGAGGCGGTACTCTGTGGAAAAATTCAGTGTTAATTTTAATTAGCAACAGAATGGGCTCGTGTCAAGATTGAACTTTAGTCTCTTTTATCTGGAAAGGGGGTATTGGGTTGTTCTCTTTTGGCGGTTCTCTTTTATATTGTTAGTGGATAAAATGGAAGTGATTCGAGAGACAGATCGTCTGAAAGATACGGCTGAGTACAAGGGGCAATCAGCGCGTAGTTAGTGACGTAATGAAGGTTGTATGCGGAGTGATAGACAGGCTTATTAGGCGGGAAAATTAGGATGGATATACACAAACGCATTCGCAGTAAGGGTTGGAGTCGAAGCGTCCACCATCTTTCTTTATTTTCTGTTGAAATTTTTTGTGATTTGCTAAAAAAATTTGCACACAAAAAGCTGGAAAATGAGTCTACCTTTAGGCGCGAGCCTCCTTTAAGCGATCGCTCAATGGATGTTTTTTTGCCGCTGAATAGAGAAATTTAAATAATTTCAGTCAGCCAGCTAAATATTGCGATCATTGACTTATTATATATGGACTGCAAGTAACCAACTTCACGTAGGTTCCAAAACAGCAGACGCGCTTCTGTTTCGCTGCGGAAAACTCCAAAGCTCCATAGCTCCATAATTTCAACATATTTAACAGTCATTCAAAAATAATTCGACATTCGGTAGTGTTTGAAAACAAGTCGCTGGTTTGAAAAATTAATTTAAAAAAGGATTCTGTGAGGAAAACAAAGCGGGAACGTTTGATTCTTCAACAAATTTGTTTTTCTATTTCAAATAAAATCAAAAAAACATTGCGGAATTCGTTTGAAATCACTCTTTGAAGCTTTCCATCTTTTGAATAGATGACGCTCTATTGTTTACATGTTACTATCGAAACGAACTTTTTATTTTGTAATGTCTTGTTTATTGACGTTACTATGGAAATTTGAACTTGACGCCTTGACGGTGGGATTGGGATGTATTTCTTTGCTAATCCGCAGAGAAACAGTAGCATAGCATCTGTGCTGTTTTTTTGAGCATATTTCCTCGCAGAAATCTATGAGAATGACATTTCACTAGCAGTCCATATTTAGTATGTCTATGATTGCGATCGAGAAAAGAGGTTTTGAATAGAAGAGTTAGGTTCGATGTCAAAAATAAACATCAAACATGGTGCCGTGTTGCAATACTTGAAGTGGGCCACGTTTTAACTTTTATTTTTATAAATATTCACCCTTATTCCAAGTGGCGTTTACGACGATTTATGAAACGCCAATTTGAATTTGGGACTACGAGTGGCGTTTTTGAGTCGTTGAACGTCATTTGTCACTGAACGTCGTGTGGAACCTATTGGCGTACGACGAACGTCATATGAGAAACTTCACTGCTATTCTGTAAGACGTTTAACGCCAAAAAACGACAAGAAAAACGACAAGATACTGATTGACAGTAAGTGTTCTTAAATTGGTAAATTAATTTCATGGGTAAAAATAGCCAACCAGAAACAGTTGAAGACTTTGATCGGATTAATGGAAAAAAAACCTTCGCTGGCAAAGGGATTTCAAAAGGGAGTCTTAAAATACAGGATTAGATACAGGATAGGATTCTATTGCTCTAACCCTTAGTAGCTTAGGGCCTCTATCAACAGATGGAAAAGAGTGGCAAAAAGTAGTAAGTGGTGCAAAAATTGGTTCAATTCCGAAGTCATCCATCCATCCATCCACAACTAACCCAGCAAAATCCAGTTCAAATCAAAGCATTCTTATGTACCTACCTGTTCACAGACATCAACTCCATTGGCAACATCTAGAATTATAGACCCCAACGATGCCGCTTTTGTTGATTACACTGATTTCTCAACTGATAAACCTGAATGCAACTGAAGAAATTCAAAACATACAATTTTGTCCTTATCTGTTTCCGGATGCGAATGAGCTTAGTTTTTCTAAAGTCTTCGCCGTCATCACTACTCCAAAACATTGCGACACTATTCAATTTTAGGATACAACTTACAACAATTTGTTTCAAAAATATAAATACCATAAACTGATACCGCCATCTATCAGTCATTGGCGTAGATCAGCTGGTGTGGATCGTATGTGGAATGTGAGCTACTTACCAACGACGTTAGGGAATAAGTCTTCTAAAATGTAACGCCTCAAAAAAAGACAAACCACGTAGAAGTAAAATGCCACTCGGAATAATGGTGAATAACTATATAGACTTGAAGAGTGTTGGACTAATAAGCGAGGGGTCCAAGGTTCGATTGCCGAAAAACCATACATTTTTCTGACAAACGTACGAGAGTATTACTGTCCTAGAAAAAGCTTCTCGATTCAGCCGTTTGGAGCCGGCATAAAACTGTAGGTCCCTTCTTTTCATCCAAAAATGGAAAACTCGGGTCTAGGGCCATTTACAGACCTGGTGCACCAACTATTTATCTATTTTAGACTTGAAAAGGTTGGAATATGTACAATAAATAATCATATAAATAAAATTGGAGTAGTTCTGATCGATTTAGATTGAAATTGACTACATGTCTTTGAATGCAAAAATCTTAGAAACTGCTGAA
Organism: Cheilosia pagana; assembly: GCA_936431705.1. Classification (NCBI taxonomy): domain Eukaryota; kingdom Metazoa; phylum Arthropoda; class Insecta; order Diptera; family Syrphidae; genus Cheilosia; species Cheilosia pagana. Next base: position 7,544,305 of record OW386169.1, read on the forward strand.
TATATTCTGGTGATTTTTTCACAGGCCTTTAGAGGATACCGAGGCCTACAATCTCCACTTTGTTCCAACTCTATATCTCTATAAATTCCGGAGAAAATTGGACAAGAGTATTTTCAATAAATTTTAAAGAAAAACGCCCACCAGAAATGGGCGTGGACAGTAACATTTTTAGCGCGATATATAAGGGACCCCTTGTTAATACTTTTCGTTACAAAACTTGCTTTTTTTTAAAACAAAATTACCGACAAACAAGGGTCGAATCGCGTCTTCCGTGAACGAGCGGAATCACGGAATTAAGTTGATTTTCATGTGAAACAAAAACAAATTTAGTCACGTAATACTCGTTCAGGGACGACGCGATTCGACCCCAGAATTCTTTCGAGCTGAATTGTCACGGGTCACCCCTCTTTTTCTTGTCTTGCCTTGTAAAAAGTTCCACAAAATTGAATGACTTCTCGGAAATGTTGTGACACTTGACACTTATAATAGAGATTCGATATCACTTTTCGGAAGAATGAAGTATATTCGATTTACTGCAAGTTTTGGGCAGCAGGGTACTTCGAAAAAGCGACCCCTGACCATCACTGAACTCATTTAAATACTATGTACGAATCTCTACCTTTTCTAACTACGAAATGATGTTCATTATGGACTCATTATCCTCCTACTAAAGCCTAATTAAATCAACAAACTAGTTGATATTTATGCCTAGATATTCAGTTCATAAAAATGTCCTTACGCTTCGTATATATATTTCTCTCTCCCTTCATTCATGTGAACCTGCCCCTTGAAACAATTTCCATTGATTGCAAACATCCCACGTATAGTTGAGCGGAAAAAAATCTCTTTTAATGAAAACTGTCCGCCTCTACCAAGATTATGGAACGAACAAACAAAAGGACATTTGATTTACCGCGTAGGCAACCACATCGCCGCACAAGTCCACAAGGCCCGTGTCGCCCTATTTTCTATCCAAACTATCCTACTGACTGGCCTACGCGTAGCTATTCTACAATTTAAATAAACTGACGTATGCCGAAACGAAAAAGTGCAAACGGGCAACAAATCTTTGAGACTATCAAGGGAGGTATATTTTTAAACCAACTCCTTAACTGGTATCCTTTCCTTGCGATAATTTGCATTACCTTGACATACGAGGCAAACAACAACCACCACACACACATGGGGTGAAAAAGGACGACCCTATACCCGATCATGTATTTTACACACGAGTTTTCCCTCTCCTTGTACGAGGACACTTTTGCGCGTTGCAAATCCCTTTGGGTTGCCCGCATGAGCTACATATGAATCAATAAATGCTATTAAGAAATGGATTTAAACTTTTAGAGGTAATAACATTAAATGTTAACCACACTGAGGAATAGGTGCATAAGAAAGTAATGAATAATTTAACCCTTAACCGGGTGTGATGAGGCTTCCACGACGACACCAGATGTTTGAGGTTGAAACTGAAGGTGATTATATCTACATTTTTAAACGAGATATGATGGATTAGTTTTCTTTTCTCTTCTTTTTTTTTCATTGTTCGATCAATGAGTCAATGAATTTATTTATTTTTAAAACAGCACAGACGTGAGACATATTTGGGAGCACGGAAGTGTGTGACAGTGTGGTTTGGGATTCGTAATATTCTACGGAGCGATGACACTTGGATTATTAACCCTCAGAAAAACAAACAAATAGGTGGGTGTTGTTTTTATTATTTTAAGCGAATGATGAAAGAATCCGATAATCGGTGCGTATACGCAACATTTTTGTTCCTATTTTTATATAACGCTCTGTGCGTGAGTCGTTTAAATAGGAGGTACATTTTCTGAAATGTGGTGAGTGAAGTGGCTCAGCTTAACAATTCACTGAATAATGCATACTACCGGGCGCAATTATAAGTACACGCTATATGGAAAATTAATAGGGTAAGACCAACCTTGTAAGTCTTCGGCTGGTAAAATTTGTCGTTTTGACATGAAAGTCCCCAAACCGAAGTCGTTGCCGGTAATCTCGAGAACCAATGAACGAATTTCGATGCGGTTTGCAGGGTTGTTATCAAAATATGTCAGGGAAGGTTTACAAATTCTTCTTTTACTTAAGAGATGTGAGCCTTATGAGGTCTAAGTCAAATTTTAACTCATTTCAAGCTAAATGCACGGTTCTTGCTGCACAACGGCTCATCGGGTTTAGGACCAAAAGCTTAAATTTTGAAGGCGTTCTTCATTTTTGGCCCGGTTCAGATGAAGTGGTGTGCAAAAAAACATTCAAAACGCTATTTCCCGACACTAATGGGGAGCTTATGTTGCAAAATTTAGAAATTTTCTATGCATGGTCTTAACAGAGCACTTTGGGAATAATAGGCGGGATAGGAAAATGGGGAGTGGGACTTCCCCTACTAAAAATGTATTTAAAACACTAAATCCTAAAATTTATGACAACAAAAAAAACACGTTTTAAACGCTTTTTATCGGAGGTAAAGTGTAAAATTTAAAATATAAATATGCATTGCCAAAATTAGGCAATTTGCGAAATGTGGACGGGACTTAATACGAAAGGTAAAGCATATGCAAAGCCGGGCGGTTTTTGATTGGTTTTCCATGACACTCTCACATTCTATACCTAAGAAAACAAATTAAAAAAATAATGGGTGCCTACCTAGTGACTTTGAGAAGGTCTTCAATACCATATGGTTGATGGGGCTCTTTTTCAAGCTTACCAGGCTGGGTATGCAAAAACCACTGCTATAGATGATTTACAACACGTTTTTTGGGAAGATGTTTCCTTTTCAAACTTTGCAACGTCACTTTGAGCAAAGTTTGTTGAGTTAAAAGCGACTTACAGTAGAAAGTGATGATTTCGTCGATGGTCTTCCTTATCCCTATACATATATACTTTAGCGTACGCAAAGGTTTTGTTGGCGTACAGGTTAGATCGAAAATTCAAGGTGAACAACATTCTTCTGCAGCGGGACTTCGATCACGCTGAGAGCTGTTGCGATGGAGATAATCCTGTTCAGTGTTTTATTGACTTTTGTATACGGACGGCAGCTTAAATTGTCAAATTGACCCGTCATTGAACAACCATTGCGGATGAAATTTGTTTTGCCTTGCTATTCAATCTTTATCTAACTGAAAGTAGCTCCCTTCTATACGGCAAATATTTATGTTTCAAAGGCAGTATCTCCGGACTTGTCTCAAGTTGTATCTAGATCATCAGAGTCTGAGTCAAGTACAAGGCCCTGTACTATAAACCGCGACTAAATCGGTTTTCATCACTGTGGTCTTAATAAATTAAATAAATAATTTCTTGAAGAGATTTAATTTATGTGAAGTTTTTGATGGAAATTCCATTCCAATGGTTTTAAAAATGTCTGTAACTTTTTAAGTGGCCCAATTGAGCTGTACTTTTGGTTAGAATTTTAGCAACCGTGATGACAGTTTTTAAAGTAATTGTTTTACCTCCGAATCTATAGCTCCTCGTGAAGTCTTTCAGAGGCTGTTAGTTTTCTTAAAAATGAGAATGTTCGTGGCTTTAAGGATCTAAAATGAGTGGACGTTGTGGATCTATTTAAAAAAAAAAACAGGTTCACTCGTGAACATTTAACATAAACAAAATGTTTCTTATATCCGAGCTGTTCTTATATAAGAAACAAAGTCTTTTTTTAATTTTAACCGATAAATCGTATCGTTTTTAAATAAAGTCATTGCTTGTGATCCGAGCGACGAAGGTTCGATCCCTAGTAATACTCTGCCACTGCTTTTTAAAAGAAATAAATTTTATCCGAAATGGGTTCCTGTTTGATATATTGCACCGATAACCTAACACCAATAATCTTCTAGGCAAAAATTTCAGTGCAGGCTTATTTGCCGGCGTTTCTAAAGCGTTTGATATGTTTGACATATTAACTTCAGAAAACTTGGATCAGCTGGATTTTATGGCCAAGTTCTCGATAACATTTTTAAATAGAACGCAAGCGGTCAATGTAGGTTCATTCTGCTTATTTACGTTCCCATTGAGCCAAAAATGAGCTTCGTCCATAAAATGGAAGAAGCGCGCGATGAACTGTCAAAGTTGACCTTTCAAACGATTTTAAAATATGACATTTTGACAGTACATCTTAATCAATTGGATAAAAATAGTAAGAAAAACTGCTTTGGTAAACAATAGTGAACTCCTACGGACTCATACGGACGGACAGGTTAACCTTAAAGTGAATATAAAAGTGAAACACTCCGTATTCTCACGCACCAACATTGCAATATGTATTGCAAATAAGAAACTAGTCTTATGAAGGTCACTTAACTCGTTACTCGCCGCTGAACAAAGTTATATGCCATTTATCTCAATTGCCGAAATGTACTTTCTACAGTCTGTCTGCCTGCCCTAATTATAAAATATAACTTCGCACTCATATCACTCAGCATTGCAATGCGATTGTTACTCATGTCATGCACACGAAGCATGTTAATTAATTTGTTTTATTGTGCACTTAGCGAATGAAAACGAGCGCGTCAACGTTCGTCGAAACTACATCGAGAGTTATACCAGTTTGAATGCAACATGACCTTAAACGGTGGACTTTTAAAACAGCCTACGCTTGGCGTTTCCACTAAAAGGTTAACAACACCACAATTGTGTTTACAAATGAAAATAATAAAAATTGTAACAGAATGAACTACATAAAATAATGTTGCTGACTTTGCGTGGTGACGCCAGCGTATACCTGTGGTTGAATGATGCAAGGCGACACATAAGAAGGTATTAGACTGCCGCCGCGGTGTCACACACATCACCGATATTGTCTAGTGAACTATAATGACCTAGTTTGAAGTTTCTCTTTTGTTTACACCACAAATGTAAAAAAAATAAATAGAAAGGGAAAGGAATATGCAGAAAGAAAAATCAATAGAATTGCAAAAGTGGGCTAAAATGGATTCGGTTTCATTTCGCATTCAAATCTTACAGGGATTCCGTCATAAGAAGCACCACACTACAAATAAACTTTGAATGACGTTCCCAATTTGCGTTTGGCGACTTACTTCTTGGAGGGTTTTAGAGCATTACAACTTGAGGTGCTGTATATAATTACTTTAGTGGTTTGCCACGTGATTAAGTTAGTCGTGCTCGTTTTGTTGTGAATAGGGAGGTTGGCGTCGTGAGATGAGGCGTTATTCTTTTCTAATTTATTCAATCAAGAATACAGCTTTCAGGTTGAGCGCGTAATAGGTACTTGTACTTCACTTAATGGAGCTTAATGCAAGTGACACGGAGATGACTCGTGATCGTGACAATGCCTAGGATTGAATTGTCTAGAGATTTGCATTTTATTGTGCGACCGAACGTTGGAATTAATCATTTGAAGATGACAGGAGTGGAGAAATTGCCAACCGAACTACGGGCAAATTGACTTTTGAATAGGAATGTGTTAGAAATGACGATTAGCTGATCTGGAACTGTACAGTAAGGGATACCTGCGGCCAATAACACAATCCGTCAAGTAGATGAGCCTTACAAGTTCTTACTCGGGCACGATTCTGTAAGATGAAGACGTTCGACAGATTCTCCGTTCTTGCGTCCAAAAAGGATTTGATTCTTTTATAAAAAATCTTGCGTCTGCCACTTCGTCAACTTTTAAGAAGCGGCCATATTGTTAAAGCTTCATCTGTCAAATTGGCTTTCATTTATTCCGTCAAACTGCAGGAATACAGGGTTTTCCAATGGGAACTTCCGAACTTTGACAGTTGATAGCGGCCATTTTGTTGAAGTTACATCTGTCAAATTGGCTGTCATTTATTCAGTGTGTTTTGTCAAATCACCATCGACCGACATAGCGTTCAACAACACGTGCAAATGATTAAATTGTTTTATTGAAAGCAGTTGAAAACTGACCCTAATTTTCGTCGAAAAATCATCATCACCGATGAGGTCCATTTCCGAATGAATGGGTGCGTCAAAAAACATAATTGTTGAATTGGGAACGATATCAATCCACATGAGATCCAAGAGCATCCAATACATCCCGAAAAAGTCATTGTTTGGTGTGGATTTTGGGCAGGCGGCGTCTTCGGTCCATATTTCTTTAAAAACGACGTTGGCCAGGACTTCAGCGTCTATAGGTCGATGATTACCAACTTCTTTTGGCCTGAATTCGATGATATAGCTACCAACGACATGTGGTTTCAACAGAACGGCGCCATACGCATTATTGGCAATTCTGTACGAGCGATTTGAGGGCATGGTCATCTCACGTGGAGGTGATGTTAACTGGCCACTAGATCATGCGATTTGACGATTCTTCTGTGGTTTTTTTTAAGTCACAGGTCTATGCGAATAAGCTACTAACTACAGCGACCCTCAAAGCCAATATAACGCATGCCGTCGGTCAAATTCGGCCTGATTTTGGACATTTAGGATGCCGCGGCAGACATTTGAACGATGTTATATTCCATACTTAATGGCGTCATCTCTCTCACACACACGTTGATTTAAAGATAGAAAGCGCTTAATGAAACCCCTTTAAATGGAGACCTTTGCAACAATTCGCTTTTCTACGCCCCAAATTTAAGAAAAGCTAACTTATAATGAACATAGCAAGGCGCCACTTATAAACAACCACACACTGTACGCGTTGCGATTGATTTGCGGCCTTCATCGCTTTCGCATTTAATGTCTGCTTAGTATTTTCATAGAATTATCGCAAAATTTAATATTATTTTCCATTTGTTTGGCCTGAATGTCAAATGTCTGACAAAGTAAAAAAAAAAATATGTATATTCAAAAGAAAAGATAAGATTTCTCAAGTGTCGCCATGTGTACCACATACTTCCTCTTGCCCGACAGACTGTACATATTCGCAGGTCCAAAAGTTATCTCTGCGCTCTTCTTTTGATTGTAAATTTAAATAATACAGGCACACATAAACAACACAACTCGCAGACAAGTTACGTAAAGATAAAGATCCGTAAACTGAACGAACTCTTTTAAAAGTTCGAACTCGAATCGCTTCAAGGTTCAGGTGCTTGTTCAAGTTCACTTGCGTAACAAAGTTGGTATGCTGTTCCGCATGCGGTCATATACGAGGTACCGTAAAAATTAATATAATCAACATTGCTTCAATTGCGACCAGGGAAATTTGTTTTCCCCCCGGGTTTCAAATCAAATACACGCGTCAGCAATTACTAAACTAGTTCGCACCTACCTGTTATACTCATAGATAGAGATAACACTTTTTGTTTGTATTTTCTAACCAACAAACTCGCCTCTAAGTAATATCCACTTTCGCATCAATGCTAGACAAAAGGGAAAGAAAAGAAAAAAGTTTGTACTTCCTGTTCTATAGATAGGTGGGTTTTCCACAGATACAAAAGCACTCACTCTTGTCAAGGTAACCGATGCAACAATGCAGCAAAACATAAATCAACACACACCCAATGTTAGACAACATTGCAAAAAGTTTTCCCATTCCCCTGCTAGTGGCAGTTGATGGTTAATTTTCAATTTGAACTTTAATATTTAAGCGGAGTTATTTTCGAATTCCATTGCGAGTGCACGTGAACTTCACTTAACAATGGAAATGGATTCGCGAAAGGGATGGGTGCCGCCTGCACCCAAGACTGTAGTAGGGAGCAACTGTTGGCACAAAACTAAACCATTCATGTTGTACATTGGGCGGTGGGGTAAAGGAGAAGGTCTTGTCCTTGGCAGCATTGACATAGTGTGTACATAGCAACGGGTTTATTTTGCTTTTAAGATTATTATCCGACGAGTACAGTGAGTTGCAGCAGATGATAATAATTGTTTATACTCTTCCATTGTTCCAAAATATGCCTCGTGACGCGTCTCCTAATTATTGCAAGTTCGCTCCATCACGGCGTATAACTCTTTTAAGGTTAATTACCAAACGATGAACTACATACAAGAACTTTTTATACACCAAGTCGTTGGGTACAATGGACTTCCCGAAAATTGCCTTATCTGTTTCCAGTGATAAGCAAGTTGATTCACACTCTTGGTGTTTACTTCGAAACGAGTAAACAGATTCTTGCGAAATGTGTAGTCGTCTAACGTTTGCATTTATGTAGAGTTAGAATTTAGGCTGTCAAAGACTCAGAAAGCATCACAGATAAGAATCTGGTTAATGAGCTCTGCTGGTTGGCAGATCTAGGTCTAGATTTAGAGAGAACGGAGCATCATGCACCTTTTGTCGGTTATTTAATTTTCCCTAATTTTCTCCAAATCACAGTTAGAAGCAGTCAGAGGCTCATTCTGTACATGGCGTTGCTCAAACTCAAATTCTGCAAATTGCGCTCGTATTTTAAATGACAACTGATGGTTTGGTAGAACTAAATGTCAGCTGGAACATCAGGGGTCGAATTACCGCACCCGTGAGCGAGTGATACGTCACTGAATTTTGTTGATTTAACATGCAAAACAATAACAAATTCAGTCACGTATTGCTCGATCACGGATGCGGTAATTCAACCCCTGATTAGGTCTGTTCCTTTACTTTTAAATCTTACTAATTTTTACGCATTTTACTCAATTGTCGTTCCTCAACTCGAAAAATTCCGTAAAATAGAACGACTTCGAGAGAGCAATATATTTCCCCTCTTACTAATTTTTACTCAACAAATTTCTTTGCGTAAGAATTGAAATAACTGTCAGTCGCCTGAAAATTGACAGCTGATTTGAATTTGTTGTTCTATTTGGCATTTTTGTGGGTGAGCTCTGTCATTTTCACAGGTCACTACAAAAGCGTTCCTTAACTTATGCGTAAGTCTCCCTCTCTGAGAGAGAATTCATCATCTCCACTGTCATTTTGACAGTCTTTTCCATTTTTACTACAAAAGTAAAGGAACAGACCTATTGACAATTTACGCTGCGCCTGCAACGATTGTTGCCTATGTTTACTTTATAAACTAGCCCCCGTTTTAATACACAAGTGCACACGTCAGACGTCACTTCGCATACAAATATAACTTTTACGCAGCGTTATTAATACGGTGGTAGATATGTCTATACATATGTACGTAGTTTAATGCCAAAAGGTGTCAGTTCAATCATACATTAGGGGGACGTTCAATAATCTAGTTGAGTCAGTCTGACAGCTGGCTGACTTGACTTGTCTCTTTTCATTGGCCTAAGTCGGTGACATGAACAGTTGACGTTTATGGAGCTTTAGCCGACGAATCTATTCAAGAATTTTGTCACTGAGAACTAAGTTTTGACAGTTCGTATTTGTGCCTGACGTAGGAAAAGTGACGTTACCGCCCAATCAATGTACACCTAGTCCACACTAATCTAGTCAACTTTCAAAGATAACTAGATTTTTAAATGTTCCCAATTGAAAAGAGTTATTTTTAAATTGCCATTTTGACAGTTGTCATAAATAATTACAATTGCCCCCAACGCCAACTATAGCGAAAGTTTTAAAAACGAGTATAACTCTCCTATAAAGTGCCTCAATTTAGGAGGTTATAAAACAGCTGCTCGAACCAAAGCAAACGCCTTCGTTTAGCAAAGCAAAGGGTGTTGCGTCAAGATATAAGGCTCTCACCTCATTTGTCCCAACAATGGAATTGAAAGAAAGCTGATTTTGTTTTTAAATAATTCACAAATTGTACATTGGGAATCGGGTTTCTGACATGCAAGGGCAATTGGTCTTTATTTTATAATAAAAATAAGAAACAAAGCACTCGATGTATTTACTTCGCATTCGAACACCCTGTGTGTAAATTTGTTCTATGTCTTTCCAATAGATGGCCGAAAAGCTTAAACAAAAGCTGAAGTGAAAATTAGTACATATTTAATTAAATGACAACAAAATTCCAATCAAATAAGCACTTAGGTGCAAACATGGGCGCAAATAATATTTCTTTGTTTTTATTTTATGCTGGAAATAGCAGATGGTTGCAGATTTAAAGTAGACCAATTGAACTGGTGTAGCTGTTCACATATACTTGATTTTATTATAGCTTTAACAAAAAAATACAAAGAGCCTGTATGAGAAAACGCTTGGGAAGTTACCATTCGCCACAGTCTTGGACACAAAATATTTAAGCAACAGACTACTTGCACTAGATGGTGCTGCTTGGAATCTGCAGGGAAAATGAAGTATTTTCGAACTTAAATTGGTTCAAGAGACCCTAATTATGGTGCATAGTTTTGTATTGGATCAGTTGCATCTCTTTCCCGAACATAATCACCCACTTCCATCATGTTGTAAGTAGTAAAAGACATGTTCCATCTTCCTTATAGACTAAGCAAGCTGTAAAGTTCCTCATACATCATTCATAACACTCTGACTGCCTACTTTCCTCCTCTTGCTAACACAAGACCAGCATGCGTTTAACTCGTTGTGACTGCACTCGGAATTGTGCGACAGCTTCTGGCGATTTAAGTGATAAGTTAGGTTAAGTTACGGCTAGAAACTTTAAAAAAGGAAGATCTATTTGATTTCTTTCCTGGACCGACAGCGCAAACTTACTTACCACTAGATATATAGACAGTTTGACAATCATTGACTTGCAGCCTCATTTTGTGCGCCTGAAAAAGCCCCGCTTTACTGCAGCTTAGGTCTTGGTCGTGCCAATTGACACAAACGTTACTGAATAAATATACGGAGACCACGAACCAATATCTCAAATGCTGGACGAAGTCAAATCTTCAACTACCTAGGTACCACCTCATGAAAAGTGTCCTAAAGTCTGTTTGCTTATTCTTTTAGAGTTTTCTCTTCCCTCTTTAACTCGTAGGTCTTAATTTCAGCTGAGTTTTCTTAGCTCTGAATATAGAATTTAGTTTGTAACAAGCTTCATCTGGCTAGGTATTTTTTTAAGTCCATTCTTTGATTTGTTGGCTCATATTTTCGATGCCCGAAACATTTGGTGTCTCGTCGCTTCTTCGAAATGATAGACCTCTTAATGTTACTATCAAGTGTTCAACTTATATTTAATAGTATTATGCAAATGAACTAAGTGAACTATGGCGATTAAGTCATTCTGAATGTAGGTTAACATGACAATCGTTTGCAAATGTGCTCGGTGTTTGCAGACTTCCCGAATTAAAATAAAAACATCCACCCAACCACAGAAGAATCCTCATAACGTCACATTATAATCCAACTAAAGTGCCCCCATTCTATAAGTCCTCAGCCATTAAAATCTCGCACTTTATTTCCATTCTAATCCCCTGAGCCTAGACCTAGAACAAACAACAAACAGCAGCACAACTTCCCAAGTCCCAACTCAGAATTTATGTATCCTCTACCGACAGCACTTTGACCCACTGTGCTTGGGCTCGGGACAGGAGGAGTGGTGGTATACCTACTGCTACTGTATGGATACACAAACAAACAACAAATAACTCATAAACATACCTTCATAACCAACTCGAAAGGATATTTGTATACCCTGACGGGTGATTGGAATTTTTGCACCATTTCTGCGTTTGCTCCTCTTGTTGTTTACCAATGGATAACAGGGGGTAGGGGTGCGCCTGGTTTTATTTATGAAAATTGAATAATTGCGTGCACTTTTCTCTTTCCTCTTCAGCACTAGTCACAAATAGAATACCAGAAATTTAAATTCTGGAATGCACTGCCAGCCAAGCTACTAGCACAAAAGAACAACAATCAATCAAATTTCCACTCAAATCTCCAGGGCAATTGGAATTGGGCTTTCTTTTCTTCAGGATTTTTGGTTGAACTAACTTCACAGTGGTTACACAATATTTACTGAACCATTTTTACACAACCGACCGAGAAATTATCGAAAGCGGGAAAAAGTAACAAATTTCAGGAAAATGGATATAGTTATTTGCTCTTTTTCTATGTTTTTGTGTGAGAGATTGTAGAAAATAAAAAAGATGCGCGATGCGGAAGGTCGGTCGCCTTCGTCAACAATTCCGTTCGGCTGTCTCTTTTCAATTGAATTTCGAGTTGAGTGAGATTTTCTCGCTGTGTGGGGGAAACAAAAACCAAGAAAATGAAACTGACACTGACAGCAGCTGAGGAAATTTCCAATTTGGTTTGTTTATGTGGGAGATGGAGCGAGATGAATATATGCCAATTGAATTTCCCTGTGGGTATAATGGGATATTTTGTTGCTGTCAAAATGGGCTTAGTTGTGAGGCGTGTTCAATGTTGCCTCTGGGGCTGATTGCTGACAGCTGAGTTTGAAGGCTCACTGTTTATATTGTTCCAATTTAAAATTGTGGTAAATGTAGTCAGTGATGTAAATTTGTTTTCAATGTTTTCTTTCCTTGTTCAAGTATATCAGTGTAACTTATTTTGGTATTCTTTTTCTTTCTAGGATAAATTATCTCCTTCCAAGTTCCTACTGTCAGTACCCGTTCCGAGCGTCATCATCTAACACACCCTGCGGGATGTTGGAGTTTCAAGTTTCGAACATATTCAGCAACATCAACTTATTTTTTCGTTTATAAAGAATTAGATTTATTAAAAATATTTAAGAGTCCTTTGACGCTATCAATGACGTTGGACAAATTGTTTTGTCTATTTAAAGGCGAAAATTGCAAAATATAATTTTGATCATATTTGTACCTATTTTTACCTTGTTACTTTAACTCTGAACGTCAACTGCAATTTTTGTCTTCAAGAGTGACAATTGGCCAATCCAAAAGCGTCTGTTTATTATCTTGCGTCGCAGTTGTTTTACTAAATGAAGCAAAGTCCCGAAACAACCATGAAAAAGGACCTCGCTTTCGATATTGACGGATTTGGAACACGTCAATTTTCTAGAAAAACAGTTCAATAAATAAAATCTGTCACAGTTGTTTTGACGCATTTAATAATACAATACAATACCAAAATTATTCTTAAAACACCAGGCGCGCAGAAAATGCAGTATTTCTACAAATTTTCGCCCAGCCGATTTCCCCACTACCTCAGAACATGCAATGCTAATTGTCAATGTCAAATAATTTTTTAAGTCATTTTCCTTGCATACTTCTAGAACGCAGGAGGTCCACACAAGCAAAAGGAGAGTATGTAATTCAAATTACCTAGTGGTGAGTTTTGCGAATATATATTATAACTGCATATTCGCAGGCGTTCGTGTTTATTGTACTTGGAGCTGGATACCTACTACATTTTCTGGGCGACTAGTATTTTACGAAGAATTTTGCTGGTTTTGTCAGTTTGTGGAAACACCGCAGATGATCGATCAGTGATTGACACCTTATTTTAAAGGTTTTAGAAATTGGTAACTTTTAGTGGATTCGTGAGTTTTAAAATGCTGCTCTATTTAACAGCCTGACAGACTGACTGTCACTTACATGCTTACCTTGTCTTTTAATTGATGTTTATTAGAGGGTAGCCGACGTCCTGCCAGTGATGAAGATTACAAAACGTTTAAAAATAAATTTTGTGGGCAAGTTTCGCCGAAATCTAATTGAGGACGTTCGGATTTCTAGTTTAGTTTAGTAACTTTGACAGCTGACTGACTAGATGTGTTTGAGTTTTTATTGGCCCATATTGATCATGTGATTAGTTTCTTTTGATGTTTATGGATTGGTAGCCGACAAATCTAGTCAAGAAAATCCTGCCTGTATACTCAGTTGACATTTTGAAGTTTAAAATTCAAAAATCAATCGCGAGTTCACAACAACTACTCAACTTACCTAGTTCACGCGTTCATATACATAGTCCAAAAAAATATAGTTGACATTTTACGCAACGTCTCCATTATTAGGGGACAAAAAACTGTATACTTAACCTTTTAGAAAATATAAAACCAGACGATGACAGCATATTAAAAATAGTTTTTATTCATCGCTTAAAAAAGTAGTATATAAGAATATTTTATTTCACATAAGATTAACACACAATATGACAATTCTAGTCAATCAACGCTTTCTGCGAATTAGAATTTCTGACATATTCAATAGAACAAAGAGATTCGAACCGACAGAAGACTTTCGATTGATGATGGATGGTTTTTTAAGCTTTGACTAGGCGAGTGCGTTTTTATTTGATGTATTCTAGTACATTGGTCGAAAATACATCAGTAGTATTTTTCTTTTTTCATTTTTAAAACTATTTTTATTATTTATTGGACAAGGACATCTGCTCTAATGGCCAGAGAGGTTAATGTATGACCTATGTAACGTGCGAGTGGGTCTCATTTAATAGGGTTTAAAGTTTTACAAACCAATTACAACAATTGTACAAACAACGTGCAATCAATCGCGTCATTTATGTGAATATTTGTTTGAAAACTATAAACTTTCCACTTAGATGTGAAAAGGATTACTGTTGGTGATATTTTTAGGACTGTATTTATAATCCTTTCAAAACTTTATCCGTATAAAGTAGTTAATGCTGAAAACAATTGCCTTTACTTATAACAAATCATTTTTGGAATATTTTTGGAACACGTCCATCTTCAGAAATGGTAACCAACTTCGCACTAAAAAAATAGTAGAAGAAGACTTTGTAAAAAATGAAAACAGATGCCGATGTCTTCAAGAAGAAAAGGAAATTGTTTTGTTGAAATTATGACAGTTAACTATAATTAAATTCTTTCTGGATCGCTTGGAAATCAAGCTGAGAGACCACGAAGAACGCTGGCATTCATGGAGTGGAATTCAATGATTTTTCTAGGAAGTCACCTTGGATACTGTGTATTTGGCATTTACTGTTTACTGTTTAAATAGAATAAAACAGTAAATCCCTCTTTTTAAAACAATAAAAAGTATTTCACAAATAAGTTTGAAAAGTTCTAGTTTACGCAACAGTTTGGGAGTCTATCAAGCTTCAGTCGATGCACAAACCCATAACAAAAGAAACTGTTTTTGCCCAAGAAATACACCAACCACTTGCAGAATATCATTCATGTTTTGGTTCCCACCGTAGTAGGTGTGCGTGGCGCTAGGGTCTTCTTGAATTTGAATTTGAATTCGCAAAAGACTGTTGAATTTGGAAAGAGCGTATGAATACTTAAATGACTGAGTTGTTTGTCAATTTTCTAAAAATCTTCATTACCTACATACTAAGGAAATGTACTTACTACGTAGCTATTTACTTATCAAACAGAGCTGCTTACGATGGTCCTTGTCGTTCAATTATTTTTTGCGGTGGAAGTAATGCAGTCAGGGATGCAAAGAACCTCTTTTTCTTCTTGGAGTTTTCTTGGTGCGTTCAATGCATGTTTCGAAGTGCTCTGATCATGATTTGCCTTCAAAACACATGAAGATCCTTGTCCTACCCGGACGGATGTGCCGATGCCAAGTGCATCTGATAGTCTGAACTGAAGTTAGTCTTATACTGTTGCGCTGGATCGCATTTCTCGCACTGATAGATGAACTTTCCCGGATGTTTCTTCGTGGTAAGGATATGCTTTCGTAGGTTCTCCTATCAAAAAACTCACATTAGATAAGGCTTCTCAACTGCCCCCGCTTATACTCACAATATACCCACTCTTGTAGTCGCAATGCGGACACTTGTAGGGACACTCTCCGGTATGCACTCGGACATGACGCCTGATATGACCAGGTACCTTTGCCTTAAAATCACATTCAGGACACTCGTAGAATTTGTCAATGTCCATATGTATTTTCTGGTGCCTGCAGAAAAAAAAAACAGAAAATAATAGTTAACCTAAAAATAAATACCAAAGAAGCCCAGCAAGTTGCGTCCAATAGTTTATTGGAAATCTTATCGTGAATATTGCACACGATGAGTGTGGTCACGACTTTCCAGCTACGATTGCCGAATGGTTGGGTCGGAGAAGTCGCCTTCAAGTGCAAGGATTATCGAATATTTGTGTACTTTTGGTGGATTGTTTGCGCGGCGGATTGCGATTATTGTAATTAGGTTGGATTTGGGTGTGATCTATTTAAATGATAAAAGGAGAGGCAAATTTACGAGAAGTAAATTGCCCGACCGTCTGTGTTGTCATTAAGGTTGAGAGGAACTTTTAACATTTACAAACCAGTAGCTAATAGCGATAATCAAATGCGTGAAGGCGTGCATCTTGATGCAGACGATTGGTCTAGGTGAATTACATTTCGACAAAAGTTGGTTTGGGCTTTGCGGGCAAGTTTGAACACATCGTGATTGGGAAACTGTGTTGAATCGATGAGATCTCGTTTGGGCGGATTGGAAGAGTGAAGACAGTAGCTGTGACTAATGTTAGCTAAGTGTATGAACGACAGTGTTTGTGGAAGGGCTGAACTCAATGTGGCTAAGGTTATGTTTAGGAGTGGATCAAGGGAGGTGGGCTTTAAATGTATTTAAATCTGTCGCGAACAGTAGTGTCTCGTAAATGATTACTCGGGTTCATCGTGACTTTCTATAGCTAGAGACAACGCTAAAGCGCGATGCTAACAGAAGGAAAGATCAGATCGTTGAGCGACACTTGCAGGGAAATAGACCAAGTCAAAGCAGGTTTCTAACAAGAGAGTACCGTCTACTTTCACTTTAGGTCTGTTCCTGATGCCCCCCGTATAATGACAAGTGCTTCCATCAACATTAACATAAGACACATCAGATTTCAAATAGGATTAGTCTTTAATAAAACCTTTTGTTACTAAAATTACAACAAATGGCGACGAGGAAGTAGAAATGGAACCAAGCGCACTACAAGTAATATTAAACCAGCAAAAGGAATGAATGAAAAGCTTGATGCGGTCCAATACAGCCACCATGGAAAGGATTCTGAAGGAATGTTCGTCGACTGCACAAACTCAAAAGCCCAACACCACAATTCGCGCGTTTGAGATGGAGAAAGAGACCTGGGAGAGCTACCTTTTCCAGTTGCAGCAACATTTTTCGGCAAACTGCTTGGAGGACAACAATTTGCGGAAGGCACATTTCCTATCAACTTGCGAAAATCATATCACAAAGTTGCGGGAACCGAGGATGTAAGTATGCACACTTTCAAAGACCTTTCTGCGAAATTAACTAAGCACTTCCAATCTAAAATGCATGTAGTACAAATTTCTGCAGCAGAAAATGCTCCCGAGCCAATCTTATGCCGAATGGATTGCAGATCTAAGGGGTCTGGCGAGAGACTGCTCTTTCGTATGCTCGAAAGAAGGTTGTAACACGTCGTCATGATCAGGGATATGATCGTTTTCTACACACCACACGATCGGTACGGTACGAATCGCTGCAAATAAAAAAAAACCCCAGCCTGGAGAAAATCGAGGATTTGGTTACCGCATATGAGTCGACGCAGCTCGCATCAGGCATTCAAAAAGGGAGCATCCATTACTCCGAACTCATCAGAGGTCAATCAGCTGAATCAACAAAACCACCAGAGATCTACAAGTAAGTCAAGTGAATATTTAAATATAAGAAAATCTTGCCATGGTTGTAAGCATCTTGAGTCAATATGTGACAACTGTCAACGTCGAGGTCACATTAGTAGAGTTTGCTTGTCGAAACAACCTCCCAATGGCTCTGGCGTATCACAATCCCGCCGCCGCGCCGATCTAAAAGCCGTGGAAGAATACCGGCCCGCCGCAGTACTTGGACAAACTCTCGTCAGGAAAGGCGATTATACGATCACCGCAATAGGCAGACCGATTCGGCACATTCTATCAACCTATAGTCGCAGCTGGTGGTGCTTCTAATGGCGTCGTTGAAAGAGTCTCATCTGCACTTAAATCAGCGCACTTTGACTTTTCAGTTAGACACGAGTGCTACCTACTCATTGATTAGGTTGGATGCCTATCATAGTCTTGGGAATCCCCAATGTGAACCAACAGCACGTACCCTCAAGGCATGCGGAGAAATAAGTGCACCAGTAAAAGAAACAACGCGAGCGTCCAGTGGAGAAATAAGACACACATTCTACCACTGATAGTTTCTAACGTACCTCGAGGCGCGAATATAATGAGCTTGGATTGGTTTCAGCTGTACAACGACACCGACCTGGTCAGAAAAATACGCATCAGTCATCTAGGCTGGCTAATAGATGTAGAGCGAATGAACACCAACGCTCCGGCCCGAAGAGTCTTCGATTCCAACCCGGAGGGACAACGCAGTAGAGGAAGACCTCGCCTAAAGTGGCGCGCACAAGTGGAAGGCGACCTCAACCAACTTGGAGTGCGCAACTGGAGGCAGTTAGCCAAAGGTCGCGCTAACTGGAGAGGCATATTGGTCCACCCTGGACTGTAGCGCCACCTAAAGTAAATGAGTAGGATTGGTTTCAAGCATTTGGTTTTCAAATACATTTCGCAATGAGGAATCGATAATCCATTCAAACACATTAGTCAAACTTCGTTTCCTACGTAAGAGTTATATAGAAGGCAACTAAGTTCGACTAAATTTGACTCATGTATTTTAGTAAGGGAACATTCTACATCGGTTTAAGTGACGTCAAAAGTTACATCACGATGGACTGTCTTTCTAATTCAAGAAGAATCTTCGCCATACCATGTACAGGAGGTACAACTAAGAATGCTATAGCAAGACGGCTAGGACTCTGAAGAAAAAATAAACAAGGGTGACTATCAGTGGCCATCTGCAGGTTGGCGATTTTACGAAGCAAATGGGCTTGGTATGATGGGAGTGCAAAACAGCAAAACATACGAATGAAACAAGCATCGATTACTCACAGCCTTTCCACATATACCTTCTGTCCAGTCTTTTATGCAGGTTGACTGATAAGTAGGGGCATATTCGACGCTTCTGGGATAACTGAGCTCACTACAAATGGTTAAATAAGTGTTGAAAAAGCGCCACCTTGAGGTATATGCCTCCGGTGGTGAGTCTTCTGGTTTTAGAGCGATGTCAAGCCGAATTTGTTAATATCCTGATGAGGAAACAAACACAGTTCTATTGATGTTACCTCCTCTCCTGCATTGGCGCTCCTAGGTTAGGTTAAGTTGAAGTCTGCTAGCCACTTAGACACTTAGACCATTATAAGGTCCCTTGCGATACCACATGAATCTACGTGTTTACTCTTCCTACTCGTTGAATCAGTTGGAACTTTCGATAAAGCGTTTGAGATATCGAATATCAGTGTTTTTTAGATCGATCTGATCGCTGTAGTAGAAAGCTCTCAAATGGAGTTTGAGTCTTTATGAGAGAGCCGGACAAGTGCAGAGAAGATGACGAACAGTTTCCTCTTCCTCCTCGTCAAGGCAGAAGTCGTTTGAAAGCGCGCCAAGTCTTGTAGCATGCCTACCTATGAGACAGTGTCCTGTGATGACACCTATTGAAGCGCTTCCTATTGAGGGAGATCAAATATCTAGAACGTTTTAGATCCAGCTTTGGCCAGATTTGATTTGTCGCTAAACAAGTCGAGCCGGTTGTCCATCTAAGATTTGTACTTTCGATAGCATCCAGCTTTATTATAAGTTTACAAGTAGCGATTGAAATACCGACAGTAGTTGGAAGCAAAGGTAGTTTAGTTTGGTGTTTGGCGAGTTCATCAGCCTTCCAGTTACCTGTGATGTGTCTATGTCCCGGAAACCATCAGAAGTGAATATTAAACTGCTCAGCCATCTCTCTGAGAGACGAACGACAGTCTTGGGCTGTTATAGAATTTTTAGAGACTGACTCCAGGCACTGGATAGCAGCTTGACTACGTTTTCGTTCAGCCAAGATAAGACTTCTTTTAGCGCCATTATTTCCGCCTGAAAAACGCTACAGTGAACAGGAGGACGGAATGAGAGAATGAATTGTAGTACTGGTGTAGTAGAGTCAACGTTTCCTGTAGGGTTCCTGAAGTTGTTCAGGACAGCGGCATGGCCAGTTGTTTTGCTGATCTATTGTGAAGTAGCTTTGAGGCGTACGGCTGCAGAAGCTGCTGTTTGCCTGCTGAAGATAGTCAATTGGTGTCAGATGAAACAGGATATCAAGTGCTGCGGAGGGTGTGGCGCGAAGAGCACCGCCGATGCACATGCAAGCCGTTCTTTGGACCTTGCTTAATTTATCGCGATTCAACGCTTTGTCTAAAGCAGTACCGTACATAAGTATCGGTCTTATGACACAGACGTAAAGTCAGTGAGTGATACGAGATTGTAGACCCCATTTGTTCCCAATGGCTTTTTTGCAAGAAAAAAGTGCCACAGTGCCTTTTCTAACTCTTTCCTGAATGTAAGACCTTCAACTAAGTTTCCTGTCTAAAAAAAATTCCTAAGTATTTGGCTTCCTTTGAATATGCCAAACTAGAGACATTTTTGCGGAATCTTGTATTTCCTAGAGAAGAGAACAAGTTCAGTTTTATGAGGGTTCACGCCTAACCCGCATCTATTTGCCCATTTTAAAAGCTTGTTAATATCGTTTTGTAGAAGTTCTTTTGTCATGTTTAAGTATACTTTCCTGACAACAGCAACGTGTGTCGTCCGCCTAGGCTTTCCGGCATATTAGCGGTTCATTCACCAGATTTCAGAGAAGGGGAGATAGGACGCCACCTTGTTGGGTTCCCCTACTGACAGATCTTCTGGTAGATATCTCACACAAGGGATGAGTTGATTATTGAGCTTCAAATTTACCAGCTTTCTAAGTGATGCATTCATGTTTAGAGCTGCCAGTGCACCAGCAATCGCAGATGAGTCGGCGTTGTTAAAAGCGCTTTCTATGTCTAGGAATGCAACCATTGTATACTCCTTATGACGGAGGGAATCTTGTACGGAACACGTTGGCGTGCGTAGAGCCGTTTCTACTGATTTTACCTTTAGAATAGGCAGAAGATTTTTGTCAATGCTTTTGCGTAAATGGATTTCAATCAGTCGTTCTAGTTTTTAGAAGGAATGAGGAAAGACTAATAGGTCTGAGATCTTTCGGACTCACGTGAGAGCATTTACCAGCTTTGGCTATTAACTTTGACTTTGATATAAACTATTTAGGATCATCCTTGGCGCTCTTACTTAATATAAAAAGTGGTGCGTTGATCTTAGACGACTCGCGACCATCTCAATGTCACTCAACATGTAAATTCCCGACCTCTGCTGTTTCTACCCAACTTATGTGCTAAAGCAGCACATATGAGCTACATCCCTGTCACTTCAGACATATCCTCTGTCTTAACCACACGAAGATCAGCTTCACAAATACCCAAGCCGTCGCCATTACCTACATGTACCCCCAAGCGAACCAAAAACGAGATCATCTCAATACTTTAGAGCTGTCCACGAGATCATCCAATAAGTTACCTTGTTCTCGATCTGCACAAACTACCATCGCGCGCAGCTCAACACCCGCTCCTCCACACACATATACAAACATGCAGACGCAGCGAGAAATGCATGCGCATTCCACGGCTCGAAGATCAAGATCAATGTCCGTCGCTTTGTTCTTCGCCATCTATAGTAGGTATACCTTGTTGTTGCAGCATCGATGTGTGTTCGACTGGCTTCCAATTCCATAAATGGAACGTACAGAAGCCTCATGCCCTCATCTATGCGGCACACCACCAGTGCACACCATAACTTCTCATCACATCGCATGCATGCAACAGCACTAATATACATCACCGGCATGTGTACACGTATATATGCCGCCTGCTCCACCTTCCGAATCGAATCGGATGTAGGTATGCTCTCCGATCATCATGGCCGCAGCAAAATGTTGCACATCGCAAATTAAACGCAAAAACCAAATCTAAACCACTGGAATCTCTGTTCTGTATAAATGCATGCATGTGGCTGCAGCTTCGGCAGCGCCTCAGATAAATAATCTGTCTGTGTCCGTCCGTCGTCGTTGTCTTTGGTTTTGTCCTTTTTTTTTTTACTGCTTGGCGAGTGCATTTGCAACATGTGCATAAGGTGATCTCGCACAGGGAAAATAGGTACATGACGCGCCATTGTGTGGCGGGCGGTTGTTGGAGCACTCAACCAAAGGGCGAACAAAACATCAACCTGACGACGAGAGACGCGACCGACCATAAGACGATGATGAGGGCGCAGAGCTGCGCTACTTGGGACTTTTGAAAAACCCCAGTCGTGACTTATCGATTGGAATGATATGGAAAATTTTTGTAATATTTCTTGGACTTGATCGTTTTTTGCTGTTGCTGTTGATGGCGGTTGCTGCGATGCCAATGCGTCGTCCATTGCTGCCGTCTGATCTGATGATGGTGGTGGTTTGTGAAGTAGTCTGATGGGCCATTTAAATCTGAAGTTGGGTTGTTTTTTTTTTGTTATTTTTGTTTCAGTTGTTGTCTGTTGCTGTGCTGTTGCCAACTTCACCTAATATGGCCGGGGACATGTTATAAGGTAGATCACTGGCGGTTGTGGAATCAATTTAACATCGTGTTTGCGGTCGAGTACACTGAGAGGATTTTTTTTAAAGGTGTTTTGAAGGAGTTGTGTGGAGATTTGTGAGGTCCTATGACAAAGTGTGGGAAAGGAAGACGGGGAGTGGGGCCCAATGATAAATTAAGTCTGCCAATTGAGGCCAACTTTCACCTCTGAATGGCTTTTACATTCGGGTTTTAATAATATCTATCAAGGTGGCGAGGGCAGTTTACGGACCGTCACGATCGATCCCACAAGTATACAGAAGCGGGTTTAAGAGAGATGATGCAGTCTTTAACTGTCAAAATACTGCTGGACTCTTTTTAGCTGTCTGGAAAGACGCACTTAGACCAGATTGATAGGTCATTTGTGAAACCACATGACGAAAGAAAGTTAGCAGCGAGTTTTAACCGTTTTTTGAGCCAGATCCCTCACTTTGGAACTTGATGCACGATGGACGTCCTATGAAAGAAGTGAAGGTAATTGTCGCTTATCAAGTTTTCGGAACAACTCTCACGAAGCTGTTAGCAGCAGGACCAATTGACAATTGCCTGCCATGCATAGGCCTACAACTTGCAGAACAAAGAAGTACAAAAGTAGTGACCATGAGGAACAGAAAAGACGTTGAATAACTGAAACACTCTTTCAACAGTGCTTGCATAAAAGAGGATTACATTTTAGCTGAAGATGTCAGTAAGGTTTTCGTGATAACGGGTTGGGCCATCTAAGGGTTTCTTTTAAAATTATAGGTTATTTTGACACTGACAGCTGTTTTCAGCTCGAAATCTTGACGGAAAGTCAGTGCCATACCTCCGCGGAACGAAAAGAGTCTCTTAACGCTTGAACGACGTTGGGAAATATTAAAAAGTTGTTTCCAAAGTGAGTGCGGTGTAGCCCAAACGAAAAATCATCTTTTCTGACGAGGCGCATTTTCATCTCGGCGGCTACGTTAACAAATTACCGCGTTTGGGGATCGGAAAACCCCGACGTTATTTTCGAAAAGCTATAGTGCATCCGCAGAGAGTGACAATTTTGACCATTTCTCTTCGAAAATGAGGCTGGGAACATCGTTTCGGTCAACTGTGGGCGTTGCAGAGTCATGTTGACCGATTTTTTTTTACTGAAATTGAAGACATGGATTTGGATAACCTCTGCTTCATGCCATGCCATGCAGCACAGCTTATGCCACAATCGATCTTTTGCGCACCAAGTTCCCAAATCGTGTTATCAGCCGTCTTGGCGATGTCATTTGGCTGCCTTGGAGCTGCGATTTGACCCCTTTGGACTTTTTTTTTTTGTGGGGAACCGTGAGGGACCGATGTTATGTCAACAATCCGGAAACGATTCAAGCACTTAAGGCAAATACCATCCAAGCAATCCGTGATCTACAGCCCGAAACCATCAACAAGATCTTAGAAAATTGGAGTGACAGAATGCGGTATTGCGAAGCCAGCTATTTGAACGACGTTGTGGGAAAACAATTTAATTTTGTTCAATTAATTGTATTTTGAAAGAGAAACTTGTATTTGGCCCACCCTGGTATATACACGAAAGCAAGTTTCAAATTCAAGCCTATTAAGATCTTAAAAGAGCTCTTCAATGTTATGAATGCAAGAATGCTTGATGATACACTAGAATAGAAGTATTAGGTTAGGAACCAGTCTTTGTGCACTTATTTAACAGTTCAATGGTCAGAGGAACTTTGTGGAAGTAAGAGTTTGCTGGTTGCCGTCTTTCTAGACTTGAAGAGGGCTTTCGAGACTATAGGCAGATCCAGTCTTATACGCAAATTGAAAGCGGTCGAATCATATCGCAAAGAACCAAAGTCAATCAACTTTAAATGGGGTCCCACAGGGTTCTATACTCAGCACTCTGCTTTTCATTATATACATCAATGAAATAGAAAGGAAGCTTAGCTGAAGCATGTTTCAATTGCACTATTTGTAGGACATGGAAGGAGGTACATGGGTACCTACATTAACATTTTTTGAACAGAGCGGTCGAAAAGTCGGCAAAACTACCAAATTATTTGTGGACTCTGCATGTAGCCACCTCTCATAAAAAAATTCTTTAAACTTTAAAGTAATACAAGCGTTTTAAGCGGTAGAATTTTCAATGTTCCATAGAACAAGGTTAGTGATTTGCCCCACAAACTATCCTGATAGCGCACTTTTGCAAAATAACCAAGGGCTAAAGCTTTGTTTGGTAGGCACCCCGCCCAGCAACTAATACCATACTGCAATTTTGATTGAATTATTGCAAAATATACAGTTTAAGTGATTTATTATTATAGCATTTCCTAGGACGATAAAAGCTTCGAACAGTAAAGCGAAAATATTGTTTAAAATTTGAAATATGGTCAGACCAACTCATATTTTGCCCAAAAGTAACATCCATATAGATAAACCTTTTTACCTATTTAATTTTTAATCACTTAGTCTCCCAGGATATTTGGTCATCAGACAATGTCCCTACAGGTACCACATAGGCACAACTAGACTAGATTTAGTTCTTGAAAAAAGATTTCGTAGTCAGGGAACTCTTTCATACTAGAGCTGAAGTTCATTAATTTAAGTTACTGTAAACCATATTTTCAGAATATTAACTCGCGATTTTTATGGGCCCTTAAGCCTAAAGTGTATCTGACTCATATGCAATGCCAAGATCGTCTGCAAAGGCTGTTCTTTCCCTAAAAACGGTTGACTACATATCTAGGGAATTTATATAGATTAAGAACAGTATTGGATCAAGAATGGAACCTTGAGGCACACCTATGTTTATGGTTCTCGAACTACTCAAAAAATGTTGTATTTTAAAATTCTGTCCTTCAAATAAGACTCAAAACAATTATGCTTAAAGCTTCGAGATCCTGCACAATTTAATTTGTGGAGGGGAACCATTGTGGTTAACCATGTGAAAAGCTTTTATGATTTCCACGAAGAGACCAGCGCAACATTTCTTGCCGTCTAGTTAATTTTTTATAAATGAGCAAAACTCCTAAAGGGCAGCTTCTGTAGAGAGGCTTACTCAAATCAATGTGAACACCTGATGCAGGATGACCTACATAGAATAAGTTTATGGCTTGGATCAAATAAGCTTCAGTCGGAAGTTCCGAAATCGAAGTGTATGGTTCCTAGATCAAATCTGAAAAGTAAAACGAAACCGTACATCAAGCAATCGGCTTTTTGAACACTTGCTAGGAGGCAGTGTGCTTGTTGCCAGTCGACCTTTTTGCAAAAGAGTCTCACATGAAGAATAACCGGAACAACAACAGCGATTGTAAGCAAAAGCCAGTTTCTAACAAACCAGGAAATCCTACGAGATTGACAGCAGAGATAAGAATACTCGGCCGAAGTAAGATCGCATGAAGCATGGACCCAGTTCCAGACGAAGAGTTATATTTCTGAATGAATGTTTTACGTCGTTTCTTTAGATATAGGTGAAGCAACCTTCATTAAACATAAAACGAGCACAAAAACAGAAGAAACCCGCCACCTCCTGCGAGAAACTATAAAAAAAGACCCATGACAAAAATTTCTCTCAGTGTACACCCTCCTCACATTGGCATTTGCGACTTCCCAAACTGATGCTTCACTTCTAAGCACCAGCAAACAAGATCTCCGCAGCTTACTCTATGCGGTTGCTGTCTTTGGCATGGCATAACATCAAAGCCGAACTCGGATCAGTATTTCCCCATCCAAAGATCGCTATTCCAGTCGCCAGCAAGATTTTCTTCATTTCTTATATAGGGATTCGCGAAATTCATTTCGACTTTGTGCGGAATGTCTCCCATCTTCAAGTACACACAGAAAGACGCAGGATAGGCAGCTGGCTACCAGCGGATGGATATGGTAGCGAAGATCGAGATTTGAATCCACAATTGCATTGTGCTGGGTTTTCATCTGAACTCATCTCGCTCTGGGGGTTGGTTTTGTGGAAACCTCAAACAAGATCTTCAATTAGTGATCGGCGCAAAAAAGGTGCTGGGTGAAACAGTCGATTATTGGCCACTAATTAAGGCTCCGGCAGGAAGACGAAAGAATATCTTTCAGGGAGGAGGAGGTAAGAGTGTCTTTGTAACAATTAATTCCCTCGACAAGGACAAGAAGCAGATAAGTTCCTGCTAGGGTCAGTTGAACAACGAGAGAGAGAGAGTATGTATTGTTTAACGAGCTGTATAAGAATTCGCGCGCGCATTAACTGCTGTGGATGATCAATCAAGATCAGAGAGAAATTCCTAGCTTTTTGTGGCGGAATTTAAGATGGGAAAACTTTGAAATAGAGATCTAGAAGTAGGTAGTGGGAAAATACTGTTTAATCGTTAAGTTGTGCTTCAGAAGGCTGCTTCTTTGGTATTTTCTCAGTAAGAAAGTCTCATGGGAGTCTGTGAAGCCGTGGGAAACGACCCTGATATTATGAGCATAAAATGCGCCCACTCTCCTTCATTAAACCGAAGAAGCCTCCGTGATCTTTCTTGGACTAATGAAAATGGCGCCCAATGTGAGACTGGAACCGATAAAATTACGTGGCTAACAGAAAAATCCAGTCCAGCAACAGCAAAAGTCTTGCCTTTCTCGTCCGATATACAAGAGCTGCATATACGTGACCGCACTTCGACTTAAGAAAATGGCGCCCAACGTGAGGCTCGAACAAAATATCTTAAACTCACATACTTTAAGCGTTCAAGGATCAATGCCCAACTCACCTGCTCAAGTAGTACTTGGTCTTCCCTCTGTACTTGCAGCCCTTCTCCGGGCATTTAAAGTCCAACTGCAGGCTGTGGTTGGCTTGGTGCAATTTCAAAGCTTTCTCATTCCGTCCATTATATTGACAGTCCCCCACCGTGCACCTGAACTGCTTATCACGTTCCATGTGTACGGTCATGTGAATTCGCAGAGTGTGTCTGTAAAAAAGGAAGAAATTAGTCATTTCCATTAAAAGATAGATAGATAGAAATTGTGTGTTTGGATGGCACGCGGCCGCCTTCACTCCAGCCAGATGGAGAGCAACTTTTTTATGCCACTTTTTATATAATTAAATTAATTAAATCGAACACATATAGTGCGGATAGAGCGGCAACGAGAACACACAGATGGATGCGGATGCGGAGACCGGTTGTACAATATACCAACCGCGTGTGTGTTATTTGTATAAATCACGTTCGCTTTTTCGGGGGCACAACATGACTTTGCATTCTAAACGTGATTTTTCAGTTTGAATGGGCCGTGGTATACACAACACAAACACATATACCTCTGTCCTGTGTGGGTAGAAATTCAGTTTCCACTCTCCTTCGAACAGGAGAGATAAAGTTTCACAAATTGATTTTGAGAGATTCTCTTCT
The DNA here is from genome assembly GCA_936431705.1 of Cheilosia pagana. NCBI lineage: Eukaryota > Metazoa > Arthropoda > Insecta > Diptera > Syrphidae > Cheilosia > Cheilosia pagana. The sequence goes on from OW386169.1 coordinate 7,571,870, forward strand.
CTGGGCAAAGAGGCGAATTTCGTTGAAAGGTGGACCGGACCAGCACCACCCTGGGGAGTGAAGTTGGCGACCAAATAATTAGCATACGTAATTGGTGATCAGAAAAGTTGCTGCTTCGGACAATTTGTGAGTGGCCGGTGTTTCGAAATACGTGCCGATGATGATGAGCGGTGTGTGTTTTTAGTTTCGTCACGGTGGAATATGCGTTGAATGCATAAGTCACGAGGTTGTCTCGGAAGTTTAGTTTTTTGTCAGAAGTTTTGCCTCACATTTGATCAATTAGCCTAATTAAAGAGGGGAGTTTGAGGAGACTTTTAAACATTTAACACTGTTTGATGGGAGTTTGGGACCCACGATTTTCGTTCAAGTTTAAGTCAAGCTTTACGGTCGAATTTTGACAGTTAATAGCAGCCATGTTGTTGAAGCTGCGTCTGTCAAATTGGATGTCATTTATTCAGTGTGTTTTGTCAAGTCACCATGGATGGACGTAGCGTTCAACAACACGTCAAAAGTAGCAAACTGAACCTAATTTTCAATCAAAAAATCTTCTGCAGCTATGAGGCGCATTTCTGGATTTAATTGATACGTCAACAAATAAAATTGTCGAATTTGGGACTATACCAATCCACATGAGATCCAAGAGCATCCAATGCATCCCGAAAATATGGCTGAATGGCGTTGATTTTGTGCTGGTGGCGTCAAAGGTCCATATTTCTTTGAGAACGACGTTGACCAGTCCATCACCGTCTATAGGTCGATGATTAGCGACATCTTTTGGCTTAAATTAAATGATATGGCTACCAACGACATGTGGTTTCAATAGAACGGCGCCAAACGCCACATTGAAAATTCTGTACGAGCGATTCGAGGGCATGGTCATCTCATGTGGAGGTGATGTGAACTGACCACCATAAGACTTTTTCTTGTAGGGTTTTCTGAAGTCGCAGGTCTATGCAAATAAGCCACGAACCACAGCGCCCCTTAAAGTCAACCTAACGAATGCCTTTTGGCAAATTCAGCCTGATATGCGCCAGACATGGAAAATTAGACATTTCGATTGCTCAAATGACACTTGAAACATGTTACATTCCATACCTAATGGCATCGATAACCTTTTTAAAACATGGATGATATCTCACACATACTTTGTTATTTTAAAGATAGAAAGTGTTTAATGAAGGACCCTTCACTCTACTACTACCACGAAATAGAGAGAGGGCAATTTTTGTAACCTGCGCCTAAGGTTAGACTCTGTTTTATGCAATTTAATAGTTGGTTTTTGCATTAGCTACAGAAAAAGAACGTAAGACAATAGTGAACCCTCATGCTCAGACCATGGACACATTAGATTTGAAATAAATGAACCTAAACACAACGAACGTGTCATACCGTCCAAAGAGAAACACCGACTGGGTCTCTTACAAGGAACACGTTTATCAAACACTCTATGGAAAAATATTTCGAATTGATGGTGGACAAAAACTAACGAAGTCACCACAGTCAAAAAGCTAGAACGGGTTCAACGTATAGCCGGTTACTGTATGACTGGCTGTCAACGCTCCACCCCGACCACGGCACTAAATGTCATCCTAGGCCTAACACCCATTCAGATTCACATTCAAATGGAAGCAAGATTGAGTATTCATCGACTGTTCCATTCGAACAACATCGACCCTTATTCCCATCAAAGAGGTGATCTTTCCTTGCTTAACGCTATGGAGTCCAAATGCCTCTAGATGACAAGCTACCGGAATACGGCTTCCATAAAAACTTCCTCATAGTTATAACTCCTGGGAATGGGAAAAACTCAAACCGAGTCCATCAAGTCTTGACCTCGTGTGGTATACAGACGGTTCTAAGATGGAGTCAGGGACTGGATCTGGCATATATGGAGAGTCACCTCCAGTAAACTTGTCAGTTAGCCTTGGAAATAACATATCTATATTCCAAGCTGAAGTTCTTGCAATCAACCACTGTGCTAGAATAAACCTAAATTCTAACACTTATATTCATATTCATCTTTTCAGTCAGCCAAGCAGCTCTCAAAGCTCTGGACTCATCTGTAATAAAATCGAAGCTTGTCTTAGAAACATTCACAGCCATCTATGAACTTTCCAAGAAAAACCTAGTCATTCTCCACTGGATTCCAGCCGATAAGGGTTTTGCTGGTAACGAAGAAGCGGACTCACTGGCCAAAATCGGCGCTACAATTCCGCTTATCGGACCTAAACCCTTCTGTGGTGTCAGCAAAAACCATTTCAGGGGTTTCATCAAAAGTATATGACATATTGAATCCAATCCTGGGCAGAACTGCACCAAACTATTTTTCCCCAAATACTCTTCCAGGAAATCCAACTTCCTGATTAACTTAGACAAAAATAACCTAAAAATTCTAACAGGAATAATCAGTAGCCACGGCCTCATGAAAAAACAACTATACCGCTTTGGAGTCTCGCCGGATCCAACATGTAGACTATGTCTTGAGAGTGATGAATCCTATCTCCAAATACTCATGGAATGTCCAGCTTTACTCAACCTTAGGAAAAAAATACTTGGCGGGGAAATCGTCACTTCAGCAACTCTCGCTGATATACACCCAGAGAAGATTCTTTTCTTCCTGACTGCCTCCGGAGTGAAAAGATGGCTCTAGGACCTTACAAGGAAGGGCACAATAGGCATCTTTAAAAGAGGCCGCAGTGCCAGAGCCCCCGTGAGGGCTCTCCCGCAATCCAATCTAATCTAGTGAGGTTGGTGCAGTGGCTATTTTAACTTCAAAGCCTGACTGAAAAAAGGGTTGTCCTCAATTTTAAGTTCACAGAACTGCGTGCAATAAGTCAACGCAAAGAATGGCTTGGATAAGTTTTCGCTAGGTTCCTATCCCAAAATTGCTTGATTTTGCATTAGTATCATATCATTAGTAGGATAGGTTGTGAGATCGTCACAATAGACCAGGCACCATATCGGGCTCATCGCCATCCCCACTACGGCTAAAAGACTTAAACCACTTCATCCAAGCACTCGATTTCCCTACAGAATTTGAGTATGGTCTCAAAACTATTTGAGGAACCAACCTTTTCCAAATTTTTAAGAAGTACATGCCGAGCAATTGCTTGACAAGGTGTGAGATGTCTTCCGCGGCCTGCAGGTCCTCACAGTACCTGAATGTGTCCGTATTAGCTAAGCCTAGTCTCATGGCATGCTTCCTGAGAAGGCAGTGCCCAGAGAGTATATTCTTATTGGATATTAATCTCATCTCAAGTGCTTCCGCGGCTTTATGTACAACCAGAACCTCTGCCTGAAACACACTGCATGTGTTCGGAAGTTTCAGGGCCATTTGAAGATCGAACTCGCTGGAGAACACCGTGCCCTTACTAGTTTTTGAGCCGCCATATACTGAGGCCTCTTTTTCCCTCTGAATTAAGTTCCTAGACCAGTCCTCTCTGTCAGGGTACAACACATCATAAGGTGTGTCAAAGTCAAGTGTACCAAGACTTTTATCCGCAATTACGGGGATATCAGAGAACGATTCCTTTAAAATATTTACATGACCTATACTATTAAGAGCGGCAAGAAATTTGGCGTCGTTTGCTGTCCCTGTCGCTCTACTTTTGTAGCGTCCCTGTTGAAAAACCCTTTAGTAAGTAGCTGCTGACATTCAGGTCTTAGAAAAAACCATCCCCTAAGGTATTCCTGCAAACAAGAGGCAAAGCATGGCAAAAGCTTAAAGCAGATAAAAAATAATTCCAATTCTTCCTCGACATCGATGTTAGGGGAATAATATTTGTCATGTTGACACTTTTCGTCTAGGACAGGTTCATGACACTCGTAGTTAAACGCTTGCGGCGCCACTAACTTCCAGCGACCTTGCACGATCCATCAAACCAAAAGTCGAGACGCAAACCAAAATCACAAGCTTACATTATTGAAAATGATTGCATACCAGCAGGGTGATTCGGAACAAGTCACTGTGGAGTGTTTTATTGAGTTTGTTGTCTGCCTTTAAAAAAAAACAAGCTTTACCCTTCTGAGTGGGTATAAAGACGGCAAAGCTTTTCTCAAAATGCACCCGGGGAACTATGCAGTCTGTTTCTTAATTCAGCTCTGATTTAGTTGCCCTATTTGGTTACACAGTCCGCCAGAAGAGGCCGCTTCAATCTGCCTGAAGTCAACAAAATGCGCCCTAAGGCATTGCTTACACTTTTGTCCTGAAAAACTATTCAAAAAGTGGAACTACTTTAGTTTCGTAGATGTAACTGCCACCGCATATTCCACTACATTGAATTAACATCCATAACTCGCTTTAATTTCCTCCAACTCTTCCTGAATTTTAAGTAAACTCCCCATGTGCAGCTATGTCTAGGTGCGATGTCTTTTGACAGTTTCACTTGTCTCAAAGTGCATGACAGAATAATTGCCACATATAGATGCCCATACCATTAGATGGCGCGCACCACAAAACGACATCAACACCGCACCGGCTCACACACAATGAAACTGTGATATAAGACGATTAAACGACAATGACACCAGCTTTTCCATATACATATAGCGAGAGCCAAAAGTTTCTCAGGTGATTTCCTATGCAGCTCCCTGATGCCAGGAGAGGGGGGAATGATATAAAAAGGACGTTTATAGCGCATTATACGCTTGCACCTTGAACACTCCGAGGAGCATAAAAACTCAAGACGACGATGGTTGCAAAACGAACAAAAAATCAACTTGGAAGCATTGGCGACGAAACAAGAAACACACGGTCATAAATATTTATGCTCTGGATCTACTCTACCTGTGTGGGGTGGCAGTACAGTTTGTATTGGGTCGGGCAGGAAAGAAACTTTCAAAACGACCTCTCGGGCTGCATATATATATAGAGCCCAGCACAGACATGGTGATGCGACAGACGCGAGCGCGATGCCTCAGGACTCAGAGATTGAAGCGAATCAGGATGGAAAAGGAGTTACGTGCGCTATATCCCGACGCTTAATATCACACCTCGAACGGGATATGGCGTCGTCGGTGTGATGGTTGTATCCCCAGTTCAGTTGTACACAAAGTTATTTAGAAGAAAAGACAGTCTCTTGGTTCTGCTGCTTTCTGCGGTAAGAGAAGATCCTGCCCATCTATTATTAGTTATCATTCTCAAACACACACACCCACACGTTTGTCGCGTGCACTGATAGCAACGATGACAATGACAGTGTCTCTGACTAGCTATGTATCATGATGATGCAATGCGATATGGACTAGGATTGCAGGGAGCGGTGGTTATGGCTGTATCCTGTGCACAAGGTGTCATTATAACACATTCTCTGTCTTCTCTGGCTTTGTTCCGGGCATGAATAAAGGTTTACTTAAGTATACATTGCATTATTTGGCGCTTCGCTTCTCATCTTATGGTCGCTTTCATTTATTTAGAAACTCCTTTCGGTTGGGATGTTCTAAGGAAGAGAGAGCGAGAGCGGGACATTAAGAATACATGTGGTTTTTGTGGAAAAAGTCGACTTTTGATTGGATTGGAAGTTGCTTAATGCTGGTGCTGGGAGATATGTTAATTGGACTCGGGGGGATTTGAAAAAATTCCAAGAGAGTGTGAATTATATTTGAATTTTTTGAAGGGAAGCTTTGAGTCAATTTTTGACATCAGGATTTGGTGTACAAAGGTATTGGAAAGGTCTCTGGAAGCAGTACCAAGAATTCGAGAAAGCTGCATTTATATACCTAATATGTCGGGGCTTCGATTTTATCATGAGAAGACCTACGACACACGGCGCAAGCAGCGCGAAAAACTCATCGAAACTTATAGAAAACATGTAAAGTGTGAGGTCTGTTTTTCGAATTGGCACCACTTTTTACAAGGACATCCGATTTGACAGATGGTTCGCATAGATTTCCCATTTGTCCACAAGGAGATTAAGACACAAGGCACAAACTGCTCGAAAAATTTGTGAAACTGGTCAAAAATAACACTTCAAACGCTGACTGAGCCCAAAATTGTTTCGAATTGGCAGCACTTTTTACAGCGACAGCCGATTCGACAGATGGTTCGCATAGATTTCCCATTTGACCACAAGTAGACTTAAGACACAAGGCCCAACTGCTCGAAAAATGAGTGAAACTGGTCAAAAATAACACTTCAAACGCTGACTGAGCCCAAAATTGTTTCGAATTGGCAGCACTTTTTACAGCGAAGGCCAATTTGACAGATAGTTCACTTAGATTTCTTATTTGTCCAAAAGTAGACTTAAGACACAAGGCCCAAACTGCTCGAAAAATGAGTGAAACTGGTCAAAAATAACACTTCAAACGCTGACTGAGCCCAAAATTGTTTCGAATTGGCAGCACTTTTTACAGCGAAGGCCAATTTGACAGATAGTTCACTTAGATTTCTTATTTGTCCAAAAGTAGACTTAAGACACAAGGCCCAAACTGCTCGAAAAATGAGTGAAACTGGTCAAAAATAACACTTCAAACGCTGACTGAGCCCAAAATTGTTTCGAATTGGCAGCACTTTTTACAGCGACAGCCGATTTGACAGATGGTTTACATAGACCTTCCATTTGACCACAAGTAGACTTAAGACACAAGGCCCAAACTGCTCGAAAAATTAGTGAAACTGGTGAAATAAGACTTCTAACGCTGACTGAGCCCAAAATAGTTTCGAATTGGCAGCACTTTTTACAGCGACAGCCGATTCGACAGATGGTTCACATAGATTTCCCACTTGCCCACAAGTAGACTTAGGACACAAGCCCCAAACTGCTCGAAAAATTAGTGTAAATGGCTAAAAATGAGATTTCAAACGTTTAACCCAGCTTTAGCGGATATGGGCCCGACGATAGCCGAAGCCGGGTCATCTGGGGAACCAATTACCTTTATAATCCTATCGCTAAGCGGAATCTCGAGGCTGTTACAAAGAGAGTATTAAAAGAACCAGTGCAAGACGTTCACCCATTCGCCCTTCAACCTCTATCTACGGACATTTCGTCCACATCACCAATGCTGCCCACTAACTCTTTCGACTCTTTCTTCAAATGCCAAACCAAGATCCTATCGCTCGACTAAACGCACGAATATGAAATCGCCAAGTTTGTTCTTTGAAATCATGTCAAAGTGCCCCACCGTTGGGCGCCACTTAGTTGAAATTTTTTATTATACTTATCCGCTACCGAAACTGAACGACCTTTTATCCAAAATCAAAACAAGCGAACCTCTCTAGCAGCGAGAACCACTTATAGCAACTGGATTATTTTCGATTTGGCACAACATATTTACTCCCTTCAAATAATGGAATTCACTTGAACACAAAATACATTACACCCGTGCGGGATCGACCCCCAAGTTTCCCATTTTGAATGCGGCAGCTCTCAAACACTAGCACATTATATATGTATGTATATGTAAGAGCTCAAAGCACTTAAGCTGGAAATCGAATTCCACCGCTGGTTGCAGTGAAAATGCCACTCATCGTCCTTTTCCGTTTCCTGAATCCTAAATCACCAGGGACTAATAAAGACTCCAAGTCCATTTCCATTCATTTCATCATACATACACGCACACATACCTATACACTCTGCGCTCCAATCGAACTTCTCGATTTTCTGAAATGTCAATGATTTTCTCGGAATCCTTACAGGGTACATGCATGCCACTCAGATCACCGGTTTTGAATTGCACGATGACGAGGAGTACAACGACGACGACGACGATGACGACGCCTAGGTTTCGCTACTTATCCTCTTCTCTAATGCACTTATACACTCTGGTGGGCGATGCTCGTCGCTGCATCACTTTCTCAATGGGGAATCGATATACCGAACCCCCCTCCCTCTCTCCAAGGAAAAGGACGTCGACGTATTTCGCTGAGGAAAATTTGATTCGATTTTCAGTGAGTGCCTGCGACATGGCGATGGCGATGGCGTCTCCCCGATGATGCCAAGGAATGCTAATCCGAACCATATTTGGTGGAAGGCAAAAAAAAAAAATTGCTCTTCGAATCTGTTGCAATGATGCAGCGCGCGCCCTCTATTGGGGGGGCATGCACAGGCACACACCCAACACAGTGCTCGTTGCATTTACGTATTATTACGGCATAAAGTAGCTTTTTATGGCTTTTCGGGGATTTTATAATGTTTGATGCGAACATTAGAGGACCGCCCTACTCTGGGCCAAAGTGAAATGTTTCACTTGCCGGCTACTACTATATATGCCGGGTGTATTGCATTAAATCGGTTTCATTGCAGTTTTTCACCCTCTTTTGCGCCAGAGGCCATTACGAGGACTCTGGGGCAATTGCATTCGAAACGAAGCTTTATTGGATAGAGTGGCAGTGGATCTGGCCCACCTACAGTGCTACAGTGAGTCTATGGAGTCTGCAAACGCTTGGGCGAGTGTGAGAGAGAAAGAGAGAGTGAAATGTTTTGTTTATTACAAGTGTTAATGTGAATGGCACCGTAATGCGCTTTGGCAATCAGATTTAACGATAAATTCCCGGCCAACATGTTTTATTCGCCAACATTATTGCTGTGCAGATTAGCAATTTGATGGTGAACGAGCATTCGAGTGGTTTATTGAGTTAAAAAAAAAATAAAACAGAACAAATGTGGTTGCCATTAAATTGGAGTGTCGATGATATGGGCAGCAGTTATGCGGTGTTTGTTTAGAAAGCACTCAACCGAATATGTGTTCATTATGTTGTGTGACTAACTAGTTGTTTGCTCTTATGGAAGCTGAATGGAAGTAGTTTCCTTTGGCATTACTTTTTTTTAATTTCGGTGCACTACTTTTGTATGAAAAGTAATGAAAGTGAGAAGAACTGTTATCAAGAAGAGTAAGACGAAACAAAAGAGTAAGTTACTCAAATGCGAGAAATGACAGCTGAATGGAAGCAGTTTCAATTTGCATTACTTTTTTTTAATGCTCGTGCACTATTTTTGGTATGAAAGCTAATGGAGATAGGGAGAACTGTTATCTAGAAGAGTAAGAGAAAAAGAAAAGAGCGATTCACTAAAATGCGAGTAATGACAGTTGAATGGAAGTAGTTTTTATTGACATTAATTTTTTTTAAATGCTAGTTCATTACTTTTGGATGAAATTTAATGAAGGTAAGGAGAACTGTTATAGAGAATAGTAGGACTGAATAAAAGAGTGATTCACTCAAATGCGAGTAATGACAGCTGAATGGTAGTAATTTTCATTGGCATTACTTCTTTTTAATGCTAGTTCATTACTTTTGGATGAAAGCTAATGATGGCAGGGAGAACTGTTATCAAGAAGAGTAAGACCAAACAAAGGAGTGAGTCGCTAGAATGCAAGTAATGACAGTTGAATAGAAATAGTTTTAATTGGCATTACTTTTTTTAAAAACTTATACAGCCTGGCTTGAAAATTGCAATATTAGGTAAATGAATGAGAATTGTAGCCTGTCAAACTTTTTTTTGTTGTTAAATTTGACAGTTTTTTTGTCGAAATCAAATTTTGTGTGACACATCTGGATAGGTTGTTAGAGAATGCAAATCACTTGTGGCGGGATAGTTAATATAAGAAAACGTCACCCGGATGTTTGATCTTTCAAAGAAAGTTACGACGACCTTTTATGATTTCGCTGAAAGTTAAACAGCTTGTTTTTATTAAAGCCGGTAGTGTTTCGATAGTGGTTGGAATATCATCCGTTTGGTGGCGCTGTTATTTTAAGACCAACTTAGGTCTATTTATACCATCATGATAGTGATGATGGAATTTTTGGAACGCAAGCTTCTTTTGTGATATTTGCGATGTCGAAAGGTCATTTAGATCATGTCAGATTTAACCTCTTTAAAAGTACAACCATACCCTAAGCAATTTCGAGGGCTAAACTGTTCGCAGTTGTCTAGATATCAGTTAATAAGTTTGTTGGTTAAAGCTGAACAAAATCGATATAGACTGACCATAAGTTTTGACAGGATAAGCCCATCTCATGTGTAACTTTAGCTTCCTAACAGCCTACGCGCAATCCAGAAAACCCCTTCAACCTACAGAGCCAATTTGAAAGAAATGACCTCCCATCAAAGCTATAAGCCAATCAAGCTCCACCATTGCGACTGCCTTACAGTCTCGTTCTGGGGCCATTTTGACAATGTCCTCGTCAGCGCTTGCATTAATTTACACAGCTCATTCGAAATTTATGAAATTCATGAAATGGACAAATCTTTCTCAGTAACGACTTCATTTCAATTCTCTGGCATTCGTCCTCCGTCTTTGGCCGCCCATATACTCGCCGTATTACATAACAGACATTACATCTCTAAGTTATGAATATTACCCTCGTATATCTGTCTCGTCCTTCTTACATTGGCAGTGCGCGCCTTCATTTCTTCATTTCATCTCTTGTCATTAGGGATAATATTTGGATTAGGACTTCTTGTGCCCACCCACCCGTTGTCCACTCGAAGGACCAGCACTGCACAACATGGTTCGTCATGAAGAAATTTCAAATTTGCATCATCACGACGAAAAAAGGACGAACAATTCCAAATTAATGAAACTTCGACTATGTATGTGTATACAAAGAGCGAAATGGAGTGATGTGCTTGTGTATATGCCGCATAACATCCCACCACTGACGGGATAGAGGCAGCACATTATTTTAACTGGCAAATCCAACTTTCAAAAATGTTCTATTTTCCAAAAAAAAAATGAAAGAAGAACAGACACAGAACGAGACGATTGGGTTGGCGTATTTATACAGAAGGACATCCGATGGAGGGGCGCTCCATAGCAATTCTGTCCGAATTTTTCGACGAGTTATGATAATTGCCTACCCCCTCGAAGAAGATCCCGCTTCTGGGGAATATTGTTTGCAGTAGTTGCTGGCTCTGCGGTTATGTCAAATGCAGTCGGGACACAAGTATTTCGGCAGCAATGGCGGCGACGACGACGACGACGACGGCAATGATGACGATACATTTGCAGGAATTGTGGAAACTTTAAGTCTCTTTTGAGGCATGTTTACGACGAGCGGGGCAAAAAAAAAGAAACGAATCCGATGGATGGTCGTGTCTGCATGGGAATGCAGAAATGCAATTGCCAAATGGATAAGTGGTATATTTTTGGGGATTCTCAGCTCATTGAGTATATGGATGATGGGAGAGGAAGAGGAGTCCTCTGATGGAGCACTAGGAAAATTAACGATCGGTGAGCAGGCTCAAGTCAAAGGTTTCTGGTTTGACCTCAGCCAGGCATTTATTAAAGACTCAGACGTGTGGCGAGTAAACTACTTAAGGTCAGTCTAGTCCGCTGGTGGCCGTGGCGTTGTGGTCATTTGTTTGCCGTTCCCTTTTTGAATACGACTCCTAAAAATATAGCAAATCTATCGTTGGCTTACCCAGAAGTGACGTTTGATGGTATACGAAAAATATTGTGGGAATTATAAGCGACAGCTAAAAATGAAAAGTTGGCGCACTCTTTCCTCTCGGTGTCGACTCTCGGAAATTGCTTTTCGGTAGCACTTGTCTGACATTGTAACTGCCATGATCATGAGTATAAGCTTCTGAATGCAGCAGTTGGGATTCGGCATAAAATTGAAGGTCCCTTTCAATCTTAAAAAAAAAAACATAAAAAGGGTGTTTTTTTTTGAGGTATAGAACTTCGAATTGAAATAAAACACAAGAAAATCGTTTTAATGTTCATCAATTTTTATTGGAAGAATAATTTTATGCCATAAATGTTTAAATATGATTTCGGGCATGTGGCTGGTTCGAATATAGCCAAATCGAGCATTTGGGGCTGTATATCGGCAATAACGCCACGAATGTTCGCTTCCAAGTCCCCTAACGTTTCTGGTTTGTTGGCGTAGGCGAGCGACTTCACATATCCCCAAAGAAAATAATCCAATGGTGCCAAATCACACGATCTTGGTGGCCATTTGACAGGTCCATTCCGCGAAATCATGCGCTCATCGAATGTTTCCTTCTATAAATCGATGTGACGTGCGTTGTGTGGCATGTAGCGCCTTCTTGTTGGAACCACATCTCATCCACATTCATGCCATCCAATTCGGGAACAAAATAGTCGGTTATCATGGCGCTATACCGGTCTCCATTAACGGTAACTGACTCTCCAGCATCATTTCGGAAGAAATATGGCCCAATGACTCTAACAGCCCATGGAGTACACCAAACAGTCAGTTTTTGTGGATGAAATTGAGTCTCAAGAGTCTCTTCACTCCAAATGCGGCAATTTTGCTTGTTGACGTAGCCATTCAACCAAAAATTAGCCTCATCACTGAACAAAATTTTGCGATGTAAACTTCGCGAACTGAAACATTATTTTCGAAATAAATTTGCACGATTTGCAATCGTTGTTCGTTTGTCAACCTGTTCATGATGAAATGGCAAACCAAACTGAACATAAATGACATTAGAGTTGCCAGATTTGAACCTCTAAAACAAACACCCTGTACAATCTAACGGTAGTGAAAAGCTAGGCCTATGGATTTGTTGCGCCATCTTTTTTTAGCTAAAAACTGATTTTCTAAAAACAAATTAAAAATACTGCTCGCGGTACTGCACTTAAAAGGGTTTTCCTAATCTAAACCTACATCCTTTGACAATGAAAAACCCCTATTGGGAAAATTATGAACTGAATCGTAACTGACGTAAAAAAATCACTATAGCGTGCCGTACGAACCGTTACTGGTGGAAGGACGGATTTTAAAGGACATCTGCGTATCGTCTTCTGATTCTGATTCGCATAAACTTTCCTCAGATGTTCGCATTTTTTTCTTTTTTGTTTGATTCGCTAATGATTTTTACATTGACACTCGCTCCTACTTTAATTTCACACGATTCATGTACCGCCTGGGATTCTCAGATGAACTCGCCGGCGAATGAAATCTTCTTCCGTAAAATTCGAAGCGAATGAAATGCGAATCGTCTTGTTTTTTTATTTCAGCTGTGTCTGGTTTTAAGTTTTTTGTATCGCCTACGATTCTCAAATGAACTCGCCGGCGAATGAAATCTTCTTCCGCAAAGTTCGAAGTGAACGAAATGCGAATTGTCTTGTTTGCTATTTTAGGTGGCTTTAAACTATTTTGTTGAAATGTGGATAATACATACATAGGAAAAAAACAGTTTAACAGAATAATGACAAAACGTGGTAGAATTCTTCGGTTCAATGGTAGAAATTGTATCAGAAGTGACAACACTGGATATAAGTAAAATAGCGACAAATAAACTAAACGTTTGGTATCTACCTCGTCTTTTGCCATTTTGCGAAGATGCTACCTATCCTGTCGAATTTCTGCATCACAACAAGTCCGGTTGGTGAAAGCTCTTACAATAAAATATAATATCCCCCCCCACATCAAACAACCTGGCATCATTAAATATTCTCTGCTCATTTCCATCTAAGGAAAAAAGAATAAACATGAATTCCTTTTAATGTCCTTAGGTAGTAGGTATAAGTTGGTACTTACTACTACAACCATTGCAATTGCATATACAATAAAACCTAATGACCAGAAGGACAGCGAAAGAGAGAAATCATCACAAAACTAATGCACACTAAATGCAATTTCGTCGGACAGTCTGTGCGCTGTACTCCCCAGTCCCCATCCCTATCCAACTTCAGCTCCATTTAGAAACACAACAAGGACACGAATCAGATCGAGAAATCAAATGGTCCAGAGAATAAGAAATGAAAAAAATAAAAAATAAAAGAAACGTAAAATTTATAATCAAAGTTGCCTCCTTCGATGTCGTCGTCGTTGTCGTTGTAGTCGTCGTCATCGTCGAGCTTCAATGGTATTTTTGCAAGAATGCTGTTAGAGTTTGGGTCGTCAGAAATGACATACATTGCGTTATAATTTGTCTGGGTCGTAAAAAACTGATGTCCAGTCGGAGTAGAGAACAAGAACTTGACAACTTCATTCGATGCACAATTCCAATGGCAAATGGGGAGGATGACAGCGATAACATGTTGTTCACTTGCATAATAGAGATAGGAGTATTGACATTTTTTCATAGCTAAGGGGTATTGCTTTTTAGGCGGTGTAAGTTTGAGAGCAGTCGATCTTAATGACAAGCTCTTTTGGAAACAGATTTTAGGGTTTAAAAAATTAAATAAATATTTTGGCGCGACCGGTCTGTGGGACCCAAGGCCCAGCTTCTCACAACCATTCGTTTTGTGTGGGTTTTCAATTTTTGGGACGAATGGAAGGGATCTACAATTTTACGCCGAGTCCAAACGGCCAATTGAGAAGCTCATTCATGACAGTTTTACTCTCGGATGTTTGTCAGACGTTCGCGAGAGGTGGCGCAGTGGAATAAAACCTTAAGATGTAATTTGGCTCTTTCGGGATTTGAACCGGGGACCCCTCGCTTAGTAGCCCAACACACTATCACTAAACCACTGCGCCGACTTTAGGTTTTACTCAACTTTATATCGAGTCCATTTGAAAAGTGCGAGCCATGCGGAAAATCGTATCAGGGTTCGCGTCGAAAGCCTCTTAGTTATAATTTTTCCTAAGTTGGGAAGGAAAGAAAGAAAGGGAAAGAAAGTTGAAGAGGCTCATGTTTGGTGAGGTTTTTTTTTGCGTACCAATTACGGCGGTATTTTAAAACCGATTTTTATAAATTATGGACCAAATGAATGGTGAACCTCTGCAGGTGATATCGCATTGACTTTGGACACCTAAAATTGCAGTGCGTGTTCCTAAGCCTTAAGCGAATCAGGGGGTACAATCCTGCTTACTTACTTTTACTTATCGGGCTCCTGACCCGAGAATATTCTCTGCCTGAGACACTGCAGTCTTCCATCCCGGGCACGTTGCTTCCAGTTGTAAAGACCAAGGTTCGGCCTTCCTTGTCTTCTCGAACCTGGGGGCTGGGGTTCGAAAATCCTCTTAGCCGGAGCATTATTGTCCATTCGCTCGATGTGGCCGAGCCAAGGTAGTCGACGTGTTTTGGCTTTTTGGACTACATCCACATCTTGGCACAGCGTTCGCAGTTGTATCTTCTCCTCCATTCGCCCTCTCACAGGACCAAAAATCCGCCAAAGAATTTTTCTTTCAAAGGAGCCCAGTATCAGTTCTCCCTTCTTGCGTATGCTCCAGCACTCGGCGCCATAAAACAGGACTGGCAAGATAAGAGTCTTGTAGAGCACACAATTCGTCCTTCGAGTTAGGAGTTTTGAACCCAGTTGTTTTGCCAAACCGAAGTAGCAACGGTCTCCTAGGGTAATTCTTCGCCTGATCTCCACTATGGTGTCATTCGGGGATTTAATGGGTACAGTCCTGTAGTAGCCTATTCTAAAGCTCTATAGAGGTAAAAGGGTAAATCAGTCCTGCAGTAGCCTATTATCTTCATTGTCGATGGGTTTTGACTTAAAATCGGTTAATGTTTTTCAGCATTCGTCCCAGTGTAATATCTACCTAGACTAGAGACGAAAGTCACTCTGAAGCTTGCCGATTGTGGGTGACCAAAATGCATTCACGTGAAGGTTATCCACTGCTATTTTGCCCAATTGCAGTTTTGACGTGTTTTCAATTACTCCGCGACAAGATATGACGTCTAATACTAAGCATGGTGTCACAAACAGTGCGTTTTGTCAATACATTCGATTTTTATTCCGTTTTCGGACGAAAGAGCAAGTTGAGAATTCAATGGTCACTACAAGGTCTGTTCAAACCGAATTGTTGATCAAGGACCACCGTTCCAAAAACCTCTATCTACCAAGCTCTGCCTGACGACCTTGTGCATTTGCAAAAATTTCTATAAACTGCTCATAATTAAGCCATTGCAACCACACTGACAGAAATTTGAATTCGTCCTTAGCGCTGCATATTTGCCGTCATCCTCAACATTATCATTAACCAGATGAATGCTATAAAAATAAACAGACGAAACAGTGAAAACTAATTCTGTAGAAAAAGCTCCCAAACCACTCAACATAATGACCATGGAACTCATATACAGAAAGGATACAGAGAAGACTTCCCATAGAACCTGAAAGCTGGCAGCAGTAGTAGTAGAACACCCATTACTTTCCAGACGAATCATCAACATCACTCTCGCTACACGCTGGCTGGCTGGGCGCATATCCCATCCAATGTGTGTGTGTGCACAAGAAAACTAATTTAATCCTAAATAACTGTTATATCCAACTGCAGGCGAACATAGAGTCGCAATTTCTTTCCTCTCCTCGAACAGTCATCGCATTATATATCCTGGCGTGTCATTGCTACAGTACACCACTCAGACTGCAGACTGTGTGTGCACATCGTCACAATTACAACATCCAATTGCAGCAGCAACACCCAGGGCCGGAACGAAAAGAACCGTCCTTCGTATTGGTGTGTAATGGTATTCTGCACTATGGCAGAAAAAGTCGAGAAAAACTATATGCGAGAGTTCATTTTGCCTGACTGTGTTGATGGGATCCTGATGGATATAGAACTATGCATCAGGGTATGGTGTAAAAAGTATGTGTAAAAAGTATACACAGACACATGTACATTGAGAAACTTTCAAGGCAGGATACGGAAGGATATCTCTTGTATCTTGATTGGAAATGGAAGGTGGCTGCAAGTGGTAGCAATCACATTCATTCGTCGGATCTGCAGCAACACCAGCAAACTGTGAAAATGGAAAAGTTTCGTCCTTGTTTTCTGCATTTTGTTGCTCGGGTGTGACAGGAAAGGATCACGGGCAGAAAGTGTGACGAAATAAGAAATGGCTGGTGGCATCGATCCGGTCCCGGAATTGAGATGTAGCCAAACGGGAAAAAGCATTTCAATCGGATTGGAGGGGAGTCTTTCTCTTCAAAGCGATTAAAGGTACTCCTTCCATCCATAATCAAAAGCTGCGATTGCACTTTTTCCGCATGTCCTTCGCCACACAGACCCACGAAACAATGAAATTTATGACAGCTTGAAACAAAAAACCCACCATAATCAACTGTAAATGTTGCCATTTGCACATGGACAAAACAACAGCAGCAGAATGCAAAGAAATGAAATACATTGCATGTTATCCTTGGAGGACATATTTCAGATGACTTCACATGTATGAGAAAATATGCAAAAATCCTTGCTCTTAATTGCGTGCAAATATGTAAATAAATAATTTGCCACAGTAGCTGCGGATCCTTAATGACCAGTATAGAAATAGAAATAGTCCTGGCGCTGGTCATAAGCGTGATTTGTTGTGAATTGCATGTGCTGCAAGTGCTCAGGATCTAATGAGTTATTTGCTATCTTGTATTATGCTCATGGATGCCTTCTGCCTGGAGGATGTGTTTTTTAATTTATGATTATTGCAATTTGGGTTGTTGTTGTTGTTGCCAAGGGATGCGGCTTGTAATGAATACTTTTGCATTCTTTTCGTAATTTTTTCTAAAAGAAAAGATAAGGGGACCCGAGAGCCGGGAGCAGTGTGCAAGCTGTTAATGGAGAACTGAATGGCGTTGGAAATTTTTAACGTGTGCATTTGTCACGGAATTTCATTCTGGAGATGATGCCCTGCAAATTGATTGTAAGGACATTCCAGAAAATGTAACAGAGTATATAAAAAGCTATCTGACTCAAATAGAGCGAGGGTTCTCCGGTTCGATCTCCGGAAAACTACAAATTATAAATTACATTTTGAGGTTTTTTCCACACCGAGCTATACCACTTCCGAAAAACAACGGAGAGTTCAATTATCCTCTGAGAAAGCTTCTCGGCTTAGACCTTGGGATTCGGGGTATATGGAAGATTGGAGAACCATGCAACCTTTTAGCTGATTGCCGGCTTAGTTTGCCAAAAAAAGCTAATTACAGTAGGAAAAATTTAAAAAAATCATCATCACACGTAATCTGCTACGTTGCGAAATTTGTTGGTCTTGAAATCAGCCCAGATAAGAATTGGTAAATATCAACAGACAATTGTTCACCGTCTACGAAATTTCAAAGTTGTCTGTTTAGTAAAACGGGAGGGTCCAAAAGTACAAAATCGAAGGAAGAAATGCACGATCTGACAAGATATGAATGTAGGTCATGAGCCCCAAAAATTACGTTACAATTACAATTAAAAAAAATACATTGAAAACATAGAGCGAATGGGCAGTAATAGTCAAGCCAAGTAAATATTCAAATCCAAGACCTCGGCGAGACTAAATCTCTGTCTTAAGGGCGGTGTCAGAGTGCCTAGGTCTTTAGGAAGACCCAATAACCTCTGTTTCAAAGACATTGTGGATGTCAGACTGTCCGCAACCTTCGAATCCCAAGCCCCGAGGAAGACCCAACTTTATTTTAATAATAATAATATAAAAGACGGTTAAAGGGAAGTGTCGAAAGTTCGACAAAGTTTAGTTAATAAGATGACTACTCTTTTTAGAAAGAAAAGTTCAATTCGAAGACAGTTTTTAAGACGAAACGGGACATATTTGTTTTCAAAATTTGACGAAATATCTAGGTAAGTCCTGACAACGTCAAAGCCGAATTAGGGCAATAGGTACAAGAAAAGAACTATTTAGTAAACATTTAGAGCTGAAATCATGTGCTGATTATTTTTTCTGGCTTAGGAGTTCTCAGGGAAGACTAGGGGTACTCGCCAACAATAAAGCGTACGCTGTGGCTGTGAAAAATCAGAGGTAACGTGTCATCTCAAGACAACAGTTCTGGTTTCCACCACAAACCGTGTTAAAATTTTTTTGATTTCGAAATACCTTAACGAAGATGTCACTTGATTTGGTAAGGTAGTTTTTTGCATGTTTTACTGAGTATATTGCTCAGTGTAGCACATAGTGTAACCATAGTCTAACACCCAATATAACACATAGTGTAATTCAGCATTGCAGCGATGTGGGGGCAGATTTAGTCTAGAGAAAGAAGTGCGATATTTTTGTCGTCAAGGGGAAAAGCTTCAGAACAAAATATAGAGCCTACACTCAAACCACTACAGTCGAGTCCGCTGAAATGAAACACCAATTCGCCACAATTATTTTTAGCAACATTTTATCTTAAGGCGCAGTGGCTTAGTGTCTAGTGTGTTGGACTACGAAGCGAGGGGTCCCCGGTTCGAATCCCGAAAGAACCAAATTACATCTTAAGGTTTTTTTCCGCTGCGCCACCTCTCGCGAACGTCTGACAAACATCCGAGAGTAAAACTGTCATGAAAGAGCTTCTCAATTAGCCGTTTGGAATCGACGTAAAAGTTTAGATCCCTTCCATTCGTCCCAAAAATGGAAAACCCACACAAAACGAATGGTTGTGAGAAGCTAGGCCTTGGGTCTCACAGACCTGTCGCGCCAAAATATTTATTTATTTTAACTTAAGCGAACTTTAGCAATTGGAAATAAATTTCCGTGACGAATTTTGTGTTTCCTATTTTTTCAGTAAAGCGTTGTTCATTTAAGCGGAGTCGACTGTACTTCAATTTTAATCGACGCAAAGCAGCAAATTGTCTTCAACAAAGCAATCCACTCTTAAAAGTAAATAAACTCGCCCATCCAAAACCACAACCAGGAAAAGAAAGGACTAAATGCCCGACGCTGGAATTTGTTAGCCAAAACTTTAATCTAACCTTATTTATGCGGCAATATAGAAAACCAGAAATAAAGTGACCGCACAAGTGTCGCGCAATTGCAAAAATTACACAAAATGCCAACCCGACTGTACAGCTTAATTCTATTACTCACTTGGCGGTGAATGTCTTGCCGCATGTATCGCACACGAAGCGTTCGCTGCGACGACGAGGCCATCGTCGTTTCTCGCCCCCAACGCCGTGCACGTACTGCATGTGATCCTTGTAATTGTGCCGGCGGGTGAATGACCCATTGCAGATTTCGCATACGAAAATCTTCTCGTTGGTATGCTGGCGCAAGTGATACCGAAGTGAGTGCTTCGTAAAGGATCTCTCGCAGAGTGGACATTTCAGCTTTTCATTCAATTGGAACGCCTCCACACCCTCGGTATGGATTATCCGATGGAATATGAGCTCCGACTCATAGGCGGAGCTGAAACGAATGGAATTTTTGTCATTTAAACGTTTTGCAAGGATATAATATAGAATCATACCGAAAATTGCAATCGGAGCAAGGAAAGGATTTTTCCACAGCCAGCTTTGAATTGGATTTGGAGGGTGGTCGCGGCAGCACGCACATGTTGAACCTTTTGTGATTGCCGAGCTCGCGGGGCAGGGAGAAAGCATCGCCGCAAAGTGGGCAGACGTTCTTTATCTCCGGATGGGCCGTGTTTAGGTGGAGTTTCAGTTCGGTTTTGGTGTTGAACGCCTTGACGCAGTGGGTGCACTTTTGACAGCCGTTGAGTGTGGCTTCGATGGGCAGCTCGGCGGACTTTTTGGTGCACCCGTCCGGGTGGGTGATCTGATGCAGCATAGCCTCAACGTCCGACGAGGACCTAAAACAGTCAATGAATGGGAGCAAGTGAATGGGAAACCAGTGAAAAACTTACAAATGACCGCACTTTTCACATCGCAGATCCTCGCTGATCTCACCCCTGGACTTGGGCTTCGGTTTTTTCTCATTGGCCTTGATTCTATGCTCCTTTAACTTGCGGTGCTTGACAGCCTTCACGGCGTTTTCGAACTCCTCGTCGCAGACGGAGCAGTAGTACCGCTTTTGGTTGTGCTTGAACTTTTCGTGCCTCTGTAGGGCGATTTTTGACTTCAGAACCTCATCGGGACAGATTTTGCAGCGATACCGTGACTGGTACTCGTCCGAGGCGGTGCCAGCCTTGGCACCGTCACAGCGCAACGAGTGCTGCCGCAATTCCATGTTGTAGCGGAAGCCCTGATGACACTTGGGACAGTCGATGGCCACCTTCTTGCTGATGTAGATCGGCACCGATCGATTGATAGCGAGGATCACTTCGCCGTGATCGGTGCCAAGCAGGTGACGCCTCATCTGGTTGTTGTCCTCGCACTCGAAGCGACAAAAGCTGCACCAGAATTTGCCAGGACCTTCGGTCCTGTCCCGGTGCTCGGCCGAGTTCCAGTGGTTGAGGAAGTTCTCCTCGGTGTTGGCGTAGAACCGGCACGGACTGCATTGGAACGGCGACTGCAGCACTATCGCGTGGATGTTGTCGAGGATCATGCCAAAGGAGACTTTCGGGTTGAGGCTCATGCGCACGTAGTGGTAGTGAGAGATGAGATGTTTGCCCACCAGGTAGCGCTGCACGCGGTGCTTGCAGATTTCGCATTTTATGAACGTTTTGCGTCGCTTACGCTTGTCAGGGTCCGGCTCGGGAGAGGCGGATCGCTCCAGGAGTACGGCCGGCGGTCGGAGGATTTGTTGGGACAGTTGTAGCTGCTCGACGGCAGCACGTTCCAATTGCTGTTCGGTTTCGGACTTTCTCGAGTGAACGCCCGACTTGAGGTGTTTCTCGTAGATGCTCTTGGTCTTCAACTTGCGGCAGCAGATGTTGCACCAAAAGTCTTGCGGCGGTGGAAGGACCTGCAAAAGAGAAGTGGTGGGTGTGTATATTTACGAATCATATAGGACATACCTCTTCCTTGTACTGGAGCCGCTCGACCTTTGTCCCTGGCACCCACTTGCCTTTGGTGTGCTCCAGCGGGGGGTGGACATCCTCACCCCACGGCTCTTGGTCGTCCCAAGCCGGTGGTTCTGGCTCCGGGTCCTGCGAGATCTTCAAATCTGCTGGACGGTCTTCTGGTTTCCACTTCCCGCCCGTCGTCGGCCCTTGTCCGGGCTTCCACTTTCCACCAGTCTGTGTTTCCAGGATCTCCGGCGATTGGTTTTCCTCCTGCGGCTTCAATTTTGCACCAGTGACTGGGGGAAGCAACAGCTTCAGCGTTTTCGACCCACCGGGCTTCCATTTATCACCAGCTGCTGGCCCATGGCCAGGCTTCCATTTCCCACCGGTTTGGGCCTCCAGAACTTCGGGGGACTCCTCACCATCACCCGCCTTCAACTTGACACTCAGGGGGAATTTAGAAAACCCCGGTTTCCATTTGCCGCCAGCTTCGGGATCGACCTCGGGCGTCGCAAGCCCTTCGGCCGCTTCTTTAGGGACGTACACACAAGAGGACTTAAGTTTCGCCCGTATCTGCGACAGCAAACAATCAGATGAGGTCTCTGGCGCTGGCTTGTCTACAGTCTTGATTTTTGAAGATTTGAATTTCCACTTTCCGCCCGTGTGCGTCGCTGGGATGGCAGCCGCTGCCTGCGGTCGACTTTTCCACTTGCCGCCGTTCCTAGGTGCCGGCTGACTGCCGGGCTTCCACTTGCCCCCACTGTACGGCGTCGGGACGTAGTCCTCGTCGTCGTCATCATCGTCTTCGAAGTCCTCATCATCGTCGTCCTCGTCGTCACTCTGGTCCGGCTCGGGAGACCCATGCGCGAATGCAATCGGCTTGAAGACCGGCTCAAACTTCTTCGTCTCACCGATGTCCCGCACAACCTTCATCAGGTTGTCCGTGTTGTTGGTGGTGGGTGCCTCCTCCTGCCAGTCGCCACTGCCAGCCTCATCCCGCCCTGAGGTCAGCAACGTCGCCGTGGCCTTCCTTGTCAATATCTGCTGGGCACTACTCGCCTTGCCGCCTGAGCTCGCCTGCACGCTTTGCAACTGCAGCGAGGAGAAGAACACATCTGCACCCAGTTCATACGGCAAGTCATACGGGTCGTTCAGGCTCTTAGAAGCCTTCCCTGCACTGGCCTCCTCCACCTCGGTCTTAGTGTAGCTCGCCGCATCCGGATACTCAAACTCCCCATAGCCGGCCGTCGTCGGCGCCTTGCTGCCACAATTTGTTTTGCGATGCTGAATGTAATTATCGAGGCCGACAATTGTGGCGCTACACTTGATGCACAAGTGCGTATCATCGAGGTCCTCGTCGAGCATTTTATAACTCACCAGGCGCGTGTTTGTGTGTGTTTATGCTCTGAAACGAGAAGGAAGACAAATCGCAATTAAGAGCATCCTGCTTGGCTTATTCTTTCGTAATCACCACCACCACCACCACTCGTCATAACATAAAAACTCGCAATGATAATGTCCTTGCAAATGAATCAGGACACAAAGCGAGGAGAGTGAGCGCGATTTTGTGTCGCGTGATATAGACATATGGTGAAGAGCGCCCACAAAAATTAAACCATTATTCGCATTTGTCACCCCTTGTGTCCTTATGGCTATATAAGGACGACAGGGTGAGCGACGCCAGTTAAAAAGCAAAAACTGCACAACCATTAAGAACGAGTTATCACCCAATTTGGTACCACAAGCGCGTTGTGACAACAATTTTCCCATATACAGAAACAGCTCAGCATTAGGCTTTCGTCCTCGCCCGCCCATTATGCCGGTTTGGGGGGGGGGACTATGAATAGTCAAGGTTTAGAGGGTGATTAGGTAAGATTGTTGGATGGCATTCGCATATTATCAGGGCGAATGCTTATTTTGTGGTTTTGCCATATAACAGACTGAAACGGTGGGATCTACTTCCTGAAATGATGCACATGACCAGACTATGTTTTGGACAGAGGTTGGGGGTTGTAAAGATTGAGATTTGAGCCGGAGGAATGCTGATGGACCTCTATCTTAAACCAGTCACTTCAATGCGGTGTAGGCTTAGAAGTGACTTGTGTCCTGGGAATGGACTGAAAACTGAAAACTGAAAAGTTTGTACTCAAGTCGAGCTTAGGCTGTGCACAGCTGGAAAGACGAGTCTTCTTCGGCGAATAGGCAGAGTGCTTGCTACGTAGAAAGGGCTTTGTTCTTCGACTTGGCTGGTAGGCTCAGGAAAGACATAAAAATCGACCTTTAAGCTGGAGTTGAGGCTTGAAGCTGTCAAAGAGGCTTGAAGCTATCAAACACTGATAAAGATGTCTCGACTCTGCTAAACTGGCTTTGCCCTTCAGCCTCAACAGGAAATAGTGGACTGCGAAAAGACTTAGAAATAAGCCAGTGTTCGGACTTAGAGCTGTCAATGTAAATAATGTTATGTCCACTTGGATAGGTAGGAAGAGCGTTTGAATATGTTACGCGTAGAAATCGTTTTGACCTTCCACATCGACGTGCTAAGGAAAGGCTGATAAATTTGTTTCTAAGCCGGTGTTCAGACTTAAAGCTATCAATGTGGATAAGGTTGTAGACTGGACAGGCTTTGACTTTCCCCTTCCATGAAGTGTAAGCTTAAAAGAGCGACTAGTTGACTCTTCAGTATTAGTACGGAAGCGGCAAGAATGGGTTTAGTGGTGAATGAGGGCAAGACAAAATATATGCTGTCAACAAGAAGGGACACACAACATCGACGAATCGGGCAGAACGTCACGATAGACAGCTATAATTTTGAGGTAGTTAGGGACTTTGTCTACCTCGGCTCCGCTATAAACTCTGATAATGACACCACAGCAGAAATCAAACGAAGAATTACACTTGCCAATCGCTGTTTCTTTGGTCTAAGACGGCAATTGACTAGTAAGGCCTTGTCAAGAAACACTAAGTCGATTCTATATAAGACCCTCATCATCCCAGTCCTGCTCTATGGCGCAGAAGCATGGACCCTAACAAAGGCGGATGAAGATCTTCTTGGCCGTTTCGAACGCAAGATTCTTCGAGTGATTTTTGGTCCCGTTTGCGTTGACGGGCTTTGGAGGAGAAGATTTAACAGCGAACTCTACGAGCTGTACAACGACACCGACCTGGTCAGAAAAATACGCATCTGTCGTCTAAGATGGCTAGGACATGTAGAGCGAATGGACACCAACGCTCCGGCCCGAAGAGTCTTCGATTCCAACCCGGAGGGACAACGCAGTAGAGGAAGACCTCGCCTTAGGTGGCGCGCACAAGTGGAAAGGGACCTCAACCAACTTGGAGTGCGCAACTGGAGGCAGTTAGCAAAAGATCGCGCTAACTGGAGAGGCGTATTGGTTGAGGCCCAGGTCCACCCCGGACTGTAGCGCCACCTTAAGTAAGTAAGTCAGTTGACTAAGAAAAAACAGAGAAATCTGGTTTAAGCTGACGTTAGGACTTAGAGCTCTCAACCAAAATGAAGATTTAAACGGCTAGGTGGAGAACTTGTCTTGGTATTCAACTTGAATGAGGTGAACGTATAAAAGATCGACTAGTGGACTTAGGAAAGACTGAGAAATCAGCTTTAAGCTGCAGTTCGGACTTAAAACTGTCAACATAAAAAAGACTGATAACTGATGCGGCTTTGAACCTCAGCTTCGATGTGTTGTAGGCTTAAAAGCGTGACTAGTGCTCTGAGCCTGCCTTTGAGCTGGAGTTAGTACTTAAAGCTGTCAACGAGGGTGGAAATATTGATTCAACTGACTTTGATTTCCACTTCCATGTGGTAAAAGCTTAGAGGACCGACTAGTGGACTGAGGAAAGACTGAAAAATCTTCATTAAGCTGCAGTTCGGACTTAAAACTGTCAACATGAATAATAATGATAACTGATGCGGCTTTGAACCTCAGCTTCGATGTCTTGTAGCCTTAAAAGAGCGACTAGTGCTCTGAGCCTGCCTTTGAGCTGGAGTTAGGACGTAAAGCTGTCAACGAGGATGAGAATGTTGACTCAACTGGCTCTGACTTTCCACTTCGATGTGGTAAAAGCTTAAAGGACCGACTTTTGAACTAAGGAAAGACTGAGAAATCAGTTTTAAGCTGCAGTTCGAGTTTTAAACTATCAACATGAATAAAAATGGTGACTAAACCAGCTCTGACCTTCAGCTTCGAAGGGTTGTGGGCGTAGAAGAGCGAATAGTGATTTGAACCTGCTTTTGAGCTGGAGTTAGGACTTAAACTTGTTAACATAAAAGTAAGATGTGTCCACTTGGGCGGCGGCTTGGCACTTGTCTTTGTTATTACACTTGAGTGAGGTCAAGGTATACCTAGAAGACCGACTAGTGGGCAAAGGAAAGCCTGGAAAAGGTGTCTTTAAGCCGGAGTTAGGACTTAGAGCTTGCAAAGTGGATAAAGACGTGTCAACTTTGGCAGAGCGCTTTTCTAACTCGCATTGAAATGTCTGAAGCCTTTCACTTACGTAGACTCTGACAACTTAAGCTCCGACAACTTAAGCCAGCTTCACACCTGAACTTCCAGGTTTTCTAAGAACCACCATAATGCGATTTGCTTCCCCCTAAGGCCAAACGAGCGCCCTCCACTGCCATACCATTGATAAAAAACTGCCCCCTTACTCAAGTAACATCGCCTAACAACATCATCGCTCCTATAACAAGGCGACATTATATCCCTGGTCCTGTCCCATCCCTAGACCACGCACATTCCACTTCCACACCATGTACTGTGTATACAAAATCAACTTGTTCTCTGTTGCTCATTTAGTAAACATCATACCGAAAGAACTGAAAGGATATGCTGATCCCTTTTCCGTTTTCTTTCGCATTCGCATAGTCTCCTTATATGCGAAAATGAAGAGATGAATAGAATTAAATGGCTTAAGAAAATATTCTCCGTTCGTCTAGGGAAGAAGGAAATTATCCTTGCAGGATGTGATGTTAAATGGCAAACACTGCTGAGGAATGAGCAATGACATGTATGTGCCATATGGTTAATGGGCTTTCAGGACTAAACTTGAAATCCTCTAAATGAAAGGAAGAAGTGTTTTTTATTTTACTTTTTTTTTGTTTACTCCCATTCACTTAACAAGTGTGTGTGTGTGTGTGTACATGTGTGTGGGTGTTGCTGCTGCCGTATGACACTATCAAGAAGTGTCGCGCGAACGTATAGTCGTATATGCGAGCAATATTATCGTGTAACATATTGCAGTTAATTTTGTGCGACATTTTTGCCGGCGAGGCATTCCTCATCGAATTTATGGTACCAATTTGTCGACGCATATCGTTCTAATGTGTTGAATGGTAATTAGCAGAGTTTTAATGGGGTTGTTCGGGATGGGGTGGGAATGCTCACGGGTGAGTGGAGCAAAAAAAGGGGAGACTGTGTGGTGGAGTGAGGATTTTATATACCGGCGACGCAACTAAGTCAAAGTGGGCGAGAAGAAACCGTCTTCAGGAAGTGATCAGCGTTTGTTTGAAGACCAAGTTGATTTGAACAGGGTGGTGGACCTGAGGAAAGGTCTGGAAAGTAGTACGTCGCCCAAAGATGGAACTGAACATTTGATAAAGTTAGCCAAAGCGAATTCTGTTTAGTGGCGGTTTTTTTTTTGCACGACGATTCGAAAAACTTCTCTTACTTGAATATTCATGCACAGGGTGGCGCAGAGGGAATCTTCCGTCATTTTAAGCAAAGTTTCAAATTTGATGGCCTGGATTTCTTGGCAAAGATTGGACGGAATTTAAGACAGTAGTCCTCCGGTAGCGTTGAGGATTTTTCTTGAACGATACGTCAAAAAAATAACTGACAGTCGATTCTCAAAGTAAAATAAAATTGTTTTCTTGCGTTTTATTAATGAATTCTGTGTCTTATTTTGCAAAGTCTAATTAAATATACAAAACAAATATAAAAATAAAAAAGCTACAGCAATTCATGCGAAAAAACTTTTGTTGCACCACCCTGTGTAACACAAAAATGACAGTAACCAGTCTGACTGTGTATAAGTGGGCACATTCAAAAAGTTAGTTATCTTAAAATTAATGCAAAAACTAGATTGGTCGTAAACGTCACTTTCCCTATGTCAGCCACATAATGCGAACTGTCAACCTACTACTCAGTCTCGATTTTCTTGACTTGATTCATCGGTTACCTATCCCATAAACGTCATCCGAAAAGCGGTTCATGTGCCCGATCTCGGCCAATGGAAACTGAGACACATCAAGTCAGCCAGCTGTCAGCTGTCAGACTTACTAAACTAGATACTTGAACGTCCCCATTCTCCGACAGATTTACGACCATCTGCATCCAGCTGTCAAAAGAATACTTTTATTTATGCATTCCATTCGTCCGTCGTGTGACACAAGGAATGACAGATGCACACAATGCCCGGCCAAAATTTAAGGTATTTAGTGCTTTTGTTTATTTGGCGCACATTTTCGCTCTTAATTCAATTTATTTCCAGCATTTTCGAAACATTTTATCGTGCACTCTTGCGATGGCGAGTGCGAGGCGGAAGTAAAGTGTAAGGAAAGTAATTTCCTTCTTTATTTTCCACTCCTTTAAGGTTCAGTATGCACCATTTAGCAGGGGGAGTTGTGACCAAATCCTGTAACACAAAAGAAAAAGAACAAATTGTCGAGGGAAATAAATTCCAAAAATGTCAAGAGTTTTGTCTGCGGATTTTACAGGAAAAGATTTGTGCCCTTCTCCTTTGGGGGGATCCCTTTCGCGCAAAATACACTCTGAAGGATTTCATTCAAGTGGAAGAGGCAAATTGATTTTTAATGTGATTAAAGTATTTCGATGAATATCGGGGATTTACAAGGATCGAACATGATTTGCCACACAGCACACACCTTCCCTCAATGTACATCCTGGACTGCTGTCAAAAACGCCACTAGCTTGAGTTTTTTTTTCCCTGTGACGACCCACATCTTTTGTCAAACAAAAGACAGTACAAACAAAAAAAAAATCCCATTCATCCCTTGAATTTATCACCTTACACTTATTTATTTGTTTCTTGTTGGTGCTCCCTAATCCCAGGCATAAGGACAACCCTTATATGGATTTTCTCAACAGCTCTTGTCATTGTCTCTTCCATTTTTCCAAGTTCCTCCAACTCTGACAGCCGTTCAATTGTTACTCTCTCTCTCTTTCTGTCGCGCCAACTGAAGGATGAAGGGATGAAGGATTTATGTACACACAAACAGCATTTTTTTGTATTTTTTTTTGGGTTCCTTCCCCCAAATTCTGTCCAACGTGAAGGATGATTAATTTCTATTTGATCCCTTTAAATTGTTCACGCAGTGCGAATGGAATTGACAGTTTTCCAATGATGGCGGATTGTGTCACATTTGAGTGACAGCTTTAGATATCGCATCGATGGAATATGCAGACAGAAAGAGAGGCGAACAAAAAAAAAAGATGGCTGCCTGTCAGTGTTTCACAATGTAATTCTGAGGCGAGAATGGTACGACGAACAACGAACAACCTGCTGATGGTTTTTTATCTGTCAAAATCTAAAAGAAATGTACGCTCATTGAGGTGTGGGAATGGGAAAGTCGAAATGGTCCTGCTGTTTCCATAATTATTGTCATATGGGTAATTTATTTTTATGGGCACACACCGATGACCTGGAGTTTTTTTTTAACAAAATATTGTATATGAGTGTGATTGGAAATTATTAGGGGAAATAAATTACCATTAGGGTAGACAATTAGTCGTTCCTTCATTTTTTGAAGAAGAATTTGTTGTCTTTTTTAGTTGTCATGGTGGGGTATTGTTGAGGAGAAGAGGTTGCCCTTGAAGTGCTGCGTGTGAATATGTCATCGGGAATTCAGGATTTAGAAACAAAAGAGATATATTCAAATTGAAATCCACTACCTGTGTTGTACCACTTTGTCACAAAATGAAGAAGAACCGTACAGACATTTTGGGGAATCACAAAGAGACGTTTGATGTCAAAGGAAGGGTTACCATAATGTTGGAAAACGAGAAAAGGGGGATTTTTCACAAATTGTTTGGGGGGACAATTTTTAAATTGGCGGTACAAAAACTTCAGTTTTAGATTTAAGAAAATACAAACAATAAATTAAATACTTTATGTAATAAATTCGTTAAAAGGATTTATTCGCTTAGGAAAATTTGTATTAAACTTCATATGAACGGCTTCTTAAGTAATATTGAAAAGGAGGAAATTAGGCAAAGTGAAAGCTGTTATTTTGTTTAGTGAAAAGATGTTTGGAAAAGGAGGACTTTTCTGTCCCATTTTTAAGATGAAATAAGGGGTACGTATGGTAGCCCTAGTTAAAGGGCGCGCACTCGATTTTTTTTTATAGAATTCAACGCCCTCTATCAGTATGTCGTTCCGTCGCACAGTGGGGCAGATCTCTGTCACAGCCGGAATAAAATGAAAAATCAAACTAAAGAGATGAATATTCCATGTTATTTTTACGTTATTATACATTACAATGCATCATTTGCAAAACCTGTTATATAATTAACATGCACTTAAACTCCGTGCGGTCTAATTGAAATAACACTTTAGTTCTTATCGCAACGTGGCTATAAGCAAGTGGTATAATTCACGCGTGTTTGTATTGCTAATATTTCTGTTCAAACCAATTAAAAGCTGAATATATTATTATGGAATCGAAAGCTTTAAGTATGTACTTTCATCACATTTCGACAGAAAGTGAATAAACTATAAAAGTTTTTTTTTTATGATTTTCTGTCAAAACACGTAAAAAGTACGAAAAAATGTTTAGTACTAATAATAAAAGCTGGAGAAAAAGTCAACTTCCACACGCTTCCACACTAAAATTTTTTTTTGTTAATATAATTTAGCTTCCTGATCACAAGATTTCGAAGAAAGCCGGTGCGCATACGTGCGCCTTTTTTCTTTATTCAATTTTCCGAATTAGCTGTTTTACAAAATATGTTTAATAAATGCATGCATTTTCCTACTTACTTACTTTTTTTCTGTTTAGCCTCGCATTCAAACGATTTGTTTTTTAACAAGGACAGAGTTTTTTTAACATCATGAAAGAATCCGGGCTTCAAACATTAAAACAAAAATTTCAGTTTTTGGAGGCACATCTTAAAGCTTACCACAACCTATATGCTGGATTCGAACTTTCGAATGACTTTTGCATGTGGGCTATAAATTTTCAATACAAAATTGGCAAGCTCGTAAAGAAGATAAGGATGTTTTAGAAGCGAATAAATCCCGAACTTGAAAATCGAATGGGACTGCTTGTCGATCGACCTAAGCCTGGTTTTGGGAACTCTAATGTTGGCAATACTGCAAGACGATTTTTTGACAACGTATATGCGGCAGCCGTGGTTCCGCCTGCCCTGCTTCCAATAGGCCAACTATCTGACAAAGCGCAGGAAGCCAGAAACAAAGAATTAAAAAATATCGAGAGAGTTTTTCAAGAAAAAGTTCTCGCAAACAATGCAATGAATTTAAATTAAAATTAAAAAAAATAAACAGCTACAAAAATTTGAAAAAAAAGTGTTTTAATTAATAATTTCCCCAAGGTCTGTTAACCCTGAAATCTGAAGCAATAGTGAGGATAGTGAGGATGATAATTTATCAGATGAATCTTGGCTTTAAAAAACTTGTTATATAAGTTATAGCATTTACCTTCTATTCATTAATAATTTTTTAAATTATATTTATACTCCAAGACAATAAAAAAATGGAATTAGAATTTCTCATAATTATATAATTTTACTTTTTGTTTTATAAATTTTTGATTTTTTTTTTATTTTTGAAATGAAATAAAAGTTAAAAAAGTCTGAAATGGTTTTTTTTGTAGATGTGGCTCATTCTTGTACAAAAAATACATTTTCAGCATATCTGGCCCATATGTTTAATTGATTCCAGTTAATAGTGCATTCTGCCCTACTGTGCGTCGTCTAGAACTCGTGATCCAATTATTCAATTTAAATGATTCTTCCTATGTTTATAGACACATTCACTGGGCAAGTTTTAGTTTATACATTTTAACAATAGGTATGTAAGCTACGAAAACTTCAAATAGTCCATCAGATGGGTCCATTATTTCTGTTAAAGGAACTATTCGCAATGTTCCTGTGAAGCCGCTATTTTCTATAGCACAAAAGTTCGTTTTTCCTATTTGAGACATCTATAGATTGTAGCTACATAAATCTCAGACGTTTTTTAAGCTCTGCTGACAAAATCATTTAGTTCGTCCTCCCTAGGAGTGACTGTTCATTCGTTAATGCAACTTTAGATTCGACTTGTCGGATTACCAAACCAGACTTGTAGGGTCTAGTGTCGGTGTAGCATTGCACCCGGTTAAGACGGTCTACTTCAAGCCTAAAGTCGCGTTAGCCTTTCTCTTTATTAGCTCTGAGGTTTAAGCACTTCGCATTGACGGGTTTCCAGTTTTACAGAAACTTAGTTTCTCAAACCTGAGAGCTACCGCAGCACTACTTCACTTTGTAAGTTTTACCCTAGCAAGACCCTGTTCAACCAATTATTGTTGAGGTAATAAGCAGAGACTGATAGTCTCCTTAATATCGCATATAAGATCCTCTTTGCTGTACTGTGTGAACGCCTGAAGCCATTTCGAACTGATTGGACCCTATCAGTGCGGTTTTAGGCCCGGTAAGTCCACAACCGACCAAATATTCACACTACGGCAGATCCTGGAAAAAACCCCAAGAAGTCCAAGTCGATACCCACCACCTGTTTATCGATTTTAAGGCCGCAAATGACAGCATTTATAGGGACGAGCTATACAGAGCCATGTCTAGTTTTGGCATCCCTGCCAAACTCGTCAGATTGTGCAGAATGACGATGGAGAACGCTCGCTGCTCCATAAAGGTCGGGAACAATCTCACCGAGACCTTTGATGTCAAAAAAGGATTTAGACCTGCCAACCGCTGTTACTTCAGCCTAAGAAGGCAATTGACTAGTAAGGCCTTGTCAAGAAACACTAAGTCGATTCTATATAAGACCCTCATCATCCCAGTCCTGCTATATGGTGCAGAAGCATGGACGCTGTCAAAGGCGGTTGAAGATCTTCTTGGCCGTTTCGAACGCAAGATTCTTCGAGTGATTTCTGGTCCCGTTTGCGTTGACTGGCTTTGGAGGAGAAGATTTTACAAAGAACTCTACGAGCTGTACAACGACACCGAAAAATACGCATCAGTCGTCTAAGATGGCTAGGACATGCAGAGCGAATGGACACCAACGTTCCGGCCTCTTCAAGTCTTCGATTCCAACCCGGAGGGACAACGCAGTAGAGGAAGACCTCGCCTTAGGTGGCGCGCACAAGTGGAAGGGGACCTCAACCAACTTGGAGTGTGCAACTGGAGGCAGTTAGCCAAAGATCGCGCCTAACTGGAGAGGCGTATTGGTTGAGGCCCAGGTCCACCCCGGACTGTAGCGCCGCCTAAGTAAGTAAGTAGGAAGAGGGCACTTGGGCGACCCTATGTTTGAATATCTTTGGGGACTGCTACCCAGGTCAGAACAGGCTTACCTCAGCCTTTCTGGGGGGAAAACACCATCAAACAGCTTAACTAGCCTTCGTCTTGAGAAACGCGGTCTTGCACGAGTCAGCAGAACCAAAGGCGGCACGTAGTTTAAGATTGACTAGAAGGCTTTTGATGATTATTGACTACAAAATGGGAGAAAGTACTGCTCTTTTAGGGCTGCCGCTTACAAAGTCGAGTGGAGAGCATCTTCTGTAGACTAGTCCCCTCTGTACGGATTACTGATTTAAAAACACAGATGGAAGGCATTTCCTACCGACCTATGACTAAGGTGTCTATAGTTTTAAGAACAAAGGTCTATGCGACTAAGCCAGCCCACCAGGAACATTGCCAGGTTTGGTAACGAAGACAACATTCACAGGACGGCTTTCTCTAAATCGAACGAACAGTGCTTGCCGCTAAATGAAAAGTAGTTTTTTTTCAGTCATCTTTTTTTATTCGATTGGCTTCATTGGAAAGTTGGTCTACCTCATGAAGTAGGTTGAAATTCTATCGTCTATAACTGTGCGGTCCAGCTCAAAGTGTTTAAATTGTATAGCAACACAGCTGTACCTGTAACCGCCAGATAGTCATCCCTGCAATGATGTCGAACAGGAGAAAAATCACATTTAAAGCGATTCGACATAAATCTGCCTGTTCTCCGAAGGTTTGCACACACTTTCGCACCGATTACACTTCCATTTCAACTCTTGCCAATGACATCGTTACAATGTACCAAAAGCTGGTTATATACAACATCTTACGCATATACATCATATCTTTCACACACCCAAAGTCGCGTCTTCTTCTTCCTCATCCCAGATGCGTGCTAATCAACCATTGACGGAGAGTCCAACAAGTCCCTCCATATGCGGCATCGTCGACTCCGTCCCATAGTTAATCACTCAATTATTCACCATCAATGGACGACAGATGAGAAAAATCCAGACAGAATACGCGCAACTATATCATCCGATTTTATTGGACGATATCATGCCGGGATTTCATTCGACGATGACCATGACCAGGATGTGACTGTACGGACGACGACGACGACGATCGTCATCGTTGTGGTCGAATAGCTCATTACTCATTAGTTATTTGTTTATTCTCTCGTATAGGATCTCTTAGGATCCTTGGAAATTAACTGTTGGACAAAAAAAAAAGGAGCTATACATAGATCCCCCGTGACAGGGTGTTTACCATCCCAAGCACACTAGCCACAAGATAAAAATCATTAATTTTAAGAAGCCACATTAATTTTTATGACATCCTCTTCTCTGGGCAACGGGCAGTCGAGTGTTGCTCTCCTTGTCTCCGCGCAGCACTGAGGCTTTGATTAATAAATTTGAATGTGAGGCGCTCTCACACCGGCCCTTAGTCAGTCAAGTCGGTGAGTGCATGAAGCAGGTACGCTATATACATGAGCCAAGCAGTCGCAGCGCAGCAGCAACAGGACGATGACGATTTATTGGCATTGAAAACAGCCGCCTGAATATGTTGGCGTGAATGTTGAGATCGCTAGTGCAAGCGTGCGCAGTTAAAATGAATGGACGGACGTACGGAACAACTTAATCAGCTCGAGACTTTCGAGCTCGAGTTGGATATGGAGGCGAGTGTAGACGCGGCAGTTGGGTCGGCTTCAGCAGTTGGTTGTTGAGCAATTCGTGAAGAAGTATGCTGCTGGGGCAGGTATTTCAATAAGCACATCTTATTAATTGCGGGTAATATTTTCATTTGGTTTTTTTTTGACGGGTATTAGTGTGATGTCTGTGGGAATGTTGTGCGAGTTGAGTTAGAGGAATTTTGAATTGATTTGAGTGCAGTCCTTCTACATATCTTTGTTCACAGAGCTCACCTAAGAGCAAGTAAATTTCTTGTAGAGGTTTTAGAAAGTCAAATTTGTCAAAGGCCCATGTAAAGAGCACTGGGAAACATTTGTAACAGCTCTCGGACAAAACCAGGCAACGTACTATTGTAGACGTGAGCTTGGAAGCTACAAGATTTAATGTCAGTCTTAGGGCCGGGTACAGTAGACTAAAGCAATCTGCCGCTTTTTTCTCTATTTACATATAAAACTTAAAATGATAGAAAAACCAGCGAGGCTTGCAACTGCTAACATGTTTCTTAAATCGGCTTGGTATCTCCAAAGGTAACGCTCAACAAACAAATTTAACTTCTTTACAATATAAGAAATGAACAGAATAAATTTGCCTATAGTACTCAGGGATAGTGAAGCTTTCTACCTGGGGAACAATTTTTAGAATCGGCTTAGTATCTCCAGAGATAACCCCCAACAAACACTTTTTTTTAATAAAAATAATTTTATACTTCTTTTTAGAGGCACCATTGAAAAAAATTAATAAAAAAAATTACCAAACGAACAGCACTTTTCAAAATTGGTATCAGGACTTGTAGAACTCTTTCCCAGCATTGAGAATTAAACAAAAATTAACTTTAGGGTAAACGCACCTTACCTGGGGTGAGATTAAATTGGAAATGGATCAAAGTTTTGCTTTTCGGTCTTTCTGAGTCATTGATCTTCGTTCTTCTTCTGGCAATACCCCAATGCTTAGAAAGTTTAAGTTTAAGCTAAATTATAAAAATAAATTATTCAATTTAAACATTAATTTAAATTAATATATGAACTTCTGTATTTTCTACACTAAATAGATAAAAAATAGTGTTGAATGCCATTACGCTTTCAATTTAATGTATTTTAAATAGTTTTATGTGGGTAATCCTTAAAAAATCAGACTTATTTTGAATTTGAAAGGTTTCCACGTAAATTATAGGTAAAGTTCATAAAGAAGATCTTCAAAACTTTTAAACAGTACAAATGATGCACAGGGAGAATTTTCAAGTCACAAAATAAAGGGTAGGTAAGTGGAATGCCTGCCAGGTTTTCGGCATAATTTTTGTAGGACATATTTCTGAAGGTATTATCAGGAGTGGTTATATTTTAACAAGTTAAACCATATTGTAATTTTAAATAAACAATAGCATAGGAAATATTTTTTAAAACATTTCGCAAACAGAAAAAAAAAATGCCCAAGAGTGCAACGAAAATATTTTCTCAAGGCCTTTACTTTTATGATTTAAGGAGGTTAATCTTGAATCAATTTGAAGTATTTGAATTTATTAATTTTCTCATTTTCTCATTAGAAAAAGAAGAACCAGACCGACAGTTGCAACATGCAAATTTGAATCATTAACACTCAGATGCGTGAACAAAAATATTCACATTAAAATCAACTACAGATGACAACCTCAAAATCATTATCATAGTCTTTGAGCTAATAACCAAGTTGGCTTACCTAGGTACCAATTTATGTCGAAAAGCAATGCGAAGCCTACATCATCTGCAAAAGCAGTTGGTACGCCTTTTAAAGTCAAGTGTAAAAAGAGCGTTTATATAGATAAGAAAGAGTATCGGACCTAGGACAGAACCTTGTGGTACGTGGTACCCCTTGATAATCATTCTACCACTCTTTATGTCATTAATCCTAGCACTTTGTGACCTATTTTCAAGGTTAGACCTAAACCAATCCAACATGAAACCACGATTTCCCGCTTTTTCAAGTTTTTCCAGGTTGATGCGATGAGCGACCATATCGAACGCTTTAGTAATATCAATAAGTAAACCATCAGTACACTTTTTACCCTCGAAGTTTGACATTATATTGTTATAAAATTTTAGGAGTGGATATTCGGTTGATTTGCCCTTTGAAAAACCAATTTTCCTGCTTTCAAAAAACTGAATTTCCATGAGGTATCTTATTAACCTCTATCAAATCCCAAAAGAACCAAATTACATCTTAAGGTTTTTTTCCACTGCGCCACCTCTCGCGAACGTCTGACAAACATCCGAGATTAAAAACGGTCATGAAAGAGCTTCTCAATTAGCTGTTTGGACTCGGCGTAAAATTGTAGATCCCTTCCATTCGTCCCAAAAATTGAAAACTCACACAAAACGAATGGTTGTGAGAAGCTAGGCCTTGGGTCTCACAGACCTGTCGCGCCAAAATATTTATGTTATTTATTTAGCTTACTAACCTGTTTTTCACAAGCTTTTAAAAAACTTTGCTTATTACTGGTAAAAGTGAGACAGGCCTAAAATTACAAAAATCTTCAGTGTTATTTTTTAAAAACAAAGGTACTACAACTGAACACTGGAAAACGCCTTCAAATATGCAATGAGCAATAGTTTTGAAATGAGTTACCTAGTGTTTTTTTGGGAACCGATAACTTTCAAAGCCTCAAGTGGAGTTATGGGTTCAAATATAAAACTACACAAAAATTTGGCTGAGCAAAGCAAAAGTCGAGTAAATTCGACAAAAAGGTTGAATAGGCCTATAAAAACATCAGCAAGCTCAATAAGTATGTACAAGAACTATAAGGACCCAATGAAGGTGAACAACTGAGAATATGATTCTCAAGAGAACCAAAAAATTATGAATAGAAAGAGGAAGCATCGGTACACAAATATGCATCTTGGCCAAGTCTTTTTGCGTTGAATGTCAACAGACACAGAACTAAGACTGCGCAAACTGTTGGAAATGTTAACCGAAAAACCAATCAAGAACGCATTTCTTAAAATTATTGAATCAACAAGTTAAAAGATGGCATAAATATGGTCTAAAAACAACTACCAGAAACAACTCTAGTAGATTCATTGTTGAAGTTTTCTGGGCCATGTGATGCTTAAAGTTTCAAACAACTCGAAGCGATCACTTTTTTCTAAAATGTTCATATTGAAATCCCCCAAACATTTTTGACATATCTTTTGATTTTACGTTCTCTAGCAGACTTGAAAATTCTTCTATAAAAGCCGAACGCTAAACATATGCAATCTATAAACTGATTGTCCGTTAATACCAGGAGCTGTAGAAGAATGCGACAAGTCTTACAAGTTCCTCTTGAACTTCTCTAAAATTTGTGTTAAGCTGAGCATCTTTGAGTAAAATTTTTAGAAACTCACTGGTACAACAAGTACTTGTGGCGTTGTTTTTATAGGACCCAGAGAGATTTGTCACAAAGCAAATGTAACAATCTTACATGCAAGGCCTGTCGACCTCGGACTTTTTAAACTGAATCCCCGTCCATTTCGTGTTGAAAATTAAGCCAATCACTGCCATTGGAGAGCTGTCCTATTACGAACGCCTATGTCCACTCTAAGTGACAAATTTCTCTCTTTCTCTCTTTTAACTCTGGCATGTGTCCCGCCCATGCCAGGGACAATAAATTTCAATAATTACCCATAAACAATAGAACCACTTGCGCACTTTGTATATAGGGGCGTGGGCCTGCTGCTCCTCTGATGGAAGACAAAAAAAAAGAAACAGTCAAAGACAATTTCCGGAACAACTCAATCCCCTTTCGCCCATGAAATGCATCATCTAATTTAAAATTTTGACAATTGTCGTCGGCCATTCCACTGCAGCAGCGTCGCACGTGGGCACTGGACACCCGACTTCGACCATCCTGCGTCAAAATAGGAAGTCACCCAACTAAATATGAAAATTAGATGATATATGATCGAAATGTTAACAAATCGTCTTCTCGCCGAGATGTATACGAGAAATATTTAAATTGCCCTCCTCGCCTTGGGGCTAACTATACAAGAGAGTCCCCTGTTGCGTGGTCTTGGTCTGCCTGAGCCTCGGCTTCGATACCCAGAGCCAGTGAGAGAGACAGACTTCTTTTTTATGGGCTTTTGTCATCCGTAAATCATGTGTTTAAGCGTATTTTTATGTGTCAACTGATTAAT
The DNA here is from genome assembly GCA_936431705.1 of Cheilosia pagana. NCBI lineage: Eukaryota > Metazoa > Arthropoda > Insecta > Diptera > Syrphidae > Cheilosia > Cheilosia pagana. The sequence goes on from OW386169.1 coordinate 7,610,657, forward strand.
TCGATGATGTGGTCATAAAAAAAAAGCAGAAAAAAAAACTGGACAAGTGGCCGGGAACACCAGCGCACGGCCTACGCAAAAGTCCAGAAAGCGGCGCAACTCAAACGGCGAGGGCGATTAACATAAAATATTGAATTAGGAATGTATGTATCGCCGTGGACATGACATGATACATGGCGAAGACGAGTCATCTCATCCCCCATCTCCAGGATGATGTTCGAGGCCAATAGAAGACGAATAAAATGCCGGAGACAACAACAGCACGAATTTTATGGATGTTCTCCCCCCCTTTAAGTCCACACTGGTGTGAGTGGTTGAGCGTATATTGATTCTAAAGCGACTCGGCTCTGGGATGGCATTTTCGGATTTTAACAACTTTTTGATTTGATTTTGAAAATTGTACTCGAATTATCGCCGGCCGGGGAATAAAATTAATGAATTATCACACATTGTCGAAGGATGATCGTAAAAGCGGAACAGAGAGCGGCACAACACTGACGAGTCGGGGAATTTATTTCCGCAGCCGGGGAGGTGTATATTCGTATTGATGGCATAAGCCTATTTTATTGAGCAATAAATTGAAAGAATGCCGGCCGCGGGGCACGGATCGGGGGAACAAATCGCTGTTTTTATTTGGGCTATAAAATTTTATATTAGCGACGCTTGATGTTAGTTGTAATGGACTGTCGCCGCGATGGTGGCGGTGGTGGTGGTGATAGTATGGAGGAACTTGTTGTTGACCAGCTGCCGAGGACTTTATGATGGCTACCTTTGGGGAATTGAAATTGACTTGATTGCGTGGTCTATTAGTTGCGATGGTTTTATTCGGGTAATTTCTTAATAGTCATAGTATATGCATGAGCAAATGGGTCTTTAAGGCCCTTAATTAACAGAGAGTCGTTGTGAAAACTTGTAGCTCATAAGCGGCCTCGAGTTTCAGGGTGGAATTTGATTTGATTCTGTCAGTAAATATTAATTGACTGAAATAAAAAAGGGTTTTTGACCGTATTTGTTGTCATTATCTTTATCCAATGAGGTCCTGTGCCAAGAGCATTTCCTTAGCTCGACGGTTAAGCGTTTAGGTTTCTTTCGTAGCGAGAAACATGATATTAATCTTTAAGACTTAAGAAAATTAAATCCTTTTGACATTTTGCCCCTCCAAATGGCTTGCGAAAGGTCTACAAAACACTTGTCTCACATTTTCTACTTTTCTGCCATAGTTTTAAGTTATAAATTTACACGAAAAACAGTTGTGATTTATCGATTCTTTAAAAATCACAAAGAGCCCCCTAAAATGGGGGTCCTTTCCAAAAATCCTGCCTCAGTGATCTTCAAAACGGGCTTTGTCCATCATTTTTAAGGACGCAATAACAAATGCGGATGTTTGAGAGAATTAAGAAGGAATTTTTGTATATGAGAAGGGGGTCACATCCAAAATTCTCGGTGCTCGCCTGGTTAAATACTCCTTTCAAAAATATAGAAATAAGCCCCTTACCTCCTAATGAAAGACCATACAAATAGCAATCATTCATACAATCAAAACGCTCCAACTGCCCCCCCCTAGGCGTCCCCTACAAAAAATGACAAACTACGCCACTGGCTATAAAATAAAAAAAAATTGTCCTCATCGAAGGAACAAAATCCACCTGAGCAGCTCAAACAACTTCAGCACTTAAGCCTTCAACATCATTCCATCAGAATTTACCTATACCCACCATCAGCAGCCATCAGTAACATTTATACCAAAGACACAGAGAGCCCCCAATCGTAAAACTTCCTCAATTCACTTGGCAAATAAATAAAAGAACTTTTACGACATTTAAATTGTGCGTCCACGCAGAACACACAAACACTCAGCCCGTAAGCCAGTCATCTCGCCAATAAACGACAAAAATCGTCGTATATTTTAATCCTGACAAAGATGATGATGTCCATTTTAACGATCGTCATCATCATCATCAGATTCCTCCACCTTCTGACGGCTGATGCTATATACCCAACAGTCATAAATAAATTATTGGACAAAATTACACCCGACATGTTGAAGTTGCATTAATTTAATAATTCTGCCCCTCCCCACCCCGACCTAACCCCTTTTAAATTTGAACAAGGTATAAGGAGAAATGCATTAATTGTCTGGCAGAGTCGTAAAACCTCCACGAATGGAATTCCATCAAAATGAAGCTGTCCCATAGCCATTTGCACAAGTCATCCCCACGCATCAATTACCCGGCGTCTCTGACTGTATGTGTGTTTAAGATGCGCGGCTGGGTAACCCATCACCTGGAATGGGAATCCATTGGGGGTTCCTTGAACCTGTCACAACCATTCGATGATCACATCAGCGCGGGAGAAAAAAAGCTCCATCAACTGCTGCCTTAATGGAGGGGTGATAAAAATATTTTAATAAAATTTTGTTATAAAATAAATATCCATCGTTAGGGTATGGATGTGCGATCGCCATCGCTTTTGCATTTTGTGTCCGGTCGGTTGATCTTGCAGGCGGTGTGTATCGCAATCGGGTTGGGTAATCAATTAAATGACAACGATCGGCAGAGCGATGAGAGGACGATGGCAAACTCAAAAGGGTCCATAAATTGAGAGCGTAAATTGTGACAGATATGTCGTTGATTGCAATCAATTTCGAAATGACATGTGTGCGGATGCAAATTGCAGTCTTTTTTAACGGTTCAACAATTAAGAGTGCGCGCGCTGTTAAATTGGTGACAACTGACAACTGATGATTGGGATGACACGATTGGCTAAATTTAGATGGTGGGTTTTAAAAATATTCCCGAATAAGTTGTGGCGGTCATCCAACTTGTATATAGCTGGAGAGGGGCGCGATCAATTTGGGAACAACTCAGCGCGACAACATATCCTTTGAAAAATCATTTGAGCTATACCTATTGAGAGCGAAGAGGTTCTTAAAGCACGAATTTTTTGTTACAAGGCAAGATAAACGTGATTCCTAGAGATATATCGCTGGAGGACTACAGGACTACAGCTCAATGAGAGAACAGAGAACTAACCTCGATTTTAAGAACCTTAGCGCATTGCGTTGAAGCGTTGGAAGTTCCTTTTTCCCTCGGGGAGCTCGGAACATGTGCCTTATTTTGAAAGGTATGCCCTCGGTTGTGTTCCAATGATTTCTGCTTCAAAGATCACAGAATAACTCTTACGGGTCTATGTTTTTTTTAAGTTTCACATATGAAAACAAAAGAGTTGGTGAGCGAACTGGATTTTCGAATGACAGTTCTTTACTTTTTGACACATTTAGAGCAGCTCGAAAAATATTTTTATTCTATGGGTTGATAGCTTATGAATACATGCTTCCCTTGAGCTATGTGGCATAGTGGGATTCGAACCGAATACAAGTCTTTTAGATTTTTAAAAATTTGGTTTTTGCTTACTTTAGGTTGACACATTTAGAGAAAAGCGACAAATTGTTTTATTCTATGCGCTGATAGCTAACGATTAGACGCTTCTCCTGAGCTATGTGGCATAGTAGGATTCAAACGGAATATACGACTTTTTGGTTTTTTCAAAATTTGGTTTTTGCTTACTTGACCCTAAAAGTAAGCAAAAACTTTTTACTTTTGTGTACTGATAGCTAATGATAAGACGCTTTCCTTGATCTATGTTGCTTGTCAGAATTCCAACGGAATCTATTTTTTTTTATTTTTCAAAATCCTTGTTTTTGGTAGGTCTAGGTTACCTTTTTTTGTACCATTAAGAGAAGTGCTATACAAAATATAATTTAATTGAGTAGTAGCCTACAAATATACGCTTCTTTTAGGATATTTATCGCAGTAAAATTTGAGCGCTTACTAATTTTTTTTATAAATGTTTCCCTTTCCTTGAAAAACAAAAGAGTTTTACTCCGAACTGGCAGTTGCAAAAAAAAACACTCAAATGGTAATTGTGGGCTTGTCCGATTGAAAATAAATTACATTTCCCCAGCGCGATTAATTCGGTGATAGGTACACGCAAAAAATTCCTTCAAAAGTCATTATGGCTTTACTGGTAAGCTAGGTCCGCCACAAAATCTACCACTTCCCGAAGAGGGACAAGTCAAGAAATGAGCAATTAAATAGCGATAAATAGCAATTAAATCCCATTAACTTTGTTTGGCGAAATTCTAATGTGGCATTCAAAACGTCAATTTATACTCCTGGTCAAATGGCGAACCGATATGATCACAAATCAGCTACCTATCAGTTGTAAAATTGATTGCCGGTGGGAAGAGTGTTGCTAATTTGCCTCTACAAGTTCGAGATGGAAGATGTAATTTTAGAGATTTTTTCTCCCAACCGGGAGGCTTGCATGGTATCCAACTAAGGACAAACTGAGAGAATGCATTGGAAATTAATACCCATTGACCACAATTGAAGTAATGGTCCATTTCCCACGTTTGAATGATCTTGAGCAACTTTTTGTACCACAATGCCGAATATATTTACTAAAATTCATGGAGGCTTGAAAAATGCACGCCTTGCCGGTCATAGCTGGCACCCCTGTCGAAATATCAAGGTTCCGTAGCTCCGTCCTCTTCGAAGATCTTGCACCCAGCTTAGCGAAAGCAGTTCCCTACAATGCCAATTCCTGACAAGATTATAATATGTCTGCGCTGTCTTTCTGAGTTCCTCGCACCATTCTGTCAGACTACCAACAGAGTGTGCCAGCACAAAGCCAACTTCGCCATCCTACTTATCTCGAAATGATAAGTTGAGCAGTCATGACACTATGCTTTTCTTTTTTGGGAAATTTCTTTCCCTCATAGTTTGTGTCAGAAACGTATGTCCCTCCAAATGAGTCTCGCCTTCAACTCTTGTAGACACACAAAATTGTTTTCCGTCTGTTCGTGTGTCCTTATAAACTTTTTGATCCACAAAAAGACGAAAAAAAACCAACAAAGACGAAGAAAAATGTCAACTGGAATATGAAGACACAACTGCAACCCATACACAGACACACACACAATCCGGAGACACTGACAACGACAGCCATAAATTAGAAAGTTATTTTTCACTTTGTCTTCGTCCTTATGCCGCGGCATGCGTTGTCTATCCGAAATCCACATCACACATCTCTCCGCCAACAGTATTGACCAGGATAAAAGAAATGTTGGACAAAAAGAAAAGAAAAAAAAATGGAATCCAAATCGAAGTCGAATTCAGAATCATGATGAAGAAATTAACGCTGGACATACACACAGACGGGAACGGGACGCGACTATCATATAAAGAAAACGAAATTGTTATTGCATTGGAATTAACCATTGGAAATTGGAAATCTGACAGTGATCGGTTGTGATGAGGGTTATTTTTCTGAGTGAATTCGGCCCGTTGCGTTGTGCGTGCGTAGAGCGTAGACATTGTGAGGACAACGCACAGAGACAACACTATCCATACGGAGTCAACTGATTGGGGGCAATATTTCTCTGTCCCCGTGACCATTATCATTTAATTATGGATATGGCGATGGCGGTGACACTGAGTTATGCTTCAGAGGAATGCGTCTCCTTTGAGAGAGTTCTCTGGGGGGGATGGCACACCAGCAGGAGCAGGATTGTTGGGTGCGGTGAAGGAATTTTTCGTTGATAACATAACATCACTGATGGCAATGGGTGACAGTTGTTGTGGTTGCGTGTAGATTTTCTTTGTAATACTGGTCGAGGGTTATGAGAGCTTTACAAAAAGAGAATGACATCGAAAGGTCAGGCTCTGTAATATGAGGTCTTACCGAAGAGATCTTCTTTCTAATACTGGGCCTCAACCAATACGCCTCTCCAGTTAAAGCGCGATTTTAGGTTAACTGCCTTCAGTTGTTTAACCTCTCATTTTATCCCCTTTTACATGAGCACGCCACCTAGCCCCTGATCTTCCTCTACAACGCCGCCCCTTCGAGTTGGAATCGAAGACTTTTCGCGCTAGTTAAAGGCGTTTTAATATTTGAATCCATGCCTTAAAAAAATCTACAAAATACCCTTGCATAGAAAACGGCCATGTGCGCAGACGGATAAAGGGGCAGGGGTGAGCGCTGATCCCCACAGAAAAAACAAAGCTATCCAGTAGGTTTGTCTTACTTTTAGAGATCTATCTAAGAAAATTAAAGAAAGGCGTAGCAAAACAAGGTTAAGTAGGCAGTAGTGCACCCAATCAGCCTGTAAGTATGCAATAGTATGTGAAAAAGTGCTGTAAACCGTACAAAAAGGCACGAACCATGGCAAGGGCGGTTGAAAACACATTCAGTTGCTTCGAGCAAAGAGTTCTCCGTGTGAGCTTTGGTTGCAGGAGACTGTAGGAGAGAATTGTACAACGACATCTAGGAGGGAAAATTCGAATTAATCGACCCAAAGAGCGAATGGACATCAACGCTACTCCAGGTGGACAACGTGATGGGAATTTTGTAAACAATTAGCCCAGGGATTGGGACAACAAGGAGGACTATGGATGCAAGAGGCAGCTCTCCTTATTTAGCTAAGAAGAAAAGCGGTTCGACGCCACTGCGAAGAATATATGCATAGTGACAGATGAGTCAGAGCTTTAAATTAGGGCCGAATTTGGGAGATGTATATCTCGACAAAGTGATGAGCTTCGACTTGGCATCTAGAAGCAGAAGTCCCATCGTCATAGCACTGCCTAGAAGATCAACTAGTGGAAGGAACAACTTTTCTGAATAAGGTCCAAACTTTCTATGGCTACCTCGCCCCTAGGTACACCCCATGAAATCACTCTTACTCCATCACTGATGGAAATAGCCAACCAGGCCAACTGCCACTAACATTGTCTCTTCACATATACCAACAGACCATCCGCATCCCACCACAGCTATACACCAGCAGGTGTTCCAGTGATACGATCAAATAAATTTCACCAAATGCTTGAACGATATTTTTATTTTTTAAATCCATCCAGTGGGACGTTACTTAGTCCTGGGCTCGCTCAGCGCCGACTCTCGCTATTTATGTGTATTTCAGTTAAATGAACTAAATAACTCGTATTACCCAAAGATGCGCTGCCAGCATCACAACCGCGACACAACTTGTATCGGCCGCATTGATGGACTGTTATTGCCACGAACACGATGTCGATGAAACCCGCGATTGGGACCTTGATTAAGTTGAAATTATGACTGATAAGATGAAGTGGCTCTTAGGTGCTATCTCCTCGTGCAATTATCATTACCATGTGGATAGATGGACAAGAGGTGGGCTGCTGCTGCAACACCATCATGCACTGTTGTCGTCATGTGGGTAGTTGCGGTAGAGGCAAATTGAGTTGCCTTTGTTGGCTGCTGGGATCGGTTGGGTCTTTATATGTATTTCGACGATCGATATTTCAAATAAAAGACTCGATTTCGATATCCGTAGCGAGGTGATTAAGCAGTAGGAGAGGACTATTTTAAATGGGAGAAATGAAGACGATGCGTCGATGATTGCTTGATATGGGAAGGGGGAGAGTAATTTTTTTATTTATTTTTATTTACAGAAGAAGGAGTGGGAGTGCTGCAATTGGATTGGAAAATATAGATTTTAGACAATGATGTCAATCGGAAGCCTGTTAGCAAGTGGCTTTGTTGTCTTTGCTTATACTCAAAGAAATTTTCTTGATGCGGCTCGAAGGACCACCTCGATGCAAGAGCCAATTAGCTGGAGGTCTGCCCCCTCGCAAGTTAGTCTAAGAGGGGTTGGGTCAAAGGGTCTTCAAGTCAAAGTGTATTTTATTACAACTCATGACCACAAGCGCGAAATAATTCGAGGCATATGGATGACATTTTAAGAAGAGACATAAAAATCGGTAGCCCGACTTATCTACAGCGTGCTTTTAGGAGTGAACTTGCAACAATACTACATACTGTCAATTTACGAGCGGAACCAAAAATTCAGATATAAACTTGACGTGTGAATCTCAGGTATTTTAAAACGAGGTTTGGCGCGAAACCGTTTTTCTGCTAAGACTGGAGTTAAGCCTACTCACAGGCTTCTTAAAAACAAGTTTGGGGTATGACTCGCTCCCAATAAATATTAATAATTCAGAGTGACGAACATGTTGCGCATAATCGGTGATCTTATGAGTTAAGCGTGTAGTGAATGACATTAGTTGTTAGGTGTTTATATTAGACATGCATGCAACTAATTTCGATCTCATTGTAACTTTAAAAATCAAAATGTAAAAAGAATTAACTTAAAAAAATTAAAATCAATTAAAACATTAAATTAATAAATTAGTACATTTTAGAAATTAATACGTCAGAGGTAAAAAAATGTATATTCATTCCTTCAAAATATTGTATCACACAAATAGTCTGCCTTTAAAAGAATAAATTAATAAAAAAATATGCTTGTGCCGACAGTTGTGGTACCAAAAAGATTGCCTCATCTTAGATTATAATTAATAAGAAACATAAAAAAAGTTTCTTACTCAAATAACAGCATTCAAAAATAAAAAATAAAATGAAATAAAATAAAAAAGAACAAAAAAGCAGAATAATCCAGAAATTCAAAACAAATAAATTTAAATTTGAATTAAAAGCAAAAAATATAGTAAAGGGGCAAAACAAAAACAAATATCAGGATATAATTTTAAGGAGAAGCTGAATCTATTTAGTTACAGAGGTTTTCAAAATAAAAAAGAATATGTACTATAAACAGCAACTTTTTATATTGTTTCATTTCTTAAAGTTTAGTACTTATTCCATTAAATAAAATTAAAACTTGTCCTGTAAATTTCGTCTAAAAACATGATAAATATATATTTTTGTTTTTAGTGAACTATTTAACATAATACAAAATTTACCGCGGGAAGCAGCTGTTGCGCTCAATTTTATCTTCAACCCTGGCTACTTTAATGGTTTATATTTTTTTTTTTATTTTATAATTTTGCGAACGATTCATTTTAAAGCAATATAATTTTTAATTTTTTATTCTTATTATTTACTTTTTATTTCAAGTTTTATATTAATTATTTTTGGATATATTTGTTAATCACCAATAAGAATTTGATTTTATTATCTAACTTAAAAAAGAATGAAATATTGTTAGTTTACAAATATTTGTAATAAATATAAATAAACGAATTTAATAGCTTAAATTATTTGAGACTTGAGAAGCAATGAAAGGATATTCTAAATTCACAAATTTGGTGACAGGACGACGGTAATACTCGAGGAGTGACGATAATGGTTTAAATATTTTTCAGGCTCCTATAAAAATGAAAGAGTTGTTTGATAGCCTTAAAGTGATGCTTTATGACACAGGGGAGGGCTCACTCTAGACAAGCAGAAAAATCGTTAGCTTGGCGCACTTTAAATATAGTATCGTTAGAAACTTTTAACAATTCTGTCCTAAATAATTTTTAATATTAAGAAAAGGAACAGCTCTTCGCAAATTTCACCATAAAAGAAAGTAGGTAACATTGGTCTTCAGCGAAAATCCCCAACATTCGGCAAGCTAGGTCATGTAAAAATTCAGGAGCATGCTGATGATGTATAGAAACACGAACGCCCTTCCGTTTTCACTGCCTGGACTGACACAAGAAGTTATATAGGTCTACGAAGCGGAAGGTTAAAGGAAAGAAATAAGAGACTCAGATTTCTTGATGTTCTAAAAAACGGAATAGTTCGTTATAATGGCTTACAGCGGGTTAACCGCGAGAGATCGGCCTTATTACGTATTTACTACAACAGAAAGAAAGGTAGGTACCTATCCTTGTTCTGATTCAAAGCGTGACCATTGTCCCGTAAAACGTTGCAATAAGCTTCTGTGACACTGCAGCATCTTCCCGCTTAGACTATTCTCTAAAAAAAAAACAAGTTCCCCAGCTGTAACCTCTAAGCCCCTGATGAAATCAGCAGCTGAAAGTCCTACCTTTAACGGAAATTTCTACCAGCAACATCCTCAACTCCTCAAATACCCATAAAAAAAAAACACTTCCCAACTGTGACTTAACAACTATTATCCGAGAAAAATCACAATAAATACTCAATCCCTTACAAGCAATAAATCGTTTTATGTCCTGAAAATTACTTCCTCCTATCCACACACACACATCCACGTTTATCTACTCCCAATCAGAGTTATTATATTGTCTGCCTGCAGTTGGAAATCATATTGACTTCGCATCGACCACCTTCAAAAAAGTAAAGAGTCCCGATTTTTATGTGCGCACTCTTACCTGCGAGGAGCTGTTAACTGCTCCTTACAACAAACACACAAAACAATTTAAGCAGACCTCCCGCACAGATTACCGTCCAAGATGATCGTTTTAATGTGCGCGTCGGAGACCCTCCCTTTGGGTCGTAAAAATATTTGAAAACCGTTTACGACAATCAAAGCGTTTTTTTCTTGTGTTTTCTGTTTTTATTCTCGTGACTTTTGTTTATATGCCCGCCTTGTGTCTGTTATACAACAGAAGGTCATTCGAGTGATTGATTTTGCAGCATAAATGTCAAAAATTTACGACTTGACGTCGTAAATTTGAGAATTTGGTCTTTTTTTTCAGTTCTCTTCCGCGTTTTTGGTCAAAGGGAAGTATTTTGTTCAATGTTTAATTCTACGTTTGTTTAATTGTCAATCTAGGAGATGGGTTGACACAAGAGTTGTACGGGACACTCACAAGTAGATTTATATCCATCGAATGGACAGAGTTACGAGCGCGTTTAATGTGGACGCACGCACAGTGGGTTTATCTACAAAAAATATATAGAGGCGGCTAATTAATAAAACTGTTTATGCCCTCATATAAGTGCAGTATAACCCTTTTTATGGTGAGGGCGTTATGGCTGAATGGCTCCGCCGATCGTAATTCGCTACTATTGTTGGATGGCACTTTACGGAAGCCGTCATATATCACGCACAGTCTTCGAACAGAAGTGCCAATTAAAGTGGCTGCCTTTGGGTTGCGGCTTGGTGAAGTTTATGGGCTTGTTTGTGGTTAACCGTGTTAATCGTGATTATAGCGTGATGCATGACGATTTGCATTTAAGTTAAATGGCTCAAGTGGATCTTCATAATTTTCTAATTTTTAAACTTTCGCCGCCGACTCTTAATAACGAGGGATCCGGGGATAGATATTTGGAGGATAAATGGAGGACTTGATCTGATGACACGTCTTGGAACCCTCATTTTAGGTGACGAAACCATCGAAACATGGACCGCTTCGCAATGAAAAGCTTCTCTTCGACACTGAGTGTTCAGTAAATGTTGACGGTCCTCCCAAGATCTCTCCAAGTCAAATAGCACTCCATGGTCACAGATAGTGACTATTGGACTATTGGTATCCCACAGCTCCATAACTGGAGACTTGGACCGGAGGTGTCGTTGTAAAATCAGATGTGGTCCGCACTTGAATCTACCTGAGAAAAACGGGGTTTTCTGTGGAGTCTGACGAAATTAGGATGCGCCTTTTAAATAGAACTAGCGAATTTGAGGTTTTAGGAAGGTCGGTCGAACTAAACTCAAAACCAGGCGGTAGGTGTAGATCGCTGTCCAATACCTAGACAAAGGCTTTCACCTGAAGATTTGAGGACGTTTCGAATATTTAAACCGTGCAACGCATAGAGGACAAGTTTCCTATTGAAAACCTGACCTTTGTAAACTTGATGAATGCATCAGCAGGCTTAAGCAATTTGAATGGAAACTTTTATCGCAGAAAGGGTAAGTCGAATAAAGTAAGTCCAATCAGTAGATTGGTAAAGCCGGTAAAATGAAAAAAAAAATGGCAACCCTCCCACAGAGCTGCCTGCATTGAAAGACTGATACAGATATGCAGGTGGGCTAGATTGCTCTTCGAAGACACCTCCGCGGTAAGATGCAACGTATGCCTGCCCGTCAGCGTGGTATCCACTCAACGCTTCCACCCTGCGGTAAAAGATCCAATGTTCCGTCTAAAGTCACCAACCTATCGTCTAAATGAGCAACAAGCTGTCTTTCATCTAGTCATGTCGTGTAAAAAAAACCCAAAAGCGCGCTGCCTCTCCTGTTACAGTGATGAGCACTTTCGACAAAACTTGGGCTCTTTTGAGAATAAAGTACCTTTCGATCTAAAAGAGCTTGCCTTTGAAATCGTACAGCGAAACCGCTTTATTGAACGAACTTCGCAAAGGACATATGAGACGGGTAGGGCACGATGTAGAGCTCGCATCTTTGATTCAAACCTAGAGTCTTAGGTCGACTTTATGGAGGAACCCCTTACCAAAAGTGATGAACACAGAAAGATGACCTCAACCAACTTGGAATATAGGTACATGTGAAGGCCAAGGACCAGGCTAACTCGAGGGACTTCCTGACTGACACCCTGGTTAGGAAAAACTACAAAGCCTACAAGGTTATGACAAAGCCACACATGTCAAATGACTATATTGAAAGAGGCTTTCATTTAAATGGGTTCCTTTGTCTCCTTTGCTAAATTTTAGCAGTCTTTGTGGAAACGGAAATGGCCAGACTGATTGGAATACGCATTCCGGCTAGGTACAGAGGTATATGTATATGACACGTCAAGTCCTTTGTTGTGAAGTTTGTCTATACAACGATCGTCTAAACCCCTGACAGCTTCAAAAGAGCTAAGTTTGGTTGCAAGACTTTGAAACTGGCTTGGTTCCGGATCAGACATTCAGAGGAGCAAGCTTACTGACGATGAACTTGTACGAAAAGCTATAGAAGGGGAACTATAAATGAAAGACTGGTGGTCTTACGAAAACCGATGTTACTTACTTACTTACTTAACGGGCTCCCGACCCGTGGAGAGTCTCTGCCTGAGACACTGCAGCCTTCCATCCTCTGCGATCCCGGGCACGCTGCTTCCAATTTTCCAGACCAAGCGCTCTGGCATCCGCGATGGCTTGGTCTTTGAACCGGAGGTTCGGTCTTCCTTGTCGTCTCGAACCTGGGGGCTGGGATTCGAAGATCCTCTTAGCTGGAGCATTATTATCCATTCGCTCGATGTGGCCGAGCCAATGTAGTCGACGTATAAACGTAAAACCGTAAGACGTAAAACCGATGTTAGAATCTTCAAATCCAAGGAAGAACTTGACATTTCCTTTGTCTTCCACCGCAGGTGATGGATTTTTCGGTGTTAACGTGTTCAAAGCTGATTTTATACAGTCATCCTTGAAGACCATTTTTCAGATTTTATCAAAACTAGGGTCAAATGCATTCTTTTTGTAGTAAAATCAGCGATCAGTGGTGGTGTCTGAATGCTCCAATAGCTGCAGTCGCAGGACATTTCAACCTACTTGGGATGTTTCCATGTCCAACCTATATTTTCATTTGTGCGCAAGTTAAATGTTTGCCACAGGTCAAATAGCCGTCTTTTAAGACAACTTAACCCATTGCCAATCAACTCTGTGTGAGTCAATAACCTCACGCATGACATCACACAATGCAACTTTTTACATGGAAGGCTCCTTTCAAACTGTTCTCCTACTAATATTAGTCAGCTAACTAGCCGCTGGCTATTCCCTCTCATAAATCTGGATCATAAAGCAAAAGAAGCCCTTTAAAATTTCCATCGCAGGTACGTAGCGTCATGTCACTCGGTTGACAATGCCCAAAGACAAAATTATGCAACTCGCCTACTGTTTTGTGAGAACTTTCTCCCGTCACGATTCTATTTAAAATTGCATCGAAAGAATGTAATACCTCCTAACAATGTCACAAGGAGTACAGTGTCCTTCCCGCCTGTATATCTAACGTGCGTCGTGCCGTTTCGTTTGTTTTTACGTCAATTATCAGACCATAAACTGTATTCAAAGGACTTTGTATGAGGGTGGCCGCTGTGCCGTGAGCTCATTGTCACCCCATGAAACAAAACAAACACACCGAGGGTAATAAAAAAAATATATAGGTACATATATATGAGATAGAGTATAAGGACATGCCATACTATACCGCCATCTTCGTGATGGCAATAAATCACTCACTGCTGGCAGTTCAATTCTTTTCTTCTTCTTCCTGTCGACTTTTTGATGTACGCAATACGCATTTCTTGCGTAAAGGGCGCAGGGGTGACATGCCTCTTTTCCGTTATCGCATCCTCCTCTATGTAGATATGTATAGTTGGCCAAATTGAGGGACTCAACTCAGTCAGTTGTTTTGTTTGTCTCGAAGGAGGTTTTTTTTCATTTTTATATACACAGCTGATTTCATTGTTCTCATTCAGGCTTTTCCATCAAAGCCCATCAGGATTCAAAGGGATTTCGGGTTTTCTTTCTGCGCGAGATAAGTTATGGTTATCTATATAAGGGCGGAGGTCCTTGTACGCGTAAATTATGTTTATGTTATGTACTTTACTGTGCACCGGTGATGGGTGAGTGGATCCGAATGGATTTGAGTGGAGGAAACGCGGCTGGCAAGAGATAGTCACATGAATCATGGTTAATCTCTCTTCAGTCGGGGACAATTGCTATATCACTCTATTTATTTAATTGTTGTTGCGCGGTATTTGGGTTGCGATCAGCTGTATCTGTCCGACATTCGCCACGTAGTGAGTCACTCACTCACTCATTTGATTGGAGCACTTTGAACCACAAAACGAATGTGATTTTGGCGAAAAAAGGATCGAATTGTGATAACTGTCAGTCACCACTCACCAGTCAATCAAAAGACTTGTTGCGGGACTACTAGTTTGCGATTTTGGTGTATAAAACTGACGACATTCCACATTGGGACTCGATTCTTTGAATGCCCACTCGGTCACTCACACGTCACACTCACCAAAATATTTCTCATACTTTATTCGGTGGTCGCAATCCATCCAAGCCCCGAATAGATACAAATTCCCAATTAAACGTCTGCATTTTTCGAATTTAGTTAGTTTTTTTCAAACGTGCGGCGGCCATCTTGGAGCCGCCATATTGGAATAACCATATCGGACAGCGACAATTGTAGCGACGATCTGATGTTGTTTCAGAGCTGTCAGTAGTAAACTTTCCTAAATGCGATAGAAATTTGACGTTTTTATTAAACAAATGTCAAAAATCGAACGCTTTAGGGTTGCCAGAGGGTCGTTTTAATGGACAAGTAGTCAAATCTGTTAAGATTTTCAAATTCGGAACGATATTGAAATTGAAGCTCTTCACAGACACATTCAGGCTATGCAATAGGACCGTCCCTCTATCCGGCAACCTCCGCCTAAATGTGTCAAGCTTTGACTACTGTTTAAGGTTGCCGTGCATCTCATTTATATTGATCAATAAGTCACAAAGAGACTGCGTATACGCAAGAAAAAGCCGTACAACTTCTAAGAAGGACGTTGAAGCAAAGAATCGCAGCGCAGCCGTCCATCAACGAAAGAATAAACGGTCTTAGGTTAGGTTTGGGAAAAAGGGGTATGAGACGGCACTTGGCGCCATAAGGGCCCACATGATCTTAGATGGGGACCACTGTTTCAAGTGTAGGAGTAGGCGTTTTAGGTTTTCAACCATTCATGGCGCTCAGCTGTATCATAGGAAAAATGACCGCCCTGCCAACCAAAGACGTGGGAAAAGCTTTAAACGCCGCAAGTCGGTGTCATACCTTTAGTTGCATCAACAACTTATAACAACGAACGCCAACAAGTGCTTCAGACTCATAGAGCTGATAAAAATAGAGACATAGAGCTGATATTCAAAAATGGGTGTCGCAACAAATAAACAACAGATGGCGCTGATACGGATCATTCGAATGGAGGGGCAAATTTACATTGTCGCAGTGTTTACCACACGGGGATCTAATGATGAACAAAAACGGCCACGAGAAGTGTCAATTTCTGGATGAAAAATCACGTAATAAGTCCAACTATGGAGAAAAAAGAGGGTGGCCCTAAAAAATGTCCAACATCAACAAAATTGTGATCTTGTACAATAAATGCCTGGGAGTCCCTATATTCTTCGTAGTAATGCTCTATTAGGACCTATGTAAATTACTAGTCGGTGGTTGCGAAATAGTTCAACATACCTACCTTTAAGCAGAGACTAACAGAGGAGGAATTTATAAGTCCGCACAGCAAAGGTGAAGACTTCTCAAGACCGTAGCACACTTTTTACCTGTGACAACAATGGCAGCGGAAGCCAAAGTGATTCCCGACTGGAGATATGTGCATTCGTTGCCTTTTTTTGAAGTTAGACTCGCCTTTTAAGGAGTAATTCTTGAAGGTCTGCCATCGCAATAGACACAGGACAACCCTATTGCACAGCACAACTGCAAGTGTTGACAGAAGGAATAGCCATCAATGGCTACACTGTCAACAGCCACACCTCTGTGTAAGTATCCACATTTATTTCACACCTACTATATACCTACCCCCATATCAGTACATACAAATTTGTCATTGCTTTTATCTTGAGGGCCCAATAAGGAGCGACATCAACCGACGACAAAGAGCAGCGCAGTAATTCAGGATATTCACCAAAAAAAAAAAACATCCTCTCTCGTAGGTACGAGTAGGTATATAATATATCAAATTTAATCCCTTTCGTAAATAATTTTCGTAATACAAATAAATTTTGAACAAACAAAAACCAGCAGAAGGAGACATTAATCCCCTTTCACATAAGCAAATCATAACTCGGTTGGTCCTGCTTCTCATCCATTCTTATTTTTTTTTTGAATAATTCTAATCTCCTCATGAATATTCCGTTTCGTTTAATAAAATACAAATAGAGCCGCGCACACACACAGCTAGCAAATGAAAAGAACAAAAAAGAAGGAAGAAAAAAATTAAATAAATTACTTTCACCCGCGCGAAAGGAAGACGAAATTGAACTCTTCAACGCCGCCGCCTGGGAGAACAACAGAAAAAGGTCACGCGCACTCTGCCAAGTGTCCTCCGCGCTCCGCCTGGTGTAAGAAGAACCTGCTGTAGAAGGGACTGCTGGTGTAGAAGAGGCTGGTTGACGGCACAGCGATTACACTGACAAGGATGACGCTGACGACGACGGCGAGAGGACAAATGCGGGTGATGGAAAGGTCACCGAACAACCCTTGTCTGACGCCACCACCCACACGCCCAGCGGCGAAAGCAATTAAGAAAGCACCAAAGCACACAATTCTCATCTATACAGCTAGCAGTTCGTCCGCTTCATATGCGCGTCGTCCATCCATCTATCCCGAGTCCTTTTTCAAGAAGAAAACCGTTGTTATCATCATCATCATCACCACCATGATGAAATGGAGAACAAACGAACAGGGTGAAAAAAAACACAACCCCCCTCCCCTATATACCTATACACATAAACAGGCGCTACGGCACAAAAAGGAATCCACCCCTTCCGGGCATTTGGTGATGTGCCATCAGATCACAATTAAAAGAATTACTAAATGTTTGTTCGTCGTTGTCCTTTTTTTGCTGCTGCTGCTGCTGGATTTTCAGAATGTTGCTGACGACCCAAGGGATAGTTGAAGTGTCTTTTTGGGCACGAAAAAAAGAAAGGACATCCACACAGACCCAGGATGGTTTTGAATGTATTCGCATATACATATAGAGGGAAAAGGCAAAGAGACTAACGTGTACCTAATCTAATGATTTATATTTAGGTCGCCAGCCATTCATTACGCTTCATAATGAGTGATTTATGCGTGCTCATGGACGCACGGGCGAAAATTATCATAGGAATTGTTAAATGGGAATGACATCGCAAGTTTTACTGGCTGCCATGCCAGATCTGGCTATGTCACTGGTGTTTGTGTTCTCTGATGGATGATAAAAATGTGTGCGTTTTAGAGAAATTAAAAGCGAAACGTAGACACATGGATTGGATGTGGACCTAGGCAAAGGATGTCCTTTTTGTGGGGAGGATTTTAAAAGGACTATAATGGCAGCTATACAACTGATCGGAGGTACATTATCATGATAAGGAGTTTTTTGAATACAATTCTGATGGACATTAACCTCGAAGTGGGGTTCAGAAGATCCTCTGTATAGGAATACAGTCTTTTAGCTTAAGGAGGTTAAAGATTCAAGCGACCGAAACCACTTTTCGAGGTTTAAAAGACTGGCAACTGGCTTCAAGATTGAAACAGCGAAGGGAAGCTAGTCGCACGGAAGGTGTGTTAAGGAGCATTTCCATCAGCTTTTACATGAACCTTATTTTCGGAGAGTAACAGAGGGCAAGAAGAGATCTAACCTAGGAAGAGCAAGTTCCATCACCCAATATAAAAGAGGTTGGCTTAGCTATAAAAAATAAAAAGAAGCCCTTGAAAAACTAGGACAAAACGCGACCTATTAATGGGAGACTGTTAAATGTTGTTAAGGAGTGCTGCTACTTAGCTGCACTAGTGAAGATCCGGCGTGGAAAATCGATGGTTTCAAAACTCCTTAACGCTTTACAAAAGCCTTACCCTGCCCATTTTGCTCTCTGACACCGAATGCAGGATGATAAACCAGAAAGGAGGAAATGATACTGAGAGCATTGGAAGTTAATTTGATTTGGTCCCGCGTGTGAGGACTGTGAATGGAAAACAGGTATAACCGCGAACCCCTTGAGCCAACCACGTCCACCATACCACCGACAATACTTTCCTAGCCATTTTCGCATGTTTAGTAATTTAGGCCTTGCACGCATCTTTCTGTGTTTGTGCCTCATCCTATACGCAACGCATAGGTAGATACGCTTCTCACGCCCCTTAGCTTTCATATTCTCAAGGTTCGGACAAAATTATGGTGCAACTCTTCACTAGTCAAATGATGGAGAACGAAAGGATGCTAGTCCTCAAGACTAGAAATAACGATGGACCAAGCCATTGCGGATGGCAGAAGGCAGAACGCTTTATCAGAAGAATTGGAAGAAAGATTTTGAATTGACTGGAGGCGACTACTATATAGGTAACTGATGGCAAATTTGAGTGAAGAAACGCAGACCTATTTTCGAAAACTTAACTGAAAACATTTATTAAATAGGCGGACCCGGCGAACTTCGTCTCGCCCCAATTTAATGCCTTCAGATAAACTCCAGAGTGATAATAAAACACAGAAAGTTAAAATTTCAATTTAGCGATATGATAAAAAATGTTTTTTAATGTGTTTTCCGGGGCAAAAACAACAAACGAAGATGGTTTGCCAACACGCGAATAGGCAACGTACAGCTGACCATGCGAAAAACAGGGAAATTCGAGATTAATTCCACAGACTTCCAACGATTGGCCTTGCGATTAATTGATTGTCAACGCAAAAGTCAATCGAACTGGAAACTGAATCAGATTGAACTGGAATGGAAGATCAGTTGGAATAATTGGAATTCGTGGAATAAGGACTTCCTTTTTTGAACTTCAGCGATTTGACTTCGAATAATCAAATTCAAGCTATCGACGTCCTTATTCTTCGCTGCTAGTATTGTCCATACACTAATCCGATAGAGATTTTTATAATTTTGTGCAATGCCGGGGAACCTTTTGTTGATGACTTCCTCCTTCGATGATGTGAAATCGCAAAAAATTGCAGGGAACGATATAAATCAAGAGGAATTTGGCCATTGCCAAGTTGTCTCGAGAATTCAGCAGCCGATTGGTCGTTCTACAATGCGACTTATGTTTGTGGTCAACTTTAACTTCATGATATGTCTCGAATCACCTCGTAAATCCTTCATTGTTCGGTTAACTGCCTCCAAAGCTCGTTTATGTGCCGTACTTTTATCCCAAATGATAATTTTGCATTCTCGCAAATTCTGTCGCTGAATTTTTAGTCATTGTGCACGTCGGCTTGTCAACCGTGAGAAGATTCATCGGCAGCTTCGTTGCGCATCTCGTCGTTAATTTCAAGATTGAAATTCCAAATTCGTGCGAACTCTGTGCAAAATGTCGTCAGCCACCTCGCGGTCGGTGGGTTTTTTCAAAATTTCACATATTTAAAAATTTGCAAATCGGTGCAATAGTCCGTTAGATTTTTTCGGACATACAACTTTTCCATTTGGTTTTATATTTGTAGATTGGGGAGCGGTCTCTGCCAATTTTAGTTGGCAATTTTTTGTCAAGTTTTTAGGGTGACAGATCAGCCACTATAACTTCGAGTCATTTAAGTGATTAACAGTCTTATATTCTCTCATTTTCTGCGCATGGTATTGCAGAGGATGGAAGGCGTTACGAGTATCCCTGCAACCCTCTTTAATATAGATTATAATGGTCAGAAGCGCACGCAGGATTTTCGGTGGGGCTGAGACCTAATTTCTATCAACTATTTTAGTTTTTAATAGCAACTGGGTTTAAATAAGTAACCTAAAGGTGGATCCACACGTACCCCGCCAATTGTTTTCGAAAGTTTGCAAGCTTAAACCTTTTCGTAGGTGCAGGTTATGAAAGGCAAGTTGACATTGGCAGGGCTGCACCGATCGGTCAGGGTACTATAGCTAAAATTACAGCCTAAAGTTGTCGCCGTTCAAAGAATTTTCTTGTGGACAGAGCAACCGATTCAGGAGTTCCATTCAACAGGAACAAGTACTAACATTGGACAAAGTTGACGCATTTTAGCAACCCCTTATGCGCGGATAATAATAATGAAATAAAGTGCACGACTCGCACGAAACTTTGTCGTTCATATCAAGATTTTGATTGGTTACTTTTTATTTTTTTTAAGATATATAAAATAAACCGTACACAAAACATAAGATTAAGAGCTTTCGACTTAAACGATTTTTAAATCACCTTCAGCTTTATCCTGTAGCAGATTTAATGCCATCTCTAAGATCCCCGCTTCGATTTTGCAACGTTAATGCCGCCTTCTCAGAGTCAACCACATATCTTTCAATGAAATGAAATTATAAAATTGCTTCTGGTTTCAAATTTACTTCTTTGAAAAAGCCCCCGAGAACTTTAAAATTAAAATTAACAGCAAACCCTTATGGCTTCAGCGATATTTTCAATTTCATATATTCATTTCATATGACAGTACCTACAACTACATGTCAAAAAACAATGTGAGATTTACGCACTTTTAGTAAAAATAATTCCCATAAGTTCCTCTTAAAATATTTTAAACACCAAATGCATTGTTTATAGGCTTTTACAACTTACAAGATTTTTGAGTACAAAGGCAAGTGTGACCTCTATTTTGGTCCAAATCGATAGAGCGGTTTTTGGAAAATTATGCGCACAAAATAGCATCAAATATTGCAGTGTTTTTTTTCGAAAGATGTTCTTGCTCAACAAGGTATTTTTCAGGATGTAAGCAGTAGGTATACTTGATTTTTTTTTTAAGTTTCATGCGCAAATCGAAAATGGCGTTTTTGAGACATGAACAGTTTTTAAAATCAGCGTTTTCGGTGATTCCAATGGAAAATAAAGGACGTAATAATTTTGAAACCAACAATTTGACTCCGGATATGCATTTTGGTCAAAATCGTTAGATTCGTTTTCATGTAATCTAAAGAAAAGCGAATTTTCAAAATATGTCTTTTTTTAAAAATCCACTGTACGATGAATTAGAATAAAACTGACTTTACTATCAAGTTAGAAATGACCATATTACTTTAGAAATTCATTTTTGTTGCAATCGTATTGACCGTTTTTGAGATAAGTCAAGTTTTCAAAAATACCAG
The DNA here is from genome assembly GCA_936431705.1 of Cheilosia pagana. Taxonomy (NCBI): domain Eukaryota; kingdom Metazoa; phylum Arthropoda; class Insecta; order Diptera; family Syrphidae; genus Cheilosia; species Cheilosia pagana. Next base: position 7,632,164 of record OW386169.1, read on the forward strand.
GCATGTTAACCTCACGCTCCTTAGCTTAAATATCAATTTTGGTTTAAATCGTTGTAGCCGTTTTCGAAAAAAATCAAACTTGTCTAAATATAAAAGTTAAAATGCAAAACAAAAACAGGCCCAAAACTGTAGGCCCATTAACAACTACAAATCCGAAGTTTGAAGCAAATGCGTCCAGGCGTTTAGGCTGTAGTCCTTAGGAGCAGACAGACAGACGGACAGAATTGCGAGACATTCTTTTTTGAGTTCATCTATGATCGTAATGTCAGAATTGATTAACATCTCGAGTTGGAAAATTTGTACGAATACACGTATCTATACGAACAAGTTTAAAATAATCTCCCGCCCAGTCAACTTGGACTTGTTGGACATAACTCAGTTGACCAGGATGAGCATGAGCAATTGAGCATATGCTCTTCTGCCTTGACTGCGATCCTTCCAAAACTCTCTTCGACGGCGCGAATCCCTGCAACCTCTTCATAATAAAAACTAATCAAATCATCACCAAAATCGCTTGATTAAAGTCAATTCCAACTGAACAATAGCCACGTCAATTATATTGCTGAACCGGGAATGACTATCTCTCTCTCACTTGACGTTCATCCCTCCTTAACGTGGCGCACATTTTCAAATTGATTAAAACTTTCCTTCTTTCGGTTTCTGTTGTTTTTCTTTTCTCCATCATCGAAATCAACCACAAAACCAAGCCACCACGTGCGATACACCCCTTGCTTGGCATTGGTACATGGGTTGGGTACACTTCTCTTGTTTCTTCAATTTCAAAAGACAGAGTTCTCTCCCAATCAATCCAATTCGATTGAATTGATCTCGCGCTATGTTAAAGTGTCTGCGCATTTTCTTTTCAGTGTATTTCGAAGTAATCATTATTTATGACTCATCCAGTCATAAATTTGAAATATGAACAAAAACCAGAACCCGTCACACCCGAAGCGTTTGATAGACGACACCATTACGTGTATGTGTGTGTGTGTTTTCTATCTACTACATAAATATACAATTTTGTTTTCTTTCCCTTGATAGATGACTGACATAATTTATTGTCAATTGATTTTTATGACACAACACATTATGGCACATCGCCATTTTGAAATACAGACAAGGAAAAAAAACCAACCCAAGCCCGGAGGGGGTGAATCTAATTTAAATTTCAAACAACTTGTGCGCTCAGACACCCCCGTACACCCGGCGCCATTATTCAGGGCCAAAGTAATTAAGAAGGGTTGCGCCACTGCCACTGCCACAGCAGCCTACCTACTGAAGTTACGCGTCGCTTGGAAAATCTCCCAATGGCAATTCAATCAATCAAAAGTACTGACATCCATTGCCATTTTGTGCTCCCTTTTCTTGAAATGTTTTCTGATGTTTTTTTTTGCTGTTTTCGTCTTCTGTCGTTTTTGGAAAATTATATACGCCGAGGGTTGTTGTTTGTATGTATATTTGAGGGTGAATTTTCCGCTGAGGGACTTATAAATATTTTTTAATTGCCCTACGCACACAGAGAACAAAACGAATCCACCATCAAAATGTTGCAAAGGCGAAGTGGAAGAAAAGTGGAAAACTTTGCTACGGATTTTGATTATAAATTTTGTACTTTTCATTCTTTATTTCGGCGCGAAGAGGAGACGCTTGGCATTAAGCAGCAATCGCACAGGGGCGGATTTTCTATTTGATCGGACATTTTATGTAAGGCAAAGGAAGTTTGGGCCACATTTCTGTAGGTAGGTAAGCGTTTGCATTTGAGGTCGGAAAATGTTCGCATTTTGTTCTTCCGCGTGGGGTTTAGCGAATCGCAGGCGATTCTTTTATCGCCACTAACAACTTCAATCGAAACATCTGGCTATCGGTTGCGATTCTTAACTAAACTCGCCGGCAAACGAAATGTTCTTTTGGGGAACTAAAAGCGAATGATATGCGAATCCCTTGGGAATGAAGTGTAACCACTTTTACAAGATGATGTTTTTATATTTTTTTTTTAGTTTTAGGCTAAAAAATTTAAAGTAAAGGTGAAGCCATAAGGGTTTGCTGTTAATTTTAATTTTTATTTTTTTTTATTTATTAAGTACAAATTAAGAACAAAACAATTTTATATCAAAATTATTACACATAAAACTATGCATACAAATTGTACATTTAAGCATGGCGTAGCCATCTGCCGATTGACACATAAATGTCAATAAAGCAAAAAATAGCTGGAGTAGTTTACATTTAAAAGTTTTCATCAATAATTCGTTTTCTATAATTAAGAGCAGTCTCACAGTACGAGGCAAGTGTACTCCAAATACGACTATCGTTAAGAATATTTTTTAGTTCTTCCAATACCAGTGTGTTGGCACCAAAGTGATTACGCAGTATTTCCTTCATATTGGGGCAGGATCCGATGAAATGTATCGCGTCTTCGTTTTCCCCAGTGTTACACAAACTGCAGCGCTGCGGAAGATCATCCCGATGTGGCATCCAACTAAGCTTGAGAAGTTCTCCTCGCGCTCGAATTACCAGTGATATTTGCGCAGTATTGAGGTTAGTGTTCAGATAGGCCATATGTTGATGCTGGAGTTGTTTGTATAAACGGCGTGTGCTTGAGCTTTCCGCTAGGCTAACATTTTCAATTCTTATGGCCTGTTCTACCTCCAATATAAATTTTTGAGAAATCCTCCGCCAGTCCGAAATATTGTTCTCCTCTAAATCTAGCCTGATGTTGTATTTTGTGGCGATGTTTTCCCAGTCCTTGAAGAAAAGCGTTTTTGTTCTTACTGCTTTCCGCACCAGTATTTTTGTAAGTCGTGTATCGTCTTCTAAATTCAGAACCTTTAAAACAAAGGTCATATTCAACTTTAGGGTGTGGCGCTATACCGCTCTCAATTTGTAGCAAATAGTTTGGCGTGCTCGATGGAAGCCGAAACAGTTTTTTCAGGAAGAAACGCAGTACCTTTTCCACTTTATCGTAATATTTCCCACCCCATACTTGCGCACCGAAGTTCTCGGGGGGCTTCTTGAGCGAATGAATTTGAAACAACATTCCCCAGAAGCAATTTCATTTCATTGAAGGAGAAGGTTGACTCTGAGAAGGCGGCGTTATGTTTCAAAATCGAAGCGGGGATCATAGAGATGTCATTTCATCCGCTACATGATAAAGCTGAAGGTGTTTTGAAAATCACTGTCAAAAAAATGTAGCACAGCCGAGATGACAAAGGCAGGCTCCTTAATGCAAGCAAGACACGTCGTTACTCCCCACTTATCGACAGGCTGCTTTCGAGATTTTAATTCAACAAGAGAGGCAGCACTGTCGTTCGAGTGAGTGACTGAATTTCATGGTCCAACAATTTACACCGAGAGCATAAACATGTTTCCACTGACCCTCACGAAGTATATGATGTCTTAATTATTAGGACAAATATTTTGTGGAGTTAGTTCCAGGAGGTCTAGGTAGGAGTGGCCTGCTTGTTTAAGATTGTCCAAGAGGAGATTTAAAATCCAGGATGTGGAATTCAAAAAGGTTATCAGTTTCTTAATAAAACTCTTCGAGACCTTCTCCTCAATAAAGTCTAATAAGGGTTTTCCCAGAGATCTCTGTCTGATCCTAAATAAATCCGGAGAGGCTCATTTATTGAGTTATGGTTTCTTTTTGGGCTGCGTCATTACAACTGCGGCAGTGTGTATTATGTGGGATGCCTCGTGCCTGGTTTAAGCCCCTAAAGGCCAGTGATCTGTGGCTATCGCTGTTTAGAAGGTGCGTTCTTTTTTCAGTACTGTAGTTTGTTAAGTACGTCACCTTCCAGCCTTATCCATCTGAGGTTGGCCTTCGATAGGTATACTGAGGAGATCTTTGCTTTGACTACTCCGAACGGACTGTGATTCCTCAAGTGAGCAGTTGAGGGCTAAGCCGTGGCTAGCCAGCTCGTCAACACAATCGCTTCCATAAACATTGCCATGACCTGAATTCCAAATCAGGGTAACCTTCAATCAGTACAAGTATAGGACAGGACAGATGCTTTCGACATTTTAATACTAATTTTGAGGTTATATTGATGAAGGCGATACCTTTGGTGACATTTTACAATTCAGAGATATGATAATTTGTATCTTTCTTCTGAAACATTATTTAATTTAAGGAATTTTATTGGGCAAGAAAAATATAAGTTCTGAAGGAAAATACGAAAAAACCTTCAATTTAAGCAAAAGAGAAAAAAAAATCATGACAAAGAAAATAAATAAAAATAATAAATAAATTAATAAATAAATAAATATAAATAATAAATAAATTAATAAACAAATAAATAAATATAAATCAAAAATAAATTAATAAACAAATAAATAAATGGGTAGGTAAGTAAATAAATAAATAAAAAAAATAATGAATTAATAAATAAATAAATAAATAGGTAGGTAAGTAAATAAATAAATAAACAACTTAATGAATTAATAATTAAACCAACAAATAAATAAGTAAATAAATATATTATTTAATTAATCAATAAATAAATAAATAACAATAATAATACAAAAAAACAAAAAGCTATATTGACTATCGGGTGAGATATAATTCGTATTTAAAACATTTACAAGAGGATTATCAGCAAAATCAAAGCGTTCTAAGAGCGTTGCTTTAATTTTTGAATTCTTTGAAAGATCAATTTAACATTCGCTTTATCGTGAGTATCCAGAGTCGAGTGATGCTACGGCGTATTAAGCATCATTTTTAATAGTTTATTTTGGGAAACCTGTAGCTCCTTAATATGACACATAGCACAATTGCCCCAAACTTGGCACCCATAAAGCAGAAAATTACTTTATGGATGATTATTTTATTTTTATTTTGGCTGCGACTTTCGGTTGCAATTCTTTTAAGGGTATTTGCTATATGCGTCCCAAAAGTCAACTTGGTGTCCAAATAAATGCCTAAGTATTTTACGAAAGGTTCCCAGCTAATACTTGTACCATTTACCTGTATCGGTCCACTAGAAAGATAACAAGCTTTCATTTTTCTTGTAAAAAAGATGGCTTCAATTTTTCCTTGATTAAATTTAATATATTTAATTTTGTAATATTCGTCTAATATCGTCATCGCATTTGTTAGATTCCTTTCAATAGCGAGAGCGAGTTCATGCGATGAAAATATCGCAGTATCGTCAGCAAAGATAGCTGCTTCGCAATGAGGTATGGAAAATCCGATGTATAAAAGTTATATAAGACGGGACCAAGAACTGAGCCTTGGGGGCCACCTGAGTGAAAAAAATACAACATTAGAGACACCACAATTCTCTCCATTTCGTTGTTCCATGTTGCTACGATTCAAACAAAGATTGTTTCCCTATAGTCATTTTATTCTATTCCTTCTGCTCCTTTTACCGAAGAAGCTATAATCCCAAACAAAGTGCTTGTTTGCTACTAGCTGCTCTTCTTTCCTCAACAAAAATTCATGAAAATTTGACTGCTACTTTTCAACAAAAGTCGATAGAGTTTTCATTATCCACATCTTCCCAATGAACACCCAAGAGATTTCCTCAAAATCACCTGTTCCCGACATTTTACATCAAAAGGAAACTATGGAACTTCTTAAAAGTGGCGCCCTTGACGGATGAAGCACAAAGACAACTCCGCTCGTTGGAGTAATCCCCTGAAATGTCAGCCACCCCGCTCATATTCATTCCATCCACTTATACACTGTGAATTGGGCCAATTTATAATAAATTCGCGCGCCAAAGAAATCCACACATACACAGCGACAGCGAAAAGGTCCTTTAGCCGCGCGCATTTGCCTTTCTATCAAAAACATTCAGCTGAGTGATTGCGGAGCAGCACAATGAGTCTAAAAATTCCCTCACTTCCGCCCCTCGGGCTTGGTCCTCCCATACAGTATAAGATACTGATAAACTGCCTAACCAGTTTTGTCTGTCTGTGTGCGTCTATTTGGCAAAAGATTTGCAAATGAAAAACACTCCCCACCCCCCGCCCGCTTGGTTTTTGTTTAATTTTCCACGGCATTGCGGAATGAGGGATGAGGGTCGTGGACGACGACGATGGTATGTACTATATAATGAGTGATACTCTGTGTATCCTGGTGCTGTGGGGTGCAATAATTCAAGAAAATAATGGCCGTTAATTTTCATAGTCTTCCCCGGTGTAGCAGCGGGTGTATAAGTGCGGCTAAAAATCGGATCCCAAGTATACATTTGAACCGGTCAGAGAGGGTCGTCCTTGTCGTCGTCGTCTTCTCCTTTTCCCCATAGCTATTGTGTGTAATTGAAGCTATACTCAACTGGGGGGTGGGTGGGTTGCTATGGAAATGAAATATCTGAGTAAGGCTGATGGAATAAAAGTGCAGGAAGTCAAGTGACAAAGATTTGTGAGTCCTTGGGGTTGGGCGGCTACGGCTATATAGGTACACCTAAACTGAAATGACTTTTGCGTCCACCTTAAATATATTATTATGATGAAAATGGAAATTGATGTGGATAATTAAAAGGAATAAATGACTCGAAACTGCCTCAAGACAACACTCAAAGCTCACACATACATCTCTGCGTTAAGTAGCATAATAGCAAATTGGGAAATTACTTATGAAAGAGGATAAATGTGCGTGGCAAAGTGATCAGTTGCTGGATGCGAGCGAGTGCGTCATCCTGTTCGCCAAGGACACTCAGACTCACTCGGTTTCCTATAAATAAAGTGAAATGTCAAAGGCACAAATTATAATCAAAAATTCGTCTCTTTCTGCTTACGCAGCCAAATATTCTCCAATTAATTTATTGTTTACACACACACGCACACATGTACACTGTTTGTGTGTGTATATCCTTATTAGGAAACAAAAAACAAAGTCAAACCACAAACAATCATTGATCAAAGTCTTAGCTGGGAATTTCTGACAGATTTATTGATATAATAATGTATCTACTCTACGTATCTATGTATCTATATGGGTGTGCAGCAGCGCGGCATTTCCAGTTATGAATCTTCTTATAGCTTGGATTTTATGATAATTTCGTTGATTTAAACTCGTCCTTTATACTGTTGCCGCCGCCGTCGCCGATGAAGAAAATTGATGGAAAATCCAATGAGGAAATTCGACAGAGATGTTTATTTATCGAATCAAAAAAGAAGAAGAAGACGACGACGACCAAGACAGACGCCATAATCTCTCACAGAAAATCAACGATAGGTGGATTGGATTGTAGGTATATATCACTGCGAGACCGAGAGCCTGCTGCTTTTGAAGCATATCGAATTGTGAATCTGAGTTATTGATATGACTTGGTGGAGAGAGCGCGCGAGGTATTTAGAGATCCGAGAGGTTAAGGTTACAAACGAAATTTGTTGGGATTTAGAAAAATTGGAGGCAATCTGTAAATACCTACTGAAACAGGAAGCCGATGAAAACCGACGAAAATCTGTGGAGATAATTGAGATTGTGTTCTCGTTTCAAATAAGTTGGCGGTAGCAGGTGTCGATGGGTAAGCCGAGGGAAGTCGCATTTGTATAGAGCTGTGGTTTAAGCATCTTGAGTTAAGGCATGAAAATGTTTTCCAAGAATTTTTGGGAACTGGACAGAATCGCCTTTGACAAGTTGCGCATTTTTAGAGGAGGAGTTACTTTTGTAGGAATTTTTTGCCTTAAATGACAATTTGATGGGTAAAAGTCGGAATCTGTCTAGCCACAGCCCTTAAAGGTGAAATGTCTTTCAATTTGAGCACAAATCCGTTGAAAAAATGTGCAAACATTGCCCAAAAATCTCGGGGGAGTCGCTTCTTCACCCACGTGCTCATACGGACAGTCAAGCAGCACTTATGGCTTTAAGACACAACCTTTGGGCCTTGCACTGAGTGCTACAACACTCTGTAGAGCATACCTATCCCAGTAAAATAAATCAAAATTCTGGTTGGTGGCACTGTATGAGCGTATATTTGAAGTATCCGACAGCAATCGACGAGGAGAAGAGGCTCTCCGAGGGGCTCTGAATCGCTCACAACCTTTTTGCTGCACCTCAGTGCTCAGAGTAAGTACAGTCGGTAGTTTTATCGGCCTATGGTCGGATGACTCTAACCACTCTACTATGAAAAACGTAGTAAAAGGTCAAATTCTGCACCGAACGACTTTTTTGTCAAACGTCGAGCACTTTGAAAAGTCAATCATAATTTGGCTTACGTGGGATTATAAGATTCAGTCAAAAAAAGTCCACTTAAATCACGCCAAACGCCTGAAATCTCCCACTAATCATATAGTAGTCAATATAAACGTTTAAAACTGTTCTAACTTAAGCTGGATTACGCTCATCCAATTTCTAAAAAAAATTCTCTCATGTTTCCACTAGTTACATTTAGAAAACATTCATAATCCACTTTGAAGGTATCCACGAAAAAGAGATCTACGCTGACATTTGTATAAGTACCAACCGATCGGCCTGCTGTCAAACTTTCCCAAAATCGCCGTCGTTTTCCGTCCATTTACTGTCTACCTTTCTTGAGTTGGTTTTGCTTAAGCTACAAAAAGATTCTTGCCAAAACTAGTACCAAAACAGAGTCAGAAACTTGCATCTCCATATTTTATAAGTCACTATGACAGTAGGTAAACGCTGGCTGACAGCAAACACAATTTTACAGCGTGTGTAGTCATAATAGGTCTGTTCCTTTACTTTTGTAGCAAAAATGAAAAAGACTGTCAAAGTGTCAAAATGACAGTGGAGGGGATGAATTCTCTCTCAGAGAGGGAAACTTACGCAAAAGTTAATGAACGCTTTTGTAGTAACCTGTGAAAAATGACAGACAGTGAACAAATAAAACAACAAATTAAATCAGCTGTCAATTTTCAGGCGACTGACAGCTGTTTCAATTTCAATTCTTACGCAAAGAAATTTGTTGAGTAAAAACTAGTAAGAGGGTATATGTCTTCCTCCCTCAAAGCCGTCTCTTTTACGAACTTTTTGAGTTGTGGAACGACAATTGAGGAAAATGCGTAAGAATTCGTAAGATTTAAAAGTAAAGGAACAGACCTCATGCATTCGAGTACCTAGTGCGTTTTGACAGTCTGAAACGATGCGGAAAGGTGAAGAGTTTAATTTATGCCAAAAAGCATTGTCAATGTGTCAAAATGCATAAACAAATCAACGTAGCGACACAAAAGAGTGAAACTTCTTTTTGACAGCTTTAGATGATTTTAGTTCTGGTAAATGGACAGGCACTGTTCTTACTTTTCCAACTTTCCAACTTTTGCCGAAGTGTCAGATCAAAAGCAATGTGAAAACTCTCAATATTACAGAACTTTTCCTACTTTTTGAGTGTTACTTGTCCAAGTAAGAAGAGGTACTAGAATCTGGGAAAAAAATCCCTTTTCTTTGCGTCTTTTTTGCCCCTTTTCTTCTCGTGTTGCTTCTTATCTCAATTTAATTGAGTGATTCGACTGTAAAAATGATAAAGTCTAAGGTCTGATGTGTACGAACAAAAACAACACTGCAGCCATTGCGCGTTCTTCCCAGCTGTCAATCAACATTTCACACGTTTCACCACACCACCTTTCGTCGAAAGAGAGCAGAAGCACACATCAAATCAAATCTCACCACTACCTCCATCTTTATCATAGAAAACTGAACACCAAAAGAAAAGATGAAAGAGCATGAACATGAACATGAACAAGAAGTCAAGTGAAAAGGTGGCAACAAAATAAGCAACACAACCGGGAAAGGCAAGGCAAAGCAAGCACCAAAGAGGAGAACAATTCGTTTAGCATGTGCTTGCCTTCTAGTCTGTGCGTGTGTGTGTTTTGCGAGGGAATAAGCGTATAGTTAAGAAATCAATCATTTTGAGAAGAATCCACATGGAGATGGACAGGTCGACTGCTGCGCCGCTCACTGGCACTGGCATCTAGCACCGCCCCTCCACACTGAGGTGGGATTGTACTTGGAAAAGTGTTTTGTTGGTGTTTTTCCCTGCCATTGAGATGAGATGTTAAGTTGGCAATTATTGTTTGTTTGGTAATAACATAAAGAGTGACAGAGAGGGGATGTGCCCACTAGAGTGCCCGGCTTAATGTGATTGTAGTTTGAGTTTTATACTGTCAATTAATATTTGAACGAGCAAATTAAGTGAAAATGGATTTTGGAGAGGTTAGAGTATTAAAGTTCGTGGCTTTGTATCAAAAACAGTCTTTTGTTAACTTTAGGAGAAGCCTACAGTGGATTGAGCTGACTTTTTAGACCAGACTGGCTTTTATGAGAGGACAGATGACTTTTTGCGATGTCACAGCAAGCGTTTAATGTTTATCTACATCAATTTCGTGATTTTCCAAATCGTTTTTGAAATTATACCTAGGTACCTACCTGCCTTCCTGTCTTATAATTTTTTTTTAAATAGGTAGACCTATGAAAATCGGTAGCAAAAACTTGCGTCAACAACAAAAATTGTTTCGCAGTTTATGAATGGTAAGCTCTGGAATTATACAAAGTACAGTGGAAGTCACTTATAACGACCTCGCTTATAACGACCAGTTGCTTATAACGTCCACTTTCAATTCATTTGGTTGGTTCATTATATTTTAAGCTAATTTACCGTCGGATATAACGTCGGCGACCCGTCGTATATAACGAAATGTTTATTTAAAAAAATTGTCTGTTAAATATTATGGCAGTTTATTTTATGTGTCGCCGTGTGTCGCCGTGCTTTTAAATTAATTGTGGTTTACGCGTCTTTAACAAAAAAGTTAGCATTTTATGTGATTTTGTTTATTCCTGAATATTTGTGGAAGCCAGTTATGGCAGGCGGAAATAGCGACCGCCGGTTATAACGACCTCATTTCATCGGTCCCTCCACCATCGTTATAAGCGACTTCTACTGTAGTTCAAGGCAACTACTGCCCCACCTCGTTTGATCTTCTGAGTTCTTATAAGCATCCGAGAGCGTAACTATCCAGAGAAAACCTCTCAATTCTGTCCCTTGAATTTAATTTTTAATATAAAAATATAGGTCCTTGCCATTCGTCCCGAAAATAACCGACTAACATAAGCGACTGGTTATGAAAACTGAGAAGCTACGAGTAATAGCTTTAGGGTCGTGTATAGGGACTTCAAACGTGGTTATAGTTCGCATTTTAAACATATGACAGCATTTTTCAAAGATCTTATAGTAGGGAAATAAGTTCAAACGTTGGTTCTATCTGTTGAAATGGTTTATAGGTTTTTTTTTATTTCATTTCGCGGAGTGCTTTCTCAAAGCGAAGTTATGCATTCAGCGGCAGCTGCATTTTCACGCCCAATTCCTGGACCCCAATTGAATCCCTACGTACATTTTTAGACGTCAAAGGCGTTGTCGAATTGAAAAATCTCCAAAACCGTAAACCAACTGCTAAGGTCAATTTCAATCACAAGATGCCTTAAAATGGTTGTTCGAATTTCGAAAAATATTTTGTTCAAACGATCATCGTCACATTTAATGAGCCCACTAAACTGTGAACTACCTACTTTTATAAATAATAATAAACAATAATAAACTAATGAGACCGCTTTCTCAATTAACTTTTAACCCCCAGCCCAATTAAAAAACCGACACCTGACAGCCCTTGTTCAATCTATGTCCTCCTTGTCAAATGACCTTGCCCATATCCATTTTTGATTTTCTATCTAAATTGATTGTAAGTCACAATAGCTCATTTTATGTGACATAAATTTATCAGTCCCTATCTAACAACTGTCAGTTTGAAGGGGAACAGTAAGAAAGTGCAATATCTAACTTCAAACCAGTTTTCATAATTTCGAATAATAAAAAAATATAATTCCCAACAAATCTTATTCACAATAACTGACTGTGCATTTTTTTTATAAATAAACATTCAAAATTGAATATAAACTGCCCTCGGTAACACTGTTCCACATGCCAACTGACGACAAAAGACGAACACTAATTTCCTCTGCTCCCACCTCCCAATCCCAATCCAATGCAAAATGACAACAACAAAAAATGACAAGAAAAATAGAAGAAAAGGAAGAAAGCAGCAAAATCCTCCTCCAAACTCTTCTATCATTTTTGCTTATTAATTTCTATAGTGGCTCTCTGTTCGTCACTGTTCTTGGGTCCATCGTTTTGCACAATTCTTCCAACATCTCAAGGCGCTAGAGTGAGACAACATCTGCAAATGATTTATGCACCCATACAATAGCAGCGAATTTAATTAAAAGCAAAAAAGAAAACAGAAAAAAACTCAATTTGACTGACAAGCGAATGCAGCCACACACTGATGGAGCTATTCCCCGTCACGTTGCCAAGCGAGACAGACCGAGATCGAGGTGTTAACGAATGTGATTTGACGTGACTATGTGTTTGTGTGCGAAAATGGCGCAGGTCGAGTGACATTTTTCCCCAAAATTCGAAAAAAGAACACAAGAAAAGCCACTACCGAGAAATGAAGACTGGAACACTCAAGTTCACCCCTCTCTTAGTGAATGATTGATGGATTAATGAAGTGAGTGAGAAAATAAAATGAGCGAGGAAAGAAGCAAAATGAACAGAGAAAGAACACACAAATTGAGTGAGAGAGCAGCCAGTATGTCGAAAGAGAAACTCAGCGAAAAATTCAAAAGAAGAGCACCGGCTAAACAGCTGTTCGTTATCGGCTGTCACTTTTTTGTAACCTAGGTAATGCCGGCAAAAAATTTGTTGCAAATAGAAATCAATTGCAATTTTTGACGTTTAACAAGAACTAAACAAATCACTATATAACTATGGTCAATTTTATGCACATTTGTTGATAGCACACAACTTACCACGCGTTTAATTTACCAGGCAAAGTCAAACTGTCGCGCCTCGCATTGGACTGTCACTGAACTGTCTTTGGGCGCATATTGCAAGTGCCACGGGCGAAATTATTATTCACATTTGTTTATGAACACACTAACTCACATAATATCACAAATTTACATTAATTAGACTCGAATGACGATAAATTTAAACAATTTCTTTCAAGTTCACTTGCAACAAACACCAGTAGGTTTGGTGGGAAACTTCAGCGACTGGTTTGACAGCAGCTGTCAGTTCTCAGTTGGGCAAATCTGTTAAGAGAGTGCGAGAAATTATTTTTAAGAGACTGAATTGAGTTTGAATTAACTGTTAATAGCGTTTAAATAAAGAAATTCGGATTTCTGATGGGTTATTTCTTATTTTGTTATAAATCAAAAACAAAAATTAATTGAAGGGTGTCAGCTGTCAGCGCTTTTTCAATGGCTGGGAATATTTTTGAAAAGTCTTTTGAAGATTCCAAAGTAATGCTCGAAGATTATCTTTTGAGTTGGTGATGGTGAGTGGAATGGAAAATAGCTGGAATTTCGAGTGAGCTTTTTATTTCGCTTGGGAACGAGAAGCGGAACGAATACTGGTTTTTTCAAACCTAGCGGAGGGGAGATTTATTTCTTTACCACATTAAAAAAGAACTCGTAAGCATAATACTTTTTAAATGTGCAATGTGCAAGTGTATCTACATGTTTGATGAACACAAATGACGTGAGGTATGATGTAGGTTAGCTATGTAGTTCGATTAGATAACGTTAACATAGGGCAGGGTTGGTCGCAGCGATTTCGTTCATATTTTTGTGATGGCACATGGTTGCTTAGAGCTTAGACTATGACTATTGCATAGAGTGAAAGGCAGTATACCGGGCAGATTCAAAAACTTAGTTAGGTATCTTAAGTCGACTGGGAAGATTGGTCTAGAGTAGATGTAACCTGAACGCAAAAACTAGATTGGTCGGGAACGTCACTTTTCCTACGTCAGCCACATATGCGAACTGTCAACTTAGTAGGTACACAGTCACGAATTTCTTGACTACATTCATCGGCTACCCCTCCATAAACGTCAACTGACACAGCTGCCCATGTGACCGATCTAGGCCAATCAAAACTGAGATACATCAAGTCAGGCAGCTGTCAGACTTACTAAACTAGATACTTGAACGTTTCCACTGTGTCGGTAATCTGTCAAAATTTACAACAGCAAAAAATGGTCTTCTTTTTTTGATTAAACTGCGACATTTTGCGTCAGTCATTTATATTGATTTCTTTTGAGCGAATAGCCTCACTTTGACGTTTGTCATTTTGACAAGTAATTTTTTTTTTTTTTGTTAATAAACTAACAAGTTTAGGTTTTAGGTTTTAGTCTTTAGGGCATGTAGATCGACATCAGGTTATGTTTCAAATGACGAACTTTAAAAATATTCCCGAAAATAGAAATGAAAACATCTGTCATCTGTCAAGAGAACTCTTTCGTGTCTACACTCCTCTTGAGTCCTGAAGTTAACAGTTTGTGTAGGTACAGGCATTAAAACAAGCCGGTAGATTTACTAGAGCTATACCAACCTAGTGGATCTATCTTTTTTTGGGCGTAGTTTGATTACAAAATGGCAGCGCCTTGAGACCAGTTTAAAGAAAGTCCTAAGTAACATTCCAAATACCTTCTTTATCGACAGACAGGCAGCAATAAAAGCCTTAACTGCACAAGAAATAAAATCCAAGCTTGTGAAATGCTGTCGCGAAGAACTCAAGGTTCTTGGCACTCAGCACAAGGTATCGCTCTGCTGGGTCCGGGGACATAAAGGCATTCCAGGCAACGATAAAGCGGACGAATTAGCAAGAAAAGGTTCGACAGCTGATTCAGAACTAGCTGATCCCTCTGTAAATATCCAGCCTTTTAAACTCAAGCTTGAAGCAGGGAGAAAAGCCGCAAGAGAGGTGAACGTTAGATGGACTGCACAAAAAACTTACCGTACCACAAAAACGCTATGGCCGACCTTCAATGAAGCCAGAACCGAGAGTCTCATACGGAAGGATAGGAAATCCCTTTCCACTCTCATAGGTATCATATAGGGGCACAATACTCTACGGTACAATATGAAGAAAATGCGCCTGACGGAAGAAGAACTTTGTACAGGCTGCGGTGATGAGGAAGCTCTGGAGGACACTACCGATTTCTTATGCCACTGCCCAAGTCTACAGCACACTAGGCACAGATTCCTAGGGAGACACTTCTTCCGTGACCTAGACGAACTTTCCAGCGCACCAATCGACAAAATAATGGGATTCATTAAATCCACAGGATGGTTTGTATGTAACAGCACGGTAAGTCATTGATTACAACACTTAGACAGGGTCATAATGGGTAAGGGACAAACTCTTTCCCCAACGGGCATCACAATGGGTCAGTATTGACCTGAGTGTGGCACGGAGTATCTCCAGCCAACCCACTAACCTAACCTAACCTAACAGTATACCAACTAATGTCTGAGTTCTTCTGCCTGTTGGAATATGGACATTTGACCCCTAAGCTCTAAAAGGACCCATTTTCGGTTAGGGAGTTTTATGCGCCTTCAGTATTGCGCTATGATCAGCAAGATATCGTAAATATTTCCAATGCGTTTCCCTGTTTCTTAGGTGAAAATGGTTTGAAGCTCACATAAATGCATAAAGTTGATTTCAGATTTCACTAACAGATGTCACTGTTCAGCTCAATCAGTAGCAACATTACTTAAGGCGGCGCTACAGTCCGGAGTGGACCTGGGCCTTAGTAACAACATTGTTGACAAATTTAGAACGCCAGCGCGATTGGATATTTCTACGTTTATACAGGTCCACAGTCGGTACAGGGATGGTACAGAGTAGCGACGCATCGTGGTCCACGTTCGGTGTGTTGCTCGCTTCCACATGAGGTGGTTAGGAACCCCAAAATCATTGAGAAAATAGATTGGACTACCTTTGGTGAAACTTTGTTCTAAAATCAAAATAAGAAGGCTGAACATACACACCCTGTGGATAGCCTACAGTGAACTAAGCGCCCCACATACCCTTCCAAGCAAGCCTCACTCTAAGTCTAACCCCGTAAACTTTCAATTCGCCCCACCAGACATTGATTGAAGTTTGTCCATTTACAAACACGCTCTCCATGACGGCTGAGACTTTGGCCGCCTCAAAAACACATTCACCTCGCCGTGGACGACTTTTACAAATCTCTATCAATTTGTAGGCACATTTCCTAGAAATCAAGCTCTCCTCCCGACACCTATCCGAAATAAATTGTTGAAATTCATCTCAATCAGGATGTGCGGCCGTGGTCGCAGTAAGCCTCCCCAATCGTTTTCCCAGCCCGAGACGAACGACACCAGCATATACATGTGTCGCGGCGGCGGCTGCGTGTGTAGCAGCGAAGAGTTGATTGGCTCTGGCGAGTCGATCTGTTTTGCGCGCGCGAAAAACCAACGGAATTGACCAAACAATGCCCCCCTCCGACAGTTACTAAGTGCGCACATTAATTTCCACCTCTAAGCCATATGCTCTCTCTCTCTCATTCACTGGTGGCTGCATGCAAATCCAAGATGTCATATCCCCGATCCCCCGTCATGCATGCCACAACCGCTTCACACACACGTCATACACACATACCTACCTACAGTATCTCCAACTGTTCGCTTCAAGTCGGCCCCAAGGAGCAGCGCTGTTCGAAATGCTGACCGTCCAAGCTGGTGGAATCCGCAGCAGATGTCCGCACTGCTGGCTCGATAGCGGGGTGGATCGTGCGGGCGACTATGACGATGACGATACCCTGCAGCAGCAGCAGCAGCAGCCACGATCGAAATGATATATCTAGATACATCAAAAGCCAGCCCACTTTCGAGGAAGCAAGCGTCTATCATCTATTGCCCTTGCGACGTTGTGTCGTCTGTTATTAAATCAAACATACAAACAAACGCGTCTATATATATGTAACCAGTGAGAAGGACACAAATCAAAATCGCTTGAGGTGAAGGGCAGACAGACAGAATGAACGAAACAAAACAAGAAAACCAAAAGGGACTCCACTCGATTGTGAAACAATAAATTATAAAGCCAAAGCGATGCGAACGCCAAATGGTATATCGAGGGAGGTTTTCTTCTTGGCATTGCAAGGACTTAATTCAACACACAAACACATACATGAGAATGGTTTTTATTTGCGAGCGAGTCTCATCCTCTGAAGGCATTAAAATTGACAATAAATTTCCTTTCATTTCGGTGATTCCATATTTTAGGGTGGAGACGATAATTCTTCAAATTTGACACTCAACAGTCGAATGTGAAGGTTGCGCGCAACGGTGCCCCCAAGGAGGAAGTACGTTGCGAAGTCGTATAGCCAAAGAGATGTAGAAGATGCGCGTCTATAGTCTATACACATGCATAGAGATGGCCTCCGGAGAAGAGGAATTCTTTGCAAATGTATGATGAGATTGCGAACGCCGATTGAGTCGGGTTGCTGATGCGACTGGAAGAATTCTTTTCCGGTTTATGACCTTCACCAGAGTGGAGTTGTCTATTTCGGGTCATGAACTGGATGCGGGAACATTCCGAGAGATATTACGTTTTTCTGGAGATTGGCTCTTAATTGTATGAAACTTGAGCTGGCTTTAACTAGCTTAAGCAAAATTCGGAGTTGGGCTTGTATGTCACTCATATCTGACACATCGCTATTCATTTGTATGACACAAATCATTTGTATGAGCCCACTGGAAATTTTTATTAGCTGTCAATCGAAGAAGACTTATGTGGGCTTAAGTAAGTGCCAAAAATTGATGAAAATCCACTGAAGTTCACGTTTAACATTGATCAGAAGTCCTTCTCTAAGCGCTACAAACTCTTTCAATGCTGTTGACCGTTGGCTTAAGCTGGATTACGTACCTCATGTCGGAGTATAATATTTAGTGCTCTATTTCCCAATAACTCCATCTGGATGCGTTCTTACATCATTCCATTGGTGATGTATACGAGATACCCTTCCGCTAACGTTCGAAACAATATATCTGAGTCTAAGACCGTGACAGTCAGTTGCCAAAATTTGACGAAATCTCTGCCCAATGAGTTGGCCTGAAGTTTCGACTGCCTTCAAGATGAGTTAGATGAAAAGGATATGATCGTAATCCATTACTTCGATGGCCCGTTTTTGTTTTATGATGGAAGGGTTAAGAACTGCGATAACTACACAAAGTTGGTTTGCGATCTCACTAACAGATGGCGTACATTTTCATTACTTGAAAAGAGAGAACATTTGAACGCAGATACCATTCTGGACCACCCACTGGTAAACCGGACCACCAAAGCGGTAAACCAGACTCTGTTATAAACGATTCGGACACTCCGTGAAGGAATTTGTCCGCGATGTCATTGAAACTGTCATAAATGTCACCTCGAACTGATTTTTTTTTCGTACAGCTCACGACCTTAGACCAGTGGAAGGAAAGGGGATCTACCTCTTATCAAATTAACACCGGCGGTGTCATTCTAGTCACTCTTGTCAAAAACAGACACCCAAACCACTACACCACGGCCGCCATGTCAAAAAACTAATACCCAAAAGCAACCATCTACTGCAAGATGTTGCTACCCATCATCACGAAATTTTCTGACAAAAGTTCTTGCTCAAACGACTCAAGGCAAGGACCTATCGAAAGGTGGCCCGTCGTCACCCCTACTCTTCCAGCGAATATCGAAGGCGATTGGTTTTGCCTGGTAGCTGGTGGCATTAAAGATGGATGCCCATCTCTCACAATCCCTCTAATCGAAAACAGAAATTAATTTCACCGCGAAACTCAAGTCCTGGGACAACCAGTTGGCACACCAACAACAGCAGCAACATATAGCGAAACCCCAACTGCCACAGAAGCAGTTGATTACAGTAATTTTCCTCTTCGATTGGCCATATGTCTGTAGTCTGTGTTGTCCGTCTGTTTATGCGGCCACAAATCCTCAACCAATCTGTCCATACAACCGAACTGGTTGCTGCTACTTCTGCACAGCAATGCCCATTCGATTGGCCTCCTCCTGGCTCTCCTGCTCCGGTCGCAGATAGAGAATCGGAATCGAATGATGATTGCGTGAGTGCGCGCGCTTTTCTGCCTGTCGAATGTCGAATGTGGACGCGCGAAATTCTCACCCGCAGGGCTATCGCATAGAAACTAAAAACCCGCACCTCAGCACGTTGTCCTCCGTTCAGTGTTCACTGTCGTCCACCTGACTGACTGAAATACCACCATCGCACAACGGTCAGACATGAGAGATCTGATTTATTTCCGCGCGCGCAAAGAGTGTTTCTCAATTCGTCCGTGTGTCTCCATGCAGTGTCCCTGTCCATCCGCTTGGCCGATATATATAGAGAGAACGCGCAAAAGGGCTCCGTAATTATGCGATTTGTTATTTGAGATTTAAAGGATTCCATACCCAACACACACAGCCGCGTGGATATTTTTCACAATTGCCATATAAGAAGACGGACAGGCGAACACTACTCCCGAGCCGAGTCCGCGATAGCCGATGGTCGATTACAAGTGTGTCTGCGCCGCGGCAGAGAGTCCGAATTTGATTTCAATTCCGATTCGCATTTCATTTTGTTGCAGGTGCAGGCTGCGGTGGTATCGCAGGATCATCGATGGCGAGCGAGAGGCTGCGGCGCTGTCATATGGATATATGCGCGCGCCCACTTCGGTGGAGGTGTGCCGGAGGAGGCTGCTATTAATTCTGTTATTAGATTGGAATTTTCATTAAGATGGATTCTGCATCTTTGTGTGTATGAGTGGCTCTCTCGGTGAGCCGCTTCGAATATTATAAATCAACTTTGAGTCGTTGATTAATAATTAATTTGCGGTTAAAGATTATTTACGACTTCGAGGATGACTGCGCGCGCGGCTTATCAAGTCGCTGCTATTTGTTAGTTTCACAAGAGCTCCGAGATTGTATACGTATAGTTGGGGAGAAAGCTGGCATTCGCTGGTATTAGGAATTTGATGACGCGTTGGATACAGTGAGTTTCTTGAGGCTCAAATTTTCTATTAGATTTGTCACAGCAGAACTATTGCGTTCACTCGGTGAGTTGGACATGACGTCATGAACTAAAAAACCATTGAAGCAGAGGAGCACTAAGAAATCAAAACCACACAAGAACTACACTTTGAACTATGCGTTCATTAGTAGTTCATAGCAAGGAATTTTGTCGAGTAGATCTTCGATATGCTAAGGTTGTGAGAAAAGAACTATTGGCAACATTGACAGGAAAGGAAATGAAGTGAACTAAATGTAAGTAAAGTAAGTTCGCTTTGAACTAGAAGTTCACTGATAACTGACAACTGAAAGTGATTGTCCCTCATCAATTCCTGAGCCTTGAAAAAGTAAGCTAACTAGTGAAGAGGAGTAGTAGTTCCAAAGCGAGGTCCTCAGTTCATTTAGTTCTGCTTTAACAGGAGTTTCATGACGAAATTTAACACCTGTCCCAGTATCTTACACAAAATTATAGAATGTAAATAGTTTAACGGACAACTGAACCACGCTCCTACTTGTGAACTAGTTCAATAGTCCACATTTTGTTTAGTTCGTCAGTTTATTTAATGTTCCTTTAACAACAACTCATCAATCTCTGAAATATTTCAACGGACAACTGAACTACGCTCCGTCCAGTGAACAAAATTAACTTAGTTCAAAGACCCACAGTTTCGGTAGTTCAGAGCTCTTTTTGATTTTCTTCAAGGAATAATTTTAGTGTTGAAACTTCTCATTATTTCCTGAGCATTGCAAAAATTAACGAGTGGACAACTGAACCACATTTTGGACAGAGAGTAGTTCCAAAGCGAGGCCTTTAGTTTATTTAGTTCTTTTTAGGTTATTTTCGCGACCAAATTTGGCATCTGTCCCAGAACCCTACACAAAATTATATTGAACTACATAGTTCATAGGACAACTAACTAACTGAACTAAAAGTTCACATTTTATTTAGTTAACTAGTTCATTTCATTTTCATTTAACGACGCAACTGCACATGGATCCCTCAACTAAGTCAATGGGCAACTGAACTACGCTCTGTCTAGTGAACAAAATTATCTTAGTTCACAGCTTAGTTCAAAGTTCTTTTTGATTCTCTAAACGGTGTTATTTTCATCGTAAAATTTTTCGTCAATTCAAGAGAATTCCAAAAAATAATGAAAGCAAGGACAACTGAACCACTTACTCTAAACGGCGAGTAGTTCCAAAGCGAGGTCCTTAGTTCATTTAGTTCTGCAGTTATTTAATGCTGCTTTAAGGAAACAGAACCGATGCGTAACTAGGAGCAGTCAACCGAAGACCTGCAGAGACGATGTAGTCCTTGTCGAGGTTTAGAATAGCTTGGACCAAAGTACAACAGGAGGTTTTGTAGACATATCTTGGCATGGAACACGAATAGCTGGTTGGTGGCTAAAAGAAAACTTGAAATCCACTTTTTTTTTATCAAAGCTCTGAACCCATTCTTAGTAAATTGAATCTCAAAAGGATTAAACAAAGTCCCTTTCGAGTAGAGTTTAAAAAGCAATCGGTTTTTATGTCAAATATGAAAATTTTAACCAATAATGAAGTGCGGTACATCCTTATTTTGTTTGAAAGATGTTCGAAACAGAACACCTCGTCGCGGCCCTTTTCATCATTTATGAAACAGATTCCTGGAAGGCGCATAATATTGGCAGGGATGGGGTGATTTTCAACACTATTGCTACGGGATGGGTGAACTTAGACTCACATGCGGTTGTTGTCAAAGATCACGCAATTTTCAATGCGAAGTGAAACTTTCCGATGGTCTATTTACGTGGAAGGTATCTGCTTTAGTTTTTGCGAACTAAATAGTCTTGCAATTTAAAATGGAGCTTAACCGACATGCGATTGGCCTTATTTAACACTAAGCTTTGAAAGGCAAATGTTGCCCAAGTACGTTCAGAATAGTAGCGCCTTCAAAAGTCAAGCAAATTAATGCAGGAAATTGCGCAATAACTCAGTTAAGAGTGAGTTCGATCCGAAACAGCCTTGAGGTATGCAATGATTTGTGAAAAAAGTGTTAAATCGCTATTTATTTGACGTATTTCTTGACATTTTCAACTGCATTTCCATTTACAAATCGTATCAGAAAGTAGAAGTGTCAACATGAACTATAAAGGTCCCCACAAGGTGCTAAAATTTGCGTTGCTTTTAAGTCACCCCTACTTGTTCAATGAATACCTAGAGGGTACCTTAAAAACGTCAAGTAGAGTTGTAGTTCTACTGAGGAAACAAAACAGGCCCACTATCCGTGCAAGACTAAAGCCTCATCGATCGGTGACGTATTCCTAGTTTTCAAGTTTCCAAGCTTCCCCAAATGTGTCGAAATTGGTTCGAAAAATATTGCCAGCGTGTCCCTGGAACGTGTATAATTTGATCTCGCCTCATTACAGCACATTCGTCTTCTTCTTTGAAGGCATAATCCCCGTGGAACAACAACCAAAGAAAATCAAAAATTAATATTTATAGCACCCGATTGCAATTAACGAAAGCTTTATGCCATTCCACATTAAATGGCCAAACGTTGTTCCCCCTGTCAAGAAGAGACACGCAACCCCATGGCGAGAGTAGGTTGCCCAGTGGAAAATCGAAGCAATTTGCATTTTAATAAATTAAATCAGTCGACTATAACAAATTGCCACAGAGCAGTGAAATCTATAAATAGATATGCATTTCGTTTGACTGATAACTGCTATTCCCACCCTACATGCCTAGGCTATACACAGGTATACCGACCGCCTTATCAACCCCAAGCAATCGCAATATCATTGTTGGCCGATTATTTATTGCGCTGCGATTCTCTATTACACTCGCTCACACGCCCTCTCCAACTCGTCATAACCTATTATTATTAGGTAATCTACAGCACAGATCTCCATCTCTCTTTCTCAATTATAAAGTCGAAAAACTATAGCAAGTCCGATTGCCACCACACGGAGGGGCCACACCACCACTCCACCAGTAGTGGCCAACCGATCGCTGTTCGCGCCGATCTTGGTAGTGCTGGCGGTGGTGGTGTAGTGGACCTCTCACTTGGGTATCCATGGTGTGGTTCGGTGTTTAGCTGGAGGGTTCATGGGTTCTGTGATTGATGGCCTCCTTCTCGTCACTGCCATAACTTTTGAACGTGTTATTATGCGGCGAGTGGTAGGGGAATAGTTTTTTTTGTAATTTTTGCATGGGCGTCCAATAGATGGCGGTATACTGTTTGTGGTGGTGGATAGGAAACAACAAGTACACGCCTACGAGTCTTGTTTGATTGTATATAGCGCGGCGATCAATCTGTTTAAATTGGAACTCTAGACGAATGTGGTACAGGCAATTGGCTGGCGCCTGCATTTGTCACAAGTTGGATGTCATTTGCTGCGGCAAATTTGACAGGTGCAAAGAAACGCGCAAAATTGGGAAGGGTCGTTGACTTTATGGTGTGGAGTTGCTAGGTAAAGTCGACAGAGTGGATATGACGGAGTGACAAACTTGACTGGATGTCACTTTGCTTTGCTGAGGTAGAACCTAAAAAAAACACACCTAATGTAAGCATGGTAGACTCATACCACAATCTCGCTCGACTTTTGTCTTCTTACAACGTCGCAAGGCTTTAAATAACTCAAAATTTGCAATTTAAGCTCGAAAATTCGTCAAAGAGTCAAACAAAAAACCATCAGGCGTTATGAAAGTGGTTAAACAGGAGTTCAGGCTTCAATTATTCAAATTTTTTATAGGGAAAGGTTCCAATATTTCTTCGGGAACATCTCTTTCTATTGACACTCCATTTGTCAAGATTGGTTATGCGTAAAGGTCTCTAGTTTAATATCGTAAGTAATTTATATTGTTGAATCCGGCTCGAAGGACCATGTTTAATATATTTTGTTGACAGTTTTTGGTTAGCTAGTGGACTGTAAGCACAAGTTTTGGTTAAAATAAGAGACAAAGACACGTCCTGCATTTATTCGGAAGTTGTTGAAAGGATTAGACGAAAACCTACACCTTCTTCGGCCGTAGTTGACTGAAAGCCAAGTTGTTCCTGACGATAGGACCGGAGGATCCTGTACGCTCGGTCGCTCATACATAAATAAGTGTGTAGAAATGCGTGCACAAACATAGATCTCTTCGACATCTTTATCGTTTCACTCAGATAATCGGGATCCCTTCCTAGGAAGTTCGCATAACCTTCAAAAATTCGCAAAAACTTCTTCAAGACGTTCGCATTTCAAAAAAAAGGAGCTACTTCCTTCTGGCGAAGGATTAATAAATAAATATGCTTTGAACATTTCTTGGTCTAGTGCATAATCCTTTCAAACAACAAAAAACATGAATAGATGCATGTAGCGCCTCAATACCTGGCGGGTTGCGCGCACCCGATTAAGATCTACAAAATTACACGCTACAGCCACCGACAAGTTGCGCATAGACAAGTCTAAATCAGAGTAAATCGCCGCGCGCCGCCGCCGACGATGACTACGATAATGGATTTTCAATGCGCGATCACAAATTAATACGTTGCGGACTAATTTATTACGATATGGTCACCCCACGCCCCCAAAAGCCGCACACAATCGACGGAAATACCCTTAGGGCCACCATATCGCCATTCCAATGCACAATGGCTGCCACATAGAAACATGGACTCCGATCCGAAAGTATCGCCCTTTAAAAAAAAAAACGAAAAAAATTATGATTAATTCCTTCGATCGGATGCGGTCAGTGCAGGCCGGTGGTGGAGCGAAAGATGATCGCCGTCATTCTTGATCAGCATCACCCACTTGTGTAAGTGTGTGTGTTGAAAACAAGTATATAATATGGAAAACTGGTATTTGATGCAGCAGAAGGAGCTGTGCCCGAACTAAACCGCACCCAACTATTGTTAAAGGTCGACAAGTCGGCGTCGTCGGCATGCAGCACTAAATTGTTGGCTTGTAACACTAGCTTCCGGCTGGTAAAATGCATTTTTTCACTAGCGAACACGAGATCTATTGTTGGGCAGTTCGGTAAACATCTGGAAGTCAAATGGGATGAAGTTGTGTTCATTGTTTCTGTTTGTGCGCGCGGTATATTATTTGTTTGAGAACAGTGGCGCTGAGAAATAGCTTATGGCTAGCACGCTCGGTCCTAGGCTAATGACTGTGGTTGGTGTGGATTGTTTTATGCGGCCATTTGCCAGCAGATGAACTTTTGATAAGGGTTACCATTACCAGTTGCGGGCGCTGTTTATTCAGGCAGTCGTTTGTCGTTGTTATGATCTTGAAGGAGATTGGTCCGATTGCCTTGGTCAACTTTAAAGTTTCACTATAAACAGAGGTGGGGAGGTCCATGCGACGTAAATATTACGGCCCTCACTTTAGGTACTCAATTTTTTCGATCTAAAATAAACTATTGTGACCTATAATATGGATTTATCGTGAATGATAAAAAATAGACACGTCTAACGACATATTGTTTGACCGGGATATACCCATGGATTGTTGTAGTTATCTGATCCAAATAATAGTCACTTCAAATATTTCGTAGATCACAATAGACAATTTAATTGTTTTTTTGCAAAAAAAGGTATCCATCGATAAATAAGGACAAAAAAAAGCGTCCACTGTGAATTGATCTTTTATTAAAAACCTCCAAAAAAGATACCTACTCCTCCAACCTCCTAGCTCGTCCTAATCTACCTCAACGCCTTCGAAAAGCATAACGCAAGACTCCATCAACAATTTGCTATTGTGACCTAAAATATGAATTCATCGTGAAAGACAAAAACATGGACATGGACATGGACATATCCGAAGATACATTGTTTGACCGGGATAAACCGTCGAATTGTTATAATTACCCGGCCCAGCATAGTTGCAACAAATATTTCGTAGATCACAATAGACAATTTTATATGAAAACTTTCGCTATTGTGAGTTATTAAAATTCCAGCAAATAGTGTCCATCGGTAAATAAGGACAAAAAGGACGTCCACCGTGAATTGATCTTTTATTAAAAATACTTTAGCTATTGTGACCTAAAATATGGATAAATTATGATCCTCAAAATAGCTACAAACTCCCCATGGAACTTCCTAGCTAGTCGTAATCTACCTCAATGCATTCATATAGCACCACAAAATTCCATCTAAAATTGGCTATTGTGACCTAAAATATGGATTTTTAGTGAATGACAAAAACATAGATGCATCCAAAGACACATTGTTCGACAAGGATATGCCCACGGATTGTTGTAGTTACCTGTTCTAACTAATAGTCACTACAAATATTTGGAAGGTCACAATAGAAAATTTTGTACGAAAAATTTCATTATTGTGAGTTATTGAAATTGAAAGCCACTATTTTAAGAGCGCAATGGGCTCCCAATTGATGTATTCTTTACAAAAAATGTTGGCCATCGATAAATAAGGACAAAAAAAACTCCACCGTGAATTGATCTTTTGTTAAAAATACGTTAAAACCACCAAAAAAATCTACCTACTCCCCTTGCAACCACCTAACTCGTCCTAATCTACCTCAATGCATTCGTATAGCACCACGCAAAACTCTCCAAATTTATGCGGAAATAATTTTCTATGCACATTCCAACGCGCCATGGATCCAGACCGGCGCTATCCCATGAGCATTCAAAGCATCAAAATCGTCCAGCACCCAGTCCTTGTGTACAGATAAATATACAGTAGATACAAAGTCGCAACTGGCAGCAACATCTATAGCAATGCAATAAAAAGGACACAATTGGTTGCGCACATTTGGGCAATTAGCTGCATTGGGAGAGAAAGAGAATTGAATTTACCGTTATCATATGGCAATTTTCATAAATTTCACACGCACCAATACCATCACCACCACCACCATCACCAGTGACAGTATAGGCAGTAGCCACCACAAGTGGATCTAACTCTTTTGCCTTGCCCATTGCATTGTTAGAGGTGTATCCCCTGAATAAGTTTATC
Organism: Cheilosia pagana; assembly: GCA_936431705.1. Lineage (NCBI taxonomy): Eukaryota > Metazoa > Arthropoda > Insecta > Diptera > Syrphidae > Cheilosia > Cheilosia pagana. Next base: position 7,658,945 of record OW386169.1, read on the forward strand.
CTGCGTGCAGATAGGGATTTTCCTGTATGCAGGAAAAAAAAAAAAAAGAAAATTATGCGTACCTATACATCCGACACTCACTCTCATGGAAAAACTCACGAAACAAATCCAATCAAGTCATTTATTGCGGAGGCTATCATATAGTCGGCATTTGGCGAGTTGCATGGGGGGAGATCTCTGCCTTAAAAAAGGACCCAACAGGAGTGGATTGGCGGCAGAGGGCTCAAGGGCGCGTAGGAACTTAACTTTTATCCAATCAGTCATTCTAGACTCTTGCAGGAAGTAAGGGCGGTTAGAAAAGCTAGGGAAACTAACATCTGCCCTAAAAATCCAACTGAGGTTGGTGGTGGGAAAGTGTGAAAAATGTCGGAGCAGGGTCCTGAATTTGTTCAAGAAAGGCGGTTTTTATAAATAGAACGGGCTCTGACTTCATCTTTATTGGGCAGATCTGTCTTGCATGCGCGGATGATATTCAGATCATTGGCAGAACCCACCGAGGTGTCACTAGCGCAAAGAATTCCGCACGCCAATCGCTGCTGTTTTGTGCAAGTAGTGGGGCCTTGTCAATCCATTTAAGACCTCATGATCACCTTCGCCGATCTTCCAATAGTCTGGCTTTGTAAATTGCCGACCTTTTTCCAAGTCTCCCAAATCTGATCTTGGAAATGTCCTCAAATCTCTGTCAAAGAAATGCGCCCCAGTCCGCCCCTGAACGCCACCAGATACCCTATCTATGCCAACAAGTTAATACCACTCCGATGTGCATGAGTCCTTTTTTGTTTGCCTGGCGGAGAGGAACACCCAAATGCCGGGGCAAAAATATCACCAAACTAGGCTAACAACTATTTTCGGACATGACGACGACGACGACCGGAACTGGTCAGTATGTGATGGTACCGTATACCTCCTCCTCCACCTCACTGTGCTCTCCGCCTTCTCATCGTACATGTCCGTCCGCTCGTCTGCGCATTGCAATTTGTGAATGTGAATTGCATTTTCATTGACTCGTCCTCGGATCGCATAAACTTCAAACCGAGAATTTGTTGCCAGCGTACCATATCGCCCAGTGTCCTCGTCGTGTATTTATGCATCGAAATCAGATGTGTGCGTGTGTTTCCCACCCAATCGAATGTCCTTTTTTTTGCAAATAGGCTCAGAGATAATTATTATCCTGTTCGGTTTTTCTGGGCAATTGGAATTGAGATTTTTGTTTATAACCACCGCGTCCAAGTTTTGGTGGCGATTCCACTATTTGCGACTGCGATGCGCGCGACTGGTGCGACTGGTGGAATTCAACATTAGCCAGCAGCGGCGGCAGCAGCAGCAGGGGAGCTCATGATTTTGAGGCGCGCGGGTTATAATGTCACCAGATTTTCGTATATTCTCATCTCGCGCGGTATTTTATTGTTTCGATGGCAATAAATCAAATTGATTTATCGAAGCGAATATTCGTTTTCATTTTCGATTCTCTCTCGCTCGTTATCGATGAACATAAACGTTGTGAGATATCCGCCGCGCCGAAAAATATCCAAACAGAATGTTGTCCGGGGTGAATGGGGTAATGCGAAAGATTCATGTCTCTCAGTCTCACAAGTCTTTGTGAGTGTCCAGCTTTGGAAATCTGAAAATCTGAAAATCACAAGCGATTCCGATTGTGAGTTATTGGTGCGGCCGCAATCGATGGAAGGGGTATATATGGGGATTATTGATTTCACGATGAAATTTGTCTTAGAGCCGCGCCGGAACAGTGATCGCGATGACATTGAGAGATTGGAGCAGATACTTTGTGTTTGGGACATCATTTTAGTCAGAGCTGGTATGGAAGTTCCAGACACTCGGTGGGAGTTCGTATTTCAACTGTTGTAACTTGTAACCTCCGTGGTATAGTTTTAGTGCGACCGACGTAGGAACCTTACACTTTTGGTGGCAAATGAGGGTAAATTTAAAAATTCGCAAAGTGAATCGAAACACAGTTGGTATACCGGGAAACTTTAAATGGATTCATGACTCAAAATCGAAGAATTTGTAAATGTAACGCACTTGTGTAACAGTGTAACGCAGCGTTACAAGTATATCGCTGGAGCCTATAAAGAATTCCAGATGTCTGTTGAATTTGCCTGCGAAAAGTGGCTCCATGTTACAAAAATGCGTTACACTTGTTGTAACAAGGCAATGTAGAGTAACAAGTAAAATGCTGACCTTGTCGCTACACTTGATGGCAATAAACGAGCACTTACAAGACTTGTTCACTTGGTCTCGTTCCATTGGCACCCGGTATAGGTAGCAGTAACGCTCAAAAACAAGGTTTGGAGTCGTCTTTTCAATTGACAAGTGTGCCCAAAGGTGGATACATTTTTAAATCCACTAGTCCTTGTAGCACAAGTGAGTTTTAAGGAGTGTAACACATTTCTGTAATACAGCTTTAAGTTACAAGTCCATTTCTGTCAGGTGAATTTGCCTAAAAAGTAGCAGTAAGGTCACCGTTGGAGCTTTTTCTCCAAGTAACTTGTTGCGATTAACAAGCATTTGTAATATAAGCATCTTTCAAGTATTCCATCTCTGTATGTAACACAGCGTTACAGGCCCAACTCAGGGGATAGTAATACAGCACGATAAGTTGACAAGTCCAACAAGTGCCTATTGAATTTGTCTACAAAGCTTGGCGAAGAAGTCGAGTTTAAACATTGGCAGCTCTTTGTTACAGAAACGTGCGTTACAAAGTTTACTTGTAGTAACAGACATTAAAGCGTCTGACGAGCAGAGTGGAAGAAATCGCATATTCACGGTTTAGAGTCCTACCCAAAATCAGGTTGGTATAAGGTTAGGTCCTCTGACACATATAATTAATTTTTGCATCACAACTTCAACTTTTCCTCAGGCCTGGAAATACGCAAGAGTAATCCCTATTGCCAAAAAAAAACTAATGCGTCCTCTACCAGTGACTTCCGACCCATAAGCATGCTGCCATGTTTGTTAAAAGTCTTTGAGAAGGTGCTTGCTAAACAAGTCCTTGATCACCTCTCCGATAACTCTCTTTTGTACCCTCTCCAATCAGGTTTTCGAGCTGGTCACAGCCGCTCGACGGCACTGGTCAATATGCTTGATGACATTCGGATGGACTTTGATAAAGGATTTCTAACCTTGCTTTGACTACTCGACTTCTCAAAGGCATTCGATAAGGTTAATCATGACATCCTCTGCTTGAAATTAAAAAAAATATTTCAGGTTCAGTGATAACGCTGTTAAGTTACTGCGTGATTTCCTTTCTAATAGGTTTCAAAGGGTCATTGTTGGTGATAGTTGCTCAGTATCCAAGCCGCTCAAACAAGGAGTACCTCAGGGATCAATCTTGGGACCCATTTTGTTCAGCATCTTTATAAATGATTTACCGTCAGTGTGCAAATACTGTTTCATCTATTGTTACGCTGATGATGCTCAGATCCGCCTCTCCTCACCTTTTAACAAAATTGCATAGCTTGTGAGGTTGCTTAATGAGGATTTATCTGCAATTAATGATTGGGCTGTAGGTAAATAACGGACTCCTTCTCAACCCAAACAAATGTTTGGCTCTACCCATTTCAAACAAATTTTTTGAGCTGGATGTTGTTCCTAACATTTGGCTGTCAAATTGCCAACTTATAGTGGTTGAATCTACGTCCTGCCTCGGTTTCGTTTTGAATCGCAATCTCTCGTGTTATAATCACATTAACATCGTAATTGGTCGGGTCTACGGGTGTCTTCGTAAGCTCTGGTTAACTGCGGATTTTACTCCCCCTGAAGCTATGCAAAAACTTGTTCGCACCCTCATTCTACCTTTGATAACTTACTTTGAAGTTGTTTACCCCAATCCTGACTCGTTATCAATGCATAAACTCCAAGTAGCTTTTAATGACGCCATCCGCTACATTCATGGTCTTCGTTGGTGGGACAGAATCTCTATTTATGCCAATAACTTTCTTGGATGCACGCTAACCTCTTTCATTAATGCTAGAAACTGCATATTTTTGCATAGGGTCCTTACAACCAAGTATCCTCCGTACCTTTATCAAAAGCTAGAATTTTCTCGATCTCATAGAACCATGAACATTAACATTCCTTCATACAAATATCTCAACTCTTCCAGACTGTTTTACATTCATGCAATCAGGCTATGGAATTCGTTGCCTTTGCATATCAAAGGTATTAATAGATCTGGTAACTTTAAATCTGAGGTTATAAGTTTTTTCGCTGCTCAGTATTAAGGGATTTCTATTTCTATCTCTTTTTCTTTTCTTCTCTTTTTCTCTCTATTGTTTTTTTTTATTCTTTTCTCTCTCTCTTCTTAATCTTCCTCCTTTTCTCCTAGAATTAAGTATAAAACCATTGTTAGTTTTAATTTTAGCATTAAGAACTTTGTTACTTAATTTAAACCCTCTCTATACTATAAAAGACCTAGTCTTATTGTACATTTAAAATATTTTGGTAATAGTAAATTGAAATTGAAATTTGAAAGCTAGACTTAAGAGAAGACGCCATTCTTTCCTTCGAAACCCATTAAAAAAGAACCCAGAACCCACAGACAAAGACGATAATTATTCGGCAGGAGTTTTAAGGTCAAGCGAAACATCTGCCTCAAGGGCTCATGCCTTCGATACCTTCCACTTAAAGGGAAGTCCATCAACACCAAGTAGGCAGCCAAATTGATGAACCGCCATCAATCTTCATCCTTCATCATCCTCTATCAAATCACCATAGCCACGTGCCTGGCCCGAGTTGCTGCCCTTCAAGGCTCACAACTTTCAGCCCATTATGCATGCATAACATGCCACCTTGCCCATAAATTCGCCCATATCATTCTCCTCAACAACAACACATGCAACGCATCCCCAAACGCCATATCATTAAATTAAGAAATCACTGTCAAAAAATCTGTTAAGCCACCTCCATCCATCCGAAATGTCGTCCAGTTTGGCTCCAGTTTTGCTCGGAACCACCGAGCACGCACAGTCACTGGTTACACTCGGCCGAGGCGCATAAAACAAAAGAACTTTCATTCGTTTTATACGAAACCTATCATCAAGTCTCCCCGTGGTCTTATTTCTTTGGCCAAAAAATAAGGAAACAAAAAGTTTGCTACTATACCCAGAGAGGATCAACGACTGCGTTGTAGGTATATATCCAGTGAAAAGTGGAGTCCCTTCCACCGATTAACTGTGGACTTAACTATTATGGCAGGCTGGGTCTGCCGTTTCGCGCTGGTGGTGCATAAAAATGATTGCTCCAATTTTCACTCCTGCGTTGTTCCTTTTTTTTGGGAGGAGATTTTTCTTTTATTTTTATACAGTTGTTGGTCCTGCTCCTGTATCCTGGCTTTGGTGGTGAATGGACGAACCAAAAGAAAAAGAAATGCATGGTATCCCGTATCCTTGCGCGTGCATTGGGAGTTTATAACCAAACAATGGAGAGAGGAAAAAAACAGGACAAATAAAATTAAGATAACAACGACCGCGACGCCAAAATCTCGTCAAGCTCGCAGTAAAAAAAAAAACGCGCGGCTGTCGATGGAAATTGTTTTTTAACGGCCGGCCATAATTTGTGCTGCACTCTGCACATGCACAGGGACACACCAAACAAAGTGAAATGTTGAAATAAATAACGAAATAAATGGATTTCCGTCGGGCGGATTGGGGGGACTTTTTGGTTCGCTGTGGGTGGGTGGGCTTTGCAGTGGGGATGCTACTTTTCGTTGCAAGGCTTTGACGTAAATGCCTTCATATTTTACTTTCCCAATTTGTGAAGCCAATACTCAAGTGATTCAAAAAATTTGGACAACTTTTGAATGAGTAGGATCGCAGCTCAATTGTGGACGTTTGTTTTATTTTATTTTATTTTAATTTATTTCTTTTTTATTCTTTGTTTTTAATTTTATTTTAATTTGAAAAAGGAAATTACTTTTTTTAGGAAGAGTTTTTGAAAAACCACGTTTCCCGTTTTCCACTTTACCTCAAGATGGATTTTGAAAATGCCGTATACCTGCAACTCATTTGAATGTTCATAAGTTTAATCCAAATAAGGTCGGCTTAAATGTTCAATATCTGCTCCCCGTTTTTTAAAATAAAGGTCAGCCTTTTTAATGTCAGATTTAAAGGTTAAAAGCTTAAAGATTAAAAGGTGGGATATCTAGTGGGTTATTTTTAAATCATCAAAATTGTTTTTTTTTAATTTTATTGCATTTTTAAAAAGAAACTTGCATTTGGCCCACCTTTTGGCTATTTACCTAGTCCTGCCATAAATTCTTTTTCAAATATAAAACGGCATCAAAAATATTAGACAATAATATTTAACTAGTACCGCCCGTTGTCGAAATTCGACCAATATTGTCTGTAGATAAAGTAACGAAAGCCAACTTGTTTTTTACATAATTTATTTATTATTTATTTTAATTTATTTATATGATCTTAATTCATTACATTTCCTTTCCTTTCTTTTGATGGATTAATGAGACTCTCCAACAGGTTCTAATCTAATACGATTAAATTCGTTACTATGGAATGGCAACGAAATGCTTTCGATTAACTGCTAGCGTTTTGTATGGAAAATTCTTAACTTCATTTTACCACTCTTAATGGCGACATATACCTACGATTTTTTGTTTCTGCACATCTATGGCACAGGTCCTTTCGAATAATGTAAGTTTCATTCTCTTCATTTCATGATAAATACTTAAAAAATGTACGGAAACTTTTTATGTTTACGTATTAATATAATTATAATAAAAAAATACATCACTCGAAATGGCCACCTTTTGATTCAACACAAGCTCTCAAACGTGTTGCCCATTGAGCTATGGCGGTACGTAGGACATCGTTGACGCTGCCACAGTCAGCGAAATTTCTGTGAGGCGTTCTGCAAGCCTTGCTCTCCAATTCTGACAACAAACTGTAATCCATTGGATTCAGGTATGAACTTTACGATGGCCAATACTATGCTGCTATAAAAGCAGGAATATTGACACTGAACCACTCCTGCGTCTTTAGAACACCCTCTAGCACATCTTCCTGATAATCTTCTGTCCCTGTTTTAACATCCTTTTCACAAAAATGGAGGGATGTTACACCTTGATGAGAGACCTCTCCAAAGAACCATTACGAAATCAGGATGATGGTGACGCTGAACCCTCGAAATAACTTTTTTCGCTTCCTTTTATGACAAAAGCATAAACTTTATCATTTTGCTGGCTTCTTCCATGTTAAAAATTTCTTTATCCGTAAAAAGAATGTTTTCATGCTCATTTTTCGAGTGCCATACCAAAAGTCTTTTGCTTCTCTCCGTCCTAATTTTTTCTAGTTGAGGAGTGATGACCTGTTCATCAACGACAGGTTTTCATGTAAAGATCATCCCGAACCATCCTAGACATCGATTTGGAGCATATGTCCAACTCCCTGGACATCATCTTCTGCTTTCGAAGGCGATTTCTTCGAATATGTTCACGCACAGCTTTTACTACCGTACTTGGCTTGTCCTTCACTTTCGACAATTCACTGAAGCGACCAATAGCCCGATATTCTGAGAAGTTTCAGTAAGTTACAAATTTGACCAGCACTCTTTCCTCAGTATGCAAAGCTATTACCGAGATGCATGGCATATCAGCTACATGGATCTGTATCTGCGTTTTTTAGAAGATTCTGCTTAAATATTTGCCCCAACCGCTTTAAAAATATTTAAAAAATTCAAAGCAACCCGTCAGGTTTTTAACTTCCGTCTTTGATGCCCTCCAAGAATTCGCTGTTTAAAGTGCTGCGATTTTAATTCACAATCTCAGTGTTACATTACTGACCTGGCACTGGAATTTTGCACTTGGATTTGGATTTCATTGAATTCACTATACAGCAGTTTGAATTTGCTTTTTCTAAAACAAATGGCTTTCAATTTGCAAACTCTTACAAAGCGTTATATTATTCGTGACGCGTGGGATATCGCATGAAAAGCAGTCAAAAAGAGTCCCAATTTCTTGTTCCCCATTCGAAATATTTAGATAAACAGTCTCGCAAAAAATCGAATCAATTCACTTGTCATTTCACTCGAAACCATTCGAACTCGACATGCATCGTCTTCGAAACCATAAATGCCACTCGTCGGAACTCTCCTGTCTCCTCTGCTCCTGCATTTTTTTTTTGTTTTCTTTAATTCAACTTCGATTACGTCCAACTGGCAAATTGTCAGACGTCCGTCGTCCATTAGAGCGGCTCACTTCATTTAGGACCGCGCCGCCGCGCCGACTGTGTGTGTGTACATTATTAATCCACCACCAGATGAATCAGAAACAGCTACCACTGCTAAGCGCCTTGGAATTAAGATTTCTCTGTCGCCGTCTCTACCTGTCAATGGTTTTTTGTGCGCGTTGGCGTCAAGAGATACTTTCAGCCTTTGGATGGAGGTGCGATCTTTTTTTTTTACAGGACACTTTTAATTGATGCGCGCCTCTTAAAGTTCGCAACGATTGCGTGCATGAGAAATGATCGAAAGTGGCTAAATGAGTGGTCGTCATTGGGGTTGCGTGTTCCATTCCATGCAACAGACGATTGATCTGTAGATTTTGGAGATTGCTTTATCGGTGCGGGTATGCCCACCACAAAATTGCCATAATTGAGATGATGCGATGCGGTCATTTTGGGGCAACAGCTCAATTGGCAAAGGCACATAATTGTGGGTATATAAATTGGTATAGAGGATATTGCGGCAGATGGTTCATTTGATGCTATTTGTCTTGAGGTGACTTTTTATAGAGACATCTCCACTGAATGACTTGTCGGTGTCATCGTCCAAAGTCGCCACAAAATGTCACACAAATTGAAGCAAAGAGCCCTCAAGTCTGATGTGGTAATCGATTTAAATGAATGGAGAGTGGTGGTTTGTCTTGAATGTCCCAGCATCAGCAATAAGCCAGCAGCCCTCGGAATGATCGACCTCGTATAGTCATTGAAAGGCCGGAGCTTGCTATAAGACGGACTTAAATCATCATGTCAGTGATTATTCAAGAGCTTTTAATGGGTCTGAATGGGTTTTAATTCGTCACAAAACCCATGATGGAGTCCGAGTCGGATAGGAAAAATCCTGAGCCTCTAAAATCGTCGCCAAAGCAAGTTAGTCCCATAAATCAATCTCCAGGGCTTCTGTTCTGGTCTATAGTCTCCATTGTGAGCTCACGTCTGACTACATCACTGATTCTAGTTATAAAAACTCCATTGCGTGCAACAAGTCCACACCCTCGTCCGAGCTTCTCGCTCTCTTTCAGTGCGAACGGATTTCCAAATAAAAATAAGACATTCCCCAACTATGGATGCGCGTGTAAAAGTCAGGACAAAGAAACCGCCGAAATCCCCGACAGTCGAAAAATTAAAATAACAATTCGCTATTTGTGATGGTTTTCCTTGTGAGAGTTTTTTTTTTCACTGTGGATTACCTTTACCGCCAAAAGCACCGACAAATAAATAATATTAACGAATAATTTAAAAAAGTGTCATTTGCATGCGCTCACAGGAAACGGAATCATCTACCAACCGACCGAAATAAAAGAGATCCCAAAACAACAAATGGAAAAATAAAACAAATTTTTTTTTTATAAATGTTGGGTTACCTTCCTCCCCTACAAAAAAATAAATAAATACAACCAGTCATGGGGGTTGAATGAAATATAATTCAACAAATAACTTCCTTTGTAGTGTGGCGAGTACTTCCGTTGTTGCTCAAAGCATCCTTTTTGATTATCCACACACAATCGCCTTCGCGCGGTTGTACCTCTACATATACGAAGCGAATGGACAGAATGCGCCCCCAAGGCATTCAATTCAACAAAAAAAATCTCAAAACAAAGGTAAAAGGAATATAATTTCCAAGGAAACAGAAAAAAACAACGATATTTCAGATGTTGCTGCAGGTGGTCCCGATATAGCAGGTCCTGCTTCTATGCATTGTAACAACATAATTTTTCTCGAATGCTAATTTGCGGTCACTCTTGACTTGACATCGATGCTGGACCGCAAATTGAGTTGAGAAATTCGTCGGAATTGGGAGGTTTTGCGGTCACTTCGATGACAAACCTGAGAATCGGTTATAGGCATGCAATCAAGGGACCTGTTAAATGAGATTAATTGTGTAGCTGTGTTGATTTTTACTCATTCGGAAAATGAGTAAATGCCCGGCAGCATATTCATCGGCAGTAGCAATTGAGTTGACATTTTAAAAACGCAACGAAATTCAGGAGATTGACAGGCTAGAGTAGGGAAATTTATTTATCCCGTTTGTAGGGAAATTAACTTGTTTGTGCGGTTTACAAAACAATTTGTCGTCAATTACTGCAAATTGTTGAAAAACCACAAATGAGTCCGTTTTTGAGAAGAGTATCATTCAACAAGATCGGAAGAAGGTTTGAACTTCGGAGTCAGGAGTCATCGCAACTCATCCATGGGTCAATTAACAATTTTAGGGGAAAAGTTCTATCCCAAATATACGGAATGATGTAATGAAAGTCATATTTTTAATGCATTTGCCGGGAGCGGAGCGAGCTACCAGAATGATGTCCGAAAGTGATATTGAGCGAAGCGAGCCACCTACCTCGAAAATCATAGAGGATGAGGTCCGAAAGTAATATTCTTAATATTAAGGGAATTTAAGGGAGCGAAGTGAGCCGCCTAACCACAAGCCCAGAAGACCCTGATGGAGTACAAGTCCAATTGACAACTTGGCCCTCATGATTGTAGGTTAATGTGTCTCTAGGTCCCTAAGACTTTTACTTTTCGAAGGGTTGTGCTGTTTTTTAGCAGACAATCGCAATCTTGCAAACGCAGATTCCTATGGTGGAGATCTCTTTAGGTTCAGTGTATCCTTTCATGATTCTTCCATTTTTCGTACGCGTTGAGGCTGGCTTGTTATCGTCCCTACGTCGTTCAAAATTCTGCCTAGAAAACCAATCATAGATGCCACACCCTATTCTCCAATGTAATTTATGTACGTAAGCCAGCTTAAGCCAATGTGCGGTTGGGCAGATACAACATGATGTGATCATAAAAGGATAACTGGCTTTTAAGGAATCGACTTAATTTCGACTTCGACTGACATCAGCTTAAGCCAACTTCCAAGCGTTTGATTGAAATTAACTAAATTTACGTTTTGACCATCCGAATTCTAGGTTCAAGCATGGGTTGCATTTTCCTGTTGTTGCTGTTGCAAAAGGTCTGAAGAAGCAAGTAGAAAGTAGAACACAGTAGCTCTGTGACATTTGTTCTAACGTCAAAATGCATTACATTTGTGGGTAAGATAAAGTCACAATCCGTTTAAATGAATCGAACAGAGCGTCCTTTCAGTGGTATTGGGAAAAACAAATTTTTCGACTACAGAGGGTATAAAAATGCCCCAGCGAGTACAATTTGTAATCAAGCCCTGCACCGTTTGTGTAATCCTTGGTCACCAACTTGCCTCTACATAGATAAAAATAAAGTGCACGACTGGATCGCACGAAACGTTCTCGTTCATATCCACAGTTTGGTTGGTTGCTTTTCATTATTTTAGGAAACTAAGAAGCGATTCCAGATAAAATGGCCTAAACATACTCATTTCAAATGACAGTACATGTCAGATGTCAAATAACTAGGCGGGTTAAGCGGCAGGTTAAGCTCTCACAAAAGAGCATTTTTCGAAAGTTAAGCTTAGAAAGATTCCACTACTTATAGTCTATAATTATAATACAAGCATGACATGTATTTTGGTCAAAATCGATGAGCGGTTTTCCGTTTTTGAAAATTCATTCGCACAAAATAGTAACAAATGTTGCAATGTTTTGTTAAAAAAATGCTCTTGCTGTTCAAGATGTAAGCATTACTACGTTTTTTATTTAAGTTTTATTCAAATCGAAAATGGTGTTTTTGAAATATAAACAATTGTTAAAAAACAGCGTTTTCGGTGATTCGAATGAAAAATGATGGACGCAATAGTTTTGAAAACATCGTTTTGACTCCGGATATGCATTTTGGTCAAAATCGTTAGATCCGTTTCTATGTAATCTATGAAAACAAAATTTTCGAAATATATCTTTTTTTCAAAAATCCACTGTACAATAATTTAAAGTGAAGCTGAGTTTACTATCATATCAAAAATGACCGTATTACCCTAAAAATGAATTTTTGTCACAATCGTATGGACCGTTTTTGAGATAGGTACAATTTTTATTCGATTTTTTTAGCAAAAAAAAGGGGTACGCGTCATGTTAAACTTACATACCTACATAAGCTCAAATATTAATTTTGGTCGCAGTCGTTAGAGCCGTTTTCGAAAATATTAAGCTTGCCTTAAACCGAAAGTGCCATTAATATTGAGGTTAAAGTGCAAAATAAAAAACGTCCTCGAACTGTAGGACCACAAGCTCCAAATATGAAGTTGGAACCAAATCCATCAAGCCGTTTAGGCTGTGGACCTTAGGAGTAGACGGATAGATGGATAGAAGTGCGGGACTCACTTGTCAAAATTGGTTAAAATTCTTCTTTTACTACGAACCTATACGAGAAAGTTAAACAGACTGTTGCCCAAAGATTGCACAACACACGTACGCGTTTAATTAATCAAATTGTAAAATTCAATTGGCTCCGACATGTTCCCGCCAAAAAAAAAAACAAAAAAAAAAAACTCCATGCGTGTGTATTCATTGTAGGTACGGCTTTCTCATTTTCTTGTGAATTAAGCGCCGAACGGGGAAATGTCGTCCTGCCAAATGCCAGAATGAAAAGTCATTATTTTTTTATTATCAACACGTTTTGGTCTTCTTCTTCTTCCGTTTTTGTAAACATACCCACCACCCCCCACACATACACCTATGCTCGTGTAAATATGGCAATAAAACTGAAATCCACAGTGATTCCTTTGAGGATGCCGATTCGAATGCGGGTGCGGAGTGGGGTGGTGTGAATTTCCGCCCCCATGATAATTGGAAAATTGAACTGTGAATGACTGAAATAAATTGGCAAATCAAAAGAGGATATACAAATGTGCACAGCGAGTCCTGCGAATGTTGTGGATTTTTAACCCCCCCCCCGCAATGCGGTAATGGGGGTTTTATTTGTTCGAGGCCAGGTGACATCACAAATGATTAATTGTACAGCAACAATGTAGCCTTGCATAACTCGGCGAGGGGAAGCACATTCCTGCCACTGCCACACAAACCAAACCCAGTTTGATTGATTGGTCGGGTATAGAGCGCGCGCCTAGTTGATTGACCACTGCAATGCAAATCGCCGCCGCCGAGGGCACACCTGATACGCAGAGTGCACCAGTTCAATTGATCAATCACATTCGAGTCTATAGCAAGTCGCAAGTGCGCACAATCCATCCATCCTCGGTCGCTCATAAAAATCAATCTGAAACATTGCACCGTTTTTTTGTTTTTAATTTTTTTTTTTTGATCGATCATCTGTGTCCAGCGCGGCGGCCTCTGCGATCTGGACACATGGTCAACACTGTCTGCCAGCGCTCCACCAATCCACCTGTCATAATCAATCGCTCTCAGTGCAATCTCGGCGATCGCCGCGCCGTTGCGCTGCTGCTGCTGTTGCTGCTGCGGTTTTTCCATCAATCTATCACCTGGCTGGATGAGAGCAATGCATCAAGGTGAACCGATAAATCCATTGAACTCGAGTTCCAATTTGCCTATGCCACTCGAATCGATCAGTACTCGTAGATATATGCGATCGCATCTGGGTGACAGTTGCCTGAGTGACACTGTGAAATTCCGGTTTGGCGCAATGACAACGCAATCGAGAGCACCAAGTGTCAATGTCATCAGGTGTCAAATGAATTTTACAAATGATCACAGCAGCGTCAGGCAGGCGACCAACGTCGCATACCCCCGCCACTTTGCACCGGCATATTTCAGATGAGTGATTGTTGTGTTCACACGGAGGCGCATGTGCGAGTGCGCGAGGGCTCCTTCGGTCTCTGGTCAATCTGTCGCCTGCGAAATGTCACGCTGTTGCGGCTAATTGAACAAGAATTGGTGCCGTGATTCGTAATGTGTCACTGTTGCTGCCTGCTGCTTGGCGACCGAGTTGTGTGTGCTATAGTGTGCGTGCGTGTGAGATTTGCATTTTTCCGCTGACCGGCTGACCGTCTGACCAAGTGATTATGATTGATGCTAATGCAATGCAACGGGGACAAGTAATAATCCATCAAATTGCAGTTGACAATAATTATTGAGGTGAAGTCGGTCACAGATTTACGCGGTCAGTCAAAGTTTTGTGGCGTGTGTTGCAGTCAGCTGGGGCAGGGTACTTGTTGGCTGTACCATGCGGAAAGTGGACACGAGGTTTGGATGTATAGCAGACGAATCTGCGTGAAGAAACAGATGTCGCTCACTTACAGGTGAGGCTTTAAGCTGCAAGCACAGTGCTAGTGAAATAAGTCTCCAGCGTTCAATTGTTTTCAACGCCGAAGATGCCTACTTAAGTTTGATTGATGAGCTGTCAAATTGCTTAAACCAAACCTCTGAAGAAAACGACTTTAAATTGATGGAAGTTCACACTTTTTCTGCAAGTTCCGTGCGACCCAGTCGTGAACATTTTTTTCTAACGTAACAATAATGAGGCTCTTTAAGCAGCCTTAAGCCCAGTCAGGAAACTTTTGACCATGGGTCGATTTAAAATGCCTCTAGAACGTCTGTAGAACTGACAGAGTCAAGACCGAACTCACATAGCGATTTGAAAGACCGTCCAAAGTCGTCAAAAGAATGAGCATCTCATTCAATATCATTCTCCAACGTTCGAATGACAGCCAAACGACTAGCGATACGTCCATCGACTGAAATATTGCGCAGTTGTGACTCTTGACGTTAAAAATGCCTTCGATTCGGCAAGCTGGTCAGGCATTAGAAGATCCTTGGCCAGAAAGGAAACGCCGTACTAACTGCTGAATATAGTAGCAAACTTCCTTACCGACAGGAAGTTTAGGTACCATACTGACGATGGCGTTAAGTACTACAACATCACCGTGGGAGGGGAGTACCACAAGAGTCGGTTCTTGGACCACTGCTGTGGAACATAATGTACGAAGGAGTTCTCTGATTAACGCTGCCACAAGGAGTTAAGGTTATAGGCTTTGCTGACGATATCACTGTAGTTACTGTGGTCAAACATATCCACGAGAGTCCGCCACGGATGAAGCAGTCGTCAGAATCAATTGGCTAGAGTCTACAGGGCTAGAACTAGCTGACCACAAGACCGAGGCTGTCTTCATAATCAACCGAAAGACTGGGAAATATGCAAATTTCCGTGTTGGAAACCAAATAACTCGATCAAAGGAGTCATTAATGTACCGAGAAGTATTGCTCGACAACAGGTTAAGCTTTAAAACGCACATCCAGTACCCCAGCAAAAGGGCGTCACAGATGCAAGCAGCTCTTTCGCGGATTATGCCAAACATCGGTGGCCCTGGATACGCCAGAAGGATTCTGTTATCCAGAGAGGTCAGCTCAAGACTTCTATACGCTGCACCGGTCTGGGCAGGGGCTCCTACAACGAAGGAAACAAGAAGGAAGCTCTCGTCAGCATATAAGCGGATTCCGAACAATTTCGGACGAAGCAGCTGGCGTTATTGCGGGAATGATTCCCATCGACATTCTTGCCAACGAAATGCAAAGGATCTACCTAAGGCGAACAGTCAACCGGCAAGAGGTCATCGTAAGGAAAAGGATAAAAGAAGTCAATGTGACAAGTCCGGTGGGATTACACGGCAAAAGGCAGATGGACCCACAAACTGATCGAAAACATCGAGGTTTGGATAAGAAGAACAAGCGCAGTTCATGTCCGGGCACGGCGGCTATCAAAGATATCTTCGCAGATTCGGCCACGATAGCTCGCCTCTATGCCCCGAATGCCCATGCCCAGATGAAGAAGAAGATACGGAGCACGTAATGTTCCACTGCAGAAGATTTTCAGGAGGAAGAGTGAACTTACCCATTCCACAGCTTCTCATAGAGCGTATGTTGAGGTTAGAAGATGATGTACATAACGAGCGTAAAAAACGAGCTAAGAAGAGCCGAAAGACTAAGAAGAGTCGAAATGGCAGACGTAGATGATTTAGCATGAGTTGCTCGAAGTAATACCTAACGCCAGTCCCGTGGGGAGAGTGGTAGAAGAGTTCAGGGGTGTGGTTTAGTGGAGAAACATATCCCGCGAATCGTGAATGCCAGATAGTACGCACTACTGGTATCTATGAAGACTACACATCCTTTGAACGCAACCAAAAAAACGTCCAATGACTGTCAAACTGCGTGTACAAAAATTGTCATCTGCACTTCTGTGCTCGATGACATTTTTTTATACAAAGCTCGAGACTATTTGTGCTCAAGATGGCTGCACTCTCTCACATCGTTGCAGATCGGTCCAAAGATCGTCCTCAAGTCTCTACACACGCGATAGGGCGGCGAATCCTACGACTGCCTTAGAATAAGGGTATGGGCAACAAGTTGCTTCAGTTGTCTACTAAATTGTGATTTTTTTCGCCAGTTATCGATGACAGCTGAAGGGGAGTGTGACTCTTTTCAATGCACGCCACTTAAAATTATTGGCAAGTCACCTTTGGGTATTATTTGAGTCTTATTCTAGTTAAAAAAGCTTTTCAAAGACCCCCACGCTTGACCGTCTGAAAAATCATACTTTGGATCGATGTGTAACTTTAGCTCTTTCGTATCTCTTAGCTCTGTCTAACTGAGTGAAAACCAACTGTAGTGAACAACCAAAGGTAGTGCGAACAACCCATTCAAGGACAATTTAGTGAATGGCATAAATTTGCTGAAATCCTCGACCGCACCCGGCTGCGAAATTTATTTTCTTATCCACATGTCAGCGCTCATCGTCATCGAGTGTAAATCACTCTCCGAGAATGACAATTTTTTTTACTCCTTCCCGATAAGAACTCATGTGTGTGTGTGAGTGGAGGCAATCATCATCATCATCGTCAGGAGTTGACGTCATTCAGATTTAGCAAATATTAGCAAGACTATAGCCAGCCGTCATGATGACAGACGCATTCCCAACCCAATTGGTGATTTATGGTCATGAATCAAAGGGCCGCAGGACGAATGGTTATACCCCGTCCGGTGTATTATATTCATGAAGGGTTCGTCAGGTTAAATTGCCTTGGGCTTTCGCTGAAGCGAGCTGGCAAACTTCGAGCGAAAAGGACACTTCAAGGATACACTCGTATATATGAATGATATTTATGGTCACAAATGCCCCCCAAAAGAGGCATAAACATGTCCAACCACCCACAATTTGCACCACCGCACCAACTCTAAGGGGTGAACGGAATCAATAGATTCCGACGAAGGAAGCCACAAGAAATAGTGCGCGCTGCGCGCTGTCTGACGCGACCAGCACGAAACGAAAGAAGAGATCGTCAAGCGGCAAATCAATGACAATAAATTTCCCTCCGTTATCTAATGTCCTGATTGCACACCCTCATTTTCCTTGATGTATACATGGATGCCGGGGTTGAGAGTGAGTCTATGGCCCCCGATGATGGCCGTGGTGCGAAAGAGAGAAATAATTTGATTGATAATCAAGCGAACAAAACACGGTACGGCGCGCGGTGGTGGCAGTGCGCTCGCTATAGTAACCATGATTTATGTTGCAATGCAAGCAACTGTGTGCGCCAACCCCCTTATGACGCGATCTTATACAGTTGCCGGCGTCGTCGGTCGTCGTTTGTTCGTCTTTGTTGCCATCGACGAAAGGTGGTTGCTTTTGAGACTCGGTTTTCTTCGTGTCTGCACTTGTTCCATTTGGCTGGAAGTTTCCTTGGCCCATCAGGGGTGGTTCCGCATGCACATTTCATCGATGTCAATAAATCGTGCACAAAAAAAAAACAAAAAACCATCTACGAAGACGACTACAGAACGGAGAAAGGAACTGCTACGCGATAGCAGTTAATGTCAGACCAACGAAAATATATAACAGTTGCAAAAAAGCGAGCGCGCCCTCTGTGTGTGTTCAAAAATATACGAGTCGGGTACTTGGTATACCCCCTCGCGCTTGCAGATTGTAATGATTGTTTGCCAAGGGATGAGGTGGGCTGTCAGGCTCAGGACATGAGAATGGGAAAATTCAAAAATTTTCCTAAAGAAGGTTAAATGCCACCTTTGTGCCATAACCACCATCGCCATCGTCATCGCCACCCCCCTCGTCAAGAGTCCCGATCTCTTGGTGTGTAAGAGTACAACAAAACAACCCTTGTTCTGGGGGGTTTAGATTTTTCTCAATAGTCCTTTCCCTTTGGCGTTGGCGGCAGGATTGTGTGTGGCTGGTCCTGTTGATGGGGTGTTTCGTCTCACTTCAATCTCATAGGACGATAGACAGAAACGGAATGACGACAACGTGCATACATATATACGGAGGACATATTTTGGCATTTGTGTTGGTGTGTATACCTTTGGCGAACGCATATACCCACCCTTCTGGGAGTGGATGCGCCGCTGCTCAGCTTGACGTTGTTACTTTGTTTCTTTGTTTTCTGATTCGTTTCGTTTTGTTTTTGTTTGCTTTTGTGTTTGAGAAACTTGACAGGGAGTTGAGTGTGTACACGTCTTCGGAATCCAAAATGGCAGACGTGTATTCGAAGGCAAGTGCTTTTGATGCATCGCATCGCAGAGAGTGATTGGGTTTTTTTGTTCTATTTTAAGGACATTGAGGAGTTTTCTTGGAATTTTAAGCAACTTTCTGAGAAGACTGTTTCTAATAAAGGAGGGGGGTTAAATTTGGCATTTGTCAGCCTAATAGTTCATCAAGCTTCTACCTTTTAAAGGATGGGATCAATCTGTCATAAAGGCTTGTCCCAAAATTCTAAGGATACCAGTCGTATTCAATGATGCAGATGTTAGCTAAGGCGGGCGTATCTAAATATGACGAGAAATAAGATCCTTCGAGTGATTTGCGGTCCTGTTTGACTGACGGTCTTGAAAGAGGCAGGCAATTTGACAGAAAACTCAACGAGCTGTACAGCGACACACTGAGAAAAGGGCTCACAAATCAGCTGGAAATAGTAGCAGCGAGTGGAAATCAACGCTTTGATCGACCGAAAGGCCATCTGTGTCTTTAAAGAACAAGAGCGCCTTGAAGGAAGGGATCAAGAGTAACTTTTTGAGTCATCAGTTAAGGAATACCCTTTAAACGATAACCAAACGACGCCGATACAGATAGGAATACTAAAAATGCAAAGAAAATTGTAACGTCACGTAGTCTAAGTGGCGCATTTTTGGGTACTAAATCACGCCAACCGCATATTTTTGCTGCGTTGATTGGAAATGTGAAATGCGCAATAGAAATTGAAGTACTTTTGTTGATCGTGAGTCAAAAATGGGGACATATGTAATAGAAGAGCCCTCAACCAACTTGCAGTGCGCAACTGAAGGCATTTACCCAAAGACCGTGTATGTTGCAGAGGCTTTTCGATTGAGGCTAAGGGCCACCTCATTAGCCATCAGTGCTACCTAAGTAAGTAACTACGCAACCTCGCAGCGTCTTCCAAAAGTACGACGAAGACGGTTTTAAAAACTAGCTCAACGTGGCGGACGGACTTTCATTCGAATATCGGAACTGCGTCTTTTTAGGACGTCTAAGCTAGGAGATGACTGCAATGTTTCTGGTGCCCTAAAGTGAGAGAGTCGACTTAGAAAGTTGTGGAGCTCTTTATGGGTTACCGCATCAACTCATCGAAAAAGGTTTCAAGCCTCAAATCAAAGGCAGATAGACACAGTTCAGTGTGAGGTTATCAAGGATACATTTGTCATACAACTGCTACTTAACTGTTGAGTCCAGAGATTTATTTTTGAAAGCTACAGTAGGTTCATGATACTCAATTTTTAAAAGGAGCAGAGACTTACTAAGCCTCAAATATGGGTTCACATGTCAGTTGCTATGAAAAGATAGGTTTTTGGCCAAAAGTTTCTGTCCCAGGTCAAAACGAATGAGCTGCGTAGTCGATTATTATTCAACTAAGCTGGTTGTCAGCATTTTCTGTACTCGACTAAATTGTCCAGCCACCTCAAGCCAGACAAACCAAGTCCCATCATAATTTGATCGCCATCAGTCGAAAGAGATTGACACTAACGACTACAGTTCGATGAGCTCTATTTTTGTTCACGAAAAAAAAACAGGACCACTAAATCTGTTGCCACAAAACAAACATGCAACACGAGTCCGCATGCAAGTAAATACTATCGAGTGGAAAAACCTTCCCTCAGGCAGCAATGAATCTCAATGTTCATGTCCGAAATGCTGGTCATGTCCATTGGTACCAACGCTTCTGGCTGTGCTGATGGGTTTCACTTGTTTCTTCTTTTTTTTTTGGTCGTCTTCTCCAGTGCTGGTGCTGGCCGCGTGTATATTTTACGATTGTTAGCTTTGCAACTTGAGCCCACCACGCGCAGGAAGGCTGGACGCAACAACAACAACAACAAAAAAAGGCAGACACACAGAGCGCGATAAATTGTCAAGTTTTATGCTCATGCACTAGATTTCATCCGAGGGGCAATCTATATATAAAACGACGACGACGATGGAGTGGATGTGTGTGTGTGTGTGTCCAGCTGTCGCTCTGTTCATCATAAAAATCAACTTTTCATCCTTCTTCGGGGAGTGACATTGGTGGCGCACAAACCATTCCCGCTCTTGTCGGTTTGGGGCAAGTCTATAAAACCCTCTGGCCACAGGTTTAGTTCATCATTTTGTGTGCCATATAGAGATGTGCATACTCGCCAGTTTGTATAAGGAATCGTCCAGCGCACAGCAGCGCAAACATTCAAATGGAACACGAAAGTCGGCGTTGGCACGATGATGGTGCAGACACTGGGGTTGGAAAGAAAGGTGTCGGGATAGGTCTTGGTCTTTTTGTTCTCTTTGGTTAATCGACTTTTGCTTAGAAGTTTGTCAAGATCATCTATAAGGCGAGAGGACACTCAAAGTTGAAAGACTTTTCGGTCCAATGCTTTGATTTACATACGCTTTACATGTTAGAGCCATTTGGACGACGTATTTCCCATTATCTAAAGAAGATTATGCCGCTTAAGAGCTTTTTACAAAGATAGGTATAGAAAAACCTACAAGTCTTTGATTCGGGACATCTCTGAAGCTTCAAACTGCCTGAATATGTAAAAATATGTAAAAAGCTTCAACAAAAGCCAACGCAAGGTGTCAAAACTCAACTCAATGCTGCAATGGTCTACTGATGATTGTGCAGATTGAGCTGTTAATTCAAAGTCTGACATGAAATTAAAGGTCCCGTCTTTCTAAGAAAATTCCCTTGGCGAACATTTAAAGCCGCCATGCCATCGAAGTTTAACCATATAGCAACATCATATGTGAGCTTCAAGTTCGCGTCAGATGTAGGTACACTAGAGAGAGGGCTGCATAAAGTCCCAGATAGACCTTAGATTCTGGAGAAGGTTGTGGCACGTTTTAAGCGCACCAGCATACCGAGCATATTTTGGAATGTATTTTAGAGAGACTCTGAATGGCTAGTCCTAGAGCGTTTTTTTCAAGCTTGTTTTTGAAAGATTTTTCAAGGCCTTGCAAGACCTTTTGGTAGGCTGTCTTCAGGTAAACTCGTATTTTGAGGTTTCCTACAGTTAAAATTTAAAATCGTCGCTCAATTTGGTGGGGAACTCACAAAGGAATGCCGTTAAATTTATAATGTGCACGACTGCGTCGCACGTAACTTGCTTCTTTATGGTTTCATTGTTATATAGGAATTGTCGTCAATTTAAAATATTTGGGTGTAAGGCTCAGGTAGTCACAAGCAAAGTTCGATACCAATCCACTACCCTATTCAGTTTTTACAAGGACTTAAAAGACACGGGTATGGGTAGTTTTTACAGCCTTTTATGAACCTGCCCTACAAATTGTGATTTCACCAAGAGGTATGAGCCTGGGTACCAAATTTGAAGCAAATCCATCAAACCATGCGGCAGCTACAAGCTATTTTAGGAGCAAGGGAAAAAGTAGAGTCACTTGAACTGAACCCTGTGGTAGTCCGTCCAGTTTATCTGTCTTAATTTGCTGCAGCAGATGTTGGTGGATGGTTACATCAAAGAATTGCTGCGTGGGTTGGGAGATACTTTGAATAAAGTGTATGAATTTTGAGGACAAGATCAAGGTCTTGATTGGATTAGAACTGGAGATGCAGCAGTGTGTCCTTAAAAGCAACTTGTGTAATAAATTTGTTTCAAGAACCTTGCTTGATATGCAGAGAGTAGCTTTGTGTCGCAAACTCGCAAGCTGGAAGCAGGCACTCTTCATGGAGCGGTCCTTTTAATCATCTGATTTGAAATCTTGCACCCAACGAACAGCAAGATTTCAAAGAGTGCCTGGTGCCTGCTTCCAACTGGATCATTTATCGCCCTGGTGAATAATGCACTAGAGACTAGACACATGTGTCATTTAGGCTCCTCCTGTACAAATGAAGGCCTAAAAAGAGTCGAAAAGGAATTTTCTCCACTAATAAAATGCTTGTGTATAATTTCCTGCACCACACACTGTCTGGTAATCTTCAAAACACTCATCATTTTTCCGGCACACTAAGCGCAGCGCCACCACATCCATATGTATGCGCGCTCCGCACGGACATTTGGGCTCTTGATATTTATGACTTCGCCCAGGCACGAAATGATGATCTCAATCGCCACTGACGCTGGTTGGAGTACCTCCATAGGGTGGACTCGACTCACGTATATCTCATAGAAAACGAAAACCGCTCAAAGGCATTACATAAACAAACATGACAGACGGACATGCAAATACAGAAAGAAATTGTTGCCAAAAAAAAAATAAACAAGTCTTCCTGGGGGTCTCTCTCATCGACAGAGCGATTTATCCGCTCAACCTGAAGTTGAAGTCGAACAGTTTTTTTTAAAAATGAATTTTCCGCAAAAATATTAGGACAAAGAAAAATATGCTGCCCCACTTGGAATGGGGGGTTGGGGGTTCCTACTTGATTACTTGGTAATGTCGCTCATGGAATTGGCTTGAAACATTGCACCACCCTGTACTTATACATAGCATCAGCCAACAGCAGCAGCAGTAGCAGTAGGAGACCACCCATTTTCGGTGGCTGAAAGTCTGTTTGGTAATTTCTGTGATGATTTATTTCCGACAGCCCGTATTTCATTCGCCTTGGTGCAGTTTTCAATGCTGGAAGGAAGAAGATGGAACTGCCTCGGCTCGGTATACTGCTATATGGGCTGCCGGTTGCGAGCAACTCTTTGCGAATCACTCGTCGGTCGGTTTTTGTTCCGGTCTTGGTTATATTCTTCTTATTCTATGGCAGCGCCACCAATACCGCACCCAGTGCTGCCATCGTTGACATTATGAAATATCTGGGACGTTTTGCGAGGAAAAAGTTTTCGTTTCGTTTATGGAACGAACAACGACGACGGCGACGGTATGCAGAATGATTTTCGCTTGTAATGCTCGGCATCGGAACGCGACAGACACTTGGCTTGGACAGTTGGACTGACTGAGGAGAAGGCGAAGGGCTCGGCATACTCAGCACTCGTTGGTTGAATGCCGCTTGCTGAGCGACATCACTGTGAAATGATTCGTCCTTTCTGGGCGGGGGGTGGCAGGCAGCAGAGAAATTCATAGTTTTTGCCGCCATTAGTCTTGCAAATGCTTTTGAATAGGTTTTTCATTGAGGCTATAAATTTGCACGCAAGTCAACTTTTCAGAAGGCACACTTGGTATAGGGGGTTGGCTGATGGGCTAATGGTGTCATCCGTGGGGGTACACTATACGTTTCTATAGTGGACCGGAAGAAGTTTCCTCAGCTTTTTGGACCACCCCCTCATCAATCATTTAAAAAGTCATTTACACAACTTGTCCGCCGAATGACCACAACAACTGTCAGCGAATAGCACGCGCGCTTTTGAAAATTCACAGTAAAATGCGACACGGTCGACGTCAACATCGCGTTGCGTCCATCACAGAACAGTCCACGCACAGATGGTCTCGGCCAATTGAAATATTTTCCCATCTCCGCAGTGCGCTGCTGAACTGAATTGGATTGGATGGATGGACCGAAACGAACACGGACGCGCAGTTTGCCATAAATTATTCCGCAATTATCATGTCCCGAGGAGCTCAGTCCTAAATAACTAGCAGAAGTACTGCGTCGAGCGTGTAACCAGATGTTGCCTGGTGTGTGTTTATTTTGCTAACCAGGATTGGGGCGCCCCGCAGTAAAGAGTTGATGGTACCTACATGTGGACTGGTGATGGGTAGAGAGATGTCTATGTAAATTTGATGACCGCTCATGTCCTTTTTGTCATTTTGTGCAGGAGTTTTAGGTTTTTTTTACCTCCCGCTTGATTGGGGGACAGTGAGTGTTGTTAGCATTTGCACGAAGCTGCAGTAGTTTTGAAAAAGGAGCTTTTTATGCCTTTGAGGCGCATCGCTGTGCGGTCTTACGCCAATTTCCTGTCAGTTTGAGGAAGAGATTTAAAGAGAAGAACATCAAAAGGATGACTGAGATGGGCAAGTGCATGACAAGCATTGTTTCAGATTGGCAGCCTGATTTAAAAATCCAAGTGTCGACTTTTTGCTTGCATAAAATATGTGCAAGTCCCCACAGTCCTACCACTCCAAACCGGACCACTTAAGTCGATTTTATAGCGCAGCCTTTTAATTGTCCCCGTGCGCCTGGTGTCTCTCAATGTATACCATAATTTGTTTCAAATTAGAAACCGACTGACCATCACTCCCAGTCCCATAATATGAATCAAGTTTTAAAGTTCAACACTCAATATAAACAAATGCGCACGATAATAAATAACAATTAATCAGCGCGAGTCAATAACCTGATTCGAGTACCAGTGTGACGGTTTTCTTTAAATGGACGGCAATTTTGAAAATTTATTATTACAACCAATGACAATTTGACAGGAAACTCAACCATACTCAACCACACTCAACAATCATGCGAGATACTTTACGAGATCCTGTGGGGGTTGAAGATCGCCAGCGCGAACAAAATAAACTGTCACTTGGCCTTTGTGTATTGAGAATTTGTTTGTTTTCGTCATTTTTTCCCGCACATTTTGGCATCTTGAGTTATTTGGAAATATATTTCATCAAGTTGGGTAAATAATTTTATAATACGGACATGTTGAGAAATTTTTATAATGTTGACATTGAATTTATGGGGAATTTTAAATTGTTTTATGGGGGGGTGGGGTCCTTTTGATAATTTGCTTATTTGACATATGGATTAAAGAACTTGTTGTTCGGTGGTGACGGCCAATTTATTTGCCGAACGAGTTGGCAGCTTTTGTTGGCTCGAACAAGTCGACTTGTCATCGCTATAAATCATGGCAAAAACCGTCAGGAATTTTTGAGAAAATAAAAAACGTGCCAGAACTGTTGGGGAGAGAGACACCGGAGGGGGATTTAAAATAGGCTTTAGGAGGTTTAGGGCTGAGTGAAGTAGCTACTCTGATGCAGTTTTTTTTTACCATGGGACTGGGTTTTTCAAAAAATCTCTACAAAAGACTACATTGAAATCATCGGCGGGCAGTCGCCTTTTCTGACACCGAACTTAGAAGCTTCAACACTGAATCTGGGTTTTAGAGAGGAAATCAAATTTGTAGGCACTCAGCGAGCGATACCTTTGACAGTTGTCATCTATAACCTCGAGGTTTTTAAGAAATTCGTTCAGGTAGGCTTTTTCATCAATTTAGATGAGCAAGTAAGAACAACATTTGCATGGACTTAGGAGACAAGCCTCTATCGAGAAGATCTTTAGACCCTCACCATCCTTGGATTTTTCGGTCGGAAAATTCGACTTATGGGCTATAAACCAACCTCGGCTTGACAGTTCATGGAGGAGAAGACTTCCTGAAGTATATTTCTACTATACGACCTGCGGAGCTGCGGAGTTAGTGAAAAAGATGGTCAAGTAACACGCGCTAAAAAGGTTATGACTACTCTTGTAGTGTAGTGAGTTTTTTGGCCCGATTTTGGATCCTATTCCATAGGTGCAGTGCGGTTTTTGGCGCACCAGACCATATATGAGAATTTTACACAAGTTTGGGGCGAATGAAGGCCTTATATATATTTTCAAGATAGTTTTGCAAACATTGAGAATGCCTTACACCAACAGCTACCTCAATCAAAGGATATCATTGTTGATTTGCTGAGTCCTACATCAAATAATGAGCAGCCTTTTCGAAGTTCGCCAACAAACAGTACCAAGGAATCAAAAAATATTGAGAGGGGTGAGGACAAAATGCACAAAATCCTAATGTCTGAAAAAGGCCTTGTACTTTGTGGACAAATAAATAAATAAATAAATAAGATTAGAAGTGGTTAAATATTTCTTGCAGCGTTTGAGGAAACCTAGACATTTCACAGCGTTCTTGGCGACTTCGTGTATGTGGTCGTTCCAAAGATGGTTTTTATGAACACACATACCGAGAATGGAAAGTCTTTCGGTTTCGGTGATGCAAGTGTCATTCATGGATAATGGCTGAAGGTTCGGGTTTCGCTTTAGAGACAGCAGACAGCATTTTGTTTTGGAGACATTCCACTCTGTTGGTTGAACCCCAATTAAAAATGTTGTCAAGGTCGGTATTTTATGAGCTTATCATACGTTTTCATTCCAGTTCTACGGCCGAAGTGCAGGGACGTGAATCCCGGAATGAATATGAGAAGCTGAGGGTGCTGTCATCAGCGAAAGAGTGAATTGGATTAGGAGTTGCAGACAAGAGATCATTTATAAAAATGAGAAAGAGGGTCGGAGACAAAACGGAGCCCAGCATTTAAATGGTGAATTTCAGACTTGAAACCGTCCAAGACAACTTGAATTGAACGGCCAGAAAGGTAGTTTCTAATCCATTGAATAAGAGACGCATCGATCCCATAGGCACGCATTTTCGACAAAAGAGCTTGATGCCAAACTCTGTCAAATGCCTTTGAAATATCAAGCGCAACAATATTCGTTTCACCGGAGTGATGAAGATTGGTTTCCTTTTCGGTGAGATAAGCCATCAAATCACCAGTGGATCTGTTTCCACGAAAACCGTACTGCCGGTCATTAAGAAGTTTTCGTGATTCAAGGACTCAAGGTATTTCATAAGCTGATGATTTATCCGCCTTTTTATGACCTTAGAAAGAATGGACGTAAGTGCTATGGATCGGTAATTGGTGGGAGAAGAAGATTCGCCTTTTTTAGGGACGGGCTGGACAAATGCTGTTTTCCACCTCCTCGGGAAGAGTCCAAAGGAATGACAGTTGAAAAAGCTTACGCAATGGTTTTGCCAGCGTGGAAGAAAACCTCTACAGAACACTCTGGACCAGCGGATTTATTTATGATGAGATCGTAAAGTACTCTTGCAACTGTTCCAGTGCGAAAATGGATTTGTCCTATAGTAAATTCGACGCTTTCAAGTACAGGTGGAGACAAAGGGCAGTCTGGGAGCATTGAGCTAGCAGCGAAATGTTCTGCAAGCAGATTAGCTTTGTCTAAAGAGCTGACAGCTGGAATGTCATTGTAAATGAGCGTTGGGATTGATGGAGAGGCCGAATTTTTAATGTTTTTAACAAATGAACAGAAGTTCTTAATATTTTTTGCCCCAACTTTAGGTCATAAATGTGAATTTCACATGCTTTATAAGGGAATTGCAGTCATTTCTGGCTCGTTTGAATCTTCAAGTCCTTAGATGAGTATGACCTCTTGTATCATTGGGCACGCTTCTTGTTCTTTCTGGAGAGTCTTTCTGCATCGCTCTGAACTGCAACCACATCGTGTCAGTTTGTTACCGAAGGTCTGTCCGACGCGAGGACTTCTCAGAATCACCGTCAAAAGGCTGTCGTAAGATCAGAAGTACCGAGGCACATCTCTTCCCAGTTGAAGATGCGTTTTGCTACTGGCTTGTGTGGTTGCTCGTCGAGGGAGGAACCTTAAAGTGGCAACACTGAACCTCCAGCCTAATGGATGAGATTTTAGGCAGTATTTTGGGGTAGCCATGGTGAAGTGGTTAACTTGTTTGTCTGCTGTTCGACTGATGCAAGTTTGCAATTCACAAGGGTTTACCATAGAGAAATAGGCAACCGAACGACCCTCAGCACTTATTTTGGACAATCAGTTGAATAAGTGTCATAATGACGGACATGGTTAAGTGGTTAGTGCGTTTGTTGGCAGTCAGGCTGATTAAAGTTTCAATGTCAGCAACCGGAGAAGTGTCTGTCCCTCCTTGGTAGTTATCCAGTCTGAGATTTTTTTCTCCAGAAACGGTGCCCAAAGAGACCTCTGTTAGGTAGAGCAGTTCAAAGTGATCTGTTTTCGATGGAAAATGCGTAAAACCTAGGACGCGCAGTAAAGTTTTAGTGAAAAATTCACATCAAAACCAGGAAATAAGCAGTTCCCGGACGACCAACCACCATAAGGAGGGCGAAATGCATTTCCGGAGAAGCCACTGCCATTTCCATTTACTATATTGATCATTAGATCGCACCCTACACTCTAAAGCAAGACCTGTGAGACCGTTGTTCATCGAAAATTAAGAGACCCATCCCGAAAAGTCTAGCCAAAGCTTACTATTCGATGCCCAGTCTAAAAAATAACCTGCGGAAGCAAGTGAAATGATGTTGACTGCATGTGAAAGAGCAGAATCTTACCTCCAATATAGCAGGATGCTTATTTTTTAAAAACTTCTCAGTTTTATACAGAACTCCCTTCTGATTTCGAAAAAGTTAGAATAAAACCGATTTTCTGTTGCCCAACTAATAATAGGACCGACCTAGAAAATGTCTAAAATTTATAGCTTTTCTAAGACTCAATATGCTAAAGATAAATATAGTCAATTTAAATTTTCAAATTTCGCTCCAGTTTCAAAGTTAGACAAGTTTTTGAAAACGGTCCATTTACGGAATGACAAACTACGCCTTTTCTGCGTTGCAATTTTCACTTAAGGCAAAACGAAAGCGAAAAATCTGTCGAAAATGATGCAACAGAGTAACTTCAATCATGTGACCTATTCCAGCAAGGATTTAACTCGTTCTCAAGCCTTCAACAAGTGTCGGTTTGAAAGGCGAGAACTACCTTTTCTCCGAAACTATCTTCACTCCTTCGATTACATATAGGACTACCACTACCACGACCCCTACCAACATTTCCCGCTTCAGATTTAGCCAACAAATTCCCGATTCGTTCCATTACCATCATCAGTGGCAGACTCTCAATATCCTTGCGCCCTTATTCTTATCCGCAAAACGATAACAATTGCTTTCTCAACGAAAATACACACTCGCACACACACCAACCCAAAGCGAAAACGGTGCGACCAACAATTTACTATTATGGTGACCGGTATAAATTTTACCACCTCCTTCCGGCTAAACGCGGTAGCCATTTTATTTTCCATTCCAACCATCTTTTCAGGTGTCAACCATCTCAAAGAAAACGACGAAAATTCGGCAAAAAAAATAAAACTACTGCCATCTCACTATACAGCGTCGGTTGGCGGCAGCCCCAGCCCCATAACCTTTAACTTATCACGTCCATTACCATTACTCGCTGTCAAATAAAACTCCGCTTCGAAGTTCCAGTGTTATATGTGTGGCAGGAGAGAATCAACTTCCTCCCCCCCTAAAGTTGAAAGAAAAATCCCCCAGACTGTAACGTCGGAATCCTGTATAACTGTAAATAGATTGAAGTAAATCACATCACCGATAAGATCGAGTAATACTAAGAAGTCGCATAAAGAAGATGCTATCTTGAAGGGTGTATAGTACAGCAGGGCGACTGCCTGCCATCAGGGTAGCTAGCTCTCGGTGAATTGAAGCGACAGCTCTCTGCCATAATTCTAGCTGCCACCCAAGGCGTTGTCGTTGTCGCCATTTTCATTTTGTTGTACCCGTTCGGGCATATACCGCTCCAATTCTCCTTTGGTCCTTTTCGGGTGAGTTTACAGATTAGTTTTCGTTATGAGCTCATCAATTTCAGATGGCTTTCACCCCTAAACTGCCCTTAATTACCTTCGGGGGGACGACGCGACGGTTTGCAAAAGCCCAAAAATGTTGCAACACATTCCGTTTGCGCTGATGATTGTGTTTTTCACCCGACCGACCCTTGTTTGATTGAGGGGGTGCAGAAGTCCACTGCACGACGAGTGCATTCGGTGCGGACGAGCAGACAAACCAACAGCAAAAAAAAGGAGCAACCTGTCCAAAAGATGGACTGGACAACGCAGCGAAAGGATGCGACCGGCCAAACAGGATGCGCACGACCCCGACCGACGTGTGCTTATCCGTGTTTGCGAAGTGGTCAAAGTGGAAAATTGCTTTAATTAAATTGAATCGAGAGCGACTCTCTGTTGTGGGGATTTTTTTTTCCCATGGGAGCAGCATCAACGCAAAAAAAAAAATGCATTCCCCGAGCAAAGTGAAATGGGGAAAAAAAATAGGCTCGAAAGCTCGACGATGGATATCAGGTCGAGTGAAAGGTGCGGTCAATCACGCTGCGGACAAGCCTGCAACCAGATTGTTGTGTGTATGCGACGCGTTGTAATTGAAATGTTCAAAGGAATGAATTCAATCAGGTGGCCGATTGGGTAGGATGGTATGGGGTATGGGGGTGAGTGATGCTTTGGTCTGAGCTGGGCTCTGCTGGTTGTTTTTTGTGAGTATAGTTTCGGGAGGGATGGCTCTAGGGATAGATGCATGAGTAAAGGAGATGGTCTAGAAAAATAGACGCTGGCAGTGGTCCGAAATGAGCGATTCTCAAAGCATCCCTTTTGACAGTGACAACTGGTGGTTGTTCCCATGGAAGTGAAGTTCAAATTGGGATTTCCTCGCGAGCTCTTTTCGACGAAAAATCCTTGATGATTTCGCTGAATTTCAGTTCTCGCAGTGAATCACTTTCAATGCTGAGTAGGAATAGCTTTGATAGGCGGTTTTGTTTCGTTGTAGTTTGAGCCTTTTTCTATAGTTATCATTTTTGAAAATGAGCGCTCTCCACTGCACCAGTTCTGGTGCGTGATTGTACACATTGGTCAGTATGACATATTTCTTTAGCTGCTTCTTTGTATTTATCAACATCTCTTTTGGATTCAACGAATGATTTCAATGATTTAAGAATCATTTTAGGGTCCTGCAACATCTTGTTTGTAGCATCGAATCGCTCCAAGATGTCGTTCAGCAAAAGAAAGCAAATAGAGCGGTTTTGAGACAACTTATCCTTTTTAAAAGGTTCGATCCTTCATTCCTCACGATATATTTCTGCTCCTTATCAGAAGATATGCTGGTTTGAGCTCATTTTTACTTTAGAATAATGGTTGACAATGGCTTTCGGAGCTTCAGCTCGACAAGACTAACGATTTTCCGCTCTTTTCTGCGATAATTTTTTAGTAAGAATCTGGTATCGTTCTGTATTTGCTGTGAAATTCTGAACGAAATCAAAGAACTAAACAGCCGATGGAGAAGAGTTAGCATTTATGGTAAAAACGCCGATAAATGATTTTTCTCTAAAATAAGAGCCTGCATTCGTAGTTGGAGAAAAGCAAAGCCAGAATCGATTGATGGTCTCTTGATATTTGTTGTGGTGTGTAAACATATTCTTTGAATATTTCCGAACAAAGTTGGAACTGAGGAACTGAATTCTGCAGAGTTACTTCAATGTTGAATGTTCTGTGGAACCTTTTTCAGCCGAATATTCGATAATTTCATTTGTTGTGTGGTCAGGTCAAAGACCCATTTAATTTTTAAGTGGGGGCCCCTGTTTTGCGGAGGCTCGGAGCTGTATGCCAGCCTGCCCTCCCCTAAATCCGGCACTGCGATCAATTTGTAGACCTCTTCTGCCCCGTCAAAGAACTTAAGCAAGATGTCATTGATGAACTTGAGCATTCTTCGGACTTCTCCGGGACAACAAATTTATAATAAGTTGAAGGGTAATTACCGTTTCCTATTTCCATCAACGCAACGCAAAATTCCAATCATGTGCTATCCAAGGAATATCCATAAGTATAAAAACTAGCAGTGGGCAGATATCGGTTGCATCTTGCTCTCCTAGCTATAGACTAAAGATTAATGATTTTAAAAGTCTTTTCCGCACATTTCACAAGAGATTAATCGCGGGAGGGGATTTTAATGAAAAGAATAAATATTGGGGATCTACCTAGATTACCAAATACTTGAGGCACAGAACTTTATAAATGTATTAAGGAAGATGTCGCAAAATATCACTCTGCAGAGTATTGGTCGTTAGATAGGAATAAAACCCCAGATCTTGTCGACTTCTTTATATCCAAAAATATTTCCTAAAATAAAATAAATAAGGAAGAAGGCCCAGATCTTCAATCAGATCACTCCTCAGTACTTCTTACACTTGGCGATAAAATAATAATAAAAGAACAAAGTCCAAAACTAGTTAATGGACTGACTGACTGGAATTACTTTTGACAGAAGTTAGAAAAAAGTATCCAACTATCTTCAGCTATTCAAACAGAAGACCAACTAGAAGAAGCAGTGCAAATATTAACACTTAGCATACAAACATCTGCATGGGCTGCAACTCCTAAAAGAACAAAGAAATCATTACAGAAATAGGAAAGCTAGAAAGCGTTGGCAACAGACAAGGGCGCCAAGCGACAAAACCACACTTAACAACTTAAACAATAAGCTCAGGAAATGTGTAAGAGAATTCAATTATGAGTCTATAAAAACTTACATTAGCAATCTTACGAATGATGCTAGTACCGACTACTCACTCTAGAAGGCAGCAAAGAAAATGAACAGACCAATAGCTCACATTCCTCCAGTAAAAACCAAAGACGGTAACAGGGCAAAAAACAACCAAGAGAAAGCAAACACTTTTGCAGAGTATTTTGAGGACGTCTTCAAACCCTATGAAGACAAAAGCTACCAAGGAATCGAAGAAAGGTGCGATGAAGACCGACCTATCCAGCCAATAATAGCTAAACAACTTGCCAAGGAAATTAAGGAAAACATAAATATAAAAACGGCCCCAGGGTTTGACTTAATCACTGGGGAAATCTTAAAAAAATTCCCACGAAAAGGTTTAAAAAAATAAGCGCAGATTATAAATGCTGCATTAAAGTTAAGGTATGTGCCAAGCATGTGGAAGGTCGCGGAGGTTATAATGATACCAAAACCATCTTATCTTATCGCCCAATACCTATATAGTGCCCATGTTGTCTAAGGTGTTTGAAAAAACGCTGGTAAAACGTCTGCAAAAAATAATTGATGAAAAATCGCTGGAGTCAGCGCACCAGTTTGGTTTTAGAAATAAACACTCAACAATTGACCAGATCGAAAAAGCATTTGAAGAGAAAAAAGTATGCTCTACAATATTTCTTGATATAGCACAAGCTTTCGATAAAGTCTGGCACAAAGGACTGATCCACAAACTGCAAAAGCAACTGCCGAAGCAGTTTTCGACAATTTTGGAGTCATATATTATATCTGATAGATTCTTCAGAATAAAACAAGAGACAGATTACTCAACCTTAAGAGAAATTAAAGCTGCTGGTGTACCACAAGGCAGTGTTCTATGTCCAGTGCTATACCTCTTATTCACTAGCGATCTGCCTGTAAGTGTAGAAACCACTGTAGCAACATTTGCAGATGACACTGCTGTACTTGCTGTGGGAGCAACTGTCGAAAAAGCGACAAAAAAGCTTCAAACGGCGATAAACAGAATGGACTAAAAAATGGCAGATTAAATTAAATGACCTAAAGTCAGTTCATATTAACTTTACGTATAGAAACGTATCACACATTTCAGTTATAAATAACAATGTAGTGGAATACTCAAATACAGCAAAATATCTAGGCATATAGAGTTTTTAGATAGGTTAAAGTCCCTCACTATTGCAAAAGCATCCCTAGCGTTTTAGCTCTGCAATGTCTTTCGGTGATTTTCTCTTCCAGCGAAACCCTACCAAAAAAAAAAAAAATTACATCAACGTAATCTGAAAACTGAGCAGATACACCCTCATGTTTTTTGTCCGTTTGAGAATTTCTATTGATAGCCACAAAACAGATCTTTTCAGACAGGCTTTAGTTTCATCAGCTCGGGCGCCTCGAAATCCTTTAAGTAACCCATCAGGGGTTGAATTACCGCATCCGTGTTCGAGTACCTACTACGTGACTAAATTTCCTGAAGTGGCGATAGCTAATGCGATGCTGTGAGTGCTGCTTATTTTTACCAAGATCAAGTTATTGAGGCAGGTTTTCCCGGTTCCACTTGCCAAGACACCTTCTTCGATTACATATAAGCATTTATGTATTGTACACTTTGACGAAAAGATGTTCAATGCCATTTTCGAACTGTCGTTCAATCTGCAGGTTAAAATTTTGAGATAAAAAATGTTGCATAAGGTCTCTCGCGCAATTTATACCTACATTAGGTACATATCCACCCATACGTCATGAGAATGAAACGGAATTGAACTGAAACTGACACGATAAGCAGTGTTAAGCACATTCTCACTCAGCCTTCACCATTTCAGCCAACACCAAACCCACAGCGGCCACAGGCGACAGGCCTATTTGCTGTATGTATGTAATTTCGCATTGGCTGCTATGGATGTGGCGTGGCCCGCGATTATTTTTCATTTCAGTCATACTCGTAAGTCGCATGCTACCGCATACAACCCTAAGTCCCAAACCGATACGGAATGGAATATGGAACGTCAAGTCGTTACAATTTAACCATTACTGACTGTTGAAATTTGAGAAACCGAATGAACTGGAGCTGGGGCAACCGAGGAATCAATCTTAGTTTCTTGTTGACTAAATAGCATCTGTCTTTAAGTTCTCCTAGCACAGCCTCTGGAAGGAGCAGAAAGATAAATGATGGCTTAAAATACCCGGGGAAGTATTGGCTAAAGAGCAGTTTAAGACTTTATAGATTGACCAAGTTTTATTGAATGAAATAGCAGGTTTAGTTAAGTAATGTAAAAATAAAAGACGTTTGCAACCTCTTTTTTAACCTTTATAAGACGAATTTTGAAAAAAATCCGAGATAGGTATTCAATGATTTTCTATTTGCAATAAACATACAAAATTTCAAGTTTATACGACTAACGGTTGGTGAGTAACAGAAAGACCTCTCTTCTTAGTGGGCGTCTACAGAGCTATTGGAACATAGTTTGGCCTCTACGATGTCTGTCAGCTCAATCACGCTCCTTTATGTACAGATATTTTTTTATTTCTCTAGGAGTCGGGTTGCCTGAAGGGGAAGGTGCAATAAGCGACGAGGTATGTTCCATCCTCTGTTATAGATGCCCCAATTCGACTTCTGATTTCGTCGGAAATAACCCAACTTCTATCAGTTTCGTTGCTGCTGTTGTGGTGTCGTTCTAGCCTTTGAAGCATCAGTTGAGCAATTTTGTCAGCCAGACACAGTCGACCCGAATGGCATTCCCGCCCTATAAGCACTCCCCCATCCCTATCGCTTATCCAATCCTCGAGGGCGCCTCTTCAGATTCAACAGAGACAAAGTTTGATGAGTTTGTTTTGCCAGCCGATGTCCCGATAACAACATTTGACTGCTCAACATCACTATCGACCATCCCGTGATGATTGACACGCGTACACAATTCCCGTCTCTATTCAAAGTACGTTCAAAGTCAGATGCAACATTGTTTAAAATGCGCCTGTCCACACCCAAATAGCCAATAAATTACGACCAACAATAACCACCAGTGACTGCCATTGTCACTCGGCACGATTATTGATACATCTATACAAAGTTGCTGCATCATCATCAGCATCATCATCATAGCCTATCATTATCACCGTGCCGCCAACTCCAACAGCAAACCTGAAGCAATTTAGGCAACCCACCATCAGCATCCTAAGAGAGCGAGAGCGAGAGCGCGCACCTTCACCTTTTGTTTGGATGTAAATAATGTGTCATGCTGCAGTGCGACGAATAAATTCGATGAATTACGGCTTTCGGATCACACAAAGGCGCGCTCCCGAGACCAAGTCTGAGCTCAATCTCAAGTGGCACACACAGACTCTCCTGCTCGATGTCGGGGGAGAGTATAACTCCCAAATAAATAAACATTCGAGCTGGGAGCACATTTAATTTACAACCGTCGTCGTCGTCGTCGTAGTCGTCATTTCAAAGTTGTCCCGCTTTATCGCAGTGCCCCAGAATAAATTACCCGCCAATAAAGTTGTTATTTTATAATGACTTTGTATGGCAGCAGTCCGGAGGAAACTTTTGTCCTTGTTCCTTTTTTGGTTCTTCAAGTTGAGAACTTGCAGCGCGAAGAAAATAATATATCCGTCAAAGTTATGAGGCATATGGTATATGGACGAGGCTGGCCGACAGGCTCAACCCTTGTTGCCGTTGATTTGCGGGCTTTATCAGTGGACGCCGGATGTGGTAAATCGTTTATTTGCATTGGGCCACTTGTTGTCTCTGTGGCAGGAGGTGAAGCGGTTACCAAGAACAAATTCGGCTTTTTTAAGGGACCCCATTTGCATCATCAACATTTTGTCGAGAGAGGTACTGGCGATGGCCCAACAGTTCAATAGATGGATGGACCTTTGATACTCTGTCTGGATTCTCACCAATTGCCTTAAGTCCGGCTTCAACTTGGTATGATATCTCAAATGGCTTTGTAAGGACAAAAATCAGCGCAGTTGTAACCTCAACTGTGGCCTCTGATGATTGATAACCTACTACGTAAGCTCAGTTTCTTAGGCTTCACAGTGATGATCAGACCCATTGCAAAGCTAAGTAAGGTACCTCGCCTCGCATGCCTGCCAAGCTTTAACATTTATATATAAAAAAATTGACTATATGCAGCTCAGCAAGTCTGCCACAAGGGGAAGAGATAAGCGCTAGTGAACACTCAGAACTGTAATGACTCGGAAATGATCTGCGCGGCAACTGACTAACTCCGAAATACATTATGCTTCAACAAGAAATTCTCCACCAAAAGAGAAACAATAACCCACGAAACTGCCAAAACGTCTTAAAATGGGGTCTGACATACACGGACCAACTCGTAATACATATGGGAAAAAAGTCAAAGTGTATTTCAGGCAGAGCTCCATGACATTAAGGAATGTGCGAACCTTATCAACACATCATGAATTAAAGGCACAAACATCCACATATATAGATTGACAGTCATAAACACCCTTAGCTCAGGGTCTCAAAATTAGTCTGGCATTGCTTCAACACCCTCCAGATTCTCAGGCCCAGTAACAAAACCGAAAGGGCTTAGAAACCTTTCACAAAATCAGCTTTCAATTCGGCCATCAAAAACTATGGGAACAGAATATGTGCATCACATATTTAGGCTTCCGACATGCGAAAAGGACAATCCTGCCAAAAAAAAACTCTTAATTTACGAAGGCAGGATATCAAAAACCAGAAGTTTAACAAAAATATGAAAACAAATGTCAAATAGACGAACAGTTCATCCTTCTAATCAGTAAACAGAGAGCACAACTGTTGTCACGCAGAAAGTACAGAGGATCCTTCAGGAGTTTTTTGTTTTTGCATTTATTTTTGCTGAAAAATTTGACAGCTTGTCGCAGAACTTGCGGCGCAATCTTTAACACATGACAACGGTTATGTGATGGATTTTTTGAAACTGTTCCTTCCGTTGAATGCGTTATCGTATCCGTCGACGCAACAGACACGACGAATTCTATAGGTTGAACCCTTTAAGCTTTTGAGCTACAAGGAAAACCGTGGTTACGACCGAAGTTGTATGACTAAAAGTTGGCTTGCTCTCGGGATTATCGCTGTTAAGTTTTCACGTCGTACATCCTGCATATAGGACACTGCCGACCTTTTTTCACGTTGAAGATTTCCCAGAAAGCTATACCAGTACCCCTTTTATATGGTTACCCCATCGCCATTGCCATTCATCGTTGACAGATGACAGCTTCTGCGATGTCCCTTCTCCTGTAAATAGATGACTCTGATACTTTACCAAAACTGCTTTTACCGCATCGTCGGTGTCTCCTGTCTCTTTCAAGAGCCCGTTGCGCAGTGTTTAGAGTAGACTATTGACGTGGGGTCTCCGGTTGAACCCCCTAAATTGCACATCAACATTTTCCCACTACAACTTGCCTAAGAAAGCTTTTATACTTATAGCTCTACGGATTTGTCACACAATTTGATCGTCCCACAAGTCGCAAGTTAGAATTTCTTCGGGAAGACATCGGAAACGTCGAGTCATACCCCATTTTTAACAAAAGGACCCAATTTATGGTCTTGGTAAGTCTCCAAATCGCAGACAGTGACCGCATCCAACCATAACCTCGGCGCAAAAAAGAGTTTACCCACATCTTAACAAGATCGAAGAGGTTCCACACATTTCTTTTCGAAGGACTTGCTTCCTCCACCGAGTCAAATTGAATATCCTCCAACCAACCTTGGGTCCACTCTTAATCTGTCATTTCCAATCCAATCATTTCTGGTTACTCTGTGCGCGCCACCTGAACTCGCACCCCCTCCTCTCCTGCAGAGGAGCTCCTTCTCAAATGGTAATTGACTGTCACTGGGCAAACACATACACAATGGGCGTCTCATATTCAATATGATGTCCTGTTCTGTGCAAGATATGAAAATTAAGAAACACATTTCCATTCTCATTTGCTATATACCTACACAAGCCACTGGAATGCGCATCCGTCTCGGCTGCTGCATTATAGGACACTGCACAAAAAATATACAACACATCTTCCCTCTGTTCGTTGTCATACAGATCTACTCCCGTCCAGACTGAGAATCCTTTTTGTGAGCAATTTATGCACATGACTCTTTTCATATCTTCTCTCGTTTGTTATTAGGGGCTCGTTGCCAGTCCTTGGCACACAACATTATCCAAAGCAACAACACACACTCATCAGGTGGACGACTGCGAGTTGACCATTAAAATGAAGATTCAAAACGTTCGTGCGGGATTTTTCTCAATCTATATACAGCTACTGCTGCAGTATCTGGATACAAGTTCTTTCATTTCTTCATTCAATTTCACTTTGGCTTCAGATGCACTCGTAGTTAGTCCATAACTGTGGAGCGAACTCCCGGCTCCGTTCTGCATTGATGCAACAGACAGTTCAAAGAGTCCTTGTGATATCGCCGAAGGGGAGATAATTTCATTTTTGAACTTTATTGTTGCCGTTATATGATCCGGTTTGGGGATGTGTCCTTCCTAAGGTTGTTGGTTGCACTCATCTGTTCATCTGATGGCCGTTCCCTCCCCCCCCCACCCAACGACCGAGTGCGGTCATCTCTGGGAAATGTGAATTTTCTTCATAATGCCATTTTAAGGATTTGTCAGGTAACCAATATATTTTCTAACCTTAATCCGGTGGACGGTCGTCGTCTTCGTCTCGACCTCCCATGATGTCCACAGGTCCACACATCAGGCCCGAGGGGTGGGTAGATAAGAAATTTCATATTTTATCAAAAACCAGAAGTTTAACAAAAATATGAAAACAAATGTCAAATAGACGAACAGTTCATCCTTCTAATCAGTAAACAGAGAGCACAACTGTTGTCACGCAGAAAGTACAGAGGATCCTTCAGGAGTTTTTTGTTTTTGCATTTATTTTTGCTGAAAAATTTGACAGCTTGTCGCAGAACTTGCGGCGCAATCTTTAACACATGACAACGGTTATGTGATGGATTTTTTGAAACTGTTCCTTCCGTTGAATGCGTTATCGTATCCGTCGACGCAACAGACACGACGAATTCTATAGGTTGAACCCTTTAAGCTTTTGAGCTACAAGGAAAACCGTGGTTACGACCGAAGTTGTATGACTAAAAGTTGGCTTGCT
This sequence comes from Cheilosia pagana, assembly GCA_936431705.1. NCBI lineage: Eukaryota > Metazoa > Arthropoda > Insecta > Diptera > Syrphidae > Cheilosia > Cheilosia pagana. The sequence goes on from OW386169.1 coordinate 7,698,793, forward strand.
CTCGGGATTATCGCTGTTAAGTTTTCACGTCGTACATCCTGCATATAGGACACTGCCGACCTTTTTTCACGTTGAAGATTTCCCAGAAAGCTATACCAGTACCCCTTTTATATGGTTACCCCATCGCCATTGCCATTCATCGTTGACAGATGACAGCTTCTGCGATGTCCCTTCTCCTGTAAATAGATGACTCTGATACTTTACCAAAACTGCTTTTACCGCATCGTCGGTGTCTCCTGTCTCTTTCAAGAGCCCGTTGCGCAGTGTTTAGAGTAGACTATTGACGTGGGGTCTCCGGTTGAACCCCCTAAATTGCACATCAACATTTTCCCACTACAACTTGCCTAAGAAAGCTTTTATACTTATAGCTCTACGGATTTGTCACACAATTTGATCGTCCCACAAGTCGCAAGTTAGAATTTCTTCGGGAAGACATCGGAAACGTCGAGTCATACCCCATTTTTAACAAAAGGACCCAATTTATGGTCTTGGTAAGTCTCCAAATCGCAGACAGTGACCGCATCCAACCATAACCTCGGCGCAAAAAAGAGTTTACCCACATCTTAACAAGATCGAAGAGGTTCCACACATTTCTTTTCGAAGGACTTGCTTCCTCCACCGAGTCAAATTGAATATCCTCCAACCAACCTTGGGTCCACTCTTAATCTGTCATTTCCAATCCAATCATTTCTGGTTACTCTGTGCGCGCCACCTGAACTCGCACCCCCTCCTCTCCTGCAGAGGAGCTCCTTCTCAAATGGTAATTGACTGTCACTGGGCAAACACATACACAATGGGCGTCTCATATTCAATATGATGTCCTGTTCTGTGCAAGATATGAAAATTAAGAAACACATTTCCATTCTCATTTGCTATATACCTACACAAGCCACTGGAATGCGCATCCGTCTCGGCTGCTGCATTATAGGACACTGCACAAAAAATATACAACACATCTTCCCTCTGTTCGTTGTCATACAGATCTACTCCCGTCCAGACTGAGAATCCTTTTTGTGAGCAATTTATGCACATGACTCTTTTCATATCTTCTCTCGTTTGTTATTAGGGGCTCGTTGCCAGTCCTTGGCACACAACATTATCCAAAGCAACAACACACACTCATCAGGTGGACGACTGCGAGTTGACCATTAAAATGAAGATTCAAAACGTTCGTGCGGGATTTTTCTCAATCTATATACAGCTACTGCTGCAGTATCTGGATACAAGTTCTTTCATTTCTTCATTCAATTTCACTTTGGCTTCAGATGCACTCGTAGTTAGTCCATAACTGTGGAGCGAACTCCCGGCTCCGTTCTGCATTGATGCAACAGACAGTTCAAAGAGTCCTTGTGATATCGCCGAAGGGGAGATAATTTCATTTTTGAACTTTATTGTTGCCGTTATATGATCCGGTTTGGGGATGTGTCCTTCCTAAGGTTGTTGGTTGCACTCATCTGTTCATCTGATGGCCGTTCCCTCCCCCCCCCTCCCAACGACCGAGTGCGGTCATCTCTGGGAAATGTGAATTTTCTTCATAATGCCATTTTAAGGATTTGTCAGGTAACCAATATATTTTCTAACCTTAATCCGGTGGACGGTCGTCGTCTTCGTCTCGACCTCCCATGATGTCCACAGGTCCACACATCAGGCCCGAGGGGTGGGTAGATAAGAAATTTCATATTTTCTGCTAAAGTGGACACCGATATGTTTTGCAATTTGCTTATACCCAGTTATATGAGAGAGGGGGGGACACACATCTCATTTTCTGATTTGTACTTTTGTGTACAGCAGGTCATTCATTCATTCAAATCGTTCCACTATGGTCGGTCGGGTCGATGTGGGGCGGACGGACGATAGCACAAAACTTGATTTGATATTTTCTTCCTTCGATTGTCCGATGATTTTAATTTTAGATAGCAGTTTTTTTATTTGCACTACAGACGGGCACAGTTAATGCATGCCTTCAAGACGCTGAGGCGAAATTGGGACAAGCAAATTACCTACTGCAGGTATTGGGGGGGTGTAACATTGTGTAGACGTCAACGAGACATTTTGAAAGAACCAGCATTGACGGATGGCGAAATATTTGTAGCGTTGTCTACAAGATAGAGGAAGCTACATTTCACTGGGCGATGGGTTACAGTAATGTGCTGTCCTTTCCCTTCTCAGTTTCCCCTCTCATTCCAGCAGAAAAAAATAAATCGAAGAAGTTGACGCTTTGTAGTCGGCGAAATGTGGAACCACTTCAAAGTGTAGGCGACAAAAAAATCCTTGGAATACGCGGAAAATTACTAGTCGGCAAAACGTTCAACTACATAAAAGTGAATACGGAAAACGAAAAAATCGTGGGACTGCTACAAAGTGTGTAGCAGGACATCGGACCACTTTGAAGCGTAGCAGACAAAAAAAAAAAAAAAATCAACATTATACCACGTCAAAGAGAAGTAGTTGAAGAAACGTGAAACTACATAAGAGTGTAGAAGTCGGATCACAATGGTCCTACCGCCATTCTAAGCTTCAATGTACGACCACATTGAAGCTTAGTAGTCCGTCAAACGTCGAACGACATCGGAGTGTAGTAGACGGACGGGGGACTGCTACAAAGTGTGTAGCCGGACATCGGACCACTTTGAAGCGTAGCAGACAAAAAAAAGACATACCACTTCAAAAAAAAGTAGTGGACGAAACGGTGAGCTACATAAGAGTGTAGTAGTCAGACCACAACAGTCCTACTGCTCTAAAGCGTGTAGCCGCAAAACAGTCGGCCAATGTTGAAGCTTACTAGTAAGTGAAATGTGAAATTAAGCCGAACCACATTGAAGCTTAGTAGTCAACAAAACGTGAAGCTACAACGGAGTGTTTTAGACAAAAACGGATTCGACCACATTATGAAGCTTAGTAGTCGGTCAAACATCGAATGACATCTGAGTGTAGTAGACGAAAAAATAATGGGACTACTAGAAACTGTATAGCCGGACGTTGGACCACATTGAAGCGTAGCAGACAAAAAAGTCATACCACGTCAGAGAGAAGTAGTGGATGAAACGTGGATTTACATATGGATGTAGTAGTGGGACCACAACAGTCTTACTGCTTTAAAGCGTGTAGCCGCAAAAAATTCGGCCAATGTTGTAGCTTAGTAGTAGGTGAAATGTGGATTTACGTCCGACCACATTGAAGCTTAGTAGTCGGTTAAACGTGGAACCAAGCGTCGGAGAGTTACAGACGTCGCACCAAATTGAAGCTTTGCAGTCGATGAAACGTTGAACTACAATGGAGTGTTTTAAACAAAAAAAACGTTGGCCCACATTGAAGCTTAGTAGTTGGCGAAACGTGGAACTACAACGGAGTGTTTTAGACGTTTTAGACAAAAAGGCGTCCGACTACATTGAAGCTTAGTAGTCGACAAAAGGTTGAACTACAACGGAGGCTTTTTGAATCTAAGTAGTCGGAGAAATATGAAACGTGGAACTACGTCGTTGTGTAGTAGCAACAAAAATGTCGGACTAGTGTCGAACTACAAAAACGGACTCCACTGACCCACTTCGACAAAGTGACAATGCAACTTCCGTTCCAATCACATAAGAACAGCCTAGAACAACCCTTGGCCTCTTTAAGAACTTCCTTCAACTAACTTAAGCAAAAAAAAAGGTGAAAGCAACCTCTCAAAACCATTCATCAACCCACACCCAACAAGGACACCCACTTATGTGCCATCGCACAGAGAAAAGCTTTTAATTTCACATCTCTTCACATCCACATGACTAAGTACACGACAAGCCGAACAAAATCAAGAAAAACGACAAGCGCCAAAGTCAATTCCGGGTAACAAAAGCCACCTGGCCCGATTCCCAGGATCTCATCTCATCGCATCAACACAATTCACCACTTTCACCATTGAAAGGCATAGCACCACACACTCCACGATGGCATGATATCTATCCATAACGACACACAACGAGCTTAAGATGAATTCAATGTCACAAACAGAAACGCAAAAGAAAAAGCCACACACCACTCAAGCAGAAGTTCCCTTCAGTTCAATGCGCGCATCCTTCGATGAATCGTAAATCAATCATCCAGACCAAACCGGACAATGAGAGCGAGAGTGTCCCAAACATTCGTTTTGATTAGAAAATGTGAAAATGATTCAACACAATTTCGTTCAAATAAATCCATGAGTCGACACTTGATGGTGTATCCGTCCGTCCGTCGAATGGATGCACTCTGCTGCCCAAAGTGCAGTCTGAATTTTGATCGATTTATGGGGCAGGCAAGGATCCTGCGTGTTAACTGCGAGCGGTACTCGTCCGCGTGAAAATTGTCGCCACACACGAAACTCTCGAACATCGAAAATGATTACGCCTCGAGCGAGCCGGAGATTCGCATTGACACTCAGCACGCAGGACATTCGACACAAACGAAGTAATGTCCCTGATGCATGGTGGCGCGGCTGAAATGGTGGGCGCATGCAGAAATAATTTTGATTTATCGGGTCAAATGTGTCGGCGATAAGGGGATGGATATGCATTTTCCCACTCATATCGAAAGGATATCGCGGCGCGCAGGACATGCAATGCATTACGCGTTAACGATGATTATTTCGTGATATCTCTCAATGGGAACGACAACGACGATGACTGTGTGATGACGATGTAGACGACTGCGACGACGGTGAGGACGATGGTAGGGGGTGGCTCCAAGGACTCAAATGATGGCCCATCGACTGTGCTTCATTATTACGATTATTATAGGCGGCAGTATATTTTTTTTTGTGCCATTGCCGTTGCCGTTTTGTCCATGTCCAGTCCATGCTCTCCATCTCTGTCAGCGGATGGATCGAAAATGGTCAGAATTCGGTGTCCTGTTGGATTGGATAAATCGCTGTCCTTGCAACGCATATCTATACGTACAGCTACGATTCTCGATTGAGATTCAATTGCATGTGGGGAATGGAGAATGACTGCGTGTCAGGCGCTGAATTTATGTTATGAAGCGTCCACTTCACATGTACACGCATACAGAGACAAAAGAGACGAATTATAATTGCAGGAGCCGGCAGAATCACAGAATCACTGGAGTCATTAAAAATTATGCCCCCGATGCAATTGTCAGTCGATATTAAATGCGATCATAAATTTCTGATGAGAATGTCGCTTTATAATAAAATAACAGACAGAATGGTGGCGCGTATGCGATGGCTGTCGCTTGTGATGTGTGTGGCGGGAGTGGGCGGTCGCCGGAGTTCGCGATGGATGATATCCGCATATGGCACCAGAATGACTGGCCAACACTGGATGCGTTATGTCATGGCTTATGATGCGTGTGTGAGTGTCAATGAATTATGCGACTGCAATCGAATGATCGACAGTTTGAGGGGCAATCGTCCTCAGGGGGTGGGCTTTTTTTTGTCAACTGTACTCTCATAGTTATTGGAAAAAACTTAGGTCCCAACTGAGGGGTTTTGAATAACTGCAAAACCTTGCTAGTAGGATGGGGGTGGACAAATTTAGTTATACCACCGAAGTCGGGCATCTCTTGACGTCGAAAAGGACAAGGTTACGCCCTTCCAAAGGGTAACAAGCTACCATCAGTGGTCATTTAAAACCAGCCTATGCGAAGGGTCCCATGTTCGATCCCCGGAAAAACACAAATTAAATCTTAAGGGCATTTTTTTCCACAGCGTTACCTCTCGCGAACGTCTGACAAATATCCAAGAGTATGACCGGCATGAAGGAGCTTCTCAACCAGCAGTTCGGATTCGACAGAAAATTGTAGGTCCCTCCCATTTGTCCCATAGAAACGCAAACAAAACGAATGGTTGTGAGAAGCTATGCCTATAGGTTTCCTTACGGACCTCTTGTCTCTGGTTTCTGACGCAATCTGTCAAGACTTTTGTACGACTCTTGGGGAGCACCCAAGACGAAAGAGTATAGCTCTGCCTTGGTGTTGTTGGTTGGTAGATCGCAAAAATTTCCTCAGTGGAGCAGTGGAGGTAGTTGGTGGGCCTTACTTCATCCCTAGAGACGTTGAATTTAAAAGAGAGACACTTTTTTGTGGACAAGCTGCTCGAATTGTATTTAGACAGTTCCAGTCGAGCAGCCTGAAATCTGCAGTTAAATTTGTATGATCTAAGAGCTTTTGGGGCTGCTTGACTGTCTGGTTGGTTGGTTTAAGTGGAAGAAAAAATTCCGTACAAGGGAAGATGCACAAATAACGCCTGAGCGTCGTTATGACACCACAAACAAGCAGAACCACAAGATGGAAGGATGTTGCAAATGACTGTCTGACTTGTGAGACTTTTTAGAAAGCATTTTCCAGCACAGTGAGTTAAATTGCATGTTATGTTTCCAAGAAGACCGAGATGTTCCTCACTGATTCCTGCCTCAGCAACAATTTGCATTTAACCGTCCACGCACCATATGCCTGATTGGGACTCACCTAGCTTGGGGCCAGCAGTTTACTTTCATTTCATTTATTAAATCTGCGATTTTGAAAAGCATTTGAAAAGCACTTTACACAGAGGTTCAAATCTTTTTGTAGCAGTTAAAAGACATTTATTGTGAACTAGCTAACCTGTACTCGACCTGCTTCACCCGCCTGCCACTTTTAAGACAAAATGTTCCTTCCCTTGGACCTTTCTAAAAGCAATTAAAATCCATCCACTGAAGGAAAATTGTGTGCGATGCTTTAAATATTTTTTTTGAACATTGCTCAGCTTCAGAACAACGCAGGGTTCTGTTTTATATCTTTAATGATTCAGGGGAAACCACGTTATATTCCGGGATAAAAAGTATCCTAAGTCCCGACCCAGAACATAAGCAATCACTATGCCAAGTTTCATCAAAATCCGTCCACCGTCTGTCATTTTTTTATTCTACCTACAGTTTATTACATGTAGAGAAAGAGAAGAGACAGAGAAGAGAAGAGATATTTGGTTTAAGAATTGTATGCCATCTGAATACACAAGGCAGGAGCAATTTATAAAGTCCCGCAGATCATAAATAAACAGTAAAAATAATAGCGGACCTAGGTGGATTCCTTCAGGTACACCTAAGCGAACTAGAATTTCCTTAGTCCCCTTAGAAGATATGCCCTGCCATGCAAGTAGGAATTAAACCATAGAAGCAAAGGACTTTATAAGCCATATGGACTTAATTTTTCTATGAGAATCCTTAGATTAACTCTGCTAAACGTTCTTAAGAGGTCAGTGTTGATCACATGAACTTGTTAACCACTTTCTTAAGACTCCGTTCAACTAAGTTTGAAGTGGATCCGCCTTTTTAAAAACCTTGTTGGTATTTACTGCGACTTTAAGACTTAGTAGACGATTTGTTGTCGATGCTGGGATAGGTACTTCGAAAGCTGTGCTCAAATTCCATGATACTGTGGACTTTTGAAGGACATTTTTAACTTTCGGTCCAACAATTGTCGATTGCCAGGCTTTTGACTGCATTTTTGATCTATCCGACATCAGAAGATTTTTATATAAATTCAATTAATCCCTGCAATTGAGAAAGCTCGTTGAAAACCTCACTTTCATGTAAATCTTCATTCCATAAATAGGGCTCTTTTGGCCATAACCATTCAGAGCAGAGAAACCTTCACCTCGCAATTAAAACCACGACGATGACATATTTCCTGGTGACGTATGATCACTTCGCTGCAGCCAGATACACCTTGGACCTTCAAGTCTTCATTAAAAGTATCCGTTTAACGACTTTTAGCGCTTCTTGCACGTCTCTATAACCACACTCGGTTCTTCTGCCGCAGTATTGAAGTAGCCCATTTGTCATGTCGCACGATCTGTCGCCTTGTCAGCGATCCTCATCGTCCCCGACCAATTCCAAGATGACATTGATAAAATCTCCATAGCTATACCCAGACCCACTGAAGCTGTTTGAACTCTTGAGCTATGTGCATGTTCTCTCACTCAAAATGAATCATTTTCAGCAACCTGCCGCTGCCATGTTGCACGCAACTCCACATTTATCGATGAAGACATCATTGAGAGAGAGAGAGAGGTCACAAATCAAAATCTCTGCTCGAAAATATTATGTGTCCCCGTGTTAATTAACTTGAAAATTAGTCCACAAGTGTGGGGAATTGCCAGCCCAAAGACTGCATATGCAGCTTAAATGCGAACTAAGCCCTCGAGGCGCTCTGACTGCATTAGATGTCGCTGTGTCGTGTGTGACTGAAAACATTTTTGTGAACTCGGTATATGTTGAAACAAATTAATGAATGCGTTGCGATGATCTCAGGGCTCAGTTGGAAACTGATATGGGACACGAATGAATAAAAGCAAGAGCCAATAAATTTATCCGGGGCCGCCCGATTGAATGATTTATCGCTGAGAGGTTTTTGAATTGAAATTGAAGCTGTAAATCAACTGTCAGTTGGACACCAGACACAGAGGCGATTTCTTTGTTCGAAATGCGTATGGTCGACTGCCATTATGAGAGTTGGTTTAATTTAATCTATACAGTTGATGTCAGTCATCGTTTTTTGTTTTTGGGGGCTGGCAGGCAACTAATTAAAAATTATTCGTCATGTTTTCCAAATTCGATCCGAGTGTGCGTGGGTGTTTGACATTAGTCGGTGCGGGATTTGAGCTGAGGATGCTATGGAGTTAAGAATTCAGACAGTGTTGTTCGTTTGTTGGTCCATCCTGAGTCCACTGAGTTCAAATTGTCCAGAGTCAATTTTCTTGAAATCGCAAAAGATTTTTCAAACCAAAAACTGGACAACCAACTTTGACCGTTTGGCTGCACAAAACCCTATCGCATACATAGTTCAACAATCAAAAAAAATGTTGGCCACCTAAAATTCAGTTGGTTCAAGAAACGAGTCGACAGTTCTGCTGATAGAGTATCAGCCTTGTAAAAAGTTTGTTTAATGAGCTCACTCTACAGGTCTCAGAGTCTGCAGAACCTCCTTACGGAAGCTCCTTCTTGGTGAGGCCGAGACAGCGATCGTTTTATGGTTTGTTGAGTTCATCATTGACCCCTCTTCAGCATAACAGCATAGCAATTGACTTCGCGGCAAGGCAGGTTAGGGACAAATAATACCTCAAGAAAAGACAACTGCTCTCGTTTGGGCTTGCTTCTGAAATACCAAAAAGCGAAAAATCACTTCGAATAGTGATTTTCACAGATGGATCCCTAATGGATGGCTATTCAGAAGACCTGGAACTAGCCCGTCACGTTAGCCCCGGGAATCACACTTCCGTATACCAGGCTGAGATTGTTACATGCTTTGGACTACTTGCTTGAGAGTCAGGTGGAGGGAAGAAATGTATCCTTATAGCACAATGGACAATCAGACTGTGGCACTGGAAAGCTTAATAAGTTTTCATTTAAAAAGGATGTAACATTTACCTGGGTACAAGGACACATAGAGATAGAAAGCAACGAAAAGGCGGGCTCTAAAAAGTTTATGGGACCAGAACCAGTCTCTTCAGAGGAATAAATAGAATGATTCACACATAGATCACGGCAGAACACCTGCGACAAAGTGGTCAATTATGGAACAATGTAGGTAGGATAAAATGGCAATTAAGTTGCCGACCTGCTCCCCTCAAAGAAGTGTTTTAAGCATGGAAATGGGTGCTGGCTTTGTCTACAGGACATGATAATTTCGGGTATAACTTAAGGTAAACTATGCCTGGAGGATTCTGAGACAGCAGCACATAGTATAATGTGTCAATGTCCGGTGTTGCCTAACAAAAGAATAAGGATCTTGACACTCAGAAACAAGCGTTGCTATTCGAAGAACTTTCAGTTGTTTTTAGATTGTGAGTGAAAAATTGTTGGCTCAAAGAAAATGTTCTGCCATCGACAACTCATTATTGATTTTTTAAGAATCAAATTATTAGTTTAAAAATAAACTTATTGTTAAATCAATTTTTAAATTCTTAAACAATTTTAGAAACGAAAAATTATCAGCCCAACAAGAAAATTGTTGTGTTAAATATTTCTTGACACAAAACATCCTTTCAAAAAGAATAAAAAAAAACTTGCAAAAACAATGAAAAATGTTAACTTGCATCATTGTTTTTATGTTATACGTGCATCATTGTTTTATAAAATTAGCAATGCAACTGTTTCTTTAAAAATGTATTCTTGAGATTTATAAAAATATTTTTACATTTTCTGCAGTAAGTTCTTGGCACAACAATTTATTCTTAAATTCATAAAAAAAATACGTTTATCATTAATTTTGTTGCTACATAAACATTTTAAGTTAAAAAGTGAAACAAATTTAAAAGTGCAACATTAAAAAGCAAATTTAAAATGAAAATTGAGTGGGTCAACCTGAAATCGAACACGTGTTGATATATAATTTTAATGAACTGTTTGTAAGTTGGGAATTATCTTGCGACGAGCTAAAAGCATTGGAAGAGCGTCGCCTAGCTTCCCAGGAACTGCTCAAAATAATCCATTCCCATGAAATTGAAAACAACTTCAATAAAAGAAAGTTGATAGCGAATAGGATAAAATGATTATAGGAACAAATGTTATTAATTTCCAACATTTGTAAAAAGTTTCACGTGCGAATTCCATTTCAGCTTTGCTTCGAGTGTCATTCCCAGGTATTTGGCCTCGTTTGCAAAGGGTATTCGGGCCAAGTTTAGAAAAATTGGCAAGTCATTCGTTTTCTTATACGTAAAATTCACGTGAACAGATTTAGTTTCGTTGAGAGCGATCCGCCAATCTCTCGTTTATGCGTTTATCTTATTCAGTGCTATTTGCAGTTTTGAAGTCGTTTTTTCGATTGAATTACCAACTGCTGGGATTGCGGTGTCATTCGCTATGGTAGCGCCATGCTCTCTTGGTATATCGCGAGTATATAACAGATAGAGAAGCGGCCCAATGACGCTTCCTTGCGGTACGCAGGCCGAAATTTCTTCAAGTTCAGAGTATTCGTTTCCGTTTCCAACACGGAAGAGTCTATTCCCGAGATATGATTCTAGAATATCGTATATGCGCACGGGGAGAACTTGTCGTAATTAAAAGTCTTATCAAAGGCTTGTGAGACGTCAGGGAAGTATATGTGGGTTTAAAAAAATTAACATTTGTTGTTTTTGAACCAAGATTTTCTCTCTTAAAATTTTAAATATTTTTGTATTTGGCCACACGATTTAAATTGTTGTTTTTACATTCTTAAAATTTTGGCATTTTAATCTTTAAGTCAAGAATAAAAGTTCTTGCATTAGTCATACAGTTGCATTCTCAAATTAAGCATTTTAAGTACTTGGGTTCATTTATAATTAAGAAAATTGTTGCGCTACTGTATAAAATTCTTTTTTTAAGTATAGATTTAGTACTTATTTTTGATGATTTCAATGCATCTTTTATGCAATTTTGTCCTTTACTTAACAACTCTATTCGTAATACTGCTATTAATGTTTTTATTAAAACTTACAATAGGTAAATAGTAATTTGTCAATATTCTATTCTTTAAATATTTTATAGAAATTTAATTCTGAAAACCCTTCTCGTATGAACAATTACTTTGGCAGCACCTATTAATTAATTGGTCAAATAAATTTGTGTGCAAAAATATATCGGAAAAAAAATCCTTAAATTTAAATTTATATTTAATAAAGTTAACTCTCACCATTTGTTTGGTATAAAAGTAGATTGTTAAAATTAAAAAAAATGCAAAAAATGCTGTTCACAAAAAGTTTAAACAATCCAATTCGATTTTTTCCTATCTAAGAAGAGTTTAATTTTTTAGTCTAAATTTCTTTGTAGAAATTAAAATATTGAAAGTATCCTTAAAAATTCTTCTACAATTTTTTGGAAATTTATTAACACTGGATTCCCAGCAGCAATGCAAACCAGCGACTAAAAAAATATTGCTGAACATTTTTCGCTGAGTATTTTCAAAGTATTTTAAATCCACATCTTGGACTTCTATCGATTTTAACTATATTCGTTCCCTCCCATCTGTTTTTGACTGTCTTTTTGAATGATCCCTGAGCGGGGGAGATTAGATAAGTAGAATCAGCAACTAATTCTATCGCCACACTTTTAAGGAGAGATGCAGCGTCAAACCGATCGCAAGTGCAGACATTTTCCCTACACTCGTACATCGCCAGACATAAATCTAAAAGACTGCCCGGCCATCACCTGCCTTGCGTATGCATTTTAGGCATCTCCCGTCCCATATGCAATGCACGGACTCCATACAGGACGCGAGGGTATACGTGCAAGCGCACAACAAATTGACAGCGTAACATGATTCGCGCAACATACCAACTCTACACACTCATGTTCGCGTTCATTACGTGCAGCGGGTCAATACAAAATGTTTCGACAGATATTCGACGCGTATAAGCGCGTCGCTCGTTCGATCGTTCGATCGTCCATCGATGTGCACAAACGGAGCAGCCAAACAGCAAGACAACCATAAAATAGTTTAACCAACAAATAAGTATACAAAAAAATAAAAAAATAAATACAGAACATCTCCCGAAGATAAACAATCTTTCCTACTGCACATGTGTACGCTGCATATGTGAGGACATTGCACGAAGACGCGCTGTGATCTTCATCCTCGCCATCCCCTAATTCGGGTGAGTGCAACAGCAGCCTCATCATCATCATCATCATCATCATCATCACATTGTAGAAACAGTAGATCAGGTGAAAGATATGAGTTTCGCGAGCTGCTGATCGCGCGCGTGATATCTTTGGGTGATTTTTTTAGGTCCATCTGCGTGGCGTGGCTCCTACGATTCCGGTATCCATGGACAAGTGGCATTTTTTGTCTTCGTTCGGCCGCAGAAAATTGTGTCTCAATTCACAGAATTAAGCAGCTTATCGGGCGGTTTCGATCTCGATATTTTAATCGTTGGCGGCTATAAATTACGCACATTGGCACCGCAAGACCGACATTTGCTCAGTGAGTTAAAGCTTTGGGCTTGGTCGCTGATCTGCATTCTGTCGGTTACGTTTTTTGCTGTTGATTTAGTTTCGAGAATTTGTGTGTTTGAAATGCAAAAGGGAGATGTTTTGTTTTCGAATTTGGTTCTTCTGGAAATGCCTCAGATGCAATCGTTAAACGATCGCGAATGGGGAATGGATGTGACGCGATGTAATGCAACATGAAGTCGACATAACTCTGGGACAGCCGTGGCAGATGGGGTGGCGCGTTTTTGAGGTATATTACATGTCGTTCCCTGTAGCGGTGGAAAATTGTCGCTCAGAAGATCAGTTCTCGATCATCAACCAGCAACTTGTTACCTGACAACCACCGATAAGCCCAATTCACTTTACTGACGTCAGTTGGCAGTTCCTTTCATTGTTCCAATTGTCTGCGAAATTTTAGTTGCGGTGATTTCTTTTTCAAAATAACCCTCCAACGCTCCATCAAAGTTTAGATTAACGCCACTCAGCTGTCAAACTGACTTCTCTATAGATCCAAACTTCTCTAAACTAGCTGCGATCGTGCCGATCAATTAGCCATCCATTATAGCGTGCTGCACACAGAGGTGAACGCGATCAAGTCGCCCACCTTTGACAAATATCGCAACCGCTCAACAATTACTCAAGATAAGCCTGTCAGCGCGCACGTCCCCATTATTCTCCATTGTGACTGTCAGAAAAAAAAACAAACAGATGATTCGTCTTGATAAACCGAACACGCGCTAATCCGTTGCGCTAAAAATAATTTTTCATTAATTACCCACCCAGCCACCACCATCCCCTAAGTACACACACACATGATGAATGACACTTTGCGGCCGAAATAAACAACAATAGACACATCATTCATCAGAGAGTTTCCGTTTCACGGATGGACGAAATCCCAAGCTGTCTAGTTTGGTGGAAAAATACATGAAAAACCCCGCAACCGAAGCACAATAGGAGCGCGAGGATCAATCAAGTTGTATCGAAACGTGCTTAAATCTCGATCAGTCAATCAAAACGAAATTCGCTGCAAGGAGAGTCTCCTCCTATACTTGTAATAAGGTACCAGCAAACTTTAGCCTCGCTCTTTGTTTTCTGATCGACGACGGGCAGGTTTGACGGATTAAATTCCGATTTACCAAAACCACATTATGATGGATTGTCGATTGATGATGGACTTGGGATGGGGGTGGATGTTGTTGTTAAACGAAAGTGTAAAAGTAAATCCATCACAAGACGAAAAATTGATCAGCACTCGCGGCAGTTGCGCACTGGGATTTGAATTGGATGAGTGTGGTGATTGATGGATGCGTGCGCGGTTGACTTTGCGGTTACTTGACGGGCGCTTATAACTTTCGTGACTATTTGTTGACTGTTGTTTCTGGTGGCCGTATTTTTGTTAACGCTGCGCAGCGGAAGATCAGAAGCGGTGAAATGTAGATTCACTGAGTGTTTTGGGAGCATTTTTACGGTCCTTCGAGCCGGATCGGTGGCAGTTTTTCCCTTTAGTCGTCTACATACTCTTGTGAGGGTCCTGGTGGAATATTCTCCTCGAATTGTCGTTTGAGAAGTCACCAATCTTTTGTTCCAAATGCACGTAAATATGAAGTTGTATGAAGTGGAGTAGATGTTGTGAAAACTACCCTCTTTAGAATGAGGTCCACTAAAATTCGCCCACCATCTTAAGAACTTAAAATTTGATCAGAGGAATGAAACACGCCTTTAAATACAGTTCCGAATCGGTCAAGTCTTAGTTTTAATAGACACTGTAGGTTAGGTTGTGGAAGCAGCGGGGCGGTCACTCAGATAGTTAAATCCAATCAAACTTTGGCGTCAATTGAGACTCGATACGATAACTGAAAGTCTTCTAACTCTGCGTGGAGCGTCGATTGTAGGGTATGTAGGCATCATTCTTATAAAGCAAAGCAGTGGCGAATGTTGACTTCAGATTGATGCCAACTCTTGCTCATCTAAGAAGCTTCAAATCTTTGGGCTCTGTCCTCAGTGTCACCAGTTTATCTCTGAAGCTTCTGCATAAATCGTTGGACTCTCTCCTCACTGTCTTCTTTGGAGATTTTGGCACCAAACAGACCTTTGACACAGTCCCCGCCTAGATAACCCGGACAAGTGACGATATTTCTCCATTATAACGTCGATTAGGGGAGACCAGGGATAGTTGGCACACAACTTACATTTTTATCTTTTTCTTTTGAACTAAGACTGATATCAGGAAAGTTAAAATATCATAAAAAGGCATCCTTCGGTCTTTCTTAACAAAGCTATTCAGTTAAAAAAAATAAAACGAGAAGACAATGTTTTTTAAATTTTACTAGAGCACCTTACGGAAGCAAAAAATTCGTTTTTCCATAACAATTTTTGAATGACATGCACTCGCGTCGAGATACAAAAGGACGAATCAGGTATCGATCGGTATTGGATGTAAAAACAAGAATGGTCATGAAATTCATTTCATCACTTTAAAAATGACTTTTCCCGCTTGCCAACTTGCCCCGGTATCCCCTACACTATGAAATATTGTTCTGTCCAAGAATTCAGTCGAGTTCGACTGATTTTTGCTTAAAGGTGATCCCATGTCTTCTAACCACTTTTGACTTGACTTTAAAGCTTATTCAAGTTTCAGGCCTGGCTTGACTGTCAACGAATATGGCTAAATCCGACCGAGAGGTGGCATCTGCTGCTGTTTCTGTTGCTAAGATTTCATCTGAAAGACGTGGCTCCAAGTAAAAACTTTCTCCCTCCCTTTTAAAGCCTCCAGAAATAGGAACGTAGTCAGATTCTGACACTGGAAGGTCTTTTCGACAGCGCTTTTTCTTGCTGACGAAAATCCGAGAGCATGACTCTCCTGCGAGGGCTTCCCATTCAACTGTATTTGGTATAAATCCATCGATTTGTCATGAATAGCAAGTGACTAGCTGTGAGAAATTGAGCCCAGGGTCCCACATGAATCTGTCGCGCCCACTTATACTGAGCATAGAGTCTCATCGCTCCTTTCGGCAGTCCATCGTCTGCCCTACTTCTCAATCTGGGGTCGAATCGCGTCATCCGCAAACGAGCAATACGCGACGAAACTGAGGTCGAATTACCGCACCCGTGAGCGAGCGATACGTCACTGAATTTTGTTGATTTTACATGCAAAACAATAACAAATTCAGTCACGTATTGCGCGATCACGGATGCGGTAATTCAACCCCTGATTTTCGTGCCGTATGTAAAATTGATTGAATTCCGGGAGCTTATAACTCGTTCACGGATGTGACAATTCGACCCTAGGTTAACAATAAATGACACTTTGACACATCCGCCCAAATGCCGACAACAAAAAGTCAATTTTCTGTAACTGGCGCACGGTCCGACCCCACTTTGACTGCAATTTCCATTCCCATCGGCGCACTTCGTCCTGAATTTGCATTTCTCTATTCACTTCCTCTATGTACAGAGGTACTTCTGACGCTTCACCTGAAATGATTCCAATTTCCGATAGCAAGCCGGCTAATAAACATAAAACCCCACGTGCGTGTCGGTCGTCTCATTAAAATCCCCAATAAATTAATTTACAAAATTCGAATTTTAATAATTTTCGCCAGCAAATTTCGCACGTAATGTCGGCCCATGGAAAATTACTACATCATTACATCAGATCCGCTGCAACTCTCCCAAACTAATATTAATTATTACAGGTACTTAATTATTTTATATATTTTAATGTAGCCAATGTCCGAGCGGCAACTGCCACCATAACATCGATGGAACTGTGTTCGAGGGCGCTCTGTCTGTGTATAGGTATAGTTAGGGGCCCATAAATTTTCCACTTCATTAACATGTTATGCGATTAAACCAGACACACAGAAACCTCATCGCCAGGAGCCACAAATTCATGTTTTGTCATAATCATAATTCTGCATCCTAGTACACCTAGTGTCACTCTTTTCACCCCCATACTGTTGGAATTTTTCTGGCAAAACAGGAACCGCGACGACGCACGGTGACACACCCACCTGCACCGCGACCGCCTCCCACTTGTCCATAATAATTAATAATAATTATATTTTGAAACAATTATGCCGCGCGCGGGTAGTTTGTTCCAAATAAATTGAATGTTGGACGGCCGCGGCTGTTTCTGTTTGTGTGTGGTCGCGCTATGGTTTGGTTTTACGTTTTAGGTGTGTGCAATGTGCATGTGCATTGCACGGCCTGGCGGATTTGTATTTCAAAAATTTATTGTTTTGGGACGTTTTTTTTTTCGGCCCAAATTGGCGGTAGTGTTGCTCGGTTAATTTTCTATGTTCATCGAGAGAGAGGTGGCGGCGGCGCCAAAAATCACATTTTAAGCCCCGCGGGCGCACACCGCACACACGGACCAGCGAATGTAATAATTTGCACGTGAGTGAATCATGTGCGCGGGTCATGTGATTACGTGTGAGATCGTACATTAGGGATGGTGGTATTTTTTGTCCTCTTATTTATTAGCTACATCGACATGGTTGTCATTGACGTGGTTAGTTGCGTTCGCGTGTGATTTTTTTTTATGCAAGTTGTTGGTATACAAAAATTCGAATGGACACCTTTTGGGAAGGAAACTTTTGTGCTGTGGGGCGTTAAATGGTTCACACTTCGATTGCCAAGTTCGGTGCCAAGAAATGCATGAGGTCTTCTTTTGGCTGGCGCAACAGCTTCCTTCAAAGGAGAAACTGTTCAACAGGGTATTGGGGTGGAGAGGAAACAGGAAAGCCTCACAGCAATTGGGTGGACAAATTAGAGACACAACTGGAGTTTTATCTCTATCTACATTGAATTTGTGATACATTATACCGTAGAGAGGAAGTTGCTGTGACTTGTTTTGGGTTTATTAGTGCAGCAAGAGAAACCCATCCACTCCACTCCACTCCTTTTCGAATCACAACCGAGTTGTCTTCAATTTTTAACCCAAGCAAGGATGGGCAAGGACGTAAAGTCAAAGATTTCAAGCCCATTAAGTTGCAGCCATCAGCCACAGTCATATCAAAACCGACTTACATTGAGAAGACTGTAGATAACATGGTAAGTAAAAACAAAATAGGCCGCAGGGACTCTCTAAAGACGCTGCCAGAAATCTGTAAAAACACTTCCCCGCGACTGAACAGAAATTGAAAGACAATTTGCAGGACAGCAGTGTCTTTAGTACACACATGCAAAAGGTGTGTGCTTCCCAAACGAAGACAACCCGGCTGGTGGGACTGACGAAATTATTCAAGAAAATGCTTCAAGGTAGTCCTCTTCTTCGTAAACTTCTTGTCAACCTATTTGCGTAGGTAAGGGGATATGGAGAGAGACGCAAGGTTGGCTTTCGTTCGTCGATCGGTGAAATTGAGCATACTTTGGCAGCTTTTCCCGTCTATAAGGGCGTAAGGGCGAAGTTTCAGTAATTCAGTAAAGCGGACACATCCATGTCACTGATTTTATAGTTGCATAGCTTAATGGGACACAGGCGTTGACTTCAGAGTTAATCATCGAGGTCACTGGTGCGTTTGCAAGGTACAGAAGCGGAAAAAACAAACTTATGGTAAATGAGGATACAAGACAAAATACATGCTGTCAACAAGAAGAACATCGATGATTTGGATAGAAGGTTATTATAGACACTTGTAACTTTGATGTTGTTAGGGACTTTGTCTACCTCTTCTTCGCTGTTAACTCTGAAAATGACATCACATCACAAATCAATCGAATAACTACCCTTGCTTTGCCAACCGCTGTTACTTCGGCCTTCTTACGCAAATTATAAGTAGGGATTTGTGGAGAAACACTAAGGAAACTCTATAGGTATAACCCCCTTCATCATCCCAGTCTTGCTTTGTGGTGCAGAATTATGGATGTTATGAAAGGCTGATGAAGAATTCTTCGAGTGATTTTCGGTCCCGTTCGCATTGATATGGGCTTTGGAGGAGGAGATTTAACAGCGAACTCTAGGAGTTTTACAGCGACATTTATCTGTTCAGAAAAGTACGCATCAGTCGTCTTAGATGACTGGGGCATTTACAGGTAATGGACTCCAACACTCCGGTCTGAAGAGTATTCGATTACAACCCGGAGGGAAACGCAGTAGAGGAAAACATCGCCTTAGCGCGCTCCTTAGGGGAAGGGGACCTCTACCGACTTCCATTACGCAACTTGAGACAGTTAGTCAAAGATCGCGATCGCGCGATTGAGGCCCAGATCCAACCTGGACTGTAGCGCCACCATAAGAACTAAATAAGACGAATACAGCAGTGCAGATGAATAGCTTACAAGGTGCACGAGTTATTCTAATGCGCCGGCGGTTCTGCTTGGAGTACACGTTAGTGGCATACGACGATCTTGCTAACTAGTCCGTCGCGATCATTGAAAAACCAAAATTAAAATGCACCCCAACAACTCTCCGCTCTAATTTCATTGAGAATATAGGTAGACCCATCAAGTCCGTGGAGCATACAACCTCCAAATATTCCAATAATTTTTCTGCAGGAATATGCGGTCCAAACAAAAGAGGAAGCCACCCCCTATATTTAATAAAAGCTTCTCAAACCAATGGCAAGACTAAAAACTGGTCCGTATAGGAACTTTAGGTATCCTAGCTTTTCAACACCATTAGTTTTGAGTGAGTTTTTGTATTTGGGACGAATGAGAAGCTCTTTCATGAGAATTGTACTCTCGGATGCTTGCCAAACGTTCGCAAGAGCTGGCGCAGTGAAAAATAAAACATAATTTGTGTCTTTTCTGGTGGCCGAACCTGGGACCCCTCGCTCAGCAGTCCATCACACTAGCTACTGATCTACTTTACTCAATAGACTAGGAAAACAAAAAAAAGCGAACAACTGGGTCGCACGAAACGTCAAAAAATAAACTTTTGTCGAACTATTTAACAGAAAACTGTAAGCCAAAATTGGTTTTTAAATATATATCCAAATCGAAAATGGGGTTTTCGACATATGAGCAGTTTTTGAAAGTCCCCTTTTTGACTCGAATGGAAAGCGAAGGACACAGTAATTTCGAAAACATAAATTATGCATTTTGGTCAAAATCATTTGAAGCGGTTTTCATGTGCCTAACTAAAGAAAATCTAATTTTTCAAAAACCCATTGTTCGATAAAATAGAGAAAAACAGAGTATTGCAAACTCTTCACAAGTTATAATTGATAACATTGCCTTATGAATGAACTTTTGTAACAATCGCAAGGACCGTTTTCGAGGAAAGTCCGATTTTCAAAAATATCAGCAATAGATTTTTTTATAGCTTAAAACTGGGTAGAAGGCAACGTTAACCCTACGTAATTAAACTCAAATATTAATATTGGTTAAAATCGCTGGAGACGTTTTCAAAACAATTTGTTCAAAACCGTTATACGGAAAGTGCCATTAATATTGAGGTTAGAGTGCAAAAGAAAAAATCGGGCCCAAACTGTAAGCCCTCAAGCCCCAAATCCGAAGTTTGAACAAAATCCGGAGCAAACGGACGTGAGGGACAGAATTTCGGGACCCACTTTGCTGAGTTTTTCCGTCTTCTCGAGTTAGAAATTTTGTACGAAAATTCTCCCATTTTATACGATTCGGCATTCGGAGGATTTTGGCTTGGAGGTATTCTTCCAAACAGCTATTCGGAATATCTGTCCAAAGTTTTGTAACGCATATCGGCGAATTACGTTGAAGTGCGAAGAAGTGCATTCTTTTTTTGTGAAATTTTTGCGATATCCTCTGACCGCTAGTGCCGAATATATTTTCCCTACTTCGTCTACGAGAAAGTTAAAAACGCTCGTCACCCATTTTTGATTTTGAAAACCAATTTCCTCTCTCCCTTCTCCGCATGAGATACATGCGTCCGAACGGTCTAGACTAACTTTACATATATCTGTATCCATTTAAATGGTGACTGGTGTCTGTCCACTTAATATGCTTTATGAATCGGTTATGTGTGCCTTGGCTAAAATGCAAATGCCTCTATTTAATCGGCTGCAAAATTTATCACACCCAATAGAAGTATCTTTTAATTTTTGCGCAACAAAATTTCAACAAGCGCGCACACACATCCCTCTGATCTGGTGCGGTCCGCCGATTTATTGGCGTTTCAAAATGACATCAAGCGACAGACCATTCGTCTGGCAGTCGAACAAGTGTGCTGGGGCGGGCCACGGGGCTCACTTTGCTAAAATTAAAAACCAAATCAAACGTAATAAACTGGAACGTTCAACTTGATGTGCTCTCGATGAGCGCGGTTGGTCGCGCAGCAGCGGCGCGACGGGCAGTGGCTGAATTTAAGACTTAATTACGGTCGTAAATCAAGAATGCTTTATTGTCATATGTATATGAATTTTAAAATGCTATTCGGTTTGGGGAACAAGCTTTCTGTGATGGTTTCCATGCGAACCATATACATATCGAAGGAGAAATCAAGATTTTTCGTGTTTTATAGCTTTTGCATTTTATTGTTGTCAAAATGACTGAAGAGACGAGACTAAACAAGATGACTGTGAGATGCTGGCTGGTTTTGTTTACGGCAATCAGTATATGGATGGAGGTTGTAAATCTCGTGATAAATTGATACTAATGGATTTCCACGCATTTTCACTCTTGAATGTGTACGATTAACCTACATATTTACACATTTGTTTTAGGTATGTGGCATATGACTATGCTCAATAAAGAAGATGATGATTTCCCCTTTAGATTTGGATATCGATTTTTTGACCTTTAGAAGTGCCTACTGATGGATTGGGGTTTTACTCTCAGATAGGTGGATGGACTTGGTTCAGTAAATAGATGGCGCAACAGGTCTCTATACCGTTAATTTGGGTGAGTTTTCATTATATTCAGTTGGTAGTTGGGATGGGTATACGTTGTGGAACTGACCAACGGCAGCTCTCTCTAGCGGACGGCCTTTTACTACAATGGTGCCATTTTTTGGAGGGTAGCATAAGCTGTGTAGAGGAAACGAATTTAGGTACTCATGTCCAGCTTTCCTTTGCAGGTCGTGGGACTTCTACTTTACAAACCCCCGGGCTGTTGAAATACGCATCTCCCTTTTCCCGTGAATATTTCCATTTCATGTAGTTATAGATCGATCCGCTTTTGGTTGGCGCATTAGAAATTGCTGTTCACTCTTGCCCGGCAATAGATTGATCAAGAGAGCTTCACTTCTTAAGCGTCTTCTAGGCCCCAAGAAACAGCGATTGAGAAGAGTGATTCTTCAATAGATCTATAAAAGATGAGCCCAATTTGGACAAAGTCTTGAACTACTTTGAAGATTAGGAGGAATGTTGGACGTTATATCCTCAACGACGCCATTCTCTTCAACGAGAAGCAAAGAGGTTACATATTAACAGGCAAGACGGCAAGAGGCATCGTCGAAAAGAAAGAAAAAAATAAATAAACCTAATAAAACTTTGCGGCGATTTAGCCCAAGTATGCGACAAAAGACATAAAAAGGATCACTAACTGATCTCCATCGACGATCTCTGACTTACATTACGGAGTAGCTGTCAGATTTGGTTGGTTTAGGTGGTTGCTTTTCCTCCATCCTGATAAGGGAAACACACAAGTAGCGCTTAAGCGCCGTTTTGAAACCACAACTAGTATAACCTGGAGATAGAAAGGGTGACGTATGTTATGGTAGCTCAAAATCAGCCTGAGAAGTTGAGAAATTTCATGATGTTGTTGAAATGGATGCCTCGGATGGCCAAAAGATCGTCAAAGAAAGGACTACCCAGGGCACAGTATCTTGTTTTAGCTAGAGCCGGACATTCGCAAAGAATTAACACTGTTTCAGTCTTGTTAGTGTCAGCGCAGCTACGACAGTGGGTGTTGTGGGGGATGACTAGCTTGGCGTGAGTTCCTAGAGGCCAGTGGCCCGTACTAATCGCCGTAAGTCTAGCGACATCTGCACGCGTTCCGGAAAGGAGGTTATTCATTCTGGCTTCGTCGAATGTTGGCCAAATTTGTCTAGAAATGACGCAGTTTGTGAGGTTCACCCATCTTGTCATTTAGGCGCACGTCTCTATCATACGTCGTGTTCCACTAAGTATGCGATGCGAGTTTACCCATCGAATCAGACTTGTAACGCCAAAGTGTCGAATTTATGACGAAGGCTGCATGGCCAAAAGTGATTAAAGGGAATTAAAAGATGGACTCTCATTTGCGGACCTATCTACTCGTGTTTCCAAAAAAAAATTACTTCCAGCCTAAAAAAAGGGATACAAGCAAAATGCAAGTAGGAAATTCTTTGATGACGAACATGGGACCTCTAGGCAATAAACCCATGCCGAAAAGCGCACCCAAAAGCGGCCTTCAAAGTCATTATACAACAGAGCCGTCTTTCATTCTAATGGCATGAAGCGATTAGTATATTCGATGACAGGGGAGAGAAGGATAACTTATAACTTATCGGCATTAGAGGGATGCAAGTTAAGCTCTTTCAAAACAGGTTACTAATGGCTGGGCAGAGGCCATAAGTTCGGTCACCATTTGTCTTTCCAAAATCCAAAGAAAAACCGTCAACAGGAGGTGCAGGCTGCTTGGGTCACTCCACTTGATCATACTTATCCAAATATGCAAGTCACTCATCACGCCTTAGAAGCCTCTCGTAAATCTTACCTCCTAATATATCCGGACGAGAATTTTGGTTCATCTTCCTTAGTTCTTACTCCTCTGTCATCTTTTTATTCTGGTCTAAGTGTATCTCTCTCAAACATAGACCTTCGACGATTTCTCAAGTCTTAGATGGCTTAACCGTTCGATGTAGGTAAGCCGAAGCATCAACTAACAAGCGTCAGGTGGTCCAGTCCTGCCTACAGTCGGTTGTGATCCTCTTCCACTTGTGCGCGCCACTTAAAGCGAGGTCTTCCTCTACAACGTTGTTTTCTCCGGGTTCGACTCAAAGACCGGAGCACGTATGTCCAACCGCTCTTAATGTCCCTGCCATCTACGATAACTTATAGGGTTTTTCTGAGCTAGACGTCGTACAATTAGTCGGTGAATGTCCTTCTCTAAGGCCCGTCAACACAAAAACTATGACTGCAAATTCTTTTGACGACCGATTTAAGATAGATATCGAGCTCGACTGCCATAAAGCAAGACCGGGACGATCAGGGACTTCTACAGGATTTCCTGTGGTTCGCTTCGGGGATCTACTGCTCAATTGATCACCTCTCAGCTTTACGAAACAGCGGTTTCTGAGCTTTTGTTTTTAGAATTTAAAGCACAGCCTGCGAAAGACCAACTAGGCTTCAAATACGCAACAAGGAATCACAAAGTGACGGACCCTAAGGGTAAGGACAGATTTAGATACATAGTTGAATTGCGTCCGACATCTCTCTTCGGATTGCCTCTTATGACTTATTGTCGCTGGTAGAAAATCGACAACCATCAGGATCCACTTGATCATCCTGCACCCTCGAACCTTTGCATGGAAAGGCGGGCAAACGAAAATAACGGCGATTACGACCGCACAAACCAAGTGGACTCCCGCAGCCGAATTTACTGGGCAATCGCTGTGATGTGCTGCCAAGAAGACTCATCCCCACCATGAATCTTTCAAAGCTTTTCGCATAAACAGTCCTCATATAAAAAATGTTGGGCAATTTCAAGTAGTTGAACTTGATTCGACGATTTCAGACTCTGACCGCGCCCTGCCAGCGCAACACGACTTCATTATTGGCGTAGTTAAATATCCACCAACGACTCTCTGGACTGGACGGTCTAGGTCTAATGGTGTTCAATAAAATCCCTGCTAGTCCCTACCCCATGACTTTCATTCGAAACGTTCCAATTTTCCAAAATGAATTTCCGATTCTATAAGTGGATATACACGCAACCTACACCCCAAGCATCTTTGCGCGCTAAAATGTAATATCACACCAAACTGCCGCCATAATAGTTAAATGCCATACTGTATGAGGCAATTTCAAGTCAAATACATTGGGCCAATGGCAACCTCCCCCCCAAAGGCATTTGTCAATTTGCAATACCCCCCTATGAAGGCGCGCTGGCAAAACTCAATTTCCTCTCTCTCTTTCGATGATCCGATCAAATATAAATATCCTCCGCCATGTGTAGGTCCTAGTTTAGAAGAATGACATTCCATCACCATGTACCGCACGCAGGCTAGTAAATTTTTATGAAGCAATATTGCCGCCCGCCGACAAAAAAATGTATCGGCTCCATTCACGAATTCCACGCGAGGAGTACAATAAAGCTCTCGCGCGCACACACACACCCATACCATCCACATCCATCCACGTCGTATATATGGACCAAGGAGCAGGCCCACCCATTCAACATGACAAATAAAATAAAATTTTATTCATTTTCATTTTTCGCTCAAAACATTTCATTAGCCAGCGATTGTGCTCGGAATTTTTGATTTACCCCCAACCCCCAACCCCCAAAAAAAGAGAGAGAGAGAGATAGAGAGGTTAGTTATATATTTCGTTGGGAAATCTCTCTATAGCACTTAACTTGTTTCATAAATAAAGCCAGATGGATGGATGGATGGATGGTTTGGTTGGATGGCCTGAATAAGATGATTGGGATATAGATGTGTATGTATGGATGAGATCTCAAAAGTCCTTATGCCTTCAAATTTCATGGAACGTCAATAGATATCCTTGGCTTACAGTGTGGCCTGCAACAACACAAACAGTTGGGTATCGAAAGTAGTTGCATTCTTCCCATTCAAGTTGCTACTTTTAGGCGTTTAATAAAATAAAAAGATGGCACAAGGAGTCCTTAAGGTCAATCCCGAAACTGGGACCAAACATCTCTTCTCTTCTCTATCTCTATCTCTATCTCTATCTCTATCTTTATCTCTATCTCTATCTCTATCTCTATCTCTATCTTTATCTCTATCTCTATCTCTATCTCTATCTCTATCTCTATCTCTATCTCTATCTCTATCTCTATCTCTATCTCTATCTCTATCTCTATCTCTATCTCTATCTCTATCTCTATCTCTATCTCTATCTCTATCTCTATCTCTATCTCTATCTCTATCTCTATCTCTATCTCTATCTCTATCTCTATCTCTATCTCTATCTCTATCTCTATCTCTATCTCTATCTCTATCTCTATCTCTATCTCTATCTCTATCTCTATCTCTATCTCTATCTCTATCTCTATCTCTATCTCTATCTCTATCTCTATCTCTATCTCTATCTCTATCTCTATCTCTATCTCTATCTCTATCTCTATCTCTATCTCCATCTCCATCTCCATCTCCATCTCTATCTCTATCTCTATCTCTATCTCTATCTCTATCTCTATCTCTATCTCTATCTCTATCTCTATCTCTATCTCTATCTCTTCTCTTCTCTTCTCTTCTCTTCTTCTCTTCGTCTCTATCTCTACATATAGTAAAACTGTAGAATAAAAAATGTCTGACCGCGCATCACGCAGAAACTACTGGATGGATTTTGATGAAACTTGGCATAGTGATTGCTTATGTTCTGAGTCGGGCTTTAGGATACTTTTTAACGCGGAATATAACTTGGTTTTTAGCACGGGTCAGCTAGTTTATAATAAAAATGACCCGGGGTCAATGGTTTTTTTTTTTTTTTTTTTGTGAAAAAAAGGGGATTCCAAATCCTGGAGCACTCAGACCAGATTACCCGTCCATTGTACTCCAAGCAGAAACCCCTTTTTTGGTGAAGTGGGGGAGAAACTCTGATATTATTCGTTTCTCTTATATGTTTGGGTGGCGAGTACTGCTGTCCCCCGGTGGGGCTCGAACCTGCGCCGACCGGGTCACAAGCAGGGGTCAATGGTTAGTGTGGATCCTTGGAAAAATACACCATTCGTCCAGAAATATAACTTAAAGCGTTTGCTTTTTTTAGGGCCAAGTCGCGGAAAGTCATTTGGTTTCGAGCTCTATCTACCTACATTTTTTGAGACACAACGTTGGGGGTATCTGCCAAAGATCTTTCAAAAAATTGTCACATAAGTGGTTCCCCTTTCTATATTCATATGGTGGTCCACCGATGTCCCAACGTTTCTGAAATTCCCATAGAGAATCTATATGACGTAAACCTTCGCTGCCTTAAAACTCCATCTGACATCACCCTCGTCTTGTCCGCCCCACTGTTCGCATCAAGTATCAACCATTACCCCCGAATGTTATTCTTTTGGGGCTGATGCAAAGCCCCGCTCCCGTGATATGATAAAATTTTATGTTATAGCTCCATTCGCCCCCACTTCCAAACACCCTCCACACAAAGAGACCTATACCAAGCTCCATATCGCCTACAAAGCAACATCAATATTCCTTAGCAATCCCCACGGATACTCGAACACAGTCAAACGAGAGCCCCCCTCCTCGCTGAACAATCGTTTTCGATCACAAATCCATCTGGTTTTCGTTTCTGGTTGCCTGCATCTCCTCGCTGTTGGATGGATTAATGAAATTGATCTGTGCTCCCGTTATACGGTGTGCGATATTACATTTGATGAAATGGCTAACAGGCATTTATGCAAAGGACCTTTTCGTTTTTTTTGCTGCTGCAAAGAACTCACATGGGGTTGTGAAGAAGGAAAAAAAAAACAGATTCCCTTCGTCCTTTTTTGCAAATGAACATTGAACATAAAATAATCATTTTAACCTTATGCATCCACCCCTCCACCCCCTCATATGATACTCTGTGTGTGTGTGCTTAACGATCTGCAAAAATGTATGCGAAGGGATGCGATTTTATTTGCATTTCGTTGAAAGGATTCGTTTGTTTGTTTGTGGCCCCCGAAAATAGTCGTTCTAGGTCAATGGAATTGGCGCTCTCGCACAAAGAACTTCAATTGTCGAGTTCATGGAAGGGGCGGACAAATAAAAACATGTGTTCAGCAGCAAGTGGTGGATTCAAATTGACCAGGATTGCGATTTAGGCGGAGCGGCAGCATCAACAAAGGCGACTCAAGGGTGCGGCACACACCTTTTAAGTGCGTATCGAAAGGAAAGGGGTGATACTTTCGATTTTCCAGTGATTTGAATTTCCTTCCACCTGGGGGTGGGGGGTTATATAATATACACGAAAGGAGTCCCATAAATACCCATTTGCCTTCTATTGGGCGGCCTGATTAAGCGAAAGGATCGCCTCGTCATTTCTGTGCATTTTCTTGCGTCATTAAATTTAATCGAAGATTGAAATCGAGTGGTTGGTTTTTTGGGGGGCGCACGGACCAAGCTAACGCAAGTGTTAGTTGTTTTCGAAATGAAAAACCCAATCAAACGAGATGTGAATTGGTGTATAAATGCACATAGTGTCCTTGTTTGACGAACTGTGAAATGGTTTCACAAAATTGAAATGTGCGTCTGAAGAAAAGACGCACACACTTCCAACTGTCGGATGTATAGCTCCATGGAAGAGATATGCGCAAGATATGCCAGAAGGTGTCCTTTATGTTTCTGTTGCAATCAAATGAAGATTGAAGGGGCTTTTTGCGTGATTTTTCGAATTTGAAAACGAACTCCAGGGAGAGAGTCACAAGTTTTGTATTCAACTGGTACATTTTGAGTCTCTGATTGAAGACGCAACAAGCTTATAGTGTGTAGGGGCTTGGGGTACCAACTGTGCCTTTGACTATTAACAGAAAATGGCAATCAGCTGGCTGCCTTTCATCGCTGGAAAAAGGACAACTAACTTTTTGGAGATGGTTTTGTAATATGGTTAATATGGGCGAGATATCAAGACCTCCAAATAACCTCTCCATTAACCCCTCAAAGTCAACTTCCTGAGATAGGAAGACCGCCGTTTAAATACGAATCTCTCTGGTTTATTTCCGACAAATGCATCCGCTTAGCTATATGTGACTTTAATCCTTTCCAAATCCCGAAAAGCTGGACGAAGAGTCGACATTTTTCAGACACCCCACCTTCTTTTTCTTCTCTTATTCCGGTAGCTGCTATTAACAGCAACACTTTAACTCCTCCTGGAGCATAGGGCGACAACCAGGTCCTTCCATCTCTCTCTATTTGCAGTTCGATACCTCAGCTCTATCCATGATCGCAAATCCTGGGACTGAGCTTCCGTCATAACAGTTGACCTCCATGTTGTTCTGGGCCTACCAACTCGCCTTACACCTTGAGGATTCCATTGGAAGCACTGCTTCGCTATGTTGTCGTCTGGTTTCCTCAGTGTATGGCCAATCCATCGCCATTTTCTCTGTTGATGTTAACATCCACATTTGTTTGTCCAGTCCTAAGCCACAATTCATTGTTGGAAATCGTTTGTCGCCACCGTATCTTCAGGATGTAACGCTGACAACGATTAACAAAAGCCTGTAACCTGCTCGAGATGTTGGCGGAGCATTTCCACGTTTCACATGCGTATAGCAAAACAGATTTTACATTGGACTCAAACAGTTTTAACTTAGTGCGGAGCGATATTTTGCTGGAGTTCCACACTGGAGAAAGGATTCCAAATGCATTACGAGCTTTATTTAGTCTATTTCTGACGTCCTGATCCGTTCCACCATAGTTGAAATGCGTGACCACCTCTATGGTCTCCTGTCTTAGGATAACCTGCTGTTGTTGGTATCGGCTAGTGTGCATAATCTTTGTCTTTCTGGTGTTTATCCTTAGGTCAGCCATCGCCCCATTCTGTTGCAGTGAATGACACATTTGGTTAAGGGCACCAATGTTGTTTGCCAGGAGACAGATGTCATCGGCGTAGTCCAAATGGCTTAGCCTATCAAACGGGTTCAATTGGATACCAAGTCTCGCGTTTTTTCCCACCGTGGCAGTCATTACATCATCAATCGCAGGTTAGAACAAGAGCGGTGACAGTACATCTCCTTGTCTCACTCCTTGACGCACTTCGAATGGCTCGGAAAGCTGTCCACTGTGCAAAACGAAACACCTTGCGTTGTTGTATGACTCTTTGATGATAGCAACAATTTTTTCAGGGATGCCTTGGTCGGTGGTTATTCGAATGGGTTGCTCGACTCTATAGGGTGCATTACAAAACGATGAGCCGGAGTCGAAGTGGATTTTTTAAGGACCTAAAAGCCTGTCGTCCTTCTGTCTCAAGACTCTAAAGAGATTGTTCGACAATATCTAATCATTCTCCAACGTGAACTTGGATTTATAGACAACAATAAGAGACAGTCTTGCAAAATAGGAATATGCTTAAGCTTAAGAGAATAGGTAGACTGTGACTACCTTAGGAAACTCTTCAAGAAACTGATGGTACAGGGCTGATCTGCCGGCACTAATTTGGGGTGATTTTCGTCGTTGGTATGATTAAAAGCTATTGCGGATCACCACAAGATGGAGCTATATCTCCCTTCTATGTGAATTAAACCTGACAATAGTTGAGCTATTAGAAAACCTATAAAAAGCTGATTTTAAAGGTCTCAAGGTCTCCAGAAACGCGCTGAAAAATATTGGGCAGATGGATTAGCCTTTTTGCATGCTCGGATACTGACCGAAAGGTCTTAAGCTTGATTAAGATCGCCCCACTAGGAGGTACGAAATACCTCTGACTGAATTTTCGTCATCTCAATGGTAAAGCGAATCATGGGCTACTGTCCACGATATACGACCTTCTCGCCTTCCTTAAAGAAAAGACCGACTACTTCGACAAATAAGTCACCGACTTTGTCTCAAACTTTCACACGTTAGAGATAAATGGTTGATCAGAAATGTGGAGACCAATGGAGACGGTTTTTTTCCACCAAAACCGCTTTTAGTGTCCCGGAATACTTTAGCGTTTTATAGGTGAAAGTGTCGATGAAAGGAGCATTGAGCTGGCTTAAGGTTAACTTGTCATCAAGCAAGTACTTGTCAAGATTTGTAGCGACAGACGAACTGTTTTAGACTCGTTGGTATCAGAGAAAATACATCTCGAAGGTCGTATTGGAGTCCTTTACGAAGATGGTTCAAAAAGCTCCTAAACTGGGTACCATTTCGTCAGAATTATGGTCCCTGGGTACCTATCTACAAATGCAAACTATTGGTGAAAACTTTGGATGGAAAGATCGCACTATATGCGAATATTTTTGACAACATTTAAATGTAAGACCTAGTGCCATGACGGGACACCAACGTGCTAGAAGCCTAAACCTTCCTTAAGTTGAATTCTGTTGAAGCTGCAAGTTTGAAGAGGTGGCCCTCACAACATCTCCGCAAATACATCTCTAGAAGACTGCTTCTCGACAATTTTTGTGACACAAAGAAGTTCCCTTCGTAGCTTTATAAATTGAACCGACTGACTTAGGTGTACCACTGTTCGGTATCCCCACCTATCGTCAACCTTCCTCTCCACATGACTAGTAAAACCTGCACCCCTTCCCTCTGAGTCATTCTAAGAGCCATACCTACCAATCGCTGTGTCACATTCTGACGCAAGTCCCCTCAGCTATTTATAGACGAACTCCATTGTACCTACCCGATTCCACTTAATTTTCACAACTTTATGTGTTTCTCAATCAAAATCATTATGCGGCCATAAAAATATGACAATCCGCGTCAATCAATCAATTTTATAGACCCACAGCCCCCCAGCTTTACAGATAAATACAAACAAAAAAAAAAAAAAAACTTTACGACCATATAAAGTGTAAAATTTACCGTCTTTCGCCTTCTGTCCTCCCTTCAGCTACTGTCAAATAAATTCACAACCAACCACAAGAGATGCGAGTGTGCGTGCGCGCGTCAGACACTGGGAAATAAAATCAAATGACAACAAGCCATAAACACACGAATAAAACAAACTTCTTCTGAATGCACATGCCCAGTAATATTTAAGGCCAGGAGGAGAGGCGAGGACGGCCGTCCTCATAATAGAGTAGATCCGCATATTTGGACTTTTACGATTTCGAATTAAAGAAAATACTTAAAAAGACACCTCGCACACTCGTCCCTCGGTATCGCACTCATCCCAAAGTGAATTCATCGAAACGTCAATAAAAATCGAGATGCACTTTCGCGCAGATATACAGAGACACACCAAACACACGCACACACCTACGATTGAGATGGCGATCTATAAAAGAGCAGTTCATTACTTCCTTCAATAAATAAACTTGCTGGGTGTAGAGGTATCGAGGCTTTGGGTCTTTAGAGGTTGTTGTTTTTTAGAACCCCTCGGACAAAAAGTTGGATAAAGTTTTACTACCAAATAAATTAAATAAACGCCTTATTTGCATAGTAGAGCTAAAGATGCGGAGACAAGAGCCTCTCCATATACAAAATGCATCAACGTGCAGTGGCATAAAAGTTACGACTTACGACCGACCCAGCGATAGATCGTAAAATCACGCAGAGTGCTGCGTTGGACAAGCACGGGGAATGTCAAAGAAATTTTGTTTTTCGTTTGATCGTTTTCCCCACCCCAACTGGAAGTGAGGGGAGACCCCTTCTAAGACGGGCTTTAATAAGTTCTGTATCTCTTTCGCTGGTCGGGTTTACCTGATGGTCGCACTTTCGAGATGGAAAAAAGATCGTAAAAAGTTTTACTGCCAACCAATTAACCGATAATAATCAATTCGCACGAGGGGGGTGCCGGGCGATAAAAATAATAAAAACTCGACAGTGTCCCGAAATGTGTGCGGCGTGGCGTGGTGATGCTGTAAGCGACATGTGTCCCCGGGTCAAGATTACGTTTGTAGCTGGGGGGGGTGCGCTTTGGACTGTTTGATGGAAGCGAACCTCTGGCGTTGGATGGGTATTAAGTTTACGACTGTTTAATTCGATTTGGAGGGGGGAGAAAGTCGTGCTTTGAGCGGGTATCTGCGCTAAGCTTGGGAGGGATTTTCTTTTGCATATAAATTTTAATAGAAGATGTGACAGATGTCAAAGAAGGGACTTGGTCATTTAGGGGTAGATGGCAATTATTTGCGGATGCACAGAAGAGACATGATGCAGTTTGCTAAGGAGGTAAGAGGTTCTAGAGGTTCAACATGGTCAAAGTTACTAAAAGACGACAGAAAACATACAGCAGCAGTAAAAATTGATTTTTTTAGTAACAAAGAAACGACACTTAATTCTGAAATTCGTTGCGAAATGTTTGGAAATACTTTACTATATTCAAAATCAATTTTTGTTCTCTTGCTGTATTTGTTTTAACGCCCAAAAAAGGAGCACCACTGAACAATGGGACTTCGTAGGACAGATCTGTTAATTCACTGATTTGTGATGAACTTTATTGTGGCGAAATGAACCTTGTAAAAGGTTCTTCAATTGGGATGCATCGAAGTTGGCAGTCTATGGCGGCCATGTTATTTTGGTAGCGCCCCTGTCCGATTCGGTGTTTATAATTCAGTCATTGATGCCAAACGTTGCGCCCATTTTACGGCAGACGTACCTACCCTTCAAAGTCGACTTTGCAACATTTGGTGGGGAATTTGAAAACAACGTTTCGGGTAACAATCAGCCAACGTCAAATGAGCACCGAGAACTTTGCCGTCCGTGAAAGTGTAGAGGAGAACTCGACGTAGTCAATTCTTTGTCGAGGCCGGCCCTTCGCAGACTTCAACTGGGCGAATTTAGCTATGGGACTCAAATTTTTGACTGGGCTTTGGAGCGCGTAAAAGAGGCCTCCAATTTTGGGCTTTAAATCATTTTAAGTGACGAAGCACATTTTTGGATGAATGGCCATGTTAAGAAACAAAATTGTCATCCATGAGACAACGCCAGTCCACACGAGGTTCACCTGGTCGCAAAGCATCCAGGAAAATTTTCTGTTTGGTTGTGGGTTTTGGATCGGCGCATCGGCGGCATCATTGGTCCTTCCTTTTCTGAAAATGATGCTGGTGAGACCATCACCATCAACTGAAGTAGACGATATGTGCCACCCAGCGGACCTTACGATGGACATTCTGCATGAAAGATTTGAGGGTTTGGTTATCTCTCGCAGAGGTGACGTGAATTGGACACCAAAATTGTGCAATACGACTTTTTATTGATGGGTTTCCTGAAGTCGAAGATCTATGCCAATAAGCTGCAATCGATCATCGTTCTTAAAGACAACATAATCAATTCCATCGCTCAAATTCAGTCGGATATATGCGGCAGAGTCATTCAAAAGCGGTGGACATTTAAACGATGTTGAATTCCGTACACGGGTGGAAAGCGTCCCTTTCTTACTGAAATCCTAGCCAAACTTCCCTTTTATAGGAACAGTGTTTTTATGAAATTTTCTTGTGAAAGTAGTGTTTTTGGGATTGCCAAAATCGTAAACATCGTAGTTTTGAAGAACTTTGTATAGGTAAATTCCACAACTCATTTAGTCATGACATAGCTAATAAAATGGAGTTTCTAAAAGTTAGGTGGGAACCCTTTAAGGTCGATAGCAATAAACTGTAGGTACCAGAGGTGCTGTGATTTTGATACTGGTACCAAAGCTTCCGTATGTTACCAAACTCAACCACTTTAAGGAAGCTATATGATTTAGAGGGCTATTGAGCTGCTCCGCATCATTTTATGACCAGCGAACATGTTTTTTGAAGGTATCTTAGAATATATGGAGGTATGAAAAACTAACAATAATCAAAAAAAAAATCTGCTTAAAAACATAAGTCATACAAATTGCAAAAACGATGTCTTTGAGACGATCATGGTCTTAGGTAACCTACCCCCTGATTTTTCCCATGAGAGACTCGATATAAATAGTTAGAGTCATGGATTGCCAATTAATGGCGACATAACTGCTAAGCGGTTAAAAGTGTGCCTTGTGAAGCATTTTTAGTGAACTAAGCTAATTGTACTTATGAAAGTAAAAATAAGTTCAAACAAACCTTCTTTCTATAGTCGTAAATGTGAAAAACGCGTGTTATTGTTAATTTGGGGTCATTTTTTAAGCTTTCCTTCTTTCGGATCAAAATACGTATTCAACTTTTTAAGTAAAACGATTATGAGCTACTCTGTGAATAGAGTGCTTTTCAATGACCCTGACAATGGAATTAAGGCGTCTCTACATGGCAAGTGGTGGGTCGTCACAATGACATATTTTACGCCGAGAGGAAGATTAGTCAGTTTTCGAGTTTTTGAGCGACATCGCTTAGTGTTCGTGCTTGTGGTGCTGAAAAAATACTAAAGAAATCAGAACTTTAAACTGAATTAGTTTTTACTGTAAGTTGCAGACAAACATGAGTTCGAATGTAACATTTATTAAGTTACCTTTGGTAAAGGTACTGACGCTGGTCCTCTAGTTTCAAACACTATTTAGATTCTTAAACACGCTTGCAGAAAATCTCCGATAGCTGATAAAAGGAGATCATTCGTTCTTACGTCGAGGTTTTTGGGAATTTAATTTTTAACAGATATTTAAATTATTTTAAAATCCTAACTATCGTATTAAAAAATCAGAAAATCGTAGAAATTGGGATAAATCAAACTCAAATCGAAGCTTAGGACATTTCGAATAAAAAATTAATTACTAGGTACCTTACAACCCAGCTGGTTTTATTTCATTTCAACCACGATCAGTCTACATACGAAAACCCATAAAGTATAAAATCTGAAGCCCAAAACCCTCCCAAAATCCTAGCAAGGAATAAAATCAGTCCTTTGGATAAATTCAAATTCCATTTTTTTGGGGATAGATCGATATAAGAAATTAGTTGATTCAAAAGTAAAAGGCAAGATTGGACCCCATCAGAAATAGAAGGATAAAATTGGGCCAACAAGATGCGATCCGACAAAAGCATTTGAAAAAATAATTTTGCATACATACATGTTACATAGAAGTCAGGCTCGCTGGGTGCTTTGTTTTCTTCTTTTGTCCCGGGAATCGCTGATCCATGCACCTGTAAAGAAAAGGACTCGTTAGTCAAACTCAATTGCTGTCGTTATCATATTGTAAAATGTTGCACAGCTCTTAAAAAATAGCCTTTAGCTATATGTAGTTGCTCGCAGGTGTTTAAATCAATATCTCAAAAAATCTCCACTGCCCCATTTTGGCCAGACATTTATGTTTTTAACTTTCGAACAATACATCACCTATTTAAGATGAGACCTTTCTAAGCGTTTCCATAAACAGTTCAATTCTGACTTGACATCTGAGTCGAGGCAGGTTCACTTCCTGACATAGAAAAACAATTGATGTCTTTCCAAAGGGAATATATACCAAGATTGACTATCCGAAAGGAGTCTGATTCCAAACTATGTGACAGCTAACAAGTTGCTGTTCTTTTAAATGAAAATTTGACGAAAAT
The DNA here is from genome assembly GCA_936431705.1 of Cheilosia pagana. Taxonomy (NCBI): domain Eukaryota; kingdom Metazoa; phylum Arthropoda; class Insecta; order Diptera; family Syrphidae; genus Cheilosia; species Cheilosia pagana. The sequence continues at coordinate 7,734,879 of OW386169.1, forward strand.
GTACAAACATAAATTGCTCCTCGATCTCCCCTATTCAATTTATTTTGTTCAACAAAATGATCTGTAAAGATGTTCATATACAGCTTGTAAATTCACGTCGTACCCTTTTCAATTCCCCATTGATTTTGGAGTCCTTTCCTTTTCTTACATATACCAGTGCGAGGATGAAAATCCCATCCCATTTGTCAAACTTCATTGTCTTCTTTAAGACCCACACCTCTGCCTATGCCTACTTTCCCTTCAAACAAGTAGCAACAAAAATTAATAAGCAAGCTTAACAAGAGTCCCAAGGCAGTGCCTTACAAAAAAATAAAGATGAAATTCCCTGCAAACATCGCAAACGAATTTAGCAAGTTAACTCCCCCTTATAACAAGCCAAACGAGAGACCTACGCGCGAAAAACTTAATTCCAATTTATTAATTTGACAATATCGCGCGCCGAAACCGTCCACGTTTGGCCGGCTTCCGCTGCACCCGGCATGAAATCAACTCTCATTTATGCAGTCAAGATATTGCCTCTATTTGCGGATAAAACTTCTGTTTCAATTTTTTTTTCCGTTGTTGTTGCTCTTATGTCTGTTCATTCCTTTCTGCGGTATTTCTTACGATACAAGTTTACAATCGGGCACATTGCATCGTTTTCTCGTGACGCTTAAATTAGGCATGACCAACCAAGATGGAGTAATAAGCACCTTTCTTGCGGATAATGCAGATGATGTTGATGATGATGATGATGGTGCTGGTGGTGGGGTGGTGGTGGAGACGCGGTCTCGCATCCAGAGCCATGAACTAAATTAACTTTGGCCTTAAGCTGGTTTCGTTTTTTTTCTGCTCGGTTTTTTTTTTGTCGGCCTTCTGTGTTTGGTGCGCGGCCGATGAGGCGATGTTATGATCCGAGGAAGTGGGATACTGATTATCCAGCGGGAGTGGATTTGATAATTTCCATTTTGGGAGCGATTTCGTTTTGCATATTGGCACTGGGGATGACAAAGTTTTTCGATATTCTTAAGGGCCTATAACTAATCCGATATAGGCGGGAGAGGGTGTGAAATTTCTTTCAGCTAATCTCAAGTGAGTTGTGATATATAATTAAAAGATGGACGGGAGGCATTTTTGGCCAATCCAAAGAGTGCCACGCTCCGAAGCTAAAATAGTTGGAAAGTGGGTCCATATAGCGTCCAAGATGTGTCTAGTTTGGTTTTTTTAATAAATGCCCTGCCAATGGCTGTCGCTCAAAAAGAAAACATTTGCCAAAAAGGGGCAACATTTGGAACAAACTTGACATTCTTGACGAAGCTACTTTGGGAACCCAGACATCCCAGACGATTATCTGACGATATTTGCAGTGTTAATCGAAAGCTTTGTGAAAGAAAAGGGTCAACTACAATGACATTAAGTGGGCTTAAGCCGGCTTCAGATATTAAAACGAACTTAATGTCTTTCAAACGAATGAAAGGGTCCACCTATCCACTTAGGGACGCTAAATTTCTTAAATTGCACATTGTCTTAAGCTAGCTTACTCACGTGCAATTCTATGAATGGTTTACATTATTTGTTTGACATCGGTACTGATCCAATTGAAAGGTATAGGCAAAGCCCTTACTGCCTTTGTACATCAAAATGACATTTGTCCATTGCGACGTTTACTCTACCACCTCTAAATGACATCTGTCCATTGTGACGTTTACTTTACTACCCCAAAATGCAATCTCTCCATTGTGACGTTTACTTTACTACCTCTAAATGACATCTCTTCATTGTAAAGTTTACTTTACTAACTCCAAATGACATCAGTCCATTGTGACGTTTATTTTACTACCTCAAAATGACATCCGTCCATTGTGACGTTTACTTCACTACCTGTAAATGACATTTGTTCATTGTGACGTTTACTTTACTACCTGTAAATGACGTTTAGTCCAACTGAAAGCGTCGACGTTAAGTGACTTCTCAGAGAATATCTAGTACTACGGTCGCGTGAAGTAGGTAAACCCAACTCAACCAATCGTCAAAATTCACAAATGCACCACTGACAGATCGCTGTCTTTTCTAGGACAATTTTAGGAACCTGGAAAGGATTACTTTCTTACTCTGTGTGACTGTACACTACTATAGTACACTTGGCGATTTTCGCCCTCAATATCCATTCGTTTGACAGCACAACTTGAAGACCCTCCAAAGAGGACAATCAAATGTCCAACATCTTCGATCACTTTTACAACACCAGACCAAAGAAGACCAAAGGCAACAACTCGAAACCAAGTCGACCTTTTTACGCTAATTTATTCCCCAGCAACAAATGACGAACTATATGAGTGTGCGTATACCTTTTGTCGCGTTGTGATCAATCGAAGACGAGATGTCTTCCCTTTTGACCAGAGGCTGTACCGGGACTATTGCCCATCAAAGATTTACTGACCGATTTAGATGAAACGAATTTCGGTTTTAATTGACGCGCGCGTTTTTCCCTCTACTCTTTGATAGATTTATGTGGGCAGTACAACGACTATCTAATTCATTCCCAAATATCTACATATATTTGAAATAAATCTCCAATATTTGGGCCATCGGCTTCGAATATCATTTCGTATATACAGATTTTAGGTCATCAATCGTTCAGTTTTCTTGAGAAACGTCCACTCTAATGGTAAAAGGGTATGATGTTGTTGTGATGATTTAGTCGGGCTTTCTTGGGAAGGGAGATCAATTCAACACGCGTGGATTTGTGTTGTCGCGCATCTACACATGCACAGAAAGATATCAGAAGGAATTTCAAATGAGACTCGAATTAATGCGGCCGGTGATGAGAAGATTTAGTGCGAGGTGTAAATAACCTTCGGTCATTGTAAATATATAGTGTGCGATGGGTTCGATGATGTAAATTCGGACAATGATGTGGGTCTGTTAATGTGACGCACCACCCGCTGGGAGGTACCTCGATTGTGTTGAGGTATTTCACTCAACATCGGATGGTCGCAGTACGATCTGGTGGAGAGTTTGTACTGTCAGTCTAGCTAGTGGAATGTCACTTGGAGCGCATTTTTAGCGAGTATTTGCAGTTAGGAATTGAGCTGTCTAAAGGTTTATGACTAATGGAGGTCGCACGCATAAAATTCGATGTCAAATCGTTTGAATTCGTTGCAGATCGCTGCTCAACGGGTTGCTCAACAAGGGTTTTTCTTATTGTGGTCGCCTTAGACAAAGTTGACCAACGATTTCAAAGGAATTTGTTGCCAATTTAATATTGAATAGTAAACTCAGCTGAGGAGTTTGTTCAACGCGTTGCTCAACATCCGATGCTTGGTTTATGACGCAAGAATGTATCAAAAAGTGCAATTCCCTGATTTATGACCCACGAATGTATCAAAAAGTGCACGAACTTTCAAATTTTGTAAGTTTTCTGGTCAAAAATCAAAAAATTTGACCAACTCGATGTACGGAGTTGATCAACTAACTATGAATTCAACACAAATGTGTTCAAAAGTTAGTCAACGCCAACAACGTCTCCTTATGTAATGTAAACGGTGAGCCATAGTTTTTAATTCCATTAAAAATCCAACGCAGTCGGTTGATCTCAAGTTGGGCATGTAGTGTACGACCGGCTTTAGAGAGATTTATATGAAAATGCGTTTCACTCGATCAATCGACATTTGTCGGCCATTTTGTGAAGGAAACGAGCGTAAACAGCTGTCACTTGTCAAAATAGTTGTCACTGTAATAAGTGCTGCCATTTCGAAAAACAGACCTCCAAAAAAACATGTTTTATGTGTCACTAGTCAGCATAAAAAAATCACTGCCAATAAAAACTCCATCGTTCATCTTCGAACGGAAAATCCGCTTAATGGCCAACTAATTCTGATTAACTTTGACAGCCAAAAACATCCAAAAAACAGTCAATTCAGCTAAATGTATCATAAATAAATTAAAACACATAAATCCGATGCGGATTTGTATTGTTCCAACTGGCCGAGACCATAACCAGCGTAAACAGCGTCCGTTAATAACTTAAAATTGCTAAAACGTGACACACAAAGACAAATCAAAGCCATAACATAACCGAATACAATTTATTTGCATTTTTTAGCAAACAAAATATCACTAATTTCATTACCATCGTCATCCAGCATCCGCGCCATCAATGTCGGCCTGTCATTAGTATGGAAATCATTTTCGTTTAATCTCTCAGACTCAGTCTATGACTGTGTTGTGTGTGTATATGCCACACATAGACAGAAGTGGAACGTATAATCCGCGATTAATGATTCGATTTGATAGAATCCATCTAATTATGGCCAATTACAAGACTGCGCGCCGACAACAAAGAAGCTACACCCAAAACAGCCTGTCGTCGTGCAACATTCTATACACCGATGGCTGTTGATGGGCTTACAAGTTGCCTCGTTCGGGCATTAGGGTATGGTAATTTCAGTTTCAGTTTCAGAACTCGATGGGTTAGTTGTTGGGAATATTTACAGCGATTTATGGTGATGAGATTGACAGTTGAAGTTTGGGCGGGGAACTGTCAGAGGATGCGGAGTGTAGTTTTGGAACTAGTTGTGCCGGCTGTCGGATCTTAAGAAGATTGGCAAAAGATACCTCTGCAATCAATACAAAAAGAAGCTCCGTTCAAACTTCCCTCCTCCTCCAAATTTGTATAAGCGACCTATGTCAAAAGGCCTACTAAAACTGATGGCCTACCAGTCGAACTTTTAAGAGCAGAATGGCGAAGGAATTTGCGCTTATTTGTGAAATTTGGTCAATTTGTTTGATTTTTTTGACCTGCGACAACTACAAAGGAAGTTGTAGGCTATTTTCCATGAAACACTTTATATCGGGACACATCTCAAGCCAAGGAACATCGCCCCAAACCACCCCCTTACAACGAAACTGGCTAGAATCCGTCTAGACCCTCACCCTCCCTCTATAGACCAAAATGGCCAGCGTCTGCCTTTTATCCGACAAATCTCCCATTAATTCCCATAATTCTTTCACTATCGGCAATTACTCAAAACGCGCTAAAAAAATTATTTCTCCACAGTCTTGCATCTCAATAGAAGACGCGCGCATTCCAAAACCAATTCGAACGCGAGCTGCTCTGTCTCTTTCAGCACCCAATCTGGGGAAACCATGCAGCCAGGAAGCCAAGTTCAGCATCTGTCTTGTGAGAGCTGATAAATCTGTCAATGTACCATTTAAAACTCACCCAGGCGCCCTCTCGTTAGCACCGAGCCTCGTCTTTCACCGTCCAACTCGTCGTCATCGTCGTCGTCCGGATCCCGCCCGCCGCTCAATGTTTTATAACATTTATAACAAACAACAAATCACCGATGAAAATTAAAATATTTACACAAAACACAAGAACAAGATGAATTTCCATAATTCCCACCCAACAAAAAAATAACACACAACATTTCGATCCAAACACGCACACTCATATGAAGACACACACTGCGGGTGCTGAAGGACAGATGTTGCCACTCGGAGGGCATTTTTTGGGGGATGGATATATAGGTAACATGGGGGCTGGAAAATAAATAATAAAAACACACAGACGCGAGGTCTTTCATCACACTGAGTATCTATCTATCTTTCTATCTGGATACTGGATGGAAAAGAACCAACTTCAAGACGAACGGAAGAAAAAAAGAATAGTACACCAACAAGTGATGGATTTATGAGGCATTCCATCTCTCGACTGTAGGTACATCGAGAATTTATGCGCGCGTGAGATTGTTTACACGCTGACGAGCTCTACGATGGACCTGGATGGTTGGCCGTTCAGCGTTCACATCCCAATTTGAACGAGTTTTCTAATCTATTTTTTTTTGAGTAAATTTCGCATTTATTGCAATAGTTTATGTTGGCGGGCAATAAATCGTCGAGCGGATTCAACAAATCAATTTGTTTTCGGCTGGAGGTGGCTATGTTTGCCTTCGAGATGATTTTCATTACAGTTTTTCCCGCACATGCAGATTTTGTGTTTATTTAGCACAATTTGACAGGTGAAGAAGTAAATGGAAGAGCGCGCAGAACGAGCGATCGCTGGAGATGTAATTCGTAATCCACTGGGGCGCGTTTTCAGTATGGGTAAATAAAGTCGAGTGAGAGATAGATGGGATGGAGGTTGTGAAGTGGGTGTAGTGGGAGGTGCTGCTGTTGCCAGGGGTGTATTTTAAATTCACGGCGTTGAGTGGTATACCAGAGAGAACAGGGTTGAACTGTAGGGCCTGTTAGGTTTAAAAGGCAGCAATGAAGTCTATGTTAAGTTTCTCCATATCGGACTGAGCTCGATAAACCACACTTTTTTAAGAAAAGCCCATAAGAGGAATGTATCTTAGAATGGGTTTGATTTTTTTGGGGTAGGCGAATTCCACAAGGTTTGATGAAGAGCCCTCACTTAACGTACGCCCAAATTAGAAACACGAAACTAACCAAAGATGGGCTCAACTTCTGCGAGAAACATTCACGAAGCTTGTTATCGAAGATCTATATGATATCGAGTTCCACAGGGTCCTATGGTTGCACCTAGTTTCGTGAAGATATTGGAATTATAAAGCTGCATTGAATTACACTGAGGGATGTGAGCAGCTGCTTCGTCATTGCTCTATATACAGCCTAGTACCTCAAGGTTCTATGCTAGGACCCCTATTGTCAGGGTTTTTCAACAGGGACGCTACAAAAGTAGAGCGACAGGGACAGCAAACGACGCCGAATTTCTTGCCGCTCTTTTGACATTTCTCTTTAGTAAAGTTTGCCATTTCATGATGGAAAGATATACGAGCCAACAACGAGTCGAAATTATTAAAATTTACTACCGAAATTCGGAGTCAGTGGCCTCAACGTTAAGAGCGCTACGTCCAATTTATGGTCGTCATAATCGTCCTAGAAGATCAACAATTGAGCGTCTAGTGGAAAAATGTGAGTCCACAGGCACAGTACAAAATGTTCCCGTGCCAGTGAGACAAAGAAATGCCCGTAGTGTCGAGAATATTGCTGCCGCTAAGGCTTCAACTGAAGAGAGCCCAAATGTGTCTCTCACACGTCGTTCTCAAGCGTTGGGCATCCCTGTGACGTCCAGTCGCTTGGCCGCCTCGGTCGTGCGATTTGAATCCGTTAGACTATTTCCTGTGGGGCTACGTCAAGTCTATGGTCTATGACAACAAGCCAGCGACGATCGATGAACTTCGTACGAATATCGAACGTGAAATTGCAGCAGTATCGGCGGATTTATGCTTGAAAACCGTCGAAAATTGGGTTCAGCGTCTGGACTTCTGCAAGCGTGGCCGTGGTGGCCATGCAAAAGAAATCGAGTTCCATACATAATGGCATCGAACTTACTTTCACAGGAATAAAGAATTTCATTGATATCCAAAACCGTTTTTGTTTTATTTAAAAAAAACTTTTGTAGCGCTCTTATTGAAAAACCCTTTATTACAACAGCGTCTTGAAAGCAAACCTAGCTGCAAGCCAGTCGCACAAACAAAATAATAGGACCCCAAGCATTGCAGACTTGCAAATGGTGAAGGAGCGAAAAATTAGATAACTCGTCTTATTGCAGTGAATGGACCTACAGCACGGGGACTACCTATTGGGATTTTTTCAAGAGGGAGAATGCAGTAGAGAACGATTTTATACTTACAGGGCATGCGCGACACTGTAGAGGCAGCTATGAATCGAGGTGGTTAGAAGCGGTATGTAGATTAAGACCCAAAATGACCGCCATAATAAGACGGAAATGTGCGGTACTTCGAATAAATAATCCTAAACGCCTGATTTCGTTTAAAAAGCTGCAAATGTCCTCGAAGAAGAAGGTTCTTCCTTGCAGATATATGAAGAGCACATGAAACTAGTCAGCCTGAGCAGTGACGATCGACTTATAGGACTGTTTAACTCTAACTTAAGAAATCGACAAACAAAGGTTATTCTGACGACAGTTTTTATTCACCATAAACCCGACCGAGAAGCCAGGTTTGAACTTGAGAAAGTCGGACTAGAGCCAGCAGGCTCGTTATGCTAGAAAGCGTTTGCTAATTGTGTAAAAATGGTGATGAAAATGTGCATACAGGGCTAGACAAGGTTTTGCATTTTTTTCAAATTTTAAAATATGTCTCGAAATCATATTATTTAAGGTAGATATACACTGGAACCAAAAAGTATAGCCTGCTATTGAGACAGTTCAAAAATGATATCCGAAGTTAGAACTGGCGTCTCTGGACCCAACACCAAAGTCTATGGGAATGTTAAACACGGTTTTTCGAACGGAAATCCATGCTATTGAAATCTGCGCCGATCTAAAAATTCAATAAAGGAATCTTATCCTACAGCCAAGCAGCTTTGCAAGCCCGAGCGTCCATAACTATGGACTCTAAAATAGCCAAGAGCTGTCACGATGCCCTGCAATCCCTAGCCAACCACAACAAGGTCAAACTTAGAATAACATCTAACCATTGAAAACATAGATCTTTAAGGAGTGTCATCCAACAGGGAATGGGATTAATAAAAAAAAATCTGCAGGTTCAGTCTAAACTGAGCGCCGCTGTCAAACTCTGAAGCTTAGTTGTCACGCAAATGTCTAACGTCGACAAAAATTAGATCTATGAACATCTGGTCTTCTCGAAAGGGGCAAGATTCTCTTATTATGTGTCGAATCTCTCGGTCAAAGTACAGACACAGGCACCTCTACCCAGTGCCGGATTTAGGGTGGACAGGCGGGGCTACATCCCCGGGCCTCCATAAAACAGGGGCCTCCACCATTGACTTAAAGAAAATGACATTGGTCTTTGACCTGACCGCATACAACAAATTAAATTATCGAATATTCGGCTGAAATGTTTCCACAGAACTTCAACATTGCTATGAAGTAAGATAGTTCCAACTTTGTTTGGAAATGTTCAAACAATAGCAGACTCTTATTTTGGAGAAAAATCATTTATCGGCGCTTTTAGCATGTTGTGGTCATTCTCTCAACTTTGGCTGCTAACTGTTCACTTGTTCAATTCTTTGATTTCGTTCAGAATTTCACAGCAAGTACAGAACGATACCAAATTCTGACTGAAAAATTATTGTAAAAAAGCGGACACTCGTTAGTCTTGTCGAGCTAAAGCTCCGAAAGCCATTGTCAACCATTATTCTAAATTAAAAATTAGCTCAAACCAGCATATCTTCTGATAAGGAGCAAAAAGATATCTTGAGGAATGAAGCGTCGAACCTTTTAAAAAGGATAAGTTGTCTCGAAACCGCTTTATTTGCTTTCTTTTGTTGAACGACATCTTGGAGCGATTCGATGCTACAAACAAGATGTTGCAGGACCCGAAAATGGATCTTGAATCATTGAATCTTTGAAATCATTCGTTGAATCCAAAAGAGATGTTTATAAATACAAAGAAATATGTCATACTGACCAATATGTACAACCTCGCACCAGAACTGGTGCACTGGAGAGCGCTCATTTTCAAAAATGATAACTATAAAAAAGGCCTTAAACTACAACGAAACAAAACCGTCTATCAAAGCTATCGCTACTCAGCATTGAAAGCGATTCACTACAAGAACTGAATTTCAGCGAAATCATCAAGGATTCAAGACTTATTTTGTCTGTATTTATGTACCTATAGATATGTTCGTTAAGATAATAATTTATTTGGTTTCGCAATAAATTATTGAAACACTTAAAAAAAATCATAATTTGGAACATAGGTAATAAGCCAGGGGCCTCCAAACCTCTAAATCCGGCCCTTCCGCTACCACCAAAAACTTTGATTTTCCGGTGTTAAAACTCAAGAATCTTGTGACAGACAGCGGATCTTCTTAATGTGTTTCAATTGTCATTAAGGTTATCGGCGTAGGTACCTAGGAACGTTTACTTTTTTAATTCTAGCAGCGGGACTGGAGACTGGACACAGTTTAATTTAAGCGACTGCATTCTGAAGTGCTTCCATATTTTTGATCATTTTTAAAGACGAAAGGATAATATTTCTTCCCAAAAACGTTTCACCTATGCCCGCAGAAATAAGTTCAAAACGTACCTACAAGATGAAACTCTCAACTTGCCGTCGCTAAAACACCAACATCGCCCACAAACAATCCATCCAAACGGAACAAAAAGTCACCGGCAACGCGCACACAACATTACGCATTTTTATGTTAATCCGATAATTCAGTTTTCAACACCATGGCAGTCCGAAGAACAATAGCTTTTTGTATCTTAAACACAAATTAAGGGGCAAAAACTATCTCAATTCTGAATCTGATTGATTTGAGCTCAAATGATAGTTTACTGAGATTTTTTCCAATCCAACAGTACGCTCCAATTGCACCAAGCAACAACAAAAAAAATCAACTCCTGCTTTCTGTTTGTTTACAAAAAAAAAACAGAAGAAGAGGAAAAAAGCAGCACAGTGGAAACGTTCCAACAGATACAGTAGCCAACGCGTGCAAGTGAGAAGGCCAATTGTTTTGAACTGTCATAAATCATCCCTCTACTGATGCTGTGTGCTTAAATTCTAAACGTATCTCTCTTCACCCGGTCCATCTCACAGATACTCTTTCCATATCGGAAGAGCTCAATCCCGTTCCTATAGGAATGTGGAACCGAAACAAATCCCTAAGAGAGGACTCACCCGCACACACTGACAAATCGCATAGGTGTTAGTGTGGAGAAGCAAAGAAAAAAACTCACTTTGGAACTGTGTGATTCAACACATGCGCAGAAAACACCGCCATTGCCTGGAAGTGTTGGATTTTCAAAAATCCCACCGTTGACTCTCTACACCCGTCAAAGAGTTTTTCAGTCAACCACAGACCGTTATACAGTGACCATGTCCCAGAGAATTTTTATTCGTATTCGTTTTCGTCGTCAGCGTTCCACCACACAAAACTTGGATCTGTGAAAGAGTGTGAGACACAAAAAGAAAACACTCCGGGAAGAAAAGGCAACCAAAAAAAAAAAAAACAACCGAATTATACAAGAGGGTTAATTAATATCTGGTTCAATCCCACACAACGCGCGATACATATGTACATCTACAGATACAGTATCTTGAGAGATAGACAGACAGCTCTTCTTCGTTTGCTGCTGCTTCGGATCAATCAGAATTTTTGACGTGCCACTCTCACTCGTCGTCGTCTCTCCACTGTGCCGTGTCTTCTATATGTGTGTGTGCGTTGCTTGGAGTACGTCTGTTCGTTCGTCAGACTGCTCTGCTGCTGCTGGCCTGCTCCTGTATGTCATTCCGTAGACATACGGTACGTCCGCTAGTTGGATTCATTCATTCATTCAGTATTTTCGGATTCTGTCAAACGAGACGTTGTGTGTTGTGTGTCCGTCGTTGTTCGATCAACAAGATATAACAAAAAAATAAAAGAAAATCAACCAAAAGTGTCCGTTTCTGCATCGTACTGTAATTGGCCGCCGCCAACTGAGAAAAACCTTCTTTTTCTGTTTCCGAGAGGCGTTGACAAGATTTTCTCACGGTCCTCAACTTGTCCGTGCTAATTGGATTAATTTACAAAAAAATATTTCGCCCACATTTATTCATATCTAGTCAAAGTTGATGAAAAATATTTTGTGGATAAAAATAAATAAATAAAAAAAAAATCAAGATATACGAAGTCAAGACTGATGAACAACAAATTAATATTAAAAAAAAAAAACGCTAATAACTAATAACCAATGTATACGTAAATTTTAAATACAAATTTTGAACCCTCTTAAATAAATATAAATTAAATACCTATAGTTAAACTACAAAAAAAAAACAAGTATACGATCTTATATATGCAATAAATAAATAAAAAAAATTGTTTATTTTTCTTCTTAAAACTTAAAATAATTAAATATATGTACATGAATATTTTTTAAGTGTTGTTAAACAAATTTAAACAAAAATACAAAAAAAAATCTTCAGTGAATATATAAGTGTGAATAGAAAATAAAAGATAAATCTATCTGCAGTTGTTTAAGTGAAACAAATTAAATTTTAAATTATCCAAGTGATTACAAAAATTAAGAAAAAAAAAATTAAATACTATAGTATACAATTTAAAAAATTAAACAAAAAATTCAATTTTTAAATAAAACAAAATATCTACAAAAATGTTGCACGAAGCATTGATGCTAGAAATCTACAGACAAGCGCTAAATGCTGGGTAAGTTTTTATTTTCTTCAAATTTTTTAAGTCTTCATAAGTTTGGGGGCATTGTGAGTGATTTTGAGTGCAGAGGGGTTTTTTTTTACGAGTGGTCTATTAGGTGTCAATTTAGAATGACAATTTTTCTAAATTTTAACCGCATTTTCATTGATCGTTTTCATTTTACCGCATTTCTTAACAAGTTAAATACGTTCAAGAAATTTACTGTCGATATTTAAATCAGACACAAATTAGACCACGAATTCCTTCCTCATCCATGATCCTATCATGTTGAACCTATTAAATTGTTTTAGCGTCAAAAGTGACAAGTGAGTTGAGCGCTTCGATGGTCTATTCAAAATCGTGTGAAACGTTACCCGATTGGTGGACCTATACACTACAGGTCTTTGTATTTTAATTGCGGGAGTTAAGACTTGTATGAGAAAAAGCATATTTTTTTTAGAAATAGGTATTTTTTAAACCGTGAAGAACTTGAGAGAATTTAGCCTCAATATGAATTAGACGCACAATTTGAATCCCATTTGAAAGAATTTTAGTTTTGTCATATTTAACCACTTATCTTGTCTAAAAATCATAAACCATACATCAGTAAGTCGCTATATTCCAATCTGGAGAAGGTTTTATTTTCCTCTCCGAAAATTAGCTTACAAGACCGACACAAGTTCTTCCCTACCCATGTATTTTCCGGTTTTAAAAACGCATCTAAATATCAAGGGTTATGATTTTTTAGGAGTTGTAATTTGTTGACAGTTATTTGACACTTAATGTTCGACAGTGTTTGAGAAATTATCATGAACAGACTTACACCAGATGATAGGCTTTAAAAAGTAGGTCTTCCCTAATATATTGTTTGCCAAATTATCGTGAGTAGTCTTTGGTTAGGTTAGGTAGGGACACACTGACCCCAAGATCTATGGGTCCATTGCGATACTTAGTTATGAGCAGACTTACTTCAGAATAATAATCAGAACTTTATTTTGAAACTCATTATCGGCATTCCTGTTTAGTATATATTGTATCTACGTCAAATTATAGCGAATGAACTTAACCCAAAATAATGCTTCCCTACCTTAAACAAGATTACTTGGGGTCTTTTATTTATCGAAAAATGGTGTCTAGTGGCGAGGCTCAATGGCTCTGTGAAAAACGTGCAAAATTGGCAATCCTAGAGTTTGACAAGACTTAGTAGACCCTCAGAAGTGTGGTTTTTAAAATACTCGGTCGTATTTTTAAAAATGAAATTACAGTCAATGGTCGACAATAGCGGACAGTGATCAGTGAATATTGTTGGGGACAATGTGTGCTTTCAGCAAGATAGCACTATACGTGTCATGCTGCCCCTTGAATATTGAGGCCTTGAATCAAATGGCAACATCGGGTGTGTCGCTAACCAGTGCATTGGCCCAACTATGTCTTTCGAGTTGACACAGCTGGTCTACTTCTTGGGACCATGTTAAAGCAAATTTTTAAGGTCTTGGAAGTCGAGGAACAACGTGAAATAGAACTTCAAATGCTTGAAACAAATTGTGTCGGTCAAATCGTCCTTATAACGCAATAGAGAGTAAAGATGTTCGATGCCAATTTTTATGTTGTTGTCGTTATTATTTACAAGAAATCATTTCAACCAACAGAGAGCAAAAGGGAGCCCTGTTGGTATCAGAGCTCATTTCCGATTTCTCATATTCCGCCAAAAAAAGAAAGAAAACAAATAAAGTTGGTTGCCTTCTTCAGTTTCGAATACCTACAAATAAGACACAAGTGCGAACAATGTTAAAACTTCCTGCAGCTGTCGATCGTTTTAGCTCAGTAACAGGGCAATTGGAGCTACATGTTCACCCCGTTTGATATTTTTTTTTATTTTTGTTCGTAGGTCCATTTTATGTCTGGACTCCAGGCAGAATATTGATGAGCTATTTGTTAAATACACCTCCAAAATATTCAGTTGACTTGATGGGTCACTTTACCAAGCCATATATAAGATGGCAATTTGAATAAAATTGTATCGATGGAGAATCAAAGTTTGGGAAGTTTCTTTTCAAGCTAATCTTTAGAAGAGATCAACAAAATAAATTACGTAAATAAATAAATTGACACAATTAAGCCCTCCATAAGCTTTCAAAAATATTGTCAATATTTACTTATGCTTCCGACACGCGTCTAACCCAATTGAGGTAGTTGATGATTCTACAGAAATTGCCAATCAGTTCAAAGACATTTTGCAATCAGTCAGATGAGTGTTTTGAGAAAAATTCGTGGCAGGATTGTAGAAGACACCTCCTCCACTGGGTATGCGATTTTCGACTTTTTCTACATCTAACCTTACTTTAAAAAGCATCGCTCTCAATACAATTGGTTGGTTTTTTGTGTCATCTTCAACTGGATATATCGCGGCGAAATTCTGAAATGCCATTGTAGCTTGTAGCGATTTTTAAAAGGGGATAAAGTGGAAGAGAAACGGACAACCATGGGCCGGCTGAGCTACCCTGAGAGTTTGAGTTCATTTAATCGAACTCAACTTGGTTTTTGATTGGGGCTCTCTATACACAACAACAACACACTCCTCTACAAGTTTCATTCTGACATGTTTCGCAGTTATATGGTTTGTGTCGTTAAAAATATTGAAGTAGGTACCTCAAGCGTCCGTTGTTGGTCCCATTTTTGTCTATGCCCATATCAACATTCTTTTTAATGGCTTTTTCTTGTAAAATTTGTACCGGGGAAGGCTTGAAACCAGGTTTGAATTTACTTAGGACAAGTATAGCAACAGCAAACAGAACTGCAAGCGGGTGGCAATGGTGTAGTGGGTAGAGTCATTGCTTGTGACACGGTCGGCGCAGGTTCGAGCCCCACCGGGGGACAGCAGTACTCGCCACCCTAACATATAAGAGAAACGAATAATATCAGAGTTTCTCCCCCACTACACCAAAAAAGGGGTTTCTGCTTGGAGTACAATGGACGGGTATTCTGGTCTGAGTGCTCCAGGATTTGGAATCCCCTTTTTTTAAAAAAAAAAAAAAAAAAAAAAAAAACAGAACTGCAAGTTCTTTATGAAAAATTTAACATGTAAACTTTTCAAGACTCCATTTGCGATTTTGGACTCCTCTTTGCTATGTACTTCCAATTTTAAAATTGACCAGAGATTTCTAATTATGTTCAACTCTGGACATGAACGAGGATAGTCCAACGCAGAAGGCCGCTTTGAATTTATCGCCGCCCGATACCGACACTCTCTTAAAAGTGGAAGGTTTCCTAGTTATGTCTTCTAGTTCTTCGCTTTTGTTAAAAAAAATACTTCTCAGGAAAGGCGAACCTAAGGGGCCTAAAAATCATGACGATTTGCTGGCAGAGAAGTTACCTCTTCAAGCGGAAAACAAATCTTCGTGGTTGTCAAAAACAACAGCTTTCGCTGGAGGAAACACTTGAATGCTCAAACAAATTCTAAATTCTACTTATTGGACAATAATTGCTCAGCTTTGTCAATCTTGTCCATACTACAAACGGAACGTCGAAACCACTAGAGCTAGATTGCTCCTTAAATGTAAAATTTGACAGCTTGTCGACTCCGAAATATAAATGCTTCCACATATATGGGAGCTATGATTGTGCCGTACTTATTTCTTATGTTGTGACGTATCTACGCAGAGTAAGAGTTCATCCGTAGTAATTGTGGCGGAGTTTTCAACGCAAATCAACGTCAGTCAGAGGTTTTATTTGTTTCTTGGTACGCACAAGCAAAGTGAACGTTAGAAATTCAAAATAAATGCCGCCCTCCTATGGTAGCCCTTCTTCTGCCATGTGAAAAACTTGAACTAAAAGTCAACAATGTCGGAGACTTTTGTAGACGTAAGCATCTCTTTACAAAGTACCATGACAGTTGCTTCTTAAGTTGCTGGATATCTGCTTTAAATTGGAGTGGAGAAAATTAGTAATTTGTGCAACAAGTATGCGCACTAAAACGGACCTTTGTGGGACCCCTGGGACATTTTTAAGCAGCTAAATCAGTAGTTGCCCTGTCTAATAACATTCTGATGGTACTATGACTCTTCCTAATAGGTGAAGCACCAGAAAGTTAGTCTATCCCCAATACCATCTCCATCCACCTTGATGCAAGTGACCATCAGCATAAACAACGGCCCGACCCATTTGCGATATTTACAATTCGTTTAAAGGCAATTTTAAATTATGACCACAATCGAGACTTAAATGTTCACCTTAACATGCAGTGAAATAAATCAAATCGAGCGCTTATCTGCTACAACTCTCTGATGTTACACACACTCTTGCGTATAAATGAAATTTTCAAAATAAATATTTCATAAAGAAATGTGTCAAATCCCGATTGACATTCCATGTCCAATGTTATCAGGAAATGTGTCATATTCTGATTATACAAATCTCCATTTAAAGACACAGAAATGTCCAAAATATATGAGAATTTACGACTGGTGACTGTTGTGTGTCGAGAGGGAGTAGGTATGTCAACCGAATGATGACTTATCTCTAGGGGTTGAGAAATATATACACTTCTGGCCAATATATAAGAATTTTTGAAGTTTCCTAAACTATACGCAGTTTGAGATTATTAATGAAATGAAACAATAAAATGTGATTGGTCTTGCGTATGCCTTTTTGGGTAATCTTAATGGTCGCATAAATAACTTGGTGGTTTGAAGTTGTCTGTTAAAAGTGATTTTGTAAGCTCTGGCACGTTGTGCTAGGAGATTTTTATCAGCGTAATGTGGAAGAAGATGACCGGAGTATGCAGTCTTTCCAGGAAGTTGAAGAAGATCACTG
The DNA here is from genome assembly GCA_936431705.1 of Cheilosia pagana. NCBI lineage: Eukaryota > Metazoa > Arthropoda > Insecta > Diptera > Syrphidae > Cheilosia > Cheilosia pagana. The sequence continues at coordinate 7,751,823 of OW386169.1, forward strand.
ATCTTGCAAGTGGTTTTTGGTTTAGGAATGTATTAAGGTGGTGTCATGGGTTGCAAAGGTTTATCCTGCAATCTACATGACATATGACAAAAACTGAAAGTGAAAGATCACCGATCGTATACAGATTTGTTTCAGAAGAATCATACGTCATGCATAAATGTTACCACACTCTGAAAATAGAATCAATATGATAAGGTTGATCACTGATCATGCCACAAGTTGATCGTGAAGATCTATGAGGGGTTAAGCTTCCGATCAACACGACACAAGCTAAGAAGGAGGACAGCTGATCATGCAACCACTTTTATATGATTATTTGGAGACTCCATGGCCTCCCTGAGTATCTGATCGTTCGAAATTGCGGAAGATCATCTGCATAGATCCACGAAGGCTTAAACTTACAATCAACCTGATAAAAGCTGATTGCAGAGATCAGTGATCATGCAAGAATTATATCTATAAATGCAATGGCCTTCCTATCCTGACCACCTGTTCTTAGCTTATTAATTATTTAACCTACTAACCACATGTTAAAATCTAAGAACAGATGCCAAAACACTGATCACACGATAGCTGATGACCATGAAGATCACTGATCTTTTGTTAGTCTTCTTTTTGTATAAATGCCCTACACTCTCGAGAGTTTAAAACAATAGGCACTTGTTAGAGGCATTTAAGTTATTCAATAAAGATCACTGATCGCACAGTTATTATAAAAAAATAGGCTCAGAAAACTAAAGCATGCGTTACACCTGTAGTACTCTTAAACGAGTACTAACCACATGTATTTCGCCCCTATTCATAACAATGTAAGCCGGTGTATCACGCCCAGCGATACTCTGTCTTCTTGGATCGACCTGTTAATGCGTATGTGTCAAGCGATTCTTTTTATTTTTTTCAAATAGAGCTGTATGTCAATTTTATCTTGACATACTTAAACGACTGACTTCCTTGTCTCACCTGATATGGACTTCCAATCGAATGCAAATGTGTGGCACAAACCATTATCGGTTAAATTCTTCTAGAAGTTATTACGAAAAATTATTAAATATCGAGCAATTTTCCCCCATAAATCCATCTGTCAGAATCAATTTGATTGTTTTTTTTTCAATTATTTTTATCAAAAGCGAGATCAGCTAATAAGCCAATTACCTAGCGAATAATATTTGTTTATACGGAATGAGATTATTTTATTATTTGTAGCTTGAAGTTAATGAGTCAGGTAATATACGTATGGAGGCACTTAGAATATCGTTAGGTGTTTTGGGAAAAAAATCGTTATAACAGAACGATCTTTTATAAGATCGGTACAGATCAGAAACTCTATGTGGGAATTAACTTAAGCCGCAGAGAATTATACGAACAAAATCTCGTACTAAGGTCCATGGTCAATTGTACCGTGATCGCCAATCATTTGGACAAAATATAAGCTAACGATCATTCAAGATCAGCTGTCAATGTGAGTAATGTTGAGCTTAAGACTACTCAGACGATGGGATCGACTCTTTATTTTTACTAAATGGGATCGTAGCAAAGATCTTCAAGTGTTAACGATCGTTTTAACAAACAACAACTTAAAACGATCAGAGAACAGCTTAATTTGTATTCTATGTGGATTGACAGTGAGAAAGAAGGAGTTGATAATTTGTTAAGATCAGCAGTCAATGTGAGAATAGGGGGGCTTAAATGTGTCTAATCCGAAGAGAGATCCGCGATCGTTTTGAAAAATCGTGTAAATGTTGGTGCAACAATCACCGGAATCCTACTTATAATTTAAGAAGCTGTGAACATTAAGCCCACAACAATAGAGAAGTCAACGATCGCTGAAGATCAGCAGTCAGTGTGAGAAGAAGAAAAGTTGCCTATGAAATAAATTCTTAAACTCGTCAAAGATCACTAAACCCCTACGGTTTATTTACAATATAAAATAAAATCAGCGAAATTCACAATTAGTGAAGTGTCAGCTAACGGAAGGGATAGCACATGGGAAGGTAAACAATGATTCATTGCTTACAGTCGTGTATTAAAAGGAATCACTTTAAACCAACAAGATCGGTAGACATGCAACCAACCCAAAAAGAGCGTCGATAGATAGTGCTATCAATAAACACGATCGCCAGAAATCCGCAGGATGTTAAATCTAAATTCTACTGATCACGAACCAATCGATATTGATATGGAAAATGGTAAACTGATCGATCGACGATCGACAGAGCTATTCATTAGTTTCTAACGTCGCACTGCAAAGCGTCATATTGATTACAGTTACGCATTGATCGGTAGTAATTTTCAAATGATCGAAGATCAGCTGTCAGTTATCAACAATAAGTTTAAGTGATCAAGGATGTAGATAGATACCTAGTGAAAACGATCAGATTTGAAAATGAACGATGATCAATCCAAGATCGTCTGCTTTTTACAATATTGATCTAGTTACAACGACTGGTTAATAAATTTGATACATGACTAGTACGATCGATAATGGTCGCCAATTGAAAACTTTTACTGGTGTCAATTATGGTCTTCACAAACTGTGCCGTTAAATGATCGCTGAACGATCGAGAAATTGGTCTGAAGACACACTGTAATAATTTTTGACGAACAAAGTTTCATTTTGATCGCAGAACGATCGACAACTAGCCGAGACAAGTGCTTCGCGATGATCGCTTAGGCACGGAAATGAAAACAGAAGGCATTTGAGGAACTAAGTTCTATAGTGATCGCAGAATGATCGACCATGCCGAAACCCCACCTTTTGCTATTGTCAATCTAAGACAATATTAAATGTTTTCAAATACACTCGCAAGATCACTTAAACCTAATTAAGGGTAACGTCTATAAATCAACTATTTTTATGGGTCGAACTTGCTTTTTCTAATCGGAAAATGTTCACACTCACAGTTGCTTTGCCTAGATTGATAATTGGCAACAGATTGACGAGCTAGGTGGAAAAAACTAACAAATCAGGCTAAAGAAATCGTTATTTGTTAAGTTTATCGTTTGCTTATCTACTACAATTAAAGATGCGATAAACATTGGAGTCTTTACTTGGAAAGCTTTTACCGATTGAAACAAGTTCTAAATTTTTTTTGTATGAATTATTATGTAAGGTCACATCGAAAGGGTTGAGTGGTGGTAATTGCGTCCTCAAGGTCTGTCAATTCACAGGCACCTAAGAGAAACGTGTGTAATACATAAAAAGCATTGGTAGCGGCACTGACAATTTGAAGAACGTGGATCAAAGACTAGCGTGTAAACTGTTGTCACCGTTGTTTGTATGAGGATCAGAGACGGAATTTCTACGTTGGGCGCCAATTTTTAAGAAGGCAAAAGTTCAACGTCCTCACGGTGGTCGCCGTTTTGAAGAGTTAGTAGCTTCTAGTACTGTAATTCAGTAACATCGCATACTTTAAGGAAAAGATACGCTTCACAAGCATAATAGGAATATTTTGCGTATCAGTCCCATGTTGGGCGCCATTTGACGATTGCTCAACTGACTCATCTTATGATGAATCCGAACTTTTTGTGCAAATTAGACTTTATTTAAAATTCACCCACACGTTGGGCGCCATTTTTGCCGATGGAAAAATATGTTAGCGCAAATATCCACAATACCACTGATGCCATATGAATTGTCACATATCTGCATTGTTACCAACCCAATAATATCCGATTTAAACCCATTCACAGTTTCAAAACTTCCTCTTCAGCGTTGCTGGGCATCGTATACGACATACCACAAATCCATTGGTAATAGGATCTTACCCCCGACGCATCTTCTAATGCGCCTTCTGAGTGACGATAATCAGTGATCAGTGAAGCGCGTTAAAGGTGATCGCTGATCACAGTGACGATGATACAAAGTACAGTCTCCAAACCGCGTCGCCTCAGCTTCGATTTCATTTTCCAGGCATATTTCGTTTCCAATCAATTTCGATTACAGATGAATCAATGTAAAACAATTTAATAATGACATGCAAATCGATTATAAACGGAATCGCTATACTTGCAACAAATATTAATTGAAAGTTGTACCGAAGTTGCGCCCATACAAACAGATAGTTATATGGGTGCGGGGTATGAGAAGCCAGTTTCTTCTCTTCATGTTTGTTCGCTTACACCTTTAATACAGGTTTTGTATGGTTACTATATTTTTTTGCAGTAGGCTATTAGATTACACATAGGCTTTTAGTTGTTATAATTTGATATGACGTGATCATTGAACAGAATTTTAAGGTGATTTGAGTTTAGCACTAATGAGGGGTTGTGCAGATATATGCAACCCATGTATACATTCGACTGGGCAAAATGGCAGTGTATGGAGATGAAACTGTGTCTACCTAATGCAATCGATTGTGCTTTTGTGTAGCGCCTAATGGTTTTGGTTGTATTTTTGTGGTTTTTCTACAGAAGATGACAGTTGGATTGGAGATGGCAAGGTGCCTCATTATCAGCTTTCTTTATTAGCTTTCTTATATCGTAAGTGATAGCGCCTATGAAACTTCTTAGACTTCAACTGCTATATAGTAAAAAAAAGGCCTCTTCTAGCTGTGAGAACAGCTCTTTATTTTGTTATCACATACACAAGCTGCCATTGAGTATTCTCTATGAGATTTTCTGAGCACTTCTCACTCATTTTTAAAAATGATTGGGTCTTCTAGGAAGCTCATGGATAACTATGTTCGTTAACAACAGTCAAAAACGGAATTGTTTGACTCACAAGAGCTTGCGATAGATTTAAAATTATTAATTTTCGAAATTTCCTTCAAGTTTCATTCCCCAGTTATAACACCTCGCGTTCGTTGACGTTAAGGAAACCAATTCTCTTTGCCGCACAGCTCAATATTGTCTCTATTTGTACTTTTAAACTAGTGATGTGATCCACAGATCCAAACTTTGCGATCTATGTAACATCTTAACTAGATTGATGGTAAGAAAACCATTGAAGTTATGGAGCTGATCCGACCCACTGGATGTTGCTGACAGGCACTTCCAATCCTATAGTTACCTTAAACACTCTTTTCAATGATACTATAGCGACAGGGTTCCAAACTACATCCCTTCCTTCAACTTTTTTCAAAGATTGACGTCAAGAGAACCAGTTAATTTTTCCGCTGATTTCGGTATTTGCCGTATGACTACAGTCAAATATGTGACGCTATCCGAAGCTTTAAATTGTGTAGATTTCAATCCAACGTCTTGCTTAGATTGAGGTTAAGAAAACCCCTGTTTGAAGCACTTTCCCAAAGCGCCTTAAAATGATCTAATTCTTTTGCTAAAAGATAGTTCAACCTTACCGCTGATTTCAATACTGCCATATAAAACTTCAGGCAGCGCAATCAAAATTGTATCCCTCACTCCAACATCTTGCCCAGATGGTGGTTAAGAAAACCAATACCTATTGCCACCGATTTCGGTATCTTCCGTATGACTAGAGTGGAATTTGTAACTCGGGGCTCCAAATTTTATATCCCAAGCTAACCATTTGCCTAGATTGATGGTAAGAAAACCAGTTCCTATTCATGCTTGAACCGTTGCCAATAGTGAACGAAGACAATACGTGCAAACCGAACTAGATTGACTCAGATGAAGTGAATGGGTCACTTGGGAATTTCGATCTCTTAAATAGAAACGGACAGTCAGAAGTCGGAAGAGTTTGAAGCCTTGTGGTGTTTAGTGATGGATACGAACAAAGCGTTCAGATTGCTTCAAGTTTTACTCAACCTTACTTGCTTTTCATGGCTCTAGGCGGACTGGGGTCGTAACCAACACAAATGGCTTCAGTCAGCTTAGGCCCTCTTCCATCTGACCCTTTGGTGTAGCCAGCTTAAGCAATGTGGGCAAAAACCCCCTAGTTACAACAACTCTGAAGCCGGTTTTGGGCTCGTTAAGAACCATCCTACACCTGCGATCCTTGTAATTGAAAATGACGATGACGATCACATTTGTAGCACATCAACAAATCCAAAGTTTTCCCATTTTCCTTGCTCGACCGAACCACTCTAATTAGAAACAATATATATCACCACGATCAGCAGTTCCGGCATCGCCAGATCTACACAAACAGATCACACCCCCACTCACAAGATCACTTCCACACTAAAGCCTGTATAAAAATAAACAACCTCAACCCAGTATGCAGCACTCGTAACCTCATACATCTCGAAATATATATTTTCCCCTGATCGCACACAATTAGTCACGATCAGCGCTCCTCCTTTGGCCATTTGTTTTTACTCCCCTCCCCCCCCCCCCCCACCATTCCAGTGCAGACAACCCTCGTTTAACCGCCAACCCTATCCCATTTAAAACTTCCATCTCTCTACCAGCTGTTCGGGAGTAATTTCTATTTGAATTGTATACACTTTAAGTCGGCACTAAGTGCAGCTTAATGACAATTGATACGTCAATCATGAGCACAGTCCATATTAACATAAACATACAGCGTTCAGCGTACAGCGTGCAAGTATCTAATAAAGCGATTGTTATGCCGCGACGCGATGCTATCATAAATTCATTGTCGCCAAGTTAATAAATATTAACCGCAGGAATCTCTCTTTGATTGATATCGAGGCAGTTAGTTAATTTTAACGGTGATTTACAAATAACTGCAATCTTGTACCGTATGCGCATGTGCATTCTTCGTGGAATGCCAACCGACTGACTGATCAATTGAAAAAGATACATAAATGGCAACGAAATAGTTTTGCAGTCGTCGTCGAGATGAATCTTGAGAATTTCAAAAAATGCTGCCCATAAACTGCCAACGCAAGATGTAATGTAACTAATTGCGCGCGTCGGCAATTTATGGAAATTCATGGAATTTGTATTTCCCTAATGATCGTGTGTATCTTTGCAGTGGAATGCGAGAGCAAATAAGCAGATTATTAGATCAGTTGGACGATGAAGTGGAATTGGATGGTTTTGCCGACGGCAAAATGTAGTGCGGTGTGTCAGGGCAAATCTGGGTCCTATAGCTCCTGCATAAGTGTAGCGCGTGATTTGATTCCATTTAGGGGGAGAATCCTTCAAAGGATCACAAAGTATAGAGCAACAAACATACACGAAATCAGTGTTTAACTGAACCAGGCTTCGACTTTGCCATCAAACTTGTGCCTTAGAGGGGTTTAGACATGTCTCAAAAAGGTTAGCAACGACAAACAGGGTAGGCACTTATTTAAGGCGCGGTTTTAAACGGAAGGTCCTCAGTTTTTAACTTCAAAATCAGTGTTAGACCCCTAAAAACTGTGCAATGTGCATCTATGTCATATTCCAGATGAAGGTAGCTGTCGTAGGTGGACAATAAAAGCTTCCGAATATGCAGGGATGCAGGAGAAGAGGGTTTTAACGTTCCCAGATGGTGCTTGAGAGTCTGACAGATTTTTTAGTTTTATTTCAGCGGCTTTTGTCTCCTTTGCCTTTTTCTAAAGCCTTGTTGCATTTTACGACATAACTAACACACAAACCTCTCCTACTCTCTCCTTACAGAGCTCTGCCAAATCCGCGTCCCCGATCAACCGAATCGGCCAACTCGAGTGAGCGTTGCCCGTCGCACGACTCAAATTCGTCGGCGGAAAATGGCAGCGCCGGCGGTGGCCACCCATCCACTCATCTTCCAACATCACCAAACTCAGCATTCCCATCGATGATTCCACCCTCAGCCAATAACAACTCATCACACCACCACCATCACCATCAGCAACAACAACAACAGCAACAACAACAGCAGCAGCACCACCATCACCAACAGCAACACCATCATCATCATCAACAGCAGCAGCAGCACCATCAACACCACCAGCAACCACCACCGTCCATGGAAGCGTATCTGCATATGGTTGCCGCTGCTGCCCAACAGTACGCTCAATTTCCGCTGGGCGGCGGACGTTTGCCCATTCCAATACCACCGGCCGCTACAGCCGATCCGCACTTTAAGCTGCCACCGCAAGCATCGCCAACTGCGTCCAGCAACAACTCGGAAGCACTTGATTTCCGAACGAATTTCACGCGAGCCGCATCGGCTGACGATGAGGAGGACGAGCCAGAGGACGCCGATGAAATGGAGGACATCCAGGAGGATGGCAATCCACTCGATCTGTCGACGAGTTCCAGGAAGCGCAGTGCCGATGAGAATGAGCCGTCGGCACATGCGCCGCATCAAACCAAAAAGGCCTACAAAGGCACTCCGCCGCCAGTGACGCCACCGGCATCAGCGCCATTAATGCCGTCAGTCAACCCGTACCTGGCTGCAGTGGCGGCTGCGAATATATTCCAAAACGGGCCGTTCACATCGGGAGGATGGAATGGCAAGAACGATCTGGTGATCGATCCGACCAGTTGCTTGGAGAAGATGACCGATCTGGTGAAGGGTCCCCGCAAAGAGAAGTCACCGAGGCAGCAGCCGCCGGTGCCACCAGCGCCCCCTACAGCGGCCCCGATTCCGCCGAGTGAGGGAGTGATGGCGTCCAAGGGACGTCACAACATCTGGCAGTCGCACTGGCAGAACAAGGGTGTAGCGAGCAGCGTGTTTCGTTGCGTGTGGTGCAAGCAGAGCTTCCCAACGCTCGAGGCGCTCACCACCCACATGAAGGACAGCAAGCACTGCGGAGTAAATGTGCCTCCGTTTAGTAATCTCCCCAATACGGACCGGCAACCGCCACAACAGCCGATGCAGACTCCGCCGCACATGCGAAAACCCTCGTCCCAGCAGCCGATGCAGTCCAAGTCGAACTACAGCAACTATCCGTCGAGTCGCGACCCGAACACCCCGCTGCCGAGGAAGCTCGTTCGCGGCCAGAACGTCTGGCTGGGAAAGGGCGTCGAGCAGGCGATGCAGATCCTCAAGTGCATGCGATGCGGCGAGAGCTTCCGCTCACTCGGCGAGATGACCAAGCACATGCAGGAGACGCAGCACTACACCAACATTCTGTCCCAGGAGCAGACCATCTCCATGAAGTCGTCCGCCTCTGGGGGCGGCGCTGATGGAAAGGACGCCATGAGCTCGGAGGAAAGTCGCACCCTAAGCGCCGTGCTCACCTGCAAGGTGTGCGATAAGGCCTTCTCATCGCTGGGCGATCTCAGCACCCACATGGCAAAGAACAACCACTACGCCGAGCCGTTGATGCAGTCGATGGCCGGTGGCGGTGCTGGTGGACGCAAGCGTCAGGTGCAAAAGAAACGCGAGAAGTCCCTGCCAGTGCGGAAGCTACTCGAAATGAAAGGTGCTGCTGCCGCCCAAGCCGACGCTGTCGACGCCATGGAGGCCAAGATGCAGCGAAACGATAAAATCGAAGCTGCCATTTTCGCCGAACGCATGCGGCAGTACATCTGCGGTGTGAAGGCAGCCGCTAACCCCGATGAGGTCAACAAGTCGGCAGCATTGCTGAAAAAATCGCCCGAGATGGAGATCAAGAATGGAACGACCAAAGCAGCCGCTGCTGGCGGCAACGCATCCTCATCCTCGGTGCTCAGTGCCATCGAGCAGATGTTCACCACCAGCTTCGACACTCCGACGCGTCACAACAACGCCCCCCAACCCGTGAACGCGGCCAACAAGAACTCATCCCCGGTGGCGTCCAGCATCCTCAAGCGGCTGGGCATCGACGAGACCGTCGATTACAACAAGCCCCTGATGGACAACCAGGATCCCTACTACCATCACTATGCTCGCTACACCAGCAGCGAGCGCAGCGCCAGTGAATGCAGCGCCGACAACCATGAAGCTCCCAAAGCCAAAGCCCGATCGCAGACCCCCGAAAAGCGAGAAGCAGACTGCACCCCAAATTTGCCCATCAAAAAGGAGGAGCCCGACGAGAAGGAGAACCCGACCACCGAGCAGGACGAGCCAATCGAAGAGAAGCCGAAAATACCATCGCAGGCGTCCACGCCCAACGGTGAGCTCAATCTGTCGACAACCGATCGCAACAACCATGCCAGTCCCAAGGCAGTTATTGCCGCCAGTCCCGACAGCAATCGCTCGGCAACACCAAAATCGCCCGCATCCAGTCACAAGTCCTTCGACGGCGAAAAGAAATACCCCAGCGACAGCTTGAACGCTCTCTCCTCCATGTTCGATTCGTTGACCAGCGTCGGCGGTAATGGTGGCGGCCGATCGCAGCAGCCACCAGCTGTCAAATCGCCCGAGAACTCGCTAGCAGCGGCTTCAAACTCTCTGGCCGCTCTTCGGCAATTCTGCGATCAAAAAGAGAAAACCGCATAAAATTTCGACAAACCAACACAACCATCAACAACGTCGACGTCGCTATCGTCGATCAGTTTAGCTTTGGAATCCGGTCGCCACATCGGCGACCGCAGTCAAGACTCTGCGCCAGAGTCTACAGATGCTACGGAACGGGCCAACGGTCGGTGTAATGCGGTCGCCGAACTGGCAGCCGGGCATCACAACCAGAATCATCATCGCTATCGCCTTCGTCACAATTGTCGTCGTAGAAGTTTGTCTCAGACGCCGCCGCCGCCGCGCAGGACTATTGGACGAAAGCGACCGGGCTGAGATTTGGAGCGGAGGAGAGTTACACTTCGCCAAAACGGGAACAAATTCAATGAGGTGAGCATATTTACCCAAAAAACAAATATATATCTCCTGTCAATAGATACAGATCCATATCCTAACGAACCATTCCCTCTCTCTTTGCAGGAATCTTCCTAACATTCGCCTGACATTGACACACTAAACGCAACCACAACTACTGGAACTACTTTAGAAGGACTTTCTTTCTTTGTCGAGGACTTTCGACCACAACCAAAACCTAACGTCAAATGGGTGGAACCATGGAGCATCAGTAAAGCAAAACAAAATGAAACCATTTACAAAAATACGGCTGCTGAAGTCATCCTTGATGCAGCCTCAGCCCTTGTTAGGGCTCCAAATGTTCCCCCAAAAGAGATAGATACAATCGAGATTTTCAATTTTAGCGACACAATTTCAATTTTGGTTTAGAGTTGGTTTAAAGTGTAAAACTTCTCAAGGTTGCAGGTATGCCGTCATATATTATACAAGGGTCCACCAGTACAGTCCATGCTTGATTAAGCTGGTCTTTCGAGAATTTTTTACTTATATGACAAACTTTGGCACCTCGGAAGATGCAATCAAAATGTGATCACCACTTTTGATGGTATTTTAGTCGCATCTTTCAGAGCTTAAGGAAAAGCTGGGTAATTACGTCCTAAGCCACCTCGGTTATCAACCCTACGTTGGTTCGTTGTCTGCCAAAAAAACCGTCACAGGTGTAAATAATCAAAAGGATATCACACGGTTTATTGGAGCGCGGCAAAACTGAGAGCGGTTTTTGGATAATTTGCCGAAATTTAAAGCCCCTAAATGTTTAGGTATTGTTTATCCAAAGATTTCTCAATTTGTGTAGCGAAAACGCAATTTTCAATCATCTGAAAAAATTAAAAAAAAAACTTTTATACTCCAAAACTTGATTTCGGTTAAACTATATTTTTTTATTTAAATAAAAACATTTACCTTAACAACGTATTTAGTGTTTTCTCATTTAAAAATATTTTGGTCGGGAAAAACTACTGTTAAAGAATACATTAGCCGCGTTTCTTTCGTCCCTATCAGCGTCTCTATCAAATACTGCCGAAAAAACGAACATCGTGACATTTGAAAATGTTAGAAAAATTCTAAGGAAGTAAACATATTGTGTAATTGTAAATATATTTTATTTTAACTATAATAAAGCATTATTCTTAGCCATTTAACCTTTTTTCGTCCGTTTGGTGAGACATTTTTCCAAATTTGAGTTTTTTATTTTTACGTTTTGTCAACATGTCAAATGTCATTTCCATACAAGTTATCGATAACATACACAACCTATAGCCGTGACGGGGACGAAAGAAATACAGCTATTACTGAGCTCTGTGCAGATGAACAGGGCCGGACAAGGCAAATATCTAACCATTGCAAATCTAGAAGGCGCTGGGGCTGGAGGGCGCATCGTTTCTGTGTCTTCAGTCTTCACTCTTAGTGTTCAAATTAAATTATTTAAATAATTAATTACTACCTAACTGTTTTTTAAAAAAAAATTAACGGTCTGTAACTTCTGACAAGTATTTAAAAAATTGGGGAAATACAAATGAGACAACCACAACAAGTGAGTTTTTTATAAGGGAAGGCAATAGTCAGGCCAGGGCCCCCACAAATGGACAAGTACAAAACATTTTAATTTTAGTTAACATACACTTTTTTAAGATTTGCGGATCACTTAAAAAAAGTTGTTTTCATATCTTAATAGTGAGGGAGTGTATGATCTAAACGAGCGGCTTTGTGTTGAGAGCTTTAATCTTTAAGAGGATAGTACAACAAATTTTATATATCAAGAACTGGAATTTTTCTCAAGCTTGTCACCTATTAAACCGCCATCAAGTTTGCAATCGTGTTGCTTGTTCGCTACTGTATAACAAGTCATTCAATCACAAGGATATCTTTCTTAAGTTTTATGTGTACAGATAACATCCAAAAAGTCTCCCCAAACCTTGGACTTATAATCACTAAAAAGTGCATGACTGGGTCACACGCAACTATCGCCTGAATTTGAAAATGTCAGACAGAGACCTTGAAATTGGTGCCCTGTTAGACATGTTTCCAGATGATCACAACAAACGACAACTACAGTGCAAAACTAATACCGATTGACAAAAATGTTGGGGTAAGTAAACGTCATAGACACGCCTTGAAATTTTGTAAAAGCTTATTAGGAGATTTATAACTTTCTTTTTGTCGTCTACTGTATAACCTACTGTATGTGTCTGTCCCCAGTGATACGAATTTGGAGATCCACCTCTTTATCAGCATCATGTCGCACTTAAAAATTAAAAGTGCACGACTGGATCTATCGAAACTTTCTCGTTTATTGTAACTCTGGTTGAAAACTCAGTCTTGTGACCATGCAATGTGTCATTTTTCACGAAATACAAATTACAATGATTTAAATTCGAACATCACGTCCCTTAGAGCTAGAATAACTTTATCTGAAAATTTATAAGAATCAGGGTCTTCCAATAGTCGAAAAAAGCTGTAAAAACGAACTGTAGGGGGTAGACCTGAAGTTGGTTGATTGGAAATTCTATAAATATCATAAATGTGTCAGAAAATGTGATCAAATATGACACCCCGCAGAAATCTAGTTAACTTTTAGCTTGATAGGTTATTGCTCGCTTGTAGCTTGTGGCTAATTGTATAAATTTTGATTTTCTAGGCAATGCGAAAGGGGGAGCTGTTTTTAAAGTCAGATAGTTTTAAACACTTTGAACTTAAGAACTGATCCTAGGCCTAAATTCTCACAACCATTCGTTTTTATTACCCGAGATATGAAACACGTATCGCATGGGAATTCTCGGACGAAACCAACGTCAAACAAAGGCCGCGGAAGTAGAAGCGAACAAAACGCAAGTTTTCTCGGAGGTTTTAGTTTATTTTTAATACTAGATGTGCCCAGAAACTTCCTTGCTTAAATCTGTTCTTATGTATCATCACTTAAAAGACAACGTGACTTAACTTTCATATTAAGTTCCGCCTTAACTTCGGAGAGAGCTTAATTTGAATATTCCACATCAATTTCCCGAATTGTAAAATTTCAGGTCCCATGAGCCATGAGTGTCGAGAAGAAGAGTTTGCTCCGTTTTAATGTGTATATGAGATGCCACGCCCCTTTTACCATTTCTAATTTCACTTCACTAAAACCAAGCGCAATCCTAAGTTGTGTCAAAGTTCCAAGTCTTTGCTTTTAGAGATGGAAAAATCAAAAGTCAACAAAAAATCTACGATTGACACTTCGACGTAACCGTTTGACACTTAAAAAAACTAGCGTACAGTGGACGTTCATTGCAACACACCAAATTGATGCATTTTTGTGGGTTTCGAATACACCACCGATAGCACATTGAAACATAACATGTGACAGCAGAAGTGTCAAACTAAGCGTAATTTGTTTTTATTTTTTATGGAAACATGTGACAGCGGAACTGTTAAACGTCACATTTTAGTTGTCGTTATGACAAAATGGCAGAACTTTCTTACTGAATATAGGAAAACATGTGACAGCAAAACTGTCAAACTGAACGTCACTTTCAAAGAAAGCAATAGCATACAGAAAAGTTTAAAAAAAGTATTCACCTTGCTATCTCTGGCAGCGGCTATCATTCCTGTAGGTATCAACCCAAGATTTTGCAAAATGTGGGCTCATTTGGGCCTTATTGGGCGTGGCACCTCCCTTGCAAATAATTTATTGAAAACGCTATATATTCTTGCAAATGGGAGCTCTAACTTCAAAATTTCGGTAATAGGATATTCATTCTCTTTCAAAAGATTTTATAATTTGTCAGTCGGATTAGAGCTCGATTGACTGTCAAATGACGATGTTACACTTTGTGACCCGGTGTACGAAGAACAATTATATCATTAACATCAGGAGTTGAAATGGAATGAAGTAAGTCTTCCTTTTAGGATACATAATGCACTTGGAGTTCTATATTCCTCAAACCTGTGTTTCGGAACTGTCAAAATTATAGTTCGTCAGACCAAGGCTCTAGAGATCGGCTTAGTACTTACATAGAGTAGTCCTCTTAGAAGGTACAGATAAGACTTTCTCATCTCTGGAATTTCCAAACAGATATAAATTTTGTTTACTCTAAACCTTTTTGAGTCGTTTAGCTTTTTAAGTCGAAATGCAGAGCACGTTCTTACGCCACAGATGTCACTCTTTGGTATGACGATGACTTGTATGGCCATACAGGTCCAAAACAAATTCCCATCGGCAATTGAAGGCTGTCTTTGAAGACGAAGAAACGTCATACTTCATACTGCATGATAAAAATCCGTGTCCTAGAACCATTCAACCACATTTCTGTGAGACGAAGCGACTGCTAGCTAGTTCCAAACTCTCTACACAGCCATTCCCACAGCCCGCATATTGAATCCGCACTCGAAAAGACCGATTTTTATCATCGCGTTCTCATTTAGAAATGACTAACTCGCTCGTAACTTAAAAGAGTTGGAAAATACCTCGATCACGACTTCACCCACGGCTGTATCCCAGCCCAAGTATCCCAGCTTCCGAAATCGAAAAATCCACAAAAATTTGTACATCCCCCGCGCAGCCGGCGAGCGCTAAAGAAATGACCAAAGTAAATTACCAACACACAGTTTAGTAGCGCGACTAGATACTACTGCAGAAGCATCATCCGTGCGGCAGCGCATCCCAACCAGCATCATTTAATTTGTAATCGATTGTGGTGTGCGGCGGCGGTGAATTCATTTCGGGAGCCACCACCACCACCAACAGCACCGCGCTGAATGATTTTTTTTCCGCTTCCTCCGCCACATTATCCCCGAACGGAATCTCTGCCATAAATACGCTCGCTATTGGTACTACCAGTGCAGAACACATTACCAAATCGTGACTAGGTCCACGAGAACTGATACAGGTCCACGGCCAGTTGGGCCAGTAGCGACAAAACACACAGCTAAAGTCTTCTTCTTCTCCTCGATAGCGCAATGATGATGCATGGATGAAATTCCTTGCCGTCGTCCTTCGGTCCGTCTCTCCATATCTGGATATCTATTATTGCTACCTAATTCTACCAGTTTTGTGTCCATCGAATGTGTGTAGATGGCCCCTGTTGTTGGGTATATTCCACCAAATTTAACAAATTAAACCGACCGACGAGCTGTGGTAAGAAAAATCGTGAAAAGCGCCATTCGTATATGAAACAACGACAATCGAATAAAATGTATCTATTACAATTTGTTCATCGGTACGGCGATACCCCTCGACCTCCCTGCCCATCTATGGTAACAATAAAATAAAATGCAGCTCCTTTCGCGCGCATCCTAGAGAGACCCACCGATTGGCCAGAAAGAAAGGCCAATATCATCGAATCGCAATCAGCAAAGCACGCGCTCACATAAAATACCTCAACGGTTAGTGCTGTGCCATTGTATCTACGGCTGGTATGAAAATCTTACTGCCTGCCAACGAAAATTATTGTCAATGCAAGGCCAAGACAATGCAAGAAACAAAAACTGTGCAAAAAACGAACAGAAGAATGTCCTGCAAGCAGTAGTACACACACAGTGGAGGGCTGCAATTGCACTTTTGCACTCTCCGGTGCAGTATCCTGCAGTTTGAATGCTAATTTTTTGTCGTTCTTACTATTCCGATGCTCGGTTTGATTTCACAGATAAAGCTGAGCTCTGAGGAATTTTCGAAAGGGGGGAAAAAAAGAATGTGGATCATCCGGCACAGCATCCATCCATATTGGCTGCTATAGATGGGTTGACTCCTACTCCATACAGCCGATGAGGAGCATTGGTTTATCGATGTATATGGCGAGGATGCATCTGCTCGTGATGGAAGACAATGGGCTATCGGTGAAATTATGGAGGGGATTGTGTCATTTGCTTTAGTTTTGCGCGACAAGACAGTTTTTTGTTATGGAAAGTAGCCCTGTGTGCATATTTTTTGAGTTTTTTCGTTTCGGTTATCGATGGAGATACATAGTGTATCTTTTATACATTTTGTACACAGCGATTTGAGTTTGAGTACTGCAGGTGATTACTATAAAGTTCCTGGAATGGCGTTTCGGGTCAGTGAAGCTCAGACTTTTCGCAAATAAATTCGGTTGTGCAATGAATGGGCTAACAAGGCAGACGTGAGTGAAGCGATTATAGTCGGTATTTGAAAAAATAAATACACACTCGTAAACCTCTCATTATGTAATGTATGCCAGATCAATGCAAGACACTGGTTCATGGGTGCATAAACTTGGAATGGCACCCCAAAATGAAATTTTGTTGTTTTTCTTAGAGTTCCGGACAGCTCAGCAAGAGTTCCAAAGTTCCTGATAAGAATTTCGAAAAATTCTGTTCGTTTATTATTTTCTTAAAACTTCTTTTTTGAATTTAGGTTGCACCCCATACCTATGTGAAAATATTAAATTTTAATTTTTTTCTTATAGTTCTAGAAATTCACTTAGTTTTTTTTTTAATTGCCAAATTAGGTAATAAAATTTTGTTTTGGATTATACGACAGTTCAAAAGTACCCCATTTTTAAAAAAGTCAAGTTTTTACCAAATTTATGCACTACACCAAGTGTAACTCGGAAAAAAATCCGGAAAATAAACAGAAAAATGTTATGGCACTTAAAAAATTGATAAAAATTGGAAACATATTTTTTCTTTCCATAGTTTTTATTATAGTTTTGAAAAAATCGGTTTTACGGCGCCATCTTCATGATTTTTTTTAAATTTTTAAACGGGGATTCCAAATCCTGAAGCAATCAGAGCAGATCAATCATCGTGCGAATTATTGGTTACTTCCTTCTGCGGCTTTGTTCGTAATTGCAACGCAAGGCTTAGGAAAAATGAAAAACAGGAAAATTCTCAACAGGTATCTACCACTTAATTTCAATCAGTATCACAACAAAAATCTCTTTTTTTACTTCACTCAACTATACATTTCACAATTCGGTTAAATTGGGCACATTCAAAAACTTAGCTGACTAGATTGATCTGGACTATGTACCCTAAACAAAAAAACTAGATTGGTCGGGAACGTCACTTTTCCTACACGTCACGTCAGCCACATAATATGCGAACTGTCAACTTAGTAGGTATACTCAGTCACGAATTTCTTGACTAGATTTGTTGGCTACCCCTCCATAAACGTCAAGTGACACAGCTGCCTATGTGACCCATTTAGGCCAATCAAAACTGTGATACATCTGTCAGATTTACTAAACTAAATACTTGAATGTCGCCATTGCTTCTGGAAATTTGAAATACAACACAAAAGCTCTGAGCTTTCTTCGTAACACTTTTTTACTAATAACCAAAGCGGCGTGAGTTTTTCTTTTTTGCTACTTTTGAAATTGTTAAAAGTTAATCTGATGTGATATTAACTGTACCAATTGATTGTGTGCTGAAAATATTTTTTGATTTTCAAATCAAATTTCAAGATCGAAAAGACAACACTTTCGGTCAAATCGTACGGTAAAGTTTATAGCTTTGATCTGCATTGCCTTAACAAAGTCATTTGCAAAAAAAACGGGATACACATACCATTATAACAAAATTATTAAAATACTATACCTGGACATTAATGAAGCCTTGAAATTTTGTATATGGCGTTTTTCACAATGGGTCAGTATATTCACAAAGGGCGCCATTGCACCTCCCTTAAAAAAAACTGCGAAATGTGGGCAGGACGAAAGGCACGGGGGAAGCCGTGGGGGTAGGTACAGCTAGTATTTAATATTTTCACAAATAGGGTTGAACGGAGCAACCCAAATTCAATAAAAAAAAATAGAAAAATAAATGAATTAAACGAACAGAACTTTTCAAAATTCTTATCAGGACATAAAACGCTTGCTAAGCTATTCGGAACTCTAAAAAAAATAAATAAATTTTAAAGTTCACGAATCCAATGTTCTTCTGTCCTGCTATTTCGAACACTCCTCGTCCAAGGTGGTTATTTCGCTTTGGGCCCCCAAAAAAGGTACCTATGTGGATGCGGATTTTCAAAGAGTATCTAGGGCAACCACCGTCAAAACCATCAGAAATCGAGACACTCTCTCAATAAAGGTCCAAATCGTTTCATACGTGAACGAGCTATACCAGAAGATGTACTAAATATACTGACTGACAACTTTCGTCGCCAAGATGAAATGCTTAGGCGGCGGTATAGTGTGGAAGAAAGTGTAACAAATGGGTGATGCTTCCATTGCCTAAAAATCCCTCCCTGGCTTCCCAGTAAGGGCTCAGTTTCGTTGTAAAAAAAAGAAGCAAAACAGGCACCCACCCAATTTCATTCGACAAAGTAAAAAAAAAAAACAAATACTCGCCCCGTGCGCTCTTCAACCATAAGTCGCTGTCTATCTGTCATCGGCAGGCAAAATTTGTGATAAGATCCGCATTCTCGGAATCGATTGACAACAGAAATGCTGACGTAGAAAAACTGCATCAAATGTTACTTTTTGTCCTTGGTATGCATGATGTCCACTTCCATATGTTACAGCTCATGACAGATATGGACTGCTGGCTGATAGCAGTAAGCTGTCAAAAGTGTGACTTACACGTTAAAAATTCGGCAGCCAGCCTCTTGTTGGCGGTCAATTAGTTGGTAGTCCCCCGCTGTCAACGGTAATGGGATTATGCGAGCTTAAGCTAGCGCCAACAAAAGAACGAAATTTGACTTCAAATCGAGTTCTCGAAGTGGGCCACTAATCCTGTCATCATCATGACAAGCAATGCTGTATTATCGCTCCTTGGCTTAAGCTGGATTACACTCATGAAATCAACTTATGGAATGGAATTCTCCCCAGAGAGTATAGCTACTAGAAAATAGATGACAAGCTATCATCAGGCAGTAATCTAACTTAAGCCACCGTGCGATTACCCTCTCATTGCATCTAAACCCACGTCCCATGATGACCGACAAGTCAACTTTTTTTTCAGACTGTCACAATAAATTCAGTATCTAAATCACGCCGCGCAACAAAATTCCCCAAACGCTCGGGCTTAAGTCTAATCAGTGATGTACATTAATCACAATCAAACATTCCGCACTCCCATCGCCGAAAAGTTTCACATTCAAACGCCCGAATGATAAAGTCTCTCCAATCAATGTGACACAAGAGAGAGAAACAGAAAAAAAAAACCCAAATCTTTCCGCAGAAACCCAATCCACAGCGAGATTCCTTTCATCGCTAAATCCTGTGCGCGCTGCGCTGGACCCCGCTCTCAGGTGCACACAATGTCGTCCATCAGCAGACACAATAGCGACAGTATAGCACGATTTTTTCGGCATCGTCCTTTGTGCCATACATACACCCCGAGAGCTGATACCCTCACAGCCTTGTGATCGACGAAGAATGAAACGATCTTTGTGTTCTTCTCGTCGTTGTGGTTGCTGCAAAATTCGCCAATATCCACCACAGCAAGGTGCATAACTCACTGGCGGCGCGGTATAATTTATTGAAAAGGATCCCCAAGTCTGGCGATTGTTTTGATGCGATGAAACAGGTATCCACTATGGACGTATGGTCTCCCACACACCCCTCTCACCCGCTTATTAGTGTCAATGCGTTGCCGGGAAGGTTGGTGTTTTGTTTTACGAATTATCACCATACAGACGGAGATTTGGACTGCGAGGAGAACTTTTAATAAGATGCGCATTCCCAGCAGCAACAGAACAAAAAACAGAACAGAACAGAAAACGCATCCGAATGTTTAATTAAGTGATGATGACTATCTCGGTGCGGCTGCGCGAATGTGCTACGCTGTGCGACTGTGCGCAGTGTGCAACAACCGCGCGCTCTGCAAGATGGCTTCTGTTGGGAGTGTGCAATTAATTCGCCGCAGATTCGCCACTGAAAATCAATTTTCATCCCAATTTTCGTTGTTAAAAGTTAAATTCCAACGGGGCTACTGAAACCGGACAGAGGATCTCGTATCAATTGCCAGGGATCTCTGCAACGCGCACGACTATGGTTGAGTGGAGAGTGGACGCGACTGATCATACTGGTCCAGCTTCAGTGATGCAAACATGGGATTTTGGGGGAATTTACTTCACACTTAAGAAGATTATACAAAAAAAATTCAGACTAGTGCAATATGTGATATGTGAATTTTTGAAATGAAAAGGACATGACAGACAGAAAATTCGGTGCCAAAGTCAGCCAACAGACAACTGATCCACGCCCAGTTTACTCAGACACTTTGTGTGAACTACTGGTAAATCTACAGAGATTTCAATAATGCAGGCTTTCTTCTTTGAGTTCTAAGAACAAGTCGGGCCAAGCACGAGGGAAGGGAGTCAATAGCTTCAAAAGGCAGCTTGGTCCAGCAAAGATTTAAATGAAGGTTGTCAGAATTCGAGCGTTACGCCCAAGAAAGCCCACGTCAAATGTTCCGATCTAAAGGCGAGTTCACAGTTGTTATTTTAAAGCTCTCAGCTAAAGCTAACAGACGACCCATCCCCCGGTCTTTGTTTTCCAAACTTGCAAAGTAAAATCCCACAGTTACTGTAGGTAGCTTTCTTTGGAAAGATTCAGTGATTCACTAGACTCTAAGTGAAGGTCATGAACTGGAGAACCCCCCTAACCAACTGCTTCCAACTGCGTACTGAAATTTGAGGTCTATTTCTACTGGTTGCGCGAGGTCTTCCTCTATATGGCACGACGTTGACCTTCAATCTAATAATCGAAGCCTCTAAGGCCTAGAGATGTACAGTTTTTTGACTGGGTCGATGCCGGTGTATAGCTTATTCAACTAATTCAGAAGCTGCCAAAGCAAACGGTACCAAATCAAAAGTTGCACACTCCAAGTTCATTGAGGGTTCATTTAAATTGATGCGCGAGGTCTTCTGAGGCTTGGAACTTTTGGCTCTAAGTCCTTGTACTAAATGTACGGCAGCTTTATAGCTTATATAATTGACAACCCGTCAAAGCAAACGCGACCAAGTATACCTTAAATAGAATATTTCTCTCAAAAACGACCGAGGGTATCTTTACCTACTTTGGAAGGCTCCAAAATTTGGTACTGTGATGCAGGATCGCGCTGTCGGAGTCTAATGCAGAGTCTCATTCGTTGTTCGAGAGATAGGGAAAGTCAGCGATCGACAAGGGCCTTTCAACGTGTTATTCTTGATGAGATTTCGCTTTCAGATGTAATAGAAGAGCCCCGGCAGTCAAAGTCCATTGCGGGCTCAAGCTTCAAGCTGTCTTTTGTGACGTTCCGTCGATGTTGGTTGACCCTCGTTGACTCGAAGAATTTTGCGGCCAAAAGAAGCCTCTAAGGCAAAGAAAAGAGCGACTGGTTCGTGATGAAATTTTTAGGTTTACGGACGAGGTAGGTATGGACAAAGACTCAAACTACCTAGGTACCTACCTTAACTGATATCCAGTTTGATGTTGCACCAAAATGATTCGTCTTGCTTACGTTGGACTGTGAGTTTAACAAAATTCTTACATCCATATGATGTTTAAAGGGTCACTTGTCAAAGTCACATTTTGACAGCAAACCTAGGTAGGTATCTGCGAAGTTGTTCGTTACCAAACATTTGAATCGTACCTATGTGCAACGAAGAAGCCCCTAAAGGAAATTCTTGAAAGAAGAGCTTCCCAATTAGCGCTTTCAATTTCATAAGTCCATTTGAAACGATGGAATCAGCCGCTACTCCTTCCCGCCATGAAAATAGTTTACTTTCAAGTAATTGATGGTTGGAAGCCTCCGACAATTCGCTCAAACCTGGACCTGGACGGCAGGGCAACACCAAAGGTCCATTTCAAATCACTTGACCTACAAGTTCTTTACAAAAACACAGACCAAACCTATCCGAGTCCACTCAGAAGTAAATATTGTTCGCCAAGAAACGTTCCATCAGTCATCATTAATGCATCGTCCGCATCAACCCATCAAGGAGGAGGAGTAAAGCCAGAAACTACAAAACGATGCGTTCCCTATCACAGTGGCACATCAACATAGCCGAGCAGCACACCATCAGCATCAGGCCAAAGCCAACACCAGTCAAGTACGTTTTACCGGCAACAACAACCAACAACAACAAGAAAAAAGAAAACCAGTCAACTTGTTTGACGTGCAGAACAATGGAAAGGGGTGGAACTGCTTTGGCCTGTGTTCCGTCTCACTCACAGTGCACAGGCAGAGTCGTCTTCTTCCATACACAGAGGACAGAGCCAGAGCACCACCAACCACCTCGCTTCTCCTTTGATGGATTTTATTCTGACATTTTTGTGATGGCATTGGAAAAAAGGAGCAACAACAGAACAACAACACGACGACACACTAAAGCAAAGCAAAATGCTACCACCAACAACAGCAGCAGCAACAGCAACAACAACGACGACGACGACACAAAAAGAAACCAACAAAAAGGGATGTGAATGGTTGTCGCTGGCAAAACGAGGATGTGCTTTCCTTTGGCTGTACACTGTGCTCTGATGGTGCGCCGCTCACGTCACCATCATCGTGGGTCGTCCCGAATGCGTTCTAGACAAAATGGCGGAAATCTATTTCACTTCGGAGACGAACAAGTGGCACAGCAACAAAAAGGAACACAGAACAAAAAGAAATAGGTACATCGCCTTTGAGGGAAAAATCCACTTGACATCTTAAGCAAATGATTTGGCCCATTAGCAAAGGGATGCAGCGATGATACCCCGAGCGGGCCCCTCTATCCTCTTGCGAGATTGCGATGCCCAAAGTGCGTCAAGTGTGTTACTTAGGTACTTTGTGTCTCGCCTGTGGTGGCTGTGTGTGTATTCGGTCCCGCTCACCCGCCGACTGTCTGTCGGGATGATAATTTAATTAACAATTTCCTCGGGCAATTAATCTTGTGACCCAATCAAATGAAGATGCTGCGCTCTCATAGAACGCTGTTCGTTGTATGCCTGGCACTGCGCGCGATATCTCAATATATGTTTCCTTATAGGAGATTTTTCGTTTTCCCAACTTTCCCATCAGCCGGAAAGATGAGGAGGATGACGATGATGATGATGCTGATGATGCAACGGCAATCTAGCTTATAGTTCTGGTGCGGAGAGAAAACGAAAAACAGAAATTGTGTAATTACGTCTTGAAAAATTAGCCTGTCACTGTGGGATTGGGCATTTTGTATCTATATGTGAATGGGGATGGGTTTTTTTTCCTTTTAATGGAAACAAGTGGATTTTCCCTATAAAAGGATGTCTTCATTTGAAGCCCTTTTGGGTAGGTACACATAGCTAGTCCAGTCGGTTGGTATAGGGATTGCAGTTGAGTGCGCCTTGAGGTGTCACTTTCAAATGCGGATGATGATTAATTTTAGGCGATTAGGGCGTCTGTTTCGATCTTTTGAGTTTTGTCACTAGGTAGACTGATGAATCTCTTTGCATAGACCAAGGGGGGTGGGTTAAGATGACAATAGTGGACATCTCTGAGACTATGAGTAACTTGGAAGACTATACCTATGCCTATGACAGACAACTTTCTCCACATGAAGCATCACAGGGCGAAGTCTTAGCCTTATATCTTGCGAAAGATAGTGTTCCAGGAAAATTTCCAATTTATTAAACTTTTTATGTTTTCAATCAATTTCTTCATTAAATTTAAAACAAGTTTTCTGAACTTTAATCTCTAAATATTTAAATCCAGTACTTTTGTTGTACAATCTAACGCAGCCTTTATTAAAATAATATTTAAAAGAAGAACTTATTACAATTATAACTTTTACTCTGATTGCATTTAAATAAGAACTTAAGACTTAAGACTTTTAATACAAAATATGAACCGAGGTGGTTACCTTCATTTAAATATACCGGTATTATATTTGATCCCAATTTTTTTTTACGGACTACACCACATCATTCTTAAAATTAACAAGACCTTTCTCGAGCGCCTATCCCAGCAGGGAAGAATGGAGAGACGGACCCGTACCTAACACGCAATCCATAGCCGTGTTTACAGACGGATCTAAAATGGACACCGGGGTCAGGCGACTTCTCCGAAACGCTGGGTATATCTGAATCGGTACGCATTCCCGACCACAGTATAGTGTCTTCCAAGCAGAGGTCCTGGCAGTGACAACAGCAGCCCGTGAGTCTTTGTAAGGGCAATACCACCTGAAGGTATTACCATCTCGATCGAAAGCCAGGCAGCAATTAAAGACCTAGCTGCACCATAAATAAAATCCAAGCTTGTGAAATGCTGTCGCGAAGAATTCAAGGTTATTGGCACTCTGCACAAGGTATCGCTCTGCTGGGTCCCGGGACATGAAGGCATTCCAGGCAATGAGAAACCGAATTAGCAAGACTAGGTTCGACAGCTGTTTCAGAACCAGCTAATCCCTCTGTGAAGCAGGGAGAAAAGCCACAAGGGAGGCGAGCTTAAGATGGACTGCACAAGAAACTTTCCGTACCACAAAAACGCTATGGCCGA
Source organism: Cheilosia pagana (assembly GCA_936431705.1). Lineage (NCBI taxonomy): Eukaryota > Metazoa > Arthropoda > Insecta > Diptera > Syrphidae > Cheilosia > Cheilosia pagana. The sequence continues at coordinate 7,776,784 of OW386169.1, forward strand.
CCTTCAATAAAGCAAGAACCAAGAGTTTCATACGGAAGGATAGGAAATCCCTTTTCACCCTCGTAGGTATCATAACGGGGCACAATAATCTACGGTACCATATGAAGAAAATGCGCCTGACGGAAGAAGAACTTTGCAGGGGCTGCGGTGATGAGGAAGCTCTACCCACTTCATATGCCACTGTCCAAGTCTACATCACACTAGGCATAGATTCCTAGGGAGACACTTCTTTCAAGACCTAGACGAGCTTTCCAGCGCACTTTAGTACTTTAATTTGGAAAACCAGTGCATGCCCGCAACTGGAGCCCATAGGTCCACACTGGTTTTAGAATTTGCTTGTATAGCAATAACTTGTTGAAGTTGGATAGGGTTGAATATCTCCCTATAAGCCAATACATTTTACGTGAGTTTTCCAAAGCAGTTTAGCGTCTAGAGTCATGCCTAGATATTTGGCTGCATTTGAGCATTCCACTATATTGTTATTTTATATACTGAAATGTGTGATACGTTTCTATACGTAAAGTAAATATGAACTGACTTTAGGTCATTTAATTTAATCTGCCATTTTTTAGTCCATTCTGTTTATCGCCGTTTGAAGCTTTTTTGTCGCTATTTCGACAGTTGCTCCCACAGCAAGTACAGCAGTGTCATCTGCGAATGTTGCTACAGTGGTTTCTATACCTAGAGGCAGATGATGAATAATAATAAAGAAAAAAAAAAAAAAAAAAAGATCGCTAGTGAATAAGACGTATAGCATTGGACCTAGAACACAGCCTTGCGGTACACCAGCAGCTTTAATTTCTCTTAAGGTTGAGTAATCATTCTCTTGTTTTATGCTGAAGAAACGATCAGATATGTACTACTTACTTATCGGGCGCCCGAAGCGTGAAGAGTCTCTGCCTGAGACACAGCAGCCTTCCATTCTCTACGATCCCGGGCACGTTGCTTCCAGTTGTCCAGACCAAGCGCTCTGGCATCCGCGATAGCTTGGTCTTTGAAGCGGAGGTTCGGTCTTTCAGATATGTATGACTCCAAAATTGTCGAATACTGCGGCGGCAGTTGCTTTTGTGCTTTGTGAAAGCTTGTGCTATATCAAGAAAAATTGTAGAACGCACTTTTTTCCCTTAAGATGTAATTTGTGTTTTTCCGTTATTCGAAAACGGGGACCTTTCGCTTAGTAGTCTAACAAATTAACCACTAAGCTTCCGCCTACCGTTTTCTATATGTGAAGACATATTTACCTACAAAAATTCCTAGTTTTGCACTGACCTGTCAGCAGGTATAGCCCTTGGTGTACGATGCCTAACTGCGGAAGGACAGATAGGCGTTGCTGTCATTTGGCTTATTTAGTTTGTGGCCAATCGAGGACAATTTCAACTGTTTAACAACACAATTCAAGAGTTCCTGGTCCATTTTATGTCACAAATCGTGGTTCGATATGGCTTGTAGGCAATAGACCCTATTAGTACGTAAAACTATTGTAGAGAAAATGATCTTTGCAGCCCCCGGACCTTTTCGAGGTGGTCATATAGACCTTTCAGTTAGCAAAGGCAGCCGTAAGGTGGATGACGAACAGACTTTAGTTTGTGCTTTTGTCGGAAGCTTCTTCTATTTAATTGAATTACTTAGATGTGACTACTGGTTTAATGTTACTATGTGTCTTGTACCCACTGTTTTATTTTTTCGATGAAACAGGGACGAGTGGCCACCTCAATATCCACCTAGGAAGGTTAAAACCCTAGACAACAGCAGAGGAAATCCTGCGCTGTGTTATTTTGTAGCTAGTTTTACAATTGGAAAGTTTCAGGGATTGCCGAAAGTGAAGTTGCCAGTTGGCAGATCAGCTAATCCTCTAAAGGTTCTAGGTATGCTGATTGGAAGAAATTAATTTGCATGCTTCTTACAGACTCGTCATAACAGCTGATGGTGAAAGCCTTATGGTCCTCCACTACTTGGGCTGTGCATCCAATTTCATATTCAATGCATCCAACTATAACTTTCCCGAGTTTCTCAGGAAATGTGTAGGTACACGGATTTGAGTGTTTTTTAGCTAAAGAGGCACAGGAATGACACGAAGTGTAGCGCCAACCTTAGGAAGTACAAAAATATTTGACAAAGTTGATACGAAGTCAGTAAAAACAAACTGGGTCACCTAAAACTGTCTGTCAGCTGCAAAAAATGATCTCGCTTTAGCTACAGGACATAATCTTAACTGGGTACCTAGCTTCGCGTTAGCACATTGAGCGTAAGTTGGCCAATTTTTCACTCGTCTAGGACAGGAAATGTGGCTTTGTGCGTGTATTTTTGACAGCACGACAATCCGAAGCGACTCGACACTGTCCTGTTCCACGTTTTAAGATCACTCCCGATCTTGATTTTCAATGAACAATGGTAACATTCGCCTCCTAATACCATTGAGCATTTGCACCTCTTAATCATAAACACTTCCGCCTTGAAACAAAATACCATAAATACCTGCGCACAAAACAAGCCTAATCCCCATGCAAAACAACCAAAGTTAATAATCTTATGCATGATTAATCGCATGCAAATAGGCGGCAACCGAAGCAATAATCCCGCATGTACGAACACAAGCAGTCTTATGAAACAATCAACATACAGCCACCGGGCGCGCCATTGGACGACGCACCAAACAACCGAACTAAGCCAACAAAACCAGAAGCAGCAAGCAACAAGTACCCACAGATTTCTACATCTGCCTTGGGCGCTCCCGCTCTCCTTTTCCATCTCTGGCGCGCAATTTTAATTTTCCCAAATAAACAAACCGATCGCGTTTAATTAGCAAATCTTATAAAAATTAATTAACTCGTTCAACACAGCAACACCAGCCGTATGTATCCGGAAGATACACATGTATCTACAATTCTACATGCGTCAAACAAGCGCGTTTAACGCATTTTTTTTGTTCACCCCCACCATCACCGGAAAAAGCCAAATTAAAAAAAAATCCCAAAGTATCTACACAGTAGGCACACTGAAGACCGAATATCGAAGACCGCTAAAAAGCAAATGACAAGCGAATTTGATTGGTTCGGATAGTTAATTTGAAAATTTATGCGCATTAGGCAGACGACGAGCAAGTTGATTTGTTTGGTCTACACTCGGTTTGATCGTGTGCGTTCTCCATCTCGCTCTCCCGATGTTGGAATGTACTCTGCTCGCAGTATTTATGTGGCTTGTGTTGGAATTGTCGATAGAAAATGATTTGCCGCCCCAAATGCGCATTGCAAACGCCCCCCAATTACGTTACGAGCGCGGTGCAACTTCAAACAGTGCACCCCAGACGACGCGTTTGACGACGACGACGACGAGACAACTTAAATTGTTTCGGTGTCGCGCCAAAATAAAATTGTTCGATCACACTATACGAGTGCTTGTTTTTGTATCTTTTCATGTTTGGTATGTTTACCAATATCGATGAGATATTGGCTGATGTTGAGGAACGTTTTCGATCAAAGAAAGATGAAAGCAGCCAGCGTCGGCAATTAAATTATGATTGCTGGTGGATCTAGTGTGTCGACGATAAGCAGGCGCTACAATTGGAGTCCAATAAAATTATACTTTATGCACTCCCGTCCGCCAACCGCCTTTGAGCTTAATGCGAATGCTGTGAAGTTTACCATTACACCAGCGCGAATGCTTTGAACAGTTTTTTTAAATAATTCTTTTTTTCGCACGCGTAACAAGTGACGAGGAGACTGTACAGATAGTCTGCCAACTTCGGACTTAACCCGTGGGGTTTATGTAACACCGTGCAGGAGAAATTTTTCTCACTGATTTATTTGTCCGAAAAGTTGTTTAAAGCTTGTGAGGTTTCAGAGTTTGAATTTCCTTGCATCACATAAATTTGGCGTTTCAGTGTAACGCACGTTTCAGTCAGACATTTTGGTTTTCTATGAAATCGCCATAGAAAGTGAGTCTGGGCGATTTTGAAGCAAGTCAAATATTTAGTAATAGTCTGAATGAGCTCTTCGACAAGTGTAACACCCAACAAATGAGTGTTACTAGTGTTACTCAGGACACAAGTGTAAAAAGCAGTACATTTTGTGAAGAGCTATTTAGCTGGAAAATTGATTTTTTGAATTTTCTTACATCAAATAAATTTCAGTTTAACGCGCGTTACGCATTTTGTTGATCTTCAAAATCGTACTGCAAAAGCAACATCATGTCAAGTCAAAAGCTTCACAAATGAACTGCTACTGCTACTACTCAGAACCTGATTTTCAATGTCAGGAACATTTGAATTGAGAGTAAGTTCCTACAAGTTTGCAAAAGGAACACGGATCTGTTGGTAGATCGTGAGAAAAAAATACAAGATCACTTGGAAAGCGTTACTGTCCTATTGAACTAGAATATGTCAAGATTTTTTGTCGAAGTTCCATCGAAAACAACTTATTTCTGATGGATGTACAAATTTATACCCAAGCCAAGGCCAGTCTTTTCGAAAAAAATACGATGCCGGCTTAGGGGGCACGCGACCGGGGCGCCGGCGAATAGGGGGCGCGAGGTTATGCAGGGCACTAAAAAAACTAAAGTCAACGTTTTAACTTTTATGAACTTATCTTAATCTACCTCGAACTGCCATTTATCACTCACTTACTTATGTAGGGCGAAAGAAAGACCCTCTGTGCGACTATGGCCTTCTAATATCTATGACGGAAAGATGGCAACAGATGCAAGATTTTTCTTTTTGCAAAATTGCTCTGCACTGCTAGAAAATTTAATAGTCAATTGATGGAGATTTGTTGTACGATGAAATATTACATTGGCAAATGCCGCAGTGGGCGCCTAGATAGTTAAGGCCGGTCCTGAGAAAATTATAAAGAATCAGTGCGAAAGACTTGTTGTCTGTAAAGCAAATATTGTTTTAAGTTCAAATTTGAAAAACTAAAACCACTTCAGCAAACAGTAATGATCAATGACCATCTGATACAGCTTTATATGATGCCATCATTGCTACCAACAAGTTGCATACATTTTTACACCAACATTCGTCATGCAATAATGTTAGGTTGAACGAAACGTAGGTTAGATCATAACGCTTCGTCCTAAACGGCTAAGTAACAATTTAAGCACCTTACCAATCCATGATGTCACGTAATGCCACTAAGACTAATGGCGGTCGTACACAGCAAGGACAAATGCATTCATTTTTTTATTCCACTTCCTAATTAAAAAGATAAAATTTAAGTCAATACACCACAATTGACAAAAATTCGGCAACAATATTGAGCATATGGTTAAAACGCCCGTCAAATTGTGTGCCATCAAATTCTGTTGATCGAGTTGATGAACTGCAATGCGGAAGGACTTGATGGATACCCTACAACCAACCATAAACATCAATCTTGGATGTTAAGTAGCGCATTGTAAGCTTTCGCTGGTTGCATTAAATATGACTGTTGAAGAACGCGTGGAAATTATAACGTGCGGTATGATTTTTAAATTGTTGCTTATCGTTATGAAGAAGTATTGTGTCCAACGCGAGTTACAAAAGCGATTTCCCACTACAAACACATTGCGGTGTCGGTTGGACAGAATTGAGATTTGAAGGCGCTAAATTTTAAAAGTGACGCCATACCCCAACGTAGTGTACTACCATCCTAAGAAGAATGCCCAGCATGCCATGCTGGTCATAGAAGAGCTGATTTGAACTCGTACAAGATCTAGTTGGGGCAACAATTGAAGCCGCATTCGATCGTCCTTTGCGTTCGGTTTTGGATCTACTTTCTTTATTCGAAATATTCCGTTCAGGGAGATGGCTCATTGTTTGCTTGATGCTAAAATTCTGTATGGAAACCCTCAAGAGTCTCTGCAGATGCCATTGAACCAATAAAATGCGGCATCACTCGGCAATATTGCTTTGAAAATGACAGGAGTTGCTGAGCACAATAAGTTTGTTGGGTATTTGGTTTAAACAAGGCTGCAAAATCTGGCAAGCATCGCGTCGATCAAAGAGCAACATGGTGACAAGTTGATGTCCCAAAATCGTGCTAGTCCAAGTTTTGCTACCTTTTCCAATATTTATCTTAAGTCGATAGATCACGCCAAAGAAAGCCACCAACGGTTGATACACTGAAAGACAAAATACTTGATACCTTTGAAGGAGCAGCAATTTATTGTGAATTTCTTGATGACATGCGTTCAATAAATGCGCTTCGTTACAGGCAGCCAAGGTGGATAAACTTTAAACCCTCCTCCTAATAAGATGTACAGCACCGAAAAAATGTCAAAGAAAGAAGTACAACCAAACCCCGATTGGTTCGTATTATACAGTCAAAATTTCATCGACTGGTGATCTTTTGATCCAAAGGAGTTATTGATTGGACTGTGATGTAGTTTCTCCTAGAAGCTTTGTCAAAATTTAACAGCGTGTGTCAATGTCGGTAGAGAACCCTTTTCGACGATTGGAAACAGCGACGTCTTCGGTAGACAACAAAAGACTGTATATAGCTTTAAGGACATCAGTGAAATCAAATCAGTTATCTATCCTACCTAAAAACGAATTCGCGTGATTTTGTGGTCAACATGTCCACGGGTGTCAAACCACCCAACAAACCATTCGTTTGTGTAAGTAACATTTTTGTTCGCGACATGAAAGGAGCCTTTAATTTTATGCCACATTTTGAAGACTGAATTCAGTTAGGAAAATAATATTCTCAAGTGTCAAACGTTTGCTGAAAGTAAAGCTTAAGGCGCAATATCTGCTTTTCCGGAGGTTGAACCTGGCACCACTGGCTCAGCAGTATTCACATTTAATGCGATTTTGAATCGAAAGCAACCGGAAAAGTTTGAACAATATATGTATGTCTTTTATTTCATGGCCATTTTCACAGAAGACGTACAAGGCTGTCAAGATGTCAAAGCCCTTTCAACCTCCTAAATTTATTTTTGACACATTTTACGAAAGTAAAGAAAAAGTTTGAAAAATGTCGAGAATATTGACAAATTGTGTCCTTATTTTGAGAGGCTTTTGATCCATAACAAGTTTAAGACCTCTGATTTGTTTGCGTTGAAAACTCCACTCAAACAAGTCTAGTAGGTTTAAAGAGGGTTCACCTTTTATTCCATTCTAGGAAGTTTGAAAGCCCCCTTCTTTGAATCAACAGGCCACCACCAACTCTTCTCAAATTACAAGGCGCAAACTTCCACATGTGGGAAATTCCCTTTCGAAATAAATCAGCGTATTCCTTTCACTGTCAACAACGATTTCTATATCCGTGCTCCTGTCTACTGATGATGCCAAACACTTTACCTATATGCGCTGTAAAAATTGCCTCCTTCGATATCAAAAATCCATAAAATACACATTACACTCCAGAAGACGCACTAAACACATCATCATAAAACCAAAATTCATACCAGGCCAGGACAGTGGGAGAGAAAGAGGCAGGGTGAACCCGCCGAGCTAAATATGTAAGGAGCTCCGCACATTTTGCTCATTTCATTGACATCGCTTGTGGTATTGGTTCGTCGGACGACGTCTTTTTCTTTCCTCTTCGTCGTCGATCGATGATGATACTATACACGCACACGTAATAAAACAATGTCACGCACTTTAAAAATGTCAAAAACTGAGTGATTTACTACCAACAGACGGACGTTTTTAGAAAGGAGTCCCTGTGCATTATATTCATATCTGTCCCCGAGTATCTTACGCAGATGACGAGAAGACATATTTTTTTTTGTTGCTTTTCTTTTATCTTGTGTGGATGTATAGCGCATGGACTTTCTCTTCAACGAAAATAGATCGAGGAAAATTACATAGGTATATAGAAAGTGTATGTCGTCCTTCATAATTCACAGTTGACATCGCATCACGTTTTGAAGGATCACACAGTGAGACATGTGCTGTATAGGCCATTTGACATCGTTGCAGGATGCCAACTCGAGTTTCTTTCATCTTTGCAGTCGTCATGTGTCGTAAATTGTGTCCTTTTGAGATGAATTATTATATTACAGAGGATCGGCAGGGATATACGAGTTTTTGGGTAAATTATGAAAATATGAAAGGGATGTCTTTGTTCACAAATGAGAGTCGTAAAGTTTGGGCGTAAGGATGCAATATTCATTTAATGGACCGAAGCGGCATCCTCGTCGCGGTAACAAATGTTAATTTGTGTACAGAGTCGGTAGTAGGTACATAAAGCGATTGTGTGACTAGGGGTGGACTTGTATTTTATGGTCCGTCATAAATGAGTGGAGGGTCAACCCATCTGAAGGCTGTTTCATTGAAGAACTTTATGGACGATAAGCGGCTGCATTGTTGTCTAGTTTTGGTGTTCATTGTAGGCTTAGTGTCGACCGTCGTTTTAGTATATCTAATAAGAAGATAGACTGCTGGCGAGTGATTTTTAAAGACTTAGCTGGGGTGCTACAAGGCAGCCACTGCGGACCTATACTCTTTTTCGTTCCAAGTAATTACTCTATTTGAACTTTTTCGACTCCGAAATTGATGAATTCTCCACAGACTTTATTGAAATTAGGGAGAAGTAATTTTGAAGCAAGGAGTGGCCCAACTTCGTACATTTTGTGAGACGCCAAAAGAAGTTGCCTAAGGTCAGAAAAAAATTATCTATCCATAAAGAGAGACAAGGAATAGTGTTATCTTGAGCTGGCTGCCTTAAGCTTACTTACAGGTTAATTAAGGAAACTTCAGGCTGACCAAACTTCAAAAGTGCGGTTGTAGAAAAACGAAGATTTTGTGGTACAATTTTCCATTCAACAATTTATCAGGAATTTGATGGATTTTCATGATGAGTTCATACCAAGTTGAAGTTTACGTGTCAAAAAAGTGACTTTCATTATTTTTTTTCTGACAATCAAATTTAAAAATACCTCCAACACATTAACGCTGCAAAGGGTCACAGTCAACTCAAGTAGGTATTCGAGGCTATGCGATTTACTTGTTTTTATTGTAAAATTTACAGCTTTTTGACACCCAAGTGTAGATACATGGCAACATGGATCAAATAAATACATGACTTCGACATTGGAATTGTTGTTGTTGCCAGATCTGACAGCTTGTCGACGTGACAAAGTGAAGATATTTCTTATTTCTTATATTGTGACGTATCTGCGTAGAGAAAGAGTAAATGCAAAGCACGTATGGCGGAATTTTTAATACAAACCAACGTCATGCACATTGTTTTCACTTTTGACCATGTCTCTTGTGACGTAACAAGTGAAGAGAATGCGCAAAAATTGAAACCGCTTATGTTACCATCAATTTAGTTGTGAGTAGACGCATCTTTGAGCATCTTTGTTAATTCAAGGATTCTCCGCAAACAAGGTAGGTATTTGCCGACTTATTCGCAGTGAAGGAACTGTAAAGGTTTTACAAAAAGGCGTTAAAAGGCCATTGTGATCTGTACACATCGGGGAACACGCGAAAGGGCATAGATATCAGCAGAAGATTATGAAGCTTCGTCTAAAGCTGCTTTTCAATAAAGAAAAACCTTACTTATCGACTTAAGTAGAGTCGAAGTAGAAGAATCAGACTTCTATTAGAGGTACCTTCGACTCAAGGTGGGGTTATATCGCCTCTATTCTGTAAAATGACGGCAAATTTCGCAAGAATCAATGATTTCGAGTATACAGACAGACGATTTCATTATCCCAGTACCTAGCAGAGAAAGGCACCCACTTTTTCAGCTCCAAAAAATCACAAGAAGTAAAAACCCGACATCGCACAGTGATAATTTACTTTTTAGGGAGGACCTTTCTTCGACGACCTATCGGAGTCTGATAGCTTTCGGTTTTTGCAAGCATCATTCAAGTCTTCAACTCTACATGAGGGAATGAAAGACCCACCAAACTACCTAAGTTGTACGTCATGAATACGTTGCCTCGTCAATTGCGTGCTTGTCATCTTGTCAAGGCAGCTACCTACACCTAGCTGCCTAAAAGATGGTCATTTTCACACAAGCCTGAGTCAAGATATTTTTTATGTAGGTACACATTTCGCATCCCGCTGTTGAAAGTGTGGCACTCTATATAACAAGAAAAGAGGTTGAAAGTGAGAAGTTTGATGCACAAGTTGACACTAATGACAGACTTGGCTTTTACAAAGTATCCCTCAGGGCTAGTCGGGCTGCTGTTTTAATAGGTTCCACGTGCTCTAGAGAGACATCGTTGAATCCTTTCCTCCTTCGATTAAAACTGCACCAAATACCTACCAACCAAAGAAGAACGCCACAACCACCTACTGTCAACTACGCACTTCCATCTCAAGCAAGGACTACAATAGCGGCTTACCCATGCAGAACCCTAACAACCAAATGTGAGCGCACATTTACAAACGTTGCGCGATATAAAACATTTAATTAAAATAAAGAAACGAATCCTCAATGCGACATAAATCAAGGATAATCTACTTTCTAGGATCATAATTCTTTCATCAATTGACATTTGCTAACAGAAAAAAATATATATACCTACCTACAAACGAAATAAGACGCTCTTCTCACAGTCACAATGGAATTGGAATCTCTCATTCTGCTGATGGCATCTCGGTCGAGACGTATCAGAACCGGATATCATTTCTCTGAATGTGAAGATAAAACCAAATGACGAATCCTCCGCCATTTTGATACAGATAATAACCCCGAAAACGAACGCAAAGAACTATAATATTATCCCGGCATCATTGGTCTCCTTAAATCATCCTGCCACACCACCACCACCACCATCACCATCACCATATTTCCATTTCCATTGAGAATCCCTTTTTCTATTCGAATTGAATGTCCTCACGTATATTAGGAATGATGTACGACCAACCGAACCACCATATCTCTTGCAGAAGAAGAGTGGCAATGTGTGTTCTTTTTGTCCCTTGAAGAAGATGGAAATGGCCCAGGCAGCAATCCATCGCCATTACGCCATTATCCAGTGACATGTCACACACAAAACGCTCCTTGTTAGTGTGCGTATACGCAGGAATCCAATCAAACAACATGAAAATTGAGATGGACGCGCAACGAGGCGGGAGATTGATGTAGAAAGAGAAATACACACGCAGCACGAGCAAAAACAAAAAAAATCCCAAAACTAGGTGAGGGTCCTTTTTCCATTTTTGTGCGTAACAAACTCGCTCGCTCAGTGGCATTGAGGAAAAATGATATCATCCCCTATTTCTGGTGAGTTTCCTTTGACAGGAATAAATCACTCAGAATGAAAATGGGAAAAAGGACAAGCTAGGCAAACTACTACTACTACAACGACGATGGACGACTGCGACGAAGAACATGTCCGTTTCGATATTCGTAAATAAATCATCAGATTGGACATAGATATCATAAAAATCCTGTCGCATACCCACTGCTAGTGGCAGTGCTCTGGCTCAGTTCGTTGGTGCGTCGTGATGTTGCGATGATATACAGTAATTGGAAAATCAACCCTCCCTTTGGAGGTATTTTTTTTTTGTTGTTTCCTTCTTGTCTGACAGGCCATAGTGCGTAAGGGATTAAATGTTTTAGATGCGCATTGGGAGACACGCATTGATTTTCTCTCCTCTGCGATGATGAGGATTTTTTTTAGATGCCTTTCCACCCAGACTCGAGGTTTATTATACACTATAAGGGTTGACATCAATAAATTATTAAAATGAAAAGGATATGTAGGTATTCCATATGGCCTATGGCGAATGTGTGTCGGTTTCATGGAAATGTACATTTTAGTCCCGCATTTTTCGCTTTAAATCATTCAAATGTTGCTGTCGTAAATCAATCGGAAAGTGGTTCGGCGAGGAATTAGAGAAATACCAATGAAATCGGGTTTTCGACTGCAAGAAGGGAGGGTCTGAGTTTGCTTGAGAAATTCAAGAAATTCATAATTCAAGTCAAAGAGATGGATTTCCATTCAAAAATCTGTATAAGTATATGTCACAGTCTTTACAGGTCATCCCTTCAGACGATGGAAGTGAGTCGCTTGGCGTTTATAAACATCCAAACGAAGATGAACTATTTTCTACAGAAGGAAATTTCCTGTCACTTTTTAGCTAAAAAAAAATTATTTCTGAATTTAAGAAATGAGAAAAATTCAGATTTTTTTTTCTGAAATTCAGCAATAATTTTTTCTAAAAAGTTTAGATTGTAAGACTTTGAACATTTTAGTCCTAACGCTACTTCAGATTCTTCTTAAGATTTCCTGTTCTGAAGGTGAACTATTACTATTACAGAAGGAAATTTCCTGTCTTAAATCGGGGAAATCAAAAAATCGCTTTTGAGCTAAAAAAAAATATATTTCTGAATTTAAAAAATAAGAAAAATTTAGTGTTTTTTTCTGAAATTCAGCAATTATCTTTTTTTGATACAAAGAAGTTAGAAACTCATTTCTAAAAAGTTCAGATTAAAAGACATTGGTCATTTCAGTCTTAAAGCTTCTACTCTATACTTAAGGTGACTGAAAACCTAGTCAGAATAAAGGTTCTTCTTAAGATTTCCTGTTGCGAAGTTGAACTATTTTCTACAGAAGGAAATTGCCTGTCTTAAATTGGGGAAATCAACAAATTGCATAGAAAATCCCTTTTTAGCTATATTTCTGAATTTCAGAAATGAGAAAAATTAAGATTTTTTTCTGAAATCCAGAAATCATTTCTAAAAAGTTCAGATTGTAAGATTTTCAAAAGGTGAGTGAAACCCTCTTCAGAAAAAGATTCTTCTTAAGATTTCCTGTTCCGTTTGCTTTGACGGGCTTTGGAGAAGGACATTCAACTAAAAACTATATAATGTAGGAACATCGACTTACTGAAATAGCTGCCCATCAATCGTCGAAGATCCCTGTAACGTTCGATGAGTTGTCTGAAATTCTGAATTTTATAACTTTAGTGAAAAGCTGGTACCAGGATTCTTCTTGTTCCACCTCGTTGTTGTATATTTGCTGTACGTTTCTTAATCTACTGAATTTAAGAAACGAATTCTTAAATTCAGAAACTAAGGCTTAAAATAAGAAACTTATTTTTTATTGCCAAGTAACTACACATGACTTCTAAGAGCGAAAAATCGAAATGTTGCGATATTCGTTAGCTAAAGAGTGGAAAAGGGATGACCTTTTTGACGAGTAAGTCAAAGATCATTCGAATTTGGGAGGCTTTTAACTTTTTCTTAGCTCGAACCTGATTCTAAGACACTTTTCAAATTTGTACCCAATCGATCTGAAGCGTTTAGGCTGTTGTTTTAGGGTCATAGCTTCGCATTTAGCTTAGGAGGGGTATGGAGTACTTAAATAACAATAGACAGCTTTAGTGCTTGCTGACTAACATGCGTAATCATATCAAGGACGTCTGGAAGGAGTTTTCCCAAAACGAAACTTCGTAGCCGCCTTTAGGGCAGAGATACTCGAACGAATTGTTGAAACAGACGAGAGAAGACTGTCAGAACACCCTTCATAATATAAGCTCGAATTAAGATGGCGCGCACAAGTCGAAGGAGACCTCAACCTCAACCTGAAGCTAGAGAAAGTTGGCCGAAGACTAAGCATTTCAGCGTTAATATCACGAAAGCGGACAGAGCAGAAGCGATGTAGGGTATCTCGATAAAAATGGGATACCAACAACTTGATCTGTCTAGAAGAAGAATCGCAGTCCCATTCGACTGGTCACAGTTTTTGAAACAATTTATGACGTCTCTTCTGTGGTTTCCCGAATTTTTCACTTCTATCAAATTCAATCCTCGAATATTTGTGTCCTTCTTCTCTTACCCACCGCGATCTGTAACATTTTTCCAGTCAAATTTGAGGCCAACACTCTCAAAAACTTTAGCCACAAACCACGCGAGTCAAACCATTTCAGAGGAAACTGCACATTAACGCTGATTTATGTCCAAAGACTGTCATTCTTCCCAATGAATCACATGCCAGTCTCATACGCATTATATAAATAATATTCATCTGAAAATATTACTCCCTGAGTCAGCGTCAAAACCTTGACAATAAATTAAGAAACAAATTCCAAACAAATATGTCAATGAATCAACGTTCAGTTGTTTAGTGATTCCTCATCTCTCCGAGGAAGATCAACACCACCAAACACAAACCGACCACTTAAAGATGCACGCATCCAACATCCAACATCACAACCCTCTAATTGACTCTCAAATATGTGCGCTCTCTGCTTTCCAATAATTTTATCTCGAGAAATCGAGAACTGACAGACCACCGCTGTAACAATGCTTTTGGGTTAAGGGTATTATGTCCTCGGTTGTTATGGACACCCTATGGCTATACAGACACACAGCTCCCAGTCTCTCGCATTCGAAACTAGAAAGACCAGATGAAAGAAAAGAAATGGATTTTTGACAGATTTATGACTATCGGAGCCGTCTTAATTTTTTGAATTATAGCCATCGAAATAGACGAGAGGAAAAAACAACCAATCCTGAAATGCTTTCGCTGCGCCCCGTGTTCCGATCCGACGGACGGATGTACTTAAGTACACACCATGGTACTATACATATAGCCATGCTTTTACGTCAGAAACTCCTGCTGCTATAATATACGTGTGTGTGTGTGTCTTCGTTCAAGTTGTCAGAATCCATTCTTTTAATAAATCACAGTGTGTGGTACTGGTTGGTATAATTGTGTGCACACAAAAGATGCACACAGCGCACTCAGATTCACACACACAAACACATAAATGGCATAAGGACAGCATCAGCACAGCCGGACAAAATATATTCACCCATCCAGCCAGATCTGGAGCAATAAACAAAATATCCTTGCCAATAGCGCGCGCTTTCCAACATGAATCCACTTAACGCAAAAATTGCGGTTAGACCTCAATTAGAGTTCGCTTGCCGATTTGCCAAACTAGGCAGTAGGCATAGGCAGTGGCACTGGCCAGAGAGGGATGTCGCCCGTTTTTGGATGATAATTGGCCAGTAATTGTCAGGCATTATTGGAACCGATGTACGAGTACTTTTCGGTTTAGGACAGCGGATAAATACGGCCGCGTAAAAAAACGACGCTTGAGTGCACAGCATATATTGATTAAAAAAAAAAACAAGTTGACTACCCTTTACCCTAGTGCGGCTTCGCGTTCGCAGTTGTGCAGTAATAATGGCTGGCGGGATGTACTCGCAGTTATAGTTCTTTTCCGTAGGAGAGTTTTGCGGTTCTGCTCTTAATGAATCATAAATTAGCGGCGCACAATGTACCAAGTGCATTTAGAGCATTAGGAGCGGATTTAGAAGCAGGCTTTGGAATTATATTTTGCGGGATTAATTTGGTATATTTTGTGCAATTTTGCATATTTTATGGTTAATTTGTTGCACGCGCTCTCGACTGGTTTATTGGGTGGAAGGGATTTTTTTTCCGATAATTCGCAACAAATGTGATAATTCTGTGCGTATATGGTTTGGTGGGTTAGAAAGTGGGTTTAGCCAAAGCCCAGAAGGACATTTAAAAACATGGCTGAGTGTTGGCCATAACCGTTTTTTGGAAAATAAGTCGGTGATGTGGCACTATTTTTGTTGGCACGCTATACAGAGATGAAAGCACGAATGCCCAAGGAGGTGTAATTTGACAAGAGGTCAGAGGGACATCCTTCAGCGTGCTATGACTTCAAATGTGCAATGTGCAAATGCTCAATGGTTTGGGCGTCACGAAAAATCGGTTAACAGGAGCATTGTTACAATGAACTATTAGACAACCAATGTCTACAAACAAAATCGTTGGTTAGAGATATAACCAAATTTAAACAACAACTGGGTATTTTTCATAATCAATTAAATAAAAAAAAAGATGAAATGCACGACTGGGTCGCACGAAACTGTCTCGTTCATCAAAAGTTTGTTAAATGAAATCATCCACCTTTGGCTTATATTGCAGTAGGTACACATCAAATAACAATGGGAGGCTTTCTTTAAGTTCAAGCATCCGTAACAAGCATTTTTTTTCGCAAGTTCTAGTTTTAGTTTTAGAACGTTTTAGACACCTGATAGTAAAGTGTGTTTTTTAATGGTATAAGACCTCAAGTTGGCAACACAATTTTTATTGGGAGACCATTTTTTTAGCTGTCAAGTGATTTATGTTTAGTTTCAACATTTTTATTTTCAACGTGAATAGACTGACGCGTGAACAACGCATCCAAATTGTGCGAATTTATTTTAAAAATCATGGTTCTGTTCGAAATACGTATCGCGCACTACGTCCATTTTACGGTTAATGTAATCGTCCATCAGAGCAACTAATTCGATTAACTAAGAAACGTTTTCGTACCACGTTTACTCTAAATGACAATACGCATCCACAGAGACGTCGTATACAGTGCGTACAGAAGAAGTCATTGCTGCCGTAGAGCTTAGCGTATAGGAAGACCCGAATCAGTCTATCCGCCATGGTGACCGCTATAGAGTTATAATTACTGACTTTTTCGTTCATCAGTTGAACAACCATGATGTGCAGGAGCTGTGGTTTCAACAAGACCGTGTAACATGTCATACAGCTCGTGTCGCAATTTATTGAAGGAAACGTTTGTTAACCGAGTCCTTTCACGTTGCCGACCCGTGATTTGGCCTCCAGGATCGTGCGATTTAGAGCCGCTTGACTATTTTCTGTGCGGATATGTGAAGTTGCTAGTCTACGCTAATAAGCCCGAAACAAATGACAACTTGGAGGAAAGCATTCGCCACGTTATTGCCGATATACGGCAACAAATTTATGAAAAAGTCATCGGTCATATGCAAGAAGGTTATCTTTGGACTAAAGTAAATTTCATTCATTTCGATTCAAAAAAATCATCTTTGTTTTATTCCATTTCAAAATTCTATACATCTAAAAAACACCCTTTACATTTGTAAGTTCTAACAATTAACAATTTTTGAGTACAAGTACAATCTTATAAGGAGTTTCTGTTTTCTGCGATCTGCATGTTCATATTTTTGACTGCAATAGGTTAGTAATGCTGGTGTAAGGTGTCTATGATTGAAATTTGGCAGTGCGGATTGAGTTTTATAAAAATATAGTGTATATCGGGATTTGGGTACCTAGTAATTTTTGAGAAATATTTTTAGTACGACTTTGTTTGAATTTTTTGAGAAAATCTGAGTACGGGATCTAATTTAGAATTCATATAATGTTAAATATAATATTTCGATAAAACTCTTTAGAACGGTTTTCGTAAAATTATACAGACAAGGATTTAATTTTATTAAAAAAATAAGAAAATACATTAAATTAGCTGACTAGTATCGGTAACCTTTAAAAAGAAAAGTTTATACTATTTATGAAACACAAAGAAGCGCTAAAGAAAAAAAGGTTTTGTATTTTTTCAGCTGATTTCAAAATGTGTCCTTAAATAATTTTTTTCAGGTAAATTTCAATAAAAGTATACAAAATAAAAGGCAATTAAGCGGGAAAGGTAGTTAAGTTAGTTAGTTAAGCGAAAGGTACTTATAAGATGAGCTTTATATGAAGAAAGGTCTTCAGAATTTTGGCTCTCAAAAAAGGTACTTAAGCATTTAAGTAAGAGACACTTATCCGGGTTTTACTATACTTGGTTATTTATCCAATTCGAAAATTGGCGTTTTCGAGGAATGAACAGTTTTTAAAAGCAGCGTTTTCGGTAATGCGATTGGAAATTGAAGGGCGAAACAATTTTGAAAACATCAATTTTACTCCAATTATGCATTTTGGTCCAAATCGTTAGAGCAGTTTCATGTAAACTTACAAAAAGCTAGATTTATACGATATTATAGAGAAAAACAGAGTTTACTATAAGTTAGAAACGACCGTATTACCTTAAAAATGAATTTTTGTCACAATCGTATGGACCGTTTTCGAAATAAGTTCAATTTTTATTCGTCTTTTTAGCGAAAAACGAATCAATTTTGGTTGAAATCGCTACACCAGTTTTCGAACAAACTAAACTGGTTTGAAGCCGTTATATGCAAAAGAAAAAATCGGACCCAAGCTGTAGGACTACAAGCTCCAAATCGAAAGTTTGAACAAAATTTTTCCAGCCCCTTAGGCTGAAAACCTTAGGAGCAGACGAACAGATGGACAGAATTCTGAGAGCACCTTTGTTGATTTACATCTCGCATTATAAATTCCGTTTATACGAGAAAGTTAAAAAATATTTTGCTTAGAGAACAAACAAATAGTTTGGTTGGAATTACACCAAATATGAACAGCTACAGCTCCAACAATTCATAATGAGGGCCTTAATTTGTCGAAGTTCGACTGTAATTTCCCAATAAGAAACCGTTTGCCACGGGAATGTATGTTTTGCCATCCAAAAGATTAGAAAACTAGACAAGTTTTTAAATGCTTGATGCTACACAAAAAGTTTAGTACAAAATTGGGCGCAAATTTCACAGACGACAAAATATTCCGTTGGTACGCCCTTCGGGCTCAGAAACGATCTTTAAAGCGCAAACGAGTCGCACTTTGACTAAGCAATGGCAGGGCAGACCTAGTCACAGGGTATGTGGTTGGTTGTCTTCTTCTTGTCTACATAGAGTCGCCATAGAAGTCGTTGGGGGATAGTATAGCATTTTTATAAAAAATTTTCCTTATGACCGGTACCCTATTTAGCTATGAGCTAGGCCTATACGAATCTTTTAGCCTGCCAATGGCCCTTGAATTAAATAAACGTTTTTATCAATCCTATCACTTTTGCATTTGCCATTTTTCAGTGTCGAAGGTGGTCTGTCGGATGGCGCAATCCGCGCTTTTCTTTAACCGAAAGCCCCCATGTAGTTGAGGACATATATAAATTGTCCCTGTGAAGGAGTACAAAGCTGTTAGCTTGAGGAAGTACACCTTTCCTTTGTGAAAGTACAGCAGAGAACCAGTGAGGGATATCAAAAAGCTGCTCCGCTCCAATTATGACCACCGTGAAGATCACCAAAAGCTGTGCCCCCTTTCTTCAGTTGAAGACCTTTCTCAAAGCCAGCTTTCAATCGTCCTTAATGCGGTGACATTCCCATCCCAACAGTAACAAACCTCACTTCGTCTCGCACCAAATCCTCATTAAACGGTCAAGCACACCAAACACCAAACACCAATTAGCCGTCAATTGCTTTCGCATACGCCACCATTTACGGCATGTTTACCCGGCTTACACCTTAAGGTGACCGCATGCATTCAACTTGGCTAAAAAAACGGGTGCCAATCCGTTAACAAACACAAAATTAGAGCCAACCACCGTGTAGCTACACCTGCTGGCCAACAACAAAGCAGCACATTGTGCTGCCGACCAAAACATTCTCACCGGCTAATAAGAAACACAAACAATGTGCGAGTGTGTGTCTGGATTTGCAACCGCCACAGCGAAACAATCGCATACAATCGATCGAGAGTTTGAAACTTTTCCGCCGGAAGGCATATCCACCGAAATGCAGATTTTTCCCGGCCGAAACAAACGACCAGGCAACGTTCCCCATTCAATTGAACTCAACTTTGTTGCATAAGCGTCAAAACTGTTTGCATACAGACAGACAGACATACCCAACGAAAAATGAGAGAAAAAAACGTTAAAAAACGTAATTAAAGTAATTTTCCAGTTTCTTATGCGTCGCGCGGCATGGCAGCGCGCAGTTGTCTTGACTTGAATGTCAATTGTCAGCTGTCAAATGTGTTACAATTATGGCACCTGTGTCAATGTGTCACGGGTTGGTTTTTTCTGTCAATTACCCGATAGAAAAACAACACAAAAAGAGCGAGATAGAGAGTATGATGAAAAAAAAATCCATTAAATTAACGGCGATTTGAAATTCACAGGCTTTTTCCGTCTGTCTGTCTGCCGGTCGCTGCCTGACAATGACATTTGGTGTGGCTTAGACACTTGTTGTGTGCAGTGCAGTTCTAAGTGGAAGGTATATATCGATTCAGTTGCAATTGGGTGCAATTGACAGTGACTGACATAATTGACAAGTTAAATGTAAGTGTTGCAATATGGTGGCCATTTGAATGGCCTAGGGTTTGCACTTGTTGATTGCACTTGTTGTGGCTCCCGGTTCGACCCCCGGAAAAAGACAAATTTCATAAAACTCACTGTCCCATCATCAGTGCCGGCTCCAGCCAAACTAGCGCCCTGACCCTGAGCAAGATTTACAGAAAGCGCCCTTTTTTAACAAGCTTCATCAAGCCTTCGCCTTATTCCAAAGGTAAGAAACGAACGAATGATAGTTTTTGTTCAATGCGCCCCCAGAACTTGGCGCCCTGTGCATTAGAACATCTTGCACGTATGGTTGGTCCGGCCTTGCCCAAGCGCTGATTCTGACAGTAAAACGGAGTTTGTTACCGCCACTACCTATTTTTAAGGAACTGGCAGTGCGCCACAAGGTTCTGCTTAAGAGACGGCAGTGGAATGCAACAACCTCTTGAGTTGGAACCTGTTTAAAAAAAAATTAGAAAGCCGCCAGAGTAGCTCTTTTTTATTCCTGGACGTTAGAGATGCGCTAAACCAAAATGTGTGTTGCGAGCGGAATATCATTGACCTCTTGCCAGGAGTTTTTGTTTGAACCAGCAGGCTTGCTCTGCATGAAAGTCAGGAGAGGACCTTTGATTTGCAGTGTCTTGCTAGAAGTCCCAGACGCTGGGTTTTTTTCTGATCTTCTTATTTGCTCAAAGTGAACCCCAGTAGCTCATTGGTTAGACCTTTTGGTCTACTGAGCAAGAAGCCGATCCCCAGAAGATTCGTGAACCTTTTACCACTGTTCCATTTGCAAAAGTGGCATGTTTCGTCAACTTTTGGACCAGTCGATTGAGATACACTTTGTAAAAGTCAAATCGAAGATGGTAGAGCTGCTACTACCCTTTTTTCTTATTTATTCAACTCAGCTCTCATAAGTAAAACAGGAAGTTTAAATATGTATCAACCATTCCCGCGAAATCAAGATTATGACAGTGAAAACCCCATCCAAAGCCTTTTACTGCTTTTCGAGATTAGTGCGGACATACAGCCGGGCGCATTTTGGGGATCTCGGTTGAATACCATTTTTTCCTTCCCCTTTTAAAAAAATAAATAAATATTTTGGCACAACACGTCTGTGGGACCCTAGCTTTCCTAGCCTAGCTTCTCACAACGATTCGTTTTGTGTGGGTTTTTAATTTTTGGGATGAATGGAAGGGACTTACAATTTTACGCCGAGTCCAAACGGCTGATTGAGAAGCTCATTCATGACAGTTTTACTCTCGGATGTTTGTCAGACGTTCGCGAGAGTTGGCGCAGTGGAAAAAAACCTTAAGATGTAATTTGGTTCTTGCGGGATTCAAACCGGGGACCCCTCGCTTAGTAGCCCACTAAGGCACTGCGCATTTTTTAAGCTGCATATATTTTTAAGGAATGGCAGTTCGGATATACGAACATAGATACCATTCAATTCTGTACTAGTGACAAACGTTTTGTTGAGGATACCCATGGAGAGGTCGAAAGCCCAATCGAAAACATGGAACAACCCATCTCAGGAATTTTAAAAGCTCCAAAAGCCATAAGTCACACCCAATTTATAAGAAGTTCTATCACATTTGACGTTCAAAGTCTGACAACGATGATTGCCCGCTTATGACTTTTCTTCCAAGGATATCTGTCAGGCTCTATCAAGTCGCACCCAAGATTCTTGAGAGCAGAATTGTCCCCCTGAACGTGAAAACTTTGAAAATGCAGGTTGCTAGCCATTTGACTGATTCTTCGGTTGCTTTTAAAGAAGCAGTCTGTCGGTTGCCATTTCGACAAGGTAATAAAACCCTTTACGGTCTTAGATTTTTGTTTGGTACATTCATCCTTTGGCTGTCAAAACCAGAGGAGCTACGTGAGGATC
The DNA here is from genome assembly GCA_936431705.1 of Cheilosia pagana. Classification (NCBI taxonomy): domain Eukaryota; kingdom Metazoa; phylum Arthropoda; class Insecta; order Diptera; family Syrphidae; genus Cheilosia; species Cheilosia pagana. Next base: position 7,798,569 of record OW386169.1, read on the forward strand.
TTTTTAACGTGTGCTACAAGAGGAAGACCCCCACCCTCCGTTTGAAATACCAATCTTATGTGGATATCAGAACGCTCGGTCTTTGTAAGCGGGAGCAACGAACCCAGAAATACATAGATCGAAAGGCTGTGTAGACTTTTCAAGGTTCGGTAAGTCTCTAAGCAATGAAAGCTGACTATACCTTTCCACATCACAAGTTAAAGAAGCGACACTCCCCACAGTCTCCCATTTAAATGCCTTACAAGGATCATCAACTACACACTGAATCACTTCCTCCCACCAACCCAAGTTTCGTAATAAAGTCCCACCGCGCACTATTTACGACTGACAAAAAAAAGTAAAAACCACACGCACTACGACTGCGTCCATTTGAATGGTATAAAAAGTTGAAACGGTGCGTGCAAACACATGTGAAACTTGTTAACAACCTGCATGCGTTCTCACACCACCTACCGATGTCATGTGTCCAACTGAATATAACTCACGCTTTGCGGTTAGCCCATTAGACAACTACTCATAGAAATCCTATATCCCAACTGTTCCAGGAGCTGCAGGGAGTTTGTAGGACAGCAGAACAGAAAGAAAGAAAAAAAACAAAGAAAAAGCGCTGCTAAACAACTCTTGACATGTGCGTTTAATTTGCATGACACATGCCGATTTGAACGAGCGAACAATTGCAAAATATATCGATACGCATTGAAACTGAAACGCGACAGCCAACCCCACCACCAGCAGCACCACCCGAAGCCCAATTCAGAAGTCAGCTGCGGGGATACTCATGTATCCGTATGGTGGCCGTTGCTGCAATCACAGCTACCCAATCGACAGGTAGTTAAAAATCATGTGGCAGCTACCAGTTCTCGCGCTGTAAATATTACTAGTTTGAGATACTTTTGTATCTATTGCCAGTGGAATGTGTTTTTTTTCTTTTTGCCGTGCGCAGCTCCTTCCTGGGTGGAAGCTGAGGTTAGGTGCTGTATGCTGTATCTGTATCGCATAAATTCTAAGGCAAGTGCAACAGATACACTCGGTGCGATTAAAAAAAAATTAAAAATCCGTATCGCAGCAGCAGAATTTCGATTGACATTCGCTCCATTGAATTGCTGCATCAGGCCCGACCCCCTGCCCTACAATTGTCCGTTCGTGTGACATTTTCTCCGGAGATCTCCGAGTGGCAGCAGCAGCGGCAGTCCAACGTCAGTATAAAATGCACCACGGCCCACAGACTCCGAAGGTGGGTGGCTTGCTTCAGATGGTGGATGGTGGATCGCGCCCCGTCCGTCGTCATGGTGTCAATTAAATTGGCCAACTGTGAGCGCGCACAAAATGTTTTTATATTCCTTTGCGCGCGGACCATTATTCAAAATCGAGAGCACATACGGATTGTTGTTGCCCGTTGCACACACCACAGTAAGGTGCACACATTTGGTATTCACTTTACGTCTCACGGCTCCGCTGTCCGTTGTCGACATCGTCGTCGTAGTCGCTTGTCCGTTGTCGCAAATGTCGATGTCGTCGTTGGAGCTTTTGTCTTTTCGCGAAATGGTATCCGCATGTGTCGTACAGTGTACAGATACAGAAAGTCCGGCGAGAAGAGCGTGCTGGTATATAGTGTCCTCTCATGTCGCGATGGAATTACAAAATCTGTCATAGATAAGTCGCACTTCTATAAATAATAATGTGAAAAGTCAGATGTGAATTAAACATTATATACGAACGGAGGCGATACGGACGAGGGCCGACATGGCCGCGCGAGGTCCTAGTCTCCTAGTGAATGGATCTGGGCCTCTTGGTGTTGCGCTCATTTTGTGTGCGCGACGCGATAAACTTTCGATGACAATTGTTGCATACACCGGTGGTGGCAGCAGTGGCTGAGTGCTGACTGCGCTCAGTTGCTATATGGGTACGTTTGGTGTGTTGAAAGGTTGTGTGTTTTATTTGTTGAAGCATTTAAATGACAGATACAATGCAAAGTGGTGGCATATTCGCATTGAAGCACACCTACAATAGGTGGATGGAAAACAGGAGAAATGTGTTTTTGATTGCCGCCCGGCAGACAATTGCGCCGGTAGAGATCAACGGGACAGCTGCTAAGGTATAGCCGGTTGCCAGTGGATTGCGTAAAATAAGTTGCAGGGTATTATTTCTAAGTTAAATGGAAGTGGACCTGTCATAAATACTGCTGTCCGCAGCAAGTTTTACTTAACAATAGGTCTGCCCAACGTTTGAGTCCATCAAATCTTTTCAAGGAATACCTAGTCCAATCTGTCAATTAATGGTCAAACTAGATTTCCGAACGAAGGTCCTTCAGAATAGGAACCAATAGCAGTGTCCCACTTTGCACTTTAGTCAAAAATGAGAGGTTCCACAATAAATTTGATGAGACACCTTTATGTGAGTGATACTCGGCAAAGATCTAAAATAAAGACTGACAATGCGAGGCACGTCTTCTCAGAAGATTGCTGCTTTTCCATTTTAATTGCCATATCTTTTGATATGAGTCCGTAAAAGCAAGTCTTTGGAAGACTTTGCTAAATATCTCCACCAGAAAATAGGGGTGGTCAACAATAGCCGCCTTGTGGTACTCCATTTCGAATCAAGAGTTACACCACCAGGCTTGCTTAAAATCGAGGATAGTACAACCGTTCTGTTGCATTTTGAAGAGCCCCTTCTGCGTATTAGAAGAAGTGATAAGACTTGGATATTCAATTGATCCGGACTCATAGTGAGAGCCGAGTTCTTCGATATTTTGTTACATACAGGAAGCTAAGCTTAGCAAGCATTTTGAAGTGATTGGTGACAATAGGCGACAGATTGTGATGTATTTCGTAAAGGGTTTTCCAATAAGAGGTGTTATTTTGATATTCAAGAAAAATACCATTTTTTGAAATAAATGATCGGAAATTTATTTCATAATAAAGAGGAAGGTATGCCGTTAATAATGAAAAACAACATCAGCCAAATGGCCACCACGACCACGCTTACAGGACCATATCCTTTTTATGAAATTTTAAATATCAAAATCGCAAAGTGGCTACCCTATGTCCTCGATAGACTCACGAATTCCATCTTTGAAGTCTTGAATCGACGCTGGGCTGTTGGCGTAGACCTTATCTTTCACGTGGCCCCAAAGGAAGAAGTCGCAAGGTGTTAAATCACAAGATCTCGGGGGCCAATTGTGATCACCTCTTCGAGAGATAACTCGGTCCGGAAACTTTTCCCGTAAAAGATCAATGGTTTCGTTGCTTGTGTGGCACGTAGCGCCATCTTGTTGAAAGCAAACGTTGTCCAGATCAATACCATCAAACTCCTGCCATAAAAATTCATTATAATCACATTTGTGGAATGCCAATTCCAAAGAACGACAAGGAATGGACAAACCTGGTTTTTTTAACACTTTGGGCTACTAACTTGTCCCAACAGCTCGAATTTTTCCAACAATTTCTGTATTGCGGTCCGACAAGGTGCTTCACGATGACCCAAAAATGCTTTAGGTAGAACTGTGACTGCAAAATTTTCAGCATTTTTGTAGTGAATTTTTGTAATTTCAATGCTTTGTTGAAGCGCGTATCATTCCATTTTTAGTAATGGCGTAGTTTCTACTTGTCAAATGTCAAAAATAACAGCTTCAAAAGTGACAGCTACCGAAATAGCGGGCTATTCTAAATAACACCGCTTACCTAATGGAAAACCCTTTATTTCATCTTTGACAACACTAAATTCGAAACTATTTTGCAATCAAAGCCTTTATGGGGCTTATGGCCAAGGAAATATAATGAGATCGATGGTGTCGAAGTGTCAAATTCTCTCATTGATGTATAACAAGAAAAGCCAAGAAATGGTTTTTAAAAGATATACGAAAAACATCTTCTAATACCAGCTGTCATTTGCCAAAATTGTGACACGAAACCCGGTACTTCTCGTAGGGTAATTCTGGTAAGTACTGGTCGGCTACTGGTGCTCTAAATATTAGTCGAACTATTTGGTTTCGTTTCTTAATAAACGGCTTCCTAATAGCATTTGGTACGTGGTGTTTTTTAGAAGCTTTTAATTTCGAATTGGCAACACTTTTTCAAGGAACAAGCGATTTGACTTATTGCTCGTTCACGTGTTAGGTGATTTTTGGTCTCATGGGTGTAGGTATGTCGAAATGCAGTAAAGGCGTTCTTAAATAAATAAATTATTTGTGGAACACGAAAGTTTAGAACCATAGGACTAGATTCTATTATTTTAGGGGGCAAGATGGAGGGAACCTACAATTTTATGCCGAGTCCGATCCGCTGAATTGGGAAACTTTGCTCAGGGCAGTTATATTCTATTTGTGTGCTTTCCGGGGATCGGACCTGAGATCCCTCGATCTGTAGTTCATTGAACCCACGCTTGTAAAGCGATTCACATCTTTTAGGCATCAAATAGCCACTTTCCTTTCCCCGGATGTGGGGTATTTTATATGGGCTATCTGTTTCGACAAATTCTGCAAGGATGGCCCAAAAAATTCGTATAGGTCCTCTGCCTTGAAGCAGGCCAGTCAAAGTATTCTTGGGTCGTGGCACCGTATTATTTAAAAAATTAAAAGACGTCTTGCGAGCAATACGCTTGTCATCCTCTCTGTTGAATTCAAAAAGTTGCTGTGCAGCGTTTATCGCTCAATTGCCCCAAGTGAAAGGCAGAAGGTTCACTTCCTGGGGAGGGAAAAGTAGGTACTGAACATCGACCGCCAGAACTAAATACTGTTCAAAATATTACGAAAATGAGTTTAGAGGTCTAGATCGAAACGGTTGTAGTTCCAAACGGATTTTTTCTAACCCACTGGCTGAAGTTATTTTAAATTGCAAGACTTTTTAACTATTTCTTGTTTGTAGGAAGCGCTTTTTTTCAGATTTTAGATTCAGATAGGGAACACTGTACCACTCCAGGGCTGCAAATTCCATCTTGCTTCGGCTTTTTCCTTCCTTTTCTTATTTTCATATTGTCATATGTCTTATTCGAGTTTTTTTTTTAGTGGTGGCCTACGGCAGCTAAACAGATGGTAGGTAGCCATTTTCCACCATTTTCGGAGAACTACCGTCAAACCTTTTAATTCGCCCGATGAATATTTTACAAATCGCCGCGCCTAAAATTGTCCCAACAAAACAAGAAATGTCCGCACACGTCAACGCATACTTGAATTATAAAATACTTTTGAATGATTATCAAATCAAATCAAATCGAAGACAAGCGAATACACGTGCTATACCAGGGCGAAGATCGCTCACCAAACGCTGGCAATAAATTTGAATTTTAATTTCAACTCTAAAAACATGAAACCGAAATATATTTCCTGCAGCCATCACAATAATCAAATAATATGCAAATAGTTCAACCTATAAAAAGGTCGTAAATAATTTAATTGATTTCAAATACGCAGACGCACTCATGTTAATTCCCACAGGGATGGTCCGGAGTACGGTTCGATCGAGAGATTTTTACAACTCTCGGTTTATTAATAATCCAATTTAGCTGGCTGATTAAATTAAAGTAAAGCTGTAAAAACAGAAACTGTTAAGAATTAAATGGAAACTAAAATTAACCACCACAGCAAGGAGTCATTTGAGCTAATGGACGTTTCGCTCTCTCTCTCTCTCTTTCTCTCCTTGGAGGTTTACATTGGTATTTTTGAATTTTTGAAACGCTGAGACGCAGGCCCATAAAGATGTCAACCTAACTACGAAATATTATTCAGAAAAAATAAAATAAAAACGTTCGTCATAAAATCGAACAGCAAAACAAATAAATTATGCAAATTTCGACAGAGCGACCAGAAACAAAGAGCGACACTCTAAATCAAAGCGTTTCAAATATTTATTTATATTTTTTTTGGATGTGCGCGCCGCGCGCTCTCTCTAAGTGAGTTTCTCTGTCCGTCTGTCCGCAGACGCGGTAATAAATAAAAGGACGATCGAAATAAATTCTAGCCTCGCCAGATTGTATCACTCAGGTTGGGGAGTTTTTTGTCGGTGTAATTAATTGGGCATTGTTTGATGGGGAAATTTAATTTTAAATGAAGATTGATTTGGATTAATTGCGGGAAGGCATCAGTGGAGAGGTTTGGTTACATCGGTAATCGATGGTCAAATCAGGCGGTGGATCTTATCTATCCGATTGGTGATGGTGATATGGTAATGAGGGGTTTAGGCGGTTGGTTACATCAAATGTGGTCCAATTTGGTCCAATCCAACAAAATTAATTTATAGACATCTAGTGGTGAGGTAAGTACGGACTAAAGTTGAGCTTACAACACTTTAAACTGAGGTTTAAGTCTCCAACTTTGGTCCCGAATAGGAGACGGCGAACTCTGTGTAAAATCTCTGCACTAAGATGTGTAGTTGAAAAGCAAAACTACTCAGACAGAATTTTTTTTGTTCACACATCGACAAAATTCGTAAGCCAAGGGGATCTTCAAAGCCTAGGGAAAGGTTTGAGATGACAAGGAAAAATTCGAACGAAGGTTTTAACGGCAAGAACGCTGGATATAGCTAGAAACACCCTGCTTGGGTTAAGAATTTTTCACATAGAGCCTTTTAACGAGCCTGGAACCCTTAAAAAGGTATCGGCTCTCTCTTCAATGGCGTTTCTTAACAGTTTATTGCTCAAATTTACAAACAGTACTCCAAATTCGACGTTTAAACTGTTCTTGGGAGACTTTAACTTGTTTGTTATGACAAAGAAAGCTTACAAAAACGGGTAAACTACCTCGATTCAACGAAGCACGGTGTAAGGAGGCTAGAGCACGGTGAACATAATGATACCATCGCCCACCCAACTTCGGTTCAGAAATGTATTTTTCCTATCAAAGTCAAGATCATGAAGAGGACTTTCGATGACAGAAAAAACTCCAAAGCCGCTCTTGGTACTATTGATTATTAGCGGCGATATAGTCCACACAAAATCTGCTATAGCTCATTAAAAAAATATTTGAAGCTGCGGTAGGAAATGCTAGTTAAATAAAATCAAATGAATCGAATCCGGCTCGAAGGACCGGATCATTCTTATGAACTCCTCGTCAAATTGTTCGCTTCCCAACAAGTTTGTTAAATTTTCTAATTATACCTGTTCAACAACAACCCCAACATCAAACCATTAAGAGACTTTTCGTCATTACCTTATGGCACCTATATGCACCTCTATGGTCTATGCCTCTATGCTCTATGTGTGTAATTCGAATCGAATTTATTACGATCCACAGGTAGCCGGCACAGCCATTCACTATTTGTGTTCCCCCTTTGCAACATAATCAGCCAATGACAGAAAGACCAACCAGTGAAGGATCACGTTTTGTTTGATCACTTCGATGTCCGCCATTCAAGTCGATATATGTAATAGTCATACATGCACACAAGCAGCAGCAGCAGCAGCGGCCACCATTGATTATAAAAGAAGTAACAAACAACACCTTGGACAAGTAGGTATCTGACACGACAGCGACGACCGACGACGGGCTGAGCCTGAGTTAATGCAAATGCAGACAGCAGGCAGGTACTCGCACACATACCATAGGCAGGTGGAATATGAGTCAATAAATCAGTAGTCATGTGGAAATTTATTTTCCATCATAATTGCCGCAGACATTTTGAAAAAAAAAGATTTCCATCTTTTTGTCTTTTCGAATGAGAATAGATCTGGGGATACATCTCTGGATCGGATTTCACTCGCCCTCCCGCAACTAACCAAGCATGCGACGAGTGCCAGCCCAACACCACCGATCAATAGGCAAAGCGATGGCATATTTTCATTAAGTCAATGACGGTTAATAAATTAAAAAAAAAATTAATAATATTAATAACAGCGAAACCATCTCCGCCCCAAAGGTAGGCAATATTTTATGTAATTATTTCTGTCTCTCTCTCTTCTGATTTCGATGTCATTTCGCTTGTGTGTTGCTGTTGGTCTTTTGTTAATGCTCCAAGTATGGGGCTAATAATTTCGATTGATTTATATCTGAGGTCACTGGCGATTAGTAGTTGTCGTCGTGTCGTCGGTCGCTTTGTTTTCTCCTTTTTGTCTCCGGTTCGCGGTGGGACTTGTGTTGGTTGTAGGTAGTTTTTTTTTTCTTTCTTTCTTGTCTACATAGATAGTCATCAAGATATTGAAATGTTCGTCATCATCATCAAAATTATCGAACACACCGCGGTGCGGAACTAATGGACATACACATCGGAATATCAGATCGAGAAGAGAGAACTGTGGGGGCTTGGAAATGACAAAGGGGTAGATAAATTGTTTAATCGGCGTCAGTAAAATTGGAGATCGATGTCGAGATGGTGGACAGGATTTTTAAGGGGAGCTGAAGGGCTTTGATTTGTTTTAAGAAATTGCGCACTTATTTTGCCCATGTTGGTCGGAGTTTTTTCAAATAGAGTCGTTGCTACTTTTTAGATAAAAATATCATGATACCATAGCACGAAAGAACATCAGAAGACACAATACTGTCTCTAAAAATCATCACTGTATACCTTCTCTGATATCCTGTAATTGAAAAGAGCACAAGTCTAACAAGGGATTGTTGATTTGAGTAACAAGTGTGGGGAAACTCAACATTCAAATCGTTACTTCGTGTTAAAGGACTCTGAAAATTAACAAGAACTTGTGGCTATAAGTTTCTGGGGCTATTGTAAAACAATGCAAGGGATGACCTTTTACTTATTAAAAAAACTTTTAAAGTTCTGGATATTCCGGAAAACGATGGAGGGAAAAAAAACTTGAATGGAAAACGATAACGCGATTGAACTTGCAAGGAAAGAATCGAAACGCGCTAACAAATGTGATATCTCCATGATTGCATAGAAGACTAATACTGTGAACAACCTTCGTAAAAAAGTGTAGAAATATGAAGACGCACCTCTGGCGAAAAGTGACCAAAAAGCGGTCATAAGTCATGACAGTTCAGCCCTCAAGAACATAAGACTCCTTTAGAGAAAAATCGCAAGCTAAGTTACAGTATAATCGGCTTGTTTTTACATTTTCTTATTCAAAATCTTAGTAATGAGTTTTTTTTTTAAAACAAGTTTTATTTCTTAAATTAAGAACATAAAACTTGATTTGAGATTACACATTCTGTATATTGATGTCGTAAAATTTAATTGTAATATTTCGTTCCAAAATCTTGAGTTATCATTTTTTTTCGGGATTATTAATGTTGCTTAAAATACGTTTGCCGTCGAGTTGTGTCGGGATCTTAGTATCATGTGTTTCCTTTATTTCTTCGTCGGTTTAAAAAGCGTAAGTGAGTTGGAAGTGATTTATTTTTAAGAGAACAAGTATTAAAATTTGTTAATAAGTAAACATTAAAATTTATTTTAAGACCTTGACATATCTCTGAAGCATGTGTTTGGAAGTTAAACATAAAGAGGCAATAATAGTTGGAATTAAATTTCTTAATTTTTCGAAAACTTTTAGAGACAATTTAAAAGAGATATAGAAATGATTTTGAATTATAGAAAATAAAAGAATTTTTAATTAAAAACTAAACGACTTACCTACGTTCTTTGTCAATCAATTCACGTTAATGGAATCGCAGGTCATTTGCAGGCCTTTGAAATTGCTGCATTAAACAAAAATTTCGAAAAAAAAAAATAAATTATCTGATTTCGCATCCTTTAAATAATGGAAAAACCTTTGTTGGAGAACAGTCTATTTTGGGATGTAAATAATATAACAATTTATTTATACAATGTAAATAGGTAGTTTATGACTTAAGTTTAAAATAAATTTTACATATTTAAGTATATATTAAATAAAAAGTTTTTTTTATTGTTGACTGAACTGCATGACCTTTTTTTTGTATTTTATAAGATTTGTTGGAAAATGTAGGTATTTCCTTTTTTATTTCCATAAAGACTTAAAACACAAATATGGAAAAAATAAGAACCCAGATATTTTCGCAGTGATCTAAATCTTCAATACCTACTTAAAATAAATAAAATTAGATTTTGGGTCCTGTTTAAAGAGTTTTCTACTCATTTTAAGGTGGCTTCATTCACTTTAACGGTCGAAACGGTCAATGGTCGAAAACGTAGCTTTTCTGATCTTAAAATGAATTTAGTTTTGGCTTAGTTTAGGACCCACATTCTAAAAAACATTACGAAACAGAGGTAAGAATTTTATACTTATTAAAAATTAGCTGATTTTTGTACCTGGGATACGATTTTCCAAGTTTACCAGACTTTCGTCACTGATATTCTTGATTTTAGATCGTTTTTTCTGAGAGTATTGGTATATAAATCCGGGAAGGTGGACTCTGTTATGTTAGCACTTATTTAAATAAGTTTCCCAGGTGTGCATCCAGAATGTGTACACAGGCCCATAAGTAAATACCTACGTGCGTGAAACAAGTGAATTCTAACAAGCCGGGTAAGCACAGCTTGTTATAAAATTCAACAGAAATTTGATGGACTTGTGTATGTACTTGTTGTTTTGAGTTGATCCATTGTGTGCTTCTTTTTTTTTTTCAATTCTTTTGTAAAAACATCCCTAGAGGACATTGAACTTTTTTTTTCAGAAATGAAACAAATCGCAGTGTCTTTTTCTCCCAATCAGGCTGAACAGCTGTAATCTGTAGCTATTTCGGTGTGGAAATCTCTCTACTGTTGGATTGATTTAGATTTTGAAAATAAATGAGACTGAAGGCGGTGCTTTGGTAGAAGGAAGTCAAGCATCAAAAAATGTGTCAACATGAAGTAAAGGTTGCTCAGAACTTAGCTCCTTAGAAACCACGTATTCTTGGGATGAACACACACCTAATGCAGATCGCAGAAGTACCCATTAGAGTGGATTTGTGCTGAAGATTCTATATTTCTTTGATTTAAAAATCTTAAGTATTTTTCAAAGGCAGCTTAAGCTTATATTTAAATAAAAATTAAATGCCAATATTTAAATTCATTTCACTTTGAATTATGCCCTTAAAAGGACACGTTCTTTTAGACGTCCACTCCCATTAGTGCTCTTCATTTTTTGTCAAGTCAGGGACCACTTCAGCAGCAATTCTCCACCACATTAAGGACAAACCAAAAAAAAAACTGCGCTGTGGTCTGAAATTTTTAAAAATTCCATCAAATTCCATCATCCCCGTAGCCCCCACTGCGTCGTCTAAATAACACGAAGACGACCTGTCATCAATCGAATGATTTGTACCTCTTAATTTATGTTTCATAAATAATCGGATAAATTTATTATATGTTTTTTTCTGTATTTGAACATTTTTATGGGAAACAGACGCCGCCAAGAAAACAAAAAAAAATTAAAAAAAAAATCCAAACCATTCCAAAGACGAAACAAAACAAAAAGATATACACAAATACAAATAATAAATACACACCACCGCGCGCACTGTGGTTGGTATATATTAAAATTAAATGAAACCCCCGCGTCTTAGCTGGTTTCTTGTGCCGAGTATAAAAAATATTTAATTTTTTTTTCTGTTCTTGTCACTGTTGCTTGATTTGATATTCATTAAGATTGCTATGATTGATGCGTTGGCTTTTCAAATTAATTACTTCTGGTTCCTTAACTGCTTGGCGAGAGCCATCTCTGTATATAGAGACAGTCAGCCAGTGCCATCCAGAGTGCGATGGCAAATATGAATTAAGATGGCCGGCGATAATTTGTGAATGTGAAGGAGACTTTTGTCGGACAGCAACAACTATTGGCTACCGACATATCTCATTGGGCAGAGGATCTTGCCTGCGCCTCCTTTTTGCGCGATGATTTCATGCAGCGTGATATATTGAATGTGATCGCTTGATGATGTTTCTCGAGGTCCTAATAAAAGTATCTCATTCGAGTTTTTTATTTTTTTCGTTTAAACAAAATCGGGTTCTACTGCTGCGCCTTTTGTCTCTCTGATGGGTGGATATAATTTATGGGAATTTATTACCTTTTGGGCGGTTACTCTGGTGGAGGGTTAATAATCATTTTTTTTTCGAATCGCTTAACATTTCTGACATCAATCTGTTGAATTATTGAGACGACTTTTTCGCCTGTTCTCTTTGTGGGTATATGTACTGACTGTTGAGGGATATTTATGTCTTTTATTGGTAACAAATCAAAAACAAAGATATTTAAATTAAAGATGGGGAGAATTTATATAAAAACGTATTTTATATTTGAGCGGTGGGTAAATTAGCATTTTTTGTCATTGAAAAATGGTTAATGACATTTGATATGAGACGATTTGCGTCAGTGCGATTTTTACGAGCCTCATAAGTGGTTTCGGGATTTAATGCCAAAGTTGGTCTGGTCATGAATGTAACCGGAAAATGTTGATACAGGTCTGTAGGGAGCCTTCCGAACTGCTCTCTCAGGATAGATGTTTGTCAGACGTTCCACCTTAACCGCATTTATGCGGGGTAGTGGCTTCTTAGTTACTTCGGCCTAAGAAGGCAATTGATTAATAAGGCCTTGTCGAGAAACACTAAGGAGACTCTATAAAGGACCCTCATCGTCCCAGTCCTGCTATATGGTGCAGAAGCATGGGCGCTGTCAAAGGCGGATGAAGATTTCCTTGGTCGTTTCGAACGAAAAATTCTTCGAGTGATTTTCGGTCCCATTTGCGTTGACGGATTTTGGAGGACAAGATTTAACAGCGAACTCTACGAGCTGTACAGCGACATCGCCCTGGTCAAAAAAGTAAGTATCAGTCGTCTAAGATGGCTGGGACATGTAGAGCCACCAACGCTCCCGCCCGAAGAGTCTTCGATTCAACCCGGAGGGACAACACAGTAAAGGAATACCTCGCCTTAGGTGGGGCGCACAAGTGGAGGGGACCTCAGCCAAAGATCGCGCTAACTGGAGAGGCGTTTTGGTTGAGGCCCAGGACCACCCCGGACTGTAGCGCCGCCTAAGTAAGTAAGTAAGTAAGTAGCTTCGTCGGGAAAATTATGGTAAAAGACGTAGAGGAAATCCTTAGATGCAGTTTTTCAAACCAGAGACCCCTCGGGCAGTTGTCCTAGTATGCTTACCACTGACGCCACTGCACCCACGGTAGTTAAGCAAAACGTAAATGAAACCAGAGTTACCATCTTACAAGAGAAATGAAAACAACTCGAGCACTTTTAAAACTAAAAGCCTAGTCAAAGACGCAGTGTTAAGTGTGCTGGACGACATAGCGAGGGGTCTTGTGTTCGATCCCCAGAAAAAAAACTATTATTTTAAAAGTAAAAGGTAAAATCGAAATGTTTGATGGCCATTTGTCATTTTTCACTGTGAAACCCTACTGGGTTATTGAAGGCACACGGGAACCCAATCAAATCCAAAGCAACGTTTCTTGATGGCCATGAAATATGTGACCTTTTGCCATTAATGCCTCCATAATGAAAAAGTCATGCTCGGGGACAAACGGCAGTGCGAAAGTCGGAAAACATCTTCAGCAGATAAAAACAGCTTCAAGGCAAACCTTTTAACAGCTAGAAGTAAGTGGCACTAGAGAGGGATACTCAAACACATCAAGGACTTGCATTTAAAGTTCCCTGAAGCAAATTTCGATAATATTCAACAATAGGAAACTGCGAACCGCCCATCAGAAGAACCTATTCGAAGCTGGGTTGCTCGCCAGAGTCTGCAGAGCGCCCGAGTGATAAACTATCCATTGCGCAATCATTTTTGACACATAACAACAACCATGGGCCACTCAGTCACCCCAGAGGAAGTGCTAAACAAGGGTAGCGGGCTAAAAGATCACAGACCAATGATAAGTGGAAGGGAAATAAAGTCCTTCTGTGAAACTAGTTGGTTTACAAAGTCTCTCATTTTAAGAAGATCCACAACAACTTGAAATTTTATTAGTCAACGGTTTTGAAAAGGCGACTTGATGGGAATTGTAGATTTTCCTCTAAGCACGGATGGTTTCCAGAAGACTCAACGGCACGCTCTTTGAAACACCGAATGAAACCAAGTCCTTTAAGCTTGCTATATAGTTTGCAGTTGTTTCATTTGAGCAGGGTTTCTAGTTGCTGCGGAATGGACAAGCTTGTAGCTGATGGTAGAGGCTTTTACACACGGCGATTGAGGTAGGAGAAAGTTGTCCGGTCTTGAAGCGTTGATGTCTTGACCAGCCCTTCCAAAAAACCTCACTATATACAGCAGCAACAAAGTGTTTAAGTAGATCTTCTTCATCACATGAATGAAACCTAAGGTTACTGAAACTAAGAACTTGAAGAATGCATACTTTAACGAACCCTAGTCCTAGGCCAGTCTTAGTTTATAGCAATAAATGGGTTCGGAGAGCTGTTCCTGGTCTCTAATATGAAAGGAAGTACTTGGGCAAATGGCTTAACAACATTTAGAATGACCTGTACCAAAATATCTATGGATGCAGCCCAAACATCGAGTGGAAGAAACACCCATTAAAACACTGAAGACGGGCCGAACCGCACTTTCAAAGACTGTCTAGTCGCAGATATCATAGCAGAGCGGTGGAAAGTTGAAACGAACGTAGCTCTGAAAAACTGATGGAGGAACTTGACAAGAAGTATAAGGACCCAAAACAATATATTCTGAATCTATGGGTAGAGTATTTTTGGGGCTGAAATTGATGCCAAAGATAGATGCGTTCAAACAGAAAGAAAGTCAACTGTGATAGGTATAGCTTTATGTCAGGTAGCTATTGCACTTGACTCCTGCATCCTTCATAAGTCAACTGATGGAAGTGCGGGCCTTAAACAATTTAATGAAATCGGTACAAGGTGATCCTCTGTTGGGTATACCTGGAGAGAGTGATGAACCGATCAAAGTTCTAGAAGGTTCAAACTTCCTGAAGCATTTAGCAAAAATTACAAGGAAGAATTTAGAAAAGTAGATAAAGAACTATTGAAATCCAACATTCAGTAAATCAGGGCGGCAATATCTCCGGCAAAGCAGTTAAGTGAAGTAAAGAAGGGTAGTTTATTTTTTCTCTCATGACTATAGGTATCTTCTCACCCCAATAGAGAAATCCAAATCGCTTCCATACGACTAATATTCCACTCCCCAGTCCCCACTATTACGCACAAAACGCTGTTAAAAACAGTCGCCTATAAAAAAAGAACACTCTTCCGATCAAACGGCTGTTAATCATTTAAATGGGACAGATCGTTAATCCCAATAGAATGCTAAATTAAAATAAATAAAACAAAATACAAAAAATTTACATTTGTCTCTTTGGTGAAAATTCCAAGAATAGGTACACACAATCTCTCAGTCGCCAGCCTTTGCGTCACAACGTTCCGTTGACATTAATCAAGGTGATTTATAACAGAATTGATGTTTGCCACAGCACACCAGTAAAACGCTTTCTACATAACGTGGTGATCTCTCAATCATTGAATCTCATCGATAAATCTGTGTCGCCATATACGTTTTAAAGTTTTAATCCCTTGCCTAAGCGAAGATGGCTTCCATTTGATTGCGGGAACTGACAAGCATCCGGTCGGTACTCAAAAGTTACACTTTAATTGATGAATTGACACACATACATAAGCAAATAAACAACCGCCTATGTGCATCAGCATCACTGTCAACGGCGAGAAAGTTGGAAAACGTAATTAATTACAATCTTCATCCGAATATGGCAGCCACCATTCATATAGTTGGAGCGGAGCTATGCAGCTCTATCCAATCGCGGACGTGAGCGCACAGCGCAGTAGTTAATTGGAAAATGAGGTCAATGGTTTTGAGTTGCACTGGTGGAGAGATGGCTGTCGAGGAAGATACTTTTTTGAATGTTTCCTGACTCTGCAAAAAATTATTTTCCTAATGCCTAAAATTTTTGATGAGGACTGTTTTTTTCGTGCATTTTTTACCAGAAGCTAAGGCGGCTCTCCCACTGAGGCAGCAAGCAAGAAGGAACAAGCAGGGCAATAGGAAACATGCGATATTACCGCTAACAGTTATTTTACATTGAATCAAATTAGATGTCTCACATTAGAGCAACTCGATATCGGTCGAACGAAAAATGTTGCTGATTGCCGCAACATTATTGCTGGCGATACACAGGGCATGTTGAAAAGCGATCGCGTCGTAGCTCGTAGTATCAATATTTGCGAGTAGTGACAGCTGACAGGTCAGTAGAAAATTCTCCGCATGGTTACTACGGTTTATTAATTTTGAAATTGGGTGGGGTGTGCTCTGAGTTCCTTTGCGCTAATATTTCCACCATGATTTAATAAATTCGTAAATGAGGGCTAGAAATTTCTGGCAAAACTGTTGCTTCAATGTGAGAATAGGTTAAAATAAAAGTTGCTTGATTATTGCTTATTGCTTGTTGCCTCAATAGGAAAGCCGTCTAATAGAGAAAAGGTTGACGTATATGTCAGTGGAGAATTTTAAGGACTAGTCAGGCCTCAGGCTTCTAGTGGAGGTGGCCCAATTGCAGTTTTCTCACACCCTAGAAGTTTAGAGAGAAAAGATAAACGAATGTTAGTGACAATCTTTCAGGAAGCTCTCGCGTCTTTAGTGACGGCGGATAATACGACTTGTTGTCTTAGGGCCGGGCTTTTGGAGGCTATGAGTTAACTATTCATGTAAAAATACGTCAGTTGCCAAGAAGTCAAAAGCCTCTCGGATAGTGATGGACTTACTGTTGACGAACGCCTGCAAAACTCAAAAAAAGTACGACTTTCATTTCTAACCCTAAACAGGCCCTCGACCGCTACAAATCACAGATAACCGCTATCCAAGAATAAAAATAGGATGGGCTCCGGCAAAATCTGGATCTTAAGCAGTGACATTTATCACGGTGATTGCTAAAGAGAGATGGGGACAGATGTATATTTGTCTTACGTGGTAGTCTCAGGCAAGAAGTCTTGAGCTATCGGCAGGTTAAATGAAGTTCTCGTGATAAAACGCGACAACAACCTGCTATGCGCGTACACAGAGGAGAAAGACGATAAAGACGATTGAATGATACAAACATAGGTAAATGAATTTAAAATAAATTGAGAAAGACGGTGCCAGCGAAGACTGTTTCTACGAGCTCCTCGACAAGATATATGAGCAATATCCTCAGCCAGAATAAGCAAGGAGGTCGTTCAGAAAGTGTATACCCTACATGACAACACATCTAGAAACGATCTTAGGCTTATGGACTTTGGTGTGGAGCTTAAAATTACCAAAGCTGTAGCAAACAGTGTCCATAAGTCAATTTTCATAAAGAAACACGATAAATATAGATCAAACGACCATCACAGCCAAATGGATCATGTTGCGATCGACAATGTTCGAACTTTCTCAACTGCCAGCAAAGACTCGGACGACTAGCTTGTGCAGGAGGAAGGCGGATATTTCACACGTGTGAAAGTTGAACGGACGCAATCGCAACAAACCGCCAGTATCTGTACGGATCGCGTATGCCTCAACCTCTCAAAAAGTGCTATCCAGCCATTGTCAAGTGCGAGGGACAATCAGTATTGATGCAAAGAGGCTACCAGAGACGTCAACTGACCACCTAACACACAAAACTGTTGGAATGATGAAAAGTACCAGGAACCCCACTCAGCAAAACAAGCAGAAGCGCTTCGTACGTTCTTTGAGCAAAATGGAAAGAAAGGTCATCGGCTTTTGAAGAGAAAAAACGAAATAGAGGGATGCAACTTCGAAAACAAAGCTCTGAAGTCTCTCCAAGAAGTAGTGTCAAGGCAGTAAGATGCGAAAAGGGAGACCTCTAGACATGAGTGAATATACCTTGCAGAAGAGTCACAGGAGAAATGTTGAGAAGAAGGAAAAATCACTTCGACAGACTCTTAAACGGCAAAGGTGACCCTAATTCTAAAATCTAGCAGAGTGGACCATTAAATCTGGAACCGGCCCATATGAAAAGAGGATAGCAAAAACTTAATTCAAGTCACAAAAGGCTGCTGAACCAGACGGGCCAACTTGAGGCTACTTGAATACGCCAGCTCGTCTAAATTTTTGTCAGAAGATCCCACGAAGGAAACTTCAGCATCGTTTGACCGACCCACATGAAAGCAGACTCTCAAAACTGCGCTTAAGTCTTCTACAAGATTTACCTGCCATATACTTTTGATCGCTCCAGGCCACTTGTCAACAAGTTTATTGTCCCCTGCAGTTTTAGGGGCGATAAACCCTGTAAAAAGCACAAGATCGATATGCCCACCATCTCTTTTTATCGGTGGTGAGCTCGCATGTGACAGAGTTTATATAGGGACTAGCTAAATATAGAGAGCCATGTCCTGTTTAGGCATCAATAAAGCTAGGGAGGAAATTCTTCACAAGTCCACTGCGGAATTCAACATGCTGTCACTTACAAATATCGGGACAGTATCGGCCTAAAATATGTAGATCGTGAATGAGTGCAAGGTCAAGCAGATGCTGTGAACAATAAAGGCACACGCAACATTGACAAATCGGACGGAACGTCATAACAGACGCCTTTAAATTTGAGGCAGCTTTTCATGTACCATGGCTCCGGTATAAGCTACAGAAAAATATTCTTCCAGTGATTTTTAGCCGCATTTTAGTTAAGACTGGGAGAAGGAGATTTTAAAGCGACATCGACTTTGATCAGAAAAATATCAATCAGTCAAAATGACCACCACTCGGACGACCAACGCAGAAGAGGCAGATCTCTCTCTAAGAGACGCGCACACGTGAAAACGACTCCTCAATCACCTAAGAACGCTCACCTTCAAAACCTTCATTCACAACCCTCTCAATCAATAAACGAAACAAGAACAGAAGTAAACCCCACACCATACTGCGCGGCAGGCAACAGATTCCTCTCTCCCTCTTCACTTAACCCGGTAATTTGCAGCTCAACCTTTTGATCCTTGTTTCTGTTCGATTGGTTTTCCTTTGCATTCAAAAAAAAAACAGTAGGAAAAAAAAGAACACCTCGGAGCCCCCATAAGTCATGTTCCAGTTCCGCCCGCATACACAAAAACTGACTTGCCCTGCCATTGTTGTATCTACATAATTACAGCCCACGGCGAAATCATCCCTTTATCGTGTTCAAAAATCAACCCAACCCGACCCAACCCTTTGATGGAAATCACCCCCCACCACCACCGCCACATCGCATACAGCTCCAATGAATCGCGCTGATGAAAAGTCGCACGTGAACGTTTGTTGCAGACAAATTTTCTGCGCGCCTTCGCATTTTGATAGGTCGATTAATAACGGTGTTTTTTTCACTGTTTTTTTTTTTGTTTTGTATTTTTCCACTCCACTCAAATGGACGGAGATCAAAGGTTTCCCGTGAAACTGATGTCCGCCACTCACAGGAAACACACAACAACAAAAACAGAAAGAAAATTGTATTTCTGATCCTGAATCGGCGCATACGCGCTCCAATACGCCACCACCTGCCAGGAGCGATACTCTCCCACAATGCGGGGGACGCCTTCTCCCGTATACGGTATACCATATCGCATCGACCGGAAAAGGGTTGAAAGAAAGATTGATTAACTTGAAGTTTGCCGCAGCGTGTAAATGAAAACTCCTCGCCCCCTGAGTGAAGGAGGCTAGGACGATAGGAGAACATCGCGGGTTAAATGCAAGTGGGGTGGGATCTGGTGATTGGTTTGAAGGGTCGCCTCTACCTAGACCTTAAAATTTCACCGCTTTTTACAGGCTATATGAAGTTTATTCGAGGCCGAGGGGGTGTGAGTCTAAGGGGTGTTCGATTCTGATGGGCCTTTGAGTCAGAAAACAAAAGAGGAACGACCGCTTTCCTTCGATTCCGATTAGAGGGTTAATTTTCGCTGCAAGCGTATTTGTGGAAATTCTGCAAGAGGGTGTGAGGGAGAGTTTGTTTTTTTGGAAGGCATTTCCATTTGAATGTGTTTTTCGCCGAAAGACTCAACCAAAGGTAGGCACATAGAGTCCTGAAGCAAAGGATATGATTTTTGGGCCTTTGATGTATGTGACAGATTTGTTAGGCGGAAGCTGTGATTTTTCCACCCGCGGGCGGTTTACTTTGGCGACTGCTCTCTTTTTAATTGGGATTAGCGGGGTTTTTACAGATTGTTTGGAAAAGGGAGCAGGGTGGCTGAGTATAACAGGGATTGACGAAAGGAAAAGGGATACGTTTTAGAGAGATTGACAGATATTCTGCTTCCGCATTTGACTGGTGACTGAAACTAGCCTCGGCAATGTGTATCAGGCCAAAGATGTGGCATCAAAAGGGGGCAGGATCGTGAATAAAGTGCGACATAGTGTCATCTACATATACGACTCTGACTATGATGCAACATTTTGACGCAAAAATCCACGAAGTGACAGTTGAACCTGAAATGGTATGCAGAATGTGGCCATTTTAATATTGAAAGGGACAGTCTCAAGTGATTCAATCGATATTTATTAGCTTCTGGCAGCTCATGAAAGGTATCCCATGAAAGGCAGCTCATGTAAGTCAGCTCATTGAAGCCAGTCTATAACTTCGGCCTGTACCTACCAAAGAAAGTCGCATCGAAGACCAATCTAAAAATTACGCCATCATCCCTTGCAACTTGTAACCAATTTCTTGCAGCACCCTCATCAGCCCAGGTAGCCAATAAGGCACCCTGCGCATGCGAATCAATGGCACAAGTAGGCAAACGTGTGCGCGTCCCAAACTTTCTCCAATCAATCACTTTCTCCTCTCGCATCAGGGACATCGCATCGACAGTGAGATTGATTTCCCATGAAAACGAACTCCCACAATATTTTGTCCACACTCAGGTGGCGGGCGAGGACCTTTTTTCCTAATTACGCCAAAGTGAGTCGATTTCACTTTCAACCATATCAATTGCGGAACCATAGCGACCCTTAGTAGGGATTTGCAAATTTCCGCAAATTTCGTCCATTCTCTCACGACAAAGGATGTCTGCAAACATTGCAAAAGAAAAGAAAAACAAAATCAGGCTGCGCGTATAGGCAATTTGCATAATCCACGAAAAGGTACACAAATAACAAAAAAGGACGTCACTTTTGTTAAGTGAATGATGATTTATTTGGGCACAACGCTAGAACAAAAGGATACTTTGCCTTACTTGCTTTTGCTGTCGATGTGAAACATTTTATTTTTACTTTCGTTTTTATGTGCATTCGTTGTGCCAGAAAACCGCAGGATGTGACAATTTTTACTTCAGTTTCTCCAGAGTAACATAGAGAGAGCAAAAGTGAATCCTTGGAATAATGCATATGGACACGCATAATTCCTCGACCGGCGGCGGTGAAAAGAATTGAAACAGAAGCAAAGTGAATTTCTTCTTTTTTTTGTTCCTGGGATTTTGTTGAACAAAAGATCCTTTTCGGGAAGCGTTTTCGACTGTGAAACATTGTTTTTGAGTTATTATGCTGCAGTTGAAGGATTTACGAGGCTTAAAGTGACACAGTTCTCGTTGGGGTGCTATTGTTTCACCAACTCATATAGAATGGGATTTTGTGTTGTGCAGTTTTAAAAGTTGTGCTGGCTTGCGTAACCCCACTGTGCAGTGCAGGCATATGGTGTGCGAGTGCGACTGACCTTGGCGGGAATTCGGATGAGATGGCGGTTGGCGAGGGATGAGTTATTGCAGGCAGGAAGTGATAAAGAAGTACTCATCAATGGAGACTATGTAAATGTTTACATAGTTGTGGATTTCGACGGAAACTAATTTTGGGGAGGAACAACCAAAGAACTAGTTGCGAATCCTGAATTTTGTGTACATTTAAATGCAAAACGATCAAGGATATTGATGGCTTTATACTACAAAAATATTTGCTTTAATAAAAGGGGATGTTAGGTATGACATGTCAAAAGGAAGACCCGATCGTTCTGATTCAATTCTTAATTACGACTCACTGTCACTGTCCAAAAATGAGTGAAATCCAATGCAGTGCCGTATCCGGTTCAACCAGCAGCCACATCTTAAGATTTCCTATATTTTCACACGAAGCGATCCTGCTGATGGGTATATTGGAACGATATGAATATATCGTGATATATCATTTTTGGAAATGAGGTCGGGCATTTCAGTGGCACAACATTCTGTTCCCCACTTTTTGGACAAAAGTAGTTGTTAATTTCTTAATACTATTTAATATTAAAATAATTTTCTCATTGCTACCTAAAACGTAAGGATTTTAGCACTTATCTACTAAATAATTAATACATATTTATTCTTGCTTAAAAATGTTTAATAGAAGTATTGTTATGTGTAGTTTTATATTTCTTAAGCAATCCTGGTGTTAAATGCAATTTTAATGAACTAAATAACAAGGAAAATAAAATCAAATTCAATTACATAAGAATAAAATATATCAATTAAAAATTTCAATATTTCTATATTTACAAAATTGCATCAATTTATAAAAATTAATTTAATTAAATATTGGAGGGCCTAAGTTTTTATTTGAAATTGTCTTTTGTAAATAGATAAAAATTAGTTTTTAATTTAAGATATAATTTTGAAAATGTAGTAGATTGTTAGCAAAAATATAGTAGGTAACTACATTTATAATGAGCATATAAATTGTAGTTTTTTCGGAACAAACTTAGCATATAACATTCCAAGGTTTTATTTCCTTAACTATTGATAAAAGCCTTAATGATAATAAATTCTCCGCAATAACTTTACAAAATGGAGTTTGTGTCTGAATAGGTAAGAATTGGGATAAACTATTACAAAAAACTATTACTTTTCGCTCTGAAATCGACATCAAATATTTATTGGTTCCAATATCGAATATCGAAGGCAAAATCCCGAAAAAAACATAAACAAAATGACATTTCAAGAACTAAAAAAATTTGAAATCTTTACGCAACCTCTAAACGCAAATGTTTGCATTTAAAGTTACCCAGCCTCAAGGCAGTTAAACGAATAGCAAGTAGTTTTGAAAAACGAAAGTATTTTCAACAAAAAAAGAAAAACAGACTGTTGAAAATTTTCACTTACAACTCCGATTTTCAAATCAGGATCAAAGAGCTGTATCGAAAACTGTAGGCCTATAGCAAAGCTGCAACTGTTTCCTAAATATTCAAGGCAGCTGTTTAAAAAAGTTTTCATATTCATATGCTCTCAACATCATTTTTGAACTTTAGCATGGGTTAGTAAGTAGTAATTGAAACTATTGAAAAACGTGTTTAAGTAGATTGCGTACTGGTTTTTCTAAAGCCTTTGATCGTGTGCATGTTCTTTTAAATAAACTTATACTTTTTGATTTCATTCCAAAATCTAAAAATTGATTGGCAGTGGATTAGTTAAAATGGATTTCTAATTTTTCAAATGTTCCCCAAGGAAGTCACATCACATTGTGCCCCTTCGCTTTCTTATTTTTATAAATCACTTACCCAGTTTCGAAACTAACTTGTAGCTCGAAATGCTTTTAATATGTAGATGATCTAAAGATATACAAAACAGTAAACTGCATGACTGATGTCTTAGCGTTGCAAAATGATTTATACCGATTAAATGACAAATATTCAAAAATATTCGGTACCTACACAACTTTTGAAAAAAAAGTTTCCAATATTATTAAATTAAAAAATTCAGTATGGTTTCAGACTAAAAAGACTTAGGGGTCATCTTTGACGCATTCAATTTTTCACTACGTAGATGGCAGAGGTAAATGCCAGGTTTAAATTTTCGAAACTCTCTAAAGATTTTAATGAGCCATATACCTATACCTACACTTAAAACTCTCTATAAAGCTTTGATTCGTTCGATATTAGAATATTGTTGTATCGTTTGGAATCCTTTTCAACGCAATTCTGAATTACGCTTAGAGATGGTACAAAGAAGATTTACTAGTTGTGTACTACGAAAATTCGAATGGAATGATAATCTACCAATCTATGATGAAATTAATCTTTGAATTACAAAAACTACCGCACTATTTTTTAAGAATCTGTTACTATGGCCAATTTGAATTGCAATAACCTATTTGGACCCGTGTCATGATAATGCTCCCATTCATAACGCACGCGTTCTCGAGTGGCCACCTTATTATCCTGATGTCAATATAATTGAGAATGTTTGGGGATGGTTGACACGGAAAATATACAAGTCCGGTAGACAATTTTCAGACGTAAAATCAGTAATAGCAGCCATCAATGCCGCATGGAGCTTTACAAAGTAAGAAAAAGAAATATTTTGAACTTAATTTTGCAACGTTTTATTAATGATACTTCTTTTCAGTTAGTGTCCCTTTTCACGTGCGGCAAGAAAATATCGCATTTTTTAAACAACATTTAAAAAACATTTCTTTAAAAATAACGAAAAGATTATCGTGTCTAACTCTTTTTTCTCTTTTACAAAAAATTTAACTCTAATCATTAAAAAAATATAAGTTTATTGAAATGTTATTTTGTTTTATTGGAAAACCGCAAAAGAAAAACAAGAAATGTGTCCCTATAAGTGCATGGGAGTGTATAATTGAATGGAAGCAGGTAAATCTGAATTTGCTTTTATTAAAGGCCTTTAGCTTTTGTTAAATTTATTGGTCAGATTATAGTCGTTGTTAAAAATGGAGTCAAGACTTAGGGCAGAGTTCATGGATAAGGTATTTAGCTATTGCTCCAGAATAATTTGTTTTGGAAACTGTTTCTTTTGCGGTCATTAGCCTAACAGAGTTGGTTTCAGCTTGGCAGTAATCAAAACGGGTCAGCAAACATTTCTGCGCAATTGTTGTTATTGGAGATTAATTTCACAGCTACTTCAACCTTTTTGTGAAGTTACCAGAACGAATAGATATCCATCTGTCGCGTTGCGCAAATGTCCTTCTGAATTTTTAAAAGACTAAAATACGAATTTTTGAAGTCATCTTCATGGAAAATAAGGCTAGTTAAGCATCCTTTCACTTTTGTGTGTACTGTCTGATTGGATAAACGGAGATAAATCTCTCATCCATGCCTGCAATTCGTTAAATTTAAATCTCTTGGCTAATTGCTACTTTCCCATCTGTCTGGTTAACAAAGTAAATTTGGTAATTTTTGTATGGATTTGAAATCATCATCATCACTTAATATCAATTTTAAGGTACCCGTCAGAGGCAGAGTTATCACAAAAAAAAAAATCGGTTGGTCAAATACTTAACTGTGATATTTAAAAATTCCCTTCAAGTGGCTCCTCGCACTAAGTCAATAAAATAGTAAGAAAAGATTTGAACAAAAGAAATCCAGGATTTTATTTTTATTTAATTCCCATGGACCTATAACCGAAGGAATCACGCGCCTTTCAAGCCTCTCGGCATACTTTATACCTATAATGCAAACCGACTCTTCCTCTTGGGGGCACAACCCACTTCCTCGCATTAGATCAACACTCGACCAGAGGCCTCAGACAAAATTCTATCCACAAAATCATTAAACCCAAATCGAATGCAAGTGAAATCCAAAATGAATGCCCACCATCAGACATTTTTTTGTATATTATGTAATCGTATCTCTGATGATTCTTTGATTTCTGGCTCATTTTGAGGTACATACCTCATCTCGGTGAGATGTGCCAAGCTGATACTCTGATGCTCTGATGCGAGAGCGAATGCTGTACCAACAAAAAGAAGAAATGCCCACCGTTCAGATTTTGGCCAATCCCACTGAGCCACACTCTCCGGAGGCACTTCAAACAGACATAGGTATACACTACTCGTCCATATATGAAAATGTGAAACACCCCTTCCCCAGCATCAGCCAGGATGATTGATTGCTCGTCATTTTTCATTCTTAATGAAAATGCACCCTGCTGGGCAATCACATGGATATTCTTCCTACTTGCGTTTGGCATTTGGTATTGGTAGTTGGTACTTTGGATGCTGGCTCTTGCCTGGAATTTTGCTTCTTCCGCAGTGTTGGTGGATGTCTACTTTTTTGTGTTCCTTCCATCCTCGTCGTCGTCGTCGTCGTTGGTTTGGCTTTAGGCAGAGGCTGGTTCGTCGGAATGGATTCATCATCTCTTATGGGGTATAACCTGGCCCGGGGTTGGTTGGTCACATAAACAGAACGGAACACAGAAATGGCTGCGCGTGTGTACCTCTCGTATCTGAGTGAACACTCTGAAGAGTTATGTTCGCCAGAGTGATATTTCATTAAGGGGGTGTTCACCGAATATATACTAGAAGTTCTTCTTCTACTTTTTTCGTATTTGTGGCCCAAAGTTGTGCTGCTCGCAGAAGAAACAATCTCAAGAAAATTACACCCAAACATCATCATTAATCATTTGAGTTTTTATTTTTATTTTTATTTGTTTGCTTGCGAATTGTGTTTGTGTACTGGGCGGGTGGAATTGGGGAGGTCCTTGCGCGACTATACCATATTCGAATGTAAACGATGAGTTTTTCTTTTCGCTGATGATAAATGCAGACCGAGTGTGCTGAGACTCTGCAAGGACTTGGCGGTGATACATCTATCACTGAGAAGCTATTATAAAGCTCTGGAGGTATTAGGACAGTAGGCCCTCGGGTGGGGATAGGCTTCGCGTTGATGGATCAACAGATTTACATTGAGACTTAATGCTAAGGAGGGTGGGTCGCAGTTTATAGGGAGTTTGCCCGTTTCTCTGACATTTTACTACTCTGACAAACGTCCACCCAAGCAAAATACTCGTCATTTGAATAGGGATATTGATATACCGGTTAAGAAGAAATCCTCTCTTGCATGTTTAACATCCAGGCCACATTAGCGTCTCAAAATTGTGCCTGATGTGAGCCCGTTGGAACTATTGTATACCGGTGTCTGAAGAAGGAAGATCGAACAACGACCTGAAGCACTATAAATACAAATTTGCTCTAGCATTTTAACAGTGAAAGCCTAAAAGAAGAGAAACTGACTGGACGGACTAATGTTGCGCATGGAAGCATTTTCGGAATGAGCAAAAATGCTTGGGTTAGATTAGGAAGCCAGAAAGGGTTGAAATTTCTGCAGAAGTAGATCTTCTCTGATGAAGAAATCTTGTCCACCGCGTCTTCGGTCTTCTACGCTATGACGATACCTACCAAAATGTTTGTTGTGACAACATTTTAGAACAAGTGGGATCGAAGCTGGCAACTTTAAGCACGTAAGAACCTTCTCAAAGAAGTTCAGTTTATAGAAGTGAAAACGGCATTCATATTCATCATTCATATTCATCAACTGCTTGCCTATAACTCTCGGGACGATAAGAGTTATAGGCAAGCTTTGAGGCTTGAAATCCTCTCTACGTTGCATTGGATATCGAATCAGAAGTTTTGGCTGTATTCAAGGTGACAGAGCTACAGGAAATGGAACCCACAAGCCGGAGGTCTCTATTAGTTAGAAGCTATTGTACAAAGCTCACCTACGCGGACCTACGTTACGGATAAGTTTGTTTCGACTTGTATGCCACTTTAAACATGACCACTCTTCCTTATTTTTTTTTAGATGTTTTCTCGGGTTAAGACTGTTTTTGAGAATGCTCAAGAATGGAACGTAAATGCGATTATACCCCATCTATACCAGTTTACATGTAGGTCCCGAAAATATTGACTAACTGGGCTGAAAGACACCTTACCAGACCTTAAACTTCCACTAGGGCTTACAAAAAAAAAATCAAATGCTAATCAATATTAAAAATCTGAACACTTGCACTTGTCAAAAGATCAATTTAGACATTTAGGTTTGTGGGAGCCCTTGAATGCGAGTTGCCTGTTTCGGAGATAAGGCGTACTCCTTGTCAGTCTATTTGTCAACATTGACATATTTGCATTTAAACTAGTAGTCTCAACCTATTAAAGGGGTTTGTTCTCTAACAGAAAGCTGCACTTTTTCAAATGAGATAAAGGCTTAGAAATTTTACAAATAGTCTTATATATAAATAGATGAAGGCATGTAGTTGGGAACCACTTTCACTACCTTAAACTCAAAATATTCGATTGTTTTAAAGATTGTGCAGAGATGCAGTTCTGCGCGTATTTTTTCCAATATTTCTACCACTGGGTAAAAACACGCTGGGCCGAAGTATTTGTTAACAAGTCGTGTGACAAAGATCTAGGGACGAATCGCGTCATCCGCGAACCATTACGTGACGGAATTTGTAATTGTTTCACATGTTAAATCAACTTAATTCCGTGACCGAAATGCTCATTCAGGGACGACGCGATTCGACCCATAGTAGTCAACTCAGCGATGCCATAATTTGCAGATTTATCGTCATTTTGCTGACTTTCAGCCTCCATGATGATTTGCTGATTTGCCGATTTTAAAGTCTTAAGCAAATGCCTTCACTTACTCAAGTTACACCACAATTTTCCACATAGTTGCAACTCCAATCAAATGATATTCAATCCCATGACAAATGTCAAGAACACTTCTTTGATATTGTTTTACAAAACCTCACGCTGTGTCAACTAGAAACTGCAGAAATATGTAGAGTAGAGTTATGCACTGATGAGAAAAATATATTTAAACTAAATTGAAATTGTCTCTTAAAACATTATTCATCAGAAGATCATTTTCCTAGCTTAGTATTTGGATAGGAACGATTTGCGAAAACTCGATTCAGAACTTAGAAATTTAAATGTGAAGGGTTTGATTACAGATTTCTTTGAATCGGTAGATTTGCAGCATATTAAAAAGAATTGTTAGCCAATTTAAATAAAAATCATTTTTGACGTTCAAAGTTTCTCTAACTTGTGGGAAAATGTTAAGAGAATTTTTTTCTGTATCAATCTTTATAAAACCAAAACAATAAATAGTTTGAAAAGCATACTTTCTTCCAAAATCTACTTACAAGTTGACAAATGCGAATATCATAGCCTTGAAGAGGCCCCCGACTGACAACTTGTTAAGAAATTGAATTCCAATTTGAGTTTGGAATAAAAAATAATGGTGCATATTGATATATCTTTGATAAGTTATTATTATGTACTATCTTAACTAAACCGGAGGTTATTTAATTCATAGACAATTTAAATCCATGTTTAAACGATAAACTGGAGTCTTACATTAATCACAGCAAAACGTATGATTCAGTTGTTTTTAATTCTGTTAAACGTCAAAAACCAGTGAACGAAAAAGAATATTTACGATTTTTTTTGTTTAAAATCACATTAACGTCATTTCTTTTGTCGTCCACAACTCTCAGATGATCTCGCACCAACTCATGCAGCATTTATTTTTCTAATTCAGACCAGTTCTGTTTTCTAGCTCTTTTTTCCTTGATACTCACATCCGCAATTTTATTTTTGCTAATTTCAAAAAACATAATATGCGTATATTAAGATTATTATACTTTGTTTTGAAATAGCACAACTACAATCCACAAAAAAAAGACTTTTGGTATAAATTGCTGTCAGAATAGTGTTCATGTAATACACGTTAAACTTGTACCTATCAAATTAAACAGAGCTGCCAATTTGTTTATGAATAGTAGTCGTGTTTTAGCTGTGGCATAACTTTAGACTCCAGTTCAGTTAGACACGAGTTTAGAGTGCAACTATGAATATGCCCCAATGTCTGTAGTGACAGGTATTTTCTGTTTTCGGGACCCTGGCCCTTCAACACCTAAATTTTCATCATTGCTGATGTGTGATGCTTGCAAATTTTGCAACATTTTACCTTGATAAGTGAAACTTCCTGATATTTCGATAAATTTTTGTCAGAAACTCCGAACTTTTTATTTCACAATTTACATTTAAAAAGTTTTTTACTCGCTTATAGAAATAACCTCACTCATTGCAACAACCCCAGACATGTGTTCGTTTCGATAAAAGAGAATGCACTGTATTAGGAAATTAGGCTATTATTGCAATTTATTGTTATTATCACAAGAAATATTTTCTGACGATTTTCCAAGAGGAAAAATGCAGATTTTCCAAAAAATTATCTGGCAACGTTGAGTCAACTATTCAATAGAGTCTTTCTTTCGAGCCACCCAAGGCGCCGACAGAACAAATTATGGATCTTGAATACACCTCGTCATTGTATAATGAAAATAGACTTGCAATCAAGAAATTTCTTCCAACAGCTATTAAAGAAGCAATATTAACAGAAAAGTCTAAGCAAGAAGTAGTTTTTTAGTCAAACTATTCCTATATGCGGTTTGATTTCAAATCGATTTCAATTTTATAAGTGGCAAGTTTGGGGGCAGTGCCTCAGTTGTAAGTTTGATGGTTCTTTTCTTTACTACGAAATATTTAGCGAAGGTGTGACAAACATCCGAGAAAATGCAACCTTCCTGGCAAGCTTCTCAATCTGACCGCTTGAACTCGGTGTTTATTTCTTTATTTGTTTACCTATATTTTTATTAATTAATTAATTTATTTATTTATGTATTTATATTTATTTTTTTATTTACTTATTTTTTCTATTTGTACCTGATTTGTTGAAGGTTTTTTCGTATTTTCCTTCAGAACTTATATTTTTTGCCCAATAAATATCCAAAAATTACAATTAAATAATTTTTAAGGAGAAAGAAGAAGAAAAAAGGAGAAATTATCATGTCTCTGAATTTATATACGAAATAAAACTTTGTATCTAAAATAAAACTCACGCAAAATGGTACATAAAGAAGTACATAAACCCATTGCGCGCACTATTTATCAATTTATTTAAGTAGCAAACCCTAAAGCTACAAATGAAGGGAAATACCTTCAACCAAAAACTGCCATTGAGCAGTTAAATTTATTTCGCTGTAAATTTATTGCCCGCCCGTACAGAAAAATCACGGTCGTCTGTCTCTAAAAATAAATACCCTACATCATTTCGTATAAAAATTAAAAAAAAAACCAAACTCGATCAGAAAAATATGTTCAACTTTGTTGATTAATTTGTTAAATATTTTAAAATTCCTTCCTAAACTCGGTTCAGATGCAAATTAATAACCAGCAAATTGCCAAACGAACCTAATCGATTTCTATGGTAATTTTTTTTTATACATTTTTTTATGGTAACTTTTAACAAAGACCCCAACAGCAAACAAAAAAAAAATAAATCTCTTTAAGTAAAATTATTCATCTCGAACCGTAACCAGGTTTTCGATATCCGATGATAGATCTTAATAGGTCCGGTGAATTGAGATAAAAGCTGAACGAACTAACGACACACAAACGAAAAATGAATGACAAAAAAAAAAGAAGCTTAAACCGTGGGTTGGCTTCATTGTGGGATGAGATGGATTTCGGGTATTTTTTTTTTCGTTTCGGGGAAAGAAAAATGTTGATGCGGACAGCTTATTGTGTTTTCGATTTAAAATGATGAATATATCGGGTGTTTTGAATAAATTGTTGAGTTTTTTTTCGAATGGAGTTTAGAGGAAGACGACGACATGCTGTAAATGGCCCCCTAATTGGGTCTTTTGCATGCGGAATGATGATGATTGACTGAAGGCTTTGGCGATGTGTCTGGTGTGGTTGGTTGAGGTGATTTTTTTCACTATATCAATGGAAAGCAATGAATGGTTGTGGGAAACTTCTCCTAGGTTTCTGCACATATATGGACCGGTTTGGGACAGCTTCGTCTTTCTGTTTGGGCCTCAAAAAGGTTAAACTAGTCCCTGCATACTCATGCATCCTCCAAGCGATGAATCCTCGAATATATGAAGAGATACAACAGGGTTTTAGTTGAAACGACAACATCCAATGCAAAAGCAAGTAAACGTCGATCCTCATCAGACTTTTCCAACTCGTCAAAGCCTCTCTGACCAGCTTGGACTTCACAGAGGCGCCCTTCTTCTACCAAAAACTCTCACCTCACCAACACCAAGTCGCCGTCTTACCTCTCTTCCTCAAAAAATGGATGATATCTACACCCCAACGACTGCCTAAATCGAGAGATGTAAGATGGCCTGTTCATCATTCATCGCCGTCGATTCCTTACTGGCCTCAACAACAATAAAGGAAAAAAAAACACCATCAACACCAACACGGGATAAGGAAAAAAATATATAACGCCAACCGATCAGCAGCAACCGTGGTCGATCTTTGGCCACCGCCTTTGCCAAAGTAAATGCATCCGCACGCTGGGGTACCTCTTCAAGTTGGGGGCATATGAAATCCATACGACCAACGACCAACGACCAACGACAACGAAGACGACGCGGCGCGATACACTGCAACGCCAGTGAATTTTTATGCAATCATTATTTTATTACCTTCGGTTAAAGGTGATCTCGCGCGATCTCACTTGATTATTGCTGTTTCGGGACGCATCGGGGCGCTGATGATTGCTCAGCGCGCATGGGGGAGTTGCGGCGCGAGGGCAACTATTGAGATACATGTATCCTCATTCACTGTCAGGTAACTTGTTCCATTTGCACGGCTATAAATACCGTCATCGTTGTTTCCTTTTTTTTTGTTCTCTCCTCTTCTCGCTGTTGTTGGTTTGGTGGATGGATGAGTATCAGGATTCGAGATCCTCGAGTTCGCATCGTCGTCTTCGTCGTCGTCAGTGATGTCTGTTTGACTGAGATTGCGTTTGCGAGAAGACGATGGATCTGCCTTTTGGTTTTGTTTCGCGAGAGGATCAGTTGATTGGTGGAAATGATTGGAAAATATTTGCACCGATTTTTCTTTTCTTTTTTTTTTAATCCCGATGATGTTCTCAGGAGTATCTATAGTTTTAGTACGGAGACGGAGGTATGTTGTTTGAGGAATATTTTATGGTGGAAATTAAATTGATATAGGAATATGTGTGTTTGCACGGAATGTGGCTTGGTTGGCGTATACGGTTTTTGTTGATGTGCGCGCGGAATGCTCTGAAAGGGATACTTTATTTTATTGCTAGAGTCTGTGGCGCGTTTGTATGTTGGGAATGATCGGGATGCGATCTGTTTTTTAGCTGTTGCCACAGGGCTCTGTGATTGGTTTATGCTATATGGGCATATGGGTGGTTTGAATGGAAGGCAAAAGTGCTGGACAGGTTATTTGTGTGTGACATGTAAAGTTAATTAATTAAATGCGAAATGGAGAGGCGAGTCGATTGCAACTGAAGTTCATGCGTACGTGAGTGAAAAGTTTAATTTGGTTGGAGTCTCTGAGATGAAAGGAAATTTCCCAAGAAAATTCTGCTTATTTGGCAATAGATCTGCAAACGGTGGGAAATGCCAAATACAGTCGTTTGGGATCAAGATTAAACACTTTAATGGGGTATACGAAGTAGGTGGACTGAAGGCACGTATTATCCAGCGGGTTGGGAATTAACCTCCAGATCTCGTTGACATAAAGAAAAATGTCCCCTCAAGCAATATAGAAGGAGAAGACTCACCATATCCTGATGCAGATGTTCCTTCTCTGCTTCTTACACTCGATGGCAAAATTCTCACGAGTCACTATAGAGAACAGTTCGAAATCAGCCTAAAGTCTGACTGAGTGGAGCTACTTTAGGCAGAATTCGTAGGAAAATACTCACCGAACATGAGTTTCCGAAAATTAAAAACAATAAGAAGAAGCTGCGCTAGGCATCCAAAAAGCTGCAACTTCTTAACCCAGAAATATGAGGTTGCACATGAAAAAGGTATAAAACGTTGCTTTCAATTGGCAAAAAGTACCTAAAGTTTTGAATTTTAAACTAAAGAAGTTGCTAAGAGACTTTAAACATAACTCCTTTGAAATAAACCTTTCTGACAATCGATGAGAGTACCGAATAGTCCCCCCGGAAGGTGGTAAAGAAAATGCAATCACCAATACCACGCAGTCCATCATTGAAAACTAGAGAAGGTATCAAGAGAACAAATGACTGACTGACAAATGCTGAATGACTTAAAAAGGTCATCTATCATTTAATAAACGAAAGAACTGTGGAAAAAGTAAAGGATTGCCCACCGATATCGTCTAAGGAAATCACCAAAAAGATGAAAGAAAGCATCAGAATAAAAGAAACTTCGGGAATCATTTTAACTGGTCAAATTTTCAAGCATTTTCCAACCAAATAGGCTTAGAAAATCAACCGCAAATTATGTTCCTACCTAGAGTATGAAAAGACACGGATGACGCCAGTAAAACATCTTGCGAAGTAACCAAATATCGATAAGTTCTGCCTTTGGTGTCCAGAATTTTTAAGTAGATTTTGACGAAGAAGTACGAGCACCATGGTATATAAGAAACGACGATATCTACAGGGATCTCGGAATTCCAACAATCGAACCTGAAACTATACTCTGTCCAACAAAAATTGTCAGTACAGGAAAGATAGGATGTTTGTCTCTCAGTCTGGTTGCAATGACTTACATAAATCTGTCCCTCTTTAAAGCTCTCACAGGGTTGCCGTAGTTTGTATGAAAATTCAAAATAACTCAGAGAGAAAACCTGTTAGGGTTACCATCTAAAATAAAAATATTGCTGAACGAAATAAATTCAGTTTATCTTTTTCCTTTTCCCGTGAGGGTTTTTCTAGGGTATTCCCAGTAGGCCTAATCACTTTAGTTTGTTTTGGTAAAACCCAACGATCGACAATACGTAGTATAGGTTTACCTGCTTGGTCATTTTGATATTTCAGTGTGAAAAACTATTTGCTGACAAATATGCAAAAATATAACAAAAATGCTAAAATATGCCAAAAATGTGTGCTCTACCCATGTGCTCATTTATACCGAACTATGCAGAAATTTGCCCTCACGACTAGGGCTGAAAATATGTAGGAACTTAGAGTTGTATATTAAAATATTTAATACGATATCGCAAAAAAAAACAATATCACTACAACCCACTTATGATCACTTATTGCGTGAATGAAATGAATGCTTTAAAACACTTCACGAATAAACCTTTTTCTAAAAGACAACATTGAAAAAAATATTTTAACTGAATATTATTTGATCCTTCAGAAATACAAACAAATTAAAACCGAATGGTAACACCCCACATAAAAATTCGTTCTCAAAAGCACGAAAACCGAAAGTTCTTTGACAAAATCCATAGAAAAACCCTTGATGATATCCTTTCATTGTACACATGGTAACACTCTTCTGATGTACTCAGTCACACACACTGCAAGCGAACACAAGCGATCATTCATTCATTCTGCCTGCAGTTGTGTGGCAGAGTGGTTGCAGTGATCTCCTTGCCAAATTTTAGGAAAATGACAACAACAATTCCTTGGTATGACAGTGGTTTGGTTTTTATTTCAGTGGCAATTCTTGTGTTTGAGTGCCGTGAGAGCATCTACAGGCACCATTGGTAGAAAAAAAGCTCCTCCATAAGGCCTGTACTGACAATTTTTGTTGGACAGAGTATAGAAGCATAGCGAGAAAGTACCGACTAATCGGACATATCAACAATACAGTCCGATAATTTTTTGGATGAGAGCAACTTATTACGCCGACTACAAAGAACGAAACCGTTTGACTTGGCGAGATAAGATCAACCTCGTCTAAATTGCGGAACATGCAGAATCTTGCATTGGAAAGTAACCTGCCAAAAGTTGTCATTTCGTGATAGAAAAATTGCTTGATAAGTTATATCTTAGTTGCAGTATCTAGCATTCTATCGAAGGGTGGTGTTTTTAGTCAGTACAAATCTGACACTACTATGATCACTCGCTTGCTATTCTCATAGTGTCTTTGGAAGATTTTTCACCTAACCTCGGAAAAAACAATTAAGTAAGAAAATGAGTTTCACAGTATAAAGAGAAACTCAAACTGGTGTACCACAAGGCAGTGTCTTAGGCCCTGTGTTGTATCTATCTATATCTTCTTCATACTAGTGCTCTAAGACTAAATAAATATTTTAGCGCGACAGGTCTATGGGACCCTATCCCTAGCTTCTCACAACCATTCGTTTTGTGTGGGTTTTCAATTTTTGGGACGAATGGAAGGGATCTACAATTTTACGCCGAGTCCAAACGGCTAATTTGAGAAGCTCTTTCATGACAGTTTTACTCTCGGATGTTTGTCAGACGTTCGCGAGAGATTGCGCAGTTGAAAAAAAACCTAAAGAAGTAATTTCGTTCCTTTGGGATTCGAACCGTAGACCCCTCGCTTAGTAGCCCAACACACTAACCACTAAGCCACTGCGCTCTACTAGACAGCGGTGTTAAATTTAGCAGATGTCAGAAGCAAAAAAAGCGTAGCCTGTAGATTAGGTTTTAAGCTATGCCAATTGAGGATGTTTTTGGCTTATACTGAAATAATTTTTCTTATTTACCCTTAAGACAAAATATTCATCTACGGAAATTCACTTTCGATTTGGTCCATAACTCAAAAAATTTGGGTAAGAAATAACGCCGTAATTGGTACGACAAAACACTGATTAAAATTAAAAACTACATACTTGAAAATGTTCTGATGGAGATTCTGTCCCTACTTGTGTTCTAAAGGGGAGCACGTAGATGATCAAGCCTGTTTCCGGTAATTTTGAGGCGATTACGATAAAACCTTGCGGAGCAGTGTCTTAAATTGTAGAGTTCGGGTCAGGTTTCTTTTTATTAATTTTGAACCGACTTTTCCTATTGTTTTTTTTTGCTATGGATGGATTGATGGATTGATAGCGGAACCGTCGTAAGACATTACTTCGCGGGGGTCGGTATAAAGACTTAGCTTGTTACTCAATTGTTGAAACTATTAGCTTTCCGTTGGCGTGCTAAACGATCGCTGAGTATACGCGACGCCACGTTACTTACAATTGCCCAGTTTTCGTCATTCTGAAACATATAGTTTACGATGTTATCGGGAGTGGGAATGGGAGATCCTCTCGGTTTCGTACCATTGGCAATGAAAAATACAAGTGTTCCGCGTTTTCAGAAACATTTTCGCAATGCGGGCAATTTGGGCTGGTTTCATGTCCGCGTTTAAAAAGATATTCTCTGAAACAGCCATGACCCGTCAAGAACTGAGTCAGATAGAAGTTTGTCTCACCATGTTTCCGTTTAATCCATACGTCGATCACTGGTCCATCTTCCCTTTAGCGATTCATTCCATTGTTGTTGCCAGGTTGCTATACTCAGACTCCTTTCGTATTTTCTTTTCTCGTTATCTACCCGACTCGCTCGCTTTTTAATTAAACCATTTCTTCAGCAAGTATATCGATAGGTAACATTGAAGATACGACGAATATGGCATCGTATAAAACTGTTCGAAACGCACAGGCGGCTCTTAATGCGCCAAGACGGTACACGGATTTGGCTCCCCTCACGTAAGATTTAACTTTCGTTGCACTTGACCATATTTCTATCGAATACATGAGAATAGAACTGGCAGTTCCTGCAAGAAGAAGTCTCTTTGTTTGTTTCGGGCCTACGATGTTACTCATCAGCCTTGAAAGCGCGCTAACAGTTTCTGATGACTTTTTGCATACATATTCGAGATGGTGTTTAAAGCTCAGGCGAGCGTCTATAATTACTCCGAGGTAGATACTTAATAAACGGTTAGGAAACTACTTTATGATCTCCTACTCCAAGCGTTATCGTTTCCACAACTTTCCTGCTCGTTTTGTGGTCGGCTAGTTTCAAACAAGCGCTAGATAGCCATCTACGTACATTTGCAACTGTCTCATTACAGTGTAGTGGAACTTCTTCTATTGTTTTTGAAACAACTAACACGGCTATGTCGTCTGCAAAGCCGATAATTGACGCTTCTCTTGTAAACAGTTTATTTATCTAGCTTTGCATGAGAGTCTCTACTAAATATATTATAAAAAAAAAACAGTTTGATCGGTTAAAGGGTCTGAAGGCTGTCAAAGTTATCTTAAACTCAAAAAATCACTGCTAGCTTTTTAGATTATATGAACACGCCTTCACAGAACTTTAGAAATGTAACTGAAGTTTTTTAGTATAAGAGGCACAAAGTCTTAGATCTTTATTAAAAAAAACGAAGGCCCACAAGGAAACAAGTTCAAAAGCTGTTTTCAAAACTAAGAACTAGTTTGACCCAAATTCACTGTAGAGCTATCTGAATCGAAGGGCTTATAGCCAGATCTCAAGATCTAAATGCAAGTCACAATTTTCATTACTTATGGCCATGAACTTAAAGCTCTACGCCGGTCCTTAGGCAATTTTTCTGTCGTAAATAGTTCATAGGAGCTTTAAAGCTCTATATGAAGACCGACTTAGAAAAACTCAACCCTCTCTGAACGACATCTACCTCCAAACAAACTCCACATAGGTAACCCCCGACAAAATCCACTCTACACCCACCCTCAGTCACATTTTTAATAGACTTTCCATTGTGCACAACCCGAACTGAGATTATTACCTATTCTATATATATAAAGGGGGAAAAAAATGTCACCCATTTGGCACCCTCCCCCCTCGAACCATTTTCATTAACTTCCTTCCGAAACATTAACTTATCCATCTCAATAAATTCACCGGGAAAGACAGATGAAGATTTTCATTTAGACTTAAAAACGGTTCTCCCCACACCACCAACCACCGCCATCCACAAAATTAGGCAATTAAAATATGCCAAGGGCATTTTTGGTGGCATAATGTGTTATGAGGCTGTGTGCGGAAAATATTTTCCCGCTCCCATGAATCATCAAGACGACCTCGCTTGCGCTTTTGTATTACGTACATAAAAGCCCCGTAGGGGTTGAACAGAAAAGAAGAAAAAAAAATAGAAAACAGCAAAAAAAGCGTCTAATCTCTTCTTCCACCCGCCAATTGCACATTTCAGCATTGTCAATAAATCGTCCATAGGACTCTCCGTGATAGCAGTTAATGTCAGACCGACGAAAATATATGGCGCGATTTTTCCTCACTCACCCACTGTTTGCAACCCCTTGGCTCTCTAACAACACTTTGCGCTCGCTCTGTCACTTGCTCTGTTCAACATCTTGGAGAGAGTAGATGCCGCTGCTGCTGCTGTTGCAAAACGATCTGCGGGGGTGAGTGTTATTTTTTTTCTTGCTCTCTGTTTGATACCGCGCCGCAAGGAATTCGTCTTGCGTCGTCTTTTTCCTCAGAATGCGGAGCCAATGAGTTGGTGCTGCACTCGAAAACCCTTTTTCCCTTTTTCGCCCCCGAGGCGGGGGTGAGGGTGGAAGGAAACCCTTAAATCTTCGTCGTTAGCCGCCATTATTTCTTGTCCTTGTCTCGGGGTCCATAAAACACTTTTATAGTTCCACACGGGTTAGGGGGTCTCTCTCTGTGTGTGTGTCTCAGAGTGGTTGAGATTTTTTTTTTTGTGCTCAACTCTTTTCCTTGGCAAACCCAACTACCACTGGTGATGATGATGATGCTGATGATGGCGTGTGGAATGTGCACGCGAGCCTTCTCCTTTCTGGCTTGACCCAAAAAACAGGTCTGCGCGTGCAGTGTACAAATGAAAAATTTATAAATAAACCGCGCTATCTGCGGCTGAAAGTCCAACTCTGGGTCTCTCGTCAAATGGAATTTGCATTTTGACACTGAAACGATGATGCCAATCACAAGTCGGTTTGAGCTGTCACTCAGTCTCGCGTCGCAGTCGCAGTTGATTCCATATGATTGACATCGACACTCATCGGTTACGCGTATTTAGCGAAAAGAAAAATGCACGAGAATCGTAAATGTATGTGGTATGTGGATGACGGGCGGTATAGGGTGATGTTGCCATGAGTTGGCCCTTTCTTTGGAATTTTAGAAGAAATTTTAATTTTGTTAAGCAAGTCGTGGGCCAAAATGGGAGGAGACCGCTTAAAACTTGGTCATTTTGAGGCTGAAATAATATCACAAGCTCATGCGCTGAAGGCCGATAGCAAGCTGTCACTTCTGTCACCTGAAATGGGTAGACACATGACGGCCTTACCTTCTGGTCGATGCCGACTGTCGTTAAGAGCATTATTTCTGATTGAGACGGTCTTCTAAGGCAGGAAAGCCAGAGCTAGGCTTGAAAAAGCATCTTCCAACTCACGAATTTGATAGAAATGCCGGGCCTAGGCATATGGCTCTTTTAGTCTCGGCAGGTCATTTACGGACCTTCCAGAAATGCCTCTAAGTCGTTGAAAAAGCATCTTCCAAGTCACGAAATTGACAGAGATGGCAGAGCTAGGCAAATGGCTCTTTTAAGCTCAGCCGGTCATTTACGGACCTTCCGGAAAGTGCCTCTAAGTCGTCAAAAAAGCATCTTCCAAGTCACGAATTTGGCAGAAATGCCGGAGCTAGGTAAATGGCTCTTTTAAGTTCATCGGGTCATTTAAGGACCTTCCAGAAAGTGCCTCCAAGTCGTCGAAAAATCATCTCCCAAGTCTCGAATTTGACAGAGATGCCACAGCTAGGCATATGGCTCTTTTAAGCTCAGCAGGTCATTTACGGACCTTCCAGAAAATTCGCCTAAGTCGTCGAAAAAGCATATTCCAAGTCAAAAATTTGACAGAGATGCCAGAGCTAGGCAAATGGCTCTTTTAAGCTCAGCAGGTCATTTACGGACCTTCCAGAAAGTGCCTCTAAGTCGTTGAAAAAGCATATTCCAAGTCACGAATTTGACAAAGATGCCAGAGCCAGGCAAATGGCTCTTTTAAGCTCGTTTCTAGAGATATTGTCGATGAAACGATGATGAACCTCTCGGGCTTTTTCGGCGATTGGTCTGAGTGTGAAAATTTCGTCGAAATTGTGGACTTTTCTAGCCTAAAACCGCACTAAAAGGGGCTCAAAAGTTTTTGTTTTCTACGTAGCAACGTAGTTACATCTTGTTTGTGATGTTAAGGACCTGACATGTCACTTTTCTAGAAGACAGTAGCAAGCTCACATGGACCCACTTAAAGGCTGTTTCAGAGCTGCATCTCCCGTCAAAAACATTCCATCACACACCCTATCCACCTTTCCTTATAATTACACACGACAGCTGAACACACGTCCACCTCATTTCTGCGGCCCTCCACAGACGAAACAAACAAAGAACGACAAAAAAAAATCCAAGCTACCAAGTCGAACTCTGCGACTCACATCCCCATCCGCGGCGAGAACGAGATAGAAACTGCACAGGTATAGTTATAATAATTTTGATCCAAACAGCAAATCTGTCAGGATCACTTCATTTGCCTGTATCTTTGATATCGAATGACGTCGGCTTCTTCTCAGTGTTATCTCTCACGAGGGTATATACAAAGCTTTTGTGTTCTGCGCGCAATTTTTGTCCATTTAATTCCGTCTCGCGCACCAATGTTCCACTCGAACTGACACTAAACTCAAAATTGGATTAACTCCATCAAGGAGCGACCTGGGAGCAGGATATGCTCGTTCCCGCTTGCCAACTTTTGCATCTTTCACCATCGTCCCAGACGCAGGCGCAGTGGTGGTGGCGGTCACTCCGTTGACGAGGATGCTGCCGCAGTTGATGTTGACATTGATACGTTCATGACAAGTGACGGTTACTGTATTCCAAAGCCGAACCGGCCACAGTCAGCATCAAATCTCTCAGTCTCTAAGTCCGTCAAGTTGACGTTGGTGCCTTTCATCCGATTTGTGATTATAATCCGCGCGCATATATACGTACGATGGGGGTCAGTGTTGGGGCCGAATAATATCCTTCATATTTGGATGCCATCAATCAGGTTTTAAGAGCTCTCTGCCCGGCTCTGGGACAAGTGTCGCCGCGGCTGCAATTTGTTTGTGGACCGATCAATCAACAACGGTCCGAGATTATTTAATCCCCCAAGGTCGGGTGGTAATTTGAGTCGGCACGCAGGTACTGCGGTACAGGTTTCGCAACGCTGCCGTATAGCTTCCCTTTTGGGATCAATCATTATTCGGAATTTCGCTGAAGTTGTCCGATCGATTATTAATATCGGACTTAAGTCCTCTCAGAGCCGCAGAAGTTGGTGGTGCGCGTAAGTGAAGTTGAATGGAAATGAGGTGGCTCATTGATTGGTGTATGGCAGGCATGATTGATGGGATTTCCTTCGATTTGTATCTAGGATGATGGGCGCATCGGTGATCGTGATCGATTGTGGGGCAGTCAAATCTTGATAAATGACGGGGGGGCTTTTGCGCTGCGCCAGTGATGTGGAAGAGTGGTTAATTAATTATGACAGGTAGTACTTCCTGATGGGTTTTCAAAGAAGGCAGCGATTTCCTCATACTTGTCACCTGAATCGGCCGCCTCATTTGCACCCCCAACTCGAGTGTATCCTCATCAAATATAAACTAGAAAAATACACCCGGCACTTTGTATGCAGCACCGCCCACACAAAAATGTCGGGGCGCATCAAAAATTCGCAGCCAACCGAAGCGCGCACACAAAGTCAAAAACTCTTCAAGTCACCCAAAATCGCCAAACCGCGAACGGAATTATTCGAAAAGATGTGCGCTGCTCTGCCCCTCGCACCACCCACTCTGCATATGCGTCTTCTACAGATATGACAATAAATACGAGGAAAGAGATACATTCTGGGAAATGATGAAAATTACATTCACTCTGGCATTAATAACAAATTGAGCGCATTGCCAGAGCCAGAGATGAGGGGGAGTCCTTCTGTGCATCGCACTTGCATAAGTGCAAAATGTATCTGCGATCGTCGCCGGTTCTGTGAGTAGAACAATTAATCTCTAATTATCCCCGAACAGCTGTCATAACCAATTATTAGAGCGAACTATTAAAAAGCGACGACGACACCCAGTCACTGCGATCACGACGTGGACGACGACGACGACGACGACTACGTCGACGACAACGATGCAGCAATGATCATGATGATGATCGCGTCTGGACGACAATAACGACGACGGGTACGATGATCATGGCAAGTGCCAGGCGACGACTATAAGCTGCCGCTGCCGTTGCTGTTGGCTGGCTGGCTGATGTTGCATTCATCATCATGCAGCACGTATTATAGCTGTGTGTATATGGTGGGCCTCGACCTCATCATAATTTCAACTGACAGGATTATGACAAGATGCGGATCGTGTGAGTGGTTGGTGAATATTTCTTTTCTATAATTCATATACGTTCGTCATTCGGGGCTGGTAAACAGAGCATGGCATTTGACACAGTAGGTGGTGAAAGTAATGCTCGAGGAAGGGGGTGGCATGGTGTGCTTCAAAGTCTGGTGGCAACGAAAGTTTGTAATCAAAGTCTCTCCATGTGGAGTAAATGTAAACGATTTGATTATGATTAGCTTCGAACCCCTTTTTGTGGAAGATGGGTCTAAGGCCGGAAAATTCACCAACAAAACTGCCACCATCTAAAGTAAGAAAGGAGGGATAAAGTTTGTTTTCCAAAAATTAAGGCCTCTTCAAGACGGACCACATGTTGAAGT
This sequence comes from Cheilosia pagana, assembly GCA_936431705.1. Classification (NCBI taxonomy): domain Eukaryota; kingdom Metazoa; phylum Arthropoda; class Insecta; order Diptera; family Syrphidae; genus Cheilosia; species Cheilosia pagana. Next base: position 7,841,619 of record OW386169.1, read on the forward strand.
TGGGTCTCTTAAAATTTGTTTTTCTATTCATTTCTATTATTTTATCCTTTTTTTATTTATTTATTTAGCTAATACAATGCAATGCATTTTTTGATTCCTGCGAAGCCATACAGAGCTTATTTGCAGGAGATTGTTTAAAATGGATTTGTCTATCATTATTGAGTTAATTTTCGTCACAAAAGAATTAAGTTCATTATGAACTATTTTTAAGTTTTGATTTTTTAGTATTAAATTATTTTATAGATTCGAGGAAATACTGTTTTAATTTTCTTTTTCTTTCGCTGACTACTCTCAAATTTCTTAAGTCTTGGGGGAGATTGTTGAGTAAGGTCGGGACGGTAAATGGTATACTTCATACATCTTCTTCCATATTCGTTGATGATTCTTGGAAGTTGGAACATACCCTCCGCTTGTTTTCTGGTATCCTGAATATTGTTTCGCCAAAGTACTCCAACGCCACACTCATCTCGTAGATATGCTTCACCTTAAGTATTTGAACATCATTGCTACTTGAACGTGAAAGCAGTCTCCTAGCCCTGTCTTGTATGTTTTGCAGCTTGACAATGTGTGATTGTGCGCTGCAACTCCCCACGCCAATATTCCACATCGAAGTCTCGAATATATAAGAGCGTGATAGACCGCTTTACGAACACAGGTTGACGCTTTGTATTGAAGACAGGCGAGTGCAAACAGAGATCCCCTTAACTTTTTTCTTAGAACGTTGATGTGAGGTTACCATAAAAAGTGACAGTCAATTGTTATGCCCAAATATTTATTGGTATCCACAAACTCAATAGCTTCTTCGTTTAATAAGTTGGAGGGACATCGAAAAGTCTTCAAAATAATTGTAGTCTTCGGGTACTTTGGACTGCGTATATGCATTGCTTTCATTTTTAGACTATTTATTACCAGCTCATTGTCTTGACACCATTTGCTTGCTTTGTCAAATTCGCCTTGCATTATTCTCGATGCCTCTTCAAGTGACTGGTGAGTGAGATAATACAAGGGCAGTGTCATCTGCATATGCATATGGGGTGCTCTTTCTAAGCCACTTAAGCACTTCATTAGTATACAATATAAAGAGCAGAGGACCTAATTTGGATCCCTGAGGAACTCCATATCGTATACCATGTTCACTGGTATGAAACTCCTTGATTTTGACTCAAAAGTTCCTTAATGAGAGGTAGTCCTTCAGCCAATTGGCCCCTTCCTCTAATTCCCACTCTTTCTACAGCGTCAATAAGTCTATTGTGGTCCAGGGTTTCGATTGCTTTGCTGAAGTCTACGACATGTTGTCGTAGGTTGCTACCCAATTTTACATTTTGTGTAAAACTCATAAAATATATATTAAAAGACAGAGGAAATATAGCATACCTTTCGAACTTATTTTGCTACCTGAAATCTAAAAAATATTGCAAATTTAAAACTAGAAAAAAGCATCAAACATTTACTTTTAAATTCACACACTTAAATTCTACTTAATTAAAAAATCTTGCTCAATTTAATAAATATATTATTTTGTATAGAACTTTCTGTAGAAAAGCCGTTAAGACTTCACAGAAATTTATATAAAATTATGAAGATTTTTACTTGATAAATAAATAAATAAATAAAATAAATAAATAAATAAAATAAATAAATAAATAAAATAAATATATAAATAAAATAAATAAATAAATAAAATAAACCTCTGGCAGGGTTGATGAGGGTTTCCGGGCTAAAACCGCAATGATAGAACGCCTCAACCATTATACGCTTCTCCAATTTATAAAAGTAGCTTCAGTTGCGCACTTCATAGAGGTTTTTTTAGGTCTGATAGGCATGCTTAATTTCAGAAAATACGGCATCGAATAGAGTCTTGTAAAGAAGGGTAAAGCGACCTTATGCGTCAGCCATTCGAGGAGGGAAAAATGGCGGATTGGCCTGTAGCTTTCAGTTTCTAAGATGGGTCCACCAAAAAATTTAAAAAATTATGGAAACCTAAACTTTTTCAGATTTGGCTGACCCTCACAGAGTTGGTACATCAAGAATTTGTTCATCCACCTGACTGGGACCTTCTGCTACCAAGCCCATGCGCCAGAGTCGACTTCAATAGGTGCCAGGTTTAGTTCCCAACAAAAATAGCTTCCAATCATATTTGACGTAGAAACTTTTACCTAACAAGCCTACATTTTATTGAGGGTATAGCGAGCAGATGTTTTTATGTTAAATATATAAATACGGAAAGACCGAAGGTGGACACATGTTCTGAGGATGTCTTACAAAACATTCTTTTATTTAAAAATCCTCTAGGTCGGGGTCCTATTTCAAGTTTTATACATCATTGCGCTTCTAGACCATTTTCTCGTCGGTAGTTTGGACAAACTAAAGATCGATGGGCGGTAATAGAGGAGCCTTTTCAAACGATTCTCTCTAAATTTACAAGAAACGTCCTTAAGGCCGTTGTCTAAGCCCAGGGTTTACCTTTTACGGCCTTTGGATGATTTTTTTTTTTATGGTTGCATAGTCTTCTAAAGAAAAGATGACAATGTCCCGAAATGATGGTTTAAAAGTGGTTCCCAAAAAACACAGTCTTTCCATTGACTTTTTTGAAAAAAAAATCAGTCTTAGAATATTTTTTGAAAAAAATTTGAAATTTTGTGACCGAAAAACTACATGAGTCGAAAAGCAAATACGCGCAGGATATTGCAAATACAGAAGATGTATACCTATTAAAACTGTTCTCTAAGGTGTCTAAAACAAAACCCTTTCAAATAAGTCAGTCAGTCCTTCAATAAACGATGAATAAAAAGCGCCATGAAAATAAAAGAATCCCCGCCTCCCCTGCACCACATACTGTCACCGTCACAACAATTTGTTTGGCGATTTGTCCCGCCACGAATGCAAGCAGCAGCAACAGCGACAACAAATCTATACACGCCTGCCCATATGTGAGAATTCACGCACATTTTCCTGTGCGCGCATCTACACAGAGTTGCGTTTTGTCACTTAGCGTGACAATGTGCGAGTCGAAGTCTCAGAAAAAACAAAAATTACTCTCGCCAACCAATTATGAGAAATATGACCAGATAAATGAAAATTCTGTTAGTGGAACGACTAGAACGCTGCGGATGACGACGCCACATCGAGTTTGGCCAGGCCACAGATCCAAACTGAACACCACCACCACCACCACCACCATCATCATCATCTGCCATTGAGTCCAATAAATCTTTCGGCCATAAATCCATCTCATGTCAGAATGTATCTGAAGAATACAAATTAAAAAATACAAAAAAAAAAAGAAAAAGAAGGGAGCAGCAAATAAACACTTGATGGAGGCACCACCAGCCACCACCAAGCCGAACGAGATGATATGCTGGCTGGAGCTGCGGAGCTGGATGGTGTTTTGTGGTGTTTTGTGGATATGATGACAATATGTGGATCGCGCGATTTGTATCTGTTTGTTGTGAGTGTTTGATTGGAGTCTGTTTTGTAGTTTCTTTAAGAAATTTATTTTTTTTTTTTTGTATTTTTGATTTGAAGAAAATTTATTGCCCATCAGTAATCAAGTCCATTAAATTCTCATTTTGGTTCTTTCCGCCGCCCCCGGCTTAGGAGCTGCAGTTTGACTTTGGTGATGGATTGGCCGGTTGGTGGGGGGAGTTGAATCGCTTTTTGTTTGTTTTTGACATAGGAATAGGAAAAGGATGTAGGGGATGAAGTTTTGTCAACCAATTTTGGTAGTTGGACAGGCGTTTCTTTTAAACTGAAAGCTTAGTGAAATGTTTCCCATTGAACAATGTCAATTAGACTTGACCACTTTATTCCGTATGTCTTTATTTAAATCCAGCTTACAGTAGAGTGAAATCTAAGACAGACTTTGTTTGTTACCAGTTGCCGTGAAAACTACTGAACAGATTTCGATGAAACTTTTCTTCAAATGTTTCTACAGACTTCGAGAAAACTTTTGGCCTTGTCGTTTATTGCCACGCCTACTTTTTGGAATATTTTTGACCGAAATCGCACTCTTTTCTGACATTACTCAAGGTACTTCTAATAAATCAAAGGAAAAAAGAGACAAACACCCAAGAGAGCCAACACTTCCTAAAATAGCTTTAGCTGTCAATCACCTTTCAGATTTATCCAGAAGGGTTAGATAATATACAAAGGGCCCATCTGAGGCCCCAGTGAAGAGCGGAAAGCTCACCCTCTCCAACCAACCAACCAAGGGATTGATAATGAACAAAGTCGAGCTGTGTGTCGTTTTCTCTGTTGGAACGGAACGGAGGAGAGAAAATAAATTAATAGGTTCGTGTGGCCCTAGGCCTAACTTCTCACAACCATTCGAGAAGTTTTAAAACTTTCAGAGTGTCTAAAAATCGCTCCGCCAAGTTAAACAACCAAAAAGGGAAGGGACCATTCCGCAAGGTTTTATTTAGTGGTGCAATAAACCACTTGAGGATCTAAGGACCATTACATTAGATAGACTGATTCAAGAACGGCTGCTTTCAATGAAGCTAACTACCTGTAGCTGAAAAGAAGCCACAAGCTGCACCTATCAGCTGCCGAAAAGGTGTTACTATCGGTGACCAGAGTCTAGCTCCCGGCTTCGCATTTTCAAAGATGCAAGTTTAATACACAAGTCTGCACAAGACGACCAAGGTAACCGATGCTCTAGCTTGAATGAAGCTCAATAACAGACGGAGGGTCCGAATACAGAAGACGATTGTTGCTACAGTTTACTTACTTACTTAGGCGGCGCTACAGTCCGGGATGGACCTGGTCCTCAACCTCTTCCTTTACTGCTTTGTCCCTCCTTTGTCGCTCTACATGTCCCAGCCATCTAAGACTACTGATGCGTACTTTTTTGACCAGGGCGATGTCGCTCGTAGAGTTCGCTGTTAAATATCCTCCTCCAAACCCCGTCAACGCTAACGGGACCGAAAATCACTCGAAGAATTTTGCGTTCGAAACGACCAAGGAGATCTGCATCCGCCTCCACGAGTTTAGCGTTGTAAATTCGTTATGGTGGATGTAAAGAAGGTCAAATCTTACAGGAGACGAGCTAATGCGACCTACCGTATCAGGGCGAGTAACCTCCGCCTTAAGCCTTTGGTGAATGACATCAGTTTTCTTCATACCTATCGTCTGTGGCACTGAGTTGACTACAAAATGCCATCTGGTGGGCTGTTGGTGGATGTCTCTCAAGTGCCTATTTAATGTGCCTAAAGTCCAGATAAGATCAAACCTATTGAGCTTGTAGCTCTGCGTTACCCAAATTTGTTATTGAAATTCACTTGCCCTACAACTTGTCAAGATTTACCCTTTTAGACTCTCAGAAAATACAAAATTCTTGGTTCCTGTCGAAATTTCCCATTTCCCACTTGAACAAAAGGCGAAAATGTAAGTAGGTACTCGTAGGAAATTCTCATTGCCAATCAACTTTAGCCTTAAACAGGACACCACACAATCCCATTCTCCTTATTTTCTGTTATAGCTGAAGTAAGCAAAAAAAAAAAAAAAAATCCAAACACATTGCAACGCTCATGAGAGCGAGTGTGTATAGCTAAACTGTCACAATTATGACTGCCGCATAATAATTCCAATTGTCTGGTGCTACTGTCCCCGATTGCCTGTCAAAAAATTTCACTGTTCACCAGTTTGGTTATTTGTTCTGGTTGGCACTTTGGCTGTCAGGATTTTGCCGTGCCGCTGCTGTTTTATTGTCGCTTCTGGTATACGTTGCTATCCGAGCGCTCTCTCTCCAACTCCTGTTGCTCTATGTACGACGAGTGTCACTTCGCGTGTGTTTTATGCGAAATTTAAAGCATCTCTCCACTCACCCCGACGAGAGAGAGAGTTTGCCTCTAATTACAAATCGAAAAATGTCGCCACCAATGGAACGGATTGTCACAAAAAACAAAGTACAACGCTCAGCTTTTCCCGCACAGCGGAATGAGTCTGATTGTGCGAGATGTGTTTGGCGGGCGACACAAACAGAACAAAAAAAAAAAAAAAAAAAAAATTATCTGTTATATCAGAGAAAAGTTTCGCTGCCACACCACATATCCGAGCGAATCTATATCCAAATCCAGAGATTCCCAGATCCCTTCAAAACGACAGCACTCACTATACGTAACCTAAAAGTTTTCCATACACTGCATCGCATGACACCCGGACGGGACGACGACGACGATGACGACGCCGCGCGTTCACATTCGGTATATCTACATGTTGGTTTAATTTTTAATTTTTTTTTTCCTTTCTTCAGTTTGAGGTTGGGGTTTTTGTGTTTTTTTTTTTGTGTTTTGCTGCCCCTGCTTGTGCTCATCACGTTCACATTTTGAGCGGTGAAGTTTGAAAAACACAGTTTTGGGACTAATAAATCAGGCGCGTTGTCATGCTTTCAACTTTTAATCAATCACCCACCACTCGGAGGCGGTTAATATTCAGCTTCACCACCCCCCACCCCACAATAATGGAGAAGGAAAGCCGAGCGAAATAAAAACAAACTCGAGTTCGTATTAGCATCACACGGGTCCAAAACAACCGACAGACGTATCAAATTGTGGTAAAAAAGGAGAGGAGAGGGGTTATTGTTTGGTCCTCAATTTTTTGTTCTATTTGTGAAATCAGAAATGTGTTTGTTCGCACATCGCATTTGGAGGGATATTTTTATTTACATGTGTGTGGAGTGGTGAGTGGCGGGATTAGGCGGGAGGGTAAATTTAAGCCCGACAAGTGGAGGTTACGCATTGGCAAAGCCTGAGGTTTGTAAGTCAGATATGAGGAGCTAACTTGTCCAGAACAGGTGAAGGATATTTTACTCGTAATTGTATCGCTCTTGCAATTTGGCATAATTTTTGGATAATAAGCAGTGACAGAGATGTCAAACAGTGCTAACGAAGGACGCTTTGGAGGGTTATCTTAAAGAAGGACGAAATAAGTCTATTCGGCATTATGTCCACTTCATGGGAGATAAGCTTACAAGATACCCTACATAAAATGCTTCCCTCTACTATTTCCTGTCGCGTTTTCGTTTCATCGGAGGTCGAAATAACTGAAGCGGGCAGTCGATCTTTGTATTCTTTATAAGACTGAGAACTAAGTATATGTATGAGCACACTACCTAGAACGCTTCCCCTACTATTTCCTGTCGCGTTTTCGTTTCATCGGAGGTCGGAATTACAGAAGCGGGCAGTCGATCTTTTTTATTGCTTACACAACTGAGCGTTCTAAGAGCTGCCCTACATAGAAAGCTCCGCCCTACTATTTCCTGTCGCGCTTTCGTTTCAACGGAGGTCGGAATTTCTGAAACGGGCTGTCGATCTTTGTATTCCCTACACAGTTGGGCGTTATAAGAGCTGCCCTACCTAGAAACCTCCCCCCTACTATTTCCTGTCGCGTTTTCGTTTCATCGGAGGTCGGATGAACTGAAACGGGCAGTCGATCTTTGTATTGCGTAAACAACTGAGCGTTGTAAGAGCTGCCCTACCTAGAACCCGTCCCCATATCTACTATTTTCTGTTGCATTTTCGTTTCATCGGAGGTCGGAATTTTCGAAACATTCTGTCGATCTTTGTATTGCTTAAACAACTGAGCGTTGTAAGAGCTGTCCTACATAGAACGCTTCCCCCTACTACTTCCTGTCGGGTTTTTGTTTCATCGAAGGTCGGAATTATTGAAAAGTTCTGTCGATCTTTGTATTGCCTGAACAGCTGAGCGTTGTAAGAGCTGCCCTACCTAAAACCCACCCCCTACTATTTCCTGTCTCGTTTTCGTTTCATCGGAGGTCGGATAAACTGAAACGGGCAATCGATCTTCGCATTGCTTACACAGTTGAGCATAATAAGAGCTGCCCTACATATAATCCGTCCCCCTAATATTTCCTGTCGCGTTTTCGTTTCATTGGAGGAAGGAACTGCTGAAACGGGCAGGGCTGCTCTACCTAGAACCCGTCCCCATATCTACTATTTTCTGTCGCGTTTTCGTTTCATTGGAGGTCAGAATTACTGAAATGGGCAGTCGATCTTTTCATTGCTTTGCATCTTTGCATTATAAGAGTTAGGTAACCTACATAAAATGCTTCCCTCTACTATTTCCTGTCGCGTTTTCGTTTCATCGGATGTAGGAATTATTGAAAAGTTCTATCGGTCTTTGTATTCCCTACACGACTAAGAGTTATAAGAGCTAACCTACCTAGAAAGCTACGGAGTTTGGAATAACAGCTAAATGGCCTTTAGATAGTGAAATTTTAGACCTAAAAATGAAAAAAAAAATGCAAATAAATGCTAAAAAGTTAGTCATATTTTTTAAAATTACATTAAGCACCCAAGAATGGATCAGTAAAATGAATCATACCATACCTGACAATAATCAGAAAAGTATTGTCAAAAATTAGTTCCAAACTTTTTTTTGTATTGATTTAGAATTAAGAAATGTTTTGTCAATTATTGTTTTTTTTTTGTAAAGTCAAAAATTGCAGTTCTCAACATACGAGGAGAAAAATATTTTTTTTAAATATAACTAAAAAACAAGGCACAGAAATACATAGCCTATTGCACGCAGAGAAGCTCAAAGTAGATTCTAGTGAAGGTTTCATCGAAATTAGTTTGGTAGCTTACGAGTTTACTCCGAACAAAGCCATGTGTTACGTTTCAATATAAAAATAGACAGATTTCATATTTTTAACTATCTTTATCTATTTGTTTCTATTTTTTTTGTTTATGCTCTAAGATATATTTATCCAATCGCATTGTAAACACTGACATTTGGTTTTAATTTGTGCCTGTTCTCTTCTACGTTTATCTACGTAACAAGAGACATGGTCAAAAGAGAAAACCTATGAGCGGCGTTGTCTTGTATAAAATATTCCTTCACTTTGCGTTTTATATTACCCCGACCTGTAACTACGTCACAATATAATTCACGCACAATTCCCTGCCGACAAACTGTCAAATTTTACAACAAAAACATGGAAATATCCCAATCTTCTATTTCATCGATTTCTGCGACTTATCTGGCGGTTTGTTGCAATTGCTAAGTGACCCCTCTCCCTACCGATCAAACACTAAATTTATTTCGCATACAGACAAGCTACCGACCAACAGCCCCATAACCATAACTTTTCCCTCAAACAGCGCCAAATATAAAAGAAGGGAAGCTCTGTTTGCGTCCCATAAAACGTCCATTACCCATAAATCCACCCACAGAGACAAACAATTTCTTATTTGACTGTTTGTCCACTTTTTATCTGGTTGCTCCTTAAATTATCTTTCGCCCATTTGACCAAGCAAAAAGGACAAACGCCCAGTATACCATATGCAGCCATCAAATGTGGAGTCCTCCCGAAACTGAAAAATCCAAATACCATCAACACAAGGACGACATTCAAACAGAGGGAAGCCATAAATTTTCCCAGCTAACATCCAAATATGACAAACCAACCGAAATGTGTACAACATCGCATCGCATACAAATAAAAAAAAAGGACTTTCACTAAACTAGCCACAAAGCTAATAACAAAGATGTTATCCTGTCATAGGATACACTGAGAATTTTATTTACATTCTTCTGACGAGCAGCGTCCTTTTCTAAACATCAGCTCACACTCTCCACACTGATGCGTGTTTGTATATCCAGTGGCGTTTCCAAACGCGACATTGACCATATTTCGTCCTGACGATTGCGACTGCGAAACTGGACTGCAGACTTATCATGCATACAGTCGTCTGCCCCGCTCAGACATGAATAATAATTTTGAATTATTTACGAGCGAGGGGGAGAAAAGAGCGCAAAACAACGCGCGAAATAATTCACACAGGACAATGCGAATCAACTCGGCTACAGCTCGAAAAGGATCTGCTCCCTAATCCTGTCCAGAGGATGGTGGAACGTGATTGTTACGGGTTTTGTTTTTTTTTCGTTGTTTTTTTTTGGTTCACCAGCAGTCGGGGCAAGGTGTCAAAAGTTATGATAACGCGAGACGTATGCATATCACACTCGCACGACCATCATCCTTCAACTCGATGTGGGACTGTCTCTGCGAGTGGTCATGGTCATCGGGGTACATCCTCTCTGGAGTGTGCATTGTCAGTGGATTTGGATTGAATTGTTTACGCGATGGTGCGGGCTGCAGAATGGCTTCATATAAATGACCATGGTCGTCCTGAATGATGGATTCGTGCAACGGTTCGGTGTTTGTAGTAGGTATACCGAGGCGACATGCATCTGATGAATAAATGGACTGCGAGGATATACGACAGGATATGATGGTAATTTAAGTCATGATGTTCACTTCAGTGTTGTGTCGCTGCGACACTTTTGCTGCAAAGTGGACATTGGCCGCCGCCGCATGCAAAGAAGGACTGTATGCAAAAAAAACAGGACTCTCGACTATTTGACGATGAATTTTTGCACCATTGCATGGGTGCGCGCACACACAGCAGTTTATTAGTCCTTTGATGGATGACAATGAATATGGGCACTTGTCCGTTAGATATGATGTTGATGTTGCGATGCGGCTGTTGTACGACTATGGCCGCTCTCAGGAATGGACACATTTAATGGCCATTTAACCGAATGATTAACGATCGACCGACGGACGATGGGAAGTGGGCGGCCGATTGTTTTTCATTGCAGTGGTAGTTGTAGTTACATGCCGGGGCAATGTTTGCAAAGGATGTTTTTATTGCCCCTCCATCACAGGGCTGAGTTTATGATGTGTCAGCGAATGTAAGGGATGGCTTTTTGGGGCTGCTGGTTATGGCTGGATAATGAGAATCTTTCTAGCTTTCTGAAAGATATGGGGAGGGGGATTTTTATTTAGAGCCTTCTGTGAGTCGGATACATTTTGGACAGACTTTTGGCGACGACGGGAATAGATTCAGCTTATTGAAGCGCTCAATTTAGGCTTGGAGCGGTACTTCGTAGGAGCCAAAGTATGAATGTAAATATTTAAGAAAGAGTTCAGGTAGCTGAGGCGTATCGAGTATGACACTAGTTGTCGGAGATCCGGCGAAGAAAAGCTAGGAAGCAGCTACTTGTGCTGCGGTATGTGCTTTTAAAAATTCCTAAAAGGTCCCAATGCAAAAGAATGGCTTATTGGGCATAAAGCTGGTTGAGTTAAAAAAACTAGATGCACGACTGGATCACACATTTTTGTTCCTATGGCAAAGGATAACAAGGGGTATTACGTTTCAAGAATAATTAAAATATGTATTGACAGGAAGCATCCTTACTCCAAATTCCAAATTTTTCATTTAAAATGTTTTAAACTTAAATCAATTTAGTTGTAATTTAAATTGCATTTATTTAATAAAATCGTAATTTATTCTATTTTAAACTAAAGCGTACATTTAAATTTAAGAAAAATAAAAAAATATCAAGGAAAATTACCTGAACGGCGATGTCGATATTTCAACTCTTATGAGATCTTAAGAACTACGTCTTTGTTAGAAATCTCAATACAAATTTTGATACTCCAAAAATCAAACTGAACTCCTAAATTCGGACTTAAGTATATCTTAATATTATAAGTATTATTTAAATTATTTTCATTAGAAAAACAGAGAGCGTGCTTGTGACCACACGCCAGATGTGAAACTTCTCTCCCTAAATGTGGATGTTAAATTGAACTGTGTTGTATTTAGTTGAATTTCATTAAGAAATTTAATTTAAAAACCAAATCTTTATAATATTATAATCTTAATACAGCGCAGTAGATAATTATGTTAATTAATTTAAAAAGTTTTCATAACGCAATCCAATCCAAAGTTTTCTTTTTCGAGAGTTTTTGTTTACATTTTGTTTTCATATCGTCAACTGATTCAGTAGTCTAGTGTCTGTGTAAAACCTAGCTTCTTCAGTTCACTTCAGTTGAAAAAATTAAAAAAAAATATATCTTTCCATATAACTATGCAAACCCACAAAATTTCATTGAAATCGGTTGAGTGGTTAAGAAGATCGACAACAGCGCCACCTATCGGGTCCAAAACTATCATATCCATCAAGTTACAACCAACCATACCCACCCACAAAATTTCATTAAAATCGGTTGAGTGGTTAAGGAGTGTTAGGCGGCGGCATAGTGATGGCGACAGGCCAATTTCCGTCACGCACTTCCGCTTGGTCATTTCCGCTTTAAAGAATCGATTTTACTCCCAAGTCGCGCATTAAGATGTTTCACATCAAAAATATCTTATTTGGAAACGCGCAGAATAATCACTTTAATTTAACACTATAGGCGGGATTTTTTTTACATTTAAAAATCATAGATAATAATATAAATTGAATTTAATTTAAAACATATTTTTTGTATTCATCAAAAATGTTTAACTTAAATGGTACTATTAAAATAAAAGTCCGTGTTATTAATATTGATAGAACGCCAGGACTTTAAAATTAGTTGTATTTTTAATTAAATAATTGGTATGTTTGATATTTAAAAAAAAAATAGTAGCAAATACTATTTTATCAAAGATTCGTCCCATTTTCTTATTAATTACATATCGTTGTCTGTTATAAACAACAAATATTTAAATTCATGGAACTATTAAAACAACATTCAAGTTATTGATATTGAAAAGTAAAATAAATCAATGAGTGGCTAATTTTAAACAATGGTATTGATGTTATTAAAATAAAAACAAAAAACTATTAAACTAATTGTCCTCCTATTGAAATAATTAGACGCCACTAACCCGCCAATGGTGACGCAAATTTGACTTCGATTATTGGTGACGCCGATCTTACGCACCGGGGTTTTAAACTGAAGATTTTTCGAAACGTGTTACTAATAGTTCATGATTTTTTAAAAATATATATTCTTTAACAATAAAGCAAAGATATGTGTGTGATCAATTTGAGCTCTTTTATTTAAATATTCCAGTTTAAATTTTTTTTTATTAAAGCATTAAAAAAACAATGTTTTTAGTAACACATTTTTTAAAATTAAGCAAAATATAGAAAGTCTCATATTTATAAAGAAAAATAACGTTTTTTAGTCTTTCGGCATTCGGAACTTTTACACTCTCATAGCACCGGCAAATACTTGAAGGTCCCGATACATAATCTATATGTAAAATCTCCGACTTACTTTACTTACATACACGGTGACACACGGTCTCATGCAGCGGTATAGTAAAAACAGATGTTAGATAAGATATTCGCATTTTAACGGGAGACTTTCTTTCCGACTTTCTTTACGACTTTCTTAAATATTTCAGCTGTCCCTTTTCAAGGCTAAATTTCTAAAATGTGAAAGCCTCTTTCATACCACAAAAAGGGAAGTTACTAACTATACGCTGTCCATAAAGTAAATTTACCCAAAATTTTCGAAAGCAATTTTGTAGAACCTCGACCCAATAACTAACCAATCCCCTTAGGCAAGCTGCAGAAAGTTAGCTCAAACCTTACCTAAAGCTTATAAGACGCTAGTAACGCCCGCCCGCTAGATGTAAGCATATACTTAAGCTTAATGCTTGTAGATGTATCAGGTGTCCCAACAAAATTAACGACGTTTTGAAACAACAAAATATAATAAATAAAAATATAATAAAAATAAACTTGAGCTGGATATTTTTTTTTTATTTTTATTTTTTTTTTTACAGATGGACCTCTTTTAACCTATTGTCTTTGTAGGCCGAATCTTGTGAAATCTGTTGAATGGGTTCCCAAGGAATAGTACATAGCTTCTATGGATCCCACATTTTAAATTTCGAGTTCGTTATTTATAGACCGACCGAATGTAGTCTAACTGATTAACGTGGTCTTAAAATTTCAAAGTCATGCGAGCGAAAGGTCTTCAGCTTGATCCGTAGGTATTTCAATTGCGGAGCCTCATTTCTAAGTAGGAACCTCTCGAATTCAGCGCCACTTTAGTTAAGGTATGTTGCCCTCCAAGCTGCGATGTCTGTTATCCCTTTGAAGTAGTAGTAGTAGGATAATGTGCGCCATAGTGTTGATATCCAATTCCTTTATATAATTCCAAACTTTCGACTTAGTTGTTTATGTGACAATCGGTGCAGTTCTTTACTGAAGCTGTTCTGCCACACAAACTGGATCGAGTATGGCTCATTTTTCGATAAGACTATTAAAATTAATAGCGTTTTCCATTATTTAACTAACGCATACCCTTTCAATAATTATAATTTTTAATACCATTTTTTCAATAATCTGAAAACTTTTGATTTCATTACAACACAATATTTTTAATAGGAAAATCTTACTTAAACACGTCTTATTAAATAAATAGTTGTTCGTACCATTGACGAATATTTTCCTCTAAGTGAATCTCTTTTTGTAGTGTGCCACAGGGTTGCCTACTTTCGCCAATACTCTTTTAAATTGGAAAGAGTCACTTTGGACCGACATCTAGTGGCGCTGTCATCTAAATAAAGGAAGTTAGTGGAGCCCCATTGAAAAAGGAGTCCCTGAGATTTCTATCCACGGCCGATGAAAGAAGTCGAACTGAGCTTCCTTTATGATTGGTGAGACTATAGATGAATTTTGAAAGAACTTGGTCAATCTGTTACCAGGCAAACCGAATTTGGTGTCAACGTTTATCTTGGGTGGAACTCTAGTCGCGGTAGACCTGGGCCTGAAAGAAAAGGGCCCCTGGATATAATTGACTTGTGATTTTAGCGCTATTTACTCAACTTGAACCTTGAGGAAGCTACGATAAACCCTTCTGCGGCATCAAAGAGGTTTCGATAGAAATGGTTCGGAACAGCGAGTTTGGCAGGGAGTTCCAAACAAGACATGAGCCCTTGTCACAGAACTGCTTTGATATAGGGAACCTATCAACCTATCAACCTATCGTTGACAAATAGCCTCGGCTGATTTTCCAGTAAAGACAGACAGAAACTTGTGTCTTGTGAGCGATGTTGTAGTCCAGGTCCCTTCTGGCCCCTTTTCTAGTCTTTGCAAAACACTGAGAGACCATCTTTTACAGCATTTTCTGTATAAACTGCCGAATTTCTACGGTTAAAATCAGACCATATCACTGCAAGGATAGCAGGCGCACTAAATTTTGAAAAGCTCAGTACCGAATATAAACAGCAGGCAGGTATAGGTGCGCAATCATTATTTGTGTAAACACACTCCTCCAGATACACTAATCGATAATTTATTGCCGCCCAAAAAATTTAAACAACTCCAATAAATCGGCCAAAAAGTGCAATAAATTTCCCACTTATTCATGCCTCATAAAGAATTCAAAGCCCGCTCTCTCTAAATCTATCTCTCTCTCTCTGTTTGGCGGGAGCGCCATCGCCATGCTCATCCACACTAAATTACAGACAATTAAACTTTTGCGCGGCCTCCGTGTTAATCTCCTTTTAACAAATCACTTTGTTTATAGTTTATTTAATTTTAATGTTTTAACACTCGACTGCATGATGGATGCGTGTGTGTGTAGTCAGTGGCGGCGATGCAAAGTAATTTACTCGCTCGTTGATTACCCAAATGTTTAGATTCATTTTTTTTTTGTTTTACTGTACATCCTATCGGGGTTAAAGCCTCAAATATCTTGAAAGGCAATTTGGTGACACCGAGAATAAAAAGCCGAGGCCGTTAAACCTTCGCCTGTAATAATGCGAAGAGATTTTTATGTTTTGACTAATGACATGGGGGGGGGGCACCAGTCACCAGTCACTACCATCAACCATCCGCATCCCCCCATCTTCCTAATATGTCGGGATAGTATTTTTAGCTGGTTTTCAATTTTTTTTCTTTTTTTTATTGCGTGTAGTAATTTGTCGCATCGTTAGGCGCTTTCTCGGAGCGATTGTGTATGATGGAGTTGCGGGATGCGGAGTCCCTTTATTTTTCTCTATTTATAGCCGACAATCACGGTTAACCATTCTGCCGCCTCTGGTCAATAAATTCAAAAGTTTTACGATCATTTTCATAATAATAAAAAGATTTTATTACCGAAAACACTCTATAAAGGCGAATTATTGTGCGCGCGGTATCATCATGCCGCTTGTTTCATATATGGTAGGCAACTATATATGCGGGGAAGCCGCACACGTCGCGAATAGTTAAGGGACACACTACACACAAGAGGGCTTTTGGTTTGTGTGCCTCTTTGAATGTTCCCCGCATGAATTTGTTTGTTTTAGGTGTCCATGTAGCTCACTTCCAATGAGCTAGGGGATTATAGGACCGAATTTTTTATGGAAATACTTTCTCCCAGCTCAACACGTTTGTTTTTCATTGTTTCTGTCATATCTGTGGTTTACTAAGGGTCACCTCACTCAATTGGTAGGAACTTTCTTCACCTTATTTTATATAGAGAGGGACACTGTGTGTGCGATGAGTTGGCGCCACTGGTGTGCAAAAATAATGAAGGCCTGCATCTGAAAAAGCTGCGCGGATGGGTATAGTATATTTAGCAGGGGAATGGCAAACTAAAGTGGACCAAACACAAGTCTGAAAATATTTCAAATGGCAGTCATGTATTTTACCCATCTGTGGGGATGTCAGCTGATGTCTTAAGAAAATGCCAGAAGTACAGCGAATAGGAGCTATCCGAGGGGCGATTTCCCATCGATTAGTTGCAGATCTCATGTACGAAATGTCAACTTAGCACTTGGTCTTAAAATTCTGGACTAGATTTCTCGGCGATCCTTCCCTTAACAAAACCTGTTCATGTGACTGATCTAGGGCAAACAAAGCTGAGTCACTTCAAGTCAGCCCAGCTGTCAGACTTATTTAAATAGATTCTTAAACGTTCCCAATGTAACAGACAATGGTATTGAATAATACAGTTTCATGACTTTAGTCCGACACCGACTGCGCATACATTCTGCCGTTTGGCCACCAACCTTAAAGAGTATGGGACCACACGAGACGTTGCCAAGAGTGGCCGGCCTTGGAGCGCCCGTTGTGCCGAAAGTATCGCCGCTGCTGAGGAGGATGTCCAGGTGTCGACGGAAACATCGACCAGACGCTACAGGGCCATTTTAACCGAGTTTTTTTCTGCCGCAATTGGACGAATAAGGACTAGAAGACCCGAGAAGGCGGCCCGATTTAACCGTTCCAGACTTTTTTTTGTGGGGTTTTTTAGGTCCCGTGTTTACGTGATCAAGCCCGATACCCTAGAAGCCCTCAAGGACAACATTCGACACGTGTGCGAGAATGTGTCGCCCGAAGTTCTCGCCGATGTGATGAAAACTGCCATAAAACGAGCCCGTATGGCAATCAATTGTGACGGCGCCCATTTGCCCGATATTATCTTCTCGACTTGACCAATAAAATTCTAAAGGTTAAAATAAACATAATCAAAAAACAGAAAAACCGAATTGAAATGAGAGCCAAACACCATCGAATGACTTCTTTTGACTCACCTTGTATATGACTTCGGGCCCTTAGGCTGGCTAGAATGAAGTGAAAACCAACTTTCGACAATTTTTCGCCTTCCTGTTGAAGCCAAAGCGGGTTAAGCTCAACCCAATTCAATTGAAAAAGGATAAATTCGGCCTTCATGGCGCTAGAAGGCTCTTCATTGACTGTAACATTCTGGCAATCTTGGAAGATATATGAGCATATAACTCTACTCCAGTGGCGTGGCGTCCATATAACCCGATTCCTACCGACTTCCCTTTATAAATTTCCACCATCAATACTATCTACCAAAATCCAAATCCACTTATGCATAAAAAAGAAACCCTACCAAGTGAATTCGATGTTCATATTGTGTCTGTATCCATTTTCATTCATCATCGTCACCGTCACGACAAAGCGAACAGCGAAGGTAACCCCAAATATGTCGGGTTATTGAAACTCTCACTGGATAGTTGATTTTATGAGAACATTTGGTTGTGTCCCTCTTTCTCTTCCCTGAGCACTGTGTTGTTTGACAACTTTTTGTTTAACCCCCTTGAACAAAATAACACGCTTTTCTTCGAGTTATTCGATTTTCTTCTACTTCTCCTTTTATAATTTTGTGAATAATTTTGCTTAGTTGATGTGGAAAGCAAAAATCTGTACACAGATGCTTCGACTTCCCATTTAAAAATGTTCACACCACGCCACTGCTCTACTCGAAGTTTAGTGGAACAGCCTCAACAAAGGCCTTCCAAATTTTGTCAACACCGGTCCTTCAACCGAAAATGAGCCCCGTCGCTGAATAACGCGTGAATAACTTAATAACTCTTTTTGGTCCTTTCACCGAGCGTTTGATGCACATTATGGTGACGCTACGTCAATTCTTCCACAGGCTCGATTTTGTCCTAAACCAAGATAAGTGAGGTACAAGGGACAAACTGACCTGAATGTGGCACGGATTACTCCTCGCTTACCTACAAACCCAACCTGCCACAAGACCAGCAACTTCCTTAAAGTTTTCCATAAAGTTGATGCTCATTTTTCAAATCGGGTCATAGGTACTCAACGTTACCGTCTGAAGAAGCAACAACTTCGAACTGTAAGACGTCTCCTTCAATCCATAATTATCAACAAGAGTCTTCCTTTTTGCGTAAATGAATTCACGGCTGTTAATGAGAACAAAACGAAGTATATGCTGTCGACAAGAAAGGACTCTCAACATCGGAGACTCAGACAAAACGTCACGATAGACAGATACAACTTCGAAGTAGTTAAAGACCTTGTATACCTGGGCTCCACTATCACTTCGCCAAATGTCATCGGCGCAGAGATCAAGCGAAGAATCACTCTTGCCAATCGCTGTTTCTTCGGGCTTAGAAGGCATCTAAGAAGTAAAGCCCTCTCTCATAGAACCAAGGAGGTACTATATAAGACCTAAATCATCACAGAAGCATGGACCTTGAAGGATGAAAACCTTCTGGGATGATTTGAGAGAAAGATTCTTTGAGTGATATCCGGTCCAGTTTGTGACGATGGAGTGTGGAGAAGAAGATTCAACGACGAACTCTACGGGCTATAGAGCGACGCTGACCTAGTCAAAAAACTAAAAATATAGCGGCTGGGATGGGAGACGTATCGACAACAACGCACCAGCCCGACGAGTCTTGGAAACCACCCCTGAGGGACAACGCAGCAGAGGAAGACCCAAACTTAGGTAGCGCGCAAAATTGGAGAACGACCTCAACCAACTTGGTGTGCGTAACTGGAGGCAGCTAGCGAGGGACCGAGCTGGCTGGAGGGGCTTGTTAGATGAGGCCGTGGTCCACCCCGGACTGTAAGCGCCACCGAAATTAAGTTAAGTAAAGTAAGAATCCACGGTTTGACGAGAGCGTTACCACTTTGCTGCAATTGCCTTCAACTGTTTTTTTTTTGGAATTTGCTACTACCAAAAAATTCAATCCACTGCATTTTTTTTAGAGAATCTACTGCCAAAAAATAGTCCCAAAGTGAAAATGCTGTGTGACAGGTAGTTTTACGTGACCGACGGTAAGTTTGGCGACCGAAAATAGGACTTTTAAAGTCAATTTGTACAATTTGCTAGTACAAATCTAACGTTAGTAAACTGGCAATACATACCGAGCAAAAATCAACTGTCAACTGTCATCTGTCACATTGACTGTCGCTGGAATTAATTCGAAAACATAACCCCTAAAAAAATCACTTTACTTATCGTTTTCGCAAACAATTTACTTTTTAAGCTGTCAAGAGCAACCCGGACTCGTCTTCTTCTTTAAGCTTAAGGAACAATTGGGTCTCGAAAAAATGAAGAAATCCTCCCCTGGTATCCTTCTACTGTATCCTCAATACCCATTAGAAAGTATGGAAAGAATAGATCTTCTGTAATAGAGGTCGCCGTCGTGTTACGGCCTTAGGACGCGGGTTAGAATTAGAACAGAAGTTACAAGTAACTAGCTACCTTTCTAGTTAGCAAAGTTTCCCATCTGGTCAGTTTCGGGCTGATTTTTAAGACAGATGCCTGCCTCAAGTGTGTATAAATAAAATTCTTACCAAATTCGTTCAGTGGACTTATTTTCTTACCCAAAAGAGCGGCACAAACAAAATACCAAGAGTTTTATCTCTATTTCAATTTTCAAATCCAATAAGAAAAGATTTCTCTTACCAGAGTTCCGTTGCCAAACCATTCCGTAGTTACAGGTGGATTCCATTCCAATATCCCATTGAATGTTCCCCCATTCGAAGAGAATCCAATAAAACGCAGGTGAACATTTCGTTCGAATTCTAATCAGACTTAAGAGAGGTACAACTTTCTCTTACACGCACACCACGGAACTGCACTAACCCAGCTGCAAGTGGGAATGATAATGTGTTCGTTGAACCACTACAACTTCATTTAGATTTTGCAAAATCGCCCATTCCCATCGATGGAAACAGAGCAAGAAAAAGTGCATTCCCATAGTACCAACACAATTGCACTTTGGGGGGGAAAATTTGTGGATTTTCTCCAAAACACTCGTGCAAAAAGAGCAACGGAAGAGAGTTGGCCGTTATTTCGCCAGTGGGATATTATTGCATACACGGACAAACCGAGTCCAGTCCCGTGGAGTGTCAAGCAAAACCCCAAAACGGATTTCATTCCCCGTCGACTGGTGTGTCGTCGCTAAAGCGTCGTTACAGTTCCTCCAGTGTTTTCTCATCCGAAGGAATATTCGCGCCGTTTCGCTCTTTGCCGTGTTCTTGTTACGTGCGTGTTGTCCGTGTGGTTTGCGAAATTTTCGTCCGAAAAATGCATTCGAAACGGTCTCCCGATTCGGTTTGATTTCATTTCATCGCGGCGGTAAAAAAAAGCTGCACAAAAAAAAGTCGCCAACGAGTGCATGCTTAGTGTGGGTTTCGCTGCCAAGTGGTGGGGGGTTGGGCTCTGTGTTGTAAGAGAGCAAACAAGTGCGTGTATTGGTGTGTGAAGAAAGAAGAATAGGAAAACACAAAATAAACGGTTTTAGACGGTTTTTTGTTTTTGTTTCGTCGGTAGAGAAGTGGCCAGAGGGGTAGAAAAGAAGAGACTTTATGACACTTTTGAGGGTTGATTGACAGCATAGAAAACAGTTCTTCCTTCAGAGCGAGAGCACATGCTACATGCACATCGTTAACTGAAGAGAGTGGGTGTGTGTTCGCAGCGAAGAGTGGGCCGGTGGGTGGTGCACGCACTTTCCTAGTTATCCATAACGTGACCCCATCAGGTTGAAATTGCAACCCCTTCTCTGACGGCCTGGCCGGGTGGGTGAGCACCTTCAACAGTACCTACTGTTAATTTACGACGCAACAAGGTGACGCAACCAAAAGAGGAAAGAAAGGAGGAAGACACTAAACGGAAGTTTCTGCTTACCGGCTTTTCTCCTTCCGATTTTTTTTTTACTTTGGTCGAGGGCGATTTCCTTACCCCATTTGGTTAGGAACGATTTACTGTCACTGACTGAAGGGTGGTGGGGTTTAAGGGAGAGTTCTTACTTCTTTTTTCTTAAGAGGAATTGAACTTTGGTGCGTAATGCGTAAAGCGTAAGGTTAAAGCAAAGCGGGTTTTTGTTTTTGTAATTTTTCTTACACTCCTCTCACGTGTGCGTGTGCATATTTTTTGGCGGGAAAAGTTCGGGTTTCCATTTGATTTGTTGTTGGATGCCGTCTTGCATGAACTTGTCGTGCGGTGAGAGTTTCATTTCGTTCGGTGGGTGTCGGCAACGTGCGTTTTGTGTGTGCAATCGTGTTTGAAGCGGTGGTGGCTTTTCGAAGGTGAAAGAGGAGACAATTTTGGTGGACTATGAATGAAGTCAGTCGTGGAATATAGGTAAGCGAGATTTTTTGCTGCATCTCTTTTGTGATTTTAAATGAACATCAAAGCATGTAGCGACATCTTTAAAGAGTGGAACTGGGCTATTCTATCTGAAGGTACATTCGACAGGCATCATTATGTCCGTACACTTTTTAAGTATTTATCATGAAATGAGGAGAATGAAACTTATATCAATCGAAAGGTACTGTGCCATAGATGTGCACAAATAAAAAATTGTAGGTATATGTCGCCATTAAGACTGGTAAAATGAAGTTAAGAATTTCCAATACAAAATGCATAGCAGTTAATCGAAAGCCTTTTGTTGCCATTTAATTTGTCGCCGTCATTAATGTAAAAAACAAGTTGGCTTTCGTTACTTTTTCTACAGACAAAATTGGTCGACTTTCGACCACGGGCGGTGCTAGTATTAATTAAAGGCTGACTTCCAAAGTTAGGTAGGAATGTACCTATGCATCTCTGGAGCAACTTTATTCAGACTTAGAGCAGACTTTGTCCGAGTTCAAATTCAGGTAAATGGCATGATTGAGGGTTTGCATCAAGAGTTCAACTTGGAGGAAAGATTCAGGGCAAAAACGTTTTAAGTGTGTTTGTCGTATGAGCATTCGACAAAGTTAATCATGTTATCCTGTTAAAAAAACTTGAATTTTATGGATCCCCGCAATGAATTTTGAAATGGACTTCTTCATCTTATGCAAAGTGTGAAATTTAATGACTGTTTGTCTAAAAATATTGTCGTCTATTCTGGTGTCCCTCAAGGCAGCCTCTTTGGTAAACTCCTGTTCCTGTTATTTATCAACGATCTATGTCCTCTTATTACATATTCAAAGAATTTGGTATTTGCGGATGACTGTAAGCTGATCTTTTCATATAGTAGGTAGTCAACAAGGTTATTTATTTTTACAGCATGACATTGACACTATGCAGGAATGGTGTAGAAGAAACCATATGCAGTTTAATCTTAAGAAGTGTAAAAGCATGACCTTCATGAGACGCCAAGATTCAACTGCCACAATTTATTTTATTAATGATGAAGCTGTTGCAAGTGTGGATTGCTTTAATGATCTTGGTGTGGTCTTTGACAGAAAGCTCACCTTCAATCTACATTTGGATTCCATTGTTAGCAAGGGAAGAAGCCGATTGTGACTTATGAAACGTTTCTCAAAGGAATTTAAGGATCCCTATGCAACCAAAACTCTATACTGTTCTCTCGTCCGACCTGTTTTGGAATACTGTAGTCCTGTTTGGTGTCCGGCCTACGAATCTGGAATCGCAAGAATTGAAATTTGGCCTGAAACTCTTTAAAAAAGCGTTTGTGACCTTCTTCACTTACCCACGGGCGTTAGTTCATGGATTTATATTCGAAAATGGATTGTGGAAACGTAAAGTGGACAAATATCAAATAAACAAATATTTTGGCGCGACAGGTCTATGGGACCCAAGGCCTATCTTCTCACAACCTTTCGTTTTGTGTGGGTTTTCAATTTTTGGGACGAATGGAAGGGATCTACAATTTTACGCCGAGTCCAAACGGCTAATTTGAGAAGCTCTTTCATGACAGTTTTACTCTGGGATGTTTGTCAAACTTTCGCGAGAGGTGCCGCAGTGGAAACAATTTTTAAGATGAAATTTGGTTCTTTCGGGATTCGAACCCCTCGCTTAGTAGCCCAACACACTACCACTAAGCCACTGCGCCGACAAACATCAGCAATATAATTTTTAAGAACGATTGTTTAGTAGGGTAATAAATAAGGTAAGGTTAGGTAAGTATGCAAATGGTAAGATAGGGTAGGGTTGGGTAAGGTAAAGAAATGCACGATACAGTAGGGTAAGGTAAAGCGAGGTAAGGTTCATATGGAAGTGAGGTTGGGTAGGGTAGTGTAAGGTTGGGACAGCTAAGGTAAATGAGGGTAAGGTAAGGTAAGGTAAATCAAGTGATGTTGAGTAAGGTGAGGAATATAATTCAAGGTAAGGTGGGATAGAATAGGGTAGTAAGGTAAGGTAATAAAGGGTTTTCCAATAAGAGGTGTTATTTTGAATAGCCCGCTTTTTCGGTACCTTTCATTTTTGAAGCTGTTATTTTTTGACATTTGACAAGTAGAAACTACGCCCGTACTAAAAATGGAACGATACACGCTTCAACAACGCAAAAATTCACTAGGTATAAAAATGGTGAACATTTTGCAGTCACAGTTGGCAAAACTAAAGCATTTTTGGGTAGTCGTGAAGCACCGTGTCGGACCGCAATACAGAAATTGGTGGAAAAATTCGAGCTGTTGGGACAAGTTAGTGATGTGAAGAATAAAACCCGTGCACGTCGCTCAAAAACAAGTGAGAGTATTGCTGCTGTAGCCCAAAGTGTTTAAGAAAACCCAGGTTTGTCCATTCCTCGTCGTTCTTTGGAATTGGGCATTCCACAAACGTGATTAATGATTTTTTATGGCCAGAGTTGGATGGTATTGATCTGGACAACGTTTACTTTCAACAAGGCGGCGCTACGTGCCACACAAACATCGAAACCATTGATCTTTTACGGGAAAAGTTTCCGGACCATGTTATCTCTCGACGAGGTGATCACAATTGGCCACCGAGATCTTGTGATTTAACCCCTTGCGACTTCTTCCTTTGGGGCCACGTGAAAGATAAGGTCTACGCCAACAGCCCAGCGTCGATTCAAGACCTCAAAGATGGAATTCGTGAGTCTATCGAGGACATAGGGCAGCCACTTTGCGCGATTTTGTTATGGAAAATTTCATGAAAAGGATATTTCTCGCATCAAATGTGTTACTAAGCGGACGTGTGTGACGAAGTGACAATTTTCGGTTTGGTTTAAAGTAGTTTAAAGTACCATACCAAGGACTAAAAAGTTAACCAGACAATTTCTTAATATATTGTGCCAAGCTTGCTCTAATTTGTTAACCGAATTTTACATCAATTGCAAGACAAATACGTATAAAAAAAAAAGAAGAAAAGTAAAATTTTTCTTGTTTGTGCCTCTTTTAACATTGCTACCGTGCTGAATATCACTTTCCCCTACTTACCTACACATAAATTAATGCCTCCGAAACGGAACAGAGAACAGTTCGCCGAATCTCCATCTCCGCCCAATCAACCGCAAAAAATATCAACATCACACTCACGAAGCAAACCACTAACACGCTCAAATACAATACAGCCTGAATTTTCACCGATGGCAGATATGTTGAACAAAAACACTCAAAACGAATGCAAAATAATGGAAAAACTGGAAAAAATTATGTCACAAATCTCCGACTCCGAGAAACGAATTACGCGCAAAATTGACTCAGAAGTTGGAGCTTTAAAATCTTCTCTTGAAGCTGTTAATAGCCGTTTGTCTTTACTTGAATCAAAACAAAACGAAATTGATACACTGAAAGATGAAAACCAACAACTCAAGACGCAATTACAACAACACGGCGAGATGATACAACAAATAAAAGCTCGAGTAGAGACGCACGAGGAGAAACAACAACTGAAGGAAACAATGAGTGACGTTCTTTTGCACGGGGTTCCACTGATGCCAAATGAAAATTTACCAGCTATTTTCAATCATCTCTGCACAACTTTAAAAGCAAATCCACCAACGATTAAAAACATTTATCGACTTAAATCAAAGACCAACCTCATCGCACCACCGATTATTATTAAATTTGTGTCACCAAATGATAAAAGTTTTGTTTTAAAAACAATAGCCAACTACCGAAAGGCAAATAAAATGCCTCTTCGCCCTCGAGATCTCGGCTTGAATGAAGTCATTGAAACAAAAAAAAACTTTGTTTACGTTCACGAATGTTTAACGGTTAAAAATCGTTCTCTCCTACAATATGCATTAAAATTAAAACGAGAAAAAAAAATTACGTCGGCGTTTACTTTTCGTGGGCTGGTCTACGTTAAGAAAACCAAGGAAGAGAATGCAAAATTAATTGAGACTACTGATGAGCTGACCGTTTTTGCCACTACGTCACGGATAACAAGAAATACAGCGTTAAATGATGTCAACAAAACATGAACACACTAAGTTAGTTATTACTCTCTTTTTTCTTTATAAATTATTTCTTATATCCTTTTCTACTTTTTCCTCTCTATTTCTATTTCTATTTCAATTTGAATTTAAATGCTTATATACAATTTTTCCAATGCAATTACTACTTTATAAATATTCATTATCATCATATTTTTCGTCTTCTTGTGAATTGTTCTTCTTCGTTGAAGTGTTTTGCAGTTTTTACTTCCTGTCTGAAATGAGGTTAAATTGGAACCTCCTTTTATTATTTCTTAATAATGGTTGATTCCAATGAAATACACAGAGATTCCACAGATGTTTTAAATGAAAATGATGCAATGCGTGTAATGGTCAATGTTATGTGTAGTCAACGTAATGGCTTGCAAATATGTCATATAAATGCTCAGAGTATACTCCCGAAATTTGATGAATTTCGGCACTTATTTGAAGGATCGAAGGTTGACGTGATTTGCGTTTCGGAGACGTGGCTTTCAAGTAGCATGGGTAATGAGTTATGTTCTTTAGATAGATTTCATAAACCTTATCGTTCTGATAGAATTGGAAGACGTGGGGGAGGGGCTGCTATTTTTGTCAGTAGGAGGTTGAACTGTAGACCTATACTTAAAGCCCCAATTGGAAGTGAGTTAGATTACGTTTTCGTAGAAGTAATCTGTAAGGACAACACAATTTTGCTAGGATCAGTATACAGGCCAAATCGAAACATTGATACTTCATCTCTTTTGAGAGCTATAGATGAATTGTCTTGTATATCACCGTTTGTTATTGTTGCTGGTGATTTTAACAGCAACTTACTTGAGGACTTGTCCCTTGTTAACGATATGAATGCTTTAAGTCTCTTCCCAGTAAATACATCGGCACCCACCCACTTTACCGATCACGGAAATACACTTCTGGATATATTCTTTGTCAGTCATCTGTGCAAAGCTCTACATTTTAATCAAATATCTGCACCCGGTTTTTCGCGTCACGATCTGATCCATTTGTCTTTTCAATGTGAGCCTTCGATTGCAAGTAGGACTATAAGTTTTCGTGACTTCAAAAACATAAACGTGAGTCAGTTGGAAGATGATTTAAGGAGAATTGAATTTTTTCGAGTTTATGAAATGCCTGCTGTTGATGACCAAGTGGTTTTCATTCAGAACAACATAAAAAACTTGTTTGAGTCTCATGTTCCATTAATTACAAAAACAATAACAAGAAAAAGCATGCCATGGTTCAGTAGCCATATAATAAAACTGATATGTAAGCGTGACCAGGTGTATAAAACTTGGAAGCGTTTTCGACTAGACGTTCTGTTTAATGATTTTAAGAGGCTGAGAAACAAGGTAACGACCGAGATACGTGAAACAAAAAGACGTTACTTCGCCCCCCGACTAGACCCCTCTCAAGCAAAACATAAACTCTGGAAAAACATTCGTGATATTGGTATTGGCAAACAAAAAAACAATATTTGTGATAATATTGACTGCAACGAATTAAATAAGAAATTCATTACTTTGCCATGCCAAGAAGCCACGGATGGTACAACGACTTTACCAACTGTGAACAATTTATTTTCCTCATCAAGTTTTAGTTTTTCATCAGTGGATGAGACCGACGTTTTGGAGAGCTGCATAAGTATAAAATCCAATTCCGTTGGCCTTGATGAAATTCATCCGGTTTTCATCAAGGCTATACTTCCCTATATCTTAAAATACATAACGCATCTTTTTAATACCATATTTATGACAAGTGTTTTTCCCACAGTTTGGAAGCAAGCAAAAATTATACCGATTCCAAAAAATCATTTAGGCCAAAATGAGTTTAGGCCAATTGCTATTCTACCATTTTTGTCCAAGGTCCTAGAAAGATTAATGAATAAACAAATACGAACATTTCTGTGCAACACAAACTTGTTATGTGATAGTCAGTCAGGTTTTCGTCCAAAATATAGTTGTACTACAACTCTTATTAATGTGGTTGAAAACATAAGACAAGATGTTGATTGTAACAATGTAAGCCTTCTCATCCTTCTGGATTTTTCTAAAGCTTTTGACACAGTTAATCATAATGTCCTCAGTAGTAAGCTAATAAACCAGTTTAATTTCTCCCACTCTTCGACAAGGTTAGTCCAGTCCTACCTAAATTGTAGATATCAGGCAGTTGTGTCAAACTGCTCCGTATCTGAACTTCTTAGGTTAAATAGAGGGGTCCCACAGGGTTCTGTACTGGGACCGTTATTATTTTCAATGTACATAAATGATTTACCCAATTGCTTAAAAAACACTCAAGTGGATATGTATGCTGATGATGTTCAGATGCGGAAAAGTTTTCCCCTAGGTTTGGTCGAAAATGCAGCCGTTGAAGTAAATGAAGACTTAAGCAATATTCTTAACTGGTCGCGGAAAAATGGTCTATGCGTTAACCCACTTAAGTCCAAGTGCTTGGTTATTTCCAAAAAGTCCATTGATACTACAGATTTCCCCAAAATATACTATGACAACAATCATATTGAATTCGTGGACTCAGCTAAAAATCTTGGTATTACGTTTACTAAAACACTTTCTTGGAATACCCATATCAGGCTGACAATTGGGAAAGTTTATGGAGGGCTTCGTATGCTGTGGACAAACCATAAAATAACACCCTTAAAAACAAGAATGGTACTTGCCAAAACATTACTCATCCCCCAGTTGCTTTACGGTTGTGAACTTTTTTACAATTGTGATTCTGTGCACAAGCGTAAACTGAATGTTGCTTACAACAGCATAGCAAGGTATATCTATGGAGTAAGAAGGTATGACCACATTTCCCAATTCTCCAAATCTATATATGGCGTTACTCTTGGAAATCTTTTCAAACTAAGAACTTTAACATTGCTAAACAATATATTGCAATCGCGTCAGCCACCTTACCTTTTTAATAAGATTTGCCAGTCGCGTTCTCTCAGATCTTTAAACCTTGTGCCAATGCATTACGCATCTTTAGTATCCGAGCGTCAATTTTTTATAAATGCGATACGTCTATGGAACGCTCTTCCTCGACATCTAAGGATGATTAGCTGTGGAGCACTTTTTGGAAGAAGGCTCAAGGAGTACTTGGAGACATTAATGTGATGATGATTGTTATTTTGTTATTTATCTATCCCCATTCTTTTCTTATCAACTATTTTCTTTATTCTTACCTCTATGTTATCTTTTCTTTATTTTATTTTCTTGGATTTAATGAATCATATATATAT
This sequence comes from Cheilosia pagana, assembly GCA_936431705.1. NCBI lineage: Eukaryota > Metazoa > Arthropoda > Insecta > Diptera > Syrphidae > Cheilosia > Cheilosia pagana. The sequence goes on from OW386169.1 coordinate 7,870,560, forward strand.
TGTTATCATATTGTTAGCTTCTTTTCCATTTATTTTAAAGCTTATAACACATTATTTAATTATTTAATCATTTAATGATACCAATTAAGCTTATGCTATCTAAAAAGATATTGTATCTTATTGTATAAGTCTATTACTAATAAATAAACTATGAAACTAAACTAAACTATGGATATGGTCCTGTAAGCGTGGTCGCGGTGGCCATTTGGCTGATGTTGTTTTTCATTATTAACGGCATACATCCCTCCTTATTATGAAATAAATATCCGATCATTTATCTCAAAAAATGGCATTTTTCTTTGAATATCAAAATAACACCTTTTTTGGAAAACCCTTTATAAGGTTAGTTTAATCTTTTTTGCTTCGATTCGTCTCTCTTTCTCGTAAAGCTTAAAAATTCCTAACTTTGGCGAATAACTTAAACCTTCTTGACCTTAGTTCTTTATAGCTCCTGTAAGGCTTGTAGATTTCTTCATTTCACGTGTAGGTACACATCGAAACTTTTTCAATAGAGACAAGAAATCATTCGAAGCAATTTTTCGTCAAACTTGCAACATGTAAGTTGTAACAACCCGATGGTAATGACCGGTAATAAGAAAGTAAGCCAATTTGCATAGATTCAAGTCCGCTTTCGAACCGTCTTCATGACAGAAGGAAAATCCATAGCAATCGCTAGGTCAGGACCCCTTCTCCTTTGGTAATTAAAAAATCGTTCAAATGTGCACTGCAAACGCTGTTTGTAATTTTAGCAAGTTCATCTGCAAGTAGCTCGGTTCCGGATCAATCAATATTCACCTAAGCGATCATTTTCTTCCTTAAACTTGAAGCTGCAACTCAAATCAATACCAAAAATAATTCGCGACTGCCTTATTTCGTCCCAGCTTAGTCATAATCAAGTCTAACATCGCACCAAACACAAATACCAAACAAAGTTCTACTTTAAAACCCCAACCATACCAACCAACGACAGCAGCGACAACAAAAGAAACGCTTCAACTAAATTACCGACGGCGGCGGAGGCGCCACTGCCACTGCCTCTACACACCTTCCGTTGTGTTCTCTGTGCATAAATTAATTTTATTTACACGCCGTTCTCTCCCACGTGACTGAGTTGAACAAAAAAAAAATATACCTAACTTAAACCGCCAGCGGCATCTGTTGAACTTCATTGTATCTGTGTTTTGATTTCGGTTGTGAAAAAAAACAACAACAACAAAAACAACTTTGCTTTGACGATCACATCAATTCGCACCTCGACGCACCAATCAGCCGTCTTATGATTATGATGGTGTGCCGCCACTCTTTGAAGATCTTTGAAGATCAATCGCGGCCGTGGTAATTGGATTATTTAACGGTTAATCTCCGCCTTTCATCGATTCGAAGATCGCCTTTAATCTACAAATTAACCAACCGATAATTGTTGGTATTATGGGAGTAGTCAATTTTTTTTTCTCGTTTCTTCCAAATGGAAGCACCCCTCTCCCTCTTGGCAGGGTGGTTTGATTTCCGTTTTGGGAATATGTGTATATTTGGGGAATTTCTCGGCGTTGTGGGAATTTATTTAAAATTTCGTCAGCGATAAATATCAAGCCGAGAGAGGAAGAGGAATTTTCGTGCGGTGAGGTCGTTTATTTTTGCGATCGTAAATGGGTTCTGAGGTATAAATGGAATCGAAATTGTTAACTTGGAAAAGGCAGGAGTCCACCATTAGTGAGGGGAAAGTATGAGTCGAATCAGCGGCCCATCCACAAGGAAGGATACACCCTGAACTGGATCAGAGGGTAAAATTGAATGGAGTCACTTTTTACGCTGTGCATCGCGCTGTCAAAATTGAGTACACCCAAAACCATTTTCTGTATCACACGACTCGCTTCCGGAGTTCAAAATTGATCAACTTGAGGGGATACAAAAAGATAATTGACGTTGGCTGCATGAAATGGAACACTCAGACCAATCCCGGCCCATTGTACTTCAACCGGAATCCGGACCCCTCTTTTTGGTGTAAGGGGTAGGCAGTGCAAGTTTCCTTCGTTAAATTATCTAAACGACTAAAACCTTTGGCCAACTGTCACTGATCGACCCATATGTCAGTCTGGCTTACGCCCAACAAACTTAGTCACCGACCAGACCTCGATACTCCGACAAACCTCATAAGAAACCCCGGGAATTCCAAGTCCCAGCTCATAACCTCTTTATCGACTTTTAAATCTCCTACCATAAGACTGTTTTAAGATTTTTAAAGGACGCTTTTCTGAGTAGTTTAGGCTGAATTTTTGACAAGCCACTACAGCATCTGCAATCTACCACGCTTCTCTGATATTTCACTATTGATTTATCCCAATGGTGTCCCAAAAGGTCAGGTTTGGTATACTGACGGATCGAAAATGGAGCCTGGAGTAGGTGCTGGTGACTTTGGACCCAACACCAAGGTCTCAATACCTATGGGAACGTGTCCCACTGTTTTTCAGGTTTCAGTTTTCAGGCTCCAGGCCATTGAAATCTGCGCTATTCCAAACTAAAAAAAAGGTATTAAGGGCGTCAAAATACAAATCTTCTCAGATAGTTAAGCAGCATTACAAGCCCGATCGTCCAACAAACACAACTGGATTAGACTTGGATGGGTACCTGGTCATCAGGGTATTGGAGGTAACGAATCAGCGGACGAACTAGCTAGGGCTGGACCAGAATTCGCGTTCTGCGGGCCAGAACCATATTGCAGAGTCAATTGGGCTACTGCCTTAGGGCTTATCACAACGATTGGGAACAACAACTCCGCCTAAACCAGTGGGAAAACGTACCGGGTTTAAGAGTAATAAAGCCCTTCTCCTACAAGGAAATCCTAAAACTAAACAAGGAAAGTATTAGAAAGCTATTGGGCTTCCTCACAGGCCACTGTGGCTTGAGATACCATCTTAGCAAGTTGAACTTGTGTCCGGAGACAGCATGCGGTTTTGCCCGGCACTTCAGTGGTTAAGACGACGTATTTTCAAAGAGATACTCTCGACAGCAGAAGTTGGAAGGGTCAATAGTCTCTTAGTCTAAACCACCCCTCCATGATACAATAGATCTTGTAGATCGCAGTGTCAGCCATTGGGCAGGGAAAATAAAAAAAAAATCCCAAGTAAGTGACTTATTTCCAACTGATTTTAAAAGACTGGGGAAATGGATAACCTCATTTTGACACCTTTCTAATAGCTCCACTCATAACACTGGTAGTAGACTGCCTTCAGCGCCATTCACTTTTAGTGAGCGGATGCTAGAAGCACGCTGAATAGTCGGGACACACACCAAAATAACCAGCATTTTACTAAAAATACTTGCATACCTGCAGGCTGTTACGGGGAAAGTCACTGTGCATTGTTTTATTGGGCAATTTTCTACTTTATCATGCCTTCCTGGGATAGATACTAAATACAACAGATCTTATATCAAAAAGACAGCAAATGCCGAGTGAATTCTCTTGGTAAACCACTATTAGGACGATGCTTAAGCTACCTAAAGTCTTTTGTGCTCGAACAGACCTACAAATTTCACTGCCTATCCATCCATATCCATCAATCACTTGCAGAAACCGCCACTTTGTGTATTCCTAAATTAATTACCACGAATCTGCGTTGATTTTGCGGCTACATCCAGTCTAATAATTTAATTGCTTCACACTTCTTTCTCAAAAATAAATAAATGGCAGTATAATAAACAATCGACGGCACAGGACTATGCGAGTACCCCCCACACACATAAAACGCAACCTGCCACTGGATATCATCATATGCGTGACCGACAATTTACTATCAGTAGCAGTCTGTGTATGTTCGAAGGCAAAAATAAATTTATCATTTAGCCGCAGCGATAATGAAAACCCAGGTTCATAGGTCGTATATGGAGGGTGGTGCCGCCAGGATGCCGTGCAGTTGATGGTCAATTAGGGACACAAAAGTATTGCGAAAAATCGAAATAAAATAAATAATGTGACCCGAGACCGAGTCTCGGTCAAATGAATTTCAATACACGAATTGAATTGGGGATTCCAATTTGACAGGTGGCATTGCAGGCGACACATAAATCGACTCGCTTTTATAACCTTAATGCGTATAGCGGCTAGCGGCCCGCGCATAAACAGATATTCGCTCTACAACATTAAAAAAAAAACATTTAGGACGACGCGACGAGACGACTGAGACTGACGACATGAGAGGGGCGCATTTTAAATAATTAAAATAATTTTTCATTGGATTTAATTTTAATGTAAAAAGCCAGTTGGGTCTTCGTCGGCGGTGCGGTATACGGAAGAGCGCCATGTACCTATACCAAATTGGCGCGTTGGCCTGCTTTTGATTGAAAATTCATCTCATAAAATTCATTTGATCACGTGATGCGATTTATATAGATTGCACTCGATATACGAGATGCAAGGCGATGGGCGGAGGGCGGTAGGGGAGCTATATGCATCGCATTCGATTGGTTTGTGTCAGGCATTGACATAAATTATATCGACATGGTGTTGTCGCGCCGGATAGCAGGTACGAGCTATACGAGAGTGACTCAGGGTGATTCCAATTCTGTCGCTCATTTTGTTAATGATAATTATATCTCTTTGGTGCGCGGGGTCTCTTGTTTTTCTGGCAGTCGTCGCGTCGGTCGGTTTATATTATTCACTCGATGGCGGTGGTGGTTTGTTTTTTTCCCTCTTACCTGACATAGTGTATTTCGCGCTAAATGCAATAAATATTTTAATTTATGTGACAACACGAAATTGGATTATTGCCTTTAATTTCGAAAGTATCTACCTATAGTTTGGTGATGATTGAGGATGTATCCTCAATATTGAATGGAAAGAAGGGCGCCGAATTTTGAAATACGTTTTAAATGGTTTTAGGTGACCCTGAGACCGATTGGCGTTAAGTTGGTAACGATGACTGAATGTCTGTTTAATTGTTCGAACAACGAGAATAAAAGTGAAAGGATTTGGAAAACCCTGATAGCACTGTTGTGTCATTTTCGCTATTCACAATCAACTGGCATCACTTAATGAGAGATTTGACAATTTCAAACAACAGACCTAGAGCGAGACATGATTCACTTCCTGGCATGCGAAAAACAGAAATACCTTTTATGAATTTTTCACAAAATGTACCTAAACTGGTCAGCGGATTTTCTTCCAACCTCGGTATCACTTTTCTACTTTTTTCCGAGCTCCGAGGTGTATAGTCTGAATTTTGAATTTTATTTTAATAGCTGTACCCTGCGCGCTGCGCAACTTGCAACGCCACCAACTAAAATAAATTTGAAGGAAAGAAATTAAGTTAACAAATATTCAACTCATTTTGAGTCATTTTATTGATTCTGTTCATTTCAAAAAAATTGCGAAATTGCAGCTTTTCGTTCGATATTTATTGAAGTGCTGTGGGATACACAACATTTCTTGTTTTTCCATCTGGTGCGTAAACGAATAAATCAGAAGGTTTTCCGACGCGTGAGCAGGCCACATAGAGCTGCCCATGTGAGAAGCATGGATTCTCCAAATTTAATCCACACACTTGCAGCGTTTGTCCTTGTGCTTTGTTGATAGTCATTGCAAAAGCGAGTCGCACCGGGAACTACAAACGTTTGAATTCGAATGGCATATCCTGTTGGGATCATTGGGATACGCGGCAACTATAGGTACGTCTTCACCTTTGAATTTTCCAGTCAAAATTGTTGCATCGATAACATTGTTCATCATTTTCTTGACTGAGAGTCTGGTTCCGTTGCAAAGTCGTGGTGGGCTTTCGAAGAAGAATGATGGGTACGTCAATTTTCAATGTAAGAACATGCGGCTGCATCCCTGGCAAATCAAGCGAATTCAAGAATTCGGTTGCATAGCTGACAACTTCGTCTTGATTCACCACAGTATCGACTTATATGTTGTCGTTTCGCCGGGTATTTCATTCTGAATGGTAAAGTCGATGGTATTGACATCGAGGTTTTTGGCCGCTCATATAGCACGCGTACTGAGCCACTGATGATTTTTTTTATTTCTGTGCATAGTTTGAAGTGTGATCTTACAGAAGTTTGCTGACAAGGTGATACATTGCGTAGATTTATCAATTTGCATTGGGCAATTTCCAAAATCCATTACCTAATTGTTTTGCAAAATTTATAGCCGATGCATCCCGTTGTAGTTGTACACGCATGTTGGTTTTCAAAGTCAATATCTGTAAATGACGCCATAAAACTGATGATTTGAGACATTATTTCACAATTTACATAAATTCTTATGATCGTTCGTTGTTTTCCATGAAATTCATTGGAATGACAGTGGCGCCATCTGTCGGAAATTGGTCGTACAAATTTAGAAACCTTCGTGGGCTCATGCACAACAACTTTGCTGAAGATCATCACATGATCAAATGCACGTACTGACAAACATTCATTTTTATATATATAGGAGATAGAAGATAGATCGCCATATTACGATTAAAGTATAAAGAAGCAAGTTATGTGCGACCCAGTCGTGTATTTTTCTTTTTATTTTTCATTCCGAAGTATCTTTTCAGAAAGTTCTTAAGACTTAAACGTCGAATTAGCTTACTATTAAATTTCGGGCAAGGGCCCTTCCCCTCGGTCTCAATTGTCATCGAGTCAGTTATTAAGAACGGCTCCGCGAAATAAGGAACCAGGAAATAAGACCCCCAAAGTATTAACGGAATAAGTCCCCAAAAACCCGCCTACATAATAACAGCAACAAACATTGTCTAAATTTTGGGTGAAATTTCTCTTTTTGGCCCTTATTTAATTTTTTAGATTTACTTGAAAATGCCTGATCATTGTTAAAATTCTGCTAATCGAGAAGCTAAGATTTGTCAAATACATACATCTAATTTCACAGCACAAACATACACAAAACACTAAAACTCGTTCAGGAGAATATTCCAGCTATTCTACTATTATTTATGGATGGAACCAGTGTTGCCAAGTCAGTGTGCTTTTAGCGTTAATTTTAGTGCCCAAAATTTCATTTTAGAGCCAAAAAACTAGATTTTGTTCTTGGCGTTTTTTAGTGCTTAAAAAAATATTTAAGTGCTTTTTAAACGCTGCCGCTGCACACCGCCTTTTTCCCTCTTTCCATGAATGCAGCCAACCCTTTATACTAGTCTTATCACAGATGCTGTTGAAAAACAAATTAAGTATTTTTACATCTTATTTTTTAAGTTTTGTTTAAGCACTTATTTTGATTTTACTGTGTATGACTGAATATAAATAAACTTTTTTTTTAGGTTTTTTTTTACTTTTATTTTTTTTATATACTTTCGAGCTCCTTAAAAAAAATAGTTATTGTGCCCAAGAGGTCAAAATTAACGCTGACAATTTTAAAAACGGTGCTCAAACGCCAGATGACTTGACTTGGCAACGCTGGATGGAATCTTTTAGAATTATTTTGCAAACTTTTTTTTAACAATTATTGTTAGTTTTATTTTTGAAATATAATTTTTTCGGAACCAGTTGGAGCTTCTGCTGAAGCGTTGGAGATATGTAGTAGAAAGCTCCCAGATGGAGTTTACGTCTTTGTGAGAGAGCCGGGCAAGTGCAGACGAATATGGAAGCAGTCTCCTCCTCCTCAAGGCAGCTTCTGCAGAAGTCGTTTGAGAGCACGTCAAATCTTGTAGCATGCCTACCTATGAGGCAGTTTCCTGTGATGACACCTATTGTATAGCACTAATGTGCTCCCTATTGAGGGAGATCAAATATCTAGAACGTTTTAGATCCAGATTTGGCCAGATTTGCTTTATCGTTAGACAAGACGAGCCGGTTGTCTATCTAAGATTTGTACTTTCGATTTCGATAGCATCCAGCTTTATTAAAAGTTTACAAGTAGCGATTGGAATACCTACTGTAGTTGGAAGCGAAGGTAGTTTAGTTCCGTCTTTGGCGAGTTCATCAGCCTTGCAGTAACCTGTGATGTGTCTATGTCCCGGCACCCAACAGAGGTGAATGTTGAACTGCTCAGCCATCGCTCTGAGAGACTGACTCGAGGCACTTGATAACAGCCGACTATCCGAGGAAATACGGATATCTTTAGCAGATACCACGTTTTCTTTCAGCCAAGATAAGAATTCTTTTATCGCCATTATTTCTGTCTGAAAACCGCTATAGTGATCAGGAATAGGATGTCTATCGGAGAATTTATCCCAATTTTGGGACTTTATTTGCTTTTCACTTGTGGGGCCTTATTTTGCGGAGCCGTAGTATTATTTGTCATCAAATTTGACTGCAGCTAGCTGTGCTCAGAACTTGTAAGCGTCAGAGATTACACCAAGAATGAAAGTAGTTTGCCACCAAGTCCATCTACGATCTGTCAAAAAATCCTGCTTTCCCATAAAGGAGATCAAATGTGCCCCATGGTTTGCAACTTATTACCATCACCAATAGGAAAATTAAGACTTGGGGAGGGAACAGACCTGTATTGTTTCTGCTCACATTCACTGACTGTTAACGCTCCTAATAATGCTCTACACTTAACTATACCATTGAATATAGATTACGACCTCATCTGTCCCTAAAATCGCTTTCACGTGTCGTCTGGCCATTAAAAAAAAAACAATATGTTCAGCTAATCTCTCCACGACAAGTCATCAAAACGGCGAACATTTCAAATCAGACACGCTATAAAAAATCTTTATAGCAACCATTTGTAAAATGAATATGTATATTTGCATAACCCATACCCAATATGATATGGGACTCGTCAAAAAGGCCAATCAATCGAACACCATTCTCCCATCTGACAACTGAATCTATAAATTTTTCCAAACTTGAAAACTACCTCATTTGCATTCTTAAATACCCTAACAAAAGCGGTAATAAAAATTAAAAATCAACATTTGTCCTCAAATACAAAAAAAAAACAGAAGAAACAGGTCGTCCAAAACCCACGCTCAAGATGCATAGCTAAGTGTCTGGGTCTTCCTTCCACTGTATCGCCCGCACTTTCTAACAAGTCGATCAAATTTATTACCCCTCCTCGGGTATGTGTAGATATATACCCAAATCCAGTCAAACAATAAATCTATTATTCATAATTTCGAATGAGTAACAACCGGTACCGCCGCGATAATTTCGATTAGTGTGCGCGCTGCCCTTAACGAGACACACATCTCTTTTTTTTTTTTTTGGAATGCAAATGTATTCACAATATTAAAGCGCTTGTCCATTAAATGTGAATTAATGCTGACAAAAGAGCGGAAAACCTATCGGTAAGTCACAATCAACGGCAGCCATCATTATCACGGGAGATGTGTGAATGGGATGAATGAGAGAGTTCGCCTCAAATTAGCAGCTTACTGTACAAATACGGTGGTTTGCAATAAAAACAAGACGAGGAAAAAACAACTTAATTTGCATAATGTTTGAGTAGATTTTTGACAGAGTTCAATTCGCTTGAATAACCGTATTTGGCATGAGGTGTTGGTCGGACTTGTGTGGCACGTTCTCCAGTCCAGTCGGCGAACGCTAAATTGATCGGGTTTTTGATAGATGTTCTGGTTTTGGCAACGGTCCAACAGTCAAACAGTCCGATTGGGCTACTTTCGAAATTTCCTTCTAGGGTCATTTGCTATGCGTCTTTCTGCTAGCAAACCTATACAGGGTATATAAAGGGGTCACGTGTGTGTTTGTTGGGAGTTGTATCTGGAACGGATGGAGGGATTGAAAAATTCTTTCAGGGGTAGGAAGGTTTGCTTTCACCTTGTGTTATAGGCTGTTTTTTTTTAACTTGCGCGGTAGGCTTTTCGATTTTAGCACGGCATCGTCCCACAACATCGACGAACTGGGCATGAGTTCACAATAGACAGTTAACTATGAAGTGGATAGGGACTTAGTTAACCTCGGTGTTGCTTGGTACAAGAAACATTAAAAAGACCTTTTGAAGACCCTCATCATGCAAGTCGTGCTTTATATCTTAGACCCATAGATGTTAGAAAAAATGGAAGAAGGTATCCTTGATCGTTTTGAACTCTTTGATCGATTTTCTGGTCTTAACAGGGAGTTCTACAAGCTTTGCAGTAATTATAAGCTGGCTTTAGATGGTAAGAACACAAACCTACAGAGGGAAATGGACAAAAATTCGATATTAACTCTGATGAGTGACGAAGTAGTAGAGGAAAACCTCGACTTAGGTGACTAGGACAAGTGGAAACGTACAAACCAAATTGAATATGGCGGAAGCTGACCAAGGACTTAAAATCAGCATTCTAGGTATGGCCAAAAGTCTTGAATACCTAAAAAAAACAGCATTCTATAGCCAAAAGTCTGAGCTGTCAAAACGTCTAGCAGGGAGGAACTGCAACATCTTTTAGCAGGTAATTGTTTAAGGTATCGAGTTTCAGTTAAGGACTGGGCACTGCTAAACGACTTGTTTCTGATAGCTTAGAGTTTCAAGCTACAAGTTATACCAGTCGATAAAGCTTTCAGGAGAGTACCGCACTAGAGTAGCTGACAGGCAGTACTCCAAAAAATATTCCATTTCATTTCGAAGGAATTTAAAAATTGAGTCTTTTTCTTCATCGAAAAGTATACCTTACCCAATGAGGCTAGTTCTAAGAAGGATTTTTGAGGCAGTTGTTAAGTCCATCGAGTCAGACTTCTTTATCCTAGGCTGTCTTGACGACTTCTCAAAAACTTATCCGACATAAAGTTATGCTGTAAAGGCTGTACCGCTCTGGAAGCTTGTTAGTGATAGCTGAAGGGCAGTTTTTCGAAGTTAGACAAGTACAGAAAAAGACTCTGAGGTCTAAACTACCTATACGTTTATTATACAACGCAGTATTGACAAAAGATATTGGCATAAGCCCGTTTAGAGTCGAAAAGGAATTTTTTTTTCACCACAAGCTACCTAAAAACCTATGAGCTCCTGAAGGTTGTCTCAAATTTAGTAATTATTCACACGATTCGGCATATTTCTGAAGCTTGCTGAATTCAAAAACTTTTTCAAGGAGGCTGCATGGAATCGAAACACTGCAACTTGTTAAATATTTAAAAGAAAAAACTGATCAAAGACATAATCTACAGTCCTGCCTTTTTTTAAAAATCAGTTTTCAAACAAATTTTCTAACCCATGTTGACTTAGACCCACAACCTACCCAGTTGGACCAAAAGACTGCCCAACGTATCTGCATGTAGCAACAGACCTTGCTTCACAAAAACGCAATAAAAGTTCCCCAACGACCCGTGATATACTGCCACCCTTCGCTGTTTTATTTACGACCTTATTTTTATGCCCACATGCGACTCTATCGCCAGCTGATCGCCTTCGATTCCCTGATGATTAATTATTTTATTGTTAAAACAAACCTCAGACCACTTTGCAATCGTCCTCATAAATCAAAGAAATGAATTTCGAAAATTTTCCAATCTCGTCATTTTCACTGGCAATGGTCCCCCCTTTTCAAAAATAAGAAAACTAATCCAAAGTACACACTTGGCGCCATTTGAATATTTCCTTATCTGCACTTAGCTCCATATACCCCATTCGAGAGAAATGTCAAAAAAAATTGATATAGTGCCAGTCGTCCGACCAATCAGTCTCATTCCAATCAATTAACACTCGATAAGGGAGAGCTTCTAAATTTCACTGATAAACAGACACCCTACGCTCATTTTCATACGATTTTTTTTTTGAGACAGCATTTCGTCAATAATTTATCAAAAGTCGTCGCAAGTCCAATTGGTAAATTGTGAACGGCAACAACTTGTAACAAATTCGACGTTCGATATGTCAAAGCGGAACTCTTATCAAGGCGCACCTCTGACGGCAATCAATCAAAAAGTTTGTTTTTCTGAATTCCGGCCGCCGCTCTGACAGTTTGCGCTGCGATAGCGAATATCTGTTGATTTATTTTTTTTTTTCGAAATTCGATTTTCGGTTTTATTGACCACTTTGGGTATAGCAAGATTTACGATGTGCAAAGTGGTGGACTAGGATTTTCGAGTTTCAACAAAATCAATGTAAGCGTCGATATGTACGCTCGTATAGATTATAAAGTCATCCGTCAATGTCGGACTTCAAGTGGCTAGGTTTTGTTGACCAAAGTTGTGTGTGTGCGTGTGTGCTCTTGTAATTGAGTAATCAGAAACAAGGTGATTAGACGCGATTGGACAGACGCGGGAATGCGGACAGTCAAATTGGATTTAAAATGACACAAGAATTGCTTGCGGACATCGATCTGTGACGTATGATGTGGCCGTACGAATTTTGATTGTGATGTATGCGTTTGTCAAAGTTTTGTACCACCTATCTGCAGTCTTTGAAAGACTCAACTGACTGGTTAGGGAATGCAAGACTGTTGTGAACGCGTTTGTGAGGCGAGGTCGTTCAGAGTGCCTTGTGTCAGAAGATGAGATGGGAAAAAGAAATTGAGGATAATTCGAGAAAAACGGTTCAGAGGCTGATCGATCGGTCACAGACGTGGACGGTCACTTGCGATGAAAGGAGAACCGAAACGTTTCAATTTTGCGCCGTTCTTAAGAACTTGTACCTTCAACTTAGTAAATTTCGGGGAAAGACTGGATCAATTGAAAACCGATCCAAATTTTGTCAACTTTGCATTATTCGTTGAAAGTTCTTTGGAGCAAGGAAAATCTGACAGATATTAGTTTTTTTCAAATATGAGGGTAGGTGGGTGCCGACCTTAAGAGCGTTACCGATAGCCTTGATAACCGAGTTTTTTTTTTGGCGGCGAATTGATCGTTTGGGTGTGGTTTAAGCAGATTGATGGAACGCGCCGTAAGTGACTATGAAACCTGGAGATATTGAAGGTGGAGTCTTCGGAAAGGCGACTTCAATTAGTCGCCAAAATCTTGCCGAAGGCTTTTTTCTTTAAGGCGGCGTTAAATCTCTGGGTTCATATCATGTCGGCGCAGTGGCTTAGTGTGTTGGACTACTAAGCGAGGGGTCCCCGGTTCAAATCCCGAAAGAACCAAATTACATTTTATGGCTTTTTTTCCACTGCGCCACCTCTCGCAAACGTCTGACAAACATCCGAGAGAAAAACTTTCATGAAAGAGCTTCTCAATTAGCCGTTCGGACTCAGCGTTAAATTGTAGATCCCTTCCATTCGTCCCAAAAATGTAAAACCCACACAAAACGAATGGTTTTCTGAGAAGCTAGGCCTAGGGTCCCTACAGACCTGTCGCACCAAAATATTTATTTATTTATTTTTAATCCAAGGTTTTCTATTTGTATTGTTTTTGATTGCACTTTGTTTCCATTAGGGCCCAAAACTATACTATCTTTCAAGTTGGAATCAACCATGCGCATTCACAAAGTTTCATTGAAATCGGTTGAGCGGCTCTGAAGATCGACCACAGCGCCACCTGTTGATTCTCTCGCACTTAGCAGTAAAGTGTTTCTATCACAAAAGATCAACAAACTGTGATTTTGAAAATATTTTATTTCTATATTTGAAGTGTCACTACTCGATTTCTATCCAGTTTATTTATTATTTTTTTCAAAGTGCGTTTCCCCATGAAAAATGTAATGTGTGCCTACAACGCCACCTGTTGAGAATTTTCCAACTTTTCTTTTCTTCTAAACCATCGCTGATGTAAGACAAACAAAACAAAACAAAGATCATTCAAATCGGTTGAGCCGTTCTCGATCGAAAATCACATTAATATAAATAGCAGCTTAAATGAAGAGAATAGTGACATTTTGTATTATTTAACAAAATAGAAATAAAAATAATAAAAACAATTTTGTGATAGGTGCAAGTCAAAAATAAATAATATCTTTAAGTAACCACTTCTCACAAAAAATACCTTTAGGACCTTATAATAGAAAAGGTGTCTAACTGGCAAGATATCCATTAAGTCCATTTAATGTGATAAATGAGGCTGAATTTTATTTAGATAAGAAATTCCCCAACAGCTTATACTGTACTGCAATTTTAAGTGAATTTTTCACTTCAAAGGGAAGTCGTCTATTTTCAGCGCACACATTCATGTTAAACACGATTTCAGTTGTTGTTTATTGGCAAATGTTTGGAAATGGGCTGGTGGGATTCGTGTGTCAAGTTGTTTCATTCGTGTTGCTTCCTTTTCGTCGACATTTGAGGTGGGAAAGAGGGAAACAACAGAACCTTGCACAGTGTTACCGAAAAGAATGCTTAAAAGGGAGTACTTTTAAAAAACTAGTAGTGCAGACATTTTTTGTCTTCAAAAATTGCATGAAACAAACGAAAAACTCGATGTAGTTCAATGAAAATACTTTGTGTCTTAAAAATGGCAGGCGGGTGAAGCAAGGCGAGCACGGGTCAACTAGTAATATCTAAAATGGTTTACCTTTTTCATTTTTGAAGCAATTGTCATGGCAGGAAACACTTGCATTGAAAGACAGGTTGAATCACTAAACAAAAGACGAACAAACATTGAGTTGATGGTATATGAGAAACAGGATAGGTCCAAGAACAGAACCCTTTGGAACACCAAGATTCATAATAACGGAATTACTTAGCTCTCGATCGTTGCGATCTTCACTTTTTGCTCTCTGTCTTCAGATAGCACATAAACTAAGTGGGCATTGAACCCCAAAAACCCACGTTATGCAGTTTTTTTAAATGAATATCAAAAGCTTTTGTTATATCAACAAAAAGCCCACCACAAGATCTTTTTTGATCTAGACCTTTCTGTATTATACAACAGAACTCTTATGGGACATTTTCAGTAGAAAGCCCAGCTCTAAACCCGAATTGCATTGGACTAAAGAACATTATTCTGTTCAGATAGTCCAAAATCCTTACTTTTGCACATTTTCCAAGCACTTTGGCCATTGAAGACAACAATGAGATCGATCTGTAATTTCCGTGTTTCGTACAATAGCTATTACGGACATTCAGACTGTCTCTACAAAAAGACTGTTGCCCAACTGATGCAAAGTATTTATTGAACTAGTTTGAAACTTCAGTTCTGTTTGTTAGGCGAGGATAGTTCGAGAAAAGCGGTTCAGTGGCTGATCACTTGCGATGAAGTAAGAACCAAAACGTTTCAATTTCGAGGCGTTCTTAAGAACTTTATCCTAGAACTTAGAAATTTCGGGGAAAGACTGGATCAATTGAAAACCGATCCCAATTTTGTCAACTTCGCATTATTCGTTGAAAGTCCTTTGGAGCAGGGAAAATCTCACAGATATTAGTTTTTTTTCAAATATGATGAAAGGCGGGTGCCGACCTTAAGAGCGGTACCGATAGCCTTGATAACCGAGGTTTTTTGGCGGCGAATTGATCGGTTGGGTATAGACGACGTGTTGTTCCAACAGAACGATGGGAAGCGCCGTAAGTGACTCTGAAACCTGGAGATATTGAAGGTGGAGTCTTCGGAAAGGCGACGTCAATTAGTCGTTAAAATTTTGCCGAAGGCTTTTTTCTTTAAGGTGGCGTTAAATCTCTGGCTTCATGTCATGTGGCAGAAAAGATTGGGGCCAACTTATCATCACAAGTCAACGAATATTGTAGAGCACCTCGCCATCGCAGAATAGAGCTTCTGGTTGAGTGAGTGAGTGCTATGATACGCGGCCTTGAAGTATATGGACAGGTGGCGAGCGTCGACTTCAAATTCGTTGGTATTTCTGTAGAGACCCCATCTAAATGAATATTCTTCTAGCCCTAAAGCTCAATTCTTCTTTGATCAGCCGATAAGAAAAGGGTCTAACTTCTCACAGGTTGGGGGTAAAAATGTTACCAGAAGAACGCAAATTCCTCTTTTAGTAAGACGAACTTCCAAAACGCCATCGCTTAAAAACCACAAGCCAGACGCCTCCCAATATAAACCTCGACACTGAAACCTGTGCGCCTTCTAATGCGACCCTTCAAGCCTCCATCCATGCCACAAGTGACAAGACATTTTCAAATGGCAAGCTCTATTCCTCAGCCATCAGCCATAATGACATGACAACCCTCCGCATGACCTTTACCATAAATTGAAATTCTTCAACCTGACTTACCACCTATACCAGTTACAGGTTAGCACACCTACCTTCCTATCCTGGCAGTATAGAAGTGGAAAATGCACTTTCGTTACTTAAAAATATGCAATTCCAAAGTATCCGCATTCAAACCACACAGTTGCCGTCCAATATCTCTATGCCCAGGCCCGAAATGAAATATCCTTCGAATAACGGATTCACCTCCTCACCGCCACCCTTCGAGTATGTCTTCATGTCATCTGTCAGTTGAGTTTCACTGTCTCAGTCTCTCAGTCTGTCTGACATGTCAGTCACTCATTCAATAGTTTTCCGACATGGCCAAGTGTGCTCGGGTGTATTTGGTACGTTTGTGTGAGTGTGCGAGTGCATTTGAAATTGTCAATGTCAACTGCATCGTCGTCGTAGTCGTCGTAGTCGTCCGTCTGTCTGACAATTTATAAGAAAAGCGCTCACGTACAAATTGGAAGCTTTTTCTGCCATCTGCCAGTCGCGTACGTTTACCCATCAGTGTTTGGCGTCAGCAGCAGCGGCACAGAACATAACTACTTCCTTCCAAGAATGTGTCACATGTCGACGTTCTGCAACTGACAGTGAAGTGAGTAGTTTTTTTTTTGGTTTGTTTTGTTGGAATGGAGGGAGAAAACTTTTGAATTTTTATAACAAAAAAAAAAACGTCTGACTCAGCAGCATTTTGTGACGGACATTGATGAGACTACGCCTGTCAGTTGAAGAACTTAAATCCTTGGTTTTATGACCTGAGGGTAGGTAGGTGGGTATCCATATGAGAGATATAAAAACACAAAACGATTTTAAGCTCTTCGTCTTGTTGGTTGTCCATAAACGTCATCTCGCTGGACAGTTTAAAGTGGATGGGATACAGGGTGGGATGAAAGTTGGTCGACAGGCGGGGTTACGAAAGTGGTTTTTGTTTAAATTTAGTTGAGGTAGTGCTTCGAAATGGCTTGGAAAAATGAAATCTTGATGATCAAACTTGACGAGTTTTTGCAAGAGTCGGGCGGTAATTTTTTCCAAGAAAAAACAATCATGGACGATGGACGAGAAGCTTGAACCTACACAATCTGACAAGTCGTATAGTGCGGAAGTTTCAAAAGCAGAAATGTTCTTTGTCGGCCTCACTTACCTACACCAAACTTCCAGTCGATGTGCGATTTATTGACGGCCCTACTGTAAACACTCTGGTGCAAATATTTTCAACTTTTTTATTATAAGAAGGCCCTAGGTAAGCTTGCATGGTGGTTGCGAAGAAGAAGCTCTTAATTGGTCCCGTTTTTTAACAGGCATTGACGAATTTTGAACCACCCATTCAAGGACGAACTATACGAGGTGTAAAGTGACATCGGACTTGTCAAAAAAGGGTTGATTGGGCTTTTAAGATTCATATGTAGTTCGAAAGGACTTCGACTATCAGAGTCTTGATTTCTAGCCGAGATGGTTAAAGGCCTGTAAGCCTGGTCTAACTTTAAGTTGCCTTGGCTTACTCGCTTTGCCTAAAAATAGTAATGGAATCGTTTAAAAATGTTTCCCAAGCTTGTTGTAAGAAATAGGCTTAAGTGGACCCAACAAGAAACTCGTCTTATTCAAAAAAAGACTGCCCTGCAAAAACATTCCAGAAATCACCGATAAAACTATTGAAAAAAAATACCTACCTGTGTGCAGGTGGCGCCCCCACTTTCAGCACACACTGTAAATGCATGACTGAATCCGATTTTACTGCCCACAAATGTCAGAGTCAGACAAAGTGGTTGCTCGCACCTTGTTTCCTGAGCTGAGCAAATATTTTCTCTTATGCCACCTGATTGATTTAACGAGCATTTAACGAAGTATCTCGCCGAGGTCGGTTCAACTCACTCGGATCAACATGAAAACTGTCCAAATTGACATCTTTACGAGACAAAGACTGCCACTAAACAGATGCAGTCATAAATCTACAGATTATTAACGTCCACTCATTGCTGGCAGCGGGTTAAAGGCGTCAAGGATATACGACATACGAGTATGTGCGCGCATTCGCCATTTGATGAAGTGACATGTGATTGATGGTCAAGATATGAGGTCATTGATGCATCTCTGTCTTCGACGGAGAGGACATTCATCATCGTCGCAGTGCATAGAGTTCTAGTTTCATAATCAATCTATGTCGTCAATTCGGGGAGCTGCGCTCATCGGGGACACTCTCAATGACAGAATGATGAAATCGGACAGAGAACAGTTGGGAGCGGTCCTCCTTTTTTGTTTGTAGGTATGTGATGATTTCCCAAGGACAATATATAAATGCGCAGAGACAAAAGCATATAAGATGATGAAAAGCTCCATTGAATGACAAAACTATGATGACTGGCAGCAGATGAAATATGAAGGATCGATTGAAAGACACCACTGTGCGAGGAGGACGGGCACGAGTGTCAATCATTGGTATAGTGCTGGGGCAAGATAAAGTGGATTGTTTTTGTCATCGGATGGTTGATGAATGATGAAGGGATTTGCGGACCCAGTTTGGTGGGTGGACGATTTATTTCAATTGTCTCACCTCTTGCGACCGAACCCGGAATACCAATAATTCCTCGCTGGGTCTTTCACTTTGCCGATAGTCATAGTCACAGTGTTAGCCACCGCCATCCTCCTCCTCATCATCATAGACGTAACAAGTTCAGCACCAGCAACATGGAATATATATTTTTTTACGACGACATTCAAATCGTGACTAGGTGTGTTCATGATGGACAGCGTCATGGATTGCAGTGATTGCGACTGTGTGCGCTCCAAACGGCCGACGACCGACACAGAGCGACATGGAAATTGTCAATTTCGTTTAAGTGCCGAATGCGCGGCTCAATTGCTTGGATATGCCAATAAATTTGCCGTCATCATCGCACGATCTTTCGCTGGGGCTGTTGTTGTGTGAGACTTCCTTCAAAGACCATCAAATGAGCGCGATTTTTTCTTCTCCACACAAATGTTCGGATTAATTGAAAGAAAAAAAAAGCTCTGACAAAATTGTTCAACACAGTTGGGGATAGCATTTAAAGATTGCAGCAACTAAGGCACGTCACTTGATTGTTGCAATAAAAATGTCCCAGGCAATTTGAATGGAGATGGATGAGGTTATGTGTGGATGGGGGGGTGGGTGATACAACTTTCCATGCAGATCAGAGGTAGAGAATTGCGGCTTATTTGTTGTTTGAAGTAGGTCCGAACTTGTAACGATTTTTGTGACATATGGAAAAGGTTCTGAAGCTCCATAATGCAAGAAGTCCAAACGTATAGAGAAAAGCGTTGCATTTAATTTCACCCACTACAAATACCTATTTTTTTGGGTACATTCTGAGGTGACTACTATAAATCCAACAGTTCCCTTTACCTTTGCCCCACAGATTGATTAAGACACATTAATATGAAGTTGCCATCAAGTCTTTTCGGTCTAAAGTGACGGAGGATTGTCTTTTGTCTCTTAAAAATTTAGCTTGTAATGTTTCTCCTTCTTCGTAACACGACGCGAAAAGTCTAACAAGTGTCTGCTGAAATTGTAAACAAGCACCATAAGATCGGTATTGGATTTCTAAATTTACACATTTTTAACAAACCCATTTTTGGGATAAATAAACTTAATTCAGTAAATATTACGAATGCACATTCCATTTGAAAATATATAAAGAACGAGTAAAGGCGTGAGAAAAACTTAAGATTCATTTGTAATATTTAATTAATGTTATTTGTTGATCCAACGAATGCGGTTGTTAAAAATACAATATTTATAATTCGTACAAAATGGTCATAAAGAACTGTGCAGTGGACAAAGTAGTAAGACAAGGCTCCTCTGGCGGGACGTTGAAAGTGAAAGCTTGTACAAAATGCATGATTAAATGATACATCTTTAAGAAACCCCCAAAGCGGACGTAGTTGACTAGGTATATGAAAACGACATAAGGCAAACTAAGAGTTCTTAGAACGAACCATTCAATATTGGCGACGACAGCGAAAACTACCAACCACCCGACCCAAGTGAAGTGAGGATACCAATATCTAAACTCAAGCTAAACAATGCTGCCGGAAATGACGGTCTTCCCGCGGAGATTTATAGAGCCGGAGGAGAAGACTTGGTAAGTAACATCCACCAACTCATAAGTCAAATCTGGTCGGATGAAAGTATGCCTGATGTCGGATGAAGGTATGCCTGATGTATGGAACCTCAGCATCGTTTGCCAGATCCACAAAAAAGGAAACCCTCTGAACTGCGCCAACTACAGAGGCATAAGTCTCCTCAACATCGCCTATACAAGATCCTATCTGCCGTAGTATGTGAACGCCTGAAACCATTTACCAAGAACCTGATCAGCCCTTACGAGTGTGGTTTTAGGCCAGGAAAATCCACAAATGATCAAATCTTTACACTTCGGCAGATCCTGGAAAAAAACCCAGGATGTCCAAATCGATACCCATCACCTATTTATCGATTTCAAAGCCGCATACGACAGCATTTATAGAGACGAACTATGCAGAGACATGTCTAGTTTCGGTATACCTCCCAAAATCGTCCGTCTGTGTGTATATAGGATGACCAAGGAGAATTCTCGCTGCTCCATTGGGATCGGAAACGACCGCACCCACACATTCGATACCAAAACAGGATTTAGGTAAGGCATTTAATTTGTTTCTTGAGAGGATTGTGCAAAACTCCCAAGCCAAATCCAGTGCCACAATCTTCCAAAAATCGGTGGACTCAACGTGATGTCACAGCCACGATTGCTAGTAGAGAAGGAAGCGGCAAAAATGGGTTAAGCAGTAGATGAGGGTAAGACTAAGTATATGCTGTCAACACGAAAGAATACACAACATCGACGAAAAGGACAGAACGTCACCATTGACAGATATTACCTTGAGGTAGTACGGGACCTTGTCTACCTCGGCTCCGCTATTAACTCTGACAACAACATATCGTCAGATATTAAACGAAGAATTACTCTTGCAAACCGCTGCTTCTTCGGGCTAAGAAGGCTATTCAAAAGTAAAGCCCTCCCTCGAACTACTAAGGAGATCCTAAACAAGACCTTGATCATCCTAGTCCTGCTCTAAGGCACTGAAGCACGGACCGTATCAAAAGTGGATGAAGAAATCCTTGAACGATTTGAAAGAAAAATTTTTCGAAAAATCTTCGGTCCCGTTTGCGTTGACGGGCTATGGAGACGAAGATTTAACCAAGAACTATACGAGCTGTACAGCGACATGCCCCTAGTCAAAAAAGAACGAATGGACACCAATACTCCGGCTTACTTCGGCTCGCAGAGTCTTTGATTCCCATCCAGACGTCGGAGGCTGTAGAGGAAGACCTCGCCTTAAGTGCAAACCGACCTCAACCAACTTGGAGTGCGTAACTGGAGGCAGTTAGCTAAGGACCGAGCTAATTGGAGAGGCATGTTGGTTGAGGCCCAGGTTCATTCCGGACTGTAGCGTAACTTAAGTAATTAAGAAAGAGTTCTTAGATAAAGCTAGGACAACTCTGGATGCAAAAATATACCAGGAACTCCCAAAGGCTCAGCGTCTTTAAGGTGCATATTAAGCCGGCATATGTTAAGTCAGTATATATTTCAAAAGGAACCTCTGCAGAAGCGTGACACCTTAACTTCTCTACCATAGCCATATGTCAACTTCATTGACCACTAATGAGGACCTGTATCGCCCTCGCCAACTATTGCCTATGTCAGTAACCCAGAGCATTATAGCTCATTGTCCGTCCGCCCCAATAACACACCACTGTCCTTTGTCACATGAGGCCATGAGTCAAGATATGTATGTCTATGACAGCGGAGTCCCTCTACATGATGTGACTATCTGCAGAGATAGTTGAACGAGTAAATTATTTTGTGGCGTCGTTTTATACTACCGATTCCGCCACAAGTGCCCTACTCTGTGCAAATACGTCACAACTTAATATTGGAAATTGCTCCAACACAATATAAGTTCGTATACACATTTTCGGGGTCAGCAGGTACCCATTTCTTAGACTTTGTAAGGGTTCCGAAAGAATTGCGAGGCATGGGTCATTGAAGTAGGTTGGAATATTGTGCTAAAGCAACCGTGTAAGTTCGAGAAATGATTAAAGGGATACCCTCCCAAGACTATCTCCATACCACAAGTACCTACCTCACTCTTTGGCAAAAATACCTACATCCAAAGCTAGAAGAGTAACCCTTGCCCACAACTGTCGAAAAGTAGCAACTCTCACCGTCTCTGCACCGCCGCCAGCCATAATCAGCTCGCTTCATATGCAAATACCCAGTCAATCAAAGCACGGTGGCAACTGGCAACAAGTAAAAAAAAAGTTGACAAATCACTCTGACCCAAACCACCACCACCACCACCTGGCTATATGCGGTATCTGTATAGCACCCGTCTCGAGAATCAATCAACTTCACAGCAAATTTCACAAGCCATTTGATTCATTTAGTCCGTATGGGCCAACAAATCTTGATAACGTAACCAAAAGCCCCCGTCCGCCCCAAACGGTGATTCAATTACATTCATTCACTGTTCACTCTCACTCTTCTCAACAGCAAACATTTTTTTGTTGTCGTTGTCCCCCCCAAGCACCACTGTCACTCGGTTATCTTTGAATTTTGATTGACTACCGCACATTTACACACTATCTATCTATCCACGACGACGACGACCAAGGAGAGAGGAAAACACAAATTGGCCCCGGAACAAACACCGCACATGCATATCATGTCTGTGTGCCCGTTGTCGCCATCGTCGCTCTGACGCTTGAGCGTCAAACTTCAGCCAGCAACCAAAACGGCCAAAGCTCAATCATTCATCATCGATGCTTCCTAGGTATCCATCTATCTATCTATCTATCTATCATCTGCTACTGCTGCAAAATTGATCGATAATTAATCCATCAAATCTATACAGTGGTGCCGCCGCCAGGGCAAGCGACCCAGCCCACCCTCAACCGTTAAAAAAATCTGTCAGTCAAACGACAGCAACAAAAAACAGAGTCCCTCTCCCACAGTCGCCTGCGATTTACCTGTAGGATCGACCGCACCGCACTTACATCGATGAACTATCCAACACAGGCCATCTATATTGACATCATCATCGTTGTCGTCGTCGTCATCGTCGTTGGGACGTTCGTTCGTTGTTCGTCAAATGGCGAATGACAAAAATTGTATGAGTGCGAATGATGGAATTTCGACAGGCAGACGGAAACGACTGTTAAACGGTTTGAAACTGTCAATCAGAGCGAAAAAAACTGATGATGAATCTGAAAAACGCATCACTGTCAGAGAAAGGAGACGACGACGACGATTATGATGATGATGGGCACATGACATCCGGCGCGCTGTGATTGAAGGCAAGGAAGGCAACAACTTGTCGTTCGAGTATTTGACAAATGAAGACGACTGCGATGTAGATGCTCATTGACAATCGCAGAGGAGAATATTTAAAGCACGAATTGTGTGCATGAACGTACGGTTTGATGGATTATCGCGTCATGAATAAGAGGAAACTGTCAGTGCAGTGCAGACCTATAAAGATTATAAAAATTCACAGGAAAGACCAAATTTGCATGTGCTCCTTGTTTTTCTGGTAAAATTTGACAGCTTTGCGACACCGAAAAGTTGTGTTGTGACGAAGTTTTTGCTTAGAGGTAACTTTTGGCGGAATTTTTAGTACCGGGCAACGTCATGCTTATTTTCCCTCTGCACATTTGTGTCTCTTGTTAGGTAAGCTTGCATTTTCTTCATTTAAGTATCTAAGATCAGAAATTCCCATTCAATAGAAGTCAGAAAAATTGACTTTATTTGACTTGACTGATGCAAGCGTTCATTCTACTCAAAGGCATTAACTTTCTTTGACAGCTGACAAAGCGAAGTTGTACAAATGACCACCGAAGGGCTTGACCAACTTGAGCAACACATGCGGACCAAAGTCTGCATTGAATGGAAGTCACATTTTTTGACTTTATTTGACTTGTCTGAGGTGGGCGATCCGATCGAGTCTCTCTAAATCTCTCAAGAGGTCCTAGGCAGCCAGCATCAAGTATAGAAGACCAGTGGCAACATAGCCAAAAAGCCATTCGATGTGCTGGGTTTCACTCGACCACCACAACGAAACCCCTGGTTCGACGACTAGTGCCGGCAAGCACATGCAGCGAAGCAAGAGGCATACAAAGCGGCGCTGCAAAGGAGGACAAGAGCTGCTCGTGAGCTCTACGCGCAGAAGAGAAGAGACGAACACCGGCTTCTAAGGAGGAAAAAGGAAGAGCATGAGAAGCCCGCCATCGAAGAAATAGAGATATGTTACGACAGGAATGAGGTTCGGAAGTTTTACCATAGGGTAAAAAGAACTTCACAAGGCTACAGAGCCCGAACCGAAGCCTGCAAAGATGAACAAGGGAACATCGTAGTAGAATCGCAGTCGATGCTGATATGGAAGAACTACTTCTGCAGACTGTTTAACGGCGATGACGACTTAAATTCCGCTGTCAGGCAGAATGAACCGTTCAACCTGGACGATGAGGATCAACAATACCGTCCACCCGACCTGGACGAAGTGAAGATAGCTATATCTAAACTTAAGTCCAACAAAGCCGCCGGAGCAGATGGCCCAGCCGCCGAGCTGTTCAAAGCGGCAGGCGATGACTTGGTTAGGAGCATGCACCAACTCATCTGTAAAATATGGTCGGAGGAAAGTATGCCCGATGAATGGAACCTCAGCATTGTTTGCCCGATCCTCAAGAAAGGAGACCCTCTGAACTGCGCCAATTACAGAGGTATCAGTCTTCTAAACATTGCTTACAAGATCTTATCTGCCGTTTTGTGTGAACGCCTGAAGCCTTTCGTAAACAACCTGATTGGTCCATATCAGTGTGGCTTCAGGCCAGGAAATTCCACCATAGACCAAATATTCACACTGCGGCAGATCTTGGAGAAAACCCAGGAACTTCAAATCGATACCCACCACCTTTTCATCGACTTTAAGGCCGCATATGACAGCATTTATAGGGACGAACTATACAGAGCAATGTCTAGTTTTGGCATCCCTGCCAAACTCGTCCGTTTGTGCAGGATGACGATGGAGAATGCACGCTGCTCCATCAAGGTCGGCAAAGAACTTACCGAGACCTTCGATGTCAAAAAAGGATTTAGACAAGGCGATGCGCTGTCATGTGACTTCTTCAACATCGTTCTTGAAAGAATAGTGCAAAACTTAAACGCCAACACCAGAGGCATTATCTTTCAAAAGTCCGTCCAATTACTCGCATACGCCGATGACATTGGCATAATTGGCAGAACGCAGCGTGATGTTAATGGCGCGTTTGTGAGTATTGAGACTGAGGCGGCGAAGATGGGTTTGGCGGTTAATGAGGGCAAGACGAAGTATATGCTGTCAACTAAAAAGGCACCCAACACCGACGACGGCTCGGACAGAACGTCACAATAGACTGATATAACTTTGAGGTGGTTAAGGACTTTGTCTACCTAGGCTCCGCTATTTACTCAGACAACGACACCAGCGCTGAGGTTAAACGTAGAATTACTCTTGCCAATCGCTGTTTGTTTGGGCTAAGAAGGCAATTGAGTAGCAAAGCCCTCTCTCGAACAACTAAAGTGACAGTTTATAAGACCCTTATCACCCCAGTCCTGCTATATGGCGCAGAGGCATGGACTCTATCAAAAGCGGATGAGGTAACTCTCGGTTGTTTCGAGAGAAAAATTCTTCGTGTTATTTTTGGTCCCGTCTGCATTGACGGTGAATGGAGAAGGAGATTTAACGACGAACTGTACGGGCTGTACAGCGACATCGACCTAGTCAGAAGAGTGAAGGTCCAACGACTGAGGTGTCTGGGGCATGTAGAGCGAATGGACACGAATGCTCGGCCCGGAAGATCTTCGAATCCATATCCGAAGGACGGCGCAGTAGAGGAAGACCGCGACTTAGGTGGCGCACGCAAGTGGAAGGGGACCTTAACCACCTGGTTGAGGCCCAGTTCCAGCCCGGACTGTAGCGCCACCTTAAGTAAGTAAGTAAGAGGTGGGCGAGTGAAGTTAGATTTTTAGGAGAGTCTGGGTTTGCAGTGGAATCTTACTAAGTCCCAATTTTGACCTATGGTTACAGTGCAAGTCTCCACCGGATAGCCTGGCAATGAACAGAACTGCATTAAAAGCGAGTCACAAATATTGGTTTTATTTGACTTAGAGTGCAGTTATAGCGACACGAAAAACCAAACCGTAAAAATTTTCTTTTGCTTTTTTTAGCACTTAAACTTAATTGTTGAACTCAATTTTGGTTTTAAAATGTTGATAAGGAATTGAAAAGTTAGTTTATCCAAAAAAAAGTTGGTAAATTATCTTTAATTTTTCTAGAAAAAGAATTCATTTATTTTTCTGAACGAAAAAAATTTTACGTACAGAAAAATTAATAAATGTTTTTTTTTTCGAAAATTTCAAGATAATTTGCTAATTTTTTTTGATAAACTAACTTTATAATTCATAAGCAACATTTTAAGACCAAGATTGAGTTCAAGCATTAACGTTAAGTGGTCCAAAAAAGCAAAAGAAAATGTTTCTATAACTGGGCACTTATCTGACGTGAGCTGTTAAACGTTTTCAAATATTCGAGGTTCAATTTTAGGAAGCCTGGGTCGCAATGGGCCTTTACTTGGGACATGGAAAGCTGCAAATTAGATGGCTTGACAAATTTCAGTAGTCAAAAATAGTCCACCAAAATGTAATTCAGGCACTTAGGCTTAAAGAGCAGCGACCATCCTTTCGGTTGCATCTGATAAAGGGGTACCTAGCTTTGGTGACCTTATTTCCGACTTTTCCGGGGATTTTTTTAAACTTGCCAAATCAACAAAATTGAGCTCTGTTTTCTCTTGTTAAATCGCCATAAACCCCGGGACATAACCGGATATTCCAAATTTGAATTGTGCCCTCTTGTCCCCCCGCAAGTTCGCCGAAATAACAACCCAGCTCAAAATGAATTCCTCAATAAAACATCTACGACGAAATTCCCATCACTAAAACAAGCGACATACGACATACGACATACCTATACAAATATGTACGTAAGGTTGCATCTTTTCAACGCGCCACCCACCCAACCCAATCCAATTAGCTTCACCCATCAATCTTGCCATTTAAAAAAAAACACAGAGAACATTCTCTCATAATATTTCCTCCGAATGAACTTTGATTATAATTTAATGCAATGGCAATAAAAATAAAATTTAGCAAATCATCAGAGCCGTATGCGTGTGGGTGTTCACACACCCTCGCTTTAGCTTTTCGAATTCCACTCAAACAATGTGCCGGCAATAAATCCACCTCCGTTCTATATCAGAGCCTAATGATCGACTGATGGCAATCAACTTGCCACACACATAAACATCGACTCACAATGTGTGAGTGTGTGGCTAATTATTGTGGCCCACTTGTGAACGCATAAATAATTTAATAATTAAAAAAAATAAAACGACGAAACACCAACCATTCACCTCGTTCCAGCGTTTTGTGGAATTCTTTTCGTTTGTGTTGGCGAATTGATTTATGGATTTGTTTAAATAAATGTTTTTCTTTTCGATTTTTCTGCTTAAAATGTTAGTTTCGATTCTGCAGCGGGAAGAACTTGTGATGTCCTACTATCCGTCTAGGGCACTTTTTCGAATTGAATCACGTTTGGAAATTTACTCCCATCAATTTACACTCACTCCCCTACCAAAGGACACCATCAGGACAGCAACTAAAATAATTCAACATCAAAACTTATTTGATTACAGGATTAGCCCGGCAATTTACATGTGTATCCCTGCTCACAAAAAAAACAAATAGAAATCAAACAAGCAAAAAATATTATACGCACACTCACACACAAACAAAGCTCATAAATCAACAAAGCAAAAATTTATATAATTTGCTTTGTTGTCAGATTCAGTTTCGGCTGCACGCATCCCATGCTGTCAGCGAAGAGACACGCACAAATATCCTGACATTGTGTCGCCTCCAACCCAATAATCTCTATATGCACACCTATCTGCAGCAAGGACTAAAACAAAATAAAAAAAGGATATTACTCACACTCAACTTCCGCTGAAATGCGCATAACAATCAGTTGAATTCAATACGTATACGCACCCTGCGGTAACTTTGATGACAATTTGACTAAAATTTAAATAAATTTTCTATTTTTAATTAATAAATGTCAACTGTGGGTATTTTATTTATTTTTCATTTAAAATATTTGTACACGGATGAATTGTATCTATGTGCGATAGGGATTTCGGTATAATGCGGGATTTGGATAACCTGTCATTATAGGGTGTGTTGGGTGTTGTTTTTTTTTTTTTTAAGATTTTTGAGAGGCTTTTGACAATTTAAATATCGATGAAGGTAGTTGCTTAGATCTAGAAAAGAGGTCCATTCAAGACGACCTATACTCAGTAAATTTCACATAAAGGAAAGAAGATGGTACTGTGAGTCCTAAATGGACCTGTTGCCTCAACTATATATGCGTTCAGGCAGCTACTCTAAACTTTGACAGCTATTTTTACTCTTTAAAAAAATAAGGCTTTCCAGTTGCACAATCCAGTTCCTTACAGCGTTGTCCCTTCGATTCGGAATGTAAGACTTTTTGAAACCTAAGACTCTTCGGAACCTAGCTGTCCCTTCGCTCAACCTGTTTAAGCCACCAAAGACGACTGATTTTCAAGTTTTTAAACCAACTTAATGTTGGTCCAAAGTTGTTGGAGTTCTCAAAACCCCTCGGGGCCAAAAATCCCTTTAAGAAATTTCCATAAAAAAATTCAAATACTGCAAATGCAATCCTACAACATTTATGTAGTTTTTTCATGTAACTTTTCGTTTTTCTTTTAATTAAAATTCTATTTTATTTAAATATCAAAATTAAATCCAGCACCAGGTTTGTAACAAAGTGCAAAAATAAATAGAATAACTATTTTTCATTCCTCTCTAACCAATATTGTCATCATTATCATCAGGCTATGCGAGGATAAATCAAACCCACACATTTGTATTGCCCCCCACAATCAGACACGACACACACACACTCAGTAATAATTAATCAATTTAAAATGTTTAACAAATAAATTAGTTTCGAGTCGAAATTTGCATATCAATTTGACTCTTTCTATTTTTGTAGTTATTTTTTTTCGTGTGCATAGTCCTGATGGCTTTCTGATAATAGATGCGGGACTATGCAGGAAATCAGACACAGACCCCCTTTCCATTCAGATACAACACGGGGCAATCGTCGTCAAACGCATTTAATCTGTTTTTTTTTCCTCTATCACATGAAATGGATTTAAACTAATTGCATAGTCAAACAATGGTCGTTAGCAATCATCGAAATAACTGACCATAAAATCGTCACAATCGAGCCTGGACATTGGAGCGGCAACAGAAAAAAATACTGGGCAGTGTGGTGCTGGTGATTTAAAGAGCGAGGGAAGTGTTATGGAAAAAAAATATTCAATAACATCACCACGAGTATGGGTTTCTGAGTTAGGAGCTAAAAGGATTTGAGTGAAGGTCTGTTTAGAGGTTATTTGGATTTAGAGCGAGCTTGTTGATGGTACCCAGTTTTGGTAAGTAAATTAGATGACATTGTTTGGGGAGGGAAAAATGTGTTTTTGGTTAAGTGAGCGGCAGATAACTCGATGAATTTTTTTTAGTTGTACTTTGACCATATTTCAGACTTAAGTCAGCGAATGGAGTTGGCGTAAAGAAGCTTCTGAATTACGCCACTCTAGTAAGTAGCACATAAAGAATAATTATCACTGAGTAAGTAGTCCCAAATTTAGTTCCTCGAAAATAGCACAAATTAATTTGAACTAATGATAAACGTCCAAAAGGGTGACTTTCCTTGGAAAGCTTCTCCAGTTATATATTTCTGAGCCTGAATCGATAAAATACGAAAAATTCACAGAGACGAATGCTTAGTCTGTTGATAAAAATTATTTATTTAATTTATATTTTGTTTGTTATTCCTGTACATGGTTCTAAGTGCTGGGGACGTCTTTCAGAAGTTTTTTGATCTTCTTTCGGAAATTTCCTGAAGGATTTTTTAAAGTTTTTCGTGTCGTTTCTTTGAGCTGTTTTTGAACCTTTTCTAGAACGTTTTCTAAAGTTTTTGAGAATTATTTTATTTTGGACTTTATTAAAACAGTTTTCGGGCAATTTTCAGTGATTTTTGCTGCTCACTTTTTGACCTCTAGGAGTGTGTTTTTAACGTCCCTTTTAAGGAGACTTTTGATACGTATCCCGCGCCTCAGGGATCACTTTTGAGGTATTTTTCGGAGCTCTTTTTTAAACCTCTTCTAGTTCGTTTTCAAAAGTTTTTTTTTGACGCGTTTTTCAAAACGTGTTTCAATTTGTTTTTGAGCACTTTTTTCTAGGTTTATAGGAACAGTTTTTGGACGTTTTTGTTAGCGGTTTTTGAACTCTCTTTAGATGTGCTTTTCAGGTGACTTTCTGTACAGAATTTTGAACATTTTCCGGAACGACTTCTTGGTGTTATTATTTTTTTATTAGTTGTTGAACTGTTTTTGAGCTATTTTCCTGTAATTTTTAGGATACATTTCTGTGAGTTTTTTTTAACTTTGATAAGCTAGTTCTTCTAAGGTTTTTACTAAGACGATTTTCGTTGCGTTTGTTAAGGCCCTTCTAGGACGGTTTTGGAAATGTTTTTATTTTTACAGAATACTTAACGTTTTCAAAATAATTTCAATTTATGTTTTTTTTAACGCTCATTTGGAGGAGTTTTTTATTGACATTTTTCAGATGTTTTTTGGCTGTTTTTAAAGCTGTTCTTCAGAAGATTTTTGGGTTGTTCTTCATGGTTCTTTTCGTAGCATTTTTCGGAAGATTTTTGAAGCATTTGTTGGCGTTTTTTGGAGTAGTTTTTGTGGATTTTTTGAAGCGCTTTCTGGGGCCTCCTCTTTTAAAGTATTTTTTTAGTTTTACTAACAACGTTTTGGGAGTTCTTTTTTGCATTACTTGGATCAGTTTTAGGCGTGTTCTTCGGCTGATTTTTTGAGCGTTTTTCGGAGCTCTTTTTTAAACCCTTTTCATCTCGATTTCTATAGCTTACTTGACGCGTTTTTTGAACATTTTTTGCTAGGTTTATTGGAACAGTTTTTAGACGTTTTTGTTTGCGGATTTTGAACTCTGGTTAGGTGTGCTTTTCAGGTGATTTTCTTTAAAAAATTCAAACATTTTTTGAAACAACTTTTGGGTCTTATTATTATTATTTTTTTTTTTAGTCTTTGAACTGTTTTTTTGAGAAAATTTCTGGCAATTTTTAGGACAATTTTCTGTGAGTTTTATAAGTGTGATTTTTAAGTTTTTTAAGGCGATTTTCATTGCGTTTTCAGGGCTCATCTGGAACGACTTTTGAATGATTTTTTGTAGAATACTTAGGACGTTTTCAAATCAATTTCAATTCATGGTTGAGTTTTTCGGTCGCATTCGGAGGAGTTTTTTAATGACATTTTTCAGATGTTTTTAAAGGTGCTCTTCAGAATATTTTTGGGTCGTTTTTCAATGTTCTTTTTGTAGCTTTTTTCGGAAGATTTTTGAATCATTTGTAGGCGTTTTTTGGAGTACCTTTTGTTTATTTTTGTGAGCGGGTTTTCTTAGCTTTTTTTTTTTAAATTTAAGGGAGCTTTATTTGCATTTCTTGGATCAATATCAAGTGTGTTCTTCAGATGATTTTTTTGACGTTTTTAGCGCCTTTTCAAGGATGCCTTTCCGTGGTTTATGAAAGTATTTTCCGAGACATTTTTTGCCTGTTTTTTTTTAACTTCTTGAAGAATTGGGTGGGCTTGTCGATACTCTTTTGGAATACTCTCAATTGACAATTTGTTTAGGTACTCAAATGAGTTCTTTGGGGCATTATAGATGCCAATTTTTGAAATCTCATTAATCTCTTGGCACGTTTTTAGATGGTCTTGGAACGTTCCAAAGTATTTACTAACACCTTGTGAGTTAATATATTTATAAAAAATTAAAACAAAGAATTACCATTTAAATTCCAACAGAGGTTTTTAAGCTATAAGCAGTCTAACGAAACCAAGAGACGTTGCAGATATAAAACTGTTTTAATTTAGTTGTTTAAATGCGATTTGTTTCTCTTATGAACAAAAAGTGTCCAATCATCCTCAGAAGTCGAAGCAATTTTTATTTTGTTTTCTTAAAATACAAGACTTCCAACTGAAAAAGTAAAACCCATATGTGAAAAAATTAAACCAAATTTTGCCAATCAGTTTGAATTAAATTCGCGTTGTTGTTCCCAAACTACATACCAGTCTCCTTGCCACACCCAACATTATTTTTCCATCTGATATCCGTGTAATTATATGAATTTTTCAAATTAATCCACGCACTGTCAACACAATGGACTGGCTGCTGAACTGCCATGGCAGCACTCATGTCCAAAAGCATTTACGTACGCGCTAACCTCATTTGACAAAACAAAGGGAATTTCTATATTCAATTTAATGCCAAACAGTGTTTTTTCCCGCATGTCCCATATATATATCCGCCACCCCATACCTTTCGTCCTTAATTTCGTTATAATCTTTTGTGATATATGTCAATTATGGAATTTGTAATGCTAAAAATAATTAATCTCACAATGGATTTAAATGTTCAAACAGAGAGCGAGCCATACACAAAAAAATAGATAAAAAGTACACAAAAAGTTTGTGGCCATCGACAAAAAAAACAATAATGAGAAGGATAGGGCTTTTGCTGACCGACCACCACCACACACACTGACACCCGCATCCCTTGACAAAACAAATTCGCATTACGAATTTGTAAATAGCAATTAAAATTTAAATATGTAAACTATTTTCAATCGCGTCGGGTTTTTGTGATTTTCTCTTTTTTTTCCATTCGTCCTTTTTGCACATGTATAGTTTATTTCGTTTGTGAATGTTAATTTATCAGTGATTACCAACACCCGAACAAAAAATCAACGCCACATCGCATTAGAGTGGGGGGGTTCGATTTTAAATCTATTTAGAGGATGATGTTGGAATTAATGACCAAATAACAATTGGCAAAGCGGAAAAACAAATAAATCCAAATAGAAAAAGAGCAACACACACAAAAAAAAAAGAATAACCAATTTTACGATATTACGATATTAATTTAGACATTGAGCTGTGTGTGGGTAATAAGATAGGCGATTGGTGGTTGCGCGACTGCATGCATGCATGCATAGGTGATGATGGCGGGCGGCGCTGCCGAGCGCACCGACCAATTTGGTGAGAGGTTGTTAAATATTTATTTTTCGTATTTTAAATGAAAAATTAAGCTAAAACTGTTTGCAATTGTCAGCTGAACTTTGGTATCGGAAATTTATTGCTAGTCATCGGGGGTCGCAGGGATTGGGCAATGGGAAAATTACACAACAAAATTTTAGGCCTCTTTCAACCGAGGTTAGGGGAGTGCAAAATATTTGAAGGAAAAGATTTATTCGATCAAAACAAACTACAGCAAAAAATTGGATAAAAACTCTTATTTTATGAATTTTTTTTAAATGACCCCCCTCGAAGGGGGCAGATGTAACTAAAGCAAAGCACACAACACTGACTTCTACAGAATGGGCAAAAAATAGCTCGACACGGAGAAGTAAAAAGCGGGCACATTCCTTCAGTGGTTAGGGCTGGAGCTATAGAGGTTCTTGGTGGAGCACCCGAAAAAATAAAAAACTGTCTTCTTTTGTGTCCAATTTTTAGCGATCCTGAGGTGACAAAAAACTGCTCTAATACAGATGTGCCTCTCATGCAAAGATGGTTTTTCACTTAAAGGGGATTAATATTGGGAAATACTGAGATATGAAAACCGTCATTGATATCATAGACTAGATCCTAATTCCAAGTAAATTCTTCAACAACAGTAAAGTTAGTCGTTGCCCCCTTAAGAGGGGTAGGTACCTATTGGGAAAAAATCAAAATCCGTGCCCAATTATTTTTTACCCTTTATATATAAAATTTTACATCGTTGTGGAAGGTATTAGGTATGTTAGAAAGGAAGTGCCCCTCCAAAAGAGGCATTTTGGAAAAAAAAACTATTAAACAGCCATAAAATATTATTAACTTTGCAATGTTTAACGTTTCAAGTTAACACAAATTTAATTTTTTTGAGTTAAAGTGATTTTATTCAAATTATGAAAGGCCCCCACTTAAATGGAGGAGGGGGTCATATCCCAAACACGCTTTACGATAGGCAACGGCCTATCAGTTCAGGAACTATTTTGTGTGTATGTTTTTAGTGAAATTATGAGAGACCCCCTCTAGAAATATTTTGCGTATATGTTTTTATTCATATTTTGAAAGACCCCCACTTAAAAAGGTGAGGGGGTCATATCTAAAACTGGCTCTACGATTTGCCTGTTGCCTGTCAGTCTCGGATCTATTTTGTGCGTATGTTTTTAGTTAAATTATGAGAGACCCCCACTTAAAATGGTGAGGGGGGTCATATCCAAAACTGTCTCTACAATTTGCCCGTTGCCTGTCAGTCACAAAACTATTTTGTAAACATGCAGAGAGGATTTAAAAACAACACCAGTGAAGTCCTTCAAATTTTTAACACAAACCATTCACTTCCCAAGAAGTGTAGCACCCGGTCCGACCCCCACATCCACCTACCCAACCTAAAAACTAAAAACATTAAAAATATTGTCAATCGCGATGGACATGGCGTATTAGCAAACAAAAAACGGATTCATTCTAAAATGCCCGACAATCAGCATCAGTTAAACAAAAATATTCTATTCAATTCTTACATACAGTACAGGATGTGTGTGAGTGTGTGCCTGGTAACCGCAACGCCTGTCAGGTATTCAATACTGCTGCCACAATGCATTCGATCGTATTTATTATTTGTTTGAATTTTAGGCCCCCCCCCAAACTCAAACTGCCAGTTTCTCGCGACGACACTTTGATAATGATGATGATGACAGTGACTATGATGATGACGTGTCGGTATAGTGCTCCTGATTCGTGGTGATAGTGGTTACGCGAATGACTATATTGGCAGCGTATGGGGTTTTTATTTGTTGCCCATCAATGACGCCCGATGAAGCGCTTTATGGAAATTATTTTAATTTAGAGGTGCTATTTGTTTTTTTGTTTTTGTATGTAAAATAGGCGCGCATTTTCCAAACCACCATATTTGAATTAATTTGAGTTGACACATCGGCAACCGCAAAAGTTAATGTGCATGCGTACATTCAAAAGTCAAATAAACAAATAATAGAAAGTCATATGGCATTAAATTTGTCAGGTTTATCTAGAGGTTTGTGGAAGGTTTTTAAATTTAAATTTTCAACTTTAAAGACTTGTCCTACATCAAAGTTGTGAAGGCTTTCGCAGGGTCTGTAGGTGCGTTGTTGGTTCATCCCTTCCAGCACCTGCGCTTTGTAGAACGACCGGGGTTCTCGTTTATACCACGTTTGTGGCTTCGGAAGGTCTTCACTTTAAAAAGCCGTACTGATGTTCCGAAAGGTCTTCAAAACAAGCTTATGACACCTTTCCAAAATTAAACGGACGATTGCCTCTGTGCCAAAGTTTTAAAAGAGACCTAGAGGCTTTTATTTTAACCCATCTATTTTTAAATTGCACCTCTGATGACCGCGCATACTCTTAAAGGCCACCAAAGACCATCAACTCAAGACTCCCATCCCATTCAATAAATATCGAGTTGACTTTTTGAGAAATTTGCCTCCGAAAAGTCCTTCTCGCGTGATAAATCACATCGCCATGCACATGTCCATAGAGCGCCCTCCGCACCTTTCACCGCCTGCATCAGAACTTGATATATTTTCCGAAATATGTCTCCACACAGCTCAATCGAAATAAATTGGCAAGGACGAAAGGGGGCAACACACCAAAAAAAATACAAATCGCACTACCGGCCGGAAACTGTACAGAATATGTGCAGGCACCATCTCACTCTCTATACCTCCTGTCATATTCTTCAATTCGTCATCTGCCAACCGAACCTCTTTCAACTTGCACTGTATATGTTGCTTCTGTGTGTTTCTTGTGCTTCTTTTGCTTCGTCTTCATAGTCATCGACGACCATCTTCTGCAATCCATCTTAGCCTCATGCATTCCTTCCGGCTGGTTTTGAACACTTATGCCGGACGGATGGCAGCGAAGAACGGCGACTATGGCCGAGCTGGTACCGCCAGCCAGTCAGACACTCACACTCACATACTTCACGATTTATATCCTATCAATATTTCAAAAATGATAAATACAATCCATAAATAAGGTGCAAAATGGGCGCACACCAGCACCAGCATCAGCCCCAGCACCAGCAGACGCTTAAGGAAGATATGAAATCCTTCATTGACGGTGTTGCAACGAAGGACCAACCAACACCAGTAGCACAAGGACGTTTCTTATGCCTTGTGCGGACGTCATACGTTTATATAGAAAATATCAGCTCAATGATGATGGGGGAGGCTACCAGTGGATGGATGGGATATGTGTGTGCAAGAATATCCTTTGCAGGGATATATCACTCTGGCGCGCAAGCTGAAACAAAATAGCTGAGACGAAACTACCATTCACCACCTATGACCTCGGCAGCCAAGAACCCATCACCCTCGTCTCAGGGCTTCAATCTGTCGACTGTCGAACATGGGAGGGCGAGCGTGTGTGTGTGCGAGAATATTGATATGTTGCCTTGGCTAATATTGGAAACTCTCATGCAATGGACGTCTTCTTGGATATCACTCAAAAATATGTTTTCTCGCCCCCCCACCTTCCCATATGTCAAGATGATGATGGAGCCGGATGCATCCTGGACACAAAGATGTTTGCTGTACTGGCTGCCTCTGACTTGCGAGATAGGTAATCTATTTCGATTCACATCTCTCTCCTTCGTCTAGGATTTGATTTTGTTTTCTGTTTTTTTTTTAACTATTTTTGTGTGCCATCGTCGATGAAATGATTTCTCAATACCGCCTTGGCTTTCTTGGCGCGCATCCATATACATAGAGTGATGATGAATGTGGTCACATCAATAAAAGTTGATGTTTGCAAAAAGACACACAGAACGAAAAAAGGGTAAATAAATCCTTGCACGATGTGGTGAGAATTTTTTTAAGATGAGCAATGGTTACGTCAACAGTTTTGATTCCTCCATACAAATGTGTGTGATGATCGACGAAAGTTGCTTGATGTGTCCATGGGGGGGACTCCTCGTCGTAGACAAATTGCGAGCAGACGAAGAATGGCAAAGTGTTTGATTTCGCTCATCCGCACAGATTGACAGATGGCTCTCGGCGGAGATTTTCATTTTTCAACAAGGACGCGCGATTGATTTGTTCCAGACGGTATTGAGTTGAGGGGTGGCAATCCGAACCAAATGGGTTTATAAGAAGACTGGGGAGGATTTTAAGAAAGCTCTGCAGAGGTCATTGTTGAGTTTTCGAAATGGTTTTGGGGTATTCTCTAGTAGGGGAGGAAAATGCTCTGTGATGAGACAAGTGTCTTCCTTGCTGACCATCGTATCAGAGAGCCTCTTTGAATGAGCTGAAGTGAGGGCTGACCTTTACGGGGACGGACTCCTATTTGCACTCAAATATGGTGACAGATTTGACAGCTACCAGTAAAATTTCTTGATCGACTTGAGAAGATTTCTAAGCTGCTTCACGTTTAATTTTTTTCATTCAGCGAGCACCTGAACACAAGTCCTATGTACATTGGAGTGTACGAAATATCAAAGCTCTTCATTATTCCAATGCCCAACTTTTGCCAGAGACCATCATAGCAACAACTTTCTACTCGAAGTCGATTTAAAAGCCTAACCAAGGTTGCACTTAGGGTTTGCCCTACCTAGGTCTATCGTTTCAACTTTTTAACACCAAATTCTATGGCGAATAAACTTTAAGCGATCCATGTACAATGAGTCCCTCCGAGTGTCACCGAAAGATCCGACCGAAATGTCAGAAGGTCTTGTGGGAACACTTTCGACCCACTTTTCCTTGCAAACAATTTGGAGATTGGAGAGCCTTCAGTGAATGTCAACAGTTCAATAGACAAAAGGTCTTTGATCCTGCAGTCGAATGAGTACCCACACTTACATAAAAAATTATTATTTTTAAAAGCCTCTAGGGGGCGCCACGGTTTAGTTGCCACCAAAACGGACTTTTGTTTGATTTTAATACTTTAAGAGTTGCCATGCTATTCTTGGACGATGGACGATAGTGTGAATGACATTTTTAAGCCTGCAAGTATTTTTGTGTCTCATTTGAGTCTCCAAGTCCAGGTAGTTGTGATCCACCGGAAATAAAGCAAATGCCTTCGGGTAGGGCTTCATCCTATTTCGAGAGCTGTATGCATTTGAAGATGAAAGCGTTCCGTGTCTGCAAGGCCCGATTTAGTAAATCTTAGATATGTAGAGGGCGCCACATGTAAAGCCATCAAGTTTAGTGATTTATGGGCAGTTTCGTATAAAAATAAAAATGTTTGGCGCAAGAGGTCTATATAGGCCTGACGTCTGTCTATCCTCCGTTTGTCTTGCTCAGCGACCTCTTATAGCCGCTGCGTCTGTTCCCTGTGATTCAGCCAACAAATAATTTTAAGAAGCGCAAATAAAAATTTTAAAATAGAACTCTTCCCAAGGCAGATTTTTTTGGGCTATCTATATACCTCCCAGAGCTTTAGAGGTCTGAGGATGTTCGATTAGCACCCCTCCCAATGGCGCATGAATTTTCTATAATGATGGACGATCTTAAATGTCTCAACAAATAAAGTTGATAACCTTTTCAAAGTTATTTAAGAAACTTCTTAAAAACTTGTCTCTGTTCAGCACAATTTTTTTTAAGAACTTAAACAGATCCAAGAGTCTGGAAGCGTTCAAAGAGCGGGAACCTAGCCACTTCTTTGAGTATATCTATTTGAAAGAGGGTGCCACGTGTCTGATGCTTAACTAGTAAGCTGTCAATGACTTTCAACTATTTTAAGTTCCTTAAAATTTTTTAACAACTCTTAACATAAATATTTACGCAATTAAAAAATCCCAAAGCTCCAAAAATTAAGAAAATTCTTAAAAAATCTGACTTCTCAGTTGTGTTTTTTAAAGATATCTAGAAAACGGTAAGAGGTTTAGAGGTCTGAGAAAATTCATAGAGTAGCTGCTACATTTCTGTGTATCTTAAGGTTAGATTTAGGAATTAGAGGGCGCCACCAGTCGGCGACATATATTTATATATTTACTCGAGCATTTTCCCAATCAAAAGGTTATTCAAGCAAAGTCTAAAAATTCAAAACCTTCTCAAACTAATATTTATCCACTCTCAGAGCTGTTTCTTTTTGACATCCCGACAACTTTGAGAACTAAAGAGGGCGGTTTGCACTCATAGACATCTTTTCGATCAATACACCTCTGGCGATGTAGGGATCTAGAAAAATATGTAGAGGGAAGCACGGCTTCAGCTTTTCTTAGCGGGTTTCTCAAAAATGATTTTGAAAATAGTGAATAAGATAACATACTTCAAGGGAAATTGCAAATTCAGAAAAAATGCGTTTCCAGGTACGTTTTTTTAAATATTTCGAAAACGGCAAAAGGTACAGACCATTTCTGACCATTCAAAGTGAAAAGCGCGCTCAAAACTCGATGTGAATGAAATCCCTTCACGATTGCGATTTTGCAGTGGCGTGCTGACCTTTTATAAACAGAAAAGGGGTTTGGCAACCGTATCTGAAAAAAACTCTACAGCCACACTTCTACGTTCAAGGCATAGGACGATTTAAAAAAAATCCTTAAACCATTCAAAAATAGTTTTTAAATCACCAAACCGAATGACAACTGGATGATAAAACTTTAAACACCAACTGGACGCATGGTTGAGAGCCACCATTCTATCACCATTCTATCACCGACTACCCCATTAACCCAATTCTAACTAATCATCACATAAACTCGCATGTATGTGCGCGTTCACTCAATCCTTTAAATCATCATCACAATCATTAACACAACTGCCACTGCATACGATGACTATTAATCATAAAGTATAATACAAGGAAAAGCGTCCACTCGCCAGCTTCTGGCAATCATTCAAACTGACAACCGAACTGGACTACATTTCATTCACAGAAGACAAACAGTGTGCACACACACACACACGCATCCATTCGAAAACGAATCCAAACCAATTGTCACTTCCATTTCCCAACATCAATGTTTGATGTGTTTTACTGAAAAATGATGGATTATTGGCCATCGCATCACCCACACCCACCTCAAGGATTCATAATCGAGAAATGTCCTCATCATCATCATCATCATCAACAGCAGCAGCAGCAGCGGCAAATCCTCTGCCTCGCTCCGTGTGACAATCGTTCAT
This sequence comes from Cheilosia pagana, assembly GCA_936431705.1. Classification (NCBI taxonomy): domain Eukaryota; kingdom Metazoa; phylum Arthropoda; class Insecta; order Diptera; family Syrphidae; genus Cheilosia; species Cheilosia pagana. The sequence continues at coordinate 7,910,932 of OW386169.1, forward strand.
TGTGCGTGCTATATGGGTATGTCTGTCTGGGCGGGTGTATGTGGTTATCCTTATTGTCATTCCGGTATTGTCCTGCGATGTGTGTTCTGGCGTGTAATATGCACTTATCGATCGGGCATTCTAAATGCCCGTCCCAACAATGATCTCCTGTCAATCAAAGCGAGGACACGACGATGACGACGAGGATGACGACGATGATGGTGATGGTCATTGTCGGACACAAAAAGGATTCGCTGGCATTGTGTGCGACTGTTTCTCGTATCGAGTCCTTTTCTGCTGATGTCATGCCAGAGGAAATTATAATTATTCAAAAATATTATAAATGTTTACGAGGTCCTGTGTTTGTGTGAGTGTTTGTACATTTGGTGCGCTTCAAAGCACATACGGGCGGGCGCGTTTAGTTTGGCCATTGGACATGAATATGACAAGCGTTGTCCATCAAAATGCGGGACAGGTGAACAACACACCAACAACGGCCTCCACTATGACCGAACCATCACGCAGTCATGACATGATGATAACGATGACACAAAACGGATGCTCGCCATTAGACGCTCGGATGGATTTGTAATTTACGCTCGAATCCAGATGATGATGGATTCTATACGCCGACAACGATAGTTGTTGTTGCCTGTTGGCCAGGGAACGGGCGCTTGGATGGGGATTTTCGTGTGCGCCTAGAGGGTGTGCAATGGCATATCACGGGGTGAATTCAATGTGAGAAACACCGTCACCGGCACTCCTCCTTAGAGCTGTGGGGTTTTTGAAGAACGAATTCCGAATTTAAAGTCATGACTACTTTGCTGATGAATCTGATGTCAGGATCTGTCACTAATCAAAGTTGGGGTTGAGGTTTTTTTAGTAAAGTCAAAAACTCCGTATTCTTAGGCAGTGCTTTTGAAATTTTAACCTATTTTCGGGACTTCCGCGTATGTTTGTTAAACGTTCGCGAGAGCTGGCGCAGTGAAAAAACCATAAGATTTAATTTTTGTTTTTCCGGGTATCGAACCTGGGACCCCTCGCTTCAGTGTTGAACACAAACCACTTCCGCGTAAATGTGGGATTTTAGAGAGCTTTACAACACAGTTGGCTGCTTTATTGTAGGGACTTTTGGTTACCTCCAATAGGACTGTGAATTTTGTAAACTTCATGGAACTCTTTAGGAGGAGGAGATCGTCACCCTCTAGCTCCTTATCGGTAAAGGCGAGTGGTTGCTTAGGATATATTTGTCGGAGGAAAAGTTGCAAATACTCTCAAATGAAGCATTCAGCTAGTTCTTTTTAGACTCGAAGGTATATTTTACAAATGCCAAGGCTTTTGAGGTCTTCTCCTGATCGATGAGTGAGATGAAACCAGTGGCGGACCGTATACAAGAGGCTTTAAGTCACATAGAGGAAGCTTTGCCATACATTGCCGTCTATTATTAGACAACTTGTAGCCCAAGGAGCTAAGGAGCTATACAAAAGGTGACTGATCCGACTCTGACAAGGTCATACATTTTTTGATTCCGTCCGAAAGTCGGTCGATCGTATTTGAAGAGTTTAGTGATCCGTGCTCACTGGACGCTTCCCGAATCCTAGGTAGATATTCAAATCTGTTAGCTATGGTGGAGGTAGGTGTAAACTTTTTGGATTGCCATGTATAGGTCTTGAGACATAAAGGTATGCCATTAATAATGAAAAACAACATCAGCCAAATGTCCACCACGACCACGCTTACAGGATCATATCCTTTTCATGAAATTTTCCATAAGAAAATCGCAAAGTGGCTGCCCTGTATCCTCGATAGACTCACGAATCTTTGAGGTCTTGAATCGACGCTGGGCTGTTAGCGTAGACCTTATCTTTCACGTGGCCACAAAGGAAGATGTCGCAAGGTGTTAAATCACAAGATCTCTGTGGCCAATTGTGATCACCTCTTCGAGAGATAACACGGTCCGGAAACTTTTCCCGTAAAAGATCAATGGTTTCGTTGCTTGTTTGGCACGTAGCGCCATCTTGTTGAAAGTAAACGTTGTCCAGATCAATGCCATCCAACTCCGGCCATAAAAAATCATTAATCACGTTTGTGGAATGCCCAATTCCAAAGAAGGAATGGACAAACCTGGGTTTTCTTCAACACTTTGGGCTACAGCAGCAATATTCTCAGTTGTTCTTGAGCGTCGTGCACGGGTTATATTCTTCACATCACTAACTTGTCCGAACAGCTCGAACTTTTCCACCAATATCTGTATTGCAGTCCGACAAGGTGCTCTACGACGACCCAAAAATGCTTTAGTTTTGCAAACTGTGACTGCAAAATTTTCACCATTTTTGTAGTGAATTTTTATAATTTCAATGCGTAGTTTCTACTTGTCAAATGTCAAAAAATAACAGCTTCAAAAGTGACAGCTACCGAAATAGCGGGCTATTCAAAATAACACCACTTATTGGAAAACCCTTTATAAAGGAGGAGCGCCAGACTTCTGATCGTCGGGCTTAAGTCGAGCTTGTGAAGTTCTTAGTTCCGTGGGATGGATGGTCAAAAATGTTCACACACTTTGATAAAGTTTTTGAAGGCTTTAAGGTCGGCTTACACGCCCATCTGAACTTTTCGTGAAAAGTCTACATTTATTAGGCGCGTTTTATTGAACATTTATCTCAGCAAAACAAGGAGAAGAAGAATCCTTAGCACGCAATTTCAATAACTACACTCTTCTTGACATTTCTGAGATTGACACTAGGCATTTTATCCCAAGCAAAAGTGACTTGACACCTCAAGTTGTCAAATTTTTTGAAGATATCTTGATGAGCGTGCTGGCAACCCGCTCTCAGCGCCATTCACTCCAGAGAACGGGAACTAGGAGAACGTCGAATCAAACTAAAAGTCGAGACATCCAAAAAAATATATATCAGTTTATAACAGTTTATAACAAATGTGACTGTGAACTGTTTTATTGGGCATTCTTCTGCCTTACATGGCTGAGATGGCTGTTTAGAGTTTCGTTTGTGAAAGAGGGCCTATGAAGGCTGAGTATCAACCTATAAGGAAGGTTGCTGATGACAAGATTTTGACCCAGTTCAGTTGTATGACTCTTTATTATTATTATCGACGGAAATCATATCAGTTGACTGCATTCTTTCTGCAGACTTTCATTTACGAGGTCAGTCATTCCTGTTGATGATGTAAATTTTAGTTCAACCATGGAAACCAGTCAATCTTCCCACACCCACAGATCGAAGTTTCATCATATCTGTCATATTTATGGAAATTCCCTTACACAAACTGTCATTCCATCCACTCAAACATACACAGTAACACACACACACAAAAAAATGAGGAACACATTTCAATTCAATTAACATCAACTGATTAACGAATAAAACAATTTGACAGTCATTTTATTGCATTTTATTATAGAGCGACACAATGTCCATCGAGATAATAATTTCGATTGACTTGTATACCACTAGTGGCTGTGGCCCCATCAACTTTGTCAAAAAAAAAAATAAATGTTAAAACACTTAATGACAAAACTCCATTTACTGCACGGAGAGCAGTCGTCGGTCGGTCGGGGGTGAATGGATGCGAGTTTGAGGCCATGTGACAATATTTTTATTTTTAATTTAATTTTCTCTATGTACATATTCGTGTCCCACTTCCCATAAATACATATATATCGCACTCTGGATGAAATCTCATCGCGCCAACGCGGTCATCTGTCGTCCAACGTCCAAGCTCTATGATTTCTGATTTCCCCATGGGGTGAGAGTGAGGAGTGACTGAGTGCGAGACATGTTTATGTCCCACGAAGGACCAATACTTAAGGCGGCCAACCAACACTGTATACAATGCCCCAAAACTGCGATGTGAAAATAACCAACAACAAGGAAAAATTATGATAATAAGACACCCACCCTTCGGTTGCATAGAGTGAGCGCGCCGCGGCTGTAAATTAACAAGGGTAGTGGGTGAAGGGCAGTATTCACAGAGTGGATGATGACGACGACAAACTACAGAGTAACAGAGTTGCGAAAACGAACGAAAAAAAACCTGTTTAATAGGAGTAATTAAATTTTCTAACAAACATGACGAGATAATGGACCGAAGCCATTAGAGTGACCCGTCGACGAAAGGGCGAGCTCGAGCAGAAGAGACGGCTGAGTGAATGGGGGGGGGTGAAATGTCCGCCGGCAAGATGCTGGAAGAGGTCCAGGCACAGACGGATGATGCACTGAATGGTGATTGTTTCTTTGTACTCTGGGTGAGAGTCGGGCTAAGTGATTTGACGCAAGAGGGCGAGGGCTTCTGCAACTGTTGCAATGGATGCAAATTTGACATAGCAGGTGAGCTACCTACAGCTTTTTTAAATTGCATACTCATTTAAGTGTGAGGTGCAATTCTGGGCAACAAATATTATAAATCGTGTCTGTAACAAGTCTTTTTCGAAAGCTCCAAAGATTGACCAGTGTTTAGTAATACAAGCTACCCTCGTGCTAGTTCTGGGTGCTCGAAAATGGTTGTCCTCCAGCGTGGGGGTTTTTGACAATTTTTATGAAGCTACTGTAAACCACAGATGCACGTCCACCGACCCTCTTTGTGCCTAGAAAGTGAAGCTTAACGATCTCTGATTTTTGGAGGCTGGAGCTGTATCCTTTAATCGCTTTTTATATATATGAATTGCGATTTAAATCAATTTGGACCTTTTATGTCCGTTACTGTTGAAGATTGATAGGTTAGGTTAGGTGGCTGTCTAAGAAGACGCACCTAGACCATAGTTGTAGGTCCATAAGGAAACCACGTAAGAGGCGCGGGGAGCAGACTGGACGATACTAATTAAAGGCTTGTTTCTGTGGGTAATAGAGATCAATGTTATACCCATAATCCAACAACGGTTCAAGCACTTTTGGAGAATATTAAAAGTACTTTGGAGTCTTTAAACCGAACAGAACTCGACCTGGCATATTGTTTTAACGAAATAATCGAGTTGCGAGAAATTGTGGATGATTGATGTTATCGATTGAGTTCAGTAAGCTAAGTTCGTTTGTGTTGACTTACATCGGCCTGCTTCAATCGATGGGAATCGGGCGTCACAGTACCCCCTCATAAGTGAACAGGTTACGGCGCACGATACCTGGCGGCATGATAGCTCTACCAGATAGGGTAGTTACCGACGAGAGTTGGTGACTGTCCATGCCTTCTTGTGACGTCCAGCGCTTATATCGAAGGCTACCCTATGCGATGGCCTAGTCGCGCGTTGATCCTGTGGAGCTGAAGGCGGTCGATACTGATTTCGGTTGCCTTGTCTTTGATGAAAATCTTAAAATGTTTCTGGCCCCGCTCAACAACCTTGAGTGGTCCTTCGTATGGCTGCTTCAAAGACGCACGAACCTTGTCGTTGCGTACGAAAACGTATTCGAAAGAGGCTAAATATTTGAACATGAATGGCATGGTTGGAAGGCGGAACTGGTCGCAGCTCGTCGAAATGCCGCTTGAGGTTAGTTACGAAATCAGTTTGCGGGACGACCGTGCTCAGACACTGGCCATAGACCAGACCCCGCGGACGACGTTTGTAGCTCTTCTCGAAGTGCTGTTCGAAGGCCTAGAAGAATCCAGGCAAGGCTTTTTGATTACTGGTGATTTTGATAGCACTTCATGGTCATAAAAAAAATAAAAATAAATATTTTGGCGCCACAGATCTGTAGGGACCGTAGGCCTAGCTTTTCACAACCTTTCGTTTTGTGTGGGTTTTCAATTTTTCCGACGAATAGAAGGGATCTACAATTTTACGCCGAGTCCAAACGGCTAATTGAGAAGCTCTTTCATGACAGTTTTACTCTCGGATGTTTGTCAGACGTTCGCGGGAGGTGGCGTAGTGGAAAAAAACCTTAAGATGTAATTTGGTTCTTTCGGGATTAGAACCGGGAATCCCTCGCTTAGTATCCCAACAAACTACTGCCGGATTCCATAGCAAACGTTTTAACTCGGGACTGCGTAGACGACACTCTCAGGAATCGATAGCTCTTGCCTTCTCGAGAATGCATCTGTCATTCAGATGATGAATTTCAAAGTGGGATGCTTATCAAACAGATAAATGTTTAAAAAGCTCATAACCCCCTTGTCAAGTCGTTTTGTCCATTGCTCGCTACTCTGTTCAACGATAGATACCTTTGCTATGTAATTTTTATCCAAGGCTGAGGTAAAACTTCATAAAAAGTGGACAAAAAGTATCCTAGGTCACTTGGAGAGAAAGATGCTTTGTAAAATTGTCGGTCCCGTTTGTATTGATGGGCTCTGAAGGCGAGAACTATACTAACTGTAGTCAAAAAATCTTGCATCGGTTGTCTAACATGCGAAGGCTGTGTAAATCGGACAGGCAGAAAGGGTCCGGCCCGTACAGTCTTCGAATCTAACTTCAGAAAGATACACATTAGAGGAGGGCCTCGTTTTAAGTGGCGCGCACCTACCCGAACGACCTGAAACGACTCGGAGTGCAGATATTGTCATCCCAGCAGCACGGTTTTTGCAGCTTTTCCCTAGCTTCGCCAACTTTTGCCCACATGGACAGTCATTGGCATGACCTTCCGATGCAGTTCGCGACAAATGGTATTTCGAAATCGTCCCCCTTTCTAAGTCAGCCTCACCCCCTCACTCAAAACTGACAACTGAGTCATCGTGCAATACTCGCACCAATCAATACACGTCTTCGATGTCATTCATTGCATTTTCCAAATATAGCTGCACTCTGAGAGAGTGCTGTGATTGATGGAACGACCTCAACAGCGAGCGGAGCTAATAAAAACTTGGACGTGGTCGTGTTGATATCGTCGACATCATCATCATCATCGTCGTCGTCGTCGTTGTGCGTCGCGGGCGATGATTATTTTTCACGAAATGTCATAAAGCTGCCACATCGCCAGAGCAATTCATCTCGACCATGTCCCATGTGGGTGGGGACACAACGATCAAGGGGGTTAGTTGTTGAGACTGTTTTTTTTTTTCTGCGCTGAATTAACAACAACCAAATAAATAAAACCACATGTCATAATCGAGCGTTGTAAGGCGACGGCAGTGGCGGTGGCGGTGGCGTCAATGTTATTCCCGCAACTAGTACGATACCAGACCAAGCGGAGCAGGCGAGTATGTGCGGTTTCGTTCGCCGTCAATAATTTTTCGAATGAAATTAATTACCCGCAGGTGAATGCTGTTCGCTGTTGCACACAAAATTTACAACACATTGGCAAGGCGAAATGTCAACCTGACAGACGACTTATAGACAACGAGACACCGCCGAACGCGAGAGAGAGACACTTTTTTTTTTTTTGCTCCGAACGCGCTAAATGATTGAGTCATTTTTCTCATGAGGCAATGCTGTCAGATCGATGCGGCAGCGGTGCAGTGGCGTCAACTGCAGTTTGGCGGCAAATTGGCGGACGCAACACATTTTTCCGCTTGCATCGATCTGCGAATGCATAACAGCCCAGCTAGACCGATCTCTATATAGCTTGAGAGTGTCTAGTGAATTTACATGGAGGATGTGGAAGTTGACGTTTGCAATCAATGTTGGAGAAGGAGAATTCAAATTCATAAATAAGAAAAAAGAAACTGAACACGAAGAAAATTGTGATTGACGATGTCATTGGGGAAACTGCGATGAAAATTAATTTAGATTATGATTTGTGAACGATAAAACGAAAATAGAAAGGAATTTGTATTTGAATTTGAATAGGCGATCGTGAGATCACTCTCGTTAGTAGCGTGGTAGGGCGTGGTACACTGTTCAGCGATGATAGCTGATCTCGTGGCTGGGAATAAATCATCATAGAGTTGACCGGTTGATAAATAAGTATTCCGGTTTGGAAATACAGGCAAGCTCAAGGGCAATATGAGATCAGATAAGTTTGCGAGTCTAAGCGCCATCTATGGAGAAATCATTGTAGTAGATTGTGGTGGAAGTGAGATGTTTCAAGTCGATATAGTTATGATGCTCCGCGTAGCAGTGGGATGACAAGTTTGTTGGTTAGTGCAGTGAGGGCGGTAACTGCTGGCTTGTAGTTGAAAAAGTTCTTTGCTAAAAATTGAGATGACTCGCTACAGACAAATACGTTCAGAAATTTTATATATAAAATCGAAAAAAATGTATCCCAAGTAGAAATAATGAATTCTTTGAACTTTTTGAAATAAAAGAAATATTAATAAGTAAAACTAATCAGCCCTATATAATTGCAACAAGTTATGAAATCATAAAATTTATAAATCACTACCAATCATAATCTGTAGGTTCCAAAAGTAGCTCCTTCAAAATAATTCACAAGTCCTCCAATTCATGTTTATTATATTCCAGATGGAACATGTTTAATACGAAATAAAATATTTCAAAATAAATCTTAATTATTAATTGTTTTATTACTGAAGGAAAAGTACAAACTCGTCTAAAACTATTTTAGGATTATCAAAAAATCACAAAACCTTAATTTAAAATAAGTCAACTTAAGAATTAAGGTTTCAAATACACCGCATGGACAAAATTAGAGAATCGGTGTTTAAAATAAGTAAGTAAAAATTTATATTGATTTTACATTTCTAATATAAAGTTGATTACATTTAATTCATATAAATTAAAATTTTTTAATATCAAAATTTAAATTATTATTATATCAGAAATAAATGAAATCAATATTAATTTTACGTCTTTATCATATCGATTACACAATTTTAATATCAAAAATCGATGTTCTCAATATCAAAAGTATATGTGTATCGTATCAATTACACATTTTTAATGTTAAAATATTATAAAATTCGAATATCAATTTCACATGAATCCATTGCTGAAATTACATTTGAAACATATCAAATTAATATTGGAGTAATATCAAAATTGATATTTTCAACATCAGCTGGATTTTGTCAATGAAAAATATGGATTTTACGGCTGTTTTTTACATATTTTTTTTCGGTGTAGGTACTCATACAGATTTTGTGACTCAATATATAGCAAACGGAGAGAACTATGATTCGATAGATTGGTCCCAAGATAAGGTTTCCGATAAGGGCTGTGTAACCGATGCCATCAGACAGTTTAAGTCAAGTAGGGGAATTTTGCCTAATGGTTAAGAGTCGGTGGTGGGATACTGAGAGTTACTTAAATACTTGAATGGCGTTGTTTAAAGAAAAAAAAAATAGTTGTCGCAACAGGTCTATGGGACCCTAGGACTAGCAACCATTCGTTTGTGTGAGTTTTTTTTTTTATTTTTGGGACGAATAGAAGGGATGTCCAAACAGCTCATTAAAAAGCTCTTTCATGACAGTTTTACTCTCGGATGTTTGTCAGACGTTCGCGAGAGGCGGCGCAGTGGAAAAAAAGCATAAGATGTAAGTAATTTGGTTCTTTCGGCAATCGAACCGGGGACCCCTAGCTTAGTAGTCCAATACACTAACCACTTAGCCTACTGAATGAGAACGTTAACAAAAAAATGCCTTGTAGTATCTGATAAGCGTCATGTACCTAAACTGGCAGATGTCAGGTTGTGTTTGACACAAAAGTCAGAGTTGGCATTTTGTAAGTCGAAAACATTCTAAAGTTTGAATAATTCCGACTAAAACAAAAATGCCCCCTCGAACGGGCGAATGGGCATAGATCGAAATCGAAGCTCCTGAAACATGTGTCGTATTATTTTCCATTCTTTATCACATTTTTAAATTGCATTTTGGAATCGTTAGCGGTTAAAAGGTTATAGCCCCCTCACGAAATTGCAAATTTTTAACAAAACCCTTTAAAAAGGGGGTCATTTTCTTTTTTATATAAAGGTTAAAAGATTCAAGCTAATACTATAAACCATGCGTGCGTTAAAAGGAAGCCCCTCCCCTTAAAAGAACATATACGGATCATATGGAAACATTTATAGTCAACACTATAAAAGCGTCATGATCATGACTGTATAACTAGCGTTTTCCCATGTTCCTAATCTGTCATTAATGGATTCAAAGAGACCTGTTCAATTGCAAGACCTACAGCGATTTTTACATAGGAACCTCCGACCGAAAATCGACAGGACACAAATTTATTCAAAAAATTTAATTGTAAAACTTAGAAAATCCAGCGTTCAAAAATTGACCGCTTATAATAGAGTGGGCATTTTTTCCATTCAGGTATTTGACTTAGACTCAGTTAATGGAAGTCCACCTTTCATTTGGTTTACATTTTATAAAAATCGGTTGTGGAACTACACCGCAATCGGTACGACAAAAAGACATTTTAACAAAATGCTTAAATTTCAACAACTTATATTTGTCAAGGAATGTTAGAACTTTCTTAAAATTAGAAGCGATGAGTCTTATTTTGATATAGGCCATTCGTATTCCGCATAATAATAGTTATAAGTCCAAATTTTAAAAATATCCCTTCAATTTTTCACAAACTCAATTTGTCATCGTCAAGCGTAGTGTCCATTTGATAATTTTTCCGTCAAGCAGATACGATTTTTCCCTTTTTGTCCCAGAATATTCGAAAATAAATCCGGGAACTAAACTTGTAGCCCACCACACAATCTACTATGTCAAAATTTGAAAATGTTCCACCAAAATCTATAGGATTTTATTGTATTTTTAGGTAATCATTATATTAATAAGTAAACATCAAAAGTTTATGTGCACTTTTTAAGTATTTATCATGAAATGAGCAGAATGAAACTTATATCATTCGAAAGGTACTGTGCTATAGATGTGCAGAAACAAAAAATCGTAGGTATATGTCGCCATTAAGACTGGTGAAATGAAGTTAAGAATTTCCATACAAAATGCTTAGCAGTTAATCAAAATCAATTTGTCGCCGTCATGTTTTCATGGTAACAAATATAATCATCTTAGATTAGAACCTGTTGGAGAGTCTTATAAAGGTATACAATTTAATTACCCCTAAAAGTAAGCAATCATAAAATATTATTTCAGGAGCATTCAGAGTTATCTGCGAGGTGTTACTATGGAAACGAACGTTCATGTTTTGCCCATTTCCATTCTTTTATCATAGCGGAAAGGTATATGAATTAAGATTTATCATATAAATAAATTAAAATAAATAATAAATAAATTTGTAAAAAGTAAGTTGGCTTTCGTTACTTTATCTACAGACAAAATTGGTCGAAGTTCGACCACGAGCGGTACTAGTAAATATTAATATGACCAGTTCCGACGTTTTGGTAGGTCCATAAGTTCCGCAATTGTTTCTTACTATGATCAAACATGAAAAGTAAAATTATGATTAAAAGGAAATTTTCTTTTGGGTTTTTCTTACTGAAAATTACCCCATCCCATGACCTCAGGTCATCCCATGACCCCAGGTCATCCAATGACCTCATGACCCCAGGTCATCCCATGACCTCATGACCTTAGGTCATCCCATGACCTCAGGTCATCCCATGACTAGGCAGTCGCTGTTCGAGTGAAAAATAGTTGTTCAAAAAGTGATATGTAGGGGGCGTTGCTTAAGCTATTTCACTTGGCTTTTTGTCCGTCGCATTAAATTTTTGACATTTCAGCGTGAAAATTTCACTTTAAATTTCACAGCACTTTTTGGAGATGAGTGAAAATTTCACTTTACTCTAACAGCGTCCCAGCCTTTACGTGGGAACTGGGAAGAGGAAGACTAAACGCATTCCTAGATAGTTAATTTAATTTTGTGAAAGTTTTCATAAAGACTGTAAGAGTGTGCGTAAGGAGATATAAAACGCGTGGTTTATGAGCTTAATTAATGCCAGAATTTTTATGTGTGTGCGAAAAGTGTGTGATTACTGTTTTGTGCGAAGAGGAAATTGCATGAATATTGAGTCTGTGTGTGAAACTAGGTTGGGTCTTGGGTGTTAAGTCAAAGTGCGATACTTTCATTCAATGCAAGTACTTTTAAACGATACTTACTTGGTATCGCAACCAAAAGTATCGATTCCCAAAATACTTGGTATCGAATCTAAATTATCGAGTATGTACTTGCATTTACTTGTATCGATTCATCCCTACTAGTCACTTGACATACTTGACTTTTTGCATAGCATCACAGACTAAAACAACAATTTATTTAACGAATAACTCTAAGTTCACCAATTAGTCTTCTGAATTTATCTAACTTTGATCAGTATTTTCGCTTTACCCTAAGTTAGTTTTTAGTACGGGGATTTTCTTTTAATTTCTTAATGTTAAACAAATTTTTTTATTAAATTTAGGTTGAGCATTCAGTTTAAGAATATAGTACGTCAATGAAGCTGGGTTCGGCAACGAATATTAATTTATTGAAGTGTTTATGACTTGCCAAAAATACTTTAGTAGAAATGCGATACATTTATACCTAAACAAAACATAGGAAAACAATCATTTCCCTTATAAGAAAATTTTATCTTACACTTTATTTTTTAAAGGAAAAATTTCCCGCCATGATGCAACACTGTTGAACCATTTTGGACATTTTTTGCAAAAAAATTAATGTAGCCCCAAACATTGCCTGCTAAATTTCAAGAATCAGTATTGAAAACGAAAAAGATAAGCAATTTAAAACTACAAAAAGTCACAATTAAGCTGACAAATTTTTTTATCGTTTAGCGTGCTCTGAGAAAAACAACATGAGACACATTTTCTTCTTATTCTACGAGTGAGTTTCTGCACTATTCTCATTTAGAGTTCCAAAATCTGAGACTTTTGCCCAGACTTCCAACGAAAGATCGATCTACTGAGCCGCAGTGAGCCGCAGGCACCTTCAAACTAAGTCGCATAAGCATGGCAGGTATACCCATACCTAGCCACAAATGGGAATGCTTCACTTCATCTACATAATTTGGTAGGCATGTGGAAGCTGCGTAATCAATTTCCGTCTCCCCTTTCAAAAAACTGGTAGCAGATTTTTTTTTGTTTTTATTTTTTAAAGAAAACCACTGATTTGCATCGCACAAATGTTTTCCACATAGAATCAAACAAAATAGTCTGTTACAACGGATACTCGTACATTTTGATAGCTGGACACATGAACATAAATTTATCTCCAGCTGTAGCAGCACCAAGCAGAGAGGCTTTAATCATTTATTCGGTTTCTGGCGGATGACAAATTTATGAAGCCTATGGGATGTCTGAACATGGCGCATTCGTGTCAAACTTGAAATTGATGCTGGATTCAGTTGCACACACACACACATGCGCCGCAAACAGATACATCTCATCTAGAGTCGATGCTGCAGTAAGAGATTGGTCAAGGAAAACTGTCTTGGAATATGTTGTCGTCTTTTCTCACAGACAGCGGCAACGACGACGAGGCATGGCCTCTGTTTTAAGCCATCTACTACATCAACATCACGCCAGTGATCAGTTGCAGTTGCACTAAACAACAACACAGCCGGCCGGCCAAAGCCAATGGATACAGACAGACGCAGACGGCTGTAGAGTAGAGCCTCCTCAAACGCATTTGTGAGGTTAAAAATTATCTAACCGATGCGATGCGATGGTCGGGTTGTTCAGTAGGCAACATGCGCAATGCTCGATGTACGCTTAGATATTTTTGCATCTCTTTTTGCGCGCTTCTCTTCGGCGCTCGTTGTGGTGGTTGCTGGTTGGTTTCAAGTATTTTTAATTGAAATTAGCAAATAACCGTCAATTTATGATCACAGTTAGAGATTAGTGATGTGCGCAGAAATTCCAATTAAATTGATGATTAAATTTTCGAAATGATTTTCTCTTGGGTAGCGCTGGATGTAGTTGGATCTTGGGATAGCTGAAAATGCCCAACGGGTGTCCGCGCCTAACTGGCCGCGGACATATTCATTTGTCAACGTGCTATTAAGTTGTAGGTACATTGCCTCTCGGCTGAGTCGAATAAATATTGCAAATTTGTTTAAATTAAGCGCGAGCACATGAGGGGCGATTTATATCGATGGGCATTGTACGAAACCTCAAATAGTGAGAGAAAACCCTTCAAATAAATATCCTCCCAAACAAACTAAAAACAAAAAGAAGTCTTTAACACCATCCGCAGCAGTCCAACTTGAGAGAAATGTAAGCGAAACAACCTGACTACATATACTCAACGTCTGTCTGTCGCTGTGATGTGATTTATAGCCGTCAGGCTTCATGATGTCCCCGCCTCGCCTCATGTTCCCACTGCGATAATATAGCATATGCGTCACACAATCACAGTCCAAACATATCATATCTAAGAAGCACTGCCATAGGTATACACAGACACAGCCAGTTACCTATGGCTACCGAATGTTGTCTGAATCGTTTGGAATTTTCCTCTTTTCACGAAAGAGAGAAAAAAAATTATTTATTGGATACATCTGTTCCATATAAAAGAAAAACGAAAATCGTTTTCCTGGCCTCTTCTCGTCATTTTCTATCCACTTTGCCAAGATAGCTTTATGGGTTCAATCAAATGAAAATATTTGCTTGACTATGTGCGAGAGAGTGTACCTTGAAAACACAACCATCAGCATCGTCCTATCCTCATCATTAGCTGGTAGATTTGCGATGGTAGACTTTTCACAGTGGGGTGCGAAAGTTTGTGTGTTTAAATTGAACTAGTACCGCCCGTGGTCGAAATTCGAACCATCTTGTTTTTAACATAATTTATTTACTATTTATTTGAATTTATTTATATGCTAAATCTAAAGAATGGAAAAGGGCAAAACATGAAAGTTCGTTTCCATATCAACACCTCGCAGATAAATATGCAATGCTCTTGAAATAAGATTTTATGATTGCTTACTTTTAGGGGTAATTAAATTGCATACCTTTATGGGTTAATGAGACTCTCCAACAGGTTCTAAACTAAGATGATTAAATTCGTTACTATGGAAACATGACGGCGACAAATTGATTTCGATTAACTGCTGAGCATTTTGTATGGGAAATTCTTAACTTCATTTTACCAGTCTTAATGGCGACATATACCTACAATTTTTTGTTTGTGCACATCTATGGCACAGTACCTTTCGAATGATATAAGTTTCATTCTCCTCATTTCATGATAAATACTTAAAAAGTGTGCGGAAACTTTTGATGTTTACGTATTAATATAATTATTTTGAAGGGCAGTTGATTTGATGGTTTTCATTTTACTAAGGACTGTTTGGTATGCATTTATTCAACTGATCAGGTGCGTCTTAATATTTATTGAACCCTAAAATAAATACAAGTGACTTCGTTGAACGTTTCGAACGTTGAGCAATGCAAATCGAGCAAAATTTGACTATTGGTTGTCAAGCGATTTTCGTCCACCTTGTTGATCAACTCATTCATTAGTCGCATAGTCTCGTTCACCGATTTGATCAACAGAAGCCCTAGTGTTATGAGTTACTAAAACAACCATCGATCGGATGTTGAACAACGCGTTGAACGGAATCGGCCATTGCGCACCTTGGAAATGACTGTTTGTTGAGCGATTACATCGGTGGGAGCGACAAAAAACTGCATCATCAACGCCAACGAAAAGTTCAAAAAAAGGATAATATTCAAAAATGTTGCTCAACATATTGCACGACCATGTTCAACAAGAAACACGAGCTCGTACGCTACCCGTTCACTTGATGAGCAACACAGTGAGTCGCGATCTACAACCTGGAGGCTTACAAAAATTGTACATTTAAACAGGTTGAAGCGGCTGATCCGAAATTGATGCCTTTCTCCCATAGTGTACGTGCGGCATTAGCTTTGTGGATGTTTTTGGTTCTGTTGTCCTTAGTTTCGCGCCTGAGGGCGGCCGATTATGTTTTTCGCAATCAGAACTGATTATTTGTGGCTACTCAGTTGATTCGAGTTCGAAAAAGTAGATAATTTTCGATATTCGAACTAATAACCATCATTAGTCGGCGGTTTTAGGCAAAGAGTTTTATAAACTTGGTCATTGATCACGACCTAAATTACATCTTAAGGTTTTTTCCACTTCGCAACCTCTCGCGAACGTCTGACAAACATCCGAAAGCAAAACTGTCATCAAAGAACTGCTCAGTCGCCGTAAAATTGTAGATCCCTTCCATTCATCCCAAAAATGGTTGTGAAAAGCTAGGCCTAGGGTCCCACAGACCTGTTCCGCCAACTATTTATTTTATTTATTTAAAGCATGTGTAAGATTAAAAATTTGTTACCAAAAAAAAATGTCAAAACTTTTCGCTGCCACTGTAATAATTGCCAAATGCTTCGTCGCTCTTCGGATGGATGGATTGCCGCCAGTGTGTGGCAACACAATTGTCGTTGTCGCTGTCGTTAATTCGTCTTTAAAAAAAAAACATACAAAACCAACTCACAAACAACATGCCATTTTGCTGTCAAAATAATATAGAAAATCAACCCGTTGAGCGTTCGTCTTCGTCGTCGTGAACGTGATCCGTGTTGAAGCCAATAGCTGGTGGCGGCAGCGATTCGGCCGTGGGATGAAATCTAGAACGCAACGCCGCCAAATGACTGATGTGTTCGTCACAAAATTATATTCATAATTAATTGTTGTGCTTGTGGTTTTCATTAGTTGTTTTTTTTTTTTGTTATTTTTATTTCACACGAGAAAATATTTTATAATAGAAGCGAACATTATATAGATTTTATCTTCTGGTTAAATGTTTGATTTTGGTTTCGTTTTCGAATCTATTTTCAGATACACCGACCTCATTAGTTTTTAATAAAAGCCAACCGTCAGTGAAGTGTTCTACAGTTCGTTAACAGGAATGTGCTGTTATGTTAAATGTACCGATTCTGGGATGGACTATTGAGCGGTGATATTAGTCGTTAAGGCTAACAGTGTTGAGAAGAGTATGCGGTCCAAGCAGCAGCCGAGACCATCGTATCGGTGGATGGATTCGTCAAATGAAAATGGTGAGTTTGGGTTATTTTTATATGCATTTTAGGGTTCACACTGAGAGTTTTGATAGGGCTCATTGTAGTTCCCTGTGGACTTTGTTATAGCCTATGTTTTAAGTAGCGATAGGACCAACGTGGGTTTTGAATTTCAACTAAAATAGTTGGCTGGATTTTTCGTGATGGCGTAACAAAGATTTTCATTTTCAATATCTCACCCCTGACGATACCCAAAACCCGTCAAATGCTTCTCTATATTACCTACCCTTCTGACGGACGAAGAAAATGGCAGATTTGTCCCTTTTGGTCTCTTATAAATATCAAACCAATTTTAAGGGTATCCAATGTGACCACCACACCATGCAAATGCAGCAGCAGCATAGAGGTAGCTTAATATTGTCATGTCAGGATACTATCCCATACTACTCCTTCCTTTGCATATACATATAGATACACATCACATGTTGTAGAAGATGCATTCTGGTGAGATGCTTGCAAAGGATTATTAGAAAGTCTATGATACCGAAAAGCCCCAGTTAAGAAAGTCAATGCTAAGGAATGCAAAGAAGAAAGTAGCCTCCTCCGTGCGACATACGCACACACTTATAAGCATCCCTCAAAAAGTTTTTAGTGTCTCCTAAGTGACACGACAAAAGACAGATGGACAGTGAACCCAGACAGACTGACAGTTAGACATAAACGGGTAGAGGTGAACTGGACCGACAGCCCAGAGATGGACAACTATGGACCAGTAAATACAGGACTAAGGACACAGCGAATTGCACATATAAAACAGTGTTCAAGGATTTATTGGATTCAGAAGGGTTTTGTGGATAGAAAGTGCTTCTTTGCCCCCACCCCGACCGACGCCAGTCGTTGTTGTACACACTCACTGTGAAAACTGATGGAAAGACATCGTCGCTAAGGATGAGGGGATAATGCATTTCACTTTATATTGCAGTCTTGTCAAGAAAAGCAAAGAGAAGGCGGAGAATGGGTATATGGCGACCATATGCAGGAAGGCCCACATAAAGAAAAATACGAAGATGAAGCAATGAATCTTGTTCGAGACTGCTGCTGAGATGGATGGATATGGTTAGGTGGAGTCCATCAAATCCATAGTTACGTGTCAATCAATTGGGGTTTGCAGTTGGTTTCGGTTGAAGCGAACGACGAGCTGAGATCCAAGTGAAATGGAAGTGTGTGATGGAATTCATTTTAAAAATGCAAGCCAAGGTGGGAGTAGGATGGTTCCTGGTAAAGTGTATTTTCTCGGATGGATTCGGTTCGATTGGAAGCAGTAGATCGGCTGCATTTCGTGCATTTCGATGTGATTGACTGAGGAAACCAAGCAGTGGAAAGGCAGGTTCATTGCCTTTGACGGTTGACCAGTGTTCGCCTTTATTAATTTAGTTCTTCAAGAAGGCGTCGGGGTTATGCGGTGTGCATTTTTCTTGACTGCAGCAATGACATGCATATTAGCTGTATGTTGGGTTGATATTGAGGTATCATGTGCTGAACAGTGGACAGTCTTCATAAATTAAGCCAATAGTTGGACGCTAGATAATAAAAATAGCGTGTTTGTTGATGTGGATCGTAACGAAAACTGGAACGCAGTGGAAAGCTCCCACTCCTCACGTAACAATCCAACAGTGTGACGTCGAGCGCGTTTTTATGTTCGTCAAGTTCATTTCTTATGACGCGGTAAGGTAAGTTGGTAGGCATGGTCGGTAATGGGTGCGTAACGAAAACTGGAACACAATTGAAAGCCCCACTCCTCACGTACCAGTCCAATAGTGACACATTTAACGCGTTTTAATGTTCCACAAGTTAATTTCTAATGACGCGGTAAGGTAAGTTGGTAGGAATGATCGGTAATGGGTGCGTAACGAAAACTGGAACGCAATTAAAAGCCCCACACCTAACGTAACAATCCAACAGTGGCACATTTAACGCGTTTTAATGTTCGACAAGCTCATTTCTTATGACGCGGTAAGGTAAGTTGGTTGGCATGGTCGGTAATGGGTGCGTAACGAAAACTGAAACGCAATTGAAAGTCCCACTGTTCACGTAACAATCCAACAGTGTGACGTCGAGTGCGTTTTTATGTTCGTCAAGTTCATTTCTTATGAAGCCGTAAGGTAAGTTGGTGGGCATGGTCGGTAATGGGTGCGTAACGAAAAGTGAAACGCAATTGAAAGCCCCACACCTAACGTAACAATCCAACAGTGGCACATTTAACGCGTTTTATTGTTCGACAAGCTCATTTCTTATAACGTGGTGAGGTAAGTTGGTAGGCATGGTCAGTAATAGGTGTGTAACGAAAACTGAAACGCAATTGAAAGCCCCACTCACCACGAACCAATCCAACATAGGCACGTTTAACGCGTTTTAATGCTCGTCAAGTTCGTTTCTTATGAAGCGGTAAGGTAAGTTGGTAGACATGGTCGGTAATGGGTGCGTAACGAAAACTGAAACGCAATTGAAAGCCCCAGTCCTCACGTACCAGTCCAACAGTGGCATGTTTAACGCGTTTTAATGTTCGACAAGTTCGTTTCTTATGAAGCGGTAAGGTAAGTTGGTACACATGGTAAAGAATAGTTGCGTAACGAAAAGTGAAACGCTAAAGAAAATGCCAACAGTGGGACGTTTTATTGTTCTGCAAACTCATTTCCTATGCCGTGGTAAGGTCAGTTGTTGGGCATGGTCGGTAATGGGTGCGTAACGAAAACTGAAACGCAATCGAAAGCCTCACTCCTCATGAACCAATCCAACAGTGGATTTCTTATGACGCGGTAAGGTACACATGGTCGAGAATAGGCGCGTAACGAAAAGTGAAACGCTAGAAAAAGCCAAACTTCTTACGTACCAATCCAACAGTGGGAGATGGGAGATAGTTAAGTGCGTTTGAATGTTGCTCATGTTCCATATGTAGCGGAAAAGTACGTTGGAGGGCATGTAACGAAAAGTGAAACGTTTTAAAACGCCCCACACCTCACTCAATAAACCGACAGTGGGAGTTATTTGTTACGCTCACATCTTATGTCAAGGTAGGACAACTAGTGATTAATTAGTAAAATTAGTTTAAAGTGTTTCCACTTTCGTTACGCATAACTTTTGTTTCTGTCGCAGAGGTAAGTGCACAGAGCTGATGAGGTTCCTTGTCCAGTACACAATTTTTGAAATTCACATCACAGACAACCACCGTGGACCGCCGTTTTTTGCTTAAACAATTCTACAAAATCTGACACATTCAGCTTATTTCAGCTTTTAATGCATAAATTGAACAGAAAAAAAAAACACATTCTGACAAATAAATCACAAAATGTATTATCCACCGCCGGCCTTACTATACCGGTCGACGAGGACCTCCGGTACCTCCTCAATTTGATGACATATTCAATACAAAAAATTGCTTTTGACATTTCGCTAATGACTGATTTGATTTGTGTCCATTATTTTGCCATTAAAATCGCCGCCGATAACTTTTGTTCATAACTCACGTATTATATGCTATACGTACATGTCCTCTAGGTATGCCATATGCATGAGGTGGGTAATTGCTTCCATAATTTTTCTATACCCTGCGCCTGGCCGATGCCACCGGGCCCGGAGGAAAACTACTGCGCGATATGACGGTTGGCTTAACATTAATGGCATTTCATCATGTGTACCGCATCAGCTTGTGAGGGCCCCCCTTAAACCCCCCACCAATGATTTCTATCATTTTATTTATTAACATTCGAAAAATTAATTAAACATTCGCTGGCCGGTGACACTCTTATGGCTGCATTTGAATTATGTCAACTTTTACTCCATTAGAGAGAGAGATGACGTGACACTGTATATGCGATAGCTGAAATTGAAATGCGGGTATAGCTAAATGTTGGACCAAGCCTGGCACTGAGTTGGTACACATTTTAATGGTTCATTGGACTCGGTGTGGCCAGAAAGTTGAATTGACAACAAGACATGACGTGCAATGCTAAGCCATCCCAAGGAACATCAAAAAGACGAATGTACCGAACTGGCAGTCAAGACAAATATCGAATTGGTCCAGGCATGAGGCAAAAGGTCCGTTTAAATAACTCGGAGTGTACAAAACAACTGAAGGAACTAAACAGGCATGCACAAGTCGGGCGGTCGGGTTTGCATTACAAACCGTTTCACGATTGATGAGCAGATTCCATGTCCTCTTGCAGACGAATCGGTATATCTCAGGATGTACTTTGTGTACCGTCGCCTTTGATCAATTTTGGAGTCAAAGTTTGGAGTCCTGGATGTGTATATGCATACTGATGATGATGATGATGATGATGATGATGATGACCGTCAGTTTGAATGACGAATAAACTGTGAAGTGAACTTTTCCCACATTGCTGATGCAGTTCTTATCAAACTCTTAGGACTTGTGGCAGGCGGCTGGGAACGATGTCAGCTTGAAGGAGAGGGATGCCGATTGGAATTACATGCCTCGTTGAGTGGGATTGTTTTGAATTAAATGGGATGGCTGTAGGGGTGGGGTGTTAACCGATTTAAGGGTTTTAAATGGCATGTTTCAAACTTGTATAGGTTTCTTAATGCTTCTGAGGGTGTTAGTCAAATTTTAGGTTAGAAATATCCACACCCAGGAACACCTTCCTATCAAAGTTTTATAGAAAACTTGTTTGTTAGCACAGTCGCTGCCATAAATAAAGTTACGCAGGCAATTTGATCAATGGTTCAAGAACTTTGCTTCCATTTTTCAATGACAGACTTTTTTGTATACTTTTTACTGACATTGGTACTTTTGTCTGAGTGCTAGTTCTCTCGGAATCACTTGCCATTTTTCAGTTCTAATGAACAACAATATTGTAAAAATCCTGCGGCCGAAATTTTACCTCGTCAAAAGGGGTTTCTTTTGTGCCTTATACTGTGTATGCAGTCCTACAATAACCAACAACTTTGCGCTTTGTTAACAGTTAAAATTTGCAACAAAATTCATAAAAAAATGCATTCTACCCTTCTAAGAAACTTCACCCTTCATTTGGATCAAGTTTTGTAAAAATCGGTTTTGAAATAACACCGTTATCGGTACGGAAAAAAAGTGCGATTCGCTGCATTACACCCACGCGCAAAAGTTTGCACTCACCCAACCCACAGACATATTTTGCGATTTCAACCCCCAAGACCAGTAACCCACCCCGCCAACCCGCATCAAAAGTATCGAAACAGAAACGAAATTCCGCCCGTAATTCACAATAACAAGAGGGTAAAACAGAGAAGAAAAAAACACTTGCTGGGCTCTCCAATAAACTACAATAAAATGTTATAGGCCGTCAAATAAATAATTTTTACGACACAATTTTACTTGTATTTCATCAGCAAACAGCCGCACAGAAGAGCCCTCCACGTCTCTCCGACTGCGGAAAGAGTTATGTAACTACGGTTGGGTTTGTTGTTCCAGTTGTTTATTGCGTCTTGTATTATGCTTACAGACTGTGCTGTTTGGCGCGACGCTACTGTACACAAATTCAACCCCTGCCGCATAACAAATTATTTTAAAAAATGAAGAGAATTCCTCTGCGATGCGAATAATTTCAAAACAATCATTCAGTCTCAGTCGCTTTGTATGTGTGCATATAGAGGGAGACACGCCAGGACCTTGCAAAATGACTGAAATTACCCTCGCTTGGCCGGATTTTGGCCTCGTGAAAGTGAACCGGGGGGGCGCAAGTGGAAAGAAAGAATTCAAAACTTTCAGACGAACCTGCCATAAATTTGACTGAATAATGACAGTTAGTGGGCTCACTAATCAAACATAAGTACGAGGAGTATAAACCCGACCGAAGGGCGCCGAATGACAGCGCTGCATGTGCTGTGCAGTTCCTTAAAAGTTTGCTAACGTCTTCATAGGGGGATAGATTTGCCAACACAAAATTGCTCCTTAATCGTGTGTCCATTTGGAGCCTTTCATATATGCGAAGCAATATAATGCGACATTAGCGATGAGACTCGAGTGTGGGTGGCGATATCTTTATCCATCAAATGGATGGCAATTCGGTTTTATTGGCGAAAACAAATACACGCCATGGAGAGAGTGGGACACCAAAAAGGATACTCATCGTCATCCGATTGCAATTTCTTTTTCGTTCGGCTTATACGAGTTGGACATTGTCACGCTAAATGCGTTCATGCGTGCGCGTCTATAATAGTGAGTGCGGAATGGGGTCCTTAATTCGAGTGCGTGCGTGCACAGATGTTGACAATTTGGATAAAAATTGCCGACAATTGTGTACATATTGTTGACCTTTATATGGCAGTTTGCATGGTCAATGAAAATCAATGATTTGGAGAGATGGGTCTTGGGTGGTCGGTTGTTTAAGTGATTGCTATACGATTGGGAAGAGGGTGTATATTGCGCCCAATTGGAGGATGGTATTCTTATTGAATGGATTTGGCACTAGCACGATCTTTGTGGGGGAGAGGTCAGAGAAATGGAGCTTGGGATACAAGCATTGTGCGTATAAGATGCGGGACAAGTTTTGTGGAAGACTTGGAAGCTTCTTTCATAGAAACAAATAAACTTGTGCACAGCTTTTATATAGCCGAGGGAGCTTGAATGATGCCTATTTGGTTGTACTCCTATTTTAGACAAATCAGCAAGTCCTTGGATTCAAACTTTTGTAGGTAAGCCATAGATCCATAGAACATTGTGATGGATTGGGGTTGTCGGGTGAATAATCCTGGCTATAAAATAGTTTTGTTTGTCAAACCGCGGCTTTAAGTCCACCTCGTTGAATGTAAAGGGGCCTTTTCGAAAATTGAGAGCAGGAATGTTGAAGCCTCATCAATTTTGATAACTGATTAGTCATTTTCTTTCTTCGGCTGACTGACTTACGTCTGTCTTAGTGACTTAGGTGACTTAGTAGGTGCGGGGTTCTCTTGATAACTACATCTTTGAAAAGTGTCAGTTTCCAATGCGCGGCGAAGACTCCGAGGAGCATCATTTCTCTCTATGTCTCCTATCTGTTTCTATTTTTCTATCTCTAGCTCCATCCTCCTATCTATCTCTATCTCTATCTCTATCTCTATCTCTATCTCTATCTCTATCTCTATCTCTATCTCTATCTCTATCTCTATCTCTATCTCTATCTCTATCTCTATCTCTATCTCTATCTCTATCTCTATCTCTATCTCTATCTCTATCTCTATCTCTATCTCTATCTCTATCTCTATCTCTATCTCTATCTCTATCTCTATCTCTATCTCTATCTCTATCTCTATCTATATCTCTATCTCTATCTCTATCTCTATCTCTATCTCTATCTATATCTCTATCTCTATCCCTATCCCTATCTCTATCTCTATCTCCATCCCTATCCCTATCCCTATCTCTGTCTCTATCTCTATATCTATCTCTGTCTCTATCTATATCTCCATCTCTATATCTATCTCTATCTCTATCTCTACCCCCATCGATATCTCTTTCTATTTCTGTCTCCATCCCTCTCTCTCTTCGGCGTAGCTCCTCTCTCTCTGTCTTTAACTCGTGGTACATACAAAATGTATAAAGCTCTATTCCTACGACGCCGGACTCAACTGAGCTTCATCAAAAACCTCGAAGGACCTCATCCAAAACTTGTCAAAACTGCGCCCACCAGTTAGGTATACCCGATGGCCTTGCTAATCATAGATAGCCCCTCAAAACCGCAACTCCCTCAATCCGAATACACCTACCCCGCCGCTGCACAAAATAAAAGATAAATGAACCCAACCCAAAGGTAAGGAAGAAGAATCGCACACGTTTAATGCTTCACTTCCTTGCCATTGGACCGAAAATTATTACGAATATTAAATAAAGCCCACAAAGGCATCTATACGCTATACCTATACCAGCAGCGAAGAGATGGCAAAACAACATCCATGGGATAAAACCCGTCAGAAGCTTGCAAAGATTTATTTCTCTCATTTCCGTGGCGTTTTTCCCATTCTCGCACTCGCTGCCATGGATCCATCTCCTTTGTGTGTTATATGCACAGCCGGTGTGGTGTGTCTGTCTGTATCTGTATATATATAACCACTTTTGTGGCGAATTGAACACGTTAATCGTCGTCCATCACTCATGTGAATCTTTGGGTTGGGTGTGCAACAATGAGTGCGGTGCGTTGTGCAGTTCCCCTCGCCAAAATGCAATTTCTTGCATTCTCTCGGTACCTCATCATCATCATCAGCATCATCGTGCGCCGATCTACAGGTATCCGGTATCTGAGTGCATAATTCCATCATTTTCGCTTGTTGCTGTCCGTCTGTCCGTCTGTCCAAGTGAACCTTGCATCTCGCTCTTTTGGATGGACCAAGTTATGGGCGAGCATTTGCTCGACCGCAAAGAGAAAAACCGATTCCAAGCGATCCATCTGCTGTCCGTCCGCCCAGCCAGCGTCTCGGTCGGGCAGCAATGGCACCGGTTGTGGCACTGGTTACTGGCGTTCACCAGCGCGTCGATCAGTGTATGGTGGCAATTTTTTACTCAATTCAAAATGATGGCGTTTTTCCATATTTCCTCTGCCGCGAGCGGACTCATCTGACAGCTGAACCCGAGAGTGGTGGAAACCTCGCCACGCCACTGTATATAATACTCGCCGCGCTGTGCACGGCCGGCGCGGCGTTGGCCAATCGTCTGTCCATCTGTCTCGGTGTGGTTTCTGGCGTAGTGCGTCCGTCTGTCTTTTGGTTTTTGATTTTTTTATTTTTTTTCTGGCGTGCACTTGTGATTTCTCGGATTCTCAAATTTCGAGGCCATGTTTTCGAAATGGAGCTACTACGACTACGAGTGCTCCTCTCGCACTGATCGACTCTTTCGGTCGCTCTCACTGATTGATTAATTGATATCCAAAGTTAATTGCCTTTCAGATTATTTATGAGTTATTTATGGCGGCCTGGCCTGAGTGTGCCTGTCTGTACGTACTGTTTGGCCGGCTGGGCTGCTTGCTTGCTGGTTCTCCTCTGTTTTGATCGTGCCAGTGCGCGCACTGTTCAAGTGCGCGCTGCGGCGGCAAATCGGCGGGAGGTGTAGAGGCGAAAGTCCTGAGGAGTTCACTGAGTGTCGATCAATTTGACAGTTAATTTGGATCGTTTTGCGGATTTCATTTTTGGTTTCTTGATTTTGTTCATTTGCGCGCGCGGGGACTGTGTGCGCTGCTCTCGCCGAGCAATTTGTCGATATAATCGAAGAATAATATTCGATAAATTTTGCCGGATGACCTCGTAATTTTGATCGTTGCTTGTTGCTTGTTGCTAGTTGTGCGCAACGAGGCAATGGGCAATTTATTGCGCAAACGTCATTTAACGGGTTTGTGGCTATAGTAAGTTGGAACGTTCTTTGAATGCCGCTGACGATCTATGAGGATCTTCGATAGGAGTTAGTCAATGCAATTTGGCAGTGACACAAAGAAACCCTGCAATTTTTCGAAGTTAACTCTTGTAGAAGTGGAGTGGTTGACGAAACATTCGTCATAATCTTCTATATCCGTCCTTAAGACCTGTTACTAAAAATAGATTGAAAACAGTGCCATGGAACACTTGTAGACAGCGCCATCTGTCCGTCAAACTTGGTAACTGATTAGAGAACTAATTGACACATACATTTAAGTGAAGTGGTTGACAAAACAATCGCCATAATCTTGTGCATCTCGCCCTAAGGCACCTTACTATAAAAAGAGATTTAAAACAGTGCCATGGAACACTTGTAGACAGCGCCATCTGTCCGTCAAACTTGGTAACTGATTAGAGAACTAATTGACACATACATTTAAGTGAAGTGGTTGACAAAACAATCGCCATAATCTTGTGTATCTTGCCCTAAGGCACCTTACTATAAAAAGAGATTGAAAACAGTACCATGGAACACTTGTAGACAGCGCCATCTGTCCGTCAAATTTGGTAACTTTTAAGAAAACTAATTGACACATAAATTTAAGCGATTTCAGAGATTCTGGCGGGTTGCTAGGTATGGGAAGGTACTTTCTTTCTACGTATGTGCTGTTGGCCTTCTTGTCTAAAAAGGCAGACTTTTATCTTCAGAATTTGTCTTAAAGCTTTAGCTTCTGTCTACAGAAAGTTTAATGGTGGTCTTTAACGCTTAAATTCAGGTAGAGAACATTTAGTAGCGCAACTTGTGGGTTTGTGGTGCTGGCTATCTTTCTTTTATAAGCTCACTCAGTAGCTCGTTAGTCGCTTCAGCAGCCAGCCGCAAAAGACCTTAGAACATGGAAAGCTCTGATGCTTTAAACAATCATGAGACCAATCATCTATTTGGTTGATCAACGGTTTGGTCTTGGACACTTACAGAAGTGCCAAGAGTTTTGTCAAAGATTTTACTGAAGACATCGCAAGGTCTATAGAAAAGGGAAGCTTGAAGCATTGCGGGAGTAAGTAGGCGCCGCAAAAAACGTACCGTGCGTGGATGGACTTGTTTGGTAAGGTCCGATGACATACAAAGTCTCCCTGCGACAGAGGAGGGCAGTTTCACAGAGTCATATAACGTCATGCTGATGAAAGGTCTTCAAAACTAAATGCCTGTGAGAGCTGGACCGGAAAGGTGGTTACAACTCTCGATTGGTTGCCTTTACCCCTCAATTTCACGTCATTTCATCTTTAAACCTTGATAGGTATGATCTGAGAGACTGATGCATGTAGATTCGGACCTCCCTTTCCCTCCACAAGCTTCTGTTCGTAAACCTCTTCATCGGTTACTAGAGTTTTCTGTATCAAAGCTGTCCCCTGAGTTCTATGATGGTCTAAGTCTGCCAGAACCACCTTGAGATCAACAAACTGGGCTCTGGGCCTTAGACAGAACTATCAAGGGTCCATCGAGGGGTGCGCCAAACAGGTCTTAGTGCCATAAGAAAGTTTTAGGAGGTGGACTTCTCGTTTCATCCACCAAATTGAGTGATCTACCTAAACTGTATGACTCTTCTTATTGACAAGCAACGCCACTCCACCGACCCGCACATTTTCAAAAAGGCGCCCTCACCAACTCAACGTTTAACCAAAGCGACACTAATGGCAACAGTTTACGAGACGCCACTCCAAATGCAACAAACAAGAGGACACGTCGAGCAATTTAACTACATTAAACTTTGTCCTGGATGCGATGCGCATCCGCATGTCCACCTCCATCTCCTCCGGTGATATTGGACAGACATGGCAAACAAAAATAAAAAAAGGACGGCCAAGTCCAAACAAAAAGTGCATAAATCTCTCCCCCAATGGCCCTAAGTAATGTGGGAATAAAAGTCAACTGCAGTCGCTGCCAGATGAAAGGATACGCGTATACACTCCTTGAGGGTGATTGAATCATCTCGACTTCATAATACAATTTTCTTCCGTCGTTCATCAGGCCAGCGCCAGAGTGCTGCCGTTGTGATGAAACTTTTCCAAACACACACACACACCGATAGATGCATATGAAAAGGACACTTGCACTTTGAAACTTTATGCTGGTGCAGTCTTGTACTTGACTAACACTGAGTTCGTCGGTTTCGATGTGAATATGTGTGGTGGTATGCACGGTTATCATAACCGCGATGCTATTGTCATTAGCTCCAGCTCCTGATGACAGTCTGCGTTGTATTTGTTCTCGAAATGTCGCCACTATGACCCGGTATAATCAGAGGGTTAGCAAAAAATGCGATAATCCCCGATGACAGGTGAAAAAGATGAGCGAAGCGCAGAAGAGGGTGGACACACGACTTGTTGTTGTTGTGACATTTTCTTGAATGAACCTAATGGTCGATTGGGATGATTGCCAAAAATTATCCACCAGAACAATGGTGGCAGAGATCGCTAACGCGGGCTTCTTTCTTGTCGCTATGCAGATGCGGTGGCGGAGTCGTCTCAAAATGGGGGAAAAGTATCTCATTGGGTTATTCGGATTGAGATTCCGCGGGTAATTTTTGCTTTTAATCAGTGGCCATTCTGACAGGTGTCTAAATATGTAGCAGCACTGTCCCAAGGGGTATTAAATTCCAATTTGAATTATTTTCTAGTCGCGTCTCGTGTTTGTTTTTTTGTTTTGTTTTCGCAGAGAGGTACAAATTGGTCAAAGTGGGTCAAAAAGCAGTCCGACATATATCCCTTGGACTTTGGGCATCTTTGACTTTCCCCAAGTGAACGAGGAGAAGTCAAATTAAATTGTCTAAATGACGAAAGTGCTCAAACAGTCAACTACGGTCCAACTTCTTATAGTCCAAGGCCAGCGTATCTCGGTTCTCCAGTAGACTCTTAAAGGCAACCCCTGTGAGTATATTTCTTTGAAGGGATACAGCAATTTGCAGCCCAAAAACGTACCTACGACTTAAGACTGATTACATAAATGACAAAACGACAACATGACAAGTTAGGCGCCCACCCCTCCGATTCAAACACCACTCTCAGTGCCATTGTGTCGCATGCTACTCCCAGAGCCAGTGATGTAAAAATCAATAATCCTGATCTATGCCGGTGTCAGGCGGAAGAGATTATTTTTATAAAATAAAATAGAAAGAAAATTAATAAATGACCACAACACGAAGCCGAGTGCTATACGGTATCGGGTTCATTATTTTCCCCCCATCGGAACTGCTAATACACAACATATTCTCGCATCGAAAAATCCAGGCTACACCTTCCGTCT
Source organism: Cheilosia pagana (assembly GCA_936431705.1). Taxonomy (NCBI): domain Eukaryota; kingdom Metazoa; phylum Arthropoda; class Insecta; order Diptera; family Syrphidae; genus Cheilosia; species Cheilosia pagana. The sequence continues at coordinate 7,940,387 of OW386169.1, forward strand.
AATTTATGTCGCTCTCACCGCAAGCCATTAATCACCATAAACACCGCACATTCATATATAGAAACTAACCCTTTCGCTCTTGATGTTGTGCAGTGATAACACTGACGGACTCTGACGCACCTCACATAGAGACCCTCCCCCCGACCCCCTCATATGAATGAGGCAAAACTTAATGCAAAAAAATAGAAGAAAAAAGAATCTTCCCCACCCCCAATAGCTACCATCATCCCCTGCCATATCGGAGCAATAAATTCCTTTCGTTCGAACTGATAAAACGACATCATTAAGTCCTGTCACGTAACTTATGACAAATGTCAATCAATTTCTGTTCCGTTCGTTGGGTGGTGTAGGTAGCTACTGATGGGCACAACGTCTACTCTGAACACACATACACTATACATCTATGCGGAGGTGTTTGGGGGTAGTGATATCGTCGTCAGACCTGTCAGATATTTTTGACGAATTCTATTTTCAAGGGTTAGAATATGGAATGGCGAGTGTGGGAGCCAGCAGGGAAAATAAAAACCAAATCCCATAATGGAAAATGTCATGATGAGTAGTAGTCGTGGGATGTTGGGGGTAGGGGGTTGGTTTTTTTCTGTTTCTAGGATATGAGTATTTTCGATGGACCTTGATGACGCGAGAGGGTGCAGCAATGCCAGCAGTGTGTGTTAGTTGATTTATTTCTTGTCAACATGAAATATAATAATAAATAAGGACCAAGGCTTCGGAGGGAGTTCATCGGGAGGACAACGGCGACAACTACGACGACAACGACGATGACGGCAAGACGTAGAAATATATTGGTGAAATCCATCTAATGGATTCGCTATAGAGCGCGAGCGAGCGAGCGATTGCACTGGACGCGCGTGTACGCCAGCTATAAGCTTCAGAGCTATGTGCAGGGGGAAGTTGGTCGCCAAGTCGTATATCTTTCATGTGCTTATTTTATTAATCTCCAAGGATGTTGGATCATCACAAAGGAGAGTGGTCTTCGCGGTCGAAATGAGGTGGAGTCCGTGTTTATTGTTCGTTGGTAATTGATATTCGAAAACTACTTAGAATTTTGAGGCGAATGCAATTTAATCAGAAAAACAAAATTCCTTTAAACTTTTAGTAAAAAATTCGACGGATTTTCCAACCAAGGCTTCTTAATTTCAAAATTTGTCAGAATTTTAGAAAAAGAAAGGACATTTGTAAAAATGGTAAACCCCAAACAAACACGCGGTCAGAAATTGAAAACACTTTCGATATTGACAGAAAGTCTTAAAAATGTTTGATCATCGTCAGTTTATGGTCGAAATTTTTACGCGTTTGGCAGCGCCTTCCGAAAATTTTGCGTGAAAGTCAGAATTTTACCAAAAATTTGTTACTTGATCAGAAAATTTGCCGAAGTTGAGAGTGTTTTTTGAGTCGAAAAAAAGGATATCCCATACTAGTTTTTAAATTCCCAGAACATTGCCAGAGGTTCAAAAATGTTAAGTTATCCGCTGTCAATCTATGAAATGATACAAATTTGAACCAAATACTGCTCCCTCCAGAAAGAATATTTTCAATTTTAAAGCAATTTACAAAATTTGGTACAGAACGGAATTTTTTTTCTACAGAATTAGAACCCAAGGTTCAGAAAATTTAAAAATTAAGTCCTTAATTTTACAAAACACTTAAAAATCTAAATATACCTTAACATCTAACAAAAATTTGAACTAAACTGTCCTCCTCTGGAAAATGTCTTAGGAATTGAATATTTTGTACGAAATTTGGTACAAGGCAAGAACTTGGCAGAATAAGTTACTCGAGTTGGAGATCAAAGTTCGAGAGTTTATGTACCGAAAATACGATCAGAAAACAACACGAGCCAAGCGCTTATAAATGTACTTAATTGTTCAAAAATGTTTTCACCGATAATCGTCAACATGCTTTGTAAATTTAAGACGAAGATGCTTTGGTAAAATGCTTTCTGGCTTCTGACAAAATTTGGTACATGTCGAAGAATTTGCAGAAAGCTATAATTTTTTACTAAAAATCAGGTAGATCTGAATTTATCCTCAAACCCATTCAGAAAATGGACAAAAGCCTAAAGTAAAAAACTTTTACACATGTCAAAAAATTTGACGAATCATTCACGTCTTGGAACCAGAATTTAAGTGCATTTAAGTACCGCAAATGAAAACCCAGCCATTTTGGAATTCACTTAAAGGGACTCTCAACTTTGGCGACACAGACAAATCGTTCTGATGGACAGATGTAGCCTCGTGAGAACTATCGAATTATTCGTAAGTCGAGGCAGCAAGCTAGGCACCGAGCTCGAAGAGTCTTCTTGGGTAAAACCGCGAGTTATGCACAACGCCAAAAAGTAAAGTAAAGTAAGTGACACCAAGACGAATGCCGACGACCTAAACCTCTGTCATAAATTGACCGACACCCGCTGGAAACCATTTGTCCCCCCTCATAACTTTAAAGGATTTCCAATAGTCCATTAAAAAAGAAAGAAAGAAAAAAGAAAAGCCCAACGCTTGTCACTCGGTTACTTTACTTTACAACTCCTGAAAGCATTCGTTACAACTTAAAAGAAAAAGAACTTTCCAACGCAAAAGAGAAAGTTTGTTTGGGAAGAAAAACCGCACAACCCACATGTGTCCTGTGTCGACAGATATGCCCGCCGCCAGTCGCCACGAGTACTACAGCACCACCTCCAAAACTCAACTCTTAGCACTGAACTTTCATAATAAAGATCGACAAGCTGTCCAAGCCGATGTCCACATCCTTGATATGAAAGGGAATATTATGTTGTGGCATGTCTCCGAGGATTACAACTGACCAGCAAACCATATACACGTGCTGATGCATATAGAAAGTGTATATATCTGATATTCAGGTGAATGTCCGTCCCCCTATATGCCTGACCATCTTCAAGCTGTCAAAAAATTTCAATCGCGGTGGAGTCTGCTTCTGCTGATGGACAGACAGGCAAATGAAATAAATATTTCCTTTCTTGTGCTCGATTTTTTTTTTCTGTATTTTTAAATAATAAAATGTAGCAATGTCCCGAAGCTGGTGCGGATGTCCTTTTTGTGGAGCCACAAGTGAAAACCATCATCGTCAGCTGAACAATTTTACCAAAGCGCGCACATGATTTTGTCCAGAACAAATGATACAATCCGAGTTGAAGTGAAGCAAAAGGACGACCAAGTGTATTTTAAATATCTCGCCCCATCCTTGCGGCGGCCGGCGGTGACGACGTATATAATATCACACACACACAAAAAATAATAAACCGTCAAAGGATTATTATAACAATTTTTGTGCTTTTTGTGCGGCACAGTGTGAAGTCAACTTTATCCCTTGCCGCCGCCTACTTCTACTTTTGTGATCGCATTCGCAATCCTTTTTTTCGTCCTTAAAAATATGTTTTTACTGGTTGGTTATATCACAAAAACAACAACAACAACGACAACAACAGTGTTAAGAAAGTAAGGAAAAAAGGCAACAAAACTTAAAATGAATGGTCCTTCGTCCTGCATTTCATGTGATGTCCTTTGAGAGTAAGTTGAACGTTCAAGAATTAAACTTAAAACTTTAGTCCTGAACGAGTGAGTTGTCGTTGTCGTCCGCTGGTGTGCGGTACAGCACCGAGTCCGTCCTGTCCGCTTGATGTGCACATATTTTATATAGATATACGTTTTTTTTCCGCTCGTCCTTTTTGATATATTTTTACACTGTTGTCCTTCTGAGTTGTCAAATATATATAGGAGTTTTTTTTTCTGTTGTTGCCAACTTTCATGTGTCCACAAGGATGTGAGCAAAGAGAGAGAGAGAGCGTGTGCACAAAAGAGAGTGAGTGTTGGGACGTTTGTTGTGTGTCGCTTGTCGTTTCGTCCCACTTATCATCCCTAGTGACACTTTATAATTTCTTCCACTTTTAGTATCCTGTCAGTATGTTTCCTAAGGAGACAAATAATAAAAAAAAAACCTGGAAGGGAAAAGGCTGAGATCATACAAAAATTGAAAGTTGAAGAGGACATAATTTTTTTAGGGCGGTGGGAGATGTATAACTTCTGACAGAACTCCACTTTGTGGACGAACTGTTACCCCACTAATGTCAGTTGATTGTTTCTTTTAGTTTTTATTTTATTTTATTTATATTTCACCCCTGGCAAGAGAGAGAGAGCGGTATAGAAAGACCGTATTTCAAGACAATAATTGAAAGAGTATGGAGGATGATACTCTTGTTAAATTGACATCGCCATTGGACTTGTCTGGTTGTCTGTCAAATTGAGGATGACAACTGACAAATGGACAAGTTTAATTTTTTTCTCAAAAAAAAAAAAAATTGCTAGATGACGAAAAGTTCACACAGAAACAGGACGAGTTGATGCGGGGTGGACAGCAAGGCACACAAAGTGTAATGAATGCCCAAAGGATGAAAAGAATAAAATGAATGGTATATAAGGAACGCGGGAATTAAGGAAGTTCGGTTGAAAGGATTTGACTTTGTGATGCGATTTTTCCTTTGGAATTTTTATATTTTGACAGCTTTTTTGTTCCGCAAAAATTGGACGCAAATTGGATGGCGGCTGAAAGCTGTTTTTAATTTGGCAGTAGTCGACTCGATGGGTTTATGTCGAAGAGAAATGTTAGTGGCGCTCGGAATTTGCAACAGATGGTCGGTTGGGAGTGCAGTTGTACAGGAAAGAGAGAGATGACATGTAAGGACAGAGAAAATATGGCGCTGTGGCTGTCTCAGTCGGGGAAAGGTCTGTTGGAAGGGACCGCCTAAGGGCCGCTTGCAGTACAACCTGTCAGAAGAATTTAAGGTGCAAGAAATTTATATTTCTAGGGCCTATTCACAGTTCTTGAGTATAGAAAAAAGTATTCTGTCAGAAGTCAGCAGTTCCCGCATAAACACATTGCGCGGGTTCTAATAATTATTTTCGGTAATATTTTATTGATTCACAATAGCAAAATTTTCCATATAAAAATATTCATTGTGACTCCCAAATTTTTTAGAGCAAACAATTAAAATTGGTTATTGGTAAGTTTGGCCCAATATGTGCCCCTCCAATAATAGTTATTTTCAAAATTCATCTTATATATTTTTTTATGTGATTTTATAGGGAAAATTTCGCTATTGTGACTTTAAGTTCTCAAAATGTAATCTTTTCATGAATTTAAACCCTTTCATTGGTAGAATAGTCCCACCAGACTATTGACAGAGGGACTATAACAAAAGCTCTGTAATAATAAATGATTTATTTATCTAAGTAATACTAAGCGAAATCACAATGGCGAATTTGTTCTTAGAAAATGATCTATTGTTACTTAACTGCAATAAAATTAAGGTGAAGTTTGCAAATGATTATTGTTACGTTAGGCTCACTGTATTTTCAAGTGACTAGTCGTATTAAACCTCCCCTTAAATATTTTGAAGGTCACAATAGATAGGTTTATGGAAAAAATAGAACAATTTTGAGGTGGTAAAATAAATTTGTGCACTAAAATTGATTTAAAGTTAGTATAAAAATTGATTTGCTCGTAAATAATTGGACGGTTTTGAAAAGGTTTGGATATATGTTTCGAAATGTTTGACTTAAGTAGAACTTCCAAAAAAAAATAAAAATATTGGGTACAGTACCTTCAAGGGGTGCAATTTTCGTAGTCTTTCGGTGTGAGGCATATTTTCCTTAGTGATTGACTAAACTTGAGATGTTTTGCGACCATTTTTTGGTCCCCTCCGTTTCATAAAAAATACTCTCCCTTACTTGCCCAACAAATTGCTGCCTACTCTGCAACAAATCGAACATCTCCCATCACCGATCCAGTTGCCAGCTGTCATGATACCCAGTGATCCCATATCGCCGACACACACACCATATCAGTAAAGGCAAAAAACAATCCCCGCACTGTCTTGTTAGTGTCTTGTGCTGCCTCCGCGACAGAGATACGACAACAACACACAACAAAATGCGCGCACAATGTGGCAAATGGCAACATATCTCCGATTTATGGTAGCCACAAGGAATCTATGTACCGCTCAGTCCGAATGAAGTTTAACACAATTTCCTTTTTCAGCCACACTCACACATGCAAACTATTCGCAAAGAAGAAGAGTTCAAATGAAATATTCTCTCCTAGTACCGGCCGAAACCTGTGGCACATGAGATTCTTCCAAAACATGATCCATGCGCTACACACTTTTTCGTCTTCTGCCATCCAAAGAGGCCAGCACTGGCCCCTGAGACGCCCCGATATATAGTACCGCAACAGTAGATGGAACCTGACCATTCGGGGTCGATGCTATTTGACACTTTTTACTCCACGGTGCTACATGCCGGTCTCGCTGGTGGGTAATGAGTCGCTGCACCATCGCATCGTCCTCGTATATGCACACAGTGGTTACTTGTCGTCCGTTTAAAGTGATCTCGTTGTTGCATCTGTCGGACAACTGTGCACATAAAGCCAGGCGGTCATCCGTGGCTGCTGCACCGTGCGAGAAAGATCCTAATGTCTTGTTTACTAGAACGCATGAGCATAATGGTAATTGCTTTAATTTGATATCGTTGGGGAGATTACGGCTGTATAACGGCAGTCTGGGTTCTATGACAAAATATGTGCGCCATAAGAACCTCGTTGTGCTGCTCATAAAGCTCGGCGAGGCTTGGTTTATGGCGCATAATTACCCCTGGACGGACAGTCGGACAGTCTGTGGCAAACTGGTCTGGCTTGGAGTTTAAGTAGTAAAGTTATGGGAGCGCGAGAATGCAAGGATCCAACGCAGAAGTGAATGTTGAAGACGAAGAAGTGAGATGCAGTCTTGACCCGGGATATAGCCTTTCGCATCAAACAAGTGGTAGGAGGGCCAGGATTGTAATGGTCGCCATTTATTTCTTGGACTGTTTTGTGTACATCCTTTAGCCTTGTGGCTTTCAATTTTTGCAATCTTCTCCTAGTAAGTTGAGTGACTTTTGTCTTCAGGAGATTGACTGAAAGTGCACCATCGAACACGTTCAAAGCTGGAAGACATGGATCAACAGAGAGCAAGGTCACATTATCTACCTACATATAGAAAAGATCGTAGAACGCAGTAGCCTTAAAAGCGGTAAGCAAAGAGGCAGCGGCGCCCTAACAGTGAAGAAAGAACAACGTCTTTCGGAAAGCCTCTGTTAACACCTGTATTGACAGGCCTATAATTGCCGGTATTTTTTTAATATAGCCTTGCTTATTGAGAACAAGATTTTCATTGGCAACGTGATATCCAACAGAGCTGCGTTGTCGAAAGCGACCTCTATATGTGAACTTAGATACCTTTAATGGACTCTTTTCAAGTGCGGGTTTTGAAGAGCAGTCTTGCAGAAAGGCAGCTGATAAACATGATGCAACTCACAGAGAGGTAAACTTTGAATAATACCGTAGCTGCTCATGTACAGCTCTGCCAGTTGTCCGATGCTTTTAAGAAGAATGAACTAAAATTGATTGGCTGAAAGTTCTTGTCAGTCTTTGGTATGAAGCTTACTTTGGACAATCGCCATCAGGGGTCCCTACATAAGTTTATGGTTCAAAAAAGACCTCTACAAGCTTCAATCTCCCCTTAAATTTGTGTTAAAGACCTTTTAAAAGCTTTCTAGGATCGAGCAAAATCTGCATAGATGGGGGTTCAACCGGGGAAACGTCGGTTCAAGATCTTTGTTTGTTGCCTTGCTCATGTCTTGACCAAGGAACTCCACCTTTTGGCATATTTATCTATGTTTAGTGGCAATTTCGACAGATCTACTAATCTCTTCCCTAAAACTAAACAATAAGTCTTCGTGGGATTTTTTTTTCTTGCTAAGTGGGCAACTTAAACTCGGTATGAAGCTCTAAATATCTACCTGTGTTGCCCAGTTGGTATTGTGTAAACTTTAGAAATGACAGTCAACCTACAAAAGTGACTTGTTGTCGAAAAACCTTACACCTATAGGCAACTGCCTGTAGAACTTTAAACTCCAACCCTGGTTAGGTTAGAATTTCTATTTTATTTTACAGAACTGATCAAGTGAATCTGAAATATACCCATCGGTGGCAGGTCTTAAGGCAGGCGTCATTTGAAAAAGACCTTTCAATAAAAACAACCGCCCACTAAAGTGGACCATCGCAAAGCGACATCAAAGCTGTCCGTCATTAAAATTCATACAGACCAATAAAATTAAATTATTTCTCGATTTGTTTAAAAAATTAAGACAAAACGGACCGCGCAAAATGCGATGGAAATTGACACCTGCATTAACATAAAATCAACGTAAGTTATCGTTAATGGTATAGTGCGCCGCCCGCTGCCACCATCAGCAGTTGCGCTTTTTGAAAAGGAGACCACTCCGTCGATGAATTGAATGGTAATAATTTCTGGTAATGGTACCACTTGCACGGTATATGGTGGGCTGGTTGTTGGCTTGGTCTTTGTCGTCATCGACATCGTCGACACTGACACCATCATCATCATCGTAGTCATCGTTTGGCCGTATATAGTGTTGCAGTCGTTGTCGCCGGTCGTTTTGTTCATTCGCGCAGTCATATTCGTATCCTTCGACATCAATTGAATGGAAATAAATTACCGTATCAGTTGTCGTAAAATTGCCAATTTTATATTGAAACATGTTTCCAACTGATTTCACATCGTATAGAGTCACAGAGAGCGATCTCGAAAAGCGGTCGTAAAATTTATTAAAAATAAAAAGAACGTAGTGACAGTCGGGGTGATTCATTTATGCGATTTCTTCTTATCGTTGTGGTTTGAACAGGGACTTGAAGCTTATATACGTCAAATTATGGAATGGAGATTGGGTTTTTATGAAACGAAACGGTTCCTTGTGAAACTGAGCCTTGATCAACAACTAGATTGAAACAGCGGTAAACATTCCGAGCTGGAACAGTGAATAACGATACAAAGCTACCGACATTAGACAGAAATGAGTTCCTTAACCAGTGTAGAAAATAGATCCTTCATATCCCAAAAAGGAATAACTTAAAGTGTACTTTGCATCTTTTTAGGGGTCGAAACGGGTACCCCTCGCTTAGTACAGTAGTTCCCCACACCAACCACTTTTCACATTTTTTAGAACCACTGATGCAATGCGATGGGCCATATTTATCTTCCCACTTGCCAAAGATCACATTTTGGGGGTTGAACATGACTGACTTCGTTCAGTACAGAGTGTCGAAACAACCAGTAAGCTCCTGAATATTTTAAATTTTTTTAGAGCCACCGATGTGCGGGCCACATTTCTTTTCCCATCTGTCTAAGATCACATTTTGGGGGTTGAACCGGGAAGACTTCCTTCAGTACAGAGTGTCGGAATAACCAGTTAGCTACTGAGTCTTTTAGATTTTTTAGAGCCTCCGATGTGCGGGCTACATTTCTTTTCCCATCTGTCTAAGATCACATTTTGGGGGTTGAACCGGGAAGACTTCCTTCAGTACAGAGTGTCGGAATAACCAGTTAGCTACTGAGTCTTTTAGATTTTTTAGAGCCTCCGATGTGCGGGCTACATTTCTTTTCCCATCTGTCTAAGATCACATTTTGGGGGTTGAACCGGGATGACTTCGTTCAGTACAGAGTGGCGAAACAACCAGTAAGCTCCTGAGTGTTTTAAATTTTTTTAGAGCCACCGATGTGCGGGCCACATTTCTTTTCCCATCTGTCTAAGATCACATTTTGGGGGTTGAACCGGGAAGACTTCCTTCAGTACAGAGTGTCGGAATAACCAGTTAGCTACTGAGTCTTTTAGATTTTTTAGAGCCACCGATGTGAGGGGCCACATTTCTTTTCCCATCTGCCTAAGTTCACATTTTGGGGCTTGAACCGGGATGACTTCGTTCGGTACAGAGTGACGGAACAACCAGTACCGAAGCTCCTGAGTCTTTTAAATTTTTTTAGAGCCACCGATGTGCGGGGTCATATTTCTTTTCCCATCTACCTAAGATCACATTTTGGGGGTTGAACCGGGATGACTTCGTTCAGTACAGAATGGCGGCACAACCAGTAAGCTCCTGAGTGTTTTAAATTTTTTTAGAGCCTACGATGTGCGGGCCACATTTCTTTTCCCAACGGCATAAGATCACATTTTGGGGGTTGAACCGGGAAGACTTCCTTCAGTACAGAGTGTCGGAATAACCAGTTAGCTACTGAGTCTTTTAGATTTTTTAGAGCCTCCGATGTGCGGGCTACATTTCTTTTCCCATCTGTCTAAGATCACATTTTGGGGGTTGAACCGGGATGACTTCGTTCAGTACAGAATGGCGGCACAACCAGTAAGCTCCTGAGTGTTTTAAATTTTTTTAGAGCCTACGATGTGCGGGCCACATTTCTTTTCCCATCTGTCTAAGATCACATTTTGGGGGTTGAACCGGGAAGACTTCCTTCAGTACAGAGTGTCGGAATAACCAGTTAGCTACTGAGTCTTTTAGATTTTTTAGAGCCTCCGATGTGCGGGCTACATTTCTTTTCCCATCTGTCTAAGATCACATTTTGGGGGTTGAACCGGGATGACTTCGTTCGGCACAGATTGACGGAACAACCACTAAGCTACTGAGTCTTTTCAGATTTTCTAGAGCCACCGATGTGCGGGGCCACATTTCTTTTCCCATGAGCCTATGATTACATTTTGGGGGTTGAACCGGGATAACTTCGTTCAGTACAGAGTGTCGGAACAACCAGTAAGCTGCTGAGTCTTTTCAGAGTTTTTAGAGCCACCGATGTGCGGGCCACATTTCTTTTCCCATCTGTCTAAGATCACATTTTGGGGGTTGAACCGGGAAGACTTCCTTCAGTACAGAGTGTCGGAATAACCAGTTAGCTACTGAGTCTTTTAGATTTTTTAGAGCCACCGATGTGAGGGGCCACATTTCTTTTCCCATCTGCCTAAGTTCACATTTTGGGGCTTGAACCGGGATGACTTCGTTCGGTACAGAGTGACGGAACAACCAGTACCGAAGCTCCTGAGTCTTTTAAATTTTTTTAGAGCCACCGATGTGCGGGGTCATATTTCTTTTCCCATCTACCTAAGATCACATTTTGGGGGTTGAACCGGGATGACTTCGTTCAGTACAGAATGGCGGCACAACCAGTAAGCTCCTGAGTGTTTTAAATTTTTTTAGAGCCTACGATGTGCGGGCCACATTTCTTTTCCCAACGGCATAAGATCACATTTTGGGGGTTGAACCGGGAAGACTTCCTTCAGTACAGAGTGTCGGAATAACCAGTTAGCTACTGAGTCTTTTAGATTTTTTAGAGCCTCCGATGTGCGGGCTACATTTCTTTTCCCATCTGTCTAAGATCACATTTTGGGGGTTGAACCGGGATGACTTCGTTCGGCACAGAGTGATGGAACAACCAGTAAGCTACTGAGTCTTTTCAAATTTGTTTAGAGCCACCGATGTGTGGGGCCACATTTCTTTTTCCCATCTGTGTAAGATCACATTTTGGGGGTTGAACCGGGCTGAATTCGTTCAGTACAGAGTGACGGAACAACCACTAAGCTACTGAGTCTTTTCAGATTTTTTAGAGCCACCGATGTGAGGGGCCACATTTCTTTTCCCATCTGTCTAAGATCACATTTTGGGGGTTGAACCGGGATGAATTCGTTCAGTACAGAGCGACGGAACAACCAGTAAGCTACTGAGTCTTTTCAGATTTTCTAGACCGACATGCGGCGCCACAATTCGCAGTCCCATCTGCCCAAGATCACAAACGGTCATCTAAAAAACAGCATCTTCTCAATCTCTAAAAATATGTCAAGCAATTACAATAAATTTCGCTGTGATAAACAATATAGTGTGCAGATGGTCAGACTGCGCCCCGCTGTGTGAACGAAACCCATTCTCATTCTTCTTTATTGCGAATCGCAATCCTTTCGCTTTCAAAGCGGCGACATAATGTTATCCGCTTATTTATTCGCCAATGTCCATGGGACAAGCACATCTCATAACTCAGATACTAAACTCATTGTGAAGCAATTTCAGTTCACGGGAATTTTTTTCGCCCAAAATGTCATCATATATGCAAATTAGACAAATAACCGAAACTTAATACTTTTTCGTGATCGTTTCATATCCATCAGCACCCTATTAAAGATTTTTTTGGCGGCGAAATGTCATCAAATCCAGTATCCTACACCCATTGACTGCATAGGAACACAAAGAGCCAACATTAATTGATTAATTAATTCACTAGTCGCTGAATCATTAAATTTCGTTTCCGAAAGAAGTCAAAATTTCGGCGAAAACGTACAAAATTTGTCGTCGACCATGTCGATGGGACACACGTCTCAAGAAGCGTCCCGTTTGAAGGTGACTTCTCGCATTCAGAGTTCATTAGCGGGAGCCGAAATTTGATTTATGAATGTCCGTCTCCGTTGTCGCGTCGTTGTCAACAGAGGCGCGGTGATTGTGACTGAGCACAGAAGAAAAAAACATTCCTCGCTAATTGTCATCAAATTCACACACAGACGCACAGTCAGTCAAACAAAGAAACACCAACTGTCGGGTGTGGCAGTGGGTTGACTCAGGGGTAGCAACACAACTTCTCACTAATGATGGTCATTTTGCAAGGAAACAAAGCAAATGACCGAGCAAATTTAAGGGGCGTCATCAGTGGAACCTCAGCGATGTCTTGTCAGAAGACGGATGAACAGCAAATTGACAGATGACGGGTGTTGATTGGGATGCAGAATATACCGTCTCAAAATAGAAGGGGCAATGTTCCGGTGTTTGTTACGTGTAAGCTGAAAAACCAATCGACCGATTTGGCTGAAAATTTATCTCATCGTTGCTAATAGAAGTGGAAGTGATATGAGAGTAGTTTGATTAAAATCCGATAGGTGGCGGTGTTGTTTTTGAATTTTGAATACCTTTCAGTGCGACTATCTGTATGACTGTGCTGATCTCGAGAATTAATGAATGGATTTGGAGGCGATTTTCACTTTTAACACCTGAAGTCCTTGCATAAATGTATCTATCAAGTTTAGGAGCTTAACATTGGAGGGTTAAGTGTCAGAAATAGCTCAAAAATCTCTCCACGAGCGATAAATCACTTTTTTCTGTGCCAAATCATTTCATCGAGTCAACTAAGTATGTGGTAGATACAAATCGCGCTGGCTCAATGCAACAAAGCAAACGCGGAAGCGCTAATAATGACATCTGCAATTGTTAGCGATTTGTTACTCTCTGCCACATGCCTCTATACCTCCGCAGTTTTAACAAACGCCGACGAACAAAAAAACCAAACAGCCTTCGCTTGCTACTGCTCCCATCCAGCCGGAGTTCGAGGAGCCTTTTCGCCAGCGAATCGTCGACAATTCAATTGATTTCACGCGCACATACCCATACTTTTACATTGTGGGTGACAAGAAATACTTTTTGGCGGAAGTCACATGAATCGAAAACACAAGGAACCACACACAACCATGCCCGAGACGAGCGACAACGCACGCGAACCGGCGGAATTTTATATACGCAACGATAGATGGTATAGGGGGAAAATCTATTGCCAGCCTAAAGCCCTTCCAGCTGCACAAGCGAATCGCAAGGACAAAAAGAGAGAAAAATTCAAGAAGCTTAAAGATTTCCCACCTGAGATTAAACGCTAACAGCTACCAGGCGCGTCTACATGAAGGCGTCAATGGGTGAATGTTACATGCTGTGTGCTGATGGCGGCACGCAATGGGTGCAAACTTGCCGGCAAAATTTCGTTTTTCCATTTCCACCTGTTGGCGGGTGGTGCTGGTGACGACGACGCGACGTCGACTTGGTTGGTTAACTTACGATGAAGTTGATTCTGTTACTGATGGGTGGCGGTGCGGGCGGCGGTGGTGGGTGGTTCATATACCAAAACGGATTGAGTGGGAAGATTGCTTGGCTGATAGTTTGATTGTTGCGGGTTAGCACTTGCCTGTGTGTGGAGAGGAGTTTTCCACCAGCCGTGTGATGGAATTTCGAGAAAGTGCAAAAGGGGCTACGACCGAAATGAAGATACATCTCATCGAGGTGGAGATGCGGGGCAGCTTAGAATAGAGATTGCGAAGGAATTTGGGTATGGCTCAGCTTAGAGGTTCTTTTTGGTGCAACAACAGGAAGGTTGTTTCAGTCAAGCCTCGGGGGTTCGCCTGATCCTCAATAGGCCTGAAAAATACTGACCTACTAAGCCGGGGATCTTGTTCTCTTCACTAGGAAGCACAAGAAACCAAAATTCAAGCTGCCAAAGTTAGTTGGGAAGAAATTCGTCGACGCATTGGCATAAAAAGGGCGCGAAAAGGACGAGAAACCGAAAAGTTGACATCGAACCACCCTTAAGTACATTCAAGGAAATTATCAAAAGAAAGAAACATTCAAAAACAAGCAGCCCGTAGATGGGCAGACATAAGCGGCCATTGAGTGCCCAATGACTTAAACTTAGTTCTCTGGGCACTGTCTTCTCGGGAAGCATGCGAAAAGACTGAGACTTTTGAACAGGGTGTAGATTCTGTAGCGACTTAGGCGAGGAAGAGATCATACGCATACTTTGTGGCATAGCACGCACATGGAAAAAAAATCTGGGGAACCCACATTCAAGAGGTGGGGCTTATCGCCAAAGGGAAGGCATTTAAATTCTTTTAAGGGAAGTAAAATGCTTTTGGGAAAGTGCGCCGCTTTTTCCATCTATTAAATGTTGGTTCTCCAAGGTGTCGGGTATCCTAATAACCCTGCGCCCAACCTAACCTAACCTAAGCCGTGCAACAAGCTTCTGAACATCATTTTGAGACGGGCTAAAGAAGAGAAAAAACCCACGACCTATTTCATCTCGTCTCAAATTCTGATAGGTCACAAATTACCTGCAGGGAGATTCCTTTACCAGATTGATAAGTGGAACAACTATGTTTCTCATTGGACGTCACTGGTGTTGTGAGTTCACTTATTTTTATTTTAAGTTATGTCCCTTCAGGGACTGGATTAGATATTTACGAAAAACACACATCTAATATTGATTTTATTTATGATAATCATGATAATACCTCCAACAATGCCGGCGACATTGTTAGGTCTTGGTCCGACGATGATAGAATGTTTATGCCATGTAATTTAAAAAAAGATATTGAATTTATTTTAATTGATTTCCTACTTTCTTATAATTTGTGTCAAATAAGCTCAATTTTAAATTCACAAAATAGAATATTAGATTTACTTTTTATCTGCTGCGATGAGATTAAGGCAAATCGTTTGAATTGCGTTTTATCGTTTCTATTTATCACAATGAAACTTCTATTGAAATTTAAGTATATGATTTTTTAAAAGCTGACAGTGATCGGATAAAAACATTTAATTTTTCAAAAAGCGATTTTAATGGTTGGTTACCTACATAACATTGATTGGAATAGTAATCTGAGACAATTGTCCCTTCAGGAGTCATATAATTTTTTCAAGTCTGTGCTGTTAAACGGATTTAACTCTTTTGTCCCATGTAGGTCGAGGATGAATCTATCTAAGCCTCCATGGTACAATAGTAGGGTCTGTCATCTTAAAAACAAGGCTCACAAAAATTTCAAAATGTGCGGTAGTCCTGGAGATTATGAATATTTTAACAAACTACGTTAAGACTTTCTCGTGTTAAGTAAATTTCTACAGAAAAACTACGTTATTCAAATAGAAAATAAAATAAAGAAAGACTCCAAACGCTTCTGGACTTTCACAAAAGAAAATCTACTCGTCTACCTAAATCCATGGTCTATAAAAATATTGAATCTAAAATAAATAAATAAATAAATATTTTAGCGCGACAGGTCTATGGGACCCAAGGCCTAGCTTCTCGCAACCATTCGCTTTGTGTGGGTTTTCAATTTTTTGGGACGAATGGAAGGGATCTACAATTTTACGCCGAGTCCAAACGGCTAATTGAGAAGCTCATTCATGACAGTTTTACTCTCGGATGTTTGTCAGACGTTCGCGAGAGGTGGCGCAGTGGAAAAAAACCTTAAGATATAATTTGGCCCTCTCAGGATTCGAACCTGAGCCCCTCGCTTAGTAGCCCAACACACTACCACTAAGCCACTGCGCCGACGTTATTAAAATAGAAAATAAAATAAAGAAAGACTCCAAACGCTACTTTCATAAACAACAAAAGAAAGTCTACTGGTCTACCTAAATCCATGGTCTATAAAAATATTGAATCTAAAGATGTTAATACAACATTGGAATTTTTTGCGAAATTCTTTGAGACTGTGTACTCAACGCCCACTACAATCAGTTTTGTACCAGCTACAGAATGCAGAATTGATATTGGCGCGTCTTCACGACATTATCTTGGCTCTTCATGAACTCAACTCAAGCCCAATTCGAATCCCGGGCCTGATGTATTCCGGCGATTATTTTTAAGATGTGTGCTGAAGCAATTTGCAATTCGCTTCTTCAAATTTTCAATCTGTCACTGTCCTGTGGAATTTTTCTTGAAGAATGGAAATCATCTTTTCTTATTCCAATTTTTAAATTATTTGCTTTGCCTAAGCTTTTTGAAAGTATCGCAAAATCCAAGCTGGACTTTTTTATTAACAAACTTGTTTGTGATACGCAGCATGGCTTTGTGTCTGGCAGGTCCACTACCACTTATCCGGCTTGCTTCTCTCATTATGTCATTAAAGCTATTGAGAATGGTAATCAAGTTGATCATCATATTTTACTAAAAACAACTTGAATGTTTTGGTTTCCACTCAGCATTGCTTGAGTTGATATCATCTTATTTGACTGGCAGGATTTAAAGAGTCAGAATAGATGATAAATTTTCACGATTTTTTCCGTGCAGTTCAGGAGTACTACAAGGTAGTCATTTGCGTCCACTCCTCTTTATCAACGACACGTCGGCTGTACTAAAATATTGCTACTGTCTAATGTACGCTGATGACTTAAAGATGTTCCTTAAAATGAAAACTCCACTTGACTGCGAGTTTTTGCAATGTGATCTAAGAAACCTATCTGTTTGGTGCGTTAACAATTGTCTAAGGTTAAATATTTAAAAAAGCTTTATTATATCCTTTTGCAGAAGCTCTTCTCGTTTTGAGTTTCAGTACGAAGTCGACAGTGTTGCACTTAACAGAGTCGCAGAAGTTTTATATATTGGGATTGTAATTGATTTAAGGTTTACGTTCACATCTCATGTTGATCACATTATTTCTAAAGCTAATAAACTTTCTGGCTTTATCAAACGAAATAGCAAGAAAAAAATGAGTCGGGACTTTGAAATTCCTTACCGAACGCGATGTCAATTATTAGGCATTTCAGCTCTAAGTTAAAAAAGAAAAGCTCATGACATCATGTTTGTAAGGGACCTGTTATGCTATCATCTTAAATGTTCATCTCTTTCAGCCCAAGTGCCAATCTATGCTCCATCTAGACCTTTAATGGAAAGATTCATTCTTCTTTGACCTGTTCACAGAACTGATTAGAATGGTAGGTCCCTTTTGATCGTTCCAAAAATAAAAATGAAAAGCTGGGCCTAAAAACCGCCCCACAGATGTACTAGAGAACAGAGAGTTCCATCAAAAAGACGTTCCAAACTTAGCGCCTTGTCGTTGCTCGTTTAAATTGGACTACGCGCAAATCATCGCACTTCCCACTGCCGCACATGTCAATTAACTCCGAATTGCGTCTCGATAATGTCCACACATTATACACTTCCTGCTGCCATTAAAAACCCCACCCCCATCCCCACCGCACCCCATACAGCGTATAGGTATATGCCGAACCAAATGTTTACAATTACTTAAACTGAATTATGATGTGGCACTTAGTTTTTATTAACTTGACACAATTCTCCCCCGCGCGGGGCCCACTATCAATCCATCGAAACGATCTGTGCATCAAAATGATGTGTGTGGCTGGTGGACACATCATGCGCCAGCGATGCGCGACGCGACGATGAAATTCTTCGCCTCCAATAAATAACTGCAAATTGCGAAAGTACATTTAATCGTTTTGCATATAAATTCGCGTGAATGCGTGAAAGTCGCACCACATCATCGCAGAGAATATCGAACGCGGCGGGGCTATCCAAACGATGTCGATGTGCAGCCGATGATGATGATGATAATGATCGCGCATAGGCTCGTCGCCCCATCTATTGGCAGGATGCGGCAGAAGCAGTAGCTGTCTGGCACCCGATTTCCGCTCATATATATGAGATTCATAATTTTTGGACGCGCAAGGAGCAACCTACGACGACGACGAAGTGGAATCTGGTTGTATACATCTGTCTGTCAGTCAATCTGGAGGTTGCTGGGCTGCGTTCACCGTGCACATGCACCGCGCACATCCATGCGAGATTGAGATAGATTTTTGCGTGGAAAATATTATTTTCTTATTTTTTTTATTTATACTAGTTCCGACAGTTGCGTCGACAGACGATAGACATCGATTGTAATAATTTTCAAATTGCCATTGCAATGAGCATCGGCATCAGAGTGGGTGCCGTAGGTGGTGCATTTCGATGGAGGTTAGAATGGTATAGAGGTGGCTGGACGATGAATTTATATACACACTTAATAATTGAAAAGGAAACACCGATCTCCTTGGAATGTGCACGATAAATTGCCGACTGTTTGTGCTGTTGCGGATGTGAGTGTGGCTGGCGAGACGAGTGGCGAAATATGCTGTTGATATGTGGTATGGGGTGTGGCGCTAGTGGTTATGAGGTGAGAAAAGTCACAGGAGCCGTGTCACTCGACGATGGGATGTTTACAGATGGCGGAGTGACAGTTTGGAATTTTTATTCCTCACCGGAGGAGGTGGCGCCGCCGATCAGGAGAAATTGTCTCCAGCAATAAGCACGAATGGTGATGGTTTAAAGTGTGCGAGGTCTATAACAAAGGGGCCTGGGTAGCGTATGCGAGGAACGTAGTCGCATGGCGATTTGGTTAGTTACACAGCCCATTTTAGATATAAAGATAGGGCGACAGGTCTACAAAGGGCCCTAGGCCTTCCTTCTCACATTTAATCGCGTAAGTTGCTATTTTTATAGGACGAAGGGAAATGACGTATACCATTTTACATCGATTACGATCGGCTGAATAGAGAAGCTTTTTCAGGACAGTAATACTTTTGGACTTCGAAACGATTAATTTTCGAAGTTTGCGTTTAATCTTGCATTTCATCTTCAGTTAGCAAACTGTTGAAAATTGTAGGCTTTTGGGGAAA
This sequence comes from Cheilosia pagana, assembly GCA_936431705.1. NCBI lineage: Eukaryota > Metazoa > Arthropoda > Insecta > Diptera > Syrphidae > Cheilosia > Cheilosia pagana. The sequence continues at coordinate 7,959,575 of OW386169.1, forward strand.
AAATCTTTTCGAAATTAAGTTTAAATAAAAATTCGAACTTCAATTGACTGAAGAGAAACGGCATCTACCTTTCTAAGAATTGTTGGCTTTCGAATAGTTTCGTTAAATTATCGAAATTCATGCCTGTTTGACATTTGTGGGCTTTCAAATGTGTATTTTTTTATTTTCGAAATTGAGGTTATGTCAAAATTCGAACTTCAGTCTACCGAAAACAAGTGGTACTCATATTTACCTGTTTGACAATAGTGAGCATTTGTATTTTTTTCAAAATATTAATAATAATTGGTTCTCGAAACAAATTCCATTTTCGAAATAAGTATTTTACCTATCATATTTTGAACTTTAGCTGACTGAAGAAAAACTCCATCTCTCTAACTGACGATTATGGGGATTAGATTTTTTTTTAATTTTCGAAATTTGTTCTGTTTCGATTTTCGAACTTCAGTTAATTATGATTAAACGCAATGAACTTAAATAAAATGGGAAAGTGGTTATAGTAGGCCAAACTTACAAATGAAATATTGGTACCTAAGACAATCGGCTGATTTTTTACGCCCATGTCAGACCCGAACAGTAGCGTCACTGAAAAAAAAGGACTGATGACTTCCCTAAAAATAAAAAATAAAATAAAATAAAAAAAGTAGATAAATAAATAAAAAATTAATAAAAATAAAATCAAGAAAGCTATTAGAAAATAATTTTCTCATTCCTTGCTGTTGGAAACAGCTTTTAAACAAGTTGTCGGCCAAAATATGTCAATCTTGAAATATTAAGCGGAAGATTTATTAAATAAATAATGGTAAAAGATTAAAGAGTGTTTGATTGAGGAAATTACCATTTGTAGGTCATGAGTTATGACTTATGATTCTGATTCTAGGTCTAAGTAAACATCGAATAAACAGTGCTTCTGACGAGCCCCAACAAATGCAAAATTCATTTTTCATGTAGAATTCAAATTGCCTTTATTTAGTCGACCACTTCGACAATGTCACCCCCCTCGCCCTGCCCCCTTTTAAAGGGTAAAACGCTTAAAAGTATGTACTTTTTTTATGATCTTACATACATACCTTACAGACGATGTCCACGTTCATCGCCTTGACTGTAAGCGATTCGTATACCAAATATAATATCCTCTCAGATCCTATTTATTTTTCTGGTGGGACAGATTTAAAAAAAAAATTATCCGATGTAAAAGGCTGCAAACCACACTTATAGGTAATCGTGGACCCATTGTGATGCCCCTTTTTTGGGGGGCTAACCGCTGCTGTTGTATCGGTTGTCTTCTTTCCCTTCCTTAGTGTGGTTAACAGACGCTGTCCAGCCATCCCGATGTCCTCAAAAACCTGTAAAGATCAGAGACTGAGACATCAGAAAGTTCTTGTAAGTCTTGGAAGTAGTATCTCCCAAGTGTTCTGTTTCTCAAGTGACTGAGACTCGGACAGTGACAAAGGAAGTGAGGTGTGTCCTCGTGGACTTCTTCGTCTCTGCAGCCTCTGCATATGTCGTCATCTTTGAGATCAAGTTTCATTGTGTGGTTTCTTAGGAAGTTATGACCAGTTAGAGCCCCTACTATCCTAGATAGCGATGACCTATTAAACTGTTAAAGTTTATTGGTCCGGCCGCTGTTATATTCTGGCCAAAGCTTCCGCAATAGTTCACAGGTAGTAAGTTCTTTCCACCTGTTGTTGGTTTTCATACGAATTTTGTTTTCCGCCCTCTCTCTAAGGTTACAAACCGGTGGCTTGACCGATTGAAGTCCTCTATCACGTTCCATTGCGGATCCAATTCTCGCCAGTTCATCCGCCCTCTCATTGCCGGTTTTGTCGCTATGTCCAGGGACCCAGCAGAGATTCTTGAGCTCTTCGCGGCAGCGTTTGACTAGTTTGGATTTTATTTCATGTGCAGAAACTGCTTTTATTGACGACCTACGTGCCGCTTCCGCGATAGCCAGCACCTCCGCAAAGAATACACTTCTACTATCAGGTAGCCTGATTGAGCAGTGCATATTTAATTCCTCAGAGAATATGACGGCACCGGTTCCACAGTCCATCTATGATCCATCCGTGTAGATGGATATTGATTTACTTTTCGTGGGTTCATTGGTATTCCATTCCTCTCTACTTGGGAAGGAGCAGGAGAATGGTATGTCGAAGTCCAGAAGGAGAGTCATATAGTCAGAAGTGACAGCATTTTTTACGTATTTACCTAAAATCTGTGCATGCCCAAAGTTATAGGGGTTCCAAGTGTAAGCTTGGCTGATGATTAGGGCAGTCTCTTCCAAATCAAATTCTATTCATTGCTATGTTCGGTAAATACCCCAACGAGCACCCGGATTCACTCCCTTTTAGTACCGATTGAGGGCCATAAACTATTAGGCACCACGAGCTTGATGTGCCAATGTAGCGAGAATGTGAAGAGATTCGTCAGCAAGCAGTTATGGGGGAAGTCCCAATATTTTGAAGTATATAGCCTCGACTATACCGACAGCAGTTATTAATGTAAGGCAAACTTATCAAACTCGTTATGGTAGTACCTCTGAGAACCCCGTTCGAAAAAAAGACCGAAAACCAATCCAAAAGCAGGTGGCAACTTGCCCCACGTTCAAATACGGCTTATCCTCGTCGGGATTTTCAACAATTCCATTTGCCGAAAGGATTTTCCCCCTCCCACCCCTTGGAACAAAACGTCTCATGTCTCAGCCACGTCTATGGTATTAATCAAGCCAAACGAATCAGCGAATTATGAAAACATTCAGATATCGAAATTTACGACTTCCACATCCCTCACCTTTAGGCCTTCGCTTTGCATAACCGGCGACAAATGCCCTTGTGTCACGACATTTATATCTCGCCCTTTTGGCCTTTTTTTTCAACCCCTCACCGAGTGACTGTTATTATTTGTGGCAGCCATCGCGGACGGACTCGAACTGTTTCTGTTCGAAAAATCAATGAAAATTAAAAATCACATTTGCATGCTGTCAAATAAATCACACAAAGCAAAGGCAGACTATACACATCGAACAAGAAACTATCAAATTTATCTGTCACGTCCTGTACACACTCTCACACACGCCCATGCACACAAACCAAATCCCAAGCATAATCGGCTTTCATGCAAAAAAAAAAAAAAAAATAAAAAACTATCCTCGACGAGAAAATGTCAAATCGATTGGAAAACTTGGAATTAGCATAGCCAAGAACCATTGTCCTTGTGCATGTTCATACTCGTGTGTGGGGGTGATGTGTGTGTGCGCTGCGCTGCATGTCCTACAATTGGAAAAGTTGAAGATGCCCATTGACAGGCAAAGCAATAAAATTCAAATGCGATTGTTTCTCCAGAAGACACAAAGACGACACATAAAGCACTTCGCATATACCAACATCTAACACACGTGTGGGGGCATCGGAGGACGGCACATACGAGTAGATTGAGCGTGACAGCACACACATCCACATAGTCCACCGGCCACACAGAGCTAAACACAGTTGAGCAACGGAAGAAGGGAGAGAAAAAGATTAAGAAATTGTGTTTTAAAGGATTGGTCGGACGGACAGACTTTTAGCCAAAAATGTCGTCCTTCATTCACTCCACACATGCACTGCAGCAGCAAGGATAACAAATAACAAAACCATGTACAGACGTACAGCTGATTTATAGGTCAGAAGGACGACGACGACGACAACGACAATGACGACGACCAAGAAGAAGAAGAAGAAGAAGAAGCTCAAAAGGACACTTCATGTGTCTACGGTTTAATTTTCCCTTATAGCAAAAGACTCTGGTCGTTTCGAACTACGATAAATCTAAATCAGTTCCCTTCCAGGATCACACACACGCACACACATCATATGTCGCATGTGTGTGCAGATGTTAAGACAGCAGAATAATGTCAAAGGATACAGAATAACAGATACAATTCAAAGTCAAAGAAGCTATACACAACAAAGCTAACAACCGCACTCGCATTGCACACTGAAAAGATTGAGAGAAGACGAGAGCCGAGAGCCGAGAGCCGAGAGCCATATGGCAAGTGTGGGATAAATACAGGAGATGAACTCCTGCGATAGAAGGAGGAGTGTAGTTCGTCACACAAGATGAAAATTCTTAGTGTCCATTAAGCCCTTTATCCTCTCTACTTGGCAGCCATCAGTAGTATGCAGTATAGCACTTCGGTTCGGCTGCGAGAGGAGTGCGAGAGGTTGAAGATCATCGTAAGGCACACATCGAAGTCCACTTATCTTGGCCAGAATCTTGTTTGGCTGGCAAATTTATGCAGATTTTATATACCGTCCTACTGCTTCATAGAAAGGAAGTACTTACAATAAGGATATACGTGTGGTTGTGTTTGGAATATGCTGATGGATATTTTATTTTATATCGAGCGGTATTTTATATAAGGGTAACTATCTACTGTGGGACGTACTCTAATCAGTGTCAGATGGAGCTTCGGCTCACTGAAGAGTCTCCGTTGAGGAAAGCTAATCCGACTGCCTTGAAGGACACGTTTTTGAGAAGATTCAAACTTTTACGGTGTGAAAGAGGTAGGAGACAAACAATTTTTAACTTATAATGTCTTTTGTCTTCTGTATTCTGTCTTTTTGTCTTCTGTCTTACACCTTCTTGTCTTTTGTCTTCTGTCTGCCGCCTTTTTTGTCTTTTGTCTTATATCTCTTGTCTTCTGATGTATGTCTTTTGCCTTCTCGTCTTCAGTCTTCAGTATTCAGCTTTCTATCTTTAGTCTTCAGTCTTCTGTCTCCTGACTCCTGACTCCTGACTCCTGTCTTCCGCTTTCTTGTCTTCCGTATTCTGTCTTTTTACTTCTGTCTTGCGCCTTCTTGTCTTTTGTCTACCGTCTCCTGTCTTCAACCTTTGTTGTCCTTTGTCTTCTGTCTTCTGTATTCAATCTCCTGCCTCCTGTCTTCTGATATTTGCCTTATTGTATCCTGTCTCCTTGTCTCCTTGTCTTCTCTCTTAAGTCTTTTGTCTGCTGTCTTCTGTTTTCTAACTTATGTCTTTTGCCTTCTGTCTTATCCTGTTTCACCTGCTCCCTGCGTCGTGACTACTGCCTTACGCCTTTTCGTCTTCTGTCTTCAGTCTTCAGTATTTGTCTTTAGTCTTCTGTTTTTTTTTTGTCTTTTCTTGTCTTCTGTGTCTTCAGTCTCTTGCGTCCTGTCTTCCGCTTTCTTGTCTTCTGTCTGCTGGCTTTTTGTCATTTAATTTTTGCATCCTCTTTTCGACCTTCTTGTCTTCTGTATTCTATCTTTTTGTCTTCTGTCTCCCGCCTTTGTTGTCTTTTGTCTTTTATCTTCTATATCCTGTCTTCTAATTTTTGCCTTCTTGCATCCAGTCTCCTTGTCTCCTTGTCTTCTCTTTTCAGTCTTCTGTCTTACGCCTTCTTGTCTTTCGCCTACTGTCTTCTGTCTTACACCTTCTTGTCTTTTGTCTACTATCTTCTGCCTTTTGTGTCTTTTGTCTTTTATCTTCTATCTTCTCTCTTCTATCTCCTGCCTCCTGTCTTCTGATTTATGTTCTTTGCCTTCTCGTCTTCAGTCTTCAGTATTCAGCTTTCTATCTTTAGTCTTCAGTCTTCTGTCTCCTGACTCTTGTCTTCCGCTTTCTTGTCTACCGTATTCTGTCTTTTTGCTTCTGTCTTACGCCTTCTTGTCTTTTGTCTATTGTCTCCTGCCTTCTGTCTTCTGATATTTGCCTTATTGTATCCTGTCTCTCTTTAGTCTTCTGTCTTCTGTTTTCCAACTTATGTTTTTTGCCTTCTGTCTTATCTTGTGTCTCCTGATCCATGCGTCGTGACTACTGCCTTCCACCTTTTTGCCTTCTGTCTTCAGTCTTCTGTGTTTTTTTCTTGTCTTCTGTGTCTTCATTCTCCTGCGTCTTGTCTTCCGCCTTTGTTGTCTCCTGTCTCCTGCCCCCTGTCTTCCGCCTTTGTTGTCGGTTGTCTTATATCTTTTGTCTTTTTTTATCCCCTGTTTCCTATCTTCTGACTTATGTCTCTCTCCTTCTTGTCTTCAGTCCCCCAATCCCCCTGCACCTCCATCTCCATTCATTCAAATCGCCCACTAAAATCCCCCAATCCCCGCTCCTTTCCCTTACCACAAACAAAGTGTCATTACTTGCCCAATTGTGATGACAACAATAGGATGTTCGCTCATTAAATCCTTCACAAAAATGTCAGCCAACAGGTTAGAATGTGTTAACACGCCGAATGAATTCCTATTCCATATACCCAAATGACCAAAGCGAGATTCCCTTCCAAAATCCCATGGAATTCGTCTCTGTTAGGAGGAAAAAAACTACTCCACCAGTCGTTCGTCTTTCAGTCGTCGTTCGTCGTAGTTCTTTTATTTTTGTGTGTGTGTGTGCATTTTGATTGTGACATTTGCATTTTTTCGTCCACACAAACATTTCGTGAAATTTCGTTTCTTTTAGTTTGCTTTTCTGTTTTGTTCCATGGCTGCTGTTGGATGGCTGGACATCGGACATCGGACATGATGACCATGATGATGCCATACAACACTCGGTTTCAAATTAATCTGAGGAGAGTAGAATTTAGTGCACTTTGTCGTCCGTCCATGGTGTATAGTCCTGGACGGATGGACATCGGACTGGGGTAAATAATTTATTGGAACTGATCATGAGACAGCGCAGGGTGGAGCGTCAGCATCCAGCGCCAACATATGTAACCATGGTATGTCAACAGTTCATTTGGTGCATAAAAATGTCCTTATACTAGTTCTCAGTGGCCGGTGATGAATGAGGATGTGATTGCCCGCGAAAATACAACTCCGAGTGGGTTAGTGAACGCGAAGAGATTTAGTGATTCATAATTGTTGTTTATGGTGATGGTGATGGTGATGGTCATGGTGTGTGCTGTGACTTGCAGTTGTTTATCTGACATGTTGTTGAGCATTTGATTTGACAGTTAAGAGAGAGAGAGATTTGGTGATTGAGTCGGTGATTCGATGGATGAAATATTTTTTTGTGGTACCATCGGCAGGAGTGAAATAAGATGCAGTTCACTGAAGGCAACCACAGCGAGGGGGTGTCCTATATCGCACCTGAGACTCTTTCGACTGAATGATTTGATGAAGAAACCACTCATTTCCATTCAGAACTGAACTCTTAAATTGCATAAAAGGAAGTGGGGCAGGACGTGGTGAACGTTCCCATCTGTCAACAATCGGAATTTGGCGTTCACTAATCACTGTCGAGATTTATGCCACTTAAAGTTCAAGAAGGGGCTTATTTCACAAACGTAGTGTCTCAGGGTTCTATCTTAGGGCCTCGGGTATTTAATATCTTTACTATGGACTTTCCTTTAGGGGGCTCTAACACCCCAGATCCTGAAGCAATCTTATATGCCGATGATACCATCGTTCTAAGCTGCGATGAAAGCAAAATCAAGGACGCAATACCAGTCATTTGTGTTGGGCTACTAAGCGAGGGGCTCAGGTTCGAATCCCGAGAGGGCCAAATTACATCTTAAGGTTTTTTTCCACTGCGTCACCTCTCGCGAACGTCTGACAAACATCCGAGAGTAAAACTGTCATGAATGAGCTTCTCAATTAGCCGTTTGGACTCGGCGTAAAATTGTAGATCCCTTCCATTCGTCCCAAAAATTTAAAACCCATACAAAGCGAATGGTTGCGAGAAGCTAGGCCTTGGGTCCCATAGACCTGTCGGGCCAAAATATTTATTTATTTATTTAATACCAGTCATTACTAATTTTTACAACACCTGGGGCTTGAAAATGAATAATGACAAAAGTAATGTAATTTGTTTTAGAAATACGAGAGGCAGGGGTCACTATACCTCGCTGTAAGGAAAAGCAGAAGCGTCCGATTATTAATTAAGAACTCCAGAATACCGCTGAGAAATAAAGCGTTTGAGTCAAGAATTTAAAAGTAGCTTTGGTTTAACAAATATGGCGTCTCTCCTCCTTTCAAAGTCCTTTCAAGGTCTACGCTTGTAAGATCAATTTTAGCCTACAAATTTCTATTATATACTATAATATGACAAGACTTGTCCTAGCTGAGCTGAAGGCAAACCAAACTGCATCTGTCAATGGAGAACGACTGAGACCTTGAGGCTTGAACTTTTTTCTACGGCTCTCGAAAATCGTGCTCGCTGTTGATTTTTGTTAAATTAATTAAGAAATAAAAGAACTGAATTATTCACTTATTTAATATTTAACTTTATTCCCAATAGTTTCATAATTCGTTGATTTATGATACTGACAAAATTACTACTTATTTGTTGACCTTTTGGTTGCCAGTTATTCGATGGGAATAATAAAATCTATTTATCAAATTTTGTTAAAATATATATTATATTATAATGACAGAAAATTTTGAAGGGAAGGGTCAAAAGGCAAGAGAGAGGGTCGTCGCTAACGAAACCTACGAGACAAAATGAATTTCTGCTAGCCAAATGAGTTGCAAGCCGTCCGAACATCATCAGAACGTGAAAATATTTCATTTAAAGCTTAGGATGTTACATAAATGTTATTTGTTATTTATCCTGTAATACAACAAATTATAACTGTTTGAATTAATAAAAATTATTCTTATATTCTAAGCTATACATTATCCCGCTGATGAACGTCTAACTACAGAGGTTAGACCTTTTAACTTCTGATCTTTTAAATATTTCACATTAAATAAAAAAAACACCAATTTGTATTTAACTTTTCACCTGACTTAAGTACAATGCGTTAAAATTAATATACTAAGTATATATTCAGTCTTAGTATATTACGAAAAAACTTCAGAGGCGTTATATTTAAAAGGTTTCAATTCAATCGTACTTAAAATATAGAGAGCAGGGAGTGATAAATGGTAGTTTAAGAATCCCGAGTTCCTTAAAAAAATGAAGTACCACAAGGTTCCGTGCTGGAGCACGGGCAATTTATATTTACTCTTTCTTTACCCTCAATTTGAGCGCTATCTCATCCTCTTTCGCAGACGATATGGCCTTTGTTTGTCAGTTTCCAACCGAATTCGAATGCACGGATCGAGAAAGGTTTTGAAATTTTAAGGTGTTGGTTTACTGCTCAACCAATAGCTTTAAAATTGAGTCAGTGCAACATTTTAAGCATAAAGGTGTCATATTTGACTATAACCTCATTTTTAAATATCACATATCTTGTCAATGTACCATTCGCGCACAGAACACAATTTTCTAATTTGTATGCTGTTACGGCTACAATGTTTGTAACCTTTTTTTATAACTTTTATTGAGTTATTTGATTTACATGATACTAATATGTTAAAGTAAACATTTCATGTTTAGATTTAGATGAAAATAATAAACTCGTTTAAATTGACAAGATTTATAGAGAAATATTGATACGCGCAAATAATTTGACAGATGTGATGGAGCCATATATTTTACAATTAGAGCATTGACATATAATACAAATAAAATAAATCAGGCAGACGACATTGCCATGCAAACTAATTTATATTGTAAACTTTATTTTGTAATGAATTTTAAAGTGCACAAATAAATTTTATCTAATGTAAATCTAATCTTTATATAAAATAAATATTTTGGCAAGAAAGGTCTATGGGACCCAAGGCCTAGCTTCTCACAACCATTCGTTTTGTGTGGGTTTTCAATTTTTGGGACGAATGGAAGGGATCTAAAATTTTTTTATTATATAATTTTAGTTAAAAAAACAATAACAATTATACGTTTAATTATACTTTTGTTAAAAAAATGGTTAATCACGATCGACTTTTATTGCATAGAATTCTTTTTAAGAAACATATCTTAACTTTTTTTCTCCTACAACCATCACTTTTTTTGAAATTGTTAAGTTATCTGTAAAATCTTGTTATATTATATTAATTTTTGCTTTACTGTTTTATTTATTTATTTAATGTTAATATCTCATTCAACACTTACTTCCTAATTTAAGGAATGTGCACTAAGTATTTATATCATTCCACTTTATAAGCATTTGTTAATTAATTTTTAGGCTGCAAAGTAATAAATTAATTCCTAATATTATGTAATGTAAATATTTAATATCCCTAGCATAGATTTATAATTATAAGCTTATTATTAATTTTACTTAAATGTGCATATGTACTAAGTGTGTTACGTAAATAAAATATTGAACAAATAATTTAATATCTGACTTCGACTTAGAAAAGAACAAAGAGATGGTCTTGCATTAAAAACTTAATTAAGAAATCACTTCCACATGATTAATTCATTATTAATTGTGAAACTAATTGTATTGTTTATTTGAAGTTTTGGTTCTAATTTTTAATAATCAGCCTTTGAACTCTGTTCTATCATTCTGCCGGTTACTGAATTAGAATTGCAATTTTTCTTAAGTTTAAAATACCTTATTACTATTTTATAAATATATATTTTTATTATTTTATTTTTATTTTGTTTGAATCAAAGAACCTCCAAGGCAATGCAAAATTGTAAACAGTCAACCATTCTTACTCTGTTGATCCTATAATTTTCATTATTATTATTTAGAAAAAAAATTAAGAAATTAAGAAAAAGTTAGCTAACAGCTCCGAAACTATGGTCCCATCAAGCTTCCGACAGTTTGGTAAAATGTGACAACTTTCAAAGCTGGCAAAATACTAAATTACCTAACCTAACGCCTGTCATTGCCAACAACCTACAGCCTATAAATAAAACGTCAATGCTCCGAACAGAGCCAATCTAAGCGGCATTAGAAAAAAATAAAATTAAACGCAATTGGAATATGCCGGCGTTTCTCACAACGCATAATAAATATATTCTTCCTTTTACCGCTGATGATGCTGATGCTTATGATTACGAGTGGATAAATGCGCAAACAATGATTACGTTGGAGACGACAGGGACACGATGACGAACATCGCAAGCAGACCTTTTCGGATCTGATTTGTTGGTTACCCATCAAAGTGATGTCAGTGTCATGTCACCAGCAGCCAGACGACAAGAGATTAAGTAGAGAGAATGTGACAGGACTTTTATCTGTCACAGGGAGGATATAAAATTCCGTACACATGTTGGATATTTTATATGGCGAGGTGAGCGGGTGGATTCTGGTTAAGAAGGGTTATATTGTTGATAGAAGGAGGTGCGCAGGATATAACACAGAATATTTGTGTGTGTATATTCGTTTTGAAAGAGGCTTACCATAGCCAGAGACTCAGGAAACTCAGTGGACCAAGGAATGATGGGTGGTGAGCGATGTTTCCATATATATATAAATAAGCGTGGTGTGTCCTGCGGCATTTTTCGTCGGAATGTCATACGCATATTAACACACAGGAAGGTAATCCCATCATCACTAATACCGGCAAACGTTAATCGGTTTTCGAATGGCAATGACATTAAGTTTGGGCAACGTGTAAGGGGGATGTTGGCGTGGTGGTTTGTATATGCCTTTGGATGAGCTGAGTGATGTTTTTGACAGTTGGATGAGCTCGTGCGATGGGGTTGCCCTTGTGAGTGGAGTAAGAGGATTTGAATTTTAGCAAACGAGGTGTTTGCGTTTTGAGGGTGCACTGTCGAGTTTTAGTTTTAATTTTTAATTTAATTTGAGTTATGGGTAATTTTTTACTTATTGCGTCTTTGTGTTCGATTTGTATCCTGCAGCTTGCTTTCTTACTCCTGAATGGACTTAGAGCTTCAGGGCAGTATAAGAAAAAAGCAAGTGGGTTCGTAGAAAATTCACAACTTGAACTTTCCTGTACTAGAAACGTCAGAGATTGACCTCGATCACTACCTGTTGGACGGGAAGGTGGGGAAAAAACATGCTTCAAATGAAAATCTGTCGCCTTTTACATCCATTTTTAGTCTACTTACATCAATAACACCACTCAGCTGAAGAAAAACCTCAAAATGTAATTTTTCCTTTTCTGGGGGTTCAACCGGAGCCCCCCAAAATTTATATATAGGAACCCACCAACTTCAAATGTGCCCATCTTCAAAGAGACAGCTCAAATTTCCCCAGAAACTGAAAGTCAAACTAGAAAAACTTATCAGATGCTTAAATAAATCGTCACAAACAATGTCATTCGTCCAGCTATATACCAGAGGTGCCCCAGCTATTCCCAGTCTCCCACCACCAATCCCCTTGGGTGACAGTTCCATGATCTACGTCTTTCCCAATGCTCGCCTCTGTCACTTCATTGAAATATCTTCCCAAACAATGCTGTTCGTGCTCGCTTTGATGTCGCTGAACTCGGCCACTCCACAGCTACACACATCCCCATGCAACCCCACAGGGGGATTCCTACCCCCATTTTCGTAATTCTTTTTTTTTTTAACTCAAAACAAATAGTTTGCTAATATTGAATTTACTGGTTGAAGCATGCGAATAACTCTCACACAGGTACACATAAATCGGAAGCCAACTTACAAGTGCAATTGGCAACAACTGCAGTAGTTGTATGACACTCTTGGGGGGTGGGAGAGGGGGTAGAACTGTCTACAGTGAGTCATTGCAGAATGCAACGTTTGATGGCGAAACGTCAGTGTAAAATTTTATTACGTTATGAGAACTTAATTTATGGCCAAGGAGTTTTTTTTTAACCTCTGTACTTTTTTTTATGCTGTTCCCGTTATACCTACCCCAGTGTCTAGCCTCGTTTTGGCTTGCACAAACGTGTGAGAGCCACCCAAAATGACGACAACGACAACGACGACGGTGTATAGTTGAATAAAAGATATCACTCGATGGATTTATGGATATTTTCGTTATTATATATTTTATTTTCATGTTTTTGTCTGTGGGCCGACCGAGGGGTGAGGGGGGTTGTTTGTTACAAATTACTGTTATTGCGTTCCAGTTTGGCCATCGCCCTTAGGACTGCACTGCAATGCATTTTGTGCTCTATATGTGAATGGGGATGGTGAAGATAGGGGTGCACCGTGCACCTGTATTCACTTTGTCTTTACAAGGGGTGGCTAACGCCCGACGACAAGTGTGTGTGTGTGTGTGTTGGGCAATATATCATATACATCCGCATTGTCATAGAAATTTATTTCAACGACGGTTGACGGCACGACGATTGCCCGCCAAACATGTTTACGACGAGAGGCATCGTGGACACGTTCTTGATGGAAAGGTGTCATAAATTAGATTGAAGTTGAGCGATAATGGGACAACGGGTGCAGTTTATTGGGGGAGCTTATTATAGGGTTGCGAAGTGGGTACACTACTATGTGTAGTTGAAAGGAAAAAGAACCCAGAGTGAGGTAGTTGTTTCAAAAAATAGAATTGCAAGACCTTATTCAAGTCGCAAAAGCTTCAATGAGGTTTCAAGTCGAACTCTGGCCGAGTAGTTTAAGTCGTCGCTTGAGTCTCTAAAGCATTCGGAGCTAGAGATGTTCTCTACAGAAAATAATTATTAGTCTGACGCGCCTTTTGAATATATGAAAAGTAGCAAAGTATCAGCCTAAGTAAAGGTTGCTTTTAAGCTATAGTTAGCACATGCCACTGGTTAAATTTTTGACAGGGGTAGCAGCTACTTTGATTCATATCTGCTCGTGGTAGTAGCAACTTCTGCGGTCGAGAGTATATGAGGTAGTCCTATATAAGAGAAAGCCCATCTATTGGAGCTCAAGTTGAGGTGAGGCCGCTCACGCGAATAGACTTGTCCTCTAGGCCGGTTTTATTTAGAAAAAATCTATCCATTTGAGTGAAAATAGTTCGTTGTTCACTACAGATCTAAGTGAAGTAATGAGAAAAAGGGATAGTGCTTATAGGCAAAGGAAACGTCTTAAGAGCTTCCAGAATTCTTAAACATTTTTCGGAGTGTAAAAAATAAAGTTACTTCCATTAAAATAAGGGAGGCTCAGTTAAATAAGTTAAACCCAAATTTACCTTCACGAACGCATTGGAAAAATTCGAGATCTATATGTGAGGAATGTCCATCTTTGAGCTTTTGAGCCTTTAAAGTTTTCAAATTTGGAACTTTTGAACCTTTGAACTTTTAAAACTTTGAGCTTTTAAACCTTTGAACTTGAAACTGTTAAACTTCTGAACCTAAGAATTTTGGGTCTTTTATACTTTTGATCTTTTGATCCTTTAAACCTTTGAACTTTTGAGCTTTAAAGCTTTTAAAATGTTGAGCTTTTAACTTTTGAAGTTTCGAAACCTTTGAGCTTTTGAACTTTGATATTTTGAACCTTTTAACTTTTGAGCTTTTAAACTTTTGAACTTTTGAACCTTTAAACTTTTAAAATTTTAAACCTTTTGACCTTTTGGACTTTTGAAATTTTGAACTATTAAAACTGTGACCATACCAAATCGTTGTCGGGCTAACTTGATACCTAGAAGTGTGTGAAATGTCGCACCTCTGTTCCCCATACACGCAGATAAATCGTTTGGGCGAATAACGCGAGTAGTGTCATAAAAGCCTCTTCATCAGAATCAGACATGATGTCTATCCGACACGTCCTGCCAAGCCGCTGAACAAACAATATCATATTTGCACACGCTTGGACCAAGTTAAATTTAACCCCTAATGATGCCATACAGAAGTTCTGTCTTACCTCCCAGTCTGCTCCAAAATGAGACCCGCATGGTTTCCAATCCACACTAAATAAGAACCAATTTCGTTCGAAAAATCTCGTCAACATCAGCTGCTCCGAAACCCCGTCTGAAATTGATCGATCCACTGATGGTTCCATCCAAAGTTCGACGTGCGACGCCATCTTTGCAACCCATCAGTGGATCCAAATCACGTACTCCTTGGCAGAACTCTGAATGACGAAATCCGTATAATTCCTTCGCAACTAAATGCCGTCCATCTCGTCATAACGCATCCCATAAAACGAAATGATTCCTCAAGGATATGCCATTGCATTTGTCTTATCATTTTCTGTGGACCATGGCCCACAATTTGCTCATCGTTGCGTTATTCTGACAGCCTGCTAGCCATTAGCACGTGCACGCATTAACTTCCACTGAGAGTTCTCTGCTCCCGTCTTTTTCGGGAGAATATCCTTGTTTTGGCGAAAAAACGAAAAGAAGAAACAGAAATCAACAACGCTTCGTGTGTATAGTTGCAAATCACTGAGGCTGGATAAAAATCAACCCCTCCCCCATACCCCACATCCTCACATAGGGCACTGAGTTAAGAGTATGCTACGTGAGCGCTGGCGGAACAGATGTGTGAGTGCGAATGCTTTGCGAAAGCTTTCGTCATAATTCCTCATTGTTTACGATTGTGATTTCGGTTGTGCCATCGGTCCGTCATAAAAAGGAATTCCTTCGCTAAGAGGGTACACGGGGCACGATGTGTATATACACAGGATGTGCATTTGTTCAGGTGGAAAGGAACACAACACTGCTGCTGGGAGGTATCGTTTGAAGCAAGTTTATTATCGAATACGAGTATAGTCGGGCGCGCAAGGAAAACCAGTGCGGGAAGGACAACCCCAGACAATGGAAAATATTTGTTGCTGCCTGCTTTCGCATCAAGGATGTGATGTAAATGCGAATTGTGTGATTATTCGTAGCGCGCCGAACAATATACTCGTAGTACAGCATGCGAGCCAGGGGAGGGGAACATTTTAAATTATAATTTGAAGGAAGGAGAGCCCAGGCTCCATCAGTTGTTCTATTCTATGACTGAGACGTGCCCGAGTGGCTTATTGCTTATTAGCTACGCGGAGAGTTGGAACCGAAAATTGGAAATTTCCTTTGAAAAACACTGCGATAGCAGTAGATTGACAATTGGGGCTGGCTCTGGATGCCAATCGAGTGGTGGTTATATTGTAAATGAGAGCTGAAAACGTTGATGGCGCGTCATGCTGTGGCAGTTACTTGTTAGATGCTAAGAAGCCTTTCGCGCGTCTGGCTATTGATGTGTTACGGTTGCTCTTAGTGATGGAGAGCAGGTCGAGGTGGTTTTCAGTAGATATGTGTAGTTTGACTGGGGGAAGTTCGAGGAGTTTTATTCTTTCGGGCTCTGAAAATGTGCAGTGAGGATTGGTTGATTAAAAGGTTCGACAGTTGCTTAGGAAACTACGAACATGAGACTACGTATGACGAAAATCCCCAAAAAAGGGAAAGGAGTATACATTTTAGAGTTATGAAGAACACGTAAGAAAGTGCTTAAAAATATGCGGCGCAGTGGCTTAGTGGTAGTGTGTTGGGCTACTAAGCGAGGGGTTCCAGGTTCGAATCCCGAAAGGGCCAAATTACATCTTAAGGTCTTTTTCCACTGCGCCACCTTTCGCATTTACCTACATCCGAGAGTAAAACTGTCATGAATGAGCTTCTCAATTAGCCGTTTGGACTCGGCGTAAAATTGTAGATCCCTTCCATTCGTCCCAAAAATTGAAAACCCACACAAAACGAATGGTTGTGAGAAGCTAGGCCTTGGGTCCCATAGACCTGTCATATATTTATTTATTTATTTAGTAAATGCTTTAAAAAGTGCATCGCATAATTGCGTTAAAAATGAATCTAAAAATGCAACGGAAAACGGGGCAAAAAATCGCCAAAAACACCTCAAAAAACATGTCGCATCATTGCAGAAAAACGTGTAGAAAATGCCCCTTACAACTTGCTGAAAAACGCCACAAAACACTGCCAGAAAAACGCGTACAATTCGTCAAAATATTGGTCTCTTTTTTCCTAAGAAGAGCTCCAAATACGTGTAGAAAATACTGCCAAAAACATGCTGAAACTTGCTAAAAAAATACAAAACACTTGTCAAAAATAAGTTAGAAAATGCACCGAAAAATGAGTAAAATGCGTCAAAAAACACTCTTCAAAAACACCTCAAAAACTGCGTTAAAATGTGTAGAAATGCCCCTAACAACCTGCTGAAAGACGGTTATTAAAGGTCTCAAAAACGCCACAAATCACTTGTCCAAAAACTGCAAGAAAAACTCGTTCAATTTGTCAAAAAAGATCTCATTGAAAACGCCTAAAAATCTGTGCCCCTTATCGCGATGAAATGCACTAAATACGTATAGCAAATGGTATCAAAAACTGTTAAAAAATGACACAAAAAACTTCTCAAAAAAACTGCCAGAAAAAGCCCCACAAACGCATAAAATGTCAAAAAAAAATCTTAAGAAATATCTCAAAAACGGTGTCGCATATAATAGCGTAAAAATACACCAAATGCGTGTAGAAAATGCCCCAAAAATTGTTGAGAAATGGTTCAAAAAAGTCTCAAAATCTTAACAAAAACAATTTACTATAAACTGCTAGAAAACGCTCCGAAAAAAGTGTAAAATGAGTCAAAAAACTTTTCAACAACACCTTCAAAACTGCGTCGCATGATTGCGTAAAAAAACACCAAATAGATGTAGAAAATGCTCCAAACAAACTTGCTTAGCAAAGGGTTGCAAAGGCTTAAAAATGCAGCAAAAGCACTTGTCAATATAATACAAGAAAACTGCCCGAAAAAAGTGTAAGATGCGACAAAAAAAACCTTAAAAAACACAAAAAGGCTTAAAAATGCAACAAAAGCATTTGTCAATAAAGTACAAAAAAAAGCCCCGAAAAAGTGTAAAATACGTTAAATGACTTTTCAAAAACACCTCAAAAACTGGGTCGCATATTCGCCTCAAACATGTCGAAAAACTCCCCAAAAAACAAGTCAAAAAAAGTGCTTAAAAACGAGTGAAAAAAGTCGTAAAAAAGGCGTCAAAAAAATGCCCATAAAATAGCTCCAAAAATGTGCCAAAAAACTTTTCGAAAAGCGACACAAAAATCACGTCGAAAACGACCTAAAAAGCGCATAGAAAACGTCAAAAACAACTCAAAAAACCTGTTGAGTCGATAAACGAACTACAAATAAGGTCCAAATTGAAAAAAGCTAACCGAAACTACCTTGCCGACACTTTTTAAATTTAATTGTTCACAATAGATGGACTCAACCTGAAATCTTTTATGGAAATGGTAAAGTGGGACAAAAATTCCCTACAATTTGAGGATTGAGATCTTTTCACAGATCAACAAAATACAAAAGCCTTACCCACCTTACCTACACTTCAAGTAAGGACTCAGTAATATGTAGATTTAAAAATATAATTTCTTACAGGCTCCGGCGAAATTATTCCGAATTCCAAATCTCAGAGCCTTGGACGGACGCCATACAACAGATCAATATAGCTTCCACTAGATTTTCTTATCCCAAAACCCCCCTTGTGCAACTTTCCTTGCAAATTTGCCGCTCCTCCCCCGATGTTTCATCACAAGTCCAATTCAACGTTCGGTTCCATCCATCTAACACCCATTCGCCATGCTAGCGCCGTAACTTTTGAATGCATCATAAAATTTTAGAGTTTCTCGAAACGAACATCATCGCCGACCGTCTCCATCGTCGTCGTCTTCTTCTGCTGCTCTTCATCTCTGTCCCGCGCAAAGTAGATTCTCGAAAAATCATTTTAACTTCGACCTCGCGTCATTCTATTCCTCTCGCTGTGAGTATGTGTGGCAATCCCTCAATTGGTGGCTAAACTGACTTCAACCGGTCCCCGAGTTGCCCTATTTTTTTTTTGTTTTGAAACACAACCCACACCCAACCCATCTCCTTTGGTCCCTTTTGAAGGATATAAAATTTTATTTGACGACGCTATTTTGTATCGATTTCCCACAATTTTGGACGATGGATGAAAATTCCTTTGAACATTAAGTCTGACTTATGACCGGGACCAGGACGGAGAGAAAGACTCAAGAAATATCCTTGTGCGCTGATGCTACCCGACAAAACTCGCACACAAAAATAATAATAATAATAAAATAAAATTGTGTTTACGTGGTGGGTACGGAGAGTAGATGATTGCGGGGGCTGGAGCTGGAACGGCCCCCAAAGTCGGAAAGAAATTGCAGCACAGCATTCGAATGTCCTCGTTATGTGGGGGGGTCATAAACCACTGTCGCGTCGGTCGATGTGTTCTGTATTCCGGGAGTTTGGTTGCGCTGCTGTTTTTGGAACTCTTCGACACAGACGCTTCTCTGTCGTCTTCGTTTTGTCCATATAGGGGGGGGGGGAGTAAAGGGCGGTTTAGTTTTAGTTCGTCCGCGCGCGCAAAGGGGACGAAGCATGAGAAACATTAAAAAGACGTGAGCAGTTTGATAGGTGTTTTTGTCCCCGTATACTGCACTTGGAGTACGTATACATGCAGCAGCGGACGGCCGGCGGGGGTTTTGTAAAGTTATTAGATTGTTTTTCCTCTGGCACACTAAATGAAGAACCAGGAAGAAGTCGCATTGAAAGTTTTTTCCGCTCGGTTCGATACTTTGCATGGAATTTATAGGAATTGCACTTGGCGGAACTGTGATTTGAAGGGGTTTCTCATCTAACTGTGACGATGTTGTTTGACAAGGAGTAGGTAGATGGGGTGGGGACTTTACGGTTTTAATCGATTTGCTTAAAAGGATGCGTAAATTCGCTTGAAGGCGTCATGTGTTTTTCACGCAGTCTGGTTGATTGGGGATACTCTTTTTTTGGTCTTAAGTATCGAAAATGAGTCTAGAGGCACGATGAGCTAACTTTTAAAAATCATGAAAAATGGGAAGTTAAATTGTAGTGGGAAGAACTCAAGCTAAATTTGAGGAAAACAGGAATAAATACCCTGAAGCACAAGAAACACAGTTAATCCAGTAAGAAATTTGTGTTCCTGGAACTCTAATCCACCAAACGACATGAATTGTTGCGATTGGCGCTGTTTTATACTTTAAATACCGCCACTTGGCTACTCACTTTTACAGAACGAGTTACGTCACAAGAAAATGACTGAATTTATATTCAATATCGAAAGATTTTTTTACTCGGAATAGTAATTATAAACACTAATGAACTTGGCATTGTTTTATATAACATATTCCGCCACTTGGTTGTTTACTCTATTAGATCGTGTTACGTCACAACTGAGTGAAAGAATTTACATGCGAGAAATAATGAGTTAGAGTTGTTTGTACTCGAAGTTGGAGTTTATAAAGCATTTCAAACTATAGTTAGTGTATAGCTGCTGCCGCCGGAAAAGATTTTTCAACAAGGACTAGTGCTCAAAAGCAAGGAAAAGGATACAAGGATATCCCCAGATCATTATATGTATACTTGATATTACTTAGAGAGGAGAGAGTTTTGAAGTAAGGCGACTTACTAACCACAGAACATGTGTTTTAAGAATAAGATTCAAAAATCTGCTCTAGGTGTTTAAAACGTCACATTGGCAATTCCAGACGTAAGAAACTCATCTAGCTTCTTTAGGTGCAGGGATATTCTAACACTCGTCACGTGCCACAAAATCAAATTATGTACCTATCTACATATGACGAAAAGTTACCTTATAGGGACTGAATTTACATATGACACCAGAGAGGAAATCAAAAGAAGTAAACTGTCATCTATCACTGGTACCACTCACAGCTTACTCCTCCTAGCACCAATCTTATGGAACAAAATGGAATCAGACGACTTGTGCTGCCTGTAAATTTGAATCTAGTTGAGTAGGTAGATACGCATACGATCTAGTTGAGTACATAGATGCGATAACCTTCCAGGATCGTACATAATTGACAAAATATTAAGCGCTATAGAGCATGGCGTCATTTTGTACCAGAAATTGCGCCACTAGGTCTTTCACTATTGTTAAAAATATAGCATAATTTTAAGACTGAATGAATTAGCATCTAGGAAGGACCTTGTTGGAGATCCATGTAATCAGAGTTCCAACTAGAGTGCATGGCATTATTTTGTACTGAAAATTCCGCCACCTCATGAATGTGTTACATCACAAATAATAAAATGTACGACTGGATTGCACGAAACTTTCTCGTTCATATCATCAGTTTGGTTGGTTTATTTTTCTTTTATTATTGTTTATAGGCTATAAAACCAGATTTTTCAAATTGGTGATGCTGGTAGGTGGCCATGACTCGAAGTAGGGTTTGTGATGAAAGAATTCAGAGATTTGTTTTTGAATTTACACGTGTTTGGGACTAAATAAAGTGCGGGTTTCTGATAGTGTAGACTCCAATTGTTGGAATTATTTTGAGGTTCATGATTAATAGGTTGAAAAAAGAAGAAATGGGAAATATTTGCTAAAAAGAGTTTCGAGTTTCGAGGCATTATTTGCATTTCTCTAAGAAAAACTAGGTACGGGGTTTTATTAAGAATACTTATGTTATCGTAAATAAGTATTTTAGTAAAAATCTTTAGAGCTGATTTTGGAAAATAGTGCATACAAAAAGTAACAAAATTGCAATGTTGAGTTCGAAAAATAATCTTGCTCAACTATTTAACTAAAAACTGTACAAGATGTTAGCATTACTTGGTTTTTAAAGTTTTATCCAAAACAAAAATGTCGTTTTCGAGATTTGAACAGTTTTCAAAATCAGCATTTCTGGTGGTTAAAATCTAAAATGAAGGACGCAATTATGTTGAAAACGTCAAATATACTCCAAGTATGCATTTTTGTCAAAACCGGTTTAGCCGTTTTCATGTAGGTAAAACAAAAGAAAGCCAAATTCTGAAAATATGCCTTTTTTCAAAAATCTATTACAGACAATTTAGAGGAAAACTGAGTTTGCTATCGTGTTAGGAATGACCATATAACATAAAAAGTTAATTTTTGTTGCAATCGTATTGACCGTTTTCGAGATAAGGCCAAAAGAAACGTTATTCGTTATAGTGCAAGTATACATTTTGGTTAAAATCTTTATAGCCGTTTTCAAGTAAACCATAATTGAATAAAGTCTTAAAAAACGACATTTTTCCAAAATAGTCAGTTAAACTATAATTTAGGGAAAAACTGAGTTTGCCATCATGTTGGGAATGACCGTATTACCTTAAATATGAATTTTTGTCAAAATAGTTTTGACCGTTTTTGAGATATGACTTTCAAAATTACCGTTATTCGATTTTTCTGCGAAAAACTGGGTATGCATGCAGCCATGTTAACCTCACCTACATAAGCGCAAATATCAATTTTTGTTGATATCTTTAGGGCCCTTTTTTAAATAATCAAACTTGTTTAAAAACGCTATATGGGAAGTACCGTTTATAATAGGGTTAGCATGCAAAAAAAAAAATGGCCCTGAACTGTAAGCCCATAGACTCCAAATCCGAAGTTTGAAAGAAATCCGTCTAGCCGTTTGCGCTGTAGAGCTCAGGAAAGGACGGACAGACGGACAGAATTGCGAGACCCACTTTTTCGAGTTCCTCTATCATCGTAATGTCAGATATGATTAAAATATCGAGTTCGATTTTTTGTACGATTACAATACCTTTCTCTTACTACGTAATGCGAGAAAGTTAAAAAACGTATTACATTTTTACGACGTTTGACGTTAGAAAGAGAGCGGTGCTGGAATCGTAAGTCTCTTCCTTTCAAGAGGGGGTGAAGGGAGCTGTTGTTTTACGTTTTACAGACATCCATCACTTGAATTACGAATCACAATTTACTGGTCATGCAAATATGTCCGACATCTCGATTAGTTAACGATTTGTTTCGATAATCGCTTTCGGAATGCTGCAGCGGCGTCGGTTTTATGGGTTTGGTCCGCAATTAATCAAACGTCGTGTAACCAGTCGAGCGATCTCAATGAGTCGTACAACAAACTTGCATACAGCAAGTGCAACATTGTCGCCTTGACGTGTTGTTGAAAAGTGCAACCAACCAGTACCGCTGACCAAAAAGAAAATGGCTGCGGGAAAACTCTCAATAAAGCATTATGGGAACAAAAATAAACCTCTCTGCATAAAAGCAGCATACAATCCACCTACCTAGAACAACATTTCTCATGTGTCACCTGTAGCATGGTGACATTCATCATTGTAATCTCAGCCATATGCAGTTCACCCTGACGTTTTATATTGCTGGAGGTATATGCTGCTGCTGATGCTGCTGGAGCTATACCCACTGATGATGATGATGAAGGTGATGTTGCCGCTGAAAGGCGTACACAAGTACTCCAAACACGACTACACTATGCGGTCCATCATTCGTCACAATCCATCTAAAAGTGCGCTCGCCCCATAACCAGCCCGTCTAACTCCCCATTTGGCAGCACTGGGTGGAGGAAATTTAGAATTTATTATCAGACTTACTATTATTTATGATTTGTGAGAAATCTCGTCATATATCAAAGTCAATGGGGTGACATAAACTATCGATGGTTATCGATAATTTACGTCAACTATTCCGAAGGTAATAACGACGATCTATTGCAAACAGGGTGTATATGTTTGTGAGAATGCACATTGCACACACATATATATATGCAGCGTGATTGTCGTATGTCAGTTTTATTATATGGGGTGTCCGCTTAAAAACTCAACCCCCCACACTGATGACGATGATGAAGAAGATTGGAGACAGTACATTACAAGTTGCCAATAGATATACCCATACCCAAGCCGATGGATAAACTTGTTCCACAAGCCGCGCGGTATCAACATGAAGTATCTGTGTTGTTTTTTTTTGCAGTACCGGTTGCATATATCAATAGCGTTTTGATTGATTCTTCCTGTTGACGGTGTAGATGGGTGTTTGGAGTGAGTTATGATGCAGCAAAGAGAAAGCGTAATTGAAATGCAATAATGGCAACCAGGGGAGTGAAATCGTGGTCAGGGTTTCGCTATTTTTTGGAATAAGACTGCACCTGTTGGTGGGGCAAAAAAAGTCGCAAATAGCCAGGAGGACGATTACCATTGAGGTCGTTGCTGTTGATGAAGATGGTTTCAATTGGTTTTGTGTCAGAAACACGGCACGACTGATGCCTTTTCAGCAGCTTACTCAACCGTGTCACACTTTGGCGGTCTTTATGCTGGTGTCAAGCCAGTAAAACTGCAACTCCAGCTTTCCATATATCTCTACGAACTGTGTACTCAGATTAAGGTTCCATGGCGGACAGCCAGCTACGCAGCAACGGATTGAGCTTCCCACTGCGCTCCTACTCTGTTAATGTCCCCCGTCGTTTAACCTCTGTAACTTTAACATGTGCAGCTATTTTACCGCACTGTTATTGCTCTGTTACTTAGTTGCATAAATGTGATGTTTGTGCGTTCATTTCTTACAGCTCTTCTAGTAATCTGCTGCTATTCTGTTACTTCCCTGTTAAGAGCATGGTACTAATCAACTCTGTAATGTAGAACTGCTGTAGTTCTGTTGCCCGCTTCTCTTTTAAACCTCTTTTTACAAAAAAAAAATATTTTTCTATCAAAAGTTCTGCACAAATGAACCCCATACTACTCCTACTCCTCTGTTATTGCTCTGTTAATGGTCTGTCAATGTCTATCTGCCGGTTTAAAGTACTGCCAGTTGTCCACAGAAACTAGCTATACCGCCATCGAAATCTGTCGTCGAAAATCTATACAGAGAATGCAGTTTCTGTGTTAAAAATTGTGCACAAATCACCTTCTCTGTTATTACTCTGTTATTGCTCTGTTAACGATCTTATGCCGCTGTGCTACTCGTCAGCACCCTGCTAACCTACTGATCCGTGACTGTAGATCTGCGGCTCTGAATTACTACCCTTTGTCCACCGAAACTAGCCAAACCGCCATTGCAAACTGTCGTCGAAAAGTTGTGTACTGAAGGTGGTTTAACATTGTCTTGAAAAAATAATTTTTAACTTTTTTCTTCACAGTCACAGTTCTGACATTTAAGGCAACTTGCCCAACCAACTGACATCCTCTCCCGCATTTGCAGTCCCGTTCTAATAAAAAAAACCTCCAATTTCGTCAATCGCCGTCCCCATTGCATCACGTACGTCGACTACTTAGCTCAGTCACACCTACCGCTGTCGCTGTAAAACCGTGCACAATCGCACTCCCCCAGTATGCTTATCTGCGGCGCGCACTGTCGCACGGGTGATGTCTGATGACCCATGTGCCATCCAGTAACAGCAAACAGCTTCTCAATACCATAAACAACGTCGCCAACGTTGGCAGCAGACATCATCAACGTCTTGCAGATTCTCTCACCACATAGGCCGATACATGTGTGTCGCATTCGCAATCCAGTGCAGGACCCACCTTCCCCTATCGTCGCATTCAGTGGATGGTCTCCCCTTCTCTGGCTCAGTCAGGCAGTCAGTCTCGCCCCCCACCAAAGTGTAAAAGAAACAAATCCAACATCCAGGCGACAAGAAAAATCAATTAGTGAGCGACATGTGACGATGATAATGCTTTCGAATGCATTGAAGCATCTTGACGTCTCCGCCGTGGTATAGTTGGGCCGCACTCTTGCCACTCTTGCCACTCTTGGCACTCTGTGCGCGCTCATACTGCCAATGGACACCACGGGAATGTGTCAAATGTAGGGGCGCCCATTTCACTTCGGCGAGCTCACATGATCACTCTCGTAAATTTGAATTGAATCCGAGAGGTGAAACAAGCTTACAACATACTGCCAATCCAGAGGTACACACACACACACGATCCAATGGACGGAGATTTGGGATACGCGAGGAGGCTGACTCTGTTTATAAGAAGCTACGAGGCAACGCGATGTTGCATGTCGAAATTCCCCGCGATAACACATTTCTTTGTCGTTCGCGTCATCGTTTCTGTCGCCTTGTGGGTTTCGTTTTACGTGTTTGATTTTTATTTTTTTTTCGGGGGACGCGACAACATCACGGCTCTCGTCCTGGTGAATGATCGCAAATCTTATCCAATCAGTCGAATGCCAATAGTGCACGCAAAATTTATGATCCCAGCGACTGGTGGCGTGGTCACTTGTCCTACTTTTAATCGCGCTCATGCCACTTTTGCCAGAACCAAAGTATCTGCAACGTCTGGCGGCGGTTACACCTCTCTCTCTCTCACTCTTGACATGGTATGCCCGGCATGACATCGCAGTTAATTTATTCGATCAGTTGAGGGATCGTTAATTAACGCGAACAGGTAACTGCCGCGTATAGAGAGAGAGTGCGCGCGTCGAAGGAGCACTATCTGCGTATCTTTTCCCAGGCAAAAGGCAAAGAATGAGGATCTCGCCAGCGGCAGCGCACGTCAAAAAGTTACGACGATCAAAAAACTGCATGCGAGCCAGAGAGCCAGCGGATCGCCGGTGATTAGAATTAGACGAAGAGGTGCTGGAGCAAAGTAGTTGGCCCAGTTTGACCAAGAAGAGAGGGTGGTCCTGTCCATGGAGGACGCAATTTTTTGTTTTTTTTTGGTTTTCCTCCTGCCTGCTGGTGGTTTATTTACGAGCATCTTGCATGATGTGGACAATATCAGCGACGGGGAAATTGTTTTGAGCCAACATATCCATCGTTGGTTGGGTGGTTGGTTGTGTGTTTTGTGTGTGTGCACAGTGGAAGTTCACTTCTTGGCTGTTGGATTGGGAGAAGGGACGAGGTTTGGGTTTTTTTTTGAGCCACGTGTTGTTCCTTGGATGGGTGACCAGGAGGATCTCCAATACAAATTCGGAAGGTCTAGTGCCGCGGTGGCAACGTTTTGAAAGAGCGAAAGGTGGTCGAAGATGGCTTCAAAAATCTGGAAAAGTACGGCTCAGAGGTGGTTTCAAATGGGAGTCTATAAAATGTCTCTTTTAAGTCGAGTTTACTCTGATTAGACACCGAAAAGCTGGTGAGATTCGCATGCGATAGAGCAGTCACCAACATCAGCCATATTGAAGCAAGAAGAAGACTCGTCTCTACCCTGTCAAGTACGGTCTTCCTGACGGAAGCAATGTCATTTCAAAGGATCATAAAGCAAGCAAGTTGCAAGCCATCTCATTGGCCTTCTTGGACGCGGTTTTCTGCAGTAGAGGGAGGCCTCGTGGACTCTGACATGCACAAGAAGAAAGGACTGTCAACTTAAAAAAAGGCTCGTCACTTGTTCCCCCAGAACTGCAGTTTACGCCGCGGGGCAACTTTCCAAAAGCGATTCCGCTTTAAAATTTGCACTTCAGACTGTCGCCGAGTCCTAAAGTCAAACTCCAACATAAAGTTCCCCTGCTTCTATTCTACTTTGGCCACTTTACAAGCACTCAACGGGGAAGCGATGATACGACAGCGACACCGACTTTGACGACGACCGACCGACCAACCGCCCGACCGACCGAACGAGCAATTCCTTCGCTATGGACAACAAAAAGTGACGATATCCCTCGTTGAGAATGAGATGCGATACCGCCTGCCTACAACAGCCGATATGTAACGCGAACATCGCCTCTTAGCGGTTAAATTGTTTAATTAAAACCCCAAGATAACACACAATGCAAGGAGGCGACAACTCAACAATAATGGCGTCGCTCGACGTCGTCCAAGGAATTTTTTTTTTGTTTTTTTTTCATTCGCTATTCTCCTCCTTGGTCCTTCCGGTCGGTGGTGGCTACTCGTACCGCGACGATTACTTGCCTTCCATTTGAAATGGAGACGCGAAACGCAACAGCTTATAGACGGTTGATACGGTGCATTCCATGCGCCAGCGAATGATGAGATAGACCACCACGGCATACATAGGTAGTTGATGCCCGCTCATTAGGAAGGACGGAGATAGCGCCGCAGATTTGAACAATACAACTCGAGTCCATTTCAATTGAACACTCTTGTCATTCACAGGGAGATATTGTGGAAAAGATTATACGGGTAATGGAATTGAATGTGAGAGTAATTGAGAAGGACGAGCGAGGAAGTTGAAGTATTTAATCGGGGATGAGAGGGGAGTGCTGACTTACAGATGTAGGATGGAGGGATTTGGCCGCGTAAGGACTGTAGTTAGATGCCTAAGTGAAGCTGGTCTACTTCGCGGCGAAAGTCAGTAGCTTTACCATCAGTGGAAAAGACCTGGTTTGGCAAGCCTCACACAGTCAAAGGTTATATACACTAACTAGCTGACCCGTGCTCGCCTTGCTTCTTCTCAAAAAGTATTTCCATCGAACTACATCGAACAGTTCAAAAGTCGACGACAAGGAAGCAACCGAATGAAACAACATGACACACGAACCCCACCTCAGCCCATTTCCAAACTTTTCCCAATGAAGAACACCTCAAAATGTGTTCAACCTGAATGTGTGCGCTGAAAAGAGAAGACTGCCCATTGAAGTGCAACACATATGATCACGTTAGAGCACACATATAATAATCACACACACTTACAAACTACTGCAACGATACTCACTGCTGCATGACTACTGACAGTGGTATCCACTGAAGGAAAATTGTGGGCGATATTTTGAATAATTATTTTAAACATTACTCATCTTCAGGACAACGCAGGAGTATGTTTTAAAGCTCAAATGATTCAGGGAAAAAACCTACTAAATTCACCTTTTTATTTTATTTTTCAATCCGATAGTGAGCTAGGTTTGTTTAAATAAAATTCTCCTTACAAATATCCGGTTTTTTGACTATTTTGTTAGAACCACGTTATATTCCGGGATAAAAAGCATTTGAAGTCCCGACCCAGAACATAAGCAATCACTATGCCAAGTTTCATCAAAATCCGTCCAGTAGTTTCTGCGTGATGCGCGGTCAGGCATTTTTTATTCTACAATTTTATTATATGTAGAGTTTTGAATTTGAACATAATTTTTAGGACTTTCATGGTGGGATAGTTCAACCTCAGTCAAAAGTTCTATCCCCAACAAGTCGAATGAAACTGTTTAGGCCCGAGTTGACTGGTAAATCTTCTGACAAGTCTTTAACTGTGCTTCCACTCAGTCCATGACAAGTGCCTGTGGAATTTATCCACAAGATGTCATCAGATGAACACTGACCTTGCAACACTTGCAGAAATTCACTTGTTCTACAAGTAGTTGTCGAGTTCTGTTTAAGTGTTCGACAAGTACTTTTCTCGTTGTGTTAAAGGAACCTTTGTCCTGGCTTCTATCAGTTCGCCCCTTGTTACTTCGGAGAGCCCATGGAACTGATCTGACTTATGACTTCCCCGACTTAACTCTTCGAACAGATGTGTACTTCAAGCGGCTCAAGACAAAGTGGAGCCCAGTCTTATACAGAACTATTTTTTAGACCCAACCCATAAGTAGCCAATTGTGGAGAAGGCTTTACTTTCGCAAAATTTGACACAAAACTTTCTGTCGACGTTCAAAGATCTGAAACCACAAGCACTCTTCTAAGTCCACGTTTAGCTTTCTTTGAGGTTTTACTTGGTTTTAACACCCTGTCATCTCAGCCTTTCCCATCAGCAATCGAGGTTTAAAAAGATGGCTTCCAACTGACACTTTTGGGCTATAATATGAACCAAAGATGATCTCTGACAGTAAAAGGTCTCCTTTAACCTATGTTCGAAGCCTACTGAAGCTTTGTTGAAGGTCTAACAATCTTTTTTGTTGATTTTGGCAGGTCCTTATATGGCTTTAAGCTATTATCTGCGGCTTTGACAGAAGTTGTTTGGATAACGTCTATATGACTAAGATGCCGTCCCCGGTTTGGACGTTAACTGCCTTGGTAACGTCTCCACGATGCTTATAATCATTTTGAGTGCCTAGGCTTAATTTTTCAAACTTACATGGCGAAATTTCCCATACAAAATTGCATATTAAGACCTAAAAAATATGTAAGGTGAAGGTTAAAAATTATCATTAGTAAGGTCCATTGTTTCCTTTAAGTTTCAGAGGTTCTGTCAACCTTTATTTAATTAAGCCTTGCTTTTTTAAGAGCGTCCTTCTATGGTTTTCTTTGACTATACTACGTTGGAAAAGGTGCTCTGCTTTAACAGAGACGGTTTAGCATGAGCTGTGTTCAAGCTTTCACTTTTATTGCTAGGAGTCTAGTCTGGCTTGATCCTCTTTATTCCAAGAAGTCATGACTGACCTTAACTTGTCAGATTGTAGTACCCAAGATCTCATAATGAATAAAACAAAAAACAAAACCGAAAACCAGGATTTAACTTTACAAAAATCTGAAAATTCAGCTCAAAATTTGAAGGACAGAAAAATATACCAAGCCTAAGGTCTTCGGAGTAAGTTTAAGCTCAAACCCGCAGTCTTTTCCAGGGCCGAAACGTTGTCAAAGCATAGGAAGTCACACAGAGTTATCACTTTTGTTAGGTATATGCTTAAAAGCTTGGGAGAACTGCTGAGAGGCTGCCAGTCCAGAAGTTGATGTACTTGACTTTTCACATCCAAGTCCTTCGACTTCCCACCACCGACACCAATTCGACATCTCACGTCTTAACTTCCATCTGTCGCCGTTCCCAGCCTACTTTTACGTCAGTCTATAGACTCCAATCTTCCGTCTGCTCATTCTCAGAATTTTGTCTGTCACTTCCGTGAATCGAATTGAATTGAAATGAAGATGAATACAGTGACACCGCGACAAGACGCCAAGCAGCACTGTTGTGCACCCGCAGAAGATTGGGTGTAGTAAACGACGACAAAAACGCGTTCAAATGAAATCAAGATATCTCCAGTCTCGCTCCTAGTACACTTTCTTCTCCTTCTTCTTCTTTTTTTGTTTGTTTCGTCGCCTTCGCCATTGTCTTGCTGGCATTGCAACGTTTCGCTTGATTTTAAATTCGTCGCTCGCTTCCCTGACCTCGAAAGCAAGGCGTCCCCATACCGCCAACCGCCCAACAAAACACAAGAACAGTGGTTTCGCAGGCAAAAAAAAAAACAGAAATTGAAAATGATTGGAAAAGTGTCAAACGGGGGGGGAGTCATCAAAATTAAAGAACCCAAGGAGGGTATTGCGCGTCAAAATCGATGCACAACTACATCACAAGACGAGTATCCTCGAGTCATTCATTCGCGCAAAAACAACAAGAACAATCGAGAGATGAATGACATTTCTTGAAAATTCTATTTGCAAGGGTGGAATCGGTAGTTGCCGAGATGCCGAGATGAATGGTTATGTATCGCCAGCAACTTCATCATCATCAGCAGCATTATTAGAGCGAGCAGCAGCAGCAGCAGAAGCGTCAGCATTGTCGACGACGACGACATTGTCGTTGACATTCTTGTCGTCGATGTCGTCGTCTATCCGTCCAGAAATCTCCAATGGGCAGCGCACCAGAGCACCCGTGTCGCCCACTCATTTATTATTGAAGTTTCAGTCAAAGTTCTGGGTGTGATGGGCAAGCAACACAACTTTTGCATTCAAAGACGACTTACTGGGGGGGCTAAGCTAAAGCACAAAATGCACGCAGGAAGATGGCAAAAAAGTAAAAAAAAAAAATTGTGTAAGAACAAGACCAACAGAAGGAAGCAGAGAAGAAAGACGTGAACGAAATCCTTGTAGGATATGAAATTTATGGACAGAAGATGGTTTGGGGTCAGGGGAGGATTAAAGATGAAAATGCTGTTGAGTTGCATGTGGGTTACAGGGCGCACTGTGGGTGATTGGGGCGTTTAGGTTCGTTAGTGAAATTCGTCAATGAAAAGGATGTTTGAAATTAAGCTTTATACGGAGTTGGGGAGATCATCTAGTTGGAACGATCAACGATGCAATCAACTGGTCAGTAAGGCGAGGGAAAAAAAGGGGATTATTTGGCACCCAGTTTGTCATCTTTTAAAGACAGACCTATTAAACATAGCGACTCTATATCCCCACGTAGGAAGATCCGATCAGTTGAACTGCGATCTTCGACATTTGTTCGACAGACCAACATTTGACTAAAAATGATACTACACGATAATTGGTGTTATACTGCGTATCTATAGCTATTGGAATGTCCTTTAGTCCCTCAGAGATTGTCCAATATTTTTTTTGAACCAATAGCTTCCAATGGCGTGGAACCCATTGTGACAGAAATATCGACGTTATAGGGATAAGCCCATAGAGCAGCCTTCCTGTGTGACTGCTAAAGAACGTTGAAGTCTTCTCACGAATAAATTTTGGGCTGTCAGCAATTTTTGACGTCCTTTTCCTTTTTCACTTAGAAATCCAATAATGGCCATTTTGAAAATTGGACCTATCTCAAAAACGTTCCATACGATTTAAGCAAAAATGCATTCGTAAGGTAATACGGTCATTCCTTACTCGATAGCAAACTCAATTTTTCTCTAAATTATCGCACAATGAATTTTTGAAAAAAGGCATATTTTGAAAATTTGGTTTCCTATGATTTAACGATTTGAGCCAAAATTTATAATAGAGCTTAAATATGTGGGGTTAACGTCGCTGCATACCCATTTTTCGGTAAAAAATCGATTAGCGGTATTTTTGAAAATTAGAATTATCTCAAAAACGTCATATACGATTCTAACAAAAATTCTTTACTGTGGTAATATGGGTGTTTCTAACTTGATAGCAAACTCTGTTTTCCTCGAAACTAACGTTTTTTTAAAATTCGGTTCTCTTCAGTCTACGTATGAAAACGTCTCAAAGGATTTTGACCAAAATGCAAACTTTGAGTAAAATTGATCTTTTCAACCTTCTTTTGCCATTCGAATCACCGAAAACGCTTCTTTTAACAACTACTCATACCTTGAAAACCCCATTTTCGACCTCGACCAGTCCCAATTAAAAAACCCTTCACAAGCCACACAATTTGCAAACTTTTTGAGAAGCGTAGAAAGCCTCAAAACGACCCACAAATTAAAACCCACTTCAGTAGGGGTCACCGCCTTAAAGGCGCGGCAATACCTCACAGCTCACGTAATGGCAGCAATCACTTTGTTTCGATTGCGGAAAATCGGGTAAATGAATCTCAAAAGTGATGGCGTTTTTCAATCGCGCCTGGAGAAAATTATACCTGAGCGTAGATTTTCATAGGCGCACTCAGCGACGCCTGTAAGAAAATGCACAATTAATTGTGCAAACATGCCACTCTATCAAATCAATTTACAACATCAATAACGTGCAACAGGACTCGCGCTAAAGCCGGCAAACAATCTCTTTCTACACACAGCTGTGCGGCAAGTGGCAGTCGTAGTCGGTACCTATTCCGCGCCCAGATTATTGATCGCTCAATTATCTGCGGTAATTTAATTTTGAGACTCTGCACAAAGGCCTGCGGGTTAACTAGCAACAGCAGCACAATCACAATCACATGGAAGTGTTACCGGACCGCATTTCGTTCGCAAACCATACAAGCGATGGTGTTTGGGGCGCGCAAAGCCCTTCCACATGGCTGTGGTGGTGCATCCGAAATCTACAAAACGTGATTTCCTTTAATTTCCCGCCATTAAATTCCCCTCAGCGTCGCAAGATCCCAGTCGAAGGTGGGTAGATGTGACTCTTTGATGCAGACGTCATACGAAAGGTAGTTTCTAACTCTGCCCGAGGGTGTAATTATGACAGGTTTGGGTAAATGTCACACAGGAAGACACACAGTGTCCTCTGTGTCGCAAACCGCGCACACAAATCCCCATAAGCTCCATCACATTGACAGCAAAATAAACCAGCAACAAAATCTCGCGCATAAACATGAAGTTGTCACATTCCAACAAATCACATAAACAAGCCCGCTTGACATGTTCAACACGTTTGACATCGGTGCTAGGAAAATGTTTTTACCGCTCGCTGCCAGAACAGCCAGAGCATCGCCAGAAACGATCTTCTTAATAAGCGACAGGGCAAATTATGATGATTATGAGCTGACGCTGTGCCGGTTGGACGTTGCGCTGTGTCGACCCGAATACATATTCATATAGAGCGGCACACATACGACCAATTAGACATCGCCACCTGTCAGCAGTTCGTCATTCTATCTCTGGTGCGAAGAGGGAAAATCGGAATCGGAATCTTCATTAAGACACCGCGTACCAGTGCCCAAAATAGCGCTGTCGCGCAGCAGACCACTGTGAATGTCGAAAGACATTCATCACCCGCCCAAGTTCGAAATAGAATTTGTATGGTAGTCCTAGTCCGTTTTTCACCGTTCAAATGAATGAATGGTGTCCTCGGGTCTATGCAACCCTTCGTCGTCGTCTGGTATACCCGATCGCATGAGTGTGCGAAGTTGTGTGCGCAATCACAGGATATGACAGTTCACAGACAGTTGACAGATGACTGAGTTGTCTGAGTGATAGAAATGGGTGTTGTTGAGCGCGCGTTGGCAACGAATTTGCTCAACCGTTGGATGAGTGTGTTGGAAGATGTGCACAGGTTTGTCAACGTGAGATTGATGGGCACACAAGGCGATCATGTGAGTTTTGTTTTAGACGGATTTACAGATCACATATAGAAGTGTAGTGACGGTGGGTTGTTGCTTGGCTTGCTATTGCTATTAGTGCGGGCAACTTTGTAAGTCGTGTAGGTGCTCCGCCATTTTGTGGTAGTCTATGCTGGTCGGTCTGATGGTGTCCTTTTTGAAATTCATTGAAGGTGAAAGGGTTTCTATCATTACTGACCTTTTTTTCTTTTTCATAAGAAGTGCAATCTCCTTTTCTCATTACTGGCACATTGTATAAAATGCCATTTAACAAATTTTATAGGCAAAGCTGTCAAAAATCTCCAGGTATATTTTTTTAAATAATTTTGTTATATGGAAATTGCGTCCAGAGCAGCTGAAACCAACCATACCCATCCACAAAATTTCATTAAAATGCCTTGACAGGTTTCGCAGACTGACAACTATCGGGGGCAAACGCTATCCTATCATTTCAGATGGAACCAACCTACCGATAGACAAAATTTCATTGAAATACGTTGAGTGGTTACGGAAATCGACAAAAGCGCCACCTATCGGGTAAAAAGCTATCTTGTCTTTTCAGTTGGAATCAATCTACCTATAGACAACATTTTATTGAAATACGTTGAGTGGTTACGAAGATCGACAACAGCGCCACCTATTGGGTCATTAGAACTACACAGAGAGATGTTTCAGGGATGAAGCATGTATGACTAAGCATTTTTTGGTCTTAAATCTGAAAAGCCCTTGTTTGTTAGTAGCATGCATTTAGCTTGAAATGGGGTAACCTTTTTAGACTTAGACCTTTAATGTTCAGCTTCCTTAAGTGATATATCTTAATACGCGTAAACCTTCTCTGAGAAGATCAGCTTATAACAGTGAAAACCGCATTGAAATCCGTTTATTGGTTCTCGAGATTAGCGGCAACAAAGTGGACATAGGTCTCAACAAAGATGCCTTGTCAGCCGGCCCGGTCTTTAGCTGACTGGCATTATACAGTTTCACATATTTTAGTTGAGGTCGCCTTCGATAAGTGAGGGGCTTCTGGGGCGAGGACTTCTTCTACTGGATTTTTGGGCAGCCGCCGATTGCTATTCTTGCCATCGGACGCGTTTGGTGTCCTTTTTTGTTCAAAATTTCCTTTCAAAATTCATCCTCTCTCCCAAACACAGCATTGAATATTTTTAAAAAGACCGCCCAAGCGTAACGCGATCTTCCTGCGTCTCTAAATGACTTATTTCACTTATAGTCAAAACAGCATGTACTTCAAAAGCAAGCCAACAGATGGCGCACCCGTCAGATTCTCATTGGTTTGGGGATCAACTAGATTTTGAAGGTTGGAAGTACTGGAACTACTTCTATTGTCATTTGGCACTCACTTGTTGACCACGTTTTGGGGACCTTTCCTGAGGAATGAATAAATACGACTCCCTCACATACCCAATGGGCAATTGTCCTCCAAATTCACTAGCTGAACGCCCTCAAATCCAGTGACTCAAAATTAGGTACTTGGAACTTTTCGGGGTGGGAAACTCTCAAAATACACCCGCTCCGTTGAACCACAACTGATAGACAAGACCTCTTCCACGTTATGACTTCCAAATTTATTTTTCCCCGATTCTATACCAGCACTCTGCCAATGTGTGTCGTTTAACATTTTAGTCCTTTCCTTTTTGCTCGTGAAAAATTCAATAACACATTTCACCAAAAGAGGATACACTACGCCCCTCTGCGTCTCCGCATATGACCTCCATTCGGGATAGTTCGATTTGGTGGTGCCGTCATCGTCGGTCGTTCGTATACTGGTAACGCAAACATCTATCCATCCATCGATCCAGTTTTTAACCGTTCGCCTGTCCGTCTGCCTGACGTCCATCGTAATCACAAATGGAGTTCTCAAAAGAAAAGTTCACTTTCTTATGTGAAATATTCGTCCTGCAGCCATCTGTATGTATACCTATACCATGTCCCACCCAGTTCCGTGCCATATCGGAAACTAACAACATCCAGAGCTGGTGGAATAGCAGCAGCAGCAGCAGCAGCAGAGAAAAGTTGATGTCACATCCAATTTCAATCGATCTCGGTAAAGCTTGAAAATGTCCACCATTGGGGACAGTCTACTGACAGCATTTCAGTTGGCGTCACACACATACATCGGCGAGGTACACACCCCCGCGCCCCATGCCTTTTAAGATCCATCCATCTATCCAAATGCAACCGGCGAACGATGAAGCATAACAACGAAGAGCTGTAGGATATATATGTAGAGAGAGAGAGAGAGACGTAGACGAAGATGAAGACGACCGACGACAATCACGATGCAAAAGACGATGAAAAGAGTTCGATGGGTTATGGCCTTGCATAGCTGGGCACGACATAACCAACCCCCACCCCACCCCCGAATCCATTCAATGAGGACGAAGCCATCATCAATATAAACCACCAGACCAACCGACCCAAAGAAAAGGTGGAAAACTCCAAGAACTTTTAATCCTCAATGCAAAATGTCAAAATATCCATATAGATGGCGATGTTGTTGACGACGACGACCAAGAAACCATCCAATGTCCCCTGCCCCATGTACAGACGGGGATGAATGTTGCGTTGGAGACGAAAAGATGGCATGGCCAAATGAAGACGATGGGTGAGTTGGTGGGTGGTAGCAGAAGCAATATCGAGAAATGAGGAAAGTAATTTCTGATGTTGCGACTTTGATGTTGGGAGGGTGAGGGCGGTTTTTGCACGGGCATAGTTTGAAGTTAGAACTGGAGTCGCCATATACGGATATGGTTGTACTGTTCACATAGGAGGTGTTTTTTTTTTTTTTTTTTTTTTTTTTTTTTGGTTGCGTCCAAAGGATGTGAAATCTTCGAAAGATACTAGTTGCCCGTGCTACTAGCATGCACGATTCGCGGGATATGTTTCTCCAGTGCCTCGCGCCTACGTACTAAACCACACCCATGTACTCTTCTACCACTCTCCCCGCGGGACTGCCGTTAGGTATTACTTCGCGGGGCTGGTTAGCAACTCATGCTAAATCATCAACGTCTGCCACTTCGACCCTTCTTTGTCTTTCGGCTCTTCTTAGTTCGTTTTGTACGCTCGTTATGTATGAACATATTTCCAGCCAGTCGTCTTCTGAGCTCATCATACGCTCTATGAGAAGCTGTGGAATAGGTAAGTTCACTCTTCCTCTTGAAAATCTTCTGCAGTGGAACATTACGTGTTCCGTATCCTCTTCTTCATCTGGTGTGGAGGTGTGTGAGGGACTTTAGGGACAAGAGTGACCACGAATAGACCCAGATCAGTGGCACCATAGCTAGGTCAAAACTTAGGCTAGGCGGGCAAGACCGACTTCAAGACAAATCTGAGAAGAATTTGTCTTCATTTAGTGGAGAAAGAGACCCAGAGGACTCCGTGTCTTAGAAAGAAGGCTTCCAATAAATTATTCAACAGAGAATGACTCCGAAATTGAAGGCCTTCATTATACAAAGTGGCACGTTTTGTGTTTATGTCGGGGAGATCGTGCTTTTTAAAGCCTTTTCCAACCTTTGTCAGATGTCAAAAGTTGTCTTTGAATATTCCCGAATTACGTTTTAGTTTTGAGCTCTAATGACTTCGGGGTAAATCCAACTTACAAAGTGCTCGGCTATGTTGACGTCAAGCCAACAAATCGCACCTTCAAAGCTGTCAAAAAATAAAACAAATAGTCATTCTGACGCCTCATGTACGTCCTCTTCTTGTGCCAAGCTTCTAGCTTCATAGCTCAAGTCGTTCAGCTAGAAATCCGATTTTAAGTCTACACTCTGTTAAGTTAACAGAAAACTGTTAAAAGTTAACAGATTGACAAAGTCTGAGTCTACCTAGGGGACCTCATCTTTTAAATCGGCTTTGGGTATGGAAACGCGCTAATCAATTCACTGAGTCGACTCCCGCTTCAATGCCTAACCAATCTGATTGAACTGAGAGCTTGTGCTAATCTAAGGGTAATTGTGGGTAATAAAGGAACGCTTTCGAACATAACGTGGTTTAAAAAAGAACAGCAGTATTTCTACGACTACGTTTTTTCCAAGGTACTTCAAAATCTTGCGCATTAGACACTAAAACTGTGTAATTTTAAGAAAAGAGGTTGTGGACATCTTCGCTGATGAAGGCAGTCTTTGATTTTAGCTCTGACCCTCTGGGATAGTAAGCAGTGAATTAAGACGGCGCCTAAGGTACACTCGTCGGAAATGACCTCCAACTTCGACTGCTCAAATGCAATCAGTTATTGAATTACCGGACTATCCTTAGAACAGTCTTGTTAGTTAAGGTCGACAAGAAGAAGAAGGAGAAGCTAAAGAAGCAAAGCAAAATTTCCTAAGAACTAATGTTGAAAGAAAGCAGTTGGCCAATGCCGTGGTTTACTAGAGAGGCTTGTTGGATAAGGCTCAGTAGAAAAAGAAGAGACAGACTCATAAAGTGCACGACTGGATCGCACGAAACTTGCTTATTTATTAAACTTTTGGTTGAGTTTTTTTTGACGCAAATTGATAGGTAGGTAAAAAGTTCAAAAGCAACCAAG
This sequence comes from Cheilosia pagana, assembly GCA_936431705.1. Classification (NCBI taxonomy): domain Eukaryota; kingdom Metazoa; phylum Arthropoda; class Insecta; order Diptera; family Syrphidae; genus Cheilosia; species Cheilosia pagana. The sequence continues at coordinate 7,998,140 of OW386169.1, forward strand.
TACGGGACCGTATGGATCATATTTAGAACAATTTTTAAATAAACTATGCAAACAAAATAAAAACAAATATTGCACATTTAAGTTCGAAAAATATTTATGCTTTACTGCTTAGTTGGAAACTGACTATAAGGTGTTGTGTTAAGGTTCCTGTCAATTTGAGAGTACTTTCGCTAGTAAACTCTCGAGAGTTGCTCTCAAGTGGCTTTCCATTTGAGGGTCAAATTTTCGGAATCTTAATATCGAGAGTTGTTTATGAGATTTCTGAGAGTAAATTTGCGGATAGTATTCTCATACCCGTGTCCACTTCACTTTATTTATCATCTGAGAGCAGATATCATGTTGTGATATATGCAGGAGTTGTTACTGATATTTCTGTCAAAATGCGAAATCTATATATATAATTGGATCTTGGTTTGTTCGGATGCTTAAAACTCGAGAACGGCTCAACCGATTTGAATGATCTTTGTTTTGTTTTGTTTGTCTTACATCAGCGATGGTTTAGAAGAAAAGAAAAGTTGGAAAATTCTCAACAGGTGGCGTTGTAGGCAGACATTACATTTTTCATGGGGAAACGCACTTTGAAAAAAAAAAAAAAAATAAACTGGATAGAAATCGAGTAGTGACACTTCAAATATAGAAAAAAAAATATTTTCAAAATCACAGTTTGTGATTGCGCTGTGGTCGATCTTCAGAGCCGCTCAACCGATTTCAATGAAACTTTGCGCATGGTTGATTCCAACTTGAAAGATAGTATAGTTTTGGGCCCTAATGGAAACAAAGTGCAATCAAAAACAATACAAATAGAAAACCTTGGATTAAAAATAAATAAATAAATATTTTGGCGCGACAGGTCTGTGGGACCCAAGGCCTAGCTTCTCACAACCATTCGTTTTGTGTGGGTTTTTAAATTTTTGGGACTAATGGAAGGGATCTAGAGCTTTACGCCGAGTCCAAACGGCTCTTTCATGACAGTTTTACTCTCGGATGTTTGTCAGACGTTCGCGAGAGGTGGCGCAGTGGAAAAAACCTTAAGATGTAATTTGGTTCTTTCGTTAACAAAGCCATTTGCAAAAAATAATCGGGATAGAAATCGGGATATGGCACTTGCCATATAGGTAACAAAATAATTAAATTACTATAGGTATCTGGACATTTATGAAGCCTTGAATTTTTGTAAATAGTGTTCAACACAATGGGTCAGTAATCAAAAAGGGCGCCGTTGCACCTCCCTTAAAAAACGACTCTGCGAATTGTGGCGGGACTCAATACGAAAGGCACGGGCAGCGCCGTGGGAGTACAGCTAGTAAATATTTAAAAAAGGAAATTGCTGGGTTCATAGGTGGAACATCGAGGTCAATTATGTGGGGGATAAAATCTCACAATAGAGCTTCAAATCGAAGATTCTCAACAATTCAGAAATATTTGTCGGTTGTCAACGATTTTAAAAATGATACAAATTTGAGGAACGCCATACCATACCACACCACACCATTCAGGAAGGTATGTGTTCCAAGGAATTTCTTCGGATTTATACCTCTCTATCAATTTTTTTAACATTTTCAGCGTTCCAAATTGATGCCATACTTGCAGACAGCTGCTCTCAGAATACGAACACTGTTTGAGTTGCGATCAGAACATGAGTCCACTTGCGCGTGACTTTTAAAAATCTCGAATCTCGAGAGTTAAAACTAAACTCTCTTAGAACTACTCTCAAGACTATGTAAACTTGCGAGTTACTCTCAAATGGTCAGGAACCTTTAAATGTAAGCATTACTTTATTTTTAAAGTTTTATCAAAATCGAAAGTGGGGTTTTCGAGATATGAACAGTCTTTTTAAAGCAGCGTTTTCGGTGATTCGAATGATGAAAAAATGACGAAAATAATGAAAGTATATTGTAAGTTTGAAAACATTAATTTGACCGCACGTATGCATTTTGGTCAAAATTGTTAGAGCCGTTTTCATGTAAACTGACGAAAACCAAATTATTAAAAATGTATTTTTAAAAAAATCCATTGTACGATAAAATAGAGATAAACAGAGTTTCCTATTGAGTTAGAAATTACCATATTACCTAAAGATTCATTTTTTTTATAATTGTGTGGACCGTTTTCGAGATAAGTCCAATTTCAAAAAATACCGATATTTGATTTTTTAGCTGAAAACTGGGTATGCAGTCATTGTAACCTCACCTTCCTAAGCTCAAATATCAATTTTGGTTTAAATCGTTTTAGCCGTTTTTATGTAAACTATAGGAAACCAAATTTTCAAAATATATGCCTTTTTCGAAAATTGATTGTACGATCTTTTAGAAAAAAACGGAGTCTGCTATTAAGTTAGGAATGACCATTTTACATTAGAAATGCATTTCTGTTACAATAGGCATGTACCGTTTTCGAGGTAAGCCCAATTTAAAAAAAAATACCAATATTTGATTTTTTTGCGAAAAACTGGGCATGCAGTCATAGTAACCTCACCTCACTCAGCTCAGATATCAATTTTAGTTGACATCGTCAGAGCCGTTTTTATGTTAACTATAGGAAACCCTATTTTCAAAATACCTATGCATTTTTTCAAAAATCCATTGTACGATATTTTAGAAAAAAACTGAGGTTGCTATCAAGTGACCATATTACCTTAGGAATGCATTTTTTGTAACAATCCTATGGACCGTTTTCGATATAAGTCTGAATTACTCGATTTTTCTCTGAATACGTAAACGAGAAAGTTAAAAAAGAAAGCAGGAAGCAAAGTCGAAGAAAAATAAGACGACAAGAAGTTGTTAACAAGTTTACATAGGACTGACTCAATTTGTGTGGCAGTACTTCATCTGAATAGGTTGAACTTTTACAGTAGAAGAAAGGTCATTCAAGCTGTCAAAACAGTAGGTAGCAGCTTAAGACTTTGCTCTACTGCTGCACAAGCATTTTTCGTCAAAGGAGCCTCTCTTATTTCGCAGATAATTCAGAAATGATAGTTTATTGCCATGGAAGGACAAGTCTTTCCTTCAAGTCTTTTAGGCATTCTCGCCTTTGACTAAATATATGACTAGATAGAAGAACGTTACTTGTCAATTTTTGTATCGATTCCTTTGCCTCCCACGCAGGTGCTGTCACACCAAATTGTCAAAAGAACCATACAAAGTGAAACCCTTGCCTAGGTTCAACATTTTTTGACAAAGTGTGTCCCGCCAAACTAACAAGCTGTCCTTATTACATCCGACAGATGCGATAATCCACGACCCTTGTCACCTCAGCGATGCTACCTCCCCCCAACTAACAAATCATCGAGGGCTGGTTCACTCTAAACCGAAGACCGAACCTCATTTAATGAGAATAAATTGAGACACCTACCTATTGTTCCATAATAAACACCGTACCGCTCGCGCATTCTACAATATTTTTCTGTCGCTTCCCCCCTTTCGCGCAGCATCAAAAAATCACTGTGCCCGCACCATTACCATTCGGCACACAACATTTTTCATTGCACTTATTGATCCAGGCACGGAACCCGCACATACATCTATGCCCGGTTACGGCTTCCTAAGAAGCGCTCGCATTGCCCACAACTTGTATGCAAATGGCAAAGCCTCTCGTGGTCGGCTGCTGGGATGCCTTGTTCCGAGTGTGTAATGCGTTAAGCGCACGTCATTTTCCGCGCCATCCGCGCACATATGCAACCAGCAAACACCCTGCGCCGCCGCCAACTCCTGGCAGTGCGCTGACAGCGAACAAAAAAAAGGACCACAGATCGCGTTCTTGGTGCAAATGCTTTGCTGTGATCAGTGCCTCGTTAGGTATATGGAAACTAGGCCCGATATCGGGTGGAAATCGCACACACAGCAAGTGGTCGCCGTTGGCTGGAGGACGGACTATTTGCTTTCCAAACGGACAGACAATTTTCCAATAACTCAGTGGATGCCGTGGCGGAGCAGCCTTAAGAAGCTGCCGCTACGACCGACGCCAAATGGAAGTGGTAGCCGCCTGGCACTGTGTCGCCAAAGTGCGTGTTGCGTGCTGGGTGGATACCGTGTTCGCTATATGGGTGCACTATGAAAAGTGCGTGTAGGAGGTCGGCGATGGCGGCGGAGTGGCTTATTGTCGGCGGTGCAGTGCGTACCTTGTTAAAGTGTTGCAGCGCTGTCACTGTTTGCCCAGTTAATGTAGATGAATGGGTCAATCATCAGGGAGAGGACAAGGCACCCACTGTCGTGGGAAAATTAATTTTATTCCATTCCTACATGTCCTGTAATCGGCTGTGATCTATGTGCAACTTAGTCAATTACCGTGCGGCACATTGTCACCCCAACTGGCACTGCCACTGACATTAATCGTGTCCAAAATGTTGACAAATCTCTCGGCCATCTCTCTGTGTATAGAGCTCAGTGTCATCTCGGCACAAAGCGTTATCGTCGCCGTCATCCATCCAATAGTCCATCCGAGAAGGAGCTCCTCCACATCCATGTCAACTTAAACTTTAAGTTCGGTCTGACAGAATCCTCAAATCGGAGTCGGAAGCATTCGGTTACTGCATGCGGGTTGTGTGAACTGCACCCGAAATTCACGAGGGCGAACTTTCTTAATAGCAAGGATGATGTTTATTCCGACTGCACACAAGGACTGCGGATAATCGCATAAATACATAGTTGTTGTGCTGCTCAGGACGAGGAGGGGAGACTCTTATTTGGAGGAGCATGCAGCATCAACGTCAGCACCGATCTCGTCGTTGTTGCTCGTCATCATCATTCGCAGCAGCAGCAGTATCATCATCATCCTTCAACGAGATGTTGATTTCTGGGTTATGATACACATCCTCGTGCTCCCGTCCCGATGCACAATCACTTGCATCGCACATCTTCGCTCGGAGTTGGTCTCTTCTTGGAGATACGACGACGATGACGACGACGACGACGACGAATATATGCGGGAAGCTTTAATGTCCTGAAATTCTTGAGTGATATGAAATGATATGACTTGAGATGAGAAGATGATGATGTTGATATGCTTCATGCATGCATAGACACTACTGTGCCGAGCGAGACGAGACGACAAAAAGATGTGCTCATGGTTAAGACACTGCCTGATGAGGAGTATCTCTGATGCAGTCGGCGACAGTATGTTCTCTGGCCGAGGACGAAAATGCGATACACAACGGCGACAATGATGAGGATGATGGTGATGATGATGATGCGCGTATCATATGTGCTGTATCACATTATGGCATTTTGTTTTTTTGCTTCATATTTTTGCAAGATTCTGTTCTCGATGCTTGCTCCTGTGGGTGCTTGCGGTGGTGGTGGTGGTGGTGATGATGATTTGCCACTGAGAGGAACTATCATGCATGAAATGCATCAGGGATGTGTCACATCTTAGAAGATGATGATGATGATGATGATGATGACAGGGATGGATGACAGTGATGGAGTGAGATGTGAAATGTGATTCTTAAATTGGACATGTGCCCAATAATTGTGTTAGACTTGTTGATGTATGTCAGTAGTGATGGATGTGAGTTGGGGCAGCTTTATCTTTTTCATTTGGAACATTATTCCGCATAAGATTTGACTGTGGGAAGAGGCGGTGGGGGATGGTGAAGTGGGTGCTAACTAAACGGGTTGAGAGTTTTCCCATAATTTCACAGAAAGAGGGCAGGAAATGTCTGACGGGCCTTGAGATGGGCAAAGAAGCTCTAGAGATTCGTTTTAGTCCGGCGGCACACTGCGATTTCAATGACTCTGTGACGCGGCTCAATTGCAAGGCAGCCCTGGCTGACTCTAGCCCACTTAAACAAGCGAATGAAAGTTCCAAATACTGACACCTCTTACAAAATTTGTGATCCTTGCCAATACTTAGTTACTTTCTTAGGCGGCGCTAAATTCCGGGGTGGACCTGGGCCTCATCCAATACGCCTCTCCAGTTAGCGCGATCTTTGGCTAACTGCCTCCAGTTGCGCACTCCAAGTTGTTTGAGGTCCCTTTCCACTTGTGCGCGCCACCTAAGGCGGGGTCTTCTTCTACTGCGTTGTCCCTCCGGGTTGGAATCGAAGACTCTTCGGGCCGGAGCGTTGGTGTCCATTCGCTCTACATGTCCCAGCCATCTTAGACGACTGATTTTTTGACCAGGACGATGTCGCGGTACAGCTCGTAGCGTTTGCTGTTAAATCTCCTCCTCCAAAACCCGTCAACGCAAACGGGACCGAAAATCACTCGAAGAATTTTTCGTTCGAAACGACCAAGGAGATCTTCATCCGCCTTTGTTAGGGTCCATGCTTCTGCACCATATAGCAGGACTGGGATGATGAGGGTCTTGTATAGAGTCTCCTTAGTGTTTCTCGACAAGGCCTTATTAGTCAAATGCCTTCTTAGGCCGAAGTAACAGCGGTTGGCAAGCGTGATTCTTCGTTTCCGAAGTGATATCATTTTCAGAATTGATAGCGGATCCGAGGTAGACAAAGTCCCTAACAACCTCAAAGTTATAGCTGTCTATCTTGACGTTCTCTACGATTCGTCGATGTTGTGTGTCCCACTAGTGACAGCTCGCTGTGTTCTGCCAATGATAACGATGTCATCAACGTTTGCAAGACTCTTGGAAACTTGTGGGTCTGGTGGCGCACAATTTTTCCAAGAATGATGTCAAAGAAGTCACATGACAGCGCATCACCTTGTCTTAATCCTTTTTTGACATCAAAGGTCTCGGTGAGATTGTTTCCGACCTTAATGGAGCAGCGAGAATTCTCCATTGTCATTCTGCACAATCTGACGAGTTTGTCAGGGATGCCAAAACTAGACACGGCTCTGTGTAGCTCGTCTCTATAAATGCTGTCATATGCGGCCTTAAAATCGATAAACAGGTGGTGAGTATCGACTTGGACTTCTTGGGTTTTTTCCAGGATCTGCCGTAGTGTGAAAATTTGGTCGGCTGTGGACTTACCGGGCCTAAAACCGCACTGATAGGGTCCAATCAGTTCGTCGACAAATGGTTTCAGGCGTTCACACAGTACAGCAGAGAGGATCTTATATGCGATATTAAGGAGACTGATACCTCTATAGTTGGCGCAGTTTAGAGGGTCTCCTTTCTTATATAGATTCTTGCCAATACGATTAAAAATTTAAAACAAGTTCTACCAGCATTGGGTGAAATTTTGGTCGTCCTCTGATGAAGCCTGCTCTTGCTATAAAATATTTATTTGCGGTGGCACAACGCACTGCGTGTGACACCACGTGGTGCAAAGTTATGAAACTCACTGACTTCCTATCATAATTCATAACAGACTTTCTGTCTCTAGAGTGCCTTGCTCCAAACTTATCTTAACCCCTCCCACGCATGATATAAAGACAGTCCAGGTGTATCTCTCCTCTACAGCCACCTGATTCGAAAAAACCGCCAAAAAGATTAACAGAACGAGCATGACAAGAAAATGTCTTTCAAAATGTGAAAAGGACGACTTATCGCCCGATTTGGAATTAATAAATCTCCCCCAGATTAACACAATTATCTCGCATGCATCTCACTAGTTGTACAACCAAAGGTGCGCACACACACACACACGCAACACTTTCAGCAAAATAATCACGCAAAACATTTTTGCCAAATGCGCGCGTTTTTTACACGAAGACATTTTTTTCGCCTGACATTATTCGCCGAGCTGTCAGTTTCACAGAAACTTGCTATAAATTTGTCATTGTCAGTGCAAATGTCACACCGCACATAAATGGGGGGGACACACGCGCGATGGTCACCTTCTACATACATACAAGTCCAATCCAACAAGAGAGTAGGAGTTCCGCGCAAATAAAATGTTTCTCTTCTTACGAGTGGAGACTGGAGAGTCGCACCAGTGATGATGTGTCAAAGCAGATCGTGCAAAATAACAACATCAACCACATTTCTCTGTTCTTGTCCCTGGGATATCAATGAATCGCGTCAAGGAATTCGACAAGAAAGCTGACTGTTGCAGTTGGAAACAAATCAATTTCGATCGTTGACAGGTGTGACACCACACCACACAGACGAAGTAGAAAGTTCCAATGAACATGGAAATGTCATTATCGCGCGGATGACAGATGGAGTGATTTTCGCCACATAATGCGGAAGAAGAAATGCTAAGTGCAATTGGATTCTTTGTTTGGAGGTGATTGGGAGAGTAGTTCAATGGAAGGATCGGATGCATTGGCCAGTGGAATAGTAGGACATTGAGTGGTGAGAAAGTCAATTTTAAGGAGTGACGGGGACTTAAAATTAATGATAATATAAAATGGCACCAGCCGTGGTAGTTAGCTTCCTCAATCAGGTGAACGGAAGGGTGTCCCTCATTCCAGATGGCCCCAATATCGACAAGGGACGTTAAAAGATTTGGACACATTCACACTGTCGACAAGAGCTTTTGTTCTTTCTTTACAAAACTTTTTCTAAAAAAATGTTGCTTCTGTTCAAAATTGTTGCTAAGCTTCTAGGCTTTTATAAACTCGTCTCTTGCAATAGCCCCATTGAAACAGATGGTGATTGGAGAGGCCAGACTACACAAATTTTTTTCAATGTAGGTATTACTTCCATAAGTTCCTAATCATTCTGCTAGGGAACACTGCTGTGGAGTGACCACCCTCGATTAAAATGCTCATCTGTTTGGTCCTAAATTTAAATGCGACTTTTACTATTTGAAAAGATATCCTGAGGCTTATGAAGGATAGACAACTTCACTAGAACAAACTGTATATGTGCGCATTTTTAAATACGAGTGTCTACTTCTGTCTGCTAACGATTTTTTGAATAGGGTGACCCTTTTTCAGTATATGTAAATTGATCGGTTCTTGATACAATTTTATTTTTTCTTCGAGGTGTCAAAATATGGGTTTTTTCATGCAGAGTTTGACACTTCGCAACCGTTTAAAAAAAATAAAAATAATTAAAAAAAAAATACAAACGTTCGACCACATTTACGGGTCCGTATTCCCCATAGAATTGGGTGATCAAAAATTTAAGCGGAGTGTAAACAAAGCTGTGATGGATACTTTCGAATATACCCCCATTGTCAAAGCTTCAAAATAATGCAAAAAAAAGTTTGGTAGATTCAAAACTCTACCGTTGTTGTTCTATTCAAAATTTAAAACATCTCGCAAGAGTTGCCACTTCCACCGGAATTTTTGAATTTTCTTTTAAATCTGTCGCTGGACGAAAATATATCACCACTTTCTGCCATTCTCTTTAAAGACTCTTTAAAGACTCTTTCAAAATTCAGGCTTCAATACGAAATTTTTGTAAAATTCTTGTCCGAATGTTATATTAACTTTTGAAGCGCGGGACGACGACCCATTGCTTCTGGTTCAAATATTGACAGTAAGGCACAACTTAAAGCGAATCTTTTCTTAAAAAGAAATATTTAAACTCCTGAACAGTGAAGAGTCTCTGCCTGAGATACTGTAGCCCTCCATCTTTTACGATCCCGGGCACGTTGCTTCCAGTTGTCCAGACCAAGCGTTCTGGGATCTTTGGCTTGTTCTTTGAAACGGAGGTTCGGTCTTTCTTGTCTTCTCGAACCTGGGGGCTGGGATTCGAAAGATCCTATTAGCCGGAACATTATTGTTCATTCGCTGGATGTGGCCGAGCCACTGTAGTCGACGTGTTTTGACTTTTTGGACTACATCCACATCTTGGTACAGCTCATAGAGTTCGCGGTTGTATATTCTCCTCCATTCACCTCCAAAAAAAAATTTCTTTCGAAGAAGCCCAGTCTGAGCCCTCCCTCCTTGCCTATCGTCCAGCACTCGGCGCCATAAAGCAGGACTGGCTGGATAAGAGTCTTGTAGAGCACACATTTCGTCCTTCGAGTTAGGAGTTTTGAGCCCAGTTGTTTTGCCAAACCGAAGTAGCAACGCTTTCCTAGGGTAATTCTTCACCGGATCTCCACTATGGTGTCAATCGTAGAGTTTATGTTTACTTCGAGGTAGGTGAACTCCTTAACTACCTCGAAATTGTTGCTTATCTGTTTGTTGATAGCATGTACTTAGTCTTGCCCTCAATATCGTCCGCATAGCCCCGCAGCTGGACGGACCAGACGGTAAAACTCTCAATTTCAGAGAAATTGAAAGGATTGAGTCGTATCTTAGAAATAGTTTACGCAGTTAAGATTGTTGTCACCCAGGAGCGTTGTAAGGTATTTTAATACTGGAGTTCCTCAGGGTTCGGTTTTGGTACCATTACTCTGATAAATTTATTTGAATCTATTGTTCAATTAACCATTTAAAGGATTAAAAAGAGTAGAGGGATTTGCTTATGGCTTAGAAGTGCTCTAAACCTTCACTCAGACGTATCTTCCGATTTTCTAATAAGACAAATTTGAAGAACCTTTTAACTAAGGCTAAAGATCGATTGCTGAATCTTTCATTCTAGATTGCAGTATGACATAGGCTGTTGCAAACGAACTTACTTAAACAAAAAATTCATCCTCATTTGCCATTTGTCAATTTAAAATCAAATTTTAAGGAAAATTTGCAGGGAAACCCGTTTACAACCCAGTTTTCCAAGGTTCTTCCACTTGGTCACGTGTTCCTACAGACATTCCTAAAATATTTTCTGGGCTTAGCAGATTTTTCCGAAACAAACTAACAACCCAAGTCGAGGTATAAGTCCCCAACCAACCTCATGAGGGCAATACCAAATCCCAAGCCCAACAGATTGGGTATCTCTGCAGATGTGTATGCACTGATTGTCATTACTCTGTCCCCACCGACAATCTTCTTCCGAACAATCCACGACAATGGATACATTTTAAGACGTCTCTAAGCGGCCATTGGTCTCGAAAGCTCACCATCCCACAGCCCTGCATTCAAAACTCTCCACCTACATCTGATTGTAAAACGTCCTAGGTATACGTCCATAACTTTGTAAGTCCATTCCCCGTCCACTGCTTGCTCGTTCTTATCTCAGTTTCGTCGTTTTCCTTGTTCGCCTGGCTAATTGCCTTCACCCTTTGTATCATTTGTGAATGGCGCACCTCTTTCGTTCGTCAAAAGTTCTCTTTGTCATTAACAAAAAAAAAGAAGAAAAGTTTTCCCCCCACCCCCCACTCCTTGGAGGGTATTCGAAAAATTCAGAACAAAAGGAAAACTTCAAACTACTCGTAGCAGCAGCACAAGGACACGACGTGTTAACTACTTCTCTCGACTTGTCATACAGGACGACGAATTGGAAGCGTATGCAGTTAACTTTTCTCCTGTCAGCTCACACTCGAACGGGAAAACGCTGCTCGGTCTTTTGGTCTTCGATCTCCTTTCCGTCTTTTTCTTGTTCTCCAAATGTCAGGGGAGAGGATGCCTCTGCAAGCAGTAGCAGAAAACACTGAAACAAGTGATGGACAGATACTCTCTATAGCAAGACAAATTGACAGACAGAATGATGGACAGATAGGAGTAAATGAGTTGCAGACAATTTTGCACCAGACGAACAACGACTACGACTACAACGACGACGACGACGACGACGAGTGAACTTTCTCGAAAATAGATGACGTCGAGTGATGGGCTTGAGATGATGGCAAGCGGTGTGGGGTGCACAAAGTTTCAGCCCTCTTTTAAAGGAGGAAAACTTTAAATTTGTCCCAGCTCTTGTTTCGGATAATATTCGCTTCTGTCGCGCATCCTTAAATTTGCTGCACTCTCAATGTCCTGGCGTATGTAAACTCTCGTCCTCTCTCTATTTATTTGGATTTATTTTCTGTGCCCCCTCCACCCTCTACCAGTACGAGTATATTGAATTTTTAGTTGTGCATGTGATTTCATTTCGTCCTTTAAGTTGTTGGTGGTTTTTCTTTTTTTTTGTGTTGCCATTCGTCGCTGACTTCATTATGTTGGTTCAACTTCGATTGAATGAGACACGTGATGGACAAATGAATGGATTTGGGTTCAAATTGAATGGAAAGTTTGCCACACGTGTACACATGTGTGGCTATGTCTGTCTGTCTGTCCTGTCTCTGTGTCTTTGTTGGAGCGACAACAACTTTGAAAAATTAATTGCAATGTGTTTTTTTTTTGTTTCCTCTATCTCTTTCGCTCTGTCGTTCGTCTAGAACTCTAGAGGGCAAAGTTATCCGTTTTGGCACTGGGAATGTTGTTTGTCTATTGTGTGCTGATTATCCTCTTATCGTCATTTGGTTAATGCAAGGACCAAGGAGGGCTCACTGCTCAGTCATAAGCATTCCGCTGATGTGACTGTGAAAATTGTATTCGACGGGCTGTGGTTTGACTCATCCCACAGGAGAGTACTTACAATCACAAGTGCACCTATCTTTGGACTTCATTTAAGCTTGTGGCAAAGGGGAAAGCTAAAAGTTACACAAGTTGTGTCATGATATGAGGATTCGTTCGAATTTGTGACAAATAAGCAACATAAGCCTGATGTGCTATAACAAGGGTTGCCATAAAAGAAAAGCGGGACATTGGCGGGACGTTTCCTTAAGCACTACACTTGGCGGGGAAAAGGTTCAAAAGCGGGACTGTCCCGCCGAATGCATGACATCTGGCAACCGTAGCTATAACCTGTCGAAAACGTTTGGTATACGAGCTCATGAGAGAACACTATAAGCAATGTCCTAAGTTTGACGTTTATATCGTTCTCGGTGATTTGAACGCCTAAAAAGGCGGGACATCTATGGTAAAATAATCGGAAAGGAAAGCCTCCCTATACCGCGACTGCCAGCGGAAAAAACAACTAACAGACTTTGCCTCCGGACATACCTTTCCTTACTTTAGCCAGTGCATGGTTTCCTCTCCTTAAAAAATGTCTAAAGATGCCTGTTATCAGGTCAACTGATGATCTTTCGATTGACTAAAAGCACAAGGTATTCTAGATGCCCGAGCGGTCCGTCTTGCCAATATGGACTCGGAATATTATCTTCTTGAAGGTAAGGTACCTTTATGGAAAGCTCAGATGTCATAAAAACAGTGAAATGCCGTAAAAAAGTCTAAGGAAGAGGGCCTGCAATGGCAACAAACCGCCAAAACCTTTGCCGATCGGGTATCCCCTAACCTGTCAAAGCCCATTTGCATCGATGCAACTGTCATCGAAAATTCCGCCGATAACTCCAATAGAAACTTTCGTTTGATGAAGAGTAGGTACCTATGCTCGAAAGAAGATGCAGCTCCTAAAATGGGCTGCAGAGGAGGAGAAGAGCGACTTGTTAGCTTTACGGGTAAAAGTCAAGACAAGAGCATTGGGTTTTCTAATCAAAATGCGAGATCGATGTCATAGCAAAAGTCAAAAAGAACGTCACAAGGCAACAAGAAGTCTGTCAAGATGAGTCAGAAAACCTCTGAAAGAGAGCTGCAGACAGCTAAATGGCTGGGAAGACCAAATTCCGTGGTAAGAGGAGCTAACGAACCATTCAGCCTGATTGATGACGAAAATTAAGCGAGGTTGGTGTGCCGACTTGACCTGTGAAGTCATCGAAAACACGACACATCGCTAGGTCAAATGACAGACGCCAAAAATTGTCATCACGCCCGCGCAATAATTAAAGCCAAGTTTAGCGGACCAGATATCATGTTGAAAACAAAGAAGACGTCACGGTAAAGAGCATGAAGCAACTTAGGTACAAAATGTTGCCTGTTACATTGAACCTCGATCTACAAGAAAAGACAGCGCCGGGGTGCATGCAGAGGCATCTGGAAGGAAGCTCACCATTTTTCCATCGATTGCAAAGCCGCATAAAAAATCATTTAGAAAGACGAGTTATAAATAGCCTTGCCTGACTTCGACATTCCCTTCAAAGTCGTCAGGTTGGATAAACAGCACCGGCTGTTCTTTAAATTCTGATCTTTTGATGTCAAAAAAAGCTTTTTAAAGAAGGTGAAAGATCATGTGACGTCTCAAACTTCATACTTGAAAGCTGGATTAAAATCACAAGCCAACACTCGAGGCGCAACAGGTCTATGGGACCCTAGGCCTTACTTCTCACGACCATTCGTTTGTGTAAGTTTTTAATTTTTGGGAATTGAAGCTGCTTAGAGAGCTCTTTCTTGGAAGCTTTTACAAAGGTTTAGAGAGGGTCCTGTCCGACAGTAGCTGGCGAAACATGTCTTGCTTCTCACAGTAGGTTTGTCAAACGTGGCGCTGTGAAAAAAAAACCTTAAAATATAATTTTTCTTTTGCTGGGGGCTCAACCGGAGATCCCTCTTAGTCCAATTTGCAACTGAGCTACAAGGCACACACGTTTCTAAGGAAAAATGTCCCATTTATGACACACTAGGTCTACAAAAAAATACTGTGGACAAACCTCTCAGAGGATCAACTTGTCAAAACAAAACCAAGATCCACCCAACCCATCTCATACAAACCATCCAAGAATCTGCCAAAATCCACTGCATCGACTTTTTCTTCCTCTATCCGCTTTAAACCACCTCCAAGGACTTGAAGACAAAAAAAAACTACCCCAAATGCAATACATCAAAGTCCATCTATCCTTGCGAAATTGACCGACTGGGAATTTCATGATGAACATACCCAAGTGAACACCGGACCCCTTTTCACGAGTAAAAAATCTCAATTCCTACCAAAAAATAAATTCTATCTAAAAGGACGAAGGAGAATGGTTGAAAAAAAAATCAAACTCAAATGCAGTCCTTGGACAAAGGCTACAACAAAATAAAACAAGACCATCGCTCTCTCTCTCTCTCTCTTTAAGAGTGAACAAGCTGACAGCTGACGTAACTTGTCATAGTCAAGAAGAATCCTTACGTTACCTAAGGGATACTGGCTACAGACACCCATACCGCCGCCGCCACATCACCTTCATCGTGTTCTCTATATTTGCGCTCCTTCAGATCCTTCAATCAACCAGAAGGGAAAAAGAAAATTCATTTCTCCCATGATGTGACCGGAAAGGATGTTGTGTCCACCTCTTCATGTTCGTCTACATGAGTGGGGTTTCGGGCCACGGTTGTTGCTGTTGAGATGGTGCACTCAGGAGTATGATTACCGATTGACAATGGCGCAAAAGGACACAAATATACAGATACGTGTGTATGTCTGAGGGCGACAACGGCGCTCTGTCTGTATGAAGAAAGTCAATCCTTTGCTCCTGCTCTGCAACTTCTGTTTCTCGTCAAATGATTGAAAAATATTTTTCATGTTTGCAGAAAAATAACCCCGCACACCCACACACACATCTATTGATATAAAAATTGAAAGAAAAAAATATGAAAAATTGAAGGATCACCGTGAGGATTGTGCTCCGTGATTTGATTGAAGGATGAAATTTGCTGTTTGACAGTTTCGATTGAACGGAAGATGACAAAGGATCTAGATGGAGACAGGGAGACGGACGGAAGCTTAACAAGGACGTGGGGAGTGGTCCTTTTTTGCTTATCCCCATCTGGCCATCATTATAGAAGTTGCATCCGATAGGACGAGGAAATAATTGTCGCCCCAGACACAATTGCTTCGAAAGTCATTACGAGCACACAAGACAAACTTTGAGCGGGACTGGTGAGGTGCGGTCGCGGGGTATAGCCCCATGTCCAAGAAGAAGAAGACTTTGACGACAACCACGATGACGAACTATAACAAAGGGATGTTTGGACTGTGCGCTACCGCACACACATTCTAAAATGAGAAAGGACACACAGAGGGCAGGCGAGGAAAATCGATGGGAAAATTTAATTAAGTCCCAACCCGGACATCACTGCTGATGTCCACTGTGACAGCATACCCCCAGCATGATGGCGGACCACGTCAACGACGATGACTGTGATGACCAAGATGGACAGATGACGAAGAGTTAAAAAGATCTCGGCGGGTTAGTGTTCAAGTGGAATGTGTCCTCGCTCTGATAAATATTTCCCGGAGGTAGTGTGGGAGCGACCGCAAACTCTCCGCAGTCGCTGGAAGCATATCTAAATATATGGAAAAGTAAAGGACATTACTACTGCCAGAGCCAGAGAAAAGGTTTGAGGCGCTTTCGCCGATGTGAGACCTCCTGACGAAGGATCAAATGAAATTTATAACTCTTCCATTTGTCTGGGTGCCATCGCACTCTGCCTCTGGTTTTGGTTACGAATAATTGATGAGTCCTTTGACGATTTGATTCTGTTGTGAAGAAAAAAGGATAATAGACGAGCTGGCGAGAAGGTTATGGTCAGAAAAAAAACACAAACACAAAAAAAGCAGGGTGAGCCCATACTCAGGCATACAAACCGAAATCGAAAAGGAGAGCCCACAGGAAAGGACTAATGATGGGACAGGAAATCATTTTGACAGAACGACGGCGAACCACTTGAGAGGCACACACACACACAGAATTGGTATGGACAGTGTAGATTTGGTTTTGATTTGATTGACAAGAAATGGACGGTGAAAAGAGGATTAGGGACATGCCATGGCTATCACGTGACATCGGTTGAGAAAAATCACTGTGGCATCAATTTTTATATAGATAGGGATGAGTTAGAGTTGAGTGGTGATTAGTTGGCTATGGCGTGGTGGGGTATGTCTATCGATCGAAAGGGATGATGAGACGGGAGAAACATTTTTTTTCAAGTTGGTATAGATGTGGGGTCGATGTTAGCATTGCTTACTGACTTATGGGGTGCAACATGTACCTGGTCCTCAACCAATTCGCATTCCAAAAAGGTTTTGACTTCGGACAGCTTCTTAGAGCTGCTTGAAAAAGTTCATATAAAGATTTTAAAGGGTCTTTCATTAAGCGCTTCTTATCTTTAAATTTAACTAAAACAAAGTGTGGTGAGATATTATGGAAATTTTTAATTCGTTTGAAAGGTCCATCGATGGCATTAGGAATGGAATAAAACTTCGTTCAAATGTCCACCGCGGATTCCCTAGGAAAGAAGTTCGGAAGTCTCTATTGGAAGACCCTGTTTATGCAGCATGTAAATGCATGTCCTTCACGAGATGTCAAAATACAACTGCAACGATATGTTCCATCACTGAGAAAGTCATTGTAAGTGTGGATCACGTTGATGATCTTGGAGACATATTTGATAAGAAGCTCAACTTTAACCTCCATTTGGATTCCACTATCAGTGAGGCCGTAAGGACCCTGTTATCGAGAATATCTCGAATTTTTGGCAACAAAATTAGTAAAACGACAGCGAATTTCGCAACAGGAAAAAAAGAGCGCAATTACGAAGATTCCACAATTTATTTAGTTAAAAAAATCCTGTGATTACAATTCATATTTATTTACGTACTTATGATATAAATTTTAGTAACTTTTAGTGTCCTCAATACAGAAATTCCACCGAGTTTCAACAAGTCTTGGTTTATCCCCAAATCATCTAAAATACTCGTGGCAAGTTTGAAAAATGACAGCTTGTCGGCTGCTTCCGACGTTGCCAGATCCGTCGTAACAGACCCCTTTATCACAAACCTTCTATTCTGATTTGTTATACTGTACCTAGTCCTATTTGGTGTCCTAACTACGAATCTGAGTTTCCAAGAATTGAAAGCCCACCTTGGGACTCCGCAGGTAATCTTCCGCCCTCCATAATTCGGCTAAAGTCGGTTGAGTCTGCAGACCTTTGGAAATACGAAGAGCAATATCAAATGCTATATTTTTAAATGGTAAACGAAATGCCAAATATGTAGGAAAGGTGTGGTGTGTCTGTTCTCTTGCCCAACTCCTATTTCATTCAACCTGGTAGTGGCGTGGCGTCAATATAACCCTAACCCGATTCCTACCGACTTCCCTTTTTAAATCTCCACCAGTCAACACTATCTACCAAAAACCAAATGAATTTAATATTCACAAAATGGTGCACACACGTAAGCGATCAACTAAATACCTATTGTGTGTATCCATTTTCGTCATTCATCGTCATCGTCACGACAAAGCGAAGGTCGGGTTATTAAAGCTCACGCTTTCACTGGATGGATAGTTGATTTTGAGAGAATATTTATTTGTATTCCATTTTTTCTCCTATTCGCCAGTCAACTCAAGCGTTATGAGAAATGTGGATGTGATAGAGTTCGGGAATACTACCTTTAAACAACAAAGAATGCTATTGGTTAGTATTTATAATTATTTTGTTAAGAGACGCTTAATTTGATTTGTTTGATTAACAAATTGTAGCCAACAAGAGAGGTTTTACAAATTTGAAGCATATTAATTTAAACATGGTTACTGTTTTACCAATTTTCTATATCATTAACTCCAACTGCATGTGTACATTTTTCCTAAATAACTGGTGAAAATTGGCTCAAAATGTTAATATTTTATTTTTTTTATCAACTGTTCTGAAACCACATTTTGCACGTGCAAAGCCGGGCGGGTACAGCTAGTAAATAAATAAATACTGTCTCCAGCTGCGCACCCCAAATTGGTTAAATTCTCCTTGCACATATCTGAGTTAGACTCAAGGAGCCTTCTCAACCTTTGAAGCTGTCTATATGGTAAGCCAGATAGACTGGGGGCCTTTGAGTATACCTCAACGTCTTCCAAGTCTACCTGATTTATGATATAGCGCTTCAAAGGTTGAGACGGCTCTTCGATTCCAATCCGAATAGGTAGAAAGTGCCAACCAACTTGGAGTGCGTATAAACCTGGGCTCGGACAATTTATCTTGTTGTAGTTTTATGCCGTCATTCAGTCATGTAGATCTTAATTTTCCTCTACCTTAAACAAGCTACCCCATTTTGGTTTAAAATCTCCCCTTGAATATAGGATCCAGTACAGCGACATCTGGCAGTAACAATTCCTCAAAGTTACTCTAAGGGCGGTCTAATTTGTCCAAAAGCACCATCTAAAGATCAACCTTAGAAATTGCCCCCATTACGCTATAGCACGTCATTTGCGGTATGCTATGTCGCATCACCTTCCTTTACTATATGGCTCCCCTCAAATCGCATACTCAACCACATTAGACCGCGCCATTTCTCAATGCGCCGCGCCATGAATGACTTAATCCAAATCAAATGCAACTGACGCATGCAAAATACCATTTCACTGACACATCCTTTTGTACGGCACCCATATAGCCAGCCGTCCTGCATTTCGTTCACGCAACAAATCACTCAAACATCTCGCGAATTAAGCCATCGTCTACATCGTCATCCGAAAATGCCAACAACACCAAGACGAAGAAAACAACACCTCGATCAGAATTGACAGATCAACAGCAACATCCCCACACTCTTGTGTATCTGTGTCAACTTGGCCGAATTCGTTCAATCAGAATGATGAATCTGCGTAAAAATAGTCTCGCCCCATGTGAAAGTGTCATCCACCAGAACCAGATGACCTTTTGCTAGATGGCAACTCTCTCTCGAACTTATATATATTTATAGTTCAAGCAACAAATCATCTCTACAATCCATCTGTCTATTTCGTGTCCCGTCCGATACAGCAAATTATGAGACCTCTCTGTCCCGCCGCAGCAAATCAGCCTGTAAGTAGTCTTTCTCGAGGGGAGCAGAAGACTCAAGAAAGAAGCCCATAAATCTCTCGCTCAAGGCGAATATGAATCGCATGGATATGGGGATGGGGTAATACACTCTCCTGGCTCCTGCTCCTCATGTGACGCTGACGGCTATAGTTCGAGCGTTGTTCTTCACGATAGGTTTTCAGTTGGTCCGTCGTCGTGTTGTTGCGAGAGTAGCGCACTGTGTGTGTGTGCTGAAGATGGAATGTCTACAAATCATTCAGCTGACTGCATAAATCACACTCGGATTTGACACTTTTGGGATGCCTTCGATATTGATATAATATCAGGCGGGAAACTGGCATACGGAATACCCTATGACGATAGTGCGTTTATGGGCTAAACATGTTCGCATGTTTCGAAGCGAAATTTAATTAAACGAGGACAGATAGACGGGTGATAAAAATTCACACAAAGCGCAAACAAAAATAGCGCGCCCAGAAAAACAAACTGCCGTATGGCTGGAAAGCCAAAAGACCCATTGTACGGATGTTGTAGTGGGCCTGGCGTATAGAGGGGTTATTGGCGGGCGGGGGTTGACTGGGTGATGATGCGCGGGGCATCTCCTTCGGATGTATCTGGTAAGTGTATTCGAATTGTAGATGGTAATAAATCTATCAAAAGGTGATTTTAATGGGTTCACTGTTTTGCGTCATGGTGTAGCTCAAGCAGCAGCAGCAGCAGCAGCGGGAAGAGAGGCAGTAGTAGCTACTAGTAGTGTAGTGTATTATAGCGAGATGATTGAGGAGCGAAAGTTTATTTGAAGACTTTAGAATAAAGTGGAGCGAACGCTGTGTAATGCGGTGGCACGCACGGGGGGTGGTGTTTAATAATTACCACGATGATGGAATCATGTGGATGTACATCGTTCATTTGTGTGTTGTATTGCTCGCAAGAGATGTTCGATCCAGAGGACTGTCGGGCAGTCACGATCGGTCGGGTTAATGTCGATGAAAGGAGAGTGACGTCCTATATGGAGAGCTTCTCTTTACGCCATCGTTTGGGTAGTTTTTGCAATGAATGCATAGATTTTAACGAAACTCATAAAAGAAATTTGAGTGTGGAACCTTTGGTCGTTGTCCCTGAAAAGAAAAATGTCTGTCATCCGACTAATTTACGAAAAAGGCGAGAAAAACGAAATTGGGAACTACCTTCCACTTTCAATGCCATCCGTATCTGATAAAGTATTCGAAGAGGTTGTCGCCAAAAGGCTTATTGATTACATGGAAAAATAACGAGTGGGCCATCTCTAGTGGTTTCTTTTTAAATCATAACTTATTTTGACACTTGCAGCTGTTTCCCGCTCGAAATCATACCTCCGCGGAACGAAATAAGACGCTTTACGCTTGAACAACGTTGGGAAGTATTGCAAACTTATTTCCAAATACATAAGTTCGGTGTAGCCCAAAAATAATCTTTTATGACAAGGCGGATTTCCATCTCTTCGCCTAGGTTAAAAAACAGAATTGTCGCATCTGTCGGAAAGCCGCACGTTATTGTCGACCAGCCAATTCACCAATAGTGACAGTTTGCTGCGGATTGTGGACTGTGGAGTGGTGGGATTATTGGACCATTTTTCTCCGAAAATGGGGTTGGGAACACCGTTTCCGCCAACGGTGGGGGTTACAGAGCCATGTTAACCGACCTTTTTTAAGGAAATTGAAGATATGGATTCAGATGAACTCTGGTTCATGCAGGATGGCGCTCAATGCCGGTTTTCCACCGAGGTTTTTTTCCTAGACTAAGTTCTATCTAGAAGCTAGAAGGTATAGCGATCTTTTCAGATTTACCGTCTCTAACCCAGTCATAGCGTCCTTTGGTGTACCACAGGGCAGTCATCTTGGACCTTTGATCTTTAACTTGATAATTAACGACGTAGTGCGCGTTATTTCACACTCTGACCTAGAGATTTACGCAGATGATATGAAATTCTCTAAGCAGATATCTTGCACTGCTGACTCCCTCGCACTTCAAGTGGACCTGAACCACTTTTATACTTGGTGTCAACAAAATTGTTTAGAGCTCAACGCGAGAAAATGTCAAGCTCTCGCAAACGTCATCCACTACTTAAAAGATCTTACATCTTAACAGCGAGCTTGTCTCCCCTGTTTCCTCAATTCGCGATCTGGGCATTATCTGCGACAGCCAACGTAACTTAACTTCCGCCCTCACCACCCAACGCTATCAGCAAAGCCAACTCATCACTCGGCTTTGTTAAACGTTGGTCGAAGGAGTTTTCTAACCCCTAAGTCACTTAAACCATATATATGACGTTCGTAAGACCACTTCTCGAATATGCCAGTCAAGTTCATCCGGTTTGCCTTACAACAGGGCTGCTGGACCAGACGGCTTACCTACCGAGCTCTTCAAAGCAGCGGGAGATGACTTGGTCAGATGAAAGTATGCCTGATAAATGAAACTTCAGCATTGTTTGCCCGATTAAAAAAAAAGTAGACCATCTAAACTGCGCCAACTATAGAGGTATCAGTCTCCTTAATATCGCATATAAGATCCTCTCAGCCGTAAATTCTTCGAGTGATTTTCGGTCCCGTTTGCGTTGACAGGTTTTGGAGGAGGAGATTTAACAGCGAACTCTATGAGCTGTACGGCGATCGCCCTGGTAAAAAAATAAGCATCAGTCGTCTAAGATGGCTGGGACATGTAGCGAATGGACGCACCAACGCTCCGGCCTGAAGAGTCTTCGATGCCAACCCGGAGGGACAACTCAGTAGAGCAAGACCTCGCCTAAGGTGGCGCGCACAAGTGGAAGGGGACCTTAACCAACTTGGATTGCGCAACTGGAGGCAGTTAGCCAAACATCGCGCTAACTGGAGAGGCTTACTGGTTGAGGACCTGGTCCACCCGGATTGTAGCGCTGCCTAAGTACGTAAGTAAGGTTTAAATTGTACTTCCGAACATATAAAATTAAAATGAGACAGAGTCTAAGCGAAGAATACCCCTCAGAGCATGGAGTGCCACATGGCTCAAAATTAGGACCACTAATCTTTATTTTACTTGTATGAATGAGATGCTCGCAGCTCTTAAACAAAGCACAGTTTACGCATATGCGGACGACAAATGCCATACCAAAACTGAAGGCGCTGAAAGACAGATCACTCGTTCAGTATGACGGCCTTCAAGCTGAGTAGAACAGCATGGTCTGGTTATAAAGTTCATACCATCCATGGATGTTGAATGAGTCTCAAGAAAGGTGACTATCAACTGATCAGGGTATAGCTACCCTCTGTAAAAGCCTAAATTTCGTATGTGAGTTCCCTATTCTAAATTTTGGCGGTCAGTCCTCTTTGTGGTACAGTAGGTAGCTTTACGGAGATGTCAGTCAAGATCAAGATTCGTCACGTTTCCCTATAGCGATTCATTGTTACTCTCTCGCAAGAAATAGTAGCGCCGTCGATCGTCATCGGGTATTTCCCGCTAAAGACATAACTTCCCTGTATCTTAGGTCGTTGTAAAACCTACTATCCACTCACAGATCATTCAAATCAACCCCAAAGACTCGTTTTGTGTCAGCCACTACCACTCGTACCAATATCTCAATTTTAATTACCTGCTCTACATTACATCCCATGTCAAGAACAAGAATTCCACTTCGCAAATTCTCGCACTTGATTAGCATAACCCGCACTGATTCACACTTACCCTCTGCGTCTTATGCCGTCGCGTCACCCACCCACCCATACAAAATGAAAACAAAAACCGCAGCGGTATTTCTTATTTATGAAAACCAAATTGTAAATTATTAACATGTACCGCATAAGATATGAACAACGATTAAACTGGTAGGCGACCATAAAATCACAAAAAATACTACCAACCGTGTGCGCCCGATGACAGTGGTGCCGGCGTCGAGAGACGCAAAGGGAGAGCAGCAGCACCAGCGCAACCGCAATATGGAAGACACAGCGTTTTGCATTGATTAAGTGTCCATTGGCTAACGCGCAGCTAGCCTATAGTCTTTGGTTATAGGGGGAAGCAGAATGAAATATGATCCTGAATGTTGTAGGTAATGGACCAATCCGGCCAATAGATAGGCTCGCTAGAGCGCATAAGTACATAGGTAACGCATGTTTCTGCGAATGCGGTTCCAATTCGATTGAGTGTTCGATTAGAGTGAAATTATGATCGTTCATTTGTTGAAGCACAAGCATCATGATCGCACGCACCTATGGACTCGTAAAGTGTTGATAAATTGCCAATGCGTTGTGGGGTGGTGTAGGAAATGGGAAAAGAGTTTGTTACTCTTTTCTGTTTGCACTGGGAAGAGGTTGATTGTAGAAGTGGGTTCAAGGACACTGCGGAGGGTTGAGAGGTGAAAAAGGGGCTTAATGGAAATGGCTTCCGCATTGAATTGGGGGAACGATTTGGTTGGCATCTACGAAACACAAGACTAGAGGAGGTCAGTAAGGATGGCACGAAAAAGCTAAATAGACATTGAATAGATGAAGCATGTTCTCTGGAGGTTAAGCTTAAGTATAAGGTAGAAAATCGGCTTAAAAGATGCGTCCACTTATTCAGAATATAGTCACAAAGGGAGCTTCGAAAATGATGGGTAATTGTTTAAGAAAAGGCTCAAAAATAACAAGGAAAATAACGCAATGAAAATTGATTTTAAAACTGATCTTCAACATGGTTGATCAAGCCATAAAAATGTTTAAATATGCGGTCCAAAAATCGCGACAAGTTAAAGTTAAAAATAGCGTTTATAAAAACATCAGAAATAGAAGCATGAAAATGGACTCAGCAAAGGGAGACACTTGACTTATATGAGCTATGAGTTACTTCAAAATCGAGTCAAAAATCGAGTAAGATCAACAAATAATTTGGAACGCATCAAGAACTCTGTTAAAAATGTGCCTAAAATCACATCTCTAGATT
Organism: Cheilosia pagana; assembly: GCA_936431705.1. Taxonomy (NCBI): domain Eukaryota; kingdom Metazoa; phylum Arthropoda; class Insecta; order Diptera; family Syrphidae; genus Cheilosia; species Cheilosia pagana. The sequence goes on from OW386169.1 coordinate 8,022,460, forward strand.
TTCTGACGCGAAATCGTCTCTGATGGGCAGACCGCATATTGTCCTCGACCTAGAAAACGTATCAAGTTCCAATCGACAATAGAGTTTAAACACACAACAAGAACATTGTAAAAAAATATCGTCCAAAATTTGAATTTTTTAGTACTTTCAGAGGATGCTTCATTGCTCTTCAAAAAATGCTTTGACAAACAGAAAATTTAAAAACCAATCGCCCCAAAAATAGCTTCAGAATCGTTTCAAAAATGTCGGTTGAAAACGCATCAGAAATTTTGCCAAAAATTTATCAAAAACTCGGTCCAAAAAGATATCGATTGACGGTACGATTTTACTACATAGAAATCGCGTCAAAAAAGTACAATTAACGGGTAGAAAATGGTCGGAAAAATTGTAAAATACCTTCACAAATTCAAGTGTCAAAATACGTATCGAGAAACGTTCTAAAAATTCTCTAAAAACAAGTTTCGAATTTCGGTATAATTAACGAACACACGTAAGACCAGTCGAAAAAAGTTTCAGAAATCACATTTAACATGCATTCAAATCCGTTCCAAAAATGTTCTAAAAACTTTTTCAAAACAATTCGTGGAATATCGACTAAAAGACTCGCCTTCAAACGCTTTATGGTTCCCGATACTTCTTCCAAGTACAAGTAGAAAAAACCGCTTTCAAAACGATCACTAATTATGCTCAAAAATTTAATAAAGTCAAAAAAGTAGCCCTTGAAGAAACATCAAGAAACTGCGCTCAAATGCCCTTCACTTCGTTTTTGAAGCTGATTATTCCGTGACTAAATTTGTCTGAAATCGCATTTGAAAAACGGGTAGGAAAACAATCCGAAAAATCACCAAAATTTGGGCAGGATGCAACAATATTCTCAAAAAATCCTATCGAAAACAGACACGAAAAACGCGACTGAAAACGCCTTTCTATCTCCAGTACAGTACGTCCGAAAATTCTGCCTAAAAAAACCTAAAAACAAGTAGCAAATCCGGACAGAAATGCTATTCAAAAAAGCTATTTTTGCTCCCTTTCTTGATGCGTTACAAGGCGGCGTTTCTGACTCCATTATGACGCGTTTTTTGAAGCAACTTTTACACCAACTTCGAATAGAATTAAGAGGCGATTTTCGATGTGATTGTTGGGGTATTGTTCTTGATCTTTATGACGTCTCTTAAAATCAATGGACTAACCTATAACAAATTGTTTAGTCATTCTTGCCAATATAAATGTCGCTTGTGTTAAATCTATTTTAAAAATTTAGTCAAGCACATGAGCCAATTGCATAGTTAAACTTTTAAAATCCCCACAGTGTTTGTCCTCCACCCTTGGGATGCGTCGTTAAACCTACTCGAGAAGTGCTAGCTTTGAAAGAATAAGTCCATCGAATTTAATTTACAATAACTAAAAATGCAAAACAATGTAGGTCTGAAAACTCACTCCTGTGGAACTCTTCTAAGTTCTAAACTATTTATATTTTCTCGCTATAAATACGCGAATTTTGGCACTCTTTGAGAGAGAGACCCTGGTAGAGCTACATAGGTTGGTACTATTGAGCCAAATAAATCTGTTAATCCTGTGGCAACTCTCCAACAACCTATCAACCAAACTCCGACCACACCCTGTCCATCCCTCTTCTCACTTATGCACATTAGTTCACGTGTCCCAATCAACTGGTCCCATATTCAAGTCCATCATCCAATCAATAATGATCCTTCACTCACAAAGGCGCCTGAATAAATGCTCTCTAATCATATGGCAAATTGCGAGCCTATTACCAGCTAGACAAAGATGTACCAGCACATGATTGATGACAGATCATGCAACAAAAATCCAGACTCCTCCTTGAAGGACCCTGAATAACCTAATAACACAATTCGACAAGCTTCCCAAAAAGAAGAAAAATGCTCAAAAAAGAAAAACAACAACACACAAACACAATCAAAACAAAAAGAGGACGAAAACGAAAACGGGTATAGCAGAGCCAGCTTGATAAAAAATTACAAACCACTTTTTTCACGATTTAACATCGCCCGGATTGTGGAGAGTTCACCGTTTACAAATGATAACAACTTGTTGATTGTGGGATTTTCATCCACCCTCCCCCTCACCCCATGTTACATGCTCTCTAACATAAGAAGAGCGTAACAAAAAAAAAGAAAAGTGGAAAAAAAATCCTCAATCCTGGAAAAGCCCTCTTTTCCGTCGTTTTTATTTCCTCTTTTTCACGAGGAACACTTGTGCTGCACGAGTATAGATGTAAACACGAGAGATATAGATGGGGGTGCAGTGTGGATGGTTGTAGTAGGTACGGACGACGACAATAAAGCATACAAATCGAATTGGGCGGCATACGGATGAGGTAGGAACAGGGGAACCCTCATCGTGTTTGAATTAAATATGCCGCTGCGCTATGGGGGGGTTGAAGCGTAGCGCATTTGAAGGTCACATTTCGACGCGATATTGTGGTAACGGGGTTAATAGGTTTACACAGAGACCGAATGTGGTATTTCACCGCGTCTATCCTTCTGTCTGTGTGTCTACCATTTTTTCCAGGTGGCTGATAGTGGATTTAAGTTTTTTTCCCCCCATCAGCTTAGGTGGGGTTAGCACTGTTTGCCTCTCGCGGAAGTGTTACCGCACATCAGACACAGATGTGGGAATGTCCTTCTCACGATTTTGCAGCCAAAGTGCCAAATCATCCGTATGAAATACGATGTCAAAAGTCAGCTAACCCTGCGCGCACACAAGTGTCATGGTATATGGCGGAGAATGGCGCTCTAATAGCTCTCCTTTGGAGCGCGCATAAAACACCCTCAACTACCAGTAAATTATTTGTCCACCCACGTCTTAATCGCGGCCTCATAGTGTCTCATATCGCTCCTCATCCATCCGCGTGCAGCCTGGCAGCCTCAGTGTTAAATTGCGCCGCGCGCATACTCCGCTCGGTGGGTATAAAAATATGTGTACCGTGCAAAGTGGCTCAGCTATTTATATCGTTGCACCATAGCGCGGTAAATGACGGTTATTTATCGCGCACACCATATACACACACAACCCGTTGTGCTTTTGGCATAAAGTGCAATGTATTGGTAGTTGGACGCTGCTGCACCAGCATTGACCGATGCGTGACTTTTGTGGCAGACAATAAAACCGCTTTAAATCATCTGACAGCGCAAATTAGCGCGACACAGTACGGTGGTGGTTTTTCTTTTTTGGATGATGGAGCTTGCCTAAGACGTTATGGTTCGTTTTGGTCGTGCTATTATTTATGATCGGCCATTGGAGTCTGAGAAGCTGTCTATTAATTTCAACCACGCCGCGACTGTGAGTGGCTGACCAAAGAATGCCATGATGATGGTGTGGCGACGAAGTTGTTGTGCAGTATTTGTGGCATTTTGACAGCTCCAATTCGTCTTGTTTTGTGGCGCATGCTGAGGGGTGGGGGGCAACTCATTGCGGATGAACTTATGGCCAATTTAAATTGGAATTGAAGCCGATTTAGAGCAGATCAATCGGTCTGGGAACTGAATTAAATCGATGTCCTTGTTGGCTGAATGCACCTGCTCTTGGGTGGCATTTCAGCAGGACTTATGACACATTTTTTACCGATTTCGTCTATGATCAGAAATTGTTGCACTGACCTAAAAATGCTTAAGTTAAAGTTCAGTTGAATGGTGCCAAATTTGACGCAAGTAGCCATACACTTGCTTATTGTGTCCTATATCTCTCGTGAACATTTTTCGCTAAAAAGTACCCTATATCATGCGCACGTATTGCAGCTGTCTGCGAAAAAAATTTGAATGAAATGTGTCAAACGGTTTTTAAGTGAAAGATTAACAAAGTCACAATATCAGCAGAAATGTTAACATTCTGCACCGAATATTGCTCACCGATCATCTGGGGTGTAGAACTGACAAATGTTAGTCATCGACTTCTAAAAATGCTTAAGTAAAAGTCCAGTTGGTGCCAGAGTATAAATTCACTTGGTAAATGTGTCCTTTTTCATTTTCCCTATAAAACGGGTGTACATTTTTAGCTGAAAAGTAGCCTATATCACGCGCACGTATTGCAGCTGTCTGCGAAAAAAATTTGAATGAAATGTGTCAAACGGTTTTTAAGTGAAAGATTAACAAAGTCACAATATCAGCAGAAATGTTAACATTCTGCACCGAATATTGCTCACCGATCATCTGGGGTGTAGAACTGACCAATGTGAGTCAAAGACTTCTAAAAATGCTTAAGTAAAAGTTCAGTTGGTGCCAAAGTAGAAATTCACTTGCTAAAAGTGTCCTTTCTCATTTTTACCTATAAAACCGGTGTAAATTTTGAGCTAAAAAGTACCCTATATCACGCGCACGTATTGCAGCTGTCTGCTAAATTTTTTTTAATGAAATGTGTCAAACGGTTTTTAAGTGAAAGATTAACAAAGTCACAATATCAGCAGAAATGTTAAGATCTGTGCCTAATTTTGCTCACCGATCATCTGTGGTGTCTCCAAATGGCCAGGGAATGTATTTAGATACTTTTAGAATAATATGACGAGGGCTTTTCATGGCTTTAAGTCGACATGGTAACATTTTCTTAAATTTTGTTACATTTTGTTACATCAACCCTGACACCTCCTGACGCTTCTGCAACTAGATTCTGTGAATTTTTCGCATTTACCAAATTATTCTAGACCTTTTTGCAAAGTGTAAGACTCTTAAAACTTAAACCCAATCACATGGACATCTGTTTCGACGTTCTCCTCAAATTTTAACTTATCCACTAATATCCTTCTGACGTATACGGTATACCCAACTTATTTAGTCTGCCTGCGACACCTGCAGTCAAACTTCAACACTTGTACATGCATCTATGCCTACACGAACAGAGATTTCCCTTCAAGTCAGTCAAAGGACGAAAAAAAAAACAGGAAAAAAAAACCCCAAACGAATTGAGATGGATACTTGAAGGACTTTCAGCACATCGTCCATATACCTACCATCAAAGACGAAACGAAAGGAGAAAATGTGGGTAAAGAGTACAAAAAAAAAGGGACGAAGACTGATTGCAACTTTTCAATTTTCTCAACCAGAGTCCTCTGTCTTGCCCTCTCTTGCGCTTACTTATCGCCTTTATCCTTTGAAACCAAGAATTACCAGAATTTGCCATTATAAATTATGGCGTCTGCTGCTCGCCACCCAAAAAGAGTTTCATTGTTGTGTATGTGTGTGTGTGTTAGTGACCACCATCGATTTCTGCCAGCCGTCTTTAAAGCATATAGGGGTGCCCACCGCAACACCGTAGCTCTGACGAACAGACAGACGCTTCAGTATAAATAATAATTGAGTCGAAGTTTTTGACAGGCTGGACCCAGAACTAAGAAGGTATAGCAGCCCTTGCTCTGGAAAATGTTACCGGAAGTCCTTTTTTTCGGGTATAGGGGGTCGGGCCGTGACTCAATGTCCCCGAACGTCAAGTCAAACGTCTTTTGTCGTCCCTATTATCGGAAGAGAAGCAAGCAAAAGGATGTCCCTCAAACTATAGTATACTTTTGGCATCTGTATATGTGTGTGTGTGTGTTAAGTCCTTGTTGATGTCGTCTGTCGAAAATGTTACTGCTGTTGAGTATATTTTTATATCAAATGCATTTACAGTTGTGCAAAGGAATCGAGGCGGCTGTACACATAGACAACTTCGAAGTCCATGTCAGTGTCATCCTTCCCCTCGCCTCATCGTCGTCGTCGTCGTCGTGCTCTGTCGTTGTCGATGTCAGAAGTAACTGTGAGTGATGCACTGAAAATTTACAAACAACACACAGAGGCAAAGGACACTGCGAAATGACGAAGACGAAGACGAAGACGAAGAAGCCATCCCCGCCAGGACATACATATAACTATTGAGAGGATAAGAAAAGAAAAGAAACTCCAAGGACATGGCGATTTTCGTATTGTTCGTTTGGCTTTTACCAGCTTAAGATTAGAATTTCACAACTTCCTTAGATCCTGGTGCAGCATAGGTATACGATGTGCCATAAAACTTTATCTTCGTCGTCGTCGTTGTCGTTGTCGTCGTATTCCTTATTCCTTTGGCCTTCATAAGACAGAAATTGTATGTGCTGGTTTCTTGGGGAAGGATATCGAAAGGATATGGTAACAGACGAACTTGTCTGTCTATCCGTTGTTTCGTTGAATGAATGAATGACACCAGAGCAGCATAGAATGCTCAATGAATGGAAGTGTGTATACAGTGGAGGAAGGACCGACTTCTGGTAGTATCCCGAGCGAACGAGTTATCTTTGGCTCCGAAAAGTTGATGACGCTGCACTTTGGGGTTTCTTTATACTCTTTCTTGGCCCTGCGGATTGGAAATACCATAGGGAAAAGTTGAATACTGTTAGAGAAGCCATCAATCTCGAAGTTGTCGTTGATGTCGTGTGTCTTTGAAAGCGGAGACGATGATGATGGGGCATAGGGAGCACCGAACACCATCACCATCAGTACTGGACGAGGCGAGGAACGAAACTTTTCGGATTCTATTCATTTTACAATGAAAATCCATTGCAAACACAAGATGGACGAGACGGGTTATTTGAGCATATTTTCTCTATCCATTGTCTATACGTGTGTGTGTGTATGTGTGCTCGTGTTGGGTGTGTAATTTGAGGAAGGCGAGCTACGTGACATTTCAATAGTTTTTGCCATCTTTATGGCGTTCTAATGATTTTAAAGGCGTTCGGCAGACACGAAGAATGATTTATTTCAAATCGCAGCAGCTGGACCGTAAGTGGGTTAGCTTGCCGTCGGATTGGTGCTGTCGGCTTAGACATAGAGTTGGATCAAGATGGCAAACAACTATTAAGGCATTCAAGTCTTATAGATCCATGGATAAAAAAAAGACACTTTAGGGAGGTAAGCTTCATAGATAAAATTGTGATTGAAAAGCGTAACGAAAAATGAAACGCCATTTTATCGCTACCAACGCTTTCCTGAGAGTAGAGCGTAACGAAAAAGGAAACATATTCACTGAGAGGTAACTGTGTTAATCGCGTTTCGATTTTCGTTACGCTTCTATTTCCAAAACATGTCAAACTTTCACTTTCTAAACATGGAGAATGAGCGTAACGTATATGGAAACATGCTATGCTATACTGATCCCAAGGTTGGTTTTATAAATGCAGAGTGGGCCAATCATAGCGTTTCAGTTTTCGTTATACCTACGCCAGCTTTGCAAATTAGACTACCCCAGCCAGAGCGTTCGTCGTAACGAATATGGAAACGGGCTATACAAATCCCTCTGTTGGCATAGTAAGTGAGAAGTGGGGCATCCAACCACATTTCACGTTCAGTTACAACCGAATTTCCCCACAAAATTATGATCGATCATGAGGAGTGGGAAGGAGCTATCAATTGCGTTTCACTTTTCGTTACGCTTCTATTTCCCAAACATGCCAAATTTACACTTTCTCAACATAGTAAGTAAGCGTAACGAATATGGAAACATGGTAGATATATATTTTGTTCACACCAGCATTGGAAATTAGCCTACCCCAGCACAAGAGTTGATCGTCACGCGTATTGAAACGCGATATATACGTATTCCCCTGTCGGAATGGTAAGTTAAAAGTGGGGCATACAACAACTTTCTCTTTCAGTTTCCCCAATAGCGAAATATGATCGATCTTGAGGGTGGGGCGGGATTTAAATTGTGTTTCACTTTTCGTTACGCTCCTGTTTCCCCAATAGTTCAAATAAACCTGCTTTAATGTAGGAAATGAGCGGTACGATATGTGGAAAGTTAGGGAATCAATAGCGTTTCAGTTTTCGTTACACTCCTGATTTACCAAATTACCTCAACGCAAGTCAGTGGAATGAATACAAAAACAATACGTACTCATTTTACTGTCAGATTCGTGCGGATCGAGGGATTCAATAACGTTTCACTTTTCGTTACGCACTTCTTTCGTTGCATACCTACCAAAGCCGATATAAAAAACAATCATAGCGAACACAAAAACACTGGTAACTTACTTCAATCCTGGGTGGCGCTGTTGGGGTGAATTTCCCATTTCGTTTCATTTTTCGTTACGCTCCTATTGCTTTAGCATTCCAACCAAACCATTTCCGGTATAAAAAAACAATCGTAGCGACCACAAAAACACTGGTAACTTACTTCACTCAAGGGTTGCTGTCTTTGGGGTGAATTTCCCATTTCGTTTCATTTTTCGTTACGCTCCTTTTGGTTTACCAAACCTTTCCCGATATAAAAACCATTCGTAACGAATACTAAAAGACTGGTAACATGCTCCACTCTTGGATTTCTGCCTGTGTAGTGGATACTGGATATGCCATTACGTTTCACATTTCGTTACACTCCTTTTGCCTTAGCATGCCAACCATACCGATTTAGATTTAAATGCGGTTTGTAACTAATACTAAAAGACTGGTTACATACTCCACTCTTGGCTGCCTGTGTAGTGGATATGCCTTTTCGTTTCACTTTTCGTTACGCTCCTATAAAAAATGTTTTTTAATGTTCGACCCCTACCGAGTGGTACAGCAAACTCAGAAAGCAATGCCAGTTGATTGGTCAGTTGTCAGTTGATGATTTGGCTGATAAATGTATTTGTTTAAACAAAAGCTACATAAGCTAGGTAGAAATGTAGTACCATACGACAGAAGTTCTAGTCCACCTTCCCTGCAAATAAAAAAAAACCCAACTCCTTCGACTAGACACCAAGAAATCAAATACCGAACTTCCACCAAAACGTTGCCCTGTCACTTCCGCTTCAGTCCGAAAAGTCAAAGTGACAGTTGCAGGTTTTTTTTTTGGTTTGGAAAACTGATCTCTCCGTGTCTTTGGCGAAATACTGTCTCCAACGATTAGTAGCACACAATCACCTGAACGAAAGCCAAAAAAAAATCCTTACAACCTCTTGCTAGCCATCCCTCAACCGCGGCAGCCGTAACACGATATCCGTTTGTCAAATGTTATGAAGTCATTTCTTTGAGTTGGGCCTGATAGGTGTGCGTGCACGAGCAAAAAAATCCCAATCACTATTCCATCTCATGACACAATGCCAATGTGGAAGCCAAAGTCATTGTCGCGCTCAATTAATTGGGCAAAAGTTTGCGCAAACAGTTTTTTTTTTTGCTCTCTTGAAAAAGGCGTCAAACGACACCGCTACCGGAGTTGATCATTCGATAGATACAGCCAAGCTACTGTTTGAAGTTTCGTTTTCTTGTGTTACTCCATTTCCAGTTGATATAGAATGTCGGTGTCAAAGGATGAAATGTTTAACTAAAATCGACCGGGACAAAAGGAAAAAATGCGCGCCCACAAGTTTTGGCCTTTGATTTGTGATGACACATATTCTCGGGTAAACAGAACGTTCAGTGATTTCTTTTGACGTTTTGAGATGGCACAACTAAATTTTAGCATCCAAAAAAAAAATGCGCAAAACTTCTCTTCACAGTAATGCTAATCCCTATGCCAGGAGGCAGCAGGATTACTCTCAGACGACGCTAAAGTGTGTTACGTGGGTGATTTCTTTCCTTCTTTTTTTGTTCATTCGAAATGATTGACAGGATCATGGAAATGGAGCAAAACCGGGGGCAAACATTTTCTACATGAGCGGAATTCTGAAGAACCAGAAGGACGACGAAGGGAATAAATGATTAAGTCAAGTTGTCATTCATGTCAAATCGACGCACGGCCGAGAGCCCAGAGAATGAGAGAATGAGATGGATGCCATGTCCTCGAAGTCTTTCTGGTTGCGAATGAGTGGTAATTACGCGAGCGGATATTAATAGAATCCTGTCTGCTGAAAGTTGTACTGTATTGTATTTTTTTTTTCTGTTTCTTTCTTCTCTGTTTTGTGTTTCGATTTGGAACTTTTTTTTGTTTGACTGACATGTGTCAAAAATGGGTCCTTTGACGGAGTGGTGCGCCCTGGTTTGAACGTGACTTGATTGGAGAATGATTGCAGCGGCGGCGGCGGGATATATGAGGGTGGAAGTAATGTGATTATGTGATTTAGCGGAGGATTACTTATTTATTTAAATGAAATGCGAATGGCTTCTTGTTTGAGGCTGTGGTTTGGGTCTAGGGTGGCATCAGAACTTTTGCGATGGGAGTTCTTTTGATGCACCTTTGGGATTGTTTCGTTCTAAAAATCTCATCGCATAGAAATTGGTAAAAAAGATGTCTTTCGCCAACAAATGAAGTTTGAACGACCTCCTTAATTAACGGAGGGGTTTAAGATAGAATCCCTGAAGTAGAGGACCAATGAATTTGGATTTAAACAAAGACAGAAATACTTGCTGCGATTATCGATGTTGCTTATCGAATACTCTCAACCAGGTGAGGTTTTCTGAACGAAAATGTGGAAAAACCTGTAGAACCCGGCTCGAAGGACCAAATTTTTTAAATCAATATCGGTCACCGACAGGGCTGTTTGTGCTTAGGTTTTTTCTAAAGGATGGAAAACAGTATTTAAGGACTGTAAGACAACCATGAATCATGTAATCTGATAGGCAAAACCGAACCGTAGATAAGAAGGCCTAGAAATTTAAAGGAAACGCCTTTCATTATTGACATTTCAAAGCAATAAATCTATCCAAGTTTCCCTCAGTGGAAGACAGCAGTTAACTTCAGAGAAACAGGTCCCCGGTTGAACCACCAAACAGGCACAAATGACGCCTCAACTTCAGCATCGAGAGTATTTGATTCTTATAGAAAAGCTTCTAACTTGAGACGGTTGAATGAGGCATAAAAATAAAATAAAAATTAAGGGCCCCAGATGAGATCCTTTAGGTAGTTTGAAAGAGGTTGCAATGGTGCCAAAAGTCGTGGATGTAAATGGAGTTGTCCGTCTTAGAATTGGGATTTCGTGCATGCTATGATGGCTCACTGTTTTCTATCATTTTGCACCAACTTACGAGTTAGCTGGTTAAACATATTTGATATTAATTAAGCTGTCATAATTTTTTAAGTCGACAGAATTTTGCTTTGTGTGGTACTAGCGAATCTTAAAGGACCTATTTATTTAATTTGGGATCACATTTCGCAAAATCGCATCCCATTTGTGCACTAGCAACTCAAATTTAACTGCCAACGCCAAAATCAGTCGGATCGATGAGTACCGCGCCTTAGTGCACTCTTTTTGTTGTGCCATTCTATCGTCTAAGTATGTAAGTCAACAGGTCTGCGTTTTGTCAAGCTCTGTCGTTTATAATAAAACAATTCATGCGGGAACACATCTACGGAACTTCACCTTTCAGTTGATCCATACTTCATAAAAAAAGGGTTTAAAATGACAACGTAATCGGTACGGAAAGGAGGGAGAGCCTATTTAAACAATGAGAATGTCAATTTGTTATTATTTCCACACTTTATTGTTAAATGGGGAATAGACTTTGACAAGGACATCCACTCCACGCATAAAATATTTGCTAGCAAAGGACCAAAAGCAAGACCCTGTGGAACCTCGTAAGTCGTAAGGAGTGCCTCAAAAGCTTCCATCTGTTCCGTTGTGACTTTCAAAATACACAAAACTAACTTCCCAAATCCCCAAAATATGTGATAACTTCCTTCCTTGGTTCACGCCCAACTCACTCATAGTCAATCGCCCACTAAGATTGATCCATAAAGAATGAAGTTAAGTCGCCCCCCGGAAGCCCAAGAAAACTCCAATGTCCAACTACTGGCAGCTCCATAAATAATCATTAAATATAAATTCACTTGAAGAGAACTCACCAATTTGGAGTGTCATCTTGCAAATGCCACTTCTCGTTGCTGGGGGGACACACTTAACACCGTAAGAAACCATGAAACACACGTGCACTCTGTGTGAGGCGGCACTTAAACTTAAACCTATACTCCGCACTGACAGACGACTTTGGTCACCTCAGGACAAATGCCTGCGCCTGAATGTGTGTATGCATTGTCGGAATAGTGCTGCAGCAACACCCAACTGGACATTCTCCGAACATCAACACAAATTATGTTAATCCTTTTGCATGGTGCACCCCTTCCTCATCGTCTTCGTCGTCGTCATCGTCATGGTCGTGTCTCAGCCATCCTGGGCCGGATAACAATGCAAATTATGAGTAATAATAGCGGTAATAATAAAGAGTAATAATCGGGCCCCCTTCCCCCGCCTCCCCCTAATGATAATGTCATACAATTGGCAATTGCCGAGGCGGAGGCCCACAAGATATTTGTACAACAGGATGCACAATGGCACACATCCTCCACTCGCACATCGCATCCTCTCACAGGTGCAATTATTACTTAGTTTAGATAGTTAAGTGTTGAACAATTGGATGATTTATTGAGTCGTCGCCAGCCTACACACACAAACACACACACGGAGATACCGTAAATGAATTTACGATCTTGAGATAATAGGCTGAGAGAGAGAGAACCTCTGCCAGCCGACAATTGCAACAATACCGCACGACGACTGACTGCATGTCCTCGTAGGGCACATGTGGGTGGATTATCGCACAGGGCAAACTACTATACATATAATACTGAAAGGCTCACTCACGGCCGCATCATAATCATCGGCATCAGTGCGCTGCGGTGCCGGTGCACACAGAAATCACGCGCTGCTGCGCCGCCGCTGCAAAATCTGCACCGTGTGATGGTGGATGACTGCCTGCCACCACAGGGGTCGTGCTATCCGGAGCCGCCGCCGTGCGATCTTAACGCTGCTGATTGAGCAATCAATCTGACAGAATTACGTCTCATAAAAGTTGAATTATCGTGGCCAAATTGAGAGGAAAATGCCGTAGGTCGTGTGAATGGTTTGACTGATTGTGTGGCTGCCATCAATCATATGAACACCAGTCTTCTGACTGATGGTGGGTCGAACGTCGAAGAGATTTTTCGGGTTGAGTTGAGAGCGCGCACATCTTTGAGCGACTTCAACTTGGAGATGAGTTCAAAAAAGCGATGTGAACGAGATGCGGCATGATGGAGTCGTCTGGCCTAAGGCGGAGCGGCACTGTATACCTCTGATCGGCAGATTATCGATGTGATGGATATGCGATGAGTTAGGACACTGGACACAGAAAGAGAGGGATTGTTTTTAAAGTTTGAAGGATTTCCCATGTGGGAGATGTAACTGATGTTCTTGGGCATTTTTTCGCTCAGGTCCACATGTGGTTCCTTGGATTGGAGGATAAATTTGGATTGCCCAGCAACTGGATTGCCACGAGAGCACTTAACGAGGCTCTTTATAGCACCCTAGAAACCCCAGTTGAGCTCTACCTACGGAGTCAAAGGTTGTTTGTTTTTTCGAAGGACATTTGGTCCCGTTTGCGTTATCGAACATCCGACAAAACGACAAAAACATAAGACTTAACCCCGCAGAGTTGCGATTCTAATCTAGAGCAACTTCCAGTGCCCAACGGAAGTCATTTTTTTTAGGGCCATCTTTAACTGAAGAGAGTCAGCAGATTTAGTCCAAGTTGACAACTGACCAACCCCTCGATTAACTTAGACCGAAGCTGCTAACAGTGAACCTAAAGCTCGACTAACAACCTCCTTCGGTACGCTATGTCCTTTGCCACTTAAAAAAGTATGTAAAACGACGAAAATGTCGACGGTCTTCATTAGAAGATTAAGCCGCGACCACAGCTTATAGCCTATGAATTTACTACAGAAAACGGAACGGAATGCGATTCAAAAGATGCAAATATTTTGGGATGCCTTAAAGACATTTTTCCCTTCCCGAACGAAGAAAGTCTCGAATTTGACCTGTTCTGCTTTCAAAGCACAAGCAGTTTTCGATTTTTTAATTAGAGCCAAGTGGCTTCCTGTTAATGGCTGATGATCCAAAGGTATCCCTAAAGCATTGTGTACCTTGTAGCGTTGCTTGAACGTCCATCCTTAACAGCAGTGCTTATAATTGTTTTCTAGTTGGACAGTGGACAAAAAGCTATACTTGAGAGCTAAGAAATCGTTGACAAAAAGAGTCACAGTCGCTCTACAGTTCGTATAGTGTTCGCTGTTAGGTGGCTGGAAGTGACCTACTCCGACATAACTTGAGCTGCGTCGATATGAACTTCCTCAGTTGGTGAAAAGGCAATGCTGACGGATGATACTTTTATAGGCCAAAATCAACAACAGCTCAAAGTTCCAAGAAGTACCTACACTCAGAATTCTCAAAACACACTCAAAATTCTTGAAATTTTATACTTTGGCCCAACAGTTTTCGGACTTTAAAATTAATCCAAGTACTTAAAATTCTTAATTTGAGAATGTTAGTGTAAGACTCGTGCAATAATATTTATTCTTGACTTAAACTTAAAATATGTAAACATTTTAAGAATTTAAACGGTTGTCTGAAGAACGAGTTGTTAAAAAGTGTAACAAAATAAATCGTGTGGCCAAATACGAAAATATTAAAAATTTAAGAGAGAATATCTTGGCTCAAGAATAATAAATGTTAGAGCTTTAAAAATACATAACTGTGGTAATAAGTTAAAGTAGCTTATGTCATTTTTTGTCATTTTTCAGTTCGAGCAAAACAAATTTAGTGTTTTGTTTTTAAAGTGTATTTCATTGTTTTTAAAAAAAAGTACTGGTGCTAGGTAAATGAAATTTTTTTTTCAGAATAGTGATGTTGACAATGTATAAAATGTTTTACTTTTTTTTAAAAAAGTCATAGCTGAGTGGAGAAAAATGAATATTTGAAACTTAAGCTTTTAAAAAAAAAAACAGTTTTACGTTAATTAAGTGCCTTAAGTGACATAAGATGATATAAAAAGTTTGAATTTTATATTGCTGGGGCTTATATCAATTTAAGCTATTATAAAAACATACAAATCAGTTTAAGTTCTTACATAAGCTGAACTCAAAAAAGTGATATTACATTATTGCTAGTACAAATATGTACATCATTTTTTAGTTCATGAAAAGTCGTAATATCTCAAAAGGTGCATGCTTTTTTCCTGTAAATGAAACGTAAGGTTAATTTGTTGAAATACTTTTAGACTATTTGTACCTTTAAATCTCATCTTCATTTTCATCATCCGTCAAATCAGGATAAGTATTTGCAATGTCATCTGATTTCAGATTGAAATAAAAGTCATGGTATGACTTGTCAATGACTGGCAGTAAGTCTAGGAGATTTTTTTTCCTTGCTGATGGTATTGGGCCCAGAGTAATAGTATGGAATTTCAATAATATCAACAACATTTAATCCTCTTTTTTTTATGTTCAAACATTTAAACGATTCACTATTATCTAGGCTTGTTTTGAACTGAATAATTCCAAAATCTTTGGTAAAACGTAACCATTTGACATTTTGCCAAATGAATCTGCTTTTGTCGTCAGCAATCTTACGCCAAATAAACTTCTCTTTTGATGTTTTGGTAAAGTCAAGGAAGTCTGTCCGGATCATTTCATGAACAATGAATGTTTTTTTTTCCAACTGATCTTACCAGTTGGTACCAATCCCTTGGATGATGAATCTTCACAGTCGATGTTTTTTTTTCTCCTCTCAATAGCTGCGTGATCAACATCACACTCCATGTGAGTATGACCGGGCACTTATATATTATATTTGTTATACAAAAAAATAACTGAAATCGAAAAATTTCTTCAGAGCTGTGTAAAGTGAAACTTGTTGAAAATCCCGACATATAATAAAACTGTAGAATAAAAAGTGCTGGACTGGACCACGCATCACGCAGAAACTACTGGACGGATTTTGATGAAACTTGGCGTAGTGATTGCTTTTGTTCTGGGTCGGGACTTGGGATACATTTTATCCCGGAATATAACGTACGCCTTACAAAATAGTCGAAAAACTGTATATCTGTAAGGAAAATTCAAATTATACAAACCTAGCTGAGTAATAGCTAATCGGATTGAAAAATAAAAAAGGTGAATTTAGTAAATTTTCTCCTGAATCATTTAAGATATAAAACATCGCCCACAATTTTCCTTCAGTGGATACTACAGCCAGTAGTCATGCAGCAGTGAGTATCGTTGCAGTAGTGTGTGTGTGATTATTATCTGCGCGCTCTAACGTGATCATAAGTTTTGCACTTCAATGAGCAGCCGGCTCACATACAGGATGAACACATTTTCGGGTGTTGTTCATTGTGATAAGTTTGGAAATGGGCTGGTGGGATTCGTGTGTCAAGCTGTTTCATTCGCGTTGATTCCATTTTGTCGACATTTGAGGTGGGTAAGAGGGAAATAAACTTTGCGTAAATCTTTTTTGTCTATACTTCTTAGTAGGAATTAAAATTATGTTTTTATTGTCCTTGTTTTTCCTTTACATTGATTTCAGAAAGGTCTAAGGGTAGGAGCATACATATTTATAAAAAAATGTTCGATGTAGTTCGATGAAAATACTTCTTGTCTTAAAAGTGGCAGGCGGGTGAAGCAAGGCGAGCACGGGTCAGCTATTTTTTGATCCTACAATAATTTAAGCCTGTCTGCCATCAACTCTCTTTTATTGAAGATGTTATCAATTTCATCCAAATAAATAATTTTGAGCAGTTCCTGGGAAGCTTTCAATGCTCTGAGCCCATCGACGGATAATCCCCAACTTATAAACAGTTCAATATGATTTATCAACTTTTGTTCATTTTCAGGTTGACCTACCTATCTCAAGTTTTATGTTAAATTCGCTTTTTAATATTGGACTTTCTAACATAATTTGTTAATGTAAAAACGCGATCGCAATTCATAAGAATATATTTTTTGTCAAGAAGTTATCATAGAAAACGTAACAATTTTTATTTAAATCTCAAGAATTCATTTTTAAAAAAAAATTTAAGCAATGATACAAGTTAACATTTTTCATTGTTACGTAATTTTTTTTTATCTATGTATATAAAAATGGATCTTGGTTTGTTCGGATGCTTAAAACTCGAGAACGGCTCAACCGATTTGAATGATCTTTGTTTTGTTTTGTTTGTCTTACATCAGCGATTGTTTAGAAGAAAAGAAAAGCTGGAAAATTCTCAACAGGTGGCGTTGTAGGCACACATTACATTTTTCATGGGGAAACGCACTTTGAAAAAAAAAAAAAAAAATAAACTGAATAGAAATCGAGTAGTGACACTTCAAATATAGAAAACAAATATTTTCAAAATCACAGTTTGTTGATCTTTTGTGATAGAAACACTTTACTGCTAAGTGCTAGAGAATCAACAGGTGGCGCTGTGGTCGATCTTCAGAGCCGCTCAACCGATTTCAATAAAACTTTGTGAATGCGCATGGTAGATTCCAAGTTGAAAGATAGTATAGTTTTGGGCCCTAATGGAAACAAAGTGCAATCAAAAACAATACAAATAGAAAACCTTGGATTAAAAATAAATAAATAAATATTTTGGCGCGACAGGTCTGTGGGACCCAAGGCCTAGCATCTCACAACCATTCGTTTTGTGTAGGTTTTCAATTGTTGGGACGAATGGAAGGGATCTAGAGCTTTACGCCGAGTCCAAACGGCTCTTTCATGACAGTTTTACTCTTGGATGTTTGTCAAACGTTCGCGAGAGGTGGCGCAGTGGAAAAAACCTTAATATGTAATTTGGTTCTTTCGTTAACAAAGCCATTCGCAAAAAATAATCGGGATAGAAATCGGGATATGGCACTTGCCATATAGGTAACAAAATAATTAAATTACTATAGGTATTTGGACATTTATGAAGCCTTGAATTTTTGTAAATGGTGTTCAATACAATGGGGCAGTCATCAAAAAGGGCGCCGTTGCACCTCCCTTAAAAAACGACTCTGCGAATTGTGGCGGGACTTAATACGAAAGGCACGGGCAGCGCCGTGGGAGTACAGCTAGTTCTTGATAATAATTGTTAAATGAAGAACGAAAATGTTAGTCAACAATTTAATTTTTGAAAGGACATTTTGTCTCAAGAAATATTTAACGCAATAATTTTCTTGTTTGGCTCATAATTTTTCGGTTTTAAAATTGTTTAAGAATTTTAAATTTGGTTTATCTAACTAGAATTTTATTTTTTAAATAATAACTAATTTTATTCTTAAAAAATCAAAACTGAGTTGTTGTTGAACTTTTTTTTGAGCCAACAATTTTTCACTTTTTTAAAAAGAACTGAAAATTCTTCGGTTAACAATTTTTTTTTTCTGAGTGTATCAATGGAATAGGTTTATAAATTTGTTTTCCCCTTCAGATTTAGTATTCTGTCTTAAAGGTAGCTTCCCGACGTTTCAAAACCAAATATTTAGAATTAAAACCTTGCAAACTACGTTTTTTACAAAAAAATTGATGTAAACTTCACCCGTTGCATTTGGCTTAACACGTTCATCTTCAGTTTGAATGGAAATCTCGGACGATTCCAATCAAACCCCAAGCAATGCACTTGCAAACCAACCCTCGGTCTTAATTTTATTCCAAAGTCTTGCCATATACCTACCAACAGTAACAATTCCGTCCACCACCCCCTCACCAAGTCTCCTCTTTCAAATCTTGCATTCATTCCGTTTCCAACTCAAACTGTGAACATGTCTGGCACTCCGCTTGATTGACACCAAGTAAACTCAATTAAGAAAGTCAATCAACGTCTTTCATCTAAGAAACACAGACTAACCTACCCTCATCCTGACCGCGCGCCAACTGCAAGATGATGACTGAAAGGTAAAGGTCCCGTCAGCCACGAGTTGGGCTTAGCTTGGTGAAAGAATAAAACAAAGCAAAAAAAAAACAAAAAAAAACTTTTCGGATCGATGAACTCTCCTGTCGACTCCCCCGCCCGACCAATCCGTCAAACGGTGGTCAGTCACTCGCTCTTTATTCTATCCATCAGCGAAAGTATGCACACACACACACAATTGGAAATAATGATGTCTTTCTGGCTGACATATTGCCGGGTGGACAGGTTCAGCAAGTTTTCTTCTGTTTCCCTTGCCCTTATCCTTATCCCACAGCTCACAGCCCGCAGCCCACACGCCTTGCATCCATTCTTACACCGCTACAAGACAAGAATTAATTAACATCAAGCAAAGAGCGTCCACGGATAGAAGTAGAAGCTGAGCAAAGAAAAAAAGGAAAAAATATTATTAAAAGGATAAAAAAAAAACGTAGAACTCTGCACTTTTCTCATTTTTTGTCTGCTTCCGAGGATAAAAACTTTATCGACTTGAAGGCGTCCGCCCGTCCACCAATGTGGTGACCTATACACCATCAGCACAAGGATTTCCTTCCCCCCCCCTATATATATAATAAGAAATCCTGTCGACAGTGATTGAAAGTTATTTGACATGTAAATATCAACTGAAGGAGGGAGCTGCGATCAGGATTAAAAGTTCGCTTTCTCTCGTTCTCTATATCTGGGACGTCAAATTAGGGAAACTTGCCAACATTCATCTTGGCTTTTGCGTCATCAATGCGGGATTATAATTGCAGATATCGGCGGTGGACGATGGACGGATTTTCAATCAGGGAGAGGACTGTGCTCACATCCCTCAGTCATCGGACGCCGACGAAGGAAAAATTCCCCCGAGACAAAGTGTCCACACTCAGATTTCTTAATGTTGACTAATTAATACGAGCATTTCCTACACACGCACACATGTATCTATGAGTCCAACTATACCAGTGGGGTTGGGCGGTGAATTATTATGAATTATGAAAGTTTTCACCACGTCATGGATGGCTGGTCGCTCACTCATCATCTCACTATTCAGTGGATCGGCCGGCGGCGCAAGGGTGAGTCAGGCTCCTGGCTACTGGCTCCTGCTCCTGGATGAGAGAGAGGAATACTAATAATAAGTAAATGATTAATAATAATAATTCATTCGGGATACATAGCATCGCAGTGAGATGTCCTAATTGGAATTGATTAGATTCCTCCTTCTGCACATGTTATGGTTCGTTGGACGACCGACCACCACCGCCGCCACGGTGCATGTGTATTTATATCAGTATCCTTTTGATCGATTGCAGTGTTGATGGGAAACAAAAAGAAAGCAAAACCGAGAAGAGAACTCTCCCACATTTGTCCACCGATAACGAGAACAGAAAGAAATCTCAGGCGGTTATGCTTATGATCCCTGGACAGGGATTTCTCGTGTCAAAAACTTAAGTCGAATGCATAATTCGTTCGACTCGTGAATGTTCTAATCAGGGCGTATGCTTGGAAGCGAATAATTGATTGGAGGGGTGAGAAAAACCGTCCTAATAGGCGACCAGACCGAAGGAGCGTATTGATTAAGCACATCAGATGCGTCCTTGGAGAGAAACTCATCATTCGGGTAGAGTGTGTATGGAATCACCTGATTCTGGGGATAATAAGCGCTTAATTAGCGTGTACCATGAGTGGTTGGCAATTTGGCACACACCTACTCATGAGGAGAAGGAAGAATTTGACTTATGCGTTGTAATTAGTCGCAGATGGATTGGACGGTGGGCAGAGTGACTGAGCGGTCGCATATTGAACACATATTTTTATCGAACTCTGGTTGGAGTGGGGAAGTAAATCTAGATCGATGGGGCCTCGCAATGGACTTAACTTTGCCCACCATGTGCCCGGGCTAAGCTAGTACAGCAACCTAATGCTAAAGATAGTGATCCATGAACTAGGAATAGTCTGCAAAGCTGTATGACTCAAGTGAAAATGGATTAAATATTTTTGGGCGTACTTAAAATTGGTCCAAGTGTGTCCTAGCTAAGCAGGTACATCGACCCAATCGTGTTAATCATGACTAACAAGAGTGTATGCTGAAGATAGTGATCCATGATGCAGCAATAGTCTGCAAAGCTGTATGTCTCAAGTGAAAATGGATGAAATTGTATTGGGCGTACTTAAAATCGGTCCAAGTGTGTCCTGGCTAAGCCGATACATCGACCCAACCATGGTAATCATGCCTAACTAATTAGGTGTACATAATTATTCATGAGTTGCAATTAATACGCAAAGTTGTGCACAGTTTAATGAGGTTATACTTCGCTCTACGAGTATCTTCGCTAAGCCAGCACATGAACCAACTCTTGTTGAGATGGGTTGGACTCTATTTGGCATCAATTAAGACCCTTGAAGCTCCTTGACCGGCTCTTCAAGGTCTTCAAGACTTCGTCTTAAGCATTCTCTGGTACAGAGTTCAAATGAATAGGCTTAAACTCGAGAGGTAGTTTTGTGTCGCAGGGTGACCTAAATGCAACAGCTTCTCCTTCGAAGACTGGTCCGGAATGAATATATTGTACCGTCGACGGAAGTTGCCTTTAGAGGTCGATTTGAAAAGGATTGACATATTATTTATCAATCTTAGGATCCTCTCGAATCGTCGCTTTGAATTTTTGGACGGGGTAAAGTCTTATCATCTGAAGTTGTTTGTCCACTAGTGGAAGGTTTCCTAGATTAATTTATCGCAAACACTTAGACTCATGTTTCACAGCCAATATCCTTGAATGAGCTTAGCTCTGATCATAATCCTGTTTTTTGTCATCTGTTACTGTCAGGTGAGAGAAAGGTGCAATATTTCCTCGTGGTGAACTTAAAAGAAAATTGCAATCTTATCAGACAAACCTGGACTAAATAACTGACAAGCAATGTGTTGACGCGATTGTTCACCAATTTTCAGATCACATACTAGAGTCTGTCAATGCTAGTGTTCCTAAAGTAGCGAAAAAACAGTTTTGTTTTAAATTACCGGATCATGTCATTGAACTGATAAAAATAAGAAACATGCACTGAAGGAACTGGCGACGATATAGGTTACCTTTTTTCAGATCCCAGTTAAAACAGCTCAACCAAATAATCTTTGAACGTATCCAACAGCACCGCAATACAGAATGGAACAAAAAACTCAAATCTTTACACAAAGCTTCAAAGTCTTTCTTGAACATTGTCAAAATTATTAAAAACAAAAAACAAGCAAATTCCTTGTCTTAAATATAATAACACCACAGGTTTCACCGACCTTGACAAAGCGAATATGCTAAGCATGCAATTTTCGCAAAATCATATTGTCTCTCAAGGCCTGGGTGATACAAATACAAAATTTCTGTTAAACAGCGCTGTCCAGGTGTTCAACAGCAATAATTAAGGACCTCGACTAATGAGTTTGTATCTGAAGAAGGCATAATATTTTTTTAAGTAATTTAAAAACAAGCAAAACTGAAGGACTGGACAGTATTAAAAATGTTTATCTTAAAGAATTGCCAAATATAGGAATCAGATATCTAGCTTTTGTTCTAAACGCATGCCTGGCTAAAGTAGTGCCGATTCCTAAAGCTGGGAAACCACTTGACAACCCGGAAAGCTATAGACCAATAAGCTTTTTCAGTGGTCTAAGCAAACTTTATGAAATTAAGGAAAAATTGATGCTGTTTATTGAAGAAAGTAAAATATTTCCAAATGAGCAATTTGGGTTTAGGCGCCATCACGGTACATCTCATCAAGTACTAAGAATATGCAATTATATTAAAAAAATAGAAGATTAGGTAATTCAACGGGTATGATTCTACTTGATATTGAGAAAGCGTTTGACTCAATGTGGCATAATGGACTCATCTTCAAAATGATCAATTTTAATTTTCCCCTATTTCTATGTAAAATTGTCCAAAGTTTCTTGTCTAATCGTTCCTTTGAAGTATATGTCAAGTATATGTTCCGCAAGGCTCTGTACTTGGACCAATTTTGTACAATCTTTATACATCTGACTTCCCAAAGCTACCGTAGTGTGATGTCGCAATTTACGCGAATGATACTGCAATTTTTTCTTCGCATCAATTCGGTTTCAACATTGAGACGAATCTAAAAAAATGCGGCGAAAATACTAGAGCAGTATTACAATAAGTGGAAAATAAAGCTTAATATGGAGAAGATGCAAGCTATCTTTTTCACCAGGAAAAGAAAAACTTCCTTCCCTCCAGTGGGTTGATGGTAAATGGATGTCAAGTATCGTGAGAACGCTCTGTAAAATATCTTAGTATACATCTTGACCCTAAACTAACATTTAATAAACACATTACAAAAACACTCAAGAAAGCAAATATTGCTACTAAAATTCTATATCCCTTCATTAACAGAAAGTCACTTTTATCGAAGGAAAACAAAATGATTATTTACAAAGTTGGCTTCCAATCAATTTTTCTATATGGTTGTCCAGTCTGGGGAAGTTGTGCTCAATGTCATATTAAAAAATTGCAAATTTCACAAAATAAATTACTTAAAATGATGCTTAATCTTTCCTGGCATAATTCCACTTCAGACCTACATATAAGGGCAAATGTTGAATTGATCTTCGACAGAATACGAAAACTCACCGAAACATTCAAATTAAGATGTGATCTTCCGGATAATTATCTAATAAATGAATTAAATGAGCTATACCATGTGGTAAACTAATTCGACGTTATTTATCTGTTACTATGTATACGTATAGGTATTTATTAATTTACTTATTTATTTATTTATTTGTTTATTTATTAATTTATTTATTTGTTAATTTATTTATTTGTTTATTTATTTGTTTGTTAAGTTTTTTCACCTGTTAATTTATTCTTTTGTTAATTTATTTACCTTCTTAATATTATATTTATTAGTTAATTTACTTATTTGTTAATGTTTTTTTTTATTTATATATTTATCTGTTGATTTATTATTTACTAACTTGTTAATTTTTTTTTTTATTTATTTAGGTATTGATTGAAGGTTGAAGGTTGATGACTCCCTCTAACCGGGAATTTAAGACGTTTGACCTTATTATGTTTAAAAAAAAAGCTGCCTCTATTTTATAAGGACCTACTACAAAAATACCTCATAACTCGCCTTCTCACCTGCAGTGCCACTAATTTCTCCCAAATCACTCGCACTTTGCAAGGCGGTCTGCATGTTCCTACCACCTGAGGAACTTCTCCTTCCTGTGCGACACAACCTGTTACTGTCACCTCCACCAGCTCTGCTCACTGTTCTCACGGTGACACCTTTAAAAATACCTTTCGCAAACGAAAACAAAAAACAAACTCTCCACTTCGTCAAAAATTAATCACATTCCGATGTCACATAGCTTGAGGTATATTTGCCAGGGCGCGCGCAGCACCAACGAGAGCCAACCAGTCTGTCAAGCACGCAGGCAAACACAAACAAATGACATTTCACATCCAAACACGATGCTAAGGAAGCAAAAGGAACACCATAGACTGACAGTTTCATGTGTACACGTATATGCAGCATATATGATGTGTCCACCCCAAAAATAAATCCCCAATGATGGACACAACAACTGTGGCTAAAATGTGCGAAGAGGGGCACCTTCATCATCATCATCATCATCATCATCAGCAGAAGCATCATTCTTGTCATCTCATTAAGATTGAGAGAGCGAACGCTGAACACTTTCTTATAAAATTTTCTTCTTTGAAATGTGAAATTGAAATCAATTCCTGTCACCGATGTGACCAAGTGACAGCTGTCGGGTAGCACCGTCCATGCTTATGGTGAGAATGCAGAAACACCACTCTTGGAGCTCGAAACTCTCTTTGATGTATTTAATGGATGATTGGTTGCGAAATGCAAACATGGAATTGTCTTTAGGACACTCAATGTGCGCGCACACCGCGCATACAACTGACAACAATCCATTCCTCATCGGATTTCTGATGTTGATGATGACGATGTGGATGCTTGATGATCATTTGGCTGTGCGATGATCGATGGATTGAGGTGTGCAGTTGGACAAGATCCGCAAGAGTAGCTGCAGCTGGTTTTATTGACTGCACCCCTCCACCCGCTTAGTGCAATGTGTCCATCATCAGGCGAGTGCTGTTCGTCGTTGCTGATGTCACATTGACAAATCTTCATCGTGCGGCGAGGTTTTGGGGTTTTTTTCCTTGCCCGAGTGAGAAAAGGTGACAAATTACTGAGGCGGGTTAGTTTTGCTTGAGGTTTGGGGTATAACGATTTTCCGTAGCATGACTAGTTAGGTTGGAAAAATTTTAATGCACCCTTTTAGAGTGAACGTCATGACACTTGAAAATAGCAATGAAAGAGATGATTTCTACTCTCCAAGACTGAATGTCGTGTGATGAAAATTGATCTTGTGCACCTTGCCTAGGACTTTGGAAAACTAGCTACGTGGGTAAAGCTGGATATTTCCGGCAAAACTTTTTTGGTACCACCGCAGATAAAGTATGAATGAATGATTATTTTGCGATCTTTAAAACTACATTTTTTGAAGTTTTCCATAAGGAAACAAAAGAGTAGGTAAGCGAACTGAATTTTTAGAGAAATGACAATTTTTAATCTTTTTACTTTTTGACACGTTTATAGAGAAGCGATAATTTATTTTATTCTTTAGGTTGAAAGCCTATGAGCACACGCTTCTCTTGAGCTATTTGGCATAGTAGGATTCGAACGGAATATGTGACTTTTAAATTTTTCAAAAATTTTATTTTTCGTAGGTTCCGCTTATTTTTATGGTTGCAAAATGATCTGATTATTTTTTTTACACATTAAGAGAAGAGAAATAAATTATTTTATTCCATGGACTGAAAGCTTATAAGTACACGCTTTTTTGAGCTTTGTATCATATTGGGACTCGAACGGAATGTATGACTTTTAAATTTTTCAAAAATTTTATTTTTCGCAGGTTCAGCTTATTTTTATGGTTGCAAAATGACCTTTTTATTTCTTGACACATTTTGAAAAGAGACACAAATTTTTGTATTCCATGGGCTGAAAGCCTATAAGTACACGCTTTTTTTAGCTATGTATCATTTTGGGATTCGAACGGAATATATGACTTTTAAATTTTTCAATATTTAATTTTTCGTAGGTTCAGCTTCATTTTTTGATAGTAAAATTATCTTTTTATTTTTTGACACATTAAGAGAAGAGGTAAAAAATAATTGTATTTTACAGGCTCGTAGCTTATGAGAACGCGCGTCTTTTGAGCTATGTGAAATAGTAGAATTCGAACGGAATATATGACTTTAAAATTTTTCAAAATTGTTATGTTTGGTAAATTTTGCTCATTTTTATGGGAGTAAAATTATCTTTTTATTTTTTGACAAAAGTATATAGGAGCGACAAATTATTCAATTATATGAGTTGATAGCTAATGAATAAACGATTCTTTTGATTAATTTGGATAAGTTTAATTCGAACAGAATCTATTATTTTTAGTTCTTCAAAAAAATTGTTGTTGGTAGGTCTAGCTTACCTGTTTTGGACAATGTAGAGAAGAGCGACAAAATATTTGATTAAATGGAGTAGTAGCCTACAAAAACACGTTTCTTTTAAGATATTTGGCGTGGTAAAATTCGGAACGGGTAATTTTTTATACATTTTTTCATAATTTGTTGCCCTTTCCTTGAAAAACAAAGGAGTTCTACTGCGAACTGGTATTTTGAAAAGAAAAAACACTGAAATGGTAATTGCGATTTTACATTTCCCCAGAGCGATTAAATCGGTGAAAGGCATGCGCAAAAAATCCTTTAAATGTCAATGTAAGGGATCCAGCTTTACCGGTAAGCTAGGTACGCCACAAAGTCCACCACTTCCCGAGGAGCGAAAAAATCAGGACTAGAGCAATTAAATCCCATATGATTTGTTTGGCAATATTCGAATGTGACGGGCCCAGCATTAACCACGTAACCTAGGTCGTAATATCAGGTAGCCTATGACAGACAGATAGACTATGTAAGCCAAAGGAGGTCTGAAAAGTTCTGTTGAGCTTTATAACATGCACTGAGGTCTCTTCAGACTTTAGCGTCAACCTATGAACTGATGCGCCTAGCCGCATTCCCCACCAAACATCCCCAATTGACCTACCCAAAGGTCGTTTCCGTATGAGCTTTAACAGACTAATGCCCACCATCCGCATCACAGCAGACAATAATTTGAATATAATACTGCATACCCGTAGTCTGTCATCTTCCACTCTGTCGTTGCATTTGTCAAGCGAGTGCCAATTCGTTCTGCGCTAATGTCAGTCGCATCTCGAAGCCATCAATCATAATAAAATGCGATTTCCTTTCACTAGTTTTGCGCATTTATGCACAGCACTGCTACACTGTATTGGAATAGACATCTACATGAGTCACACATGATGAAGTAGCAACACATCTCCCTCTCCCTCCCTCCCTCTCTCTCCATCTATCCCTGTTTGGATGGATATGATTGCGGTTTTGTGCGATGGAGCTGTGAGATACTTTACACGCCGCTGTGAGCGGTGGGTATGGATATAGAGGAGAGCCTCGTGTGTGTTTCGAAATTAGTTCCGTTGTCCACTGGGAAATTGGCAATTGACGATGTGTGCAGATGGTTTGAGTAATACTCGAGACATTCATCACTGAGCATTCACTTCGAGGCCGAACTTTGCAGTGTTTACTCTGTTTGACGCCATAAAAGGCTGCATGCACACACTCACATGATAGAGCCCCACCGCATCAGGTATACAATAAATTTGAATCGATGAATATTTCATGCGAATGATTTGCCAGATAATTTCATCCCCTGGTTGTAGCGCAGCGCATCCACAAAGGAGTTTAGTCCACCCAAACAGGGGATGAGAAAGAAAAGCGCTCAAGAGCAACAGGGGTACAAAAAAAAAACAACAACACATTTTCAAGTTCGCCATAGATACCACATGCGGACCGTAATCTGACGATAATGATGATGCCAATGATGACGATGATTGCCCATGCCCTCTTCGATCAAACTTGTATCGAGATGTTGCTTCTGTTCCGTTCGCTCGTTCATCCCATCGCACTCGGCAACATTGTGGCTCGTCAAATAAATATGCAACAGAGTCCGATTCCACTTGGATGCATAAAGACTAGAGCGTATGCGGGAACCCTCTGTTTTTGAATGGGATTTTCAAATTTTATAATCCTTGCTGTGAGCTGTTGGCTGCTCCTTTGATTTTATCGTCCTATCATTTTGTTTCCAGCCAGCCATTTGAGTTTTGTCGATTGTTTCTGACACCTGAAAGGTGAAATAAATCTAAGCACTTCTGCTGTTGCATGTAGGTGGACCGGCACAGTCCAGTCCTTGGATGGGTTGTGGATTTGAATGCATATACTTTGATATTGGAGATGCATTCCGAAAGTAATCAGGCGTATATTCTAATAAAGTGATTTTAAGTGAGGCTTGCTGAGTGCTTCGGACTGTGGGTAAAGGGTTGGTTTGATGTGCGCTTCCGTTTTGTTTGCAACCACTTTGAGGTCTTCCTTTACCTTGTCGGGCAGTAATATTAGGCGCAGGTTCAGTATGGTTTTTTGGGAAAAATCAGACACAAATATTTACACGTCAGATGTCCTGAAATTCTTTTTTTTTGAAAGTATTTCTATCGAACAACAGATAAGACCTTCTTTGCATTGAACAACCCAGTACACGTCATCCTTCGATTTAAGGCGCACATTCTTGCCGATGCAAACCAATCCAAGTAACTCCCACTGAAGACCACATCCAGCATCGTGACACAACTGACCATAAGACCATCTGATCCCTGGCCATCATCGGGCACAGGCATTCCCTTCACCGGCCAAACAAAAGATGTGAAATTTCACAAAACGTCAATGCGATGACAGCAGATGATTTGTCTGCCACTTAACCAGCTGTACACCACCAATCATCAAGGTATTGTTTGCCGGCCTCCGCGCCGACCACGGTGGTGGTCCACCGCGCACAACTCCTGAGTGATTTATGACAAATGAATGGATGAATAAGAGAAATTGCATACAGTGCCGAGTCGTGTTTAGCCGAGGACCGTCCGGTATCGCATCTCAAATTCCATGTTTATCATGTGCGCTCACCGCAAAAAACAACATACAAAACCAACCCATCATTCGTGTATCAAAGTGGCCCATCATCATGCAGGACATATACAAACAGGCGAGTATGTGTGTGCATCTGTTACCTCGGAGCGTCCGTGGATCCAAAAAACCGACGCTAGTCGGCCACAAAAGTGTCAAAATTCATCCGCATCACCTCGAGATACGTTGCGAGCATTCGTCCGCACATGTAGTGCATAAATCGTTGTGTCCTACGTTGCCGTCAGTAGAGGGCGCAACAGCAACAGCACTCACTTCCATCTGATGATGATGGGCTAACCTCGGCGGCTGGCGCGCCAAAATGACACGAGACGCGCTGGCAGGTTGACTTTGACTTTTCCTAGTTTGGGCCATTTTTGGGAGGCGAGCCATCAAATCGCATTCTACTAACTGACAGACCGCAAAATGCATCATCACAAGCACTAGCCCATACTGATGATGGTGATGATGGTGGTGGCGGCGACGCGGCGAGGACACGTTGTTTAGTGTAACTGGAGGGGGAAGGGTTAGACGGATTTGGGCGCTTTTTTCTCGCAGGCATCTTCCAATGCACGTCGCACATCGCTGAAGGACCACAACAACCGAATTAAGCCCTAAACGAGACATTAACTATGGAAGACGTTCGCTGCGTGATGCGTTTGTGCCCTCGTGTGGCACTGTGATGACAGCGGAGGCTTTTTAGTGCTGCTGCGTACACGCGGTGGTATATATAGTGGAAGAGTGACACATTTGGTGCAGTTGGCAATGATATGGGTAACGAGGCGCCCTCGGCCTGGGTATAGTTCATCACATTTTGTTGCGCTGCAGGTTGGATGTGGATGTGGATGTGGATGATGGCTCTGTGCTGTTGTGCTTTTGATGCATGGCTGGGGATCATAGAGATGGTGATGGGTTTTGGTAGTGGAACGAAGGTTAAAGAGGAAATAACGAAGATAGAGCGGTTTGCATCATTGTTAACCAGATTTGGTGCTTGTTGGTGGCTATTACTTCATAACGCACAAGTGGGGGGGAAGCTTTCTGCTACTTCCACTTTGCGATAACTTTTTAAGGAAGTGATTTTTGTACCTTTACGCACTTTAATTTATGAAAAAGTTCGATAGCACTCAGTTAAAGGCTCAATTTTTAAATTTTTTTGCGTTCATAAAAAAGAACACATAGCCCCTTAGGAATAGCTTCACAAAGTCGCAAAGGACTATATACACAGGACCATGAATAAAATTCCAGTAACGTCAAGTACAAGTTGTAAACGATTTTTCTGAAGAAAGAGCGTTCTTTAGAACTCTTAAGCGTTCCTAGAGCAGTAACAGATCGAGCTACTATAAAAAGATCTTCCAACTTTTGAGTAAGACAATCTCGGCCCAGCTACGAAATGCCCCTTCTAATGAAAGACTGCATAGCTCATAATATATGGCTTCTTTAACCGCTTTCAGTTTCGTCCACAGATACGCCCTTTGTTCGCAAAAAAAAGCAGACAGCATCTAAGAAACAGCAGGTCCCGCCGCAAAGAGTATCGGTCCTAAAAGAGCTCAGTTCAAGAAGCACTTAGAACTGTGAACTATACCCTTCTAAAAAAACTTAACAAGCTATATCGGTGGTATAACGAGGGCAATGAAAACTTGACCAACTGCAACCATAGGTGCAATTCTCAGCTTTCTGCCTTTGCCTATCTCTGTAAAGAAGGAAGCTGGTCTCAGTGCCATCAGGCTCCCTGATATATTAAATCTTAAAGCAGGAAACCTCACAGGACGCCTTCGGGTAGTACAAATGTTTCAAGATGATCCTGATCAAGATCAAGATGATGATGGTATCAGACACCATGCTTAGAAGGCTTCGCTTCTCCAGAAAATTTAAGACAGTCAGAAATACCTTGAGAACCAATCAATTCGTAAAACCAATGATTCCAACGGGGCTGGGGTCTATGGGCCTAGGTTCCAAAGAGCTATAGCACTGGGAAAATCACCATAGACATCTTTCAAGCGGAGGTACACGCCATAGAGATATGTGTCCGAGAATGCCTACAAAGCCGCACAAAACGGTGCCCGCAGCCAGGTCAAAGGTGGTTTGGGACTGTTTCAACCTTCTCGAAGATCTTGCCAAGGACAACACAGTCACCGTTGCTTGGATACCAGGTCATGAGGGATTTGAGGGCGATGAACGAGAGGATTGTGCGTCGAGAAGAGGTGCATCACTCCTGCTCACTGGTCCTGAGCCCTACTTCGGCTTACCTTTGAGTTACATACACTCAAAATTCAGGAAATATTAAGATTATCACCTTGCCGAACACTGGACGGAATCCAAAGGACAGAGGCAGGCAAAACTATTCATAAGCCAAGCTCGTAGTAAAACAAAAAAGTTACTTGAGCTAAGCAAAGACGATCTAAGGATCCTAACGGGTTATCTTACTGGTCACTGGCCACTATGATACCATCTCAAGAAAATGGGACTTTCTGAAGGCGACTCCTGTCGACTCTACGGAGAAGAGGAGGAGACAACGGAACACATACTCTGCGAATGCCCTGCTGTGGCAAAGGCAGAGCGATCCATATGCAAGGGGCGTTTTTAAGTCCTGCAGATATAGGAAAAATGGAACCAAAAAGGGTACTGAGGTTTTTAAAGAGCCTTACTAGCTCCTTAGGTTAAATAGTAAAGGCCAACACAATAGATCTCTTCTCGTCGCAGTGATAGGGCCTATAGCTATAACTAACAATACAAATACCCTTCTAAAGAAAGACCGCATTCGTCATTGGAAGTAGCTTTCAACTATAAAGAGCTGTTCAGTAACACTAAGAACCAGCTTCGACATAATATGCTCTTCAAAGAAGCTGTTTAACATTTCAATGGCTTTAGCAACGAGTATCGGTTCTGTAAAGTAACGAAAAGTAACAAAAAGTGTAACGCTTCGTTACAAAAATTTCCCATATCCTCATGTATGCATAAGCGGGGCACTGCGCTTCACCGAATTAAACAGTGCGTACAGAGTAGTACGTTTAAAAGCGTAGTGGCCTTTAAGTTATTCTGGTTCAACTGGTGACCTTGTGTTCTGCTTTTTGGCCAAACATTAAGGTTGACAGTCCTTGGAATTTGTAAGAAATCTATCTTTAAGTGACTCTCGGGTTGCGAAAGCTCGACCAGTAGCTATAAACAGGTACCCACGTTGATGTGGCCCCAGGGAAAGAGATTCGTCGTGGGGGCTGTGGTAGGTTACCCAACATCGCGGGAACTAGTCGTGTTCATAAGAGCACAGAGGTATAGGTGGGCCTCGCCCCGATAACAGGAGTGGATGATCTTACAGTCATTCGGAAAGTGAACTGGGGTTGGTCAAGTTCTGCTACTGACCTCAGGGATTGTTGAAAACAAACGCTTAGGTGTCACATCTATTCAGCTTATGTACTGAGAGTAAAATGTAACGCTTTTCTGTAACTTGAATTGGGCTGACAAAGATAATAATCTTCCTTCTATACGTCTGCTCAACAAATTTGTAACGCTTCGTATCAAAAAAACATCCCAATCGTCAAGTTTCTACTTGGGGATGCCAAATTGTACATGTAACGCTTCGTTACAAAGCCCTTTCCTTTCCCATAACCACTTTCGAATTTAGACTGCACTTTGTCTAGCAATGGGCTGAAGACATCAAAAGCACTTTGGAATCAGGTCGATTTAATCTGCACATCTTTTCAAGTTTGAGGGTAGAATGTAACGACTCATTATGGTATCGTTACGAGATCGCTGAATAGGCTTAATATATAACTACTGTAACGCTTTGTTACAATCACATTTCAACGATAAAGTGAAATTTTGAATAGGGTTGTAGGGCGAAGTCAACGTGGATATCATTCAGTCCGGTTTCGCATTTGTATAAAAGCGACAAAATGTAACGCTTCGTTACAAAAGTCTTCCAAAGACCAGAATCCAGGACGGGATCAAACGAAATCCACTAAATCAATCAGTGTCCTTGAATCCCCCGCCACCAACTGACGGAAACCACTCCAGATCATCAAACTATCCTCACACGCTCGTACCGCCATTCAAAGTGCAATTATTTGCCAATCGTCCAACAGTGCAATTGGTAACAAATGATGTACAACCGTCCGACTCTCCAGGATACACCAGGCCATATGCCAATGCAATCCGCATCTGCACCACGAAGCCGAAGTTCACGTTTACCAAATTGATTCGATCACGATTTGGACACGATTTGCACAGTTAATACCGCAGCGAGTTGCTATTCCGGACACCTGTAGATAGTGGCACACTGGACGACGGACGATCAAATGATCCCCCCACCCCCCAACTTTCAATTTGGCGCTCCATTGTTCGTGGTAATTCCTCATGGTCCGATCGGTCTCTCGATGTCGAATTGACTTTCCATATTATGTCAAACTCATATCGGAGAGCGCGCGCAATTTGAGGAGAGACCTGGCGACTTTTTGACTGAGCAGTGAGCGCTGAGCCAGCCGCGCCATTTTAGTGCGGAGAATGGAGATGGTGGTGGCGGTGGCGGCTGCCATGGCGCGGTTTCGACTATGATTTATATTAGTGTCGCGATCATAACTCATTCGGTGATTGGCTTGCAGTTGCAGGCGGATAAATAACTGGCTGTGTGTGGAGAGCAGGTGGCTGCTGCCGCACTTGGAAGATATTCGATTCCCAAGAGAAACTTTCGAAAAAAAAAAACAGTCGTGGTTCCTGCGGTTGCTATACTCGCTAATGGAACGAATTTTTACCTTAATGCTGACATTAATTTTCCTACAAACTGTCGAATGGTTTTAGAAAGAAATTAATGATACTCTGATTCTAAAGCGGTAAAGAAGAGAAGTAGTGCGATGTGAAAGGACAGTCGCCCAGTGATCGACCATTTATGGAGTTTGTTGGCGCGGAATGTGTTGTTAAGGAGTGGTTATACTTTTAGTTGTAGAGGAGCGGCTGGCCTACAAGCGGTCCAATCAAGAGAGGTCGACACAGTCAGAGGTTGTGTGGCAATAGTGACACAAATCGAAAGTTGCTGTTAATGTGATGCTACATTTGACTTGTTGGCACTTGCAGGGCGCATTTGTTGTTTCATCATTTGTGAAAGTTTATTGTTAGTTTTGGTCCTTCAGGTAAAGGGGTTTCCAATATCTTTCTCGTGGCCCCAAAGGAAGAAGTCGCAAGGTGTTAAATCACAAGATCTCGGAGGCCAATTGTGATCACCTCTTTGAGAGATAACACGGTCCGCAAACTTTTCCCGTAAAAGATCAATGGTTTCGTTGCTTGTGTGGCACGTAGCGCCGTCTTGTCGAAAGTAAACGCTGTCCAGATCAATACCATCCAACTCCGGCCATAAAAAATCATTAATCACGTTTGTGAAATGCCCAATTCCAAAGAACGACGAGGAATGGACAAACCTGGGTTTTCTTCAACACTTTGGGCTACAGCATAACTATTCTCAGTTGTTCTTGAGCGACGTGCACGGGTTTTATTCTTCACATCACTAACTTGTCCCAACAGCTCGAATTTTTCCACTAATTTCTGTATTGCGGTCCGCCAAGGTGCTTCACGACGACCCAAAAATGCTTTAGTTTTGCGAACTGTGACAGCAAAATGTTCACCATTTTTGTAGTGGATTTTTATAATTTCAATGCGTTTTTGAAGCGTGTATCGTTCCATTTTTAGTAATGGCGTAGTTTCTACTTGTCAAATGTCAAAAAATAACAGCTTCAAAAGTGACAGCTACCGAAAAAGCGGGCTATTCAAAATAACACCTTTTATTGGAAAACGCTTTATATGGGAATCTGTCCTCCTTCAGGAAACTCTGTATAAATTTTGAATGCGTTGACCAATTGCGATGCAATAAAGACTAAATGCTACTCCATTTAGGTCTTTATTCTGCTTCAGAAGATTGTGGGAATCTGTTGAGCGGTTTTAACGTGATGCGGTAACAAATGCACATACCAGAAGAGAACAATTTTATTGTATGAAGAGATAGTGAGTGACTTTGGCCGGATTGGAAACTAACGTCCTAGGAGTGCAGACTTAACTTGATGAGCTTGACTTACTGAATCGATTTGAGATGCTGACTGTCAGTTTATACCTTTGGCTTGAAGACTGCATTCAATGTGGCCTCCACTTTAATGAAAGATCAACTAGATGACTTGATACATCCGAATCAAAAATAGACGCAGCTTCCAAAATTCGACTTAGTGACGATCATGACTTTGACTTGACAACGGTAACAGAGATCCTATAAGTTTAGAAAGATTCGATGCTTGATGACTTCGAGGTGACTGCCAGACCACTCCTTGATAGCTTCACTTCATGACTACTTTTGACTTGGTGACTCTTAAGTTGAATGGGTGACTAGACTGCACTTGATGAGCATGAGTTTTTATCACACTTGGAAGCTGTATCTTCGGACTGGAATTAGATGACTTTGACTGTGGTAATATGACCTGCTGATAACTTGAACCTTGGGACAGTGTGATGTGTGACTTAAAAACTGGAAGGAAGTTTTGAACTTTAACTTGATTGACTTGAAGGATAGAGCTGTTGATATATGACCTAGACTTAGTGCCTATATGGATATGAGGAGTTTGCTAAACGTTCAGATTTTACTTCATTCAGTAACTTGATGGATTCGACTTGTTAGCTTCTACTACGAAAATTTGATCTAAAAACGTTGACTAGATATAACTTACCAACTATGAATACGACAGAGAATGGACAATACTTTGGCTAGATCCCAACTTACGACCTTTTACAACTTTCTCTGGCTCAAAATTTGAACGACGTAATGACGATGGAATTGACTTAATGACACACTGACTGCGACTTTATGACTTAGACTTCATGAGTTTGACCTACCAATTTTGCAAGTAGCTATAAGCTTTTGACTACGTATTCATAACTTTGACTTTCTGTCAGTGACTGACCAATTTGACACGATAACTGCGACCTAATGACTTCAAACATGGGTGTGACGGTACAAACTAAGAGCTGACAACTTTTGCTAGACCTGTGATGGTTATAGCTTTGACTCTGGTAGCTTTGCACATCATGTTCTAGAAACCTAAATGAAGAAGTATCACCTTGAAGCTTGCTGCTTGTATGGTATTTTTAGAGGCAAAAAAGGTATGCTGAACGAGAAACTCTTAAAAATGAAGCAACCTCCTTTGGCCATCATAAAGCAAGGCAAAACAGTCGACCCAACACTTTTCTACAAGGCAATTGAGAACGATAAAGATGCCAGTGAAAAGAGTAAGGTTGCACACTTCGACTCCAACCAAAAGGAGGTTGCACCCAAGTCGATTTCTGGAACGAGGTGGACCTCCAAGTTATCGAAAGAACAAACCACTTTGTGAAGGTATTTGTTAAAGCCAAGAGTCGAATTTAATGTATGGCTTTAAAGCCAAGATTCGAATTTAGTATGTGGCTTTGTATAAAAAGTTTGTCATCCAATAGAGCCAGAAAAAGGCTTACCCTGAGCCCACGAGGACGAGTCAAATTCGGAGTCAAAGTCATGAGCACAGAGTAATTGAGTAACCATGTCGAATGCATCAAGTCAATCACATCAAGTCAAAGTTGTCAAGACGAAGTCAAAAAATTACAACTCCATACAAGCTTGATAAGTCAGAGTCCTGAGAGTCACGTCCACGCAGACGAGTCAAATGCCGAGTCAAAGACAAAGTCATAAGCTCAAAGTCATTGAGTAGCCATGTCGAATGCATCAAGTCAAAGTTGTCAAGACGAAGTTGTCAAAACAAATTCAAAAAATTAGAGCTTTAAATAAGCTTTATAAGTCAGAGTCCTGAGATCTAAGTCACAAAGTCACAGCCGTTGAGTCGAACTTAACAAGTCACTTGCATCAAGCCACAAGTCAAAGCTGTTAGGTCGGACTTCAGGCTATGAAATGCTGTCAAAACTGTAAGGTCGGACTTCAAGCTTTAAACTGCTGTCAAAGTTTTTGATATAAAGCACAAGGAATTGCATTGCTGGATCCAAAGATATGAAGCTATTCGGTGCAATGAGGAAACTGACGAATTGGGAAGACAAGGTTTGAGAAGCTGTCTTTCTATGTAAATATCCTGCCTTGTTTACTCAAACTTGAAGGAGGGAAAAATGCCGCAAGAGAGGCGAGTGTTAGATAGAAAGCATACCGAACTCAACGCAAGTCCGACTGATGAAGTCAAATTAATGAAGACCCAATCGGGAAGTCAAAATGACTGATTTTGAACTTGAAGTCGAAACAGCGAGTTCCCTCCCAGCTCGCCTAGCTCTCGGAGTAGCTTTAGAGGTTGACATAATTCCCACACAAAACCATTTTTTAAAGCTGAACCGTCTTAGAGTTAGATTCACCTGATAGCAACCTTCGATCCAAAGTAAAATGGAATCTGTCCATCTATTAGTACATAGTTTGACCACCCCCAGCAACTGTCAAAAATCCCACTAATTGTTTACAGCCTTCTGGGGCATTCCGCTCTACCCGCATCTATCGCTTTAATGAATTTATTGTCACTCGTTGAAATCAATAAACACCACCGGGGATATCCGTTTTTACCTCAACCGTTCTGCCGTATACCGACTCTTTTATCCCTCAATCAAAACAGTAAAGACTTTAATCGGACCGCAAAAAAATACTCACTCTCACTCTGACCCCAACAAATTAATGAATAAACAAACAGAACCACACTGAGTCTTTTAACGGAGCTCATCAGGAGCAAACCGGCAAAAAAAACCTGGCGGTGGGAAAAATTAATAACTCTGTTCAGTTTTTGCATCGACAGGACGACAGGCATTTTTTGTACCATGTCACGTCGCGTCTCTCTCAGGAGCACCCCTATATTCACATGTGAATACCTCTCCTGTGTAGAGGTGTGCGCACACAAATTTTGATTGACTAATTGAATTATCAATTCGCCGATCAATCTGTCAATTATCCACCCTGACAGTGACGTAAAAATTTTGCGGGCAACCCCTAACCAGGACAAAAAAAAAATACACAGAGAACAAAAACACGCCGACTGACGGCTCTACATGAAACAATAACTCAGCGCACTGTGAGAGGCCTTTACAGGGTGAACCGGGGAAAAAAATCGAAATTAATTGTTTTTTTTTCATCTTTTGCCGGTCTCATTATGATGGGGATGAGTGCAGGGAAAACGTCGATCCGCAGATCCACAGAGCTCAAACCAAGGGCTGTCGGGTATAATTTTTCACTAATTAATAGGACCGACTGAATACCAACGATGAAGTTGAACGCGACACAAAGTTGTTATTTAATTAACGTTCACGCGTCTGAATGGGGATTTTTTTGGCGTAGTGGGGTGGCCAATGGTGCTTTGCATTCCGCAGTCGGATTTGCATCTTAATCCATCTTGAGACAATCACGGTGTCCACGCACGCATAGGGACGACAGTTCGCATCTAATTAGCATCCTGATGCGTTTATTATGGAATTGGGAATTCCCCCGAGGAATGCCGCACAAATTAGTGATATCACGTAGCGCACACATGGTAATCTAATTGCGAGCCGAATGAGTTGTCTTGATGGGAATTTACCATCGAAGGCGCATCGCGATGACAGCCCCGAATGCGTCTAATTAAGTCAAGTCCTTATGGATGTTGTTGAATAATGAGAGGCAGCTTTGGAAGGGGTGTGGGGGCGTGGGGGTGTTCCCTATTTTTCATCTTGAACTTTCCAAGCACCTCAATCATCGTGTCCACTCTCTGCGTGCATCCCAGACAGTGCCATTCATTTGGAATGACATGACATGTACAAATAGATGACATCCCAGGGTATATACGGTTCAATTACTGAAAAAAAAAATTCCAAATGACTTTCCAATGTCTGGCGCTGTATATATATGTGGATGGTATTGTTCAGTCCTGAGTCCTTGCAGACATGTACGTAAACACAAAGGAAATATATTTTATCAATCAGCAGGAAAACAAAGGGAGAGGTTCCTTTTTTTCTGACTTGGTTTGTCTTTTTCAATTTTAAATGAAAGGGATCCATATACGAGATATGGACTGACAAGACGTGTGTACGTGTATGTGCGGTCATTTGAAAGTTTGAAAGGACATGGCGCAATTCGATTTTATTCGGTCGCAACGCAGAGCGGAATGGGCGCGACCACCAGCTGCTGTAAGTCGCACCTGTTCGTCGCCAATACAAGTCGGGAGGTTCATCTCAGGCGCTTAAATTGTAGACCGAAAGTAATAACCATGAAGGGTTTAAGGGCTTTTGACAGTGCGGACTGATCTGCATAGGTGGGAATGCGAACGTGGTGTGGGATTCTAAGACACTCGCTTCTCGAAACTATACAGAGGACGACAATAGTTGAATCTTCAATTATCTATTTAAATTTGGCGCCCAACGTGGGACTATTTATGAAATAGAATCGAAAATGTCTATGGGTATGAGCTCCAATTTAAAGGTATAACTACCTTGAAGGCTCCAACGACATTGAAAATAAATTACGCCCTTGATCCGCATCAGTCTTTCAGACCCCACCACATCTGGTAGATGAATACAAGGTACGTTTTTTGCTAAGACGTGTCTTGGTAGTTTTTCTTTTATATTCCAAAGAGTAAAGTCTGAACTGTGGGTACCAAGCATTAGCATAGCTTTATGGCTATAGAAGCTACTCCTATGCGCGATTTCTTTCCATTTATCTACCACCTTACAGAGGTTCTGAGGTGTTTAGCCCGACTTTTATTATTCAGGGCCTACAAACACGATTTTATGTTCAAATTGAATCATGGCATCTTCTATCTTATGCTTCGGCCCTTAAAGCTGCTAGATTGAACCGAAAAACTTATCGAAACGCTGTATAGGTACGAAGCTGTACATAAAAGTTATCAAGGGGTAACAATGAAAGAGAACGAGTCCAATAAGTGTTTGTAAGCTCTGCATTGCCTTTCCCACCCTTGCTTAGGGACCCACGGAGCTACACCAAGTTGCTGTTACTGGAGGCTGGCAGGGTCTTGCGGTCCAACACAGTAGTACGACCCTACCAGATAGTATTGCAAAGAGGGTGCTTAGAACCGAAACATTGCTCTATGGACTCTACAGCAAGACGAGACCTACAGAAGAGTAAGAGACCTTAGCAAACTTAGAAAACCGCTTGCTTAAGATTGGACTAGGACCGTTTCATTGAACAAGTAGTGCCTACATACGTCATGAGGCTCGCTAAACATCGAGTTAACAGTGCGTCTAGACTTATGAGCTCCCCCACATCTTTTTTTCTGGGATGGAAGGTGAAAACCTTGCATGAGGCACCAATAGTCCGACATTTATTGATAGTGCCGGATTCCTACCGACTAAAACCACCTCCCTTCCCGAACAGGCTGATTTGTTTGCCCTGCGGAACCGCCATAGGACATTACTTACTTTGGTGTCCTAAGCTTCTAAGATCGCTGAGTATACGCACCGCCATGCTACTTACCATAGTCCAGTTTTCGTCATTCTGAAGTATATAGTTATCGGGAGTGGGCCACTCACCGAATTGGTCCCGTAGGGAGATCCTCTCGGTTGGCAATTTCAGAAACATTTTCGCAATGCGGGCAATTTGGGCTGGCTTCATGTCCGCGTGTAAAAAGATATTCCCTGTAACAACCGTGACCCGTCCAGAACTGAGTCAGATAGAAGTTTGTCTCACCATGTTTCCGTTTAATCCATACGTGCGTCGATCACTGGTATAAGCCTGTGTGTCCATCTTCCCTTTAGCGATTCATTTCATTGTTGTTGCCAGGTTGCTATACTCAGACTCCTTTCGTACTTTCTTTTGTCGTTATCTACCCGACCATTTCGGACTCGGTCGGTTTTTAATTTTACCATATCGAAAGCTAACATTGAAGATACGACGAGTATGGCATCGTTCGAAACTGTTCGAAACGCACAGGCGACTCTTAATGCGCCAGGACGGTGGACGGATTTGGCTCCCCTCACGGAAAACTTAACTTTCGTTGCACTTGACCATTTTTCTATCGAATACATGAGAATGGAACCGGCAGTTCTCTTTGCCTATTTCAGACCCCCGATGTTACTCATCAGCCTTGAAAGCGCGCTAATAATTTTTGATGACTTACTGCATACATATTCAAGATGACGTTTAAAGCTCAGGCGATCGTCTATAATTACTCCGAGGTACTTAATAAACGGTGGGGAATCTACTTCATGCTCTCCTTCTCTAAGCGTTATCGCGTCCCCAACTTTCCGAATCGTTTTGTGCTTGGCGAGTTTCAAACCTGCTCTAGATAGCCATCTACGTACATTTGCAACTGTCTCATTACAGTGTAGTTCGACTTCTTCTATTGTTTTTGCGACAATTTAAACAGCTATGTCGTCTGCAAAGCCGATAATTGACGCTTCTCTTGGAATCGGTAGACGCAGAATTTCGTCATACATAACGTCGGCGCAGTGGCTTAGTGGTAGTGTGTTGGGCTACTAAGCGAGGGGTACCCGGTTCGAATCCCGAAAGAACCAAATTACATCTTAAGGTTTTCTTTCCACTGCGCCACCTCTCGCGAACGTCTGACAAACATCCGAGAGTAAAACTGTCATGAGTGAGCTTCTCAATCAGTCGTTTGGACTCGGCGTAAAATTGTAGATCCCTTTCATTCGTCCCAAAAATTGAAAACCCACACAAAACGAATAGTTGTGAGAAGCTAGGCCTTGGGTCCCACAGACCTATCACGCCAAAATATTTATTTATTTATTTATTTATAACGTACCACAGCAAGGGGCCTAAAACTGAACCTTGTGGTACACCGTCCGTTACTTCATACTCTTTTATTCCCTCATCAGAACTCTATTCGAAAAGTAACTCATTATAAACCCTCCCCCCCCCCCCCCCCCCCCAAATCTGCACTCACTGAAATGTTCAAATTTGGTCCTATTCTGCATGTTAAATCAACCTACATCCTTGACCTTTTGCTCGTTCACGGTACAGCTGGTGGATATCGTACTTCGAACCCCGATTTCAGATAAAAGTCAACCCTCTTAGGTGAATACAACCAGTTGTAGAAATTATGCAAACTTACTAGACTCCTTCGATTTTATAGAGCCCTTTTCCCAATCCAGTTGAAGACTTACCTGCAAAGATAAAAAGAGAGAACAACCATCATTGACAAAGTATAACAGTGCTTGGTATCACATCTCAAAGGGATTATAAACGCATTCCCAAGAAACACTAGATACACAAAACGGCCGCCTGCGTCAATGACATTTCAATGTTCAGCCCATTGTCGAATCAAGTGCAGATATCCGGAGAGAAACTTTCCCACCTTTCCTCCTAGCACAAAGTAATCGATCAACATCTGATCAAATTCAGTATACAAATCAAACCACAAAATAAGTCAAGTTGCCATCCAACCGTCCGTCGTCGAAGCAGCGAATAAAAATCTCAAACCACAAGATGACATGCGTATTCCTAATCCAATCATTCATTGATCATGCCACACACTCCAGAACAAACAGCACGATCGCCGACTACTCCGCATATACAAAGCGTCAAAGCGGCAACAATACGAACCGTCGCACTTCAGTGTGAACATAATTTTTTTTTGAAAAGTCATCCTAAATCCGAAGAAATCATTTCTTCAATCAATCAATCCATCTCTTGAAATGATTTTTGATTTCACTCAGAAAAATCATTGACAGATCAATCGATCACACTCGAGGCCATGTGAGATTGGTCGCCCCTTCGGCAAGCTTGAGAGGAGCGCGCGCCTAAGTAAATATCAACCGCCAGACAAGTGGTCTCTGGATAGCCAGAGAGCGGCCACAAATCGAACGCGTTATGTTATTTCGTGTCAATCAATCAAATGTCCAGCAATAAGGGATTCAATGCGAGTGTGTGTTCGAAAGTGTCTCTCTTAATATCGATGCCATGCAGGGTTGGGGTCTGGAGGAGGTGGACGCATGCCGCTGCTGCACACTGCACACCGTGTTGCTGGATGTTGATTTTCTGACACTCTTCAGCGATGAAGTGGATATTCTTTGAGACGCGTCTCGTTCAACGTCTTGAGAGGAGTGCGTGTTTTCCTTTTGGGAAGCGATTGATCCAATTTCTTTTATCGCTCGCGCTTGGGTGATTAGAGTTCATTAGGCGATGGATGGGAGGGCATTTCCCAGTAATGAGTTCTGGGAATAGAAGAGTGGAAAAGGTGCAGCTTGTGGGGTTTTCTAGGCCAGAGAAGGCAGATGTAGCCTGTAGACCAACTTACGGGAGAGATTTTATGCGTGAAGGTGTTGGAATATGCCACATGCGTCTTCCTGATCAAATAGTTCAGAACAATACCAAAAGTACTTGTTGTCTCGCACAAGTACTTGTTGGACAACAGAATTTCTACAAATGTCACTGAATTTTGTTAAACCAAGTTACAAGTCCAACTTATCATCACTTGTTGCCAGATACAACAAGTATGCCTACAAGAGGACTAGGGTAAGTAAAGGAAGATATCTAGTCTATGCAGTCTTTATTATAAACTTTTTCGGGAAAATACAACTAGCACTTGTTGCATTTCGCACAAGTACTTGTTGCACAAGAGAATCTCTTGAAATGTCGCTAAATTTTGTTACACCAAGCAACAAGTCCAATGCTTAGCTTATCATAGCTTGTTGCCAGATACAACAAATATGCCTACTAGTTGAATAGAAGAAGTTTGTTGCTAAATGCAACAAGTAGCTTATAGT
Source organism: Cheilosia pagana (assembly GCA_936431705.1). Lineage (NCBI taxonomy): Eukaryota > Metazoa > Arthropoda > Insecta > Diptera > Syrphidae > Cheilosia > Cheilosia pagana. The sequence continues at coordinate 8,065,895 of OW386169.1, forward strand.
GGGATGTGGGCATCGTAAGGTTCGAGGGTTAGTGTCAGAGAAAATAGATTTGTACAGAGGCGCGCAATCAAACAGAGCCAGAGACTAGTCGATGAATGAAGGAAGGTCTGCAGGTTCAAAGCTTTTCAAATTAACGATATTGGGAGCTGCTTTGAAGCCTTCTTAGGACAGTTTATCAGATGTAAATATATCAAACGATCGCTAGCAATTTTTTTCTTGCGGATCAAACCTTAGAGCCCTCGATCGGTAGTCCAACACACTAACAACTGAGCCGCTGTGCTCACTGTCGGTGTTTCTACGTAAAAAAGTTCATGGGAGCGTTTCTAAATAGAAAGCGAAGGGAAAAGCAAAGAAAACTTCGGTGCATGTTCTCAATTTTGGGCACATGAACTTGTTGAAAGGGTGACCGACCAAGCTTGCTTATTAAGAAACTCATTTAGGGGCCGAACAAAAGTGGTGGCGTCTGATCACTAATGGGTTGGAGAAATCTTTGGATAACTTTTTTAGAAAGCCAAGGGATCAGTTGAGTTAAGGACTATGCCGCCAACTGTTGACTTATATACCAAGGTATAACAAAGAGGTTCTTTAAATACCCCGATAAGATCAATCGTAGTTGATAGGAAGAGTAGGGGACCTAAATGACTGCCTTGTGGCATACCACAGGTGGTCAGGAGTGTTGCTTATAAGACAGACTCAAAGTTTGAAGATCATATCCATTTGAGCAAACAACTACTTATATCATATGAAAGAGGGCTACCATGAATAAGAAAATTCACCATGAGAAACGGACAACCGAAAAACTTAGAAGGCCCTGTTGAAAGCAAGTGGAATTCTTGGCAAACAGATAATCCCCCTGCCTGCTCCCCAGTCCTTCCGGGTTCACTTTAGTCACATTCACTAAACAATTAGAGAATCGGAAGATGTCAATTTTGGTCAATGTGGAAAAAATTCGAGATCGCAGAGGATCACTAGCCAAGATCATAGAAAGGCCCAAATTATGTTGAAGACATAAGATACGTCTTCATACGTCGACAGAATTTCGCAAGAAGGTCTATCTAAAAATGCACCTTTTGACGATTGCCCTCCAAAGTCTAGCTATACAGTCAAAAGCCTAAATTCGCAGTGTCAAATTTTACTGGGTACACAACCCTATAGGTTCTTGCCCAAATAGGTCATTTAGTGAACCGTCGCCGTCATTTACCTCCTAAAAAATCTGCTCGAGATCAGCGCGCGTATTTTCGCATCAAATCAATACGTGCCAAAGACACACACGTATCTATGTACCTTTCCCATTGATCTCTTGAAAATTTATAATCTGCACTCTGATCCCATTTCACACACCGATTTAATACGAATACCACGAAACGCACTCCAATCAATCCCCTCGCACTCAATATAAAAAGACAGAGAGCCCGAATATCAATCTCATTACGAGTTTGATTGACACTCGTTCGGTTGTTGTCATATTTGAAGAGGCACGCGGAACGCAAAGCCAAAATCAACTCGCTGCTGCTTGGCCTGGCTTTGTTGATGCTCGAACCTGCCTGTCAAAACATCAATTGTATGGAGCGTTCTCTGTGTGTGTGTGTCTACGTACAGCTGCTTCGTGTTCTTTCTCTTCTCGTGTATGCTATATTTGATCTCGTCAACTTTCGAGTGGGTACTTATCATCATCTGATGATCAGATCTGTTGTTGATCTTATCATGGCGAACCCTTCTGCGGGATATATGCGCACGGCGCAATGTCAACAGCGCAGCTAAGATACCGATCGAGCCTTTGTGTGTTCATATTCATGATACGAAGCTCAGGTAGGGCGAACAGGATCACAACACACATACAACAGCGACTAACTGCGAGAACAATGTCCGAACAATTTGGGATTGATTGAGATTTCAATGGGCAGTTGAAGTGGTAGCTGTCAGTTGTGTGTCATGAATGCAGCGCCGAGTCGGTGAGTGCGTTGTGTGTATAGTAATGCTGAAGAGAATTTCGCAAAGATCTTTGCAAAAGGGATTATCGTCGGATGCAAGCACACTAGGCGCCTGCTGGAAAGAGTTTTCAATTCACTGATCCTGGGGATGATGGTTGACGGATGACGGAAGATGGGATTGCTTTGACAACGAGCAGATGGTTGGGGATCAATTTTGATCTACAAATTAAAGGGATTTCTCAATATGTCATAGTCCTGTTTCATTTGACATCTGATGATGAAGTTTCTAGAAAGTTGTAGGGTTTGTCGGTTAAGAACTGCAGTGATTATGTAAGGCGGCATGATCTAACTTTTGATCTATTGTGGTGTCCAGAAAAATCAACTTCAAAACTCTGACTTAAGTTGGCTTAAGCTACTGTCAGGAATAGAAAATACAATGAAATTCAGGCACAGATTTGAAATGGATCATTTATACAAAAATTAACAAGACTTTTATTATTAATTTCATCGTATGAATGTTGCCGCCTGTTGGCTTAAGTTGGCTTAACTAACAAGCGAACTTAGAATCATGTTCGATGTAATTTTGAAACGATCTAACCTTTTCGGCAGCGCCAAAGATTATTAATTTCGTAGAATGTATTTTGCCGTCTGTTGGCTTAAGTTGGCTTACTACCAATTGCTCTTATAGCCATTCTCGCTTTAATTTAGTAATGACCCAACTTCTTCGGTACCGCCAAATGTTGTCACAGAAACCAGCTTGACCAAAACCACGGTCTGAATGTTCATATCCATCAAGGAATTAAGCTGCTGTCAAAAGTGACAGATATCCACTGAAATATCGTCAAACTCTTGAGGTAACTGAAAGGGGTTTAGAAATGGACAGACAGTAGCAGTAGCATTATCCGTCTCAGTCTTTATAGCTACTCCATCCTCCTGTTGGTCAACATAAGTCACTCTTTGATGCGAGTCCTCTGTCACTCTAGGAAGTTACTCAGTTGTCCCTTTCTCCCCGAGCCTTGACTCCTGTTTATTATTCCATCATAGATAACTAACTCGCACAGTCGTACCACCATTTGTTAAATGTATATTTGTCTCTGCTCTAGTATATGTATATTTTTTTCTTGACGAAGATTGACTGACATTTCAAGGACCTGACATTGACAAGTTCATTGTGGCCATGTTTTGGTGGATGTGTGTCGCCCTCACTCTCATAACCAGCTAACATTATACCACCACACACACAAACAACACATCATATTCATAATAATCGCTGATGACATACACTCGTACAAAAAGGACAAGAGGCAGAGAGCGAAAAAAAAAAATAATAACAACCAAACAGAGGAAAGCCGAAATGAAAACGTCCATATAACCTCAAATATCCAACAACTGACATTGCATTTGACTGTGACTGACATCACTCTTTGGAATCGATTATCCTGTCAACTTTCGCCCCATTACCCTTTTCTGCGTACATATAGTACATCCACATCCTTCAGCTCACACTTCACCTCCTTATTTTCACTTCTTCCGTGAGGATGTGTGTGTGATTTTTTTTTTTGTTCCTGACGAAAGCGTAATTGAATTTGTCCACTGTCAGGATAATGACCAGAAAAATGGTCACCATGAAAACGTACAATAATTTGGACGAAAAATCACTGTCCTGTGAACATGTCATTAAAGGGGCAGCCTCCCCCCCCATCCCGGAAATATTATAATTTAGACATGAAAATGTCATGTACTGGTGGTGATGGTTTTTGTTGCGGTGTCAGGGACAAGGACCCCACTAAAAGGATCCTCGTATTCATGCGAATGATTGACAGTCCGATTGTGAACGCATGAAGGTGAATACTGCGGTGGAAGATGGCTCTTATGTCAATGAATCGCACATCAAGGGAGCGAGTGGAGTATAAGTGGAATTATCCTCCACCCCGTATGTCCTGTGAGAGTTCGTTTTTTTCCCCTCTGTTTGGCTGTTTGTCGTCTTCATCGTTGTCGTCTTATATAGGTACTCGCTGTGATTTTGAAGGAGGCCGCCGACATCACGTTTTCCTGTTGACAAAACCAGAGATGCTTCTTAGCCCGTCGCATGTTCATCAACCTTATGAATGGGGGGGGGGGGGGGGGTGTCCTTCTAAATATTCCGTATGTGTATACTTTATTTTTCGGGTGCTCTACTCTCAATTATGCCCAGGGACAAAGGATGTTCTCTGATGTTTGCGACACACGATGATGATGATGATGGCGCAACTTGTACCAAACAACCGAAAAACACCTCAAGGAGCCGCACAGGCTTCTGGGTTGCCCGTCAGCGCAACTGACTGCTGGCTTTGTGTTGATTCGGTTATTCCCTTTTTCGTCGTTTACGTATGCGGTGCGTGTTTCTGTATAGCTGTGCGTAGAAGGTCCTTGTATATAGCAAGAGTAAACGTCAACTTTTGATGACATTGTCAACTCAGCTGTCATATACACATCAGTGACAGACGGCGAGAGAGAGATGAGACATGCGACAGGCCATTGTGTCATGTGTGGGGGTGTGTGGGGGTGTGTGGGGGTGTGTGGGTGTCTGCTTGAGGGTGGCTAATGTGCGTAAGGGTGTTGGGAGTTCGTTTGATTCAAGGAATCAGGTCAGGATTCGTATCTTTCTCATTAGTTGTTAAGGATATCTGTACAAATTTAGGGGACCTATGCAGGTAGTTTTAAAAGCGCGGTAGACCCTACATCTTTGTCCTTGGACTGTTCCATGGAGACCTTTCCCTTTCCACTGAAACTGAAAATTTCCATCTTAATCATCCTCTTAGGCTCAAAAGCTGAAGCTTAATGAAAAGTCGCCACTCCAAACTAATAAACGGACCCCAATGCCATGTTAATCCTTGGATCAATCCCCTCGTAAACGACCTCCTTCGACCCAATATATATATATCTGCTGACACTGGGCCCCGACTTCCTTTATGTCACTGGGTATAGCAGAGTACAAATGCCACGTGAATGATTCTCACTCTGCTGGCGCTGATGCTCCTTGGGGGCTATATCTGGGCGCAAAAGCCTGTCAAGCATTTGTGTCCCTCTACCAATCCGGTCCGCATATCATTACATGAACTCTACATGAAGCGAGTAAGCAGTTCCATTATTATAATCGGGCAAATGTCTGTCAGTTTATTTGTTGTCCCGTCCCGACATGGGTGACATGGATGTCGCGTGTTTTCTTCTTCTTCTTCTTTGGCTTGTTGCTTCGTTTCTGTTTTTTTTAATAAAATGTATGTGCGTCTTCTAAGAGTTTATTGTGCGGATTGCTTTCATAATATGCGGGGTGTAATGTATACGCATTCCTTGATCCTTTCTATATGCGACAGCGAGCCTTTGGCATCTTCACATATACATATGCGACGTATCCAATCGACCTATAAAACAAAGGGTGTCGTGTGTTGTGAGTTGGATGGCGAAATGATGCCAAGAAATGTATGCTATGCATGGCGCTGTCAGTTAATGTTTATCGATGTCGTATTGCCTTGTATTTGTGACATTTAAGTGGACATTATCCGTTTGGGGGCTGGCAAGTTATTAAAAGTTACACATACACAAAGAGGGAGATTTTTTAATTAAAACACTTGCGAGGAATTTATGGAAAGTGGCCATGGCACTGAGGATTGGAAAGGAGAGTCGAAAAAGTCGCCCATCTTCTCATTCTAATAGCTTTCGACAGATGGCCTCAATTAGTGAGGAAATTAAATAATTTTGTTACCCTAGTCATGCGATGGCGATGCATGTGTGTCCAAATGGACAAATGGCCTACTCTAAAAGTCGTTTGGATCATCATCGGAGGCTATATCGCTGCACAGGCGCATCCAAATCAGATCGATGATAATAAATCAACATTTAGTCGACAGGATTAATTAAAATATGCGCGGTGGGTATATACTGATTGAGGGGGATCCTATGCAGCACATCTTGGCCAAATGGATTTGTATCAATATCGACTACCGAACATGATTCCAATAAATTAATATTCATGGATATTTATAGTGCTCTCCGACAGCGATCGGTGGAACATTTTTTTGTATCTCTCCGGCTTTGTGCAACTGATCTTGGCATCAGATAGTGAGGAGAGGTTTACGCGCATCACGCACGTGCGTGCGCAAAGTATTCGCCTAAGTTTTGAATTACAGGGGTGGGAGTTACAGTTGTGTGGCAAAGTTGGGAAAGTTGTACAGGGCTTTCCATCATAGGACCGGACTGTATAAGTTCTAAGTCGTTTGTAGAGGTTCCAAAACTATCAATGTTGGTACAGTGCTCTCAAGAATAAGCGTGCATTTTTAACGTGTGAAGGCTTTTAAGCTCTAAAAGTCATATAGGTAGCTTCATTTTGACCATATTTGTCACAGAAAAATGAAAGGCCCTAGGTGGCTTCCTTGGGGGGCACAAACAAGCTTTCCATTAGGTGTAGATATATTAAAAAGTGAAAAGATTGTACATCTGATGGTTGGCATTCCAAGATCTTTATCCGATTTTAAAATTATGGACTGTGGTTCATCAGAGGAACTTATGAGCAATCTACACAGGCACTGGGATTAGGGGGCCTTCAACCTTTCTTCCCACAAACGGACATAAAAGTTAATTTTGATGCAAAAAAAAAAATAAACCTAAACGTTTTATCTTCCAACCTGTGACAGCCATAATTGTAAAATTTGACACATAGATGTCTATTATTCGTATAGAGTTTTTTGCAAAATATGGACGGAATCGGACCACGGGGCGTGGCAAATCCCGTGCAACATAGTCGTTCACAACACTGTCATTTGGCATTTATGGGTTCAAAATTTTATAAATGGATGTTTTTAACCTGTTTAAGGTTGTTTGCAAAATGGCGAAGGTATTCGACAATGGGGCGTGGCACTTTACATACCTCAAAGTCACTTGAAATGCTATATATGACAGCTAAAGGTGATGAAAATCAATACATGAAACTTTAGGTATTGAAACAAAGAGCTTTATAAAATGTAGGCGGGATAATTTATAGGGCGTGGCAACATTTAGAATCCAGAACAGGTCAACCCAAAAAAGGCCATAGGAATAAATTTGACATCCGGGAAAAATTTAAAGCAAAAAGAGGGTGCCCTATCATTCGAAATAACAGTCACGGTTTCGCTTCTGATTCGACAGGCTATTCCAGGATAAACAGCTCTATAGGGGTAAGCGGTCTTGTTGAGCTGCAGATTCTGGGACATTTCGAAAGTCGTTCTACGTTTAATTGTTGCTTCTGACCTTGGTAGAAATGGTCTTCTTGCTGTGAAAAGTCTAAAGATCAGTCCACCGTTTGAAAAGATTTATAGCTTACCCAAATCTAGAGTTTTAAGAAGCTCAAATGCAACAAGATGCGGCGACAGGTGAGCGTGCATCAGAAAGGCATGAGCAAGCTAGGTATACTAAATTGAGGCGCACCGGCTCACTAGATAGTCTTCTGGACTACTGTGCAAGAGGTCTCGAGCTCAACCCCCAAAAAACCGCAATATGCGCCATCTCTCGCTGAAACTAACTTCTCCCACAAGGGGTCGCTGGTAGTCACTTCCATTGACATTTACGAAATTTGGACCTTCTGAGTAAATATGAGTAGAACAGAATCAGAGAAACATACATTCACGTGAACGTAAGGCCCCTTCTTTAGCGGATACATGAAGTGACTACCAGCGATCCCTTGTGGAAGAAGTGAGTTTCAACGAGTGTTAATCATTTTGGAGGGAGTTACACCACTTGTGGGTAAGTTCAACAGGCACTTGAAAGACTAAACGCGTTTTTTTATTGGAAGCGTGTGCAAAAGTTTTAGTAGAAGTTGTCTATCCCATTCTAGAGCATTCGACCCCCCAAACCTCGCAGGCTTTGTCAGAATCAACATCGTCTGGAATACAATTTTAAAAAAATATTCTTAAATCCCATAGGGATCGCGGAACCACCTGTATCCACTAAAATCGGTCAAAAACTATCCAGCACGACTGTGTCTCGCCGATACTAGAGACGCACCAGCATACCTAACCTATCTTCGTGTTTGCGTGACGGATTCTCTTGCTATATCGACGTAGTACCTCATTCTCTGCTGGCTCCGCCTAATGGAGGTAATTATCTGCAACGAAAGCCCAACAGTGTAGGGTCATACCGACCTGGAAAAACTGTGGCATCCAATTAGCTTGTTCCATCAGTGGTCGTCCAATTATCACTGCTAGTCCGCAGAAATACCTCCAACTATGGCATGGCATACTCGGTGGGGAATTTTCGCCTCCTGTTCCATACGGCACGGCGCAACATGAACTCCTGCGATTATTTATTAGCTCCATGGCGGCGTGGGGGAGCGACTCTTTATCAGTCATCGACAGGCTCAAACTAAAGCAAGTCGCTCGCGTTTTGCCAGCGTCTATCTATTTACGACCATGCGCACCTGTTATTTATCTAGAATGGAGTCTCGGTAACAAGGCAAACTAGCATCACACGTCGATTTCGCTATCGCTAAATCTTTGGCATCGCTTCTTTGGTCCTGCGAATGTGTAACCCATACACAAAGCCGCACTGATTGAAATGCGACTCCATTATGTCAAGCCAGGGGTCATTCTGTAGCCGCCACTTCAACGATTTTTATTTCCAGGAAGTCGTTGCGAGATATACACGGCCCAACATTGTCCCCCCCAAAAGACGAAGAGGATCCACAACAGTATTGTACCCACATCAACCATAAATCACTCCATCGTCGACCACAAATCACTCTACGACAAGTTTACGAAACAGCAAAAAAGAATGCTTCCTTCCACAAAGAGGGAGAGAGCATTTGGTTTTTATTTTTTTGTCGGTAAAATACCTGAAGGCGAGCAAATCGAATGCCTCAAATTTTAGGGACATCTTTTGGTTGCCTGGTCTGTTTTTTTTGTGTTTGATTCTTCGAAGCATCTCAACTGTTACAGAGCACGGAAGGGCTAGCGTATAAAAATATATAAGAATGCACCGAAAGTTTGTTCCTCATCAACAACTCTGGGGGCAAGGAAGAAGCACAGCAGCAGCAGCAGCGCACACAAGACTATACAAGAGTATTAAGAAGTAGCACCAAGATTCATGGACCATAAAATCGCATTTAAAAAGGGAGAGAAACAGTGATAAAAAGATACAAAACAGCGCAGCGATTCGGGTGAATACGTGCTCGCTTTTCAAGGAGTACTCTGATGCTGTGTGTGGAAGTGTGGCGGAATAAGAAATCCGGAAAGGAATGCAGTCCTTGAGGACTGTTTGCTGTTTGAAAGGCATCTGGGGGATTGTTTGTTTGAAAGCAGGGGGGGGGGGGGTGGAAGGCCTGCACTTGGGAAAAGGAAGTTTGAAGTGCAAATATGGAAATGGTCGCGATGGTTTTTCCGGGGGTCAGTTTTAAAAAGGTGCGAAGTGATTGATGTCGACTAGTGTCAAATTTTATTTATAGTATTTAACAGCCATCCTTATGCGACAGTGGGTATTAAAAGACTTGGCATGGCAAGTGAATTTCAAGCTTAAAAGGTCTCAGTAGCCGTTTGGACTCGGCGTAAAATTGTAGATCCCTTCCATTCGTCCCAAAAATGAAAACTCACACAAAACGAATGGTTGTGAGAAGCTACGCCTAGGGTCCCACAAACCTGTCGCGCCAAAATATGTATTTATATTTATTTATTTATAGATCATTCTGCTACGAGAGAGACCGAAAAGTCAAAGCTTAGTCGGTCCTCAATTCTATGTTTCTTATAACTCTTATCGATGGTCATGAAATTTGGCTACTGACGGAAATGAAGTTCTTCTCGGAAGACTTGTAAATTCAACTCTTCTTTCAAGCTTATAACCTACTACAGCGTCTCTTAAAATAGTGTCATTCGACAAACTGGTAAAGAAAGATATCTGTAAAGAGCGAAAATTTGTTTGTTCAGGGTAATCTCTGGGACTTCTGATTCGATTCCAGAAATTCTTTCACTGGCAGAAAGTTGAGCTATCACTGAGTGATATAGACGTTGGGCCAAAGTCATCTATAGTCCTGAACAGGGGTCGAATTACCGCACCCGTGAGCGAGCAATGCGTCACTGAATTTTGTGGATTTTACATTCAAAACAATAACAAATTCAGTCACGTAGTTTACTCGATCACGGGTGCGGTAACTCAACTCCAGGTGAAAGCTGTTTGTAGGATCAATTTAGGCCTGAGCTCATGCGACTAAAGAAAGACTTGAAAAGGTCCAACAGACTTCTACGGTGCAAGAAATGTACCTATACCAATGAGAAACTTGCATTTGTCATAACTGCGCACATTTTGCGATGGATATAGGCATGTCCCAAAGTTTGGTAGGTATCCCTTACAACGGAACTGTAGATATGAGGACACAGAGGAGATAATTCGGGTGGAGAAGGTTACATAGTTTAGATTAACTGAAAAAAGTTATTAGTCCGCATTTGTCAATCTCAAATAGCCCTCATCGAGGACAACTTTTAATCAGCCAAACTATGCCTGCACTCTAAAACTCTTTTAAAGCTTCTGAATTGAATACTGCCTCCCAATCTGTTCTGAAAGTGTGAAGTATTTACATAGACACACCTTGTGGTTAAAAAACGTTATTTTATGTCCATAAGACCACAACATTTTGAATCATTTTGAATTTGACAACCAAACTGTATGAAATTTCAGACGATTTCTTTTACTTGTCATAATAAATCAGTTTAAGCTAAAATTTTAAGGTGTCAAAATGGAATGGGGACACAGAGAATAGAATTGCAGTAATTGCGCTGCATAAATTTGGGCTGGATGCGAAGTCAAAAGATTCGCAGAAACCGGAGAAATTAACGACCACCAAAGATCGAGTCGTCCGCGTTCAGTTCGAACAAAAAATGTGGTCAACGCGGTAAGTGCTCGTATTCGCCGGAATCCCCTTCGGAAGTAGAAAGTGTTGGCCCGTGAATTGGGTATTGCTTCCAGAACGATCTCAAGGATCATTAAAGATGACCTTGGACTTGGAGCGTTCCGCAGATTTATAGGACATTTGCTTAAAGTGGTATTAAAAAAATAGACCACGAAAATCAATAAAGCTGCTGTACCGGTACGCGAGGAAAAATACCGAAAAACGCTGTTTACCGATGAGAAAATTTTAACAAACAAAATGACAAAATGTATGCCCGTGACTCTAAAGAAGCATCGCAAATTATTCCCAGAGTTCAGAGAGGTCACCACCCAGCGTACCGTAATGGTTTAGTGTGGCGTCTCTTATGAGGGGACACTGAGCTGCATTTCTGCGAAAAAGGCATCAAAACTTCGGCTAGAGTGTACCAAGATACCGTTTTAGCGACAGAGGTAAGACCACTAAACTCTTCGCTGTTTCAAAATAAGCCCCTGGTCACAAGGCCAAAACCACTCAAAAATGGTTAGAGGAAAATGTACCAGACTTCATAAAGGCCGAAAATTGGCCATCATCTAGCCCCAATTTGAACCCTCTGGAATATGAATTGTGGTCAACTTTGGAGGGTATGAGTCGCTAAAGGCATTCCTTGTAAAAGCAGTGCAACATTTTCCAAATGGAAAGGGTTTTTGTGGGAATTTCGATGTTCGAAAAATGGAAAATATTTTGAGTTTCAGAAATCTGACAAAAAAAACAACATTAAAACTCTCAGTTTTTGGTAAAATTTCTTCAAAACATCTGCATTTCAACAATTCACTAAATACCATAAAAAATATTTCATGTAAATCGCCTTTTAGCAAAATTTTCTAGTTTTTTATTTTTTTGTGTTGGGAATTCGCTGGAAGTAAAAAATCATCGAAAGACATTGCAGAGCTATACGCGAGGGATGCTTCTGCAATAGTGATGGACTTTAACTCATCTAAAAAAACTCGCGGGGGACTGACATTAGCCATCCCGAATAAGATTGCACCTAGTCGTACGACTAATCAGCAATTTATATTTTGAATTATTTAATGAATTTAAAGAGATAAATCCGCCGTTTGTCGGATTTTTAAACTTGTTTTGTTTGAAATTAATACCTAATTTCTTAGCCCTAGCCAAATCTTACAGATCAAGAGGTTTTATCCGTCTCAGTCTCCTGATTACATTGTCATCATTTAAAAGTTCTGTTATTTCTGTGTTTACGTGGTTGAGAAGCCGATTTCTTTGCCTCCGAGCAACCTTCTTAACCTCATCTTCAACCATTTCAACATTTAGATCTCTATGTAGATCAGCGTTGCGTATGTACCAAGGTGCATTAACTATGTTCCTTAGTACTTTATTTTGGAAAACCTGAATTTTTTGTAAGTTTGTTTGGCATGTACATGCCCACAATTGGAGCCCGTAGGTCCATACTGGTTTTAGGACTTGCTTGTATAGCGATAACTTATTGTAGTTGGACAGGGATGAGTATCTCCCAATAAGCCAATACATTTTACTGTATCGCATGTTCAACTCATCTTTTTTTTTCTTAACGTGCGCTTTCCAACGCAGTTTAGCGTCTAGAGTCATGCCTAGATATTTAGCTGTGTTAGAAAATTCTATCACATTGTTGTTAATGTAGACTGGAATGTGTGGTACGTTTTTATACGTAAAATTTATATGGATTGACTTAAGGTCATTTAATCTAATCTGCCATTTCTTAGTCCATTCTGAAATATTGTTTATTGTCGTCTGAAGCTTTTTTGTTGCTATTTCGACAGTTGCTCCCACAGCAAGGACGGCTGTGTCATCTGCGAAAGTAGCTATGGTGGTTTCTTCACTTTCAGGCAAATCGCTAGTGAAGAGAAGGTATAAAACTGGACCTAACACACTGCCTTGCGGTACACCAGCTTTAATCTCTCTTAATGTTGAGCACTCTGTATCTTGCTTAATTCTGAAGAATCGATCTGATATATAAGACTCCAAAATGGTCGAATACTGCTTCGGCAGTTGCTTTTGTAGTTTGTGTATCAGCCCTTTGTGCCAGACTTTATCGAAAGCTTGTGCTATATCAAGAAATACTGTAGAGCACACATTTTTCTCTTCAAATGCTTTTTCGATTTTATCTGTGATTCTATGCACATGATCAATTGTAGAGTGCTTGTTTCTAAACCCAAATTAATGATTTGGAAGTAGCGATTTTTCATCAATAATTTTTTGCAGACGTTTTGCCAGCATTTTTTCGAATAGCTTGGACAACATTGGTAGTATCGATATTGGGCGATATGAGGTTACTTCGCTAGGTGGTTTACCTGGTTTTGGTATCATTATTACCTCCGCGACCTTCCACATGCTTGGCACATATCTTAATTTAAATGCAGCATTTAAAATCTGCGCTAGTTCTTTTAAACCTTTTCGAGGAAATTGTTTTAAAATTTCCCCTGTGATTTTATGTTTATGCCTTCTTTGATTTCTTTGGCAAGTTCTTTAGCTGTTACCGGCCGAATAGGTCTGTCTTCTTCGCACGTTTCTTTATCTTTATCTTTATAAGGTTTGAAGACGTTCTCAAGGTACTCTGCAAAAGTATTTGCTTTTTCTTGACTGCTTTTAAATCATAGAATATGTTAAAAAACCGCAATTTTTATATATTTTATTAAGAATACAAATTTTACTTTTAAAGTTTCGAATTTTTCATAAAAAAAGAAAAGGGAAAAATAAAAACATTTCTTGGAAAAAATGAAGAGAAAGTCCCTAAACACTGCATGAGTCACTAATGGTCTACGTCTCACCGAGAAGATCTTTTCGCATTTGATGAGCCTCTACCATTCAAACAAGACACATTGATCCACTTCCCTCCCCTCCACTCCAACCACTCACAGTCAATATGTGCTAAATTTTTGTACAATTTTCCTTTTTTCTGTCCAAATTATCTACACAGACAGAGAGAGAGTGAGGGAGGGAGAGAGAGGAGCCCCCATTAATTAGCTAAATGAAAACAAAATTCCGAAAATATTTTCCTCTTGCCTGTGGCTGGGTGTGTGTACATTAAACATGCCTAATAAATCCATCAGCGACCTAAAATCAAATCTGATTAATGGCTGATTGAACAAGTATCGGAGGTGAATCGATGAATCGATGAGAAAACTTGAACTCGCCGCACCCACTCGCGTGTGGATCGATTTGGATGTGTTTTCGTCCGTTGTATATTTTCTTTTTAACAACCGTGGTTGGTGTATCTGCGAGATAATTAATCCAAGTTTACAGATCAAAAAATAGCAGCAGCGATCACTCTAAAACCGGGCATGGATCATGTCATTCCTGTGACCTTTTTCAACACTTGTGACTTCCTCTTAGCAGAATTACGCGCCAGGCCATCTAGTAGCAGCAGCAATTGGCGTCAATTCGTGCATTGGACGTACACAATTTGACACTTTGATGTATTTATCACATCTATCACTTCATTTGTGTGTATCTGGTGCGTAGCAAAGTGGTGCCTGTGGGAAGAGTGAAAACATTTCCAACGATCAGTCTTCCCTGTATTTGAAGAGATATACTAAATGGTGCACGTTGATGATTTGGCACACAAAACACTCACACACGGTCGGTGGATGTAGATGGAGGCTCTCGCTCTGGAGCTGAAGCGCGCAGAGATATGGATCGGTGGTGTCGGGCGTTGGTTCTTCACGTTTTTGCGCGACGGCGACTACCAAACACACTTGTTCACTCAAATGTCGACAATTTGAATGATGATTGTTTATCTAATAAATTGTTATGCGAGAGTGATATATGAATGACATGAGATTTTCGTGGATAAATAAACGAGCAGCAGCAGCAAGTAGCGAACGAAGAGCTCCGTATTGATTGGTGGTGGCAGTTGGTTTGGAATAGGGCGAGTGGGGGCACAAGGGTGGAAGTGAAAGTCGAGAGTTTTACTTGCCAGAAAGACTTGGCAAAAGTTACATGTTGATCAAGATGGGCATGGGGATAGTGCAGACGGGGAATGGAGCTCTTTTTACAGGTCTTTCAAGAACTGACTGCTTAACGACGGGCACAAATTCAAAGACGCTTAGGAAATCTTTTACCATCCATCCGATTTTTTCAGTTCTAACATAGTTTTTTACCGACTAAAACCGCCTTCATTACCAATTAAGTATCGCTTGCGAATGCAACGATTTTCTTTCATGATTCAAAGAACTTCTTTAAAGGCTCATTCTCTAAGGAAACAAGCGCTTTTCTGAACGCTAATTGGTCGCGATTTCCACTTGCCAAATCGAAAAAAAGCCCAAAAGAAAAATTGGCGTACTTTTTACTAGCTGAATTGAAAAAAATTCAAATAAATAAATTCTCTTTCGTTCCGCTCCAACAGAGAAAACGACACGTAGTGTCTGCTGTGCTACCACAGATTTTGTGCTGGCCATAGCCGCAGATACCTTAAGACTTGCATCGGCGAAAGTTTAGAGTTCCTGGGGAAAATTGGGCGTATTTTCTACTTACTAAATCGAAACTTTCAAGGTTCGTTCCGCTCCAACAGAGAAAACGACACACAGTGTCTGCTGTGCTATACTACAGATTTTATGTAGGCAAAAGTAGAGACATCCCTTGCGTTTATATTTGACGCACTTAATGCCAAACCTGCTTGCGGTATAGCTACCTCGCTGAGGAGTCAATGGTAACCGGTAAGCGGGCCGAAAAAGTGCTTAAACCATCTGAAGATGTGACCAGCGATACCAGAGATACAAGAGACCTTCGAGATCGTCAAATTTCTACCACCAAAAGAGAGGAAATTACTCAACCATCTGTGGATTTTTCAATCCCTAACATCCGCTCATACAGCACTTGTACTTGTGCTCCGTTGGGCCGTTGGATTGCTATTTTTTTTTTTAAATGATCCACATAAACTTTTCAGTACGCGCGGCCATAAATCGAATAAATTACCAAACAATTACGTTGATAAACAAATTTAACCCGACCCCTGCCATGTGCAGAGATATACAGATACACCTACCGGTCTCGGCAAAGCCAATTAATCACCCAGTCAGCTACCAAACATATAAATCCATCAGCAGCACAGCATAAAACCAGCACATACCCATCTATCAATCAGCTGCACTTGTAGTTGGGTTTAAATTAAATTGAGTAACAGAAACCCCGATTCCATTTGCCAATACTCGTCCAAGCAAAGTTGGCAAGTGGAGCCGTCAAACACGTCAACGTCATAATGATGGTTTACCACTTGTCATCGACGGTGCATACACCCGTATATGATGGTGCAACATATTACGATCCAGCTAGACAGCGTGGATCTGTTTATTTGAGATGCAATTATTGCCAGTGTTTACGGATGCCCGCTGGGATCTGCAACACATTTACGACTCAATATTCGACTCCCGAAAAGCGTTCGCCAGCCCAGCCACTTCATATGGCCATCAGCAGCAATTGGGAGAGTTTTTATGGCCCACTTGTGTCTGCATATGCAGCAGGGTGCATCAGGGCGAGGCGATCTCCTAAACTTCATGATCATCGACGATCCCCGATCGATCGATGATGATGGGTTCCTTTCCCTAGATTTGCTGCCACATTCGCCATGCAGCGAGAGTGCCAACTGATGGGGAAAGTTGCAGATTGCGCGTTGAAATAATAATTTTCTATACCGAAGCTCCTATTCAAATCGATCGATCGAATCGGCTGATCCACCGACCCGGGAGGATCATCGTTTTGATGATGATGTTTGGATTCCAATTGCAACATGTCTAACAGTGGCGGGTTGATGGATGATTTGTTTATTTTTCATACACACGGAATGGAATGAGGGTTTTTTTTTTGGCTGTGTGTGTTTTGGTAATACCGTTACCGTGATACGTGCGAGTGGCCAGGAGGAGGCCGGGAATAAATTTCGATAAATTAACAATAATTTCCGTGTGCTATGCGGCTCTCGCTGTGGAACGATCACTGTTGCTCACGATCAATATGACGATGATGATGATGATGGTGATGGTGTTTTTGTTTTCTGCAAGTGCGCTGCTGCTGCTGTGGATGATCCGAAGCAGTTGGAAGCTGGAAGATGTATTTCAATTTGAGTGCGCGTAAGTGGATTGTTTTGAAAACCATTGTGTTTGGAATGAGAATTTGTGAAAGATATTTTTGAATTATGAAGTGATTTACAGCAGTCGCGCCCGGGGGGCGAATTAGTTTTTTTTTCAAATGTATGGCCTGTATGGGTTCTTTAAATAGACGAAGAAGAGGAGCGAATGAGTGAGGGAGTATTGATTGGCGAGGGCAGTTTGTTGTTTTATTTGTCAACACAAGCCGCAAGAAGTTGAGGCAGCTGACAGCTCTTGTTTCGTCACACTTTTGGAATGGTGTATGCGTTGCTGTGTTTTTTGCCCTCATGTACGGGAAAATGCTCGTTTTCCAAGCAGCAATTTTTATTTTTTGACTCACGTGGTAGAGTAACTTTGCATATTGCGAGAGTTCAGCGTAACGAAAAGTTAAACGCGTTTGGAGTCAGTATTTTTCAGGCAGCAAAACCAAGAAATGGACTGTGTTTTTCAATATCCATACCACAAATCATCTCGCCTTAGGTTGCTTTGCTACAAAATAAAAACGTAACGAAAATTGAAACGCAATAAAATTCACCATTTTTCACAAAATAAACAAACCGGGAAGTGGGTTTAGCTTGATTTAAAATACGGTCTCTTATCTATCGTACCGCGGAGGGTTAATTTTTGATTGTAACGAAAATTGAAACGCAATAAATTACACCATTTTTCACAAAATAAACATACCGGGAAGTGGGTTTAGCTTGATTTAAAATACGGTCTCTAATCTAACGTACCGCGGAGGGTTAATTTTTAATTGTAACGAAAATTGAAACGCAATAAAATTCACTATTTTTCACAAAATAATCAAACCGGGAAGTGTGTTTAGCTTGATGTAATACGCGGTCACTTAATGTTGTATTTAACGTACTGTGGGTGGTTAATGTCTGATCGTAACGAAAATTGAAACGCACAAAAAATTCACCATTTTTCATAAAATAAACAAACCGGGAAGTGGGTTTTGCTTGATTTAAAACACGGTAACTTAATGAAGTATTTAACGTAACGCGACGGTTAATTTCTGATCGTAACGAAAATTGAAACGCATTAAAATTCAACGTTTTTCACAAAACAAACAAACCGGGAAGTGGGTTAGGTTGATTTAAAATACGGTTACTTAATGGAGTAACTAGCGTACCCCGAAAGGTTAATTTTTGATCGTAACGAAAATTGAAACGCAGCAATTTAGCTGTTGCTATTGGGTTAGTTGAGGGATAGTGAACTATGATTGAATGCTTTGTATTCAATGCCGCAATCCCATATTGCATTCAGTTAAACGTGTTTCAAAATGTGTTACGCAAAACTAACAGGAGAAGTATAACGTGAAGTGAAACGTCATCAGATTTGGAGAGCTCAAAAAATTTAAGGAAGTGGAATTAACAACACAACCATACTCAGCATTTGACCAAGCCCAAGTTCTTCAGTTAAGAATTTAATATCAAAAAACTAGTCCGCCTTCCAAACCTTAGGAGAGTTCGACTTTCGGACACGCAATTCAACTGAAGATGCTTCAGTATAAAGTAAGACATGTGGGTTCTCCTGGACTGGTCTAAGCTTACCTTAAAAATAGGTCCAGAAAAAAGCTTACTACGGCTTTCAAAATACCGAAAACGCTGTCATTCAGACGTCATACAGATAATGCCTCAAGGTCTACGTATCAAAAGCTTGTGCAAAATAGATCGGGAAGACCACCTTAAGTGGTATCTTTTTATGGCCCATCTTTGACCAGAAGGCCATGAAGGAGGAGAATACAAGTTCAATGACAAGTAACTCCATGCGATGAATGACCAAATGACGAACCCTGCAAATGCATAGGTATTTCTGGGACAGTTCCCAGCTCATCCCTCTACCTCTTGCCATATTTGGCAATCACCATACATCAGCCGAGCCATCTGACACAATTTGAAATGATTTAATGTGCCATTAAAGGTCCGCCACATCGTCGCAGTCCCTCTCTATCTCTCTCGCAACTCTCTCTCTTTCTCCTTGCCTGTCAACATCAGTATGAAAGACATAACACATCTTATAGATACTTTAACTCGCACTCAATTGATTTATGACAAATTTATTGAGAATCTTGTCCCGGCGATCCTCTTCCTTAAAGCGGGGCAAAAGAAAAACCCCAACCCGACTACGAGATTACTCGTATCCGTATGTCGAATAAATAAAGTCCGAAATCTGATAGCAAGGCTGTCGGGGCGTTAAATCATAAACTGGACGCATATATCCCGAATTTATGGCAATTTATTTGCGAAAATTGACGGATCCAAGTGAAAATATTCCCCCCAAACACCGCCGAGGGCAGATAAAATAATATTGGAAAGTATGTATTGTATATCTGCATCTGTAAGTATGTTCCTCGCATCCGTTTGTCAATCGTTTCGTTTGTCTGATGTGCGAGATGCACTGCGTTTGTTTGTGTGATGATGCGGTGATTGCCAGGTTGTTTCCCGTGAAATTCTCCCGATACGCACGCTCTTACAATGCACGTGAATCATTTCTGAAGGCAAATAAATTTATTAAATATATTATGTGTGTATATGCATTTACGGCTAGTAGCTGGATGTTGTTTTGCACAGTTGTTGTGTGTGTGTGTGATTTTTTTCTGCTCGTTCTGAATCTGTTTTTTTCTCCAAAATACTGATGACAAACAGGCTGGGTTCGAGTTCGAGGAGATGGCTGTGAGAAGAAAAAAAGCGCGAAATCGAATTTATTGCTGTCACAGGACGAGATTCAATTTGTGTCTGGGTTATTTATATCCGTAATGGCGACGGGGTGATAAATAGTTTCATTGGAATTATTATACGTATGTGAATACAATATAAATATAATTTTTTTTTCGCAAGTATTTATGAACGGTCAGGCGAGTGCGGTGCCAAATTGTCAATGAAAAAGGTATGGGGCTTTAAAAACAATTCCACAAATAACCACGCAGGTATTGAACTTTTGAAGACTGGCAATAGGTGCGGAGTGAGGTAGCTTTCTTCAACCGCAACATTTTTATCTGGTACCTACTTTGAGTTTGAGTGTTAAAAGATTTGAAATATCCTCCAAAAATGGGAAAGTGTCATTAAGGGTTGGAGTTTTTGCCTGGGGGATCAGCAATACAAACTCACTGTACGAAGATCAACCTACCGTGACAAGATCACCATCAGAATAAATCAGTTTGACGTCACTTAGACCAACTGAGGATCAACTGACTGCTACAAGATCACTCGCTAGTTGCGATCAATCCTAGTTATAGTTCGACACTTTCTTAGGGCGTGGTGGAAGGTACTGTCAAACAATTCATGTGCCGAAAGAAAAATCAGCCACTTAGACCAACTGATTGCGACAAGATCACTCACTAGTCACGATCGTATCTAGTTATAGTTCAACACTCTCTCGTATTGCAATTCGGAAATAGGTACTGTCTGAAAATACAAGTATCGAATGAAAGATAAGCTACTTAGACCAACTGAAGATCAACTCATTGCGGCAAGATCACTCGGTATTTGCGATCAAATATAGTTATAGTTCGACACTTTATGCGATTGGAACTTGGCAGTCCGGCAATTTAAGTGTCAAATGAAAGATCAGCTACTTAGACCAACCGACTGTAACAAGATCATTCGCTAGTTGCAATCAATTCTAGTTGTAGTTAGACACTTTCTTGTATTGGGGCGTGGTGTTAGCTACTATCAAACAATTCATGTGCCGAAAGAAAAATCAGCCACTTAGACCAACTGACGATCAATTCATTGCGACAAGATCACTCGCTCGTCACGATCAAATCTTGTTTTTCGTGATTGGGACTTGGTAGTGAAAACTGCGTGGCAACTTAAGTGGCGAATGGGAGATCAGCCGATTAGACCAACTGACTGCGACAAGATCACTTGCTAGCTGCGATCAAATCTTGTTATAATTCGACACATTATGGGATAGGAACTTGGTAGTAGGCACTGTCGGAAAATTCAAGTGTCAAATGAAAAATTAGCCGCTTAGGGCAACTGACTGTGACAAGATCACTCACTTGTCACGATCAAATCTAGTTAAAGCTCGACACTTTCTGGTATTGGGGCGTGGTAGTAGGTACTCTCCGAAAATGCAAGTATCGATTGAAAGATCAGCTACTAAGACCAACTGAGGATCAACTCATTGCGGCAAGATCACTCGGTATTTGCGATCAAATGTAGTTCGAGATTGGAACTTGGTAGTAGGTACTGTCCGGCAATTTAAGTGTCAAATGAAAGATCAGCCACTTAGACCAACTGAGGATCACTGACTATTAACGATCCATTCCAGAAAGGTACCAAAAGTCGTTTCATCTGTCTTTTGGACGAAACTTGAAGTCGAATTTGGTTTATCTGTTAATAAGTGAGCTTCCATTTTTTGGCAGCAACCTAACCTCATGCAAACAGCTAAATACAGTCTGTCTCAGTACTAATTCCATTCGACTTTCACTAATCGCCGAGTTGAGTGGCCAGCAACTTTGTAACCCCTATCTCTGAATCTTCACAGCAACCCATCTGTAAATAGTTTGCAACTCCACCTTATACCAAGAGGTTACTCGTTGCAACACCGCACAACCCCACCGATTCAATATATAAAAAAAAAACACACAAAGGACAACATTGCAATTCCTTGATGGCTTGCAAATAGCGCAATAATTTTCCCAAAGCCCTTGTCATCTCGGACCGAAATCGAATATGTAATTCGTTTTGAGGACCGCGCTTAGACAACAAAAAGATCGTGCGCGCGCACTTCAATAGCGCACATAGGCCCGGCTGTGCATAGGTACATGGCCCGCATTATGCACTCTCTGTCAACAAGCGAAAACCAGGAGGAGCAAGCAATTCCAATATCCACCTATAGCCAGCCACTGGACACACATCGAAAATCGAGAGCTCCTTCTTCCCAATCCGGCAGCAGCTCCTCAATCGCATATCGATTGTATATGATTTTCTTAGGCTGCTGCTCCTCCTGCTTTCGAGAGCTGTTTCCAGAACAGATATATGCCAGCATGAAAGACAATGGAGCGATAAATCAGCAGAGTGCTCCATCTCGCCGAGGGCGCATCTCGCATCCCGAAAAACAACATCGATGCAGGAGACACCATTGGAATTTCGTTTATGAGAGTGTGTGTGTGTGTGAACTATACCGGCATTCGAGTGGTAACAATATCTGAAATGGAATTCCTTGGCCATGGGATGTCCTCCCATTATGTGAGGACATCTTTCAGCGGTGAAATTATTTACCTTTCAAATGACAAAATACGAACGCAAATTATGTCCTTTGGCGACATTCGATGTTGGGAATGTGCACGCGGGGATTTATGTGGGTTCGCGTGTAGAGAGTCGGTGGTGTTTTTTTCGTTTGTGCTTTGTTTTGAAAGTGATGAGGATCACTAGTTGGAGTTGATAAATCTTTTAAGCGATTGATGGGAGATGGAGGACTATTTCGCTCAGCGTTTAATGGGCGACGGAATTGTATTCTAGAAGCGATCGTTGTAATGAAAGCGTGGCCGAAGTGTGACCCATTGCAAAACAGCAGACTTCGCTTATGAGAGTAGGTGTAAGGAGCTTCATTTTAGCCATAGACTTAGACAAGTTAGACAAACTTGAAATGTGATAATATACAGCGCAGCTACCGCCATCTATCGTCATGCTGGCAGTGCTATATAAAAGAATAGCTTTCATTCTGCCATCAGATGGAGTAGTGTGTTGACTGTTTATATCTCTCACAGATGATGAGGAGTCAGGTAGTTAGATATTCAGATGGCATCGCGGCAGTGATCACCGGGATGTAACGAGGCAAATCACCCCCAAAGCAATGACTCGGATCGTTGAAGCTTTCTAATTTTTTTAAGTAACAAATTTTTAAAAATAATATGTTTGGTATATAAGAATCGGTAAGTTCAAAAACGAGGACGAAATTCTAACAAATAATTCGACCAAATTCTAGTTTGGCTTATTTCCTTTCAAATGAGTCAAATCCTTATAACAGAAAATAGTAGCAGATTCCTCAATAAAAATAAGAAGCGACAGTTGCCTATTCAAATTTTTGGGACAAGCTAGTTCTGGAAAGAAATTTACAATACGAATCGCGATCGAATTACTTGTCCAACAGTCCTCTATGGACCCGTGTTCCGCTAAACACGTAAATGTAAAAGAAAGATCCATCTTCAAGTATTTAAGGGCTTTCAGATAAAAAAAAGGCCCAAACTAAATTGCCCAAGTAACAATTTTACTTCGGTAAGGTGCTACCGAGGCTATTTCCCCCTCCCGCAATATAGACTGTGCTTGAATGAGACCTACCCGAAAATGCAATTTCCATTTCTGACATTGGTGGCCTAGACAGATGAAGAATACAAGTGAACAAGCCATGGAGCGATACACTCCCAAAGAACGCGGAATAATCGAGTCTATTTTTTTCATAACCATTCGTTTGTAGTGTTGGCGCAGTGCGAATTCCGTCGCCGATTCCACGGCCGTCCGACACCGACTGCGGAAACACTGCGCCGTTTGGCCACAAACCTTGAAGAGTATGGGACTACACGAGACGTTGCCAAGAGTGGCCGGCCCCGGAGCGCCGGTTGTGCCGAGAATATCGCCGCTGTTGACGAGGATGTCGAGCTGTCCCGGAAACATCGACCAGAAGCCGTGCTTCGCAATTAGCCATCAGTCGTCCCTAAGGCAAATTTTGGTCAAAGGCTTGCGCATGTTCCCGTACAAAGTCCAGTCCGTCCATCAGCTGCTGCCTGTCGACCGACAAACGCGTGTAACATACGCCCAAGCCATCCTCAATCTCGAGGACGAAGTGGACGATTTTTCGACCAAAATCACAATGAGCGATGAGGTTCATTTCCACCTCAGCGGGAACGTGAACAAGCAAAACTATCGCTTCTGATGCACCGAAAATCCACGAGTAATGCACGAGGAGCCATTACACCCGCTCAAAGTTACTGCATGGTGCACTTTTTACGCTGGAGGAGTCGTCGGCCCATTTTTTTTTCGAGAACGCCGCTGAATAAACGACAACAGTGGACGGTGCGCGCTATAGGGCCATGTTAACCGATTTTTTTCTGCCGCAATTGGACGAATTATGACTGGAGGACATGTGGTTCCAACAGGACGGAGCTACGGCACAGACTGCGCGAACCACAACCGATATACTGAAGGCGGCGTTCCCGGGTCGCCTCATCTCTATCGTTTTGGCGATTTGCACTGGCCCGCAAGATCGCCCGATTTAACCGTTCCAGACTTTTTTTTTGTGGGTTTTTTTTGAAGTCCCATGTTTACGTGAACAAGCCCGAGACCCTAGAAGCCCTCAAGGACAACCAGTGTTGCCAGATAAATTTTTACGAAATCTGCATTTTTTGACTTCGAAAATCGTCAAAAAATCGTCATTGTCATAAAAACAATAATTTTCGATTACAAATTCATTGTTTTTTTTTTTCCAAGTACATATTAGAATTGAGCATCTTAAAAAGTTGTGTGTCGGCCTCTTTGTGAAATTTTAAGTAGGCATTGCAAAAAAGTATGATTTCCAGTGATTGATAGAAACAAAGTTCTCTCATCATTTGCACATAAGTTGGGAAAATTTAGAGCGCCAAAAATAAATCTATATATTAATCGCCGACACAATTTCTTTCGGTACATATTTACCCTACTAAATAAGGACCAATTCTATTTTTTTGTTTACCAAATTAAAGCAATCCACTCTTAGATGTGTCGAAAAGAATAATAATTTTAAAAATGTATTTGCAAAATAGGTAAAATAATATTTTTGACTTACCTTAGTTACAAAAACTACACTGTGTACATACAAAGAAAGAAGAGAAAATTTTCGACCACTGGGCGAGCCTAGTTTAATTAAAAGCGGAAATGCTTGTGATTGACCACAACACAACACTTGCGATTGCTTAAGACCTAAAAATCTGAAAATAGCTGTCCAAAATGCAAAATCTGCAAATATGGCACCACTGAGGACAACATTTGACACGAGTGCGAGAATCTGTCGCCCGAAGTTCTCGCCAATGTGATGAAAAATGCCATAAAACGAGCCCGTATGGCAGTCAATTGTGACACAAGATTGGTACAAAAAACACGTAGACAAGTAGTCTCCCCGAATAACACTCTCACTCGGGTATTCATGGATTTTCGTTCACTAAGCGAGTGTGACTCCTAAGAGACGAATGCAAATCCTCTATGGGGCCATAAAAGTGTGACGACCGTGGGCTGTTCGTTACATGCCTCCGATTTCAGAAGTCTAATAGAGTTTACCGAGTTTTACCGAAACTTGTTTCCATATTCCTCTTTAAGGCCTGTGAATATACTTCCCTAAGGTCTTACAGAAGTTATTTTTCGAAGCAATTACTTCCACATTGCTCTACTTCGGTTAACAAATACTATCGAAGCTTTTGCCTACAGAAATTGCAGATCTGAGCCTTACCGAAGTCAAATTGTTACTGGGATGTGAATTGCTAAAAATAAATAAAACAAGACCTCTTTTCAAAAAAGTCCTTCAAACAAATTTTACCCATATTCTTTCTAATGCTACTGAAACTAAATATATCGATTCCTGAAGCTCAAGCTTCACAAAGTAGGAAACTGAAAACGGCTTTTCGCTCCTCCTACCATTCAAGTCCCTTACAGTCGTAAATTCTTTCCAATTCAATACAAATTGATGTTCGACTGACAAAAGCCAACAGGGATTTAACCAACAAGAGATACCCTATAATCCTTGCGACTCTACACGCATCAAATAGTGTGCGAGCATCTACTTACAGAAGGCAACAACAGAGCGCGACTACATCACGTTGTCCTCGTCAGGCATAACGACGCGCGACGACGACGTTCGACATGCACCGCACGATACGTATACCGAACGCAAAATCCAAAAATGGAAATTTGACCGAAAAATTCCAACGCGCCGCAATGGTGGCTTGCCTGCCGACACACGGACAACGATCGGCTTAGAGAATTTCAAATCGCAGCGACATGGGACACCGTACCGCCCATATCCAATATGGAGATCAGATCAGAGCTTGAGCTGTATGGTGACATAGGATGGTATTTTCGAACCGCGCACATTGGCTGTATGCATATGGAAATCGGCGACAACGCGAGTGATTTACTTGCCGATGCAGGTAGCCCCTCGGTAAATAGCGTTTAAGGAATTTTTAACGATCAATCCGAACGTATCTAGTTGCGCAGCAGGAGGATGCTTGCCGTGTGCCTCTTGCACAGGCACACCCGACCAATATGGCAGTGGGAGATGTCATCGCGTATATTGGTGGAGGAGAGATCAAACTGCGATTTATGGTAGCAGTTTGCGATGTGGAAAATGCAAAGCGATGTTCGACCATTCGAGGCCATTGCACTGTGCGGGTAATCGGTCAAGGGTGGGGATGGGTGCGGGCATGAAAATTCTTACGAATGTCAAACAGTACCATTTATCCTTCGCATCGTCCTCCGCATCAAATCGATTCGCCTCGTCCTGTCATTATAACTCGAGAAAGAAGACGAGACAAGTCATTCAATTCAAGATGTGTCGCCGCTAATAACGTCTTCGTGAAAGTTCAACGGCAAAGATTACCGTCCACCATCGACAGAACATCCTCCGCCCAGCAATAATAACCGTCGTCGATGGAAAAACTTGTGCCAAACTATCCGCACATCCTTGCTCGCCCTGTGTGCGCTCTTTGGTCAGCGTTTAATTAAGCAGTCAGTTCAGGGTCGCCAGATTGGATAGGAATTATAGCTCATCACGGAAAGGCAGAGAGCCCCCCCCAATCACACCCCTCACGGGCAGCGGTTGTGTCTGCAGTAAATAATTGCCAGCGATTCGTTTCTTTAAGTTATAATTAGATGCCCCATAATGATGATGGCACATTTTTCTCTCTATCACCACCCCAGACTCGTAGTTGGGTTTTGCTTCGCGCAGAGCTTTGGCCTGAGAGATGCCATCGGTCATATGTCCATCTGTGGGTTTCTGTTTCGGTTTTCTGTCACGGAGAGGGTGGGTTTTTTCTTCTTTTTTTTTGTGTTGAAGAAGGACGAAACGGACGAAAGTAAATGAAACATGGGAAAGATTCAGCGCAAACATGATACGTAGGGATGTACGTTTGTCAGCATCATAGATGTGTACTAAGGTATCGTTCGGTTGGGGTATGGAGCCGTGCGGTCTTTAATTTTACGTGCATGTCGCTCATTATTTATAATGTCATCAGTTCGTGTTTTAGGAACTCAATTGTGCCACCACACCATGCGATGGCATGGACTAGGGACAGAAGCGCAATGATTATGATGCCGACGATAGTGGCGTCTCTGACCAAATGGGGAAGTGGAGGGAGGGCGAAGATGACGCAGAGACGATGTTAAAGACGTGACGAGGTTACACAGTTTCATTGGGAGAGTCGACAGTGTTGTGGTGGTGGCGACAGGAGTTTTTACTGACAGCGAGCTGGAATGCTGAATTGCAATTCGATGGCGATGGACAGCTGTCGAAAGTATGGCTGCACAGCAGTAGCGGCAGGGGAATTAAAGGAAAAGGGGAATAGAGTAGGTTGGACAATTAAACAAATAGTTAGCGAAAAGTAAACATTTGAGCATTTCCTACTGAAATAAGAGGGGATATTTTGAATCGTACATAATTGCGGCCCAAAAAGCCTTCTTGCAAAAATCCAAAATTCAAAAAAATTCATACAAAATAAAAATCAAACCGCCGTAAATTTTGTCAGAATTACTGTAAATAAGCTAAATGTTCGCATTTTCTTCTTCCGCGAGCGTTTTGGCGAACCACAAAAATGTATTTTACCAATACTCGCCGCGAAGAACACAGCGATTTTTTTATGATTCGCATTACTATACCAGAGAAAAGAATTCAACCAAATGTTCGCATTTTCTTCTTCCGCAAGTGTTTCGGCGAACCATAAAAATTTATTTTAATCATTTTCGATGCGAAGAACACAGCGATTCTTTTATGATTCGCATTTCTATACCAGAGAAAGAGAATTCAACAAAATGTTCGCATTTTCTTCCTTCGCGAGCGTTTTGGCGAACCACAAAAATTTATTTTACTAATATTCGCCGCGAAGAACACAGCGATTTTTTTATGATTCGCATTACTATACCAGAGAAAAGAATTCAACCAAATGTTCGCATTTTCTTCTTCCGCGTGTGTTTTAGCGAATCGTTAAAGATTCTTCCACGAGTATTTGCCACAAAGTCAACTGGGAAAGGAGAATCGTCTGATTGTCTAAGTATTTACTCTAAATTCACCAAGTTCAGCATATTAGATCTTCCGTAACTGGTTAGCAATTAACACATTGTGAACAAAATTTACAAAACAAGTCCTAGAACTCCATTGGTGAGTGCTTTCAGAACCCTTCTTCGCATTTCCAGCTGATTCTCTTACGAAATGGCAATACCGCACGGGGTAAGTGGTAAAATATTTATATAACCGCTTAGGATGTGCGTTTGTTATTTAATCACTTGACAGACTGACAGCCGATTGAGTTGCAATTTTGGTGGTGATTAAACATCGATCTAGGTGTGAATATAGAATAGTTTGTTTGCTTCATCAAAGAAGGACTGTTCGACTGTTTGGCAATGTTCCCCATAAGAGCTTTTTTACGAGTTCTCTGACTTATAACATTCAAACAATTGAATTGCATCATCTTCTCGTCATTTCGAACTTGCTTTAGCCCTTCCCACATCATTGGACAGATCTTTCAATTCAGACTTGCCACATATCGACTGTTTCGCAGCAGTCTTCCCAGGTAAAATGTCAACTGTAAGACTCTAAAAAGAACTGCCCCATTCATCAACCTCTGTGGCGAATTAATTCGTCTTGCAACTTCCTCATCACTCAGCGATCGCATTCGCACATCTCATTTAGCCGCACATGCAATCCACTTGTCATCGTGTAGTGGCGGGCCGGAAAATTTGCATATACACGCCAGGTCCTCATCTGACAATCGCAACTCCAACCAAATTTGACACATGGCCAACGAGAAATTCCAAACCAAATACTTCTCGGCACCTCGGCCACTGCACTTGGACGGAGATTCTCCAGCTGAGATTAAGAAAAGCCTCCACTCTACCGTTTCCACTGACGACGACAAAGACGTGGCTGCCAAGCACCAACTATGGCCAATGCTAATGCTCTACTCGCGCGTTTAGACAGAGGCACTTTGCATCCACCAAACTGCAGCCACATCCAGCGAGAGGGAGAAGAAAACTAATTACACTGATTTATGTGTCCATTGTTTATTGTTTCGGGATCAAGGCATCCATACGTGTATCTGTATAGGTAGTCTGCGATCACATTATGCATTGCGCGGACGACAACGTATCCACGGTGCAGATCTCCTGCATGCAACAGCCAGCCAGCCAGAGTGGAAATGCCATGAATGCCATCGATGGATGTGCCCAAAAGTGGGCACCTTCAGCCATAAGTGAATCAGGTAGCTGATGCTGCCGGTGCTGCTGCTGCTGCTGCTGCGCGCCACCGCTCTTGTGACGTGGTGAAGGTTTGCAACGATATGGATGGGTGGTATGGTTCAGGCCAGGCATTGTTTACCTGTTCAGGTTGGCTTTGGCTGGTTGTTTTGTTTTGTTCCCCTGCCAAAGATGGCCACCATCAATTGATTGGGAAAATGCGCTCTGCTCCAGAAAACCGGGCTTGGAGTCTTTGTTGCACCACTGGTGGCGGCACAGCGCGCCACAGCAATGAAGTGCACGCCTCTTTTGGCTGGCATTGGACGACTAGCGCAGCGAATCCGTCTCAAGATGTCCATTTACGGATGAGAAAAACAGTTTCGGTTGACATTTTGCCCCGCGAAGCAAACATGGCGACCATCAAAGGGATGTACGGCTTAAAATAGTATAGAGACGACCCAGCCACCATTCCTTCCCATGGCGTCACTAATTAAAATTTCACCAAGATGACAGGGCAGCCCTCCTCCTCTTCAATTCCAGCTGTCATTGCTTCGATTCTCTCTCGACTTCATCGTCTTACAATGCGAGAAGCGACTTTCGTCCCGTCTTCTGCCAGCACAAAGTGGCAACAAAAGAATGCCAGACGAACATAATCACCCAACTGACGAAAGCGTCTTCTTAATAATTAATTAGTCCGCAGGACGACGAAAGAAATTCCAATTGAACGAAAAAAAATGTGAACGGGCGCAAAAAAGAAGGCGAATTTAATTCCTCAAGTCATATTCAATATGTAGAGACAAGCACCGAAAAAAAAATATACTAAGTATCCTTCGTGGTTGTTGTATTTTTGGTCATGGAACAGCAATGCTCCTCCATGCCTACGCATCTATCTGCGGAAGACGTTTTCAAGGATGTGTTTGGGGGTTTTCTTTTTCTTATATAAGAAAAACACAGCATTTGCATGTCACTCGATGGTTAGCGCCTAAGGACATATCAAGTAGCGCAGGATAGAGCGGTGGAATGCGCGCACGTTATGAACATAAGTTTTGGCTGACACGTCGGGGCGGAAGGAGGGAGATTTCGTTGCGATTTCTTGTGGATAAGTGAGATCAAAGAAAGAAAGGAAGAAAGTCCTGGCTGTGTATATGTATAGTCGTATATGCTTTCATCGGAGCGGGAGAGGGTATTATTTCGTCCGGGGGTTAGAGTTGGAAGTGGATCTGGTTGTGTGGCAGATGTACGAGGGAATTCAACTTTGTCCGTTGCCAAAGATGAAAGGGTTTTCAAACTTGATGTGCAAGATAAGGGATCTTGCAACTCAACTGCATATTGATTTGTTAGGTGGCTGTTAAAAATTCGGAGCAACCCATTCGAGTTCTACAGGGTGTTTTTCTAAGAGGTTGGTTTTTCGAATAGAGATAAAACTGACATTTTGTGGTCAAATCTGGCAACTCTAATGTCATTTATGTTCAGTTTGCTTTGCCATTTCATCATGAACAGGTTGACAAATGAACAACGCTTGCAAATCGTGCAAATCTATTTCGAAAATAATGGTTCAGTTCGCGAAGTTTACTGCTGATTTGCATCGCAAAATTTTGTTCAGTGATGAGGCTCATTTTTGGTTGAATGGCTACGTCAACAAGCAAAATTGGCGCATTTGGAGTGAAGAGAATCCACATGAGACCCTTGAGACGCAATTACATCCACAAAAACTGACTGTTTGGTGTGCTCTATGGGCTGGTTGAGCCATTGGGTCATACTTCTTCCGAAATGATGCTGGAGAGTCAATTACCATTAATGGAGACCGGTATAGAGTCATAATAACCGACTATCTTGTTCTGGAATTGGATGGCATGAATGTGGATGAAATGTGGTTCCAACAAGACGGCGCTACATGCCACATAGCGCATGTCACAATCGAATTATTGAAGGAAACATTCGATGAGCTCATAATTTCGCGGAATGGGTCTGTCAATTGGCCACCAAGATCGTGTGATTTGACGCCATTGGATTATTTTCTTTGAGGACATGAAAAGTCGCTCGCCTACGCCAACAAACTAGAAACGTTAGGGGACTTGGAAGCCAACATTCGTGGTGTTATTGACGACATCCACCCGAAAAGTGGTTGAAAATTGGACCTCTAGACTTGGCTTTATTTGAACCAGCCGGGGAGGCAACATGCCGGCATAAAATTATCCTTCCAATAAAGCCAAATTGATTTACATTAAAACGATTTTCTTGTGTTTTATTTCAATTCGAAGTTCTATACCTCTAAAAAATACACCTTTTAGTTCTCAGTATAATAAGAGGTAGTTCGAAGCTGTTTATATCCCAGGCTATACGTTAAATCCTGACTAGATGGCTCGCGGTTGCACCTCTGTTAATGACGAGCACACGACTTTAGAAATAATCATCCAACTTGTCCCTTAAAGGTCCCAAACTACGTCTAGTCCCAGGTCTCCGGTAGTAAAAAATCTATCTACCGCAGCTAAGGTTTTTAAAACTTAAAGAGTGGTAGACTTCCTTTTTTAGGGGGTTCTACCGTTCGGGGTGAACTAACAAGCCCGGTCTTTGAGCAACCGCTTCCAGTTGCGCACTCCAAGCCCTAACCTGCATTATTTTTCGTTCCAAGGTCCTATAGATATCCGAAACTTTATCATACGGAGCGATATTGATGACTAAATTGCCCGGTTCAACCCCTAAGAATGAAGTCACAGTGATGGATAAAGACTTCTCGTCTTCCTCTGGCACGAGTTTGAGACATAGGGACCACGGAATCGTTGGATTTCCCTGAGAAAAGGTGTCCGGTTTAGCCCCCAAAAAATTAATAAAAAAAGTACATTCCAAGTTAATTTGTTTAATTTTTTCAAAACTCAACCATGAGCGATGAAGAGCTGGGTTGAACCAGGCGATTCGCATTTCGTTCGTTTCAAGTTCTTCGGAAGAAGATTTCATTCCCCGGTAAGTTCATCTGAGAACCCCAAATATCGTATCGTATGAAATGGCTGACGTCGCAGTGAATATCGATAGAAGAATCGCCGATGATTCGCTAAAACCCATGCTAAGGAGCAAAATGCGAACATCTAGAAGAAGATTATGCGAATCAGAAAAAATATTAAAAATTGACGAGACCGCTTATGGTGGTAATTAAGAACAACATTCGCAGCTTCAAATTTGTAAGTTGAATTTTAAAAATTACTCGCTATATTTACAAGCCCTTTACAAAAGTATCAGGGCTCTTCTCAGTAGACTTTTTTTTTTTTTTTTTTTTTATTTCATAAAATTTTATACAAATTCAATGTTTAACATTACACATTATATAATAAAAGGGAGTATAAAATAGATACTACAATCAGTTGTTCATTGAACAAGTGTCGAATGTAGGACGGAAATTTTTAAAATTGTTTACTAATATTTATTGATTGATGGGGAATCACAAATTGGAAAGCAAAAAATTAATATTTCAAAAGTGATTAGGTTGGAATTATAAAATATACTATAACTTTTAATGAGCAAAATTCAGTTCGTAAAGAAACTATTTATGGCTGAATAATCAAAGGACATAATCCAATTTTTTATAAACTTCAGAAATACACTTTTCACTCTCACGCGTCTAACAGAATCTGGAAGGGAATTGAAGAGAATAGGTGCGGTAGCATAGTAAAATCGTGCAAAATGGGCTTTATTATTTGTAAGAGCAGTTACAAAATGTCTGGCATTTACTCGCAAATTATAGTTTTCGTTATTTCTGACAGCATAAAATCCCGAATTATCAAAGAAGATTTTAAGGACTTTGTAGCAGTAAAGATGCCTTAACGGAAGAATTTTAAGGTTCAAAAACAAATCAAAACTCGGAGTTCTTCGATTCACCCTGCATATGATTCTAACGGCATGCTTTTGGCTTAAAAGTAATGGTTCAGTTTTGTTGAAATAGGCACCACCCCAACAGCTTATCCCATATTGTAGCTTTGACTTTAAAAGTCCATTATAAACAAGCTTCAGTAATGGTTGATTACAATAAAGACTAAGGTGATATAATTGCCTCACCACTTTGTTAAAATAATGTTTAAGATAAATTGTGTGACTATACCAGCTCAGTTTATTGTCCAATATGATACCTAAGTATTTAAAGTTATCAACACACTCAATGCTAAAGCATTTATTGGAGCACGATGACAAATAGTTAAAAGAATGTTGACCTGAGTCAGATAAACAAAAACGTAAACAGTTAGTAGAATGGTAAACAAATGGCAAAATATCCGCAGAATATCCCTTCAAGTTGAAAATCATAAACTTTGTTTTGTCGCTGATAATTAATTTGTGCTTCAAAAACCATCTCCTAAGTAAGTCTAGGTCATAATTTACGTCACAACATATGTTAAGCAAGCTTCTACTTGAATACGAGAGAGCAGTATCATCAGCAAACGCTGTGATTTTACCTTTAAAAGGTTGCTCAAATAATGAATTGACATAAATTAAGAACAATATAGGACCCAAAACAGAGCCTTGTGGAACACCGAGTGCTATAGTTTTCTGGGAGCTATAAATATTATTGATTCTGACCATTTGTCTACGGTTGTTTAAGTAAGAAACAAACCATTTGTACATATAGCCTCTAAATCCTATACGGTAAAGTTTATTTAATAATATCGAGTGATCAACCATATCAAAAGCTTTAGTGATATCAATAAACAATGAAGCCGGTATTTCAGAAGAATTGAAGCTATTGTATAATTCACCAGTTAATTTTAATAGTGCAGTCTCAGTAGATCTTCCACTTCTAAATCCAAACTGATAATCGCTAAAGAAATGTATTCTGTCAAGATACGATAGCATTCTAGTTTTAACACCTCTCTCAAAAACCTTTGAAAAAACCGACAACAATGAAATAGGACGGTAGTTGTTTAAAACTGTAGTATCACCCTTTTTGTGGAGTGGGATCACTACTGCTGTTTTTAGGGATTGTGGAAAAATGCCTAGTTTGAGACTTTGGTTGAAAATAAAACACAACACATCAGAGATATGAAAACTTATTTTTTTTAACAAAGAGCTTGACATATTGTCAAAGGAAGAAGACTTTGATGTTTTGAGGGAACAAACTATTTTATGGATTTCAAAGGCAGTAAAAGGTTCGCAGAAAAAACTTTCAGGTTGACGTATTATTCCTTCAAAGACTAGCATGTTTGCGGACTCGATGTTGTTATTAATTGTGTCCTGAAAAGAACTAATATTACAAAAAAAATCATTAAACAAATTAGCAACTCCAATGGAATCGGAAATAACTGAATTGTTGATATTTAAAACAATGTTTTTTTCAGAAGCTTTTCTGCCAAAAATCTCATCGACAACACGCCATTCCTTTTTGGAGTTACCAACACTCATTGATAATTTGTTGCGATAGTAATTATCGCGAAACAGAGGTATTTCATCCTTAAGCTTTTTACAAACCTTAACATAGTGTTTCTTAAGTTTTAAATTATTCGGATGCTTTTTAACAAGAACACTCAGCTTATTTTTCCTTTTAATTTTTTTAAGCAGTGATGGCTTCATCCATGGCTTAAGGCATATGCCTTTATTATTTTTCTTTCTTATTATTTGATGGCTGCTAGAAATATGGGCTTGTAGCTTGTTAAGAAATAAATCGAAAGCGATTGATGGATCACTATAACTGAAGACATCTTCCCAGAATTCAAAGTTCAAATTGTTTCTTAGGACATTAAAATCAACTTTGGCAAATTCTTCACACTCAGATCGATAGGTTCTAGGAACATTATAATTAAATTGAATACTTGTTAAGCTGTGATCCGTCAATTTTAAGTCATGCACCATAGTTTTGAATCCTATGCAATTATTACGGTGAATCCTAATAAATATGTGATCTAAACACGCGCTTAACCGAGTAGGGTGAGTCAACAAGGAATCAAATCCAAATGATGATAAAGTCGACAAAAAGTGATCGACTTCTAATGAATTAGACAAAATATTGATATTAAAATCACCAAGTAAAACTAAATTTTTACATGTCTGAAGTTCCAAGAACACTGAAAATTCTTCCGTAAAAGTTTTCGCTGTACATTTGTGAAGCCTGTAGACACAAATAAAACAGTAGCAAATACCAGCAATTTCACAGCTAAAACTGATAATGTCAGCACTTTGCAAATTATATTTTTTTATTTTTAATCCTACTATGCCAGTTCTATAAAACACTCCGACACCACCAGCTGCATATGAATCATTGCACGCAGCGTCAAACAAAAAGTTAGGGATATTATAGTCAGAGATTTCATTTTCAAAAATCCAGATTTCAGATACAAAGATAAGATCCGGTAAATGATCTAAAGACGCAAGATGGGTGGAAAATGTATCAAAATTCATTCTTAAGCTACGAATGTTTTGATGAATGACAGAAAATCCAGAATGTTGCTCATTGTTTACATGGTCAATACAAAAACAATTCGAATTTTCAAATAAAGCAAAGGAGTGATTAACGTTATTATTTGCATTAATTGGAGAATTCAAAGAAAAATTATTACAATTTCGATTTAACATAATTAGTATTTAAGTTACCAGAGTATTAATACCCTCAATCTTCAACAGATCTCCAAATGAACTTATTTTAATAACTTTATCTCCCTCTTTTCTTCTGATAAGTACCGATGCATTCCTTACCCAAACATATTTGCAGATGTTATTGCGTTTGAGTTCGGTTGCTTTTTTCAGTAGAGACCGTGTATAGGCAGTGAGACAGTCGTTCATGTAGATTCGATTGCTGCTGCTGCTATTCTTTTTGCTGCCACCAACGCAGTTGTTGTTGCTCTGCTCTCTGCTTTCACGCATTCTTTTCATGGCATCATTTTTCCGCGAGAGTGATGAAAAGGTGACGCGCGCAATGTTTGTCGATTTGCTTTTGTTTCCCATATTCGTTTTTTTTTACGTAGCATGAAACTATTTCTTCTGGGCTGAATTGCTCTCCCATAACGGATGTTAATAAATTGTTGACTCTTTCCTTAACGTTAGACGTATTAACATCCAGCAGGCCAACAATATCCACAACGCACTCTTTTTCTCTCTGTTCAAGAAAATTAATTTTGTTTTCTAAGATGTCCACTTTCTTAAGAAGAGAAAGCGACAACTTTTTGTACCCGAACCAGACGAGATTAAGTGACTAAAAAATTGTACAAAGCCCGAATCCATGAATCTTTCGGATCCTTTAAAGAAAATGCTGATCACCATGTACGAATTCCAACTGGGAGTATCCTTTGAAAAATCAAATCCTTAACCGAGAAGTGAATATCCCGCACTGAAAGCCAGGAACACAATCCCGCCTGACGCTCTCTGCATTCTCCATCATTCCGCCGTGAAAGGGAAATAAAAAAAATAAATTTCCAAAGTGATTCCTTCATTTCGTGAACAATTAAGAAATCATCGCGAAAACTTTCCATATACCGCATCTTGCATAGAAATATCTCTTCTGGCTGAGTCCCTTCATTTCGCTCTGCCACATACATCGCGCGTTTCAATTTCCACAGAATGAAAAGAAAAGCGAAAATCCGTCTCTAATTCAGTATGCGTATTATATAAAGTAGAATCATTGCCAGAACAAACGCCAACGCCAACGCTAACGCCAACTATAGAAAGGACGAAAATTTGCGCACGCCAGAGACACGAAGAAGACATGCCATGCCATGCCATGCCAGTGAGGAGCACAAAAGAAGTGTAAAACTTTAAGATTTTTAATTAGCCAAAGGGGATGATTTTAATTACGAGATTACAAGGAAATTTCCTTCATCTCTCGAATCAGTTGTTTCTTCAGAGCGCGTTCTTTGCGCGCGCCGCCACGCGAGAACTTGTCGCCGCCGGCAAACATACGCTTTTTGCCTGGCTCCTATAGTAGTGCTCCTTGCCTAATCCTTGTTTTTGTTCGTGCTCGCTCCAACTGTGGAAGCTGGCTTTTTGAAGATTTTATTAAATTTTTTTCCAACCCTTTGTCGTCAGTTGTCGGCAACCCCCCTCCCTATAATTGGATGAATTTAATTTTAATAAATTTCGCCTACAAAAACACAACTTGGACGACATTTTTAAAGCACAATACACCCATGCCCTGGCTGAAAGGATCTTAACTCTTTATTACGGTATATGGCAAAGTGAAACGGACAGTCGGCCCTGGCTCACACACCTTTTCTTCGATGGTCGTCTCGCATTCACATTTATTTTACGGTTTCAACTGTAATTACTCGACGAAAATAACCGTTAAAAATAATGGTCGAGATGGTTGCAAACGAACGTTATAACGGCTCCTTCGTACTAAAACTCGAAAATGACTTTCCTTTCGTTTCACAATATTTGATGTGATGTGTGTGTGTGTGTGTGCCTGCCTGTCTGTCTGTCTGTCCGTTCGTTTGTTCGTTCGTCTACCGGATGCTAATGCTGATGATGATGATGGTCTGCGGTCCATCTAATCCGTCGTCCTGGAGGATTGGTTCGTGTTACGTTACGTCTGGCGAAGGTTCGAAATTGTCCATTAGTTGAAAGCATTTTATTTCACCTTTATATGAGGTGATGTTGTACACAATTCAAACAAACAATGGCTGCGATGCTGATGATGATGGTGATGGTGATGGACCAAATGGCTGAAAGAGAGAGAGAAAGGATATGGTTTTTTTTTGGTCCCGCGAGATAGGGTTGGCAGTAAAAAGGATGCAAAAGGCATTAAAAGGTGTTGGACGTTTCCGTTGCGGTAGTGTTAACTTGTGAACTCTTATTTTTGAAATAGCCATGCAGAGGTTAGCATTGGGATTTTGACCGATGGTTGGGGGGACGTATGTTATGTCTGACAGGCAACTTTGCATAAGAGGAACTCCTATAAGAACCCTTAAAGGGTGATCTGTGAAGCAGGCATTTTTAAAGCGCCATGAACCTATTCGTCTTGAAACCTGTTTGAAGCCAAAATGTTGTAATTTTTAGAAAAAGCTTTGATCATCTTCTTGGAGCTCTCTGAATCTTAGTTTATCCCAAGATGGAAGTACTTACAAGACTCGTACGGAAATACGGAGAAAAACTTCAGTTAAAAAAATCCACTGGTATCGTTGAAAGCCGTACCAATCCCAATTCTTTTAGTAAGAAGCCTAATCGTTTAAGGAATGCCTGACCAAGGACACAGGAAGCTGGGTACGGGGCCCGAGGTATCACCCGCTGAGTCTTATTCTCTCTGCAATCGCAGTGTGATTTGGTCCCTGGCAAGAATTGTAAAGGGTTTTCCAATAAGAGGTGTTATTTTTGATGAAATTTTCCATAACAAAATCGCAAAGTGGCTGCCCTATGTCCTCGATAGACTCACGAATTCCATCTTTGAGGTCTTGAATCGACGCTGGGCTGTTGGCGTAGACCTTATCTTTCACGTGGCCCCAAAAGAAGAAGTCGCAATGTGTTAAATCACAAGATCTCGGTGGCCAATTGTGATCACCTCTTCGAGAGATAACACGGTCCGAAAACTTTTCCCGTAAAAGATCAATGGTTTCGTTGCTTGTGTGGCACGTAGCGCCGTCTTGTTGAAAGCAAACGTTGTCCAGATCAATACCATCCAAGTCTGGCCATAAAAAATGCCCAATTCCAAAGAACGACGAGGAATGGTAAAACCTGGGTTTTCTTCAAATCTTTGGGCTACAGCAGCAATATTCTCAGTTGTTCTTGAGCGACGTGCACGAGTTTTATTCTTCACATCACTAACTTGACCCAATAGCTCGAATTTTTCCACCAATTTCTGTATTGCGGTCCGCCACAGCTCGTGCTTCACGATGACCCAAAAATGCTTTAGTTTTGCGAACTGTGACTGCAAAATGTTCACCATTTTTGTAGTGAGTTTTTATAATTTCAATGCGTTGTTGAAGCGTGTATCTTTCCAATTTTAGTAATGGTGTAGTTTCTACTTGTCAAATGTCAAAAAATAACAGCTTCAAAAGTGACAGCCACCGAAATAGCGGGCTATTCAAAATAACACCTCTTTTTGGAAAACCCTTTACCGTGAAACAGAATTCAAAGCTTACAATTCAAAGCTATTTCGGAAAAGGTTAAAGGGTTCAGAAGGATCTTAAGCGCAACCTGTCAATAGCTTCAGACAGTCTTAACAATATAGTCGGCTGCCATTTGCGTTGCATTGATCTCTGCTTGGAAAACAGAAGCTTGACAATCTAGCAGAGAAGTCTAGTGTTGTCGAGTTTCAAGAAGACACCAGCATTGGAAGCTTGATTAGTTTTGAATATGCGACTTCATTCCAATCCAGGCTCTAACTCATTCTAACATTCCAAGTCTACTACTTTCAATGAAAGCTAGTACCGCCCGTGGTCGAAGATCGACCAATTTAGTCTGTAGATAAAGTAACGAGAGCCAACTTGTTTTTTATATAATTTATTTATTATTTATTTTAATTTATTTATATGCTAAATCTTAATTCATATACCTTTCCGCTATAAAAAAAGAATGGAAAAGGGCAAAACGTGAATGTTCGTTTCCATAGTAACACCTCGCAGATAACTCTGCAATGCCCCTGAAATCAGATTTCATGATTGCTTACTTTTAGGGGTAATTAAATTGCATACCTGTATGGATTAATGAGACTCTCCAACAGGCTCTAATCTAAGATGATTAAATTCGTTACCATGGAAACATGACGGCGACAAATTGATTTCGATTAACTGCTGAGCATTTTGTATGGGAAATTCTTAACTTCATTTTACCAGTCTTAATGGCGACATATACCTACAATTTTTGGTTTCTGCACATCTATGGCACAGTACCTTTCGAATGATATAAGTTTCATTCTCCTCATTTCATGATAAATACTTAAAAAGTGCACGGAAACTTTTGATGTTTTGACGTATTGAAATATTGATATGTAAATATTAATTTATTCATTCATCTTTTTATTTATTTGTTGATTATTTAATTAATTTATTTGTTTGTTTATTTATAAATTCATTAATTTGTTACTTTTTTTATTTATTATTATTTTTGTTTTGTTTAATTTGTTCCTTATTTATTAATTATTTTTATTAATTTAATTACGTATTTTTTTATTAAGGTACCTATTTATTTATTTATTTACATATTTATTTATTTATTTATTTATATATTTCTTTATTTATTTATTTATTCTTTTATTTATTTATTTATTTATTTATCTATTTGTACCTGATTTTTTCCGCTTTTTTTAAATTGAAGGTTTTTTAGTATTTTCCTTCAGAACTTAAATTGTTTGCCCAATAAAATTCCTCAAATTACAATTAAATAATGTTTAAGAAGAAAGATTCAAATTTTCATTTCTCTGAATTTTTATAATGTGTGGTGAATTTATATACTAAATAAAAGCCTACTATACATGTATGCAAATGTCGAAGTTCCGGTGCGGCCCTGCATCGTTGGACCATAGAGTCGTAAGATATAAGGGCCACCCAAGGTAACCGAAACTCCAGTGCGGTATTAAACCTAAGGCCATGCAGTCTTGGACGGTTGATTGCTTTAACAGAAGATCCCATGGTAAAGGTATCAAAGTGGAGTACTAACGCGAAAGCCGTCCAAACTAAACAACCGACGCATTAGCTACAAGACCTACCCCAGCTAATGCGTCCGTTGTTTGTTGGCAAGCGGCTTTCGACTGTCTTCTAGATTCAAAGACTTTACACCCAGTTATAGGAATATAAGGCCACTACCAGACACGCAATGAAAATTCTCTTCAAAGTTGGTAGGAACTGTTTTGTGACATCTTTAAAGACGAAACAGCTGGGTGGGTACCTCTACCATTTAAAAATGATGCAACACCATATTTGAAAGCCTCTTCTGTTACCTACCGCACGGCTGTTGAGACTGAGAAGATCGACATCAGTCTAAGTTTTATTAAATGTTAACCAACTCCTAGTTCCACCATTGACTTTAAGTCCATTCGTATCATCCTTTTAAGGACAAAAATATCTGCGTCTATCAAAGGAAGGCACACCCCAACAGTCAGACTGCCCAACTCCATCTCCACAAAAGATCCAGCAATTAAAGATTCCCCCCCGTTCGACCGATTGATTGGGAAAAGTTATCGTCCAACTCACTCAGTCGCTCCGCATTGAAAATTACATCACGAATGAGTTGCTCCCGTATCTTTGGCCTCCTCTCAAATCCGTTTCCCCCAAAAGAATGTCCTTTGTCAAAGAAAACTGCAAAATTATCGAAGCAAAAGTACACGAAACCCAGTCTAGGACTTTTCCTCCTAATTTCCCAACGAAATCCACACTGCACCGCGAGTGCATCACACACACACACAGACACATATATACCAATCACCACGGTTCCTTGCCATCTGTATATGTATGCAGCTATCATTGCGAGCAATCAAAAGTTTCCAATTTGAAAGGAAAAAGGATCGAAGGACAATCAGTTGAACCGTCTAACAACACGTGACGTTGATGATGAGTATATGTGTTTTTTTTTGTGCTTTTAATTCGTCCTTTATATCGAAAGTCGACATGTACGAAGTGCAATAGGGCGGTACATGTATCAACCACGTTCCGTATGCTACTCGAATGCAAACAGACTTTGGCTACCCGAAGAATTCATTCACGAACATTCGGTAGTTGTGTCATTGTCGCATTCTCTGTCGAGCATAAGACTCAAGACGATGAACAAGAATTGCCCCGGAGAGAAAG
Source organism: Cheilosia pagana (assembly GCA_936431705.1). Lineage (NCBI taxonomy): Eukaryota > Metazoa > Arthropoda > Insecta > Diptera > Syrphidae > Cheilosia > Cheilosia pagana. The sequence goes on from OW386169.1 coordinate 8,107,934, forward strand.
ATCTCTCATAAAACTGTTTTAATTGAACTATCTTGCAATTTTCTTTTGTGTTGACACAGGACTTTGTCTTGGAATGCTATCCGTTCAGATGTGATGCAATGACACTGAGTTCAGTTGGTGAACTACACTGAAAGGAAATTCAAGTTGTTCGTACAGGATGTGGTGCAGTCTGAAAATCAACAGAGATCGTTGATACAGCGTTAGGAGGTGCTGATTGTAAAGCTCAAAGCCTCACAGAACTTCGATGACTGAGTAGTTCATGGGTTTGTATTTTTTTCGTACCTTGGAAGACGCAAGGAAACTTAAAACGCTTTACAGGATTGTCTCATATCGACATAGAACTATGATCATTCTTGACATTTGTTCATACTCGGCAGGCGAAGTGCTGTTCAAAGCGTCTGCCAATAGGGACTGTCGATCTTAGACAGATACCAACCCACATGAGATCCAAGAGCCTCCAATGAATCCCGAAAAAGTCACTGATTGTTGTGGATTTGAGGCTGGTTTCGTCATTAGTCCTTTTTTCTTTGAGGACGACATCACCGTCTCTATAGATCGATAACGACCAACTTCTTTTGGCCTTAATTGGATGATATGGACACCAACGACATGTGGCTTCAGCAGGACGGCGCCAAACGCCACATGGGAAGTTCTGCACGAGCAGTTCGAGGACATGGTCATCTCACGTGGAGGTGATGTGGAATGGCCACCGAGATCGTGTGTTAGATTTTTTCTTGAGGAGTTTTCCAAAGTCACAGCGCCCCACAAAGCCAACATAACACATGGCATCGGTCAAATTCATCCTGAATAATCCGCCAGAGTCAAGGGAAGTTGGACATTTCGGATGCGCCCTACCCAGGGAAGCCGCGACGGACATTCCACACATAATGGCATCGATGGACCTTTCAAACGGATAAAAAACTTTGATGACATCTCACACACACTTTGTTTCATTTAAACCTAAAGACAGGAAGCGCTTAATTACTCTTTACTTTCCTCAACAGCGAAATAAAGTCCACATTTAAAAGAAAGCTTACGCCGTCCAAAAATGTCAATACAGATGGTAGCCACTGGCGGATCTTGTCACGCACTAACAGACTAACACTCATCGAGACTGCTTGTTAGGTAATCGGCAGTAGAAATGCAGTGTAAATTCGATTTACATACGAAGGAGCTACTTTTTTTCCCGTACCGATTACGGCGTTATTCCGTAACCGACTTTAATGAAATATGGACCAAATGGAAGGTGAATATCCGTAGGTGTGTTTCCGCATATAGTTTTTTATCACAAACTAACAACAAACAGACTTTTGATAAGCATATCCACAATACGTGACTTAATTTAAATAAGGCCGTAGGCAGGACTATGCCGAGTCGTTCGAATCATTTTTTCCCTAGAATAAAGTCAAATGTTGGCACCTGGGATATACTAGTTTCAACATCTACTCTTATATCAGATAAAGCCCAAAAGGCCGTGCAAAAAGTCCACCTACTCCAAAGTAAACAATTTTCTCCCAGTGTACCCGCTTCAGACATATTGTCATCTACGTCACCTTCCTCTCAGCAAATCCACAAACAAAGAAATCCAACAAGAGCCAAAAGATAATGAAATTGCTCTCCCTTCACACACACAGCACACACTCGTGTTTCTGTACCGCAAAGTACAAGTCCAACATCCAAACAAGACACATCCTTGTGCTTTATCCCCCCCGCTCTATACATCATTCGTTTCGATATCGCAACACAACACAATGATAATGGTCACTGATGACTAAAAGAATGGAAATCAATTAGCCAATTGCATTGACATCTGCCCGTATAGACGGGGGGAGGGAGTGGGTCAAGGAGCCGGAGCCATATGAACCCAAACTCTCTAAATCGGCTAAAAAGCACCGTATGTACCAGTGTGACAATAGCTCGTCCTCTCTCTCTCTCTCTCTGTCTTTCTTGTTTGAATTTTCACTTCACTTCAGATTTTAACTGATTTGCAGTGCGGGCAAGGCGAGCAAACAGAAGCAGCAGCGCAAAGGGTGGCTTAAAAGCGCCGCATTTGGCACTGGTAATGTCATTGTTGGAGTCATCGTTGTCGTCGTCGTCGTCGTATCTCTAAGAAATAGCTGCTGCTTGTCCTCTGTCCAAATGGGACAGACATGGACAAGACATTACCGCGAACTAAACAGGACTGGCACGGCCAAAGTGTGAGGGCATATGGAAAAAGGAAGCGAAACGAAACGAAACTCCCTTTGAGGCTAATTAGTGCGGTCAGCGTTTTTTTTCTGTTCTCTCGTTTTTTTTTTTTTAATTAAAGACAAGAAATGTGAATGTCAGGAACAAAAGATTTCGCACAGGACGAACGAAAGATAGGCCAGGACAGTTGAAGATTCCCAAAGCAGAGTACAGGATAACAATGCGGCGCGTCGTGAGTTTGGGGGACCTCTGTTATTATATGGTGGCGCAAATTAACGACGACAGCATTCAGTCAACGTAGGATGTGGTCGATGGCAACACACAAAAAGGGTTGATTCCCCAACCGCTTAGACAGGTGGGGGACGACAACGCCTCTGGGAATCGTCATGTTGATGATGTGGACAAAATCACACAAACCCCCATAAGACACACGATTTGTATGCATCGTGGTGGAAAATGGGAAATATATGCGCTCCAATTCGAATCCTTTAGGGGTATTGAAAGTGAATTAAGATTAATGCCAAAGGATTTGGTGGAAAATTTCAAAAGAATGACACAACACTTAGTATCGGCACATGTATAGGTATCCTAGCTTGTATCGGCATGGCTGGACTTTGATCAGAAATGATGACACACCTTCAAGCAGAGATGGAAAATCCACAAGGACGAATAAGGACTTACTGATGACTTTTATCCACTCAAACCCTCGTTTTGATGGAAGATCCACATGCGAATTGGGCGAGGGTATATACGGAAATTATCCCTTGGAGGGTAGTTTTCGTGTTGGATAGTTTTTGGCTACTTTGCGCTGAGACGAAAGGGATAATTCAGTTGAACATTGATGGGAGCCTGAGTAACGAGATTTAACACTTTCTTCGGGGGGTTGCAGTTTCAGCTGAGTCAGGGTTGAAAGGGGGCAGGGGATTTAAAAGAAAAAGTGTTCTCGAAAATCAGGAGGTCCTTGAAAGGTATTCCACATATTTGTATATAGATGCACAAGACAGCCAATGTACTTCAAGTAGGTAAGGCATGTGTCACTTGCCATGAATGTGGAATATTTGTATCTACGCACAAGTTTGGTATTGTGTAATGAATTTCGAGCTGACGTACGCGAACAATTGACACAGACTAAGGAGAGAGCCTTTCTAAGACGGAAATAGGTATACATTGCCATTGAAGAAAACTGAAACGTCAAAGAAATCGAGACGAAGACGAAAAGTTGATGCTTAAAAGAATGGAGTCGTGCTTAGAGTGCGCATTTAGCTAAAGTTGCAATAATCATTTGGTAGCCCTTTATTTTAAAAATGATATCATACAAAAATATAATAGATAATTTTTAAAATAAAATAAATAAATAAAATTCATAAGTTTTTATAAAAAAACGAAGGCAAGTTAAGTTGCGCACACTAACTGCGTCAAATTCTAGGCGAGAGTGGCTCTGCGAAATAAGGCCCCAAAAATTTATACAGGAGACAGCAACAATGATTTTTAACAAAATTTGGGTTGTTCCTTTTTCGGGGTCTTATTTCCTAATGAAAAAGAAAAAGAAATGAAATAAAGGCCAAAACTGAAATTTGGGGCTTAATTTATTTTTATTGGGAAGTAAAACCAAATTTGTAATCTGAGTTTTTGGACTTATTTCATTTTTCTTATTTTTGCTAAAATATGAAATATATTTCAGGAACTACATTTTCAGTTAATTTACTTATCTGCAGGTGTTCCTAGACTAGACTTAGTGCCGTTTTAAAATTAGTTCAGTGATAGGTTTGTATTTTTGAAGACCAAAAAGATGCTTTTTGTATATTTTCATCTATAAAAATAATAAGCGAAATAAAGGAAAATATACCATCGCCAAATTGAAGATATTTAATGGACGGGACTTTTAAAATAGTTCCCAAAGGTTGCTTTAACCAGCATCTAGTCATCTATATTCAATATTTCCTAGAGGTAGTGACACTATTTTAATTAAACAAATTGTCTTAACCGCAGTGCCGCAGGTGAAAATTTGGTTACAAAAAAACGGCCGATTTTATTATTTATTAATGTTATATATAGTTTCTTTTACCAGAAATTCAAATTTAAAAATGTTTACCAATCTGTTTTTAAGTATTTCCGTTATTTTTCATTTAAATGAATGAAAATGTTACAAAGAAATGTTGCAGTATATTAAAGAAAATGCAAATCTTTATTTAATTAAAAATCTACATATATAAAAATAAGTTGAATTGTGTTTGTCGCCAATGTTCTCTGTAATGTGTGAACCGATTTTGATTCTGAAAATTTCCCATGAAAGGTGACGTTAATACCATGGTTTGTAGGTATATACGGTCTTTGTGGGTGCATTGGTTCATGAGTTATAGGGGCGTGGCATCTCCCATACAAAAACTGCATTCAAAATATAATATTTCGAAAACCACCCAATCGATTGAGTTCAAATTTACACACAATCTTAGGTATTGGCGCAGGAGTATTCCTGTGCAGATTGGTCAAAACTCGACAAAGGGGCGTGGCACCGCCCTTACAAAAAATACATTTCTGGGATGCGACTTCAGTTTTCTGTTCGCCTTGCGTTTGCGGTTACTATTAAAAATGAGCAACGGCAAACGCTAAGTAATTGTGAAGTGAATTTAGAGTATCCAGTTTTCTCACATGAACAGTTATAAATGTAGCTTGTTCGCGTGTTGGCAAACAAAACAAACAAAACAAACAGACATCGGTTTTGTATATTTACACCGAAAATGGAAAAACCAAAAATGTTGTGTACCACAAAGCATTACAATCAGAGACAATACTGAGGCCCCCAACTTCGGCCGATTTACAGTGATTTGCCTACAAACTTTATTTTTACGGGGCTAACAAAATTAGGTGCGTTAGTATTGTTCCATAGAAATTCGTACTGACAAATGTCACGAAATTTCAAACACCAACACACTCGCACCAAATCTTGCAACGTCACTACGGGTAAAGCGTTCATAGAATTTTATCCGTTGAGTTTGAAATTATTCGGTACATTTTAACAAACAAATCAAGTTAGCGCCTTTTAGCAATCTCATCACATTCCACCACATTTGGTAGCATTTTTTTTTTATTTTTTGTATGTTTTTGAATGTCACACGGATTTTTATTGACATCACAACGATAGCAAGCCCAACAGCCAGATTTTTTGCACTACGAAGTGTGCAGGGGGTCCGCTAGTACATATATAAAGATTGTAAATTTATTTCTAAGAAGAGAATATATTGAATAAAAAAGCAATGAAATATAAAAAAACAACAACAGAAATTGGAATTTGGAAAATTTGGGCCCTTATTTCATTTTCTCTTTTGGGAGTCTTATTTCATTGGGGACTTATTTCCAGCAGCAGTTAAGAGTGCGCAACCATTTTTATCTAAAGTTCTAATAGTTTTATGCTAAAACACCTACAAACAGAAAACAATTTAAATTAAATATAAAACAGAAAAATAAAAATAAAGTTAAGTCGAAATAAAAAGAATAAAAAACAAAAGTTAAATTTAATTTCCTTGTATTTTAAAATAATAATAGCCTCTAAACATAATACATTTAAAAAAATAAATATAAAACGAAAAAGCAAAAATATTCAACATTTTTATAACGCGGATATAGGAACAGGGAGCTCTGGGCTTTTACCCACTGCGCACTTTTAATCCAAATGACTCTATGATTGAACGACTGCAATGCTGCATATATATCAATCGGAATCAAAATTAAAAATTTATCTTTTGGTACAGAAAGGACACCAGTTTGTAATAGAAATATGTCAGTAACTGAGTCCAAGAAAAAAAAATAAATAGGACGATGCGGTACACGTTCAAAACCAAGCCCAAGCAGGTCTCCTCCAAATCGAATCCGTGGGTATATTTTATAGAGAAGCAAGAACGAACTTTTCGCTGTTATGATCTGCATTTCTTGGGGAAAGACTATGAATATTTACAAAATGTTCTATCATCAACAGAAGCTGAGCAATGTAAGTCTGACTGACAGAAAGGTTTTTGGAATCGAACTTTCCCTCATTTGGAGGTGATTGTGACTGTTCAGCTTTTAAGTCCACAACTTGAGACAAATCAGCGCCAACAAATTTTCAAAAGATAAATGCAAACCACAGTGGATCAGCTTCTCAGTGGTTAGTGTGCAGGACTACTGAGCGAAGGGTCTCAGGTTCGATCCCCGAGGAAAACAAAAAATTGCAATCAAAGGCTTTTTTCACTGCGAACGTCTGACAACCATCGGGGAGTACAACTGTCATGAAAGATCTCTTAAATTCAGAAAGTTGTAGGTCACTTCCATTCGTGCTTAAAATTTGTTTATGCTTGCTTCAATCCCGGGTCCCCTATTTTAAGGAGAATAGATCAGTTGACTTATGAGAAAAAGTAGTTACATATTTCAAATTCTTGAAATCATCTTTCGAACCTGACAGAAGGCGGTTGAATCGATAGAAGGTAACTAAAGATTAAGCAAAAGCTTAACGAAGGTTCAATCCCGTCCAAAGCAACCCCCGATTTTGCTATTTCACTCCTTTCTACTGACAGAAACTACTTTTTCGGTCTAAATCGCTGCGCTCCTCGATTATAAAACCCCCCATTTCCTATAAACAACCAAAAATACCCATGTCCCCTATGGGGTTTATAGAACCTAAAACCAACAAACTACACACACACCCCTCGGCCCTCGGTCTCAGTCCAACATTAACCACCTTACATCACATTTGGCAGCAAAATCGTGACATGTCCCTCCATATAGCCTCGACTTGGAGTTGTTCATAAATAAATTTTGTAAACCTCAGGTGGCTACAGTGCCAATACAAGTTCCAAACGGAGACCTGCCATTTGGTATAGTCCACTTGACCGTCAATTGTATATAAATAATACGGCTGTATGTATCTTTTTTGATTGTTAACTGTACGCGCGGTTACGGTTGCATATCTCCTCTATGGTCAACGACAGTCAGTACAGATACTTTGGTTATATTTTTTTTTCTGTTGGTTCTTTTCTTGTTCGTTTAGTGCATTTCATTGTTTGTTTAATCTGCGTGTGCAGATAATAGCCATAGTTATGCAGCCATGAACTCGGGTAGCCAAGTAGCCCTAGATGGAGAGAGAGATATACTACATATTGGGTCACAACTAGGAGATCACGGTTTGCTACACCAATAAGTTTTGGGTGATTTGTGGTAGGAATAAAAGTAGCTTATAGATTAAGATCTCCGCATATATATACTTGTACTTGTTCTATGTGCTGTGTGCACAAGTTTGGGCTCTTGTGGTCGATTTTATTGGCTAATCGATTGGGCATCCACGAGGCAGTTCAAATTGAATGAAGGTTCCCGGGGAAGTCTATGATCAGAGAGATGGGTCATCGATAAATGGCAGAAGCTTATTGAAAGGTCTGCATCACTGGAATGGTTTTTAAAAATCGTGGGCAATTTTAAGAATGACTTCTGCAGAGGCTGTAAGGACAGAGAAGGGCTTAGATGCTGCTGTCCCAGAGCTTGAGCAAGAATGCACTTGAACGAACCTTTTTTTCACTAAGATATAAATGGCACATGGTAATTGCAACCATTGCAAAGACATCCTGCATGAAAAGTGCTCCGGAACCTTTCAATATTCTGCCCAAAGACCTCTAGCTGACACTGCCTAAAACCGATGGTCGCACATGATGTGTTGGGTATAAGGGTTTTCCACACCCTATACGACCCTCTTACTAAGCAATCCACCAGCTGAATGTCCCGCTCCGACCAAATCGGCACAACTTCCAAACCTCCATAGCTTCCAAACCATAGCATTCAATCGACCACAAGTCGAAAATGTAAATTTCCCGCCTAAGACCCATTAAACCGAACCGATAGGTCCACTCTTCTGGGAGCTGCCGGATCGATTATTAAAATATACGACCGCATCTAGCCGCACTGCATAGAAATACTAACTACCAATAATGTCCTGCACAGCGAGACCCTTAAGGCGCTTCTCCACTCGCATTATTATCCACCTATCCACCTCCTCCTCCATCTTTGTCTGCGCCATCATCGAGCGGGCGACTTCATTTTGTCCAAAAACGTATAAAATCCGATATGGCATTGTCTCGACAGGGTCATAAATTGCCAGCACTTGCCCTGCACTGCACGCGGCAGTATAACAACCCGTACATTGTGAATGTTGCGGAATAAATTTTCGTTTGCTTTCATGAGAAGCATCATCATCATCATCATCGTCATCTTACAGCAGCGCACCACCATCATCATCATGATCATCAGGGAGTGATCCTTGCGCTTGTAGCGAGTATGACTGTCATTGTTGCGCGCCGCATATTGTCGCAGACAATGACTATTGGACAATAAATCGGTTGGCCTGGCTGCTGCAGGCTGGAAAAGCAGAAGCAATCCCAATCACGTTTCGTCTTTGATGACCCATGTGTCGTCTCTCGCTCTCCTGGCATGGGACAGTAGAGAGAGGGGACATTGACAAACGATCGAAATCACGCCCTCGCGCACACGGAGAGATCGCGTATAACGTCTGAGGGCGATGTAGCATTGAAATGTTTGGACGCGTCATCGGTCAAAATGCAAAAATTCGCACTGTTCCCACCTTTGGTATAATGGAGAATCTGCGATCGTTGGCAGAGATTAAGATCGTCTTACACTTGATGATGAGTTGAGTTGAGTTGAGGCTTATCGGGCGGAAATTGTAAAATGCAATTGTTATGCCAATGAATGGCGTGGCATAGGGTGCAGTGGCAATAGTTTGGCTGTAGAGTGAAAAGTGGTTCCAGGGCAACCAAAAGGGACTGACGTTTCGAAACCGTATCCGGGAGGATGAATTTAAAACAGTTTTTCAAGATGTTACCAGAAAAACAAGTTTTTAAATTTTGGGGGTTGAACCGGACACCAAATACTGAGCAAACAAAAATTACTTCTTAACATTGAAAACATTTTGACGTAAGTTAGTGGTTATTGCCCCATTCCTACGATCTGTTGAGCTTTTTGCATTCCCTAAGGTTCTATTTGACAATCAGTCCATCAAATGCTTCTTTTAATACAGGGTGGCACAAAAATAGCGAACTAAAAATCATTTCGAGGGTACAAAATTTCGTTATTCATGGTTACGATTTTTGCATTTGTTTGTTACGTATACCTACAACTGTCACAATGACAGGAGATGTCATTTCGGGAAATCGTAGAAAACTCCTTTGTGGCTTTTGCGTCACCTACCAGCCAAGATAGCATTAAACCTTTTATGGCAAATATCTAGAGGCAAGTTTGATTCTAAACATGTTTAGTGGTTTGTTTGTCGGAAGATGTTTGAGGGGTTTGACGTTTACAAGTCTTGTGGTATTTTTGTTTATTGGCAATTGTTTGAGAAGTTTGATTCCAAACAAGTTAAGTGGGGTTTTTTGATTTGTTTGCAGATGTTTGACAAGTTTAAATCCAAACATGTTTAGTAATAATTTTTGGTTTGTTGAAAGATGTTTGAGGAGTTTGATGCTAAATACGTTTAGTGTTATATTTTGGTTTGTCGGAAGATGTTTGAGAAGTTCAACGCTCGCTTAGTCTTGTGGTATTTTTGTTTGTTGGCAACTGTTTGAGAAGTTTGATGCTAAACACGTTTGGTTTAATTTTTGGTTTGTTGGAAAATGTTTGAGGAGTTTAACGCTTACTTAGTCTTGTGGTATTTTGTTTGTTGGCAAACGTTTGAGAAGTTTAAAGCCAAAAAATACATTTAGTGGCATTTTTTGGTTTGTTGGAAAATGGTTGAGAAGTCTTAAGCCAAACAGCTTAGTGGTATTCTTTGGTTTGTTTGAAGATGTTTGAGAAGGCTGATGCTTAGCCCGTTTAGTGGAACTTTTTTGTTTTCTGGCAAATGTTTGTGGAGTTTGATGCTAGACACGTTTAGTTGCATTTTTTGGTTTTTTGGAAGATGTTTGAGAAGTTTAAAACTAAATAAAACCAAATTTTTGGTTTGTCGGAAGATGTTCGAGGAGTTTGACGTTTACTAAGTCTTGTGCTATTTTTTGTTTGTCGGAAGATGTTTGAGGAGTTTGATGCTAAACACGCTAAGTGGTATCTTTTGGTTTGTTGAAAGATGTTAGATGCTTTTTTAGTCTTGTGATATTTTTGTTTGTTGGCAATTGTTTGAGAAGTTTAATTCCAAACATGTTTAGTAATAATTTTAAGTTTGTTGAAAGATGTTTGAGGAGTTTGAAACTAAATACATTTATTAATATTTTTTATTTTGATGGCAAATGTTTGAGAAGTTTAAAGTCAAACTTTAAGTGGCATTTTTTGGTCTGTTGGAAGATGTTTGAGGAGTTCAACGCTTGCTAAGTCTTGTAGTATTTTTGTTTGTTGGCAATTGTTTGAGAAGTTTGATTGCAAACAAGTTTAGTGGCATTTCTTGGTTTGTTTGAAAATATTTGTCGAGTTTGATGCTAACCACGGCATTTTTTGTCTACAGATGCGGTGGCTGAATGAAATATTTCTGACCCTTTTAGATGAAATTTTGCGAAAACATTCTAAAACATCCACTCACTCACCCTATGACCAAGTTGAGGCTGAAATCTCTCCTTTTGATAAATGCATCCGCTCACGCAAATCTCGCAGAAGTATATACCCAAACCCAGACACACACCGCATCAAACCGCATCTGGCTGGGATGGATGATTGTCCATGATGCCAGCGGTGTGTAAACGACTGTACCCCGCCAAGAACTCGAAATGAATTACGCACATCTGTCACACGTTGAATTGACCATTAACGCTCCAAATGCGATCACATTAATAACTGACATCTTTCGATTTGATTCGTTCATTTTCTCCCGGATCCATAGGCTGGTCCTGCAATTGCGCCTGCATGTGATTTCATATACGCCTGCGCGCAGCCATCTTCCATTGCGTTTTTGAAATATTGCGCTTAGCCGAATGACTCATTACTCATCTGTTTTCTTCTTTCATTACAGATCCGCAGAACACCGAGCCAGCGGTGCAGGACACAAACGCAGTTTCACCATCATCATCCCCATCGGCATCGTTGTCGTCGTCATCATCCTCATCATCGGCGTCGTCGTCGTTGTCGTTGTCGCCCTCCTCTCCGGCACCATCAAACCATAAACGGATTATCCTTCCACTAGACAGAAGTTCATCACCAAATGAAGCAATTGACGAAACCAGCGCAGTGTTGGAAAAGCGCAACCAAGCATCGCCCACCTCTCCCCAAGGACTAACGCGTCTGAGGCCGTTTTCATCAACTTCATTGTCACCGTCAGCATCATTGCCCGCCGATAGATTATCCAGCACCACCGATGGGGTAAGCTCCTGTTGCCAACAACCACCTGTAACCGACACAGCGACGGTACAAGTCGAGTCGTTGGAGCAACGACTGCCACAGTCGGCGGTGGGTGATGCCACCATCCATCCAGTCCAATTGAAATCATCAGCTTCTGTGACGGCAACAACGATGTCGGCTGCAATAGCGGTGGCGTCAACTATGACAATGAATTGTAGTCGAAATGACAACGACACCGAGAATGGTATCAACGTCAGCGCTATGAATACCTCTTGTTATGTTACTCACGAAAATGGTTGCATCATTCCAGAATCCACCCCAATTGCCATCGGTTCAAGGATGCCGTCCAACTTGATTGATTCGCATGATTGTGATGGCGATGATGGTTCGCCTCCACCGAATGGTGACGATGTGACGTTTAACCGTAGAGGCGGCGTAAATTCAACGCCACCAACTACCAGTAGTAATGGTAACCGAAACAACTCCGGCATACAAGGCGAACAGCAGAATCATCAGGACAGCGGCGACGAGCAACGGTAAGTGGAATTAATTGCATTGTTTGTTTGTTCAGTTGTCGTGTTCTTTAAGCGCGCAATTTGCGATGACGAGGACGGCGAACATCCTCTCATATGAGAGTTGTATGTCTGCAAAACGCACAGTGTGACGTTTCAGTGAGTGATGGCGATGTAAAAGGATTTCACCAAACGCCATTGAATTAGGTTCATTAACCAAGTTGGGTGGGAATGGACGTGTCCTTTCAAAAGGGGATACTGGGGTGGGGGTTTCTTTTTCAAGTTTAAAGTACGAAATCGTCTTCCAAGTTGTAATAGATTTGGAATGAGTTTTTTAAAAGGAACTTTAACGGGTGCAAAATTTATGCTGCCTAGTTCTTGGCGCAAAATGGCCGCAATGTCATTTTTTTAACATGGAAAATGTGGTTGACACAATACATCTTCGACGTGGCGTATTTAAAACCGGTTTGGACAGTCAGAACTTTAATAAAAAAGACTTTGCCCCTGGAACTATGCAGCGTAAAAGTAAATTTTTGAAATAAACTCCGACAGGGTCCACCGAAAAACATTCTTTTTCGATTTCTATCACGGTATGATGAGTGTCAATATTTTTGGCAACCTTGCAGTTAGATAGATAGATAGATATTATATCGGGGGAGCCTTTTTTGGTACTTCTAGAACTGCGGCCTCTTTAAATGGGGCCCTAAAGTTATAAAAAACAACATTTTCGGTTTGTAGAACGGCTTAAATCACTTTTGCTCTTGCCTATGCGTGAATTTGAACTGTCTTTCATCAAAAAATTTAATGCCACGTTTAGTTTTGAACATCTTCCCAGTTTACACGTTTTTCTTGTAACATCCCCTTTTCCATCCTCCCCCAACGTTTCTCTCAAGCCGTTGCCAAACTAATTACGCTGTCATTGCGAACAGAAAATCCTTCAAAACGAACTGAAAACAAACAAAAAAAAAACACAAACACACTCAGCTTTCACATGCAGACACCGCCTAACTATCATGCAAAGCGTAGAAAAAAAAATAACAATAAACTTTTGCGCAGTTAAATAAGCTTCGCGAAAAACTCATCCGCACAACTACTCATTTAAATTTCGTATTCAATGTTTCCGTTGTGTTTTGCAAAATTATACCGCCGCAGGTATAGTTTCCCAGTAGATAAATTAATTAAGGACTAGGAGTATCAAATAGTGACCCAAACACACTGCCAACTTTTGTAAACGGCTTCAGAAGTTGTTAAATTTACATGTCATACGCACACCATTAAGATGCGGTTTTTTTCTCATTACATATCAAAGAGATAAGACTCGTGTCCTTTGTGCGAACGAGGAAGACACACCACCGCACACGATCGTCCACACCTGTCAGTCAGATGCTGTCAAATCCTCCACCAAGCCGCTCGATAAGCATCAGCATGCAGTTTGACATTGTTCGTGTCAGGATGTTAGCATTCGAAATACAGGCATCGAATAAACCAAAAAAAACAACAAAAAACCACAGGCAACATCAAATGTCCTTGCTGCACAAGTTAAGTCCTGAATGTTCGGTTTTTTGTTGTCAGCATTGTTGTGGTTTTGTTTGTTTTTTGCTCTGTTTTTTGTCTTTGGTCCGCTTTAGGCTCAGTTTGACATACCGTCGATGCTTGCGATGCAATTGTCATTTGAAATCCTACACTCCAGTGACAGGCGTTATGAACCGGGGGGTGGGTGGTTGTATGAAAATGCATTTTCCACTGTCTCTATTTATCCAGTATCCATTTTTTTTAGATTTTATTTGGCAACTGTCAGATGTCATTTTGGTGAAGATCTTGACAGTTTGCACATAGGACAATGACAGATGCCATTTGATGGTGAATTTTTGTGGTGTGCGAGAACCGAGAAGTGAAATGTGCTTTGTTATGGTGGGGGGGATTTTTTTGTCCGCTCTTGACATCCGACGTGGGCTTAAACGAGGGGGGATGCTGGCTGGGGGCTGACAGTGGTTGACTTTTAATTAAGTTGCGAAGAGTATTGATGAGGGGGGTCTTAACAACGAAAAGGTGTTTAGTTCTTATGAGGGGAACCGTTTACAAACAGCTTCCAGGGAAGGTCGAGGAAGCCTGCTTTAAAAAATCAGCCCGCTTCACCTACTAAAGGCTGAAGGGAGATTTTTCGGCAGAAGGTTTTCGGGTTATCTGTCAAAATAGATTTGAACACTAGGCATCTTTCACTCACAAATTGATCCACAGTCTTGTACTTTAAATGTCCACATCCAACTATAGGATTGGCTTATTGAACGAAACGTTTGTCTTTGGCCATCTTTCTGACACTCTGACCCGTCACCAACCAATCTTCTCTGTTGAGACCTATCGGTGGGTCGCTTTTGGGATCCTAACCCAGAAACTACATTTTGCCATTAACCTTGTTTGGAACCACATTCGTCGCTTTCTGACGCAGAGACCAAGGAACCCTAATATGTCACTGAGATCGTTTTGGAACGGCGTTCGTCATTGGGCCACTTTCTGACACTGATATCTAAGAACAACGCTTTTCCACTGAGGCAGTTTGGAACCTAATTTGTCATTTGGCCACTTTTGGATACAGTGATCCAGAAATCAGGCTTTGAGCTCGGTCGGATCAGCTATTTAGTAATTGGTAAGGTAGTCATGGGTAAAAGTGGTCCAAACCTCTTGTTTCATTCAAAAGACCTTGGTTCCGGCCAGAGTAATATATCAGGCTTTTATACAAAGCTTTTTTGAAGCTTCTCGGAGCCATTGAAGCAAGCGAAATGAATCTTTAGTTTTAAATTCAAAAGCTTTCTTTTGAAACTTCAAACCTCGGATGTGTTTCAAACGAACGCGAAATGTAAATCCGAGGCGAAAACGTAACGTGTCTCATATTTCCGGGGATGGAACCTGGAACCTCTGGCCCTGTAATCAAACACTCAACCGCGCACCACTGACAAATTATTATTTGACCTTCTTGATGTTGGTCTTCATCACTTAAAGTTGAGCTAAAATGAACTAGAGGTTGTATGTGACTACTGACAGTACAGAATTCGACGTCTTGACAAAGTGTCCCCCTGAAAGAAAACACTAAAAGTCGTCACTTTTGGTACCACTGAGTGGGACGAGATTCCAACTTCAATGGTAAAACGTACCAAAAAAGACTGTCGAACAAGCTCCACTACAACTAGCGCCCTCTTGTGCCTGCACCCAAAACCAACCCCTTCCCTCCTCATAACTGAACGTAGGATAAACAATTTCAGCCCACGATGGTCAGAATCACTGCACATCACAATCCATATAGAGGAGAGTTCCAGGCCAAACGTCATCATAAATTATTCGACAGCCCCTTCTCGCTATTCAGAGCCTGTAACATAAATTAGCCGAAACACACCTCCGAGCAAAAGAAAAAAGCGTTTCGCCTTCACCTCGTCCTTTCGACTGCGTCATGTCTATCGAAGGAGTCGTCCGAGGGGGGGGCAACTGGAAAAACAATGTGAATTATCCTTTTCTTTGTTTTCCTTTATTTTTTTTCTGTTGTACTCCTTTTCTTCATTCTTTTCATTAAAAGATAACGACAGAAAAGGAATGCAACTCAACTGGAGTGTTTAGTTGGACGAGGGTGGTGGGAGGAAATAAATTTACACCCAACCAGCAACCACCTTCTCGAATGCTATCGTCCAAAAAAAAAAAAGGAAGCCAAGGAAGCAGCAAGGGATATTTAATACAAAACCATAACCATTTTGTTGTTGTTATACGAATGTCTGCGACTCTGGCAAGGACTACAATTACCCGTTACTACTCCGGCGTAGAATTTATCTATGCCGTGGCACATAAAGCAAACACGGCAACGAGTAATAACAATAATCGTAATAATAATAATAATAATACACACACACAGTCACTTGTACGCTGGATGGAATTGGATGAAGGAGCACAGGAGAGAGGTCTCTCGCTCGTCCTGATTTATGTCAGTCATATCGTCAATAAACTTTAGTAGTCTCCTTTCGCCTTTCGGGCGTCTTTTTATTGCTTCTACTTGAATATTTCAGATCCTTTCGCAGCAATTCTGGAAATCCTTTCTTTCCTTTGGCGCGAGAACGCACATTGGACTTGGTACATGGATAATTAGAAAATGAGAAATACGAAAAAAGATAGAAAGAGAGAGTTGAAATCTAAGATTGGTCGTGTCCTTCTCTCGTATCAGCCACACGTCAACTACATCACTGTCAGATGTATGCGTGTTGGTGTCCTTTTATTTTATTTTTTTGTGTCGAATGTTAACTCAGGGTGCTGCACCACCAACTCAACTGGACGGAATTCGTTTTATAATTCTAGTTGTTGACAGTGGGGCGCATCACAAAACAAGGACATGTCAGGAGATGGACGTTTTAAATGACATTTGTGGGTGGAAATGGTCGAATGGTTGAAAAGCAAACAAATCAACATAAACAAGACGATTGGAAGACATTGAATCTCATTACCAGGATGGATATGTGTGTCAAATAAGTCAATAAGCGTCACGAAGGTGTCACTTGTAGAACTTTCCAATCAGTTTATAAGCCTAGATTTTAAATAAAACGAGCTTAGTAAATCCGAATTTTAGAAAATAAGTCGTTCTTCGTAAAAATGAGGTTTAGAAAATTCATGACTGTGACTTACGTTGACTTAAGTCACCTGACCTCAGATGAAGAAGTGCAAGTCGTTCTGCGTAAAACCGAATTTTAGACAATACGAGACTGTGACTTACGTTGACTTAAGTCACTTGACCTCAGATGAAGAAGTGCAAGTCGTTCTTCGTAAAACCGAATTTTATAAAATACGAGACTGTGACTTACGTTGACTTAAGTCACCTGACCTCAGATGAAGAAGTGCAAGTCGTTCTTCGTAAAATTGAATTTTAGAAAATACGAGACTGTGACTTACGTTGACTTAAGTCACTTGACCTCAGATGAAGAAGTGCAAGTCGTTCTTCGTAAAACCGAATTTTATAAAATACGAGACTGTGACTTACGTTGACTTAA
This sequence comes from Cheilosia pagana, assembly GCA_936431705.1. Lineage (NCBI taxonomy): Eukaryota > Metazoa > Arthropoda > Insecta > Diptera > Syrphidae > Cheilosia > Cheilosia pagana. The sequence goes on from OW386169.1 coordinate 8,124,942, forward strand.
GTCACCTGACCTCAGATGAAGAAGTGCAAGTCGTTCTTCGTAAAACCGAATTTTAGAAAATACGAGACTGTGACTTACGTTGCCTTAAGTTACCTGACCTCAGATGAAGAAGTGCAAGTCGTTCTTCGTAAAACCGAATTTTAGAAAATACGAGACTGTGACTTACGTTGACTTAAGTCACCTGACCTCAGATGAAGAAGTGCAAGTCGTTCTTCGTAAAACCGAATTTTAGAAAATACGAGACTGTGACTTACGTTGACTTAAGTCACCTGACCTCAGATGAAGAAGTGCAAGTCGTTCTTCGTAAAACCGAATTTAAGAAAATACATGACTGTGACTTACGTTGACTTAAGTCAACTGCCCTTGGATAAAGTTAACTTCACCATCAAGTTGTTCTTCAAAAAATCTTGGAAAATTCATGACTGTGACTTACGTTGACTTACGTTGACTTAAGTCACTTGTCGTTGGCTCGAGTCAACTTCACCATCACATTACTGGCTTTTCATTGTTTGCCATGCGAGTGAGCAATAAGAAGACAACTGTAGTTCTTTTTTTAGGAACATATAACACATTGACTTAAGCTCACTTACGTCGACTTAAGCTGACTTAACTTCCGACATGCATTTTACGTAAAAGGTTAACGGCTAATTGCCTACTCACCATTACACTTCTCAAACAACCAACCCACTGCACTCATCCTGCATCCTTCTTGCAAAAACTCCGGCATCCGATGTCATCCTTATCGCAAAAAATATAGGTATACGATTCTTGATTGTTTCCCCTGCCAAACATGTCCTTCTCATTTCTTAAGGCGATATAATAACCTTTTTCCATTGTTCCCCAACAACACACCGTGTGTGTGGCTCTGTTTGTGCTGCAAGTTCTCCCGATGCCACCAACAGGCAGCACAAAAATATTTCCAGCACAAAACAATCGGATATATCGCCGCCTCGACCTCTCACATGGAACGATTTCATCACACAAATAATTCCTATATTTGCGGGACTTGACTTTCCTGCAACCTCTGATGTCCCCGCACCCTCCTTCGACTCATTCACACCATCATAGACCATAACCATCAGCCCAGCACCAGTACACCGCACTGACATCACACAACGATCCGTTTAAATGTCAAATCCTCTACACATATGTCGGTCATAACAACAAGGCAAACAGACAATCGCTGTCATACAGAACAGGATAGTGGTGCGGGTGGAGTTACTCCACCTATAGTGGAGGACTCCCCGAGTCCTGATTGTAACCTCTTTTTGTCAAGTCCCATTTGTGAGTAGTTACTTTTTGCGCTCCTTTTTGGGTCCTTTTCTGTTCGTTTTTGCACTTTTTCTTAGTTCTACTCTGGGTGACAGATGAAATGAGTGTTTGTCGAGAGGGGTGGTGTGTTTGGGTGCAGCGCAGCACAAGGATAAGACTGTCTGTATGTAGAATTTAATGGATGACCACCCACCCCAAACATCAAATGACAATTTGTAATGGAAAAGATGAAAGAAACAACAACAGCAACAGTCCGACATGATGTAGTCCACTTCATTTACCGCAAATTCCTCTGTATCTGTATAGAGGTGTACGAGTGTGTCAGGATCAATACCGACTTCAATCCGCAACAAACGCAGCATTTGTGAATAATTCCGGTGGCCCTCCTGTGATTGCAAACATACACAGAAGGCAGGGGGGCCTTTTCCAAATCGAATCATTTAATAAACGAATTGAAGCGGTTGATGGATACACTGCGGAGCTGATTGATGGCAAGGACCTGAGGGGAATGATTCTTTTTCCTTTCCGTTTGGGGTCTTAATCCTTCCTCTCGTTCGTCCTAATTCATTGCAACCGAATTGTCGATTCCACACAGAACTTCTGTGGTTCGTCCTTTGTTGCTAATATTGTGGGTAGAGGATGGTTATTTTTCCATCATCCTTTTTGTGCGCAAAACAAAGGAATATTCGCATGACAGAAGGGCGATGTGTGTAATTCAATTACTCATTAACGAACTCCAACTCGCTTCGTCCTCGTTTGTTTGCTTGCTTTATTTTTTGTTCCTTACTTCGAAGCTTCCTCTTCGAATGTCCTTTGCAGAGTTATTTAGACACGACGCGGTAGTAGGGTGGGTTGGCAATATTTGATTGACAGGTCTTTATGCTTTGAGTCATTTTCAACCCTTTCAACTGCACGACCGACGACGTGAGGTATATTTTTTAGTGGATGTGTTCGCCTCTAGTTTTGTGCGTGTCATGTGTATTACAGTCTGTTCAATAAACTGACACTCTGACAGAATTGACTGATTGATTGATTGGTAAATAACTGGCAAAGATACTGTGTGTGTATGCGGGCGAGTTCAACATGCGTTACTTGTGTAAAGGATACACAAAGTGATCAGCTATACAATGGCTGGTGGACGGCTATTGATCGCTGGGAGCGGTGGGTAGCGCCTTGAAGGTGAATTCATTCTAAGCCAACATGAGTGACAGCTGCCATCGACTGATGGGCTGTAGAGTACTTGTAGTTGTCTTAAGGCAGGCAGGGTTGATGTGGTAGGTATTGTTTAGCTTAAGGGGGGAAAGGAAACTAAACTTGTGGAGGCAACTTCATGGCGCTTAGAGTTATAGGGGATTAGGCAAGGTGGTGATGTGGCATTGACACATGAAGAGGATGTATTTCACTATAATGGGGAGGAGGTCGGCTGATAGATAGGGAAATGGCATTTAGAACTTAAAAGCAGTTTGACTTCGGGTATACTTAAAGAGGACCTTGATTTTAAGAAGCGTTGCTGGTGGCTCTAAAGGAACCTGTTTTTTTTTTGCGTCCTTCAGAGATTAGAGAAGCTTTTTCATGAGAAATGGTCAAGGGCGCATTTTGGACCAACGTCAAGTTTTTCACAAATGGAAGCGCCATTTAACAGATTTCATGAGCGTAATCCAGCTTAAGTCGACATGCGATTGCATTGGAATTGAATGCCCAAACCAGGATATAAGTTTAGTAGTCCATAATTAATACGCACGTCTGGTTTTTTACTTGTTGAAGAATCATTAAACGGATTTCATGAGCGTAATCCAACTTAAGTCGACATGCGATTGCATTGGAATTGCATGCCCAAACCAGGATATAAGTTTAGTAGTCCATAATTAATACGCACGTCTGCTTTTTTCACTTGTTGAAGAACCATTTAACGGATTTCATGAGCGTAATCCAGCTTAAGTCGACATGCGATTGCATTGGAATTGAATGCCCAAACCAGGATAAAAGTTTAGTAGTCCATAATTAATACGCACGTCTGGTTTTTTACTTGTTGAAGAATCATTAAACGGATTTCATGAGCGTAATCCAACTTAAGTCGACATGCGATTGCATTGGAATTGCATGCCCAAACCAGGATAAAGGTTTAGTAGTCCATAATTAATACGCACGTCTGCTTTTTTCACTTTTTGCAGAACCATTAAACGGATTTCATGAGCGTAATCCAGCTTAAGTCAATATGCGATTGCATTGGAAATGCATGCCCAAACCAGGATATAGGTTTAGTTTGACTGATTCTAAGTCCATTTGCAGCGAATTTTGCTCCCACCTGATTTAAGCAATCCAGCTTAAGCTAACGCGCGGCTATAATGGAGTTGTACGTCTTTCCTACATATAGTAAAGCATCACCGGCCCATTTTCAAGTTCTTGACTGTAGTGAAGTCGATTTGCATCCACTTTTGACATAAATCATTTGAGTAATCCAGCTTACGCCAACGCGCGACGGAGATTTAGCAGATTTTCCTCCATATTTGAGACCCACTATAAAATATACTACGGAAATAAAAGCGGCGGAGCACAAGTTCACTTCAACGACAGCTTGTGAGCGAATGGTTCAGATAAAAGACACAAATTTCCTGACATCCTGTAATTTGATGACCAAAGTCAATAGGAAAGTGATCTGGAGTACAATTAGCGAGGTATAAAAAGGCGCTAGCCATAACTATTCACGGGAATAAATTAGGGAACCTATGGCACCTCTCCGGAGCTGCCAAGATTGTAGCTTGACATGGATAGACCTGTGCAAAAATTGAATACCCCTTTATTGTACAAAGATGAGAGGAAAAACCGCTTAAAACTAGCTTTAGAGAAGAGTGGACTCTTGCATACATCCAATTTCTGGTCCTTCGAGCCGCATGTATGCAGTACCTTCCAACTACTTCCCCTGCCTTTCTCTGTGCGTAGCACTCCTAACCACGGACCATTTAACCAAAAAGCCCACGACCAATTACACACAAATTTGGCATCCATGTCCCCCCAAAGCCAAACCCACCCCCACTCAACCCTTGCAACAAAAGTAATGCCCAATAAATACAAAAGGCAAAACAACTATTTCCACTTTCATATGCGGCACTAAAATACCCCCCAGTCGACCCACCTTCAAGCGGATATAAAGTACCTCAAAAACAAAAGGGCAAAAATGCGGCTCCCCATTACCATTCACACTCTCCGGCAGCAAATCAAGTCAAATGAACCAACCATATACCTACCCCCTCTGCCACACATCGCGATGGTTCTATGCGGCTGGGGGGTGGTTGGGTGGCGGCGTCATTCAAATCTAAATCAGCCCTTATCGGTCCCTCGACAACACGTATCACTCACATTTTAGTCCCGTTTTGTTTTTATGCTTTTCCATATTTTCTACGTGTGCATGTGGAGTCGGAATAATACAACCCAAACCCACCGCCACCCCACCCCTCCATACAGCATCTTTCAACCTGAGGAATTGTGAGCGGGTTCGTTATACTTTTTCCGTTGGCGGGGTGTAAATTATTCAGTAAACGAGGCATTGTAGTAAATTTTGATGAAACGGTAGAAACGGTACACTGGCTTCACATCTCCGCATCTATATGTGGCTGCGATGTACTCCTTTCTAATTTAGGGATTCGCACACAAAAGGAGTCAAGTTCCAGCGAGCAACGCGAGAGGGTGGCAATTCGTATAGCATATGGCGGTGGGGTGCGTTGTTTCGGGCCAAGATATATGGCCTTTGTGCGTGTGTATCTGTCGACCTGTGTGTATTTTGACAGAGACGTCATAAAAGCCAAGTATTGACGAGTATCCTGTTGTACGTGCCATGTGGGAAGGCATTTCATTTCACACTCGCATCTGAGTGGGGGGCGGGTGGGTTACATTTTTGTTTTCTTTGTTCGTTTTCCGCGTGTTGTGACTGTGATTGTGCTTTACATATTTTTAATAATTAATTTATCTTAGTTTAGGGTCCTTTTTTGAATTTTAGGTGAATAAAATGATTTTTCAATTTTATGCACTCACCCTTATGGCCAGGGACGGATTATGTAAGAGTGGGCTGCTTTGGGTTTTTTTCTCTGACGCTTCACATTTGTTGCGCATCCTGCTATTACGCACATTGATGGCTTTCGTTTCGTAGGTACATGTGTTTGCTGTCAGTTTGCGCTTTGGGGATGATTGTTGGTCTGTTTTTGAGATGGCTTGTATATTCGTGCAAAGGATGGCTAGTTCTTGTAGCCGAAGGGTACCTACACACTGAGACGAACCGATTTGTTGGCATGTCAGAGGATGGTGGGACAATTTTGATATCCAAATGTTTGTTGGTTTGTTGGTCCTTCGAACCGGATTCTAAATAAAAAAAATATTTTGACGCGGCAGGTCTGTGGGACCCTAGGCCTAGCTTCTTACAACCATGCGTTTTGTTTGAGTTTAAAATTTTTGGGACGAATGGAAGGGATCTACAATTTTACGCCGAGTCCAAACGGCTAATTGAGAAGCTCATTCATGACAGTTTTACTCTCGGATGTTTGTCAGACGTTCGCGAGAGGTGGCGCAGTGGAAAAAAACCCTAAGATGTAATTTGGTTATTTCGGGACTCGAACCGGGGACCCCTCGCTTAGTAGTCTAACACACTAACCACTAAGCCACTGCGCCGACCGGATTCTAAGACTGGAAATAGTCCGATTATGGTGTCTCTTTAGTCTCAATGATGCCTTTTAGCTGTATCCCAATCTAGTCACCAGCATTTTACACACAAAGATTGATGGAAACTGCAAAAAACCCGCCGTTGGGCGCCACTTTTTTTCTTTTCTCTGCAGTTTTGTGAATCATTTTGTGAAAATTCGCCCGATTAGGGCGCTTAACTAAAGAAAAATGACGTCGCATTTTATGTTTTGTAACTATAAGTACTGTCTTAAGCTAATTTGTCCAGGGCTGCCTTTAGAAAATGGTCTTGCATTGGGCGCCACTGTATTTAAAGACGGGTGCATTGGGATTTCTGTTGTTTTTTTCTTAATTTTGATACCTACGCAGCCCAACACAATAAGTTCAGTACAATCGGTTAAACAATTTACAATTTACAATAAAAGAAAAACAGACCTGCTTAAAGAGTCTTATGCACAAAGTGACTTGAAAGCGACTATACCGGACTTCAGGTTCTCATCGAGATTCGGTATCGATGTCGACCTCTTGCCATTAACCGTGGTGTCGTGTCGTGCGTGATTTGGAAAGAGAAAACCCCCAACAAATGCATCTCTGTGCTCTTGCCTATAAGAGGAATCTAATTCTTCTCTTAAAGGAGGGGGAAACTTGTTTAGAAAAACCAAACAAACGACTTACGTTTACGTTACATTGCCAGCAGGTGTTTTATCTAGTTTCAGATGTGCTCTGCTCTTCCATCATCATAAAGAGTACCACCGGCCGCATATATAAATCCAAAAAACAATCCAATCCATTATCCCATTAGGAACAGTTGAAAACCGAAACAACTGGACTCTCTCTCGCTCTTGGCAGCACTTTTATTCACAGATACGGTTATTTGCAACAAGATACACCATCTGCCGTGGTAGTTGTACGAAACGAAAAACGTGCTATCGACTGAAACACACTTACCCACCGACGCTGTGGTGCAACAGGGACATCCAATTGTTTTGAAAATGCCATAAATCTCTTCTGATTGTAACCTCAGAAATTCCTATCGGAATACAGTTAGATTCACACTATCTGCGCACGTATGAGTGTCTCGTTGAAGAGAATTCCATTCTCTATTGGAAAAAGGACCCTGCGCACAGCGTATCCGAAGGGATAATAAAATGAAAGGCATTTGATGTGTAGAAATCATTCAAAGCACACACAACAATCATTATTACGAGACATCGCCTCTCATTCTCAACACAACCACGTCCAACACCGTTTCTATTCACACACACACTCGCTCGCAATCATTTCAAGTCCGTGCATGTATACACTTTGGTTTCGGAATGACAGCGCCATACGTTCACACGTACAACTCTGTACACAGTGTACCGTCCGACCAGTCTGTACGATGTCAGTGTCAAAAAGATTTTTTAGTCGACAACAGTCCGTTTCATCGTAATCATGTCGAGATTTTATGTTGACGACGACCAAAACAACAACAACAAGAGCAGTGTCAGTGGTTCAACCAGTAGTAACAACAACAACAACGACATAAACGATAATTTCTCAATTTCGATTCTAAATACAACTACTACGGTAGCGCTTTGTTGTTGTGCATATTTAGTGGCACCATCAATCGTGTGATAATGTGATAGACGATAATCTCAAATGAAATAAACAAAACATCGAGTTGTCTGCTTTCCCAGTGCAATATCTAGTCAGAGCAAATTTTAACAAAAAAAAAACGGATATCTATTGTGGTGGTGTTTACGACAATCTCAAGGATCAATTATTATTCTCCCAGTGATAACGGTATACAAAATATAAGTGCGAATAATTATTCCAGTTGTATTGAAACAAAAATAAAAATTCCAATTTAATTTTTTCTGTGATCTTATAAATTAAAAAAAAAAACAAATTTAAATTAAAAATAAAATTAAAAATAAATAAAAACAAATCAACTTTCAAAACATATCTATCTATTCGTCGGGTATCTAAAGTGTTATTTTTGGGAAGACAAACATTTGTCCTGCTTCTTTTAAATCAAAATCACCCTCGCGCGCCACCCACGAGCTATCACAAAATTTTGGCAACTGTGATTTATTTCAGTGCAACCGAAATAGTTCCCAGCAACTAATTGATATTGCTTACAAGATTGATCATATTTTTCCTGTGACTACTTCGCAAGAAGAGTGTTAAAAAAAAATAATGTGCATTTAAATAAAAGTTCCCTAATTAAAAAAATATTAATTTGAATATTAAATACGAAAAAATCGAATTAATTAATTTCGCGCCATTAGAATGATGCTACACGAGGCTGTTATGCTGGAGATTTATAGGCAGGCGTTGAATGCAAGGTTAGTTGTCTGTGTGTGTGTGATTTTTTTTGAAATTTATTAAAAAATCTATTTTCCAAAGCATTTAACTAAATGGCGGTTGATGATGATGGGGGGGCGGCGTAGGCTATGTGGATGGTCGTGTGTTGTGTTGAATTGTTTTGACGGAAGACATAAGTTTCTTGTTGTGTCGTGTTGTCGTTATGTTTGATGTTTGGAAAAATTCGGAAGAATGTTGCGTTTGAAGGTCACTTACAGAGGGATGGGTTGTGCGTTTTTTTTTACTTTTCTTTGACAGTTAACATGACTTTAGTTTATGGCTTGTCAGGGGAAATTTAGTGTACTGGGTGAGGTGTATTTTTGGGCGAAGGAATTTCTCGGCTATTTGTTGCTACAGCCTTTGGGCCTATAGATCTATTAAAAATTTGATTGCGACGAGTTTTAGTTGGAGTACCTATTTTTAAGTTTTTTTTTCCTACTTGGAGTGGGTGGGAATTGATGTTTGGGGTGGGTTTTCAATCGAGTTGCTATTACCTACTGCCCAATGTTTGATCTAAACCAGAAAAATATTGAAGATTAGTCCTTGCGATTTTTTTTATAAATTTAACACTGAAAAGTTATATGCGACCACTGTTTTCATTTTGGCGGCTTTAGCAGTCTTTTGATGGAACATACCATCGCTTTGCTTAATGATTGTCGATTTCAGACATTCCAGACCAACTTTATGCCACCGAGAGACTGGGGATTGTTATCCTAAATGTCCGAATTTTAAACAGCCCCATAGGAAAGCAGACTTTTGCTGTTTAGTCTTGAGAACGACCCGCACTAGGTTTCTACTATTTGTTTTGGAACTTCGGTTCACAAAGAAAACTCATCGAATCTCGGAATATATCGACAGTAGCGCCATCTGGGTAAAACCACGCTTAGACGCTTAGTAGATGACTCAGATTTAGACGCCATTCGATCACCAGTAAAAATATAGCTCCATGTTCTTTTCAGTCGTTATTCAAACCAAACTTCTTATACCTAAATGAACTTGGTCCGACAAAATCAATTTCCAAAATAGCAGCGATCTTCATTTTGCTTTGCAAGCGCTGTGCGGGACAATAAACACGGACTTGTTTAGTCTTTGACAAGCAGTTGTTGAGCTTGTTGAATTTCTAATATCTAAATATAATAAAACTGGAGAATAAAAAATGCCTGACCACGCATCACGCAGAAACTACTGGTCGGATTTTGATGAAACTTGGTATATTGATTGTTTATGTTCTGGGTCGGAACTTAGGAATATAATGTGGTTCTTACAAAATAGTCCAATAGTCGTCTCTTTTCAGCGCACATATTCAGGTTGAAGACATTTTCAGGTGTTGTTCGTTGGAAGAAGTTTGGAAATGGGCTGGGGTGGGGCTCGTGTGTCAATGTCTTAATTGTCTTAAAAATGTCAGGCGGTTGAAGCAAGGCGAGAATGGGTCAGACGTTTTAAAGGCAGGGATCTTTAAAATTTATGCAGTGGGCACAAGTCATGGTGAAGACCGCTTTATTATAAAAACCAGCCACTGCTGTGTACGAAAGACTTTTGGGATGCAGATCGACAATAGCTGCGTCCAATAAAGCTTAATCTAATTTTCGACTATTTTCCAAACAACTGTAGCTTACATTTATGACCCACGTAGGTATTAACGACGTTGAAAATTGAAACTCAGTCTTTCTAAATAGGGTGCTAAGTTTATAAATTCTGCTTAAAAAATGCCAAACAAAACGGATCACAAATCGGCTACCAGCTGTCAAATTTGGTCGTCGCTGGAAGAAGCATTGCCAAATCGAAACTCAAACCTCTAAGTAAAATTCATCCCTTACAAGTGTAACCAATTTTTGGCCACACAGAGTTACAAGTTCAATGTTGATCGTACACCCTCTTCAAGACTAATCCAAGAGACACTTAAAAGACTTTGTAAACCCTGGCCAGTGATGTCTATTCTTGGTCAGCCGATGGCGCTACTCGACTGCGGTTTTGTCTTGAAAATGATTCAAACGTCAGACAATCAGGGTTCCCTCTTGCGTAGAACGTCTAAAACTTATACCTTTCTGTCTATAATGACAGCTCGGTTTGAAGGCTTTGTATTAGATATGTATATCGGTTTCAAAAAATACTACCTTTGCTAGCCTAAGGCAAAGTCGATGGTGGATTGGGAATTGAATTTCCGACTTCAGCAGACGTAAGTCCAATATTATGACAGAGGTCTACCTTTTCTGCTAGACCCACTTAACTGTCGATGGTCTTCGGTAAAGTTTAACATAAAATCGTTTTTTATAAGCTTGAGGCTTACCTACTAAGAGTGACTCGCTGGGAGTAATCCATTTGCCGATTACCTACATTGAAATTGCATGTCCCGACAAAAGTGTGATTATTGGATCCTTTTGAGGCTTTGAGGGAACTTTTGGTTCAATATTGACACAAGCGTTAATTCCGATAGTCTTATTATGCTCGGGACTTATCTAGGCTTTATTGTAAAATTGATGCGACATGATGAGCCAGAAGGACCAAACTTAGTGTCGAACCTAAGGTATCGGTCGCGGTGTAAGTACCTACCTATAGTGCCCCAAAGAGACTGTTTATGGTATACCCGAACTAGAAGTCAAGCCCGAACAGAAAAAGGGAAAGACCTAAGACATTTGACTAAACTTTCTCGTTCACTGCAAGCTCTCTTTACAGCTTTTTAAAGATGATAACGCAATTATTTTTAAAAAACCATAATCATAGCTCTACGCTTCATGTCAAACGCATGCCCTCTATTACTCGAACTTCTAGACTTGCTATGGAAGCTGTGTCATTTAAAGGTATGTCCAGAATAAGTTGGTTTCTTCAAGCCCATAATCTCTCCTATATCCCAATGACTGAGAGTCTAAAGTAGCAGAAGACCGATAGTGCCCTTGAGTCTCGAGCGTCAAGCCCTTATATAATAGGTAGAATAAAAATGACTTCGGATAGTAAAGTTCTACCTAGTTTTACCTTTTTGATGTTCAAAAAGAGCAACAAGGCTGAACGTTAGGGCCGATACCTTTTTGCATGGTTATACAGATGAGTCTGAAAAAATGAATTAAAACATTTTATGCTGCCTAGGTTGAAGGCCTTTTTAAAATGGTAGCTAGAGATATGGTATCTTTCAAACACTTGTCATTTTAAAGGGTTTATCAAGACATTTATGTGACTTTTGAGCGCAAGACATGACACAGAGAAAACGTGTTTCATGTGGTTTGACCTATGGGAAACCTATTTAACTTATAAAACTTGAGTCTTGTTAATTTGGAAGGGTATTCAAAAACCAGGAAAGCCTATCAGATGCAGTCAGAAACGGTCCATTTATGTTTTTGATAGCGAAACTTCAACTTTTAGGTTTGAAATCTGTTTGCTTGCGGGACTACCCTGTTTAGGGATCTCAACCTCCTGCAGTTGAACTGACGTATACCTTCATAAGAACCGAAGACGTGCTAGTGCGCTCAAAAACCAACGCGTCCTACAGTAGCTCGCTTAATAGCTAGCTGCCTCCAGTTACACTCATCAAGTTGGTGCGAGTTTTCGAGCCACAAAAGTTCTTTTTAAGCCAGTCTTTTGAATAAAAGATCTATTCGATTTGTATTTTTTGATAGCCTAGCCTGTTAAGTTAGAAAAAGAGAGAGATCGGTCTTCATGATCACCCAAGATTGATCTGTTTCAAAGTAGAGAAAAGTTTATCGCAGATCTTATAGACTGACTTCCACCCCTCGAGGACCCGCATTATACTAACAACGCCTTTTCCCTTTGTTTCGTTGCAGCGAGCTGGCCAGCCCGCGCTGTCAATCGCGCGACTCGACCGGGTCGACTGGTGGTGGCCGCTGCCAGTCGGACGACTCCAACTGCTCCGGCAATGGCAGCAACGCAGCGCCCACACCCACACCCAACAGTCCGCCGGTGGGTCTGCCCTTGCCAGCGACACTTCCGCCATCGGCCGCAGCTGCACTCTTGCCGCCACAATCGGCGGCGATGGCCGCGTATCTGAATGCCGCCGCAGCAGCTGCTCAGCAGAATCGTCTACTCCTCGGCAATCCATTGGCCAGTTTGACGGCGCAATCACCGTCACCAAGGCTGCCGCCAATGCAGTCGCCAGCTGCGGACGACTTGCCAGCGCTGGACTTTAGCACGAAACGAAGCCGACGCGACTCGGATGGGGATAGCTGCAAAGACGACAGCGATGCTGTTAATCTGTCCAACAAGTCGGACGGCGGAACCGAATCGCCCTCCTCATCGGGTGATGTCAACAGTCCGTTGGATCTGAGTGTGGGCGGTCGCAAACGATCCACCGACGACGAGGTGCCACTGGCAAGGAAGCTCCCGCGCCCGAATGACTACAAACCTCTGCCGACATCGTGGGTGCCACCGATCAATCCGTACTTGGCTGCCGTTGCTGCAGCCAGCATGTCCCCGAAGGGCGGTCTGCCGCTTGAATGGAACGGCAAGGGCAAGATAGCGACGAACGATGCCACGAAAGCGCTTGAAAAGATGTCCGAAATGACGCGGTTGGGAGGATCTGATGTTGGCGAGATGCGGTCACCGGCGCAGCCGACTGGCGGAGGTACGGGCAGGCACAGCGCCTGGCAGTCACATTGGCTCAATAAAGGCGCCGACGCTGTGAAGGACGTGTTCAAGTGCGTTTGGTGCAAGCAGAGCTTCCCCACCCTGGCCACACTGACGACCCACATGAAGGAGACCCAGCACTGTGGAGTGAACGTTCCTCCCTCGCAGCAGAATCATCACGAGCAGCAGCAGCAGCACCATCGCCATCCAGCTGTGTCGTCGGCAGCGTCGAACGTGACGTCTTCCTCTTCGTCGTCGAGCAAGTCCGACTTGAATCTGCTCATTAAGGAGACGATGCCGCTTCCCAGGAAACTGGTTCGCGGCCAGGACGTCTGGCTGGGCAAGGGCGCCGAGCAGACTCGCCAAATCCTCAAGTGCATGTGGTGCGGTCAGAGTTTCCGTTCGCTGGCCGAGATGACCAACCATATGCAGCAGACGCAGCACTATACCAACATAATCTCGCAGGAGCAGATTATTTCATGGAAGTCTTCCGATGAGAAGGGCTCCTCCTCATCCAGCGGTGGGCCAGCCGCTGCCAGTGCCGGACCCGCTCCGCCAATGGGCGGACCAGCTCCTCAAGGACCTCAAGGCCCCCCGTCGGCGACCAACAGTACTGTCTCGGCGGTGCTCACCTGCAAGGTGTGCGATCAGGCATTCTCATCTCTAAAGGATCTCAGCAACCACATGATCAAGAACGCCCACTACAAGGAGCATATCATGCGCTCGATCACCGAAACCGGTGGCCGGAGGCGTCAAACTCGCGAAAAGCGCAAGAAGTCCCTGCCCGTGAGGAAACTCCTCGAACTGGAACGAGCTGCCGGCCAGCAGGACTATAAAAATGCCGATCCCTTCAAGCAGCAGATGAACGTCTCCACGAAGATCACCTGCGAGAAGTGCGGCGACAAGATCGAGACCGCCCTCTTTGTCGATCACATCAGGCAGTGCGTGGGCGGTGCGATCGCCAATGCGTCTCCAAGGAGCATCAAGAACAACATCCTACCGCCAGATGGCTCGATGACGAGTCCTCCGAACTCTGTAGGCAGCCGCGATGGCTTGAAGAGCATCTCACCCGCTTCCACGTCGTCGACGCACAGACATATATCGCCCCATATGCCGTCGCCCACACCGAAGGACCCAAACCAGGGCGAGAAGACATCCTCTTCGCCGTCGGTCTTGAACGCGATCGAGCAACTGATCGAGAAGAGCTTCGATACTCGCTCCCGGCACGGCGCCACAGCCTACGCGCCCAATAACTCCGGCACTCCGCTCGGCGCCAGCATTCTCAAGCGTCTCGGCATCGACGAAAGCGTCGACTACACGAAGCCGCTGATCGACGCTCAGACCATGGGTCTCCTCCGATCGTATCACCAGCATCACCAGTCCCAGTACGGACGTCGTGAACGAAGCGGTTCCGAGTCGAGTTCCGTATCCGATCGTGGCAGCAGTCGCATGGAGTCGCTTACTCCCGAGCGCAAGCCAGAGATCAGCACACCCCTGCCGCCGTCAACGCCACGACAAACTCCAGACAAGATCGCCCAATCGCCCAACTCCGACGAGGTCAAAGTGAAGCACGAGCCAACCGACGAGGAAGCCGACGACGAACCCGAACGACATTCGAAAATCTCCGTCAAGAAGGAGTTCAACATGGAACCCTCCGCGGAGGGCGAGCTGGACCTTCGCAAGAACAGAACCCCCAGCAGTTCGGCGGCTCCCAGCCCTGCACCTAGCCCAGCATCGAGCGACCGCTCCTCGGCCGGCTGTGGTGAGAAAAAACTCCCCCCCGGCAGCAGTTTGACAGCACTCTCGTCCATGTTCGACAGCTTGAACTCGCACAACGCCACCTCGTCCACCAACGACACCTCGTCCGGTGGCAGGAAGCCCTCATCCGCCAATCCACTGGCGGCACTGCAGAAACTCTGCGAAAAAACCGACAATCCGCCGGCGGCCAACACTCGCCTAACCTCCTCCAACAACCATCCCCACCACAACCCAAACGGTGGGCTGACCGGTGCCGGCACCCCCAGCGGCATGGTCGCCTTCAGCTGGGCCTGCAACGACGCCATCATCACGTCCGACTCCGTCATCAAGTGCGCTTTCTGTGATACGCCATTTTGCTCGAAGGGCGCCTACCGTCATCACCTGTCCAAGGTGCACTTCGTCAAAGACGACGCCAGCATGGAACCCCTGCTGCAGTCATCCAAACCGCTCAACAGCGGCTCATCGTCGTCATCGTCATCGTCGCAGCCTCCACCTTCGCCAAAGGCGAAAAGTCCCGCTTCGGCACCACTCCAACCACCGCCGCCAACAGCACAGTCACCGGCCACATCGACAGCCGACGAGAGCGTTCAGTCAAAGTTCCTCAAGTACACCGAACTGGCCAAGCAGCTGTCCTCCAAGTACGTCTGACAGTCAAAAGGTAAATATGACGCATATCGACATAATTAGGTATCCACCACCACCATCACCGTCATTGACAGCTGTCAGAGAATGTGATTTGAATTTATCTATCTCCTCTTTGCTCATCGATTAACCATTAAAAGAGAAGAGGGAAAAAACACTACACACATCCACACAAATGGTTCCCACTCCCCCTGGGAATTGTGTTTTTGTTTTGTTGTGCCTTTTCGCTCTTTCCAGTCCTTGGAAGTCGCACTGCAATTGGTGAGAGTAGCGTCGAAGAGCGAAAAGGAGGGCGGACTGTTTACTTTTGTTTGTTTTTTTGTTTTGTTCTGCTTCGCGCGAAAGAGAACGGCGCTGCAGCAGCCGATGTGTGTGTGTGTGTAGGAGGAGTGATGGATATTGGAAAACCATAAAAACCAGTATTTTGACTTTTGAGTTGTGGAAGCGAAACCTGCTCAAATGTGGCAGAATGAACTGTTGAGAAAACTCGACTCAATGTCGGCACTCAGTTTGGTTTTGGGTATTTCGAAGTAGAACGGAAAGAGATTTTTCTACAGCGATGAAGAGAGCGGTTTGTTTTTCGCTGAGTTTTTTCAGCAGTTTGACAGATTGAGTTGAGTGCTGTTTCGCATTTGCACTCGCAGTGGAGTAGGTTTTTCGAATGCTTTTTTTTTAAGGGGCACAGTGAGTCTGAGAAGTTTGCATAAATTAAAATTTCGCGCTACAGATTTAGATCAATTTGTTTGACAGTAAAGAGTGGGTAAATAAATCGTCCTGATTGAGGATATTGAAATAGATAAGCGACTGCTGAATGTAGTTTATTTGAAATGCAAAGTTTGGTATTTTTCGGGTGCATTTTGTACTTCTACGCCCCTAAAAGCTTCGAAGTAGGAACTTGTGATCCAGATCTGGAATACATTTAGCTACCACTAGAAATGCTTTTCTGCCGTCGGTCGTGTCGTTTATCTAGTATATTTTACAGAAGCAGTCATTCGCTGACAAGGATACCTTTCAACCGATGTGTAAAATGTTTCTCCAGTCCTTTTTAGTTAATTCGTTTTTTTTTACAATCGAATGTCACTAGTTATATCGAGATATATTTTTTTAAAACTAGTTTTCCAAGCAAATCTTTTTTTTTAAATTTGGGAATCTTTTGGGTCCTTTTTTCGCTTGGCTCTTGTGTGTCTTACACAACTGTCAAACCTTTGACAAGTCTTACTTTAAACTAGAGCCCGCCATTTATAAAATGAATGACCAAACGGCTGCATTTGGCAATAAATACAACATCATGAAGAATAACTAACTAACTTTTAACTTTTTTCGTCCTACCCCTAAAGAAATGGACTGTCAAAAATGTCATTTATAAAATTTTACAAACAAGCTGCTCATTTTTATACAAATAAATGTCAAGGTACCTCCATCCGTCATCTCTTGTCAAACTGGGTATCGTTTTATTGATCCTTAACCTCACATCCGCTGATAGGCCTCCTCCAACTATCACAAAACAAAATCAACCCAAATTATTAATTTAAATTGGCAAACTTTAAAGAAAGCAAAAAGAGAAAAATAAAAACCGTGTACAGAATATTGTATAAACAAAAACTCGTGATTACACATAAATAATTCAACTAAGTATTAAAAGAGTCCTAAGAAAATTAAAAAACAAAAGAATTAAATACTACTTACTAGAAATAATATATATAAAATATGTATACCTACTTTCTCAAGTAAATCTTACTACTAAATGATAAGGTTAACAAAAATATCTAAAAAAAAAACTATGAAAAAATGTATATCTAAATTATTTAAACCCAGTGTTTACATTTTACACCTTTCTTTGTTGAGAATAAAATTGTTAAGCAAAGCGAAAGTAAACAAATCAACACACAACCCCCTACAAAAACAATGTATACGTAATTTTTATCTAAATTTAACATAAATATATAGACAAATAACATCGAATATTTGTTAATAAAAAATAAAACTGTGGTTATATAGAGAAAAATAAAATTTTTAACTTTTTATTATTTTTCAGTGGTTCAAGCTATTTTGTTGTAGTAAATTATTTTAATTGTTGCTTTAGTATTTAGGAGCAGAGTAAATTTAAAAAAAACAACTTGTGCCAAATTTAAAAAGACCGCTTCCCCTTTTCCTTCGTTGTTCCTTTTCTATATATTTTTTTGAACCACTGCAAGTATTTTATTTTCACCTGCATGTCTAAAAGAATAAAAAAAAACAACCCAACCATGTGAATAAATCGTATACGTAAAATAAATTGAAATTTATAAAACCTCACTATAGTACTTAAAAAAAATAAAATAAACTATATATTAAACTTAACAACAAAATAAAAATATTTATAGAAAAACCAATGTATACCAAGCATTTTGAAACAAAATCAATAACAAACGGTAGGTTTGAACAATTTACTTGTCCTCCTTGAAGAATGTAAAAAAAAACTATTTAAATTTAAGGCAATTTTAAGAACTTCCATTAACGCTAAATTGTATAAAACTGTGTATAGTGATTTATTTATAAGCTACACGCAAGTATACCAATTTAAATTTAATAAAAAATAAGCGACAACTAAAGTGACAAAATAATGTATACGCAAAGCTTGACTTTGAAAGGCAAATAAATTTGAAAGTAAAATTAAATTTAAAAGGAAAAGTAAATATTTACAAAATTTATTCGGAAAATAGTAAGAAAATATCATCAAAATTTAACGCTTAATTATTTAGACTTTCTCTCAAAAAAAAAATAAAGAAAATAAATTACAAAGAACTAGAAACGGAGAATAATATCCCAAAGTGTAAATATTAATCTTGGAAATTTTTTTGTGAAACTATTTTGTTAATATTATTCTATTTTGTTATTTGAAAAATAAAAAATATAAATAAAACAAGTGAAGTCAACATGTAAATCAACATTTCCA
The DNA here is from genome assembly GCA_936431705.1 of Cheilosia pagana. Classification (NCBI taxonomy): domain Eukaryota; kingdom Metazoa; phylum Arthropoda; class Insecta; order Diptera; family Syrphidae; genus Cheilosia; species Cheilosia pagana. The sequence continues at coordinate 8,143,138 of OW386169.1, forward strand.
TAAAATAAATAAATACATTATGTATATGAAAATATTTATAAAATTAAAATATAAACAAAAAGCTCAAAATAAAATCGAAATGAATGTTTCAACAAATTACAAAGTTGGTGTGTTTTTTTGTTCTAAATACAGGCTGAATTTGAAGAGAAGATGTTGCAGGAGACACATGCTGGGTTAACATTGTCTCGAGGTTAAGTATGGCTACGGTTTAAGATGAAACTCAAATTCAAAAATTGGCGGGACCAACCTAGACAAGCAACAAATGGAAAACAGTCGGCTAACCTATTTTGGCACATGAATTTGACAGGTGGGTTCAACTGACTGTAGGCAACACTTGTGACCTTTGAGGGTCTGGTCCAATGGACTTTAGAGCGGAACATTTAGCAATAAACTTTAAAAGGACGAAACTTTTTTAGTAGCTTAGTGAGATCTACAGTTTAACCAAGGCCTCAACTTATAAACCTCTGCTTAGCTAACTAAAGCAAGTTAGTTGTGCACTTCAAGTCTGTTGAGGTTCACTTCTACTTTTGGGCGCCACTTAAGGCGAGATTGTCCTCTACTGTACTGTAGGAACTTCCATAAAGAAAGAAAAAAGAAGATAATCATGGCAAAATTTCCACCTTAGGCTCCTAGAAACCCTTTTTTAAGTCCTAAACCACCAGAATTTGAGAATCTCTAAGGACGTCATGCTTTAAGTTCTTCAAGAATCAGATTTTTTTTGGAAGCAATTCATGTACCTCGTTTTTGGACGTCTTCTATGTCTTCCCGCTCTGAAAGGCACTTAACTTGAATTACTGATTTCAAAGCCCTGGATGATGGAAGTCAATACTTCTGCCCAACGGACCGGAATGAAGTGGGTACAACAATATGCATATTTTAACAAGGCTGCCAGAGGAGACGGCCTGCCAACCGAACTACTTAAGGCAGCGAGGACCATTTTGGGGACCAAAAACCTCCTAATTTCCTAGATAGGTTAGAACAAATTATGCCTCATCACCTTCTAAACCGCGCCAGTTCAGACTAGAGGAAGGGAGGCACTGGAGAGAACAATCAACTGCTCATGCCAGCATCCTCCGGAACGACTAGCCCCTTACCTCTCACTACTGATTACCTGCCTATGAAAATAGACTAGGAAAAAGGCTTCACAATTGAAATGCCGGACAGACCCCAATGGGACTTGGGACTTACTGAATGTTCTACACGAAGGAGCACTGTCAATATTCACAGACGGTTCCAAAACAGCAGATGGAGTCGGAGCCGGGGTCTTTTCAGAAGAACTGAACCTGGGCCTCTCCTTCTCACTCCCAAAGCACTACTGTAGTGTCTTTCAAGCCAAAATCACAGTAGGGATATAGTTATATGCATAGACAGCAAGGCTGCCATTAGATCCCTAGTATCCAGCGTACTAAAATCTAAGACGGTGGAAGATTGCCGCGACGATATAGCTAGAGAGAACAACCTCACCCTTTGATGGGTTCCGGGACTGTGCAGCTGACGAATTGGCGAGAAAAGGCTCTTTCGGCATTGATAGTATCAGTCTAAACAACTCATTCAACCGGACGCAACAGGTAAAGCAAGTCATAGATGGAAACATCAAGGATACTGCGACGTTGCTAGGCTTACTTGGCCAACCCTGGACATTAAAAGAACCAAGGCGCTTCTGCGACTCAACAGATCTAGTATCTCGCTAGTCGCTAATGTCATTACCAGGCATTGTATTCTGGGCAGACACGCGTCTAGACTCGGACTGCCATAGAATGACTTTTGCAGAGGTTGCAAGGATGAGGAGGAAGATGAGTCTGTCGCCCTTTCTAGTTTAAGGAGGGCTCACTTAGGTAACTCTCTAACCTCAATGTTCTAAGTGATCTAAGCTCTATCAGCGCTGCTAATATTCTTAGCTATATCAAGGGTAGCAAATGGTGTACATGAGTAACCGGTTAAGAAACCCCCAACACCGACTTACGGCCTAATTGCTTCTCTCACCGAGATCCACTTTAACATAACATAAACCGCGCTAGTTACAAGCAACCATTAGCTTCCTTGACAACATTTACAAGACCCTGTCTGTCATTCTTTGTGAACGCCCGACACCATTTGTCAACGAACTGATTGACCCCTACCTGTCGGGTGTTTAGCCTCAGTAAGTCCAAACGCAGAAACGGAAAACTTCGCGTAAGGTGCCGCAATCAAGTGAAAGACGTCCTTGATCAATTTGAAATGGGTAAGTAAAACCGCGCTTTGTGAAGAGGCGTATTGATTGAGGCACATAGATCCACGCGGACTGTAGGGACAGCGTAAGCGGTGTGAAGGCAGAAGTAGGATAACATAGGCGACGAAAATGACGAAGATTTTTTCTAGAGTGATTTAATAAAAGCCGTATTTGCTATGGGAGCCCCCTCCTCCACTATCTCCCCCTGTTTTGACGGAAGGGGTAATTTTTTTAAATATTGCTTAAAATTAAAAAAAAAAATATATTAAAAAACAACGGCAACACCTACAATAAAGTACTATATCATTTTCGAAAGGCAGATATCTATTCTTTTATATTGTTTTTAACTCAAGTTAGTTCCATCAATAGTTTTTAAAATAAATGTTTTTAAACTCAAAATGTTGAAAAAAATATAAATAAAAAAACAATTGTAGATACTTATAGATACCATTCTTTTGTAAAATTCTGATGTAAGGACTGAATTGGCATTAATTACTTACAACCTCTTTTAATTTTTAATAGAACTTGAAAAAGCCACATGGATTAATGTCTTCTGTTTTTTTAGAAAATGGAAAATTAAATTTTTTATTATGTCAAAACATAATAAAGAAAACGGACAAGACAGATAAACGCTCAGAAAGGCCAAAACAAAATTTCTATGATTTTTTTTGCAACTTCCCCGATTTCCTGAACGTTTCTGGGGAAAATGGGCGGCTAGAAAAAAAAAATTCAAACCTCAGAAGGTGATTCCTTTCGTCACCAAAATGCACCAAGTTTCCTAAGAGTTTTAGAGAAGTACCCTTCTTTTTCTACAAATTTGACACCCGAAGCCGCTATTCAGGATCAGGATTTCTGTGATTTTCTGCGGCAAATGTTTGCCAATGAATTAAAAATTCCAAACAAAGGGACTGATCTACAAAATAAAACCATCTCGCCCTTCACCATTTACGTCTACTTGCAAAAGTATTTCCCCCCGCTGCCGAAACAATTAAAAATCTTATAAATTGCCAGGACTATGGCAATGGATCCTAAAGCCGTTTAAGAAGACAATTTATTGTCTGTGTGAAATAAAGTACCGTCATTGTTCTTGATGCCCGCTCGAGCACCATTCAATCTTATCACACATACACACAACCATATAAGACATGCGGACTTGGTATATATTGTGCGCTGCAAAGGACGAATTCATCTTAAAATACGAAGCCATAAAATAGCATCTCTTGGTGATTTAAGATCATTTTCCCATAGTGCTCTCACAATGCAACCCAACAACCTATCATGGTCTACCCCCACACCCCCATCCCTCCTGCCAACTAAAAATGCAGTGAATTCTTCCATTTTATGGGAGTGAAACATGCTAACTGCAAGATGGATGCGACTTGTATATCCTGCGAAATAAACTACCAAACCCCGTTTAAAGTGAAATGAATAGCTGACAGCTTCGCTCCTCCTTCCCATCCTCGACGGAGCATATAGAAGTGAAAATTAAAAAGAGTAAATATTTTTATTTATAAAATATTCATTCACTCCTCCGAAGGACATTCATATGGGCAAAATTCAATCAACGACGAGGAAAAAGGTCGTCTTTCGATTTTTTTTCTGTTAACTGCTTTGAGATTGCTTCCTCTCGTTGAGCCCAAAGGACATAGGTACATGTTATGTCGAATTAAAACATATTATGCAAATACAGACAATGAAGGGACACATGTGTATATATATGCATACATTCCAAATCGAAAGGGGGAATTAATTTTTTAATATTTGTAAAAGGACATTAAATTTGGAGCTCAAGTCCTGTGCCGCACACGGCTATGATATTGGCAAAAAAAAAAATGAAACGAAAACCCACAAGTACGAAGCGAATGTATCAAGGAAGTATCATGCTAACGAGAGGTGGTACAACACAAGGATACACAGAGAGAGAGCAAAAATGAAATTGAAATAAATAAATTGAAATTTTCCAGAGGAGTCTCCGACCAGAAGAAAGGACTTCAAATTTGTAAATCGAATATCGTAAATCAAATTTCAATTAAAATCCTTTTGCTTGTGTTTGGCTGCTTCGTCCGCCGTCTCTATATAAATTAAAATATCCTTTTTTTTTGTTGTTTTTCCACAGACGACTCTTTTCAGAGGTGGTCTGCATAACACTGAATCATGTGACATATCCACTCCCCTTTGGACTATGACTAACACAGGCCCAACGAATTCAATCACGTCCCTCATAAATCAGGCATCAACTTGAAGAAAGTCACTCGCTCAGGAAATGTGTAAACGACATTAGAAGTCACACAAATCACCAGCCTAGATAAGGCTGCGTCCCACACGAACCAAACGCAGCAAGTGTTCGGAAAAATCAAAAATCCTTTTATCCCAACTGCGTCGAGACTCACTCTTCTCATTCAGTGTCGGGAATATCCAAATCCCTTCGATTTGGAAAGCAATAAAATACATTTCCATCTCATCTTGAAAATAGGCCATAAGAATGCCCATTGGGATTTTGACAGATTTATGATGCAGCACCCCTAAAACTTGTGCATTTCGTTCGTCATTGTGTGTACGCGAGTATGGGCAAACGCGACAGAGAAAGTGAGAAACATCTTTCCGCTGTCAGAGGAGAAACAAAATTAAAATCGAACCATCATCATTGGGAAGAGAAATTCCAGAAAGCGATGAACACAAGTTATCGCCTGTCCCCGGGTCCGAGATATATATATTTAATGCACACATGGTGGTCATAAATTATGCCATGGGGTTGAATGGAGTCAATGTGCGTTCCATAATGGTCGATTGCACTCTATTAGAAGTGCATTAAATGTTTTCAAAGTTTTTTCGTCCATTTTTTTTATTCATTTTCTCTTGTTTAATGTGCGCTGTGTAGCGTCGTCATATTTTGAAAATTTATATTTTCATGATTGGCGGTGGAGAATTTATTTTTATTGCGTGCGGAGGTTAAGAAGGTCGTCGGCTTTATGTGATGGCACTTTATGACATTTGGCGAGAGACAGCTGGTCGTGTACGATTTGTCGAGTCCCAAATTAGACAGAGAGTCTAAACAGTAATTTAATTAGATCTTTTGTCGATTTAATGGATCTTGAATATGTTTGTTTACTGTAGTAAGGAAGTATTTAATCTGTAGATGGAAACGCACAACAATAAACAGCAAACGCACACGGAAATCCGCTAAACGCACTTGCAAATGTGCGGAAGTGAAATAAGTTTTACAAGTTTTAAAATTCGGAAGAACAACGAAGGAGATTTATCAGTAAATTTTTTGCAACGCACATCAATGGCTAACAAACGCTCTGCAATAATACAATCGGACGCGATGAAATTAAAAGTTTGTACCACCAACCAAACTGGGAAGTGAGTTATAAAAATGTTTCCACTCACGTTTTGTAAACGCACATCCGTAAATATTAAACGCACACCAATGAATCGCAACAAATTGTGAATGTAAATTGGAAAACCATATCAACAGAAAGTTGTCACTGCAAACAGACGGGATATAGCCTTCCCGTCTTATCGCACATTTTTCAGTCTGTAACGCACACGCATATATCCCACGTAATTATAAATTCGAACAAAAGAGCTCGATTTTCGCCAGCAGAAGGTCCAGGACATCTATTCCTAGAAGACTGAATTACTTCCCAAATTAAGAATGAATGGAACGCACAAACGCACATACATATTTTAAGGACAATAAAATGAAAATTCGCACATCTATCACCAATGTTATTAGTCGGACCTTGACGTTTATAAAGTTTTCAATGGAAACGTGTACCAAGAAGTCTCAAACGCACACCGCAATTACTTTTTCAAGTTTATTTCCTTCAATCAGAAAAAGTCTTTCATCTCCTAACCGTTTTTGAGGGATACAAAGCTAGCTTTCGTGTCATCGCTTCAAGTGGTGAAGAAAAATCACCAGATTTTCACTTGGTGAGACTCAAATGTTAAGCGCACACCTTTAAGCTGTGTGCGGAAAAACATTTTTGAGTTTCATAAGTCGTTCGCATGCTTCATATGACGGGTGATTTACAAGCGCACACACTTTCTTCAGTATAAGCGCCTCAAACGACTTATATTACATTATTTTAAAATTTTAGTGCCAACTGGATATCTTGGCTGTATTTTTTCATCATAACTGACATGGTTGCTCTGGACAAGTAGTCTGAAAGGATGTCTTCCCTAATTTACTTTGGAATTTATTTAGCTGGGGAAGTCTCCATCAAGATAGCTAGTTCCACCCTTGAGATTCGCCTCAAACCCGCTGATTGACTATGAAAGGATTTCCAGAATCCCTTCCTCCAGCTTTGCCCCCTCAAAGTCCACTTCATCGCAACTGCCATCGTTGCCGATCATCACACCTCTTGGCCAATATTTCCTGTGGATCGAATGTTTTACTTTACAACACATAAGTCAGGACACTTTTGTCACTTACAACCACCCATCACAGCAGACTGAAACTCCACTGGTCATCTCCGCCCTTTTGAACTCAATTTCTCTCATCAGGGCACAAAACAAAAACTCACAAAAAGTAAAACAAATTCCCTTCAAAATGGACTACCAGGACACTTGCCTTTCAGATGAGGCAAATGCAAAAAAAAAGTATTTACAACACCCAACAAAACACCACCCAAAGATCAAGCCAAACCCCCAAACTGATTTATGTCCAAGGCATCCCGCCGCACTGCATCGACTTGTACTTTGTACACCTAAAAACGTCCGCAAAACGGTATACGAAACAAACGGACCAACCAAACAACAGCATCTTTCGCTGCTGTCCACCAAATGAAAAAAAAACATCCAAAGTCCTTCATGCACATGATGCCCAAACAGTATGGCAGAGGGGTACCCTGTACCCACCAACACCACTACTACCAGGGACGATTGAAATTTATGTTGTGACACTTTAAATTGCGCAATTTTATGAAATCCTTTTTCTGCGCTAGAGTATAGAGTGGCACACAAAAAGTGTACACAAGAATTTATGCTTCTCTTACAGTGTCCAAAAAATTGTACACGATTCCTATGTCGGAATGCAGGCCATATACCTACCAGGACCAGGAGAGGAGTCATTCATTTTACGAGCTTTCATTTCACCAATGGAATGGCTGTATACGATTTCGATGGAAATGCCATCGCAGCGACAGCAAAAGAGTGCGAACAAAGTGCAAGAATCCTTGGGCCACTTCATTTGGACAAGACTTTTTGATTGTTTTTCTGTATCCTCCTCCAGTGTCCTTATAGATAGGTATAGGGGTTGGCAGTGCTGTTGCTGCCCTAGATTTTGTTTCGCTGGATAGTTTTATTTATTTATTTTTTTTGGTTTGGCAAGGACAATGGTCGGGCTGATTAACACCGTATGATCGCAATAAATTATCAAAATATTACCACACCCTCGGATTAGATGCAACATCCTCTATAAATTTGCTGCCCGCTGACTGACAAACATTCCATGAGGCGCGCAACCCAAGGAAGATTTACCGCGTCCACTGATATCCATAAAAATTCTCCTCAAAATTCAATTATTTCGTTTCCTTTATTTCATTTCGTCCGATTGTGTGTGTCGTCTCCTCGCCGCTGTTGTCAGCGTTCTCAATCATCATTGTCGGTGAGCATTCCCATGCGGTTGGTCGTAAATTACGATATTATGCGCGCGATCGATTGTTTCAGCCATTTGCGCATGCGCGTCGAATCATTTTTGAGGATCTGTATAATTACAGGGCACCGAACACAGCCCCAGACCAGACCAGACAAACAAAATGAATGATCTTCGAGATTTATGGGGCTCAAGACCAATCCCAGCTTCGATCATCATCGCCGTCGCGTCCAGCGAACCAGTTCTTCCAGCTCATCACTGTCGCGGGTTTTGTTCTGAGGAGGAGGAGGATGAACGCAATCACAACTGGGATGCATCTCAGAAAACACAAATCAACCTTCATCCGGACACGGTATGCTGGGACCCTATCGCGGCCTGACATATAAATTACCTGCTAGTGCTGCGCTGCGGTATCCTAGTGTGCGCGATGTGATGGTGTGCGTACATAACTCATGTCATTAGGCAGCAGAGTGTTGTTCGTCTCTATTGGTCGTTGGGACTCGGATCTGGGTGCATCGGATTTTATTGTTCTCCCCGCGGCGATGATAGTGGGCTTCGGTTAGGTGATGAGGATTGATGCGCCTGAGACGAATCAAAGATGAAGAAATTTACAATTTTACGAGCGTTAGAACGACGTGATTGGAAACCAGTCCAACGAGATGGAAGGGATTTTTTGTGTACACTGGGAGGCGTTTTACGATTCAAATACAAACTCATGTGACTCACCAGAGTGTCTGCTGACGGATAGGAAACGGATTGCCATCCCTTGTGCCATCCGCAAACGTTCATCGTTCATCCATCGCAGGCACAACTAATTAGATCGAAACTACGTATACCTTCCTGTCTTGTACGGTGTCATAAAACACATCCACTGTACGTACATGGTGTCCTCGTGGGCTTTTCCTCATTTGCCTCCCTCCCTTGTGCGCAAGTTGGGTATAAATCAAACCCTTTTTGGACATTTACGATCGTGGTGGCGAATTAAAATGAAACACACAACCGACACGTAAAAGTTTCTAATATATATAATGAAGCATACACGTATATCTACATACATCTGCTGATGATATGGTGAGGAACGAACGGCAAAAAGGATACAGATACAGGACGACTGCCGGATGGATTTAAATGAACATAACGCTTACGCAAGGAGCTGTAAATCATCCGATTAATTACTCTGTGTGTGTTCGAAATTACACCCGATTGGTGTAAGCGGGAGAGGTGCTTGATGGCATCTGTATATACGCGCGCATGTGTGAGTGTAAATTAATATGATGTATGTAATTATTGTAATTTAGTATGGCACACCCTGCAAATATGCATTACTATCCCTTCGGAGTGGGATATATAAGTCTTCTATGTAGCTACTCTACATCCGTGGTAAGTATTTTCAGTTTTGTATCCTGCGACCCACGATTTTGAACGAAATTAGGGTTTAGTTTAAGCAGGAGCAGTATTGTCAATCAAAAAATTTCGTCAAATAAGCTTTTTGCATTCTGTTGCATTAAAGCGCACACCTATATCCTCCTCGTTATGCTAAGCGCACACATGTATCACACTTCTTTAACAGAGAAGTAACTTTGAATAGTTACAGATCTTAACAAAATTAAGTCAAATAAGCTTCCTATATTCTGTTGCATTAAAGCGCACACCTATATCCTCCTCGGTATGGTAAGCGCACACCTGTACCACACTTGTCTAACAAAAGGAGACTTCCAATAGTGACTTGGGCTAATTGTATTTAATTTTGCAAAAGTTTTTCTGCATTTGGAATCAAAATTGGTGAAAATTTTGAAGGAAGAGTGTGCGCTTGCAATTCTTCCATCGTACGGATCTTGCGAGAGACTGATTAAGCTCAAAAATGTTGTTCCGCACACCGCTTAAAGATGTGCGCTTAACATTTTTCTATTTATGACATGTCTGTGTGCGGTTGCAATTCTCCCATCGTACGGATCTTGCGAGAAACTGATTAAACTCAAAAATGTTGTTCCGCACACCGCTTAAAGATGTGCGCTTAAGATTTTTCTCTTTTTGACATGTCTGTTAAACACCATCGTGTCACACGACATCTCTTATGCCACTGTAACCAGCACTTAGGAACGACGCCTTTGATTTTTAGCAAAGTTTGATTTTTAGCACCATGAACTACCATGACCCCATATTCAAGACCTCCTCGTTGCCTTAACTCGACAGCATAGAATAATTTAAAAGAACTATCAACCGAAATCGCAAACACAATCACACCAAGCAAATGAAGTGAAAACATTCCACATCCTCGCACCAGATCATCCTTGGTAGTGAACCCACCCACCAAACAAAGATAACCAAAAATAGCTATACCATTCTTTCATTTTCATCTCTCAGCGAACGAGTGCAGATTCATGCACTCTCGTTCTTTCTGTCACCCACATAAATCATCGATCCTGACAGGCTATACCAAAATCCATAAATATCCCCCAAAAAAAAAACTATAAATTCGCTATCCCTTCCAACATGAGAAGAAAAAACCATACAGCTCTCATTCGAAATACCATAGATCAAAAATTGAAGGTCCTTCCTACACTCAACTAGCATTGCTGAGATAGATTCCTCCTCTGCACAAAAAAAACCCAACCCCCCCCCCATGGCTGTGCAACAAAATGTTTTTCCTCTTCACCTGCCCAAGGTAAAAATCAAAACAAAACCAAAAAAAAAGTCCCCAACATCGACACAAGATAAGAAAGGAAACCACCCACCCACCCCACGTCCTTTCTGCATCACTTAACCGATGCAACTCAAAAATCTCACCAAAAGCACCGAGGCAAACAGAAATTTGCGAAATCGAAAGCGATGCAGCAGAAGAAGGAAAAACAACAAAAAAAAAATAACAGCAAGGACATGCCACGCTGCAAACTCCTTATTTACAACTTTTCATACCCGTTTGCATATATCCTTCAAAACGTAAACGGAAAATTATTTTTAACCTTTTTTCTTCTAGCTGGGTGTTCGGTTTTCGCCATACCCGCATTCACATGCAAAAGGTATACCGTATACACTCCCAGCAGGATAGAACAAGGATCTACCCAACACACATGCTTGAATCTTGTCTCCAATAAATCAAATTTTATTACAGTTTTCTTCATTTTACATTTTCAAACAATACACTCGCCACGGAGTATAGTGGAAGCGCAGGAGGGCTTGCGAGAGCAGGATATTCATAAATATTTTCTAGTTCTAGGATCCAATCCGTGCAATCGAAAGACAGATAGGTGGGTGGATCCCACCACGTACCTACATACATACAGAGGTAGAGGCACCGCATTCTCTGCACTGTTATCCTGACAGCGAGACATGATACGAGAAAAGGTTCACTAGAGCGCGCCAAAGGATGGGTGGGTTTCGAGCTATACCCTATGCACCTTACTGATGGTGCTTTTGTGTTATCCCTTCAGATATATTTATAGCAGTTTGCTGTGTGACGGTGGGTGTCGTTTTTTTTTTCTTGTTGCCCTTCCTCGTGTGCATGTGAAACACCTACAAAAAGTTGTAAGTATCTGGGTCTAGCTGGAGGGCTGCAAAGGTAAAGGGCTGATGAAGGCGATAGGATACTATTCAACCCAGGCCCCACTGGGTATGTTGCCATTGGTCTCCGCACGGGTATATCATTCAGACGAGTGTACTGACTTTTTACTCAAAATTTTGAAAGTCCTGTGTGGGGTATGGGGTGCAGCTGGAAGCGCCTACGGGCATCATATATTTGGAGGCGTCATTTTGAAAGCAAAAAGAAATCAAAAGCGCAAGGGAAAGACAAGAAACAGAGCCGAATTCATCTTCGGCATGAGTGTGTGTTTGCTTTTTGGCACGACACTTGGATGCCATATCACTTGGCATATCTCGGGATAACTTTTTGTCATACATGTATACACAGACACTATATAGTGTGTGGCGCAAATGATGTATATGTCTATTTTGCGCGCCCAACTCCTTCGACGACCATAAATCAGATCAAGGCAGGAGCATGGATTCGTTTTAATTAGGAGACGGAAAAGCTTTTACATCGGGAGAGCGATCCTGGGACCGTGTATGTGTGTGGGGGGGGGTAGCAACTCTTGGTTGAAGGGTAAACATTTTGCTGCGACGCGTTTTGCTGATGCAGAGATACGAGTAGTGTGTGCTGGGGGTGGGGGGTGGGGGGTGGTAGTGCGTATAATGTGTGCTGCTTGGTTCGGGTGGGGGTGTTCCCATTTTTTGGGTTGGCGTTTGCTTTTCAGTCGGCAAAGCGACAAATCACATGATTTAGGATGTTAATTAGGCAGAAAAATATATCATTATGTGATACAGTCGATGTCAACTGGATGAGGGTTGCAAGGTGGGTATGGGTGCCTACATCTTGGGGTGGATAAGTAAGGGAGTCTTCTTTTTGTTACGAAATTTGACCACGAAGGCGTACATAATCGTGTAGCTAATAGGCGCCATTGCCCCAGACCAACTGTAAGTCCTTGTAAGTCTCATTTTAAACACAAAATTGAGGGATCGACTTTTCGGAGTCTTTCGCAGATAGAGAGCGTCGCAAAAAACTAAGCAAAGCGGATGACTAGTCGGATTTATTCAGCAGCTATCTCATATTGTTAGGACTCTACAGACCGAGCAGAATTTTTAGCTTGCGCCTAAGGCCAGACTCAATTTTCTGCGGTTTTTTGTTCGCAGTTCTTGCTGGGGTCGAATTGCGTCATCCGTGAACCAGCATTACGTGACGGAATTTGTTTTTGTTTCACATGTAAATCAGCTTAATTTTGTGAGCGTAATGCTCGATCACGGACGACGCGATTCGACCCCTGGCTGATGAAAATTCATTCATACTTTGACAAGTTTCGTCTTCAGGAAACAGATGAAACCCAAACTGGGTTCAGAATGACGGACCGTGTCGAGTGAAAACAGGACCCTGACCCTAGGGCGTATTTTCTACTCTCTAACTAAATTTGTAAAGTCAAAGTGTGTGCTTTCAATTGATCCTCGTTCGTTGACTATAAGCAGAAAATATTGTATGCCAGACAGTGCCATAAAGGACCCTATGTCGAAACAAAAGTGACCTTAAATTTGATGCCGATCCGAGCGACCCTCACACAGTAGTGCAGAGGAGTAACCGCCACTGTCTGAGGACCGTAAATTTAAACTAGAAAAGGTTGCAACGGGCAACGGGTATAATGGGCTCCTTAAATTTAAAGCAGTGTGTGCTTAGAAATGTGATATGAATGGGCTAAAACGTGGTTAAGAGGGAACACATTTAAGCTTCTTCGCCTCATCACATGTAGATTTTTCTTAAATAAATTGGTTGTCAATTTGACGGCTTCAATGTGGGGACCTTCTCATCACAGTCCATTCTATTATCAAGAACGAAGATCTTCCCAACTTTCACCCCACGTAAGAGGAAAAGTAAGACTTCGGTAGATGGGTGCCGGTTGTTTGATGTGGACTGCCAAAAAAATGTAAGAACGGGGGCTAAAGACAAAGAAAGTCAAATGAGATTGGAGTTCAGTATAGAAGACGAATCGCTTTGTATTTTTCTTTTTCCCCGCATTGACGAAGAGATACTGTAAAGACAGACAAAATTATTTCGGTAAGAAACGCCCACAAAAAATGGGCGTAGCGGGTGAATATTTCAAAATATTAATACTCCGCGGTCCGGCATTTTTTAGCTAAAAAGACATATATATTTTTTAATATTCGACTAAGAAAAACTTCTACAGAATCTCTTTTAACATGTGCACATATAAAATAACAAATATAAATTTGAAGTGACTCGGAAATTTTAACTTTAACCTCAAAAATGTGCAGTCCAGTTGTACCTTCCATCCAAAAATGCATTTTATTTGTAAAATGTAAGTCGGCTTTGCAAATTTTATTAATGAAGCCTTGAAGAAGAAAGAAAAATGGGGACTGTGGCCCACTTAATTCAGTTTTAGAGAATATACAAAATTATGTGGAACGTATTTAGCGAGTGCCCTTAACAAAATTGTCATTTCCGTGACAAAAAATATATCTTTAAAATTTTTTAATTTAACGGCCGCAGAATAGGCAGCGGATTTTGCATTAATAACGAGACCTGTTAATTGTTTTCGGAACATTTTTCAAGAAGCCCATATATACATCAGTAGTAAAAGCCGGATTTAAAACGGTCTAGATATTTAATCTCCCTCAAGAGGATGCATATCAGCGCTACAATAGGTGTCATTACAGGACACTGTCCCATAGATAGGCATGCACTAAGACTTGGCGTACTTTTAAACGACTTTTGCAGAAGCTGTCTTGTTGAGGAGGAAGAAGAGACTATTCTCCATCTGTACTTGTCTAGCTCTATCATAAATACGTAAACTTTACTTGGGAGCTTTCTACTACAGCAATCTGAACGATCTAAAAAACACTGACATTCGATATCTCCATTCTCCAACGCTTCATCAGAAGTTCCAACTGGTTCAACGAGTAGGAAGAGTAAGCGCGTAGATTCATGTGGTCATTTAATGGTCTAAGTATGTCGGGTAGCCGAAAACCACTTCAACCTAACCTAACCTATTCGAAAGTAGGAAAAAAGGAATAATAAATATGTTAAATATGTTACAATATCGAAGCAAACTCAACAAAAGCGCGTATTTCAAATACCTAGGTTTTTTTTATTTTAAGAATACACGTCTGAAAATCCTAACGTTCAACTTACTTCAGATGTGTTTAATGAGGTTAAGGTCATTTTCATGCTGTTTCGTTATTACCAAGATAGGAATTTGTCATTTCCATGTTAGTTCTGTCATTTCCGTGGAAAATAAAATCGGTTAAAAATAATTATATTGGGTGGCCCATTGGCTTAAAATGTTTAATAACGTTTCTTAAATACAGAGTAACCAAAAAATTATTAAATTTCTTTATTTTAGTTGAGGTTTAGGTATTTCGAGATGGAAAATAATAATATTTTGAAATATTGACCCGGCTATGAAAAAATGTAGCCTATAACATTCTCAGAGTCTTGGAGAACATTTTAAAGAAAATTTCATCAAAATGTATTCAGTAGTTTTCACGCCAACTCGCAACAAACATGAGATCCCCTAAAAGTTTTATGAATAAACTGAATAAACTTGGCACAAAGAATTGAAAAAGTTTGCCAAAGCAATGTCATTACTCATGCCCAAGTGGGCAGCCAATTTAACTAATTCAAAAAATTGACATTGACACTTTAGTTAAAGGAAAAATTGCTCTAGTCTTAAGACTATTAAGTAAATTTTTTTTAATAAGTTAAGAGTTACGAGAAAATTGTTAGTAGTATTAACAACTGATATACGTAATTAGCCTTATTCTAAATAAATAAAATAAATATTTTGGCGCGACAGGTCTATGGGACCCAAGGCCTAGCTTCTCACAACCATTCGTTTTGTGTGGGTTTTCAATTTTTGGGACGAATGGAAGGGATCTACAATTTTACGCCGAGTCCAAACGGCTAATTGAGAAGCTCATTCATGACAGTTTTACTCTCGGATGTTTGTCAGACGTTCGCGAGAGGTGGCGCAGTGGAAAAAAACCTTAAGATGTAATTTGGCCCTCTCGGGATTCGAACCTGAGCCCCTCGCTTAGTAGCCCAACACACTACCACTAAGCCACTGCGCCCATTCATAACATTTAATTAAAACTGAATTAAGGCTAATTTGAGTTTAATTTCAAAAACCATTATCCATAAACTTTTTTGAAAGATAATTCACTCTTAAGTCAAAAAATTAAATACCTACATTCGCATTTTGTTTTCTCTGTTGTGCCCACAATCAAATAAGATGGCGGATACATTTTTGAATTGTTTAGATAATTTTAATATTTTATGTAATATTATGTTTAACCCTTTTGAGCTCTCGGAAAGTAAATTCAGAAATAAATATAGATTTTTCGCCTAAAATGTAATCTTCAATGATTTTGCAGATTCAGGACGACAGCGCAAATATTCATGGGTTCAGTCAGCCCACTTTCAGCCGAATATGCTCGAAAGTTTCAAAGGGATTTGCCTCAAAAAGGTCATTTGTTTTAGATTGTGCGGGTATTTTTCATTAATTTAAAAATTGATTGTCATGGTTCTCTATTTTTTTAATTTATTTTAACTGTCAAAACTCAAAAGTGACAGGAGTAGGAGAGTGCTGCCAGATTTTCGGTATTTTTTTGCTTAAATCACTGATACTACATGGAAAAAATAATTTTTATGAATAAACATTTTCGACGACATGAATAAAGTCAAATTAAATCATTTGACGTGAGTTAGTGGAGACACTGATAATCTATTGATTAAGGGAATCTAATAAATAAGGCTGAATATGTTTTTTTTTAAATATATTAATAAAAAATTATCGAACGTTTTTCTGAATTTTCTTTATAGATTTTTCCGAAGCGACATCATTTCGTGTTTTTTACTTTTAGCCAACACTGTATATTTCACAGTTATAGTCATTTTTTGTGTCCCTGATTAGCTTTATTTCACATACAAAATTACCTATTGTGACCTAAAAAATATTTAAGGCGGAATTGAAAAAACTGTCGCTGTGGCTCAATTGTTAGGGTGCTGAACTGCACAGCGATGGGTCTGAGGTTCGATCTCCGGAAAAGCACAAATTATACATTTTAAGCACTTTTTCCACACCGCCTGTCACGAAAGAGTGTTCGGACTCGACATCTAGTTGAACGTCCCTCCAATTCGCCTCAAAAATAAATAAATAGCTCCCAAAGAACGAACGGCTGTAAGAAGCTTGTCCTTGGGTGTCTTTACGGACATATTTTGCCAAAGATTTTGGCACGTCAATCAATAGTCCATCAGAAACATAGAAGTGAGCGCTATTGGCCAAGGGCAAGCATTTTTTTATGGAGCTTCAAATGTCCTTCCTGCTTCTCAAGGTCGGTTACTTCTTTATTAAAGCCGACTGAAGCTACTCCCACATAAAGTCCTAAATACCCTACTAGGTACAGCAATCTCCAGCCGTTTATTCGTTTTACAACATCAAGTCCACAGGACACCCACTATTCATGTCTCATTATACGGATGTCTTGTATTCCATTTCGGAATTGCACCCTTGATCTCCATTTATTAGTTGAAAACTCTCCACCAAACAACAAATCACAATTAAAATTGCGCGCTCCTTACAGTAGTCGGTGCCATTTTGAAACCCTTATCCTTGTTAACCGAAGGCCCCGGACCACCCCCCCAATACTGTTTGTGTAACTGGTGATGGTGAATTACAAGACAATTGCAAATAAATTCATTAAATGGCAGCAGAACTATGTAATTGTTCCTTCAGGACGAATACATAACATTTTATTATTTCGCACCAGCAAACACACGCCATACAACCCCACTAGATGGCGTTCATATTAAAATCCATCATTCACCGACAGAATTTGTATATTTTTCGACCCAATGTCTCTCTGTGTGTATGCGTGTTTGTTTGGGGATAGAAACAATACCGAACGGGTTGTGTTAAATGTCATTAGTGTCCCGTTTAATAGGGTATATCCTGCACACACTCATAAATTATAATCAAATTATTAACAACTCATAAGCGAGTTCCCTATGTGTGAATTTTCGGACTCAACCGTGAGTCAGACGGAGTCTAACCGAGTCAAATGGAGTCCTTGTGTTCGGGGGGTCGAATTTGTTTGTGGAGAAAATGAAATTTGGCCCAAAGTTGTTGACCCGACACGTAGACGAAATGAGAGAGAATGAAAAATAAAATACAAACAGAAAGAAATTCTTTATGATAATCCCTTTCATCGGGCAAGGATCTGTTTGTTGATGGTGAACGCTTTATATGAGACATCCACCATTTTGCCATAAGCCCCACCGTGAACCCACCACACACAACAACACAGAGAAACGCTCACGAAAATAAATGAAACAAAGGACTGCAGCGCATTCCTAGAAAAACAAACAGAACAAAAAAGCGAAATATCCTTGCAGAGATCCGCATCACTTAGCTGGCAAGCAAATAAACTGAGCAAAAAAAGCGAAACAACATCAACCATGCCCACGGAGGGAGGAGAAACTATCCAGCAGATTCCGTCATGGACATGTCAACAATGAGCTTCCATCGGAGTAGGTATCCAAACAAGAACAAAAACGACACCGACGACGACGACGACTCACCAACCAAATGAGATTCTATGCGCTCGTCCTTCTTGAGGGAGAGCTTGCAGGCGCACACCCAGCACAAGGTGTATCCTAGCTGCTCAAACAATGCGACTCTATGGGAGGGAAGTGAACCGAAAATCTCCTTTGCGGACATGTGATGAACAACAAACAGCCATCAGGCGATTTATACAAACAATCATTGTTTTTTCTTCCTTCTCGTTATCCTGGTGGTGCTTCTACTGCTGCTGCTTTGTTATCCTTGTTGTCTGTCTGTCTGTGCGGTATTTTTTTCTCTGCTTTTTGTCAAGCCACTATCGCATGTTCCCCCCGTTCTATGCAGAGTAAGGTGATTTTTTTTTGTGTCCTTGCAACGTCGTGTATCCTCAAAAGATTCATATTCATAGGATGCAAACGGCATAGGTATAGAGGGGACACGACGATGAAGTAGATGCGCTATTGTTGTTGGCCAGCCAACCGAAGGAGAGCTCCGCATAGTGTCCTCTTTCTGTGCAGTGTCTCCTCGGTACTGTGCTGTTTGATTGGAAAGGACAGTGTGCGCCCCCCATGGAGTGGGACACCATGTACAACGGGTTGATCTGCTTTGATTTGGGATGTCGTTCGTGGGATACCGGACGAGTGATGGAAGATTATAACCCAGAGGTAGCCCACCAGGATGCTGCGTTTTGTTGCTTTTTGCAAGTGTACATGGTTTGTGATGGGGGGCTTCAGTTTGATTGGCCGAATGGGGAGCGCATTCGCCAAGCGAGAGTTGTGTACATGGTTGTAGATTGTAGTGCAGTTTTTCTTTATTTATTTTTTTTTGACAGAAGATAAGGAGGTGATTTATGAGCAGGGAGATAATAATTTTCAGCGGGACTGATTTGTAGGTGGATACCATGGAAAGTTGATCAGCGCCATCTGTTGGAATTTAGTGGAAATCGAAATGTAAAGAAACAGGTGGTTTAAAATATAAGCTTCTGAAGATGTTTGGATAGGTTTTCTGGGTCTGCTAGTACGAAATGGACCAGCGCCATCTGTTTGCAGGTGCCTTTTAAACTTGCAATGTTTTTGAAGCTTGGGCGTCTCAAATCGACTAAAGATACGCCGCTTGGGGTTTTCGAAACAAGCCCTTTGGCTTTGGAAGTTTCCCTGAACTGTCAAAAGTCATACATGCGAGAGTGAGGGGTTTGGAAAATGTCAATCAACGAAACCGTCGCGCGTTGTCACCTTCAATTTTCAATTCTGTCTGTATATAGGCGTCAAAGGACAGTGCTACAAGCCTACAAGCTTAAGCGATGATAGTTTAAGGGGGGAAAAGAACGTCTTTGAACCTCAACCCTTTAGTAAAAACATAGCCAAGCGGGAGAGTTGAATCTATAGCGCTTAAATACTTTAACAGCGGTCCGAGATGCTTACAAGTCGACTCTAGATCTAAGATTCAGCTGCAGCAAGTTGAAAGCCTTCTAAAAAAAATATGCCCAAGGGAAGGTGTTTGGGAAAGTTCTTCTGCAAAAGTGATGCCCTCAAGGTTGTCGAATATACATTCCACAGATGGGTTATGGGAGCCAAATTTTAAAGCCTGGTCTAACCTGTGCTCCACTTCCAGTAAGGAAGAGATCAATACCGCGATCAAAGCACTGAAAACCAATAGGGCGGTAGGACTTGATGGCATACCCGCAGAGCTTTTTCGAGCTCCGCCAGCTGCATCGGCTGAGCTACTGCTCCCACTTGTTCGGGAGAACCTGGGAGGCCGAGATTTTTCCGGATGAGTGGAAGAAGGGAATGATCGTCAAGCTCCCTAAAAAAGGAAACCTAATGCAGTGCGAAAACTGGAGAGGCCTGCTGCGGCTAAGATAATAGCTAGAATTATTCTGGAGCGAATTAAAGAACACCTTGAAGACACACTCGATGCCGAACAAGCAGGTTTCCGCTTTGGCAAAAACAAAAATGATCAGCCTGACACCGAACTCATCAACTCATACTCGTGTATGCAATGCAGGACAAACGGTTGAGAGAGTAGAGAGTTTCCAATACCTTGGGAGTATTGTCTCAACCGATGGCGGAACTGAACTGGATGTAGCCTACCGCCAAAATTTGGCGAAGTAATGCAATTAGCTTAAACACCAAGCTACGACCTTCGTTCCAACGTTGAGTCCGTGCTGCTATATGGATGTGGTACTTGGAGAGTGACAACTACTATCACAAGAAAGCTGCAAACGTTCGTTAATAGGTGCCTGCGTAACATCTTAAGGATTTTCTAGCCAAGCCGTATCTCGAACGAGCAACTTTATGAGAGAACCTATTGGCACAACCATACAACGACGAAAGTGGCAGTGGATTTGTCACACTTTCCAGAAAGGTGACAGGTCCATAGCTAACCGCGCGATGCAATGGCAGGATGGCAGGATACGCGGCGCTCCTAGAAGAATATGGGGTAGAACAGTCGAGAAGGAAGCACGGCAACTGGGAAAGAGTTGGGGAGAGCTGAGACCGCACACTAGGGTGGAGCACGTATGTATGAAAAAAAAATTGTTTAATGGCAAATGGTGCCTTATGCTAAAAGAAAAATAAATGTAGTTTTTCGATTAATTTGGTTAAGATCTTCTGCCTGCGCACTGACTTCAAAAATTTAAATTTGATACAAGATTTTACTAAGCAGATAGATAAAAGTTTATTTATTTGATTAGAAATTCAATATAAACTAAAAATAAATTCATTCTCGTAACAATAAACATTATGGTATTTTATAATGAAAAAGCTTAAAAATCCTATTTTGTCTCAAATTTAGCCATTTCCTTTCGTGATTCTATTTTCGACTTTATTGCGCCTAGTCATGACTTTTCTGTCTATTGAGAAGAGGCAGCTTCCGTCTTTATCTTCACGGCTCGTTGAACAGCCTAGGTATGGCACGGAAGCCATTTAAAGAACACTTAACCTTTACAACCAGACTCCACAATGCTTCGAATTTCTTTGTCGCACAACTTTTGCACAATCGGTGGTTCAGAAACCTTTTCTTCCCAATTTATTAAATCGATATACGTTGATGCATTGAAGTTAATAAACGGCACTTCAAACAGCCTGGGTGTTGAAGACCGTGGTATACTACGCGCTTTTTATAGGCGCCGATCTGCCAGTTTTCTATTGTGTTTATTGTTATCTGTTACCATAGCAAGAAGTTTTCAGGATGCGCAAAATAGCCATTCCGCTGAATCACAAGATCGATTACGTTCTTAGGTTCTTTTGGAAGATATCTGGAGGCCAAGACTGTGTTAAAAATACGATGGTTTATTTTTGACAGAGAACCAAGATAGCGCTTAGACCTTAACAACAAACGTGGCCAAAGTCATCAAGTTTCCTGAAGGTGTTACTGTTGTTTATATAAATGCATTATGTGGTTGGCCCGTGACATAATCCTGTGCAAGTACTGTGGATATGTAGTTAAATCTTTAGCCATTTAATGTTTTAACAGGTAATTGTTCACAGGTTTCAAGTACATTTCCCAAAAGTCCAGTGTAAGACTTAGGTTACGAAGTACATCCATCAAGATGTTGAAATAAGTGTTTTAAAGGTAGCTCATTCATAAAGAGATGTGTTCTTCAACAATTTTAGTAGCCGTATATTTTCTATTTTGGATGTTACTAATTTTACGATTTTCTTTTTAATCCTGCGATAATCTGGGAAAACTAAATGTAATATGAAAAAAGGATATATTGTGTTTAGGAATTAAAAACGAATATTTGGAATAAGAAGTTTTATGATGATTTTCCCGATTAAATCATAAATTAAGTCCTTATATTGAAACTCAAGTTTTTATTAAAAGTTATCGTTAACCAAATCGAATAATATTTTGCATATATATATTTAAGCCTATAAGGCACCTTCTTCCACTGTTAGATACCAATAAAAAAAAAAGTGTTTTCGCTCCACCCTACCGCACACGATGGCGCATAGGCATTGTGGAGGGCCTAGGACCCACAAGGGGATATAGGACATAAGTACAGTAACCTGTGCTCTATATAGAGAAGGAAAAGTTGCTAAGTCAGTACATCTTTGAAGGTAACCTAACTTTGGGGACGGATGGCTAATAAAAAGAAATAAATTGGCGAAAAATGACAGTAAAGGTACCCTAGGCCAAGCTTCTCACAAGTCACTTGGGTGAGGGTGTCAAAAGCAGCTTAGTCCGATATCAAAAGTTAAAGGGAAGTGGGAAAATCGTTGCTCTATGGTTGAGTCCTTATTAAAGCTGCTTTCAAAAACACCAGACCTCTATCTAATCAGCCTTTGAAGATGGTATCCAGAACCAAAATCATACCATTCACAGACACTTAACTGACAAACTTATTGAAACCACGACTAGCGGGCAAAAAGGCACCAAAGTCGATAGCCATCTCAAGACTGCAACCGAACCGGACTAACGTCCCCCGCATTGTCAGCTAAATTTTCAGATCAATGCCTGCCTGTCGTCCATTTTCTTTTCCCCGCACACAAACACACTCACAGTGCGCGCCGCTGTTCACTTCAATTAAAATATATCAGATAGCAAAATTCGAACCGAGACGAGCGCATGATGGGCACACACATCCAACCATGGCATTTCATCTGTGTATACCTAAAACTGATGGGGCTCTTCACTTCGCATTCTCGCATTCAATCTCCCAACAGGCACAGCCGCCTCCGTCCCATCTTCAACGTTATTTATGACTCCCAAGCCTGACGTATTTCACACAGAGTCGTTGTCGTCGTCCTCCTTTGCCAATGGAATAACTATGCTTCTTTGGTCGTCGTCGTCATCGTCGTCGTCTCCTCTGTTCGGAGAGCTCCAACACGAGAAAAGGACGACGTACAAGTCTTTGACATTTGGGTGCCACCCTCAAGCGGAAAACCGAAAAAGAAGAACAAAGTTGTTCATCTTCTTTGCGCGCCCTCCCAGTCCACCCCCACCGGGTGCCAGATAACTACACTCCAGTATCAAGATACTCGAGTATCTCTCACAGAGCGAGAGAGATACTATATATATATCTACGTGGCAACAAAGTAACTGGCTGGGATTAATTTCGTCCTTCAGTGCGGGATTTTGTTGTTACAAGCGAGCTTGCCATCAGCCATTGAGTTTGTATTTATATTTTGTTTTCTTCTTGCGCCCAGAATAATGTCATTCGTCAGAAAATTCGCTCGTTTATATGGATAGGATAAAGCCTTGACAGCGCAAAAATAAATATATACACAAGACGCGCACGGCCATCACCATCATCATTATCATCAGGAATGGCTTCAGCATCAGCATCAGCTTGGGCATCGGCACATCCAAACTCGAAAGTATCAAATGATAGATCCAACTTTATAGATACTCCTATATTCTCTAGGACATTTTACACACACACACAGAGTTAGGGGGGGAATTATTTATGCATAGATATGTATAGCTAGGAGATTTAGCGCGATTTTCGCAAATGAACGGACGAAGGAACAAACGGACAGGATGACTTGGTAATTTACCAATGGAGCGCAATTTCCATAATTACTACACTCGCCCAAGAATATAGATAGAGAGAAAGAAGCCTGGGCGTATGACATGACAAGAAGGATATACCCTGAATGAGATGTAGTATATCCTGCTGCTGGAGCTATACGATTCCAAGATGATGATGATAATGTTAATACCGCACTGATGATGAGAATGTTGGTGATAACATTCTTCCTTCGGATACACGCTGGGCGACCGGATTAAAAGTGTACTTAAGCGCAAGGATACATAGCCGAAGAAAATTTAATTACACCATCGTAGAGGCGATGTCCTTCCCGGCTCTTTCTACTTTCAAATAGTTATGACCTCTCAACGGAGGACAGTTTTTGCTGTATCTCTCTCGCTCCTTGGACTGTTCCTTTTGGGGATAATTTAAAGAAATTAATGAGGTGCGCCTCCCTCCACCAATCATCACTATTCAACTATGTGTGTGTGTGTTTGAGTTTATTTAGCACACAAAAAGAAAACAATGCGAATAAGCCTTGAAATGTCCGTCCAGATGGTGATTTGCATAAGTGCTTTGGCTTATCATTGAGCGGAAATAAGTCCTTATTGTTGTTACAGTGTGTGTGTGTGTGTAGAATGTGCGTGCGGGGGCCATATATCTGAGGGAGATTTAGTTCGACTGGTTCTGTTGTGGGTCGTTGGGGAGACCTTTCACCAGAAGTTCGCAAAGAATTGTCGTCGTCGTCGTCGGTTGGTTTCTTTTCAGAATGCCAAGAAATGGGGAGTTGGCACTTTCGTAATGCGATCCTGTGGGAGCAGTTTGTCAAGTGACAGGGAAATCCTTTTCTACGACAGAATCGTCAAGGAAGGCGAATTTTGGTCTTCAAATTGATGGAGAAGAGATCGAAAGTTTCTTCAACAGGGTGTCAAATGTGGTCGCAAATCTATAGGGTAACTTCGGGCATTATGGCGCACTTTTCTTCTTTCCGAAATAACTTTAACACGAAAACTTTTTTTATCAAAAAACAAAACGATTTATTAATTATAGGAAACATAGAACCAAAACAAATTAAATAAAACTACAAATTCATGGATATAAGAGATAAAAAAAACAAGTTAAAAATGCTCTATAAAAAACCATAATGCCCTATGCATGGGGCAATATGGCGAACCCTAGTGGGCAATATGGCGTGATGATTTACTTGCGGTTGGATTTGCCACAGTGTTTTTAAAGTGAGTGCAGGAGTCGTGGGACTAAAAACTACCTTTAATGAACTGCATTCATTCATATTTTTTGTTGTTTTTATTGTAGTCTTTCCCACAACCTGCACAGTTATTTTCTTGGAAATCTTCGGGCCCATCGGACTCGTCGGCTAACTGGATTTGGATGTTCTCATCATCAGAAATCGAAGAATTAAGGTCGGGCTTTTTATTTTTCTTTGTTTTCGATCCGCCCTTTTCTACGGAAATTAAATATACAATATTGGTAGTTGACTGTGAAATATTGCTGTACTTAAACGATTTTCAATGGGGGCAATATGGCGGACTTTACATGTAAACTTCATAAGGGCATTATGGCGCATCCTTGCCATATTGCCCCTACAGCAAGTGCGCCATATTACAAAAAATACGCGTTTGGACAACACATAAAAAAATAGCCAGGTGTTCATTTCCTGTTACTTTTTAATGTCAACAAACGAAAACAGATACATTTCTCTTCATTTCACAATACACACCAAACACCTGCGCTGTATACTTATCAAGCACCACACAGTTGAGAAATAGGCAAAAATATAAGGGGGTGAGAAAATAGAAACTTTTTTCAATTTTTTTTTTTTACTTACACATAAAAAATCGCGTAAACCCAGGAACCTGACACGGCGCATGATTGACGAATGCTAAAGTTTTCTCATAGTTTAATTTATTATGAGCGAATCGGATATGTGGTATTTACGAGGTTCGCCATAATGCCCCCTGCGCCATAATGCCCGAAGTTACCCTATTTGAACATTTTAGTCAACTGATGGTCAGATGGAAATTGTACAGCAGCCAAGGAAGGCAAAACGAGAAAGCTTTCCGCAATTTTGTGAGACAATTGTGAATACTCCGGAGTGCCGCCAGAGTGCGCATAAAGCGCTGGCCAAACCGAAAGAATATCAATGTGTCTCAGAAAACTGAATGACAACTTTACACAGAATGAGCAACATAGGGCGCGATTTCTATTAGAAACTTATTGTTCTCGCAATCTTCTGAGCACGGGTAATAGGAGCATGATCAATCTTCTAAGACCTCGGAGATAGGATTGGAAAATAGTGACCGAAATCTACTCAAGAGGGCGATTCGAATGGGCAATTGGCTCCTTTAAGTCACCAGGGGTGGATGAAATTACACCAGTCCTATTACAAAAAGGAAGTAAGGTACATTGCTTCCACATTTAGTAGGTAGAAGCAGCCTGGCACTGGGCTACATACCAACCAGCGTTCATTCAGAAAGTTTCCAAAAAGGATCCAAATCTACCAAAGTCCTATAGATCAATCGGTCTTACATCGTTCGTTCTTAAAACGACGGAAAAGGCTGTGGACAACAATAGTACCATTCACGACTGGGGCCAAAAAGGTTGTCAGGTACAATACTGAGATCTAAGTCAACGAAGTTAAGAATCTGAGACTAAACTTAGAGAACAAACTCGTATAGAGAAAAACATACAGAAGACGTAACCAGGAAAGCAACGCAGGCTTTAATGATTTGGGAACTTAGCCCGAACTTCCTCAGATGATTGTATTTATGTTGCCATATGGTCTCATATAAATCGTCAGTGGGAGCATCAAGCCGCCTCACCAGTCTATCAACCACAAGGAAGACACTCAAAAAGTTCAAAGACTGGCAAGCCTTTGTGTTTAACTCAGCCACCAACTTTAAAGTCGACTTCCAGTGTTACTGAAAGTTGTTAATGCTTGCTTTTGAAAAGTTGGTGTGGTGGCCAAAGGAGGAATAGAAAGAAGAAAATTTGACGTACTACTTGAAAATCAGCCATTATTGGCCTTTCCTGGAGACGATATCATCAAAAGATTTGATTTCCGAAAAGAACTTTGGTTACAGACTGATGAGGAAACTGGAGCGGGAGTATTTTTAGCCATTGGGCAAAAGTACCAACATCTTTCAAATCTATGCCATAGACAGAATGATGTTTCCAGATGGACTTCGACAGAAACAAAACCGACAGGGATACAGCTATACAATGTCAGACAGCCAGGCTGCTACTATGGCCCTTGCTTCCTACATGATTAAATCCAAACTTGTGTGAGAATGCCTACAAAACGGTAATGAACTGGGTAGGAGAAACGGGTACCTAGCCATGTGGGAATAGAGGGTACTGAAATAGACGACTCGCTAGCAAGGAAGGGAGGATCAGAAACTTGTATAGGTCCTGAACCACTCTGCGGAATAGGAGATCACACTTTCAAAGAAGAATTTAGAAAAAAAAAGAAAGTAAACAAGACAAAAACCTGGCATACGACTGAGGGCATGAGGCAGGCCAAAAAACTTCTGAGACAATACACTCGGAAAATATTCCAAGCTTGCGTCCGCAAGAAACACATCAGGAAGCTGGGTATATCTGCAAAAGGTCTCTGCAGATTCTGCGATGAGTCCAGTGAAATCTTAAAACACGTGTTGGAACTGACCCACAAAAGACTGAAATACTTGGGCACGTACCAATTATCTGATGAGGAAATACTGTCACTGGAGCTAGGTCTTATCCTCAAATTCTTAAAGCAAACTAAACTAGAGAGGGTTCTGTAGGACAGTTTTCTTCCGCCAAGGAGAAACGAGAACCTCTAAAATGATTCCAAAAGGAATAATAATGTGAAGGGGAACTGTTATGAAGGAATAAGGAATATACCTCTCTCAAAAGGTCGCAGTAGGCAGTAACCCTTTCACGTAGGTTGATCAGACGTCCTCTTTCAAGAGAACATGTCCTCTTTTTGCTAAAACAAAAAATGTCCGGTACCTTTTTGCAAAAATATGCAATTTGTAATCTTTTTGGGATTTCTCAGTTTAAGGAATTTGTTGACACCCCACAACTACAGAAAAAAACCTTTTTTTCAACACTAATTCAGAACTGTTTCGCATCTTTTTGGTGTGAACACTACCTTACATAAATTTTTACCCGAACTCATTCACTTCTGAACACAACACCATCTTTTGTCAAAGGTAATACTTTAATCAGTGCCACTATTTTATTTTTTATTTTAAATTTAAAGTTAGAACTGACTTAATTTATTTTTATAACTTACTTATTATTTTATTTTTCTCTTTATTCTCAAAATTCAATATAAAATAGTAAATGCTGTTAAATTGAGAGAAAAGTTAGTGACATTTTATTTTTAATAATATTTTTATTTTACTTTTAATAATATTTATTTATTTTATTGAATTTGTTAAAAATAATTTTATTTGTTCATTTTAATGAACTAAAAAAAATATACGTTTTGTTATTTTGGTTGTTGTTTTTTGTCTTTCAATTTTTCATTAGAGATTTTTGAACGTGTCTCTTTTTTCTGGGCATGGATCTGGCTCCCTACTTTCACTAAATAATAATAAGCTAATCGAAATGGCGGATTCAGCAGCTTTTTGCCATAGTCCTTGTTTTACTACTGGTGGTCTTTCAGATTTTGCTTTGACAGTGGTGGGTTTCGAAGGTGGGTTTGGCAATGTGTTTCAGAAATTACGGATAAAATGCCAAATAAAAATCGTTTCACAATTTTAAGAAAAAAACTCTAAAAAAAAACACAGAAATAAAATTTGTTCACGAAAAGTGATTTCTTTTTGACAATAATTTTGTAGCCAACTTTAGTAAAAGTGTACTAAAAAATGTCCGAAATCATACGTACATATTACCCAATTTTGTAGACGTTATGTCAAAAACCAACTGAAGGGACCGCAAATTTTCTTGCGACCTCCGAATCCTGACCCAAATCATCGGAACTTCGTGCCACCCCTTTCCACTACCCGCCACCCAGGTATAACCTACATTTGTGGAGAAATTAAATATTTGCCCGCCGGCACTTTAGGAACTGATCCAAATATCCACAAAGAAATTAAATCCACTCGCTAATTGAAAGTACTTTCATGTTGCGCCATCGCCTTTTGTTTAAACATTTACTCAAATCTAAAGAAACAAATTAAACGGTAAACAGGTAAACCGTATACCCCACTCTACAAATAGAAATAATCATTCCAAGTCGGACAAAACAAAACAGAAAAAAAAAATTAAGAAAAGTTGAAAATCGAAAGATAAATACCGCATCCGCTTCTCATTAGCCGAGATTCAACGCTCGCCCACACTCCGGCTACGGCATTTAGCGTTTTATGTCAACCGCCCCAACTATACACAGATACACACACCTATAGCCATCTGCAAACAGAAGCACCCATCTACACCCTCATTTCCATCTTTTGTGTCGTTCGCTTGTTTTCTGTTTTTTCTTGATTTCGTTTAAACTAAATCAACAGGTTTCATGGACTCGGGGAATTAATTAAATCGGGATCTTGTGAGAAAAACGCGCAGGTGATAACACCAAATCAAACACATTCAGCAGCATCATTTCTAGGACGAAGAACGGCGCGCGTATATAGCAAAAGAAGACATTCCGCCCACCTGGCTGTGTGTATTTGAGTATGGGGAATCACTTAAGCGCGGTCTCCCCCCTTTGTGGTGTGGGGATTAATTAGAGAACCTCTGAGCCGTGTTGACACTATATGGCTGATCCAGAGGGTATGCGACGCGTATGCATGCATGCATATGCCTTTTGTGTTTAATCACCCGCCACCATTACGTCTGGGTGTGCTGTCAGAGTTGGCGTTTCGTGTTCTCGTTTAATTTAAGCCAAGCGCATATAAATCGTCAGTTGGGGCATCAAGCGGATTTTTTTTCTCGTGTTTTTTTCTTTTTTGGGGCGCGCACACACAACACAAGCAACCCTTTTCAGAGAGACGCGTTGTCGTGCCGTAATTTTATTCAAATTCCTGTCAAGTTGATGATGTTGAGCGAGGCCGCGGCGAGTGGGTCGTAATGTTACAGATCTGTGGATGTGATAAGCGGGACTCTGAGATTAGGAAAGCAAATTTATGGGATTTAGATACGCAGTTGATTAGTTGCTCTTGTCAAATGGTAACAAAGATGATGCAGGGGCTAGAATGGGTCCTGTTGTATACCTAAAGGGGTACCGAGGAGAGGACGCCGATTGATGAGCGGACTGGTGGTGCGGTTTTTAATTGAGGAACATCTTGAGAGGAATTTGAGATCAGTTAGGGTATCCCTCACCCAGCCCAGATACACTGCAGTTTACAAAGGAAAACTATGACTCTCTCTAAAAAGAGTAGACTGAGGCGTCAGAGGAGGTGTAAGACGACAGATATTCCACGAAAAGGAAGGTCCTAGCAAAAAGATAGACAAAAAAGACTTTCCGCTGAGGAATTTCTGATTGAAGTGGTGTCCCTCAGGGTTGTCTACTGGAACCACTACTCTTTTTCGGTGAGAGAAAATAAGAGCCATCTGTTGGGTTCTTTTCAAATTACATTTTTAAACTGTCTCTGTTGTATAGAGCTCCGCTTAAAAAACAAGGACATGTTTGCCGAACGAGTAGTCTTGTAATAAAACGAAAAACAGAGTCCCACAAGGTTGCCTAGTGGAACCATCACTTCTTGGGTGACTATCTGTGAAAAAGGCGGTACTGTCGTGTACCTTGCGGTGGCATTTCTGTATACTTGTACATAGACCTTCGGTTTTGGTTAGAGAAAGACACTTGATGTCCCACAGGGTTGTCTCAAAGGACCATTGCTTTTTCAGTGGCAATCTGTGTGTTGGTTGTATACTGGTATTTGTATACTTTAACAAGGAATAAAGACCCAGGCCCCGGTTTTGGTTAGAGAAAGACACTTGACGTCCCACAAGGTTGTTTTTAAGGACCATTCTTTTTTCAGTGGCAATCTGTGTGGTGAATCGCGGTTTAGCCGGGTAACTTACGTTGGCATTTGTGTACTTTAACAAAGAATAAAGACCCAGGCCCCCGGTTTTGGTTAGAGAAAGACACTTGACGTCCCACAAGGTTGTCTTAAAGGACCATTGCTTTTTCAGTGGCAATCTGTGTGGAGAATCGCGGTTTAGTCAGATAACTTGCGTTGGCATTTGTGTACTTTAACAAAGAATAAAGACCCAGGCCCCCGGTTTTGGTTAGAGAAAGACACTTGACGTCCCACAAGGTTGCCTTAAAGGACCATCGCTTTTTCAGTGGCAATCTGTGTGGAGAATCGCGGTTTAGTCAGGTAACTTGCGTTGGCATTTGTGTACTTTAACAAAGAATAAAGACCCAGGCCCTCGATTCTGGTAAGAGAAAGACACTTGACGTCCCACAGGGTTGTCTTATAGGACCATTGCTTCTTCGGTTGTCTCCAGCGATGTTTCCTCTTTGCAAATCGATAGAGATGTTTAACTTAAGTTGACATTTGATTATTTTACCAGAAAATAACGACCCTGTTTATGGATTTGACTAAAGAAATAAGTAAAGAAAAGTAAATGCGGAATCTGGCGGCACGACAAACCCACTCAACACCACACGCAAAGAATAACATCTCCAAGTACAAGTCGCACTATCTCCCATCACTAAACAGCCCACAATCCATCACCCTCGAGACGTCTCCACCCAAAACTCATGCCCTCGCCGTATTTATTAGAAGCTCGCCGGCGACATCGTCCACATCGCATCCTAGAACACCAATCATTGCCACGATGATTTAGATCTTCGCATAGCAAATCTGCACCACATTCGTTGAGCACACACCACCACCACATGCTTCCAGGCACGCATTTACGACTCTGACTCTGACTCTGACTCCGACTTCAACTCTGATGGTGATTCTCCTGATGGAAAAAAGTTCTGGCGAGCTTGTAAACATATCCCATACATGGGTACCAGAACCAGCAATTACCCAACCACAAGCAGTGCCTCCTCGATGCAAAAACACACCTCTCAATAATCTTTATCGGCTGCGATAAATCTCTCTCGCTCTGTCCCTCTCGCTCGGGTGGTTTCGGCAACGCATATATCTTCTTCGGCGTATCCCCAAATCGCGCGCAATAACATTTAATTTCTATGCAAAACAGCATCAATAATCAAAAGTGCAGCACACAGGGACTTTCTGGGACGCGGGTCAGCCACCAGAGATCCTGGCCACTGATCGGCGTGTGTAATTTAACGTCTAGGAGTGACCCTCTACCTATACACAGTGTGCAGGAGTTATACCCCCCTCCCGTCCTCCATCATGTGATCGTTAGTTACAGATGTAAAATCGTGCACGGCTTCCATTTGCGGCCGACGCGTGTATGTGTGCGCTGTCGATAAAGATCTCAACAGAGAGTGATCCTCTTTTTCGCGCGGACTCCCCCTTAGGGAAATAACTCAACGACAAACAACGACGACGACGCGACTGTGAGTTTTTCTTGCATCTTGGTCGCGCGCGATTGGAATCACATAAATTTGCATTCGACGAATCGAAGAATCCAAGTCCAGCGAGGTCCTTTGGAATGGAGAGGAAAAGAATCATCACTTCGCACTAGAATTCGGACGGTGGGCAACGAGCCTCCAAACTCCAAAGCGAAGATGGTCGCGATGCAATGCCAATTGGAGAATTAATTGCGTCACAAAACCACAACACATTTCAGTGGACATATATATAGATGTGCATAGGATGAACCTTTGCGGAAGGAATTAGGTATAGGTACTCCAATCGGGTGGATTGTTTTTGTTTTGCAGGATTTGTGATTCTTTTTCGTGTAAGGTTCGGCTGAGTGAGGACGCACGATCGAGTTCATGTTGTATTGTATAAATCTTCCTCCTCGGCGTGTTCGTCTGCGTCTTTGGTCAGTTTAAAAACAAAGATAGTCATCACTTAATTAAGGAGCGACGAGGGCCAGTAGTTGCATTTGGAGGGATTTTTCTCACAGCTCTTGGTGACACTGCCAGTGAGGAGTTGGGGATGCAATTTTAGGTGGACTCTTTGTTGTTGGTTAGGTTTTGGTGATTCGGGTTGGAAGTGCAAGGATTGGTAGGAGAGGAAGTGTGGAGGATACTGCAGGCTGCCAAGGGTCATATCTACTGAGCTCATAAACCAAAAGGGGATTGGGGATCCCAAGAAAGAATGGGAAATGGGATTCAAAAGGAACCCCGTCTCGCAAAATAAAACCAACTTGACTGACATTCTAACAAATTAAAAGAGCAGTACCTTGACAGGCCGAAAATAAGTTGTAGACAGTACGGGACTTAATTTCGATCAAAACACGCGTCCAAAATACACTTAAAAGTACTCCACTTGTTAAACAGAAAGGTGTCAAAAACAAAACCTAGGAACACCCACAAAGAATGCGTTCAAAAACGCGTCAAAAACCCAAAATCTGTCAAATAATTTATCAAAAAAGCGTTAAAAGTGCTCTAAAATGCGTTAAAAAAACTACCTAAATCAAGTCAGAAAAGTGCTAAAAGACGCGACAAAGTCTGGTCAACAACTTTTAAAAGACCACACACTAAAAAAAGACTAAAAATTTCTAAAAGTCATTCATAACGAGTCAAAAATTAAATCAACCAAAAAAACGTCAAAAACTTGCCAAAAATTAAGCTTAAAAATTAACTAAAATAGGTAGAAAAAACGCCTAACAAAATCGTCAGAAATCACGTTAAAAGACTGCTAAAAAAACGTCAAAGGAGGGTAAGAAACTTGTCAAAGACCATACACTTAAAAAAGGACTAAACGATTCTCAAAAAATAGCGTTATAAATGCATCAAAAATCACGTCAGAATCTCATTAAAAAAACGGACTAAGAAACACACCGAAAATGTCAAAACGCGTCAAAAAAACTACATTGCCAAAAACGCGTCAAATAAGGGTCAACGAAAAAAATTTACCTACAAAAGAAACGGACAAGAAAAGGACAAAAAAATCCTTCAAAACTAATTAAAAATCACGTCAGAAGACCGCTAAAAAAGCGTAATATGCGGGTCAAAAACTTATCGAAGACCACACTTAAAAAAGGGAGAGAAATGCTCAAAGAATTGCATTCAAAGTGCATCAAAAAAGGGTCAGAATATGGGTTAAAAGTCTCACTTAAAAACGGACTGAAAAATACCCAGAAGTCATTCAAAACGAGTCATTATTAAGTCAGCTAAAAAAACCCGTCATAATCTTGTCAAAATTTAAACTTAAAAAAAAAAACGCGTTCAAGACTCGTCAAAAATCAAAGTCAAAAGACTGCTAAAAAATGCGTCAAAGCCGGGTGAAAAATTTGTCAAAGATCACACACTAAAAAATTCTCAAAAAATAGCGTTCAAAGTGGATCAAAAATTGCATCAGAAGATGGGCTAAAATCTCACTTTAAAATGGACTAAATGGACATAAAAAACGTCAAAACATTGCTAAAAACGCGTCAAATAAAGGTCAAGATCTTTCCAAAAATAGCACAAAAGAAAGGACAATCAAAATGCCTTTAAAACGAATCAAATATCAAATCAGAAGACCGCTCAAGAAAAGTCAAAAACACTAAGAAAAAATATCGCAAAAATTTGTTTAAGAACAGCTAAAAAACGGATTCAAAAAAGCGTCCAAACCGCCCCCAAGAAAAAAGTTCGAAAAAAATTCTGGTCAGAAAACTAAAAAAAAACGTCAGAAACACGTCAAAGGCGCTCCTAACTGCAGTACAAGGAACAGTAGACTTACTAAACGCCGTGCTTTCAAAGAATTTTTGAGTCTGGATTTAAGGCAAAAAGTGGAAAAACTTTAGTAAAAAGCTCACCAGCGGGCAGTTGCGGGCGCTTTTTAAGGTCGAAAAGCAGACGATAGGCAATGCTTATTAGAGATGTGGTTTTGTTCCACTTGTAAATATAGTTGCCTCTATTCTTTCGATGAAGTTGTGCTCTCTTTCGAATGGGATACCATTATTTGTGACTGCGGGTTCATGTAGTAAGTGCAGCTGTTACAACATACCTCAACCTCACCTTACCTCCTATCCTCAAACCGCTCTACGATCTAATTGCAATGATTGATTTACAACCAAAAAGTATAATAAAAACGGTAACATGGCAGTATGCCACTCCACCCTGTTCCATGGAAGAGTGTATCCTTCATATCAAATTCATAAGCAATATTCTACGATTATTACTGCGTTTTTCCACTATATATAAGTACAACAATTCCATTAATTAATGTCCTTCTCGTGCGGTTTTTATTGCTTTCGCCCGCTGCCCGACATGACACCCCCCAAGCACGCGCCCTCCCAGCTTCTTAGACTACCACAACCCACCATCCCCCGTTAATAAAAATTTATGTTTATTGTTTAAGGATATCGAGAATGTTATTCGGTTGTAATTTCAGTTATGAGTCCTAAATAACAATGACATCCCTTCCACCCACAGGCTTCTATGCAAAATACAATTTTTTTTTTCGTCCCTTAATGATATATGACAGGACATTGGCTTTTTGTGTATAGTCTCTCTGCATTTTTTTTGACATCCAACTAGAGTTGACTCATATTTTAATTACCATCCCCCCCATTTGGGGGTAGGGGGTAGGGCACTCTGTCGGTTTGTCAGTGATAAATTTGTTGAGCCACTCTCGTTCTCATTTTATGCATTTTTATGTCGTCGTCGATGTTGTTGCATATCAGCGTGTGCAGTGGTCGAGTTACGTGTGTGTATTGCATGTCCTGTCGAAGATCAAACGCATAAATCAACACGAGAAACCATCGAAAATTCCACACAGGATGTCCGGTTTGTGTTATAAATGGCAGCGTGCGAGTGCTGTATGACTAGGATATGGGAAAAAAATGAAAACCAACCAAATGGAGAAGAGAACAAAAAAATACAGTGAAAGCCCATAAAAATGCATCATAATTTTGGGCGCAGAACACTCGTTAATATTCGCGTAACCTAAAAAAGGGATTCGTCAACACGGGGAGGAAACATATAACACGACAACGACGAAAAGTTGGACGCTGCAAAATGCGTATTTATAACCACACGCGAATGCACTTGAGGAAGGACGGCCATGACGATGGCGCATTGGGGTTGTTTTGGCGCCTTGAACCTAGAAAGGGCGCTGGCGAATCGAATCTAGGTCTCTGAGCGAGATGAAAGGGCGTAAATTTACTACTAACAATGAGTTCGCGAAGCAGTTTGTATAATCTTCGTGCATTTAGCTTCTAAACTTAATATAGGTCGTCGCATTTTGTTCTTCCGCGTCGATTTAGGCGATTCGCGCAGATTTATTTCCTTCCAATCGTAAAAATGATCTTTCTCTTCTTCTGGTTGCTCGCATAAACCACAACCATTCATTAGCAAAGTAGTTT
Source organism: Cheilosia pagana (assembly GCA_936431705.1). Classification (NCBI taxonomy): domain Eukaryota; kingdom Metazoa; phylum Arthropoda; class Insecta; order Diptera; family Syrphidae; genus Cheilosia; species Cheilosia pagana. Next base: position 8,178,933 of record OW386169.1, read on the forward strand.
CAATAACCTTCTCGCATCCATTTGCTTAACATTTTCCTTTAGAGCTTCGCATTTTGTTCTTCCGCGTGGGTTTAGGCGATTCGCGAGGATGATTTTCGTTCCAATCTTAAAAGATACATATTTCCCATTTCCGCTCATCTTCTGTGAGCTCGCATAATCTCCACACTTGAATTTTTATAGGAGTTTGCATAATCTTCGCCCATGCATTTGCCTACAAACTTCCTCTAGATCTTCGCATTTTATTCTTCCGCGTGGGTTTTCGCAAATCGCGTTTATTTCTCCAGTAGAATTCCGCGTGACGTAAACTATTAAACATATATAGCAAGGAATTTTCAGTTTATCTGACTTTCGAAGGAAATCTTCTTCCTGTGAACTTAAGGCGAACGAAATGGGAACCTTTTAGTTCGCAGGGAGTTTATTGTAGGTATTTGAAATTTATATTTATGCACGTTCTTTCACTTCGCATTTTGGCGATTCGGATGAGTTCGAAATCATCTTCCTGCGAGCTCGAAGCGAACGAAAGGCGAACATTCTGGCTTGCAGGGAATTTATTATATTTGAAACTTGTATATGCACTTCTTCTGTATAGTCTCATTTCGTTGTTCCACTTGGGATTTTGGCGATTTGGATGAGTTCGAAATCTTCTTCCTGTGAACTTGAAGCGAACGAAAGGCGTACATTCTGGCTTGCAGGGAATTTATTATATTTGAAACTTGTATATGCACTTCTCCTGTATAGTCTCATTTCGTTGTTCCACTTGGGATTTTGTCGAATCGGATGAGTTCGAAGTCTTCTTCCCGCAAACTCGAAGCGAACGAAAAGCGAACATTCTGGCTTGCAGGGAATTTATTATTTTTGAAACTTGTATATGCACTTCTTCTGTATAGTCTCATTTCGTTGTTCAACTTGGGATTTTGGCGATTCGGATGAGTTCGAAATCAACTTCCTGCGAACTCGAAGCGAACGAAAGGGGAACATTCTTAAAACATTCTTGCAGGGAATTTACCATAAAGCATATTTCACCGATCATTTAAGAAACTGTGAGGAATACTCTGATTTCAGACGTAAATTTTGTGTCAAAATTGTTACACCAAATGCCTACCCTTAATCCAGCCGTTCCCCACCACTCCGAGTAGGCTAATAAATTTCCCTCCAAAGCGTAAACGTACATGCATCCATTCGCGCGGACACGAAAACGAAAGGACATTTGCACCGGATAAAATTGACACAACAAAAAGGCAAAACAAAAATCGAATCCTTTAAAAAACGCATTTCAACGTTGCATGTCGCAAATCCAAATCCACTGCAGGACGACTGCAAAAAAATGTAAAAAAAATGAGCTCAGCTCCATCCGATGACGATGATGATTGTCCAATGTCAACACTGGTTCCGTGGTGCGTTCATATTCATAATTCTCCATCCATTATGGGCTCGCGCACACCATAGTCGGGACATCGTCCTAGTCGCCACTGTTTGTCGATAGATATCCATATCCGCTGACATGGCGGACAATGTGCAGTTTTTTGCATGCCAGACTCAGACATGCATCAGCAAAACAAAAAAAAATGACTCGCGCCAACTTGTATCATTGTCTAGCTGTCGTCATCTTACCCATCCTTCGACTGTTGTATGCGCTATCGGTGTCCTTGCAAATGCAATGCACCAATAAATCAAAATAATATTTTTGTTGCCATTGTAGTCTATCTTTTAAAGTCCTTTATTTATTTTTTTATTTTTTTGATGCGGCATATCCTGCAGAAATACACACGCAGAACACATTCGGGAATTTGTCAATGTCATCGATGATTTCTGTCAGAGTTGCAGCGTACACTGCACACACAGACCATTGGCAGTGTTTGAATGAATTTATGACATAACTGCGAGGACGACAGGCTCTTCGTCTGTATATGCAGTTTGACTCCGGACACGGTTGTTGCAGTTCGCGAAAGAGGAGGGCCCCGACACAATAACGCGGGAAAAAGTGCTTAATTATTATTTATTGCCGGTTTTTGTTTGATGCGGTTTGTTTGTTTGTTGTTATATTTTTTGTTCCTTTTTTCAATTGCGTCCTGTTTCCGCTGGAGAGCATTTTTTGGGCGGATGTCTTTCTCTTAATCAAAACTGGACACCTTCCCTATGAGCGCTGTTGTTTACTAATCGATCGTCTTTGTCGCAAATCAAGCGTCCGTGACGAGTAATAAAATATTCCTCGACAAAAGGGACCTCACCTCCCAGCTAGAGAGAACAAACATTGCGAACCCCAGCTATAACAGCGACAAACCCCGATGAACAAATTAATTGATGACAATTAATCAAAAAAAAATCGAGAGCGACATGCCAATCGAAGGGAAGTGCAAAGAAGAGCACTTCCTGGCCGATTCAATAAGAACATCATCCAAGGATATATGCGCACTTATTTGAGTGCAGGATTTCTCTTTTGACAGGACATACCATAATTTATGGCCACGGCCATTAGTCTATGTCGATCAAAGTTGACATGTGCCCTTTCGGCCGTTTGTGATCCTTATCGGCTCTCGTGTCCTGTGCAAATTTAATGAAATTTTTGACACTTTTTCGGGGAAAATAAATGTGCAGCAGATTTTCGACTGCAGACAGCTGCTGTGTCTCGTGCATGATGATTGTGAAGACAAATTCTCGTCGATACACTTTTGCACTGTTCGCAATGTGCTAAAAGGATCAAATGGGTGTTTGTTTAAGTTCTGATCATTAGTCATGGAAAGCGAACGCGTATAGTTGAGTTGCACGAGGTGGACTTATGTATGCCGATGGTTGATTAATGATTGACATCTGGTGTGAGTGGAATTATGTTATCTGGGGCAAATAGATATATCTGTATCGGAAATACTTTGGGCGGAGTGTGCGCTGAGAGACCTATTGAAACTGATGCAAACTGTAACTAAAATTCACTTTCATATCAAGGAGCTGGAATATTCTGGGAGATCAGTCCTTTGTCTTTAAGATTGTCTTTATGCATTTGAGAATGGGTCTTTCCAGTGGTAACCAAGTGCGAATTCATATTCCACTGTCAGTTGAGCTCTATTGTTGATCCACCACAGTAGTATGAACAAAACCGATGGACCGGCTGCGCTTCTCCCTCAAATCCCGTCTTAGAGCATCCACAACCCCTGTGCGCCAATTGATGATACGTCCAACGTGTCTGAGCTCTGGAAGACTGCACTTTTTTCCAATTTCTCTAGGACGACCCTATTTTGATGAGATATGTTTCCCTCAACCCTCAAGTGTCCCTCGGAGTGTTGAAAGAAAAACTGCGACGAAACTGTCCCCAGCTTAAAACCATTTAGCAACACTGCAAAATGACAGAACCTTTAGAGAACCCTTCCTTGGCTATGTTTCATAGAGATGTGAGAGATGTGACGGATGGAAAACAAAGAGGATAAGGAACTCCCCATAAGTTGTCTCATATTTTCCTTATCATAATTATTGGGGTAGCTTTCTAAGGGAGCTCATCAAAAGAACTTGAACCAACTACATGCACAGAAACTCTTACAGAAGCAAATTAACACAACAGTTTTCTTAAACATTTAGGTACCAGAAACGAGCAGGGCACAATACCAAAACCTACCCCAACATTTGAAAGAAAATAAGCCAAGCTTCGCATAGGCTTGACTAAGATATGCTCATTTAACGTGTCCTTATATAGAACTGCAGTTTTTATTTGCCGAACAGTTCTTTCCTTTAAAATATCTTCTCAGCATATGGCGAAGGATGATCCAGACTTTAAAGGACGCCAAACACGAGAAAAAATTCGGCGTAATTTCCACTCTCCAAATTGAATAAAAACCTTAAATAAAAGAGGATTATATTTTGATTTAAAAACCCAAGACAAAATAAGACACAAGCTAAGGAAGGGAAGAATGCCGCTATGGGTATCGTTCTAAAGGGTTTTACTTTGTTATTCAAAGAAAAATGATCGGATATTTATTTCATAATAAAGAGGAAGGTATGCCGTTTATAAACTTGTCCCGTAAAAGATCAATGGTTTCGTTGCTTGTGTGGCACATAGCGCAGTTTTGTTGAAAGTAAACGTTGTCCAGATCCAGATACCATTCAACTTCGGCCATAAAAAATCATTAATCATCTCTCGATAGCGCAATAAGCGAGGAATGGACAAACCTGGGTTTTCTACAACACTTTGGGCTGTCCAAACAGCTCGAATTTTTCCACCAATTTCTGTATTGCGGTCCGACAAAGTGCTTCACTACGACTTAAAAATGCTTTAGTTTTGCGAAATGTGACTGCAAAATATTCACCATTTTTGTAGTGAATTTTTATAATTTTCATTCGTTGTTGAAGCGTGTATCGTCCCATTTTTAGTAATGGCGTAGTTTCTACTTGTCAAATGTCAAAAAATAACAGCTTCAAAAGTGACAGCTACCGAAATAGCGGGCTATTCAAAATAAAACCTTGTTGGAAAACCCTTTACAGTTTTTTTGATTTTGATGAACCTTATGTAAATTTTAAAGATTTGCAAAGTAGCCGCGTGAAACAAGCCCAAGTTACCATGAGTACGCAAAACACTGCAGTAGCTTTTTGCACTTTTTAAGTGATATAGACGCAATGGCTCAGTGTTTGATGTGTTGGCCTAAGAACCTATTGGGGTTTTAGTTTCAAATTCCTGATCTACACCAAAGCGACCGAACACTGCCTTCCTAAACACCTCAATCTACTATGTACCGTATAAAAAGTAGATCCACGTAACTATGCTGTGTCTAGATCTTAACCATCTAGAGTGACACATGAGTCGTTGCCAGTTGCCATACAAAATCGTGGAAAATATTTTTTAAAGTCAACCCATTCCATTATACATATATTGAATTGTTTATCGATTGACGCTCTTTGACTTTTCTAAGGCTATTAACACAGTCAATCTTTCAAAAAAATGACAAATTTATTTTGGATTGACTGGAGAGTCCATAAAGCTTATCCTCCCTTATCTTAGTCTTTTCAGGCTGCGTTATAAAGGCTGTTTTTTTTAGATGTATAGAACTTTGAAATGGAATAAAACAAAGATGATATTTTTAAATTGAAATTAAATTTACATTCCAAATATAATCTTCTGGCATAACAATTCACATATGATTTCTGACATATAGCCGCCGCGGCTGGTTCGGACGTAGTCTAATCTGGAGGTCCAATTTTCGATGACTTTTTCCAACATTTTTGTACGTATATCGGCAATAACGCGGCGAATTTTGTCCTCCAAGTGGTCAATCATTTTGGGCTTATAATAAAAGTCAAGCGGCGTTAAATAGCACAATCTTGGAGGCCAATTCACGGGTTTGCAACGTGAAACAGTGCGGTTACCAAACGTCTCCTTCAGTAAATCAATTATGGCACGAGCTGTATGACATGTTGCGCCGTCTTGTTGAAGCCATAGCTCCTGCACATCATGGTTGTTCAATTGATGAACGAAAAAGTCAATAATCATGGCTCTATAGCCGTCACCATTGACTGCAACGTTCTGGCCAGCATCGTTTTTAAAGAAGCACGGACCAATAATTCCATCAACCCATAAAGCACACCAAACAGTCAGGATTTGTGGATGTAACTTTGTTGCAACATACACTTGAGGATTATCATCAGTGCAAATACGGCAGTTTTGTTTATTGACGTATCCATTCAACCCAAAGTGGGAGCTTCATCGCTAAACAAAATTCGCTTATGAAAATACAATGGGTACGTAAAGTAAGTGCTGCAAATATGGTCCAAATATGAAATAAAACCATAAATTTAAGTCGAGTTCATTTAACTTGTATAATAGTCGTAGAAATTATTTCTACTTCCGTCTTTTATAATTTTAATAAAAAAATCAAACTTTACAAAAAGATAAAAACAAAAACTTAAGGCAACTCAATTTTTCTCTTTTCAGAAAAGTGCTACTAATATGGCCCACCTGGTGTTAAATATGCCCAACCCTTGTGTTTTTTTCTATTAACTGCAATGATTGCTCGTATAATGTCTTTCTAAGCCCAGGTCAGCCGTCTTTTTTTTGTGTTTTTCTTTTAGAACGAATCGATTTTATCTCGTGTCAAATATGGCCCAACTTGGTCATATGCCCACAAACTGGGCCCATATTACACACACAACACACTGTGGTTTTTTTCACTGAATTTCATTTTTCATACGCATCTAAAACAGTTTTAAAATTCTGATAGCGAAAAAAATAAGAAAAGTCTTAACGGTATTCAGACTTAGTAAAAGATTAACAATTTTATGGAAAATTCAACATGAGAACAATTAACAAAAGTTACCAAAAAATAATATGGAAAACGAAAAAAGCGAATACTATCAATATCTTCCACATCCTTCGAGCCACGCCTCATGCGTACCTCGATTGAATAAATTAGTTTGTATCTAACTGCGCTTTATAAGACATGGGTCATATTTGCCGCACTTACAAAATGGCCGCATCTGGGGCTTGGAAAACCCGCCGCATGTCTATTGTCGAGCAGCCAATGCATCCGCAGAGGTGCGGAATGATGTGTGGTGGCATCAATGGACCATTTTTGAGGCTGGGAACAACGGTGGGCGATACAGAGCCATGTTACCCGACTTTTGTTTACTGAAATTGAAGACATGGATTTAGACGACCTCTGGTTTATGCAGGATGGCGCGCAATGCCACACTCAATCTTTTGCGCTCCTAATTCCCAAATCAGTCGCCTTGATGTCAATTGGCCGTCTCGAAACTGCAATTTGACCCCTTTGGATACTTTTTTTTTGTGGGAAATCGCGAAGGACCGATGTTATACCAACAATCCGGAAACGCTTCAAGCACTTAAGGCCAATACCATTCAAGCAAATCCGTAAGCTACAACCCGAAACCATCAAGCAAATTTCGAAAAATTGGAGAGACAGAATGCGCTACTGCGAAGCCAGCGGAGGCAGACACTGGGGAATGTGTGCTCTTACTAATAAATCCATAATACATTTAAACAATTTATTTTGACCATTTTTTTTGCATTTTTAAAAAGAAACTTGTATTTGGCCCACCCTATAGTATTTTAACAAAATAGAATTAAATTTCCCGCTGATCCACAAGATTATTACCCTCGACATTTTATGTTAATTTTTATAGCTGTTCTTCCAACTTTTTAAGGCTTAATAGATTTGCCTAATTTGTCCTACTTTGTAACTGATTTTTGAATTAAAGAAATAAAAATAAAGTTAATAAAAATAAAATAAATAAAAATAAAATAAATAAATATGAAATAAATTAAAATAAAATAATTAAAAATAAAATAAATGTACAGAGTGGAAATTTAGTCTGTTGGGCCATACCTATACATGTGACCTATATCCTGAATAAGCCAATTCAGATTTATGACCATGGAGGAAAATACTCTTCAAATGTTCTCAGAAAGAGGGAAATGACTCTACCTACCAACCTCTCTCAGGACATTCACCTTATCACCGAATAGACCGCGAACGACCTATCCTGGCCTGCATTATAGAGCCAACTCATCAGTGCCAGCCGACTGCTCACACAGTGCAAACAATTAACTCTGAATCACATAAAAATCGTGAAGTGAAAAACGAAATACACACACATATACTTTATCATCAGCGCCACCATACTCCTTGCCGTCGAAAAGACATTAAAAATGATTTATACCCACCGCCATAAATTGCGACTCATAATTCAAATAATAAAGTCTGTCTTTCCCTCCTTGTCACAAGGTGAGAGCTTCACTCACCCCATTCTCACGAGTCGACTCTCCTAGTCGAACGACAGCACAAAAAACACAGAAAACAGAAACACGGTAAAATAAACACTTTTTCAGCGAAAATTAATAATTACGACGACGAAGGATATAATGTGTGTATCTGCATACGTGTACTCGCATGGCAATTATAACGAGACACCCTCTTCTTATTAATTTCATATCCTGATGCAGGCACTCGCCCAAAAGGAGCAACCACAGGAATTACAATAAATTCGGAATGCTGGCAATAACTCAACTTCAATCAAAAATCATAACTCATGTTCGACAGGACATCGGTCTTCTTGAAGGAGGGGAAAAACCAACCGAAAGCACGCTCAATTGCAATAAATATCCTTTTTCTATTCGACTGCGTGGCTGTATGTGTGTTTTTCGAACGTAATCACCGTTTCACATGAAATCATTTCAATTCGCCTCAACTAGAGAGGACGGAAAAACGCATTGAAGGAACGACGACGAGGCCAACCAAGTGCACTGGGCTACTGAACCCTTAAAAAGGAGTTTGTTCCTTCTCGCTTTTTTTGTGTTTTTGTTTCGAATGAATTATTGACTTGGCCATGTCGGCCGAAATGTCACCCAATATATGTGTGCGCCCGCCGCCGCCGCATATAATTCATAAATGCTTATGAAGTATCCTTCCGGTCACTGAGGAGAGCAATCCTTTTGCGAAGATCTTTGCATTGCATCGCATGGGGCGCAACGTTTCTTTACAAGAAATCATCGCTGAGGTCTTTTGCTCGATTTCGTTGAATGTCATCATCGTCGGTCGGCTGTGTGCGCCCTGTGAGGTATGAAAACGAACGATGACCGGTGAGCGTTCGTTTATTCAGTGATAGTTCGAAAGGACGAGGAGAAAGGTCATAAATCAACTACAGAAATACTGCCGCTCATAAATCAGGGGTTGAATTACCGCATACGTGATCGAGCAATACGTGACTGAATTTGTTATTGTTTTGCATGTAAAATCAACAAAATTCAGTGACGTATCGCTCGCTCACGGGTGCGGTAATTCGACCCCAGGTCACATCGCGTGAAAAGGAAAGAAATGCGCCCAAGCGGAAAAACTTTCTGGTCGTATAGGTGATGTCGATGTGTGATGTGGATGCGGATGTAGATGTCCCACGGAGAGCCAAGAAATTGGCAGTGAAATCTGAATGAATGGAAGAGATCGGACAGTTGCACATAATGAGTATTGATGTCTACTGCAACATCTGTCTGTCTGGTAAAGGAAAAGTCACAATGGGATTGGGTTGGAGTACGCCAGCTTAAGCCACTGGAATTTATCCTACCCCAGCTGGGCAGCTCACTAGACTTAGTAAACGCTACAGTGTATATTAAATGTCGCCACCCAAGTAAAATTGGAAGCCGATTGAGTTGGAGTACGCCAGCTTAAGCCACTGGAATTGTTCACACCCTGCTTGGCAGTTCGCTAGACTTAGTAAACGCTACCGTTTATATTACAAGTCGTCACCTTAGTGAAATTGAAGGCCGATTAAGTTGGATTATGCCAGCTTAAGCCACTGGAATTTATCACAGCTCAAAAGCCGAAGTCAAGGTGCTTTTACAGTCTTGTTTTATGAGTCTTGACCTCAATCAAATTTGAGGGCGATTCCATTCACAAAACTTATGCGGTTTAGAGTTCATTTTTGACACAAGCTTAAGCTCGCAAAATCCTGCTTCGGAGTTTAAAGTTCGAACATATAACACTGTGAGTCGCTTATTCCTTATCATCTTTCTCAGTCTGTCATCAGTTTTTTGATCTCCAGTAGTTTTTAGTCTATCACCTCGCCGTGCAACTAGAGATTTCCATTCGAAGGACATGTCACCTACAACCGCGGGCAATACATAATTTTGTGGTGACAATTTAAATATCGTTTATGATTTTCTGTAAAAAAAAAAATGAGAAACTCCGGTGCTGTCATTTGAAAGAGTGTTTCAATATTCGTTACGCTTGCTTCTTCATTTGCGCCAGGGATATTGGAAAAAGGGCAACGTAACAAAAAGTGAAACGAAATTGAACGACTCACTTTTTACGCAGCAATTCAACAGTGGAATATTTTGAGCGCGTTTCACTTTTCGTTACCCTCAGTTCTTTTATCGCCAAAAGGTTTGTTGGTGCGTTAAAAAATAATTACGTAACGAAAAGTGAAACGTGATGAAATGGCCCACTCCTGATGCAGGAACTTATTCGTGGAGTACGTTGATTATGTCTCCATAGCTGTTCACATCTTTTGCCGCTATGGGCAAGATTGCATAATCCGAAATAGTAGGACCGTAACGAAAAGTGAAACGCGATTAAAAGCCTAAGATCTGACATACATTCGTCTGTTTTTCTTCGCAGAAACTTTTTCCAATTGCAAATTTGTATAGCCGCCCACTTCCGCATCCTCCGCCGACTCTACTCAAATTCTGCTGGCGTCCTCCCCTAATCCAGTTCAGTTCCATCTTGTTTGTGAGACGCGACTACTGCAGCACCGTTTAATCGCCCCGAAATGTTTTATAAATGAGAAGAGACAGACGAAAAAAAAAATGAGGCGATGCGCCATACAATGATCCTCATCACAAGGAATGTCCGGTTGGGAACAGGGATTATTTCCCGTGGTATGTTTTACTGCTGTTGCCGGTTTCGGTCTTACTCGTTCATTACGTACACACCGCTGAACCTTCATTTCATTTTCTTGGCCAAAAACCAGAACAAAAAATTAAAACAAAAAAACAAAAAACATATTTGCCAAATAAAAGCACCACACCGGTAAGACACCGGACTATATGCAGACCATGGGGATATTTATTGTGATCCTTTTTTGATTTCGGCTCTATATACACACACACAGACAGAGCCCCAGCTCTAGTGCAATTATTATCTTCTGCTGCTTACGTTTGTCGTTCTCTCAGTATGGCCGCGGTGTTATTTCATATTCTCACTGTTGCCATTATTGTTATTATCCTTTGCTGCTATGTTGAGCTTAGCTACAAAAAAAAATAGAAACGTATTTTATGTTTTGTTTGTCGTCCTATATTTATCTATTTTGATTGTTGTATGAACAAAAAAAATGTAGAGGAGAAGAGTCGCAGACCTTTCTGGGCTACTTCTATACTGTGTGATGTGTCCTGCTGTTTGCCCTGAGTGCTTTTGTGTGGTGTTTTGCGCTAAACTTTGGTGACCATTATTATCCTGTTTGTTTGCTATCTGGCACAGGTAAAATACCTCAAGTATTATAATTCCGCAGCGCATAGAATGAAATATATACTGGACGAAGAAGGAGCAAAGGATATACGCGGCTGCTGCAAAATTTATTTTTTTTTTGGGAAGAAACCCCCTTTGAGAGATTTTTCTCGAATTATACGTGTTGTGATGGTGATGGGTCGTCCTGCGGACAATTCGTCGCAGAAAGGAATTGCTGTGACTGTTATTGTTGCGGCGGCTATATGTGTGGCGGTCGGCTAAGGTCGGCGAACGGTGTTTGGGTTGTGTTTATACATTTTTGGGGCAAAATGCAGAGGATTAGGGAATTTTTATTATAAAGGCTTTGATGTGGAAATGATTTGCTAAGCCGTTATTTGAATTCAACATTGGGCGAGAGAAGGACATGGCACTTGGAGATGGTGTGGTTGGGAATGAGCTTTAAATATGTTATTTTGACGATATTGGGAGGTGTTCTTGCGAGTGTCAAAAAGAGAAAGAAACGGATGAACAGACAGTAGAACTTACTGAGCTGTAGTGTCAACTATTTAAGGATTTGTTGCAGCAATCTCGCTACACTGTAGAGTTTCTGCATTAGGTGTGAAGCGTGTTATTCCAGAGTGTAATTCAACCTAACCGCGATAAAAAAAGTGAGCGTAACGAAAATTGAAACGCACATAACTCACTCTCCTGTTGGTTTGCTGCGTGGGCAGTGGAGCATTCGATCGTGTTTGACTTTAAGTATTGATCCTGTGTCCAAATCGGCCATTGCACGCGTCAGAAGTGAGGCGTTTAATCGCGTTTCACTTTTCGTTATGGTCATAAATGCAAACAGGTCACTGACGAAAATTCCCAGCGTAGAAACAAATACTAAATCGCACGGAACTGACTGATGAGAATCTGCATCAGGGGAAAGTCGCTAAATCGCGTTTCACTTTTCGTTACGCTCCTTTTTTATCGCGGTTGAAGGACACTCTGGAATAACACGCTTCACACTTAATGCAGAAGCTCAACAGAGTAGCGAGATAGCTGCAACAAATCCTTAAATAGTTGACTCCACAAGTAAGTAAGTGTAAGAGAAGATGTAAAAGTAACGACTATTGAAACACGCTTAACTAGCCCCACTGAAGAGATTTTGTACCCAAAGTACGTAAAGGTAGTTGTTCATTGCGGTGTTTCCCTTTTCGTTACGCTACTTTTACCCAGCACTCCAACTAACCCTTTGGCGATGAAAAATCTGAGGGTAACGAAAACTGAAACACAAAAGGAAAACGACGATGGAGGGGTAATCCCCATTGAGGTAAGGATTTCTTCATCGCCCGCCTTAGAACTTTCCATAATCATCATAAGCAAACATTCAAAGTGAGATGTCAACATTCCACTATAGACACAACTCCAACGCATGCAATCACCTTGTGCGCACGTAAAGTAATCACCTCGCGAAGCTTGATTAATTTTCTTTGCAACCGCCACCGCAAGAGTCGACTCTATATCACACGCTATTTGAACAGTATTTCAACCCCAGTCCATGATCCGTATACACTCAAATAAGCTTAAATCAACAGTCGCTACATCTCCCTGCCATCTAATTAGAATCACTGCCGCCGCGGCGAACAATGAAACTCATCTGCGTCGCTGGTAATTAATTTTTTTTGTTCAAATCACATAAGAGATTGCACCACACACAGAACAGTGTTAGTCCCGTCCCGTTTTCTTGATCTCGTACCGAAAATCAAATCAAATATTTGCCAACGGATGTGCACAGAGCAGTTAAGAAGGTTTCTCGACTCCGTGTGGCGGGCCGACAAACGGAAATCAGTGTAATACTCTGCCGACTCGCAGCCAAGGTGAACCGCATCACCGAGGAGAGATCAGCATCAGCTGCGACATGGTAAATATTACCATGCCGCCGTAAGTCGCAGAATTGTCCCAAAGTCGCGGGTGTTTCGGTGGAAGTACTGAGCAAACAACCAGTGTGAGATACATTTGCACCTGCAACCGGCGGATTTCGTAAGAAAATGGATGTGCCCTCTTTTCATTTCCAGGATATCTATCAGTGGATGCAACAGGTCCAACGTCCAACTTGTTGTTTCTCTTTCCAGGGAATGTAGGGTTTCCTGGAAAATGCGTATATGCCTACATGCATTGGGAAATTCTTTCAAGGAGTTGGTGTAGGACAAGTGTGTGGCACCACGTGGTGGGCTGTTTCTCTCTCTCTCTGCTGGGCACATACAAGAAGGATTCCCCAGAAATATCCTGCGTACAGATTCTTGTTTATGTGCTGTTGTGTCCATTCGGCTGGCGCGCTTTTTTTGTATTTCAACAAACCACCCAGGCGAGGGTGGCGATGGTATATGTGAGAAGGTATTTGTGACTGTGGATGGTGGTGCCATGTTACAGGAATTGCGTTTCTGCTAGTGGTGCGCATTGAACATGGTTTATGTTGGCTCAGATTTTGAGTTGTTTATTGGCTTCCGTGTGGGCTCTCTTCGGCAAATTCCCACAGTTGGAAATGTGCTCTTCATAGTGAAAGGTTCACTTTGAGGCGGGTGTTTTATAAATTTTTGGGAAAAGACGTATCTTTGAAGATGGCATACAGTATTTGAGCGAGTTGTAAATACAAATAAAGCGTAGGCGATGTTGCTGTGGGAAGTTGTTTGAGTTCCTTCGATGAGTGAACAGATTATAGAAACGAGGCAGTTGTCTAAAGTCCATCAGTCGCGAATGATAAAACCACTGACTATGAGTATATTCAACTTTACAAGTAGAGTAGTGGTGATGCTAGTTAAGGTCTTGTCATGTATAAGCTCGTACGCAAAATGAAGATTAGGATATTCCCCACGTATTACTAGACTTTTTTAGGTTGACTGGGAAATGTGCAGAACTCCTACAAACCTTTTAGAACACGAAGTGAAGGACCCTACAGCCTATGCCCTACAAATGTAGCTATAAAAACAAAAAAGTTACAAAAAAGTGGCGCCCAACAACACACATTATTCTTCAGACGAAAAGCGGTGTGACTTTCTTAGGAATCAACGGCAGCTTCCTGCACAAAATAAATGCGAAAATTAACTACTTCCCAGAATGAAAGTTTCGACAAAAGTGGCGCCCAACGACAGGCACTGATGGGAGCAGCATATGTCCTATAGAAGTGGATATAAAAACTAACCATTTTGGAGAAAACACCGATGACAGTTGCCTATGACCTCTGCATATCCAGCGTTAAGAACCAAACATTTCCGAAAACAAACGCCTTTAAAAAAAAGTGGCGCCCAACCACAGAAGGTCTGTTCTTCGAACGAAAATCATTGTGGACATCTATATACTAATACCAGCAGTCTATAGGTGTTGCTAGAGGTTTATGGATAGGATTCTATGTCAACCTGTTTATAAAATGGCATACAATAAACCGCAAAGAGGTCCTTTCGACGCCCTGAACTCCACTATTCGAGGCAAATCACTCCGAATGACTGAAGTAATACAAAACCTTTTGCAGAACTTGAAGAAGGAACCTGCTATTGTACGTATTTGTAAGAGCGATCAACGTTCTGAACTAGTTCGTTTATCTAGCTGATTAAGTTCAAGACTCTGTAAGTAATATAGAATGAAAGGTAGGCCTGTAAATTTTAGTTAGAGAACAGTTGAATAGTTCCACAGTTCTTAAGAATGTTGTTAATTTAGGTTAAGTCCCTTTGAGTGATTTTGTTATGTGATAGAAGACTTAAGACTTTTAAAGGATCAGCCCAATTTATTTCAAATCTCATTGCTAAAAATTAATTAAACTGGCGCCCAATGACTTCGCTTGATAAATAAAAATTCGAGTTAGCTTCACATTTAACCCAAACACAGACTTGGTTGCTGTTATAAGAAACTGCATTAAATTATTAGGCCAGAAAAATATTATCAACCTAAATTTTCCAAGAAAAATCTCAATAACTATAAAGTAAATGTACGTTCCATCTCTGTTCTAGGAATTTCTCTTAACTTCGATACGTTACCTGTTCAAATTGAGTATAAAAGACGCAAAAGCAATCGACTTAAAAAATTAAATAAAAAAGTGGCGCCCAACGCCAGCTCACATCGTTGACGTTACACATCATCGTTACACCATAAAACAAAGCAATGCCTTCTCAACGATATTCGCACAATGTCAGCAACTGAATGTTCTACAAAAATAACGCCCAACCCTCCCTTTCCTTCGTTTAGTTGGACGCAATATTAAAATTTACAAAAACAAGTCGTCTCCCTTTTAACCATAAAACTTGCAATAAAATTGAAATAAAAGGCAACGCTCTCACCCATTGTTCGCCGCGCCAATGAAATTACCTTGCCCTAGTTCTGATTAACGCTGACAGCGACAAATCAACAATATCTCTCACCGCACCTCATCCCCCAAAGAGTATAAGACCCAAGCAGCGCGGTATAAATCATTGCGAATGAATAGCGAAACAATCGCATTTCCAGTTTTAGTGTGACTTTCCTCAAGGGGATATCCCTTCATCCATTCCATGCAGCACTATATCCTCGTCACAATATTACCAACCGTCTTCGTCATCGTCTTTATAGTCCTTGCAAATAAATTCGTGTCGCAGTTGCATTAAACTAACACACAGCCAGACATAGGCACACCTTATCTCTGACTGTGTCGCAGTCATACAATCCTTGGCGTGCGTTTCCCGAGTAATTGTTCCCGGATAACATTTGTATGACGACCATAATTCAAGTGACGACAATAACTCACATTTGTGCGCATTCAATTTCCTTCGCATATGTCCTTTTTACACTGTGTTACGATCGTATAGTCGTGTCGTATCCTGAGGATGATGATATGATGTGGATGAGCATGATAATAATGGGCAATAAATTAGCCCCGACAAACAGTCTGTGTGTGTTAGTCTGTGTGTTGCGGATTTTATTAGACGACTTCTACTTTTATGTGTGACTGTATACGGTTACGGTAGCTATCAGTATTGAATCAGTCATAGGCTATTCATCAAGTAAAATAAATCAAAAAAAAACTCATGGGGTGAGTTATCGCCAATCGTTTGTTACGTGTCCATGAGCCTCATGTTATGGACGTAATGCGTTAACTAACTGGTTGGTTTTCAACAAAATACTTCTTGTTCCCATTCAAAGCTGGACTAGGGATTTTAAAAATACGCAAAACTGGCGCCCAACGAAGGGTTCTTCGACGAATGCCTTCATCCTTCATTTTGTGACAATTTCAGGCACAAAGTAGATGTAGGTCTTGAATCTGATTAAAGACACATCCAGTCTTCTGCTAAAACGAAGCTCCTGATCTTCAATTGAAAAAAAATGGCGCCCAACGTTGGGTCCCTCTACCTACCAGATATTTTGAGTCAAACCTCGCGATAGATATGAATGGCACTTCATAGGTTAATTCAGTCCAAATCTCATCTATTAACTGGTCCACTTAGTTCAAGACAGTGTGACCTCTGCCGAGCCTTCTTTGGGGACATTTGACAAGTCAGATCAACGTACACGGCGGAAACGGTCTTGTAAGGCATTATTTTGCCAAATTGTATTCTCCGCTTGTCAAAAAACAAATACACATCCACACGAGAGGTGGGAATAAAAAAAATCCATAATTATGAGCCTAATGAGTTCACTTACCCTATTAGGGGCAATCTCAAATTATGTCTCTTAGTCAACTGTGTTAAGCCTTACAAGGGATGTGCATTAGCATCAATGTTGCTTTCATCCGTTCATTGTGCTATGTATGTTGAAGCAACTGAAGTGTCTGTCACATTTAAATGGTGACAAGGAAAACCATTATGTCCTGTGACAAAATCATAGATCCTGCAAAAAGGTTTGGGACTTGTGGAGACTTTTAAAATATAAGGACTCATATCCTTATTTGTGATTCTTTCGGGGAAAGAAATGTTTCCCTTGCTTGAAAATGGGGGAGATGGATTTGAGTTAATGGCGAACTTTATGTGCTTTTAGCTAGTAAGATAGTTTTTAACAGCGCCCGCCTGTTCGTTCTACGACACTGTTATTGTAGTCCTCAGGAAGCCCCAAAGGAAAACCTGCCCCTTAAGGTGAAGCCTAAGACTGAAAGGGGACCTCACATAACTTCGTTTGCCAAAGTCGATGCTGTCAAGTTATTGAACTGGATGGATAGGTTTCGCTGGCTTTAAACTTCACCCTCTAAAAATTGATAGCATTTAATGAAAAAGTATTCCAACGTTGGGCGCCAGTTTATTGTGTTTGGCGCCAGTTTTACTCGTACTTCTGGGATAATCTCTCTATGGAAATGTCTTTTCTAATTCACGGGCTGTATAGAACCTTTTTCTATAACTAGAACGTTGATCCTTATCATTGAGCTGAACTGAGCAAGCGGATGTCCCTTCAGCACTCACTTTTTGACAATCATAGGTGAGACGGGAGACTAATCATAAAAAAATGACTCAACGATTTAAATGCGCTACTAAAAACTGTCCGCTGAATTTTTGTATCCATAATTTCTGGATCTTTTTTAAAAGTTAAATTTCGTTGCATACTTTCTGGTGCAGCTTGGTTTTTTTTCAAGATGCAACATAAATCAGATCTTTTTGGGATAGCCGCCTCTTTTCAAGATATATTTAAAAAAAATCCATTTATAAGCAAAAAGGACCCAAAAATTAAATAGAACCATAAACGCATACAGATAGAAAAATATTTGAGGCCCTTGCCTATCAAATGCGGTCACACAGCTGGCACTTAATTACGTAAAACAGCAATTAACGTCAAAAATAAATATGTGAACCCCTGTAATATTTCAAAAGACAATCCCAACAGGATATACCTATTCCTGATCGCCTTTATGTGTGACTTCGCAACCGCATTCATATAATACACACTGGCATTCTTGTGGACCTGGTGTAGCGTAATTCGCGGGCTCATCGTTCTCGCCGCCCATCGTCATCATCAGTGTGAATCCCCACATAAATTATGAGTTCTACCCCCAAAGAAATATTACTACACACAAAGAAAATATCCCATGCACTCACAATTGTGCAAGGACAACACTCACAATCCGCACCACACAAAACATAAAACACTCATACACACATACGCACAAGCAAACAAAATCAGGAGGCGAAGAGGGATGGGGACTGGAAATATTTGCAGCAATCCTTCTTCGGAATCCTTTTTTGGCGATAATTTCTCCCGTCCGACATTTTGAGTCATCCTGCAAAGTGTTTTATGGCACCTCTCTCGCTCATTTATTATTTGTATGCCTCACAGTGTAGTCGCTAAATATATTATAACCTCCTCGCTGGCTTCGTCGCCGCCGCCGCCACCATTCGATTTCGTCGTCACCCCGGGCTGGAGATTGGAGTGCGGACTTCGGCTGGTTATTATCCTTAACTCCTCTCGAAGCAGCTTTTGTATTGTGTGTTTGTGGTTTCTTTTTCGTCCTTTTGCCAATTGTATAATTGTGTATAATATACAAAAAGCCCATTAGGGCATAAAATTTAACACGCCAACGATGGAAATCCCGAAAAAGGACAACAATTCAGCTGCGCGCTGTCCACTGAAAAAACCAGCGTATAGCGCATAGTCCTTTTGGGTGGGTGGACAGGAACAGAGTTATACATATCTAGACCCAGCGCACTCTGCAAACAGATTCCAGATGCAGTGCATTGCGAGAAGAGAGGCGGGGTTTTGCCAAAAGTAGCACCACGGTGGTGGATAGAAGACTCCTTGATTTACCACGAACATAAAAATGATTTATCAGTGACATTAAAATAATGCACACTATGGCACATTTTATGTGCGAATAGGTTTGCCTCTCTCGGGGAGGGGGAGGGATAAATGAATGTTGTGTGTTGGCGCGGCTGAGCGTTCGTCCGTTTGGTTAGTCCGCTCGTCCGTTGGTTGGTTTGTCGTCCCCGTGCATAGTTTTGGTAGATTCGGTTGCTGATTCCCTTTTTTTTGCCTTGTGTTTTGTTCTTCACAACTCCTCCTGTTGTCTGTTTTCGAGAGAGAGAGAGACCTCGGGGCTGATGCTGCGGCATGTTCGGGTGGGGGGGATGTGATGCGCTTTGAGAGAGATAATGAGCGAGGGGTGGGTGGGGGAGTTCGTGCTACTCATTAGTGAGGTTCGCCGTTTTGGAAAATATGCGACACATACAAAATGAACACCTGTTCGGGTCATATATCTTGAAGAGTTATTCTAAAATTTTCGGTCACGGCACACAGTGCCACAGAATTGGAAAACCCGCTAAGTGGACATTAAATGATGAATTCCATGGAAAAGCTGTTAAATCTGGCCAACGTGGGGTGGCAGCAGGAAACTAGAAATTAATGAGTTGTAAGGAGTGCTGGGGAGAATTGGCTGAATATGAATGTGCCGGCGTATAGTGTGTTGAGTCGGACGAATGGCGCCCAACTTTGGGTCGGGGCAAACACGGTTTTTGGCATTTTTTAACCTAAAGTCCAATGGGTTCTTTGGTGGCGACAAGTTGTTCTGCACGGTTTTCGGGGTCTCGAGCCCACAGTTCAATGGGCAAGGAAATGGGGCCGTAGTTTCAATGATTTTTGCGGAAGAAATACGTATTAACAAGCCCACCTAAAGAGGTCCAGAAGATATTGTAAAGGGGAAACTATTTCTAGAATTTGTTCATCAGGGGAACACATTTTTGGTAGTTCCACAAAAGTGGCGCCCAACGGCATAACTGAAGTGGTATGTCCAACTGGAGTCTTTTACCTTAAGCGCCCAACAAAATTTCGTCTTACTATTACAGCTTTTGGGTCACAAATCTGAAGTTTTGGGGACTCGACACTGAGGTCCAATACAGACAGGATACTGGCAATTTGTAGAATTTTTTCCACAAGGAGAAAACATTTTTGGTAGCTCTACAAGAGTGGTACCCAACGGCATGGCATTAATTTAGGCTGTCCAACTGGGGTCTCTAACCTAAACTAAAATAAATATAAGAATATGCGACCGCACCTAAGCAGTTCAGCAAAAGTGGCGGCCAACAAAAATCTGAAGTTTTGTGGCTTCCACACTAAAATCCGAAAGTTACAGGAAACAGGCCGCCATTTTAAGAATTACTCACTAGGGGAACACATTTTTGGTATATCCACAAAAGTGGCGCCCAACGGCATGACACCCCGCTTTAACTGCTTCAACTGGGACCTATAAACTAAAGAAATGCGGACATAAATTGTGTGATTTTTCCACCGAAGGAACAAATTTTTAGTATATAGAGAAAAGTGTCGCCCAACGACAGGTCGTCCGGTTTTGGGTCCCATCCTAGAGGTCTTTTAAATTAAGAAATAAGGCCACAATTTAGAGGAGTTTCGCACAAGAGAAAATTCATTCTAATGACAAATAAAAATGACTACAAATTATCTGTCACCTGTCAAATTGGTTACCGTTTGAAAAAGTGTTGCCAATTTAAAAAACGAACTATTTAAACAAAAAGCAACTCCGCGATATACAACACCCGCCATTGACTGCTCACCCTCGTTGGTATGTTAATTCTATTTTGTTTTCTGCTCCTGAAGCTTTCCAAGAGCTCCTCTTCCAGCGCTAAAGGATCAAAAGGATAATGAACGTAAAAACAAAAGAACTGCCGAGTTGCATTTACAAAAAAAAAATAACTGTCTCACGAGCAGATTGGATATGGATATAGGAATACCCTGCGCAATAATTTACAGGATATTGCATTCACTAAAGAACAACTTAACTGCACTTGCACCAGCAATACTTTCAGCTGTGTGCACCAAAATGATCATCCCTCCCATACCCACTGACGTGTAACCAGTGCAATTCGTATTCATTACAGACTTTTGGCCAAATTCAATTACAAGGATTCGCCACAAATACCAGCAGGGAAAATTCTAAACAAAATGCAAAACTATCCTCAAAAGTGGAACTCATTTCGAGAACAACCGAACAACATACCCGACTTTATGAAAACAAAATAAGCAACCAGCGGATATTTGAGAGAACCATAGCGAATGCATCTAAGTGTGTCCTGCTTTACATAATCCAATAAAAAGAACTCCACTGTAAGCCATCGGGAGTTTCTTTTTATTTCTCAACGAAATCCCTCCCCCTGCGTCCTGCTCGGCAATTTGCATGCATTTACCCATCCATGCAGTCGATATATATGAATTTGCGCGCCGGATACACAACATTTTGGAAAATTATTTATCAACTGTAACGCCAGGCAGAGCGCGTCAGATGCTTCAAATGCCCATCTAAGGGTGGAACAGCAGCACAACAAATACCCAGAAACCCTTTAGTGCTGTACTGCATAATAGAGCCCGCAATACCTGTCACTCCTTGCTCGGTGGAAGTGAATATTCAATTTCGAGGCAAAAAAAAAATCAAATTTCGCACAACCTGCCTCCGTGCGGAAAACTATCAACGAACTTGTAACAGATGTTAGTTAGAGGTTAACCTTCTTCACTTGACAACGATGATGATGATGCGATGATCATCATCCCCGGAATGACTTAAGGTTAGGCTTGCTCACCTTATCGAATATTGAACATCGGTGGATCGTAAAAAAACGCGCTCGCATAACTTTTTTTATGGCCCCAAAGGTCCTCCGCTCATCCATTAGAAAGTTTCCCATTGATATTCCGGAAACGCCATAAGGTTGATTGTGAGAAGCGTGCGTACCTTTGGTAAGGAGGATTTTTATGACCCAGCCGGGTGACACAATCCAGGTAGACAAAAGTTCATTATTGCGGAACGCTTGAATTAGTGAGCTCATTAAAAATAGATAAGCCATTGATGCATGGATTATTAAAATTCAATTTGTTTTAGGGACACATCCTCGCCGTATGTAAGTATGGTTGGGCGTCTTCGGTGTTGTTTTGAATAGTAAGTGAGTTTGAAAGTTATTTAGGTCATTCATCCAGTGGGGGAGTTTTTGGAACAATGTCGGTCCGATTTTTGGAGGGAAATGAAGACAATCGTAGGTACAACTGTAGGTGGGTGGTTTACTATCAAAAATTGTTGTAGATATCTTTCTAAGACTTCCAAACACTATAGGGATGAACTTGACAATATTGACGGAATCCATAAATTTAAAGTGACTGTCCTTAGGATCATTGATGACATCATTTTTCAAGCTCACACAAGTTGAGCTCGAAAAATGATGTCATCAATGGCCTTCAAAACCTTCAAGCTACGAGGTTTATAGGTCTTTCTTACTTATTTTCATAGGAGACTTGTCGCTTTCTATAGGTATTTACATGTGGCAGGTGTGCAAAGGAACTTTAAATTTGAAGAGGACTACATCTTCCTTATGTGCAGCACTTTAAGGTTCACCTTTAAACAACTAAGTTGGTGAATCAGGATCGTTTGAGTTGACTTTCCATGCATTCTTCCTAACAGACGCTACTTTGCAGCTTGATGGTAACAATAAGTTTAAGCAGTTTACTCACTTTTCTGCGATCTTTTCTAACATTTAAATGAAAAAAACACAGGCCGAGTTAGATCTCAGTGAGCTGTTAAATTGAAAGTACATGGTAAGAGCTCTTAGTGACTAGTTTAAATATTAGAAAAAGATTGGTGGCATATAAGATCGACCTCAAAAGTAGTTAAGCTTGGTATTTTCCTCACTCGGTTCATATACCTACTAACTAACAAAAAGATGGACAAATTTTAGCTAAATATAGCGACGAATCGAATTTATTAAAATAGGTGTGCGGTTGTCAAAAATTATTTGTCGGCTGTGTCGATTTTGGGTGTCGAAAGTGGGCTTAAAGTTGTTGGAAGGACCTTAATTGCCATAGGTCTACTAGAGAGACCGGAATGGGTTTGAGATTCGGAAGCGGTTTTTTGAAATGAGAAATCTCTCATGAAAAACCTATAACCTCTTTTCAAAGACCCTAACAGCCTATGCCTGAATATGAATAATATTGCCGAATATCGCCAGGGATTGGTTTTGGCCGCACAATTTTATATTATACGGCGTTGAATGATCTGCAGATTGACTTCTTCTAATGTCAACCCCGTGCGCGCAGTGGCTCAATGGTTAGTGTGTTGAACTGTAGAGCAAAAGATTTCAGTTTCGATCCCCGGAAAAAATATAAATTACATCTTAAGGTTTTTTTTTCACCTTTTGCAAACGTCTGGCAAACCTCCGAGAGTATAACTTACGTGAGAGAGATTTCCACTGAGCCTTTTGGACTCGTAAAATTATAGGTACCTTCCATCCACCCCAAAAAAAAACTCATACAAAATGAATGGTGTAAAACTGGGCCTAGGATTCTTAAACGAACCTCCTGCCCCAACTATTTTTCTTTTTTTCTCGTATACCTAGTAAAAATGTAAAAAAATGTCGAACTTAAGATGTTAATTAATTCCGACATTAAGAAGATATATAAACTCAAAAGATTGGGTCGCACAATTCCGTCTCTCTGTCCATATGCTGCTGAGGTGTACAGCCTAAACGGGTGGACGGATTTTGTTCAAACTTCGCATTTGAAGTTTGGTGGGCCTACAATTCGGGGCGATTTCTTGTTTTGGACATAAACCTCAATATTAATGGTACTTTCATATAACAGTTTCAAACCAGTTTTATTTGTTCGAAAACGGCTCTTACGATTACACCCAAAATTGGTATCTGAAGTGAAGTAGGTGCAGTTAACATGGCTGCGTATCCAATTTTTCGCAAAAAAATCGATGAACCGTAGTTTTGAATATGGGACTTGTATCAAAAACCGTCCATTCGATTTTAACCAAAATAATTCTTAATATGAATAATATGGTCATTCTTAACTTGACTGAAAACGCAGTTTCTCTCTAAATTATCGTACAATGAATTTTTGAAAAACGACATTTTTTCGGTTTCAGGCTCTAACAATTTTCGCCAAAATGCATACTTGGAGTAAAATTTATGCTTTCAAAATTATTGCGTCCTTCGTTTTCCATTCCATTTGAATAGCCGGAAACGGTTCTTAAAAAAAAACTCCCTATATGTCGAAAACGCCGTTTTTTGATTTCGAAAGAACTTGAAAAACATGTTTTCAGTTGAACAATTAAACAACAGCAATTTTTTGAACATTATTTTTTGTCATTATTTTTTACAATTTCGTTTGCATTATTTTAAAAACCGCTCAGCCGTTTTTGATCGAAACACATATTTTAGGCAACGTGATCGTAAGTATTCTAGTTTTTCTCAAAAAAATCTTATAAATCCGTTTTTTAAATATTTCTCAAAATCAACCACCCAAATCTTGATCAGTGTCCACGCAAGGTATATTTTAGTTAGGTCAGTGTCCCACTTCCAATAAAAATGCAAAACTATTGCGAAAAACCTGATAACAGCCAACATCACTGACTCACTTCTGCTCCTTTTTAACTAGGTTTAATATACACCTAAAACCAAAAACATGCAACCACCTTAGACCTTAAACGATTGAAAACTTCATACATCATTTGCACTCTACACAGTTTATTACTAAAGAATGAATATTATAAAAAACCTAAGATCACGAAGCACGAACCCCTCTTCTAACCATAGGCACCTTAAAAACAACATCATTAATCTATTCCAGTCAAAGACAGATTGCAAACTCCCCGCTAGGCTTATCCTTCTACAAAAAAATTTCAGGCGCCTAAGACTTTTCAACCAGAGCATGTGTCTGTCATCTAGGGCCTCAACTTAAATAAAAACTTACATAACAATGTGATTCGCATTTTCATATTAGATGAATATATTTGCCAAAAGTTAGCTTTATTTCTTATGTTTATTTTATCAACCTACCGACCTTTAATTTAGTAAAAAACAAACCATACTCTTGATGATCGAGAAAGTTTTGGTGCGACCCAGTCGTTCATTTCATTTCTTCAATATATAAATGCCGTATAGTTTAGATCTACTTTTGTGTCAAATCAAGGCACAGTTCACACATTTTCTGTCTCTATCTGCTAGAAAAATCAACTTTTCCAAACAAGAGAGACATTATATTAATACGTAAACATCAAAAGTTTCCGTGCACTTTTTAAGTATTTATCATGAAATGAGGAGAATGAAACTTACATCATTCGAAAGGTACTGTGGCATATATGTGCAGAAACAAAAAATCGTAGGTATATGTCGCCATTAAGACTGAAAAAATGAAGTTAAGAATTTCCCATACAAAATGCTTAGCAGTTAATCGAAATCAATTTGTTGCCATTCAATTTTTCGCCGTCATGTTTCCATAGTAACGAATTTAATCACCTTAGATTAGAACCTGTTGGAGAGTCTCATTAACCCATAAAGGTATACAATTTAATTACCCCTAAAAGTAAGCAATCGTAAAATCTTATTTCAGGGGCATTGCAAAATTATCTGCGAGGTGTTACTATGGAAACGAACATTCATGTTTTGCCCTTTTCTATTCTTTTTTCATAGCGGAAAGGTCTATGAATTAAGATTAAGCATATAAATAAATTAAAATAAATAATAAATAAATTAAGTAAAAAACAAGTTGGTTTTCGTTACTTTATCTATAGACAAAATTGGTCGAATTTCGACCACGGGCGGTACTGGTCAAAATAAATACATCCTTAACACAGGAAGAATCGAATTTTCTGAGATTTTTCTAATAGACAATCTACTAATACCACCAAACGACTGACTAAATTCCCAAAACTGTCTCCCAAAAATGGCTATTCCCACATGTAAAAAACCCAAAAAAAAAACCAACTGCCCTGCCAAAAACTAACCGCACATCAGAGCGACCGAGGCAAATTTATAATAAACATATCAAACTTGAAACTCAAACGGCGCATGAAGAACTATTTATTTTCGGCAAAGCAAATAAAAATAAAAATAAATCTTCACCAGGCGTCCCCAGCATCTCTGCGAGCAAAACAAGAGATTGGTCCTTCGAGCCGCGTATTCAGTTGAACCAAATCAAAAACAAGTCATTCAATTTCGCATCGAAGTGTCATAAATAACACACACACACACAGCCAAAAATATTTATATACAGTTGGCAAGACGTTATGTTGTATCCATGAGCCAACTGCAAATTTATGAAAAATCTATTTTTGCAAAAAAAAAAACAAAAACTACTCGCCCCAACTCTCCGTATAGACAAGAGATTTATTTGGAATCCTTCGAAAGTCAAAGGAGAAATCGTCCCAAGCGAAAGCAAAGCAAACAGGACAAAAAAAAACACAAAATCCTGACATAAGCAGCCATTGACGGGAAATTTATCCTTGCGTTCTCTGTGTAGTTAGTGTCCTTTTAGCTCGCATATTTATGTACATTACTCGCCCATTCCTCGGCGCTGTGTCGTGGATTATGTATGTCTCATCGTTTTGTTTGGACAACCGTCTCTATCTGGCACACATCAACGTCTCGAGAACTACGACTACGATTTCTGATTGCAGGCCCGGCCAACAAAGCACAGACAAAAAGGACGAATAAATTTCATCCTCCATCATAAAAATGCTGGCATTTATGTTATTTGCTAGTGGAGCAGCTACCATAGCTAGCTGCTATTCCAATGCGACTGTCCATTTGGATGATGGTTGTCCCTTCCATTAGTTTTGTTGTTTTATGTTTACTGCCAGGACACACTAATGTGTGCTAAATCTTTTGTGTGCCGGCAACCATTCCAGTGCGCTGGTGGTTATCTCTGCCCTGAGTGTGCTGTTTGTGTGTGTTCTACGCATATACTCGTAAATCCTCGCAGAATGCTCATCATCTTTTATGTCCTGAGCGTCGTCGTCGTCGACGACGAAAAGGACGATACATGTACATAAGTTTCCTTCGCTTCAAAGTGATTGGAGAAGAATTCCCCCACATCGTCTTCGTTGTTTACTCCAACTGACATAAATATTTCGAACGGGTGACATTTACGACCGCAAAGCGGTTAAGGACTATACGCGTCTCGCCGCCATGTTGACATCGAAGAGATGGTTTTTCTTTGGTCGCGTCCTGTTTTGTTTCTGATTTATTTGTCAGTTCTGTTGTCAGCACAAAATGTTCGAAGAACCTGCGGGTTCTGTTTCTTGTCCTATATGGTCTCTCAAAAGGATACGCCATATAATCCTAGTTGAGTGAAGTGCTAGTATGTACTGTGCTTCGTTGGACTTGAACTTTTCTTCAACTCCGCGTGCGGACATTCGCATGGCGGGTTTCGGTTGTGCGGCGCGCTTCATATCCTTTCGTTCAGTGACGCCTTCCAAACTGCTAACTTCTCGCATATATCACTTTGAAACCATCACACCACTACACATACCAGGCACAGATCGTCTCTTTCTTCGATAGGGAGGTCGTTGAAGATGATATTTATGTGCTGAGTGCCGGGTGGGAGGAATGTAAAGATCTACTTATACGCCATGTGGTTTATGGATTCCAGTATTTGACATATTTAAGGATGTGAAGGATCCTACAGCTCCACGCAGTTGCTTGGGAAAAGTTTTCCTCTTCGTTTTCCTTCAATCTAACGCGACAGCGCAAATTATGACAAAGGCTGCTTCTACATTTCAAGCAGAGCAGAGAAGGACTTTTTCCCATTGTCGTTTGTTATACAAGCGGAACGGAGCTCATAAATAAATGGGGCCTGCTTATGGCTGATGCTACCGAAGGGATCCTTAGAGGTTGTTAGTATTGTTTATTATTATAAAGGTTGGTGGGGGCAACTGGGGAGGGTACTCACTTTTGGTTCCCGTTCCTGCTTGACTATTTTGTATGCGGGGCACAACTAATTGATCAAAGTTAATGCAGTAGGAATATTCCTTTTTAAAATAAATATAACTCAAAGCAGTTGAGATGCAAAATGGGAAAGAACTCTTCGAAATGCATTTGCAACTTGCTATAAAATCAGACGGTTACCATAAAGAAACTGATATCTAACAAAAGACTGTCAAATTGAGAATAAGAAAGCGAACGACAGTAACAACTGAGATTTAGGCCCTTCAACCCAGGATATGCAACATTTAGGGTTTCATTTCATCAAACAGGACAGAGTTTTAAAAGGATTTATTACAATTTAAAGCGGAATGAGAATGACGGATGTTTATTTTATAATGGAAAATAAATAAATAATGTTGAATAAAAATAAATAAAATAATAAAATTAAAAATTGGCTTATATCCTCGATGAATGAATGTCCTGCAACGAAGTAGCAATTTGTTAGATGATTCCTTTAGTCAAGACAGGCTGAATTTATTTAGAAAGCAATTATTATTATTATTAGGCGCAGTGGCTTAGCGGTTAGTGTTGTTAAAGCGACGGATAAAAGGTTCGATCCCCGAAAAAACACAAACTACGTCTTAAGGTTTTTTCCACTGCGCCACTTCTTTCGAGCGACTGACAGACATCCGAGAGTAAAACTGCCATGAAAGAGCTTGTCAATTAAACGTTTAGACTAAGCACCAAATTGTATATCCCTTCCGTTCGTCCGAAATACGATAAAAGGTTCTACGGACCTGTTGAGCAAACTATTTATTTATTTATTTTTGTTTATATATAAAATTGACATCATATGTCAAGGCATACAACATGTCAACAAGTTTGTAAATTTAACGAATAAAACCGGGGAGAGACAGGGGAAATAAAAAATTAATATGTGCACGACTGGATCGCACAAAACTTGCTCGTTGTAGGTGGTCTAATTATTATTGAATTGGGTATGAACCCTAGGACTATTAAGACAATGCCTTAAGCAAAGACATTTATTTAAAATGACTTAAATTCTAGAGCTACTCACTTCGCTACAAGATTTTGATAACTTCGCCTTTTAAGGGGCATTTAGATTTGCGTTTAAATTGTTCGTTTACGGATGAGACGATCCGGCAATATTTTCGCCTTATGCTGCCGTCATAATTATTTTTTAAGAAAATCGCCAGATCATTTAGAAACTATGCTCAAACACTTATTGAATATTTTATTTTTCATTTTTGTACTTTAGTCTATTTTTTTTCAAACGGTCCACATAAAACGATAAAGGCCATCTTGCGGTCCTATAAGAGTTAAATTTAAAAAAAAGTTATGTGGAGGAGGTACTTAATAAATTTAAGAAAGTTTTAAGTAAATCCGACCAAACAAATGCTGTAACCCCTACAGATAGAGGTTGCCCCCTAAAATGAATACCTAACGAAATATTCGCCATGATCAGAATTTATGTGGTCTTAGCTGAAGTGCATGGATTCCACTTGCCAGCAAACTCAACCCCGCTATTGTTAAAAACAAAGAAAATATATTTCTATCGCTTGTACAATTCACAGTCCTTTTGTGGTAGGAATATATTTTTGAATAGGAGTGCCTACAAGAGAGTCATTCGTCATTCGGCGTACGGTCTCAACGTCATTTAATATTTTAAGCTAAATTGTGGTGAGTCATTTCTTGAAAATCGGCCTTTATTGACAAGACACAGTCAACAAATTGAGCTATTCCTCTTTCCACTATATTTTTTTATTTAAAATTAATATTATTAATCATTAATTTGTTTTTATTTGAGTTCGTTTTCCTTATGATAAATTATTATATTAGCTTTAAAAAGATTTTAACCATTTCCTCTAAATTATTTATTTTTTTTATTGGCTTAAAAATTCAGTTAATTTATTTAGTTTATGCCAATAATTAATTTCAGTAAAGGTAATAGAAAAGTTATGTTTCTATTTTATGTTTTCAACATTTATGCTGATTCAAGCTCATTAAATAGATTAGTTATTAATTTATTAAATTGTCCCATCGTTTAAAAATTAATGGGTTAATTAAATCTTTATATATATAATTCTACTGTACGTGTGTAATGTACAGTACAGTAACGGCATGACCGATTTGAATAAATTTTTTTGTATGCGTTTGGGTGGCGCCCTGGATGGTTTAGAATCACGATTGCTCAAAATTGGACAAAGGGGCGTGGTACCGCACATACAAAAAATATATTCAAAAACTTATATCTCGAAAACCACCGAATCGATTGAGTTTATTCATATTAGCCCAGGAGTATTCCTGTGGAGATAGGTTAAAATTGAGCAAAGGGGCGTCGAACCGCCCATATATAAAAGCATTAAAAAAATTATATCTCGGAAACCACCGAATCGATTTCTGATTCGAGTGCGTCAAGTTAATCGTAATCCTGTAATGGACTTCAGGCCGGAAATTTACAATGAAGCATTGATTTGTATTAAAAATGCCTGTTTGTCAATTGCCAATAAAGCATTAGCACAGTTGGGAATGCCATCATCTAATCGTGCAATGCATGAAATTTTTGATCTAGAATTGCAATGTGACCTACAATACGCTCGCATCGAATTGAATGCTTATGTTCAAGCAAATGATTTAAGTTGAAAATGGTGGGATGCCTGTTGATGAAACAGGATTGATAACATTGCCAAATGATTTTTGCCGTTTTGTAGCTGCTAAGAACAAAGATGTCAGTGATTTAAACATTCCATTTAACTGAAAAATTTAAAGGCGAAGACCACGAATCCCAATGATTCTATCTGATATTCCATTTGAATTCAAACGACTTCAGTTTTCTGTTCGCCTTGCGTTTGCGGTTACTATTAAAAAGGCGCAAGGGCAAACATTAGGAATTTGTGGAGTGAATTAAGAGTATCCAGTTTTTTCACATGGACAGTTATGTGTATGTACCTACCCTGTTCGCGTGTTGGAAATGGAATGGAAAAAACAAAAATATTGTGTACCACAAAGCATTACAATAAATACTATTAATCACTGATTTAAATGAATTTGAATTTGTTTTTTTTTTTTTATTTCTATATTGCACTACGAAGGGTGCAGGGGTCCGCTAGTATGTAATATAAAAAGTGAATTTTAGGTCTTCTTTTCGTTGTTTTCGTTTCTCCAATATTTACGCAAGGATATTCTACAGATCGTGGTTCAATTTAAGTTAATAATACAATAATAATTAATGTTACTTAGAAATAGCATTCATGTTGAATATGGAAAGGGATATCTAAAGGATTAGCTGCAGTTTAATAATGCTAAATACAGTTAGTAATGAAATGTAGCACAATTTGCTGCGCCCACTTCTGTCAGTAACAACCCACGCCTAGTCATTACAATAGCCGACATCAATTCTGTGACAATATTATTCAAAGTACAGCCATTACCCGAAAAGCAATATTCGTCTAATATCATCCCCCATTTACTGTGACATTCTCAAGTCTCACTTCGGTGACAGGGTCACCCGAAAGACACCAATCCCCAACAACAGCATCAAATTCAAAACTTACCGAAAACAGAAAAATGCTTAACCTTAACTGCGCGCCTATCTAACGATGCTTACCAATGCGAATTAGCATAGAAAACTACCTCTCGTAAAACGGCCCATGGTGGTGGCACTCGTACTCGTTCGTATACCTGTACCGGGCATTAACGTAAAAACAAACTGACATTTAATTGAAGCCACATCTCAGCCGCCACTGTCACCTCGGAATTATATTCCCACTGCGAAGCGACAATTTGCCTCCTGCCACAGCCGTTCTTCTTCTATTTTATTTGACATCATAATCGTTTTTCATTTCAATGGATTTCTTTAGTACACCGCCAAAGGGTATATGTATATCTACTACAAATACAAGGCCCTGCATTGTTGAAACTTTTCCGTGTCCCTTTTTTTCTGTTGTTGTTGCGGTTGTCGCAGATAAACGATGCCCTTTGCATTAGAATGTTTGATTTTACCCGCACCCATACAGATCCCATAATATCATTCTTCCATCAAAGTGCCACAAGACAGAGGTGTGCAAATGAGAAGGCAGCATATTCTCAATTTTGGTCCTTCGAGCCAAATTTCATTTCAAAACTAAAAAGAGGCAAACAAAAAAAAAACTTCACCAAACTGACGATGATAACATTTACATATTATGTTAATTTGACGGCATAAATATGTCAGGACAATTCAAAACAGACACAAGGATAATAGCGCATTCTCGTCAGTCCCTTTACTATGCTACCCACACCACTTCTGGTTGACATACTTTTGAAGGGAGTTCGCGAGCGAATTTTTTTCTTTTTTGGCAAACACTATAGGTAGGACTTTGTTGTAATTGAGAATAATCATTCGTGTGACGATTGTGTACCTCGGTCCCTTTTCGAATCAATTCAAATTATCGTGGAGACTGGTGGCCTGTCCTCTGTCACAAATCGCTTGGGATTAACTCAACAATCTGGAAAAACGGACTCAATCATCGACTCAATGTGCGAGTAGCATCCCATAAAATCATAGCCCACCGCAATGAATATTAATGAGAAATCATCACCGGAATTGGGGATGTTTACTGTAACACCACCGTATGTATCGGGAGGCATGTAAGGATATCCGAAAGGTAACTTGGGTAAACAAGGGCATAAATCAACCCTTTTAAGCAGGCGATAGAGTGCTGGAGGTAAACTATCACAGCATGGGATGATGGTGTCGTTGTGTGTTGTAGTTGAATACAGTTGCCTTCTTCGAGTGTTCAGTGCCATCCTGCCTAATGAGAAAATGATTTTTCTTACAAACGCACACAGTGGGGCGCAAAAGTTTGGGTCTAGATAAATATGCTTTAGTTGTGGAATAAAGAGAATCAAATTCAGCTTAAACATGTCATTCCTTATAATATTTATAAGTCCCTGCTACAAACAATAAATTAGACAAGTCCTTATAATAAATAAAATTCTTCAAATTCGCCTTCCATTAATAGGGTACACTTTCATTTTAACCCTTTTTACCCCCCTCAAAGGGGGTTATCCTAAAACAAATGTCAAAAACACCCGTCTTATTATGTTTCACATTGAGCCACAAGTCGCTATTCGATACCGGCCTTCGGTTCATTAAATAACTGTTCTCATCCTACCAATTTTTTAAAGAAACCGTAAATGAAAAACTTTGTCAAAGGTTAGGTCCAGAGCCCAAATTTTCAAGGTTTTAATTTGTGCGTTGTTAGTAGCATTTGGTATATTTAAACTTGTTGAACTTTAAATGAGTATGAAATTTCGCAAAACTATTGATTTTAACTACCCTGACCCCCCCCCCAGGGGGGTCAAAAGCAGCTCCATTTGCTTTTTAAGGATGTCTATGATAACCACGTTCAGCTGGCGCAGTGAATTTACAAGTTATCACTAATTTGTGTTGAAAATCTTTGCTTGAACCCCTTTGACCCTCTCAAGGGGGGTCAAAAGCAACTACATTTTTAGGATGTCTATGATAACCACGTTCAGCTGGCGCAGTGAATTTACAAGTTATCCCTAATTTGAGTTGAAACTCTTTGCTTGAACCCTCTTGACCCTCTCAAGGGGGGGTCAAAAATGTTAAAAAGCCACTAACGCAGTCACTTTTCGACTCTTTTTCTGTCGTACTTGTTCAAATTTATTAAAAAAACATTGACAAGTGATTGCGCATACTACATTCCGTTCGGCGGGGATCTGTCTTTTTTTCAAAATTTGTCCAATGCTTAGGGAATGTCGAAAAATGTTTAAAAATTTACATTTTATAAACACGTCTCCTTCCATTGAGGAGCAAAACTGCAAAAATGTCACCTAGCGTTGAGAGGGCAGTTCTGTGGAGATACAGCTAAAAAAATAGAAGACTGCCCCCACCAAGGGGGCTAAATGATAACCCCACCCCATTCGACGAAACTGACAAAATTCCCACACTTTAAGCCGCATTGCAACATCAGAAGTCTGAAAACTTTCCCCCACAACTGTTGTGCCAGGCCCTCTGCGTATTAGGCAAAAAGGATTATCCCGACTACCATCATACTCGTCGTCGTCGTTCCCCCTCAAATAGGCATCATCAACGCATTACACAAAATTAACCATGAAAGGTGGAATGTGTCAGGATAACATATACCCTACAAATACACACACACGCACACACTGTGTGTACAATCAAACGCACATCTCTTTCGCTCAGAGAGGTGATGAAACGGATTTGCCAAAGGTGTTGAAAGAAACCTGTTATCGATGTCGACGAGTTTACGAGCCGAATATAGTTTGCCTTTGCTAAACCCACCCCACTCCTGGTTGCCATTTGGATAACGTTGATTATCCTTTGGCTGCGTGTGCAAGTGTGTGGGTATTCAAAGTCAAATAGTTCACATATGTCAGTGACAAATTATGTTTACCCCGCAAAGCTGTTTACACCTTTAGCGTCAGCGAGGACTGCCTGTGTCGGGTGTGTCCCATCTTCGACGCTCAAAAGGATTCTTGTTTATCATCCGGTTGCATTGCGCCACTCATGTGCTTGTGTACATGTGCGAGTGTGTGACTTAATTTCATCTGACAGATTTTGACATAATCTTCAGTGATGGCAACCGGGCTGTCATAATATGGTAATAAGATGTTGATGGCAAGATGAAGACGATGTTGAGTATGCGATGGCGGTGGTTGTTGATGATGATGATGATGTGGATGCGATGGGGGTTTTTCTCATCCCCCCAACAATGCCGACATTGGCCATGCTAAATGCGTGTGATTTATCTTCGAGATGACTTTCAGGTACATTTTACCACAGGCGAGGTGAGAAAGTTATGATAATAATTATTGTGGGCATATAGTGTGAGTTTATTATTAGTGAGAGTGAGAGAGGGTGCGGTCTTGTTTGTTTTCTTCGATGATGATGAGTTGACAGCGATGAGGGTTAATTGGTGTGATGAGCTGGGATAAGCGCTTTTGCGGAAGGGGAACCTTTGATGAAGGTAGGTATCTGTATATATCTGATTTAATTGCGCAATCATTTGTTAGATACTTATTTATAAAAACTTAAGCTTAAATAAATTGGAAGTTCTAAAATGAACGCCGCAGGGTTCCTATAAGTTGTCCAGCCACCTGGGAAAATTTGGACAACCTTTTTAGGGTATTAAAACAGTTTACTACTGTGACTTGAGTCAAGAAGCTCGGCTACATCGGCATGTGTCTCAACTTGGACATCACTATAGCATTGACCATGGAGTGCTGTAAGCAGAGAATCAACTAGATTGCCCCATAATAGGAAGACAAAGCGGCCCCTTTCGGACAGCCGCAGTTAACTCTCGTTTATCGGATTCTAGAAAACAAGACTTTCATTAGCACCATGCTCTCTACCATAGCTGGGCATGCTGTTAAGTGAAGCGATATCTAAAGCGCCCTCTATGTACTTTGGCACGTACAGCTTTACCTATCTTTCTATACTGTTCAACAAGAAGAAAGTAAAACCGATCGGCGGAAGATTCGCGCGCTTGGTATGAAATCCACATCAATCGCTTAGCGGCCGGTACTTATATCTACATGTGAATGAAGCTTCGCCTCAAGGCTCGAAGTGTTTGCTCGAAAAAAAGATGTGATAGCTCATCTGCTGTTGATTAGCTTGCTGGAATCAACATGGATCTGAATATAACTGATCATTGTATGATAGGAATCTGTTTTGAAAACATAAAATGGAGTAGGTAGTGAATATTTTGTCTTATCTTTTTAATTTCAGCATTATGTCTGGAACTTTTCCCACTGATCTAAAATGCGCCATAGCAATTCCATTACTTATAAAGGGTAATAAGACAGACACATCCAATTATGGACCACGTTCGTTGTTGTCTTCTATATCCAAAATTTTTGAAAAACCATAGTTTAAACGAGAATCTCAATAATTTTGATTTTTAAGTCCACTGCAGGTTGGTTTTCGAACTGACCATTCCACTGAGGATGCTTTACTGGACTTCTGCTCTATTTTATATAAGGGTACAGATGACAGACATTTCTACGCTGGCCTATTTGTCGACATTACTAAGGCGTTTGATATGGTTGATCATGTAATTCTCCTAGACAAATTAAATAAGGCCGGATTCAGAGGATTCATTTACAATTGCTTTAAGTCATATCTTAAAAATAGAATACAACGAGTTAAACCTGGGAATATCCCACGGTTCTTTACTTGGTCCAATTTTATTCCTAGTATATATAAATTCCTTATTTTCACTTCCATTTTTGGGTAAAACTAACACCTTTGCCGATGAGCTATGTATTGCTTATTATTCAGTCAGTCCTTTAGATTAAATATCTTGCAGAAATCATGACGTATCTTTACTAAGATGGTGGTTTGCAGAAAACAGGCTTATTGTAAGCAGAAAAAGTAAACTGATCTATTTCAGTCTATATGAACAGGAGTTCCCCGACTCAGAAATAGTTTTTCTTTTTTCATCCCCATGATTGTGTTAGTCAAAAGCTGTCGAACAACATCTGCAGTTTCCAAAATGGTGCATCTCTTAATAAATAGTAACGCAGATTGCAGTCCTAACTGCTTCAAAATTGAAGGTTTGATAGTTTTAAGTACCTTGGTGTTACTTTTGACCACAATTTTAACTGCTTCAAGCACATTTCTATTTTGCAAAAAATATCTTCTTTCCTCTAATCGTTGTTTTTTTTTTATCTTAGAAAGTACTGCTCTTCTGACACAATAAAAATGTTCCACTATGTCTTATTCAATCAGA
Source organism: Cheilosia pagana (assembly GCA_936431705.1). NCBI lineage: Eukaryota > Metazoa > Arthropoda > Insecta > Diptera > Syrphidae > Cheilosia > Cheilosia pagana. Next base: position 8,215,278 of record OW386169.1, read on the forward strand.
ACGTTCCTTGATTGTATTACGGATCTAGGTAGTTGTAAGGGTCCCAGATAATTTCTCTACAATGTTAACAAACATTCCACTTGGCATGCTTGAGGCAAGGCACGGACTAACTCGCCGGATGTGGATGGGTTCCAGAATGTTGTCAACATAAACCGCAACTACAAGAAAACTATACATGCCAAGATTTTTCTGAAATAAGATTCATAGCTGAAGTTAATCGGACGGACAATTCATGCAATCAGTCATACTGTTGTTGTTGTTGCTACGGCAGATGGTAGGCCATACCAGGTACACTTTGCCCTCCCTTATCACTTGATGTGATTCACCTTCGGCAACTAAAATACCCATAGTTTAAATAGTTGCCCCTTATTCAACGCCTGAGTTCTACCTAACAAAAGATGTAGGACATCAAGTTACTTCCAGCCCCCATTCAAATTAGTTTTAGACCTTCATTCCGTATAGATTTACAAAATAATTTTATTCAGGCAAATATGGTATTTCATTAATAATAATGTATTTTTTTTTTAGTTAAATATAAATCAAAAGCATTCTAATTCTAATATGTGCATTTTTGTTTTTATCGCATTCAATTGAGAAAAGAAACGATTGTATCAAAAGACACTATGAAATCAAATATTAGCCAATTTTATTTAGATTATTCCAGTAGATAGTTCAATTATGTTACTTGTAATATAGTTATATATTCCTTGTATGTCTTTTAATTTTTAATTCGCTATATATGCATCTATGTATCTGTGCCACTTAGTATAATATAAGAATAAGGTAAAAAAAAATGACTTACGGTTTTGGATCCTTTAATGGATATCAAAATATAGTTTTCTTGAATATTTAGCTGTGTGTGATTGTATATATATATGTGTATGTGTAGAGTAATTAATTCCAAATTGCGTTGAGTTTAATTTGCCGTTGAAGTATTGTGCGCACAATCCTCCTTTGGTAGCTGTATGAATGTAAATTAATAGATATTTAGTTTTTATGTATCATTAAGTCTCTTTTTTTGTTTACCTATATCATGCATATCTCATTTGTATTATTTTTACTTGTTTTTTATATTTTATTTTAGAATCAGTGGCTAATACTTTTTTTTTCTAAGTGATCACTAAAGCATTTAATAGAAACTACGTGTGTACTGAAACATTAAGCATTTCAAAAAGAGTAAATATGCTAAGCCTATACTTAAAACTACCTTACTGACCATTTACACATAGAACCTGCATTTGCATATCTATATATTTACGTATATACCACCATAGCACTCTGAGCAGATCAGTGTGTCCTCTACAACGACCAGCTAGCTTCTGTTGCTGTTTGCTTAATTGCGAAAGCCAGTACCGTGGCCTGTTCAAGGTTAAAAAGTTGCTGATGTTCGGTCGGTTCTATGCAACATATGTCTTCTGATTGATGGATCGTAGGGCACACAGCAGCAGGTGGATTTGCGGTACAATAAAATGTTGCTGATGAACGTGATATTGCTGAGAGGGCTTGGCGTGGAGACTTTATCGGTTGATAAAATATGCGAGCTGTTTTGGTGTTGGTATCGATGCTGCCTTCGTGAGCGATTCCAAGAGCTAATCTAGCGGATTACGCTCTCTTGTAGTAATTAATACTCTCGATGATAGTATAGAATTTCTTAATCGCCGGAATGTTTCAACTTTCTGCTCTTTGACCGTGGGCAGTATTATTGATTTTCGATGATCAAACCCAATAAATGACGTGATGACCGATCGGCACCTTGAAATCAAGAATCTATCTACCGAGAATCCGCTCGATGGCGATTGATTAGCAAAGCCAACAATAGGATTATGTGTAGATTTTTGTTAAACGCAACTATGTTTATCTAAATCTATGTCTGTAATTCTTTATGTACTTTAATTTCCTTTTTACTTTTTTTTTTTTTTTTTTTTACATATGCTAGTTTTTTTTTTTTTTTTTTATAACCAAAATGTATTTTAATTAAAGCATCACCACACTACTTATGTAAGATTCGGAGCTGTCGAACTGCTCTTTCCGATTGTTGCAAAATGAAAGAAAGTTAACGCCGGGAGATCTTGACTGGCAACCACGCTTTTCTCATTTCCCTTTATTTCCTTTCTTGCTTTGACATTTATTCTCTTAATAAATTCAGGCGATTGTGCAGGTAAGGTAGATAATATATTTTTGTTTTTTAGTACGTGATAATATAGTGCGCTCAAAACATCGCAAACCCCACTTGGAAGTGAAATGAAAATTGTATTTATTTAATTTATTTTTCTTAAATTCTTATGAGACTTATTTTCGTAACAAACCTTCTTTGTTTGCGGTCGCTAAAGAAGCAAACAAAAAGGAAAACGAAACGTTGTTTTCTCATTGGCGAATATCCTTAGCGTGGTATATTCCAATTGTTTTACCCTGCAGGTCTTCAAGTTGGTAAAGGCAGTTTCCAATCTTCTTTCTCACTCTGCACTTAAGGAACTTGTGCATAAATTTTGAGTTCTTATTATTGGCAAATGAGCTGTGCTCAAAATTCCGCCTATAAACTTCCTGACCTTCCGTAAAACTAATATCTTTCGCTCGAAGATTGTAAACTCTTTCACCTTTAGCATGTGCGCTTTCAAGATTTTGTTTAATTCGGTTCCTAATTAAGTTCATTTTATCAGGTTTAGGTATGGTCTTTATATCAGATTCAGCAAGGCAGTCTAACATCTCAAGGATTTTGTACTCCGAACCATTTCGAATCATATTCTCACCAAACATGGCGAAATAAGGGGAGCTATTAATTGCTGAATGAAAGTCACTACGCAGTATAGATGCAATAAGAGATACATGCCTATCCCATTCATTGTGCTCGTTTTTAATTAAAACCCTTAACTTGGCTAAGATTTCTCTATTTGCCCTTTCAGAAGCATTCGCCTGTGGACTATACCGTCCAGTTCTTATATGTTTGATGCCATAGGTATTGAGCAATTTCGCGAATTCTTTGGAAATGAATTGCTTCCCATTATCGCTGTGCATGAACTGAGGTGTACCAAAATGATGAAAAATTTCTGACTCTAGATAGCTGACAACATTAAGTGATGTAGCTTTCTTCATTGGTTTCAGAAAAACAAATTTAGTTAAATGGTCAATCGCAATAAATATCATAGAGTTTCCTTGCCTGGTCCGAGGATATGGACCAAGAAAATCTATATATAACCGCTGCATTGACCTTTCGGTTACGAACTGATTACCCATCTTGGGACGGAGTGTTGAATTATGTGGTTTTATACATTTGCACACATCACATGTGTCAACGTATGCCTTGATTTGTTTTGCCATACCGGGCCAGAAATATTTTTGTTTTATTCGGAACAGAGTCTTAGTGAATCCTCCGTGACAGCCTGCATCGTTATGTGCGTTTTCAATAACCGCATGAGTTAGTCCTTCAGGAAGCCACAATCTCCACAAATCAGTTTCTTCATCCTCGGAACCTTGTCGAAATTTAACTCGCTTATAAACAAAATTATCTGAAATGCAGTTATCTGGAAGATTACTCTGATTTGCCCTAATATTATGTTTTAGTTTTTCGTAACTTTCAGATGAAAATTGATCAGAACTCAGATCAATTTCCTACGGAGCTCGTGTTATTTCTATTTCGTCCATATTACTGCGAGATAAAGCATCCGGGACAATATTCAAAGATCCCTTTCGATGCTCCATTTTAAAGTCATAACCCTGGAGTTTAAGACTCCATCGCGCTAGTCTTCCTGTTAAGTCTTTTTGGGACATAAGCCATTTAAGGCTTGAATGGTCTGTTACGATTTTAAATGGCAATCCTTCTACGTAAGGTCGAAATTTCCGCACGCAAACTATTGCAGCTAAGCATTCGAGTTCTGAAACCGTATAATTTTGTTGAGCTTTGTTAAGTTTCTGAGAAACATATGCTATTGGTCTTTCATGTCCATCATCGTCGATCTGGTATAATACGCCACCAACACCAGTTGAAGACGCATCGCATTGAATGGTAAATTCTTTTTTGAAATCTGGTTGCGCCAGTACAGGCGCAGAAGTTAATGCCAATTTCAGTTTCTGAAAAGCATCCGTTGCATCGCTTGTAAGCGTGAAGGTTTTCGACTTTCGAAGGCAATTTGTCAACGGGGTTGCTAGGTCTGAGAAGTTGGGAATAAACTGACGATACCAGCCCGTCATTCCTATAAATCGCCGTATTTGTCTAGCAGTTTTTGGTAACGGAAACTGAGTTATTGCTTCCACTTTGGAAGGGTCAGTCTTTAAGCAACCTTGACCAACGATGTAGCCAAGGTACTTAATTTCTTTCTGACAAAACTTGCTTTTTGCCACATTAATTGTCAGGTTTGCGTCACATAAACATTTGGCTACTACTTTTAACAAATCAAGATGCTCATCGTAGTTAGCCGAACACACAAGTAGGTCATCTAAGTATATGAAAACATTCTCACGGATGCGCGAAGGGATCACACGATCCATGAGACGGCTCATTCTTTGTGCGGCGTTGCATAGTCCGAAAGGCATTACTGTAAAGTGGTACAGTGGCCTTCCAGGCACAGCAAATGCCGTTTTTTCTTTAGATGCCATTTCAAGTGGGATTTGCCAAAAGGCATCTTTTAGGTCAATCCCAGATATGAAATGAGTATCCTTCAATCTACTTAGCAACCCACCTATGTGTGGCAACGGATAAGCATCCTTTTTTGTAACGCTGTTGAGTTTGCGAGAGTCCAAGCATAGGCGAACTTTACCCGGCTTTCTTACGAGAACTATTGGGGAGCACCAGGGGCTATTACTTTCCTCAATTACGCCAAGTGAAAGCATTCTGTCTAATTCATTGTAAGCCTCTAATTGCCGCGGGGGTGATAGGGGAAAATGCTTAGCTTTGATGGGCACCGCGTCCCCAGTATCTATAACATGGGTTTCTTTTTCTGTTCTTCCTAGGCCTAATTTCGCAAATGAGGGAAATAGGGCTATTACTTTTTCCAGCTCGTACAACTGGATTGGAGTCAGGTCATGATGATTATCGGGTAACTTAAGGGAATTATCAACTACACTAAGTTCAGAGACAATTTGGGGGGCGACATTGAATTCTTTCCAGAAATTTATGCCCAAGTAAGCATTTTGCTGAAGGCTAGGTACAACATAAAAATCGATTAACTTTGTAATCTGGTTAAAGGTAACCGGAATTTTGCAAAATCCATAGATATTTTGCTTAGTTCCATCGGCAGTTCTAAGGAAGGATTTCACTGGCTTGACGGGAAGTGCATTTCGTTTCAAGAATTCTAAACAGTTGTTTCCAAGTGCACTTACTGAAGCACCTGAATCAAGAAGTGCATACACCATTTCCGATCCAAGCTTTATATTTACAAATGGTCTTAGGTCCTGATTATCGGTAATAAATGTACTTTCCAAAATTTTTCTATGTCTTTGTCGGCACTTGTACCTACTTCTGCATTTTAAAATTTTTGGGGAAACCTCAGGCTTAGTCTCGGTTCCAAAAATATTTGCCCTGACCTTCTGATAGTTAATAATTCTCTGATGTAATGATGGTCTCAACAAGTCTGTTTGCGCAGAATTGTTAATTTCGTGAGAAGCACGTGGAATAATCGTTACGGGCGATAAATAAAGTATATGGTTTTGAGATTTGTCAGGAATATTTGAGTCATTAGATCGGCTATGCTTTTCTAATGACTGAATTGGGTTGGTTGACTCGGGGTTTGGACAAACGAACGAGATTCCCCGGTAACCATCTCGCTCACATCCTTGTTTTCCAAATGTTTTCTACAGTTTGGTGTTGCAATGTCCTTTTCGCCGCAGCGAAAGCAAAATAGGTTTCTTTTTTCTGACGGACAATCATAAAATGAGTGGCCAGTTTGATCGCAATTCCAGCATCTGAATCTCGATGTGTCTAAAGGATACCTGGGAGTAAATGCTCTACGAGATTGTGTCAACGCTGAAATATCTTGTTCGTCCCCCTTTTCATTGCAATTTTTCTCAAACGAATCCGGATCTTCAATTTCCGAAATCGATCTCTTAGGTGGTTGATATCTTTGAGAAGCTTGATACTGTAGAAATCTTTCCGCCTTACGTGCAACATCACGTAAGTGTTCTAAGCTATTAATTGGGTACGGAAAGAGTAAGGGACCTAGGCTTTCTTTTGCATTTTTTTTAATCAAATCTATCATTTTGAAATCATTCATCGGTTCGATCAGCCTTGAATTTAAGGTAACCAATGCTGTGTAATAATCATCGAATGATTCCTTATAAGCCTGACGCCGGCTTAACATTTTTATTATGGTGTCATGATCATTTTCGGCCTTACCGAATTCTTTCACTAATGCATATTTAACTGATTGGTAGGAAGCAGTGGGGTTCTTCTTAAGAAAGAACCAAAACCATGTTTCGGCCTTCCCTTTCAAAAGCACGTGAAAGTTTGCCAGAACATCATTCCAAGAGCAATGCGATTTTTCTTTTAGGGTTTCCACCTTAAATAGAAAGTCGTTAACATTATCGTTTCCATCGAACGATATCTGCCATTTATCGATTTTTACCATTTGGCTAGAAGATGTTGAAAAGTGATTCGAGTGTATACTACCAGCGGGTGGGTTTTCAGGTGGTCGAATATTATTAGAAGAGATGGATGCATTCAAAAATTGTTCAAATTCTGTTAAAGGGGGTTGGGAAAGCACGCGTTCTTCAGTAGGTCTTGGTGCTCTGTTATTTAAATTTAGATTGTCTAGTTTTTCAACTAAAATGTCCCTGATGGATTTTATTTCATTTATGTAGACTCTTTGATTGGCTTCTTGTATTCTCTGAAAAGCTGCTGCAATCGCCTCTGCGCTAAGAGGATTACTTTGGGATGGCGTTAAAATCTCGGTCCTATTTTCAAGGTTAACGGTTTGGCTAGGACCAGGAATAGGAATAGAGACTTGAGCTGGAGTGGCACCAGACAAGGTAGAAGGTCCAGCTTCCAGAATGGGAATTGGATTGCTTTGTTCCATATTTTCTCTTTGCGAATTCCTCAATTGGGTGTCAGAATCATCCCTTGAGTTCAGCTGCTGTTCGTGAACTTGTTTGGATCTATTATTACTAAGGTGTGTAGCTGGTTTATCCGGCGTTCTTTGGATGAGCGGTCTAGCGGCTAATGGGGTAATTCTTTCTAACGAATTATTCAATTGAGATAAGGAACTAGACCTTTCAAATGTGGTGGTTTTAATAGGCTTTAAACTTTTAGATTTTCCGCGACTACTTCTAAGAGATCTATCCATACTCTGTATAAATGTTTATTAATGATACGAAAATTTAGTCTTTTTCCCTTTTTGCTTTTTGCTTTTAATAACTCCTTTGATTTACCTTCGTCTAAACTGTCTGGGGGCTGGTTTTACTAGGCTGAGTACTATTCTTAAGTTAAATTAATATAAACGGACGGACTACTAACAACAACATTGATTGATTGCTAAAAGTATGAAGTGCAACATTTCATATAGATGAAAGGACTACTTCAGTATATCGATTTTAAGTAGCAATTGCAAGATCGATCTGACACTGATCAAGCTTGAGACTTACTTGATTGAAATTTAATTTATTTTTTTTAAATGTAAGATGGTATTTGTAGCATGCAACATTAAGCCAGATTTTAATCAGATATAATGGACGAATGCTACTCTACTAAATGTTGATATTGATCAGATAAAAAAACAAGCGCAACTCGGACTGCAACTATACGCACAAAACCGGGACTATCATGCTTTCTTATCCTCTCAAAATCAAAGTAATATTTCGAGCCTATTGCCGGAAGCAACGGGCCCCACGTTGGGCGCCATTTCTTTTATTACGGATCTAGGTAGTTGTAAGGGTCCCAGATAATTTCTCTACAATGTTAACAAACATTCCACTTGGCATGCTTGAGGCAAGGCACGGACTAACTCGCCGGATGTGGATGGGTTCCAGAATGTTGTCAACATAAACCGCAACTACAAGAAAACTATACATGCCAAGATTTTTCTGAAATAAGATTCATAGCTGAAGTTAATCGGACGGACAATTCATGCAATCAGTCATACTGTTGTTGTTGTTGCTACGGCAGATGGTAGGCCATACCAGGTACACTTTGCCCTCCCTTATCACTTGATGTGATTCACCTTCGGCAACTAAAATACCCATAGTTTAAATAGTTGCCCCTTATTCAACGCCTGAGTTCTACCTAACAAAAGATGTAGGACATCAAGTTACTTCCAGCCCCCATTCAAATTAGTTTTAGACCTTCATTCCGTATAGATTTACAAAATAATTTTATTCAGGCAAATATGGTATTTCATTAATAATAATGTATTTTTTTTTTAGTTAAATATAAATCAAAAGCATTCTAATTCTAATATGTGCATTTTTGTTTTTATCGCATTCAATTGAGAAAAGAAACGATTGTATCAAAAGACACTATGAAATCAAATATTAGCCAATTTTATTTAGATTATTCCAGTAGATAGTTCAATTATGTTACTTGTAATATAGTTATATATTCCTTGTATGTCTTTTAATTTTTAATTCGCTATATATGCATCTATGTATCTGTGCCACTTAGTATAATATAAGAATAAGGTAAAAAAAAATGACTTACGGTTTTGGATCCTTTAATGGATATCAAAATATAGTTTTCTTGAATATTTAGCTGTGTGTGATTGTATATATATATGTGTATGTGTAGAGTAATTAATTCCAAATTGCGTTGAGTTTAATTTGCCGTTGAAGTATTGTGCGCACAATCCTCCTTTGGTAGCTGTATGAATGTAAATTAATAGATATTTAGTTTTTATGTATCATTAAGTCTCTTTTTTTGTTTACCTATATCATGCATATCTCATTTGTATTATTTTTACTTGTTTTTTATATTTTATTTTAGAATCAGTGGCTAATACTTTTTTTTTCTAAGTGATCACTAAAGCATTTAATAGAAACTACGTGTGTACTGAAACATTAAGCATTTCAAAAAGAGTAAATATGCTAAGCCTATACTTAAAACTACCTTACTGACCATTTACACATAGAACCTGCATTTGCATATCTATATATTTACGTATATACCACCATAGCACTCTGAGCAGATCAGTGTGTCCTCTACAACGACCAGCTAGCTTCTGTTGCTGTTTGCTTAATTGCGAAAGCCAGTACCGTGGCCTGTTCAAGGTTAAAAAGTTGCTGATGTTCGGTCGGTTCTATGCAACATATGTCTTCTGATTGATGGATCGTAGGGCACACAGCAGCAGGTGGATTTGCGGTACAATAAAATGTTGCTGATGAACGTGATATTGCTGAGAGGGCTTGGCGTGGAGACTTTATCGGTTGATAAAATATGCGAGCTGTTTTGGTGTTGGTATCGATGCTGCCTTCGTGAGCGATTCCAAGAGCTAATCTAGCGGATTACGCTCTCTTGTAGTAATTAATACTCTCGATGATAGTATAGAATTTCTTAATCGCCGGAATGTTTCAACTTTCTGCTCTTTGACCGTGGGCAGTATTATTGATTTTCGATGATCAAACCCAATAAATGACGTGATGACCGATCGGCACCTTGAAATCAAGAATCTATCTACCGAGAATCCGCTCGATGGCGATTGATTAGCAAAGCCAACAATAGGATTATGTGTAGATTTTTGTTAAACGCAACTATGTTTATCTAAATCTATGTCTGTAATTCTTTATGTACTTTAATTTCCTTTTTACTTTTTTTTTTTTTTTTTTTTACATATGCTAGTTTTTTTTTTTTTTTTTTTATAACCAAAATGTATTTTAATTAAAGCATCACCACACTACTTATGTAAGATTCGGAGCTGTCGAACTGCTCTTTCCGATTGTTGCAAAATGAAAGAAAGTTAACGCCGGGAGATCTTGACTGGCAACCACGCTTTTCTCATTTCCCTTTATTTCCTTTCTTGCTTTGACATTTATTCTCTTAATAAATTCAGGCGATTGTGCAGGTAAGGTAGATAATATATTTTTGTTTTTTAGTACGTGATAATATAGTGCGCTCAAAACATCGCAAACCCCACTTGGAAGTGAAATGAAAATTGTATTTATTTAATTTATTTTTCTTAAATTCTTATGAGACTTATTTTCGTAACAATTGCCGAAGCGGATTGTGGAAAATGCGTCATGACAGGAGTAAACACTGGCTGCCCTCAAGGTGGTGTTTTGTCTCCCCTTTTATGGTGTATGGTAGTAGACTCTCTGCTAACGGTTCTCAATCTTCCTGTAGCCTACACACAAGCATACGCGGACAATGTCGCCGTTCTATCTGTCGGCTCAAACCTAAGGACTGTTTGCTCTCTGGCGCAGAGATCCTTGGAATTGATCCATGATTGGTGCTTAAGAAATGGGCTTTCAGTGAATCCTCTTAAAACTACGGTTGTTCTCTTCACGAGAAGGAGGAAGGTCACCGGTCTGACTCAACTTGTGCTATTTTGAAATATTGTAATTAATTATATAACTAGTGAAAATAAACTTTTATACTACTACTACTACTAAGGTGTCACTATTCCGATCTCTGATGAAGTCAAATATTTGGGAGTAATCCTCGATAGAAAACTTCTTTGGTCCAAGCATGTCGAAGCGAAAACCGATAAAGCGCGGTCCACTTTCTGGCAGTGCAAAGGTGCTTTTGGCAAGACATGGGGCTTATTTCCTAAAAGGGTCCTTTGGATCTATACGGCAATGGTAAGACCTCTCCTCTCGTATGCATCGGTTGTATGGTGGAACAGGCTTTCGCGGAAACGTGTTACTGCCTCTTTTGCCAAACTTCAAAGAACGGTTTGTCTCGGCTGCACAGGGCTTTCCCCAGTACTCCGGGCTCTGCTCTAGATGCTATGATGAACCTCCCCCCCTTGATATTTTTATCATGGGGTGTACGCTTAAATCCATCTCTCGGTTAAAGAGAGGCGACTTGGTGGAAAGCGAGAACGTTAGACTACACTACTCCTTGGGGAACCATGCGTCTGTCTTCCAAGCGGAGATTTTCGCTATCCTTATGCCTATGCACTATATTGTGACAAACAGGTGAAGAGTTAGAAGCATTTGCGTTTGCAGTGATAGCCAAGCTACACTAAAAGCGCTGCTCAACCCTCTTATCTCGTCCAAGTAAGTGCTCGAACTCAAGCTTTCTCTGAACTTGGTCGGTAGGCTAAACACAGTGAAACTTGTCTGGATCCCAGGTCACACTGTCTCTCAGAAGAATCGACTGTAGATTGCTTGTGGGTGTCCTTTCGGGCCACCAAGCTTTTGCCAAAAACTTAAATGTGTTGGGCTTGAGCGACACCACCATCTGCCCTGCTTGTGGAGAGGATGACGATACAGCGGAACAGTTCCTCTGTAGTTGTCCTGCCTTGCTCCCATCAGGTGGCGGATCTTTGGGGCTGACGTGGTGAGCGCTCAGAAGGAGCTCAAAATTTTCCATTTTAAAAACCGACTGAGGGTAACATCAGATTTTTGGTTGCACTCATGGACTCAATTTTATCACAAGAGTCGCCTTAAAGGAGGCACTTTCCGACATCCGATTAAGCATCTTAAAATCCTTTTGCTTCGATCTGTGAAGGCTTAGGTCTCCTTTTAACATATTTAGAGGCTTTTAGGTATTTTTTACGAAGCCTGGTTTCATCAGGGGGCCGATTACGTCTCTACAAAGCTTTTGCTAAAGGTCGGATCTTAAGCACAAGCAGCGATCTCCACCGTGGGTTTGTTGGAGAGTTCCTGTCGAACCAAATCTTATCTCTAAAAAACCTCTTCAGTCAGTTTTGCTAAGTTTTCTGTTCTTCTTTCTTGCTTAAATTCCATAAGAAGCTCTTATCTACCTTTTTTAGTCAGAGTTATGTGTTCAACTGACAACATGTGGACTCTTTCAAGTTGTACTTGTTACTGTCGCATGAAGTTCATCACACGACAAGGCCGCTTCCTCCCAGATTCACAGTTCCTAACTCTACAATCTTACTTTAAGGATGCCCACGGTTGTAAAGGGATCAGGGTTATCTTACACTTTCTTCTACCTGTTTCCAATCAATGGACATCCGTTTACCCCTGGCAAATTAAACTCAAACCGTGCAGGACCTCTAAAAATTTTAAATCTAAGCACTTTCAAACTACCACCCCAGTGTAAAATACAATCCCATCCGCGTATATATCAATCCCATAACAGAAAAAAAAATGTAACGTTGCGCGCCTCCACTCAGTCGCCATTCTCACAAGGAGTATACCATTACAGTTTGGATTCTTTACGATACAGTCACCGAAGGTCCCAGAGGTTGTGTTGCGTGTCTCGCGACCTTATAACATCCTTCGTTAACTCTGCCCGTTTGTCTATAACTTCACTTGGAGTGTATTTCAGCGTGTTCGTTCGCAGCCGACATTTAACCACGCATTTGACTAACACTGATAAGACAAGGATATACCGCGGCATACCGATGCCGCCGCAGGTCTTCGCCATTGTGATCCGGTTTTGTAAGGATACTCCGGTGACTTCTTTTATTCTCTGGCTCTCTACATCCACTTCTACTTGCACCCCCCATCTCCTGCATGGTTGTAAATATTTAGGTGAAACGGCTCATTGTTGCGTGGGCTTTATATAAATGTTGTGGGAGGGGGAGGGATGTTGTACAGTACCATCGCGCATAACAGCTACCCGAAGTCCAATAATTTTTGATAGCAAAGGGAGCGGACAACCATAGAAATGGTGGAGAAGATTAAAGGTGCTCCTCGGCTTGGTTTATGAGACAGTCGCTGGAATAAAGTTGCTGCCTGCCTCCGGATTAATTAAATATTTATTTAATTTGTAATACTGTTGTTGTCGGTCCTTGATACAATTGGAGGGAAGAAACGCTTTGTGTCTGAAACGCACGTCCTTAGTGGGAACGAGATTGAATTGTGCGCTTTCCAGTGCGAGGCCTTCAGTTTTAATGGTGGTTTCTCTATTTCGCGATTCCTTTTGATTGAATTTTATTTATTTAAATTGGAGAAGATAGTTTTTTTTTTAAATGGAAATACCAATGTCAGAATGACTCTTGGATGGGCAACAAATAAGCGGGAGCAAATTTGAAAATAATCTCGGAGGATGAACAAAACGCTAGGCAGAGAAACAGAAAACTGTAACGCTGCGCTGTTTGGGGAAATAAATTTTGAACTTATTTTACCTGGTCACAATGGGTTCGAAAATTACTTTTCACAGCAGAGGATGTTTTCAAATAAATTTTTGGACTAAGAAAAGGCATTTGGTCAAATTGTATTCAAATTGTTGATCATTTGCATGTCTATTATCAGAGACCGGGCAAAAGGTCCCATATATCAGCATGTTGCACCCGATGTTACTATTTTCTCGAAAATCCGATTTGAGTGACGTTCTTCCGCGGTGGAACAATTCACTTTCTTTCTGAGTCTGTGTGTTCTCTTGTGTTCTCACGGCATTCAATAAAATTCACTTGAGTTCTGAATTCAGATGCGTTTTTTACCCCAGTTTTCGAAGCATTTTTGATTGATTTTGCTATGCGTTTTTGAATGCATTTTATTTTTGTTTTTGAATCGTTTTTCGACGCGCTTTTTCATGTGTTTTTTATTGTTTTTATTTATTTTTACGCTTTTATTGAGTTTTTTTAGGGATTTCAATTATTTTTTTGGTGCGTTCTTTTAGTGGTTTTTCAAATCTGTTTTAAGAGCGATATTTCGTTCTTGGACACTTTTTTTGGAGGACTTTTTGACTCATTTTTTGAACGTTGTTATTAGTATTTAATGCAATTTTTATTTCGCATTTGAAGCGTATTCGGATGCGTATAAATTGCGTTTTCAACGTTTTTTTAAGGGTGTTTTTTAAATCTTTTGACTGGGGTTTTGATGCGTTTTTTTAGCGCGCTTTTCGACCACTTTTTTAATCCGATTTTGAAGCTTATTTTGACACGATTTTTGATGCGTTTTTATTGGCTTTTTCCCATGTTTTTCTTCGGATGTTTTTCTTTGCTATTCTACGCGGTATTTGATGCGATTTGAATGTTTTTTTACTAGTTTTTTAAATCAGTTTTTTATATTAAGTTTTTGAATGTGTTTCTGACGCTTGTTTTATGTTGGTTTTAATGTGGTTTTGGGAGCGTCTGGAAGCGTTTATTATTTCATTTTTGATGCGTTTTTGTTGAGTTTTTTCTTCGCTTTAATTTTGCGGTCTTTGAAGCGATTTTGTTGAATTTTCGGTGCGTTTCCACAGCATTTTTTGCAGTTTTTGATGCAACTTTTTCATGCATTTTTTGACGCGTTTTTTAAGACGTTGCTCAACTCTGTTTCATATTTTTGTCAATATGTTTTTGACGCGGTTTTTAATCAGATTTTGAAGCTTATTTTGATACGATTTTTGATGGTTTTTTTTTTGGATGTTTTTTGATGCGATTTGACTTTTTTTTTGACGCGTTTTTTCAATCATTTTTTAATTTAAATTCTTTGAATGTGTTTCTGATACGTGTTTCATGTTTGTTTTACAGTGGTTTTGGACGCGTTTGAGTGCGGTTATTATTTCGTTTCTAATGCGTTTTTGTTGAGTTTTTTCTTCGCGTTAATTTTGCGGTCTTTGAAGCGATTTTGTTGGGTTTTCGTTGCGATTTCACAGATTTTTTGCGTTTTTTGACGCGCTTTTTAGTCGTTTATTAACTCTGTCTCTTTTAGTTGTAATTAAATGTGTTATTGACTCGTGTTTTAGGTCATAATGGAGTTCTTTATAAATTTTCAGCGCTGTTTTTGAGGCGTTTTTTATTTTGTTTTTTAAAGCTCATTTTGACCCATTTTTTGATGCGGTTTTATTGAGTTTTTACTATTTTCTTTTGCGATGTTTTTTTGGTCGTTGATTTTGAGTATTTTGGGTCATTTTATGCAGTTCTTGGTGCAACTTTTTCATGCATTTTTTGACGCGTTTTTTAAGATGTTGTACAACTCTGTTTCTTAATTTTGTCAATATTTTTTTTACGATGTTTTCAATGCGTTTTTTATCACGCTATTTGGCACATTTTTTAGTTCACTTTAAAGCATATTTCGACGTGTTTCCTTAAGCGTATTTCGACGCTTTTTTGATGCGTTTTTGTTGCAGTTATTGATCCATTTTTTACTCGATTTGTATTAAATTTTTTGAAGCGTTTCAGACCTATTTTCCGATGTGTTTTTGAATATACTTTTACCTGAGTTGGGTTAAAAAATTTCATAGCAAAAAGAGTGAAAAATACCGTATAAAAAAACGGTCAAAAACGCATCGAAAAATTAACCTTAAGTCAATGGCATCACTATGGTTATGATCAATGCAAACGTTTTCCGAGATTCCATCAAATCCTTAATTTTACCCCCAATGAAAACCAACATGCCCATTTTCGAAGTTCACCCCCACAGACTAACTACTCTCCCGAAAGAGGGACACACGCGGGCCATAATGACTTCCACCCGCGCGCTCTAACAATATTATCCAGCAGAAACTTTGAAAATAACAATTTACTATCCTCTTGTCAGGATAATGAGCATCATAAAGAAGCTCAAAGGATACACACGTACCACGCTGTCTGCACACACACACAGTAGGTAGGTATATCCAAACACCATCCATATACGGTAAATCCACTATAACTGCCAGCGCATGCAACTGCCAGTAGCCGTGAAACAGGAATCTCAAATATAAGAGCGCAGCCTTCGCAGAAGCCAGCTATATAGAGCTTTGCTATTCATACGATTAACGTGAGGCGCATATTTTCAGCTAATTTTCTAATTAAAACGGAATTTATGCATTTTTTGGCTTGGTTCGCCTGAATAACCTACCAGAAGACCTCCACCCGCCTCCGCCGCTGCCGCTGCCGCTGTTGGCCATCAACTATAGCGCTGGGAACCGAGAGAAAGAGGCCAACTCAACGACACATGCTGATGCAAGGCGAAGCATGCTGCAGATTTAACATACCCGGCGACATATACACGAGGACGAAAAGGACGCGCGCACAGACACCCAACTTTAGCGCATCAGCTTGGAATGATGTCGTGACTTTTGGTAGGTATGTGTGTGTGTGTGTGTGTATGTTTTGTTACACAAGATGCATATGCATATGCACATGAGGCAGCATTTTGAATGAATGTCCCAGGATCACCTCGCCTCGGGTAATTAAGGCGGAAGTTAGGTGTGCCTCCCCGCACTATACTCATACCACCACCAGGTGTAATTACACGGTTAGCAGTGGTATGGCGACACAGTGATGCGACTGAGGAGATAAGCCCTCGCGCGCATACAAAATCTAGGAAATGCCCTATTATGAGGGAAGGGCGCGTGCTAAACGCATACATCTGGGAGATTTGCTGCTTCTGCTATAGTTACTCCTGCCGCTGCCGCTGCCGCTGCTGCTGTGGTTGTCAGAGAACGTGTGAAACGATCCTTCGACTTATAAAACTAAAACAATGGAAAATAATGTGCGAGGTAATCACTTTGGCCGCAAGGTACACAAAAGTCGCATACCGGATACATTTCACCCCAGAATATAAGTACATATGTAGGTTGCCATTGTAGGTTTGGCGGGCGGCGCACCGGCATCAGGCACAAGGAACCGTATTTGTTTGAGGGGTGGGGGAGTGGGGGTGCCTTGTGTCATATTCACAAAGTGCATGACAATTTAAAATTTCATAATGAGTGCGGTTGAGCTTGGGTTTTGGGTTATTTTTCGTTACGGTTTTGTATACCTCACCTGATAGGGGATAGAACAGCGAAAGGAGACGTTTATATGCGCTGAAGCGATTATAGGATTTTGCGATACAAAGCGCTGGGGATAATGGAGTTCTTATAGAGCGGAATTGGTCCCCAAAAAGCCATAAAAAAAAAAAAACTAAAAAGGATTTCTTCTTTAATACTTGGAAAGGAATGTGAAGTCGGTTTTTATGTGGGACTAAGGATGCCACGAACAAGTGTGATGAATGTGACGGCAATTTGGTGGCATACAGCAGGGGAAGCATTAAGAAGAAAACCTTAGTTGTATTTGCTTTCGGGGATCGAACCCAGGACCCCTCCCTAAGTAGTCCAACGCAGTAATAACTAAGCCACTGCGCCTACCTTACCTACCCACAGCTTTCCAGGCAGTTCTAAATTATGACCTGACTGAACTGGAGTAAATTCACTCCAGTCCTCAGCAAGCAGCTCTCATACTAGTCAATAACTGGGTTGAAGGACGTGAACTGAGGGTGAACCCATCGAAGACAGAAATTTTGCTGTTTACGAGAAGAAGAACGATCCCGCCTTCATTCACCCAAGGATGAATCTAGAAATATAGAAGACAGCGAGATATCTGGGCACAATCCTAGATTCCAAACTCAACTGGAAGGAGAACATAGAGGATCGCATCAAAAGAGCATACGTGGCACTTTTTGCCTGCAGAAGAGCATACGGCAATACATAGGGTTTCAAGCGACATGTGGTACACAGGTTGTATACAGCGGAAGTGAAGCCCATGCTTACATATGGTACAGCTGTGTGGTGGACAGCCCTGGAGAAGATATATCATCTTTCAAGTCTTATCAAAGTCCAGGGGAATAATAGGTTCCTTAAGGACCACACCCACCGCAGCAATGGAGCTGATGCTAAAAACCTCATCCTCTGGGCATTTACTGAAGCAGCAAGGCCGTCAAAAACCGCGATCAGACTAAGAGAGTCTGAAAATCGCAAAGTGGCTGCCCTATGTCCTCGATAGACTCATCAAATTCCATCTTTGAGGTCTTGAATCGACGCTGGGCTGTTGGCGTAGACCTTATATTTCACGTGACCCCAAAGGAAGAAGTCGCAAGGTGTTAAATCACAAGATCTCGGTGGCCAATTGTGATCACCTCTTCGAGAGATAACACGGTCCGGAAACTTTTCCCGTAAAAGATCAATGGTTTCGTTGCTTGGTGGCACGTAGCGCCGTCTTGTTGAAAGTTAACGTTGTCCAGACCAGATCAATACCATCCAACTTCGGCCATAAAAAATCATTAATCCCGTTTGTGGGATGCCCAATTCCAAAGAACGAAGAGGAATGGAAAAACCTGGGTTTTCTTCAACACTTTGGGCTACAGCAACACTATTCTCAGTTGTTCTTGAGCGACGTGCACGGGTTTTATATCTTCACATCACTAACTTGTCCCAACAGCTCGAATTTTTCGACCAATTTCTGTATTGCGGTCCGAAAAGGTGCTTCACGACGACCCAAAAATGCTTTAGTTATGCGAACTGTGACTGCAAAATGTTCACCATTTTTGTAGTGAATTTTTATAATTTTAATGCGTTGTTGAAGCGTGTATCGTTCCATTTTTAGTAACGACATAGTTTCTACTTGACAAATGTCAAAAAATAACAGCTTCAAAAGCGACAGCTACCGAAACAGCGGGCTATTCAAAATAACACCTCTTATTGGAAAACCCTTTACATGCATCGTTGGCCTGAAAATCAGTCAGAACTTCGCTAAGTACGCTTGTAAGGAAGGTTGACACTGAGTCTTGGAGTAAAACAAATCTTCGTTGGACCAATAGCAATACCTGCATTCATACAAAAGATCTAAAGGCCAGGGGTAAGCAAAAGGAGATCTAAATTTATACTCAGGGACACTGTGTGATAGGCGTACACACGGAACCACTGGGTATACTGTATAATGATTTTTGCAGAAGCTGCATGGACGTTGAGCAAATAAAATCTGTTCGTCACCAGCTATGCGAATGCACAGCCCTTAAAAACAACAGAAAAAGGATCCTTAATAGCTGCTTCTTTGATGAGCTAGAGGATCTAGAGAATGTGGATCTTAAAGCACTACTGAGATTCATACTCAAATCTGGATCGTTCTTGTAGATAAACAGACTCTCAGGAGGAACTATAGGACCTGAACTCAACAGAGATTTAGGACCCACGAGATTCTTACTAAATATATGGGGCTCTAATATCATAAGCGACTTAATTATCTTCTCCAACAGGTATTCAATGAATGGTTCCCGTAAATGGACACAATGGACCCAGCTGATGGTCTACGTGAAGCTGTGGCATTCGTCACAAGGGCACCAACTTAACTACCAACTGCATAATTTCTGTAATGTACCCCAAGGTTGCGTACTTAGTCCCTTGCTTTAACCTATTTCCACAAATGACTTTTAACTAGCTATATTCGTCACAAAACATCAAAACTCACACAGTCGAATGGGTGTGGAAATCTAGGCCCAGGGTCCGCTCAAAAATGCAGTCTCATTGTTAAAATTGACAAGATTGAAGTTCCCATAAGCCAGGCCGCGCCAAAAACCCATTTCAATTCACTTAATAGAAATAAGGACATCAGCTCGCACACACAATCAAACCATTATGCGAACATTTTCGAACAGACATCAGTGCGAGTATTTTAAACACAATAATCGCATCCAATCAAATTATTCCCCATTCGCTTCAAAAACTGATCCAATCAGTGACACCGCCTGGCAAAACAAATCCCTTTCCCGCCGCCTAAACAATTCCATGGAATATAAAGACAAACAAAAAAAAATCACACTAAACCCAAAATCAAATCCACACAATCATTCGTTTGCATTGCGAATTCATTGGAGAGCGATCACGGTGCGGTTGTCGTCGTCTGGGCGTCGTCAGGGGTGTCCAAATCACATGCAGATTAGTTCCAATTGGAAATTTTGCCGAAAATCCAATCGAAAAGGAAATATCTGTGTGTGTGTGTGTCCCTCTAGGAACGTCCCATTATTTCTGTTTAGCTTGTCCAGGATTTTATTCCAAAAAGCCCCATTGACGACAACGTGTGCGTTTGTGTGGGTGGCGGGACTGCGGCGCTCCTGATTCAGCCGTATATTTCTAAAACGCAAAAACACAGGACAGTAGTAGGACTAGGGACTACCATCAGTAGCACAGCGACCGACGACGACAAGAGATAGATCCGCAAATCTACATCAAATGGTTATATTATGATGCTTCGCTCCAGAGAGCGGTGTGCCCGGCCTCGGCCGCAGCGTCCATATGTCGGGGGACAACACAATCGAATGGGAGGTGGTGATTGGTGATTTGCCGATTGCCAGTGAGATTATTGTCTTTTTGCCGCTGCCGCTCCTGGTGATGGGAAATTTACATTTGGATTTGGGAGGTATACACTGGTGCGGTGGTTGTGTGGAGGATTTACAACACCAGCGAGACGGACGCAAGCACGGCGGTATTGCGCTATTTCAGATGGCGGCCAGCGGTAGTATTTGGCAAAGCAGGCCAGTGGAGTCGACTTTGGAGGAAGTGGCTGCCATAAGGAGATTAAATGTTTCAGAATTGTGGAAGAGCAGGACTGTTCAGAGAAAGAGAGGCAAAGCTCCCTGAGGAGATTAGTTTACCAAAAACTCTGCTAGATACTCAAAAGGTACTTCCAGGACATGTCGTAACAAAGTGGGCAGCAAGATCAGAGTTCGCTCAGCGTGTCGGTTCATAATCCAATTGACAAGTTCACAAAGAACTGCAAAATTTCCATCCAATATCCCAATGAGTGACTCTTTAAAGACCCATTTCGACTTGTAGACGGTATACAAAACACGTTTCGGTAGAGACATTGGTCCGCAGAAGATACAAATCAAGTGTAACTTCAGTCAGGGTAATGAAAGGAATACCAGCAGCGAATTCTAGCAGTGGATTTATATTTCCAAAACTGGCGCCCAACGTAGGGCTCAACATTTCTTGCTGTGGTTACAGCTTTCACCTTATAGGTAAGCATACTTATGCTTGGCGATGACAATGGTTTCGTTACATGATCATCGATTTGATGATTGATTTGAGACCCAGTGCCGTACCTACATCACCTACCAGTGGTGTAACCGTTACCAGTGCTGGACAAGTCCTGGGCCAATATTTTGATCTACGAAATTGGTTGTGCATCGATCGATATAACAGCACTGCCAATGGTAGTCCCTATTGTACAGAAAAACTAGAGAAAAGCATAAAAAATCATCAAAAGACTCTGGGCACCACGTTGGGCGCCCATCTTTAATTCATTTATTCATTTTGATGTGTTGTGCATTGATCAACATATCAGTACTGCCAATGGTCGCCCTCACTATAAATGAAAACGTGTGTGCTTGGAGAAAAGCGTAAAAAATCAAGACTCTGAGCCTCATGTTGGGCGCCAATCTTTAATTTATTTATTTATTTTTATATGTTGTGCATTGATGGATATATCAGGACTACCATTCTTTTTGTACACAAAAAGTAGAGAAAAGCGTCTAAAATCAAAAGACTCTGGGCCTCACGTTGGGCGCCTTTAATTTATTTATTTATTTTTATATGTTGTGCATTGATGGATATATCAGGACTACCATTCTTTTTGTACACAAAAAGTAGAGAAAAGCGTCTAAAATCAAAAGACTCTGGGCCCCACGTTGGGCGCCAATCTTAAAATTATCTCTTCAATTTTCAACCAAAGCAGTTGAACATTACAATCCGATCCACTTCCCTTCTAGACCCCACTGAAGCCGCAGCACATGAAAAAAGCACAAAACACTCCACCTAATCGCTTCAAAATCGACATCGTCTGCTGATAGATAGAACACAACTCCCCCCCCCCCCCCTTGGCATAGAATTCGAAGTCATCGATGACAGCAGCATCATAAAAGTGCGAATTTCTGTTATTGGAAAGTAGTCGGTAGCGGTAGGTGGCCGCCACTGCTGCTGCCACTAGGCATAGAATGACCTGTCGACATAACCGTTAAATACGAACCCGCACCAGACACCAATTGAATGTGTATACAGTGGACACAGATGCAGATCTGTGTCTGCCGTTCAACATCTGCAAATCCACTAGAAAATGAAACGAAATCACTTCACAAAAACACGGTCGGCTTTGGTCCCTCATGGAGAGGACACTTGCACAACACAGGAGCACACCAAAAACGCCATGACAAGGATACGAGTATCATATCAAACTCACATTTCATGTCCAACCCCCCCTGAAGCTTATATGCATACAGACACCATACACAGCGTCATCGGGGAGCGAGAGCCGCTTTCGAAACGCAATTGTTGCGACAATAATAAAACTCGATCGAGGAATTGTTATTAATTTATGCTCAACCCCTCGGCCCAGGGGCGAGCTACTATCACACCGATGTCCATAGTCTCTGCGAGAACATCAGTTTAGGGAGGAACGCAGAGATTACCTCTGCGTTTAGTGGGTGGATTTATTCGAAAAATTTTGATTGCCCGTTTAATGCCAATTTATTGTGTTAACCGTCGCATGGCTGATGGTGGTTGGTGTTGGTTGTCCCCCATAGGGTGTTGTGATTGCATTCGGCTTGGTGGTTGGGTGCGCGCTGGGTCAATCAAGGATAGAGTTTGGGATACTCATTTGAAAATTATTGCGAGTGATTTTCAAATGGTCCCCAACTGGCGTTAGAGGTGTACGAACCGATGCAGATTTGATTGGAATATATATATAGGCGATGCGATGGTGTGGTGAGATTAGATACATCGAGGGTCAGTTATAAATTTGAAATAAAATCCTGATTGGTGGAATGAACATGTTTGCGATTTCCGAATTGCAGCCAATAGAGTGGGTTGCATATGTGTCCTTTGGAATGGCGAAGTGACATATTATTAAAGTGTTGCAAGTTGCAACATTAGGTAAAAGAGAGGGATGAGGAAGTACAGTCCTCCATAAGAAGAAAGGATAAGAAACAGACAATCAGTACATATTACAAACGATGGTCAGAATAATCTTTGCAAAAAGGTTTCCAATATATTTCTAAACAATTTGGTAAAGCATCATTTTGAAACACAGTCGAAGCTTCCTAAACTATCAAAAACTTGGATAATAGGTATAAGGGAGTCCATCAATTTTTTAGGTACAAATTTGGTACAATATTGACTGCATTTTGGTAAACTTTTGAAATACCACTTAAAACACCACCTAACGCGCCACTTAAAGCACTCAACATCTTTTTCCATGGCCTAACAATTTGTACCGAATTTCCTATAAATTTTTGACTTCCTACGAATGTTTTCTGCCAACGAATTTGACGAGTAAAATCTGTTTTGAGGCGCAGTTAAGTCGACTTTGAACTTGAAAATTCAATAGGAGCACAAGCTTAAACAAATTTGGTACAAGAATATCTGCTTTTGACTAAACTTTTGAACACCTCACTTTGTAGTAGGTAAATAGACACTAGACAGTCATTGAAAACGTGTCGATTTCAATTGTTTTTAGTGGCCTAAAAAGTTCCACAACAACAACAACAAATTGGGACTAAGATGATTCATATTCGAAATTCACTGTTCAAATCGACACAAGTTCCAGTAAAGCTGCCTGAGTGCACTAGGTCTAGTATAAAAGCCTGCAATTGGGTGTGCTTTAAAATTTAGGCTTTGGGCTTTCGAAAGCAGAGCCTAAGAAGTAATTTTAACAAATTTGGTACACGCTTACTGCCCTCCACATTTTAGGAAACTCCTCTAATTGTGCCTCCACCTTAATCGGTCACTTGACATTTTTCTTTCTAGAAGACAGTAAATGAAAAATGCGTTAACATAGTTATACAATTTTGACGCGATGAACATTTTACCAAGTTTTGAAATTTGACCAAATTTAAAAAAAAAAAGACACAGTTCTTTATACTTATGTAGATTTAAAACGTTACGCGAAGTGGAAGTCATTAACGGGTATCCACCCATCATTTCCTTTTCAATACAATTTTGAAATCCCTTAAAGCAAATTTAAGCAACAGCATCCGACTCCGAATATACAAAAGCCCTTTCTCAGATTTTGAATTTGTCGATTTGTCTGTATAAATTTGGTACAACAAAGACTGATTTTCTGCAAAAGTCAAAATTTGTTGTGTCAAAATTTTGCATTCTGTCAAAATTTCAAATAAATCTTTTTTTCAACCATTTTTCACATTTTTGACAAAATTTCTGAACAATTTTGAACTTTAAAGGAAGTTTATAAAAACGTTCAGAATGAACTATGATTTCGTTGTTAATTTTGGAAAGCAGCAAACCACAAAACTGTACTTGCTGTTCTAAATTTCGATCCGTTCCCTTTGGCCCTGAATTCCCCGCAATTTGGATCTCGGCCTAAAATTCAAATAACAAAAATTATTTTGAAACAAAGTCAAAGCTTAAGTCTTTGAATTTTTGCGAGCTGGTGCTCTTTGGATCTTCAAAATAGTTTTTCGAACAAAATTTGGTACAATTTTGACTTCTCTCCGTATGTAAGAAAATTTCAATCATATTTACGATCACTTTCTGCACATCTTGGACTACGCTACGCAGTCGGAGGTCTGTTCAAATTGGACCAAAAAAGTGACCAAATTTTAAAAAATTTCTCAACAGTTTTGAACTTTTCATAAGCGTTCAGCAACTCAGATTTTGTAGAAATTTTCATGACACTAATTCCCCAGGAAACACTGCACCCCCTGCCCAAAAAAAAAATAAAAGTGTCCTTTTCACAACATCAATCGCCCATTTCCAATATATTAAGGATTATCATAAACAAACTAATCTCGTGCAATAAAGACGGTACCAATAAAAAAAACACCCATTTAAAAACCTCGTAGGTATGAGAGTTCATCTCCCCAACCGCTGGACAAACCTTTGGCAATCCTTTTGCTGAATTATTACCAAATTCGCACCGAATTGTTGTACGTACACAAACACATCGATAGCGACTTAAATCCTTTTCCTTATTAGCCATAAATTGTTTGTCTACCGCTTCGGGATAAAAACGAAAGACATCGGCATGTGCCGTAAGTGTCAGTATACGACTGTGGGTGTCGCTGTCCATATGCCGCCCACCCTTTTCGGATATCACATTTTCGGTAATTGCAAATGTAATAGTTTATACGAGACAGAGACATGTATGTCCATCTCGAGGCTATCGAATGTGCTGTTTGTATGATGTTGGCATTCCTGGCGCGATCTACCCCATGCGATATGACCCAAAGGATATCATCGTAATGTCTACTTTATTTCCGATTGGAAAAGATGTACAATTTGTGGGGGGGTGGATGACGGTGAGCGGGGTCGTCAGGATAAATCCATGCTCGTAAACAACTGCATTTAATCGGTTCTTATTGTAAGGAGTAATGCTTTTGTTGTTGGCTTCCTTGCACGTTTGCGTGGTGTTGTTTGTGTGTCCATTTCGTTGGCTTTGTTCTATGGATGGAACATATGGTCACAATGGTCAATGGATGATTTTGTATCATTCGGCGCGAGGAGCGCTCAGTGTTGCCAATTGGTAAGTATGAAAAGGGTTACCCAATAAAATCCGGTTGAGCCCCCAAAAAAACTTATTTTGAATCATAAAACAAATCAAGGATGTACTTCCTTGATTAAAACACGTAAATAAACGACCTATCATGTCAACAAATGGGTACAACACAAAAGTCTTCAAACACCAAGAGCTAACTACGTTTTAAAGGAGCATTTCGTACAAAGATGGCAACACTTTTCACCACCACCACCACCAACAGCAGCAGCACAACCATTTCTCACTGGGAATAGATGCAATATTTGTATCTTAGCAATTTTTATTGTGATACACTTTTGCGATTCTTTTCGTTGGTTCGTCCTTTTGCCGTGTGTCCTCTTTTTTTCCACACTATAGCATTAGTGGTTTTGTAAGATATGACTTGAGATTGCCACATGAATTAATGTATGACCCATCCATATATTGGACATGACTCTGCCTGATAGAGAGGTAATAAAATAACCTAACACCAGCTCAGTGTATGTGCTTAAGGACACAACCGAATCCCATCTGCGTGCACCCGTTGGACATATACCGAAAGCCCTGCAAATGACTTTATTACAAATAAGTTTTCGGTGTTGTACCTAACCAGAGCAAGGACTGTTTGGGTTTTAGCCATCCGACAATAAATACAATGGCACTTCGTGTGTGTGTGTGTGTGTTTGTGCGGACACTTTATAGGCGGGATTAGATGTCCCGAAAAAGGATTTTTCCTCTTCGGGCGCACATGAGAGTTTTGCCATTTCCTTAACGGGGGCAGATGTAGTTCATCAAATTTTCATGATTTTCATACGGTTGGTCCTGCCAAAAGGTAAATTAAAATATTTACGTGAAATGATGCAAAGTCCACGGTGGTGTAATCCTTTGGGTATTTGCATACTGTCATCGTAGTAAGTCCTCAAAGTAAGCCATCTGCAATGGTGTGGCTTGCTTATGAGCGGGTAAAATTCCAGGTGACATGAAAAGCTTCTGGAGCGTCAGGATCAGGATGCGCTTAAGCTCAGTGTAAAACTTAAAAATGAGAAGCAAAGGCACACTATATAGTTATGAAGGATATGCAAGGAATCAACACTTAACACCACACCTGACCGACTTTCATTCATGGCTAATGAGATGCCAGGAACGGACGCAATAAGCCGGGTGAACTCTATTGCGGGCATGAGTAGCTAAGCTAATTGATGTGGTCACGGTGGGAGTAATAGTTTGGGGAATAGTTTTGAGTGCCAGTGCGGAAGCGAAGAATGGGGTTGTGCATGGGAAGTTGAAAACTTTTTGAACACGTCAAATTTTAAGTCGAAATAAAATACATATATTCGCTGGAAAGGCTCAAGTGCTCATGAGATCGCACTTATGCTCATCATAAGAAGCGAAGAATTTCGAATAAGGAGGTGTACGATTGGAAGGCTCCAGGACTGGTTGGTTTTCCAATTTTTTTTTTAGTGTCAGATTTGTACAGACTGAAAACACCACCCTTCGATATTATGTTAGATACTGCAACTAAGATATAACTCATCAAGTCATTTTTCGATCGCGAAATAACAACTTTCGACAGGTTACTTTCCAATGAAAGATCCTGTATGTTAAGCATTTTTGACGAGGTTAATCTTATCTCGCCAAGTCGAACGGTTTCGTTCTTTGTAGTCGGCGCAATAAATTGCTCTCATCCAAAATTTGTCGGACTGTATTGTTGATATGTCCGATTAGTCGGTTTTTATGCTTTCTCGCGAAGCTTCTAGTTTCAGCTTCGACTGTTGGAATTCCGAGATCCCTGTGGATATCGTCGTTTCTAGTGCTTGTTCAATTTCTCCAAGCACTTTATTTTGAAAAGTTTGTAAAATATTGGCATTCGTTTTCTTAGTACAACCCCAAAGTTGTGCACCTTAGGTCCACACCGGCTTTAGCACTTGCTTGTATAGAAGCAGTTTGTGCTCGGTACTGAGCTGGGAACGTTTTCCGAGTAACCAGTACATTTCTCTATATTTAATATCGAGTTCTTTACGTTTCATTTTCACGTGCGAATTCCACTTCAGCTTTGCGTCGAGTGTCATTCCCAGGTATTTGGCCTCGTTTGCAAAGGGTATTCGGGCCAAGTTTAGAAAAATTGGCAAGTCTTTCGTTTTCTTATACGTAAAATTCACGTGAACAGATTTCGTTTCGTTGAGGGCGATCCGGCAGTCCCTCGTCCATGCGTTTACCTTATTCAGTGCGATTTGCAGTTTCGAAGTCGTTTCTTCGATTGTATTACCAACTGCAAGGATAGCGGTGTAGTCGGCGAATGTAGCAAGGGTAGTGCCATCTTCTCTTGGTATCTCTTTAAGTTCCGAGTATTCGTTTCCGTTTCTAACACGGAAGAGTCTTTTCCCGAGATATGATTATAAAATATCATACATGCGTATGGGGAGAATTTGTCTTAATTTAAGTTTTAAGCCGTCGTGCCACACCTTATCAAAGGCTTGTGAGACGTCAATGATTTTTTTTTCTTCAAATGCCTTCTCGATTACGTCAGTAATTCTATGCACTTGGTCAATCGTCGAATGCTTGGTTCTGAACCCAAACTGGTGGTCAGGGATCAGATTATTGTCTTCTATAACCGGTTGTAGGCGCCTTAGCAATATCCTCTCGAAAACTTTGGATATGACTGGAAGAAGGGAAATTGGTCTATACGATTTTACTTCATTTGGCGGTTTTCCTGGTTTTAAGACCATTATGACCTCCGCAACTTTCCATTGGATCGACACGTGTTTCAATCTAAGCAGCATTTCTAATATGAAGAAGCTTAATTAATGCTTTTCTTGGTCCTTGGACTTTGAAAACTTATCCGGTGATTAAATCATAACCAGGAGCTCTCTTAGGTTTCAGAGATTCGATTTCACGTTTTAGTTCCCTTAGTGTTGCTATTGGGAGTCTTAGATCATCAGGTATTAATTCCGTCCTATTAATATTGCCGTTAACCGCTTGACCATCTTACGGTTTAAAGGTTTCTTCCAGGTATTTCAAATATTCCAAATAGAGTACAAAAAATCGCAATTAAAAGAAGTCGGGTCTTAGTTTACGAAATGTATTATTGGTGTCTGGAGGGTGTGTTAAGAATTGTCTTTATCAGATTAAAATACCGGTATATCTCCGTAAAATAAGTAATGAGTTACCTTGTGAATAGGTCCTGCGATGAGGAAATAAAAGAGAACGAAGTAAGTGGCGGTGTTCCACAAGGATCGGTGTTAGAAAATTCTGCGCCCACCAATCCCAAGAGGAGCTTCAATTATCGGGTTTGCAGACGACATCGCCTTGGTGATTGCGGTAAAAACGATAGAAGATGTCGAGAGAGAAAGCGATAGTTATAAGTACACACAGTTGGCTTGCTAATGCCGGTTTGCAACTTGCAGATCATAAAACGAAGGCAGTGCTTACTACGAGAAGGAAAGTTCGGGAAGCGATAACGTTTAGCGTAGGAGGGCATTAAGTATATTCCTCAACCGTTTATACAGTACGAGTGATTATTGACACTCGTCTAAGCTTCAAATACCATCTAGAGAGTATGTATACAAAAAGTTGTGTCAAGGCTGGTGAGTAACATCGAAAAGCCGAAACAGAATACGTCACTACTCCTTGCAGGAAGTGTCGGTTTAATACTCATGTACCCAGTAGAAATGATTAAAGTGCAACGAAAGTTAATTCTTTTGTAACCGGAATTCAAGCCGTCTTCCACAGAGTCGCACATGCATTTAAAGCTGTTTCAAACGATGATGTACTCATCAGATCCTTAATGCTACCTATAGATTAACTCGGTGAAGATATGCAAACGGTAAGAACCGACCGAGTCCGAAATGACCGGGTGGACGACGATGAAGGAAGGTACCAAATAAATCGCAGTATCATAACCTGGCAACAACAGTGGAACGAGTCTTTAAAGATGGACACATCGTCGCATGTCCTCTTTCTTATGGGCTCACGTAAGACCTCTAAAACTCGTTCAGCCAGGCATTCCGACAGAGTATTATAGTGTTACTATTTTTTTCGTGTTCAACACTCGTGCTTGTAAGTTAAGCAAGTCATGCCGGGAAGTACAATACCAGTACCCGGTGGCTACCACGCAAAGGTATAATAATCAAAATTGATATGTATGAAACTGTTGGGACAACTGGGCCAGGTTGATGCCAATTAGAGCCTAACCAATTCATACAACACCCAACCGAAACAAATTTCTATCTGACTCAGTTCTTGACGGGACATGTAAAACGCCGGACAAATGTCCTTCCATAGTCCACGGTACGAAACGCAGAGGATTGCCTTACCAGACCAATTGGGGAAATAGCCAACTCCCAATAACATGTTAAATTTTGAAGAGAGACGAAAATTGGACCATTGTAAGCAACGTGGCCATGGGCATACTCACAGATCTTAAGCTTAAGTTAGAGGGCCAACTCAAAATGAAAAATTCCACTTTTATAGTGAAAAAACTCTTGAAAAGGCGAGTCACATAAAAAACCAACATTGACACTGCTGCTTCGTCATTTTTATGTCGGGCGTCTCATTTCTGTATCTTATATTGCATAATCGAAAATTGGCTTAAGCTGGACTACGTCTAGCTTCAAAAAATGTATGCAAATCATCCTAAATAAGGTCAAACGTTTGAAATAGACCGGCTTAGCCTATATTAGTGAGACCATACAACTTCAATTTAATTGCCTTAAGCTGGATTACTGACAGCGGAAAATGTCAGTAGGTATAGAATGAAAATTGACAGGACGTCAAAATCATAAAATCAGCCTGTTTTCCAATGTTATTGTGAGACAGCATGCGATTTTATGGATTTTCTTCCATTTTTGACGTCAGCTTAAGCCAACACAATCCCAGTTAGAAATCTTTTCAGGTCAAAAGTGCAGTGACAGGCAAGTGTTACACTTCGAAAGATCTCATCGCTTTTGTCCTTATCGGTTAAGGTCGACCCCTGTAGCGGGACAATCGGCCTCCCCTTAATATACCACCAGACCACCCCAGTCGCTCAGGTAACCCCGCTTAAATTCGAGGAAGAAAAATCACCGCCAGATCAACCCCAACAATAAATGAAAACAATTACCGCGCTCGCAACTTAATTAATGAACAGTCCTTCATCTAGTAGTTCATAAAACAATCACTTAAACGAAAATTAACGTCATTCATTTCCTTAGGCCCACAACAGCCCCGCAAGTTCGTGAATAATTGATGGGACTTCATCACACTCGACATCATTTCACTGAAACAGTGGGGCGGGGAAGAAAAAATCACATCCTTCTCCTCCCCGCCGCAGCAGCCTCACAAAATGGCACCTACTTAACGAACCCTATAAATTAATTTACACCCCATACACTACTATATTCCGTAGAAGGATGCTCCTTCGATATAAATCGTGCTAATCCTTCATCCGGAGATAGGAGTCGGCTCGCATGTTACGAATCCGTTCTCTCCGACCAACCTTAACTAACACGAGTCGTCGTTTGTTGGAATGCCGCATAGTTTGATGGCAGACGCCATCCCCCCACGAAAACAAATGGTTTGGGGGAGGGGGGGAGGGTTGAAAATTATGATGACACATTGGCGGCGACACACACACACACGCACACGCATTTGAAAGCGCCGCCACCGTCACCCATGTTCGAGATGACAAATTACAAAACCATTAAGTCATTTTGCGGCCAAAAAGGATATGCAAGGCAAGGACGACATAGAGCACACACAAACACACACATATTCGAGGTGTGAAGCGTCTGCTAACGCACCATAAGTGCCATGACTAAATTGGCATTAAACGAACTGGCGTTGTTGTGTCATTTATTCACTCAGTTAAGGACGTCACAATATGAGTATAGGACGAAGACAACGTTGTCGACGCGCTCTGAGTTGGTGGCCAGAGGAAACGGATTAGTTTGGTTTTTGGGGGACGAGCGACTGCGGCGGAAACTAGAACATAAATTCATCATAAAACCAAAGGCAGCCGGTAGAAGTCCTCCCCAAAGACCATGCCTCCCCTTTTTGCGCAGATGGATAATCCAAATGCCAACACAGCGTATGTCGTCGTCGTCGTCGCCGTCGTCGTCGTTTTCGTTGTCATCGTCCTCTCGTGCTAACGTTTACAGGATAAATATTTGCACAACGATGTGTGGCGATGTGTGGGGGTGCTGCCAACTGCTTGTATAGGCCATTCAACAATAACCACGCAATGACAGACCAGCAGCGACAATGACGCACGGTTTAAAGTGCCATAAAAGGAAGGAACAATCCAGGATGCTGATGCCTGATGGTGGTGCTCCTGATGATATATACCTTCCCAGTGATGATGTTGATTACTAACTACGACATCAACGCGTTTTAGTATAGTTTTCGGCAATCACTTATGCCTCTCGGAGGTGATGGGTGGGTATGGGTGTTGACGATTTTTGGTTTGGATTGTGGTGTCGGACAACACAGATGAATGTCAAGTGCAGGATAAATGCTGCATATGCTAACGAGGAGATATGCTATGGCAAAGCGGAAATGTCAACAGGCTTTGCGCGCTATTTGAGGAGGATAATTGATGCAGTTAGGCTAAATGGTTGTGCAAGGATTGACTTGTAAGTGCCATATGGATGTTGGAAATACCCACTGAGATGACAACTACGGTTTTCCTAAATATTTCAAAAGTATTTAAAGCCTTTTTAGAGCGTGACAATTAAGAAAGACATAATCTGCACTGATTGTGAAAGAAACCAAACAAAAGAGTCTTACATTGGAAAGGTTGTCCTTTCCCCAAGAGCGCGTTCAAATGCACTTTAAATTTGAATGAATATTTGACCAAAATTGGACCAATATTTCAATGTTTTCTGAATTATTTGGAACATATTTTTTAACAGCGATACACTCGGGCGAAATTTAGATAAAATTGAGTTGAGCAGAATTTCTGAATTTTTAAAATTGATGAACATACATTTTTGAACACTTGTTGGGGACTTTTCTGGCGCAGCTAAAGCCGCAAAAGTGCTAAATTAAATTCTGGGCGCATTATACAGATTTTGGGTAGATATCAGAATTTACGTTCAACAGAAAAAGCCCACCACTCGCAGAAATTTAGTACCATTTCTGTACATTTTAATGCAATGCCGCCAAAGTTTGACAACAAATATTTTTTGGACACTTGTTAAACGAGTAGATATGTGCCTATTATATCTTTTGGCCAAAAAATGGAAAGTTTTTCCTTCGTTATTGTCATTCCACCTTTAAAGGAAAAATTTGGCCACATTTTGGTACGCCTTAAAATTGCTATTAAATTCTAGGACACCTCCTTCAGCGTTCTCGAAGTGAAAGCACACAACGACTGTTAACCATTGGTCAGAGAGTTGGCAGTTTTTCCTAAGTTTCCTAAATTTCAGAAATTTCCTACTTTCCCCTTTTGACTTCAGGAAGAACTTAGAAATATTTTGCACTCATTTGGGTCACCTTCGGTAGGTACATTTTGTCACAGAAGTACGAAAAACTTTGTACAAAATTTGACAGAATTTGGTGCGAAACTTAATCAGAGACATTTTTGAACTCCAAGGAAGACCAGAAAAAATCTCTAAACTTGGGTCAACTTTAGATTTCTTTTGGAACGTCAACTTTCTAAACGAAATTTGGTCCAAAAAGTAAACAACGATCGGTCTAATATTTCGCTTATTTATTAAAATACAAAGTCGTCGTTTATTTAGAATGATTCCAGATTTTTCAGAATTTTGTGAACCCCTTATAACTTAAGAACCAGTTCTTCAATAAGTCGTGTTATTCTTATTGAATTTTGGGTACATTTCGAGACAAAGAGTAACACAATCTCTCTAACCAATTCTCGACTGAATTTAGTATGAAATCTACGTCGTTTTGGCCATTTTGGAACTTAGGACTTCAAGCACAAGGGTCAAAAATGTCGAAAACGATTTAAATTTCGTACTTAATTCAGTAAAATCATCAGTCAGACTTACAAACCTTAGTTCCAATTTAAAAAAAAAATTTCGAACCGCAATTATTTGAAACATTCTTCGTCTGATAAAATTTGGGTCAGAAACAAAAATGTTGCAAACCAATAGACCTTTCCGAATTTTGTTAGTTCACCACGGCCAAAAGTTGGTGAAAGATTTGTGGGCCTATTCTGAGCTCTATATAAATGACTACTGGTCCGGATTGATCAAATTTTGTTCAAAATTTTGACTCATTGGGTACATGTTATCACACGAGTCTTGAAGGCCATTATTTGACCCAATTTGGTACCATATTTAGGTGGGTTTGGAATTTTCTCAACATTTTTGAACACATTCAAAATGAAGTGCGAAATCTTATCAAACAAATTGGAACCATTTTACTGGAGCACTTTTCAGGTAATAGTGGTTATATTTTTTTTAAGACATGCCGACAATTCAAACATCAGTAGTCACTAAAAACAGATTTGTCCACATTACAAATGAAAATTACAAGCAATTTGAAATAAATGGAATTTTTCGTTACAGACAGCAAAAAAAAGGACACTGTCCCCGTGTCGTCCTTATTCAAATTAGTTTTGTATAGCAGCCACCGCTCGCACTATGAATAAAACAGAAAACTTAATTTAGTATTCGCTGCGAATACTAGAGTGTGTGTCCTGTGACCGTGGTGGGGTCCTTTCCACCCACCGCACCAAACACTAAACGAATGTTTAGAATTCCAAATAAAATTACCGACAGTCCGAGCCACCCGATGCTGTAATAAAAATCCTGACAGCGAAATTTCCATCAACAGGGAAATTTTATTACCCCAAGCAGGATCTGATCGTCGTCATCGGATAATCAACTCACGTAGTGTCCAAGATGAAATCACTATCACATATGCATAAATGTGGAATTTATTTCGAATGATTTCGTCGTCCTGATGGCAGAGAAACAGAGAGAGAGAGAGAGAGCGAGCCAGCGTCCGGGGACCGCATGCTAGTGGACAAATTGTGTATCGCATATTTTGTCCACCTGGCCAGTGGCCACCCTCCAGCTCCAACCCTGCATATAGGTTACAATTACCGATTGTGTCGTATATTAAGGATTTTTATGGTGACAACATTGTTGCAGGATATTCCCGTATATAGTTCCTTTGGCGAAGTGGCTGGCTGCTGAGGAGAATCGTAAAATTGGGTGGGATCGGAGAGGGATCTAAAACATATTAAGATATTCATCGGACGGACATCATATGTTCCGGTTAGATTTTTATTTCCACTGTTTACCTGGGGAAAGGACATTCGTTCAGTGACACAAAAATGCCTATTTATGAGATGGTTACACACAGGGGAGGGGGTTTTTCCTTGCTTGGCCAAAATCCGACCTGTGCGCGAGGGTGAATGGGGATGTTACTGGTAATTTGATGTGGGCGCAAATATTTTAGTGTCCATTTAGTCCTGGCTCTATCTAAAGAGTGGACCATAACTTCTGATCGCAGATGAGACGAAATCGAAATGAAAGAGCTTAGAGGTGCTGCTGCCTGCTGCCCGAGAGTCCAAGAAAAGGGTTGGATTTAGTTTTTTGGCGTTGGGCATCGTCCTCCCTGGGGGATCAGGGATTCCTTGATAAGAGGACATTTACAGCATCTAACCTCGGTGTTTTATGATGGGGTTTAGTTGTAAGGGAACCGAACATAAAGATGTGTAATGCGGGGATTGGACACATTTAATGGGCGACTTTGAATGGCTTTGGGTGGACATGGCAGAGGTTTGGGGGTTCTATTGGGGGTGCGAATGAGGTTTCGAGCGACAGCTCTTTTCTGTTGGCATAGTTGAGAGGGTCGCCCAGATGAGGTAGAGCTTTGTCGCATTCGGAATGTGGTAAATGCAACCAATCGGCCAACAACATTGACTCTGTCAACATGAAGGAAACATTTATATTAAAAATGATTTTTCAGAGCGACTAAACTCCTTCGAGACAGGTGATTCGACTGATGAAACGAATGGAAGCGTCTTTCATGTCCATCAATTAAAACTAATGGAAAGCGAAAGGGTCACACTTCAAGGCATTTGATTATGAGACTCGTCTCAATCTTTTCTTTTGACGAGAATCTTAAACGCCCTCAGAATAGAACTGGGGAGTCCTTATAGCCACAGTCAATCTATTAATGACAGACAGTTGGTTCACGAGACAACAGAACTACAGGCGTTGCGCGACATCCTATCCACGAACATTTTATCTCTGGTATTGAAAAATCTGTGCTCAGTTTAGCTGTGTCATCGATCAGCCATTTGACACTGAGATGTCAACACAAAGACATGTCCTTGAATAAACTATTATTATAAATAAGTGAGGCTACAAATTGACGTAAGTCAGCACCTCAATAAACCGCTGGATTGAGTAGTTTTTTCGGGACATTTTTCTGTTTTTCAGACGTCGCGAGTGGATCACTGGAAAAAAAGCTTAAGTTCTGAATTGCACGTTTTGAACGAATCTTACTTAAGACTCCTTGTCAGTAGTTCACTAAACACTTCGCTAAGGAAGTTAGTAAAGCGCAACATTATTAAAAAAAAAGGAGGTTTTTCCTTTAAAATAAAAACGTTCAATCGTTTTCGTTTTTTTAGAAACGTGAATATAGATCCAGGGAGGCAAAGCTAGGTACACTTAGGTGATGCGCTGTCAAAAACCAAGGGCCCTCCTTATTATGTAAATTATCCTAGATTCAGAAACGCTTTTTGAACGTTTTCAAATAAACGAAGAAAACGAAAGAAGTAATATGATGCATATTTTCAGGGTTTCTATCGTTTTTTTTAAATACTGCCATGTTTTTTTGGTGCTGTCTGCCTAATGTGGTTTTTATTATTCAGTCAATTGTGCGAAAGTCAAACGAAAGCGAAAACGATTGAACGTTTTCAGCTTAGAATAGAGAATATATCTCTTTTTTAAATAAATCTTCTTCTCCCATTGGAATTACTAAGGCAAGTCACACGATCCATCGTGATAAAACTTTACTTTCAAAATGAGTGTTGATCAGTGCAAATGCTGTCCCAATTTTACGGCAGGCCCGTAGGCCCTTTAAAGACGACTTTTTAACGTTTTTTGGCCAAACTCGAGACATCTGGAATAGGCTAAGATATTACCGCGGTCCGTGAAAGTGTACATGATAACCCGAGGTAGTCAATTTCTCACCGTGTGCAAGAAGTCGGTCTTTTGGAGGCTTCATCTTGGAGAATTTTGCGTCAGGAATTGGGTTTACACTCGTACAGGATCCAATTGATCCAGCAGCTCAAGGTTGTTGTTATAGCCAACGCAGACTATACTTTGGAGAGTTTGGAAGAGGACCCCAATTTCGGCCGAAAAATCATCTTTAGCGACTCATTTTGGGGTGAATGGATGTGTTAACAAGTAAAAGTGACGTATATGGAACGACGTCAATCCACACGAAGGTCACCAGTTGCGGCAGTGCATCCACAAAAAGTTACTGTTTGGTGCAGGTTTTGGGCTGGAGCGGTCATTGGTCCGTACATTCTTGAAATAAACTTAGGGTAATCTCTTTTCGTTTTGCTACAAACGGATGCAGGCAGATTCACTAAAAGTTTGATCACTCGAATCCATGGCACCCTAAAAAGCCGCTGCTGACATTTTAAAGATGTTCGTCAACACCTCACTCATAGCTTGTTTAAAAAAAAAGAATTGGAAGGAGGAACGCATCGGTAAAAAACTTAATCAATCGGCGTTGCCTTTGCGGTGAAAATCGGCCGAGTATAAATGAACTCTTGTAAACCTTGAAAGGGAGAAACTGTCAAAAGAGTTTTGTCTACGACTAATACAAATTTTAAAGTAGACTTAACTCAACTTCCAAGCCATCTATGAACTTTCCAAGAAAAACGTACACATTCTCCACTGATATCCAGCCCATATGGGCTTTGCTGGTAACGAAGAGGCTGACTCACTGACCAAAATCGGACCTGAATCCTTGTGTGGAGTCAGCAAAAACCATTTCAAGGGCTACATTAAAAAGCTATCACGTATTGAATCCAAAGAAGTCTGGCTCAAAGCTTCTTGACAGAACTTGTTTCCCAACTTTTCTCCCAGGAAATCCTACTTCCTGATCAATTTAGACAAAAATAACCTGAGAATACTAACATGAATAATCAGTGGCCACGGCCTCATAAAAATACACCTAAATCGCATTGGAGTCTCTCCGGATCCAATATGCAGACTATGAGAGAGTGATGAATCCTCTCTTCACATGCTCATGGAATATCCAGCTCTACTCAGCCTTAGGAAAATGCTTGGCGAGGAAATCGTCACTTCAGCAACACTTGCTGACATACACCCAGAGAAGATTCTTTTCTTCCTGACCGCCTCCGGAGTGAAAAGATGGCTCTAGGACCTCACCATTGAAGGCACAATAGATTCCTCAAGAGGCCGCAGTAGCAAAGCCCCTTTAAGGGTTCTCCCGTTTTCATAATTTAATCTTACTCAACTTCAAACTGAAATTAACTCTCGAAGATCAGAAATGCAAAACTAGCTTTACCCCTAAACTATTACACTTCGAAAACATTTACAGCTGACACCCACCCACAGTTGAAAAGGTCCACAAAAAGAAATGAGTATACCCCTCTCTGAGAGACTACAGTGGTGCTATGTGAAAACAGCGTCAAAGTCGATCTCAAGTCACACAGGATGCAGTGGACCTGGGTTGGATCTCGCATTACTTATTAAAATTTTTTGATATAATCTTGTTATCGAGGTGAAATTTTAAGATCTAGACAACCATTTGATATTTTTCAAACTTGGCAACAAATGCGCCATCGGTTCTTCAACCAATTTTGCGATTGAACTCAATCTCAATCACAACGATGGTTACATTTCAAACTGGACTGCATATCATATAGGTAGGTCTAGAGTCCTTTTGTAATAATGAACCATTCAACTGCTGGGCTTGGTAAACCCCGACGGATTATGCATCTTCCGCAGTTAATATCCGAATTTATGCACAACATCCGCATCGCGCGCATAAATGGGAAATATCTCACACATCGACGGACGGACTTTTTGTGCGGAATAATAACTTTTTATTTATCGAACTTCCTTTAATCCTAAATGATTACAGTAATAATAACCGACCGCACATACAGTCGACTCCTCGAGAGTCATTTAAACAAAAAAATAAATGGAATGCGATCCTTAACAATACCATTTATAGCATTGGAATGCGATTCACGCGCCCGCCAGCGCACAGTAAACGGTTAACTTTATTAACCAGCCGATAAATTAATGTTTTTATTTCACAAAAGCCGCGCCCGCACCCTCCCCCCTTTCCAATGACAGGGATCCTTTAAAAATCATAAAATTAAATGGCTCCACAGCAGCAACAATAAAACAGGATTTGACTTTTGACGTAACGATATATATATACACATCGGTCGGTTAGTTGTTTTTTTTTTGTTGTGTCCTTTTTGTGGGAAATTTAAAAACTACCCCTGCGATGCAATAAAACAGCATGCGTTTCATACAACGGTCAGGGAACTGGGAACACAACCGCGCCATTCGTTGTAATTCAACGAATCTGTGATCCCCCCC
This sequence comes from Cheilosia pagana, assembly GCA_936431705.1. Taxonomy (NCBI): domain Eukaryota; kingdom Metazoa; phylum Arthropoda; class Insecta; order Diptera; family Syrphidae; genus Cheilosia; species Cheilosia pagana. The sequence continues at coordinate 8,254,066 of OW386169.1, forward strand.
CAGTGGTGGCGCACATACGCACGCAGCGAATGGATTACGAATCCATAACAATGCAAGGATATATTCCATATGGTTTCTGGTCAGTTATTACCTAACCAATTTTCCATATCGCCTCAGCGCATTCGGACATCATCATCGTCACCATTGGCACTGTGCTACCGCCACCACCATCATCATCATCATCATCATCATCATCGTTGTCGTCCTGGCGCAAGGACTTAATGTTAAACGACTGTCGGAGGACACACATATGACTATGGCCTCCCATCTACCAGCTCCCAGGTTTTCCAGGTCATAATGTACAATTATAAATGGATTTTGTGTTTATGCAATCGAAATTACCCATAAATGCACGAATTATATCAATAAATGCGGACGGACTGGGGCTGGATGACACTGCTCCATCTAGCAGCTGCCTCACATGTGTGTGTATATATAGCATACCGGACACCAGAAGTGGAGGTCTCTCTTCGTTTGATTCATTTTAATTGGCCAAATGAATGGTGGATGCTGGGCGGGTAGGCCTTGAGAGTGTCACAGATCCGTTGGGGCTCTAAAACGCAGTGGCACAGGGACACCCGGACACCACTTTGTGCCAAATGCCTCGATAGATGGATGTGTGCAGGACGTTGATGATGACCATTGCCAGCTAGCAAAATTATCATATAACTGCCCTCGCCCTGGGATGGGATGGCATAGGCCGGGCCGATTTAATCCACTCGAAGAGAGGCGCACTCATGGACACATGATGATGGTGGACGGTGGGTGCTGGTTATAAACCAACTTCCGATATTGCCTTGATTATTCCCCCCCCTAAAAACAATTCACAGTGTAATCCAGTGAATGAGTTATGATTATGTCCTGTTTTGGGTATTATACCAACAGTTGGACGTGGCAAAATGTTTATACGCTGAGGTGCGCAGCAGGAAAGGTTTCAAGACAGCCTTTTGTATTTGGGGCATATTTGTAATCTCGCTGGTAGATGGGGCTAATTGAAAATGTTTGCAAGTTTTGCAGATTACAGAGGGCCAAAAACGCCCCAAAAATTCAATAAAAAACACTACAAAATTTGTTTGGAAGTACGGCTCGGCAAATGCACTACAAAAAGTCTCAAAAAGAGTATCAATCCAAAATATTTCTAAATCAAATGAAAAGCACCCCAAAAATGCTTCAGGAAACCTCCCAAAAGCTAATTGAAAAACGCCCCAAAAGAAACTTCCATTGCCTGAAGAATGTCGCAGGAAAACGCCACAAAAATCGTCAGAAAAAAACGTTCCGGAAAAGCTCTTAAAAAATCCTCGTTTAATTCTCCAAATTCATTTAAAAAATTCCGCAAAATGTGATTTTAATTTGGGATCATAAAATCGCCTCACAAAACAACCCGAAAATGATTCTCAAAACGCCTTTAAAAGCGATCAGAAAACATCAAGAAAACTGCTACGAATTACCTCTAGAAAAACGCTTCAAAAAACGCTCCTAATTTGATCCGAAGAAACGGCTTTGAAAATGACCTAAAAAAAGCAGAAAAATCGTGTCGAAAAGTGATTTAAAACAGCCCCAAAAAAGATCCAAAAAAACCCCTGAAATACGCTCCAAAAATGTCTAAGGAAATCTCTGAAACACTCTGAAAACCCCCTCATAAAATGCTCCTACTTCATACAGATAACGCTTCCAAAAATTTGAAAAAAAAAAAACGGCTTGAAAAATTCTCAAGAACAACCTCAGTGCAAAGAAAAAGCCATAAAAAATTTCTACAAATTTGTTTGGAAAAACGGCTTGGCAAATACCCAGAAAAAAGTCTCAAAAGAACATCAATCCAAAATTTTTCTAAATCATACGAAAAGCGACCCAAAAAACTCACAAAAGCCGATTGAAAACCGCCAAAGCAGACACCTCTAAAACTCCCGAAAAACGTCACAATAATCTTCAAAAAAGACGTTCCGGAAAAGCTCTTAAAATACTCATAAAATTCTCCAAATTCGTTTAGAAGCGCCCACAAAAAAGTGATCTTAATTAGGGATCAAAAATCGCTTCAAGAAAACGACCCGAAAATGGCTCTGCAAATGCCTTAAAAAGCGATCAAAAATCGCTCCTAATTTGCTCAGAAGAAACAGCTTTGAAAATGACATAAAAAGGGCTCAAAAATCATATCGAAAAGCGATCAAGAGCAGTCCTAAAAACGCCCAAAAACACCTGAAAAAAGCTACAAAAATACCCAAAGAACTCTCATAGAAAAACTCTGAAAACCCCCTCAAAAAAGGCTCCTAGGTCATTTAAAACCCGCTTCCAAAAACTATTAAAAACCGACCTGAAAAAGTGTCAAAAACTACCTCAGAAGAACGCCCTGAAAATGTACCAAAAAAAGGCCCCAAATAAAAACAAAAAAGGTCGCTTAAGTCTTTGGATTATTATTTAATGTCAATGACACTCGCTTTGTCGTTTACAACTGTTGTATTTATTTTAATTCCTATCACTGTGATAAGTCCCCAACTAAGACATTGTAGCCTTCCATTCCCTGTGATCCTTGTGGCTCCTGTTTTTTTGATCAAGCCAAATGGATTAGCATTCGAAAAAGAGTGCAATCTTGTTTAATATACTATGCCCAATTACAGTTTCATCTGAGAGTGAAATTTTCTGATTAAAGTTGACCCCTCTCGTTAGGGGTCATATCTGATATTGCTTAATTTCATCTACTTGAAGGAGGTACTGTAGCCCGCAATGGTAGTAGAATCACTTTGTATTGCTCCAAAGGACCATTTTCGCTCAACACATAATGTCCTCTGATCACATTTGGCCCCCACCGAAAGCGGCTACATCATTTTCTCTGTTTTGTCATTTCAGCAAATGTTGGCCCAGACAGTACTTGAGTTGCTGAATAAAAACTTCATATTTGAAGAAAAGTTTTATCGAAAATATGTTGCCCCCCTTTAGGGGGGGTCCCATTGAAGAATTCAAAAATAAATGTCTAGATAATTTATATTCTTCTGTTCAGCAAATCCCAAAATCTTAAGTCCTTTGTTATGTGTGCTTTTATGCTTAAGGATGAAAGAAGTGGAGCTCCCGATGGAGGGGGGTCCTAGTAACCCCTTTTATGCTGCGTGGGAAAACAATTTATTTACACCGTGCTGACCTCATCAAATCATCAAGTTCCTTTCCCCATCTCCAGCCAATCTGATTGCCGCCATATTTAGGGAAGGCCTATACCGGTAAAAATCCCACCCTTCCCCACACAACCTGTAAATTATTTTGTTAAGTGGTTTAACAATTTTGCACACATCCACTCTTGCTAAAAACCATCCTGCCTCGCTGCCAACACACAACAAAGCCACTTTTCTAATCGCTACAACACCCACACCAGCAGCATCGCCCCCGCCATCATTGCACACAGTGGAGGAGCCGGCAAAAAACGTGAACACTTTGTGCGCTGCTTCGTCACCCCATCATCACTGCCAGTGTACGGAATTTTCAACAATTACCAGCTCATTGGATGAGTGCAGCGATTTAGACCGTTTGACGCACACCCAGCCTTCCACAATCACAGACATAGCTTAACGACCATCTCGCGCTCTCGCTTACTCTCGCGCTAAGCTCCATCAACGATGCATCGCCTCGCTCTGAATGCGGGGAGCGATTGTCCATACAATACACCAAACCCCAGAGCAGGCGATAATTTCATGTTGTGCTGTTGATGTCGGCCCTGGCGTTCTCCTCATTCGTCCCCGGGAACTGTTGATGCGCGTTGTTGGTGGTATATGTTTCGCCTGTACACAGGAGCGAGCGCGCGCTTAATGACGATGACAACTTCCCACAAAACACATCCTGCACTCGCACACGAAAGAGATCTCGATGCTGCTGTTTTTTGATGCAAGCTTCTGTTCCAACTGCCATGGCACGGCGACAACGACAACGACGACGACGCCCTCGCTGCGAAAAGGACCTGCAAAACCATACAACATCAGCCAACCATCCATCCGTCGTCGGTCGTGTCGTTGTCGTCATGATGCCGTTCGTATCAGGCCGTTCGGGAACTCTTATCGACGAAAAAACAAAACAGATTCCCTCTCTTGTTTTCAGTATCCTTTCCGGGATATGATGCTGATGTTCAGTCTGATGATGGCAGTGCTTCCGATGAGCTGGTGTTGGTGCAGCAGCATCCATTAACAGAGCGTCATATTTCCGAATAGTTTCGTTTCTGTATCTGGGAGTCGCATTTCGGCGCGGTATCTGTGCAAGGATATTTTTGCCATTCGTGTATCTGTATTATGGGCTGCATTGTCCTTGTCACATTTTCCCAGTGTATAGGTATATGCGATGAGGCAAAAAGGGTTGAGTGTTTTGATGGCTTCAACGGATCAGTGTTGTGGCCTCAAACCCGTGCAGCGGCAAATGGATACACCTACTCTGTTGGATGACATCTCTTTTGCGATGCTCTCCATCAGGGATATATATCTAGAGGGAAGGTTTTCCACGTGGAGGTGGGTATTTTAAGGAATGGCGTTGCACATTGGAGGTATAAGTTGGATCGCTGTAAGCAGCATCAGTCTTTTGCTTGATGGTTTTGAAAATGTTCAAAAATAATACAAAATGACTTCAGGTAGAGGTGTGTTTCAAAGTCATCCAAAAGGGCAGTCTTCCATAAATTTCAGGAGCAATCCTTCGTTGTTTACTCTTATCCTAAATTCACTGTCTCAAATCGTGTTTGAAAATGCTGCCAGCGTGAGTAAAATGTCACAAATTGAGCTCCTTCATAAAAATCCAATCCAACCGGCTGTACTTCAAGCAAACTCGCAGTGAACGAGAAAGTTCCGCGCGATCCAGTCGTGCACATTTTCGATTTTAATGAATTTTCGAAACAAGATTTACTATTTTCGAATGTAAGTAGTAATTTTTTGGAAGCTTATACCTTTTACAATAAAGTTTGGGAATATTGAAAAATATTGTTCAACGAATATCCTGTTATAAGGACATTAAATTGCAGCAGCGGGAGCTGTACTGAAAGATATTGTTTAAAGGCGAGTCGTATTTTTAAATAATTTCATGCAAAAGACCGACAAAAATACCTTGCCAACAAAAATGTGTGAGATAAGCGTCGCTGCCCCGTCTAATAGGGGAGAAGGGAGTTGCCGTAATCGCAGGGGAGAACTGGATGGTTGGGTTTTGCGAATTGGAAACTGACAAATTAGACGCTGGTTAAAATGAAATGATGTAGAAAGTCGAGAGTCTTGTGTTGATGTAGAGTGAGAAGAGCGTCGCTACCCCGTCTAATAGGGGAGTAGGGAAAGTGCCCGAATCGCAGGGGAGAGATGGGTAATTGGACACTGGGAAATTAGACGCTGGACAAAATGAAATGATGTAGAAAGTCGAGAGTCTTGTGTTGATGTAGAATGAGAAGAGCGTCGCTACCCCGTCTAATAGGGGAGTAGGGAAAGTGCCCGAATCGCAGGGGAGAGATGGGTAATTGGACACTGGGAAATTAGACGCTGGACAAAATGAAATGATGTAGAAAGTCGAGAGTCTTGTGTTGATGTAGAATGAGAAGAGCGTCGCTACCCCGTCTAATAGGGGAGTAGGGAAAGTGCCCGAATCGCAGGGGAGAGATGGGTAATTGGACACTGGGAAATTAGACGCTGGACAAAATGAAATGATGTAGAAAGTCGAGAGTCTTGTGTTGATGTAGAATGAGAAGAGCGTCGCTACCCCGTCTAATAGGGGAGTAAGGAAAGTGCCCGAAACGCAGGGGGGAAGTGGGTAATTGGACACTGGAAAATAAGAAGCTGGGTAAAATGAAATGATGTAGGAAGTCCAGAGTCTTATCTTGATGTAAAGTGAGAAAAGCGTCGCTACCCCGTCTAATAGGGGAGTAGGGGAAAGTTGCCCGAATCGCAGGGGGGAAGTGGGTAATTGGACTCTGGGAAATTAGACGCTGGCTTAAATAAAATGATGAAGAAAGTTCAGAGTCTTGTGTTGATGTAAAGTAAGAAAAGCTTCGCGACCCCGTCTAATAGGGGAGTAGGGAAAGTGCCCGAAACGCAGGGGGAAGTGGGTAATTGGACACTGGGAAATTAGACGCTGGGTAAAATGAAATGGAGTAGGATGTCCAGAGTGTTATAAAGTGAGCGAGGTACTCTATAAATTTTTGTGGGGGTAGTTGGAGCTAGGGACCTTCTCTAAAATTTTCCTTGTGGTTGGAGCTAGGGTCGTAATCTCTTGAAATGAAGGACATAGTCAGGGACGTAGGAAAATTCAGTTCTTTGAGTGACCAAAGTCCTATAAAACACTCCTTCCAATGGGAGGCGAAAATCTCATATTTTTACAGACAAATAATAGTAGGACCTGCATCATTATCCTTCAAATATTTCCCAACGACCAACCGTTTAGTACCATCCACATATACCCATCGCAGATTGGGTCACCAGTTATATCTTATTAATATTTTCACATTTTTATCGCAAATAGCTCACTAGAAAGATATCGCATCCACTAAATCTCCTTCAAACCATATAACAAACTATTATAACATCCATTAGGGACATTTTGTTGCACTTCACTTCACCGCCATACCGAAGAAGAAGAAAAAATAAATAAACTCTGACTCCGCTATAGCCTGGTGCTATCAAAAATGCTGCAAAGCCATTAAAAATTGTATTTATTACCACCACCTCCTGCTCCTGTGTTTGTCCAAGGCTGCACCACCACTCACACTTGTGTGTGGAGAGATATTTCGCTCTCGCTAAATTATATAAAGGTGTACACACAAATATATTATCCTTTTAACTTTTCGGTTGCTTTTTTTTATTCGCCTTGTGCCTGCATGCTGCGCCATACAAGTGCTACAGATCCGACCAAAAAAGGATAATTTATAACAAAAGGCATCCTCGTGTTAGTGTGTCCATGCAAGGAACACATCTAGAGTGGGCCGCTCTCTAAAAAAAAAAAAAAATGCCATCACAACAGCTACCAGTCTCGCTGGTAAGGCTCAAGGATTTCAAAACCCACAATAGAATGACCCACGAGCAGCGAGCTACTACGGCACTGTGTGTAGGTATATCCTTCATTTTTTTTTTTTTGTTTTTTTTTGTCGCCACCTTAATTTCAGAATAATTTACGCGACACAACATCAATTAACTCCTTAAAATACCTGCAGGTGGACACAGAAGAAAAGGCTGGAAAAAAAAGAATGTATTCCGCTCATAAATATCCTTTGATAGTAGCACGCAAATATAATGGAGCGGCCCACCCTGTGTTTGTTTGTGCTTGCTGGGTTCTGTTGCTGATGCGGTGAGCTACTAGGATAACCATATAAAATCGAGGACAAATGGTGCCGGTACTAAGCGCACACACTCTGTTGTGTGTCAAGTGGAATTTCGCCAAAGAAACCGAAAAGCAAGGAGCCCCCCTCCTCTATCTTAATGGTGTTAGTGTTATCCGCGTTTTCACGCTAATACCCGGTGATATTTTAAACGGTTGATTGTTGCCTTGGAAGAATGGATTATAATCATCTGGTCCTGATCGGGAGGAGAATAGTTTTCGGGATGTGGAAAACGGTGACTGATCTATGTGATTCCAGATTTGGGTGTAGTTCCATGAGTTTTTAGGGTAAAATTGATGGGATGCAGCCCTCTAGATGGGTGGCGCCCTCTAGTTGTCATGTAACCTGAACACGTTTCGGTTCTATCTGATGTAGCAGAATGCGATTCCCCTTATTTGATTGGTAAGTGGTCCTCGAAGGTCCACTTTACGCGTGGGATCTACTGGGATAGTAAGGACATATCTTTGAGGAGTTGTTTAGCACTAGTTTTAGTGTTTTTTAAACGTTTTTCGAGCCGTTACTCATGATATGTTTGGGGTCAATGCATCGGCGTTTTTCGGTCCACTTTCTGATTATTTGCAGAAAGTTTTGTATTAGTTTTTTAAAGAATTTTATTGGTCATTTTGAAAGCCTTTCGTACGAGGTTTTTGGGTCGATTTATCGTGCGTTTTAAAAGATTTTCAAAGCGCTTTTAGTGGCCTGTTCGGGTTCTTGCACCTTTGATCCACTACACAAAGTCTTACGTTCACCCAAGAGTATAAAAGTCGTAAAAAATGTTTTAAATTCATCAGTAAGATTCGAAAAGCTTTACATTTGTCCCAAAATATAAAATTCTTACAATCGAAGGCCTGTAGGAAGCTAAGCATAGGACCTTACGATGCACCCACTATTCATTTACTCTCCACTGGTTTTGGCGGAAAGATTTCCTTTACTAGGACATTGGCCTGCTGTAAGAATTGGCCAAATTAAAAGCCATACCTCCTGTCCTCATAACTAAAAAACATCACCTACTGCGACCTGACGACTGGATACAGATTGAAAGCCCTCCGACCCTCTTCGCCATCTCTACACTAATTTTCGCCTCATCACTTCCCAACTCTACCCTCGAGTTTTCACGCTTCACATCTCCGTTTAAGCATCAACAATCCCTCTGACGCCCGCGCCTACATCACGCCACTGACAAGCCTAAATGTGAATATAAGGTGACACATAACATCTCAAGCATGCAGCACCAGGATCCTTGAGGCGCACAACTTAACGGCATAAAAATATGTTTAACCAAAAGATGAAGAGAGAAGAAAAACTAAATCCCCCAAAATAAGGATACAAAAAGGCCAAAAAAAACACGCAAAATATCGAGAACAAAAAAAAACAAGCAACACAAACAAGGATGCTACACGAAAAACTCGCTGGGGCACACACATGTGTTAAATGGGGCGTTTGTCAGGTTTTCCTCTTTTCTTCTTGTTGCTCGTTGACATTTGTGTACGGCAAATGGATGGGTGGTGAGACTGGGCCTTGTTGGGTAAACGTTTGCATTTTATTTTCGGGAACTAATTAGGACGTTATTTGTGCGGGGGAGTCACTGCGTGTTCACATGTGCGACTTGCCAAATTGAGGATGTAAGCGTGTTTGTTTTTTTCGTTGTTTCTTTTTGAAATAAGGACATTTGCATGTGGCAAACAAATTCAAGTATAAGGAAACAATGTTTCGCCTTGGATTGATGCGCTGCTACGAGCAATTAAAAACATTTTCGCCGGGATGAGGCCAACTATAACCTGAGCGCCATTGAGTGTGTATCACCGTGTTATCCTGTTTAATTGGTATATGGTAGGGTAGTGTTGATGGTGGGGGGTGGAATTCATATTCGGAAACAAATCAAACTTAATTGTGGCATTAAGATGAATTATTTTTAATGGCGAAATGTGGCAGGTGCTTTGAATGGTCGGCAAAATGGATTTTAGCACAGCCAGGATAGAGAGAGGGTTGCTCATGCATAAATAATTGAATTTATGTTGTAAGTGTAACTAGGTGGGCGAATTAGCAGAGACACATTTTATGGACGTCGAATTTGACTGGAGGTGCAGAGATTAATCCGAGGCAATTGACTTCGATACTGATGTGGTTGCGGAGGGTGGTTCTTTTTTGAAGCAACCAGTTTCCACTTCGGTGGGACATGCGTTCAAAACTGGATTGTGGAATTTTATGACACCAAATTGGGATATAAGTCCATAATATTTTTTCAGAGATGGGACTTCCAACATTTTGTAAGAATAGGAATGTGGCATCATAAAACAAATTTAAACCTCACGTTTTATGCATTTAAAAAAAAAATAACCATTAAAATAAAATCTACATTCTTAATACATTTTAGTGTCCTATATAAGAATTTAACGTATATTTTAACGAAAAGAAAAAAAAACGTAACAAAATTACCCATTAAAATGGGAAAGTAAACTTGGAGCGAATTTTACCTTCTATTTTCTTAAATTCTGAGAAACAACATTTTATTTGATTTTTTTTTCTCTTTAATTTTATTTAATAAATAAATTCAAAGGCACTGTGAATAATCGGCCAAGGTCCAATACTACTACATAAACAATCGCCCAAAAATGGTTGGCTTATTTTTTGAGATGCGGTAAGTCCAAAAAAAATTTAAATTACTTAAAAGTGAATGAAAGAATATTCGCCCGAAAGACCAAATTAAAGATTTTGTGCTATTTATTTACGAGTAATAAATAGCTCAAAAAATTCGATTGAATTGTTTGCTTTTGTTTTTTTTTTTCATTTACGCGAATTTTTAATTTTAATTTTTCAAAAAAAATTGGGAATTTAAAAGTTTATTTATTTAATAATATTAAAGAAATAAAATTAAAAAAATTCGCGATCTCCAAAGTAGCATTTTCGTTTGATTTGCGTTTTAAATTTAAAATTCACAGAATAATTCAGGCTTTAATAAACTATCAGCTTAAAGAAAATGACCGCTGGTAGCGTTGCCACTTTGATACAATAGCAGTAGATCTACTGCACTTTTCGCAAAAAATAAATCTGTTGCCTCTAAGTCCTATAAGTCACTTTTTTGTGTGATAAACCCTTCACGTACAAATACAATAAATAAAAATGATTGACATACATAATTCTAAATACTATGATGCTTGATTTTTCAATATTTTTGTTGAATTTACTCGATACAATTGAAATGAATATTGTCAGCAACGGTTGCTGGACACCCTCAGACACTACTGGGCTTTAATTGTATTTTTAAAATTTCACTTTTATTGATGTAAAACATTAAAGTAAGACATTAATTTAAGACTTTTAAAATTAAGTTTTATTACATACTCGTTCAAAAATACATTTTTTGCTACAGTTTTAAGCAATTGATCTTTGTTTTTTGTTTATTCAAATCTACTGCGGAAATATCCAATCTACTGCATTTTTTTAATGATCTACTGCGCTCCTCTTATTTTGAAGTGGCAACTGACATTGACATGAATTAACTTATAAATTTAAAACGTGTTAGATGGGACAAAGTTCCATAGATTTTTTGTTTATGAACTGAATTGGGTCATATTTCCTTAATGGATTTATGTCTGGTGGACTTCTGTCCCGCGCAATTCTTCTAAAGATTTTTTTTTAGTTTTAGCCGTCGGTTATAACTCCCTACAAATTTTGCTGTAAGCTTTCGTTTTTCAGTTCATCTATTTTATTTTTTGGCATCTATTTTTTCGTTGCATTTAGTTGGAGAATAAAGGCAAATGCAGATAAAGGCCCACCCGCTAGGTGATGGTACCAAAGACCTTCAATATCAATCGAGAAGTAAGAAGAGTCTATGCAGCTTGCTCTATATCAAGAAAGAAAGAAGTTTGCAGAATAAACTTCTTCCAAAAAGTTGGGCTGATGAGGCTAGGTAAGATTGCCCTCAAGGTCCACAACCATTTGTGCTGAGGATTTTAACAGAACAACATTTTAAGCAGATCAAGACATCAATTCGGTTCTCACAACAGCACCTCAAGTCCCATATAAATGCCACGGATGGCCCCCTTTTAACCTATATAACTCTGAAGCTTTGATCCTGCCGAAGGAATTTCAAATTTCTTTTACCTCGCATCCTCGCACGCGAACACTATACCTATGTGCATTTACAGCTGCACAGTTACCTATACATTTGTTAAGCGCATTGTTATGAATAACCTGGTTACAAATTAGAATCGTGTCCAATTTGAATTTGTAAGCCACCCCCTCCCCCTCCTTTGAATGTATTGTATTATTCAAACTCCGTATGACTACTGCCTGCGTTTGGGCCAATGCATGTCCGTTTGATTGTATTTATGGCTGACTTAGAACATGGCCCATAAATATTATCCAATGAATTTTGGAAAATTAATGCCAATCTGCATAGTGTACCGTAATGTGGACATTATATTCGCCGCAATTGCAACAATGAATCCGATTTTCTGTCTCTCGATGCACAATCGGGGACTATAGGCGGGTTATGCGGCAATGGATTGGATTACACTGAGGATATATACGTTTTGGATCCTTCCGCTTTCGTGTGCAGCATAGAACGCACCCCCTCCATCTCCCTCTTTTGCCAAATTAGCCATTAGTTATGTGTGGCGGTGGTGGTAACTTTAGGAGTGGGAGCATACTACATTATTGGCATTACCAATAATCATGTTAGAAGTTATAAATTGTTGCGTGTGCTTAATTTTGACCAAAATAATAACATGAGTAATTCATTTAATGTCACAGGAGGCAGAGGCAGACACCGATATACTCCGCAGCCGTAAGGACAATAATTGAGAGATGTCTTCCCGTGCGACATTATCGATGGTCCAGTGGTCGATGGTGTTCGACATGTCTTGTAGCATGAAATCTTTTGAAGAGGCTTGGCAGTCCATGAGTGAAGGCAATTGTTACGTGGCCCCATCAACACGTTTGAGTTTAAAAAAGTAACTGCGTTCATAGAAAGTGCTAAAAATATATGGAGTACCACATGACTTACAGCTTGGGCCGATGCTTTTTCTTTTATACTATAAAATTTTACATTTAAAGATTATTTAAAAGAATTAAAATTAATTATATAAAAAAAAATAGAAAACGACGCATTTGCAGCCCCTTGTGATGATTGCCGCTCAATTTTTAACCCTGAGGACAAGTTAAACTATTTTCGAAAAATGTTTATTTCGTAAATAAATATGTACCCGTCAAAACAGTTCGTAAAATCAGCTGCCCTTGGTTCATAAATAAAGCTTATAATAAGCTCTACAGAAAATAAAAACCTAGTCCCACTAATTCGAATTGGATCGCCTACAAAGCAATAAGCAATCTTTCGACTTCGGTGACACGAAACTCCAAAAGAAACCATTTCTTCTTCTAAACCGAATACGGTTTTTTCAGCTTAAAAGTTTTGACAAATTGGTTTTTCTGCTTAAATCAATTTAAATGGTTAAATTGATCCTGGATGTGATAAATAATTGCTTTTTTCGATTACAGTACTGAAGAGATAATTTTAAATTTTTCAGAAAATCTTGATCCTTGCATCCTGAAAGTGGTTTCGAGATTGAAGCAGTGTCAAATCTAATGCTATCGGTGAAGATGGATCTCTACTTTAATTTCTTCTACCCTATATCACATTCTACTTGACCCACAGTAACAACCACTGCATACCTAAGCCAACTTTCCCCAAATCCTTGAAAATAGCTCGAGTTATGCCAAAAAAAAGCTACCCCGATACCTACCGCTGATTTCACGTGAGTTAGAAATTTGTCGAGTTTGTCAAAGTTATTCGAGAAGCCAATAGGTTATTGACCCCTAAGCTCTTAATAAACTTCTGCATTCGAGCCTATCTGGCTTTAGTTCTAACCACAGTTAACAGATGGTTAATATTTTGGAAGATATAAGAAAAGAATTCGATATGCTGCTTGAATTCTCAAAGGCTTTCGGCAAAGCTAACCACTCGATTCTTCGCTGGATATTAAAACTGTTCTTTGGTTTTGGCAAATGGTGCAGTTCGAGATTTTTGAAAGCTTTTTAACTAAGAGTTGTAATTTCCGATTCCACTTTGGATCTTTTACCAGTGAAGCTAGGTGTACCACAAGGATCGGTCATTGTTCCCATAATTTTTTTATTATTTTTTTAAAACTTGCTATATGTATGGAAGCATACTTCGGTTTATCTTTATGCTGATGACGTTCAGCTCTGCTTAGCCAGGTCATTCAATAACTTGTAATACCTAGACCTACCCTTATTTACATAGGCTCAAGTTCCATTCACGGACTACGCAGATATGACAATATTTTACAACAGGCACAAAACATTTAGGCAGTGGGTGGCGCATCTGAAATGTGGAATTTCCATGACTCTGACCGATAGGTTATATTGGCCTTGAGGTCCGCTGTGGTTCTTGGCTTATTCGCGTACTGAGATGACCATGCCCTCAATTGCTCGTCAGAATTTCCAACGTGGCTTGAGCTGTGTGGCTCCTTGGGACGTCCTGTTGAAACCGCATGTCGTTGGTGTCCATATCATCCAATTCAGCCAAAAAGAAGTTGGTATATCATCGACCTGGAGCGCTCACCGTTGATGGAGATGCCCTGGCCAACGTCTTCCTCCCAGCCCAAAATCCACACCAATCACTGACTTTTTCGGGAAACATTGAACACTCTTATAGGCGCAGTGGCTAAGTGGTTAGTGTGTTGGACTACTAAGCGAGGGGTCCACGGTTCGATTCCCGAAAGAACCAAATTGCATCTTAAGGTTTTTTTTCCACTGCGCCACCTCTCGCTAACGTCTGACAAACATCCGAGAGCAAAACTGTCATGAAAGAGCTTCTCAATTAGCCGTTTAGACTCGGCATAAAATTGTACATCCCTTCCATTCGTCCCAAAAATTGAAAGCCCTCACAAAACGAATGGTTGTGAGAAGCTAGTCCTTGGGTCCCATAGACCTGTCGCGCCAAAATATTTATTTATTTTTAATTGAACGCTCTTGGACCTCATGTGGATTGGTATCGTCCAATTTTACAATTTTGTTTGATGACGTACCCACTCATTCACTCAGAAATGGACCTCTCAAAATATAAGCGAAGCGCGCGGAACGTTGCCGGAACAGAACACCCATTTTGATAAAACAATTTTATCATTTGCTCGAGTTGTTAAACGCTGTTCTGCAAATTATTGAATTGAATTGAGTTATTGTGTGGTTTCGATGGTACCAGTGATGTAGATGCTACAAGTGAGGCTTTACTTTGACAAGTAGTGTATCTGACAGTGTTTGAATTATGGAAAAACGTCTGTTTCCGTACTTTACTTGGTAACATTTTGTAAAAAATCACATTTGAAGGAGCAAGAAAAGTGTTTCTGTACTAAAAACAAACTTTTTGAAATTGTTAGTTCTTAAGACGAAAACACCCAAACGTCACTTTGACAGATTCGCAAAAATTAATTGTTTTTGGTGAAAATGGCATGACTTTTTAAAAATGTCGGATAAAATTAGAGCAACGCAAGCAAAAAGTGGAAGATTTTATTCATATATGTGTTTAAGTCTGTCAGATTTAAGACCATTTGGCTTGTGAAACAAATATTATTCTATTATAAGAAACCAGCTCGAAAACAGAATGTAGGTATCCACCAGCAATCCAATCCACAACCAATCCTGGTTCAGTCTCACTTCAAGGTCATCACTTGTGTGACGCCTGACGCTCCTCAAAGCAACTCCCATCTCATTGGTCCCCACCAACACAGCAGTCATTAGTTTCTTTTTTTTTCGCCAAAACAACAACTATCTACAGTCGTTTCATTTATTCCTCACAAAAGGTACAGCTACATCCTTGCGCAAATAATCGTAAATTAAAAACCGGATTACACTCTGCGATAATAATAGTTAAATTTTATTGTCACACCGATAGCAGTGTAAAATGTGTGCGGTAAGAATAATCACCGTTAGTCTACAAAGAGGAACTGGACTTGTGTCGCACTCGATAACAAAGGGAACCCACCCCGCAAAAGGCGAAAAGAAGTAAACCCGAACAAACTATGGCAATTGGTAATCTTCAAGATATATTTCCTGGTATCCTGACTCTGATCTTGTGCCATATTTTTTCTCTCACCTGTCTGGCAAGGAGTTGGTTGGTTTTTCCACTTGGTGCAGTCATTTTCGTCTAAAGGGCAAAGGGCATTAACGCAAAGAAAATGCCACTTTTGTCGTAAATTTACTCACCGCACTTGCAGAGAAAGACAGACCAGAGAGCCTTCTCTGGGTCGGGTGTGTGTGTGTGTCACTGTGTGATGCCAACAATAGTTTTTTTTCCCAAAGCAATCCATTCAAAGCAGAGACACTATCGCAGGAATTCACTTTATTTACGAGCGTAATTAAGGCTTTCATTGGGATTAAGTCGGACAGGGACATCGGACACCCTTATACAGTAATTAGAGAAGAAAAGATGATGGCCGAATGCAGATTGCATCCACCAATAATAACGGCAATGTCACACATGTATCTGAGTACATATCCAGAGAGAGATCGCCCGCCAAACAAGCGAAATATCCTGCGAATGTTTGTTTGTTGGTGCTGGCACCTAATATTTTATCACTTAAGACCGCAACCAACGAGAGTCCTGTGCCCTGTGCCCTGTAATCCCAGCGGGAGCAGTCGCGCCAACCACCCCACGAATCGTTTTCAATTTCGCGCTAACATGTGACCGATATGTCGTTGAAATTAACTGCCACCATCTCTAAGTCTAAATCTCTTTTGTGCCGTTGCTGTCTAACTGGGGCGGAATGGCAATGGCGCACCATCCGATCGTTGGATGGGCTTGCCAACCGGACTAAAGCTCCTATTGTCAGGATAACCACCACGCACCACACCGTCATGCAGTTGATTTTTGTATACGCGACACGCGGCCAAATGAAAACATTCAGCACACGCGGTGCTGTCTTATTTATCTGTTCGACGAGAACAAACCGTTTATACACGCCACGATGACAATATTGCCCCAAAGAGTGGAGATGTAACTATATGCCCGGGTCTGACGACAACGACAACGACAACGACGACAACGACAACGACGACAACGACGACGACGACGATGAGATATATATTCTCGTATAAAAGTGGTAAGTTGTTAAGGACATTTGGTCTTGACCAAGCTGTAAAGGAAGATACTCGGGAGTGTGACAGAAAAATCTGTTGCGATGAAGTACTTCACGGGCAGCAACAGCGGTGGATATACGTATTTCAGATACATTTCTCCCAGATATGTACAAACAAAGCGGATTTCGGATTTTATGTGCGAGGTTTTGCTCAAAAAAAAAACGAAAGAAATATCTCCGACAGTGGTGTTAAGTGTGATAGAAACGCAAGGAATAAAGTACGAAAATGGCATAGCAGCAGATGGTGACAACGGCTTTCAGTGGGAGAAAAAAAAACAAACAAAAGGAAATTAAATGACGATTAACTGACCGCACAGAGACGGTTTGTTAAGGACTTTGTTGATTATCCCTGGTAGAACAGCCATTCGGGAGCTGAGTTAATGGCCGACTTGTCTAAGGTGGATGTATATGCCAGATAGATCTGATTTCGCTTTGGGGTGAGATGCTACTTTCGAGTGTACCTACCAATATTTGTGGATTTGACCCATGAGTAAAGGTTTCCAAATGCAGGAATCGAACTTGGGAGATCAGAAGCATTTGCAGGTCTAACGGTGGAAATATGTCACAGCGTCAAATGCCCCTTCGTTACACTTTCAAGGCTTAAACGACTTCATCTCAACAAAACCGGTCACAAGACGAGTCAAAAATGCTCCGAAAACCCGAAGAACGCATAGAAAGCCTCAGAAACCGTCAAAAAGCTTTTCAAAAAAGCTTTGAAAAGAGTTTCGAAAAAGCTGAAAAAACTCGTAAAAAAGCGTAAAAATCCCGTCAAAAACACGCTTCTCAAAACGATTCGAAAACGCCCCAAAAAAACTCGCATGATGTGAAAAAATGCGTCAAAAACACGTTGAAAAGCATCGAAAACGCATCGAACAACGCCTCAAAAAACGCTTGAAAAAACGGATCTAGAAACGCTTCAAAAATGCTGCAAAAACATGTGGTAAAATGCATCAAAAAAGCTTTGAAAAAGGTTTCAAAACAGCTTTAAAAAATCTTCTGCAAAGCGTCATAAAAACATATTAAAAACCGTAAAAATATTTTCAAAAAAACGAGTGAAAAAACGCGTGAAAAATGCTGTGAACACAGCTTTAAAACGCATCGTCAATATAAACACTTCAAGAAATGCGTCCAAAAATGTGTGAAATATGCTTAAAAAAATGGTTAGAAAACGCGTCAAAAAGACTTAAAAAAAAGTTTAAAAAAACACATCAAAAAACGAGTAAAAAAAAACTTTGAAAAAAAAATTCAAAAACGCCTCAAAAAACGATTCGAAAAAACGCCTAAAAAAAGACGTGGAAAAACGCATCGGAAAACGCTTTCTAAAACGTGTCAAAAAAAACGAGCCAAAAAGAGCCCAACAACGCTTAAAAAAAACATTAAAAAACGCATGTAAAAACGCTTCAAAAAACTCGTCATAAAACGCGTGAGAAATACTTCAAATCGAAAAACGCGTCTAAAAAGGCTTCCATCAGAATCACGACATAAAGCCCTTCCAAAAACGAGTCAAAAACCCATCGAAAAGGGCGTCAAAAATCGTTTCCAAAAACCCGTCCAAAAACACATTGAAAGCCTCAGAAACCGTCAAAAGGCCTTGAAAAAAATTTCGAAAAAGATTAAAAAATGCTAAAAATAGGTAACTCATCAAAAAAAGCGTAAAAATCACGTCAAAAAACTCGTTAGAAAACGTATCTAAAAACGAATTGAAAACGACTCCAAACAACTCGTGTATGAATGCCACAAAAAATGCTTCAAAAAACGCATCGAAAATGCGTAAAAAAACATGTGAGAAACGCATCGAAAAACGCCTCAAAAAACGCTTGAAAAAACGGGTCAAGAAACGCTTCAAAAGATGTTGCAATAAAAAAGGGGAAAAACTCATCAAAAAAAGTTTGAAAAAAACATTGCAAGAAACGCTTCAAAAAAAAAACTGCAAAAAACGCTTCCAAAAACGAGTCAAAAACCCTTCGCAAAAGGCGTCAAAAAGATCTTGAAAAAACGCGTCCAAAAACGCATCAAAAACGCATAGAAAGACGCTTCGCAAAACGCAGAAAGAAGAAAAATGCGCAAAGAAGAAAAAGGCTGTCAAACAAAAACACCGTGAAGAAGAGATTTACAGCTCCAGCCGAAGCCAACAACCCCATTCAGTTTCCAACACTGACTATCAAAACAAAAACTAAACACAATCTGTAATCCAATTTGTTTTGCAACCCAAAACCGCACACACTAACAGGAAGACCACATCCACTTCACGGCGCGGCGACTGTACCTTTGGAAAATTCAAAACAACCCTCGACTTCTTCTTATCGTCTCTCTCCCAATTAGCTAATGCAATGACATTTGGCGTTTTCGTATTTGTTTCTTTTTTCGGGTTAATTTTTTTGCGCCCTTACTCGCTTACGCTCTTCTCGTAATTGGAATTGTTTTGCTCCTTAGGGTAATTACCCTTTGATTAAACTACCATCGCAAAGGACTATTTCCCGCAGCAGGAGAGCGCGCACTATCGTCATCGCACGCTTATAGTGTAACTACCGAAAATTCTATTTAAAATGCGGTGTTGATGTAAATGAGCAAAAGGACACAAAGGATAAGCGAGCTCTTTCCAAATTCCATTTTCATTTCAATTTCAATTCCTTTGCGCCAATGCATTTTATGAAAGCGGTTTGCTGTTCGCATAATTGAAATGTGTGCATGCAATTTTGTACTGTGTCCGTTTTTTCATTCGCCCTGCGGTCAGCCACATATACCACATCCTTTAACAAGGATTTACTATAAAATCAAGATTCGAATTGAAATTGGAACAATTAAGAACGGCAGCAGGAAACCGGCATTCTTTTCGGCGAAAATTAACTTTTTGCATGAACGACAAACAGGCAAAGGATAATGAGAAGATATCTCTTTTAATATTCAATGGCATGGATATGAACCGAACTGAATGATACGGACACAACAGAAGGAGTTTCGTGGCGTTCTCTTTGTATATTTTACCTTTGTTTGGTTTGGTTTGGGATGGTGTAATATATACGAGGACATAAGGTGTACCTACCTACGCTTTTTGTGGCCAGCGCCAGACACCTGTGCACCTTCGTTTCGTGTGTCAATATTCGTTATCCTTACGAATTCATGATGGCTGGTTACTTCTTGGATGGGTGTCATAAAGTACAGTGAATGTCTCATAAAACGTGACGGTAATCATAATTAATGCCCCAATAGATTCGGGGCGCTGCTATACGGGCCGCTGCACGCATACCTTCAATGAACATAAGTTAAGCCAAAGGACGGGGTGACGGGCTGGTGGAGTGTGTATTTCTTTTCCCTTTCGGCGTTAGTCTAATTGGTGAGGGTTTATTTGTTGATTTTTCTCTGGATATCGATGGGGGCAACAGCAGCGGAGTGACAAATGTGACTGGTAGTGGGTGGGACATTTTGTCCTCCAGAAGAACACTTTCGAAATTGTTAGACAGTATTTTACTTGAAATTGGGTAGTTACTTTAGTTCGCATTACGACCACGAGATGGCGTTGCATTGTTCTGATGCTCATGCCGTTAAAATTTATGCTAAAAGTGTGTGGCTTGTTGTTGGTTAAGTTCCAATGATGTAAAGGCCAATGTTATCGTTTTTGAAGAGCCAGCCATGATATAAACAGGTGACACGTTTGAGCGGAATCCACTAGGTGACTAACTAAAGGCATAAAGACAGTTGGACATGAACACAGGTTCTATTGAAAAGCATAGAAAGAAAAGAAATTGTGCAAAGCTCCTTACAAATAAGTGCAAAAGTCCAAAAACGAACTCAATAAGCTGAGGCGCCTTCACAGGGATGCTGCTACAAAGGCCTATTACAGCATCTCCAAAAGCGAAAGCAGATGAGACTGAGATGATGAAGAAGACACTAAGGTCGACAAAGGCAGTGGTTGGTTCGATACCCAACAATGCACTGGAAAATCTATCGTAGTCTGTATCTATCAATCGCATAAAGTAAAAGCCCAAATCAAGTGCGTAACATTATACATAAAAAAGGAGTCCACTCCACCGAAGATTTATCAAAATTTACTAAAAATGCGAGGACAAACCTAGTTGGAAACCTATATGCAACCACCACAAAAAAGTTGTAGGAATAAATGTACTGGACAGAAGCTATACCCAAGCTTGAGGGGCGGAACAAAAGCTGGCTGTAGGGATAAATTGATACAAGAAAATGCAAGTACTGACTGAAAATGTCAAAAATTTAATGCGACGGACAAAAAAGCCAAGTGAAATAGCTTTACCCTCCATATCACTTTTTGAACAACTATTTTTCACTCGAACAGCGTACTGCCTAGTGAAATCTTCACGTGGAAACTTCATTTTGACAATTCGCAGTGAAAAAATGGATTTCACGTGAACTGCTTGATGCTCAACTATTTAGCTAAAAACTAAGTATAGGCTATAGGGTATTATTCAAGATGTTACCATTACTTGGCGTTTTCGAGGTACGGACAGTTTTTTAAAACAGTGCTTAAGATGATTCGAATGGTAAATTAATGACCTGGGGTCATGGGATGTTCTGAGGTCATGGGATGAACTGAGTTTGCTATCGTGATGGGAACAGTACTGCCCCCTTGCTGCAACTGTAGCGTTTGTACTACATTTTGGTGGTAAAAAAAATGAGTACGTACAATTATTAATTGTGTGCTTTGTACTACAATTTCACACTTCGAAAATAATATGCAAAAAATGTTTTGTTTAGCATTTAAAACATTTAAAAATAGCTAACAATTTGAACAAAAGCCTGAATTAAAACGTTAACATTGTTCCTTCCGCCACTGGAGGGCCACTGCAAGGCGTAATTTCTTATTTTTTACAGCCTAAATTTAATAACAAATAGACATAGTTTAAATTTAGGTACGGTTGATGCAATACTGCTGGCCCAAGAATTAATTAGGGATAAATGAAATCCTTATTAACGTATGCAAAAACTTTCTTCTATCATAAAAGCTAAATTTATACAAAGTAATTTAAACTTGCAATACAGTTCCTGTTTTTCATTTTCAAACTTATTTTTTAATAAAAAAACTTCAATTTAAATGTTTAAAGACATCAAAATTTAACATTGAAATATTCGTTTCAGGTAAATTGCTTACATACAAATACGAGTACTGAGGAAGAACTCAGTATAAAATTCAGAGTAACATATATACATGTTATTAAATCAATTATTATGTTTTTTTCGGGTGTATTTAATTAACCTTAAAACAGGAAAAAATTGCATTCTTATTTGTTTTCAAAATGTGATGATTAAGTTGTGTTTATTGGTAATTAAGCTTGCTTATCAAGCATTATTTTTAACTTGAATGTCCGCTAAAAATTTAACTTTTAAGTCTCAAAAAAAATATTATTATGCTGACTTCAGATGGTTTGCTTTTAATTTTTGTATTTTGTATTTAATTTTTTTTTTTGTAATAAAAAACATGTAATTATGTCATTTATAGATTTTTTAACATTAATAACTTAAATAAAAAGAATTAAACATTTTTGGTGTATTTTCTTTCATTTTCGAGCATAGATTTCACAAAAAATAGTCAATGAGGTCGAAAATGTGTTAAAATGAAAGCAATGTGTATTAGTTTCTGCAAATCGAGTTCTTAATTGAACTAAACCATTTTTAGACCGTGAATAAAATATATTAAATTTGTACATAAATTTTGTTTATTTGTTGCATTTACAATTTTTCTAGTCTACAGCAAGTGGTCTAATTTTCATAATTCGGCTTTATAATGTACAACCATGTCCCTGTTAAATTGACAGTATTAAATGTCAGGACGATTATAACATCCAACATTTAAAAGCAGTTTAAAATGTTGTTGGGTGTTCAAGCTGCGCTTAATTCCAAGGTTATATGAGTAAGGTTACTACCAGCAGAAGTGAATACACAGGAGAAAGCTGACGGACCTCTAAAACCTACATACTTCACCTCAATCCACTCCTGAACTACCAAGATGGCCACAGCATCTTTCCTCAACAATAACTTGTCTTTACTCTCGTGCTATACGAAAGGACTCATTACTTCTTCCATATGCGCAACAACAACAAGAAAAAAAGGAATAATTCTGATCTCGTCCATCCTATTTGGACTCACCTTCTTATTGTCAATAAATTACTCTTCTCATCCGACACCCTCTATCCAGGGATGTGATACTAACACAGGCGGTATTTCTAGTAGGTACTACTTACACGCACACCATCACCATTCGGTGTCGTTAATTCTAATGAAAATTATATTCCATCTCACAGTGCTCAGTGATTGACTATTACCTTGGGTTATCGTAAATATATCTGAAGCCACAGCAGGAGCAGGAGCAGGAACAGTCAGTAGCAGAGCA
Source organism: Cheilosia pagana (assembly GCA_936431705.1). Classification (NCBI taxonomy): domain Eukaryota; kingdom Metazoa; phylum Arthropoda; class Insecta; order Diptera; family Syrphidae; genus Cheilosia; species Cheilosia pagana. The sequence continues at coordinate 8,276,888 of OW386169.1, forward strand.
CAGCTCTATCACAGCCAAATCTCGAGCAATCATAAATTAAGATCATTACTTGCCATTAACTGAGATGTGTTGCTACTACTGCTGCCGCCGTCTCAGGAAGGAATCTCACTGGTACATAGAACACACTCCTTGATGCAAATATGAGACGGTGCGCGAGACGAGGACGAGCCAACTGAAGTGAGTTATGATGCAGCAACCCAGGGGTGGTTGCTTATTTCATCTGATTTCCCGAAAAGGAATCGAATAATTCTCACCACCCTCTCGTAGAAGGAAAGAACAACACACGAAGGCATCACCATTTTTATGAGGCGTGCCGCAATTTATTGCAAATAAGTTTTAGATAACGAGTCATCTGTGTGTCACAAATTCCAGTGGAACCCACCGCCGACGCTCATGATTGGGCATGTGGTGTGGGGAAATCTCTCTCTCGTGGTGGCTTTTTTTGGGTGGCGCGGAGGCGAGTGTTGCCGCTTGAATTAAGTTAAAGAAATGTCCTGGAAAATATTTTGGACGTCACATTTGTCAGAGCTCTAAGTCTGAGTTTGAGAGAAGTTGGGGCGACCCTCGCAGACAAATATGCGAGTAAGCTAGGTATGATGTAAAGCGGCTGCTTAAAAGATCGAGATCTGGTATACCAATTCCCGGTTGAGCCCCCAAAAAAGTTACAAATTCTACAAAAATCAACTTCTTCGTTGGGGAAGAGCTTTATTGACATGTTTGACAAGTTAAATGAATAAATACAGAAGAAAATTCGAACCTGAGACTCTTTGATATGTCAGGGGCTCCCAAGAAAAATCCACTCGATCTTGTACCGTGGACCACATTAGAGACAGCCAGGACTTAAGTGTCTGAAGCTCCTGATCAAGTTCAGAGATCAGATGCGAGCCATAAAAGCCGTCTAAACGACTAAGTATGGATGTCACCGCTCCCGACGGTTTTCGTCTTCCAAGTTGGTTCTGAACTTAAAACTTTAGTAAGACGGCAGTAAGGCACCTGGACTCTGAAGCAGTTTTTGGTGAATGTAAGTAGCTCAACGGAAAACAGAAGAAACCTGGTCATCTGGAAGTAATTCCCCCAAACGACTGTATAGATTGTACACAAGTAGAAAACGGCTGCAGAAACTTGGCGCCCTCCGAGCAGCTACAAGTTCCTACCGAAAAGTCAACTTAAGTAAGCTTTCAATGGCAAACTCGGCAACACCAACGTCACACCCGCCAGTACTATACAAAGCCAAACTTTGAGACTAATTACTATATACGACGACTTCGAAGAACACCCTTGATGTGTGGTGATGATTGCCCCACATATCACACATGTGTGCGTGCGGTATTCCACTCGCCATTTGCCTAGATTTATTGATCACACCGCACGGCGGTTGAGACATGAGACGATGTGGCGCATAAAAGGGTAGAAAAATAAACGCCACTGCTCCTCCACTCCGCCAATAAGAAACGCTCATAACTTTGACGCCAAAGTACCTAATTTAATTTCTTCCAAGTAATTCCAGGATATACCATATACGACTGTATACGCACACCGATCCTCTGTTTAGTCCTTGGGCGCCTTTGGATGGCGTCTTCGCCGACATAATTCACCTGACATTTACGATGATGATGATGATTCTGATGCCGTGCGTGTTCTCGGTGATGAGTGCGGAATGTGAGGTGTCACATCTCACTTTCATTCCAGATAATAACTTCTGGCTGGAGTCCTTTACCTTGGTGTTGCTCGATAGTGATTCCGTTTTCCTTTACACGACAAACTATACACATATACAGCTGATGGCAGGGCGTTCGGGTTGAAGATAGAAATTTGTGTGGTATAAGGGTTGTTGTTGCTGCTACAACATATTGTGTATCTTGGCCATAATTGTTATTTATGAGATGGAAGAGGGTGCATTTTATTGCTTAGTGTGTGTGTGGTGTGGCCAGAGTTGTACTTCGTATTTGTGCGGTAGAGTTTTGGTTATTTGCGTTTATTGCCCGATTGATTGGAAGGAATTTGCGCTCGTCGAAAGGGTATATGATGATTGAAAATTCAACCCCGAAATCTGTTGAATTTTACTACTAGTGTCGTTTGCGTTTATTGGATTGCAATTGGAAGGGATGTTTGAATTGCTATGCAGGAAGGGGTCTTTAATTGCAGTCCTCATGTGGGGTAGGAATTCAGGCGGCATTGCGCTTACGAGATGGAGGGGGGGGGGGGGGTGGATGTAATTTGATGGTGTTTTTTTTAAACAGACCAAAATTATAGGTAAAAAGGTCCGGGTTCATTAGCTACAGGATCGTAAGCCCCGATCTGTAACATTTCGATGTAACAACGCTTCAAAAGGAGACTCCTTTCACGGAGATATCCATAAGTAGAGTACCTAGGCACCTTCAGACAGACCGAAAGTGGACCAAATTCGGCAACTTCTTTTGTAGTTTTCTGTCAGAGCAACCGTGTAACGATTATGTAACAAGGTTGTAACAATAATCCGGCAATACCTTCTGAAGGCGTCTGTTTGAAAAAAAGATTTGTAGGTAACCGATCAAGCACAAACGCACAGAAAGCGGCAGTTTTTAATTAGTTTCTTAGACTGACAACCATGCGACGAAGATGTAACAGTGTAAATCAGTTGTGTAACAAACGTGTAACGATAGTGTAAAGATTTTTTTTTTTTTTTTTAATTTCTTTATTCTCAAAATTCAATATTAAATGTAGTAAATGTTATTACAATTTAAAGTTAAAATAATATAAATTTAGAGAATAGTTAGTGACATTTTATTTTTAATGAAAAAAATTGAGGTAATGTCACATTATTTAAATTAATTCAGTGTGGGGTGAACAGTAAGTACAATAATCAAAAGCAGAAAAGAAACTAAGGTAAGTGATGAGCAAAATATACAATTATACAGTTTCAAGATAACATAATTTTAAAGTTGGTTAAGTGATGAAGTGCAACAAGATTTCGATTTCATTTAGGTTAATATTTAAAAGCCACATTTTTACTTTACATAAAAAGATTCTCATTGTTTCAATGATTCGAATGTCTTCTGGGAGGGTGTTAAAGAATTTGCAAGACACAATTGTATAAAAGCTTCTAAAGCTAGAAGTGCGAAAAGTTGGTATGCTTACCAAGGAACTAGAATTACTTCGAAGGTTGTGGTTATCATTGATGGGGCTCTGTAAGTAACCACATCTAATAAAGAACATTTTCAAAACTTTAAAATAGTACAAATGTCTAACTGGCAGAATTTTCAGTTTATTAAAAAGGACAAAAGTGTGGGCTAAGCGGGATGAAAAGCATATTTTTCGAATGACATATTTTTGTAGAACAGTGAGTTGTTGGATCTTATTGACGTGAGTACCACCCCAGCAGGTTATACCATATTGTAGTCTTGAATGGAAAATACCAAAGTAAATGTTTTTTAAAATCCTTGAGGAGCAGTACTTTTGCAGCTGATAAAAGTTTCGCAGAGTGGAAAGCAAATATTGTTTTAATATAAAGATGTGATCACACCAGCTTAGATTTTGGTCAATTACGACACCTAAGTACTTATAGTTCTTAACTATTTCAATAGAAAAACAGTTAGTATTACAGCCAATGTTCTCATTGTAAGGGATATTGCACCCACAATTCTGCAAGCTAAATCTGCGGCAACTAGCAGCATGAAATACAACATTGACTTCCGGAGATTCCTTGTCGGTAAGGCTGAAGAACATGAGCTTCGTCTTACTACTTACAATTAATTAATGTTGCGCAAACCATAGTCTCAGCAAATGTACATCATGGTTGATTTCCACCAGTAAGTTGAACAAATTGTTCGAGCCATACGCAAACGCGAAGTCGTCAGCAAAAGCCTTTAACCTACCTATAAAAGGAAGACTGAAAACAGAGTTGACATAAATTAAGAACAATAAAGGACCAAGGACAGATCCTTGGGGAACACCAAGGTTAATTGTCTTAGAGCCGCCAACAATGTTCCCGATTTTTACTTTTTGCTTCCTGTTCATGAGGTAAGATTTAAACCAATCTAAAATAAAGCCTCGAAAACCTACACGGTACAGTTTACCCACAAGGATTTCATGATCAACCATGTCAAAGGCTTTAGTTATATCGACGAAGAGACCGGCGCAGGTTTTTTGTCGTCCAGACCCTTATAAATATGCTGACAAAAATCTAGCAGAGCATCTTCGGTGGATAGGTTTACTCTAAAGCCTAATTGATTATCGCTAAAGAAGTTAATGTTACAGAGATATTTCAAAACTCTAGATTTTAACGCTTTTTCAAAAATTTTTGATATTGCAGATAGTAAGGAAATCGGCCTGTAATTCGATTTGTCTTTTCTATTTCCCTTTTTAAAGATAGGAATCACATTGGCTTTTTTCAACAATTCAGGAAAGGTTCCCGATAGGATGCTTGAATTGAACAGGTGAGCCAAAATATCAACTACATTGTATGCAATATTTTTTAGGGTGGAATTTGAAATTCCATCCTCACCACAAGAATTTGAGTTTTTAAGAGAGTAGATAATTTTTAATAATTCTAAGCCCGTTATGGGACTAAAAACGAAGCTGGTACTCGAAAATGTGCGATCAAAGAGTTGAGATGTTAAACAACTCTCACAAGATATGGAAAAGTTACAAGATGTAGAATTCTGAGACACTGAGCCGAAGTATCTATTAAACTCATTTGCAACAACTACTGGATCAGTCACGATAATATTATCTTTTTCCAGTGTAAAAGATACGTTATGGTCTTTAGTTTTCCGATTGATTATGCTGTTTACTACTTCCCATTCTTTTTTTATGTTTCCTTGAGCACATCTTAGTTTGTTTTCGAAGTATCTGTTTTTACAAATATTGATTTCTTTTTTAATCTTTTTACATAGTGTAACGATAGTGCAACGATAGCTCAACGATAGTGTAACGATAGTGCAACGATAGTGTAACGTTAGTGCAACGATAGTGTAACGATAGTGTAATGATAGTGCAACGATAGTGTAATGATAGTGCAACGATAGTACAACGATAGTGCTACATCGCCTACAGAAGCCATACCTATGTTTAAAAAAAGTTTCACGTTTTTAGAAGTTATCCGATGTAGATTCTCCCGGAACTATTTTAGACGCGGTCCCTAATTAGATATCTTTCGATAGGGACCTCCAAATATTGACAGTTGCTTGCGGCCATATTGTTGGAGCTACTTCTGTCAAATAAGCTGTCATTTATTCAGTCTGTTTTGCCAAATCATAATGGACTGTCATAGCGTTCGCCCATTTTACGGGAGGTCCATATCTGGATGGGACGATGGGGCTAATAAGGGACGATACCAAACCACATGAGTTCCAAGAGCGTCCGCAAAGCATCCCGACAAAGTCACGTGGTTTTTGGGCTGGTCCATATTTCTTTGAGGACCAAATTGGCCAGGCCATCGGGCGCTATAGGTCGATGACTACCAACTCATTTCATTAAATTTTCATGTACAACTTAAACCCTTGAAATCACATTTGCCTATTCCACATCTTCTAGAATTCATCCATGGTCAATAAAAAAAAATAAGTTGCACCCCCAATTGGCCGTTAATCATAACCTCACTTCTAGCAAACGATCGTTAATCAGGCATAATGTCCTTGACCAAGCCGGGCCACCCACCTCTGGAAGGATATAAAGCAACCAGACAAAGCCGGTGTGTGTGTGTGTGTGTATTTATTTAACACTCCGCCGGAACCACAAACGGATACTTTGTCACATTTGTTCATCATGGCCACATAAGGCCACATCCAAATACCGGCCAACAACCGGAATGAACCGACTTAACCATCCACTTTATACTCAAAGAGAGAGTGAGAGAGAGATTGGCAAATGCGAATCTGATTGTCTGCCTGGTGTATCCTTCAAATGGTTTCAGGACCAGAATGATGACCAATGCCTCCTTCCAATGCAAACAGGACGATGCACCACATGGGGGTTTGGGTATCCTCTCCAAAAGACCCGATTTATGGAGTGTGCCTCGATTGGCTATCATTAGATGTACATTTGGACCGAAAAGGACAATTTGTCTCCGTTTTGGATGCTTTAAACAAACCAGCACACACACACACACAGAGATATATTGTACAGCCACCCACATGCGAGGTGAAACGCCATAAATTTCACAAGTAAAAGGACCTCATTGCCAACCTATACAGTTGGCTGGTGGTGGCCACCATCATCTCCTCCACCTCGTGTCCTTTTGCAAAGTTTTCGAAAATCGTAAGTGTATTATATTCATGTGTAAGCGCACATAAATTAAGGACATTTATTGTTTTAGCAAATGCTGTTGGTTTCTCTCTTCCTATGCCCACCTCGTACTCGTATTCGTCCTCATCCTCGTCCTTGTCCTCGTCGTCGTCGTCGTCGTCCTCCGTTCAATCACCAAAGTAAAGGCAACTTGTTTAAGGACATCTGCTTGTCTCCTGCTTAATTGGTATTAACTGCTTAATTTATTGTTAAGGGCTATGTGATTTGTTTAAGAAACATTATGGCACACGTCTGTCCGATCGTCCTTGCCGCACCACACACACAAACACACACACATACACTGGGTGTACTACACGGCTAGTTGTTCTAGTGAAATTATTTCGCTCCGGTTGCCAATGCAGGACATAATTGTAATAAATATCCACCAGCTCCACATACACACAGTGGTGGCAATTGAATAACTTCGATGCTCACAAACAGGGAGCTTTATATATAAGGGACGACGACAGTCTTCCCGGTTTCATCCAAAGGGACATTTTAAATTAAATTGAAATTTTGCTAAACGGTTTCTAATTTACCTGTCATCCTAGAAACAATCACAGGGACTAAACACACACAGCCACCGCATGTGTGGAGAGGCAGGGGGTGGCAGTGAGGACCTGCCCTTTTTACGAGCGCCGACGAGCAATAAAACTGCTTGGAGAGTGCGTGCGTGGAGCACATATCCTTTTGCCGAGTGTTGATTGCGTGCGTACAAATTGTAGATTTATTCAAGCTGTTCCCTGTCTGCTTGGCAGCGGCAACGGGAGAGCATGCTTTACTTCTGCCTTCGACATCCTTCCAATTTGTAGTAAATCTATCGAAAGGCTCCTTAATTTATCTACTCCATGCGGAGTGAGCGCTACTGTGCGATGAGTGCGGATGGTGTAGCTGGCGGCTGGCGGTATGGTTGTGCGACCAGGACCTTGGAGTAGATTCGACAGGCAGTTGATGATGTTTAAGTAGATAAATAGGTGTTTACCACAGGATGCAGAGATTACATGCACGTACCACATCGGTGAGTAATTAAATTCGGAGGTTGAGTGACAAGTGATTTGTTGGAGCGGACTTGGTGTGCTGAAGAGGCGCAGTAAATGATGTTAAACGATGAAGGAAGTTGAGGATCAAAAGGATCTAGCATTTTTCATTTGTCTCTGGAATTGAGGCGCCAATTTTACTCAAAAAGGGTCAGATGATTGCAACTTAGGCAGAGTCTTCTTTCGAGGTGACTTCGGGGTCAGTTCTCTCACCTAACCTCATCAGCAAACTTTTCATTATAACCTGGTATTTTAAGCGTTTTTTCCACCATTCCATTTATAAGGACTTGTAAGCTGAATTTCAAACCTTCAAATCGGAAATCGTCTAAAGAGGGTGAAGGGGTTAGAAGGAACCCACGCTCAGTCAATGAAGAATCAGTTGCACAATAAACTACGGAAAACGGAACAGGTTGACTTAGGTATAAAACTTAAGAACAACAAGACAGTCGGCTTTCATAGGGTTTGTCAATACAGCTCTTTTCAAATACGTTTTGACAGGCCGCCAGTTACTTCAGCTGTGGCCACGTTTTACGCTGTGTTGCTGCTTCGCCCAAAAGGGTTGATTTCCACGTTGTTCTTGGTCAACCAACTCGCCGTGTACCTTGAGGATTCCATTCGAAGGACTGCTTAGCGATGTTGTCGTTTAGTCTCCTCAACGTGTGGCCAAACCAGTGTCACTGCCTAATTTCGACATTCAAAAGCTTTTGACGCGTTATGCGCCACAATTTCTGCTTCGATATAATTTGCGGCCATCGGATCTGAAGAATTTATCGAAGGCAGCGGGTTAGAGATGCCTGTAAGCTTTTCAAAATGGAGGTAGAGACTTTCCAGGTTTCACAGGCATACAGCAGTACGGATTTAGAATAAAGAAGAAGAGAGAGATATTCGAATCAGACCACCAGTACGGATTTGACGTTGTATTCGAGGAGCCTTAACTAGGTGCGTTGGGAAATTTGACTGGAGTTCTATACTGAAGACAACATTCCAAAAGCGCTGCGGGATTTACTTATTCTGCTAACAATAATAAGGGTTTTCCAATAAGAGGAGTTATTTTGAATAGCCCGCTATTTCGGTAGTTGTCACTTTTGAAGCTGTTATTTTTTCACATTTGACAAGTAGAAACTACGCCATTACTAAAAATGGAACGATACACGCTTCAACAACGCATTGAAATTTATAAAAATTCACTACAAAAATGGTGAAAATTTGGCAGCCACAGTTCGGAAAACTAAAGCATTTTTGGGTCGTCGTGAAGCACCTTGTCGGACCGCAATACAGAAATTGGTGGAAAAATTCGAGCTGTTGGGACAAGTTAGTGATGTGAAGAATAAAACCCGTGCACGTCGCTCAAAAGCAACTTAGAATATTGCTGCTGTAGCCCAAAGTGTTGAAGAAAACCCAGGTTTGTCCATTCCTCGTCGTTCTTTGGAATTGGGCATTTTACAAACGTGATTAATGATTTTTTATGGCCGGAGTTGGATGGTATTGATCTCGACAACGTTTACTTTCAACAAGACGGCGCTACGTGCTACACAAGCAACGAAACAATTGGTCTTTTAGGGGAAAAGTTTCCGGACCGTGTTATCTCTCGAAGAGGTGATCACAATTGGCCACCGAGATCTTGTGATTTAACACCTTGCGACTTCTTCCTTTGGGGCCACGTGAAAGATAAGGTCTACGCCAACAGCCCAGCGTCGATTCAAGACCTCAAAGATGGAATTCGTGAGTCTATCGGGGGGCAGCCACTTTGCGATTTTGTTATGGAAAATTTCATGAAAAGGATATGGTCCTGTAAGCGTGGTCGTGGTGGCCATTTAACTGATGTTGTTTTTCATTATCAACGGCATACCTTCCTCTTTATTATGAAATAAATATCCGATCATTTATCTCAAAAAATGGCATTTTTCTTTGAATATCAAAATAACACCTCTTATTGGAAAGCCCTATAACATACAGAACATCCCCTTGTCTTGATCCTTGTCGCACTTCGAAAGAGCCGGAAAGCTGTCCATTATGCAGAACGAAGCATCTTGCGGCGTGATAGGACTCCTTAATAACAGCAACAATCATCGGGGAAATCCCTCGCCTATCTAAAGATTTCCAGATCCATTCGCAAATGGCAGTTAAATTGGTAAAAACCCCAGATTCAGCAGAAAAAGTGATGCCAATTCGTAAAATTAACCCAAAACAAAAAATACGCGCTGCTCTAATGCTCTAGTAAAAAGTCTTCAAATCTCAGCCATATGGTTCGAGACGACAATAAAGCTCATCATGGCTGCCGGAATAGCAGGGAATCGGGAGCTCGTTGGGTAAGTAATTTATTGCTTGGCTCGCAAAAAAAAGCTTGAGCTTGTACCATGAAATTGGTCTTTTCAGGAATGAAGGCAGTTTTATAAATAAATAAATAAATATATATTTTGGCGCGACAGGTCTATGGGACCCAAGGCCTAGCTTCTCACAACCATTCGTTTTGTGTGGGTTTTCAATTTTTGGGACGAATGGAAGGGATCTACAATTTTACGCCGAGTCCAAACGGCTAATTGAGAAGCTCATTCATGACAGTTTTACTCTCGGATGTTTGTCAGACGTTCGCGAGAGGTGGCGCAGTGGAAAAAAACCTTAAGATGTAATTTGGCCCTCTCGGGATTCGAACCTGAGCCCCTCGCTTAGTAGCCCAACACACTACCACTAAGCCACGACGCCGAAGGCAGTTTTAGGCCTTCAAAATTGACTTAAGACTCCTTTAAGTGACCTGACGGGAAGGCCAAGCCCCTTCGAGGTTCAATTATTGAACACAACAGAGAGACGTACGACCGCAATTCATTCTGCTGTTGCTTGCAAAGCTTTGTCGGTCTTTCGAATCTTCTATCATATATTCCCCAATCATCATATTCTATTGGTCATACAAATTAAAAGAAAACCCCTAAACTCACTTGAAATTCATCTAAAAAGTGGCAAACCACTAAATCGTTCTTCTTTTTCCACCCCAATATTATATGGAGATATATTATTAAAGCAGATAAACTGCAATGCAATTGATGCACACGTGTACCAGTGTACACTGTACATGTGTAGCTTTTGGGAGCAACTTTGGGACTTTGTCCGGTACAATGCGTATGGATAACAAACTGCTGCACTGTGAGACCATATATTATTGTATTAATTAACGAAAACAGGATCACCAATCAACCGCTTGATTAATGATGTCATACAAAATCGTAAATCTAATTCGGAACATGCGATACGGATTTAAATCCATGAGGTTTGCTCTAACCTGGGCCTCTCCGTCTCCTTCTCCAAAGTCACCGACCGACAACAGCAATCGACATAGTGGGTATTGTACAGTCCGTTCTATTTGCACAACGTGTGTCTTATATTTTGTTGTGTATTCAATGTATCCTTATTCAGTAAGTCTGGCTGTGCATTGTGGGGGTGGTGTTTGGTACACATTTAGATGGTGGTATAGGGTAGGACTATTAAAAAGTTGTTACATGGATATAACCGCAGCTATGGGGATAGTTATTTTTTTTGTTTTGTAATTTTTTAGCTTACATCTATAAGATTTGAAGAAGGGAGAGCTCTAGGTTGATAAAAATAGCAACTGGCAAAAAGAAACAGCTTGAACTGATGAAATATAAACGACAAACTTGGTTCAAAAACCGACGTACAAAATCAATTCATGTCTATGAGAAATGCCTGTATGTTAAAACCCCTTAGAGGTTGACTTAGCCATCCGATTTTGGCATCCATTCGTACGGTTATATTCGCACAAAATGGAACGGAGCTCGAAGTCAAAATCATTGCAATGTTATGGCAATTGATATTCAAAATATAACCATTCAATTTGTTTTAAATGAAAACCGCAGTAGAAAAATGCTTACATGTTCCTATATATTTGGCAAAGCAAATCATTTTCTACAGAATATGTTAATTAAGACAGTTAACATGCTATGAATCAAATTCTAAAAGTGTATTAATCTAAAAAAAAGAAGTAGTAAATGATTTTCACAGCTGTAAAAAAATTTCACACTCGTGAAAAAAGATTTCACGCCTATGAAAAGTTGTTTTTCCCCACAAGAAGTGTAGTAAAAATTATTTTTCCAAATATTTAACTATATGACTTTTCTTTCTTGTACTTTATCGGCTTGACAGTGCATAATTTAAGATAAGTGACGTGTTATTTAAGGATTTTGATTTTTATGATACATTGAGTCGTACCCTACGCAGCGCTGGCCATTGGGAAGAGATAAACTCATAGGCATTGTGTAGGTTAATTTTAGTTCGAAATGCCTGAAAATGGTTATAAGGACGATAAAAGGACCCTGACGAAAAAAATATCCATAGAAGAACATTTTTTATTTAAGATTTTGCCAAAAGACCAAAGATACCTACAAAACGTTGTGAGGGAAAACTAAAAATCCACCACGACTGTCATCCTATCTGTTCTATTCAACAATAAGCTCTCAATTGGCCCTTAAAAATATACGCAGTCCGAAAGTTATGTCCTAAGAAACGATATGCTCATAAAATGCGTTCGTATGTGATGTCTTTATATGTTTTTATAATTACGTCAATCTTAGGTTGGGTTAGGTTAGGTTATAGTGGCAGGCTACACACAAGTGCAGCCAAACTTAGGCCAGAGTTGGCCTATTGTGACACCACAGGGTCTAATGACCTCAAACTACCCGTTGAACCAACAGGAGCTCAAAGTAAGGCGGCCGAGGCGATTGTCAAAGAAGTATTCTCCAAGATGTAATCTTCTTTCAGTAGAGATAGCAGGGCAGGTGCATAGAAAGTGAAGAATGGACTCTTCCTCCTTCTCTTCCATGCAGCTTCTGCAGAAGTCATTAGCAGGAACACCCAGCTTGAGGGCATATCTCCCTATTATGCAGTGCCCCGTCATAACACCCACTAGTGTAATTTTGACGGATCTCTTTAATCGTATTAGACCGCTGGAGCGCTTGAGATCCAACATGGGCCAAATTTGTTTCGTTATGGAGCAAGAGGGGCAGACTGTCAACCTGCGGTTATTAGCTTTTATCGCGTTTTGTTTGATTAGAAGTTTGCAAGTAGCGAGAGGGATACAGAGATTCTTCTTTTCAGCTAGAATCGAGATAGTTGTACCAAGTTTGGCGAGTTCATCGGCCGTACAATTACCTGGAATGTCGCTATGGCCCGACACCCAGATATGGTGAATTTTAAATTGTTCCGACATCTGGTTAAGAGATAGGTGGCAATTGAGGGCAGTCTTGGAGTTAAAGGTGACCGATTCCAAGGATTTAATCGCGGATTGACTGTCGGTAAAAATAGTGATGTCCCTTGCAGATATTACACATTATACCGCAACTACAACAGGACCCTCTTGATCATCATTATTTCTGCCTGAGGGAGGGTGTAATCAGTGTCTTTTAGAATACATTCTATTTTATTCAGAATTGACGAATGGCCAGTTTGTCTGCTTATCCGCGTTTGCTGCCACCTGTTTACAATGGATGTCTTAAAGCAGAGTAAAAATCGTTGTGTGTAACGCCCACTAGACCAATTTTAAGCTTTCGGTTCGGCAAATCATCAAACTTTTTGTAATGTCACATGTCACATGTCACATGTCACATGTAACATGTATCATGTGACATGTAACATGTAACATGTGACATGTAACATGTAACATGTGACATGTGACATGTGACATTACAAAAAGTTTAAGTTTTATAAATATAGTGATAGGGAACTTCTTACATTTAAAAAATTGTTTAACAATCAATTAAAGAGGTTCTGATTCTGAACCCGTGCACGAATCTTTGGTTTTGAGTGATATTTCATATATAACAACCCTGACTTTAGAGCCCATAGGAAAATTCAATTGGTTAATTTTTTTTTTAAATCGATATTAATCATACAAAGTGACCAAACATTCCCTTCTTGTAGCACTTGCAATTAAATTAAATCAAAGCTACTATTAGAATTTAGTGACTGCAAGACCCCGCACTTTCCCGGTAACGCCCCTTCTTCGCGCCCCCATTCGAGTGCAATTATTTTGCTTGGCATTATTTCAAATTACACACTCACCGTGCGACATTAAGCACAAGTTATTATAATTGGATCGGACTAAACAAGCCAAACAAGCGAAACAATCGTCCATCCATATTGACGCCATCGCGGACCCTTCATCATTACAACGAAGAAACACCCCCTACCCCAAGTGTAGAGGTGTACACTCGCATTCATCCCAAAACGAAATAAGAAACACTTAACAAGAATTTATGAAAATTAAAAGTTAAGTCCCAACGACACATCCTTCCACCATTGTTGTGAGTATTTTTTTTTTAATTCGACGCATAAACAAAATTATGAAACAAAAAAATTCAAACCTACCCAATTTACCAGAACTTTTTTTTTCCACAGTCGGCCATTCATTCAATATTCATTTCTCACACTTAATGGCTGACGATGCGGCGCGCCGGAAACGCAACCGTAACAACTTTTCCTTGCTCGCGACCTCATCAAAAATCATCTTTTTCACCCGCCAGCGCTCGGGATAGTCTCGTAGTAGCCGCAAATTTATTGAAATTAAAAAAAAAAAACGAAAAACCTCCAAGACGATGAGGCGGGACACACGTGGAAACGAAATCGACGCTCCCCGTGCGGCGGCGGTTAACAAATCAGGTTAACCAAGGGTGATGGGTGGTGGGTGGCATGATGAAAAGGTAAACACGCGGCTAGTTTACTTTATATACAAGTTCGACCCTTCTTCTTCTCGCCGGCTATTGGGGGGTGGGTATGGATGAAATGCGGACCAAGAACAAAAGCGGAAAAGAAAGAAAATTACAACCCGACGAGAAGAAGGGGGATGGAAATATTTAAATTTATTTTTATTAACCAATAAATTTGTGTATTTAAGGCTACTTGCCCGGCACCGAACCACCCACCCCCCCTACTGACAGTGGATTAAGTTCCAGTGGTGGTCTTGCTCATCGTCCTTTTGCTTTGCATACAATTGGTTACATAGGCGGGTATATAACTTTCAATTTAGAATCCGCACATCAACCGATAGGGTACCGTGCGTCGGTTGCCGGGCCACTGGAATCTCTGGTTGTATCATCCAACTCGGCCAGGTCCAATTATGAAGGCTGTGTGCGCCTCCTATGGTCGGTGGGCATTTGCATTAGTTTTTGTCTGACTGAGAAATGCTGGTTGAGGTTGATTACCGTTAGCTTGGTCGTGTCGTCGTTTTTCTTAATTTTTATAATATTATTAAATGTGGGCGTGGGTGTTGTGGGCGGCACACGTTTGGTTGGGTTGGTTGGGAAACTTTTAATTAAAGTTTACGCGTTTGTGCCGGCAAGGGGGGCGTCGGAGTTGTTTATTCCTGATAATTTGAGTTCGGAATTGGTGTGTTCGTTGAGCGCAGAGGAATGAACTGGCGATACTCGTTACTCGTTTACTTGTAGGCTCAGCGATGCCGGAGTTTTGCTACTTTTTCTTTCTTTTGCACGGGCTTAGCACTTAGCAGTCAAATCTAGGAGTTTATTGGCAAACGGATTTGCACTTGAAAGTGGAAGATATTGCAAATATATGCAAAGGGAAACAAGGGAACACTGCGGCTGCACTGTCTTTGATAATGAGACCATTGGCCAGCAGCTGTGGTGCAGTAAGAAAATCCTTGAGTCGGAAAAAGGGACGTGGTACAGTGTTTTTGTGACTGGTTGCAATTGTGCTTAAGAATCGCCTTCCCTTTGCGTTACCTTCACGGGACACCGATCGCCACCCATGTCATGTTTGAAAATCTCCAATTTTCGGCAATAAATTGGGTTTTAATAACCGCAATAAATGCCACAGAAGATATGTGCATTAATTTAAAAATTATTTAGACAAGAAATATTTTTTTGGAATATTACCTCCTTTTAAGCTATTAAAAACTCACATAATTTGCACGGCCCACCCTGTACAATATACATATTTGAGTACCTCAGCGTTCTCTTTAATAATGCTAATTTTTTGGAGCAGAAAAACAAACAGAAAGAGTTCAAAAATATAAACCAAATCCCGACAAGTCCGAGTATGCTATAAATGTGCACGACTGAATCGCATGAAACTTGCACGTTCTTATTGAATTTTGTTGAATGGCAAGCGTTTTCAACAAGCATGCTTTCAGTTTATTAATAAAATTGTTAGAATGGATCTGATCAGTAGACAGCTCAAGACAGATGGCCAGACACACAAGTTTTGGGACAGGCTTTTCGACTTCTGGCATCGAAATGAGGAGGGATCTTCGTTAGAGTGGTAGTTTAGTTGGTCATGGTGCACCTAAGCGAAGGTTTAGAAGTTTGTTTGTTGAGGCTTATTCAGCTAGAAAGAGACTTGGATCGTAAGATGCTATCACGGTGATTTGTGCCAAGCTGGATGGTGTTTCAAGCGCATTTCTGTGATGACAACACACTCGGGAATGGCTGACATTTAAGGTCTTCAAATCAAACAAAAAGGTTCCTTGTTTCATATACCAACAGAGCACGATGACTAGGTCAACTTTTTCCTAGATCGCATCGTTCCTCCGACGTTAATTCCAAAGGAACTTTTATGTCCTCTTTCGTTCGAAGCAGCCGTTAAAAATCCAAGTGTCCAATCAAGTAAATTTGCAGCTCCTTCAGTCAAAAAAAGCTGTGTCCCTTTATGACAGGAGCAGCATACATCATCAAAGTGTCACACAAACTCGCAGAAAGTATACTGTATGTCCCAATCAAAGATGAGCGAGTACCGCGCCCAAAAAGCCCAACCCAACGACACTATAGGTTACCGCTTGCATCAGGCCGCAGCAAATCCTTGCTCATATCTTAATTACAAATCGTGAAATAAACCCAAAAGTTCATCACAACTCAGGCGACATCCGGTGAAATGCCAGTGTCACCATCACCGCGCGCACCAAACTCGAGCAGTTCCGGCATTCGGCGAGTTATTTGCCATCCCACAGTGAGAGCTCGCAAACTCCTCTAAAAACGTATGCGCCTCAGCCCGTCTCCAAAAAGTTATATGTCGACGACAATCGTGTCGTTAGCGCAGTAACTGTTTCTTTTCGTATGATTTTGGCAATCGGGCCTCGCTCGCAAAAACTCCTGTGGATATCTGCAATAGCAAATCACAAGCCCGAACGCTCGCATACAACCAAATACACACACACATGTGAAATAGATATTGCAAGGACCTCAAGTTTTGTAAGTTAAATATCGCATCGCTGCTGTTGTTGTTGTTGTAGTCATCGCTGGCGTTGTCGGTGTCGTTGAAGTTGAAGTATTCTTGAGGATTTACAATGCGCTTAACGGCTACACAAAGACAAAAATGCCTTGAAATGTCTCCTGGCAAATGGAGGACGTACCAGCTCCTTGCATTCTTTGAATGCTGAAAGCTGAACTCCCCTAACACCTCTTTCGATGGATGAATACGAGTATATCCCAACACCGGCTCGCTTTGCCTGTGTGGCTGTCTATTTTCTCACTCTCTGTGAGTGTGTGTGAGTGTATTGGGTGAGTCCTTGCTGCTGTATAGTGTGTATAGTGTAATAGAAGTGGTGTCATAAATTAAAACTTAAACTTTTGGAAATGTCAAGTATAAAACGGTAAATCTCTGCGAAAAAGTCGTCCCACCACCACCGCCGCCTGTTCGCTCATAAATCGCAGCTAACTGTAGATTACAACCCCCTATATATATAGTATATGTATACGGGTACCATGCCCACCCCCTTAATAGTTCTTACAGTATTTAGTGTACAAGGGAAATCTTATATTTCGATTTTTACCCAAAGATAGGTGTCGCTGTGCGAGTGGGTATGTGTGCGCCGGGACCATAAGAAATGCCTCAATCCTGGTTCAGGGTAATCCTTCATATGGGGCGCCCCCCAAGGCTGCCTATGTGTGTGTGTGTGGGTGGGATGTACGCCACTAAATTATAGGCGTCCACCTCGTTGCATTTTTCCCGGTGGCAATGGGGGCGGGGGCGGCAGTTCTTATTTTTGTTTGTCATTCGGGTATTCGAACGACTCTACCGAGTCCAAGTTCCTCTTCGGCGGTGTTGTTGTCGACTTCCAATTGGAATCCGTTTTCCTGTTCACGCCATAATTGTCAAATGCTCTCGCGCATAGAGGCGAAGATTTAAAAGTTTGCCCGGCTTCTATGCTGGTGCGCTTTGAAGTTTTGTGTCGTGGATTTGTGAGGGCACAAAATGTTTGGCTGTATGCGGAAGATTTGTATGGATCCTTGGCAAAAGTTTAAGTGATATATAATCTGTTTGAGAAAGGAAGAAGAAGGATTTAGTGTCATGTTGGGAATGGTTTTGCGGATTTGCGCTTACAAGCGTGCGCGCGCGGTGAAAGGTAGGTTATGTTCGCGTATAGAAAGTCCATTAATTAAATATCGGTTCTGAGGTTGACTTTACAACTATTTTAATTAAGATGGAGTTTCGCCTGATTTGAGAAGGATTGCCCAAAGTCCAGGGGATCAGATTGAAGAACAGAGCTTAATGCTGGGGAAAAGAATTGGCTAATAACGTTTCTAAGGGGTTTTAGCAATTTTGTCATTTTCAGCTACTGCAGCTGGCCGCTAGATGGCTTTGGAAATGTAGGGTTTTTTGAGGGTATTTTAGGCCGGAGAAGAATTTAGTTGATCTTATAAGTTCAGGGTTATTTACAGCCACAATCGCAGAGCTAAAGGTGGCACTTGCTGCCTTAGGTCTTTGAGATTCGCCCTTTAGAACGTTTTTGATCGCTGTATGAGGTTTGATCCCCAAAATTGAAGAAGAGTATAACAATGCTGCGTCCACAGAAAGACAAGGTCTGCAAAATTGAAGCCTAGCGCAATATTTGTTTCGGGGGATTAACTGGTTAAAGTTTAGGTATACGATTGCGAGTTTTATAATGCAGCTAAGTTCAGAAACCCCATCTTGAGGCACTTCCGCAGAGCACCGCCTTGGAACTTGAAAACCATTTAAAAATTCGATGCCATCAGTAGGCAGCAAGTTAGTGCCTAGCCTTAGGGGCTAACAATTAAAAAAGCATGAGTGTTACGCCAAATCATGACTTTGAAGCCTCAATTAAGCTTCAAAGATCATAAGCCCATCCTACCCCGATCCAAGCTCACATTTTCTGTAAACCCTTCTCCCCTTTTAAGGGACAACTACTGAAAAAACCTGCAACAAGACTGGACCGCGGTTAATACAACAATACATCACAAAGCAAGCATAGTCGAAACTTTTCGAACAAAGCTCACGATTTATGTCCCTCAGAAGAATCGCTTCTATTAAAAGGGTTGACAATATATGACCAGGACCACCCCCACCCCGGCATACCGCACCAATCCACCACCGGATTGGCCAAACTAATAATTTAACTTATTCACATTTAATTCCCTGCCCCCGCTGCAGCAAAAGAAAAATGTCCTACACATCTTCCGGTGTCTGTGCCGATTGTCGGGTATTGTTTCATGTGTCGCCCATGGACTCTCCTAGGAGCAGCAGCACCAGACTATACCAGAAGAAGAATAGGATATCTGCCATAACAGTCATTCATCTTTTATTTTTGTATATTTTTCTCTTATGTCGGGTGCACCTCGTATAGAATTTAAAACTGTTTCTCTCTCTCTCGCTCTTTGAATTGAAATAATAATTTATTCGCCTAGTGGTAATTAACGAACCATTTATTGTCATGTCCTTCTCGTTGGTCTCTGCATTTCTGGCCTAAAGGCGGAGGATTAAAATAAGAAAGATTTGAAATAAAACATTAGAGACAAACACACCCAGAGAGAGAGACACAGATGCCAAGTCCAGTGCAAGGTCCTGGTTTTTTGGATAACCGATGCGGGAGATGGTCGGTCTTTTTTGGAGACAAAAACATAACTCGGACTCTATGGTTGTGTCAAAATAAATCAATCGGTTTTATCCTTTTTTTTTTGGGAAGGAATTTGTTTTATTTCCTAGAAGCATCCACCCACATGCACCCGTGTGAATAGGTGGGGAGAAAATAAAAGGATTTGCTGTTGCGGTCCACAAGGTGGACATCCAAATAAATCAGTTTTGTGGTAGGTTATGGTGGATGGGTAGGGGGTGGAACTTTTTCACTCAAATCGTCTTCGGTGGGATGGATGTAGTGAAATGTTGGATGGTGAGTTGTCGTTTCTAGTGAAACTTGATAGCATTTAATGAAAGAAAGAAATTTCCATAGGCACGAAGTTGTTTTTCTTGAGTGGCGTATTTTTGATACAAAAGAGCGCCAAGTGCGTTTTTAGCCATGACGTAGATAGGGAGAGGGGTGTACTGTTTCAAATCACTGTATTTAAAGAAACCGAAAGCTTCTGGTAAGCTCAAACAAGGACTACTTAGACACTATGAACAGTCGTTACAAATTGTGGCTGAAAGTGGGCTTTTATTTTTTACAAAACCAGGTCGAACGAGTTACCATGAAGAGGTACATCATTTGAAACTACGAACAACCCAAAAAAAAGTTCCACAGACATTTGAAAATACAGAAAAGAACAATTTTTACAATTTTTACAATTTTTTACAATTTCAATTTATTCAATTTCCTATTACGTAATTAGTTTAAACAAATTTAAAGTAGATAAAGCTTGACATTGAGGGACTCCAAGTGTCGCTTGTCGCATTTTTAATGCAAAGGACCGCCAAACTGATTTTTTACAATTTTCTGTTACGTAGTTTAGCAGGGGACTATATTAATTCAAAATAATTCTGCGCAAGGCACACTTATTTCAAGGAAAACAACACAGCATCAATGAATGACTTAAAATAGATAAGTCTGGGCAGTCAGTGCCTCAAAGCGATGATTTTTCGCAGCCAGAGATACCAAATAGGGCTGCGACATGTCAGTCTGAAATGTTAAAATCTGTGTGCTTTGGCAAAACTTGAAGTTTGCTGTTGTGAAATTCATAATATTGTCACGCGGAGTGAATAAGAAAGGCGAAAGTTCAAGTAGCGCAATTTTAATACGAAATAACGACAAGAACATTTAAACATTTTTGTTACGTAATAAAAAGGTGACTTCCGAGTGACACCATATAAACTTGAAACTGATATTCGAGTGCGAAGCGATTTAACGTCGCTTTATAAGCTCTTCTTGCGGACCTATATCTTGAAAACGGCACGTAGCGCCGTCTTGGTGAAAGTAAACGTTGTCCAGATCAATACCATCCAACTCCGGCCATAAAAAATCATTAACCATGCCCAATTCCAAAGAACGACGAGAAATGGACAAACCTGGGTTTTCTTCAACACTTTGGGCTACAGCAGCAATATTCTAAGTTGTTCTTGAGCGACGTGCACGGGTTTTATTCTTCACATCACTTACTTGTGCCAACAGCTCGAATTTTTCCACCAATTTCTGTTTTGCGGTCCGACAAGGTGCTTCACGACGATCCAAAAATGCTTTAGTTTTGCGAACTGTGACTGCAAAATGTTCACCATTTTTGTAGTGAATTTTTATAATTTCAATGCGTTGTTGAAGCGTGTATCGTTCCATTTATAGTAAGTCCGTGGTTTCTACTTTTCAAATGTGAAAAAATAACAGCTTCAAAAGTGACATGTACCGAAATAGCGGCCTATTCAAAATAATACCTCTTATTGGAAATTTACAAAGTTGCTTACCAAAATATGTAAGTCTGCCTATTTTTACGTAAAAAAAAACACTGCCGACGGTAGCCGTTACTCATTTTAATGGTCTTTAGTTCAGTTTTTTCCTTCGCAAGATAAAGGCTCACGCATGTAAACCAGTCTCGAGCAGTCCTCTAATAGCTTCGTTCCTCCAACTCTTATATGAGCTTGTCTACGACAAAGCCTGTGTCATCAAGTTTAAGACGTCCTCATACATCAAGGACTAAAAGCTCGCACAGGGTTTTTCTACAAAAAAAGGTCCGTCCTGACACAGCTGATTGCCTCTTTTCCTCAGAGACCCAATCGACTGTCCAACAAAAAGAAACCATGCGAGTGGCGTTATTTCATATAAAAATTACGCCACTCGGACTTATACATTGCTGACGTCACAACAGAACAATCCCAATCTACAGCTTTCAATACCTTTCACCAATGTCGGATGCAAATCTTCTCAAAGACTCTCCCGATGCACAATCCCATCATCGTATAGGGAAATTTTTGTGACCATCCCAGAAAATTTATCTAAGCTCATCCAGTCATAAAGTATACTAAAATCTGGCTTGCCCTTTGAACTTCCCAAAAACAATTGCAATTCATTCCCATCAGCGCACACACATTCACATCCTTTGAGCGCAAACCAAAACTTAGCCTAATCGCATGCAAACAAATAATTCTTCTTCTAGAAAAATGTTGCACTCCCATACCCATCCAGCCAAAGAGGTACCATCTACACCTCCACCTCACATGAGCAAAGAAGCAGGACAAACATTCCACATACGCCACCCCCATCGCTCTCTTTGCTCTCAACTTTTCATATATCCTTTTGCAACCTTTTGAGATAATAATAATTTAGTGTTGTTGATATGACTTTTGACCATCATTGCCTCCCCGTCTGTATATGGTTACCCATTCTCAAGGATCAAACGAAATAAATCTCAAATTCTGGGGCCCCCAAAACAGAGCACAAAAATTATTTCGATTGCACAAATTATTCGATTGCACACACCACAGTTGTCTTTCAGGAATTTTCACCCTGCCCTCGGACTCACAGAGGAATCCTTTTGAGAATCGCACGAGATAAACCGAAGACGGGACCACCACCAGAACCAGCCCGAAATGCAAATTGTTTGCGCAAAATAAAGTAAAAGAAAAGTATTCGAATGTGTGGACGAGGCTCGATGGAAAAATGAAGCTGAAAAATCGAAGGGAGATTCCAAAAGTCCTGAAAATGATTTTTCATTTATTGCGGAGGCAAAACTTCATCTTTGACTTTGGTAACTTTTCATCTTCTGTGTGGGTGGGTGTGTGTTCAAAGGACTCTGCGTAATAATTTTCATTTGTTCAAATACATATTCGATTGGCCTGGATGAGTATACTTTTGGTTTATCCTTCTCAGATGGGCGATTTGTATGTCCTTACGAGTGGGGCGAGTCAAATGCCGGTGCACAAATAAATGAAGTTCGTATACTAATGGCATACAGAAGAGATACCCATCGTCCGACATACATCCCGTTAGTGGAATGCCATTGAAAAAGGATTTCCTTTGTTCTACACCATACCATCGTAGCACTTGAATGCTGCAGTTTGAGTTTGAGTTTGAGTTTGAGTTCATGTATCTTGCAAGTTTCTGGGTTCGAAAATTATTTACGTTACGGTAGATTTGGTTCCTTTGCATATAGACCGTAGACAGGACACACAACGAGAGAGAGAGAGAACTTTTGTATATCCTCACACATGTCATCGTCGATAATTTTCTTTTAACCGAACATTTTGATGCCAGGAACAACCGCATCTCAGAAAAGTTTCTGCTCACACACGGCTAAAGGATTATGAAGGAGAGGTCGTCTCGTGTCGTTTGGCCTGCTGCTGGATAATAAATATGAGGAAAGGAGCAAACATTCGAGATAACTTTGGAGACATCTTAAGCGCAACTCCATTAGGTGGCTGGGGATGGGAATGTGTTGGAGAGTTTGGTGTGCCAGCGACAAGGAAAAGGGATTAATAAATATACTATCTAGCCAGCGGATATCCTTTTTAGACCTTCGTATCGGGATTTTCGATATATGGTGCGGTTTCGCACTTGGGTGTCGTCTTAAATTTGCGAACGAAGGTGGGCTGATGGGCTTTATCTTTCCACCAAGATGCGATGGGGGAGCACGGCGACATTTTTAGGTTTGAAATCAGAAATTATAATGTCCTGCGGGAGGAGGTTATTAATTGCTAAATGGATGGTGGTAAAGGTTGCTTTGAAGGGTTTGAAGGAAGTGGTGCGAGTGTGTGGCATTGTGGGGGTGGATAGGGATGGTATTGCAGAGCGGGTTAAATCAGTTGTGGGTTGTTGTAACGTCCTTTACCATGGTGAATTGCATCCATGTTTAGATGTTCAGGTACACCCACAACCAAAATTGGGCCAGAAAGACTGAAAACCCATACATTTATTTCAGGATTAGGACCCTTGTAGCATTTTTATGTTGATCTTATGCTTTATATACCTATTTGACTGCGAAATAAACTGAAATATTAGAATGGCGTAATTTTGTATTACAAATGCCGCCACTGAGGCATTCAATTTTTATCTACGTCACAGCGGAATTTCACTTTCAAGCTAGAGTGAAATGCCGACGCTAAAAAATGTGTACAAAAATCTGGGGATAAATATGCGTTCTTTGACTAATTTTCTGACCCGTCTTACTTTAAGTTAAACGCAGATTTCTTTAAGCGTTTTTTAGATTTACAGTTTTCCGATGCGTTTTAGGTTCTTTTAAAGTGAATTTTTTCGTCAATTAACCGTGGTGTATTTCAAGGACACTATACGTCACTTTTTATGCCCGTTGCACGCGTTTTGAAAAGTATATTTTACATTTTTCCCATTGCTGTGGACAGGATGCAGTTTAAGGGTTGAAAACACAGTCAAAAATCATCGCAAAATTGCGTCAAAAAACCTTTTAATTCTTTTAAAAAACGCTTTTCCCTGGCGCTATGCATTTTCGTAAAGTTTTCCAACTCGTTATAAGAGTGTCACTGCACTCTTAAAGGTTACTATTTGAATGGCGAAAACCTCACCCCACTATATCCTTCCCAAAAATATCTATACTCTCAAGAACAAACTAAACGCCAATAAATATATCACCCTAATGCCCTCGCGGTAGTTAGCACTATCTCAGTGACTATTAAATAAAATTGAGAGCCTGATGCTCGCTCTTGCTTGATTATTTCTCTGTTATTCCAACTGTGCATAGGGCCTGTGGAAAGGACGTCCAGAACGAGCAACAACATTTAATCCTCACATAACAATTATAAAAGACAAATGTCTTCGAGCTTATCTGGCCTGCTCTCCCTACCCCCCCATTAAACCATTCACATCATTTATATATAAATTCGCGCGGATCTACTAGACGGGAAATAATTAAAAACATCCCAATATCCTTAAAAGTAATCCGCATAGCTACTTGCATTTATACTCCTTCAAGAATATGTGAATTTCGTTTCTCTCAAACGGATCTTTTTCCGTTCTTAATCTGTCTCGTGTATGCTGCTGGCAAATGATTACCTTCTATAGTCACACAACAGAGGGATACTCGTACAATATCCTTCCGGCCCTTTCGTGTGCCCCGATCGGGAAACTCATGCCGCATCGTTATCTGCATTTGCATAAAATGATAATTCAGCAGCGCAGCCTTTATAATGGCAGCCGCCGACTTACTGGGAGAATTGAAAGGAAACGACGACGACAACGACGAGAAACAGGACGACACATTCATAGCGTTTTCTTCTCCTTCAAGGATGCAACTGCGATGGTTGTTTGGCTGGCTGGAAGGAGAATGGCCGCCGCACAATAAATGCGAAAGTGGTATACACATCCGCTGCTGCCATTTCGGCAAATCACACGGCATCTACCACACTATACCAACTGTTTGTTGCCCGCCCTCTCCCTGCACCCTACACCCTACGCCACTCACAACCTCATTTGGTATTCGCGCGATTTTAAATGCTCTATGCGCCTAATTTACTGTCTTTAATTAGATCCACTAATTGCCAAGTTGTTTTTTGTAATTGTCTCTTATAATGGCAATAGCATCGCACATCCTGTGTGGCGGGCTCCTTTAGCTACCATTCTCTGGATATCGCTTGCCACCCTTCTCTAGTGGTATTTTGCACTAATAAGTAGACGCAATGTGCGCCCGTGGTAGTGGTGGTATAGTGGCAAAGAAAAGGCATAACTTTTCAAGACAGAATGCGCGCGGATGAAAATAAAATTTTAGGTACCGTGGTGATGGTCCTGCTGATGGAAGGAAATTTGCGTTAGAGGGGCTAACATTTGCAGAAGAATTGCAATGGCCATACTTATTGCTTAAGTGATTTGTTGGTTCTTCAAACACATGTTTCACTGAGAAGGATGCAAAGTTAGATTGATCTAGTTGTGAGTAACGGAGCTACCGAAATTCATTATCCGACTGTTTTCGAAAGCCACCCTACAACTACAATCGCTGATCGAAAAAGAGCGTGACGGGTTATAAAAAAAAACTCCTCTTTTTGTGGAGATCTTTCGACATTTCTCTGAGTTTTTGAAACGCATTGCCTTCCATTTTTTCAAGTTGTACTGTATTGCATTGACAGCTGTCAAAAAAAGCTGAGAATATGGGCACATTCAAAAACTTTGGTGTCTTAAGTTGACTAGATTGGTCTGGAATAGATGTAACCTGAACGCAAAAACTATATTGGTCGGGAACGTCACTTTTTCTACGTCAGCCACATATGCGAACTGTCAACTTAGTGCTCAGTCACCAATTCTTTGACTAGATTCGTCGGCTACCCCTCCATAAACGTCAACTGACACAGCTGCCCATGTGACCAAACTGGGTCAATCAAAACAGAGATACATCAAGTCAGTCAGCTGTCAGACTTATTAAACTAGATACTTGAACGTCCCCTATATCGCCATTATTAAAATGGCATCTCCTGTGTAAAATCCTTGACTATGTATTTTCTTTGACAATGCATAAACTCTACTTCATTCTTCATCTATAAAAATTAAGAGCAACAACAGTTCTAGATTAGCCACGTAAGAAGTTCTTTTCACTTGACGTTTATGCAGGGTTGGGCGACAAATCTATTTGAATTAATTGGGATTATCAAAAATCTAGCTATCTAAAGTCGACTAGGTGTACCTAAACTAGATTGGTCGGTAACGTCACTTTTCCTTCGTCAGCAACATGTACGAACTGTCAACTTAATAATCATGGAATTATTTACTATAGATTCTTTCCTCTTACCCCTCCTTAAACGTCAGCTTAAAAATTTGTTCATGTGACTGATCTAGGCCAGTTAAACAGAAAGACGTCAAGTCAATAACTGTCAGACTTACTTAACTAGGTACTGTGTACGTTCGGATACCTAGTTCATATAAAAAGTCAATTAGATTTGTCTGCACAAATTATACGAACACATTAGGTCTGTTCCTTTACTTTTAAATCTTACGAATTTTTACGAACTCTTACGCATTTTACTCAATTGTCGTTCCCTAACTCGAAAAATTCTTAAAAGAGAGCGGCTTCGAGAGAGCAAGATATTTCCCCTCTTAGTAATTTTTACTCAACAAATTTCTTTGCGTAAGAATTGAAACATCTGTCAGTTGCCTGAAAATTTACAGCTGATTTGAATTTGTTGTTCTATTTAGCATTTGGGTGGAATATTCGCATATTTGTGTTTTGCACAGATTACTACAAAAGCGTTCCTTAACTTTTGCTTAAGTTTCCCGTTTTGAGAGAGAATTCATCCCCTCCACAGGTGTCGCCGAGTACGGAGTAAAGTTGATAGAATTTTAACGAATGGTTTATTCTCTGGCAATATAAATTACAAAGATACAATTTGAATATAAGATTAAATTTACTTAACTTACTTTTCGTCAACTTCGTTGGGCTGCTCCTGAACTCGGTGACGGATGGCTACGAAATGTGAGGATAAGAGGCGAATTTGAATTTAAAACGTCATATTGACTTAGCGTTAGCTCTGTTTCCCCGAGTTCAGAATAAACCAAACTTAGCTGACATCTAGTGGCGATCTGCGCACTCTAAAGGTGAGTTCACGCTTTTAATATTTTTTAACACCCCACCCCCCGTGAGGCGATAGAGCCTGGCTCCGAAGCCTCACTAACTTCGAGTACAGCTAACTTCACTGCAGGTCTGCGATGAACCCCCATATTGGTTTTTATTTCAGCAGAACGGATTTGTCCGTCCGGTCCTGAGAACACCTTTGTTATTCTTCCTCGGGTCCACTGGCTTCTAGGCACATCGACGTCACACACGAGAACTAAATCTCCTACTTTGAGCGGCGTTGTCTGTTCGAACCATTTGCATCTTTTGGTCAGCACCGGAAGGTACTCACGCATCCATCGCTTCCAGAAGCGGTTTTTTAATTGCTGACTCACCCTCCACTGCTTTCGGAGACAGAGCGCTCTGTCCTCAACTGGACCTGGAGTTTGAGTGGAATTGGAGACACCCATGAGAAAATGGTTTGGAGTGAGCGGTTCTTCGTCTTCAACTGACACTGGTAGGTGCGTTAATGGCCGAGAGTTGACGATGTTTTCAGCTTCGATTAATGCACTTTGTAGAGTTTCGATTTTGGGCGCTATTTCGTGCAGAACATACGACAAAACTCGTTTGACTGATTGGACGAGTCTCTCCCAGCATCCTCCAGCGTGTGGGTTTAGTGGGCAATTGAATACCCATTCGATCCCAACCGATGAAAGCTCCATCTTGATGGCTTCATTGTCGAATATATCATTTGACGCTAACTCTCTGCTTGCTCCGACGAAGTTCGTTCCATTGTCACTTCGGATGCGCAGTGGAATCCCTCGGCGGTTGATGAAATTGCGGATGCATAGAATGCAAGCATCTGTTGACAAATTCGCAGCTATCTCGAGATGCACGGCCCGGATCGTCAAGCAAGTGAAAAGAGCAATCCAACGTTTCTCCCTCCTTCGTCCTATGGCGACGTTGACAGGGCCGAAGTAGTCAAGTCCGGTGTAAGTAAACGGTCTAACAAACGGAGTTACGCGATCTTCTGGCAGCTGACCCATCATCGGTGGAATTGGTTTGGCTCGTCGAATTCTGCACAGTTGGCATTCATTTTTGATTCTTCTTACTGCGGAGCGTAGGCTTGGCACCCAAAAGTATTGTCGCACCTCGTTAACTATAGTGTCGTCGTTTTGATGGTGAAGACGGCGGTGGTATTCATTAACGACCAACTTTGTTATCGCGTGGTTCTTGGGTAGTATAATAGGACGCCTTGTGGCTAGGGGTATTGTTGTGGCAGCGTCAATTCGTCCGAGCACACGCAGGAGTCCATGAGCGTCAAGATACGGCGTTAATTTATATATTTCGCTACTTTTGCTGACGGGTAGATTTTGGCGTAGATTGGCGATGTCATCACTAAACCTTTCCTTTTGTACTTGCAGGCATATAATCCGTTCAGCGTTT
This sequence comes from Cheilosia pagana, assembly GCA_936431705.1. Lineage (NCBI taxonomy): Eukaryota > Metazoa > Arthropoda > Insecta > Diptera > Syrphidae > Cheilosia > Cheilosia pagana. The sequence goes on from OW386169.1 coordinate 8,305,311, forward strand.
TTAAGTTCGGTTGATGATAGTTCTCCGGCCTCCGTAGGCTTGCGCCGACAAATACTGATGAAGCGAGCGACCCTCGCTATTGTTCTTCGAAGTTTTAAGAAACTAGAGAATCTGGTTGCTTCGAAAAGTGAATCATCAGCTAAACTCAGATTAAGCACATACTTTGAACGTAGTTCCTCTTTACAGTTATGATTGGAGATGTCAACTGGCATCTTAGGCCACTCGGTTTCCGCTAAATTGAGGAAGGCCGGTCCATTTATCCACTTGTTGTCAGGCGCGAATTGTGGGGGAAAATGAGCTCTAGTGCCTTCATCCGCTGGGTTTAATTTCGACGGAACCCAACGCCACTGACTGGTTTGGCTGCTAGACATTATTTCGGCGATCCGAAAGGCTACAAACTCCTTGTGTTGGCGAGGATCTGATCGCAGCCAATGCAAAACGGTTTTCGAGTCACTCCAAAATATGCTGTCGGTCAATTGCAAGTCGTGGTGATGTACGATGGAGTTATAGAGGCGTATCCCCAAAACGGCAGCTGACAATTCCAATCGAGGTATTGAGATCAATTTCTTTGGGCTACATCTGGTTTTCCCGCATACAAACGATACGAAAACTGCGTCGTTGTGTTCAATTCGAAGATAAGTGACGGCGCTGAAGGCTTCTTCGCTCGCATCCACGAACGTATGAAGATCTACTTTTGTGGCTCGGGTTAAATAGCGGCTATGACATCTGGGAATCTTCACCTGCGTTATGCTTGGTAACTCTGCTCTCCACTGCTTCCATCGCAAAAAGACTTCATTTGGAATCGGCTCATCCCATTGAACGCCAAGGCGCCATATCGACTGTAGCAAAAGCTTAAGAGGAAGAGAAAAATTGGCTATCATTCCAAAAGGGTCAAATATAGACATTGATATACTGAGGAACTCTCTCTTGGTTGGACATTTATCATCCATCATTATGGCTTGGCTGACTCGAGGGAATTTTAGACGAAAGACGATAACATCTTCAACGGCATTCCAGCACATTCCGAGGACTCTTTCAGAATTTCCTGAAGCTTCAATGTTCATATCGATTGTTCTACGAGGATTGTCTTCATTGTTCACATTGGAAAGGCAACGTAACACTTCTTTAGAGCTGGATACTAAGTTACGTAATTCGAAACCGCCACTTCTGTGTATATCGATGACGGCCTTTGTTACTTCGGTGGCCTCTGAAACACTTTCAAAACTGTCGACGTAATCGTCTACGTAGTGGTGACTGAGTATGGATTTGACAGCTCTAGGATGATCCTTTACGAACTTTGAAGCGTTAAGGTTTTTGACGAAGTTTGCCGAGCAAGGTGAACAGCTCGCTCCAAATGTCATCACCTTCATGACGTAGACGTCGATTGGCTTGTCTGAATTGTCTCTCCAAAGGAACCGTTGCGAGTGCTGATCATCGGGTTGTATACGGATTTGGTGAAACATTTCCTTTATATCACCTGTCACAGCTACAGGCCGTATTCGAAAATTGTATAATACTGCCAACAACGGCACGTTGTCGTCCGGACCCTTCAATAGAAATGAATTTAGTGAAAGGCCACTTACCTCCGCTGCCGCATCGAATACCAAACGAATCTTTCCTGGCTTGTTGGGGTTTTTTACCCCAAAGTGAGGAAGATACCAAGTTCTCGGCATATGTAACTCTGCTTCAGCAGAGGTCAACTTCTTAGCATACCCTTTCTCGACGTAGCTGGCGATAATTTGTTTATATGTAGCAGCAAACTCTGGATCTCGCTGCATTCTGTTCTCGAGGCTCAACAATCTTCTCCTGGCTAATGGGTAACTATCCGGCAGTTCGGGCTCATCCTCTTTCCACAGCAAACCAGTTTGAAATCCGTGATCAACCTTGATTGTAGTTTCGGTTAGAAGTCTTACCGCTCTTTTGTCTTTATCGGTAAACAACTTCTCCGTAGGCACCTTAACTCCAAAATTTTCTATACAAAAATATTCGTCGACGATACGATCCAAACGTAGGTCTGATGCTCGGAATTCACTGCTACATAGTGCGACTCCATTCTGTTCATTACGTTCCAGTCCAGATGCGGCTTTTCCGTAGGCTACCCAGCCCAACTTTGTGCGTACTACAATAGGCCCGTCGTTTAGCGAAACCAAAGATTCAAGTGGTGCTCCAAGGTGACTGTTGTCGAGACCAATCAGTATTTCGGGTTTTGCTCCTTTGTATCCAGCCAGCGGGATCAATGCTTGGCCTTTCAACTCTATCTCCGAGGCGACAAAGGTTTGAGTAGGTAGGCATAGATCTTTGACTGTCTGCACTCCGACCATTTCGAATTTTTCGGCGTTTTCATGGTCAGCACTTATTTCGATATCCACAACGATCGATCTTTTGGATAGAGTTTCTCGTCCAAGCCAGCGCAGGTTGAGATTCTTGGATTTTCCGCTAAGTTGTAAACGTGTCGCCAAATCAAAGCTCATAATAGTGACGGAAGAGCCTTCATCGAGGAGCGCATAAGTTTGTATCACCCTTTTGCGGTTGTAGAGTCTGACGGGAACCACACGGAAGAGAACCTTAGTGTCAGTGTTTCCTTCGTCCTTACAGTTAAGTATGAGGTTTTGATCATCTGTATCCTCCTTTTCGTTGTTTTCGTTGGTCGTTGTTGATTCCTTTGTAAGTTCCACTTCGTGAAGAGATTTGTGGTGCATCCTAGCACAGTTGTTGATATTGCAAATTTTTCGAGCCCTGCAGACCCTTATGTCGTGGCCATATTTCAAACATCCGAAGCAAAGCTTGTGTCGCTTTACGAATTCCCATTTATTTGGAGTATCCAATTTCAAAAAGCTGCTACATTCTGCTACTGGATGTTGCCTTCCCTTACAATGCCGACAAGTGGCGTTTGAAACTGTCGTTGTAGAAGCCTGGTTGGTATGCAGGACGTTTCCCGCCCTTGGGTTGGATTCCGCTTTTCCTTGCGTCGATGAAGGCAACGATGAAGTAGTGATCACACAGACCAGACGCGCTATTCGGCTCAACCAGTCATTGAAATGTCTGATGGTAGCATATGGCTGCACATAGACACTACACTGGGCCCACTCCAACCTTTTGCTCATCGGAAGTTTGCTGACCAATTCATCCAGTAGAGTAGGATTCGCCATGTGCTGTTGCATACCACTCGCTTCCCCTTTCACGCTTTTTTGTAGACGGAACATGTTTTCTACCTTACTATATCCGAACTTGTTTGTGGATTCCGTGAATGCCGTGACGAACATCGGCCACTCCTCTGCTTTTCCATGAAACTCTGGCAAATCGTGTAGTTTGCGGTGGGAACCATAACCACCAGCTGACGATGTCGATAGTTGTTGGATTGGTTGCGCTTGTCGGAATGCTGACTGCGGGACATAGTGTTGGTGGTCCAGAGTCTGTAAAGCATTAATCGGTGGCAAGAAAGTTGGAATCGTGTCGGTATTAGTAGAACTGCATGGTGTAAGGTTCACTGTAGTAACAGGGAACTGCTGCATTGATGAAGGATTCGCTAATTGCCAAGAATATGGCGCGTACAACGGACGTGCTATTTGCTCTGTGGACATGCCTCCGAGAAAAGAGGAAGAACTACTATGAATGGGTGCTGCTGCAATCGAAGCGGTTGTAGAAGCTACTGTAGCCGTCACAGTAGTAGTCGCAGAGCCACTGCAACGGTATGCTGTTGTTGTAGTCAAGGGTTGAAGCAAAGACGTATTCGTGGCAGAAGATGAAGCACTCACGTTGACCTTCGCTGAGACAGATGTGGACGGATTCGGCAATGCGCTCTGTTTTTGATGTTCCTTCAGAAGTACTTCTAGGCGCTGACGCTCCTGATTTTCCTTTGCGGCAAACGCAGTGACTGCTTCTAGTTTGGCACGTAATATCTGTAGCTGTTCTTCTATTCCCGCATCATTAACTTGCGTCTCAACAATTGTTGTATTAGTCTCATGTGTTGTTTCATCATCGGAAGAATTCATCGTCACTCCGGAACTTGCGAGAAGTTTTGCGGCCTGTCTGGTTAACCTTTTATTTGCGTCGAATTCTTCCTGCATTGGCTGATATCAAATAATTTTAGTTGGAAATCCACGCAATTCTCCCGATTGTGGCGAAGGAAGTTTAGGCGGCCAATCAAAACCGTTCTTGAGTATCAAATGCACGCACTTCTCCCGATCGCGGCGAAATGCTTAATGGCAGCCAATAATATGACTATGTTGGACAGCTAGAAAAACGCACTTCTCCCGAACGTGGCGAAATGTGAAATGGCGGCCAATGTGATGGCTAGTTTTGACAGCTAGAAATAGGCACTTCTCCCGCAAAGGACTGTTGGATCTATCGGAAATGGTAAAGTGGCATTGGCGAATTCCGAAATTATTGGATTTTCCTTGGGCGATCAGTATGATGGCGGCGGCTATTCTTGAAATTCAGTTGCATGTGTCCGCTGGCTGCGGGTTTCTTTGCGAAAAAGAATAAAAATGTCGCCGAGTACGGAGTAAAGTTGATAGAATTTTAACGAATGGTTTATTCTCTGGCAATATAAATTACAAAGATACAATTTGAATATAAGATTAAATTTACTTAACTTACTTTTCGTCAACTTCGTTGGGCTGCTCCTGAACTCGGTGACGGATGGCTACGAAATGTGAGGATAAGAGGCGAATTTGAATTTAAAACGTCATATTGACTTAGCGTTAGCTCTGTTTCCCCGAGTTCAGAATAAACCAAACTTAGCTGACATCTAGTGGCGATCTGCGCACTCTAAAGGTGAGTTCACGCTTTTAATATTTTTTAACAACAGGCATTCTGACAGTCTTTTCCATTTTTACTACAAGAGTAAAGGAACAGACCTATTGACTGGGCAGTTTGTGTTCCAGTTGTATTGTCGCAATTTATTTAAAATCTGTGACACTTCAAAATATCAACTGAGTATGCAGGTAAGATTTTCTTGACTAGATCTAGATTTGTAGGCTACCCCTTCAAAAAGGTCAACTGATAATGAATGACGTAACCAATCTGGGCCAATAAAAAACTAGATAGGTATTTTAACGTCCCCATGTTTTGTGGCTGACGTAAGGAAAGTGACAAACAAATCCAGATAAATTTACTAGACTAGTTTTTTTTTTTGCCCCATTATGTCAACAAAAAAAATTGTTTCAAGCTAATCCCGTCGGTTATAAAAACATCAAATATAAAGAAAATAAATCAGTACCATCAGGCCAAAATTAAGACTCAGAAAAGTGGTTTAACTAATGAAGAATGTGTGAAAATAGTTCAATTTGTACGTTACAAAAAATTTCGCTGGTTCCGATTGTCACTGAAATAAATGCCCACTGTTTTTGAAATAGTTACAAAATGATTCTACTTTTCCACAGATGGCGCATGACTGTAGTTAGTGTTACAATCATATCGTTGAATGGCAATATGAAGTATAGATGGCGCTTTTTCATATCTTACCGAAATGTTATTGGTTTTTGTATTCGTTAAATACTGCGAAACAAAACTCCGAAGATGACAGAAACATTTTTCGTGTCTGTTAGTAAACCTTCCCATATAATAAGAAGATTATTCGCTTTTTAGATAAGTGCTTTGTCAATAGAACGAAACTGAAACACTCTTTTGAAGTGATTTACATTTGTATCCAAATATTTATGCAATAAACATAACCAACAACCACCCATTGAACACACCCTTCGGAAATCGCTGTCAATTCCAATTCAACCCCAAAGCAAACGTCACCTGCCACAATAGATTTCCTTCATAAATTTCCATCTCTTCGCTTCCAGTGGTTTGTTGTTTTACAATTTCTCTCCATCCGAAAGCCCATTTAATTTAATAATTACTTTCTTCAATTTTCTAGAATGCATTTGCAACAATGAATATCGAAGACTTGGTGTACCTTGTCTGTTTGCTCTTGTGCATTGGACTTGGTGTGTACATGCGACAAATCAAAGATGAGTCGCAACGGAAACTTTTGGCCACAGCAGTCGGAGTGTTGATTGTTTTTGTTGTTTCCGGCTGGCATATCCTTCACTGCTTGATATCATTCAGTTTGTGCGCCCTTGCCATTCAATATATTCATCCAAGGTAAGTCTTTCGCTAACCTTTTCTTCTTTATATACCTTTAATAATAATCAACACCAACTCTCACGTTAGCAAATGCCACCTGGTTAGCTTTGCGATTATGTTCGGCTATCTGGCGTTCTTCCGAACAACATCGTACTTTGGACTTCCATCGGTGCCCGGACACACGAACATGATTCAAATGATTTTAACCCTAAAGGTGAGTTGGCAATTGGATTTAGCTTTCATGACAGAGAGTTTTCAACATGTTCCATTTTAGGTTGCTGGTGTAGCATTCGAGAAGAATGCCGCGTACAAGAAAATCGAACAGAGAAAGAAGGAAATCGACGAGAGGAGTCAGCCGTCAACAAGTAGTGATAAGAGGGACTCGGGGCCGTTAGTGGATTTGACCGACTATGACGTGGAGCTGCAGAGCATCAGCATAGCCGAGATGTTCCATTATTCGTTCAACTATATCGGCGTTTTGACAGGTTATTAGATTTGTTATTGCCAAGGATTGATTAGTTATCTTATCGCGTTGCGTTTCTTACTATGGAATGATACGGTGGCAAGTACGAAGTGCATAGCTGGCTGTATTATCTCGTTGACCGGTCATTGCTTTTAGTTTGTGCTTTGTTTACATTTCCTGATTTTAATTACTCCTTTAATTATTCTTCAGATCAAGTTTTTGTTTATTTGCTGTGCAGGCGATAATTCGAATATTCAGGCTGAAGATTAAACTTTAATGAAACTGGGCTTTTCTTTCAAGGTCCCTACTACCGGTATCGCACTTACCGCGACTACTTTGAGATGCCCTTCAAGGACCATGCCAAGAGTACCGAAGTGACGCTCCAGAAACTCAAGTACACCGCCATCTATTGTGTCTTGTACGTGATTGCAAACTACACCTGGCCATTGGACGTAAGTCGCACCGAAAATGTATGCCCCCTCCCTCAACAGCTTGCCCTTCTTTCTTCCCATAGTACGCCCTGAGTGATGAATTCTACCAGCAACGCAGTTTTCTCTACCGCCTGTTCTACGTGTGGCCGACATTCTTCATCTTCCGCATGCGCATCTACACCGGGTTAACGCTCAGCGAATGCGTCTGTACCTGTGCTGGATTCGGCGCCTATCCCGACGATGCCACCGCTGTCAGTGGTGAAGGACCCAAAGGACAATACGTGCACCTAAAGCGCGACGCCGAAAAGCAAAAGTACAACTTTACCACAATTGTAAATCTGCGTGCCTACGACACCGAAGTTTGCATGACAATGCGCGAAGCAATGAAACACTGGAACGTCTGCGTGCAGTACTGGTTGGCGGTGAATGTGTATAAGAATTTCCCAAGCAAGAAATACAGGTATAAACGATTTTTGTGTATGAATGCATTAAACGCTGAGCAACTTTGATTTTTAGGACAATTGCCACCCTTCTCACGTCGTCCTTCTGGCACGGCTTCATGCCTGGACACTACTTCTGCATCATGGGTGCCCCATTCTACGTTCCCGTTGAGGATATGTTCACCAAGCTCTATCGCAAGGATGCAACAGGCCTCAAACGTCAGTTGATCGATGCCGCTTTCTGGTTCTCAAAGTTCTTCGCTCTCAGTTACCTGGGCATGGCATTCCAATTGCTGACATTCAAACGAATTTGGTTCTTCTACTCGTCAGTTTATCACTTGGGCTATGTGTGGTGGGCCATCCTGATGACAATTGCCGTTGTGATGACCAATCAGAAACGTGCCGCCGATAAGCGAAAGAAGAGGGCACAGGAGAAAGGCAGCTCACCAGCTGAAACAGAGGGCCTGAAGGAGAAGGCCCAGTAGGGTAAGACAAGACGATCGATAATTAACCATTCAACTGGCGAATAATAGCTTTCACGTGTGCATTCAATAATTGTACATAATCTAAGAGATTTACACTTTAAGGAGGAGTTCCAGCGCAGTTTCTTTTGCTTTGGTTAGTAAGAGCAATGACGTCAACAGGGAGACTGTTGCCCTAGACTAGATGTGTCTTCGATTTTTTCATAGTTTCAATTGTAGCAGTTGGTTTTGTTTTTATAGTGAATGTATTTGCTTTTTGCGCTTAATCGGTATTTATGTGTATTATTGGAGATAATAAATTGATTTGAAACCAAACTGAGCTGTGTTTCGGTTTAAGGTTATGGCGATTCCAAAAGACGGCATTTGGGTTTATCATCCAATAGTGAGATGCAACTAACTAGCTATCGTTGATAAGATGGATGCAAAAAGAGACGGAGATAAAGCTCAGAAAGACTTTACAGAAATGCCATGGACGAAAACAGTCGTCTTTCTAGTCTACAGCACGATTGAAAGACAACAGGAAAATGAAAACTCGGAAGATTTGACATTTGGTTGGTTGGTTTAGGGGGTTTTTTGTTCTGACACATCGTAGGTTGGCCAAATGTTTCTTGAAATGACGCAGTTCGGCAAATTCGAGCACCAAGTCACCTAGGAAGGTATTTTTCTTTACGTATCCCAACGGAGGGAAAGCTTAGGATACGCAAAGAGTCTGACAAATTTGTGGATTTTCCCATTCCCCTCTCGAATGAGGTAACCCTGGCTAGAGTGCTTTCAGGCCGATAACTCGCCCAGGCCAGGTTCTCCCTTCAGTCCGCAACAAGTTTGGATGCAGACCTGGTGGAAAAATCGAACAGATTTTACTTCTGTTACATCCATCTTGTTAAGGGACTACAACTTTTACAGTATTAAACGACTTTGAAGATATCCTGTGCGAGGCCTCTGCAATCAATATGCATACATAGTATGAAGGAAAGCCAAAAAAGAGTCGTTGCCGCTAATCTCGAGAACCAATCAACGGATTTCAATCCGGTTTTCATTGTTCTGATTTAAATACCTCAGAGAAGGTTTACGTCCAACAACTGCTGGACCAGACGGCCTACTAGCCGAGCTATTTAAAGCAGCGGGAGATGACATGGTAGAGAGCATACACCAACTCATCTCCTAGATTTGGTCGGAAGAAAGTATGCCTGATGAATGGAACCTCAGCATCGTTTGTCCGGTACACAAGAAAGGAGACCCTCTAAACTGCGCCAACTATAGAGGTATCAGTCTCCTTAATATCGCATATAAGATCCTCTCCGCTGTACTGTGTGAATGGTAAGTCCACAACCGACCAAATATTCACAGTACGGCAGATCCTGGAGAAAACCCAAGAAGTCCAAATTGATACCCAGCATCTGTTCATCGATTTTAAGGCCACATACGACAGCATTTATAGAGACGAGCTATACAGAGCCATGTCTAGTTTTGGCATCCCTGCCATACTCGTCAGATTGTGCAGAATGACGATGGAGAAAGCTCGCTGCTCCATAAAGGTCGGAAACAATCTCACCGAGACCTTTGATGTCAAAAAAGGATTTAGACAAGGTGATGCGCTGTCATGTGACTTCTTTAACATCATTCTTGAGAAAATTGTGCGAAACTTCCAAGCCAACACCAGAGGCACAATTTTTCACAAGTCTGTACAATTACTTGCATACGCAGATGACATTGACATAATTGGCAGAACACAGCGAACTGTCACTGGCGCGTTTGCAAGTATTAGTACGGAAGCGGCAAGAATGGCTTTAGTGGTGATTGAGGGCAAGACAAAATATATGCTGCAACAAGAAGGGACACACAACATCGACGAATCGGACAGAACGTCACGATAGACAGCTATAATTTTGAGGTAGTTAGGGACTTTGTCTACCTCGGCTCCGCTATAAACTCTGATAATGACACCACAGCAGAAATCAAACGAAGAATTACACTTGCAAAAACGGAAGCATGGACCCTAACAAAGGCGGATGAAGATCTTCTTGGCCGTTTCGAACGCAAGATTCTTCGAGTGATTTTTGGTCCCGTTTGCGTTGACGGGCTTTGGAGGAGAAGATTTAACAGCGAACTCTACGAGCTGTACAACGACACCGACCTGGTCAGAAAAATACGCATCTGTCGTCTAAGATGGCTAGGACATGTAGAGCGAATGGACACCAACGCTCCGGCCCGAAGTGTCTTCGATTCCAACCCGGAGGGACAACGCAGTAGAGGAAGACCTCGCCTTAGGTGGCGCGCACAAGTGGAAAGGGACATCAAACAACTTGGAGTGCGCAGTTAGCCAAAGACCGAGCTAACTGGAGAGGCGTACTGGTTGAGGCCCAGGTCCACCCCGGACTGTAGCGCCACAAACCAGACAATCAGACAAAGGGGTGTGACCCTATCCGACACGCTATTTCTCGATAACTTTGACGTGCATTGCCTAAACAAAGCACTTTGCAAAAAATAAGAGGGATAAGAAAACGGGGAATGCCACTTCCCTGGGCATTTATGACAACTGTGGCCATGAAATTTTGTAAATGACAGTATTTATGAGCTGAGTGTCATTGGAGAACACCCACGACTGATCAATTGCAATGTTCTGGCGCGCAGAAGAATGACATTTTCAAAGTTATTAAGGCTGAAGAGGGAACCTTCTGTTAAAAACTGAGCATTTCAACTTTTGTGAGCGAGTTTGGCCTCGAAATGCGGTACGCAATGTTGGTATTTTCATTTAAACGTCAGTTGTGTTGAAATGAAATGGCTGGTTGAAGGGGGGAGGCGTAACGGACCACTTTGTACGGCAATATTGAATATGCTGCGCCTTTTTGATCGAAAATGTTACGTATACGCCATACGCCATACGCAGTGACAGAGAAAATCACTCGCTTTGCTAATCGGTGGACGACATTGCACTCATTTAAGTACCTACTCATTAAATTAAACACTAGTGATTAAAATTAAACCAAGTCGCCCCTTTGCACGTTGCGTCTGCAGTGCCTCCTCCCATCTTTGACAGCAGCTCCACGTCGTTTTAACAGCACAAATCTGAATATTTGATAAGAGCGTACGATTAGAAATGGCTTCTGACACCCAGTAGCTTAGTGGGCTATCAGCCTAGACCTCAAATCGACAAGCTCTCTATCAACATTATAAAAATAAACGCTAATGTTTATTTCGACAAGCGTGTCGTGATAAGGTATGCGTGCTGCCAAATACTTTTTTTGTAAAAATAGAACGGCGTCGCTGCCATTTCTAAGGTCCAGCACCAGATACACATCTGACCCAACCGCACTCTGCTGCTGCTCTATGTTTGAGTGGCCGTGCGGGAGCACAAACATTGATCTTGTCGCGTCGCCTACGATTACCTACGATATTTGCTTGAACTTTACACGTGTTAAAAGTGTCGCCAAAGTGAAAAAAAAAAATATACATCCCCAAACGAGCTTTTCGTTGTTTAACAACAAACAAAAGTCAATTGCGGAGCTTTTCTCCAAAGGCACACGATCAATGATCCCCGAATTGGAAAATTGAAAGCGAGACAACTGGATACACGCGGTTCGGTTGCGCTGCGGCCTCAGTCAGATCAGAGCATGTATCTCGGACTGTTCGCCAGCTGAGTGGCAGTCGTAGCTCAGACGTCGCGCGGTCGTGATAACTGTTTTTGTTTTTATTTCGATTTCATTTTCGGTCCGCTTTACAAACCAACTCGCGTCCGCAGCACCGCATACCTTATCAATACTGGGGCACATTCTTCACCCAGTTTATCTTCAAGCGCATTTCGGATGCCAATTTGGTGTATCCACCACCAATAGTGACTAATCCGACGCAGATATCCCTCCCCGCTAAAGATTAAAAAAACCCGTATCTCTTGAGCAGGCGATTTTTTGTGTTTTATTATGTTTACAAATTCAATTAGTTTATAATACCAGAAGAAGGCAAAAAATAAAAGAAGAAATACTTAAGTGTAATTGAGCATCTGAGAAGAACACAGAGAAAAAAGTGAGAAGAAAGAAACCAGCGACGACGTTTAGCAATTTAAATCTAATGAGTGTGTGTATCTGTGGAATATCAACTGTCGCCCGCGTTCTCTTGTGCGTAATCTATATTCAAATAGATGCCTGAACGGGATGGAAATTTGAAAAGTTTCCCTCCAATCAATTTAGAAAAATTATGAATTTAATTAACGAACAATCAGTGACAAGTACAGCTACGACAACGAACGAGTCGAAGGAATTATCTCCAGCTCAAGCGCGACGACGACGAGCAGTCCGGTCGTCTTTGGAATCGCATTCATCAACAGCCGCTGGAATTACATTAGCAACTTCGTCGTCGTCATCATCATCGTCGTCGTCGTCGACGAGTACTTTGCCATTGTCGCTGCCGTTGACATTTGCGAGTGTCGTTCGTGCGCCAGCATTGTCTTCGTCGTTGCCGGAATCAGCATTGCTTGAGCCAATTAATAGACAAATTGAGAAAATTTCCAATAAAATAAGTTCCTCCAGTGATGCCGATCAGAGCAATTTAATCAAAAAAATGCCAACAACAACGAAGACGGCAGCGCCATTGCTAGCGGCAGCAACAACAGCTGTCAATATCGATAATGTCAGTGACGTCAGCGATTGTACGAAGAACAACAAAAATGGCGACAATTCAGCAACACCAACACCGCCAGCGCCAGCCGCAGAAAAGGAACGCAAAGTCGGCTGCGAGCACTACAAGAGGCGTGCAATGTTTGTCGTATGTATATTACTAATGATTTGTTGACTTACTTAATTGCAATTTAATTCACAGTGCTTTTAAGTAGGCTATTACCATTTAAATTCAGTTGTTCGTTTTGTTTTGTTTGCCGAAAGCTATACCTGCTGCTCAATTCCATTGATAAGCTTGACACTTTGCATACACAGGCTGTCTGTCAGTGGGTTTTGGTACTGGTTTGCATTTATTAGAATTAATTAACATTTTTATTGATTGATGAAACGAGTTTTTTCTGTTGTATTTTTTACTTTTAAAGTAGCAGGGGGTACCCTTTTTTTAGTTACACCGAAATGTTGCCAGGCGTTTTAAGCTTAACTACACCAAAAACCTAACGATGTCAATAGAAGTCGAAAGAAAGCGGACCGCACACACGCTAGACTCGCATGGAAAGTAAAAGTTTAGCGCAACTTTCTTTTGTTATAATGAAAGAGTTGAGCAATTTTTCCCACCAACCTAGTCCCCAGCTGCTGACTTCCTGAAGCTCATCAAGAGAGGTATATCGTAGTGGTTAGGTTTGCGCTTCTCACACGAAATGGTGCGGATTTTCTGTCCGTAAAGAGAGGAATAATGTGAACAATCTTTTGAAAGACCAATTAAAGCTGGGAATATCTTCAAGGCTTAAAAATGATTTTAATGATTCAGTGGGGCGAAAAGTAAATTTTTTGTTGTCAATTACCTACTTTGAAGTGCTGCAGCTGTTTGATCGTTTTTGACGCAATACAAAACACGCTGACACTGACGCCGATGAGTGACGATTGTTTGCACAAGAATTTGCGTTATGTTTAAGACTATACAAACTTGCTTTTTTCGCGTGACGAATTTAAAAGTCTGCGAGTTGTTGGTTTTGTTTATGGAAATTGACAGTCCATTCTTTAATGGGTGTGTTAAAATTCAAAAAAATCCGATTTATTTCGCGCCCGTTTTGTACCCGTTTCAAGAAAGATACCAGCTTGACAACAAAACATCGAAAATATGAGTCTTTTTGGGGGTCAAACCGGATTTACTGGGAGTAATTTGGGTGGCCATGGCGCAGTGACAGGGACGGAACGAGTCTAATTTGGGGCCTTAGTGGTGACAGTTGTCGCTATCTTGTATTTCGTTGATATATATAGAAAACAAAAGAATACCACACTTTGACATAAAACAAATCTATTACACTGTGGTTATCTATTTGAACGTTCGTATTAATTAAATTTGAAGACAGAAGAGTCAACGATTGTCTTTGACATTTTGATCGATCGGTTAAGAAAACGAAAATATGTCTGCGTCAGTCTTATGTCTAAAGATAGCTCATTTTCATGAAAGATAGTAGGTCTGTTCTTTTAGTTTTAAATCTTACGAATTATTACACATTTTAGGTACTCATTTGTCTTTCCTCAACTCGAAAAATTCGTAAAAGAGAGCAGCTTAGAGAGAGCAAGATATTTCCCCTCTTAGTAGTTTTAACTCAACAAATTTCTTTGCGTTAGAATTAAAACAACTGTCAGTCGCCTGAAAATTGACAGCTGATTTGAATTTGTTGTCCTCTTTGACATTTTGGTAGGTGAATTATCTGTTTTTTTTTTTACAGGTTACTACAAAAGCGTTCCATAACTTTTGCGTTTTCCCTCTCTGAGAGAGAATTCATTCCCTCCTCTGTCATTTTGACAGTCTTTTCCATTTTTACTACAAAAGTAAAGGAGCAGACCTAGTTACTACATGTGGTTTTAAACTCAAATGTTGAAAGCTCTACTAGTAAAGAAACAAAAAGTGACACAAAAGTTGTTAAACAAAAAACACAACCTCGATCGAAAACATTCAATAAACCTCGTCCTCGAATCTCACTCGTGTGAAATGGTAGAAAAATAACTGCCTGGATAAAAAAAAGTCGAGGAGGACTTGAAAGGGAGCCTCGATAATCGACAAACATCATGTAAGCAACTGAAAAAGAATGACAGCTGTCAACTTGTCTGTTATATTCAATAATTACTGGGCCAGTGATCGCCGTTGTACAGTTGACAGCGAATCGAGGGTTGACTTCCTAATAAGAGGAAAAACAATTATATCTTTCCAAGAGGAAAATACACCGCAAATTGACTGTCAAAATGCAACTGTTCAAACAGTCAATTAAAGATGTCTGACAATGAATAACAAAGGCTTTAATGTCAAATGGAACTGTTTGTTGACAAAGTTGTTGTCACAACTGTCATAAAAATGTTGTTGATCAAAAGTAAACGCAAAAAGATGTTTGCAAATAACTACTGTCAACAAAACGAACATTATGTAGGTTGTAGGTACTCATTTAAGATAGAGGTTATCTGTTCATCAAGTCATCCACTTCTGGTTTTCTGTCACTTTTCCTACGAAACATATACGAATTTTCAACTTTGTACTCAGTCGCGAATTTACGAAACTCTTGACTGGATTTGTCGGCTTCCCCTTCATAAACGTCAAGTAAAAACGCAGTTCATCTGGCTGATCTAGGCCAATCAAAGCTGAAACACATCCAGTCATCTGTCAGACTTACTAAACTAGATACCTAAACATCCCCTGTCTTACCGATTATTTATATAGCAACAGAAATATAGGAGTGCATACGAATATTTATGTTTTTAATTATGCATAATTCTGATAGGTGGCGCTGTATTTCCACTTTGATATTTGTTGTTCGATTTTGTTGTTGACATTTGACTAGAAATGTTGCATGCATTGATTGATTTATTCTCCGATATTAGTCCGGGAATAATCCTGTGAAATTCGCTCAAAATCCCAAAGAATGGCGTGGCATCTGCCATGCAAAAAAAGCAAACAGTCACAGCATCAATTCTCGACACTCATGGCAGCTGATGTTGTAAAATTTTAAACTTTGAAATGCATTATCTAAACAAAGCACTTTGCAAAAAATAGGCGGAACAGAAAAACGGGGTGTGGCACTTTGCATACAACAAAAATTATTAAAAACCTACGAGTGAATAATAATGAAACCAAAAATACACAAATCACAGAAGAAAAAGAAGAAAAAAGGACTGTGGCCTGTGGGACAGACAGGGATACGCACAAAGAGTTAAACAGCGCCACCTATTGGATTTTTTTCGAACTACTCAAATAAAAACTATTTCAGATAGTAACAAACTGGTAAACATTCAGCAAAACCGGCTGACCATTTATGTAAATTTCAAAAGAACGTTTAAAATTCGTAAAGGTATTTTAAGAAATGAAGGGCTTAAGACTTTGCGAAATGAGGACTTAACATTTTACCCCAAATGTCCGAATTTATTTACCCGCTAAGGCTTACACAACGAAATCTTGTTGACTTGTTGTTTTAATTTACATAAATAAAGAATTTTATCACAGGGACGTGGCACTAATCTCTTAATCAAGACGGATGGACAGCTTAAAAGTTCACAACACAGAAAATCGTGTTTTGACCTTCTAGAAGTAATTGATTTAATTCAGCACTTTTCAGGCTAGCAAATATTTGTCAGGAAGCCCGGACCTAGAACTTTCTAGTATGTATTTCCTTTCGCAAAGCAAACACACCCGCATCGGCACCTTTTGCAACCAAATTCGCAAATAACGAAATTTTTTTCTGGAAAAATAAAGCTGTAAGAAAATCCACAAATAAGCCGTTCTATTTGCCCGCTGGCTTTTAATCATATCTTTCGAGTGGAATCGGCTTATTTTCGGTCCTATTTGCGTGTGTTGGTTTTGTGTATCGTAATTAATTCATGCAAGCTATTGCAATTGACATTGAGTCACGTTCTAGGTCGCGCACTTTATTTTATTTTACTGACCCAATTGGGACGAAACTTGTAAGTACTTTCTTGTGACACGATTCATCAGATTCCCTGCGGAACTTTAGGGCCGCCATTGTTGCTTCATCGCAAGCGTTCCAATTGCGAGCTCCTGATCTGCACGTTTGTTTAAATATTCACGCGGTGTTTAACAAGTTGTCATAAAAACTGCACGCAGATCGGCCTTGCTTGGAATTTTAAATGGAATTTAAATTTAAAGCTTCTTGTTATCGTTTTTTTTCGCCGCTGCCGACATGACACGTTTCAAAGATAAGGTTTTACTTTCAACTGCGTGCTGCTTTCACCTGGTGGCTTGAACTGTTTGCCATCATCAGTCAGTGTACGCCAGGCGGGTATTAAGAGCTACAGAATGAGGTCAGTGACTTGAGGGGTCTTATATGAGATTGATTGAGAAGGAGTACCTATTTATGAGTACAAGTATTCGTCGGGTTAAAGTGTTCTATTCAAAGTAGGTTTTCCAGAAAAATCCTCCCTTTCGTCGGCTGCAAATATAAAGGAACCATCTCGCGCAGGGTGTCTGAGCTCACCCGCCATCAGCAGCGATATTTTGAACGAAAATTCCTCTAAGTCTGACATCCAGTCAATGACCTTTGTATCAACTGCACCTTCAACATGCAAGAGAAGGAGTCTTTTCTGTTGCCATGTACCTCTTAACCTCGCCTTGACTATCAACTGGCCAGTGTCATTAAGTTATGAATCGCTTCCGAATGAGCAGGTTCGTCGGAATTTAATTGACTTTCACTCTTCGTGACTTACTGACGGGAGATGGTCAGCGCAAAATTCTTCGCTGGGGTAGCAACAGAAAATCACTCAAACTTACAGGTTTAAATGGTTTTCTTGGGAATTAATTTGTCCCGCATTTCAGCTCTAAATAGTCCGCGACGCACTAACCCGTGCCACTTGCTGAAACAAGTTTATAACGTGTTACCCTCTGTACCAATAGGTTTTGATTTTCAATTCAAATTTCCAGTTCTAGTTGATTTTAAATAAATTTTAACATTTTCCGTGGTTTGTTTTTTGCGAATTTTTTTACATGTGTGCGTCAAACTAACACCTGAACAAACAAAAAACCGATGGACCAGTTTTCGTTGCAATTCTTCATCTGCAACATGACGACAATGACTATGGATGCAGATAGAGAAAGTCGGCCGACTGTTGTTCGATGAAAAACTGCAAAGGAAATCATTAACCGCGCACGTACAAAATAATAGCTGGGTGCCATGCCATCTGCATGAGAAGGCAGTGCTGTTTCGTAAGTGCATTGCTAAATGGTTAGTTTTGCAATTTTTATACCATTTGAGAACTGTAGCCGATTTGGGGGCCATCATCTTTGAGTTATTAGGCGAATGACCCGAGCGACTATGATGGACAATGATTTGCATATCGTATTTTGTGTGCTCAACACTGCTTAGGGTGTGATACCAACACTCGATCAAAGTTAAGCTCAAAGTCCAAGCAAATATTATTCCTAACCTATAATAAAACTTGTTTTCCGTAGTTCCGCAGTTTATTGGTTTTAGCTGGAGCTCATCTTTGGGAGAGTTTGAGATTCCAGTTTTCGAGTGACGCAATTGTTTTTGGTTTTTCCTTTTTTTTCGAAAATACAAAACTGCGCAGAGGTATTGTGGGTGCAGATTAGTGGTTCCGAGAAACAGAAACGCCAAAGGGTGTTTACATAGTCCACCAGCTTGTGTTATGTAATTTTAACCATTCAGACGATGGAGAGAGGTACTCAAAGGAGTGGTTCTGTCCGTCTGGTTGTTCCACAAAAAAGTACAATCAAATGTAGGAATGTTTTTACTTCAAACTGTGATTTGTCTAATAAGCAAAGAGAGCCACTGGGCGAATGCGTTCTCCAAGGCGAATGTAAAGCGAACGTCCTAAAAAACACTAAAGGCGAAAGTGACATTTCTTTCAATCTACCATCTACATCCTCAAGTCTTCGAAATGAGTACGGCAACAAGAAACACACGTATAAAGTATACGCCATACCCCATCGTGCTCTTACTTGGAATAAAATGAGATCTGACATAACGATGAGTAGAAATGTGAAAATAAGGGAATTTTACTATTTTTTTGAAGAAAGCTTTTCTTATAAAGAAAGCTTACATCATAATTCATCACTACTCCCCCAGCCCGAACCTTAAATAAACCTATCTTTTCACAATTCGCATAAGCTTCCTCTAGATGTTCGCATTTTGTTCTTCCGCGGTCACATTTCCGATTCGTCGGCAATCGTTCTTCCATCGACATTCGCCGCGACCGACGTCAATTATTTCATATGTGTCGCCTGGGATTCGAAGGCGAACTCTCTAGCGAACTAAATCTTCTTCTAAGAAGAACTGGAGCGAACTAAATACGAAGCGCTTGTTTTTTTTTAAATAGAATGACATTTTGATTATCTTCAGCTGTCTTTTGCAATAAGAAGAGTTACATTTTTGAACCTGTCAGTTTTTAATAACTTGTGTTGTAACGTCTCGTCGTTTGATTCCCTTCTCTAGAATTTACCTGCTGTCAGCTGTATTTTTGGTGTGCTCATGCTTTTTGACAGCTGACAGCCAAGTTTATCGTTTATCATATAATGACAATGACATATTTAGAGCAGAACACATGCAATTGCTGGGGACGTTCAAAAATGTAGTTATGACGAAAAAACTTGATTGGTCGGTAACTTTTCGTACGTCAGGCACATATGCGAGGTGTCAACTTAGTACTCAGTCACGAATGGGGACGTTCGAATGCCTAGTTTGTGTAAAACGTCAACTAGAATTGTTTGAACTAGGTATACGTACGCGTGAGCTAAGTAAGTTTAGTTGTAGTTGAAAACTTTTGGTTTATTTTTCAATTTTGACACTTTAAATGTCAACTGAGTACGCAGGCAGGATTTTCTTGACTAAATTTATCGCTTACAAAAACTAATCACGTTACCAATCTGGGCCAATAAAAACTCAAACACATCTAGTCAGTCAGCTGTCAGAAGTCAGACTTACTAAACTGAAACAGCTGTGTGACTGATTAAGGCCAATCAAAACTGATACACGTCAAGTCAGCCAGTTGTCAGACTTACTAAACTAGAACGTCCCCATTGCCTGCAAGATATAAGAGAGAGAGAGAGAGAGAGAGAGAGAGGTCCTTTCTACTTTGTACTTTCCTGGCCCCGTCTGTGTTAACCATCTTGTTCTGATCTAGTTTTTGTCCCCAGTTCGACATGACATAAATCCCTTCGGGCGCACAAAAGCTCTCGTTCCTTTGAACACACTCTTCTTATATCCCATATTTGAAACAGTCAACGCTTAGGTTTACGTTAGGTACCCATTATAAATGCACAATCGTGTAAAAACAACAAACTGAGCGTTCGAAAGAAGAAAAAATCCAGTTTCGTCGCTGAAACTGTATAGATGTTCAATGGCATCAACGAATTGCATTCGATGAGGTTCACCTTGATCTACCAAAGCAAAGTTACGCTGCCGCGCCGACCGAAGGCTAATTGTTTTTAAATGCTTTCAATTTTCGATCGATCTGACATTAGAAAAAGTAACTTTTAGGTTTCACGACTTGTTTGGGTTTTTCTATTTTTTGCGTTGCGATGACAACTCTAGTCCAATTTAATTATTGTTATGCTAATCAGTGATCTGATTTTAGAATGCACACTAAAACGACGGTAAGTTACTATTGTTTTCACACTCGAGTGAAGGTGGGACATTAGCACTGTCGCCGCGAGGGCTATTTAGAGCTGTTGGTGTTAAAAATAAGTTTATGGTTAGGAATTACCTACCAGTTCCATAATTAGAATTGGGTCACGATCAGAGAGCTGTTTGGAGTGTTAAAAAAATACGCGTTTAACCTTTTTAAATCATAAAATGGTAAAAGCAGTAGGTGCGACTTTGGTCTTAAGTCACGACTTACTTTATAGTCGCTCTAGATATAAATTATGGTGTCTGCTATAAATCGGGTTACCAAGGGGGCTTTCATAGGGAAATTCAAGGGCTGTGAACTCAGTTTTAGTGGTTTGCCGCATGGTTTTAGTTAAAATTGGAACTGCGTATCTGAAAGGGAAGTTAAAAAAGAACTCCCTCTAGCAGTCAAACCAGAATCCATTTAAGGCTCATTTTTAATCTTACAAGCTCATAATGGTGAAATGTGCTGTATAAAATTAGGTAGCTACTGCGGCTGACAGAAAGGTTGAGGTAAAGACTACAAATCTTAAGAAGACTTTGGACAATACAAACAAAAAAGAACAAGAACTGAGCTATATACCATGAGGGATAGAGGTCACCGTAACAAACTTTGATCACGACAAAAAAATTCCTGGACACGTAGGCTTAAACTGGATTACGTCGGTCATTTTTTCCTAAATACAAAGCACTTTTAAATTCGTATAGAAATTATTATAAAGTTGACAATCGATCAGCCCTAAGATATATATCAATAATGAAGTATCATTGGATTAATCCAGCTTAAGACAATGTGTCAACGGTCTAGGTAGACCTCTTTTACTATGGTCTGTTATTATATTCGTCTTTTATTAACCTAAATGCTGTCGCAAGTAGTTGAACTGAATCATCATTTTAAATTTAATTGGTGGTAGACAAAATACTGAATTGATTTTTGATCGTAAAGGCACCTTAAGTGAGTTTCTTAGACAAACCTCTCGGCTTGATATGTAAGTATGCCTAAAATAAAGAATGTTTCCATTATCAACTACAAAGTTTGAACTCACGTGCTTCCATATTTGACCCACCCACAAAATCGGGAATAAACTACAAAAAAAAACAAAAATGTGCACGACTGGGTCGCACTAAACTTTCTCGTTCATTAGAAGTCAATCAGGAGATTAAAGCGTACTTTTAAGCTCTTAGAAACTGATCTAATGGACAAGATTCAACCAAACGCAGTGCCTTACCGGTTAGTATGTTGTACTGAGCGCAGGTCTCGAGGTTCAACCCCTGGGTATAACAAAAATGACGCCCCAACCCCAACATACATTTTATTATTCTACAGTCTCTCTTTTGCGAAAGTCTGGCAAACTCTGGCGAACATCACAGGGTAAGAATGTCCTGAGAAAGCCTCTAAATTCAACCTTTGGGACATGGCAGATTGTAGGTCCCTTTCAGTCGTTTCAAAATGAATTTTTAAAGGAATGTAGGGTATCATTCTTTTATGGACTTGTTTTTTAGACTTTTCCGCCACACTGCAAGGATTTTTGTCCACCACATTGTACAGCTGCGATGGCAACAAACACATAATAGCCAGAATGTGTGGTTAAGGCCCAAATCTGTACGAATTCGTTGTGGATGAAATGTCCCAGAAATAAATTATACGTAGATCAGTGGGGTCAAATTGCGTCATCCGTGAACGAGCATTACGTTCACAGAATTAAGTAATGCTGTGGGGTGAAATGTCACTGCACCCTTTAAAACCCCTCGTGGTTGGTTTCGAAAACCTAACTGAGCACATTTCCACCTTTTTCAAATGCCCCGCTTCCAAACGTTTAATAGTAATAAATCCACCCGGCCTCTCACAGTGTTTAGTCCCTGAACCAATCCACTAAATGTTTCACCTCCGGTTAATTTTTTATTCTATAAAACACATTACCAATTCTGCAGGAGGTGATAATTTAGCTTTCGAAAAAATATCTCGCTCTCATTGCTACGACTTTGGCTGGCTAAAGTATAAAAAAAAATATCCAGACATATACTCACATATACGCAGCGTAGTAAGTGCCTATCGTCTGGCGTATTTATTATATTTAAACTTGCAGTTAACATTAATTACTGACTCAAAGAAAAGTTCTCAATATAATAATAATTACCGACGCCGAATTTCGAACTCGACATGACTTCGTAAGGGCGATCAAACTTCATTTCTGACACAAGCCGCGTAGTGTTGAAGTGGCTGGAACTATGGTTTGCTAATAAATTGAATAATGTTGACAATTACCACTGGTAATAGAGAGATATACACTCTACAGATACAGATGTGGATAGGTTGAGTCAATAGGGGTACATTGAGTGCACGCTTTTTGTGAGGACTATATTTAGACACCGCATGTAAACAGGGTATAAGTAATTAGCGGCGAA
This sequence comes from Cheilosia pagana, assembly GCA_936431705.1. NCBI lineage: Eukaryota > Metazoa > Arthropoda > Insecta > Diptera > Syrphidae > Cheilosia > Cheilosia pagana. Next base: position 8,327,855 of record OW386169.1, read on the forward strand.
TTTTTCACATGTTTACCATTGTACCCTGTTGTGCATTTTCCAGCTATATAATATAAATGAAGGCATTAAAAACTTATAAAAGAGCACACATTCCGCGAGTGTTTAAATTTCGCATTAACTTTGGAATCGTGACTTACAAGTACTTCAAGTTGGCAAACACTTGTCTGTGGGACAAGTGCGGTTGGACAAGCTCACGTTTATAGGCACGGCTTGCAAGATTCAAGGCATAAAAAGTTTGCAAAAAAATATAAACCGGAATTAGTGTTTTTAAATATTTTAGCACCAATTATGGAATTTTTTATTTTATTTTATTTTCTTATTGGTTAAAGATCTATTGCTTGTGGCAGCCTCTAGCACGCGTCTCTTTTTAATTGGGGAGATTTTCTTCGAGAAGTTCCAATTTTCAGCTCAGTTAAGAGCATAATGATCTGCTGATGCAGGATCGCTTTTATTTGCTATGCTTTGGGCTACTTCTGATCGCTCCAACCAGCCCTTAAGGTCAGGAAGAAGACGTATCTTGACTTTTCCCTACTTTGTAGGAGCAACGTAACTGCCAGAACGTTTTGTGACTATACAGATACACCTCCTTGATCAGCACATCCAATCTTTAACACCCTGTCTCCATTCGCTAAGTCAAGAATTCTAGCCACTAAATTGGTTTAAAATGGCGCCGATTTGGTTTTTGTAACGTCACGAGTGGCGCTTAATTCCAGGCACATAGCGACACTTAACTACTTTTATCTTTCTTCGACATCTCTGAGATTTTTGTGCGGTTTTTCAAGAGTAGGAACTACACCCCCAGCTTTGTTTTCTGCCTCAAAGTCATTTTTAAATTTAACGTTCCACTCCTTACTAACAAACAGCTGCTAGTCATTTTTTAAAAAAATATAAAAAATAATAGTATCGAATACACTAACCACTAAGCCACTGCGCCTTTTCTTAAACAAGGATAAATTGACAGCAAATGGCACACCAAAATCACCAAAAGCGAAAGAGTGAAAGCCAGTTGCATCCGCACAACGAGAAAGATTTTTTAAATATGTTATTCATTTATTGTGACGTCACAAGTGACACTTAGTTCAATATACAGAGCGACAGCAATTATCGTTGATGTCACCCCTGATGATGTCTTCTGATGCACTGACAATTCGTGCGGCTTTTTCTTAAAAGCATCAACGAGTGACGCTTAATTCAAGGCACCGAACGACACCAAACCGAGTTCATATGTTTCGTCATTTTTAACTTATGTATAATAAATAGAACGAGTGGAAAGCAATGATCCAGCTCGGAGAATCTCCTACTCCAGAGGGGCAACATGATTGAGGAAGAACTTATCTAAAGTTGAAGATGCCTCAGTCAATATCGCTGACTAAAATTCAGGTTGTCTTCGATAGAAGCGTTTCTTTTGTGGCAATGGAGAGTTCTGTGGACTCTTACTCTTCATAAAGTTATACAGAGTTTACCGATGGCACTGATCGTTGATCAACACTGATCGGTTCCATAGTTCGTAGTTGTATCCCTCGGCAGCTTGGAATGATCGCCAAATAATTTGATCATGCAGTCATAATTTTTTAAATGAATTTTCATTGGCAACTCACCTAGTAAATGCAACTGATCTACATCTGCAACTGATCTACATATGCAACTGATCTACATATGCAACTGATCTAAATCTGCAACTGATCTACATCTGGTTGACCATTGTGGACGGTCGTGATCATGATCATTTCACATATATCTACAGAAAAAAATACGAGTTGTTTTATTCTAGATGAGGTTTGGTTATTACTCCGAGGAAGCTGTCAGTTTTGAAGTACAAATCTACGTCAATAACCATCGTATAATGATCAGTGTAGCCTCGATCGTTTTCTAACTATCGTCAGAGAATTAATAAAATTGCCACCCGGTAAGTCAGTTCTGCCAAGTGAAAATACCTAATTTCCCAGAAATGAAAGTACCAAAACAAAAATTTTAAACAACACAAAATGTCGCCTCTAGAATGATCTTTCTTACTCGAAAACGATCGCTTTATTCATCTCATAAGCTATGTGGTTATAAACTGGAAAAACACAACAAAATTTGTTTACTCAATTGAAGGATTATTTATTTTTCAATCATCACGATCACCACGTTGACATTTTCTCTCCCTCTTAATAATATGTACGACAGCCATTTTCATCGATAACTACGCCCTGAGGATTTTCATACGTATCGCCAATCACTCGGCCCGGCACATTGATCTGTTTACATTCCGGCAAGGTGGGCTCACTGACGGATCTGAGTTTAATTCGACGAGTTGTCATCTGTGGAGTATTCCTCACACGAAGTATATCGCTGAGCGGGCCAAATTCACCACTCTCATCACTTTCATCACTTTCACGAAGCCGATGTTTCACAGGACTTGAATTGACGAAACAGCAAAAAATCAGCAACAAACTGACCAAGGTTTTAAAAAAACTCCCAACTAACATCCTGAAGGAAAAATGAGGAATCTGTACAGAGTTGAACCGATCGTGTTTAACTGATGTGAGGGTGTGATTGCAAATTGGCTTTTATAGTCTAATCGATTGGAGTTCTTATCTCTGGCGATCGCGATTCGAAGACTTCAAAACTGATTGCGAACAGTGACTTGCATATGTGAGTTCTAGCGAACTTGCTTTTCACGGAAATGGCCCTAGAGCTTGACCCTAAAGTACTTCTGTGAATATTCACAGTACAGGGTAGAAATGAGTGGACATGTGATAATGTTTTTAGTCTGGTTCTGCACCTTTGGTTTGGTTTCAAGGCTACATTATTTAGCGTTCAAAACAGCTTATCTTAGACCTTGTGAAAGTTGCCTATTTGGCGGATGTGGCCCTTCCAGCAGATTAAACAAAAATCCATCAATTTCTCTGAGACTTTTCTAATTTTAATTAGAGCCCCACCATTCGACAAAGTCCATGAAGCTGAGACCTGCCCTTAGACGATCACATAACAAATAATAATGCGCCACTGCTCAGGCATTGTTTGATTAAAAATAAATCTTAATTGTCACCCACTTGAGTCTCATCAGTCGTCACTTGTCACATACAAACTGGCCGAACATTGCTGTCAATTTTGTGCAAAATCGTGCAACTACGACTCAAATCAAAATAAAAAATATAAAACCTATTCCAGCATTAGTTACTACACTTTGGGTTAATTAGTTTTCCACTAAAAATTCTCTAACTGGTCAGTATAGGAGAACGTGTTTACATTTGTGACTGCCATTGAAATGCACGAAAGATCAGTCAATCAATTACGCAGCGCCTCCGGCCAAACGGGGCAATAATTCATTGGTCGTGATAAAACTGACCTGCCATATGCCCATCGAAGTGTATGTTAAAATTATCGCAAGACTTTGGAATCAATTGAAGTTTTTGTTCTGTTTGCTTTTCCTTTCCTTTTTTCGAATTTATTAAATTATTTGCTGCCACTGGTCATGTAGTCATGGGTCTGTGCACTGAGCCATGTTGCTGGAAACACGGCGTTTCCAATTGACTTTCGAGGGACATTGCTCGATAGTGGAAATTTTAGATTTTTAGCTTTAAATTGAAATGGGGTTTTTACATTTAAAAAAAATCACAATTTTCTAGACAAAATTGCATATTGTGACCTACAAAATATGTAAGGTTAAGTATTTAAAGCACTTTTCAGTTTTAAAGTTGACAGATAGTGCAAAAACTGACAGCTTTGAATTTCTGACAAGCTGTCAAAAAAAATGTGCGCAGATTTTTAAAGATTGTTAAAGGATGCGCTTTAAACATATTCTGAATAAAATAAGAACTGCAAATTCAAGCTTGTAGTAGCTAAAAAAGAAGCACAATCAGAATTTTTGACAGTTCCGACTCTGCTCTGAGTAGAATAATCATCTGTTTGGAACAAAAATCGATTATTATGGAATTTTGCAACACTCCTGCCAAAATTGCACACTTCTTTTACATTCGACTTCGTGCGAGTATGCATACATATTTTCTCATCCGTTTCTCTTGTTTGTCTACCTGATTAGCACACATTTTTCAAACTCGAAACCATTGAGGAAACTCATAGAGGCTTGCGATCAGCAAATATCTTTATTAGGCTGAATTTATTTGAAAAACAAGCAGAATCTCCCCGTCTTTGCGGCGCGGTGTCAAACAATTATGTCAATACGGTACACACACAAAGACATACTAATTCGGTAATTTGTCATCGATTGACCGGCAACGCAATGTCAATGGTACTCGTACTCGCACTCGTATTCGCTTTGTGCTTGGTCTTTTGAGAAGTGCGTTTAAGGTATTTGCGATTTAGTGGTGAGGTTCAGAAGCTACCTCTTTTTTGCGAAAGTCAGGACGACAAGAAGTGCATTTTATATAGTTGAAGATAGCCCCCAGACTTAAGGCTGTCAGTCTTTCAAAAGCGATCTTAATTAACCCCCAAATTTGAGCAGGCATGGTGTCAAAAATCAAGTATAACATCAGGTTGAGATCACATCAATTGAAATGAGTCTTTAAGAAAATAAGACAGCCTCCAAAATGCAATATTTTTATTTCGATTTGTTGTTGATCTTAGGGCTTACTTTTAAGTTGTTGTTTTTTTGTTTGACATAAAGGCAAAGTTACATTCTTCCTGGCACAAAATTCGTACTTTAAAAAGTAATATTTTGTTGAATGGGAGGAGCCACGCCCTCTTCGAATAGCCCTTCTCACACTCCTCCAAAAACCCACGGATAAACGACGTCCCATGCACGCACGATCGAATTAAGGGTGTGGAATCGTAACAGTTTCCCACCGCACTCGCATTTTTGCTCTTACCAATCGCTTAAGTTGGCTTAATTTTTGAACCTCCTAACATTCAATGAAATGAAACCTCTTTTGGACTCAACTTTTGAATGTTTTATAGCTCAGATGAATTTCCTTGGACCTGTTTGTTTTGTTTTTAAATTTTAAAAAAATATTGAGTCATGCACCTTTTCGTTAGTTGACATTTTGTTTGAAGCTCCTTACCTCTCTATTGCTTAGTTTGTATAATATTTCAAATACACACAAACCTTCCTTCGAAATCTAGACTGTAATAGTGCAAACTACATCCAATTACGTTTATTGGGTCTTGAGATTAGCGGTTACAAACGAACGGGCGCTTTCTTTGAAACTACTTTGTAAGTGAGAAAACCCACAGTTAAAAAAAAAGGAAAACTCTGAATAAGCCAGTCACGTTTCAATTGAAAACTGAGTCCACAATTCCCCAGAAACCCACCATCTGGAGATAAGAAATCAAAACGACTATTTAAGCCGACGCATTTGCACAGACCTCCATCAGTTGGACGCTGAATTTCAAAACCATAGTACTAAAAAATCAACATGGAAAGATTCACCGCAGTTTTTGTGGTCGCTTTGCTGATTTGCATGTGCATCACCGTGCAATCGAATCCTGTATCATACCGTGAGGATAGTGACGAGAGTGATGAAATGTGGGCAGGAAGAAGTCCCTTTTTCCCACGTCCTCGAATTGATAAGACGGCATTAGCAATTGCGCAAGGCGGAACTATCGCTGTTCCGGAATCGATAAATTGTAGGCCAAATCATGTGTATGCCGAAGGTGTCACTGGTAGGATTGCTGCGAGCGCTAGGCGTAGATGTCAAGAAGCATGGTAAACGGAATGTTGTAAAACTTAGACAATTGAATAAAGTGAATCAAATAAATTTTTGGATTCAGCAGATTTGCAGTTTGTCTTTTAGAGTTTCAAAAAAAAGGATCAATGCATCAGTGGGGACGTTCAAGTATCTATTTTAGCAAGTCTGACAGCTGACTGTCTTGATATATCTCAATTTTGATTGGCCTAGATCGGTCACATGGGCAGCTGTGTCAGTTGACGTTTATGGAGGGGTAGCCGACGAATCTAGTCAAGAAATTCGTGACTGAGTACTAAGTTGACAGTTCGCATATGTGGCTGACGTAGGAAAAGTGACGTTCCCGACCAATCTAGTTTTTGCGTTCAGGTTACATCTACTCCAGACCAATCTAGTCGATTAAAGATAACTAAGTTTTTGAATGTGTCCTGTCATGAATTTCTTGAGTAGATTCGTCGACTACCCCTCCATAAACGTCAACTGACACAACCGCCCATGCGACTGGGGTCGTTCGGAATTCGGATACCTAGTTTATGTGAAGCGTCAAATAGATTTGTCTGGACTAGGAATACGAACTTTAGCAAAGTAAGTTGAGTTGTTGTTGTAATTTTGACACTTCAAAATGTCAACTGAGTATAAAGACAGGATTTTCTAGACCAGGTAAGTCGGCTACCACTTCATAAACGTCAACTGCCAAAACTAATCATGTATCCAATCTGGGCCAATAAAAACTCTAGTCAGTCAGCTGTCAGATTTACTAAACTAGGTATCCGAACGTCTCCACTGATCTAGGCCAATCAAAAGTGATATACATCAAGTCCAAAGTGGCCGTCACCTGTCAAAAATGTTTGTCGCTCGAAAAAGTGTTGCCAATTCGAAAAAAAAACTCCCTTCCGAACAAATAAAAATCTGAGTGGCTTGCTGCATAAAAACTCAGACAGTCATACATGCGTTCACGCCTAACTTCACTAATTTTGAATAACTAATTGCGACAATAATTGAATTAGCAACTTGTCTCATCCACTGGACTGTGTCCGGCTGTTGCCAATTAGCGGCGCTTAGAGACGTTTTCCACCGCCTTATTCAAAGACCCTACCTTAAGCGCCAACACGTTTGAAAAGCAAGGACGAGTTGCCTTCAATACAAACAAATGTATGGATATATTGTTCATTGTCAATAATGCTGACCTTTATGCAACTATCTAAAAACAAAAAAAATATTTTTAAAACGTCATTTCGTAGGTAACTTTTGACGTTTCTTAAAAAAAAAGAGTCCACCCGCTTCAGTTGCCAAATTTATCTGATTGGGAAAATAAACCAAAAAAAAACATAATTTTTTCAATCATCAATTAAAATCCGGTTGGGACCGGTTTTATTTAAAATTCCGTTTTCTTTTATTAGCTTTTTTTAACTTATTCATTCGGAGTAAGTTTGGGGGATTTTTGTTCTTAAATGATGGCACTTTGCATACAATTCAGTCAGCTTGATCTGGATAGGTAAATGCCTAACGAAAGAGGTTTCAAATTATGGTAATCGAATTGTGTGTCAGATTGTTATTGATGGGCGGGATTAACAATTAAGAAGAACAATGATTGTCTGTCAGCGGTGTAAAGAGACTGGTGGAAGGTGGGTTTGATTTTTCGTGCCGAGTGCGGGCTAGTTAAATCAATAATTGAATTAAAATTGATTTGTATAAACACTGTTAATGTTACAGCGTTAGATTCCCAAAATGGAGTCCTCTTGAAAAGAATAATGAGGAATAACCCTCATCTCTCTTTCCGCCTTATTCCAAATGTTAATAGCGTCCCCTTTTCATTTCAGACACCCTGCTGTAATAAGTTCTACAAATGCCGCTACTGTCATGACGAAAATGAGACGCACCACTTTGACAGGAAAACCTTGACCGAATTAATCTGCGTCGAGTGCAACACGAGGCAGAAAGTCCAAGAACAGTGCGAAAAATGCGGAGTTCGATTTGGAAAGGTAAGTCCCGACTAAAGAGACATATCTGTCCTTGAATGACTCACTTGCATCCTTCCGCTAGTACACCTGCCTGATATGCAACCTATTCGACGACGAGGACAAAAATCAGTACCACTGTGATGGATGCGGCATATGCCGCATCGGAGGACGTGCGAATTTCTTTCACTGTGAAGTGTGCAACATGTGCCTGCCGATTGAGCTGAAAATCCAAGGACATAGAGTAGGTATTTCCCGACCGCTCAGCGGATATTCATTTAAATACAAAACTCAAGTCTTATATAGAACAATAATTGCAGTGTGTGGAGAACATATCGCGTTCGAATTGTCCCGTCTGTCTCGGTGCCATACATACGTCACGAATACCCTGTCACATCCCAGACTGTGGACATCTGTTGCATAAAATGTGCTTTGATCAGTTGCTCGCGTCCGGACACTATGTGTGTCCGACATGTCAGACATCGCTGCTGGACATGACCAAAATGTGGGAGTACTTGGACGCGCAAGCGTTACTAATGGCTGTGCCAAAGAAGTATGAGAACCAAAGGGTTTACATCTTCTGTAATGATTGTCATGAGGTAGGTGGTAGCAAAATGAAACCGTTCCTCTAAAGTAATTTGTTTTTTGTTTCCAGACTTGCAAGACAAAGTTCCACTTTGTCGGCTTAAAGTGCATCCACTGTGGTGGGTACAACACAACTCAGGATGTCAAGAGGCGAATGTCGTGGGCGAATGGCGCTGGTTAGACTCATCTCTTTCGGTCTCTATGTTGTTCATAAAAAAAAATTAAACTCTTCTGTATTTACAGACAGCTCGACATCCGCCTGACATTTGCCCAACTTGCGCCTCCCTTATACAACAAGGGCATGATCGAGTTTCCCGCTTTGCATTTTATTGGTCCGTGTGAGAGTATGAATTGCCATTACTATTGAGAATCTGTTTTGCATGCATTTAGATTTTATGACAAATTATATACTTAGATTTATATTCAACATTATACATTACATAAAACATTAAATGAAAAAAAAACACAGCATCAAGTTAAGATTAAAAATGAAAGATAAATCGAATGTTCCTGATGTACTGAACAGAGCTCATTACAAATGAATATATGTACGTATAGCAATTGAATTTAATTTGTTTATTTTTAGATGTTAATTAGAGAAATAATATATTAAGTGCGCACAACTTCTTTCTTTTTGTAATTATAAATATAAAAAAATTGTATCAAGGAAAACGTGTTTCAATTTGAGTGGATTAAGGTTCCACATACGCCGTGGGTGACAAGGGTATATAATGGTCAAACTTTGACACTCGATGTGACATTATGCGACCAAAGCCAATGTAGAAATGCGAGAATTTCATATTTTTTGACAGTAAGTACAAGTTTTTATTGGCGAGTTAGATATCGAACCGAAATTCAAAATGGTTCTTTAACTTTGACAGTCAATGAGTAAAACTGTATCAAACAAACAACCATAACAATCAAAATTGATTCCACTTAAATTCAGGAGCATTGGGCACATTCAAAATCTTAGTTTTCTTAAGTCGACTTGGTCGGGAACAGATGTAACCTGAACGCAAGAACTTGATTGGTCGGGAACGTCACTTTTTCTACGTCAGGCACATATGCGAGCTGTCAACTTAGTACTCAGTCACGAATTTCTTGACTAGATTCGTCGGCTACGCCTCCATAAACGGCAACAGCTGCCCATGTGACCGATGTAGGCCAATCAAAACTGAGATAAATCAAGTAAGTCAGCTGTCAGACTTACTAAACTAGATACTTGAACGTCCCCATTCAGAGCTAATACGCCGGACGTCATTTAATTATTTGATGAGAGCTCTAACAATTTTTTTTCCATTTCATTTCTTTTCGCTTCAACCGCATTAGTTTTTAATTTATATAGCCATCAGAAATACATTAGACCCCAGGTATAGTGATACGTAAGGCCCCAGTTAGGCCCCAGTTATAGCTATCATTGAAATGCATCATTGGAACAAATCAGTGGAATGGCGGTTTCATTTTTTTGACAAGTCCGTAATAGCAAAATTTGCTGTCTGTCAGTAAAAGGACCTCTCATTTTTCAAAAAAGTTGTCAATCATCAATATCTCAGTTAATTCCATACATAAAAACAAAATCATTTCACTGAAATGTGTCATTTCTTTACTGTTCCATCTGTCAGGAATTTTTTTCTGATGGAATCTAAGCAGTGGTGGTTGATTTGTTTGTACTAGCAGTAACAACACAGTGGCAATCAGGTGTTCTGAAAGACTTTTTTCTGTTTGCTATGATTGCCGAAACGAAAAAAAAAACTCATTTTCATACTGTTCCAACTTTATCGGTTGCATTTTACGTATCGCTATAACCTATAACTGGTCCCTTAACAATTTTGTTGTGCTCAACTTCTCAGTCTCAGTCAACGTACGAAATTGGAACAAATCGTTCCTCTCCAATATTTCACTTTTTTTCTGTTCCATTCATGAGAAATAGTTTTTTGAATAGATTTCAATCCGCAGTTTGTTTTGAATTGATTTTGTCGAAAAGTCATGGCAGAGGAGACAGTGAAGAGGCTTTTAGGTCTTTTCCCTTACTTTTTTGACCAATTTCGGCAAAATGTCAGATATCAAGGAGTGGGGATATATTCTCTCAGAAAAAGAGTATACATATATACAAATAGAAAAGGAACGAAAGTTTTGCATGACTTTTGTTAAAAACATGTGCAAGAAAGAAAAATAATATGAAAAAATAAACGTCAGTGGGTTTAAAAAAATTACCAGTTTGCAGACGTTGAAAATTCAAATTGACTTTTGAGCGATTTGACAGCTAAAGTCAGTTAAAACAAACTAGCCCAAAGAAATTTCTTGGGCTATTATTTGCAGTTTTTTATGAAGGGGAATGTTTTGTTCTCTCTTTGTGGCTCTCTTCTGCCCAACTTTTGCTTAAAGGAACGAAGTTTGACTAAATTTGACTAATATGTGTTCGAGTTCATATTCGTTAGGGAACAGATTGGGTCTGTTCCTGACTGAATGGAACTGCAAGTTATTTTCGATATGTATATGTCTACTCTACCGCCAGCTGTTGAAGATATGATGTAAGTCCAGGAATTTCTATTAGTCTAACTGCTCGTCTCTGTATGATGTCAAAAAAGGAAAGTGATATTTTGTTTTGGATCAAGCAATGTTCAAGCCGCTCATTCAATTACATAACAAAATGGAGTAGGTTAAATAAACCCCACCTTCCTTATACTTTTGACAGTTTCTAAATGAAATATGCATCCGTTAAAAAAAAAGTATAAACGTGCCAACATTGGTGAGACTATTTCAAAATGGATTGCATAGCGCCCCGTTTAAGATCGATGATGCATGCGCCAGCAACGCCATCTCTTATCGCTTGATCGATCGGTACAATTGATGGGGAGGCAACTTACTTCATTTGGGTAAGACTTCACTAAAAGGACATAGTCCTAAAATTAACACACCAATGTATGTTACTCGCCTATAGATAACGACGGACATAATCGAATATAAATCGCATGCCAAGTCTACTTTTGGCAGAGTGATTAATTTGTTCAATTTGGTTGTTTTTTTTTCAATTGAAATTACTTTTTAATTGTTGACAGTTGTAATCTCGAAACAAAGCAGCACTTATAATAGAATGATTGATGTTGCGCGTATACAAAAATAGAATTGTATTATCGGCTGAGGGCATTTCTTTTCTTTTTTTTTCAATGACATTAGACGGCTATTCAACTTTAGAATTGTACCTGTACTTATCTAAATCTAAGTCGCTGAATGACAGTAGGGCTGGGCACGTACTTTGTTAATCAGTCGGTCCATCAGTCGGGTAACAAGTGAGAGTGGGTGAGACAGGTGAAGACAGCTGATTCTAAACTTATGCTCATACATCATATCACGAGAGTTATTAATAAAAACTTTTATAGCTTATTGGTTACCTTTCTCCCTGTTCAAAGCACAAGGCCATGAAGATAGTAGGGAAGATATCCTATCAATATAGATAGAAAAAGTATTTCGTTGACGATGGCGCTCTAGGATGATAAATTGCACCAAGCAGCCTTGAAAAATTTGACATAATCGCATTGGTGGCGGTTATAAGCAGTATCACATGTGTATGCGATGAAGTTCCTAAAAAGTGTTGCCAGCTTAACAATTTTGTTGTTTACTTTGGTTGGGCGCGAAAGTACTTCCTTCAAACAACAGCTTCATGATTAGGGCCCTATAAGTTGTTGACAGGAACATTTGAGTGCACCACGTACCTAAACCCATGAACTCTTTCACCACTCTCTACTAATACGGCTGTCTGACGAACAGTGCGGGTTTGTCGCTGGTAAACAGACGCAATCCAAAGCATAAGGATCGTAAAGGATTTGAATCTGGTCCTGGTTGATTTTAGAAAAGCATTAAAAAGACAGCCAAGAGGTCTGATATGGCACTAAGACATCGAGGAGTTCCAGAACCCTATGTACATGTCCATGTATGACGTAGAATAGACAAGAGTAAGATTCCCCACTGGAGTCACCGAAGAGTTCCCAATTAAAGCGTCTTAATTCCTTTTTGTGTTTATTACAGTCCTAGATTGATGGAAATTTGATGGACCCCAAAGTGCTGACGATGAAGCCAAAGCATTCGAACTCTTATGGGTGCCGGGACACGCAGTAATTAAGGATAACGAAGACGCAGATGCAGATGCAGCAGCAAAGCACCCGGTTAACGAACCACTTTTCTCATGTCCAACCCTCAATAAAAGAAATATGTATTTAAAAGCAAAAGCGAACCTACGCCCATGCATTACAAATATAACAGTGGTCTAAATGTACGCAGTACGCACCACTCAATCGCTCGACCCGGAAGGCACAGCAGCAATTTTTCCCCAGAACGTGTCTTAAAGCATAACAAAGCCGTACGTTCGACTTCGTGTAGGCCACTCGCTTCTAGGACAATCGCCCACAATGTCACCTTCAACGAAGCAAACCAAACTGAGAAGCATATCTTCCAACTTCCATTCCAACTATCCCAACGTCTTGTCTTGCCCTCGCTTCCAATATTTTCCAATGAAACTATTTTTTCGCGATGGGAAACTGCTCTTTTTAACGCACTCTGGGCCTGGGGGCCAATTCGATTCCACTTTCGATTCTATTCGAAAGTTGTTCCGATTCTACTTTCAAATAGAACAGTTCTCTTATATTGGTATAGAAAACTTAACTTTAATCGAATCTATATCCGACTTGCAATTTGTCTGAAGAAAATCCGCCGAACATCTAGAAACCCGTTACAAATGCTGGCCCATCCTATATGACTCGTTCGCCATCTGTATGTGAACTAAAATTTCATGACAATCGGAACAACTGACATTTCCGTGCCTGTCAAAATAAAATCGGAGTTTTTTTGTTTGTTGCGGCGTTTTTTTTCGCAAAGAAACTTTATGCAAATAAATTAGATTTGCTTGTGAAACGCTAAAGAATTTTCTATATCCAGATATTTCATTTACTCTTGAGTTATGTCTGACAACGATGATGATTTCATGTGCGAAGATGATGAGGATTACGGATTGGTAAGTTTTAATGCGACTCACGATTGCCGACAATTAAACTTGCTTTTGTTCACCCACCAGGAATATTCAGAGGACAGTAACTCTGAACCTGATGTAGACCTCGAAAATCAATACTACAACAGCAAGGCACTGAAGGAGGACGAACCGAAGGCGGCATTGGCTTCGTTTCAAAAAGTTTTGGATCTAGAAAATGGCGAGAAGGGCGAATGGGGATTCAAGGCGCTGAAACAAATGATCAAAATCAACTTTAAATTGGTAACTGCGCATGGTGAACGTGTGTAGATAATAGTAAAAAATATATAAATCTTTTCAGAACAACTATGAAGAGATGATGGTGCGATATAAGCAGCTTCTTACTTATATCAAGAGCGCTGTGACCAGAAACCACTCTGAAAAGTCAATTAACTCGATTCTGGACTATATTTCGACGTCGAAAAATGTAAGTTACTTGTTATTGCATGAATTCAGTGGAATCTGGGTGTTTGTGGGATTCCTTATATATAAACATCATACATTTCAGATGGAACTGTTGCAAAACTTCTACGAGACCACATTGGACGCCCTCAAGGATGCCAAGAACGATCGCCTTTGGTTCAAAACAAACACCAAACTTGGGAAACTCTACTTTGATCGCAATGACTTTAGTAAATTGCAGAAAATCTTAAAACAGCTTCATCAGTCCTGTCAGGTAGCAGACCAACCGCTTTGATTTGAATTGAGGAATTCCTCTCATTAGTGTTTCAATCGCTTTCAGACTGATGACGGTGAGGACGACCTGAAAAAGGGCACTCAATTGCTGGAGATATACGCCCTCGAGATTCAAATGTACACCGTGCAAAAGAACAACAAGAAACTGAAGGCACTCTACGAGCAGTCGCTGCACATCAAGTCGGCCATTCCGCATCCACTGATTATGGGTGTGATTCGAGAGTGCGGCGGCAAGATGCACCTGCGTGAAGGTGAATTCGAAAAGGCGCACACAGACTTCTTTGAGGCGTTCAAGAACTACGATGAATCTGGTTCGCCCAGGAGGACCACCTGCCTGAAGTACCTAGTGTTGGCCAATATGTAGGTTTCCCTTTCGATCGATTAATGCGTTGTCTGATTGATCTATTTGTAGGTTAATGAAATCCGGCATCAACCCCTTCGACTCTCAGGAAGCCAAGCCGTACAAAAACGACCCCGAAATCCTGGCAATGACTAATTTGGTTGTCTCCTACCAGAACAACGACATCAATGAGTTCGAATCAATTCTGCGCATCAACAGGAACAACATTATGGCAGATCCTTTCATTCGGGAGCACATTGAGGACTTGTTGAGAAACATACGCACGCAGGTTCTCATTAAGCTGATCCGACCATACAAGAATATTGCGATTCCGTTCATCGCAAATGCTCTAAACATCGAACCGTCCGAAGTGGAGAGTTTGCTAGTGGCTTGCATCTTAGATAAGTACGGCATTTATTTAGATTTTCACTGTAAAACAATAGGTAACGAACGGCGTTTTTAATTCTCAGCACTGTCGAGGGACGAATTGATCAGGTTAACCAGGTTCTGCAGCTGGATATGGAGAATAGTTGCGCAGCACGTTACAACGCCAAGGACAAGTGGTCGAATCAAATTCAATCGCTGCAAATGGCTGTAACGAATAAGATGTCTTAAAGCTGCGAAATATTATGTGCTTATGTTGACCGCTTGATTTTTGGTACCATTATTACATATTTTTGAAATACTACACACCTACTAAGATTACCTGTCTGGTTGTTTGTTTTATTTACTTTTATCGATTTCTGGTGATCCCATGAAAGGGTTTCTCGTGACATTAACTTGTATGTGCTCTATATATCCTGACGGAAATAAACCCACGCACAAGTTGGGGCATTCATAATTTATGTAAGCGCACGTAAGGTTAAGAATACGCACACGAATCTCATGAGTGTAGGCCACCAGTCAGCTTAAAATGTGCTATGAGATGTTATCCAAAAAATGGGTAAACTGTTTCCACATACGACTGTTTGAAAGAAAGCGGAAATCTCCAACTTCGCAATAGAAACTGCGTAAGGGCCGTTTACGATTTAAGTTCTACTTAAATACTTATGGGCTACTTTTTCTAGGGCATAAACTGTCACATAAGAGTTTATGTGGCACTTAATTCGCTATGAGTCGTATCAGCAAATGGCCCTAACATACACGCTTTGCGTTCTCTCTTAATAAGTCGTACCTACCTATCTCACAATCATGACATAAAACGTGCTTTGGCTAACTCACGCGTCCATAGCCAATAATAAAGCGAGAAAGGTCACCTAGTGCTCATATCTATAAACTATACCTGGAATATGATGTCATTGATGAGCAGTTATCTTATTACCTATATAACATTAAAAGCCTTTACAAACAAAATATAAAGCTCTGGCGCATGCATCGCAAATTCATTTCCTGGAGATTTCAATCATTTCATACGAAACCAAATAATACCGCTTGCGATTCGTCGTTAAACCGGCAAACGAAATGACGTTTGAAGTGGTATTTACGTTACCCTAACCTAACCTATACCTACTTGAAAACGTTTCCATTAATTAACAAATTATTATCCGTTTTGTTAAATAAAACATCAACATGCTGAACTTTACCATAATTCCTATCAAAATAGGTAAGTGTCACGTCTTTTTGCCTATAAGGTCCTTGTCTGTCCATTTCAGTTAGATGTCTATTTACTATTGCACATTCCTCAAATCTTCGGCGATAGATTTACGTGACCTTTTAAATGTGCTTCCATTTATGGCAAACACAGCTTCGGTTTGTTTACATATCACTGAGCACAACCATTCGACTTGTCCTCTGTTTCCCTGAACCAAATGTCTACTCCAATTCCAATCAATTCCTACTATTAACAGTTTGCAAATATTTTGATTTTGGAGTGCTACTTGAATGTTTATAAAAAAAAGTTTGTATTTCTGTTTGTCTGTGCAAAATAGCAACATTGAAATTTAGACACCATGGCGGAAGCAATCGACAGACTGCAATTGGAAAGAAATCTTATAAACGCAGTTAAGGAATATCCTGAAATCTACGCGAAATCGGATAAGAACTACGAAAACAATCTGCACGACCAAATGTCCTGGCTTGGTATATCGGAGAAGCTGCGAATTTCAAGTAAGTTTCTGATTATATTAAGCAATGGAGTACTCTAAGCTATATCATCGAAATAATTCCAAGTTATCCCTGCTGCTTTCGATCTTTTTTACTGCATTTATGTTTTTGCCGAAACTAATGAAAAACAACGAACAATCCTCTTTTAATTTCAGCGACAAGGTGCTCCAACATGTGGTATTCCATGCTGCAAACATTTTTGTATTTTGCCCGATTGGAGTCGAAAGGGATTAGCGCACCGGAAGCCATGACGTGGCCACATATAAATGCATTTAAAGAAATGCAACACGTATTAGTGCCAAAATATGTGGACATGGTAAGTTGTTTAAATTTTACTCGGAAAGTTTGCATTGATTTAGTTTTGGTTCTCTCTTACATTGCACAGTTGACGTTAAAGTCCAATGGAAAGTCACATTCTGCAATCAATCCCGCGCTGCTCGATGCACTACTCATGCAAATTGAGCTTCATAGGAATGAACTAATGAACCCCATACTTAGTCATATCCGGCGACAGAAGATATGGAATAATATTGCAAATAAGTTAAACAGTTTAAGCATGTCGACACAGTTGCCTGTGTTTCTTTGGCAAAAGGTAAATAATATACATTATTATGTACATGTACATCTTTTGTTTTGACTTTCTCTATTTTCAACGCTTTGGCAAAGACCCCTGTCCTAAATTGAACAACTCAGAGAAGTGCTGGCAGGATGCACTTATAATTGAAAAGCAGAGCAGAGTTTGACTCCGTATTCCACTTCCTTTTTCTAAGACGACGGATAGTTTGCCGGAACACTTTGCTGAAAAATCTGTGATTAGGCGAACATTTTTTGACGAAATCTTTCCAAGGTAGTTCCGTGTCTAAATCGCTAAATCGCGCCTCTGTGTACCGGTTACAAGAAGCCGAGTCCCCCTCTCTAAGGCATATTGAAAATAGGTGCAAATCTTAATATTAGTCGATTTTTCCCGGAAAATTCTTTCGTTCAAGCCCTATCTGTATTGAATACATAACTACGTAAAGAAAATTTTCAAAAACTACACTCAAAGCAAGTAACCAAGCAACCCGGCTTTCACGCAGCGCGCAGCGCCCCATCCGTCAAAATTTAATCCTATTGACACTTGACTTGCCCGTTGACAATGACAGTTGATTGGGATTTTAGAGTTGAGACGGTAGCGTTTTTAATTTTTAAAGCAACAATTTGTGTTCAAATTCAAAGGAATTATTAACAGGACCTTTTCTTAAGTTTTCTTTACTCCAATCAGCTATAGAAAGAGGTACTATTTACTTTATAACAACATTTCAACATTTATCTTCATAATTTTTCTGTAAACCGAGGCATTGTTGGATTGCAACCTGTAGCCAAGGCTGTTGTCGTTCTTCCTTTGTCTTTTTGTTTGAAGAGTTTGAGTTTTTCACTATTCCAAAAGAGATTCGCGTAGAAATTCTGCAGTCGCACATACCTACATTTATTTAATTTCATAGAGTGAGTGAAGTTTATTTCTGATTGCGATATTCCTCCTGCCAGTTGGAAATTCTGATGATTTTCTTGCAAGTTTTCGTTTGATATTTCAACCATCGGTTCTGTGTACGGCTACCCTCGTTTACATAGTTGTAAGGCTCATCTTACAACACCACACAACTCAAACCAACAAACGCCACATTTCTGTTCTGCATTTAATTCCAGGTTTGGTGGGATCTGAAGCGTAGAGCTCGCCTCCGAAAACAGTTGGAAATGAAAGGTAACTAACTGCCACCCAAAAATTTGCTACATTCTAAAACAAATATTGTTTGCAGGAGTTCACGTCAACAGTGGCGGCAATTTCTTATCTCAGGATTTGCGCATTCTACAAATTTGCGGAATATCACCAACGGAAAATAACCGCGAACGTATCAAAAAACAACTGCAGTCATGCGTTGAAATCGACGGTGATGTGGTAAGTGGGTGCACAAAACAGACAACATAGCAACGCCAACAAATGTTCTCCCTCCGCAGGACAGCAACACATGTGAGCAATGTTTGTCGCTGAAAATAACTGATTTATCGTGTGAGAAATGTTCGAGCGTGCTCGATGTTTGCATGTGCGAAATTTGCTCAAAGTATCGCTCGTCCACCTGTTGTAATATCAGTAATTGGAGTGCCGTGGCTAAGCGAATGATCCCATTGGCGTGCCAAACAAAGACTCAAATATTGATATGTACAGCCTGTCACATTGCGTTGAAGAGTAAGGTTTGCTTGTAACTTTTTCTATGTTAAGTCGTACCAACTGCAAACTGTTTCCAGGAAATGCGTCATTGGAATGGAAAGTGTGCCGCTTTTGTGCACAGGACAGCACTGATCTGGAGAATTTTACGAGTAATGCCTATCGGCAAGCGATGGAGGTGTTTCACAGTGCCACTAGAATTAAGGTATCGTGCGGGTTAGCTCTTTCAATTTAGTCCAACAATCAAGGTTACATTTTGTTTCAGTTTTCCTTAGAGGATGGCCTGCCAAGCTTCATCTGTTTGACATGCAAAGCTCAACTGTTTGGCTTTGGCAAGCTCTTTTCGAATTTCGTTGCGTGTCAGACGAAACTGCGCGATGTACATGCACAACTGTTCATTGGCGAAACGGCGTCGCGCAAAAGAACGAGTACTTCTAAAGATCTATCAACTCTCGCCGAGGTGAATGGAGTAACAGCTTCTAAACAGGCCAGACCAAGATCGAATACGACTTTGTTTGCATCTGCAATGGAAAGTATTAATTTGCATGATAATCCTACCCCGGCTAACGTGGGCGCCATCACAATCACGAAAGTATCCAAAACAGTGGCAGGGAATGCAGCTCCATCGGACTTAACACGGGATCAGTTTGTTACCAGCAATGCCAACAATGCTGTACAAACGAATGGCTCCCTAAACCAAGTGAATCCCAGAGTTGTCATGGGCCAGTCAAATTCCAACACATTACCAATGACTTCCAATGGAGCTGCGCCAAATTTGCTCTCGTCAACCTCTGTGGGTCAGTTTGTTATCAACGAATTCAGCGACCCGAGCGGCTCTCTTGCTGCAGGGCCTATCCTCAATGGACCTTCAACTTCTTCTAATTCGCAAGTAGCCATGGTTTCCACCGCATCTCCACGGATGGCAGGAGCTAGCTTAAACGATAAAAGTCCCCTAGGTCAAGGTGCCGCCAGTAAAACGCGACCATATCGAAGGAAATCATCCAGGCCATCAAGCAATACTTTGAACGAGCTTGATTGGGATACGTTTATCCGTAACGCTTTGAACTACGAGCAGTCCAACCCACCTCAAGCACGAACATCAAACATTTCGAACGCAATGCTGAGTGAAATGTTAAACAGACCTCTAACCCGGATCAACACATTCGGGTCTATGCAAATGAATCAGCAGCCGTCCCCAGTGGCGAGGGCAGCCAAAAAACCACCACAGCGCAGAATGACCATTCATGACTTGTCTCAGCCGGCAGCTGGGCAGCTGGTTCCAGCGCAACTCACCAAATCACCAGCTCAGTTGTCATTACCCGTGCAAAAAGGAAACAGGAAGCCGCCACAACGCAGGCTGACAATACATAGTTCTGCGGTGCCAGCACCCGCAGATTCAGTTTTTGCCAATCGTAGTCGCACATCTCAGTCAGATGCGTCACAAATGAGTGCCACATCTTCTTCTCAAGGAAATAGTGTTGCAAAAAACACTGCAACAAGGTATTATGTCGCCTTGAAGGGTGGAGACTCACCTCCTCCTAGAAAGACGCCTGCACCCAAAACACCGCCACGACGCAGGATGACTATTCATCAATTGACAGCTCCAAACTGCGCTACATATGACACGCCGCAGAGAGCAA
Organism: Cheilosia pagana; assembly: GCA_936431705.1. NCBI lineage: Eukaryota > Metazoa > Arthropoda > Insecta > Diptera > Syrphidae > Cheilosia > Cheilosia pagana. Next base: position 8,348,027 of record OW386169.1, read on the forward strand.
TGCAAATGACTCCCACAACTTCTTTATCGCAAAAGAAAGCAGCAGCAGATCAAAGATCTCGACAGTACAACGTCGCCCCGAAGGCCAACAAAGTTAAACCTTCTCCAGCGGAAAGGTCAGCACCAATACGTCAACGTCGGCAAACAATTCACAATTCACTTACGCCAACGTCCTCCAAATTGCGACAACCTCCCCTGCGCGTAATAGAAACAATCGTCATTCGAGATGACAGTCCACCAAGAGAAAAAGCTCACCCACCCATACCTTCGTCGTCAGTGACCAAAAAGACGACTGTAAAGAAACCACCCGCGCGCAGAAAGTCTGTATCGTCAGCGTTGACACCTCGTCAATTACAACCAACACCATCACCGGAGGTTATAATAATTCCCGATGACTCTCCACCAAGAACCTCACATCAGCGTCACGGATATGCCCCAGACGCTAGAACGTTTCGTCCAGATTCAAGGGAACCGCTGCTTAAAACCGAAATCGCATTGCATGCATCTCTGTTGATTGACGACGATGATGAGCCTGAGCCTATAGGTCCACAAGGCCTTATGACACCATCCGGCCTGATTAATTATGCTATTCAAAAGGCGTATAATGTAAATTCACCAGTACCGCAGAGATCGAGCAGTGTAGTGACGTCGAGTCGTCAAACAGTCCCCAGCAACCAAGAGCAGCCGAGTGGTAACAGACGATCACTAAGAAGTAGTTCGAAAAGAACCCCGCCAAAGACCGCAGAAGCAACAAATTTGGGATATTCTCGTAAAGCCAAATAAAACTGAAACGAAGAGAGTGCCTTATTGAATAAAGAGCTTGATTCGTTTATACCCTGTGTGTGATTGCTCTTTTTTCAGCGGACATTGTACAATTGAAGGTAAGTAGCGGAATGGAGTCGCTGAAGATTGTGAAGACTGACGTTTTGACTTCTGTCCTACTGGGGGCCAACTATTCTACTCGATTCGATTCTATTGGAAAAAAAGTTCCGATTCTACTTTCAAAGAGAACTGTTCTATTTGAAAGTAGAGTCGGAACAACCTTCAAATAGAATCGAAAGTTGAATCGAATTACAGAGTTGGCCCCCTGAAACCGCAATGGCACTCCAGGTGAGGCCCCGAGAAGTCGGGGCTACATAAAACTACTTGTAAACAAAGTGGGCAGGCCCTCTGTTTTATTTAAAAGTAGAATCGGAGCAAATTTCGAATAGAATCAAAAGAAGAATCGAATTACATATGTAGTTGGCCCCCTGGACTAGAATGAGGAAAGTCCTATAAAGAGTATCCTTTGTGTTTCTCTTCCATTCGCTTTAAAAGTAAAAACAAACTTGCACAATCGAAAGATTGAGCAGCTATGCTTGGGGTTCCTAGACTAGTATCTGTGTAGAACCTAGCTTCCTCAGTTCACTCCAGCGTGTCCATATAAGTATTCAATTTGAGAATAAAGTTGAAAAAATTCAAAGAATATATCTTTCCATTCAACCATTCAAATACACAAAATTTCATTGAAATCGGTTGAGTGGTTTAGAAGATCGACAACAGCGCCACCTATCGGGTCCAAAACTATCCTATCCATCAAGTTACAACCAACCACACCCACCCACAAAATTTCATTGAAATCGGTTGAGTGTTTAAGAAGTCTTACGCCGCGGCATAGTGATGGCGAGAGACCAATTTCCGTCACGCAATTTCCGCTTGGCCATTTCCGTCTCGGTGCAATCGATTTTACTTCCAAGTCGCGCCATAAGATGTTTCACATCAAAAATGGCCGCTGGCTCCGTCAATCTCAATCGTGGCGCCCAATGGTTATGACCGGAGCTTTGCCACAGAGACGAGGTGCCCCAAATCCCTTAACTTCTGTAATCTGTGTATAGTTCCTTGCCTAAAAGTTTGTTACGCTCTCGCACACATGTGCGCAGCTATAGTACTGACACAACAGTTCCGAGGGGGACGGTAGACTGAAGGGCCCAACGCCAACATAATAGAATCCATCACGTCCGTTGTGGCAAAGTATTCGAATGACAGGTTGATAAAACACACAGCAGCTTATGGACGGTGTAGGTGACTCATAGGCAGCGCATACGTGCCGGATGCGCAACTATAAAGTAGGTTTACTTTCATTGGTGGGAATATTGAGAGGAGAGCAACACTGTCATCTTCGTTTAAAAAAATTCAGCTGGCAGTAGGTATTTTAAAAAAGTTTGACGTAGCCAGCACTAGTGCGCACTGAGAAGTAGTGCCAGCTAATTTTCACGCCTTTCAAAAACCTTGCACGCAAAGTATGCTGCCCTGAAGTTTTACATTGAAAAATTAATAACAGCAAGCGAAATGACAGCAAAACTCTGAATTCTTGCGCCGACAAATTAGGTCTGTTCCTTTACTTTTAAATCTCGTTTTTTCCATTTCTGTTCCTTCCACAGTGGAAGCGGAGACTTCAATAATATCATTTTAGGTGTTGCCACTTCTTAAGTAAAGGTACCGAGGTCAAATTTGAATTCAGCTCTCCATCAACAATAATCAATAATATCATTAGGGAAAAATAAAAACTTACAGCCTTATTTATAAACTCACCATTGTTACCGCTGACTTGAAGAATAAAACCAAATTTTTGAGTAAAGGAACTAGAAATAAATTTTAATCATAAATTCAAATAATTACATAGATCATAAATAATTTTTCTCGTTATTCTTTTTCTCCGCAGTTGGTTTATCTTTTTTCTCTTGGTTCTCACTTTTATCTTTTAAACGAAAGTGGCATTTATTACCAAATGAATTCATGTGGCAGTGGATTGTCAATGGATGCGTTCAGCATCGACGTCCGCACAAATTCCACTATTGTCAGCAACACACCATAGAGTCTGTTTATCTCTACGCACCCTCTAAAATGCCCTTACGCAGGAAAACGTGGTTTAAAGACAAAAAGTACTTTGCTTCAAACCAGCGTTAGGGAATCTAAAAATACGGCTGTTATATATCTATATTAAAGAAGATTATCTTGGATTTCAGCCTTTTCGTAAAGAAATAGGAGCGAACCTAGGTACTATTCTTTAGCTGCAAGTTGCTCAAGATAGCTCAAAGTGATTTCGAGTAATATATTTTCTTATTGAAAATTTTTTCCTCTCAAAAGTGCTTGAATAAACTTCCTGTAACATCCCTGTACTACTTTGTCAACTTCGTATCGTTCCCTCAATTCCATGTCGTTCCTTCCGTTGTTTACTTCTTCACTGAATACGTCAAAACCACTGCTGTCATATATTTCGCATTTCCAAAGTGTTCCCATAATCTCGTTAAAGACAATTGTAGAAAAAATCTTCTCACTATTCTTTTTTTTTTGCAAGTGTTATATTATAATTTGTTTAACAGATTAAAATCATTTGAAATGGCAGACGCATTTGCCGATCTAGCGTCTCAATTAGCTTCGGAAATTGAATTTGAATTTGAGAAGGGTCTTATAGCAGCAGTAAGATCATTTCGCTGTATATTTGCAATTCATCATCAGTATTATCACAATACTGTGCACAATAAAGTTGCATGGCAGCAGATCTCCAATTGTCTCAAAAGATCGGGTAAGCTATTAAATATGATGAACGTATGTGTTATTTTGGTACTTAATGGGAACATTTCCAACTAAAAACTCCCTTCCGCAGTTATAGATTGTATCAACCGATGGTATACCCTTGTGCAATCCTTCCTGCACTATCACCAAAAATCACTATGCTCTAAAGAACCCATAACATGGCCACATTATGAAGCTTTCGGGGACTTGCAGCCCTTCATGGTGACAGAGTACACTCATCTCGTAAGTGTTTCAATAGAAATTTCTCCCCCGAAAGTTGCTAATCAATACATTTTTGCTCACAGATTCAACTACAAAGACCGCCAATTTTGTTCGCTAAATCGACTCCCAGCCAGAGAGCGGTGCTTCTCAACGAATTGATTTCGAATCGCCTCAAGTTGTTAAGTAGTAAGACCCCCATCGAGCAGGTGCAAAAGACATGGGCAAGTATTGCAGACAAGTTGAACAACATGGGACCAAGAGTTCCGACCATCAAATGGCAGAGGGTAATTATTTAAAAAAAAATCAAATCGTTTGAAAAATCAAATCAGCTGACATAAGCGTTTGTTTACAGTGTTGGTGGGAGATGAAGATTAGATTCGGAAAACAAATGTGGCAGATTCAAAAGCAACAACAAAGCTGTGCGGGTAAGTATCTGAAACCATCCGTGTAGCTGAGAATTAATTTTACTCTTACCAATCCTAAGGCTCACGGCCCAATGAGTTGCTCTCGGAGGAAGACATGAAAATGATGAAGTTTTGCGGTGCAAATGTTTTGCATAGCTACTCATCCAGCATCGCTGTGGTATTGGACAGTTACGTTGAGTTCGGCAGTAGTCGGGTAAGTTTGCAACAAATCAAAGTTAATGTACGTTCAATTTTCACCATCTCTCCTTCCAGGAAACCCCCATCGCAAAATGTAGAAAATGTAGGATATTTGTGAACGACTTTTCGCACTCTTTGTGTGACGTGTGTCGTCAATTTCCTAACAGATGTGATATATGCCTAAACACTTACAAACAAGATCTGGTCCTCTATCAGTTGAATGATTGGACATTAACTGCGAAGAGCTTACTGCCACCGAGTTACCACACATATTCCGAACTCTCAATGTGTACCAATTGTTCAAACTCGCTCCAAAGTAAGTTCAATTTAAATTTACTTCGTAATTGGGAACAATAGTTCTACTTGCTGTGTCTCTTTTTAATTTGCAGAAGAAGCTGCCGCAACTTGGAAAGTATGCCGTGTCTGTGAGAAAAGTCACAAAGAACTAGACAATTTATTTAGTAATGCAAACGAACATCTGCGGCGGGTTTTTAATAGTGCCACAAATATTTCGGTGAGTCTTTAACATGCACATCCTTTATCTATCTATTCAGGGCATTACATTTTTTTTATTAATCATTTTTGCATACGTTTGTTGTCCGTAAGATCTGAGTTGGCTTGTATTACATCAATCAAATCAAGTGTTGTCCAAGAATGTGGCGAATTTTAACTAAGAGGTATGCGACTGCGTCCTGTACTACTTGCATATATCATCTGTCTGATACTGTTTGCAGTTCCAAACACGTTGCTTTCAGTCCAATCGCTGTGGAAAGCGATAGAACGGTTAGAGACACCTACTGTTTCTGCAACGCTTAAGCGAGTTTATAGAATTCACGATATTTGTGTCTCCAATTGGTTTCAATTGGCAAATTTTCACAGTGGATCGGATGCATGTGCCTTACCTTGTTCTGTTTGCAGTTCGGCTGCAGGTTTATTTGATTTTGAATAATTTATGTTTAGTGTCTCTGCTACTTCGAGTTGATGCTTCTGGGCGATGTGTTAGATTGCATCCTATTCAGCTCTTCCCCAAGTTATCATTAGACAGGACACTACATTTGATTTTTGTTAATAAGTCACTCAACTCGCTATAGGAATGGCGATGGGGGTGCCTGGTCCTTGTGACGAACTCACACCCTACTCAACCTAACCTAACCTAACTCAACTCGCTATACAATATTTTTTCATGCCACAACTTTTATCATCTTGCTGTTCAACACCAGATCAAGACAAAAAACCTCACTCCCAAATCATTGCTGAACCCTTTTGCATGATAAAATACACAATCACCACATAAACAACAGCATTCCTTGCTCTATTTGCTTTCAGTTTACCGAATTTGAGGGCCTGCCGGGCTACATTTGTAATATTTGTAAAGTTCAAATGCAGCAGTTCAATAATTTCTATTTGCGATTCTGTCGGGCGCAGTGCCGACTGAAGGAAATCCATGCAACAAAATTTATTCACATTGATTCGCTGGGAGAAGAAGGAAAGACTGCTAATCTGGATAAACCTAAAACGTACTTGATAAAGCGGGACATAGCACATGTTGTGCCACCCCCAGCAGTAACATCGCCATCATCGACCGATTCGAAAAACAACTCGAAAGCTGGGTACGTATTAAGTCCGGAAGTAACATCTGGTCCAGTGATAGCAACTCCGCCGTATAACACCTTGGCCCAGGCACTACCGCTTAAATGCTTCAAAAAGGTTTTACTTTCGAATAAGGCGGTTTCGAATCGAATTTCAAAGCCAGGATCGCTCTTAAAACGAGTCTATTTAGCGAAACCACCAGCAGTTACTGGGAGCTCAACGATTACCGAGGTTGTACCTGTCAGACGAATGTGTATCGGGCCAACAAATACCAAAGGAGTTGTATCGCTGCAACAGGTACCATCTGCATCACAGCCGATACCAGTGAAAACCACCGCAAGTGGAGTGCAAGGCAGCGGCCTTACAGCGGGTCAGGCGCCAGCGCCATTGTTTCCCTCAAAGGCCACCGGAGTGTCCACCGAGAGCTCAACAATTCCCGTGGTTGTGCCTTTCAAACGAATGGGGCTCACAAATACCAAAGGAGTCGCATCGCTGCAACAGGCACCATCTACACAGTCGATACCAGTGAAGATAACCAATGCGCCACGAACCGCCGCAAGTGGAGTGCTAAAACAACAACCGGGAACTGCGTCTGTAGTGACTCCATTGGCAGCTGCAAACAATGTCAACGCACCAGCGCCGCTGTTTCCCACGAAAACCGCCGGAGGGACGACTACAAACCGAGTTCTACCCGCTGTCTTTACGATTTCCGGCGATAATCAGCACAATTTACCGCCCGCCTTCTGTATACCGAAATCACTGAGCTCTATTCAGCAATCAATGGCACCGCCTCCCCTCTTTGAGAATAATGTCCAGATACCACTACCAGAAATAAAAACCGAGCAGCTCGACGAAAGCTGTCCAACGCTACCCAATAACAATGATACGCCGTCTGACATTTCATCGAATGCATCGACAGTTTCCGTTGGATCCACTAATAGGTCTCCAATGCTAAATAAAATTAATCACATTCGTCTTGATGGCTCCACAGCTGTGGAGGGAGTTTTCCCTCTATCAACGAACTCGCATCATGAATTTCACAACGCGTTCCTCAATGCAAACAAAGACATATTCGAACTTAAGAAACAGAAATGCCCACCTCCGGTGCACGCAATGGAGACGGCAATCAAAAATTTGCCCGCGCAAAAACATCCCCAAAACACAAACAATGAGCAACGTCAGCAACAACCCCCGCAACAGCAGCAGCCACCCCAGCCACGGGTTCGAAAATACTGGGGTCCTGTTGATGAATTTCAAATCACGTCGGTGTCCGACAAGACGAATTCAAATCCAAAACCAACTCCGCAACCGGAACAGTTGGCAGCGCAACCGGCTGCGATAATCCCAGAGATTGAAGTAAAAGAAGAATGCGTAGAAAATCAACCGTCTATGTTCTACCCCGACTCGTTTGAGCTGTGCAAAAGCACCCTAAACGCGGACGTATCGTTAATGATCAACACAATGATGAAAAACCAAGAGCCGATCTATCAAACGGAAAGTTTTAAATTCATCAATCCATCATTTCCCATCGCGTATGCGAAAAAGCAGTCGACAAAGGATACATCAGAGAAGGAGAGCGTAGAAAAGACTGCACCGAAAGAGCTAGGTGACACACCACCAGAAGAGAACAAACCTGAAGAGGATACACCCGAAGCAAATAAGGCTCCTGCGAAAGTGCATACTAAACACCTTCGAGTTAAATTGAAGCGAAGCGATCGACTACAGAAACTGGCCACCCGGAATCGGGTGCGAAGGCCACCCCAGCCGTCAATATCAATTCCTACTCGAAAATCATTACGCAGTCTCGTGAGCCAAAAGGCAACAAAGTAATTTAAATTGTTTGCAGTGTATTTAGTTTGTAAATAAAATATTAAAAAAACAACATTTTTTACTATTTAATAAATAAAATCAAGTAAAACATTTACTTACATTTTTTTCTTCGGTTGTAAATTTTTTGTTTCAGTCGTTGGGATTGTCAATTGTCCTTAATTTTACACTGGATACTTGAGACTCTTTTCTGTTCGCGTCTCAACATGCGTATTGTAAATGGAAATCGGTTGAAACGTAGCTTCACTCACTTGTGTCAACCTTAGAAAAGTCTCTAGATTGCAAAGAGTATAAATTAGTATAAATTGGTGGCGTTTAACCGATTGGCCGATTGGCTCACCAGCAGGTTCATCAACTCAAAGCGTGGCCTTTGGCTCGGAGATTCGTTGGTAGGGGTACACCCGAGGGTACACGAAAAAGCAGTGAGATTCTTATTTGGAACCTAGTGGGGAATTAACTATGTACTATGTAATAATGGAAGGGGAGGGAGGCAATGTAGTAGCATAGGCAGAAGGACGCAGCTATCGTTGTCTTAGGACATGCTTAGAGATCTCTTGCAAAATACCCTCTTTCTTGGGCTCAATCCCCAGAAAACTGAACTTGTCCTCTTTACAAGGAAGCAACAAATTCCCATAAATTTGTTCCACCAAAACTAAATAGCAACCTTTTGCTGCCCACTTACACGGCCAGTTGTTTAGGCCTCATTCTATACAGCATATTGAGCTTGAAACACAAAATCTTGCAGAGAGATCAGAACGGCTCTGTACTGCTGCAAAAAAAGCTATTGCATCTGGTTCTTTGTATCCTTCATCAGACCTTTATTTATATTGAAAGGGGCATTCACTACAATCACCTTAGTCTTGATCAAATCCATCAAAAGCACATTAGTTGGTGAAATCACGGGACACTGCCCTATTGGGTGGCATGCTCTCATAGGCTGAGCCTCCAAAAAAAGACTTCGCCTCCTACGCCGGCCGGTGCGCAGCCCTCTCATCTCGCAGAAAACTACATCTGGGAGAATACTTTTTTGACAATGTCAGCGAACTAAAATAAGCATCAGATATACGTCCGACGCTTTATTCTTAGCTCCGGTAGGTTTAATTGATTGTTTTGAGCGGTTTTGAGATCATTTTTGATCCTGTGATATCACAATGGGCGTATTCTGGCCCAAATGAAGCAGCACTTGTAGCCCGACACCCTTACGCATACCTAAATAAGTGTTATTTTGAGCCCCCTCCCTTGTCACAATTGAAGACTTATCACACTTAATGGAACAAGAAGAATCCAATTATGGACAGTTTTCCTTCGAACCAATTCTAATTCAGACTATTCCGACTTCTTGGTGCATACTTTCAATTCACTCGGCACAAACCAAGCTTATACACGAAACACGACCCAAAGTCATTTCCCCTTTATCCTTTTTAGATGAAAACATAACACCTTCCGATCTGCACACTTTCGTCGACAAAACCTTCGTCCCTCATATTTCAAATACCTCCTGAACTGCTCCATTAGTCCTTCTCTGTCACAAAGTTTTGATCATAAAGTCATAGAAAATGCGCTACGAAAACTTAATGATGAATACTCACCTAACCCAGCGGCCTTTTCCCTTTTATATCTCTTTCGGCTATCGCTCCCTCAAGGGGAATTTCCTCAGACATGGAACTTCTCATTCATAATACATATAAACAAAAGAGGGATCAAAGAGCGATGTAACTATTCTCAAACTCTTTGCAAGAAGTTTGTATATGAAACCATAAGCTTCCAGTATCAACGACTACTAACCTCTTTGAATTCAAATCCTCTAAATCCTCCGCCTTTGAAAGCGGGAAAAGAAGTCGACGTTATTACTTCCGATTTCAGTAAGCTATCGATTGTCTGCCCTCGGTTTGGAACCTATTTTGATAAAATCGATATCTTCCTACCTTGAAAACCGTTCTTATAGGGTTCGCTTTAGGCCCGTACTTTCTTTCTCCTCCTTGGCAACATCTGGTGTCCCACAAGGCAGCCATTTAGGTCCCCTTCTCTTCATCCTAACAATTTCCGATCATGAAAGGGTCATTCAACACTCAGCAGACGATATTAAATTTTCCAAGCCCATTTCCACACAGCATTCCAGATTCCAGAGTCATTCAAAAAGATTTAAATAGTTCCACTGGTGTTGTGAACAGCTGTTAAGAACTTATCTATTAACTTCTCACATAAGGGCAGCAAGTCTCCTCTCTGAATTCACCTTTCCCACGGCCAACCTTTATCTCTCGTGCAATTCATTCGTGACCTTATCATATTAGGCGACAGGGAGCTTAATTTCCATTCGCATATTGATGAGATACTTAAAAAATCAAACTCAGAACTTGGCTTGGCTTCGTTATTATTTTTGTTCGCCCTCCTCGAATACGCTAGCCAAACGGGGTGTCTCCTTCAACAAGTTCATGTCTTCCCTGGAACGGTTCCCTAATCCTACCTCCTTATCGCGACTGTCTTAAAGTTAATAACCGAAATACCCTTGAGGAACGCAGAGACGCAGCAGACATTATTTTCATTCGCCGAATCCTTTCCAGGCTCTGTCGATTGAACAACTCTATCTGCTTTAACATTAAGCCCTCTATCTTCCAACCCACCGCATTTCCTATGGCTTTAACGAACCAATCGCATGATACGAAAACTTAACTCAAACCTCACTGTTTTTGACTTCAAACGTATCTTTACCTACCCAAAAATCGATCTCCTTAGCTTCAAGTCCGAGTTATAAAGGTCCTAGGTTTATTTAAGTAGTTTTTTGGCCATTTTTACAGCTTGTATTAAGCCTAATAAATGGGGGAAGAATACCGAGCAAGGAGGGGAGGAGAAGAACATCCTGCATAGAAAGAAAGGCTGTAAGACCGGTTGATAAGATCAACGAATTTCAAGTCGAGACTCACCATCTTTTCATTGACTTCAAAGCCCCGTTCAAAGATAGCATTCATCTTCAGGAGCTTTATTTGGCGATGGCCGATTTCGGGATCTCGGCAAAACTGATCCAGTTGTGTCGCAGTTTGGAAGAAGCACCTCTGGACTATTTTAAAAATGCACCGGATTTCGGCAAGAATCAGCTATCATGGGACTTCTTCAATCTCGTGCAGGTCTTTAACAGGTCCGTCCAACTACTGAGGTATGCGCTCGATATCGACATCATCAGTCGCTCACTCCGTGATACAAGCTTTCACGGCGATTGCAGAACAGTCGAAATCGGTTGGCCTTGAAGCAAATGAGGACAAGACTTAGTCCACCGTTTAGGACAAACCGTCATTATTGATAGCAACAATATTGAGGTAGTTGAGGTAGTTAACTTTACCAATGACACCCTGTGGTGGAGATCCGGCCTAGAAAACCGTTTCAGACGCTACTTCGGTTTGGCAAAACAATTAGAGTCAAAACTTCCTAACCCGAAGGACAAAGTGTGTGCTCTACAAGACCCCTTATCCTGGCCGTTCTGCGAGGAGGGCTAATAAAGGAGAAGATACAACTGCGAACTCTTAGCTGTACGAAAATGTGGATGTAGTCGAAAGTGCCAAAACACATTTCAGCCTTATTGTGAGTATCGCCCGAAAAACATTTCACCTGGCGAAATGCTGTCCGACCGAAAATTTAAAAGCTATTGCGAGTTTCGTCCGAAAATTAACTTTAATTTTCAGTTGTTTGCCTTTAAAAAACTGAAAAAGACTAAAAAATTTATCTTGTAAATAGCCAGTATATTCCGCCCGAAACAGTGCTGCCAATAAGGGGGAACATCAACAACTTTTCGCCCAGAACTCATAACAAACGAAATGTAATTTTTTCGGGTGGAATATTGATTGACTACATTGGCTCGGACGCATCGAGCGGATGGACAATTATGATCCAGGATCTTCGAATCTCAAAGAAGACTGTACCTCCCTTTCGGACACCAAGCGATCGCCGATGGCACAGCGATTAGTTTGAATAAATGGAAGCAACGTGCCCGAGATCGCGGACGATGGAAGGCTGCGGTATCTCCGGCAAAAACTCTTCACGACTCGGGAGCCCATTAAGTAAGTTCGACATTCGCTTAAAACTGCTCAATTTACAAGGTCTCATCGTGATACTAAAGGGTTTTCCAATAAGAGGAGTTATTTTGATATTCAAAGAAAAACGTCATTTTTTGAGATAAATGTTCGGATATTTATTTCATAATAAAGAGGAAGGAAGGCCGTTAATAATGAAAAACAACATCAGTCAAATGGCCACCACGACCACGCTTACAGGACCATATCTTTTTCCATAACAAAATCGCAAAGTGGCTGCCCTATGTCCTCGATAGACTCACGAATTCCATCTTTGAGGTCTTGAATCGACGCTGGGCTGTTGGCGTAGACCTTATCTTTCAGGTGGCCCCAAAGGAAGAAGTCGCAAGGTGTTAAATCACAAGATCTCGGTGGCCAATTGTGATCACCTCTTCGAGAGAGGATCAATGATAAAAGTTCAATGGTTTCGTTGCTTGTGTGGAACGTAGCGCCATCTTGTTGATCAATACCATCCAAAATACGGTGTAATGGCGTTTGTGGAATGCCCAATTCCAAAGAACGACGAGAAATGGACAAACCTGGGTTTTCTTCAACACTTTGGGCTACATCAGCAATATTCTCAGTTGTTCTTGAGCGACGTGCACGGGTTTTATTCTTCACATCACTAACATCTCGAATTTTGCCACCAATTTCTATTCGACAAGGCGCTTCACGACGACTCAAAAATGCTTTAGTTTTGCGAACTGCGACTGCAAAATTTTCACCATTTTTGTAGTGAATTTTTATAATTTCAATGCGTTGGCGTGTATCGTTCCATTTTTAGTAAGGGCGTGATTTCTACTTGTCAAATGTCAAAAAATAACAGCTTCAAAAGTGACAGCCACCGAAATAGCGGGCTATTAAAAATAACACCTCTTATTGGAAAACCCTTTACTACGACTATTTGGAAACATAGATTGCGCCCTCGTCTGCTGCATCAGGGGTCGAATTACCGCATCCGTGAGCGAGCAATACGTCACTGAATTTTGCCGATTTTACATGCAAAACAATAACAAATTCAGTCACGTAGTACTCGATCACGGATGCGGTAATTCAACCCCAGGTCTCATGGAACACGCCCACACTTCCCGAAACAAATTGTTTACATAAGATTTAATAAAAACTCCACATTTCTTATTTATTTTTTTTATTTAAAATAGTTTATTTCAAATGTGTTATGATCACCGTTTCTTTTTTAAATATGATTTTAATTAGAGTTAGCCTGTAAAGTTCTTAATTTTGTTTTCTTTGGGAATATTTATTAAATACACCGCAGAATAAAATATTTCTTTTCTTTTTTTTGTTTATTCTTACTTAGTTAAGAAATTGTAAATTATATATCTTAAAAACTAGATTATCTTCATTTGTTTAATAATTATTCATTTTCACATTTAGATTTGTGTCCTTATTTTGTTATAAATTTAAATATAAATAACTAACAACATAAATTGTTTGAAAACACGTCTTTAATTATTATTTAATATATGCATCTCTTGAAAGAAGCCCAGTTATGAGTTTGAATGTGCTTTGTTTACATAAGATTTAAAAAAAAAAAACAATATACATCGTATCATAAAATAAACAAATTTCTATTAAAATTGAGGAGAAAGAAAATATCACGTAATACATTTTTCGATTAACAGACATGAGGTTAAAATTTGCACCGAAAATAGAAAGATGTGTTTAGTTCGCTGAATAAAACTGTTACTTTAATAAAAACCGTCGTTTTCGTGATGGAAAAGAAACTGAAATAAAAAAATATTGAGATTTACATCCTGGCGGTCGTTTTGGGAACAGGATCGACGGCAGAGATGTAAACATTTATGAGAGCTTCAGATACGAGGGTGGTGAACATTTCTTTCGTAGGAATTTGATGATATAAAGTGGTAGACACGAGATTAGGGTGATGATGGAAACCTTCCAAAGGAAATCGTACGACCAGATGAATTCCCAATCTGCAAGGACATAAAAAATAATTGATTACTCCTTGTCTTGTCTTATTGGTGTATAATAAACGAAGAAAGTAGCACAAATCAAGTGATATGATATGGAAACGCGCGCTGATCAACCCCTTAACCACTTTAAAACTGGTACAAGTGCGTCGGGACTTCCAGATCACACTGACATCCAAGGGAACAAATGTAGAGGAGTGGTTTTCTCATCAACGACGCAACTTCGTCCGAATTTTCCATCTGGCAATGGCCCTCCCACTCTTAGTACTTACCAAAATATTCATGAAGCACAGCCAGCGACAGGAGATAAAGCGTCAAGCTGAACAGCTCGGCCAAAACCATCAATCTGCAATGACAAGCAATAAGACAAAAAATAGAAACAAAACCCCCCTCCAACTCACCGATGCCAAGTGCGTATCGTCAACGCGACCATAATCAACTCTGTCAATATCAACGCCGAAAAGCTGATCGCCACAATGTGTATGAACTCGTCTTCGAACAGGATCAACGCTCCGTACATGATCACACCGCCCTGATAGATACTGATCAACACCCAAATGAAGAACGTCTTGTAGCTTAAACTGCGACCCTTGGACAGGTCCTTGTACAGCTCTGGATATGTCACGGCCGTTATCGATGTGATGTCTTGATCGAGAACCAGCGAGAACACCGGAAACATTGTGTACAACGTTGAATAGCCGACCATGAGGAAACCTTGATACAGAGCCACTGAGCTCAGGTAGAAGACGGCAGAGAAGACCGCCTGCAGCGTGGTTATGATGAGGCCACGATGGATAACAAATTGCGATAGTGCGGCGGATCGTTTGTACGATCGTCTACCGTGCACGAGTAGCAATTTGGCGATGTGCGAGAATTGCGGCACACTAAAGTCACCCGCCAACGAGGCTTGCCGCCCTTCACGACCCTCAATGCCGACACCAGCGTCGGCCTGTTGAATCATACTCACATCGTTGCCTCCATCGCCAACGGCACAGGTGCGTTTCTTTGTGTGCTCCTGGATGAGGGACACCACCTGCGCCTTCTGGGTGGGACTGCAGCGGCAGCAGACGACCGCTGGGCAGGCGGTCGCCAGTTCCATGAATTCGGGCCGATAGTATTGCAGACAGACTTCTAGACTCTCGCCGGACACCACCAGGGCGCAACCCTGTTTGCGGCGGAACTGATTCAGCTCGAGGTGAGCGTCTGTGCGGGTTTTGACGCTCTTCAGGACGTGCAGTCCCTGATTGCGGCCAATCAACTGTGAACTCTTGGCAATGCAACAAGCGGTCTCCAGTTTGTCACCAGTCAACATCCATACACGCACTCCAGCGTTGCGAAGAAGCTCCAGAGTTGGTCGGACACCGTCCTGAAGGCGATCTTCGACTCCAGTTAAGCAGACAAGTTCCAATTCGCGTTCCAATGACTCAATTACAGCCGCAACCTTGGCCACTCGATCGGATACACTCAATCGGGCGGCGTTGTAGCGCGTTTCAAAGTCAGCGTACTGCTCCTCGGTGAGAACCTTCTTGGCCACCACCAGCGTCCGCAAGCCCTCGCGTGCCATATTGCCAGACTCCTCGTTTAGCCAGTCGTTGTACTGAACAATCGATGTCATCACCACATCGGCGCCCTTCAGATAGAAGGTTATCTCGCCCGAGTGGCTGTCCTTCACTATAATTCCCATGCGCTTCGATTCGCTGGTGAAGGGGAACACTTGCAGGATCTGGAAGTGCAGCAAGTCATCCTTGCTGGGTGAGCCGCTGTTTGCTCCAGCGGTTACTGAGCTTATCGATGCCGTACTTGCGCTGCTTGTCGATGGCGACGACGAGGTGGTTTCATCTTTTCGCAGATATGACGGTATTTTCTCGACAACCTTGGGCGTCTTCAGTTGCAGTGTCATCGAATTGATATCCCTGGCGATGAGTGTTAGTCCGACCTGTTCGGTCCACTTTACCAGAGCAATCTCATCGGGGCTCGACGCCTGATAGGTGATCTCTTCTGTTTGTTTTTTCTCCTCCATGTTGACGACGGACTTTGTGGGAGAGCTGCCATTGCTGTTGTTACTGCTGGTGTCGTCATCTGTCACTGGTGTCACATTGTGACACAAGGCAAGAGCCTTCACTGCTTCCCATTCGCGCCAACCTTCAGGGCGACGCATCCGGCTGCCCGAATACATGGACGGCTTGGGGGGGGCCGCCGACTCAGTGCTGTGATGTATCATCGGCGCCAGGTTCTGTATGATTGCTCCGATGTGATGGAAAGTATCGCTATCGTGGGACACTATGCCCAGGTGGATTTTCTTGAAGACCATTTCGTTTTGGGTAAGAGTGCCGGTTTTGTCCGTCAGCACGTACGAGATGCGACCCAGTTCTTCGGGTATTGTCGTCGATCGGGCGACGGTGCCTTGGATCTCGGGATCGTTTTGCATTTGCCACGAATAGAAGGCCTTTCCCATGTCCAAGTTCACGCGAAGACTGATCGGAATAATGTACGAGAAGAGGAGCACAAAACGGAACATGTAGCGATACCAGGGCCCATTGAATCCCTTCAAGATCATCATGACCAGCGATAGGCCAAGCACTGCAAAGAACAGGACCTGAGGGGTGGGAATTTACACAGTTACTTGTGTGAAAATTCGACTCGATAAACAAACCTTTGTGAGTCCATTGATTTCCATGTCCAGGAGGCCTACTTTCGACCGGGGCTTGGAGTTGTTCATTACACTGCGCGTCTCACAGCCCGTGTAGATGACAATGCCGGTTGCTGTGCCAGCAGCTACGACTGTGTTCGCCCACAGGGTGTTTTCCACATTCAAACTGCTCTCCTCGCAGCCGTGTTGCTGTCAAATAGAAGAAAACTGGTTACCAAAGCTCGTTGCTACATTTTAACCACTCACCATAGCAAAAGTTCCGATGAACGAGTGAATATCCTTCTGCGGCTTTTCGATATACACATTCGCGTCGATGCTAAACAGATCAGAGTCCTTGGTTAGTTTCTGCGTGAGTGGCACCGCCAGGCGGAGTTTCCAATCCGTTTCACCTGCAACCAAGGAAACATGTTTACAAAATGACAAAAACCCCTCCGGCCTCCAACTCACCATCAAGCTGATCCGTTCGCACGAAAACCGATCCACTCTTGTCGCTTGTCCGCAGCAAAATCAAATCGGCTGGCACTCGTTCGTTCTTTTCCACGATGATGACATCGCCGACTTTTAGCTTCGACGACGACACCATCTCGTAGCCATGCTCCCTCGTTACCATTAGACGTTTGTATTTCTGCGAATTGACTTCATGATCACGCTGATGGCGGCGAAAGTCGTCGACTGCCTCACGACATATTGTCACCATGAGGACAAAACACAGCGGTCCCCAGTACGTGTACGGATAACCGATTCGTATGTCCGGAATGAACTGACTCAACGCCATCAGCAGGAAATACATATTTAAAAAGAAACGAAACTGCTCGAACAGTACCAGCGGCAGAAACGTCAAGAAATTGTACTTTTGATTGCGGATCTCGTTCGGTGGGAATTTATCGCTTGTCGGACGTCCCAAATGGACAGTCCGAGCGCGAAGTTCACGGGCCGAAAACCATTTTCGCCACGCCCGCCCCCAGCAGCTGCAAAGACAAAGATTTCGTGTTAGTTGGAGGGTTGCCATTTACGAATGGGATTGGTTTGACTTGTTTGTTGTAATGAATGTGCCCTGAGGCTCAACGGAGTAGAGAAATACACTGGCGTTAGTCGAAAATGACTTTAACCTATTTGGAGAGGGATTCCACTTGTTTTAAGGCAGTTTTCCATGG
Organism: Cheilosia pagana; assembly: GCA_936431705.1. Lineage (NCBI taxonomy): Eukaryota > Metazoa > Arthropoda > Insecta > Diptera > Syrphidae > Cheilosia > Cheilosia pagana. The sequence goes on from OW386169.1 coordinate 8,365,639, forward strand.
TCATGTGAGACTCGTTACTGTTGGGGGGTTACTCTACATTTGAAGTTGTCCTGTTATGTGCTTTTAACTGAATTTTGCTATCGCATTCAACAGCGTGATTTTGGGTTCTTGTTTTGATGAAGTTTCCTTGTACCTTTCTTCAATTTGAGGCAACTGCACCATGACTCAAACTTAAAACTTATTTCTTTCCGGAACACTAGAACTTTCTACGTGAAGCTTCACCTTTGAACTACAGAATGACGGCCCATAACCCACAAACGCGCCAATACAACTAATTTTAGTGATTGCAAAGGATATGAGCCATAAAATAAAAAACCACAAACTAATAGAATCTAATGTCAGCGTGTGTAATCCCTAAGCGCTGTCAATTACCTAAATGTGTCAGCAAATTGCTGTCATCAGAGAAATTGTCAAGTTGCTTTATTTTAAATGACTCAATCCACAGTAGTCAATAACATCGTGTGCCATCAACACTGACCAAACGTGGCAAGTCGAGCAATAGACCTTTGGTTTATATTCCTTTTGTTTTTGCGGTTTTATTGTGAAACGTGATAAGAATTACTCGTACGCAAGTGGACCACGACGCAGTGAAAAGGGGAATACAACCGAGATAAGTCAAGAGTCGTCATTCATGCAAGTATTATTGCAATAAAATGAACATAATGCGAGTAATGTTGTGCTCAACTGTACTTGTGCGTTAGTTTGCATCTCCTCATCTCTGCAGTTCATACAGAAATCATTATAGGGGATGCCCTACGTTCCTTGGCGTGGTAATTGTACCCATCTTCTGTCTTAGAAGCCCGTAGAAAGTAGATGAGTTGCATTTGTCCAACTGACGGAGACGATGTCGATTGGGAGAATGTAAAGCGTGGTTTTTAATGTACCCCGCTCTTGGAGATGTTCTTAATCATTGTGACCCCCTTTTTTCTGCGGAGATATACCGCCCGTTGATTTCGTATTTCGCTTTAACTCGGTCACCCAAACAAGAACCCGTCTTAAAACCAAAATGTACATGTACAGCGGATGTTTGGGAAGTAAAAACCCTGCAGGAGTACATGGGAACTACTGCTTTCTTAACACATTCGTTTACATCACATTTCTAGAAAACAAATCTATTTTCGCAAAGTACTACTCCTTTTCATAGATCGATTGCGTTGCTACTTTCGCATAACCATGTTTTCTAAAGACTTCATTGGCTGTAACAGCAACAAACAATCTCATCTTTCAAATGGAAAGCTAGCAAGCATCCTCACTCAATAGTCGAGACTTAAATGATGATCAATATCCGATTACGAACATCACACCAGTTACAAAGCAATTAAGAAAAATCGCAGTCGACCCTGCCAAAAAGAACGTCGACACCACCATCAAGGGCACATTCCCTAGCATCCAGCATCCAGACTAGAATACTTGTCGCCTCTGGAGGAGGCAATTACTTTCCCCCCCACCTACACCACCCACAAGTAGCTGATGTCACGTCGAACTCTTGCAGTTTTTCGCCATACATATTTGTGTTTTTTTTTTTTATTGAACTACATACATACAAAATACCCTCCATCACACATTTTTATTATTTTCATAAGGAAAAAAAAATCGATAAAATAAATTCTTGTGCACTCAGCTGTAGTTGCAAATATTTATATGTAATTTATTCGCCACCAGGCAATTGTTCAACCCATCTCAACCACAACAATAGAAAATTTAATCAATTTCACATAATTTATAGAGAAAAATAATGCGATGATTCACCTTAGCATATTCCATCGACTCCTGGGTCGATTTATTAGTGGAATGTTCTCCTTAACTATCGGCGTTGTAGCCGAACTTTGCGATGTATCATCCATGTTAAATGTTTCAATGATGAACTATTGTTAGGATTTCTATAAATTCCACAGAGAGAATTTAGGAAATTCCCATATTTTCTCGAGCAATGAAAAAAACAACACGAAACTAGAAAATTTTCACTTTGTTCTTGGTATATAAAAAAAAAACACGAAAAAGAAACTTCACTTCGCACTCATACAACAGCGCAGAAAAAACAGTGGCGAATTGTCAAAATCAATATGAGATTTTGTGTTCTCATGTTGGCAGCAGTTGCAGAATGCACTTTTCGGCTGGAGGAATCTTCAATCTTGTAGCAAGTAAACAATTCGTTAAGTTTTGTTCGTTCAGTCTGAATAGGGTGCCAACGGTGTGGTGTTTGATTTTATTTGTAACTATAGGTAGGTATACAATTTAACTTTTGATGAGGTTATGTAGAGATTTCCTACGTTGCAAAAGTGGAGAAGAGAATTTATATATTATAGGTTATAGCTAGTGGTAATGGGATTCACAGTGAGTCCGGTTCTCCACTTATTGTGGGTTTTTGAAACTGCGACAATGGGTGTTAAACCGAAAACCATAAAACATACCAACTGTCCAGTATTCTCGGTTGACATCACTCCAGAACGGGTTTTGGTAGTTTAATTTAGTCGTATATGGTTTTAAAAAAGGGATATGAGATAACGAACGACACAATGGCCGCGTTCCTCTGCTCGCTGGACACAATATCCCAGATCCCAGAAGAAGGAACGCTCGCGCAGCGGCAGCGGCAAATTTTGCAAACGTTTGAACGATTTACCTTTGACTGGTTGTTTTTTCTCTCTCTCTTTTAATGCAGCAGGTAGTTTTGCGCTAGAATGAGAAATTTCCCTGAAAGGGATATTTCACAAAAAGTGCTGGATGTCTAGCGCCTATGGTGATGTGTGAATTTTTTATATATGTTTTTTTTAACATCGATCCCAGCAAACCAATGGGGACCATAAAAACTCAAACACATCTAGTCAGTCAACTGTCAGACTTACTAAACTAGGTATTCGAACGTCTCCAATGTAAAGTAGGGTTCTTAGCACGTTTCTTGACATTTGGTTCTGAAAATCAAAGAAACATATAAAACAGAAAGAGCACTTCAATCGAAAACGCCACAAGTATATTTTAGTCCACTTTTGACGCTATTTTCGGTCCACACAATCCTATTAAGGCGGACCCTCTGATTTCTTTGACCCTGTTTACTGCGCCCTTCCTCTATTTGACATGATTGTGTACCCACTATATTTATGCCTAATTTATGTAGACCCGAACGCTCTATCTAGTTCTAAATGCATTCACTGTTGCTTTTGTCAGTAAGAATGGGCACATTCAAAAACTTAGTTATCTTAAGACAACTAGACAACTAGACAAATAGATGTAACCTGAACGCAAAAACTAGATTGGTCGGGAACGTCACTTTTCCTACGTCAGCCACACATGCGAACTGTCAACTTAGTCATGAATTGCTTGACTAGATTCGTCGGCTACCCCTCCATTAATATCAACTGACACAGCTGCCAATGTGCCCGATCTAGGCCAATCAAAAGTGAGATACATCAAGTCAGTCAGCTGTCAGACTTACTAAACTAGATACTTGAACGTCCCCAATAATAACCAATATTCCATAAACGTTTCTCGCCTTCCAACGAGAGATAATACAATTTCGTACAACAAGGTAGTAGATTGTTTTTATTCAAATGCAAGAAGCATTTCCAACATTGTACTGTGTCGAAACCCAAAAACATACGTGTGCATAGGTAGGTAATAAAGTCTGGTAGTAGAGGCCGGATATAACTCCTATATCCATATGCAAACATAATTCACTACCTCACGTTATTTAAAACAACTCCTTAGCGCCTGCCTCTCGATGAACACAAGCTTTATGCGTAGGATGATGGACAACTCAAGGTCAGCTCGAGATGTAACATACGCATTGTACTGTTGAAATAACCCCAAACCAAAATTATGATAAGACTTCAGATTATCGTGGTTTTATCTGTGTTTCTTTAACCAAGCAGCCATGAATTATGAAAGTACATAACTGCAAGCCACGAGCATTGCAATCAGATAACAAATGTGGATAAGTATTTCGGTAGACAAAATACTGATACACTTCCTATGCGGATGAATGTGATTGTTCGACTCAGCGAATGTCATGTCTTTCTTTATCGAATTAGCCGATATAAAGATAATTCTACTCCCCCAGGTAATCTATTTTATGAGGCCTTATATGTAGACGATAAAAAATGACAACAACTCGCTACCAACTAATAAAAGTATGATTGAAACTTTTACTATACACAAACACTGTCATAATTATGCCGTTTACGTTGGGCTAGTAAATCAGTAGACTAATAAAGAGACTCACTCCGCAATCTGATCAGTTAAATGGCTCAGCTTGAAGCGACTAATTGTAGCAATTTAATTTACTGTCACACGCCACAGGTCATAAATGGGTTCTAGCAAAGATAGCTAAATAACGAAAAAGAACAATGTGAAGGTAAAGGTTACCAGAGTTCGAACGGGGATAGGATGAGAAAAGTCTATTGAAAGCAACGACTTATGGATCAGTTTTAAAAAAATTCAGTTGGCTTAAGCTTTGAATGAAAACCTGCTTAATTTATGTCAAATATCCAAATGAGCCACGAATCCTTTTATGTCACATTGACACACATTTTAATAGGTTTGTTTGACGTGGCTAGCCCTAGTGCCTGCTGAGAAGTGTCAGCTGTTCACGCCTGTTCAAAACCATGCATAACCCTGAAAATTCGGCTTCTATATCGAACGCAAAACATGCTGCTCTGAAGTTTTACATTGAAAAATGAATGACAGCAAACAAAATGACAGCGAAACTCAGCACTGAATGGGCACATTCAAAACCTTAGTTATCTTAGGTCGACTAGATCCTGAACGCAAAAACTAGATTGGTCGGGAACATCACTTTTCCTAGGTCAGCCATAGATGCCAACTGTCAACTAGTTGTTAGTCACGAATTTCTCGACTAGATTTTTCGGCTCACCCTCCATAAACGTCAACTGTCACTGTGAATGCGACCGATCTAGGCCAATCACAACTGAGATACATTAGGTCTGTTCCTTTACTTTTGTAGTAAAGGCTGGTACGCTGTTCGAGTGAAGTGAAATTTTCACTCCTCTCCAAAAAGTGCTGTGAAATTGAAAGTGAAATTTTCACGCCGACATGTCAAAAATTTAATGCGACGGACAATAAAAGCCAAGTGAAATACCAAGTAACGCCCCCTACAAATCACTTTTTGAACAACTATTTTCCACTTGAACAGCGTACTGCCTGGTGAAATTTTCATGTGGAAAGTTAATTTTGACATTTCGCAGTGAAAAATTTGATGACAGATTGTTCATAAATGCCAAATGCCAAATAGAAGAATAAATTAAAATCAGCTGTCAATTTTTAGGCGACTGACAGTTGTTTCAATTCTTACGCAAAGAAATTTGTTGAGTAAAAACGAGTAAGAGGGGAAATATCTTGCTCTCTCGAAGCCGCTCTCTTTTACGAATTTTTCGAGTTGAAAAACGACAATTGAGTAAAATTCGTAAGAATTCGAAAAAATCGTAAGATTTAAAGGAACAGACTCTAGTCAAGAAATTCGTGACTGACAACTAAATTGACAGTTCGCATATTGTGGCTGACGTCGAAAAAATGACGTTACCGACCAATCTAGTTTCTGCGTTCAGCTTACATCTAGTACAGACTAATCTAGTCGATTTGCAGTCAGCAAATCAAATGTCGCTGCGTCTGACATTTTCATATTTTGTTTTTGATTTGTGTGTTAATAAGGTACGTTTGTTTTGCAAAAAAAATTACTGGCTACCTGTATATCAATTGCAGGAGATGCGAGCCGCCACTAACCACTGAGTTGTAAATGAAAATGTTTCGCCACAGTACCTAAGAGGCAGGTAATGTCCAATTTAACTTAAATCCGTGGTTATCTTTGAACAAAATTACAAATTCTATCCACGCAACTGCGTCGTACTGTGTGAATGTTATGCACATGATGTGCTGCGAAGAATTAGCGCGAGCGGATGTCGGTGCAATTATTTGAACACGTTGCAGCCGTTGCCCTCTGTCACAACAAAATCGTTAGTCACTTGAATGTCATTTCACTGCACAAGAAAATGGAATTAATTCCGCAATTGTGCGATAGCTTAAATTAATAGCAAACTGCTTATCGAGCTCTTGTGGCTGTCAAGGGCTTTATTGTTGTTGGTAAACAAACACAAAATAATGGTAAGGAATTGAGAATTGAATCGCATTGAACTTGAAGCAATATAAAACTGTTGCTATGGGTCATGGAAAAATAGCCCAGCACTTTAGCACAATTAGCACTGAGACAAAAATCCAACGACGCCTCCTCCCTTGCATTTCCGCCCAGGAAGTGCTGTCCGTCTACCCTTTCATATTCAAATTAGTATGGTTACGCAAAGAGAAACAACAGCATACATACACAGAGCCTGTAGTTGAGTGCGGAGGCGTTTTTAACCCAATTAACAAACACCTCTCTTTGTATACGCAACACAAATGTGTACATAGGTCTGGAAAGCCATTCAAGGGTGTGGTGGATAAACAAACCGCAGTCTTTCGTACTGCTTTTTGCTTTCCCCTTGCGCAATGGTAGGAACATCATTGTTAGACCAGGAAATCGAAGCAACCTCCACTTGAAATACCACAGTGACTATTGTTGCTGATGAAACAGAAACTCGCTCAATACTATAGATTAACTTTTGTTTTGTTTCGGAGATAAGCAAACCTTTTCAAGCTGAACACACAGGCCGATCCATGGGCGAGTCCCCTTGTGAATCACACACGATTGTGTTGGTAATTCAAACTAAGTTTCTCAACCGCGCTGACTAATGCGGTCTCAAATTATGAAACGATAAGCTCTGGAGTGGCTCGGAAAGCGCTAACCACACGTAGTTGAGTTGGTACACACATGTAACTCATCGCACGGTTTAATTCCACATTTTACCGCTAACCCAGTGCAGACGAATTACAAAGTGTTATGGGTGAACTATTTCCAGTTGAGCACCCATGATCCCACTCCATCGTGAGGTAAGCGTTGAGACAAAAAAAAAAACTTGAAACCCGTCGACCTCCAAAACAGGTCAGAAGTTGTGTCGTCGGTTGACTCGTTTCGCCAACATCACTCCCTCCGCGAATCCACCGTCCACATGTTGTTCTCTCAAGTCGAAATTGCGCGATAAATATGAAAATCTTGCACTCATGCCCACTGTGCGGCGAGAGGAGGAAAATCCATGGCCAAGAGGGAGTATTTTTAGAATTTTCGCCCAGTTTTGCTTTTCATCTCTAACAACCAAGGAACACAACACTTTCTGTGGAAAGGGCTAGCGTAATTTAATTAAATCGAGTGGAAAAACTCCCGGAAAACCCACAAACTGATGCGAAATTTCTTGCAAAATCTATTCTAGCTCGTCTTTCACCACGTTAGCATGGTTACGCAAATTTCTAGACTTTCGCAGCCAAACACAGTCTAGTTCTGTCAGACAAACTTTCCACCAAAACAAAATAGAAAAAAAAGCGAAAACTCACCCGCAAAATATTATTTTACAATAATTCCCCAGATTTCTTGATGATTTTCGTCTCCGATTGCGATGATAGAACACAGTCTGCTGTTGCTGCTGTTGCTTTTGCTGTTGTACTGCTGGTGATATACTAGCTCCAACACTGGTGAAGGAGAAGTTTTGTTGATACTCTGATGGTGGCGTCGTCGTTGCTGTCGATGATGACGATGGTGGTGGCAGTGGTACAAGTGTGACACGTTCTCTGCTTCGATCATTTCTGAGACGAACCTGTCCGGTTGGTCTGCTGTTGCGGCCAAGACCAAATAGTCTACTAACAACGTTGCTCTCTGTTCGCTTGCTGCTGGTGGTACCAATTCCAATACCTATGCCATCGCCTCCACCGGCAGCTGTCGCCGCCACCGATGGATGTATTAATAGTTCAGTCTCTGAGTCACTCATTTCAAAGTCTCGCAATTGCATGTCCATTCTAAATTGATTTTTGTTCCACCGTCAAATGGCTTTTGTTTTGGGTCTGTCCCTTTTGATGAATTAATTTCCATTCGCTTTGTGCATAGTATTTTTGGTGTGTAAGTACTTCACCGATTTGATGGGCGAAAATGCGGATTTCCCATTTGAGCAAGTGCGTTGAGGTGCAGTTTTTTCACTTGGCTTGGAAGAGCGTAATTTTTGGCTGAGGGTTTTATTAATTGGAATCGTCAAATTGATAAGTAATCACTTTGGAATGAAGTTTTTCCTTGAGCAGTTCTTTGCTGAAGTGGATAATTTCTTAAAAGCTTTTATTTTGCTTTCTTTTGCCACTGCAAAGTTTGACAGTTGATATGTTTTTCTTTTTCTTTAGGATCCCGGGTGGGGGCGAGTGGGGAAGAATTTTCAACGAAAGAATTATTATTGTAGTTGTAGATGGGGCATGTGTGGCGTTGCCAACTGGAGACTGGCGCGTTTGAAAGGAAAACGAGAAATATCTTGGAATTATTATGTTTTCAAAGTGAAATGCTTATCGGGGCGAAAAGTTGAACGAGAATTGTGTGGTAGATTGGGTCTACAGACGTTCCGCTTAGCTAATTAGAGTTGAATTGTTGAGGTGTATCTAAATAGGGTCTGTCCTGAGACCAGTTTAATGGAATACGATAGCATTCTAAGAGTCGAAATATAGATCATCGATCATATCATGCTGAGATTACGGATCATGAAGATTAAGCAATTTCTGAGTGGCTGATGATGCAGAAGGATGAATTCAGGCCAAATCCGTTCCGTACTCACAAAATACCAAAAGAATGCAATCTTCCGCCACTTTCAACAAAATCGAAAGAAATCTACTGTCAGGACAAGGGCAAGGTATCCATTTTCAGTAACGGACATTATTTGAACTTACTACACAACGGGCATGTACCAAAACTTCCCATTTACTTTAACAAATACGTTCAATTGGCAACACTTGACAAATTCTTCGTTAAAAGTGCACGAAAAAAGGTAAACAAGAGTTTGCGCAAAGTATTTCTGACGTTCGATTTAACGGAATGCAACAAACAAGGGACCGTGCAAAAAGCTAAGTCCAGCAATTTCAATCAAATTCCAGAGCTCCAATCGTTCGTGTAGTGTAGTGTTTCAACTTTCAACAGCGAAGTGAATATCTTGGAAAAAAACAACCAGTCTCTAAATTTGTTTGTTAAAAAATTGTCCAATAACCCTTTTCCCCATGTTAAGTCTCTTTGGAACCACCAAGAAAATGAAGGGCTACAAGATAACTGATAACGCCAGAACGAAAAAATATGGAATAGGAGCCAACTCACTCAAAGTGCTGCTGGACAAAGCCAAGCTAAAGTTTCCTGTAAGTACTTGTGATCATTTTTCCATCAAAAATATGTTGGAACAACATTTTTTCAAATTGCGTCTCAGCGAATTGGCAAGGACAGAAGTCGGGGACGCAACCCTTACGTTTTGGTCTCCCTCCCTTTATAGGTTTTCAATGTCACACAGTGATGTAGAGATTTCTGTTTTCCGTTTCTTTTTGTTGTTGCGCAGTGAGCAGATTTGTTACAGTTCAGGTCAACCTGTTGCTGATTGTATACACAGTCAAGTGTGTGGTGTTTGGTATGTATCCATTGAGTACAGCGATTGTATATCCTTGTCAAGGTTAATTCCATATGCACAACCGTAATGTAGAGCAAGGACGTTCAACTTTTAACTCTTCCCATGTCCGTTTATGGTAGGATATGCCTGTGGATGTTGGTCATGGTCACTATCACTATTCGAGTGGAGTATTCTTCAAAGTTGTTCCTTCCACGTACCTAGTTTTTTTTTTGCGGGGGAATTGTTGCTCACTGTGGACCTTGTGCTGATGTTTTGGAGGTTTCTCGGTTTCTGTGTCATTGCGAGTGAGTCCGAATTTGGGAGGTTTTTCAATGAAATTTTCTCGATTTGGGGCTGATTTTCTCGAGTGACATCGATTGGGAGATGGGTGTGTGCGGAGTTCTGCTGGTCAAGGACAAGAGATTAGAAGGCTCCTGCAATCAGATGAGGAATGGCTTCTCAAAAGCCAGGCATTGAAGGACACACTGGCGACGGGAAGGAGATAATTTACACAATTGTAAGGAAATGCAGTTACAGGGTTGGGAAACATCTGTTTTTGTCGAATGCAGGGTATCTTTGAATGTTTTTAAGTCAATGGAACTCCTCTCCTATCCTTTTTTAACGATTGTTCCTGTAAATCTATTGTACACTCGGTGACAAGAGCGTTTTCGGCTTTCTCGCGGTTTGTTTGATTTGTTTCTTGAATTGCGTTAGTGTCGTAGTGATCTCCTTGTTATTGGAGAGGTTATATATAACTTTGCGGTGGTCATTCGTAAGGTCAGAGCTTGGGAGATGAAATTAACATAAGAAAGTCGGAGCTGGGGATAAACTAGCAACCCCAGAGGATTCTAGTTTCAATTCCATTGGCAATCTATCACTATTCTTGGGAACACAAACACTTTTTCGGTGGCTTTTGTTGTAGAAAACATCAACCATTCCATATCACATTTCATCATCACCTCATGCACTTCCCACAGACACACACTTCACTGCAAGCTGCATCTCAAGAACCGCCACTTTCCATTCCAGATAAAAGACTGTCGCATATATCTCTCCACCGATGGTTTCGAGGTCTCAGACGAGGACTACTTTCAGTCGCTGGAACCCCAAACGCTGTTCATAATCGGAGGGCCCGATCAAATCATCACAACTGGTAAGCCAACCCGCCCCCCGCACCAAAAACACATTCAATCATGTCAGTCTCTTTGCAGATTCCGATTTCGAGTACGAGAAACTCTGCCAAACGTCGCCACTGCTCAAGGTGGCCGACATCATCTATGAGTTCATTGAACGCAATCCCGAGAAATTCAAACGCATGATCTGCGAGTACGAGAAGAAGAAACCCCAACCAGATACAGAGAAAACCCACCTCAGTCTGCGCAGCGAACACTCGGAATGGTTCGAGGGACAAGAGGAACGTTGCAATTCCAAAGAAGAGGCGATGTCTCGCCGCGCCCAGGATCGCATTCGCAGCTACTACTACAAAACCAAAGACGAACTGACCCGCAACAAGCTGTATCGCAGCAATGCCAAGGCTCGTGTGATATTCGATAGGATTCTGGAGAAATTCCGTTACCTCCTCATTGGCTGTGATTACTTTTCGATGATCTTCGATCGAAGTTGTAAGAAGAAACATGAGTTCCTGACAGAGTCAACGGACGACGACGATGAAACCGATGCCAGACCTCTGCCCAATAAGCGTCTAAAGCAAATCATCAAGGAGTACACCACGCGCAATGAGCTGCTGGACGAATGGTCGGTGTCGCTCTGCACGGATTTGGGCGATTTCTATTGTCAGGGTCCGTACAGTGAGAATCAACCATGCGGCAAGGATCATTCCATCAACCCATACGCTTCGCGGGAGAATCTTATTCTGTTTCAGGTGTGGAATCTCGATCATCAAATTGAGCTGTCGCGTACGATATTGCCGTCTTTGATAGAGAACGTACGCGACTTGGTGGAAAATCCGAATCAAAAGTGTCCCATTCACAAAAAGCGCGTAGTCGACATCAGCGTGTTGGAGTATTTCCTGGAGATCTTCAGTCTAAAGAACCTGAAACTGGTGCATATTGTGTGTCACGAGAAGGTGCAACGGTCGAATGTGTCAAATGGACGTTTGATTTGCGAGCAATGCCATGAGTACAAAATTGTCAAGGAGCTGCTTGACGTATCGTGTCCCGAGGAGGTGGACGCCTGTTGATGGCCGCATTTGGAATTGGTCGATAAGTTTTAAAGACTGTGGGGGCTAATTGTTAGTGTCTCTATTTCTATCTGTATCTCTCTGCCTTTGGTTCTCTCATTAAATCTTGTTTTAAGTTATGGAATCTTCGCTTTGCTGTGAGACTTTCTTTAAGCCTATTTGGCGTTCATCTTCATCGTTCTACACCTGAGGCGTTTGCAATATAACTCTATAAACTCCGTCGATTGTGAGTATGGACTTTTTGAGTTATTTCCAGAGTCTGTGCACTTACCGTGCCTCAAATCGAACTGAATGAGACACTGGTCTGTTCCTCGATCGCGTCCTTCTCATGCACCTTCTATTTCCTCTGAAGAACAGATATTTCCTCCGTCCTTCTGTACAGAGCTGCTTTGTTGGCGGTTTATTTGGCTTCATATACTTGCTGGCACTCTTTATCAAGACCGAATGGTGTTGGCTTCTAAGAATCTTCTACAGCACTTTAAACTGGCTGCACATGGGACTTGTCGAAAGGTTAAGACATACGCGATCGAAAAATGTTCAACGTTTAGGCGTCTGACGCCCCTCGGCTGCAACTAGTTGGCGGTCCGAGTCCTGGTGGCCTCAACGCGTTAGTAACGAAACGTTCCGCAGCAAAATTCGTTTTTAGAAGTTGTATCGTGTAGGCTGTGCTTGCTGATTGCTGTAGTTAGCGTTAAAGTCATTGCGAACAACTTAAACGACATGTATCGTCCTCTGGTCGCTCATATATTTGTTAATTGGGACAGTCTGCCTGATTTTAGCGATTTATTCTTGTTGTATATTGTTGTGAAGCCCTTGACTGATGGCCTAAGTCCGACACTAATAATAAATTGACGCTCTTCGCTGTAGCACTCAACGTAGAAGGTGTCAGATTCATTCCACCACACATTTCAGCAGTCTTTGGCCGCCGCTTATTCTCCCACTGCAAGCGACCTTCATGTAGTCCTTCATGCTTTTCCATTCAACGTACTTCTTTGGTAGCAAAAATTTAATAAAATCATTTAAAAACCAACCACAATTGTTGCTAACTTTCATCCCCTTGACGTCTCTCTCTCTCTCGCTTAAAACTATTCCAATTGTAAGCCTGCATAATGTAAAAGTAGCTTTATCGTTGACATTAAACATTTAAGAAAGCAATGCAATAATTATATCATACATAAATATAGCAGTAGTGGTAGAGAACAAAAATTACATGTATATTGTTATTAGTAGTTGAAAAGTTGTCATTAGAAGCGCTTCTAACTAAATTGCATCTATATACTAAAGTTGTTAATTATTCCTTCCATCATCTTGTTAAAAATCCCACACTTATTATACAAACTGACAAAAATATAACCAATCAAATGTGGAGAACATGAATGGAATTCATTTGTTCGATGTGTTCAAAGAGGCCGACTCCTTCTCTAAAGCAAACAAGTAAAACGGTTTTGTGACTATTTTAGCAAACAACAAAAACTAAGCCAGACATGGTTTTCGGTTTTCAGTATTTTTTTGAAAGTAGAAACAGAAGACAAAATTTAAAAAACAAATCTGTTGTTACATACATACATATATTTACATATTGTTAAAATTAAATACCTATATACGAGTACTATTATATAAGTTCAGATGAATGAATAAATAAATCACTGTTAGTTGATGAATGAGCTTTTATTTTTGTAATAGAAACAGCACTGCACAATGTTTACACACTTCAAGAATTAGGCCAAGAATTAGGCCAACATTAGCCAACGGAGGAAGAGACTGTGATAAGCTGGAGCTCTGCTAGTGTAGCTGAGGAAAGTAGTCGCTTGACAGCACTAGGTTTGCGAGGCTAAAGATCCAAACAGAAAGAACTGTCAGCATGCAGACATTCTACAGTACAAAAACTGATTTAATTGGAATAAAATATATGATGTCAACAAAACGCGACACACAACATCGACGAATCGGACAGAACGTCACGATAGACAGCTATAACTTTGAGGTAGTTGGAAACTTTGTCTACCTCGGCTCCGAAATTAACTCTGAAAATGACATCACCTCAGAAATTAAGCGAAGAATTACACTTGCCAACCGCTGTTACTTCAACATAAGAAGGCAATTGATTATTTAGGCTTTATCGAGAAGGACTAAGGAGACTATAAAAATTCTCTGTAAAATTGTCGAATTTGGGACGATACAAATCTGACTTGGATCCAAGAGCGTCCAAATGCACCCGAAAAATTGCCTGTTTGGTGCGGATTTTGGGCTGGCGGCGTCATCGGTCCATATATCTTTGAAAACGCAGGGGTAGAAGCATGTAACTTGATACAATCGAGTTCAGTCGATACAATCGAGCTCTGGCAGCACCTTATTTGTTTCAATCGATTGTCCTAAACCGATTATCCTCGATCGAAGCAAATTAGGTGCTGCCAGAGATCGATTGTATCGACTGAACTCGATTGTATCAAGTTACGTGCTGTCACCCCAGGTTTTTGCAGGTTCTCCCTGGCTGCGAACTGAATCGGACTCCTAGGTCGCCCTTTGCGTCTATCTTTTGAGAAAAACACGCTCAATTTCTTTATATCCTTTTAAGGATGATCGAGTTCATTTTCTGATCCATTCTAAACATGGCACTAATCTTCTGCTGGCGAATGGTATAAATTCTGTCAGCATAGTCTACAGGTTTTATCCTCTAAGAGTCTAAACATATCTTAAGTTACCATGACTTATGAGTATCGGTCACGCATTTTTAACCCCACTTTGGCCAGTCGGCGTTTTGTCGATTTTTGATCAAACATGCTCACTGGAAACTAACTTAATGGATTGAATGGCCTGAACTAAGAAATTTCAAGGCTTATCTCTGTTTGCCAATGTCAGCTCATCCAGGGTTGCAGATTTGCTGATCTCTGTTACACACCCGATCCCACCCTATAGAAATATGTATGTTGATGTTCGCCTCCTCCATACGCCTGATTGTCAAGTGTTATGTAAAGACAGTGATTTATTAAATTTGAGACTGTTTCCTAAACTCAAACCCATTTATCCATCACTATACCTTCAGCGCTACCTTAAGACTTTTCTTTTACGCTTTGTAGCCATTCCAAGCAATTCGGAGGGCACGAATTTTGCAAGATAAGTCAAGAAAGGTTTGTTGGTTAGGGGAGAGCTTAATGCTCTTTCAAGATCCCCATCTCCAAAGCCGGTCAAGTTTGTGCAAAATGGACTCAAAATCAATCGAAGAGTTTTACCAATGGTATTAGCATCCGCCGATGATTCAACGGTAAAGAGCTGAGAAAATGGAGCGCGCCACCAAAGACGCGGGCCTTCTCTACTGTCCTCCATGTTGGAATCGAAAACTCTTCGGGCCGTAGACGTTCCCGCCTTTTTTACTTAATATCCCGCATCGTTAAAAACCCCATTCGTTCACAGACTTGTGTCAATTGTACACCTCTACAAAGAAAACAAAGTTCCCATGAGATAGGAGACGATCCGGAGCCGGGCCCTGTCAACTGCCGATACAAACAACAAAGTTCAAATCCAAGTACCAATTCCAACAGAAGATAAATTCGCGTGTTGACTCCCACTATTCTTTTGCTTTGGCCCCCAAGAAATGGGAACAAAAAAAAAACCAACGAGAAATTTTCTTCAAACAAATTCGCAAATAAAACTTAAATTTATTTGTGTGTTTATATTTTGGCAAAATCATAAATAAACAATGGTTTTTTTTTTTGACGATCCATAACAGTATCGGCGACCCTGTGCGTATCATTGAACTCGTGCCGGTGCGTAGTGATTTTTTGGCCGACTAATTTTTGTTTCAGGTTCAAAATCATCGGACAACGTACGACCGACGTGATGTGAAGTTAAACCCATCTTGACAAAAAAAAAGTCCATCACCATCACTATCACCATCACATTCAAACATTGACATTCTCGGCGATTTCTAATTTTGAACGCGATTAAACGGGCTACATGCGAACGCACTCGTCTGTACGCAAGTTTTTTGGCTTAAAGGAGAGTTCGCACTTTGCTTTCGCTATTTATAGGAGCTGTAATTATTTAATTTATGTATTTTGTTTGTTGTTTATTTTTTTTAGAAGAAAGCTTAGAAAGCACGAACTTTTAAGTACCTTTTGGAAGGAAGAAATTTTGTTTTATGGTTTAATTGATGTGGGCAATAAACTGATAGTAGCCCCTAGGGGGGTTTTGTTTTCAACTAAACCTGTTGGTGGTTGCATTAATTTCAAGTGACAAGGTCGGTTGTTACGTCAAAGGCGGTTTTATTGCACATATTTTTTCCCATAATGCCTGCGATCTGTTCCGGCTTCTGAGTGTCAAATGGGGACCAACCGCTCGGGTTTTCTTTGAAATGATTAAACAGATCTACTCTTCAATTGCTTTACTTTTTTTATAAAATTTCCAAATGCTGCTCGTTTTTTCCAAGCAGATTATTTTTCCAGGCTCTTCTTCTTTTCTTTTGGCACAATACTTTTGTCTTGCTACAGCTGGTTTTACATTCAGTCAATTTTGCGGCATATAAAGGGTCTTCCATTGAGCGCTTCCTATCTTTAACCTTAAATAAAACAAAGTGCGAGTTGTTATCGAATTTTTATATCCTTTTGAAAGGCATATCGATGCCATTATCTATGGACCGCGGCCTCTCTGGGTGGCGTGCTTCCGAAATGTCCAATGTTCCCTGACTCTGGCGCATAAATCATCAGACTGAATTTAAACCAATCGAATGGGGTATGTTGGCTGTGAGGGCCGCTGTGGTTCGTGGCTTATTCTACGACTTCAGAAAACCCCACAAGAAAAGTCTTACTGCTTCAAATCGCACGATCTCGGTAGGTAGTTCACATCAGACATCACCTTCACGTAAAATGACCATGTCCTCGTAGCGCCCTCCTGTTGAAACAACATGCCGTTGGTGTCCGTATCATCCAATTAAGTAAAAAAAAAAATTACGTCGTTCTCAAAGAAATAAGGACCGATGACGCCGCCAGCCCAAAATCCACACCAAAGTGGACGTTCTTGGATCTCATGTGGATTGGTTCGACCTAAATTCGACAAATTTATTGGTTGTTTAATAAAATTCTGACACCAGCGAAGCACTCTACTTCGCCACTGGCACTATATCGCAATAACATAACCTCTAACCCCTACACCTTTCTGTTAAGCTTCCCCTAAAGGCTGTAACTCTAAAAATAACGAACGTTTACACGATTTTAAATTCCATCTACATTGTATCTGTCTGCACACTTATTTTCACGGTATAAATCATCATTGAAATAATTTCTTGTCGCTGGGCAGCCCAATTGTTGTAAACACAAAAATCAATTTCGATCGCAACAAGGGACGTTCGTACAAAAAACATTTGCTCCTTCACACGCTGTAGCTATATGAAAACAATAATAGAAATCATAAATGTCCTATCATCACACTCGTACGAATCATAATTGAAACGTGCGGCAAAATGTCAAACAATTAGTATATAACAAAAAATATATAATATAAGACACTTTGCGCAATATTTAATGTTTTTCACTAAAAAAAAGAAGAAGATGGACCTCCTCCTCCGCCCGTTGTCTCTCAAATAGATGAACCTCAACATCATCATGAAGATGCGTGCGTTTTCCTCTCTTTATCTTCAAACTGTGGGATTTTAGATAAATCAACAACGATTCGTTAGAAAAAAAAACGAAAAACATAAAATCACACATGTGTCTAAATTAGAGAAAAAAAAATGTTTGTCCGAACACCAAGGCCGAGAAACGCAACTTTTTTTTTTTGTTTTTTTTGTTCAAACGGGGTGCTGCGGGACAGACAGCAAATGCATGAAACGCTAACGGATCACGGGCATTCGATTCCTGCCCCGTGTGTACATATCGTTGACGATATTCCAACAGCAGTTCGAGTAGAGGATTTTTCTTTTTTGAGAGATTTGTGGTAAATTTGGCAACGGTTCAAAAAGTGCGGTCGTTGTGTCTATATGTATGCGCGCAAATGCTAGTCCGAATATACTATACGAAAACGAACGATTGAATTTAGTTAGACGAAGCAGATTTTCGCACTCGGGATATTTGTTTGCTTTTAAAATTAACCGAAAATGCTTTTTGGTAATTTTTTTTTGTTTTAACATGGACTTGGGAAGGTAGAGTGTTGCACTTTTTATTTTGCACAACTTCAAATAAAGGTATACCAAGTTTCAAAAACTAGTTTCAAATAAAGATCTTAAAATAATGTCCAAATTTTACGACAATTTGCAACTAATTGTCGCCGATAACTTTCAAAATTTCGTCAATTGTTCAATGCACATGTACCTACCTACGAACTGGGATCAATCGTCGAATATCTGCAGAAATTCTGCATACAGTGCAGAATGCAAGTGCAGAAAATTGTTTGACATACATTGCATCGGTTAAAATGGCTACTGTCACTCGCCGACTAAGCAGATGATTATTTTTTAGAAATTTGTTTGCTGTTGAAAATGAAAATTGAGAAATTCAGTACATTGACATTTGTTATAGAGAAATAAATTTTGCCCAACAAATTCAAGAGAAGTACTCTTCCATCCATAGAAATCCAAAACAAACACGATCAGCAAATGTCAAAAGCCGATAATGCCAAATGCTTGAAATTGCAATTTAATTTCTTTTGTTTTGTGGTACGCTTAAACTTTGCAGAAAATTTAGAAATAGAGGCATGTTATGCACAAAAAACATGTGCAGAATTTCTGAACTTTTGTTTGACGCAATTGCAGTTCTTTTGTTTACAGCTGTGGTGTTAAGTGAAATTTCTTCCATTTTTTTTATCCTTCTGTAACATTTGTTGCGTTTATTATAAAAAATGTAATTTTCCTTTACGAATTCTATTAATTTTGTACGCAAAACATTTGAATTGGAAATAAACGTCAATCACAATGATGCCAAACCCGTTAAAGTTTTTTTTTTTTATTTTTCTGTATTGTGGTGGCATTGTCTTTTGCAGCGGATTTAGAAATATAAGTAACTATACTCTAATCTTGCTGCGCAGTGAATTCTGAACATGTATTCTAGGCATAAGCCCGAAGTGGTATCAGGTTTGACAACGAGCTAATGCCTGCTTCTTAGATTACTTTTTGTTGAATATTTCAAAGGGCTACATATCAACGTTGGACACCTCTATTAGGCACCGCAAGGATTTACTGCAGAACAAAGAGTTTGCTCATTTACGCTTTATTTTAGATTTCAAAAAAGTCCAACGCATTTAAAATTTGGTGGCTCAATTTACAAGAGACATTTGTACACCTACCTGCTGGGAAAAACATTGTGGCGAATGCGTTCTCTAGAACGAATGATCGACTGTGTCCTAGGTCAAGTCTCTTGCAACCTTTCATACTCAATTTCAAAAATTCTTCTTCTTTTCTTATTTTATTTTACAGATTATACAAAAAATACCCAGGAAACAGTACAGAGTTTATTTGAATTTCGACGATTGGGTTTATGTTCTTCCTGGGTATGTTTTACACATACATAATAAATTGTTTAAACATTAAAACATTATTATTTAGAAAAATAATACAACATTTAAAAAAATCATGTTTTTTTCATAGAACTAACCAAACCCAGACACATTGCACAACATTTTACAATGATTGAAGACAAACTACAGAAACTGCAGCTGCTGCGAAGAAGCTTTGACGTTTGTCTGGTCGAGTTCTCGGGTGTTCACTATTTCCCACTGTTTAGTTCGACGTATCATATTTTTAGGAAGTATATAAAACTTGTATATAACTAAACAAATTGATTATAGCTATTAGACTTTTTGTGTTATGACATGTCTCTTTAAATAATAACCAAATTGACGTAAAATCTAGACCGGGCATACTTGTTGCTTCGTGTATGCTTGTTGACGACTTGTCGTCGGGTAGGTGAAGCGTGAAGGGTGTCTGATGGGTTAGATCAGTCTCTTCGATGTTAAAAAGATTTGGGGTTGAATGTGTTGCTTTGCGGTCTTAATGTCAATTAACAACTTTGTAGATCTGGGATGGTTTCGACTACTGAGCGCAAATTTCTTTGATTTAATTTCTACGATCATTTTAGCTTAGAGAGATTAAACAATGCTTTCCTTTTGGTTGTGATTTGTGAAGCAGCACAAGTCACAAGCTCTTGTGAGCTTTGTTGTGATTGGACAACGATTTCCGAATTCTGCAATAATTCTCACAACAAAACTTACAAAAAATTCACCTCAACATGGTTAGTTTCATATTTTCCACCTGCCTTAGTCTTTTTATACGAATATCAATTTTTCCCAAATCGTTAATAAATGTAGCATAAAATGTCAGATTGTGTATGGAAATAGGGAAACAGGTCCACTTAATTCAAATATTGTGGCTGGTGAGGTTTTGAGTCTTGTGACTTGCTCGATAGGAGATCACTAGTTGTGAGTGTGAGGCCAAAATACGATACCAAATTTCACCTCACCTTATGAGAGTTTTGTAACTTGTTAGGTATCAGTGATGTCAGAATCGAAGTAACGAGAAAGGACTCTACATGCAAATATGGTCGACTGTTGAATATGCGGCTCTAAATTCTGATTGGTAGTCCTTATTATGTAGTTACTAGCTGACCCGTGTCCGCTGGCAGTGGTATCCACTGAAGGAAAATTTGTGTGCGGTGTTTTGAATAATTGTTTTGAACATTGCTTAGCTTCATCAGGCAACGCAATATTATTTTTTGACTATTTTGTAAGAAACATGTTATATTCCGGGAAAAAAGTATCCTAAGTCACGACCCAAAACATAAACAATCACTATGCCAAGTTTCATCAAAATCCGTCCAGTATTTTCTACGTGATGCGTGGTCAGGCATTTTTTATTATTTATATACAGTTTTATTATAATTATGTAGAGAAGAGAAGAGAAGAGATAGAGAAGAGAAGAGATAGAGATTATCTACATTAATCCGGTATAGTTAGACTTTGTTAGTAGTTCCACAGTTTAAACTTCCTAAGAGCCTTTTAAGAAAGAAGTTTTCTCGAAACTAGCTGGGTTTACTTTTTTATAAATCGTAAAGAATAGTGCTTTCTTAAACTTTTACCTCCGTTTTAATAAACGAATAAGCACAAGTAACTTAGCTGTATATTGACGTCAGCATACAACAATTTGACGTAACTGCTGAATAACGAATTGATAACTTTTACGCAGTGTTTAAGGCGGAGGCTAGTCTTTATAAATTTAACTATTTGCCGTATACCTAACTAAAAATTAGTCTAAAACGTCCACTTTGAGATCTCTGTTCTTAGCTAGACGTTAACCTGTCAAAGCAATGCGTCCGAAAATGTTGGTTGCTTGCATGCAATTTGGATTTCACTTTGCAGCACTTACTTACTTACGTTTTGCAATGCTTTTCCCATTCACATCTTGAACTTCTCCTTTTTAATGGCAATGTTCGATGTAGACCTGCCAATGGCGCCAACATTACGGCAACAATTTTGTACTCTCCCAAGCTGTAGTTGGACGAAGTTTTTCTTAAATTGTGCCCCTTCGTTATTTTCAGTTCAGCAGCTCAGACAAGAAGATTGACATGAACACAAGTTACCAAATTGAGATTTGATCTTTTGTATTGCTTTTTGAAAACCAGAATCGATAGTCTCAAGTTTTTTTTTTATAATTTTCTCCCAGAAATAAAATTTTTGTTTAACTATGAACGCATATATGAAAAAAAGATCGAAATTTTGATAAGGACATGAAAAATTTGTATTTTTCACCCAGTAAAAAATCAAATTTTCACCGTCACGCGTTCGTAGAAGTCCACTCTTGCTACCACAAATCGGGCCTAAAAATGTAGGCTTAAGCGTTGTCGCAAAATATTTGTCTGGCATTGTCAGACATTGCTCTTTACAGCTTAGATATAATGCAGATGTGTTCTTGGGGTTTGTCGAGGAAATTTGGTTGACTGTGAACGTAGCCTAAATAGATGCCTCAGGCTTATTTTTCATAAGTTATCATGTCTTCATTCATGGTTGTCTGTAAATACCTTATTCCAATTATTCTTTGCGTTTGCTTTTTGTTTCTTACTTTACTAGGCGCGTGGGAAGCCTTTGTTTTATTTGCTGTCTTCAGTTCCCAATTGCTGCGTCCACGGGGCGTATGAGTAACATTTTTCAAAAATCTCCAACCATCGATCAAAAGTGCTCCAGCAGGTGCACCTTCCAATCCCTCGAAATCCTGTTTATTTTCGTTCAAACAAAAAAGCACACAATTTCGAACTCGCCAGCAGCGACCCCCTTCCGCCCCACCCATCGAACTAATCCCAATAGCTTAAATAATACAATAGACAGATATACATCTAGATACTATACAAAAAGTACAAAATTCGTGCACGAAAATTCTCTTAAACAAAAAAGAAAACCACCACCAAATACTCATCGCGCCTCTGTATCCGTGTATCCGTGAGATACACATGTATCACTCACACTATTTTCGAAAAAATACCGAAAGAAAATTCGTAAAATAAAATCCAATTAAAAAAAAAGAGGAAAAACACAAAAATCTTAGACTATAGTACATTGCGCGCTGGTGATGAAAAATGTTTTTTTGCGCGATCAGTGCGAGTTGGGCTACAGAACGCGTCGTTTTAAAACACACAAAAACTAAATGAAATACATTTAATTTTAGTTTTTTAAGGAATAAAAAAAAATTTACCTCGTATTGGGAGGTTAAAAACGAATTTTTCTAAACACGTTAGAAAAATACTAAAGAAAATTTAGTAACTAAGTAAATTGCTGCACTATCAACGTTCGAGGTTTCTCTGACTTGTCGAAGGATTATAATTTCTGTTTTTTTTTTTGTATGTGACATAATTTTTATTTTAAAGTGATTTTGTGAAAAAAAAGAAGGATTGTGTGGTGTGCTAAATTTAAATGAAAGTTTTGCATATAAAAATACAGCAAAAATAAAAATCGCACAATTTTTTTTTGGAAAATCTATTTTTTTTTCTGTTGGATTATCAGTGAGAAAGTTTAAGGATTTTTCTTCCATTTCACTTCTAATCGCAATAAAAGTACTCCGCCGACATGGATTCAGCTAGGTGAGTTTTAAATTAAGTTTGTACAATTTTTTTTAAGGTAGGCCGCCTCCATTCGAAAAGAAATTGCACATCGATGCTAAAAATAGAGAAATTAATAAAAAAAAATGTATATATTTCTATAGTTTTTTTTTTAATAATTAACGATCATGCTACTGTTTATGGCTGCGCTTAGTCGAAAGTTAAAATTAGAATTTACACATTCGGTTCTTTTTTCGAAGAGAAAATCCAATTAATTACAACCAACACGTTTATTTGATTGTTGTATAGCTTTCTTATGTTTGTTATAAACATTAATAAATTCGAGAAAGAAAAATTAAAATCCTTTCCATTGGGAAATGAGATAAATTTCTCGTTTTCATAAAAATTCGCTTGTGATTTATTTCCAACGATTGGCTCGTTTTATTAAGGTGGTTAATAAAATGAAATATGCTTCGGTAGTAAAGTGCAACAGGAAGTTGGCAAAATGATAGTTAAATTTAGATTTAATTTTGTTTTTGTATCGTAGCAAATAAAATCAGACAAAGCGGAGACTTAAGAAATCATATTTATAGCCATATGAGGAGAACTGTATCGAAAAGAGCTCGTTAATGAACTGTGAATCGGAATTTGTTTATGCGATATATGAAAAGGAGGAAAAATGCTAAGATTTGTGGGTCCTAATTATATTTGGGACAGGTTTTGCTTGTTGCAAATGCCAAGGTTTTCACGGTTTAAAAAATACATCTTTGCGATGGTACTATTCCGGTTTGGACTCAGTTTTTGTTAAGAACTATGGCGAACAAAATTGTGGAATGGAAAGGAATCAAGAAGACGGAATGAGAGTTAAATGATCTCCACCGAAATGGTTATAATTCTAACCAGAAACAGCGTTTATATGTGCTAAGAGTCGTAGTTGACACTTGGGGAAATATCGCCGAACTTGGAACTTAAAAAAAGGCCCTGCCTATATTGAACCCTTCATTAAGAGCGGTTTGTTTAAGTCTATATAAATATAAAAGCAAAGGTTCGAATGTGTGTCATTTATAGACTCGAAAACTGCTCAACTGATTTTGAAAAAAATCTCACAGTTTGTTTCAATCAGTGCAGGGAGTGTTCAGAGAGTGGTTCAAATAAAATCCAGTAGGGGGTCTGTCGTTTTTTTTACAGAGTAACAGTGCATTGCAGTGACAAAGCTATTCCTGCTTTAAAAACAACGATTTGAACTATTTATTTAGGTGTTGCTATATTTTAAAGGCTGTCCAATGTTGTTATGTTCTGAAAGGTATATCGTTCAAATGTCTACCAAGGCTTTGTTTGAACTGACATACTCGATCGCTGGAACTTCTGATCACCCAGTTCTCTTTTGAACAAACATTGAGCTCCCAGAACTGAGCTCGAGCTTTAGTAATAAATTTTAAACATAACAGAAGGGAAACTGCCAACTATACTGAATATTTTGACACGTGCAAGTAAAAACAAAATTTTTCTGAACATGCCCATTTCTGTCTTTCCAACACTCCCTGTGTTTATCACATATTCATCTCTATTTCTGCTGTTTTTTACCGTATGAGGTGACGTGTATTCAGATTTTCTTAGAACTTTTAGTAAAGATTTCCTAAATGACTAACATCGACTTGAAAACGAAATAAAATATTAGTCACTTGCAACAAATGACAGCGGAAGTATAAGTGATTAAAACGAGTCTAATAGGCATCAAACTTTTGAATATTATTAACTGACCTATAGTGGAATCTGTTGACTTTGCAAATCCACCTACTAACAAGACCATTTCCCTTAAAGGCATCCCGGGCCCCGATGGAAAAGAAAGTTTTGTGCTTCACCAAATGTTGTATACAATATCCTTTTGCTTTTAAAAATATTTGCCACGCCCCACTTTTGTCCAAAAACATCAATTTGATTGTCATTTCAATAGAATAAAGAAAAGTTTCAAGAAAAATTTTTATTTCAACCCACTTGCGTTTTAGTTAAAACAAATTCTTCAATTAATTTTAACATTACTACTCTTACTCTTAAAAATGTTCAAACAATTTCTTTTTAACTCAAACAACTTCTAAGTATAATTCGGTGAATTTCGATCTCATCGTTTATTATTTTAATTGATGTTTCGAAAATGTGAAAAATATTTTCCTATAAAAATCTAAAAACCAAATATCCACATCTCTTGCGTTTTATTGGAACATTTTGTTTTGACTAATGTGCGATCATTAACGTAAACAATAATTGTTTTCGTTAATTTTTCCAAAGTCTTGCAAAATCTAACGATAAATGATGAGTAATTTTATTTTTCTTGATTGAATTCTAAGAAAAAGTATTTTTAATGTAGGACCGTCAATTTTTTGTTTTCTTCAATGCAATGAAGTTAAATTTTTTTTTATTGGTGTTTCTCTCTCAACAGGGTTATATATCTTTTAATACTTTGTGGAAAAAATTTACTGCGCCTTTGTCTGTGATGATTAATTCCATTTCGAAAATACTTTCGGGCGTTTTTTAACAGATTTGTGTCAGAAATACTGCTAATTGAAAAGAGACGTGCAAGAAGATGTTTACAAAGAAATCAAGAAATAAATGTGAGAGAATTCAAAAACGACTTTTGGCAAATTTTGAGCTAAGGTTAGGTCGCCCTCTTGTGGTATAAGAATTGAAAAATAATTGCCACTGTGTCATGTCAGTTATGGCAGTAATTGCCTACCCCTTATTGTGTTCCCCTATTAACTTACTGAACTTAGGTTCTGAATATACCAGTTTTAATAAAGGGCTTGCATTTAGAATGTGCAATTGTACATTTAACCGTCGGTAAACTATACGCCATAGGCAGTTTTTGAGTAGTTCTTCAACGAATTTTTAACTACATGTGTGGTTTCTACTGAGCGAGAGATTCCCGGTTGAACCCCCAAAAATAAGATACTCTTATGGGGCAGTAATTCAGACTGAGTGAAGGGTCTCCGGTTCAACCCCGGAAAAACACAAGTTACATCTTAAGGTCTTTTTTTGACACAATAAACGCGTAAAATGCGTAAACTGCATAAATTTACCACCTCGTAAATGAACTGTCAGATTTTGTATGAAAAATAGTTAACGCAAGCCTCAAACTGTGACAAGAGGTCGTGTGAATTGTTTTTCATTTAGAGTTGCAGCAATAACCGTAAATAAATAATATATAGTTATTTTATTGCTTTATAGTTATTTGCAGCAAAACGAAAAATGAGTTTGAGTTTGACAAGAGACTTGACATTCGATTTACACGAAATATGCAATGATACTTCCGAGGGGTGTTCACTTAAAGCACCGCAGAAATTTATGAATTTACGAGCTGCATAAAATTATGAGATTAAGTGAATACTCTTATTCTTTTAACCAATTGTCCGTGCTTGCCTGTCTTCTCGAAAAGTAAAATGTTTGCCTTATATTTTGCTACTTTTATCCTTATGTGTAACGCCGCGTCGCTTTATAGGTGAATCGTTTGCATATCGGTATTTCTCATCAAGTCAGGAGTTTCATTAGTGCCGACGGTTAGGACCCAGTGTCACAACTGTGCATTTTTTGCTGGCGTCTATCCCTCCGGTCTTTGCGATCTCAAACTGACTTTTATGTATTTTCCAGAGCTTGGGGTATAGGCACAGGTTTTGGTGGTGTGTTGCAATATCAGACGTTCTGCGTTTAAACTCCTCGCAGTTTTTCTCTATTGTCGTGGCATATGAATGGCGTTGAGCTTCTTGTATACTAGAAAAGACCCTTACGAAGATCGCATCATGACGATCTGGGTCATTAAACACAACGCAGTACCAGGATACAAGTGTTACACATTACTGTAACGCATTGTTACAAGTATTATGCTGATCCTGACACCACTTGTAGGGAAATTCAACAGGCAAATGGCTAGAGACACTTATTGATTTGGGTTATAGGCCCCTGCCAAAGTTCCCTTATGTGCTATGAATATTGAGGTAAGGAAACTGTGAGCTAGCTATTTTTACGGTACGTCTCACAGTAAATTGAATTGGCCTTTCTGACTGTGATACAATAAAAATGTCCTTTTTTAAACCATGAACATCAACTTAAACGTCATTATGACATTGCTCATGGGTTTTTTTTACGACTTTACAAAAATTAGCAGTCTTTTGTGAAAACAATCATTGGTTGTATCGCCTTTTCAACTCGTTGAAGGCACATCACGCTGATTTAAGTCAGTCGGCGGTCGAATGGCGTTATCCGTGAAACATGTGAAACAAAAACAAATTCCGTCATGTAATGCTCGTTCATGGATGACGCGATTCGGCCCCTGGTCTCAATGCAGTTATTTCTATATTATCTGCAAACGACTGCAAACCCGCCCTTTGGAGAACAGTTTCAGTGAACAGGAAAACACTTTTTCTAGCTGCTTGACTGCCTGCCTTCATACCAAGATCAAGTTGCAAATTATTTAGAGGGCACTCGTTATTTATTTATGACTTGAAAGATCCACATTTCAATTCTTTCACAACCTGTCTAAGTGTATGCCGCACAGAAACTTCGTAGAGCATTTTTTTCCATCTTTCTTTTTTTTTATTATTATTACTTCGATCTTGACCAAGTTTTTTTTTATTTACAACACCGGTCTCGCCAATACATACATATGCCCCTACTCTGCATTTGTGAATTTTGTAAAATCCCACAAGCTTCATAAATATTCCACGCCCACAATTTTCGAACGGAAAATAGAAAATTACGAATGCCGGAGAATATTAAGCATCCCTCTCTCTTTCTCTCTCGGCGGTCGAATTTTAAAGTGCTGGAAAGACCGCTCTTAGGCCGGCACAATTACATTAATCACATGGCCACAAATATTATTTCGGGTTATGGTGTGTTTTTTAAGTTTTTAAGGTGCATTTGGAAAACTATTCCCGACCACCTAATGAGCGTTTCATTTTACACGCTGTTCATCATGCCCGAGAATGATAGCGCTGTTCTGCTGCCTGCTGCCGCCTGATGATGATGATGATGATGCAATTTATTTACACATCTCTCTGTAAATAAACAATGAAATTCTTTAGATATCACTTGGTTAGGTTGTTGTTTATTATCGTTAGGGTTTTGTGGGGTTGTAAATTAAATTCAATTCAAGTTGACGCGATTCACCATCGCACAGTGGGGCCACAACTCAGAGGTCGTTCCAATTGCAAGTCGATATCGACTTGAAACTATAAATAGTACTTGTGCAGCAGGTCAGATGAAGATGGATCTGGGGTGATAAATAAGTGCCTCTCACTTTTAACGCCTTCAGTCCATCAACGCGGCGATAAATGTCAAATTGGGCCAACGCCTATCTCTTTAGATCTTTGCGCTAAATTCATACTAAGCATGAAACATCTTTAGACTTATGAATCATTTGCATGTCAGCGGTGTGCTGTCGAATTTTGTTCTTTTCACTTGTCAATGGTTGTAAACATTCTTTCAAAATACACCTCCAAGTGATTTACGAGACGCATGGCACTATTTTCGATTTAATTTTTCTAATCTAAACAAACAATTCGATTTGTTGCAACCGCACACCGCGTGATATAAATAAAAACTAAATTTAAAGAATGACTGAAGACTGAGTGGAGCTACCTAATAACCACCATGCGCGCGAGAATAATGCGGAACTGAATGTGGGTTGCCTGCCGATCTAATTATTATTAGTATATATGACACCTACGCGAGAGGACGACCGCTGTGCCCGATGCTGATGACCCAAAATCTATTTGTTTCGCACGTTTTCGACAATGGAAAGTATTTAGAAATTTACTTAGAACGCAAAATATGGATTATTTTGCGAATTTCCGGGGCTTGTGCCAAATAGTTGTTTACAATTTTGAATAATGGATTAATTGCGTTGATTTGGTTTTTCTTCTCAAACTCGGCGGGAGGTAGATCCAGGTCGTGACTCATATAGTGTTTAAAACATATAATCACTTAAATCACTCAGCAGGCCGTTGAATAAACCGCCTTTCTTATAACGATTTATATGTAAAGGGGGCACGCATTTTTAAACATTCGCAATTTTTAAAATACTTTGCGAAACTCTACCTTTCATTTTATCTATTTAGGGTTAAACTTGGTTTGAAAATGACGCAGTAATCGGTACGACAAAGTAATATTTATTCTATCCCGCTTCCCTTTTCTAAGAAGCCGAATTGTCTGCCAAAAAAACCTAGTAAGCAAATATCTGATCAAACTTCTTGTTGAACTTCTTCTTAAACTGTCTGAACAAACAGCCGATTTGCAAGTTCTTTCCATCAGAGCGTTTTTTTTTATTGTGAACTACACTTTTGACACATCATGTCATAAGACTTAACCATCGAAGATAATGCGTTCCCTGGTGAATTTATGCGGACTTGCGAAGGGGTTGGTTGCCTTCTAAGTTTCATCAAAGTAGACATCACATAAATTGTAAGTTTTAACCATTTTTGAACGAAGGGCGTTGCCAGACTATGCATCGTATTAGGTTTAGGGTTCACAGTAATTTTTGATTGTGATTACATAAGTCAAGTTAAACATCGGGCAGGGTTTTTAGGCAGATGTTGTGGCTTGTCTACTGATGAGGCCACTTAAATGTAAAATAAGCCTTGGATGACTCTTTCAACACCTTCGTACTTGTGATTTTTTTACAGTCCTACTCCAACATTTTGCATAAATTTATTCGGCTAGGTACACGAACCGCTACTGAGTCAAAAAAATTCAAGTAAATGCGAAAGAAGATTGTGTAGACAGTTTTTCGTGTACCTGTCATACACTGTAAGACTCACTGTAGAGGTATCGGACTGTCAGTCTGTCAAAAATCGTTTCTGACATCAAAATTGTATGGTTTCCTCTCTAGGTCAATGGACGTTTATGACTGGAGGAACAAGCTTGGCGGTGATTCCGGAATTAGTAGGATTGGGCATTTTATTTTTTTTGTTTTGGGGTTTTGCTGAAAGGGAAAATCATCGAAAGACATTGCTGAGCTAAAACGCGAGGGATGCTTCTGCAACCCATCTAATAAAATTCCCTGGAGTAATTCCTTTCGTCATTTCAAATGGGATTGCACCTAATTGTTCGACTAATCAGCAATTTATTTTTGTAATTGTTTGAAAAATTTTAAAGAAAAATCCACCGGTTATCGGATTTCTGAAACTTTTTGGTAGAAAATATATGTGCTATTTTTTATAGATCAAGAGGTTGTATCAGCCTTTATCTCCTAATTGCATTCTCTGAATTTAGTAATTCGGTTATTTCTTAGTTAACGTGGCTGGGAAGCCTACTTTTGAACATTTGAGCAACTTTTCTGTCTTCATCTTCAACCATTTCAATATTAAGATCTCTATGTACTAAGCTCCTTAGTACTTTATTTTGGAAGACCTGAGGTTTTTGTAAATTTGTTTGGCGTGTGCATGGCCACAACTGGAGCCCATAGGTCCATACTGGTTTTAGAATTTGCTTGTGTAGCAATAACTTATTGTTGTTGAACAGGGATGAATTTCTCCCAATAAGCCAATACCTTTTACTGTATCACATGTTTAACTCGTCTATTGTTTTCTTTACATGAGCTTTCCAATGCAGTTTATAATCTCTTCTTCTTCTCTTCTCTATCTCTTCTCTTCTTCTCTTCTCTACATATAATAAAACTGTAGAATGAAAAATGCCTGACCGCGCATCACGCAGAAACTACTGGACGGATTTTGATGG
This sequence comes from Cheilosia pagana, assembly GCA_936431705.1. Lineage (NCBI taxonomy): Eukaryota > Metazoa > Arthropoda > Insecta > Diptera > Syrphidae > Cheilosia > Cheilosia pagana. Next base: position 8,396,067 of record OW386169.1, read on the forward strand.
AACTTGGCATAGTGATTGCTTATGTTCTTGGTCGGGCTTTAGGATACTTTTTAACACGGAATATAACTTGGTTTTTACAAAATAGTCAAAAAACCGGATATATGCTAGGAAAATTCTGTTTATACAGACTTAGCTCAGTAATGGCTTAATTTTCTTCTGAATCGTTTCGAGGTTGATAAGAGGGAACGAATAACAGAAATTTGCGTAAATCTTTTTTGTGTAGACTTAAGTAGGAATTAAATTGTTTTTGCTTTATATTGCTTTTAGAAAGTTCCAAGGGAGGGAACATATTTATAAAAAAAACGGCGGGTGAGGCAAGGCGAGCACGGGTCAGCTAGTGTGTGATACGTTTTTATACGTATAGTTAATATGGGCTGCCATTTTTTAGTCCATTCTGATATACGGCTTATTGCCCTTTGAAGCTTTTTTGTCGCTATTTTGACAGTTGCTCCCACAGCAAGTACAGCAGTGTCATCCGGAAATGTTGCAATAGTGGTTTCTACACTTACAGGCAGATCGCTAGTGATAAGAGGTATATCAGTGGACCTAGAACACTGCCTTGGGGTACACCAGCTTTAATTCCTCTTGAGGTTGAGTTTCTGTCTCTTGTTTAATTGTGAAAAATCGATCAGATACCTATGTATGACTCCAGAATTGTCGAATACTGCTTCGGCAGTTGCTTTTGTAGTTTGTGGAACAGTCCTTTTTATTTCATTTCAAATATTTCAGTTTATTCATTTAGTTCAAGTAAGGTAGTAAGTCGCCCGGTCTTTTTAAAAAATATTTGTCTAGGTATATAGTTCTTTAAGCTCATGTCAAAAACTGGATATAAGATGAGATTTTGAAAAAACGTCAGCCTGTACACGAACCAATCGTTTTTTAAAAAGTGATAGAAGTTTTTCAACACTCGGCATGTGCTCAAAATTTGATTTACACATTACCTTGTTTAGGTATATTCAAACCTTTCAAAGCATTTACAAAATTCACACTTAACCTGTTAAAACGTGTTTAAGTTGTGCGTTTGGTTTGTGTATCAGATAAATATTCAGACGATTTATTGTGACCCAAAAAAAAGACCAATTGAGTGATATATTTTGTGAGATAAAGCTGAATTCCTCTGCCAATGGCTCAATTTCAACAACTTGACCGGTTGCTTCAATTTTGAACTACTATTTGTTTATTTGACATGATCAATAAAAAGCCAAGTATACATTCTTCCAATCACCGAGCTACCTGGGATTGTTATTCTTAAGTGGAACGACCCAGACTTGACCAAATGGCACGTGCCGACTTTTCATCAGAATCTACTTTAAACCATTCTGACGTTTGACTTCAAAACATATCCAAACATTTATACATTTTTTGAGACCACCTCAAACAGTCTCGTCTTTTGGTAAATGTCCAAATTATCCCACTGATGTGACTCATGTGCTTTTCCTGCTCTACTTTTGCACATAAACCAATTTCCAGATGTGTTCCATTTTCATTTTTGACACTCACTCAAATAATATTTTCGAAAATATAAATTATGATTAACCACCCGCAAGGCGCTGCGTACACACCACTTCCTATAACCTGCTTAGCGTCACACTCAATATCATTGTTTACATTAACCCAATAGCTAAATAGATTTCGTGCTCATAAATACCCAACAAGACGGGGGCAATTGCTTGGAGAAGATACAAAATTTGTTGGTTATAAGTATCTGCAGGTCGACCCGGCCGGCGTTTTTTCGATACAGCTAATTTTTCAGTTTTGAAGTTTGAAAACTATGTTTGTTTCATGTTCTATGACCCAATTGCGGTTGTTATTTATTTCCGACTTTTTGAATTTTAATTATCGCTTTCACATTCCAAACAGACACTTTCTCACGCATGACTGCGCATAATTCGTGGCTAAAAATCAACCCAAAAGTGCACATTTAGAAAGTAAAGACATTAAGGAGTACCTACTCATATTAAAATTGACAAGCAAACAGGTCCTCCCATCAGATTGAAACCGAAATCCAGCAATAAACTCAGGAAGTGCACACGCATCCGTAAATGGAATCCATTAAAGTTATGCAAAATGCCCGACTATCAAGTGCGCGCTTATGAAGTACATGACAAGTGAGCCAACAATATCCTTTGAATTATTAGTCCGGTTTTTTTTTCGTTGTTGTTGATGTTGCCGAGACCGACACGACTTGTACCAATGAAGTACGCAAAAAGGTTTGAACTTTCACTCTCTCTCTCTCTGCACGGGTTGTGTGCGAGGTGGCCATCAATCTCGCCAAGGCACACGCTATGCGATCATCATTACTTGCGTTCGTATCATGATACTCGCACTCCATATACGAGTGTGCTGTGGTTTTTTTGTTGCGTATATCTGATCGCATCTATCGAAAGTGGTTTTTTTGTCATCATAAATCTTCTCAACAGAGTTGCAAAGAGTATTCAATGTCACTACCGCGCCGCGCGGTAGATAACGAAAATTGAAATCGCACTTTGGGACTTGTGACTTGTGAGGTAATACGTGCCGGGCACATGATTGCGTTGGTTAATTGCAGTGAGGAGGCATGAAGTTTTGGCGCGGCTAATGCGAGGTGAAAATGTGCTGCTTTGGAATGGCGATCGGTTATCGGGGGACCTAGACATTTGTCAGAGTAGAAATGATTCATTGTCCCGGTGGTCCGATTTGTCGTTTAAGTCGATCGGAATTGTTAAGAATTAGAAGGCATTTTTGTAAATTTTATCGAGTTTCTTAATCCAGCAGCTTTTCTTAATTTAAGAAATGATAAAATGTTTCCTACGTAAACAAATTCCGCAACCAATTTCTGTCGGAGGATATCGGAACCAAGCTGTCAAAAATTTAAGAATTTAAGAAATTTCAATGTAATTTGCCGGTGTGTGTTACAAAATGTCGGAGAAATATTCCGAATAGATGTTCCAAAGAATACCTCGAAGCAAAAAACCTCCGTATCGTATAAAATCAGAGAATTTTCCGTTCCGACGGATACCTTGCTAGAGCCGATTACGTCACAGAGACAAATATTTTTTTTTAATTTCAGAAATATTTAGCCGAACCCAAACTAATTCGGAATATTATTTCTCAATGGTCTCGTTTCTTAATCCATTTTTTCTTAATTTAAAAAACGGTTAAATGTTGCTTACACACTTTTTCTTAAATTAAGAAGTTTAAACGAAGATTTATGAATATCTACATATTTTACTCCGAACGTTACTTTACAATTACCGCAGCATTTTCGTTTCTTGATGTGATTTTTCTTAATATAAGAAGCAAGAAAACTTGCTGATTTTTTATTAGATTGAGAAACTTGAAGGAAGATTTTTTAATATTTTATTTAGGTCCGAATACTGCTTCATAATCGCCAAAGTGTTCTCTTTTCTTAATCTTAGAAGTAAGAAAACATTGTGGTTATTTCCTCAAACATTAAGAAACTGACTGAATTTTTATGAATACCGTTGTCCGGGCCGAATATTGCTTTGCAATCGCTAAAGAATTCTCGTTTCAATATAAGAAGCAAGAAAATTGTGCTGATTTTTCTTAGATTGAGAAACTCGAAGGAACATTTTTTAATATTTTATTTAGGTCTGAATACTGCTTCAAAATCGCCAAAGTATTCCCTTTTCTTAATCTTAGAAGGAAGAAAATTGTGCTGATTTTTTTCTTAGATTGAGAAACTCGATGGAAGATTTTTATTACCGCAGTCCGGGTCAAATATTAGGTCGAAATCGCCAAAGCATTCTCTTTTCTTACTTCGGAATCACCAAAGTATGATTTCACTTTTCTTAATCTAAGATGCCAGAAGATTGTGTTAATTTTTTCTTCGATTAAATAATTCCAATAAATATTTATGAATGCCACTGTCTGGGCCGAATATTGATTCGCAATCGCTAAACGTTTCTTAATCTAAGAAGCAAAAAAATTGTGCTGATTTTTTCTTAGATTGAGAAACTCTTAGTAAGATTTCTCAATATCGTAGTTAAGCCGAATATTGCTTTATAATCGACAAAGTTTTTTTTTCTTAATCTAAGCAACAAGAACATTTTGGTGACTTTCTTAAATAAAAAAAGTAAAATAAAAATTCATGAATATCATAGCCAGATACGAATCTTTTTTCCAATCGTCACAATAATCTTGTTTTTTTAATGTAGATGTTCTTAATTTAAGAAGCATGATGAATATTTATTATATTAGAACTGCATATATGGTAAAGGAGAGACACGTGCGAGAGAATAAAATAAAAATTCATAGAGTTCACTATTTAAGGTACACAGATGAAAATATATCTATGTCATAAAAAATCTAGCTGTGACATGACATACTGAACTATTAGCCTTTCAGCTTTTTGTATATGAGACACGCAATCCTCGCCATAAAATTAAATGTGCTTCCCGCATCCACCCTAATTGCACTCGCTTAAAAGTGATATCCCCGCTCTGCTAAAAGGAAAGTGCTCGACCGATGTATACCTACGTACAGTTTGGCAAATTCTCTTACAAAACCGATACCCCGTTTGGCTGCGTCCAAAAACTACAAACTATTAATTATACGGTATACCGTATACCCAATGCGGTAACCGATGTCTTTCTTGCATTCATAAATCTTCATCTTCAAAATAAAAAGCGCGCAATCCACTTGGTCATACTTGTTCATAAATTCGATAACGAGGAATAAATAGCAAGAAACTTGTTGCGAGGAGAAATTTCCTCGTATTGACAGATAAATTTGTTCGCTCCTGGGTGTCGAGTTAATTAATTTTGCAACTTTAATTGCGCTCTTGTTCGCTGCGAACTGGGGGCCATCGGCAGCCGCTTTGATTACCACTCATAAATGTCATGTGTCACTGTTTGCTCGATAAGTGGATAGGTATATGAAGGTGAACCTTAAAACATAACTCACGTATGAAACAATATTTCGAGCTAAATTCTCATCTCACCTGTTCGCACTGAACTGTGCGAGAGCGCAAAGACCTCGCGAGACTGCTGTAGAGCACAACAAAATTCCTTATTTTCAAAATGCCATTCTATTTATTTAAATTTATTGAAGAGGTTTTTATTTCTTAAATAAACATTTACATTGTCGGTCGGTTGATGCCAAGGATAACCCATAAAATAAAAACAAAAACAGCATCTCACAACCCTTTGTCCCCGCGGCACACAGATTGGTAGCATATCGCCTCGACCGACGTGTGTCACTCCCACCGAGCAACCACATGCAACCGCAAAGAAGTGCAATTAATTAAAAAAAAATGTATTTATATTTTGTTGACCATCAAAGTGACAAGATCACGTACATTTTCAGTTATTATTTTGAGATAGATTTTTATTTCGCAAATAAAAATGGGAAATAATAATTTTTTGAAATTTAACATCCACCTGCTTTAAAGAACAATAAAATTCTCATGGTTGGGTCATCCTACCAGAGTCGACAGAGGTAGCACAAAAATATTGTACAGAAATTCCTTAGAAAAATATAGAGAGACTGCAGCGATTTACTGTAGAAATCAGCTGCGTTTGAACCTTAAACAAAACTCTTCCACCCAAATAAAGGGAACAGCAAAGTAAAACAACGAAAACTCAAAAACCAGTCACACACACGCAAATAGACACTTAGTCAGTCAGTCACTCTGGCTGTTGGTGCACAGTGGCGTCGAGGAAACTCATGCGAGGTGGACTGAGTTTTTTTTTTTTAAAGTGGTCTAGGTCTTTCTTTTAACACATTATTTGTTATAAATTTCTGTAAAAAATATTAACAGGTATAATTCTCCGGAAAAGCTTCTCAATTTGGCAATGATCTAAAAAGGAAACACATACGTTCTACGTAACCATGTTTGTGTCGTGTATAGTTTTAAAACAGTCGGCTTACTACGCCACCTAGAGGCACATCTTTTGGGCCCATTATCTAATAAACTCAACGGCTTAAAATACCGAATTGTATTATATAAATTGTATTATAAAAATCCTAAAGAGTCAATTTTGGGCGATCTGACATTGACCACATTTTGTATGACCCGTTCCAAGTCACTTGAAACGAAATTACATGAGAAAATCTGTTTAGTCTCATCCACTTTTCGCGATTTCTGTGATTCGTCTACTCTTTGGCATTTCATTTAGTTAGAGTTGTTCACTTTTTCAGTTGCCAATTTCCCCCGATCACTCAGCAAAATATAGTTTCCGGATCCCATACCCCATTAGACACTTAAATCTCATTTTCTGGTGCCAGACAGTCGCGTCGGAAAACGGCTGATCCGTTGCTGGGCGGTCAGCAATAATTGCTTACGTCTTTCATGCGTCATTTTGTGGCATTCTTTATAAATCATATGATTCGAATGGAGGATTATTCTGTACACTATTCAAATTAGTACTTGGAGATTTAATAAAAACGAGTAGTTGACGCATTGACAAAAAAAGACGTCTAGCGAAGCAATGTGCGTATGACGTCTATTGTTTGGCCATATATTTTGTTTATTTTGGTCCTAGAAATGCGCACAGTTGGGTTGGGCAGCATGCCTACTGGCTGATCGACAGGTATTTAAGTATGAATATTTTTTTTAATTTTTCAAATCCGCGGGGTGAATTTACGTCAAAAAGCCACTGGCGGCAGACACGTGTCTTGGAAAATTGTTACTTTTAAAATATCAGGCCAACTTAAGCAACAGTTGGGCACAGAAATCCTAGACTAAAAGTGGAATGACAAGGACCGTATATAGAGTTTCCTCAGTGCTCTGTCCTTTCACTTAATCCTTATAATAACTTTTGCTCAGTTTAAAACCATTTGCCCCAGGCCGAAATTTTGATTAGAAAACAAAACCAGTTTCTTGGCTTAAGCTGGATTACTTCACTACGTTTTTAAGGCGTTTCTCTGACGTTCTTTAAGCAGCAGCTAACATTTCGGCCAGATAATAAAAGAGCGAAATTCGTGCCTTCCTTTGCTATTAAAAATTATTTAAAACATTTAATAAATTGTCTTCTGGCTTAAGCTGAATTACGCACTTTAACTTTTTTCAGTTTAAAGTTGCTTTTCTCTACAATTTTGAATACCTTCTGTGAAATCGGCCGAAAGTCAAAAAGCAAGAAGTTCACTGCCTTCAAAAATTGTTTACCAAATCTTCTGCTCGAAAGAATTTTCTAAAAAATCTACTCTACGCTCCCTATTTACAGCTATTTAAAGCATTTTGAACAGAAAATGAGAAAAATTCGCGTCTTCCCTCCTTCGCTTAAAAAAAAAAAACATTTCAAAGATAAATAATACAAAATAAATTTTCTTTTGGCTTAAGCTGGATTACGCACTTCAATTTTTTTTTCAATTTAAAGTTATTTTTCGGAACAATTTGGAATTCCTGCCATGAAATCGACCGAAAGAACTATCTACTCTACGTTCAAAAAGGCCCCCCCTTTAAATCCAAACTCACCCAAACTTAACCCCCTTTGCACCCCATCGGTCGCACTGTCCCAACCCAACCGTATGCCTATGATGTACGGAATGGATGCACGCGGATACATCAGATATACGACGATAGTAGATACGCTTGCCTGCCACTGCCAGTGTACCAGTCACTTCATGTTCCCCAACGATGGTCATTCGTTATAGTATCGTCGCGACGAACAGTTCTCCTCTCGATCTCGACTCCAAGAAAAAAATATACACTTCTGCGAATTGAATCTCGCGCGCATCAGAAGTCAGAACTCGAGCCAAAAACAAAGAAAATTCCCACATATGAACGAGTGGAATTTCGTTAACCGTCATCGGGAACCTATCAATTTAAATTTGTCGGCGTGCGACTGTGACTCACACGCGTGGCGCAACCGATACCGCCGCAGCAACTTCTAATCCCAATAAATGTCTGCTACTCCGTCGGTCGGCTGTCTTGACCCTAATCGGATTACGGAATAAACAAAAAAATTTTATTGACCACAGATGATAGGAAGCATCATCGACGAAGTGACTGTGTAACCGTGTGACTCATTCCATAACGCGTTGCGTTGATAACTGTCGGCTTAAACTGTGTGATGATCAATTAATCGTATAATTCGCTTCGATTGTGATTTATTGTTTCTTGTGTTTCGGAATTCGTAAAAGAGTTACCCAATGATGGCGGCAACAATTCAAACGCCCACGCAACAACCGAACAATAAGTCGAAGACAACGACGACGCCTGCGAATCCGCAACTAAAAAGGATCGTTTACTCAAGGTATCGCGACCTGCTGGGCTCGTACAATGATAAGGCGAATGCAATTATTGAATCGCTACCCGCCTATATGGTGAAGGAGGATCGAGGATTCCATTTCGATCCGCAAATAATCGACCAAGTGGATAAAGTTGTGTAAGTTTATTGCGGTCCATTAATTTCCCTTCGTGTAGATAGTGTTTGAGGGATTTTTTGTTTCTGCACACAACAAACTGTGTTATCTTTGTGCAAAAAAATAAATGTAGGTAGGTACATAAACAAATTATACTGGGGTATTTATCACACGAGAAGCAGACAGTTTTGATAATGGCGGTTGGTGGGTTGTAAATTCCAACCGAAATGATGCTTTATGACGGCTTAAATTGTGCTTGAGTATTCGCATGTATTGTGGTCTTATCTGTGGTACACAACGTTAGCAAGGCTAGCAGCTGTGAATTTGCGGAGGTGGGTTTTGTTTTTTTTGGGCGGTTGTTTGTTTTTTGCGCGAGATTATTTTCTTCTTGGAGACGTAATCTTTGCTTGGAAGTGTGTATAAGCTCATGAACTAATTTTGTAAGGTGATGTGTCGAGTTTGCGTCTTTAGGTCATCGTTCGGTTTTGGTTAAAATTTTGATACATCTGTCTTTGGTGGTGCTTTATTGCAACAGCTGAGGTTTTGTTGTCAATCTTCTTATTTGAGATTTTGTTTTGCTTGGCAATCTTAAGCAGGCTACTTGGGCTTGTAGAAAATATTTCTGTAACTAGTCATTAATTTCAGAACGAAATTCTGTTGACGCATGATCAAAGCTTGGCAAAGTTGTGACTTACATTTTCTCGAACGTCTGTATAAAATGTACTTATCTTGTGTCAGAAGAAATTCAAAGGCGAAGAAGTTCATGAAAAACATCTCCTTGAAGTAAAAGGTAAATTTTGCTTCAAAAGTCGTGACATTTTAGACTAGATTTGTCGGTTATTTCGCTATCAAACTGTCAGTTGGCACAGGGTGAGCCACTATTGACTTATGTAGGTTTACGCTTGTGATAAATATTAACGAAAATACACGTGAATATGGAACGTTTGAAATATAGTGCAATCCAATGTAAGTCGGCTTAAGCTGGATTACCCGCATGTAATGTTTTCAGTCAACTAGTTGAATTGAATTTACAGGGGCTTATCTTTGTATCAAAAATGACCTGAAGCACGCTTCTGTTCGGTAGTAAATTAGTACTAACTTCACTCAGTCAAAAAGGTTTTGATTTTAGTCGCAGATCTGACAGACTACATTTGTAAGAGGTGTGATTCGAATTGAATTTCCTAAAATTATTTCGTACAAATGGGAAAAGTCATCTGTCAACTGTCAACGAAGTTCTTGACAAGTCAATAATTCCTTTGGAAAGCTATTAACGAACAGATAGCTCTATCCTACTTTCTAGTGCTCAAAACTTACAGAATTTACTGAATAGCTTACCAATCCTAGTCACTTTAAATCGTTGCTTAGATATGACAGATAACTGTCAAAAACCAGTAATGTGTTGTTTGTCGTGATTTATCCATTACTCTTCTGTTAAGCTGAACTCCTGTCAAACCGACAGTAGTAAAAAGGTACAACATAAGTAGGCTTAGCTTAAGCTTGTGTCAAACGCACTTAAAACTACGAAAAGTCTTAAATGTTACACCATTCTATTGTCGATATGACATGCGATTTTAATCACTGCGCTTGATTGCTTAAGCTGCATTAATCCAACGTAATCTCTTATTCATAACTTCCATAAAGTAGTGCTTCGAATATAATCAATATTTAAAGTAGATTTTTGTGTCGTGAATCTGGCAATCTTGCCAAAAAAACTTGCCACAGCAGTGCCAATTCCATGATCATTGACAGATCAGTTCGTGCGTATTGATATAGAAAATATTCATGATTTTGAAAACGGCTGCTATCCCAAAATATGGTACTACCACTGATCCTCCACGATCGCTGATTGTACTCTGACTGATCACTGATTTGTCCCCCTTCATCATGATCGTGCTGATCGCCCGAGAGTTCAAAATTGCTTATAAAAAATACACTGATCTTTCTTGACAGATATTTATTTATTCTTAAAACGTCTCTTCTGTTTCAACTTTGCAAAGATCACTGATCAAGCCATCGCACTATTGGCACACTTACTCTAAATCCGAGTTGTACCATTTCATTGTAACAATATTTGCATCATCAACTTACCGGTACATGTCAATTGCTTATGCATTACCTGGTAATTCGCCCGAACATGTGTGGTGTGTCTATTTTGATGTCTTTCATCGCAACGCATAAACCGGACAATGAGTCAGGTTCAAGTCAAAACAGTTGCATACGCCACCGTGTTGGATGACGGTTAGAATTAGCCGGTTCCATATATGTAGCGAATGGAAATCCACATCCATTCGTGAGACATAATGCAAATGTAGGCCAACTAGATCCAGCCTTCTGGTTATGATTGTTCCTAGAATCGGAAGGTGTCGAGGCCTCTAACACGTTGCTAATAAATAAACCTGAATGGGTTAATAAAACGCTGAGACTTGGACTAGTTGGGAGAAGATTATTGGAAGTAGGTTCAACATTAGCCTTTACTGCTGCCTTGGTACGAATCCCAAACGAGACATTACCATGTTGTGGTGCCGTCAACTGGTTTATGTAATCTGCCGATGTTGAGGGTAATTTTTTACTTGTTATGAGTTAATTGTAAAAGAATTATTCAGTTAGAGTACTTAACGTAGTTTTTTTTTTTGATTGTGAAAGTAGTCGGCTCAAGTATCTCACGAGGCAAGGTATCTCATTAGCTAAATTGAGGCTTGTGGTTGGAGAAATTATTTTTAATAGTCCAAAGTGCTATTTCATAATTCAAATAGCCGCAAGGTAGTGAAGGTATAGGTGGGAGAGGGCTACTATTTGGGGTGCTATAAGTGACGGCTTTGGGCCAATCTCAAGTGTCTAGAAGTTTAAGAGTGGAGAGGAAAGTAAGCCAAGTGGGATGAAAGACACACTCAGAAAATCAGTCATTTAAGAGAGACGATCTTCAGTGTATTATGATCTGTAGTTACTGGGGAGTATACACGATCGCTCAGGATCACTAAGCAATCATTTTTTTTATGGAAATTTCTTTTTCACTATCTTTCAAGAATAGTTACTTAACTTTTGATCATATTTTCAATGTTTTTGATCATTAATGGATGAAAATACAGTTGCCGACCCTTTATACGATCAGTGATCTAAGTTTGTCATTTTCTTTAAACAAATTTTAAGTCACTAAGCAACATATTTCACTATATACAAGCCAAACAATCATTCTGATAAAAGGCTTAAATTGTTAGCCAAGAGATGGCGATCTTGTCAGTCTTCGTTATGTTAAAGTGGATCGAAGTTTGTTCTGATTCAATACAATTCCAACAACATATAAATAGTTCTGATCAGTCGTTCAAGAAATATTTCAAGAGTCTTAGATCGCCGATCGTCACAAAATTACATCCAATCAGTCTTAAATTAAACGTTCCTACAAAACACACTTTAAATATATCGTTAACTGATGGCTTTTGGCGATAGAGATCAGCTTTTAAGGAAAAACATAGTTCACTGTATTTCGCCAGTCGGTGATCTCGTATAAGCGCGACTAAATCACTGATGATTCCGAGGGAGATCATTGGAAAAGTCCCAAATGGACTGATATTAGTTTAGACACAAAAAAGCATGAGCCTGTCACGACAGGACTGTATTTTGATTGATGAAGATCAGTGATCACTTGTAATTTAGGCTTGCAAGTTTTAAAACATGTTCCACTTTATTTCGCTTGTCGTTGATTATGGCTATGGGTAATAACGATCAGTTACTAAGTTTTACTGACTAGATCGCCCACCATTTCGATGGAGATCACTGACCAATTACCAAACAGATTGAATGGAGTGAGTCCTCATTTTTTGCCAAAGAATATCAGTGATATTTAGGATTGTGTTTCTAATGGGTGTCCTTTATTAAAGGGCTAATCGTTGATCACTGATAAACACGCTGCTGACTTGTCGACCAAGCATTCCGATGGAGATCACCGATCAAGTCAAAGACGATGTGACCTAAACTCAGTTTTTACATAAACCATATACGTTATAACAAGCGACTTATCTTTTTCGATGAAGTTCAATGATCAATAATGATATGATTGCGAGCTTCAACGTATTTAGACCAAATCACTCGTTTTCATTGACAAAATCGCTTATAATTCTGACGAAGATCAAATTTGCCAATTATGGGAAAATCTAGAATTGTCAGTTTTAGAGGACAATTATAGTTCACTTTATTTCGTAGATCACTGATAAAAGCGACCAGTCCACAAATATTGAAATCACTGATCTAGTCTCACCATTACTCCTGATTTTGAGCATAAATAACTTACAACGACATCAATTTCAATTAAATGGGTTGTTCTTATTATCGACGATCACTGTTAAGTAAAAATTGATCACTTGTTAAACTGGAGGAGCTATCGCTGATCTTAGAGTATAGCTTCCTCACAAGATCAACCAGGGTTTTACTATTCAAATTTAGGCAAAACCATCACGATCAGCAAGATCACTTACATAATCTGGATATTTTCTTTAACTCAGTATCCGTTTTGAATGACCTCCAGCCAGCAAAATATTTCCAATTTCCGATAGCAAGTGAACCCATCGAAAATCATCCTTAAACCCATCAAACCCCTTTCCATTTTCATCTAAACTCAAAATCAGCGACATCTCTCATTTTCATGCATATATTACATCCAACAGTTATTAGCTTGTGTCGCGGCGAATTTCCGCCATATTGAAACCAAATTAAGAGAAAACCAATCTAGTAATGTGTCGTGTTTCCTACTAGGAAGATCTACTAACTGCAAATTGTTGTTTCACCCTTAAATGGTTACTTCAATGTTAATGATCAATAACGCTCGCTTATTATTTATTATCATCATCATTATTGTTATGATGCTAGAGTTGCAGCAAACACAACTACCGAGTAGATACTCGTAGAAGTCGTAACATGTGTGGTTAAGTTTTGTTGCGTGGCCTTTTCTGTCGCCTCGTTTATGCAGTTTAGTGATTTATTAGTTTTCCTCATTTGTGTGTTAGTGCGGACGAGACTTAATTGGGGAGACGGCACACAACACACAAGACGAAATCGAGACACACACTGTATAAAAAAAAAAGATTTTATGGCGCCTCTGTCACGGTTTCGAATTGATGATTAATAAATTTGCGGTTGTGCTTGCAGCGCGAGAACCGAGTATTTGAAATACGCTAATTTTCTTGATTACGACATAATTGATACAAATTTTAAGTGGTGTCGGTTTTTAATCACCATAATGTCATTTTAAATGTGTAGCGGAAGCAGTATGGCTTCATGCTGAGATTTGTGGCATTTCTCCGAAGGAATACAGTCGACGACGATGACATATTTTAAGGCTTTGTTTTGATTCTTTGTGGTACACAATGGGCGCGGGTTGTTGTTCATTTTGTAATGATTTTGGTTTATGATCAGTGATCGTTGATCAGACAAACCGGACAATTTTGTTAAATAAATTGATCTATCATCGCTGATCACAAGATTAAAAAGGCAGTGGGATGTTGCTATTTTTTTAAATCCACAGAAGAAATTTCTTTTAAGGAACATTGATCATCGATAGTTGATCAGTTAGTCGCAAAAGCCTCTGAATCGAGTCGAATTTGCATTCCATCTGACTCGCTTAAGTCATAGGCGATGCACAAATTCTTCAACAAGTAGGAACACTTTATTATTGCAACGATCACTGATCAGTCCTGGGTGGATTCTTGAAACTTATTCACCCAAGAGACTTGCATTTCAGTCATATTTCGGTCCGTCTTCCTACATTTCATAAATTAATTCACATTTCTGGTCTACTCTTTCTAGCTACATGCCACGACCACCAGATGGATTTTTAAAATTGTCTGCTTTAAGCATTTCTCGCTTTTAACGCCTTCCAATCGCAACCTTCTTGTGAAAGCACTTTGCAAACGAAAACGTGTCACGTCGTCCCATCTCGTCTGGCATTTTCCTGTCAGCTCACAATTATTGCGACTTCATCTATGACAGTCGTAGATCAAAATCATTCTATGGAACAGTGCATCACTGGCACTGCCCACTCGTCAGGATTTGTTCACATTTTTCTGATTTATTGCCTCGAATTCGCATTCGAACTGGCCAAATAAAATTCGCTTACGATTCGCAATTCCTCGGAATATTTTCAATGTCAACCGATGTACCATTTTAGCTTATTAATATGTCAACAGTTTACAATATTCCGTTCTGCTATAATTATTTTATTTTATTTTTTTTTCGAATTCTTCTCCGTAGGAGGATGTGTATATGGATGGCATGGCATGGCATGGCATACAATGTGAATAAGGAGTCTATTTTTAGAAGTATTGCTGTGCGCATCATTTTTTATTTTATTTTGTTGTTGCTCTCTTGTAATGGCAGATCGACCGGAGGAGAGAGGGAACCGATATGTGTTGGTAGTTGGTACCCCATCGCAGATTGAACTGGCCATTGACCAGGGCCCAGCTGCAAGAATCAACCTCATAACCCACGGGCTTAGATTCGTTTTACACATCTCCAAGCGCTATATACATTCTGCATGTATCCATGCAGTTTTCATATCCGTTCTACGTTCAGGGATGGCGAATTTTGTTTAATGTTGGGCATTTAATGGGCTACCAATACGGGATCAAGGGCGTACAAACAGACACATATTATGTGACCATAGTATGAAGAGACATTTTTTCTCATTCGATTGAACGGTTACACAATGTCCAAGGGAGAGTGGAATAACTTGGGGGATTTTCCCTTTTTTCCTGTCGGTTTTATTTTATTACTTTCCGGTTATATTTTTTTTCCTTTACTTGAGTAGGTGTAAAAGTGTGCTTGAGTGCGTAGGTGGATCAGAGGCGACGAGACGAACGATTAATTGAAGAATGAAGCTTCTCGTCAACTACAAAGGCGAGTTTATTTTTATCCTCATTTTATTGTGGGTTCATCGTATTTTCGCAATTTATCAATAGCACGCGTTTCGCATGTCATGCAGAAAGGTCTTATAAATATAAATTGAGGGGGAAGCTTTGAGGGAATATTGTTGCTATGTAGCCCTTCGTTGCCCTAAGAACTAGTTTTAGAACTGTGACTTAGATAATTCTGTAATCGAGGTAGGAGGAAGTTTTTTACAGACTGAATCGAAATGGAACTTGTGCTAGTTTCGAAATCATCACTTAGAAGCCTGTCGTTTCGAAGAACGCTTAAAAAAGAAGGATACTTGTAAAGGCCAGGAGGATTTTCAGTTTGTCAGGTATCGGATGGTTAAAAGTCTCTACTGGCCATGTTAGGCTTAAACTCTCCATTTTCAGCTTCGAGTGTTTTTACGACTACGAAATACCCTTAGAAAATACGGAAAAAGTGTTTAATGAGCTGTGCTTTGTACAAAACTTGTGACAGATTTGTCATAACGTAAATGTCGTCTGTAATTCCCATTTACGCATATTTCCACAAAGCTTTTAGGAATGATCTTCATTGGGGTGATCGTTTTCCTCATTTTAATTTCAGTATTAGCGATCGATACGTGCGACAACCGACAACGATTAGTGATCATGTGCAGATCAAGTTAACGTCGACTATGATCATTGATCATCCGAGTTCATAGGGCTGATCAACGATCTTCTCATATCTAATCCAATTCGGGCAACTTGATCTTGTGGTCTTGTAAGAGCCAAAAGTATTTATAAGCTTAACTTTTAATCTATGGCACCAAAGTCTGTATTGATTCTTCTGTGTAGATCCATATAACTTTCTTGGTGATCACTGATCAATCTAAATTTTGTATTTTTTTTTGGAATGATCAACGAGAAAAAACTTAATCTGAATCTCCTTGGAATACTTCTAGAGAAGATCTTCTGAAGAAATTTTCTCACAGATCTGCCGAGTCCAAATAATCTTTTGGAAGGTGTAGAAATTTGTCGACTTCATTTTGTATCCAAAGGTAAATCAACGCCATTTAACTTATCAGTAAACTTTGAGGTGTGCCTGTGTGTAGATTATTGATCAACAGATAACCAACTTAAGTCGCCAATTTTTCAGCATCAAAGTACCTAATCGAAGATCTAAACGATCTTGATTAAAATTGATCTTTACGCAGCTCTATTTTTTTTAAATAAGCAAACGTTGCCTAAGAACTATCAATGATCTTGTTAGATTCAAGCCGATGACTTTTTAAGACTCGACGAATTTTCGTCTGATCAATGATCGTTTGCCATTCTGAGAAACTTGTCACTGCTTCTGAAACAGGGTATTGATCTGCAGCCAAGTAGTTAAACACTCAGTTGTGTATAAGTCCTTCAACCTGATTTAAGTTCAGTATGATCAACAATCAGGCTTAAACCGATCGTTACTTGGAACTGGACTATTAATTGATGATCTATTGACAAGTTGGATCACTGATCGTTTATGTTTCGGGAACATTATAATGGATTCTATTTTTTAAAAGTTGTCTACCAATATGGCAGGTCCTAAAAACGATCGTTCTCAAGCATTAGACTGATCAGTGATCTTTCAAAATTCAACGCAATTTAAAAGCAATTCTTGTCTCTTATCTTTGATGACACTATAGTCCGGTTCATCCTCCAATCCATGATTAACTGCCCCCATGAAATGCTGTTCCATGCAACTGTCAACCGATCAGTTCTACTTCGAATAGAAGGCGCCAATAAAACGTGAAGCCTGTCTGTTTTATCAGCGGTTTCAAGGGGATCTTTTATCTTTACCTTGTCTTTAAAATTAATTGAGATGTGATGTAGAAATTACGCTCTCGGAATATTAACTAAAAAAGTTAGTCGGCAGATCTTTGCGCTAAGATCTGTAAAGAATGTGACACTAGTGGATAATATTGCGATAACTTATTCACAAGAGTAATTAATTAGTACGTCTGTTCAATCCGGAACACGGAGTTCTATTAGGTTTTGAGTATTTCTGTCACGTAGGTAGTGATGTTAGATGCTACTACAAAACGAAGTAAGCTGACATCTTGTGGGAAACTGATCTAAGATGCATGCGGATTCTATTCTCAAATGTTGTTGCCACTTTTTCTCCGGTACCTCAAATTGTCGGCGTTCCACTTCTCACCCAACAGAGGGAAGCTGTCCGCATAAAGGGTTTTCTCTCCAGATCTGGTCTGGTCTGTCCTAAGTCAGACCCTCCTTCGCGACCTACGGCTTGATATCTATTCGAAGCAAATAGTGCACCTTTGACAACTCAAACACTTGTTGCCACCCTAACTATACACACATTCGTACTCGATGATAAAATAAGCACAACACGACCGCAACAGAAATACGAAACTCCCGCAGCTAAGCAAATCAATGTGTCATTGAATAGCATACCAAATGCTTCTGCGGTCGTCGCACGACCTTCTGTCATCATATCCAACACCATCCCGCACAAAAGTCAATTACTGTGTCTAGAAAGCATTTCCATTCCGCATCGTGCGTCGTCTCAAGACGTTTTCAATAACCAGATCGTTTCCAAAAGTGTATACCCACTTGACGGTAAGACAATTCGCCCCAAAACTGCTGCCCACTCTTGAAAAAGAACGCCGCAGAGTGTCTCTCTGTTCTATTTTTATTCTGGTGATATTCAACATCTGTTTATGAATATGTTTATCGAAATATATTACACTAGCAACGTGGGTGGTGAAGTGACTCACATTAGGTGAGTATGGATCATTCGAGTCTACAAGATGCATGCGGTGCACAATCGTCAGACGTCAGACGTCAGAGCGACTGGCATGTTTTCTATGCATGCATTCCTTGCTAAAAATACCCAAATTAGTCATTTGAGTGCACTGCGTGTACGGAGATCATTGACGACATGCTACAAGTCAAGTGGAGCTTCCTTATTGTGATGCAATTGGAATAGCTGATTGGGAAAAAAATTCCAATGATGGTTGGACAGGAACAGAGAGTGTCACTTTTCAGCTTAATTTTTATTACCAAATAATCACATAACCAATAAAAAAAAAACCACAGCTCAGCCCAGATTGTGTAAACTTACGAAACTTGGTCCACTAATCCGATTGCAAATTCTATCCACATACATATACAATGGAACCACAAATTGAGCAAATGCCCGCATATGGGCATCGCTGGTTGCAGACGTCGGCGTTATAATTCAATACTGGTGCCCTACAATCCACTCAGTCACAGTCAGATCTTCTATTCAGACCTTGCAGCATCTCAATTGGGTGTGTGCCGATTTGCTGACTTGATTCATTTAACAGAATTTCGCAAAGGAGCCCACAGCTGTGATGATATAACGCCGATCGATGGGCATATGACTTTGAGATTTGACTTGCTGCGTTACCACAAATTGTGGCTGCGAAAATTAGGTGAGAAATTGAAGTGAATGCGCGTATTGTGTTTCCGAGCGCCATGATTGATGGGCAAATTTGTTGCAACAAATCGGTATGACACCATTATTGGTTAAATTGGAGATTGACAAGACGAGAGTGACATAGTTAGCGACAGCAACGAGCTTAAAATTCAAACACAATAGGCAGCTTTATTGGGTTTTACTTGTTTTTGAATTTCAATTCAGCGAGTGTCATTTAAAAGCAGTTATCCATTGTGACTTACAACACGAGTGCGATATTTTTTTATTTTTTGACAAAGTGATAAAACTTTACTTTTATGATTCAAGTTCAGCATTTATTTATTTTTTATTTTATTATACAATTTTTCATTAAAAAAATATTTTTTTTTATATAACATTGGGTAAAGAATTAATATAAAATATTATTTTTCAAAAGAACGGCAGTGTAGTTTTGAAAACGATATTCACCAGACTTGGAAATGAAATTTTTATAATTAAAACTTACCTTAATATTTCGTTAAATGCCATTCATTACGGCAGTAAATTAAACTGTTCAATAAGGATACTTCCTCCTAATTTTATACCACTAATCCTTAAAAATGTTCCAAAGATCTCTTGTGGATGCTGGTTTTAACGCCATTACACGTCTTTTGATGATGGAACTACTCACATTATTTTTTATTGGATTTATGTCGGAGTTTTTTAAGACCATTCCATTACGATGTTGTCGTTCGCTTCCCTTCACAATGCGGGAAGTGTGGCAAGGGGCATGGTCTATCTGGATCACGATTTGGCGGTACATTGCAAGTGGAAAACCTTCACAAAATCGCACCAAGTGGTTGGCCAAAAGGTTTTGATACATTAACCCACCCATTTTCATTTAATTTGCTCTATTGGACCAAATATACCATTCCCAGTAGGTTAGGTTAGGTTAGGTTGAGTTGGGTGTGAGTTTATCACAATGACCAGGCACCATATTGGGCCCATCGCCATCCCTATAGGAACCTTCACGTTCAAAAACCTAAACCAATTCGCCCAAGCACTTTATTTCCCTGCAGAACCTTAAGCTGGATGCAATTGTTTTTGCGAAAAAAACTTCCTCCAAATTATCGGAAAAGTTCCTTCCAAGGTACTTCCTTCTCTTCCGAGCAATAGCCTGGCATTCGCAGAGAATATGAGTAACATTCTCTGTGACATGTAAGTCCTTACAATACCCGCATGCATCCGTGTCTGTTAAGCCTAATCTCCTGGCCTCATCTCCTCCTCAAAAGGCAAAGCCCCGATAGTATTCCTATTGTCAGTCGTAACTTTGATCTACTTAGTTTTAACAATTCTAGAGATTTTTTTTCCGATCTAACTTTGAGACCCTGTGCCCTTCGTTATGTGACCATCTTAGGTCTGCCCTGTTTCTGGTATTCTGAAGAATAATGGTGATATTATGCCCTCAATTGTATCATGCTGTGGAAGTTCAACCATTCGCAGTAGAGCAGCCATAAACAATTACGCTGCCATCTCAAAATTTCACTGTCTTTAATGCGATCTTATTTCAACTGAAGTGGAAAAAGGGTCCCTTAGATAATGCCTCACTATCAGACTGTCCTCTCTCGTTAAGTTGTTTCTCATGGCCCGGATCGGTCCCGATTTTTAAATTTCTGCACGTTTTTCCAGGGACAGTATATATCCCGCCCGATTTTTAAACGTTTCTATCTCTTTGAAACTTTTTTTGAAGTGAAAACTTTTTAAGGCGCGTTGTGCATTTTTTGAGATGGGATAAAACCATTGAACTTGCGACACTGTTACCGACACCTTTCTATATATGGTTGGTTGCAACTTGAAATATCGTAAAGGTTTGGACCCGATAGGTGGCGCTGTTATCGATCTTTTAAACCAATCAACCGATTGCAATGACATTTTGTGGGTGGGTATGGTTGGTTGTCACTCTGAAAATGGATGAAACTTATTTATTTATTCTAAATACGCATCTACATTACTTCAGGATAAAATTGGGAAGAGATTTTATGATTTGACAATGATTTTGAGTGGGAATTTCAACATGAACTTTGCAGATGTATTTTTATCATTACCATTAATTGAATCTTAGCACAACAAGATATAAAACTACAATTGATGTAGTCTTTGATATTTAAATAGATTCGAATCAAAATTGTTTGTTTCTTATTTAAGTAACCATTAACCATACATTGTATCAGTTTTGGAATATAATGATAATAATGATGGTAGATTTGTTGAAATTGTGGATGAAAATTCATACGTTTCATTGGTATTCATTTTAAAGAATACCAATTAATTAATTTTTTTATTTAATATACTTGTAATTTATGTTTTAAGCAATAGATTGCAATTTTTGTATTTAAAATAATAGAAACGCATTATTTTTCATGTGCAGTTTATAATAATGAATAAAAAGACACTTAATTTAAAAGTAATTCCTGCACAATAAAATATTTCCTGACGATTCAAAAAATACGAACGTTAGTTTTCACTTGTTCAAGTTTTCACTTCTGTCGGCATTCTCGGAGTGCCGCTGTTTTTTTTCCATACTCAGTGCTCATTCTTAAACCTAAAAGATAAAGGAGAAAAAGTGAAATGCACAAAATTTTAAATTTAAATATTTTAAGTAAATGCGCTAATTAAAATGTCACAACATTAAAACTTGTCTATTGGCAGATTCTATTTTTTATACAAGCAAGCAGTCAATTATTGCCAGATCTCTTAAAACTTTAATCTCAATAGTATGTGGTTTAGTAGAAAATAAATTTATAGGAATTTTCCCACGGGGTGTACCGTGAGGCAGGTTTAAAATGATAATTAGTACCCAAAGTTCTTTGGTTTCTCTAGTTCATGGTTCTAAAAAGAAGAGTTGCTTGCTGGTAGTATTGCTTAGGTACCTAATTTAATATTTGTATGTAAAGTGTGTTGCAGTGGCTTAGTGGTAGTGTGTTGGGCTACTAAGCGAGGGGTCTCAGGTTCGAATCCCCCCGAAAGGGCCAAATTACATCTTAAGGTTTTTTTCCACTGCGCCACCTCTCGCGAACGTCTGACAAACATCCGAGAGTAAAACTGTCATGAATGAGCTTCTCAATTAGCCGTTTGGACTCGGCGTAAAATTGTAGATCCCTTCCATTCGTCCCAAAAATTGAAAACCCACACAAAACGAATGGTTGTGAGAAGCTAGGCCTTGGGTCCCATAGACCTGTCGCGCCAAAATATTTATTTTATTTATTTATATAAAGTACCGAGAGTGGATCGTGGATTGCTCTCAAAACATTTTCTATTTTGCTTCAAAAATAGTAAGAGAAGTTAGACACTTCAAAAAGTTGTAACCTTTCTTTCGAAAACCCATCGAAAAATGCCTCATCAATGACAAATGTTCAACAGATTTGTGGTGCCCAGTCCTAGTCACTTCAATTGGGGTCAACTATACAGGAAATTGGAAAATTGTACAGGCCTCCCATTTCGGCGTCCACCACGTCACCACATCTTTCCTGTCCCACTTAAGTCGTTCAAAAGTAATTACTCTTTCAAACTAAATAAAAATAATTACTGTGCCGGCCGTTCCACATTCAATAGTCGGTCATTGGCCACTTGGCAATAATATTTTATTGCCCGTCTGGACATGTACCATTTTTACCCCATCTGATTGGAAAATTGCATAAATACGCACTACTTCCGTTTTGAAATATTTTTTAAGCCAGAAATTGAAAAATAAATAAAAATAAAATCAATCGACTGACAGCTCACGCGTGTGCCGACCATCTTCGTCACAGAAGAACGCAGATGGTTGTGTCTATTTTAGGTATGACGTCAATGTTCCAAATTTTCCGCTAAATTCAATTAAACATCCTCCACATTCGCTTAGACATCTGTGTCTATCACATCATTTCTTGCTTGCTGAATTCCTTGAGAGAAACAAACAAAAAAAAAAACGAAAGCAAAGAATGAGTTGGGTTCGCTGTGAGGTCAAATAGCGAGGGAAAAAAATGAAACGCTTGCCAAAAACTGATTTTAACTGTCACCGCACAACACATCTTGGGCTCACGTCCAATCTGTACATAGATTATGTCATTACCTTCAAAGCTAAAGTGAATTTCTGTCTTTCTTTCTTTTAGATATGGCACGCCCCCAGCTCCACCACCTCTATCCGCTGGCTCAATACCATCGCAACGATTGTCTACCCAAATGCCCCAATACAACGTTGGCGAGGCACCCGCTTGCGTACAGAACGCTATGATGACAAAAGACAAGAAGCCCTTCACCTATACACCCGGAGGTATCGACTTGTCACAGATCAAAAGCCAGCGGATGGCCAAGCGATTGGCACGCAACGCCCAAAGTGAAGGCGCCACCGGTCAACAACAGATGAATCGGCCAACACCGCCACCGCAACAGCAGTACCAACAGAGCAATGGTGGTACACCGCCAGCTGCGGCATCACAATTGGGCGCCACTGCAATGGGAATGCCATTCCAGGTATTGCCCACTGGGCCACCACCACCGCCGCCACAGCCCGGCCGAGGTGGAGCAGCACCACCACCACCTCCACCAGCGCCGCAGAGCATGCTAGCGCCACAATCGAACGGTAGCACAGCGCAAACTCGCAAATCCCCAACTCCACAAAATTTCGAACCACCACCAATGGGCTTTCGTCCTGAAATCAAGATCCCCCCCAACCCAATGGCCGCCCTTAAGAAAGTGCCACCACCGAAGGAGAAGAACAATTTCTGGGTGGAAGAGTACCGCAAAGAGCGTTCCAAGAGTCCCATGGTTGGTAATGACGAAAACGGTAAGTTAACGAGTTTTGTTTCCGATTTTCATGATCTCAATTTTGAATGTTTTGTCCTTGTTGTTCGTCTAGATTACAATAGATCTCCGCCGAATAACCCACAACCTGAAACGAATCAGTACACTTACAACAATTACAACAACACCAACAGTCAACCACAACAGAACAACTACCGTTCTCCATCGCCGCAGCCGATGCGCCAACAACAAGAATACCAAACTCAGAGGGCGGCAAGTCCACCAAGGACTCCGCTGCAGCCACAGATGGAGCAACCGAGACGCGTCGAGAGCCCCTACCAGGCGCAGTACTCACCACAGGCGCAGTACTCGCCACAGGCACAGTACTCACCACAACAACAGTCGCCTGCCATTCAGAGGCAATTGTCGCAACATCAACCACAGTACCAAGCAGCACAAAGTTCTCCACAGCAACAACCGTCGCCACCAATTCAACGGCAACAGGCCGCCCCGCCAACACCGCAACAATATCCTAGCCCAACTTTGCCTCAATATCAACAACCGCAGCAGCAGCAACAGCAACAAATTTCACCAACACAACAGCAATCAGTGCCATGGCGCTCGCAGAGGCCAGCGGCAAATGCTATACAGAACAACGTCTCCCGACCAAGGGATGTCATGAGTCCTGCACCATCTGAATCGCCCAGGCCACAGCCTCAACAACAGCAACCAGGTGCAGCTTATTTACGATCTCGTGAGGTTCTGAGTCCAGCCCCAGAATTGCAAGCGCCACAAATGTCGCAGCCGTATCAGCAAAAGAACGTGAGTGAACTTTTAACTTATATGTGTACATGGGCCGTGTTTTTTTTTTTAATTTAAAAACGTCAGACGTTTTTGAAAGAGCGTCTGTCAAAATACAGTAAAAACCAACAGCAGAAACAGATTGGATTTTGAGTTCGGTCATCGATGGGGACGTTCAAGTATCTAGTTCAGTAAGTCTGACAGCTGACTGACTTGATGTATTTCAGTTTTGATTGGCCTAGATCGGTCACATGGGCAGCTGTGTTAGTTGACGTTTATGAAGGGGTAGCCGATGAATCTAGTCAAGAAATTCGTGACTGAGTACTAAGTTGACAGTTCTCATATGTGGCTGACGTAGGAAAAGTGACGTTCCCGACCAATCTAGTTTTTGCGTTCAGGTTAAATCTGCTCCAGACTAATCTAGTCGACTTAAGGTAATTTAGTTTTTGAATGTGCCCAATCTCAGACTGTTACCAATTCTGACAGTATGAAGTGAGAGAGACTACAATCTACTTAAGTTACAGAACTTAAATGCTTAAAATAATATAATAAACAATACGGACTGTCGATCTTCGAAAGGCTTTAGCTTTGACGTGACACACTGCCACCTATTGACAGTTCTAACGATTTGCTGTCAAAAAGCACTCTTCCAATTCTGCGCTTCGTTTAGTAGTTTACATTCTAAAATCCGAAAGTTACAGCTTTAATTGGTTAATTGGTGGAATTATGTGGGCTTAAGCTGCTGTCAAAATGAATGAAAAAAATACTTCACTTCAGTCGGAAGTTTGAAAGGCATTGCACCAATGATTATGATTAAGTTATTCAGCTTTAATCTGCTTAACAAAGGCTTAAGCTGGATTAATCCAATGTCTCCCATTTTCGGGAGTAAGTTGCAAATGTAGCACCAGGTCTGTTCCTTTACTTTTAAATCTTACGAATTTTTACGCATTTTACTCAATTGTCGTTCCTCAACTCGAAAAATTCGTAAAAGAGAGCGGCTTCGAGAGAGCAAGATATTTCCCCTCTTACTTGTTTTTCTTTGCGTAAGAATTGAAACAACTGTCAGTCGCCTGAAAATTGACAGCTGATTTGAATTTGTTGTTCTATTTGGCATGAACTATCTGTCATTTTTCACAGGTTACTACAATAGCGTTTCTTAACTTTTGCATAAGTTTCCCTTTCTGAGAGATAATTCATCCCCTCCACTGTCATTTTGACAGTCTTTTCCATTTATACCACAAAAGTAAAGGAACAAACCTACTACTTCTATTAGGGTCACACCATTTTATTTTAGAGTACTAGCTGTCACATTGGTTTAAGCTGTATTATTGATTTTCCTTAAGTGACAGCCCAAATTCTTATAAAATCTGCTGAACAAATTAAGCAAAAATATAAAAAGTTACAGATATAATTCCACTTAGGGGCAGCATCAAAGATTTGTACTTTTCTTTTACAACTAAAGCCACTAGAATTATGTTTGACCCTTTATCGGCTCTTAACCAATTTTCTCAATTGAGCTGTCAAAAAATATATTTTCCTTGGGCGGTTGCAAATATTTACAGTTTGTCCAAAGCATGAGTGCAAGTTTCCGCAAATTGGCTGCCCGCAGCAAGTCTTACATCTGACTAACGTCGGAATGCCATATTCAATTGAATCGACAAGTTATCGCCCATTTGTTAGAACCATGTCCAATCAAACGATGCACATTCAACGATATAAGGTAGTAAATCCCCATCCCTGTGGCACTCCATTCTTTTTATATTCAATTCACACACTCTGCCTGCGGTTCGCTAAATCTAAATCTTATTCCATCAATGCACACATGGATTTTCCTCTTCTTTTATTATTTTTTTCGCAACTCGCTTGCGATTTATTTGAAAATTAAAAATCGTTTCGCTTAAATTTTGCCTGCCGGAAAAGATAAATTAAAAACAAAAGTAGAATCGTGTGTTTACGAGTAGGTATGCAAAATAGTGCAACAATTTACGATGATATAATCAAAATATAAATTGCAAAAAGAAAGAAAACCCAACCCCGCATGAAATGGTAATCAATGACTTTGAGCAACTTTGGGGTGGCGAAGAGCGAAGGGGGGCTATATTTTTAGATATCCGCACACGCAAAGATTATTTTTAATCCGAATTCGATGCGAATACTGCCTGATTTTCCTTTTTGCTAAACTTAACAGTCTTGATTGTTGGCAGCGAAAATATGCAGCGATACGCGTGCGGATTCGCCGAAAACATTGTTGGCAGCCATTACGCGGAAACGCTTATATTTTTTTAATACCTCCGACTGGTGTATGATTGTATCGTTTGATCTTTTCTATATGTGTTTCAGGCCCAAGTTGGATCTATTTACATCCCGCCAGTGGTTACACAGGCCCAGCAGCAATCGCCACCTCAGCAACAGCTGTCTTCGCGGCAAGTTCCAGCAAATCGATGGGTGTCCGCCCCGGCTCCATCGACTGATTCGCAAACCTTGAATCGCATTAAATCACCGCCGCCACCAGCGAGCAATGGCTTTGGCAGCAGTAACAACAGCACGGGCTTGCGGCTGCAGATCAACAATAATACATCAAACTCATCTGGAAAGGTTTGCACGCAAAAATGGTTTTGAAATCAATTTTTAAAATGGTCTTTTATTTTTCAGGAGCGAATAATTCCGATTCAGTTGGAGCAAACACCGACACCAACACGTACACCGTCAGCACCCGGTTTTGGACCACAACCCTACTACAATGCTGGCCAGCAGCAGTACAGTAGTGTGCCGTCTCCGCCCTTGCAACAGGGATCACCTAATAATGGTAAGCACCGAGGAGGAGGTTGCTTGAACTATTTTTTTTTAGATCAAAGACCTTTAAGTATGACATCTTCGCGTCATTGTACACAAAATGGTGTTTTTTTAAACCTCCGGAGCTGAATGAAACTCCACTCGAGTTCGTTGACAGCGCCAAATATCTAGGAGACCAAGATAAGATAGAGAGTTTCAATTGAAAGGAAATATGTGTTACCGATCGTGCTGGAAAATTCCTAGTGACTCTGTAGCTTTACACCTACAAAAGATATGCCGGGTAGAAGTTGGGCCCTCAACTCAATATAATGCACTGGCTCTAAGGCAGCGTGAGGTCATGGTTGCAGGTTGTGGACGAAAGCTCGAATTGAAGGATCTGTGAGAACTCAACGCTCGGCTTGCTTGTATATCACAGTTGGAACATAATAAACCTTTGGCATCTTTCTTCGGACTTCTGACAATCTGCCTTAATGCCATGCACAATGAATAACTTTCAATCTTGAGGGACTGCTCATAAACCCCTTAAGAAGATGTTGCTATGGTCCTTTAAGATGCCCTAAATCTTGGTATTTTCTTTCCCTGTCTTTCGACTCATTGTAGAGTCTTCCAAGTTGAATTCCCATATCTCAAGACGACTTTCTATCAGTCCAGAGAGGGGACCATAAACGGGCTATTGGAATGGTAGTCTCTTTCCGGTCTTTGTTTGATGGTTGACCACACTCTGCTTAAATAAATGTCAAAAACGTAGATCCCAACAAAACTCACGATACTCTTCTTCCATTTCTTTTAGGACAAAATTCACCCAGCTACATTGTCCGTTCGCCAAATCAATTTGTGGATCAAGGCTACAATAACTATCCAGGAAGTCAGGATCCCAATCGAGTGACTTCGCCGACAATGCAGCAACAAATGCAACCACCGCGGCTAGTCCAACAAGCCAACAACGCGGGTGGCGTCAAGACACGCGTCATACCGATTGCTATGGACTTGCAAGCAGACGGACCGCTGAATCCAAACAATGTCCGTGGACCGATCTCTCAACAGCCGCTAGTTATTCAAAAGTAAGTCGGTTTTCTACTCAGTTACTTTCTATTTTATTTCAGTAGTAGATTAGCTCGGTTAGTGATTTTATTCTTGTGATAAATAATACAAATTTTTTTCAATATTCCTATTGCCATTCTTAAAGTGGCAACTATAGACTCTTCGTACACGATTGCCCCCTCGAGGCCGAGATACGTTATAGAAAAAACCTTCTCAGGTATCGTAATCGTAATTGCATTCTAAATGTCAAACAAAATTAATTCTGGCCAGCAAGAACAAATAAAACTATGTACGCACGTCATTTCGAATAATTGTTAAACTAAACAAAAAAAAAACAAAAAACTGACTGCTCGTGAAAAATTGTCTATTGTGGTATTTCCGTCAAGCCCCTTCGTCGTCGTTTTAATAATTCGTGTGGGTGGTTGATCTCTTAGTGCCGACATAAATAACAAAGGCTGACACTTTATTATTAGTTTAATTTAATGTTGATGTGTACTTACGTAGGTGTTTGTCCGAATGGTGTTCTCATTATACATTATCTGTTTGTGGAATTTTTTCGTTTTTTTTTGTGCAAAAAATGTTATCAGTTATGAAAGAAATATTGAGTAAATAGATGGTGACAGATTTTTGAAAACGACAGTCTTGTCTTGGAAGGTCAACGCATTAGTATAAATTCGACAGGTTGACATAAACATTTAATTTCA
Organism: Cheilosia pagana; assembly: GCA_936431705.1. Taxonomy (NCBI): domain Eukaryota; kingdom Metazoa; phylum Arthropoda; class Insecta; order Diptera; family Syrphidae; genus Cheilosia; species Cheilosia pagana. The sequence continues at coordinate 8,424,773 of OW386169.1, forward strand.
ACAGACAGTTGATGTGATGGTTGACAAAATGTTTTAAAATGTCACTCATGTCAGGAAGGGGGAAGACCTTGCAGCATTGAGATGCTGGACGCATTTTTTAAGTCATTTAGCGTGTCTCCGGAAGAGTTTTTATAGTTGAATAGATACTGTCCAAAAGACTTTTTTTAAATTTCTATTTCCTGCGTTTTAACGTTGACACTTCATTCATACAAAAATTAGTCACAATTTGTAGCCAGTTGATTTTTAAGCGCGCACACTCAGAAATAAAATTAATGCCTGAAACAGACGTGCAGTAATACTGCATGCAGCGATGCGTACAGCGACGCATATGAAACAGACGTGCAGTAGTTACATCGCATCAATTAATGACAGTACAGCCATTTGACAATGAATTTTATATTGGTAAAATAATTTCGAAATAAATTTGGACGACTTAATATATTAGAGAAAGTTACAGTTCTGAAAAGGATTGTCCCTTAAAAATATATTTTTATAATTCCTGTGTTTTTTTTATTAAATAAGAACTCTTTGTTTTTAATAAATTCTATAATATTTTACTCCATGACTGTTTGAATTTTTTTCCAAATCGAAGTAACCCATACGCCATACGTCAAATGACAAGAAATGTTCTAAATTTTACTATTTTGCTATTCTAGTACAGCTGGTTTGCATCAAGATTAGAAATAGCGACGTGTTGCAGCAAAATATTGTTTGCAGCAAAGTCGTGTGTTTGCTTGTATAGAAAACCATGTTCTCTAATTTTGATGCATGGTTTTTGCTGCACATCTGTTTCCTGCATAAGAAAGTAGGAAATGCGACATCTGTTACAAAGAATTTTCCGTAAAAACTCACTTATGACATGTCAAAGACTTCATGCCACCGAACGTCAAATTGAATGCACAAATTGTCACCGATTAATAACAGGTCTGTTCCTTTATACTTTTGTAGTAAAAATGGAAAAGACTGTCAAAATGACAGTGGAGGGGATGAATTCTTTCTCAGAGAGGGAAACTTACGCAAAAGTTAACACTTGTGTAGTAACCTAAGAAAAATGACAGATAGTTAATGCCAAATAGAACAACAAATTCAAATGAGCTGTCAATTTTCAGGCGACTGACAGTTGCTTTAATTCTTACGCAAAGAAATTTATTGAGTAAAAACTAGTAAAGGCTGGTACGCTGTTCAAGTGAAGTGAAATTTTCACTCCTCTTCAAAAAGTGCTGTGAAATTGAAAGTGAAATTTTCACGCCGATCTTTCAAAAATTTAATGCGACGGACAATAGAAGCCAAGTAAAATAGCAAGTAACGCCCCCTACAAATCACTTTCTGAACAATTATTTTTCACTTCAACAGCGTACTGTCTGGTGAAATTTTCATGTGAAAAGTTCATTTTGACATTTCGCAGTGAAAATTTTGTATGAAAAATTGGATTTCACTCGAACAGCGTACTAGGCTTAAGAGGGGAAATATGTTGATCTCTCGAAGCCGCTCTCATTTACGAATTTTTCGAGTTGAGGAACGACGATTGAGTAAAATGCGTAAGAATTCTTAAAAATTCGTAAGATATAAAAGTAAAGGAATAAAACTAACATTTAAGTCATAATTAGGAAGCAAAAATCAATGACAGCTCGTGCAGTGAAAATATGTACACAAAAAATACACGTATATGCGTGCGCCATCTAAACCCTAAGGTTTAGTTTCGGTCTTTCGGTGGTCGAACCTTGCTCAGTAGTCCAGCGCTTTCTTAAGGAGTTATTTGCCATATTGGGAGGTGCATCTCTCTAAAGTTCTGCCTATACTACTTACAGAGTTAAACATTGCCTGGTTAGCATGAAATTAATGTTCACAAGGACCATGCGTGGATCTTGGTTAATATAGAAAGTTTAAGTGTTGAAGTGCTCTTCATCTTGTCAGCATTAAAAGCTCATTTAACCTTAAGGTTGAAAAAGTCTTTTCTTCAATGCCTTGAATAGTTTTTGAAGAACGCAATGAGAAGGAATTCGGTTAGCAAAGACTTACGACGAACGACTAATTTATCTTAAGGGCCCAACCCATAGAATCCGTCGCGTCCGTTGCGGCAACGTATTCGACTGACAGGTTGATAGAATACACAGCAGCTTTTGGAAAGTAACCCATAGGCACCTCACGTGCCGGATGCGACGGATAAAGTAGGTTTGCTTTCTACTTTTCTGTGTGCGGCATGCGTTGACAGTTGGCACAGCGGGAGCGGAAGCTCTTTCATTGGTGGAAATATTGAGAGTGAGAGAAACTGTCATGGTCGTTTGGAAAAATTTTAAATAAAAATATTTTGTAGCGGGCAAACAACTATTTTAAATAACTCATGTGAGTTTAGTGTGTTTTCAATATTCGTTTCAATTCGTAACCAAATTTCTTCGAAAAACATGTTTGAGGAGCATCTCATTGAGACTATGTAGTGAAGTCATCGGTAGTTAACATGTGCGACGGATTCTATGGACTGCTCGTTCCGTCGAATACGTCAATATTGCCGGATCCGTCGCCGCAACGGACGCAAAGGATTCTATGGGTTGGGCCCTTTAAATTGAAGGACGCAATTTGCTCATAATTTAATTAGGCACTTTGGAAAGTGTTTCTATAAAAGGGACTATTCCGTCCCCCACCTTTTCCTAATAATGAAACGTTTTTTGCACAAAACAACCAATAAAATGTTACCCCTCTTTAACTCGGTGTGCTAATTAAACCATCTTTACAGTGATCCACGTAATCAAAACTCATGGGGTAGCGGCAGTGCAACACCAAATCAATCAAAGTCATTTCGGATTTTACAAAAGATCACCGACACCGCAGACGGTAGTGCTTTAGAGAGTAAAGCTGTCGAATCTGATGGTGGTGATCAAGAACCGCAGCTACAACGGCCAACATATGCCCGTCAAATGGCTCCCGGTCAAGTGAATAGTCCAACAATTGATCAAATGAAACGAATGCAATTAAACAACGAACAGGCTTTTGCTAATCGTGCCCGGAATCAAGGTGAGTTAATTGACATAATATGTGTTGAAAGTTTATAAAAAAACAATAATAATTGTCAAGATGATGACGTAAAAGAAAAACCGGCTGTAAACGCGGCAAAGGAAGAAGATCCCAGATATCGCGGACCTTCAAATCCTTCGAAAACTTTTCAAAAGCTAAAAGGTGCCGTTGACCGTTGTTCTCCGATCAGGACCGTTGATGACGGTAGGCGAATGTTAATTATGCATTGGACTGTCAATTGGCCAAAAGTCACAAAGCTATGCAAATTGTGTTTTTTATTTACTAAACTTTGTCTACAAAAACATCAACCATTGGCTAGCTAAATCCTTTAATTGCTGAACTGGTTTTGTCTAAGATTAACGCAAATAACTCAACTCGCTTGCAGAAAGTGTGAATTTTTAGGGCTGATGAAATACTTATCTGGAATTTAAATTGAATTTCATAGAGAAAAGGTCGAAGCCGCAGATTTGTGCCTTCAAAAGTGTGTCCTATAATTTGGTTTCCATAAAATAATTGCTCAAATTCCGCAACTCATGCTTTTAAGCTATATTGCGTGGCACAGGGCACCAAACTGCTTCTGAACGCCCAATTATAGGCAACGAAAAATGTGAAAAAATGAGTAACTACCCATGGGTTACAACTTTCAACACTTCTAATGAGGCTATTTAATATTTCTTATGCTCTGCTCTGCTAAAATAATTCCCTATAGCTCTGCTCTCACATATTCCATTAATTTTTGAATACACATTTTTTTATAGGAACTTCACCTGTCATGAAACAACCACAACCTAATAGATATGTGAATCAGAGGCCAGTTTACAGCCCTGAGGGTAAAGTATTACACGAAATGTTGAACGAAATTTGTTTAATTAATATTCCTTTTTATATTTGTGTAGAACAATCTCAACAATATGTTCATCCAAGTGAACAACAAGTGCCCGAACCGAAGAAATACACTGGAAGCGCTATACCAAGTCGTTCGTTTAAAATACTTCAAGCAATGACAACACCTGAAAATGCTGGTAAGTGATTTGAACAAATTCAAAATTGTATTATATATGCAAAACGTGGGAATTTTTAAATCTTTAAGTCAACCAGTTAAGAATTTATTTATACATGAAGTATGTTTTAGTTTTTTTTTTGTTTGTAATCATTCATTTGATGGTTTTTGGATTTAGTTGTGATTACTATTTGATGAGTTACTTAATAATTGAGACTAAGTCAATCACATTTACGGTGTGCTACAGCGCCATGGTGTAGAGTGCGTTCAGCGCGTTGCTCATTTTCCGATAGTTTTTGGTCTATCAAATTAAACGCAGTTGAGCCACAAGTTTAGTTTATTAAAAGTTGGTGAATGGAATGCGTTGCAACTTGCAAGTACACAAAATTGCCACAAATATCTCGAAATTTAGCTGGAGTTGCGTTTTTTCATGCGAGCAATTGAGCTTGCTTAATACCAGTAGTGTTCCTACGAGCCCTTGAATTTAATTTTCCAATTAATGATTGGAATAATCCCAGCGTTCTTTTGGTGGAAACCGCAAAAGGAAAGTAAAAGTGGGCGCAGTGACTTAGAGTGTGTTCGACTACTAAGCGAGGGGTCCCCGGTTCGAGTCCCGAAGGAACCAAATTACATCTTAAGGTTTTTTTCCACTGCGCCACCTCTCGCGAACGTCTGACAAACATCCGAGAGTAAAACTGTCATGGAAGAGCTTCTCAATTAGCCGTTTAGACTCGGCTTAAAATTGTAGATCCATTCCATTCGTCCCAAAAATTGAAAACTCACATAAAACGAATGGTTGTGAGAAGCTAGGCCTTGGGTCCCACAGATCTGTCGCGCGGAAATATTTTTTCTTTTATTTATTTAATCCCAGCGTTAGATTGTTGACAATTTGGACAGTGGAATCTGCCTAATTGGTCGTGTATAACTCAAACATTTATTCAACCTAGAGTGACAGCCGCCAAGCCGTCTATTGCATGACTCGAAGCTATGTTCGAACTTAAAACGAGCAAAGTCTTCCTTGTAGTTTCCTCATATAAATGCTAGAGCCCTTACTACGCTTGTACGGCATTGAGTGCTTCTGGCATGCGTCAGCTATTTCCAGCTCTTCCATGTCAAAAATCTTTTCGCCAGCAGCTTCCTCAAGCTACTTAGTCTAGAAAATAGATATTGAAAGCCATTTCACACTACCAAACTCAACCCAAAGACCATCAAAGCGAACGAAATGCATCTTTTCAGACCTATCGCAGGATGTAAATATACATAAACTATTTTAAGTGCATCCCATTTCACCACAAACACACAACATGCACTCACCTTCATAGCATCCCGAGAAATTTAAACAAACGAAAGAATAAAAACCAAAGAAAACTTATCGCACTTTTTTTACATCATATATAAAATTACATTCGATTTCCCTGAAAGCACTTTTTTTGAATTAATTTTTGTTTATATTTTTATTTTATTTTATTTAATTATTTTGGAATTTTATTTATTTTTATTTTCATTTCATTTCGATTCATTTAGCATTTAAGCTTGTGTTGAAGAGAATGTAATTTGTTTTTAAATTTGACCAGAATTCTATTAATTGATTGAGAGAAAGTGATTTGATAACACAAATAAATTTGGAAACTAATTCAGATGGCATATTCTGATGTTGGCTTCCAAAATAGCTTAAGTTCGACTTTATTGTTTCCCCCACATTCATCGCTTTTATGCATTCTCAACCATTTTCGATAAAAAAAAAATTTAAATGTATGCAGTTCAAGAAAAAAAAAATCTCATTTTGTCATTTTTCTTTTTTTTTCTCTTCTCTTCCTCATTTTTTTTAATTTTTGTAGCCGAGATGGAAGGCTCGGATGTTGTTGAAACAAATAAATCAATAACTGAATGTCCTTACCAACAGCCCACACCTCCTCATCCCTATACGTATCCCTATCCCTATTTGCCACCTTGTTGTCTTCCTCCACCACCACCACCACCACAGTCCTCATCCGATGGTGATGGTCAGAATTGGCAATATCCATTACCACATCATCATCCACATCATCATCCACACCATCATCCACATCCACATCAACATCCACATCCCCATCCACATCAACATCATCCATACCCTCCATGTCCTTGTTACTACTACTACCCCCCGAATGAGTATGATTCGCAAACCTGTAGTCAGTATCAAGCTCGCGATCCGCTTAGGAGAAGTCACTCTAAGTCTCAAGACCTCCCTAATATAATTATAACTCCCAGTGCTGACGATATACCGCAGATAAGTAGGAAATTAGATTTAGCTCGCGATCAGCGTGAGGGATCAGTGATCGAGACTCTGTCTCGTAGGCTTAGTGAGATCTCGAAACCGATCGACGTCGACTTGAACATGAGCCAGGACGATGACAAAAACTATGTTGGCGACAGCGGCAAGGAGTTTGACAATAACTCGCCGTCACCCATCAAATCAGAGTGTGAGAACAGCAAGATCGCTTCAGAATCGGAAAGCTCCGACGATCTTCTAACCTCATCAACTGATCCGACTACGACTTCTAGTTTTGAAGACTGTGGCAAACAGCTGCCGAATGGTGTCCTTCAAACCATCAAATCGGTTACAAACATCCAGGTGTACAATAAAAACGACCTATCTCCGATGGATGCCATTGACGATGATCGCACGGTGGACGAAGGGGAGAGTATGATCTTTGACGAAGAAGACGAGGAAGAGGAAGAGATCGTGGGCGAAGAGCTCGAGTACGATGAAGAAGATATGCTCATCGAAGAAATTGACTCCGAGGATGAAGAACAAATCGAAGATCTCGATGAAGATGAAGAAGTGATCATTATGGACGATCTTAGTGTGATCTATGAAGAGAATGAAGCAGATCTGGTCAGTCCACGGCCAACGAGTCGTGTGAGTTCCAGTGTAAGTGGATCGACTACACTGGCGAATGATGAATGTGACGAAGAAGAAGCAGTCAATAAAGAAGACGAGGACGAAGATAATTCAAATTCGGTCACTGTTCGTCTTCCCCTGAAGTTGTCGTTTAGTCGGTCGTCGAATGATGAAAATATCGCCACCGTTGAGGTTGGCAACAGTCAGATTGAAGATAAACGTAGATCGTTTAGCATTGCTTCGATCGAGGCGGACCCCGAGGAGTACGATAGTGACTGCGAAGTAAGTGTAACGATTAGTTTGAGTCCATCGAGTGGATCTTTTGATAGAATGTCGAGTTTGTCGCCCGTACCCAGAAAAATTGTGAAAGAGAAGTTCAAAGAAGTTGACTCCGAGGCGGAAGATGTTTCGGTGTCGTTCTCATTGGGGATGCGGAATAAATTCATGGATCAGACGTGGGGAGGGGACGTTACAAATAATATCGCCGAAAAGAAAAAGAAAAAGAAGAAGGAACAAGCCGATTCAGTTGAAGCCTGGAGAAGGAATAGCAGTGAGTTCAAGGAGGGCTCAGAAGCTGGAGAGATGAAGAAGATGAAGATTGTTGAGAGTACTAAGGAAAGGAAGGAAGACGTTAAGAAGAGCAAAGAGGTTAAGAAGGCCGGGGATTTGAAGAAGGCCGAAGAGCTGAAAAAGGCCGAAGAGATGAAGAAGGCCGAGGAGTTGATGAAGGCCGAAGAGCTGAAAAAGGTCGAACAGTTGAAGAAGGCCGAAGAGTTGAAGAAGGCCGAAGAACTGAAAAAGATCCAAGAAATGAAGAAGGCCGAAGAGAAGAAAAAACTCGAAGAAATTAAGAAGGCCGAAGAGAAGAAAAAACTCGAAGAAATTAAGAAGGCCGAAGAGAAGAAAAAGCTCGAAGAAATGAAGAGGGCCGAAGATATTAAGAAGGCCCAAGAGTTGCTAAAGGCCACAGAGTTGAAAAAGGCCGAAGAAATGAAGAAGGCTGAAGCGAAGAAAAAGGCCGAGCAAGTGAAGCAGGACGAAGACATGAAGAAAATTGGTGAGATCAATAAACCTGAAGAGGTGCCACAGTCCGCAGGGAATGCAGAGGAAGAATTGGACTTTTGGGCGACTTTGCAGGCAACAAGAAAAGAAGCACAACTATTCCTCGAGAAAACCGCTAGCTATTGGGGGAAAAAAATCGATGGCAGAGAGCAATCCGAAGCTAAACCCACATCCGAACCCATCGTTGCGGAAATACCAAAAGAATCCGAAACTGAAGACGATTTTTGGACCAATATTCGAGTCAAGGACACAATTGAACCGGTGAAGGAAGAAATTCCTGAAAAGCAGGAGCCCAAGGTAAAGTCAACGAAACCAAAGAAGAAGAAGAAAATCATAATTGCCGCTCCGGAGAAAGAGCCTGAGCCGGAACACACTTGGTCCACAATAAGTCTTCCAAATGCTAAAAATCGATCGAAGATCGTCGAGTCTACTATCAAGATGATTCAGGGCAACACCAAGAAGCCGGCAAAGAAATTGGTCCGGATGGCCAGTAACGAAATAGAAGTTGGAGAATTTATAAGCAGTATTAGAAAGTCGTTCGATGAGGGCGTGAAAGGGGAAGACTGCGAAGATGAGGTGGCTATTGTTGCTGAGTCCAGAACGACAATTACTAAGAAGTCAGCGAAGTCAGAAAATCGTGAAGAGCAAGTAACCAATGTAGTAACACCTAAAAAGAGTGAAGACATTCGAAGCAAGTTGGTTCGAGAGAAAGCCGAGTTAAAAACTCAAATTTTGAGACAAAAATTCGCTCAAGCGTTTGTCGTTCCGCAGAAGCCTGAGCTTTTGAAAGCGGTCTTAAGTGAAGCACCAACATCGAAGGTTGAGTCTATAACGACATTGAACGAAGTCAAGATCGTGATTGAAGAGTCAGAAAAGCTGGAAAAACCCAAGAAGAAGACCACTAAGGCGAAAAAGGCCCAAGATGTTGAAGACGGTACATTGAAGCCTCCGAAGACGGTAAAGAAGTCAGCAAAAGAGCCGAAGAAGACCAAAAAGAAGAAGCTGGAAACTGAGGAGGTGGACAAGTCTGCCTTGGATAAGGTGAAACAAACTGTTGAAACAGATGCAATTGAAGGGAATGCTCACAATGTTGAGAAGCAAGCTAAGGAGCCGGACTTTTGGGCAGAAATCGAGTCCGTAAAAACTAATGAAACAGCTGTTAGTGAAACCGAAGTTAAAAGCTACGAAGTGAAGACTCAAACTACAGAGAAGCATCAAGAAACCGATTTCTGGGCTATAATTCAGTCCCCTAAGGATGTGATTGAGGAAACCTGTAAAACGGAGATGCAAGAAACCGATTTTTGGGCCGAAATTGAATGTTCAAAGCCCAAGGAACCAATCAACCTTACAGCCGGTCCCGAAGAAACCGATGTTTGGATTGAGAATGACTATTCCAATGTCAAAGTTGAGGTACTGACAAACGAGGCTGATATTTGGTCTGAAGATGAGTCATCTAAAGCGAAGATTGATGAAACGTATTCGGGCAATAAAACTGAGCCCATTGTGGAAATCAGTATTGAGGTTAAGACGAGGGATGAGCCTTCAGAAGCTAAGAAACAGAACATTGAAGCCGAGGTTCCGGAAGTCGATTTCTGGGCCGACATTACGTCTTCAAGTCCTCAGAAGCCATCATCAACTTATTCCTGGAGTAAATATGACTCCCCGGATGGCAATCATGAAGCAGAGGCTCAAGTGCCTAGCCAAGCTGAAAACAAGTCTTCGAACGGAATTCAGCCAGAAATCGAAACTGAAGAAAGACCATTGGAAAATGTTGTTTGGGCGGATGTTAAGTCATCCAACGTTAAGTCCTCGACCTACTCTTGGAATAAATTCGACTCTTTGGAGGCCAAAAATGTAGAGAAACTAGAAGTTGAGAGCGAGAACGCAGACATCTGGGCTGAGTATTCGAATAACATCGAGAGCTGCGGTCCCAAAAATGAAGACAAATTTGAGACCCAAATTGATTCTCCGAAGACAAACGGAGAAGTTGATTTCTGGGCCGAAATTGACTCATCAAAAACCGAAAAGCCTGTTGAAATGAAGACAAAAGTCGAAGACCCAGACTTCTGGCCTAAAATTAGTTCCATCAAAGCAAAATGGGAGACGCAGCCAGAGGAGACTGCGACAGCCAAGAAAACCGCAACTCTTCAAGCTGAACCCGAACTTGCGACTCAGGTGTCAAATTTTAAACTTTACGAAGAGCCACAGCCCGTAACAGTTAATAGTCCTTCGACACCCAAAGACGAGTCAGCCGAAATTGACTTTTGGGCTAAAATTGAGTCTTCCAAGCCCAAAACTACAAAGAAGACCGTGCACTCTTCAAGACTCCAAGTTTACGGTGGTTACGACGTAGAACTGATAAACATGGAGCCAGTCGCCACTTATTATGCGGTGCACACTGAACTTCCACCGCCAATGGACTTCTGGGCCACTGTCAGCTATGTGACAGAAGATACCGCCCATCAATCAAACGCATATGAGGACAGGGAGACAGACTTCTGGGCTTCAAACAGCTCGGGCAATGAAACCGAAGTTAACTCTGAGGTGGACATGGAAAAAATAGACTTCTGGGTTACCCAAAGGAAATTCCAAACCAATGGAGGCCTTGCCAATGATTCCACCCCACGAAAGGAAGAAGAGCCCGAAGAAATCGACTTCTGGGCAGAGATCAAGGGCGCCAACGATGGCGTAGATAACGCTCCGGTGGTCAATCCAAAGGAAGAATGTGAAGTTCGTCGAAATAACTACAAGAAAGCCATGGCGTTCTTCACCAACACGGTGAACGTCGACAAAAAGGAACAAAGCCCAGAAAACGAAAAGCAGAAAACGCCCGAACCACTCGAACGGCAAGCCCATAACTCTTGGACCTGGAGGTCATCGATGGAAAACGAATGGGAGGCCCCCGAGGATCGGGAGGTTAACGATGTTTTCTTGCTCGTCGAAGACAATGAAACTGAAGAAGAGACGGACACCCTGATCGAGAATAACCCCTACGAGATGGAAGAAGGCTGCGGCTTCGAAATGATCGAAGAAGAACAGTGCGAAGAGGAGCAAGAGGAAGATAGCTCGGAGAGCATAAGTGACTCGACCCCGAATCACTTCCAAATCGAACACCTATATCCCAAGCCTGAACCAGAGCCCATCAAGCCAAAGGAATCATCAGTAGAGCCTTCCAAGTTTGCTGGAGAAATCAAAATTTCCGTAAAAGATCGGATATTTGCCTTCGAAACCGGTACCGTTGAGCCGCCGGCTAGTAAGCCAAAGTCAACCACCCTCATCGTGGACAGTGTGACTCCGAAGAGCAACCTCAGCCGAAATAGCTCTCAACGTTCCGAATCCGAGATCGAAGAAGACGATTCCGGTGTCACGGACATGAACAAACCCCTCTCGGAGACAGACACCGAATGCGAAAGCTTCCCCGAACTCCGCAAAATGACACGCTATCAACGTGCCTCAACACATTCCAGGCTCTTTAAGCTTCTGCAAGACGATGGCGATGTCATCGAAGAAGAGCCCAGCGAAAAACCTCTCGAAGATGAGTTCAAGTTCAAGCCCAGTAGGAAAAAGGTTGTCCACAATGTCTCGATCACACGAAAACAGAATCCCAAAGCTATACAGGACGCCGAAAGCATGACTCAACGTCGTGAACGACTCTCGCTGCCGTTGCGAAAGAACTCCAGCATCGATGCGGAAAATCCATCGACGCCTAACTCTCCAGCCTCGCCGATCTTTGGTCAGCCATCACAGGCTGTCAGCGACAAGCTAGTCAACGAACTAGTTCAAAGCCTCCTCCTCAAAAAAAGCAGTAGCACTTTGAAGAATCTACCCATGGAGAAGCTGCAGGCTGCAGCGAAGAGGGTTCTAGAAGAAGAGCTGGACTCACTAGAAAACACCTCACTTGACTCAACGCCCGCGCTGACACCGCAAGAGTTCAAAAGTGAATCCTATTCGGATTATTACGACTCGTGGAGTGCCAAAACCGACTCGGACACATCTATAAATGGAAGTTTCGAAATACTGCCGTCCAAGGCGTTCAAGGCCCTACAAGAGACAACAGCGACGGCGAAACGACGCCCATGGTCGGTGCGGTGTCCGCGGGTCCTGAGCTCGAAAACGGTCAACAGAGACTTGGCCCGCGTTACAGAGTCGCCCGAGATCTATAGCAGATGTAGTAATTCGCCTGAAGTGTCTTTCGGCTCGGAACGAGCGAGTTCCGTCGGAAGATGGAGAAAGTTTTAAATGAAAACGAGTTTTTTTCTTTGTAAAAAAAAGATTAATGTTCTTCGACTGATATAGAAAGCGGACCGCAACGGGTCCAATTTCAGGTGCATTAATTTGTCGGCCAGTTCGATTGGTTGTATTTCGAAAAGTGTCACCCGAGAGACTTGACAAGTTTCCAAAATTTGCCTCCTTTTCGATCGAATTGGGATATAGAGTTTTTCGTTTTCAAACTTTCTTCGGCGTGATTAGGGTCTATAGTGTGTCACCCTGTCCGCTCTTACCTTTGGCATTTCTTTCACAAGACAGTCATATAATAAATATTAAATATTAATTTGAAAATATTAATTTTTGTACATTGAATTTAGGCTCTCCCAGCAGAATTATAATTCACTTTCCCGTTTTTGGGTTTGAAAATTGAAAATTTAGTCAACTTTACAAAGGTAGGTCAAAAACGCCACTTTCAAAGCGGTTGGCGTGCTAGTTGAATTGTTTGAGTTGGTTACTTTTATTCCTATAAGGACAGAGATTGGTAATCACCTAAATCAGTAGGTACTTGCTGATTATGCGTTTTGAGTTTCACCCTTTCATTGTAACACATTTGACAACAGCATTCTTTAGTACTCCCCATTTTTCACAAGATTTTAATAGTTTTCAAGGCACTTCTAATCGGTTTCAAACACTTTTTGGGGGTCTCACCTCTAGAAATATAATGAAGACCTAATTACACGACTTATTTGAAACGTTTTTCTGAAGTCATGTGTTAGAAAGCGATTTGACAGCAAAGCTTGACACTTCACAACTCTTTTCGAAGTCGATGGAGATAGAAGCCACGTCGCTCCAATTTTCGAGTGGAAATATATTAATCAAGCACTGCCAAGAAAATAAACAATCATCTGACTTAATACACCTCTTGGAGTATGTCGAAACAAAACTTAAAAAAAAATGAGTTCTAATTTACTTCAAAACCACAGCAATGCTCAAACAATTTCGATACCACTGATTTTAGAAACACCTATAGACCACATCACAACAAACATCAACTCACACACGTTTGAATAAAAAAGCGACACGTTTGTAAATATTTGCATATCCCAATACAAAAATTAAAAAAAAATATTAATTAATTTATTTAAAAAAAAAACAACAAAAGAATATGCCACAAAAAAATCACAAAACACAGTGGTTTACTTTAGAATACACCACAAAACAATCACTGCCAATTGTCATGCATTCGTTTGATTTTCTACAATTCTCCTATTATTTTATAGAAAAAACCAATGTAAATATTATTTGTAAAAAAAATATATATTAATATATAAGAAAAATACACGTTTGTCGAATCATACATCATTTTCATCAATTTACTACATCACTCTTATCCATTATAGTATTCCTATCCAACTCTATCCACTTAACCGAGAGAAAACCTCATCCGAACCAAAGTTTAAAGAGAAACAAAACTTTATTATTTTATGTTGAAAAAAAATTCGTTACAAACAAAATCGCAAAATAAACCTGAAGAACAAGAATGACAATATTCTCTAATCCCCCCAAAAAAATAGAACAAAATCATTGATTGCATTTAAACAAATAAAAAAAATCCACAAAAAAAATCAGTTTCGTTAAAATCTTAAGGTACTATAATTTTAAGCATTTTGTTTATTATTTTTATTTTGTGTGCAAATTATTATTTTCTTTCTTTTTTTTGTATATTTTTTTTTTATTCTATTTTGCGACAAAATAATGTTTACAAGACAGTTTTGTAAATGGAATTCGGAGGAATTATTTTGTCGCGCAAATTTGTGATTACAAGTTCTGATGTTAAAATAATGAGAAAAGATGTTACGTATACTAAGTAAAATTGATTGAGTAGGAAGAGGCAGGGATTTGTATTTTTTTTTGTCCAGTGTCATATCTCCAAACTGGTACTCATGTTTTATCGAAAACAGTACGTTTTAGGAGCAAGTTAAGGGAGCAATATTGACCAACTGCAAGCCAAAGGTGCTTGTTCGAATTCGGTTAAAAAATGTCCGTCTGCAGTTAAGAAAATGTAAATTACTTAAAAATGTGAATAAATGGAATAACAATCAATGCTTAAACTATTGATATTTTTCCTTAAAAGTGTATAAAATGTTGATGCTGAATTCTCTTTTATTTGTTTGAGATATTAAGCACCAATGGATTTCTTTAAGTCAGCCTGCCAGCTTGAAATCCAATGATTGTATTATGTGCACACTCTATCCGATCGTACATCGGCTTAAGCTGGATTATGTTCATATTAGCTTAATATTTTATTTGATTTTTTGGAATGAATAGAAGTTGTATGCCTAACCCAATCGGCTGAATTGAGAAGCTTTCTCAAAATACTTAAACTATCAGATTGTTTGTAAACCTCTGTGTGTTTTTGTAGTGTTTTTGTAGTCCAGCACACGAACCACATGAAACTGCAACAAATTTTAGATTGGTAAAATCGGAAGAATCATTGTGATTATATAGAAACTAGAAGTGGTGAAGCAGGCCCCTAGTATTAAATTAAATTAAATTAGATTAACCAAACTGTAAAAAAACGTATACCGCACTTACTCATTTAATACAAATATAAAAACATACAGCCTGTTAAACGAACCTCCTTTGTTTCTCAGCAACATAAAACCTCTTCTCATTTTAAGTCAAGTTTTTTTTAAATACACCCTTTCTGAATGTGTTTTTTTACATTTCACATCTACCTACATATCAAATTAAAATAGCTCATTGAAAATCTCATTATTTTAATATTCAGATCTCATATTTAGCTAAAAACAATTATTAAGTATTATTTTCTTAATTTTATTATTTTTAATTCGATTTACTTCTTCCAGTCAAAACATTGGAGTAAACTCCACCTTTGGCTTAAAAAAAAATACTAAATAAATAAATACAAATTGCAATTTTTGATCAACACAAGATATTATAATGTTAAATGAATCTTAGCAACAACAAACAAAAATATCAGTTCTACATTTCATAAATAACTTTCCAAACGTTTTTGTTATTGGTATTTCATTTTTTCTTAACCGAATTAACAAAAATGGCTTTTTTTTTTCTTAATTCAAAAATAATTGTTTACACAAAGAAAAGCTACAATTTGTTCATTGTTCTGTTGTTACAAAAAAAAGGTGAAGTTTTCTCTCTTGTCTAATGTTTTGTTTTGCATATTTTCTTTTCTTTTTTATTAATTTCCTCTTGTACATAAACATGATTTATTTTTTAATTTGTATTGTTTTGAGTTTACTTTGTTAACTGTGTATTTTGTTTGAGTTCTAATTTTAATACAATAACAATATAAATTGGAAACTACTACCTATAACGTGGAAGAATATATCGTATTACAGCTTTAAGTGTATAGCTTATAAGTTTTATGTTGTTATAGATGATGCAATTTTGGGAATATTGCTGCTGCTGATCGAAAAAGTAATAGTAAAAATGCGTTTGAAAAACAAGAGCAAAAATTATAACAAGTAAGGAAATAATTGGCAAGTGTCAGATTCAAAATATCGAACTAAAAATGCTCAGCGAACGAGCAATATTGAACATATCTACTTCGGGCCAGTTTAAACTAATCGCTAGCATATCCAAAACTGAGTCATAAAAGCGTCAGTGAAAGCTTACAATTTGTGAAAATATTCTAAAAGAACATTGAAATTCCTTACGCATTCGTTACTTTTATTTTAAAGAGTCTAGAGAATTATCTTTCAAATTGATACATAAGTCGAAAAGTGGACAACGGGAAACAAATTTTTTTGAGAAAATTGCTGTTGACTTTAGCAAGTTTTTCATTATGAACCACAATTTCTGAGTTTTTAAGAGCCGCAAGCGAAATTTCTCGTTACTCGTTACTTTGTAAACTCTTTTTCTGCATTAAAACCGATTATTTGCCGAGGATCTAGTACTCAAATCGATCCCAGGTGGTGATGAGCGTCATAAAATGAGTAATATTTCTAGGATCGCATTACAATCTTAAATATAGGGAAGTAAAAGTATCGAAAAATCGTTCGTTACCTTTAGTAATTGACACCAGCTCTGCCTTACAGGTTCTTGGCCTCACTTCGGGGGTTTCTTCCTTCACAATTTTGGCAAACTTTACAACTATTTGTCTCCACAACTTTATAAACAGTATCGACTGGCCTAGGTATTGAGTTGCGTTACCATTCTTATTTTGGTAGCCGCTCCATGAGGTGTCACAATAGACCAATCATTGGTTCGTTCGTTTAGAACTCTACACAAAAATAAATTAATTGCTTATGAAAAGCCATACTAACCTATCGCTTTAAAAGTTGCATCATCTATTACAATCCTTTAATATGTCTCTGTTTAAATTTTATTTATCCTTTATTTTACTTTA
The DNA here is from genome assembly GCA_936431705.1 of Cheilosia pagana. Taxonomy (NCBI): domain Eukaryota; kingdom Metazoa; phylum Arthropoda; class Insecta; order Diptera; family Syrphidae; genus Cheilosia; species Cheilosia pagana. The sequence continues at coordinate 8,441,330 of OW386169.1, forward strand.
CTAATCACACTTTCTTTTCCTTTTTATTTCAGGACCTGGACAATCGGATCTGTAATTATTTCTCATTTCAATAGAAATCAATTATAGACATACAAAAATGTATTTTAAGTCCAACATTTGTCCTAACTTCAACAGAACAACAGAAAACAAAATACTATTTAAATAACGAAACGAAATTATATACAATTATACACACAAGGATTTTTAATATTTAATGTTAATGCTTTGCAAAGAAAAATCAAAAAATGAGGCGGGGGACCAAAATGCTTATCGAAAAAAAAAATCCAGGAGAATCAATGTCAACTTGGTAGCATTTAAATTATGAAATTCTTGCTCGATTAAAAAAAATACGCTAACTAATTTAATTATTCGAAAAATGTGTTTTTTCTTTAATAAATAAGAAAATTAAAGAAAAACATTTAATCAGGTTTACGGTAACGAATTTAAATTTGAACACTAAAAAAAGAAGATTTGAAACAAAATATTGAAAGAAAACTAATCGAAATTAATATCGACATGGAAACATTATTATTATTTTTAGTTTAAACATTTCATTAAATTTCTATCAGTTATTTTTATTATTTCCTCTGTTTGTGCTTTTCACGAATCACATAAAACTAACGACGAACTTTTCTTTACCCTTATCACGTTATTTCTTTTGCATTAATTCGACACATGTATCATTTTATTTTTTTATTCTTAAAAAGAAAGAGTTTTAACATAAAACTTAATAAAAAAAAAACTAAAAAAAATCTATTCAATAATTATTTATAGAAACATATTAATAATTTTACGCTGTTACAGTTAAAAATGTTTTTTTTTGTTCTTTTTTGTATGATTTTATTGAAAAAGTAGTAAAAATTAAAAAAGTAATTCGAAAAATAAAAAATATATATTGTCTTGTTTTATTTTGAAGTTGGTTGGCAGGTTTGGGATCAAAAGAAGTTGTCTAAAATTTAAATTGCCACATCAAACAAACAAGAGTGCTTAGTTCATTTTTTGAAGTTTGCCTAGGATGCCTTGCGTGTTTTAATGAACATCTTTTTCTGCAGAGCAAAGTAGAGTAAAATGCAATCTCCATCACGGAATTATAACAACTACTACGACTTAACTTGACACTTCTGAGTTCGTTCCACACATTTACCCCCAAGTAGAAGTCACTTGTGACCTCATTCCTTTCAATTTTCACAAACTAGAGACTCAATTGTGAACTGAGCTTAAATTCTCCAAAATGTTTACCCTTTTGTTGACAACAACCTTGGAGTTGCTTGCTCTTTCCGCAACGAACCCAAATTGCTTCTGATTTAAATTAGGTACTATTTGCACAGAAGTGACAGCGAGCTTTTTCCGCAGTGTTGCACAATTTTCTACAAAACTCAATTCATGACATTTGACGTAATTTTCTCTCTTTCCCATGGGTTTCTGAGTCAAATGGGCAACGCTGACTTAAAACTTTAAGGAAAAGGAACTGAAATCGTCTGATCAACAAGATGGACACATTTGCAGCCGGATATCCTTAAAGGATCACCCAGGAGGACATGGCTGAAAATAAAATGAGGAATTTTAGTCCCTTCTCCGACGCATTTTGCCCTTGACGTATATGATGTCTTTTATAACAAACTATCTGCTCTAACAAATCGATTGACGTTTGTTTCATGATGATCAGTGATCCACAAGCTGAGTTATGAATCTTCAAAAATGTCGTCCTTGAAGGTTTCCCATTCAATCGATTTCGGCAAAACTATAAAAATCTTCAACTGACAGTACTAGATCTAGTACCTTGTTTCTCTATCGTTGCATAGCTATTTGGGTTTAGTACCCTAACCGTCTCCACCTAAAAGTATGCAATGCATTCATATTCCACGAAGTTCAAGATCGACAGCCGCGTATTATACAAGCATTCTAGTACTAGAGTTTGATACTGATGGAAAAGTATTTTTGTTTCGCAAGCTGCGTCTAAACTACTTGGACGATTTTAACGTTTCACATGTCATTTTCAAGCTTAGAACCTGAGGGCTCCCTGAAATTACGCCAAAGGAAATTAGGCCAAAAAATGAAAATGGAAAAAAAGCCCAAAAATCTCCATACAAAGTTGTGGTGGTTTTTCCTAGGAAAAAACCCCCAAATATTTTGGCTCAAATGCCGCGGATTTTGTCCTTTTTTCCATAAATGTTTTTGGCATTTTTTCCATTAAAGGAAAATAGAAAAAAGCCCAAAAAAATATTTTGGAAAAAACGCCAGAAAAGTTTTTGGTCTTTTTTCCAAATTAAAAAGGAAAATACGGCAAAAATTTTTTTTTTAAAAAACCGCCATAAAGTTGCACTCTTTGGCTTACTTTTAATATTATTTTGCCGTTAAATTTCAAGAGCATTGATGTAACACGTGCGATCACGCGTGATCAGTATATAAGTTAGTGGCAAGAAAACAGGCAAAAAGGTCAGAGCTTGAAAACGTTATTTTATGTGTAGTGCGTCAAGCGCTTCAGCCAAATATTGTAATGTTGCCATGCAAACACATGAAGGTATGTTTCGAGTGTAACATTAAAGTACAAGCCCAGTCAGTGGCTGATGAAGAAGACCATTATAAATGTCCTTGTTGTCGTGAAATTGTCGCAGATATCCTTCAGGTGTTTATATAACTAACAGTTCAATTGTATTCACAAATAAAAAAATAAAAAAGTGATTATAGTACATGTTTTATTATAAATGTTTCAGGTTTCAAATTGCAAAGGCCTTGGTGGCCGCGGCGCCGCGGGGCGGCGCGGAACGGCGCGACGCAACGCGGAACAACGCGACCGCGCGATGGCCGCAACGCGACGGAAACGCCCCCCCCCCCCCCAACCCGCGTTTCCTCACGCATCTTTTATTTGAGAAGAACTATGGACACAGCGAGTTTTGGGCCTAATTTCCACAATAAATTCTGGAAATTATGCCAGAAATAAAACAGCTTTTTTGGTCTTATTTCCAAATCAAATTTGGAAATTATGCCAAAACAATAAACTTTTTCTGGCGTTATTTCCATTTTATTTTTTGGGCAGTTTTTCCAAAAACATGGCCTAATTTCCTATCATTCTGGCGAATTTTCCATTTTAGTTTTTGGCGTTTTTGCCAAAATTATTACGCCCCAATTATTTTGGTCTTTTTTCCAAAACATTTTTTGGCGTAATTTCTTTTGGCGTAATTTCAGGGAGCCGAACCTGAGTATTCATATCCAACTGAATAAAACAACCTACTACTTTGTATTACAATCATTTATTACACTCAATCCTCGCCCCCAAAAGCAAATACAAAATAATATCACGTTTTTTTGTCGTTTGCGCAGAAAAATAAAATAATACCGAAATGAAAATCGCTTGAAATAGTATCGGTCCAATTCGTCGTTGATTTCACTTGAGATTCTTCATAATCCATGGCAGGAAGGCTGTTACTCTTGTGTACACTCCGGGATATTGTCCCTTGCCACAGCCGATGCCCCATGATACGATGCCAACCTGTGTCCAATGGCCTCCGTCGGCAATCATCAGCGGACCACCAGAATCACCCTAAGAAAATCAGACAACATTAGTCCGTTGTCATAAGAGATGCTAAACTTTTTTGAAGTCTTACACTGCAGGAGTCCCTCGCTGCCTGACCGGCGCACACCATAGATTCGATGATACCTCCTGGGGCTGCTCGTCCGTACTTGCGGGCACATTCCGAGTTCGTCCAAATAGGGATGTTCACCTTTTGCAGGATCGACGGCTGTGGTCCATCTGATGAATAGAGAAACGTCCAATAAATGGGTAGTGGGTTAGTAGGTTGATTATACAAACTTTCTCGCAAGCTTCCCCAGCCAGCCACAGTGGCAACCTGGCCGCTGTACGACTTCCGTAACGAGGCATGTGGAAGGCAAATTGGACGGATCTCTCGTGTGTATGTTACCGGCCTGTCTAGCGTCAGAACTGCCACATCGTTGTGCTGCAAAAAGGGGCGAACTCAGTTAAGACTCCCATAAAAGACAGTGGAACTTACCAGCGTACTAAAGTCGAAGCCTTTGTGCCTGACAAGTCGTTTGATCTTCCTCTCCACGTGCTGCACTTCGAAAGTCGTTCGAATGTTGTGATCGCCCAAGTGTGCTGTCAGTCCGGCAACGTCCCAGGACGTCATTCTGCAAGAGAAAACCATAAATACCCCTACCAACAAATTAAAATGTCTCCCTCTCTCACCTCGCTACGCAATGTGCTGCCGTCAGGATGTGCAAATTGTCGATCAAGGACCCTCCGCAGAATTGTTTGCCTTTGTTGAACAACACCACAATCCAAGGCCATTCGTTTGGACTGGAATTCTGTCCACCTACTATCCGCTCCTGATCGGGTGAAACCCCATTCTTAGCACCACAAGTACCGGCTCCTGGTATCGTCACTTGTTCCGTGCTGGGCGGTCTAGGAGTCGGTCTCGGAGACGTTGGGTAAGAGGGATAAGTTGGTCTCTGCGTTGGCCGATACGACGGATATGTGGGACGAGCAGAGGTAACCGCCGCTGGCGGATATGTCGGCAAAGCAGGATTCGGCGGATGAGTGGGATAATGATGATCTGGCGGATGGGTAGGCGCTTGCGGTGGCCATTGACTGATTCCCGGCGCATGCGTTGGCAATGGTGGTGGCCATTGATAGGCCGGTGCCGAAGGATACACTGCCTGTGATGGCCAATTGAATTGGTATTGCTCACCGGAATCTTCTTGAGATTGGCTGCCGTCGTCAGCGTGGTGCTCCGGTTGATACTCATCTTCGTTCGAAGTGGTTCCAGTGGGGATCTCGCCACTCTGTTCTTCGCCACTTTGTTCCCGATCTGGCTCCGGGATGGGCACCTGCTGCTCAGTGATGCAGCAGACTCCGGTCGCTTGCTGGCCGTACTCATCGAAGAAATTGCAACTCTCTTGGCCTTGCAGGAACCAAGGGTTCTCCGATTGTCTCACAAAGAAGTTGTAGTTTCTTATATGCGGGTAGCAGGTACGAAATCTCGAACATGTACCAAGTGCTCCGGTTGAGGTCAGGCAGGCGCTTCCCTCACCGAACGCTTGAAACCAATTCGCCGATGGGATGTGCTGAAGTTGGCGCCCATTTCGCGAGTTTCTTGATTCGGGCAGGGAACGAGCTGAAATAAATGAAAACGTTAATTCGTGTCAAGTGCGGGTGGGTTTTTAAATATTAGGCTACGGTTTGTTTCTTTACTTTTAAATCTTACTAATTTTATGAGTTTTGACGAATTTTTACGAATTCGTACGTATTTTTCTCAACTGTCGTTCCTCAACTCGAAAAAAATCGTAAAAGAGAGGTTAAATTGAAACTGTCAGTAGCCCGAAAATTGACAGCTGATTTGAATTTGTTGTTCTCTTTAGGTTTTATGAACTATCTGTCATTTTTCTAAGGTTACTACAAAAGCGTTCCTTTACTTTTGCGTAAGTTTCCCTCTTCATCCCACCCACTGTCATTTTGACAGTCTTTTCCATTTTAACTACAAAAAGTAAAGGAACAGACCTATTGGGTATCTATCACAGCTGACAGTTTCAAGATGGTGGAGTAATCTGACAGATTTTGATATTTTGAAATGGTAAAGTCCTTTCGACGGGTGTTATCTACTTGAAATAACTTCTTTTGGTGGACTCCAAATGCAGGCGGGGACTAAACGCAAACTGTTGGTCAACATTTAGAAAAACAAAATGGCGTATATAGTCCAAATTGAAATTAATTTTACTACAAAGCGGTAGAATCTCAGAGTTATTGGAATGACAGTAGGAATTCGTTGTTAAAAATGTAAAATCATAGGATGGCAGACGAATCTCGTCATCTTTTGACTAATTCGACTTAAAATGAATGACTATCGCAATTGGCGCCAGTTTTTTAAGGTATTGACGTAGCCAGACTTTTCCTGTGTCAGTCTAAGTTGACTGGAAGCACATTGTCTTGGGCCTTTAAAGGTTCTTACGATAGGTTCTTCGCTGCTCCTGTACTAGTCACTGGATGCGTTCCATCTGACCATGTCTTGATATGATCCACGTGTTTCAACACAAATACTTCAGCAAAACTCACCAAATAGGTCAGTCGCAGAATATTGTGTAATGCGCCTTAAAACTGATGCGAAAGCAAAAGTATGCCAACGTCTAGCCACGCAACGGACTACACGCAACAAACACCGTTGATCAATTTTATCTGCGCAATTACATGGAATGTTTATAACCAGAAATCCAAATGCAAAGAATTCAGATAGAAAATCTTTATGATTCAAGCTGAGAGTCTCGCAATTCCCTTGGTAAGCATGCCAAATCTGAACTTGATTGACCGAATACTCTGGCCCGCTTAGGAGTCTATTCACGTGCGTTAAATTATGCAAATGTGAGAATTGGTCTCGTAAACATTCAGAGTGAATGCTTTAATGATGACGAACTGCTTATTGTGGTTTCATTCGATTGGATGTCAATCTGGGCTAGTTCTAGATAAAGACGCGAATCATCAGTTTAGTTACTGCGTTAACTGTGACCTATTATACCCAGTCAAGTCAAGTGTTCCCTGAGGGACATCCGAGTGCTGGTACTTTTTTGAGCTCATAAATAATCTGAAATCAGGGCAATTCGTCCTTTGGAAGTGTGTGAGTGATGCGAGAACGGCGCCACAAAGTGAAACATTTCAATTGAAATTGATTTTTCGATAAGACGTGATCGCAATTCGATAATTATCGTTGGGTGTTTTGTTTTGGCTAAACTTCCTCGAATCCCCGCGATCATACCCACAACATTACAAAGAATACGCATGCATTGGAGTGACAGCCAGACTTTGACGTTCACCTATCTGTTGATTGACAAAATTTATAACAATTGAATGAGTGGTGCAATTGCGGTTCGGGTTGGCATTCGAAGCACGTACAGACATCTCTGGACGATTAATCATACCTCCGGTACCTTAAATGTGAATTTTCGGCGAATTTTGTGGTTTTGGGTTAAGGCAACTGTCCGGTCGCTCATCATTGTAAAGAGATTGATTGAGAAACGTTGTGTGTCACTTCATTAGTTGCAATTGGGTGGTTATAAAATTGAAAATTTAGTAGCCATTAGCAAATTTTACATCTCTTAATATTTGTTTTCAAAATGTTTATGCGTGCACACTTTTCCGCGGTACTGTTTTTAAATTGATCCATTTTTGAAGACATTATTAATACCTATTTTCGTGGAGATCAACTTAACAGGTCATGCATATCCTCTACGATTAAAAGATGTGATGCAGAGGAATGTCTTCCAGTAACTTTGCATACAAACAAAAACATTTAAACTGCAATATAAAACAATTATGAACAAAAAAAAAAACAATCAATTGAAGTGGAGTCACTGAAGATCCACGAAGCAATTAATAACGGAAACAAAGGGGGTCGGCTTTAGGTATATCCATTTCAATTATGTCCAGTCGATGCCTGGGCACAATTAGTCTCCTCATCAAAACCAGTTGCGCTCCTTTCAGCAACGCAGATTCACTCGATTAGAAAGGGAAAACGAATCCAACCGTCCTTGAAATGTTGTTGCAACTATTCCCAATCCTGTTTAGTTTGCCACAATCACCATGATTTATATAGATAAAATTAAAGTATTTACATGGTTTTTTAAATTGGTAGCAAAATACTTTAATTGAGTTATCGCTTCTTCTTGCTTCTTATGATTTATCGAGTGAGAAACAATTAATCTTGAACAAGAAAATGTCCTTGTTAGTGGGTAGGCATTGTTGCTGATTGATGATGGCAGTAGTGGTTGACCTTGAACGCAATTGATTGCGTTTCACGTTAAAGCAAATAATGCTTCGTTGATTAAACAGATTTGGGAAGCAAATTAGGTTAGGTTGAAGGAGTAAGTTTACCCCCTCTCGCATAAAGCGCTGGGCAATCAGTAAAAGAAATTATTACTGAGAGTTTTGAAAGTAGAAGGTTATAGGGAAATGCTCACTCAGTCTTACCCAAATTTGTTTTCAAAAAGGTGGCGCCATTCTTAATATACAGTCTGAGAAAAGAGGGTAAATAATTTCAAAAGATTGGCCGGCTTATTCGGCGCAGACTTCTTTGAGGTGTTACGAAAGGAGACGTTTTTAAAAATGTTACCCATTTTCTTCCAGACTTTTAAAAAAGTGAAAAGAAATACATTAAACAAATTTAACTTTCACGGGTTAACTACCTTTTTTAAAGATCTTAATGAAAATTAAGAAAATCTTGCATCTAAGTGACCAGAAATGTTTATACCTGCTTATATAACTTCAAAAATGTATGATAGGTGGCGCGTGGATAACATCATTGAGTATATCCTTTTACAATCGAATTTATAGCGTTTGAAGCGCTACTATCCTTTGCAGTCTGTATATATTAAAAATGTTACGTTGAATGTGGGTGGAATTGGAAAACGGGCGTGGCATTTACCATACAAAAAACATATTGAAACTTTGTGTGTTTAAATGCCTCCTAAAGTTGTTTAGCTCGGAACATGAAAGAATATTTAAAAAATGTCCATTTAATAAATAATTTCACAAAATGTGGGCGTGGCACATCTAGAAAAGCTTAAGAAAATGCATTCCTTATAAACTTAATGCTTACAGCAATTCGAAAACAGCAAGAGATTGCTCCGGCTTGACAAGTAGACAACCGGCATGGTTATAGAATGGGGAAGCTTCCACGCCTGCAGAGCTAGTAAGAGCTATGGCTAGCTTCCAAAGCAAGAGAGAAACCTACTGCACAAGTCTCACAAAAGGAACGAATAATATAAGAAAAACTGCTAATTAAGGGATCTTAAGAGCTTCACATCTTTAAATTTAAATACAAGAAATTGTGTGTGTGAAATATTATCGACATTTTTTATTCGTTGAAAGGCCTATGGATGCATTTATGTATGCAATATAACATCGTTTAAATGTCCGCCGAAATGTCTAATTTTCCATGACCTTTGGCGCATAAATCTTGCCGACCAGCGACTTCGGAAAACACCACAAGAAAAAGTCTAACAGGGTCCAATCGCACAATTTTCGGTGGCCAGTTCACATCACCTCCACTTTAGAAGTAGGTGTCTTCGAATCGTGCAGAATTTCCAATGTAGCGCCATCCTGTTGAAACCACATATCGTTGGTTTCGAATTATCGACCTATAGCGCTCGATGGCCTGGCCAACGTATGGACCGATGACGTCGCCAGCCCAAAATCCACATTAAGCAGAGACTTTTTCGGTATGCATTGGACGCTCTTTGATCTCATGTAGATTGGTATCGACCCAAATTCGACAATTTTGATTTTTGATGTACCCATTCATCCAGAAATGGACAGTCCATGGTGACTTGGCAAAACAGACTAAATAAATGACAGCCAATTTGACAGATGCAGCCTTAACAATATGGCAGTTTAAAAGATTTTCCTCTCTAAATGCAGCAAATAATTTTGTGCCAGAGTAAGAAATTTCCCTGAAAGGGATATTTCACAAAAAGTGTTAGATGTCTAGCGCCAATGGTGAAATATGATCTAGCGGGCAGTGGAACGCAGCCAATATGACCGCTATAAACTGTCTAAGTACGAAAGTCACTATAAAATAATAAAAACATCTTATGGCGCGACTTGGGAGTAAAATCGATTCTTCAAAGCGGAAATGACCAAGCGAAAGTGCATGACGGAAATTGGCCTGTCGCCATCACTATGCCGCCGCCTAAAACTCCTTAACCACTCAACCGATTTCAATATAATTTTGTGGGTGGGTATGGTTGGTTGTAACTTGATGTATAGAATAGTTTTGGACCCGATAGGTGGCGCTGTTGTCGATCTTCTTAACCACTCAACCGATTTCAATGTAATTTTGTGGATTTGCATGGTTATATGGAAAGATATATTTTTTTAATTTTTTCAACTTAATTGTCAAAGTGAATACTTGTATGGGCACGCTGAAGTGAGCTGAAGAAGCTAGGTTTTACATAGACTCTAGACTACTGAATCAGTTGACGATATGAAAACAAAATGTAAACAAAAACTCTCGAAAAATAAAACATTGGTTTGGATTGCTGTATTAAGATTATAATATTATAAAGATTTGGTTTTTAAATTAAATTTCTTAATGAAATTCAAGTACATACAACACAGTTCAATTTCACATCCACATTTAGCGAGGGAAGTTTTACATCCGGCGTGTGGTCACAAGCACGCTCTCTGTTTTTTTGAAAACTTGATTGGAGGACGAATGTCTCGAATTAAACACAAGCTTTGAAAGGGAGTTACTTTAAAAAATGAATACCCCTCGATATTTATCTTGTCCAAAAAAACGTGGAATTTCTCTTTCTCCCTCATTCTTAAGACTGAAATCTTTAATTAGTTTCTGCGACAACCAACGTCATACTATACATATATCCAATACCCCATTTGGCCTCTTTTTTGTTTCTAATCTGATCTAATGTGTTTTTTTTTCTAATTAAGACTCCGCGTAGGTATGCGCGTATTCCTTTTGGCTGTCTTAAATCCATTTTTAACTCTTGAAATCAATTAAGTTCGCATCAAACCCCACCGAATCGCAAGTGATTAATATATTTTGTCCATTCCAGTTCTCTTTTAATCACGTGCATCCGTTTACCATAATTAAATGTTATAAATATGAATTTCACCTAGTGCTTATTTAAATAAGAATCGCCTAGTGAATGTTTTCTAAAATGATGACAAACTCGACCTAAATTCCATCCATGAGTCGCTTTAGATACCAGAGATACAGAGACATTTGCAAATATTTTGCACCGGTCAATAAACTTGACTTAGATGTACACCCCTCAATTGACAGTACTCGCACGAGTTTGGTCTTTGCCATTATTTACACCTCGCATTATCATGTTAATCTCTGCGCGATATGCATCTGGATGGTATAGACTATTCTAACAATCATAACTTTGAAAATTATTTCAAGTGCTGTCAGTGGAATTGCAAGACTAGTGTATATCTAGCGCGTGTCAATAATAATGCTTTGTTTATGACCAACAAGAACGGCTCTGTGCAGAGCATAACAATCGACTCTAATAAGCCAAAAGTAGGCAGAACAAATACAGACGACAAACGGTCTGCAAATCAGCATTGAATTTCATTATACTCGTTCGTACCAGTGCTGGATGGAAGAGACAACTTAAATTAGCACACGAATGTATACCTTCTGAGTGGTGTGCGATGTCATGGGATTATTGAATGGATGTGTTTTGTTAAAGGCACGTCGAAAGGTTTTGGTAATAAATTCAAATTCTCTTAATGCCTACGGCATAAATGATTGACTGGAGTCGAAAAAGGTGTCAACACATTATTATTTATGGCCGGGATGTGCTGCTGTCAAATGTCACCAGTTCTGAATTTTTTGAAAAATTCCCCATCTCTGTATCTCTAAAAATAAAAAATAAACAATAAGCGACTTGAACAATTGACAACTGGTTACCGGTGAGGTGACTGGTGACTCCAATACATACTTGAGCGGAAAGTGGACTTAAGAGATAACACCGCCTACTCTTGTTTGTCTGTATGAATAGCGCTCGCTTCCTGGAATAGGTTTGGCGGCTATTTGCAGCAATGCGTAACAACAAAATAATTGTTACACTTTCAAGAGAAGAGAAAAAACTGTCAAATACACTTTGAAATTTGCATAATCACCAATTAATCATTGTTATTAATAAATTCACAATATGGCACTAATCAGTAGGAAATCAAATCAACGAAAAGTCAATATTTATTAGCTTCTTAATAATGATAATTGATTTAGCAAAACCAATCAATTTGGAATCTTGAGCTGTGAAGAATATGAATCGGTGGCATTTTTGCCTTGCGGCATAGCTGGCAAAGAACTTTATAGAATTGAGATTAATGAATCTATGCGGCGACCATAAAAGGTTGAGACACAAGTGGGTAGCGTGTTCTGTTTGATTTTCTGTGATTTAATTTGTTTATGGCTATCAAATTTGATCAGCGGTTGGAAGAATGTTGTCCTTTCGATTTTTGATGAATTTTTTTTATACATTTACTTAATGTGGAATGTCCAAATGTAGCCTCACGGTTGACTTTAGTCAGCAACAAACGGCGTTCAATGCTTCAAGTGTTTGAGAAGTATATCTAGCTTTATAGATCAAGTTCTTTACTTTTAGAGTCACTTTGATCTATTAAAAATAAAAAAAGAGCGCTTTTATTAAATTTTGTTTCCTTCCGAAAACACTTGCAGTGGGAGCAAACTATTTTCCTTCAATTGAGGGAGTTGCGCATTTCTGTCTAAGAAATTTCGTTGAGCTTTTTGTAAAATGGCTTTTTATAAAGGGTTTTTATAGGTTTGTTTTTCAAATTGGCAACCAATTTCATATCGGACAGTTGATTTCTACCTATTTTAGGTTGCCAGTTTATCACGACTGAGTAATATCGGAACAGACCAATCAGATCTTCGGAAAAACTTGTCGAAAACTTCCAAATCAGTCAAACAGTAAGAAAGCAAAATTGTGTACCTAATAAAGTCAGTAGATGCTCATGTGGTCATTACTCCTGGTAGGACCACATTCGGCAGTTGGTTCATAGCTGAAAGATGAAATTCACGGTTATGTAAATCAAGGAGCGTCTGACCGCAGAGGAGCCGCTGCAAACATAAACTTTTTTTGCAGTTAAGAAGTATAGAGGAAATAACAGGTGGTACTCCAGGTTCACTGGAAAGCCCACTCTATTCGATAATGGGTTTAAGTAACCCTCATCACCCTATGAATCGCAAACTAATCCGTGCGTCTCTAACAGCTGGACGTTGAGTAAAATACCTGATCAAAAACATTGAAACCCAGTAAAAAAAAACGACGAATTTCGAACGAGCCTTAACAATATAAGACTGCAGTTTCGCAGAAAAATCAACCAACTAAAAGTTGCAATTATGGCAATTAAGGGTTCGTCAAGGTGGTTGGGTGTTTTATGAATAGGGTTGTGATTGTCATCAACTTGTGTATAATTTAGTAATTTTTCATCTCTATTTAATATTTAACTTCATTGTTGATGGTGGCATTGCCAGCAGCAGTTAAAATATGGTTTCCATAATTTTAAGTGTGTAAAAATTGAAAATTGATTTAAATTATGATCAAAATTCTGGTAGGGTCAAAATTCAGTTTTACAAAAGCCGCGTTCTTTTTAATATTTTCCAATCTTTTTCTTCATTATTTTCAGAATTTTGTAAAACATTTATTTCAGTATAAGGTGTAGAGAAATTGTTTTTTTTAAGATTGACCTTTTTTAAGACAATTTATCTGTTTGAGTCTAATGCTATCCCTTCGAGAACGAGTGCTGATATCAACCATAGAACACTAATCCTCGCCTGTGAGGCCGCTAACAACTGTTTTTCTGCATTTTTCTCAAAATATACTACTCCCATGGGATTCTTTCTCCTTGCCAACTCCATTGGGAATCACACCAGGGCTGTCGTTGTACTGCAAAAGCAGTATTTGTACAGCTTTATGTACGGTTGTACTGCTGTACTGCACTCCCTCTTAAAATACTGCTTTTTTAAAAGATGCGCTTCTTGGATTAGAATTTTCCAAATAATTCCTTGAATATTCACTTATCAATATATTTTGTAGGACATTATTATCAATCATTTAAAAAAATACATTTTAAGCATCTGAAAGACGGAAAAAATGTCATTTTTATTCACTCAAAGTTCAATGTGAGAAATTGTTTTTATTTTCTCCAAGTTGAAAGGCTTTGAATATTCCAAAGTTAAGAAAACCCGAAATTGGTCAACTTTGAACTTGCTCAACTCCCCGAAATCGTAGAAGTTAGGACAGCAACTTGGTATTTTATGTCTAAATTTAGATTTGTTTGACGGTTTCGACTGTCACGTGACATTTGTAAATATTAATATTTAAAATATCGTATCATTGAAATTACTTCTACTACTACTTAAGAGCAGCGAAGATGATGGAGAGTAGGAGAATTTGGTCTGTAAGAGACAGGAATACAAAATTCAAGATGCTACCACATGTTGGACTTGAAAATGCGACGATCGTGACTTCAACTGCAAGCAGTACGTAACAATTGATGCGATTTATTGTACGCATCTCCGCATTTTATCTAATCCAAGCAATATAAGGAATCGTAACCGAGGGTTTTCCATAAACGCTCAAATGGTTTATGCTGCGAATTGTCGCTAGTTATCCAAATTTTAAGATATAGTGAATAATAGTAATTACAACTTAAAGTTCTACTCTCGATTTTAGATCAACTCCGAAGTTGGCCAACTTATATTTAAACCTTAAAATCCAGACCATAAGCAATTTACATAAGTGCGTGTTGAGTGTTTTAATTTTAAAGTCGATTTATGTGGTAATAGCACCCCATACGAGTACATTGGGTAAGGTACTGCTTTGTACTGCTTTCTGTCGGCTGGTAGTACTGCTGCTTTTTGTCTCCAAACGACAGCCCTGAATCACACGCGATGAATAGCGGACGGTTGAACAATTTCAGTGTTAAATTTCCAAGTTATGGAGTTCAGTTTCACCTGAGAGGCGAGGATTAGTGTTTAAGGTAAGTTTTTTTTAGGTTCTTAATTTAATTTTTTAAGTGTTATTTGCGTGGAATTGAATTCAGAAAATTGAATTTTTTTTAAATATGGATTCCGATGAAGAGAAAATAAGCCAGTGGTTAAAATAGCTGGCCTACGATAAGAATAAAGGCTACTTATAAAGATTCTGCATCTTGTCTTGAAGAACTCATTAAAAAGGGAAAGAAAGCAGTAGGCATGCAGATTTTGTCCCGATAAAAAACCACGCATGAGCGTGGACAAAATGTGCATATTGCGACAATGCGTATTGCCCAGAACATAATGTAGCCGAACTGATTCGGATGTACAGAGAAATAAGTTCATTAAAATGTATAATTTTAAAATGACCGTCAAGGCCTCAATTTGTATACTACAGATCTGATTTTTTTCTTGTTATGAAAACGTTTTTATTTATTTATTGGTTTTTACAAAGCTATTATACAATTTAAAAAAAAAAATAATTATATTTATTTTTTATAAAGACCCCACTTGTTTGATAAGTGAAAAAATGTGTTTTATAATTTAAGGTTTTCATTATTTAAATTCTAAAAAAAAACTTAAAAATGAATGTTTTTTCTTAAAGAGTAATGTAATAACCGTTTTAAATGAATTATCAGGTGTTTTATTCAAAAGTAGCCTCCCAGGCGAGGATAAGTGTTTAGCGACAGAAAGAAAAAGATTAGTATTCTAGGGTTAAGTCTGTTCCCTTACTATAACGCATTCGAACACATTAGCCAAATTCAGTCAAAATTTGTTCTATATAACTTTTGGGTAAGGGAACGAAGTTTGACTAATTTGTTCGAATGCATTATTGTAAGGGAACAGACCTAGTGTCATGTTCAGTCGTTTAATTATAAAGGAAGAGATTAGTTTTGCGTGGATTGATATTTGTTTTACTACGAAATATTATATAAATGAATACTGAGCATGGTGCAAACCGCATAAATTAATGCAAAGTCGTACCTAGTGACGGAATTAAATGGTGATTTGCATACAATTGTAAAGTAGAGAAGCTAAAACAGTCAATCAGTCACGTGCTGTAGAAAATTATGTGCAATAATCAAAAAACACTATTAAATCACTAGCAAAAACAACATCTTGTGCTGCCAGCGATATAGTGCTGCAAAGGCGTGTTTTAAAAAGCAGCATTTTCATATAAGAAGACAGGATTTTGAAAGCAGTATTTCGACCCGCTCTTCTAAATTATTACCCAGAAAGAAACAGTATTTCTGTTTACAAAAAGAAGATTCAAAAAATTCTCTGATATAAATTATCCAACGAAAAGTTTAAAACAATTTTTGACTTTCAAATCAATTTTTTTTCCCAAAATCAACGTTCATTTTTTATGTTTTCAAACTTAAAATGATGCGTTTTCCTATATACATAAAGGGATGTCCTCAAACTCGTGCATAGTTGCCACAAATCATTACACTTTTATTTTATAGAAAAAATTTTTTTTTTGAAAAGGGGTTAGTGTACGAAATTTCCAGTGGCACCATCGAATTGAACACAATTATGTATAGATATTTACAACAGGAGTTGTACAGAAATGATTTCTATACCAACGTTGCAGAGATCTTCCAGAATTGTGATTATTTCTTTCGAAATATCCAAACCACCCTCCTCCCAACACACTATAATCATTTCTACGAAAAAAAGGACTCAAACTCACCCTCCACAACCACGGAATCGTCCTCGTCCTCCACTAGTGTCACATTGTTTTTGGCACACAATCCCACATCTAGTAGGGTAGTCCATAACAAGACTAAACTAACGCACTTCGTTAAACCACCCATTTGTCTCGTTTATAGGTTAAACTCACTCAGTTTCGAAACGACAAAAATTCACAAATTTAAATTACAAATTTAAATCACAAATTTAAATCACAAATCTATCACCACCAGTCTGCACTCTTTGACCACCAAAAATTCTATACACAATTTATAGTAATTGGCCAGAATGCCCACAGTTCATTGATCCACACTGAATGTGAATAGTCTCTTCCAGATGTATACAACAACAGCAATTTTATTGCTAAACAAAAATTTAAATATTTATTTATTTTATTTCCACCGACACCCGTAAAAGAACCGAACAAAATGTCTCCTCCCGGATTGTAGTTATTCAATCGATCGATCGGTTTGCCGCGGTATCCCAAGAACAACTGCGAAATAGCTCGGCCGGCGAAAACACTTTCAATATTGGATTGCTTATTGGTACGCCAGAACGACGCAAGAGTACTCGTTCGTACCTGACTTGAAAAAGTATGTATGCGTATAATTGCCGTGGATGATGTTCGTTGTGGTCGCTGTTGTTATTGGCAAGTCAACAATCTTCGGTAGCTATGCAAGGTGAAGGTCGTTCTACGACGCGGACATATTACCAGCGATATTGCAATCCAAACGGATACCTAGCGAGGCTTATTTCTACGACCCGTCTGTGACTGTGGATGGAACTGTAATGAACTTGAGTCTGGCAACTGGCCCAGGCCCACCAGAGCTTCATATGGCTTCGCTTGGGTTCTTCGTCCCCTCTTCGTTGACAGAGTAGAAGAAAAATCCAATAATCCGATCTGAATACTGAACGAACGTGTGACAAGTCGCCGATTGGTTACTGATCGCAGCGATCGCTTTTTTTCATTTCATTTAGGTTCTGGGCTTTGTGTGGTATTCCGTGATGCTTTTCCAATTAAACTGATCTCACCTTGACCATCGGCAAGGTTCTTATATATACGAGGAAAACAGTAGAAAAGGCTGTGAGAAAATGCGTATGACGGGAGTACTAACAGACACTCCTGTAAGACGGGACACCTTTGGGTGTGAGTAATATGTTGTCGATTGGGTTGGCGTTTTTTTTCTTTTAATACAATTTACGATTTGTTGATCGAAATGGCGATCAAAGGAATGTGTTTTTGACGAATGTGTCCCACATAACGTTGGCACGACAAATGCTTAAACAATGAGTCCGGGAGCTTTGCGAATTTAGGTGTTGCCATATTGAAGTTTGCGCGGTTTTTACTCGAATCTCTCTTCAAAATGTTGCTACAATTTAATGTACTTGTACATTTCAGTGAAAATAAAGTCGACTTAAGACAAACAAGTTTTTGAATGTTTGTATTGGCCGCGTTCCACTGCCCGATAAATGACTAGCGGCATGTCAAACTTCAGATAAAAATATTGATATTTCACCATTTCAATAGACATCTAAGCATCCAGCACTAGGATTTTAGCGCCAGCGTTCCTTTATCTGGGATATTTTGTGCTAGTCGTCTAGCGAGCAGAGGAACGCGACCATTGCAATGAGGACGTTCCGATTTCTAGCTTTGTGAGTCTGACAGTTGGCTGACTAAATGTATTTTAGTTTTTATTGGTCCAAATCGGTCACGTGATTAGTTTTATCTGTTGACATTGATGGAGGGGTAGCCGACAAATCAAGTCAAGAAAATCCTGCCTGTATAATCAGTTGACATTTCGAAGTGTCAAAATAAAAAATAAACCGCAAGTGTACAAACACAAACGCAAATCTAGTTGCCTATCCTCCCCAATAACAACAGCATCTTTGACAGCCGCATGTGTAGATGCGCAATAGCTATACAAATGCTTTTCTTTCTTTTTTCTTTCCGACTCGAAGACATAATTGAGTTTGCCACTTCAAGTAGGTACCTCTCTGTTGAAGAGTTCCAACATCAACTTTGTCACGCTCGCTCACTACTTACTGTACAACGATTATACCTAATTTGTACTGGCGTTTGATTGCTTTATGAACATATTCCGACGTTAAGAACCCATCTCACCGGAGGTGAATGTGACTTTAAGTGCGTTTTCAATTGATCTTCGGTGGACCCCCAGACACTTGAAAAGCCAAAGTCAATATTTTTTAACCTACGCACGATAGAATGGGCTGACTAACAGGGAGTGCTCATCATAGGCGTTATGATATATATCACCATTTTGGCCACCTTTTAGCCATAAGTTCAAATTAGTTCACATCCCGATTGGCCCCGCATGAATTGAATAAATGAAATTATTCGGCAACATGGCAGATTTCAATGCCATTGCGGTCATGAACTGTACATGGCCAAATCCTGATTTATGACTCTGAAATTCCTTTGGTCTCACTTTCAATTGTTTCGCACAACCAACGCGTTTCATTTTCTACCAAACAATTACAAATGTACTTGTTGTTCTTTGTCAGAGAACGACATGACTGTCGCACACTCGATAAGCTCATTAAATTACCACCTATTCAGGTGGAGTGTTATTTTTGTACTCACAAGTCACAAGTATCTTCGGAGCAATTGAATAAATACATATATTTTTTTTTCTACAATTGGCCCTTGTACTCTTCGTTGAGGGCTTATACACTTGGGTATGGGTTATACCGGAACGAGATCGTCTGGGATGGAATATTAGCCATGGTTTGCGGATTGTTGTTGTTAATTGGCCAGAAACGGGTTCCGAATTACAACTCGTGCACAAAGGAGACCGAGGACGTCGATAGCGATCTGTCTTGTGGGGCAGGTTCTGACAGAATTATGTTTCACTGCCACAGGCGACATGCATATAACAATTGATTGGTCGCACAAGACGCAAGTTCTATAGAATTAGATCATTCAGGAAATACGATTTGTTGTCGCTGGAGGGGCTTGCTAATAAATGGGTGTTGAAAATTCAATAAAGGACTTGTGAACGTGGGTTGTGTGGGATAAGTATACATTACAGGTAGGCGGTAGGGTACGGTGAAGCTTATTTTGACTTAAATTGGAGTAGTGAGAAGGAGGCATGTTTTAGAGAGTATCATAAAATAAGGTTTGACATTGACAGACAGCCAATTCGGAAATTGATACGATTTTTGCAATAGAAATTGTATAAAATTGTGATAGTTTAAGATTAATTAGCATTCCGAGAAAAGACAGATAGAAGTTGGGCTTTGTTAACTAACAGCTGCATCCGCCCACTTTGCCAATAATTCGCTTTGTCTTACTGTAAGCCTCGCGACTCTATTTTCATATAGCAATGTTACTTGAGACTCTTACAGATCCATAAATTTCGACGTATTCGACGGAACGAGCATTCCCAGTGAAAGGTTATGTTATTTTTCCCTTTTCTCCGAATTCTTCAATTTCCCTTTAAATTAACCCGATGCTTATTAAATTTACATTTTAAGGAAAGAAAATAACATTAAATTAAAATTTATAATATTATTACGATTATTTATTGGTACTAGAAAATTTTGCTAAAAGTCGACTTAAATCAGCTGTTTTTATGGGAATTTGTGTCTTCTCTCTTCTTCTCTATCTCTATCTCTCATCTACATCTTCTTCTCTACATATAATAAAACTGAAGAATATAAAATGCCTGACCACGCATCACACAGAAACAACGGGACGGATTTTGATGAAACTTGGCATAGTGATTGCTTATGTTCTGGGTCGGGACTTAGGATACTTTTATCCCGGATATATTTAAGGAAAATTATTTGCGTACATCTTTTTTGTGTAGACTTTTTAGTAAGAATTTTAATTATGTTTTTATTGTTATATGAGTAGGAACATATTCATAAAAAAAACTGTTGGTTGCAGGTGGGTGAAGCAGGGCGGGCACGGTCAGCTAGTTTAACATAAACTTTGATTTTTGCGATAATGTGACAGTTAAAAAAAGAGTTAGAAATTCAAATGTTTCATTAAATGAAACATGCACGCTTCTTCAATGTGAAAAAATATATAAAAGAAAACAAAAAAACAGACAGAGGATTTGGAAAGAAAAGCAAGCGGCTAAGGAACGTCTGCAGGTTACAGGAGTATTGAAGCGCTAAAAAAATCTACAAAGCTTACAAAAAAGAAAAAGAAAGATGGCCGCAGACGAAAAGATATCAGTGGAGGCCTGGAGGCCTGGCTTTGACAGCATTTATTAAAATACTGGTTAAAAAGCTTCATCGATTAATTCTAGAACACGAACAGTCATGTCTTTATTTAAGCGAAATCGAATGTAGAAGTCAAGTACTCATTTCTATTGTTAATCTGACTAGGAACAGTCTCTTCAATCTTCTTCCAACAAATCTTTATTCAAGGTCCATTTTGTTATTTAAATTTGTTTAAAGCAATGGGCACATTCAAAAACTTAGTTACCTTAAGTCTGGAATAGATGTAACCTAAACGCAAAACCTATAGATTGGTCGGGAACATCACTTTTCCTACGTCAGCCACATATGCGAGCTGTCAACTTAGTACTCAGTCACGAATTTATTGACTAGATTCGTCACCTACCCCTCCATAAACGTCAACTGACACAGCTGCTCATGTGACCGATCTAGGCCAATCAAAACTGAGATACATCAAGTCAGTCAGCTGTCAGACTTACTAAACTAGATCAAGTATCTTGATACTTGATACTTGATAGCTTCGGCTTATTCTGAGTGCTGAAAATAGAAGTTCATTATATATTTTTTATCAATCTGTTTCTTTTAAAGTGAGTTTTTCTTTTGATTGATTGTCAAAGTGCTTGATGTGAACGCGTTTAAAAAATGTTTGTTTATTGCTTTTGGTACAACAATCGTTGGCAACAGATTTCAGAGACAGGCAAAACATATTGTGTTCAGGTAAGTCGTAGGTTATTTCTTTTATAAAAATTTATCTAGATCTTCGTAAATGTGTCAAAAGCTGTACCATTTGTCAAATTAAAAGAAAACGTATTCTGAAGTTGAAATTGAATTAAGATCAAGAAAACTTTCGGCTTAAAGCCGGAACTATTTGTTTTTTATCACTTCATACGTCACTTTCCGTATAAACAAATAAGTATAAGTCAAAAAAGCTAGTAAACGTCACAAACAAAAACAAATTTGGTATATCTACTGTATATCTGACTTCTCTTAACTAAGCGTGTACAAAAACCTTCAATTGTAATAACTATTTGAATATTATTAGCGCTACAAAAATATGTCTCTTTGTAAAAAAGATTTCCTCTTTTTCCAAGTGTACTAAATTAATCCAATTTGATTAAACATTGTCATTTATGTTCCCCTGCAACTTAAACGTCAATCATTTATAACCCATTATAAGAAACTCCTCCCTGAGCTTTGTCTGACCAATATTTGTGTAGAAGTGTTTGGAAAAATATTATCCAATTGGCAACAAAAATGTTTCTCTATTCCATGACTATTTTCTAAATAATTCGATTCCGTTCAAATGAATAATCATGGTATATTTGCTTTATCAGCGAATCGATTTTCTGTCAAAAATCAGCAATATTTACAAGAGAATCTGCCTTCCCGTCAACAAGGTATTTTAATTGGCTTTACCTTTAAAGTAGAATTCGAATTAACCTCCCATGCCATGTCGCTGACACACATTTTAGTCGAAATTATTTACACATATTAGCATAGTTGCTTAAATTTAAACTCTCGATTATGTTAATTACAAAGTTTGAGCAATGAAATCTTTGTTAAAGCACACATAGATCACGCGAACTACCTTGTAGTTTGGCTTTATAAGACTTTTTTTTAAACTTTCTTATTCAGCATAATAATAAGGGACTCGAATTTGTGTACCGCAATGATAAAAACCACCATTACTCATCTTTGAAATTGATTTTTAAAACGACACAGTCAAATTTTTCCGATAGAGGCGAACAACAAACTGGTTTCCAGCTGAAATATTGCCAATAAGTTATTTCCGACGGAGTTTTCGGGTGCGTTTGCATCTTTAAAAATGTCTCTAGACCTTTGGTATTTTAATGCGACGCTTTTCCTGCGTAAATAAGAAAATAAATCCTAAAATTATGGTGTAGGTATATCATAATTTGAAACATCTAAGAAATTATTAGAGAAAGTGGCAGTAATAATAGGAATTTATTGCATTTTCTGGAATACATTCACTTTCTTCGAATTTTTTGAGTTATGTGCATGGAAATGCACAGGGGGAAATTCCCTAAGTAAAACTTTTGGGTTTATTTGAAATACTTTTCAATAGCTTGTTAACAAACGTAGGTTAAGCGCTTGTGCTTGCTCCCTTTAAATGGTTAAGGCTAAGTAGCTGGAACTGCAATCGTTTTAAACCGAATAAAATCATTTGAACACTTTAGAAAATGTTGCTGCTTCAGTAGCAATTTTGTCAGTTGTTTTGAATCAGTATTTAACAATTAATTTTTCTGGGATCATGTTTATTTATTTTACATCGATCAACCTGATAGTTTTTCTAGTTGTTGGCAACACTTGCGAAAAACTTTCTTATAAACCTTACCGAATTGCAAAAAAAAAATAAGAATGCACCTGCTATGTTCTAAGAGATCTTGCAATCATCTGAAATATTAAATTCAGTTTAATTGAGCTCGTCTAAAGACCACACATATTTCGCGACTTTTTCATACAAAAAGTCCTTTAAATTCCACCGAACTCAAGTCGTATGAATGGATTGATCAATGAGTGATCCAGAAATCAATAAATGCCACACAATTTCATTTTATTGTGCGAACATCAAATAATAACAATTTTTCCAATATTGACGCTAAGCCAAAAATTGGCCTCGTATGAAAATATGATTTTTTGGCCAAAATAAGGACCTCCGGCCAACATTTCCAGTGCCCAATTAGCGAACTCATGGTGTTGCCTATTGTCGTTCGGCTTTAATACTTACGTCAGTACAATATTGTATTGATGTGGGCTCGAAAAATGTTGTCTGGTTGGTGGTCCAAAGGATCTTTTTCAAGGCGCGACGAATTTCCTGCAAACTGAAACCATGATGATGAAATTTTAAATAATTACAACAAGCTCGACAAGTGTGAAATAGTACAAGATGAAATGGCAAATCTTATACTGAATATTTTGACTGAATTGGTAACTTTGACTGAAACATAACAAACTGCTATCTGGGTCACCATTATAAAAGCCAATAATTCATCAAGTTTTCAGTCCTGTTTCGAAAATGCATTGTAGGTTGAAAATTGAAAGCCTTTGTAAGTTGCTCTGGGTTATAAAACTAGGGGCTGAAAAAAATATCCTGCATCTATTTTTCATCTTTTTGAAAAGTGTTGAAATGCTTTATTAATAAGAAATATTATCAAACAAACAATTAAACATTAGAGTGTAAGCAAAAAATAATAAAATACGGCTAGAGTTGCACTCCAATCCATACGCTTACCCAATGCCCACAATCTCTATTAAACTCAGTGGCTTCTAAACTTTATTTCTACCACAGCATAATTAACAAGCAGCCTAAGGGTATGCAATAAAATTAAACTGTTCTTATTACGGATTGATAAGCAGCCAAGACGAAAAGTTGCCTGCTGATTTTTGAGGGAGTAGAGTAAGTGCTGCAAATATGGCCAACCCTTAACATTTTTTGAAATAAAACCGTGAATTTAAGTCGAAATCATTTAATTTTTTGTAATAAAGGTAGTCGTAGGAACTATTTCTTCTTCTGTCTTTTATAATTTTAATAAAAAAAATCAAACTTAACAAAAAGATAGAAACAATAACTTAAGGAAACTCAATTTTTCTCCTTTTAAAAAAGTGCTGCTAATATGGCCCACAACCCTTGTTTGTTTCTTTTAGGTAAATGCAATAATTGCTCGCAGCATGTCTCTCTTAGCCCATTTCGGTCGTTTTTTCTGTGTTTTTCTTAGAGAACGAATAGATTCTATCACGTGTCAAATATGGCCTACTGGGTCAAATGCCCATAAATGGGGTGGGCTATATTACACTCACTGTGGTTTTTTCACTGAATTTCATTTTTCATACACGTCTAAAACTGTTTTGAAATCCTGATAGCACAAAAATCATGAAGAGTCTTAACACTATTCAGACTTAGAAAAATATTATCAAATTTAAAGAAAATTCAATATTAAAACAGCTAACAAAAGTTACCAAAAAATTATATGGAAAACGAAAAAAAACGAATACTATCAATATCTTCCACATTCTTCGAGCCATGCCTACCTCGATTGAATGAGACAAAACTATTCTGATCTTGTTTGGAATTAATTAGTTTGTATCTACCTGCGGTTTCTACTTAAGGATATTATAGTGGTGGGCCATATTACCAACATGGGCCATATTTGCCGCACTTACTCTACCTATTTACGAAAAAGTATTTACAAAAGACATGATATATACGAGTAGACACCAATTTGTATTGCACAGTTTGTCAGGAAGTGTACTATTTTGTTACATCAGATTTCAGGAGCTACATCGAAAAGCTATCACGTATTGAATCCAATGAAGTTTGGCTCAAAGCTCCTGGGCAGAAATGCACCAGACAATTTTTTCTCAATTTCTCTCCCATGAAATCCTACTTCCTGATCAATTAAGACAAAAATAGCCCGAGAATACTAACAGGAATAGTCTGTGGCCACGGCCTCATGAAAAAACACCTACACCGCACCGGAGTTTCTCCTGATCCAACATGCAGACTATGTCTTGAGAGTGATGAATCCTCTCTTCACATACTCATGGAATGTCCGGCTCTGCTCAGCCTTAGGAAAAACATCCTTGGCGAGGAAATCGTCACTTCAGCAACTCTTTTGCTGACATACACCCAGAGAAGATCCTTTTCCTCCTGATAGCCTCCGGAGTGAAAAGATGGTTCTAAGACCTTACAAGGCAAAGCAGGCTCCTTCAAGAGGCCCCTAATCGCACCTAGCGGGAGTAAACTGCAGTTTCTGTATAGTGAATTCATTTATTCATTTATTCGGTCTTTCCTATAGAAGTTTTGACGATTCAAAGTAGTTTCGATATGCACTTAATCCGGCAAAAAATTCATACTTTCTTGCTTGAGGACGTGAAGCTTATGCGTTCAGTTTCAGTTCACTCCATGTGGCTCTGTTGATGCCTTCGTTATTCGGTTGACAGATAAACATTGTCCAATATAGTCGCTTGTCACTTTTACGTGGGCTTGGATCTCTAACTGAAGTATCCGGATCAGATCAGCCTTTAAGCGTAACAAGGGTTAGTTTGTCTATTTCTTATAAGTCGTCCTCATCTTAATTCATTAAAAAATTCAGTGTATTGTAATATTCTTGTTCCAATTTTCGTTAAATTTATTAAAGCAATTGCCACATTGGTCAACAGCAACTTACATGCTAAGTGGGAATATAAATAAATTAAACTAATCGTGTGTGAAAAAAAGAAAATGAGCGCGCCTACAACAAAATACTGTTTACACTTAAAATAATTTAAAATTGTACAACTCTGTCCGAACTATGCCAATGTGACAAGCTTATCAATTGGCACCTTCGCAAAGAAGCTGTTCAAATGCTCGACAATAATCGGTGCCCACTGATCTCGCGTAGCTGGCACACCAACTCTGATGATCTCCGGTAGATTCTCATTGACCAAATTCAAGATCATTGCATCTGTAATGAGGAAGAAAAATTTAAAAAAATAAAATCAATCAAAAACTATTTCTCAACCTACTCAAGTTCGAATCGGAGAATATGCCATTGGCCGAGATTCTTGCATTGCCCACAGCAATATCTGCTGTCAGTTTGTTCAACTGAACACGTCGCCCATCTGTGGTTTCTTCGAAAAAACCATCTGACAATATTGTCGCTTTGACATTATCTGCAAAAGATAGAAACGACATTTATCAAAGTGCTGTGTGTCACTTAAAAGCCAGCCTTACTTATTGTGATATTGAATAGACCCTTGGGCACTAACCGCAAACCACCAAACTTGACATCGGCTTTGAAGCTGCCGCCCGCTTGAATTTTTGGCAAAGTCGCATTCAATTTGGTCACAAAGTTGTTGCCGGTAAAGTTGCTGATAAAGTCGGTGACACGAATCCGGCTGATGCCATAGATGTTCATGTTTTTCACTAGTAGACCGCCTTGGACGCCATCGTTGGCGTAGCGGAAAATGCCCTTTTTGAAGAAGTACGGATCCGCTGCGCCCATATTCAGTTCGGGAATGCCTTTCTAAAAATTGGAAAGAGAAACTCTAGTTAGTGTGATGAAATTGAGTTTGTGTGGGTAGTTACTTACATTAAGCATTGGAATGATGCTTAGAAATTGGTTTTTCAGACATTCGTCGCGGTTATCATCGTTGACGTTGCATGGAACTATCTCGGTTGATGGTGGTTCTGTGGAGTAGAAAGGGTATGCTTTATAAGTGGTTTCCTTTTTAATTGTCGACGTTCTTTAAATCATCGAGCCTTGTCTCATGAAACTTTATTGTGAGGGTGTTCATTTCATGCAAAACAATCTATCCACGTTATAACCTCTTAAACTAATCCACTTGCATCTCATTCACAACAAATTCCAATGATGCTTTCATAATCATAGTCAAGCTGAAGATCGAATATTGGTTTTTAAATTGCTGTGGATGAGTTGAGTCACAGTACTGATGAGATGGCCACTTTCAAGTTTATTTGTCAGATCGTCCGTAAATTTCATCTGTAAACCATTAAAATATTTATTCAACTTGTCGCTGTCCAGTGGAGTCTTTCCGATTATGTGGAAATCGTTACTTATCATGCCTCTACATAAAATTGGTAACAAACATCACATGGAAAATTATAGAGGAATCGCAAAACTGTCGTGTATACCTAAACTCTTTGAGAAAATTATTTGTAACTACGTGCAATTTCAATGCTCTAAAATATTTGCTGATGAGCAACATGGTTTTTGTCCCAAAAAAACAACTGTTTCTAATTCAATAGAGCTTACTTCTCATGTCATCGAAAGTATGATGAATGGGTTATAAACAGATGTTTTTTATGCTGATCTTTGTAAAGCATTCGACAAAGCAAATCATGTTATCCTGTAAAAAAAACCTGAATTTTCTGGATTCTATATGATCGTACGCAAAATGTGAAATTTAATAACTGTTTGTCTAAAAATATCGTCGTCTATTCTGGTGTCCCTCAAGGCAGCCACTTTGGTCCACTCTTGTTCCTGTTATTAATCAACGATCTGTGTTCTCTTATTACATATTCAAAGATTTTGCTATTTGCGGATGACTGTAGGGTGATCTATTCATAAAGTAGTCAACAATGTTATTTTCTTTTACAGGATGACATTGACACTATGCACGAATGGTATAGAAGAAACTATATGCAGCTTAATCTTAAGAATACAACTGCCGCAATTTATAATGAGGAAGCTGTTGAAAGTGTAGATTGCTTTAATGATCTTGGTGTGGTCTTTGACAGAAAGCTCATCTACAATCTCCATTTGGATTTCGTTGTTAGCAAGGCAAGAAGCCGAATAGGTCTTATGCAACGTTTCTCAAAGGAATTTAAGGATCCCATTGTAACCAAAACTCTATACTGTTCTCTCGTCCGACCTGGGGGCCAACTCTGTCGGTTCTAGTTCGATTCTATTCAAAAATAGAACAACTTTCGAATAGGATCGAAAGTAGAATCGAATAACAGAGTTGCCCCCCTGTGTTTTGGAATTCTGTAGTCCTGTTTGGTGTCCATTCTACGAATCTGGAATCGCAAGAATTGAAAGTATGTTTTCAAAAGCAGTTTCTTCTTTTCGCATTATCTGGTTTGCCTTGGAATCCTGAAAGACGTCTTCCACCCTACATAAGTCGAGTAAAGTTGCTGAATCTTCAGACTTTGGAAAAACAAAGAGAGACATCCAATGTTATATTCCTGTTTTGCGTTCTGACTGGTAACGTCAACTCCATATAAGTTCTCAATTCCATAAACATCAATTCCCGACCGAGGACAACAAGGAACCCAATTTTTGTATACCAAAGGACATCTCGATATAACTATGGGAGTAATGGCCCCATCAATAACCTGACGAGCGATTTAAATAAGTACAATCTTGTGATTTCAATCTCTTAAAATTCAATTAAAAAAAAAAATATTGAAAGAAATGTAAAACAGTATGTTCTCATAATAAGCTTTTTTAAAATCTGTCCATTATTGATTAAGTGTGACATTATACAATAAATTAAATTAAATTAAATATGTAGATCAGTTTTCTGTGTTCTATCATCATGCAAAGACAACAGGTCCTATGTTATTCCATACCTATTTAAGTAGGTTGCGCCCACGTTCATGGAGCCCTTTAAGCTAGACAATCCCTCCTAGTTTCCATTTAAGAACAACAATGAATATCCCTTAAAGTTCTTCCACCAAGTGTCGAAAATACAAAACAAAACTGGATCGCTTGAAACTTTCTCACACACTGTCCTGTACGTCAAGCAACCTCAACAGTTTCATAGAGAAAAGCCTTACAATGGACGTATCTTGGGCTTAGTGTAGGTACCAAACTAACAAGTTTGTCATTTAATGCAATTAGCTTCCTAACAACCTCTAAGTCAATTCAGAATTTCGTGTATTTCGAACTACTGTCCCTCAGGTATGACTGCCTTCCTTCCGCATTTCGGAAGACCTCTGATGTAAGACCAATCAATATTTGAACATACAGTTTGACCTCCTTCTCTAATACGACTGCACGAATTTGATTTCACGCTAACCGCCTATCTATGGTGAGTACACCACATTCCAAAGGCGATCAACCTTCGAACCAGATCTAAATAAACAATCTATAAAAACATTTTAAGTAAATGCGTAACGACAAATCACTGTACCAAAAATGGCAATTGAACTCGCAAGCACATTACTCTGGACTTTTAAGTAGCTATGTAGGTAATCTAGAAAATGACTTCCAACCCTGGGCCAACCTTTCACAAGCGTATATAGTGCAAAACCAACTTTTAACTGCCCATTAATAGGAAATACGACTTATTTCAGTCTTTTGTTTTTCGTCTCTTAAACTACCCAGTTTAAATGGTGATAATCGTTAATAGGGATCATCACATCATGCTTAACATTTATGAGGGTGCATTTATTTTTACCCAATTCAGACAGATCATGTAATAAAATCGTTGTCAACTTTGATTGACAGCGATTGTCTGTTTCACTTAACATCCAAAGTCAATCACAAGCGCACGCAACCATGCGTCTTACCAAACAAGCCTATACAATTGTCAGGTTTAAAAACAATGCAATATAGGTCACACCCATAAAAAAAATAAACAGACTTTTATGATTTGTCTCAGCTCGAAACGAAAGGTTCACAAGTCACTTCCTAAATGGACTATTACCAATTTTATTGTTCACTTTGCGCAGGTAGTTAGCCGAACCAATTGTGGCACTTTCAGCTTTATTGTTCAACCTTGGTGATGACTATTGTTTAAATCCATTTATTGTTGGTTAAGACTAATTTGTTTAATATACCACGCGCCGACTCCATATCCGTGACAAATATCCAAATAGACAAACAAAAATCGACTTAGTTTGTTTTGGCATCCGCAGCAGTTGACAATGTGATTTCCGCGAGGATTAAGCAATCGACACAGTCATTCTGTCTGCTTTTGGTATAAAAATATTGAGCCACACTTGAAAGGGGGGGCGAAAAAAAACTGATTGCAGCCACTTGAAGTGGCGTCGACAAAACAAAAGAGTTGACGTGCAAACTTGATTTTGGTTTTTGTTTGCGAATTATTGCAGTTTCACTGCTGGACATGAGTGCATTGTTGTTTTGCGGTATTTGTTGGCACCAATCCATTAAATGAAGATGATATGAACTGCTGTTGCATAACAGCACATGTTTGGTTATTACGCCGTAGAATGGTGTTGGTTGAGTGCGAGTATTCAAGGTCTTGCCAAGTCATGGATGGCAGGTAGGTGAAGAAAAAGGCCAAGTGATTTAGAGCGAGTACTCAAAATGCCGCCATTGTTCCGTGTCTTCTGATGGTTGGCAATCAATTTAGAGTTGATGTTTGTCTTGTTTTAGGCATGCGGCAATTTTAAAGAGCGAAAAAGATGTGGTACTTATAGTTAAAGGGTCTTTCAAAGGGGACTTCAGAACTTTGACAGTTGATTCAGTGTGTTTTACTAAATCACAATGGACGGACAACAACAACAAACATAATTTCTTTATCAAAATCAGTTGGAAACTGGCTCTAATTTTCATCGAAAAATCTTCTTTAGCGATGAGGTTCATTTTTGAATAAATGGGTACGTCAAAAAACAAAATTGTCGAATTTGGGACGATAACATTCCACATGAGATCAAAGAGCGTCTAATGCATCCCGAAGAAGTCTTTGTTTGGTGTCGATTTTAGGCTGGCGACCGACGTCATCGGTCCATATTTCTTTGAGAACGACGTTGGTCAGGCCATCACCGTCTAAAGGTCGATGAATACCAACTTCTTTTGGCTTAAATTGGATGATATGGACACCAACGATATGTGGTTTCAACAGAATGGCACTAGGTGTCACACAGCTCACGCCACATAGGAAATTCTGCAGGAGCGATTCGAGGACGGCATTTAAAGCGAAACTAACCAATGCCTTCGGTCAAATTCGGCCAGATTTATTTATTCGCGTCACCCAGGAAAGGCGCAGCGGATATTTGGACGATGATGGCAACGATAGGCCTTTTAAATGAATAACAAATGTCGATGATACCTCACACACACTTTATATACATTTAAGCGCTTAGTGAAAGACCCTTTAGGTAAAGTACAAGCGAACTTCAACCAACCTAGCACAATCAATACTACCCGCGGACTTCTTTCTGGCTAACTATTGCAAATTTTCTTTTAAAAACGTAGTAGACCGAAGCGTTTTAAAATGTCACTGGGGAATAGAATAGATCAAATCAAAACGTTGAATGTCTTCCCAAGAAGACAACCAAGCAATCAAAAATGCTTCGTAAATGTTTCAACTCTGTTAAGTTTATAGCTGAATTTACGATTGAACAATTGATGATCTGTTGCGTTCTTGGTCTCTCAAATCAACTTAAATGTTCAAGCAATTTGATCAGCAATTTTATTATGTGATCCGAACTAGATACAACCAAAGTATATTAACAAATATTTTTTACCTCTCCTCAGCAATAATTTAAATAAATGAAAACTAATGGCGCTAAATAGTAGATCAGCACAGGTGCCCGAGGTCATGGCTTAATTCGAATGAGTTTTTCATGATTTCATAAAATACAATAATGATCAACCTTCTCGCTGTTGGATTTGCCAACGGTCAAAATGGGCAGATAAATATTGCAAAAGAGAACACCTGATAGAAGTTGATTAAAGAAAAAACGCTGAATCAGAGGGGCTGATACCGGGCAGATGTTGGAAATTTTAATATGTCCCCAAGCTACAATTAGATAAGTTTCAACAGGGAATTAGCGTCTCATTATGAAATACTTAGCACCAAAATAGACCTTGCTTAAGAGGTCTAAAGATGTAACCTAAGGCCTTATAAGTCTTTTAATGTTCTTTTTAAAAATAAAAGAATGAGTGATCGAAATTCCTCCAATCAACTTTCGTCTGCATCTCAACGCACTAACCTACTGCAAATGTAAATCAATTCAGCAGAGGTTGTCACATATTGCGAGGATTCCCTTTCCCATAAGGACTATAACTGTGGTTGCATCCATAAATGAAGAAGGCACTTTAGTAAAGTCTGCAATCGAGGTGGTCTTGGTGAGTCTGCACCACTTTCAGCTTCTAATGAAACCTAATAGAAATCCAATGTCTTCCTTTTGTTAAATTGTTAGATATATGTTAAATTTGTTAATTACACAACAGGTCTGTAAGGGACCCAATGCCCAGCTTCTCACAATTATTCGCTTTGTGTGAGTTTTTCATTTGTGGGACAAAGGGATCTTCAATTTTATGCCGACCCCAAGAGGCTTATTGATGACATTCATGCTCTCGGATGTTTGTCAGAACAAAAACCTTAATCATTATGTGTTTCTCCTGAAATCGAACCTGGGACCCCTCGCTTAGTAGTCCAACACACTAACCACTAAGCCAAACTGCGCTTTTAAACACAGAAAGTGGATAATAGTCTCCTTTCTATTATTCCTGTCGGCGCAGTGGCTTAGAGGTAGTGTGTTGGGCTACTTAGCGAGGGGTCCCCGGTTCGAATCCCGAAAGAACCAAACTACATCTTAAGGTTTTTTGTCCACTGCGCCACCTCTCGCGAACGTCTGACAAGCATCCGAGAGTAAAACTGTCATGATAGAGCTTCTCAATTAGCCGTTTGGAATCGGCGTAAAATTGTAGATCCCTTCCATTCGTCCCAAAAATTGAAAACCCACACAAAACGAATGGTTGTGTGAAGCTAGGCCTTGGGTACCACCGACCTGTCGCGCCAAAATATTTATTTTATTTCTTTTTCCTATTATTCCTGGGTCAATACATTTTCTACAAAATTCCTTAAAGTACACCCAAAGACTTGTTACATGATCGACTACGGGACCCTGTGGTGAAACTCTGATGTATCATCTATCGAAAGAGATAAAACTTCTACATTCCCATCCAGCTTTTCTAAATCTGCTCACTCGCTAGACCCTTGTATAACAATTGTCAAAATAGGGCTTGTATTTTCGGAAGCATCATGAGATGCATACTTTCCGAGTGTCCGCATGTATTTCAAAAGACTGGATGAGTAAAAAATGAGTGAACTTCGCGGAAGATCTTTCACCAAGGTTAACAGTCAATAAAATTAACAAGTTGATTATTTAGCAATGGATCTCGCATTTGGTATTTTTAAACAAATTTCGAAGGTCGCAAAAGAGCTGTAGCAAGGTTGCCAATAGATGTAGCTTCCGTGCGCGTGAGCATCAATTTGGCAGCACTTGTCAACTTAAAACCTCAGCTGCACATCAACCCCCTTCGCGGTTGCACTTGATTCCCAGCCAGCCAACCCGATAGAAACTCTGCAAAAAACACTTGCACTCGTTTTCATCTCACGAAACTGGTGTAGCAAAACAGACACACAAAGGATTAGGCAACCCAAAAGCATTTTCTGCAGAAATCTGAAAGACTTTTGAAAACCGGTTGACTATCGCCGATGCCATTTCGAAAAGTCCTCAAAGCCCAGTTCGCACGCGAACTCTTTCGTTTTTTTCAAACGCCCATGCGTCGCTGTATAATCTGTCAACAGTGCGTAGTACAACATCTTGATTATTCTTCCCACGATTGATCAACAGCACAGTTCACACCTTGTTCTTTTAAATAGATAAACCCAGCACTCGCGTGAAGCAATCAAAATGTAAATATCCACTTGCAAAACCCTTCTCGAACACAATCGGTTGTACAATGCCTCACATAACACTGGGCTTGCTGCTCGCAAAAAAACAAAAACACTTTCGTCGATCTGCACAAGATTAAATAACATTATTAAATCATCATCATTATAATCGGCGCACGCCATCATCACACGACCTTTCTCACTCTAGGCACAAACGAACAGAAATCTTACATAACTTCTCAACTAGGCACCGTACTCTTTCGGCCAAATCTTTCACCTGTGCTAAATTGTTTTAATTTGTGTGCTCCAACTCACGTGCTTCTGGTAGGTCCTCTGGTATGGTTGCAGCAAACCCAACGGCAGCACACCCGCATACTGTTAACAGTGTAATGGCCAAAACTGAATTCATTTTGTGTGGACTTTTGTGTCTTTCACAATGCGGAAATTCAAAGGAAACAAGTAGAGAAAAAAAAACGATCAACGCGAACAGCAATTCCTTTCGATTTTCGAATGTTTTCCGCGCCCGGTACGAGTACGAGTTGAGGTAAAATCTTGCAATGCGCCCGAAAATCGTTTACTTATAGTTTTTATACACAAAGCAAAGAAAAGAAAAAAATATACACCGATGACTGATTTGCGGATTGCGCTTTGCGCTTTTTATCGATTTTTATTTTATTTTTGCTGTTTAGACGAAAACAAAATTTTCATCATCGACGTAGACTCAACGACAAGCTGTGTCTTTTTGTAGAGTGTTGTGGTCTGGTGTGGGGATGTTTCGTTAAGTATGGCGGAGAGTACATTAAAATTTTGCACTCGTACCATTTGTTATTTATCTGTAAGATAAAATGTGGTTTTACTGCCATCCCCACCTCGCTTTCGGATTATACGGATTGCATAAAACGGAGAAAAACCATTTCGCCTGGCGGTGGTTGTTACATTTCAACCTTGAAAAGAATTTCGACGGTAGTTTTGGGTTGGAATGTTTACACGGTTTTTAGTTGATCACCTGTTGTGTGCACACTCCCTTCGATTGAATGTGAGAGATGGCGATGGCGATGTCGCCGAGATACTCTTCTACGGAAAGATCAGTATGCGCGACGAATTTTTAATTTGAGAGGTGGAGGCGCAGTCAGTTGTTTGTATATGCGCGCCGCTTTGTGACGCCAGGCATATTGAACGCAGTTGATTTATACCATAAGTGGTTGTGTACGTATTTTCCTTTTGCTTTCTTTTGTAATAAGCTAGCTTTGTTGTCCGGATGAATGGGCTAATTGCATTAGTGGCGTCTGGTGTATGCAATTTTCTTCAGGTTGGGCAGGGTTTAAGCTTGCAAAAGAGTTGGATGGTATAATGATAAATGGCAATGATGACTCTTTACGGAGGATGACTGCGCCGGAAAATTTAAACGGTGTGTTTAAGTGAAAGGAAGTGCTTCTTTTCGGTTTGCCAGACAGGGCTGTTGTTATTTTTCGTCACATGAATAGAGTTGGGTTTTCCTTTTTTTAACGTTTTTAATGAGATTATTCCTCGAAGTGCGAACTAATGCATATTGGAAGGCTCAGAGCTGAAGCGAATCAAGTCAGAAAAAGATAATTCTAAGTAATTTTGAGGTTTAGTAAATGTTGTGCCATTAATTTCTGGAATTAAAATTTAAATAACACTAAAAACAGGTTAAAAGATTATTTTCTAATATAAAAATTAAATACTGGACTTTGAAAAACCTTCGAAAAAATATGAAAAAAATTAAAAAAATGTGACTCGGTTCATTTTTAGTGCGAATAATTGTTGTCATAGAAAATGAAAGTCCATTTAACCATTTAAAAAAAAATAATTTATTTATTTAACAAAAAATTATTGATAAAAAAGGGTTTTCCAATAAAAGGTGTCATTTTGAATAGCCCGCTATTTCGGTAGCTGTCACTTTTGAAGCTGTTAGTTTTTGACATTTGACAAGTAGAAACTACGCCATTACTAAAAATGGAACGATACACGCTTACAACACATTGAAATTATAAAAATTCACTTCAAAAATGGTGAAAATTTTGCAGTCACAGTTGGGTCGTCGTGAAGCACCTTGTCGGACCGCAATACAGAAATTGGTGCAAAAATTCGAGCTGTTGGGACAAGTTAGTGATGTATGTAAAGAATAAAACCCGTGCACGTCGCTCAAGAACAACTGAGAATATTGCTGCTGTAGCCCAAAGTGTTGAAGAAAACCCAGGTTTGTCCATTCCTCATCGTTCTTTGGAATTTGGCATTTTTTATGGCCAGAGTTGGATGGTATTGATCTGGACAACGTTTGCTTTCAACAAGACGGCGCTACGTGCCACACAAGCAACGAAACCATTGATATTTTACGGGAAAAGTTTCCGGACCGTGTTATCTCTCGAAGAGGTGATCACAATTGGCCACCGAGATCTTGTGATTCAACACCTTGCGACTACTTCCTTTGGGGCCACGTGAAAGATAAGGTCTACGCCAACAGCCCAGTGTCGATTCAAGACCTCAAAGATGGAATCGGTGAGTCTATCGAGGACATAGGGCAGCCACTTTGCGATTTTGTTATGGAAAATTTCATGAAAAGGATATGGTCCTGTAAGCGTGGTCGTAGTGGCATACCTTCCTCTTTATTATGAAATAAATATCCGATCATTTATCTCAAAAAGTGGCATTTTTCTTTGAATATCAAAATAACACCTCTTATTGGAAAACCCTTTATATTAAAAGAAAAATAGAAAAGTAACGCTTAAAAAAACTTCTACACATTAAAAAAAATGTCATTTTCATCTTCTTTGTCATGTGGGGCCTGGTCCAGATGTTGTCTCGTTTACAATTCTTATTTTATTGGTATTCTTATAGAAACTGTGCTATAATGGTGTAATACATTTAAGCTAATGAATCATATCTCGTTTTTTTCTCTGACGTAACTCTCGGACGAGTTGGGTACAGAATCAGGATCCTCCCTTTCTTTGTTTTTCCTAAATAAACTTCATCAAATTCGACTTCTTTATTGAGTGTCTCCTTAAATTTAAACGTAAAGGGTAACTTGCGTTCAAATCGAATATTGAGCCAAGCAAAATTGTGACCATCAACTGTATTTTCTTTTCTGTTTACAATAATTGTTTCTTAAATATTTATTAATTGATAGAAATTCATTTCTGTTCATTTCTACCACTTCGTATAGTCGGCGTTTGATTTTAGCACTTTTGAGAATTTCAATCCAATCACTATAAGAAAAATATTGCATAGCCGAAAGCCCTGGTAGCTAGTGCTGTGCTTAACTCTTAATTTATTATTAGTTAATAGTTTTATAAATAAATAAATAGATAAAATATTGATAAACAGTGAATCGCACTGACTTAATCCAGTTAAGCTTTAAAAAATATTGCACAATGAAATCCATTGACTTGGTTTTTTACCGTCAGCTAAGGAACGAAACACTTTTTGACTTAGCTCGTTACAGAACTGAATAGAGTTAACCTTTGCGGAGAATTGCGCACTTGTTGTGGAATTTTTTATTTGTCATGGCTTGGTTCGTTTCAGCTCTGAGCCCGCCATATGGTAGGACATATCATATCTAAAACTCTTTTAGTTAAAAGGGCTAATGCTTCAATTTACATTCGGAAATATGCAAGTTCTTTAGAGTGCTGTCGAAGCGCTTAAAATCAGCCTGTCTTGAAAAGGGAAATGTTTAATAAAACCCTTACAATTGAGGTCCGCCTTTACGGATCTTCGAGTGAAAATTTGCTCGCAAGGCTAAGCAAGAAAAACTGCCCTTGTGCCGAGCAAAGTTTTCCATTTATTACGTTTCGGCGTCTGTAGGTATTGTTGGTTGGTTTTATAGTCAATTCGATATATTTGCACTCTGTCAAAACCTCCAGTTTTTCATTTTACGAGGTCTTTTTCAATCCCTGGTACAACGATTGGAAACATTTCGAAATACCAAAAAGAACGCGTTTAGTTTCCTGTCCTTTTTCAAATGGGTTTTCGAATTTTTGTTAGTGCAAAAATATTGTCCACTGTTGAGTACTTTTCTTCCAAATTCAGCTGAGAACTTACCAACGCAGTCATTCCAAGAGTTAGCTGGCTCAAAATATCTCTCGAAAAACTAACTTTATTGAATTGAGGAACGACTCATTAGAGAAATAGGGTCGGGTTAGGCCTCTGAGTGTGTTTTTTGATAGCGGTATGTGACTTCCAATGGGTTTCGCCTCTAGAAATCCTCAGTAACATAGTCCCAGTCAAAAGCGATATGGACTGATTATTTATTGCAGACACTGTCACCCAAATCCTGTTGCCACCAGAAAATTGGTTTAAATTTAAAGAGAAAAAAGGAGGAAAACACTCGAAAGCTCAACAGCAATTTTAAGGCACCAACAAAAATGAAGTACGGCTTTCAACCTCTCTGTTGTGTTCAATATTTAGTGGGCTAGTTCTTATCGTTCTGTGGTAGTCACAGAGGGGGATAAAACAAAAATGTCTTTTAACGAGGAATATATGCGGAGACTGTCAAAATGCAACTGCTCAATTTACTTAAAAATTTAATGATGAATTTCGTGTGAAGCTTTAACTTCAAACAACGCATTTTTTAACACGCAGTTGTTGTTCCGTCAGTTTTTGTAGAACGCCGCACCTTTTCCGTCGCAACTTTTTTTATTTAAATTGTTTTCTGTAAACGCATCTATTTTTAAAGTGTACACAATTGTGTAATGCGCAGTGCACATGTCTTTACCAAACCCATTCACGTTCTTGTTGCAATGCAAATTAAATATTTAATTATGCCATACCCGCAGGTACTGGAGATTCTCTTCTTATTGTACATTAACACACAATTCGATTACCAATTTCAATGCCAACATTGTGATGTGAAGTCTTCACGGACATCATTGCCAAATGCGGCCGCAACAACAAGTCAAAACCTTTTTCGTGATCTTGGCTTTGACATTATTTTTTGTTGTAACAAATTCAATCACAACCGATCCGATTGTTGGCTTGCCTGACCATCCATAGATGAATCGTAGTTTTTTTCAATGTCAGATAGATTTAACGCATAACATTTTCCTTACTATCCCAGTAATTAATAAAACAAACAAAAAGAAAAACCAAAATTAACAAAAGCCAGTTTGTTGCTCAACTCTTTTGTTTCGGCTGCATGCCGTTGTTAATGAGGAGACTCGGCATTTTGTTTG
Organism: Cheilosia pagana; assembly: GCA_936431705.1. Lineage (NCBI taxonomy): Eukaryota > Metazoa > Arthropoda > Insecta > Diptera > Syrphidae > Cheilosia > Cheilosia pagana. The sequence goes on from OW386169.1 coordinate 8,480,076, forward strand.
TTTTTTTTTTGTTTTTCCTGGAAGTTCAGTGGGCTTCCTATCGGAACTATCGTGTTGCAACATCAATTTGAGTAGGATTGCGTATGCACTCACACATGTGAGTTTTAGGAGTTTATTCACCGTAACTGATGGTTAATAGCAAAACGGAAATAACACAACGCGGGCTAGAGTAATTTTCTGCATAATGCTGGTGGTAACAAAAACGAAGAAGTTGATTAACAAACAAAAAACATTACAACATACATCCTTTTGGAGAATTGACTACGTCCGGCATACAAATGGTGTACTTACGAACCCAGAAGTTTCTTATAGAAGATATTTCTCTGGCCGCTTTGGTAAATCAATTGGTCGTTTGACTGTAATTAACTTTTTACGGGTGCGACAGAAGTTGACTGGAATACAAACTGGCTTATTTCGAGAAATGTACAGAAACAAAAACGAATTGTTTTTGCAATTGGAACACTCTGAGGAGGTTGATAAAACATAAAGTGTGGTGCAGTTGAAATGACTGAGTGTGCAGGCAGCATGATCGTGCATTGGAACAGGCTGCTTTCTAGGCAAGAAAAACTAGTTTTATTAGAGAAAAAAAAATGATCGTTGTGACGTAACATATGCATGCAGTATACTTTTGTTGGAATTAAAAAAATTCGTCGGATTATGTGCAATTTCTTAATGGGAGACATATGCAGCCAGGCATGCGCATGACTCATGCGTAGCTAAGTGGCGACCTTCGGCGCTGAGCTATTTGGAACTAGACGAAATGTAGAATTGAGTTTTTAGACTGAAGGTTTAGTGGGGGCTCTTTTGCAACTTGTAGCTTTAATTGAAAATATCAGTCTTTGACTTGAGATAGAATTTGAGTAACTTTTCTATAATGTCAAGTAAATGGGGCCAGCATATCCTCCAATTAGAGCTCGCCCGTTTCGTTTATATTGAACGACAAATGTCGTTTTAGAAGTCGTGTCACTTTACTGTCGATTTGTTATCAGACTTAAACGCCATGAGTCTAATTTTCATTTCATTCCACATAGATTCCAAAACAACAGCTGTTATTGCAAAACATTTTTATTGAATTAATATTTGCATTCAAATTTGTTGTTGATTTATATTGTGTTGTTATATTAATTTTGAATAAATAAAACTACTTAACAAAAAATATTGACACTATTGCGATTTGCGGTATTTCTATCGTTGAGTAGCGAAGATGAAAGTGAAGCGGAAACCAACAAAAAGGATCTCAGGAGAATGGGGAGAACCATGAGATTAAAATCCAATCCATTGGATCTTCCAAATGACAAGTAAGTATCAGCATGGAATATACTCGTAAGAATAAAAAAACATAATTTTTAGATTTCAAATGTACTTAGACTAAACAAGGACACCTTCGTTTATCTACTAAAGCAAGTTGAACCCAAACTTCCTCAAAAAACAAGTTCGTTCTCTGTGCCTCCAATTCTTAAACTGGCAGCAACATTAAGATTTGTAGCTGAAGGAGGTTACTAAAAAGGTGTAGGCAACGTCTTTCCAACCAGTTTTAAATTCATCCGATTCACACCTCTTTTCAAATTCATTGCTAGAAGAAGATGCTTCTCCAGCAACTCCACCAGGCGTTTCATTTGCTTTGATGCATTTGTTATTTTCGCCTTCGAGGAAGAATAAATAGCTAAATAAGTAAAATTTAAGCTAAATGAGTTGAAAATTAAACGAAATTCACATTTTAAGTCTATTTTGTTGCTTGGAGTTTACAAATGTCCCAACGCCAATAAATGTCGTTTAACTTGTCGTTTTGTGAGACTAATACGCCTGTTAGAATATCGATGAGTGACCGTTGTCGAATATGAAATTAAGTTCCACATGAACTAAAAAGCGTTTAATGGCGTAAAACGACTCTTAAAACGCCACCTCTGTAATGCCAAGTTCACATTGTCGGTTTGCTTACTGGCGTTTAAAGCCTCCTGGAATAAGGGTGAATAACTCAAAGTTAATTCTTGAGCTAGTAAGTAGATATATGTCCACTGCCTTGAGGTGAAATTTCCCTATGTGACTCTCTAAGGTTAAAGACTGGTCGGCTTGATGGGTTGCGTTCGTTTGTACTCTAACCACCGCAGTAATTGCATTTTTTGAGGTCAATTTGTCGTTGAATCTTCCCCTCCAAAAAGACCGCACAAACTGTCATTGCATTCAATAAAAAAGTAAACTTCCATATACCACAGCAAAAGAGAGGGAACGCTGCAACCTCTGGTCATTCATATCACGTGCTGGCTGCAACCTAAACCCAGTTTGAATTAAAGCCACCAATATTTCGCCCATTCTAAGGTGTCTAGCAGAAACTGTCGCTTTGTCAAAAGAACTTTTAATCTCAATTGATCTTCTGAATCTGGAATGCAGATTTATTCTGGTAAGCATAATGCTTTTAAGGAAGAGGGCATATCAGTCTTTCGGAATATTTTCAGCAGCCAAAGTTATTTTTGACGAATAAATATAACAACCGCTGGTATGTGCTTAGGTGCCAGACAACCCAGTGCAGGCCCTCTTGTCTCTTAATCGTAGCAAGGATGCAATAGACTTGAATACCCTTTAAACATGCAGCAGAGTATTATTATTATTTGGAAGATTATTATTCCCCCATAAGAGCTCCCCTCGCATTACTATTTATATCGAAATCATTTTTGAGGGTCCTGTTATCTAACTTCTCATTCTTTATCTACTTAACACGAAGCTTATTTTTGTTCATGATGCAGATAAATCCTTGGAATATTTTTTGGTTGTATTGCCCTAAAAATTGCTTGGCCTGCATCAAGCCATGAGTGTTAAGCCTGCTTTATTCCCCTAGCATCGTAAATTCTTCTTTAGGAGTGTGTTCCCCTATTCCGCAGAATGCTTCAGGACCTTTTACAGTTCTTGCTAGGAAGTTAGTCACTTCATTATCCTTTATTCTCAACCGACCAAGCACCCAACAGAGAGTTATTTTGTTCCTCCTACTTAGTTTAAATTTTTGTAGGAATTTCCACACACGTTTCCATAATAGCAGCCTGACTATCGAAAATTTAAACCATTATACCATAGTTGTTTCCGTCGAGGACACATCGATATATGTCATAGATTTCAGGCTGAAAAAAGCTGATAACTTTGCCCATTAGTTCAGAATATTGGGTTCTAGGGCTGAATACTCCCCCTCCAGTTCCCTCATCGATTCTTGACCTGTCCACCACTTTGTTGTGTGATTGCACAGTCTATGGATTAAATGTATGCATTGCTCCAGATCTTCTTGTTCTTCTGGAAATTAAATCCTTCGTCTCAAGAAAAGTCAATATTGAAAACTTCGTTGCCCTTCTATATACATACGTAGTTGGTGGAGGATCTATAAAGTTACTACCACATGGGAAAAGAGTCGCACAAAGAACACCGAAAGTATAACTCTTTTCCATTGAATGTCTCAAAGTATGCAACGAATTTTTTAATGGCCTACCAGTCAGAGCCATCTTTTATAGATGAAGTTTAAAAAGTGCGAGGGAATTATTCTGAGCTTTTATAGTTTTGGACGTTATACAATTTTTAAGACTTTAAGATGAGACTAGTAGTATCGCTGAGTCTTTCGATCTTTAAATAAAAATCTCTGTAAGAGGCACATTTTGGTCTGGGAAAAATTCTCACAGTCCTTTCTTTTGATTTGTAAAGATCTCAGTCATCTTCTGTGTTTGTCTTGAGTGGTTTATTAAGCAACTTTTCGATATTCTTTATAAATATACTCAGGTCGCGGATACACCAAGGAACCGTGCCATGTTTTTGGTCTTAGACTTTGTCTAATGGTTATTAATATCAAATTTGACTTCCGTCCGTCCATAGCATAAAGTTTGTAATATACGTAAGAACTCCTCCAAACTCCTTACACTTTCCTACCGATTCGAATTAAAAGAATCCTTAAATATTCAAGTGAATTCATTATAAGGAAAGCTTTGAGGCTAGGTATGAAAGCACGCACGCAGAGTTTACTGTCATTTCAATCACCATATAAATAAAATTCGACTTACAACTTGCAACCGTTTGTGTTCTCAATGCAAACGCTAATCTTACACAAGACTATCATTAACCGACCGCACCGCACAGCAGTGTGTGACATCCATGTACTCGCATTTGACATTGAATTAAATGCCATGTCCAACACAAGTGATTAAAAAGTCAAGTCATGCAATAAGAAAGCAGTTGCATGTCACGAGATGAGAGTTAATTTTGTTTTTTCACTTGCCATCGTACACGGTGGCGTATGCGTAACTTTTTTCAGTTTCAGTCACCTATTTTCGGTTTATTCACTTGTGCACCTAAGTTCGGGGGCCCGAATGTCATGACCTTAACCTACTGTAGTTAACTGACGTAAGAGGCGAACAACGCTTTTAACTGAAGAAAACCTTTTTTTGTTTAATAGAAGCAGCAACAGAATTTACAAAAAAAATAAATCACATTTTCGAAATTTGTTTGGACAACAGAAAAACCATACTCAATCAATTTATATCTATTTCTAATCTTTGGTGATAAGCTTATCGAACGGCACACTCAGCATGAATTCGTTCATTGCACTCAGTGCAAGAGGTTCCCAGTAGTTGCGGGTCTCGGGCAGTATAACTTTGTAAATCTCACGCCAGTATTGGTTGATGAAGTCCAGAACGATGGCGTCTGTAACAAAACAAAAAAAGTCTTAGAGCGTCCCCTCGAGGGAGAGAAAATATTCACAACTTACTCAATGTTGGATCGGGGAACAGTCCATTGGCATAGATTTTCATGTCACCGATATCTGGGGACATGTTGAATTGCGTAAGCCTCAGATGGCGCTTGCCCTTGATCATTTCAAACTTGCCATCCATCTCTTGAGTGAAGTTGATGTCACCTGTTAAAATTGGTATTAGAAAATTTCATTTGAAATGGGATTATCAATAACTTACTCATTGTGACATTGAAGTATCCCTTGGGATTCATTTTGATGTCATTCAGCTTCATGTCGGCCTTGTAGCTGCCCTCGATGAATAGGCGTGGGGTGAAGCTGTCCACTTCCAAATGAGTACCCTCATCGGTGATCTTAAAGCGCACGTCCTTAATTTGTGTACGACTTAGACCGTAGATCTTGGTGTCCTTAAGGCTGATGCGACCGGTCAGAACGCCATTGGAATATTCGTATTTAGTGTTTGCCAATGCGAAGGGGTCTATTGGCGGGATGTTGAGCTCTTTGTTGCCATGCTAGGGGGTGAGGCAATGCAAGGGTTACATTTTGTTTTGCTTTGTTGTGGTATTGGATGACTTACGTGCAATTTGGGCAGCATTTGTTGGAACACATCACGCAGGCATTCATTTAATTTATCGACATCCTGGGTGCAGGTTGGAATTCCACTGGCTGTAATTAAAATTAGATTTGCCTATTCTTATTAATCTTGCCAAAAGTAGTATGATTTATTGAAAAGTGTTGCTGAAGCGGGTAAATGGGGAGCCACCTGGGGCAAAATCTGCTACCTCTATATAAACGAACTTGCTATTAATTTATGCATTAGGCAGACATTTACAAGTTCTCTAACACGGCACTTGTGTAGGAATCCTTAAGTAGAAAGTGCTGCCATTTATTTAAGTAGACGTGAAAAGGACAATAGACTAATACTACGACAGTTATCTAACATCTAAGATGGCTGATGTATAAATAAACACATTTCTTTGATGAGCAATATCACTTACTGTCGATAGATATAGATATATGTAGCACCAATAAAACAACTAGGTATTTAATTGAGCTGAGTACTTCTTATTGAAAGAATCATGTTCTTCACCTTTGAACACTGTTTATTTATCACCTCAATAATATTGAATTCAAGGTACATACATACAATGAATAATAGTCGCCTCAACGTGTATATGTCATGGTTCAACTGATTTTTATAAATGTCGCGTCAAGTTGAATACTTGATTTGTTAATTGCACCCCGATCTAGAAGGTCTACAAAGTCTACAAATTCATTTCTAACATTCCGCTTAATGACCTACCACAAACAGAAAAACAATAAAACTCGTCTAGCAATTAAAACAGACACTTAAATCATTTATTAAAAAAGCTGTCTAATCGAATTAAAATTGCATTCGCATTTCGCATTCGCATAAGCGCATATCAATAGCATCTAGAATTGATTGTGCGATGTGTCACTTTGACTTTAGAATCGCATTGCACATTGAACTTAAACGCAATCCGTTAGAGTCTGTTTTTGTTTAAGGAATTGTTCAATGATTTAGACGTTGGAGTCATTGTTTATACAGAAGATAAGTGCAAGTAATTATGGACTGTCTACTTTATGTTTTATAGTTTTGACAGATGAAAAACATTTTTTATTATGTACTAAACGAATGAGTTTGTTTGTGATGTATATAAAATGGTAGCAGAATATGTATTGCGAAACAATGACAGATAAATTTAAAAATGCAAACATTGAAGTATCAAGTCAATTCTGACATAAGAATGTGTCAAAATAATACTATTACAATTATTTGTAATATATCTAAACATTAGGCACATTCAAAAATCTAATTTCCTTAAGTCGACTAAATTGGTCTGGATTAGAATATCTTGATCTAGGATGGTCAAAAAGGTCACTTTTCCTACGTCACTCATAATAGGAACTGTCAATTTAGTACTTTGTTATACATGGTTTCCATTAGATTCATCGGCAACCTCTCCATAAACGTTAACTGAAAAAGTAGTGCATGTGAACGAGGCCAATCAAAACTGAGGCACATCAAGTTAGCCAGCTGCCAGATTTACTAAATAAGATATCTGAGTGTCCCCATTGCAATATCATAAATCAAAGAAATTTGAATTCCCATTTGATTGTTATCACAGTTGTCAGGAGACTCTACACAGAGATATTCATCGAAATGACGTCTGCAAATAAATATTTGACATGACAACTCCGTATTATAAAAATGTATTTCATTGTAGTGAAGTTATTTTATCATGTCGTGTTACAGACATCTTATAATTGGCTACACTCGTCTATTGTGTTAATGTCAAAATTAAATAGACATTTCGTCATAAACAGTTGGCTTGTATAAAGTACACAAATTTAATTTCTGTCAAAGTGCTTCTTTAGTTGATTCTGACTTGAAATTAAAAAGCGAAACTCTCTTCTTAGAACCGTCAGATTGCAGAAAAGTATTATTTTCAATTCCGAAATATATTTTTGCCCACTGTGGAACGACTTTCTGAAAATTTCTTTCATACAAATCATATGACACACCCTGTATTCAATAGTAGTAACCACAACTGATTGCTATCGAATTGTTGTTTGCTTTTTCTCCAAGTACCTGCATACAAAGGAGGTCATAAACATAATTATTATAATTTATTCAATCTGTATGCGGGACAGGTTTCCACTTTTGTTTTCATCGTATAACTTTTGACGGGGTGAAAAAAAAATCACAAACAAAGCTATAGTAACTAGTTAGCATTAATTCAGCTTAAGTTATTCAAATGCTGCTTAGAATGGGAATAAAGATTGATGGGATTACAGATTACACAGATCCTAATTATTTTTAAGGAAGTCAACATCTTTTCACGATAAAGTAAACAAATTGCGTTTCTTTTTTTATTAAATGATCTTGTCACCTTTCGTCAGATTATTACTTATTGTCATTACCTGTGATGACATATGTTAAGCAATTAACACTTTGTCTTACAGGGCATATAGCTTGGAGCATGACAATGTAATTGGCAGTTAAAGTTATACTTAAAAGCACAGGTCGGACTTTAGTACAATACTATGCAATGGTAGTAGCAAAACATAAAAGAGTTATTGCGGTAGCGAATCAAGCTGATGTTCTTGTTTATTATGCTAAAGCGTGAGAGGTTTCTGAACTTTGTGTAACAGATAGCCAAGCCATATATTATATATTTATTTTGGAGACAGTTTAGCCCCAGGGTACCTCTAATTTACTAGCAATCGTTGCTCGAAGACGTAAAATTTGCAGGTGGAAACAATAACCGCCTAGGTGCGTGTCGAATTTAATTCAATGTACTTGAGTGCTTGAGAATTATCTCAAGATTGTATAACAAAAATTTTTAGCTACTAGTAGAATTGAAAAATTATTTCTAAAAGTGAATTGTTAAATTCATGGCGTTTGTTGAGTGGAATAATAAGTATGCAAATCCTAGCGTATATTACGAAAAGATTCCTACCTTTAGAATTAATAAAAATTGCCGGCAGCTTCTTAGCGATAAGTAATATGAACTGGACATTTTAGTGATCGCTTAAAAATCAATAAGATACCTGCTGTAATAAACTCTATCCTATCTGTGATTAATTTCCACCAATCATGTGCATTGTGCAACTTTAATAATTAGAAAAAGGGTTCAACCTAAGGCGACCAAATGGATAGGTTTAGTAAGGATTGATATTTTTATGGCTACAATTATCTGCACCGCCTTTCAAATCAATTGTCAGCAGTAAAAACTGACCTGTGGTGTGGATCCTACTACACTTAAATAAATATGGATATCTACCTATACCTATGCATCAATAAAAAGGGATCACATGTCCCTTAGCAGGTAGAATTTTTTTCGTATAAATTAGCAAGGACTTCCTCAGAGGACATCAGTTTTGCAACAGCTGCGACAGTGCTCACAGTATTCAAAGTATTCATATTCCGATTCCGAAAGGATATTTCAAGCAAGCATTTCATCAAGTTCATTAATTTAAAATGGAGAGAGAAACACTATACCGTCACAAGAAATTCAACAAACGCAAACGGGAGGGGAAGTTGGAGCCGTTGATTGGGACAATAAATTGTGCCCACATTCCATTGCCAGCAGAAAACACCAAGTTGGCTGTTACGCCAGAGAATAAATTTGAAGCCGAAGCAAATGCGCTTTCTCTGAGGTTAGCGCAATTGAGCCTCGATGAATCGTACGGCCCTGAGATCGCAGCGAATCCCGCAAAGCGGCGGAAACTGTTACCAAATAGTCAATCCCATCAGGGTTAAAAACCAAAAAAGAAGAAAGACGTGACAAAGATGCCGTAGAAGCCTTCGAGTCAAGAAAACCGAACAAGTTACCATTTAGAAATATCAAAGATATATTTAGTAATAAGAGCAGAAGCTTATTTTAAGGAGCTGATGAACAGGGCCGATGCCGATGTCTGATATAATTGTTGTAGATTAATTTTTAAAACATTCAGTCCCAGTAATAGTTTAAGTAATAAATATGTTTGACGAATACTTAACAAAGAGAGTTATACCCTTGAAAAATATTTGGTGATTCATTTCAGTCTGGGTTGCTTTGCATCTCTGCATAATCTTCTTAACAACAACAAAAAATCATGCAAATATGTTGCCTTCGCCTATTTATATAAAAGACATTGATTTAACGAAACACGGAGGATCAAAGCCGCCATGCTTTTTTTGCGCCGCGGCGTCTTGGGTTTTCGTTAAAAATTTGCAAGCCCTTTGGAATTGAATGCGAATTGATGGTTAACTATTTTGCCATGGGCTGTACACATTTTTGTATAAATTCTTATGAGAAGTTTGTAGGATTATCTGTTGTTCTTAAAATTTAGAGCCTTCTTTAGATATGTATGGACAAGCATTTCCAACAAAAGTTGTGGGAATTTTAACAAATTGTTCGTAAGAAATTAGATCAAAATACATTTCAATCTCAGATCCTTAGATGTACTAGAGATCACTTCAATAGCCTATTTATTTTTGAGGATGAATAGAACAGGTGCCCGAAAAAGAGTTTATTTATTTGTTCACATCAAATATATATGGGAAACCGGGAAACCGGGAAACAAAAATATCACAAAGGCATAGAACACTTTTTTGTTTTATTAAATTTATGTGGGTGGAAAAGAATTTGTGACATGTCGCTACATTTGTCAATGCACACACAGCAATACCGGGTGCGCCAAATAATTTTATGCAATCAAATGTAAGCTTTTGCTAACTGTCATTTTACTTGAAAGTGGTCGCCTCAGTCTATACTGTTATCAATAGTTTGCGCAACAGGTCACAAGACGGGCCTAAATAATAATATAATTTTTATCTAATTTGAGTTCTTGAATTATAAGTTCGGCCGATCTAAGCTTATCCTTAAAGACTGCTATTTCAAAGTAAGGGAGTCCAGTTTTCTACTACTCTGACAATACACCCGTGCATGCAGAGCCATCTTGGACATGCGTCTCAAAATTTGATTGCGATTAAGGTTAAAAGAATCTAGCGTTTCTTGCAACTGAGAACATCTCTTGGAAGTTCCTGAAACGTAGTTATGGATCGCCCTCAAAAACTGTCGATGGGTTTATATGGAATTCGTTTTGGAAAGAAAATGAAAGAAAATCCCTTTAATAACTAAAATGTCCCTTTATCCCTCGGACATGATAAAATTCCCAGAAAATTAAAAACGCATAAATCCCTCGAAATGGCATCACTGGTGAGAGGTGTGCGAAAAGAAAGCAAATTTCAGATCAACTTTTGTGAATAATATGTTCCGAACTATCGTAATCTTAAATCTACCTTTCAAACAATTAAACTTCGTTCAAATGTTTTCCTCGAGGCGACATCAATTATTTTATCTTTATGGGCTTACATCTAATTTTAATTAAAACAAAACATTCAATTATTCATGGCGCTCGCTACAGCAGAGGAATTAATTAAATTGCACTGTGATCTGGAAATCAATGCAAATCGATTGTATTCAGTGCAAAAGTAAATACGGGGCACGCCTACATCAATCAGTTTTATTTAATGTCTACTACGTTAAGCCCAATTTTATGTAAACAAATAATGTTAATATCATGCACATTTAAATGACGCAATGCGACATTGTGCTTCGATGCAAATAATGATATTTATGCTAAAATTTATAACACTTCAGGTGTAGGTCATTTGTGAAATAAACTTCGCATAATATCCACAACTACATGAATCAGTTAAAAGATGTTTAAGATAATGGTAATATTTTATTTAACTTTTAGCGACATTGTTGGGTTAGGCTAGGTGTGGAGAGTTGTATGTGTATTACATGGTATGGCAGCTGACATATGGTGCTGATCAAGATTCAAGACAGACCTAAGTCGAAACTCAGGAATATTGTGTTAAGGGTGCTTAATAAATTCTCTATAACGAATTAAAAAACATTACTTGTTAGTACTTGATAGATCCACAACAAAAGTTGTGTTTTCACTGAGCGCGGCGGGCATCAACTGTCATCCGTCACACAACTATTGAGTCAATGAAAATAGACTCTCAAGGCGATCGGGCACACGTTTTGCAATTTTGCGACTGAATAGTATAGCTGATAAATTTGCCGATTTGGCATTTCACGTACTTTTACTTTGTTAAGCTGTCAACCTTTTGATGGCGACAAAATTAGCTATTTCGGAATTTTTTGTGCAACATTTTTGGGTTGGAACCCCACTCATAAATTCTGCCCCAAATATTGTTTAAGTGTAAAACTCCTTTTCTTTTTAGGTATTCGTCTAACGTATTTATTTCTTAAACTATTACTAAGACTGAAAATTTAATCTACAACAATTATATCAGATATCGGCCCTGTTCATCGCTCCTTAAAATAAGCTTCTGCTCTTTTTACTAAATATTTTTACTAAATATATCTTTGATATTTCTCAATGGCAACTTGTTCGATTTTCTTGACTCGAAGGCTTCTGCGGCATCTTTGTCACGTCTTTCTTCTTCCTTAGCGCTTTTCTTCTTTGGTTTTTAGCCTTGATGGGATTGACTATTTGTTAACAGTTTCCGCCGCTTTGCGGGATTCGCTGCGATCTCAGGGCCGTACGATTCATCGAGGCTCAATTGCTCTAACCTCAGAGAAAGTGCATTTGCTTCGGCTTCGAATTTATTCTCTGGCGTAATAGCCAACTCGGTGTTTTCTCCTGGCAATGGAATCTGGGCACAATTTATTGTCCCAATCAACGGCTCCAACTTCGTCTCCCGTTTGCGTTTGTTGAATTTCTTGTGACGGTATAGTGTTTCTCTCTCCATTTTAAATTAATGAACTTGATGAAATGCTTGTTTAAAATATCCTTGCGGAATCGGAATATGAATACTTTGAATACTGTGAGCACTGTCGTAGTTGTTGCAACACTGATGTCCTCTGAGGAAGTCCTTGCTAATTTATACCAAACATATAATCTACCTGCCAAGGGACATGCGATCCCTTGTTATTGATGCATAGGTATAGGTAGATATCCATATTTATTTAAGTCTAGTAGGATCCACACCTCAGGTCAGTTTTGACTGCTGGCAATTGATTTGAAAGGCTGTGCAGATAATTGCAGCAATAAAAAGCGAATACTAACTAAATATGCGCCTTAGATAGGACTCTCTTTCTAATTCTTGAAGTTGCACATGAATAATAATTTACAGCAGGTATCTTATTGATTTTTTACCTAACTGCACTCACTACTACCCTAACCCTTCCCTTTCACAAAACTTAATTCCCGTCTTCAAAACATAATAATTAACCCACTGGTAAAAAATATCAGGATTTTCCCATACTGAAACGAAAAAACCACACTCACGCAATGTAAACTCCTCCGAATCGGCTGGCTTTTCCTCGGAAACACTTGCACCATAAACTGCAGCCCAAAACAGGGCAAGTTGTAAAACAATAACTTTCATATTTTAAGCGTCACTTAACTAAACACTTGAATTTAAATAAAACAAAATAAATCAATTTAAATCAAATCCAACTGCAGTAACGACAAACAACCGCGTATTTCACTTTTCAAAGATCGGCAAGCATCTAAAAGATACCTCAACCGAAGGCCTTGTATATATTGGATTTTATCATAACGTATTTTGTTTTTTTCTCCTCGCTCAATGGAGTTGTTGTGTGGATTTAGCTTTTTTTTATTTCTCATACATAACATTCGCCGCCGACAACGAATTAATTACATGGATACATGTATGTAGAATTGCAATGGGTATAGGTAACACACAAATCAAAGTGGAAGACCTCCCTCCCATACTTTGGTAATATACCGATGTGGGTAATTTAATATTTACAATAAAAAATATAATAAGAAAACATGAAAATGCAAAATTATTCGACATCTAGTCAAACAGATTTGTCATGAGTTTTGAAGTTTGATTCTGAGTGTTTAGACGTTTGAATTAAAGAAATATTTAAAAAACTAGTTATAATGGCGTTGCAATAGTTTGTTGCTTAGACATGACTGTGCGATAGTAATAATTACGTGTTATTAAAAACTATTGTATGTAATTGTTTTTGACAGTTAAAAGTTCAAGAGATTTGTGTCAAGAGGCGAACTTTGAGCGATTAATCGGAGGACTGGACTGCATCTTAAGAAATGCACTTTCAGCGTTGAGCTACATGTTGATAAACCCTCAATATTGTCCATAATCTGTTAAGGCCTAAATGAAAATCGTCTGAAAAATCAATGATGCTGAAATCTGACCTAAAATAAAATACCGGAAATCCGGGGCCGAATGGCGACATCTATAAAATCAACGAATGCAATGCTTTGTTCTGAAAATATTCTTGCTCAATTATTTACTGCGTTCAGGATATAAGCATTGGTTTTTAAAGTTGCGTCGAAATCGAAAATGGGGTTTTCGAGATATGTACATTTTTAAAAAAACAGTTTTTTTATTGATTCGAATGAAAAATGAAGGATGCAATCATTTTAAAACATCAATTTAACTCCAAGTATGTATTTTGGTCAAAATCGATGCAGCCGTTTTCATGTAGGTGAACTATAGAAAACCAAATTCTCAAAATATGGCGTTTTTCAAAAATCCATTCTTCGATAATTTAGAGAAAAACTGAGCTTGCTATCAAGTTAGAAATGACAATATTACTATAGGAATTAATTTTTGTTAAAATCGTATTTTTAAGATGGGACCAATTTTCAAAAGTACAGTTATTCGATTTTTCAGCGAAAAACTGGGTATACAGCAACGTTAACCCAACTTACCTTAGCTTAAATATCAATTTTGGTTTAAATCGTTGGAGTCGTTTTAGAAAAAATCAAACTTGTTCAAAACCGTTATATGGGAAGTACCGTTACTAATAGGGTTATCGTATAGCAAAAAAAGTGTCCCAAATCTGTAAACTCCAAATCCGAAGTTTGAAACAAATCCGTCCAGTCGTTTAGGTTGTAGACCTCAGTCGAGAGCAGACGGACAGATTTGCGAGACCCACTTTTTTGAGTTCCTCTATCATCTTGATGTCAGAATTGATTAAAATCTGGAGTTGGAAAAAGTTCAGAAAGTTCAAATGTGCAGAAGATATTTCAGCGAACATAATTATCTTTGCAAATAAATTTAATAACAGAGTTTAGAAACTACAGGAATCGAAGGAATCACTCAAGCATAGGAACATAACTTCAAACTTATTTCCCAAATCATCACCTTGAATTTTGTTTGTAAGTCATTAATGACAAACCATTGTCTTGCAGTGGTTTCTCCAAACGCTGTTTACTTTTTATTGCACGAGTGATCACGCTACTAACCTTGGGTATTCCTCCTGACATTTTTGCTAATTGTTTACCGCATGATTTAAATATTAATTTATTACTATTTATTATTTATACCTAATTGAATTTTCCGTTAAAAAAAACTGTGCTCCTTTTAATTTTTAAAATCGTAAATGGATAAAATTTGTTTGAATTCCAGCCTTCAAAACTGTTTTCAAAAATCTTCTAAGAAAATGGGAAGAATAAAAGTCCAGGTAGTCAGCATGTAGATATGCCCATTGACCTTAAGAATTTTCTCCACTTAATAAAAGTATAGGCAAGTTTCTTTTGAAAAAAGTATAAGGGATTTATTGCTTTTAGCGAGATTTTGCGGTACACCTTAGACCGCCCTAAATTCTATCAACGTCTTAACAACTGTCTTCAGAAAACATCTGCAGCAAACACAGAAATTTAAAACCACACCGTGAACCGGTTTGATAAGGGCAAAAATATTGTAAATATTTACGATTCATGCAATAACACTATTTGGTTAAATATATTTATGGTTATTGAGTGCCAGTTACTAATTTATGAGACAGAGATGCACCGATTTTGAAATACAAGAACAAACTTCGCATAAGCTTCTTCCGCGAGCTCGCATAATCCACCCCCATAACTTTGCTCATTATTCCCACTGAAAAGTTTGCTAAAAGCTCTTGTATCGATTCGCATATGATTGCTCCAGATGTTCACATTTTTTGTCTTGGACATTTCTGCTTTTTGAGACTAACTCGCCTGCGAACTAAACCCTCTTCCCGTGGACTCAAAGCGAGCGAAATGCGAAATGCTTTAGCACAACACATCTGATTCTGATTGCAAGGTTGGCCATTAGTTTCGTATTGTGGCTTTTAATTAATTACAATAAAGTAATTGAATATAAAAATCTACGTTCTGTGGTAGCCAATTGCAAATAAAAACGTGCACGATCTGTTCACACCATATCGCCAAGGTCGCAGCAAAATTATAGCTATACAGTCTAGGAAATGTATTAGCTTTAACTCCATGGAAATTAACCCTTCGGTTCACCCTTTCGTACAGCTATAATACTTACTAGTGGTCTGTAAGATCTTGCACATAGTTGAAACAAGTTTTCTATTTGCGTGCGTCACTTAGAAACCTGTTACCCACTGTTGGCCCAGATGTTTAACATGCAAATCCAAGTGAGCTTCTGTAAATCGATAAAATATGAGTAGGTAGATATAGCGGCACAATGTGACTAGGTGCGAGTATCTTGATCTTGGGTGCAGGTGAAATAAGTAATGATAAATGCAAATGAGCTTGGGTTTCGAAAACTGTGTCAGCTGTTGTAAAGAGGTTCATAGGTTACTGATATAAGTGCCTACTCTAGTTCGACTTATGACCAGTGATACAAAGTCTTATATTAGCATTATTCCAAAAAATAAAAATTTTAATTTTTTGTTTAAATTTTATAAATTTGTAGTTATTCTCCTTTCGGTGGCTGGGTGTTGTATGAACAGAGTAGGCTCTGATTGGCATCAACCTGGCGATGCCCAGTTGTCGTAAAAGCTTCGTACACATCAATTGTGCTTATTTTACTTCCGTGTGGTAACCATCGGGTACTGGTCTTGGACATGACTTGCTAAACTTATAAACGCAAGTGAGTAAGACAAAGAAAATTGCAACATTATAGAGGAGTCATTCCGACGCCGCCTCTGATGTGTTGAGTTTCACCCGACCACTGCACGACGAGTGCCTGCAAACACATGCAGCGAAACAAGAGGCATACAAAGCGGCGCTGCAAAGGAAGACAAGAGCTGCTCGGGAGCATCGTAGTAGAATCGTTGTTTTGTGTGAACGCCTGAAGCCTTTCGTAAACAACCTGATTGGTCCATATCAGTGTGGCTTCAGGCCAGGAAAGTCCGCCATAGACCAAATATTTACACTGCGGCAGATCTTGGAGAAAACCCAGGAACTTCAAATCGATACCCACCACCTTTTCATCGATTTTAAGGCCGCCTATGACAGCATTTATAGGGACGAACTATACAGAGCAATGTCTAGTTTTGGCATCCCTGCAAACTCGTCCGTTTGTGCAGAATTACGATGGAGAATACACGCTGCTCCATCAAGGTCGGTAAAGAACTCACCGAGACTTTCGATATCAAAAAAGGATTAAGACAAGGCGATGCGCTGTCATGTGACTTCTTCAACATCGTTCTTGAAAGAATAGTGCAAAACTCAAACGCCAACACCAGAGGCACTATCTTTCAAAAGTCCGTCCAATTACTCGCATACGCCGATGACATTTTCATAATTTGCAGAACGCAGCGTGATGTAAATGGCGCGTTTGTGAGTATTGAGACTGAGGCGGCGAAGATGGGTTTGGCGGTTAATGAGGTCAACTAAAAAGGACACCCAACACAGACGGCTCTGACAGAACGTCACAATAGACAGATATAACTTTGAGGTGGTTAAGGACTTTGTTTACCTAGGCTATGAACTCAGACAACGACACCAGCGCTGAGGTTAAACGTAGAATAACTCTTGCCAATCGCTGTTTCTTTGGGCTAAGATGTCGATTGAGTGGCAAAGCCCTCTCTCGAACAACTGAAGTGACCCTTTATAAGACCCTAATCGTCCCAGTTCTGCTATATGGCGCAGAGGCATGGACTTTATCAAAAGCGAATGAGGTAACTCTAGGTTGTTTCGACAGGAAAATTCTTCTAGTGATTTTTGGTCCCGTCTGCATTGACGGTGAATGGAGAAGGAGATTCAACGACGAACTGTACGGGCTGTACAGCGACATCGACCAAGACAGAAGAATGAATATCCAACGACTGAAGTGGCTGGGTCATGTAGAACGAATGGACATGAATGCTCCGTCCCGGAAGATCTTCGAATCCACACCCGAGGGAAGACGCAGTTAGAGGAAGACTGCGACTCTAGTGACGCACGCAAGTGGAAGGGACCTTAACCAACTTAGCGTGTGAAACTGGAGACAGCTAGCTAAAGATCGCGCTGGCTGGAGACGCTTGTTGGTTGAGGCCCAGGTCCACCCCGGACTGTAGCGCCACCTTAAGTAAGTAAGTTCTCCTTTCAGCTTCGTTTATTTTTTAAATATAAAGTTCTAGAATTGAAGTACCTATTCTTAGTCTTAATAATTTAAGAATTCATATATGCAATAAAATTTCAAAACTAAAATAAGGACTGATGTACTTAATTGTTTGAAATAAGAGTTCCTTATCAAAGACTGCCAATATCTATAGCAAAATCCGTTTGTTTAAAATTATTTCTTTAAAATTTACTCTCTCTTTAAAATTAACTAAGAACAATTTAAAACAAATAAAAATTTAAAAATTGATTTTTTTTAGTTAAGCATTTATTTTTATTAATCTTTATACATTTCAGCATTTTTTTATTTGTGATCTAGCATTTTGCGTTTAAAAATTATGGCTCTCAACTCAGTTTGGAATCAAAATTGGAGTCTTTGTAGCTCAACATTTAGAAACAATTTTTTAATCTTTCTTTTGTTTTTTATTATAATTTTCTTTTCCATATCCATTCTCATATTTGCTGCAATCGATACTGCAGTTGTGTTTTTTGGTGCTATGTTTAGCCTACTGCTCGTTATTTTAATATTTTTCTGTTATTTTTGAGGAACGTTTCGATTTGATATTTAAATATTTTTCAAGTTTCTTTTCCTTCTTTTTTTTAAGTATCCGTCAACTGTATTTATTACTTAAACTATAACTAAGACATCTCAAAATTTAATCAACAACAATTATATCCGACATCTCATCGGCCCTGTTCATCAGCTCCTTAAAATAAGCTGCTGATCTTATGGAATACTCGGTAAAGCGAAGATGAGTGTCCTTGAAGCCTTTGTACTCCTCCTCGATGGCAACCTGTTCGATTTTCTTGACTCGGCGGCTTCTGCGGCATGCAAATGTATTTTTGTCACGTCTCTCTTGCTCCTTTGCGCTGCGCTCTACCTTTGGAAATTTCCGGACCATATTGCCACGAAATTTGCAAATATCGTTGTAGGCCTCTGGGGGAATTCTCGGGACGTTTGTGTTGAGCTCAATGAGCTCCTGTTTGATACGTACACCATATTCGTTGTCAGATTGATGTGATGGACTTTTGGGTTCGATTTTTATTTTGACGTAGCTATCGTTTGCATCCTTGGGGATCGATTTGCGCCGCTTTGCGGGGTTCTCCGTGTGCTCCAATTTCACTGGTAGCGCATTTGCTTCGGGTTCGAATTTTTTCTCTGGTTGAATTGGCTTTTCGGTGTTTTCTTTTGGAACTGATGGCTTCGGAATTATTGTAAAAATCGACGGATCCAACTCCCGGTTGAGTTTGTTGAATTTCTTGTGACGGTATAGTGTTTCTGTTCCCATTTTAAAATAATGAACTTGATGAAATACTTGCTTAAAATATCCTTTCGGGATCGGAATAGGAATACTTTGCACTCTCGTAGTTGTTGCAAAACTGATATCCTCTGCGGAAATCCTTGCAAATTTATACGAAAAAAAAGAGACATGCGATGACACATGCCATCCCTATTAATATGACATTAATTTGAATTGCACCCTTAACAGCATAAGTCACGCCTTGTTGTTTTCAACTATCTTAGGCTTTCCATGCACAAATTCAATAACAAGGCAATAAACGACCTTTGTTGGCTGTTCCTTTCGGAGTAACAATAGAGGTGCTTAGGTTCAAAACAACGCCATGAACAGAAGCATGGCGTTGTTTTGAAGATGATGGCAACTGGCCAGTGACGCATCGATCATTTGCAGACCTGATTTTGGTTTTTATCTTTTATTTTTGATAAGATAAGTAAATCTCTTGCATAAACATTGTTGGCAGTTAGCTGTTTACATAAATTCGCAAGGTCAACTATAAGATAAAATCGTAATGGTAAATCCTGTAAACAAATTCGGGATACACCTACCTAGCTACATGTTTTTGAAAATGGTTGTTTTCAATTTCACTTGATATGTTGTTTCATTTTGGACGCTCACAGGTCCGTAAGGACTCCGAAAAAGGTTATGCGGATTTCTTGAGGTATTGGGCATTTTGCGATAAAGTGTAGCACATCCTCCCACTCCTTGAGATTGCAAAGTGCGCATAGAATTTAAAGTTCTGTGCGGTGTGGAATAAAAGATACCTAGTGAAGATAGTGTTTATCTTGTCTATCAAATAACTGCTCAAAAAATAAGTCCTGTCCTTTAGGTAATAGTTAAGCTTGCTATAGTAAGCTCTGTGTTGAGATGACTGGACTTTATTTGAAAATTCGTCATAAACTCTTTTTCCAGTTTCCGTCAGTAACTTTTTTTCTTTCTGCCTTATTGTAGCCTGTTGCTCATTCAGCATGAAAGTGAGGTTGTAACCGCATTTCAGTCCAAGCAATTCCCACTCTTGAACACATTTGACCTTGTAGCGTAGCATTTGTGCAACCACCAACCTTGGATTTCTTTCCTGACTCATCCCAACGACACCTTTACAATGTAATCTAGATGCAGTTTGAGGGTATCCATGAACAGGGGTGTTACACCAGTCTCCAAGTGTAACATATAGTTGGAGGAACTACTTGGAATTTTAAAAACCCTCCGAAGGAAATATCGGATAAACTTTTCCACAGCTTCAAGCGAGCAATAACCTCAAACTTGTGCTGCATAAAGCAAAATTGAAGACGCTCTAGCACGGAATAGTTCCTGCTTTGTTATGTGTGAAACGTTGTTGTTATAACGCGTAACGCATATATAATCAACTTCTCTAAAAAAGGCGCTCAAAACAGAATCGAATTAGGCGGGCTTTCTAATCTAAGTATTTAAATCACTGATTTGAGTTAATAATATAAGATTTTAAGGCCGTAAAGCGTGTTGTACAAAAATATTTAAGGTTTTTTTTAAGGGTTAAAGGCTGGTCGCTGTTCAAGTGAAGTGAAATTTTCACTTCTCTCCAGAAAATTGCTGTGAAATTGAAAGTGAAATTTTCACGCCGAAATGTCAAAAATTTAATGCGACGGACAATAAAAGAAATAGTTTAAGTAACGCCCCCTACAAATCACTTTTTGAACAATTTTTTTTCACTTCAACAGCGTACTGCCTGGTGAAATTTTCATGTGAAAAGTTCATTTTGACATTTCGCAGTGAAAAATTTTTATGAAAAATTTCATTTCACTCGAACAGCGTACCAGCCCTAAGTATTTAATAGCTCAAATGGACCTCGTATGCAATTTGCTTATCTTCTCGTCAAAATTAAAGAAGGCTCTGTGGACCAGAAGCATAATGAACGATGAAGGTACCTATATTCTTGGTCGCTTTGGACGCTAAATTTTGTCGGTCCATTTTTGTTAACGTGCTTAAAAAAATTATATGTACAGATCGTTTATGTCTAATGTTAGGTTTATAATGAGGATACCAAAAATGACCAAACATAAGGCACATGAGAAATGGCAAGAATAAACCGTCAAACGAGTTGTCAGTTCAATTCTTGAATCTACTACCTACTTTATTCGCGAATACTAAGGTATTTTGCTTGTCCATTGATATGCGCTTTTAACCAAACGGAGCTAAATTTCCCAAATCCATCAAAAACTGTCCATAGTAAGACTAACGAAAAAACTTTAAACTAACCCTACTTGAACAACAACTTATTACTGTCTAAATAAGAGGTTAGATATTAACGGGTGGACTTTATAGAACGCTTCAAGTAACCCTTTCATTTTCATTTTAAAAGCCAAACCTTGTGATTAGACCTGCTAATTATAAGAATAAGACGCGGACTATAGAAACAAGGACGAAACGTATTTAGTTGATACGTCCAATCCTTAAAGGAAGTGGGAAGTGCTTCGTCACATACCTCTACCGCACCCATCAAACCAGCCGCTACTATTGAAGAAGTCCTATTTGAAGCCGGTAGCACTATTCCGCGTAGGCCAATTATAGCTGTCGTGCTAACTTTCTACGAAAATGGCGCCCAAAATACCATCCCATCCGTGCACAGGGACATAAGTCCACGAGAGGTAAGTTCATAATGGACTTTTCCTCTGGGACAAAACACATTTGTTCAAACTTTGATTGTCTTCCATTAGTGACTTCGGAACTTTGGCAGTTGATAGAAGCCATATAAGGTCTGTTCCTTTACTTTTGTAGTAAAAATGAAAAAGACTGTCAAAATGACAGTGGAGGGGATAAATTCTCTCTAGGGAAAGGGATACTTAGGTACGCAAAAGTTAAGGAACGCTTTGACAGAATAGAAGAAACAGAACAACAGATTCAAATCAGCTGTCAATTTTCAGGCGACTGACAGTTGTTTCAATTCTTACGCAAAGAAATTTGTTGAGTAAAAACTAGTAAGAGTGGAAATATCTTGCTCTCTCGAAGCGGCTCTCTTTTGCGAATTTTTCGTGTTGAGGAACGACAATTGAGTAAAATGCGTAAGAATTCGTAAAAATTCGTAAAAATGCGTAAGATTTAAAAGTAAAGGAACAGACCTAAAATCTGTTGGAAAATACCCCTAATTGTCATCTGACAATCATCTTCAGCGATTAGGCCCATTTCTGGGTGAATGGGTACCTAACAAATAAAATTGTCGAATTTGGGACGTTACCAATCCACATGAGATCCAAGAGCGTTCACTGTTTGGTGTGTTTCTGGGCTGTCGGCGTCATCGATCCATATTTCTTTGAGAACGAGGCTAAAATTTTCACTTTTATTTCCTTTTTTTGGATTCTCAGAAACAAAGTCAGCTCATTTTGATTTAAGTAAAATTTAAGAAAGCGCTTCTAAGAATTAAAGAAAAAAAAAGGCGGCAGTCGGACATAAGTCCATAATAAAATTTCAATGGATTTATGACTTGTGGCCCATTTATGACTTGTGGCCTATGATTAATGTTATTTAAGGTGTAATTATAGTAAAGCTGCAACTCCCTCAAAGACGCGTAGTTTTCACACCTCATTCTCGGAAAATTTCAAAAATTGCGTAGCCATTCGAAACTAACGAATTTTATGATATTTTCTACGCAAAAGAATTTATAGTTCCGACTAATTTACAAATTTGACAATCTATAAAAAGTGTTTCATTTTTAATTGGTGTAATTAGTCCCTTACTAAATGCACCATCTACCTAAAGCAAGATGTGGGCTTCCATGGCACCATAAATGCATGCATCATTGTTACCTGCACATTATTTGCAGTGCGTTACCCCGATTTGTGTGCGCCGCTAATTCACCACTGGTATTATTGTGCTTTTGACTAATCCAAAGTATTTCTCTTTTGCACACTCGCGATGGGTTAAATTTTGCAACCCAGCGCAATGAGTCAATAAACCCGCATCGAAATCAAATGAACCTAAAATGGAAACAAACGAAACTGGATCGCCTTGATTCATATTTATTGGTAGACTGCCCTCGTTGAAGTTTGGCCGATCAAAGTTTTTCTTTTTTGTTTCTGTTTTTAATTTCCAAGTCATTGGACCGCGGCAGAAACTTGTCTTCAAGTCAGCTTTTTTTCTGTCTGCACATAGCAGAGTCTTGCACATTGCTTCGTTCAAGTTGTTTTCAATTGAACGCTACTAGTTGAGGCATTAGGCATTAGATCATAATTGCTGGCTATTGCTCAATTCTAATACGCTGTAACTTGGATGATGAACTACAACCGTGTCCGACAATAATTGTGCGTTCAAATTACCATAATACGCTCGGGTGTTTACTTTTGTTTTTAAAAGCAAAATCCAATTGCCTAATCTAGTAGAGGAAGATGCGGTTCGTAATTGGGGCGAGGAGTAGTCAAAAGGAAATGGAAAGGCACGTGACTATGGCTTTTTGATGGCACTTGCTTTAGAATTAGTAGGGCTGCACTTTTATTGAAATGAAACTATTCCTAAGGAACGCTGTGGGAAAAGCTGCAGAAAGTGTTACGAAAAGTGTGATCAAGCGATGCGAACGGAAGTTGAGAGGGAGAAATGCGCTGGTAAAGACAGAAAAACAGTTGTGGCTCTCTTTGAGAGAATCACTTAGGCCGTAAGTCGGCCCATTGTGCATACCACTGGTGTGGGGGGTTCCTTAACCGCGGTTACTCATGTAAACCATTTGCTACCATTGATAAAGCTGAGAATATTAGCAGCGCTGATGGAGCTAAGATCACTTAGATCATTGAGGAAGTACTTACCTAAGTAAGCCCTCCTTAAACTGGATAGGGCGACAGACTCATCTTCCTCCTCGTCAATGCAACTTCTGCAAAAGTTATTTTATGGCAGTCCGAGTCTACACGCGTGTCTGCCCAGAATACAATGCCCGGTAATGACATTAGCGACTAGCGAGATACTAGATCTGTTGAGTCGCAGAATCGCCTTGATTCTTTTAGTGTCCAGGGTTGGCCAAGTAAGCCTAGCAACGTCGCAGTATCCTAGATGTTTCCAAGATGAGTTGCTTAGCGTAGGACAGCGGAGCATGCACGTTGTGCAGACTGATACTACCAACGCCAATTCGTCATCTGCACAGTTCCCCGGGATCATATCACTGTGTCCCGGAACCCAGCAAAGGGTGAGGTTGTTCTCTCTAACTATCTCGTTGAGAGATACGCGGCAATCTTCCACCACCTTAGATCTTAATACGCTGGATTTAAGGGATCTAATGGCAGCCTGGCTGTCTATGTTTATAACTATATCCCTACGTGATACTGTATTAATCGACAGCCACGCTGTGGCTTGACGAATGGCTGTGATTTCGGCTTGAAAGACACTACAGTGCTTTGGAAGGGAGAAGGAGAGGCGCAGGCTTAGTTCTTCTGAGAAGACCCCGGCTCCGACTCCCTCTACTGTTTTGGAACCGTCCGTGAATATTGACAGTGCTCCTTCGTGTAGGACATTCAGTCCGGTATTTCAATTGTGAAGCCTTTTTCGAAGTCTGTTTTCGTAGGCAAGTAATCAGTAGCGATGCTGGCATGACCAGTTGATTGCTCTCTCCAGTGGCCCCTTCTGTATGCCGCGTTTTATTCCTTACTGACGATGTCTAGAGGAAGAGGGTCGAGCATTGTTTGTAGAGCAGCGGTGGGAGAAGTCCTCAATGCGCCAGTGATGCTAATACAAGCCAGGCGTTGAGTCTTCTCGAGGACCTTCATATTGGAGCCGCATAGGATAGTCGGTCTGATGACCGCGGTGTAAAGCCAGTGCATTATGCTTGGTTGGAGGCCCCATCTTGAGCCTACAGCCCTTCTGCAGGAGTACAGAGCCACCAGGGATTTTCTAGCTCGGCAATGTTATCTCTCCATCTCTTCTAAAATCAGCCCCAGGTATTTGGCGCTTTTTGAGAACACGAGTGGAGTGCCGTTGAGACTAGGAGGGGTTACTACAGGTGTCTTAACCCTTCTGGTGAATAAAACTAGCTCCGTTTTCGTCGGATTAACGCTTAGACCGCAGCGTTTGATCCAGGCGAGTTGCTGTATATCGGAAAGTGTCTGAGCATACTTTCCTGAAGTAAGTAAGGCGACGCTTTTAAGGTATTCGGATTCCAAATCTGATCTAAGGTCTCTTTGCATAACGCTCTGCAATTTAAATCTGCCGGCTCCGAACCTGCTCTTTAGATTCTTGGTTTCTACCAACTTTCGAAGCTCGAGCTCGAAGCAATTCCAGAATGATTGCATAAATACCTGCGTAAAGATAGAACGAACAACGAACTGAACAAATGCGTTGCATACCAATAGGCTAGACGTATTTGCTGTCCTACCGGTTGTGAATGATTTAAAAGAAAGAATTCTGTCACAGACAGAAGCGACGTTGATGGCAGCATCACTCCTGAAAAATGGAGGAAAGTGGAAGTTGAGCTGGCAACTAACTTCCTGCGGCTACTGGCTGATCACCCGGGACCTCCACCCTCCTGTCACAACGGCGGATAGCATCAGGGCCACGTGAAGCTGGTCGCATGTGCCGATCAAAGGTCTGTAGACCTCCTAAAAATAGCCATTTCGTCGTTGGGCGAAGTGTGGAAAGGGGCCCAGCTTGAGGTCGTAAGCAGGGAAGAAATTCCTAGCAGACCGAGAACTCGCTCCTGGATCCCTGCCGAACCCTCCGACCCCTCGATCATCTTAAAGATCATAAGGGTGAGTAACCCAGTTCTTCCGACTGCCAACTGGAAGATTGCAAAGCTGGAGGAACCCAAAGGCGATAAACGATCTGCGGTCATCGTGATCAATATGGAATCCCTGGCTCCTCTTGCTGCAATGGAAGGGCAGATTAACTATGGCTTCGGAGCCATAACACTCAGGGTCTATAAAAAGGATGAGGAGGATCCTGCCAAGGAGGGAGTGCGGCCCTCCACCTCTGTTGAAACTGCAACGGTTAGTAATATACCGACCACCTCTGCAGTGAATATGGAGATGGACGGCTGCAACCCCACCAGTAAGGGAATGCAGACCTCCGCTTCAACTGGTACTGACGCGGTTTGTGAAGCACCGACCGCCTTATTAGTTAAGGAGAATGCGGGGGTGTGCAATCCTACTAGGACCTCTCATTCCATTGGGGCCCAACCATCTGTCTCAAAGATAGATCTGGACATGGACAGTCTAGCGCTGTCGGACCTGGATCTATCCAGCGGACTCGATAGCCCACTCGTATGTGATGCGTTAGACTAGGATACGGATCAGGCGAACACCACTGTGGTGGAGGTTTCTCAAAACGTCACTTCCACATGGGATTAATAACTAAATACGCAGCGTATATCTCAGAAGAGTCAAGTAGAGCGTAGTTTTTGCAACCGAGTGCTTTACTGCGAAAGATGTTCAATAAAACACACCTAATGTCTCGTTCTTCCTTAAGACGTTTGCCGATTCAGTGAGAGTGGTTTTCAAGATTGAATTTAAGCGTCGCCAAACGACTCAAAACGCGTCACACTCAAAGAAAACCACATTAGTCCGGAGTAAGATCTTTTAATTTTATTTTCTAGGTAGTTAGTCACAAGATTTAGTTTTAAACAAATAAAAACTGCGCAGCGGGACAAACTTCAATTCCACTGAGGTGAAGATTCACAATCCTTTTGCCATCGAATGCCTCATGGGGTTCGCTCTCCCATTTGGCGAGTTTAACGCGCAATGCCTAGTCGATCGAAAACGCTTGCGTTCTTCGTGCCTGCTGGGGGTTTGCGTGGAGAAGACATCCGACCATCCCCAGCTGATCCTCCTGCGAGACTCACTCGCCCAATCCGATGTGTCAGTTTCGTCACAGACGATCCACTTTTAGGCGCTTGTCCCCCCAATCGACTGTAGACAGGTTTTTCCGACCTCAGCTCGTCCGATTGCATTCGAAGGGCTTGAGCCTTCAACGGGCTTATTCGCATCTGTGGAGAGGTTTGCTTGAGTTTCACGGTCTTTTGCGTTTTGTGGATCCTGTCCGCTGTAGGGGGAAAATTGACAGTTAGACCACGTTGAATGGTGAATGAAGGTCAGAGCTTACCGTGCATGCCACTGCCTAGGCGAGACTTTACAGCTGTGGAAGTGATTCGGTTGTTCACCTTCGTTTTGATGGACACCACACGGGGGGCTATTTCGCGAACTTCCGCCTCGGAGGCGAAGGACACAATCTTATCGCCACTTGTGTCCATTCGGTCATCATCGTCCGTGTCGTCTGTGTAGTCCGAATCTGATTTGAGGGGAACCTTCTTCACCAGGAGAACTTTCTGGGATGAGGGCTTCGCAATAGGTTTCACTGTTGCTGAGGAACTCTGCACAAAGGGAATCAAGAATTAATATCGATAAAAATGCAAGCGAATTCTGTAGACTTACACTTTGCGGTGATTTCTTGAGAATCGGCTTCAGCAGCTGTGTTGCTTCCGAGTCTGATTTGGCTCCGAGACGCGAGAAGATCGACGATGAAATTGTCAAGGTTTTGTTCCCTGCCACCAGGCGTACAAGTTGTTCGGTGGATCCTTCGTTGTCCTCTGTTATATCTTGATAGTCTGGGGAACTATTTCCCTTGAGACGGTCAAAGACACGCGGCTTGCTTGCTTCCTTATCCGAATAAACTTCAAAGCGGGAGAAAAGTTAGTGCTACAACGTTTCAGAGGGAGACTTCGAGTAACTTACGCATCGCCTTCTTCGCTAATATCTCCTTGCTTCGTTTGGTTGTACCAGATGGCAGTTTCACGGTGTACTTTCCCTCGTGCTCGGGCAGAACTCTCCGCGGAACCTTCGGCAACGGCAGCACTGAGCTGGTTTTCGATGAAAAGTCATCTGCAATAAAACGAAATGTCTTTAAATCCACTCATTTTACTTAACACACACGGACTATTTACTGTTTAATATAATTTTTGTTGACTTCCTCTCTGTTGGTGGCACTGGATTGGCAACTACGGCCGCAATCGGCAGTGGTAGCTCACTAGACAGGACGCGTTCCCTCGCCGACTGTTCGCTTACATTTTTCGAGTGCCTGGAAATGAATAAACCCTGTCATTAACGATCAATTGTCCGCGATCAAATCTCGGACTTACCTCAGGATTGCAATAATGTCGCCCATAAGGGTTATGCCCATCTCGCGCAAGTACTCCTTGTTTAGATCCATCAGCATGTCCACTTGAATGCGGTTTTCAACGAAAATGTGTGCATATGTTGCTGCTGTGGGTGACGGTACACCAGCCGCATTGAAAAACTTCACCCATTGACCTGAAAAATCACAAAAGTTATGTAGAAAAAGAAATATTCGTGGGAGTTGGATTAGCAGAGCGAGAGAAAAATGCCTACCAGCTGAAGTTGTCGACATTTTAAGGGATTATTTTGCGCGACGACTGAGGCAGGGAAGTTAATATTGCAAAATATGCTATAAATAATTCTTAAATATTAGGGAAAAAATGCTATTTAAAGAATAAACTGTTTGATCGCGATCCGTGTTAAAAACAAACAGCCGCCATTTGTAGCACAAAACTGACTGACAGCTGATTGTGGGCATAATTGATTTGCACATGGTGGGCATTGACGGTGAACGCGTTCAACAGTACAGAAATGTAATTAATGGGTGCGTTTCAATTGCAAGCAACACATAATGATAATGATAATGATAATGATAATGACACAGGGTGTAAGTAAATACTATACATAGGGTGGCATTTTTTTCACATTAATAGCTTAATTGAAATTAAAAATATTAATATTTTAAATGATATTATAAATTATGAAATACAGCGAAAAAAAGTACAGAAAAATCGACAAAAAATCTGTTTCTCAATTTAAAACTTGCACTGTTGTTCAAAGCCCGACCATATTTCAGCTTTCACTGTTACAGAGTCTAAAAAACATGAACACTCGTTTGTTTCTTTTACCGATTTTCCGCTAGATCTCGTTTTCATTGCATAATTCATGTCAATTTCGCAAGGAAATTTTCTTTTTTAACTTCATTTTAATAAAATTGTGAATAATTACTTCTGGAAATTTTAAATGTAAACAAATAAGCTCTTAGTTTCTTAACTATAGATTTTTCTTATAGATTACGTTATAAATATGAGTGTGTTTTCAATGAGTTTTTCACTTTTTTTTACTTTTATTTCGATGTAGTTCAGGCCTAACAATTTATCTAACCCATTTCGTACACTTTCCTCACTGAACACACCCGATTATTCATCCACTTTCACCGTCAGATGTCGCACAGCTTGTTAGGAAGCTTAACAAACCGCTTGTCAAATATTACTGTCTCAAATGTGCACGGTTTCCAAAAAAAACCCAAACTCATAATAATTAATAGAAATCTTAAATCCTCCAAGAAAAACAAAGACATGTCTGGCTACAATCTCCTCAGTGAGCAGGGACTTCGTTTGGACGGTCGTAGACCGCATGAACTCCGGCGAATAAAGTGCAAACTTGGAGTATTCTCCCAACCAGACGGCAGTGCTTACATTGAGCAAGGCAACACAAAAGTCCTGGCAGCGGTCTATGGTCCACATCAAGTAAATCAAACGAAATTATTTTCCATCCTCCATTTAAGACGCTCTTCCAATAGGCATCGTCGAAAAAATCCAGCCATGAAGAGGTCAGTGTCAACTGCCAATACAGCATGGCGGTGTTCTCTACCGCGGAGCGAAAGAATCGGCCTCGTGGCGATCGCAAGTCTCAAGAGATAACACTGCACTTACAGCAGGCACTGAAAGCAGCAATAAAGACAGAGCTATATCCACGCTCCCAGATCGATGTGTACATAGAGGTGTTGCAGGCCGATGGCGCCAACTACGCGGTATCAGTTAATGCGGCGACACTGGCGTTGGTCGACGCCGGGATTTGCCTCAAGGAATATGTGTGTGCGTGCACAGCTTCGCTTAGTAAGGACAACATTCCTCTGACAGACGTTTCGCATATCGAGGAGGCCTCAGGAGGACCCACTCTCTCGGTGGTGTCACTGCCGAGTTCGAACAAAATCGCATTCATGGACATGTCGCAGCGTTTTCATTTGGATAACCTGCCGATCGTGATCGAACAGGCACTGAGTGGCTGTCGAGAGATTCAGGCAATCATGGAGAAGGAAGTGCGAAAGCACTTGACACAGATTGGCTCTGCTGGCGACTGGGCAAACGTTGCCAAGTGACTTGGGCATACAACTGGAATTGGTTTACTTTTTATTTGCTTCTAATAAATCTTTGATTTCCACATTGGAAATCAGTTCCAAAAGCTTTGCTTTTCTACTTTCCGCTGAGAGACGCTCGATGAGGGACTCCAGGTGGTGGGATCCCTTGAAGTACTCCTCCATGTTATGCACGGTTCCACCCTGAATTCGGTGGTCTGTGATGCGATCTTGGGGAAAGTTGTACGTTCGGATTTTCTCGTTGCGGTTGAGTGATCCAATCTGGGATTTTCGTGTTGCGCTCTTGCTGCTCTCGTTGGCTTCTAGGTTCTTCTGCAGCAATTTAGCTTGGAGACGTGCGATGGCAATCTCCCGGTTCTTCAGTTGAGATCGTTCGCTCTGTGCTTCTACGGCTATTCCCGTAGGGATGTGTACTATTCGAACGGCAGAGTCGGTGGTGTTGACGTGTTGCCCTCCGGCGCCGCTTGCTCGTTTCGTCTCTATCTGAAGGTCCTTTTCATTGATGGTGCAGTCGATGTCATCTGGGCGAGGGATGACTGCCACCGACGCAGTGCTTGTGTGGATCCTTCCAGCTTTCTCCGTGGCGGGGATGCGTTGAACACGGTGCACTCCTGCTTCATACTTCAAAAGATTGTAAGCGTCCTCACCATAGACGATTAGGTTGGCATGGCGGAGACCTAGGAAGAATCATATTATCGTGTGCCAACTGTGTTTTCCATGCTCTTACCGCCAATATCGGTGCGATCTTGCTCCAGCAGGTCCACATCCCAACCCTTGTGGTGAATGAAATTCCAATACAGATCAAACAGCTCCCCAGCGAACAGCATTGCCTCCTGCCCGCCAGCACCTGCATTTATTTCGAATATAAGCGAAGAGTAGCTTTCATCATCCGCAAGGGTGAGCAAATTCTTGCGTAGTTCCTCTTCCGCTTTGCTCAGTAGATTTGTGTAGACCTGTTGGAGAGGCATTTAGAACTGTGGGAATCTTGATCGGTTTATACTCACCTCATTCTCCTCCCTGATTAGCTCTTTCATGTCCTCGTCCTTCTCATTCTTAATGTCATCCAGCGATGATATATTCCCCAGAAGAACCTTTCTCTGCTCAATAAAGTCGACAACCTTTGATAGCTTACTGATTTGGGAGTACTCTCCATTGTTTGCGCGCAGATCATAGAACTCCTTGCGAATATTTTCGAGGAATTGCTTCACTTTTTCATCTTCGAAGGATATGCCAGACCCGGCTGTTGAGTATTTTGCTTTAGTGACAGTTATACAGCGTTTGTCAGGGCGCGTTAGGGATTGCAGAAAGCGTATCCGATGCTGAGTTGCTATTTTCCGAAGAAGCATTTCACGTCTTGTGGGTTTTTGTGGTTAAATCCTATTTTATTTGCGTGAAAAGAACAACTTTAAACATGTAATCTTGATGACAAGGGTGTTGACAGTTCGGTGACAGTATGGTGTTTGTTTTGAGATTCGGAACGCGTTCCATGTTGCAGTTTTCGAAACAAAATTAGAAGTTTCTGGGGCAAAGTGTCTTGGTTTGTGATAGGTTTGTTTTAAAAAATCCAAAAGTCCAATCACAAATATGCTGCTCGTAAGAAGTAAATGCAGAAAATCATGTTTTAGTCAGTTTATCACAGTCTCATAAACCAAGAAGTAGAAAAGTCTCAGTTCTCCCCATGGAACGCAAACTTTTCTGGTTTCTTTTGTACATTTTTTTTCCCCTGCAGACTTGTGTTTTGATTTTGAAACAAAGAAATCGGGATTTAGCTTCTTTATGTGTTGTAAAGTTTTATTTGAACGAAACGTCTGCAATTTTTCAAATGAAACACACCTTGTGAATTCGTAGAGTGCGGTCAAACATATTTCATTTCATGACTGCTTATGTTTGTTTTTGGGACTGAGCATCTCATCGGTTTCCGTAGTGTAGTGGTTATCACGTGTGCTTCACACGCACAAGGTCCCCGGTTCGAACCCGGGCGGAAACATCCAGAGTTGCTTTTTTTTTTGCTTTAATTGCCATTGTTTTGAAGTTCCAAGTTCTCACAAGGAGTACAATTTCATTCCCTATCCTGCATTTGAATGTACTCCAGAAGGACAAGAGTGGAGAGAACAATAGGAAAGTGACCTCACCAGCGCGTAAATAAGTGAATGCAATTTGTTTTTACACAGATATTTATTTCTCTACCAAATCCCACCTAATCAATTATTCCAAGTTCGACTTTATAGGCCTGATGTCCCATTTCGAAAACAGGGTACGTCATTCCTGTACGTCTTGCAATCACATCAGCCTTCTCCTCAGAGTTGTTTTCCGCCTGCGCATCGATATTTCTATCCAAGAGCAGAGTCATCGCAGTGTTTCTACAGTTCGATACCGTGGCAGCAATGTGTAATGGAGTCTGCAGTCCGTCGGACTTCGCATTCACGTCGGCTCCGTGTTGTAGCAGCAGTGCGGCACACTCTGCATTACTCCATTTCGAAGCCGAATGCAATGGCGTCCACTTGAGTTCAGTTTGAGCATTTAAATTCGCGTTGTATTGCAAAAGGAGCTTCGCAATATCGACAAAGTTGTTGTAGCAAGCTCTGGAATTTTATTTATTTGTGAATTGTTTGTTATTGAAAGAAATGTAGTCGCATATACCTGTGTAGCGGCGTATAGCCATCAGCGTCGACAGCATTTACTGCCTCTGGGTTGGTTTTAAGAATTTCACGGACCTCGTCGATTTTGTTCTCATTCACTGCCCATAGAATCAGTCTTTCTAAGCTAGCTGCGAAGGAAATTGAATTGGTTTCAAGATTTGGATGAGATTGTGCATTAACTTACCTTGTGGATTTGTGTCCTCTTCGATCAAGTCGTTTTCGTCGTCCCAACCACTGACAAACATGCCGGGCTTAACGTCTGCATATTGCAGTTTCTCGATCTGGGATTTTTCCTCGTCCGAATCGTAGTCACCCATTTAAAGTTTAATCCGTTTAATAAAATAAATAGAAAATCCGACGAAATGTTGTTTATTTTTATTTCTCAAGTGTCAAGCCGATAAACAAAACAGGCCTGACAACATTTCATTCTAACGATATGTACGCCACCTGTAAAAAGAAGACTTTCTTTAAGGTGGACGTACAATCTTTCAAGTAATGTTCCACAAAAAAGAAACCAAACTACATTTTTATTCTTTTTGTTTGTTAGCTATTCTTCCAGATAACGTTTTATTGGAATAAACATATTTGTTTTCATAAGAAAGTAAAACTTAAGAAAATGGAATTCAATACAATAGGTGTTTTTTTTAGCTCCTACCATTAGAACAAGTACGTCCTAATTGACATTTGAAAAGGAAGACGTAATTGTTGTAATTGCGTGCTGAAAATACTACTTCGCTAAAAGGCTGGTACGCAGTTCACGTGAAATCCAATTTTTCATTCCATTTTTTCACTGCAAAATGTCAAAATGAATTTCCGCATGAAAATTTCACGAGGCAGTAAGCTGTTCAAGAGAAAAATAGTTGTTCAAAAAGTGATTTTTAGGGGGCGTTACTTAAGCTTGGCTTTTATTGTCCGTCGCAATAATTTTTTGACATTTCGGCGTGAAAATTTCACTATCAATTTCACAACACTTTTTGGAGAGGAGTTAAAATTTCACTTCACTCGAACAGCGTACCAGCCTTAAGATCAAAGCTCAAAAAACACCCCACAACAATTTTGTGTTTTATTGATATTAAACTCTTTGATGTATGGCCACTGTGAGTGATATCTTTGCACTTTTTTATTCAATTATCGTACAAAATGCTGTCACTTTTAAGCATCGCATATTCTCGTCATTATTTGTCTCTTTTCAGTCGTTAATAAACTAGATACGTAGGTACTTGTTGTCTGTGAGGTTGCAATCACCACAGCCTACTCAATGAACACACCCTTATAGTGGAAATATTAAAAGTCGATATTTTTTATTATAAAATCCTTACAAATAATTATTGTCTTAATTATGTATTTATATAAAAATGAAACTGTTTCCTTTATTTAATGATTAAAGCGTACCTAATCATGTACCTACTTAATAAAAACACAAAACCCGCAGTACTAGATTTCGCTCACCGAATTGACGTCTTCCGATAATGTCATCTGTCACCTGTCAGAGGTGTCTGTAAATTGGAAAGCCGAAAGAAAAGAAAAGACGCGTCGCATATTGTGAAGCTGGCTAAATAAATAGAAAAGAAAATTCCAATTATTTATTTATTTGTGTAAAGTTTAGTCAAGTTTTTTTCTCAATTTATTATCACTCAACATGACATCTGCAGTCTATCTAGAAAACTACCTCGATAGTGAGTTCATTAACGCACAAAACACGAATTTCTTGAATGAAAAAACAAAAATCAACAATTCCCTCCCTCAGGTTTGGAATCTCTGCCCACAGAACTAGAGCGTAACTTCAAGTTAATGCGAAAATTGGACGATCGTGCCCAGACCGCCATGAAAAGTATCGACAGCCATGCGAAGGAATTTATGAAAAACTTGGTAACCAGTAAAGAGGCGATGACAGAGGAAGATCGCAAGAAGCGACTGCACGAAATCCAAGTGCTGTTCGGCAAGGCCAAGGAATACAGCGATGACAAGGTCCAGCTGGCGATACAGACGTATGAGCTGGTGGACAAACAAATCAGGCGCTTGGACAACGATTTGGCAAGATTTGAGGGAGAAATCCAGGACAAGGCATCGTCCACGGGAAGCAAGTCCGAGGAGGCTGTCACTAAGAGTTGGTTTCTGCATTTGACACGTACAAAGAGACTTCTAATGCATTTCTTATTCCCCCCCAAAAAACAGAAGGTGGACGCAAGAAAACAAAAGACGCAAAGGCAACGGGCAAGAAGAAACGTTCACCGTCTTCGGAGGATGAAGCTCGTGGCACTGGTGGAGCTGCAGCACAAGGTAGCAAAAAGAAAAAGCAGAAGGTAAATCAAGAAAAAGAGAATCGCAAGGGTCAAAAGGTAATCATCATCTCATTCATAACATTCTCACCTATAAATATGACTCCAAACAGAACAATTTTCAACTTTTGTTTGTTTTTCTTTTCTTTTCCTTCGTATTGCATCCAACAAAACAACTGTTTTGTTTTTCATTTCGAATTTGATCAAAATCACCTTCTCAAAAAATCAAAAAACAAACTTCTTTTCTATATTTTAGTTGAGTTGCTTGACACAGGTAATTTACGCTGATATGTTACATTTTTACATTTTTACTTGACATTTTAGTTGCATGCGTTTTTCTTTTCATTTTTTCGAATTGCATATTTTGTTCATCACTCCATTATCGTTATTTGATTATGTTAAACTCTGACACACAAATTTGTTTGGCTGTGGTGTCCACTGGTGTAATGAAATGCTAATGTGGTACTCCATTTCCCTCCTCCGAATTATTTGCCATAGCAGAATGCCGAGGTTGAGGAATCCGAAAAGGAATCGGGACCAGCGACACACCCCAGCGATGTGCTGGACATGCCGGTGGATCCGAATGAGCCCACATACTGCCTGTGCCATCAAGTGTCCTACGGCGAGATGATTGGATGCGACAATCCAGATGTAAGTTGTTTGATACTTTTTGTTTTCTACGAATTGAAATTTACTTGGTTTATTGCAGTGCCCCATCGAATGGTTTCACTTTGCCTGCGTTGGACTCACGACGAAGCCCAAGGGCAAGTGGTTCTGTCCGAAGTGTACGCAGGATCGAAAGAAGAAGTAGACGGCGATCAGTGGCGGACGATGTGTGTAGTTGTTTCTTTTCTATTGACGTTTCGTGTTGTTTGTATATTTTATTTAAGCCCAAACGGAAACCTAATATAAGCTCAAAAACAAAACAAACGAGTGTTATTATTGCCTGGAGTTGTGAATGGTATGGTCCTCATGTAATTGATGTCGCTTTTGCAATGACAAATGACAAATAGTTGAGCAGCGGATCCATTATCTATAGAAATGTCGACGAAAAGCGGAAAAGAATGATTGTGCGACGATCCAGGATTACCCAATGTAGTTCTAAGTTTCACTTTTGTGGTAACTGTGCGACAAGCCATTGATTGTTGAAGGTGCTGTGACACATAATCGAGTGGGAGAAGTTGTAGGGTTTTCTTAGAAGGGAAAGAGTCTGGTTCGGCTGGAAAATATTGTGTTTGGGAGATTTGCCACTCAATTTGAAATGATTGTCGCAAATTTGTATTTAAGTTTTAAAATTGAACTTGAAAGGTTGGCGGCCCCCGAAATTGGTATACGGACCTACTATTTTATACCGAATTCGAAATGGTGAGTTGTAAGAAGCTTTCTCAGGACAGTTCTGTGGCCACGAACCATAACCGCTAAAGTCGACTTTAGACGAAATTGAGATTTCGATGTTATTAGACTCAGCGTACTGACATTTATTTTGTAATTTTTTTCAACTTTCTATCTTAAATAAGTGGCAACAATTTCAAGAAAACGTAACACCTTAAGACACTTTTTTATTTTGGATTAAGGGAAAAAAACCAAACTAAAAAACAAATAAATTTATTATCTAAAGTCGACTTAAGCGGTTTTTCCTTGTGGCCACAGAGTTATGCTCTCGACTGTTTGCCAGAGGTTGGTACAGTGGAAAATATCTGAAGGTGCAATTTATGTTGTTCCGGGGGTTAATCCCTCGCTTAATAACTTAGCACACCAATCACTGAGACACGTCAGGAGGGCATCTATGTAATTCGATTCTACTTTCGATTCAATTCGAAAGTTGTTTCGATTCTACTTTCATTTCATTTAAAAGTAAAATCGGAACTATTTTTGAATAGAATCGAGTTACATAGTTGGCCCCCAGATAGAGGACAACAAAATCGGATGCCTTGACAAGGCTAAAAATATCCAGTGCGGTGCCTAATTTCGCCTTCCATTGGGCAAAAAGAAGCGTCTGAGAGTCCGAAATCGAAAAAAATTGATGTTGAAACCGCTTTTATTCTGTGACAAGCACTCCCCTTCTCGATTTGAACTCGGAATCCACTCAAGAAGCACAACACAAGTGCAATTTATGTATTTTAAAAGAGCCAACAGAAAGTAGGCGTACCTATATTAATTTTTGACATTTCTCAAACTGATATATAAAATGGGAGTAATCCAGCTTAAGCCAATGTTCCTACATTTACGCTGAAATATCATGTCCAAAAATAGTGGAATATTTAAGCGTTTGACAAAACTAAGAGGAAAATCCCGATTGCTGGACGACAATCAGGAAGGGACAGCTAATACTGGACTCCTTCGGAAAAAAAATCAACTGTCCTATGTGCGAGGAGAGCAAATGGAGGTGGAGACACAACCACAGACTTTATGAGCTGTGAATGCAGTCCAAAAAGCCAAAATTCATCGACTGCATTGTCTCGGCCACATCAAGCGAATAACGATCCAGCTAAGAGCATTTTCGAATCTCAGAAACGACAAGGAAGATTGAACCTCCATTTCAAAGACCAAGCCATTGCGGATGCCAAAGCGCTTAGTCTGAATAACTGGAAGCTGCGTGTCTGTGATCATAGAGGACACCGGTCGGTATCGGTAGCCCGTAAAGTAAGTGGAAAATCCATATTTAACCAGCCAGAATTCATCTTCGTCTTGCGTTGGGCGCCATGTCAAGTCATTGGAGACGTTCAAGTATCAATTCAATTCATCTTTACTGAGTCTTAATTTTTTTTAATTTTTTTTTAATTTAATTATAATACATTATTAGTTCAAGTATCAAGTTTAGTAAGTCTGACAGCTGACTGACTTGATGTATCTCCGTTTTGATTGGCCTAGATCGGTCGTATAAACAGTGACCGATCAGTTGACGTTTATAGAGGGGTAGCCGACGAATCTAGTCAGGAAATTCGTCACTGATTACTAATTTGACAGTTCGCATATGTTGCTGACGTAGAAAAAGTGACGTTCCGACCAATCTAGTTTTTGCGTTCAGCTCACATCTACTCCAGACCAATCTAGTCGACGACAACTTAGTTTTTTAATGTGCCCATTCACGCAACCCACGTTCCAAGCGACATGACAAGAAATCAGTAGGCTGAGTATAGTATTAGAATTAAAATTACAAATTGATAAGGTCTATTCATTTTTATTTGAAGAAACAATTAGAAAATGAAACATTTATTAACGCAACCACCAATCACCCTATTTCTACGTACAGTTACTTACCACTGACAGGTGACAGCTTTCCACACTGAAAATACCATAAACAAAACTGTTGCGAATGCTACTTAAAACGAAATGCGAAAAAACAGCTGTCCCGTCGATAAGATAGAGCTGCTACCGTTAATCAGCCTCACCCCCAAAAACCCGACCAACTGCATTGAGTGTGCCCCATTCTTTTTCTTTCTCTCGTATTCCGTGGCGTTCGCATTGGCTCTTTGCTGTCTGTCACTT
Source organism: Cheilosia pagana (assembly GCA_936431705.1). Taxonomy (NCBI): domain Eukaryota; kingdom Metazoa; phylum Arthropoda; class Insecta; order Diptera; family Syrphidae; genus Cheilosia; species Cheilosia pagana. The sequence goes on from OW386169.1 coordinate 8,518,522, forward strand.
CACTACATCCCCCAAAAAGTGTTTTTCGCTAGTCAGTTAAACAGAGAGACTTCATCGTGACGGTTGTGCCAGTATTAATGTTCTGCATAAATACGTTTTCATAATTAAAGAAGAAACACTCGGGCGCTATTCGTTCAATTGATTTCTGACAACCGTGATATTCTCTTTGACGTTCTTAACACTATTCGTTACTTTTGTAAACGAAACTAGCTGCAGTGCGAACCTACTTCCGCATCGTTTCCATTTCCAGTGCGTTAAACTGCGGAAAAGGCGATTACCAAAAGTAGAACAAAGAGTAATAGTGACACAAATTGCGACTTACATAACACATACACTACAACAAAGAACCTGGCTCAATTTCCACCCCACACCCCTTGGTTGGCTCATCGTCACAAGTGGTGGAGAATCCAACAACCCTTGGGCAGCTAGATATTGTTCTCTCGTTGCTTCCTTTTTCTGATTTCGTTGTGGTGCAGTGGACGACTTGTTTCGCTTTTACCGCACAGCTGTGTGTATATTCTCTCGCGTCTCGCGTGTGATTTGACATTTGTGCAGAAACGTGCGCTCTCTCGCAAATATCGCTAGAGTGTCAACAAAGGGTGCAAACACCTTGGTCGGTGGAAATCGTGCTCAAGTGTATTGCCGCGACGCTCCTTTAATTAGGGAGCAGTTTCGCGAAAGCGGTAAAAGATTGCCTCCACAAATCTGAGTGTCAGCGGCAGCGGCAGTTTCAGCTTCTATCAGATGGCTTGGGAGCACTTACGGCCGGGCAGTTCGCCCGTGGACTGGTGCGAGGGAAATTATCAAATATCATCGAACATCGCCGAGTTTGTGAATACGGTAAGTGAGGGGGCACCATTCGGGAATGGGTTGTTTACAGTGGGGTTGTCTGCATGGAATGTGTGTCAAGTTTCAGTTTCTATTGTTGCGCGTCGCTTGAACTTGAATAATAAATTTGTTATTGTGCTATCTCTTCATCGTGTTTGTTTCTTTTTCTTTGGTTTTACGATTTGTTTTTGTTTTGCTTTGGCTCTTTGTGTGGTGAAGGAAACTTTCGCAATGCGATTTGCGCGCTGGGGGTATACGTTATTATTTATGCCCAAATGGCCTGTTCATTTATTTATTAGGCAGAGCTAATTACTGCGCTATTGTTATGGACGGGGATGACAAAAATTGCTGGGGATGGGGAATGTGGGTTGGCCTCTACGCGAATATATAGGTCGATGTCGGGAGTGACCTTGTATGCGCTGTGTTGACGCTTTATGCTGTAAGTAGTTTGTATGCCCATGTTTACATGCTATAGGTGTTTGACCTTTTGCACATGAGTTTGACTAGGTCGACAGCGATTGTAGCTAGTTGAAGAAGCATGACTTGGCAGATTTTGATTGTTGGTTTCTGTTTAGTGTAGCAGAAGCTTATAAACTTGGGTTGAGGTTGACTTGGCATTTACCTTGTTTTGGGAGCGAAATGCTTTGCACTGCTAGAGTTTTTAATTTGCTGAACATTTCTTAATATTACGACAAGCAAGTGCATTCGTCATGCTGAATGACTTTAGGAATGTCAAATGGTTAGAATCGCTGTCGGAAAGCTGTCAATTTTTGCAACATCCTCCAAAAAAGAAAACAAAACAGTCAAGTGGTGATTCTACAAGTGACAAACGTCAAAAAGAGGTCAGACACTTTTAAAAAGTCTTAAAAAAACTAGTCATTATTAGTCATAGCATGTAGGTACATTGACCCTAATTCCCCTGTGTCATTTTTGGTGTTGCTAGACTTTTTTATTTGTTATTGGGGACGTTAGGCGGATACCTAGCTTGTGTAAAAGGTCAACTAGATTTGCCTGGACTATTTTTCAGTTTTGACACTTCAAACTGTCAACTAAATACACAGGCAGGACTGGGGACGTTCAAGTATCTAGTTTAGTAAGTCTGACAGCTGCCTGCCTTGATGTATTTCATTTTTGATTGGCCTAGATCGGTCACATGGGCAGCTGTTTCAGTTGACGTTTATGGAGGAGTAGCCGACTAATCTAGTCAAGAAATTCGTGACTTTCTTGACTAGATTTGTCGACTACGCCTTCATAAACGTCAACTTCAAAAACTAGTCACGTGACCAATCTGGGCCAAACAAAACTCAAACACACCTAGTCAGTCAGCTGTCAGAATTACTAAACTAGAAATCCGAACGTCCTCATTATAGGTCTGTTCCTTCACTTTTCTTGTCAAAATTGAAAAGACTGTCAAATTGATAGTGGAGGGGATAACTTCTCTCTCAGATAGGTAAACTTACGCAAAAGTTAAGGAACGCTTTTGTAGTAACTTATGAAAAATGACAGATAGTTCATGCCAAATAAAACAACAAATTCAAATTAAAATAAATAAATAAATATTTTGGCGCGACAGGTCTATGGGACCCAAGGCCTAGCTTCTCGCAACCATTCGCTTTGTGTGGGTTTTCAATTTTTGGGACGAATGGAAGGGATCTACAATTTTACGCCGAGTCCAAACGGCTAATTGAGAAGCTCATTCATGACAGTTTTACTCTCGGATGTTTGTCAGACGTTCGCGAGAGGTGGCGCAGTGGAAAAAAACCTTAAGATATAATTTGGCCCTTTCGGGATTCGAACCTGGAACCCCTCGCTTAGTAGCCCAACACACTACCACTAAGCCACTAATCAGCTGTCAATTTTCAGGAGACTGACAGTATTGCTTCAATTCTTGAGCAAACATATTTGTTGAGTAAAAACTAGTAAGACAATTGAGTAAAATGCATAAGAATTCGTAAAATTTCGTAAGATTTAAAAATAAAAGAAACAGACCTTATATCTGTCTTCATTTTGACATTTGTAACTGTGACACTTGTTAACTTAAGGCTGGTACGCTGTTCGAGTGAAATCCAATTTTTCATACAAATTTTTCACTGCGAAATGTCAAAATGAACTTTTCAAGTGAAAATTTCAGTACGCTGTTGAAGTGAAAAATAATTGTTCAAAAAGTGATTTGTAGGGAGCGTTACTTGCTATTTCACTTGGTTTTTATTGTCCGTCGCATTTAATTTTTGACATTTCGGCGTGAAATTTCACTTTCAATTTCACAGCACTTTTTGGAGAGGAGTGAAAATTTCACTTCACTTGAACAGCGTACCAGCCTTTAGCTATAACCATTTTAACCTATCACTCAAATATAGGACCTAGTAGGTCTCAATGCAAAATTAATTGTGAAAAATGTCACTATTGTGACTTCGTTAACATTTTTTAATAATTAGCGCTCATTGTTGCTGTCATTATTATTTATTAACGAGATTATTAGTGACAATGGGAATTGGGAAGTGGCACGAGTTCAATTTTAGTGCGGGTTACAATGCTTACCAACTGACATTCACATGCTCAAATTATTTAATATTTTAATTTGTATTTCAATTTTAATATTTCATAGTATGTACCAACATTTTATTTTGTACGTATCACGCGAAATTGCGGCTCGCTCTTGTCGTATCGTTTCATATTAACCTACTCTGTCAGAAAACTCTAAATTGTTGTAACAATATACTGATACAATCTTATTGACAAAGTATCTACCGCGCATACTTACACAACGACTCACCAAAACAAAGTCGGATCAAAATCATTTTTGTATGACTAATTGCTTTGTTAAGCTTTCCAGGTGGTCCTCTCTGTCTTTATCGGTTGCGGTTCTGTTAAGTAAACAAAAATTATTCATTCAAGTCTTCATTGGTTCAATTAGATTTATCGTAATAGCTCGTGCCTCAAAATTTCTTAATCAATTTAAGACTTGCAAGCAATTGAACTTGCCCGACAAATCGGGATTTTTAATTTCAATTAACTGTGTCGTTGTTTTGGACAGCCAAACAAATAGCATCTTTGTTTAGCTTATAAACCAACTCATGTGCGAGCAAACTATAATTGAATTAACTGAATTCAACGCTGAACACATCAACGGAAAAGGAACGATTACGAGTGCAAACATACCAACAAGTACAATGATCACTTGACACGGGCAGCGTCATGCTGTCAAACACAATCCCGGCAAAGTGTCTTTCTCAATATGATATAGGTATACATTACACATGAGCCAACCTACAAGTGTTGGACATTTCCCATCGTTATGATACAGATTTTTGTCGCATCAAACGCACAAACTGTCAGCGATGCAGATGACGATGAGTACAAGACAAGTACCTACCTATCCGCCAGAGATGGCAGAGTAGTTTACGTGAGGAAATCTACTCAATTAACTACCCGTAGTAAATCGAGTAAACTACACGCCTGATTTGTTACATTTAAAAATTACACAAGATACGAGTGAGACACGTGAGAAAACCGACTCAACTGCATTTCATTTGGTTTTGGATACGTCAATTTGACTGTTGATCTGACTATTTAAACTACATTTTGACAGTAAGCGCTACGTCGACTACATTTGGCTACGTTAACTACATTTACTACCTAAACTACCTAAGTTACGTAGCAGACGTAACAAATGTAGTAATTCAAAAAAAAAATACATTTCTGCCATCTCTGCTATCCGCATAAGATACGCAGTTACGTCCGCGATTCTTTGTTTGCTGAATGGTTGCTCGTGCGGGCATAACTTTTTGGGTTCAAGCGTCTTTCGTTGTTAATGTCATGAAATGATGATTTATACAGTGCGACCAAAATATGAAAGCGCAAATGAGAAAGACATGAGTGCCAATCAACTATACAGAAAGTGGGTACTCGTTCTATTTATAGCGAGAAAATGCCACTTAACCCGTAATTTGCTGAATAGACTGTCAACCAACATACGGAGGTTGGCATAGAAAAATTCACCCGGGAATGCTATAAAAAGCACTGCTTACACAATAACCATAGATGTGCTGTTTATTGTTGGGATTTATCGGTGACAAGTTCTCTAAAAGTGGGGCTGTCACAAAAAAAAGAAACCACTTCCTTGTACCTTGTTTGGCGTTCTTACTTAACGATTTCGTCTTCAGGCCCCACTGTGCTGTTAAAAGACTCAGCTTTACCATGATGACACAAAGCGACATCACATATACTCAGACGCACCACAAGTATCTCTTGTCAGCACAATAAACATGGTCAAGAGACGTAATTTCGCATATGTAGTACGAACATATTAATCGCAGCCACATTCACAACCATAAACATGGTCAAGAGACGTAATTTCGCATATATTAATCGCTCACAACCTTTTAACCCTCTTTCCCCTTTTGCCGGCTCCATTGTTTTTTCTTTCTTTTGTCTTCTCTTTGACATAATATATATACACAAATATTTACGAGTGCCCTTTTGACATTTTATATTCGCTTCTCATTACAGATAAGCAACTTCTTGTTCCTTCTGTTTCCGCCGGTGTTGATATATCTGTTTAAGGAGTATGGAAGATTTGTCACACCTGGAATACACATACTGTGGGTGCTTTTGATTGTTGTCGGCCTCAGCTCAATGTACTTTCATGCGACACTCAGCCTAATTGGACAGTTGCTAGACGAATTGGCCATTCTATGGGTGTTTATGGCGGCTTATTCGTTGTTCTTTCCCAAGCGATATTATCCACGATTTTGTCGAAATAATAGGTAAGTTGTGAACTATATGGAACGCTAAGTACTATTTCAGTGATGATTAACTAAGTTTATTCTCATTCAAGCTATATAGCAATTTAAGTGACGTACGAGCCAATCTAGATCTTTTTAAGTCCGACAGAAGGTTAACTCTGGTTTTACTTTGGGAATGTGCTTGCTTACATTCTCGCCGAACGCAACCGTTCATTCCTGGGGCCAGTACGATTTTCATTTAAAGTTTCTCTCTTCCACATTTGACAGGTTGGCTTCTTATGCGAAATTTCGAATTGGATTTATTGTAATTATGTAAGAGTTCGAAAATGTATCGCTTTCGGGAATAGACGTCATTTAAGTCTGTCAGTAGTGGGGATAAAACTGAGAGAACAACTTAATACACGCTTTTGCGGTCGAAAAAGTAGTAGACTTGGAATGATTGCCCCAAATCATTATCAATGAATAATTTTCTGACACTTTTATGGTGAAAAATGCATTTTTCAGTTGTCAGTTCAGTTGCTCTGGGGAGTGAGATTATATATGATAATTTTACCCAATTGGTTGACTTTTCTTTTGCTGGGGATTTGTCAAAGCGTTTGGGAGAAAACACAGACGTTTTATTAATTTTTGAAAGCAATTCAAGATTGGAGTTTGTTTACCTCTCTTTCCGACACCTACACATATGCCGAAAATAATTATTTATCGTAATTGACACACGGCCTAAGTTAACAACTAAGAATCATTTCAGGATGCAATTCGAAACGTCAACCGAGTATTCAGGTATAAGATGGCTTTCCCTTCGTAAATTTAAAAAAATTCAAAAAATGAAATAAATCCTTTTCGACTGCTGTCAAACTTCTTAAACTAGAAATCCGAATGTTCCCACGGGTAGTAAACTGCGTTCATTCACTTTGAGCGAGCGGAAACTATAGGAACCAGCTGAAATCAAACCAAAAGTCATTACCCACAACAAAATATACCAGAATACCAGTTTATACCACTTTATCACAAAAAATGTCACTCAGAATTGTTTAATTGAGCATTCGCCTAATTTACTTTGCTTTGTTTACTTGCTGAGATATAGATGTTCAATAAAACATAAATTTTGTCAGCTATATGACGTATTTACAAAGTAAGTCGGGGTTTTCTTTTTGATAAATCCCATTAACCCCACTTTTCGACAGCTTTTATTATAAACAAAACAAATTCTTAAAACGTTGACCCCATATAAGCAATGCCCCTCACTTAGTCATCAACAAATTCATCTTTCATTGTTTCTTTCTTCTCCTTACCAGGAAAACATTCAGCAAATTCATGTTCTACTCAGCCCTACTGGCGACCGGTCTGTCACTGTGGAAGCCAATCGTTAATGCCTTTGTGCTGATGGGTTTATCGGTGCCCACTATGGTCATGTTGTACAGAGAATTACAGCGGTAAGTATTTTATTTGTTTATGGACGGGTAAACACTTTTTCACAATTAGAATGATTTTTATCAATTTTTTTTTGCGATCTTATTTATCAGCCTTTGTCTCTCTTTGTCAGGGGAACAATAAAGAAAAATACAGTGTGAAATAAGTCACATACTCGTCATGAACAAATAGCGATTAGATTTTTAAATGTTCGCGCGCATTATGCCGTGGAGTGCACCATCTTGGTTAACTGCACCTTCTTTTAGCAGAAGGTCATTAATGCACAGTAAATGACACATTTCCAAATTGTGGTGAGATTTAATGGGAAAAGTAGTTACGTCTTAAATTAGCTAGAAATAAGCGTAAAGCTTGGTCTACGTTTTAATTGCTTTAGATAATGTTTGCTGTGTTTCAATTTGTTTAATGGAGAAATGGGTACGGCCCTTAAGTTGTTGTGACACATGAAAATGATTTACTTAACCTTGGGTACCTTTATTCAAATGAAAGCTTTTATCAGGGGTTAATCATGCAATTACTGGAACTTATACACGATACCTAACCTATGAATTGTTATTTTAGAGAGTGTAATTTAATTTTTTAGTCACGCTAAAGAGAGAACAGAAAGTAGCCCCATTGGACTAGCAAAGTTGGGCAACGGTCTGTTTCGTATAAATTGACAAGTGACAGATATATAAATCTGTATCATTTTTTCTGTTGCTGATTTCAGTTTCATACCATTTTGATAGGTGACATAAATAGTTATTGTTCATTGACTGCTGGAATGACATGTCAAATCAATGTCAAAATCTATGCAACAAAATTTACAGAAATGTGTTTCTAACACAAATGGTTAAGGCTGGTACGCTGTTCGAGTGAAATTAAATTTTCACTCCTCTCCAAAAAGTGCTGTAAAATTTAAAGTGAAATATTCACGCCGAAATGTCAAAAATTTAATGCGACGGACAATAAAAGCCAAGTGAAATAGTTTAAGTAACTCTCCCTACAAATCACTTTTTGAACAACTATTTTTCACTCGGACAGCGTATTGCCTGGTGAAATTTTCATGTGGAAAATTAATTTTGACATTTCGCAGGGAAAAATTTGTGTGAGCAATTGGATTTCACGTTAACTGCATACCAACTATGCACTAGATGTGCATTTTTTTTACTTAGATATAGAGTTTGACGTTAATTTGACGTGCCTGGCCAATGGAACGCAACGATGGTGATCCTATGAATGTACTGAGCACTTAGCAAGCTTACACCTAGTCTAAGGAAGATAAACATCAACAGCGCTCTTTATAAAAACAAAATAGCGGGTTAACTAGGTTAAAACAATGTTTTATTGAACGAACAATGTTTTTTTTTTGACGTTTAAGTAAAGACCGAATAGCTAAACTATCTCCAAAAGGTATTTTAGAACGTGAATAACAAATGACAACGAAATCTCAGATGTTTATGATCTTTTATTGGAATCTAATGCAGTGTTCCCACTTGTATACAATTTTTGTTCACTATAAAACGTCAAATTGGTGATATAAGCGTTTTTATTAATAGTACAACTATCTACCGTTCAACGTTTGACGTTTGACTTTTTGATTTTTACAGCTCATTTAAACAAACAGAGTGACCTGTCATTCAATAGCCTCAACTTCACAACATTTCAGGTCGTACAACTTTTCATTTCAGTCCCTATTTTCGCTTCCATTTCGTTTCTTGTGGTATTTTGCGTACCATTTTGACAACTAACAGCTGATGCGTAGTCTATCTCGCCACCTGCCTCTACATCAACACAAACAACATTCGACTGCTATATATTAACTACGACTAGACTATTGAAATGAATAGCATAACACGTCGATCAAAATGCCATTGAGAGCCATCGCCATTATTTGCTCAGCTCTTGGCGTTCCATAATTAATCAACTGTACAGAACCAATTGGAAATGTATCTAAATCGATCAATTACCCATCAGCGTATCTGGCTGTCTGTTGTTCTGGTATAGGTTCAACTTCCTCGTTCGTTCGCGTGGACTGTCCCCATCATGACATTCAAAGTGGGGTCACAAAAGTGCCAGTCGCACTATAAACGAATTGTCTCTTAATTTAATTTTATCTATTTTCGATAAAGAATCGGTTCGTGGTCAAAGAAAGGGTTATACTGCTTCTTCAATTGTTCTACGGGTAAACTATATTTACATTGATAACACAAGGCACAGATACTTGTGCGTGACAGGTTTAACACCCGTGTGTATTTATATAGGTACTTCTTGCTATCGAAAACCGTTTGACCCAAACGATATACGCAAACAGTAAATATAGATAACTCTTGTGAAATTGATGGGCGATAAGAAGCCAACTTACCGCAGTTGATTAATCGATGACAGAGGAAATGCTCAAATAAGTCTATGAGAATGTGCACACATATTTGATAAATTTATTAGATTTGTTTAGCGCAAAAATTTGGTAAACATGTGTGTTGATAAGGCAGGTGTACAAAGTCGAGGAATTATAGTATTATATGTCGGTGAGGACTTTACGGGCTGTGGGAGCGCTTTACTGGGGTTTGAAGCTTTATCACAGGGTACTAAGCAGAAATTTTAAACGCAACACAAGGCCGCCATATTTGCATATTTTCTCGGTAAGACATTTCATAAGGAGCTTTCTGAGGATCAGTGAAAAGGTGAAGATTTCTTAAGTGCCGCTTCAGTTCGGACTAAACTTGTGCCTCAACAAACCTCTTTAGTTTCTTCTTTTTCTTCTTTAACTGCTTCGGTGTTCGTTCATCCCTTATGTCACGGCGAACTCAAAATTTAGGTCAATGTCGCTGTCGACCACAAAATCGTTACTTTCCTACCATTTGGCAACACTGGTTCCCCTCCAAAAATAATCAAAAACATAAGGTCTGTTCCTTTACTTTTAAATCTCACGAATTTTTACGAACTCTTACGTATTTTAATTGTCGTTCCTCAACTCGAAAGATTCGTAAAAGAGAGCAGCTTCGAGAGAGCAAGATATTTCCCCCTCTTACTAGTTTTTACTCAACAAATTTCTTTGCGCAAGAATTGAAACAACTGTCAGTCGCCTGAAAATTGAAAGCTGATTTGAATTTGTTTTTCTATTTGGCATAAACTATTTGTCATTTTTCATAGGTTGCTACAAAAGCGTTCCTTGACTTTTGCGTAAATTTCCCCCTCTGAGAAAGAATTCATCCCCTCCACTGTCATTTTGACAGTCTTTAACATTTTTACTACCAAAGTAAAGGAACAGACCTATAGTTTTTTTTAAGTCAACTAGATTGGTCCAAAATAGATGTAATCTGAACGCAAAAACTAGATTGGGCGGGAATGTCACTTTTCCTACGTCAGCCACATATGCGAACTGTCAACTTAGTACTCAGTCACGAATTTCTTGACTAGATTCATCGGCTACCTCTTCATAAACGTCAACTGAAACAGCTGCTCATGTGACCGATCTATGCCAATCAAAACTGAGATACATCAAGTCAGTCAGCTGTCAGACTTACTAAACTAGATACTTCAACGTCCCCAATTCCATTATGAACTTGCATCGTTGCATAACAAGTATTTGCCAATTTATTATGACAACTGGTTTGGCAGGTTGCCTAGTTCTACTGTAACCAACGTTTGTTTAAGTCCAAATCCTTGTGGTATGACATCAGATGACTTAAATAGCACAACCCCACAGCAAAAAAAAACTGGTTTATCCTTTTTTAAAAGTTATAAATAGAGTGCACTTCCGGCCTAGTGAAAACCTGCAATTCATTCGTGTATAACATAACCTGCTCCAAATTCACGAAGAACCACCCCAAAAAAATGTCATTCCCCAAATCAATTATAAACGAAAGAGAGACAAGGCAAACTACCACCCTTTTCCCAACCACCAGCTGAAACACAACTCCATTTAAAGTGTTAAATAATCTAAAAAAAAAAACAGCCTTGAACAAGTCCTATAAAATGTCAAACGGCTTAAAACCCATTCACTGCACATCGAGGTCACTTAAAATAGCATCGCACCAACCTAATTATAGTTGGTGCACTAGTACTCGTACACGTAGTTGTATAATGCGCTCTCCGACTGAACACACTTGAAATAGTTTTGGCGACAAAGGTTTGGCGCGAAACATGAAATTGTTCAAATACTAGGCTAAATGTTCCTCACAATTGATTAATAAGGATGTTTATCATGTTTACATGCTGGCGAATGGCGTGCATCCACCGAACACAGACGATAGGGATATAGTGTGAATAATGGTAGCGTGCGTTTAGACACCTAGATGTGTTTGTGATGACAAAATTGTTTTAGGCTTAAATAATGAATTAGGGCGGTACCAGAATAACCCACTCAGGATTTATGGGAGTAAACATTAAAAGTCCAGTATGGTAATGCCCTTAGACTATAAATATTGATTTGACAGGTTCAACTTCGTTTGGAGAAAAGTGTTTTGACGAAATAACATAATATTTCATGACACATAGAGGTGGGCGGGGAAAATAGTGGACCGGCTGTTATTGTTATGACGGTTTTCAAGGTGACATTCATTAGGGAATCAAAGAAAGTGATGAATTAGTTATGCTTTTGTCATCCATCGCATTTTTCGAGTGAAATAATTGCAATCAACGTATAAAGGCGAATCGCGGATAAAGAGTATTAAGCTAGAAGTAGGGATGATGCAGAAATGATGATAAATACCCAAATGAAAGAACATAATCAATTTTTTTGACATTAGAATTGCGGCTTTTCATATAAAAATTGTCTAGGTACCTGTCTTTGACGTTTTTACAGAAAAATAATATGTTTCTTTAAAATGATCTCAAAAAGAAAGGCGAAGCGGAGTTAACAAAAAATAAATAAATAAATAAATATTTTGGCGCGACAGGTCTATGGGACCCAAGGCCTAGCTTCTCGCAACCATTCGCTTTGTGTGGGTTTTCAATTTTTGGGACGAATGGAAGGGATCTACAATTTTACGTCGAGTCCAAACGGCTAATTGAGAAGCTCATTCATGACAGTTTTACTCTCGGATGTTTGTCAGACGTTCGCGAGAGGTGGCGCAGTGGAAAAACACCTTAAGATGTAATTTGGCCCTCTCGGGATTCGAACCTGAGCCCCTCGCTTAGTAGCCCAACACACTACCACTAAGCCACTGCGCCAGTGTTAACAACGAGAACAAAAAACGCTACTGTCACTTGATTTGATAGATCTTAAACAGAAAGTCGAAGCGGAGTAAACAACGTCAGCAGAAAACGCTACTGTCAATCGATTTGATAGATCATATACAAATTCTTATCTTACCCTTAAAATTGGTAAACTAACAAATACCAGCTAAAATTGCAAGCGTTATCTAACATGTAAACGTCAGTTCATTTCTTCAATTTGACAGATTACCACTTACTAACACAAATTAAAGTGGTGAAAATAATCGTTAGCTGACAGTTATCCGCTCTCTCTTTCATGAACTTTCCCGTAAAACAAGGGGATTAACATTTCGTTTCACATAGGGGAACAGACCCAATGATTGCAGGGATGCGTTCCGAACTTGTGTCTCTTGTGGTGATGATCAAAGTTGACGGCCTATATGGAAATAAGTGCTCAACTATTGTCTTCAGCATTATTGGGCAGGATATTTGTGGGGACCTACTGCCCTTAAGCTTCTTCATCACCATCCTATATGCCATACCCCAGGGGTCTAGGTCTGCCCCATCGCAGAGTTGTTTAAAGCATCTTGCCTTGCTCTCTTTGATGGCCTTTTCGAGATCTCGCCTTGCTAATCTGAAGATAGATAGCCTTTCTTGAAACTCTGGCCTTCCTCTGCATCGCTGGGATCTGCGTCTAGCCCGGAGGCACGCGATTAGGTCTGTTCCTTTACTTTTGTAGTAAAAATGGAAAAGACTGTCAAAATGCCTGTGGAGGGGATGAATTCTCTCTCAAAAAGGGAAACTTACGCAAAAGTTAAGGAACGCTTTTGTAGCAACCTATGAAAAATGACAAATAGTTTATGCCAAATAGAACAACAAATTCAAATCAGCTGTCAATGTGCAGGCGACTGACAGTTGTTTCAATTATTGCGCAAAGAAATTTGTTGGGTAAAAACTAGTAAGAGGGGAAATATCTTGCTTTTTCGAAGCCGCTCTCTGTTACGAATCTTTCGAGTTGAGGAACGACAGTTAAAATGCGTAAGAATTCGTAAAAATTCGTAAGATTTTAAAGTAAAGGAACAGACCTAGTATAAAACAGAGACAATAGGTAGGTACTATATTATATCACTTTTCTGTGGTATACAACTCTCTTTCAATCTTAGTCACATGCCCATATAATATATGTCAAAAGTGATTAGAATTTGCGTCTTATATTATAAGACGCAAATTCTAATCACTTTTGACACAGCAAATATTTATCAGCAAATAAATGTATCGTCACATATACCATAATCGGTTACAATCCACCCCAACCGTCTTAGTGTTGATTCAGTTTGTTTACTTAAACCGGTAACTACCCTAATAAAATTTAATCAATCGTCGAACCGTTTAAATAGTTTTTGCAACAAAGTCTGTTCAATTAATCATCAGAATATGGAACAGGTGCGTTGCACCAGTTTTACCTCAGTTCATGCAATGCCATCTGTTGACATCAAGTTAAAAGTAAAGGACGTACCATACCCAACTGTTTCAAAGATGATAAATAATTTAAATTAACAAATGTCCAGACATGATAGGTATACCGTATACCCCTGCTTGCAATTTCTATTTAATAGAAGTTGTTGTTGGTGCATGTTTTATTGTAAACTATTAAATAAATCAATACATAAGCTATGGGTAATGGCCACTCCATGATATAGCTTTGCGTGTGTACGAAAATTGTTTCATTGGCTTAAGTGTCAATTGGAGTGGGTAGGGTAGCTACCTAACGTTTTGTGCACCACTAAGTTGATTGTAGATTCGATTGGATCAAAGATAAGTGAACTCATAATTTGTATTAAGGCAACAATTGATTTGTTAATTGTTTATGAATTAATATGAAATCGCGTGAAGTGGGAAAAGGGATAATTAACTCATCGCATGTGTCAAATTTACGATAATAAACTTCCTTTCAAAGTTGGCGACATTCGACGTGGATATCATCGATTTCTATTGAAATGTTTGGTCGATAGTAGTATTTTTTGGAAGTTATTGCAATCGCGAGGACTATTTGTAGATATTCGAGGCGAAAATACTAGCAAAATATTAATATTTATATTATAATAGTCAGTGGGAAGTACGAGTTTAAGAAGTTTTTGTGCTCGATGACAGACAGAAAGAGAGAGAGTGGGAACATTCAAAAACTTAGTTGTCCTAATCGGCTGAACGCAAAAACTAGATTGCTCGGGAACGTCACTTTTCCTACGTCAGCCACATATGCGGACTTCCAACTTAGTACTCAGTCACGAATTTATTGACTAGATTCGTCGGCTACCCTTTATAAACGTCAACTGAAACAGCTGCCCATGTGAGTCCGCTGTCAGACTTACTTAACTAGATATTTGAACGTCCCCACTTATTTAATCGTTCATAACCAAAGGATGTCCGTTCAAATTTGACAAGAAATTTAAAAGTCACTTTCTGAAAGCTTCATTCCTTAAAGGGTCAACCGCAATGGGATAATATTATACTTGTGTCAAAAATTAACGAAAATCCACTCTAACTTTAATTAGGCGACTAGTCCTTTTATACGGTTTTTAAATAAAAGGGTCAGCAAAGTTAAGCTATTTAAAAAAATCAACCACTATTGAAACTATCGACAGGTTACTCAGCAGTGACGTCAAATTTGTGTTTGTTATCTGACGTTAAATGAAAGCTTTTATAAAATTTGAAACATGGCTGTAGACTGTGGAAAGGAACGCGGCCATTTATCGCGAATAAGATTTCGGTTTGTTCTTTGGCCGTCATTCGAATTATATGCCAATGTGTGTCGTACAAATTCGTTAAGCTGGGCTCACAATTTATTTAGTTCATAGGATTCCACGAGAGTAATTCAGCTTAAGCAAATGTTATGTGAAAAAGAATCCTTGAAACTTGAAACAAATGGTTGTGAGAAGCTAAACCTGGGGACTTATTATACCATTTCTTAGATATAAATGTATACATAACCACTTGTTTCAGGAACTTTGCAATAACCCACATCTGTCATTCTAATTTCAGGGTTCGCGATCAACGAGTGTATCGGCTTGGCCTTCGCTCATGCACCGTCTGGCTCGTGGCTGTCTTCTGTTGGGTCAACGATCGAATGTTCTGTGACGCCTGGTCAGCTATAAACTTTCCATACCTCCATGGATTGTGGCATGTTTTCATATTCATTGCTTCGTACACCGTGCTCGTGCTTTATGCATATTTCTATGTAGACACAGAGCTGCCACAACGTCAACCAATCCTTAGGTATTGGCCTAAAAATGAATTCGAATTCGGAATACCATACATATCGTTCCGGAATCCGGGTGCCAAGGATGCCATCTAAATAGGTAATGTAGATAATACAAGAATTAGTGTAGCCAATATGCAACCTTTGTTAACACGTTATTTACTGAGTGAGAACTTTGAAGAGTCGCACACACACAAACTCCTTCGAACGAAATTTAATTTTAAGCGCATAACTACAAAGAAAATCTGTAAAGTTTAGTTTTAAGTAACTAAAGTTAAATAATTAATATATTTAAGCGTTTGTTGAAAAACGTGAAAGACATTAATTCTCTATATTTAACTATATTTATGCTTCCGAAAAAGCAAACAAAATTATTGTAAGCTTAAGCTTGAAAGTGCTTGTTAGGTAAATATTTATAACTGACACAAGTCTTAATTGAAATTATGAAAAACCTATACAAAGAAATTTAACAGAACAGGCACAAAGTTTGAAAATGGAAGCCTTCTGTACATATCGCAGATATTTTTATTTAATTTCATATTCGATCGAACAAATCCAAGCGAATGAAATACTCTTCATTGCTTTATTTTATATCCAGTCGATTGGCGTGTTTTATTGAACATTTATCTCAGCAAAGCAAAGTTGAAACTGTTTTTCAAAAGAACGTTAGATCTAAACATCGAGAGATGCAACAAAACGAATCTGACTGTAAACTGTTTTATTGTGCTTTAGTCTTCTTTCTTTTGCTGAGATATGTGTTCAATAAAACAGCACCTATTGCAGAAACCTTCTTTGACAGCCTGCTATTATTAATGCTCGTGATAAAACAATGAAATATTTATAAGTAAATAACGATTAAGAGAAAACTTTTAGTTTGTTTTCGGATTTAAAACGAGGACTTTGTTTCTGACAGGTTTTTATTATTTCTGACCGCCGTTTACAACACTTGTTTAGGTATAAACTATATCACCAGTTAGTTTTACTATTAACTAAAGAAAGGCGATTCGTTTTACTTTGTAAGGATACTGAAACCAAAAAAATGTAATCCAATTTTATTTTCTGAACCAAAGAGACTTTATTTCCTAATAATTGACAAAAATATTTAAGATTTAGTTTTTGTTCATCTAGCTTTTAAGACGTTGATAGTAAATAAAAATATTAGCTAGCCTTATAGGTTAACTGCGTTATAGAAGTTAAAAGAAAATGTTTTGAAAATATAATAAATAAAGGCATAAGGAAAATTAAATTGAAATGTGTTTTACTTTCGTATTTTCGCTCGGGACAAAAGACAGCGCATTACTTCTTCTTCAATGATAATATCGGAAAAGAGAAACTACGCCCGGAAAAATGGAATTATCACTAAATACGAAGCAGCAGCCGAAGCTCCTGTTCATTGTAAAATGTGACAGATGACATTTGCACAAATATGGCAAAGATGAACGCACCTAACTACCTCGCAGCAGTGTTTTAAGCACTCTTTGCTCATTTTTCGCATGAAGAGCTGTCCTTTTTCCCTTTTCACGTAAGTACCTACTTCCTTTGAAATTTAAAATTAGAAGAAAACTAACTGTAATGTAAATTTTATATTTTACGGAAAGAAGTCACATTAAACTAACATTTCGTCGCAGTTTTTTCTAATTACTATGCTTAATTTATCTAAAAGGCGATTTTTTGTCAGATTTCTGTCTGTCCGACCTTACTGTAGATATTTTAACAAGTCCAAACAGCGTCTTTGACTTATAGTTGACAATGGCGACGTTCACGTATCTAGTTCAGTAAGTCTGTCAGCTGGCGAACTTGATGTATATCAGTTTTGATGACAGCGTGGCACATTCAAAAATTTAGTTGTCTTAAGTCGACTAGATTGGTCTGAACAGATGTAACCTGAACGCAACTAGATTTGTCGGGATTGTCACTTTTTCTACGTAAGACACATATTATGCGAACTGTCAACTTAGCACTCAGTCACGAATTTCTTGACTTCATTCTATAGCTACCCCTCCATAAACGTCAACTGACACAGCTGCCCATGTGACCGATCTAGGCAAATCAAAACTGAGATACCTCAAGTCAGTCAGCTGTCAGACTTATCTACTAAACCAGATACTTGAACGTCCCCAGTTCTAAGTTGACAGTTCGTTCTTCGCATTATGTGGATGTTGGATAAAGTACAAAAATTACGTTACCGATCAATCTAGTCTTTGCGTTCAAGGTACATTTTGTTACAAACAATAACTAGTCGACTTAAGGTAACTAGATTTTTGAATGTGCCCAATTTTTTTACAGAAAAAGCCTATAAAAAACGTATTCTAGGGATGTATTCTCCCACTGATGATGGGGACTCAATAAAATACACCGCCCAACTTAAAGTTTATGCCCGGTGCTTTTAGTCCAGACATCATCCAAAAAAACCTACATTAGGAATTCAACAGGAAACCCGGATATTTCACCCAGCATCCTTTTCAAAGAACACTACCCTTCCATTAGAGAAATTCAATGTCCGAATCTAACAACCCGACTTGACATCTATTGTTTCCTAGTGTCCCTACGTAGTTAGTACATACGAAGCTTCTACACAAACTCATCGACAAAGCTCGCTTAGCTTTTCGCCTACAATTCAACACTTGCGCCATCTGAATCAGAAATACTTTACTGTTATCGGTCAAAGTCGCCACTCGCCATCCATCAAAACTAAAGAAGAGGAAAAAAACAAATAAAATCAACAAGTTCTCTCGCACAGTCGCCACATCGCAGTGAAATCTTTAATTGAAAACATTTAAACTGTTACAATTATTCTCCTGAGTAAGTGATTAAACCGTATAAAATATTCCACATCCATATACCTACATATAGTTCTTTTAAAGTAGCTAGTTCTCCCTGGCGCGGGTATTTCCTGCATCAAGTAGTTCACCTGCAACTGCAACACATCGAACCTGTCTCGATGAGTAATAACCGTAATTTAAATTAATATTTCCTTGATTTATTGCCAGAATAATGTCTCAACCGGTTGCATTTTTGACACGCAAAGAAATCTTCAGCGCCTGCCATCGTTTGCACAGGTATGTGACTTTGCTTTACCCTTTTGGTGGATTGTATTGATTTTTTTTAACTTTTCAGCAATCAGCTAACCGACGCAGAGAATGTGGAAATCTATGGAAAATGCAATAATCCCAATGGCCATGGGCATAACTATACCGGTAAGTTATACCCGAATGGGGGTACAATTTCGCATTACTGTGGTGAATTACACCACAAACGAATATCGCAAATTACCCAGCTTCAGATAAGTATCGTCGCTCATTTAGGTTTGTTTGTAGATAGCGATAGTAGGGTTTTAGTTTAGAATTTGTATGAAGATTTTATCAACCGCTGGAGAAGGCCGGACTCGAGTAGGAAGAGTTTCTTATCTAATCTGGGCACACGCAGTCTGCGAAGCAACTGCCGGCGGGTTTTACAAGAACAATAACAAACTTTGTTGCTCTGAAAACTAGCTTTCAATTATAGATGGGGAAAACTTACCTAAATAAATCGTTTGTTGTTATAATTCAAGGTGATTGGGGAATTGATGTGTTGATTCACTTCAACTTTTGCGTTCTCAATCGTTATGCTCTGTCTTTACCAACATGTAACTTGTAATTTTCACTGTAGTTACGTCATTTATCTTGACAATGGGCTCCTAGCTCTCTAATATTTGGAATAAGTGTTGGTTTCTACAATTTCTATCAACCACTCTACGTGAATCAGCTACCAAGAAACTGCTGTCCACTTGCCAATAGGGTCTCCCTTTGCGGTGTGGAGTATAGCACGTCAATTTTCCACTATTTAAAACCAAGACTAACCGCTTCTGGCTTCAGATTCATGTGGAAACAAAGGACCACTCTATAATACGTTCGGCTTGCGTGTTGTAGACATACATCTTGTCTTACTGCGGTTGCATTTCATCCGCCCGATTTGTTCTCTTTTCATTATTTTTAACGCAAACTGCATAATTTGTAGTGGCGCACAGTGAACAGCAAAGTGGTGCAAGTCTACTTTTGTGAATTGCAATCACGGTTTGAGTTATGCATAACGATGAGCGTTGAAGTAGTTTGGGATGCCGTTGTTGGCTGTGAGGGAGATTTGTGCATTCTTCTGTTTGTAGAACTGCCACGGTTCAGTTTCACACTTGTTTTTCTTAGCCATGAACCTTAAGGACAGATTATTAAAAGCCCTACGATAGTTGACTCTTCGAGAATTTTTAGTCCTAATACATAGTCCTATATTTCGAACGTCTTCTGCGTGAGGTTCGCACTTCTGGGGCATGGTTTCGCTATAAAAAGCACAATAGTTGTGGTTGAATGAAAGCGACACAAATCTCCACACTTCCTACAAGCTGCTTGATTGACTGGGATTGCACGTAATACTGCGTGGCGTTGTTGGCAGTAAATGCTTGCGAAACCGAAGAACCTCACCAATCGTTTAAAAGCTGTTTAGTTGATCAATCCCTTCGCAGATGGTGGAGAATATTTGTACACCCACTCTGTGTTTTCGGTAGGCCTTTGTCTGCCCTTGGTCGTTTTCAACAGTTTAAGCAACTTTTCATAAAAGTCTGTTGAGAGGCGTGCGTCCCTTGAGATTAAAAAGTACCTATCCACGTCTTCGAACTCATTGGCAGTGGTCAGGTGTGGACGAGAACTTGTAGTGAAGAACTGCTTTTTTGAGAGACATTTACTAGCAAATATAACATACGTTCGATCATAAGTGCTCTTGTTATTTTTGTAAGAGCGTCTCAAGAACATCTCAAGAACAACCAGTAAAATAACCCACCTATGCACTTTCTTTTGCAGTTGAAGTCACCGTCCGTGGACCGATTGATTCGCGCACCGGAATGGTGATGAACATCACCGACATCAAAGCCGCAATGGATGTGGTGATCTTTAAGAACTTAGACCACAAAAATCTGGACAAAGATGTTGAGTTCTTTAAGGAAATCGTAATGCAACTCCTAGTGCCATCTTATTTATAAATTTTACCGTCCACCTCTCTTTCTTACAGCCAAGTACAACTGAGAATTTGTCTGTCTACATTTGGGACAACATGCGTCAGCAGCTGAAGACACCCGAACTCTTGTGGGAAGTGAAGATCAACGAGACGGATAAAAACTCTGTGATCTACCGTGGACCGTATTTCCATACCTATATCCATCCGAATGGAAAACGCAGCCAAAAGGAGTCGTGTACGAATATATCCTCAGACTCGGACTAGAGATGAGATCATACCAAATACGATGACATTCCTTAACGAACCCAACGAGCCTACCCCCCCAGATCAATGAAATGCAAACAAACGGAACTTTTCTTCATAAATATTTACGCTGTGATTGAGATACGGATCCAATAAATACGATAATGTTAAGAGAATTTATATATTATGTTTAAATAAAGTTAATCTCGAATAAATGGATTAACGTGGGGTTTTTTCTGAGACTCATAGTAACATACATCTTTCGTCTTACTGCACAACTTTCACTTTAGCGTGTTCTCTAGAGTCTTGGGGTGAGGACTGAATTAATAAACTACTCTTGGGCAACTGCCTCCAGTCAGGTGGAGCTCATTCCGCGCAGTAGCTTTACGTAAGCACCAGCTCTGTCGGTTATATCTCAATGTGGGCACACAGACCTCGACGATGCCCCGGGGCACTTCAATACTTACCCCGGTGCAACTTTCGTTGATAAAGTACATAACTGGAAACCTTGTTTTAGGTTGCGAAATGCGGATCGGCTGATGTGGCAGGCAAATTGAGTTCATATCACTATTAAAATTTGACAGGGAAGGTCGTCTTTCTCATTTAGTTGTTGCCCCTTGTCTCCACCAGTGTATATGGCTTTCAAGCAGCTCACGATGCTCGGATGAAGTCATAGTTTGCTACTGTCTACGCAATAGTGGGTCCCTGGGCTTTGGCTTTGGTTAACTAAGCTCCTCTGACCACGTCGACTACGTAATCCACCGCTCAGTTAAATCCGTTTTGGTGTTTCGCTATGTTTCTTCACAACATTCCAAGTCCATTTGCCTGATAATGGTCACATTGGAACATTTGAAAAACTTATTCCCTTCAATTGGAAAATATATCACTTCTCGAGAATATTGTGCACAAAACCCATCGAGCCAATTGTTAAAATTGTTGATAAAGTAAATTTCCACTCACACCTGCGGAATACAACAAAACAAGACAGCAGTCAAAATATAAAATCCCCACGAAAGCAATTTATTAAAGTTTCTCTGCGAAAAATTCGTTGGCAGGATATTTCGTTAAAATACCCTCTTTGGTTTTGGCAAATATGATTTATGTGCATGCGTTTTGGGTAAAGTGGTGAGGTTGAGGCAAACATAAATATCCTGGCGGCCGCTGCACCAATTTTAGTGTCCACCATCATCACCACCACTACCGCTGCCATACCAAATTGCCAACAAAGGGAAACCAAACTTAGTTAGTTTTTTACTTCTTTTTTTTATACATGTAGATATAAAAGGATACTGCTCTGCTTGCAGCCTGTAAACAAGTTGATTTTATTTATTTAAAAGGCGGTTCTGGAACTCTACATCTAAAGGGGGACGATGGATTGCAAACTAAAAGGGAACCCCTTCTGGTTTTTGTTTGGGAATACCAAATTGGGTGGCTCATTGGCTGGAAGCTAAATGAGCTAAAACCAAAATGGAGTACAAGGATTGGAGATTATTTGATAAGGCATAGATGGTTACTGAATTTTCTGAAAATATGGGTTAAGGTGGAGAATTATTGGTCGAATTTTAGACAGTGATTCACAAGAACATACCAGGGATATCAGGGGTGTTCCTTTCGCATTTTGTGAATTTTTATTCAATGCCGTTCCTTAACTTGAAAAAATCGTAGTAGAGAGCGGCTTCGAGAGATATAAGAACCCCTCCACTGAGAACCTTAATAGTTTTAAATCAACAAACTTCTTGTAGTTAGAATTGGAAAAGCTGTCAGTCAACTGACAATTGACAGTTGATTTAAAATTTCTTGTCCTTTTTGGCATACGTGTGCATATGTTTTGATTTTCTGCGTATCAACCATTCGTTTATCAGAACGTAGGTAGCTTCTTTTAGGTTTCACACTCTGACAATCATGTCAAGTTGAAGTCCGCTGACAATCGTTCAAACTCCTTGATATGAAAGTGACGGAGAATTTCCTCCTCGCTGTAAGACGGAACAATCTTCTCCACGTAATTTTTAATGTAGTGTCGCTCTTCCTCGTTTATAAAACATTTTAAAGAATTTCCTTTACCACTCATGACTTATGAATCATCTGTCAGTTTTCGTAAGAATTTTATCCCCACTACTGTCATTTTGACAGTCTTATATTTTCTTACAATAAAAGTAAAGGAACAAACCTATAGTTTTTCGTGGACTCTTACCACTTTGAAGTCACAAAATTCGCCATGATAAGACGTATAAGCCGGTGTGAGACTGGCTCAACCTTCATGATGTCAAACCGAAAAATGGGACCTATTGGGTCTCACGTAAATTGCTCCTTTTTACTACAAAACTCATACGACTGATTATTTGGATTTTTAAGATCGATAACTGTCTGTGTGTATGAGTTTTATTGATCATTAGACGAGTATCGACCCGTATTGTTCAGAAACAAATTTTGACGTTTCGTGACAGTATTTAGTACGAATTCTTATGAAACAGATCTGTTCCCGTGCGTAGAGACATTTGCCCTCCATAAATACACTTCTAAAGGTTCTCCCAAACCCATGCGAATTATTCGCACAAACAGCGACGACGACAATTTCGACTTTAAATGCGACAAGGAAATTTGCAAGTCTGCCCAGAACGAAACGTCGCAGCAGTATGTGTCAGTTACCAGCTCAATCAGTTTTTCTCTTTCATGTCGTTTTCCATTGGGCAAAAAGAAGCGTCCGGGAGAGTCCGGAATCGATAAAATCACTTCTGAAACCGTTCCATTGGCACAAAAAATACTCTTCTGGTGATTCTGAGGAGAGAAATTCGCTTCTCGATTTGAAGTCAGAATCCACTCAAGAAGCACTCATACAAGTGTAATTTGTGTATTTTATGCAAGCCAGCTGACAGCAACCGTAGATTATTTTTTGGCACTTCACCAATACATTTGTGGATTCATCCAGAAGCAGTTTTCTTGTTCCATTGGTTTTCAGAATGAGTGAATCCCCGAGTGAAACCAATGGAAAACGACATCAGTGTATGCCATAGCAGAAAAATAAACAAAAATGACAGATACGTACAGCTACCTAGTCCGCGACAACGACAAAAATGCTACCAATAGCAAACTTGACTTGATCGCGTGAGGGTGCGTATTCTCATATACTGCCATGTTTATATAATTTGACAAGCGAAAGATTCGCTATCACTGCAAATAAATCGCGTGGGTTTTGGGAGCCTTAAATCTAAAAATGTCTTTGTACTAGTTTCTTATATCTGACATATAGCTGTCAAATCTGTCAAATGCATATTTTAATTGGTAGAAGTTCCATAGTTCTGTACTTCATTCTGCTTTAGTTAGAATGTTATCGGTTATTTTGCATCGCTGTAAAAGAGTATGGACGTTCAAATATTAAATACTAAATTTGACAGCAGTTGGCCGTCATATGTCTGAATTTTTCTTTACCGAGGTTCATCACATAAACAATTGACGTTTTTGGAAAGCCAGCCGACAAATCTAGTCAAGAATTTCTTCACTGTCGTTGACATTTCGATTGCATGGGTGACGTATAGTAAAAGTGACGTTCAGGGAAAATCTGGTTCAAATTGATCCAGCCGACTTAATACAACTAGAGTTTAGAATGGGCACATTTAAATTCTATTTCTAGATGTACCAACCTTGAACGCAAAAACTATATTGGTCGGGAATGTCAGTTTTCCTACGTCAGCCATATTTACCAACTGTCAATTTAGTACTCAGTCATACGAATTTCTTGATTAGATTCGTCGACTACTCCTCCATAAGCGCCATAAACGTCAACTGAAAGAGCTGTTCACGTCACCGAACTCGGCCAGTCAAAACTGAGAAAAATCAAGTCGGACAGCTGTCAAACTTACCAAACTTGATACTTCAACGTCCCAAATGAGCTCAATCCGTTCTCAATGAGAGAAATATGTCAGAATATCTTCATTGACACTATAAAAATATGTTTGCAAAATCCGGCCTTGGTTCTGCCTCCCTCATCCAACACCTCACTCCTGACCACATAGTTCTTAAACTCCATTGTTGCAATTATAAAATACCGCAAACTTCTATGGACATAAGTACATTCAAAATTGAATTCCCTCAATAACTCTGTCATCATAACGCGCCCACAATACGACACCAGTGACACGCCAACGGCACCGCCACCGACACCGACACCGTTCACCTCATAAAACATTCGCCCTTGCAATAATCCGCTGCAAGTGTTTTCCGCCATACCAACAGCCAACACCTTTCAACAAAAGCAAAAACGTTTGCAAGAAGTGACCTAAACTTCACTTTGACCATAAATATCCGCCAGTAATTTTTGGTGTTCTCAATTTCAACAAGGCGAATAGTTTATGATCCACCACGGGAAATAATGAAAATAATCCTTTCCACCTTGTGGAAGCCGAAGCACCCATAATATCCGTGCTTGCAAAACACAAAAGCCAACACAATCCCCCACACACATACAGACAACAATTTTCGAAACTATAACAACTTCGTGTCCTATCTCCAGCAGTTTTGCTGCCCTCGGCCGTTGAGCCTTCTGGCCAAAGGAACAAACAGTTTCCAGCTCACGAAACCCATTCAACCGAACCGAGAGCACCAGCAACGTCCGACGACGACGATACGGAATGAAAACTCAAAAACTTCAACTTGACCACCTCTCGTCGTTCCTCAAGTAATAACTTAGTTTTAAGGATAATTTATTCGAAACAATGGGCCACTTAAAAATTTTACCGCCTGACAAATGAATGCGATATTTCATTATAAACAACACGAACGGGACGCCAACCGCCGGCCGGTCGCTACTACACAGTGTAGCCGGCAGCCAGAACGAGGACGCCGGCCAGGACCAGGACCTAGTGAAACTTTCAGCATTTATCGGTATTAAAATTATTTATATCTGTGCGGTGCGGTGGGGCTTTCGCTGGGGATATATTCTTTTTACTTGTTTCTCGCTCCCTCTCTCTCTCTCTCTCGGTCTGAAATGGAACTTCTGCCTGGTATTAATTATACAAAACAATAAATTTGAGTTTTCATTTGTGAATGCGAAAGAGTCCATAAAGCATGTTTGCGCTTTGTATTGAGGAATCTCCTTCTCGAGTTGGATGGCGAGTTGGAAAATTCAATAGATGTCGTTATGATTAATTGCGGTCGGTGGCTGTGCAGAGGTGAAGCTCCTATAAGCTTCTTGTGAATTAATAAACAGGCACTAGCATTAGTATGATGATGGTATTGGTATAAGTTCATCATTATGCAGTTTTGGGATGATGTATAAGGATCAGACAGAGGGTGAGTTTTCTGTGGCTATATGAATAGTTCATTTGGGATAAGCCCATCAATGGGATTGGTTGGGTGTATCTAGTTTTCGGGCTTCGGTCGCAATGCGATTAATAATAATTAAACTGAAATTAAACCCTTAAAGGAGCTGGGAAGCGTAAAAAGATGGCATACGGGGGGAAAATGAGTTCTCTAAGTTAAAGGGAAAGGTCTCTCGAGTGGATGAAAATGTGATGAGTCTTGACTTGAAATTCGTCGGTCTTTTCGAAGGTTTTTTCACAGTGGCACAGGGGTGTGAGACTTCAATGCTGGATAGGATCTAATTTTTAAATCTAAGCAAACCCCTTACATACACTGGTTGCTGGAACTGGGCCTTCAGTAATTGAACGTATGCTTTATTTTTTTGTCCATTTGTCCCATTTTAAAGGGTTTTCCAATAGGGACTTCCGGACTTTGACAGTCGATAGCGGCTATATTTTTGAAGATGCATCTGTCAAATTGCGTGTCGTTTATTCATACTGTTCAACAACACTTACCAACTTACTTACTTACTTCCTTTTAGTGGGGCTTACGGTCCGCGGTGGGCCACGGCCTCAACTAACAAGCCCCTCCAGCCAGCTGCCTCCAGTTACGCATACCAAGTTGGTTGAGGTCGTTCTCCAATTGTACGCGCCACCTAAGGTGGGGTCTGCCTCTGCTGCGTTGTCCCTCAGTGGTGGATTCGAAGACTCGTTGGGCTGGTGCGTTGTTGTCCATACGCTCCACGTGTCCCAGCCATCTCAGCCGTTGACTGGGTCAGCGTCGCTTTATAGCCCGTATAGTTCGTCGTTGAATCTTCTTCTCCACACTCCATCGTCACAAACTGGACCAAATATCACTCGAAGAATCTTTCTCTCAAAGCATCCCAGAAGGTTCTCATCCGCTTTTGACAAGGTCCATGCTTCTGCACCATACAGCAGGACCGGGATGATTAACGTCTTATATAGTACCTCCTTGGTTCTATGAGAGAGGGCTTTACTTCTTAGATGCCTTCTTAGCCCGAAGAAACAGCGATTGGCAAAAGTGATTCTTCGTTTGATCTCTGCGCCGATGTCATTTTGCGAAGTGATAGTGGAGCCCAGGGCCCTATTCCACAAAACAAATTGTCAACTTTTCACTTTGCGCTAATAAATTACATTTTTTGGCAAAGTAATAAGAGTTTCTGTTCCACAATATTCTTTACAAATCTCACTTTGCGCTAGCATATTTTTGCAAAGATTTGGCACTCTTTACAACGTCGTTGCACTCTTTGCTAAGCATTTGCGCTCTCCTGCGAATTCTTTGCGCTCTCCTGCAAAGTGAGTGTGCAAAATGTTCCACAAAGCATTTAATCATCTTTGCATTTCTGTCATATCTTTTTTTTACTTTGCGTTGCTGAACAAAAGAAACTTGCAGTGTAACATTCGGTAAAAGAAAAAAAATGTTTTATTTGCTAGTTTTCCAAACACTGAAGTATGTAAGTATCTATATTTACATTATGTATTATATAAAAATCGGCGCAGTGGCTTAGTGGTAGTGTGTTGGGCTACTAAGCGAGGGGCTCAGGTTCGAATCCCGAGAGGGCCAAATTACATCTTAAGGTTTTTTTTCCACTGCGCCACCTCTCGCGAACGTCTGACAAACATCCGAGAGTAAAACTGTCATGAATGAGCTTCTCAATTAGCCGTTTGGACTCGGCGTAAAATTGTAGATCCCTTCCATTCGTCCCAAAAATTGAAAACCCTCACAAAGCGAATGGTTGCGAGAAGCTAGGCCTTGGGTCCCATAGACCTGTCGCGCCAAAATATTTATTTATTTTATTATATAAAAATAAGCTGAATTGTGTTTATCGCCAATGTTCTCTGTAATGCGTGATTTTGATTCTGAAAATTTCCCATGAAAGGTGACGTTAATACCATGGTTTTTAAGTGCATATGGTTCATGATCATGAGTTATAGGGGCGTGGCACTTTCCATCCAAATAGTCAAAGTCTTATATTTCGAAAACCACCAAATCGATTTCTGAGTACGTCAAGTTAATCGTAATTCTCTAATGGACTTCATGATGGAAATTTACAATGACGCATTGATTTGCATTGAAGATTTCTGTTGTCGATTGCTAATAAAACACAGTTGGGAATGCCATCACCTAATCGTGCAACGCATGAAATGTTTGATCTTGAATTGCAGCGTGAACTACAATACGATCGCATTGAATTGAAAACTTTAGACAGTGAATGCAGAGCAAAAAAAGGCGTACGATACTACAACGCAAGCTGTCAATTGTGATGCCGGTGGATTTTATTTTCTGGATGCACCTATTGGCACCGATACGTTTCCAGCATAAAATTGCATTGGCATTTGCGTCTTCTGGCATTGCAACCTTCGTTAGATGGCAGTCGGACAGCACATTCTGCTTTGAAATTGTCATTGAATTATCAAGTTAATGAAACTCCAACATGTAACATTTCAAGAACATCTGGAAAATTTTCAATTTCGATATTAATGCATATTTGGAGTTAGGGCTTTGTCTCCGATATAATTATATTTATTTCAAAATGCTGGAGCTTCAAAAGCGATAGAAAATTCAAATTTCTAGAAGCCCTAAGTACAAAACACATACATCAATATTTAAAAAAAGCCCTAACTGAGATATAGGGCCTTTTATAACACATTGAATAGAGAAAATTTACCCACGTTTTTCTTTTTATAAGATATTTTCAAAAGCTTAAAAGCCCTATCTACCCTATTTCCCGAACACCTAACAATCGTTCTTTTGTAACTACTTCAAAAAATAAAGCACACATTAAGCATCCAAACAAAATTTTTCTTGCATTTTTCAAGTTTTATCTTCAGGTTGCGGAACTAAATTTAGCATTTTCCTCTATATCTCGAAAGTGTGAAAATGTTAGTTAGGGCCTTTACGAAAATACGGGCAGAAATGCACTATTGGTGGTGCATTGATTTTATTCTCAGGCGATTTCAGACAAACATTGCCCGTCATTTCTAGATCGACAGCTGCTAATAAAATTAACGGTTGCTTAAAGTCATCATATTTATGGTGATTTGTTAAGTCATTGAAATTGTAGGAAACGACGAACGTTCAACGTTCAAAGTTTAAAAAAAGTCCACCCAACATGGCGCTGGAATTATAGGACAGTTTGAGGAAGACAGGTAGACGCAGTGGCTACTGCGATAATGGTCAAGCGGCCATCGTTTTTCGCCCAGTTTATAGCGCAAACTTTGATTCCCTATTGTGCAATGAATTTAATTCACAGCGGATTAATTTTTGGTGCCATAGGAGGCGAAAAATCCAACAGAATTAATAAAACACTATTTCGAATTTTCTGAGGATAGGTTCAGCAGTTAGGACTAAATTAGTTTTTATCATATGCCGTCCACACTAGTGAGAGCGAGATCATCACATAATGCGAGCTGGTAGGCACGATAGTCGCACGCTTCATGGCGTACCTTACGTGCACAGCAAAAATTTGCATCGAGGTCAGTCTAGTCTAGAACAATCGTCGTGTGGGTGGGTAGTTGGCTCGCGGGAGGCAGTAACTTCGCGAAAAAAAAGAAAGAGTTTTTCCACGCGGTAATGGCGGCGGCCACATACGCTGTAGAAACGCGTTATAGTTAATTTTTTTTGTCCGGAGTAATCCTAGCAAAGTAGGAAACAAAATTACAGAAAGTGTGTCAGGGCAAAGTGAACAAGGAAAAAAAAAAACCTTTACCGAAAAAGAAAATTAAAAGAAAATTTAAACCACCTCGTTGTGCGGCGAAACCACGCGTATCCAGGCGTGCCACGTGAACTCCGCCTCGTTAAACCGGAAAAGTGTAAATCTGTCCGCGCATACTCCCAACCGTGCGTGTACCCCTGCAATTAATAGTTTTCACACCACCCCCAAAAAAATAAGAAAAAAAAATAGAAAAAAAAAGCCACTACTACGCAAAATTCCCACCCCATACAAATGACACAATAAATACAGACGATAGACCCAATTGATAAAAAAAGAAAAAAAAAACCCAGTCACAGTGCTATAAAAAAAGAAACGACGACGAAAACAAATCCACCCAGAGTGGGTGCCAGTGCAAGCGCAAGATCTTAGTGGGCAAGGAAGGTTCCATCCCCACACTGGTCACTACGTGTCACGACCAAGCCGTATGGAGGCACATCCCCCCCCAACCATCCAGTTGCAGCCACACTACGCTCCGAGAGAGGGCCGTAGGATCGTATAGTAGATTAGCTTAGTATTCTTGTTAGATTAGACACCGTGTAAACCAAACGTTCAAAGGTCACCAAAATGTTTAATTTTTTTCGATTCAGCATAGCGACGTCCGCAGAATTAAGCGGAACACTCACAGCCTAGGCGGAATGCGGTGCACCTCATCCCATCACCTGGAGCAGCGGTAAGAGGTAAGTTTTTGTTTGCAATTGTCTTTGGTTATTATGTTCGTTTTGGACCATATTTGAACTGGCGGGTAGTTGAGCAGACCGAAGGTCGATTTTTTTATTATTTCTTTATTTTTTTTTGTTTGTTTCCCCTCATTAGTATAGAAAATATCCCACCCATCGGTACTATAATCCGATAATGTAAATGCGATTCGAGATACTTTTTTATAGATTGTATTTATATAACTATCGAAACATACCTTCTCGTATGACAGAGAAAAAGATACATTTAACAAATTTTGTCTAGAATTTATAATAATTATCCCGTACAGTATAAGCTGTAGAGGAATACCGTTGTTAAAATCAGAATTAGTATTGAAGGGGAAGTAGATTGTAAGCTAGAGTAACGTACGTCACGATGGAAGTCGGACGGAGAATGTTAGAATTTATTAATTTCCACAAAAATTTTCTTTTGTCTCGATTAGTCAATAAAGAATTTCACAAGTGAAGTAAGGCCGCATTGTAAGGCAACAATATCAATTTCGTTCTTTTCTTTGGAACCTTCTTTCGAAGGATTTTGATAAGATTTGTTTAGACCATGTCGCAGACAGCGTAAGCACCATTGAAGGGATGTGGAATCCGGAGACCTAGATCGAGGATAAACAGGTAGGTCATGTAAGGGGTCTTCGCAATAGAGCGGCGCGAGGGCCACGGAAACTAAACCACTAGGTTTAGCGAGGGGCGGGTCAGCTCAGAGAGGTAAATCACCATCTTCACTCCTCTCCAATTTTTTTTTGTTGAGAATTCACTACACTGGGGAAAACTACCGATCACATGAAACTTCGGGCCTCACAAAGATTTTTCCTTTGTGTTGCAGGTAGGTAATAGAAGTATTCCTTTTTTTTTGGATAGCATTTCAGGCATTTAAAACTAATGTGACACCCGTTCGAAACTAGTGACAAGATCCCCCCCTTTTTCGTTGAGCTACCGGGAAGGAAGGTAATGCCTGAGTCACTTGCGGTTCGAACCCCCCCGAGACACTAGTCCATCCTGAACCGTCCCCAGGATCTGTAAGCTGGGACCGGTTACCTGATGGAACAAGACGTTCACCGAGGTGATCAATATAAACAGCAGAGGGGCATCCGTTACAGATGGCGCCCAACGTGGGGCCCGAAAGTTTCGTGTTAGTGACCCCCAAGTTCTGGTTTGTTGCACTTAGCAACACCCTTAATCTTTATTCAGTTCTGTATGACGACCTGTCCGACGTGTGAGAGTGTAACCCTGTTCATCTCCATGGGTCGTAGCATCGCCAACTTCAGACGCAGAGTATCTACAATCGAAAGCTTGTTTTCAAGCCTAAATATATATCTCCGTTACTCCGGTAGTGATTGTCCGGTAGTTGAGTTGTCGTTTAGTCCTCGGCTATGTCAGATGCATTCACTCGAGAGTGCGCGAGCGTGCTAGTGTTTATTTTGTCTCATGGGATCTTGTCCGGTACATGGTTGGAAATTGTTCTCCAGTTACGTCTGTTGCTGGTTCCCTGGATGAAATATTGGCATCTGGTTAAGGTTAGTTAGAGTTATTATGTTAAGTCCGGTAAGTGGGTTGAACATAGTCCCTACCTGCGTCTGTTTGCTTCATAGTTCTCGGCTTACCTCCACAACACAGACGCCCTAGCAAATATTATAGTTTAAAATTCCATCTTGCTAAACATCGGTTGAAGTTAAATCGCAGATTAATGTAGTGAATCGCCAGCAGGAAAAAGATAACAAATTTGTTTTGACAACCTTCGATCAACGTGTCACAGGTCTCAGGACGACACATCCCTTAGTTATTCTGCTAGTTTAGTTTTGAGTATTTGATATTCTTTTGAGAGACCGCTGTTTGGATCTTTGTTATGGAAGTTTAGTTCTTAGATTCAGTATTCGATTCGATATATATATATATTTTTTTTTTCCTTGAAGATAGGTTAATCTGCATTTTTTATTTTTATTTTTTTTTTGAAAACTATTTCAGGTAGATTGAAGTAGTATTGTAGCATTTAAGTATAGGATACCCTAAGGAACCCCCCCCACAGTCAGTTCCTTACATAATATTGGATTGTAAAAATATATTATTTTTTTTTTATATAATTAATCATGGCTGAAGCACGTCCAGGCCCTGGCCGGCCAAGAAAGGCATCAGGCGGTTGTGTAACCCGTAGTAGACGTAGGTCAACGAGTCAGGCAGAAGGAAGGCCCATCATTCCGGCCTCTCTGTCAGATGGCGACGAAATTCCGAGCGCAAGATTACCGCTCCCTCTGGTTGATCACCCCGCTACTGGCATGGCCCAGCGAACCCCGGCGGGATCTGACGTTGCTAGCGAGTCCGCCCAATTCGAACAATACGTTCAGGACGTAGTCACCGCTACGGCGGGCATCAATCGCACGGCAGACATGCGATTCATTCGGGAAGAATTAGAGAGAAATAGGGTGGAGCTTCATCGCACATTAGCAGCTATGCTCAGAACGGCACTAGCAACTAATGCACCTGCAGACCCACCCGAGGCGGTTCATAACCCGTCAAACGTTATCCCTCTGACATCTACGGGTAATCAGCAACACCATTACGACGTGAATAGACGCACCGAACCCGTTTCTAGGCCAACGGTTCCACTACCAAACCTACCCCAATGTGATACTCCAGTAGTTCATCCAGTACAAATGGCTCAAAGTAACAACGTTGACAATTTCCTGAGGCAACTCAGCAACATGCACATTAGTGATCCTGTCCAACGCCCGAATACTTTGCCAGCCGTTTCCCCCTCGAATTCGTCGGGAGGATTCCACCATTACCATAAATGGGGAATCAAATTTGATAATCACAAAATGTCTGTCGATGATTTCCTGTTCCGTCTAAGTAGACTCAAGGAATCACACAATGTGACGTGGGAAGACGTAGTAAACAACTTCCATCACTTCGTTGCAGGACCAGTCGAAACTTGGTTCTGGATGTTCTTAAAAAGTAATCCAACAGTCAACTGGTCCACACTTCGTCTTGCCCTTATAGAGCAATATCGAAGCTTAGAATCCGATTTTGAGCTTTCGAGAAAAATGTCCGATAGGCGGCAAGGCGCTTATGAGCCGTTCGATCAATTCTTTGGAGACCTTTTGCAATTGAACTCTCGGTTGCGGATCCCAAAATCGAACAGGGAGCTCATCGAAATAATCAAGCAAAACGTTAAGCGACGGATAGGCGAACACCTCATTACTTTCAATACGCACAATATTCCCGAAATGGTACATGTGTGCAGGACCATTGAGAAGTTCATCAATGAAAATGACGCGCAACGACAACGATTTCAGGCAGCACCACCCCCTCGTAGGAATGTCAGCGAACTCTCTGAGCAGGTGGATTTGCCGCCTTGCTTACCACATTCGTCGGTCGAAGCTTTAGGGCTTAGACAAAGGACACCCAACCCCCTTCGCTGTTGGAACTGCAAAGAGCAAGGTCACACCTTCTTTGATTGTCCAACCCCTCAGCGAGCCTTGTTTTGTTTCAAGTGTGGGCGTGAGAACACGACCACACCGAATTGTCCAGTTTGTTCGGGAAACGCCCCGCAGAGCAATTCTCCAACCGGGGAGAGTTGTTCCAGGAGGACCGAGCCGGCGAGACGTTAAGTACAGCCAACAAGCCACTAACAGCCACAATACTAAAACGGTCACCAACGCTGTCTAAAGCAGAGTCCGACCTAAAAATTCCACCAGAGAAAGCCACTGTTAGTGAAAGAAAGTCTTTGCATCAGCGTAAGAAAGAGTACTACGAAGCGAGAGCACGGATTTTTTGCCACCCCGCCGTGCCGTTGAAATTACAAAAACTAAGAAAACGCTTCGCAGAGAAAAGGAAGTTATACCAAGCCATCGCTGCTACAACCCTGCAATCGTCAATCGACGATCCCCGCCCCTACGCTAGTGTTAACATCTTTGGGAGGGATTGGTTAGGTCTCTTGGACAGCGGAGCGGGCATTAGCTGTTTAGGCGCTGGCGGCAGTGCGTTTTTGCACCTAAGCAATATCCCCCTAAAACCCTTTTCGTCTTCAGTTACCACCGCAGAGGGAAAGAAACAACCTATTGTGGGGGTAATCAAAACAAAAATTTCATACAAAAATCAAGTCAATGTTATGACCTTATATGTCGTCCCATCTCTGACAAAGGACCTATACCTTGGAGTAGATTTTTGGCGGATGTTCGATATCGCCCCAAGCGTTTTTCACGACAACTCAAGTGTTGCCCCTGGCATAGATAGTATAATGTTAGGCCTAGACATGTCTAGTGAAGGAACACGGGAGAATCACATCCTGTCATCGGTTCACGAGATGTCAGACGAGGAGTCCGAAGAGCTAAAACACGCGATAAGCCTTTTTCCCTCTTTTGTCGACAAAGGACTGGGCAAGACACCACTTGAAGAGCATGTGATTGATACTGGGGACGCGGATCCCATAAAACAGCGTCATTATCCCGTGTCTCCAGCGGTACAAACCCTTCTGTATGCGCAGCTGGATCGCATGCTGGCCCTAAACGTGATCGAGGAGAGCTCAAGCCCCTGGAGTTCCCCAGTTGTTCTGGTAAGGAAGTCGGGGAAGAACAGGCTATGCTTGGACGTTCGTAAACTCAATGGGGTCACTAAGAAGGATGCGTATCCGCTGCCGCACATAGAGGGTCTGCTAGGACGCCTTTCAGACACGTACTTCATTTCGAGCGTAGATCTGAAAGACGCCTTTTGGCAGATACCGCTGGAGAAAAGTTCGAGGGAGAAGACCGCGTTTACCGTCCCCGGTAGACCGTTATATCACTTCAAGGTGATGCCTTTTGGCCTCTGCAACGCTCCACAGCGCCTTTGCAGGCTAATGGACAAGGTCATCCCCCACGAATTAAGGCAACAGATCTTCGTGTATCTGGACGACTTGCTGATCTTCTCACGAACCTTCCAAGAGCACATGGAACTTCTTAAAATCGTCGCGTCTAGACTGTCTAGTGCCGGACTAACTATAAATGTTGAAAAATCCAAGTTTTGTTTTAAGGAACTAAGATATCTCGGTTTCATTGTAGGCAACGGTACACTGAAAGTGGATCCTAGCAAGGTGACAGCCATTAAAGACTTTCCAATCCCAAAGAACGCTCGTCAAGTCAGACGCTTCTTGGGAATGGCCGGCTGGTACCGGAGATTCGTGCCAAGCTTTTCAGCCCTGGCATCTCGTCTCTCAGATACGTTGAGAAAAGGTAGCTCGTTCAAGTTCCATCCGGAAGCGGTAGAATCGTTTAACGCGATTAAAGATAGCTTGACGCGTGCCCCAGTCCTGGTTAACCCTGACTTCGATAAACAATTTATAATAAATTGTGATGCCTCTTCAACTGGCATCGGAGCGGTGCTGTGTCAGATCGACGACACGGGAGTAGAGCGACCAATATTTTTCTACTCACATAAATTAAATGATGCGCAAAGAAACTACACCGTAACGGAGAGAGAATGTTTAGCGGCGGTCATGGGCATAAAAAAATTCCGACCCTACATTGAAGGCTACAAATTCAAGGTCATAACTGATCACGCCAGCCTGAAGTGGCTCATGAGCCTGAAAGATCTCAAAGGTAGATTAGCGCGCTGGAGTTTGGAGCTACAAGGGTACAGTTTCGACATTGAACACCGTAAGGGCAGCCTTAATGTCGTGCCAGATGCCTTATCGCGAGTACATGAGGTCAATGCGTTACAGTCCGACTCCCAGAATGCGGAAGGAGCTTTCGCGGTCTTGCATATAGATCTAGCAGACCCGGCATTCAAATCTACGGAATATTGCCAAGTCCGGGACTATGTCGAAAAAAATAAAGAGCTGCTTCCTGACGTGACCATCTCAGACGGGTTTGTCTATAAGAAGATGCGACACAGCTCAGGTAATCCGTTACAAGAAGATCAGTGTTGGAAACTGTGGGTACCAAAAGCCTTGTCCGAGGACCTGATCGTACTAGCTCATTGTCCGCCAAGTGCTTCACACGGAGGACTAGCCAAGACGCTATACAAGCTACACCAACAATTTTATTGGCCTAACATGAGTACGCAGGTGAAAGATTTTATCGGCAAGTGCGAAGTGTGCAAAACCTCAAAGGCACCCAACCGAGTATTGAGAGCTAACATGGGAAAAGCATTCACGGTAGATCGTCCATTTCAGCACATCTACGTGGACTTTTTAGGTCCCTATCCTAGGTCCCAAGCAGGAAATACCAGCATTCTTATAGCATTAGACCAGCTTACGAAATTCGTATTCCTAAAACCCCTTAGAAGGGCCACAGCGGAGGCAACAGCGAAATTTCTTCGTGAAGACATTTTTCTCGCGTTTGGGGTGCCCGAAACCATTCTGTCCGATAACGGCAACCAGTTTGTCAGCAAGGAGTTTCAACAGCTGTTGAACGCGTTTGGTATAAAGCATGTACGAACAGCCACTTACTCTCCGCAAGCCAATGCGAGTGAACGCGTGAATCGCTCGATATTGTCAGCGATCCGAGCGTACATTGACACCGACCATTCCAAGTGGGACAAGCAATTACCGATCATAGGTTGTGCTCTCAGAACCGCCGTTCACTCAGCAATCGGAATGTCCCCATACGAAGCTGTTTTCGGCCAGCGTATGGTAGAACATGCGAGCGACTATGAGTTGTTGAGGAAATTAGGTGGCCTGAACAATTCAGAGCTCGACATACTACCAAAGTCAGCGAAAATGAACATCTTACATTCGTATATCAAGAGTTCGTTGGAGAAAGCGCATAACACCTACGAAAGAGTATATAACACCCGAAGCGCAAATGTTAAATATAAAGTAGGCGACACGGTATTCAAACGAAATTTTGTGCTGAGCGACGCCAGTAAAGCTAGGAATGCAAAACTCTGCCCAAAATTCCTTAAAGCTAAAGTACATAAAACTATTGGCAACAATCTTTACGAGCTAGTCGACGAAACGGGTCACAGCCTCGGGGTGACACACACCAAAGACCTGCGGCCTTAGGATTATTCAGAAATTCATTCTGATAGGGCAGGTAGACTAGGAGCATGGTAGGAATAGGCCCGTCTAGGTCAATCTGAACATGAGACTCGAGTATTTCTCAGGAGTGGGTCGAGATAAAGTTTCTTTCCTTAACCTTTTCATGCGACGGGTCTGTGAAATTGTCA
Organism: Cheilosia pagana; assembly: GCA_936431705.1. Classification (NCBI taxonomy): domain Eukaryota; kingdom Metazoa; phylum Arthropoda; class Insecta; order Diptera; family Syrphidae; genus Cheilosia; species Cheilosia pagana. The sequence goes on from OW386169.1 coordinate 8,556,019, forward strand.
AGTTTTGTAGGAAACGACGAACGTTCAACGTTCAAAGTTTAAAAAAAGTCCACCCAACATGGCGCTGGAATTATAGGACAGTTTGAGGAAGACAGGTAGACGCAGTGGCTACTGCGATAATGGTCAAGCGGCCATCGTTTTTCGCCCAGTTTATAGCGCAAACTTTGATTCCCTATTGTGCAATGAATTTAATTCACAGCGGATTAATTTTTGGTGCCATAGGAGGCGAAAAATCCAACAGAATTAATAAAACACTATTTCGAATTTTCTGAGGATAGGTTCAGCAGTTAGGACTAAATTAGTTTTTATCATATGCCGTCCACACTAGTGAGAGCGAGATCATCACATAATGCGAGCTGGTAGGCACGATAGTCGCACGCTTCATGGCGTACCTTACGTGCACAGCAAAAATTTGCATCGAGGTCAGTCTAGTCTAGAACAATCGTCGTGTGGGTGGGTAGTTGGCTCGCGGGAGGCAGTAACTTCGCGAAAAAAAAGAAAGAGTTTTTCCACGCGGTAATGGCGGCGGCCACATACGCTGTAGAAACGCGTTATAGTTAATTTTTTTTGTCCGGAGTAATCCTAGCAAAGTAGGAAACAAAATTACAGAAAGTGTGTCAGGGCAAAGTGAACAAGGAAAAAAAAAAACCTTTACCGAAAAAGAAAATTAAAAGAAAATTTAAACCACCTCGTTGTGCGGCGAAACCACGCGTATCCAGGCGTGCCACGTGAACTCCGCCTCGTTAAACCGGAAAAGTGTAAATCTGTCCGCGCATACTCCCAACCGTGCGTGTACCCCTGCAATTAATAGTTTTCACACCACCCCCAAAAAAATAAGAAAAAAAATAGAAAAAAAAAGCCACTACTACGCAAAATTCCCACCCCATACAAATGACACAATAAATACAGACGATAGACCCAATTGATAAAAAAAGAAAAAAAAAAACCCAGTCACAGTGCTATAAAAAAAGAAACGACGACGAAAACAAATCCACCCAGAGTGGGTGCCAGTGCAAGCGCAAGATCTTAGTGGGCAAGGAAGGTTCCATCCCCACACTGGTCACTACGTGTCACGACCAAGCCGTATGGAGGCACATCCCCCCCCAACCATCCAGTTGCAGCCACACTACGCTCCGAGAGAGGGCCGTAGGATCGTATAGTAGATTAGCTTAGTATTCTTGTTAGATTAGACACCGTGTAAACCAAACGTTCAAAGGTCACCAAAATGTTTAATTTTTTTCGATTCAGCATAGCGACGTCCGCAGAATTAAGCGGAACACTCACAGCCTAGGCGGAATGCGGTGCACCTCATCCCATCACCTGGAGCAGCGGTAAGAGGTAAGTTTTTGTTTGCAATTGTCTTTGGTTATTATGTTCGTTTTGGACCATATTTGAACTGGCGGGTAGTTGAGCAGACCGAAGGTCGATTTTTTTATTATTTCTTTATTTTTTTTTGTTTGTTTCCCCTCATTAGTATAGAAAATATCCCACCCATCGGTACTATAATCCGATAATGTAAATGCGATTCGAGATACTTTTTTATAGATTGTATTTATATAACTATCGAAACATACCTTCTCGTATGACAGAGAAAAAGATACATTTAACAAATTTTGTCTAGAATTTATAATAATTATCCCGTACAGTATAAGCTGTAGAGGAATACCGTTGTTAAAATCAGAATTAGTATTGAAGGGGAAGTAGATTGTAAGCTAGAGTAACGTACGTCACGATGGAAGTCGGACGGAGAATGTTAGAATTTATTAATTTCCACAAAAATTTTCTTTTGTCTCGATTAGTCAATAAAGAATTTCACAAGTGAAGTAAGGCCGCATTGTAAGGCAACAATATCAATTTCGTTCTTTTCTTTGGAACCTTCTTTCGAAGGATTTTGATAAGATTTGTTTAGACCATGTCGCAGACAGCGTAAGCACCATTGAAGGGATGTGGAATCCGGAGACCTAGATCGAGGATAAACAGGTAGGTCATGTAAAGGGTCTTCGCAATAGAGCGGCGCGAGGGCCACGGAAACTAAACCACTAGGTTTAGCGAGGGGCGGGTCAGCTCAGAGAGGTAAATCACCATCTTCACTCCTCTCCAATTTTTTTTTGTTGAGAATTCACTACACTGGGGAAAACTACCGATCACATGAAACTTCGGGCCTCACAAAGATTTTTCCTTTGTGTTGCAGGTAGGTAATAGAAGTATTCCTTTTTTTTTGGATAGCATTTCAGGCATTTAAAACTAATGTGACACCCGTTCGAAACTAGTGACAAGATCCCCCCCTTTTTCGTTGAGCTACCGGGAAGGAAGGTAATGCCTGAGTCACTTGCGGTTCGAACCCCCCCGAGACACTAGTCCATCCTGAACCGTCCCCAGGATCTGTAAGCTGGGACCGGTTACCTGATGGAACAAGACGTTCACCGAGGTGATCAATATAAACAGCAGAGGGGCATCCGTTACAAAATTTACTATCAAAGTTCGTGTTCAGTTGCAGAATAGTCCATCTGCTGAAAAATTCTCTAAGCAATTTATGAAAATTGTATTGTGCTCTAATTTTTCTCCAATTTTATCCAAAAGGAAATCAACTTGAATTCGATTTAAACGAAAGCACTCTTCAAAATTAAAGTTTTGTAGTCCCGAAAAATTATTTCCGTCTCTATATTTTCTTGTTATAACCGCGTCTTCACTATCGTCGAACAAAAATTCACGTCTTAACATTTTGAAAGCTTCACTAGTTATAACAATATGAATTTGTAAAGCGAACGTTTACCTCGCAAACTTTTGACAAACATATCAAAATTTGCTTTGCAAAAATAGAGTTAACAGTTTTTGTGGAACGAAACAGCATAATTCTTTGCAAATTCTTTGCAAATTACACCTTTCAATATTAACTTTGCGATTTGTACAAGAGAACGTACGTGGAACAGAAATTGCACAGAGAATATAAAAATAGCAAAGAATTTGCAAATTACACTTTCCATTTAAACTTTGCACTTATGAAATTTTATAGTTCTGAGGAACGCAAAGTTTTGCAAATTGACGAAAAATTTGATAATTGTAGAGTGAAAAGTTGAAAAGTTGTTTTGTGGAATAGGGCCCAGGTATACAAAGTCTTTAACTACTTCGAAGTTGTATCTGTCCATCGTGACGTTTTGTCCGAGTCGCCGATGTTGAGAGTCTCGTTGACAGCATATACTTCGTTTTGTCCTCATTAACACCCAGACCCATCTTCGCCGCCTCCGTGTCGATGCTTGCAAATGCGCCACTGACAGCTCGCCGCGTTCTCCCAATAATGTCAATATCATCATCGGCATAGGCAAATAGTTGAACGGACTTTTGAAAAATTGTACCTCTGGTGTTGGCTTGCGAGTTTCGTGCAATTGCTTTAAGAAAGATGTTAAAGGAAGTCTTAAATCTTTTTCGACATCAAATGATTCGGTGGTGTTCTTGCCGACTTTGACGCAGCAGCGAGATTTTTCCATCGTCATCCTGCCAATACATGACATGGCTTTTTTTTCCAAGATCTGTCGGAGTGTGAAAATTTGGTCTATGGTTGACTTTCCTGGCTTCAAACCACACTGATATGGACCGATCAGGTTGTTGGCATAAGGTTTTAGGCGTTCTCACAATACAGCCGACAAGATCTTATACGCGACAGTCAGGAGACTTATCCCTCTTTAGTTGGCGCAGTTCAGAGTATATCCTTTCTTGTGGATGGGGCACACGACAACACGTTAAACAACACGTTCTATCAAAAACAGTTGGAAACTGACCCCAATTTTCATTGAAAAACCTTCTTGAGCCATGAGGCCCATTTCTGGATGAATCAAAAAACAAATTTGTTGAATTTGGGACGAAAACAATCCACATGAGATTCAAGAGCTTCCTATGCATCCAGAAGAAGTCAGTGTTTGTGTGGATCTTCGGCTGGCGGCGTCATCGGTCCACAGTTCTTTGAGAACGACGTTGGTCAGGCCATCGAACGCTATAGGTCGATGCTTACCAAACTTCTTTTCGTCTGAATTGGATGATATGGACACCAACGACGTGTGGTTTCAACAGGACGGCGCTAGTTGTCACACAGCTCACGTCACATTGGAAATTCTGCACGAGCGATTCGAGGGCATGGACATCTCAAGTGGAGGTGGTGTAAATTGGCCACCTAGATCGTGTGATTTGACTCCGAATTTTTCTTGTGGGGTTTTTTTGAACTCGCAGGTCTATGCAATCGGTCAAATTCGCAAGATTTATGCGCCGGAGTCATAAAAAATTGGACATTCCGGATGCGCGTAACCCCGGGAAGCCACCGGCGGGCATTTGAATGTAGTTATATTTCATACGTAGTGGGGCATCCATGGGCATAGGCCTTTCAAAAAAATACAACATAGGAAGGGTTAATACTGCTCACTTCTCAGGTACTGGAAGTGCTCTTAAACAGCTGTATCTACTATTCTATGCGCTTCACTGGTCCGTCTCTTTCACTGTTTCGCTTAAACTTGACTTCCGGACATTGTTTTAATCGCAAGAAGTGGGCCATTAACTGCGGGACTGAGTGAGCCTTCTTGTCCTTCTTCTATTTCGATAGGTACTCTTATTTTGCTGTGATTATTTTCCATACGTCTTCACGTGTGCAACTTTTCTGGGTAAACTGGGACCGCTTGTAATGATAAATTCAACTTTTCAGGCTTCCAAAGTCCCGCCAATTTAACTTCCTTTACATTTGAATTCAAAACCCTAAACCATAAAAAGGGTACCATTTTTATAAAGCTGCAAACTCCGTTCCTCAAGTCGTTTTCGGTTGACAAGATGTCCAGCCCAGACGTCATATTTTAGAGACGAGTTACTTTAAAGGTAGTCAAGAAGCTCGCAGTACTTACTGATTCAACCGTTCCAAATATACAAATTTCCAAAACAAGCCGATTCAACTTAAGCCCGAAGTTAAAACCAATTAGCCGCAGAACCATTTAAAAGTTTGCGCAAATGACTTTTCGGTTACAAACTCCGTAGGGTCTACACACCAAATGCCCATCAGGACTAAACTGGCACTTTCAATCATTTCTAACTGTGCACTAACCGCCCACTTAAATAAATACACGTAACCCTTCATCAAACTTTCAAATACAGCAGCAGATAGCTGCCATCCACAACAAGTAGCAGTCTCGTAAATGTGTACATCACTTAAGGAAGTTATACCGGATAATTTCACCAGCAGGCGACTTATCCCTTTAAAATATACCTGAATAGAGCTGGCAATTTCCTTTAAGATCCCCAGGATGGCATTAATTGAAACCTCCGTGACAGTATGCGGTAAATGGATGAAAGTGAATTTGCCATCCTAATTGGGAGTTTGTTGACGACACACATTTGTATACGATGTGCGGTGTGTCATATTTGCATGAACGAAGGATACGTGATGTGCAAATGTTTGACAAAGGAATACATCCTGCCTATTGTTAATTTTAAGCCATTTATGTATAACCCAGGAGTAATCCACTTTGGAAATGGCATTAAATGCCAAATTAGTGAACCGAAATCCTCCGCAAGTACTTATACAAAGTTCAAAGTAGCTTAACCACCCCCTTTTCATGTGAAGTTGAGACCCTTAGTCCTCTCTTTATACAGACGGAGCTGCTTTGATCCTTTTTTGCATTAGAAAAGCCCGGCTATCGGTGGAAAAATTCCCATAAATGATGTTGCATTCAGTATTTTTTTTCCACAACAATACGGTTGGGTTTAACAAGTTTGCGCCCCCAAGATATTGCACGGACCGAACGTTTTAACGAGACGAAAAGTCGAGAAAAATCCCCCCCCTCACAGGATGAGACTGCGTTCGGTTTTTGTTGCCGCCATCCAATTAGTGGGACGAGAAGAAACATCGGGACATTGATTGGATGTAGGATGTGGACTCGAAGGTATAGTCGGTGTTTTGCAGCATTCCTTGCAATTATATGGAGCAAACGTTTTCAGGTATACCTATGCAGCCTGAGCTAATTCAAGTGGTCGGTCGAAGTAACAAACTAAACCTACGTATTTTCAATTGAGAGGACTTAATTCCGCCGTTCATCTGGTCTCCTTTTTCAACCGAGATACATTGTAGGTTGCTTCGTGTGCGGCTAAGCTATTCATTGCTCTAAATCTTATTCGAATGCAAAATAAGTACACAAACAAACAAATGTTTGTCACACAAGCGTGTGGCTGTCATTGCGTTGCTCCTTTTATGTGGCCTGTCTTTTGCATACCGCACAACTTTGTGGGCGATTCAGTTGTAGATGGAGACGTGCTTCTGGCCGGGCTGTTTCGTAACTGCCTTTGTGATTTATCTACGACACTCCGAGTATGTCTCTCTCTGTTTTTTTTAGTGTTAGATGTTTATGTTGCTTTCCGATGTGATGTACTGTGACTTGACAAAGTCTTTAACCTTTAGATATTTTGGATACAAAAATTTAAACACACAGCAGACTTTCATAAAATGTATGTTAAGCTAGCTTCCAACCCTTTGCCAGGGAAATAGAAAGTTGAACATCTTTCTCAAGTTAGAGAACGCTTTTCCATCTCTCTCCATCGGCCTGACTAAATTTGACGCGATATTCAGCGAAGTCGTATTGCATCCGATTAATCCAGCTTAAGTCAAACTTGCGATTGCATTGAAACGCTTGTAATGCGCCATGATTGGATCGTTTGACTGAACCTGAGAGGATTTTCTGAAATTTTTGACACTAGCTTAAGTCAACATAATCAAACATAATGGACAGTTAAGTGTCACTGTGCAACTGAAAGCAGTCGTAAACGAACGGAAATCTTGCTGGAAACACCGAATATGTGAATCTTTTTGTACATATCTGTCGAGCACCGCTTCTCTTATGTCACCAGGGTTCTCAAAAAACTTGGAAAATATGACAAAAATAAGACCTCAATCAGACTTAAAAAGATTCATATACAGTCTCTAAATTCCAACTCGGTTTCCAAGAAGTGCATTGCTATACATGCCAACAGACAGGTGTTTAAGCCAGGATGTGATGTTCGAAATCTCTCCTCCCCTGCCCGTTTGGGGATTGTCCTTGATACTTTAAAATTGGTGTCGGAAGATCGAGGGGTAGAAGCTTTTACTTGTTGTAAATAGGCGGGACATTGAACTCAAACAACAATGTACAGTAAAACCCGGATAACTACCTCTTCACAATTTCTGCTATCTTTGCGTACTTAAGCGGGTAAACGAACCCGCTTAAGCGCCCAAAGGAGACAGAAATCCGAATCCTGTATCTACCTCAAATATGTGTAAATTACAGTTAAGTTGCTCTAAAGATTTGGTGGGTTTGTTTTCTTTTTTTGTCATAGAACGAGAATGAGAAGGTGAGAAAATGTCATTTTTGACATGTAACACGAAGTTTGCTGCGATGAAATTGTGTGCGCTTTGATTGAGGTACTTAAACGAGCAAATTAGCAAATAAAATTGGCAAATAGAGGGCGTTAAACCGTATAAGGTACTTAAGCGGGAGGTACTTATCCGGGTTTTACTGTACTCCATGGTAACCTAAAATGGGCTTCCATGACTTCTGGTTGAGGACTTAACACGGTGCATTTATCGCTTAAGATTTCCCATATAAGAACGAGTTGTATCGAGTAAATACAATTTAGGGATCTCCATCAAACTCCTCCTTTTGTAAATTCCATTCCCTTCGTCTCAAAAAATAGAAAAAAATAAAGCACTGGTTGTTGGAACCTTTACGGACCTGTTCCCCCAACTATTTATTTGTTAACTTTAGATGCTTCATAGAGGTCGCTAAGAACATTGGTTGGTTTGTTTGTTTAGGTGGTTGCTTTAACTCCATCCTGTTGAGGGAAAAACACAAGTAGCGCTTGAGCGCCGTTTTGATACCACAACTAGTAGAACCTGGAGATAGAAAGGGTGACGTATATTATGGTAGCTCAAAACCAGCCAGAGGAGTTGAGAAATTTGATGATGTTGTTGAAATTAATCAAAGAAAGGACTACCCAGGGCACTGTATCTTGTTTTAGCTAGAGCAGTACATTCGCAAAAAAGGTTGAACACTGTTTCACTCCTGTTAGTGTCAGCGCAGCTACGACAGTGGGTGGTGTGGGAGATGCCTAGCTTGGCTGCGTGAGTTCTTAGAGGCCCGTGGCCCGTATTAATCGCCGTAAGTCTAGCGACATCTGCAGGCGTTCTGGAAATGAGGTTATTTGTTCTGGCTTCGTCGAATGTTGGCCAAATGTTTCTGGAAATGACGCAGTTTGTGAGGTTCACCCATCAAGTCACGGTCCCTGCAGTGTAGTGAAGGAGGATTTCTCTCTTTACGTGTCCCAGCGGAGGAAAAACTTCCCTCGAATTAGATACGCTCAGAGCAGGGCCACGTCTAGCAACTTCATCGGCTTTCTCATTTCCCTCTATGTTCCTATGGGCGGGAACCCAGACGAGATTGATTTCAAGCCGATGATCTGCCGTGGCCAGTTTCTCCCCGCAGTCCACAACAAGTTTAGATGAAGACCTGGCCGAAACCAAGCCCTAATCGCAGCCTGACTATCAACGAAGATGCCTTTTTTTACTTTGATGATAGAATAGGGCTTACTAGGCACCGTGACGTGTTATCACGTGAGCGACTTGTAAGCAAAATCCCAATTTTGGAAGAACAGTCCTTTAAAGTTAATCGCACCAATGCAATCACACCGCCATTGAAAGCATGTTTCCTCTGTCAGAGGAGGAGAAAAAAATCACTGACTTGTCTTGTGATATTTCTGACAGATGCGTTCATTTTTATCTTCGAAAAATACCTTATTGCAGCTGCATAAAGTCTATACCTACTCGGAAATGCATTGCAACTTACCAGTGGTAAAAAGAGAAAGAATGAGACCTTAAAATTATATAGGACATCCTCAACTTATTCCTTATTGCATTTAAAATTATTGGCCAAAGAGAACACGAACCAACCGAAGAGAAAATATTCCCTGGCGTTTAAATTCGGAGTTCCCCACCGAACAATTTTCGAATATGCCTTGCGCAGAATTCGAGCATTCGGAAAAGGGATATTTTCTCTGCGAGCATTTTTAAAGCAAAGGTGTCTCTTCAGATTGTTACTCATCTATTAAAATTTTCATGGAAAAAAGTGCAGACACTCGACGACAGGTGTCGCTAACCTTTGCAAATAGACATCCTTAAAATATTTCGAAAGAACTCGTATAAAAAATTCGAAAACCCTTCCAAAGTAGGTCATCCATCAATTTGAATAAGCACAAAGGTCTACCTACCGTCTCCCATTAAACACTTTTCCTTCTGTCATCTGTCACATAACTCGAAATGCATGCAAAGAAAAAAAACTTGTTGCTGTTGAGCATTAAATTTGCAACAAAATGCCAAAGCAAGACTCCTTAGAAAACATCTCCTGGTGCCACCCAGAACCCCAGCCAAGACCAACCATACCACCTTGCATAATGTGCTCACTATTCATAGTCCTTCATCCGAAAAGAGCACTCCTGTGTTATGAAAAAGCGAACTCGTAATAATAATCATGAAATGAAAATCACAAACATTTGTTCGCTGGCTCATGGAGAAGACGTTCTTATGGTACGACACCGCGCCGACACGAGTCTAACTGCTAAACTTGCATTATAATAAATCTGGTGTTCGTCCTCTCTTGCTTTTCCAAATGAGGGGGCGGGCGACTGAATGTGAATGGTGCAGCAAGGATGCTGCTGTTGCTGCTGCTGCTCCATTCAAGATTCTTTTCGTTTTCATATTTCATTTTTATTCGCTTCGTACTCAAATGATAAGGGAAGAATGATGTCTTGGGGAAAATGTGTAAGTTCACAGCAGCATAATGACCATGAGTTCGTATCAATTGGTTGAGTGTAGGTGTTTGTGTTCGTTCTGTGTAAACCTGTTGATGGGTGCTGTGAAATAGGTGAATTGGGTCACGAAAAAGAGTCCTCCAGAGGTTACAGATTGTAGTCCTCAGCCATTTTGAAAGGAAAGAAGGTTGTGGTGATTGAATTGTAGTATCCACAATTTTTGTATGCTGATTTTCTTTCATGGTTGGGACGGGAAGTTGCTAGATCAACACCAGTCTTGTGTTTTGTTTAAAAAACTGCTTTGAGTACTGTTGTCAAGTAATGTTCCCCTGACTTTCGAAACACGATTCGATTTTCCAAATTGTGTTTGACGTTTCTGTAGGTATTACGACGTTTTTGGCTTAACTAGAGGCTGATTAGCAGTTCTATGAAGGTCTTCGTCTTTAAAAAATATTGAAAAGAGGAGAGCGCTCATATCTCGATTGCAACCAGTGAAGTAAAGATTGTCCATCACACTTGGATTTGTATATTTTGTTTAGTCCCCTTAGTAGTTTCGTTGAAATTTCACGGTTGAAGCTCAGCTCAAAGAACAAGGCTCTTATAGTCAAAAAACGCCTTAAAATAGAGGATGAAGTCATACGATCATTCCCTGCATCAAAAAGCATACATAAAACTGACATCCTTGAAGATTTCAGGTCTATCTTTAGAGTTTTCTACTCGACTTTTGGTATTATTCAGCATCTTGCAATAGGACCCACTGTCGTTTATATTGGAAAAACTTATGACCCAAGCTTCTCAAAGTTTTTGTTCATTCATTAATTTCCAATGGTCCCGTCTTTCAATAATAAGGGTCGCGGTTGTAGGATTTTTAAGCTTTAGTTTGGTTCCCAAACTAGTTTTTAACTTCTTGCTTTTAACCTTATACATGTATTTCGTGTGATTGCGGTGCCTGCCCTTGATATTTGATATTTATTGACATATGAAACGCTGTACAAAAAGATAAACTTATAACTAGTACAGAATATAAGGTTCAACAAAATGTTACGTAAAAAGTGCAAAGCGTTAAAATTAATAAAGAAAATACAAAAGTCATAGGTAAGGTTAGTTTTGAAAGTGAGGTGTGTCCGCACTCCGCATGTACCTCCTCATCTCCGCAGCCCCTGCATAAAGCATCATCCATGCGTTTTGATTGTATGGTTCCTTAGAAGGGTGTCCATAATTTACGCCATTTAATAGTACAGTGATGCCAACGCAAAAAAAGATAACAAAGTGACAGCTGCCAGATCGGGGTTTTCATTAGGTCTGTTCCCTTACTTTTTGGGCCAATTTCGGCAAAATGTCAAATATCAAGGAGTGGGGATATATTCTCTCAGAAATAAAGAATATAACCAAAAAGTACAGGAACGAAAGTTTGGCATGACGTTTGTTAAAAACATGTGCGAGAAATTCAAAAATAAACAACTAGCTTAAAGAAATTTGTTGAGCTATTATTTGCAGGTTTTTTATAAAGGGGGTTTTGTTCCCTCTTTGTGGCTCTCTTCTGCCCAACTTTTGTGTAAAGGAACGAAGTTTGACTAAATTTGACCAATGTGTTCGAATTCAATATCGTTAGGGAATAGACCTGTTGTTCAGCAATATTTTAAAAATAATGAACGACTGAAGCGCCCGTTCTTGATCCATCACAGATCCACTTCTGGCCAGTTCATCAGCCATATCACTGCCGTTTTGTCCCTGTGTCCAGGAACCCAGCAGTGATGCGTGGTATGCTGCGAGCAGAGAACCTAAAGCTCTTGGGGGCAGTGGCGAACCTCCGAGTTTTAACTTTATTTCAATAGCAGAAACTGCATTTATATTCGCCTCATTTGTCATTTGGTAATGCCAACATTGACAGCGACACCTTATAAGCAGCTTCAGCCATTGCCAAAACCTCCGTATATTTAACTCCTCATAGAAAAATTCTGGCACCGGTTCCACCACAGTCCATCCTTGATCCATCGGTGTAGCAGTGGCGTGGCGTGAACATTTTAAAATGAGAAGTCGAAGCAAAATTATTCGAATACGAATGTAAAAAAACCTCACATCTGTGTACCTTGAAAGAAAATCATTTGCTTTACTTATTATCAACTAAGCAAAATTATAAACAAAATGATAAAAGGAGGAGTAGAAGAAAATGGAATAATTTGAACAAAAGCGTTTTGTTCATAACCAAGCGGGTTAAACAAATAATGTCAAACAACAGTGACATTTCTCAGGGAAGTAGAAAATATATAAAAGCAAATGTTCTCGTAAAATCAACTATCCAGTAAGAGTTTTAATAGCCCGACATAATTGGGGTTACCTTCGCTTTTCGCTTTGTCGTGATCGTGATGATGAATGAAAATGGATACAGACAGAATATGTGTTTAGTGAATATCGAATTCTTGATTTTGGATTTTTGTAGATGGTGTTGATGGTGGAAATTTAAAAAGGGAAGTCGGTAGGAATCGGGTTTAATGGACGCCACGCCACTGCTTTGTAGATGGATACTCATTTCCTTTCTGTGGGTACATCCGTGTTCCGTTCCTCTCTGCTGGCGAAATAGCAAGAGAATCGTATATCAAAGTCCACATGGGAAGACATGAAGTCAGATTTGACAGAATTCCCTATGGATATATATCGAAAATCTGTGCGTGCCCCAGTTTGTAAGGTTTCCAGCTTTTTGTTTAACTTTGGAACACTTTTGGCTGCAGAGTCTTGCATGTATAGCTCTTTTTGTACCTCGCATTTACATCGAATACTTTTCCTCATTCCGCTCCAACATAAAACCCCAACATACAGTCTTTGGGCTTTGGTAGTCCACTTCAAAGCAGAGCTACAATCGGAAACAATCGTTCGTTTTTTAAAATACTTGCACTTGACTAAGGAAGGTCTATTTTAGATTTGGTGAAGCTCAGCTTCTGGGTGAACCAAGAGGATGGCGATAAAATAAATTCCAGCCTCTGAAAAAAGGTCAAACATTTCAATCAGTGGTTCTCGAGCTAAAAGAGGTTAAACGGATCGACCAACAGATATGTGTTGATGCAACGCAAGGCTCACATTTAAAATACATTTTGTAACAAATAAGTTCTTCTTTTGTATCAAAACTTCGTCTCTCGATCTAAGAAAGAAAAAAACCCACTCACTTGCAGCACTGAAACACAACAAAGGCAAATTTGTTTCAAAGACCATTTAACAATCGCACGTTACGAATACGAAATGTCTGTCACGTGCACAGTGATGTGCAAATCGAATTCCACTTTTATAGTCGTCATTTAGGGTGCACCACCCGCATACGTATACACATTGGAAAATAAACTTTTCGAAAATCTGCATTCGCCCAACTCTGCTAGTGGCATCGCTGTGTGTCGCAACCCCGCGAGATGCACTGGCACCAATGCAGACGACACGAGCAACTTCAGACAATAGATTCGTGAAACTTATCCCAAAAGCTATTGGTCGTGGAACCGCACCTCAAGAGACAGAGAGAGGACCCACTCCAACAGTTTCGATTGACTTCATTTATTATGCCATTGGAATAATCAGTGTGGAAATTCAAAGAAAAGGATATCGATTCACCTTAAATTTCGACAGCAAATTGAGTACACTTTGCGGGGGGGTGGTGGCGGTTTTCGGGAAGAGATTAGCAGCTGTGAAGCAGTAAAATGCTCAAAGGCATTCGAAACGCATTCACAGTGCTTTTGTGCACTTAAACTTGCTAGTCACGATTTGGTTTCTGTCAAAACAGTTCAAAATAATCTTTCCATGGAATGAATGTGGAAGTGGAAGTTTCTGGTGGAGATTACGGGGAGGATGGGCTCCTATACGGGTGTAGATTATCGACCTGTATGCAGTTGAATGGACTGGTTAAATGCGGTCATGCATGTGAGGCAGAGTTTTGGTGTGAAGTCTCTTTGAAATCGAGAGAAATGTTTGGGCTTGGGTTTATATAGGTCTAGAAAACGTCTTGACCTGACAAATTGAGAAGTTTTGCCTCTCAGACTTTCGTAAACGGTGGGGTAGTGCTCAAAATCGATTTATTTTTACGGGGGCTCAACCGGGAACCACTGCAACTGGAGCAGATGCAACAAGTTCCAGTAAAATCAGTTGCTTTCGGTCTACGGGTTCATTTCCTTTGACAATTTGTATGCCCAGGAGCATCCTGGACCGCCCTCTGAATTCCATTTAATCACTGTCCACCTCTTAATGAAATTACCATGGTGTATGTATATCCTACTCCGTTTGCTCAAGTCCTCGCTCTGCTACAATATTCCTGCGACTGCTTAAACTCTAAAGGATAATTGAATTTATCTGCTTTTACTGTGCGCGCGCTTTGTCGCTTTCAATGAAAGGATTTTTTGTCCCTGCTCTATCCTCTCTTGCATGCACGATAGTGTCGGCGGCGGCGGCTCGACGACGGAGTTAACAAGTAAGACCAAAGCAAACACCGAATAAAATGAAGCAGCGTGTACACTAAAGCGTTTAAAGTGCGGCGACAACATCCATTAGAGGCGACAAATTCAATTTGCTCCAAGCACAAGTGCTGGCACGCAGCGAGGATAATCCTTTTCCAACAATGCGCCTTGCATGGTGTGTCAATGGAGTTTGTTATTTTAACCACATCGGCTTTTTTTCTAAAGACTTAAACGACATTTGTTTGCTTTTCGATTTCCACAAGCCACAGACATATCCCTAATTCCCCTCAACTCTGGATACATTCCTTAAGGAGCATTTATGTTTTCTTTTCTAGATATGTTAGGTTTTTCTTCGTCCTTCACAACGAAAATGTCATAAATTACTCACTGCGTACATTAACAAAAATTCAAACATGAAAAAGGTCCTTGCGATAGGGCCAAACAAAACCAATACTCCAATCAAAGTCAATCAGAGTTGACTATTGACATTTACTATGCTTGTATCTTTTGTTGTTATCGCATTTGTGCTCCCTGATGGGGATAAAGGTCTTGTCCGATGTCCCCTCCCTGGGTGAGCTTAGGTGCTTGGGGTATTTATCGGGTGGCTTAATCAGGTGTTAATGCGAATGTGGCCAATGGGATTGTGTGAAAGAAACCATGATAATTAGTAGCGCATGGGTGGTTATTGGGTCGTATTAGTATATTTTATGAAGTAGCTACTTATTGTAGAGATACCGGAAGGGTCCTTTGTTGCTCACCTAGGAGACTTAAAACGTCGTTTCATCGAATAAGTTTTTTTCAGTGATGTATCATGCAGTTTTTTTTATCTTGCGACCAAGGCTAGACTCAGTTTTTTCTTGCAATTATTGCAGTCCCCTACGGTTTAGATATGAGCTAAATGAAGAAAGAAAGGTCGATAGAGGTAGTTGCCTTATAACTGTGGAAGAATTGATTTTGATCGCTTATTACCATAATTTTGCAGCTCATTGGTTCAGTCTCATAACTATGCCCGGACTTAAAACATTGTGGGTCGCTTTGAAAGAGCTCCTTTGAAATAACGTCAGCTAAGGCAAACCCTATTACTATTTATTTTCTTTTTAAAAGTTAGTCTGACATTTCAAAGCATTTTAAGAATGACTTATGAAACGTCAGTAGTAACTTAACATTTTTATTCTAGTTTTCCAGGCTTCAAATCCGATTTGCCGATCAGACTTTTTTCATCAAGGGAAAGGGGTGTCCTTTTTGCTATTTAATTAAATGGAACATAAAGATACTACTCATGCAAAGTTGCATTGAAGTAAGTATCCGCCTAAAATGCGAACAATAATTATTGTTTGTCTGTTTCTTTGTGGATTTGTTGAAGCAACACTTTAAAACTACTTACCCAATCCGTATGAATTTTTCAGACATAACGTGGGACTTAATGGGGCATTTTCTTAGAAGAGGGCAACTTTTATTGCTGGTCTCCGTCGAAAATTGGGTTCAGCGTCTGGAGATCTGCAAGCGTGCCCGTGGTGGCCATGCAAAAGAAATCGACTTCCATACATAATGGCATCGAACGTACTTTCACAGGAATAAAGAATTTCATTGATATCCAAAACCGTTTTTGTTTTATTTAAAAAAACTTTTGTAGCGCTCTTATTGAAAATCCCTTTATGTAGAGAAGATGGGGAAGAGAAGAGATAATAATAGAAAACTACAGCGCCGCGTTGCGGCATCCTGATCTAATTGCTGACACTCAGTGACATACATTTAGCAACATTTTGGAAGACTGAATTTGTGTAAATTTTCAAAAATTTGTAATGGGAAGCTTTTAACGATTTTTTTTTTATTTTCTGGTTCATTAGATTGGAGATTAGTTTTGTAAAAAAAATACTACTATACTACTAGTATTACTATATTCTTTTTTGACCGGATTCCTGGTCAAACATTTTTTTTAACTTTTGAACGGATTTTTTGACCATATTACAAAAAAATCTGTCATTTGATCAGATTTTAGCGAACCTATTCCCTTTTTTGTGGTGGCAACACTGCTAGTACTATATACCTCTGAGCTTTTTAAAAGGTTATGAGAATTAACTTGAAACAATCTGCTTTTTTAAGCTAAGTCCCTGAGTCTTTTTAATCGTACTATTCTGCCCACTGGAAGCTAAATCTAAAACTGATCGTATTTTATCAAATGCGAATATTTCTACACAAAAACGATTGTTTCCGATTGTAGCTCAGCTTTGGTGCATGCACTGTGCATGATACTGTCTGTCGTCCTTAAGATTGCTCACCATTCTGATTATAGGTAATGTAGGTTAAGTAGATTAGGTAGTTTTAAGTAGTTTTAACTAACTTTAAGTAGGTTTAAATAAAACAAATAATAAAGAATTCCAGTTTTTATCAGTTTCTGGAAAAATAAAAAACAAGCAAAAATAAATATCGATAGATTTAACGCCGAAAGGCAATAGTTTTAAGCATATTGTTAAGTTTAGAGTGTTTGCTTGGAGCCAGTAAGCTAGAATTAAGACCATTGTTAGTTTTTAATTAGATTTAATCGTTTTTGTCTAGAATTAATTTTAAATAAGGAATAAATAAAAATGAATTAAAAATGAAAATGAAAATACTGTCTGTCGTCTTTTTTTAAGACACTCGTCGAGTTTGTTTGAATGAGACTGACATCAGTTTTGCATAGGAAAGGCACAATTAAACATGGGCAAGCTGAAAGGGTGGGCGCAGTGGCTTAGTGGTAGTGTGTTGGGCTACTAAGAGAGGGGTTCCCGGTTCGAATCCCGAAAGGGCAAAATTACATCTTAAGGTTTTTTTCCACTGCGCCACCTCTCGCGAACGTCTGACAAACATTCGAGAGTAAAACTGTCATGAAAGAGCTTCTCAATTTGCCGTTTGGACTCGGCGTAAAATTGTAGATCCTTTCCATTCGTCCCAAAAATTGAAAACTCACACAAAACGAATAGTTGTGAGAAGGTAGGCCTTGGATCCCACAGACCTGTCATGCCAAAATATTTATTTATTTGAAGCTGAAAGGGTACATCAATTAATAAAATGCTCATATCACTTCCCAAAATTTTGCATGAAATTCATCCTCCCCCATCAATTGAGTTCCTAGCATTTTATCACTCGAACTTATTCATCTTCTCGGATGACTGATCATAGTTTCTTAAAAGCCCTTGAAAGTCTAGCTGCAGATACATCCACTTTCCTTATTTTAAATATATTTAAGAAATTTCCCTATAACTTGCTTGCAAAAAAAATAAAATTTACTGCAAAAGAAAACCCATCCACCTGAGTCGGTTGAGTTCGAAGCTAAGGAATTCTTGGAAAAAATAAACCACCGACCCTTATCTGGTTATTTATTTTCATTTCATAAAACATTGCAAACTACAGATAGAGGATAAACTTTTGCTGTGCGTCGTTTTTTTTCCTTCTCTCACATCAAAACAAAAAAATAAAGCACAGAAAACTCTACTTAATATTGAGGAGGAAACTTTTGTCCAGTGACCACTCGCTTTTATCCACTGACAAAATCCTTTTGTATTATAATCTTGCCATCATACCACAACCTGGCGAAACAAAAAAAAAATATATGAAAAATTCTGATGCAGACAATTTTTTGAAAGAAAACCACGACATGGGAGCAAAAAAAAAGTGTCATTCAGTTCTACTAAACTTTAACGTCACATTTTTAGCATAATATCATGCGACAAATTTTCACTTGAAATGCATTTTGCTCTGTAGATGTTTAGCTGATGGGTTGGGTTAGTGAGCTTGGGTGTGAGAAATGTCATTCTAGGAGATGATGCCCTTTGGTTGGATTTTTTTTTTTAGCTTGAGTTCAAATTTTACTTTGAAGTGAAAGAGGAGAAAATTATAAAAAGGATTAAACTAAACATTTTTTACATAACACGAACACGTCGAGTTTTCTTTTCAGTTTTAGCCTTCAAATCAGACCTATTGGTTGAAATGATGAGGGATCACGAAAACGCTTTGAATTTTAAAGGGTATTACTAGCGAAGGGTGATCTCTGAAGAGAATGGAATTGTTAAATGAGCCCACAAAAAATTACCTAGGACTGGCAAGACAAGAAACTGTCTGACGATTTGATAATTTGAACGTCTAATCCCCGAACTATTTAAGACAGCTGCGGCAACGACTTGGTGGAGAGTCCAACAGTATCTAAGAATGATGAATGTAACAAGGAACCCCTTATACTGCATCAGAAGATCCTGCCAGTTCACACCTAAACCGTTCATCAAGGAACTGATTGTACATGTAGGGGTTTAAGGCCCAGCGAGCTCATGGAAACTGCCCTCAACAGAGTCAGAATCTGGGCTGAAGTGTGTGGACTCCGAGTAAATCCGGAGAAAACGGAACTACATAGTACTATTTAGTTCAAAATACAAGATACCGCTCTTCAGGCTGCCAAGACTTGCTGGAGTGGAGCGTTTGCTTTCAGAAAGCGCAAAATATCTTGGTACGGTACTTGACAGGAAACTAAATTTGAAACTTAACGTACAGGAAAGAGTCCGCAAGGCTCACAATGCTCTCTTTGCTTGCAAGAAGACAGCTGGGAAGAAATGGGGCATGAGGCCGACAATGATGTATTGGCTTTACACAATGGTTGTAAGACCCATAATTACATATGGGGCTCTTGTGTGGTGGAAGGCCACTAACAAGAGAAATGTACGGGATATGTTAACCAGGGTACAAAGAACAGCCCTGCCGTTACGGGTGCCCTACGTACCACGCCCACGGCTGCGCTGGAAGCATTCATGCATCTTTTACCACTTGACTTACAAATACAAATCCAAGCAGGAAATAGTGCACTTAGACTCACTAATGCAGGGCTATTTAAAAATAATAGCAAAGGTCATAGAAATGTTTTAAGGGAATCGTTCTCTGATATCCCCGTAAATGCGGATAAAAGTCTCGGTACACTTGACTTCGAAACACCTTATGAAGTGTTGTACCCTGACAGAGAGGACTGGTCTAAAAACTTAATTCAGAGGGAGAACGAGGCCTCAGTATACACTGACGGGTCCAAAACTAGTGCTCAGGAGAATTCTTTTTGAAAAAGTCTTCAATAAAGCAAACACAAGGTGGTCACAATTAGAAGGGCATAAGGTTTCAATTCAAAGGCAATGTGGCTTGTTTTAAATCGGAGGAAGTCTGAACAAATAATCAATTTCAGCAGAACTAAGTTGAGAACAACGATAGGAATACCCTCTGGGCACTGCCTTCTCAGGAAGCATGCCATGAGACTAGGATTAGCTAATACGGATACGTGCAGGTACTGTGAGGACCTACAGGTCACGAAAGACATCTCACACCTTCTTTGTGAATGTCAAGCAATTGCTCGGAGTAGAAGAAAGCATCTCGGCATGTACTTCTTTAATAATTTGGAAGAGGTTGGTTCCTCAAATAGTTTTGAGACCATACTCAAATTCTGTAGGGAAATCGAATGCTTGGGTGATTTGGTTTAGGTCTTTTAGCCGTAATGGTTTGCAGGGGATGGCGATGGGCCCGATATGGTGGTTGGTCTGTTGTGACGATCTCACAACCCCCATCAACCTAACCTAACCTAACCTAGGCCCAAAAAGTCTACAGCCGACCAGATCAATACCCACCATCTGTTACTTGATTTAAGGACCACATACTACAGCATTTATTGAGACGGGCTAGAGCAATGCCTAGTTTGGACATCTTTGCAGAAACTCAAACAGTTTTGCTCGATAACGACGGAAAAAGTTCGATAAGATCGTAAACAGTCTCACGAGGAACTTTTATGTCGAAAATGGACTTGGAAAAAAATAGGTCAGGGTCAAATAAAGTGCAATTTGGAAGACTAATCTTCGACACACAGCTTAAGCCGTGTATAGCTAGTTTAGTCAATGTATAAAATGGCAAACCATCAGCTGTCAGTTCTCAAACTGATTGGCGCTAGATAAAAGCTGTCGATTTGAAGAGCAAACCTCTATTAAAATATGCAAGTTTGTGCTGTCAACATGGGGGTATAGTCACATCACAAGATCGACCAATCGTGGGGAACATCGTAATACCTTTGACTTTGAAGTACTGAGGGACTTTGTCTACCTCGAGTCCGTTTGCTTTGGAGTTAGAATATTTTAGACGAGCTGCATTGGTAAAAAATCAAAAGATCGCCGAAGATTTTTTTTTTGTTGAAGGTTGCTACTATCCGATGGATGGAGCACTCAGACACAACTACTGGTCCATTGTACTGCCATAACAGATACCTTACATTGCTGTACTTAGTCTTCCCGTCTTTCGAAGAAAGATGAGAAGGAGCTTCAGTGATGAAGAGCTTAGATGTTCGGCACTCTCCACGTTTGCCCCAAAGATCCGCCACCTGATGCGAGTAAAGGCAGGACAACTACGGAGAAAGTCATTGAAAATGACTAGAACATGTAAGGTGTAGGTATAAAAAAAGGATACGAAAAGTCTTCTATTCCAATACAGGAATAGCTCGACCTCGCTTAAGCGCATAAGAGAAAGACGAACTCTACCAACTTGGATTAAGCAACTGGAGCGACGTTAGACTCGTAAGTAGACGCGACTTTTGCTTGCCGTTTATTTTTAAATTTTAAGGAACAGTTGTTCACCATCTCCCATCTCAAAAAAGTGCGTCCCGCCCCAACAAAAAATCTTAAAAACTGATCTGAACTTGGGCTTAAAACGTCTTCGATTCAACAACCCCTCCAAATTTAAGAATACTCGCATATACAAAATGCAACCACCAGACAGCCATATTCCAAAGTGCAAGGACTCCACAAACACATAAATTGCTGCCGCAAATAAGCAAACATACTTTCTATGCTCGAAAGGAGCGAAAAAGTATAATTAAGCACATTGCGGCTGTCGACCCATTTGCGATGCGAATTCGTGTCTAACGGCAAGGGGGGACAAAAAAAAGTGAAATTTACTCGCTTCTTTTGTATTATGTATCCTTTCATGTCGGTTGGTGGCAATAAATTGCTTATCGGCGCTTTAAGTAAAATTTACTGCGGAATTATACAACTTGGCTTAATATTTAGAGCTAGAGTAATGTTCGTGCAATGTTGTTGTCTTTCGCGGCCAAATGCTTTCGAAAATATGTGACGCTATATCCTTCGCCATGTGACTCATCATTTGACGAAGTTTTTGTACAACCAAATGAGATGTATGAGGGTTTTTTATTTGCTTGGAAATATGTCCACCAAGTGACACTAAATTTTCATTTTCCCACACACCTCCTTTGCACTTCCTTATGGTTGGTAAAAATTTGAGACACATACCTTCGGAAATGGTGTAACTTCTCTGACAGCGGGACATTTGGCAAGAACTTCTTCCCGTTGTTCCTGGTACTTTATTTGGGACTAAGGACATCGCCAGTACTGAATAGCATGCAATCGAATATCACAAGAGAAAGTCCAACAGAATGGACAGGGACACTTCCCATTGTCCAGGAGTACTTTTGGGGTCATTACCTTAATGCATCCTGTCTGTAATAAATACAGACACAAACTGATTCCAATCACGGTAATTAATGTAACCGCTACCTGAATTCATCTCTCATGCAAGACAAGAAACGCATCGCAGTCATAATCTCATCCTACTCAATGTGATTTGCATGCGAACAAACGTCATTCAGGGAATTTTTTTTATTAGTAGGTCGATATTCATCTCGATGATGGAGATCAAAAGATTTTTTCCAACATTTCCGCGCGAAAATGTCCTTCGCGCAGAATTCCATCGCAAATTGATATTGACTGGCAGCATTGGCTGGCAATTATTTTGCGCCTGGGTGTCATTTTGTTGCCGTTGGACGTGAAACTGGTGAAACTCTTTGCTCGCTGTTCGCGAGGACATTTCATTGCATTTTCCGTTTTTTTCTTTTATTCACTTTGAGGTCTTCCGCATCTGTGAAGAAAGCTCCGGGGCTGTCTACATAAGAATTCGATTTTCTTTGATGATGTTGCTTAGAGCGAACTATAATTGATGGTGTTGTTGTGACGTTGGCTGGTGGTATGGGTAGGAAATTGAAAATCAATGGAGTTCTATTTTCGTCTTTGGCAACTAGAGAGTGGGACTGAGAATGCGGTGAATGCAGTGAAAAAGTGTTTTCGACTTTCGCCACACAAAAGATGTTGTGTGAAAGTTGCAGACACTTTGCAGAGAATAAATTGTGGGACAGATATCGAATAAGGAAGAAGGGTGGAGAACGATTTTTCTATCGCTGATATTGTTGACGACTTTGAGACAATTTATTTGAAGGAAGTTGTTTTTTTTTCTTGCAATTTTTCGGTGTAAGTTATAAACTCATTAGGGGTGCAATGCATACTAGAGGGAGATAGGAAGGGAGTATATATTTATTCATAATTTTATAGGACATTTAATTATCCCATAAGTTCTTGAAAACGGAATGTAAATTTTCTGAGACCGGACGTCGGTTTCTGGCAAAATTTAACTTTACAGAAGTCATATGCAGTATATCCCCCATCTTATTTCAAATGAAGGATATTTGACATCAAGCTTTATAAAAACTATAGAATTGTAAGCAAATAATATCATTTTTGAAGTCCAATAGGTGGCGCTGTGACTTCGTAAAACTCGAGAACCACTGAGGGGATATGAATGCGGTTTTCACTCTATGTATATAAAAAAACTGTTTTCTAACTAATGAGAGTTCAGATTTGAGTTAAAACAGTGGGCTGTGTGACACTCGAACACAACTGGATACTCAAAAAAATTGGAAATTGGCAGTATTTCAATAAATCTCTTCTCTTCTTCTCTACATATAATAAAACTGTAGAATTAAAAAATGCCTGACCACGCATCACGCAGAAACTACTGGACGGATTTTGATGAAACTTAGCATAGTGTTTGCTTACGTTCTGGGTCGGGACTTAGGATACGCTTTATTCCCGAATATAACGTGATTCTTACAAAATAGTCAAAAATATTTGTAAGGAAAATTCTGTTTATACAGACCAAGCTCAGTAATGGCTTATCGGATTGAAAAATAAAAAAATAGGTGAATTTAGTAAATTTTCTCCTGAATCATTTAAGATATAAAATATCCTCCTGCGATGTCCTGAAGTTGAGCAATGTTCAAAACAATTATTCAAAACATCGCCCAAAATTTTCTTTCAGTGGATACCACTGTCAGTAGTCATGCAGCAGTGAGTATCGCTGCAGTAGTGTGTGTGTAATTATTATGTGCGCGTTCTATTTTAACGTGATCATATGTGTTGCACTTCAATGGGCCGTCGTCTCTTTTCAGCGCATACATTCAGGTTGAACACGTTTTCAAGTGCTGTTTATTGGAAAAAGTTTGGAAATGGGCTGGTGGGATTCGTGTGTCAAGTTGTTTCATTCGTGTGCTTCGTTTTCGTCGGTATTTGAGGTGGGTAAGAGGGAACAAATAACAGAACTTTGCGTAAATCTTTTTTGTCTGTTAGACCGGATTTGACGGATTTAAAATTCTCCGGTCAGAATAAAAAGAATTTGATCAGATATGACCGGAATGGCAACACTGAGTACTAGCACCGTGCTGAAATATTTACTAGAACCTGTCACAAGAATGTTTTGTCTGAACAAAATAGTTGCGCAATTAGGGTCAAACGTTCTCAAGTTTTAAGCAGTCTCAACCCCTTTATACCACCTCATCCAACATCCCTGTCATAACATCGTAAATGTGCATTTTCCCGCCGATTAATTGATTATTATTTTCCCTCTCCGCAGTGACTGGATATATATCCTACATTTTACACTCGAAATCGAGAATAGATGTCAAGTCAAGCAGCTGAATATACGTCATGACTCTTAAGGCTGATCTGGATTCTGTTCGTGCGTCGGTTTAGAAGTGTGCGTAGTTTCCTTTTTCAGCGGCGAATTGTGATGTTTAATATGGAGAAGTTTTGCATAAACAAAATGATCTTTTGTGCCATTCAAATGCTAAAAATGATTACTAGTATACCTAAAGCCAAAAGTCTAAATCAGAGCAACCTCTTCATAAATCATGATGCAAACAATTGAGCAATTTAAACCGATTCCACACTCCTTTCCCCAATTTATGCGATGTGTCACACTGCCCTGCTCAAAATAGTTCAACAACCAACTGAAAATTCAGCTCATTTCTATTCCGATCAATATTGCACTTTATGTCTCCTTCCAAAATACCCTCTCGCCTTTCTACAGCTCCAAGTGATGACATTTATTGGAAAATCGAAGTGACACTAAGTGCAGTTTCGAGTATCCTAAACCTTTTCGCTTGCATTATGATTAATGACCAAATATCATTCGGGTCCATAAGAAGACGTCTAGCTTTACTGTGGGGAATTGCATCAACGACAAAGCATTTTATCGAATATCCTCGGTATTCTTCGTTCAAATGACGGTTTTTTGTGCTTGGGTCCTTGGGAAAAATCAAATCTGTGCACTCCAGACATTTATTAAAAATTGGCTCTTAGCTGGTCTGACACCGCACATAATGTCATCGCTCCTATTGTCACTTTTGAGCTTTTCTCTTGATATCCTTTGTGGTCCATTTGAAGTCTGATTAACATGCAATTAGATTTTGCTAGAAAAGGAAGACTCAATTTAAATGAAAAGTTATTTTAAAAGCTCAACATTCTCCACGTGTCTGGGTGGTATTGTTGTAACAAATGAAAATGCCATTCATGGTTTTTCATGGCTTTCCGCTTAAGGATTCATTTAATGAAAATTGATCTATAGAACAGTTGATGATGTTTGATGCCTTAAGCTCTTTCGTGTGTCCCGCCAATAATGATTTACCTTGCCTGCGTGGGGGTGATGCTATTCACTGCTTGATTGTCCTGCAATTGGATTGAAAAATAAGCACTTTGTAAAAAGGATCCGCTCAAAGCTGCTTTTCAAAAAATATGCCACTGAAAATACTTAACCCACACGATGTAAACAGTTCAATTGAAAACCATCTTCATTCAGGCAGGATGCAAATTGTTCACACATCCCGCACTCTCACAATACCCAACGTGGAAATTTAATCCTTAGACCAACAATGTCTTTGTATTTTAAATAAAAGGGGGAAAAGAAATCCCATCCCAATATCACACTATTAGTCCAAACAAATTCTCGTTCTTAAAATTCAACGTCTTTAAAATATCTATACATGTTTTCTTGTACGTTTACCTCCACAGCTATACAACGAAGAGATAACAAGGAGCAACCAAGCTAAAAGCGAACAACCAAGTGAATTTATGTCACATTGTTAGAGGCGAAAATGTACAAGGCAACGAGGACTGGGGAGAGTTGGCTACGACCTACGACTCCACCAGAACCATTACCACATACGTCTCATTGAAGCGGAAACCGTTTTCTGGGTAAGTTCAACTGTGAAAATCCTTCAGAGAAATGCGATTGTGCATTGCTTTCGATGGAGACTATTAAATTTTCGGATGGTTTAAGGCAAGTGGAATTAACTCTTCAAGAAGTCGGGACTTAAACGCATCATGTAACATATAGGGTGATGGTATGTAACGTTGGTTTTTTTTTTTTTGTGTGCACGGGACCTTGGGCGTGAACTGTGGTGTGCTGTGCGGTATGCATGCTTAGTGTGGGCGGTGGGTTTTCCAGGACAGAGTCTTTGATATTACCTAGTAACAAGCCCAGTCAAGATCGGGTGTTTTCTAAAAGGATGTGAGTGCCAACTGGGATAATCAACACAAAAAATTAAAGCAAGTCAAAAATTGCGTCAGCTTTTGAAAAACAGATTTATGCACCTGCGTTAAAAGCTTTTTGGGAGCGCTTTTGATGAGTTTTTTCACTCACGAGTTTATTACCTTGTTTTCTGCGTTCTGGGCGAGTATTTTAGTACTCGAGGGACTTTTGAACGAGTATCAATCTTTCATCTGTCATTTAACGTGTTTTTCTCTTTTTGAGGCGGATTTTGCTGCGTTCACTGCGTCACGTTATTTTTTCTGATTTTGTTCACTGTTTTTGTCGTATTTTTTTAAAGACTGTTTTTATGATATTTTTAGGTAGACCTTTAAAAAACTCGTTTGTCAAGCTGTAGAACTCGAACTACTTTCAAAAAGTTCTTGGGACGTTTTTCACGAGTTTTTAAAGCACATTTTGTTGGGTTTCTTGGTGAAGTTTTTGTTTTTTTTTTAATCTTCTGACTTGCCACAGCGGCGACATAAGGCACTTCGACCTGAAAAGATCTATTGGGCCACAGGTCAGAAAAATTGTTGTTTAGGCTATTAGAGTTTCTACTTTCCTAATGTAGCTGATGATGCTTTCAGTAAAGTTATCCTTTCTTCTTCTGGACTTATTATTTCCGTGAAGAAGAAGTTTCTTCTAATACCACAGAGGGCTGGGCATTCACATAGTATATGCTTAATTGTTTCGTTTTCTTCAAGACATAGGCGGCACTCCGGAGAGTCGGCTACGTGTATTTTGTCTAGGTAATATCGCAAAGGGTGGTGCCCTGTTAGGTCGCAAACTAGGTTTTTCATATCATGCCTGCGTAGACTTAGAATTTTGTTGGCATTATTTTTAAAGGGTTTTCCCAGTGTTTAACACACAGTTATTTTGTTCCCAGTTCCTTATAGCAAGGTTCGGGACCTGTGAAAGGTGTTTCCGAACCTCTTCTGGACAATTCATCGGCTTTTTCGTTTCCTTCAATCCCCTTGTGGCCAGGAACCCACCATATTTTGGTTTTGTTTCTGGTTCTTAAATGTTTGTTGGTGCAATTTCACAAATATGTTTTTTTTTGCATTTATGACTTCTTTTGGGATTTTTGAAGGCAGATTTGAGTTTTTAACGCGTATTTTCACGAAGCTTTTAACGTGTTTCATAATATTTTTGGAACGGCTTTCGGTGGTCTTTTGATAGATTTTTGATCGCGGTTTTTGATCAGTATTTTGACGAGTGCCAAAATTGGATATTTTTTATGTTTTGACTTAATTTTTAAAGCCAACTTTCGGCTTTTTTAAGACTTTTTTGCATTTGATTTTAAGTATGTTTTCCATGATTTTTAAAAGCGTTTTCTATTCTTTGAACATTTTCAAACGCGTTTTTTGCATGGTCTTTAACATAAATTTTCAGCGAATTTTTAAAGCATTTCTTGGTACATTGATGGACTTATTTTTGGCATGTTCTTTGACAATGTTTTGGGGTATAATTTCGATGAGAATTTTAAGTTCTTTATGCGTCTTTAATGAATTTTTTATCCCTTTTTTTCGCTGCACATTTGACGTTTTTATGTGTTTTTTTGGCTTGTTTTACAATGTACGCCTATGACAGATTTTTTTACATAATTAACAAATTTTTGACGCATTTTTTAAATCGGTTCTTGCATTTTATTTGTTAAGATTTAAAAAAAGGATCTGCAACGTTGGTCGAACAAACTCGTTCTTACCCAAAATTACCTTCTTAAAACCCTGAAAAGTATCTTACTGACCTCGTCACTGCAAAAATGTCGAAGAAGCTAACGTAATATATTTGACAGCTGGACGATTGGCGGTAAAGTTGATTCCCAAAGTGGTCCAGGTTGTACCCAAGGCCCCAAGGGTTCCACGGAAAACTCGGCGGAGGTCTAAGTTGGCATGAAAAAAATGGTGGTTCACCAGGTAAGTGAAGACAATTTTTCTGGTTTCGATGGCAAAGGACAATTTTTTCAGTTAGGCAGGCATATAGTTTTTTCCCTTTTTAAAAACCTCCCTTAATTTTTTTGAGTAGGTATAAAGTATTTCACGACTGTTACTTCTAAAAACTTGCATATTCGATATTCAGTGTAATGTGTGTTAAGACTTGCTAAGCGCCGCCCGCAACGCTTCTTCAGACGTGAAAAGGAACGAAATGCGACTTGTGTTTCAGAGGTTTTAGAGTTGGTACTCATCGTTAGATCAAATCTTTACATTTTTTGAAGAGTTTTGGGAATATAGTAAAAATGTAGCAGCAGGGGGTCCGCCGAGACGACGTTAATTCTAAAAGTGGTCTACGAAAAAAAAAATTTGGGAACCTCTGATCTAGAGTCGTCATCCACCGAACTCTTCTGAGATGTTCATAAACGACTTCTCACACTCATTCAACTAGTCAATTCCGACAGAAAATTGATAAACTCCTTTTTGTTGGTTTTTTCCGTCTTTTGTGGAGTTTCTGACGCTTTGTAAACCGCGATAGAAAACCACATAAATTACATATCAAAAGCGAGTGGTATTTCTTTGCATAGGTTGAAAGGAGTTAAAAACTTCGCATACATGACACATCTCCTTCAAATCCTACGTACATCATTCAATTGTGGAACAATATTCATAAACTCCAGTCTAACCGAAATGTTATCCTCAAGAGCGCCCAGCTCCTGTCCCTTTTAATCTGAAACATGTATACCTTATATTCAAATCATTTCCCTCAGTCCAGTCTGTGTGTAGCACTCATCTCAATTTTCAACACAAACACTTCAGATGCCATGAGGTGCTGATAGCTGGCTGCCTCGTTCACCGAACACTATTGTTTTCATGTGTACACTTTTAGTTAAGTCTATTGTGTGCTTTGAGGATCTGAAAATTGGATTCAAAAACAATATTGTGATGAGATCAAGCTGGAAACAAGAAGTAGACTTGTTGTCGCATACAGGTGTAGAATATGTTTCCAATTTTGCAAGCATATACGCCTCTTAAATTGGCTAGAAAATATAAGTTGAATAAATTATTGTCTTCTGTCACATTTTGCATTGAAACACATTCTAAGGACAACAAACGCACGTGTTTTGTCAATTAATATTCTGAACAGTGTGTAAATTGAATTGAATTGAATTGAATTTGATAAGGGGTCCGGTGGAGCATCAATTAGCTCAATTGAAATTTACTCTAGAATGCAAATAATACACCTATACTTACAAAATAGAAGCACAGTCCCAACTCCCAGGGCAATCGGAAATCTCCGCCATTCATTTACATCTCTCTGACATACGACAGCGCACAAGATAAAGCGCTGAAAGCAACACCGTGTACGTCACTTCACTCCCAGTGTCAGTTTGATAACAAAAGTCAAGATTGTTTCCTTTAAAAGACTCCTCCTGCTATTCAGAGTGTTTTCCCAGGCGCTCGGGCAGATATATGTATATGTATTCATCCTCAACTCGCTGGCATCCTGTGCACAGTAGGTATACACACTTCAAACTGGCGTAAGATTTCATTTCATGTGTCAGTTGTTACTCTAACCCTATTTACGTGCGTAAATTCTAATGTGTGATGAATGGGCTTTTTGTGTGCCAGATCCAAAGGATGTCAATGCCTTTGGGGGCATTTTGAAAATAACGGATGGTGCGCGTTACTAAAAAGGTCGCGAGCGCACCGCCATTCCATTCAGGGCGCCAGAAGGTGGAGTAATTGTTGTTTGGCTTTGAATATCAAGTGTGAATATTTTATTTGCAAACATGCTAAGTACCTACCCCTGAGGGTGGTTGGTATTATATATTTTCTCCTCCCTCAAGAGGATTTGATGAATGGATAGGAGGGATATTTAGATTAAAGAGTTTTTTCTTTCTTCTTTTTGTTCTTGTGAGTTCGTGAGTTTTTATGGGCCCAATCCATAGAACCCGTATCCGTCGTACTCGTTGCGGCAACGCATTCAACTGACAGATGAATAGAGCACACGTCAACTTATTGCGACGAATAATAAATCGGTTCACTTTCTACTTTTCTGTTCCTTTGAATCCGCTGACACTTTGACAGTTATCGAGAATTGAGAGTGAACAATTTTATTGGTGGAAATATTGAGAGAATGAGAGCAAATGTCATGGCAATTGAATGAATTGAGATGGAGCGCATTCATTGGTGGAAACTGTCAAGCGCCGATGACAGTTTACTCACAAAATGTGTTGTGCGTTGGAAAACTAACATGCTATTAATTTTATTTCTTCCCTTGACATATCCATCGACTCAACGCACACAACGGATTATTATGAGTTGGGCTAAAGTTGTTTACCTTTCCTTATACGGAGTGTCTGATGAAAGCCGCTACCAAAAATTTAATAACTTTTTTTCTATTTAATGAATCTGGTTAATTTTTTTTTTATTTTGCAGATTGAAATTTGGATTTAACAAAAATGGATAACTGGTATACTGAAACAAGAATTTGGATTGTCCACCGCTATCACGCCACGGGAGCCCTTAGTTTCGGTTCAAAGAGGGTATAGGAGCACGCTTGGCGGCAATCCCTCCGAGCAGATGGACCATAATGAGACTTGTTAACAATTTTGCCGAGAATGAGACCATCGAAACCCTTCGGTTCGGACGGAGGAAACAATCGCTATCTTAGCTGCTGCCATATAAAACCATCCAAGAATTTCGCCAAGAAGCTTATCTGTTCAAATATGAAACAGACAGTCATTGATTTGGACCTATTCCCATATAAAATTCAAATGGCCAACCAACTGAACGCAGCAGACTTGCCGATTCGCTTGTTAGAAGATGCTTCAAATGGTGAAAGAGGACGGAAACATGTCTTTTATGCCTGACGAGGCCCATTTCCATTTAAACGGCAACATAAACAAACAAAATTGGCGAATATGGACTGCTTCCAACCCTCAGATACTCCATGAGACGGAATTGCATCCACTTCGTGTCACAGTGTGGTGCGCAGTTTCATCACGCGCATTGTCGGGCCCTAATTCTTCGAAGAAAATGTTCACACCATTACGGCTACCGTTACTTAAGCATGTTGTAAGAGTTTTTCTATCCAGAATTACGCCGAATGATAATTTCTTTCAACTCTGTGTGGTTTCAGAAACATGGTGCAACTCCTCACATAGCCCGGTCTGTTCTGACAGAATTGCGACGAAATTTTCCCAATAAGCTGATATCCAGAGGCTCCGCATTCCGTTGGCCCGCCCGGTCGCTTGACCTTACTGCACCTGACTCTTTCTTGTGGGATTAATGCAAACAAGATGTCTACAAAGCAAAACCAACAATTTTGAATGAACTAAGGCAAATCCATTCGAGAAACAATCGCGGCTATTCCTGTCTCAACTCTCCAAGCAGTAACGAACAACTTTTTGGTAAGATGCCGCACATGCATCAATGAGCAGGGGGAGTGGCATTTAAATTCCATTATTTTTAAAACTAATTAAGCTATATTTAATAAAATTTAATAAAAGAAAAATGTATTCGATACACTGAAAAAAAAGTTATTTTAGTTTCTTAATGTAGCAATATTCATCAGCCACCCTGTATTTCTGTTCAGAGACTTTGCCAAATTTTCACCCTGAAAGTAGCGCTTCAACTTAAGGACATCGGACCCTAAAGTCATAAAGATCTCAAAACAGCCATACCTATCGCACATCAAAATACACCAAGTCAGCCAATTTATTTAAAGTCACTCACACAGACATACAAACACACATCCTTGGATGAGGTACAATCACAAAGCATTCAAACTCTATGCAAATATTGATATGCATTTAGGGAAATTAATCCTTATCACTTGTCGTCCTTCCCGTCCAACGCATGTGGATATAAAATTAAATTCACACATCTGAACGTATCCTTTCAATTTGGCCAGATAGGCTATGATACGTACGATGTACCCCATACACCAGAGAAGAAGCAGGTCGAACCCCAAACTGTATTTGTATAGTTAGAATTACCCCACTTAGTTGTGTCATTTGCAAGGAGCTTGCTTGAATGCATTCAAACATCGCATTGACGACATCACCATTGTCGAAGAAAGGACACTGACTGGCTTTTGTTTGCATTCAAAACACACACAGACACACATATACCCTAGATTACAGTCGGTGAGTATAGCATTAGTACTTCTTGTCTATATTCATTTGTTTCAGACAGGATTTTCACCCGAGAACCCGGTTTTCACAAGAACTGATTGACATCTTCGAGTTGATTTTGTGCTGGTATATGCTATATTTGATTGCTCCTTGTTTGCGGTCCGATGATGGTTGGGTGTAGATGGTGTGTTTGGCTTTATTGTCATTGATATCGATAGAATACTAATGCTTAAATTCAGTTCAGTTCAGAGTATTGGCTGCCATTTTGTGGGGTTAAAATGATTGGTCTACTATGCGTGTTCGATTGGCATTTATGGACGGGTGTGTTTTGAAATGTTTAGTGACACTGCTGTGCGGTCGTCTGTGAAGAGAGTAAAATTGAAATTCTAAATGAAATTTGGCTCTAAAATAAGGAGTGCATTGTTGACAGAAGAAAAGGCTGTCTTTGCTCAATTTGCCATTGTTAAGACCTGGCCAGGGTTCATCAGTGGACACTGGGCAGTGCTGCCCCCCTAAGAGGTCGAAAATGTAGTACGGGAACATTAAAAATGTAGTACAAAGTAGTACAGTTTAAAAAATCAGGCTAAAACACGAGTACCTTCTTTAAAATGCTTTTTTTTTTTAATTTAATAAACGTATGAATTCATACAAAAAAAAATATATCACAACACAGCTCTAAAAATAATCAGACGAAAAAAAAAAATTATAATTAATAATAAGGTACATAAAATAAAAAAGAAAAAACAGGAACTGTATTGCAAGTTAAAATTACTTTAAATAAATGTAACTTTTATGATAGAAGAAAGTTTTTGCATACGCAAATAAGGATTCTGGCGGATTGTATACATTTCACTTATCCCTAAATAATTCTTGGGCCTGCAGTATTGCATCAACCGTACCTAAATTTAAACTCAGTCTATTTGTTATTAAATTAAGGCTGTAAAAAATAAGAAGTAACGCCTTGCAGTGGTCCTCCAATGGCGGAAGGAACAATGTTAACATGTAGCTACATTACGTTTTAAATTCAGGCTTTTGTTCAAATTGTTAGCGATTTTTAAATGTTTTAAATGCTAAACAAAACATTTTTTCAATATTATTTTCGAAGTGTGAAATTGTAGTACAAAGCACACAATTAATAATTGTACGTACTCAGTTTTTTGACCACCAAAATGTAGTACAAACGCTACAATTGTAGCAGGGGGGCAGCACTGACACTGGGTGGTTTGAAATGCTCTCTCTCTGAATCCTAAATGAGCTGCCGGAAGGTTCGTCAATGCAGTTAAAAATAGGTCTGCACAGGGATTTTAGAGAAACGTCCAATCTAACTCGAGCATCCTCAGGTACTACTTGAAACTTGCAAAGCTTACATCAAAAGTTTCCGTACACTTTTTAAGTATTTATCGTGAAATGAGGAGAATGAAACTTATATCATTCGAAAGGTACTGTGTCCTAGATGTGCAGAAACAAAAAATCGTAGGTATATGTCGCCATTAAGACTGGTAAAATGAAGTTAAGAGTTTCCCATACAAAATGCTCGAAAGCATTTTGTTGCCATTCAATTTGTCGCCGTCATGTTTCCATAGTAACGAATTTAATCATCTTAGATTAGAACCTGTTGGATTACCCCTAAAACTAAGCAATCATTAAAGCTTAGCGGTACTAGTTTAATTTAACATCCAGTGAATTCAAGTGGAAACAAAATGCTCCTCCTTCGCAGTGAAATCCACCATTGAACTAAATAAAATGGCAGCACGATCTAAAGTGGGACAATTTTCTAAGCGCCTTTATAGTCCGCTTAATAAGCAAATTTAATTTATTTTTTGGCACATCCTTGCGTATTTTTTTCTTTCATTTATATTTCACACTATATGCTTAATATCCTTGCAAAGCCAACTGGCTGACGGCGGAGGATGAGAATTTCAATGAAAACTCATGGCGAAACAACTCATTCAATTAAACTTCATGCAGACTATTGAAATGCATATGTACTCGTATGTGCATATAAGCAGATATCCTGTTGGATCAGGAAGAGCCAGGCAACGGGCCTAAAAATGAATAAAAATCCACAACACAAGAATAGACGAGATTTCGCATAACTGTGGATGAATTCATTTCGAAGACCGACGACCAACAAAAAAGTGACTGGGGGCAACAGGAAGGATCTGCCCATATGGATATGCATATCCGTACACTCGTGTGTGCAGCAAAGTGGATATTTTTAATTAGAACTTTTTTGGCCCCTTTGTGTGTTGCGTATTTTATTAGAAATGCAAAAGTTTCGTATCCTTGGAGGAAACACACTAAATTATGAGGAAAACTCTTGCCAAATGATTTTCGCACATGGCAGGCAGCTCTGATGAGGACAAGGATGCCGATGAAAGTGGAATAGTTTCTAATTTCTTTTTGATTTTCGGACGAACATCATCAGAAACTGGCAAAATATGTCATGCTACTACTTTTTCAATCGCCGGTTATGCCACTGTTTACCATAGATAAAAGTTGCAAGGCCCAGCTGATTTTTGGGGGAGCCATTAAAGTCGGATAAATGTACAGCGCTCTTGGGGCATACTTGATTCTTATGGACAATTTGGGTTCAAATAGATTTTTTTTTTCGTTGTTTTTGGATTGTTGCCTTCGGGAGCAATAGAATGTAGTCACCTTGTATTACCATCCTGGGAATAGTCGAACAAACAAAGCATGGCATATACACATTCAAACAAAGTGGTGCCCCGGCTCTGTCCTTAAGGACATTCAACGAATGGATTTATTTTTCCAATGGAATAGTTTCCTTCTTTTGTGAATTCTCTGTCGATTCTCATTCGCAGTGCTGGTCCTCTTCCCTTGGTTGAATACTTTTTGTTTTACCTTCTAAATAAGGGACTAATGGTGTGGGTCGTCGTTTGTGATGATGCTCGTTTGTGTTCAATGGTATTAGTCCTGCTGTTGTTGTTAGGTCATTGGGAACAGAAATAGTATTTACAGTTGAGCTTTGTTTTTCCTGTCAGTTAGAAGAAATTATTTGTAGGGTTGGTGGACTAAGGAGGCTTGTTGTCGCCATAACTCTTCTAATCTTTGCAAGTGGAAATCGATGGGTCCACAAGGTACGTTACGATTTAAGTTTTAGGGCTTGAAGTATTTGTCAAATTAAAGTCTTTCTGCTTCAGAGGCTGGGTGGAAACCGTCTAAAATGATCGACTTTTCTTATTAGTCTGAATATGTTTGTCTTTAAGTCGAAGTGCAATCAATCTCACAGAGTATACTGCATGAAGCCCATTCAGTGTTAACATTTTGTGAGCACACCACCACCTAGTGGCTTGGTGGTTTCAAATTCAAGGCTGACAATGACGATGCAATGGGGTGAGAGGGGTTGAGCAAGTTTACATTTCTAATAGCATCAAGTCAATGGGTGGCAGCACACACTTACCCAATTGAAAATAATTAATTCAAACATTAGTAGGAGTACCTATATTGTGTGGCTTTTGATTTATGTATTGCCAAGGGATATTGATTTTTACATCCCCGAAGAAGTTGTTTGTTCGGTTTCGGAGATAGTTTGTTTGGAACTTTTCCCAGGTTGGGTGCGAAACAGAATTTTTCATCCAGCAAATACTTAAAAAACACATTCTTACCTCCTTTGTTCCTCAGGGAGGATAATAGTCAATTTAAATAATAAATACAATTTTTTTACAACCTCCCTCCTCTTGTGGATAATTTGCATACCTTCATAAAGCCGAGAAGCTTTAGATCTAATTATTTCATTTGATTAAACTGATTTAATTTGAATTGTTTTCAAATCGAATTATGCGAGTTTATGTCGATTAAAAATTGTGTACATTTTTTTGTTAGTACAAACCTAATTAAATATTTACACATGTTGCTATCAACAAATCTACGAGCATTACACAATTTCAATTGACTGGTTCGACTCGCTGTAGGGCGTATTAATCTCCAATGGATTGTGAATGTTATGAAAGCATTAAATGTGTATACTTTTGCATGATAAATTGCAATTGCATAACCCAAACTATTTATGCCGGTAAAAAAAGTCCCACACTCTGAACAATGAACGACGATGACATTAGGTCACTTACACAATTTTTTAAACAAGAAAGTAGTCGGAGGGAAGTTAAATAAATAGAAATATAAATATTTGGCGCGACAGATCTATGGGACCTAAGGCCTAGCTTCGTTTTGTGTGGGTTTTCAATTTTTGGGACGAATGGAAGGGATCTACAATTTTACGACGAGTCCAAGCGGCTGATTGAGAAGCTCATTCATGACAGTTTTACTCTCGGATGTTTGTCAGACATTCGCGAGAGGTGGCGCAGCGGAAAAAACCTTAAGATGTAATTTGCTTCTTTTGCGATTCGAACCTGGAACCACTCGCTTAGTAGACCAACACACTACCACTAAGCCACTGCGCCGACTAATGCGGAGACGGCCTTTATGACTTGTAAAACTTTATGTCGTAGTTTTGCATGGCTTTTACTAATATTGCAAACTGACACTTTATAGACTGCCATTAAACAATGACAATTTTAGCCATAAGTGCCGAGGTGAAGCAATGGAAACGTTTTATTTGAATAAATAATTTGCCCATGCCCTGACTTTGAAAATGTCCAGATGTAGTATTTCAATGTCAAACCCTGTTTTCCTTATTTTTTGTCGTGTTTTTTTAAGCTTATGCTGATCAAAGTTCTGAACTTTATAATATAGCTCCAATCGGTATCGAGAAATCGCGTTTCGAATGTTTTCTTTTGCATGGAAAGTGGGACGCTCCTTTATCTGATTTTCACCTTAAAAATTAATCTTTTTAATACTGCGCAGTTGAAGTCTATTTATTAAATTGAAAGAAATACAATCCAAGGTTTTCTATTTTTATAGTTTTTGTTTGCACTTTGTTTTCACGTGGTTACAATTTTGTCGTCAACAGTGACACCTATCGGGTCCACAGTTATCCTATCTTACAAGTTGGAGCCAAGCATACCCATCCACAAAATTTTATTGAATTCGGCCGACAACAGCGTTACTAGTTGAACGGTAATTAAATTGAACCAAAAATTGGAATGTGAGCCTACAGCGCCACCTGTTGAGAAATTTCCGACTTTGGTTTTTTCCTACACCTTTCGCGTAGCAATTACGAAGAGACCAGCAGTTGGAAGTAAATTATAAGTTTTAAGCATCTAGACAAAACGCAATCCATTTATATATGTATTGTATATCTCCTTACCACGCTAACCTCCTTTATTACCAAATTTTGTAACCATAGTTGATAGAATTTCCGACATTAATAATTTTAAATGTATTTTATTTTTGTTGAGTGAGGTGCCACGCGTCAAAATTGCTTTCAAAAATCTTTTCATCGAGGATTCATTGAAAACAGTTTGGAAAGAAGTAAAGAAAACGATTGTGTTAAATATTTTCCAGAGAGCGTAGTTGTTTCAACCCAAAGTAAAAGTCTTCAATAAGAAAATATGAAAAAAACATCGCAAAAGCTTACTAAAAATAGAGATGCACTCAATTACTTGTCGCTGAGTGTTGCTATGCGAAAACAAAGGCCAACTCCGCGCATTATATAGCAATCAGATAAAAAATACAAATTCTCGCTGTCAACCGAGTATAAACTATTGCCCGACTAATCTGATGTTGTCTTAAATGCGCGCCACTATTCAACTGACAACAATATTATATAAAATAAATTAAATAGCAAATTATCGCTGAATCGCTAACACAGGCGTGAATTGTTGGGAATCTGATAGTTGTATAGTCACAACAGTTCGTGCTTTGAGCTAATTTAGTGCTTCCTAGCCAAACTTTAAACCCCTTCCTAAAATTGTGGTAGGCTATTAAGTGACAATTGTTTGATTTTCTAACTACATCACTTTCGCTAATGAAAGTTACACCATCCTGCCAGGGTCACTTTCCTTTGTCGTTAATAGTGAGAGAAAGCGGACATTATTAGCTGACAAAACGTTATCTCTACTTACTTGACATACCTCCGTACTGACAGTGAGTTGTGTGATTGAGCTAATTAATGTTGGCATATCCGGGGATTCGTCTGGACAGAACATTCATTTATTCCATGTAGGTACCACAATGAGGATATGCTTTTTTTGCTATTGGGAGACAGAGTTTTAGATGAAACCAAAGTCATTAAGGATCAGAGTTCTGCGATTTCCGTTTTCTTTCAAAATAAAAATCTACGCTAATATAATAGTAGTTGTAAGAAAGTAGCTGTAAGAAAGTAGCTAAGAAAGATGCACATATTTCAATTGTTTCATTTTTTGTGAACACAGCCCGTTACAATTTAAAAATTCACTATATTATATTATAAGACTTCCCTTTCTATTTTTAGATATCTTGTGAAGCAACAGTCCAAATTTAAAGAAGTTCATACTAGGAACGCATTTGTCTCTGCAAGAAAGAACAGGAATCCTAGTCCAGTAGCTCAGCAATATACCAACATTTGAATGATTATACGGGATGAAATGCCAAAGTCACAAAGAATAAATAGATCTTCCAACCATCCAGATCCCGAATCTCAGGACTATACAAAGTTTCTTTCATTTGCCAGCACTAAAACATAAAAATCCAAACGAATCATCAGTAAGAAACACGACGTCCAGATGATAGGTTAGGTTAGGTTAGGTTATAGTGGCAGGCTACACACAAGTGCAGCCACACTTAGGCCAGAATTGGCCCATTGCGACACCACAGGATATAATGATCTCAAACTATACGTTGAACCAACAGGAGCCCATGGTGAAGCGGCTGAGGCGATTCATATTAATAATATCGATTATCTCCGAGATGTAATCTTCTTCGAGTTGAAAGAGCAGGACAGG
Organism: Cheilosia pagana; assembly: GCA_936431705.1. Lineage (NCBI taxonomy): Eukaryota > Metazoa > Arthropoda > Insecta > Diptera > Syrphidae > Cheilosia > Cheilosia pagana. The sequence continues at coordinate 8,594,868 of OW386169.1, forward strand.
TGCATAGGAGGTGAAGAATGGACTCTTCCTTCGTCCAGATGATGCACGCAACTAATCAATGTCAATGCTAACAGGATGCTCGGCTCTTTAAAAATGTTTGTTGAGCAATTTGAGTTACGTATTTGAATTTCTTAAAGGTATATTTTTGTTCATTAAGAACTGATCCACCGAAAGGGATGGTACAAAAAGGGGTTGGAGGATTGTGGAGGATTGGCAGCACAAATTGAACGACGTCATTGTTTGAGTGGACGAGAATGTATGGACGGTATCTTTGAAAACGCAACATGATCACTTTATGCATGCTTAACAGCCTTTTCTGCAAGGAAAACTACATTGTTCGTCATAAGAACAACACGACGACGGTATTAAAGGTACATTGCTGTTGGAATGTTACAGGATCTTTGTCATTTAATTTACATTAATCGCAGCAAGGCCCTTGCCGTAGAAACAAAAAAAAAAAACAATATAACTATCCAGAGTGAGGTGCTCCTAATCAGCTTGCAAGTATTTCTGATAAAGTGGTATACGCTGCCATTCTCGGTGTTTGACTTGACGTATGGGGGTTTACTCAGTAGTGGTTCCCATTTACGTAAAACAAAAGATGTCTACAGGAACTACACATAATTTTCATTGTGGTCAGAATTATTTTTTGCTTTCACGTCAGCGAATCATGTTCATGATGGATGCTCGAACGATGTCATTTTATGTTAGATCAGCCAAGCAGGAAGTGGATTTTTCTTGTTTTTTGTTGACAAATTCTTCATCTGGAGTCGCAATTAATTGGAGTTCGAATTGAGCTGATTTCCTTTGGGTTCCTGCGGGAAATGGGAGAAGAAATAATTACAAGCTGAGTGAAGTCAATAAATATGATCAACAAAGATAGGACATTTATTTCCCTAAGTATTTAAAGGGTTAGCTAGAGGGACTGACGCTTATCGCGATATCAGTCGCATTTAAGGACTTTTTTCGGTAATTTTCTTGATTTTCTAGAAATAGTATATTCAACTTAAAGAAGCTCAAATCATCTGTATTCGAAACGCGTTCTCTGTGAACGGATTTTTTTTTGTTTCGTATGTAAAACCGGCTTGTGAATGTATAGCATGCTCACGAATGCGTCGATTTGGACCTGATCTGCAAAGGACCCAATTTTGTCGAGGAATACTCCGTGAGAGGTCGAAGTATTAAGGAACCAATTGTTACGAATGTCTACATACCTAATAAAAATATAAAAATAAATAAACCAAAATAACACCTAACGAACTATCCCCTTTTGCAATATGGAACTCTACACAAAAAAATTGTACTAGAATTAAACGAAAGGAAGTAAAATAGAAGAATCGAGGTCAATTCCAAGAAAGGCAAGCTTTTCAGCTAGGTAGAAAAAGCTAGTTCCTTGTTTTCATCGTGGCGTTCAAGGGACAAACAAGTGTTCTTTCCCATTTTTATTTTTGAGAAAAAAAATAAAATTTTTTAAAGTGTTATTCTAAAACTATCAAAGGTACGCATTAAGAAAATAAATTTAAAGGAATTATGAGTTATATATAATTTAAATTATTATATTTAGGCCAACCACACCAATCTTCACATCAGTGTGGCGGGGGAAGATATCATCAAGGTGAAGAAATCCGAAATCCAGCCGGATTACTCTTCGATTACTTTTCTTCGACCTCATACTATTCCCTGATCGACAGACAAGAGAGAGCGCGAATAAGTTCCTACTTGATCCACTCTTCTACTTGCCGCCTTCCATAATTAATCATCCCACTGCCACTTGCATACTGCAGCTGCAGCATCATCGGAGAAACTATTTTCCGCTAGCCACGCCAGAAACTCTCCTCTTCCAGTATCACTGCTCGGGCACCAGTACATTACCCAGCAGTACACCATCACAATAAATCGCCGAGAAAACCATTTCCCCCACACGTGCTTATTCGTACATATGTACCATAACGCCACTTCGATCACTTGCAGCGACGACAAACAACACAATGTTTATAAAACGTCTGTCGAAATTTCCTTCAATTTAAGACAAAGCACGTTGAAATGCGTCAAGAAATGACGGAGCTCTAACAGACATCTGTTATACTAAACCGATCGTACCAGAATCTTGAAAATGGCATACACTTTGGTAAAGGTGAAAATATACCCACCGGCCATTTAATACTTTCCCGCCATAAGGTGAGTTGCATACAGTGTTGCCGGATGGAAATAATTATCCCAAGGTAGTACTATAGCAAAAAAGGGGAATATTTTGAAAAAATATAGTAGAACAGACATTTTTTGGTATTCAAAAATTGCATGAAGCCAACAAAAAACAAAAACAAACTAGAAAGAGGAAATTTACTTTTTGACAGCGGTTTGGAAGACAAAAGTGCTGCCAAATTTGCATTAAATTTGAAGTGAATTAAATAAAATTTATTAAGATTGAAATAACACTTTGCTGCAAGTGTAAGACATTTTAGGTTTATAAGAAAAATAGAAGTACGAATGAGGAAGGAGAAGTTCGGGAGTACGGAGGTGTTGAAAGTAGTGCAATACGCCTATGGGAGTACTTTTGTCAGCACTGGTTGCATCAGCGAATTGCGTCGTCCGTGAACGAGCATTAAGTTAATTTTACATGTGAAACAATTTTTAGACGATTTTCGACTGAAAATGAATTTTTTCGAAGCGAATGTCTGCGGTTCTGATGGAAAAGAGGTATTGCAACGGAATAAATTGCTGGAAATTGAGAACAAAGTGTAGAGTATTTAGAATTTGAATGACATTCTAGCATTCTGGAGCCCGCAATCGAAAGTAAATAAATAAATAAATATTTCGGCGCGACAGGTCTGTGGGAGCCAAGGCCTAGCTTCTCACAACCGCACTCGTTTTGTGTGGGTTTTCAATTTTTGGGACGAATGGAAGGGATCTACAATTATACGCCGAGTCCAAACGGCTAATTGAGAAGCCCTTTTATGACAGTTTTGCTCTCGGATGTTTGTCAGACGTTCGCGAGAGAAGTAGTCATATAAAACTATTGAAAAATTCAATGGCACACAGTAGAACATTCCTATTTCTGCTCTACAACTACAACTGCAGTCACAATCCATTCAGGAAACACGGAAAATTAATTCAAGAACACGTTTGTATTCCAAATCAGAAGGAATGTGACATTCTTGATTGCCAATTAGAGTTTATATCGTCCGGACATACAATGTGTAGTTTATCCCAAGTAAAACTCATATTAACTAGAATTATTTAACAAAACGAACAACAAAAATTAACCGCATAGATTGTTTTAGTTTAAGCAGACGTTGTAAATCATTCCTGGAGGGTTTTATGTTCTCCATCCCCTCCCCTATCTATGGCAGCAGTAAACGGACACTAGTCCTATTCCTTGTTTGCTTACTCACTGTGCTATGTTAGGACTTAAATCGACCAGGATGGATAGCAATTTTATTGCTTTTGTCCTTTCTCTGTGAGCTTTCACTAACTCTGTTTGCTTTTCAGGTGGCAATGAGAGTGTGAGCTCTGTAATACAATATTTAAGGACAACTGCTATTGCCTGACATCAACGATATCCCTCGAACTGGAAGCTCAATGAAAAAACTTCACATGATTATTAGGTAGTAATAACGAAATCGACTCCGAGAATAATTCAAAACTCTCCAGGATGCGGAAATAAAATATCTATCCCTTCAAACAGCTGTCGATTCGTGGTATAAATCATTTCAATTTATTTCGCCAATTGCCTCCATATTTTTGGCTACAAAAAACAGCTCGTTTAACAGACCAACATTGAGTGCAATTAAAAAGTCCATCACAAGTCAATATTTCACATTGCAAAGTCGGCATACTCGTACCTGATGCCCCACTCGAAACGTCTTTTCTCGAATTTCAAAAATAAGCTTCCACAAATCATATACCCATATTTGGCGATGAAGACGACGACGGTAGCTCTAATAATTCAAGCCAACCGCATCAATTCCGATAAGTGGCCACTGGTATGATTTATTTCTTTCGAGGAGCCCATTTCGCCGTCGACAGCTGTTCCAGGCGAACGTTTAACTCATCCAATCGTGAATAAAGCGAATAATAATTTGACTGCGCTAGACGAAGGGAGCGGTTCGTTAAATTTATTACCCCGACCAAGGACGATGGTGAATTTGTGAAGAGGAAAAATCATGATGAATGTTCAAGTATGTGGAGTTGGCCTTTCAATGCTGAGGAGCAACATTTTTAGTCCAAATTAGCAGTGCAATTATTATCGATTCGGTGAGTAGTATACAAATACATACAATCGGGAAGTACCTTCGGTGGTGCTTCTAGATGCCATAACTTTAATTGGGAGACCAATTGAAACATCGTTTGCGATTTTTTCTTTTTTGTAGACCCACCAAAAATCAGTAGGTACGTATTTCATGCAAAGAATGAATTCAGGATATGAAAACTTTGTGGAGTGTAAGGAGTAAATGTCCATGCTGTCCAGTAACTCAATCACTGTCGATCACGAGTCGTTGTGCGGGATAACACTGCGAATTTATTTGTCGTCGCTTTCAAAAACTCGGAACACGTCGGACACTTCATTTCGATTTGTAGAGCGAAACAGAGTTAAGCTGAGTGAAATGCACTTATCGTCGTCTATTTGTTCCGAGATGTGCATCACCGAGTTCTGTCATTAAGCGGTCTTTCGCACCGAGCATCAATTTTAAGGACACATCTCCGTTTCGGGTTGTTTCGCCCTGAAAGCCGCATCTAACTTGTCAGTAAATTGAGTGCGGTTTTGGTGTCACATTCAGCTGATGCTCTTCCATGCATCCTTCACTTGTCTGGAGGCACAAAAAGTAGCCCTCTGGTCGCCCGGCCTTACACACTTCTAAAGAGGTTCCTTAAAAGCATCAGAGTATTAAAAGGCTCTCTGTGACTAGCGGATAAACCATGCTTCAAGTGATTTTCCCTCGACCAAGCAAAGAGAGGAGCAAATTTATTCCACCCAGCTTAGGAGCCTCTTCGAGTTGCACGCACTTTTTCAAAGCTATTTGTAGAACAACCAATTTTTTTCTGAATAAAAATCGACACACTCAAATCCAGTCAAAGTGTCAAATTTCCCATTATGTGAATCAGATTCATAGAAAAGAAATCACTCGGAGAAAGACTTGAAATTTAAATGGATTCCATTAGAGCCGCCAGCCACCATACTTCTGTCGTCTCTATTCCTTGCGCTTCCTTCTGCTTCTGCATCTGGTAAATGCCGCTTGTCTTACCCCCGCAGAGAATTGCTTTCCCTCAATAAAAACATCAATTTGAAAATGCACAAACACACGGCTGGGAACCGATAAAAAAAAGTATGTTATCCTTATCCCTCTCTATTTGAATAGCACGTTTGCGACTGTCTACTCCATATATATATGCAATGTAAATACTACCACCGAATTGGCTCTATCCGTGGACGTGAATTTTGCTGAAATTGAGGTATATACGGAATTCTACTCGTTTCCTCCCCTCCTTCCTTTAGTGTGAATTCTGATTTTCCTCAATGGGAAATTGCGGAAATCGCACATAAAAATTCCACGAATGATTTATATCAACCACTTGCTGCGGTTTTGTTGGTTAGGTACACACCATGGTGAAGAAGAAAGAAGCCGCCGCACTAAAAAAAAGAAAAGGACATGAGCGCACTTGCAATCGAATGAAAACATGTGGTACGAAGTGAATGATGGAATTTTCTCATGTGATTTTAACGTTACAGTTATGGGAATGCGGATATTAAATTGTGTTTCATATTTGTTTGCATTCATGGTTGTGTTTAAATGTTTTGTTAGGCGAGTGTTTGTAAACTAAAGTGGTACCTGCCTTGTTTTAACTGAGCATGGGCGGCAATTTATGCATTGCCGCAGACGAATATGAACTATGAAGTTGTGCGAGAGAGGATTTCCCTGAAGGGGATATTTTTCAAATTGCCACTAAGTTTCCAGTAAACTTGCGGGGTTGAATAACAACCGATCAAATGTAAATAAATGAAAAGAAATAAAAGAGGAAAATTTTATCAATAAATGTGCGACAGTGTTAGTAGACGCATTGAATAAATATCCCTCTATTTGATGTGATTGATCCCTTCAGTGTCTAGAACGATGTTACACATTTTTAATTGTTTTTGAAGTAACTTTTAAGGGTTTTTTTGCGCGAATTATCTTTGTTTTATTTAAGTTCCGTAAAGCCTTGCACCACTTGTTTAATAGTAAAACAGCTTTCGTTGTAATGCCTTGCCAGACGTAAACGTAGAATTGGGAAAATAATTTTGTGCGAATTTTTAAAACAACAACGAATAAAAGGATAGGGGCTTTGTTTATAAAGGGTGTCCCATAATTCACGCAAACTGTAACTTTGATGGAAAAGACTGATTTTTAAATAGAAAGCTTACATTTTTTTTATTGATTTATTGAGTACTAGCTGTACCCGCCCGGCTTCGCCCGTGCAAAATGTGGTTTCTTTGATTAATCGTTACGATTAGTAGTAGCTTAGTATTTTTTTATGAACTATATCACATCCACATTTCTCATAATTATGGATAAATAAAATTAAATGAAATAGAAACTCATCAAGAGTGCAAAACAAAGACGGTGTAAAAGTGTCAAAAGCATCGACACACACGAAACACCTCACATTTCATGCCTGCACTGCATCCGCTTTACTGTGTTGTGTGAATGAGTGTGATTGCGCATGGCCAAGCGGGTTGAACAAAGAGGTCTCGCAGTATACTCTTCTCTCCTAAGGGAAGAAAAAATAGATACAAATAAAAAATGTTCTTTCAAAATCAACTGTCCAGAGACAGTGAGAGCTTTAATAACCCGACATATTTGGGGTTACGATTGCTTTGTCGTGAAGACGACGATGATGGATGAAAATGGATACACACACAAATATTTAGTTAATGGGTTACGTGTCTGTCCTTTTTTGTGAATATTAAATTTATTTGGTAGGTAGGCTTTCGTGTATATTTGGTTTTTGTAAGATAGTGTTGAATGGTAGAAATTAAAAATGGGAAGTCGGTGGGAATCGGGTTATATGGACACCACAGGGTTTATTAATGCATGAGTGAAATAGGAACTGAGCAAGAGAGCAGACACGTCTTTCTTAAATATTTGACATTATAATTTATAGGGTAAAACACCCAATCATTGGCATCTTAAGAAAACTTGAGTCTTTATGTGTGTGTAAATATTAACAAAAAAACATTCAAATAACATTAAAGTACATAATTCATTTACATTTATTAAGATATTTTTTTAATAAAAAACATAAACAAAACATAAAATTTCTTAAAAAACATACAGTAAAATAAAGCAAAGTCAATTTTCACCAATTATCGGCACTTCGTTCCATTCATTGGCATTCCTCAGTCCCATTATTGGCACCTATATATTGTGGTAAAAAATAATTAAAAAAAAAAAACAGGCAAACGGTGTCTCAATTCTCAATTTTCCAATGATGGGCACTGTACTTTGTGCCAGTAGCTCATGGTGGGGTGCCAACAATAGGCTATTTTACCCTAGGTTTTTTTTTTGCTTAGCAAACCAAACAGCATACTATCTCTGTCTGTCACAGGTGTAACATAAAGTTAAAAGAGATGTACCCAAATATATTGCGCGTTTAGTATGTTTGATTTGAGAATGAAGTGCATATCCACTCACCCATTTGAAAATAGAAGAAATGTTTCAAATTTTGTCTTTTTATTTAAAAACCTTTTAAGATATCGAGTAAATGGATATCCTATGTTGGACCTGCAGACGTCCTCCTTAAGTTGGCATTTACTATATTTAAATTCTCCCAGTATTTTCGAACGCAAAGCGTTGCAAAGGAAAAAACGAAAGAAAACGAAAAAATAAATTACTCATGTCCAATTTTCTCTGGAATTTATAGAGATATAGAGTTGAAACAAATTGGAGATTGTAGGCCTAGGTATCCTCTATAGTAGCGTGAAAAATTCATCAGAATAACTTCAGCAGTTTTTAAGATTTTTGCATTCAAAGACATGCAGTCAAATTCAATATAAGTCGAACAGAACTACACCAATTTTATTTATATGATACAGATTGGGGTTATGTATGGAATAATGGCCGCCACTGCGTTGTTGGCACGAACGTGTTTTTTTTTTTTTTTTCTTTTTGTTGGAGGTTTCTATTATCCGATGGAGCACTCAGACACAACTACTGCCAAAACAGACACCTTACATTGCTGTACTTAGTTTTCCCGTCTTTCGAAGAAAGATGAGAAGAAGCTTCAGTGATGAAGAGCTTAGATGTTCGGCACTCACCACGTCAGCCCCAAAGATCCGCCACCTGATGCTACGGAGGAAGTGCTCCGCTGTATCGTCATCCTCTCTACAAGCAGGACAGATTGTGGTGTCGCTAAAGCCCAATACATTTAAGTGTTTGGCAAAAGCTTGGTGGCCCGAAAGGAGTGGAAAATAAGACCCGTATGAAAGCCAACAATAGGTGGAAAGAGTTAACTACCTGCGAAATTACAAGAAAGCTATGGCCAAAATATAGTATGAGTCGGACCAAAAAGCTACTGCAGTTTGATAGAACGGCGATATACAAACTGGTAGGGGCCCTAACAGGTCACAATTTTCTTAGGAACCATACAATGAAACTAAATCTCATAGATGACGATATATGCAGGGGTTGCGGAGACGAGGATGCTCATGAGGACACACCTCACTTCCTCTGTCTGTGCCCTAGTCTCTGTCACTTGAGGAATAGAACACTTGGAAGTTACTACTTCCATGATATAGAGGAGCTCTCTGATGTCTCACTAACCAATCTTTACAGGTTCATAAATACATTGGGATGGCTGGACAAGGTCGAGTAGCTGCAAACAAGGGAAGAGTTTTTTTTTTTATCGCCAACAACATCGGACGATCCCCCAACAAGGGCATCACAATGGGTCCACATAGACCTAAGTGGGGTACGACAGGGCTCGCTATGCTGTACCCACCCAGTAACCTAACGTAAGGACACCCACAAGAAGTCTATAGTCGATTCTCCTGAGAGACAGAAGGAAAGACGCCATAAGGATAGCGAAAATCTCCCCTTGGAAGACAGACGCATGGTTCCCTAAGGGGTAATGTAGTCTAACGTTCTCGCTTTTCACTAAGACTCCCGAGCCTGACCCATGTCCGGTTCTGGAGCTATCCGTGAATACACGATGGCATTCTTTCCCTGGCTCAGAGTCTGGCCGAAGCCATTCCGTTGCCTGAGGAAAGTAGATGTGATAGTTTTGTCGCAGTAGGATTTCTGGTTTCATCCATAAGACAGGTATCAAAGGATAATTCTCGCACAAGTTCATCAAAATTCCAATGCGCGTGCTACCAAAAGCCGCCTCTCTTTAATCGAGAGATGGATTTCAGTGGCACGAACGTACTCTTTTATTAAAATTTTCTATTACCGTTTCGCATAAATGTGGCTGACTTTCATTAATACACCTACCAATCTACTTTCTCAACTGGGTTATCATGGCACAATAACAAAGCTTAAATTGCTACTGCCTGACCAGCCGCATTTTCGAAGAAGAATGGTCCGAAAATGCCTTCAGCTCAAAATCCACACCAAACTGTCACGCGTTTTGGATGCATTTGTTTCTCAACATTTACTTGTGATCCAGTCTTCCTGAACTTTTTAATTATTCTCTTTACAGTTGATGGTTTTAGATCTTATACGAAAATTGCGGACTGTAGTTGGTAAATTTGTGGCGCAGTGGCTTAGAGTTAGTGTGTTGGACTACTAAGCGAGGCGTCCCAGGTTCGAATCCCGAAAGAACCAATTTACATCTTAAGGTTTTTTTCCGCTGCGCCACCTTTCACGAACGGCTGACAAACATCCGAGAGTAAAACTGTCATGAAAGAGCTTCTCAATTAGCCGTTTGGACTTGGCGTAAAATTGAAAACTCGCACAAAACGAATGGTTGTAAGAAACTAGGCCTTGGCTCCCACAGACCTGACGCGCCAAAATATTTATTCATTTTTTAACTGATAAATTTTGCTATTTTTAAAATATTGCTCAACAATGAAAATGCGTTGTTCTTTCGTATAGCGTTCCATTTTTATTAACCCCGAACTGTCAGCAGTCACATCATTTGTTGCGTTGGCATCACTGTACTATTAAATGGCGCAAAATTCAAATTTTGCGTGAATTATGGGACACCCTTTAAATGTTCGAACTTTATTTAGCCCGTGACTTTTGCACTGAAATATGGATTGACATTGTTTCTCCTATAAATTTCATTGTTTCTCCTATACAATTTTATTGTATGAACAGAAAAGTTAAGAAACTCTATACGTGGTGTTGGGTTTAAAAGACAAAAATCTCTGTCAAGTAGTTCGATTTTTTGTATGCAGAAACGTATTTTACTGTGCAATTCCATTTGCAATAAAGACACATACAGAAGAGAGAGAACTTGAAAAAGAGGTATGTATGAGGTAAGTAAATCCTTTCAAAAACAATGTAGTTTGGTTAAACGTTGAACTTGATCTATTGAACGTCCACTGCTGCCCAAATATATTGGACAAACATTTAATCCGGATATCTGTCGAAGCCGATTAGTTAACCACGTTCTGCAGTATCGAAACTGACTTCGAAAATAATACCCGAGTGCGATTTGCCATTTTCAATAAGTTTGCAGCGCTTCATTCTGGTAAAAGAAATTTTCCAAATGTCCTGTATAAGGAATTCCCTTATCAGACTCGATGGCGTATACTCAGCATTTTTTCAATTTCTTCCCTTTCCACAGACTATTAAGAAACCTCTTAAAAATTGTGACATGCCGACACAGATATCCTGTTAAGTGCCGCCCGAAACCTATAACACACTTCTCAAATTAAGTTACATGCCGGCACACATGGCGTATACGCAACATTTCTGATGTGATTTTCGCTCGTATGAAGAAAAAAAACTCCCCTCAACATGATGTACATTTCAATCTCACTTTAAAAGGTGTTTTACGAGTTGTTAAGTAAAGTATCTGTAAGCCTCCTGGGCGGTGAATTATTCATTGTATCAGACGCATGATTGTAAAAATCACTTCAAGGGTATTTGAACAACCGCATTCATGTCAAGCTAAGTTGACTAACAACTCATGCGGAACACAATGAGATTAGGGATGTTTTGCTTTTTTGTAAATTATACCAGAAAAGTTCAAGGGGATTATGATAATTTATATCAGGGAAATGTGCATCGCACTCGTATGACATCGATAGTGTTTGACTTGGGTATACGTTTAGAGTGGGGGCTTGTTGTAAAAATGCATATGAAGACCGGTGATGGAAATATGCACTGAGAATATATGAAATTTGTAGCAGTTCGGGTTGGTGCTTTTATTTAACATTATATGGGTTTGTCTTTGTATATAGGTTGTAAGGAGAGTTCCGAAACAAATAAAAATGAAGTTTGGCTTATGATGACCCACTAGCCGAATACTGATTTGAATGCCTCACACGGCACACAACATGGTGACGAGCTATACAAAACAATGCCTACTCTTAAGAAAAGCGAAATTCCTCAAGTGACTTTTGAGATTCGAAGAAGAACGAGAAAATGGTGGTCGCCTAAGACAGCAAGTACAAGCAGAGCAAATAGAAACCAACCTCTCTTAAAAGGGATCGTCCTCATGAAACGCATAACAAATGTGTCTAAAAATATAACTAACACGTTTCTCAAGTTTTCCATCGAATTGCTGTTGCACCTCAGCATGGAAGATGCAAAAACAACAACAAAACCGAATGCAACGCTCCATGCCTCGGTGTTGCGGTTGTGAAACAAATTCCATCGAATTGCAAAAGTTAACGCTCCACTGAACTTGAAAATAGAATCGAACAGGATGCTGGTTAGTTGTTGCAAATATTAGTTTTGTGTTGATATCCATGTACGGCACACATTCCACCTACATGAAGCTCAATGGAGTGTGAGCGGAGTTGGTTTCGTTCAGTTGGAGGATCTAAATATGGCGACATCCAATTTATTCAAAGGAAAATACCACTTGTCATAAAAAATAGCTTTTCAATTACAAAAAAAAAATCGAAATGGCGTTCACTGTCCACTTGATGTTTAAAAACATCCTTCGTCTAATAGTGGACGCCAAATTGAGCGCCCATTTATCAAATCCCAGGAGGACACACAACAGACAGTACTGTGAAATATTAGTGACACTAAGTAGATTTTGAATTGAAATTGCTCTTCTTCTGTTCGCTTCTGCTTTATGATTAATGACCGAGAATATTTGCGCGAATAAAACAAAACGTACCCCGACGATGGAAGGGACACTTTTCTCTGGATGGATGCTGAAATCGGAAATAAATTTGTCTTCGTTTGTAAATTAATATATGTAGTACCATACGCTCCTCAATAAAACACTGTTTTCATACTGCCCAGCATGTCCTTTGTATGTGATGAACCCTGGGCAAGGGCAAATGCAATTTTCGATTTGTACAGAAGTTAATGGAGATACAAGATGGCCGGCAAATTATGCATGGAAAAGCAATTTATTTAATTTTCCCGGAAAAATGCGTAAGCTCGGTGAAATTATGTCCGCTGTAAGCACGCGATCATTTAATTACGAGTCGGCTGAGTATGATGGTGTGTGAAGTTTTAATTTAATGGGTTTAGGGGACGGGGCATTAAAGCGGGTTACATTGGTGGGTTCTCTTTAAAGGGGACTTTGTTTGATGAAGGACCGGAGTTTTTATGAGAATATTCCATAAAACCCTCTCACTGGCAAGACACAAGGATCAAAATATATTCAATGCCAGCCGCACTCTCAATCGAAAAGGATTATAGGGACTTTGGGAAACATTCCCACCGCCAATATATCGAAAATCCCAAGACACATTTCCACTGCCAACACATAATCGCATTAGACACATCGCCTAAGCCTAATTCGTTCTGGTGAAGCCTCCTACACCTTCAATTGAACAACAAACCATAGTCCCATGTTATCCGATAATAAAACCCATATTTCGCAATGGGATTAACTTACTTTAGATAACCATAAACAGATGCGGTTGGATGTGGATGTGTAGTGTATAAAAAGGAAACAAAGTGTCGAAAGAAATGAAGATATCCTCGCGCCAATAAAAGTTTGAAAACTTTACTGATAGGGCCGTTCGTGGTACAAATCTGAAAGAGAAACAAAGGGGTGAGATTTGGAAAGGATCTTCTTCTTCTTCAGATGGAAAATGCAAATAGGTAAGGAAATTCGCGAACAACTGTATTGTTCCGATTGAATGAATTTTAAATTAACCATCAGCTTCATTGTTGCTCCGGCGGACTTTAAAAATTTTAGACATCAAACAGAAATTAAGTTAAGTCATTGAGTTTGGTCCTTTGTTTGTCAAATGGGTGACGGATGGACGAGTTTGATGAAGGTTGTTGGTCTATTCGACATCTTTTGTTTTAAACAGGCTCGCGCGGTTAGTGTTCAGCTAATGAGATATGTAATACAAAAATTCGAAGCATCAACTCTTGAGCGGGAATACCTCTTAAGGTAACAGATAGGGCGAAATATTTAGGAATAATTCTCGATAGAATACGTAACTGGAATCTTGTGATTCTACAAATGCAACCGCATCTTCGCCAGGAGCTCTGGACGGTAGTTGTTCGGTCAATACTCATATAGGGCAGTGTAGTCTTATGGTAAGCCGGGGGCAAGACGACCAAGCTCAAGTCAATGACAAGAATACAAAGACTAGGATGTATTGGGACAACCAGCGCGATGAAAACCACACTTAAAGATGGGTTGAAGGCAATTCTCAATCTGAGGAGGAATTTGTTGACTTGAGAACTAGGAAACCCTGCAATTGCGCTCATGCACAGATTCTAGGGAAATACGTTCTGAACTTTGTAACTTCTGACTTTATTTCTTCCCTTCTGAGTTTTGATTGACTATTGGCTTGCTTTTTTCCGAGTAGGGCTGAATGGTACACAAATGAAAGCACAAAGGGGAAATTGGTAGATCAAAAATTGACTGTCGAGCCGGTGCTGGAAAATATTTCTGATAGCAGCAGTTTCTTCCAAGTCGAGGTACTGGCGATAGTGAATGCGACTCGAAGGCTGTCATTGTAGGCAATACCACGTAACGATATTAACATTTTACTGACATCCAGTCACTTCTATTTATATAAAACCCAAGCTAGTTTAACTGCCTTGAAGAACTTAAGATTTCTTATTCGGGGTCTGTAATGGATGATGATAGAGCACAACAGTCGATCAAGCCTCACCCTGTTAAACCAGAGAACGAGTGCGAAGAACAAGATTTTTATGAAAATGAAGAACAAACGACCTGAGAAATATCATGGAAGCTTTGGCGAGAATATGACAGACGCCGGACCATCACACTTCTACAATTTTAAAGGTCATCGCTTTCAAATCTGGTGGGGGCTCTAATGGGTCATAACTTCTTAAGAAACCGAAAATGGAAACTAAATATCAAAGACGAAGATATATGTAGACTGTATAGGCTGCGGAGACGAAGAGGTCCATGAGGGCATACCGCACTTCCTCTGTCATTTCTTCCATGACTTACGACAACTTTCTGATGTCTCACTTTCTGATCTTTGCAGGTTTTTAAGGATGTTAGGATGGCTGGACGGCGTTAGGTGAGCACAAGAAGAGAGAAGAAGGTTTACGCCCATAAAAGTGCATCACAATTGATCAACAAGGACCTAAGTGTGGGACAGTAGGATTCGCCCTGCTCTACCAACCCATAAACCTCCTGAAATAAAGGGCTACTTAAGTCTCCTGGATGTAAAGAAAAACTCCAGGATATTAATTGGCATTACAATCTCATGAGTGGCGCTATGGCTCAGTGGTAGTGTGTTGGGCTACTACCCGAAGAACCAAATTGCATCTTAAGGTTTTTTTCCACTGTGCCACCTCTCGCGAACGTCTGGTCTGACAAGCATCTGAGAGTAAAGCTGTCATGAATGAGCTTCTCAATTAGCCGTTTGGACGTTGTAGCTCCCTTCCATTCGTCCCAAAAATGTAAAACTCACACAAAACGAATGGTTGTGAGAAGCTAGGCCTTGGGTCCCACAGTGCTGTCTCGTTAAAATATTTATTTTTTTTATTACAATCTCATGAACTTTATTCACAAACTTGCGTTGCATGGGGTATTATTGTTTCGACTAGAATTGCAGAAGTATGTAATATTAAAAAGAAAGCTCATAAAAGGGAACGATGTTGGGAAGATCTTCAACTACAAGTCGTCATATGTCTGACAGTTTTCCACTGCAAACTAATTATTTGTGCTATTAGTAGGCGGTAATTATCCCGTCCAAGTTGCAAATAACTATGAAACAATTTGGTAGCAATGACGAAGTATCTAGTGTCAAGTCTAACTCACAGAAAAAAGTAACGCTCAGCCATATATCCACACGTCTGTCTGTTATAAAGGTTGGGCAAGTAGAATGTCTAAGTGGACCCCATGATTTTAAGTCATCAGGGGTAGAGAATATATTTAGAACTTGGTCTGGCTCTGCGAAATAAGACCCCAATGAAATAAGACCCCAAAAAAAATATGAAATAAGGCCCCAAAAGTTTATACACGAAACAACAACACGATTTTTAACAAAATTTGGGGTGTTATTTCCTTTTGTGGGGCATTATTTCTTAATGAAAATTGGGGTCTTATTTCATTATGAAATAAGACCCCAAAAGAAGAAATGAAATAAGACCCCAAAACTAAAATTTGGGGTCTTATTTCATTTTTCTTATTTATGCCAAAATATGAAATATAATCCAAGAACTCCATTAACAGTTAATTTTCTTATCTGCAGGTGTTCTTAGACTTAGTGTTTGATTCGCGGATTTTTTGTACAGATGTACGAAAGTACCGTTTTAAAATTAGTTCAGTGATAGGTTTGTATTTTTGAAGATAAAAATATGTTTTTTGTATATTTTCGTCCTTAAAAATAATAAGCGAAATACCTAAATGAAAATAGACCATCGCCGAATATAAGATATTTAATGGGCGGAACTTTTAAAATAGTTCCCAAAGGTTGTTCAACCAGCTTCTAGTCATCTATATTTATAATATTGAATATTGACGATGTAATGACGTTATTTTAATTAAATAAATTG
Source organism: Cheilosia pagana (assembly GCA_936431705.1). Taxonomy (NCBI): domain Eukaryota; kingdom Metazoa; phylum Arthropoda; class Insecta; order Diptera; family Syrphidae; genus Cheilosia; species Cheilosia pagana. Next base: position 8,610,977 of record OW386169.1, read on the forward strand.
GTTCAACCTTAGCGCCGCAGGCGAAAATTTGGTACAAAAAATCGCGCGATTGTACCAAATTTTCATTATTTCTTAATGTTGTAGATGGTTTATTTTATTAAAAATCCAAATTTTAAACTATTAAAAAATTTGCTTTTAGTTATTTTCGTTATTTTGAATGAAAATGTTACGAAGAAATGTTGCAATTATTAAAAAAATGCAAGTCTTTATTTAATTAAAAATACATATATAAAGACTGTAAATTTATTTCTAAGAAGACAATATATTAAATAAGAAGAGAAAAAAAAAATTAAAATAACAAAAAATGGTTATTTCATTTTTGAAATTGGGGTCTTATTTCATTATGAAGTACCTAACACCCCAAATTTGGGGCCTTATTTCGTTTTCTCTTTTGGGGCCTTATTTAATTGGGGTGTTATTTCCTGCAGCCACTTGGTCTAACCATCCCATACTACAACTCACATGTGGACGCCTGCTTCATAGGACGTTTTAAAGCGATAAGGAAGGATGAGAGTGCACCGCCCTGTGCAGAGCAGTAGCTGCTTGACATTCAGTTCCCCCAATATTCGAATGTTCGTTTTGCGAGTAATCCCAGCAGTACAGCGAAGGATTGTCATTTAGGCAGCTTTTACCATTGAAAAATATGGAAAATATCTCGAACAAAGACTAAACTTGTGTGCCCCAGAAATTGGAACCCGAAGTCAAAAATTAAAATAACATTTCCCATCACAAAACGTTGAGTGGAACACTGAGCCCATCCCCAACTTCTCACGGGAAATAACAATCGCTGTTTCGATCAACATCCCTCGACTTCTTTCTGCGATTGTTTTAGATTGCAAACAAAAGCCAATTCGTCCCGTCCTTTTTTGAAAATATATATCATCACTTGAACATCCAACCAATCTAGTTTCCAAAATTGTCATCATCATCGTAATCACGATCGAATAAATAAATAAATTATGCAACCATTTGCCAAAAAAAAAAACTTCTATCAAAATTCCCCCATGCCACAGCCGAACAAAATCAACAAGCTAAATTTCCCACAATCAACCACCACCACTCGTCTCCTGGCGATCTTCCATTTAATAGAAAAAAAAAATACATTTCAAACAGGCTTCCTCAAAGGAAAGAAAAAGTTGGTGATGCGCGTCGTTTTACCCGCCTACCAGAGACCAATTACCATATCTTCGTGCGGCCATCACTTTAATACTTTGTGCCACTTTATGTAAATCCTTATTGTCATCCATTAGTTATTAGGATTATTATTGACATCATTATGTCGTTATCCTTGTATAATAGGGTACTTTAAATTTGTTAAAGATTGTAATTTGTATGCAGGAGTTAGGGAACGGGTACCTTTTTTGCGGAAGTTTAGGTGATAGTCACGTCATTTTCGAGGGTTTATATGTTGAAAGAGGCTGCTACCTCGATTTGGAAGCATTAAAAATGTGTTAAGGGGTTGAGCCCATTGGATATAACGTATAAGTGATGGATATAATCGTCGACGCACAGGTCCTAAATTCCTCAACAAAAATTTGACTACAGCGTAACAAGGATTAAATTTCTTGAAACTACGTCCTTTGACTTAACCCCAACTGAATCCAGCCCTCGAACGAAGTTAATCAACGTACTCCGAACTATTCTCAAAACCACCACTGCTGCACTGCACTTATGACAGCAGCCACAAGAGGAAATATTAATTTCGTCTTCCTAAAGTTCCACATATTACGAGAACACTCATCCCTCCTTTTCGCTTGTGCCAAATGTGATGGTTCATCTATTCCTTTGTTGTATTATATAGCCACAGGCTGAGGGGGGGAACAACTCTCCTCTAAAAATTACGATATATTTTTTCCTTTTAAAGCGAGCAGAGGATACAGGCTGGTCCAAAAAGGTCGGACTGAAAAATGAAAATGCGACTTTGAAAAGTGACTATTGTTAAAATTCTTCGATGGGTTTGTATAAATAAATAAATTTATGTATTTTCTTAATATTTAATTTGTTAATTTGTATATTTATTTATTTAAAAATGATTTTCTTTATTTTTCTTTCTGTTGCTTCCCCAAAATACAATTTTGTACTTCAAAAAAATTAATATTTCAATCTATATATATAAAAATAAGTCGAATTGTGTTTGTCGCCAATGTTCTCTGTAATGCGTAAACCATTTTTGATTCTGAAAACTCTCCATGAAAGTTGACATTAATACCATGGTTTGTAGGCATAAACGGTCTTTGTAGGAGTATTGGTTCATGAGTTATAGGGGCATGGCACCTCCTATACAAAAAAATGCATTCAAAACATTATATTTCGAAAACCACAGATTCGATTGAGTTAAAATTTAAACGCAATCTTAGGTAATGGCATAGGAGTATTCCTGCGAAGATTGGACAAAGAGGCGTGGCACCGCCCATACAAAAAACACGTTGAAAATCTTATATCTCGAAAACCACAGATTCGATTGAGTTTAAATTTACACACATTCTTAGGTAATGGCACAGAAGTATTGCTGTAAAGATTGGTCAAAATTGGGCAAAGAGGCGTGGCACCGCCCATACATAAAAAACGGTAAAAATCTTTTGTTATGAAAGCCTCCGAATCGATTTCTGATTCGAGTGCGTCAAGTTAATCGTAATCCTGTAATGGACTTCACGCCGAAAATTTACAATGATTTCTATTGAAGATTTCTGTTTGTCGATTGCCAATAAAACAGTTGGGAATGCCATCACCTAATCGTGCAATGCATGCAATTTTTCTAACATTTCAAGAACATCTGGAAAGGCGAAAACGTTGCGGTATCATTATTTGGGATGAATGCACTATGGCAAATAAGAAATATGTTGAAGCTTTGGAAAGAACAATGAAAGATGTTCGAGATACCTAATTCAGTGTTATTTGCTGGTGCATTGATTTTATTGTCAGGCGACTTAAGACAAACATTGCCCGTCATTCCTAAACCGACAACTGCTGATGAAATTAACGGTTGCTTAAAGTCTTTATATTTATGGAGATTTGTTAAGTCGATGCGATGGCATTGCCAAATGATTTTTGCGTTTTGTACTATCAAACATACATATTTACCCTATTTAATGAAGACCATTTGCATTTTTGAAGCGTAGCACTCATAGATCGGTCGAAAAAAATAATCCTGCCAACTCGTATTAAAACCGTATGCTGATTTTGACTTAAGAATTTGATTTGCATTTTCAAATTCTTCCCCTCGTTCCTCGCCCAAGCTTTCTAAATACAAATTTTCAACTTTAAGCCGACTTATCAACCACCTGCCATTTCAGTTTGCAAATTACTTCTAGAACTCCCTGTCTGAAAAAAAGGGATCATAAAAACTACCTACACCTTAAAAAATCCCATACAATTTCGCACCACTCCATACGGAACGTCCTGTTCAGTACACCTTAAGTGCAGTTGAACTGAATTTGGAGCGAAATTAAGTGGAAAACTTATTCCGTATTGAAACCATGATATTGTACTATGGTTAGCCTCGGATGTTGTTAGACAATGTTCATTAATTCGCAAAAGAAATAAAAGAAAAATTCCTGCCATAGAACGAAGAGCTTTTGTTCCAAAGGTGCACCCACCACCACCACCACATCAGCCAACATACTGCATCCTTCAAAAACTCATAGTAAAACAATTTAAAATAAAAAATGCAGAAAAAAAAAAATTGTTGGAAATTTTCTATGAAATATTCTCTCCTGTCCGAGGGAATATGATTTATGTGGATGCCTGCTAAGCTTGGCACACAACCTCAATCAGTTGAATGGAGAAAGCTGGGGTGGTTTCTTTTGGAATGAATTCCCCAAGGACTTGTAGCGAAATTAACTGACCGTTGTACGTTACTCATTGATACGCTTCAGTTGGGTAAGGATATATTGGATAAAAAAAATCCTCAAAATGAACGCGGATTATTTCGATTATTACAAGTTTTCCGTTTCGTCTTTTGTTGGTATGATAAGGGAGGAGTAATCAGGTTTCAGCAGGAAGCAATTAAAAGAGATATTTTTTGTATTGTACAGTGCTGCCGTTTAATACTAACTGATTATTTTTTGGATAAATCGCGCAACTCAAGTCGGTTCTTTTGTTTTTAGTGGTATCTCACGAAGGATACCTTTTTTATGTTCAGAAGGACTTCTTATCGAAGAAGACAAACGGCAAGTATAAACGAGAAAGTTAAGTACAAAAATGTCATAGTTGGATGACAAATGTTTCAGAAGTGGAATGTACCCTTAAAATGTGATTTACGAGCACCACTTTTTTGCTGTAGGTATATGACATCCTAAAAATTTGGTTTCTCGTATTATTCGTACAAAATGTCAAACTCGAGCTTTTAATCAATTCTGACATTACGAAGATAGAGGAACTCGAATTCTGTTCGCCTGTCCGCCTTCACCTGAGGTCCATAGCTCAAACGGCTCAACGGATTTCTTTTAAACTTCGGATTTGGACTTTTCGGGCTTAAAGTTCGGGGCTAATTTTTTTGTACACGTTAACCCTATTAAAAGCGGTTTCAAATTAGTTTGATTTTTTTCCAAAACAGCTCTAACGATTTCAACCAAAATTGGTATTTAAACTAAGGTAAGTGGTAAATCGAATAAAGGTACTTTTGAAAATTGGACTTATTTCAAAACCAGTCCATACGATTGTAACAAAACTTCATTCTTCAAAAGTTCCTGTGGTCATTCCTTACTTGATAGTAAACTCAATTATTATCTAAAGTATCGTAATATGTGTTTTTGAAAAAATACATATTTTGAGATTTTTGTTTTCTATACTTTACCTACATGAAAACGGCTTCAAAAATTTTGACCAAAGTGCATAGCAGTAAAATTGATGTTTTTAAAATGATTCCATCCTTCAATTTGCATTCGAATCACCGTAAATGCTGTTTTGAAGACTGTGTATATGTCGAAAACGCCATTTTCGAATTCGATACAACCTTAATGGATCAGGAGTATTTTTCGAATAATACTTTGCAATTGCATTTTTGAACATTCTATTTTGACATAAAATTTTTTCAAATGTCAAAAAAAAACTTACAGGGACCAAGGAAAACTTGCCATAAATTTTGAATTTTTAATTTGACATAAACTCGGCGAGATTGGAACTGTCCATCGATTCTCCAATTAGCCCAAAAACACGCTTCATACATTCGCCGGAAATTCCAAAAGTGGATAACCTACTTTCCCATTTTTAATCAGAATTCAAAGCTAGCCCAACAATAGACCGAAATTATTGAATTTTACGCAGGAAATATTTTTCAAGTTCCGTAACGTCTTATGCATCTGGAAATCCTTCTACCAAATGCGTTAGCAATTCTTTCAGAATTTTATTTCATTATGTGGTTCAATGAATACTTACAATTACATTTTCCCAAAAACCCAGTTAAGGCAAATACTCATTTTACTGATGGTTTGTAATATGAGTTATCATCTCCATGCATTGTAGTTACGATAATTTTCCATATCCCTTCGGGACAAGCAGAATCTACAGAGTGAAGTGTATTCTCAAGAGTTGATGAAATGCAACTCCTTTGAAAGGATGTTTTACAATGAACGAAATTGATTTGTGGAGGAGTAGAATAGCAATTGGATATATGTTTCTTTTCAATTGAATGACTTACATGTCACAGGGTGATCCAGAATATATTCTATTGGCAATCGTTTTTCAATAGAAATTGCCAGAGGAAATCCTATTTAAGTGGGAGCTGTTTTTAATTCGACTATACTTATTTTGGAATAGGTTCAGAACGAAGACAGTTTTAAAAAGGGCGCTCACCGTTCATGTTGCGTTACCTTGAACGTTTTTTGATATTAAAAATCGTTAAAAGCAATAACGCTTCTATTTTCAACTACTCACTTCAGATGGCGCTACTGTTCAAGTTGAATAAGAGTCTTAAACAACAAGCCTCTTAAGTCAGAACGATGCTTAGCAGCTGTTTAGAGCAGCCAAAGCCGAGCTGGTTGTGGTTAACCTTTAGGTGGACACCGCATCGGAGATGAGTTCGCCCCCATACGGCGTAGATTTTTTAGATTGGAGAATCATCGGCTGTACCTGACGTAGCAAGGTAAATGAATGGCTGTAAATGGGTCTTTTCGACCACATCGGTGTTGCTTTAGAGCTGTGAGAAAATTTATTTTCGATTGACTGTAGATGAATGTTGAATTGTAATTTGAACATATAGCTTACTTTTCTTTCAAAGATTCAAAGAACCTAAGATAGACCTGCAACTCTGATGGAGTGGTCAGTGTTCTCGCCATAACGCTTCTACCACTCGGGAGTTCTAAACCAGACTTAAACCTATGCAACGATAAAAATAACAAAAAGACGGGTGCAAATTATTCAAGTCCCCAAACATCGATTCGACATGAAACTAAATGACGAAGGTAGAATTAAGCCTTTTCCTGTCAATTGCAAAATTAACTCTGGATGTAGAAACGCGAAGCGATGATTGATATAGAGCTTAAGTCTTTTCAAGGACAAAAGGTCTAGGAAAAAAAGAATGACCCAGCAGAAAAGGATCGCCTAAGGCTTCGAAAAGCTCAAAAATATGTGCATTGTCTGACATAGGCAGAGAATGAGTCTCAAGTGGAAGAGAACTATTGGGACCACCTTTAGGTCCGTCTATGTCGGCAGCAGGCATTACCTCATAAAGCTCCCAAGTTTAAGGCTTACAAATTCTCGAACTTTTCCTTATGTACAATAGTAAAAGCCGTTCGCTAGTACCCCGCTGGGAGAAGTTTTATGGACCCAAGCTAAAGGGAAGCCTAGCCTTCAGAATCACTGACGAAAGGAAACGATTCTTTTGAATCTAGAAATAAGGGTATAGTTAAAAAAATCCGCCCTATAGGAAATAAACATGTACCTTATGTCGAGCCCAGAAGTCGATTTGATGAATATTTGAAGGTCTTAAAGGATGCATCGAAGGGTTTAGGCTTTTTTGGTAGGAGGTTAGTCTCTATGTCTAGTCGATCAGAAACCGAAGTAGTTGAGGCTGTTTGGTGTCGCTGATACTTTGACGAGCACCCACTCAGGCACTCACAATTAAAAGTTCAACACCACCGTGAGACGAAAATATGACACAAAGAGGCTAAGCGACTTGCCGCAGCGATTAGAAACACCTCCACAGCATGGATAAATCAAAACTACCTTTAATGCTGGTGAGACTGCGAAAGACTACATAACCTGACAAAGATCGCACCTGAAGTCAGATGCTTAGGACTGGGTACGTTCAAGTATCTCGTTTAGTAAGTCTGACAGCTAACTGACTTGATGTATCTCAGTTTTGAATGGCCTAGTTTGGTCGCATGGGCAGCTGTTTCAGTTGACGTTTATGGAGGGGTAGCCGAAGAATGTGGTCAAGAAAATTCGTGGCTGAGTACTAAGTTGACAAGTCGCAAGGAAGAGTGCCACCTCTCTCAAACGACTAAGGCATTTCAAACTCGTTCACGGATCAAACACGAAAGCTTTCTAAAGGACTCGCAAAGCTATTGACAGCCGATGATAGAAAGCTTCCGCTGATAGAAAAAGCGTCCTCAATTTACCATCAGCATCAAGTCTGTAAAAGACATCCTTTTAGGAGCTTCAAGCCCCGCCCTGGGCAACAACTCCATAAAACAGCGATAATTAGATGACGTCTTAAGCACAGCTATACAAACTGGGTCAAAAAGGCATTACAACCCAGAAAACCCTTGTCTGTTCAGATGACACGACACTCAAAACTACCAAAGCCCTTATTGATACATTTCCAAGATAAATGACTCAACTACTATCTAATGCGAAAGCCTAACCCTCCAATGGAAGTGCGAAAATTACCAACTATGATTAATGGCCAGTAGTTACGATGATGAATGACCCACCTCGCCCTAACCCCTTTTCAATAAGCAAAAGTGAAAAGTTGACACAACTATGTCAACCGGAATAACATGGCATAGCATCACAGGACCTATCAACAGGCATAATGTTCTCCCCGCTGTTGACAAAAACTTTTCCCCAGCACTAAATGGTCGGGTGATCCAATTCCCATATGCGCCCCATTCAAAGCATATCGCCATCTCCCATCACAAAAGTAATTGATTCCACATTAATGCGATGCTAGATCCAATGACACGCAGCATCGTTAGGATACTCATTTCCATTAGTTTGTCGGCTGGCGATTTTCACAAAAGGGTTAAGCTTCGGGGTGTTATTATTGAGAACAGCCATCGTGAGCCCGCCCGACCCCTCATCTTCCCATAGTTACAAAGCTCCAATTAATCATGCTCAATGATGATTATAGCACAAGGCTTGGCTAAAAGGGTTCGATTAGGGAACAGTTTCAAAATTAGGCTACCGTTGGCACATAAATCATTGCCAACTGGAAATCGCCTTTGAAGCTTTTCGGCAACTCCATCTGAAACGCTTGTTTCCACTTCCGTTGCGAACATAACGTAACAAACCGTTAAACGGTCATTAAATAAATCAACCGCTTGGAACAAGAGTGTAAACCGAGCAGCTATACGCACAGACAACAGCGGTGTGTTCCATAAAAATAGCGCGGAAAAAAAAAGAGGAAAACAAATTAAACAGTCTCGGAGGGAAACTTAAGTGTTCCGTTATGTGGCTCTCATTTTTATTACCCTTACGTATAATGACTCTTCAAACTCTTCAACGAAACAACTCGGCTCTAGTTTGCACCGCCACAAACTCACACACACACACACACAAGTGGAATGCGAGCTGTTGTTTACAAGTATCGGGGAAATTAACTCAACTGGCATCCTCCGCAGAGAACGGCTACGGCTATTCCATGAGACTGATGATGATAGGAGCGATGCCGACGCTTGTAGTACAACACTGGGATGTCGGACAGCAAAGTACGTGCACTCCAGCGTTTAATGGGGTTGTGTGCTCAGTGCGTATACGAGTGATCTGAGTTGGAGTGCGTAATAAAACCGCAGCAACAAGACATGCCCCAGAGCGCTGTGATTTGAAAAAGTTCAATTTGCGTGTTAATGTCGCCCTTCGGGGATGGATGGCCTATTATTTAATGAATGGTACTGCCGGAGGAGTAAGCAGTTGATATAGGTAACCAGACCGGTCATTTGGTAAATCTGCACGTAGGTTAGGTAAGCTTGCTGTAAGCCTTGTCGTCAATGTGGGTGAGTGAGTGCGATGTGATCCCTTTTTATAGGCGGCGCACTTTGAAAAAGAGGATCAAACGGAAGGAAGATGGAGAGGTTCCATTCATTGGTCATACGAATATGCAACTGCCCTGGAGGGTCAGTAAGCCGCCCCAAGTTGTGGGTTCCGCGAGGCATCAACTTCCCAAACGCGAAGAAAATTATGTCCTTTAGGATCCTGGGAAAAAGAAGGATCTACTTCTGACGACCCAGTGAAATGGAAAGTGGGAGAACGATCTTCTGGTGCGAGGGTAAAATGTTTAAGCTCTAAAAAGTGTAAAGAAACGGTCCCGTTCATCACGCTTTTATGGCCGCATAGAGAATTTGCATTCGTCACTTAGAAGTCACACTCTCTTAGTGATGGCAAACCCATGAATACCCGAATGAGGGTGTCATTCAGGGAGACTTGTCTACGTGTGATTTGTACCAATCTTGTGAACTGCGAATGAAGAATACCTCATAACCAGAGTTTTCGTGTTTTTTTGGTAAGCCCTAAATCCGGCGAGCAAAACCCTGGCCTGAGAAAAAGCACATCACAACGCCTGAAGGTAGACCCAAAGCAGACATAATTGACATCTATTCGGTGCGATGGGAAGATGGAAGATGGAGCGGGAAAAAATGGATCTACAGATTTGAAAGTAACTACGGCGATTGGTTTCAAGAGCTGGGGCGGCGCCTATTTGTAGGGACACTTGTTATCTTATACGCGGCAAGGTTAGGCAAAAAGTTAGTTCATCAGCATCAGCTTGATATGGGCTCACGTACCGACAGGATGCTACCAAAGAATATTTCTGCAAGCTCCACTACCAGATATAAGAGCAATGTCCTTAATATGACCTTAAAGTCCTCCTCGGTGATTTAGATGCAAGAACAGTCAAGGAGGATGTCACGGGTAATGAAATCGTAAAGCGTGACCCCTAAACGAGCGAAATTACAACTTCCACCTAAGGTCGGTCATATCATCGAATAGGCAGCCCCGTCAGATATAAATAAATAAATATTTTGGCGCGACAGGTCTATGGGACCCAAGGCCTAGCTTCTCGCAACCATTCGCTTTGTGTGGGTTTTCAATTTTTGGGACGAATGGAAGGGATCTACAATTTTACGCCGAGTCCAAACGGCTAATTGAGAAGCTCATTCATGACAGTTTTACTCTCGGATGTTTGTCAGACATTCGCGAGAGGTGGCGCAGTGGAAAAAAACCTTAAGATGTAATTTGGCTCTTTCGGGATTCGAACCTGAGCCCCTCGCTTAGTAGCCCAACACACTACCACTAAGCCACTGCGCCGACAGCCCCGTCAGATACGGAAATGAATTTTTACCAGAGTCCAAAAACACTAGACTCACTTTTGGCTATGAAACTCATCCAACAAATAGCTCCTTAAAGTGACCCATTCATATTTTCAAATGAAATGTCCACCCCCAAGCAGGAATCACTTCCCAACTGATGGACTCTAAGCAAATTAATCATTACACTGGAGAATGGAGTTATTAAAAATAATTATCTCGCCGGCAGATTAATGATACAGCTTGCTCCTTGACACTCTCCGATGTCGACCTCTCTAACTATAACCGGCTTTCGTTGAACGCTGCTAAATGTTGGTAATTTTTCCCCCTTGAAAATGTCTGCACTATCTACATAAATTAATTTGACATAATGGCGTCGCATTTTTGTAGCCTCGTTGTTCTTGTTATCCTTTGCAGGGTATTATAACGGACAATGCATACATAATTGCAGTTATCTGCAACGGATGCGCGTACAAAGTTTCACCGTCATCTGGTGAGTGGTGGGGCCTATTAAGACTTCAGATTGCTGCACAAAATTAAAGGATTTTCCACACTCTCCTCAGCGAAACAGAAAGCATCTGCACACACCCAAATCCCATCACCAGCCAGTCTATGACTTGAAAATGCTCATGTGCACTATGGCAAGACGTCGCGAAAAATACAATAAGGACACTATAAGAAGGCGACAGCCAAATGTGCACAACCAAAAAGAAAGAATTTATGTCACCTCTAGTGCAGCAAATCCCAAGGCAGAGCGAGGGTCCCACTCCGAGCCGAATGGCGGATTTTCATAAATATAAAACTCATAACTCTCTATGGGAATGAGATTTTCGCCATCGCTATGTGTGTCCCGCGAAATGGAGCAAAGAGGGATTTTTTTGCTGTTTTTAGCTGGGATTTAATTTTAAAGCCAATGAAATAGATTGCAAGGATTGTTGTAGTACATTTTTGTAATTGAATCGAGAATAACCCTCGAGGGGTGTACCGGCAATAAAGAATGTATTTTGTGAAAAATAATATCGCGTGTCGCGCTTGTAAAGTTTACAGGAATAAGGAAAAAATAAAATAAGCTAGCAAATTGTTTGCATTCTCATTACAAAAATCAACCTTTGGGGCAGCAATTTATGGTGCAGATTTCTCTGGAAATGCCACAGTGAGAGTTTATATTTAAATTAAATTTATAAAGTAGTGGCAGCAATGGGATATGGATGTGGCATGAATAACCACAACCACAACCACCAATTAGAGGTATATAAAGCAGTTGCAAATAGTTGTCAATTTCCCTTTTTGCAGAAAGAACTTAAATGCGTTCTTTTTATTTTTTATAAAAATCGAAAGAAGCCACGATTGCTGTATAAACCATCCCATTCCAACTTCGAAAATCTCGAGCTACGGCATTCAATAGGTTTTAGGTAGACTACGTTAAATGAAACGATTCAATTGAGAGCTCTTATTTGTAACAGGAAAAGTTCTCAATTCAGCTGCTCGGACTTGTCATAAAATTCTAGGTAACTTTTGTTCCCAAGAAATTAAAACGTGTTTTAAAAAAATGTTTTCACCCTTTATTCGATTCCCGATCTACGAAAAATTGAAAAACATATGTCGATATTCTGTGAAAAACTGTGAAAAGAGTAAACAAAACAATTGAGATCCACAATAAAAAAGAAAAATAAGCACGGACAAAGGACTTCGGAAACCCTAAGTCCATGAATGACTTAACTTCATTTATTACATCGATACGAAGATGTTTTTGAAATATATGTATCGTAGGAAACATCGCAAAAATTCCAGTTTTATAGCAAAAAAAATAAATAAACATTATTTTTGTTGAAAATAAAACAACGGATTTATAAATCACCATTTTGGGTGGTTAGGGTTTTTAAAACGAAACTAAATTCACGGTCGAAAAAAAACAGAGAGCGTGCTTTTGACCACACGCCAGATGTGAAACTTTTCTCGCTTAATGTGGATGTTAAATTGAACTGTGTTGTATGTAGGTAGTTGAATTTCATTAAGAAATGTAATTTAAAAACCAAATCTTTATAATTTTATATTCTTAATACAGCGCAGTAGATAATTATGTTCATTAATTTAAAAAGTTTTCATAACACAATCCAATCAAATGTTTTCTATTTCTATTTCGAGAGTTTTTGTTTACATTTTGTTTTCATATCGTCAACTCATTCAGAAGCCTAGTGGCTGTGTAAAACCTAGCTTCTTCAGTTAACTCCAGCGTGCACATATAAGTATTCATTTTGAGAATTAAGTTGAAGAATTCCAAAAATATATCTTTCCATACAACCATACAAACCCACAAAATTTCATTGAAATCGGTTGAGTGGTTAAGAAGAACGTCAACAGCGCCACCTATCGGGTCCAAAACTATCCTATCCATCAAGTAACAACCAACCATACCCACCCACAAAATTTCATTCGAATCGGTTGAGTGGTTAAGGAGTTTTAGGCGGCGGCATAGCGATGGCGACAGGCCAATTTCCGTCTCGCACTTCCGCTTGGTCATTTCCGCTTTCATGAATCGATTTTACTCCCAAGTCGCGCCATAAGATGTTTCACATCAAAAAAAACAAACGATATTTTGAAAAATATAATTGCAACTTGATTACTATCAGCTTGACTTGCCTTTTTTCACTAAGCTGGTTTTAATGCATTCAGGTTTGAAAGGATTTTGAACTTTGTATGGATGTGTTCACAGAATCTTTTAAAAATTATTAAAGGAAATTTTTTGTTTTTAAGGTTTTAGATGAAATATTTAATAAAGGGGACAGTTTGGTATGAAAAAGCGAGACGTCTGTTAGCCCTACTACACTGCCTTAATATACGCCGGCTCTGCGCACAATTAATAGCTCACACATTTTTTTTCGAGGATAGGTGAAAATCTTCCAAAGACACTATGAGAATAGCAAGCGCGTGCTCATAGTAGTGCCAGATTTTTACTGACTAAAAACACCACCCTTCGATATAATGTTAGATACTGCAACTAAGATAAAACTTATCAAGCAATTTTTCTATCACAAAATAATAACTTGTGGCAGGTTACTTCCCAATGAAAGGTCCTGCATGTTCCGCAATTAAGACGCGGTTAATTTTATCTTGCCAAGTCGAGCGGTTTCGTTCTTTGTAGTCGGCGCAATAAATTGCTCTCATCCAAAATCTGTCGCACTGTATTGTTGATATGTCCGATTAGTCGGTTTTTATGCTTTCTCGCTTCTAGTTTCAGCTTCGATTGTTGGAATTCCAAGATCCCTGTGGATATCGTCGTTTCTAATGTACCACGGTGCTTGTACAATTTCTCTAAGCACTTTATTTTGAAAACTTTGCAAAATATTGGCATTCGTTTTCTTGGTAGAACCCCAAAGATGTATACCGTAGGTCCACACCGGCTTTAGCACTTGCTTGTATAGAAGCAGTTTGTTCTCGGTACTGAGCTGGGAATGTTTTCCGAGTAACCAGTACACTTCCCTATATTTGATATCGAGTTCTTTACGTTTCATTTTCACGTGCGAATTCCATTTCAGCTCTGCGTCGAGTGTCATTCCCAGGTATTTGGCCTCGTTTGCAAAGGGTATTCGGGCCAAGTTTAGAAAAATTGGCAATTCATTCGTTTTCTTATACGTGAAATTCACGTGGACAGATTTAGTTTCGTTAAAGGCGATCCGCCAGTCCCTCGTCCAAGCGTTTACCTTATTCAGTGCGATTAGCAGTTTCGAAGTCGTTTCTTCAATTATTGTATTACCAACTGCTAGGATAGTGGTGACATATAATTTATCATTTAATACATTTTCCTACACATTTGACAGTAGTTTATCATGATGAGTTCGAGAATCGCATCTCAAATGATAAAAATTATTTATTTATATTTCCTAAAAATCGGCTTGGCCGCAAGTCGCAATCGGTACGACAAAAAAAGCAATTTTAGCTTACAATTATTATTATTATGATGATACGAACAACCTGGCTAATGAAAATTGTCCGTGTTTTCTTCATTGGACGATGAAATAATGACTGAAAGAACGGCTCTAAATTAAGCGAAGCAACCCACCGAATGGAGCTTGAAGTATGCACTGTGGGTGAAAAGAACGAATTACTAACTTGGAGACCAACTGTTTACCTGATTCGGCGTTTACCCTAGCCACACATTTATTTTGATTTAATTTAATTCAATTTAATTTAATTCTTAATAATATTGTAAGTTAAGTGAAAGCATTCCTCTCAAGGAACGCTTACAAAGACTCGCTTTTTAATATTTTCAGGGCGAGTGAAATTGTTTTCTTGGACACATCCTTAAAGAGTGCCTACATATGACCCGTGCAAGAACTCTCGCATAGCAAAATTATTTTATTTTCAATTCAAAAGAAGTAAAAATGATTTTATATGCTCTCTGTCCTTCGACACCTAATTTGCCAAGATTGGTTGTGATAAAGGCAAAAGGGATCTATGTTATATTTTATATATAGGGTATGTCGTAGCTACCATATTTTTATGACCTGATTTAAGCCTTCGAAAAATGAAAATAAATTAAATTAAAAATTCATTTTTTTTTTTCTAAACTGAGTTGACATAAGGGGCTCTATAAAAGTACCCTTATATAAACACCCATTCTAACGTGCAATTTATCTCTGCATTGTGCCTATCAGCTACATAAACCCAAGCTCCATATATTTCTCTATCTCCCTCTCTCTCTGATTGACAGTAAATTTCCAAAAACTTCTTACTTTTCATTTAAAATACTCGCTTAATGGCAAACTAACCCATCTTCAGAAAACCTCCATCCCCAGTGTCAACATCTTAATCACTGATAAACTGCCCTCTTAAGTAGCGCAAAAAAAAATCCTGAAACGTCTTCTTCCTTTACAAGGGGAAAAAAAACCAATCCCCAACTAAAATCCTAATTTAAATTCAACCCGACATTCGCTCTCGCTTAAAAGTAATTAATAAGTCAGTAAAACGTTTTGAATGAAATACTGCTCATTAAAAAAGTTTTAATTTTGTATTCCGCTGTGAAGGGATTTCAGCGAGAGTACGCATTACCAGGATACATCATCAGTGTAAAGCATCGTTCCTCTCGACTCTTTTTTTTAAGACTCAAATCGTTTAAGTTTGATTATAAAGTGAATGTCGCCACATAGATTTTAGCATCTTTTTAACTTGCCCTAAAAGAATGAATTAGATGCTCATTAGCAAATAGCTATTTGTCATCAGCGATAGATAAACGTATATTAAGCTCAGTGGCGCAATGAGTTTTGTAATTGATTTCGTTGTTGACACATTGGCTCGGTGGTTGGTAGGCATGGTATCAAACAAGGCCCTATGTTGTTGTGTTTCAATATTTTCCATATACTGCACATCAAATTGTAGGGCAGTGGCTTAGGCTTAGAGGTTTTTTTAGGCGAGGGATCCTAGGTTCGATTGCGGGAATAACACAAATTGCCTCTAAAGAACGTCTGACAAACATCCGAGAGTATATCTGTCATAAAAGAGCTTCCCAATAAGCCCTTTGGACTCGGCTTACGTTGTAGATCCCTTCATCTCACAAAAAACGAATGGTTGTGAGAAGCTGGGAAGTTGTAAAGGGTTTTCCAATAAGAAGTTTTATTTTGAATAGCTATTTCGGTAGCTGTCACTTTTGAAGCTGTTATTTTTTAACATTTGACAAGTAGAAACTACGCCATTACTAAAAGTGGAACGATACACGCTTCAACAATGCACTGAAATTATAAAAATTCACTACATAAATGGTGAAAATTTTGCAGTCACAGTTGGGTCGTCGTGAAGCACCTTGTCGGACCGCAATACAGAAATTGGTGAAAAAATTCGAGCTTTTGGGACAAGTTGGTGATGTGAAGAATAAAACCCGTGCACGTCGCTCAATAACAACTGAAAATATTGCTGCTGTAGCCCAAAGTGTTGAAGAAAACCCAGGTTTGTCCATTCCTCGTCGTTCTTTGGAATTGGGAGATGATTAATGATTTTTTATGGCCGGAGTTGGCTGGTATTGATTTGGACAACGTTTATTTTCAACAAGACGGCGCTACGTGCCACACAAGCAACGAAACCATTGATCTTTTACGGGAAAAGTTTCCGGACCGTGTTATCTCTCGAAGAGGTGATCACAACTGGCCACCGAGATCTTGTGATTAAACACCTTGCGACTTTTTCCTTTGGTGCCACATGAAAGATAAGGTCTACGCCACCAGCCCAGCATTGATTCAAAACCTCAAAGATGGAATTCGTGAGTCTATCGAGGACATAGGGCAGCCACTTTGCGATTTTGTTATGGAAAATTACATGAAAAGAATATGGTCCTGTAAGCGTGGTCGTGGTGGTCATTTGGCTGATGCTGTTTTTCATTATTAACGGCATACCTTCCTCTTGTTTATGAAATAAATATCCGATCATTTATCTCAAAAAAATGGAATTTTTCTTTGAATATCAAAATAACACCTCTTATTGGAAAACCCTTTAGCTTCCATTGCCCCAAACACAAACTAAAAACAATCAGCGCTAAGGCATATGAGGTCCTTGTGGTCTTATAGCACACAATATTTTTAATTTTCGGGCAGCACTTGGATCCCATCGGCACGAATTTGCAATGGATGAATATTTTCCTAGCTCTTCACTGCATTCACTTTCAGGGCGGCAAACTATGTCATTTTAAGCACAACAGTTGCGAATACATTTTGCATTGCTTAATTCTAAATCAAAAAATCACAAAATTTCAGAAAATACCATCAACAAAACAGTTTTTTGCCGTACCGATTACGGCGTTATTTCGGATCCGATTTTTATGAAATGTGGACCAAATGAAAGGTCAGTTTCCGTAGGTCTATTCTCGCTTGTACTCTCCAGTGACAAATGAAACGAATTATCAAAACACACAAAAGAAAGACTACTTGTTAAACATTTTGCATTTAGGACAAAATTTTGCCTCAATTAACTTAACTATTCCTTAGGAGCGGTCCGAATTTTGGTCGCTGGGTCTCCTAGTTTAAACTAATTGTTTTCAAATATAATCATAGGTATGTTAGGTAAGGTTCGGGTGGAAATGGGGCTTCACTTGGTGTGGCTAGGGCAGGCCTATTATGATACCACAGGATCACTAAGAATAAACCGCTGAAGGCATGTGATGCTTATATTTGCGAGTCCGCCGACATTGTCGAAGAAGTGCTCTCCGAGATGTAGTTTTTTGACGAAAGAAAGGGATTGGCACTTCAAAAGGAGGTTAAGAATAGTCTCCTCCTCCTCCTCCTCCTCGCCCATACACATTCTACAGATCCCATTTGAAGGGAGGGCCAGCCTGAGAGCATGCCTCACAATGAGTGTCCCGCAATTACTTCTACTATTGAGCTTATATAAATACACACACAAACAACATTGTTCGAAAATAAAAACACTCGGACCAAATCGAAAATTTCTGCAAACAAAAAAGGAATAATACAAATAGTTCACCATTCGCCTATAAATTGCAAATGTGCATGGATAAAATGCTCCCTTCTCCGCATGGGTACGGGCACGAGGTGTCAGTGTTGTCTCACTGATAACGACAGACTTTTATTTCCCCATGTATACGAGCCGAGCATGAGATAAGTCTCTCTCACAGAATGCACCAGGATATTGTGAGATATTTTTAACAATTGTTGTTATTTGCACTTTTTCATCCATATAACGGAGTGGATACAAAATATATTCACAACAGTAGGTATTGGAAAAGATTTGTGTTGTTTTATCGAAGAGGAAGGATATCATGTTTTCCGAAATGAATGAAACGGGAAACAACAGAGGTAGCGGTGGGCTTATTTATACTTTTCGCAATCAGGTCCTTTGTTAATATTTATATTTTATTATAATGGAAGGATGGAAAACAAATGCTGGTCTGTTAAAATTGTTTTTATCATATTTTCAGTGTTAAAAATATTTCCAGCGTTGGTTGTGCTACGTAGATTTAAAATTTCACCTTTCAAAAGAATTCAGTTCAGATTGATTGTTAATCGACTATACTTTGAAGAGTTCTTACAGTTCCGTTTATAAGAGGTTTATAAGTACAGGAATGCGGGGCCAAAATTCACGATTATTTCTAATGTCCTTCTTTTAAGTAGACGGATACTCGGATCGCGTTTATTTGGTTTGTCTGACACCCCAGTAACTGAACTCCGATTGATAAATTCTGTTTGATCAACGCCATTAGAAAATCTCCGTCAAAGACAACATGCCAAAGCTTCCCCAAATATACCAACAAAAATTTGAACAACAACAACAACATTTGTGTTCTTAATCGGGTTTAAGGATTCCATTCAAGTTGAGGAATACAGAAATGCAATAACACACGCATGGGGCATTCACGCATTCACACCTCATTGGGTACGATACGAGTGTGTCATCTCGTCTTTAAATTGTCCATTAAAACACCTCATAACAGTAACTACGTGATGTTTTGCTCAGTTGTGTTAGTTTATCTTTGCAAGCACACAGTGTCTCTATCCTCTATGTGGCAACATGCTGCGTGTGAACCTCAAACGTGATATTTGTCCATGCAATTGGATGTGAGGTAGAGATGTGTTTTTGAATTGAAAAGTTGTGCCTCTGAAGGGTTTTCGAAAGAGGTAGCTGTTGGTCTTAGAGTTGGTTTAGGTTTGGCTTTTAGCGTGCATGTCGTTAATTTTAATTATGAGATTTAAGTCCATTTCTTCTGTCAAAGGGAATATGCTTCCTAAAGGTGTACGGCTACACGTTTGACACAGTCTTTGACATAGAAGATGCCTTCAAAAAAGTAGCTACTAAAGACTTTACTAGACTAAGTGTAGAAACCTTTGAACTAGAACTTTTCAGTTTTTTCACAATATTCATAGACAGAGGCACCCTGAACCAAGAGAGTGGATATTTAGACACAAAGCCCCGTCAGAGTTCGAATGGGATCTCTACCACAAGGTTTATAACAGTCGCCTGTGCGTTTATAACCATTTCGAACGATGCCATACTCGTCGTATCTTCAATGTTACCTATCGATATACTTGCTGAAGAAATGGTAAAATTAAAAATCGAGCGAGTCCAAAATGGTCGGGTAGATAACTACAAACGAAAATACGAAAGGAGTCTGAGTTTAGCAACCTGGCAACAACAATGGAATGAATCGCTAAAGGAAAGATGGACACACAGGCTTATACCAGTGATCGACCTATGGATTAAACGGAAACATGGTGAAACAAACTTCTATCTGACTCAGTTCTTGACGGGTCATGGCTGTTATAGAGAATATCTTTTTAAACGCGGACACGAAACCAGCCCAAATTGCCCGAGTTATATGAAATCAAACAAATTCCCTTTTGGTTTTCGTTGTAATCTTTACTGCCTCATAGCCAACTTAAAACTAAACTCTCAAGTGAACAATCATCAAAAATGAAACTTAAAACTAACTGAAGCTATGTGTTATATAAATCAATGGAAATACAAACAACTTGTAGGTACAATACAAGACAGAATTGGAGCATCTCTCCCAGATCTCTCCCAGTACATAAAAAGCTCCAGATGGTTGAAACCAAGCCGTGGTTGTTGCCATGCGATGTTGTTTACAAGCCGGTGTTGTTTCCGTGGTTATGATAAGCTGCTGTTATGATAAGCTGCTGTTATGATAAGCTGCCGACTGTACTCTCTGATTGTCTTATGTATCATGCTGGTGTCTCTGCATGTAACTCCCGCATTGCGAAGATGTTTCTGAAAACGCGAAGCACGTATTTTTTCATTGCCGACGATACGAAACCGAGAGGATATCCCTACGGGACCAATTCGGTGAGTGGCCCACTCCCGATAGCATCGTAAACTATATGCTCCAGAATGACGAAAACTGGACCATTGTAAGTAACGTGGCGGTGCGTATTCTCAGCGACCTTAGACGCAACGGAATGCTAATAGTTCCAACAATTGAGCAACAAGCAACAAGTTTTTATACCGAGCCCCGCGAAGTAATGCCTTACGGTGGTTCCGCGGGGGAAACTAATCGGTCTGTTCGGGAAGGGAGGTGGTTTAAGCCGGTAGGAATCCGGCACTATCAATGGACGTCGGACCATTGGTGTCTCATGTAAGATTTCCACCTTCCATGGCAAAAAAAAAAAAAAAAAAAAAAAAAAAAAATGGGATCTCTATCATGTAAGTCATCCTCTTCGGTGGTTCGGTAGTCTTTTGCTTAAAAATTTCCTTAAAAATGTCGGTTTTTTTGATTTTTAATTTTTTTTTTAAAAGGTGACCCTTTCCCAATTTTTTTTTGCAAAAGCGACAGAGGGCCTTTAAGTATATTAAATGTTCATCAATACCCACCCACTCTATGCGAATTTGCGCCGCCAATTAAAGTCCGATTCCAGACATTTCATTTTGTTGATTTATTTTGGTCGTTCCAATTGCAAATAAATTTATTTCTGCAAAAGGAACCTACCTCCGACTGTAGACGGGCTTACAGAACGCTCCTATTTTTCGGATGTTTATTGGGTGCTTAAGTTGGGTATTAATCGCAGTTTGGTTAACAAGCAGCCAAGTTGGGCGAAGTAAATGTAATTAGATTCGCATGAATGGTATGTAATTAAGGTAACACTGAACAGATGAGCCGTACGATTTTGTGGTGTCAATAAGTTAATGATCCTAAATGGTTATATTTCACCTACAGCAGTCATATAAATTTGGCAGATATGGTTGCTCGAGGGATTACACAAATTGCTGGGTGATGGTGAAGATGGAGAAGGGAATTTTCTTGGTAGGTTTTCTTGGCTTCAGTCGCTTTATGAGGGGTGAAGCTTTGAATGTGAGTAGCAACTGGAACAGACCAAACTGGCTGCTTTAATACAGAGAAGGCTTTCACTAAATATCTCGATACCGAACTCCTCTAAAATGTTTTCAAGCGGTCGTATTGCGCAACAAGTTACTCATTGTAGACCCCCTATTCTATTGCCTCAAGGAAGAGGATTCCGTTTCAATTGAACCCAGTTTTAAGGCAACTGAAGCTTGAAAGATCTTCCCTTAAAATGATCATAAATCCGACCAATTTGCAAGCAAAACACGACACCAACCAGTGCTTATCCACACCGGAAGAGAGATCCCCCATTAGATGCCTCTCGCAGCTCTGACTTCACACAATACACCATATAACTCGTTTGGAAAATCTGGCTTGTGCGACTACCATTGGCATATCCGCCTATTGTCCGGATTGCACATAAATCACCCAGAATCGGTTGAATGAACATTTGCAAAAAGAGAAAAAAAGAAACCACCCGCCGATGTGCAACATCATGTCCCATTTTGAAAAATTTACATAAAACCGAAAATTACTTTTTATATCGGTTCGCTCGCTCATGTCGACGGCCGGCGCATGGAAAAGCTTCCTCCACACAGCAACACACTCCGCAATGTGACAAACGTTGCTAATAATTCATACCGCTTCCGTTCGTGTGGGCCTTGGGTATAGTGTCACATCGACTCTCGCCCGCATTGCAATCAAAAATAGCCACAAGGGTGCTACAACTTCGAATGTCATCTATGTGTGCATGTGTGAGTGTTTGTGTTAGCCAGAGCGGTTGGTTGAACATGCCGTTTCAACAACATATATCCCAGTGGCAGGCATCTTCACAGCTACACATATACTACTCTCCTGGATGTGATGTGGTACAGGATTTTGAAATGTCGCCCATAGATGAATGCTCTCTGGATCTGGATTAAATTTAATGTATTATTGCATGGGACGTTTTACAAGGCAGTATAATTTCTGGAAGGATGATCACTACTGACAGGCGTATATATATGTGCGTTGTATGTGAAATGTGACAGTGGCTGTCGGCGTGTTGCCATTGTCAATCTGTTTTTAATATAAGTTTGCCAGAAATTTTGTATTACAGGACATGGCCAGCCAGGGCAGCTAACACTCAAACAGGCGAGTATTGATGCTTTGCTCGAGTAGTGTTGATGTGATATGAATGGTGTCTGTCGTTATTGATGTCACTATGAACTGCCTCGAAGGGGTTAAGGACGATTATTTATGGGATTGTGGGCCGTCAGGTGGACATAGTGGCAGATCTCTAAGGAGTGAATGAGTATACTAGGTATAATCCGTAGCTCAATTCGACCAATGAGCTTTTGTTTCTAAATTTATTGCCTAAGCTTGAGTGAAAAACTATCGTCCCCAAAATTAAAGCTGCGACTTTCCATTCGCAATGTTTCGCTTATCAATTGTGAAGGTGAGAGTTGCAAGACGCTCAACCAAACATTGATTTGAAAAAAATTAATACATTGAATACATGAACGAGATTCAACCATCAACACAAAAAGATCCTTCAAGTATAGATCACAATTAAATTTCCGTTCGTTTTTCTCGTTTGTCACAACCTTTTGCTGGATTCTCAAGTACATTTTGACAAATAACTCCCGCGAACTTCACACGTTCAACACATGGCACTAAAAGAAATTATTTGTCACCTTCAAGTTCGTTCATACGTTTAGATAATTTTTTGTGTTGCAAACTTTTAGGGACAAAGGACAAAAACAATAGAGGAGTTTACTTTTGCACAGGGTATTCGTATGCGATTTCCAGTACGTGACCTCCTGCATGCAGCTACACAAAGCACACAGTGTACCGTGAAGGGAAATTATGTGACAAAGGATGTTAAGTGCGAGGGTTTGTATATTTTTTTTTAAAACAGTCCGGTATGAAAGCTGGCGCACACTGCTACATAAACGACAAATGAAAGAAATGTCAGAATGTCCGAAAATGTCAAAACTTGAAAGATTTGATCCTTAAAACTTCGAATATACATAGTCACTTAGGGCAATGTATGTAAAATTGAAACTTGAATTAACATTTGGAACAATCAAAAATAATAATATCGAAAATAATGTACGAAAATGTTTAAGTCGTGAAAAACTTAAATTCGACAGAACGGGATCATGATACAAAAAGAATTCAAAATTTTATGCATTTGCAGCGAAATTTTGGACGCTTTCAGAATTTGGAACTAAATTTACACTCAAATTTTGACGCTACCAAAAGCCAACATTTGGGACATTTAAAATACAGAAACATTCAAACTTTTACGCATTCTGAAGGTTCGCGCTTAAATTTTAGACGCTATCAGAATTTGGAACCAAATTTACACTCAAATTTTGAAGCTACCAAAAGCCAACATTTGGGACATTTAAAATACAGAAACATTCAAACTTTTATGCATTCCGAAGGTTCGCGCTTAAATTTTAGACGCTATCAGAATTTGGAACCAAATTTACACGCAACATTTTGATGCTACTAAAAAGAAAAATTTGGAACTATTAAAATACAGAAGCATTCAAACTCTTATGCATTTTTGAAGTTTGGACCTCAATTTTGGAGGCTATCAAAATTTGGAACATCACTTGCACTCAAGTTTTGACGCTATTAAAATCCAAAATTTTGAAATTCTAATTCTTATGCATTCTTAAGGTTCACATTTAAATTTTAGACGCTATCAGAATTTGGAACCTAATTTGCACTCAAATTTTGACGGTACCAGAAGCCAAACTTTGGAACTTTTAAAATACAGAAGTTGTGGTACACAAAGCATTGAATTAGTAGTTTCTAAGGTTTACATTTAAATTCTGGCATAGGTATGTACTTAAACATCGAAGTGGAATAATACCAAAATTGTATGCCTAAAGACTAAACAAATTGTGATACAAAAAGCCTAAATTTCTTGGCAGATTCTTTTAAGTGAGTGATTTCGAAGAATATTTTGGGACTAAAAACAGCTGAAAACTTCAGGACCAGAGAGTATTAAGATCTTCAACTATCGAAGAGTCAAAAATTTAAACTCAAAACTTTGAAAAATCAATAAAAAATTTTATTTCTGGGAATATCAGAACTTCTGGATTGCGTCATTAGAAACTGCACCACAAGAACAATATTTGGTGATATATTGAACAATGTCTTTCGAAAGTTACATGAGTTACACTTTTAGATATTTTGTACGAAATTTTTGCACAACTGTGTAATATACGGCAATGACGATATTGGGGCGAATGCCTTAATCAATCAATTTTAAATGTTAATAGTTAGCCAGGTGCTGAGAGATGATACAAATTTCAAAAAAGAAACAAATAGGTAAGAAAATTGAACAGCAAAGAGGCCAACAATGAGTGGGGATTGAACACAATATATTATAGTTATCCAAAAGGTATAAAGTTCGATAAAAGGCACATAGAATCCTCAAGAGAATTCGTCATTGGTGATGGTTATTTTGTTCTTCATAAGAGGTGCAAATCCAATAAATATTTTACCAAAATGTGCGCTTCCACAACCAAGTAGGAAATCCTACAAACACCCCTCTGAAGTTTAAAAAATTCGATTTAACATTCTCGCTCTTGTACAATTGCAGTGCACAATATTCCGTTTAAATGTAAAAAATACTCCTGGTCCAGATGCCATACTGGCAAGTAAATATTGCACATTTTTCAATACCCAAGAATAACAGAAAACATATTTACTTATTAATCCCGAAGAGGAAATTACATTCCACTTTCCACATCGTCCTGCAAACTCTTCTCTTCTGTTTTGTATAATTTAATGAAAGGAAGGCTTCGTCCCAAATTGATAAAATTGTTCTCTCCAGCCAGCAAAAAAAAAAAAAAAACAATACACCATGTCGCTATTTAATCGACATCACGCTTCAGGTTTGTGAACCGACTGATATATCCCTTTGTCCCTCTGCTCTCCCCCTACCATATCAAAGTGAAAGAAATTTCCTTCATTCGATTAAGCCATCAATATTTGCATAAAATTTCAATATTTTCAATTAATTTTGCGCGCCTTTTCATCATGTCGGTGCTGTCATACATTTCATTGTTTCGTCCTTTTGTCGGGAAATTTAAAAGGCTTTTGTTTTTCTTGAAAATTAAAATTTACTGCTGAAATAATTTACCGTGCCGAATATATGTATAAATATAGATGAGTCACAACCTTTGGTGTTGACAGGACAGATATTGGACGAAATATTATGCGTAGTTTACTTCTCCAAAAAAATAACTACCCGCATATCGAAGAGTGTCCTTGAAAAAATATATAATCAACTTCGGAGGTAGGCAATATTTTAATTAAAACATTGAGCCCATTCAATTTAACTGTTTTTATAAAAACGAGCGCCAAATTAATTCGCAGCAATTGGTTTTGGTGGCGAAAATCTTGAAACTGGCATTTGTTAGCGGATTTGAAAACAAAATCTGTTCCGAAATTGCCCAAACAATCAGATAACTCATGCCAAAGAACTATAGCCAAGGTTAGGTGACTGCTGACAAATCCTGTGTACGCAAAATGTAACACACAGCCACAGAAGTTAGAAACAACAATTTGCGAAATTTTTCCAAAAGGGACAATAAAAAACCAAATCCATAAAAAGCTTTTATGAAGCCTCACCAGCAAGATGGTGTTTCGAATTTACAACCACCCAGCTATGAGTGAGTAGAATTTTAAGTTAGACAAAGGTAGCTACTCTCCACTGTTTTTATTTTATTTCATTTTTTAAATAAACCCACGTCCTCAAACTTGTTGTCATTTCATCTGGCTAATTATTCTGAATTTGTATTCTATGGTAATGTTAATTTTAGTAAAAGGGTGGTTGGTTTTTGCTGGCACCGACAATTAGTGTAATGGTTGAGTACTTTTAATTTGTATCCTTTGGGGATTTTGTTTGTTATTTCTACTGTCAAAGTCGACATTAACATTTCGAAAATTGCATGCACTAGTTGACTGTTTGGGAAATAAAACACGACATGATTAGGTTTGTTTCCAGCTGTAGATGCAGTTGAAAAAGTCTCAATTTTGAATGGGTTTACGAAGCCCTATAAATAAGTTTAAATAGGGATAGCGATTGTGATAGGGATAGGGATGTGGATAAAAATGGAGGTTAAGAAAGAAATGGAGTCTAAGATAAAGATAAAGAAAGAGATGACGATAGAGATGGAGATAGAGATAGATATAATGACAGAAATAGAGATGGAAATAAATAGAGGACAGGGATGGAGATATATATACAGCTGAAGATGATGATAGAGATAGTTAGAGCGACAGGAATAGCGACATAAATAGCGATGGAGATAGAAGCGATACAGATAGATGCTGTTTTAGAGCCCTTAAACCAATAATTTTTTTGAAAATTCGTTCCTTAAAAAGGGGAAAATCTTTCAGACAATTTTAGTAAATTATTTCGAAATGATTTTCCTCTTAATATAAGTCGAGTGAAATTATAAAACCTTTCTTATGGCCATATACACACGAATTGCATAGCTTGAGAGAAAGTTTAATCATTCACCACTTTCTCTCGAATTGCTATAAACATTTTTGAAAACCTTCCGACTGTAATCGACAACAACAACAGACATAAACTAGCAAAAGAACCATTTAAAGCGTTTTTAGTTTCTTTGGAACTTCAGTGAAACAGAATGAAATCGTTCAAATCGCATCAAACAACACGGATTAAGGTCATGCTGCAAATACCCAAAGGAACAAATTTCGATTTGTTTTCCATTTTTGAAGGATTTTAGACGACCGACAAATTTTTCGTTGACAAAGGCGCTCGCATTAACCCGACCGCAATGATTGGAACAAAGAAAAACCGGATTTTGTTGGCAATGGATTAAATATTGCCCGCGTATAGAGGAAAAGTTCTGTAGCCATGGCGATAAAAGGATCTATTCGCAGTTTGTGTCACGGACGTGCGGAAAACGGAAAAAAATCAAAAAATCATTTGAAAGCTTGATGGACAAAAATGCAAGTAGATTGCTGACAAATTCGTCTGTTAAAGTTGATTACCTTCTTTTAAAAATAGTTTTCAAATCAGCTATGTTTTTTTTTAGAGATTTATATCCATCAAGTAGTTGTAAAAAAGAAGCCTTGAAATATTCAATCACATCGGCCCATGTTAGTTTGTCATTAAAAAAATATAAATTGTCAAATATTGTTCCAGAATGAATCCTGTGGCAAACCGCCTTAACGCAGAGCGATTAAAATGGCGACAAGACCGGCCTAATGGATTCTCCGCCAAGCTGTCTAAGAATACCGATGGAACGTTAAATCTTTTCAAATGGCACTGTCGGATGCCAGGACCAGAACATACAGTCTGGGCAAATGCAAAATTAAAATTCGTAATTCAATTCGATGTGACGTCTTTGTACATTCCTCCTGTCATCCGATTCACTCCGCCGATTTTTCACTCCAATGTCTCTGAAGATGGACACGTTTTTTCAGATATTGTGCGCCTTTGGCCGAATGTTGGCGTAAAGAAACTCATATTTGAATTGCAGTCGTTATTGAAAGTACCAGTAAAGCAATAATAAAACCTGCGTCCCAACAAAAAAGTTTTTTATTTAACAAATCGCTTAATGGTGTCCATTTGCACAAGGTAGAGACAGGTTTTAAATTGATAAAGGCACTACTCGCTATTAGGAACTTTTATTTCATTATTTTCATTTCCATTTCCCATATGGATTTGAGTTTTAAATACAAACAATATATCTACGGAAGCGGTGGTTGAAAAATAGGACGCAGGTGTACATTATGAAATGTCAGTCACGCGGAAAGTTTCATATCCGCACCTACACGCATTTAAAATGGATACAGAGCGTTAACCAACAGAACGCATTTTCAATTGAATTGAAAATTCAACAAAAGTGCGTTGCAGTTTGAATGTATCTACGTATTTATTTTGTGCAATTTCATTTTGCTTTTTCAGTTATGTAAACTTTTGGTATGGTGCCCATCTGTTCATTATACTAATGAACAGTTCTGTATTTGAAGACGATGTTCAGTATGAATTATTTTGTATCAACAATTTTTTTAATTTTTTTTTTATTTTTAGAAGTTATTCGTTATTTGTTCTGTTTTTGTTATTTAAATCCCTAAAAAGCAATAGCGTAAGCATTAATAAAACAAAATCATAAACAAAATGAGTGTGCCTAAAACGTGTTCTATTTTTTTTTATAAAGTACTACCAGTGGCGTCGCGTGAATTATTTAGATGGGTGTGCAATTCTTGAAAATTATATATACATATATATATTTTTTAATATCAATTATTTGCAATTGTGGCAGCAGTTCCCATTTATTGTTTTCTCAATCAAAATTTAAAAAAAAACAAGAAAATTATTTTGTTTAAAATTAAATTTAAACAAAAAAACCTTTGGCATACAAAATTAAAAGCAACACACGAAACTGTAACGTGTAACCACTTTAAAAATAGTACCTAAACGATAAGCGAAGTTCATTCATTAATAATTCACATTTTTCTTATGAAACTTGGTGTTGGTGTATTGTACCTACACAACAGAAAACTAAGCAACATCGCAGCTGTCGCGCACGATGCATTGCTTTTTTTCGCACGAGTTGCGATCTAATGCATTGTTTATTTGACTTATGAGTTATGACGCTTTATGGAAACAGAACAGAGCAGATACAAAAGAAATGAACGCAATAATTTAAGCCGTGCACAGAAAACCGTCGCATGAGTATGCTAAAAGTTCATCAAAGTAAAGCGAACGATCAAGGAAGGATAAATATGGACATGGTGTAGTGTAGGCTGTGTGATGGAGGTTTTATGGGTCGTGTAATTGTTATGTCTAATGTGCATATTTGTGTGTGTTATTATTATTACACAGTGTTCGATGAGGGACATTTTTTCGTTAGATCAGGGTGTGCAATGCAAACCTTGCACACCCTGACGCGACGCCACTGGTATCTTTATATTTTTTAGCAAATGAAATAAAGAATTGAATGATTAAAAATTAAACTTGTTTCATTTTCCTTTGTTCATTATTATTTTTGTCTATAAATATGGAATTTATTCATAACTCGACAACAACGCCGCCTTTCAGATTCCAGCAGAGTTATGAATAATGTTCACGATTCAACGAATATATTGTGCTAACATGACCATTATCGGTTGAGCCGTTTAGAAGTTACAGGTCCACTAAAAAATTTACCAACGATTACAGTAAGGTTGACATTGTAAAGTGCGTCTGTTTGG
The DNA here is from genome assembly GCA_936431705.1 of Cheilosia pagana. NCBI lineage: Eukaryota > Metazoa > Arthropoda > Insecta > Diptera > Syrphidae > Cheilosia > Cheilosia pagana. The sequence continues at coordinate 8,640,473 of OW386169.1, forward strand.
ATGTGGATTTGAATACACATCACAATTAAATTGGTTACACAGTTCATATAAATTAAAAAAAAATATGTAGGACTTAACATTAAGCGGCATTTACAACGAAAACCTATAATGCCAAAAGAAAATATTGAGAAACAGATATGCACCTTCAAAGAGTCACTTTTTGTGGAGAGGAATTATTTGGATTGAGCTCATTCAGCTTTGAAAACATAGTCCCGTATGTTAGGTTGTTTATTTCAACCTCTTTAGCATCTATTATTTTCGATACAGTAGTCAAATTAAAAGTCAACTCAACGGATGCTGGGAAACTTCATCTAGTTTATATCTCCAAAGCGCTCATTTTAAATTATCCCGTATCAAGCCTCCTAGGCACGCCCTGTTATATGCCCAGTATCCACTACCAATTTACAATGTTGGATATGACCCAAAAGATATTGAAAAAAAACCCAATCCTGCTGTTAATAGCCAGGGCTATTTTTTTAGATTTTATTCAAAACTCCTGCCTGCATTTGATTGCATTATTAAGCCCGTCCAGTTTCATTCGCCATCGGTAGCGATAGTTCCATTAACTCAATAGAGAAGTGAAAATCTATCGATTTTCGCGATTTATTCTCACTTTTTCATTGTTCATTGATGTGATTTAACACAGCAGGAGAAATCGCTCCGAGTGCTGAGAGTGTCATTGCAGATGAAGGACAAAGAGGACCTCCGATCGCATGGCCAACAACTATTGGCATCCAATTTCCTTGAATCAGTTTCAATTTGTGTGCACTGAATAAGTATTGAGGCGGAAGTAATTTTCCGCGAAGTAAAAGGCTGATACGTCAGTTTAAATTTGTGTAACCGATGGATATCCGCGAGTTTGCTAACAATAGAAGATAAAGTTGAATGGATGCAAGTTGTCGTTCTTAATGGATTTGGGTTTTTTTAGAAGGAGAAACTGCAAAAATGAGCAGGCCCTTAAGAAAGCGATTGGTCCTCAGTAAAATGTTACCTCACACATTCTACGTCATCGCTGTATGATGAATCACACCCGGAAAGATGAGTTCTTCCCAAAAGGCAAAGATACTCCTCCGACACAATGTTCCCTAACCGCAAGGATGCAGGAAAGTAATAACACATCATTAGCAGTGAATTGCCTCGATTTGCAACAGGTGTAGAGAAGATTGGTTCATATCCCTCGATGATTGGCCGCAAATCTCTGTTTCAATCATTCGAAATGGGAAGCCAGAAAGACACATGTACCACTACCATGGTCGACAGAACTTTCACCAGTTAATTTAAGAAAATCTCTTCTCTTGAACGAGATTGAATAAATTACTCAAGCGGGGTCGACCAGTGGTAAGGGTTTCTTACCCACGTGATTTACTACATGCAAATGACTGAGAGATGGCGCTGATCCTTCTTATGCTCTCATGGGAGGAAGGTGGGTATATTTCTGCTCTGGAAAATTATCTCTATCTGTTTGGTGTTAACTCATTAGTTATGGAAGAGATGTGTTTCTTGTTTTATGCCATGCAACTCATGAACTCAAAATGGATACCAAAATGATCAATAATAATTATTTCTTGTTCAAGGTTCTTTTTATTGCAATTTGAATTTATCAAAAATGATAAACAGTCGGTTATCCTTGGCCTTAGCTTCTCACAGTCATTTTTTTTTAAATTTAATTCAATATTTTTATTTAATTCAAAAATTGTTAAAAAGTTAAATTTATAAAAATAAGTGACATTTTTTATTAAATTTTAAAATAGTTATAGTGTTGTTTTGTGGGAGTTTTTATTTTTGGGGCTATTAAAATGAACCTGCAATTTTATTTCGAGTCCAAATGACTAAGTTGAGAAGTGGGGTAAAATGTAATTTGTTTTTTTTTTCGGGGATTGAACCTGAGACCCTTCGCTCGGTAACCACTTCGCTCAGTATATTTTTCAGTACAGAGAAGTGAAATAACATTAATCTAAGTGTGTTATTAATTTTAGCTGTGTCAATGGTTTGAAAAATGTCTATAGTCACTTAAGTTATACCCATCGGTCCCCGACACCGATTGGCGCTCCGCTGCAACCCCCCTTTTATTCGACCACTCATGTCGTCTATGCATTAATTTTCCTCGACTCGAAACTTCAGCAATAGCCAGGTCATTAATAAAATTCACTCCTAGTCGCCTGTCGTCATAATGATCGTAGTGGTTTGCGTGAACACTAAAAAGTGAAAGGTGGAGCGTGCACCTTGCCAGTCTCTTAATAAGTTCGGCCAAAGGTGGCTATAAATCTCCCTCTGCCCGTAATCACTAGACAAGTCGTAAAGGTGACAATTTAAAACAATTTCACCAGCAGCACCGGGAGTAGTCGGAATTCGTTTGCCAATTAGGCTGTTCGTTGGAGGAGAAGGAGGCACAGGAGTAGACTAAGACAGAGGACTATATGCGAAAACTGACATTGAGGAGAGATGAGTATGAAAATAATATCTTAAACAATCAGTGAAGCAAATTAGGAAATAGAGTAAAACCCGGATAAGTGCGTCACTTTAAATTCCCGTTTTGATAGGCACTTATGCGGGTTAGGTAGTTATAACAAGAATCCGCCTTAAGGGCTCAGAATTTTAGTTCTCAAAAAAGGTACTTATGCGGGTTAAGCACTTAAGCGCGAGGTACTTATCCGGGTTTTACTTTATACATACACATCAAAAAAACATACTCCAAAGGCAGATCCTATTTCAAATGCTATTTAAAACCCTCTCGACTAATGGGGTCATACGTTGATTTCTTAGGTCAACTAAAAGCAAACACGTTCACATGCTAGTGCACTTTCGGTTGCTGTTAACAAAACGAAAGCATATCACTTTGAAGAAATAAATAGGACAAACTTTTAAGGACTTGGCTTAGCAAGCTATCAAAAATTCAGCACACTCGCTGCCTAGGAAGCCATTCAACAATGACATCACTACCAACAAAAACATGTCAGTCCACTACTAAAAGCGATTCAATGCCTGATGGACCAGCTATCAGAAGACCCAAAAGAGCGTACAGGTATATTGCATTAAACTGTCACAATGGGAGCTTGTATGTAAATTATTCCACTGCAGGTTTTAAGGAATATGAGCACTTGTAGTAAGTGGATGAGAGGATATTTTTTGAGTGAGCAATTCTGATGAGCTCGAGTCGGCTGACCGATTGACATGCACTTTAAAAAAATGCCCATACCGCCACCACATTTAGAATGCATTCCAAATCAAGGTTGGATCTAACATTTTAATTAGTTTTATTGATGCAAATTTAGCCTGTCAAAACAAATTGATAGAACCGAAGATAATTGAAACTTCGTATATACAGCTGTTTTGTTTAAATGTGGTTTGGATAGCTTTTTAATTGGAATTCGAATAGCCAAAATGGCCTGCGGGTAAACCGAATCAGTGGAGAGTTGCTTTATTTGGCAGTGATGTGGAACTGTCTACGTGGTGGTAGGATGACTGCAAATCCCGCCATAGGTACTAATGAAGTGATTTGCAAGTTGTTCGTATTATTTTCGACTGTTCATTTGTTTACAATAAATGACATATATTGAAGACTGACAATTTGCAGCTTAACAGGTTGGTGCAATGAATGCTTGTAGGTAAAGGATTATAGTATACTGACGGAGCAACGTGACTTTTCTTAACTGCGTTTAATTTCCCAGCAGTCGTCGTTTTTGGGTGATTCCAGTCATGTTTTTGCTCGATGAAATACATAAATGTGAACAGAGGGTATAGCACTTTGTCAAAGGATGTTCAAAAGTTATATCCTTATGAGGAAATTCAATTCATTAATGTCGTGTCGCACGACAAAAATTGAGCAAAATTGCCTGATAAAGCATAACGGGCTCAGCCAGTAAAGGGTGAAAAATTGTGGTTGGAAAAATCTCCTTTGAGAAAATATGCATTTTAATAAATAATATAAACTGACTGGCAGTGGTTTAGTGGTAGTGTGTTGGGCTACTAAGCGAGGGGTCCCAGGTTCGAATCCCGAAAGGGCCAAATTACATATTAAGGTTTTTTTCCACTGCGTCACCTCTCGTGAACGTCTGACAAACATCCGAGAGTAAAACTGTCATGAATGAGCTTCTCAATTAGCCGTTTGGATTCGGCGTAAAATTGTAGATCCATTCCATTCATCCCAAAAATTGAAAACCCACACAAAACGAATGGTTGTGAGAAGCTAGGCCTTGGGTCCCATAGACATGTCGCGCCAAAATATTTATTTATTTTAAGTGTGACCCATGAGTACCAATACCAACCAGGTGCTAGATCCTAGATGTGACTACTAAAAGATACAAATGATCGCAGGAAAGTACAAATTTGCAAAACGTTTACATTATTTTTGACATAAAATGAAAAGGAAGAACATTGTAAAAATATGCCAAAACTTTTACATTTTTTTATTGACATAAAATGAAAAGGTGGGACTATTGTAAAAATATGCCAACTAATTTACTTTTTTTTGACATAAAACTAAATGGAGAAAAATTGTAAAAATATTCCAAGACTATTAAATTCGTTATTAACATAAAGTGAAATCTTTGGTTATTGGTATTGTTTTCGGAGAAAGAAAAAGAAAAAGAATTATCAGACCACGTCAAGATGATATTGGTGCTGTTTTTTGTGCACACTGTTGCACATGTCGTAAAATTGACCTGAGGGTTGAATTTTGTTTTAGTGAAAAGCAGGTACGTGGATAGATCATTCACAGCCTGAAATTTATTAGTGTGATAAAACACCAAAAAAAAGGGTTTTTGCTGTTTTTTTTGTTGTTTATCTGTGCACTTTTACATAAGCAGAATTCTTCAGCTGCGGCTGCGGGTTATTTAGGTCTTGCGCGAACGAACATGTATCTATATGGATCCTACTTGATAATGTACCGATGGGCATCATTGACCTATCTGTCACCATAGAGGTGTTGAGCATTGAAGTAACAAAATAGAGTTTCTTTCATCTTTCATGTAGGTACCTATGCTAAACGAGGACTAGCGAGGACTACGTGCGTCGTAGTTTTACAAATTACAGAACTTGGTTGTGAATGCGCACGTTAAAAATGTCCTGAATTTCATTGGCCGACTTTTTCTACGAACACGATTGTAGTTTTAGGTATATACGAGATACGAGATAAATGGTTGAAGGGTGGGTTTCGATATGCAGTTCTTTACACACTAATGCGATTATGTGACTGTGTAAATTACGAACCGGTTTTGCATTCAGTGAGCAGAGATCAGTGTTACCTTCGAAAATTTTCTAAAAGGGTCCAAAAAGGTGTCCCTGGCTTTCGAAAAGGGTCGCGAATGAAATTAAAGACAAACCACATCGAAACAGTATCGCATACGTTTTTTAAATTATTAAAAAAAATTAAGTACATTATACCAAGGGCATATTTACAGAATATTGTAAATATATTTTTTAATTAATCAAACAGGTAAAGACTGCACATTTACCTAATATAACTAAAAAAAATAAAATAAAATTAAATAACACAGCATTTAAAGAAAATTTTTCACAGTATGCCATAAATCCTAAAAAAAAACGTCAGGGAGCTAGCTTTCAGCATTAATTGGATACAGAATGCACTCACTATGAGAGAGTACTGTGTCTCCAAAGGAAACAGGAACAGGTAGCTAGCTTTAAAAATATAAGTGTCGGAGCGAGATTTATGTCGATTCGATGTCGCATGTCGAAGTCGATGACTATGTAAAGCGAGAATATAATGTTTTGCTTCCTGATGTGATGATATGAATAGCCAATTCCGAAAAACGGTCCACAGGCGTTCAAAGGTGTCCTGTTTTTTCGTAAAGGGGTCCGATTTTTCTCTATTTTCAAAAAGGCGGGTCTGGGGTACCTAATAAGGAAATGGTGCATAAATATTTGAAGATGTCGTCCTTACCAGATTACACAGCCGATCAACTTAAATAAATGAGAACCTCGAAGTTAGCAATGTCTACAACGTATAGGTACACCGAAGATATTATTCTTTGGGTATAGACAACAAAATTAACTCTCTTTTCATGCGGTTGAGTTGACTGAATTAAGGGAGAGCTTGAACACAGCAGCAGTTAAAAATCCAAACTCGTGTCCAACCATTTATAAGCCTTCCATAAACAAGGACGGTTCGGTAGTTCATGAATTTTTAAAGGATATTTCCAAAACTGTTGAAGAAGACGACAAAGCCAACGAGCCGATACAATCGCTGACAGATGCTGTTGATGGTCAATTGAAAAAGATGTACCTAAAAGAAACTGGCACTGGGTGCGTGAACGGCTGAGTGCGTAGACGGCTGAATGCGGAGAGTGGCTGAGTGCGATGAGTGGCTGAGTGCGATTAAGGAATAAGTGTGTTAAACGGCTGAGTGCGTAAACTAAATAGCTTAGTTAGCTGCACTGAGGACAGTGCGATGCAGGATGGCCGAATGTTACCCTAAACAGGTACAGGTACAGCTTTAGAAAAATCCCTCCTGCTCAAAGGTATGGTAGAGTTAGTGTAGAACTGCACAAGTGAGTCAGGCGTATTGAGTTAAGATCGCAGTTCGTATCTGACTATCAAGGGCGCTTGGCAAGTTCGAGCAGTGCAAACTATTATCGTGTTTATATATTTTATAGCTCAGAATTTTCCTTTAAAATAGAAAAAGCCTGCAAAAAATCCACCACTTTAATACTTTTTTAAGCAATTTAAAAATAATTAAGCAGCACATACGCACAACATTTGCATTACTTTAATTATTCCATCAATCAATATCCTCATGCACGAAGTACCTACCTACGTAATGTACGTATATTTAAATTTTCATTTGTCTCGTGCCTAAAAAGCAACAAATTAAAATATTTCCGAATTAACATTGAATTACGGACATCACTCGCATTCAATGAACAGCAATTAAGCCGAAACAACTCTGTCATCCGTTAAACTGTTACGTAAATTACAGTATCTAGGACAAATAAATATTATCTTCGATGTATACGTTCGTCGGCCTGCTTTCGAATTGTCACATTTACAATAGGTAATGGGCATGTGATGTAACAAGGGAACTATTATTCCACCACAGCTTTTGAGGGAATCTCCCATGGAGTTTATCATCGCCATGGAAAATAATGTCATTATGATGATAAAATTACAATTTAATTGGATATTTATCAGAATCTAAACGTATACACCGGATCAGCGAGAGTTGACAAACACCTTGCCTATTGGTAGGTATACTGGCGATAGTGTTTTTGCGCGTGGGTAATTTCAAAGCAAACAATTAGGTAATTTCAATTTGGCACAAAATCCACTGGGCACAGTTGCGAGGTTATTTAAAAACAAAGTTGATGTTGGGAGGGAATGCGTATAATCTGAAAGGAGCAATATAACTGAAATTGATATTCAATAAATCGCGGCAATCGATTCAAAGTTGACATTGCAAAGTTTACACACTAGAAGTTCAGCAGCACAAGTCGCAAACACTCAATAAAGTAATAAAAGATAATAAACCACTTATGTGCTTGAGAGGCAAGAACGAGGAAATATTTAACTTCACATTGCTTTGGCAAGCAAACAACGGAAGTCGTATCCCATTTGGCATCCGAACTAAGGGTTGAAGCTGTTAACTTGAACATCAAATATTTTTCCTTCCTTCAAGGGTGCAGCTTGAGGGAGAGACATCAAATTGCGATCGTTATTATTTGGCAGGTAAATGTTTGGGAATTCTTTTTTTTTCTGTGTTGATTTCCGTTTACCGGGGCTGTTGCTAAATATTTGCTTTATACAACAGCTCGCACATAAAGCAGTTGAAATTCGTAAAACACTCAAAGGTATTGACTGCCTTTATCGGTCTATAGACGGCGATATTTTTCGCGTGTACCGTAGACGTGATTTAATTGAGTAGCGAGTATTGTTTATAGAGAGAAACGTGCGGCAAAAAGGCGTAATTATTTTTTCGGTATTTATGCCGAGTATGACTCGAGAATTTACACACATGGTGGCGACTGGTTTCTGACTGACTTATGTGTTTCGCTAATAAAATTTAATACGAAATGAAGTCGAATGGAAAAAGGCATTGGAAGGTGTCTACTGTATTGAGATGATAATGTCCTTGCTTTATTTTTGTTTGGCCCTCCATCTTCCTTTCCAATGTTGTCCCCCGAAGTAAATGCATTCACTTTCAAGAACTCAAAGAATTGCAATTTGTTACCGCTCTAGGGGGACTGGTTCACTCTTTTTTATTGGGATATATTCTCTCCTTTCACGGAAAAACTTACACCGAACACAGCATGTTTAAATTTGAGAGAGCTACAGTTTGAAGCGGATCTGGGCCCTATTTCACCAACCACTTTTCACTTTACCTTTTGCAGTTTTTCACTTTTTCTTTGCAAATTTCGTTTCACCAAACGCAAATTAGCAAAGAGGTTTTCCTTAACCAACGCCGGGCGTCCACCAAGAATTATAAAAGAATTAAATTCAATCTTGCGAACTGGTTTATGAAATTCCTTGACCTCAAATGAATGCTCAACTTTCCAGATGGAAATACCAAGATATTTTAAACTTAATAAAATATTTATTCACCATTGTTATAATTTAAATCGTAAAAGTGAATCTCTTCCGTAAATCGGCATCAATCATTTCATTTGTATCATTTTATAGTCATTACCAACTTTTTGCGTTCATCAGCAGTCACTTTCATTCATTTTCAATAATTTCAAACTCTTTTGAATTCTTTTACAACATTCGCCTTTCTATGGCATTCCCTTTGCAACCATCTGCAATTATTTGCATTTCGTTCCATTCATCGCCAATATTCTGTACTCTTGCCCAATCATCGCCATTCAATTGTGTGCTTTCTGTGCAATCATCAACAATCGTTTGCATTCGTTTGCAGACGTTACCATTCACCTGCCAATAATTAACAATCATCTCCTTTTTTTCTCAATCATCAGCAATCACTTTCATTCATTACGAACCCTTACAAATCATTTCCTTTCTTTTTTGTAATCATCATCAGTCACTTGCATTCATTTTCAATCATTCCCAATCATTTGCAGTCATTTTTCAGTCATCTCTTAAGGCCCATTCAGACGATCATTTCAGTTTCAGTTTCAGTTGAGCTATCAGTTAAGCATTCAGTTAAACTGATGTTTAAATGCAAAAATTGAAGCGTTTAACTGAAACTGAAACTGAGACCGAAACTGATGGAATTCCCATAAGTTTTCAGTTCAGCTATCAGTTAAAGTGATGTGTAAATACGTTTCAGTTTAGTTGTCACCTTAAATCGTTAAATAGGACATCAAAAGTTGTGACACAACCAAGTGAAGGTCGATTCGTGGCAATTCAAAGACCGCCACCAACAACACAGATCGTAATGACATGCTCCACACCAACAGATTTATCTGAAGACTCCAACGCTGCACAATTCGTAATGAAAAGCTCCACACCAACAGTATTATCTGAAGACTCCACCGTTGCTAATTACTTTTCACAATTTGCATAAATTAATAGTTTTATATTTAAAAATACACTTACCTACCTTATATTTCAAATATACGAGTACTTACCTTAATAAAATCCCTAAGTACTTTTATTATTGCTTTACAAGTTTCAGGTATAATTGCACTTAGGCTTGGTGCCGATATTGCAGTAGAAAATTTAAGGCTTTGGTAAGTATTTCCACTTGCTAAAAATCTGAGAGTTGCACTTAGTCTTTCGTGAGGTGATATGGCTTCTCTCATATTGGTATCTTGTTTTTTTATAATTGGCGTCACTAGTTGCAGTAGCTCCAGATATACGCTTTCACTCATACGTAAATAGTTTGACCAATCACCATGTTCAAACCTCAATTCCCTCATTAAATTTACGTGCGATAGGGATCGTCTTTTTAAATACCAATCTTTGCTCCATTTGCTTCTTATTTTTTGTGATTTATTAAACGACAAAGCTATAGCCATTGCAATTAGGTTTTCTTCGTCCATTACGCAATATATTTCTTCTGACTGCTCACGAGTAAAATGAAAGCTGAACTGAATACCGGACTGACGTCTAAATACAATGCCTTTTTTAACTGAACTGACAACTGAACTGATAACTGAACTGATAACTGATCATCTAAATGGGGCTTTATAATTTTTTCATTATTTCTATTTATTCTAGTCAACTAAAATCATTAAAAAACACATACAACTATTTCAAATGAACAGATTAATAAGGTTTCATGATTTTATGGATTAGGGTGTCTTTAAATAATGTGGACGTTATATTTGTAAACAGAGCGTTCAAAATGAAGCCATAAACGTAGATGACTAGATTGCTTTGGTGTCTTATTTTCAATTTTTCGGCTACAGAAGGTACCACGAATTTAAGACATGGTTCTATGCTTTTTTTAAACTTGACGCGACATTTTGCCCTACTCTTCCCAATTTTAAGAGTTAAAAATCATACTGCAAAAAATTTCTGTTGTACTTAAGATAATTGTAAAAAATTGTGGGATAAACAAAATTAAAAAAGTTTCCTTCTATGTTAAGAGCGGTTTTTCTCAGTGTCTGTAAATTTTGGAAATGTTTAAATTGATGTGTTTTTTAAAGACAAATAATTTTTATAATAAAAAAAATACTTTTAGGAATTTTAGAATATCGATAATTTTAACTACACCAACAATTCATTGTCGAACTCTTTTAAGCACATTTTTTAAAAAGAAAATACGTTGAATTGTTCTTGGACCGGCATCAATTCTTTTTTCCCAGTCAGAAAGTGAACCGATTAGCCTTCAATTGACCAAGACTCGAACTGCGATTTAAGATGTATAACTTTCCAAATGACTAACTCCGGACAGTATTTTCATATCTCAGCAACTGCTACCTAATCCTTTTTCCTAGCTACAACATCACCGAAAAAACAATGCTAATCCATATACCTGGTCCTTTTTTTGCATCCCCTCGAAATATTGCTACACAATTTTGTGTTCAGTAATCGAACAGCTATGCAGTATAACTAATTAACAATTAAGCACTTGGCGCTTTTGTTAATAACTTAATTATTGTGGGTGTACCGACATAATGAGATTAATTATAATTTATTGGCGTTGCTACCGCGCAAAACTTTTTTTTTAAGTACATATAACTCCTAATAGGGGAGACGGCTATCGTTGACAATTCGTGCGGCTAATGTCATCTGAACACGCCATATGCTTGTTTTGGCATAGTCAGCCAGTGGGTGTCTGTATAAATTTGTAACTTGTATATATCTGTGCTAGTTCACTGATTTCCAATCAAGATTAAGTAGGAAATTGACTGTTGTAACTTGAGATTTTGTTCCGGAAAATGTTCAAAAAGCTTATTTCTAAATAAATGGGTGCCAAAAAATATAGCAGTTGGATTTTAAATGAGACAAAATTTGATAAGTTTGATTGACATGCCTGTTGCGATGCATTAAATAATTTTTTTGGGCACTTCCAACCGATAAAGAGCGACAGAAGGAGCTCTGCCGCATGTTACAGAATGTAACATTTTAACATGACATGTGCCAAAGTTGCTCAGCGACGTGTTTCGCTATCCTAAAGGATCGTTTCGACCTCTTCGTTGCATAGCGATGCATATCGCTTGACATGCATTTAGACCATTATAGAACAGTTGTGCCATGTAACGCCATGTAACATTGTAACATATCACATTGCTCTAGAAAAAAATACTTTTGGCTTCATTCCCATCACGTTTCTATAAGCCGACTAAAGTTTGGGATGCTTTAAAATCCAATCCCAGCCGTAGACTAGCATTTAAGGGCATGTTACCAAATGTAACGCATCGCATGGCCTCCATCAACACACAGACGTCTCATCAAATCAAACCAAATAGAACATTAATAAAATTGGATCCTCCTATAGCCGTTGTATTCCTTCTTGGATTATCACCAATTATTTATTTCGCCAGGATAACATCACATAAATTACATGGTGTTGCGTTCATTTATACATCAAGCAGTTCAGACAGAAGCCAAACGATAAAACGGTCTCGACAAACGCCAGCACTATACACATCCAATCAGAGTCAATCAATAGCAATTGACATTTACTGATATCCACGTTGTTATCGCATTTTATGTCCTGATTAGGTTGAGATGAATGGGTTGTTCTATTCAGTAGTTACCAAGGTGCTTTGTATTGGCTGAGAATGGGAAAGTATGGTCAATATAGAAAAAGTTGCGTGAATTGTGTTTAAGAAATCACGATAATTAGGAACTCATCGATACTAGCATTGTCGGGGATTTATTTTGTTGACTTCTGGCGCCATTTGAAGGGATAATGGTGTGTGATGTGGTTTTGAATGGTTTTTGGGTTGCCATCCCCAATTACAAGACCAGCGATGATATTGTCAGCAGTTTTAGGCATGTGGAGTTGTACCTTCGAATTGGTGAGTTGCAGAAGTTCCTGATTTTTTTTTGGATCAAAAATCACACAATCATCTAATTGTCAATCAGCTTTCGCAATGCGCAGATAAAGAGCTCTATCGATTTTGCAGCAATACCCTAGATAGTCATTTCTTCCATTCGCCGATTGGGTTTTTTTTCAATTTAAAATCGACTGTCATTAGTACATTAGACAACCGCCTTGCGACAGATAATGAATTAATTGCATTTCCCTTTGCGTTTTATTAGGTTTAACCGATTTTCTGCGCATCTCGGAAGACTTCCCGTCAGAAAGACACAGCGCTGTCGACCAAATTCCTTGGAGAAGACAATATAATTAATGGCGTTTAAGTGGCAGAAAGTTGAAAATCAATAGAAGTGGTATTTTTCTACAACGTACAGGAAGACTGGTGAAAGCTATGAAGTAGTCCTCCTCCTGACACAATAGTCGAATTGGAGAAAATGTTTTTTTTTTCTTCCCTCGTATCTGAAAATAGTTACAAACCAAGAGGGGTATACTTTATGGAGTATGGTAAATCGGTTGATGGTTGAGGAGGGCATTTTTTTTATTGGCAGTGCATTTAGAACTCATTAGGGTCACAAATGGTCACAGGGATCGAACACAGAGCTCTATTTTGTATGAGTCAATTTAATATTTAAAAATGTAGTCCATAGTGATAGGTGGAATTCCTTAAAAATATTGAAAGGTGGCCAACGAATTTTTTTTTCCGAGGCAGGTGGAAATCTTTAAAAGACACTATGAGGACAGACGCGTACTCATAGTAGTGTGAGATTTTTACTCACTAAAACCACCTCCAACAAATTTATTTCTTACTGCAACTAAGTTATGACTTATCAAGCAATTTTTATCACGATGTTATACACATTTGGCAGGCAACATTCCGGCGATAGTTCCTGCTCGTTCCGAAATTTTAACGTGGTTGATAATATTATCGGGCTAAGTCGAAAGGTTTAGTTCGTTGTAGACGCCGCAATAAATTTGTTCCATCGAGAATTTCACGGACCGAGTTATTTGCGTGTCCTAGTAGTCGATTTCTATGCTTTCGAGCGCAACTTTTCATTTCATCCTTAACCGTGGGAATTTTGAGGTCTCTATGGAGATCTTCATTTCTAATGTACCACGGTGCACTGACGAATGATCTTAAAACTTTGTTCTGAAATGTTTGTAAAATATTTAGATTTGTGTCACTGGTACAACCCCATAACTGTATGCCATACGTCCATACAGGCTTAAGCACTTGCAAATATAATAAAAGCTTGTTCTCGAGGCTAAGCTGGGAATATTTTCCGAGTAACCAATAAAGTTCTCTATATTTGTTTTTAAGTTCTTGGCATTTCTTTTTTACATGCGGTTTCCATTTTAACTGTGTGTCCAGAGTCATTCCGAGGTATTTGGCCTCATTTGCAAATGGAACTTGTACCGTATTTATAAATACAGGCAAGTTACTTGTTTGCTTATATGTAAAATCTACGTGGACCGATTTCGTTTCGTTAAGAGCGATCCTCCAAGATATTGTCCATTCATTGACCCGGTTTGCGTCATCGGCAAAAGTGGCCACGATAGTACCTTCTGTTTGTGGTATATCACGTGTTTGACACGAAAGAGTCTGTTCTCTAGATACGAATCTAGAATTTTCCATAGCCGTTCGGGGAGAACTTGTCTTAATTTGCACTTGAGGCCTTTATGCCACACCTTATCAAATGCTTGCGAAACTTCCAAGAAAACGACAGAGCAGACTTTATTTTCTTCTAGAGCTTTCACTATTACGTCAGTTATCCGATGCACTCGATCGATCGTCGAATATTTGCATCTAAAACCAAACTGGTGGCCAGGGATAAGATGGTTCTCTTCTATGATAGGTTGCAAGCGTCTGAGTAATATCCTCTCAAAAACTTTGGAAATAATTGGAAGAAGCGAGATGGGTCCGTAAGACTTTTGTTCATTCGGTGGTTTCCCTGGTTTAAGAACCATGATGTCCTCTGCGATTTTCCATTGACTCGGAACGTATTGTAATCTGATCGCGGCGTTTATAATGTGCAGAAACTTAGTTAATGCTTTCCGAGGTAACATTTGCAGGACTTCTTTCGTAAACAGGTCGTAACCCGGAGCTTTTTTAGGCCTCAGTTTCTTTATTTCTTGCTCGAGCTCGGTGAGTATATCACTTCTTACTGCATTATTTTCAGATGTTCTTACCGATGCATTTATATTTCCATTAAGCGTTTGGCCATCGAACGGCCTTAAGGTTGTTTCTAAGTGGGCGGCGAAGACGTCCGCCTTTTCCTTATCGCTTTTTTCCCAAACGCCTTGAGTTATCTTAATTGGCGGCGCTGCGGTTTTGTGGCTGTAATAGCCTTCCAAAGTGAGTATTTGGATTGTTTTCCAGCTGTTAGGCTTTCGAGGTAATTTCTGGCCCCTTCATTTTTAAAATCTTCAATCAACTTTGTTAGCGAGTTGCACAGTTGATTTAAGTGCGCTTTATCTTGCGGGGCTCGAGTTTGTTGCCATCTTTCTCGCGCTTTTCGTTTTGTTCGTTGTTTTCGCCAACGAATTTGACAGAAAGAACTGCTTTTCGTTTTTTTAATTTCGAAAACTTTGGAGCTTTAAGCCAAAAATTCCCTCAAATTCACCAACGTTTTTGACTTCTCTATGTTCACACCATTGGGCGAGATCTGAAGTTTTAATTTAGCTCTCAGATTAACAGTGCTTTCCAATGCAGTGATTATTTGTATTATCAAGGAGCAAGTTACGTGCGACCCAGTCGTGCACATTTTCCTTTTGCAGCGGCAATAAAATCAAATTTTTTGACTATTCTTGTGACTTTTCGACTTGCACACGTAAATGAAAATTATATCTGTTTGTCTGTCATGAAGGTCAGAAAAATATTCCAGATGTTCTTGAGATTAACGGTCAAATTTGGTGTACCCTAATTTAGTTAAACACATTTTTAAGCGATTTCTTTCGAAAAATTAATGTCACAGAGTTAGACTTGTTGCAAATGTCCCTGTATATCAAATTCATGTCCACATTAAATCCTCCCAACAAGGACTTATATACCAAACAACCTCTCGTAATTGAATAACGCTCTTGGAAACTGTCTTCCTAGTCTTCCAACCCTAAAAGCCCTTTATCGAATATAATTGGAGTAATTATGCCAGCCTTATGCACCGAATGACTTACGTTCTACGCTTAGATGTGATGAACAGTTTAGAACTAAGTAAAACAAAAACCACTGAGTGGCAACAAAGCAACTTAACAATTGCCAATTGACTAAGTCGACAACACTCAGATCAGATGAAGACGTTTACTTTGTCTGCCTTGATTCCCTCTCTCTCTTACATTGAAACTACATATTTCATATAATGCTTATGACATGAAAATGTGTACATCCTCTTGAAACGCAAGTCCTCATTCCCCCTGGAATATAAACAGAATCAAATGCAAACACCTTGTGTACCTATTTCAGTTGCCTTGCTTTTGAATAACTAAAGGTATTTTGGCACCCCCAGAGTCAGATCAAACAGCTGGGAATTATACATTACCTACATTTGATGCAAACTGGACTTGGCATAGGCGAAGATGTGTGCATTTTAAATAATAACACACTAGAGTCTGTTCCTCTTGTGTCCTGAGTGTGCAGTTGGCCAACATGAGTAAGCTTGCGGAAGTGATACTTCATATGTTGGTCTTTACGGAAGCAGCTACATTTTAGTTGAAGAGTGTTGATCTATGGCTTATAGCTGTGTCAAGTTAGACTGTGGACTCCACTACGAGTAAGTCCTACAGCGATTTAGGAAAAAATCTTCTTCAACGACCCAAAAATATCAGCGAAGGTATTTGAAAAAGCATAACAAACTGGAACCCAAATATCTCAATTTAAGGATTCGATTTCTAGCCAGACTACCATCTGCAAAGTGCACATCCTTTCAGCATCGAAGCTACCCCGCTCACAAATCTCCAACACTGTTGACGCATGCAAATGAAATAATCGTTTGCCAATGGATAGAGATGTCTGCAACCATTTGCTTGTTTGAGCTCATTACACCATTACAGAAGACTGACTAAACAAACCCCATTTGTGCAATCGATAGAAGAACAAAGGGACGAATGGCACAGACACAGGAACGCAATTCAGACATTAAAACGTCTCGTCTGCTCGATTAAAGAATCGTTAACAAAACATGGACGATGACTACAATTTTGATAAGATAAACTGGCAAACGAATAAAGAGGAATGGGATTTTCCATGTAATCGAAAAACAACACGCACCAGCGTAGATGTGACCTTCAAAGAGATGTGCTCCCGGTAAAGTCTTTTTCTGTGAGCTTACTTTGCATTTAAATTGCTCTATATGTGGAATTCTTTTTTGGTTTCTTTTCCGGCAAAGGATAATATTGTATTCCGTTAAAGCCTTAATAATGCCAATTGAAAAATGAATGCGAGTGTAAATTGGTTACAGTGCTGTACTATTCAGCGAGAGATCACAGGTTTAATCCCCGGAAAAAAAAACATATAACAGTATTTTTGTGCACAGCGCCATCTCTCGCGATCGTCTGAATAGCACCAGAGCAAATTTTGGGACACTTGTGCCAATCCTTATTATTATTAAAAAATTCAAAGCGATTTAAAGACAGTAACTTACTTTTAGTTACCATTTAGGCATCATAATCAAATCCAATCGAAGGCAGGAATCCTGTTGAAAACGAAACGAAAACGATCTTTACAAAAACGAAAAGCTTTTTTTTATTGGAAAAAGTGATTACGTTGATTACTTCATATACGTACCCTTTTCTGACACAAGTTTAAAGCGAAAACGTTTTTCGTTTTAGGAAAAAACGAAACGAAAGTTTTTCGTTTAAGTTTTAAACGTTTTTTTTGGCGTTGCGGCAAACAAAATTCTTTTCGAATGTACATAAATCAGAATGTTTCAGCAACGAAATCGATTGAATGTTTTTATCTTACAGAATCCCATCCCAGGTCTTAAGTGCTTTCAAATTTATAGGGGTTTGGGGCCCTAGTCTTTGAAGTGCTTAAAATAAAATAATGGGAATGACAAGAGTGGCCATTCAACTAATCGTGGTTCTTGAGTAGCAAAAACCAACCCAGCGATAGCCATTGTTCCGTGAAGCCCTGCCATGTGACAATGTCTAGTTATCGAGTGAAAGAAATGAAATGACTATATGCAAATTGGCCAGGGTGACTTCGAGCAGTGACTCCAATGTGAAGCAGGTTAGGTACAATGTCGCAGACGGACGATACATTTATTCTTTCAATTGAGGCCAATTTTTAGGATCAAATTTAGGCGCTAAAATTCAAAATACGTCAAGATTAGCAGGAATTAACTTCATGATTGTTCCAAAACACGGAAAGAATGAAGAAACAAATACTGCCGTTGCCATAGAAAAGCGACATCTCTTTGAAAGACATTGAAAGCCGGTTTAAACCTTAGCTACAAATTATTGCCGACATAAACCACCCCAAAGTTAAATACCATAATCGGTGGATACGCTCAATCAATTGACTAGATGTTGCTTTTTTTGGTCTCTACTTTTCTCGACGAAATGTCGCTTTTTTGTTTACATAACGATTAGGTACATCAAACTTCAAGCTCTAATATTTGTTCTCTTAATTCATTCAGATACTATTTCATAGAAATTTCGTTTGCAAATAAAAAAGACAAATTGGCCTAAAATATTATGAAAGCTCTACCACTTGACTATCCAATCCATCAATCGTTTCCAGCACTTGACTTTTCATTGAAAATTCTCTTTTGATCGATTCATATTTAGAATAAAAATTTATTCATTTTCCTAACTGTGCCAACTGCAAACTGCAGAAATTAATTGAGCACAAGTGTGGAGCGAATTTACATCAAGTACCCTCCATCGAGAAGGGCAGTAAAAAGATAGAAAAAAAAATAAAAACCAACTGCAACCACATTTTCCAATCATTTGCGGCCTGGCGTGGTGGTAGGTATTCAATTTTAAAATGATTCATTGGCCGCACAACAGTATGGTAATTGAGTAGAAAATCGCAAAAAAAGGAACTATAGAGGGTTTCGAGGGTTATTTGATGAGTCCACCCAATGCTGTTCTTCTACCTCTTTTTGATTTAAAATTTTATTTATTTCCCATATCGGAAAAAAAATCGACTGTAATCGACTGTAATAGAAAGGGCAATTTAAATTGCAGTGCTGTGCAAAGATACTGGGTAAACCCTTTTTGACTCGTTTCGTCTCGGTCTAGGAACCGTACTTTTATAAACTAAACGTTCCAATAGATAAGTGTGAATAAAAATTTTACTTTGTGGAATTTAACCTATTAAACAAAAATCGATTTATTTATATTTAATATTTAAAAAAATAAATACTACTTTAGGCAAAGGTGAGCATTGGTAAAATTCTTTGAATAGACCCCAGGCTCTTTAAGGAAGGTGCCACATTTGCCGTCGAAAGAAGTTCGAATTAAATAAGAAAAATGGAAAAAATGTTGATATAGGTAGTTAGAAATAAAAGCAGCAGAATGACTTAATGTATCTAAGCAAATTTTTACATGAAAGTGTTATTTAAAAAAGGGAAGGAAGGCAGGAAAAATGCTAAGGAAGGCCAAGATAAAGCCGGTACCATGTATAAATTTCAAAGACGTCTGCGCGGATTAAAGACCTCGTCTGACATCAGAAACAATAACCAAGGTAAAAGAAAAATAATGTACACGACTGCGTCGCTCGAAACTTTCTCTGTCACTGCAAATTTGTAAAGACTTGGGAAGATGGGACCATAGCAGTGAAAGTCCATGAGGCTCGGTTCTAATCCCAATAAAGAAAATGATCTTTCACAGTGAAATCTCAACTCTCCGTGGAATCAAAACAGCAACCTGATCGACATGAAGAAGGAGATAGTTTCGTATTTAACAGGAGGAATCTTAAGACCATCCTCTGGGAAAAAAGTTATAACGGAAAGACGTTTAAAGTTTCAACTAAAAATAAGTCTTGTACAGGAAGATATATCTAGTATAGGGTCAAAGTGGCAACGTTAAAGAACTGACACAGCAAACCGGAGTGAATTGTCTAGATCCCGACAAGTGCTCTTTAAGTAAATGTATACAGAAAGTGAGTTTAAGCTACATGATCATTTTCTGAGATCTTTCAAATTATCTATCTGGACCAACCACTACAGTCTTGTTCTTCCTTTAGCTTGTATCTGAACCAATTGACGAAAAACCTTGTCCTTAAGCGCAAGCTAAAAAGTACTGCCTCTCAGTGCTACTATTGAAGTATGGCAAGCCCCTGCGCTTCAACCAAATATGTTTAGGTCTCCTGTCAGTCGGCTTAACATAAGCAATAGCAGTAGTATTGTCCGTTTATCCTCATAACTTAAAACATCGCCACTCCAAACTAGACACATCAAAACAATTGGACAGATCGACTTCCTCTGTGTTCGAAATATACAGACTTTCCAGCTTCTGTTGTGATTTAATCTGTAACAAATATCCCAACGAATATCCGAATGTATACTCTGCATCCTCCGCTGAGGACTACTAATTTGAATTTCCTTCAGAAACACATAGTGCAACACCCATGCACCTATGGGGTGCATATGGTTGACATCGTGTGGTGTCCAGTTACCACTGTTGTGTGCTTTCCTATTCTGGAAATTGGATTCGATAACAATACCATGTTGGGACCAAATACTGGACTTGTTTTGTATGCCTGTATAGTGTGCGGTACTCCATATTGGAATAATATTGTCAACTTTCACTAGGCAGTACTGCGTAAGACAGTTTTTGCTGCAGGAGTGCAGGTACCAATGAAATGTTATTGAGTTCACTATCACTTTTTGACAGTTTTTGAATGGGAGATATTTTAAGAATCCCCAAAGGTTCTTTCTACTACCTAATTTTGAGGGGCTATACTGATCGATAGCCAGCCAGCTTTTATTAAATTTTATTTGTCATTCACTAAAAATATGGAAAAGGAGATTTATGGGTCTATGAAGGAATCTATGATGAAAGGCTAGTTCGTTGGTAAGGAGAGGCAGCAAGAAACGATAGCATTTGACGATGATGAATGATTATGCAAAGGCAATAGCGGAAAACCCTGTCATTCCTGTCACAGTCATCGTTCAGCTCAAGAAGTCTCTCGGGTTAGTTTATGAGCTCCGGCGGGACATTCTTTAATAGATTCACTAAAGACGAAGATGTGCTGTACCAAGTAAATGTAGACCAAAAAATAAACAAAGCGGTCGATAACATCGGTTAAGCCAATAGGGTCTTCCCAACTCAGCATTCAGGTTCGGGACCACAAAAAAACGGATCTTCGCGGCTTGCCAAGACTCTTCACCGGTCTGGAAGCCTTGCTTACTAAGTCGATCAAAATTTAAAAGAAAGAGCGGACCTTCAAAACGTGTCCTGAAAACCAGGGGATCGATGAAAGTGAGTGGATTTAAATTTACATCATCTCAAAATCCAAGAAACCTTCCCAAACACCCAACGGCTTACATGTTTCCAAATAGCACATCCCCACACTTGGCATTCAGGACCACAACAACAATTAGATAATCCATCTCCTCGAGCACATGATGTTACGATATGTAGTACCTCGCGCGACTTCAATCCAATCGTCCTCTTAAGGGAGACGCACGCATACCACCGACAATTTTGAAAATGCCCCCAAGGCATTGACATCCTTGGATTTACACAAAAATCTCATTCATCACATTGAAGACTATTCGCGTGTAAGTAGGGTTGCAACAACAAACTGACACATGAATTGAAATCTTACGCCAGTTGGCAGTTGGCACACCTATAAACACACGCAATGAAAATTAAAAGACATCCTCCCGGGTAGATCCTAGAGAAGCAGGAGGGGCTCTTGACTCTCTGTTATAAAGACTGAAGTCGAGTGCACACCCACGCATTGCTTTCAGTCTTTTGTGTTAGGTTTCCGTGTCACAGATTCAAATAGGACCCTTAAACAAATATTCAAATATTCCAAACATTGAAAATGAAACTATGCAACAACTGCAAGTCAACTCCATATCGTCCTTTGACCAATTCAGACTCCTAAATGAATCCAGAGACAACTTTTGCGAACAAATCATTTAAATACAAAGCAAATTAGTCAGTTTGAAAACATTTCCAAATGCCAACGGCACTTAATGCAACTATTTAAGCAATTTAAGCAATTTAAACCATTTAAGCAATTGAAGCAACTATTTCGCAAGTTCGCTGAATCGCACAAAAAAAAGAGTGCAAAACTTTGCGAAACTCTTGTTGGAAAGTTCAATATACGAACGGGGCTGTTAACAAGGAATGCAATTGTTGTTCGACATTGATCTGGTAGGTAGTTTGTTGTATGTTGCATAGTCTGGTGAAGATTTAAGTTTTGTGGTTTAGTCTTGTGTCTCTTGGAATTGTCAAAGGCAAGCCAATTTGGATTGAAGTCTTAAATTTTAACGTAGTAATAATTTTTTTTGCTTTTGATTTTAACGTAACGTAGTATAATTTCATTTCTTTTTGCTTTTGAACCTGCTTTTAATATAGTTTAGTTTTGTGCGCGGTTAGAATTAAGAAAATAGGTATTTTAAAGCCAACAACTTTGCAGCAAATCGGAACTCCTTGTGCTGGCGCCAGAACAACGGGGGACGTGTAAAAACGTGAGTAATTTTAGTTTTTTTTTATTTTGAATTTTAGATTTAGTTTTTTTTTATATTAAGAGCAGAGGATTCCTTTTTAGTTTTAATTCGTTTGTTGTTGTATCCTTAAGATACAATCTTGCTTTTAGTTTTAGTTTCGTTTAAATTTTTTTTATTTTTGAATTGGTTTTTTTCTAGAGTAAGCTTTTTTTTTTTTTGTTTTTTTTTTGAATAAAAGTGGCACTAGTCCCAGATGTGTTCCATACTTAAGATTTGTCGTGTTTAGATATATTTCAATTATGATTGGCTAAACTTAATAGCATACGGTGTGTGGGTATTCGGGAAGGCCGTCCTTTTGTCAGATCGACGATGACTTTACGCGACTAATACGAACGGACAACTGTACTTGACGCTTTTCAGCGTCGTCTTACAGCCTTTACGGCTTGACTAGGGTTGTGACTGGAGGGTTATTTAAGGGGCTATCTCTCACAAATTCGGCCAGAGAGGGATAGCTTATGGATATGTCTAAGGACATGAAGGGTGGGTTGGCCATCCCTTGCCAATAACATCTGGTGTGTTTCGAAGTCATGACGACCCTCTATCCTCAGGAGACTACGGAAGGACAAGTTGCGTTTAGGGTAAATTAGATAGGTTAGATTTAAGTATATGTAGGCATAGTTTAGGGTCTAGTTTTTCTCTTAGGTTAGCTTAGATATAGATTAGGCTAGTTAGGTTAGTTTCGCGGTGTCTCTTCCGTTCTTTCTTGGGGGTATTGGTATAGGTTCTTGGACATTTTTCTTTTCCAATGCTATCTTTTATTTTTAATGGTCCAATTGTCCGTCCGACGTCAACGTAGAGTAACTTTCTCCTTTTTTTCTCTTCTTCTTTTATCTTTTGGCATGAAACAAATGTTTGTTGAGCAGGTGGTATTTGGTGAGGGGGCAAGAACACCCCCGTCCGACGAGCTGAGCCGAGCAACCACAAGCATGCCGCGCCCTCCTCACCTATGCCTAAGCTGCCCCTGTGGCTCGACCCTGGCTCACAACAATGATCTGGTAGGTAGTTCGTTGTATGTTGTATAGTCTGGTGAAGATTTAAGTTTTGTGGTTTAGTCTTGCGTCTCTTGGAATTGTCAAAGGCGAGCCAATTTGGATTGAAGTCTTTGTGGGCAATGAAGGTGAAGAGATGAAGATGCAGCTCAAAATTTAGTCAAACAGAGTGAACATTGAACAAGTAGAGGATAGACGGACAGAGGGCTGAAAAGTTGTTAGTTGGAGAAAAATGTGTGCCTTGCGGAATAAAGCAATGTGATCTCTCATGTAGATTTGTCCTCGAATTAAGACTCGCTAGGTTTCTTTAAGGTCCAAGGATAGAAGTTGAAGTTCTACAAGTGCACCACCTTTGAAAGTAGGCCCCTTTTACGTTTTAGAAAATGATCACTACCCACATAGGTCCACGTAAGTTGTATGGTATTGCGGCGGATTTTTCAAACATTTTGACATATTGATCTGTCTCCTACTAACCTCAGTAAAAGCAGCATTATTAACTTAAAAATCCCCAAGAAGATCATCGTCACTAGCCGTATCGATGTCGTCTCGTTGTCAGTAGCATCTCTCGCAAGAACGGTACCAACTTTAGTGCTAGTAGCAGCAGCACTTGTACACACACGAACAGTTCTTCTTAGTCTATCGGCTGTTCTTTTGGGTGAACCTGAGATTTTCTTTGGCCAGTCCAACATGCCAGAATTGCGACTTGACTTAAGATGACTTGTAGAGTCGAATACTTGAAACAATGATAGGAGAATTCACAGCGGACAATTTTGCATGGGCACACGAGCAATCAAAAATCAAAGCCGCGTGTACTCCTGGATGGAGAAAGTGCTGAAAATAAAAAAGAAAGATGCCATAAAAAAGTTTACAAAAAAAGGTGGCAACGCCCTAATGTAGCCCAAGAAGCACTTTCAAGGTTTGTAAGCTTGAAGATTAAGAGGTTTTCGCCGGCAGACCCCTGACGGTAAACGAAGCTATGCCAAATTACATAAAGAAGAAAAATGGAGTGCAGAATGAGATAGGTTCTAAGACGTTTTTACTAGAACTTTCGAAAAATGCATTCTATTGAGATATTAAGCCTCACCTTGTTATATGATTTGTTCTGCCATTTGAAATCAATATGTTTAAGCCAAAAGTGAATTTTATTAATGTTTTCTGTACGGTTTATCTAGGTTCTGAGTTTTATACCCACCAACCTAACAAAATATAAATAAATCAACTAAACTGTTGAGAGAGTTTCGTACGACTCAGTCGTGCACTTTATTTCTACTGAGCAACATCTGAGATCTGACCAACATCCAAGAGTGTTTCTGTTCTGGAAAAAATTCTCAGTTAAGCAGTAAAATCGTAGGTCCCTTCCGTACATCCCGACAACAAATATTCACACTAAATGTATGGTTGTGGTGAGATAGGCCCTGCACCCTCTATGGACTGGTATTTTTTATTTTTTCCAGTCACTTACTTCGTTCTTTTTAGGAGTCGCTGAACATACATTTTTCATTAGAAGCAGACGTAAATTTATTCCAAAATTCAGACAACAATGTACCTTGCTGTTTGTCACCTTTGGGGGACGAAATAGACTGTACCCAGTAGCCTTCTAATAGCATTCTGGGGAGTGACAAAACAACCCAAGCAAACACAGTCGAATAAAGTGCTGCTCTGTGCAGTATTGTATTTTTTTTGTCATCCTTAAGGACATTCATCGAATGATTTTATATTTGTGCAATGGGATAGTTTCCCTTTGTAAATCCTAGAACACGAAACTCGTTCTTCTTTTTTCTTTGACCATCCCTACTCGTCCTCATCCTAAATAAACGACTAATGGAGAAGGTCTGTTTGTTTGCTGATTCATTGCTCCTGCTGGTGATGTTATTCTTTGTGTTTGTTGGACCATTGGTGGAGAAATAATATTTACACTTTGAAGTAAAATGTATTCACCGTATTCTTCTAATGGTGTCGGTTAAAATAAATTCGGATTTTTTTTGTTTTGTTTTCATTTTCATTGGTATAGGATCTACTCCTTTAATCTTTGCAAATAGATATTCTTTGTAATGTTGGACGTCCTTTGAAGGGATAGGTCTTTTGATGTTTTGTTGTTATCACACAGATGAGTGGTGTAATGTAGTCAATATGTTTCAGGGGATGTTGACATATGGTGAGGGCGGTGCAGAAGTGGAAACTCTTTTTAGAAACGCCTTTGTGAGAAGGAGGTACATCGTGCATTCCTATATTTGATTCTTACAAAAATGATTGGGCAGGAAATACTTTAAGACGGCTCCCTGAAATTACGCCAAAGGAAATTAGGCCAAAAAATGAAAATGGAAAAAAAGCCCAAAAATCTCCATACAAAGTTGTGGTGGTTTTTCCTGGGAAAAAACGCCCAAATATTTTGGCTCAAATGCCGCGGATTTTGTCCTTTTTTCCATAAATGTTTTTGGCATTTTTTTCATTAAAGGAAAATAGAAAAAAGCCCAAAAAAATATTTTGGAAAAAACACCAGAAAAGTTTTTGGTCTTTTTTCCAAATTAAAAAGGAAAATACGGCAAAAATTTTTTTTTAAAAAACCGCCATAAAGTTGCACTCTTTGGCTTACTTTTAATATTATTTTGCCGTTAAATTTCAAGAG
Source organism: Cheilosia pagana (assembly GCA_936431705.1). Classification (NCBI taxonomy): domain Eukaryota; kingdom Metazoa; phylum Arthropoda; class Insecta; order Diptera; family Syrphidae; genus Cheilosia; species Cheilosia pagana. The sequence goes on from OW386169.1 coordinate 8,666,177, forward strand.
CATTGATGTAACACGTGCGATCACGCGTGATCAGTATATAAGTTAGTGGCAAGAAAACAGGCAAAAAGGTCAGAGCTTGAAAACGTTATTTTATGTGTAGTGCGTCAAGCGCTTCAGCCAAATATTGTAATGTTGCCATGCAAACACATGAAGGTATGTTTCGAGTGTAACATTAAAGTACAAGCCCAGTCAGTGGCTGATGAAGAAGACCATTATAAATGTCCTTGTTGTCGTGAAATTGTCGCAGATATCCTTCAGGTGTTTATATAACTAACAGTTCAATTGTATTCACAAATAAAAAAATAAAAAAGTGATTATAGTACATGTTTTATTATAAATGTTTCAGGTTTCAAATTGCAAAGGCCTTGGTGGACGCGGCGGCGCGGGGCAGCGCGGAACGGCGCGACGCAACGCGGAACAACGCGACCGCGCGATGGCCGCAACGCGACGGAAACGCCCCCCCCCCCCAACCCGCGTTTCCTCACGCATCTTTTATTTGAGAAGAACTATGGACACAGCGAGTTTTGGGCCTAATTTCCACAATAAATTCTGGAAATTATGCCAGAAATAAAACAGCTTTTTTGGTCTTATTTCCAAATCAAATTTGGAAATTATGCCAAGACAATAAACTTTTTCTGGCGTTATTTCCATTTTATTTTTTGGGCAGTTTTTCCAAAAACATGGCCTAATTTCCTGTCATTCTGGCGAATTTTCCATTTTAGTTTTTGGCGTTTTTGCCAAAATTATTACGCCCCAATTATTTTGGTCTTTTTTCCAAAACATTTTTTGGCGTAATTTCTTTTGGCGTAATTTCAGGGAGCCCTTTAAGACGCATGAAAAGGAAAATCAAGGAAAACCGCTCCAATGAAGCACTCAGTGAAGCTTGTATACCTGGAAGTCGTCTATAAACCTACCTACTAAAGCTCTTAGTGAAAAATGATAAAAATAATAATAGAGGAATCTGAAGAATGTGTTGAATGAAAAAACCAGATGGTTCTAAGCCCGACTCTACGCTTTGCTGCGCCCTAAATAGCTGATGAGCTTCGCATTAAACCACGCCTATGTCTAGCGTAGATTCACAGCCAGACGTGATAACGAAATTTTTAACTTTAACTGGACTCGTCCGGTCCAGGCTCCAGGGTTGCCCTCAAAGAAACGCGAACTTTGGAGCTGGGGTTTTTGTTGATTTCCCTTTCGCGGTCAGTAGTTCTGGGTACGGGTAAGTGGTGACACATAATCGGTTGGTATCGGCGTATCCAGTGGTGGAAATCAGTGGCGATCAGTGCTGGTGAAAAGTGGTAACCGCCTTTTATGACGGATCGTTACAACGTTGTCTTAAATTAATGGTGTTCGCCATACAACGATTGAAGTACACAAGAGCAAGTTATGTGCGACCCAGTCGTGCATATTTTATTTATTCTTTTGAATGACAAAGAATCATCCCTAAGAGACTTTTCAAAAAAGCCTATTTGCAAGAACCTTCGGACAGCAAAGGGCGATGATTTGTTAACCAAAAGCGTTTCGGAGAAAATATTGTACATGCAGAAAAAACCACATCAAAATTCTTTCTGGTTCTAAGGTTCATAGAGAAAGAGTCTTTTCCTAAGGGATTAACTGATATTAACTAACGCGATATTAAATTTTCCGTTGATTTAATTGTTTACCTATTTAAATTTGTATTAACCTTTTTGTTAATTAACTAATTAGTTTGTCAGTTATTTAATATTATTTATTTACCTAAATATTCACTTTTTAATTTGTTAAATTTATTAATGTTATTTGTTTATTTATATACATCGTTTTTCTCATATTTATTTATTTATTTATTCATTTAATTAGTTATTAATCTATAAGTTTTCATTTATAAGTTTTTATTTAGTTCTTATTATTATTTTTATTATTTTTCTTTGTCTTTAAAATTTGAGGTTTTTAGTTTTTTTTTTTTTAAACTTACTTGTATTTTTATATTTAAATTGATTGTAAACGTTTCTCAATAGCAAGATATACATATCTGTCATTATCTCTGCTCCAAGTTATATAAATTGTAATACAGCACATTCTATATTTTAAATAAAAATAACAATGATTGATTGCTTAAGGAATTATTGAAAATGTTGACTGTAGAAAAGTCATGTTTTGAAAGTCATAAAATTTGGTCTGCAATTCGGGACTAGTGTGTAAATAGTGTCACTGGATTTTCCACTTTATCATCGCGCCCATTCAGATGAGGAAGCATTGTACCCTATCTCTCGAACTGACAATCTCACCGTATTCACGAAACTAAAATCGCAAAACCGCTCACACGCTGTGCAGATTTCTCCAGTTATATGATGTCATAACTGCGGTTTATGTGGTCTTCGCCAAAATGATGTATGTGACTAGCTTCTTTCGTGTTTCTAAAGTACATGCACTAAATTTATCGTACGTGATGCAAAATGACGAACGAAAATGTGCACGAATTGTGAAAATCTCCTTTTCATTCTTAAGTGTGTCTGTGGTGAGACAGGATCTACTGACTTTACAAAAACATGCAGAAAGTTTAAAAGAGTTATATGCGAGAGTTGGATGCATTTGAGTCTTGGAGAAGGAGGAACAAAGTTTGCCTATTATAATTCAAAGAGAGGTTATACGCCTTTGCAAGGACACTCAAAGACTGGTCAAATTTTTATATTTATTGGGGATAGAAACTACACACTAAATCTAACATTGAGAACGAGTCGGGTTTTACTTAAATCCGAATTTTGCCCCACTTCATTAAGACTGCAACTTTTTCCGACTGTTTGGTGTTTGTTAAGAGTTGCTTTAAAAACGACTGCACGAAATTGACTGCGGTTTTCACAGTTGCCTTACAAAATGTCGCGCTTAAGATATAGGGTATGTTTTATTGTTCAAAAGCATGCAACGATTCCGTTAAAAGTCATCGTTTTGGTCTCATTGGAATAGAATTTCTTTTATTATTCAGTTAAATTACGTAGTAATAGTAGGTCCATCCAAAAGGTCCCGCTTGTGTCTATTTTTATTTATTTCCACTTCTATCAATGACAAAACATATTAAGCCAGTTACATCCTCATTTGCCAATCGCCCGCACCTACACATCCGGCTCACATGTCGCTCGACTTATCTCCCTCATTAGCAGGAAATTAGCAGACCATTAGATGCCTCCGGCATGTGGCTGGATAAATTGTACGATTTTGTCAATCACATCGCCAGAATGAATTATTGAAGTGATTATTTTCGCCTGCTTTCTTTTGTCTCTTAGCTATAAGCTTATTCCGCATAATATACCAGTCGGTTGCCCGCTCCCGCTTGACACATCACACTGGCAGTGAGTTGTGGTTTGGCTAATTAAGGTTGGTATCCCTGTCATCCGTCTATCCGCAATGATTTGATGCTCATTTGGACATATAAATAAGGACAAATAAACATACATTTGATGGGACGGCAGGAAATGCTGTGCTTCTGACTTTTTCCATTCCAAGTTGATGTTGTAGTAAAAACAAAAAAAGCACCCATCTCGATGTCATTATCAAAGCATTAAGGAACAAAAATTCTGGCATCGCTATGTAACTTTTGTCGTTTCCCTATGTGGCTGTAACCTACTTAATGAGCAAATGGACTCCCTCATCCGGCAACAAAGTCATCAAATGGACATTGTGTCCGTGTGTGTTTGGGTGGGCCTTCTTGAAACGATTTATTTTGGGTAAATGTTGTTTAATTGACAGGATTGTTTGTATCATTAGATTTGGGAAGATAATTATAGCCCAAGGGGCGGAGAAGGAGCATTATGACCAGAGTATAAGTATGTCATAAGGGTTTCCAAATATTCAGGAGTTTGCATCGTCTTTATTCAGAAATTAAAAAAAAGGCAAGAAAAAGGAACAGCGTGTCTTCAACGGCAATGAACCGGACGGATCTAATTAAAAAAATCCAGTTTAGAAATGCCGCACTACCCCGACATATATGACCATCTATGTGGAAGATTCTTTCCGTTCTTCTATCTACTTCCGCGTGGACGTTCTAATATGAATTTGTATATAAATATTATCCTGCGGGGGTTAAAAAACCCTCGCCTATTTCTGTTGTGGGTTTTTATTAATTTTGATTTCCATAGCCGCAAGCCCGTCCGTCGAAGAAAGAAAGAAGAATTTTTCCAACTCATTCGCTTTGCTGACCCCAATCTATGTGCATTTGGAACTAGCCCGCTGAATTGCGTCAAATAGAATATTTAAAGAAGTGCTGTGTCTCTTTTCTTTGTATTAATTATGAATTACTCGAATAATGTCAAGTTAAAGACAATGAAAACAGAAAAAAAAAATACATTTAGAAGAAAAACGCCCCCAAAAGTAGGCGTGTCAATGAAAAATATAGCCTATTGCCTTTTCGGAGTAATAGAAAACGTTTCAGACAGAAAGTTGTCGCAATATGTCGAGTGGTTTTCACATCAACTGGTAGCATACTCGTTTATTAATAGATAAGGGTTCAACTATTTTTGGGAAGGATATTGCATAAAAACAATTAAGTAAAAGGAGTCGATTTTATCCTGCAAACATTGATTGTTTTCTACTGATTTGGTTTTCCTTATAGCCTTTTCCCACTGATACCAAGTGAATGCGAATTCGGAAAACACATTCAAAGGACTTGCAATTGGCTTAATTCTAAATTAAAATTTTGGGTTCAATCTTCTGGCAAATTGACTTCTAATTCAATGATAGATTTTAAATAGAATGAGATGATTGAAAAGATGCCAATTTTATTAACGAATTTCCAAAATCAATTCTTTCAACTTCCCTCAGGCGAAGAATGCAACGCCACGGTATAGCGAAACTTTCTAAGCAGGAACATAGCGATAAATACCACAGCAGACACCGACCCTAATATACGATGGATTAAGTTTTGTCATGAATCAGAAGATGAATTTACCAGTTTGAGGAGAAAAGTTTGCCGACTGAGTGTGTTCGTTTTTTTTTTTCAAGCGCATTGTCAGTAGTTTCTTCATGCGGTGGAACTATTCGCAGTGAAGCAGTATGGGAAGTTGCTGAAGGTGGAGCAAAATTATGTTTTAATAAAGTTTAGTGTAGGCCGCGGGGGAAGTAAAGGGTGCTACATTAATAGGTAAGAATAGGAGGGAGGAGACATGTTTTTGTCAAAGCTAAAAGCAAATAGGGAACATTTTTTGATAGACTACCGGTTTTAACGCTAACTCTTGTCACTGGTTTTAATTGTCTTTAAGAATGTCGAAACAATACATCACTTTTAAGATATTGAAAAAAAATATATGACAAGCCAAAAAACCAGAGATATTGTTGCCCGGGGATTGCTTTTGTCTCTTTGTATGTCTTACGATCACTTGTAGTACTCAAGTTGGGCGTGGACAATGTGACGGGCAACAAACAACGTAACTCAGCACATCGAGTGTCGTCCTAAAAAATTCTTTAATAAACGACCATAAAAAATGCAACAAACTTGAACATTTTCGAAAGGTAAAAAAAGGCACAGAAAAAACGCTTCAAAAAATATTCCAAAGACGTTTATACTTTTTGAAAAATAACTCAAAAAACTCCTCAAAATTAATTTAAAAAAAATTAAATCGGAGCCGAATAACCGTCCTTAGTACAGGTTTCCCAAAATAAATTATTAAAAATGATGCCTAATATACCGTGGCATCACTCGACTCTGGATACTCACGATAAAGCGAATTTTGAATTGATCTTTTAAGGAATTCAAGGAATTAAAGCAACGCTTCTTAGAACGCTGTGATTTTGCTGATAATCCTCTTGTAAATGTTTTAAATACGAATTATATCTCACTCAATAGTTAATATAGCTTTTTTTGTATTATTATTGTTGTTTATTTAATGAATAATTAATTAATTAATAAATAAACAAACAAGTTAAAAAATAAGTAAATAAATTTGTTAATTAAAATATTACTTATTAATTTATTTGTTTATTTATTTATTTATTAATTTGTTACTTATTTATTTATTTTTTTTGTTAACCTATTTATTTATTTACTTATTCATTTATTCATTTATTCATTTATTCATTTATTCATTTTTCTTTTGTACCTGATTTGTTTTTTTCTTATGCTTAAATTGAAAGTTATTTCGTATTTTCCTTCAGAACTTATATTTCTTGCCCAATAAAATTCCTAAAACTAAATAATTTTCAGAATGAAGATAAAAATTATCATATCTCTGAATTGTAAAATGTGTGGTGACAAAGCTGTAAATTTATATACGAAATAAAACTCTCTATCTATCTAACCGTCCTTATTTCACTTTCGGACACCATTTTCTGTGCGATTTGGACACACATTTTACCTCTCAAAAGTGAAAAGATATCAACAATATGGTTATGAATGAGTTTCGATTACTTCATTCCTCTTCAGCCAAACATACAACTTTGTCATTAATTGTAGCAGCTTAACACAATTGCTTACAATGCAGGCCAATGCCAATTAGTATCTACAATCCTGTCCTGTCCACACAACACAAGACTTCTGAATCGAATTTCTATCGCACGATACCACTTCGATTTACGTCGATCGTCCTCTGACTGGTCTTGTCTTTTAGCAATCAATAACTTGACAATACAATAGGGGTTAAGAAAACTGCTAGGTGAGAGGTTACACATAAGCGCAAACAGGGTACAATCCCCCTGTGTCGGATGGTATCGTTCGGTGTCTATCTCCTTACTAAGAAGGCATATCCAAAGAAATCGGAAGCCATATATCATTGGTGACGATTTTATGGGTGACATCGTCTTCCCATCTGAAGGAAAAAGTGAACAGAGAGGAAAATTCCCTTCCTCCTTACTTAGGATATGCTACCCATATACCCAGTTACATTCGATTTAAATTGAGAAGGATGAAGATAAGAACTTTATCGGTTTTATCCTATTGTGCGAATATATATGCACTGATTCCTTTGTGAAGCTACAGTGAAAAGATGTGAGATGTTTCTGTGGAATGGTCGCACTTGAGTGAGAATATCGATATGCGGAATGGTATCTGCTTGATACTTCCTAGACATTTATCGTTAGGAGGATGTACCTACATAAGTGATGTGAGTTTGCAGTATCATGCGAATGGAGTCGAGTGTTTACCGTCAATTTTTATCGACTTCCTATGCATTCTAACAAAAGTGGTCGATGAAACTTTATTTTGTTCCGATGATTTTATTACAAAATAAAGTGCACGACTGGATCGCATGAAACTTTTACGTTTGTTTGGTTAATTAATTTTTAAATAAATCGTACAGAAAACATTAATAAAGTCCACTGCTCAAAAATATTCATTACAGATGGCAGAAAAAAATCGAACAACAATGTGAGGCTAAGGCTCTCATTAGAAAGCATTTTTGGAAAGTTCTGGTAAAAAAATGTTTGCGCCAAATGCACAAATTATAGGCTGTTACAAATAGGCCCCCCATTTCATTTTATGTCAAAGAAAAACCTTAAAATGTTTGGGAATTTTTTGACATATAGTAATGTCAGAATTAATTAACGTCTTGAGCTCGAAATTTTGCACAAATACAATATCTTTCTCTTACTACTTATACGTGAAAAAAACATATATCCTTAGAATAAAGTCCGTCATATATCCGAAGGTCCGATGTTTTTGATTGGAAGAAAGATTACTCCTATTTCTGACCTCAAAACTAGTTTTACTGCCCAGCCCAATCGAAGAGCACAATCTGATTGGCCATCAAATCTCAAGTTTCTTCCTGCATCCTCCCTCATGGCGAAACAAAAAAATCAAAATCAAAGGCAACTTGAAATTCAAATGAATCCCATTAGCACTACCACTTTTGGAATTTGTCCCCCACCATACCCCACAGCATTCCTCTGTCCCGATCCTAATAAAAACATCCATTTCGAAAGAAAAAAACACCACGACCAAGGGAGGATGAAAACCGATAAAATTGTTATCCTTCTCTATTTAAATCGCAGGTAGACAGACGACTCCATTGTGGACGTGAATTCGGTGAAATCTTCTTACTTTGCATTTGAATTCTTCTCTGTTCGAAAATCGCACTTAAAAATTCCTAGAATGATTTACGAGCATATATCCGGTGTGTGGGCAACGGAAACGCCTTACTAGGAAGAATAGAGACATTTGGATGGAAAAGGACGAGTGGTACCATACTAAAAAGGGCAATGGTGCAATTTTCTGTTGTGATTTTAACGATCGAAATGTGTGTGCGGGGTTTTGGAATTTGCATTCAATTGGCGCGGTGTGATTCGCTCAATTTTACTAACCCAATTCTATGTTAGGGCGAAACGCAATTTTTGAAGTAGTGCCCACTAAAATTTTAAAAAGATTTTCATGTGAATTCCATGAAGTAGCTATCTCAATTTTTGAGCAGGTAAGCTCTTTCAATGTGTTTTAAGGCGTTTTCAGGTGTTTTTCGTATTTTGGGGCGATTTGGGTCGTTTTTCGTGGCGAATTTTGACCGGTTTTCGAAGCACTTTTTATTTCGTTTTTGGAGAGTTTCGAGTATGTTTTTTTTTTCAATTTTTTTCAAAGATTTTTTGAAGCATTTTTTTAGCGATTTACAGCGTTTTTTGGGACGTTTTGTATTTTTGTTTTTTTTCAGATCGTTTTGGGTTTCTTTTGGTATTTTTGGAGTCTTTTCAAATACTGTTTTCTGGAGTTTTTTTAGGGTGTTTTTCTTTGAGTTTTGGAGCGGTTTATATATATTTTTTTTTAAGTTATTGGACCGGTTTTTGGGTGGCTTCTTGGAGCGTTTTTTAAGTCTTTTTTTAGAAATACTTTTGGACCGTTTTTTGGATAACTTTTGGGGCGTTCAAAGGAACGTTTTCTATATGTATTTTGATTAGTTTTTTCGGTCATTTATTGTAACGCTTTTCCGAGAGTTTTTAGGGTTTATTCTAGGGTATCTTCGGACCGCTTTTCGATCCGTTTTCAGGGAGAATTTGTGATGCGTTTCTGGGGGACTTTTTGTGTTTTTGTTGATGTATTTTTTTGTGTAATTTTTTTTTGTCGTTTTTGAAGCGACTTTTATAACTCTATTTAAGGGATTTTTCGGGTCGTTATGGCGGAAGGTTTTAAGGACATTTTAAGCGACGTTTTTAACTGATTGTTTTTCCTTTTTTGGGGCGTTTTTAAGAACTATTTTCTAGAACTGGGCAATTTTTTAAACCGTTTTGAACGCTTTTCGAGTTGTTTTGAAGGCCTCTATATCAGGTTGTTTTTGGACCGCTGCTCAACGCCTTTTCACACTTTTCTGGATCGTATTCCGTGGTGTTTTTGGAGCTTTTCTGTGGCGTTTTATGGAACTTGTTACTAGCCTTTGAAGAACACTTTTTAAATGTTGTTTTAATTTATTCAGCAGAAGATTCATAATCCGTCCAAGGCCGACTTGATGTGTGCACCTTTAATTAATTAAGCATTTCTATAGCTTTCCGTTAGCAATTCGACGGCAAGAGGTCTTACTCTAGACACCATGTTAAAATACTTCTCAAACAAAATTCGTTCGCAAATCAAAAATAAAGTTCCATAAATCATACCCACTTAGAGATGAAGACTGCGGCGCACACTGCCGTCAATTTCGATAAGTGGCCACTAGGTAGTATGATTTATTTCTCCTCCGGGCTCCACTTAGTTGTCGACAGTTTAAAAAACAAAATTTAGCCGTCCGTCGATGAAACTGAAAGGAAATGCTCCTGCTGTTTATTTATTGCCCCCAAAAGGACGACGATTGTGGCGAATTCCTGAAGAGCACCAGTCAAGATAAATGATGAATGTGAAATCGCCCACCATGTGAAATGTTTTTTGCCGATCAATATTTATCCCTGTGAGGTAGTCATTTGAGGTCAGAGCTTTAAATTGTTTTCTATTTGAGTGAGCGTTTTGCTTCCATCTAATTGTAATCACTGTTTCCCAGAAAGAGTCTTCCTATAAACAGAAATGGGGGCACATGTAGGATACAAATTAAGAGTTCCACACTTTCAACCCTAGGCCGATGTGAAACGCTAATGGAGCCTATCTATTCATAGTTGACACTTGTCGGGTATAAACTCAATACAACCACCATCAATCAATGTCAGAAAGTACTGCAAATGACTTTTTATGATCTACCTCAAGTCCTAATTGACAATGCGCACTTCCGAGAAGGTATGGCCAAAGAAAGAAATGTCCAATTCGACACCTCATATTATGCAGATACACATCTCTAACGGACGAGTGAACAGATATAGAATAAATTAATGAATAGAAGGAAAATCAATCATGTCTGATCCTTTTAGGTGAGGATTTTTCTTCCTTCAAAGGCCGCTGATTTCATAAATGTCCACGTAATTGGTTGAACAGTTAAAGGTCGACGGCCATGATTTATTGAACATGCACTGTTAATTGTCCCAATTACGGCAGATTATCTCAGTGTCACAACAGGAGTTGTACTTGTATGTACAATGGCGTTGTGTGTCCTTGGCGTTTAATATAGTCGGCATCTCTGTTAACGTCGATTTATCAAATTAGCTTCGATGGTTGTGTGGTTGAAGTAGGTCACACAACAATGTGAGTAAATTAACTCCACCATCATTGGCATTTTAGTGAGGGTTTAAGTTAAGGTGACTGAACGGGATTAAATTGCACTGGACGGGTTATTTTCATTGCTCTACAGAGTCTGCTACATGATGGGATTTGCTCATTGACATACCGAAGGACTGATATGTATATGTTTCGATGTATGGCTTTAAGAAATAGTCTCTGGGTAGGGTGGCGTATACGTAACATTTTTGATAAAGTCATTTTTTGCACTTTTTGTAGTCGTTTGCGAGTGGCTGATGCAGTTCGAGAGTGGGAGTGAAATTAAACGACATTGAATGTCCCTTTCTAGTAGGATCGAAGTGAAAAAAGTTCTAGAAAAATATAAGGCACGAGGAACGGGCCAATCTATGTTGGTATCGCCCAGGTATATGTTCTTCGACAGAATATGGATCCAAAGGATGAAGTGAAAAAAGATAGCTCCCTGAGGAGGAAGGCAACAGTTCTTCTCCCCACAACTTTGCCCGTGACTCCTTATTAACCCCTCCATCCAATGACTCATTTTCCTCATCTTGTATTGCTACAACAAAGTCTTGATTCGATTCATCAAACAAACATCCAGTGCATCAACATCAACAGCTTTTTGACGCCAAACAAATCGTATTTTAATGCAACGATTTGTCTCCCAGATACGTGTCACAATTAGCTAAATCTCGCCAATTACGTTCTTATGATCCTGGTAAATTATTCAGTGTACGGCCTCTGAATGATGCAATCATTTCACAAGTAAACGCGAAAAGGACATTCATGTCAAATTACTACAAAACGACAGGCTAGCACAAGCGAATAAGGTAATTGTGTTAATTTTAAATTATTCATGAAAAGTTCAAGGCTATGGATATGGTAATTTATTGGACAACAACGTCGAGGGTTAAATACAATGCCGATAGTGTTAGATGAATATAAATTGTGCGAGGTGTGCGGCCACTTAGAAATGCGGATGTATTATTATAATTGTGCATATAATTTAAGGAATTACGGGAATGCGTAGCATTAAATTATACGCCAGAAGGCACGAGATTATTTAGTGGCAATAGAGAAGGTCATGAATAGGAACAGAGGCGATATTGCTGACGGCATTGCATGGAGGTTTTTTTTTGTATGTATAGGTCATGCAGGATGTGGTGTAGGACTTTGCAGGGTGGTTTTAAACAGCTACTCGTTTCGATGCACAAAAATGTAGTACCCAACCCTATGACGAGCAGCTAACCGATATGTGTAAGGCTATAGCACCTTGTTTGATGTGGCACCATAGAAGCCTAATAAAAAAAGAGGCGGTCTTAGTAGCAAGTCAGCCTGAAACGATTTTTCAATAGCAGTAGGGAGAACTAAGTCTGAACTGCCAGCTTCAGTATCGTGTGTCTTTTGTAGACCTATTTCAAATAAATTTCCCCATATTCAAAAGTATTTCGGGTCATGCAAGTTTGCCTATCCAAAAAAGTGGTTTAGGCACTTTGCCGTTCTTTAGAATTTTTCCCTATTTAGTGACACAGTAAGGATGATCGTGACAAAGTCTCTCAAAGCTATGTAAGAAAACGCGGTCAAGTCAATATTAATTTCAGTTCGTTTCATACACCCACTTTGCAGGAAGCGTTCGCCCAAAAACGTTTACTTCATCAAAATCAGTTCACAACCCTAAAGAAAGAGATCATTGAAAGCAAGCTCATTTAGACGATCAACATCAGGTGCCTTTGCTAATTTTGTTGTTCTCCATAGGCTACCCACCAAATTTATGCAGGCGAAAGTGCACTCGTCGAAAAATGTATTTTGACAAGATTAAAAGTTTATTTTTTTTAATTCTAACAAGATCTAAAATAAAATAAATAAACTATTTTTTTACTTATTTAACAGGAGTAAGTTTTATATTTTGTATTTTAAAATATATTCATTAAAATAAATTAATTTAACTTTGGCATAATTATTTTGACAAATAAGAAGTGCTTGAAAAAAAAAGATAATGGGAAATTTTAAAGGCAACAAAATAAAATTATTTAACAAAAAATATATCCGCTTAAGCCTCAATTTTTGTAATGGCCTCCAAACCGGTTGAACGAATTTTTGAAGCAAATTTACTGGTCTGAACGGCTGGTGCGTATTTTTAACGAGTTACTTTCGGCATCCGAACAAATCATTTTTTCGGTGATCGATGAAACTCAAATTAACTCTCGTTCATTTACAGAACTCGGTAACAGAAGCTTATTGATGTATTTTTATACACTTGAGCGAGTTGAACCCAGTTGATTTTGTTTCCGGGAGCTATTTATGATTCCTTCCTTACAGAACATGTACCAAAGAAAATTTAGCAAGGCGCATCCGAATTACCCTTATGCTCGCGGGGTTTTTAAAATATTTTTGTTTCATTTCAAGCTTGAGATTTAAAGACTAAAACCTCAATTTTCAATATACTTCCACAAAATATATCTATCTTTTAGCCTTGAAAAGCGCTAAGACGTTTCGGGACTTGAGTAAAACTTCCTTTCAACTGAAACCAGTTTCCAAGTTGAACTAAATTGAATTAAATCGCAAGTCACTGCCTTCTCAGGCCTTTAAAGACACATCCGCACTCAAAAGTCAGTACTATGGAAAAGCCATTAGCCGCTAAGGAATTTCCAATGGCAGCGCTCAAAGGATTTAAAGATAATTTCAACTAAATTGATCCAAAATCAGATGATTGGCGACTGGCTAGGCCTCTGTGTTAACTAAGCATTGCCAAAAGCGGTATTGAGTTCTAAGCTTGGTTGTTCTAGGTAGCACGGGACATCAAAGGATGTAGTATTTTCATAGCAGCTTTTTAAAAAAAGGTTGGCTATTCAGCTTTAAACTAGGCAATCTGTAAAACGGAACACAATAAATACATATTTTGGCATGACAGGTCTGTGGGATCCAAGGCCTAGCTTCTCACAACCATTCGTTTTGTGTGAGTTTTCAATTTTCGGGACGAATGGAAGGGATCTACAATTTTACGCCGAGTCCAAGCGGCTAATTGAGAAGCTCTTTCATGACAGTTTTACTCTCGGATGTTTGTCAGACGTTCGCGAGAGGTGGCGCAGTGGAAAAAAACCTTAAGATGGAATTTGGCCCTTTCGGGACTCGAACCTGAGACCCCTCGCTTAGTAGCCCAACACACTACCACTAAGCCACTGCGCGTGCTTTGCTATGTATGTTAAAAAGTTGTGAACGAGTTTATACCACCGAGCTTGACTTCCAATAAAAAGGAATAAATTCCTTGATGCATAACAAAAGTTAAAATTTACTTAAAAAGGTTACTGAATCTGTTTGTTTAATTGTGAATCTTTAACGAATAACCTACAAATTGACCCGATAAATCCCTCCTACAACAGATGCAACTTGAACACCATCTACCCTCTGAAAAACCAACTCAAGATCCAACACAGTCAGAGGATGTAAACTGAAAACAACCAAAGTCCTTAGTTTTGTGGTACACAATCAGATTTCATCGAATTGCAGATGTTAACGCTCCACTGAACTTGAAAATAGAATGGCACAAGATATACTCGTTAGTTTTTGTAAATATTAGTTTCGTTTCTTGTTGCTGTGAAGCGATACACATGCGATACACATCCTACCTATTACAGCATGTTTAATGGAGCAGAGGTAGGTACCTACTTGCGTTGGGTTGATTGTGCAGGTATCGTATAGGCGGGCTATCGAAATGTGAATAGACGCAAGGAAATGTTGCAACAATTTTGTTGAGGCTTATTTGGATTTAAATTTTCGTTAAAAATCCATGTTGGAAGAACAATTTGCATCACTTTATTCAAACCGCATTCACGACTTGCAGAATAATCCACACAAGAAATTATTTCCATTGGTCATCGGTGATCTAGCCTTGGATCCTTTTTTGAATTGACTACAAATTTTAGGTTATTTTCCTAGATGCTGTTTCGATAACATGAGATTAGATTTTTCGACGGGGAAGCCTTCCCGGTGCTGTAGCACACTGCGGCCTTTTTAAAAGGAGCATATTCTGTCTTCTCTGATCAAGTTCTAGAGCCATCATTTCACTTCGGAGCCATTTAGGAAGAAGAAGAGGATCTGCTGATCCTGATCTGATGATGATTGACAAGTCTTTATGGAAGCCATATTGAGAAAGCATATCATCCAAAGGCTTGCTGAGTGGACTTTTAAGCTCAATAGCATCAAGATAAATGATCTCCTTGATAAGAATAGGCGTAAATGTTGTTCGAATGGAACAGTCAAATGTGACTCCTTTAGAAATGGAACGTGTGTTTGAATATAAAGACCTAGGATGACATTTAGTTCTCGCTTTTGGACTCTGGTGACTGCTTTGTCTTTTTCTACCAGACCACAACAGCATAGGCGATCGCTGATCTAATCACGATACTGTTCAACTTTGTAAGAAGATGATTTGTGTCTTTTGGACCTTTTTTTTAAAACAAGCCAAGAGACAGATATATTTTCAGCTTATACAAGATTGGGTCAATAAGTCCTTGAAAATTAACACAAATTGTGTCGTCATATTAAATTTATTATACAAGAATTAGATTTCAAAAGAACGCACACAAATTTTCAGACAGATCTTTCAAATAGCCATTTTATAAAGACGCATTTTGGTAAAAATGGAAAAAAGTGAATTTATCAAGCAAACCAAGCAAAAGCTTGACAAATATTATGGAGACTCTTCACCATTGATTGCAACCAATATTCACCACTGGTTTACTCAATTTCGGTGCGGTCATTCAAGCAAAAGTGTCGCCGAACGTTCTGGTCAGGCTTATCATATGGCTCAGTGATTTTGATTTTGTATATTTGGACATGAAAGAGCTTTCCGCAAGATGGGTGCCGCGTTTAATCACAATCGCCAACAAACACATACAGTTGACAACTGAAAAGGAGTGTTTGGCGATGTTACAGAAAAATTCGGCTGAGTTTTTGCGCCGTTTCGTAACCGTGGATGAAACCTGGATTCACTACAACACACCAGCAACCAAGGAACAGTCAATACAATGAACATCTCCTGGTGAATCGAATCCGTAGAAGGCTAAGGTGGGTTTGTCAGCAAACAATGTCATGGATACAGTTTCTTGTGATGAAAGCGGTATTATTCACACCTTTTACCTTGAAAATGGTAAAAACGATCACCAGCTGGATCGATTCCAAGCCGATTTGAAGCAAAAACGTCCGCATTTGGCGAAGAAAAAAGTTCTTTTTCACCAGGACAACGTACCGGCGTACAAGTCGGCAGTCGCAATGCCAAAATTGCATGAGTTATAGGGTGCGAACTCCTCCCTCATCCAGTATAGTCCCCAGATTTATTCCCCTGCGACTATTTCTAGTTTCCAAACATGTAGAAATGGCTCTGGGGTAAAAGATTTGGGTCGAAAGAAGAGGTCGTCGCTGAAACAAAGTCTTATTTTGAGGGGCTTGAGAAATCGCGTTATTTGGAGGTCATCAAAAAATTGGAGAAACGTTTGATGAAGTGTATCGAGACTATGTTAAAAAAGAGATTTCCCTATTTCATTTTTCAGGGACTCATTGACCCACCCTCGTATATCAACTTAGATCTCTACTTCCGGACTGCGGATTACAATAAAACATATCCTATATCTCAACCGCGTTATTTTTCAACGCAATTGTGAAAATTTGAGCCAATTTCGTGCAGTAATTTTCAAATCTATTCTGAACAAACATCATACAGACGGAAAAAAGTCTCTTGCGCAAAAATTACAATCAATCAATATTTAAATACACATATCAAAACTGGCTGAATAATTTCAATTTGTATATAGATACACTACCTCCAGTTCCACTGTTCACCTTTGAGTGTAATAACTTTTGACGTAATCCGCTCACATGTGTGTGGGTATATTTATTAAACGAATTAATTGAAAAGCCATATCACTTACCCCGTTTTGTAATCCAAACAAAAGCACATAAATGCAGTCATGTAATTTATCATCGTCAGTTACAATAACAGCAAAAATTCAATGCTGCACTATAACTGATATTGATTTCCAATGGTCATGATTGTAAAAACATTTTCATCGCACTAAAAGCGCGGCTTTAAGCTGCGTCACAATTAGGGGAGACTTCCGAGAATGCATTAAAATTTAGGCTGCTGGGTACACTCCATTCCCCTAAGTTTTGGAAACTACTAATAGTCCTTTCAACTAGTAAAAACTTCAAAACCCATTTGTTTGGGTCCAACGTCCACCCTCACTTCTTTTGCCAGCAAGGACAGTCTTAAATACAAATACCATTTCAAATAAATACAACTCAAAAAAGAAAAAGAAGACCTCCAGGAAGGAAAGACAAATTAAAACAGTCTCGTAGGAGAACTTAAGTGTTCCGTAATGTGGCTCTCATTTTTATTACGCTTCCGTATAATGACCCACAAACTCCTTCAAGTGAACAACTTGCCTCTGGTTTATACGCGCCAAGGGCGAGCTGTTGTTTACAAGTATCCGGAAAATTAACTCTATAGGCAACCCCATCACGACGACGACAAGGATGAGACGACGGGGAATGAGGCGACATAGCAGAAGGATGTCTGGCAAGATATAAAACGTGCGTTACAGCATTTAATGAGTGTGTGCGTACAAGCGATGTTATTTATACGGCGCACTAAAATCGCAGTAACAAGACACGCTTCACCGGGTTGTGATTTGAAAATGTTAAAATGTGGTTACTAACGGTGTCCCCTTGGGATGAGTTCATCGCATTAATGTGTTTTTATCGCCAGTGTTGAAAGACAGACAACTTTGTGAACCCAACTCGCAAAATAAATCTCACAAGAAGTCCTTAAAAGAATACAACTTTCTCAAACAAAATCCCTGACACTAAATTGTCACAATCTGGCGCTGGGATTCGCAGGTAGTATATATTTTGACAAATCACCAAACTCCATGTGCAGCATTCCGCACCAAAAGAATTATTTGTCATTTTTAACTTCACACACACACAGTCGGTCCAACTTTAGCGAAAACAAAAAGGCACATCTTCTCACCTGCACATATGCTCGCACTCTCTCTATATGAAATTTCCATTACGTGACATCCCTCCTCGAGGATACACAAAGAGCACAATGACGAATTGTTGTGACAAAGCTGCGCTAGTGCACAGGTTTCCGAAATTCCATGACAGTGCACATTGACTACGAAATCTGAGAAAACTCTTCCATCCTGCAGGTGAAAAGTTAAGCAACAAAGTTGTGCCGAAAAGGAGCGAGCTCCACTTTTCAACTATTCTCCAACCCTAAGATCCATGTGAGCGAGTTTAAGCGAATTAAGGACAGCCAAAGAATGCCTGAAACAATCGACACTTCACTCAGAGAAGTTTGAAATGAACAAAAATAAAAAACATTTGAATCACACTGCCATACTGAATAGAAAGGACATGATGATTAATGATTAACCAAGCTCAAGTGTAGTATAGGCCACATAACATTTGAATGATTAACGACATTCCCATTGCCACCCTATGATTTTTCAATGTTCGCTGCGAATGCAACGACCGACATGACATGGATTGGAAATAAATTGATAAGCGATGGATGTTGTCGTCAGTCCCAGTGGGTGAGGACAGAGTGCCGTCTGCCTGCTTATCACGAGGTAATTGATTCGATTCTGATGTCATGTTAAGCTTGAGGTTTTCCACCAAGGCACAGCGAAAGGGTTCAACAAGCTCCGGTAAGGGGTGCAGTCATTAGTATGTGATGAGCAGCTAATGTCTTCGAAGGCGCGGTCTCTCTGAATTGCGCAAATAGGAATATCCGCCACTTCCGGGGCGGGTGGTGTGGTTAATGCGCCAGTTATGTTAACGTGTCGCATTACTTTGCAATTTATTCGAAATGATTGATGATGATGAGCGAGGTGTATCCGACTGAAAGGGTTTAAGATGGGTTGTAAGTGGAGATGTAGAGGCGGTTCGTCAGCGAAATTTTGTGCTTTGATATCTAAAAAGATGGAAGAACATCCTCGAGGATGTGAAAATTATTGACAGTTAATTGCTTTATTAAATTTCGCCATCTCCGAAAAAGCATGCGGCTCATTGATTTTTTTTCAACACTCCAATTCGTAAACAAATGCCGCGACCAAAAATAAAAAAAAATTCAATTCAACGTAATTCGCCGATAATTGTCACAAAATGTTGGACAAATATTCCAAATAGATGTCCTCGAGAATACGTCAAAGCCAAAATCCTCCGAGTCGCACAAAATTGGAGAGTTTTCCACTCCGACGGATACCTCGCTAGGGCTGATTGAAAGGCTACACGCTCTTTTGTCGTACCGATTACGGCGTTATTTCTAAGCCGATTTTTATGAAACATGGACCAAATGAAAGGTGAATATCCATAGCTTAATTCCCGCTTTTAACGGCTCAAAAGGGATTTGAGGGAAATGGAAATCTTTTGTAGTGGAAACGATTTTCCTCAAACCTTGTTTTTAAGGGTGGTTTTAAATAACAAAAATCCACAAGAAGCAATTACTAGTTGCAGAAATATCGTCTTCATTTGTCTTTCAGTACATTTTAAGTCAAACCCGCTCCGAACATTTCTCCGCTACTTCCAAAAATAAGAAAACACCCCACAGTACTAAAAATTTAACAACTTAACAACCTAAATCCTGCAACTCACTCAAATTGTAAAGCGCCATCAACACTGCCATCATTAGACATCAAATTTCTAAAATTATTTTGTCAAAAATCACGTCCGGGGATTCACAGGCATTCAGCACGTGTGCCACATGTGCGACACATTCCCACCAAAAAAGGATTCCCAAATCACTGCCTATAGCCCGCCTGCGTGCAAATATAAACTCGCACAGTTGCCATCAGCAACATCACGTACGCAAAGTTATTTGGTGTATTAATGGACGATTTAAAGATGAGGTGACACAACCGAGGTGTGAATGTCACACACATATAAACAGTCTTTTAGATTTTGATCTAATCATCGACTTGGAGCCCCGTTCGAACTCGAAATCGCAAAGTTCGATTTAATTCGCATCCAACAGATGTTGTCGTTCCTAATTTACTCGCCGTTTTTATTATTGTTTCCTTGGGTTTCGGATGAAATTCTCTTGTTCCGTTTTATTCTTATCGCGGAAATAAAAAGTCGCTGTGACAGCGATAAACTTGGACAAAAACCTGGAACAGAAACAAATACAGCAGAGCAAAAAAAGAAAGAAAAACCAACAGAGAAGGAAGGAACACGACCGGCGAAAGGAAACTCATTTAACGTTGATTGTATCTTAACTGCATACCTATTTGTAAATGAGATCACATACAGCCGATAAGAGGCGACGAATGGAATGAAAAGCAAACAGAAGAACAGAGAAAAGGAAATAATACCGAAATCCTTAAAAATGTACATGGCATGTGGTGTCGAATTACAGTCCGTTATCGAAAACAAGGTTATTTCCACCACTTTCGGTGGAATGTCCTTTAAGCTGAACACAAAAAAAAAGAGAATAAATAAACCGGGCGAACCCAATGTACTAAGCAATAAAATGAACCTTTCAAGTAGACCGAAAGCAAGGACACTGTAGTTGTGTCGTTCAGCATATTCCGATTCTGATTGCATGGAATGGGGGAGGCGGTTTTTGGATGGGGGCAGAAAGATGGATTATAAGAGATACACATAACTCGGATTTTAGCATATAACTCTTATAATAAGAAGGAGGCGACTGTTCTTCTTCGAAGACGGACTGACTGAAGGAAGCAATTCATTAAACAATTTGTTGCAGAAAAAAATATAAGCATTATAGCTACCAGACGGGACACCCAGACGAACTGGTACAATCGAAGTGATCGAAAAATGGCACTGACTATGGATACGTAGGTAAATAATGCCTTTAAGGATAAAGGCACCCCAACCATGAATGAACTCTGCGTACGTGGAACATGATTTGACATAGAAAACAAATACAAAAATGGCGTCAGGTATTGCTTGTTCATCCATGAGAAGACCCAGCCCAGAATTATTCCCCAATATCAAGGAAACCAGTCGTACGTAATATAACGCGTTTTTGTCCTCCCAGGTACTCTGAAGGTCGTTTATTTCTGCCAGACAGCAGTAAAGTTAGCCATCAGCTTTGAAATGACCATGTTAAGACAACACAGCTTGCATCAAGGAAGATTCCTACCAAAACCAATTTTGCTTCCCAAAACCAACTCGGGCGTATACGTAACCTTTTTTTAAATTTACAAACAAAAAATGGATAAAAATCAATACATGATCTCAGTATTAACTTCTCAGAGTGCCACAGAAAAATCATATTCTCAAACCCAGAAAAAAAACTGATACTTAACACTGCGGCGTATACGCAACATTTTTTTCGAAATCTAAAACAAAATCATAGAAATTTATTTTTCTAAAAGACGAGTTACCAGACTGCTTTTTATGATTCGCTGTTCACTCTGGCATGCATATCTCCAAAAGTAGACATCCACTTACAAGTCCCCCGTCACATGGTCACTATTCATTCGCCCAAGAACAGATGCAACTTTTATTCCATTTTCAACACCATTGCGTTCCATTTGCCCAATACACAAGTGTATTCACTTGCTGTAGTAGAAAAAGAAAACTTTTCCAAGTCGGCGGCGCCAGAAGTTTTACTATTTTCCGTGAAAACTATTCGGTCGCCTGCTGCCGCGGAAGTGGCTAAAAATCACTAAACTTACATCCTCTTTTCAACTGTGACGACAGCCGCTCAAAGTTTGACTGCATTCAGTTTTTACTCGTCACATTTTCACATCTGCTGTTAACTATGTTGCAGCACTCTGTCATTGCTAAAGCTGGAGTCGTCATGTTGCAAATATGGCAAGTGACATATATGCGAGTGGGTTTTATCTTAAGGGCGGACATGGTAATGCGCTGGGAATTTAAGAGGCCATTATCCTTTAAATTCATTGTGATATGCCTTTTCAAATAAATGCAATTTGTCCATCGTCTACGAAATGCTTTGATTTCATTTTAAATTAAATTGAATAGGAAGGCATAGGATGAGTGCAACTTTTTCTGCCCTCTTTGTCATCCGTCACTTTCGTCGCCAGCGATGCCCAAATCAATTTGTGTGCAGCAGCATGGGTTTTCTTTTCGAATACATAAAATATATAAACAAATCAATAGGTATCCTGATTGCTTGTTGTGCAAAAACCAATTCCGCTACTAATTATATTGCTCCTCTGACTTTTATTCCATTTAAATTGGAATCTATATTGACCATGCTCACGCATGGACCTCACATGTATTTTTTTTTGGCAACAATACTGGTGAATTAATTTATTTTTCGGAAATACCACTCAATAAAGGATGACTGCTTTGATTTTGTTATCTGCCTTTAAATTTTGCATTCAAAATAATTGAAGAAATTGTGTTGACCAAAACAAACGTCCTAATCAAATCTAAAAGTGGGCAAAAAAAAACTTCTAACAGCCTAGAAAAATATCGATTCACGAATTAAGGACAACGATATTCGCATATCCACATGGAAAGTGTACGTCAAATCCTGCTGCACAACTGAGGGGATTTTGGAGGCCTGCCATTCTGCCATGACAGCCACTTAAGTGCAATATGATGCACAGTGTTAAAGAGCCATCAAAAGCTGTGACATATACTACAGAGACTGTTTTCTATCGTATAGCCATTTATTTAAATGGCATTTTTTTTAGCTCTTCGGAGAAAAGCTTGATCAACCTAACCAGTCAGTCAATCATACGTTTGCGAGTGAAAAATGGTTTGACCCATTTTGACTCACTTATCACAAAATGTAGTCTCCAGTTTAAATCTGTGGTAGCTCACAATTTGCCAAATTTCAATGAACAATAATAGTAACTTGAAAATGGTTATTGGTAAGACCTGCACATGTCCCGGTTATCCAATGTCTTTTACGGTGTCAATTACAACGCAACCCAGACGAGAATGTAATTTTTTTTCTTATTTTTGGTAAAACTTTGCCTGTCATTGAACTTGACACAAATCCACTTTGTCTCGGCTGGCTTTTAATGGGTAATGGATAAAATGGTTCTGGTTTACCGAACACTCTTATTTTTCAGATGTTTATTGAGTGATTAAGTTGAATATTGATGTCAGATTGGTTAGCAGCGAGCTGTATGTAATTAGGTCCGCATGGCTGATAATTAAGGTGAAACCAAGCAATTTCGTGGTGTCAATAAGTTAATGGTCTTGAGTGGTAATTTTTCACGTCACCTATTCACATAACTTTAGAAAAATATTTGTGGGTATTGGAGTACCCAAGTAATTGGCAGCTTGTGACCATTCAAGAATGGATAGTCAAAATAAGTAAATGAGTCTGGAATTTCTTTTGTTTCTCATTCCGTTCAAAAGTTGTCACGGTTAAAAAGAAAATGTTTTTTGCAAAAGTGAACTACAGAACGCCCTAGGTATTAACCAAGTATTTCCTTTTTTTTTGTAAACAACCCCCAAAAGTGTACGAGCTACGAGTGTGATTACATCATTCCCACAAGGAGATGGAAATTGTGCGTGGTAATTTATTAAACTGCCTTCCCACAGGTGATTAGTTGAATTTACTTAACACCACTGTACCGGAGTCGCTATTATCATAATCATTGAAACAGAAATTAATAGCATATGCCACACAGAAGCCAAGGTAATCTCACCTCATGAGAGCTGGGGAAAAGTCTTTGGAAATTAATGGGCTCATCTTACAGAAAATTACCTCAGCGAGGGGGGGTCGGGTGGTGAGAGATATCTTGCAAACGAATTAGGTGAAAATGTTTGTAGTATTGTCATTAACTTGAAGGACTTATCGATGGAGAAAGAAAGCAAATATTATACGACCTAATGAACCTTAATCCTTACGAGTGTTTGCCGACTGTCAATGCGTAAATAAAAGTAGATAAAGGCGCGTAAGAGTTGGTCACTTGGATTTTATCAATGCCATTAAGGACCTGGAAATGCGGTTAAGTCGATAAATCGAAGTTTTGTTGTTGGATGCGGATTTATGGCGATTATAGGTAATTTCAAATGAGATTATCTGGGTCGGGCTTGTTATAGCCATTTTGCGAGCGCATTACAAATTAATTTAAACTAAAATTTACAGTTTTTTGAACTGACCTGCCTTAGGGCTATGCCAATCTACGTTTCTGGGTTTTTGTCAATACTGTCCTATTGCGGCACTGTAACTTTGTCAAAGTGTGCCAAAAAGATTAAGATTATACCCTTAAAAAAAATGAGCATCTCAAGACCAATGCTGGACCGTAAACAAAATCAAGAAAATTCCATCTATAAACGGGACAAAAATGCCTTAAAAACGGTTCAAAAAAGACTTGAAAAATACATTTAATGAATGTTTAAAAGTCGTTCTTTCAAAGCAAACTAAAAATGCTATAAACTACGCCCCAAACATGCACCTAAGGATATCTAATACGTTTTATAAAATGCCCAAAAAACGGTTTGAGGACTCACTTAGAAAAAATAAATAAAAAAGGCAGAAAAATCCACCTTAGAACGAAGCAAAAAAAGCCAAACAAAAAAACACCGAAAAGACGCATGTACAAAATTTCCTAGGACCCAAAAAAGCTGTAAAAAATCTTAAACGGCGGTTAAAAAAAATTTCCCTAATAGAACCCTTAACTAAAACGCCTTGAGAAATGACAAAAAAAAAAAACAAACTTTAAAGACCGACCCCGTAAAATAAAGATAACGTGACAAAGATGTCCAAAAACGCACCAAAAACGACCAAAAAAATCATGAAAACCACTAAAAAAATCCACACGTCAAAAAAGATTTAGAAAAATAATTTAAAATGCATAGGAAACTATCCTACAAATACTCCAATAAGTTACTATAACTGCTCCAACAAAATGTAAAAAAAAAAAACGCATTAAAAACCCGAAATACCCCCATAAAAAGGCCAAAAGACTATCCCAAAACTTTTGTAAAAAACCAAAAAAAAAATTTACAAACCTTCCCAAGAAAGTCTCTAAAAATAAAACTCAAAATTACTTTAAAACGCACAATATATGTACGACCCAAAAAATTGTGAAAATGCATTGAGAAAATGTACCAAAAAAATGAAGATGAACTGACAAAGAGGTTCAAAAACGACATAAAAACTCCTGAAATGCACTAAAAAAATGGCCAAAAAACACTTAAAAAATATATAAAAAAAGAATTTAATATGCCTAAGGAACAATCGTAAAGACGCCCCAACAAGTTACTAAAAGTGCTCCGACAAAAAGTTCAGAAAAACGCATTTTAAAACGGTCCGGAAAAAACCAAAGGACTATTCCAAAAAAAAAGTTTAATAAATGCGTCGAAAATTGTACCAATGCCCCAAATCACGTTAGAATGAACAATCCTAAATATTTCTATAAAATACGTCCAAAAACCTCCTTAGAAACACATAAAAAAGTTTCTAAAAATGAACCCCCAAAATTACTTTAAAACGCTCGAAAAACGACCGGAAAAAAATCACTTAAAAACGTTATTTGGTAAATATATATACCACAAGGTCAGCCGATAAATTGTTGAGCCCTCGATTCCTTGATATCTTAAGGCTTATACGAACTCCATTACATTTTTCAAGAAGGTTTTAAATAAAAAATCCCTACCGTCATTTGAGAATTCTTATACTTTCCCATTTTTATTGGATCATCAAATATCTACTCGCCATTTTCGCAGCAGGCGGACTGTCTACTCCCATGGTACATTCATCTGATGAGACCAGACATCAATAATCTAATAAACAGACTCAACAAATAAGAAACAACGAAATAAAAAAAAATCAACATTTATCCTTCCTGTCGCCTATTTACTCTAGACACTCATTCCGCTTGACATTTTAATAATATTCGCACTAAGCTTGAACGTTTTAACGTGCCATAAATTGAGAGTAAAAACGATTATGATGATGAGAGTTTCAGTGTCAGACTAGGGACATTATAATTATGTCAGGCACACAGAGTGACAAAGAAACACAGAAAAGGGGAGGTGTACCAGTCCTACCTTACAATGGAGGACAGAACGCATTTTTCTTGCTTGAATTTTAATTTTATAATCGCTATTTCCATCAGTCATTCTACACAAGTTTGCACAGGTTAGTAGATGAACTTCATTTAAAAGGCCATCGAAGAACAATTCCATTTGGCAATAAGTGGCTATTTATTGAAACTTGGAAATAACTTTTATTTATTCCATCACGAACAGTCCCATTTATCATTGGACGCCAACAGGGTTTGTTTCTTCTTCTTCGCGATGACAAGGACATTATTGCGAAATATTAGTGACATTAAGTAGATTTTGAATTGTTCTCTGGATTCCTTCTTCTTTTTTGCTCCTCGTTCTCTTTATGATTAATGACCAAGGATATTCCCATAAAACAAGAAGGATGATACCGAACGAAAGGTGGACTTCTTGATAAATGTTTAAATCAGAAAAACATCCGTCATAACCGCTGTTGTAAGATGTTCTTTTTGTTTTTGTTTTGGTTTTACTTTTTTGTGAGCATAGTTCGTAGTTCGTTTTCGTGATGGTCATCAAAGAGCGATCGCTATATACTCCATCACATTCCTTACTGCGCTGATGATGACATGAGATGACATCGGATTGTGCAGTGAGTGCTTTAATATGATGATGTGGAAAGGGGAATGCAATTTCCATTTCGTGTGAAAATTAACGCACTCCACGGAATACGCGGAAAAGCAATTTATTAAATTTCTCCGTGAAATTTTCCTGTAAAATTGCGTATTTTCGGTGAAATTATCGCCGCGCTGTAAGCGTGTGCGCAATTAATTACATGACACATGAGAAGGACATGCAAAATCGCTTTTATTTGACGAATTTAATTGCATTTTTCGCTGTGACCTAATTAAGTCATTTAAAGTGAGGACTTGGTGAGGAATTTTTAGTGTTTATAATGACTGCCTGAGGTTAAGGACTTTAAACAATATTTTTGGGCCTCTTGCCGGATTCTTGATTTGATTTGAGGCGGTCAAACTATTTAAAACCAGCTGCGAGTAGGTTAAATGTGAAAACAGAAGCTCAAGAAATTGCCATAACGAATAATAGGGGACCAACGCAGCTGCCTTGAGGTACTCTAGGAGTTTGGAGAGCCTTAAATGGTTACTTTCAATCGAAAAAGAGCTTTCTCATGTGGTTTTTATAAGCAGGATATAATGCAAGTCATCAGCAGTTAGCGAATGTTGGACTTCCTACTTCCTTTCAATGGAAACAGCATTTGCCCCTTATTGTGCATCAGTTTCCAATATACAGAAAAATCTCTGTACATCCTTAAAACCCCTCCACAAAAAGCAAAAAAAACATCCCAAAAAAAACCCTCATCTTAACACCCACCCAAACTTAGGGCAACGCCAGATCCTCTAATGGTCCCCGAATCACATAAAAATTATTTCAAGTGCTCTCCACCAAAGTGAAGACAAAGTTATTGAAACGGAACGCTGTTGTCGCCTTCCAGGAAAATAAGAATTATCATATTTTCGTGGCCATCATTTTAAGACTTTATGCCATTTTGAGGAAATCCTTATTGTCGTTCATTAATTATTTGGATTATTATGGCCATCATTATATCGTTATCCCTGTTTAATGGGGGAGTACTTTAAATTTGTTAAGAGTTAGGTTTTCTTTTTGCTCATCCTGTGGCAAAGTTTGCGTCACTTTGCGTAGGTATTCTTCACCGAAGCCTATACATTTTTTTGTCTTTCGACTGCGGAATGCTAATGAAACGCAAAGGTATAAGATGTGAAATCCTTTTGAATAATGTAAGGGACTGGCTTTGGAAACTTTTATATTTGAGGGCATTTGTTTGGGGATCAAACGATTTCATCGGAGTTGGTGTTTGGTATGGACTGACATTTTATTTGGAGTTGTGGAAAGTGGCGTTGCCGTGAAAGATAGCCAGGCAAAGGGTTTATGTGACTGTAAGACAAATTTGATATCAATTTTTGTTTAAGTTGACCAAGTAAAACCTTGTTTAGTCATAAGGCTCATTTCTGAAAGAATAGGTACGTCAACAAACAAATTTTTAGATTTTGGGACGAAACGAGTCCATGAGATTCAAGAGCTTCCAATGCATTCCAAAAAAGTCACTGTTTGGTGTAGATTTTGGGATGACGGAGTCATCGGTCCATATTTCTTTGAGAACGACCTTGAGGTCGGCGATTACCAACTTCTTTTGTCCTGAATTGGATGATATGGACACCAACGACATATGGCTTCAAAAGGTCGGCGCTACGTGCCATACAGCTCATGCCACATTGGACACAAGCGATTTGAGGGCATGGTCATCTGGTCACCGAGATGGTGCGATTTGACCCCGTAAGACTTTTTCTTGTGGGGTTTTCTGAAGTCGTAGGTCTATGCGAATAAGCCCCCACCACAGCCAACATCCGATCGGTGAAATTAAGCCTGTTTTATGCGCCAGAGTCAGGGAAAATTTGACATTTTGGATGCGCAACACCCAGGGAAGCTAGGAAGCGCTTAATGAATTACCGTTTAGTTCAACAACGACAATTTTGGATTACATCTCTTCTCTTCTCTTCTCTTCTTCTTAACATATAATAAAACTGTAGAATAAAAAATGCCTGACCGCGCATCAAGCAGAAACTACTGGACGGATTTCGATGGAACTTGGCATAGTGATTGCTTATGTTCTGGGTCGGGACTTAGGATACTTTTTATCCCGGAATATCACGTGGTTCTTACAAAATTTTCAAATGTTGTTCATTGGGAAAAGTTTGGAAATGGGCTGGGGTGGGGTTCGAGTGTCATGTTGTTTCATTCGTGTTGCTTCCTTTTCGTCGATATTTGAGTACCCACCTCAGGGGGAAATAACAGAAATTTGCGTAAATTTTTTTTGTGTCCTTGTTCTATATTCCTTTTAGAAAGTTCCAAGGGTAGGTAGGAACATATTCATAAATGTGTAATTTCAAAGCTGCTTAAAGCAAATGGTTGTAAGAGGTTATTCCAAAGTTACCTATGCGGATCTGTTGTATTTGTATTACATAAAAAACATCTTAGTACCTAACCGCTGCCTAATTTGGTTTCAAGAACATTAAACATTGTTTCACCATCCATTGAATCCATGAAAGAGTTATTCAAGTTGAAAAGCCTTGTAGAAAAAGACACTCTTTACACTCTTTCGCCTTGTGAAATTTAAAAAATTCCTTCCCCTTTACGCCATCGAATAACAGCTTCATAAGCCGAAAGTTTAATCAAAAAAAAAAAAACAAATTCAAAACCGAACTAAACTCAACCATCATCCAACACCGGCTGCTTATCACTTTGGCCAAAAGAATCCTTGTAACACTACAAACAATATGCTGTCTCTCTCTCCTTGTGCGCCATCGTTACACAATGGACAAACTTCTTGTTATCTGATAATAAAACCAAATTTCGTCAACAGGATTAACTTACTTAAGATAACACTCAACAGAGGGGGTGCGGGAAGAATAAACAACAAAACGCCAACAGTATTTGCCAACAAAAAAACCATCTTCTCACTCAATAAAACTTTGACAACTTTGGCGCGAGCAAGGGGACGCACTGTATTGACAAATTCGAGAAGGATACTTCTTTCGAAAATGTAAATAGCGAACGAAATTCGCGAACAGCCAATTATTCCACTTGATAAATTTTAAATTAGCCATAAGCTGCCTTGATGATGGTAGATGGTGTGCTCCATAGTGGTAGTTGATACAGACTTGAACGATAGTAGATGTGAATCTCAGTCATCCGCCCCGCGGTGACACTTAAAATTTAATTTATCTATGAATTTTTAAATCATTGACTTTTGATATTATAATTGGCCCAATAAATGGATGGATGAGAGAAGAAGAAGTGGCCGGGGGGCGATGGAATAGCTGGCGGGTCGATTGATTGAAAAGTGATATGTCTTAATGGGTTTTGTGGTTACTAGCATCCTTGCAGTAGTTGAAGGTGTGGATTATTGTAGAATCGCAGGAAGGAAAATGGCAGTGGATTTGAATTGGGTACCGGGGATAGAAAGGAGCAACCTCTAGGTGCAAGACTGTCAGGTCCATTTAGAGTGTCCGAGTGGGATGAAAAATGTACCCACGAAACTATGCAACATTCATAAACCCAGTACCCCATTTGCAGTCTCCCATTGGGCCGATAAAATCAAATTACACATGCACCCGTGCTGCACCACAATCAGCTGCGGTTTTGTGCGGCTATTGTTCACAATTACGTCCAACTACGTAAACGGAAATTTAAATGAGCTTATCAGTGTAGATGTGATGTCAATCAGCCTGCTAATGTGATTTGTTGAAATGTGTTGTCAAGTGTGTATGCGGCGATTAAATGTGACGCGTTCATTACCGGCTGGCACTCAATCAGGTGGACTAATGCATGCAAACACAAATCCGTATTCAAAGCATTTAAACGGGGTACAGTGGATCAAATTCACATCCAAAGAGTGCAACCAGTATTTCAAATCAAGTCAATCCATCTAGTCTGGTTAGAGTTTCGATATAGCACCAGCTCGTTCGTCCCCAACCGCACTTAGCGCAATTTAACGACATAACTCTGGCACTGGATCAGAAGATGATTTGGTCCGCCAACAGTGTCAGAATGGATGGATGTTGATTCTTTTTTTATCTGTTTTTGGGGGGGAAAAAACACCCCCGGGGTGAAACCGAAAATTACTTTTCATGTCGCTGCAAGTATCATGTCCGGAGGGGGCGAGCTTTGGTTGGCAACGAGTGCCACGGCGCAATGTGACAAACATTGCTAATAATTCATACCGCTTCCGTTGATGTGGCACACGGATAGTGTGTACCTCATCGAGTGGTCGTCCGTCCTCAACAACAGCCAGATGGATTGCATGTGTACAGTGGAGATAGGTGGATGCCTGGATGGATTCTCCATAGGAATTTGAAATGTCCCTCATAGATAAATGCTCTGCATCTGGATTAAATTTAATGTACTATTGTGTGGGACGTTTTGTAGGCCAGCAATTTCTGTGACAGTAGCTGTCAACGTGTTACGATTGGGAATCTGTTTTCAATATAATTTCCGAGAGATTTTGAGATGCACATGATATGGTGCTGGTGTTTGGGGAAATTATTCAAAATAGTTGATGTTAGAGTGGTGTCCCACTCGAGAGAATGTAACACTTTGCCTTCAAGTTAGAAATGATTGTTGCGGACTGTATGGTCTCAATGTCGGTGTAACTGATATTCATTTTGGGGAGCCAATACGTTTCTGACTGAGTACTGTTTAGTTCTACATGTGAACTTGTAACAAATCTACCCTAGTCTTGTAAATATATTTCTTGATTTTTCTTTTCTATAGAACCAACGTGTCGACCATCTGCATGAAGACGAGTTTTGATAGTTCTACAAGAAGTATAAGTGACCATCAGCCTTGGCTGAATTTAAAGGGTGCTTACTACCTCTTCTTTGTTAAATATAAAAATTAAGAGTTCGGCCCAATAAGCAAGGCGATAGAGGTGAAAAGTCTCTTTTTGCTTCCTATTTCTGTCGCTTTTTTGTTTCATTGAATTTCAGAATCACCAAAAAATTACCTGTCGCTTTTTCGTTTCATCGAAAGTTGAAAATACTCTCATTTAGCCATAAAAATTGTTATCGGTGATTGAAATCGCTGTCTTACTAGCCATCAACAGTTTGACTTCAATGTGTTGCATTTTCGTTTCATTGTAAATCGGAGTAACTGCTTAGCCACATGTCGCTTTTTCGTTTCACCGGAGATCGAAATTTCTGCCCTACCAGTTAAAAGAAATTTGTCTTCACTCTGTCGGCTTTTCGTTTCATTATATGTAGATCGGAATAACTTCTCACCAACGTGTCGCGTTTTCGTTTCAGCAGAGATCGAAATCGCTGCCCAACTAGCCATAAGAAATTTAACTTCAATCTGTCGCCTTTCCGTTTCATCATATGGAGGTCGGAGTAACTGCTCAGCCACGTGTCGCTTTTTCGTTTCGTCGGAGATCGAAATTTCTGCTCAACCAGTTAAAGAAATTTGAATACACTCTGTCGCCTTTTCGTTTCATTATATGAAGGTCTGAATAACTTCTCAGCGACCTGTCGCTTTTTCGTTTCGTCGGAGATCGAAATTGCTGCCCATTTGGCTATAAGAAATTTGACTTCAGTCTTTAGCCTTTTCGTTTCATTATATGTAGGTCGGAATAATTTCTCAGCGACGTGTCGCTTTTTCGTTTCATTTTAGATCGAAATTTCTGCTCACCTACCTGCCACGTTTTCCATTTCATCCGAGTTCAAAAATGTTACCCAAAATATCGTGCGAAACTTAAAAACATAGTACCATATCTCTGCAGCATACAACTCATCCACAGCTCGCACAATACATGGCGAGTCTCATCACCCCTAATACTTTTGCACGGGACCTTGAACATTTGATAAGTTCGGTTGCTACGTATTTTCGTTTCCCATTATTACTCAAAGAAGCGTATAAAAAAAACCCCATCAAAAACGCTATCAACTAAATTGACCAACCGATTCACCTGACCTTTCCTCTCACTTCATATAAAAATAAAATTTCCTGCATTCGATTTATTTCGATTAAATCATCAGTATTTGCATACAAATTCGATTTTTTTTTAACACGCTATGTGGCGTGTTTTTTTTGTTACTCTATCTCTCAGTGGAAATGAATTATTTTATCTTTTGTTTTTCTTTAAAAAACAAAAAAATAAATAAATAAATGAAAAATACTGCTGAAATAAATGTGCCTCGCGACGACCTCAACTGGAAGTCTCTGATGTTGACAGGCATTGGACAGAGAATTATGTGCAAAACTACTTGGAAATTGAAGAGTGTCCTTGTTGAAATATTGAAATTTCGTAGACACGCAATATTTTTTTAATTAAAAAATTAAAATCATCCAATTTACCGAATTTAATTAAAGTCCATCCGAAATAATGTTTTTCGTTTCCGTTTGTATATGGGATAGTCAACACGAATGGAAAGTGAACAGATTCAGGAGGTTTTTTTTTTCATTGCAAAAGTAAATTAAATTAATAACCATAATTTAATGACATGGAGTAATGCGTGGTAGACTGATTGCTAGAATATGTTTGATTATGAAAGAGTTTCCAAGGAAGCAACACATTTCTACTTGTGTTAAAAAATATTATTTATGAAACGGGACAAGTGAACCACGGGGCAGTGGAGATGATGTAGTAAATCCCAGATCACTGCGGCAAGGATCGTATCATTTATGTCATTTGAAACATATAAAATACTTGCAACGAACGAGTAAGTTTTGCGCAACACAGTCGTGCACTTTCTTTCGAATTTTATTGACTGGACCAATATTCATGGAAGCGATCGGCTGCGTCTGCCTAAACAAACTCCTGGTTAACATTTAAATCACGTCCTATTGTGAGAGATGGCATATTCGGCCGTCGATTTCTGCTGTGAAAAGGCAATCAAATAGAGGTTGTTTCTTATGTCTCATTTTGTGTCTGACTACAAAGAGTGGCCTTCCAATTTGGCATAATTAGTTTCGACGTTAGGGTGTGAAAATAGAAGGAATTAGAGCGCAACATAAAGGACACTAAGTCATGCTTCCCTCAACGATTTGACAAAGCCGTTTTAATTTAATTTCCAAGTTATTCTTTTGCAATAACAGTGTCCCTAAACGCATTTTGCTTAAATCTCTTCGACTCACTCGCAGACGGATCTCGACTATATACCTATTAGCCAAACACTGTCTGCCAATTTATTCAAACCAGCGTTGGCAAGTCACATCAATTCAACCGAAGCGAACAGATCCGCTTTTGTTGCAGCATCGCTGTCATCCATTCAAGCCCAAGGTTTCCAGTCATCTTGCGAGCATTACCTCCGCTCCAATGCATACCCAGTGCACACAAATTGCAACTGATTCTCAGTCGCATCCATTTAAAGAACAAAGATATCTCCATCCCCCAATGACAGCATAAAAAGTATCCATGGAAAAGCGAAAATTCAATAGTTTTCCCTCCTTAGCATATTGTTTCGTTTGAGTTAATGCAATTATCCCTAGACCTTGGCGCAACGTCTTCGACTTCAAACCGAAAGCAAAGAGCTCCACTATCGGCAAGCATCCACCAGTCTTTTGGACTGCAGCCAAGTGTACAATGCACGATGATAAATTTTCGTTCTTTCCGAAAATAACATCTGCTCGCCCCGCCGCCGCAGCCCTTGTAGGCCATTAAGTCCGCAATGGAGATAAATTTAAATGTGCCTATCAGCAAACTGTAAGTTCCGCATATTGAAATTTAACGACATATTGGAGTGCCTAATAGCCCAGACGACAACAAGGACACCGCCGGACTTCTGCCCGAGTCGAAGGGTTAAACATATTATTTTCACAAATCCAAACATGCTGTTGTGCCATTTTCAAGTTCACTGGAGCGAACACATTCCTAATATGATGCAATCAAATGGGCGCCTGTGTGTGTAGGTCCATATTCACAAAAGGACATCAAAAACAATAAACTCGAACTGAACTTTTCGCCCGTCGTAATGTGTGTCGTCAGCATTGGATGCCTGCTGATAAAAGGGTACGTTACACGGAATGAGACAGTACATTAAGTCCTGTTTATGGTCCGTGTGAATTCTTTTAAAGAAATACAATTTTCGCCCACTGAACATGTGGTGCAGCTGGACGTTACATAAGCCTGCTTTGTTTTCCGAAAAATAAATACATCACATAAGACCGCATCTCATTATAAGTCAGCAGGTAGGCCAACACCCAACACCGCTGGCAAAGTGTTAAATATTGCACTTCTGTCTATTACAACGCGATGCATTATGTAATTTACATTTTACGTTAAATTACGTGCCGCTTGGTGTTCGGAGAGCAACATTTTCCCCCAGTCATCCGTGAGCTCATTAAATTATAAATGATAGCCGCATGTAGCCAGGGGCAAACAAACACAATGCGCGACGGACGTCCTCCTAATGCCCCCATTCCAGGGACGTCATGCTACATGTTGTTAGCTGAACATGTAATAGGTGTGGAAGCAAACAGGCGCGTTGGTGGTGGCCGTGCCGCGTTCCGATGATGCTATTGTGAAATTTATTATCACTACACAAAACTATGATGAGAAAATTACAATTTAAATGATGCATTGGGGGTTTATGGAAATCTAAGCGTGCCCGGGGGTCCAGCGGCAACCGACTGTTTTGAATGTATTCACGCACGAGGATGTTTGCACTTTGCGGTCAATTTACAGACCCATATATTTTTTGAATGCAAACAACAAAATGACAAGACTGATTTACTTGAGCTGGGGAATAAAAACTCACCGAAAAATCAACTGAAATGATGCACAATGGACCATTTGTAACCGTTAACCAACTAATTTAAAAACAGAAAAAAATACATTCGTCCCTTCTGTGAAACTTCACCTGTCAGTTGGTGCATGTTTCATAAAATTCGGTCTTGAAATAACGCCGCAATCGGTACGACAAGAAAATGCGCACCCTATTCTTCCCTAGGGTTCTCCATACAAGCATACCTATCTCCATACAAAACAGGATCCTTAAGCTAGTATTAGACGATATGTTTAATGAACAAACGTATGCTGACAATCATATGCTAAAATTTCTCAGCAAACACGCATATGTTCGTCTGGCGTATGATGCCCTATTACACGATATGTTGAATTTGTCCCAAAGTAGCAAATTGTTTGTTGACAGCATATGTTTACAAACAGTTTGCTATCACATTTTTTTAGGACATATGAAGCCCTATTACACGATATGTTGAATTCGGTTTGCTGAAAAGTTTGAAGACCCGTATGATTATATGCTGAAAAATTGACAGATCGCGATTTTAGTATACGCGTGTATTTGTATTGTATTTATCGATTTTCTGCGATTCTGGGGAAATGTACACACATGGTATCGTATTAATGGTCATCGCAGACGCGGAGTACAAATTGCTTTACGTCGACGTGTCGGTCGCAACGGACGATTTTCTGATAGTGGTGTCTTCAATCGCTGCAACTTTGCACAAGCGATGGATACCAATCAGTTGGGCTTACCACCACCTGAGCCGCAGCCCGGTCGAGAATTTCCCGTACCGTACACTCTTTTTGCCGAACTAAACAACTCAGCCGTTTTGTTTTTAACAAGCAATCAGGACAACAAAATCAAAAAAAAAAAACACGTACAAAAATTATCGAAACTTCAAAAATATCAAAAGCCGTTTGCTGAAAAATGTGGCGTATGCTCATGAGCCTACTTTAGCTCGTGAGCATACATCATACGAGTCAGCATACGCCAAAAATTTGTCCGAATGTTAGCAAACGGTCCCAAAAGGGGTATTACACGGTATGTTCAGGTCGCCAACATACATATGCTGACTAGCCAACAAATTTGCCAACAAACAACTTTTAGCATACGTATGATGACAGAAATTTCGATATTATACGATATGTTGTGATTGGGACACATTTTTCAGCATACGTATGCTGATTCAGCATATCGTCTAATACTAGCTTTACGATCAACATCTACAAGTGATACTCAAACACCTATCCTTTGAACGAAAAAAAATCATCACATCATTTATTTGAGTCACTTTTGAAATTTTCGATCGCAAACACTGAAACCAATTTTTTAATGAATCCCGTAGTGAAACGCCTCAAAGAAGAACTGGATAAGTGGCGACGGGACCCACCTGAGGGCTTTGCGGCCAACCCATCGAAGAATCCCGATGGATCGCTGAATCTATTCAAATGGGACTGCGTGATGCCCGGACCGAGGAACACTGTCTGGGCCAAAGGACGAATCAAATTCGTCATCGAGTTTGATTCAACATGTTTAATCATACCTCCAGCGATTTATTTTACACCGGTGATATTTCACCCAAATGTGAAGTCAAGTGGACACGTTTGCTCGACATTAAGGGCTTATTGGCCAAACATTGGAATAAAACAGTTGATATTTGCATTGCAGTCATTTTTGGAGAATCCCAATTTGGGTTCATTGGAAAATCGTGAGGCCGGGCATATGTACCAACAAAATCGGCAGTTGTATAATCAGCGTGTCCTGCAAAGTTTTGGCATTTTGCATGTTTGAATAAAATAATTGAATAAATTTAGATCTTCAAATACGAGGCACGGTAACACTGGCAAAGGGTTTTTATTTAAAAGATCGGCTTTTGCGCATCGTCTGTTTGCAGGATTAAGGAGCATTGTCAGGTAAATTTGACGAGAAAGGATGAACGCTGTCTCAAATTAAGCTGTTTGTGTGACATAGTCATATTTCTTTCTATCAACTGTTTGAAACTATATTCGGGGAGCGTTTTTGGGGCGTTTTCGACGCGTTCTTTGGTGCATTTTAAGTCAGTTTGGGCATTTTAAGGATTTTTCGGACGGTTTTTGAGGGAATTTTGGAAGCAATTTACAGAGCGTTTTTGGGGCGACGTTTGAGGCGTTCCTGAGAACAGGGGTTGAATTACCGCATCCGTGATCGAGTAATACGGGACTGAATTTGTTATTGTTTTGCATGTAAAATCAACAAAATTCAGTGACGTATTGCTCGCTCACGGGTGCGGTAATTCTAACGCAGTTTTTTAAGCGTTTTCGAGGCGTTTTTTTCTGATTGGGGAACTCTTTCTTTCTGTTTGTGGATTTGTTTGAGAACATTTTAGAAGCATTGTACGAGTGTTCTTTGGGGCGATTTTTAAGGTCTTTTTGGGACGTTTATTGGAGTGTTTTTCGAAACGTTTTTTTGCCCATTTATTGAGGCAATTTTAAAAACGTGCAGTACCACGTTGTTTGTGGCAATTTCCGAGGCACTTTTTGAGTCGTTCTTTGAAGTGGTTTCCATGGCGTTTTTTGGTTAGCTTTTTAAAATATTTTTGATGCGTTTTTTGGGCATTTTCTGAGCTGTTATTTTGGACGTTCTTTGAAGAAATTTTTGGTTTTGTTGGCGTACGTCAAAGAGTTATTTATTCTTTGGAACGTTGTTAAGGAACTTTTGAGAGTTTTACTTGTCTTTTTAATGGGGTTTTTGGAGAGCTATTTAAAATATTTTTCGATGCGTTTTTCGGGCGTTTTCCGAGATGCCTTTTGGGGCATTCTTTGAAGCAATTTTCGTTTTGTTGGCGTACGTAAAAGAGTTATTTATTCTTTGGAACATTGTTAAGGAACTTTTGAGCATTTTTCGGGTCGTTTTCATGGCGTTTTTGGAGAGCTCTTTAAAATATTTTTCGATGCGTTTTTGGGCATATTTTGAGCTGCTTTTTTGGACGTTCTTTGAAGAAATTTCTGTTTTGTTGTCTTACGTCAAAGAGTTATTTAAGTCGTTCTCGGTGCATTATTTGGAGCGTTGTAAAGAAACTTTTGAGCGTTATG
Organism: Cheilosia pagana; assembly: GCA_936431705.1. Taxonomy (NCBI): domain Eukaryota; kingdom Metazoa; phylum Arthropoda; class Insecta; order Diptera; family Syrphidae; genus Cheilosia; species Cheilosia pagana. The sequence goes on from OW386169.1 coordinate 8,704,087, forward strand.
CGGATTGTTTTTTGAGAAGTTCGCTAGGTGCAATTTATAGAGGTTTTGCCTGAGAAGTTTCTCAAGATATTTGTTGCTCGTTTTTCTGGATATTTTCGAATCTTTTTATTGAGCGTATTTCGGGTCGTTTCTTTTTGTCAGTTCTTTAGAACAGTTTTTAAAGATTTTTCGAGGAATTTGGAATTTTTTGAGTGTTAAGGTATTTCTGGCGTCTTTGAAGCGTTCTCTGGGGCGGTTTTAAGAGATTTTAGGCGTTTTTACTAGCGTTCTTTTTTATAAGTTTCTAAGGAGTTTCCTGAAGCATTTTTCCCATGCGCTTTTTAATGCAATTTTGAATCAATATTTAGAACGTTGTAATGTGAGTTTTTTAATTTAGATTTTTGAGGCATTTTGAAGCAATTGCGAGGCGTGTTTATGTCATTTTTCGAGGGGTTCCTTGGAGTGCTTTTAGGAACATTTTTCAGGCGCTTTTTGGATCATCTTTCTAACATTTATTGAAAGTGTCATCTCACATATTGTCTAAGAGCAGTCGATATCGTATTCGGCTACTCACTGAGCTAAAACCGATCCCCATGAGGGCCTAATGATTTAAAATCAAACTCAAACAGGGAGCTTATTTCTGCAGCACACTTGCTTGAGTGGATATCCTTAAAAGACTTAGAGGCATTCCTCTCAAATTGTACTTAGCTTATTTAATACGCATTGACAATCAGGCCACAACTCCCAGCCAAAACTTTTAAATAATAATTATTTAATTAAGCTGGAGCCCAATTGTTTGTTGCCAGATTTTTCCACCACAGTCAAACTAATGCCCACGAAAGCTAATTCCCTCTATTAAGCATCCCCGCGTTGTTTACGCCGAGAAAATACACCAAACAATTTGTTTCCGCTTCTGTTCGGTACTAATTAATGCAAATTAAATCACAACTCACTTAGGCGATGGCAACTGCCCGCGTATAATTAAACCATAAAGTAGATTATATACATTTTTCCTCTCTATTTAGATGTAAGGATAAGCAAGCACATACCCTTGCTCTGGCAGAGCTAGTTTCCTTTTCGACTTAACTTTGTGTTGATTTTGCTTTCGCAACGCTTGTTAGTTTCTCTGAAAAACATGCTGTGTGCCGCCTACTTTCCATCTCTGGCCACGCTTAAGCGCTCAACACACTTAATTACCAGTTAATTAACCGAAAAGAAAATTTGTTGCCATTTTGAAAAGTACGCAACCGAGACCACAACAAATGACTTTTATTCGACAAATTGCACAGTCTACCTATACCGGCCAAATGAAACAAATGAAACAAATTTTGCTAAGTGGTCGTCGTTCGTGCTGCCGGTCCTTATTGTTCCTTTGAATTGGGTATGGAATTCCCCAAGGAGATTTCGGGATTTTTTTTTTGCTCTTCTCATTGCTGTTGTTGCGTATGCTTGGCATGTCTCTTTTACCTATTTAATAACATTCGGACAGCAATTCTATTATATTCGCTATCGAGAAGAAATGATTATACCAAGGACCTAGGTAGAGTTGGTACATGGCAGCACATGATTTTGCCAGGGAATACGTGACAGAGAATGGCGATGATCCTAGTGTGGATGGGCAGCGGCCGCTGTGGAGATGAGTCTGTCGTTTGCTTTTGTTTGCAGCTTAATTTGATTCCATTGAATGGAAGAGCTATATGGATAATATCTCGACCTTGATTGTTATGATCATGTCATTGATATTCTGAGGGAACATTTACAAATGTAATTTGAGCGCGCTGCAAATGAGAGTCTTATGGAATACTAAGTCGAGTGAAGGCAGTGCGTTTGGGGGGTGAGCGTGAAATGGTGCACGTTGCTACTTAGCTAGACGTTCTTTAAGAAAGGGTGGAATTTCAAAGACGTTTTCTGAGACAATTTACGTTTTTTTGTGCATTTGTTGGGGGGTTTTCCGAGGGTTTTTTAAGAGTTTTTTTTTAAAGCGCTTTTGGGGCGTTTTTGAAGTATTTTTCGGAGCGATTTTGAGGCGTTCTTTGGAACATATTTTGAGGTGCTTTTTAGGTTCTTTTTCCATTCTATTAAAATGTCTGTTCCGTTTGTGTTGGGCGTTTTCCAAGACGCTTCTTGTGGCGTTTTCGGGTACAGTTTGCGAAAGGTTTTTTTGAGCGTTTGTTGCTGTGATTTCCGTGGTTTCTTAGAGTTTTTTGAGTTATTTGGAGCGATTTTCGGGTGCGTTCTTTGGAACATATTTTGAGGTGCTTTCTCTAGGTTCTTTTTTGATTCTTTGTTAAAATTTCGGTTCCATTTGCGTTGGGCCTTTTCGGATGCAGTTTAAATTAATGCAGTTTGCGAAACGTTTTTTTGAACAACTGTTGGTGTGATTTTCGAGGTTTCTTAGAGTTTTTTGAGCCTCTTTCGAGAAGTTATTTGAACCGCTTTTCGAGGGGCATTTGAGGTTTTCTTTGATTCTTTGTAAAATAACAGTCCCGCTTACGTTGGCGACCTTTGGAAAAGTCTTCTAAGTCATCTAGGGGACACAATCAATCGTGGAGGTACTCGGACAAGGACTCTAAACGATTCAATTCAATACCAGTTGTCTGCTCTTGGTAAAAGAAACTTATCACAAAGCTTTCTAAAAAGAAGCTCGTGACTCCTTACAGTTGTAACTTACAACCGCGACTCTCAAAATGGAAATATAGCATATAGACTAAGATAATTCACTACTATAAAACCCAAGCTTCTTAAGTCCACAATGCCTGATAGCACACGACAACAACCGCAGCAATATGTTGTTTCCACAAGATGGCGCTACGCCGATCAAAGCACGAATTTTTAAAGATATCGATTTATAGGGGTTTGATGAGAAAATCTACACGCAGATAATTATTATTAAAACAATCGCTAGACCTCACATCAGGCTGTATAAAATTATTTAAACATCGCCCACTCTGACCACCCCCCACCTTAACCCAATTTGTAATGCAATAATTTAAAAAAAGTAAAACACTCTGCCAACATCTGTTACGCTTATAACTTTATAGCGTTTCACATCACTTCAACTTACACTCCTTTTGAAGGCAAACAATGAAGGAGAACTTTTCACGGCGAATGGAAGAAAGTATCTCTAGAGAAAAAACGAAAACCAAAAAAAAAATATCTTCATGGAAACTTCCCCAAGAAGTTGTGCTCTCCCTCGGGAACATGAGTAAATGAAAGTCGCGCAACGTTATGGATACTCTCAAGTTAAATATTCTCAGACGTTTGCGTGTGGTAAATCACGTGGCTAAAGGAAGCGCTACCGCGCGCCACCCAAAAGAATCCACTTGAGTAATTTATTCAATCCCATTTGGCAATTTATTTAACGTTTATTCAAGGAGAAGAGATTTATTAAATTAACTGCTAAAAGTTCCGTCGTTCATGTTAAGCAGCAGCCAGATGAACTCGTAATGAGATTGATACATTTTTCGTTGGATTATCTGTCCATTTTGTTGCGGATAGCAAGAGTAGTGGGTTTTGAATGGAATTTTAAAGGTGTTTTGTTGACAGGGGTTTTTTTCTAGTGAATGGGCCGGTGGTAGACGGACAAATCATTCGTGAGTCTCTACTTCTGGACCGCGGATACCAATTGCACATGCCCTAAATTCTTTTCGCGCCATTTTATAAGGCAACTGTGAAAACCCGAGTCAATTTCGTGCACTTGTTTTTAAATCTACTCCGAACAAACATCCTAAAGTCGCAAAAAAGTTACAATCTTACTATGGCAAGTATATTTTTAATTTTGTTGAAGGCCACCCTGCACAAAAACCCCGAAACCCAAACTGGGCCACTTCAAACTCATAATCAAATTTCTAATAAACAAATCCCCCAACAATATCAGACCATTTCCATTTTCTACACACAATTCCTTTCAATTTCGCCAGCATCCACAATTCCAGCTCCAGACAAATCCTTTTATCAAACAAAGAGGCTTTTCCGCTGCTCCCCCGACATGAAGTCTTTCGAATTTCCCTTTATGCGCGCCGCGCTATTAAAACCATTTTCAACATAGATATTCCATGAACAAAATCGGATTTGTTTGCTTATGTTGGGTTTCGTTATATAGAAAATAAAAAAAAAAAAAAAACCCCCAAAAATGGAAAACAAATCTGCGACCTACTCTCTTCTGAGGTATATATGACCTTAATCCCTCTGTTTAGTTTGCAAACACACTGCTCAGATCCTTTCCAGCATATCCTAATCAATTTCAAGAATTCTAGTTAAAATTCATATCGCCCAATTGAGGCATTCCGTTAATTCCCTTTGAGAATTGTTAAATAGTTTTCACCGCGACTCCAATAAAACAAAAAAAATCCCAGCACACACACACACGCACTTACTATGCAGGGCGCGTTTGTCAATCGCCTGCGGGTTACTTTTAAACACCAGTCTGTAAGCCCGCACCATCTCTCCCTCTCGCTGTGTAGAGTAAAAGTTAAATTTTCGAATTATAAAGATAATTTCGAACTGTTGTGACAGATACCGGAACGTGACTCGGATGCGAGAGAGAATCCACCCGCACAAAAGGTTCGTACACACTGTGCGCATGGAATACCTTGAATTACCAGCGACCCGCATAATGCGATTTTACCCCATCCGTGTTGTAGGTGCGCGAGTGTATCGCACCAGATACGGGAAGAAGAGGAAGAAAATCCAAAATCACTTCAAAAATTTGAATTTAAATGTCGGAAAGTCAGTCGAGTGGTTTTGTTTTTTTTTCTGTGGAATTTTATGAGAAATCAGTGACCGAGGAAATTAGCACAAGGATGTGGATTCAGGGATAAGACGTACCAAGAGCACAAAATGGGGATACGGTGTGTTGACGCGATCGTATCGGATCTGAATTGTCGGCAGTCATGAAGGGTTGGGATTGGTGGGGAAATACGACTGACGACGCCCCAAATGGCAATGTCACTTCTACGTTGTGTAGTTTATGTTCTTTTTGGATGGGTGATACGCGGATTCATTCCTGTTCTTCCATTGCCCACCTAATGGGAACAATAAAAGTGGAATTCGATTTGTATCCCCGCGTACGTGTCAGACATCGTGTATTCATGTCACAGCTGTTAAACGTTGACGCTTGGAAGGAGGAACAATTGTGCAAGGATAATTTTTTTGCCATGTGTTGTTGTGTACCTATATCCGGTGGTGGTAGATGTGAATGGAATTGTTAACATTAAAGTATTGTGTAGTTTTAGAAATGCGATTTTTAGTTTCTTTAGTCACGCATTCGGGGTAGGTATATGGAAAACCTTGAATCCGCTGATGGGGCTCATCCAAGGGGGATCGAAGGATTATCGTCGAGTCAGAATAGGTTTTCGGAAATCGCAGAGGTTGGATAATTTTATGTGGGTTGGTACCTTTTGTTTCGGTCGGTCAGTGGGGCAATGTCGAAAGGGAAAGCATTCTATTGGCAATTGTGCGCGGTTTTTGGCGTTTCCAATATTCACATTCAGTATTCCCAACAGTTGAATCGAAAATTGAAACAGTTCCGTGCTGTGACAAAGTTCCTACCACAAAGATTTTCAAATACTCTTGAAAATAAAAGAAATTTTAGACAAATGCCAGGACTTAAGAAAAATCTAGCAATTTGTTTAATTTGTCTTTTCCTTATAAAATATAGCTACCTCTTTAAAACGCCCCATAGCCTATTATCCCCCTCCATACATATAAACTCAATCAGGCGTAACACAAAAAAAAACTCGATACATGGCTATCCATTCATAACTCAGCAAGTGTTAATCCTACGTCTGTCTGACGACTTAACACTATTATCTGACTGCCAACACTCGTTTCGTTGCAGACAACGTTTCGGGCCAGTTTCGAAAATTTCCAAGCATCAATTTTCATTAGCCTCCGGTGGCGGTGTGATGTGATTTATTCGTTTGGCAGACAATCCCGAAAAACCCTTTGCTACCAGACCATACCTACACCATCATCGAGTCAGGTATGCGCCTCCTATATCTATATACTTCTCGACCCTTCAAAAGACCGCATAAACAGTAAAAGTACCAATGTTTTCCAGCCTGAAGATGAAAGCTATGGTGATTGCATATGAGAGGTGGGCGCGGCGCGTCGTTTTGTTGGCAACAACAGCCAGCCGTGCCAACCGTCGTACACCAACGGCGAATAATAATAATGATAAATGGGATCAGTTCTGGTGTTGACACAAGAGCAACAAAAGCGATGCACCTGTATAACCAGCGTTAGGTTTATTCACAGTGATATCCTGCACAGTTGCCCAATGAAAAATTGCATTTTAAAAGGGAGTCTGGTCAGGTAAATATCTCGGTAATGGAAGTCATTCCATACTGTTGGCAGGGGCGCGTTTTCGTGAAGGCCTTTTATCAACCGATATTTGGTAAAGTGCCTTTTCTTAAGCCCCTATTCTGTAGCGGAAAGGTGAAGTTCTTTAGTCTCATCAAGACTGAATTAAGGGCATGTAGAACGGATTTTAAATCGAGAAACCGATCTGTCGCTGCAAAAGGTTTAAATTGAAAAGGATGAGCCCTACCTGATACAGCAAGCCACGATCTACTTCATCATTAAGCTCCCCTAACTAACTATGACTCGGAGATCTAAAAATTTTCAGCGGAAATCGCATTAGCGTCGGTCTTTACCATAGGAACATCTGTCTCAGCAAATCAGCCTAAAGGTATGCAAGCATTTTTGATAAAGTACTGTAAACTGGCTACTTCGTTGTATATCTTGACTTTAAGTTTAATCCAGAGTTCTCTTAGAACCCACGTGCTAAAAGTTATTGGCACTGAAAGCAGTTTTTCAAAGGGCTCTACATGTATATACATTTCACCCAGTTGTCAATATTTAGCTGCCCTCAAGACACGGCCACATGGGACATTTAAAATAAACGACGGAGGTGGTGTCGGTATCTTAATACGTAAAGGCTTGCGTCATAAAATCATATATAGCAGGGAAGTGCGCAGGTTCGAGGTGTTGGAAGCATGCATCGTATGCATTCCCCTCAATAGTTTGAGACGGGTGTATGTAGTGTCGCTTTACGCACCTGAAGCTCCTCAACGCCTTCAATTTTTAAATGAGGTCGAGACACTTTTTCGTTGCCTACAGCTTCAGTCGGAAGACAATTATTACTTTTTGGGCGGAGACCTTAATGCTAAACACGCGGCATGGGGAAATGATGTTCAGAACCCTAGAGGCAACCAGTTTTACGACTGGTGGCGTCATAATATGATTGAGTACAAAATTGAATTGTACGCGACGGATATCCCGTCTTTCCCTAGAGACGACTCTTTCTTGGACATAGCGCTAGTTGACGAACGACTAGAACTAACGAACACCGATCTTAGCACGCGGAACTGTTTACGTGCGGTTGAGTACGATAGTGATCACTACGGACTTGCCGCCGTAATACGGATCCCGAACGAGCAAACGCAGCTGGAGCAGTACGACCAAGTGCGTTCTTTCGATTATCGAAGAGCGCAGTGGTCGCGCTTTTCCAGAGTTCTTACGCGGGATATACGTTCGAGTGCGATCGATCCACCGACAAACAGGAACTTAACAAACGATGAGATCGACAGCCATTTATTACAAATGAATGTCGTGATCAAACAGACAATGGAGCGGACTATCCCTAGGGTAGGACGTTCCACCGACGAAGAACAAACTAAGAAGTATCGAAACGCGACAATCGATGCTCTGTACAGACACAAAAGTAGACTGCTCTCGAGGCTTAAACGGCTACACAGACAGTTTACTGACAGGAACGACCCTGAGTTAAGGACACTGAAGTCGATGATCAAAAACTTGAAACAGTTGATCACCGAGAATTACAGAAAATCTGTAAGTTTGTATTGGGGCAATAAAATTCGGGCTATAAAAACCAGTAGTCCGAGTATGTTCCCACAAATAAATAAACTGTTCAGGCGGAAGGATCACAACGACATTTCATGTGTCCGAATACCTCAAACAAACGAAAACAGACAGACATTACTGACTGCTGGCATAAGTCCGGATAGTGCTGAATCGAACGACGGTTTTTTCGTGGTCGAAGACCCGCAGGAGAGGTTGGATTTGATGGGAGCTTTCTTTGAGACTGTGTATACGGTGAACAATCCTGTTCGCTGTAATCGCGATCTCGAGGAGAGAGCCTTTCTCAACCACTTTTACCTGCGAACCGAAATTCAAAATTGGCGATCCGAGAACAACGGTTTCACCGTGTTCAATGACGACAGCCGTGCAAATGGCACAATCGCCGATGTAAATTCTCATCTGTTCGTGAGAAAAGATGAACTACGGTGCATCTTTGAGTCACTGAAGAATAAAAAGTCGGCGGGAGTTGACGGTGTCCCAAACGTCGTATTAAGACACCTGCCACTAGAGGCGATAGATATCTTCACCACGCTGTTTAACAATGCGCTGAATAATGCATATTATCCGGTGCATTGGAAGACAGCGGTGGTTCATCCTATCCCCAAAAAGGATAAGGACAAGACAACCCCTGCTAATCTTCGATCAATTAGTTTGCTCACGAATGTTAGCAAGGTTTTCGAAAAAGTTGTCAATAGATCTCTTTTAAGATGGGTTGAAGAAAACAAGATAGTTCCGGAAAATCAGTTTGGCTTTAGAGCGGGGCATGACACTATTCATGCCGCGTCGAAACTGGTCTCCGACATACAGTGGAATAAAAGCAAGAAACAATGCACGGGTGCCTGCCTGGTTGACTTTGAGAAGGCCTTCGATACCGTATGGTTGGAGGGGCTCTTCTATAAGCTGACCAGATTGGGCATCCAAAAGCAATTGCTATATATGATTTATGACATGCTTATGGGAAAGAAGTTCGTTGTCAAATCTGGCAACGTGACTTCGAGCAGGGTCTTCGAAATAAAAAACGGCTTACAACAGGGAGCGGTGAATTCTCCGATCCTATTTAATATTTACACAAGCGATCTGGTGGGTTCCCTCAGACATGCTATAGCGTACGCAGACGATTTGGTGGCGTACAGGTCAGGTCCTAAAATCGAGGTCATCAACGTGCTTTTGCAGCGTGACTTCGAACAAATTAAGAGGTATTGCGATGATTGGAAGTTGAAAATCAATTTCCAAAAATCGGAAACAATCCTGTTCAGAACTCCATTGGCTGGGGCCTCTAGGGATACCAGAAAAAACTGGAGAAAATTGGCCATTATTGGACAGCATGGGCGACCATTGGCGGTGAGAAACGTGGTCAGGTATCTTGGCATCCGGCTTGACCAGTATCTATGTTTTGACAAACATATAGATGCTTGTATTACTGGGGCTAAGAGGGCTTACGCTCTGACAAGGAGACTGTTTCGCAGCAGTCAACTTAACGCCAGAGTGAAGGTCATTTGCTACGTGGCCCTTATAAGGCCGATCATCGCTTATGGTTGTCCCATGTGGTTCAATATAGCGCCGTATTATATGGAAAAGATTCGGGTGTTTGAGAGGCAATGTCTCAGGGCCTGTCTAGGGTTGTATAGAACTCCCGAATCCGAGTACATGCATTATTATCCCAACAAGACCCTATACAATGGGGCTCGACTGAATAGGATTGACAATTTCCTTATTAAGGCGATTCGGAGGCACATTGCAAGGGCGATGGCCAGCGATAATAGCCTGATCTCAGGGGCTTACTACCCCAACTTAATGTACCACGAGAGTACGCTACGGTCTGGCTTTGTCCCGCCTGAGGCATTTCTCCATGCAGATATGAAAGGCTTAGTGCAGACAAGAGATGGTGTGCCGGTAATTTACCACCGCCACCGCGGCGCGAGGGATAAGCGGCTTATCCACGACGGGAACGCCGCCAATGCTCAGGAGCTCCTCCGATTTAGCACCGCAATAGCGGACCGGGACATTGTAGATACGGAAAAGCAATTCACCGAATTTTGGTGGCTTGAGGAAGGGGTGAGGGTAGATACGCTCTCCCGGGCTGGTGCGCTACTTATGTAGCATCCTCCTAGTTTTAAGCTAGTATTAAGTTAGCTAGGTTAGATTAGGGGGTCTGTGGGAGGGGCCGGGCTCGTCAATATGATGAGTGCCTTCGGGATTTGACCGACGCTTATGGCCTCGCTCGAGTCCCGGCGGCGCAGATGAACCCAGTTGGCGACTGCCAGGCACCCATGGACGCGATCAGGATGGTGACCAATCCTTAAGATTGCTCACCATTCTGATTATAGGTAATGTAGGTTAATTAGATTAGGTAGTTTTAAGTAGTTTTAACTAGTTTTAAGTAGGTTTAAATAAAACAAATAATAAAGAATTCCAGTTTTTATCAGTTTCTGGAAAAATAAAAAACAAGCAAAAATAAATATCGATAGATTTAAGGCCAAAAGGCAATAGTTTTAAGCATAATGTTAAGTTTAGAGTGCTCGCTTGGAGCCAGTAAGCTAGAATTAAGACCATTGTTAGTTTTTAATTAGATTTAATCGTTTTTGTCTAGAATTAAGTTTAAATAAGGAATAAATAAAAATGAATTAAAAATGTAAATAATGTAAAAATAAAAAAAATGGCGTAACAGGTCCATTCGTTTCCTCTTAGTTTTTATTTTTGTGACAACTGGAAAAACGGCAGAATTGAGAAGCTCGTTATGACAGTCATACTCTCACATTTTTTTCAGAAGTTCCCGAGAGGTGGCGCAGTCAAACCCCCTTTTAAAAAAGTATACCTGTGTGTTTTTCCGGTGATCGAGTTCACTGGGGAACTAAGCAAAATAAAAGTAAAAAAAAATATCAAATGTTGTCACTTTAGAAAAATTATTTGTAAACATTAGAACAGAAAATAAATATTTGTTATAATTTTGGCAACTTTCTTAAAATTTATTGTGCGTACTCATCTAAATGAATCCTGTTGTGAAACGACTCAAGGAAGAACGCGACAAATGGCGACAAGACCCACCGAATGGATTTTCAGCCAATCCCGTCATGACCAGCAACGGCACGCTGGATCTTTTCAAATGGGAGTGTGTAATGCCGGGCCCAAGGAATACAGTCTGGGAGAAAGGACGATTCAGTTTCACCATTGAGTTTGATTCAATGCAGTTGGATGCGTTGCCGCAAATATATTTCAAACCAGTGATTTTTCATCCAAATGTCGATGCCTATGGGCGCGTCTGTTCAAATTTGACATCCTATTGGCCTCAGCTTGGCATCAAGCAGATTATATTTGCATTGCAGTCCTTTTTGGAACAACCAGAAACAGACTACCCAGAAAACTATAGTGCGGCACATTTATATTGTAATGATCGTGAGAAGTATAATCAGTGCGTTCTTGATGGCATTGAGATTTTGTAGCGCGTTTCTTTAATAAAATGTTTTACAAGTGGGATTTTCTTTTCACTATTAATGTTGTTGCCAGGTAAATGGAACCAACAAGCGTCTGCAGCCGGTGGGTGTTTCCGTAGCCCCAAAGTAGAAATCTTTGGGAAAAAACTGTGGTAACAGAAGCGGCAACAAATAAGGAACCATTTTAAGATCGCCATAAGTTGCAAAAAATAATAATAGTCCCACAGCAGCGGTGCAGATGGAGAAACCCTGGGTGCCGATTTTTGAAAAAAGTGGTTTTAGAGTGGAGGCTGCGAATGCGAAGTTGATGATGAATGTGAATAGGGTATAGTTTTAATGAGTAGCAGAGGGTAAAGGGAAGTCCCTACTTGAAACAGAGTGGGCTCGGGTTTTCGAACACACAAATTATAAAAGCTCAAAAGTAGATTCGATTAACTAATTGCCGACATAATTGGTAGAACACAGGGAGCGTTCTTGTGTATGGAAATAGAAGCTACACTGGTTTTCGCGGGCTCAGTAAAATATCTAAAACTAAATTTTCAGGAACTGCGCTCAAAATCTTTAGGTCTATAAAAGCTGATAGTAGCTGCATCTTGAAAAGGCTAAAAGGCTAAAGCTATAAGTATAAGAATTCTTGTCCTACCACGATCTTCGGTTTCCAAAACGTTCCCATAGTTATTGCCAAGTTTTTCTTCGAATACCGCTAACAAACCTTTTTCTGCAATTATAAAAATCATATATACATAAATAATTTTAAATATAAAGCTTCGCGGTATTAAATTTTAATTTTATTCAATTTTTAATATTAAGTTTGTTCGGTTCCTTAAAACTTGAAAACGACTGGACCAAATTGGCCATTTCCTTCTGCGGATTTGTTCGTAATTGCAACGCGAAAGTTTTGGAAAAAAGAAAAGTCGGATAACTCTCAACAGGTGGCGCTGTTGCCGATCTCCGAAACCACTCAATCGATTTCAATGAAATTTTGTGGATAAATATGGTTGGTTCCAAATTGAAAGATATGATTGTCAATAAAATTGTAAGCACATGACAACAAAATGCAAACAAAAACCTTAAAAATAGATGACCTTGGGTTGGACTGCGTTACAAAAACTTTAAATTAATAAAAAAAAATCTGCTACTAATAATTATTATTTTAATAAAAATACTTATAAATAATTACTATTCTATTAGTAATAACAATTTTAATAATATTAATAGTTATTATAATTTTAATGATAATAATAATAAAAACGAAGACATTGTTTTAATTATAAAAATTTTATAATTAAATTTTATAATTAAATAATACAAATTATTATTATTATTATTATTTTAATAACAATAATTATTTTTTATATGTTTACATTATTTATAAGTGTTTTTTTATATTATAAATTTATTCATTATTTTATTCCATTTTCGCCAACTATTGGGACGGACTTAATTGTTTAATATTTTATTATTCTCTTCATACATTTCGAGAGGTCAATGTGATTTCCATCACTAGGCAGACCACCTTCAAACAACACAAAATCAGCTTAAATTCTTTTTAGTTCTTTTTTTTTAAATGCATCAAGGAAACATGGAATGTCCATTGCAACTAGGAAAATCATATCATCCTGTCCGCACAGAAAAAAAACAAAATTGCCAACAGCATAAAACAAGTCCATTGCTTCTGGGGCAGACATAGAAATGCTTCTTTGCCACTCTCCCATTTAGGGTATGGTTGTGTGTTGCAAATATGGAAAATTTATTGAGATTCCTTGTTCAATTGTGGAATGCTGTTGTAGTTCACTGATTCGGAAAGAAAAATACGAGTATTTCTGCGTGAAACTGCAACATTGGCGGGTATTAATAAACAGCTTGAAATGCAAATATTTACTCGCACATTCATATTATGCAGAGGTCCATCGCATTGGGCTTTAAATTGGATTTATATTTGAGCTTGGTTTTACAAAATGTGATGATTTTAACAACAGCATTATCTAACACTGTCTCAGAATGAAGTGTTGAAATAACTGAAAACACTTTCTTTGAAGGGAAATTTTTCAAAAAATCATTACCAGAAACGCATTTCTCTTTGGCCTAATAAACTCAGTCAAATACAGGACAATGGCTATTATAAAAGTGCTGGCAAGTTTTCTGTTCCACGACCCAGCACAGTTTTCCCACAATCCTACAACCGTCAAACCATGTTGCTCGACATAAAACTTTCGGGACACATTTCCGCACAATGATATCCGGAATACCCGAGGCCAAACAATCTCCAAAGAAAATCTCAGTCCATGCGAACACAAAATATTTCCCGACAGACTATTTCCCGGAAATACAAAAGAAAACTGCACAAATATTTTGACACCACTGCACAACAACAGCACAAAATGGGACGTTGGGCCAACCAGAACCAGATATGAAATGTCTACTATATTTGTTGAAAATGCAGCACTAAAGTTTGCCAATTACCAGTATTTTAATGGTGGTGGTGAACCACTAACCATCCAATGCGCGGAACGTCGCAAAATAAGTTACCGGGCGCATAATACCAAGTAACAGTTGGGACACTGTAAACTTTCTTCAACCAAGTTGTTACGATTCCACCGAAAATATTCCATCCGAGAAGTTGCCAAACGGAACGGCAACAGCACTGATATAACTTTTTGAAGTTGCGTCCGGCGAAAGTAAATTAATTAAATACGAAACGCGGTAAACAGCAAATTAGCCCCCGAGTCCTTGCAATCGGTAAATATTTCTCAATTAAAATAAAGTCCCTTCGAAGGAAATATCTCGTAGGTTGTTTTTGTGAAAAAGTTGATGGCAACTTGTTGGTGATTAAAGGCAGTTGAACAATCAAATCCCCACCAGATAGAGCGGCAGTTAAAGCTCACTCGAAGTTGGGGGCTTATTCACTTTTCAACCCATTAACAAACCTAATCCATTAATGTATATCACTGCAGTGCCACCGAACTGGAAGTAAACTCACATTCCAATAAAAAAAAAATATTATACTTTTCGTTGCCGAACTACTCAACTCGATGCAAATCCGGATCAACTAATCCCATGCAAAGTCGAATTAAAGCGCTAATTGCATTTTCTACCTAAAAATTTGTTGTTTCGGATTTAATGCGCCTGGCAAGCAAAATAGTTTTTTTTTTTTAATTAATTTTAATGGGTTTCCAACCGACAAAATAAATGAATCACATTAGTGGTGCATGCAGTGTGGGATGTGCTTGAGGTGCGGCACACGCATGATGGATGTGCTGCATGTATTGGGGAATGGTAATAAATTTAATGGGTATTGTGAATGCTTTTGGAATACGCGCATTTTCACCAACAATCTGTGGGTTGTAATTTTACGCTTTGTTAGATTTATATATTTGAAAGTGAAGTTTAGATTAAGTTGGCTTTTTGAGTGCGACCGCAGAGGTGAAATCAAATGCAACGTTGTGATGTTTGGGGGTTTTTTAATGCACCTTTTTAATGGGGGGATGTGGTAGGGACTAGTGAGCAGTGTGCAGCTAGCATCTTATACAAAAACTAAATTGTAAATTTTAGTATGAATTTTTATTTATTTAAAAAGTAAATATTTTTATTTATTTGCAGTAATTAACATTATAAATTAAAGAAATTTAAAAATAGAAATATTAATTAATATTGACTTAATTTGAGCCAGCAGTTGCGGTAATACAAATAATATAAATAAATTTTATTAATAAAATTTAAATTTAAAAAAAATAAATAAATAATAATTTATTAAGTGAAATTTTAATTAATTTTTGGAACAGCTTGAGCAGTTTTTCTCACTACTCAACCATAAATTGCAGTATTTTGTACACGATGTGTTAAGAAAAGCCATGTTTGTCCATTCCAAAGCTGAAATCGTTGTTGGCTTGTCGGAATACACCAACAACCCACCCACAGAAAACAGTCCAGCGGCGCGGCAGATCATACGACCTTGGAGGCCAGACAGACTTGCTCTCGAAATTTTCCTTTATACTTAAATAACTCGATAGATTCTCTGCAAATATAGAATGTGGCACCATCCTATTGAAACCAATAGTCCTCCAGACACCACCTTTGTCGTACCGATTACGGCGTTATTTCAAGACCGATTTAAAAGAAGTAGGGACCCAATGAAAGGTGAATTTCTGTACGTGAATTCCCATATGTAAAAAATTTTGTCACCAACGATAAATTGACAAAAATGAACAGAACGACGCGAGGAGCCATTAGGACCTTCCCCAGTGTCACAATTCGATTCTATTAAAAATGATTCCGACTGTAAACAATTTTAAAATAGAATATATCGATCCATTAATAATTAAAGAAGCACCTACCTCTCAGTCAAAACGTCGTAACCGAGGTATTGAAAGGTTTTGGCTCCCCAAGTTCTGGCCTCACCTCTATAAACAACATTAGCGTGGGAATCCAACACAGAATATTAGTCGCTAGTTAACGACAGCTAACTGGAACTACGAGGCAACTATGGAAGTACTTAGAAAGGTCTTACAGGGAAAAACTAACCATAAAAGACTCTCGTTACCCCCGTTCAGCTTTATGGCATTGAAGAATTTTCTTTGCCATAGTTCAGTTGACATTTTCGACATAATTTGTTTACCATTGGCATGAACTTGTAGTTCACTCTTGGAAAGCTTTTTGTTGGGGTTCTAAGTTCGATTTATGGTTCCATTAACATTGAAGGTTTATCGCTGCGAAAATGTAACCACCAGCTCTACAAGTGACTCCGATTTGATCAAAAGATCCGAGTTAACCGATTGTGACGGGTTATGTAGAGAGGATGAACATCAATGCTGTTGTCGGAGAATAGTCTTTGACAACAGATGCGACGAACTACATTAACAACGCGATGCCCGTAAAAGTGGAGCGCACCCTTAAATGACTCCCCTAATCCATCTGGTGATAGCTGGCTGGAGAGGCTTTCCCACGACACTTAAACCCTCGAATGTGTGTCAGATTTCAACGAGAAACAAAGTTAGAAAAAGCATTAAAATGTAATCTGTCTCACCTCACTTGTCGAAGGACAAGTGAGGTGAGACAGCCCATTAAAGACTTGCCAAATAATCGATTGTCATGAATAGCATTTCTGTCTCAGAAGACACACTCCACACAGATACAACAGGAAAGGATACCCATTTCTATGTACAATTTGCGCCGACCACAATCTACACCAAAGAAAGAAATTTCTTTCCACCATCATTATAATAGTCGGCGGTGGCGTATACGTAACATTTTTTTTCCTCCACCGAAAAGCATCGATACAACCCGAATCCAGCATTGGGCACCCAAGAGTTGAAACAGAAAAAGAAAAACACATACCATATAATACCCTGCGCGCATACCCTTGAGGTATTCCAGAGCAGACAGCTCACACTTACACAAGCGGACCTCCAGCCACCAGCGAGGGCAAAACTTTTGGCTACAATCCAAATCAAATGTATTTATTGCCGAAAAACGCTACATGAATATTTTCGTGTAAAACACGTGCTGAAACGGAAATTTATTGCGAAATATTTTTCTAGATGTTTCATTTTGCTAAAGGATTTTTTTCCTTTCCTCTACCCCATGTCGCATTCTTTTCCCCATGATCACATTAAAGACGCTGTCGCTTCGTATATATGGTTTGCAGTTTTCCCGGTATAACTCAAAAAGTACTTTTAACTGGGATACTATTCAAAGCGTGCAGCGAGCGAGTTGTTTCGATTCTGTGCATCCTTTTGTGTATTTCTCAATTCGATTTCATACGAAATGAATGTTTTCTTCGATTTAACACAATCGTTTGTATTGAATACAAACTGTGCTACAGTGGGATGCGATGGCTTGAGAAAAAGAGGATATCACGTGCACTTAAATTTTTTAGGTTGCGTGTGTGGATTGGATTTTGGATTTTCTATTCATAGGGAAAGGAGTCGGATAAATCAAATCACATGAACGAGATTCAATTTAAAGGGGGATTTCTGTTTTTTGTAATAGAAAAGCAATTCGAAAGGAGTTAACAATTGTTTCATGGGACTGTCGTCGGCAGATGAGGTTGGGTTGTATAACTTTTTGTACTCAGCTGCGTTTTTAGTGAATGCAATTACATGAACAACGGACGCCTTGAAGCAGAAGAGTCATGGGAAAACCATTTCTGGCGATACAAATACTGCTGTCAAAACAGACCACTAAATCTGGACGATTAAAGCCATGACTTCCGCACATCTGACCGGAATTAAGTGAGGCTAGCAATAGCAATATATAAGCCGAAACCCCACTGAACAGGCTGTTGACTGTTGTGGTTTTTAAGACTGCGGGTGATCATTACACCCACTTGGTCAGGGGGATTTGGTCAGGGGGAAGTTTGCCTAAGCCTCAGCATCATTTTGCAAGCTACAAGAAAGGGCCTATCTAAAAAAAATATGCACAAGCAATACAGGCTTCAGTCTTCTAAATATTGAATACAAGATCCTATCTTCTGTACTGTGTGAACGCCTGAAACCATTCGTCAACGACCTGATTGGTCCCTCCCAGTGCAGTATGGCCCGGTAAGTCCACAACATCAATAAAATGTTCCACTACGGCAGATCTTATAGCGAAAACCCAAGAAGTCATACATCAATACCCAGATTAGGTTAGGTTATAGTGGCAGGCTACACACAAGTGCAGCCACACTTAGGCCAGAATTGGCCCATTGTGACACCACAGGATCTAATGATCTCAAATTACCCGTTGAACCAACAGGAATCCATGGTGAAGCGGCGGAGGCGATTAATATTAATAATATCGAGTTCACCAAGATTATCAAAGAAGTACTCTCCGAGATGTAATCTTCTTCGAGTTGAAAGAGCAGGACAGGTGCATAGGAGGTGAAGAATGGACTTTTCCTCCTCCTCATCCGTGCAACTTCTGCAGAAGTCATTAGCGGGAAGACCCAGCCTGAGGGCATGTCTGCCTATTAAGCAGTGCCCCGTGATCACACCTACTAGGGTGCTAATCAATACTCACATGACATCATTTTTAGAGACAAGCTATGCAAGCCATGTCTAGTTTTGGCGTCACTGCCAAACTTGTCAAATTGTTCAGAATATCGGTGGGGAACGCTCCTTTCATATTAAAAAGAGATTTAGACTAGGTGCGCGGTCTAACTTTCTAACTTTTTGAACATCGTTCTTGAGAACTTTCTGCGGAACTCGCAACCCAACGTTTCTTAAAAGTCTGAGCAACTTCTTTCAAACGCTGTTAGAACACAATGAGCTGTCACTGGTGCTTTTTCAGTACAGAAGTGGCAAAAATGGATTTTGTGATCAACTAAAATGGGCAAACAACATCGTCTAATTGGACAAAATGTCACGACAGACAGCTTTAAGTTTTAAAGCCTTTAAAGGGACTTTGAAGATGACATTTGAGAAAAAATTTAGCGAAAAGCTTCACCTGCCAATCGCTGTTTCTTTGACCTAAGAAAGCCATTGATTGGTCAGGTCTTGTCAAGAAATGCTAAGGACACTCTAATTAAAACACTCATCATCCCAGTTCTGCTCTATGTTACAGCGGGCCTAAATGTTAGCAAAGGTGGATGAAGATCTCCTTGATCGCCAAACTCTTGCAGTGATTTTGGGTCGCACTTACATAGACGAACCTCGAAGGAGGAGATCTATAATGGAACTCTACGAGGTGTATCAGTCTTAAAAGATTTTTTGACTCCAACCCAAAAGGACAATGCAGAAGAGAAAAATCTCACCTCCAAGTCATGCATCAGCATAAAGGGACCTATATATGTCCCCTTTCCCAGGCTGCATGAAGCTATGTCTACCTTCCGCAAAGTTTCTAGGTCCTTTTTAAAAAACTGGAAACAATTGACATTTTTGAAAGCTATTTTTATAAATTTTAAGGTCAAAAGCCTATCGCAACATCGGTTCATAGCAAAATATCGACACAGTACAACCTGTGTTTAGTGAAGTGTAAGAAAAGGACTCACCATCATCAAATAACACGAGTAAGATGAACATTGAACCCAAATCGTGACTTTCGCCTTATTGCCTGATCGAATATTCTTCTCTTCCTGTAATTTCCTTCAAAAAGTGATATCACATTGGGACCATAACAAACAAAAGAAATATATTCCTTCAACGATATCCAATAAATCTGCCCCTCGGTACCCAACCATTTCTAGATTTATCCTTCCACTAGAATAGTTTGCTTTCTCTGTGTGTGTGTGGTGTGTGTATCGCTCATGTTAACGGCTAATGTTCGAGAGTTCACAGCGACAAAAATAACATTTACAGTTGCAAAAAAGACCAAACAGTGTACAAATAGAACAAAAAATGTCTTTTTTGTAGTTTTTATTATGCCAGTTTAAAATAAATTGTTTTGTGCCCTTTTATTTTGTGCTGGCGCTGCTGCTGCTGCTGCTGCCGCCATTCACAGCCTTTAATCCGTGAAAATAAGCACACTTTAGTGAATGGACATAGGTCTCCCATCGGGAAAATAATGGTGGGAACAGAGAGGCATTTTTAAGATGTGTGTGTGTGGAGGGTCTGTTCAGTGCTTGAGCAGTTTTAGTCGTTTATCCCTTTTGAAGGGGATTTTTATAGTATGGCCATATGGGGAGATGGATTTGATTTTAAGTTGAAGTGGATATTTGTGTAAGTAGGGCGACAAAATAAAATGGGCAACTGTTCAGCGTGAAATGGTTGTGTCGGACTGGCTCTTTCAATATGAGGGATGCGGGATGGAGTAGAATTTAGAATCACTGGAGGAGCTGGAGGAGATGCTGTGTGTTAAAGAGTTGATTTTAAATTTTACAAGCATCATCAAATGAGGCTTCAAAAATTGCATGCTTAGGTAGGATGACTTGGAAAGGAAATCAAGCAGAGCCAAACCGATCTGCTTCAAGTTTACGACAGATAGACCAGCAGTATCTTGGTTGTCCGAATGTTTTGAGCTTGTCTCATACACAATGGCAATGTTCGAAAATTCTATCAAAAGGGAAAACAACTTTACCATGTCTACAAGGCTTGAAGCACGGAATACAGTTTATACAAGTAGAAAGTCCTGTGTATTTGAAAGCTTTGGAGACTGTTGAACGGCGGGGACTGAATACCTTCTACGAATTTCGACAGAATAATCTGTGCATTCAAAAACTGAACAGAAAGACCCCTCCCTCAGATGTTGCCCACATTGGGAAAGCAACTTTAACTAATTGGTACGAGCAATTGAAGGTAGTTTGACAGCAACCACGCCGAGTTGGCATACATAAAATACATAAACACTTTCCATTTCCTGCGAGCTCGTTACTGCCAACTTTCACTTCATTGGCTATACACCTCTCTTCTGCGATATCACAAATCTCACCAACATTTGTTATTCCCCCGAAGAAAAGAAAAGAAAAAAATTAACACACATAAATCGCACGCCCGATATCATCATGTGAAAACCCCTGACGCTAAATTCATCAGCTACACATGGGCCTACAATCTGCGTCTATGCCTCTATGCCTCTACGCCATCCCAGCTAATAAGGACGAATAAATTTCCCACTGCCGCCGTCATCAGAGATTTCCTATTGTTCGAGCTTCACTCAACTAAACGACTTTCATCTTTTATACACCTCGAAAATTGCCTCAAGGATCACTTCATTTCCAACTCCCACTCGATTTGTCGACATCATCGTTTCCCTCTGTTTGGCCGTGGTCTCCTCCAGTTTGCCATTAATGGATACAGAGCCCATTTCACTTTATATGTATATGCGGCTTCATTTCCAATCTGCATTAATACTGTCGAACCGTAAGGATTCAGTTTTGTGTGTGTGTACATAGAGAAAACGATTGTGGGACGACGACGACGACGATGACGAGAAAAATTGGAAATAATTCGCTTGTCGACATCTTTTGTATTTAAATTTCAATTTACGAATTTTATTCGAAGAAAAGTTTCCCCAATGTAGTCCCTCCCGGGGGAGAAACAGCAGAACGGCACAACAAAAAATCACGATGAAGTGAATAATTAGAATATTGACAAAGGCATTTGTGTTTGATTGGGAGGGGGGAGAGAACT
Source organism: Cheilosia pagana (assembly GCA_936431705.1). Taxonomy (NCBI): domain Eukaryota; kingdom Metazoa; phylum Arthropoda; class Insecta; order Diptera; family Syrphidae; genus Cheilosia; species Cheilosia pagana. The sequence continues at coordinate 8,725,427 of OW386169.1, forward strand.
AAAGAGAGAAGGATATGCTTGCAAATCAATGCGGGCTAATTAAAACATCAATATGGCTTTGAATTGAATAGAGTCGGAAATGTGTGTACAATACGATTTGGCAAATGAACAGCCGAAACCATAGGGAAGTTTGAATTTTAAATGGCAGATTAGTTGGTAGTCCTTACGATTGGTATTCTTTTTTTTGTGAACAGTTTTTAATATCGCTCTTTTGACTTATCAACTGGCTGTCTACAAGATTTTTACTTACTTTTATTTGCAGCCTTTTATGGAGAATTTACCTGGACAGTGTTCGTATGTCACTGGGATAGATTTTCCCACGGAAAAATATTTTTGATCCCTTATTTTCTTTTGTTGGAATTTTAATAGCTTTCCCGAATGACTATTTTTTAAAAGGGCGAAATAATAATATATTCGGAAATGCTGACACAAGATGCCGCAGGAAGTATAGCCATAATTTGAGTCTACATTTTTTTACAAAGAGAGCATATACCAAAAACCGGGAAGTGGTTTTGGAAATAGTCATCATTTACTTTGGGGAAACAGAATTCAATTTAACGTGCATAAATAACTGGACATTTTTTCAACTTCGTTGATGCGTTCTTGAGTTGTTGCAATCGCTGACTTTTGTTGTCATTGTAGCCTCAAAGAAGGCATGTAGACTGTAGACATGTAGAGACTGCATTTTCGGTATATAAAATTTGGGACGGTGAGTTTTGTAAGCCGAGTATAAATTAATTATCGAATTTCATAGTAAAAACTTAAAATTAGGTAATATAATAAAATTGTTAATAAGAAAATAATAAAATTGTTATTGTTATTTTGTTATATTGTTTTATTAATAAAAACTTTTTTATATTACCTAATTTTAATTTTTTGCTATGAAATTCAATAAATTAAAAAAAAAATATAAATTAAAATCCAGAAAAAAACGCATTCCAATTTTTTTTAGTTAAAAACGTATGTGGGGATTTAATGTAAGTGAATATTTTCGCGAATAAACACTGCAAAGCATTTGTTCACTTTTTCAAAATTACCAAATAAAAAAAGGAAATTTCAAAACTGAACATGAACACTAAAAATCATTGTTATTCCCCCACTCCATTTCGGATCCAGCTTGCAAGCTTTTTATGAACGATTTCAGTCTCGTTAAGGGATATCGAGATTGTTTCCTTAAGCTGGACTTTAACCAGCGAAATTCCTACAAAAAAGGGAAGTTTCCAACGACCTTTTAACACTGAAACTGAGTACTAAAAGTCATCTGCTTAAGATGTGGATGATTTGGATATACTCCCGGATTCAACTTGCAAGATTTGTGAACCTCTTTTGGAAATAGCAAAAATGTGTTCCCAGGCAGAATTTAATCACCCAAAATTCACACAAGAAAAGGAAATTTCCACCGACATTTTAACACGGAAACTGAATACTAAAAGTCATCGTATTACCCTGCTTTAAATGAGGTCGGCGCAGTGGCTTAGTGGTAGTGTGTTGGGCTACTAAGCGAGGGGTTCCAGGTTCGAATCCCGAAAGGGCCAAATTACATCTTAAGGTTTTTTTCCACTGCGCCACCTCTCGCGAACGTCTGACAAACATCCGAGAGTAAAACTGTCATGAATGAGCTTCTCAATTAGCCTTTTGGACTCGGCGTAAAATTGTAGATCCCTTCCATTCGTCCCAAAAATTGAAAACCCACACAAAACGAATGGTTGTGAGAAGCTAGGCCTTGGGTCCCATAGACCTGTCGCGCCAAAATATTTATTTTTATTTATTTTACATGAGGACGATTTCGGATTTAACTTGCAAGAATTTTTGACGATTTAAATCTCGTTTAGGGAAAACAGAAAATTTTCCCTGTGTGTGTTTTCATTCCCACACAAAAAGAGAAAATTTTTCAACTACCTGTTAACACTGAAACTGTCTGCTTTTTATAAAATTACGTTTATGCACGGAACCCTAATTTTGTTAAGGGACGACGAAAATCGTCGCTGCAAGGAAATAAAATTCAAATCCCCTATGCAAGGCGATGAGCGTTACAAAAGTCGACAAACAAATCTCATCCCTCCAATATGCTAGGAGCTACTTTTTTAAAGCAGTGTAAGACTTTTATTCGTTGTACTAAGACTACACAAAATTTAGAAGCAAATGCTTGAAAAACAAAAGCTTCCAAGAGGCCTAAAAAACATAGTATAATTCTGCACCTGTCCTTAACAAACAGGCACCGTTTTCAAAAGGATATTGCTTCACATACAAATATTGACCAACTGCCTACCAGCACTTTAAAAAGAATTGGTTTCAATGCCGTATTCTCCGACACATATCCTCACATCGTCCTATTTCACATTTCATCTCAGATATTCCGTCACCTCCTGGGGTTCGCTCTCTCTCAATGACATACCCCTTCTTTCAGTTCATGCTAAATACCAACTGAATCGATATCCATTGGCATTGGCAGTCCTCTCATTAACGTTTCCACATTCCCATCAGGAGCACTCGTCCACTAACAAATCCATTCCCATCAAGATACTGCCTCAATCCTACTATTAGTTGTCTGTTCGACACTGGGATATATAAAAGCACGAACATAAATTCCGTGCTCCTACAGGCATTTCCCATATGGGAAATCGCAGCCAAGACTATCCGATCCGATTCGATTCGATCCGAGCCGCCCTGCTAATGTTCTAGGTGTTATATTTCAATTCATGCTTCGACAATGGCTGAAGGAGTACAACAATGCATACAGAGAAATTGCCTCCATTCGAGTCCCAAGACATCGAACCGACCGACGTTATATGCCACCATAGAGAACATATATCGAATGTGCTCCAATGCTGCTTGGCTCCGCGGGCTCCTTCAAGGAAACAAATCACGATATCCAAAGTTGATTTGTTGCCGTATGTTTAGTGTGTATTGTTATAATCTTGCTCTGTCTCTCTATTTTTCTTCTTTTTTGTTTGCTTTCACATTAAGTCACGTAACTTATGGAATTTCTTTGATTTATCGTAAAAATTCGAAAAGTAATTGCCGCTCCATTGAGTTAGATCATCTCGATTTGATTTGACGTTCAACTGAAGTGGGATAGTCAATTGAATCCATTTAGGTTTAACTTGAGACAATAATCCAAATGAAATTGAATAAATTATTCAAAACGTTCGACGCGTTCGGGCGGGCATTGAAGGTGGATTTCAATATGAAAATTGTGCGAACCACCTTCGTGTCATTTGAAATACGCTCTTCAAAGCTGAGCAGAGTGTCAAATTTTTTCATTCCGATCCTACTTGAAATTCAAATGGATGAGAGTGGAATTTTGTACGATGTACTCCGTTCGAAGAAATGTTGATTGAGTGGATGTTGCACGAAAGGACTCGGAAGAAAGTGTGTGTCTCTCAAATATGATTTTTTTCACTCCACCTCAGACAACATGGCCTTGGTTGACAGTCGGGGACGATGTTCAGTCTTCCTTGACGCCTTGCGTTGCCAATCGATCTCGTTTAGCTTTTTAGGATGAATTTATATCCTGTCTTACAAACTTCGTGGTTTATTTTCTTAACAACGAATTCAAAAATGATGCCAAGGACGTTACATAAAAGCCAGTTCGTTCTTTTGTATAGCATGACATCGGAAAAATCCCGCTGCTCCATCAAAGTAGTCAAGGACATCACTGAACCATTTGATGTCGAAATCTTGAATTTTTTTCGACATCAAATGGCTCAGTGGTGTCCTTGACTACTTTGACAGCGCAGTCAGATTTCTCTGAAGCCATTTTCCACAAGCGAATGAGTTTGGCAGTGATGCCGAAAGTTGAAATCACTTCATAGTACGCCTTGTCGAAACAACACGCTACGACATCAAACGAGTTGACTTTCCACCTTTACGGAGCAGCAAGTGTTCTTTATCGTCATTCGGTACATTTGTGATTAAGCTTGACAGAGATCTGAGAACTATACAAAAAAAATTACAGCCTTTAGATCAATGAAAGGTTGGCGGATATTGATAAGGACCTCTTGAATTTTTTTCCAGAATCTGTCCAGAGTGTCATTCCAAATGTACACACAGAATTTTCAACGATTCGGTGGCGCTCTGTCCAAAAACCACTTCAAGCAACATGACGTGTCACAATGGGCCTACTCTGGCCTAAGTGTGGCTGCACTTGTGTCTAGCCTGCCACTATAACCTAACCTAATATTACGTGCGCCAGAAGAAGCTAGTTGGAAGTCCCGTCCCGCCGGACCAATGCTCGATTTCAAAACCAGTTCAAAGAACATTTTGGCAAACTCCCGCAGACCCAACCATAAATGTCAAACATACATCTCCCCAGTTAAATTGGATAGCTTCATTAAAAAAACACCTTACGACCAACTGTGCTAATTGAATCTAATCCTGCAACGCCACTTACAGCCATCAACTCTGAATTCCCCAGGCGCCATCTCTCGATAAAAAATAAACCACCAATGAACAAAATTCAAATGCACGCAATTACCTTTAAGCAAAGCTGAATAATTTTGAATTATCCCGTTTAAGGGTACATTAGCCCCACACCGCCCCCCAATCCGCCACAAAACATTCGGCTTTTCAAACCTAACAACCGCACGTGAAATTGCTACTCACCACACACACATACACACACACACACTCATACCCGACATCCACTCGTCTTTGGCGCATAATTCCTGTGTTCACACTTTGACTTTAAGACTTTCTTATGAATAATTCATTAGGCTTCGGTTGGCTGGGCCATAGATACCAGGATACACATGCAAACACGCATTACTCACCTTAATGTGTACACATATGAGTTTCATTATACATATGTTGTGCGATGTCGCTTCATTTGTGAGCTCATTTAACAGTCTCTGGAGTGATTTAGACCCCGGCACAACCGCCCCCACCCACAATTGGCGCCACTTTGAATATACAAATTGGTGGGGAGCATATTTTCAGTGCTTTGCGGTTGGCAGCCCGATAAGGAAAAGTGCTGAAAAACGGCTCATACTGCTAATTAGCTGGAGAATATATTCATTTCGGGGGGGGGGGCAAATTAAATGAATGAAAAAAATGAAAACAATCCTAACCCACCCCCGAATTGCCTATATGACAAGGGTGAACAGAAGAGGGATAATGTGAACTGTATGGTTGGCCCTCTTTAAATAGGACCGTCGGAGTCTCTTAATTTGGGTACACTTTTTACTATCCGTCTCTGCGAGTATGTGTGTGTGAACAGGTAGCGAGGATTTTCTTCTTCTGTTCGTTGTATTTTTTTTGCGAATCATTTTGCTCCTTTACTACTGGCAACGAATAATTGAGTGATTAGCATTTGGGGGATTGCGGTGCACGTCTGGTTGGGAATTTTAAAAGGTTCGTTTGGAGATGAAGTGGATTACCTCTCGACTCGCAAGTGAATATAGTGTGAACTGAATTTTAAATTGGCAGTTCAGCTATGGGTTATTGGATGGGATTTAAAAGTTACTACGATGGGAAGGGGAGGTGAATCGGTTTAATTGAAAAGTTTCATCCCGAACGAGGTCTTAAACACAATGGTTAAGGTTTTTTTTCTCTGTTTAAATTAAGTGAATTTGGGGGGTTACTTTTTTTGTTAGTTCATGGGGAGAACTTAGTTTTTGGAGAGCCGAGCTTGTGTATGGCATCTTTAGCCTATTGGTTGAACTTAGACTCTACTTCAAGGTATTACATGCAACAAGAAGATGATGGAAAAACAAGAACAAATGAAACGAAAATATTTTTTTTTCGATTTTTTATTTCACACTCGCTTTTTGTTTTAAAGTTAGTAGTGCCTATACCAAGTGGAATTTAAGTCTCATTAAGGAAAAGTTATTCCAAAACATTAAATAGGAGGCTGGTAGTTTTAGAGCGAAGACACCTGTCCTGATGATCTGTAAAGGACTTCGCTACGATCCAACCCGGAAGAAAAACATCAGAATTCAGAAGTGTAAGACTCTACGAAGAAGCCAACGTCATACTAATACCACTGTAAAAGTATATGGTCACACTCTCCCAGAAAATACTCGGGAATACCTCAAGCCATCCAAAGCAACAAGTCCAAAGGATTGCAGAAATGCGGACCACCCAAACATCTCAGAGCATCGGTACCTACATGTACTGGCTCTTCTAAACGAGGAGATATTCTCAAGAGAAACAAACAGGGCAACTACTTTACTACTCCCTTCAACGAATCGACAAAGACAACCCGCCAAGATGACTTACCTCCTCCAACATCTAACTAACATCAACGCCCGGACTTGAGCACCCAGAGGTTAACCATGACAACGATGCATACAACAAGTATGAATCTGAGAAGATAATTACCATCTCTACATATCTCTTCTCTTCTTCTCTTCTCTTCTCTACATATAATAAAACTGTAGAATAAAAATGCCTGACGGCGCATCACGCAGAAACTACTGGACGGATTTTGATGAAACTTGACATAGCGATTGCTTATGTTCTGGATCGGGACTTAGGATACTTTTTATCCCGGAATATAACGTGGTTCTTACAAAATAGTCAACAAAACCGGATACATGTAAGGAAAATTCTATTTATACAGACCTAGGTCAGTAATGGCTTATCGGATTGAAAAATAAAAAAATAGGTCAATTTAGTAAATTGTCCCTGAATCATTTAAGAAAGAAAACATCCCCCTGCAATGTCCTGAAGCTGAGCAATGTTCAAAACAATTATTCAAAACATCGCCCACAATTTTCTTTTAGTGGATACCACTGCCAGTAGTCATGCAGCAGTGAGTATCGTTACAGTGTGTGTGTAATTAGTATGTGCGCGATCTAACTTGATCGTAATGTTTCACAATTCAATGAGCAGTCTGCTCTTTTCATCGCACACATTCAGGTTGAACACATTTTCGGGTGTTGCTCATTGTTTAAGTTAAGTTTGGAAATGGGCTGTAGGGATTCGTGTGTCAAGTTGTTGCATTCGCATTGCTTCCTTTTCGTCTACATTTCAGATGGGTAACAGATGTAGTTCGATGGAAATACTTTTTGTCTTAAAAGTGGCAGGCGGGTGAAGCAAGGCGAGCACGGGTCAGCTAGTATATTAATAAATAGATTTAAGAAAACAAAACAGTGTAAACCGTTCGGCAAGTTTCGGTGGGAAAAAGCGCTAAGGCCGTCTTCCTCAATCCTGCTAAACTCAGCTGCAATTTGAAATCAGACTCCAAGATTGGGAAGCGAAAGAGTGCAGCCACTGTCCGTTTGTTTCATGAATTTCCAGTCCACCTTGGATGGTGGCGCAACCATTTCGGCCGTCCATTTTAATGCCTTCTTTAAAAAAAATATCCGCTCTTTCCTTTTCACGACTTCTCTGCACTTAACATCCTTTTGAAACAAAAAAAAAATCATTTTCCGGTCATTTATCCTTATTTCATTCCTCACTGAGGGATAAACACTAAATTTGCCACACATGTGACACAGCTCTCCCGTATCCCATGTCAGCCTTAATAAGAGTTACTTATATGCCCTTTCTTCTTGCTTCAAAGTTTTCATTTTTTTTTCGTTGAGAAATGTTGCGACACATAATTCCAAACTCAACCCACGTATACACAAGGCGAGGACAAATCCTTAACACATAGACTTAATATTGGAGTCAATTTTCAGTTAAGCAACCTACTGTGTCGCTGTTTCTTTGTACGATCGCTGGCTCTTGAGCGGCATCTGTACAACAAAATGGTTAAAGTGAAAGGATATAGTTTCATGCCAGTGATGTGGCAACATGTGTGACTGGTCTTTTATGAGTTCTTGCAAGTTGTGGTGAGAGTGGGATGTTTTTTTTTCATTTGATTTAATTCATGCGAAAGGGAGTTGGTGCATGAGTGAGCTGCTACTAAGACGGCTTTGATCATTTGGTATAAGCTGGTAGAGGAAAGTCGAGGAGGGATTACAATTTACAGGTAACTACCGCAGGGAGCTTAAGGAACAGATTCATCACCAGGTAGAGGATCAAGAGCAAGTTATGCGGAATACAAAGGTGCGTATGTGGATATCCTGAGTACCATAGCAGGGATATACGATAACTTGCGACTGCTGCGGTTGCAATTGACCACCACAAACTTTGTCAAACGCGTATGTCTAAGCTTCTTGATAAGTACTAAAATGCGACTCCAGCATCAAACGTTGAATAACAATGGACTCGCTATTTAAATAAACAAACAGAACCACCTGATTTGAAGCAGAAGGCAGAAGAAGACTTTTACGCGGGACAACTGTCAAATATGTCCCCTGACATAGAAGGGAAAAAACTCGAATCCACTGGCAAAAAAAAGCAAAGATCCCTCGACCGAATTCGAGTGAGGCCCTTATTGCGCAATTTGGAATGTCCCCTATTTGCAGACATGGACCCCGGCCACTATTTACTTACGAAAACGGTACAGATTGACAACGATCAGTCTGCTTTAACAGTCCCTTGCCGATCGTGTACCTTTTAGCCTTCAACATGCAATTGCAAACACTGAAAGAAAAGGCATTAGAACGAAGCACCCCTATAAACGTCGAAGTAAATGAGATGCAAGGGAAGACAGATCTCTAAAGGTTCAACCAAATGAGGGAACAACATTTCTAGATTTCTCTACACTACCTGGAACCTAGGACCAGAAAAATCACCTATAGTTTTAACGGCTAGACCGGTCTTAAGTTCAAATGGTCATGAAAAGGTTCAAGTCCAATGGGCAAACAAATTAGGAAGCTCTTACAGTAGGTACAAAAAGGTCTCTGTCATCATTCATAACCTGGAGAGACACCAGTTATATCAACGGCCGCATAAGTTTGAAGTAGTGGGACGCTATTAAAAAGTTGGAGGCCATCAATCAGGCTTAGAAGATAAAGACATAATAAATTTTACTAAGAGGACAATGTACAATGTCCTACAGATGCTACCCCTCCCCGTCAATATTAAAAAAATGCATATACGGAGCTCAGCAAGCCTGCACAAAGGGAAGAGGTAAGCGTAAGTGCATAAATAAATAAATAAATAAATAACCAAATGAAAAAAATAAATAAATAAATAAACAAATAAATAAATAAGTGAATAAATAAATAAATAAGTAAATAAATAAAAAAAAACTAGATCAATAAATAAGTAAATAAATAAATAAGTAAATAAATAAATAAATAAATAAATAAATAATAAATAAATAAATAAATAAGTAATTGAATAAATAAATAAATAAGTATAAGTTAAAGAGGTCCTTTACGGGACATCTAAAAAAATCGCGAACGTGTGCCAGGGCACACCCACGGTTCGACTTACTGAATTAAAAGAATATAAGTAACGATATGAATTCGCGTCTTTATTATCTGACCGTCCAATTAGAACTAATTTAACTTAAACATAATTCCCATTGGGAAGCCGCTGGTCCCACGATGCGAATTGCTGATTCGTCCAAATTCGTCCAATATACCTTCGCACGCGCATCCGGTGGCAACGGCACTATGTGCAATATGATCCCAATGCACTGGGAGTGTGGGAACAGGTAGAGACATGAAAATGATGACACAGCTAATCGTATATGATCATATATGATTAGCTGTAATATTTTCTTGCTCTTGACATTGGACGACTGTGTTAACTTATATAAATAAATAAACAAATAAATAACTAAGTAAATAAAAATATAAATAAATAAAAAAATATTTAAGCGAATAAATAAATAAACAAAACAAACTAGTGCGATGGCTCTATTTAGAATTAGAAGGAAATTCTTCTTCCGGGAAATACTAAGTCCAGAAGAACTGAGAAAATCCTCTGCGGAATTAGGAAAGTAGAAATTCTGCTTAAAAACGCAGAGGACGTTCCACATAACCTGCAATTCTCTCGCTATTATGCGAAATGATTGCAGTGATGGTTCGGTGACCTAATAAGGTAGGACAAATGCATTGCCATGACATTAGGTAACCCTAGAAGATGTAAGAAGAAGAGCGGAATGGAATGAATTTTCCAGAGTAGTGAAAAGCATTTCGACAAAAAATACCCTTTCTTCGATACATTTTTAAGAAAACAACTGAGCAAACCATACCATGATGTTAAAGGACCGCCTTCAAACCATAACCTTTGAATCTGAGTAAAGGACCTAAAGACGTCTCTTGCAAGCAAGTGTTATTGCCTCTTGTTCGTAAGTCATCTACACCATGAAATAACTGACTGCAAAAACAATCCCCCATTGACCAACCTGTGACATAACCGACACAAGACTGAACGTCAAAACATAGTTGCAGGTGGCACTCGGATTCACCTCACTCAGTTGAAAAGGACATGCGCAGAGTGGGATCTGGGCTCTGCGCCTCTCTTAAATTGCATTGGGACATTTCTTCGGAGTCTTTCGAAACCGCCATCGAATCCAAACAAAACAGCTCCACCAAATTCCATCACAAAGTTCGAAAACCACCGCCAAAAGAGCATGAATCGGTTTTCCCATCAACTTTCTCTTGTTCCACTGCCACTGCTACTGGCAGTGCTGCTCGTGTCACAAACTGGAGCAGAGGTTTTTGCCTCCTTTCATTTTTCACCCCGCCACAACTGCTGGTTCGTGATTTTCCCAAATGACGAGGAAAAACTAATTTGCCGTCGACTGGACGATTCAGTGTATCGTATGGTTTAGCATTGTACGGAATTGCGCTGTCACATTCGCGTGCTTTTTCGGTCCCTTTTTTTGTCGATTGCGGGTCCTAGCCTACTGAGTGATTGATGGTATTTCATTTTTTTTGTGTGTGCATTTTTTAAGGATTAAAATATCTCCGAGATTTTTAAAGTAAAAAGAAACTCCCCACTGAAGTGAATCCCAAATCGAGCGGATAATTTGCCATCGCGAAGGGATTTCTTGTCACGACATTTAAATTCACAGTGAAAAAAAGAAACGGGGCGAAAAAAAACCCTTATGGTCGGTGTTGCCGGTCATCCTTTTAACGTTTGTGTGTTGGTTTAGCGTTAAATGCCGCTAGCGTGCAACGGAAAAGAGTAATTTTTATTGTTGTGTGCTGTGCTGGCCGGCTACTTCTGGTAAATAGAAAAATAATTGGAAATGCAATGTGCTGTTGTTGTTATTGCTGATGTCCTTTGAATTGAATTAAGTGTGAAATTGAAAACAAAAAGGAATTCAAGTTGGGTGGTTACGGCTTGCAATGGCAATCGCTAATGAATAATCGTGTCACTGATTTCATAATTAGATATCGTTTCACGACAGCGATTCACAGGAAGGTATAGCACTTTGCTTGAATGGTGCTTGTGTGTGGATTACGCCTTTTTGCGGATATGTCCTTTTGAGAGTGGTGGATTTTTTGTTTTATTTTGATTTTAGTTCTTCTGTACATGTGCGCTAAAATGGATATTCTGTGGGCAGCCGGCTGGATGATATTTCTGATAAGTGCTGCCGCTCTACCGGAGATACCATCGAAGGGTAAGTGCGTTTTGTTGTATTGCTTTCTTTGTCAAAGGATTAAGTGTGTCTATTTGGACGTTTGAAGGAGGACTGGCAGGTTGATCTTATGTGGGTGATTCTTTAAATGGAATGTTGACTTGGACTTCTGTCTATCCTAGACATACTGGTCTTGTATTCACAATCTGTCTTAATATTTTATAGATAAAAGTCGACCCGGGAATGTTTGAATTATTTATTGCCTGTCCAAAAGTGGAATCTATTTTTTTTTTTTATTTGTAGAGGTAAAAAACTTGTGCCATCAAGTGAAGCCCTTTAATTGTAAAATATGTAGATCTATTCCCACAAGCTGTCACTTTGAGTGACAATTTTTAATTCTGCCAGAATGTCATGGTTATGTGTTTTAACTTTATGTTCAGAAAGGGAATTGCGGACACGTCTGTTTTTTTTTAAATGTATACCACGGGCGTGACATCAGAAATAACTTTCTGCATGAATGCACTGACCCGTTTATTCACAGGTTGTCAAAATAATGACGATGTGCCTTAAGGCTAATAAGGATCTTTACAAATGCACTTAATAGTTGCAGTTACTCTTTATATTTGCCGCTTTTTCACTAGATGGTCGAAAGGTTGATTTTAACTGAGACCGTTCCAATTTTAACATGTCGGATTTTGTCTTAAAGTCCAACAAAAGGGGCATGATCAAATGTGAAGCACGAACGAATTTTCTAGGGACTGATAGAATAACTCATTCAAAATACATAAATAAGTGTCAAAAAAAATAACTCTTAGTATAAAATGACTCTTCAAACTGCCAGTGAATTTTCTGTCCTCGAGAGTTAATTTTAATGAAAAATTTGTAAATATTCGCTTGCAATCCGATCTAATAGGAATATCCGTATAGCCTTTACTAGCGTTTCCTACTCACTTTAAGTTTTAGCGTCCCAAGCCTCCATTTAGTTTCTCCACACCAAAAATAAACGGTCGCTAAATTATTTAACATGTCATTGATGGGACAAAAACTAAATTTTCATGACAGATGTCAGTAAACGTCATTTGAATTGTACGCATAATTAGAATTTCCGAATTTCAAACTTCATTGCTGCAGCAGCTGAAATAATTTCCATAGTAGGAAGTAGAAGACGACACTTTCCTCCGTGTCGCGTTAATCCCTATTTGCAGAAAAAGAAAACAAGCGGCCGATTTATAAAAGACTTAAGATTATTTGAGGCTCAAAAAAAAAAACATATTTTCCATTAACGTAAATGTAATTATAGTTCTCGGATTTGGTAGCCAACCGTAGAAATTTGTTGTGTCCTGAAGCTATTAAAATCCCTTTACCGAAGTGGAAGACAATAGAAACTAGAGGCCAAATGAAATCATAAAACCTCTTGAAAAATTTTCTATTTTTAAACAGAATGCGTAAATAAATGACTATCATATTGCAGTGGGATTTGTGCTGCATGTTCCACATTGCTGGTCGATCCTCCACAAACCGCAGAAAAATTGTCATCGCATTAAAAGGATTTTTTGGTTTCTTTTATTCATCACGCAAATATTTTCTACGTAAACACAACACAAACTTGTTCCTCCAAATGAGTGGGAACTTGTCATGGTGCATCTATATTTAAATAGTTAACAATTAAGCGTTCGACAGAATACTACTTTGCTTAGCTGCGTCGCTAAATTTAATCTTTGTAGACATTTTTTTATGGGAGATTAAATTAAGTGCAAGTGGGATACTACTCGTAGGCTAAGAGCAGAATTTGAGAAGCAATAGAACAAGTACCCGTCGACTTATGATGGATTTGGTCACAAAAATCATCAGAATGTTAAGGTTTTTTTACCTTTGTAAGAAAGAAGCGTCTACACAAATATTGGTTGTGATTCTTTAAGACTGTGGCTGCAGTACTGCCCCCGCTGAAAACTACCTTCCGAGGAAGACAGCTCAGTATTTATCTTTAAGCCTACACTTTCTAAAAATTAAACGACTTCTTTCTTTTAGTGTCAGCAGTGCTGGGAGAGTTTTACATTAGGTCCGATAGGTGGTGCTGCTGTTTCCACAATGTTTATTTAACACTCTCGATATGTGAAATCAACGGCGACTTTTCATACAGCAAGTCCTTTTTTCGTATTGTTTTAAAGTCAATTTGATTTTCCACTCGAGGTTATGCTAAATTAATAAATGTGGTCGATAAAAGATATAAATTAAATGCACAGTCCTAATTGCACAGGCTAATTGGGCTTTAATGAAAAAACAGTCAATTCATAACAGATTTACTTGAGGTAGAGTTTGATAAGCAAAAATATACCCAAAACATATTTGAAAACGATCTTATTCGATTGTAGCTAAGTTCTAGCATGGCAAGACCTTGTGCGATAAAAATAAATGTGATGGCTGTTTAACATCGACACCATCTAACTCAGCTGAAAAGAACCATTGCTTTTGCATTTCACAAGGCAAATGATTAAATTAATAAATGGCTTTGAAGAGTATAGGCTTTTCGTGGCTCGTGTTGTCCGCCGCTGCCGTCAAATCAATGATACATTTTCCTTTCCAATTTTTAAATTATTGATACATTTACATTTACAGAAAGTCACTATTATCGAAGGAAAACAAAATTATTATTTAGAAAGTTGTGTTCCAATCAATTTTTCTTTATCGTTGTCGAGTCTGAAGTTGTTGTGCTGAATGTCATATCCAAAAAATTCCAAATTTCGCAAAATAAATTACTTAAAATTATGCTGAATCTTTCCTGGCATCGTTCCACTTCAGACCTACATATTAGGGCAAATGTTGAATTGATCTTCCACAGAATATAAAAACTCACTGATATATTCAAAATAAAATGTGATCTTCCGTATAATCATCTAATAAACGAATTAAATGCGATATACCATATGCTTAACTAATTCAAACTTACTTCTTTTTGCGTATGTATATTTATTAATTTATTTATTTATTTGTTAATTTATTTATCTATTTATTTATTTATTTATTTATTTATTTGTTTATTCATTCGTTAATTTATTACGTTGTAATTAATATATTTATTTGTTAATTTTTTAATTTGGTGGTTTATTTTTTTGTTTGTAAATTTGAGATATTCTTTTCGCTGTTTTCTCAAAATAAAATTGTTTACTTCCAAAAAATTAATATTTCAATATACATTTAAACTAATTGTTTAGTTGGAAGATTTTTAATGTCATATTTCTGTGATTGTAAATTGTGTGGCAAAAAGCAATATTGAACGCAATAAATATAAATAAATAAGTAAATATTCTCTCAAATTTCCCCATTAGATGTAACAGGAAGGAGCATGGATTTCTAGCTGTAGACGGGTTGGTTAGTGAAAATTCGTGTTTTCCCTTCTGTTTTCCACTTCAAGGTTTTGTCCAGATCTACTTTTAAAGAACAAACTTATTGGCAACTCTGAATTTATTATATAGATGCCATCAGCGAAACCCACTCTTAAAAAAAGAAACTATAAATGACCGATGTCCGTCAGGAAACTATATATAAAAAATTCTTTCGGTCATTCAAAAAAAGATAAATGCGCATAAAAGGGCACAATACCACACCCGGCCAAAAGTCTTTATTATACTACCCTCTGGATTCTCCGTACCATTACACGGTTGTAGTTTGCTTAAACAAAGTTAAACTATAACTTAGGGAATTCCAGCAGCCTTTCAACCGAATCCTCTCTTTCTTCTTTGAAAAATATTCTAAAAACTTAATTTTAAAAATCCTAGTATGTCGTTTAAAAGTCGAAAGACTACTAAAAACCGTGCCACTTTTATTAATTTTGTCAGCGCTAAAAGTGAGCAAATTTCATCCAACCAACACCACCACCACCGCCGACCCTGAACCGTACCTACAACAAATTACCACGAGTGCGCCGCTCTATGAAAAGTTCAAAAAGGCAGTCGAGTCAGTGCACAGAGTGAACCCTTTTTTATTAATATCAATGCACTCGGGCGTCAGCTCAAAATGACGGTTGAAATCCAAAAGAATTATTATTGTACCTCAGTCGGAATATTTCCTTTTTGGGATGGAAAAAAAATAGTAGTACCATACCACGGAGAATCGTATTTAAGTGAAGTGAAGCTCAAAGGCACCCCCATCTCGCAGCCAACGAACAGCCACCACAGATGAATGCTAACTGATGCCATAAAACATGGCGAAAACTAACTCTTGCACACGTGTGCCTGTGTGTGTGTCTCTGGCGAATATGTGCGTATGTGTTTTCAGACACAGGATCAACTCGAGACTATGCTTGCTGACTGATTGCTGGAGGGTTGAACGTTATGCCTGTTGTTTCCATAATTCGTCTGGTTTGTGTGCCCGCATTTAAGCCGGCTATACTGTGTTCAGTGGTGGAGGGCGCAGTTGTTCAATTTGGTGTTGGGTTTCACCTGAAGTAGCTATTGTACATCGCAAAACACCGCGAAAGTGGTTTATTTTTATACCGAGAACACACGGATATGTGGTTTTCTGAGTGGTGTGGGGTGGAGGTTTCTTGTTTTCAGCCCCCACATCAAAGTTAGAATTTACTTGCTGTAGTGCCTTCGAGCAATTGACTGGGAATTAGGGTAAGAACTTAAATACGAGCACATCGAGGAAGTGGAGAGATGTGTTGTATAACTTTTGTTTTATCCGTAGAAGATTTCCCCAGTCGAAGAGATGGTGTTAGTTATTTTTGTGCTGACTTTTGTAAGATGATTTGCGAAGGTGGTGTGCTTCTTCATGTGAGAGAGATATATCCATGGAATCATTTAATGGTTAAGGTGCAAATTTTGCGGAAAGTTTTCCTACATTGGAGCTAAGCCACTTCTTTTCAAACCTTCGTATGAAGCTTTGAGTTGCATTTTTAAACTGAGATGAATTGTAAGTACTCATCTCAGAGTGCAAAGGATTGCCTGGCTGTGTGTAGAGGGATCATTTAAATCCACTCCACAACCTAACGTGGAAACTGAATTTTCAGTCCAGCTTTCTACAAAAAACGGAGTCGGGTTTTTAATCCTTTTTGCAGAGAATACCAATTTGAATGCGGTAAGACGGCTCTTAGAAAGCTTACTCGTTTCAGATACAAATTATTGTATTATGTAGTACAGAAACTGAACGTGGTCCTTCTATCCTTACATAACGTATAATAGAACAACCCTAGATATTTTTTTATGTTTGTAATATCTATCAGAATACGGTTTAAAAAATGGTTGCTGTTGCACTGAAAAATAAATAGGTAAGCATCATTTTTGCGTCGCAGTTGGTTAAGCTTGATGGGCAACTTAGCATGGGGTATTATGTTCGATACCCAGAAAAACACAAACTACATTTGAAGGTTGTTTTTCCACTATGCTGCTAAGTGGGAAAGTATGTGTACCATGTTGTAAATAAAACGAGGCAACTTTTTTTACATATTCACATAGAAAAATTGCGAATTTTCATAAAAGAATTTTATTTCGGACGACGTTTATTGTGTGACTGTCCTGAGAAGCTTAACAATTCAGCCGAAGTTGTCTGAAAAATTCAGAGACAATTTAAGGTCTTTCTTTAAATAGAATTCACACAAACGAATCCACAGCCGAGCGCGTTATTCTCAAAAACAAGTCTGATTTAGGAGAAACAAGTTCTATTCAAAAACTGCTCTTTGTAAGTGGTTGTTTAGTACCCTAAATGATGGGCTCCCAGCTCATATTGGTTTTAGACTTCAAACTTGATGGATAAATGAAGCGTGAAAAATAGCAATACATTGAAATGCATCCAGGAAAGAACAAAGCAGACGTCGCGTCGGTTAAAAAAAATGTGCACGACTGAGTCGCACGTTACTTGCTCATAGTACGTGCACTACCCTTTGGTCGAGAACGACATTTGCGACAATTCTAAATTGCAGTGTAAAAGGACTCTCTGATATTATTCGTTTCTCTTTATGTTTGTGTTTGGCCTCAAGAGGAGGGCTCTAAACTGTTCCGCTGGAGTACCCTGTACAAATATTTCGCACTTTTAGAGTGTAAAGGCCTAAAAGATTCGGAATGACTTTTCATCTAACAGAAGATTGCATACAAAGGACCTAAGGTTTTTTTTACATATAGTGACAGTGTTCTAGACAGCCAAATTCAGAAATAATTTTTATGATACAAATGGAAATGCTAATAATGCCCAATGTTAAAAAATAAATAAAATTTGACTTACCATTTACTTTCTAAGTAATGCAAAAGAAAATTCGACAAGTTGCTGCATTTTGTAAAAATATGTGCCTTAATATTTCCAAGATTTAAAATGGAAACATATTAAAAAAAATGCTTAAATAAAAATAAATTGAAAACAAACTCAAATTTTCTTAAATTAAATTTAAAAAAAAATATACAGATATATATTTTTTGTAAGAGACAAAAGTTGCTAAAAATTGAGTGTTGTCCAAAGAAATGCATTTCATCCATTTCACATCAAAAATAGTTCCCGCATCCCCAATGTTTAATATTTTATAAACGTTCCTTTTCTCCTCATTGCATAATTACATAAAACTAAATTAATTGCTCGGTTTTCAAATGGAAAACTGTGTCGTAAATATTTCCAAATAATTAAACTAAACTTCAAATGGAGGGAAAAAATGTGTTTTCAAAAACACACGAAAACCATCCCTCTCTCTTTACATCGTTCCCCAACGAGTAGCAGGGTAATTTGTGTGCATTACAAACTTTTGCTTCCTTTTCGGCTCAGCTGAGGAAATAAAAAGTAAAAATATGTATGAAAGACGACGTTGTAAATTAATAATTTCCCTGCAAATAACCCCCACCAGATCCCCTACAATTTTTGCCCGCCCACCGCATTCCAATCATTATAGACATATTGATGGCGAATTTCCAGTCACACGGTTGGCACGCGCACAATACCAACAGAACCATAAAAGGACAAGATGACAACAACGCGCCAAGCGTCAAGCCAACAACAACCAACAAAGGCAGGGGACGCAACAAACAAAGACTTATTTATGGCTGCTCATAAATTTAATTTTTCCCAATAAAATAAAAGCGAGAACGTGGAAGGACGCACAGCAACCAATTTACATTGCCCGTCTTCGAATGAGGGCAGGACCAACAACAACAAAAAAAGGGAAGTCGTAAATATCCGCTCAAAAAAGAACAAATAACTTTTTTTTTCAACGCAAAAAAAAATAATTCAAAGAATCCACGGTTTTGTCATTGAAGGCATTCATTTTTTTTTCGTGCGCCACCTATTTGACTTGAGAGGACCTCAACCGGCATTCCTACCTTGGGGCATTTTTTTTTGCATTTGTTATAGCCTCCTTTCCGTATCCCGTTGCGTTGTTTTAACCTCCCTTCGACACCTTATTGTTATTACACCCTCAAGGCGATTGAGGGTGGGCAATTTGTTTCGTTGAGTAGAAAAGATTCAGGTCTTTTAAATTGGCTAGCGCGATGTAGCTAAACGGACGCGTCAGCGGTGATTGTGAAAAATCTCTTTTGATTAATGCAGACTGGTGAGATATTGCAAAAGTTCTTGCAAGGACTTTGTGCGGAAAGAAAATGTTAAAATTGTGTCACTCGCTTTGGATCATTTTTATTGTGAACAGAACTTATTTATGGTTGACAGAATTTTTTGATATTTACTACCGTATGATTTAAAAAGAGTTTAATGCTTTGCAAAAGAGAGGCCCCTCTTTACTAGCTTAGAACCCAATTGATAGAGGGATCGATAGTTGTTAGTTAGGACGACGATTCGACTGCGCCAGTGTACATTACAATTCCCCTCTGTCCATCAAAAATGATCGTCTGTCATGAGCTGCAAGACCGACCGATTGGACTTGGTACCTCTCAAAATCGAATTGCCCGTTAGTAGCTCTAGTAGGATCGTGCAAGGTCGCAATTTTTTATAACAAAACAGGTACAAAACGAACTTACATTGTCACTCAAATTGAGATATTCAGATGCGCGGCTGATCAGATAAATTTTCTATTTTCATTACCACCCTGTAGGCAAAAAAAATCAACACCACAAAAAATCAACCTACCACAAAAGCCAACTGAGAAATGTCCCGAAAATATTATCATTTCGAAGAACTTTCAAAGAAATTCAGAAAAGGTTACGTATACGCCCGAGTGAACAAAGAGATCCCTTTTTTTTGCGTTGCTCTCAACTCTTAATTAATATACTAGCATTGCCAAAATGGTCAATTTGTGTCCGGAAACTTGGCTGAATTATTCTCCCTTTCAAATGGCGAATTAATTTACTATCCAAGCCAATTGGTTGTCCTTTTTTTGTTTGGCAGCATCTGCAGCTGTTTCCTTTTTGTTCTGGGTAAATATTGAAAGTTATTTGAAAGGGGAATTTTTCTCAGTTGTCACTGTTGATGGTGTTTCTGTGGACTTGTTTGTGAATGGGCTTGTTTTTCGCCACTCTGCCATATTGACGGTTATATATTGAGTATCCTCGCGTTAATATTGTTCCTGGTTAAAATATTCAACGCAGTTCGTTCACAAACCAGCCATCATGCGGCAAAATGCGAAAAGGCCGTTTAATGTTTGTCGGGATGCGGAGCAGAGACGGGGGCCGAGAGTTAATTGGTTTTGCACATACTTTAAAAGCATTTTACTGACTTGCGGGCCGTGGAGGAGGGACACAGCGAAAAGCTGTTCGGTGATTAAAGGCCGAATAGTTCAAACAATTTGTCTACTCGCGAAAGTATTATTTTCTCTTTTCATTATGATGGGATTTGTGAAAAGGATAAAAGGAATAACCCGATGGTTTGGGGGCCGCCCATGGATTTCAGTTAATTATCGCTCAGTTGGAAATATTCGCAAGTTCAATCCGAGGGCTTTCATGAGACAAATTTTAAGAATTCAATGCAAACATAGAGATGCCTGGTTCAGTGTTAATTGCCCAACCGCAAATATATTCCTCGTGACTCATTAATGACCACCATTAAAGCCGCAGGAAAACACCAAAGTTCAGTCGCTTTTTCCGCCGCCAAAATAAATTTGCCCCGGGTGATAAGCAAACAAACCGCCTCGCCACTCTTTGTGGTCGAGAAACAAGTTCGCACTTTTGCCATTACTCTCTTGAGAATCCTTTGATACAAAGTGCCTCTCCCTCTACACACCAACACTACACAATTAACAGTCGGACACAGTGAAATATTGTGGCAAGCACCGTCGAAAAGGTGCATGAAATACACCGAACGCTTGAGGCGAGTATAACACAATTTGCCCGCACATCCTTGTGTAAAAGGAAATGGGTAAAACAAAACAAAAAAAAAATATGAAAGGAAAAATATCCCGACATGCGATTTCCTGTAAATTCGATTAAAAGAACACGATAACACTAGAATCGATTTGAAGACCCTCTCGACCATTAATTGCCGCAATTAAAGGAGATAATTTGTCAGCCACTGCAGGAGTGCGCTTTTTGCCCGAAACCCCTTCTCGCAAATGGCGAACCGGCGCGGCGTGCGGCCTAATTGGCAAACGGAGAATTCTCCAACAGCACACACAGAAGCATAGTGAAATTGTTTCAAATTGTCACCTTTACGACCTGTCCAAGTGATTACGGGCATAGTTTTATAGCCACTTTTGGCTTTGGCATTCGTCGTCGTTTTGCGCACGCCACGGCCATTAGTGTTTAGGCACACGACCACCGATGACAATGACGACAGGGTGACCAGCAATGACTTTTATTAATGACTAATAGTGAATTTTATGGATATTTTTCGAGGCGAGGAAATTGATTATCGACGACCACCGTCGAGTGTTGATGGTGGCATGCACCTCGCTCGGTTTATACCTATACCTATATGTGCGAAAGGTCAATTGTGGGGGGCGTTAAGAGTAGTATTTGAGTGGGGCAGTGCCAACGGCAATGGAGTCATTATCTGTACTAAGAACAGACATTTTGTGTGTTGTAATTGTGGGTCTGGTAATTGGTGATTTTACTGCGAGTGAGTCGATGGGTTGGAATAAACCAGGTCGGAGTAACTAATGGGCGGTTGTTTTTTATAAGTTTATGATGGAAGAGCAGTCAATTGGTAATGTATTCGACTTGGATAGAATGTTTGCCTTTTGAAGGGCTGTAAACAAATAAATCTCCTTAAAGTTGGGATATATTTTAGTTGTTTCTTTCGCTTGGAAAATTCTCCAGCTACTGAGACTTGAGTCAGCTGAATAAAGAAATTTTTACGTTGGTTTACAAGCCAAAGGCACTAAGTCAAATTTTAAAGAACGGTTCAGAACCATGATAACTATGTACTGGAATAACACACTAAGTCATATAAAATACCCCTAATTAACTATTTAAGGTTTCACTTTGCATGAAGTCAGGAAAAACAAAATTAATACTGGAAGAACGCCCTAAGTTGACTTAGTGCGATTTACCAGTAACGCAAGACAATTTAAATGACTGTCTGTTTACAGGAAGAAAGCATTAACAAGACTTAATGCCTTTTGCCTGTTATTAAAATTACATCTTTGTATGAAAAAAGCGGTTGAATTCCAAAAGGTTTTCACAAATTGTATGTTCAATTGATACTTGATGAAGCTCTGAAGCAAGACATAAACTTTGATTGGTTAATTTAATTATTTAAAGCTTAATCAAGCATAAAAATATTGGTATAGTCCTAGGTGAAGAAGCAGTGGGGCTTGATGAATCCAAGAGATTATTAAGAGTTGAAATGGACCTACCAGGACAAGATGTTTTAGATGAAAGTGATATTAAATAATATGTTTTTAATATGCAATTATTCTTAAACACTTCTTCTATTACTCTTTTTTATTCTTTCATATTTGTTATTTTCCTTAGTGAACTCCCTCTTAACGGACACCCCTCTTATGTAAGCAATCCCCATAAGCGGACAAAATATAGTGTGATGGTTGGCTGCTGTCATATTGCTTAGGTTTTTTTCCTCTTGAGTGGACGATTCTCTTAAGCGGACAGTGGACAGTTTTTTCACGTTCATTTGATAAAAACATTCTCTTAAGTGGACGATTCACAATTTTGTTTTTGTTTTTGTTTTTTTACACGTTCGTTGTTTTTGCTTCTGTGTAAAATATTATTATCATTACATAGGTACCCATTTATGAAATTTGGATACCGAAACATCAAGCGCAATCGAGACTGTTCTTGATACCATTCATTGGGCTGCTGCAACCTGAAACAAGGTTTCTCAAGAAACAATATCAAGATTCAAGAAATATGGGTTTCTTCGAAATCTAACCATCCAAATAGACGACTTCACCCCAGAGTACGAAGTGTTTTGAAACTGGAAGGTTTATGAATTTTTATGTAAATTGGCTTTGAAGGCTGGAGATCTAAAGACTGCTCTGTTTTCAGATCGCACAATAAGTCATTGGTAGTAAGGGTACATACTTTACAAAAACCTGCGAAAAATGAAGCAAACATCAAGCACTACCTCTTTTGGTTCAGTGTGGCGAAAGTATGAAACCTCTGCGCGCCATTGCTATATTTTAAATAGAACACATTGGCATCCATGGTAACAACATTGCAACTGTGCAGAATAACGATTTACTCAAATTGTTTCCAACTTTCTACAACAGATGGCATACATAGCATTTAAACAAAATCGCACGAATTGCTATATGAAGTTTGAGTGTGTTTCTGATTATCTCCACCGTGAACCGAAAGAGCTAGTGCTTATGTTTGCTTCAACGAAAAATTGACTGCTAGCACTAACATACATACGACGTATTAAATTGAATTAAATAACAATAAATGTGTTTTCTAAAATAATTTTTTTTTATTTTCAATTTTCCTCTTGAGCGGACACTCTCTTATGTGGACAAAAACCAACCAGAGAGATTTCACTGTATACCTAAAATAAAGCTTTTGTGTTTACTTTTGACCCATAATTATGTTGTTTCCATTTATTTGTGGTTCAAAAAGTATTATACATAGCATACTACAACTTCTTGCAAATCATCGCAAGCAAAACGCACTAAGTCAGCTAATTTTTTGCTTTTGCTCAAATAATCATCATATTGGTTTGTCAAAAACGAAAACACATATTGGAAATAAATGTCATAATGTCAATTTTGTATTTAATGGGATTCATTGACAAATAAAAGTTATTATAGAATTTTCACAAGAAAACGAATCTTAAATAACTGATTACTTAAAACTATGTTTTTTGACTTAGTGCTTTTGACTTGTAAACCAACTAATGACCGATTTTCTAGAGCTTAGATTCCGCTTGGCAAGAAGGGTATGGCGTTGAGGTCGTAGGGCGCCACAAAGTCGGGCTTGTTAGTTTAATTTTTTTTAATATTTCTGACAAATGTGGTGATCCTAGATTTTTAACGCAGATGGACAGATGGACAAAATTGCGGGACACACTTTTCATTTTATGTCAAAGAAAAAACATACATTTTTTACCATTTTTCTTTTCTTTTTTTTTTAGTCAAAAAAAATATTTAAATTTTTTGACAATTCTTAACTTACTTTGATCCCTCTTCATTTTGTGTCAAAGAAAATTTCGAAATCAATAAATTAAATGTGTTTCATCAAAATTAGATCGAAAAATGTCAGCAACGATTTTTCTTGATCCTGGTGCTGTTTTAATGTGGTGAGTGTATATCAAAAGCACTGTATGTCATTTTCTCTGTTGAAGCGGAACGAAAGAAAAAGTTATCTGTTTGATCTTACTGCGGTCAGTTTTTCTTACTATGATTTGATACTGAAACTCAAATGTATAAAAAATACACCACTGAGTATCTAGTGAGAAAAACTCCGAAAGGGATTAAAAAACTGCAATTAACTGCGCTGCCAAGCAATCGCTTTCAACATCAGCCACGCGCTGCTGCAATAAAACGAGTCTGCAAGCCTTAAACGTTTAATAGATATCATCTACTCCAACCAAACCTACCTAGGTTCACATTCCAGTAAAGCGAAGGCGAGCTCCTTAAGCGAAAGGCAAAAGAAAACCAGCACACAGCTGACAGAACAATATTCCCTCATTAAATGTGCTTCTAATTACCGCAACCATTTAACACAATGCCTCATAAATGTCACGTACACAACTTTATGACAATCAAAATCCCACCCGTATTATTCTCAACGCTGACATCTACATTCCACTGTGTTTACCCTGCCTCAACCCCAATCTCTATGGCATTGTCATCCTTTCGCTGGTCCATTTTCTACCATTTATTTTTCCGCTGAAATCCTTATCCCGTTTTGTGAAGAAAGTCACGAGGCGAAGCCAGAGTACTCGTATATCTAATGGCAAAGCGGTTAAGCAAATATATATAAATGTATATCCTCAACGAAAATTATATTGTCACAATGGTAATGACCTCAAAAAAGACACACACACACTCACAGACACACACTGACTGACTAACTGACTGAGTGGAGCATCAAAAGACTTGCGGGTAAAAAAGGGTTGAGCACTTTATCGTTTCCAGGAAGCATATTTTTACCCCCCAAAGGGTTGGAAGCACATAATTAAGATCATCATTTCAGTTTAAGGAACCGAACACAGTCCAACCGGTGCGGGAGGAAGGATGCTAGCCAACAAAAGAATGTCGACAGAATCGTCGTCCCGGATGAATTAGGGTGTAATGTTGAATTTAAGGACTTTTTGTGGGCATAATCCTTTAGGGAAATAATTGTCAAGTTTGACAGAATGAATGAATTTTGATTGAAGGCTTTGCGATTTGCTTTTTTTAAATTTAAGTAAGCGGTTTTAATAATTAAGTTCGGGCGCTGGGTTAATGGATGCACATTTTTCAGGAACTTTATGTCCTTTTTACTACCTAGATTGTGCTTTGGCACTTTGTTTCGGATGTGACATATTTCAAACTATGTAAGGTACATAAAGTCGAGCACGTTTAATGTTATTGTCAAGGAAAATGTAAGCAACTGAAAATTAAGGAGAGGTCGTCCTTTACTGCGTTGTTCTTCTGGTATCAGTTTGAAAATTCTCCCAACCATCTCAGGCGATTGATTCGAATTTTCTCTTGGTCTCAGCGCTGATGTCACTACGGGAGTTAAACTCAGAGCCTAGATAGTCATTTACTCCTTTCAAATTTATCTGTTAATATTTATGTTTCTACAAAGGCGACCATGTGCTTGTCCTCTTTTTTTGACAGCAGATATTTTATCTGCTTCTGTTTACAAAACTATGTTAACGCGTCTAAGTTTTTTTAAGCCTTTTCTGATCTTTAATGATTCGATGGCGTTTTTACCGACCTTCAAGGAGCTGCGAAATTTCTCTAGCACCGCTCTGCATAGACAAAGGGGATTAAAACAAGACACGGCTCTAAACATCGTGTCTCGATATATGCTACTCATGTTAGACTTTAAATATTAAATGACTGCCTGCGAAAATACCTGCAGAAATACAGCAAGAATCAAACCACGAACCTTAGAAAAGCTTCCATTTTGGTTTGAGTGAGGCCTCTGTTTTTTTTTCAAGATCCACACCGTTTTCGAAAAACATATTTTGCAGAAGTTGGTAAAAAAGATCAGCTTCTGGATTATGCAGAAAGCTCACTGGTAGCCTAATGTTCTTGCGGTACTTTTGGCTTTCTAATGTATTCTTTTTTTTCAATGCGAATGAGAACTATTCGAGATATAGCAAGTCAAAGGCAGTGAAGACTACAAGTCAAAATGAAGGACTAGTTTTTGTTTTCGGAGTCTAAACAGGTATTTAAAAAAAAATCCAGTAATTTTGCCGCCATCAGGTAACAGAAATAAAAGCCTCTTCAGTTTTGTTATATTGAGCCTCAAAGAGTGCGAGTCCTTCTTCAATATCGCAGAGCAGCACTTTACATAAAAGGTTGCTAGCACCGACAGTTACTCTACAACAATTTTTGCTGGCTTTGGCTCCAACTTTTTTTAGACTTGATATGTGTCTCTGTGTCTTTTGGTAAAGCCTTCGGATGTAATTTCTGGAGACACAGCTTTCTCCTTACTGATTTCCTATACTTCCTCTTGCGTCCTAGAAAAAATTCGTGACACGATTTCCCCCTCTTTGCAAAGGTGTCGTAAGGAACTTTTTTTCAGGCTCACCAATTTGGTTTGGCAGGCACATTTGTTTAAGAAATCTTTTCAAAGAAGTTTAAAATGACATCTTGCGCAGATCTTCAAATATCTTATAGCAAAAAGAGAACTTTCCAAATGATATAAGACTAAAAAGATATATATGAGGACTCCGGGATTGAATGCTCTTCCAAATAGAGCCTGACCTAGGTGATCTTATGCTTCTCAATGCATTGAAAGGGCTTACGACTAGCCCTGCTGCCGAGAGAAATATTAAATCAAAACGAACCTTTAACACTTAAAGGACTGATAAATAACAACAGAGGCCGAAAGCTGAGAGAGATTTCTTGCTTAAAAGAGTCATACATGATTTTAAAATTCGGTCAAATTGAGTCCTGCGTTTGGGGGTATAAGCAGAAAAGGTCGTCTGTGGTTTGCGGACTTTACAGAGTGATACTCGTCGCATTTCCAACGTTATTCCCATCGATATGCCCGGCCTATACTCTCTAAAGGAACAAAAACATTGAAAAGCGAGTCCGTTGACCCTTCGAATGCGAAAGGACAGGAAAGGCGAACCAACATTTACTTGTCCTGTAACTAAAGGAGGTAGCATTGAAAATTACAACACCCAGCACAAACAAAGCCCTAATCCCTGCGAAGCCAGCCAATCTCATAATTATATGATCGGCTTACGAACCCAAATCCCAATGCGAATCAATTATCAACTGTAACCGACTTTAATAACACATTATGTTGATGACTTGGCTGTCGAATTGCGTACACCAATTAATTCTGTCAAATCCCCTCCCTTTGTATTCAAACATCGAATGCGCAATTATTCACTCCCTCAGAGTGATGCCATAATTACCCTTCTCAATGCAAAGCCCTACCTAGTACTGTAAATCCCTGTTGATGATTGTAATATAATAGGATTAGACCTAAGGGTATACTGTCCCCATCCGGAACCTAACATCCCTCAGGGAGCAGATTTTTTTTCATCTCTTTAGTTGCAAATTTGCATTTCCGCCGTGCCTCTGTGGAGAAGTTTTCTTCTCTTAAATCCAACAACAGCTCATCCTGAGGTTCTGTCGAGAGTGAAATGACCCACCTGATGGTGGGACACAACTTTCCAAGGACTTTGGAAATTTTAAACGAGGCCGACACTGAAATAAAATAAAAAGAAACGATGATGGTGATGGCTGCCCCCTTCTCCCAACAGGGATACAAGGATGGCATGGGATGGTTTATCGTTTAGAAAATTTAGAGAATTGCAACTCCAACCAAAGGCATTTGACTGAGAAGTGGGGCAGCACATCTGTCGGAAGGACACCAGCATCACCACAGAAAACATTTGTTTGACCCGCAAAAGTGCAATGTACTCCTACTCGTTTGACTGTTCTCTAAGAGTAATGGCAAAACTTGTTCGCATCTTCTCCGAGGAAACTTTTCGATTACCCAGCAGTCAGCAGTGTGTGTATGTGCGAACAAATAGAAACGTTGCCGACACTTAATCATTACTTAGTTTCGAATGTTTGGATTTTCCCTACGAAAGGTCACTCGAAGAATGGCACAATACTTGCAAATTTAATTGAGATCCTCGAGCAATGATTTTGGCGGAATGTAAAACTAATTAAAGTCATTCATCCGCATTTCTTTAAACAGACATCTACAACTAGAAATAGCACTTCATCTCTCCCGTCCCAAGTGAAGTTCCATTAGTTGCGAAACAAATAATTTCGACCGAATGCCTGACGCTGTCTGTTAAAACTCTCGAGTCGAGAGAGAGAGGGACCACAACATGTGCATTTCGGGCATCATTTCGCCTCCGGGCACATCATGCTCTAGAACTCACTGGCAATGGCAAGTTTTATGGGGAAAAACCATATCCGTTCATCTGTTTCCTTCTAATTCGATAGTGAAAAGTTTCCCATTAGGCAGGAAGGATTTTCACTGCCTCTATATCATGTGCTCAAGTTCGGTTTACCGCACTAGCTTCCCACTCTTGCATATTGTGCTCGTGGGCCTTTGTTCATTAGTGTAGTGCATTTTGTGCAGATACACTCGAACGCTCAAAGATTGTGCCCATCAGTGCTGCCTCTTGGTTTTTTTTTTTTGTATTTTTGGGAAAGAGCACAATTTCATCTTAGTTGGACATGCGGACTATGAGTTTGTATCACATTTGAAAACTATTATCATGTTCGCATGTAGGCGATGGGTTTTCATGTTCGGTTTAAATATTTTGGAAAACAAAGAAAAATGTTGGAGTACACTTTTGAGGGAGTGAGCTGTATTAACATCTTGATATGGGAATATTGCGTAATAGCAGAGGGCACATGGGGGTAGAAACAGCTTGAAAATAATAAAGCGAGACATTTAGTTTCGAAAGGTTAATTGGTTACGGATCAACAAGTTTCGCGCGACTATTTTGGGCAAGTTGTACGTCAAATGTTGCGACTTATGCAGACGTGCGATAGTACGATTGTGGAAAACGAACGACTAAGATTTAGGCTTGGATCTTAAAAGTGGTACCTGCTGTATAAATTTTCAACAGAGTTCAATCCAGCTCACACCTAGTGATGTTCGTGCTTGTCGACTGGATTAACTAAAGTCCATGTTTTCCTTTATAGAAATATTAATTTCCAAGGCGGTTTTCCTTTGGACAGACGCACAATCGACAGTGGTGTTTCAGATTATGTAAAAACTGCCGTGTGCATGTTTTGTTGATATGATATTTTGTTTGTAGGCAGTAAACTCTAGAACTACTTACAGGATTCGAAAATTTGTTTCACTATTCAAAAACATTCAAATCCCAAAAACATCTTAAGGTTTTTTTCCACTGCGCCACGTCTGACAAACATCCGAAAGTAAAACTGTCATGAAAGAGCTTCTCAATTAGCCGTTTAGACTCGGCGTAAAATTGTAGATCCCTTTCATTTGCCCCAAAAATTGAAAACCCACACAAAACGAATGGTTGTGAGAAGCTAGGCCTTGGGTCCCACAGACCTGTCGCGCCAAAATATTTATTTATTTATTTTATTCAAAAACAAGACTATTCTCGAGTGATACAAGGATACTTATTTTTTTCCAATATTTGAAAGAGGTAAAATTTGTTTGTTGGGAGTAACCTCTGTAAAAACTGAGCCGATTTCTAAAATACTTTTATTAATAAAGAACTACAATATTCTCAAGTGATATAAGCTGTTTTATTTAATTTTTACTATTAAATGAATCGTTTAGAATGAGAAGGGGTTAAGTGACAAGTGACAATACAAGTGTATTTTTTTTTTATAAATTTATTACTGTAACGCCTTTATTCAGAAATAGGGATGGATGACCATTTTTTATTCAAAATATATAAAAATGTGTTAAGTGCCAGTTTAATTTTCTATGCGTTTAAGTTGTCACATAACACATTTATCAAGTAAAAAAACCTCAAAATTTTCAAAAATGTCACTTAACCCCTTCTCATTCTAAACGCTTCAAATATTTTGAAGAGTTCAAATTTGTACGTTTGGGGTTATCTTTGAGATTCCAAAAGCGATTTCAAAAATTGTCTCGCTGATAGAAAGTCGCGCTTTTCTTGAGGGACATAGGCGATTTTAATTGTTCGTTACAAAATATTTTAAAGAGGTACATTTTGTTTGTAGGAAGTAACCTCTGGAACTACTAAACCGACTACCGCTTATAACATTACCAAATCACAAGCGCTTTACACCATCAGACGCTCTTACAGTCCTTCTACATTTTTTACCTTTAGACCTTCACATCACAGCGTGATCAGACTCAGATAGTCGGGGTGCTGCCAGACGCTGCGGCTATAACAACATCCTGCTTTCTCTATCAAGAGAACTCGTAGCACACTCAAAGGACTACAATTACTCCCGGAATGGTTTTCACTAAATATTTTAAACTAGAATTCCCTTCAAAATTAGATTGGCAAACTAGACGGGTGAACGGGGACTCGAATTTAACAATCTACACAGACGGTTCAAGTAGGTGGAGTGAGCGCGGGTGTATTTTCTGAGTCTCTAAACAACTAAACATTCTGTAGGCTTCTGGATACGGCCAGTGTTTTTTCAGACGGAATTACATGCTATCCGTGAGGACTACCGTCAAATCGAACTACACACAAACATGGCTCCGAAAAATAATTCGATAGTCAAGCTTCCATCAAGGCTATCGCCTCAGTCAATATAACCTCAAAATTAGTATTTGAATGTTTAAAGGAGCTGGTCTTAAGGTTCCCCCGATTTGGGTACCAAAATCTATGGAAAAGGATATGCTGACGAGCTGGCTAAGCGAGGCTCACCTGATAACCTTTTTGAAATCTACAGAGGTATAAAACTTTAAGTTGGCAACACTATTTTAACTGGCAGTCATTTTGTCAGCTGTCAAGTGATTTATTTTGAGTTTGGTTGGGCATTTCAACATGAATAGACTGACGCCTCAACAACGCTTCCAAATTCTGCAAATATATTTTGAAACTCATGGTTCTGTTCGAAGTACGTTTCGCGCACTACGTCCATCTTACGGTCAACATAATCGCCCATCAGAGCAATTAATTCGATTAACTATGGACCATTTTCATACCAAGTTAACTCTAAATGATAATACGCATTCACAGAGACATCGTATAGTGCGTACAGAAGAAGTCATTGCTGCTGTAGAGCGTTGCGAAGATCAAGTCCCGAATCAGTCTATCCAGTTAATGGTGACTGCTTTAGAGCCATGATTACTGACTTTTACGTTCATCATTTGAACAACCATGATGTGCAGGAGCTTTGGTTTCAACAAGACAGCGCAACTTGTCACACAGCTCTTGACACAATTGAGTTATTGAAGGAAACGTTTGGTAACCGCATAGTTTCCCGTTGCGGACCCT
This sequence comes from Cheilosia pagana, assembly GCA_936431705.1. NCBI lineage: Eukaryota > Metazoa > Arthropoda > Insecta > Diptera > Syrphidae > Cheilosia > Cheilosia pagana. Next base: position 8,756,718 of record OW386169.1, read on the forward strand.
TGAATCGGCCTCCAAGGTCGTGCGATTTAACGCCGCTTGACTATTTTCGTAGGCATTATGTAAAGTTACTAGTTACTAGTTACTAAACGATTGACTACTTGGAGGACAACATTCGCTGCGTTATTGCCGATAAACGGCCACAAATGTTGGAGAAAGTCATCGAAAATTGGACCTCGCGATTCGACTACGTCCGAGGCAGCCGTCATATGCCAGAAATCTTATTTAAATTATTAAAATTATTAATTATTTAAAAAATGCCAGAAGATTATCTTTCGAATAAAGTAAATTTAAAAAATCATCTTTATGTCAATTTAAAAAATCATCTTTGTTTTATTCCATTTCAAAGTTCTATGCCTTTATAAAAAACACCCTTTAAATATTATTTTTTTATTTTTTTTTTTTTATTGCAAACAAGTTTTTACTAAACTAGAAAACTTGACTACCTCTGAGGGGGTTATTTTTGGAGATGTCGAAAATTATTAACATAGGAGTGAAATCACCACACAAATACCCGCGGAGCCGCTATTTTTAGTAACAAATCGGCTGGCATCTTAATTGTCAAATAGCAGATAGTTAAGAAGTCGAGCACAACACTCAGCCCTAAAAGGAAAGTCGAATTTGCCGGGGCTGGAAATTATATTTCATCTGACCCCTCATTTGACAAAATTGCTTGGGTTTGGAAGGCCTAAAAGTGGTCTATGCTACAGGATTCGAATAAAGTATACATTTTAAGGATTTTGTCGGGTTAAGTTGAAATTTCCACATTGAAAAAGTTTAAGCAGTATCGCTTTTTGGTTGAAAAAGAATGCGTAAAGCTTTCCTTAACCTCTTTAGACAGAGATATACTCAATCTTGTAAAACGTTTGTTTACATCAATCAACGTTGTTAGTCCTTTTTGGCAAACTAGGTTAAAACTTTACAGAAGGTGATCAAGAAAGCTGAATAGATGTCTGATCTTGTTTTTTCGTAAATCGGTACCGTAGTTACATCATAAGTAGTTAGTCATCCAATTTGGTTCAAATATTGACCTGCTGCCAGTTCCTTCGAACCTCCATACAACTCAAATGCTCTCTAATTTGCGTTCATCTATTGCCCAACTCTACTCTATCTCTCAACCGTGACCACCAAAGAATTAAATTCCATAAAAATCCTTCTCGGCCACAAAATTATTTCCCCACATTTGAAGCCCACTATCCCTTGGCTTTTTTCAAGCGAAATACATCATGAATCACATTTTAAAAAAAAACTCTCCGAAATCATTCATTCCTCTTCAATAATATGAATAGAACGCTGGTAAGCACTTGAGAATCTGTTCATGAGAAAAAAAGGATGCCGTCCATCTCCATATCTCCTCTCGAATCGTAATACAAGCCGCAAACCACAGCATCTAAAAATAAAAAAAATTAAGCTTCTTCTTTTTCCTCTTGTTGGATGAAAATCCTTACGAGTTTTGGGTTATTTCTTTTTTTATTCACTTTAATAAAAGTATGGAAAATCCCTGCACCGCCTGATTCTGTTCGACGCAAACAAACAACAACGAAAACACTAAAAAGTGAAATTGATTTCCCATCCAGCGATTTCTATAGCGAATGGATTATTGGAGTGTATTATCCTTTGCATGGAGTTTCAAATAAAATGTGATGAACAGAAAACGTGCAGCGAAACCAAACCTCGAAGGTACCTACCTACACAGTACAAAATTTCATTTAAGTGAGTGTGAGCACTTTAAAGTGCTCAGAAATAAATATGAAATCTCCCCAGCCGAGGCACACGATATGGCAGACATCCTCGATAATAATGATGACAGGATGAGCGGAGAGCACTCCAAATTGTGGAGTGAGTGGGAGGGAATAACCACATGGGTACTTGATTATTGAACGGATGCCAAAAAGTTTTCATTTTGTATTATATACGTGTATACAAAAAGACTCCAATTATAGAGTATTTTCCTGTGCTCCGACATACAAGATACAAAGAGCAGAAGGATAATGATCTAGGGTGGTTCTTTTTTTTCCATGCAGAGATGAAAGGGCTAATGTTCAATAGTGCAGTTTTATATTTGTTGTTTTTTTTTTCACAAGAAAAGCTTAGAGCGTTTTGTATGTGAGTTGAGCTTATGACGAGGATAATTAATGTTTTGTTCACTGTACTTTAATTTTAACAGAAGGTAGGGGTTTGCAGATGGCAGCTAGATGTAGCCCTTTAGTGGCGATTAAATGAAATTTTTATTTAAAAAGCCTGACATTTGCCGGCTAGCTAAATTGATTGAAAAAAGAACGAAACAGTCTAAGATTTTAAAGTCTGTAAAATAATTATTTAAAATCGTATATTCGGAGATTTTATTAAATACATCAACGAACAGATCATTGCAGCTGAAAGTTCTTTTATGTTCTTGGTGCAACAGATAGAAATGACATGACTCTAAGTTTGAAAACGGACGAATAAGGGTCTGGTTGATTTATACTGAAAGTGACAGCCGAGATCAAAGAAAGAATTTTTTTAAATAATTTGTTGTGACTTTTCTACCATAAAAAAAAATCTTAAGCTTAGAAAATGAGCAAAAGTATCGATTAAAAGTAGCGCGTATTCGCTGTCACATTCAACGTAAACAAATGTTACATCTGTGGTATAATTTTTTTTTTCAATTCCAATTTTTGAAAATTATTGGAAATTATTGAAAATTCCAATATTTGAAAACAAATTTATTTTTTCCAAATAGATAAACCACCGGACAACAGTGTCATTGTGTGGTGGGATTTTTTTAAATAAAACTTAAACGCTCAAAAATGTGCAGGGACATTCAGAATTTGATATGATTAAAGGACAGCTAAAACTTTATTTGTCCAATAATTGTTACGCAATTTATGAGGTTAGTTGGTTTACTTCTCTATCTTAACATGTTTTGCCTTAAACAATTTAATTAAAAAAAATTGTCCCAAGTTCATATACCTAATCACTTTTGGAAATTTAAATTTACAGAGGTTACAATACTTTGAATTTTCAATACAAATTAAGTCTCTACCAATATAAAAAAATCCAACAAAATTTTCATGTGAACCTTAGGCTTGTATTGCTTTACCATTATTTATCATAAAGGCCAATTTGAAACCAGGTTTTTTTTTAACAGATTTATTTATTCCTTAAGGTGCAGTTATAAAAATATGAAAATCGAAACCGTAAAAATGTTCTTTTGCTCAATCTTAATCTTTAAATGCTGCTTAGGAATTGTTTACTTATTTTATCAAAAAGAAAGTGAATAAATTATCTTCAATTTTTATGGAAGAGGAATTTATTAATTTTTCTCTACGAACAAAATTTTACTTACAGAAAAATGAATTAATATTTTTTTCGAATTGAAAGATTGCTTTTTTTGATAAACTAATTTTATAATTTTAGTTCAATCATTTAGTTTAAGTGGTTAAAAAGGCAGAAGACATTTTCTACGGTTTCGTTTTTCGTATCACTATAACTGTAGCCTTAAAAACAATGTGTTTGGACAGTGTTATTATATCATGGGGATTATTTCTGATATTTTTCATTAACTTTTAGGAATCAAAAATGTGTTGTAATATCCTTTCCTTAATTTAACACCACAAACAGAACTTTTCTTTGATTTTCCGTATATAATGCAGTCACCATAATTGGTCATTCACATCATCACACATGCTATCACGTCAACGAGATTACAGAAAGAGGCTCGATTGCTAAGAATGAATTTCCAAATCCCCCTTAAGTCTCTTGGACGAAATACCAATTTAAATAATTAGTTCAGTAAATGTTATGAAAATACATTTATTACATAATATGACTGCAATTTTATTATCTTTAAAACTAATATTAAAAACCCAAACGTCTTTAGAGAGACTTAGAGAAGAAAGGGAAAAAATCCCAACTACTTTGGGGAAATTTGTACCTTGCGCTTAGGAACACTGTACTTTGTGGCGTGTCGATGGTAGATTCGATGATTGCAAATCGCAAGATTTTTACCTTTTTTGGTGAAATTCTAAGGAGGAAAAACGGAAGTTTGTTGCGGCAAATAAATAGAAGGTGTTGTAGTTTACCATTTTCAGTTCAGGAAATGAAAGGAAATTTTACAAACAACTTGAGCAAAACAGGGTTTTCTTAATATTTTTTTAAGGCGATCGTGGTTAGACTTCAAGCCTTTTTAAGAATATTGCTAAAACACTTTTGTGAGTCACAAATGGAAATTTGTAAAAGATTCACATACAGCAAATAAGGACAGATTTAAGTTGAGCTTGATTTGAAACCGGAACTCAGTCAAATAAAATCTACCAATATGGACATTTGCACTGAAATTTTGAATGACATTTGGACGTCACTTTTCGATCAAAATCACTGACAAATTTTATCTTCACATAAAATTAAGGGCCGATCTTTTCTTAACAAAAATGGTATTTTATTGATTTATGCCTGCTTTAGTAATTGGGAAAAGTGTCGTAGTGATTGGAAAATTTATCTTAAATGGTTTGTGAGTAAAAATTGAAATTTAAGCTTTCAGCGTGGGATTGTTCGTATAAAACGTCTGGGAGTACTGGACAAAAATGTTCCATGAAAAATCGAGTTTCAAAGTAAAAGCTGCTATTATCGGTCGGTCTGTTATAACTGCATGCAAAGCACACCCCTCTCTAAGGACTTAAAATGTAAGAAAAATATGACTAGCCCAATCAATTTAAGAGAAGTTTAATATTCGTTGATAGCTACCAAATAAATCTGTTAATATACCAATAGTTGATGCTTTTTGGTCGGTTTCTTGTGGATTATTGGCGACAGTAAATGTAATTGACACGACACAAATTTCAACGCAACATAGATAAGTCAATACGTAGTAGATAAGAAGGCCTGCAATTAAAATGAAGTTTCCCTGACAGGCGATGGTTTGAAAAGTTGCCCAAATCAGCAGTCACAATGGCAGGGAAATTTAATAATTCTGCTTCGGAATTACTTCCAACTTTTAATTTTCTCAAATAAGCAATAAAAATGAGTGAATTATGTTAACAGGGAAGAATGTCAGTAAATAAATGTCCGTCTTTTGTGTTCATTTTTGGTAAGGAAACCGCGATTCAAAAAATGAGTTCTTATTGTCCGCTTTAAATTTTAGAGCTCCAAGGAGTGAAGCGCTTGCTGTTCAGAGCATTTTTCTGAAGGCTCTCTAGAAAGAAAGACAATCCCTCTCCATCCTCACAATCGTCCATATCCAACTGTGTCGGATGGTAAGAAAATGAAGTCCTGTTCAACTTTTCTCCAAAAAACCCCATCTGACACTTATAGTTGGCTTACTATCGTTCCCACTCAATCTTCATTCCGTAAACGGCACACAGGATATCGATCAAAAAAGCGCAAAACGAAAGAAAAACGTCCACGCCGCTGTACAGGAATTAATAAATTAATTGATCAAAGTCAACCATCGTCGGTCGGCAGTGAAAAGACAGACAGAGAGCGAGAGACGAAAACTAACGTCCTGGCATATATGGCAATGGCGGGTGGTGGTATAGCCCACCACCAATCACTGGAGGATATGTTGGCAAACACACATCACACATCGCTGAAGGCACGGTAAACCTCGGCTAAGGGCATGGTCTACCGCCTGGTGGCCTCCTCCGTCCTTGTGCCTTCGTTCTTCATGTCCTCTCACTAATTATAACGTGACTCGAACGAAATAACTTATTCAGGCTCCACCGACCCTGTTCAAATATCCCGACAGCACACTATCGAACATCAATCTTAATTTAGGGGTTTCCTCTGTTTCCTCGCCACAAAAGGAACGCTGCCGAGTTTCTCCGGTTGTTGGTAGGTTGTTTGTTGTCGGCCAAGGCGGCTGTCCATGTGTTGTTGTTTTCACCGGCGCGTTTTTAGTGTTGGTACTACTAATCCGTTTAGGATGTAGTATATTTGCGGTGTGGAAGTTCGAGTTGAAGTGAGGTGCCCCGCTATATATAGCTTGGCTTTGATTCATCTGCAGCGATGTCAAAGGTGGCGGTCATTAGTGTCAAAAAATGGATACCCCCCTCCGCCTAATTAGCATTAATTGCAATGACCGATGGATGGCATCAATTTTGTGTGCTGCTCCAGTGGGCGTGCATCTGGCTTGAACGCCTTCCAACATCAACCGACCGAGAATGGCTAACAAGCTGCAGCCTCTTCCACATTATTCCCATTCAGCAAAAAGGGCGCTGACCCGGCAACGAGGAGGAGAAGAAGAAAATTAAGGACGTCCATTCTGAATTGGCTGACGGAATACTTTTAAATTGAATACTCGACAAAAATTCAAAGAAAGAACATTGTGTACTCGAATGAAAGACAGCGAAATCCTTTTCGTTCCTTCCTTTCTCAAGCAGCAGCGCAGTTCGAGGTACATCCATCTCAGGCAACCTCCGTCTATTTGTACCACGACAAAATATGGTTATAGATATTTTCGCTGCTCTTACCTTGAGGCTTGAGTCAAGAAATGCATTCGGATCACGTCCGTATTATTTTCTTCCTTCATTTTTTCATTCGTCCTTTCAACACGAGCATAAACACACATTCACAACGAATGAAAGGGAATAATTCGAAGAAACACGAACAAAATCCTTGTCTGACAAGGTATTTGGTCAGCAAAAATACCAAAATCAGGGAACACAACCTAGAAAGGTATACTCGTCTTACACGGAATGCACCTTGTTTGAAGTTGGCTGTAGTATTGATTCGCAGATAATATGCCGCTCTGGAGGAATTTGCCAAGAAATAAAATTTATCGTCGTGTTGAGCTGGTATATAGAAATATATTTCGCCACTTCCTCGGGAAGGATATGCGGATGTGAAAGGATTTTTAGTTGTATTAAATTACGGACCTTTTAGATTTTGATGAATCGCATTGGTACGAGTTTTGAATTTAATATGGGGGGGTCGAGTTATTTAAGATTGTTGCAGTGGACGTCGGTCGGATTGCCGGTTAGGATGTGGCAATGGGTCTGGATGCGATCTAATGAGGAGCGGACGTGTAGGCGATTTAAAAGAAGAAAAGGAGCAAGTGTTGATGGGCAATAAGGACGGCTGCTGTGGTAAGCGCAGACGACGTGAATGAAATTATTTATTGCAGGCAGTTGTAGATGAGCCTTTATGAGGATGCGGCTTTTTGAAAGCTGGCTGGAATTTGATTTATCAGTTCTGCAGTAGTTTGTTTGCAAATGGTCGTAAGTAGGTAGGTGTAAACAAGAATCGTGGGGAGTAGTATATCGAACAAACAGAGTGCGGGTACGTGACGGAAGAGGGAATGAATTAATTGGCCGCGAGCTTGGTTGAAGCCAGCAAGTCCATGACTTATACAGTGGTAAGAGTGGAATAGAAATGCAAGAAGTATTTGAAATTAATATTTTAGAGACTTGGGAGACTGCCAACATTTTGTAGCACACTCCAAAGTTAGTACATTTTAGGAAGCCTCTAATTGGGATATGATTACATAACGAGCGATGTCCTGCCGGTGTCCGGCTTTAAATTTAAAAATACAGAAAGCTCCATAGGCGAAGAAAAGATACTGAGATCGAGGAAATTCAGTACACAGTATTGAGAAGAGTCGACAGAGACTGGGAAAGACTTGAAGGATCAGAGAAAAATGAGGAGTTCGTGTTCATAATTGAAATTTTGCTTTAAAAAGGTAAAATTTTGCAGACCTTTAAAATTCGGCATAAGCTGTTGTAAAAGTGAGGCAGATCTACCAGATCTGTTTAAAGGATTTCTACGTCTCTCAAAATTTATTGTTGCATTAACTATTTTGAATTTTGGTCCAGCTGTTGAAACAACTCAAAATTCCAGCTGTTAAAAACTTTCTACTAAGGAAAAATATTGCCACGAAATTGATATGTAGACATCTTTGCTCACAACCAAGTTTATAGTGTGTGGGCCTCTTTATATAGAAGCGTATTTAAATATAAATTTAGTGGCTTAAAGGATAATTGTTTTAAAAATATAATTTCGCAAGAATATTTATAGATATTACTCGAGGGAATGAAAATGTATCCATAGGCGGTACAGTGCAATGACTTTCATCCATAACCCATCCAATAGCCAGCCATACAGTCAAGAAGCTCATGTGAGACAGCTAAACCCCAAGACATCGCACCTATTAGGCATCTCATCTACGACTTTTGTTTCAATATTTCTTCAACTACATTGTTGCAAAGTGGGTTAGAAATTTGTTTCTATTTTCTAGCAGACTACGGCTCCGCATATTTATTAATTAGGGAAGAAAATTAAGTGAAGGTATTGAAAACAGGAGATGACAACCAATTTTATGTTTTAAGTAACGATTCGATTTAATGACTGATTGTTTTTAATACAGTCGTTAGTGGTTGTTTTGTTTAACCAGAAAATGTGAGCCTGATAATGAGGAAGGAATTTCCCTTTATTAAGTATTTTTGGAGGAGTTTTTGTTGATTTAAGAAAAAACTCGACAAAACAATTAACCATCAAACTGAATACTGTTTCATTCAGTCTGGTATTTGGAAAGATAAAATTGTCTATAATAAATCACTTGAATTTAGATTGTTTGAGTGATTCTAGACAAATTTTAGAATATTCTGGTGTCTTAGCTAAAACTGGGTTGAAGAATGAACTAACACAATGTTTGGACTCGCTTTGGAATGTAAATTCGGCTCTTGGCCGAGGAAATCATTTTTTTCCCCAATACTATACATGGTTTATACCAAATACGAGATTCCACTTCTGCTTTAAGCACTGAAAATCAGGAAATAAATTATGGGGAGTCATAAGAAAGGGAATCTCTTTAAACAACGACTTTTAGCTGACAAGGAATAACGAATTCAGTTGCACTTGCAAATAAGGCCGTACACTCAAGTCCTTTTTGAATGATTTTTTTACTAAAATGCAAATGCAGCCTGATGTTTTCGAACACTATAGGGTAATGAACAAATTCAATCCCTTTATAAAACAAATTTAGTTTGACAATTTGATGCAAAATTTTAATAATCACCCCTATCGGGAATAATATTTCCCCCGAAATCCACAATTCCAAAAAATTATGGATGAATATATTTCCAAATGTCACGCACTTTCCTTTAATTTTTTTATTTATTCATTTTGCACGGCCGCCTGCTATCTGCTTTTCTGCAGGGCAGGTGACACGCAAATGACTTTTACGAACATCTGACCTTTGCAGATCTGCATTACCGAACACATGACAATACAGTTTTGCTATGGTGACTTTTCCGAACACATGACTTTGGCCATTTGCATTTTCGAACATGCTGCAAAAGCAATTTGATGCAAATGACATTTCCGAAAACACCCTTTATTCATAAAATAGAAAATATTTATAAAACACAAAAAAAAACAATTCAATAAAAAAAACAAAAGGAAAACAATGAACAACAACGTATCGGGCATGATCGAACTGCATCATAGATAGGTACCTGCAGTTAAAGGATTTCAAAAAAACACATGAATTACAATACAACCGGCTACCATACATAAAATGTCTACCTAACCGTAATAAATACTAATAAACTCATTACCTTGTAATGTCGGGTACAGCTTACAATATGTACACAAAATCCCACAAAAGCACCAAAACTATACATTTTTTTAAACAGCTCGAAAGTAGGTAAAATAAATAAAAGTAAAAAAACAACAACAAAAAATAAAATAAATAAAAATAAATATTTTAGCGCGACAGGTCTATGGGACCCAAGGCCTAGCTTCTCACAACCATTCGTTTTGTGTGGTTTTTCAATTTTTGGGACGAATGGAAGGGATCTACAATTTTACGGCTAATTGAGAAGCTCATTGATGACAGTTTTACTCTCGGATGTTTGTCAGACGTTCGCGAGAGGTGGCGCAGTGGAAAAAACCTTAAGATGTAATTTGGCCCTTTCAGGATTCGAAACTGAGGCCCCTCGCTTAGTAGCCCAACACACTACCACTAAGCCACTGCGCCGACAAAAAAAAAAAAAAACAACAACAAAAGTTTATTCATATTCAGTCATAAAAATAAAAGGTACATTAAATTTGTTTTTTTAAATTATAAAGGGATGGCTATATTCATAGAAAAAGAAAATAGGCTGTGTGCGCAGCGGCAGCGTTAAAAAAACCCTAAAATATTTTTTAAGCACTATAAAAACGTCTAAGCGCTAAATCTATTTTCCCGCCACTAAATTCAAATTTTTAGCACTATAATTAACGCTGAAAGCACTGATTTGGCAATGCTGCCACCAGACTGAGATAAATCCCTCTCTGAAGGACAACACTATCGCAAAGCAAAAAGTGTCGTTGGGAAAAACATTGAAGCGAGAAAGATCACCATAACTCGACTGCTGAAGATTATATCCAAAGATGTTGTTTTAAGAAATATGTGCAGGAGTACACCCTCGTGACACATCAAACGCGATCGCAACTACCCCATATCTTTCATTTTGTAGCTGAGCTGAACTGAAGTCAATAACGTTGCCCTGCTTTTACATTTAAACAAACAGTGGACAATCACATTCGCGAAGCAAAACAAAATGACAAACATCACAACGCTTTCAAAATTTGTAAAAAATATTGAAAAAATATTGATGAATATTGCAAACAAATATCCGCCAGCTTTCGGCTCTACCTAGTTCAAACTTCAACTCAAAAGAATCGATTTAATGCCTGAAATTAAAATAAATAAACAATAATTATTAGGAACTAAAATTTTCTGAAATAAATAGGTGGCGCAAAACGTCCGTGAGGGACCCATGGACAAGCTTCTCACAGTCATTAGTTTTGTGTGAGTTTTTAATTTTTGGAACAAATGTAAGGGATCTACAATTGCATGCCCAGTCCAAGCGTCTAATTGGGAAGCCCTTTCATGACAGTTATACCCTCGGTTGTTTGTCGAACGTTGGATGTAATTTATGTTTTCAAACTTTTGCAGTTCTTCAGCAGTTAGAGTGTTGAACTACTGAGCGAGGGGTCTCACGTTCAGTCCCCTGAAAAAGTACATAATAAATTTTTTTTTCAACTTCGCCAACTGTCGTGAAAGTCGGGCAAACAACCTACATCAGAGATTACTATGGTCTCAATTAGCTTCTCAATTAAGCCATTCCAATTCAGTTCAAAGTTAAAAGTCCCTTTTACTAGTCCTAAGAAACCAAAAACGTCGGATTTAAGAACCTTTCGCAGATCAGCCATACCCTCATTCTTTTCAAAAGCTTCAATAAATTCAAAACGGATCTTATTTGATCAATCATAGTTCAAAAGTCATCACAGTCTACATAGATACTCATTTTGAACATCAAATACTGTGTGGTGTTTTCTCTGTTGAAACGGAACGAGAAAGAACGAAGACTGTAAGCCTACAAATGAGTGTAAAAAGCTGTAAGAGGGTTAAAGTGTGATCTGTGGAAAATAAGGCTGATTCTCTCAATAGAAGCAGACAAAGAAATGAAATGAATATGAAGACGTCACATAAATATGAGCAAAGTCCTAAAAAGGTTTATAACACAAAATTCTAAAGCTGGCTGTAGCTGGCAGAAAAACCGACTAAACTAAAAATTCGGTAGTGTTCGACGAATTTACTCTGTCGGGCCTTTGTTAACTAAACCCGATTCCTCGGGCTAGATATTTACTGATCTACGAAAACGAGCTCCGTCAACTTTCGTGTAAACCGTCCTAGTTTACCATCCAGCCCTTAATACACTTCAACCTAATCAAATCGAAATGAGTGTACACTGCCCCCATGGGGATAAGTTTCATTAAAACAAAGCAATACCATCAACAACACAAGCACTCGCGCACTTTGCACCGACACCCACAATCAACACGCCCAAAAGATGGTAAACTTAATAATTTCTCCGACCGGACCTCGGCCCTTGCGGCTTATATCTCAGAGGCGATTCATTATAAACGAAAGCGAAATTACCTCAAAATGGCAGAGAATTGCCCATCAAGACAATTTTTTTTTTGTTTTTTTATGATGAGGTTCAGCTTTTTGTACAAGGAATTTATTAAATTGCCCATAGGTCCCACAAAGCACACATAGACCTTATCCACTCCCACATATTAAATATCCCAAGCCAAACAAAGGACTCATAAATTTATGACACAAGTGAGTAAGACCCAAACAATTGTGAAATTATCCCCCAGAGGCAGGAAGCTATCAACGGTCGTTTACTTGTTCTCTCTTCTTCGTGGTCTTCGTTACAGATTTATCCGGAAAATATTTTCCCCTTGTCATATCTTTTGGGGATTTTCATATACGAAAACAAAAGCAGCCACATGAGTATAGGTAGGTTGTTTGCCGAAACCAGGTCCACTCCTCAAGTATTTGCCCAAGCTCCTTGTGGCCGATGGTGATTGTTCCTGGAATGGGCAACGATGAGTGGCATCATAATCGCGCAGAGTATAGGGTGTATCGTGATTATCTGGGAGTTGTAGCCATGCATGAATGGATGGGCCATTAGCGACGGGACAATTAAGAGTCCCATTTTTTTTATAGTCCTTGTTTTATTATAGCAATCATTTTATTTGCAGCCTCAGTGGCAGTCGTGGTAACAAATCATTTGCCATTCATCTAAATGGTATTAAATTATGCCAACCTTCAAGGATGATTTATATTATCCTGACCATCATAATAATCTTCGTCATTATCCTAGTTTGATATTCTCTTTCTCTCGCGGCACACCGTGTTGGAAATTAATTTTACAAAAAAAATGGACTGCTGAAATCCTGCTGCTGTTGCACTTCAATCAGAAAGTCTCTTTTAATATTCCTGTGACGTGACTGAGAGGGAAAAAAAAGAAGAATTCTATGTATGAGTATATCAGGGACACCAAATGATGAACTGCATCGAAAAATGTTTCACATTATGTGTAAGGAAGTCCCAGACCACCGAGAGCAGATGTGACAAATGCAAGGCACACAGCGTGTAGATTATTTCTTCCATCCTTGGCATTTTTTCGTCCATGACATTCACCATGTTGCCCTGATGAAGCATCCTTCTGGAAGTTGACTGCTTGCCTTATGCTTCTGTCTCATGAACGCAACGATGATAGAGGGTGGCAAAGGCAAAAAATGCAAAACCATTGCAGAGCTTCAACAATTTTTCGGAGTTCGTCCTTTCTTTTTTTGGAGGGGGTGGGGGGCAACATTTTCGCAACATAGACTATTACAAAAGCACACACCACAGAATGGTGGCAAAATAGAAGGGAAACCCAACTGAAAAAAAAAATAAACAGGACACCATTCGGGTAGTGGTGGCGTGAAGGAGAGTAACTAAATTATGATCCTGCTGAAAATTAATTTTATTTCTTAATTTTTTTTTTCTGTTCGCTACGCGGAAGTATTCTGAATATTGCAGGTGTAAGTAGAAAACACAGACAGACGGATGGCTCTCTTCCGGAGGACGCCCATCAGGCGAAAATGCATGAGGCATGACGGAGAGCACATCTGGATGGATATGGCCACGGATGTTGGTTAAGAGACATCGTTAGCATAATTTCTCCATCAGGTTTTGTGAATAATGTTCCTCGGATGGCGGGCGGGTATGTTTTAAATCTTTAAATTTGAATAAACAGCTGCGAGGTGTTGTTCGAGTGGGCTGTAGGTCAGTGGGGGACGCGACGGTGCGGCTTCTGGCGAGTGCGAAGTCAATCAGCTATCTGGGTGTATATGATGGAAAGAAGATTTTAACCATATTTTTGATGTTCTGATGTTGTTCCACGTACATGGAGTAATTACTTTGGGAAACAATCGAAATCTATTACAGACAAAAAGCGGTTTAGGAGGACCTTCCTTGAAATGCTCGGGTGGAAGGGACTCAGCATAAATATTGCAACTGAAGGTGGCTGGGTAAAGGTGCAGAGAGCAGTCTTTGAACCTCATAATACCAAGAACGACTGGATGGACGAGTTTTTGAACTCTAAGTTCTGTTTATGACTGAAAAAACTACAATTACCAGAATTTTCAAACAGCTTTGCTAGAGTGCATGGTGTTTATGCAACCTTTCTTCTCTTTAAAACCAGGCCAAACCAGTGATGTTTTACAAAGTCCATGGTGTGATGCAAGTACTGCTAGAAAAGCGACGATAAACCGCAACATCTCTTGTGTTTTTGTCCTCCCAACCGAAGTGGGCGCATCTCTAGAAGAATTGTCATAGTAGACTCCTCATCACTGACGTTTATTTGACAGTTTTTTCGACAAGCAAAGAACCAAAAGTAGATGGCAGATGTCTTTCTGATTGTACGAAGGACCAGTTGCTGTGTCTGAATCATCCAGTTGGATAGCAGGAAGTCTTATTCCATGACCTATAGTAAGGAACATTCTTTGAAACGTTTTTTTTTCCATCGTACCGATTGCGGCTTTATTTCCAAACCAATTTAAAAAAGCAGGGAAGGTGAATTTCCGAACACGACTCAGTCTTTGTACAAAAATGAGTGCGTCCTAGACAACCTTCTCAAAGACCGACAAGCAAATGTCCCCTTCACCAAATGAAACAGATTACCACTTGAAAAACAACCAAAATATGTAAAATGACTAGTCCTTCATAAAAAACCCACAAATCCTCTTCCAATGCACTTCGACAAACTAAATCGCGCCGAAAATATTTAAAAATCACACCATGTCGCTTAGATTTTTCACACGCGACATATCTCTTCACAAAGTTTCCATTCAAAAGTTGGCAACAAAAAAAATCCTTCAAAAGACTTATCCACACGATTTGAATGCGAACACTTCTCTCAACCCTTTTTTCCATAATACCAAAAGCGTAAAGCATTCGTTGGCCTTTTGTAAAATATTCCAATGGTACACCATATGAATATTTCATTTTGGCCAGGGGTTGGTATATTCGAGAGCACAAGCAAAAAGGATTCAAAGGTCGTTTTCAAATCACTTCGCTCGACAAGGATATCATTAGAAATTCAATAACTTACAGTCGACACTTTCAATACCAGTTGAGGATACGATGTGCACAAGAATGATAAACAAAGTTAAATAAATAAATAGAAAATTGAAAAATGCTCGGGAGATGTGCTTCAGCGAAAGCAATATGCCTTGTAATAAATTTGACGCTCAAGTTATTGGAAATTCGCAATTCCGGTTTCTCAACGGGAATATACACCTGTTTGCACTGTTGAATAAATATATATATTTTTTTGTTCGATATTAGTGAAATATGCGTGCTTACAAACACACAGGAGGTATTGAATTTTGAAGATGAATCGGGGATGGAAGAGATTTCTGGTAAAAGTAAGTAACATTCTGTCAAGTACTTAATATGATATGCATGAGGGTGATTCCGCTGAAAAATGAAATCAAGTGGTACTTTATGTGACAACAGACAATCGTAGTCATTTTTATTTCAAATAGGAGGTGATTGCAATGGTTAGTCACTCAATTCCAGCTTGAGGTAGTCAGGTTTAAGGAAGTCTTTATAAAGAGGACCCAACTTGGTGGCAGAGTTTATTCAGTGTTCTTTAGTTTAATGTTTAATTCTACTCTTACGTTTCCTGTGATGTTTATATGGACCGACAAGATGCCAAAAGGACATGTCTTCATTTCTTCATCCTTAAGGTGTTTTTCTTTGAAGGATGTTGGCAATTTCGAGCAACTACTTCTCCGAGTAGAGTGTTCAATGGGTCGGTGGTTTGGCCACGTTAAAAGCACATCCCAAGCCCAACCTCCAATACGAATCAATGCCACCAGGCGCAGGCGGTATAAAGAAGTAAGCGCGACAAGGAAAGGCTCGAAATGGCAAATCTGATGTCGAAATATCAAGTTGAGGAACTGTAAAGTGCCTGTAAATAAAAGAAATAAATTAAGCAAATTTCGTTAAATATAATAAGAGTTTCTGGGTATGGTACGGGTATGGTCCAAGAGAGTGCTAACGCGTAATACGATTTAAAGTCTCAAGAATCCGCTAAAAATTGAAATATACAACAAAACAATCCACTTTACATCACTTTATCGAAAATCATTGCATAAGTTCAGGTTGATTAAGAAAAAGTCGCTCGGGTTGTTGTTTTATTGCGGAAATAGCTGATCGATAAAACAAATCTTATACTACTAAGAAAAGAACAAGTGGCCGTAACGACTCAGCTGCAATTCAATTTTGGACCCCAAACTATAGGATCGTGTAAGAAAGAGGACTTTCTTATGAAAGGAAGGAAAATACTAGGCTATGTGCAAGATTGATAGAGAAAAGCTGATAAGGCCTTGAAGTGAAGGCTACGAATGCTTTTTTTTATCAGTTATATAAATCCTAAGTAATAACGTTCAGAAAGGAAGAAAATGATGAAAAGGAATCGAAAATGGAAAGGAATGTAACTACCACCGTGAGCCATAAAAATATTGTAAAATTCGAACCTCAAGAGCCATTTCACAAAAACAAATAGAATAGAAAATAAAAACTGAAGTAGCCAAGAACAAGTCCATATTAGATACAACATGGATAACCTGCTTGAGCATTATTTGAAGTGGCATCGGGATCAGGATACAATTTAAGGAAAGAGAGGATCACGAAAAAGTAAAAAAAAACTTGGAACTGATTGGTCCTCTTAAAAAAAGCTACATAAATCTAAGTTTCTTATTATTATTATTATTATTATTATTATAAATGTTAACTACCAAAGATTATATTACCAAAGATTATATTGAATTTTACATATTATTTCTGTAATTATCGACCATATTTGTTTGCGTTAATAGCTATTTACACATTCCTATTTTTATATTATTTTTTCTTTGTTATTTATCTAAATATTTAGTTATTTTATATATTTATTTATTTTTAAATTTATATATATATTTATTTATTAATTAAGGAATTTATTTATTTATTGTTCTCTTCTTATTTATTTATTTATTTTATTTTACTTATCTACTGTGTATTTATAAATACCCACTTAAATAATTTTATATATACATATTTTTTTTTTTTTTTTGTGTTAAATGGAGGATTTTCTTTGTTGTTTTCTTTCAAAACAAATAAAATTTAATTAAATAATATGTATTAAATCTATACAAGATGTTTCAGCTGAAAGATATTAATGTATTCCTATATCATATCTCGAGACTGTAAATTGTGCGGTGGCTAGCTTTTGTAAATTTGTTTAAAGAAATAAATTCAATCTATCTCTACAATTCTACAATTATTCTTATATAAATAAAATGAATCTTATGGAAGAGGAAGAAGAACTTCTTCCAAGAGCAGTATAAATTGTTAAAGCAAGAATGGGACCCCTGAACTTGCATTATAAGTTACACAGAGAGGTTTTCCCCATGCGCCATTTTTAACAATATAAGCTGAAGTGTCCATCATTTCTAGGACTCCATTTAAATGAAGATGGTTGATGACTAAAATACTAGGAAATCTATTGCCTAATGATGGTTGCAAGCTTTTTTAAAATATTGTTGCGAGTTAAATGAAGTAAAGCGAACATAAAACAGAACTATTTCATTGCAATAGGTCTAATAGAAGAAAAAAAAAAATTTTTAACCCAAAAGAGCTCAGCAAATCTCTAAGTGAAGGTTTTATCAAAGTCCGTTCCCTGGAATAATTAGCCCTAAAATAGCCTCTCTTTTAGAAATAGATTCCTCCCTTTTACAATTTCAGTATAACAAAAAATCCATACATCGCATAAAAGAAAGTCCAAAAAAGAGTTGTTGCCGCTAATCTCGAGAACCAATAAACGTATTTCAATGCGGTTTTCACTGTTATGGTCTGATTTTTCAAGGGAAGGTTTACGCGTATTAAAAGTTGCTTTATATCTTAAGGAAGCCAAGCATTTAAGGTCTAAATCAAATCTTACCCCAATTCAAGCTATATGCATCGTTCTAACTTATCGGATTTAAGACGACAAAATGGTTTTCAATGAAATTTTTTGGATGGTTATGGTTGGTTCCAACTGATTGACCAAAGCTCTATAACATGTTGAAAAATTACCCTCGATGATATACATACTTTACTAAATATTTTGCATAGATGATGCCTCCTTACTTTGGTCGAACGAGTCCACCATTGCACGTTAAAAAAACCTAGCACTCTATTATTATATCAAACTTATGCATTTCCCCAGCAAAAAAAATTAGGACCGCTGTTCAAATACGAAAAGACAACAAGCAAACAACTTCCTCAGTCCAGTGATTGCCTGTGCCACTTTATTTTACCAAACCATCATCAACGAGCAAGGCCATAGTCAATCCAATTTTGCGACATTTTTCATTTAAAACAAAAACTCTCAAAAGTTACGACCACCCTGTGTACCTTCCTGGCAATAAAAAGCCCAACGTTCCCCCCCACTCACAGATAAGATCATCAAAACAAAAAGAAATTCATTTTAATTACAACATCTTAGGTGTATCTGTGTATACTATCTGTAACCTCCACCACCACCCACTGCCCGTTTATACAATTGTGCAATTGCTGTTTTCTTCGTCCTTTAAGTTTACTGCACTTATTTTTGCCATTAAGTTTTTCTCATGTATTCGCCTTCTTTCTTTACTTGCAGGCAAGCAAACAAAAGTCCTCGATTCGCAATCTTCATCGTCTGAAGGTAATTAAAAGAGAGAAAAGGATCCACCCTAGTTCGACCCTTGTTTTATTGCATTTATTTCTTTAATATAAATATGTGTGTGTATGTGTGTATTTGTCTTCCCAACAGATGTAAGTATGCCAAGATTTGCTGAACCAATTCCAAATGTAACCGTTTCAATTGGAAGAGATGCACTACTCGCCTGTGTTGTCGAAAACCTAAAAGGATACAAGGTGAGTTGTAATCTAAGGACAAAAAGAGCATGCAAATTAGAAAAGTTATACTCCCGTTTGGCACTTCCTTTCCTCACTCTGATGATATATAATGTTAGATGCGGCCAAAGTGTATATAGATTCCCTGACATTTTCGCCGATATCATTTATTCATCGAGTACATTGGAAACGTGTTTCTTGTTTAGTTTCTCAGGACTCGGCAGGGAAAAGTAGGTCACGTAGATGTAATAGTTTTTTTTTGTTGCCCTCTGCCCCCCATAACTTTATATAGTTTTCGTGAATCTAGAACCTACGGCAGCGTGGTGTCCTTATGGAGAAGTTCGCTTTCAATTTTGTAAAGGACACCCCGTGCCGGTATAGTTTTGCCGTAGATTAGCTAATTGGCATTGGGACATGACACTCGTGCTAGCGAGGCATTTATGGACACATTTCCGACTCTCAATATTGCAAATTTATACATACATTTATTATCCTTTGGGGTTAGTGTCGTCCCTTTGAATGGCAGGGGCACCGAAATTGAATTGAATTTTTCGATTAGCCCAAGGAGGTGCTGGCAGTGAGAGAATCTCATGAATTTTCGATTCTTTTTTGCCATTGGTCGGTTGGATAGTCAACTCCTTCGAAGGAGACGTTATCGTTAGAGATGCCATTTGGTTGCGGTGTCGAGTTGGAGCGATGGAAACCTTGCGAGGGGACTAATAGTTTCGCCAACGAATTATTAATGAGATTAACTAAGCAAGGAGGCTGTGTTCGATTGTTGCCACGAGCAGAAGGATATTTTTGCGTGCAGGAGTGAATCTGATAAGACTCGCATTCATTGGTAATGAGAAAGCAGACATCGGGTCAAGTGGGATTAAATGAGTGGAGATGCAGCTACCTGGGTGGAGCGATTTAGTATCCTGTAGGGAAGACCCCGCTTTCGTGTGTGAGTCTATTAAGCAAATTGTGGGAGAGGATGGCTGTGCTGATCCCTGGTTAAGAGCTACAGCCAGAGGACGTGCATATTACATTTGAATCACTTATTGATCTATATCAATATCGAAGAGACCTCCTAGTCCTTTAGAAACGAAGGTCCGGATTCTTCAAGCATACAGACCTTTGGCGAGTGTTTGAAGCCCTATACGAAGCGTTTCGGAAAGAACTTAAACACAAAGTTGTGTAGATTGCTTGTGCGAAACACAAAACACTTTGCAAAATATTTTTGAGATTGAAAAAATGGGCGTGGCACCTTCCACACAACAAATTCATTTGAAACCCTATATCCTGGCACTTATTACAGCTGCAGCTTTCAAATTTGGCACACCGATGTATTTTGTATGCGGCGAAAAATAAGCAAAATGTGGACGGAATTACAGAAGGGGCGTGGCACTTCTCGTACAACAGAGTCATGCAAAATGATACACCATGGCATTTATGACGGCTTTAGACTTGCAACTTGGTTTACTAAGGTATATTTTACGTCAAAAGGAAACTGCATAATATAGCCGGTGTTGAAAAAAGGGGGCGTGGCACACACTCTGCAAGAAAAAAATATTTAAAATGCTAATGGTAGTTAAAACTGCCGGAAAGTGGAGTACAAAATTATATCAATATCACAAACCAAGCACTTTATAAAATCTGGGCGGGGGCAATAAGAGGCGTGGCAACATCCATAAAATATAGAGAGAAAACAGGGAAGACATATTCTGCTCTGTCTGTCATACGCAGCCCTCAAACTGGCATTAGCCCGTCCGTAGTTTTTAAAACAAACTTGGTAATTTTATTGGGTGATTGAACTATGGCTAACAAACCTCTATAAAGGCTGTAAAGGCTCAGTATTTGCCGGTAAGCTATTGCAGAAATTTTCCAATCTTCACGATAACTTGGTTGGCGCTTTTGAGCGGCTTTGACGGGAGTCGTTCTATTTGATTTATGTGTTTAAGGGAATTATCGCCAGAAAGGCGGGCAAGCCTTTGTCCTTAGACGAACGGATCAGCAACACAGTCGTTCTCCAGAGATCCTCGCCTTACATAATGGTTTCAAAGTGAAAATAATTCCTTAAGACCTTATCAGAGAAGCAACAATAGGCTCCATTTAAGGAGGCCGCAGTGCCAGGGCCCCAGAAAGGCTCTCCCATCTCAAAATCTAATCAACCACCCTTAAAAACCACCGCACATAAAATCGAGACACCGTCATGTCCCAATGACAGAGCTCACTACGTAATATCCCAAAATGAATCTACACAAATAAATTGGCCCCTTCTAAAAATGGACCAAGGAATCTAAGACTAATGGATTCTAAGAAACTTCGAATCGCGAATTGACATAATGCCATCCCAAACGAACTGCCCATACCCCAGGTGTCCATCAAAAGTATCCGTCTGCCACATCCAAAAGAGTGCGTCATCCTAATTGACACTCAACCCCCATCATACAAAGTGACAATTCAACTGACAAAAATCTCAACCTCCTCAACTGTTTCTCTTTTTTTGTTGCCACTCTTGTTGAATATTTAATAGAGTTTGATAACTTTTCAAAAGTGTTAACGACATCACCACCCCCTCACACATGTTCACCCAGACCAACCCTCATCGGAAAAAAAAATATTCTCCTTTGAATTTCTAATGAGCTCCCATACCTAACCGCAAACTGATTTACATTCCTTATTCATAAACAGGTCGCCTGGGTTCGTGTCGACACCCAAACAATACTCTCGATTCACCACAATGTGATAACACAGAACAACAGGATCAGCCTGACGTACAACGATCACAGATCCTGGTATTTGCATATCAAAGAAGTGGAGGAGAACGACCGCGGCTGGTATATGTGTCAAGTGAACACAGATCCGATGCGATCCCGAAAGGGATACCTTCAAGTGGTGGGTAAGTATCCACAGACAGTGAGCACAAACACAAATTGTTGTCGCAGAATAAACAAACAAACATTACGTACACAGTGCCACCCTTGATTATCGAGGGAATGACCAGCAACGATTTGGTGGCCCGTGAAGGCACCAATGTGACGTTGATGTGCAAAGCCCGTGGATATCCCGAGCCGTATGTTATGTGGAGACGTGAAGATGGCGAAGAGATGTCCATTGGCGGAGAGAATGGTAAGCACACACATGCACACATACTACAGCTTTGCATGTTAATCGGTTACGAATTTTTTGTTTGTTTTTCGGTTGCGCCTATGGTGTCCTTAGTGAATGTCGTCGACGGTGAAATTCTGCACATAACAAAGGTCAGTCGGCTGCATATGGCCGCGTACTTGTGTGTGGCGTCAAATGGTGTGCCACCATCGATTAGTAAACGCGTTCATTTGCGAGTCCAGTGTGAGTATATATAGCTTGTTTTGAATGCATAAACAACACACAAACACGGTCCCCCTTACCCCGCACACTGTACACAGAGTAACATTCGACCGTACACAATTCGAACACTGCAGCCTTGAGCTGAGACACATTTTGTTAAAATGCTGAATGTTTTTGCGTGTGTGTGTTTGTAAAATACAATTTCATTGCGACACTGGATGCTGCTGCAACAACACTGATGATGATGCACAGTCCCGCCAATGCTGTCCATTCCGAATCAATTGGAGGGAGCGTATGTGGCGCAGGATGTTACATTGGAATGCCATACGGAGGCTTATCCGGCGTCAATAAATTATTGGACCACAGAACGCGGCGATATGATCATTTCGGGTAAGTGTTTGAGGATTGTTTGCTTGCGTGGGGTTATTTTTATTCCAGCCAAATGCATTGCGATTTAATTTCAACGCGCGTTGAAAGCAATAAATTTTTTTTTGAAAATCTCTTGAGCGCGGCTTTTAACGGGGATTACAAGTTATGATTAGAGATGATTTAGTGGGTAGACGACGGCAATGTGCTTGCGGGTTCAACTGCGTAGTAGCTCAGTACTGAAAAAATTAACTTTAATCCATCTTATCGTTATTTAAGCGGTCTAAAATGTACCTATACTTAGATGGGAAGCTTTTTTATGGACAAAGAAATTTCCCAATAAGATTAAATATTCCTACCTCATACAGCTGTGAACCTTTGCTTAAAGGACGTTTTTGTTTGTGTTAAGGATTTACCTTGAAAAAAAGTCATCACAAACCACTGATATCCGAAGCCGTCTTTGGTCGACTTGAGGGAGAGCTTTAGACTTCAAAATTTGATTTCATTACTGAACTTCTGAAGGGTTTCCTAAATGCTTCGCTGGAAGCTCTGTCCTGTGAACGATTTGAAGAGTTGTTAGCTCTAAGGTGTTGAGCATCAATTTTACAGTGAACTTTATAGATCTTCGGGACAATTTTGCCAAAAAACATGGACCCAGGTGAATTTGCTTGTATTTGAGAAATTCAAAACACATCGATTGCTCTTAGTTTGATTTAGATGGCACATACATTCCGAGCCAATCAGCAAATAAAAAATGTACTGAGTTATTATTGATTTGGCACTCAAGGGCAGGCTTTTTTCTTATAGAAGCTTCTGGAAAACGTACAAAAGAAGCATTATGAGCCATTTATGGAAGATTTTTTAGCCATTGCAAGCGAAAGAAACTCCAGCGAGGCTTCTGCGTTCCAAAAACGAAGCGCCGAGTGTTCATGGAAATGTGGTTTAGTGTCTGCTTACCTATATAAGGAAAGATTACGTCCGTAAATTGGAGGCAAATCAACAAAAAGTTATGTACTTTAACTTTCCGACAAAAAAAATAATGGGAATTATAAGCGAACTCAAAAATGCACATCACCTTTCCTTGAGATACCCGCAACACACAACTTCGATACCACCTTTCAAACTCTTCATTGTTTGAGTTTAAGCCCACAACAGGCATTTGCGAAAAACCACAAAAAAAATAGCATGTCTTTAGGCGCAAGTCTTATTGTGAGCTCACACAGCGAACAACTCAGATATGCGCTCCTACTTTAGGTCCCCGATATGAGGTAAACCAATGGGAGAAGAATATGTTTGTATTAAAAAGCAGAAGGACACCATCAATCACTAAAGATTGAGTGGGATGAACCCGAAAATGTCGAAGACATTGAGAAACTCTACAAGTCCGCATGCATGCGCATCGTAAACATTAAGAAACGCATCAAAAAAGGGTAGGTGGCATTATAAATCCTGCAGAAAAGAGGCAGTTTTATGGCGGATGGCTATTGCATGTCTTTCCAAAGTTTAGGGGGGAGCCTTGCATCGAAAAGTTTGGGACTGCAGCACCGGAGGGTATTGCTAAATCGAACCCTCTGAACACTTAATGCAATAAAGTTTACAGAGACTGGTCTGGACTATATGGTCATTCGTACCTTTAAGCTTTCCGTATTTGAAGGGAGATTTCTAGCAGAAGGAAACGCCAGAACAAAGTAGCGAGTGGAGAATGAGGTAGTAGTCATCTACACCGAAAGCCGCTGATAGCTTCAAAGAAGCGTTTTAAATCAGCGATAATTCCAGCTGCATCACGTTGAGCTTAAAAGATCTTGACTCTGTGGACTAAGACATCGTTGTATACTATGAAGGCCGAGTGACCAGTCTTGAGTGAGTCGTGTCGAAGTCAAAAGGGCGCAATAAATCGATATCGAAGGACTCTTGAGAGGCATACTCGAAAACTGGGTGGTTCTAATGGATAAAGCACAATCTTATCCCCTCATTGCACTGTTGTCACTTTAAATATGTGTCAAAAGCTAAAAAAAAAGGATTTTTATGGACGAATACAATTTACTTGAATGGTTGCTCGGCACATTTCCGTTTTATTTAATTTTCCTTTTTCGGGTAACCCAGCAAAATATTATTTTCAATCTGAACACACAAATTTTTAATGTGTTATTTGAATGCATTGCTTTGCTTTTGAAATATCTAAGATCCTCCGTTCTTGTTATGAAAAAATTTACTAGATTTCCCTCTTCAGTTGACAAAGCAATTCTTTTCCTTAATCGAAAACGTCACATTCAAAATTTAGCTGAAATTTACAAAATGCTCCATAGCACATAATTTATTTAACGAGACGTAAAAGCAACGTACGTCGGGTGGTAAAATAAAAAAAAAATAAGTGATTTACAAACGCGCTTTCAAAATCGTACTGAATTAATTTAATAAATTTAAACAAAAGCGTAACACTTTCCTTTTCACATTTTAATTCGCTCAAAGCACATTACTTTTTAAAAGTGCTACAATCGAGCCCCTGTTTGTACTTGCCTTTGCACAGACAGAGACTAGATCAGTGTTTCCGAAAGTATGTAATCCCATAGGAGTATTTTACTACTTTCAATACCTCCAAACTCTTTCTTTCACATTCGTACTTCCATTTTTTGAAGACCTAAAATATCTTACAGTTGTAGCAAACCTTAAATAAATTGATTTCACTTCAAATTTAATACAAAAATTTCACTCTTTCTATTTTGTTTTTGTTTTCCGTTGGTTTCATGCAATTTGAAGACTAAACATGTATGTACTACTATTTTTTTTAAAGTAATCCCCGCTTTTGGCTGCAGTACTCCCTTTAAATAATTCCCTCCGGCAACACTGGACTAGACACTACTCAGAGGCAGAGTTCAACGAAAGAGATTATAAAAAAAAATAATGAATCAATGTAGATCTAACTCTACCGTAACCATTGTGGGTATGAAAGGACAGCGTCCAGCGTGTTCGAGTGTAGTGAAATTTTCTCTCCTCTCCTGCTGTTAAGACAAAGGTGAAATATTTTGCTGTTTTTTTATAGATTTTTGTGCAAAAATTTATGCAAGGCGACTGAGCTCAAAGGTTTTTTTTTTGTAGAAATTCAGTAAGATTTTAAGATACCTATGAAATAAAAAACTCTTTAATTTTCGCACTCTTATTTTACAAAGAAAATAGCTGGAGGAAAAAAATTGAAAAATTCACGTTTTCTTGTTTTGTTCATGACAATTTAAATAAGTCCAGCCGTTCCATTGAAACTTAAGACTTATGCTACTTTTTTTGTACAAAGTTAATAGAAAATAACGTGTTTAGTTTTTATCTCTTCTATAATTCAAAAACAGATAAAAATAACAAAATATGACAAAAAGAATCGATTAATACGCATCCGATGTTGTAAAAAATTCAATTTAGACATAAATCGAAATATGTTGCTATTTTTGCATCAGACATATTTTTAAAGACCATTTTCCTGATTGTTTGATGTCATAAAGGTCTATTCGTTATGAGAGCGAACTGCGAACTGTAAATCAAATTTTTGTATATACCTAAACAGGAAATTCACAAAGTCTTAAATATATTTAATTTATTTGTTTATATATATTTTGACTTGACTATATAAAAAATTGGACTTGATGTGAAGGCTAAACTCCAGACATTTGTAAGTCAGCACAGTAGATGAGTTAACTCAAAAAAACTAAGTCATTTGGCTCTGAATTTGATAAATAACTCAGCGTTGTAAATTACCTCTGACTGAACAAATCGAAAACAAGTCTCACAAAATATTTAAAAAAATTACGATAATCGTATTTTAATTTTTCCAGACCTTTTCTATACTCACAGATCATAGTATTAATTTAAATAATGATGTGTAACTAACTCATTAAATTGAATATGCAACTGAAACGTAAAGGCCATTCTCTCACCCTAACCCAAACTACCAATATCATTTACAGCTCGCATCCTACTCACACAGGTATCAATTACGTTCAGCATTCACGATTGCACTCACAGGTCGCAAATTGAATTAGTTTCCCCCCTATAACTGAAATGCTAGCTAACTCAATCCAGAAGCCAGGCCAGGCTTTCCTCAAACAAAAGCAAATGGCAAATAAATTCAAAATCCCACCGCAGCCGCTCCCACAAAGCACACCGCCCGCCATTGGTCTTAATTTAGATTTTTGAATTCCACCCAACCGTTGTTGCTACAATGGGCCACACTTACATCGAAATGCAGAGTTCAGCGTCAGCCCAC
Source organism: Cheilosia pagana (assembly GCA_936431705.1). Taxonomy (NCBI): domain Eukaryota; kingdom Metazoa; phylum Arthropoda; class Insecta; order Diptera; family Syrphidae; genus Cheilosia; species Cheilosia pagana. Next base: position 8,783,372 of record OW386169.1, read on the forward strand.
AGCTAATATCCAAGCGCGCCGAGGGATTCAACATTCAAGTCAGTGCAACTATAATTTGACCGCAATTATTCATTTGATTTGGATTATTGGCCTCGAAAATAGACAATCGCGCGGATCCATTTATCGCCCCCCATGTATACGATACGTATAATGCTCATGGTAATACTCGTGCTGGTGCTAGATGATATTTAATAGGTAATTCAATGCGAGCTAATGAATTGCATGACTGCAGTCCTGCAGGGCACGTATATTAACGCGATATGAATGTTGGCTGGACGTGCCATTGTGAGCTCCCAGATTCTGGATTCTATTTTGTTAAACGGATTTCGGGGTAGGGTGGTTTTTTGGAAACGAACAATTTCATTGCCATCTGATGTTTGTTGAGTTTTAGCAGATTTCCCGACAGCCAATTGGTTAATCGAATCCAATTTTGTGTAAAATTTGAACCGGAAATTGTTATTAGTTAACGAGTTGGCCGGCCGGCCAGCGGCGCGCAAATTGGACTACATGCTTAACGATTTTGAAATTATGTTGATTTGGTTTGTATTTCCAATTATGCAGCGCAAGGGGTTGGGCATCATTTTAACGTGGCTAGCATGTTTGCTAGCATGAGGTACGGTCGTTTCAAAGGCAAAGTTTCTAAGCCAAAGCTTTTGCTTTGAATTTGCCAGCTGATTAGATCCACATCGCTACCTCAAACTCCTTCGATACAACTAGTCTGATGAAAGGAAAAATGCTAGAAAGGCTCCGCTTTTGCCAATTGACGAGTATGTCCCATTTAGATATATAAATTTTAACTATGTTGCTTCTTAAACATTTGCAAAAAGGTAAAAGAGAACAAAAGTTTGGAAACAAATCTTTCGTTTTTGGAATGCGAAAGTTATTTTCGTTTCGTTTTTTTACAGAACTCCATACCTCTCGTCTCAATTAGATATATAAATTTTAACTATGCTGCTTTTTAAACGTTTGCAAAAAGGTAAAAGAGAACAAAAGTTTAGAAAAAATCTTTCGTTTTTGGAATGCGAAAGTTATTTTCGTTTCGTTTTTTACAGAATCCCATACCCATTTTTTAAGGTCTTCAGAATTCCTCTCCTGCACTGTAGTTATCAAAACTAGCCACGAATTATTTTGTATACGACTTAAGTAGGCGACCTCTTCAAGTCCTTTGGCCAAAGCTTTTACTGTTCTAAGATTCGCTTTGGGCCCCTGTTTTTTAAGTCCTTTGACAATTTTTTTCACAGGAACTTCTCAATAATCGTGGTTTAAATGAGAAAAAATGTCACCTGGTTTTGTTCTCTAGCATTTCCTTTCATCAGTCTGCATGAGTGCGCATTTGGTATATGTTGGACATTGGGTCCGATTTAATTTTTAGAGAGCTGTTACAACTGATCTAATCCGTATCTATATAAGTGCTGCCACTGTTCTTTAAAACACTAGCAAATATGACAGTTTTCATCTCCTTGGTAACATTTAACATGAACTCCTTTGACGTAAAGTTACCTTCTATAAAGCCGAGAGGCTTGTTAAGTCGAGTTGTATACTGGCAATCTGTCTAAAGGCCAAAAATTCCATGCACTCATGCGAAATTCAAGGAAAAATCGTTTTAAAATTCATTAAAATTTGCAGAAGATTCACAATAGTAGGGCCATTTACTGCCATATCCGAAACGTATGTCAAAAAGAAGTCTCGACCGACTCAGATTTCCCAAAGAATATTTAGAATGAGAATAGTTTAAATTACCATTTTCGATTGTAGTGAATCGGCTTTACTTACAATTTTTGAACCTTAAATATTTTATAATTCACAATAGATAGTTTCACGTGCAAAATTTCGACACAGCCCAATTTCTTTTGGCGGACAAATCTGTAGATGAAAGCTTCAAAATAACAAAATTTATACATCGCGGACTGATAATTATTTTTAGTATCGTAAATAAATGTTAGTAATTCACAATGGCAAGCTTTTCACCTATTGTGACCTACACAAAATTTAAAGCGAATTTTATAAATTACTTTTAGCAAAAACTAAATGATGTTCCAACGTCACAATTGAGGTCGAGGTCAAAAATTCCCCGACACTCCTTGGAAATCAAAAAATTCCCTCAAACAATTTCACAAAATGACTGCATTGTCCAAAAAACACAAACGCTCCTTCATAGAACGAACATCCTCTAACTAACCTACTTATCCCTTGAAAATATACAAATATCGACTGCCTTGCGCCAGACATGAACAATAACACAAGAAAGAAAATAAATTTCCCAAGGAATGCCATCAAAGTAATTGTGCCAGAAATATGCACAATTCAAGAAACGTGCCATCATGTGAATTGAAAACAGGAATCCATTTAAATTAGCCCCGAAAAAGAAGAGAATGCCAACATTTGCTCATACCTCGCTCCGGTTGCGGAAAAAATCGTTATCCTTTTTTCCATAGATTATACGACAAATGTCATGTCACTAAATGTCATTCAAAAAAAAAATATGAATTTTCATCGCACACACATGAATATGATTCAAGGACATCAACAACACAACAGAGACAGTGAACACTTGCAATTCACACACACACAGCAATATCTAATATACAGGACCACCATAACTGTGTGCTCACTGTGACATGTGTAATGTGATTTGACATTCCGTGACGGGTATTGCACGGTACACGCTAGGGTAGACAACATAAATGGAGGACAACAAATAACAAAAAAGGAATCTTTTAAATGCGTGCCTTTTTGCATGGGGAACCTAACACTGAAAACAAAAAACACAACCATCAACACAGAGGGTAAATTGTCGCAGAAGTGTCCTCAATCCTCATATGTGAGCGGTGAGCGGTGAGCCTCCCTTGTGCAGCCAACAATAGTATCCTCTTTTTGTTTGGTCAATAAAAATGGGAGAATTTATGAAAAATGCTTTTCTTTTTTCCACACATGTTTGTGAGTGTGATGTAGGCAGCGGCGGCTCATTGCGTGTTCCCGTCGTGACGCAGTCCCACAACCCGAGAATGGTTAATGTATTTATGCCTTGTATACTAATTGCCAAAAATGGGCTGTATGTGACGACTACAAGTCGTCGAATTTGTATTGAAGCTCTGGGTTATAGACTCTGGTAACAGTGGTGGGTGATGGTGGGGTCTTACAAGCGAACGAACGGGCCAGACATGTCAACCGAATGTATGTCATCATACTTGTTCCATTTAATTGCGCCATCTTAATTGCCCGTGAGCATAAATTGTAATTTAGTTTTACGACTTATGAGCTGGTTTTTTTTTAACCAGAAACTTTGCAGGTGTATTTGTGTCTTTCTAATTTTCTTGGTGTGATTTCTTCATGTACAGATACGTCGCGGGCTGGAGACAAGTACGAGACAACATCATCGATACACGGCTACAGCAAGTATATGAAATTAAAAATTCGCAACGTCGGCAGTAACGATTTCGGTTCGTACCGATGCGTGGCCAAAAATTCATTGGGCGAAACAGATGGCGTCATTAAACTTGATGGTGAGTAGAGTACAAATGTAGTTTAGTTATGTGTCATAAAATGGGAAGCCAGTCTTGTGAGTTGGTTCGTAAAGGAGGGATTTTAAACGGTTAACTAGGTCCGGAACAACTTGGTATAAATTGCCATTTCAAATAGGTCGGTTAAACATTTTCAGTATTTATTTATTTATTTATTTTTACAACTATAAGCAGTTTTTGTGGTCACTCCAATATAGCTGTTAAATATTATTTCTAGGTTGGTTGGGGTGCCTTCCAATGGGTTAACATTTTGTTTCAGTAGGTTTTAACAGTAACTGGTTTCGGTTTGACCACATTAAATACTATTGAATCCAAGTCCTCATTCATTTTCACCATGACATCTTCAACATAAATATGGAAGTTGCTGTATTTAATAACAGATGGCAGGTCGTTTAGGAGTAAATAAAAATTGTGCAGGTCCAATGAAACAGTCGTCGGTATTTGTTTTAAAATACTTTTATTTTGTTTCGTTTGTAAAGTTTAAATTATATTTATTTTAAGTAAAACTTATTTGTCAAAATTGAAATTGAAAAGCTAATTTTATTTATTTTAATGAATTTTTAAAAATATATTTAAAAATAAAATTGAGTATACGTTAACATTATTTATTAGGTGATTTTTTTTAGTTTTTACTAAAATTTAAAAAAAAAAATTGGATCTTGTCAAAATACTTATGCCGACGATTGTAGATCCTTGTGGAGGAAAAATAATTTTTGTATGAAACGATGAAGCAATTATTTAAGTAATGGAAAACCATTTTAGTAACAACGTTAGAAAAATTTAAAAGAAAAGATTGTATAGTTTTTGGCATTAAATAGTCGGTTCAAATGAATCAAACGCCTGTGAAAAATCTAACAGTGTGACCAACGTTACTTTGTTATTGTCTATCGCTTGGCGAATGTCATCCGAGACCTTCAGCAGGAAGGAATTTAACAAATTTAAGCAATCCTCGATTTGTTTTGCTGACAATTACTCCAAAGACTTTCGACAAATGGCGAATGACAGACGATAATAATTCACAGTTCTTGAGCTCTTCGATATCTTAGCTCGTTTCCATACAGTCGGATAATCCGTCGTAGTTAAAATACAATTAAAAATGCAGTTAATTAAATATTTTTGGTATGAGAATTTTTACTAAGTCGGGGTGAATATTATCTAGCCCAAGACACTTTGATTTTGTTGAGAAAATTACGTTGCCACTGCAGAGAGTGAAAAGGCATCTTGAGAGTAGTTAGGTGTAAATTGTAAGGAGTTGTTTTCTGTCAGCAAATTTCCTCGATATTAATGCGTTCATCTACAGACGGGGATTTCTTGCCAAGTCAAAGTTCTTTGAATTGTTTACACCAGAATTTTTAAGAGTTTAATTTTAAAACTCGAGTTTATCGAGTAGGGACATCGCATTGAGCTGACATTCAAGAACACTCAGCGTTTATAACAACTTTTGTTCTTATTTGACCATATTTTATTAAACATGTAACAAGAATTATCGTTCAAAATGTGGACCTGATCTGTTACGTTAGGTGTTAAGTGATGTGATGCCAAGAAAGGTTATCAAGTTCAAGAAACACATTTCGAATGTCAATGTTTCGAAAATTGCGATGTTGAAACCTACGCTGCGTGTTCATGATAAGAGAAAGGAGTTTATTATACATCCCCTTAGGTAGAGCCGAAATCGCTTTCAGTAAGATGTTTTTCTGTCATTAAGAGACTCTAAAGGATTGCTAGATCTGGACGATAAGTAAGGGTGGTGAACAAAAAATCATAGACAAATCAGTGCATTGGACAACTTTTCTTCACAAATAAAGGGTCCCCCATTAGCGACTTGACAACTTCAAATTTTTAGTGTAAACGCCCCTTTTAAACCGATTACCGACCTGTCAATGTCAAAATATTCAGTAAAATCTTCATTTTCATCATGGTGAAGCAGACGAAGGAGCAACGTTTAGAAATAATAAAATTTACTACCGAAATTCTGATTCGGTGGTCGCAACTTTAATAGCGTTAACGCCAATTTTCGGGCGTAATTCTCATCCCAGTAGGCAAGCAGTTCTTAGTCTAACAAAAACATTTGAATCAGAATACTCGCCGCTTCATGCTGCCGTACCAGTGAGACTACGTGGAGAATATTGCTGCCGTTGAATCTTCCGTCGCAAAAGAACCAAATCAGTCAATTTCAGAGCGTTCTCAAGAATTTTTTGGTCCCTCAGACCACATTATGGCGATTTTTGCGTAAGGATCTTGGGCTTACAAAATCAGGCTTACTCAAGAACTAATGCCACTTTATCATGTATGAAGCGACGTACGTTCTCGAATTGGGCATGAATCTGGACATGATGGAAGAAATTGAAGAACTTTATCTCAAAATCATTTTCAGCGAAGAAGCGCATTTTCAGTTAAACGGCTTCGTCAATAAGGCCCCAGTTATAGCGATACGTAAAATGCAACCGTTAAAGTTGGAATAGTATAAAAATGAGTTTTTTTCGTTTAGGCCGTCAAAGCCAACAGAAAAATATCTTTCAGAAAAACTGATTGCCACTTTGTTGTCAGTACAAATAAATAAACTACCACAAAAAAGAATCCTGATGGAACAGTAAAGAAATGACACATTCGGTGAAATAATTTGTTTTTTTTTGTGGAATTATCATAGAATGCAAAACTGATGGCTGAGAATAGAGAAAGAATCAAACACATCAGTGAAACCATTGGGTTCCATTAGAAATTGATTTCAATCAGTGAAATAATAAATGTGGATTTATAGAAAAGTTTTAATTAGAATTAAGTAATTTCTTTCTTAAAGAAAAATTTAATAATTGATTAGCTTTATTTTGATACCAATTAAAGCCAATATCGTTTAATTAATTGTCTTAAAACGAAAACCAAAATGGTCAATGATGCATTTCAATGATAGCTATAACTGGGGCCTAACTGAGAAGTTGATTAGAAAAAGTCTTTCGTACAGAAAATTAGTTAATTCTTTTTTAAGAAAATTTAAACTTAACTTTATAATTTATAAGCAAAATTTCATTGATTGACCATTAACTGTAAGTGGTCAAAAAAGCAAAAAAAGAAAATGTTTTCGGTTTCGTATTTCTTACGTATCGCTATAACTGGAGCCTAAGCAAGATATGCGTTACTGGACAGATGAGGACCCTCATGGCACCACTTCAAGTCACTGTTTGGTGCGGTTTTCATGCCGGTGTGGCGTCATTGGTCCTTTTTTTTTTTTCCTCAATGAAAATGACCGTCACGTTACCATAAATGGTTTTCGCTACAGAGACATTTTGGAATGTTATTTCTTTGAGCAATCGCATGAATTGGACATCTGTGATATGTGGTCCCAACTAGACGGTGCTAAAGCCACAAAGCGTGTGCGATAATCGAGTTATTGAAGTCTCAGTTCGGCGAACGTGTATCTCTAAAAACAGACGCCCCCATAATTTTTTTATTGGTCTACATTAAATCATTGGTGTATGCCAAAAAACCGGCGACGTAAGAGGAGCTCAGAGCCAATATTGAACAATAACTACCAGCCATGTCGGTCGAAATGTGCGTCCGAGTCATCGAAAATTGGATTCAATGTATCGACCGCTGCATATGATCCCGTGGTGGACATGTGAACAAAGTCGAATTCCATTCATAAATGTTTTGATAGTAATTCAAGCCACTAAAGTTTTCTCAACTTGGTTGCATTTTATTTGAAAAAGAAGTTGTCAAGTCCTTAATGAAAGACCCTCTAGAACAAGATATTCACGTCTTTCACAGAATCCGTCGTAGGTATTCGGAATTTTGCTACGAACCCCGAAAAACTATCACAGAATCTGTCGTAGGGGAAATGTTTGCTACGAAATTTCGAAATTCTAACTTCAAAATGTTTGGTGTTTCGAAATTCGTAGCAAACGTTTCCCCAACGACAGCGGTGATAGTTTTTTTTCGGGGTTCGTAACAAAATTCCGAATATGACGGATTCTGTTTCTGTGATAGACGTGACTAGTTCCACACTAGTGGTTGCAATAAGCACACCTGACTTACCATCTCACACGTTGTAATAAATATTTGAACAAATTCATGGATGCGAACAAACATAAAACTCTTTTCCATTTAAATTCCAATTTTAAATAAATGTCGACTTCGCTCATCCTCCGCTGAAAGACAAAGCTCCACTCCATTTGTCTACAAAAGCAAACGTCTAATGTCTCATCCCAACCTATGTAAACTTATTGAAATTAAACATAATTTCATCCAAACGACAAAGGTGAAACAAACTGTATAAATACGAACAAACAACTCTCAACACACAAATATAGAAAGCGAAAAAATAAAAATCCATTATAATTCCAATTTACTTGCTTTGTAGAATTTTACAATTTCTTGTTGTTTCTTTTCACAGAAATCCTTGCACCAACAACAGCGGTTATGTCAGAAATTACCATGTACAATCGGACCTTAGGTATGTAAATTCTTCCCTTTACACAAACAAACAACAAACCGGGAAGAGAAAAATATGATTATCCTCTTCTGCACAGCACAAGTACTGCTTTCACAATTTTTTCTACTCTTCCGCAACCCCAAAGCAAAATAAAAACGCAAAAAAAAAAAATAAATAAAACTGAAACCGTAGAAAAATAATATAAAAACTATCTCGGCGAATTCGCTTATATATATTTTTTTCTGATTTAACGGGATTTGCACCCATAATATCCTTCCTCACCATGGTACACACATTTTTGTTATTTTTTTTTTCTTCCTTTGGTTTTCCTTTTCATTTAATTTTGTTTTTTGGTATATGTTGGCTTCTGTTCTTGGTCTGGTCTCTCGCTGGTAGTCAAATGCAGATCATCATCATCATCACCAACGTCGCCGTCAATGAGGGGCAGAGACAAAAAGGGACGGTCCGCTTTTACGATAGCAGCCTTAAATTAATTTTACTGCATTGCATATTGTTCCATTCGTGTTATTTTGTAATTTTAGTTAATTTGCTGCACATAAAATTTCCCGGCGAGGAATGGAGGCTCTCGTTCTATATACACAGTAGAATAGGGCAGACAAGACAGCAGCAGTTATGCCGAGGAATTGACAATCGTTGCCGTTGTTGCTTCTTTATTGGACGACAGGAATTTTCATTTCACCTCGTAAATCATTCTAATGAAACAGGAGATGTACAGGCAGGAATCGCAATGAAAAGGATGACAGCTTGATCGAGATTGAGAAATGTCAATTAGGCGTGCTTATGGAGGGCTGTGTGCTGCAATAAGCCCAGCGGGTGTAGATTCTTCAATGCCGATAGGAAATTTTAATGACAGTGACACAAATTTACTTTTGAGCGCTAGGTGCTAAAGTAATGGCCATCCAACAGCTACATCTGTTGCAATCATTTATTAAAATTTAGTGCACGAGCCTCGGGTTATTTAAGCAACTTACACCCCTACCCCTTGAAATGGATAGACGGGACATTAAACATTCGATTTCGATTCTAAAAATCCCTACGATCTGAATGTGTCAATGCTCTGCAGTTTCCAAAAATGTCAAAGTTTCTAATTTGCTGTCAGATAGAGGGTTTTTTTCTTACTCACATCTGAAAATATTAACAAACTCCAGCCGAATGTCATTGAGTGTAACCCGAGTTTTTAAAGCGTTGTAAAAAGAACCAGAAAAATTCGCCCAAAGTAGACACAAAATGAATTCTTGCCTGACGGGTAGATGGCGTAACTTAAGCTGGCGATAACAGGTGGCTTACAAATTATTGCTCTCCCAAAGGGCAACCATTTAAAAAAGAAGTAATATTTCCATTGGTGAACATAAAAGGCGTCGTCCGCAAGTTATATAATGCAAGTCACGAATGACCGAATGAACTGAAAGGAGTTGCGACTAGTTAACTAATTAAACTGTGTGGTTATAGGGTGCACCATTTAGTTCAGTAATTTCCACAAATTTCTTTTCTGGCTGCATTGAGAAGAACCACAAAGTTCGACGCCGCAGTAAGCTGACCCAAAAAAATGTTACTCTTTATATATGAACTAAATGAACTATATAGTTAAAATGGAGTTATTCCTTCAGTTGACTTATTTTAGCAGTTTGCTTTGTGTCAACGTTGACAGAGTTAAAAAATGACAAATGTCAGAACTGTGCACTTAAGGTTCTGTAGTTCCAGGGCCAAATTAATAAAGTTCTACACATATGTCCTTGGAACAGTGAACTAAAAGGTGAAAATTAAGCGGAATATCAAAAAGGTTTGAGCTGAGAAGTTTCATCATATAACTGGCCTATGTTTTTACTTTTAACAAACCAAAGCGATGAAGATAAATCGTCCTTAAATATCTATAAAGAAAAAATATATACAAGTTAGTAGGTTCACCACTTCCATGATAAAATTGGTGGAGCATTTTCTAATTGTTTGCGGAGCCAGTGGTTTCTTAAAGAGGACCTTCTTATTCCACAAAGGGTTGGAAATTCACATAACATTAAATCCAAATACGGCTTTTTAAACACAAAGTTTAAGGCTCTACTAAATTTTGTCCCTTACTGACAACTTAGACTTTGGTATTTATTGTCATCGCTGAGCTGAAGGGCTGATCATGATCAATAAACACTGTGGTTCCAATAGTCTCTCTAAGTGTTATTAATATTTTACGAACCCGCTGAAGAAAGACGTATTGTTCACATTATATGGGGTCACTCTCTTCTGAGTGCAAAGACGGAACTTAAAAAAGAAAATGGTTACGATTTAAAATTACTGATTTAACAGAATAATGTGAGAATCAAGTTCAGGACAGATCACCTAAAATATATTTTAATAGATAACTTTGTATGAGAAGTATCGCCATTGTAAGTGCGCACCAAGGAATAAATTCCTAAAATGTCAAACCCTGGAGAGATTAATCTGGAATTGGGCAACGTGAACTAAACATAGGTGTTTTGATTTAGTTTGGGCAACTTCGAGATCAAAACTCCCTGATTTAAATGTAAATGTAAATGTAAAAGCAACTGATAGCCAGCCCATAAATAAATTTTATCCCTGATCTTTATAAACATCTGCAAAAAACTTAAATATTATGAAATCCAAATCTTAAACACACTTTTCTTTAGGGAACCATGTGAATGGCGTAAAAGATTGTCTCAAAAAAGAGAAAACGCACAAATGACGTTATACAGTATTAGAAATTCCGCCACTCTGCGCAAATACGTCACAACATAAAAAATAACTAGGTCACGATTTGATAGCAGATGCTTCTGGTGTCGGTAAGCTGTCGAATTTTGCGTAGAAAAATTAACGAATCAAGCGAATAACGTAAACTTATAATTTTTTGATTCGTTGCTTCGGCGAGCGTTAGTTTTTTATTTTACAAGTCGAACCGCATTCGTGGTTCATGGCAGTGATTTTCGTGTGACGGTGAAAAATAGAAAGTTATTCCTTTAATCAATAAGTTAGGCAACTACTATGGAATCATCGCAATTCATTCACGGACAAGGGACAAGTCATCCACAGAGATTTGTTTGATTTCGTAGGCTCGTCTACACCTGCACATGGCCGTAATCATTTTGATTGTTGTAGGTACCGAGTACTCTTAAACTTGGTTGCAATCGGCTGCTATTTATCAAACACTGTCCAGTAATCGAATTCATATATTTATTTCATTTTTCAATCCGGAACATTTTAGCGAGGTGCCTGATACAGACAATAAATACATAAGGTTTAAATTTTGGACAGCTGTCACAAGTCTTAAGATGGATAGTTTTTAACGTGTTTTGTTGATTTGAAAGTGCCACGCCCATTTTTAAATATTTCCCACAATAAGGAAAATAAGTGCTTGGTGCATACAATTTTTGCGGAAGTGCTTGCTTCATTTTGCACCCACTGTCAGGTTTGTGCGTTTCAGAATTGATGATTGATGATTATACAGATGATATGATTTTGTTTTATAGAATCTGCCACGCCCCCTTCACATAGTGCTAGCGACCCCCTCCAGAGACACATAGACCTACGGTTGTTTGAACGCATATTTTTGTTGGATAAAAGCTGCCACGCGATCTGATCCGAAAACCTTCTAAGAGAGCGTATAACCTCTAACAAAGAAAGAGCTTCTCAATTAGCCGTTTGGACTCGGCGTAAAATTGTAGATCCCTTCCATTCGTCCCAAAAATTGAAAACCCACACAAAAACGAATGGTTGTGAGAAGCTAGGCCTTGGGTCCCACAGACCTTTCACGACAAAATATTTATTTATTTATTTTTTGACCCTTCGTTTATTTTTAACCATTCAATTCCAACCAACAGATGGCGCACCCCACACACCGATTTTCTAAATTTATTTATTTACTTTCACAACGCACACAAACCTCGCCACCACAGAAAAAACCAACAGCCTCCTTCGGTCCTTCAGCGGCTCTCACTTACAATACTTTGCCATTTTCGTATTCGTCTATTTTCCTTCTGTTTATTTGGTTATGTACGAGTACAAGATTTTTTTTTCTATTTTTCTATTTTCGTTGCGGGGAAAACTAAGTGGAAAATATTTGAAAGCTACACTTAACACAAAACTCACCAAGTCTAGTAAAAAGTTGTAATAAAAATACGTCTGACTGTGCAGTGCATGTATATTTTAACTAATAAGGACAAATGCTTCCCGCACATTATTTTTGTCGTGTTTTTCTTTTTTGTGACTCCCATCCAACGTGTCCGTTTCTGGTTATGCGCTTTCCCTAACTCAATACGTTTTCATTTCCATCTGGGTGCGATCATCATCATCATCATTGGTGTTTGGGGAATGTTGTGTATTTTTTTTTTTTCGTTTTCCTGTTGACTCCCATATATCCTTTTGCCAACACCGAACGGGTTGGGGCATGGAAATTCAATTTCTCTTCGTCTTTTTTTGTTTCCTCGTTCGGTTGTGTATTTTATTTTTCTATTTTGTTTGTGTTTCTTTTTTTCCTATATCCTTCTGCTGCTTTGGACCGGGAATGGATGGACAAAACGACACACACAAAAATAAAATTCCAAAAAAAAAACACGCTCTTCCTGCAAATTCTCAAAAAATACTTGAAAAATATGTACATACAGATGGTAAACGTCCGAACAGGAATAAATTCGACACAAATGCTCTGCCTGATTATGGGTTGGAAGAGTGGAAAGATGGTGGAGGCGGCAACGGCGGCGGCGGAGGTGGTAAGTGTTGAAGAAGAAAAAATACAATTTTTTGTTTCCATTTTTTTAAACAGAGTCCTCTCGCGTAAATATCCTACACCAGCCGCGGTAGAAAAATTTTATTACGAAAAGAGTGGCAAGAGAAAAAAAAATTAAATATCAACCGTAAGGTTTTTAATTCTTTTTGCTAGAGTAAGCACTTAATTAAAAAAAAAAAAACATGAATCTTTGGAAATTTAAAAGAAAAGTTTTTAATTAATGTGTCGTGAGGGAGGGGGGGGGGGGCGGACAAAAATGACGACAATTGATGGTCGAATCGTGATTCGTTGAATTTTTTATTCACTTGCTTTTGTGCTGGTCACATTTTAGATTTTACTTGGGCACAAGTTGTGTAAGAAAAAACACCTGAGTTTTAACGAACTAATTGGCCACTTGGAATTTTATTTCTAAAATGAGCAAGGCATTTTTTTTTTTTTTAAATAGAAATTGCATATTAAAAATTATATTCCGTAATAAGATTGAGTTTGAGACTTGTTGGCATTTTATTCTCGGATAAACTTTAATAATGTGAGGTGGAACATTAGGGGCTTGTAACTGTCTGGGGATTTTTGAAAATTAGTGAAGTACTGGATGGTTGGTGGGGTTGGAGTGTTCTGCTCCAAAACGCAGGGAAGGTGTTTGACATTTTTTTTTTACAGAAGAGGCATGAAAACTGTCCCTCTCTGTGTGTGGCTGGATGGAAGCGGGGTGTTGCTTTTCAAATTGTGCCCGTTTACGAGCATCAATTTTAAAGGAGAGTTGGTGCATGTCACTGAGTGTTCAATGGATATGAGTTTGTTGCTAGCAGAACTTTTATTAATACTGAACTTCCCTACAACCGTAGTGATTTATGACTTACAACTGCCATTTATAGTTTTCAAGCCTAAAGCTAACTAGCGTTACAATTTTGACAGTTGCAATATTGTTTTCATTATCTTCTAAAAGCAAACATGGTAACTCTTTATTTCACTGAGTAAACCAAGCCACTCCGACATAGAAAGCTGATAATTAAAACATTAAAATATCTTACAGAGAATAGGTGCAGGAATATGTTTCAGAACCAAGAGTATCTTACTAAGACTCCAGACTTCGGCTCAAAAACCATTTTCTAAATAGGGTAGAAATGTTTGAAAACTTTACTCGTGAGCTATGCTTTATAATTCGCAAGTAAAAAGGCAATACGCGGGGCTAGACAGTAATAACTCATACGCATCCAGTATCAAGCTTAAATTGCATAAGTTGTATGTACTTAAAATGGCGAAATTTGCTATTTATGTACCAAAAGACATAGTTAATGGAGCTAAAAGTATCAGTGGCGCAGTTTTGTACTAATTATCGCGCCACTTGTAATTTGAATTTGCTTGCACTCTGTGCGCATACGTCACAACACGTTTGGGGCGTTTTTAAAGAGTTATTGACTCGCTATTTCCAAGAGAATTATTTTAAGATGCTGACAAATATTGACTTAAAGACCATAAGAGGCACTGATGACGTTTATATTGACATCATACTCCAATTGGGTAAATCCTGAAGACGTCGCTTTATGTGGTGTGGTTAGTTCTGACGATGCCGGAGAAATGGGTGACAACTAGTGCGAGCAATCCAAAAGCCTTATCCATCTGATGACTGTTAAATGTCAGCGAAGTGCAATTTAAATCAGTTTGAATCGTTCAAAGAATATTTCTTGCAAGACAGCGCTCTTTCAGAATAAGATTGCAACCTTCTTACTTTTAGTTTTAGTGGCGCTTACAGTTCGGGATGGACCATGGCCTCAACTTGAGCATACCAAATTTATTGAGATCGTTCTCCAATTGTCCCGACACCTAAGGTGGGGTCTACCTCTGCTGCGTTGTCCCTCAGTGGTGGATTCAAAGACTCGTTGGGCTGGTGCGTTGTTGTCCATATACGCTCCACGTGTCCCATCCATCTCAGCCGTTGTATTTTCAGCTTTTTGACTAGGTCAGTGTCGCTGTATAGCCCGTAGAGTTCGTCGTTGAATCTTCTTCTCCACACTCCATCGTCACAAACTGGACCGAATATCACTCAAAGAATCTTTCTCTCAAAGCATCGCAGAAGGTTTTCATCCGCTTTTGACAAGGTCCATGCTTCTGCACCATACAGCAGGGCGGGGATGATTAAGGTCTTATATAGTACCTCCTTGGTTCTATGAGAGAGGGCATTACTTCTTAGATGCCTTCTTAGCCCGAAGAAACAGCGATTGGCAAGAGTGGTTCTTCGCTTGATCTCTGCGCCGATGTCATTTGTCGAAGTGATAGTGCAGCCCGGGTATACAAAGTCTTTAACTAATTCGAAGATGTATCTGTCCAAAGTGACGTTTTGTCCGAGTCGCCGATGATGCGAGTCGTTTCTCTTTGACAGCATATACTTCGTTTTGTCCTCATTAACATTGCAACCTTCGGTAGCCGTCAAATGCTAGCAACGATTCTCACCAGCGGTTTATAGTCAAACTTAACGTAAATTCTCTGCTTTTAGTTAAATGGTGATATAGAAATATACCTGCTGAGTAAATTCGCTATAAAAAATAGCAATTGCATTTGGAAATATTTATTGCAGGGCAGTGACACATCAACCTCTGGAGGAGCTCTCTATGGAGCGCCTCTTGTTCGCTGCTGTCGCCACACAAATGACATCCAAATAGGGGAATGGCAAATAGCCTCCCTTCAAGGTTGGCAGCTTTGCGTATTGTTAAACAATTCGAACGCCATTCAATTGACTTCAAGCCATCGAAGTAAACAGTTCTCGGAAATTCATCTTCAAAATCAACATTGCTTATCCCTTTAAAAATCGCGACAACAGTCTGTAGAAAAAAGTGACGAGTTTTCCTACACCAGCATTCATAGTCGGCGCAGTGGCTTAGTGGTAGTGTGTTGGGCTGCTAAGCGAGGGGCTCAGGTTCGAGTCCCGATAGGGCCAAATTACATCTTAAGGTTTTTTTCCACTGCGCCACCTCTCGCGAACGTCTGACAAACATCCGAGAGTAAAACTGTCATGAATGAGCTTCTCAATTAGCCGTTTGGACTCGGCGTAAAATTGTAGATCCCTTCCATTCGTCCCAAAAAATTGAAAACCCACACAAAGCGAATGGTTGCGAGAAGCTAGGCCTTGGGTCCCATAGACCTGTCGCGCCAAAATATTTATTTATTTTAGCATTCATAGAAGTTCCAGATGGCGACAAGTCAAGAGCTTCTAGGGGAAATGTGGCATTTTTCTAAGTGGAGAGCTCTAAAAGGCAGATCTTCTCCGAAGTTAAACTCTTCAAATGTTTTTGCATCGCACCACCATTAAGAGCCCTTTTCTTCAAACTTATGACTTGATGCATCAAAAAGAGTCGGTTCAGGGAATGTGCCTGAACCGACTCTTTTTGATGCCTCTGCTTAAATGTCGCTATTAAGCAAAACTGAGGCTAACTCAGAACTAGCTTCATAGCACCATTTAAGACCCAAAGGGGTGTCGAACAACGCTTTAAATATCCAATTAAAATGCAAAACAGCACTCCTCCTCGAGGCGGATTTTGTTATACAAAACAATAGTTAAATCAACAGCTGTCGCAAACAGAACGTCATTTAATCAATCAGATAAATGAACAAAAACCATTCCAATACTCTGCAATTTTTTTCAAAATTCAAATCCAGAATAAAAACACAAAAAATGCACATCCCCCCATTTAATTGCATACGAGGGCATTTTAAAAATGTTTATCCCACAAATCAATATCACATCTGCCAAACTGCCTTTAACCATGTATACAATTCGATATGACCAACAGTGCTCTGCATATTCACAATGGGAATCAGTAGACAAGAAGAACAAAAAAAAATTGAACAATCTCTCTTAGCGGTGGATATTTGCATTTTTATTTTAGTCATTTGATGCTATCTAACCGCCGACGATGACTACACCTGCCCCCGCACTCTTTCCGCAAATATACTCGTATAGGAATTTCAAATCCAAGCTCGGGACATGTCCATTTCACTGTTTTTGCTGCTAGATCAATAGTCACCAGGAGCTGGGCTATACCAAACACAAAAACCGCTTAATTCAATAGTAGGCATACCGATATTGCAATTTGTGAGGGGGTGGGGGGTCAAATGAACAGTAGAGGGGGCAAAAAAATCACTTCTGATTGGAGAATGGATACGAAATCTGCCCCCGGGGCGCGCACGGGTATCGATAAATAAATGAATTTGAAAAAATGAGAAGTGAAAAATGAAAACAAAAATAAATACAATCAGCGCTGTAAATCAATTTTATTTAACGCATACAGTCAGATGGTCGTGGTTGAGATAGGTCAGACGGAAGCGGCAATGTTTTTCGCCCTACACAGGATTTATGGCCAGAGCTAATGTTCCCTTTATTCTTGCTAAAGAGACCCATCACTGGGTAATCCAAATAGCGAATACCCCAAAGCTGGTCAAAGACTTCAATGACCAATGTCCAATCAACCTTTTTGGGGAAATTCGGGACACCCCGATGGAATGGACTTTTTGCTTGTATTTTTTATTTTTCTCGACAATTTTAGGAACTCGGGTAAAAGACTAAAGAATTATTACGAATTATTACGCCTTTCCTGGTCAGATACAAAAAGTGATATGAACTCAATTTGCCTGCCACATCCACGGAGCTACTTAATAGAGCAGGAGGGATTTTCCTGCTCTTTTTCTCTCATGAACGACCTTGTCGTTTAACACTCGTACGTAACAAGAGACATAGTCAGAAGAGGTATCTTATGATTGGCGTTGCCTTGAGTCAAGTATTCCGCCACAAGTGCTTTATATTTTCTTTTACGTCACAGTAAAAGAAAGAACTACGTTACAATATACCATCTTAAACGGTGTCGACAAGCTGTCAAATCAAAAAACAAAAATCATGGAATCATGCACATGTCGTAATCTTCTACTTCTTGTACTTCTTTGATTCATGGTAGAGGAAGAACTCGCCTTAAGTGGCGCGCAGAATTGAAAAGCGACCGCCAGTTATAGAGAAAGACCGCTCAATCCGGAGGTCCAAATCCACAAAGGACTTGGCTTTGGTTGCTTGGTTTAGGTTACCCTGCATCCTGATGAGGGAAAACACAAGTTTGAGCGCTATTTTGAAACCACAACTAACAGAACCTGTAGATTAAAAGGGAGAAATATTTTAGGGGAGTTCAAAACCAGCCTGAGGAGTGGAGAAAGTTGATATTGTTGTTTAAATGGATACCTTGGATTGCCGATAGGTTATAAAAGAAAGGACTACCCAAAGCACCGTGTCTGATTTTAGCTAGGGCCGCCACTCATAAAGAAGGTGGTGCTGCTTCACTCTTGTTAGTGTCAGCGCAGCTACGGCATTGGGTGTTATATGCCTATACCTAGCTTGGCTGCGTGAGTTCCTAGAATCTAGTGGCCCATACGAATTGCCGTACGTTTAGCGAAATCTACACGCGTTCTGGAAAGCAGTTTATTTGTTTTGGCATCATCGAATGTTGGCCAAATCTTCCTTGAAACGATGCAGTTTGTGAGGTTCACCAACCTTAGGCTTTAGGCTTTACTTTTACTATTTTTTCTTATTGCCAAATGTCGGTGGCATGCCATATTTACCTACTTGGTGGCGCTACAGTCGGGTGTCTCTATCATATCTGCAGACATAATTATGAGTTATTTATTTTTCCTATATGGTGGTCATTTAAAAAACAAAAATCCGTTTACACCAGTTAAATCTTTGACTTTTTTAATTTTTCTAATATGACCCCCATCGACCCCCGACTCCTTTTAAGGGGGGTTTTTTACAACTCACTAACGGTTAGTCTTCATGTCTTAAGGCATTACACATAGTTAGAGAAGAAGAAATTAATAAAGAAGTGTTTCGCCGTTTTCCAAAATGACCCCCCCTATCCCCTTTTTTAAGGGCAAACTATTTTAAGTATGAAATTTCCTTAAAGGTTATAACTTTCAAACCAACTACGACAGCGATTTGGAACTTTACAAGTCGATAGGGAATGAAAAATTATTGGGAATGCGGTTTTGGAGATTTTATCCAACAGCCCCTTTTAAATGGGGGTCAACAACTAAGGAAGAACAAAATATTGTCTGCCTAGATTTCCTATCAAATTTTTCTTCTCACAGTTTTTTCACTGCGATTTTCCCGGAAGAAGATTTTTGGTCCGCCGCGAGTTCATCTGAGAATGTAAGGCGATACTTTTTTTCGTTTGAAATGGTTGACGCTTTTGCGAATGTCGATGAAATAAGGCGATAAAATAAACAGAGGAGAACAAAATGCGAACAGAACTTTTTGAGAATTCGTATGCGAATGCATAGGGGAAGGTTATGCAAATGTTGAGCGGTAGTTGATTGCGTCAAATGGTAGAGAAACACCTCTGGTTATATTTTAATTTCCAATATGCAACCCGTTTAATTAGCTTTATGTGGTACGTCGCATTTTTGCTAGGTCGGCTTTGTGGATCACGTGTACTTCGCAATTGGGTCAAAATGTTCTACTTGAGATAATTGTAACAAATACAAAAGTCCTTGCTACAGTTTTGTATGAGCATTTGAAGCGTTAATCAAACAACATATTTATTTACTTAACGAAATGGATATCGGGTGCTATTGTGAAAATAAGTTTTCAATTTGCAATCATTAGGGCAATTCAATTGTATTTATCAGTGGGAAATGAAAGTATTCTCTTGTTGTGACAATTAGAATCGCCCACATGCTTTTTTTCGCATTTTAAACATCAAAACATCAAATTCAAATTAAAATTCCATTTAAAAGGGAGCTCTTTTTCAGAGTATCCTTTTATTTCATTGGATAGTTTCGCTAATTACCATCGACACATCCAATTAAAATATTCAGCCAGTTTTATATTGCATGGGAAACCCCTTTTAGGATGTTAATTAATCTGCCCATTTCCAAGTCTTTAAAAAGTTCAAATGCCCATACAAATGTATACATCAACGGCCATCTCATTGTGGCTTGTAATTAATTTAAGATGACAGTATTTGGCTCCACGTCATATCATAATCCACATCTACATTAAGGACACATTCTCTTTATATTATGATTATACCATTTACGAGTATGGAAAGGTACCACCTCCCACATGCGGAAGTAATAAATCATCAAAACACTATACCATACATTAACATGACTTTTATATCGCCGTTAACATTGACCCGAAGAAAAAAAAAATTGTCCTGATGCCAACAGGCTAGATATAGGCTCAGTAATAGCACAATACATTTATTATCCATTCAAGGATCATTACAATAGATTACACCAGTCCCACTTTCAGTGGCTGCTGACAAGGGTAACCCACACCTGGACACTAAATTGGAGGACGAAAGTTTTGCCTAAAATAGGACACACTTTTGTGCTGCCTTAATTGAGAAGGAGAGAGAGACAGAGAAAGAACTTGTGTCAAATATCAATTCTCACAACTGGATTGATGGATCGATGAATGTTTCTTTTTGCTGTTGAACCCTTCTAGGACATTCGGAATCGAATGATAAAGAGATTATCTTCAATCTACAACTACATGTATGGCTGGGGGGGGGGGGGGTCTCCCATATAATGTTGCAGTTGTAGTCATTTAAAATAAAAGTCCAGACAACTGTCAAAGTGGATATATGCATGTTCTACCAACTAATGGCTGGTAATCGATCAAATTCCAAAAGGATACACTTGTGTACATGGGCAGGGGCACTGAGTGCAGAGTGAGGCGCAGAGCATAATTGCCTATTGTTTGTTATTTACATTGCTGCTAGTGTTGGGTAATGTGATAATAGATAAAAGGTATATAACATTATTTTCAATTGACTTTGAAGAGACATTGATTGAGAATAAAGGGGCTGGATGCTTGGGAAAATCAGGCATCCAAGTCCATCATATACTGAAAACAATGTTTCAAGTCGTAGGAGTGTAGTCATTTATCTATTCGTATAGGGATGTGGATTTGTTACAGAATCACTTTCAACCTACCCACCCGATTTGTAAGGATTCTTAGATGTAGCACAGGGTAACAATGGGGCAGCATTTGGTTTCCATTTCACCGCACACGGGCACCTCATTTAGGAGATATTCGACATTCATCGCCCACCTCACATACATCATCAAATCGAACGAAGGGCATCCTTCAAATTCTACCTCTTGGTGGAAACTTTCCAACCGCCACTTAAATTCAAAAGCAACATCAACCCGACACCCTTTAAAAACGAATACCCTCCCCGAATCAACTTCCCAATTTGAACCCTTTTCGTCCGAATTATTATGATCATTGATTTTTAATTACTCCAAAATAAACCAAGCGAAATTGTGTAATAAAAAAATCTTCTCCTTCCCATCTATGCAAGTCGTTAACTTATCCATTTACCCATCCACCCTGTGGTAATAAATGTCCATCCCATTGTGACCGCACACAATCTACACAGCTCCCCTGCCACCTTCATTATTTTGGTTAAACTCTGGGCATATCATTCATCCCAGGGGTGTACTTTTCGACCCTCTGCCATCTTTTCGCCGCAGCCCCCAATTCGAAGGGAAACTTATTTAAATTTGTTTTTTTCTTTCTCTTTTTTTTTGTATCCCCTTTCTTTGGCAGGCGATAATAGCCAACCGCCAGTTCGGAATCCTCCAGGAGCTCTTCACAATTCCGCAGTCTCCTTGGGAGGAGGCAGAGGCAGAGGCGACGCAACACAACGACGACGACCAAATCTCATCGCGGCGAGTATTATTCGCTGGATTAAAAGTAAATCGCTTGTGTTGCAACATATTTCACATTTATGGTGCTCATCGACCAGCTGGAGGTGGAGGCTCACCGATGGGAGTGCGCCACCCCTCCAAGAAGAATGTACAAAAAAACAATCCACCGCAGCCAAAAGTCGTTATCGACAGCGACAACGACAACGACATCGGGAACGACTTGTCGTCGACGATATTGTCACCGCCATCATCAGTGTGTCCCCAATGAGTTTGCAAATTTTCATAATTTTCATTTTCAATTTAATTAGCATACAGTTGTGGCGAAGGATATGCTTGCCATTGCCAGCAACAGCGGCACAAGCAATGACGACGACAACGATAATGTCACCATCACTCAGCAGGATAAAAAGATGAAAACAATTCCCACTGCGACAGCGGTAGGCAGGTGTAGGTGCGGTTGTAGGTGCGACATGACTACACCAAGTAATATGTTAATCAAATTACCAATAGGAATCTTTATATTATACATAATGTAGGAGCATGAATATTTATTACAATTTATATCAAAATTTCTGTTATATATTTTTTTATTTATTTATTTTTTTAAACAGAAAAGTGAAATTGTGTACAAGTTGTTTAGCAATGATTGCCAGTACTAATAAAAAATATTAAAATGTAAATAATTTAAATAAATAAAATGCTAAAAGAGTTTGTAAAAAGATTTAAGCACTAGAGTTTAAAATTATATTTAAGCTTTAAATGGCATAGAGCTACGATTGTTTTGGCATTATTTTACTGTACAAAGATTGTGTTGTGTTTTCTTAGTGAAGTATTTAACAGAAGTGAGGTTAGGTCCACAAATTTTTTGCTGACAAAGAGTTTCAAGTGAATAATTAATTTTTAACTTCATCCTGAAACTATTTTAGGTCACAATAGATATTTTTGTGTGGAAAATATCGCCATTGTGAACTTGTACAATATTTACAGTGACAATGAGTCGTATTCGCTTGGTTGGAGCTCATTCTGATTTTCACAGTTGATGGTTATTACTAACTATCAATTTTAGAACAACTGAGGGTGATAGTAGACCAGCTTGTGGGACCCCACTTAAAACTAAGTTAAATCAGCATTTAAGATAGACTTGTCAACTTTTCCTTATCAAGCTATGCCAGTTTTTTTCAGTTTTCAATTCATTTTTATTTAATTCTTTCATTAACTTAATACTAGACAAAAACGATTAAATCTAATTTAAAACTAACATGGATCTTAATTCTAGCTTACTGGCTCCAAACGAGCGCTCTAAACTTATCGTTATTCTTAAAACTATTGCCTTTCGGCCTTAAGAAGCTATGCCAACTCGTTGTTCTATGGACAATCCTCCATTTTGGTGGGGGTAGCTTGCAAATATTGACATTAAGCCGATAAGTGACTTGACCGTAGCTAAATTTGCAGTACCAAAAGAAATTCATGGTTCATCTTGAGACCTTCCTGGTAGAAAATTCCTTCCAGTGCCATTCACTTTCGGCGAACAGGCACTAGAAAAAAGTTGAATTAAGCCACAAGTCAAGGCCTAAAGTGTCCTTCATTAGGCACTTCCCATCTCTTAAATTAAATAAAAAAAAGTGTGTATGAGATATCGTCGAATTTTTTTGTTCGTTTGAAAGGCCTATCGATGCCATTAGGTATGCAATATAAAATCGTTCAAATATCTACCGCTGCTTCACTGTGTGGTACGTATTCGAAAGGTCACTTTTCCATGACTCTGTGGCATAAATCAGGCTGAATTTTGTTGATGGCATGGCTTTGACGGCCGCATAGACCTGCGACTTCAGAAAACCCCACAAGATCGAATCGCACGATGTCGGTGGACAGATCACATCACCTCCACGTGAGATACTCATTTGCTGCGTCAAGTTACTCATCTAAAAGGCAGTCTTTCGCATTTAAAAGTTTAGGGACAATTCAAACTTATAAGCCAATCAAAGCTTAACCGTTCTCCACGAAATACTTAAGTTCCCCATTCGCTTCCCAAAATTCACCATAAAATGAGTCAAGTAGCAGGCACATCAACAAATTGCCTGCTCCACATACCTCTTCAACTGTTTACCCCCATTTGAAGGACCCTAACCTCATTTTGTATTTAAAAGAAAAACAAGTGGATATTCCACCGTACATTTGCATTTATAGACATTTAGAAAATAACTTAGCATAGCAATAAATTAATGCCACAGGAAAATTACCCGATTTAGACTCGTAAAATGTTTAATATTTAAAATAAACGAAATCAAAAACAAAATCTTCTACACTTCAATTTCCCTCGTTCTTCTATAGTTTTCGAGATCTGTATAAATTGACACCATATCAAAAAGCGGAACCAAAAAGTATCAAAAAATATAATTTAAACTACATCCAAACCACTATTCACTATATACCTACATATAAATAAAAATAACTTGTAAATAATCAAAACAGAATAAGAGTCGATTTATAAGAAAATAAAAAAAAAACTACCCTCAACAAATACATATAAAAAAGCGCATATCCTGTATATAGAACTCCTCAATTTATTATATAAAAAAAACTGTATTGTAGACTTAAATCTATTAGGGCCAAGATGGACGCTTACTTGTAATATATTCAAAACAAACTAAAATATTTCTAAGCAACTACATAATCAAACAAATTATTCGTATAAATTCGTTTCTAAGTGCTTAGCAGAAAAAAAACAAAATACAAAAATAAAACCAGCATAAATATAATTAATGAATTGTTAGACTCAAACTTTCCATAAAAATAGAAAACTGTCTTCAAAACTTGTTAATGTAACAATATTAAACACAATAAGCTGATAATTGTAAAATACAAACAAAAACAAGAAACAAAAAAAAAACCTTAAGTTCAAGAACAAAGCAGAATAAAAATAAACACATTTAAAAATAAAATAGTTACTTAAAAACAGATGAGAATTATGCAAAAAAAAGAAGTTTATCTATGTTTATAAGAGTTATTATTATAAAAAGAAAAACTAATATAAATCGATATATGCGCATATACAATATACATATGTCTGGTGAAAGGATCATTTTAGAAGTAAAAACAAAATGAACGCTGTGCAAAAACAAAAGAGAAGATTAAATATGTAATAAAAGAAAATATTGAAGAATTAATTCAAAAGGAGGTGTGGTTTTATTTTCAATTAGATAAGGAGTCGGGATTCGATTGAATTTAGTCAGGAGGAAGGCGGTCTTACACAAACTTATAATGATGAGTAAAACGTCTTTTTTAGAAGGCATATTGGAAAGATACCTATCATTTGGGGTAAATCTATTGATGGAATCTATGATGCCAGTGCCAACATGCCCTGTGTTGTTAAAGCGGATAGTTGAGACCTTATTTCTCGGTCAAAAGAGAGAATAAGGTAGTCAAAACGGTCTCGAGAGTAGGCTTATTAAACAACGAATCATTTAGAGATACGCGATAGAAAGGTTCAGGACTGTATGAGAAAATAAATCGTTACAGGTCCGTTCCGTATTGGTACCCTAAGCCTTGCTTCTCTCAACCATTCTTTTGTTA
This sequence comes from Cheilosia pagana, assembly GCA_936431705.1. Taxonomy (NCBI): domain Eukaryota; kingdom Metazoa; phylum Arthropoda; class Insecta; order Diptera; family Syrphidae; genus Cheilosia; species Cheilosia pagana. Next base: position 8,808,339 of record OW386169.1, read on the forward strand.
GAACATTTATTTTCTGGAACGAATAGAGAGGTACTACAATTTATGACATTATACGCTCGGATGTTTTTCAGACGTTCAAAAGAGTTGGCGCAATGCAAAAAAACCCCAAGACTGTAGTCACAACATATCGTTGAGCAATGTTAACTTAACTCCGATGAAACGACAGATTGATGTGCAATAATTTTGAACAATGATGAAACGAAAAACCGACAGACCGTTGTGCAGTCATTTCGAACTCCGAGGAAACGGCAGGATGACTTCTTATACCTAGTGGGGAAGTGATTCTGAACTCCAATGAAACGAAAACGCAACATGTCATTCGCCAGTGATTTCGAACCCCAATGAAACGACAGATTGATAAGAAACTTTTTGTGGCTCACTGGGCAATCATTTTAAATAATGATGAAACGAAAAACCGACAGGCCGTTGTGCAGTCATTTTAAACTTCGATGAAACATGGCTAGTTGGGCAGTGATTCCGAGCTCCGATGAAACGACAGCATGACTTCTTAGACCTAGTGGGGCATACGTTGAACTCCAATGAAACGAAAACGCGATATGTCGTTGGATAGTGATTTTGATTTCCGATGAAACGACATGATGACTTACTAAGACTAGTGCGGCAGTGATTGCTCACTGCGATGTAACGAAAATTCGACATGTCGTTCTGCAGCATTGCTAAACTTCTGTGAAACGACAGATTGATATAAAACTTTTTCTGGTTTATTGGGCACTCAAACAGTGATGAAACGAAAAACCGACAGGCTGTTGTGTAATGATTTCAAACTCCGATGAAACGAAAAACTGGCAGAAAACAGAAGTGGGTAGGTCTCGTGGCAAGGCAGCTCAGGCAGAATCAGCTATGGGTGGGGAACGAAAAGGCGACAGATTCAAAGTAGGGAATGAAAAGACGTGGTATTGCGAGTGGTGAGGTACTTCCTCGAAGGAAATGTGCGGTAAGGGGCCTCGTGGATGATTGCACGATATCAATACTTCATCCAAGCAAGTGTCATCAGTTGTGCAGCTTTTGCTATTTACTAACTCTATATAGAATATCGAAGCCCCATTGAGAAGTGCGCCATAATAAGGGTGGGTGTGACAAAAACGCCTGTAGAAGTTACAGGCCCTTGCTACGATATAGTAACTTGCACCTTGACGATCACTTAACTCAAGCAATTTCTTTTTACGAGTAGATAGGTTCGCGGCTATCTATTATTGGAACTAGGAAAGAGACCATTGGTACCAAAAATTCGACTTGAATATAATGGTGGAAATAGGGACAAATCAGGGAAAAATCCGAGCATCAAATTTGCTTCCCAAAAACGTAACAGATACGATAAATGACATCAAAATATTTTAACGATGGAAAAAAAATAGATAAAAATTCCTCTATCAACTGGGCGCATAAACAAATACCGCTCAATTGGTTTAGTGGTTTTTATAAGATGTCGCATTTTGATGAACCTTGCAAGTTGCCCTCCCCTTTCCATAACCCATAGGTATGCCACTTCCCACCCATACAACTCATCCCCAATGACCCACATTCTTGAATGGATCCAAATGTGTTCTGCCAAACCAACAGCAATTGTTCCATAGCCACCAAACTGCCACTGCTGCTGTTTTTGTTGCTGCTTGTTAATGCCAAAAGCCTCCCTCCCTCCCTCCCGCCGCTCGCCAATTTCACAAAGAGGAATTTGTCCAATGGTTTGGCAGAAGCAAACACAAGAACGGAAATGAAATAAAACTAAAATTTATAAAGAGTCCGTTGGGTATCCTTTAAATGCACAAGCACATGCACCACAACATTGGCTCGCTCGCCTCTTACAGACATGGGTCCACCAGGCAATTGGCATGGAAACCTTTATCTTTAAATTGCATTTGAGAATTCCGTCTGCAGCGAGGTGGCATGTCCTACTGTACGACCTGCCGTTTCTTACTGCCAGTTGTTAGCCGCACTTACGACACACAGGACAAAATAAGGTCATGTCATGGAGGAAATTCAAACTCAACCAAAATCCATTCAACTAAATTTTGGGATGAGATGATGTAGCTCAATCTACTCCAGGTTGTATATATTCTCAAAAAAAACAAGATTACAAACAAATGGTTGCTCAAATCCTTTTGTTTATTTGCAGAGGGATGGAGTGAAATAAGTGTAGACACTTATATTAGCATGAAATGATAAGCTGACAGACATTTATACAAACAAATAAGCACAATGGCTGGCTCAGAGATAAACAACATTGTTGCACGGGACGCCCCGAGAGAGTGCTTTTTGCGCTGTGAAATTTTCGAGTGTTAAGTGAATGAAAGGAGGTCCTTTTTTATGGTAATTTGCCTCGGTTGGTTTAGTTCCTTTTCGACGGTGTGTATGCACGGTTTTATTCGGGTGGAGTGTATCTGTATATGGCGCTCAAATTTGATTTAAATTTTACACTCTCTCAGGGATTTTATTTCGAGAAACAATTTGTTCTGCTGCAGTGTGTACATAGGTGGACGGGGGTAAACGTATTTTGTAACCGGTTTAATTGGATTACGGAAGGGGGTGGGTTGTTTACGTTTATATGAGTTGTCATTGTCGGGTGTATTTATAGAATCAGCGGACAAACGCACAGCAACTACTGAGTGACAAAACCCTTTCTTGCTGGCTTCACAATGCTTTAAATGTATATGTAATGCACCGGGCGAAACTATTCACAGCTACAAGGAGAGCAAAAGCAACAACAAACGTTTATGTGTATCGCGCTCGTGCCGTTAAGCTGCATACACAATGTTAACGTGTGGAAAAAACCCAAAATGTACTACAATTTGTAACGCACTCACAACACACACATACGTTTTCCGATTTTAACCAAACTTCACAAAAACCATATATAGAGCAATACCAAAGATGTGTGAAAGTTTGATTAAAATCGGTAAATGCGTTAAGGCGTGAATCGGCAACAAACGAACACAATTTTCAGGCCCAATTTTTTTTATTATATAGATATATAGATTTCAGCAAAATTGGCGGCGCTTCGTTTAATAATTATTAATTTGAACTTTCTCTTCCAACGACTCATAAAGAAGAAACCCTAAAGCCTTTCCCATCCATCAAGGTCTGTTTGAAACTCCTAACAATCTGTTTGCAATCCAAAAACCAAATGTAATTCTGTCAGAATACCAACAGATGAAGATGAAAACAAATGTAAAACAACAAGATGCCCGATAAACGATTGGATCAATCGATAGATATGCAAATTGTGAGTTTCTGAAACATTTCTTCCGGAAAAAAGGAAACATTTACGTTTAAAAAAGTTCAAGATAACAACAGGGACAGCGAGGACATCCTATCTCATAGGCAAAAGAAAACCGGAGAAGAAAAATGAATTCAAATGCGAAAACAACTCAACCCCTGCAAACTACTGACAAACATATTCAAATCCTTTTGATATGCTAAACACCCTTCAGTGTAGGAGCGATGTGATCCCTTTGGCGTCCGGTTTCTTTGATTCTCTAAGGGTGCTGTGCGTTTTTTTCTGTTGGTTTCTTTTTTCTAAACACACAGAGTACGGAATGAATAATGCATCGTTTGCGTTTCGAAAGTCTAATCTTTTCAAAGTTTGTTTTTTAAAAACAGTTATTTTTGTAATGTAATTTATCGCTACCACATTTATTAGAAATCAAAGAGAAAAATAAATGTCAAACTAAGTTATAGTTCTAGTTTCGGAAGACTTAAAAGCGTAAAAATGTCGTGGGATTAAAAGAAGGATTTTGGGGCACCAAGTCGAAGTTTCCCGTCCACCAGGAGATTTAATTACAAAACGGAAGAAGACCTCGCGCAAAGCTGCCGGGTGAGTCCTTCCACCGCAACCAGAAGGAATTTTAAATTGAAGGCGATTGCGTGGTTAGTTACGTTAATGGGTCTGATTAAATTAGAAACTTCGTTTGACGGCTTCAATTAAATATTGACTCAAGAGAGGTTAGAGTGGAGTATTAAACTGATGTAGGACGAGATATTAGTTGTTAATGGATTGGGAGTAAGAGGCGTTTACATCGGCCCACGTTTTGTAACAAAATCAGATTTGAGTGCTATTGGGGCTAATTAAGGTTTGTTTCTAAACTTATTGCTTATGGTTGGAGTCAAATCAAAAAAGCTACTTAAGTCTGTTACGTAGGAAAGATGCTGCTTTTTAAAAACTGCAAAAGGCGTGAAGAAAAGTTTCCATTCATCGCCAGTCATTTCCCTTCATTTCCATTCACTTTCATTCTATTTCCAATCAGCTGCATTATTTTCCAATCATCGCCAGTCATTTGCCTTCATTCCCAGTCACTTTTATTATATTTTCAATCATTTGCGTAATTCTCCAATCATCACAAGTCACTTGCATTCACTTTTCAATTATTTTTATTATTTTTAAATCATCACGAGTCTATTGCTTTCTTCCCCCAATCATCTGCATTCTTTTTCAGTCAACAGCAGTCATTTCCCTTCATTTCCAATCACTTTTATTCTATTTTCAATCATTTGCATTATTTTCCAGTCATCACAAGTCTTCCCCATTCTGATATAATTTAATTGCATTCTTTTTTAAATCAAAAGGAGTTACTTGAATTGTTCTCCCAATCATTTGCATTATTTTCCAATCATCAGCAGTCATTTGCCTCCATTTCCAATCAAGTGTATTTCATTTTCAATCAGCTGCATTATTTTCCAATCATCGCCAGTCATTTCCCTTCACTTTTATTCTATTTTCAATCATTTACGTTATTTTCCAATCATCACAAGTCACTTGTATTCTCGTTTTATTTATTTGAATACTTTCTAAAATCATCACGAGTCACTTGCATTCTTCTCACAAACATCTGCTCTCTTTTTCAGTCATCAGCAGTCATTTGACTTCATTTCCAGTCACTATTATTATTTTTTCAATCACTTTCAGACTTTTTCAATCATCACCAGTCACTTGCATTCACTTTTCAATTATATTCATTATTTTTAACATCATCAGAAGTCACTTTCATTCTTCTCATTCAACTCTTTGAAGCCCCATCTCTTCTTCAAACTACGGCTTCGTCATAACCCCACATCTGGTCATCATAATCCTTACCCGAAGCCCATCCCCCAATCGAATTTTAATTCCGAGAATGGCCACTTTATACCGCATGACAGAGTTAGATTAATCGAAACCCCTTAAAGGATCATTAAAACCCAAACAATGTTGCAATCCTCTGCTCCAAGTCGCACCCACATCCCAGATTAATCGGACAGTCGTTTACACCATTCGGCCCGCTGCTACACCGATAGGCTAACGAGCCGGGTTGGACCTCTTTTACACAACCCTATACAGAGTCTCCTCCGCTTTTCTTACGTATATTTCCTTTTTATATTCGCTTTGGCAAAAGACCATAAATCCCCCCGAAAGAAAAATAAAATCCCTAAATGCTCAGACAATCGAACGGAACAAGGACCTCCTCGTCGTCGTCGAGTGAAAAACGACCCAGGGATGATGATAAGCAATAAAATACACATGTGTGCGGAGGTGGTTGCTACAAAATATAAAGTATATCATCACATTTATTACACATAAAAGGACAATCGTTTCTTTTGTTCAAGGAAAAGGACAACAAATAGCCTCAAAAAAAAGCAAAACAAAAAAAAACACTGTAGGCCAGTGAAGGTGGCGAAACAAATTTCCCATCCATTATTCCCTAGAGAATTGATGTGGGTGCAGGAATGGATGGAATTTTGTTCCGCTTATTTGCCCTACACAAGAATCAAATGAGGTAATGATATATTGTTAGTAATAGAGGGGATATCGAAGGGCAGCATAAATAAGACGGCCGGTGTCTGAGATATTCGTTATAGGGGTGCCCGCTCTTAGTCTCTGTTTGGGTCTCTGTTTAAGGGCGCACCACATGTGAGATCGTTTCGAATATTTCATGAATAGATAGATATAGGGGTTGGTTGGTATCGGGGGGTGTAAATGGAGGGGTTGGATTGCGAATTGACATTTAGGGGAATAGATTGAGAGTCATATTGAAATAATCGAACTTGAAGCGAGTGAATTATTGTAATTGATTGGGGTCGTTCGAGTCGCAAATGGTAGGTCACATATTTTCACACTCTGCTAAAGAGATGAGATTTATTTTGATTTCGGCCATAATGTGTGTCTCGGTGGGGGTAAGTGCCTACCCAATGTTTGGGGGCACTTGCCGAGTGTGGGTATGTGTGAGGAAATTACTTTCAACCGCAAATGGGGTTTAAAGAGTGGGAAATTTGACTCTCAGGTAAACATTTCAACATGATATTGAAGACTTCAGAAGACTTTGTATGTTTTTTTTTAAATTATGTTTTCATAAAGATGTAGGGACGCATCAAGCCTCTTCCGTTTTTCCCGATCTGCAGCTATATACAGGGTCTTTCAATAGGGAGATCAGAACTTTGACAGTTGATAGCGGCCATATTTTTGAAGCTTCATCTATAAAATTGGCTGTCATTTATTCAGCCTGTTTTGCCAACTCACGTCTTCAAAAGCACGTTCAAATGCTGAAATTGTTTCATCAAAAGCAGTTGGAAACTGACCCCAATTTTCATCGAAAAACCTTCTTCTGTCATGAGGCCCTTTTCTGGATATTTGGGTACGTCAACAAACAAAATTGACGAATTTGGGACGATACCAATTCGAATAGCGTTCAATTCATCCCGAAAAAAATCACTGCTTAGTGCGGATTTTGGGCTGGCGGCGTCACCTGTCCATATTTCTTTGAGATCAACGTTGTCCAGGCCATCACCGTATATAGGTCGATGATTACCAACTTCTTTTGGGCTAACTTTGATGATATTGACACCAACTACATGAAGTTTCAATAGGAATAAGAACTGGCCACCGAGATCGTGCGATTTGAACCCGTTTGATTTTTTCTTGTGGGGAAGCTGCGACGGACATTTGAATGATGGTGTAGCGATCCGTCACAAAAGGCGGTTTCCACTGATCACCACCACTGATCGGCACTGATAGCCACCACAGGATACGACGATACCAACCGATGATGCGGCACCACTCACCCGTAGCCAGAAACACTGACCGCCACAAAGGGATCTCAACACCAACCCCAGCAGCCGACACAACAGCAACACATACGCAGATTTTCATAACGCTTACAAGTCACACTCACTACTCTTTGCGGAAGTCATAAGTCATAAGTGAGTCGAGAGTACAGTACACTCAACTTACTTACTTACTTAGGCGGCGCTACAGTCCGGGGTGGACCTGGGCCTCAACCAATACGCCTCTCCAGTTAGCGCGATCTTTGGCTAACTGCCTCCAGTTGCGCACTCCAAGTTGGTTGAGGTCCCTTCCACTTGTGCGCGCCACCTAAGGCGAGGTCTTCCTCTACTGCGTTGTCCCTCCGGGTTGGAATCGAAGACAGTACACTCAACGCCTGGTGCAATGCACTTGGTGTTGAACCTGTTCCCTAGAGACTTGCACTATTCTGTGTATATAGGAATCTGGTATTGTGAGCATTCCGTTTCCGCTCCATTCCGCACTCTTTTCTTTTCTCTTAGGGTATGTATTGTGAGTATTCCGATCAACCACAGTCTCCTATGTACCGTAGTTAGAGAGTACGTATAAATTGTTTGTTAAGGTCCAAAAATAGTTTTAAGATTATAAAATCAAAATTGTTAAGGAATGGAAATGAAAGGAAAAAGGGTACAACGCTCCAAAGTTTGTGTTTCTTTGGGGGGGCAACCCTGGAGGCAGGACCCGACGAATATACCCCGGCCGGAGATAAAAACAATTGAAAAATTTCGACAATATCTCACACACCCTTTGTTTTATTAAAATTAAAAAATAGGAAGCGCTTAATGAAATACCCTTTATCTAAAGTTTTTTTTTTAGAAGTTCGCTTGTAAAATTTGCTCAACTTTTTCAGGTGACAATTTATTTGACAGCTGACAGCTTATTTGTATTCATTTGGTCATCGTAGAACTCTCCAATATGTTGGAGGTCAACTGAAGGTCGACGACGTTTGACTAATCCTTCACATATAAGAAGAGAGTCGTGCGTGCTTTTAAATCGCCTTGTTTTTGCCTTATCTTCTACATCGCTCTTTGGCTACTCCTGTCCTGGCAACATAACATTTGTGGGACTTTTCTACTTGAAATGCATTTCGTCAAAGGAGGGCATTTTTAGAGAAGCAATTTACTGTCAATTGCATAATCAACAAAGCTCATTAAATCGCGGAGCAGATTAAACGTAAAAACTGCATTCATCATAATCACACCTTCAGTTGGCATTTTTTATTTAAAAACCCTGATCCCCCGTTCATTAATTGGAAAACAAAAACCAATTCTAGTTGAGCGGCTCTCATTAAATTGCAGTCAATTGAAAAAGGGCATTTACTCACTCGATTGTATTATCGGGCACAAGTATCCAACGAGTAAGAGTTGGATTTGTTTGACCCCGTATTCCATGCAATTAAAATCGCATTGCCATGTAATCGCCATGTACGAGCAACGAGGGGAGAAAATATTTAAGTGCCTGCAAAGTGAAGCTGCTATTATACAAAAAAAAAAAGTTAAGCCGATAAGTAAATCTGCACTTGAGAAGCTTTGTACATGGCGCAGATAAAGGACGCGAGTACCCGTAAGAGTTCATTAGTGGACACGGATTAATTGGTAGGATTGCGACCAGAGAATGATTCTCGTTGGACATGTGATGGATGGACAGTGTCAATTTGAAATAAGCCACTGCCAATACATTGGGATTCAGTCAAGTCTTTAGATAGCAGTTATAATGTGGACAAATGGATATATCTTGAAGCTGCTTATAGGATATGGTAACTATTCTTCTGTGTTTCAACACGCAGCTAAAATAGTAGTTGAATGTGCGCAATTATTATAAGTTTTTCAGCTCTTTACTGAAAATCGACTCCTGATACTATGCAACATTTATGAGGAATTTTCGAATTATTCGGTATAATTCGACTTTTTCTGGCGTCAATGCTACGATGTGCTGCTCCCTAGAGTTCAGTCGATCGTTGCCAAGCCTGACAGCATTAAGAAAGTGGATCTGGGCACTCAAAAGGGAAGTAGGGCGTGCTAACTGACAATTGCAAAAATGTGGTGGGCCCACAATTGAATAATTTTTGTATCGAAAATCAATGTAAATCTTTTTGCAAAAATCTCCGCAAGGTTGTCCATAAGATGTTTAGCTAAGTAGCTAAAAGGATGCGCAACACTTTTGTTCCACACTCGACATATCATATGTCAAACAATTGTAGAACCAAAAAAAGGAATACACCTTTTGCTAAGCACCTTCTTTCCACATTATTCATTTGATTGCATAAATCATTTGCACTATTACATTTTCGCGCCACAACCCACCACTAAGTGCGGAGCCCCACTACAAAGCAAAGCAATAATTAATTTAAAATAATTCCACAACGGGCTTCCCAGCAAACCATCCATCTGGATGGAGGAGAAATGGCGCCCAACGTGTGTACACTTTGAAAAATGAAATTGCAGTTTGGTAATAAATGTTTTTCGGTTGGATTTATTCATCAGCGGAGAGATTTATTGCGTGTAGCTGTACCATTGCAGGATATCGACAAAAACAACACACAAAATATGGTCAACATCCTGTTTGCATTTGATACCGGCTAATGATGATGGAATACATTTCAAATATGGAGAACCTGGTTTTCCCTCAGAAAACTTTAACACGATTAAATTCCATTTTTTTTCTTCTGTTGTTGTTGCGATAATTTATTCAATTTTGTGTCGGAACTCTGTCCAACAGTCTGGTTCGTTCTCAATAAGTTGTTCCATTAATTCCACATCCTTAATTAACCTCGGTAAATGCGAATCATCAGCCTGCAGCTGTTTCGCGTAGAAAAATACGAAAAACAACAGTTAATATGTGGAAAAACTAACTAAATGAAAAAAGGGATATCCGATCCCACAAAAACACACATTATGCAAACACTGAACGAGCAGTTCACACATACAGTGGACGAGTATAGTGGCACAGGCAACAAGCTTTATTTTCAAGCTCAACGGAGCGAGCAAATTTACATTTTCATAACCCGCACACATTATATACCCCCGCCCACCCTTCCAGTCGCCGAAGCACGTTCTGACTACTGACTGGACCAAGCGAAGCACAGCGTACGCTTTATGCAGGCTTAAGCTCAACTCACATGTAATGATGACGATGTGAATGTGGATGATGATACGATGATGGTCATGATGCTGATGATGGTAATGGTAGTGCCAACAACAGATGTAGACGGTGTATGTGCGCCGCTTAATCCGATACTATGCGTCATAGCAGCACCTCGTTATTCCATATACAGACCAGGAACAGGAATAAAAACAACGCTTTGAACTGGATAGGACAGGGCGAGAGGACAAAGCAAAAACAACACAGAAAAACAGAAAAACAACCGGAAATGATTTTGATGAATTTTCCTGATGAGAAATCAATGCCCCGGAACAGATGGCCATATCTGTGCGAAACTTCATTGCGAGGGATAATTATTTAAATTGTGCGCGAGCTCCAGATATTGTGATGCAGGAGCAGCGGGAACAAAAAAACAAACGCCGTGGGCTGGTGCTGTGTAATCGATTTAAGTGCGGCTTACTTTCACTGCATATTTATTAGGGGATCGGGGGGAAAGTGTGAGGACAAAGGTAAACACTTTCGGTCAGTACTCCTCGGGAAATCGAATAAAATCGGGAATAGTTACAACTCTTCAATCATTAAAGTAGAGTAAATGGACTGATCCAATCAGGCCTTTTACAACGAAGGATGAGGAGGCTATCATGACACCAAAAACTATCGAAATATCACAAGTTCTAGATCCTAAAAAGGGAAGATGCGTGAAGGTGGATGTCAGATGGTCATAAAAAGAAATTTGGACCATTTTCGAGTTGAGCCCTAAGAAAGTCCACCCAGGAATGGATGGCAAAAAGGTGCATAATGTTGATTTTTGTTTTCGGGTAAATAAACTTCTCAAAAGAGACTTTTCTGACCACTTGTTTCCTACAGAATATCGAGCACACAGCCGGAGAGAGAGGGGAATGTTGCGACAGTGAAAATGAAGGCGTGAAAGGTGATCAGAATTTGTCTGCCAAGTTTGACTGCCATTGGATCAGAATTTGTTTTCAGAAAAAAAAAAACGGTAGAAAGCGTGGAAGAATTCTCAAAGCAAAATATAACAAAAAAGATCCACACATTTTTGGACGGTGTTTTTAGAATTTTAAGTCCTTTTCCAGTTTCCAGAAATAAAGCCAGAAAATTTGTATGTAGCCAAATTTATCTTATAGAAAATTGGAACTTTGTTTAAAAATTGCACCAAGTAATGTGCGAAAATAGGCGGAGTAGTAATGTGGAAGAAAGGCCAGAAATTTAGTGTTTTTAAGACTAAGTACAAAATAAGAAAACACTAAATTCTGGTTTATTTATTGTCAATACAGTGCGAGGATCGTGGGTCAAGAAAGCATAATATGTCAACTCTCCAAAACTCTCTGACTCAACTGACTATACAACATCAAGGAAATAACCGGCTTGACCTAAAGATCAAAAATGTTGTTCAAAATTTGTCGTAGCAAATTTTGACGCAGTCTGGGCAGAATTTTCCAGGTTACGTTTCAAAATGAAATAAAAATATAAGTCCAGAAAATCTCAACAATTTTGAACTTTTCTAAAAATAAGTCGAAAAACTTTTTGAAACATTTTCTGACAGAAATTTCTGCCCTTTTGGTGTGCCGACTGCTGTATGAGACCTCATTATCTAATACTCCTCTTTTCTAGGATTTGTTTTCAAAGCAAATTCTGACCTAACTTCCAGGTTTTGAGATTTGGCAAAGTGATTTTTATCTGCATTTGACAGCAATACTACAAAATGCTCACGAAAGTCCAAAACTGGTCTGACACTAATTTGTACATCATCTGCACTTGGAAGTCTAATTTTTACGGTGACGGTGTCATATGATTACAGCATAATGTCGGGAAGGTACTAGGCCAATCAGTGCTACTCTCCTACAGAACTGTGGTCAGTGGACGTAAAGAACTATTTTTGCAACCATCTTAAGTCAAAATTTACAACCTTTTTTTATTTTCGGACAAAGATTTCAAATTTTCGCTTCCGAGTCGAAATCCTATTATTTTTCTTATGACGAAAATGTGTTTATGGTTTAGTCAAAAATTTCTGATTCTTTTTCAAATATCGGTCAAATATTTTATCTTTTTATTGGCGGGTCAAAATTAAGACTTTTTGCCATTTGGGGGTCAAAATTTCAAATTCATAACCCAATTTGTTCATATTCGTGTCAAAAAATCAAACCTTTTCATTTTCGAGTTAAAATTTCGAACTTTCTCAGTATTTGGTCAAAAATTAAAATTTGATGTACCTGCTCCCCCATGCGAATTAAACGCAAGCCCTTTAAGAATCGCCCTGCCTCTTCCGAACGGGCTTAAGGCAACCCCAAATTTGAACGCGTAAAACTGGCGAACCAATTAAACAAATCGGAACACTAAAGCAAAACTGTTTGGAGAGCTGTTTTCCTCCCGATTTCAAATTTTTTTTTACCGTTCTATCCTGCACATAGGTACCGCTAGAAATTTTCTAATTGTGGTTTATTTGGTTTCAACAAAGATTTCCTTCCTCCGCACCGGCGGGTGTTCGCCACATACGTGTTGTAAGCAAATGGAAATGGAAATGGAAATTGTTTTCCCCAAAAGGAATAAGGGAAGCAAAAACTACACACACACACGAGTGTATGGTTAGCAAATTTCCCAGGATACTGGCACCGGCACCGCATATAGCCATGCCCCGAATGCCAACTGCACGACTACAGTGGATTCAGGCGAATTCAATTGAAAATTTTGTTTTCACTGTGTGTATGTGTATTTGGTTAAAACTCAATTAAAGTTTTGGCCAACATAAAACTATTGTTTGGGGCTTTTGCACCTTTTTTTATGCAATTTTCAATCGAAGCTGGAAAGTGGAATGCAAACGAAAAAAAAACAAAAGCAAAAAAAAAAAACAAGAGAAAGAGGAAAATCTCGTTTTGTGGCCTTTCACTCGAGTATGTGCTCCTGGCACAGATATCCTTGGTGCATTACCAGCTCATTTCAAAGTTTCATCTTGATTACCACTGTGTGCTGCTGCGGAGAGGAAAAGTTTAGTTGCGGTCGACGGGAGTAAAAACGACGAACAAAAAAATCGTTATCCTGGAAATCTTCTTGCCACTGTTGGAAACTTTCAATTGATGGTTCTTATCCTTTTACTTAGATTGCTGCACAGAGATAGAAACAGAGAGAGAGAGAGAGAGACGATCGGCGTGTGCAAAAGTAAATATTTTATTATTTTCCGTATGCGAACACATTCGGCGAAATGGGAAAACTTTGTTACACTGCGCGCTGATTTCTTTTCCAATCATTTGTTCGGCGTACGTACGAGTATTTTGTTTACTTCGTCGTTTCAGTCTTTTTTTCTTTCTCTTTTTTTGTTGTTTGGTCCGATGACGACTGATGGCACAGTCGTCGATTACCAGAATTGCAATTAATCAAAATTCCTTCGATTTTGCTTACGTTGAGGACAGTTTGATGAATTAATTGCAAGTTTGGATTAATGATTCATGGCACTTGGTAATGAAGTTGGAATTATTTGAAAACTGAATTACTCAGCGGTGTCCCTACGTGCACTATGTATGTGTGTGTTTGTGTGTTAATGACTTGCGGCAAATTAAAGTTGCGCTGTAATAGATTTTGTGACGCATTGCCATCTAATCAGCATCCATGGGATAATGTCTGACAAATTGTTCATCGAAGTCGATTAATCTTGTAATGGCAAAGTTTTACATGTCAAACGTAATGAGTCAGAGCTCCGAGTTTCAAATTGTCACATTCTGATAATGATGATTTTTTATATATTTTTTTTGCAAAGGACGACAAGTTCAATATATGCCTACCTACAAATAAGTCACAAATAAAACTCACGCAAGCGAAGACAAGTCATCGAACCGCAGCGACTTAAAATTTTGTGTGTTTGAACAGCTGGTAATTCAACGTCATGTCGAGAAATAAATAGGACAAGAAGAACACCGCTAGAACCCAAGAAAGAACAACTGGGATCTCTTTGAATCATCTCTTGAAAATAATCAGTCACTGGAGCAAGCTCTCATCCAATCCAAATAATTTATAAGTATCATTTAAACATCGAACACATAGTAGAGGACAGAACATCAACCATCAGAAGTGCATCCGAAAAAAGCTGCCCAATAAGCAGAAGTCCAGGGGGGAATAAGGTTCCGCGGTGGAGCAACGATCTGTCAAGCCTTCGGTCGAAAACGCGTTACCTGTTTAACACAGCGAAACGTACTGAAGACTGGCAGAGCTACAGAATGCCAGAGACTTCATATATAACGAGAAACGAGAAACCTTTAGGCAGTTTTCTAAGAAAATAATTATTGTGAATCTGAGCATAGACAAAAGGAGCAGGAGCAATATTATAAGACCTCGGAAAGAAACCTTTTAAGTCACCGAAGGTGGATGGAATCATGCCAGTCCTACTTCAAAAAGGGCAAAGTAAATTGCAGTTGAAAAGCAGTCTGGCATTGGGTTACATACCCAACCAGTGGAGACGGGCGAAAGTAGTGTTCAAAGGACCCAAGTATACAAAATTCCTATAGACAAATCAGTCTTCCATCGTTCCGGATAACTTCTTAAGAGAAGATGTACTTAGTATGTCTCCTCATGGAAAAAGAGTGGACAGATCTACAGAGACTGCTAACTGAGATGAGAGCTCTTGAAGCGAAAGAGATAGTAATGTGTGCCTTCTGGGACATGGAAGTACCATTCGATAACGAATCACATGATGCAATTATACGAGCTCTTGACAGAAAAGGAGTAAATAACACAATGTCAAGGTTGATGTATGAACTCCTGGGCACAGGATCAGCAGAGACTCACGCACATCAGAAGCTGTTATCGAGGTTAGCACGGCAAGAGACTGTCCGCACGGAGGAGTTAAACCTCCTCTAATGTGGTATGTGGAGTCTTGTAGTGGAAGAACTACTTGAGAAATTGACAAACAAAGGCATCAATTGTCACGCATATGTTGGTGGCATAGTCATCATTGCCAGTGGCAAATTTTAGGAAACCCTATTTGACATTATTCAAAGGGGACTCAAAATAACTCGGGGTGGTGCGCGACCGCTGGAATCAGGCAATAACACTGTTAACACCTAAACACTTAAGTTAAGCAATTGTCCCCTAGAGGGCGTGTACCTCACTTGGAAGAAATAACAAATGTCACTTCGGCCACCCCTCCATATAAAACACTTTCGACTTACACTTCGTAGCGAGGCGGATAATCTACCGAAGCGCAATTAATAAAAAAGTTTCAAATTTGTTAACGTAGTACCCGTGTGGGGTTTAAGAACTAAAATAATTTTGAATAAAGTCATATTACAAACGGAGTAAAAGCATTTTGTGTGGATAAGGCGAACAGACACCATTAACGAGGAAAACAAAACTTGAAGGGCGGCTGAGACCGAAAAAGCTGTCGGGTACAATACTGACCAGTCAGGGAAGTTTAATATCTGGGACTGAATCTAGACAGCAAACTCGCCTGGGAAATATACATACAGAAGAGCTGGCCAGGAAAGCAACGCGGGCTCTAATAATTCGCCGAAGCCAAGCGGGCAAATCCTGGAGATGTAGCCCAACCATCCTCCAGATAGCCATTGTGAGACCAGTGATCACGCATGGAGCGATTGTATGGGCAAAAAGAAGCAGTCTGTCCACCATAAGGAAGATATTCAATAAAGTACAAAAACTGGCATGCCTATGAACTAAAACGGTCCATGCGAGAACTTGCGCAACTGCAGCTATGGAAGCGCTAATGGAACTGAGTCCAAACCTCTGCGCACAGCACTTGAGGCCATTATTAGGCTTTCGCCCCTTCAATTCTTCATTATGAAGACGGCTGCCGGATACGCCCTCAAACTGCAACTAAACCAGTTGAACTTGTGGGACACCTGGAAATACTTAATCTTATGCCAAACATGGACAAACATGCTCCGTCCCTGACACTATAATTATGGAATACTGCTTTGGGAAATTATTCGAAGAAGAACTACTAGATCGTCCTAGTTGAGCTAATGGTGTTCCTTCACTGGTTCCAAAAAGTATAGTCTCGGACACCGAAGGATCTAAGATGGATTCCGGGGTTGGAGCTGGTGTCTTTGGACCCAACACTGAAATCTCGTTACCCATGGGAATGTGTCCCACGGTTTTTCAAACTTGCGCTGATACAATCTCCAACAAAGGAATTAAAGGCGCCGCTTTAAAAATTTTCTCAGACAGTCAGGCAGCTTTGCAAGCTCTAGCATCCAAAACATCGGACTCTAAAAAGTTAAAACCTGTCACGATGCCCTGCAAACCCTAGCCAGACACAACCGGGTTATATCTGGAACTTGCAACTAACGAACATGCGGACAAATTAGCAAGGGTTGGTTTCGAATCAGTTCTTCTTGGACCAGAACCATACACAGTCAATTGGGCTACTGCACTTAGGCTAACTAATGAATGGAAAAATCAACACAGTCTTGAACACTGGGAAAATGTCCCGGGTCTAGGACAATCCAAACGACTAACTAAGTCTTACCCCTTAGGCTCAGTAAGGATAATATAAGAAAGCTAGTGGGCTTCCTCACAGGCCATTGTGGTCTAAGATACCACATCCACAAAATGAACCAATGCCCTGATTTCCTGATACAAAATAGATCTTCTGTGACTGCCAGTGGTGACCAAAAACTCGCAGTACAACAAATACAAAAAATAGATCAAGTTCCACTACCTTCAGTACAACGAATTTAATTAAAAAGGTTGGTTTGGAACTTTAAGGACTAGTTTTCTAAAATTCCACTACCAATCAGCACTTTGTTCGCTTCGACTTCCATGGAAGAAGATTTCGTTCGCCAGCAAGTTGATGGAAGAATCCCAAGCGATGCATCTATTATATCAAATAGTCTATGTTGGGGAAGAATCTTGCGACGTTCGCCATAACGCTAGCGCAAAAGTCAAATGCGAACATCATAGCGAATGCATACAAGAAGGTTGTGCAAACTTGCTTGGGAACAATATTTAAACTTGCGGGCGTAGATTATACAATATAGAAAAATCATTATATTAATAGGTAAACATCAAAAGTTTCCGTGCACTTTTTAAGTATTTATCGTGAAATGAGGAGAATGAAACTTATATCATTCGAAAGGTACTGTGCCATAGATGTACACAAACAAAAAATCGTAGGTATATGTCGCCATTAAGACTGACTGGTAAAATGAAGTTAAGAACTTCCCATACAAAATGCTTAGCAGTTAATCGAAAGCATTTTGTTGCCATTCAATTTGTCGCCGTCATGTTTCCATAGTAATTTAATGATTAGAACCTGTTGGGGAGTCTCATTAACCCATAAAGGTATGCAACTTAATAACCCCTAAAAGTAAGCAATCATTAAATCTTATTCAGGGGAATTGCAGAGTTATCTGCAAAGTGTTACTATGGAAACGAATATTCATGTTTTGCCCTTTTCCATTCTTTTTTCATAGCGGAAAGGTATACGAATTAAGATTTAGCATATAAATAAATTAAAATAAATAATAAATAAATTATGTAAAAAACAAGATGGCTTTCGTTACTTTATCTACAGACAAAATTGGTCGAATTTCGACCACGGGCGGTACTAGTGTACATAAATACGTGTAACATCTATGTTTTTATTTTTTTTGTTATTATTAATTGTTAATAATAGAACGGATTAGTTATTTACAAACAACCATTGAAACCTTTTACCAGGAAACCCACTTTACATCGATGGCATCCGTAATTGATCGGTTTCCTTTGAAAACCTCCACAAACAAAAAGTCACCTTACAACCAAAAATGATGTAACAAGATCTAACCATGTAATTGGGAACATACCGCAAATCCAACCGTAGACAAAGTCACTTTTTGTAACAACGCAGTCACTCTCAATCATGAGTCGAGTTTCGCCATCACCAGCGGCAAATTCAATAGAAACTGTGTCATTAGGAGCCACCCACTCACATCTAGTTGTATCGGGATTTTTCGGATTTTCCTTCAGTTCCTTTCTTTGTTTTTTCTTCTCATTCTTTTTGTGCAAAGCATTTATTACAAATTGTCATTTATTACCGGAAATTGAATTTCAATTCCATGTTCTGTTCACTCATAGATAACACATCCTTTTTAATGTTTCTGTGCCCTATCCAACTGTGAGTGTGTGTGTGGCTTCCGCCGTCTATCTTCGATCCAATTTAGAAGAAGGAGGATTTATTTCAAAAGTGATTGTACTTTCGCCTTCTATATACCTAATGCGATCCTGTGTGCCGCACAAAATGTGCAATTTCATACGAAATGAACATTAGTAGATGCCGGCACATAGAACAAGTAGGGAAAGATGAAACGAGGATATTATTTCTCTTCCAGCACTCCCACTCGACTGAGTGACTGAGTTCCCGGGGGACGCATGATGCTCCTTTTTATACTGGAGCGTAATGGCGTGCGGGGGAATTCTCAGAGGAAATTTCTCAAATCTATTGCCGATTGCCTCATGCCTTTTGGCGAAGGAAATTTCATACTGCATGGGGTACATTGATAAAATATACGTACACGGGGGGGATAATTGCAGTCAAGGATGACTTTGAGGTTAGCTGCTGCTCTACCATCAATGTCGAACCAATTATTGTCTGGTGAGCGGGGGGGGGGGAGAATATCCAACCAGATGGAAGTTGTGTGTGGGAAAACGTATGCGCCGCACTTAAGATTCATTAATTTCTTTTGTCGAGTCCTTTTCCATTATCCCGTTTGCTGAAAGTTTTGATAATGATATCAGTGCCATTGCGTTTGGCACAGAAAGTCGCCACAATAATGCGTGCGAGCATAATGATGGGGGATAAGTTTTGCATTCTCCTTTCACGTTTATCCAATTTGATCCTTGTTTTATCCCTTCTTTGTCGGGGATTGCGTGATGGGATTACAGTTTTCTTCAATTCTTTGTTTGCCAAAGGAAATTCGCTTAATTTTGCTAAAAGATTTTGTCGTTTAGTGATGACGATGATGGTGATGATTATGATGATGATGACGACGACGGAAGCGGATTAAGGATTAAAGTTTGGCCAAACGATTATGGTCTTAGTGAGTGACTTTATCGCATATATTTACTTGGGTGAATTTTATTTGAACAAAGAACTTTGCAAGTCGTTTCCAGTTTGCTTCAGGTTTGATGGTGTGGAGCATGAGGTAGTTACGTCATACTGTGTCGCCTGTGACGTGTGAGCATACGTCAAACCACAAACTGCATCTCTGCTGCAGTGTTAGTGGGTGCTAAAATAAATAAATAAATAGTTGGCGCAACAGGTCCCTAAGGGACCCTCCGTCTAGCTTTTCATAACTATTCGTTTTGTGGAAGCTCATTTTTGGGACGAATGGAAGAGATCTGCCTTATCCTTCCATTCATTCATCCATTCATCCGTCCATCCCTTCATCCGACCATCCGACCATCCGTCACATACCTTTTGCGATCTTACTTTTCCATCTGTCCACTCCAACTTGTAGGTCTTAAAATTTTCACTGTAAAGTTTTAATTCAGTTTAAAAACTTAAGACCGTCTCTCTGCCACGCCCACTTTTCGAAGAATTTTTATTTTCTCTGTGATTGTGTTATAAGAACAATTTTAATTAGCTTCCCCGAATATTTTCCTTTTCCTCAACAGTTTCTTACATATGACACGCCCACTTTTTGGGGGCGTTTTCTTGAGAAATAAGTTATCAACGAATTTGAACAACACCTTCTTTGGTGCTCATGTCAAAAAAGTTCGCAAGTTTTGAGGCTTTTTACTCAGTAAAGAGGAATATCTTAAAAAAATTGGTTTCCTATAAAGTAAGGCTGGAAACGGGTTCCAAATTTCAGTAGAATTCTTTAATTCTTTAATTCTTCGCTAAGGGATACCTGTCTTAGCTTATCTGTTGTTCACAACCTATACTAATATTTCTTCGCATTATTTCAAAAAATCTACCTCACAAATATGAAAGAAAATCAAAACCGTAAGTAGCGCATTTTTAATACAAACGTGGCAAACATTTCAAGTGTATTATTTTTAAATCCTAACGTAGTTCTGACACATAGCGTTGAGGAAGAGCTGTCACCAAGCTCCTTTATAAGAAAAAATGTATCCACCAATTTTTGGTCCTACATCCGAGATGAGTGCCACTTCAAAAGTAAATTTAAAAATTGTCTGCATCGTTTATCTCCGCCCTTAAGCTAGTCGATTCGAAAATCGATTATTCCTGCCAACCAGCCGTCCGAAGTTCTGACGTATGAAAACTTTCCAAACTGCAGCGAAAACTTGGTAATTGTAAGCTTGTAACGCACATTTGTTACTTCCAGTGACCATAAAGTTGGCATATTCACGCATCACAGCCCAAAGCAAATTTCCAAGATGGTCTTCGTCGTCAGCCTGCTAAATCCAGTTCAGCAGAGGCAATTTGCAATTGCAACTACCAATTAAAAGTCAAACACACACACATAATATCCCCCATCCGAAGGACCGCATTTGTGTGTATCGTATCTATAGAAGGTCGGCCTGTAATAACTTCATATGGATTCACGAAATGAGGAAAGTTTTGCGGAAATTCCAAATCCCCAAATAACCTATTCAAAATATTTTATTGTTGGCCCTGGTCCTTTGTCGAAATAGGTTTCCTCACACAGAGACGCATTAAATTTACACAACACTATGGCCATCAGTTTTTGGGCAAAACTTTTCACTGCGCTGCACTTGAGGAAGTAACTTGAAGACTCCACCGCCTCGTTCTTAGAAACTGAATGAACCGAAATGGGGACCCAAACTTCAGTCCAATGCATATATCGGGGGCGGTTCCGTTTGGAAGTAAGTCCACTTTTAGTTGGCTTCCCGTTGACTTCCTTGAGGGACCTAGATTCCGGTGCAGCATCGTACGAGTGTTATTGTGCGACCATGATGAATGTATGTGTGCTTTCACACACTTGCAGTTGTATATTTAATGCCTTCTAGGGTAGGGTTTCGAAGGCGTTAAGTGAACCATGAATATTTTGCGACTGGATTGAGGTTATGATTGGCATATGTTGACAATTGATTTATGGGATTCATTCGTTTGGAAATTGGTCGAAACATTGCCGCACAACGATGATGTTGGGACTGGGAGTCGTCTGCGAGTTAATTTACTGCATTCGTAGGGATTTGGGTTACTTGTAAGCATATTGGAGGGCAGGCATGGTTATGAAGTTGTTGCAAGGAAATTGTGTTCGTTTAAGGAATTGACTGAAACAAGCTAACGAAGTGGGTAACCAGGCGGCGTTATTTATTGCTGTATGAAAGTAGTTGGCAGTCCGGTGGGTGCTGTTTCAACTTTGACACAGGGCCGGGGTGTACGGGAAAGTTTTACTGGATCTTCGATTAGTACTTTCGGAACGTTTGGAAATTATTAGGAAATATTACCAGAGTTCGAGCTCAATTGTGGGCAGTTAGCGTTTGTACAATGGGCGCGCCATAACCTTACTCTGTGCAGATCGCGTGATTTCACTTTTCAGGCCACGGGACACACAACAAGTGAGGAGAATATCGCAGCAAATTTGACGATTTATCGACCAACTTTTCAGACGTCAACTCGGAGAACTGGATTGAGTTTGAAGCCTCTAGATTATTGTCTATGGGGCACATCGATGCACAAGTCAAACTTTTGAACACTTGAAAATTAGTCATTGAAATAGGACCGATCAGGTCCGTCACTGTAAGCAATACATTTAAACAATATTTTGTTCCGAGGGTAACTTCAAAGCTTCATTTAAAATGATACTGTTATTACTCTAACGGAAGACTCTACAATTTTAACCAGATCCGGATTTAAAGCGGGTTAGCCGGATAATCGCCTGGCGATCCATTGTCAGATTGCCGACTTTTTATTGCATGAATAAACTTAAGATGAATTCCGTCACAGAGGTTTGCCAGCGAACAATGTTGAAAACATTAATTATCCATCTATCTAACTGACCCCTCTGTCTGAGACAGTCAGATGTCTGTGTTAAAGTCAGTACAATTTTAGAACTAATGAAGGTTGTTAGAAGTTGTGTTAGCCTGAAAGATGCGCCCTTAAAAATGCATCAAAAACTTTACAAATTACGCATCGGAAAAGACCGAAGAACAAAACAAAAATCGCCCTGATAAAAGCCCGCAAAATCAATCATTATAACACCGGAAAAAATGTCAAAAAAAAGTCCCAAAAAATATCAAGAAAGGTTCACAAGAAATGAGCAAAAAAAATCGTTTAAAGAAGCCCCAACAAATGCGCCAAAAACCACCTAAAAAAATCTCCGCGCAAGTCGTATAAAAAATGTTTCAAAAGGACTTATTAAAAATAACCCAAAGAACGTAATAAAAAAATGTAAAGCGCCGCTAAAAACCAGGACAGAAAGTGTCACAAAACTTGTCCCATATACGGTTTAAAAATCTGCCATAAAAAGGCTTGAAAACTGGTTAAAAAACTGCTAAAAAACACCCTAAAGAAACATCTAAAATAATCTTTTTCATATTTAAGAAAGTTCCCAACTACACTCCAAATAAAATGTTCATCCAGTAAACAACACAAACTAGGAAATTAAGACGCTTCCGACGATCGCCCGAAAACACCGCAGCAATCTTCGTTAAAATGCTGAATAAAAATGCTCAAAAAATCGTGAGAAATGCATCGCAAAACGGCTTAAATTGGATAAAAAGTAGCCCAAAAAAACTTTCCAAAACCCGCTCCATAAAAGCAAAAAAAATCATCCACAAAAACTCATAGTACCGGCCATAGTACCGGCCATAAAGGGTCTAGGAAAATGACCCAAAAAATACCCCAAGAAATTCATTAAAACATCCCAAGATTAATAGCTCATGAATGCCCTAAAAAAAGTTCAAAATAGTCTGAAAAAACACGTCCAACAAAGCCTCAAAAAACACGTCCAAAAATGACATCTAAACACGTCTTTAAAAAAATACAGAAACGCCTAAGAAATGCCTCGAAACCGTCATAAATGAAGTTGCACATAATTGCCCAAAAAAAACTCCACAACAACCGCTCCAAGCCCCGAAAAACACATGAAAATTTTCTGTATCAAATAAATTGCGAACTACTGACAGTTCCGGGCCCATTTTTGTTTGCCATTTAAGCCGAGTTGTCCTTTAAGGCGACATAATGTTCCTGGATTATTTTTGTGTGCGAAAAAAGACATTTAAACCGAGTTGTTTAAGACAGAAAAACGTGGCAGATAAAATTGGCCATCAATTCTCAACATCGATAAAAACGTGTACTCTTGAATAACGCTCCTTGCAAGCCACTGAAAAACGACCCTCACCACCGAATCCCTCACCAACGAATACTGCAAGCATCCATATATCCTTACGAACAGATTCCACTCGTGTGATTTTTACCATGCCGCAGCTTGCGACGCACACCGCACAGAAACTTTAATTAATATCCGTCGTGCAAAAAGCTATATTAATAAATTTCAACAGGAATACCCCGACTCTAGCCAATAAGCTAAGCTAATATGCGCCAACAAAATATGCAAACATTTGTCTCGAATGCAGTAACAAGGGCACAAAATTTCAGCACAAAATCTATTACCACCCGTCCGCATTCCCTTGCAAAGGATCAAAAGCCACATATGAGAACGAGAACAATGCAAACGATTTTATTTGACTATGTCACCTCATCACAATCGTCGACGACAGTGATGCCAGACCATCAGCATCAGCATCAGCGTCAGCATCCTCATCATCATCATCCGGTTCGTCATTATGGAAATATTTACCCCAAGAGGAGATTGTATGAAAATTCCATTGCATTTGCACTCCGCCATTGGATTTTGCAAGTCTTTATCCTTTAGTCGAGGCTGGCGCTTCCTCATCGTCATCATTGCCTCCATTATTATAACCACCGTCGAGGATGTTGCTCCTGCTGGTATGACACGATTGCGATGACTATACACAAGAGCGGGCGGGAGGCACAGAGGTGTGGATTAATAAATTCAATTTCCTCAAAAATTCCCAAGCAGAGCAGCAGCTTTCGAATATCCTCCCTGTGGTGGGCTGTGAGATGGTATATATACAAATACATATGTTACCGAAAGGATATTAAGTGTTCCGATGCTCCGTTTGCATATGTGTGCATTTCAAGAGCAAATAAATGAGTGAGCGCATTCAACAGGTGAGGTGACGACGATGACTGCAGCAGCGCCAGTTATGGGAGTTTAAAATGTCCTAGAGTGCTGGGGACTCGCACATAAATATGCGACTGAAGTGCACTTAAATGCGAAAGCGGGCGGATGAGTGGCGCTGACATGACGGTAGCAATAAGTGGATGAATGTTAGTCAGGGAGGGGGTGGTATGACTCTTATGAAATCCGTTTTGCAAGACTGCACAAATGGTAGATGTTGACAAGTGCATACCAATCTTTTGACGTCTTTGAAGGCGATTGACAGTTGCGACTCCTTTATCAGATTTTTTGTCGAAGCAGTTCCACCTAAGCAGAGTTAATAAGGCTAAATCTCGTTTGGGAAAGTGACATAAATCCAAATGGTACTCAATTCGGCTCTGCAAAATAAGGCCCCAATGAAATAAGAAACCCAAAAAAATATAATAAATTATGCAGGAATCAAAAATAACGATTTTTAATAAAATTTTGGGTGTTATTTCCTTTTTTTGGGCCTTATTTCCTAGTGAAAATTTGGGTCTAACTAATTTTGGGTCTTATTTCATATAGACTCCAATTTTTAATATTAATTTTTGGGGTCTTATTTCATTTTTCTTATTTTTGCTAAAATATGAAATAGAATCCAAGAACTCCATGAACAGTAAATTTTTTTATCCGTAGGTGTTCTTAGACTAAGTATTTGATGCGCGGACCGTTTTAAAATTAGTTCAGTGATAGGTTTATATTTTTGAAGACCAAAAACACGATTTTTGTATATAAGCAAAATAAAGTAAAATAAACCACCGCCGAATAGAATATTTTTAATTTACTGAACTTTCAAATAGTTCCCAACGGTTGCTTTAAACAGCTCCTAGTCAACTATATTCAAAACTAGCTGACCCGTGCTCGCCTTGCTTCACCCGCCGTTTTTGTTATAAATATGTTCAAGCAAAAACAAAGACAATAAAAACATAATTTTAATTCCTACTAAAAAGTCTACACAAAAAATATTTATGCAAAGTTCTGTTATTTGTTCCCTCTTATCCACCGCAAATGTCGACGAAAAGAAGCAACACGAATGAAACAACTTGACATTGACACACGAACCCCACTCCAGCCCATTTCCAAACTTTTACTTTTACTAAATTCACCTATTTTTTTATTTTTCAATCCGATAAGCCATTACTGAGCTAGGTCTGTATAAACAGAATGTTCCTTACATATATGCGGTTTTTTGACTATTTTGTAAAATCCATATATTCTCCGGTTAAAAAGTATCCTAAGGCACGACCCAGAACATAAGCAATCACTATGCCAAGTTTCTTCAAAATCCATCCAGTAGTTTCTGCGTGATGCGCGGTCAGGCATTTTTCATTCTACAGTTTTATTATATGTAGAGAAGAAGAAGAGAACAGAAGAGATTTTGACGAGGTAGCTAATTAATTCAGGAAACCTCACAGGACACCTTCGTGTATTACAAATGCTTCAAGACGATCCTGGTATCAGAAACCATGCTTAAAAGGCTTCGCTTCTCCAGAAAATTTAAGATAGTTATCGGACAGAAGTACCTGGAAAAACAATAAATTCGTAATACCAACAGGATCACAAATCTGGTACACCGACGGTTCAAATCGGTAAGATGATGCCACCGGTGCTGGGGTCTATGGGCCTAGGTTCCAAAGAGATATAAGCACTGGGAAAATCACCAGGCATCTTTTAAGAGATATGTGTCCGAAAATGCTTACGAAGACGCACTTAAGGTGCCCGTATCTACATTCTCTCAGACAGCCAGACAACACTTAAGGCCCTAAGATCGTATTCGATCAGGGGTCAAATCGAGTCGTCCGTGAACGAGCATTACGATCACGGAATTAAGTTGATTTACATGTGAAGCGAAAACAAATTCCGTCACGTAATGCTCGTTCACGGATGACGCGATTCGACCCCAGTACAAAGCTGGTTTGGGAATGTTTCAATCTCCTAGAAGATCTGGCAAAGGACAACATAGTCGCCGTTGCTTGGATACCTAGGTCATGAGGAATTTGAGGGCAATGAACGAGCGGATTGTCTGGCGAGAAGAGGCACGTCGCGCCTGCTCGCTGATCCTGAGCCCTACTTCGGTTTATCTTTGAGTTACGTACACTCAAAATTCAGGAATTGGTAAGGGAAAGGACAAAAAGATTCATAAGCCCGGCTCGTAGTAAAACAAAAAAGTTACTTGAGCTAAGCAAAAAAGATCTAAGGATCGTAACGGGTTACCTTACTGGTTACTGCCCACTAAGATACCATCTCAAAAAATGTGACTTTCCGACGATGACTCCTGTCGACTCTGCGGAGAAGAGGAGGAGACAAAGGAACACATAATCTGCGAATGCCCTGCTGTGGCAAGAGGCAGAGCGATCCATATACAAGGGGCGTTCTTAAGTCCTGTAGATAAAGGAAACTTGAAACCAAAAAGGGTAATGAGGTTTATAAAGAGCCTCAAAAGCTCCCTAGGTTAAAAAATAGAGGCCAACACAATATATCTCTTCTGGTCGCAGTTGACAGGGCCTATTACTTACAATACTATCTTGAAAGGTGTACTTGTACCATAGGTACTATGGCCACGAGACTAGGCATCAACTCACCAGACTACTGCAGGAGCTTTTAAGACATAGAAAAAAATGAAAACCATCAAGCAAACCTCCAAACTAGTCGACTCCGATATCTGGGAGAGAGACTTTTTGGAGACTTAGACGACATAGTGCAGGTACGGACAATTTCAGGTTTGTTAAAAGTACGGGTTGGTTTTAGTAGGCCAACTCCGCCAAGGAAGTCATAATGTCACTTTCAGCCTCATGACGCTTGGCCTTATGTCACGGCCCCGCTTTTTACTCCGCATCTGCAGTGCCAATTTGGACATGTCCACCAATTTGTTCTGTTGTTTCTCGAGACCGTTTTGTGGTATAAATATTTGGTGACATGCAAACGTCCACATCGGCCATTCATCAGCCCTCCTCCGCTCTCCGTCATGACTGCGATACATGTATAAATGAATTCACAATAATTAGAAATGTACTGCAAAAAAAAAAACTCAACAGTAACCCCAAAACCATGCAACAAATTTCCAAACGGTTACATATAAAATCAGGACAATTTACCATCCGCTTGACAAGCAACAAACAACAACAACAAAAAACGGACGAAAAATCTCTCCAACTGTAATTAATTATACCGACAACAGTCGCAATTACTTTAGAATAATTTATTACGTAGACCGCACCCGAGTTTTGTGTGCGATTGCAGTATTCTCCTCTAACCTGACTGGTGATGCAGCGCCATTCTAACTGGCCGCACCGTCGCGTCGTCATCCAGCAACCGGGTGCAAATTGCATTAAAAACCTGACGGACGGGTCAGCGTCGCAGCCAATGAACGTCCTTCGTCCTTGCGGCGCACTAGAACTGCTGCATGCGTGCCCTATACATACTGCAAGTTTGTGTGTGATGAATTGGTGGCAAATTGTGTGAAACGAGGCAAGGACTCGTAAAAAAAACAACAACAAATAATGCGACACCAATATGGATACCATTGCCATTGCACTTGGTGTGACAGCAAGGATGGCTCATTAATTAAAAAGAAGAAGTGCGAGTAGTGCACGCCCCACCCCCACCCCCTAACAAAGCGCGCACAAGTTCAGGTCAACTGACTCGCCATACAGCACACACAAGTCGCCAAATAACTTGGCATGGTGTGCGTGGACTCCGGGTCAACTCTGGCACAGATTGACGTAATTTCATTAATTTCACTCCAGCATCGTTGTAATGCGCGAGGCCAAACTCGAAAGTCGGTCTACCTCAAACGGACCCGGACATTCGCACGGACAACCTGAATTTGTATTAATTTTAAGGATCGCCCGGCTTTGGATTGCCTACAATTGCAGTGCTGTCCGCCAACAAAATCGCGTCCATTGACTTTAATAATGATTTGGAGGACTTAAATTGGCCCGGCGCGTGTTGCGTGTGCAGCATGTTGGTCAGTCGGTTACAGGATGGAATTCATTTGATGCATCTATGTAGTGCGCGGAAGGGGCTTAAAATATTAAATTTGCGTGAAAAGGATGTAAATCGCAGCGCGAGCATGTAAATGGAAATGTTGTTAATTGGGATTTGATTGTGCGTGCTGCGGCTTAATGGAAATTAGAAAACGGCGAACAGGACTTTCGGTAGGGATAACGATTTTATTTGGCATAACTTTACATAAGTATGTCCGCTAACGAATCTCTCAGTCGTAGGATGGCCAACACTGGCAGCCAAACGGAATTGGGCGAAAAGAGGCAGATTCAGTGATCACAGACCGAGGGAAGAAAAAGGAAAAAATTAAAAAATGTTGGACAATTTAAACTAAAATCAAATAGTTGGCGCAACATGGAGGTAAGGACCCTAAGCCTAGCGTCTTAAACACATTCGTTTTGTGCGAGATTTTTCATTTTTGGGACGAATGGAAGTGATCTAGAATTTTATGCCGAACCCAAACGGCTAATTGAGAAGCTCTTTTATGACATTTATACTTTTGGCTGCTTGTCAGACGTTCGCCAGAGGGAGTAAATCTTAAGGTGTTATTTCTGTTTGTCCGGAATCGAACCAGGGACAACTCGCTTCGAAGTCCAACACATAAATAAATTATTTCCTTCTGCAATATCTCAAAATGTATGAGTGAATATTTTTTCCCAAAATATTTTTAATTATAACTACAAATGGTTCCTTCACAAAAAAAGGGAATGTCCTTCAAAGAAGTTTGTTATAAAATGCCTAAAATTTCGTCCTTTTTTATTGATATTTATGCGAATTTTACTTAGGGGAAAATATGGGAACTTTTTTCAAACAAACGATTTTGCTGATAAAAAAGGGGGAACTATTTTTTAACAGTCTGGCAATACTGGGCAGATGTTTAAGTACGAATTTGGACTTCTTAATAGACATTTATACAAATTCCACTTTATGGGAAATCTGGGAACTTTTTTCAAACAAACGATTGCTGATAAAAAAGGGGGAAATATTTTTTAGCAGTCTGGTAATACTGGGCAGATGTTTAGGTACGAATTTGGGCTTTGTTCGATTGCAGATATTTTTTGGAGAGGATTATCTTTGTTTTTTAGTGTCCTTAATGATCGTGGGTGTCTATTTTTGATCTTACAAATTACCTACGGTTGAATTGAAAAATTCCTTAGAAGCCCACAACTAAAATAAACGAAAATCCTTTTTCCAGACAGTATCTGAAAATAAAGTCCCACACAGAAACTCCATTGGGATGATCGTGTATAACCCCAGTCCATCCCTTCTTTACCCTGCATTATTGATGGGAGCTTCTTCCTTTTTTACTTCGCACTTTCAATGGACTTGCAGTTGCGATGACAACAACAGGACATCGAAACACCAACCAAACAAACAGCACAACAATGAAACTTACGCTCCTACTCGAATACATATAGATAGGATTCTGCTCCGCCATGAATGTCCACGGCAAATCTTCAACAAAACAACAAAAAAAAAAGAAAATGGCGCACACACAAAGTTTTATCATTAAAAGTTTTCCCTTCGAAATTTTATGAGTCATTTATAGAAGAATTCGAAGAAGAGCAGAGCTCTTTCGTCCTTGCCAACACCCTTTTCGGTTGTATATTGTGTGGTTACAACACTTTGTTGTTCTCTGCATCTCCTATTGTTGTTTGCGACCCGTTTTCCATTGCTTTGTTAATTCGATATAATACTATTGAGCGCGCTCGGGAAAAATGTCCACTAAATGATGTTGACGGCGGCGGAGCAAGATAGGGAAGGTTACAAAATCAAATCTCCTCACGCTTCTAATTAGAGGGATGGAAGAAAACTTCTTGCGCCGAAGGAACCGAAAACAATCTGGCTAAAATCGTGCCCAGTGTTTTGAAAATAATGGCTTAAACTGGATTACAGTGGGTTTGCATTTTTTTTCCTCGTTTTGAAACGATGCAAGACAACCCGTCGGAAGACTATAACCAAGCAACAATGAAATGGGAAAAGTTTCAGGATCGAGGTTTTTGTATTTTTTTGTATTGTTTTTGTGTATAGGGAAATGAGAAGTTTTCTCAAAAGGACACTCTGTAAAATGGTAATTTTCAAGTTGAGATCCAATTTCATATTCATGGGCAAATGCAGTGGTAATTTGTTGATCCAAGGGGAGTGACAATGAATTAAATGGATGCAGCAACTTTTGACAATTTGCTGTGCAAATGGTTTCGAAATTAGTGCAAGTTTTTGGCAGTGCACGCTTATTTTAAGATTTGATTCGAATTATGAGTAGTGTGTGAGGTAATTTGAAATGCAATCAAAGGGGAAGGAGGAGAGGATGTTTGCAATGAATACGTCAACAGGTAATGTTGTATTTTATGGCGAAATAAATTTTCGCGCTGGAATTTTGTAAAGGGTGTCTATGAAGAAAAGGGCAACTCACAAAATTCCATGAATAGTTGTTCAAAAAGTAATAAAAGAGCAGAGTGTGAGCATTAGCAGATCGCTAACAGAGTATTAACAGAGTTTTAGCAGAACATTAGTACAGATTCAGCGGCTGTGCTCAAATGAAAAAATGAAAAACAGCCCTAAGTCTATAACAACCAAGCAAAAGATCCACTTGAGTGCAAAGCAGCAGTTAAAGTATGTTCTACAACAGATTTTTGTTGAAAAAGAGCCATAGCAGAGCAATAACAGACTAGTGACAGAACAGCAACTTTTGATGGAAGCAACAGCTGAACAATTATGCAGAGTAGAAGCTCAATGGAAGCACCAGATGTGCAGAAAAAAATCAAGAAGAACAGTGGCTCCTTAAAATAGCAGACATCGGCAGAGTAGACTCAGTGGCAAATAAATAAGAAGTTGCAGCCTTGTAGCAGCTACACCCCAAACTTTCAAAGTACTGCCAGAGCTGTCATTTGCCATCCGAACTACATGAAAAAGAATATTAATTGGAAGTGGACCCTTACTTCCTAAGCGAAGGAGGTCTTTGCAAAATTAAATCTACTAATCCGTTCGTCAACAGTTTAAAACGCATCATCAAACTTTCTCCACCAACTGAATGTCCCGCCCCTAAAGTAACTTTCTTTTCGAAAGCTATGCACGTGACACAAATTCCCCAACGAAAAATTCCCACACCACCGTCAAACTTTGAAACTCTCACAATCAGCGTTGCTTCATCATAAACAAATATTTAGCAATCCCTTAGTAAATAAATGAAAACAAAAAAAAAACCATCCCCCTCGCCAGCCTTCAAGATATTCAAAACGTGAAAACATTATCAAAGGAAACAACATGATCAATAAGAAAACAAATTCCCAAATATTTACACACAAGCAAATAATAATAATAATTTCCTGACTCTCATCCAGAACCTCCTCCCGCTCGGCGCCACCCTACCACCAATGGGTGTGTCAAGTATTATTTGATGCGCAAATATTTGCGGGTTAACAGCTTTAACCCTAAGAAGGGATGCGAAGTGGGGCCATAGGACTTCCGATGTTTGTTTGGCGCGGCAAAAGTAAGAAAGGAATGCGATGTTAAATATTTCCGTTTTCACTTTACGTTTCCTGCTTCGCATCGCCTCGCGCTGTGTCCTCTTTTTCGTCATAAGTGGTTTAAGGGTTGCACAATTCCGAAAAAGGGATTTCCTTTATTATCTCTTTATCACTTTTCAGTTTGACAGAGTGTGCTGTTGGGAAAAAATCTCATTCATTGTGATGCTGGATGATATCACACCATTTTGTGGTTAACTAGCGAGTAAGCCGAGTGATTCTCGTGTAGTTTTCTTAATTAAAAAACTTTTTTCACTTACGTTGCTTGATTCTGATTATTAAATTAGATAAATTTCAATTACAGATGCGGAACTATTTTGAAAAGGGGCAATAGGAGTGGGAATGTGAAAGCGTAGTAGCGATGTAGCGCAGTAGCGTGCAGCCTTTAATTATGTAGCGCAGTGCCTTGTAGTAAAGTGTCGTGTAGTACTGCATGAAAGTAGTCTCTAGTTCTAAAGTATGCATCGGAGCTACGTGTAGCTTAGTATCGTGTAGCGTTAAAAGTTGTGTCGTGCAGCGTTTAAGTATGTAGCACAGTGCCTTGTAGTACAGTGTCGTGTAGTACTGCATGGAAGTAGTCTCCAGTTCAATAGTATGCATCGCAGTTACGTGTAGCTTAGTATCGTGTGGCGTTTAAAGCTGTCTCTTGCAGCGTTTAACGAAGTAGCGTATAGAGCGGTGCATAGTGTATACCTGTAGTGTGTAATGTAGCCACCTAAAGTTACTCCATATTAGTATAGCGCAGTGGTTGTTAATGATGTTCAATGTGGCTAAGTAAAACATTATGGAATTGAGAAGCGCTAACGGGTAGCATAGGCAAAGTATTGCAGATACTTAATTGTAGCTTTGTAGCGATTACCAAGCGCTGTAGTCTATCACTGAAGAATGTATCATAATACTACGTGGCGTAGTAGCGTGTAGCATTGCGACGACTGGATTCGTTGCTTTAAATTTACATACCCAACGTTGGGAAGCTACGCAGATGTCTACTACAAAGATAGCTACAACACAACCGATGCGAAAAAACGAGATGTTTCCCAGTTTAGCATTGTTCTTCGCAACAGTTAGAAACATTATAACTGCAGATGAACTTGAGGCACAATTTTGCATTGTACCATATTAATGAATATCACTGAAATTAGTGAATGAAGCTTTGTAGTGTAGGGTGAAGCTGATGGTTTTCGCATTTGTCGCGTTGTAGCTGACAGAGTAGCGTTGATGGCCGTATAGTTTTCTAGCTTTACAGTGTAGGATGAAGCTGATGATCTTCGCATTAGTCGCGTTGTAGGTTACAGAGTAGCGTTGATGTCCGTATAGCTTTCTAGCTTTACAGTGTAGAGTGAAGCTTATGATCTTCGCATTAATCATGTTGTAGCTGACGGAGTAGCTTTGTAGCACAAAATGTAGCGCAGGGTATTAGCGTGTATATTTGTTGTGCTTAAAAAAACGTGTTATTTATTGAAATAAGTTGTACATGCAGATTTAATCGTAAATTTCAATACATTAGTAGCATCACATCACCACGCAAAAAACTTGTTGCTTGCCCCCACCACTGAGCCATCCCTCACTACCTTAAAACTGTAAACAAGAAAAACCCACCAACATCAGGTAGGATTATAACAGAAACTGATTCCCCGTGGGACTTAATTCCAGTTATTTGTTGCTTCTGTCTTTGAGTCGTTCTTTTTTTTGTTTTGTCCATAAAACTTCGACAGCATGTGTATCCTGTGAGAAAAAAAGAATTCCTGATTGGTACATACAAAAGCGAACTAGAAAAACAATTTCCCCAGACAATGTGTACATCTTCTTTCATTTCCCTGGTATTCTTTGACTGTTGTGAGTTTTAAATGCATCAGGGATTCATTCGTTCGTTCATTTCGCTGTTGCACTCATCCCCCCTCTAGCTCCGACAAGTTTATCCTTTTTTAGCAGCAAGACAGAGATGGAGAGAGTATTAAAAATAATCAGAGCATCTAGTCCCATTGTCAGCGTCACTTTTCTTTGCAATAATTTGAAAGGAACATAGCAATGTGACTTCGCGAGACTTTACCAGGTGTGAAAAGAGGAAAAAGGACTTGTCTTGTTCTATGCAACTACAACTGAAGCATGCGATTTGCTTCACAGCACACAGTAATATTACTCGTTCTTAAGCTGCAGCGCGCATTTTTGAATGCTTTTTGAAAATTCTACGAAGTAGGTTAAAGAATATTAATTTCCTGTCAATGATCTTGTCGTGCTCAGGGATGGTGCTATAGTGATGCAGTATCCTTTAGAAAAGAATGCGAGTGTAAGATGGCACTCAAAGGTGTTGCAGTTGATGACTAAAACTTCTTGAAATGAGTGATCGGAAAAATATTGATTTTGCGAAATTCGAGGGGTTTCTTGTTACTTGATGTGCGATTGCAAGGACCTACCCGCAACGATGTTCATCTCTACCGCAAAGGAAAATGATTGCATTTGAAAACTCGGAATGTCAGTTTCTTCACTAGTATCAAAATGGCGGTAACCAATGGAGAGACAGAGAAACGCGGGTAGGGTAGACTTCAACCATCAAAGGACATCCGCATCCCGCAACGAGGTCACTTCTCAAACTAAAATCCCCAAAGGTCTCTCAATAATCCGCACGCAATGACTCAATACTTGTCGGGACACAAAAGCCAAGTCATTGAGCACCAAAAACGAGGTCAAACGAGAGAAACGACCCAACAAAATACCAAAACAAAAGAGCTGTTCATAATGAATGGTAATCCGCATGTGTAATTGAACCAATTTGCCTCCATCCGCTCTGATATGGCATTTCGGTATAATCATTGCAAGGATTCATGAAAATTATGATTGAGTTTTGCAATTTTCCGATTTCCCATCCTGTTTTGTGAGGATACAAAGGATGGGGGCAAACAAAAAAAAGCAAGCAAACTTTCGATTTCCATGAGAAAGTTTGCCCTTTCCGCTTAAAATAACTTTGCAATTGTTTGAGGAGGGGTTCAAGTATTGCACAAGGACTCATCCAACTGCAAAGCATTTTCAGATCGTTTTCCGTATTTTTTTTTTTTTTTTTTTGTGTAAATCCTTCTTCCATCTCCTGTGTTACGGTTTTCTGGTTGTCGGCAATCATTTGGTTTCGGTTTTTTTTTTTTTGTGTATTTTTTTGTTGGTGTTGAATTGAATGTAAAGTTGGATTTCAAACCGAAGTGCAAAATACCAGAAGGACCACCATATTGGTGGCCGGTGGGGAAGGACGAAAAGTCTAAAACTGTTGGGTGAAATGAAATTTATTGGAAAATATTCTTTATCTGCCAAGGAGTGAGTGAGTTGTTGATGAGATATAGGAGAATGACTGCGTGAGCAAACAATGAGTCAAAATTGTTGTTAGCCGTACAAGTTGAAGTGTGTACTGTGTATATACGAAGTACGAGTGCAGTTGTATGCGGGGGGAAGTTGGCAGTGGTTTCCTTTGGCTTTCAGTTTTAGTTTGTTTTTAGTTAATCGGTTGGGTGAATGTACAGGATCAGGAAAAACTGATTAAACGATTCGAGTTGGGAAGCGGAAAGTTTGTACGTAACGTTGTTTTTTTTTTTGTTGTTTTAATTTCAATTCGCATGAGGGAACATTGTGGCATTGGAACTGGCGAGTGTTGTTGATGCGAGGAATGATAGCCTTTGTTACTGGGAGAGCGGGAAAGTAGGTAAAGGGTCTTTGACAGTTGATAGCGGCCATATTGTTGAATCTTCATCTGTCAAATTGGCTGTCATTTATTCAGCCTGTTTTGGCAATTTACCAGGGGCGGACATAGAGTCCAGAAACACTTGCAAATTATGAATTTTTTTATCAAAAGCAGTTGGAATCTGACCATAATTTTTGTCGAAAAATCATCTACAACGTTGGGCCCATTTTTAGATAAAACCGCGTACGTCAATAAACAAAATTGTCGAATTCGGGACGATACCAATTCAAATGAGATCCAAGAGCGCCCAATTATATTTACTTAACTTAAAATATTCTAGATCAAAAAGACGCGTGGTATTTAAACATGACTACTCGCCGTCGCTGTCAGAGATAAAAGAGACCGAAAAGGTCATTGTGACACCTGCGAGAAAAGATGGTTGACGTAGAATAAAACTCGCTGTTGTTGTGGCTCTGTCCCCAAAGTATGTTGCGTGCTGATTCGCCACACTGCTCCCCCCTTATGAGTTAGTGAAGCGCACAGGAGCTCTGATGATTCGTCCAAAACGCTTAGTATAGTGACCACTGCGGTTTCCACGTCGGCGGTGGCGATGTGTCTTGGTTTGAAAGCTGATAAGCTGGCTTCAACTGTTGAATGGAAACATACGCATCCTTACTTGGCATAGCATGTTTGCAGGCGTGGGGCCGGACGATCTAGGACTGGATATGGCCCAGTGTAAGCAGGTTGCAATGATCGGTGGCTACTGTCGCACATACAAAAATCAGCTTCGTCTGTCGTGTAGCGAAAGTAGTCGATGTGCGCTGAAGTGCCTCCGTCAGCTCTTGATGAAAGGCGATGGGCTCCTTGATGTAGTTGGATTCCGCCAAAAAGTCTCCTGGAAGTCGAAGCTCAGC
This sequence comes from Cheilosia pagana, assembly GCA_936431705.1. NCBI lineage: Eukaryota > Metazoa > Arthropoda > Insecta > Diptera > Syrphidae > Cheilosia > Cheilosia pagana. Next base: position 8,844,779 of record OW386169.1, read on the forward strand.
ACAGCTCAGTCCCAATAGCACGGATGGCAGTGATTGCAGCCAGTTCGTGGGTAGGTGAGTGCTGTCTTCAATGTGCGATTCTATCGCTCGACTACCCCATTTGCCTGGGAGTGGTAGGCGGTGGTATGAATGCGATTGAATCCGAGAAGCTGGGAAAACCTTTAAAACAGTGCGGATTCCAACTGCCTGCCCTGGTCAGTAGTCAGACGAAGTGGGCAGCCAAAGCGCGCAACCCATTGCTGAAAAAATCACATCGGCGACAGTTGATGCTTTTATGTCTTGGAGGGGTATTGCCTCAGGCCAGCGTGTCGCACGGTCAATGCACGTAACAAGGTAACTGTAACCAGAGCAACTGGGCAGTGGACCCACTATATCTATGTGAACGTGCTCGAACCTTTCGGCGGCTTGAAACTTTCCACTTGCTTCGCTGGCACGCAGGGCAGGCAAGTACCCATTTTCGAATATCCGAGTTCATCGCTGGCCAGAAAAATCGGAGTGCGACTGATCTCACGTGGAGGTGCTGTGAACTGACCAACGAGATATTACATTTTGGGTTCAAAACGAGAGTTTTTGCTGTACCTACTCAAGGTGGCAGACATCTTTTATATTTTAAACAAATATATAGTAAAGAGGCGCCCCAATTTAACTGTTCTCAGGCCCTCGGTTGCCGCATTCGGAACCTGGAGCTTATATCGAATGGGATTTTGGATACGAGCGAAGAAGGGAAGGAAATGTGAAACGGCTTCGAAGGTTCTAAGACAGAAAACTGTGCTACTGACGTTGGAGTCTCGGGGCCAAGCTTTCAAAGGCCTATAGCAAACAACATTTTCCATGCGGGGTTGCACGCCGTAGAGATATGTGTAGGAAAGTGCCTCAGAATGCACTCTGATGTGAACCTGCTTCTATGGCAAAAGGCAGGGTATTCTATTCGAAAGGGACGTTTTTTTAGCTCGAAGGGTATATGTTACAAGCCTCAGCATCAGCACTGACCTGTGTTTAAGAGGATCTTATTTCATTACATAAGAAATGGCCGGACGCCACATTCTCTACCACCCGACCTGACCATAAATGTCCAGCCTACAAAGTATCTATTCATGCGTCAGCCTGGCAACTATAATTAAGCTATCACAACAGCTGCAGTATGAGCTTAATCTAGACCATTAATCTTCCGTTGTCGAATATTTTATGACAGTCGAACCTGTCAGACATTCATCGATTGTCTCCCCAAAGAGTCAGTGTCAAGTAAATATTGTCCTCGAAGGAGCCATACCTCTCTCTCACTTATAAATGAACCCCAACAGCCTTTGGATGATAAATGATGTGATAGTTTATCATAAGGCATTATGCTGACGAGCTGTACACGAGCACATACCCACTTCTATATTTACACAACGAAAAGCAACTCAACCTAATGGAGTGTATCGGGTTCGAGTGTTACCTATACCCCTTTCGACTACATCCTTTCTAAGTGGTCCTGTGCTGAGTTTTAATTGAAAACATTGAGTTTCACCCAAATCTGGGTTTGCGAAACTTTAAAACAAAAACCCCAAACCACCCGCACAAACTAAAACAAAGCCCAAAATGGAAAGAGGAAAAAGAAAAACACATCCGGATGTAGGTTATTTCCCCATCAGGAATACACCAACACACAAAACGAATCCGCACCGGGGCACACCGGAAATCCAATGAATTGATTATTTCCACTTTAGATTAAGTTCGTCTGGTAGAAAGACCATCGGGGGTCAACCCTTCCCTGGGTCGGTGCTGCTGCCGTGTAAATTGCCGTTTCACGTGGAAAGTGTTGAAAGCGCAACGTGCTATACCATTACGAAACGACGACACGTCCACAGTCCCACAGTCCCACACTATGGCTCCACCAGAGTTGGGGGCGACCAATTCAATTAGAATTTTCTATTGTGCGCGCCAGCAAAATGGAAATCGATAATATTGAAGCATTACATAGGCAATTCGTGACGCCACCACAAAAAGGATATTTGCGGGGAGCATTTTCTCTCGGATTTTAGTCTCCTAATGAAGAACGGGATTAAGCTGGGGTATAACACGAGAGGTGTTGGCCTTAGCACACCGCACAAGAAGGATACCCCATCCCAACCCATCATAGTATTTGATTTTGCAATGGAAATTTAAGGCGAAAAGGGACAGCAGCAGTGCTCCCAAGTACATTATACGTTTTAAGGAAGATATACAGAAGTTTGTGGCGAGTGGATTAAGTTCTCTGCAGGGAAACTACACTGAGAGTTGAAAGTTTCAACTTGTTATGGCAGATTGAAAAGGAAGTTGCTAACCTCTCCCCAGGGTGCTTAACACATGTATCAAATGAACGCCTCACATGTGTGAGGGTGCGAGGGTGTAGGCAATTTGGTCGTTCATTACATTGAGCTGAGGGATATGGTGATTTCTTGAGAAAACGTTTGGGTTAAGTCGTATAACATTTGGACGAGCGATTGGAGTTGGTATTTAGTTGGAATTTGCTATGGCATCGACTTCATTTGTTATATGAGGGAAATTAGTTGAACTACTTTGTTGCAGTGAGGCGGGGAATTTTGAAGAAAAAGGGCGGGGTTTTAAATCTTTTCGGGACAGATCGCCCTAGAAGTTGCATAGCATTTTTTATTTACTATTAGTCACAGAAGTAAGTGAGCAGGTATAGATTCATAGGTAATTTTTTCAAACAAGTGCTAATAAATTCCAAAATAAAATAATGAAATGATAAGTTTGACATATGCTTAGCGGAGCGAGGAAGTCCCGTCCACGTGTTCCTCCTGCGAACCCTCCCCATACTTGAAATACAGCAGACTCTCTTGCAAGCAATTTTGCTGATACTGTCATACTTGCAACAGACAAGTTCCTACCTACCATCAGCGAACTACTTGGGAACGCATTACGAACACTTAACACGTGGACCAAACAATGCGGGCTAGGAGTCAACCCACAGAAAACTGAACTAGTTCTGTTTAGTAACAAAAGGAAAATTCCAAGCTTCGAGCCTCCAAATATTGAGGGTACCCCCCTAAAAATTACACAAAGTGCTAAGTACCTGGGGACTATACTTGACAGAAAGCTCAATTGGAAACTAAATGTTAATGAACGGGTTAAGAAAGCAGCTAATGCTTTTTACGCATGCAACCGAGTCTTCGGAAAAAGATGGGGCTTAAAACCTAAAATTATTCAGTGGGTGTATACGGCTGTTGTGCGACCTATACTGACATATGGCAGCTTAGTTTGCTGGCAAGATACGAACAAGTAAATCTTAAGCTTATGACAAAAATACAAAGAATGGCATGTATAGAAACAACCAGCGCGATAAGGACACCACCTACTGCTGAAATAGAGGCAATCTTCAACCTATTACCAATAGACCTATTCATGCAAGAACCTGCAGCCAAAAGTGCCCAAAGAATTAGTGAAACCAAGAGCTGGAAACCCTACAGACCGGGACACGCGCAGATTCTGGATATTTATGTGGTGAATACTGTCACCTCTGACTACACGTCTCCCCACATGGACTTTGATATCCCATTCTCCTGCTATTTCCCCAGCAGAGACGAATGGGATACAGATGAACCCACAAAAAGGAAATCAATTTCCATCTACACGTATGGATCGAAGATGTGGACTGTGGAACCGGTGCCGGAATTTTCTGTGAGAAATTGGACATACGCCGATCAATCAGATTGCCGGATCATAGCAGTGTCTTCCAAACAGAAGTTCTGGCAATCGCCGAAGCTGCCCGCATATGATGTCAATGTTGGCAATACCAAAGGACGATATTACCATATTCATTGACAGTCACGCGGCTATAAAAGCAGTTTCTGCTATTGAAATAAAGTCAAAGCTAGTTCGCCGCTGCAGCGAAGAGCTTAAGGTTCTCTGCTCGCAGCATACTACGCATCTCTGTTGGGTCCCTGGACACAGGAACAAAACCGGCAACGATATGGCTGATGAACTGGCCAGAAATGGATCTGAAATGGATCAAGAGCGGGCGCTTCAGTCCATTAAACCACCCCTCTGCAATCTCCGAGAGAGAGTGGAAAATAAGAACCGCATGAAAGCCAACAATGGTTGGAAAGAATTATCTACCTGCGAAATTTCGAGAAAGCTATGGCCAGAATATAGTATGAGTCGGACCCAAAAGCTAATGCAGTTTAATAGAACGGCGATATACAAACTGGTAGTGACCCTAACAGGTCACAATTTTCTTAGGAACCATACAATGGAACTAAATCTCATAGACGACGATATATGCAGGGGTTTGCGGAGACGAGGATGCTCATGAGGACACACCTCACTTCCTCTGTCTATGCCCTAGTCTTTGTCACTTGAGGAATAAAACGCTTGGAAGTTACTACTTCCATGATATAGAGGAGCTCTTTGATGTCTCACTAACTAATCTTTACAGGTTCATAACTACATCGGGATGGCTGGACAAGGTCGAGTAGCTGCTCTCGCTCTGTTTTACCCACCCATTAACCTACCTAACCTAAAAGCACAAAAAAAATTTTTATAGTTTTTGATTGCACTTAGTTTCCAATTGGTTACAATTTTATCGACAACAGTGCCACCTATAGGGCCCAAAACTATCCTATCTTTCAAGTTGGAAACAACCATACTCATTCACAAAGTTTCATTGAAATCGGTTGAGCAGTTTTGGAAATCGACTACCGGGCCGACGCGACAGTTGAACGGTAATTGAATTGAACTAAAATATGAAATGTTCACCTACAGCGCCATCTGTTGGGTTTTTTCCGAATCTTTAATACTTTGAATGTTCAAGTTTTCTAATGAATTTTATTTATTTAAAAACTCAATGGACCCTTTCAATAATCAATGGTAGATAATCTGGTACGTAAAGCAAAAGTCCGCACTTTCCAAAGTACCTACCTATACCAATAAACAATTCGTTTGGGCATATCAGATCAATATTTTTGCAGCATAGGTACTATGTCAAACCAGTTTCTTAACTTAAAAACCTCCTATAATTTACTGTGCAAATAAATCAGCTGTCAAAAATTGATGCACACAACGCCATCTCATGGCGATACCGGAACCAGCATATGAAATCTAGGTCGTTTTTAATGTGTGACAAAAAAAAATTGCTACAAAAATAATTATCACACAAATTTGGTGCAAAACCAATCGTCACAGAAAATTGTCAAAACGGTCACAACGTAACATAAACATAAACGTCATCAATCATAAAGATGGAGTCATAAAATCGCTCTTGTTTGGCCGAAGACCGGTCAGATTTGGTGGTCAGAATTGGTGCGAATCATCGAAATCGGTCCGGGCCTTCTTGAGTCATAAGCGTAGTAAATAGCGTCCCTTTCTTTTGTATAAATAAAAAAAATAAAGATAGAGTTGCAAACCTACAGGCTGCAGAAAGTCACTCATGAATGTTTTATTGGGCATTTGTCTACTTTACGTTGATTTTCTTCGTTTTACTAAGTTAAAAATTTAATGAAACAAACATTGCGTGCGCGAGCTGATTCAGAAACTCTTTAGTTGAAGTTAGCCACGCATGCGCAAAGCAGTAGACTACCTAAATGAACAAATCTGTTACTCCAACGAACTGTCTTAGTTAAAAAAGAATCCAGCTGATTGTTTCACAAGACTTGTGGCGAATTTCATATTCCAATCGACCAAATCGAATGCATAACCTACCCCACAAGTTTTACTCTATCCAACCTGCATTGGGCAAATATTTATTACGAGCCAAGAAACTAATAAAAGGATAACGAAATTTCCATTTAATTTGAAAGCCGCACTCTCCGCAAAATATTCATCCTGATTTGTAGTTTGTGTATGCATGTCGTGTGCCGCAATTATAGTTTCTTGACCTTTGAAGCATATAACGATTGCAAGACGAAGGATTCCAGTTTTTGGAATTTATTTTTTTGAGCAAATAAGGGGCGCGCGCTCTTGTTCTTTTTCTTGGCATAATTCCAATGGCATAATGGTATCCTCGTATAATTCATATCCCCTTTTGATGGTGAGTTATTTTCTCTTTTTCGTCGTCCTTATTCTGTGGGTCCTCTTATGAGAATAAAGAAAAAAGAAATAAATATTTGTGATGGGATTTAAAATTTATTATCGACATGATAATGGTGTATCGTTTTGCGGTACAAGCGCCTCGGATTAAGACGGTTTGCAGACAGGCATACTTTGCGCAATGGCGTGGAATTGATTTATTCATTTTTGTTTTTCACTACTGCTTAAAGGTATGTCTGGTAATCAGTAAGAGTAAGGACACACGAACGGGTGGTCGTTTTAACTAAGTCATTCATGGCAGAAGTAGCCAAGTAGCACTTAAAAGATACTACCCCATTTGTTGATAAACTGCCGCCAATATCCTTTCGTACATTCATCTTATTAAAGGGCATTAAATCCAGTCCCTCGACGGTATGGCAAACAGGATCGTAACGCAAACCCAATACAACGTGATTTATCCCAAGCGAACAAGATAAACGGCATTAAATCTCGAGTACATCAACCGCGTAACGAGACCACAATTGCGTCCAATTTGATGTCAATGTGCTCTCCTGTTACACACGGGCTGTGTCGTGTGTCCTTTCCCCACACACAGTTGAGGATAGACTTTTTTCAAGCACTCCTTGCACACAAGATTAACTGCGAATCTAAATCAAAGTTCTGCTGTTGTGATAACACAAGGACATGTGTGGTTTGAGTGAATAAATTCCCAAACGACCGTAATTTATTTTAAAGAACTCACTCAGGGACCACGGATAAACCAAAGATGACTGACTGAAAAGAGGTAAAGCATGAAGAAAACTCCACCCAGTACAGATGAAACGAAAACTTTATGCGTCAAACTATAGTGGGAGAGAGGACGCTCGACAGAGCGCCTAAGGTTCGGATGGCGTTCTTCGAAACGAAGATATCCGAAAATCTACAGAGATAAATCTTGAGCCGGATGGGTAACTTCAACTTCAGAAAGAAAGATTTCGTGGTTCGTTCATGGTGTCGTCCCGCGTTGACAATGATTACTTGAAACTTGTGTGTGTCGAGTTGCGGAAGATCGCAGCACTGTAGCACCCAGCACATCATATATTTTCTATTCAAAAACAAGTTCAATATAAACTGCGCGACATTTTTCAGTACGGCATCACAAAGGTGTCACCCAAGTATGTGACACACTCGATGACATTTTTCAGCTGTTTGTGTTTTTTTTCGCCTTATTTTTCACCCGGGCAAACACCTTTTGGATGGATGATAAGGGTAAGTGGGAGTAGGGTTGCCATGTGTCGTGTTTTTTGAAAAAGTGTGGCGCGCAACCGAAACGTCAAATTTTTCGTGACTTTGGCAAATCAATCAGGGGTCGAATTACGGCACCCGTGAGCGAGCGATACGTCACTGAATTTCGTTGATTTTACATGCAAAACAATAACAAATTCAGTCACGTATTGCTCGATCACGGATGCGGTAATTCAACCCCAGAGGTCGAATCGCGTCGTCCTTGATCGAGCATTAAGTTCACGGAATTAAGTTGATTTCAATGTGAAACAAAAACAAATTCCATCACGTAATGCTCGTTCACGGATGACGCGATTCGACGCCAGGCTGAATTTGATCGATGGCATGGGTTATATTGGCTTTAAGGGTGGCTGTGGTTCGTGGCTTCATCCCATAGACCTGGGACTTTAGAAAATCCCACAAGAAAAATACTACCGCACGATCCCGGTGGCCAGTTCACATAACCTCCACGTAGGATGACCATCGCTTATGCAGAATTTCCAATGTGGCATGAGTTGTGTGGCATGTATCGTCGTCCTGTTGAAACCACATGTTGTTGGTGCACATATAATCCAATTCAGGCGATAGGGCAGACCTAGACCCCTGGGGTATGGCATATAGGATGGTGATGACTGATGAAGAAGCTTAAGGGCAGTAGGTCCCCACAAGTATCCTGCCCAATAATGCTGAAGACAATAGTTGAGCACTTATTCCCATATAGGCCGTCAACTTTGATCATCACCACAAGAGACACAAGTTCAGAACGCATCCCTGCAATCACGCCGAAGGAACTATAAGAAGCGTGCAGGAAGATAGTTGACAACAAAGCGCTCGGACCCGAAGACATCCCGAATGTGGCGGTTAAGGCGGCCGTTCGAAAACGACCGGAGCTTTTTATTGCAACGATGCAGCGGTGTCTGGAGGAGGTGCCCGAGATCGTGGAAACTCCAACACCTGTTCTTACTGCCAAAAGGGAAAAAACCACCAGAGGAACCTTCCTTATACAGGCCAATATGTCTTTGATGTATACAATGGGGAAAATCCTAGAACGGATCTCGAGGTGGCAGAGGATAAAGGAGCTTTGTCAGATAACCAGAAGAGATTCAGAAAATCGCAGGCGGTAGTAGATACACTGGCTGAAGCAATACGGGGAAAAAGATGGAGAGGTGGGACGAAGAAATATTGCGCGGTTGTGACCCTTGATGTTAAAAATGCCTTCAATTCGGCAAGCTGGTCATGCATTAGGAGATCCTTGGTCAGAATGGAAACGCCGTACTACCTGCTGAATATAGTAGCAAACTACCTTACCGACAGGAAGTTGAGGTACCATACTGACGATGGCGTTAAGTACTACAACATCACCGCGGGAGTACCACAAGGGTCGGTTCTTGGACCCCTCCTGTGGAACATAATGTACGACGGAGTTCTCCGATTATCGCTGCCACAAGGAGTTAAGGTTATATGCAGTTAAGGATGAAGCAGTAGCCAGAATCAAGAATTGGCTAGAGTCTGCAGGGCTAGAACTAGCTGACCACAAGACCGAGGCTGTGTTGATAACCAGCCGAAAGACTGTGGAATATGCATTTTTCCGTCTTGGAAACCAACTAATTAAATCAAAGGAGTCATTATTGTACCTAGGAGTAGTGCTCGACAACAGCTTAAGCTTTAAAACGCACATCCAGTATGCCAGCAAAAGTGCGTCACAGATGCAATCAGCTCTTTCCTGGATTATGCAAAACATCGGTGGCCCTCGATACGCCAGAAGGATTCTGTTATCCAGGGTTGTCAGCTCAATACTGATATACGCTGCACCGGTCTGGGCAGGGGCTCTTGCAACAAGAATGAAGCTCTCGTCAGCATACAGGCTCTGCGCAATAAGAACAATAAGCGGATTCCGAACAATTTCGGACGAATCAGCCTGCGTTATTGCGGGAATGATTCCCATCGACATTCTCGCCAACGAAATGCAAAGGATCTACCTTAGGCTAACTGTCAACAGGCAAGAGATCATCATAAGGAGAAGGATAAAATAAGAAGAAATGGCAACATCTATAGCACTGTGGCAAGTCCGGTGGGATAACACTGCAAAAGGTTGATGGACCCACAAACTGATCCCAAACATCGAGGTCTGGACAAGAAGAAGAAGCGAGGATTGCAACTACCACCTTACGCAGTTCCTGTCCGGGCACGGCGGCTATCGAAGTTATCTTCACAGATTCGGCCACGATAGCTCGCCTTTAAGCCCCGAATGCCCAGATGAAGAAGAAGATACGGAGCACGTAATGTTCCACTGCAGACGATTTTCAGGAGGAAGAGTGAACTTTCCCATTCCACAGCTTCTCATAGAGCGTATGCTGAGATCAGAAGACGACTGGTTGGAAATATGTTCATACATAACGAGCGTACAAAACGAGCTAAGAAGAGCCGAAAGACTAAGAAGGGTCGAAGTGGCAGACGTAGATAATTTAACATGAATTGCTAACCAGCCCGCGAAGTAATACCTAACGGCTGTCCCGCGGGGAGAGTGGTAGAAGAGTACATGGGTGTGGTTTAGTACGTAAGGCGCGAGGCACTGGAGAAACATATTCCGCGAATCGTGTATGCTAGTAGCACGGGCAACTAGTATCTTTCGAAGATTACACATCTTTTGGACGCAACCAAAAGAAGAGGGTAATCATCGACCTCAATGTCGTTCTCAAATAAATATGGATCAATGACGCCGCCAGCCCAAAATCCACACCAAACGGCGACTTTTTCAGGATGCATTGGACGTTCTTGGATCTCATGTGGATCGGTTTCGTCCCAAATTCGACAATTTTGTTTGTTGACGTACCCTGATTCATCTAGAAACGGGCCTTATCGCTGAGGATGATTTTTTGATGAAAATTAAGGTCAGTTTCCAACTGCTTTTGATAAAAGAATTTTATCATTTGCACGTCTTGTCCATCCATGGTGATTTAACAAAAGAGACTGAGTAAATGACAGCCAATTTGACAGTTGTAACTTCAACAATATGGCCGCTGGCAACTGTCAAAGTTTGGAAGTCTATATTGGAAGGCACTGTATAAAGAAGCAAGCTATTCTAATAAGCTGTAAAGTTATACGTCTTTCTGACAGTGGAGATCGAAGAATAGAGCTGGTGGGCATCACAAATTTGACAGACTTTTCAGCCGCATTTACTTACGAAGCCGAAGTCACATTCATGTTTAAATTGAAAAGGTTCCCTTCTCTTGTTAACTTATCCGCACCCTGGCAACCCACTTACCATGAGTCCTACACTCAACTCAAGTTATTGGCAAACTATGCTCGTTTACCCAAAAGAAGGACACACACGACATCCTTCAAAACGATGTACAAGTAGGTATAGATTTATGTAAGTTACCATTTAAGAAGGTTATGTCCGAACAATGAGATTTTACAGATAAACTCTAACAAGGATGAAAGGATTTTCGATTTCTCACTCTAATTTCTCGATGAAGGCATCCACAAAGCGAGTCCTCTCGCCTTGTTTACCAAACAGATCAACTTAATTATTGCAACTGTAGATGGGGAAACTTAAGGAGACCCACTCATGCTATGGCTAACGACATAAACCTGAATTTGACTACTGTATTGAGGACATTTCGATCACCTTTGACATAATAAACAAAGTTTTTAGACAAACACTTGACAGGGTAGTTGAGTTCAATTTAGAACACAGCCTCACACTCCACACTGATGGCTATGGAAATCAAAACTACCCTCCTGGCGATGACAGTAGGTATACGAAGGCAGTTGACGAGAAGGCAATGTCCTCTTTAGAAGTTGATTTGAAATTATGTTGAGTGAAAAGCCATTATTTTCAGAAATTATGAGCTCCAAATATATAAAATGAATTTGAGTGAAGTGGAGAGGCTTTCTGCCAGATGTAGGTTATATTTTATGTATGATGTCCTCCCTCAGAACTCAACCTAGTTGTTCAGTCATTCTGGTTAATGGTCCGTAAATTGTTTTCACAATTAAGCAATTTCATTAAGGATAATGGATGTTTCCGATGGCGGACTATAGACGGTTGGAAATGCCATTCATTGTGACCGGAGCAGTAGTTTCCAACAACATGTTGCTGGAAATAAACAACAGGACGCTCTCCGGTGACCGTCTGGCCAAAAAAAAAATAGTGTAAATCCCTGGGAGCCTCGGCGTAAATTGCTGAAGAGAAAACTTCTTCGCATGCACATCACGTTACTCATACACACCAACGGAGAGAGTCCTGCGAAAAGTTTTGCGCCAAAGTTTTCCTATTTACAACAAGGATTTCGTCTGCCATATATAAACACACACAGACAGTTCTAGCGTGGATCCGTCGCGTATATGCGACTAAAGGAACCGGAAGACGACGAAGGAACTTAAACTCAACTGTTTATCATATAAATGAAGTTAATTCCATCTCAGTTAATATTCTCGAGGGCAAAAGCGCGCGTATGCTTCATTACGAAATTAGTAGCACCTTAATTTCATCGCACACATGCAGCGCTGGAATTGAGCCCACTAAAAGGCGTTCCCTGGGCTAACACGTTGCGGATTTCGTATATCCTATAGAGGTAGGTAACCACTCGTACACGCGGCGGAAGTTTGCCTTAGTGGCTTTGCGTGAAATCGCTTTATGGAAACAAAATTTCGCAAGTCTGCAACGAGGAGTATGATTTTCCTTTTCATAAAAGGTACTGGCGCGCACAGCACGCACTATAAGGATATGGAAAGTTTCGTGAATGCGTCAAGTGTGTGTTTTCTGGTGGAAGTTGGCCAAAAACTTTTACGAGGTTTAACATGAGATGAGAATTTGTCCTTTGCAAGGGGTGTTGGTTTAAGTTTACGATGGAGCGTCAAGTCATAATGTCGTGTCCGTTTATGAGCATACGATGAATTGAGCGCGATAGATTGGGGTCCGTCTTCGTGTGTGCATATTTGAAATTGTTGTCACGTTCGGTATTTGAAGACGGGCGGAATAAAGTGTGGTAGGACTTTATTAGGGCTATTGTTCACTGACAAGAGTGCGGGGGTCAACATGAAATTGAATGAGGCTTCGTCGTCGCTTCTAGGATCGTGTTCGACAAATGTCTTGAGGAGGGAATTGGTCAATTAATCGGTTGCTCTCTGGAAAAATTTGATTGGATTTAGTGATAAAGTCTGACGTACACGCACTGTGTCACTTGATCTCATAAACACACATACAAGACTCAAGTGGGGCAGGGCTTTAAGACAAGAGTGCAACTGCAATCGAAGATCAACAACAACACACACAGATCGTCTGGTCTAAGTAGCGGTTGTTGCGACCGAGAACCAGAACACAAAGCAGAAACCGGAAACTATCCACGTCAACGGGAGTGGCGAACTGGCGAGCGACAAAAGGCGTTTTTCTTTTTTGGTTCAGAGCTGAGCTCTGAACTGAGCGCGAGCATTATGAGCGCGCTCTGAATCGAGCGTGCTCAGATCGTTCAGATGTGTTTAAGAAACACACTTGAGCACAATCTGTCTAAAGTCAGTCAAAAAATGAAAAATAATAATTAAAATGGATAAGCTAATTTGTTTACCTTCTGTGCCAGAACAAACAGTTTCGTCCGCCATTATCCTGTTTTTATTTTCTGTCAAATGTGACTGAAATTTGTAGGTATATGTGTAATCAGCTTTTTACTCAGGATGCTCAGTCAATTTATTCTGAGCTCATAGAGCGCACTCTGATCGTGCTCTGAACTAAAAAAGAAAAACGCCTAAAGTGGAAATATTATCGTCGGCGTAGCCTAACTGTAGTTGTAACTGATTTTTTTAGCAGCCCCAAAAAGTGTTGCCAACCCCAAAAAGTGTTGCGGAGGGAATTTTATTCAAAAATTTGATGAATGGGGAAAAGCGGAATCTCGCCTCTTCCAGAAGGACCTGTGGGACAAAATAAAAAAATATAAAAATAAAGAAAATGTCAATACTTGACTCCAATATTCCGTTTCCGTTTGAAAAGGATTAAAAGAGAAAGGGTGTGAAATGTTCATGACTTCGATATGTTAATTACTTATAGCTATGACTAAACATTACTTAACTATGAAACGCATGCGCTCCTCGAGAGCAATTATAGCAGGTGTCATTATAATCGTATTACTGAAGGTTTGGTGCCTAAGTCTGACAGCTGGCTGACTTGATGTTTCTCAGTTTTAAAGGGCCTAGAACGGTCACATGAACACCTTTTTCAGTTTTATGGAGGGGAAGCCGACGAATTTAATCAAGAAATTCGTGACTGAGTAGAAAGTTTAAGTTGACAGTTGAAAAAGTGACATTACCGAGAAATCTAGTTTTTCGTTTAAGGTACATAGGTAGGTAGTTCAGTACATTCTAGGCGACTTAAAGGACTATTCATATGAGAGTGAATTGCGAATTGCGAACTGCCAATAAGGGAATATTCCTCAATTTTGAAGCAGTTACAATTTTAAAGATTAATGTCGTTTTCCATTGATCAAAAAGAAGAGTCCGGAAGAGTCCAGTTCCGGAATCGAAGAAATCACTTCTGAAACCGTTCCTTTGGTACAAAAAATGCCTCTTGTGGTGATTTTGAAAAAAAAAATCGACTCAATATTTATGTATTTTATTTATGTGTTTTATGGCATTTCTCAAATACTTGTGGGTTCAACTAGAAGCAGTTTTCTTGTTTCATTGGATTTAAGAATGAGTGACCAATGAGTAACCAACGGATAACGACATAAGTTCGAACGAATTTTTCATTCGTGGGTTTGTTTCGCTTTTTTATTTTATTTTTATTGTATCATCAATACTAGTATCAATATTTCTTCTTGGAAAAAGCAGTGTGGGTAATCCATGCCAAATACCACCAAGAATAAAGGCTGGTACGCTGTTCGAGTGAAATCCAATTTTCCATACAAATTTTTTACTGCGAAATGTCAAAATGAACTTTCCACATGAAAATTTCACCAGGCAGTACGCTGTTCAAGTGAAAAATAGTTGTTCAAAAAGTGATTTGTAGGGGGCTTAACTTAAGCTATTTCACTTGGCTTTTATTGTCGGTAAAATAAGTGAGAAAAAGCGTGGTGCTGAAATAGCTGTAACTTCCAACATTTTTACGTGAAAGCTTTGCGGAAACATGGAATCGAGAGCTTTTGGTGCGTAACTTATAATTTTAATTGTAAATTTAGAATTGTGTAAGTATTTTTTTTAATTTTTTTAAATTTAACTTCCAAAGCGTGGCGTTTTAAGCTCTTAACAATTTATTGAGTATATTTTTAAGCCTCAAGGTTAAAGTAAGTTTCCACACGCTTCCATCATCAAAAAATTCGTATATTTTTTTACTTTCTTACGTTTTGATGCACGTCCACATTCAAATTACCTAACTCGGATGGAGTTATTTAACAAAAGCAGTCTGGAATGGCCACATTAGAACAAAAATTAAATAATTTAAAATTAGATCTTCAAGCCCGCAAACATTGCCCTGCGGAAAATGTAAATGACCTAAACAACAAGTAGTGTAATTAAACAAAGCGTAGGCGGTATGGGAGCTCTGAAGTAATGCGCAAGCAGTTCCGTAGTCCGTAGTGGATGGTGTCAAGTGGCAAAGGGGTTAAGAGGTTTTTTAGTGAGTAGTGGGACGGAAGTCTCACACTACTTGAAACAGAGCGGGACTGTTTCTCGTGCGCATTAGCGTTTTTCCTCACCCCCTTGGCAAAAAAAAAGGGTTGAGTCGTAAGGAAAGCTGTCAGTCTATTTCATACTTAGTTTATAAAAAAAACATAAGGAATAATGTATTTAATTTTTGTTGAAAATCTAAGAAAACATGATTTAAAAAAAAAGTATTTATTAAAAAAGTAAAAATGTAAAATTTTTATTTTTGAATAACCGCTTCTTAAACAGAAAAAAACAATTCCAGCACAACTAATCCAACACATGATTTAATTCCAGTTTTCGGGGTATCTTGCCCCACTGTGCGTCGCATTAAATTTTTTACATTTCGGGGTGAAAATTTCACTTTCAATTCCACAGCACTTTTTGGAGAGGAGTGAAAATTTCACTTCATCCGAACAGCGTACCAGCCTTAATGGGGGGAAAAAAGGAAAATTTAAGGTCTATAATGGGGAATTTCACTTTAAACACCGGGCAGGACTGCGGCCCAAGTAACCAACCCGAACCATCTATTTAATGACAGCGCCGGCTGTCGGCATTAAGAAACAATGACATTGAAATGCAATAGGCCACACCTAGAGGGCATTGATTGAACAGATATCGACCAAAGTGGTTGCAATTTACAGTACAGTACAGTTTCAATATTCTTACATAATTTAAGCGTTATTACGTTTCCTTTTCGAAGAATATCCATAGAGTTATTATTAAATGCAGTGGCCAATACCAGCAGCACAATAATTCTTCACAACAATCCTCGGATGACATGGGCATCATTGGCAGATTTCAGGGAGCGTCACTGCGCGTTTGCAAATATTAAGACAAAGACTGCGAAAATGGATGGCGAATGTTGAATGAACGCAAAACCAGATAGCTACGTGCTCAGTTCAATTCAATTTAAATGGAACGAAACGTCATAGTAGACAGCTATGCATTTGTGTTTGTTTAGGGACTTAACCTCGAATTTGCTGTAAACTCTGGAAATGACATCACCAATCGCTGTTTTGAATAGTAAGTACCGAAACCCTCTTCAAGAAACGCTAAGCAGACTCAATTTCAGACAATCGTCATCCCAGTTGAGCTATATGGCGTAGAAGCGTGGGCTTTAACGTTTGCGATGACGGGACTTGGAGAAGGGGTCTTACGACGAACTCTATACCAGATCTAGAAAGCACGCTTCCCATTTATGATTGCGTTGCACAAAACTCCCTCGATTTACAAGAAACCATATTTCAAAGATTTATGAGTAAAAGTTCATAACCCTGGATTTTACAAAGGCATGAAAATTAATTATGAATGGGTGCATTATGGATGAAGGCTCATTTTAAATCAAACTATTGACCTCCCACCTAATCTAAAGGAGAAAAGAAAGCCCGCTCTAATTTAAACGAACTTAAAGACACAACCCATCGTCCCCAAACTGCAATTACGTCCCTTAATATGTGCACTAGGGTCGTTCCGCTGTTCTGCCCATCGCACTCTATATTTATTGCCAACCCAACAAGGAGGAAAAAAAAACCCAGATGATCCCACCATGGTTCATAGCTTCCGTCAGCTATACATATTCCATTACCAAGGCCTTCTACATGTGGACAAAGTCAAGGAAAATCCTTGCAACGAAAACTTTTCACTGTCCCGAACAACCAACCCAGATGGCGAAACAACGTTCAACTTTATGAACAGTTAATTTGTGTCCTATAACTATATACAGAGAGAGACCGAAATATGCGGCATAAAATTCATATTTGATGCGCGTTTCTGTTTCGAAATCTCTGCTCTGTTTGCACTTCATAAAGTTGTTGTTAGAGGCACAGGTTCATTTCATACGACGACGACGGTCGTGTCTCTTGAAGTTCATGCAATTTTAAGCAACCCAACCGGGCGGGAGGGGGTGATGGACTTAACCATATCAAGGGAGGATGTTTCGCTACAACGATACCCAGTTAAAGTTCTTCCCCAAAAGCAAAAAGAAAAAAATGGAGTTTCAAACACCGGATGTGTTTAACCACCCCTCTGCTCACTTGCGAATGAGTTATGATGACCTCGAAGTGATTTCATGAGCTAAATCTAAACCACCCAAGTCATAAGTGGAGTAGGTAATCCAGCCAAACCGCAGGCTGAGTGTACACATTTTATTCGAAGAGGGAGCTGGGTGGAAGGACATTATGTTAGCCAACCCAGGTAGACTTGACTGTTCCTTAGAGTGTCTAGTCCATAAGGAGCTGCTACAGAAAAATTCACTAATCTCCTCAACATGCGCCCTTCCATTTCCAATAACTTTCAACTGGACAACTGGATGTTGCACTTCGCATTCCCTTTGGCTAAACAAAAAAAAAAACCAATAATCCTTTCCTCCACAAGGATGAAGACTTTGCTGCCGATTTACAATCTCATTTCGTTTACTGCGTGTAACTTACCAATCAATGTCTCAATTTTCTTTTCGCCTACTAATTGGTATAGAGAACATGGTTAGGAAAAGGATTTCCTTTGCTCCATCACAGTTCGTTATCTCGTCTGTATGCTGGACGCTCTACCTATTCAACTAAGCGGACATCGAAGGACCGCATAATGCCAAGCGGAAGAGATTATGGCTGTGGTGTGTGTTACTGTGTGTATTCAATGAACACGAACACGGAAGACGAATACTAACCAAGTTTGTTGAAGGATTTTCAAAGGAACAGACACACAAGATGAAGGCAAAAAAAAAATGTGAATTGAATCACTTCATGGGATCCTGTATATAGTGGACTTACGGTCCACGAACACATGACATTGAGTAAAATTACAAAAACAAAAGAAACAAGAAAAACCTAAGCAAAAGGAGCACAAAGCAGCCAAAAGGATTCAAGTCACGTTCCATGGACGTTGTTGTTGCTGTTGCTATCGTTCGTGGCAACATGTCAAAACAAAAGTCCTTTGCAAGAAACCAACTGAAAGCACAGTGGAAACGGTCTTTTTGTTATAGTTGAACCTGTTTCCATTTAGCGCTAGGGTCTTTCCTTGACGGTAAACGAATCGCATTTCTGCAGGTGACTTTAGAAGAATATTGGTATTGACTGATGGTGCAACAACAAATCAGACGAGACGAGCTTTCGGGCACAAGGCCTTGGACTAAAGCTGAGCACAACCCAATAAGGACAAATACAGCGTGGATGAAGTGTCCGTGGATGAGTTCTTGATGAATCGCATCGCTTTTTTGCCAGTTCCAATTTCAAACAAATGCGTTTTGACAGAGTTCCTTCTTGAAGCACATAGTACCTAGGAATAGGGACGACCCTTTCTTCCATTAGAGAATCTCCTATACACAGTCTACCTCCGCAGATATCCTTTAAACCGATTTTATTCTTCCACTCGGTTTGATTTCATCTCGAATGGCATCTCTCTGTGCGAACTTCTACTCTTTTCTGGCTTTATCCACTGTGTAACGGTATCTACTCGTGGAATAATTAATTTGACATTCAGTGTGTGTTTAGTCAGTTTGAAAGAATTTCATTCACATCGACTAGGACTACATGGACATGGACACGGATGGATGTCTCTCGATGTATAGAGGTAGTATCTATCCAGTGAGATACTCACATTGTAAATCTCCAGAGCGACAACGACAAGGCAAAAAGGGACAATTTTCATTAACTCAGTCGTCCTGATCCTGACTTTCTTTCGAAAGGGTTTTTTGTTCTGTGCGAGCTTCTCCCCTACTCCCATGGATTCGGACGACATCTTCTATATACCTTTTACCTGGGTGTCATTTGTATTCGGTTCGGACTTAGTCATCGAACCTAGGAAAGTCAATTTTTCTCAACGCTTAGGTTGTTTGTTGATGCGGGCGACAGTGGTTGAGAGGATGCAGTTGAATGTGATTGGAAGCAGTCGCCGATGCCATCAGTAAACGGGTAGAAAGATTTACAGGAGATTTTTTCTTTCCAATTTGTCGAAAGGACGAGATGATGACTTTGTGATGACACAGTGTCACCGGATTCTTAGCCGGTCCGGTGTCCGTACAGAACGACAGCGCGTGTGTGTTGGCTGTGATAGGGGAAAATATTCATGAGGGCAATGGAGTGTGATTTATGAAATTGCAATGATCCCAGAAATTTAAAAAAGTGTTGTGGCTTTTGGAACATTTATGATGAATACGTTCTTAATGTTTTTTTACTGAAAAGGGAGACGTTTCCATGTTACTTGTGAAAGAGTTGAAGATGAAGAGATCAGCCGTTCAGTGGGGATGTTAATACAACCAGCCACAAACCCCATTTGACGCATTTTACTGCGATATCTCGTTACGAACTGATAGCAACAGACTAACGCTACGAAGTTCACGCAGTCATGTCCCTAAGCCTGACAAACGACAGTCAGTATAACAAACAGGGTTGACTAGCCACTTCCATCAGAAAATCTATCAAAGATAATAATTTAGCACAAGTGAAACGCAGCTGAAACACCTTAAAACTGAGCTAAAACTAAACGAAGTGGCTATTCGCACGTAAATTTTGTACTGACTGACGTTTGTCGTAAATGTAGTGGTATTTTCATTCAAAAGTGTTTTAAGAAAAAAAATTGGACCTTAAAACGCACAGGATCATAGCCGAAAATTAAATACTGGAGTTTAGAATCCTTTTTGTGAGTGAAACGAGCCACATACCCCTATTTAACGCGATTCAACTTTGACGTTTCGTTACGTAGCCGTGTCCCTAACTAAGTGCGAATAGCATCAGCCAAAACTAAATTTAAAACAAAATTTAACCACCAAAGTCCAAAAGTAGAAGTTCTAGATTTCTCGATGTCGATAAAATCAATTTAATAAATAATTCTTGTAACTTCAAACTTCCATTCCATATCGGTAACAATTGATTCAAATTCTTGAAACACTTTACGGTTTTGTTCTCGGTTTTTCTAGATTCAGTAAAGGCTATTGACGAATGGAGGCTGAAACCTGGCGGTAAATTTTCGCATCGGTAGGTTGCTATAGATTTTGACAGCTCCACCATATTTGTATTGAAAATACAGAATCGATTGTTAAAAATTGCTTAAAACTACTAAAAATGACTACTTAAAAAGTGAGTGTGAAAAATGTTGATGTTAATTAAATGCAGACTTTATTTTTACAGAAAATGCAGAAAGCAAAGGGAGTTTAACACTACGGAGTACCTCTTACCCGATAATTTTATTACACTACGCATATCTCTGACAATAATGTTCTTTTATTTGCCAAATTTTTGTTTCTTTTGAAGTGGTGATACAATTTTTTAATACACGAAATATAGTATTTACTTACTTACTTAAGGTGGCGCTACAGTCCGGGGTGGACCTGGGCCTCAACCAGTACGCCTCTCCAGTTAGCGCGATCTTTGGCTAACTGCCTCAAGTTGCGCACTCCAAGTTGGTTGAGGTCCCCTTCCACTTGTCCGCGCCACCTAAGGCGAGGTCTTCCTCTACTGCGTTGTCCCTCCGGGTTGGTATCGAAGACTCTTCGGGCCGGAGCATTGGTGTCCATTCGCTCTACATGTCCTAGCGATCTCAGACGACTGATGCGTATTTTTCTGACCAGGTCGTTGTACAGCTCGTAGAGTTCGCTGTTAAATCTTCTCCTCCTTCAAAGCCCGTCAACGCAAAGGGAACCAAAAATCACTCGAAGAATCTTGCGTTCGAAACGGCCAAGAAGATCTTCATCCGCCTTTGTTAGGGTCCATGCTTCTGCGCCATAGAGCAGGACTGGGATGATGAGGGTCTTATATAGAATCGACTTAGTGTTTCTTGACAAGGCCTTACTAGTCAATTGCCGTCTTAGTCCAAAGCGATTGGCAAGTGTAACTATTCGTTTGATTTCTGCTGTGGTGTCGTTATCAGAATTAATAGCGGAGCCGAGGTAGACAAAGTCCCTAACTACCTCAAAATTATAGCTGTCTATTGTGACGTTCTGTCCGATTCGTCGATGTTGCGTATCCCTTCTTGTTGACAGCATATATTTTGTTTTGCCCTCGTTTACCACTAAACCCATTCTTGCCGCTTCCGTACTGATACTTGCAAACGCGCCAGTGACAGTTCGCTGTGTTCTGCCAATAATGTCAACATCGTCCGCGTATGCAAGCATTTACACAGACTTTTGGAAAATTGTGCCTCTGGTGTTGGCTTGTGAATTGCGCACAATTTTCTTAAGAATGATGTTAAAGAAGTCACATCACCCTGTCTAAATCCTTTTCTGACATCAAAGGTCTCGGTGAGATTGTTTCCGACCTTAATGGAGCAGCGAGAACTCTCATTCCTGCACAATCTGACGAGTTTGGCAGGGATGCCAAAACTAGACATGGCTCTGTATAGCTCGTCTCTATAAATGCTGTCATATGCGGCCTTAAAATCGATGAACAGATGGTGGGTATCGATTTGGACTTCTTGGATTTTCTCCAGGATCTGCCGTAGTGTGAATATTTGGTCGGTTGTGGACTTACCGCACTGATAGGGACCTTTCAGATCGTTGACGAATGGTTTAAGGCGTTCACACAGTATAGCAGATATGATCTTATACGCAGTGTTAAGGAGACTGATGCCTCTATAGTTGGCGCAGTTTAGAGGGTCTCCTTATATAGAACTTACTAACATCAAATACACGTATTTCCTCCTGCGAGGAAAAATGAAGCAAACGTAAGCACTGGCCCTTTTGGTTTAGTGCGGCAAAAGTATGAAACTTCTGCGCGCCATTGCTATTTTTTACATAGAACATACAGTGCCATCCATTGTAGAAACATTGCAACTGCGCAAAATAACGATTTATTCAAATTATTTCCAACTTTCTACAACAGATGGTATAGGTACTCAGTACTTCAACAAAATTGCACGAATTGCTCGATGACATTTCAGTGTTTCCGTTTCTCTCCACCGTGAACCAAAAGAGCTAGTGATTATTTTTGCTTTAATGAAAAATTGTCTGTTACAAGTCCATGTTTAGTATGTCAATGGATATAAGTCTCTACATATTATTTTTTTATCCACCAGAACTTTTCCATTCGTCAATTATTTTAAATAATTAATTTCACAAATTGCAATCTCTTTCACTAACCACACGACAATGGCGGAGTCAATAGGTACTAATTGACAGCCGCAACTAGGTCCGATATGTAGAGTTCCGGGTTCGTTTTGTTATGACGTTCGAATAATTGGATAGGTAAATTCATTTTTTTATTGATCATTGTCTTGTTAACGCATTTGAAAATAGAAAAAGGCAAGAAAGTTATCTTTTCTCTTCCCTTCTACGTTCTAACCTATCGCCTTCTTTTTTTATTTTCTAATAAGTGTGAGAGAAACAAGAATAAACCATTAGGTAGGTCTGTTCTTTTACTTTTGTAGTAAAAATTGAAAATACTGTCAAAATGACAGTGGATGGGAATGAATTCTCTTACACAAAAGTAAAGGAACGCTTTTGTAGTAACCTGTCAAAAATGGCAGAAGGCAGATATTTCATAAACGCCAATGCCAAATAGAACAACAAATTCAAATCAGCTGTCAATTTTCAGTCGACTGACAGTTGTTTCAATTCTTACGCAAAGAAATTGTTTTTAGTGAAGACTAGTAAGATGGGAAATATCTTGCTCTCTCGATTTGCGAATTTTTCGAGTTGAAGAAAGACAATTAAGTAAAATGCTTAAGAATTCGTAAGAATTCGTAAGATTTAAAAGTAAAGGAACAGACCTATTGTGATGTTGTGCAGATGAGGTATTTATATAGATATTTGATGTAGAGTAAGACTTCATGCTTTTGTTGCGTTGTATTGAAACGTCGAGAAGTACATGCGAGTGTACGACATGAATTTAACTTCAGGGCTGACACTGTCTATTTTTCTATTTTTAGATGATTTACAAAATTTATCCTGTTAAGTCTAGATTTAAACAATGATTGAGAATACATAGGAAAGAAGTTTAAGTTAAAAATAAAAGGAAAAAGGAGAATGTGATGCAACATTTTGTATAGAAGGGTATATTTGGAAGCTCACCTCCTGTAAACTTGTGGATCGTTCCCCAGAAAGTTTGCATAATCTTCCTGTAAAGATTCAATTTATATATTTTTAACAAGTTTATACTCCGATAGTGATTCATTACAAAAATGGTAGGTTAGGTACTTAGGGCAACTTCCCTCCAAAAATTACGCCTGGTATGTTTAAAATGACAACAAGAAATGAAAATGGTATTGAAAAGTAGCATCCCAATCAAATAAAAAACATTTCTCCCCACTCTCACTCATTACCACAAGATAAACCTTTGATACGATTCGAATCAATTTTCCAACGCCCTCGACACCTGGTATTTCGCCAATTATAACCACCCCCCAAAGGTATCAGTGTAACTTATCAACTCCCCACCAAACCATCCATCAATTTAAAAGTCAATAAAAGCACTCTCATCACCATTTCTTAACTGGCGCCCAAAAACCCTCAATACACCACCCCTCCAGCTCTCGAGAGAAAATTGTACGTCTGACATTTCTGCTGTTTCATATAACTTTTAAGTCACATCCTCCATCGTCGCCGAAAAAGTTTCCCATCGATATACGAAAGAAGGACAAAAATGTCCTCCCCTTCAAAAATAAAGAAAAAAAAAATCACGCTGCTGTCACTTAACTTTGACAGATTAATAGCGACGTGGTTAGCACGAGAAAATTCGTTAAATTTTCCTCCTTTTTCCTTATGTATAATATAAATGATGATGTGTCCTGTTAATCGCATCCTGTCTCTCCCTCTTGGTAGTTTGTACGCGCGAAAAAAAACACTGGCGCCGGTGTGCGGGCAGTCTTTATTTTGACATCGGCATCTGATGATTAATTGTATACGATGACATTCGGCCTTACCAATAATCAAATTTAGTCTGGCAGTTAACGCAAAGACTCCAGACTTTCCAAAATCGCTTTACCAATAAACAAATTTAGTCGTCAGGTTATCCCTAACTGTAGGGTTAAATGTTAATGGTCAGAAAGCCATGTTTATGTCGTACACTAACCCGTACCGGGAAAAGCTCAGGGTGATTCAACTGAATCTTCACCATAGCAAGGCAGCATCAGCAATGATGACTAAATGTTTTGATGAGGATTCATTTGATATAGCCCTGATACAGGAACCTTGGATCTTTAAAGGAAAGATTAGAGGACTCCCAAATAGTATGGCTGAGTTGCATTATGCGCAAACCAGCGAAAGAATTAGGTCCTGTATCCTAGTGAGACATGGAGTTCAAGCATATAAATTGCCGGATCTTTGTGCCCCAGACCTTGCAGCAGTACGAGTAGGATCAGGTGCAGGAACTTTTGTTATAGCATCTGCATACCTGCCGTATGATTCTCCAGAGCCTCCTCCGACAAGAGAGTTAGAGTCTTTGGTGAATGCATGCAGAAACAGAAACGAGGACTTAATAATTGGTTGTGACGCCAATGCACACAACACAGTGTGGGGCAGCACCAACGATAATTACAGAGGAGAAGCGTTATTCGAATTTGTATCATGCAAGGATCTAGCTATCTTAAACAGGGGAACAGAGCCGACTTTCGTGGATGTGAGGCGAAAGGAAGTGATCGATGTTACCCTGTGCAGTAGCCAGATAATTGAAAGAATATCAAATTGGAGGGTAATGGATCAGGCTACATTGTCGGATCACAGAGCCATCTCATTTGATGTTCGCTATGGATCTAAAAGAAAAAAAGATCGGAAATACATCAGAATTCCGAAGAACACGGATAGGACAAAATACCGTGAAGTGTTGGAGGAAAAACTGAATGTAATGGCACTCGGAATACCGAAAAACACTTGGCATGTAGAATCACAGCTGAAGCATCTGCAATCGGCTGTTGAGGATGCGTACCAAGTGGCATGCACACCAACTTTAGTGGAAAAACAAGATCCTGCGCCTTGGTGGTGTCGGGAACTTGAAAAGCTAAAGAAGGCTGTGAGAAAGGCCTTCAATCACGCCATGAGGAGGGGGGAACCCGAAGCATGGGACGAATATAAGGCGAAAAAGAAAGAGATGAATGTTACTCTGCGACGACGTAAAAGGGAGTCATGGAGGGACTTCTGCTCGAGTATGAGGAGTACATCTGAAGTCAGTAGACTTCAAAAGATTGTATCAAGGGATCCAGTTTCCAAGATCGGACTCATTCGTAATAGAGCGGGGGAGATGGTGGAAACACTGGATCATACAAATGAGGTCTTAATGGAGATACATTTTCCAGGAAGCTATAAGTCAGATCAGCCCTGGGCTCCAAGGAAACAAGGAGCGAACAGGATGGATAGGACGGAAGCAGAACGGATCGTAACACCAGAGGCGGTCAGGGGTGCGATAGCAACATTTTCACCCTTCAAAACCGCGGGGCCGGATGGTATATTTCCAGGCCTAATGCAATGGGGAGTAGACGTACTTGCACCAAGGCTAAGGAATATATACGTTGCCTGCCTAGCAATAGGCTACATCCCGACTACATGGAGGGAGACAAATGTGGTTTTCCTTCCAAAGCCGGGAAAAAAGGATTACACCGAGGCCAAGTCCTTCAGACCAGTCAGCCTGACATCCTTTCTGTTAAAAACAATGGAAAGAGTGTTGGTGGACTATATGGAGAGTACTGCGCTTAAGATGTATCCCTTAAATAGTAGACAGCATGCCTACAGGGCCGGCATGTCTACAGAAACAGCGCTACATCAAGTAGTACGCGTTGCGGAGGAAGAGCTAAATACCGGGGGTATTGCAATGACCACCATAATGGACATTGAAGGTGCCTTCGATAAGATATGCTTTGAAAGTCTGAAACAAGCCTTGGAAAAACGTAGGGTTAACCCACTGGTGGTAAGATGGGTGGACAATATGTTGAATACAAGGGCGATAAATATTCAGACGGGAACCTCAAAACTCAGAGGAAGGGTTAGCAGAGGTTGCCCACAAGGAGGTGTTCTCTCACCTACACTGTGGAATATCACTGTGGACTCTCTTCTCGATAGACTTGAGGCGACTGGCATTCACACAGTGGGATATGCCGACGACATAGCAATAATGGCTAGAGGCAAATTCATAGACGTCACTGCAGATATCATGAGGAATGCACTCAAAGTGGTGGAGCGGTGGTGTCTGGAACAAGGGCTCTCCATTAATGCGGCAAAAACAGATCTAATAGTCTTCACTAGGAAGAGGAAAAATCTGGAATTTCAGCCCCTGACACTTTTTGGATCGGAACTAACGATGGCCAGAAAGGTTAAGTATCTGGGAGTTTACCTAGATACTGGACTTACCTGGAACTATCATGTTGAGGAGAAGGTCCGGAAAGCAAAAAGGGTACTACATCAGTGCAAACGTGTATGTGGACAGAGGTGGGGACTCTCGCCTAGGTCAGCATATTGGATGTACACGATGATAACTAGACCCATTATCACCTACGCCTCTGTTGTATGGTGGGCGAAAGCTTCCCAAAAAACTGTGAGGAAGCACCTGGATAGGGTCCAACGTTTAGCATGTTTAGGAGTTACAGGTGCAATAAGGACAACACCAACATGCGCATTGGAAGTGATCCTAGGGATCTTACCGCTAGACTTATTTATTAAGAAAACAGCGGCCCTAACGGCACTTCGTTTGCATCGAGATGCGAATTGGCACAATCGGGGTACCATCTATGGACATAGGAAGATCCTGGAACTTGTCAAAAACGAGATTAGGGAGCTGAACATGCCTATGGATGGGATAACAAGGGTGCGTATTATGGAAAGGAATCACAAAACTCGTATTGAGAATGGATTACTTCCAGAAAAAAGGAGTGGTGAAATAGTAATTTTCACAGATGGATCCATGATGGATGGCGGAGCGGGTGCCGGTATCTATTCAGAAGAGCTGGAACTAGCCCGTCACGTCAGCCTCGGGAAACACACTTCTGTATACCAGGCTGAGATGATTGCATTGCTGCATGCGTTGGATTACTTGCTTGAAGGTCAGGTGGAGGGAAGAAATATCCTTATAGCACTGGACAATCAGGCGGTGATCAGACGCATGGAACAGACAAATATCACAACATCATTAGCACTGGAATGTGTACTCAAACTCAATAAGTGTTCATCTAAAAATGATGTAACACTTATGTGGGTACGAGGACACATAGGAATCGAAGGCAACGAAAAGGCGGACTCCCTTGCAAAACAGGGGTCAACCGAAAAGTTGCTAGGACCAGAACCATTCTCTTCAATTGGCAAAGGAATGGTAGAACAGCTGATTCACAAATGGATCACGGCAGAACACCTGAGAAGGTGGTCTACCGTGGAACAATGTAGACAAGCTAAAATGGCAATTAATTGGCCGACCTGCTCCACTCAAAGAAGGGTTCTAAGCATGAGTCGACGAACTCTGAAATGGGTGGTGGCTTTATCTACAGGACATGGTAGTTTCGGGTATCACTTAAGGAAGATGGGCCTTAGAGAAGATGATACCTGTAAACTATGCCTGGAAGAATCTGAGACAGCGGCGCATATACTGTGCCAATGTCCGGCGTTGGCTGGCAGAAGAATGAGGATCTTGGGACATCACTGGGTCGAGACTCAGTCGATGAAAGAGATCTCCCATAAACAGATGCTAGCGTTAACACTAGGAATCGAGCCCAGGGAAGAACTCTGGAGAAATCCAGAGAGTCTCTCTGGGTAAGTTTTATAGTGGTAGAGAGACGAAAAGAGACCCGACATTAGTGGTCTGATTCGAATATCTCTCGAAATCTATATATATATATATAACCCAAATTATTACTCTGTCACAACTCGTTCTACAAAGGAATGTTACCATGCATACTCAAATTTTAGTAGTAAATCAAAATATGGTATTATATCTTAGGAGCAAGAAGTGCCAATCGGGAACTTCAAGTAACTACAATTTTTGATATACATAATTAAAAAAAACTGTGTAATGGCGTTTTCGATTGAAGAAAAGAATTGTCCTTTCTATGAAAAGAGCAAATATTTTTAAAGAAGTGCCCTGAATTCACCAACACACACAAGCAAAATGTCAGATTGAAATGTTTGTTGTGAAAGGTAGTAAAAACAAATTTTGTGCTACGTGATCGGAAAATATCCAATTATGAGTGCAAATGTAAATTTTAAATGAAATATGGAACCAAAGGAAAAGAGAGAATGCAAAAACTGTACCCAAATGTAACATTTTAAAAACACATATAAAAACGAATATGTCCAGAAAGTTTTGATGAAACTCTTCTGCAACCGGTTAAAAACGTTTACAAAACGTTTATTAATACGGATGTAGTTAAACTCGGTTATCTAAACAAAGCGTTATTTGTCACGAAGCATTTTTTCACAATCTTCGTGCGAATTACTCCGCTTAACTGAAAAGCCTGGTTAACTGAAAAAAAAATAAACTGTACAACAGAAATTATTAACTCATTTAATCAAAAATATAACAACTAAAGTCAATTCATTTGTTTCCATTTTTGTTTGTTTTGCTCTATTTACACATTTTCGATGTCTCGTTTTGTTTTGAGTTTAGTGAGTTAAGTGAAAACGGGCTTAGTTTTCGTCTGAGCTCCTGTTAAATGATGTTGTTTTTCAAAATATCTGAAATTCGCAAAAGAAAATACCGCTTAGGTGAAAAAATAATTGTTGCAAATTGATGTTTCAGTTAATATTTACTATTCTCTATTAGAAAAGCCGAAAATGAAAATAAATGAAATGAAACGATCAAATAAATTAAAATACCGTATTAAACAATAGGAGCATGATATCCTATATCCACATCCACACGTAGACACTTAAAACAAATTGGCAACACCAGTCCCATAAACAGAACCTAGATCTGACGCAACGAACTGATATGATCGTTTTGATAGGATCCTTTCCCTAGGTATCATATTGCAACTAAAACTATTGTTTCCACCGAAAGTGCCCCTCCTCCGCGATTCGTCCATGGAGCAAGTTCTTCCCTTATGATTTCCACAATAAAGCGCACTATCGGTTTATCCAATCTAATAATAGTTTTAATAAACTTTTTACCAGATAGTACACACCACCAACAAACCTACAGTGGCAAAAGAACTCTCGTTCGTCATATATTTTATTCCTTGAGAGGTTGCCGATTCTTCAACAGATATAAGGTCCATAAAAATATCTTCGTCTCGACTTGAATTCATTCTCAATCTTTATTAAATTTTTTGAAAAACAAAACTTACTGCATGAAAACAAAAACAAATGATTTGCCATCTGATAACTGACAACGATTGACAGCAAAATTGTAATAGATTCAACAGAAAGTCTTCGTGCTAGTAAAGCTGGAGGTTAAATTGTTTATTGGTACCATTTCAAAAATGCTGTACATTTTCATTTAAACTGGCAGTCAACTAACAGTCGACATTAGTGTTTGATTATTAGTAAGGCCGATTATCTTTAGCTGTTGTCATAACTTTGCGATGCGAGTTGGTGGGACAGGTAATGCCAAAACCTGCTATGTAAATAAATGAAAGATATAATTAAAATTGTATTTATGATTTTGCCATGCGGGAAGCGTTAACAAATTTCCCCTCTATAGGTAGTAGAAAATATGAAATTCATTCATGCGTGCGTAAATCATGTGCTCTGCATGCATAAACCGACCAACTACACAGGGTGCATGCCAAAGGCAAGGTAGCGCTGCCCCAGTTATAACTTAATTACAGGACTTGGTAGAAAATCAGTTTATAATATTTTTGCGCTACGGCTTTTTATATAAACATCCTTTTTAGCAAAATACCCCCTCACACAGGGTGTGAGGGCAGAAGCAACGGGGGCGGACTATGAACGTTGTGGGAATTAAATGGGAGAGAGGGGCGCTGCAATGGTGGGGCGGTATTTCAATAGTTCCCACGTCTTACATCATTTACTAAGTTTTCTACTAGATTCGATGCCGAACACTCCTATTCCATTGGACTCTGTCGACGAACACACTTTGTATTTTTTTACGCACTTAATAATAGGTCTGTTCGTTTACTTTAAAATCTTTAGATTTTTTACGAATTCTTACGCATTTTACTCAATTGTCGTTCCTCAACTCAAAAAATTCGTAAAAGAGAGCAAGATATTTTCCCTCTTACTAGTTTTCACTCAAAACAATTTCTTTGCGTAAGAATTGAAACAACTGTCAGTCGCCTGAAAATTGACAGCTGATTTGAATTTGTTGTTCTATTTGTCATTCTTCACAGGTTACTACAAAAGCGTTCCTTAACTTTTGCGTAAGTTTCCCTCCCTGAGAGAGAATTCATCCCCTCCATTGCCATGTTGACAGTATTTTCCATTTTTACTGCAAAAATAAAGGAACAGACCTAATAATTGTACTAGATAAAATGACAGCTCGTGGACAGGTTGTTGACACCAGCTTAAGCAAGCAGAATTCTATTGTGGTTAACCCTTAAGTCGCGCAAAGAGTTACCATCGTATTATTATGTTGGACAGCTAGTGTCAAAGATGAATCAAATGATTAGTGACATTCAAGTATCTAGTTTAGTAAGTCTGACAGCTGACTGACTTGACTTATCTAAGTTTTGATTGGCCTAGATCGGTCACATGGAAAGCTGTGTCAGTTGACGTTTATGAAGGGGTAGCCGACGAATCTAGTCAAGAAATTCGTGACTGAGTACTAAGTTGACAGTTCGTATATGTGCTTGACGTATGAAAAGTGACATTCCCGACCAATCTAGTTTTTGCGTTCAGCTAACTTCCCCTCCAGACCAATCTAGTCGACTTAAGTTTCAATTGCAAAGTAATTGCCCATCGACTGAGCTTGATTATACTCCCATGCATGCTTCTTTCTGTAGTTCAAGCGCCCTAGGCTATCACACGCCAAAGCTATGCCCCTGACTTCGGTCCAACAACAAGATGCATCAGCACACACGAGCAAAGCGCACATCGTACATTGATAAAGTTGGCTTTACGCTCATCACCGTCTTTCGTCCATGAAATCCTCTTTTACCCCAGACTCAACCGTAGGTGCTATATAGGACCTTGCACATCACGCGCACTACCAGTTTACTTGCGTTGCGGAGTCCCATTTCCGCATGAATTAAAGCACAGAGGAGCGAAACACATATTCGTCGGCCCCCGCTCTCATCGTCCTTCATCCGAGGCAAAGTGTTGCATAAATTATCTTTATTAAAATAAAATCCAAAAGCGCATATTTCTCCAACATACCATTCGCGATAATAAACATACACATGAGTTCCCGACTTCATGCCTGTAATTGCGGTGATGATGTAGCCAGTAGCATGTCCCATGGTATGCGGGAACGGTTCAAAAATTCCCCATTCAAGTCATTTCGAGCGGAAAAATACTTGATCAACTAACAAAAGAGAATTCCGTCGCGTTCATTTTCATTCTGTATCATTTTTTTTTCAAGGATAATCACAGCCGCTAATGGATGAACGGATTTTCATTATGAGATTAACTAAAAAGCAGTTGTCAGTTGGAGGCATCATCGGCTTAACTGGGACGGCTTGTTTGTTACTATATTATGACAGGATTCATTGTGTGTTGCAACTACTGTTTAGTAGAGAGAAAGGAGCGTTGAGTTTGTTTGGGTTTTTCTGCGGAGCATCAGCTATTTGTTTGGTAGTGTGGGCCAGAAGGAGAGATATCTCCTTTCAGGTGGAATTAATGTTTCGCATTCGAATGACATGGCAATTGTGCTGTTGCAAAACCACACTATTGTTGTGCTGTATATTATTACAGAGACTATTGTTGCAAACTGTGGACAAGGCGGGAAGTGGGAGTATTTAGCTGACAAAGCGAGTGGGATTAAAGCCACCCAGTACCATCATTCGTTTGCTTGCGATGCAAAACAAAGAGACGATAGCAGTGAGCAATTTTGTTCCAAGCTTTGAGTTTGTTAACTGATTTCAATTGAAAGGAACCTGGCAGGAGTAATGACAATGTTGGTCTACTTACAAAAACAAACACTTATTCGTTCGATAACCGGTGTGGAGTGGCATTACTAACGACGACGAGACTCTACTGCATGGCAGCAAGCTAATGGTGGCGATAGAGATGTCATCAAGCCATTAAAAGTAAACAAGACAATCGATTTTAAGTCAAAAACTTCACAATTTGAGATCGCATACTAAGTACACAGCTTTCGTCTTTATTAGGGCACTCTTAACAACTAGTTTTAAATAAATAAGTCTCTACAACCTACTAAAACAAAATACAACACTCTAGCTCTAAGAAAAGAGTATATAATCGACTCCTTCGGTCAGATGTAAGCTGTTCAAGTTCGCCTCAAACACACCGTGTGTCAAGTCAAGCTTCATACAGACCAACAGCGGTGGCTTGGCCTCCGAAAAGTGTACAATCGGTATCGAATGGGCTATCCTACGATGCACCTCATCGAAATACTTATAGATGGAGTTGATTTTATCTAAAAGCAGAATTCAATTAGAGAAAATATAAAATCTCCCAATACTTACTCTTGTCGACATCACAGAACGCTCTAACACTAGACTTTAAGTCTTCGGGTAGATCTCGAAAGAACCGACGTCCCTGCTTGCCGGCATTCCATATCGTAAATCCGCTCTTCCACGGTTCGGTTTGTAGAACTTTCTCGATCAGACGCTTCAGTCGAATCCTCCATATTGTCCATTCTGTGATGGAAAATGTTGTAGCATCCGGATGATAGCGATATCGCAGCAATATTTCGTCCACCCGTCGGATGGTTCCACCGCGATCGAGGTGTTCGTAAAAGAATATCAAATCCTCTGGCGTGCCCTTGCCATCCTCAGAGAATCCACCTACTTGAGAGAAGACCCTTCGGTGACACAGCCACGTTGGCATAATCACTGTCGGTCCATGAGATGTGTAGGTTTGGATGGGCAGTTTTTTCGCCTCCAATTCGTTGGCCCAGCGAGAGAAGCGACACGTTGAGTTAGCCGGAATTCGAATGAATTTACAGCCAACGATCTGAATGGGGGAAAAATGCTGCACTAGGATTTGTTAATAATACTAGAACTCACTGCATTCTTGTCGTGTTTCGCTAGCAAAAGCTGTTTTGAGATTCTGTTTGGCAGCATTTCATCGTCAATATCTTGGAAACACAAATACGTACCACTCGAGTTGGCTACTGCCACATTTCTGCCATAACCCACTGGGTGAGAAAACACCATCCGTTAGTGAGAGTTCAAATACTGTATCAAAATCGAAACTCACCACCCTTGGGTCGGCTTGTTGAATTTTTCAAAATAACCACCTCTACATCGATGGCGCTCAGTTTCCGTTTCCACTTCTGCAGTAACTGCGGCGTACCATCTACACTGGCATCATCAAAGACACAAACCTCAATGTGGATGGTATTCAAACTGTCATTCGCTGGGCGTTTGGTTGTGGGTGGTTTCTGCTGCGCAACAGCTGATTGTTTTGCAATCGATTCGAAGCATTTGTCAATCCATTTTTCACCATTCAATACTGTTATGATAACGGACTGTGCGGAATTGGTTTATAAAACAAACGGCTACAACGGTTACTAACGAAAAACTTACAACAGTATCCGGCATTTGAATTTCGCTTAACGCGCGCAAAACAACAGCATAAACAGAGACTGCCGGCGACTGACACTTTGTTGCACAGATTATTTTTGCAGACTGACTGTCATCTGCATACCGCATCCCTGCTGGCGTCATCTGAATGTGAACGCGCAAGATGACAATGCAGACAAAAGGTGGATGAGTCACTTCCGCTGGTAGAAAACGTTGGGATTTGAAACAAAAATGGTCGCCAAGTACTTGTAGGTATGCTTTCGAGAAACGAGAGATATCACCATATTTGCGAACAATTAAAGTGGAAGAAAGTCTAAAAGGGGTAACTTCCTTGGCGAACTTCACATGCAAGTATACCTAGCGCTCTTTCTACAGGCGATCGCTGTCTTAACATCCCTAGAAGATTCATATATCGGCGTCGATTAATTCCGTTTAACTTATGCGAAGTAGCACGAAATAAACCAGAACCCTTCGCTGGAAACATACCTTACTCAATCATAACAGATTCAAAACACGTTGACAATCATCTCATTGCAGTCCAGTTCCTTTGCTCCTACTCCTTCAAGCCTCAAAAAGAAAACACGCTCCACCAGATCGCCAAAGAAAAACCACTCCACCTATTTCTACACATTTATTACGGTACAATCATTACTCAAGTACAATTGAAAATAAAACATTTGCATGTAGGTCAAGTGCTACACTTTTTCCACTTATATTATTATGTATACGTACACCCACTCGATAAGGGGCGCGATCACGTTCACGCTCATTAAAATCCAATTGTGAATACACCGGCACAATCGAAATAACTTAAAAATAAAATTTAAATTTAAATATTTAAAAACAATGCGATGGGACAGTGATCACTGCCCAAGACTTGTGCGCGAATTGTGCTCTCCACGATCTTCGGTGTGATCCGCTCCGATACGATAAAATAGTCCAAACGCCATCCGACGTTTTTTGAACGCGCCTGCCCTCTATACGACCAGAATGAGTAGGTTTCCTCCTTTTCGGGATACAAATGCCTAAAAGTATCCACATAGCCAAGGTCGAGGAGTTTTGTCATTGCGTCACGTTCTTGCGGCGTAAAGCCGGCATTCTTAGTATTCGTCTTGGGACGAGCCAAATCGATTTCCTTGTGCGAAACATTCATGTCGCCCGCAATGATAACTGGCTTGACTTTGTCCAAACGTTGGACATACGCACGGAATAGCTCTTCCCATTCCATGCGCTTCTCGAGATTAACCAATTTCATACCCGAATTGGGCACATACACACAAATCAAGTAGAATTTCTCATACTCGGCAGTGAGCATGCGACCCGTAACGTCATGTTCGGCATTTCCAATACCATATTCGACATTGATTGGCATGATCTTTGAGTAGAGAGCCACGCCGGCATGACCGCCAGGCATACACAGCCAGTATGGATGGTAGCCGGGAATGCGAGCCTCTTCAGGCAGTTGATCTGTTGTGCATTTGATCTCCTAGAAGAGAGAAAAAGAGAACAAATGTATGGGTTGTCTCTCATGGCGCTGTAATCCGCTTACTTGAAGACAGAATATATCCGGTTGCTCGTACTGGAGATACTGCAAACCGTCCTTCTTCAGCCAGGAACGTAGACCGGCTATGTTCCAACTGGAGATTTTCAATGTAAAGTCCTTGTCAAGAGAGAAGTCGCTACCCTTGTACTCGGTCAGTGTTGGATTCAACAGAACACCTGGTTTGGCGCCTGCAAGGGAGGAAATTTTTTGAGTTTGAGTTTGTTCTTGGCCGACAACTAAGCTCGAGTGTATACTTTTGGATCCGTCTGTTTCGTCGGCGACGTCTGGTGTTGCGGCTGCACGCTTTCGAGCCCCACCACTTCGTGCCGTCTTTTTCTCTACTACAAACAAACAAATTAAATTGGTTTCCCCTCAGCGAGGTCAGTTTGTTTTACCTGGCTCCGCTTTGGGTTTAGCGTTTCCGTTTGTTTTACCCTCTGGTGGTTCAAAATCTGCTAAAGGGAAGAGAGATGAGAATCTGTTGTAAATGCATGTGGCTAAGGGAAGCGGCGGTGATTGGCGCTACGTTTGCTGTTTGTGCATTAAGCATGACCTATTATTGTGCAATTGGGATCGAAACTAGGCGTGCAGTTGTTAGTCGAAATGGATGAAGTTAGTTAAGGCGAGTTAAGTGTAATTGCGAGTCTTTTTGAAGCGAAAATATGGCGCGGACAATGCCGTTTACGGATAAGGTTATCTAAATGACTCGTTGAATCATACAGCAGGGACAGTTGAGCTCTGAAGATATGGTGAAGGCGTTTGCATTACAATCGAGGTACCTATTCCTTCCATAGACGGTAACCTCAAACTGTATTATGCCTTTTTTTCTTTTAAATGACTAGGGAGAAAGAAGCATGAGCAACAGCTGAATGAACACAATTCTGGAGAGGCGTACAGGTTAAGTGCTCCTCAAACGGTGGTATGTTAAGACGACTGAAGGTTATAGACAGCAGGCGGCAATATCAATGATGCGTACTCATTCACTTGTTGAAAGGCTTTTTAGTTTTTATGGACGCACTTCATAAAATGAGTAGCAATTCACATTCACCGACGAATACGAGTTCGGCATATACAACAAGATAGAAGCCAACGCAACAAGCCTACTGACGTCATATCTTCGCAGTAGGTTCCAAAATCAATCCATCGCCTGCGCACATTACAAAACAAGATAACAGATATTCAGATGTACACCCACTCGGTAAGGGGAATGAGGAAAGGCGCATGGGATTACTGACTTATTTTGATATCGATCCTCTTTGTTGAGAGGCAACATGTAGGGAAAGCATGACCATCTGGGTTAATACTATCTAGTTAGTGAAAGCTACATATGGATCCTTCAATTACCAACAATAAATAAAACGCAACAGTCCAGGAATACATATAGCTAATGTGATTAATCAGTTTACAAAGTTAATGAAGAATAAATTAAAAAAAAAAAAAAACAGAAGATAAAAAGTCAAATAAATTACGACAAACAGGCACCGCCGCAACGCAAAAGGCTGACAATTTGGATGAAGGCCGTGTGTCTCCCATTTGTATGATTTCGTCGATTGATCGGCTACTACTCACCTGAGTCAAGTTCATTTTCAATTTCCGCTTGTGGCTCTGGGTCATCTTTAGTGGCCTTCTTTCCCTTGACGGCTTTTTTTGTTGTGGCCTTTTTTGTTGATGCCTTCTTTGTTGACTTTTTTCCCTTGGTCTTCTTCTCTTCTTCTAAAAAGAGAGCGGATCGGTTTCAATTGGATCAAGTGGACAAACAAACGCGGTAAACAAACTTACCTATAACTGAATCTACTTCGGAATCTTGCTTGCCCTGGATGTCATCGTCTTCTGTAATTGAAGCTACCTCTTCGTCAACTGGTGGTATGTCATCTTTGAGTTGTTTTCTCGATCCTTTGGATTTGACAATTTTCTTCACTTTGAGTGGCTGTTCGACGGGCTCAACTTTTGCCAATTGTTGCTGTGGCGGCTCCTCGTCCTCGTTCTCGGGGACAAATTCATCTTCGGGAAGTATATCGTCCTCTGGTGAATCCTCCTCTTTGGCTGTCTTTTTGGCGCCCTTCGATTTGGTGGATGTTTTTTTGGGCTCCTTTTTTGATGACTTGGATTTTGAGGATTTTTTCGCCGCCGGAGGGGCTATTTCTTCTTCGGGCTCACTGATTTCAGCTCCCTTGATGGGCTCATCGGCGACGGGCTCCTCGATTTTGGGAGCTGCGCGTTTTCTGCTGGTTGATTTTTTATTACCATCTATAGTTGGGAAGAGAACAAATAGAAAATGGTGAATAAGCAAGCAAAAAGTGAGTTCTACTGTCACAGCTGAGAGATGGCTGGACCGGAGTTGGGCTATCATAAACAATATCACGTTCAAGAAACTGGCGGACATAAAAAAAGGGAAGCTACTTAAAGCGTCACCAAAATGCCGATGACTTTGCGAAATATGCTTGAATACTGTCGAATGCACACTTCCTTCACCGAGAGGGTCGCCTTCTGTACAAAGACTATACCCAAAAGAGAGTACGGCCCAATGAATATCAAAGTAAAGAGCTTAAAGAGTAGGAAATCGATAAAGCGGATCACATTTTCTTCCCTTGTCCTTCTCAAGCGTTAGCAGCTTTATTTGAAAACTGGAGACGCTACACATGCCACTGAAACTAAGCTAGACTATTTATAGAATCCCCTCTACTGGTTTTTTGGTACCAAACAGTAAGGGAACCAATCAGCGCTCAAGTATTAAAAACACCATCTACCCGTTGGCTTCGGGTGATTGCGATTGCGCGGGAACACACACATTTCTACATTGGAAGCTTTTTATGTTACAAGATAAAATCAATAAATAGCTCCATCTTGTGAATTTCAAGTTGCGCAATAACGCGTAGTCGTTTGCTGACAACATTGAAGTCTTATCCCAGTGAGAGATATCAATTTCACTAGGAAAACGTTTGCATTCGAATTGGTACTATGCGGTTACTCAAGGCTATGCAATCCGTCATTTTCGAAGGACAAATACGATCTATCTACTAATGAAGCTTATCGTATAGCCTCGTGGAATACTCCTCCTAAATATATAAAATTCCGTTTTCACAATATAAACTTACTTGTTTGTTCTACAGCTGAAATAGAAGCTGCAGACGCAGCTGGATCCTCGGGCACGCCAGCGCTGTCGACTGTTTGTTTCTTGGCGCCTTTTGTCTTGGTGCGCGGTGCTTTCTTTGCAACTGAAATAAACGCAATTAGTTTCCGATTGTCACAGACGAAAAGAAATAACCTACCTGGAGCTGGAACTTCCTCTAATTTTTCAGTACTGTCTGCTTTTCTTTTGCGACTATTTGTCTTTTTTTCGGCGGCAGCTGCAACATTCAAAAAAAAAAAAATGATCACTCTCTCGCTCAACCCTTTGACGAAACTAGTTTTGCAAACCTGGTTTTGTTTCAATCAGAGGCACATCATCTTCCTCTAGTTCTTTCGCATTTTGTTCCTCTTTCACTGGAGCGACCTCTACCACTTCAACTACAGCTTTGCCCTTTGCAGTGTTCTTTGAACCTAAAATCGGATTGTTAAGACGCATAATCTAATGCTATGCTGAATTTGCTAACCCCTTGAAGATTTGGCAACTTTTGCTGGTTTTTCTGCAATTTCAACTGCAGGCGTTTCGTCCACCTCTTCCTTGGCTTCCTTTTTGCTACCACGAGCGCGACCCTTCTTTGCCAGAGGTGCTGCTACTCCCACACTGGCGCTGGCCACTTCATTTTCTTGAGAAACTGCTGCAAATCAACCATGGAATATGGATTAGGACACGCTGAAAAATCGAAAAATAAATATATTATACTCACCATCTCCATTGGCTACGGCTGCTACAGCTTCGGAAGCTGCTGCTGCTTTCTTTCCTCTACCTCGAGCGACCATTCTGAAAACTTTTATATATCTGCCGAAATTTGTAAGACGCAACCGAATTTAAATATGGTAGTTTTTACTGAAAGTACAAGTCAATTCCGAGACGATCACCCTTGAAAATTTCAACGCAAAACTGATATATATTTGTGGAAAAGAATTTCGCCGGATTTGAAAGGCTTTCAAAAAAAAAAACAAGGCAAAACTTTTCGTGGAACACAAAATAACAGATAGCAACTACTGGCTGCAAGCCCGCTTCGTGTATCGTGTATGTTTCGCAATCTTTCTCCCTCTGGTGCAGTGCAAAAAAGTAAAATCGCAGGAGTTTCCATACCGGCATGTTTGTGGATTGTGTGGATCTTGAGAAGGACAACGTTTGGCGGGCGATAGATATGGCGTGTCCAGTGAGCGTTGTTCTGCGTTGAACGTTTAAATGAATGTGTTTCAATATATTTTTGTGGAATTTGCGAAATTTTACATCTTTTTAGCAAACGAACGTATATCTGGGGAAAATAAAGACGAATCAAAAGTTACACTCCATTTGACACTTCAGAAACTCACATTAGGTATTTGCGAACAATTGAAAGAGATTAAGTAGGAGTACCAGCACTTGAAATATGAAAAACCAATTGGCAATCCAAAGAAATAAGCTAAAAAGTATGCGAATACTTACCTCGGTTAGCTGTTGAATTTCAAGTGGACAAGAATACAATTTTATGCAGTTGTAGAATGTAACAAAACTGATATATATTTTATACCTATACAGAGTGAAAGTGCAGCAAAATAGGTTTATAAAACCGAGAGAGATACAGACAATGATTTGTTTTATAGAAATTACCATTTTTAGAACACAATAACAACGAGGGAAACTATTGAACATATACATGAGAGCCATGAAAGAAAGTATGGGAATTGCGATGATCCGTCAAGCTCGGACAGGACAAGATTCTGTTCAAATCTGATGTGAAACCATCATTCCCTAGCATCACGCTCAAGATTTCCGATGTTCAACGACAAAGAGTGTCCAACGACAAGAAAAAGAACACGAGATCCAAGAAAGGAAGACTTGAGAGCCACACTCTTACAATTGCATTAAGTTTTCTGTTATAAAAATAAATTCTAATAGGTAAATATCTAATTGGAATCGCTCACACCCCGATCTGCCATTTATTTAAAAATAAAGCAACTCAAAATTAGGTATACCTCAGATAACATACCTGCATCAATAAAATCCCATGGCCATGAATACCATCTCTTTCCCACCACCAACTTGTTTTGAATATTTCGCCTGCCATCCCTTACTAACATCTCGACTCAAATCGCAGTCGCAAATTCATACCGCTGTCACTTTTTGACAAAAAAAAAAGGAACAAATAAATTTTGTTATATCCCAAAATCAGCTGTATGTGCATGGGCGTTTCTAATAAGAGTTTTTCCGCAAAAGTTTTTCCAAGTTAATTAAAACCAATTAAAAGTTAATTAAACGCGACCCGCCGCAGTGAATGGTTAAATTTCCTTTCTGAAAGTTACTAACTATCAAGAATCCGCATAGCCGATGTGGAAACATTTTTTTTACCTTTTCTCCATTCGTTTGTGAAAAGTGAAGACGAAAAAGAAAGGAGAAGAGGTGCTATTTTCACACAAAAAAAAGGACCCATACTAGAGTGGTTGGCAGTGCATTGTGTTGCAACCAACAAAAGTTGTGGTTCGTGCGAATTCCACCCACTTTAAGGCAAAAAATTCTTGCGCCGCAGCAAAGCAACAGCGACAATATGCCACCATTGAAGACGTACTCATTGCACAAGGAGTTCTGTCGCAGTTCAGATGGCGGAGATGCCAACTCCAATACAGAAACATCAAGACGTCCACCGCCCTACTCAAATGCTCAGTTTCCCTTCAAGGTGTTGGCGAATCTGAACAAATTGCGTGAGCAATCACGGTTCTGTGATGTGGAAATAATCGCTGGTGGAACAACATTTAATGCACATCGAGCTGTGCTCAGTGCTGCGAGTGCGTACTTTGAGGCCATGTTCCGCCCAGAGTTGGGCCTAAACGAAGGCAAACAAAAGTCGGTGATATTGCACACCATTGATGGGGAGATACTGCACATACTATTGGATTTCATCTATACAGGACGATGTGAAATTATGCAGGTTTGTTGCAAAAGAGCGACGTAGTAAATGATTGTGGGTGTAATCTTTTTTCTTTTGCAGACAAATGTCCAGGAATTGTTGGCAGCTGCGGATATGCTACAGTTGCCCGAGGTGGTTGATGGATGTTGCGAGTTTCTTTGCCGTGAGCTGCACTCGACGAATGCTTTGGGTATATTGCGCTTCGCCGAGGCACACAACTGTGTCTCATTGGCAAAGAGCGCCCTCAACTATGTGCACTCGAATTTTCCAGCAGTAAGTAACAATACCGAAGTCATATGTGTTTTATGTCTCTAAAATGTGTCCCAAACTAGATTTCAGCTGAAGATGAATTCCTCGACACACCACAGTCGCTGCTGGCACAGCTGCTGATGTCTGAAATGTTGCGCGTTGACAGTGAATCTCAAGTGTTTCAGGCCGCACTGCGTTGGATTAAACATGACGTAACCCAGCGACGATGCTATGTCTTTGACATTCTCTCCCATGTCCGTCTGGCCTTGGTGCCAGTGAAAGTAATCGATCAGGCATTGAAAGATTGCCGAGATATGTCCATGAAAGTAGCCCTGCGTTCCATTTGTCGTGACATTGCCTCAAAGCGCGGACAACTGGTTCCATTGCGCGTCTGCCCCAGGCAACTGGCCAAAAAGAACATCTATATCATTGGTGGGTCTCGCAGAGAGACGCCACGCACATGGAATCCCGCCGATTGCATCTTTGAAACGGTTGCCAAATTTGATATATTCCGTCGCGAGTGGAGTGAAACCGCGCCCATGGAGATTGGGCGAATCCTCCCAGGAGTGGCTGCCCTAAATGGAAAGATATACGTAATTGGAGGCGAACGCGGAAGCCAAATCTTAGCCAATGGCGAGGTATACGACCCGCAGAACGACAATTGGAGCCCCATTGCCCCGATGATAGTGCCGCGATGTGAGTTTGGCCTGTGCACACTGGGCCAAAAACTCTTGGCAGTTGGTGGATGGATCGGAGATGATATTGGCGGTTCGATGGAGTGTTACGATCCCGAAACAGATGCTTGGACCATGATGGGTGATATGCCAGAGGCACGATTCAGTATGGGCGTGGTTAGCTTCGAGGGATTGATATACATTGTGGGAGGATGCACTACGACGACGCGACATTTACCAGATCTTATCAGGTTAGTTGGCAGTGGTGTTGTAAGAAATTGGTCTTCAGTTTTATATGTATTTTGCGTTTCAGTTACAATCCAGTGACCAGGGAATGGACACCGTTGGCGCGCATGCAAATGGCAAGGTGCCAGATGGGCGTTGCAATCCTGGATCGTTACCTGTATGTTGTAGGCGGCAACAGTAGCCATCAGGATGTGCTTAGTTCTGTGGAACGTTACAGCTTTGATGAGGACAAGTGGGTGACTGTCAGTCCGATGTCGGTGAGTCGAGCCATACCAGCTGTGGCCGCTGCGGATGGATTACTCTATGTGGCTGGCGGTGATCAGGTAAGGATATTTTCCTTCGTCGTTGTTACTGCCAGCGATATTGGTTGTTTTTTTAATGCTGGGGACGGATTTTGATGAAGTTCGCCAGTTGAGAATGTGCTAGCGGTTGTGGTTAAAGCAGGATCCAAGAAAAGGACTGCCAGGTGTTGTAGTCTTATTTAATATTCGTACATTGAACAGATCACGGGTGAAGTCGAGCAATTTGTAGAGGGTCTGGACTGTTTCAAGGCAGATGGTAATATAACTGGCATCCAAAAAGTGCGATGGTATGGAATAGAAAGCGAAAACTATGACGTATATTATGATAACTGCTATAGGGGGTAGAGCCATCTCTTACCTGGCTGTGGGTTTGTCGTTCGCAGCAAACTAGGGCAAGAGATCTATTTCGCAACAAGACCAAAGTCGACAAATTTCGCTTTATATGAACTCATGTACGAAAAGAAAACGACTGCAGTACCAGAAATACGTTTCTATGATCTCCTCAAGCAGACGTAGAGCCGATGTCCAAAACATGACGTAAAATCATATAAGGCGATTGTAATATCATGAAAAAAAAAAGAAACCTGTCTTTGGTAGGACCATTGGTAAGCACGGACACGGAGTTTGACAAGCACGAATTTCGATAACTCAATATTGATGGCTGTGGTCAGAACGGACAGCCAGAATCAGACGACCGGTGGCTACACTGACAGAAAACCATCGACGAAAAATCTCTCACTAACAAAACAAGAGTCGTTAAAATCGTTGCTGCGAAGGAGGCCTTCTGTAGAAAGAAACGAAGAAAAATCGGCTTCTTTTACTTACTTACTTAAGGTGGCTCTACAGTCCGGGGTGGACCTTTCCAGTTAGCGCGATCTTTGGCTAACTGCCTCCAGTTGCGCACTCCAAGTTGGTTGAGGTCCCCTTCCACTTGTGCGCGCCACCTAAGGCGAGGTCTTCCTCTACTGCGTTGTCCCTCCGGGTTGGAATCGAAGACTCTTCGGGCCGGAGCTTTGGTGTCCATTCGCTCTACATGTCCTAGCCATCTCAGACGACTAATGCGTATTTTTCTGACCAGGTCGGTGTCGTTGTACAGCTCATAGAGTTCGCTGTTAAATCTTCTCCTCCAAAGCCCGTCACCGCAAACGGGACCAAAATCACTCGAAGAATCTTGCGTTCGAAACGGCAGCCAAGAAGATCTTCATCCGCCTTTGTTAGGGTCCATGCTTCTGCGCCATAGAGCAGGACTGGGATGATGAGGGTCTTATATAGAATCGACTTAGTGTTTCTTGACAAGGCCTTACTAGTCAATTGCCGTCTTAGACCAAAGAAACAGCGATTGGCAAGTGTAATTCTTCGTTTGATTTCTGCTGTGGTGTCATTATCAGAGTTTATAGCGGAGCCGAGGTAGAAAAAGTCCCTAACTACCTCAAAATTATAGCTGTCTATCGTGACGTTCTGTCCGATTCGTCGATGTTGCGTATCCCTTCTTGTTGACAGCATATATTTTGTTTTGCCCTCGTTTACCACTAAACCCATTCTTGCCGCTTCCGTACTGATACTTGCAAACGCGCCAGTGACAGCTCGCTGTGTTCTGCCAATAATGTCAATATCGTCCGCGTATGCAAGCAGTTGCACAGACTTTTGGAAAATTGTGCCTCTGGTGTTGGCTTGTGAGTTTCGCACAATTTTCTCAAGAATGATGTTAAAGAAGTCACATCACCCTGTCTAAATCCTTTTCTGACATCAAAGGTCTCGGTGAGATTGTTTCCGACCTTAATGGAGCAGCGAGAACTCTCATTCCTGCACAATCTGACGAGTTTGGCAGGGATGCCAAAACTAGACATGGCTCTGTATAGCTCGTCTCTATAAATGCTGTCATATGCGGCCTTAAAATCGATAAACAGATGGTGGGTATCGATTTGGGCTTCTTGGGTTTTCTCCAGGATCTGCCGTAGTGTGAAAATTTGGTCGGTTGTGGACTTTCCGGGCCTAAAACCGCACTGATAGGGACCTATCAGATCGTTGACGAATGGTTTAAGGCGTTCACACAGTATAGCAGATATGATCTTATACGCAGTGTTAAGGAGACTGATGCCTCTATAGTTGGCGCAGTTTAAAGGGTCTCCTTTCTTGTGTATCGGGCAAACGATGCTGAGATTCCATTCATCGGGCATACTTTCTTCTGACCAAATCTTGGAAACGAGTTGGTGTATCGGCTTCTCAGGAGAAAAAATAAAGAGCATAAGATGCAGGAACAATGTGCTGAAGTAAGCAGAGCGTTGCGAGCAGTAAAACCCACACAGAAAACTGTAG
Source organism: Cheilosia pagana (assembly GCA_936431705.1). Classification (NCBI taxonomy): domain Eukaryota; kingdom Metazoa; phylum Arthropoda; class Insecta; order Diptera; family Syrphidae; genus Cheilosia; species Cheilosia pagana. Next base: position 8,889,546 of record OW386169.1, read on the forward strand.
AGATGAGGGCGGGAAATGTAGTACAATCACAGTCGATGCTGAAAGGCTATTTCTGTAGTTTCTATAACACCGAAGAAGGCCAGCATCTCCTGTTGGGCCAAAGAAACCATGCAAGACGATGATAGACAAAACTAGATGAGGATATCAGACCGTTTGCTTTTAAAGCCTGTTGAAAGTGACTTGGTAAAGATTTCTTCAAATGAATGCATGACTAAAGCAACAGGTTGCTGTGTGACTTCCCATTGCACCTTTTCCGCACTTTTTGATATTTATGCAAAGGCAGTCGATCTTAGAGTGGGCCTCAAGCTAGGCTGCATTATTTTAGCTAAAAATCCCAAGGGAAGAGTCGACTAATATAGATATTGGGCATTTTTTTCTCCACCGTCATTGTATTTATCGCTTTCAGAGATCAACTCGTCTGTTTCCACATAATTTCGTAACATAAAATCAATAACCACTTGCGTATTCCTCATGCATGTATTCATCTCTTGTGATTTTTTTCCATTTCAGCCATGCGAAGTAAACTTCTATCGCGCTCAGGTTACAATCAGTGCCGTCGAGTGCTACGATCCACTGTCAGATACGTGGAAAAATTGTCCAGATCTTCCAACCAGCCGGTCCGAGGCCGGCGCTGTAGTTGTTTAACATAGTGTTATCGGTTTTTGTTTCTTTGTTTGTTTAGTTTCAGTGTTAATGACGATCTTTGTCTCCTTGTATGCGGACTGATTTTAATCGATTCTATTGAATTTATTATTTACATGTTTTTTCGTTTTATATATTGTTTGCTAAATTTGTTATTAACATAAAATGCAGTCTATTGTTTTATGTTAAGTGACAAAAAAAAAGGAGTTTTTTCTTTTGATTTGATTTTATTTTTTAGAACGCAGTTTTATTTAAGAATTTGTAGCTTAAGATAAAAAAAAACAAATGAAATAAATACTAATAAAATATACATACAGCCAAACACAATCTAACATTGGTGATTGGTTAATTCTGCATCACATTCCGAAGAATATTATGTAACCACTTTTGACCACACACTACTTTCGGTCGAATAGAATATCAAATGATTGTCCTTTCCTTTTGTATCAATGTGTCAAGCATGATTGTCGTGTCAGTTTTTATTGTTTTTAAAACAGAAAAATACAAAACAAAGTATTGCATTAGATTAAATTGCTGAATAAGATAAAATTTCATTCATCAACAACAAGAATAATAATGAAAATATGTTTTTTTTTTTGAGATTACTATATATATGTATTAATAGATATTTTATATATGTCTTTAAATTTGAAATAAAAGTATAAATATAATAAATATATGATATATGGATAGATGGATATAAGCAAGTTATTTTATTTACTTTAGAATAGAATAGAATAAAGAAGAAGAGAGAGATATTCGAATCAGACCACCAATGTCGGGTCTCTTTTCGTCTCTCTTTTCTTTATTTGGTGTAGTGGGGGAGAAACTCTGATATTATTCGTTTCTCTTATATGTTTGGGTGGCCGAGTACTGCTGTCCCCCGGTGGGGCTCGAACCTGAGCCGACCGGGTCACAAGCAATGACTACCCACTACACCATCGCCACCCTTTTTTATTTACTTTACTTATTGGACTCCCGACGAGTCTCTGCCTGAGTCGTCCAGCCTCTGCTGTCTGCCGTCATCCGGACCAAGCCCCTGGCATCCGTGATGGCTTTTAAAGGGAGGTTTGTTCATCCTTGTGTTCTCCAACCTGGTGGCTGGTAGTCGAGAATTCTCTTAGTTGGACCATTTTCGTCCATTCACACGACCCAATTTATTTTGGGTTTTAGGACTACATCCACATCTTGGTACAGCTTATAGACATTCGCCCTCCGCGCACACAGGATCAAAAATCAGTCTATGAATTTTCTTTCGAAGGAGTCGAGTATTAGCTTATCGTCCAGCAGTCAGCACCAGAAAGCAGAGCTGGCTGAATAAGGCTTTTGTATAGCATGAATTTTTTCGTTCGAGCTAGGAGTTTTGAACCCAATTGTTTTGCTAAACCGAAGTAGCAAGAGTAATTCTTCGCCGTACCTCCATTTCCAATGGGTGTCATTCACTCATCCACTCGGTATGAATGTTGTTTTGCATTTTTTATTCACTTTTGTGTTCTAACCGTCATGCCAACCAACTTTAATTGCGTCTCACAGCGAGCTTTCAGCTGTAATCATCTACACCGCACATAGGAACCACCTCATCCGTTGTAATAGCCTGGAATAGGACCAACAAGACATGCACCCTCCGCATCAGAGTCGACGAACCCAGCTAACTTTTTATTTTCCTTTTCGGTTTCGCATAATAATTGCCATGAACTTTTTTCGCCTCGTATAAATAGAGATCCTCTCTCTACACATTACAGTATTGACAGGGATCTGATGCAAGTTGTCCTCGTTGTTAACTGAACTAATAAAAGTAACAAATTTTTAACTTTGTCAGCTCTAAAAAATGGACGAGACAAAATTATGTCTATACGTGCACATTAAGCATAGTCTTAGCGACAGCAAAGTGTCCCAAGTTCCCAGAGCAACATCACCTTGTCTTAATACTTTTTTGACATCGAAGGACTCGATGTAATTGTTTCTTTTCTTGATGTTGCAGCAATCATTCTCTAATGTAATTCTGTAGAAGTTTTGTGTTGATGCTGAAAACAAACATGGAACTGTGTAACTCGCTTTTATTGATTATGTCGTATGCGGCCCTGAGATCGATAAAAAGATAGGGAACATCAATCTGGGCTTTTACCGGGGACCGCACTGATAGTAGCCAATCATTTCGTTGGCAAATGGTTTAAGGAGACTGAAGCCAACATTCGAATGATTACATTTTGGAAGCATGCTCTGCACCAAATCGTCTGGTTGTACATTGTCTGCCGTCCGGATGAGTAAATGTCATTCCCTTCTCTTTTAATCGTTGATTTCATAAACCGCTCTTATCCATTCTATACAACGCCGCTTTAAAGATTCGTTTTGCTACATGTGCTTTTCGAAACTTTTCATTTAACAAGAGTTGTATCTTGGATGTGGTGCTCGACAGCCGCTTCCGACGTCCGCATAATCGAATATACCTCCAGACAGTCTGTCTCGCCTCGAAGCGGGTGCCCCATAGAACCGCTGCAACCAGACAACAAGTTAGGTTATGTTGAGTATAGGGTTGTGAGATCGTCACAAAGAGACCAGGCGCCAAAGCGGACCCATCTCCATCTCCGGTGGGAACCATTGCAGTTATAACCTAAACCAATTCGCAAAAAAAGTAAAGACTTAATTCCCCTGCCGAATTAAGTATATGGCCTCAATTTTATTTGAGAGACCAACCTCTAAGTTTTTTAAGAAGTACCTGCCGAGGTGCTTCATTCTACTCCGAGCAATTGCTTGACATTCACAGAGAAGGTAGAAGAAGTCGTCCGCGACTTGTAGGTCCTCACAGTATCTGCATACGTGTTCGTATTTACTGAGCCTGTTCATATGGCAGTGCCCCAAAAAAGTGTTCCTTTCGTTAACATTTACTCCGTTCTGCTGAGATTGATCAATTCACCAGACTTTTTCCTATTCAAAAAAGGCCACAGTGCCTTTTTAAACCATATGCCCTTTTAGTTGTGGACTTGTAGCTGCTTTATTGGAGGCTTTTTCAAGCACAATACTTCTAGTCACGGCCGTATTTGATATGTTATACCTTCAATCGTTGCATTAAGTGGTAGCTCTGCTCCTTTCTTGGCCATAAAAACGTCGGCCATTTCGTTACTTTCAAATATCGCAGTGCCCGGCACAATTCTGCGGATACAATGTCTTGCAGCCAGAACCTCTGCCTAAAACAGACTGCATTTGTCCGGAAGTTTCAGCCCCATTTGTAGGTCCAACCATCATTTTACTACTGAGACCACATTTTCCCTCAAAACTAAGTTCGTAAATACTAATTCTTTCTATCTGCGTCTCAAAATCAACTGTATAAAGACTTTCATCCGCTTTTGCAACAACGCATCTCGAAGTAAACTGTTCACGCAGGAATTACGCATCAACAAAGACCTCTGCTCACGACAGAGATTTTTATTCAAGCGGCTGTCAAGCATTAACGTAGATATCAGGTCGTTTAGAATATTGAAGGTGGAAGGTAGATCTGGGTTGATTGCTAGCATTTACAATAAAAATAAACGATATACCTACAACGTTTGAAAGTTTACATTTCTCTAAGTCAATCTTGGACCCAACAATTCATACCCAACTATTGACAGAAAGCACATCACGTGCCCATAAAACAAGCGTTTCTCAGTACATTGGCTTTGTTTATCTTATTTCTTGCTTTTTGTCTCCAATGCCCCATAGTTCCATGTCTAAAGCGACCATACGAAGAACACTTTTTCCCTCATTTCTGACATCTGTAGTGACCCGCATTCTAATCAAATGTCATAATCCTTTTTCCTAACCAAACGCAAACCATGGACTTACAATAAAATAAAAATAAAACCAAAGTATAAGGCTACAAATGACAGAACTCAACCCCCCAGCCCCACATCTATGAAATCTTCCAACATCCCACTGCAAATGCACAAAAGAAAAAAATTGCATTCCCACAAAAAAAGTTGCTCATACGCCGTGTAGTCCGTCTCGACGAATCAATTATTTCAGATTTCTTTTGTTATTTGAAATTTTCTACTTCCGTTTCTAGGTTTACATAACCTTACACAACGACAAGTTCATTATCTATTATACGCTCCTTATGTCCCTCCATCGACTGCATCCTCGCCCGGTATAGTAGAGCTGTCAGTAGGAATACATTTTCCATTTAATGGGTGGCACACTTCTGTTTACAGCACTCTCAGTGCGGTACACTTCCTTTTCTACGCATGACCCGAAATACCCGAATACCAAAGCAAAAGAGACTGACGAAAATTTCTGCGAAAATTCACTTGACACCTGGAAAATTAAACGCTCACTCGTTCATCTGTTCCACAATGGATAAGTCTACCGCCGCCGCTGCCGTCGCATACAAACCCTGCCGCTCTGCATAAGAAATTGAATAAAAAATAAGTACAAAAAAAATAAAGTTTCGTGTCCTTTTTTCCGGAACTCGTCGTTATAGTGACAGTTCCACATTTGCGGAAAGAAATTGAAAAATCCTCGGAAAAGTAAAAATCAATTTGAAAAGAGTTCTCTCATTTCGTGTGTCGAATATCCTTGAAATTTTTACCCTACCGGTTGTCAACGAAAAAAGCAAAGCAAAAAAAAAAAATCAATTCCCTCTGTGATATCTGTTTGCGTCGAGAAAATTCAATAATCCTTTTTTTTTAAAAGAAATTCCCTGCAAAGGTCAAACTCCACTCGCAATGACCTCACACGGAAACTCATCATACATGGATCATGCCAATTCGTACGGTTCCTCAACAGCAAGTGCTCGCCGGACGGCACAGTCCTCGGCGGGATACTATCAAAAAGGAGGAAACCCCTCAGGAGGTTCGCCGTCAAGATCAGGAGGCAACCAGGGCAGTGCTGGCAACAGCAATGGCGGTGGTAGCAATAATGGTGCAGGAAATTCGAGCGCCCTGGTGCATCGACAGACACAACAGAAACAATCGATCCTGCATCCCGAGGACAGTCTGGAGTACTTCATCAAGTTCCCAACTCCGAACTTCAGGAATGAAATAGATTCGGCCGAATCTGATTTCGTGTTCGTCTACAAGGAGACGAATGTTCCTATTGTTATGCTGCTGGGATGGGCCGGTTGCCAGGATCGTTACCTGATGAAGTATTCGAAAATCTACGAAGATCGTGGGTAAGTTAATAAAAGCATATATCTACAATTTTATTGATTTTTTTTTGGAGTGGGAGCCTCTGTATATGGCTGGGTGAATCAAACGGCGACTACCCTTGATTGGCATTATCAAATGAGGGGTGAAAGGAGTGCGACGACAGTGCAAAGTACACGAAGGTTATTACAAACAATACAAACAGTATCTCGCTAATTGGTGTTTATCGATTTTTTGATATATGCGCAAGTGTGGGTGGCGGTGTGTTTGTGTGTCCGTGCAATTGTTCGCTTTTATAAGCCTGTTGATATTTTCCTCTTTTTGTTATAACATTTTATCAGCTGGCAATGTATGTTTAATGAGGGCTCCTAATTGGAGTGCTATTAGTTGGTAGCTAGCCGATAGTACCTCTGTAAGTGAGTGTAACTGGCTGACTCTGTGATATGTTGTTGCCAAAATGTAGGTCGTAAATCATTAAAAGCCTTTACTTATGTAATTTTGTTATCATTCGCCGAAAAAAAACAAACAGTGAATGAAGTTTGCAAGCAACAATCAAGTTTGAATATTGAAATTTTCTCACAAAACTTTCAACTGTGAAACCGAAAGGTGGACCCAGTATTGTGGCACACCGCCAGTTACTACTTACGCCCTGATATACTAGTCCGAGTCATAGAGCAGGGCTATTCGTATGTTCGAAAATTGAACCGCTTTTAATTTAATTTGTGGAGAAAACGATATTTAATACATTGTCCACTGTCATCACTGCTACTTTGACAGTTCTCGCTATAAAAGTCAATGAACAGCCCTGAACATGGTTGCTGTCAAACTTTAAACCAGTAACCATCAGCGTTTCGGGAACGGCGAATGTACTTTTTGAATAATTCGTCTCTTTTGAAGTTCATATCTAAAGGCACAAATTATTTGACAATCGACCTTACACAATTAACTGCTGGTATACCAGAATGTAGTCGCTTCCGCTGCTGTATCGCAAAGTACTGTCAATTTTAAATGCAACGACAAACAACAGTTTATTACAAATGCTTACTTTTGACGCTCGTCGTGTTGGGAAACCATTTTGTGTTTATGGGTCTTTTCCTTTTAAATTTTTAAATTTTTACTCAACGCCGTAATTGAAAAAGGTCGTAAAAAAGAGCGGCTTCGAGAGAGCAAGATATTTCCCCTCTTACTAGTTTTTAATCAAGAAATGTCTTTGCGTAAGAATTGAATCAACTGACAGTCGCCTGAAAATTGACAGCTGATTTGAATTTGTTGTTCTATTTGGCATTTGGGTGGAATATTCGCATTATGTCATTTTTCACAGGTTACTACAAAAGTGTTCCTTAAGTTTTGCGTAAGTTTCCCTCTCTGAGAGAGAATTAGTCCCCTCCACTGTCATTTTGACAGTCTTTTCCATTTTTACTACAAAAGTAAAGGAACAGACTTTAGTTCTTATTCAACAAATTGCTAAGAGTTAGAAAAGCTGAGAGTCATCTGACAGTTGACAGATGATTTCAAATTTGTTGTCTTATTTGCCTTACGCGTGCATATGTTAAGTTTGTCTGCATATTAAAAAGGTATCAACAAGCGGCAAAGTAAGAATTGATTGTTATCCTCGAACATTCCATCATCCTCGCTATACTGTAAGAAGGAACAATCCCCTCCACGTTATTTTTAGTGCAGTGTCGCTTTTTCCCCGTCTCTAATGCTTGTAGTTCAGTTAGCACTAACTCTTCAACATACTCGGATTCAGCAAAGAGAAGTTCGGTTTATCCTCAAGCACTTTAATCGCTAGAAGAATCAACTAATATTTTAAATAAATAAAGAAAATCGTCACGTTTATCAGACATTTTTCTTTACTATTGCAATTTATGAATTATCTGTCATTTCTTATAGATTACTGTAAAAGCGTTTCCTTAATATTTCGTAAGTTTCTCTCCCTGAAAATGAATTTATATCTACAACACCGCACTGCCATTTTGACAGTCTTTTTCATTCTTACTACAAAAGTAAAAGAACAAACGTTATAGGTATAAATTTGACAGCGCGGTGCTACACATCAAAATAGTTTCCATTCTGGTTCGGACTTCTCTTTCAAATAGAACAGTTCTTTGAGAATGTAGAATCGAAACAACTTTTGAATAGAATCGAATTACATAGTAGGTCCCCAGGTCATTTCTTAAGACAACAACAGAGTCCGGAATATATTTAAAGAATCGCACTTAATTCTCATCAAATCCTTGCAAAATGTCAGATTGAAATGTTTGGTGTTTTGTTTAAAAGCTAATTTTACGCTTTATGGCCCCAACGTTAGTTAAAATATTTTGATTTGTTTCACTAAAATCTTAATTTATACTGTAGAAAACATATAAGAAGAAGTAGCAACAAGCACCCAAATCGGTTTGCTTAACGTGGCTTGCACAGTGCCCACTAGTGCGCACTGAGAAGTGTCAGTTAATTTTCACGCCTGTCAAGAAATCTGCAAATTCGGCTACAATTATCGAACGCAAAATATGCTAACCTGAAGTTTGACATTGAGAAATGAATGACAGCAAGCCAAATGACAGCGAAACTCAGCACTGAGTTCTTGCCCCGACAAATTAGGTCTGTTCCTTTACTTTTGTAGTAAGAATGGAAAAGACTGTCAAAATGGCAGTGGTGGAGATAAATTCTCTCACAGAGAGAGACACTAACGAAAACGTTAGGGAACGCTTTTGTAGTAAACTATGAATAATGACAGATATGACAGATACTTAATTCAATAAATTTTTATTTCATATTCTCTAATGTCTACTTACCATTTTCAATACGATAGAATGTTCGAGGTGAACATTCAATATTTATTTTAACAACAGTTGATACCATTTCAGTGCACAAAAAATCAAAACAAATGCAATCGAATGTCAAAAAAAACAAGAAATTTCAAATCAGCTGTGACTGACAGCTTTTCCACTTCGTACACCAAGAAATTTGTTGAGTAAAAATTCGTAAGATTCTCAGTGGAGGGGTAATATCTTGCTCTCTCGATGACGCTCTCTTTTACGAATTTTTCGAGTTAGGGAACGGCATTTGAGTAAAATTCGTAAGAATTAGTAAAAATTCGTAAGATTTAAAAGTAAAGGAACAGACCTATTAACTGGGGTCAGTTCGGGGCACAACTAGGGCGCCATAGAAGTCATGTCGAATGCAGGTTTTCAGTACCAGGGCGAGTTGAGTGCTATATCGAACACATTAGGGTTAACCCAGTGCGCATTTGTATCCACGTCAAACAAACATAATATTATGATCTGCATGTTGTGATCTCTGTTGGTGCTCCAACGAATTTTATCGAGCAATTCCGATGAAAAATGCCATAAGATACTAATCTGCATATGAAAACTATTCTTCTAGCTTAATAACAGTCCGCTACACCGCACCGGTGGAGACGCTATTCTGGAAACGCACCGCAATGAAGCCAATCGGGGAGAAAATCCTGAAACTAATCCACGACATGAATTTCGATTCGCATCCGTTGATATTTCACATTTTCTCAAATGGTGGCGCCTATTTGTATCAGCACATATCCTTAGCAATTAGAAACAATCAGAATCCGATCCAGATCCGTGGAATGATTTTCGATTCCGCACCTGGTGAGAGACGAATGTTGGGTCTATACCGAGCCGTCACAGCGATCTATGGTAAAGAGAAAAAGAAATGCAATTGCCTTACAGCGGTTTTTATCACTTTTACGTTAAGCCTTATGTGGTTTGTTGAGGTAAGTATTTGTTTCACCTATTAAATACTAACGAAAACAAATGTCCTACCCTGCAGGAAACCTACACAGCATTTAAGAGTCTCTTTGTTAAAACAGAACCCTCGCAGACAAATCCATTTAGCGACTTGAAAAACGAACCCAACCAATTTCCGCAACTGTTTATGTACTCGAAAGGGGATGTTGTCATTCCCTATGAGGTGAGTGTTATATACTTTTTACAAACTTGTAACCGTAACCAATATCTCTTCCCCAAGGATATCGAAAGCTTTGCCAAGTACCGTGAACAGCGTGGTGTCGATGTTTCGAAAATCTGCTTCGAAGATGCTGAACATGTCAAAATCTACACTAAATACCCCCAACAATACATTCATTGTGTTTGTTCCTTTATAAATAATTGCCTAGCATCCACCTACAAAGGATCAACAAAATACGATTAGATAAAATCCACAGAGAAAGGTTAGTAATGTTATACCTCTTCTAAAATTGTTGCAAAATGTTTTAAAAACTAAGTTGTGTCGTAGTTAAGCAAACAAAAAAAAAACAAAGAAAGAAAAACCGTCTTTTCTTGATTTAAAGTCAGGATAGATACGCATCAAAATTGTCTTATTAGTGTAACGAAAAGAAAGAAAGAGCAATTCAAAGTTAGAGTATAATAGGAAAATTAAAATTTAAAAAAAAAAACAAAAAAAAATATTGCACAACGCAAGTAAATGAAACAAATGTTTGTGATACTATTTCGAGAACCAAAAAGAGTTTAACATGAAAAGTATATATATTCGTAATTGTAATGGATAAACTCGAAAGTCGTAAGTCGAAGTTTTAACCTGTTTGGAATAGTAGTAGAAAGTCGAATCAAGCAGTCCAAAAATGTTCAAATTTCATCGAGAGATGTTTTAATTTAAATTTTTATCGTCAACACGTTGTTACTTTTTATATCTAACTATAGTTCAGAAGGCAACATCTGATAGAGAGGCGCAGTACATTAGGTGGCCTCTAACACTAATCGAGTATAGGTACAAGAAGGACATTTTTAAAATGTTTCCTTCGAATTTTTAGCTGGTTAAGTTTCCTTTCCAATTGCCTGTGGTATGGGTAGGTATTTTTTCCATTGCAAAATTGTAGTCCTCGACTGTAGTTAAAGAAGGTAAGAACATTTAAGCACCGTTGCTCTGACTTTAAATACACTCTGTGACGACCTTCAAAACAGACCCAAAAATGTACATTTTGAGGAAGAACCTTTCTTTTTAAATAGTTCGGCCTTTAACAAGCTCAAAATGCTGATCACCCTCTGAAAAGATTTCATTGCATTTCGCTGTAAAAGTGACAGATGACAGACAGTTGAGAGTTTGTACTCAGAGGTAAACACTTTTTCTGGTTCTTTGGCTTAGTACGAGTTGATACAGATAAAGTGAGTCTTATGTCGGCTTTCATTTGCGAAACATTACTCGCCAAATCAAATACTAAAATAATTAAATTGGCATTGACAACTACTGTCACGGAAATGTAAAAAATGCGCTTCTAATTGACAGCTGGGACAGAGTTTTAAAACACCTTTTCTTCCCCAATGTAAAACGACTTAAAATTGAATAGGTACATTTAAGAAGTGACTTGATAGTAGCGGCATTTATGTTGACATCTTATTCGTGATGTATTCATGACACTGTATTCATTATTAGCAAGCGGAAACTAGAGCAAATTAAAAGTCGAGCACATAATAAAACATATTAGTTTTATAACCCATTAGTAGAAATGTCAGTCTGAAGTGCCTCATTTATCTACCACTCGTCTACTCTACTTTGCTTCACTTTGCGGCGTTACTTGTTCAATAAAACAGGCGTAAATATCTATACATTTTGTATGATATGTGGGATGTCGGATACCTAGTTTGTGTAAAAAGTCAACTAGATTTGTCTTAACTAGGTATACGAACGCGTTGACTAGGCAAGTTAAGTTGTTTTTGTACTGTCGCGGTTTATTTTTATTTTGACACTTCCAAATACCAACCAGTTATACATGCAGAATTTTCTTGACTAGATTTGTCGGCTACACCTCCATAAACGTCAACTGCAAAAATTAAACACGAAAGTCAGCTGTCAGACTTACTTAACTAGAAATTTAAACGTCTATGGGGACGTTCAATTATCTAGTTTAGTAAGTCTGACAGCTGACTGACTTGATGTATCTCAGTTTCGATTGGCCTAGATCGGTCACATGTGCAGCTGTGTCAGTTGACGTTTATAGAGGGGTAGCCGACGAATCTAGTCAAGAAAATCCTGACTGAGTACTAAGTTGACAGTTCGCATATGTGGCTGACGTAGGAAAATTGACGTCCCCGATCAATCTAGTTTTTTCATTTAGGTTACATCTAGTCCAGACTAATCCAGTCGACTTAAGGCAACTAAGTTTTTGAAGGTGCCCTATGATATATACATATAAAACATAAGAAGGAATAACTGTCAAAAACAAGCTGAAAACTATAGAAGGTTTATCATATGTTTATCATTTATTCGGCGTTGTATTACGTTTCACCGCGTTCACATCTAGCCGAAGTTAAGTTTGTCTTGCTGCTTTAAATTACATGGTTGAAACACATTCCCCGGCGAGGAGTAAGTCGCTAAAACCTTGCGGAAGTACAAAACTCAAACATCTAGCGGCAGTATGTAAAAAATGCAAAAATAAACTCTTTCCAAATGAGTGAATTATGTAAGCACGCAGAGGGGATATGTTTTCTTAATATGGGGAGAATTTGTATAATGTTGTAGTGCTAGTGACTTCTGTTTCTTCGTTGTTACACAAGTTTCACATTTATAATTAGTCAGTAGTCACCCTTGAGACCAAGCGTGTTTCTCATTAGGTCTGTTCCTTTACTTTTGTAGTAAAAATGAAGAAGACTGTCAAAATGCCTGTGGAGGGGATAAATTCTCTCTCAAAGAGGAAAACTTACGCAAAAGTTAAGGAACGCTTTTGTAGTAACCTATGAAAAATGACAGATAGTTCATGCCAAACAGAACAACAAATTCAAATCAGCTGCCAATTTTCAGGCGACTGACAGTTGTTCAATTCTTACGCAAAGAAATTTGTTGAGTAAAAATTCGTAAGATTCTCAGTGGAGGGGTAATATCTTTCTCTCTCGATGACGCTCTCTTTTACGAATTTTTCGAGTTAGGGAACGGCATTTGAGTAAAATTCGTAAGAATTAGTAAAAATTCGTAAGAATTAAAAAGTAAAGGAACAGACCTATTTTGAAAACGACAGGATTGAAAAACAAGTTTCAAACACAAGGATAACTGTTATTTATTTAATTATTTAAGCAAATGTATTTCTTAACGTTCATTACTCCATTCAACAGAAAATTGTACCTTCGCATAAAACTATCGAACATAAAAATATAATTTAAGACCAGGTAAAACTTATGACTTAAAAACATACGACTTTTATACACTAAAATTGTTAATACTTTTTTTGTTTGATTTTGAAAATCAACTTAATTGTAGATAAATACAAATTTAAAATAATCAATTGCATTATGATAAATTACTATTCCTTAAAGATGAACATTTTAAACTTTTAACGAACTTGTAGGAAATAAATAATTTTAAATTGAAGGCATGTTTGATTCAAACAATTAATTTCTCAGAACTAAAGCTAAACAATTTGTACTAACAACGTGAATCTATATATGGAAATGTACCTACCTACATTTAATTTAAAAACTATAAACATTTACGATGGATTTTTAGTGGAGAGTGGAATATAAATAGGAGTAGATAGCCGATCGCATAATAACTATTATTTAAAGTTGATTACTTGTCAAACAAAAAAAAAATGCTGAAAAGGTATATAAGAAAAAATAAATTAAAATAGATGCACAAAACTTAGAGAGTGGTTTTTATCAGAGGCAAGCTATAGAGACATACTTTGCCTATTTTTTTAGGTAACTTATTTACTTGAAACGGATCTAACTGTTTGAGCCTGACGTCGAGAATCGTTACCATGAAGCATGCACCACAAACTTTTGAATAGATCTCCAGCTCAGAAAAGGAGAGGGGAGAGATTTTACTTCCAGACAATTTTTCAGGACAGAGCTCATCTCAGAACCCCGGACGAGCAAACATACATGTCTCTTATGAAATGGTTGATACCCCGACAGCTAGAAGAAGGCGAAAGTAGGTTATTAAAACTTGTTTACCAACCCACATGCTAAATCACCCGTGAACGAGATTAGAAAGAGATTTCTTTTCTACATTTTACTATTAGTGAAAATGCCTTTCTGTAAAATCTCTCAATCTACCGCAAAATTGTGTGATGGATCAGAAAGAAGGAAGTAACATCTTCAAAGGAATAGTAAATCAATCGTGGTACCATCTATGGACATAGGAAGATCCTGGAACTTGTCAAAAACGAGATTAGGGAGCTGAACATACCTATGGGTGGGGTAACAAGGAATCACAAAACTCGTATTGAGAATGGACTACTTCCAGAAAAAAGGAGTGGATCCATGATGGATGGCGGAACGGGTGCCGGTATCTATTCAGAAGAGCTGGAACCAGCCCGTCACGTCAGCCTCGGGAAACACACTTCTGTATACCAGGCTGAGATGATTGCATTGCTGCATGCGTTGGATTACTTGCTTGAAGGTCAGGTGGAGGGAAGAAATATCCTTATAGCACCGGACAATCAGGCGGTGATCAGATGCATGGAACAGACAAATATCACAACATCATTAGCACTGGAATGTGTACTCAAGCTCAATAAGTGTTCATTTAAAAATGAGGTAACACTGACCTGGGTACGAGGACACATAGGGATCGAAGGCAACGAAAAGGCGGACTCCCTTGCAAAATAGGGGTCAACCGAAAAGTTGCTGGGACCAGAACCATTCTCTTTAATTGGCAAAGGAATGGTAAAACAGCTGATTCACAAATGGATCACGGCAGGACACCTGAGAAGGTGGTCAACCATGGAACAATGTAGACAAGATGAGACCTATAAACTATGCCTGGAAGAATCTGAGACAGCGGCAAGATTTTTTGTGGTAGAGAGACGAGAAGAGACCCGACATTGGTGGTCTGATTCGAATATCTCTCGAAATCTATATATATAAGATATAAAGCCCACCTTTTTTTTTTTTTAAACGCAATTTTGAATGAAAATACCATTACGTTACGTCAAATTTGGAGCCGTGTCCCCAAGCCCGACAAACGTCAGTCAGTACAAAATTTACGTGCGAGTAGCCACTTCGGGTAAGAAATACGCTAATTTTGTTTGCACTAGGAAAAGACGTAAATACCCACAAATAAATGTCATTTGAGTGGAATGTAATAGAAGTGGCTTTGACAATAACAATCTGAACGAGACCATTCCCATTGCAGCAACTTAATTTGAATACATTTCAAAAGAAATAGGTCTGTTCCTTTACTTTTAAATCTTACGAATTTTTACGAATTCTTACGCATTTTACTCAATTGCCGTTCCTCAACTCGAAAAATTCGTAAAAGAGAGCTGCTTCGAGAGAGCAATACATTTCCCCTCTAACTAGTTATTACTCAACAAATTTCTTTGCGTAAGAATTGAAACATCTGTCAGTTACCTGAAAATTTACAGCTGATTTGAATTTGTTGTTCTATTTAGCATTTGGGTGGAATATTCGCATTTGTGTTTTGCACAGATTACTACAAAAGCGTTCCTTAACTTTTGCGTAAGTTTCCCTGCTGAGAGAGAATTCATCCCATCCACTGGCATTTTGACAGTCTTTTCCATTTTTACTACAAAAGTAAAGGAACAGACCTATTAATTCACCGTTGAAAGAATTTTAACACGAATTCTCGTGAAAAGTGAAGGCGCTAGCGGAAGCTTCATATATCCAGGGCATGTTCTGCATTATAAGGTACGTATCTCTTTTAACAATAAAGTACAAAACGTAAAAAGTCTGTCATTATTTATTTACAAAATATGCCAACAAGTAAAGGTAACATTCAAAATTTCCAAACGAGTTCATTTCGAAGTTTTTCGTAAACCCTCTTCAAACTGGCAAAGTGCAACTCTTCGTCCATCAGTGCCCCATACTTCTTTTCCACTTGACATTGCATTTCCAATAGTGTATTGCGTAGCTCCTCACAGTCCTCACAAGACTGGCTGCACTTTTCATGCAGATACTTAAAAACAACCACCTTCGCATAATACAGGGCCACTGGATCACTACTCTGCACTGAAAGCACTTTTGTTGATTTGAAGAAAAAAACAACGACCTTCTGTCCAAGAAAATAGAGATCCTGAATGAGAATATCAGTCTCGTGGTCAAACGTTTCATCACATGGATAGCCAAACACTTTATGAATGAGACTCGTGTGCAGCTCTGGCGTTGTTATCTTAAATCTGAACGATTTTTCTGATTCCTTCCTCAGCTGCGTCAGTCCTTGATTTCGTGAGAACAGCTTCCTCGCATCAAGACTTTCGATTGTCACTGGAATGTTGATGGAGACGTAATCCTGCTCCAGATTTACCTGTGTCAGCATTTGAATCTCAAATTCTGGGATCAGTTCATTTTGATTTCTCTTAATTGGAATCAAAACGCTAAATTTGCTACGAAGTAGCTCCGGAGTTATGCACAAGAGGCACATGTGGCTTAAGTAGGCAATCATCAGGTTCCACGTTGTGGATTTGAAGATCTCGTGCGAGAGAATTTTGAGGGAAACAATCGCAAAGTACGTGAAAGACGGTATGCCATTTTCTGTAGGGTAGATTAGTTTATCCTGGCATTCGGGAATGTGCTGAGAGAAGGTGATCTCAGCTGTGATTAGCTCCGAGTATATGGCACCCTTGCGGCAGACAGCAATGAGCTCCTGCTTTCGATATTCCTTCTCGATGAGCTTGTCAATCTTCTCAGGCATGGAGGCAGTCTCACGAATCAGGTGGGATTTAGTTAGCATTTCGTCGACTTTTTCGTCGGTTAGTTCGTAAAGTTGCGAGTCTTCAGTTGATTCCGCGTCGTCCTGCTGATCGTCTTTGAACGACAGATGATAAAAGATGTTGTTGTTACTCAGACAGACTAAGCTTTCCGTAACTTCCTCATAGGTTACGGCCACCATGCCGGGTGCATCTATAGATTGTTCTACTACCCGACAAGTATGGTCCGTAGCGTCGCAGACAAACTGCAATCGGCCAACTCTCTGCTCATCAGTGAAATAGAGCTGTTCACCGCAGAATGTGTGATGCACGAACTCACTGCCATTAATGTACGTATACCTCTCAATTACCAACGCAATCTCTGACAGGTACCACACCTCAATGATGCCACAATTGAGAAACATCAGCAACATGTTTGATTGCTGCAGAAACTTCAGCAGTTCCACTTGGGAAACTTGAGGCGCCAGTGTCTTTATCTCGTAATCATCCTCTTCCCCAGCATACAAAGCAAACAAACTGTTGGAGATGCTGAATATATGCACCACGGTGGCCTTTAAATCCCCCTCACCCACTAACAGCTCCAAGAACTTTTTGCTTCTCTCCGTAACTCCCACCGAAGTTAGACAGAATCTGTCGTCACTCCAATCACTGTCAAAGAGATTCTTCTCATCGAAACTAATATCAAATGTCCTTTTTGCCTCCTGTGCGGTCTTGCCCACATTTGGCACATCGTTGTAAAGCTCTAAACTGATTCGGTTATCCTCTAGGACTCTAATTAAACTAAAACCGTCCACAGATTGGCTTACACAGCGCACGCCACTGTTCAGCCATGGAATTCGGTGTATTGACTTTATGGACGAGAAATAGCAAACTTCACCGTTTTTTAGTAGCACCAGGGTATTTACTTCAAGGATTACAATGTCCTGGATCTCTTCGGGGACGTTTATCATGAATTTATTGCAGCGATTCGCAGTTGGGGTGACTTTTTTGAAAATGAAATTTATGAGACATTTGTCGCTCCATGTAACGAAGACAGTCTTGCTCCCCGTGTGGTGGTTGATTAGACCCAGTGGATAGAAGAGCGTATCAGCAATGCACCAAGTGTCGGTTGACGGGGTTAATGAATCCATTTTTAAAACGAATACTTTTCGGAAACTTTTAAATTATTTGAAAAGTTTTGTTTACATCCTAGCCACTGGTTAAAGAACTGTCAAAATAAGCGAAATGGAAATGCTCGGCGAAAACTCATAGCGTTGCCAAAGCGAGGAATAGTCAAACAATGTAGTAGATCGGATTGAACCCTATTTAGGTAATAGTTGCTTTTTGATGGATTTACAACGGACAAATAAATAAAATAAAAAATACGAATCTTCCGGTCCAAAGTTGGTCATATGTGCGATCTAAATAATGCATATTTGAGCCTAGTATGCAGTTCACGTGAAATTCAATTTTTCATACAAAACTTTCACTGCGAATTGTCAAAATGAACTTTCTACGTGAAGATTTCGCTAGGCAGCACGCTGTTAAAGTGAAACATAGTCGTTCAAAAAGTGATTTGTAGGGGGCGTTACTTAAGCTATTTCACTTGGCTTTTATTGTCCGTCGCATTCAATTTTTGACATTTCGGGGTGAAAATGTCACTTTCACTTTTTGGAGAGGAATGAAAATTTCACTTCACTCGAACAGCGTACCAGCCTTTACAAATACCACATATTTTACAACGATGTATTATAGATGCCCAACAGGCAATGACGTTCTTTTTTAAAAAAATGTGGTACCCGGATCAGAGCACTTCGTTGGATCCTTTTTTCTATTTCTAAGAGTTTCCTCTTAATATGAAATACTCGCCGAATTTACTGAAAGCACGAAAAATCCTTTAAAGTTAGTTCCTCCATTAAATGTGTTCATCTTTCAATTCTACTACCATTTCTTAGCAGTCTCCTTATCAACCACAGTTGGCAGCACGGACACCAGCTCGAAATCGAAAATTCGACCTACTTCTAGGGACCCGCCATTTTCTTTTTTCCGCTTGTGTCACTTGTCGGGCGATTGTCAAAAGTGAACCAACACACGCCGAGGAATAGTTCTAAATAAATTTAATTTAACATTTTGCCGAAATTCTAGTAAACTCATTTTTATTTTTTAATTTTTTTATTTGATTTTCACAGTCAAAGTAATTATCTATTATCTGCATTTGAAAATCGCATCGTGACTCATTAAATTTCTCCCCAAAAATAGCAACTGTGAAGGCGAATTTTCTGCAAACATGGCAATGGGACGCAATAAATGCGTCATAAAAGGCGGACCCAATCAAAAGGTATTTATCACTGCATCCCAATAACAAATATTTCTAAAGATCTACGACTTAAGGCATAGAAAAAATAACGAATAATATTTTTTAGGTCATGCAACACAACGATTTCATCGATAGGATACGAAAATCGTTGTACTTTGGTGGCGACACCTTATGCGATGATATGGAAGTTAGTGGTCCACTAGCCGAATATGCATCGGAACTATTCTCGGAGCCACATAAAGGTCACTCGTTGAATCGCCTGAACAAAGTCACAGCCGGAAGTGTACATGCAACTCCATGCTCTCTGATAATGGCTCTTATCTATTTGGATCGATTGAATGCAACAGATCCCGGTTACGTGCGGCGTATTACGCCATCGGAGCTGTTCATTGTGTCGATGGTGAGTTGTTGTGTGTGTGTAGATTTGCTAATGGGGGGTTGGTTGGTTCTAAGCTCACGTAATCGCCTGCGGGTGTTGTATTACTCGTGGTGAAGCTGCTTAAATATGGGACACGAGTTAGGGGATTACAAGCGAACGAGTATGAAATTGTTACGATGACGGATTGGCAGAAAACGTAGAAGTGCATCGCATGGACTTACTTTATAGTGAAAGTGATTTGTTTTGATGCTCGCCGACAGGAGGTGGCGTGGGACTTAATTGAGCGAATGGTCAATGAATGCGTGGATAGGTGTTATTGTTAGCGAGGTGAACAAACTTACTTGTAAATTGATGTAGTTTACTGTCGTTGAGGCTACAACAGCTGTAACCTAACCTCGTTGCAAGTGCAATCCAAATGGGTTCCGATATGAGAAATTACCAAAACCGTACTCAATTGACTGTGGAACCATCATTCGGTAAACCGAGCCATACCCGATAAAGGGGACTACATAAAAATGAGGGTGCAAGTGTGGCATGACACTGTTCAATTGAATATTACGAAACAGTCCTATGGCCGCAATGAATTGCCCTACTTATTGGTTGCAGGTGTCATATTGCACACACACTTGGTGGGGCAAATGTTATTGCCTTCATTTCCCGGCTTACACGAATCATCCGTCACAACAAAGCGATCATATTGCACAACACGTTGGATTTTAGTGCTCAATAACGAATTAACTACTTTTCCACTTGAAATAATCTTCTGTGACTCCGAGTGGGGGTCAGAGAGGGACGATTCAGTTCTTGTCTTTGCGTAATAGTTTTTCGTTTGATATCAAGCGACATTGCGTGTGAATAAATAGCTCCTCTTCGTACTCAAGACTAAAGAACTATCAACTGTGTCATGGGAGTGTATTTTAGCGTTCAAAGTGGACTCATATAAGGAGTCTCTATCCCACAAATCTAGCTCCATACTGAGATACCACGAGGCAGAAGCGTTAGGAGCTTTCACTGTCGTCAGATCCCGAGTTTCTGTCACTGTCTGAGGTTGTTTATCTACTTTTACAGAGTTTTTTGATGAAATTAACATTCTTGTAGTGCTACCAACTCTGACAATGCATTAAAATATTCGGTGAATGTCTTTCCAGATGATATCAACAAAATTTTACTCGGGACATGATGAAGAAATCTACCTCAGCGACTGGGCTGAAGACGGCAACATGACTGAAGACAGACTAAAAGAGGTGGAGCTGGAATTCTTGTGCGCTATTGTAAGTCCCATCACTTTCTGCATACCCCCTTCAGTTGATTCAATTGCAAATCCTTCCTTTTCAGGACTGGAATATCTACATATCAAACGAAAACTTCTTCGCCAAGCTAACATCTGTGGAAAAAACGCTCGCCCGACGTGAGGGTCTCCGTCGCGGCTGGTTAACATACACCGAACTCATCCAGTTTTTGCCCTCGTTCACTTTGGCGAAATTTCTGCTCAACAATATCACAGTGATGGCTGTTAGCTATGCGGCAAGTGTGATGACAATCGCTGGTGCATTCTTTTTGGCCAGCCAGATACCAGGAAATGCCTTGCATCATAGCCATCGTCGTGGCGAGACTGTTAGCACTACAAGTGCAGCAACCGATCAGGTTGCAACAGATGGTTGTAAAAATATACTCAATACAGTTGTTGTGGATGGCGTGGGTACGGAATCACTGGACGCTAGCATCAACAATACATGTCTAGCGTTTAATGTTGACGAGGAGCTACGCAAGCTGGAATCGCAGTACATTCGTGAGCAATACCTCGACGGCATTCGAATGAAAAACAATGAAAACGAGGGATCCTTGCTCAATTTGCACCACGCCGAGTCGAATGTGAATCCACGCCATCGCGGTGTAATGCATGATCCGGAAATTCAATGGTACAGCTTTAAGAACGAGTACAGTGACGAAGATGAGCCGTTTGCCTGCGACAACCTGACCAATTGCACGAAATCCATACTGTGGAACCTGCTGCTGGATGCGGAGAATACATTTGTCAAGCTGCCGTTCATGTGGTTTAAGTTTATGTAATGCGGGGCATTGCATGTTGTAAGCCGCGAACATCAATTGTTTCCAAATTGGCGGGCATTATATATTTTTTTTCATTTTATGTTTTCTGAAGAGTAATCTATTTCAATAAATGACAGAAATGATTTTTGTACAAAGCGTGTTTTAATTATTGCTTAATGCCAACGCTCATTCACAATGACATTCTAGCTGTCAGCTCTCTAGACAAGGCTAATCTGCTTGCAGAACATTTGGCTGCTAGCTCACTGCACTTTGCCTCCACCTGTACTTGATAGCGTCGAATTTACCATGGGACAGATCCATTTTCGCACTCGTACAGTTGCAAGAGTACTTTACGATCTGAACATGAATAAATCCGCCAGACTGTATCTCCCCCATCGTTCTGAAGAGGTGTTCTTCCACGCTGGCAAAACCATTGCGTTAACTTTCTCATCTATCCTATTCTTCTGGACTCTTTCCGAGTAGGTGGAAAACAGCATTTGTCCAGCCCGTCCCTAAAAATGGCGAATCTTCTTCTCCCACCAATTACCGACCCATAGCACTAACGTCCATTTTTTCTAAGGTCATGGAATCGCTGATAAATCGTCAGCTTATGAATCACGAAAACTTCTTAATGACCGGGAAAACGGTTTTCGTGGCAACAGATCCACTGGTGATTTGATGGCTTATCTCACCGAAAAGTAGAACCAATCTCTCCATCACTTCGGTGAAACGAAGATTGTTGCGCTTGATATTTCAAAGGCATTTGACATCAAGCTCTTTTGTCGAAAATGCATGCCTGTGGGATCGATGCGTCTCTTATTCAATGGATTAGAAACTACCTTTCTGGCCGTTCAATTCAAGTTGTTTCTAGTCTAGTTCTACTCTGAAATTCATCATTTAAATGCTGGTGTTCCCCAGGGCTCTGTTTTGTCTCCGACTCTCTTTCTCATTTTTATAAATGATCTCTTGTCTGTAACTTCTAATCCAATTCACTCTTTCGCTGATGACAGCACCCTAAGCTTCTCATATTCATTCCAGGACTCACGTTCCTGCTCTTCGGCCGTAGAACTGGAACGACAACGTATGTTAAGCTCATTAAATTCCAACCTTGACAGCATTTTAAATTGGGGTTCAACCAACAGAGTGGAATTTAATGCTTCCAAAACACAATGCTGTCTGCTGTTTCTAAAGCGAAACCCGAAC
Organism: Cheilosia pagana; assembly: GCA_936431705.1. Classification (NCBI taxonomy): domain Eukaryota; kingdom Metazoa; phylum Arthropoda; class Insecta; order Diptera; family Syrphidae; genus Cheilosia; species Cheilosia pagana. The sequence goes on from OW386169.1 coordinate 8,911,892, forward strand.
CTTCAGCCATTATCTATGAATGGAATAGGTATATTCGAAACTTGAGTACAATTCTCATATCTGTGGTCCAAAAACCACACTAGACCTACTGGATAGGATCCAAAATCGGGCGATAAAACTAATCGGAGACACAAATATCGCGAATTCAATAAATTCCCTTGAACATCGCAGAAATGTAGCATGTCTCTCACTGCTGTATCGCTTCTTTAACAAACAGTGCTCAACCGAAACCGCCAGCTGCATTCCGCCTCTTCAACAATTCAACCGCAATACTCGTCATGCTAGGAATGCCTATCAGTTTACCATTCAGCCTATTTTCGGTCTTACTATGAAATATAGAGATTCTTTCAAAAGTCGTACAACACGAATGTAGAATGCCTTACCTAGCTCTGTGTTTCCTCCTCAGTACAATTTACAGGCATTTAAAACCAATGTGCATCGGAATCTCGTATCTTCCTTATCCCAATTTCCTTAATGCCCGCGCTGTGTATACACTAACTGAATAAACTTGACGGACTTTCTAAATCTGTAACATGTCGCTCCACTCGTTCTAACAAGATTAAAAATAGAGGCTTGACCGCGTACACATTGCGCACGACAGTGGACAGTTGACAGGCAATGGAAAAGAGTTGGCAAGAGCAGGGGTCCAATCGCGTCGTCCGTGAACGAGCAATACGTGACGGAATTTGTTTTGGTTCCACATGTAAATCAACTTAATTCCGTGAACGTAATGCTCGTTCACGGATGACGCGATTCGACCCCTGAATATTGTTAATAATCCTACACAAAAGCCGGTAAACGTGCAAGAAGTAAATGTAGGTACAACAAGTACAGCGACTATACACATCAATCATCTAGTCTGTCGCATCTTCGACTATTTAAATATTTAAACAGTCACTTGAAAAGAGTCTTATGAATAAGTAATGAGTGGTGTACAATCTTTGTTCTTTTTAGACAAGTTCTTGCTATCTTTAACAGCACATCAAGCAAATGCCTTCAGCTGCCAGGACCCAATGGTCTTAGCGAGTGTAACTTGAGTTGGTTTGTTGCTAACATAAATTAATTGTTATACTTGCCCTTTTGTTACACAACCTTTTAACAGCTTGATCTCCACGATAACAATAAAACAATCATGAATTATGTAGTATTGGTCTCATAGTTGCTATGTTTTTTTTATTAGTATTGATACATACTTTTCTTATAACAATATTGTTCTTTAAAATTTCCTTTATCTAAACATTAACGATTTCATTACAGTGCATATTTTTCGCTATTTACTCTACTTCTATTAAAGTTTGTTTGATAAAGCTCTGTTTATTATTGCTGCTAATGTTGCTGTGTTATTTTCGCTACAAATAAAAGTATTCAAATATCAATTGTTTTCTTGTAAATGTTTACATAAATTCTATAATTGTTTGATTAATATAATAATTGGTGTTGTATTCTTTTATTTATTGTATTCATTTTGATTTAATAAAAAGGAGTATTTCATAGGTAATTATGTAATAAACAGATCATAGATGTGATAGCGACAATACCGATCATAAGACAAATATTTTCATAATCTACTCGTACAAATTTGTTTTTATATTTAATTTAAAGTACAACCCTAGTTTGTAACTCAAGATTTTAGGCGCTAAAAATTGACAAAGGTTCAACTTAAGCTTATAAATTTACTTTTTGAAGAATTGCAATATTTAGCGAGCAGTTTATCTAGGTTTTGGTATATTTTTAAAACTAACACAATTGTGTTGCATTATTTTCCGAAAGTTTTCATATATATTTGTAAATAAAAACAGTACATGACCTATAATGCGCCTATGCGTCATTGTGTACGCACGTACACTTTTACGCGAGTGATCAGTCTTCTACAAAAAGTGCAGCGAAATAAAAAGCGTCCCTACATAACAAATTCCCCCAAACAAACATGGAAAATGTAAGGAATCTTTGGTAAAACGAGGATATCCATCGACTCCAGTGATTTTCTATTGAGAGCCTTCCTTTTTGACGAAATTGAATGGATTTAGGTTTTAGGAGCACAAAAAGCAGAACCTAAATGACATCGGAGGTACTAAATACTTAGTTTGCGCCTCAGGCTCTCGGAGGATCATGTCAGAACCGTCTGAACTGTACTTATAAAGTTTATTTTGATTTTGTATGCATGTAAAAGTCGGCGCAGTGGCTAAGTGGTAGTGTGTTGGGCTACTAAGCGAGGGGCTCAGGTTCGAATCCCGAGAGGGCCAAATTACATCTTAAGGTTTTTTTCCACTGCGTCACCTCTCGCGAACGTCTGACAAACATCCGATAGTAAAACTGTCATGAATGAGCTTCTCAATTAGCCGTTTGGACTCGGCGTAAAATTGTAGATCCCTTCCATTCGTCTCAAAATTGAAAACCCACACAAAACGAATGGTTGCGAGAAGCTAGGCCTTGGGTCCCATAGACCTGTCGCGCCAAAATATTTATTTATTTATATTTATTTATGCATGTAAAAAGGATTTGTTTTAATTTCAGAGCAGCCTGTCGGAAATAAGGGTTCAATAGGTACCTAGGTACCTGCAGCTCTAAGATGTGTATATTTCTTTGTTACAGTATTTCAAATGAAACATCAACAGAAGAACACCCTGTAGCCGAATTATTTAACTTCTTCAGCTCCTTTACTAAAGTCAAAGATGCCGAATTTGTATGAATAACTCAGACGGCATCTCAATTTGAGTTTGTCGCTTCTCTCTCCATTCGGTGCAAACCCTACAACAAGACATATTTTTAATAAATATTGGCACACCCTGTGCCAATAAATAATACTTTTGCAATACACTACAACCCCGGACCGATATATTAGTGTTTGTTTCATTTCAAATGCTCGCCAAGAACCAGAGATATTTGATGTTGAAAATCAGCTCCATATGAGAAAAATTAAATTGAAGAAAAAAAATCCTTTCCGAAAATTGGCGAGAAATACCAGGCGCCCAGAAATTTCCAGCAAGTAGTATCAGATACGTATAACAGTTGATAACTTGTTCACGTAGCGAATACACTAACCCTGTCATTAGCACATATTTGCATCACTACAGCGTATCACAGTGACACATGCAATTGTGCTTACATTTTTACTTATAATTTTTCCATTTGTTGACGGATTTAGACATTTAAAGTGTCGAATTCAAGATAAGTTTTTGGAGATTATTTATTTATAGAGGTTTTAAGGTAAAATGGAAGAAAATGCTGCTTTTGAACAATGAAGATAACCATGAAGGTGGTGGTAGTCAGTCGTGACATTATTTGTGTCCATGCTTTTTCCATTCCATTAGTGCTATGTTTACCAAAGTTCGCTGAATAGTGATGAGACCTAAAAGTTGTTGTTCACAAACATTTGGTTGAGTAAAGATGCATTCTTGTTTTTTTTTATGAATTTGAACATGCCGACTGTGGAGTGTAATTTAAATGAAATGGCAGGAAATGTGTACTAGTCTTTTTGACAGAATAATAAATCCGTGTCATAAAGGAGGAAAAGGATAAACGACTTTACCTAGTTACTTACGCATTGTAGCTTGTAGGTTCGGTTACAAGAGTGTACTATGTATGTAAAACAGAAGGTTATATGTATAATGAAAATGATAGAAGATTATTTTCAGTCGATTCGCCTCCTTATTATAAATATATATAACTTTAATTCTGCCTGTTTCATGTTTAAAGGACACTGGGAAAAGAAAACGTCGATAAAGCAGTCATTTGTGACTTTTGTGCAACGATAACAATTTGTACGACTTTAGCCATGTTTGAGCAAGCTATTCCTTTCATTGTTTAAGACTCATTTCGGCTGTTATATTTATTAATAAAAAATTATCAAACTACCCGAAATTTGGCACTAAATAAAATTTCAACAAGCTTTCCATACGAATCTATGTAAATTTTAACATTAATAAAAAATATAAAATAATTTCTATACAAAGTACTTAAAAATTCTACATGAATATTTAGCACTTAAAATATAATATAAGCATCGATTAGAAGCACTGTTTTGTTAGTATATAGTATAATAATTTTGGAAGAATTAAGATTTTTTCTTTTACTTATAGCTAAAGACTAAAATGTTGGTACCCTATATAAAGTTGTTTTAAAATTTATTCAATTGTTTAGTGATCCCTAGTGAAAGTTATGAACTAATTCAAATTGTGATTTGTTTAGACTTGTTTTTTGTTGATATATATTTTATAATAGATTGTTATAGATAGGTACAATGTGACGGAGTATATAGATTGATTTATAGGAGATAATTTTTCTTATTTTAGTGATTTAGGTCTTAAGCTATGTGAAATGTCCGTGAATTTTCATTTAACTAGTATGTCAAATATTTTATTCTCATTTTAAAATTGATCGTGAAGTTCTACTGAGGTGTGGTTTGATTGTTTAAAAAACATCTAACGTCGTTCTCTCTCTGTGAGAAACTGACTCAAAGTACCCGTTGGGCTTGCGCTTACGAATAAAGGAATAAGCATGGAAGCGATATAAGGAAACGAAGGAATATAACTTCGATGAAAGAATACTTCAAGATAATTTCTACATGTGCAGCTTTAGGACAATTCTGTAACACAAAGCTACAGGTCCAGAACGACATGCACTTGCAACTTTGAGGTTTTTGTTTTGGCTTCAGCAATTTTTCAATTTTGTTTTTCTTTGTTTTTTGAGCAGGAAAATAATTTCGTGTCTCGTTTCCGATGTAAGTTGATAACAGAAAGAGCTAAGTATGGAATATCAGCAGAAATATTACCAATCAGCTTTGAAGCAGACAAAATGGAGTAGAAGAATGAGGTTGGTATTTTTGATTCCAGAAAATATGTGCTCAACTTCGATTTAATTTAATATCATGATTAAAAGAATATAATTCCTCGGTTTCCTTCTTTTTTTATTGGCGCCGGTAGATGGAACAACATTTTGGCCAAAATGATGAGACAAAAGGTGTCATTGAGAGTCCTTATATTCTCTAAGTGTCGGCACAAATGACGAAAGTACAAGTCCGAAAGCAGAACTAGATAACACAGTTTCATTACACAGAGAGGCAAATCCAATGCTGATCTTGGGCCTATAACTCAGTGCAACTTGTAGTTCAAGTGCGTTTCTACAAGGGTTATGGAGAGTTGTTAGTCAAATGTTAATCTTATCACCACCTCAGTGAACTGCAACTTGTAGGACGACTCGCGTTGTGTTATAGATCCCTGATCAGCACTTGTAGACAAATTTATCAGGGACTTGCTAGATTTGTGGACATTTAGTTTCAAATCACATGTGACATATACTTTAAGCCATCTACTTTTGCTTTATACACTTAAAACAAACTGCGCTTTCTAAGACTACTTATTTTGAATGCACGCGAATCCAGAAGTAAAGACCGACAATTCAAAATAGGTTATCTTGCAGAAAAACGGTAAAGGCTTTCTTCGGGCTATATTTGTTCCCTTTGCTTGACCAATTAGCTGAATCAAATGCACTTCAATCACCTTAACGTTGCTCAAAAGAGCAACTGGATCAGTGTGGATCCCTTTGATACTTCTACTCTACTTAAAACGGTTCTTGCTTCTTGTGTTTTACCTGCCTTCAGCATTTTTGATTTTAAAGTCTACCCCAGATGAACTTCACAAGTAACACACGTCTTTTACAATCATTTACATTTCGTTTTCTTTCAAAATTCATGGACATTTCATACAACTTGCGCGACCTGGAAAAGAAGAAAAGAGATGAAATTAAAAATGAAAAGGAAAAATAAAACACAAGCACAACCCACTACTAAAATAAAACGTTTCAACTTTAATATCATTCAAAGTATAAATTCTTTACAAACAAACAAACATTAAATTAATAAATATCTTACAGCATCACGTAAAAAGAAATTCGTCACTCTTAGCAAGAGATTAATTTATTTAAGCGGTAATTAAAGTGTAAATAAACAAGACATCCCTCTTGAGTCTTCTGAAGAATGTCCTTCTACATCTGATGAACACGATTTATAAATTCTTTCCAATATAAACTATATTTATAGTTGAACAAAAATTGTTTCAGTTAAGAAAATCAATACTCTTATGTAACACAAAAATGTTAAAGTTAACTAAAAACGCAATAAAATTGACTACCACATTAACTAATTACTTTAAGGTTGTTTTTCCGCCTTGTCGGGTTGCTGCTTCGTTGTAGAACTTGGTGCAGTTGTATCGCCGCTCGGTTCATTGTTTAAAAACAGGAGCGGGAACATTCCGAGTAAACAACCAATCGTTATGCCAATTATTCGACCCTGAGGAAAGACAACAAGTTGTTGGGTAAACACATACTTTATAAATTTAAGATGAAAATCACCACTTACCCAATTGGCAGCTCTTCTACTTTCTTTCATTTCCATTTGGATTGGTCCTAGATCGGGTGGTTTAAGGCCGACAAACGTACAAAATCGTTCAACGTAGAATGCACTACCAATACCAAGAATGTCACTGATCGTATTACCGAGACCAGCAGCTGCCATTGTTGATATACACATAAAGGTGCCGAAGATTTGCTCGATATAGTCACCCTGGAATTTAACAATAAATATAGGTGTAGTAAGTGCATCGCTATGAAGGGGGTTGCTTCTTCTATAAACTTTGCAATAGGGACCTAGCGAAAGAGTTATTTTTCAAGCTCAAGATTCGGCATTCTGTAAGGCGAAAAAGTTCGAACCATAGTTTATTAAGTCTGACAGTTGGCTGACCTGATTTATCTCAGTTTTGATTGGCCGAACGCCTAGATTGGTAACATGAGTAGCTGTTTTAGTTGACGTTTATGGAGGGATAACCGACGAATCTAGTCGAAAAATTCGTAACTGAGTACTAAGTAGACAGGCCGCTATTAAGGCCTTGGAGTCGGCCAGGCCAGGTCTTCATCTAAACTTGTTGTGGACTGCAGCGAGTAACTGGCCAGGGAAGGTTACAGGTTTGAAATCACTCTCGTCTGGGTTCCCGGCCATAGGAACATAGAGGGGAATGCGAAAGCCGATGAACTTGCCAGACGCGGCTCTGCTCTGATGAGCGTATCTCATGCGAGAGAAGTTTTACATTCGCTTTAATACGTAAAGAGAGAAATCCTCCTTAACTAAACTGCAGAGACCGTGACTAGATGGCTGAACCTGTCAAACTGCGTCATTTCAAGAAAGATTTGGCCAACATTCGACGACAGAACAAATAACACTCTTTCCAGAACGCGTGCAGATGTCGCTAGACTTACGGCAAATAGTACGGCCCACTGGCCTCTAGGAACTCACGCTGCCAAGCTAGGCATCGCCCAAGACACCCACTGTCGTAGCTGCGCTGACACTAACAACAGTGAAACAGTTTTCCATCTTCTCTGTGAACGTTCGGCTCTAGCTTAAACCAGATACAGTGCCCAGGCTGGTTTTGAGGTATACCATAACCATAACATATGTCACCCTTTTTATTTCCAGGTTCTACTAGTTGTGGTTTCAAAATGGCGCTAAAACGCTACTTTTGTTTTTCCCTCATCAGGAAGGAGGAAATAGCAACCACATAAACCAACCACGTTGACAGTTCGCACATCTGGCTGACGTAGGAGATATGAAGTTACCGACCAATCTAGTTTTTGAGTTTAGGTTACATATTACTCCAGAGACCAATCTTGTCGCCTTGTCGGTTTTTGAATGTGCCCAGAGACTATCAAAATGAAAGAAAAGGGGGTTGTTTCCGCGTTTTTTTCACGTTTTATTTTTGACGGGTTAATTTAATGCATTTCTTTGACGCGTTTTGCTTTTTGAAGCGCGTTATTTTGGCTCATTTCTTTTCATTTCATTTATTTCATGTCGCTTTTTTACTGTCTTTTTCTTTTTTCGCAGATTTTTTGACGCTCTATTTCGCGCAATTTTTGCCGCGTATTCTCACGTGATTCTTTGACGCGTTTTTTTTGCTCGTGTTTTTTTATACGTTTTTTGTTCGCCCGTTTTTTGACGTGGAGAGTTAAGTACTAGATGTCGCTATCGATAACGTCGCAACTCCCTTTTACGTCAAAATGAAGCTAAAAATTTGCTTATTTTTCGGAACCTCAAACCTCAGACATCTTTTCTTACTTTCATTAAAATATTTTTGGCTAATGAATTTCTTTAAACTTACCGCCATAATCATGCAAAAGTTATCCAAAAATCCAAACACCACAAACGGGACGGCATTTACGAAAAATACTATAAAAGAAAATGGAAATTTTCTCAACACAATTTTTAATAAATAAAAGAATTTCAAACTTACTTTTGTACAAATCCGATGAGGTTGGCGCTACTGCATTCGCTTCTATATAAAAAATAATTAAAATCCAAATATTATGTCATATTCCAAATAATTGTTAAATACACATTAGATAAATTATTGCAGAATAATTATAAACAACACTTAGAAGATATAAAAAAATCGTGCAAAGCTTTAGGATATATATAATTTTTGTTTTGTGTTTTTAAATAAATAAAAAAAATAATTCCTACCGGCTTTTTTCCTCAGCCAATCCTCTGGAAAGGTACAAAACGAACCAGACGGATCCACATTTGACAGCGGGGGTGGAACTTTTGACAGACGTCCAAATCTCGTTCGCCATTGTGTTGCAGCAAGTTTACCTGTTTTTGTTGTTGTTTTTGATTTAGTTCTTTAATATTGGTTTAGAAATGAAAAATAATAGTGACTTTTGTTTGTAAATTAAAATGGAAGAAAATAAAATAATGTAAATGAATTAAAAATGTTTCTGATGATGAGTAATGAGAAATAAAAGTTTGTGTTATGTACAAGATGTCAGGGGAGACTACGAGAGAAGGTGGTCTACTTTAACTACATGGAGGCACACAAAACGATTCTACATTATAAATATCATGCAACGGTACAGTGTGGCACGCAAGTGCAGGGATTATTGTAAAATGACATCTTACATCTTAGTAAGAAGGTACTGATGCGCATGAGGTTAGTCTTCTTCGAAAGGTCTTTAATATTTCTAGTGGTAGGTTGTTGGTGCACTCAGGCGAGAACAGAGACCTTTTGTGAACCTCCGGGTGGAGAATAAAACTGTTCTCCTTTGGGATGGTTACAAAACCTGTTGTTTTATTAAGCTCATTATTTAACGTTTTTAATTCATACTCAATGTCTCTTATAAAGGGTTTTTAAATAAGAGGTGTTATTTTGAATAGCCCGCTATTTCGGTAGCTGTCACTTTTGAAGCTGTTATTTTTTGACATTTGACAAGTAGAAACTACGCAATTACTAAAAATGGAACGATACGCGCTTCAACAACGCATTGAAATTATAAAAATTCACTACAAAAATGGTGAATATTTTACAGTCACAGTTCGCAAGCATTTTTGGGTCGTCGTGAAGCACCTTGTCGGACCGTAATACAGAAATTGGTGGAATTCGAGCTGTTGGGACAAGTTAGTGATGTGAAGAATAAAATCCGTGCACGTCGCTCAAGCACAACTGAGAATATTGCTGCTGTAGCCCAAAGTGTTGAAGAAAACCCAGGTTTGTCCATTCCCCGTCGTTCTTTGGAATTGGGCATGCATGATTAATGATTTTTTATGGCCGGAGTTGGATGGTATTGATCTGGACAACGTTTACTTTCAACAAGACGGCGCTACGTGCCACACAAGCAACGAAACCATTGATCTTTTACGGGAAAAGTTTCCAGACCTTGTTATCTCTCGAAGAGGTGATCACAATTGGCCACCGAAATCTTGTGACTTAACACCTTGCGACTTCTTCCTTTGTGGTCACGTGAAAGATAAGGTCTACGCCAACAGCCCAGCGTCGATTCAAGACCTCAAAGATGGAATTTGTGAGTCCATCGAAGACATAGGGTAGCCACTTTGCGATTTTGTTATGGAAAATTTCATGAAAAGGATATGTAAGGATATGTCCTGTAAGCGTGGTCATGGTGGCCATTTGGCTGATGTTGTTTTTCATTATTACCGGCATACCTTCCTCTTTTTTATGAAATAAATATCCGATCATTTATTTAAAAAAAAAAATTACATTTTTCTTTGAATATCAAAATAACACCTCTTATTGGAAAACCCTTTGTTTCTATGGGTAGATTGTTGATTTACATTATTAACGTTTTTATTTAATACTCTTTAATAGTTTTAAGCAATTACAATCAAGTGATAAAAACCCTAAGCCTCTTCTCAAACATGAACCGCTCTTTTTTGACAGTTTAGCCATAAGGGGGTTATGTAGGATCAGTTATGCCTTGATCACACTCGGTGGTCGGCTTGTTGACAACCAGTAGGTAGTCTAAGAAATATTTCGAAAGGTATACATTTTAATACGCAGCTTCTAGTCGTATAAAGAAAAGTTATAACGTTTAAAATGGGGTTTACCCGTTCTGTTGCATTTCATTTTTTTCTTTAAACATGTAGGTACTTTTTGTAAGTTGGATAACATGTGCCTACGTATTTTGTTTCTGTCCTTACAGTGTCATATCAATGTGTGTCGTTTCGAAAACAATTGCTTAGAATACTTGCGTATAATTTGTCTCCATTTTTTTGCGATCTTGATTGTGATTGATTCGTAGTTCGCTTCTTGACTACCACAACCGCGTTCAGTAATTTTCTTACATTTCAAAAATTTATCAAACTTCGTCGGACATCCTGCAAAAAATAAGTTCAAGTTTAAAACACCCGCGATTACAAAACTTTCGACACCTACTGTATACTGAAACCCATCGAAAGACCGCTCGCACCCACTCGGCAACAAATGTCCTTGCGATTAAAAGAACACTGCCATACGATTGTCATTATCATGCAACATATGAGCCAGACTGTGTTGCCACTCGAATTCGACACATATCTCTTGGATAATTGCTGAGTTGTATTACCAGGAGACAATATAAACTTTGTTCACGGAATCATTTTATTACTCCGTAAAATGTTATTGTTATGTTTATGTTCTGTCTAAGCAGAGTTTGGTTATGTTGGCGATGGTGTATGTTGTATACACCGTACACAGCTATATTATTTTAAATGTCACGTTTTATGGATACTAAAAGGACACATTGTTTTTGAATATCCTTTCTCTGATTGGAGTTCTCAGTGAGATGCAGTCGAACCATATCCGAGTTTTTGAATCGAGTTAAAGCAAACGCAAGGACAACGATTTGTGTTTCTGCATGCACAAGGATTGCACAATTAGCTTGTTTAAGAATTAGACTTGAGTCTGCCAGGAGAGAGCAATAAACGAATTACATCAAAGTTTCTCTACCACTAACTACACGGTTAATGCTTGAATGGAATTTGCGTCTGAGCACTGCATTATTTGGAGAAATAATGGTCTCGAAGATGAGAATGACAGCACTGTGAAGATTTTCTTTGTCACTGCTCAGCATTGTCTCTTAAAAGAAATAAAATCATTCGAAGTCACATTTCTGTAAAAGAACTCTTTGGTACATGACTCACATTAACTCGTGAACACGGGATGGCTTAAGACAATTTATAGTTTATGGTTTGATATAAAATCTTTTGTCTTGAAGGCAAACTCCCCGGATTCTTGCAAAGAAACTGAACCTTTGGTTGAAGAGTTTCCTTCTATACCTTGTAAAAGGTCAAGTCTGCCCTATTTTAGCCAATGGAAAACAACAAGTCTGATTTTTGACAGCTTTAAAAAATTAACAAGCATTGCTTCCGGAATTTTAGTAAATCGTTAAGTCTGTCTCGCTGTATATCTTTCTTTCGAAAGCCTTCTGGTTAGTCTTGCAAAATGGTAAATCTGCATTACAACAGTATTGGAAATAGCCGATCGTTTGGGGTACCTGTCAAAACGACCAGTCCACCTGGCGGCAGTCCTGTGCATTGATTCAGACAGTTGTTACAGCTATATGAGAAATGTTCATAAGGCCCCAGTTATAGCGATACGTAAATTTTTTACTGTTCCCGTTTCCATCTGTCAGGAATTTTTTTTTTATGGAAACTAATCAGTGGCGGTTGATTTGTTTGTACTGACAATCAGTTTTTCTGGAAGACTTTTTCCTGTTTGCTTTGACCGCCTCAATGAAAAATAAAATCATTTTCATACTGTTCCAACTTTTTCGGTTGCATTTTACGTATCGCTTATCGCTATAACTGCACCGTAAGTAAAAACATGAAACAGTAGATATTGAAACAGTTTTCGAAAAGGTGTTTATAGCTATTGGAAAAAAGGTGTCATGCAGAAAAAAGCAACAAATCGACGGCAAGAACCTGCTTTTAATTTGAACTCCATCAGAGAACCTTTTTCTGCCAAGAGGAATAGAAAATAAGTGAAACGTTTCAGTGGAACGATCTATGTTCCATTTTTGTGCACTGACCGAGAAGTTGAACAGAAAAAGCTTTCTCTTTTCCAAAAAACAATAAGCTCCTTTGTCGTATTTTGTAGTGGTAGTTGATAGATGCGTTTTATAGTTCACTAGCTTTATTTTAAGCCCAAGATTGGGTTAAGCTTATAAGTTTAAGTGCCCCTTAAAAGTTGCGTTTTAGGTTTTGGCTATATAAATAGGACCTAATAATAGTCAAGTCTGCCAAGTAGCAGTGCAAGAAAAAATCTACCAGTCACAAAAATGCAATTAAACAAACTTAACCTCACATTGAGATGCCTTTTCAAATCAGAGTTCGTTTTTTTCTCATTGATCTTGCGTATAAAGTCTTACCAAACCTAGCCCCACCTTCACTTCTGAAATAGTCAGGGACTGTCGCACAATGCTTCGGGTATTATGTAGTCAGAACCGAGTAAGACTGTGTTGGGTGCCGGGACACTGCGGTATAATTGCAAACGAGTCAGCTGAGGGGAGAAATATCAAACCACCTCAAAGGGCTAAATTAAAAATGAAATAAAAATGGAGGCCAATCTAAGGTGGTCAGTCAAACATCTAGGGATGGATCTAGGTGGAACAACTCAGAACACTTACAGGAATACTAACAGGGCATTGGCCTTTTAAGAAAATATGCAAAAAGACTTAGATTGGCAGACACGGACACTTGCAGATTATAATGAAAATATCACACACATATCTAATGTGTGAATGCGAGGCAATATCTCGCATCGAATGAAGTTTCTCGGTATGCACCAGTGACCTGGCGTCCATATAACCCGATTCCTACCGACTTCCCTTTTGAAATTTCCACCAGTCAACACTATCTACCTACCAACAACCAAATACATATGAACATTTATACATGAAACACACTCGTAAGCCATCAAATAAAATATTGTGAATCCTTTTTAGTTCATCATCGTCATCGTCAAGACAAAGCGAACATCGAAGGTAACCCCAAATATGTCGGATTATTAAAGCTCCCACTGGATAGTTGATTTTACGAGAACACTTGCTTTTATCTCTTTTTTTCTTCCTTGAGCACTGTGTGTTGTGTTGACACCGCTTTGTTCAACCCGCTTGGTTAATATGAACAAAAAAACGCGCTTCTTTCGAGTTATTCGATTTGTTTCTACTTCTTGTTTTCTCATTTTGTGGAAAATATCGAAGCCACTTTTACTATGCTTTATAAAAAAGGTGGCTTGGATTGATTTTGCTTAGTTAATGTGGAAAGCAAATGTACAATATATAATTTTGTTTCAAGGTAAACAGATGTAAAGTTTTTTTTTACATTTGAATGCGATTAATTTTGCTTCGGCTTCCCATTTTAAAATGATCATGCCACGCCACTGGCATGTACATACATTATACTTCTTCCAATATCTAGAGGAGATAGACCAAGACCACACAAACCACAAAAGGCTACTCGCTTTTTGTAGGGAGATCAAGGTTGTGTTCTTCAATTGTAGTTTGCTGCTGGCTCCCTAGGGATCGCAATGCGCCCTTTTGGTACCTTGGTGTCGTATGAGACCTTTTTACCTAACTTAACCTAGCCCCACCATGATTAAAAAGCTAGAAGCCTGACAATTATTGGCAAAATTCTTAACTTGTAAGAGGTCTCTCAAGCGATGATGTTGATTACTTACCAATTTGAAACCATATTCATAAGTTGTCCTCGCTTGACCAAAATAGCAGTAGGAGGTTAGTTTGAGAGTTCATTAAAAAAATGCATAGCACTAGCGTTATTTTACAAGATAGACATTGAGTTTGTACAGGGTGCCCCAACTTAGACTGCGTGCAACTTTCGTGAATCTTTATTTAAACAAAATTCCAAGCAGTCCAAGTTGACAGAATTAGATTACCATGTTTATAACTTTGATTAGTAATAGCTGCAGTAACAAATAAGAAGAAAGGCTATAAAATCGAGTAAATCTTTTATTTTATACATCAGTGCGAACAACTGTAACAAGGCTAGTCCCCAAAAACCTTTCTCCTTCTTTGAAATTCAAAAAAGCTACTCAACTCCCTACACATCAGAGAAATGGAATAGGAAATTTTCAATTTCTTTACCCAAATCCATTAACAATTTAATTATAGCTGCGTCGAATACATGCACCCCTCTGCTTGTTCTATGTACCTACGCAACCAGGAATTGAAAAGACTTGGCCTCATGATAAATGAAAGCCGAATATTCCCCAGTATTTTCGCTACACATTTATTATTCAAGTTCTGCGACAGAAGGATCAGGGTTCGTATTAAAATATTCAACGTGATTGCAGCCCCAGGGAATCACAATACGGTCTTCAGTGTTGGAATTGATATAATACACAAAGGATACGTTGCTTTGCCAAATATCGTTTATCATAATAATGACGCGAAGGTAAAAAATATTTTCCACCACGTGGTTTTAATTAGTTTTTAGTTATATGTTGTATATGTATAAAGTTTGTGGTTGCACGCATATTTTAAGGACGTAGCAACATACCGCCAATTACGAAGTTTTCGCAGATGGTTTCTGTGAAAAGTTGTGTACCCTTAACTAGACGAAAAGTTTCAACAAAAGGAAAAAGTAAGCAACTTTGCATACAGTAGAAATGTTATTTCTGTACCCTTAAAACAGGTGGAAAGGGGCACCCATGCAAGGCAAGGTCGATAAAGCAACCACCCATTGAGCTCTACATACTACATAATCGAAGGACAAACTCAAAGTATTCTTGACCCTCCTGAACTGGGTCTCTATTCAACTTAATCATTATGAAAACTGACGGTACTCAAATATCCGATTTAATCCGGCTTTTCTAAGCTGAAACACCCCCGTCTTTGGGTTTACCTCATCCTTGCTCACAGAATCACCCTCATAAATAACCAAAAATGGCAATAGAAGGACACTTCCTGGTCCTTTCATATCGACTAACAGGAAACAACATTTTCTAATAAGCTCGGTATCTATATACGAGGTAAAACAAGCCCCACCGGAAGGAGGTTACAATTCAATTAGCTTCAGGGGACAACTTTCGACCTTTTTCCACCAAAAACCTTTGATCCTGCCAACGAACATTAAACAAACATAACTCAATCCATCCACTGGGGGTGCGCGTATAATTAATCCAAATGTTACCGCAGGAATTTCTGCCAATTAACCCGAAGCCCCATCACTGGTAGGGTCGTCGCTACGATTTTTATGGCTCACATTAAAGTGAGTTCAGGTGGCAAATTAATGAGTTGCGAAACAATCTGGCAAACGATGGAAAAACGATGGGAAAATTGAATAGAACCCACCAAGTTTTCCGCACCAATTCCTTTTCTTTATTTTAATAGAAAAAGTTGCGACCGCAAACCAAGTTTTTATAACTCCTCCACTTAGCGAAATAAGCCATCGGTCTTCCGCACACTCTCGCACGCGGGTGCGGTGCCTGCTAATCTTGATCATCATTATTCGCCACCGAAATATATAATACCCAGCAGGCTCTGAAGTCCAAAGGCGCACATGACACCGAAGGAGGGTATATGTAGATAATATTCCTGGGGATAATAATATCCTTTTTCTCGTTCGGTTAGAGTGCAAATTATATACGAGGAATGCTCTCGGACTTGTATGTATATGCGGGGCTGTAGGTACTTACCTGCTCAACAGGCACTACACACACAGAGAGATTACGTGAATAATCTTGGGTAATAACAGTCTTGGTAAACACTGACATAGAGATGGAGTCGCAGGATAAATAGGTAGGATCACGTGGGGCTGATTGCACGGTAAATAAATGAGCGTACACTTCATTGTGCGCGCACAGTGTGTCGGGCATGAACGACGTGCGGAGTTTGTCTTTATGAGGGTAAGTCAGGATGTCAAGGGTCCGCACAAGGATGTATGGAAGACGCGGGTACTTCTGTCAGCGATTACATTTGAATCGCTCTTTTGAAAGGCTTGATGACAGTTTTGTCTGGGTAACCTTTCACCTCATAAAAACGCGATTCATTGACTGTATACAGCCCAACTGAGGACGAATTAATGGCGCAAGTTTTATTGTCACGGTCTACGACGCAACAATTCAAAAAGTTTTGTTAACCACTTGGAGCCGCAATGGGCGCTTTATACCTCCATCTCTGTAGACTTCTAGCAAACTTTTCGCCCTAAATACCCATCAAGGAATACAATCATTGCTGGTAATTGGTGATTCTGATTATCCACCCGCAGCCTAGCAGTGATGTGCGCTGTTGCCGCAAAACATTACTGCGCTGCGATACCAGGAGTGGGATTTAAGTTAATGATCCTGTTCCCGGTATATGTACGTGCGGCTTGTGTTGATTTCGCCACACACTTTGGTGGAAGAGAATGTAACACATACCGGATGAAGGCAGCATCTCCCTCTCTAGTGTAACCAAAGCTGTAAGTAATTGTTTTTTCATACGCCCGAGGGTGTTCAACAGCAATGTTGGAACAAACATGATTTTGACAATCGTACAGATGTCGGAATGGTAGTCAAAAATCGATAGACACATCAAGGGAATGTAGGAGGACAGATTCCCGGGCAAATGAGGATTTTTTTTTTTACTTGTTGCCGGTTGAAGAGCGAAAAATGATTTTCGCTGCGAAAAGCAAATCGCCGAGCTAAGGCTGAGGTTGTGTTTTTACCTTTGGTAAGCATGAGCTTTAAATATTGTAACGTTTTAAGTGATAAGGTCCCAAAATGACAACAACCTTCAGTTCTAATCCACCAGTATCAACGGAGAAGGGGAACCTTTCGCACAAGCGAAGGGTCTTTCGAAATATGACAATTGATAGCGGCCATTGAAGCTACATCTGTCAAATTAGCTGTCATTTATTTAGTCTGCTTTGTAAAATCACCATGGACGGACATAGCGGTTAGCAACACGTGCAAATGATAAAATTGTTATATTAAAAGCAACTGACCTTAAATTTCATCTAAAAATCATCTTTAGCGATGAGGCCCAGTTCTGAATGAATGGGTGCATCAACAAACAAAATCGTAAAGTTTGGGACGATACGAATCCACATGAGATCCAATAGCGTCACTGTTTTATGTGAATTATGGGCTGGCGGCGTCATCGGTCCATATTTCTTTGAGAACGACCTTAAGGTCGATGATTACGATCTTCTTTTGGCCTGAATTGGATAATAAGAACACCATAATCTCGTGGTTTCAACGGCAATACGTGCCACGCAGCTAAAGCCACATTGGAAATTCTGCAGGAGAGAATCGAGGGCAGGGTCATCTCACTTGGAGGTGATGTGAACTGCCCACCTAGATCGTGCGGTTTGACCCCTACGTCTACGTGAATAAGCTACGGACCACAGCGGCCCTCAAAGCCAACATAACCCATGCCCTCGGTCTAAGTCAACTCAGCCTGATTTATGCGCCATAGACATGGACATTTCGGATGCGCGCCTCCCAGGGAAGCCGAGGCGGAAATTTGAACGATGTTATATTCCATATACTCAATGGCATCGATAGGCCTTTCAAACGAATTTCGATGATATCTTGTTTTATTTAATTTTAAAGACAGAAAGCGCTTAATGAAAATTATCTCACCCAACTTGGGGTACGCAACTTAAGGACCCGGCTAACCGGAGAGTTTTGTTGGTTTAGGTCCAGGTTGACTTCGAAGAAGAATACAAACAATAGAGATGACAAGTAGTAGCTATAAGAACTACGCCCACTGTTGCCAATGGTGAAGTAGTTACAAGTGTTTGCCAGTGACATGATCAGAAAGGAAAACGAGCAATCACAGTGTCTCTCCAATCACCTCACTGAAAGCGAAGGGTCTCGGGCTGGCAAGTAGTAAGCTTGCTCGGAATTCCCTTCTTTCTAAATTGAAAGAGGCAAAACTACACCCGCAAGGCATTGGGATAAAGGTGCAGTAATTTCACTTTCCCTGCAACTTTTATAGACAGATAATTGCATTCCTACCCAATATGCAGAAAATTCATCTCAAGGAAGGTGAAAACTTTTCAATCGGATTACATCTTCAAAGAGCTATTTTTAAAAGAAAACTCCCACTGAAGACTTGAAAAGGATGCGAACCAAACTGGTTTCTATTATCTAACGCTAACCGAACCCTGTTTACAGATAAGAGGCGACAGCAATGGGGAAACTTTTCAATTTAAAACTACTTACGTATGAAGATAAAATCCCATAGCCTTCGGAGTTTGCAATAAAGAGGATTTCGTTCACCGGAATTTTTTTTTCATTATAATGGAAGAGGGATTCAGGTATAAGAGATTATGCAGCATACCTAGAGGTGAAGTTTTAGTTTGAACGGTGCATTTGTGATAGAATAAAGTCGGTGAGATGTCACCGATTGACAACTGTTAAATGGTTTCTGGAATTTAGACAACAATTTGTTCACAGTTGATACTGAATTTATAAGGGCCTTAAGGAGAAGATTTTTCCATTCCTAAAAATGAGAAGCTATGGTCCTTTACGTACCTGCTTCTTTATTCAATTTTAAAAGGCAACCTAAGCTCTATAAGTACAGTATGCAAACTTATTTATTGAAACATCAAACCCTGGTCGACCGAAAAACTTTTTGCCACAGCAGTAAAGTCTTTGAAAGTGCGTGCACAATTTCCTTTCTGGTCAAGCAAAGCAAGTTCTTCCTTCCTGTCACTACATGCGAGAAAAGTTGTAAATGGGGGAGAATTTTCCTTTTAAAACCCACCCACAAATGAACCTCACAAAAATAATGACCTCACTGATTGGACCATAAAATGAATAAAAGCCGTAAAGTTTGGCTGTTTTCAAACAATAGTAGCTCTGTTCATTATACAATTGACTCCTCTTAGTGCACACAGAGAAAATTGTCGGAGTTGTACAAGTCCATTTGGAAACTCACCTGCAAATGTGACCACAATTCAAAAGCCTTTCCCCTTTACAACACATAGTCCCTGTGGGGGGAATTTTTCCAATCCCCACGTTTATTCCGAATGAGAAAGTTTTTTATGAAATCTGGGAGAACTTCTTTTTTTTTTTGCCAACCAGAAACGGAAAATTAAGTTCCATTCCATCGGTGACCACGAAATCCTCACCATTTCATGTTCCTATTCCTATTGCTGGCGAACCGTTTTAACTTTCTTTTTTTTGGGGGGTGACCATCAGCGCACATCTGACGAAGGCTGTGCCTGGGCTGACTGTTAAATATTCCTGCCTAAGGAGAGCTCTGTGTGAAGTCTACCGGATACAGCGCACCATGGAAAATTAAATTCCAAAACGGGGCATTAGCATAGTCGACGATTGGTTAATAGAACATGAATTTCTAATTTCCTTAGGAAATCTCTGAAGGGAGGATTTCGTGAACCAGGCAAAAGGGTGTAAAACAGATTGGTGATTGAATCGAAAGAGGGAGAGCGAGAGAGAGTGGGAGTGCGAAATATGGAAATACGTTGGTGTGGAGATAAATATGCAAAAGGGACTTTTAACACACAAATGCCTTGGATTGAGGGTTGTGAAGAATTAAGGATACCTTGCTGGTTGGTGGCCTTAAAGCCAGATATATCGATTGTCGACAGTGAACTATGTGGAGCTATATTTAGTCCTTAAGAAGGCAAGTTTAGCCCTGGCGACAGAAATGTTATAAAACATTTTTTGTTGGTAAAAAGACAGTCGTTATACAATTTTAAGATTTTTTCTAATCAACTCGAACCATACGCC
Source organism: Cheilosia pagana (assembly GCA_936431705.1). Lineage (NCBI taxonomy): Eukaryota > Metazoa > Arthropoda > Insecta > Diptera > Syrphidae > Cheilosia > Cheilosia pagana. The sequence goes on from OW386169.1 coordinate 8,931,910, forward strand.
CGTTCCAATGAATAAAAATGTCTAAAGCCTTCACGGATGAATCGAAAACTGTGGACGAGATTGATGGGGGTGTTTTCTTCCATAGATTTAAACTCTGTCTGCATGTCTTTCCGTTTTCCTTATCATTTTAAATAAGCTCCCTCTTGGGCTTTGGTTTCCGATCCTTCTTGTGTAGCTCAGGCGAAATCAAGTGCATGTAATAAGTCTCTAAAAACTGGCATTGGCGTGTCTTTAAACGATTTTGGATGGCGTGTCTTTAAACGATTTAAAAAAAAACTGGAAGTACTTGTACTTAAAAAAAACTAAATTTCTTTACATAAACTGTATACAACCAGTGTTCGGCGTTTAATCTAAAAATAAGGCATTCTTGTCCAACTTCAACTCTCGAGAGGTTTCTGGCCGTCTTTGTTCAAGTCGGGATGAAGGTTGTTGGGGAAAAGTAAAAAGATTTATTTCCAATTCTTAATTTAAAACTTTAATTAATCAGACTACTCGTGGTAGACTCAAGTCAAGAAAAAACGAAAGAAGAATGAACAAATGGAAAACGGAAAGGAAAGAGAAAAAGAATTATGTATCAGGCCGCCAACATTGAAGAATTCGCTGAAGGGCAGCCAACCGGTTGATAATGAAGTGCTACTGTGTCCAGGGTTGTTACAGATCTTAGACATCCTGCCCGGTCGAACTACCAGGTTCGAAATCATCGGCCTCCACAAGTAGACATAGCTTCTGTACTGCCCGGGTACATAACCCAGTCTCAGTCTTCAACGTGACATTCCGGGTTAAACCATCGCTGCCCGGGTGCACTGCTATGACACGACCCAATCGCCAGTGAGTTGGTGGTAGATTCTCGTGACGCACGACGACGATGTCTCCCACCTTGATGTTGTTGTGCCGCCGCTGCCACTTACCCCTGGTCTGCAATGTCGCCAAATACTCCTCGCTCCACCGTCGCCAAAACTGCTGATGCACCTGCCGCAACCACTGCCAGCGTTTGACGTGGCTGACCGGTATCTCATCGACCCTTGGCTCTGGAACGGCGATGAGTGGGGCTCCGATAAGGAAGTCACCTGGAGTCAGTGCCAACTTGTCATCGGGATCATCATGAAGCGGCGTGAGCGGGCGGGAGTTAAGACAGGCCTCAATACGTGCTGCTAATGTCTGGAGCTGATTATGCCAGAGGACCTGTTTCCCCACCAAACGTACCAAATGACGTTTGGCGGACTTCACAGCAGCTTCCCAAAGGCCGCCCTGATGTGGAGCGCTGGGAGTTATAAAGTGCCATTTCGTTCCCATGTTAGATAGTGCCTGTTGATTATGGTCGCTGTGCCAGGCAGCCAGATCTTCTTGAAGTAAACGGTTGGCTCCCACAAACGCTGTGCCGTTGTCACTGTATAGATCTGGGCAGGGTCCCCGCCTGCTGACGAATCTAGTGAATGCATCCAAGAAAGCATGCGCTGTCAAATCCTCGACCACCTCAATGTGGACAGCCTTTGTCCCCATGCAGACAAAGATAGCCAGGTAAGTCTTCACTGTCGTCCGAGATCGCTTTGTTCCGATGCGTAGGATAAAGGGTCCGCAGTAGTCAACACCTGATGCCAAAAACGGTCGCGCCGGTGTCACTCTTGGCCTTGGCAATGATGACATCTGTTGAACCAATATTTGCCTGCGATAACGTCGGCAGATAACGCAACTGTGGATGTAGCTCCGAACAGCCTGTCGAGCATTCAAAATCCAATAACGATGGCGAAGACTCTGAAGCATTAGTTGAGTCCCACCGTGCAGCGTGTTGTTGTGCACTTGGTCGATAAGTAGCCATACCAATGCACCATCCTTTGGGAGAATAGCTGGGAAACGTTGATCATGGGGAACCGGGGCTTGGCTGATCCGTCCACCGACCCGCAAAATACCGTCGTTATCCAGAAATGGGTTCAGAGAAAGTAATCGGCTGGAGCTGGATATACTGGAGGCCTTCCGAATTTCACTGATATCGGACTCGAACGCAATGCCCTGTTCCATCCGAATGAGTGCCATTAGGGCGCCGTCGAGCTCATCAGCCGCCACAATAGTTTTCCGTAGATGTCTTCTGCTAGGACACCACCGCAATATATATGCCACTGTCTGCAGAAGTCGCTGCAAGGAACTGAATCGCTCGGTGAGTGGTATGAGCAGACCGTCAACTCTGCGCGTCGTAAGCCTGGGCTGCACTATAGCAACCGTCGTCACCAAGGAAAACTTCTCTTCTGCTTGCATATTAACCAGCTCCTCTCGATTAAGTGCGTCACCGGTTCCTAAAGGTAAGTCACCTCTTAGCAGCCATTCTGGGCCATCCCACCATAGCCGATGTTCCAAAAGATCACCTGCCGCCATCCCGCGGCTTGCGCAGTCCGCCGGATTTTGTGCTGATCGAACATGATACCACTGATCCGGTGACGTGAGCTCCTGGATTTGCCGAACTCGATTTGCAACGTACGGTTTTAGAGAACTAGGCAACTTGCGTAACCAGCACAGCACAATCCTTGAATCGGACCACAAATAATACGGTATATCCATGAGACCCAAAGCAATACGAACGCTATTTAGCATAACAGAAAGCAGATTCGAGGCACAAAGCTCGAGACGGGGAATAGTGGCTCCCTTCAGCGGTGCAACTTTAGTACGAGCTGTTAGCAAAGAAACTGTCACCAGTCCATCGAGGCCGACCGTCCTGATGTAAATTACTGCAGCGAATGCGCGTGAACTGGCATCGCAGAAGCCATGCAAGGTCGTGCTTGCCTCTCGTTGCATACCCAACCATCTGGGTACTCGAATATAATTGAGGGCGTTGAGCCCGCTTCGAAATTTGATCCATTCTCTAACCAGTTCTTCAGGAATAGGGACATCCCACGTGATGCCAGCAGACCACAATGTTTGAATGAATATTTTGCCCGTAATAACTACCGGAGCCAGCAGTCCAGTCGGGTCAAAAAGGTGTGCTACCTCGCTGAGCACTCGTCGTTTTGTCGGTATTTGGCCAGCCTGCTCCAATTCAACCTTGAAGAATAATTCATCAGTCATGGGATCCCAACGTAACCCAAGCACCGTCGCGGTTGAGGAGTTGATGGTAAACTCTGCAGAAGAGGAAAGATGACCGGTTAACTGATTGATTACCTGTGCTCGATTGGAGTTCCACTTGCGCAGCTTAAAATATCCCTTCGAAAGTATTGTGTCAATATTAGTTGCTAGTTGTACTGCATCCGACACACTGTAGCAACTCGTTAGAAGGTCATCCACGTAAAACGAAGAGAGTATGGTATCCCGTGCCTCACAACCATGCTCTCGATCGACCACACAGTCAAAATTGTCGTAAGCGCATTGTTGCAGAGCTCGTATGGCGTTATATGGGCTGGAGGCCATACCATACGTAACCGTCGTCAACCTGAAGACAGCGATATCCTCGTTAGCAGATTCCCGCCAGAGAATCCGTTGAAAATTCCTATGTTCCGCAGTCACCAGCACCTGCCTAAACATTTTTTCGACGTCAGCTGTGAGAGCCACCTGGTATCGCCGAAATCGGAAGATCACACTGACAAGTGAATCCTGGATAGTTGGACCCGTCAATTGGGTGTCGTTTAGTGAAACACCGTTGCTGCTGCGCGCTGAAGCATTGAATACCACGCGAAACTTCCCTTGCACAGCGTGGTGTGGGATGTAATAGCAGTCCCGATGATCGCCAAGTCGCTCAACTCGTTCCATATGGTTAAGGGTGTGGTATTCCCGCATGAAATCGATGTATTTATCGCGTAGTTCCTCGTTACCAGCCAGGCGCCGTTCTAAACCATAAAACTGTCGTAGAGCATTCGTATAAGAATCACCAAGCTTCGGAGCATCACTGCGGAATGGAATATGTACGACGTAACGACCATCCTCATCTCTTGAATGCGTTTCTGAGAAGATGCGGTCGCAATCGTCCTTTTCCACGCTGTATTCCGGCACCTCCTCCAACTTCCAGAAACTGCGAACAAGATCCTCTAGTCGCAGGTCGTCCTCGTTCACTTGAGCGCAAAATGTATGTGGTGGTTGCATTTGATTCGCAGTGGCCGAGGCTGGGCCATATACAATCCAACCCAAGCGTGTGCACTGAGCACATGGTTCGTCGAGGCTTCCATGAATAACCTCACCTTCGACTATCCGTCCCCAGACATCAGCCCCAATCAAAGCGTCGACCTTACCAGGTGTCGAAAAAGTAGTGTCAGCCAGTGTAAGACCTGCCAAGTGTTTCCATTGTTGTACATCCACACGCACCGCTGGGGTTATGGAAGTAATTAACGGGAGAACCAATGCGCAGATTTCTACTTCGAAAGTAGAAATTGTAGACCGTAGCGTAAACCTAACGCTACCCTTTGTTCGAGTGTGAGCGAGAGCGCCGATTCCTTCAACTGTTACTTCGTATTTCGATCTGCGAAGATTTAATTGGTTAACCAAGCGATCAGTAATGAAACTTACCTGCGATCCAGGATCGCAGAGGATACGAGCCAAGCGCTGCTCCAAATCTCCACAGGCAAAGGCTCGCGCAGTGGCAAGTAATACTGTGCGGTTAGCTAGTCATAACGGTTGGACCGTAGTCGCTACTGTTAGCTGTGCTGGGGATGAGATTTCCGCAGCTGTGTCGGTTGAGTCGCGGCAGAACATGGTGTGGTGCTTCTTTCGGCACTGACGGCATCCACCGGCAGTACATTGTCTGGACGTATGCCCACTCCTCAGGCAATTAAAACAGAGACCGGAATCCTTTAGGTCAGCAAACCGTTGTCCGGGAGTTTTGGCCAACAGCAATTGGCATCGTGAAATTCGATGTGGTCCTTGACAATGGGGGCATTTGCCCTCACTCGTTGTGGCCAAATGCGATTTCATTGACGGCTGGGCCCGAGCAGGACGTGTGGCTGAAGCCTCGTTCCGATGGTGGGTGCGAATTAGCTCGGTAGACAGACTTTGAGCGCGTTTTTCCACAAACTCTAACAACTTTGCTAAGGGTGGAATCTCGGTCGATGAAGAATCCATGCACCATTCTCGCTGTGTACAGATGGGAAGTTTGGCTACGATTATTGGCACTACCAGCGCATCCCATTGATCCACCGGTAGTTCCATGACACGCAACGCCCGTAATGATTCCTGCACAGTATCGACGATGCCTAGAAGCGATTTGGAGGTCTCTTCGGTCGCGGTCTTTAAATTGAGGAGGCGAGAAACGTGAATTTCCGCTAAGAGCTTCGGATTGTCAAAGCGGTTCTTTAAAGCTTGCCACACCTCAGCATACCCACCAGAGTACATACCGCCGATGAGAGGTACCTTTACAGGATCGATGGCTTGGCGCAACTTCCCGAGCTTGTACGCTTCCGGATAATCCATGTCATGTACCAGAGTTTGGAATGTGTCCTTAAAGGCCAGCCAGTTGTGTAGTGCACCATCAAAGGATGGGATGGTAACTGGATCTAACCGCATATCCAACTTGGTTGCAGATAGGTTAACTTTACCGCGTGACAATTCGTCGTCTGAAGCATCGGATGTGGGAGCAACAGAAGGCGTTGCTTGCACTGATGGTGGTGACGGTGCACTTCTGAGCTGTGACAATCTACGGTTGAGTATCACGCACGCTGCATTGAAGTTAGTTTCTACCTGTTCCCAAAGGCTATCATGATCCGCCAACTCGCTCGGTTCAGCAGCACCAACCAATGCCTCATGATTAGTGACGAATCGTGCATAGTGCGCCGACAAGGACTTAATTTCTTGCTCTAGCTGAGCTTCATCGGACGATTCGAGGTTAGCTCCGACCACGCGGTCATATGCACGACGTATGGCATTCGTAGCTGACATACGCAAATTTAACGCAGCCATTTGTTAAACCAGCACCGAAGAATTGTGGTCCCAAGTGGCAAAATTCAAAAAAGAAACCAAAAGTATCCAATGTTGCGCAGTAAATGGAAATTCAACCAACCAATTTTTTCCTAACCAAATTTGCGAAATGATCTTTCGTAGATTTTCCGTAGCCGAGCGCTGTACTATTCCGATTTTAACTTGGAAATAAATCCTTCTCCGTAATTCCTCACAGGAGGCACCAAAATGTTGGGGAAAAGTAAAAAGATTTATTTCCAATTCTTAATTTAAAACTTTAATTAATCAGACTACTCGTGGTAGACTCAAGTCAAGAAAAAACGAAAGAAGAATGAACAAATGGAAAACGGAAAGGAAAGAGAAAAAGAATTATGTATCAGGCCGCCAACATTGAAGAATTCGCTGAAGGGCAGCCAACCGGTTGATAATGAAGTGCTACTGTGTCCAGGGTTGTTACAGATCTTAGACAAAGGTAAACGCGACCAGAACGCCTTTTCAATGCACTCCGCATCTGCATGCTATAGTTGAGTCGTGTTGAAACAGGTGCAGCCGTTTAAGGACCACGGGATGTTATTCACCACTGATGGAAGGATCAATATGCTGAGTTTTCAGGCTGGCCAGGATATTCTGTTTTCAGACGGACCTAGCCTTAGCTGGCGGTCTTTAATTCTGTGTTTCTTCCATGCTTTAAGGCCTTGGTCGCTTTAAACGCATGTGCGCTCAATTCGGTGAAATGGACTCCGTGCCATTAGGCAGGATGAAAGGGTTAGGTCAAGTCAAAAATCCCTCCTTTACTTCTTTGAGGATTGCCCTTGTCGACTTTTGATATTCGGCGCTAGCGTGGTATCCGTTGGAACGGAAAATTCTCCGCATCGCATACCCCGTCGGAGGCTCAAACTACGCTTTCGGGAAAGAAAACGCTTCACTGCGAATCGTAAATAAATTCCGCAACCAATTTCTGTCGGAAGATATCGGAACCTAGCTGTAAACAAATTAACAAACATCGCTCTTTGACGTAATGCGTTACAAAATTTCGGAAAGATATTCCGAATAGTTGTTCGGAAGAATACCTCGAAGCAAAAATCCTCCGAATCGTATAAAATCGGAGAATTTTCCGTTCCGACGGATACCTCGCTGGGACATAGTAAAAATAATTCAATGAAATATCGGATGCAAATGTAAAAATCTGAATAAAGCTGTGCGCCCGTTTTGAACGTTCTTCACGCCAGCACCTGCCTATAAGCTATAAATCCTTACACCCTCCAACGAGTCGTTCATTTCATTCAGAGTGAACAAAATTATTCATCTTCCCCTTTGCATGCAGATTTTTCAGAGTGAAAACCCAAAAAGAATCCTTTCATTTATCCTGCCATTTATCAGAACAACACTCTGCTCTTCCTCAAGCAAATCCTTCGAAAACTCGTATGTTATGCAAATTGAAGTCTTGTCCTTATTGCACACTTTGTGGTGGGCATTTGTTTCGCAGGATTTGACTTCTTAAACCCTGGACCTCTCGGTGTGCGTCCGTCCTGGTGTGTGAATATTTTATGGTAACCCTCATCCGTCTGCACTATATACCGTCCCAGGTGAATGATTAATTTGACCCTGCCACCTTTTTGTTCAACTCCGTCACTCCGTGACTTGCGTTTGAATATAAATTATTCACCTACGAATCAAGGATCAACATAAGCATTGCACGCGATGCTTTTAATAATCCTATACTTTTCTGTCTGTCTGTCTTGTCCTCATTGTATTTCACCCCAGCTACATCAGGGTTATAAATCTTGTGAGGGTATACGGTATATCAATAAAAATGTATTTTCCGATCAAATATCAATGGGGATCCCATTAATCCTTTCGGAATGAACGTGTAATGGGATTGAGATTGATGGATTTTTTATTATATCTTCCCGGACAGTAGATGGGGATAGCGGAAAGGAGGAAATGGACTCACACGCTTATACATATCCATAAAAAGATTGTTCGTTGATTGATTGTACTATCGCAAGTGTCCGGCAGAACTTTCGGTGATCAGGTCGACCTTAACCTTTTAGCAAGCATAAGTGCAGAGGTCCAATGACAACACTGGCATCGGTATGCAGTCAAAACTAAGGTCTATAAATTAACGCAGGAGGTATAGGTCAGTTCTACTACAATTTTCGAAAGACCTTAACCGATAAAACGCTTGAGCTTGCGTGGTACCGAGCTAGCTGGAAGGATGTGTGCTTGAGACCGTGACTCTCACTGTATCAAAAGTAGTTTTTTGTTCAGAGGTTTGTTTTTCGAATTGGCAGCACTTTTACTAGACAAAACGCAGTTTGACAGCTGACAACTGATTTCTGTGTATTTCTATCCCACTTAGGTTAGGTTAGGTTATAGTGGCAGGCTATAGATACACACAAATGCAGCCACACTTAAGCCAGAGTTGGCCCATTGTGACACCACAGGATCTAATGATCTCAAACTACCCGTTGAACCAACAGGAGCTCAAAGTAAAGCGACGGAGACGATTGATATTAATAAAAGCGAGTTCACCAAAAAAGTACTCTTCGAGATGTAATCTTCTTCTTTGAGCAGAGAGAGCAGGACAGGTGCATAGGAGGTGAAGAATGGACTCTTCCTCCTCCTCCTCATCCATGCAACTTCTGCAGAAGTCATTAACGGGAAGACCCAGCCTGAGGGCATGTCTCCCTATTATGCAGTGCCCCGTGATCACACCTACTAGTGAGCTTATGTCAGATCTCATTAATCTTGTAAGAGTGCTGGAGCGCTTGAGATCCAGCCTAGGCCAAATTTGTTTTGTGATAGAGCAAGTGGTGCAGTTTGCCCACCTGCGGTTAGTAGTGTTTATCGCGTTTTGTTTGATTAGGAGTTTGCAAGAAGCGAGAGGCATGCAGAGATTCTCCTTTTCCGGTAGAATCGAGGCAGTTGTACCATGCCTGGCGAGTTCGTCGGCCGTACATTTGCCTGGCCCGGTACCCAGATAACATAATTTTAGAATTGTTTCGCCATCTCGTTGAGATGACTGTCGGCTTGACTGTCGGTAAAAATAGCGATGTCCCTTGCAGATATTACATTATACCGCAACCACGAAAGGCCCTCCTTGATCGCCATAATTTCCGCCTGGAACACGCTACAGTGATTAGGAAGTCGGAAGGAGATCTTACAATCCAGATCTTGGGAGAATACACCACCCCCACTCCTGTTTCCGTTTTTGACCCATCTGTGTAAAAGCAGATGGTTTCCCTTAGAGAACCTGCAACTCCCTTTCAGTCAGCTCTGAAGGGGATACAGGTCTTAAAGTATTTGTTAAACTGAAGTTGCGGGAGGGTGTAATGTTTACAATAGATATCTAGCGGTAGCATATGCAATAGAATGTCCAGAGCCGCCGTTGGAGTTGTCCTAAGAGCTCCGCTAATGCAGACACATGCCGATCGTTGCAGGCGACTGAGGCAGTTAAGGTGGATGGCCTTTTCATGCGCCGACCACCATACAATCACGCCATATGTAATGCGAGGCTGAAGCCCCCATTTATTTACTTCCAATAGCAGCAGTACAGAGCCGTAGTGGCTTTTTTTTAAATTCTATCCATAATGTTTTGTTTCCAACTGAACTTGCTGGCCAGAATGAGGCGAAAGTACTTGGCCTTGTCAGTTATCAGTTATCACCAAGGAGGTGCCATTTAGTTTTGGAGGAGCAAAGTAGGGAGTTTTGTATTTCCTTGTGAAGAGGACTAGTTCCGTTTTCTGGGACCGCATTTTGTAGTCCATCTGCATCAGATCCCTAAGCGTGTATTGAGGTATTTCCCTGAGACAGCGATAGCAACGTCGTCTGCATATTCAATTACCTTACACCCTTCCCCTTCCAGTATTAGCAGTAGTTCACTCACTAATACGTTCTAAGAAGGGAGGAGATCACACCGCCTTGTGGTGTCCCTCTGCTGACGAATCTCCGAGCCGAGGCCTCGCCCAACTTTGACTTGATGAACCTTGCCACTTAGTCATGAGTAGATGTACCTACGAGATATACGACCTTATATAAGCACAAACCGTTCGTCTCAAGGAAAGTCATTAAAATTCGTCAAAAATAAACAAAGTGCAGCAACGTGACATATTTGCCTTGTACTTTTTAAACTAAACTAAGCGACTTGTAATCTCAAGTGGAACTTTAATCTCTCAAAACACGCGATTTTCCACGTACGAAAATCGCGAAAATTCCCCTTCAAACCGCTTGGATATGTCACTCATGCGATAAGATACCGTATTCTACGATAGTTACATTTTATTTCAACTCGTTTGTTACTAACTTCGCTTCGGGAGAGTTTAATCGCAAAGATACAAATACGAGCGCCTTCGTATCTAGTATTTGAAAGTCTTAAAATGAACACCCATTATCGCAGAGTTTTTATTATACCGCTATTAAATACCTACGTGATAATTTTCGGTAATTAAAACGTTTCTTTATTTACTTTTCTCCAAACAGATGCCAATGTATGAATCATATACAGACGTCTTGGAGTTTTTTTTAATATAGAAAACATGGGCTAGCAACCCATGCGGTTTGTTTACATTTTTTTCCCTCGTTTGACGTCATAAAGTAAAAAGATAGTAGGAAGCCATGTGGTGGAATCGCCTTATCACATTGAAAGATGTTTTATTGCTTTTGTTGGTGAAAGCAAGGACTGACAATGACAAGTGACAGCGTGTGCTGTGACGATTTCCCGTGGGAAACTTGTGGGCGAATTTTATCCAATTTTAGTACAACCACTTGCTACTATTTCATCTTCCAACATCGCTGCGATAAAATTAGTTTCCTTCTAGGATGGAATTTCTCAAAATTAAACAATTTATTTTATCCCCTAAAAGCACATCTGCTCCTTATGAGCTGGATGAATAACCATTGACCTGAAAACACACTTCAGTTGTCAGTTGTGTATCTGTATAGAATCATCTGCCTCTCTCTCGATGTGGGTTGGTTTGAGGTTTGACCATCGGACAATGGGCTTCCGAAGTCCTAATTCGTTTTCCTCCATGCAAGGACGAGTTCAAAGTTTCCCCATAAATTAGCATAACAGTATTATTTCTGCTCACTGTTTTCGTTAGGAAGTACAAAATGAAATTAGATTTTAATCAGGGAACCTTTGAACTGGAGGATGCGATGAATAATTAAAATCATCACAAAGTTACCCCTACAGCATAATGTGGAAAACTTATTGCACACATGAGGAGAGGGGGGAGAACCCAAGTGTGTTCAAAGCTAGATGGATGTACCTTATATATGAAGAAGTTAAACGGAAGTTTTCAGTTTTCAAGACGCATTGAAATAGCAAGAAACTTGAGCTGAGAATTTGATATTTTGACAGCAGGGAAAGTTTGCTGTTTGAATAGTTTGATGGTGGGTGGGCATAGAGTGGATATTATGTTCAACAAGTGTAGCTGCATATGCGGGGTTGAAGTGAGCTCAATTCCAAGGGATACCACTTTATACAAAGTTGTTTGTTTGATATAAGGAAAAGTGAGAAAAGGTAGCGAGTTAATGAGAATACACCATATTTCCCTCATGTCAGGGACAGATTTACTGTTGCACGGTCCACCTGGATGTGGTATAAGACAACTGCTGATTTGCAATATTTAAGCAGATCCTCACTTGATGATAACAAAGAGTTTAGACAAGGGAGGCTTACAAGACGTGATGGACATTAACGTTAGTCTAACGGAGTCAAATCGCACGATCTCGGTGGCCAGTTCTCATCACCTACAAGTGAGATGACCTTGCCCTCGATTCGCGTGTGCAGAATTTCCAATGTGGCGTTAGCTGTGTGGCACGTAGTGTCGTCCTATTGAAACCACAAGTCCTTGGTGTCCTTATTATCCAATTCAGGCCAAAAGAAGATGGTAATCATCGACCTCAAGGTTGTTCTCAAAGAAATATGGACCGATGACGCCGCCAGCCCATAATCCACACTAAACAGTTGATTTTTTAGGGATGCATTGGACGCTCTTTAATCTCATGTGGATTGGCATCGTCCCAAACTTGACAATTTTGTTTTTTTTTAACGTACCCGCATTCATCTAGAAATGGGCCTCATTGCTGAAAATGATTTTTCGATAATTGGGGTCAGTTTCCAACTGCTTTTGATAAAAGGATTTTATTATTTGCACGTCCATGATGATTTGGAAAAACAGACTGAATAAATGACAGCCAATTTGCCAGATATAGCTTCAACAATATGGCCGGTATATCAACTGTCAAAGTTCGAAAGTCCCTCAGCAAAGGATCTCAGGTTCAACTCCCGGAAACACAAATTACAACTTAAAATTCTCCGATTTTATAAGATTCGGAGGATTTTTGCTTCGAGGTATTCTTCGGAACATCTATTCGGAATATTTCTCCGACATTTTGTAACGCATATCGGCGAATTACGTTGAAGTGCGATGAAGTGCATTTTTTTTTCTTCAATTTTTGACAGCTAGGTTCCGATATCCTCCGACAGAAATTGGTTGGGGAATTTGTTTACGATTTGGATTTGAGCTTCCGAAAGAGTATGCGTTGCGGAGAATTTTCCGTTCCCACGGATACCTCGCTAGGGCCGAATGTCGCGTTTATGTGCGCGTGAGTTGACGGACTGTGTAAAAACAACGCGTTCACATGCTGCCAACCTAAATACACCTTCAGGCGTTGGTTCAACATAAGATCGAAAATATCGTCCATTTCAACGCGACGCCTGAGTGTACCTACTTTCTACTAGGAACGTTTGACAGCTTAAAATTTGAATTTTTTAAAGACTTGTCCGATTTGAAGTCATAGAGTGCCACAAATTCACTAATGTTTATTACTCACAAGTGTCAAAGACCTATATGATGTTTTTTCAATGCAAATTAAATAGTTTAGTGTGTGGACGTATACTATTTTTTGTGGAGCAACTGAATTTTTGCTCACATGCCTTGAAATTTTTTAATTTCGTAAAGTTTCTTAAAACTCACGCACGCATCAACCCCTAAATGTGAATCGAGCATTAAAGTATTTTCCACTGCGCCATCTATTGCGAATCTTGGGAATGTTTAACTGTCATAAGAAAGCTTCTAAGTTCAGCCGTTTAAAGTCGGCATAAAATTCTACGTCTTGCGCTAAGAATAACGACATCTGACAACGACATCAAATCAAATCAAAGTACTGTGTAATGTCCTGTCCGCAACAACTATTATTTTTATTGTGAGGGTTTAGTGCACTACGACCTTATGGTCTATTGTGCCCCCTGCTTATACCTCGGAAAGGTTCATGCCCTTTTCCAGAACTCCCTTGTATTACAGTTCCATTCGGAACTGTGTTTGAGGATCATCGCTCTGTCTTAGCCTCGGCAAGAATATCGACTTTAGAGCACTTCATCTAGTCCAGTTTCTTTTATAAATCTGAGAATGAATAGCGGGTCTATGGTCTGTATATCCTTGTCTGATATCTGGTACTTGCCCAGATGTTTGATCCTCTAGTGGGTCAGTGCCCCACAGTGTTCCAGAATGTGATCTGGGGTCTCAGCGCTCTCATCACAGAATCTGCAGAGACCTTCTTCTGATAATCCTATTTTCCTCAGGTGTTCCCTTAGTTTACAGTGTCCCGTTAATGGACCTGTTAGGATTCTCAGGTTGTTTTTGCTTAGGCCAATGCATGCTTCGAATCTTTTTAATTCCCTAAAAGTTTTTAGCTTGCCTTGGTGGTTTTTAAAATCGGCGGTTCTTTTTTCTTTTTCTATCCTTCTGAGTTCCTTTCTTAGGGTGTGGTCCCCTATGCCGCAGAATGGTTCAGGGCCTATGAAGGGCTCAGCTGCACCCTGTCTTGCCAGAGAATCCGCGGCTTCGTTGCCCATGATGCCTGCATGACCAGGTATCCAGCAGATAGCTACTCTGTTTTTTTTGCCCAGTTCGTTAAGCCTGCTCAGACATTCCCGAACAAGCTTGGATTTGATGATATGGATTCATTGCTCCAATTTTTCTTACTGCTAAGTTTCGTTATGAAATTCTTCTCAATTATAGCTAGAAGTGGAAATTTTCCGAGTAATACATCGTATTCTCTTGAACTAATGCATTTCCCCCTTCCGATTCCTTCCTTTGCCATACGTAGGATTGCTTTATCTGCCGCATCCTCAAGTTAGAGGAGTTAGCTCCAAGAGTACCTCCATGGCTGCAGTTGGACATGTACGCATTATGCATAGACACGCCAGTCTTTGCACTTTGCTGAGAATATCTCTGGCTGCGACTAGACTTGTTCGGGTTATCCCATGCTAAAGCTCCGTATGTCATCATAGGTCTCACAATTGCAATGTACATCCATCGTAGGATACTTGGGCTGCATCCCCATGATTTTCCCGCTAAGCTCTTACAAATCATAAGAGCGCGTGTTGCGTTACTTTAAATCTCCTCCTATGAGATGAGTTTACTATCAAGGTGTAATCCTAGATATTTTACTTGGTTGACTGGTATCAGTATCGTGCCTGATAATCGTATTGCTTTCAGTCTCTGAAGTAAGGATATTCTGTCTCTTGGCATGGACTCTTTCCAATTGAGCTCATGAAAACACCAGACAAGGTATCTGCAATTCTACTCCATCTCAACTTAATTTATCATTGATCCAAACTAAAAACGTGTCAATGCTTCTCTCCTTCCTTTTCCTATCAAATAATCCTTAGAAAGCGTATCGTATAAAAATCCACTCCACCTCCAGTCTGCTCGACCCCTAAAGCTCCTCATAAATGTCTAAAGCGATGTCGTACATCATTCGAAAATTGGGTTTTTGCCACACGATATATAAAATTGATTTCACTCGCTTTGATTGAGTTCACCATTACCGGCAATTGTCCGAACATTAATCAAAATTTTCACACCAATACCCATCGTCCGATGTTAATTTTGCGAAATTTCCTCTCATTATTTTTAATTAAAAATCGCAAAAACATTTTAATTTATTGTATCGAGTCACGCCAAGCATCGAAAACTCATTTCAATTACACACACACACGCTCTGTGGGAGATGAAAATATTTGTATGTACCTACATCCTGTCACAGGACGAATGGTAATGAATGAGTTTTGTTGTAAAAGAATTTTTAATGTCCCCCGGTGAATTTGCGTTTGCAAGTATGGATATCGATTTTTGCCCTTAAAATTTATGAGGATGAACTTAAATTCGGTCCTGCCTGCATACGAGAACTTAATGATCCTTAAAAAAATATATTATGTGTAAAGGAATTTATCTTGTTGCGCACGCATTTTCAACAAATAATATTCACATGTGTTCTACCAGTTGTAGGAAATCAATACAGCTTGTGGAGGCCGTTTTTTCGTACACGGATGAAAGGATTTCCTCCCACGAAAGGATGTTAAATTCCTGTAATCTTAGTGTCAAACGAAATTCGGAGCAGGAAATTCATGGTTCAGTTAAGGGGGGCTAGGGATGAAACTTGAAAGGAAAGCACCTACGCAGGGAGCATATTTTTATTGCCATTTCTACCTGGGAAAAGGAGCAAGGCTCACATCAAATTTGTAGTTGCGTGACTTCAAAGCGAGGAACAATGGCAGAGAAGGTTCTGGGAAAAGTGTTAGGTAATACACAGCACATGGTGGCCATGAAACTAAACCAGCAACCACTCTAAACGACAACAGTAAAAGGATGGTTGTTTGTTTTATGCCCCCAGGGGGATGAAATGTACAATATTCAGTGATTCCAGCTGTTTGTAAATATCAACCACGTTCACGTACTCCCTCATACACAACAGCGATGTCAGTTGTATCCTTAATCTAGCTGAACTATTGTTTTTTAAACGCACGTTTGTGACAACAAAAGCAGAAAGCAAAGCAGCTTGTCAAGAATCAGTTGTTTGTTGAACAAATTTATTCAGCTGACGACATAAATGGGGGGGGGGAGGGGGAAGGGAGTTGTTCTCTTCATTCGAATTCAAAACAAAATAATGATGTTGTCTCCCCCTCTGGCGGAACTGTCACATTTACATGACATCGACTCAAAGTTTTGTCTCAACCATAAGTGCTTGCCATAACTCTTCGCTGTGGAAATACTCCTTACGTGTGAATTGGTGGAGAACAGTACCGCCGCTACTGATCGCCACGGGTGAGGAATGATTATAAATTCATACATCATGTATGCTGGTGATGACTTTAACCGGACGCTATTCCATTCGTACTCGACTTCTAAAGGGGTTTCCAATAAGAGGTGCTATTTTGATATTCAAAGAAAAATGCAATTTTTTTGAGATAAATGATCGGATATTTATTGCATAATAAAGAGGAAGGTATGCCGGTAATAATGAAAAACAACATCAGCCAAATGGCCACCACGACCACGCTTACAGGACCATATCCTTTTCATGAAAGTTTCCATAACAAAATCGCAAAGTGGCTGCCCTATGTCCTCGATAGACTCACGAATTTAATCTTTGAGGTTTTGAATCGACGCTGGGCTGTTGGCGTAGACCTTATCTCTCACGTGGCCCCAAAGGAAGAAGTCGCAAGGTGTTAAATCACAAGATCTCGGTGGCCAATTGTGATCACCTCTTCGAGAGATAACACGGCCCGGAAAGTTCTCTCGTAAAAGATCAATGGTTTCGTTGCTTGTGTGGCACGTAGCGCCGTCTTGTTGAAAGTAAACGTTGTCCAGATCAATATCAACGAACTCCGGATAGAAAAAATCATAAATCATCTCCCAATTCCAAAGAACGACGGGGAATGGACAAACCGGGGTTTTCTTCAACACTTTGGGCTACAGCAGCAATATTTTCAGTTGTTCTTGAGCGACGTGCACGGGTTTTATTCTTCACATCTCTAACTTGTCCCAACAGCTCGAATTTTTCCACCAATTTCTGTATTGCGGTCCGACAAGGTGCTTCACGACGACCCAAAAATGCTTGCGAACTGTGACTGCAAAATTTTCACCATTTTTGTAGTGAATTTTTATAATTTTAATGCGTTGTTGAAGCGTGTATCGTTCCATTTTTAGTAATGGCGTAGTTTCTACTTGTCAAATGTGAAAAAATAACAGCTTCAAAAGTGACAGCTACCGAAATAGCGGGCTATTCAAAATAACACCTCTTATTAGAAAATCCTTTATAAACTGATCAGCGCGAGTGTTGAACGAGGACGGCGGAATAAGATTCAAAAGTCTATGACACTAGATTGAATCAACGGAGTCGTCCGGAGTCGTCAGCAAAGACAGATGATCTTTGCTTAACGCTATGGAGTCCAAAAGCCCTTTTAACATGCCTTTGGATGACATGCTACTGAAATATGGCTTCCATAAAAACTTCCTCATAGTTATCCCTCCAAGGGAAGACTGGGAAAAACTCAAACCCAATCCATCAAGTCTTGAGCTCGTGTACAATACAGACGGTTCTAAGATGAAGTCAGGGACTGGATCTGGGATCTGTGGACAGTCAGTTAGCCTTGGAAGTAGGTTAGATTGATGGGGGTTGTGAGATCGTCACAATAGACCAGGCACCATATCGGGCCCATCGCCATCCCCGGGGAACCATTACGGTTAAAACCATTACGGACCTAAACCAATTCATCCAAGCAGTCGATTTCACTTCGAAATTTAAGTATGGCCTCATTAAACTATATTTGAGGAACCAACCTCTTCCAAGTTATTAAAGAAGTACATGCCAGATGCTTTCTTCTACTCCTAGCAATTGCTTGACATTCACAAAGAAGGTGTGAGATGTCTTCCGCGACCTGTAGGTCCTCACAGTACCTTCATGTATCCGTATCAGCTAAGCCTAGTCTCATGGCATGCTTCCTAAGAAGGCAGTGCCCGGAGAGTATTTCTATCGTTGTTCTCAACTTTGTTCTGCTGAAATTGATTAGTTTTTCAGTCTTCCTCCGATTTAAAATCGGCCATGGTATGCCTTTGAAACCTTATGCCCTTCTAATTGTGGCCATCTTGTTGTCGCTTTGTTAAGGACTTTTTCATAGATTATCCTTCTTGCCACGGCCATAGGTGGGAGCTCCTTCTTTTGCCAGAACGTCTGCCCTTTAATTACCGTAAACATTACAATGCCCAGGTACCCAACACAGTCTAACACGGTTCTGCTAGCACAATGCCTTGAGCACTGTGCGACAATTCCTGACTAACTCAGACTTGGTGGTTTGTGAATCTAGTGCTTTAAGTGCAGCCTGACTATCGATGAAGATGGTGATTTCTCATTGGATATCGATCTGCCTGGAACACACTGCATGTATCCGGTGTTGACAAACAAAAACGCAATTGTGTTCAATGTTAAATTAAAGGAATTTAGTTTATTAAATAAAAAGTAATTAGTGCAAAAATATGAGACACATCCGATCGTGTATAGTGGTAGAGACAAAATGCAACAAGAAAGAATTCGTGGCTCGTGAGATGTAAAGTAAACTGTGATGGGCAGCCTTCAGTGCGAAATGTGTGCGTTCATTAAAACTCAACATCCGGAAGTTTCAGGGCCATTTGTAGGTCGAACTCTCTGGAGTAAATACCTTATCCTGTGCCCTTGGTGGTCTTGGAGCCGTCAGTTAGTACTGAGGCCTCGTTTTCCCGATGAATTAAGTTCCTAGACCAGTCCTCCTTATCAGGTTACAAAACATAATAAGGTGTGTCAAAATCAAGTGTATACCGAGACTTTCATCCGTCTTTACAGCCTTGGCAATAACTTATCCAAAGATCTGGACTCATCGGCCATTAAATCAAAGCCTGTCTTAAAACATTCACTGCCATCTACGAACTTTCCAAGACAAACCTAGTCATTCTCCACTGGATTCCAGCCCGTATGGGCTTCGCTGGCAACGAAAAATCTGACTCACTGGCTAAAATCAGCGCTACAATTCCGCTTATCGGACCTAAACCCTTCTGTGGAGTCAGCAAAAACCATTTCAGGGGTTTCATCAAAAAGATTTCACATATTGAATCCAATGAAGTCTGGCTTAAAACTCCTGGGAAGAACTGCACCAGACAATTTTTCCCCAAATACTTTCCCATGAAATCCTACTTCCTGATTATCTTGGACAAAAATAACCTGAGAATATTAACAGACCGCATTGGAGTCTCTCCGGATCCAACATGCAGACTATGTCTTGAAAGTGATGAGTCCTATCTTTACATACTCATGGAATTTCCGGCTTTACTCAACCTTAGGTAAAAAAATATTTGGCGAGGAAATCGTCACTTCAGCAACTCTCGCTGATATACACCCAGAGAAGATTCTTTTCTTCCTGACTGTCTCCGGAGTGAAAAGATGACTCTAGGAGCTTACCACGGAAGGCCAGAAATAGGCTTCTTTAAGAAGCCGCAGTGTCAGAGCCCCCTTGAGGGCTAATCTAAAATGACTGATGACTTAAGTGAGCTTTCTCGACATTTATAGCGCTGGTCAGTGAATGGCTTAGGACAATCATCATCACACCAAGGACTGCCCCACGACCAAAGGTCACTATATCATGTTGCGATCGACGTAAAACACACATATATACATGCATTACAAGCCTTTTTGTAGCCCAGATACGAGTGAGGATTTTGAGAGACAATTATTTAAAGCTTCAAATCGTCAGAACCTTTGCCGGTCGCTTATTCCTACACCTATTGAGAAGCAGTCAGCATTATCCGTCAAAGAAGAGTAACATCGGAAGTCATCAGAAACATCAAAGAAGGAAAAGAGAACCAGCGACTTCTCTAGAAAAAGAAAGAGCTACATAAGTGGGTTAATTACTGGATAGTTGTTTTCTACCATTTAACATAGTTAAATCTCCGGTTTTCCTTGGGCCCACTTAGTCGCTTACTACCTCTTCAATGGAGTTCCCATTTGATTGCATTGCCATGTTTAAATCCGTATGAGTGTGACATATGACACCCGATGCTCTGACAATCAAAAGGGCCATTGAGGTAGAGGTGTTTCGAGTCAATAAACTGCACCCTTTGGTCGTCCATACACCCAATCCAGAGACTTCGTTAGTGTTTTGTTTACCTCCCTAAATCATCCAGTTCAAAAAGAGATACCTTTTGAATTTGATGACATCCGACGTGTTAATTTACATACCAACGCTCATGGCATTGGAATGCGTTCTGCATACGGCATACGGCATACCGCATCCGCACTGACTCAACACCATCGAGTGTTGCATGACTTTTATCACGTTATCCAAATTACTCGTTTTGCCCTCCTCGCTTTTATTTACTTTCTCCGTGTTACGTTTACCGAGTGCTACGTGATTTAGAGAATGTATGTCAGTATAAATTCCCACAAATGGTCTTCAAGAGTCCTTTCGCACTTAATGTATTGGTTGTCTTTCAAATGCATGTTCAAATAAGATTCCCATCAAGATGACAAGTGGGTGCTTATATCCAACCAGAATGCGGACCCAACTCAACAAGGACAAACCGGATACGGGTATGGACACAGCTACAGGTAAAGTTGGAAATAAAATATATATTTTTCTTTCAGTGTCCTCTCTTTCAGTGTTCCGCAAAAAGGGAACTGAAAAAAAGACAATAAAAATAATCAATATGGAAACCATGTTATCTTTGTGTAATAGGATGAACTTCCTGTGTGAGGACACGTACACGACGAGATCCAATTCAATGAAACAATTCCGTAGGTATTAGCAACAAAAAGAGGGGTCAGACTGCAGACGACTGTCGAGGTACCAGGAGCGTAGTGACTTTGGGTCATTAAATTACCATTCATTTGACGTTTGTATTCATGCGGAATTTGATGTCTATTGGAAACCGGGGACAAACAATTGGTACATTGGTAACCTTGATTATGATTAAGGTGCACGGTGGATATGTCCCTGAGGAAAAGTGGAATGAGCTATCTCTGTAACTCCAACCAAAGTGGTTTGTATCACAAACTGCCTGATAGGCAAATATGGCATCTTTCCAAATAGTACCTACTGCCGAATTATGAAGGACACACACGAGAGTAGAATATTGTTTCGTCTTCTTTCTGGTTGCAGCTTTAGATAGACACACATGACAAGTACTTTTTTAGTGGACTACTGGATGGACACGCTGCAGCAAAAACTTTGATAGTGAGCCAAAACATGAAATAAGACACAACGCAGGACTACAGCTCAAGGAAATCAATAAAAATCTTACATTTAATCTTTTGAACAGCTAAGGAAACCAAAGCTTAGGGAAAAAGAGTGACGGGGCAAAAGGACAACCCGCGGCAAGTCACTGAAAAACCAGTTCGATGGGAGTTTTCCTCCGAAAAGTTGTTTTAGTTGTGTTAATATTGAGTTCCTCTCTGTTCTCGTTCTTAACAAAAGCAAAACCTATAACAAGTTTAGGATTTATGTATGTCGCAAGAATCCGCATTTGGCAGGTACTGCAAAACTTTTGCAGCTTCCCCCAAGTCACCCAAATTAAGTTCGGCGACAAAGATGTATATACAAGATTAACTGGAAAAATACGGCAACGAACGCCAGCTGTGCTTCCCCGTTGACGACAACGATAGAAAATGAACACATATCCTGCTCCTCGTCAACTTCCTCTCTCGTTGTCGTCGAAAACACAGCAGAGCGCTCCATCCATCTGTAGTGGGTATACCTCCTCAGGCAAACCCATAAAATACAACCCCCCTCCCAATTCTCCGACGACGACGAGTTATACAAACTTGCACCCACTTCCCATACACATACGCACGCCCTCGCGGCAGTATAATCGAATTAGAAATGATTTCATTTACGCAAGCAGTCGATTAGTATCTACATACACTGCAAAACTGAATCACTTGAGATGAACAGATTGTGCGCTCATTAGTGCATCTTTCCAAGGAACAGCATAGCAGTGAGTTCACGAGCAAACAGTGAATTGGTGATGGAAATAGAAACTGTAAAGGACGACACAACATCGAGAGACGACAACAAAATCGAAAGTAAACAAAACACCCACATGCAGTTCATAGATAAGAACTTACCCTCGAATCCCTCCCTCAGTTTCACCGCGTCGTACTTATCGAGGGCAGTTTTGAGCGCGGAACGTTCAGCATCTTTCAGTGCCATCACCAATTCGTAGGCCTTTTCCTCGCACAACGGAGCCGATGTTGTTGGATGTGGCTGGGCCGTTGTGAATTTCGAATAGCAGCGCACCGAGCTCGACGTCATCATAAATGTGCTCACCGAATTGGAATGGCAAGGTGAATCTTGTTGTTTATAGTAACAACGCCAAGCCATTGTCGCATTTGTATGGAGCTCGGTGTTTTGCTTCAATGTTAGACAAGTTCGTTGGAGGAATTTACTCATCGCGATTCTGTGATTCATTTTTGTGGGGCTAAATTTTAGTAGGTCACTGATATGTTGTTGAAATTTGATTAAATCGGAATTTTCCGCACTGCAATTGGGAACATTTATGTAAGATTTATTTTGCTATTAATGAACACACTTCGTGGCACAGAGAGACAGAGATTTTCACTAAACACACACGCACACAAGAGATGGATATTTTTTTTCTTATTCCGGAGGCAATGATCAACAGGACGGTATAGTAAGGAATGGGTGTACTTCTTTTAGTTAAGGAACATTGCTTCTTCTCCACAAATAAAGCGAGTTGAGCTGCGCCTTGCCTTGATTTTGAGAACTTTCCACGGCGATGATAAGAAATGAACTGTCAAAGACCAGACGGACGGGATAATTTTTCGTGTGTATTTCTGTTCATGGGATATGCGAATTGCGAACAAGCGACGTAGAAAACGAACGAGAAAAATGAAAACAACAAATTCACGGATTTTGACAGAGGAAAATTATGCGTTCGATACTCGAACTGAATGACGTAAGTTTTCTACCTGTCAGATGGGAGAATTTGTGGGGTTTTAACTGGAATAGAGGCATGCGATGGAGTGCGGCGGAAATAGAATGGTTTTGTAGGTAGCTGAATTTGAAAATGGATTGGTGAATGGGGATTGAGATACCTATTTGAGAATATAAAAAGGTGGTGCATGGTTCTGGGTGCGAGAATCATAATATGATATATAAATCAATAAATGGATTTTCTAAGGTTTTTTTTTGTATATTTGTTAATTTGTTTTGAATTTCCGCTGCTCGTGAGTTCGGCAGGGTACAGCAAAATATCCACTCAACTTAGTAGGTTAGGTTAAAGGGGCTGACACACTAAGCACATTATTGTGAATCGTGATACCACATAAATCTGCGTACTTTTTCCCCCTACTTGCTACTTGTTGAACCAGTTAGAGTTTTTGATGAAGCGTAAGAGATCTCGAATGCCTGTGTTTATTAGATCGTTCAATTTGCTGTAGCAGAAAGCTCCCAGTTGGAGTTTTTGTTTTGTGTCTTTGAAATATACCACCTTTGTCGAAGATTCAGAAGTATACAGCAACGTCGGCGCAGTGGCTTGGTGGTAGTGTGTAAGGCTACTAAGCGAGGGGTCCCGGTTCGAATGCCGAAAGAAGCATATTACATCTTAAGGTTTTTTTCCACTGTGCCACCTCTCGCGAACGTCTGACAAACATCCGACAGTAAAACTGTCATGAAAGAGCTTCTCAAATTGGCCGTTTGGACTTGGCGTAAAATTGTAGATCCCTTTCATTCGTTCCAAATTTAAAACCAAATTTAAAACCCACACAAAAGGAATGGTTGTAAGAAGCTAGGCCTTGGGTACCACAGACCTGTCGCGCCAAAATATTTATTTATACAGCAACGTTTAAAAAAACAGTGTTTGGGAATGTTTGACATAAATCTCATTTGCATTGAACACCAACTAATAAATTGATGTCTGTTTTGAAGAAACTATCAGAACCTTATGCGAATACTCTTTACGAAATCAGCTTAAATAAGACTGCAAACGGAACGGAAATTTTGGCTTAAAGGTTGGTTATCCATACATTTAAAGGGGTAAAATTAGGCCTTTATACGCACAATTTCGTTTCCCTTGTTACCGTCGCTAAAGAACCTTTTAAAATAAATAAATAGCCCAAATAGGACCCTCAAAGTCTACACCACCATTTCTGTTAATCACTTTCGGTTGATTTATTCTTAACTTTGAATGTTGGGAACACTTTTTGAGCTGATTGTGCGACACTGACAGCACTAACTGTTGACATTTATGACTGCAAACCAATGGGGACGTTCAAGTATCTAGTTTAATAAGTCTGACAGCTGACTGACTTGATGTATCTCAGTTTTGATTGGCCTATATCGGTCACATGGGCAGCTGTGTCAGTTGACGTTTATAGAGGGGTAGCCGACGAATCTAGTCAAGAAATTCGTGACTGAGTACTAAGTTGACAGTTCGCATATGTGGCTGACGTAGGAAAAGTGACGTTCCCGACCATTCTAGTTTTTGCGTTCAGGTTACATCTCTTCCAGACCAATCTAGTCGACTTAAGATAACTAAGTTTTTTAATGTGCACAATAACTTCGTTCGTTTTTGTTTTCGTATCTAAATGACTCCGAATACGAATATACTTTGAGATTAAATAAGACGTTTATCAATTTCCAGAAACGTTACTCATTTTGTGGTAGAAATACTGACATGACGAACGCCCACCAAATGCAACTACTACCGAGAATCGAGGCAG
This sequence comes from Cheilosia pagana, assembly GCA_936431705.1. NCBI lineage: Eukaryota > Metazoa > Arthropoda > Insecta > Diptera > Syrphidae > Cheilosia > Cheilosia pagana. The sequence goes on from OW386169.1 coordinate 8,956,333, forward strand.
TTATTAATAGAAGACTCTTCACACAAATGTTTCGCAATCTTCCATAACAATGGGTCTGTATAAATACCGACTTACAACCTTATCTCAAGTGTAAAGTTGTTTAAAGAAAACGAACGTACATCTTGAACAAAAGATGACAGTTCCGAAGTTCGACTTTCACTTCGAAAAGTTCAAGGTTTCGACAGAAACTTGTCGCATTTTTGTTTTAAAATAAATTGATTAACCTCTCAAGTCTCAGTCATTATCAAACCACACGCATCTTCTCTGAGAAGTAAACCACTAATCGTTTGTCGCCAAATTTATTACAAACGAAACCAAACGAGACGATTGTCTGTCCGATGCGAGCTGATTTATCAAACCATCAAGTACACCCGACTTATCCCAGCACACGCCGCATCGCTGACACACCTCTCATTCCCACCTATTTCAATTTAACTGTTCATAAATCATTCTAGTTTACCAAAGAAACAGATACAAAATCGAAAAGCAATCTAAAATACCCAAACAACAACAATTATCTCACTGAGCCGCAAGTGAGTAACGCAAAGTTGACATAAGAAACTAAAGCCAACTATTAAACTTGGCGCGCCGGCTGTCAGCAAATATACAAACACAATTCGGTCGGTGGATTAACGACGACGGACGGCTGTGGGAGCAAACCGTGCTACGCCATCGGAAGTTCAATGGACCTTTACGTTATGCATGTACGCAAGAGAAACACGACGACATTCAAGATCAAATGATTTAACACCTTTCTAGTTCTTGGTCCGATGTTGTATCTGCTTTAAGATGCGCTGCGCGATGAACGCACTGGCCCATTGCACATACTGACACTGAACTGAGACACAATGTCAAGGTTAAGTTCGAAAAGAAGACAGCATTGAGCTTGCGCTGTCAATCAGGTTAAGTTGTCGATTTTGCATCGAATTGAAAGAGCTCGAGCTCAACAGGGAGATTTATTATAATTTGTTTTTGTAACAGAAGGAGATAGGAGCCAACAGCGAGTGAGGAAAGAGCAATGCGCACCTGACAGCACATTGTATACTTGAACAGTATACTGATGATAATAAATTTCGAAATTATGTGACAAACAAGAAGAACCGTCAGAAGGTTGTTTGCTTTTCTGACGCGAATTGAATTGGAAATTTCACATTCCTGCAAAAAGTTGGCATCCCCGTCAGAGCGGGGCGACACTTGAGTGTCTCTGGTGAGGGAGGTGAATTTGTTACATATTTTGAAAAAACAATTATGCGTCAATTTTGTTACGTGCGCGTCGTTTTACTTTTAATGTTTCAACGGAGAACAGAATTTCATAGACATAAACGTAAGTTTTCTATTTCTAAGAAGAACAAAATTATATATAGCAACAATGTTTTAAAAATGTTTTTATGACGTTTTGTCTGTCAAGCTAGGATATTCATTGGGGACGTTCAGATACCTTGCTTGTGTAAAACGTCAACTAGATTTTTCTGGACTCGGTATACGAACGTGTTTACTAATGTCGTTTTCCATTGGTTTCACTCGGGGATTCACTCATTCTGAAATCCAATGGAACAAGAAAACTGCTTCTGTTTGAATGCAAAAATGTATTGGTGAAATGCCAAAAAATAATCTACGGCTGCTGTCAGCTGGCTTGTGTAAAATACATAAATTACACATGTGTGAGTGCTCCTTGAGTGGATTCTGACTTCAAATCGAGAAGCGAATTTCTCTTCTCAGAATCACCAGAAGAGTATTTTTTGTGCCAAAGGAACGATTTCAGAAGTGATTTTTCGATTCCGGACTCTCCCGGACGCTTCTTTTTGCCCAATGGAAAACGACATAAAAGTAAGTTGAATTGTGGTTGTAGACCTGTGGTTTATTTTTGAATTTTGACACTTTGAAATGTCAACTGAGTATACAGGTAAAATTTTCCTGACTATATTTGTTGGCTACCCCTCGATAAACGTCAACTGCAAAAACTAATCACGCGATCAATCTGGGCCAATAAAAACTTATGTCGTTTTCCATTGGGACCACCAGAAATCTTTTTCAGATCTCAGATTTTACCCGGCAAATGGAACATGCAACGAAATTGCTCTGCTTTTGCAAATGTATTAGTGCGTTATTTGACAGCATTATCAGCTGTTCAAATTGCATTCATTTATGGAAAAATTGCAAATATGGAAATCAATTTGAACATTTTTTCCCTTTTTGTTTTTGCCTTCTGACGACGAAGATTTGTAGTCTTCAGATGAAGAGAAAGACAAAGAAGATGAACATGAAGATAATACTTCCTCCAAAATTACATCCATTGCTAGTATTTCTTTATTTGACTTTTCACGAAACTTTGCACAATTGTTTTGAAAACCAATTTCCTCAATTGACGTAAAACAGCTGTGCAAAATGTATTGGTGTTAGTGGCAGTATGTGTAGATCTGAAAAAATATCGAGATCTGCAAAAAGTGCTCCGAATCGAAAAAAGATTGATTTTTTTCGCCCAATGGAAAATGAAAAGTGATCTAGATCAAAAAAAAGATTGATTTTTTGTCCCAATGGAAAACGACATTAAACACATACAGTCAGTCAGCTGTCAAACTTACTAAATTAGGTATCGAAACGTCCCCATTGTTTTCAGATTATTTTTCGAATATGTACAAAGCACAATACATTTAAAAAAAAATTAGCACTCTTAGTTAAGTTGGGTTTTGTCAGAGACTGCGGTTCACTAAAACTAAATGACAAGTCAAACTTATGTTGAGGTAACAATCGATGTAGGAGAGCCGGCTTGACATTGCAAATTCGGACAAATTAGAGTACCTACAAAAAGACGTTATGTTTAGAGTAGTTCGGCCAGAGACAGGTTAGTTATTGAGGCCGTGCGAGAATTGTGTTAAATTGGATATTGCCACGAATATTTTTTGACGTACAAAAATTATCGAATGCATTCAAAATGTTCCATAAAAAGTAGATTAGCTGTCAGAAATTAGACAGGGAGATATTTATGCAGCTCCCAGGCAAGAATCATTTTTAATGCATATATTTTCACCACGATAGCGTCAGAAATTATGCTTCTGTCAGAATTAATTTTCAATTTAAACACAACTCACACAGAGTATAATGTAAAAGTGCAATGCGGTGGCAATATTTTCAAAACTGTTGTAACAAAAAGCGAGTCTTAAATGATTTTGTATTAAATCTGACCATATTTTGACCAAAGCCTAACCGAAACCAAAAACGGAAGCAGCGAATAAAAAACAAAATAGTCACCCTCAAAGTTGTTATCGATATATCGATGCGAATGGGGCAATCGAAAAGGAAGTTGTCTCTAAGATTAGATAAATAATCGACTGACTTTTGGCAAAACAAACAAAAGTAAACAAAAACTGTGTGACAAATAATCTAATTGCATGGAGTTGTGTCACTGTATTTCATCAGACACAAATGTGCATCTCTTTGTGTTTCGGGTTTGTAGAAACTGCCAGTTTTGGTCGAGTTGTCAAAAACAAAAGAAAAAAGAACTGTCACCAATCGAAATCTTATTATTACGAAATTCTGAACGCTTATGACCTGATATGGCAACCGAATATTGAGGTTATGAACCCAGAAATTGTTTTTTGCTTTCATTATCTGTTTTCAATTTGTGTGGTGTTTGGACCCTCTGCAATAACCTTGACATCATATTGCGATTTTGTTCGGCTTGAGTCACGCTTTCGGTGTTTTGACAATAGTTCCCATTCTTAACTGAAGTTTACAATGTTTATTTTACTCAATAACTATACAGTCATACTACGACAGTAGCTCGGTTGCCTAACTTATCGTCAACTTATCGTCCTAAAAAGCTACTGTCGAGGAGTAGGGGGACAGTTTAAGCTGGTCTTCTGGTCCACTTCTATATCACGGAATTTTGCGTACAGAAACAGTATTTGTCAAGTTTGGGAACAGAACTTCTAAAGCATAATTTAAGAACGGATAAAATGTCTAACTTAATTTGTGAACTATGGAAAACAAAATACCGGCTATCGGTCGCCGCTTTATCTCTTGCATAATATAAAACGTATTTTGTCACGCACAATAATAAATTAACGAATCCATTATTGCTAATCGTTCATCACTTAATCGTATACCTTTCCCTGGACGTCACACTCCATCTCTTGGCGAATTTATTGATCATTTCACCTTGTTAAACTTCTTTGCCTGCTAAATGCGATCGCCAATCAATTTGAATCAGTCTGCAGAAAAAAAAATAAATAAAAATATGACTAACAAATTAAGACACGACTATCAAATAAATTATTCAGAGCCCAATCAAGTTCAAGCATCTTTATGCCATTAGAACTACCCACAAATCATTATCACCGTTACGACAATTCCCACACAAAAGATATGCATGAGCAGCCTAGAATATTGTTAACACATCTTTGTAACCATGGAAGACCTGTCAACTTTCTTTCAAGCGGCTTTCAGTTCTAATCTTGATAGTTTAGATTCAAATAACCGTTTTTTGAAGGTTTAGGTGCGACACTGTTGCCAATTTTTGACATAACACTGAAGTCGATCCATTGCAATACCAATACGACGTCACTTCACAATCAAATCAGATAAGGACAGATGTCCACAGCAAGAGAAATGACCGCCAGAAGAGAAAGAACCTGACCAAGAAGAACTCGAGCCAGTCTCAGAGCCATTCTTTTTGTTTTGTTCTGCTTTTCTCTGCGACTTGTTTTATTTTATCGGTTTTTATCATTTGTTGCTTCTCCTTTTTGTTAAGAAAAATAAGCGTACTTTTTTTGTATTTTTACTTGAAGCTCGAACTGGAGAGTCTGGCTGTATAAATAGAGGAAGCATGCTAAGGCTTAGAATCAGTTCTTGCTGTCGGTTCGAATTATAAACGTCTTCTCTTCTTCGAATAGTTATAGTGTTAAAGTGAAAACTTGGATATTGCTGGTGCCGATTGGGATATTTATTTTAATTGGGTGCGCTCGAGTGATGTGGAAATAAATTTAAAGGTGAATGGCTATAGAACTTTTCTGTGGACAAGAGAAATTATATTACTTGGCTAAGAAGAAATTCTACGATCTGTAGTCTTTCTTCGTGTGATAAAATGCAAATTCTATCCAGAGTTTTGTTAATTTTTAATAAAAATAGTAAAAAAAATCCAATAGGGAAACAAAAGAGTTATCGAACGAACTGGAGTGTTAATTTGGGAGAATATTATCAAGCGTAGCAAATAAATGCGGAATCAAAAACGATACCAAATGCAGTTTTGTTTAAACAAATATATATGTAAGGCGAATATGTATGTCGTCGTGGCGAATAAGCACTGTGGAGTATTTGATAGTTGGATGCAAAATGCAATACTGTGTGATGAAGTCGCTTTTGTTGAAGTAGAGTATAGTTCAAATGAGAAGTTGTGAAAAGTGTTTGTTTCGGAATAAATCTACGGAGCCGTAGTTTCTTAACTCCTTCTTCAGATAGACATACCGACTTTATGAAGAAATATCGAGAAGTACGCAGTGAATTCTTGCATTTAATGATGAATTTAGTTTATCCTCTGAATAAAGAAGGAATGGAGTGTTTTTCAATACCGCATGAAATTAGGACTGCCAAATTTTATTTGACACTTGAACCTTTTTTATGTGCAGTAAATGATAAGCTGTGTCAAGTGCGAACAATTTTCTTCGTGCGCAGTGAATCAGACGTTAATGTGTTGAACTACTGGGCGATGAGTCTCAAGTTCAACCCCCGGAAACCTCTGACGCATACCCGAGAGTAGATCTTCATGGGAAAGCTTTTCAATTCAGCCTTTCGTATACCTACGGCATAAAGTTGTAGGTCTCTTTTGTTCGTTTCAAAGATTTAGGCCCTATTGCTATAAACGATTTGCCATCGACACGATAATTGACACTTGTCACTTGTGTCGATTGATTTATTTATTTGGTATTGTTTTGACAACGAGTTGATAAAAAATGCCAATAGAATTGCTTTGATTTCCATCTGTATATTTTTTTTAGGTTCATTTTCGTCTCTCAACAAATCTCTGACCGGTAAATGCATTTATTGTTTTTAAAATCTAATTTTATTTATGTAATTTATATAATTATAACAATAAAATTCTTGCCAGTCGATCACGAAAATACAAACGACAGAAAAAATGTCGATCTTGGATCGAGACTCGCCATAAAAAAATGAAAAATTAATGCGCGGTTGTCGATAAAATATGTTTTTTAATCGAAAATTAACAATAGTCGTGTTTTTTGAGCTTCTTTCTCAGCAAAGCAAAGTAAAGTAGGAGTTTCGGCACGCAATAACAGCAACTACGTCCAACTTGACATTTCCGAGATTGGGGACGTTCAAGTATATAGTTTAGTAAGTCTGACAGCTGACTGACTTGATGTTTCTCAGTTTTGATTGGCCTAGATCGGTCACATGGGCTGCTGTGTTAGTTGACATTTATGGAGGGGTAGCCGACGAATCTAGTCAAGAAATTCGTGACTGAGCACTAAGTTGACATTTCGCATATGAGGGTGACGTAGAAAAAGTGACGTTCCCCATTAATCTAGTTTTTCCGTTCAGGTTACATCTATTCCAGACCAATCTAGTCGACTTAAGATAACTAAGTTTTTGACTGTGCCCATTCACTCAATGTATTTATCGCGTGAAAGTGACTTGACAGCTGCAGCTAATGTTGCAACCTTTCTGGTGATGTGGGTGGAAATTGCAAGTAAACAGCAGTCTTATATTCAACAACCATTCAAAGCATTTTATACCACTCAAGCACAAATGTGACTGCAACCGTTTTTTTGCGCATTCGTCTAATTTGCTGAGGTCAAAGCTAAAAAAAACGCACCAAGACGTTGTCTTGAAAAGATATAAACCGCTAAAAGTAGTTTTGTAAAACTAAGAAGATGTTTTTCACTGGCTACTCTTGAGTTCTATGGCCCTTTTACTGTAAATCACTTTAAAGCTTAATCCTTAATTTATTTTAGATATCATTTGATGATTTTATATTCAAAATGTCGCCAATGTGAGTCCAGTAAGTCTGACAGCTGACTGATTAGATGTGTTTGAGTTTTTATTGGCCCAGATTGGTCACGTGATTAGTTTTGGCAGTTGACGTTTATGGAGTGGTAACCAATAAATCTAGTCTGGAAAATGCTGCCTGTATACTCAGTTGACATTTCGAAGTGTCAAAATTCGAAAATAAACTACAAGTCTACAACAACAACTCAACTTACTTAGTTCAAGCGTACGTATACCTATAGTCCAGACACAAACTAGGTATCCGCTCGTCCCCATTATAAACGGCATACCTCTGTTCATTTTCGACTCTGCTCCTTTATTTCCTTTTCAAAAAGTTGCCAGAGTTAAAAACGCGTAGAATTTTTTAATCCACACTTTCGAATACCTCTTCTCTCATTAGAGGTGTTTATTTATTTCTCAATCAACCGTTTACTAAATTCTGACTAGAATACAAATTTTTACCTCCACCAAAAGGTTACAGTTCCTTACTTAGTCATGGCGCAGAATACAAATTAAATTCACAAGTGAATTGAATATTTAGTACACAACTGTAGGGGTACTACGCTTGTGGTTAAACGAAAAGGAATTTCTGTTTCCCAGGATCAGCTTGTTTGTTGCAATCTCATAAATCGATCAACTGATCGGTGTAAGAACAATTAAAACCGGAATTACAAATCGCCACTGCCATTAATCTTTATTTCTAATTTAGTACACTCAAATGTATTTCGAACCCATTGTCAACCGAAATTAAAGGCAAATTGTTTAAAAAAAAACGATTTATTTCAAATCGATCGGTAATAAATCCGATGCGGTTTGTACTACTTTATTTATTTTATTTGTTAACAGATATTTATCATTGGAATTTTTTGCCTGGGGGTGGGTGGTGATTGATTTTTGGTAGAGAACAAGATACTTCGTTAGCTGATTGTGGGAGATAACTCCTTCAAAGTTTATATAACAAGAATAGAGTTTTAAATTTTAGATTAATGACTGTTCTTAAATTTGTCAAGCTCTTTTTGCGATTGCATATATAGCTTTATAGATTTGCGTATAACGTTAGACTTGTTTGACATAAGACTAGTTTGCTAAATTTTCTTTAGCAACTTCTTTTTCTTCTTTCAAAAGTATAGGTCCTAAGACCCTTTTTCTTTGTGGGTCCATGTTTTAAATGTCACTGGGCACTGGTCCACCCGGACTGAAGCAAAAGTATAACACGAGTCTAGACGAGTTCATTGACTCTTCAGTCGACCACTCTGTCAACTGATCCCACTGACCCTTTTTGTTGAAACTGTGCCCACACAATGTAACTGTGACATAACCTTTTTCATTACCAGTGATGTTATCAAGTTTCCTAACGGAACAGAATGGTAAAGCAAATAAATGTTCGACACAAACGAGTTGAACACAGCATGCTTAACATCAATAATAAATCAATCAAGTAAATTCATTCAGGGAACTGCACAATTTCCAAATTTCCCTAATTTATTCGGAAAATGTACCTCAATCAGCTGATTACCATATAAACATTCGAACCGACTTATCCTCTGTGGCATACGAAAATGGCTTCAAAGAAAATAGATAAAAATCACTTAAAAGCGCATCAGCCAACTTACAACCTTTTTGTGTTGATTATTAATCCGCTTAAGACCCCGCAACGGGCCCCTTTCCATGGCTCAGGTTTCATCTCAACGCTGCATCGACAAAATATATACAAAAAATCTTGTATCCAAGTTCGAAAACAGGTTCTGTTGTGGAAAATGAATTAAAACGAACCCAAACGGAGGGCGTTAACGTTGCGGTACCATGTGTGAAGTGTGAGGCTCGTCTGTGTTTATCTTGTATCTGCACGGGGGTCGAGATAATCCATGAAAATTTAGGTTACTATACGAAGACAATAAAAGATCGTGATCATGAATTCAACAACAAAAAAAAAATCGTGTTGTTGCTCTTTGTTTTTGTAAACTTGTTTCGGACAAAACACACCCAAAAGTCGTTATAGCGAACCATTCTTGAGTTGTAGTTCATTGATCCGGCTTTATTTTGGTCTAATTTTAATATCCTGCCGTGTGTGGGTTCGAACTAAATAGCACCGTTTTTTTTTTTTAAATTATCATTTATTAAGGCGCATTATATTTTTAAAGAGATAAAATTTTAATTTAATGATTTTGTTTTGTTACACTGATTGGCATTTAAAAATAGAGTTCATTGAACGTCTTGAAAAGAAATTCCACACAGAGATTATGCTAATGCTTTAAACGTGAAAGGATATTCTTTGTTTTCTTTTGATGTTATTACGATTAAGAAATATATAAGTTATTTTAGGTAGAGCGGGAACTTGATTGATCCCAGTCAATATGTTGAAGTTGAACTGAGTGCATTTTTGTTGGCACGTGGAATTTATATAATTTGTCTGGCTCAATTCTCAATCGGTTCATTTCTGTTATGGTTTAGATTTCCTAGACTTGATAAACTTGCAATACTGTCAAAGGCATACACAGGGAAAGGGCTCATAAAACCGGCTATGGCGATTTCAACCAAATGGGTTTTTTGAAAAAAAAGTATATTTTGAGAATTTGGTTTTCTAAAGTTTACCTACATGAAAAGAAATGCAACGATTTTGAACAAAATGCATTCTTGGAGTAAAATTTGTGTTTTCGAAATGATTGCATCCTTCGTTTTCCATTTGAATCACCGAAAACGCTGTTTTTAAAAACGGCCTGTAGGTATATCTCGAAAACAATATTTTCGATTTTGATACAAATTTAAAAACCAAGTAATGCATACGTCCTGAACCATACACCTAAAAAAGCTAAAAATTGAGCAAGAGTATTTTTCGAACAAAGCATTGCAATTGCATGAACATTTTTAATTTTTGAGTTTGACATAAAATATCTTGTAACATCATCTGAAATCATCTGAAAAAATTAGTGTCAGTTAATTTGCATGCCTGTCCAAAACCCTGCATAAACCTGAAAATTCGGCTACTATATCGAACGCAAAATATGCTGCCCTGAAGTTTTACATTGAAAAAATAAATGACAGCCAGCAAAATGACAACAAAACTCAGTACATTTTTATGTTTTCTGTACGGTTTATCTAGGCCTAGGCTCTGAGTTTTTTTTTACCTACATACCTTATTAAATATAAATCAATTAAACAAACTGTTGATATGAACGGCAAAGTTTCGTGCGACCAAGTATTGCACAATATTTTTGATAGATCCAAGGCCTATCTTCTCACAACCATTCGTTTTGTGTGGGTTTTCAATTTTTGGGACGAATGGAAGGGTTCTTCAATTTAACGTGAAATCCAAACGGCTAATTGAGAAGCTCATTCATGACAGTTTTACTCTCGGATGTTTGTCAGACGTTCGCGAGAGGTGGCGCAGTGAAAAAAACCTTAAGATGTAATTTGGCCCTTTCGGGATTCGAACCTGGGACCCCTCGCTTAGTAGCCCAACACACTACCACTAAGCCACTGCTTAAAGTGACATTTGATAAGTATAAAAGACATATGAAGACATTGGGCACCTTCAAAAACTTAGTTATCTTAAGTCGACTAGATTGTTCTTTAACAGAGATGCAACGCAAAAACTAGATTGGTCGGGAAAGTCACTTTTCCTACGTCAACCACAAATGCGAACTGTCAACTTAGTACTCAGTCACGAATTATTTGACTAGATTCGTCGGCTACCCCTCCATAAATGTCAACTGACACAGCTGTCCCGATCTAGTCCAATCAAAACTGAGATACATCAAGTCAGTCAGCTGTCAGAATTACTAAACTAGATACTTGAACGTCCCCATTGAGAAAAAATTAAACTTGCTAAAGGGAAGCAAGGTCGTGTGCGTTGACAGTCATTGACAACGAAACCAACCGTAGTCTTGTATCTTGTCCATTGTTAAATTAGTCAACTCCCTCCTGTGTCACAACTGTCAACGATGTAGTTTAAATAGTCAACAACAGCGGAATAGGAATACGCCATAGGTTTGTCGGCTGTTACCTGACAATGGAAAAACTGGTCGCTTGGTTAATATAGGCCAATCAAAATAGGGACTGTCATCAGACCTCTTGTGTGTGAATATGTCACATGTGAAAATTATTTATAATTTTACGAGTATAGAGCGTTATCATGCATACACACCCTATTTATGATTTTAGTTGTGAATTTTTACAAATTCAAGAAAAACAGAAAAGTAGGATAATTCCCAAATGAGGGGCCAGAGTGGTAACTCAAACAATCAACACAATTATGTAGAACCGAACAAATTTTTCCTGGAGATGATCTTGCTTAAGCCATTGTGTAACTTTATTGAAACGTCATTTAAATAAGGTTAGTGGCCAAGCGTTTGAAAGAACTTAAATCATACTTTGACACCCGCTTAAGAGTTCACACAATAGGTCTGTTCGTTTACTTTTAAAACTTACGAATTTTTACGCATTTTACTCAATTGTCGTTCCCTAACTCGAAAAATTCGTAAAAGAGAGCGGCTTCGAGAGAGCAAGATATTTCCCCTGTTACTAGTTTTTACTCAACAAATTTCTTTGCGTAAGAATTGAAACAACTGTCAGTCGCCTGAAAATTGACAGCTGATTTGAATTTGTTGTTCTATTTAGCATTTGGGTGGAATATTCGCATTTGTGTTTTGCACAGGTTACTACAAAAGCGTTCCTTAACTTTTGCGTAAGTTTCCCTCTCTGAGAGAGAATTCATCCCCTCCACTGTCATTTTGACAGTCTTTTTCCAGTTTTACTACAAAATTAAAGGAACAGACCTAATTCTATTATGGTTGGCTCTTAAAAGGAACAATGGCCATTGCGTTTACGATTAGGTTTGAACATAAACAATTCGGTTTGAACTGTCTGACACATGAGAACAAAGAAACATTAAATTTCCTGGGAGATTTATCTCCTACGCCACAGAACTTGACCTGCAACTTTTAACACGGTTTTTACCTCTCCTTTCATAATAAAATATTATTGCCATCATTACAAAGGCATATACTCTTTAAAGGAATTCCAAAACATTGAGACTTCTGGTCACTGCATGACGACGTTGCACCCAACTGCAGGGAAAGATATTAAAAACCACAATAAGAATCATAACTTTGCCCCTCCAATTCTCCAACTTGAGTCACCTGTCAAAGCGTGCGGGGGCACACAAAGGCCCATCACAAAATAAAATAGTAAACCCGGCGCAAGCACCTCAAAACGTTCGATGGTCGAACCATGTGACATCCTCTGAATACTAAGTAGTGACATACACACACACAAATGTTCCAAGAATTTGTCCAAACAATAAATGTACCTATACTCGTATCATAAGTTATCCTCACATGTCACCAGACAGGCATTGTGCCAGGAAAATGAAACTGTATACAATGTAACGCAGGGTTCTGCGGTATAGCCGGCGATAGGATGCAGTCACGCCTAGGAAGCCGGAAATACGAAATATTGACCGTGATTCTATGCCAAACCGAACAGACACACACGCATATGTGAGCCAAATGTGCGAGTGAGTAATTCACCTGAGTGAAGTTCGGAATCTCTAATTAGTATTCCCGGCCATCAGCGGTCAACCTCGCTGGTATAGAACTTTCTTGGCGACGACGACGACGACGTGTTGTTTTTAATTGAATCGGTTTTGACGATGCTTCTCTTCTTTTCATTTCACAGACTGACACAAACACCAGCAATTCGAGAGCCATAAATCGGATTAATTAACGACGGGACTGAAAAAGACAGCAGCGAAATTGTGGGCCATCCGTTAACCCACTGAAATCGAAATTTGTACACCAGGAATATGGGTTTCCTTAGCAGGGCAGTGTGTCTGCTGCTGGTGAGTCAGTATAACTTTAGCCCCACAGCAGTCTTTTAACTCTTTCTTGCATCTTTGCCACAGCTAACAGCCCTAGGCCACTCGTTGACGGTGCCTCAAGAAGCTGAAGCCGACTCGCCAGCTTTTGTGAGATCAGCCGTCGAAAGTGTGCCGCAAAATGACAAGGAGGACTACTCAGGACGGTATTCTATGCGGCCTACTTTCGGAGAGATCTTTCTACCGCTAAGAAGCGCCGTGGAGAGCGTTCCGACTATCCGAACTGCGGAGACCAGCTTCGCCAGGTCGTTCATTCGCTCATCGGTGGAGTCGCCGCCGCAATTCGAAGACTTGACCGAAGATGAGGATGTTGTCGAGGTGCAAGCAGAGAAGCTCACCAAGGCTACTCTTGAGGATAATGCGGAATTCGTAGCTGCCGATCCATGGTCGACTACTGATGACTTCTCAGCATTTGCGGTTCCCGATCCGCACAACGACTTCGACCCACAACCCTACCGAAGCGGGTCGCCCTATCAGCAGATTGTAACCGCTGAGGAGATAGAATTTGGGCTGGAAGATCAGGGCAGGTTAGCCCTGCTCAAACAGGCGAAACCTGGAAAGGCGGCAACCAATAACAAGAACCTCAATCAATCACCCAAAGTTCTGTGCTACTTCACCAATTGGGCCTTCTACCGGCAGGGCGAGGGCAAATTCGTGCCCGAGAACGTTGACCCATCCCTGTGTACGGCTGTCATCTACTCCTTCGCCTCGTTGGACCCCGATCACTTGACAATAAGAGAGTTTGATCCCTGGGTCGATGTTGACAACCAGTATTACTCGAGAGTAACATCGATCAAAGTTCCGGTCTTGATAGCGCTGGGCGGTTGGACCGACTCCACTGGGGATAAGTACTCACGCCTGGCTGCCGACGAAATCAAACGTAAAGTCTTCGCATCGAGCGTTGCGGGTTTCCTGCAGCGAAACGGATTCAAGGGTCTCCATTTGGACTGGAACTACCCCAAGTGTTGGCAGAGCGACTGCAAGAGCGGTCCGGCAAGTGACAGGCCTAACTTTACCAAGCTTGTGAAGGCCCTGAGGGAAGAGTTCAACCGGGTGGACAAAAAACTGCAACTGGGAGTTGCTATCTCTGGCTATCAGGAGATCATCTCGGAGGCCTATGAGCTCGCGGAGCTCTCTAAGATCGCGGACTACCTGACAGTAATGAGCTACGATTATCACGGGGCCTGGGAAATGCAAACTGGGCACGTAAGTCCGCTCTACGGCCGCAAGGGGGACAAGTATCCCCAGTACAATACCGACTACGCCATGCAGCTGTTGGTGAGAAATGGCGCCCAGCCAGAGAAGCTGATTATGGGCATTCCGTTCTACGGACAGACCTTTACTCTATCGGAGTCACGCAATCAATTGGCAGGCGAAGGAACCCCTTCATCGGGCCCTGGCGAGCCGGGAGAGTTCACCAAGCAACCCGGAATGATGGCGTACTACGAGGTGTGCCAGAGGGTGAGGAAAAACAAATGGATGGTGGGCCGAGATCCGGAGAGAAAGTCCGGTCCCTACGCTATGCTCCACACACAGTGGGTTGGCTTCGAGGATCCCTCATCGGTGGAGGCTAAGGCCCGATACGCTGCGAACGCAGGATTTGGAGGTGTGGCCGCCTGGACTGTGGATCTTGATGATTTCCAAAACAGATGCTGCTCGGAAGCCTATCCCCTTTTGAAGGCGATCAACCGAGCGTTGGGACGACTGTCAAGTCCTCCGCCATCGGCGGGAGGTAACTGCCAACGCCCACCTCAACCTGTCACACCGGTACCACCAGTGATGACGACTCAGAGCGACAGTGGAGCCGGCGGTGGAGGTGGAACCAACCAAGACCAGACCACATGGCCATCGTGGCAGCAACCCACAACAGAGCATGTCCACTTCACGCAGCCTACGACCTCACGGCCGACTTCATGGACGACAACCACCACAACGACACAAAAGCCCGTTTCTACGTACAGGCCAAGGCCGTCGACCACTTACAGGCCTACCAGACCTACAACAACCACTACCAGAGCTACGACAACCACAACCAGGGCTACAACTACTTACAGGCCCACAACGACCTACCGGCCCCCAACGACCCAGGTAAACGTCGAGAGTACAACGATCCCAACGCCGGCCGTCATCCAACCCGTGGTGTTACCCACCAACTGCCGGGCTGGTGAGTTCCTCCCTCATCCGAACAACTGCAACGCCTATTTCCATTGCGTCGCCGATGGCGAACTGACGCAACAGTTCTGCGCCGGTGGCCTGCACTGGAACCGGGCGAATTTCTACTGCGACTGGCCAGCATCGGCGCGCTGTAAAGTAACGCCGTTAGCCACCAAGGCGCCAACTAAGGCGCCCGCTCGCCCCATCCAGCAATTCAGCAAGCCAACAACCCTTACAACCATAGCGGTAAATCGTAGAACTACTGTTGCACCAACCCGACCAGTACGACCAGTCCGTCCAGTCCGCCCGGTACTGCAAACCACGCGAAAACCACCAACGCCAGTAATCCCCTCAAAACCGCCACCACCTCGGCCGCAGGCACCAAAGAAATGCAGTCCCGGCCAGTTCTGGCCACATCGCAACTGTGGACAGTACTACGTCTGTGTGAATGAGATCCTTGTGCCCAACGATTGCGGCAACGATCTACAATGGAACCACGAGAAGAATATCTGCGACTGGCCGGCCAATGTGAAATGTGTCTCCACGAAGAAGTACCTTCGTCTCATTCAGTCCAAGGCCTCGGAGAGCGACCCCTGTGAGGGTAAGAACTTCGTTCCCTACCCTGGCGACTGTACAAAATACCTACGCTGCAACTGGGATCGTCTAGAGGCCGCCGACTGTGCCCCAGGCCTACACTGGAACTCGAAGTTGGACATTTGTGATTGGCCTGCGAACGCCAAGTGTCGCCACCACGACAGCGAAGGAGTCGATGAAGGAGGAAGCGCCGTCGACAATGGGGATAACGATCTTCAGCCTTTCGAACCAAGCCCAACGTCTACAACCACCGCTCGGCCAGTCACAACGCCAAGACCAACCTATCCGACCGACAAACCGATCTTGGAACCACTCGATGGATATTACAAGGTGGTCTGCTACTTCACCAACTGGGCCTGGTACCGCAAGGGACTTGGACGCTACACCCCCGACGATGTTAACACCGATCTGTGCACTCACATCGTTTATGGTTTTGCAGTGCTCGACTACTCGGAGTTGGTCCTAAGAACGCACGATTCTTGGGCCGATTTGGATAACAAGTTCTACACGCGAGTCTCGGATCTCAAGGCGAAGGGTGTGAAGGTTACTCTAGCCCTGGGCGGATGGAATGACTCCCAAGGCGACAAGTACAGTCGCCTGGTAAGGAGTCCATCGGCAAGGGCGAAGTTTACTAAGCACGCCGTGGACTTTATCGAGAAATACGGCTTCGAAGGTCTTGACTTGGATTGGGAGTATCCAGTCTGCTGGCAGACAGAGTGCAACAAGGGAATGGCTGATGAGAAGGAAGGCTTCACTGCGTGGGTGAGGGAGCTATCGGAAGCCTTCAAACCGCGGGGTCTGTTGCTATCCACAGCAGTGTCACCGAGCAAGAAAATCATCGATGCGGGCTATAATGTTGCCGAGCTGTCCCGCTACTTTGACTGGATCGCCGTCATGACGTACGACTTCCACGGTCAGTGGGACAAGAAGACTGGACATGTGGCACCTCTCTACCATCATCCTGACGATGACTTTGACTACTTTAACGCGGTAAGACTACTTGTAGCTGCATTTTTAAGATTGTTTTACAGAGAATTCTCCTTTTTAGAACTTTTCGCTGAACTACTGGATTGAGAAGGGCGCCCCATCGAGGAAGATCGTCATGGGAATGCCACTTTACGGCCAGTCATTCACCTTGGCTAATGCCAAAGAGAACGGGCTGAATGCCAAGGCGCCCGGACCCGGCGCAGCCGGAGAGTTTACCCGAGCAGCTGGATTCCTAGCTTATTACGAGGTATGTAGCCGCTGAAAATTTACGCTCCACTTGGCTCTAACCCTTCCTCAAATGTAGATTTGCGACCGGGTGAAAAACCACGGCTGGGAGGTCGTCCAAGATGCTGAAGGACGCATGGGACCGTTCGCTCGCAAGGGAACCCAGTGGGTGTCATTCGATGATGAGGCAATGATCCGCAAGAAGTCGCAATTAATTCGTGCCCTCGATTTGGGCGGTGGCATGGTTTGGGCCCTGGATTTGGATGATTTCAAAAACCGCTGCGGTGGTGGTGTACATCCGCTATTGACACAGATCCATGATGTGCTGAAGGACCCTCCAAATGGCATAGAGCCAACACGTAAGTTAACGAATTTCATTCAAATCGTAACACCAGATTATAGCCCTTTTCCTTGTAGCCGGATTAACTCCTACGGAGGAGCATCAGACGCCTCCATCGCATCCCGCAGATCCTATTACCCCCGAATCCCCTGTTGAGCCTGTCGAAGAAGTTGAATCCAACATGGAAACCATCGAGAATCAATCGAATGAAGAGATTCCCGCGAACATCGAGACCATTGATAACGAGCTTCCGTCTGACCCGAACCTCGAAGTTGAGGAGGAAGGCTATTACGAGACCGAAACGCCGACAAACATGGACTTCAAGGTGGTCTGCTACTTCACCAACTGGGCTTGGTACCGCCAGGGAGGCGGCAAATACGTACCCGAAGACATCGACGCTGAGCTCTGTACGCACATCGTTTATGGCTTCGCTGTGTTAAACCGCGATACCTTAACAATCCAACCGCACGACTCTTGGGCCGATATGGACAACAAGTTCTACGACCGCGTCACCACATTCAAAGCAAAGAAAGTAAAGGTCACCGTAGCCATTGGCGGCTGGAACGATTCCGCTGGCGATAAGTATGCCCGCCTGGTGCGAGACGCTGCATCTCGCGCCCGATTCATCAAACATGTTGTCGAGTTTATAGAAAAGTACAACTTCGACGGCTTGGATCTTGATTGGGAGTACCCAGTGTGCTGGCAAGTTGACTGCAACAAGGGATCTCCCGAGGAGAAGGAAGGCTTCACCGCCTTAGTACGCGAATTGTCAGAAGCCTTCAAACCACGCGGCCTGCTGCTGTCCACAGCGGTTTCGCCCAACAAAAAGGTGATCGATGCTGGCTATGACGTTGAACAACTATCGCGCTTCTTCGACTGGATCGCTGTGATGACATACGACTTCCATGGACAGTGGGATAAGAAGACGGGACACGTTGCCCCAATGTACGATCATCCTGATGACGATCCCACATTCAACTCGAATTTCTCGATCAACTACTGGATCAGTCAAGGCGCTGATCGTCGCAAGATCATCATGGGAATGCCAATGTATGGACAGTCGTTCTCGTTGGCGCAGAGCGCCGATCATGATCTCAACGCACCGACTTATGGCGGCGGAGAGGCTGGAGAGGCGACTAGAGCTCGTGGCTTCCTGGCGTACTATGAAATCTGCAGCAACATTCGCGATAAGAAGTGGCACGTGGTTAGGGATCCCCGCGGACGGATGGGTCCGTATGCTTACCTCCGCGATCAATGGGTCTCGTTTGATGACGCACCGATGATTCGACACAAGAGTGAGTACGTGAAGGCTATGGGACTGGGTGGCGCTATGATTTGGGCGCTCGACTTGGACGATTTCAAAAACAACTGCAACTGTGAGTCGTATCCGCTGTTGAAGACTATCAACAGGGTGCTGAGGAGATACCCTGGACCGCATCCAAACTGTCACCTAGAACAAAGTTCAGAAAGTAAGTTACCACTGATAACTCGATTGACATTCTGCTCATTCAAAATCCCTTTCAGTTTCCAAGATAAGCTCAGACAGCGCCGCGATCGCTGCCCCGTCAAATGCAGTTTCGGTTATCGTTCCAGAGATAACTCCCGAACCGGAAGTCGTGTACGAAGCCTCACCATCTGAAGAGCTCGTCGCAATAGACTGCAACGGACGCAACTATATCCCGCACAAAAGAGACTGCAACAAGTATTACATATGCCAGTTTGGCGGACTCGTTGAACAGAGGTAAGTGTCTCCAATTACACCCTTAAGACTCTATCAAGCCTTATTGTTCTTATAGGTGTCCTGAAGGCCTACATTGGAACGATAAACACTGCGATTGGCCACAGAACTCTGGCTGCAACGTTCCCAGTGAAAGTACCACAACACAGCGGCCAAAGCCGACGGTGACCAAGCCTCCCAAGAAGCCGGCCACGACTCCGACTAAGAAACCTTCCAGTTCGCCCACGAAGAAACCCTCCGCAGACAAAAAGCCTCCACCAGTCAAGCCCGCTGGAGATGACCGCTACAAGGTGGTCTGCTACTTCACCAACTGGGCTTGGTACCGCCAGGGCGAGGGCAAGTACGTTCCCGAAGACATTGACGAAAACCTCTGCACACACATTGTCTACGGCTTCGCGGTGCTGAACCGTGATACACTGACCATCAAGACCCACGATTCTTGGGCCGATATCGACAACCGCTTCTACGAGCGTGTAGTTGCCTACAAAGAGAAAGGCATCCGCGTGACTGTCGCCATAGGCGGATGGAACGACTCGCTGGGCAACAAGTACGCCCGCCTTGTGCTCGACCCTCAGGCCAGGGCTAGGTTCATCAAGAGCGTTATTGACTTTATTGATAAATACGGCTTCGAGGGTCTCGACTTGGATTGGGAATATCCAGTCTGCTGGCAGGTGGACTGTAAGATGGGCAGCCCAGACGAAAAAGCCGGATTTGCCGCTCTCGTTCGCGAGCTCTCGGAAGCTTTCAAGCCCCGCCAACTCCTCCTTTCCTCGGCCGTATCGCCGAGCAAAAAAGTCATAGATGCCGGCTACGATGTTCCTACACTCGCGCGCTACTTCGACTGGATCGCAGTGATGACGTATGATTTCCACGGTCACTGGGACAAGCAGACAGGACACGTGGCTCCTCTATACTATGTAGAGGGCGATTCATTTGATTACTTCAATGCCAACTTCAGTATGCGCTACTGGATCGAAAAGGGCACTCCGCCACAAAAGCTGGTCATGGGAATGCCTCTGTATGGACAGTCGTTCTCATTGGCCGATACCACATCGCGAGGACTGAATGAAAAGACCTACGGTCCTGGAGAAGCCGGTCGGTACACTCGTGCTGGCGGTTTCTTGGCCTACTACGAAATCTGTGAGAATGTGAACAACGGCGGTTGGACTGTCATCAGAGATAAGGAGGGTCGCATTGGACCCTACGCATATCGCGGCAACCAATGGGTCTCATACGATGACGTCTCGGAAATCCGAAGAAAATCCGAGTTCATCAAGAGTTTAGGTCTGGGCGGCGGAATGGTCTGGGCTCTGGATTTGGATGACTTCCGTGGGCGATGCGGCTGTGGAAAGCATCCGCTGTTGAGGACAATGAATCAGGAACTGCGCGGTATACCGGGACAACGAGCAAACGATTGCACATAATAGATAAGAATAACAACAACTCTGGTGATGGATGGGGTGGAATCTGTTTTTGAGATTTCATAGCGATAAGAAACGAGATTTGGCCATAATTTGTGAAACAGCACGCTGTGACACGTTATAAGTTGTATAATGAATCAAATAAATCTCAAATAAAGTGAAGAATTTTTTAGAAATTGGTATTTTCTACTTTATTTATATTCAACCAACATCAAAGCTACTTAAGAGACATCCGGAAAGACTTACCTTGATGAGAACTGAGCAGATTTTCCTTACAATACAAAAAAAAACATTTGACTGGACACCTTTTCTATCCTTATTCTTTATTTACTAACAAACAAACAACCCACAACAGACCCTACCACTTAATGTTTAGTGCCGTGTTCATCTTCTCCACGGCATGGTAGGTCGTGTGCAGCAACATTTTCGCCTTGTCGGTCTGTTGTCCGTCAAAGAAGCCATTGTAAATCGATCGGGTTTCCGCATTATCGGGAATAGACTTTGGCAGCTGTTTGTATAGCTCCTCTAGCTGCAGAGTCAGTTCTCTGACTGGAGTACCGATCGGTGGACGAACTTGGGCACCGCCATTAAGGCAACCTGCAAAAGAAAAGCAATTCCCATGATCGGCTCACAGAAAGTGGGTATCTAACTCACCAGAAGGACATGCCATCACCTCCACAAAGTGGTACTGTGACTTTCCTCGCTTCAGTTTCTGCACCAAGTTCTGGATATTGCGAAAGCCATTGGCAATTGCAAATTTAAGCAGCACTTTGCCGTCTTTCTCGAGGGTAAGCTCACGAAAATCGGGGTTTCTGTTGAAGAACAACACGCTATGTTGATGATTGTAATCCTTTGTTGGGGAACCTACCTCAAATTCTTGTATTCCAGTCGTTCGACCTGCTCGCCAAAGAGCTCGTTTGCAGCGAATTTGAAGATGTGGTCAGAGAAACCCCCCGATCCGGAGAATTCATGTGCCCACACGTTGCCACCTGCGGGCTTTTGCGCACTCCATGGCCAATCGAAGTCAGCACGGGGGTAGGAACTTAACGAATCTGAATCTTGGCTACTCAGCATTTGCTCAATTTCAACTGCAAGTGAAAGGAGTTAGAGTAAAAACCATATTGCCTGGCAGTGCCTACTTGATGTGATGACACAGTCCACGTCCCTCGAGTTGTTCGCTTCACTGTAGAAATCCTCTCGAGAGGCCTCTAACTTCTTATCATAGCACGGCATTATAGTAACGTGGTAGATCTTCTCCATTGGAACGATGAGTTTCTGCGCCAAATACTGCTTAACAAGCATTCCCATGATTTGCTGTGGCGATCTTGTACTCGAGATGAACGGCAGTATAAACGTTCCGTGCGTCTTCTCGGCATAGCACACCCAACCAGGGCAAGATGAGGACAACATTGGTAGCTGCTGGTTTCTATAGCGTTCCACAAACTCTGCTCTACTCTCAATGAGAGACAAATCGTCGGCAACCTTTGTGTTTAGTATCATATCGGCTCCCAAAGACTTAAAATACCCGGCCAAGTGGCTGCTACACTCCTCAGGCGTCAGTTCATACCTCTGTGCAAGACTCAGTATCGGCTGCTGTGATATGGTAAAGACAATTGTTTTCACTTGCTCAAGGTTCCCTTGTAGCTTGTGATTTTGGTTCTCGTTGAGAACTTTCAAAAGTTCTTCTTGACTCTGCTGAGTGATTAGGACACCTTCAGCCGATGTTATACAGCCCGAGCATGCAAGGCAGTCCTGTAGGGTGATTTCGACCTTTTGAAGCTTCTGCTTGCCAGCTGCAGTCTCTTCATAATAGCCATCGTCTTGGATTGTTATCTTTGCTCCGGTTTTTGATTTGGTTTTCTCAATGGTCACTGGTTTTATGCATTCCTGGGGAGATTCTGGATAGAGAATGCGGATGCAATTGGAATTTGAGCGGAACACAAACCTGCGATGGTGTTATAAAATCGTCCAAGTCGGTCAGTTGAAGGGCTCCACTGAAACGTGACATATCGGTTATTTTTTTAATCTGACTTTTGGTCAATTTGTAAAAGCTGGCATGGAGACAAGAACAATGTCAGCAATTTTGTGGGATTTAAAGTTTTACACAGACGACAGGCTAATCTTCTTCGACGAAGTTTCAACAAATTGCTTTATGCTATCATGAAGGCTGTCAGATATTGAGCCTGACAGCGAACATATGAGTTATGACGTCAGTCCAGTTCGTAGTTGGTTGATGGTCGAGTATTCGAGAATCGCTGGGCTTAGTGGTGCCAGTTTACAATTTGGGGTTTCCGTCATTCTTAGATATTTATTAAAAACAAATGAAAAATGATTAATTACAAAAATATTGAAGCGCTGTATTGGAATGACATTGCGAAATCTGTTTAGTGCATGTAATATTAGGTTTGTTCCCTTACTTTTTGGCCCAATTTTGGCAAAATGGCAGATATCAAGGAGTTGGGATATATTCTCTCTGAAAAAGAGAATATAACCTAAAAGTACAGGAACGAAAGTTTGGCATGACGTTTGCTAAAATCAATTTGCACACGTTGAAAAACACGGATTTATTTTTCTTGCCGATTTATCCATTTTAAGTTACAATTTTCAAAACTCAATAAACGAATACAAAATAAACTGCTAATTCAAATTGACTTTTGAGATAATTGACAACTAAAGCCAGTTATAAGAAACTAGCCCAAAGAAATTTGTTGGGCTATTATTTGCAGGTTTTTTATGGAGGGGAAATGTTTTTTTCTCTCTTTGCGGCTCTCTTCTACCCAACTTTTGCGTAAAGGAACGAAGTTTGACTAAATTTGGCTAATGTGTTCGAATTAATTATCGTTAGGGAGCAGATCTATTAGCATAATGTAATTCAACTCCAAGTCAATAAAACATGTACATAGACTCGCCGCAAAAATTAGATTCACGCAAAACTATAGTTTTTCCAACATAAAGCGCGTCGAATGTGATAAAAACGAGCTATCAAGAAGATTCTCTATTGCATTTGCATCCAATAAAAACAGATAAAACAATTAGAAGTTCACCAACGAACATTATAAAAATGAGCAACTTGGCATCACACACCCAACCTGACATTCGACAGCCGCCAAAACACCACACATCTTTTGCCCTCTGTCAAATTGCAAGCTAGCCAAGATTTGGTGTGAAACGTGCTTTCGTACGTACGCAAAAATTTCTTTTCGTTTGATTCCGTGAAATGTTTCGAAGGCTTAACAGAAAGAGTTCATATATTTGTGACCGTCACAACTTTACATCAATTTACTGCGAAAAAGAAATTCAATTTGTTTTAAAAGAAACCTATAAATACGATTTGCGACCACCGACAATCGCGTAACCTTAAATCAGTTCAAATCTATTTCCGCAACGTAATACGTTTTTCCTTGAGCAAAAAGTAAAAGCTGAAGAAACCAAAAAAAAACACCAAAATTTTCCACCATGTCTATATACAGTGCAAAGACTGGACTATCATCGATTTTGAAATGTTACTCGCCGGCGGAAAGGGATAAAGCTAAAAATGCTGCAATCAACAAAGTTCGGTTCCAGGAGCCCAGCGGAAAGGGTCTTCAACATGCGATAAACGCTGTTATCGAACAGAATAATTTCATGCCTCTGACGGAGTTCGCTGCTTATTTGAGAGAGTGTCCTTTGACGGTGAGGAAATATTTTGTTTCTAGTCTAGTGATGATTTATGACGGCCCTTGTGGTTCGAAGGGTGTTGGGTAGGGCCTATGACAATCACAAGTGGCTTTTATGACACATGTGCACAAATTGTTGATGGAAAATCGTTTTACGCAGTGAAAATGAATACCCTGCGATATTTTTGCCTGCGTGGTACTTTTCACAAGTTTTCGCCTTGCATTTCTGAGCATGTGGCTGGTTGGTTGCTACTTTCTACTTCAGTGACTCGATTGCAATGTGGCAGGAGAGGGCCACTCATGCTTTTTTAGGACAAAAATCAACTGACTGACTTTGTTTGTTTCGCAATTGCATTTGTGGTCTTCTCTCGGCTGCTTTCTTCGTCTTTTCAAACTGTCACATATGGCAGAACCAGATTTACCAAAGTTCTTAGAGAGGAACATTTCCCACATCCTTATTTATCTTCTTTAACGTTTACCCTTTTTCTGTCTCAACTAGGAAGCCGATTTCATTCGTATAATCAAAGAAGCTCGCTCCCTGGTGCACTTCCTCAGCCCCAAGTTCACAGTCATGGCCGAAACTCTACTTTCACTGCAATGGATCAATCGCAGTGCCGAAGCAGTCCATGAGTACACGGAATTTGTTGTCGAACTCCTGGTGGCTCAAATCAAGTACACAAACTTTGCCATTTCCAAGATGATCGTCCTTTGGATCCCCAAAGACACTGACGCCGGTCTATGGCCAAATGGAATTCCCACTGAGCCGTTGAAAAATGAGTTGCAGGCAATTCATTCGCTTCTCAACAGGATTGTTTCGATCATACCATTGTCATTTGACGTTGTACTCGACAGCGTAGAGACGTCATTCCCCTATTATAAGAAACCCACTCACGTTGTGGCTGGTTTCGTACACAATCTGCTGTGGTTGTTGGAATACAAACCCGAATTCAACGAGTACATTATGCAAGTGTTGATACAGAAGTAAGTGTTCGAACACCAGCCTGGGGGCTGTTTTTCATTTGTGTACTCTTTTCAGATTGGTCTTGTTGGATGTGAACGCTCCGCGAAATGAAATCGAAGACGCAGAATTCGAAGAAGACGAAATGGACGACAATGAGAACGACGAGGAGATATTTAAAATGGACGAAACAACACGTCTTGAACCAACGTCTGAGGTACTCCCAATGAACCACCCAATTGCGCACACTCTGGACATTTGCATGGAGAAGATGTATGCGTTCTTCAATCGGTTCAATCCGAATGCGAATGGAGATGCTGAGAAGCAGCCAACCCTTGCGCAGGCCCTGCAGTTTTTGGAGATTCTGCAACAGTCCTTCAACAATGTGATACTGCCCAGCCATAATACGCACCATGTGCAGTTTTTAGTTTTTTACTATTGTAGCTTTAAGGTGAGTGGGAGGTTCATTGAAGTCGAGTGATGATTAAAATACCTTTTTTCAATGCAGAACGTGTTGGCTGAGCGATTTCTTGAATTCCTGTGGTCCAAGGCCAAGGAACCCAACGAATCGGCTGTGATTCGTCAGGCAGCTGTAGGATATATAGCTAGCTTCTTGGCTAGATCAAAAGTTTTACCTCTCGCGTAAGTGGACGAGCCTCCGTTCACCTCGGCACTGTAACCAAATTGCTCTTCTCTTCTTACAGGGTATTGAAAACGTATTTAAAGGAACTCTGCGACTGGGCGCATCAATACATTCAGCGGAGTGACCAGTATCGCTCGAATGGTTCTCTCAAGGCGAATATGGTATTTTTCTCGGTGTGCCAGGCGATTTTTTATGTGATAGCATTTCGCAGCAGAGATCTGACTGCGGATAGAAAGAGTAGGTCCCAGTTGGCCCAATAAAACGCCAGTTTGTACAAACTTTTTCGTTTTAGGTCTACTCCTGCTACAATCTCTGCAACTGTCCGCATTGGTGACGTGCAACTTTAATCCACTTCGCGTCTGTTTGCCAGCTGTGGCCACCGCGTTTGCTGGTGTAACACGAGCCTATCAGTTGGCATATTGCCATGCAATTCTAGAGCGCAACGCCCGCCGCAAATTGGCGACAGTGTACGCCAATGATACAGCAACTCCAGAGGAGACCCTGGACACGTTCTTCCCCTTTGATCCGTATCTCTTGAAAATGTAAACTTGACTGATGATTTGAATTAAGGAGTGTTCTTTAACAGCGTTTGTTCTTTTGTAGATCTGGCGCACGCATCCATTCAAACTACCTGCAATACCAACCCAACGAGGCTGAGGAGGAGCCGAGTAGCCAAAACGTAGCAAATAATGCGTGTCGCAAGCGTGGTGACTCGGAAATGACCGACGAAATTGATGATTTCTTGATTGCGGACAAGCGACAGAAGCTCACCGATTTGGCGAGAAGTCATGAGGCTCAGTTTACATATGGACTATCGCCGGGATTCCATATCTAAGTGGAAGAAAGGCAAGGAGACCAGCATCCAAGGTGCTACACAGACACAAGAGACTCAATTTTAATCTTTTATTGCTTTTGTTTATTTTCTAAACATTTTTATTTGTCAAATTGAATTTATTTATCTACTATAAACGCAACAAAGGCAGCAAATGAAATGCAATTCGTAATTAAAATGAAATATATATAGATATAGACAAGATGAGGCTTTTAAATGAGTAGTTAGAGGTTATTCAGCTGCAGGTACTCGGAGACTGTGATATTGAACGGAGGAACCTAAGGTTTGTGGTTATTCGACGTGGAATGGACGGTTTTTTCCAAAAAGAAGTTGAAATTCCAAATAAATCTCAGCGATTCTCAGCGAAAAACAATTTAAGTTTGATTTGTTTTCATTTTGGTATGCATTCTAAGATACACGAGTCATGACCTTGCACCACATCATCTTGTCAACAAATATATTTTCAAACAAATACTAAAAATCCGATTTGAAGCAATCCAACATCATCACCAGAAACGAAATATGCGACAATTGTCATTGGATTCGCTGGTTTTTACTAGGCGAAACGTTTGAAACTTGAAATTTCGTTTTTAACTTTACTTAACCTATATAAAATTATGTCGTTACAAAGAAAGTCAACCGACACACAAAATAATTAACATAAAAACCTATTTTAGCACTGTATGCGTCCATTTGCCATGACACTCTGTACTGCCTCAATAACCCGGCTGAACTCGACGAAGTCGTAGAAATGTCTATCTGTCAAAAGTAGTCCCTCTAGCAAAAGTGCAACGAGAAATATTCACAAATTGAATAAAAATCAGTGCTTCCCTCTTTTTTATTACATTAAATATCGTTTGAAAAAATCCTCAACTATTGAAATATTTATTTGAAATAAACTTTTACTGTAACGGTTAAGCGTAGGAATACCCGGCTTTCCTCTTCCGGAATCACTACACATACTACACTACACAGCTGTTCCATTGAACAGCAAACATCATAATATAAAATGCAAAACAATACCGACCTATTTACTCCACTTCCAGTGGATATATCCACTCCAAATGCTCTTCTCTACCAGCTGAATGATTCGGACGAGAAATTCCTAAAGTCCACCGAATTCTATGCCTTCGAAATGGATGGTTTCACAGTGCCCGAAATCGATACAATATCCGGCCTAAGTCCGATTCCGGAGGAGGCAAGTTGTTCACTGCACGTACCTCCGATAGACACGCTATTCTCTTCTGTCGATGCAGCTCACTCACAGCAAAAGTACACATGCACTGATCTGAATGTGCCTCCATCAGCTTTGTCGAAACAAGTGGCATGTGATCTGTGTTCGGAGACGTTTTCCTCGGCGCAGGTGTTGCGCCTGCACAGACGAGTCCAACATATTTTGACCAAGGAGTTCCGCTGTCGCAAGTGTCCGGCATCATTCAATTTCGAATCCAATTTGCATCTCCATCTGGCCTCGCATGTTCCCAGTAGTTGTAGCACGAACAAGGAGTGTCCCGAGTGCAGGATGTCGTTCAAACGAATTTCCAGCTTCAAGGGCCACCTAAAGTCCCATCAGACTAGCGATCTCTTTAAATGCAACCGCTGTGAAAAGGAGTTCGAATCGAGGGGCTACTATGAGAAGCACTTGGCAACGGCACACAAGCCCGGCGTCGATGGGACCGTTGAGGAGATTCTGGCCAGCGTCACCAGCAATGCCAGAAGTCGAATAAAGCCCAAGAAAGTGCAAGGCAAATACCAATGTCAGACGTGTGGAAAGGTCTTTCTAAAGCCGTGTCTGCTGAAGCGCCACGAGGTCTGTCATACGGGTGCGAAGCCATTTCAGTGCACAGAGTGCGCCCAGGCGTTCACACAGAAACCATCCTTAGCAAGGCACATGCTGTTGCATCAAGGCGTCAAGGACTTTAAGTGTCCCAAGTGCAGCTTGAGGTAGGTGGTGCATGGACTTGGTTTTAAAGGTGTTAAGCGTTTTCTTTGCTTTTTCCAGCTTTGCACAGAAGAATAATCTCATTGTGCACATCAAGCGCACTCATCCAATGCGCCCCAACTTGGATAACATGTTTGCGTGCGATTTCTGCTCATGTGTGTTCACGAAACTGAACAGCGTCAATCGGCATAAGGCACTTATGCACCCGAGGGGCGATACCGGTGCCGAAAACGATGGATTCAACGATGACGACGATGACAATGTAAATGTCGCCAAGGTAATGGAGCAACTGAAGAGCTTCCAAGAGTCCATGAACATTATGGACATGCAACCTCCAGCGCTGGAACTTTCGCTGTTGAAACCACCATCGCCGGGACCAAAGATACGCACAGTGACAGTGGTGGATACATTGAATCCGAACAAAGAGAAGACCTTCAAGATGGTGAAAGAAATCTCCTACAAGGGGCAACGCACCTTGGCCTGCATGCACTGTGATAAGGCCTTCAAGAGACAATTCGATTTGCTAAGGTGAGGGGCTATTCTTTGCCTAAATCAGTCGCATTTCTTTAATAGTTTACTTGACTCTTCTAGACACCTTCGCACTCACACCCAGGAGAGGGCATTCCAATGTGAATTCTGCGAAAAAACCTTCTCCACAAGTGCTGCTCTTAAAGTCCATTACCGAGTTCACGTTTCATTGAACGAAAAGCCAGCAAAAGTGTACGCCTGCACGGTAGCCGATTGTGGAAAGCGATTCCCATCGATGCGCAAGCTGGACATGCACACAGGGTACATTGATTCCGCGTCATCTCATTTCTAGAATAAAACTTGTCTTTGCAGAACTCACTCGAGCTCCGTGTCGTACATTTGTTCGCTGTGCTCGAAAAGCTTCTCGTCCAAAGCCGGCTTCTCGGCCCACAAGCACCATCCACAGGATAAAGAGTTTGACATGGTTCGTCCGTTCCTAGAGCCGCCAGTCAAGCTAAACTCCAATGACACCGAAGAGGCAGACAAAATCGAGGAATACTCGAAAAGAAGCCACCAGTGCAGTGTCTGCGGATTAAAAATGCAAAAGCTGTCACACTTGCAACAGCACGAGGCTACACACACCGGCGAGAAACCGTTCAAGTGCTCGATATGCTTCAGGTAAGACAGTCAGCAGTCAAAACATGCGATCACATCTTCCAATTTCGTTCCAGGTCTTATACAACGAAAAGTTCCCTCAATCTGCACCACAAAATCCACACCGCTGAAAAGCCTCACGCGTGTAAAATCTGCGACTCAAAGTTCATAACACAATCAGTCCTCCAGCGACACATGATTTCGCACAGCAACGAGCGCAAGTTCGCCTGTCCATACTGCAGTGAACGCTTCAAGAGCAACGACAACTGCAAGAATCACATTTTAATGCATGCCCGCAGTCTGTTGGCCTCTCCCGAAATAAGCCCACTTCAAGAGACTTATCCCGAGCCGTCCTCGCCTGCGCAAGAAGCTTCTTCTCCGGAGACTGTCGCCAAACCCTTCATCGCAGTTGTTCAAAGCCCCCAGAAGAACGCATCGCCAAAGTTCATCCACCTGGAGATGGTCAAGGACTGCAAAAGGCACACTCACAAGAACCTCACCATCGAAACCGTGACCAGTTCGCCGAAGAAGTCGTCTAAGAAATCATTGGCACGATCATTGAAACAGATTAGCCAAATCGGCCATCGGTGTGGTGAGTGTGGTAAAACGTTTTACAAAGCCAGTGATCTGCAACGGCATACGCGGACGCATACCAAGGAGAAGCCCTACGAATGTAGTATCTGCTCGAAAGGGTTTGCCTTGCTGTCCACTTTGGGCCAGCATATGAAAACTCATGACACGCTGAGGGAGACCTTTGGCTGTCAGGTGTGCGGCAAGAAGTACAGCTCGCGGAAGGTGCTGCTAGTGCATCTGAGAATTCACACCGGGGAGCGGCCGTTTCAGTGTGGTGTATGCAAAAAGACCTTTCGAACGTCGGGGCATAAGATTTCGCACATGAAGGCGCATCACAAGAAGAGGAGATGAGGCGCGTGACGTTAAAACTGATGGAAATTGAAAAAATGTAACTCGTTAAATAAAAGTCGTACTTGTAACTTTATAAAAAAATCACAATAAGCGTTATTTTTTGTTCTGGAGTCTTCGTGGAAAGGGAGAGCGTTAGACTACACTACGCCATAGGTAGCAATGCGTCTGTCTTCCAAGCGGAGATTTTCGCTATCCTTATAGCTATGCACTATATTGTGACAAACAGGTGGAGGGCTAGAAGCATATGCGTTTGCAGTGATAGCCAAGCTGTTCTTACCTCGTGCAAGTTAAAGCTTGAACACAAGCTTTCTCTGAACTTGGTCGGAAGGCTAAACACAGTGAAACTTGTCTGGGTCCAGGGTCACACTGGTATCCAGGGAAACGAGATCGCTGATGAGCTTGCCAGGCTGGGTTTAAAAGAAGCTCTCTCAGGACCTGAACTGTGGTTAGGTCATCTATTTCTACTTGGGTTTCTCGAGAAGACGAGTGTTGGTGGCATGACTGTGCTGGGTGAAGACAGACCAAACGACTGCGAGTGCGGACATCTGCAAAAGGTCCGCTTGTGGGTGTCCTTTCGGGGCACCAAGCTTTTGACAAACACTTAAATGTATTGGACTTGAGCGACACCATTATCTGTCCTGCTTGTGGAGAGGACGCTTTCTCTGTAGTTCTCCTGCCTTTGCTCGCATCATTAAAAACTTTAGAACGACTGATTGAAATCCATTTACGCAAAAGTATTGACAAAAAATTTCTGTCAACGGCGCAACATGTCTATTCTAAGGGAAAACCAGTAGAAACGGCTCTACACACGCTAACACGCTCCATAGAAGATTCCCTTCGCCATAAGGAAAAACACAATGGTTGCATTCCTAGACATAGAAGGCGCCTTCAACGACGTCGACTCATCTGCGATCGCCGGTACACTGGCAGCTCTGAACGTGGATACCTCGCTTGGCGAGCTGATTAATTTGATGCTCAATAGCAGAATTATCAACACAAGCCTGGGTGAGATGTCTACCAGAAGATCTGTCAGTAGAGGAACACCACAAGGTGGCGTCCTATCTCCCCTTCTCTGGAATTTAGTGGTGAATGAACTGCTAATATGCCTGGAAGCGGGAGGTCACAATGTAATTGCATATGCGGACGACGTTGCCATTGCCGTATCTGGAAAATACTTAAATACGTTAAAAGAACTCCTACAAAATGCTCTTAACAAGCTAGTAAAATGGGCAAATAAATGCGGGTTAGGCGTGAACCCTCATAAAACTGAACTTGTCCTCTTTTCCATCAAATACAAAATTCCATACATTGACCCTCCATCTATAAATGGCATTAGCTTGACATTCTCTAATGAAGCTAAATACTTGGGTTTTATTTTTGATAGGAAGTTAAGCTGGAAACCTACCATTCAAGAAAGAGTTATAAAAGCCACTGTGGCATTTTACTCTTGCAAAAAAGCCAAAGGAAATAAATGGGACTTACAGCCTCGTATCACTCACTGGCTATACGTCTCTGTCATAAGACCGATACTCATATACGGTGTGGTTGTCTGGTGGAATGCTTTAGACAAAGCGATTAATCGCGATAAGCTAAGCAAAGTCCAAAGAACAGCTTGCCTGTGTATCGGTGGGGCTCTTCGTACCACCCCCTCAGCTGCACTTGACATCCTGTTTCATCTGACACCCATTGACGTTCTCAGCAGGCAAACGGCAGCTTCTGCAGCCGTACGCCTAGCTACTTCACAATTGACCAGTAAAACAGCTGGCCATGCCGCTATCCTGAACGATTTTAATAACCTTCCAGGATTGACTACACTACACCAATCTCCATTCCCACTTGATCTTTCTGGGAGGAGAAAGCATTCCTGGATGATGAATCGATCCATTTCTACACAGATGGTTCGAAAACTGTGGATGGTGTTGGTGGTGGTGTCTTCTCCGATAGACTGAATCTTAGTCTCTCCTTCCGTCTTCCTGATCACTGTAGCGTTTTTCAGGCTGAGAGAAAACGTGTTATCTGCTAAAGATATCCGAATCTTCTCGGATAGCCAAGCTGCTATCAAGTGCCTGGAATCAGTCTCTACAAATTCTCTAACAGCCCAAGACTATATCGCTCGTCTCTCAGAGAGATGGCGGAGCAGTTCAATATTCACCTCTGTTGGGTGCCGGGGCATAGGGACATCCCAGGTAACAGCAAACTACCTATGCATCCGGGTAAGGATTCGTTAGGTATTCCAATAGCTACTTGTAAACTTATTATGAAGCTGGATGCCATCAATAGAACAAATCTTAGGTGGACAACCGGCTCGACATGTCTAGTAACAAAACACATCTGGCCAAAGCTGGATCTAAAACGTTCAAGATACTTGATCTCCCTCGATAGGAAGCACATCAGTGCCACAATAGGTGTCATCACAGGACACTGTCTCATAGGCAGGCATGCAACAAACGTTTTCTCAAACGATTTTTGCAGAAGCTGTCGGGACGACGAGGAGGAAGAAACTGTTCTCCATCTCCTATGTACGTGTCCGGCTCTCTCACAAAGACGAAAACTCTATTTGGGAGAATTCTATTACAGTGACCTGAACGATCTAAATAACATTGACATTCGAAATCTCCTACGCTTCATCAGAAGCTCCAACTGGTTCAACGAGTAGGAAGAATTCAATTTTAGATTCATGTGGTATCACAAGGGACCTTATAATGGTCTAAGTGTGCCGACAGCCACTTCAACCTAACCTAACCTAAAGCTCCTTCTCATCTTTCTTCGAAAAACGGGAAAACTAAGTACAGCTAACTAAGGTGTCTGTTTTGGCAGTACAATGGACCCGGGGGCTAACTTGGTAATTCGATTCTACTTTCTTTCTCGATTCTATTCGAAAGTTGTTCCGATTCTACTTTAAAATAGGACAGTTCTTTTTGAAAGTAGAATCGGAACTATTTTCGAATAGAATCGAATTACATAGTTGGCCCCCAGTAGTTGTGTCTGACTGCTCCATCGGATAGTAGCATCCTCCAACAAAAAAAAAACTTTATTTTATTGAGCAAAGTATTTTAGAAAGATTCTTCAGCACCCAACCCGATTCCAACTGCACTCTACTCAACTAGGTACTGAACAGGAAGTCACTTGACAGCAAAAGTTCTTCTAGCCGCCTTTCTGGTAATGTATCCTGTATCCAAGCCATAGCTAGGAAATTTAGACACACGCAAAAATGAATGAACAATCCGGCTTGTTTCTGAGTAGCCACATGATGGTTTAGGTTTGATCATTAAAAAGGACGATGATGATGACGAAAAACTGATGAAAAACTTACAAAAGCAATACAATTTCACTGTTCCCGTAGATTCCAAAGTGTATTTTATTTCCACGTTTGTGTTTGGCTGTAAAACGAACCCAATCAAACGAAAAAATAAAAACAACAATGCGAATAGTTTACATATATAAGTTTATTTGAAGCGACTTCATTTGTCCTCCTCGTATTTGCTTGCACAAGAGGAGTATCTCCCCCTTTTGCTTTTTTTTGTTTCCTTTAGAAATAAAAATGTTTTATATAGGTAATTTAAAAAAATTCAACTTATCTATGTATGTATTTATAAACGGTATTGTTTATTTAAAAATTGAAAATAAAATGCTAAGTCAATTTGCATAAATTTTACGCTTTGTTTCCTTTCATTAAATTATTATTCCGATCAGATTTTCAATTTCCTAAATAATTAATTAATAATATTTTAACTATATAAATATTTATTGTTTACATTATAGCCTACGGTATTTTGTTTTTTGTTAAACAGTTTATATTGTGTAGTTTATTTATTTTGAAAGTTTTATTCTTTATATTTTTAGCGTCAAAAATTATTGCAAAAATGATAGATTTCCTTGTTTTTACATTTACTATAATATATATTTACGAAGTTACATTTTGAAATTGATATTTTATTATACGAAAATGTTACTCATTGTTGCTTGTTGCGCAAATACAATTTATTATTAGTTTTACTCAGGAATTTAATGTATTCATTTGATCATTGGCTGACAATATATATGTAGTATTTTTTCGTTTTGAAAATTTTGCTAAGCATTATAAATATTTGTTCGAAATAAATTTTTAAATAAATATTTTCCCTATATACGAATTTTTGTAAATAGAAATTATTTCGTAAAATTTTTATTTAAGCTTAATATGAAACAGAAAAAGCTTACATAGTAGTATAATGTTTTAATTTGCTATAACAAAATGATTAAAGCGTTATTTTGGTTTTCTCTTTCTTTGATTCTTTTATTTTTTTTGTAGGTGAAATGAAATATTTCATGTTGTACGTTACAATATAAAAAATGTTTAGGATATTTTGTTCTTTTTTTTTATAACAGTACGTAAATAACTAAATACATTCAAAACTTAAAGAATTTAATAAATATTAAGGCATACGAAATTATTTTAATTTAGTAAAAAATATTTATACCTATTTGGTAATATTTTTCTTTTATTGTAATTATACATGAGGACTTGTTGAGTTATTTAGATTTTCTTACAATAATTTGGGTTGCATGTTTTAAAAATGTTGGTGTTTGCGACGGTATTCTTTAAGACATATTTTTAGTTTGATAAATACTGCGATTTTGGGAGCAGAGCGCGATAAATGACTGCAAAATGATATGAAATAAACTACCTAACTATTTTAGTACCTACTCTTGTTGCGTACATATTTGCATAGTTTGCTGAACTCGCCCATTTAAGAGCATTCAATGGCAGCCGATGCCACTGTTCGCTGTTTGGAAAACGATTACATACCAATTGGCAAGTTTTGCTGTGTCAACTGTCAACTGACAATTTGTGTTCCTGAATGCTGACACTTTTTATTTCGTATCGTAACGCGTTTGATGATGCGTATGGAAAAAGAAGTCAGTAGAATTGAATTTTCAACGTTCTTTACCGCACGCTATTTGTTGGGTTGTTTCTGTGCGCAACATTGTTCGATGATAAGTGAAGTGATTTTTAGTAGTGCAGGGTCAAAGTGACGCCCAAAAATTGGTTTAGCGGTTAACGAGGTAAAACGAGGGCTGTCGGACAGAACGTCGCAATAGACAAATATAACTTTGAGGTAGTTATAGTTATAGTTTATCTACCTCGGTTCCGCTATAAACTCTGTAAACGACATCACAGCAGAGATCAAGCGAAGAAATACACTTGCCAATCGCTGTTTCTTTGGCCTAAGAACGCATTTAAGAAGTAAGTCATTGCCAAGAAACACCAAGGAGATTCTATATAAGATCCTTATGATCCCAGTCCTGCTATATATGGTGCAGAAGCATGGACTGGACATAATCGAAGGCGGATGAGGATATCCTTTGACGTTTTGAACGCAAAATTCTTCGTGTGCTTTTCGGTCCCATTTGCGTTGATGGGATTTGGAGAAGGAGATATAACAGGGAACTCTACGAGCTGTGCAGCGACATCGACCTGGTCAGAAAAATGCGGATCAGCCGTCTGAGATGGCTAGGACATGTAGAGTGAATGGACAACGGTGCTCCGACCCGAGAAGCTCTCAACTCCAACCCAGAGGGACAACGCAGAAGAGGAAGACCTCGCTTTAGGTGGCGCGCACAAGTGGAAGGGGACCTCAACTAACTTTGAGTGCGCCAAAGACCGAGCTAACTGGAAAGGCGTGCTGGTTGAGGATCAGGTCCAGCCCGGACTGTAGCGCCACCTAATTAAGTAAGTATGTAGGTACTTTAAATTATAGAAAACGGCGAGCACAAGCAGTTACTGAACGCTGAAGCGAATAAATTGTTTTTCGGGATAGAACCTTAAAACCCTTGCTTCTAAGTTCAGCACCAACATTTCCCGACTGGTTACATCATAAAGCAAAATCGCTTGAGAACGCACTCGTCAATTAACCATTCATCTGAATGAAATTTTCAAACCCATTTTTGATGGTGCCGCAATCAAATACTATCCCGCAAACTCTCAAAATCATATACAAACAATCAAGGACGACAAATAAAATGCCACCGCATCGGATCTTAAAGAATACCGCCTTTGTAACGCATGAGATGGTGCATAGCCTAAGTAAGCACCTTACAAGTTTAATCAACTCTCCATTAGCTCCTCGCCCACGTCAATCGTACAAACCTTATTGCCGCCATCGGAGCACGGCATCTTTATAATTTCACTATCACTCTGTAATGGCATAATTATACAAACAAATCCTTGTCCCGTTTGTGAGTCCCTCGGATGCAAGGTGACCGCATTAAACCGATCCGTCTGACCCTCGGCATATGTCTGCAGTCGCTGGTAGATTTCTGGATAGTGCTTGCGCAGGATAACGCCTCGTCGATTGAGTATTGTCAGAATATTCGTTAGGATGACCTCGCGCTGAGATGGAGTGGAACGCTTTGCAGGATTGAATGTGAGGATTAGTATTTCCGTAGCCGGTTCTGGCACGACGACAATCTGCTGTTGGGATTGCTCTAATTCCGTGAGGATGGACTTGCACAACTTCAATTTGGCACAACGTGACACCAATTGGCGTTCCCACTTGACCGGTGCGGTGGCGGTACCCGGAGCCTCGGAAACAACACAAATTGCCACATAGATAAGCATCTTCGAATCGGGCTTATACTCGGTACTCAGCTTTAGGAGTTCCGAGTATAGTTCCAATCCCATCTCGGCCGGCATCAGGTCAGGCCAACGAACGTAAGACGCCTCACCCATGCACTGGAAGCCGTGCTTGATGAAACCTTCCGCTGATTCGGCGCTGCGGAACAGGGCGCGTACGACACCACGACCCTGAGAGAGGTAGCCTTTGCGAGCCAACAGGCTGAGGTGACGTTGCGTGTCAACGTCATCTTTGCAGGCGGACAAGACCTGTCGACAGAGATTGGACGCTCGTGAATGCAGGCAGGCCTTGCGATGTTTCTCCCAATGCGCGCGCCGGCATTCCCGCGAGCAATACAGATGGGAACAATTGTGACAGCTCTTGTAGAACTTTTTGGCATCGACTGGGGTGGCGGCCTGGTCGCACTTTGTGTTGCGGCATTTGATCTGCAACTCGGACGTGGTTTTCGATTCGCTGGAGTCCAGGCTGACTCTGCGCGGTGTATGCACCGATTCGGGATGGTGGTTGTTAACTGTTGCGGTTATCTGGGGCTTGTTGGGGTGCTGTTGGACTGTTGGAAGCTGCTGCTGTTGTTGCTGTTGTTGATGGTTTTGTTTTTGTTGCTGTAATTGTTGCTGCTGCTGTTGACGCTGGGCGTCTCCTTCACTGCGACGTCGGAAGCGAGCCTGCTGATCGACTACTTGTAAGCTGCTGGGCGATGCTGACGTTGTCATGCGTAGATTGACAGTCTCACTAGCTGTATCGCCTGCAAGTAGACAAGAGAAAAGAGTTTCCGAAAACAAACGCGGAGAAAAATATAAACAATTCGTTTTAAAGAGAAGATAGTGATGGAGCTCTGAACATGCGGACAGCGCCCCCTATGTCAACACACCAAGTTTTATCACACGCAAACTAATCAACGGCAAACAATAAGAAAACTGAAAACAACAAAAAAATTGTGTTGGCTTGGAATGTTGTAATTGCGTCTTCTTTGAGTGGTTTGCTACAAGAAAAGCTTGCTGGTGGCGGGAGGTCACATTTATACTTGCTACCCAACCTTACTCACAGATGGGGTTAGGATTGCGTCACAAATCGGACCTTTACCACCGGAGGAGGCAGCTCGTGTTACACAGAAAACACATACACACACATAGATATAAACATGTCGTCTTTCAATGTTTTTTTACGGTGTTTATTTTGGACATACGATATAGAATAAAACAGAAGAAACACAATAAAAGAAAACCAAAAAATTAATATAAAATGTAGGTATAATTTATGTTCTTTATTTTTTGTCTGTTTTTTGGAACAAAACTTACAGGTTCATACCTGTGGACCTATATGTATCATTGGTGGCCGGCACCTGCGTCGATGGCAATCCCAATAGTGAGGCTAATACATCTTCTAGCGATGCTGAGCTCATCGTACGTTCGGGCGCTAGGGGAGTTTAATAAAAAAAATGCAAAGAGAGAGAGAGAGAGATGGATGGGGTTATATAGAATACAACTCAGATCTCGAACTTTAAAAAAAAACTGCAAAAATTCTTTTTTTTTTTTGTTAATTTTAATTTAAATTTGTTCTTTTTAAAAAAAATTAAAATAGCGACATTTTGAGAACGTATGAAGGAGCTTTAAAGCAATGAAAACTGATGTGAACATTAAGATTTTTTAATTGAAGTTATGTTGAGTATATATTGTTGGTACGAGTATATAATAATATTATATAAATATTTTTTTTTTACAAAAAAAAGCAACAACCTTAGGAAAGTAAAAAAATGTTCCAAAATGTTTGATGCGGTTAATATGGCTGCGTATATATAGACAAATGTGATGAAAACGATAAGAATTTAAAAAAAATACAAATATGTACATAAAAACAGGACGAAACAAAGAATTTTGTTAATTGAAGCAGAATGAATGCTTTTGACGTGAGTGCTAATAATGCAGTTTAAAAAGGAACTCTTTCCGTGTCACAGAAAACGATTTACTTATAAATTTAACGAATTTTACGCAATACTCGAAGAGAGCGGATTCGAGAGATCAGGATTATTACCCCTCCACTGAAAAAACTTGTTCTTGTTTGTAGTTTTTACTAAACAACTGGAGACGTTCGGATACCCAGTTCATGTAAAATGTCAACTAGATTTGTCTGGACTAACTATACGAACGCGTTGACTAGTCAACTTGAATTGTTGTTTTATTCCCGATGTTTATTTTGAATTTTGACAGCTGACTGGTGAATATATAGACAGAACTGAATTTGTCGCCAATAAAAAATAAATAACATCAAGTCAGTCAACTGTCAGACTTAATGCGCTAAAAATCCGAATGCCTCAATTTGTTGCAGTAGGGATTGGAAAATCCGTCAGTCATCTGACAATTGGCAGATGTTTTAAAATTTGTTGTCCTATTTGGCATACGCGTGCATATGTTTTGATTTCCTGCGGCGAAGTAAATATTGAATGCTCTCCTCGAACATTCAATCTTTCTAGCTGTAAGAAGGGACCATCTCCCCCATGTATTTTTTTAGGGCTGTGCCCCTTTTTCCTCTTCTCGAATTCTTGTAGTTCAGTAAGAACAAACTAAAAAATCTATACTCGGATTCGTCGAGTCACTTTCATCGCGAGATGAATCAACTAATATTGTTAATAAATACGCAGACATTTTGAAGACTTTTCTTTACCCCTTCAATTTATGAATTATCTGTCATTTTTTAGAGATTACTACATAAGGGTTTCCTTAACTATTTCATACGTTTGACCATTCTAACGAAACAAACCTGACCAAGTGACGTTAAACTGGTTGCGTAAATGACAGCTATGTCTAATTTGTGTATAACTACTATTGCTGGCTGGATTGA
This sequence comes from Cheilosia pagana, assembly GCA_936431705.1. Lineage (NCBI taxonomy): Eukaryota > Metazoa > Arthropoda > Insecta > Diptera > Syrphidae > Cheilosia > Cheilosia pagana. The sequence goes on from OW386169.1 coordinate 8,996,201, forward strand.
ATAGTGTACTTCACCTGACAGCTTGATGATTTTATAGTCAAAAACAAACCTCTGAGTTCTGGTTTCAGAATGACACTTTTTTCAATTCAATTCAATTCTTAACCTGGCAACGCTAGTGAAGGTCATTTTAGTTTTGAAAGCATAAAATTATTTGTAATCTAAAGCCTAGTACGCTGTTCGCGTGAAATCCAATTTTTCATACAAATTTTTCACTGTGAAATGTCAAAATGAACTTTCCACATGAAAATTTCACCAGGCAGTACGCTGTTAAAGTAAAAAATAATTGTTCAAAAAGTGATTTGTAGGCGGGCGTTACTTGCTTTTTCACTTGGCTTTTATTGTCCGTCGCATTAAATTTTTGACATTTCGGCGTGAAAATTTCACTTTCAATTTCACAGCACTTTTTGGAGAGGAGTGAAATTTTCACTTTAGGTACTTGACCAGCGTACCAGCCTTAAAATTAGAAACCTGTCCATCTTAAAAGGTTTTGCGATTTCTGTCAGTTTGTATGTCTGCCGAGGAGGCAAAATACTAAAAAGTTTATTACATTTTTTCTGCTTACCCTACCTACTAAGCGTAGTGAACTGTCAAACTGACAGCAGTTTTAGTGCAAGTTTCGGTAGGGACTTAAATCTAGTTTCGGAAATCCAAAATTCATTCTTGCATTGACTATGCGTGAGAATGTGAATCATTTAGCGCGGTGGGTTGATTTTTTTCAAGTAGGTATAGTAAGTCTTTTTGTGACACAAATGATCTTTACGTAGCAGTGTCTAAAACCGTGACGTCTTTCAAAATTTCACCCAGGCCAACAAAGGGATTTTAAAAACGTAGTTGTCTAAAGTCGACTAGATTAGTCAGGACTAGATGTAACCTGAACGCAAAAACTAGATTGGTCGGGAACGACACTTTTCCTACGTCAGCCACATAAATGCGAACTGTCAACTAAGTAATCAGTCACGAATTTCTTGACTAGATTCTTCGGCTAATCCTCCATAAACGTCAACTGACACAGCTGGCCATGTGACAGATCTAGGCCCATTAAAACTGAGATATATTAAGTCAGTCAGCTGTCAGATTTAATAAACTAGATACTTGAACGTCTCCAAAGATTGTGAGTACATGAATAAACAAAGTAAACTATGCACCTTCTTAATTCTTTGTTATTCAAAATTAGTAGACGGCTGCAGATATCTCTCTGACAACTAACAACTACCTTTAAAAACTGCATTACCAACATGTCGATGAATGAATTTTGTACATGAAAGCTTCATTAATCTCTATTGTAAATAACAAAACGCACAAATGTCAACACATTAACAATTATTAACACTTAACGAACTTAAATAAAAATAACATTTACAACAAAAAAAATTCGCATAATGGCTTTAAGCTGTTGATGAGCGAGCATACGAGTAGTTCTGCAGAATATTCTATTAGCGGAGAAGCTTATGAAGTAATTTGTAATTTGCTTTTCTTTAAATTAGTACTTCGTTTAGCATGTTTAGCATTTTTGTTGAGTGTACTGGATTGGCTTGGAAACTATAGTTTGTGTAAAAGTTTGAAAATTCAATTTTTATACTTTACCTGCTAATTTGTTTGCATCGCGGGCTCTAATGCTTTGAGAAATATTAAGTTTAAAACAAATAAAAAAATAAAAATTTGTTTTAAATTCGATTAAGTAGTAAATTTGGTCGTCACGTGGAATTTTTGTTCTTTTGTATGTGTGCTGAAGACGCAATTACAAGTGTTTTGTAGGTGTTTATTCTTCAAGTGTTTCTTTTCTTTTATTAATTTTTATTTTAGGATTTTTCTCTATGAAGTAGTGCAAAGCGTTCAAGAGTAAGCGGAGATTTGTTTAAATATTTTCTTTGGAAGTTTTCATCCCTTATAAGCCATGCTGAGATTTATTTCAAAATAGAGTGATGCGCATACGTAAATTAAACATAAAATTAAATTCAAATAATAATGTTCAGTAAATAAAAATATTTTGATCCTATTGTATATAAACACTGTCTAATGCTACGACGGTAGAGATTCTGGCTGATAAATTCGTTCGTTTGTTTTATTGTTTCGCGCTTGACAACAAAGCCACGCCAAAATCAAAGGTTACCTACTTAGCAATCCGGAACTCTAAAAAATTAACGATAGCAACATGAAACAGAGCCTTTGTCGACAGCGTTTATACTTTAGAAGATCAGCGCTACCGAAAAGCCATAGAAAATAACGTCTTCGGCGTATTAGCTTTCTACACACGACCAACAACAATCAACCCACCGCTCGATGGTGAATGCCGTCGACCCTATGCAGCCAAACAAGAACCATATCGACGGTTAAAGTGCAGAACTAATGCAAGAAAATCAGAAAAACAGAGCCATCTTTTGGCATTTTCAGGGTAACGATCTTGTTCTGAATTTTTTTATAGGAAAGGCAGAATTCAAAACCTCAAAAACCTTCAAAACATGCAAAACGACTTACGAGGTTCTGCAATTTAACCGTCGATATGTGCTAATGATTACACAAGAATAAGCTCAAAGAGAAAAGGGTCTTTCGACAACTTTGAGAGAAAGGAGAAAGGAAGGGCGCAAATGCCTTCCAAGTCCCAGTCCAAAAAGACGGAATTCGAAAATAGCTCTTTTGAGATGTGAGTACATATGTAAACGCGTTTAATGGCGATTTTAACGAATATCCTCCTGTCAGACAGTAAGAGACATGAATCCGTCAACATTTTCAACACTTGTGGTAGCTTGACCGCTGAGCTGTTTAATATTGAAAAGGCCCAGGAATCACAATCACAAAATCTCGTTTTGCATTTATTCTATATTAATGCGTTCTTAAATTTTAAGAAAATAGATTCTAAAAAAATCCTCATAAAAATCCCTTAAATTTGCCACTAGAATTATCTAAATCCGCCTATAAATAACGGAGTAATAAAAAAAAACAAAAAAGTCCCTTTAATTTGACGCCAGAAATTCTATACGTCAAGAAAAACTAAAAATCTAGTACAAATACGAAGCAAAACAACCGATCGCAGTACAATAACTTAATAAACTGCTGCATACCTGCAGGCGACACTGATAATCTATCCGAGAACACAGCTCATATAAAAGTGCATTTGTTGAAATTTTTAGCACATGGCGCACCATTTGAAACATCAAGGTCTTCCAAAGATGTTCGGTGTTTATTAAGGCCCCTGCATTTTGGAAAGACAATATCTCCAGTTCTTGACAAGGCGTGAAACTGCTGAGAATAGGATTGCAGACTAGACCAGAAGGAGGCAAAACTGGGACAAGCTGCACAAGTGCTATATATTAAGGGTTTGCAGCGAGCTATTGCAGCAAAAATGTCGTTCAAGAGTGTAAATACGGGAATGAGTATATTAGAGGAGAAGTAGCAGACAGCGGCCAGTGGCATAAAAGGTCTTTTTGGTCGCAAATGTCGGGTTAGCTCTTTTTTTTATAAAACAAATACAAAATAGATTAACTCTGACATAAATAACTCATTCTAACAGCCCATATCTGAAGCGACAAAGGTTGCCACAAGGCACGTACTCAACCCAAATCAAATTAAAACAAAAACAAAATTCGGTGTACATAATTAAAACATTTACATATTTATTTTCATCAAATAATCATAATTATAATAAAAAAGAAAACTCCTTAAATATCGTTTTTTAATCGTAATAAGTTCGTTCATTTATAACTTCTTGTAGGCACTAATAAATAATAAATTGTTTAAAAATGAATTACGTGTCATAAGCCTTGAAATATCTGTCCAAACTATCATGTGACTTCTCTTCCGTTGAATTTAAAATGCAATTTTCCTGCCGTTGGCCAAAATTTCGATGACAATATTGTAATTTATATTTCTGCTGTTCAAATAAATGAGATAGAATTTTCCGACGAATTCCTCTAATTTACCATCGCGCGCGCAAATTAGAAAATTCATCCGTTTCTTTTTGTTCTTTCTTTTGGATGCGGTAATGGGTATAAAACGAATGTGATGTGCGAAAGTTTTGTTGGATGAGAGAATGTAGAAACGAAAATCATTCGATAGAAGTAACGAGTTCTTTGAAAGAACTTTTATTTCTTTAATAAAAAAAAAGAATGGAAATTAAAATTCAAATAAAAATTCCCAAGAATTCGCAACTTTGTGGAATAGGAAAATTTGGAAAGACAACTTTCCAAATTTGTGTTTAATTTTTTTGTATGATTTTCGTTTTTTAGGCTATGGTGAGTGTTTTTTTTTTAGTTTATTCCGTAGGCCCTAGCGATGCGTATAGTTGTTAAATGATTTCAAAAAAATGAAAAAAACGTCGTAAATTATACTAAAAAAACAGTTTAACTTGCATTCCACATTCAACGAAAGAAAACTCTACATAATAAAGATTTTTACAATATTCCTTATAACGAACAAACAAATTTAAAAAAAAAACAATCTACAAACTAAAGCACATGAATTAATTATTAATTTATCTGTTTTTTTATAAAAATGAAAGCAAATCAAAAGAGACAAGTATTACTTTTCGTCAAGATTTTGATGAAACACTTAAAAACTATTTTACAAAAAAAGTATGATATATATTTCTATATAAATTAAAGAATAAAACTACATAAAAAATTGTTTAACTTTTAAAGCACAATGAAGGGAATAAAATATGTATATATAGAAAAAAACACATTTCAAGTGACAGCGATATGGGAAAGAGGCACTTTGTGTGAGATTAATGAAAATAGTTTGGTTTTGAAAATTTATAAATATTGATTATATAAACAAAATAAATTCTAGTAGCTACTTTCTCTAAACTATTTTCTCTTTTATATTTTATAAAAACAAAAAACGCGTTTTTCTTTGTTATATAAGTATCGCTGACTCACCACCAACTCCATTTATTCGTAGGCCATCGGCTGTTGTCACATTATTAATGCCAATGCTGGAGTGGATCGATGATGTTGCCGATGTTGTATTGTTGTGATAGCTATGATTCAGACCACCAGTTGATGTATTGCTAAATGTTGAATTGTCGATAATTGGTGTTTGCGGTGATTCCACGGGGCGAATACCAACGAAGGAGGATTCAAGCCAGCATTTTCTGCGAAAATAAAGTATATTTATGTACAAGAATGTTTTAAAAGTTAGATAAATTGTTAATAGCTGTTAAAATGTGTTAGTTGTTGTTAAAAAACTTTTATGATTATTTTTTTTAAGTTAACGTACTTTGGGATCTTAGTCTGGGAGCACTTGTCACCCATCGAACCGACAAGAAAGTAGTTGCGTTTAGTGCATTAAGCTGCAAGCGTAGTGCTCAAAATTCGTAGTTTTATTTTTTATATATTTTTGTTCAGCAAAAAGTCACTGTTACTGTCACTTCCACCATAAATTCGTAATAGGTCTGCGTAGGATTTACTTTCTTCAAAATCCTCACTTCAAACCACTGGGCGAATGGGTTCTTCTAGATGAACAAATCACGAACGTTACAAGTTTTTGCTCATTTTTGTTTAACCTACCGTCTCCCTCTTTAAGTTGTAAGATTGAATGCAATGCAAAGAAACACAATAAGTGCATGCGCCATCTCACTCTAACAGAAAAGAACATATGGTATATGACAGATGGAAAAACTCTTAATGAACTTGTGCAGAAAGATGACGATGAGGAATAAAATAAGCGATATTTGTAGGTACGTATGATCGCGCAAAAGAAATATATTAAGCTGTGGAGTATGTGTCGCACATTCTTCCTAACCACCCCCGTAAATTTGCATATCGTTCCCCAGATTAAAATTCATGCATTTGACAGCTACTTTTCCCATCGACACTCTCCGTAACATAAACACACCACATGAATCGCCTGCGATTCTCAGATGAACTCACCAATGAACGTTATCTTCTTCCGGCGGGGAACTTGAAGCGAACGAAATGCGAATCGCATAGGAATGTTTAAAGAAATCTTTTTGTTGGGATGTACAGACAACCGTCACTACTAAAGCTGGCTACCGAAAAAACCTGGGGTTGAATTACCGCATCCGTGATCGAACAATACGTGACTGATTTTGTTATTGTTTTGCATGTAAAATTAACAAAATTCAGTGACGTATCGTAATGGAATTTCGATAATCATCGAATCGACCCCAAAGATCATTCGCTCTACAAAAAAGATGCCGTTTGATTGCATATCCATTCAATTTGGGCCATAAAACTAAAACTAGGCCACTTGAGTAGGTCAAATGATTAAAATCTGACTGGCGTCATTAATAAAATTTGTCTCACCACAAAACTATTAAAAACAAATGTCAAACTTACATCACAAACAAATCGAATTCATTTCGAAAAGAATTCACATACCAAAGCGAGTCCTTACTTTTGAAATCTCCTTAACGCACACACTGTTCACAAGACTGCACATTTTTCTTTGTTAAATTATAATTTTGTGTTTTCCAACTCACTACAAATCAACTGCACTCAGGAACGCTTCGAAACTCTCTGAAACTTAAGTAGCTGCACTTTAGACGAGCGTCGATTCGAGATATAAATTTACCCAGTAACCGCGCCCCTATTCAAGAAAGAAAAGCTTTAAACACAACCTCAGTTCTCAGCAGGACATGGCGATGCAATTACGTCAATTGCGCTTTAAGACACATTACGAATGAATATTATGGCATCCTTGCTGCAGCAGCACATCCTCCACGAGGAGAACGTAACCGTTTTCCAGTGGGATGCGTTTACAGTTGAGTTTCCAGTAATATTGATTTTTCTTTTGTAGGTAAAACGACGACTCGTGTAGACAGCGAATTGGGAGCGGGCAATATGGAAGGATGCGATGGCATCCTCCTCATTTATAACTGCCAAGAGCGAAGGTATATTTTCCCAACAACAGAGTGGTTGAAAACGGTTTACTTTCCAATAGGATGCGCGATTGCAATGGACATTTTCAGGATCATTGAATGCAAATGAGGCAAATTGGGCGAAGATAAAACATCAATTTAAGCTTTAGTGGTAAGGGAGTGGACGAGGGTTGCATAAAGACGTGGGATGACAGTCAGAAAAGGGGTTAGTAGACTAATTAAAGGGATGTGGTGAATGGGGTTTAAAAGAATGCAACAAAAACGGATGCTGAGGGAGCAATTTCTAAGGCGAGACGAAAGAGTGCAGTCAAGTGGAAGCATGTGTGTGTGAGAGTCGGGCCAGAGGGTAAGTGGCTGCTGCTGCTAATTTTTGTTAGTGGGCTTTGTAAAGAGGTTCAAAACCGGAAAGACCCATCGATTGGTCATGTTATATACAAAATAACCAATCACATGTCAATGAAAATCGACTTCGAGTTATGCAGACTTCAGCTATGAACTACAGAAGAGGAAGCAATTGAAACTACAGAAGGTTTGTCCACGCCCTATCACTATCATTCTTCGAAAACCCATTTAAGTGATGGCAGTCTTCTTAGTCAACTATCGTTGTGCCTTCTGCAGCATCGCAGTGTCTTTCTAGACAAAATGTAAGATCAATCAGATCGATTGGGTTATCGACAGTCAAGCTGCTGTGAGCGACTCCTACCATCTAGTGAAATAAAACGAAAGGAAAGAAAGATTGACACATATATGAATAGCCTCGCCCTTAGACGAACTACCTTCTTATGCTTACGTAGGCAAAGCAAGCTGTAGATGGATATCCAAACGGATATGATCAGAATCGAGTCTCTAAAACCTGAGAAAGCACCTGGGTATGATTTGATCACCGGAGAAGTTCTTAAAGTTTTACCAAGAAAAGCAATAATTAAGCTTCTTCATAATCGGCCCTAGCGGGGTATCCGTCGGAACGGAAAATTCTCCGATTTTATACGATTCGGAGGATTTTTGCTTCGAGGTATTCTTCGGAACATCTATTCGGAATATTTCTCCGACGCATATCAGCGAATTACGTTGAAGTGCGATGAAGTGCAATTTTTTCTTCAATTTTTGACAGCTAGGTTCCGATACCCTCCGACAGAAATTGGTTGGGGAATTTGTTTACGATTTGGATTTGAGCATTCGACAGAGTATGCGTTGCGAAGAATTTTCCGTTCCGACGGATACCTCGCTAGGGCCGAATATGAATGCTGCGCTCAGACTAAAACACGTGCCGAGTCAATGGAAAGTTGCGTAGGTCATAATGGTTTTAAAACCAGGAAAACCGCCAAATGAAGTAAAATCGTATAGACCAATTTCCCTTCTTCAAGTCATATCCAAAGTTTTCGAGAGAATATTGCTAAGGCGCCTGCAACCGATTATAGAAGACAATAATCTTATCCCCGACCACCAGTTTGGGTTCAGAACCAAGCATTCGACGATTGGCCAAGTGCATAGAATTACTGACGTAATCGAGAAGGCATTTGAAGAAAAGAAGATATGCTCAAGCGTATTTCTTGACGTCTCACAAGCCTTTGATAAGGTGTGGCACGACGGTTTAAAATTTAAATTAAGACGAATTCTCCCCGCACGCATGTATGATATTTTAGAATCATATCTCGGGAATAGACTCTTCCGTGTTAAAAATGGAAACGAATACTCGGAGCTTAAAGATATTGCGGCAGGCGTACCGCAAGGAAGCGTCCTTGGGCCGCTTCTCTATCTGTTATATACTCGCGATATACCAAGAGAAGAAGGCCGACGACACCGCTATCCTAGCAGTTGGTAATACAATCGAAGAAACGACTTCGAAACTGCAAATCGCACTGAATAAGAATAAGATAAACGCATGGACGAGGGACTGGCGGATCGCCCTCAACGAAACTAAATCTGTCCACGTGAATTTCACGTATAAGAAAACGAATGACTTGCCAATTTTTCTAAACTTGGCCCGATATCTCTTTACAAACGAGGCCAAATACCTGGGAATGGCACTCGACATTCTATCGAAGGGTGGTGTTTTTAGTCAGCAAAAATCTGACACTACTAAAGGGTTTTTCTACAGGGACGCTGCAAAAGTAGAGCGACATGGACAGCAAACGACGCCGAATTTCTTGCCGCTCTTTTGACATTTCTCTTCAGTAAGGTTTGCCATTTCATGATGGAAAGATGTACGAGCCAACAACGAGTCGAAATTATTACAATTTACAACAGAAATTCGGAGTCAGTGCCCTCAACGCTACGTCCAAGTTATGGTCGTCATAATCGTCCCAGCAGATCAACAATTGAGCGTCTAGTGGAAAAATTTGAATCCACAGGCACAGTACAAAGTGTTCCCGTGCCAGTGAGACAAAGAAGTGCCCGTAGTGTCGAGAATATTGCTGCCGCTGAGGCTTCAGTTGAAGAAAGCCCAAATGTGACTCTCACACGTCGTTCTCAAGCGTTGGGCATCTTTGTGACGTCGTTGTGGCGAATTTTGAGAAAAGATCTTGGCCTTCATCCTTACAAGATTAAATTGACGCAAGAACTGAAGCCGCTTGACCACCAAGAAGCGTCGCATGTTCCTGGATTGGGCTGAGCAACAACTTGAATGTGATTCGGATTTTCATCGAAAAATCATCTTCAGCGATGAGGCTCATTTCTGGCTAAATGGCTTCGTCAATAAACAAAATATGCGGTATTGGTCACACGTACTCCATGAGTCATCATTAAATTCCGAAAAGTTACGGTTTGGAGTGGTTTATGGGCCGGCGGCGTCATTGGGCCGTACTTCTTCCGTGATGATCAAGACCGGCACGTTACTGTGAATGGGAATCGCTACCGTTCAATGATAACCGAATATTTTTGGCCCCAATTGAATGATATGGACTTAGAGGACATGCGGTTTCAACAGGACGGCGCCACAAGCCACAAAGCGAATGTCACAATCAATTTATTGGAAACTAAGTTTGGAGAACGTGTTAGCTCACGAAATGGTCCAGTCGCTTGGCCGCCTCTTTCGTGCGATTTGACCCAGTTAGACTATTTCCTGTGGGGCTACAATCCAGCGACGATTGATGAACTTTGTACGAATATCGGACGTGAAATTGCAGCAGTATCGGCCGATTTATGCTTGAAAGCCGTCGAAAATTGGGTTCAGCGTCTGGACTTCTGCAAGCGTACCCGTGGTGGCCATGCAAAAGAAATCGAGTTCCATACATAATGGCATAGAACGTACTTTCACAGGAATAAAGAATTTCATTGATATCCAAAACCGTTTTTGTTTTATTTAAAAAAAGCTTTTGTAGCGCTCTTATTGAAAAATCCTTTATGAGCACGCGCTTGCTTTGTCCTTGGAAGATTTTCACCTACCCTCGGAAAAAAATATGAACAGAATCTTTGCCAGAAATGCACAAAGTCTGTGTTAGTCCAGTAATGACTTCTGCTAATCAGATGATGATGAATTGGAAGTCAGGCGGCTTAGCAACTACTCACCCAAAGCTTTCAGTGTTTCTGGCAATACTAGCTGACAGCTGACATTCTTAGTTTGGTAAATGGTTTGCATTTGCAATCAGCGAAGGGGTCCATCACCCTGTTCATCGGTCATAGTGAGAGTCACTCAAATTGAACAAAGTTCACAACAAAGTGACACCAAAGAACTACTTTCCAAATTTAAATAAGCACAACTTTCTTAAGAACTAAGTAGGACACCAGTTCTACCTACAGATAAACTTTAACAAAATACAAATGGCAATCATGACTGGTGTAAGGAATTAGAAGAGTAAAGCTACCTTATCCTTGCGGTGGGACGAATTCTTTCAGTCGTTAAAGGAGAATGGCTAAGTTCAGTTTAAAGTGACTACGAGAACTCTCATACAGCTCTGGGCAGCATAATGGACCTTACCTATCTGGTAGATCCTACAAAATAAAGGCCAGTTACAAAGTTATTGTTATTTTAAATCTGAATTACATACTGCACATGCGGTTAGTACTAGAACAGTCACAAACATTATTTATGTATGGCATACAAATTCGAAAGCACATCTTACCGAATTACAAATCTCATAATCTAACTGACTCTGTGCTCACATTCTACGTGTAAAACAAAAAATAAAAATCAAAACCACCTCCATTTAGATATGTAAAAGAAGCTACATCCAGATCTGCATAAAGTGCACTCACCTCGAGTTGGGACTCGCCGATCTACTTCTCTGATTTGTTCGATTTGTTTGATCGTTAACATAGTGCACGATAGCCGATGTGACTTCCTTGATCGACGTCTGTATCTCTGGTGTGACAGGCTGTTCCGGTTTTGGTGATCGCTGCGACAATAAGGACGACGCTAACCTATAAAAGTTACAAAATTTCCATTAAAACATCTGTTTTTGTCCAACAATCTCATTTGACATACCTTTCGTGCGGAGTTCGAGGCTGTGACAGTTTCTCTTGACTTCGCCAGCCCAAATACGGTTGCCTAAAGGAGTTCCTTGTTGCGGCCGTACTTCCTGTCGCCGAGATGAAACTCGAGTTGACTGGACCACCACGTGAGAATGAACCACGTGTCGATACACTGGGCGATGTTTGTGTTGAATTCAGATACGATGTGGACCATCGTGAGAAACCACCACTAACATTATTGGCATTGCCTGTCGAACTGGCCACACTGCCAATTGTTGTCTGGCCGCCATGATGACTGTGCGCTGATGGACTCAACAACAATGGGCTGCGATCTGATCGTTGTGATCCCAAGGAACTCAGCGATGTGGTCTTGGAATTTAGGCCAGTCCATCGACCAGAATCGGATGTACGTTTGCGGGTGAAGTTGCTGTTGACTGGCTTATAGCCGAGCACATCGGGTGACTTTGGTGAACAGTGATTGTATTGGCGGAACCAATCGGGGATGTTGAGACGCTGCAGGGATGCTTGTACTCGCAGTTGGTGTTCACTAAGTCGTGTTGTATTGTCATGTGATTTTTGGAGTTCATTTTCAGGTGGCTATAAAGAGAAGGAGAAACAAAGTTGACATTAGTATCAGGTTTTTGGATATAACATAAAAATATCACAGCAAAATGACGTGGGCAATGTCTGCGCTCCACTGTCCCGTGGATATGAAGTTTGACATGCCGCTAGTCATCTAGCGGGCAGTAGAACGCGGCCAACGCTTGGACGTACTGATGCTGCAGTCAGGAATGTTACTCATCAAATTAAGAAGAAATTTGTATGCTCATAAGAAAGGTGTGAATTATAATAGTCACCTGAACGTAATCCAGCTTAAGTCAATACATTCTTACGTCGGAATCGCATGTTTTTTTATTGGGGATTCCACTGACTACTTAAAGAGACAACGCAAAGATATAGTCGTTCTACGATTACTATCATAAGCTAACTTAAGCCAATTAAATTGAAAATACATGTTCTGCTGAATTTACTGGTGCTGCAATGGGAATGTTACCCAACAAATTAAGAAGGAATGTAATGCTCAGAAGAAAGGGTGAATTATAATCGTTACTTGGACGTAATCCAGCTTAAGCCAATGCACTCTTACGTCAGAATTGCAGGTTTTTTTTTAACTTAAACAGATAACTCTAACTTTAAAGTGAAAGCAAAGAGAGGGCCAAAATGGGATTACTACCATAAGCTGGCTTAAGCCAATTACTTTAAAGCTATATATTTTGCTGGATTTACTGATGCTGCATGTACGAAAATTAGTAATCTGCTTGTAATCCAAATTCTAGTCCAGAAGTATATGAAGACTCATAACTAGATTCAATGGGATTAATCCAGCTTAAGCCAATGCGCACTTACAGTGGAGTTGCATGTCGAGAACATAATAGCATGAGCGGTACATTTCAATAGTTTCACAGAAGCCTTTGTGTCGATGAGAGACGTCAAAAGTAGAATGAAGTTGGAAAAAATGAGATCTGGCTTGAATAAGGTTCTTCTAGTCAGAGATCGAGCATTAAAAGTCGGAGTCCTCTCCGGAAAAGAGCGATCTTGCTGTATTTCAAATGGTCGTTCAAGCCAGACATACCTTCATCTAGATATAGAAATCCTTCCTAAGCCAAATGATTACCAACAGAAACAAGCTAGTGATCTTGTCAGCTACAAAAACCATTTGACAGATCAAAACTTCCAGATTGTAAGATTTAACGCAAGTTACATATAAAAGGAAAAGAGTTACTGATCGATCAAGGGATCTTGTTATATAGGGGAGCCACTTGAGCCCTTAAAAAAGAAGTCTTTACCAAAATAGATCTAAGCTTGTTAATATGACGACTGAAACCAATGGTGGATAAGCAGTGATCTACCAACCGATCCTCAAACAATCAATGTTCCCATATAGTCGCCTTCGGAAGAATAGCTGTAGAAGTCAGTGACATTGAGCACATCAAGGAGCTAGTGATCATGATAAAATGATAATTTGAACAATAAAATGCGAAAAGAGCGCAATTGTCAACACTGAACTCGATATGCATATGATGGCTGCCTCTACTACGCAGATGAGTGAATTGAGAACAAATGTAGAATAAATATTTTGTCAGAAAAGGATCGTGGATAGACAACTTCAAGAGATTTAGGACACGGTTTTGAGAAATATCTGATCTCATAAAACTGATCTGCATTCAACCAAAGTGATCGTCCTCAACCGATCGCTCAAGGCTACAGTTGGACAAAATCAAACGACTTAGTTCTCTAAATTTCTAGGACCCCAGTCGAATGATTTTTTTCCTAATCAAGCAATCTATGTCAAGTGATCTTACATTGCATGATCGATTTTTGTCATCCTGTTGTTAGGGTAAATTTTTCAAGCAGAAGTTCAGTTTCAAGAGTTTCATACCAAAAGATCTCAGAAGATGATCGTTGTTGTCAACCGATCTTGTCCAACATTATCTTAAGGCACCATAAGCAACATTTTAAGATCAAGATTGAGCTCAACCATTGAATTTAAGAAGTTAAAAATCAGTTTTGGGCCTAAGCCGGATACATGCCCCAAACCTTTTATTACCATAGTAAAATGCTTTCACTAAATTATAGAATAGACAGATTTTTTATGCGAGTAAAGTTCATGAGAGTCCTGCTACTTTTAAAGAACACAAATTCTCTTAGCAAGAAACTAAAGTAATAAATCAGTTTCTCAGAAACTCATTTAAAATAACCTTTCCTTTTGAAAAATGTCGCTCGATATATTTTATTACACGTGTTTTAAATTCATCTAAATTTTTATGACAGGTTTAAAAGAATTTCCCCAATGAAACAACGCACCGATACTTGTAACCTATTGTCCTCGTTAATGAACTATCTTGAGACACATATTTCGAATACAATGAAAACATTCGCGCAAGATCATAAGGATCAAGCGCACAGGTATGCAAATTAAATCCTTTTATGACAGCCCGCGCAAGAAGCCGTCACATCTCATAAGGACCCAGCGCACAGGTATGCAAATTATATCCTTTTATGACAACCCGCGAATAGCGCGCAAGAAGCTGTCACATCCCTTAATTACCCTTGCGGATTAGCAAAAGCATTTCACACATACAGAAGGATTAGAGAAAAGATCAATTATCTGGAGTATAAAAGGCCTTTGCTCGGCAAGTGTCAATTTAGTTACAAACTACCCGTTATCGACACCAGTTGACCAGTCAAAGATATTCAGTATCTACGAATTTAATAATTTCCAAGTGAAGTTTCAAACTAGTTAAGATATTTTGAGAGTGAATTTAGTGATATTTTCGATATCATGTCTAACGATACATCAACATCGCCGCTCGTAGTGAACACCTCATCGTTCTGTGAGGACGATTTGACAACATTTCTAGAGTGTTCGGAGAGAATTCAGCAGTGTGAGCAGCGTCAACGCCGCGAGTGGCTTAAGAAGGCCGTCAAGACTTATGAAGAAGTTTTCGAGACTAGCGTGATCTCGATCAACGATCCTACCGATGATGATCTTCTCAAGGACGATCCATCGTACATGTCCAAATCGGCCAGCATGAATGATCTGCTGAAGTACTTCGGAGAGGACGTCGACGTCGATAGTGATCCCCAGCAGGATGTGAAGATCGTGCCGCGTAATGTTGGTGGAGTTGTGGTGGAGCGATCGGTCCGCCCTAGTGAAGTGAAGCAGACCGAGTTGAAATCAGCTCGGAATGGGAAGAAGGATATCGTAGAGAGCGTCATTAAGAATTATGGGGCCAAGCGAAATGCAAACTTAAGTGAGATCAAGAAAAGTGATCTTCAATTTATTGAAATCGAGCCAAGTGTCTTTAAGCCGAATGATGGCGACACGTGTCTAAAGCCGAGTGACTTAAAGGCTAAAGGACGACGGGCGAATGAGCTTAAGGAAAGTCCGGCAACGGACCTGCCGCAACCAGATGTTTCGCGAGAAAATGCAACTTTGAGTTCAAGTGCTCTCCGTAGGAAATTCTTCAACTTGAGCGATCTTGAGGAGGAAGACCCTAAGCCGAGTGTTCGTAAAATACGATTCGCTGAAACCGACGTGCCTAAGAAAGTTGCCAATAAAGGCGGCCTTAAACCGAGGCTGGATGGTGACCTGATCAGCAATGTCAAGCTTAGTGATCTTAATCTCACTAAGAGCGAGTGGGAGGCACGTTACTTCGATATAATCACAAATGATCTTCGCCCAAAGAAAGAGCTCAAGCCGACCGACCTTAATCTTACCCAACAGCAATGGGACGAGCGCTATTTCCAGATCATTGGAAACGATCGTAAGCCCTTGGATGTGCTGAAGCCACCGAAGAAGAAGGCACCAGCACCACCATCACCACGATCATCACAAGATCAACCAAAACCAACGATCAAGTCCAAGGTCCAGAAGATGGCAGACATGTTTAACGGGATGGTAACTCAAGTGCTGAAGCGCCAACCAGCGAGTGCATATACTCCTTTAAACAATGAGCTTTCGCCAGAGCCCCCTCAGCCGAGAGCACGCAAAGTGCCAACTTCGGTGCGCAAGAGCCCGGTACCAAGTCCAAGACTAAGCAAGCGAAAAATTCAACAAACCGGCTGCCTCATTCCCGAGGAGGTCTTCACCAAACTCTCAGTCAAGGATAAGGTCCTTCTGTTCAACAAGTTCATGCGCGAGATGACCCGAATGAATCCCGATTTCTCCACTAACCTTCCCGAGGAGGTTAAGGCAGAAATTGCCGAAGACAACGTCCTCTGCGAGAAGCAAGAATCAGTGAAATCACTAGCCAAGGAGTTGGAGGCAAGGATCACCTTCCCCAAACAGACGGTGTCGGATGCGGCTGTGTCCAAATTACGCCGAGCTCCATCCAAAAAGGGACCCGCACCCCAGCCGCCAGTTAAGAAGAATCCGCAAGAGGTAGAAGATAAAGAAGAGGAACAAATCCATGTAAGTACCCTAACCGTAGTGCTCAAACCCACGCCAGAGAAACCTCTCCCCAAGGTGGACTTTGAGAAGAAACCCAAGATCAGAGGGCTTCCAATATTTAGGAGGCAGATGAAGTCCCCAACTGTGGTCGTTTACCCGTCCATGAAGCGCAGCAGCAAACAACTTTGCTCATCGGTACCGATCGACATTTATGGCCCGCCAAGGAAGATTCGCCGCACTCGCCCGGAGCGCAGCAATTCGAAAAAGTTCTTCAAGAGTCCGTATCTCGAGCGAATGTTCTACGGCTGGATGAAGGAGAGGCAAGGCCTGAGCTATGATGTCGAAGCCGGCACACCACTTAACAAGGTGGCTCAAGAAGCCCCAGAGAAAACCGTCGAGGCCGATAGCACCCTGAAGAACGAAGATGTAGACGCTCCCCAAGAGGAGAATTTCATTCCTCAGAAGCCCCCAAGGGCGCACCATCTCAAGAACGAAGATACCGACAGCCGAAAGGAGAACATTCAGCCCGAGAAGCCTCCAAGGGCGCTTTTCAAATCAGATCCGTCAGAAAGCGACAGCAGCCTCATGACTATGCCAAGTTCGAAGGTAACAACTGATGACTCCCAAACGGATCAGCCCAAAGAGAGCCCGACCGAATTCGAGTTCCTAAAACCGGTCCGACCACCACGCAGGAAGAAGGTAAAGCGCGCCACACTCACTTGGAAGAAGGATGCCTCAATTGTTGAGAAGCTTCCGTTGTCCACCACCGACTCGGACAGTGACTACAAGCAGCTTGAGTTGCTGGCACAGCAGCAGAAGGCCAAAAAGCCAGTTGACCAAGCCGATCAGCTTAAGGCGAAGAAGATTATTTCCAAAGGACCTGCCCCAACTCCACGTCGACAGAGTTTCGAGGTTGACGAAGCCTTCTTGGAATTTATGAACTCACCGAGGAAGATTCGAAATGCCTACACCCTAACAGCGATCAGCTCGCCGTCGCAGAACACCGAAAGTGCTTCCAGCCTGACCAGCGACGAGCCACCGAAGCCGCCACGCAAGCAGAAGCCTCAGCTGCCACACGCCATCGATGAGGCCATCTTCGAAAACGAAGATCAAGGCTTTGAAACTGGCTCCAACGAGTTTAGTCCCGTGCGCGTGGTCAAAAAGTCAGCAACCAAAAGTCCGGCGCTGGAGAAGTCACCTCTGTTCATCAAGCTGAATGCGGAACTCGAACGAAGACTATCCGAAGCCAACCAATGCCCGTCGGCCTACTCCACTCCAGTGAAGAACAACGCTGCTAAGACAAGGACCGCCGCTGTCAAGAAATCATCATGGCACACCGTCTTTAGTCCGATCCAATCGAACCGCCGAAGGTCTCTAAATGATTCGGAAAGTCGCCGCAGCTCGATCCTAATGGATGTCATTCGTGAGGAGCATCACGACCCTGAATCCCATCAAACCAAACCAGAAGACTCTGATTTCCAACCATCAACGCCATCCAGCGACGAGGGCCGCGACAAGGCATCTTCCTTCTGGATTACGGTTGGTGAGTTCACCGTCTCCATGGCGATTTTTGAGAACCCACCCGATCGCCTGCAGCTCCTGCACAACATCTTCACGCAGAAAAGTGCAGAGTCGCGTGAGGTGCGCTTTGGAGTCGACGACTTCAAGTTCTCCCCGAAGGCCGGCATCTGCAAGGAGGAGATCACCAAGAGCCTGCCGAAGATCGACGGCATCTCGCACTACTGGGTAGCCAGCGGAGATTTGGCAGTACCCTTCCAGGGCAACTTCATGGCCCCCGAAAAGATCTACAGAACATTTGGCTTCATTCGAGAATCCGTCTCCGATGATAGCCAGCTATCCTTCGGAGTGGATGACTTCGAGTTCTCACAAATCCCGGAGCCAACGACCCCGAAGTTCTCCATCGAAAGCAGCTACAGCATGCTGATTGGACTGAACGGTCAACGCATGAGCACAGATAGGCGCAGCAAGTTCACATGGCCGAGCACCTCGCAGAACTCAACACCCGTCAAGACAAGCGACCTAGATCCCTCGGAATTCGACTCGGACGGCTTCGATCCCAGCGAAATCGGGCGGCTTTCCTTCAGCCCATACGGAAGCAACTACTTCGACATGGTGTCGATGCGCAGCGGAGAGAGAACCTCCGTGGCATCATTCGAGTCCCTGGGCAGCCCCGAGATGTTCAGTCTTGAGTACGAAAACGAATCACTGGACAAGATTTTTAGCAGAAATCCCACGACAGAGGCCGCCGCCGCCGCCGCCGCCCCGACCAGTCAAACCTTTCGTGTTGAGAAATCGGTGAAAGCACCAAATGAATCCATGTCGATCGAGAAGATGATCGAGACTATCCGTCAACAGCAGCAGAAGCTGCAAAACATCGAAACCCAAATGAAGGCGCACACAAAGCCAACAGAGCTGAACAGCATTGTAATCGACAAGTTCAAGGGCGAACATAACGTCAAGAAGCTGCAGAATATCGTCAAATCGATTCAGATCATTGGAAAGACCGGCTTCGAGAACTGCACCCCACAGCAGTTGGAGAGCTTCTTGTACTTTTTAAGTCTCTACGCCGAGACATGCCTGTCGACTTGCAGCGATCACATTCACCAGATCTTGGACAAACTGATGGAGGAAAAGGCTGTTGTGGTTTGAGCTGCAGAAACTATTGCTATTGATCTTGGAACTTTGAATGTGTGTTTTTGAATAAAAATTTTATTTAAAAAAAAAACAAAAACAAAAACTCTTTTGCTTTTTATATGTTGAAATGGGGTCCGCTTTTTGGTTCTTTCTTAGGATTGGAAATTTTCTCAAACGATCGTCAGATAAATCAGGCTCAGCCTTAATCGATCGAGTTATATTCTAGATCTTTAAAGGCTGTCAAGATCGATTGGAGTAGCATCTCCAATAAATTTCGGCAGGAGTTCTTTTACGATCAAAAGTAGGCGATCATGGCTTCTTAAATCTGGAATTTTCACACTAAGAGAAAGATCGATCGACAAAAATAGTCACGATCGATGACATTTGACTCGATAAACGTAGCTATTTTTGTAGTCGATCATCGCATACATTTAATACGATTGCAGTTCATCAAGTTTGTGATGCACTACGATCACTCATTGATCTTTAAACATAAACCTTTTGAAGATCAATAAAAAAGATAAATAGATCTTACTTACTTACGTAGGTGGCGCTATAGTCCGGGGTGGACCTGGGCCTATACCAAGTACTAAGAATAGTTGTAAAGCGGATGTTTTACTTTAGATTTAAAAAAAAACTAAGCAAACTTATTGTGAACAAACTTCCGAGTGATCTTGTCAGGATTTTCCAGAAATGAGCTCGAAGGAAACAGCTAAAAGATGTAACCCAACGCAACACGGGATATTACTTCCATTTTCAGAAAACCATGGCACGTTGCAGCTGACATATTCGCGTTTAGCTTATACACAAACCACATCGTACACAGATTGACTAAAAGAGGGCGCAGTAAGGATCAAATTGTGGGATTTGTGGACGACAGCCAGCTCAGTTTGTGTAAAGATGTGAAATGACTCTCAAGAGAGGATGGTGGATTGCAGAGTTGTACAATATTGCGATAACCACGTTACATTACATCCTGCTCGATCATTTGCATCTTTCTTCAATCATTTGAAATAGTTCGCATTTTTTTAAAACATTTTCAATCATTTGTAATCAATCCTTCCGAAGCAACTGCAGTCACTTATATTCTAGTTCACTGACTCGCATTCTTTTCCTATGATTTATCAACTCAAGGATGGCTTAGACCGCAATTGACAGCTCCATCAAGCTATTTAAAATTAGACAAGTAAGGTTTCGAACGTTTCCAAGTATGCAAATGATTCAAAATGGTTGGAAAAATATACAAATTATTTAAAAATAATTTAAGCGATTGCAAAACAAGTAAATATTATTAAACAAGATTGAAAAATGATGCAAATGATTGGAAAACATTGCAACTGATTGAACAAGATTGAAAAAAAACAGAGGATTGCAGATGATTGCAAAGAAGTATAACTAATTGAGCAACACTGAATGCAATTTCAACCCCATTTAATCGATGAAACCTCTGAGCAGTCTTGAAAGTCGTTCCTCAAGTCACATAAACATGAACAGACTCCTCCTTTGCTTTCAATTTAACAACATCTTACATTTAAGTACATACAATATTAAAAATCTTGCAAATATTGAACCCTCACAAGTACTTGAAAAACTCATGCATTCAGATGTACATAATGTTCCCCACCAACTTAGATAAGTTTTTAAGAGACCTACAACAGCGAAAAACTACTAAAAAACTGAACACAAAAAGTGTCCTTCGCACAAAAAACAAATTTGTTGCATAAATGTAAAAAAAAAAAATACTTACAAAATCTACTACTACAAACAACCTTCAACAGTTCAAGGTCTAGTGCTCAAGTGAACAAGTACATCTACTACAGAAATGTCTGCCGACGAATAGTATCCGAAAATGTTGTATACCCACCACCACATCCCGCACCCTCGACAATACTCGAAACGTCAAGTATTGTCAAACATCATACAAGTGAAAGACACACCAATTATAATTATAAATTATGAAACAGCACCGTCTCAACCTGGCGAAAGAATTCAGGTCACCTTGCTACGCTTAAATGGAGAAAATCGGGGGGAGAAAACACCTCAAAACCTCCCCTCACATTATGGAGTGCAATAACGATGTGTGCTTACATGTGTGCACCTATACCGACCGCGTCCAATTCAGCGGAATGTTGCCACATGAATTCGCCTTGGAAAAAGGGGCGCCGCAAAAATGTCAACTATAAAAGTTAAATTTAAGCGGAAATTATTCAAAACTAATCAAAAAAAATCAAAACCAGCAACTATTTATGGCACTATGTTCCCAACATGTCCCTGAGTACTCTGACACATGTCAAATAAACGAAACAAACAAACCGAACGTACTTACGTCAATTGCTTAATATGAAGAACGGTGGGCGACTTTATTGTTCGTACGATGGGTCCCCGTGGCGTATTTCTGTCGGGTTCTCCTTTTTTCAATGGATAAAGTCAACAAAAAGTAACAAAACAAACCGAAGTAGGTCCCTTTGTTCTTTTTTTTTTGTATTCCTCCGCATACAGCCTGTTACGGTCGGTTGCTTTGTCTCAAAGGATATGCTTTGCGGTCAGAGTGCAATAAACATTTCGAAGGCAAGTCGAATGAATAGATTTGGCTAGGTTACGTGCTAAAGGGATATTAGCACGCGCCCGGAAGTCTACGTGAATTAATGAAAACGCGGCGGTTCACAAGGAGAAAGGGGGCGACATTGTGGGTTGCGTTTTTGTCGAAATAAAGAGGTTATAGGACGATAGATAGGACAGGAAACACGCATACCCATTTGAATTAGGTCCGCGACAAATTGGGGGAAATTTTTCATATACGCTTAAAAAAATATGCACTGAGTGGGAAGGTTGATTAAAATAAGAGGGTGTGGCTTGTGGTGGTGGGGATGTGTTGGATTTTTATTGCGAAACATTAGTCTCAGTTGAGTACCGGAAGAGGTGTGGTAGACTGGTCTGGTTTCTGTTTTTTTTTGTAGACACCCCTAAGGACGTGGTGTAATTATTCAATTTTGTGGGTCTATTTTGGTGGCATAGACAGGTTACTTTTACAAATGTGGTTTAAAAGTACGCAAGTGGACTTTGGGCCATCGCGCACAATTGAAACTGATCATACGTCTACAGAAGATCCGTGTCACAATTGTGCCTTCTTGTTATCATGTCAAGTCATGAATACTAGACACATCTAGCTAATTTTGCATCTAATTTGTACCATAACGCATTTTTATATCATGATACAAATATCATAACACATATAAAATATCAAGTGCAGTTTGATCAGTACTTATGTTCGAGTCTTTATAAACTTAGTGACTAAAAATTGCCGCTCGCATGCGATTTTTGTCGCACGACTCACTTTCAATGCAAGGCTGTTGCGATTCTTAAGTGTTATGCGTGCTCAGTTACATTGAATGTTTCGACTTACATTTTTTACTGATTAGTTGTGGTTTACACCGCAATTTTTGACTTGATTCAGAAGGAGGGAATTGGGCTTAAACATCTTATGAAGATCAGTGTCAACTTTTTATTAGTACGATGCTAATAAAAATATTTGACGTTGGGTGTGTATGTTCAAATATAGTGGTGCGCAGAGCTCGAATGAACTCCAAAGACAGGGGAGGAAGTGGTTGCATGGAGAAGTTATTTTTTTAGCATACCTATTGAGGTTGAGATCAGAGATTTGAAAGTCTGAAATGAGCTAAGAGCCACAATAAAGTTTTACGAAAATTCAATGTTAATTCCAATCGTTTTGAAACACTCCTTACGGTCGATTTTACGAAGTTAAGGGTTTGACTATATCAAGTACTCTTTATTGATCCAACTTTGGTTTCGTATATTTAACGACAGGCAGATTCGTTAATGGTTCGTGCAAGTGCTGGATATTTTTATTTGATATACAAACCAATTTCAGAGATATTGTTTTTGAGTTGCCTGAAATATATATGTGCTTTGTAGGAACTAATTGTCTCTTTTGAAAGGACTTAATGGAATAGAATCAACAAATTGCATACATCTGGGACCAAGTGGTTAGTGTGTTGGACTACTAAGCGAGGGGCCACCGGTTCGACTCCCGAAAGAACACAAATAGCGCCCCTCTCGCTGGGGTCTGGCAAACATCCGAGATTAAAACTGTCTTGAAAAAGCTTCTAAATTAACCTAAAATTGTAAATCTCTTCCATTCGTCCTAAAAAAGAAATTAAAAACTCACACAAAACGAATGTTTGTAAGAAGCTATGCCTAGGGTCCCAAAGACCCGTTCGGACATAGCTTTATTTATTTTGTAGTTATTGAGCTTGAAAATCACGGACTTTACTGATCAAAGTAGGGCCCTAAAACGAGTAAAAAACTAGGAGAAAAATGCACGAACAGTTTTCCAACAACGAAGAAAGCAATTTTAATACGGAAATTTAAATTTAAAAATTGTTTATATAGAAACGTATTCAAAAGAATTTTTTTTAAACTTTTACTGCTTATAGTTGACATTAAAAGGACCCCACTGACATCTGACGATTTTCTAAATTCCCCCACTAATAAATCTTTTATCACTTTTATCACATTTTAAGAAGATAAATCCACCTATTAGAAAGTTGTGTTTAGATTTAAATACACACACAATGCCCTGCTCAATATTTTAAAAATATAAAGTGTTCCTGACACGCCCACTTTTTAGAGTGCTTGATCAAAATTCAGTTTTTTTGCGATGATTTCCTTAAAAAA
This sequence comes from Cheilosia pagana, assembly GCA_936431705.1. Lineage (NCBI taxonomy): Eukaryota > Metazoa > Arthropoda > Insecta > Diptera > Syrphidae > Cheilosia > Cheilosia pagana. Next base: position 9,019,753 of record OW386169.1, read on the forward strand.
ATTAGGAGAAACACACTCATAAAATTCTGACAATTACGCGCTATGCAAGATTGTTGACACGCCTATTTTTTGGGGGCGTTTTTGACCGAATTCCTTTTACAAGGGCAAACTTGAATAACCATTTCATACCAAAACAATTCAGCTTTGATAAAGCTTAACTCCAAGACATCTCATCCATGGAAATTTGCATAGTTAAAGGCAAAAATGCTGTTCCAATCATACAGAAAGTTGTTCGAAAATAGTTTAAATACTTTGCCGCGAACAAATTTCCAATAGATGAGTTGGCCTGAAGTTCAGTTCAGGATCGTAGGTGAGTTGTATGTGCATGAGATGCTACTATAAGTTGTAAGAGGTGAATAGCATTATTTCAGCTTTCATAGGTTAACTCCAGGTCTAGAGCCCAAAGCACATAGCTGAGGCCGAGGCCTTTCTGGAATATCTCTTATCACTGCGAGGCACATCTCTGACTCTGAACTAACCCTGCCTGGAGTTTGGTCCAACAGAGTTCTGTCAAAAATTATGGGCCAAACCAGGAGCAAAGACGCGGGCAGTGTTTTTAGCGCCCCAGAAGTTGGACTACAGTTTTATCAGCATTTTGTGCAATTGTTGCTGTTGCTCACAATTTACTTGGATACAACTTTGAAGAGAGTTAAATACAGTCCTGACAGAAAGTGTATTTTTTTATATTTTTAATTTTTAATATTTAAAAAACAATGAAACATGTCTCACCATATCCGATCCATACATATCGCATGGATTCAAAGTGTTCATCCCAGCTTTTGTAGATAACTGTTAACTATTCGATATGCTTGCGCTTATTGTGGTTATCCTTAAAAATTATGTTTGTTGAACAAAAACCGCATAAATTATACAAAAAACACCAATACACTCTAATAGGAAAAACAACCGCAACCGCGCGCCGGCAAAAACTATACGTTGGTGTGCGAGTAGTTTCCGCTTCTCTTTTGTGTTTCCTTGTGAGCCCTTTTTAGTCGTTATCGTATATATGTGACAGCGACAGGCTCTTCATTTACTTTATTTTAATTTAACTCAACAGGATATTCAAAAGGACAACGTTTTCAGTATATTTCCTCACATATTTTCTGTATGTTTCTTTTTTGTATAATTCAATATCCTTTTCATCAGCCCAAGCACTACCACCGACCGACCTACATTATACAAAATCAGATATCCTCCACTCCGATACAAGCTCGAGGAACACAAATTGGAAGAAGTGCGGAAAATCGAAGAACCGGGCAAAATGCAGACAGATAGAAAGAGACACACATAACGAGAGTACAACACATCCTCTTAACAGGACCCAGTATGCTACATTTGGTTGGAATTTTTCTATTTCCTTTTTTTTCTATTTTCCGTTTTTTTTTTTTGTTAGGATTTTTTTCTTTTGTTTGATTATGGTCCAACACTCAACACTTCAGCGCCACTGTCATCATCATTCTTATTGTCATGTCCCGGGGTGTGGAGAAAGGATATAATGCTGCAAAAATCACCGAGCCGATGTTGGATGCTGGATGGTGGATGATGATGATGAGTTAAAGGACGAAAGGCCACCTTGTTTGATGGAAATCAAAGTGAAAGTCTTTTTATTTCGAATTTATGCGATCCTTTGTGCAGCGCAAAAGTTCCTTTTCAACAGAGGTCAAATCGCTTAAGCGAGCACTGTTATCCTAACCCCGTATGGAGAGCGAAACGAAAAAAACACACACTCCTTCACGCTAGGAGTCACACAGATAAGCGAGGAATGCACAAAAACTGCGGTGATATGTATTTTTATTTTATTATTTTGCTATAGCAACATTTAAATTTATTGATAAATTTATAAGCCACTTAAGAACTATTTGCGCCATCTTCGAAATGGACACACACACTGCGTGCGGCAATAAACCAACAACTGGCCAGCAACGTACACACCCAACAACGGGAAAAGGATATTTCGCTTCGTTTTTTTTTTTTTCGTTAGAGAAATACTGTCTGCGAGGGGAGGGTGGTCCTGCCCATTATTTATCGAATATAAACAATGATATTTTCACACGGCGGGGGGTGTCGTTTTCGCGTTGACGAAGGATATTTTTTCGACCGTTTTTTGTCAAGGAATGACCTTAAAAAGCAAGCTTTTCGCGTCGATGCTCTTTTCCGGTGTTACACGGTGAATTTTGTTCCATTTTTTTTCCCCAAAAAGGAATATAAGGACGAATGGGTGGAATAAAATAATAAAGCAAAGGAGGGAAGATATTCCGAGAAAAATGGGAATTTTTGTGTCGTTGAAAAACGTGTACGCTGTACGGTGTGAGAGCTTTTATTATGTGCGCATGGCTGGTAGCGAGGAGAATGTTTTCGAGGCACATGGATTCGCATGCAACATGCAGCTGTAGAGGAAGCTTTTGATTTGAGGGCATTGCCAGGGGGAAAAACTGAGAGTTTTCTAAGTGATTTTTCAATAGACCTTTTTAAATTTCAGTAATTTTCTTTATTTTTATAGAACATTATTGAAATTAAAAAGGTCTATTAAATTTCAATTACTTTTTATATTTTAAAGATCATTTTTAAAATTAAGAAGGTCTAATTAAAAATTATCTACAAGAACGATATCCACCATCACGTAATGAAAACTACATGTACAATTTAGTTGCATACTATTGGGCGTGTGATACCACTGGAAGGCAGCGTTGCCAAGTCATTCTGTCATTTGAGCACAGTTTTAAACATTTTCAGCGTTAATTTTGACCTCTTGGGCACAAAAAATTATATTTTTTTAAAACAGCTCGAAAGTCAGTCATATGCCGATTGCACAGTAAAATAAAAATAAATACTTCAACAAAACTTAAAAAAAATTTAAGGTATCTACGTACATTTATTTTTTTTTTAAATTAAGGCGGCGTCGTGCAATAGCAGCGTTAACACTATAAAAACGTCCAAGCGCTAAATCAACTTTTTCAGCACTAAATTGAAATTTTGGGCGCTAAAATTAACGCTGAAAACACTGCCTTTGGCCACGCTGCTGTGAGGTTGTGTTTTTTTGTTGCATACTCTCAGTTGCGAAAGCGTGGCTTAGTGATTAGTGATCCAAGGAAAACCACAAGTTACATTTTAAGGTTTCTTTTTCGCTGCGCCAGCTCTCGCGAACATCTGACAAACATCCGAGAGTAAAACTGTCTTGAGGGATCTTCTTAATTAGCCGTTTGGACCCGACATAAAATTTTAGATCCTTTCCATTCGTTCCAAAAATTAAGATCTCATACAAAAAAATTGGTTGTGCCTAGGGTCCTTTACGGACCTGTTGCGTCAACTGCTTATTTATTTGTTTTATTATTAATTTTAATTTTTCCTGAAGTGTATAGGCAAGCTGGTCACAATGAGAAGTGTTAATAAAAATTGAGACCCTAAAACATATTCATTGAAAGGGGCATTGGTTATTCCACTTCTTCCAAAGTATTTTTTTTTTTCGATTTTTAATAGACATTTCATATTCAACGACAAGGATAACGATTAACGACTTAAGAGCAGTTTCTTGACAAAACGACTTTAGTGTTGTACTGTGTTAAGAACGCTACTTTGCAAAGTATCCATCAAAGCAACTTTAAATGTCAGAATGTGCTTTTAAATTAGCATGGCACTTGGGCGTAGCCAACGCGGTGATCCTATGCTGGGTACCAGGGCTTACGGATATTCCGGGTAATGAAGATCCGGATGACGTTCCAAGAAATGGACTGAATATGAATGTATGTACGCATTCTTAGAAAGTAAGATCGAATGAGTGTAAGCTAATATATTCATATAGCAACCCTCAAGGTTATATTTTCCTACAGCATGATATTGACCGCATGCAGGAATGGTGTAAGGAGAACTATATGCAGCTTAATCTGAATAAATGTAAATGCATGTCCTTTACGAGACGTCAAAATCAAATTGCACCGATTTATCTCATCAATGATGAAGTTATTGAAAGGGTGAATCACTTAAATCATCTTGGAGTAATCTTTGACAACAAGGTCAGCTTGAACCTCCATTTGGATTCCATTGTCAGTAAGGCAAGAATCCGATTGCGGCTTATAAAACGTTTTTCAAAGGAATTTAAGGACCCATATTTCACAAAACTTCTATACTGTTCTTTAGAGCAACCTCTTTTGGGATACTGTAGTCCAATTTGGTGTCCGAGCTTCAAATCTGAAATATCAAGAATTGAAAGTATTCAAAAACAATTTTTTTCTTTTTGCATTACGTGATTGACATTGGGACCCCGAAAGTCGTCTTCCCCCCTATACATAAGTAGATTAAAGTTGCTGAATCTGCTGTCCTTGGAAAAACGAAGAGAAATATTAAATCCTTTATTCGAGTTTTGCATCCTGACCGGCAACATAAACTAAACCTATATTCTAAGTTCTATTAACATCAATACCAGACCGTGGATAGCAAGGAATCCAGTTTTTTTTATATCAAAGGACATCTCGATGTAACTATGGAAACAATGGCCCCATCAATAACCTGACGAAGGATTTTAATAAGTTTAATCATGTGATGGATTTCAATCCAATAAAAATTAATTTAAAAAAAAATTATAAGAGAAATTAAAAATATTCTCCTTTTCCAAAAATTATTTTATTAATTGATTAACTATGGCTAAATGTTAAGTAGTTAAATAAATAAATAATAAATTAATGATCGGACCAAGTTGCATTCTCAAAGTCACGCCGAGTCCATTCCCCTTTGAGTTTATAACTACATTCAGATAATTTGCAGAAATAATGCTTTTACTACATTTGTTAAATATTTGCGCTAATTTTTAAACTATTATTTTTTTAAATTTCTAGTTCTTTTTTTTACTTAAACATTCAGATTTTTTATATTTTGAGAAATTATATTTCGAAATTCTGTTGAATTTGGAACTTCTATTTTCTCAAATTTCTCATTTTATTTATTTAGACATTTGTAAAGTGAAAAAATAATAGTTTGAAACTCGAGCGTTTTTGAACTATTATTTCCTCAAATTTCTGATTCTGCTTCGAATTTCGAATTTGAAAAATGAAATAGTTCGACCGGGCTAATTTAAATTAAATTAATTGAAATCTGAGAAAATAATAGTTCGGAATTCGCGGGAATAGCTATCTAAAGGCTTTGTCAAACAGAACGCGTTTCTAACGCCGCAGTGAGATTAATTTACGCGGCGGTAGGATTATTTTGACGCAACGTTCTAACCGCCGCGTTAGAGGACGTCAAACAGAAAGCTGTCATGACTCTCGGTTTTTATTTTACCAAAATGTCATGCAGCTCGGAGGAAGAATTATTGCTTTTATTTGCCGTGATATGTAATTCCCGAAAGAAAAAAAGGATTTGGGTGCACGAAATTTGCAAAAAGAGAAATTCTTTTGCTATTGGCTCCCATATTTCAGCTTTTAAAACTGCATTTTTATACGATTCATCACACACAACGTACAAACATGGGTAATTTCAAACACATTTGATTATTTTTTTTCGTTTTTTAGAATAATCATGAAAAATTAACTCAAACGCGCCGCGACAAAAAAATAATCTGTAATTTTTCACAACCCCGTGTTTCACCGTCGCGTTTCAACGCCGCGGTAAATTCAACACAGCGTTGAAAACGCGCTCTGTGTGACGGAGGATACGTTATTCAGTAGATATATAACAACGCGGCGAAAGAACGGCGCGTAAAAACGCTCTCTCTCTTTGACGAGGCCTTTATATTTAAATTTCTGAATATTGAAAATATAGTAAAAATTGTTGGTCATTCTGCCTTAACTCTCCGACTTCGATTTTTTTCAATATGAAATAATGCCGAAGTTCTTAATGAACTAGTGGGATCTGGGGAATGTGGATCTTCAAGAACTGCTGAGATAGATATACCTTCTCAACTCTGGGTGGTTCTAGTTGATAAATGGACTACAAATCTCCTCAGTTACTCCTAGCACATACTGGAGAATCTGGATATAAAAGAGCTCTCAGAAAAATTGGTTTCTGTGCTGCAAGGAAAAATAGGCGGACCAAGGACACAGAATACAGAATAGACTTGGGAGCAGCTAAATTCTTAGCGCTGGGAAAAATGAAATTTATATTCATGTTGACTAAAGTAGAATTTTGTTTTTGCAATGACATCCTTCTGGTGGGATGAGCTCATGATTTTAAACTGCTTTAAGCGAGCGGTGACTAGGAGACTTCATGCAGAGTTAAAATTGAGAATCTTTCTCAGGGTAGTTGAACTCTGGGAGGCTTGTGATACGATCTAGAAAAGTGGCGCAGGGGGAAAAACTTTAATACGTAATTTTTGTATTTCCAGTGATCGAACTAGAGATCCCCCGCTTCGTAGTCTAGCATACCATCCACTGAGTCACTGAACCGCTACTAGGGTGCAATTACAGCGACATGAAAAATGCAGCCGAAAAAAATGTCTTTTGCTTTTTTTAACCACTTAAACTTAATTGTTGAACTCAATCTTGGTCTTTAAATGTCACATTTCGTACTTCCTTCGCTTCGAGTTCTCTGGAAGAAGATTTTCGTTCACCCGCAAACTCATTGGGGAATCCCAGGCGATACACGATTTGTGTAATATAGTTTATTTCGAAGGAAGACTCGCCAAAATCCTCGCGGAAGAAGTTATTCCGAATATCAAGAGAAGGTATAAATGCGAATGCATTGATTATTAAACAAATAAGTAAAACGTGCGTCACAGGTTTATAAATTTTGTATAGATATACCGATCTTTAATATACGTCCATCCGCCATGGGGACGCACTATGGTTCTTTCCGCTTGAGTCATTGGCGACATCAGTCCATCAGTAAGGCGTCTAAAAGTCTTTACGAGTTAAGTGCCAGAAACATGATCCATAAAACCATATTGCACTCGAAAGTATCACAGAAGAGGATCAGGGATAATCCCTTAATTATTTTCGTGTGTATTATGTTACATCGATCGAAATAAATGGGATTTATACCTTTCCACTAAAAACCTGTCAAATTTGGGTCACATTCTGCCAGGAATTGCAAACTAATGGATTTTTTTTGCCTCAAGCAAAGTGTTGGGACGAAAAATCAAATCCACAATAAAGCACGTGCAATTTGACAGCAATATCCAAGAGTCCTCTTTAATTGTGCAATAAAAATTTATTGCCAATCCAAAAACTCCGAATTACGCCCTCCATTTAAAAAAAAAATCATATTTTCCTTCTAAAAATCCAATGTACAAGGTAATTAGCCAGGTAGTGCAGGATATGAGTCAAGAAAATCCCAAAACCCTAATTACATTCCACGATTAAATTCCGCGACGGATTTTCGTGACAACAGGTACCCATGGCACGAGACACAGGCAGACAGGTTGTAAGGGATTTCATTTTTTTTTGGGTGACACTCACAATATGTCATTAATGTCACTATAAATGCGAGTGTTTCTGTCCAGCAATTCATCAGTCACCCTTCGACAACAGCCAGTGAAAGTACGAAAAAAAATACAACTAAAACTATGGCCCAAAACTTTATCAAAAAGGAACCCATCTACGCGGAGATAATATTTCGCGAGACAATCGTCAACACGTCGAACTTTAGTGCCGACGACTTGGACCTCTTTATCGATTCGATGGAGACAATCGCTCGCGTCCAGAGGGAGCGCAAGGAACGTCGTCTACGCAGAAGGAATCTCAAATTGAACGCTCCCGTTAACGATGATGATGTTCGTTCCATACAGCTACCCCCCGCCGAAGACAGTAGCGAAGCTGAAGAAGATTCAAAACTAATTTACCCAAAAGAATCACACAACAAGCTCTCAACCGAAGCCGACGACGACGATGCCTCCCCTGGGCATAGTTCGGATGAGAATTACTTTAGCGGTGCCAGCCGCAGTGAGTCCCCTACTGAAGGTAGTGACAGCAGCAAGGAGTCGATTGATGGCAGTCCCCCACCATCGGTAGACAGCGGAACTGAGTCAGAGAGTGGTGTCTATAAATTACGCCCACGCTCCTATGCCATGACGAGTCCCAAGTACCGCACTACAAGAGCACGAATTATTGGATTAGTCCTGAAAAGGGAATACGCCGATGGCGGCAGCCAAGACGAGTTGGAGAAGCAAGAACGACGCGAGAGACTACTCGAAGGACTGCTGCGCGAAAAGGATAAATGTGAAAGTCTGCGTATCACCACAAAGGAATGCACCAGAAAACCAATTCCGGGCAAGACAGCTGTCAACAAGCAACCCACCGCCGAGATGAGATTCATTGACAAGGCACTGCGCTATTTGACTTTGTAAATTTCATTTCAACGAAAGGCGGGTGATATTGCATACTGAAGTTCACTTTGTATTCTATGAGAATATTTTTTCTGCTTAAGATAGCTTTAATTGGATTTTGAATAAAAATTTGTCTGTATCTGAATTTGTTTTTTGTGTTCTTTAAAGAGGTGAAGAGGTTCTTCTCTATGCCGTTCTAGGATGAGGCTCTTTGGGTTGGTTGATTGGAGCACCAGTTGTGCACATTAAATCAAGCCTCATCCATATTCACAAGTTTGCAAAAATCTATATGGAAATTGCATCGCGAGGTTTGTTTATGAAATTGCATGTTTAGACGTCAAAGATGCAGCTGCTCTGATGATCTAAGATAGGAACTTGGCCGAGTGGGAAGAAAACAAATAAAAATATAACACGGTCTGTGACACCATGCGTAATAAGTAGCTCGTGCTTTTGCTCTAAGGATCCTTCTAATTTCAGTATTGCACTTTTATTAAGAGGCTTTTGAAGGCGGCTGTAGGCTGACTGACTACAACATTTTCCGAGAGCGTCCAGAGATACCTGAAGTGAATTTGGTTAACGCGACAGACTTAGGCAAAGAGTCTTGAGTGAGTAAACGAGTTGAGTCACCCCCGATCGACGGTCAATTTGCCATCCAGCGCTCGTGCCCATATAAAGGGTTTTCCAATAAGAGATGTTTTTTTTTAATAGCTCGCTATTTCGGTAGCTGTCCTTTTTGAAGCTGTTATTTTTTGAAATTTGATAAGTAGAAACTACGCCATTACTAAAAATGGAACGATACACGCTTCAACAACGCATTGAAATTATAAAAATTCACTTCAAAAATGGTAAAAATTTTACAGTCACCGTCGTCATCCCGTGCACGTCGCTCAAGAACAACTGAGAGTATTGCTGCTGTAGCCCAAAGTGTTGAAGAAAACCCAGGTTTGTCCACTCCTTGTCGTTCTTTGGAATTGGGAGATGATTTATGATTTTTTCTATCCGGAGTTCGTTGATATTGATCTGGACAACGTTTACTTTCAACAAGACGGCGCTACGTGCCACACAAGCAACGAAACCATTGATCTTTTACGGGAAAAGTTTCCGGACCGTGTTATCTGTCGAAGATGTGATCACAATTGGCCACCGAGATCTTGTGATTTAACACCTTGCGACTTCTTCCTTTGGGGCCATGTGAAAGATAAGGTCTACGCTAACAGCCCAGCGTCGATTCAAGACCTCAAAGATGGAATTCGTGAGTCTATCGAGGACATAGGGCAGCCACTTTGCGATTTTGTTATGGAAAATTTCATGAAAAGGATATGGTCCTGTAAGCCTGGTCGTGGTGGCCATTTGGCTGATGTTGTCTTTCATTGTTAACGGCATACCTTCCTCTTTATTATGAAATAAATATCCGATCATTTATCTCAAACAATGGCATTTTTCTTTGAATATTAAAATAACACCTCTTATTGGAAAACCCTTTAGAAGAAAAGAACGATGATGCGTTTCTACAGGGTCTTTTAAAAGGGACTTTGACCATATTGTTGAAATTACATCTACCGAATTGGCTGTCATTTATTCAGTCCGTTTTGTCAAGTTACCATTGACGGACATAACGTCAAACAAAACGTGCAAATGATTAAATTATTTTATTAAAAGCTGACCCTAATTTTCGTTGAAAAATCATCTTCAGCGATGAGGCCCATTTCTAGATAAATGTGAGTACATCAACAAACAAAATTGTCGAAATTGGGACGATACCAATCCACATGAGATACAAAAGGGCGTCCAATGTACCCGAAAAAGTCACTGTTTGGTGTGAACTTTGGGCTGGAGGCGTCATCGGTTCATATTTCTTTGAAAACGACGTTGGTCAGGCCATCACCGTCTATAGGTCGATGATTAACAACTTCTTTCGGCCTGAATTGGATGAACGACATGTGGTTTCAACAGGACGGCACTACGTTCCACACATCTAAGGCCACATTGCAAAATCTGCATGAGCGATTCGAGGGCATGGTCATCTCACGTGAAGGCGATGCGATCTGGCCACCGAGATCGTGCCATTTGACCTCGAACGACTTTTTCTTGTGGGGTTTTCTGAAGTCGCAGGTATATAGGAATAAGCCACGAATCACAGCGTCCCCGAAAGCCAACATAACCCATGCCATCGGTCTAATTCAGCTTGATTTATGCGCAAGAGTCGTTCAAGAAAAACGTCCAAAAAATTACGTTAAAACCATAGTGACCAAGTTTTCCGAACGCTCCACGAGTAGGACAGATCTGTCAGAAAGCCACTTCGAAAACACTTGGGAAAACACCACTTTGTCAACCGACATCAAAATGAATAAGTTACCACTGAATATTTGTGAATAGTTGTGAGAAGCTAGGCCTTGGGTCCCATAGACCTGTCGCGCCAAAATATTTATTTATTTACCACTGAATATTGAAAGATGGATTCTGTTAAAATTGTCCATTTAAGGCAGCGTTCTTCAAATCCTCTTCATCGAATATTTTTGCTCACGCGACATCTCTGTTCCACTCAAAAAGAAAAAAAGAAAACCAACCACCCCCTCCTGAATTGCAACAAAATATAGAACAATGAACCATTATAGCCACTCAAACGAATTAATTTAATTTCGCCTCTTCCCAATGGATACGGCGAATTCAATTTGAAATCTAATTGTGAAGCCACTTCCGCGAAACTTGTATAGAAACGACATTATTGTTCTTAATTAGCTTTCCAACGATCACACTCTCGTCCTCATCCTGTGCAGCATCTTCATACTCTTCGCTGGCATGACTGCGCGTCTGAGCAAAATCGTGACTTTAATGCAATCACGGAGATACTCGTCAGTATTTCTGTATTCTTGCAGACTGCGCCTTTTCTTTCCACGAAAGATGAAGCGCGCAAAACAACACGCAGCCATTTATTGGTGGAAATTTAATATATTTTTCAAAAAGGAACAAGAAAGCGAAACGGAAAAAAGCACGAGTGATGCAGTAAACAAATAAACAACAATCCAAGGGATTATTGTTGTGCAACTGTTTGCCCTCAGTTTTGTTTTTGAAGATGCGGAGGAGTTTCGATCCGCTGTGGCTGTGAACTGTTTACATGAATAGATGCACACAATTAATGTGAATTGAGTTTGAGAGCAGTTTTCTTTGTCTGTAATTACAGTGCAAGTAATCGGCTTGTTGGGGTTTATTGAAAGAAAAATAATTGAACGAGCCGGAAATCGTTGCTGAGTGATGACGACGATACTGATGATGATGATGATAGTGATGATGTCAGAGTGATCTCTGAGGAGAGTGTTGTCAGATGGTTCTGTTTTTTTAGCACAGGCAGTATGTTTTAAACTGATGTATAAAGGGACACAACAAGTTTCTGGAAAAAGAGGCATTTTTCAACAGTGACTTGTTTTCTTGTCAAGGCTCTGGTCCCCTTGCAGACACACGAATTTTATTTTCCACACAAATTGATGCAAACGCATAAATTGTAAGGATTTAATGTCTGACAGAAATTGACGACAAATATTACCGTTTACAAGATTGCAGATCGACACGTCAAAAGTCAACCAGAGCTCCTTTAACAGTCGTCTGATCGAACGATGTTTTTACCCAATAATACAACTCTGGTTTCTTGTGACCCTATATCTATACAAGGACCTACTAAAAATATCAGTGAATACTGAAAAATAAGTCGGTTGCATGTTTTTCAATCAAATTTTATGTTTGAGTTTGTTTAAATCGTTGACCCTGAACCAATACTCTCAACTTACTGTCTCTAAGCTGTTTTCTATATTTTTTTGTCGCTTGCAAACGACTTAGAACGAAAAACGCCCTCCAAAAGTGGGCGTGGATATACACATTTATGAACAAAATTTATGGAAAAAATGACCGTGTCAAGATTTAAGAAAAAATTCGACAGAAACCATCGGGAGAACAATATTTATTTTTTTAAACATTGTAGTCGAAATTTGTAAATTTTGAGCTATAGAAAGGTGTAAGTGTAACAAGGTTTTGCAGAGACTTGAAGGCGCCTAAAAGTGACGATATCAGGTTAAGGTCTTGCAGGCTATCACAGAAATATATGGAACAAATTAGTATACTAGAAAATGTGTCCGCTAGAGGGAGACTGAATAGTAGATTTCAAAACCAATAAATAACATTGATAGAGAGCTCGCCAATGGTAGCTGATGCTGATGCGAATATTTGCAAGTGCTGCAGGGTGTACAAAAATGCCTTAACATCCATAATGATGAAGATTGCAAAAATATTCACACGACGCCCTTAAAATTGATGAAGGTTCACAAATAAACGTTTCGTGTTCACAGTGCTACTTTGGATTCAAAAAGGAATTATATGGACCGAGATTTGTGACTAGTTCTAGAGGTTTGTAGTTTCAAGTGTTTAAACTACGAATTAAATAACCGATGGACTTCGTGCCTTGAAACTTGGGAGTAAGCCCCAAACCTGGTAGAATATTGAAGGGTAGGCCATCCTGAACAACAGTTTTAAGCCCCACAATTTTGACTTAAGAACCATAAAAAAACATATAATAACAACGACGGAACAAGAAAGTAAAAAAATGACTGGAAGGAGTTCCGCAAGGGTCGGTATTTGGTCCCATACATTTAAAAGCCGTACCGGACAATGCAGGAACCATAAATCAATTATTTGATTTGTTCATGACCATGCCCTCTCAGTTGGACAAAAATAAAGCGTTGAGGGCTTTCCTCAGTTGATAATGCAATTAAATAACTATAGGCGCGGTGGCATAGTGGTTGGTGTGTTGTACTACTAAGGAAGGGGTCCCATGTTTGATCCACGAAAGTAACAAACTACATCTTAAGGTTTTTATTCACAGCCGCACCTCTTACGAACGCCTGAGAAACATCCGAGAGTCAAACGAAAAATTCAAACAAAACGAATGGTTGTGAGAAGATAGGCATTGGGTCCCTTACAGAGCTTGAATCCTATTTAATCGATTGATACAAGTCCGTAGCACAGGACAGTTAATGTCAATGTTTTGACTAAACAATATGGGTATGTGCAAAAATTATACAAGTTCCCAGTTTGCAATCAAACTTGCTTCGGAAGTGGTCCACCATTTATACTCAATTTAACTTTTTTTTGTTACAAAGGTCAATAGAAAATTTAACATCAAGTACAAGCCGAGTTCGACAAATCTTTGCTAAAAACTTGCAGAGAATTTACTCATCCACTTATGGAAGGGATCTAAAGGAATGCACTGGTAAATTTGATAATCGTAAATGTGGGGTCCCACAAGGTTATATACTGCCATCAATACTTGTTCTCGAAATTACTAATGACGGGTTTTGTAATGTAGTCACACTTTCTATTTGACAACGCAAAAGATGAGCAAATTAAACAGGTTTGGGTTTTCTTCTGGGCGTCAATAGTTGATTCCATATAACTCTCAGACACAGCCAAAGCCAAAGAACCAATGAAGAAGTGTCAAACATTGTAAGCCCAATTCCATCACTTCACGGCGCGCTCATGTTGGCCTTAGTAGGTGTCCCAAAGCTTCTTTGGATGGTTTTCAATTTCAAGCGCAATTTCATCTATTCACAAAATAATATAGAATATCGTAGTGGTGAAAGTCGAAGGCAGGCAGAGGAAAACAAACAAAAGGCCACCACAGGGATGAGTACTGGGACCATTACTTTTAATGCAGTAAAAATATTGCTTGTAGGTTAAGTAGATTTATATAAGGAGATCATGTGACAAGACTGAGAGTAGAGAGCCACATACAGAGACAATACGCGGCATTGTGGGGAAGAAAAAGTCAAATGTCACTCAGAGAAACTGTACAAGCTTGTCAATGAGGCTTACAATTTTTAGTTCCCAATTTTTTGCCCATCTTTTTATTTTTATTTACCAGGAAATGTCGGGCCACCGAAACTGCGTCGCTACTCATAAACGACCCATCTTAATTTACAGGGTGGCAGAACTGGGACTGACTGATGTAAAACCCGTAAAAATGTTGACATATTTTGAACAAGACTGCGTGGTCTAAATATCAGAAACAACATCTTCTGTTATACCAATTTTCATTTAAAAAAAAAATGAGTGCAATCTTGATGGTATATCTTGATGGTATATTTAAATATAAAGAACCACCTATACTTTTAATAGAAAAAATATTGATCCTACGACTGGTGCTGAGTTGCAGAACTGCCTCCTCCTATATTACAGGAGTACAGTCACTTTCCCTCTTCTTGATTCCAAATTAACCCCCAGCCGGCGGCTTCTATTTCAACTTACAAAACCGCGTCTACACGTCAGCCAGAGGACAATTTAATTCAACAATGACAATCGCTTAATCAATTCCACATTCAGCCATCGTTTAGAGAAAAAGATACTACTATTATAACTGAACATCAAACAGGAACCCTTTAGTCTGCGGATTAACCCCAATACATAATAAAAATCTATGTACGCAAGCATCCAACAGTGGCGAGAGTTGGTTCTCTGTTGTTTTCATTTGATCCATAAATTGCTCACAAGACCAGTCCAGTCTGGTTGTCGCTGAAGTCGCAATTGGAGCAATTGAAACAAGAGGTCTCTTCGAGCGATTAAAAAAAAAGAAAACAAACCAATCAATCCAATCTCTCCTTCTCCAGCCATGCCGCATATCTTGCGGGAATCGTAACCCGAATGGGTTACCGACAGTGGCCGAGAGTTTAGCTCGTATCGGGGATTATTTGAGCAATTAAGACGAGCAGCACACAGAGGAGGCGGGTGAGGGCTCTCTGCGGCCAAGTGCATTTGCATTGTTCTGGAAATCTCTTGTATCTGTATATGTATCTGTATATAATATATGTAAAACATTGTCAAGGGAGTATTTTAATAACAATTACATTGATTAATCAATTAAATGCGCACAAGGAGTATATGAGTGGTGCGGAGTTGTGGAAGTGATTTCAACGACGCATTAGTTAAGAAAAAAACGCCGCATGTGCTGGCCTTGGGGATCAAGTGAAACTAAATGCACCAAAGGGCATACATGTGTCATCGGGGTGGTAGTTTAAATATGGAATGCTAACTAAACGAAAGTTGACATGAGCTGCAGTGAGTTAAACAGTGGGAAGGAAGCGTTGAAAAATTGGAGAAAATTCAACAAGTGCACGAAGAACGTGGGGTCTTAAGTGATATTGAAGAACAGCAAATCTGGCGCATTTTAGGGTAAAGTAAGTAAGTCTAAGTAGAGCCAGGTCACGATATAACTGATCTGTAGCTAAAGTCTGTTTGTCCTTAGTACGTTTTCAGAATCGTTGTTCAATTTAGTATTCAGGGAGCGGCATATATTCGCGGGTATATGGAGGAGGTTATAGGCGGTACTTGACTTATACTAATCAGACTGTAGAAAAATACGACGCATTCGTAGAAAAGCGTGTTATTAAAAAAAGAACTGAAGATTGAAGCTCAAGCCTTTAGAAATAAACAGCGCACTTGGCTATAAAACCGCTTTTATATCTTGAAGCTTACGGTGCTTTGTTTGCAGTATTAGACATTGTTTGCTAGGTTTGTGTTTCTAAGAACGTACCTATGGCTAAAGTTGCTTTAACACCTTTTGTACATTTAATTTAGCTTATTTTTCAACCACTTTTACGACTTTAGGACCGCATTTCTATTGCTGTCGACGTTCTGTTTGTTTCTGACAAATTACTTCTCAGTTTAAATGTCAAGAAGTAAGTCAATCAAGTTTTAAATAGGTAAAGTTCTTTAAAGATTATTTCATGTTTTAAATCGATCGGAAAAGTCAAAACACGGCACAGATTTTTAGCTACAGATTGAGCTCCGTATGCAGGCAGATGGAACCCTGAGGCAACAGTGAGTCTGAAATATTTCTCCCTACTATTATTCAGTAAAGCATTCAGTACAGATTATGCCTCCGAAGAATACTTTATGTCAACTTAATAAGCCTAAAAATATTAACAAATTTGTACTTATTGACTTTTAGACAGACACTCCCGTATTTTATGACGTTTGAACGGATTGTGTTAATTTCTTCAACTCACAAGAGAGTTATTAATAAAGTGCGTAAATGCTAAATGAAAATTTGGAGATTTAACTGCACAAATATGGTCAATCTGTGTACTTTCTGTAAGTCTATATATCACTTTCAAGAGAGTTTGTAATGTACTTACAAATATTTGAGTGAAAAGTTTCAGTTGGAAAAAAAGTACATACCTGAAAATAAAAAACAAAATATGATAAAAATAAATATTTCTTTTAAATTGAGATCTTAAAAAATAATTAAATGCAAAGATATAGGTCAATTTGAAAGACTACAATAGCCTAATAGAAATCCACTCTGATATAATATTTCAAAGAACCAGGAAACCTTTTTTGCTTACTTTCTTTGAAGGAACAAAAGTTCCATAAATAGTATGCCTTGAGTAGGAATTAAACAAATTTTTAAAATCAACACCATCTACCGGTGAAAAACTAAAGCTTCATTATTTTTTAACCTTAAAAAAACTACTTGAAATAAGTGCGTTTTTCGGGAGTCTCAAGTGCAAAGTTTAATAAAACCTATTTATTTTTAAACTGGGCGTGAGATTGTTCAAATGTTGTTTCAGTCAAACTTTAACAATTAAAAAAGCTTTGAAACCTTGTAAGCCGTGTAAACAAAACAAAAGTCAAGTAAATTATATGATTCAGAGGAACTTGCTTCGAATCAGCCTGCACTTATGCAACTATTTGTAACTCCACAATAAACTGGTTATTTTGGTGTGTGTCTCGACTTTTAATTTGATTCAACGTTCTTCTAATAGTCGCTTTCTGAGGGTTAATGCCATTGTGTCAAGATTAATGATATATTTCTCTCAGCCTCCGGAGTCAAGCATGTCGTAAGCCACTTCTACTTGAGATAAATACGCCCAGTGTGAAGTTTTTTTTGTTAATTTCTTGCTGAAAATCCTACTTTCCTTTGGCTTCCTAAGCAAAATGCTCACCTAAACATACCTATCGCTGACACCCTGTTACAGTGTCCGAAAAAAAAAATCGAAATTTGGCACCACTTAAAGATAGAAAACTAGTTCAAATCTTTGAAAATCCTATTTTATTTTGGGCGACGAAAATGCAAACTGTAGTTCATCCATGAGATCCATAAGATGTGTTTGAGTGCAATTTTAGCGATTATTTTATAGGGTGACAGTAAATGAAAATTAAACAAATATTCCTCCAAAAGTTCATAAAATGTAAAAACGCGGGGGAGTTTTCTAAATCTTAAAAAAGTGATGAGCCCACTTTGCAAATGTCAGATTCCCAAGGCCATTGATTTTGACAACTATCTAATTTTTCGTTGGCCTTTTTTTTGCTACTTCAGTTGTGTGTCTAAATGAGGAAGAAATTACAGCTGCGAGTTCAATGAGCTATACGGAGGATAAAGTCACAAAAGCTGTGTTCATTGACTGGGTCACATCAGTAACAGTGCTAAACAGTCAAGAGGATCTTCCAAGCCCAATCCTTCGTTCGAAAACGTCAAATAATTGCAGATTCTATTCTTTTAAAGGAAAAACAACAGCTGTCAGACATTAGAGACCTGGATTAAGACCTGCAAAATAAACCAGACTGGACTTCAAATAACAATAATCCTTGTCAGCTGTTCTACAAAACATAAAACCCTTTTTTTGACAAATTATTTGGAGAAACCTTGACATGATTTCATACTTTTTGAGACGCATGAGCTCTTTCCAGTTAATAAAACTATTGTTGTCAACTTAAGCAGGCCAAATTGTATCACTAACAACTTTATAGGCGACCTTCAAATACTCCCTCTTGCAGCGCTTTTACGCATACGACACAACTCCAACGCAATGTTTACATTTTAGTCTCGATAAAATAAAGTATAAATTTATTTATTTTATACAGTGTTACTTAATCAATGACTCAGAATATATTGAGACAGAACAAATGTGGTCTTTAATTTATTGAAATGCCTGTGTGAATTTTATGCGAGAAGAAAACCGGCCAATAAAATTCCAATCGTGTGAGATAATTTATTGTTTACTTTGAACGCAAAAAGCCCAGTATCTACGTATACACACACCATCCCGATGACTGAATCCATAGATACAAACACAAGAATTGCGAATAAATATTAACACATTCATTGCAATGGCAAATGGCAAAGTGTGCAAAAATCCGAATCGTTTTTGTGCCGCTCCTGAAAGTGGGGTAATTTATTCGTAGGTTACGTATTTTTTTTTCTTATTTTTTTTTTGGAAGAGTTGTAAACAAAAGAGGGAAAGATATTTTTATGTTCGAATTTTATTTCTCTTGTTTATGATGATTTGTTGGAATAAAATAGAAATAAAACAAAAATTTTGTGCGTGAATCAGAAGTCGTATGTGCAGAACATAGAAAAGGACTACATGGTTAGATGGAGGGGGGTTGTGTGTATGTCTCTACTGATTCACAACTTGGGTGTATGTGCAAAGTATGGTGGGTACTTTATTAATGATGAATGTCTTCTTTTCTGCCTTTTTGGGGGGGCGAATTTGCCTTCTTTAGACTCCAACCAAGTCAGACAGTAAACCTAACCATCATCACCTACATAGTTCACCTCCTCAATACCGTAATAGCTATTTCTAGTGCTCTTCATTTTAAAAATATTGGTTACCCATAACCACAACTAATTTGCAAACGCGACTGCAACAATTTCCGATTCATTTATCCCGAACCGTAACCATATAAACTGCGTAATTCAATTAGCGTCCAGCTATCCCGTGCGCCGTCGGTTAATCAAAAAATTTGAATAATGTGCGTGCAAATTCCTAAATTGCTTGCAAATAAATAAATCAAATAAATTAAAAAAATAAAAAAAATGTTGCGTATACGTCCCCGATACCGGCGACTCATTCGATTGCCTGCTCACGCGGCTGAAATAATAAATTTCACTTCAAACAATCCAAGTGATATGATTTCCACCACCAACCCCTCCCGATTCAATGAAATCGGTATTTCTCAGTGAATTGTTTACACTTTCATAATTTTGTAAATTATCGGCTCTTAGCTGCCGTCCGGGGGGGTAGTGGCTTTTAAAAGCAAAAACTCATATCTACGTGCGATAGACAAAGGATGTTGCTATAGCATCTGTTTACTGGGAGATAAAAGCAGCACTCTCCACTGTGATTGTGTTTCTTTTTTTCAGAAATTATCTTCCACGAATCATTGAGACTTTCAAGGAAACATGAGCACGCAAACGTTAACTCGTAAGTATACATATATATCGGATTCGAATAAAGTATAGACGGATTGAGAATATGAGGGCGGGAGGGGGTGGGCGTTCACTTCAGCTTGATGTTGAAATCCAATGTAAGCTTCATGAAGATACATTGCTTGTTTACAATCTTTGTGTAGCGTTTGTAGGATGTTTACACTGGCATTGAAGTGTATCTATAAATCGCTGGGAAGATATTTGGCAATTTGCAGATGAGGATCGACAACGAAATACTTTAGATTACGAGTAAGTTTGTTTGTCGTAAGGGTGGAATGGTAGGGCGTGGGGTTGCGTCAAGAGCTTGTGTTGTGTTCTTAGAGACAGAAATTGAGGAAGAAATGGTGGCGGTATGGAGAAGTTAAAAATGTACTCCAAGTGGTATGCAGAAATGGGTTTAACATCCCACCGATTCATTGGAGAAAGTAGGCCGATAGTAGGTAGTAGGTGGATTTGATAGGAACCTTGTCCATCTGTGAGGTTTGATTTTTGAAATGAACTTAAGTCACCTTGAGAGGGTGTAGATGGTCGAAAGTAATTACTGGAATTTAGTTTCATTTGGACAGTGACGCCGGGAAGAATTTTAAGTAAAAAAATACAACCACTTTTTCGAAACTTCCATGACATTTATGACTAAACCCGTCGCTGCCACTATTTACAGCAGGGCACGCTGTCATTAAGTTATTTTGGAACAATGACTATATGACGAATGATGGAATGGAAATTCAATGGTATCATGGGTGATTTGTCTCATGGATGAGTTGTCTCATAAATGAGTTACCGTGTGGATCAGTTGTCCCGTGGAAGAGTTGTCTCACAGAAAAGTTGCCTTGTGGATGAGTTGTCTCATGGATAAATCGCGAGGGCCGCTAAAAATAGGTCTCTCAAGGCAAACTCGGTAGAAGAGTGCAACCTTTCTAGATCCTATGACATATGACCTATAAGTATCACCTACTGACTGTAGGGATTTTGAAAAGGGACAAAAATATTAAAGCTTCTGGTGGAAAGTTATTCCACCTTCGGAAACAAAATTTTTGTCTGATTGGCCGCAACTGACGAAGGTGTCAAAATATTCTTTTCCATCCTCTGATAGCTGCAAGTCACCTCGAAAGTGATCGTAGTTGCTGGTTAGGCAATTGAAAGTATTTCAAAATTATTTGGCCCATTAGGGTCGCATTTTCTGCTCGGAGATTGATGACAGTGGGTCTTATACAAAAGATTGACAGAGAAAACTACTTCTTCGCCATTTAGGAATACCTGTCTGACATCCATCTTGCGATGAAGTACAAAACCACTGATAGAGCTCTGAAATGAAGCATGCCTATCATAAGCGCTAAACTTGCCCACACTGAGCTTAAAAACCAAATCAGTTTGAGAGACGTAGAGGGCGCTTTCGACGACAAGGAACATTTTTGAAAGCTGCACATACGCTAGACTGATGTCCGAATCAACGCATTGCTCGAAAACAAGGACAGGAGCTGGCACACTGAGACAAATATGTTATGACGGTTGCCAATGTAGACTACAGTGCCACAAAGGCGGTCTTTGGCCTGCCTTTGGGTTGGACTTTGGACATAAAGTTGCCCTGTGATACCGCAAATAGGGAGAGCAAGCACTATTTCCGTCGCACACAATTTGCACCACTCATCTCATCTAATTGGAAATCATCCTAATTCGAAATCATCCACTTTGATGTAATGTATGAGGTTTCCACCGCTGTGCAACCAACATGTCCGAAATAGTTGCTCACCGAGTTGCTTCAAAATTCTACGTCTAGGGTCCGAGCTGGTCTTGCTCGTTGGACATAGTTGTGTATCGGTTTGAGGTCAAATTATTTGTAATGAGCACAATAATTATCAACAGTTAAACGAGTTGTCCAACAGAGCGTGTCAGGTTATACAACAATTTAAGGAGTTGATCAACAGCGTGTACATGGTTTGCAAGTTAAAATCTGTTTTAGCGTTCGAATGGCAGAGTTGTCTTAAGTGCTACGCCATATAAGTGCCGCAACGAGTTGAAGCACAACATTGATCAATAGTAGAATGAGTTGATCAATTTTGTATTAGTGGATCAACAAAATGTACGAAAATGTTGAACTTTTGGTCGAATTGGGTAATGTTGTTTGAATGACCGAGAGTTGCTAATAGTTGAAGCAATGTTGTGATCAACATGCAAATGAGTTGCTCAACGATTTATAACAGGCAATCCAATAAGGTGGTTAATTGCTCACGTCGAATGGCGTAAAGGAGGTCCTTCGCTGACATGAGTAGTATTGAGTGCTACGAAAAATATGGGTGCAGGTACAATTTGCAGTATTGACCAACTGTTCAACATGTTGATCAACTAAGTGTATCATGTTATTAAATATGTTGATTAAATATTTTAATTGCTAAAGCAGTGTGACTTACGCAAAAAACAATCGATCGATCTAGTTGGTCTGTATCCACTAGACCACGCATCGGGCGTTGATCAACGCGTTGAACACTTTTGACAGCTGACAGAATGCCACAGTGGTGCATCTCGCAGATGCTTTTGGCATACATTTAATTATCTAATTGAATCTAAACTGAATTTGAAGTGCAATGGTCTTATTCCAGGTCAAATAGAAACATATCGCCCTTGGCATTATGGAGGGCAACTGTCATCCCTTCTCAGTTAAAAATCAGAAAACGCCTGGTTTTGTATCAACTCTGCTTCTAACTTACATACAGCCGCCCCTCTGTTGTAAATTTTCCCTAATTCAGAAAATGATTACGAATCTACACCCCACTTGTCGTAAAAGGGGTTCCTTAAATGTCAAATGCGACATTAATAAACAAATGACTCCACCTCTGAGGTAAGTGCATCATCATTTTTGTTTTTTTATAAAAGTCATTTGATTTGCATTCATTCTCATCGCAGTTGTCACAGAGTTACGCCTGTTAATTAGCGATGCGCATCACTCTTTCAATTGGATTGACAACGGCGAGAGTTGACTTCCTAAAGTGGGTTTGGATTCCGTCATTACGTGTCACTGAATGAGAGAATATGTCAACCCTATCATTATCCACCTAATGCGAGCACATTCAGTTTTATTGTGCTTTTGATTTGCTTTCATATCTAATTTTTGTTTTTGACGTTCTCATGCAATTTAGTCATTCAATTTCAACTCAATATGGGGGGGTAAACAAATTATTTAATTATTTTCTAGTACACCAAATGTTACAGTAATCGAATGAGGTCTTATCGCATTGTCGACCTTCATCGACGACTGTGGTCATTACGCGTTCATCACGAGTTGTAATTACTGCAAGGTTCGAGTTCCGTGATCTGTAGATAACAAATGAAATACTTTTCAGATCGTTTTTTAAAGCGAACTCAACTCGCGTGGAAAATACTTCTGTTTGGGTCCCTCCAATTCTAATTGTTTATGGTTCTGTTTTGGACACATAATTATGGGGTAATTAGTTATGGTCGGGTGACATA
This sequence comes from Cheilosia pagana, assembly GCA_936431705.1. Taxonomy (NCBI): domain Eukaryota; kingdom Metazoa; phylum Arthropoda; class Insecta; order Diptera; family Syrphidae; genus Cheilosia; species Cheilosia pagana. The sequence continues at coordinate 9,042,723 of OW386169.1, forward strand.
CATGGATTAAAGTAGACCGGTGGCTAAGATAGTGTTGTATTTCAAAAATATATTTGAATGTCATCCATCCTCCCAGAGGAAATGGAAAACGAGGACGATATTGAGTTTTCTTCAATTTTCTCTCTCTCCATTTCAGTGGCACAACCTCACCATAGAAAGGAAATTAAATTAAATCTCACAACCGTTTACATGAAGCAATTGCGATAGTATGCGGGTGGTATGTCTGCGCTATAAATATGCATGTGTCCGCCACCTAAGGAGACAGCAATTTATGTTGTACGCAGTTAAATTGAATTCCACTTCTGTGACAATAACTTTACTTGCAGCTGAAGTGGATGCAGCTACATCGGGGAGAAGCGGCACAAAGTAGGAAATATTTAATTTAGGAATTCGTTTGTCATATTTGATTGCACTTGAGTGAATGGTGAATGCGAATTGAATGGGAAATTGGAAGGCAGTTCTTCTTCGAAATTATTTCGGCCACTAGTTCTGGATGGGTTAAGATCTACCTTTAAAAAGTCCGCACTCATAAAGGTCAGGAAATGGGAACACACATGCGTGGCGGGGAAAATGCTGATTTACTACATCGAACAGTTTTTTTTTTATAAATGTGTTCCTACCCTTGGACCTTTCTGAAAGCAATATAAAGCAAAAACAAATACAAAAAAACAACAACAATTAAAAGTCAAATGTCGATGAAAATAAAGCAACAGCAACAACAACTTGACACACGAATCCCACCAGCCCATTTTCAAACTTGTGCCAATGAAGAACACCAGAAAATGTGTTCAACCTGAATGTGTGCGCTGAAAAGAGACGACTGACCATTGAAGTGCGATCACGTTAGAGTGCCTAACGATACTCACTGCTGCATGACTACTGGCAGAAGAGTAAGTGTGGCAAATATGGCCCACCACTATTATATCCTTAAGTAGAAAGCGCAGGTAAGAGTGCAGTTATAGCAACACGAAAAACCGAACCATAAAAATTTTCTTTTGCTTTTTTTAACCACTTAAACTTAGTTGCTGAACTCAATCTTGGTCTTAAAATGTTGCTTAGGAATTGTTAAGTTATTTTATCAAAATTAGTAAATTATCTTCAATTTTTCTAGAAAAAGAATTCAATTATTTTTCTGAACGAAACAAATTTTACGTACAGAAAAATTAATAAATGCTTTTTTTCGAAAATCTCAAGATAATTTGCTAATTTTTTTTGATAAACTAACTTTATAATTCATAAGCAACATTTTAAGACCAAGATTGAGTTCAAGCATTAACGTTTTGTGGTCCAAAAAAGCAAAAGAAAATTTTTTCGGTTGCTTTTTACGTATCGCTATAACTGGCCTCTAAATACAAACTAATTCATTCCAAGACGGAAGTAGAAATAATTTCTACTACTATATTAAAGAAAATTAAATAAATTTGACTTAAATTCATGGTTTTATTTCAAAAAATGTTGAGGGTGGGCCATATTTGCAGCACTTACGCTAGTATCCATTCAAGGAAAATTGTGGGTGATGGTTTTGAATAATTGTTTTGAACATTGCTCAGCTTCAGGACAACAATGGGGGATATTTTATATATTAAATTAATCAGGGGAAAATTTACTAAATTCACCTATTTTTTTATTTTTCAATCCGATTTGCCATTAAAGGGCTAGGTCTGTATGCTTAGAATTTTCTTAACAGATATACAGTTTTTTGACTATTTTGTAAGATAAAAAGTATCCTAAGTCACGACCCAGAACATAAGCCATCAATATGTCAAGATTCATCAAAATCCATCTAGCAGTTTCCGCGTGATGCGTGGTCCAGCATTTTTTATTCTACAGTTTTATTATGTGTAGAGATAGAGAAGAGAAGAGAAGTGATTTATGAACTGCTAAGTTCGAGGCGGACCTGAGCTTCTACTAGTGCGCCTCTTGAACTTGTGGTACATCTTTTGCTGTTCTATAAGAGCATTACTTCTTGTGGAATTTTGCGCCGACAATTTCGAGAAAAAAAGTACGGTCAAGTGAAGAAATGAAAAAATTCTATGGTGGTAAAACAAGACCCTCAGATTTTTGAGGAATGTCAGATAAACGCAATATCTTTAAGGTGAAGTGCTTATATTCATTAGCGAGTTATAAACGACGGCAGTTAACCTCACTTACATACTAGAGTTCTACTCCGTTGGCCATTGTTGAGAATCATTTCGCCTTTATACCGACTTTGATAAAAAACAAGGTTTGCGCCCATGATAAATTAATTCCTTCTCAATTCAAAAATGGTCTGGACATACCTTAAGCATTTTTGAATTGTCATTGCTCACATAGACGATGTGCCCCGATATGGGGTTGAAAACTCTCCACTAAACAGATAATTCGTACAAATACTTTTTGTTGCTTTTTGTTTGATCAAAAGGTTTGTGTACATGATAAATAACTATTTTCCTCCATACGAAAATCGTTTGCAAATTAAAGCTGCTTATATGAACACTGTGTCCAGAGATGATACAGCAAGCCTTATGAGAAAGGGATTAATGTCGCATATATTGACAGCGTCGTTTTCTAAGATGAAGAGGTTTGTGTATACGCTAACTCATCTGTTCAGTTTAATCCTACAAAAAGGTTGCGAATTGGTGATTCTCTTAAAGAGGCAGTGTCTCGAAATAGAATAAAAATGATGTTCCCAACGAAAACAAAAAAAAGTCATAGAAGTCTTATGAAGAAATGTTGCGTTTGAAGGCCCCAGTAGTCTATGTGATATTGACAGCAGATTCCCCAAAGGTTCCTAAAAGGTAACCCTCACACCGTTGACTATAAAAAAATCAATATCCGTTCGCTGATACAAGTTGCCTTACTCTGAAATCGGCTTCACATCTCCTAAATGATATGTCAAATGTCAAAGGCTCCCAAGCCCGGTGAGAAGCTGCTTCCTAGAATGTCTGCTGTTACCTCCATTTTCCATTGACAATTGATGCGCAATTTGACTTTTTTTCGAGTGATTTTTCTCTGAAAGAACAACCCAGCTTGTTGGCCAATTTTCGACAATGTGTTCGATCAAAAGCGTTTATCTTTTCACTCCATGGCCCCACCTTACCCTCCCCAAGAATAGAGAAGTAATTTTGAAAGAGCTTCTCAAATTATCACCCCATCAACGTTGCTGTCACTGATTTCCACGACAAACTGCATGAATGGAAAGCTGAGTCCTGCTGATGGAACCTTAATCGATTTACACTCGATAAAAACAAAAAAAGCGAAATGACAACATGAAGAAAGAAGAAGGAGAAAACTCTGCTTGCACTGAAGGGAAAATCAATTTTCAATCATAGGTGCGAGGATAATGCTCAAAATAAATGAAAAATAAAATTCAATCGAAAACCAGGGCGGTATATAGGGACAGAAGTCAATCACTCCTCGATTGGGAGGGGCTGGGGGGTTCACCCTTAACAGAAAAAAATGAGGTTACACTATATTGACACATACCAGCACAGTCCGTATCTGGACCACCAAAGAATGCCAACCCGAATACAAATGGCGGATTAAAAAAATAAAAAAACACAACAAACAGCGCAGAGCAGGAAAAATAACTGCATTGGTTTCGATAGAGCATCCGCAGAACTTGGTTTCCGAATCTGTCGTTCTCTATCTCCCTGCAACACGGCTAATTGTGAACTCGATTTTGGTCGTTTGCCAGCGCCAGTGGGGGGACAAACGTATAGGGGTAGACGAAAATTACTTTGAACATGTAATCGAATACCAATGGCTCTCTTAATTAAGGTGAATTCTTGTTTATTCCGAAAGTAAGACAATTATATTTGGACGAAGATGTGCTCTCGAAGCCAATGAACGAGAGAAGGTTGGATGATTCAGAGAACTATTGAACTGCCGGCCCGAATGGGAATGTGGGCATTTTTCGTTGTCAACCATTAGACATTTGGTACAATTTAAGGAAGGTATTTTCGAGACAACGCTATTTAAGAGGGCATTGCTTGCGGGGGCATAAAAGTCAAGTCCCGACATAAATTTGTGTGTTGATATTGCATGCGATTTGGGCTTTTTTCACTTGTGGGTAACGTGTAACGTTCCAGAATAGTAATTTCTTAAAAACTGACATAAAACAACGAAAAACTTTGCGATTTTATTTCGCAGGCATTATCCTTGATTCCGGAAGTAAGTCACCTTAAGTTGCCTGCCAAAATATTTTACAATGAGAACGGGTTAGCATTTTAGAAGATTTAGTCATAGGTGGTTCATGTAGATAACGCTCGTTTCAAAAATCGAAGACGCTTTTAAACCGAGAGTACAGAGCGGAAGAGTGCCCTATAGAACGTCGCATAATTCGGGCTGAAGAGGCTTGATCTTTGTCCCCCAGAATCTGCAATGTAACGCTCGTTACAAAAATAGAAGTTGATTTTAAACCGATAAAAAGGTTGACCATTTTCCATAATTGAGCGCAAAATGAGTGGAAAAAACCCTAGCGGTAACAAAAATGATGAGAGAAATCATATAACCTCGCCTACCTTTGTCTGCCAAGACTCTTCATGTTTTAGGGTGTGATCGGTCTTATACTGCCCCAATAATCCGCCATGTAACGCTCGTTACAAAAGTAGAAATACATTTTAAACCCAAAATGAAGCAACGGACCACGATAATATGTCGCATACATTAAGCAAGTTGACCTCTCTGAGTTGTTGCGTATGCGGATGACGTGGTTGTTCTAATATCAGGGATGTTTCCGGACGTGATTAGCGAAATCATGGAAGGAGCCTTGGGTAAGATTAGCGCCTGGGCTGCCAGTTGTGGCCGTAGCGTTAACCCAAGTAAAACTGAACTGATTCACACTTCCCCGCTTAAATAACCAAATGCTCTCTCTATCCACCAGTGCCAAATATCTAGGTGTCATCCTTGACCCTAAATTAAACTGGAAATCTAATATCGAATGCCGAGTGCATAGCTTTCTACGCCTGTAGCAAAACTTTCGGCAAGAAGTGGGGACTTCAAACAAAGATGGTTCGTTGGATGTACACAGCGGTAGTACGTCCGATCCTCACCTTTGGATCACTGGTATGGTGACCTGCCTTATACAGAGCACATAACATCACTAAACTAAGCAGAGTCCAAAGAACAGCTGGTATTGGAATAACTGGAGCAATGCGATCAAGTCCGACCGATGCGCTTAACGTGATTTTGAATCTGCTACCGGTGGATCTGCATGTAAAAAACGTTGTAGCGCGTAGTGCAGTTAGATTAAAGGAACTCAAATGTTGGTCCGAAAGGCCTTACGGCCACATGGAATAGGACGCATATCTACCGACTACACTGTACCCATACTCAACTTCCATTAAACTTCTCTGTTAGATACCCCTCTAGATCAGAATGGGAGAAAAACGCGGTCGTTAACGATTTCGACATACCCATCTTCACAGATGGTTCTAAAATGATTTGTGGAGTGGGAGCGGACGTTACCACAACAGAATTAGACATCTCAAAATCTTTCCTCCCTAATACGTCCAGCGTCTTCCAAGCAGAAGAACTGGCAATTAATGAGGCTTGTATAGGTAAATTCGTCGACAGTCAGGCTGCTATTAAGGCCATCCTTTCTACCAAGTCAACGTCCAAGCTTGTTGTGGAATGCAGGGAGATATGAACAGGGCGTGTTATCGGTTTAAAATCACTCTCGTCTGGGTTCCCCGGCCATAGGAACACAGAGGGGAATGAAACTTGCCCGACGTGGATCTGCGTTGTGCGTGTCTCAGGCGGAGGAAGTCTTCCCTCCGCTGGGATACGTTAAGAGAGAAATCCTCCTGCATTTTACCTCTAGGGCAGTGGCAAGGTGGGTGAACCTGACCAATTGTGTCATTTCTAGGAAGATTTGGCGAACCTACGATGATGACAGAACTAATAACCTCTTAGCCAGAACGCGTGTAGATGTACCAAGACCATTGGCCTCTAGGTACTCACGCAGGCTAGACATGCCCTACAACCCCCACTGTCGTAGCTGCGCTGACACAAACAAGAGTGAAACGGTTTTCCACCTTCTTTGTGAATGCCTGGCTCTAGACAAAACCAGACATAGGGCAATAGGAAATCCTTTCTATGTTGAACTATCGGCCATCCGCCCATCCATGATATCCAATTCAATTGAATCATTAAATTTCTCAACTCCACAGGCTGGTTTTGAGCTTCTGTAACATCTTTCTCCCCCTTTCCATCTTCTGGTTCTCCTTGTTTGTGGTTTCAAAACGTCGCTCATGCGTTATTTGTGCATCTTTCCTTGTAGGGAATTTTTGCTACCACTTAAACCAACCAACCAAACAGCCCTCTCTGAGTTTTGATGGAAGGAAGCTTATTTAGCCTGACAACTTTTTTAACTAAAAATTGTTTTGTCAAACTTTGAATGAGATGTTTTACCCAAGAAGGGCCACGTTTCGTGTTATTTAACACCCATCGAACATCTTTTAACAAAGTGCGGATTACTGTCCACTTTACCCGTAAACCCTTTGTTCCCTTTGCATGTGAAAAAATTCGATCATTCGACATGGGGTCCCACAAGGCTGTAACCTTTTGCCAATACTTTTTCCACAGAAGATTTATCGAGCATACAGTTTTTGTTTTAGACGAGATTTAGAGGAATTAAATGGACTTTTCCGTGAAACCTTCAAACCTTAAGACAAAAATGACGTTCAAGGCTAAAGGAGCGCAACTTGTTAGCTGAATAAGGATACCCATCCGTGCGGGTAAAAAAAACACAGCGAATGTATGGAATACTAAAAATGATGAGTCATTTCGCTGTGAGGCCAGGTCAGAGTTTGTAACGTGGGTCGTAAATAATTTTAAGCTGCGTTTAAGTACCTAACTACGGTTGAAGTGTAACAATAATTTTGAATTCGCAACAAAATATGTCACTCATCCACGCTAGAACACAAATAAATGTGATGGACAGACTTTCACTATTAGTCAGTAGTCCCCCAGTCTTCTGTCATTCCACCTGCCCTCAAACTTCACTTCACACCCACACCCCACTTCATCATGCCAAAACAGAACTTGGTCAACTGCAAATCATCAATCTAAATTTATCACTCACTCCACTCCAATGCAGTAGGCAACATTCTTGCACGTTCAGCACATTCCAGCGCTCGATCGAAACAGTGTCTCTTTTCACTTGTCCACCATCTGCACAACAAGTGAAACTCTGCAGCGCCACTCCACAGCCTAGATACAGTTTCTATCACATTCTGTCATGAGACACGGTCTGTGACGATTAGTGTAGGTATATCCACCCATCTTCGTGACAGACCAAGCCCAACTGTCACTATCTTACAGCTGTCAGCTGATTGCGAAAAGCCACACAAAACAAATCGAACTTTCGCTTTTAACATCCGGACGACAAATTTTTGCTGTTGCAAATTTCATGCCGCCCTCTTGGTCTTGGCCAAAGTGACGCCCACATTTCGATGTCATTAGTGAGTGCGCTTGGAAAAGTTTCTCTCGCTAGCTAGCTGCACCCAACAAAAGATAAATAACTCACTATAAGATTGCACGAACCCTCTTCTGTATCTATTTTTATGAATTTTTGTTTCGTCTTGTAATCGATGCATCCCGCCGCCTTTCATCTTGTGACTTGATGAGTGTGCTGCCGGCTTCCAGGGTAATTTGTCGACAGACCGCACACACCAAATTCAAAGATGTGGTTTGTGCCGCCGCCACCGCTCGCTGTATATAGTGACAGAACACTGAATGCCATTCGGTTCGGTTTGACAACTTTATGGTGATAAATGTGTGTTGACGAAAACATCTGTTTAACACATTTTTAGTGGCTAAAGGAGACCGTTTATCAGCAAAGCAATACCCTTATCAGCAATTGTCTCTTTGACATTTTTGACATTTCAGCACATTTGACATGGAGCGGAGGCGAGCATCAAGTTTGACAGCGCCGAATTATGAGAACTGCTAAATGTGATTTTTATTACTTGGAAAAATAGATGACTTTTGACATTTTCGCTAGCTGTCAGTCGTAAGTCATCGCGCGTTCGATTTAGTTTTCAGCGCTTGTGTTCATTTGCTCAGACCTTAGAGGCTGCGTGTCATAAATGAAGAATGCTGTGTGAGTTCGGTTCGTATTTCATTTTATTACCCTTTAATGTGTTTGGGGGAAATTGGGCAGGGGGGATTTTAAGAACGCTGCGCTACAGAAGTTTCCACAACGAAATGGATGGGGGGAAGAAAACCGATCTAATTGCCGGGTGCATTGTTGATTTATGAAGTTGGATGGAGCATAAGCGTGCTTCTTTCAATAGATGGGGAGTCTTTGTTTTCGAATTTCGGGCGGGCAGATGTGAGGACTGGAAATTTATGCATTTGGAGCGGGATTTATGGCGTTTGGGGTGTGATGACCGCACAGGGGGTTTTTAAACTATTTATGGGACAAATTGGTGTTTAGATGAAGGAGTTTTTTGTGAGCTGTAATTTTTTTAAAAGTTGAATGTCGAACTGCGATGAAGGAGAATCTGACAAGATTTGGTCGCAGATCCAGTGTGTAGTGGAAGCAATTTGGTAACGAGCGTTACGTGACCAACTCGTGAAACAAGCGCGCGCCTACGGTCCTTTGTTCAAGATGAATTTGTGCTGCCGAAGGTCTGTGACTTCTCTTCTGCATTCTGTGAGCTTAGAAGGTTTTTCTATTTGGGTAACGCGCGTTACATTGTGGATTCCGGTAGCCAATATAAATTTCCCTCCTCAAAGCTTCATGGGAAATTTTAGCAGCTAAATATCTGCGATGTATGATCTGCCACTTATCTGTCGAAAAGTGTTGGTGTAGAGCTGTTTCTAGTTTGGTAACGCGCGTTACATGGCGGGTAACATGATGTTCTGTCACCAAACTACGTAACGAAATGCGATGCATAATCGATCGAGCGTAGCATCAATTTAGAAGCAATTCCTACTTTCCTGGCGAGCGTTACAGAGTACATCTAAGGAGTAACGTTTAAAATGTGTGACTGATCGGTCTCGATGAAGGTCTTGGAAAGCAATATACGGTCCGTTGCTTATAGAAACAAGGGGGACTTTTGCCGCCTTAGAACAAATAACTGCGTATTTATCTGCCCTAGAAGCAATTTACATTTTTGTAACAAGCGTTACGTGGTAAAATGCTCAATTTTTGGTGGAGAGTAAGACGAAAATACGTGTGGAGAATTATCTTTGAGCAAGAAAGTAGAATATTTAAGTTGAATGAATACACGAAACATATCCGTAATGGTTTGTTACCCGCTATTTTATTTTTCGGTACACACACCCATTTCAATATTCACTTAAGGAAATTTGAAAATTTGTGGAACGGAAATAGGTTGTGATGAACAAAGGAAATATGTTGACCACCGATGGACAAGGGTTACTTAATAAGAAGCATATGGTTTGTGTATATGATAGAAATGATTAAATGTCAACTCGGTATAAATAGGAAGAACACTCTCGTTTTGCGACCGCCGGTTATACTAACAAGATGCATAGATCCTTTGGGAATGATGGGCAAAATGTCAAACCAACCACCGGAAGTTTGAGAATGGTTCGTGTACCTGCTGTTTTTTTTTAAATAAAGTATGTTGCAGAGACCCAATCAATGGACAAGGGTAGATTGGCAACCTCTTTTGCATTTACAAGGTGGACCAAAAGAGATCACCCTATTGGAAGATGCTATTTTTTTGCAAATGGCCGCCAATGTCAAATCTGTTTTGACATTTGTGGACTAGTCAGATGTAGAATACAAGTGAACAAGCCATGGAGAGATACACTCCCTAAGAACGCGGAATATTCGTGTTTTTTTTTTTTGAGTAACAATTCGTCTGCAGTGTTGGCGCAGCGTGAATTCCGTCGCCGATTCCACGGCCGTCCGACAAACAATGCGCCGTTTGGCCACCAACCTCGAAGAGTATGGGACCACACGAGACGTTGTCAAGAGTGTTGTGTAGAGAATATCGCCGCTTTTGAAAAGAATGTCGAGCTGTTATCGGAAACAACGACCAGACGTCGTGCCTCGCAATTAGCCATCAGCGGGTCGTCCCTTAGGCGAATTTTGGTTAAATACTTGCGCATCTTTCCGTAGAAAGTCCAGTCCGTGCATCAGCGGCTACCTGTTGACCGCCAAACGCATGTAACCTACGCCCAAGCCTTCCTCAATCTCGAGGACGAAGTGGACAATTTTTCGACCAAAATCATAATGAGCGATGAGGCTCATTTCCACCTCAGCGGGTACTATCGTTTCTGGGGCACCGAAAATCCACGAGGAGCCATTACACCCGCTTAAAGTTACTGCATGGTGCGCTGTACACGCTGGAGGAGTCATCGGGCCATTTTTTTTTTTCGAGAACTCCGCTGGTCAAACGACAACAGTGGACGTCGATTATTTGACAAGAATGAATGCGATTCAGAATATGGGGCCGGCTGTATACCTCATCTTCAGCCAACTTACACCAATAAAACGGGCATAACTAAACCTCCCACCTACTGGCCTGTCAAAAATTTAATTTACCATCTTTTTCAGGACCAGTGCTCATAGTATATTCAACGGGGTAATAACGAGAGCTGCTATAAATGAGAAAATCAAACCCACAAACCCAACGTCGTCCAAAGGAGTCATTGCCAAAAATAAAATTTGATAAGCCCACCAACAATCTGAACAACAAGTCCACCTATAAAGATCATCCTTAATAAGCACTCTAAAGGCACACACTAATGAACACAATCACGTAAGCCTCGACAAATTGCGGCGTCAACAAAACACCTCTTCATTAGCAGGTTGACAAATACCCATTTCAAAAAAAGTACTCGGATATCCTATACCTAATTGGATCTCATTATCCACCACCGAGCACAGACAGCAGTAAAAAGGAAAACAAATCCTTTCCCAAATCTGTCGTCTGTAACCCATGTCAATGTATACAAATTGGCAAGCCATGTCAAAACGATAAAACAATATCCTTCCCCAAAACAATGGCAAGTCGTGTCCGTTCTGTCTGCACCTTAATCATGAACGTCAGACACACTCAATTCTTTAATGAATCGCCACATGGGAGTGCTTAAAGGCATTACGGGCCGCCACAATTGATTAGAGCACACAAGTGCCCTTCCATTTCCGCCTTTGAGCACGAACCGAACTCGTAACAAAAGGGTTTATGACTGTGCGTCTATATGCAAATCGCAATGTGTGTCCTTTCGGTCAGTCCAAAATCAATGTCGAGCTGTGAACCCAACGAGTGTGCACTTAACCCCTTGTTAAATTCTCAAGTACATGCAAAAAACCCCTGCCAAGGATATTCAGTTTCCCGCAACTGACTATGGGTATGGGAAAAAAAGTCAATGACCGTGTGTCGCCGGGGTTGCATGCGATACCGTTTAGGACAAAGGACCACTGAACAATATCGTTTTCATTTATTCGCATTTGCATAATCCGTTTCTGGAATTTTTCAGGTTTTTGTGTCACCACACAACACAATAGCAAAAGAGGAGGAGTAGGATACCCTCAAAGGGATTTGACTGCGGCTTGGCCTGGTATTTCTATACCGAAACTGAGAAGTGGAACGCGATATCGAATTAATGCATTCATTGGTTTTTCTCTTCGTCTCTCGGGGGAGATTATGTCCGACAGTGTGTGTGTGTTTGTGTGTACGGGAAGGATTTGGGAAAAACGATGAAGAAGAAGAATATCAAAATTGATTTGGAATGTCCCGCGGGTATACACGAATCAAAAGATGTCCTTGACGAGTCGGCTTGTTTCATTTAGTTTATTACTGTTGCGGCGCTTGAGTTGCTCTCCTGGCGGACATTTTCATTATCTTAAGTATGTGGATACAGTTGGATGGAGGATGTACGAATAATGGGAAATTTTGTGCACTTACTAAGGAAGGTCGGATATTAGGAAATATTGAAGAAAAGTGTCAATACATACCTGGAAATAAAATAAAAAGGAGAATAGGTTAGTTTAGGGATATTTTGCAAGACGATTAGTTTAAATTTATAAATAAATCGAAGACAGCCTGACACACAGAAAAGTTAGGAACAACAACGGGACCAACTTCTCTTCTCTACACACTTAAGGTAGCTTTTCACTGGAATTTTTTTAATTTACAGAGAAGACTTGATTTCTGAGACAGAGGTTAACTTTAATATTTGAGCACCCAAAACTTTTGAATCTGGCCTACATTTGAAAAATTTACGGCTTCTACCTGAGATTTCGTGTTTAAGTGCACCACCAACGACCAACATATTTTTGTTTTATTAAAAAGGAGATTCCAAATCCTGGAGCACTCAAACCAGATACCCATCCATTGCACTCCAAGCAGAAACCCCTTTTTTTGGTGTAGTGGGGGAGAAACTCTGATATTATTCGTTTCTCTTATATGTTTGGGTGGCCGAGTGCTGCTGTCTCCCGGTGGGTCCGAACCTGCGCCGACCGGGTCACAAGCAATGACTCTACCCACTACACCATTGCCACCTTGAAATTAATGATTGCAACCACTTGGAAATAATTTGTAAACACAAACCCCTTTCAGGGGGGGTCATAATGTTTGCATATATTTTAATTTAAAATAAAATACAAAAGAACCAACGTCCTCATAGAAACGAAATTGAGGTGTCCCTAGTGTTGTCAAAAAATAAATAGGCACCTGCTCTACGGTATATTAAATCGACCTCTCTCATAAAGGGGAACAAGATCTGAACAAAATGACAAAGAAATTTATCACGAAGTGGAATCCTTGACGGGTGTTTCGATTTTATCTGATAATGACAAGAACTAGGCTAAAAAGACCCCTCTAAGTGGGGGTCATTTTATTAGAAATACATTTTTAAACACAGAGAATAATCAACACCCTTTTGAATTATTAAATTTGCTTAATAAATAGGCATTAATTCATTTAATCATTCACTTTCAATGTCCCAATTATCTATTAAATGGCTCACGAGTGTAGGATTGTTAAGTGAACCCTTCACAACTATCAATCATCCGCCACTGACTTTTAAGTCATCTTACGATTTATATTTTCAGCAGGGAAATTAAGTGCTTGGGAGAATTGGTTTAGGTTTTTGACAGTGAAGGTTCCTACAGGGATGGCGATGGGCCAAATATGGAGCCTGGTCCTTGTGACGGACTCACACCCAACTCAACCTAACCCACGATTTATATTTTACAATTTCTGAAAATGAACCCACCACCGAAGGGGAAGAAGACCTTCTAAAAACATTTAAGGACCAAAAATTGGTAAATACTTAAAATCATAAGATAATCGGAAAAGCGTTTTGTGATTTTGCGGTTTTAAATTGACCTCCTTCAGAGGGAAACAGGAGATTCGAATTGTTTTAAGATGAGGTGAATACATTTTTGTTTTAAACGCGACAATACACGAAGCTAAAAATCAGAAAATTCAGACAGCAATGCAAAAGATTATCAAAATTGTTCGTAAACATTTGGGCCGTTAATGCGCAGTTTTTGGTATAAACTGAAATTCAAAACTGACCCCTCCCAAAAAAGGGCAATGGAGTTTAGCACTCAAATTTAATATTTACAGAGATGGTTGGAAAATGAACTATGGAGCAGGTGTGGGTGTTGTTTCTGAGGCTCTAAATATCTCGAAGCCCTATTTCGGAAAGCAGCGAATCATATATCAAGCTCATTGAGAGCCAAGGCAACCGCCTCAGTCAACAGAAAATAAAAATCAATTATAGTGCTAGAATACAAAAATGAGCTGGCCTTGCTTGATCAGTTCAAAGCGAATTGCAGGGCACAGCATGAGTTGTAGCAACAAAAGGGCTAAGGAATCCTTTAAACTCACCTTTCTAACTCATCAAAGCTGTGTCAACCTCAGTCTTTTAAAAAAATTCTCTATTTCAAAAGATCTGATGAACTAGGGCACTGTGATCCAAAAGATCATTCGTGCTGCAAAGTCTATTTGAAAGGAGGACGAGAGGTCTAATTGAGGATCTCTTTGGTGGAGATTTTAGGTAGTTTTTCAGAACTAAACCGTTTCTGAGAAAAAAGTCGACTTACAGAAAATAGGGCGATATATTTACATAGAAGGAGCTCTGCTTTTTCTGTCTTTTAATACCTTTGAATTGAGTTAGTGCAATAAAAGCTCTTGTGGCATGGCAGGTTTGATCGAAACCAGGGATTCCGATCTTTGAGGTCCCCTTTGTGGTTGAAAATTCCTGCCTCACTATATCTAGAAATGTGAGTGATGGCTATTAAAAAGGTTTTGTTATGTACGCGACAAAAACGCTCATACCACAGTTTTAGGAAATAGAAAATGTAGGAAGGGCAAAGTGGTTTCGAGGATTAATTATTTAAAAATTCTGCTAACAAACACGATTTTGGTGCATCTAAAAACGAGGAATCCCCGCTCGTCTTTGCGAAAAAATCCTCCTCACATCAAAACTTCAACAAATGCCTTTAGAACACATAAATACCGCTTCACAGTCCGTTCATCTCTTTCATCTCATAAAAGATTTCATTGAATTCCTTCAATCGCAACAAAAAAAAAACCGCTCTGCCTCATCACCAGCACTGTAAATGAATCATGAACAAACGAACACACAGAAGAAACTATTTATAGGCCACAGCACCACAATAGGGAATACGCCATACCCAAGCGTATATTTATAGTTTCCAGTATCTGATGGTGGCTCTTTGAAACAACGCGCCATCTGACGACAATTGGCTTTGTCTGCTTAATTAATGAGCACTCAGCGTGACCAAGTGCGAATTCCTTTCCCATAATAACACAAACAATGGACACTTCATCCACAAAAAAAAAAGTATCTACATCTATAGATGCGGTAACTAGATTCGAATTCGAAACGAGGAATCTCATTCGCAAATGGACAGAATTATCTAATAAACCGTCAACCGAACAACACAAACAAATGATCCATTTAGAAGGAATATACCACACAGACACATCAGACGGAGTCGGCAGCGACTTCAAATGTTGTTATTCACCGGAAAAGCGATACCATCTACCATTTACGAGAGAACTATCCGAAAACTATAATGCACAACGAGCACAGATCATTACACTCATAACAGAGCCAAAACAAACGCGACTGGGACGGACTGGAAGACGCCCAAGAGCTATAAAGCGCGAATTAAAACACTTGTTTCTTACTTTTAAAATTAAACAATATTTATTTGGAACTATGTCCTTTATTATTGAAATACTTTTTACTAATTCTAAAAGGAGCTTAAGGCTACTATGTAGTTACAATAAGACTGTTGATAAATTCATCATACAGTCGTATTTATATACTTTTCTTATCTATCTACAAGGAGACCCAAGCGTACAATCGTCTTGCTTGATAATGAAGAAGAGATAATATTCCAACATTGTATACAAACGATATTATCTCTTTTACATATGTTATCATTGTAGCGTTGTGTGCAAGACTGTACTAGAGACTAAAGATATCATTGAATACAAATAATGTTATCTTTTCTCTCAATATGTTTTGCTATGGATACTTAACTCCCCCCCTTGTTAAACGAAATCGTCCCGATTTTTCGACGATATTTTTAACATTTCTCTTTCATAAGTTTTGTTATATGCGTCAATCTTTTTTTGTTTTTGACGATCTGTTATACATTGTATAGTTTTTATCATTATGTACGTAAATGCTAGAATAACAATCAGTGTTACAATTGTGTATATAGTTGATAATATCGGTTTTTCTTCAAAAGGAATAATTAGTTTTTTTAAAGTATCTATGTTATCGAATTTGTACATTGTATCTTCTTTAATTATTTGGTCGATGTAAGACTCTGAATTATGATTTCTTAATATAACTTCTTTAATTTGCTTATGCATGTTTTTGTATATTTTATCGTCTAGATTTATAGTATTTTCATAAGTAACTAAGTTTATACCATTAATTGTTTGATTATTTAACTTATGCTTACCGCTTAATAACATAACACCGGATTCAATTTCTAAGTCGTAATCGTATTCTTGTTTAATGTTGCATTTTGAAGTTATATTCTTTAAAAGTGGAATAAGACAATTTTCTTCTTCAAAGTTAATTTCACAAATGTTTTTACTTAGATGATTTTGACAATTTCTTGTTCTTAAATAAGTTTGGTTACATAAGGCAATTGTTTTATCTGTAATGATTTTTCCATTATCTTATCTCCTTTTTTATACTCTCTGTGTCGAGTTCCTTTATTTAGACGTTCGATCACTTTTTTGGATGCTGAGTTTAGTTTATTTATTATAATTTCACTATTGCTATATTTATTTTGATTAAAGAAAATGTCTCTAGGTTTCAAACCGGTAACTGAGTGTATAGAATTATTTAATTCACGCACTGTTCTAAATATTTCTTCGATTTCTTGTATATTGTTACGTAACCCTCGGTGTGCTCTTTCGTGAGTTACCCTTACAAGTTTTAGTTGTTCCTCCAAATTTGTCACGTCTTGAAGTTTTCTTGGTGTGAATATAAATCTTACTAGTGGGAATTCTTTTTTTATGTTTTCACCATATTTGTATATGTTTTCAAATTTCGTATGCAAAGCTACAATCTTTTGGGGTTGTATAACTTCTTTCATCTGCCTTAGTAAAGAGTCTTTGTCCTTAAACTTTATTATGAGTCTTATTTTGTTACTAAAATAGATTTGTGTTTCGATATTATTTGTTATATCTTCAATAAGTTCGAACTGTGCAGTGTATGCATTAAAAGGCTGATTCACAGTTTTTATTATATCATTAGAAGAACTTTCAGCTGAATGTGCTGTTTCTATGGTAGAAGTATTTATGCGTTGACGTGATAATGCGTCAGCTACAAGATTTAGGTTTCCTGGTTTATAAACTAATTTTGCTCCAAAGTCTTCAATGATTCCCTTCCAACGTTTCAGCTTTGTGTTGGGATTTTTTTCTGATACAGAATATATAAGGCTCTGGTGATCGGTATATATGGTTAAGTCTGCTATACCATATATGTAGTTTCTGAGTTTTTGTAAGGACCATATGATCGCTAATAGCTCTTTCTCGTTTGTGCTATAGTTCTCTTCTGTCTTACTCAGTGTTCTTGACAAGAAGTGTATAGGTTGCTTATTCTGACTTAGTACGGCTCCAATAGCTATGTTGGATGCATCAGTAGTAAGCTCGAATGGTTTACTATAATCCGGTTGAAAAAGTTCGACTTGTTCTTTCAAATAATTTTTTAAAATTCTAATCGCTTCTAATGCTGAATCATTCAGATTTAACTTAATATTTTTACTTTGTTTTTTGTTTACCTTACCGTTATCTCCTCGTAAATATAATGTCAGGGGCTTGGCTATGCTTGCGTATCCTTTTATAAACTTACGATAGTAACCTGTAAGACCTAAAAATCCTCTCAAATCCTTTACCGTTTGTGGGACTGGAAAATTTTCTATAGCTGCTATTTTCTCAGGGTTCGTAGTGATTCTACCATGTCTGATTATGTGACCTAAGTATTCTACTTCTTCTTGAAAAAACTTACTTTTCTCATCAGATATTTTTAATGTGGCTTTATTGAGTACGTCGAATACTTGACTTATGTGCTGTATATGTTCTTCCTCAGATGAAGAATATATCAATACGTCATCAATGTAAACGTGTACGAATTTACCTACAAAGTCTCTCAAAATGTCGTCCACGCATCTCTGAAATATGCTTGGTGCATTTTTGAGCCCGAAAGGCATTCGTTTAAAATGATATTTTGCGCCATTTATAGCAAAAGCTGTTTTTTCTTTATCATCTGTTTTGATTCTAATTTGGTGGAAACCTGACTCCAAATCTAATGTTGTAAAGTACTTGGCTTTACCTAAATTTTGAATTGTCATGTTGACATCCGGAATGGGGTATCTGTCTGTTACAGTGTGAGCGTTAAGTTTTTGGAAATCAACAACCATGCGCCGTTTTGGTTTTCCTTTTTCGTCCAAACCTTTTTTAGGTACTGTCCATATGGGACTGTTATAAGGACTATGGCTTTTTTCTATTATATCGTCATGTAAGAGTTTCTGTATTTCTTTGTTTACGAATTCGTTATCTGCTATGGGATATGGATATTGTTTAACATAAACCGGATTATCATTGGTCGTCCTAATGCTTGCTTCTATAGTATCTGTAAAGGGTAACGGTCCTATGCTGTTATTAATCTTCATCAGTCTATCTATATCTGCTTTATAAATATTATTTTCCCCAATTATGTAATTAATTTTCTGAATAGATTCGACACTGCTTATGGTAGTTAGAGTCATATTACTGAAATTTATTTCCGCGTTTAGAACTTTAAGTCCTTCATATCCTAATATCATATCAAAAGACTGAATATCCTCTAATTCAAAAAATGTTATATTTTTCTTTAATATCCTAACTACTTTCTTTGTATCTACCATAGAATAACCATGCATTGTTTTTATTTTTATAGGTTTAATTTTAATTTTTTCGCTAGAATCGCATTTTCTATTAATGTAATTATGGGTTGCACCAGTATCAATAAGAATTTTATAAATTTCCTTAGAAATAGTACTAGTTAAATTTAAGCAGGGCAACCCGTCTACTAGTTTAAATGATCTATTCTTATGTTATTATTTACCATACATTCCGTTTCATCTGCTTCTGCATATGTACTGCTGACATCGTCTCTGCGTTGTTGTCGGGAGTTATTTACTCTCTGCTGCTTGAAGTTCTGCTGATAAGATCGTTGCGGTCTGTTGTGTGTGTTGAAACTCCCGCTGTGTTCACGTTTCGCTGGTGGATTATATACATCGGGTTTGTATTGATTCCAATTTTGTCGCCGTGCATGTACAATTTGTCTCGAGTTTATCTCCATCGGCTGTGGTCCTTGATTGTGTTGCTGCATATTATCGTATTGCTTCTGGGGTTGATAATTCGTTGTTTGGCTCGAATAATTTGGTCTTCTTTCGTTTCTGCGTTCATGTGGCATATTTTTGTGGTGCTTATCTTGAGTGAGATGTAAATGCCTGTGCACATTATCATGTTCTATTCTGCGAGCAATTGCGAATGCGTGTTCTAGATCATTTATTGTAGCTGAATATAATGATCCTCTTGTAAAGTTGTCACTCATACCATCAATGAATATACGAACTGCGTCGTCGTTAGCATTTTTAATTAGTCTGTCGATTATATTCGGCGGATCACCTGACATAGTGATTTTTGATATTATTAAATTGAGATTTTTATTTATCTCGTCGTGGTATTCAGACAGTGTGCTTCTTTTTTGCGTGATGGCTTTCATCATGTCTTGTAGCACGTATAGAGGTTCTTGATTAGAGTACGTATAATCTAATCTGTTACGTATCGCCTCAAAATTAAAAATTGTGTTATAATTAGTTAACACATTCGCGGCTGCACCCTGTATTTTACTTTTCACTATAGTCAATGCTGCTGCGTACTTACTGTGTGTTTTGAAGTTTTTAATGCTGTCCATTAATCTGGATGCTTCTTCGCGCCACGACCGATAATTTGATTGATCGCCGTTGAAAATAGGTAGGCTTTTAAATGCGTCTAACTGTATTTCACTACCATCTGTATATGTGGTTCTTATTTCCTCTAGCACAGGTATGTTTGGTACTATGCCTAATCCAGATTTTACTTCATTTAGTTTTGTTTCTAAATTAGTGTTTATTTGATTTTGGTTAGTTATTATTGCTGCTAACCTTGCATTCTCTGTGCGTGTGTGCTCTAGGGTTTGTGTTACTGTGTTGCTCCTGGTTTCTAAAGCTTCTAATCTTGCCATTAATACTGCGAGTTGTTCCATTTTGAACTCGTGTCTGTTGTCGTCGAATTTGTGTGTTTTTTTCCTCCACATATACACTTTCACTGAATTGCTTTGCTGCTTCGTACGAAGAAGCTATATTTGTACCTGCTATGCTAGGTAATTCTTGTAACCGGTAACGCGAGTGTTCTGTTTATACTAGATTTCACTACTTGTTCCCGAGGTCCGCTCGATTGAAGTTAAAAAGTATATTTAACCTCCTGGCAGGATCGCCAATTAAAACACTTGTTTCTTACTTTTAAAATTAAACAATATTTATTTGGAACTATGTCCTTTATTATTGAAATACTTTTTACTAATTCTAAAAGGAGCTTAAGGCTACTATGTAGTTACAATAAGACTGTTGATAAATTCATCATACAGTCGTATTTATATACTTTTCTTATCTATCTACAAGGAGACCCAAGCGTACAATCGTCTTGCTTGATAATGAAGAAGAGATAATATTCCAACATTGTATACAAACGATATTATCTCTTTTACATATGTTATCATTGTAGCGTTGTGTGCAAGACTGTACTAGAGACTAAAGATATCATTGAATACAAATAATGTTATCTTTTTTCTCAATATGTTTTGCTATGGATACTTAACTCGCGCCGCGTCTCACATAAAAGGATGATAGACACCAGTAGCGACAGCGTTCAGCATCTGCAGCACAAGTTGCACGATGCCAGATGGAGGAGTTGAGAAAGAGAAATTCCTTCCAAAAAAACAATTCGTCGGGAGCGATGGGAATGCCTAATGGCGGAGTATTGATGGATTGGGGTACAATAATCAGATTCATACGCTACGAGGTCTAATGATATCAAAGATGATGGATGAAGACAGCCATTCAATTAGGTCGACTCAGATTGGCATTGGTTGTATATACACGGAAAGTTGGAAGTTGCTGATGAAATGGATCAACTGTGCAGAGGGAGGATGATTTGTTGGCCTTTCATTCGGACTGAATGAGCAGGATTAGGGAAATTAAATTGAAATGAAATACAATTCAATGAACAGAGGGACACAGCACAGGAGCAGGGTATTTTTTGTTGGCCAAGTATGCAAGTCAAACGATTAGGTAAAGGGATACAGGAAACAATTACTGAAACGTACCCGGGAAGACCTGTCTCACTTCAGAAATAGTAAATAGTGTGAGGAAACACATGGGCTGGTGGCTTACGTGGGTATGTGGCTTTGTTTTACGTGAACATTTTACGCACTACCTCACGGATGCAGCGATTCGTCCTTAAAAGTCCACTAAGGGGCTGTGGAGTACTCCACCACCTTCATCATGACCAAATCACCGAAGCACGGACAACTCTGTTCAAAGAAGTAAGTAAGTAAGAAGTAAAATGCTTGTTTCTCACGTGTCACGTTCCTATAAATTCCTATATATACGAGTAAATCTCGCCAAATATCTGTTTCGTGATCTAGCTAAAAACTAATTTGTATAGAAATGTAGAAATTGCAACCATCAATCGAGCTGATTTACCATAAATAATTTGCGTTCCTATAAAAACCGAAATTTGACAGCTGAACGTATTTTTTCTTGGTCAAGCTTCTAAGCGGCCTTTGCTCAATTCTTTGCTGGCAAATGTGTTAGATCAAAAACCCAATTTGTCGCGAGCGATGCGTTTAGTCAGCCATAATTATGCACGTTCCCATAAAATATGGAATATTCTCCGGCAAATTTCTTCTATTAGATCAAACTTTAGGAAAATTATACGACTCTGTTTAGGAAGACAGGTTGCGACTACTCTGTCTACACATCATCCGACTTGTCAACGATAAACATTTGACATTTTCCTATAAATATAAAGTCCTAGCTGTCAAATTTGCGGCATTAACTTAGATTGGCGCTGTTTTAAATACACCATCTGACGTGTCAGCAACTGTCAGATTGAGTCAAAATGTTCTGAAAATGTTCACTGTGTTAAAATCGGTCAAAGGGGCGTGGCATTTATTATGGAAAAAAATGAATAAAAAGGAAAACATTCAAAAAGCTACATCTGGACAGTCATGGTTGATAGTTTTGTAAAATTTGGAAATCTGATGTGCTCTATCCGGACAAAGTACTTACCCAAAATTTACGTAGGTGGGATAGAAAAAGAAGGCGTGGCACCTCAATATTAAACAAAGTCTTTTAAACCTCTGTATCATAATATTTGGTGAGTTTAGCCTTGAAATTTGGAAAATCGGGACGTATTCTGCCTATTGGAAGCAGCATTTCTCATAAGGTGGGCGGAATTGAGGAAAGGGGCGTGGCACATACCTTAATAAACCATAATAAAAAACCATTTAAAACGCGATTTCTGGAAACTCACGGGAGCTGTTTTAAAAATTCGATTGAAAGGTCCAAGTCTTTTAAATAAGAAGAGGAAGACACCACCTCCTGGGAAGTAAAAACGTATACAAAGGTCACATATACATACAACTAATCGGACTTTTGATAATGTACTACAAAAGCTGTCAGCTTTCATATAACCAGCTGAATTTGAGTGGCATCCCACAAGGCTGCATGTTGTTTACTGCACTTTTCCGGCAGTTACGGAGTTTCCTTGATGGTGGCTGTCAGAATTTCCAATCTACTGAAGTTTTTACAAGAGATTTTGAGAGAAGCAAGTCTGTCGCGTTTAAATAATAATGTGAGAGTAAAAGCCCTTTGGGAGGGCGAACTTTTCATATCGAGAAAGGACCATAGAAAAACTCTTCGCGCCTCCTCCTAAAGAAATACCAAATGTGGGTGAATGCAGCTTCAGTTGATCGGAATTTCTTATCGAACCAAGCCAGAGAGTAGTAGCAGGCAAAACGTAGGACTTCGTCAAAGTGTATAGTCGCCAG
Source organism: Cheilosia pagana (assembly GCA_936431705.1). Taxonomy (NCBI): domain Eukaryota; kingdom Metazoa; phylum Arthropoda; class Insecta; order Diptera; family Syrphidae; genus Cheilosia; species Cheilosia pagana. The sequence continues at coordinate 9,065,334 of OW386169.1, forward strand.
GCAAATGTGCGACCTCCTCAAGGCCTTGACGTGTGAAAAACGTCAGCTAATTTTAGGCGTAGCATTTTTTTGTGATTGTTAGTGACTTGTTTTACAGTGAGTCGCTCGATGGCAACCGATGACGAAGATGAGTGCGTTCAAGGATAGAGGTGAGAAACCATTGCCTAATTAAAGTGAGTCGCATCATCCCAAGCCAGCAATGAACGCCAGTCGCCACCGTTATAGGTAACAGAACAAAGCAGCGACACGTTTGTTATGTTAGGTATCTATTTCTAAAAAAAAAAGTCAACTCCATTACATCCACGGCATTGGGGACCCCGATGGCTTAGCTACAAGACCATAATTCCCAATTTAACAAATAGAAATAAATTTCCGTCTCCCTTGGCAAACAATGCGCAGTTCTGCCGTGTCCAACCCGCACATATAGCATGAAACGAAAATCAATTTAATTCCCATTCTCCAGATGTTTGCTATTTTATTTTTTCCTCTCCCAGACGGTACCCATCTGAGGAGTTTCCTTTCGCATTCCCTTCCCGTTCCCATGTTAGCCGGTCTGTGCTGTTTATTTATTATTATTATCTTCGCATAGAGATGTGTATAGGTACATTCTATATTGGTTGCGCGCACCCTCTGCGGCTGCACCCTTGTTTGGGAATAGTTTATGAAATTGTCAAAAGAAGACGGGTATATTTCTATTGAATGAAAATCATGCGACCGGAAATAGGAAGTCATCTTCAACAAGACAGGTGATTGCCTGTTTGTTCGGCTCTGCTTCGTGTTACTCATTCTCATATTGCATTTGTCATTGTCAGTCTGAAGATATTGAAATGCATGAATGCGTCTGCCAGTGCCACCTGTTTTGGAAGACGAAAAGGTTTATATGAAACCGAAAAGAATATATCCCTCCATGTCACGTACGACATGATATAATCGATGCGAATCAGAAAAAAAATCCTTCAGTCGGCGGTAATCCTTTAAGTCCATCGACATGATTTCCTACGACAAAATAAATCCGTTCCTGGAATCAAATTCGCAAGAAAATCAATCCAATTCCGATTGTTTTGCTATAATCCTGATTAGGATTGACAAATCTTATTGACACTCATTACAAGGGGACATTGGAAATCCATTTTTTATTTAAAATCTTGAAACAGATACTCTGGTCGTCATATCAACTGTCCAGCGAAGGACAAACAACAAAACAAACTGTGACAGAGGAAATTAAGTCCGAAGGAGAACGGATGAAGAGTGCCTGAAGTCAGGCGAGAAGGATATTCTTGTTCGCTTTGCACATTTGCAGTCCCCTAGCTGGGAGTGTAATCCGAGATGACGACTGTGGTTGCTTACGACCGTATAAAGGGGTAGGACTTGGATACTATTTTGCGATAAGACTTTGACTGGACAAGGGGGGGGGGATAAAGTGCCTATTCTATAAATGAAAAAAAATATCCTGCAAAAGGGATGAAGGCTGCTTTGTGCCTAGAAGGTACAGTGGTGAGACGAAGTCAAGCAATTTAGTTAGCTAGGGGTTTGTGTTCTGGAGAAAAAAAAGGGTTTGTGTATTGGATACAAATTGAGCTGAGACAAAGCAACATTGGCCGGAGGTTAGCTTTACAAATACCCTCTTCAAGACCTAAAAATCCTGTAAACTGTTTTAGAAAAAGGCCGAAATTTGGGACAGTATGTAATAGTGGCAACTTTCAGCCCCGTATGACTGCAAACAGATAACAAAAATCGTTCGCGACTTGACGGCTAGATGGCGCCTATTTTAATAAACGTTTTATCAGTCTATTCGATGGTGGCCGTCGTGTACAGATTGTTCGCCTGTTGTCCCAACGAAGTTAAAGCACTCCCCAGCGAGTAGCAGCAATAGCTACCAAACATAAGGATTAAGGAGTAGATCAGACCTCCTGTTCGACTTGGCAGTGCAATGGACTGATACAGGAGTTCGATTGCTTCCTTACATTAAGAAGCTTGTTGAGCTTGGATATCAAGATTTACTGCAACGACAAGACAGCGAAAATAGGGTGCGTTTGGAAAATCGAAAAAAAAATTTCAGTGGACAAACAAAAGATTTGAGAAAGTGCGGATAGATGGATTAGATGGATAGAATTTTAAAACAAGCAGGTCCACAATTGTGCGGACCTATCAAAAATGAAGTGTGGCCGGAGTTTGTAGATCAAACCGACGCGAAACAACAAATCTTGATTAAATGAAATCAATTCGCCGTCATTCATTCAAATTAAAGTTAAAAAATCTTCAGTGTTTCAGAATACTACTGCCCTTCGAGTACATTGACTGCGATCGCCATCTGAGAAGCTTCATAAGACTCTTTATGGTAGTAAAATGCCGCAAAATATTGGCGCCCTCAAAAATAATTTTCAAAAATCATTCTAAGCCGTCTTAGGATCGCCATTTTTTAAAGAAAGTATGCAAATTAATTTAACCTCAATAAACTATAGAACTTCCAAGCGCCACTGTATTTCCAATGCAGTAGCTTTGACTTTGATGATGATTTGTAAATCGCCCTCCTTGCTGATGCACTTCCATCCAACCGGAACTAAATGTAATTTGCTTTCTATGTATTTCCTTTGAATGAGGCTCGCTCACCAGGGAGGAAGACGAAGGGGGAGAGAAAGAAGCTTCGGCGGTTTAGATATACGGTTTATACGCGCAGACACTTTGGGTAGCTGCCTAAGGAAAAGGGATAAATTCCCATGGAAACAAAGAAAACCAGTTGTCTCTTGTATTTTTTGTTTTTGCACACTCTCTCCCTATTTGCAGAGGCAACTCCTTTATCCTTCCGGGATTTCAGCCGTCTGCGTCTGTATGTGTGCGCTAATTCCCTACAATACTGCTGGCGAATTGCGATAGTGTTAACAGGAGAACAATGCTGACGAGAATGATGAAGCAAAGGATGCAGGGGTAGGGGGATTGGGCTATACCCAGCTTCATAAACGACAGGATCAGGTATGTGGAACAAGGAGAAGAACACTTGCCACCATTTTTCTGTTCGTTTTCCTGTTTGAAGTAGCTTTCACTTGGCTAAGTAAACAATGGATGTGGCAAATTGCCAGTGGATGCGGAAATCTATCATCAGGCATCCTTTCGACATTGATGGGTGTAGTTTTTTTTTTATCACACTATGTAGGGGTTGCGATACGTATAGAGTGTTTCCTTTTGCAACATTGCGCGCGGCGTATAAGAGAGAACTTTAAATTGGCCGCCGATTTAAGTGTTCGACAAAGGTTTGCGGTGCCCTTTGAGGTTATGAATGCTTTTGGGAAATGCAAATATCATTCAGTCCTTCACTTGAAATGCCTTCAAAGCAACAAAATTTGAAGTGTCGCCGCGCAATACGTAACAACGCGACACTTGCCCTGTATGCTGTGTAGTTTTAATGTAAATTGTGACGTCAGCCAATATCCACTTATCGCGGATTCACTTCACAAACTGAGAGTCTCTATAAAAAGGACAAACTATACATACATACTCGAACTGAGAAGCACTTTACCCTTCTACTAACAGGACGAATCTCACACATCGCCAACGTGATGTGACACAACAAGCAGCGCATTGCCTTCCTATAAATAGGACCATGCCGATGCCAATGCCTGCTGTCAAGCTTTAATGTCACAAAATAAAGGAATAAATGTATTTGCTTCACGTTATATTATCCTTCTTTGATCATCCGCATTCGAATCAGTGCTTTCTCCTTTCCACCAGCAACAACAACAACCACCAATGGGCGTATGATGCATGAGAACGTGCCTAACCATGCTAAACAGTCTTGAAATCTCTTCTTTTGATACTTTAATGTGCATATAAACTTCATCGAAGATTGTTTTTATGTTCTTTTAGTTTTGTTCATTGAGAAGGATAACGATACGGAAGACCATCGTATTTCCGTTAAATAGCATGCCACTAGCGAGTTCAACGCTTCGAGTGGGTACCCATATCTATGAGAAACGTATTAGTAACATAATTCCCTTTTTAACGAGAGGTGGAGATACTTTTTTTTTATATCCCCGGCACTTTACAGATTTGAATCGATATGATGATAGTTCAGGTGGAGTTGATTTTACAGTAGGATTGATGGGTTATTTTTTCATATGAAAAAATGAATATTAAAATGGAACAAGAATGGATTTCGCTCCAAGTCAAGCTCTCAACGACAGGAAAGCGTGTCGGAAATGTGAAAATTATTGGTATTATTAGTGAGAGATGTAGAAAGTCGATTCGTATTTAGTTTGACGTCTGAAATGTCAATTTAAAAATAATGATCAGTGGTTTATAGTCCTGCATTTTATTTCTAAATCGAGTCCACGCCGATGGCAATGGAAACTGACAAATCTGACGGAGCATTCTCCGCACTTTCGATTGAACGCCATCTATTGAGTAAAAAGCAATTTGAGTTTTCTTTGATCTCCTCAACTTGTGAAGAAATCAACAGGCTGTGCTGAAAAAGTAGGCTGCAATAACCCCAAGTAAGATTTAGCTAAGAACCGCCATATAAAAGTACCTAATTGAGTGGATTAATCCAGCTTAAGCCAATGTGCGAAATAACTAGATTTGTATGTGGCAACTATAATAGGATTGGTGGCGCTGTTAAAACGTTTTTTTGTTCAGATTTTCATTTAAATTTGACACTTGTTTAAGCTGACAAAATACCACATGAGGTAACTTGTAATCTTAAGCACATTTTGTAATTTGACAAACGATTATTAGATAACATAGAGAGTTTACAACAAGAAGGAAGTAAACTGAAAACCAAAAAAAAAATCTATTGTCACCTTATCTGTCATATTCAGTAAAAGTGGAAATAGTACTCAACGTTCATTTGGAGAAAATGGAAGGCGATCGATTGACAGCGAAGCGGAAGGTTCACTCCCTGATGGGCGGAAAACAATGACGATGTTCAAATATATAGTTCAGTAAGTCTGACAGCTAGCTGACTTGATGCATCTCAGTTTTGATTGGTCTAGATCGGTCCATGACCAACTGTTTCAGTTGACGTTTATGGAGGGGTAGGCGACGAATCTAAGGTCTGTTCCTAAACTTTTGTAGTAAAAATGGAAAAGACTGGACAAACTGACAGTTGTTTCAATTCTTACGCAAAGAAATTTGCTGAGTAAAAACTATTTTTCATTTTCACATTTCACTAGTTAAAACTAGTAAGAGAGGAAATATCTTGGTCTCTCGAAGCCGCTCTTTTTTACGAATTTTTCGAGTTGAGGAACGACAATTGAGTAAAATGCGTAAGAATTCGTAAAAATTCGTTAGATTTAAAAGGAAAGGAAAAGACCTCTAGTAAAGAGATTTGCGACTGATAACTAAGTTGACAGTTAACATATGTATGTGGCTGACCTAGGGAAATTGAGGTTACTGACCAATCTAGTTCTTGCGTTTAGGTAACATCGAGTTCAGACAAAATCTAATCCACTTAAGAAAACTAGATTTTTGATGTTTAGAAAAATCGTATATGCGGAGAAATGCCAGTTGGTTTTTAATTTTTTAAACAATCACTGAAATGAGTCTGATGAGGAACTACTCATGTTGATGAAGTTTGAAATAGCTACGAGTACAATTTTTTTTTTAAAGAACACATCAATAAAAAAATATAACTGACAATCACAGCGAATGTTGAAAAATTTGAAGTTGACATTTATATAAGATCGTCATTTATAGTATAACAAAGAAAGTGGAATACTTTTTGGCAGCGAAATGCTGTAAGACACTAAACAAGGCTTAAAACAATGAGATTTGTGCGGTTGTATTATACAAAAAATTAAAACAAAAGACGTTTAAATGAAAGAAATCGTACCGAAGCAACATGCCACAAGAAACAATCATAAATTGTGAACTTGAGTTTCTCCAAAGAAAGAGGGATTGAGGCATATTTTTGAATTTTATGAACGTATTGCGATTAATAAATGAACTCATCATTAGTACCATTGAATTTGGAATTAAAAGAAGGGGACAAATATTGGTAATATATTAAAATTGGTGTACCACAGGGCTCCATACGAGGTTACATACTTTTTTAATTTTCTAAAAGGTCTTCGTAGACTGAAAAGTTTCTCTTATTTAAACAAATTTAACATTTTAGACAACTATGAGTATATACAGGGATGAGGCAGCTGTCAAGTGACAAAATTGGATGCCAGAAAATAAGATAACTTGTGAGACTGACACAAAAATGCTCAGCGGAGCTCGACGAGCATATTGTGGAAATATTGTGTAGGTGCTTATAAGAAAAAATGGTTTACGAATTTAAGCCACCTGGTCATCGTTAGATGGATGGAAGTTCAAAGGGTGAATGAAGATCCTCTTCCTACTGGCAAAGGGTATCTACATAGACAGTGCAGTCTTGGTATTCCGCACGTTATCTAGACCAAGTTTTGTAATTTTTGAAACTGGGTTTCGAAGGAAACACCTAGCATTATTTTCTAATCGCTCAGTGGTGCTCAATGTGAATTGCAGACCACAAACTGCGTCCATCGAGGAGGAATGGTGCATTTTTGAACTCCCTGAGTTGGAGGCACATACATAGGCAACATTTCTTAGTAAGGGCTGGACTTTTCAACTTGAGACTATAGGACTTAAAGACATGTGTCTATTTAGCTCTTTAAACACCTTACAATACTCATTGGATATCAAAAATCAAGCTTGAATGTGCCTTTTAGGAATTTAAATTTAGGACATTTTTTTTAACAAATAAACATGATTCTTAGGTTATGATTATTTCAGCTAAGTACCCTTAGCTGTCCCTGGTATTTTGTTTTAGTTTTTGGATTGAACAAATAAAATTTAAATTCAAATCATGTTGAACAGAAAAAATACTGGACTTCTAAAGCCGAAAAATGGAATTTTTCTACTTACAAATGGTAAACAATTCTGTCAACTGATTAAGTCAAATTTATTTAAAAATTATTAAAACATTTTAAAGCAAAAATTCTTTAAAATTATGAATGCTTAACAATTACAAAAAGAGCATAGACACAGTAAGTCATTCATTCATACATAACACATCCAACGCTATACCCTACAGGGCATTTACGAGACGGCTGAACTGCAGTAGAAATACACCGGCGGAACGTTTGAGCCACGCAAATGAAGTTCATTTATAGACCGCTTTGTTTAGAGGTTTGGATTTTTTAAATGGCTAAACTTTGTCAAGCGACAGGATTTTGACAACTGACAGCTGATTTATGCTCATTTTAGTTTGACATTCCAAGAGTGGACTTATGATCAAAACTGCTCAAAAAACAAGTCGAAAGCTAGAACTGACATAAATAGGGTTTTCTTCGATGCTAAGCTTTTTGAATTGACTAGACTTTTTCTAGCGACAGTTGACAGTTGATTTGTACTCAGTAAACGTTCATCGCTTGACAATGTGTGTACAACCGCAGCTGCTCGAAAAAGTGGTCGAAAGTTTGACTTCTAGATAAAGCTTAATTTTGACATATCCGCGGCTGTTTTACACATAAAAAACCACCCTCGCCCAATGCATAAAATTTGAAATGTCTCTGTGTAAAGGGCCAGTTATAGCGATACGTAAAAAGCAACCGAACAAATTTTCTTTTGCTTTTTTGGACCATTTGAAGTTAATGTTTGAACTCAGTCTTGGTCTTAAAATGTTGCTTATAAATTATAAAGTTATAAATTAGCAAATTATCTTGAAATTTTCGAAAAAAAGCATTTATTAATTTTTCTGTACGTAAAATTTGTTTCGTTCAGAAAAATAAATGAATTCTTGAATTTACTTACTTTTTTCGATAAACTAAATTTACAATTCCTAAGGAACATATTAAGACCAAGATTGAGTTCAACAATTAAGTTAAAGTGGTTAAAAAAAGCAAAAGAAAATTTTTACGGTTTGGTTTTTCGTGTCGCTATAACTGCACTCTAAAGAAGACGCCTGTGGATCACTTATGCCGTAGATGAGATGTATGCTTAAGAACTGATTTATAACCGACCTTAGACTCATAATTTAGATTCCTTCACCGCAATCATGTCTGACTTGAAGAGGCACATCCTTCTTTCAACACGACCTAAACCAATTCACACTTAAAAAACTCGAATTGCTTCAATGCGTCAGCACTGGCAGGAAAAACTACAACACACAAAATCCCATTAAACATGATTTGCATAAATTCAAGGGAACACAAAAGTCAAATCGCATATTGCGGCAATCGGCAAGTGCGCCAGGTGTCACCACAACTCCCCATACAGAGTGCACACCGCATAGGGCTTCTTGGATTTATATTTATTTTTTTTTTATTAAAAAGAAAAGACCCCTTTGGTTGCACCGCAGAAAATCTGCAGCACTGTGTGACAACCTTCACAATACGACACACCAGTCAGAATCCCAAGAGCGCAATACTTTGTACATCCCGCCCAAGTGAATCTGTGTCAAATTGCAAGTGCTTCCCATCAGCCAGGGCTCTAAGCCAATATCATTACCACTTTAATTACCAGCGACCTCTATCACGCACAGTTTTGACCCCCTATAGGTGGCCACCGAGCGCCACCACACGCAATTAAGCTCAATCGAATTCCAATTCCGAAAATCAATACCAACTTGCGCGGTGTTCCAATTTCCCGCATGCAAAAATCACAAGTGAATGCCATTTTGGGCGGGCGGGCGGTCGTTCGAGTAGCGTAAGGGTTGGGAATCGGCGGCGACAGTGCAGTTACCAGTCGCCTTCATGGCGTAAAGCGTTTGTCTGGTAATTAGGGCCAATTATTATGGCACAACGATTGCGAACGCTTGGGGTAGTCGAAGAGCGCGTTTTGACAATGGGGGAGAGGTGATTGCCGACACGGTGGTGTACCGTGGAAGGAAACGTGTTATGTCGTAAGGAAATGTTGTAACCAACTGTGGAGGGTACTACAAAATGGGAAGAGAACGTATTTTATGTCCCGGTCGCGGGCTGGATACAAAAGGTAGGGCATGCACTTGTGTGCAATTATGAATGTCAGAGTTGAGTGTATAATAGGAGGGGAGAAGAGTACGATTCAGGTTTTTTTTTCATGTTGAACGCTGTTAGATAGGAAGCCTATGATGTCTGGTTGTGAAAATTCGTCGTATTTATAAGGTTAACGACTTGAGTAGGAAATTGTGTCACAGCGTGAACATTTTGTTGACTGCATCTGGTTTTGATGAGCGGCTTCTGCCGAATTGAGTGATGTCAACAGAAAAGCAGAAAATAAGAGACAGACAAAGCTGTTGGGAAGTTGCAACTACAAGTGGTTCTAAGGGGTACCACCCAGAATTTTTTTTGCTTTGAACTACGTGCCCTTTCAAATAGAGGGCGTTGTTGAGTTCACTGTCAATCAGTCGGCTGTCTTAGCAGAGGTTGACCCCCAAACCAAGTTTCCAGTCTTTATGCTCTAAATCGTTCTAAGGAAAATGAAATGAGAATCAGCCAGTCAGTAAATTGAAAACCGAATGCAACGGGTCACTCGTCGATTCTACAGAAGTACACCATACTTAGAATTTGCAAGACCTTTCTTTTTCTCGACGCACTCCTACCTAACACGAAATCCATAGCCGTGTTTACAGACGGATCTAAAATAGACACCGGACGTCTTCTCCGAAACGCTGGGCATATCAAAATCGGTACGCCTTCCCGACCACAGTAGTGTCTTTCAAGCAGAGGTCCTGGCAGTGACGTTTGTGGAAAGTGCAATACCACCTGAAGGGATTACCTTCTTTATCGACAGCCAGGCAGCAATAAAAGCCTTAACTGCAGCAGAAATAAAATCCCAGCTTGTGAAATGCTGTAGCGTAGAACTCAAGGTTCTTGGCACTCAGCACAACGTATCGCTCTGCTGGATTCCGGGACATGAAGGTATTCTAGGCAAGGAGAAAGCGGACGAATTAGCAAAACTAGGTTCGACAGCTGTTTCCGAACCAGCTGATCCCTCGTGAATATCCCACCTTGTACACTCAAGCTTGAAGCAGGGAGGAAAGCCACAAGAGAGGCGAACGTTGATGGATGCACAAGAGACTTGCCGTTCCACAAAAACGCTATGGCCGACATTCAATGAAGCCAGAACCAAGAGTCTCATACGAAGGATAGGAAATCCCTTTCCAACTATCGTAGGTATCATAAAGGGGCACAACACCCTACGGTACCATATGAAGAAAATTCGCCTGACGGAAGTAGAACTTTGTAGAGGCTGCGGTGATGACGTAGCTCTGGAGGAGACTACCAACTTCATATGCCACTGCCGAACTTTCCAGCGCACGAATCGACAAGTTAATGGGATTCATCAAATCCACAGGTTGGTTTGTATGAAACCGCACAGTAAATTACAACACTTAGAATGGGTAAGGGACAACCTCTTTCACCAACGGGCATCACAATGAGTCAGTATTGACCTGAGGGTGGCACGGAGTATTTCCAGCCAGCCCACAAACCTAACCTAACCTAACCTAAGTGCGTCGTTGGCATTTGTTCTCACAAATTGATCGAGCGATTCCGCTAAGATTTTTAACTGTTTTTTGCTATTAGTGCCGCCAGTATTTAGAAAGTGGTTTCAATGAAATCCGATAGGTGGAGTTGTTTTTTTTTTTAAATTATTTATTGAAAGAAAAATCAGCGCTTCTTTAACGAGGACTAGTTGTCAAATTCAGCATTTTCTGTATCGTTTAAAAATCAATTCAATCCGTAGAACATCAAGATGTCAAAAGTGACATCTGAAAATAACGTACTTATTTAATAGGTACAAGGAAAAACTGAAATTGTAAAAATACACAACCTTTAGGAGGTTGGGTATATGTTTGTTACTAGTTGGCGTGAAATTTCGTGGATAGATTTCAGCGAAACTTTTTTAGAGATTTTGCTTAAGATCCCGAGAAGACTATAGGCTAGGTTGTTCTTTGACACGCCCACTTTTTGGGGGCGTTTTTGATCAAAATGCCGTTTTTTCTGGCTTCGCTACTTGTAACTTGATAATACTCAAATATTTTTCCATCACTTTCTGAGATATTTTTATAGTTAAGCTTTATAGTAGCTGAGCTGCAGACCAAAATGTTTATTTTTCAAAAATACAGCAACGCTCGTTCTTGATCGTTGTTCTGTTTTGGAGTGGTGGGCGCACATTTTAATCACATTGTGTCGTTTTCTCTGTTGGAGCGGAACGAAAGAGAAGAATGCGATGTACTCGTATATGTGAACTGTGAGTGGTATCAACATCGAGAAGCATTTTCTGAAGAAGTGATATAAAGACAAGATCAGAAAGAAAGACTCCAAAGAAAGAAAGAAAGACTCCAAAGAGTAAATCAAAAACAGCGACGTTGGGTGGTCTCGATTGTGTCTACAGTCGCTGAAGGAGTTACCACTCTTAGCAGACTAAAGGCGCAGGCGGACAAATAGTTGAAGACTTTTTTTTGGACCATCTACTTTCGACAATAGCATGAGATTATTTGACAATATACGAACGAACATTTAGCTCCGTACCGTAGAAGAGATTGAATGAGAGAGGAAAAGGTTTTATGAGGTTATAAGCTAAAATTTCTGATTTTAAGGCCTGAGGAATTTTTTAAGGCACCAGAAGTTAAAAATCCATTGATGGGATCTCGTGGAAAAGAATTGGTTTGGACAAATTTTCTTAGAAAAAAGATAGAGTGGACGGAGTATTTATAAGAGGGCCTCCTTAGAAAGACTAAAGCAATATTCGAAAGTTTTACAAAAAAGTCAAGTACTACCCGGCGGTAAAAGACCGCAACGTTTCGCTATTCAAAGGTGATTTTTTTTTTAAATTGCTGCCCTTGACCGCCCCACTGTGCGTTCAGCCTCGACTACGAACAGAAATATGTAACAAAACTAAATAAACCTCAACCACAATCAAACTGTTTGCACTCGCTATTCCATATCAGATCAATTATGTATTCAAGGCCCGTTTCCTCGTCGGTTCTCTATATATGTATTCCATTCCAAACGACACACTGCGCCTCCATATGCTATATGCGCACCCAAAAACAAATGAATTCCAATCACCAGTTGCTCCGAGCGAGGGTGTTGGCTCAATGGCCTCAGTTGGATTCACACTGTGCATCTGTATACTCCAAGTACCGTACCGGAATGTGTTGCGTGCCAAGTGACCGTTATTAACTGAAACAATGCTATTTCTGTCTCTGAGTCTGAGAACCCCCCTCCCCCACCCCTGCACAATTACTCTTCCAAAATGGATTTATGAATGCATCCTGTGTCGACTCGCCGCATATGGGTAATGTATACGGACTGGACGTGGCCCAGCACACATGCAATTCATAGATAACTCACTCGGATTAAATTGACAAAAAAAAAAGTAACACCAAGGGAACAGAAATGCGGGACTCAATGGCGTTCCTAATGTTTGCATTTTATTTCCAATTATTCATCATTAATTAAAATCAGAAGGGCAGCAGTGTGAGGTCTGCTTTGAGTCACGAAGATTAATGACTTTAAGTTGGGCTTTGGGACGACGCAAATTAGGTCCGGGCAATAATTGTGGGCGGGTGTGTAACTTTTGTAATTAAGTTAACTTTGGCAAAAAAAGGTATAATGCATCTTCTGTGAGAGCGAGAATAAGAAGATGTAAATGGAGGATGGGAGAGGCGTGGTAATTAAATAATTTACCACTTTAAGGGAGCACTTTTGGGATTTTTGTGAGAGAAGAATGTCCGGTGGGGAGAAGGGGTTGTGGGTTCTAAATGGAATTATAAACTTAAACAGCCTGATTTTATTTTTTGGATCATTAATTTTTAATGGTCAAATATTTAAAAAGGCTTGTTTTGAATTCACCTCTATTTATGCGACTTTTGAGTGCATGAGACAGTGACTTGGGTAAGAAAAGTCGAATTCTAACAACTGTTGCCTGCGAGTGGTCTAAATTTAGCCTGTTGTAAGGTGCTATGAATGACGGGTCTGTACTATTCCGTGAAGTGAAGCAAGCAAAAATGTCTCTGCTTCAAGCAACAAAAAATGTACTTTTCTTGTATTTTTGTCGTACCGATTATGGGGTTATTTCAAAACCGATTTTTATGAGATAAACCCCAAATGAAAGGTTAATTTCCGTAGTTAAATACCCAGTATGTATGATATCATCAAAAGTGATACAAATTAAAAAAAAACGGAGCTGTTGTTGAGACCTTTCAGAGAAAATTCGGTTGCATTTGAGTTTTCCGAACTTTGACAGTTGATAGCGGCCATATTTTTGAAGCTATACCCGTCAAATTGACTGTCATTAGTCTCTCATAACAATGGACGGACATAGCATTCAACAAGACGTGCAATTGACAAAATTGTTTCATCAAAAGCAGTTGGAAACTGACTTGAAATTTCATCGAAAAATCATCTTCTGTGATGAGGCCCATTTCTGTATGAATGGGAACGTCAACATATAAAACTGTTGAATTTAGGGCGATACCAATCCACATGAGATCCAAGAGCGTCCAATGCATCCCGAAAAAGCCACGGATTGGTGCGGATTTTGGTCTGGAGGCCTCATCGGTACATATTTCTTTGAAAACGACCTTGAGGTCGATGATAACCATCTTATTTTGGCCTAAACTACCTTACATGTACACCAACGACATCTGGTTTCAAAAGGACGGCGCTACGTGCCACACAGCTTAGCTACGCCACATTGAAAATTCTGCACGACGATTCGAGGGCTTGTTCATCTCACGTGGATGTTACCGAGATGGTGCGATTTGACACCTTTAGACTTTTTCTTGTTGGGTTTTCTGAAGTCGCAGGTCTATGTGAATAAGTTACGAACCACCGCAGCTCTCAAAGACAACATAACCCATACCATCGGTCAAATTCAGCCTGATCTATGCTCCATAATCCATGGACATTTCTTTTTTGCGCGTCTACCATGGAAGCCGCGGCGGAAATTTCAACGATGTTATATTCCACACATACTGGCATCGATAGGACTTTCAAACGAATGAAAAATGTCGATTATATCTCACTTAAAGAAAGACCCTTTAAATACCCTCTAGAGCTACACAGCTTCATCCTAAAAGTCAAATCGATGCTATGCCAAAAGGGAATGCACCTATGGTTAAAGTGGGTCTAAATACAAGCCACGTCTATCCCAACAAACATGCAACATTTTGAGAAAAACCGCTTTGTCAATCTCGTTGCCACCGTCCAGCAGTGTCACAAAGTTTTGGGGTCACGCAAGACACCAGGCTCAGAAATATATGGAGCCCCTTTTCACCACAAGAGAATCGAGTCCATGAGCAATCTTCGCAATCTTTTTACAACTTGTGTACATGGTGTTATGTTTCTCTATCAAAAAACGTCCGCTTTGGTCAACATGAGTTTATTAACTGGATGCTAAACTACTGAGAGAGAGAATATCATGTCATACTTTGTACTGTTAACAGTCGCCTATATATTGTTTGATTTGCATGATATATACATATATATTATACAACATCTCCCTCCTTTTTTTTACAATAGTCTGAATTCAATTTATGTAACTAATGTAACAATTCTAATGTAACTAATGTAACAGTTCTAATGTAACTAATGTAACAATTCATTCAATAGATAAATGCATGTAGATACCTACATCTGGATTGACATTTATGATTAGCAATAATCGATATGAGAAATAGAGTCATTTCAATATTTAGTTCGAAACAAATAAGTACAGGTAGATAGAGATTAGATATAAATTCAATAAATTTAATTTCTTAGTTCTGTAATTTTATATTTATAATAAGTGTTTAATTTCATTTCTTAGTTCTGTAACTTTATATTTAGAATAAGTGTTAAAGCATATACAAATTTAAATTTTCTTTATTTTAATATATTCCTACTTGAAATGCACGATATTGCAATGAGATTTTGTCGAAGATGCTCAATGGCATCCTATTTTTCGTAATACTTAGTCTATCATTTGCTGTGGTGTGCTCGATAGAAATCTGGTTTCTTGATTTCTCGCCCATAACGTGTTTTATAACTTGTATTTGACTGGGATATTGGATCAGGGCTCGTAGAGATGGATACGGATGGATGTGGTAACGAATTGGAGACAATTGGGCTTGGTTTATTCTGTTCTATGTTTACTAGTGAATCTGAAACCTCTTGATTATCTAACATGTCTGATGTATTTCTAAAACAGGGTTTATTCAATGATCTTCTTAAATGTGACGTATTTCTTCGCATTATTTCTTGCTCTTCATTTTTTATTATAAACGACCTAGGCGATCTATGCTTCCCTACTATTTGGGCAGGTTTCCAAAACCGATCTACTCTATACGTTACATTATCTCCTGGTTCGAAAGAAATCTCTTTTCGACACCCACTGAAATCATGTGTTCTCTTTTGAATGCTTCGTGATAATCGGTGTTTGTCATATACATCTTCTAAAACTCGAGGAATCAATTGAAAACTATCTACGGGCAGTTTAGTTCTAAGTTTCCTGCTCATTAAAATCTCTGCTGGTGAGTATCCAAGTCTCGGTACTATTGTGGATCTCTGTTCTAATAAAGCTGCATAAAAGTCTTTACCCTGGTCCTGAGTTTTTCTTAATAGCATTTTAGCTATATGCACCCCTTTTTCAGAAAGTCCGTTTGACCTTGGGTATCTAGGACTTGAGTACACAAATTCAAAATTCCATTCCTCAGCGAATTCCTTAAGGGCAAATGAATTGAACGGTTGGTTGTCAGCAATCACCGTTTCAGGGATACCATGTGTCGAAAATACCTTTTTGAGTGCTACAATAACATCTGTTGCCTTTTTACCTTTAATTTCCTGAATTTCTAACCAATTCGAAAAAAAATCTATGACTACAAGGTACGTTTTTGCTCCAAGCTCAAATATATCTGTCCCAATTTTTTGAAAAGGTCTATGAGGAATCTCATGGGTTAGCAGAGAATGATTTCGATTAGCAGGCTGAAATTTTTCACATGTTTGACATTTTCGTATAACATTCTCTATGTCCCTGTTCATAAAAGGCCAATAAAATAATGTTTTCGCCCTAGAAACAGTTTTCACCACCCCTAAATGCGCTTCATGCAGTAAATCTAGCATTTTATTTCTTAAACATTCCGGTACAAATACCCTATCCTCAAAAAACAGCAGATTATCTTCATAATAAATCTTATGCTTTTCATTCCAAAACCTTTTTAGTTCCTCAGGCACTTTTGTTTTACTGTTTGGCCACCCTTTCTTAACAATTGATATGAGACCTTGTAAGTTTTTGTCCTCTAGTGTTGCTTTTTCAAATTGTTTCCTTTTAAACTCACTCATATTGATACTATGTACAACATCTCTGATCACGTCTTCCTTTTCACAGTGAGAATTTTCAATAAATTTTCTAGAAAGCAGGTCAGGTACATGCAAATCCTTTCCTGGTACATAATTAAACTTCAAACTATATTTCAAAAGTTTTATTCTCATGCGCTGCAACCTATTGGATGTTATCTGGCTGATCTGTTTGTTCATTATGCCTAACAATGGTTTATGATCAGTCTGAATTACTACTGGATGCCCATAAATATACTCATGAAATTTTTCGCATGCAAACACAACTGCCAGAAATTCTTTTTCTATTTGCGAGTAATTTATCTCTGTTGGACTAAGACTCTTAGAAGCAAATGATACGGGCTTGCCATCTTGCATTAAACAGCATCCAAGCCCTTTACTCGATGCATCTGTTTGAATGATTATTTCCTTGTCTGGGGAAAATGAGTGTAAAATAGTTGCTTCACTTAAAACCTTTTTAATTTTTTCCAATACCTGTGTATGCAAAGAGTTCCATTGAAAAACTACATTTTTCTTAAGTAATGCCCTTAACGGAGAATTAAGTTCAGAAAAGTTGGGTATAAAAGCCCTTAAGTAGTTTAATGTTCCCATAATTTTTTCCAAGTCCTTTCTATTTTTGGGATCTGAAATGGCTTGAATTGCCTGTATTCTCTCAGGATCTGGCGACATGCCATCGATTGAGAATTCATGCCCTAAATATTTAATTTTCTGGACTTTGAATTGGAATTTTTTCGGATTAAACTTAACATTAACTTTTCTGGCTCTTTCTACTAATCGATTTAAATTAATTTCATGTTCTTTTTCAGTTTTGCCTCCCACAATAAAATCATCAATATAAATAAAGCATCCCTCTAAATCTCCGAAGTACTTTTCATTCATTTCTTGGCATTTCTCAGTGGCTGTGCTGATACCAAATGGAAGAACATTAAATTCATATGTCCCGAATGGGGTACTAAACACTGTTAACTGTTTGGAAGCTTCATCTAAAGGTAACTGCCAAAACCCTTCCTTTAGGTCCAGTACTGAAAAAACTGTCATGTCTCTCATTTTATACCTAAAATCATCTAACTTCGGTATTAAAAAAGGTTTATGAATAATATTGTCATTTAAGTTTTTTGGGTCCAAACATAATCGTAAAGAACCATCTGGTTTTTCAACTACTACTAAATTATGTGCCCACTCCGATGGCCCATTTTTTTTATTTATAATTTTGTGTGCCTCCATTTCATCAAGCTTAGCTTTAAGTTGTTTCATTAGGCATATTGGAACACGGCGTGGAGGATTATGTGTGGGCCTTGCACTAGCCTTTAATTCAATAGTGCATGTTTCTGGGAATCTACCTAATCCACTAAATATATCCTTATTTTGAGAAATAAACTCTTCCTTTGTTATAGTATTAACTGCATATACTCTTTTTATTAGACCTAGTTCCTCACACGTGCGTAAACCAAGTATTGGTTTTGCTTCCACATCAGCAACAACAAAATTCGCAATTCTTGTTACTCCTTTATGGTTTATACTAAGAAACACCGTACCCTTTGATTTTAGACTGTGACCACCATACGCTTCCAGATTCACTGAAGATTTATTTAAACTTGGCTTATCTCTTATCATGTTATATATTTTTAATGGAATTATGTTAACTTCTGCACCACTGTCCAGTTTAAAATTAATTTTTGATTCATTTACCAGTAGCGTTTCACACCAACTTTCTCCAAATTCGATTGCCTTATCCGTTTTAAAATTTTGCCCGTTTTTTAAATTTACCGAATCAATATACAAATTTTCAAAACTAGAATCCAAATTATTTGAACACGTTATGTCACTTACCTTTTTTCTATTTTCACACACAACAGCAAAATGATTTTGTCTACCACAGAGATTGCATCTTTTCCCGTACGCTGGACATTTACCGTAGACATGCTCTCGGTTGCAATATCGGCACTGCTTGCCATTTGGCTTTTTATCTTGTCGTCTATTTTCTCTCTCAGATCTAGAATTAAATACATATTGCTTATTATTAGTCTTATCAACATTTTTTAATTTTTTATGTTTTTGCTTAGAAATATCATCCACCGATTTCTTCACCCCGCCCTCCTGCATCTTAATGGCCTGTGATGTTGTTATTTCAGCAATCCGACAATACTCCTTTGCTTTCTCCAATGTCAAACCATCAATTCTCAAGAGTTTCGCTTGCAGGGCAGAGTCTGCTGTTCCAATTACAATCCTGTCCCTAATGATTGAGTTTTTCTGATCCCCAAAATTACAGCTTTCCGCTAATCGGGTGATATCAGCCATGAAATGATCGAACGGTTCTCCATCTTTTTGCGATCTTTTGTAAAATAAATACCGTTCGTAAATCTCGTTCGTACGTGGATTGCAATACTCTTCAAATTTCGATATGACTACATCAATATCCTTTTCTTCTGCATTCGTCATTTGAAAGGTTTTGAAAAGTTCAATTGCTGCATCGCCAGCACAACTTAGGAACCTGGCCACTTGTACTATTCCATCCTCTTTGTTCGTTTTAGTCGCTGTAGCATATACGGTATAAATTCGCTTGAATTTAGCAAAATTTTCTTTCAAATTTCCCTCTAGCACCAGAGGATCAGGTTTTTTGAAATCCATTATCCTACCGGCTGCGCCATGTTATGTTTCTCTATCAAAAAACGTCCGCTTTGGTCAACATGAGTTTATTAACTGGATGCTAAACTACTGAGAGAGAGAATATCATGTCATACTTTGTACTGTTAACAGTCGCCTATATATTGTTTGATTTGCATGATATATACATATATATTATACAACACATGGCAAGACCGGTACACACGGTGTATAAACACTCTCTAACGAGTAGAAGAAAAATATGAAATTCAGCACCAAACCCCTCCCCCAAATTGATTCAAAGGGTAGCTCATTTTAAGCAAAAAAACACCCCCCCCTCAATGAAATCAAAATAAATCCTGACTACACGGCGAAAAAACAAATCGAATGCCACCCCCAGACATCAGCATCCCCGCTCTACTAGAAAATCGAGAATTTATGAAATTCCACGCAAAAGTTTCCCGCAAAGTCCCCACGACCGCGCGCCGCCCGTCAGAGTCGTTATATAGCCCAACTCGAACTCCCTCATAAGCATTTCAAAACACCCACTTGAGAATTTGCGAATAAGAAAAAGGGCGACGGCCGGTTCCTTGTTTTGTAACTCCCTCTGGTTTGTGGAACCGCTCTGTTTTTAAGCCTCTTGCGTATTTGGATTGCGTAGTACCATCGTGCCTCCGAAGAATTATCATAAAGATCGAGATAAACCATCCGGTGAGTGCGACAGACGCTCGTAATCGTTTTCCTCTGTTGTTTATCATTACTTCGAGCGGCTTCAAGTATGCTGGTTTGAATTTCATCAACAAACGTCCGCTCAGCGGATTTGGATTTATTTTATTTTTGTTATTTTCTGCCAGTTGAAATATAGCTGACCTTTGAAATGAATTTATTTTTGTATCCAATTTTCAATTGAATTTGATTTGTTGTTTGGTTCGTTTTCGGTGAATTTGAGACTCCGTCGCTGGTGGATGTTCTCTGGAAAAGGTTAGACGACACGACGTTTGCGAAATTTGCGTTGTGTTTGGACAAGCACTTAGGCGGGCTTATTTTAGCTACGATGATGACAACATGGGCGAAAAAGATACTTAATGGGGATAAGTGAAAACGTGTACCATTCGATGCTGGCCATGAACTAACTGAGAGAGAGATTTGGGTGTTAAATGGAAATACAAAGTTCGGCGTGCTACTTTGCGCCATTTGGGTTTGGTATATACCTACCTAGGTACAAGGTTTGCTTGCTGAAAATAAATAAAATGACAAATAATCATTGAAAATAAAACACAACCAAAAGTTGACAAGTCTTTCAAGTGTCTGTTGAATTTGTCTGGCATTGTGACTTGTAACACTTGTAAAAAGTTCACTGTTGTAGGATTAGTTATATTAAGCTCACCTTGGGCTACTTTGGACATTGGTACTTAGGCTGCAATGATTGGGAAGGGTATCGGAGATGGTATTCAAGTATGCTGAATGAAGAAAAACGACCTTAGAACTGCCCAACCCACTATCCCAAGGTGTTATGTGTTACCGTGCTCTGGGAGGACTTGCAGCCATCAGGGGGTAAAGTGGTTTGAAATAGCCGACGCCTTGAAATTAACTCAGCCACGTCAGGAGGAAAGAAGTAGATTTACCATCTTATGGCGGGCCAGTTATTTCCTGAGCTACGGACAAACATTTAAAACTATATAAAATGTCAAATGATGTTTCCAAGCAAGGACAACGATAAACTGAGTAGAATGGGGTATAGAAGAGCTCCAAAATCTCCGCCAAACTTGAATAAGGGTAAAGATCGTGTGACTTATGAGCGGATATTTATGCAATCATTGGGGATAGCGAAAGTCCACTTAATAGCGGATCCTCTAGCCTCCACAAGTAAAGATGTAAAAAGGGAGATTCCATTCAGGCGGTGGTCTTAGAATGAAGCTGCTACTGCCTCAAAGAGTAGGGACACGCAACGCTTCGGAGACTGAACTGATCAACGAGGTAGTAAGGACCACCAAATGACCATCACAAGGCCTGGAAGATTTCAAAATCTGTAGTATTTTGGAGACGAAGATTGACTTGAGTCTCCGCTCGGAATGTCTGAGTGGACGCTCTTATAATTTGTAAAATGGTAGAAATTTGAATGAAATTCCGAAGGGCTCGCTCATAGGTCCCTATGGAGGCAAGTCAATCCACAACAGATTTTGTTTCTGCTGGGACATATCAACACAGAATTGGATTGTGATCAAATTGGAGAAGAATTGTTCAACACCTTCCTGTAAGATCCGGAATCACGTTTATTACTAAAACGAGTTTCCGTAAGCTTACACTTAGCCAGGGACCCTCTGTTCGCTCACCTTTCAAAAACAGAAAGAACTCCGATCTCAGACGCTCAGATGCTCTACATAGCTAAAATCTGTACAATCGATTATGAAAAAATCAGTGTCGCGACACACGATTACCACCAGTCCATGCGCAACCATTTCTAAGTGAGACTTATTCGTTTAGCTGACATCAAACACTGTAGAGTTTTAGTGACATTTACCCACTTTCAGAAAACTTGAAGTTTGTAAATCTTCTAAACATGTAATCCACTTTCGGATAAATAAATAAATCCAGCTCCAAACTAAGTCCTTTGTTCTTCTAAGAAATCTATAGGATTGGGTGAGTAGTATTAAAGTGATTCCTATTCAAATCCACATACAAACAGACTCTGTTATATTTACCAATTCGATTGTTTCTGCCGTCGGGGAGTCTTAAAAAGAATCATGATTCCGATTAGTTTAAACTAAATTTGACCCACGGAGGCACGTTTTACAATATTTCTAATTTTTCACAACAAAGAGCCGTCTAGAATTTGAGGTACTTCCTTGGGATCCTTAGCATCTGGTATCTGCATTTTTGCTTGCCATAAATATATAAAAATCCCGAAGTGAGAAATCTTTTTTATGACTTTTATAAGAAGTGCGGTCTTAGCTTCAAACTTCGCTTAAAATGCGATAACATTTTTTTAAAAATTGGAAACCAAACAGAATCAAAAAACTTTAAAATGAGTTACAATTCGCCGGAGGTTGCATATCTGTGCACTTTCATTACAATTTGACAGCTAAATACGTATGTATAAATATATGAAGAAAAACGCCCATTAAAAGTGGGCGTGAAATACATTTCATAGATAAATTCAATCAGAGGAAATGTAAATATTTGTGCACATTCTCGAGACATATTTCAGTCCAATAAGCTCCAAACTAAAGGCCTACAAATTGGGAAGAATGAACGTTGTTAAGCTAGACCTATACAGCTTGCGATAGCACAAAATATTTATCACACTTGCGACATCAATAGGGATTTTGCAATACATACGTTCATGGGTGCAGGGTCATAATTTCCCGTTGCTGCAAAACTATGTAGAGTTAAATTTAAACGCCTACGCGACAGCAATGAAAAAAAGAGTCCGAATCGCCGAATACGAACAGGGGCTTTTACAAAATGTAACAAAAACAAATCCATTGCTCGTTCACGCACTATTCCATGAGTGAAAACTTCTTTAGACGCGTTCCGAATTTTAAAGATGGGAAAAAATCCATTGAACTCGCAACACTCTAATCGACACCATTCTAAGCCGATCTTTTAAACCACTTACTCGATTTCAATAAAATTTTGTGGGCTGGTATGGTTGATTGCAACTTGAAAGATAGAATAGTTTTGATTGCTATGTTCATAAGTATCTACAAATATTGGCTCCGTTTAACACGAGACTTGAGTTTGGCTGTCTGCTTTATAACTTTCAAGTATAGTCCATATTGGTCATATAAAGGACTAAGAGGCATTAAGTGGAACATAATCACTTTCTTTAAAATGTTTCGACCAATCTCGAGCAGTTTTCACATTAATTTCGCATTTTCTTTGACTCAAAAACACCCACTGGTTGCACACTTTTTACTTACTGTTACAGTTTACAATGGAAACTACCAAAAAGTCTCTCGAACTTACCTGAAAGAAAGGAAAAAAAGAACAATTATTAGAAAAGATCAAGCAATTTAGGCAGTTATAAGCAAAAATTAAAAATATACAGAAACAACAACTGAAGTCAGGTACAAATGAATTTTAAACTCCATGCTGAACCACTCAAACCTATACTAGAAGCTCCAGGACGCTTTGGCATGAGTGGGATAATGGCAGACTATTTATGGGAGTATCTGCCGTTTTGTGTGAAAAGTGAGTCATTGAAAAAAGTTTGAATATGGAGTCGAAATTGGGTCCAAACGTGAGGAAAATAAAAACCATGTACATAAGAAATCCAAGCTTCAAAGTAACGCACATATCAATAATCCCTATAAACACGCAAAGATTGTCTTAGTCCCACAAGTAAGGTCATCGAACTTGTAGATAGTTACAAATATCTAGCAGTTGTAATTGACTTCCACTAACACTAACCCACTCGAAATATTTAACCACATTTACGTAAGGATTTTACAGAAAAGGGACTTGAGCACATTTACATGTGACGTCCTAATTACCCCCATCATCAGTCAGAAGTTAATCACAACCACTTACCCAGCCAGCAGCTGGAGATTATGTGCGCTTTCCCCAGGACCAACCTGTAAAGCCATCCCACCACATATCTAACCACATTACGCCTCCTTTTATGCACTTTGCATGCCTGCAGACTGCGCACTCCTTTCTTCTTCTGTGACCCATTTCCGTGATTCACTTAACAACCCTGCCGGCCAATAAGTCCATGCATACAATTCAAAGCCATAAGGTTCACCATCAGCTCCACGCTCGCTGTACAACGTTTCGCAGTGATTCCAAGGCGGAAATGAACAAATTACTAGTGTGGACACACAAAGAGGGCTGCTGACTGTATGTACACGTACAGTCACATGTCGCCTCTTCAATTGGCCGCACACAACTATTTTAGTGCAAAAAACAAAAAAATAACAACAACACACAGAAATAAATTATGTCTCCCCAGAGACCAAATTAGGCAGCGAGATCATTTCTGTGGCGGCAGCGTCTCCAATTGACGCATGGATAGAATTACAAGAGCCCTACGTAGAGGAGTCGCCGATTATGCCCCAAATAGGAGGTTCGCCAACTCATTTCGCATTTGGTACGTATGCGGTATACGTGCGTGCGATGTATCTAAACATCCGTTGGATATAAATTTGGATGTGTCCCCTCTCTGCATACAGCGCCCAAATTGTCTTTATGGCTGCGAACATTTGCGTTCTAGATTAAGTGTCTGAATTAAATCGGATTCAGACTGTTCTCTCAGGCTTGGACGAAAAAATAAGACTCAGCAGAGACGGCAGTGTGTGAGTGTTTGTCTAGCAAATTTGCATACTTGTGTCAGGTTGTTTTTTTGCCTTCCCCTGGAGAAAGTGTACACGATGATGGATTATGATAAAATATGAGTACTCCTCGCACTCTGGCACTTCACTTACTTATGTAATTAGCTCGAGTTATTCATGATGGTAACCTGCTTTCAGGAGGCACATTGCCGGGAGTGTGTTATCGTGCTTGCGAATTTAAATAAAGGGATACATCTGAGAAAACATTGCTCCAACAAAAGAAACGAGAAGATGAGAAAAATGTTGTCATCCTTGATAAGAGACTGGTGGCGTTATGCCTCGTGTGTATACCTACGGAACTCGTAATACCAATTTCAGCACTAAAAGGGGGCGTGGTCACCACCACTATTTACCCAGATTGAAGAATTTATATGAGACGCAGAGGATAATCGACAACGTAACAACCTTAAGTAAAATAATACATGTTTTATTCTGTTTGGGTAAAACACCCACAAAAAGTGGGCGGGGCCACAAGTGTTGTATGCACGAAATGTAGACAAGACAATTGCCTCCAAATTTAGTCTTTAAATTATTTTTCCAATTCCAATAAATTCACTGTAGAATTTACATTTCTTTGGCGGACTAAAAAAATAACCTTTTTAACAGGCCTCACTTTGCGTTTACAAAATCTGCAGACATCTCTGTCATTTTCGGAGCTAGTTTTGAAGAAAATTTAGAAGAAGTGCTACTGCCCAGGGTTATTGGGAAGCCACATTTAGTATGACTCTTTGAATACAGTTTTGACACCACAGAAAGACAAAACTTTGGCGCATTGAGCAGACCTTTAATTCCTATCGCTGTAAGACTTTGCACTTAACGAAATTGTTGATAACTGCTAAAAAGAAACACCTTTACAATGCTTAGGACACAGCAGAATGAAGTGAATTTCCCGAGGTTGTCTAACCTGTCAAAATTAGAAAGATTAGCGCGGTTTTTGCGTACATCAACGTGTGGTTCTCGAGTGAGCTGCTAGCTTTTGTAGTGCGTAGTTCTTGCGTTACCAGGCCCGACTTCCAAGGTGCTGTTCGGATGCTAACAGAGAGATACTTTTATGCGTAACCACGGACCTCTGTCTATCACTGAAACAGAGACTTGTGTTTTGAATGACTTTTAAGTTCTAGCGTTCTTGCGTTACCTGAAAGCAACATATATACCTACGCAATCCTTTGCAAGGACACAGGGCTTATGAGTGGCTTTTTCGTTAATAGTGAGCTACATCTGTTTGTGGTTCTAACGTGAGCTGCGTTTATCCGTGGTTACTGCGTCAATACGTCGTTCTTGCGTGGGCAGACGTCTTTAAAAAATAAGTAATTGCAATTTCGGCCACTTCTTAAGACAATGGCGGCCACTAAAAGGCCGAGCAATGTTGACTCGATGCGATAGCACAAGTCTTGAGTTTTATTCTATGCGTAGGGTTACGGTTAACGGGAGACTTTATACATTTGCAGGAGGACCATTCTTACATTGAGCGGACAAAAACTTAAACGAACAATAAAATAAGCTTTGCTTTCAGTATTAGATTTAAAAAAATTAAAATATCGAAATATTTTCAAACCTTTTTGTCCTCCTTTGGTATTTTAAATTTTGGGAGGAAAAGTCGTAATTTTTAAACGAAAAAAGGGGACGTATGGAAGCCCTATTTAAACGGGAGCAAGAGGTTTACAGGTCTGATCCCCCTGTACTCTTTTCCATGACACTAGTGTTAATTTTTACGAAAATGCAGTGCGGATTGTATGATCGAATGGAAGTGCTTGTGGGATAGAGATACCTTTGACCATAACGCGGGTAGAAGGTCGCACTTTCAATATTTAGTACATGCATTTTAACACGCAGAACTTTGAGGAAGGTAACTGTATAAACGACATACTTATCAACTCGATGGTAAGGCCTGACAGCAGAATCCACTTCGGTTTTTATAAAAACAGTTCACTGAAAAAAAGGTCATGCAGGAAATAGCTTTTCACGACCACATCCAAGGCATCACTACGCATATCGGTCTTCTCTCGATACCAACTTGCAACTTGTACATCGCCTTAAAAAAAAACCCAACGCTAAAACCAAATGCGGCACGTCACAAACACTCCATTCAAAGTATTTACATGCACGACACTAATTCGCCGCCCGAAGGCTTTGTGCTCTACTTGACACTATACTCTCAGTCTTCATCGCGCACGAGTTCATTCCAAGATAAACATACACTTTCTGCGCACTGGGTCATTATTTACGCCAGCATTTTCCCCAGCGGCCGTGGCGCTACACGACGCTTGACAGTTTTTTTTTTTTTGACAACTTCCATTGTTTGCCTTCCTGTCAATTTAAATCTTCGCCGGCGCGCTTCAATTCCCCGCATTGAATCTCTGAAGAGTTCCTCTCTAAACCATGTACCGTGGATATTCGTCTTTGACGTACAGCGGTATAACCAACATAAATGAAATTATTTCGCACTGTCATTAACAAACAGAGACGAGGAGAATGCGATGTCTTGTTGTGTTTACCAACCAGCACCACCCTCGGTACAAGTTTGTTTTGACAGATGACATGTTACACATATGTTTTCTCTGTTTTCGCCTGCGGGTATAACAATAGACACAACGACAAGCGACACTGTGTCAGAGGCACATGAATACAGAATGCGCCCGTCTCCCGCTCGATGGGTGGCAAAACATCGCACTAGCTGTTGCAGACGTTTCTTGGAAATGGTAGTACCCACTCAACCCTATTTTGCGCGGAGGTGTTCATGCTCGCAGTTAAGGGTGTGTTCGGTTCAGTGTGCCTGTGTATGCAACCACCCACTTGACTGTTGCAGGATGAAATCCACTTCAGGCGTTTTGCGTTTTCATCGATCGTGTGTGCGGCGCGCGAATAAAATGTGAAATTCATAATTGAAAGCAAAAGGAGGGAAATGGCAAAATTAGCGAAGCACCCCGCCCCGGCAACGTTAAAGCTTTAAAAATGCAAACAAATTTGATTAGCGCATCGGAAAACCGGTAGATTTTCCATAAATGAAAACAGCGCCGCGCGTGGACAGCATCTGTTTTTAACGAAATTCGCTTGATGATTATAATGGAGACGGCAAAAATTAAATTGAATACATTGTCTGCGTTTCATGGAGGTGACGGCCGGCGCGGGCGGGCGGAAAATGCGATTAAACGGGGTCTGGTGGTGAAAATTGCCAGACGGTGGTCATCAATTATTATTAGAAAGGCGATGCCGGATTTTTGTTTTCTTTTTTGTTTATTGCAGTTAATGTCATTGACCGGGGTGCAATGGTGGCATTTGTAGCTTTTTTCAGCGTGAATTTTAGTTAATGTCAGTTTAAAAAATCATTTAAACTGAAGTCTAACTCAACAATTTGACATCAATTCGTGAAATTCTATGAGTGGCTTTAGGGTAAGGTACATCAAACGTTGGTACTATAAAAAATAATAATAGTAGTTTGCGCAACAGCTCCTAGGGTCCTCTTATCTCACTGTCAGTTCTTAAATTTAAGGAACCAAGGCAAAAATTTCAAAGATGACAAGCGAACTCACTTTTGCCATGTAATGTCTAGTTCCAAAATCTTTAAGAGACTAAAGACCGCTGGGAGCTCACGAAATACCTTATAATCCGAAGTCTACAGCAAGAAACAAGCTCAAAAGACTGGACAAAAATCCCTTTACTTCACTTTTTAAATGGCGGGATGGCTACAACTATACACATTTTTAAAGGTTCCCCCATTTAAACAAGTAACGATGTCACTCTTAGCTTGCCTACATTTGATGTCGTAACTTTCTCGTATAAAACTGTACAAAAATTAAGGCCTGGGACTTGCTTTAAATTAGAGAAGAAGACTCAAAAGTCCACACAAACCTTTGTAAACAACAGAAATGCATTGCGGCTGTCACACTCTTTGATAAACTTAATAGTTATCGCTCAATTGAGGATACATCCGTCAAAGTGCAAGGTTTACTGCTTGCGAGGGTGAAATGCTTGGTTAAACAGGGTCTCATACGACTCTTGACACCATAATGTACCCCATCCCAATTTTACGGGAATCAATTGAAGTTTATTTCCCCCATGCAAAACATACTTTGTTTCCTGCAAAAATTAAGAAGCTCCTACAGTAAATAAGGCCCGTTTGCTTTTGAAGTTCCAAACTAAGCTTTTTGCAAGGATTTTTCTACGGTTCCGTAGTACTTTCTCATTAAAAGTTGACGGTCCGAATTCGACTCCTTACCTAAAAAGGGCGAACGCTGAAAGGCTTTATAAGGTACCTTAAGTTTTAAAAATTAAAAGCCCCACATAAAATTTAACATAATATATTCGCTGGGATCTATTTTAGTTTTAAACTTCTGATCAGTGTTGTTAGCAATCTCTCTCTTCAAATTCCCCACGAAGCGTGGTTATTTTTCCCTTTTCACCGTACTCAAATTCCCTTTTAAATTCCCTGAATATTTTTTGTACAAATATTAAAACTTTTATATGTAAAATTTGTTGCGTATGGAATGCAAATCACATTAAATTAAACTTTAGTATAAAAATCCCAGTTTGTTAACAATATTATGATTATTTTTTGGTACAAGGCAATTTTCCTAAAAGACGATTTATAAGAGCTATTTTTTATGGACATTTAGTTTGTTGACATTCATGGTAAAATTCAGTAAAAATGCATAGTTAGAATTTTTTTTGGACCGCTTTCTTTTACTCCTTTTCCCACGGAAGGCTTTTCTGTCATCGAAATTACCGTACAAATTGATAAATCCCACGATATAACAACACTGCGGTTCAGCTTTCTAGGCCTAAAAATCTACAAGTTTTACAGAGGATTGTCTATAGAGGAGAACATGATAAGCAAAAATCTACAAGGCGGTGTTGGAATGAGTTTTTCGAAAAAAAAAACACGAATCCTAACAGAGGGCATCTATCTGTCAAAATGTATGACTTCTGTCATGACTGCTATATTCGACAGCCCTCTACATTATAAAATGCCCTTGGCTGTCTTTTACAAATCCCGCTCGATCGTACTTTACTTATAACTAAACAACTTTAAGGTACTAGGTATTCGAAATATACTCTCTGCTTAAATTTGAAGTAAGACCTCCGCTCCTTGACTTTCGATAGCTATAGAACATATTCTATGTCTTAATCGCAATACCTTACTATGCAACTGTGAAAGCCGGAATCTTTTTCGCGCAGTAGGCTATAAATCTATTCCGGTCAAAGACCTTAACTAAAAGTTTGATAATAGTGAAATATTGATCTTTTCAATCGCAGATTTAAACAAAAAAAACATATTTTTTAAAGGAATCATATATACATTTGTATAAAATTGTTGTACGTTAAGTTTGGTAAAAATCTGACAAAGGGGCGTGGCACTTTCCATACTAAAAATACAACAAAGTCATGTAAAACACTATATTCTGACATTTATGACAGCTTCAGTCTTAAAGTTTGATAAATAGGGACGTATAGTTCCTGATAGCATATAAATAAATGTGGACGGAATTGGAGAAAGGGGCGAGGCTTCAGCAAAGTTTATATTTGATTTCCAATCACTAGCTTCAAGACTACAAGGTGCTACTTTTGAAACATGGCGTTTTGTTAGGACAATTGAAAGCACCGTGCCCCGGATTGCAGATTAAAGTCTCCCTTGACAGGTCTGAAGCCCGTTTAGTACCCTGCAGACTTTACTTATATAAACAGTCTTCAAAAATGCCTTCAAGAGACTAGAATGCAAATCAAAATTCGCTCAGAAATATCAATAGATATATAGAACTTGTCTTTTGAAGTTGAGCCCATTACAAATAAAAACTGGCCCCTTCATCAGCTTTTTCTCATAAGCTTCAAAACAACACCTTAAGCTAGGAAATTACACCGATTCTCCCTCGATCTCAGGGAATACCTTGCGAATTTATTATGGGAAGCTATTCGTTTAACAATGCTTAACAATGTGAAAAGACGTTTTCAGAACATGGTCATATGCATCTCTCGTCATTTTAGAAAGGTCGCATGCCAAAAACATCCAACAACCGTCAGTTCCACTAACAATTGAATTACTCTGCAAAAGACTCACAGATGTCCAACTAACGCATTAGTTCTAATAAATTCCAAAGATTAAAAACAATTCCCTGGGAAAATGTACCGCGCTCAACTCGGTCTACCAGTCTACCTACGATTCGGACAATTTTCCTTTCACACTGCTGTCAGTTTTGTTTTTGGGTCACCCCACAAGCAACTATAGCAGTAAAACTAGTTACAGCCTCCATTGGCAGACAGTAGATATTTTTTTATCTCAGACAGTGGGCGATGCAAATTTAGCAAACATTAAAAAATTTGCTTTTCTTTATTTTTTTTAATTTTCTATTTATAACAATTCCAGTCTGTGAGGCAACATTCACTGCAAACATTAAAATATTAAACTTGGGAAAATGTCTACAGCACAAAAATGATGTCATCGAGATTCTGATTAACATTGCAAATTGATTGTCTGTGCGCGTATGACCGATTTGGCTTTGGCAATGTGACGTGATCCGCGTTGTCAATTACATTTTTTTGTAAGGCCAATTATGAGAACTTTATTGACATGTTTACATGAAAAGAATGAGACAAAAAGTTTCCTTTTATCAGACCATTGCCAAGTGTTAGATAAGTAAAGTGCTTTGTTTTCGAATACAACTAAAGAATTTTTGTCTATGAACGATCGACCCGGGGGCAGTAAATCAATTGAAAAATTACTCCGACTGATTACTTTATTGCGCATTACATTCCGGGGAGATATTTTTTGTTGTTCTGATCATTTTGTTTATTGGATTAAGCAATGTTTAGAATGACGCTTCCTTCCAGTAGGTGGTCCGTGGTCATGCCTCATGTGCAGTAGTCGGATAGTTATGTAAAACGAATCCAGAAACAAAGTCAATAAACAAGACAAGGATGACGATGAAAGAGAGGATGCAGAGTAGAAAATTTAAATTAACACACATTTTAAGAGAGCTGATTTTAACAGTTAAAGAGACTGTAATGTCAGTTGGTTGACAGGATTGCCAGGTTGCTCTTGACTTGGAGAGATTGCAGTTTTCATTTGTCACTTTCTGAAATGCGATATTTATTTACACATACAATAAATTCGAATTATGACAGACTTTCAAGTGCAAAGCTGTTTATACATTTCCTAGGGAAAATTGCATTATACTCTGTTTGAATCGATTGCATTTTAGCATTGAAATATTTTTTTACAAAACGAATTTGTCATATAAAGCTGATGTCAGTGTCAGCAGGAAAAAGTCAAAGATTTCAGTGGTTTTGTAATAGTTTTGCACATATTTTAGACATCAACTTTGCTTGGAAAGTGGTTTGTGGGGAAATGCTGATAAATAACAATTTTAGTAAAGTTGCAAACTAAACAACCTCTTATAGACTTCTTAGGGAAATCTTATAAATACAGCTGTTACAGTGAGATGTAATCTGCGCAGAGTTCACAAAAAATTGTAATAGAGGAAATCCACAATATTTTTAAATATCTTTTTGTAAATTGTCCAGAGGAGGGAAGACGAGAGTTAGGCGAGGCATTTAAAAAACGACATCAATCACAACAAAACTCACCGGGCTATGGCTTGATATGTTGACGCTATTAAAAAATAGGTGCATAGTTTCTAAATAAATAAATAGTTAGTGAAACAGGTCTGTGGGACCCTAGGCCTAGCTTCTCACAACCATTCGACTTTCAAGGTGGTCCTAAATTTCGCGTCAATAACGTAATCAGAATCTAAAGATAAATGGCAATTTTGAAAAACGTCAAGCTTCCATATGCTGAGAGCAACATTACAATCCAATGGCAATTAAAACGAACAACAATCCGTTTTTTAGACTCAAAGAACATCTCAGGCAGCTGCCTATATCTGAAAAAGATCTTTGCGAGGAGTCCAGTGAAATACCAAAACATGTGAAGCATTGACCTTAAAAATAATGCAATAACTGTTGAGGAAAAAATGTTACTGGATCTCTCATCCTTCGATTTAAGGGAATTTAAGGGAACTGGACTAAAGGTAGTGATATAGGAAGGATTTTTTCCGCCAAGGAGAAGCAAAAGTTCAGGACGCTCTAAAATAATTCCGAAAGGAATGATAATGCGAGGGGAACTCTTATGAAGGAATATACCTCTCTCAGGCACGTAAGCAGTTCATTTTTCACTAATAATAATCAACCTTGTCTAGTCCTTTGGTCCAGTCAATCCTCGGATATCAATCCGATGGCGAACTTTTGAAAAAAAGAAAGAGTTAGTATTTCAATAACTGCTACCAGTTGTGGGGACCCGTTCCTTCAGGAAGACTGGTATTTCACAGCTTTTGTAAGATGCCGAAAACTTGGTACCTAGAGGATATTCAGATTAACTAGATATTTTTTTTAGCACCATTAAAACAATAACCCGTAGGAGATTACTTTTTTTTTTAACCAAGATCAACATCGCCAGTTTTTGCAACTTCGTTTTTTTTATTTATTTATTTTAAAATTAATTCAATTAGAAATTTGAGTGGATAAAACAAAAATCCTTACTATTATTTTTCTATAACCTGTTTGTGTTTGAAATTTCAGCTTTCGAGGCTTCGACTTATTTTTAATCTGACAGAGATTTGAGTAGCTACATTTTTTGTTATATAAGGAAAAGATATCTGAACATATTTTTTATATTTTAAGAAGGCAAGCCTTCGTTGGGTCCTCCTTTTTATAAGATCTATATATGTTGCAAAGTTTCGGCATTCTAAGCATGATATACATCAAAATATTTTTGATTTCAACGGGGGATTGCTCATAGAGACAGACAGAACTGAAATTCTGCCACAGACATTATATTCCCCATCAATGAACATGTTCCAAAAAAAAATAAACAGTATTGTCGAAGCAGTGAGAAGTGAGATTTTTAAACAGCAATTTAAATAGGAGCTGTCACTGGATATTTTACTCTGTTAATCGTTTATGTAAGAAACCCAATTTATTCGTGAAAATTTCCACGAAACATTGAAAATACACTGACAAGTTGGGTGAAATCAGGATGAGCTACCACTTTTTACAGCAATTTAAACAAAAAACTACAACGAAAGACCTACGCCATAATAGGAAGAAATATCGCGTATCAAAATATGAGATATGTATTCGCGAAACGTTACGAAAATATATTTACGCAAGCCATTCGTCACAAGTTTGGAACATGACAGGCCTGGATTTTATATGAATAAGAAAAGATAAGCCAAGAATACTTATAACGGAAGGAGAAGGAGTAGGACCAGTGTTGTCATCAAAATATTTGGAAAAATCTGCATTCCAGATGTCTCTGGCAAAATCTTACTTCACAAACATTTTTTTATTTAAGAAACAATAAATTTAATTTTGACACATAACTGCGGTCAATCTTTTTAAACCTTTCAAAATAAAAGTAGAGCTGAATACGAAAACGATAGCATACAGCGGAAAAATGTTGAAATTTTTTTTTAAATAACAAAATATTAATTATTGCGATTGCAGACAAAATCTGAAGCGCAGATTTCTGTTTGTTAAAAGTCTGCAAATAGGTTGCAATAGGTTAAAAATATGTATGCAAAGTGCAGACAAATCTGAACTTATGGCAACCCTGGGTAGAAGAGTAGGGGACGAAGAGTGTTAACTGTTATTTTGTTATTTGTTAAATGTTACTTATTATTTAAAGAGAGACGATCGTCGGTTATTTCTCTCTTAGGTACATCTTTTTCTTGGTTTTTCCTAAGAAGAACTGTTTATTTTTCTATGTTTTTGACATTCTCTTTCCATCTAAATGAAAAAGAGAGACTAACAAAGTGACAGACGAAGACGACCATCATCATCATGTTTATGTTACATTCTGTGAACTGTCGCTTTGTGATAAGAAGAGGAAGATGGAAAACATTATAAATAGGTATAAGAAAATTTTGTTTAATATATAGAAAGATGATTTTATAATTTTTGCCGATGATCAAGTCGTTAATTTTGTTATTTATATGTGACATTGAGTGTGGGTCTTTGACGCTACGAAGAGACAAATTGATTTAGCAGACGACAAAATAAATACGCCCCGAACATTTTTGGACAGTAGTCGGTGGTGGTTTTTGTGTCTAAATCTGAAAATGTCATGTTTTCGTGGCAGGCTGTGTTTTTGTTGTTTTTGTTGTTTTTTTGTGACAGCATTTTGTTTACATTTTTGTTTTATCATTATTTTGGTCGTTGATATTATTTTAGAGAATGAAGAGTTGTCCACATTGTTATCTGATTTTAATCGGCAACTGCTCTATATGAAAGGGGTTCGGGTCGAGGTTGGTTAGATGCCAGTTGTAGGCAGAGACGGGACAGCTTAACTTATGTAGGTTTGAAGTTTGGCGGGAGTTTTTTGAGCGGCAACACCCGACTGCAAATTGTGCGCGCAATGTGTGCCGTGAGAACTTTTCGTGTAGTTCATTTAAATTAGTACAAATCGTTTTCAACTACGAGTATGTACATTTATGGTAATGTCCCACCATCCAATTCAATTGTCTACGTATTTTTCTTATACAACTTTGGAACGGTAAGAGGTTTGACCTGTTCACACACAGCGTTTGAGCTCGAATGCTGTTTTGTTCATGAGCTCATCTTAGAGTTTGTTTTTTTTCTTTAATTGGAAGGAATTTTACTGTCGAGGCATTTTAATTGTTTTCATTTTCTATGTGGAAGCTCTAGTGAAAACAGCAAGAAAAAAAAACCGCACAAACATCATAAATTCAATGTATGAGAGTTTCTCTTTATTCTGGGGGAATACAGGTTAACACTTTGCGCGCACAGTGCACATTCACCAGCGTATAAATGATCGAAGTGGGAATACAAAAGAGGGGCGCAAAATGGGCCACAATAACTCAGCAAACAGCTAACCCATATACCCAGTACCTAGTAGGTATAGCTGAACTTTGCTTTTTTAAAAAAATTTTTAATGAATGTCGTTGACGTTGTTCAAATAAATGCTTTTGTATGTTTATTTTTATGGAGAAAAACTTGCATCGTAATACGTTTTATTGTGATGGTGAGTTTTGTTGCTTTGTCGGTTGCACTTGAAAGGGGTTTTGACCTAACGTCATAAATGAACAGCTATGTGGTTGTGGTTTATTTATTCGGTAAATTGACGTCGATGGGAATGGGCGAATTTTGTTGGGTGTTGTGGGTAGCGGTAAAGGTCAACGTGGTCAATTATCAATTACAATATTAGAACTCTATTTTATTGAAATAGTTGACAGCTTGTTGACACTGAAATGTTTATATCTATTTAACTGAGATAAAAAGATACCCAACATTGGTGGTCTGAATCGATTATCTCTCGAAATCTATATAAATGTAACTGTCGGCGAGCTGTCAAACCATATTGTGGTATAGAGCTTAATGTGATGTAGTAAGGTAGTAAAAAATGCAAAGTGGCGGATTTTTGTATACAAGGCAACGTCATTAAGAATTTCCTCTTTTCACTATGTCACTCGTTACGTACAAGCAAAGGGAACTTGACATTTTAAATCGATTGTTCTTAAGCAATAAGGTAGCATTAACGCAGACTGTGGGTAAAGTGGCAGTACGAAAGCTAAAAAAAGACGCATCTCGGCAGATCAAAAATATTTTCAAGCCTATAAAGTCGAGAAAGTTAAAATTAAAAATATTTGAAAGGTATATCTCATAAAAAATAGGCTTAAGAATATATTTTCGGCTCCCAGTTTTGTAACCAAGAGTACCTTATGAAGGACTGCAAGAACTAGGTGACTGTAAATGGTAGTCATGCGTCCACTAGTGAGATCGACTCATCAAAATCCCTGTTATGACAGAAGATTGCATTGGTTTGGCAAGCATTTTGGTAACTTTATAACTCACTGTTACAACTAAGTATATCTGCTTGTCTAGACACAAAATTGGCCTCTTCTGCCTATGTTAATGGGGTTCAATGTAGGCTTCATTCGTAATCTAACAAGCGGAACCAAAAGAAGCAATGAAACGCCTCTGCGGCCACCATGCAGCACTTTATTTTAAAAAATATAAATTTTCCTCCGTCAGTAGGGAGTTTGGGCGACTTTGACTTCGAATTATGGTTTTTGGCTTACTGCCGTCTTATTTTGCCAACTTCACAGCAAATCAGCTCTAGGTTTACAATGGGCTGCGAACTCAAGGCTCTCTCCTAATTAATAAGTGGCTTATGGCATCACTTGCATTGGATAAGACTTAGAGATTAAATGACCTGCATTATCGATGAATGAACTACCCTTTCCGGCCAATATAAAGCGAGAGCGGGTGCCTGACAGCCTGCTTTAATACTAATAAGGGGGTCTTTATGGGAATCGAACCTCGCTTCTACATTTGAGTTCGTCTTTCAGACAGAGGTATTTGCCGTCCTTCACAACTATGAAAGTAGTTCTGAAATCCTCAAACGAAAAGTTTCTCCTTTAACCCCCCCAAAAATAAATAAATTCGAACAATTTAAGAAGCTGAAAAGCGCTGAACTGTTCCTTAGGTTAGCCCAATTCTGTTTGCTTAACTCGGGCCAAACATAAATGCCATCAATCGATGAGGTTCTAGTGGAATAGGGAAGTTATACACTCGCCATATCTAAAACTTTACCACTCCCAAATAAATGCCTGCAAATGTCTCGCGGTTTTATCGGCTCGTATCATAAGTTTACAAGTTAAACGATGATGTGGGCCACAAGTCCATAATTAGCCACACAATTGATCGTTAATCATTTTTATAGATGTACTTAAGTGACCGCACTATACAGGCTGGTATAATGGATTAGGGGAGGTCCACAACTTTATTGCCACCACGCAATTTGTAAGGGATAGTTTGTCAGTATATTCCCTCCTTGATTGTTATCGATTGGATGGATGTCACTTCAAGTACCGTCACATTAATGGCGGCAATTCGAGCTGCGTTAAGAAATACCTGCTTGGATATTTGGAAGGGGTGCTGCAGGGAAGATTCAAGGTTGCGAGGGGTGCTCAATTTATTCGATTGTCAATTGTTTACCCACATAAGCAATGTGTCATTAACCAAATGGGTTCAGTAAGTCAAAAGTCAAATGGGACCCAAGGGAGCTCTATTTTTAAAGTTATCGACCAACATTAGACCGCTACTAATTGAACACACGTAAATAGGTATACCTCTGTCAGCGTGTTTCGGCGCTGTTGAAGCTCTAATAGGTTCGCCTTTTCGCGAGAGAAGTGTTCAATAACAATAGGGAAATAGAAACTTACATCAGACGATCGTAATAACTGATATTATGACATCCTCATTTGAGACGAGTGCCTAATTAGTAACGCGACTGCTAATTACTGCAATTCGTCGAAGAGAAAACAATGCAATGCCCATCGAACCAATTTGAGTCAAGTCGAAGGCGAGACAAGTGGAAGCTGAAAAATAGGGTTGACCCTGAAAACATAATACATTAAGTTAGGTTTGAAAGGGAAGCAAAATGGTATAAAACGCAGTAATTCAGCTTAAGTCAGAGTAAGACTGCATTCAAAGTTATTGTCGTGGCTCGTAGGCTCGTAGGCGGACATTTTATGTGATTTTGAGTGCATTTACGTCGATTTTTGACACTCGCTTAAGCCAACGTAATCTTACGAAAATTTTGAATTAATTTCCTTCTGTAAACTGAACTATCTAGCGGAACTAAATTATTGGATCTACAAATCTCTACAGAACTGCAGGAAACAGGAGTTCGTGAGACATGAACAGCTTAGACGGCTTGGCTACTTCGATGTACTTAAAACTGCGGTTGCGACGGACTTTCAATGCAATCCGGGGGTTTTGAAACACGACACTACAAGAAAAAGAGCAAGCAATCGATAAAGCTGCTGTAGAATATGAATATATTTATATTTATATTTCGTTGTCGACCTTACTCTGTCGAGTTTTCTTTATTTATTAATTTTGTATATCTCTCATAATAATACAATAGAACTACCTACTATGTATTCATATCAAAACTCAAGTAGGTATACCACAGTATAATACACTACAGCTGCAATTTTCCAAAGGTCAAACACTAACAACTTAACGAGCTGTTAAATATTGGTTCAGTTGCAAATGAAAGTAAAATCAGGAATATATGCTGCGGGTTCACAACGCCGAAGAACCGGGCAGAAATTCATAACAGACAGCTACAACTTTTGGCGCAGTTTGCGACTTTGTTTAAATCGGATCTTAAAAACTACAAAGCAATTGAGTAGGTAGTGAGGTCTTTAAACATAAATAAAATAAATAAATAAATATTTTGGCGCGACAGGTCTGTGGGACGAAAGGCCTAGCTTCTCCCAACCACTCCTTTTGTGTGGGTTTTAAATTTTTGGGACGAATAGAGGCGACCCCTCGCTTAGTAGCCCAACACACTAAAGGGTTTTTCAACAGGGACGCTACAAAAGTAGAGCGACAGGGACAGCAAACGAAGCCGAATTTCTTGCCGCTCTTTCGACATTCCTCTTAAGGTTTGCCATTTCATGATGGACCGAAAAAATTACGGTTTGGTGTGGTTTATGGGCCGGCGGCATCATTTGGCCGTACTTCTTCCGTGTTGATCAAGACCGGCACGTTACTGTGAATGGGAATCGCTACCGTTCAATGATAACCGAATATTTTTGGCCCCAATTGGATGATATGGACTTGGAGGACATGTGGTTCCAACAGGACGGCGCCACAAGCCACACAGCAAATGTCTCAATCAATTTATTGAAAACCAAGTTTGGAGAACGTGTTATCTCACGAAATGGTCCAGTCGCTTGGCCGTTAGACTATTTCCTGTGGGGCTACGTCAAGTCTATGGTCTATGCCAACAAGCCAGCGACGATTGATGAACTTCGTACGAATTTCGAACGTGAAATTGCAGCAGTATCGTCCGATTTATACTTGAAAACCGTCGAAAATTGGGTTCAGCGTCAAAAGAAATCGAGTTACATACATAATGGCATTAAACTTACTTTCACAGGAATAAAGAATTTCATTGATATCCAAAACAGTTTTTGTTTTATTTACTTTTGTAGCGCTCTTATTGAAAAACCCTTTATTTCACGCAGATCGTAACCAGTTATGGATGATAGATTTGCACAGATTCGGGACGTGATTTTTCGCAAAATATTTTCCAATGGTTCCATATGTTTGAAACAAAAATAAAAATTACATTTTCAGTGTAATCCTCTGCAGAAGACTGTTCATTCGGCAGTCTTCCAGACTCAAAAGAAATAATAGCTATCTCGATGACATGATCAGAGAGACCATGGAACAAAATAAACCACATAGTGAGGCATCCAGATGACACTTCAGTTTTACCAAGGTCCTACAATATGCTGCAAATATTCAACCATACCATTTCATTTATTTATTTTTATTGATTGCTTACACATTAAGACATAAAACCATTGAGGAAAAAAACACTTAATACAATCACGAGACACACTGGCGCGTAAGAGAAATAAAAACAAAGAGACGCTCAGGGAGATCGCCATCAATCACATAGAAGGTTCGACATTTCAAAACATTAATTCGGCTTTAATGGAACCGCGGCGCCGAATGTGTCCCAGTTTTCCCCATCTCCAAATCAAGTTTGGTACATATGAATACCTTCACAAAAGAGTCATGTTTTTTTGTGGTTCCTCCCCTCGAATCACAGTAAAAGTTCGTCCTCGACTTTGAATAAATCCCCAAAAAAACTCTGCCTCTCTACCAACATCCAGAGAACAAATAAATTAGGCAGCCCCCCTCCCCCAAAAAGAGTTGTAAGAGGCAGCCGAAAACTTTTGCAGATACTTCTAGACAAACCACCCCCAATCCACCTTAACCTTACAAAATAATAGAAAGAAATAGAGAAAAAAACCCTCCACTCACCAAAACATTCTTCTGATTCTCCTTATCCAATAAAAATTCCATACTCTTGTGTGGTCGCCGTGCGGCTGCTGATTGTCCACCCCCAACACCGCCACTTATCACTCCCGATTTTTTAACACCACCCCCCGACACTCCACTATCTTCGCCGTCACATCCCGACCCATCGGCATCCTCGTCGTCGTCGTCCTCATAGCCCGACGTATTGCGTTTCGACGAAAAATTATATTTCACCGCTTGCGGACCCAGCTCCATTAGACTGCGGGTTTTTCCCGAAATCTTTGTCTCGTGCGTATCCAAATTTGTCTCGATAAGACCGATTTTACAATGATTCAGCGGCTGCTGCTGCTGTTGTTGTTGCGGAGACGGCTGCTGATAGTGATACATCTTGTTGGCACCGCTACCGGTCGATGGATGCTGCTGATACTGACTGCTGTTGTTCATAGCCGAGCCGGTGGTATTTTCCGTATTACAACCGTTGCCGTTCATAACACCGTTCAACTGATTCTTAAAGTCATAGTAACTACGTTCATTGTCGAGGAATTCCTCATCGATCGATTGTGGACCAGCGTCGGTGGGCGCATGTTGTCCTGCGCGCTTCTCGCATACCCCTACAACACGGGGTGGCGATTTGTTTTGCTGCTTGGCACTCAACACGTGGTTACTACCATTGGAAGGCGATGGCGATGACATTCCATTGCTACAGGGTGACGGCGTCGATTTGGTCGATATTGGTCCCTTAAGGGGGATGTAGATGAAATCGGGCGAGTTGGCCGCAGCTGTTTTCTTGGACGACGGAGCAATGGGCGGCAGTTGACCTGGTTTCTCTGGATGGGCATCCTTTAGCTCCTTGTTTTGTTTTTTCTTGTTGCGACGCAGCGAGAAGCGAAAGCCGTTGGCAAAGCGCGACAGGAAGCCCTTGTGCTGGGGATGCTTCTCGTCGGCTTTGAACTTTGACTTCATCAGTTCGTTGTTGTTGTTGAGGGAGTGGGATTCGCCACTGGCAGCGGAACACTTGACCGCGTAGTTGGACATTTTCGCACTGTCACTGGTGAATATTTCGGGAACCGGTGTCGCTGGACGGGGATTGTCTAACTTTTCGGTTAAAAGTCTCTTGGATGCGGTTAGGACGAAAG
Organism: Cheilosia pagana; assembly: GCA_936431705.1. Lineage (NCBI taxonomy): Eukaryota > Metazoa > Arthropoda > Insecta > Diptera > Syrphidae > Cheilosia > Cheilosia pagana. The sequence continues at coordinate 9,106,545 of OW386169.1, forward strand.
ATCGCGGCGGCGACGATGACTGATTCACAACGGCAGCGCGAGAGTTTGCGAAAGCATTGCTTGTAAATTTATAGCAATCACTACCACGCTCGACGGCAGACGATTTTAAACTGTTGTGCTGCGGCGCCGATGGTGGTGGATTTGCTGCGGCTGCGATGACAGAGCTGATGGTGATCGTGATTTTCTCTTTGATGGCGTTCTCTTCGTCGTGCGATGTTTCTTCGATGTTTTTCTCTTCTGCATTGGGGCGCTCTCGCTCTTCAGTGTCGACGCTCTTTTCACTTACTTTCTCCGTCTCTTTGTTGTGGTCTTCGATTGCGATGTCTCTTGGCGAACTCTCTTCGGACGCAGTGGCGTCGTCAACTGTTTGAGGGATCACAGGTTCGCTGCACTCCTCTGAGCTCTGCTCTTGCCAGCAGTACTTGGACACCACTGGGCAGAAACTGACTTCTTTGCAAAATGACGCACGTGACCCGGCGGGCAGCAGAATGCCGAGTCGCTTTTCGTTGGTCGGCAGCTGGTGCATGGACGTGTGTGCCGACGACACAAACATGTCGTCATCGTGCTCGTCATCACGCTTGTAGGCGTTCAAGTTGGGCGTCGATGACACTATTCCCGCGCGCTTCTTGGATGCCGAATGGAAGCGACGTTTTGGAGGCGTCCTCGTCAGATCGCTGTTGGACAGTTCCTTGGCGTCGAAATTACACTTCTCCAGACTCTGGGCATAGCTGGTCTTCAACGAAGTGGGATCCTGATCGAAGGTTTTGCTGGCTTTGGCTTTAGAGTTGTTTCGCCGCGTTGGCTTGCGGATCGTCAACTGTACATGATGGACCTCTTCCTCCTCATTCGGCTCGTGAGTCTCCTCTAGCTTGCAGTCGACTGGCACTTCGTCGACCATTTCGCATGAGTTTCGCTTAAAATTACCAGCCTCCTCGCTGACCAACGACAGGCTGTTCCGATTCGATCGCGGCCGTCCCGAATAATCCAACAAAGTCAAGTTGCTGTAGCTTGCGTTCATATAACCGACGCCCGAACCGCCGGACCCGATCGAATGCAGCGATCGGGACGAAGTTTCCAAGCGCTCCGCTGAGTTGGAGTTACGATTTCGTTTCCAGCTGTTGCTACGCACCACTACGACCGACGACGACTGATCCTCATCAAGATCGGACGAAGAGGAGGCACTTAGCGTACGACGCAGCAGGGGCTGGCGACGTTGGCCCGACGATCGACGTTGACGTTGATGGTGATGATTGCCGCCGTTCGACTGATGCGGATGACGATTGGGATGATCTTCAATCCGATCGAGATCGTTTGGCACGCTTGCGACTCGCTCCGTGCTGTTGGATTGAAAAGCAACCGATTCTACTCGATGACGATGTTGGCGATGCTCGCGCTGATGATGACCGACAGCTGGCGATAGCGCGAATGGTGTTTCCTCGCCGCGAATATCTGGCAAACTGGATGATCGCGCTGCCGATCGATGTAGTGGTAGTTCTTCTTCGGGTATGCTGCTCTCTTTAATTGTAGACGCTTGCGATGTGGCTGCTGGCCGCCATGTAAAAGATGATGCCGATGCGCAAGACGACGTTGTTGATGTGTTGGTAGCCGAAGACGACTCGTCGGAGGAAATCGGCGATGAAGAGGACGGTGACCGTCGGCTATTTTTATCGCCACTATACCAGCCATCGGTTTCCTCTTCCTCGTCGTCGTCGACGTCGTCATCATCATCATCCTCCAACGCCGCAGCCACCCCGTTAGTGCTCACGATCGGGTGGTCTATTTTTGGAGCGTCTTCTAGCAGCGTTGTCTGAATTTTGGAATGTGATTTGCGCAGCTCCGGCGCCGCATCGTAGAATTCGTCTTCCTCGCAAAAGTTCTCGAAATTTGGTATGCTCTTAGATTTTGCCCGCAGCACCGAGTGTATGTGCTCACAGTAGCCGCTATCTTCGCTCAGATTCTCGGCCGAGCTCTTGCCGCCCTTGAGGAAGCCTCTGGCGTGGGCAGCTCCAGTCGCACTCAGCACCTTGTGAGAGGCAACGCTATTATCACTCGACGATTCCGAGTCGCTTTTGTTCGCCGTGGTCGACGTGAAATGCAGATTCTCCTCAAAATCGAGCTTGTCCAGGTCAAAGTAGGTCTGATGCAGTCGCCCGTCCGAGCTTTCGAACCTCTTCAAGCAGCCGGTCGAGCCGCGGTTCGAGTTCGAGCCACTTCCGCCGCTTCCCCCATCGATGCAGCCGCCCTCGAAGCTCAACAGCGACGGTGATGAGTTGCCCAGGGATGAGCACAAGCTCTGTTCGTTCAACATCTGTCGTTCGAGGCTCTCGAACTGTATCAGCGACGAGGAACGACTCAGCGAGTTACACGACAGACTGTCCATGTCGCAGTAGAATTCATCAAAGCGTTTTCGTTGGCCCAGCGATCCACCGCTCAGGGCGGTCGTCAGAGAGTTCGTTTCGTTAGAATTTATTTTATCGATTGCGGTACTTAGAAGATCGTTTCGTTGATATTTTCGTAGGTGGTTGCCGCCGACATCGTCAAGCATCGGTTGACATGTTAGCAGACCGCCAATGATGAATTCGTCACGTCGTGCACGTTTTGCTGGACAAGCGAAGTCACGTTCCGAGATAGAATCGGGATCTGCAATCGGAAAGAGAGGTGGGTTAATTGTGAATGGATTTGTGTGGTTGTGTGCAATTGTGACTTACCTCTAGTTAATTCGATTCGAATTACGGAACCAGTTTCTGACTCAGAACTCCATAGACTGTTGTTTTCGTACTGCGACCAACTATTGTGGGCGCTCTCCTCGTCTTCGGAAGTCTCCTCCATGATGGGCTCGAGCATTTGGCGCGATGACGACAAAAAGATCGCATCTGCAAGTAGAAAGAAGGAAAGTTGTGAGTAATTGCTTGGTGTAGTTGGAAAAAGAAGAAAGCTTAAGTGACCGTCTAACAATAACCTAAAATGCCAAAGTTCTGGCTGGCACCAGTCTAGCGTCAGTTCTATGAAATAAATTACGTAATTGGAAGATCTGGCAATACCTAGATGACTATGAGCCCAGTTTTCAGAAGACGTTCTAGGTTCAGGGACAGAAAATTTAAGGGTCGCAAGGTGTGTGTCCTTAAGACTCAAAAACTACGGACTTTCTACGGACCGAAATGGCTAAAAATTTAACAATCTTTTCTCATTAAACACAGAAGTGTTAGGAAAGTAGTTTGAATAAAATCCAATAGGTGGCGCTGTTTCTTTTTCCGATCGTGTGTACCTTTTATAACGTCTATCTGTATGCGAAAGCCCTTTTCTCGAGAACTACTAAGCGGATTTGGATGCAATTTTCACTGTTGCTATCTGCATTTTCTATGATTGTTTTAATGTATATCAAATATCGACCTATCTTGTATAAAATCTGAGCATTCGAGGTGTAAATATCAAAAAGTTGGGCAAAATCGCCTCAAATAAATTTATTTTTAGCTTCAACTCAAAGCTGTATGGCGCTGGACAATAAAAATACCTTTAAGCAGGCCCTGCCACCTCGGCGAATAACCAGCTTTCAATCAATGACAGTCTAACCCTACTTTTCTAAATTGTAGTTATTTTTCCACTTTTTAGTTCAATTTTACAATAATATTTCGCTGCGGAAGAGTCAGCTCATCAATAAAGCTTGCATTCTTATGGAAAACGCCTGAAAAACGTTCTTCAATTGGCCGACTATATAAAGTAGAAATAACTAAGTGGCCAACCGGATATAGATCAATCAAACCAGGCAATTCGCATTTCGTTCGCTTTGTGTTCCCTGGTGGAAGATTTCGTTTGCCAGCAAGTTCATCTAAGAATCCCATGAGATATAAATTTTTCGTATGAGAGGGTAAACGTTTCGGCGAATGTCGGTTTGTTCATAATAAAAAAAAACTCGGACACACAGCTGAATTTTTGGTGGGGTGTTTTTGACAAACTTCACTGATAAAAGTCACAAAACTGTCACAAGGTGAGGGTTTTCGTATTCTGGCAGTAGGTACCTCACAACTTTTGAAGCTCACAAAAACAATCGAAATTGTGATCTACTATCGAGCACGTCACAAGATTCAAAACCAGTCAAAGGTCTCAAAAATGACAACACGTGCTTTAGACAGCCATGTTTCCCGATTTCCCAAAATTGAACCAAATTTTACATTTTATGCTATATTTATTACTGTTTTGGGGACAACTGATATTTGTATTTAAAACAAAAATAAAGAAATTTTGATTTGTGACAGATGTCATTAATATTTTATTTCCTTCAATTCTAAAACATTTCAGTGATCATTTTTCGCGTATTTTGCCCAAACAAATGTTACTTGAAATCTTCTAACTAGCTTCGTGTAAAAATTCGCACTTCTACGGAAAGTTTTGCGTCAATTTGAAACTAACCATGCAGAGGGGAATTTTTTGTGAGTTCTTAATGTGAGGAATATCGTAAAACTCGGAAAACGTTATCGGAGTACAACGAAGCTCACAAGAAATAAGCCTCACAAGATCTTTTGACTTTAGATGTGTCACAAACGGCAGAATCGGGGTGTAAACTCACTTGTCGCATTTTTTAAAAATAGTAAGAGTTAAAAGTTAAATTGATTCAGTAGATAGGCGAAAATCTCTGACTTTCAGACAGCAGATCGTAAAACGTGTACAAGCGCCCAGATAACTCTGAAAGGCTACGTAATGCCAGTCAGCGGATTTGTGACGTAAGAGTCATTAAATCACGTGGCTCGTGCGAATTCTGCTCTACGAGAAACGCATTAAGCAACAGAGCTAGTGTGTCCTATCTCTTAAACGATGAGATCTGCCCAGATTTAATCGCTCCACCCAACGCCATGTTGTGCAATACAATTCTGAGTAACTATATACACAATGTAAACTCCCCACCAAACATCGATCTTCTTCTCCTCCTTGGGTATCTTAGAAAATGTTCCCCCGATCCACCATACATTACAGTGCTCCCCATCAAGGTCACTTATGTAAGCACGAGCTTTTGAAACGTTGTTGTTCGCCCCAGCCTGATAAAGTCTTATCTAACGATCTGGCCAATCTAAATTGTAAAGCCCCAATTGGATGCCATTAAAATACTTCACAACAAATATCTATCGATTTGTTTTGTTTTGACATTTCGAACACAGTATGGAAAATAATTCGCGTCCCGCTTGATTTTATTGCCACACGTAACTACATCAGTATGTGTTTGGGTGAGTAACCTGTAGCATGATTCACAATCACGATCCGCACAGAGAGAAAATGCAACTGGCGAAAAGTATTTTCCCCGCCCCTTGTGACAGATATGACATCATAGAACGCGATCGCACAATTTGCACAATTAAAATGACAAAAAATAGCATAAAATCCAACTCACCTTGTTGCTCGAACGATGATGGCTCAAATGCAGGTATCTGCCAATTTGAGGACGGGATCGTCACAACTCCAGCTAAGTCCAAGTGTTCCATGTTTCGAAATTGTTCCTCCACCAGCAGGAATGGCATTTAACACTCGGTCACTTTCTTTTTCGCAAAAATTTAACCTTCCACCACACGGTTAGCATTCATATGTCAAATGTGACGTTCGATTGTTTACTAAACACACCAACAACACAACACCAAGTTTGTTTCTCCAGTTTTTTTTGTTTCTGTCTATATGCGGTCAAGTTCAGGGCAAGGGATGACACACAGTACCGCGATAAGACTCTGACGGCAACGCTGTAACCGAAAGAAAAGATAAAAAAACGGTCACAACAAATTTAAATACGATAAATAGTTTTAATGGCTAACCGATAGTTTTAATTAAAAGTCACTCGAAAGGCGGAACACAGAGAACGGAAAATTATTACAAAAACCCCCATCCGACCGTCGATCGGGTCGAAGTTAGACAAAATATCTTTTTTTATTGTGATGATCATTATTTTAGTCGTTGTTGGGGCCGGGGCGATCAACCGACTATATAGGGTTGCTCTACACACAGCGACAGAGACACTGCGAACGCTAGAGTGCGCCGCTCTGATGGGCGAAAAACGTCAGAGGGATAGTCATCAAGCGTTTTATTTTGGAATCGCTATAGCTTCTTCTGGATATATGAACGGACGGAGACTTTGTTTTCTTTAATTTTCATTTTTATTTTAGTTTCAAATACTTGAAGGAGATGAGATACTATACAGACGCTGTGCGGTTGTTGTTTTTGTTGTTGCAGAGTGGTGGGTATAGTGCTTGTTGTTCGGGCACTGCCACTGATTGACGTCGTTCGAAAGGAAGAGCAAGGACATTTACCTAAAAGTCGGACTTTATTTGCTATCAGTCAAAATTGTCTGCTTGAACTTGAAGGGTTAATGCCGGCGAGAAAGTCAGAAAGTCGTTTGCGACAGTAACACGATAAATCGCAAATTAATGCCGCTTATCGGAGATTCTATGAAAAAAGGCGCAGTAGTAGCCGCTGTCTTGCTTTGATGACTCAAGGGGGCAATTATAGTATAGGAAATTACAGTGGCGTTTGGTTAATTGAATAGAAAAATGTTTTCTGATGAAGTTCTTGGAAGAAAAGGGGTTTGGCATAGAGTGGTTTGCTGTATACTTTATGTCTGTGGAGACTCAAGACTAGTTAAAGCTATGAGCTCAATTTTGTTTAAAGGAAGGCACATTCCACAGAGTTCAAAAACTTTAAACTACCCGCAGTAGATATTATTTAAGGAGCTTCCCAAGTGCACGTCTCAAAAAATGTCCATAAAATGGCAAGAAGCCAACGAACAAGAGCTCAAAAGCTCCAAACTTGGCGTTAGTTATCTTCTTATTACGTATTTCAAAAGTTTTAAAGCTAGGTTACCCCCTCAAGCGGCCAGATTCGACATAACAAGATACGAAAAGAGGTTAAAAACAGCAAGATTTATACGGGCCAACCTAAATAAGGATTGCAATCCTCTAAATTTGCAAGGTTACTTCCCTTAAACGGACAAATTATGAACAGGAGCTTGAGAACTCGAAACTTTTTTTAATTTTTCAAGTACCTACCTATTTCAAAATTGGTAAAAACGACTTTATAACTTATGAACCAAAGATCAACAATCTAAAACTGAATATATAGAGTAAAGCAAATAGCTTGACATCGTCCCTTTAATGGCCTAACACAAAATATAACAAACTTGTCACCAGCAGTAGCTTAGCTGCATATACAGTGGAATCCACTTATAACGACCTCGCTTATAACGACTAGTTGCTCATTATTCATTATATTTTAAGCTATTCAATCGTTGGATATAACGTCGTCTTCTCGTCGCATATAACGATAAATAGGTCCTTGCTGTCGATTATAACAACGGAATGAGAGAAAATGAAAAAAAAAAAAATTTCTGTTAAATATGATGACAGTTTATTTGATGTGTCGCCGTGAAAGCTGATTTTAAATTAGTTGTGGTTAACCTGTATCAAAAAAGTTGTCATTTTATGTGATTTTGTTTAATTTATTTCTGCATTTTTGTGGAAGGCAGTCGGATTTAGCGACGGCCGGTTATAACGACTTCATTTCAATTGTCCCTTAACCGTCGTTATAAGCGACTTCAACTGTAGTTAGATAAGTTTTAGGTTCTAAAACCGGTCTTTCTAATAAAACTCAAAAGTATCGAACTGATTGCGGCAAAGAAGTAGAATATAAAACAAAAAAACAAAAAGAAATATTGACCTGAAACTCGGTTTAGAAGATGAGGTTTACAAATCTTAAAAAAAGTGTAAAAAGGATTTTCTGAGTAGCTTTAATTAATTGCGTTTAAAAAAAATTAGCGTTTTAAATTGAACAACCGTTCTTAACGACACAGTCCCTTGATTTTGTAACTCGGCACAGAATTTCCACTCAAAACAAACTTAATTGGGTAATATTCTGAAAAATTCTTGAAGAACTTCCCAAAAAGGTTGCAATTTAAGGTAAAAATTACAAATTGGGTCACACAATACAACTTTTCACAGCCTGTATGTTCTTTTAACCGGCCTGGAGGGCCAGGGACCAACAACTTTAATTACTTCTCAGACAGCGCAGTGGATAAAAATTTACGGGTTAGTTGTTCTTCCTCTGGGGGCCAAACTCCGAACCTCTCGCTCAGTAATTCAGCTAACTAACCAGCGATCGAAAACTACAAACTAATATTTGACGCACTCGGTTTATATAAAGGACTTTGGGCCTAGGTTCTAGAAACCATTCGCTTGTATGGGTTTTTTATTCTTTGGGACGAATGGAAAGGACCTAAAATTGTTGTCCAATCCGAAAGGCTGAATTGGGAAGCTCTATCAGCTTCACTCGGTTGTTTTTCAGGCTGTCGCGAAAGGTTCCACAGCAGACAAAAAAAACCCTTTGAGGTGTAATTTATGTACGCTTTTGGGGGTTGAACCTTAAACCACTCGCTCCAGCACAGTAACACCTGCGCTCAAAACCAAGTTGAAACGGATGAGGTTATAAGCTGATATTGATGAAATAGAAAGATATAGCAGATGTGACCTCGGTTAGTAAAATGGTAGGTTTTAACACTGAAACTGGGGCCGAACCGGGTAAGCCTACGGCTAAAGTCGGTAGTCACAATGAAAATCTGCTTTGAGATGGACGTTTTGTAGTCGATGTAGGAAAATTTGTGTGTTGAAAGGTAGTAGCGTAACGAAAAGTGAAACGTGATGGCAAACTTTCACTTATAACGCAACAATACAAGAGAAGCGGAGTGAGTTCAGTGTGTTTCAATACCTGCTGGCTCTCCCAATGAAGAGCCAGTAAAGCGACGAGGCTTAACAGCGTTTCATTTTTCGTTACGTCATTTCAGAACTAAAATATGTGCTTCATGTGCTCAACGATTAATTTTCGCCAGTGCACTGAAATTATTACGCTGCTACTTAATGCAACTGCGCTTTAATTTGGATGTTGCGCAGCAATTGTTACAAAAGTCAAATTTTTTGGCGCACCTATTGCTTGAAAAACGACATGAATATTGATATTTCTCTTCTGAATCAGATAATAATTAAAATATACATTTCTGGGGTGCAGACGAACCAAGAGTTAGATGCTTCCACTTTTCTGTTTTAACTGGCGCCCAAACACTTTTTTCTTTTGTTTTTTTTTTAAAGCAACAATCCATAGAATTTAAGCTTAAACAAAAGTATGTTGAACACGTAGCCCCCTACAAAAAAATTTCCTTTATAGCATTTACGATCGGCGCTTGCACTTTACCTCATTTACTTTAATTTCTTTACAAAAAAACCTTATGCAGAGTTAATCTAAAAAGAAAGTAGGTACTTTTCCATTCCCATGAACAATGACACAATTAATTGATAATAATCTATTCAATCGTCTGCAATTGTCTTTCAAGTGGTTATGATGATGAAATCACCAAACAAGTCAAGTTTTTTTTGCGTTTGCCTACTTTATCTATGGCCCTAGGCACATTTCAAATTTGCACAAACTTTCATTTTTGTTTTCGCCCCCATCGACACTCACTTTTATCGGGGACTCACTATTCACTGAGGTAACTCAAAATTGATAATTTTATTCACTAATTGCCTTCCTGCTGTAGCAATTTTTTACAGTTAGTCGGACGCGTCGGTTTGACACTTTTCAGCTAAGGGCAGCTCTTGAAAAAGTCTCCGCACTTGAGAAAATAATTTATTTCAATTGTCATACAAATAATTTTTTTGTTTTTTTGTCTGTCCGAAAAGTCTTTGCGAACAACTGATTTCTGAGAAATTCAAAAACGACCTTCACCGACGCCAGAAGCTTGTGAAATTTCATTTTTATCTTCGACTAAACACTGGTGCAGTCCTATATCTAATCTTTTATTTTATTTGTTTGTGTATCTACATTTTACTAATCTCGAATTGATAATGAGTGTTTGGCGATTCGGAGTTTATTGTGTACGCAAGTGCATACGTAATGCATACTGCATGCGAATGATAAGAAATGATCTAATTTGCTTAGTAATTGTGTCTGACTGTAGGCCGAACTCACAGGAGATTTTGCAAGTTCGGAACTTTAAAGGGATCCTGCGTTCCACAAAGAAAGTGAATCGTCTTACTGTATTGGGCTGTGGACTTTGTTTCACTTTTTGAGAGAAAGGCCTCCGATTTAATATTAGAACAATAACGCCTGAATGTAGACTACACTTTTGTTTAAGCAAGATCGGATAAGTTTTACCAAGCTGTATGGTTTCGTTTCCATTTTAATTTCTCTAAAAGAGTACTGAATATAGTTGCCATTTGCTTTATGAACTAGTTAGTTCAGCTAGTTCATTTAGTTCAAGGTTATTTGAGCTGAAAACGTTGTAAGCCATCGACTAAATCAGTCAGTCAGCATAGAAATTGGAACTGCAAACAAAACTCTGTTATTTTTAATGAAAATAAAATAAAATAAAAAAAATTAGTCTGACCCTGCGTTTCGAAAGGAACTATCCAATTCGACCGACGCCGAATCTATTTAAATTTCGTTTTTATAGCGCTCGTTCATTTAAAATTCTTGGAGAGTCACTAAATCTCTAAGTTCAGTTAGTTCATTTAGTTCAAGCCCTAATGACCTCTGTACTTAGTGACGGGATCTCACATTTAAAAATGTATGTAACAACATGAGTCACACTTATGACAAGCTTGACTTTTATCACCAAATTTATAAACCTTGCCATTATACTAAACAGAGGTAGCTACAGTAGTTCTTCTTTGAATTATTTAGGGTTCACGTTCACGGTTAAAAACATTGATATGCAGATAGAAATAGGGATGGAGAGGTGCTGTAAAAAGACAGCCCTTTCAACACGATACAAAGCGAGTGATCTCAATGAAGTAACGTAATGAGTGTTTTTGCATAAGTTCAATTAGTTCACTTGTCAGAGTGCAATTTTTGAACCATTTCTATTGCTGGTCAAATCTTTGTTTAAAATTTAAGCGGTCTCTATTCTTAAAAGTAAAAATGACCATCAGTAACTTTTAAAGGTACCGAACCATTCTGCGGATCACAGCCTTAGAGATGTGATCGTGAAGGGACCTCTTACTCAAATTGTATTTGTATTTTAAAGGTAGATAACTATAAAATCAAATCAAATGCAGAGACATCATGGTATTGAATTTATAAGAAATATAATTTCATGCCAAAAGTGGGGGTATATAGGGGGCCGCGACTGTTTCAAAGACTGATTCTCGACAAATTTGTCCAGCAGCTTTTAACCGTGTACCTTAAGTCTTTACATGGTGGAACAGCAAACCAAATTGGAACGAATCAGGTGTCAGCGTTAAAAATGCGGGTTTTGCTGTAAAAAGTGTTGCCAATTTAAAATAATTAACCTTTAAAAAAATATTCTTCCTAAACGACAATGAAGGGAAATTTGCACGTATATGGTTCAAAAGCTGTGTAAAATAATTTTTAAAACATTCCTGTAAAATTGTTAAGTTGTAGTTCTTTTTCCGCGCATAGAGACATGCACTCGTATCAGAAATAAGACTGAGTGTTCATTAGCGATTTCGTCGATTGTACTCGGAAATCAGTCGATTTAAGACCTGCTAAGCCAGGACAATGTTCGCCGTTATAGATACGGAAAAAATGTTGGTCAGTGCGTTTTTATCGGAATGAATGACAATATTAGAGAGTTGCCATTGCAAATTTGATCGAAAACACTGACCTTTAACAAATTCGGCTAATTGATTGATTGACTACAATAATGCAAAACGCCACATGGCTTCTTCTATGTGACTCAAAGTCATTGTCAATTTTAAGCAAATCAGTCGAGTGTCTGCCACTTGGAAAATCATAACCGTGTTGATAACTGTTTCGATTCTGCAAAAGTTCCATCGATCAATAAAATTAATAAAGGGCATTCAGCGACACACATTTTACGTATGCAGTTACCATTCACTTGATTTGAAGCGTATGCGCAGTAGAATATTAAAAAGCTGTCATACCTTGTGAGGAGGGTAATAATTGCCACCTGTAATTAGTAAATATTTGTTTAATTATGTAGGAACACTTATGTGTGACAAGTAAAGGCATGCATGGCACTATTTTTATAAAAGCGGCGTGATTGATGAAACAAATAAATTGTTGAATTTCTTGTAGATCTGGCAATGAAGTTGGTGGCAGTGGCTCAGTGGTTTTAATGTGCTGGAATAATAAGCGATTGGTCTTTGGTTTAACCCCCAGAAAGTCAGAAATTACAACTAAAGGTTTTTTTAGCAAATGTCGGACAACAGTTCGAAAGTATACTGCCGTGCGAAAGCTTCTCAATTCAGACAAACCTGTCATACATATGCAATGCACTGTTTGCCAAGTAACGTTCAAACTTATTTGGAAAATCATTCTCAATTTTAAACGAAAAATCGAGTTGAGTGACAAGACCCCCAGTTTTGTTTTAGAAGAAAAGACAGCATAAGTCGCCTTAATCTTTACGCTGCTTCTTATTTTAGTTAAAAGTACAATTTGAACTATCGAAACATTTAATTTCCCCTTTCTAAAACAAAAAGAGTGGAGAGGTCCTATCTCCTAATCAAATGGCCGGTGTAGTCTTACAGCCATTCTCTCTCAAAAGGTCTGTTTGACCTTCAATCTTATATCCATGGACTGTAAAACATCGCGGGTCTTCTAAAAGTGATCTTAGCACAGTACGAATGTTTTTAATTAGGAGGCGTGGCAAGTATGTTCAAACAAACATCTTTAAGACAAAGACGTAGAAAAAAGAAACTTAAAAGTCCATATCTTGGCACCTGTTGCAGCCATAGCTTAAAAACTTGAACCATAAATGCAGAATATACATGTTAAGCACCTTGCCAAATGTAGAGGGGGCTGGCCAAGTAGGCGTGGCATTTTCTATACAAAATATAAATAAATTTTAAAACGCTATTTCTCGAGACTCAAGGGAGAAAAAGTTGCAACAATGATGCGTATTATAGAGTAAGAGTATTTTCAAAAATGTCGGCGGAATTGTGGAATGAGGCGTGGCACCTCCCATACAACAAAGTGTAGTAAAAAGCGACATCAAGGCATTTATCTCAGCTTTGGTAAATGGACGTATTTTGGCTGTTGAAAGTGCTTTGCAGAAAGTGGGTGGTATTTGATAAAGGGGCGTGGCACCCCCATATAACAAACTTTTTTAAAATGTCATATAAATTTCTAAATTTTGGAATATGTTAAATATGAAGCACTTTCCAAATTATGGATGATATTGATGACGGATCGCTTTTAACCCATAGGCCCCTTTCAGCTTTATGAGTAAATATTAAGATTACCGACGGGGAAAAACTGCCTACCAACAGTATGTAATAGTATCGGTCTAAAAGATTTTCCCTGGGGCTTCCCACTTACCTAATAGTCAAATATGGATTGTGATTCACTATCCTCATTCACTGTCAGACAGTACGCAAAATTCACAAGTATCTGCACATAACTATACAACGACAACGCGACCAATTAATATCAATTCATAAATGAAAAACAAAAACAAACAGTAATTCACTTTTACCGGTGCGTGGTGCGTTTGACCGATCCGGTATGGACGCCATAATCCACTGTCGTCGCGTCGTCACGGCGGCTCTTTGTTACTGAAATCTATTTCAATGAGTTTTCATCTCATTCCCATTATACCGTGTGAATTGCGTTTACTAAAGTGATTGTCTTCTATGTGGGCAAACAAACCTACCCCCCCCCCCCCTCCCACCATTAGCTTCTCGAAAAACCTGCGTCATCAAGTGCGATTTTGACAAAACATTCACTTTTGTTATTTTGCTAAGTAGGTGTACATGCTGCTTGGCTTCATGAACCAATTTCCGCTGCAATCAGACATATGATCAAAGCCTCATCCCCCACCCTTGCCACCGCCCGCACCCTCCAACCATACAGACAGACAGACAGATAAAAAAGCAGGCGCAAAAAAACCACAATGAATTCCCCTTGGTTCACTTGTTGTACAAGACGTTAATTTTAGTATTCAAAATAAAAACAAACTCGTCTCGCTGTGTAAGATCGAGGCTAAAGATACACACGACATGTTGCGCGCGCAATCTGCCAACAGAAACGCAACCCTCCCATTATAGAAAAAAACAAAACACCAACGCACCTGTGAAACGTCAACAATATATATGAATATTTGCGGTGGAGTTTTCTTGTTTCAGGACATTTATAGTTCACATTTGTGTAAAATATTCCTCTCGGTGTGAGTTTTTCGTTGAGAAAATCACGAACAGAAAAAAATTCGTTTGCACGATCGCGCACTCGCTTATGGTATAGCACTGAGAAGGCAGTCGGCGATTTTTGAGGGCGTAACGACTGAGCACACGTTATCAATGAAAATGCTGTAACCCCTCCACCTTTTCGAACGCAACAACAACCCTATCGGTGTGCATACAAAATTTTTAAACAGAAAACACGACAACAGGTTGTTTTGAGTGGCTTATCAGGGGCGAATCTTTTTCTTTTTTAATTTCGCCTCGACAATGTCACAGGGGGTTAAGATGGATTTGCAAAGTGATTGAGCTTTTGATTTTTTGCGCCCAATAATTTACACGATCGTGTCTGTCAAAGAGAAAAAAAACTCGCACACTGTCTCCATTGGCGAAGAGCTTTTTCTGATACCACGGCACTTCTAACGAAGATACCTATTTATGAATGACTATAATTTTAAAAATAACAATAATCACTTTAAAGATAGAGGACAAAATATAAAAAATATTTTACAGAAATAATTGCGGACGGTATGGCAAAGGTATAGGTGACGGTATAGGTGTGTTACTGTGTTGTTATCAATTCGAATGTCGTGCCAAAAAATTCGCTTGCAAAAAGTCACACAGGCATGCTGTTTCGTGTTTGAAAAGAAGCATGTGACACCCTATTACCATTTTTTTTAAATCTTAAAAATATTTCGTGCTAGATTTTTTTTAATTGAAGAGCGTAGCGAAGATTTATGGGAAGACCCGCATTAGAAAATATATTTAGATTTTCAAAATTGGGAGTTGTATCAAACACTTTTTTGAAAAATTAAATATTTTGTAGAAAAAGCTTTAAAAAATCACAATTTTTGTTGCTTCTGTTTTTGGGTAAACGGCATACTTTCAATTCACTTCACTGCAACAGACCAGCTATTTTTTCTGGGGCACCGCAGGACTGTATATTGAGTCCTGTAGTCTTTGCGATATTCAACTCCTAGATCATGGCAAGTTTGCGAGGCGAAGACGTAAAAACTACTGGACAAGTAACGATTGAAATATTTGTTTAATGTTTTCGAAGACTCCGAGGAGACTATAGGATATGTCGTTCAATGCCACGCCTACTTTTTGGAAGGGTTTTGGACCAAAATTCAGTTTTTTCTAAGTCGACTACCTCTATAACTTCTCAAGACACCCAACACTTTCCTAAATATTTTAAGCTACCAATCAGCATTCTGCTTCCTTCAGAAGTTATGTAAGTTACACACAGGAACCAAACATGTTCAAATTAAATTTACTTCAATAAAGCGGAAGACATCAGGAACGATTGTTCTTGATCCTGTTTCTACATCGAATGCACTGTGTGTCGTTTTCTCTATTGGTACGGAACGAGAATGCAATGTTGAAAAATATTCGGTTTCCGAGACATAAGAATTTGATTTTTTTTTGGATGGGAATTGCCACGCCCTTAGTCCAATTTTTGCTAAGCTATTTTTTTTGGTATACAAATTCGGAAAAGTAATCTTCAAACATTTCTTAAGGGTAAAGTTTTGGAAAAGCTGAAATATTTTATACCTTAAGAAAGGGGATAGGCAGGTCATTTTGAAAAATGGCGAAATACTTGTCCAAGTATTTTTCAAAGTACAACCTTTCAAATGAATACGACTTTGACTTTGAAGACGTTATTTAGGGGCCCCATAAAAACGGCAAGGGTCTCCAAGCACCCCTCAGTGGAAGGATTTTTGAAAAAACTGAGATGCTGCTTAAGCTCGCTATCGATAGACGGCGAAGCATCATTTTGATTCTTTTCATTCTTATCTACAACTGAATGGTTTGTGAGTTATGGAAATGTCCCTCCTTCAAAAGGGCGCGGATCGAGGTCTTGTACCCCGAAATCTATTCTTACTGGCGGTCTTCATAGCAATTTAAATAAATGGTTAATGGTTAAAAACGAAATTTGTTGGTCTGCTTACATTTTACAGCTTAAATTTCAGATGAAAAAATTAAAATTCTCAAGAATGGTAGTGAATATTTCAAGAATCATGCAACAAAGTAATCCATATAAAATTAAAGACCACCTCGCGTTATCAAAAACGAAAGAAATCATGCGAAAGCGAAAATGTGCCTCATGAAACTTCTTTCGTTTTTTTCCGCTATTAGCAAACGTTTTTAGAAACAGTTTAATTTAAATTGCATAGTTAAAGGATTTCGTCCAGACAAGAGTCCGCCCTTAGCAGATGGCTTAAGCTTAAGTGCACTGCCAGGATAGCCACATAAAGATCGACTTAGACGTTTTCTGCTAGCCTTGGCTGAACTTAGAAGTCCTAATGTTTGCCACCTCTAATGGAATTCCCTCTGCTGTCCTCTGCAAGGAATCCTTCTCTGTTATTTGTTGCATGTACGATTAAAAAACTCAAATGGAACGTATGTTGTAGAACTATTTAAGAAAAATAAAAACGAAAACGACAATGAAAAGTCTTTCGTTTTGCTCGAAACGAAAATGTTTTTCGTTTTTGGATTAACGCAGCGCAAAAAAGAAAAATAAACGAAAAAATGTCTATCAAATTGTTTTCGTTTTTTTCTTTCGCGAAAGCGAAATTTGTTTTTGCTTAAAAAGTTACAAACAATTTTGGTGGGAGCTAAAACGATTCTCTCTCAGAATTTATTAGAAAGTTAGCTCAATATTTGTATCTCTTCAACTGTTTGTAGTTGTAACTGTTGCTATTTTGGTTTTTTATTCATAAATATTGCGGACAACCATTCCGTACCTATCCAATTCAATTATTTATTGCTCCATATAAATAGGTGTTGCCCACAAAAGAAAAAACAATCTCCGAACGATCTAAATACAAAACTTACATTTCATTAATCATAATTTATTTTCAACAAAGACTTATCAGTCAATTGCAATTACATCAAACTCGAGTTCACCCATTTTACGCCTGCGTGCTATTCCTCCAGTTCAACTTCTCATGTTTTGCCCCTCTTGTGCGTTAAAGAACTTAATCAACTTTCTTTACTGTCATTTCCTGCCTCTGACATTTTAGGTTACCATTACCATGTTTTTCTTAAGGTGAGAAAAACGTCAGTCATTTTTATTACCAAACCTATCTGCATGCACACAATCTTAATGACTATGCAAAAGAGGTACAACTCACTAACAGTCTAACTAAGTGTGTCCTTAATTATTCTCAAAAAATTAAAACGATAAAAAAAAACTCTTTCCCGTTGGAAATTAATTGCCAGCACATCCACAACAAAGAAATTTGATAATAATTTTGCACCCAGGGGCGGCTTCCTTTCGCGCGACTTTCGTATCTCTTTGAGATCTCTATTTCGCTTCTTTTGCGCAAATTAATTCAGCAGGAAAGCCATAATTAGATACGCGTTCAGTTATGCATTTTCTTAATTCTAGTGTGCGGAAAGGTTCGCCTTGCATGCATCTACCCCGCCTCCTGCAGAGATTACACCACCATCTTCATCATCATCATCATGGTGGAAGTGGTGCCGACCAACTTCTTGGTAAATGTTGCCCCCAATGCGTGTAGTTTTTTATTTGTTCGCAGACGCAATCGCACGGAACATGCGAAATTTATTGTTGCAACATTTTGAAAATAAAATTACAAAATAAGAAACCAGCTAAATGCAACTGAATCGTATACATGCAAATGTGTCTAAAGTTGGCGACTCGTTCGTGAGGGTATGAATTTTCGATTCCGTATGTGACACGAATTTCGGACAAAACACTTTGAATTGAATGGTATTGATATTGAAAGGCAGGCGGTGTACACGGGCAATATTTTAGGACCACTACCATTATCGAAGCCAAACATTAACTGTGAGACTGTGACAGCTCGAATGACTCAGTTCGGTGAATGTGATTTCGATTTGAAGTTGAAATTGAAGCGGGCTACCTGAGGTATTTGGGCAAATTTGTTTAAAGTATCTGTATGTAGAAGCGACCATTCTAATGGGACAGATAAATTTTCCATTAAAACTAACTCGGCGGACATGATATATTTTTAACAATGGTGGATTTTTTTTTCACATACAAGATACGGACAGAAAGTTAACTGGTTTTGAATGAAATGGTTGAAAATAAAATTCGACAGCCTTGAAATATTCATTGTGCGAGCGTTCTTCTGTCCAAGGTCGGATCTGCGGTCTTTCTAAGGATAAGACCATTTCCATCCACTCAATATACGCAATAATACGCTAGACCCAACAAAGAACTTGGTTCGGAGAGGTTCCCCCAAGGACTACGCATCAACTTACCAGACTACTATTGTCAAGATATAGAAGAAACGGAAATCATCAAGCACCTGCTCTGCGAATGCCCAAACCTCCAAACTAATCGACTCCGATATCTGGGAGACAGACTTTTCGGAGACTTAGAGGACATAGCGCAGGTACCATTGACGGACATAATCAGGTTTGTTAAAAGTACGGGTTGGTTTAAGTAGGCCAATTAAACAAAACACGACTAAAATTAAGGGATCACAATAAACCAAACGGCAACCGTGGTAGCACAGCATATAAGGCTGTGCACTTCCCTCAAACCTAACCTAATCTAACCCCCCAATGACAAAATGTAGTTCCTAAGGCGGGCTGACAAAAATCGGTATAACAACAATATTGGGTTCCTAGGGTCAGGGGCAGAAAGCGGTCCAAAGGCGAACGTAATTCCGAAAAGATTCCCCAAAAAAGCGTTCTTCATAATTCAGATTGATAGAAAACGGTTCAAAAGCAAACCTGCGGTTGGTTTCGAGAAGGTTCTCTGGTGACAAAAGATGAGTTAAAGGGCGAACGTGATTCCGAATGGGCCAAAATCCGAGTCTTAAACATGTTCTTATATTTAGCAGTTTGGTCTCCATAAACTAGTCACCAGGACTAAAATTTGTAGCCTTACCGTCAATCAAACAAAAACGGATCTGGGCTCAATCACAAGAGGGATATAGTTCCACTAAAAGGAAGTCTGGGATGGGACTGAATCTATTTCGACTGAGGAGCCAAAAACTCCCTAGAGTCTCTATAGTCTCTAAAATTGATGGTCTAGACAGATTCAAATGCGACCAACACTTTAGGGCAGCATACCGCATTGACTATACCTCTCATGTAAATAGACCTACAATTTTGACAAGCACTGGATAGAAAAAGTTCAATTTTAAGAGCCATGGAAAAGACTCACACCTTTTTGGCAAGAACCTTCCCTTTACAAACCATACGCCTAAGCTTCTTTCTCTAAAGATATCCGCGTTTAATAAAGTGCTAGCAACGGAGCTAAGGAAAGGCTCGATACGCTCTTTTCCCAAATCAATGATCAGGCTACACAAATTCTTCTTCGCAATAAGCTTTAACTATAAGGTAGCAAACATAAAACCCATGGGAAGAACGGAGTGTTCGCAATGAAGCTTTAAATCTATACGAACGATTTGAAAACCTATCGACACCCAAGCTGTCACCTCCCACCATTCAGCGCTATAACTTCTAAAGCCATAGCATAGCTCCTAATAAGAAATTTTGACATTTAAAACTTAAAAGATGTTAAAAGTGGAAGCCACTGCCCCATTCTAAGCAAACTACTAAAGCTGACGCTGCAAAGCCAGAATAAAATACAGACGGACAAAAAAATCTAGGATACGATATTTCGGCACAGGCAGGCTTGATTCATATCGGCCCCCAAAGATCCACCGTCTCCAAGGTTGCTAAGGCAAAAACTGATCACATAACTGTGAACTGTGAACTGTGTGAACTGTGACTGTGTTTCCAAATAAGAAATTTCTACAGAAGCTGCATACTGCATCATCCACTTTCTCCGCAGCTTCCCTGCCTTTACGCCAAACTTACAAAGGCTTGTCTAGGAAATAACTTAACCAAACATCTCTGCGTTTTTAGAACCAAAAAAATGTTCAGATTTATTGAAAGGAGCAAGAAATAAGTAAACCGCGCCATCCTCAAGATTGAATTAATTTAACTGCTCCAACTTCCCTTTTACTCTAGTCGAAATTTCAAAAGTCCAAGTGACATCGCATAGACAGTCACTAAACGAAGTTAGACTAAGTTAAAAATAGAAAAAAGGTAGTTTAAGTTCAGAAAACTATTTTTAAATAATAAAATATACATCTAAACTATTAAAAAAAGAGGTAAAGTTTGTTTGTTGAGGGTAATCTCTGAAACCACGTAACCGATTTCAAAAATTCTTTCACTTCTAGATAGCTACACGATGTCCGAGTGATATAGACTATTTTTAAGAGAGGTTTTCTCAAAAAGAGCAGCTATTTATTGTATCTCTGTAGGCATACTGCTCCAACAGCTAGTTATAATTAAATTCAACATGGCCGACATTGCCAAGACGGCATTTTAACTCTTTCTTTCTCAGCTTAGACCCCAAAAGATCTATCACTGGCCAACTTTTAACACGACATCCAATCCTGTTACAAATAACTTCAAATCTCAAACGGTTCCGCTTAATTGTTTCTAGAGAAAGACATGCTAAAAATACAGACAATTCTTCTCCTAAGCTACTGTCCAATTAGTTTGCAGTTAATCAGTGTCTTTCTCTTCACAGCAACAATCTGGGTCCACATTTAATCTCATTCAACCCAACGGGAAGGAAAACAAAAAACGTTCCGCCCCATGAAAGTTATAACTCCACACTCCGCACAGTTCTTTTTTAACCACAATTACACTCATCTTGCACCTGTTCTATAATTAAATCTAATTCTAACAAGAAAATGCACTTAAAAGTAAATCTTTCCGACTGTAAGCACAGAATTAACCTACAAATGTATGGATGAAGATGGAATGACCGTTTATCTGCCGTTGCGATCGCTCGCGCCATCGTCATCGTCATCGGTTTCTAACAACTGAAATTAACTGCAACTCCGTCGAGTAATTACGATCTTAATCGCAGTCGTATCTGGTATCAGGTTTTCCCCATAGACCACCTCTCTCTCTCCGACCGTACCACGATCACAAATGTGCGTAGAATGTATATCTTGTGAATGCGCAAGCGCAGATTGACCTTGTTCTCACACGAATTCTCTCTTTTCTACAACCCGGACTACTCACACTGGTGGGGTTTTTATCTGATCGTACGGTTTATTACGGAACCTCATAGATACAAATTGCAACGGCCGAGCATTGTTGCAGTGAAATCTTGTTTGGTGAGTTAACCGACCAACTGCCACGCCTACGTACGGCTGCGCCACACAGTACAACGTACAGGAGGCAAGCTTTGAATAAACAATGAGATATATGCGCTGGAAAAAGGGTCGCACATCGTACTCTCAGCTCGCAGGTATAGCTGCAATTCCTGGCTGTACCAAGACTGGTTTTGTGTGTGTACCAAGCCCGCATGACATATGCAAAAACGCCACCAATTGAGTGGGTGGGTTATTCAACTTCATGTGCAGTCGGCACCTCAAGTAGGCTGCGAGTGCGAATTGTAACTGAGTGCAATTTATTGTGTCTGGATGTCTGTCCAACTGGGTGACAGTCGCGCATTAATAACTCGGAGTTATTGCCGCATGTCCTTTAAATTTCGTTGCAATAAGTTAGCGGAGAGTTAAGCGCGCCATGCGCAGATTTTGCTAACGATTCGCAGCCTTCGCAGCATTCGCGTGAATGTTTCTAATGAGCTCTTTGGAATGGAGTTTTTGTCTTATGGGAAGATTACACTTTTTTTCGTTTCTGGAATGTGGGTCAAATGGGTTTTAGTTTTTTTTTTGTTATTCAGACAGACAGCGACTTGATGATGAGTCGTGATTAAGTGCGGTGCCTTCGCTATATGAGTGCGGTTGGGCAGTTAATTTCGAAAACGAGATGATTGAGTGCTTCGTTGATGGGGAGCCTCCATCACAGTGAGTGTGACTCACCATTAAATCGTGAGTTGATTCATGATCGAATTTACAGCGAATTGTGCGAATATTTAGCTGAGAGTGGTGGCAGACCCTGAGGTTCATCTTTGAGATGGTTTGAGATCTACTGTTGTGGAAAGAAAATTTTCTAACAGGGTTACCGCTGTGTAGTTGCGTTCTACGATGTGGGAGGCTATAATTTAGTTTAACAACTTCATGGTGATGGATGTCTCCTCAGACCTGAGCTCCTTGTAGCTCATTGCAGCCTTTGAAACTGCCCTTAAACAAACGATGCTATGCAAACTTGTTGAAAGAGACGTTTTCATTTGTAGATTGGCTTCCTGGAGTTGGGATCGAAAATGTTTTTCTAGAGTGATTTTGGGAGTCACTAACTCACTACACTGACTCTTGTACCCATTATTTCACATTTTTAGGTTAAATTTGGAAACCAGCAGCTTAAACTTGACTAAGAAGACGGTTTTTTAAAAATTCGTAGGC
Organism: Cheilosia pagana; assembly: GCA_936431705.1. Classification (NCBI taxonomy): domain Eukaryota; kingdom Metazoa; phylum Arthropoda; class Insecta; order Diptera; family Syrphidae; genus Cheilosia; species Cheilosia pagana. The sequence goes on from OW386169.1 coordinate 9,129,055, forward strand.
CTTCGCTTGGCTTACAAACATTTTCGACCTTCTTAATTTCAAGCAATGTGAAAATGCGACCTACCAAGCTCATCAAGTTTGGCTTAAGTGGGGCGTTCTGATTTGCATAGTCTTGAGTACCTTGTTAGACGATTCCAAGAGGAGACATTTTTTTTAGTGAGGTGGAATTTGAAGCTACGAAAAAGGACTCATCATCAACGTCAAAAATGCAAGGAATACTCGACACAGCGGTTAATTGCATTAAAGGCAAGTTGGTTGAAATGAAAAGTTGGGCCGCAAGGTTGTTAAAACTCATAACCTAGTGGAAGTTTCATTTTTATTGCAATAAAGCCGAGTTTGGAAGATAAAGTGGAAGGTTTAAACGAAGAACACGCCATCTACATCGAACTGGTGAAAGGTTCTTCTCGAATATCATGTACTATGACTCCAAATGTCTGATGGGATAAGGCGGAATATATTGACATCAAAAGAGGCTACTGCATCAGTCGAATCGAGGAGTCTAAACCTGGTAGAAGACCAGCCTGCAACAGAGCTTATGAGTAGCCGCAGAATAGGAGAGAATATTCAAGTTAAGTTCGGAACTTACACCTTAGGGTAATTGTAGACGAAAAACTAAATTTAAGGAGCCGGATGGGTGGAATCTATTTCGAAGAATATGCGTCAAAGAAACACTGTGATGGGAACAGCCGAGAGTCTAAAAACGTTAGATGCACTAGCTCAGACAGGAGAAACCTTAACCCACTAAACCTAGTTCAAAATAGGTCAATTTTTATACCCTTGGGGGTTGTATGACTATCACACTATGGAAAGCTATGAAAACCTACATCCCAAGACATTTTCAAACCTTAATAACCTTTTGAAATAGTCTTATAAGTCCTCCTGGAAAGAGGACCCATCGTGCACAATTCCCTTACCTCATCATCTGTAAAGGTAATTTCTTATGGATGTATACGGCGATCGTTCGGCCAATACTAACATATAGCAGAGTAGTCTGGTGGCAAGCCGCACGCAAGGCGATGACCAAAGTACAAAGAATTGCGTGTATAGGGACAACCAGCGCATTGAGAACCACATCAACGGCTGGACTAGAGGTAATTCTAAATCTGACATCTCTGGTCTGCTGCTAAAAGTGCCCTAAGGATCAGCCAAGCCTACACTTGGAACCCCTGTAATATTGGGCATGCACAGATTTAAGGTAAATAAGCAGAAAATGCTGTCACTTCTGACTATATGACTTCGACAGTCCATTCTGCTGCTCCTTCCCCAGTAGAGAGGAATGGAACATCAATAAACCCCCAACAATTGAACCAATATCGACACAGCGAAAAAAACCGGCAATGAGAGGGCGGATGAACTGGCGAGAACTGGGTACTGATAGAGCACTTCAGTCGGTCAAGCCACCGCTTTGCAACCTCAGAGAGCGGGTGGAAAACAAAATTCGTATGAAAACCAACAACAACAACAAACCAACAACAGATGGAAAGAACTTACTACCTGTGAAATATCACGGAAGCTTTGGCCAGAATATAACACTAAACCACTACAGTTTAACAGGTTATCGCTATCTAGGCTAGTTGGGGCTCTAACTGGTCATACCTTCCTAAGAAACCACACAATGAAACTTAAGCTCATAAATGACGACATTTTTAGAGGCAGCGGAGACGAAGAAGTCCACGAGGACACTCCTCACGTCCTTTGTCATTGTCCGAGTCTCGGTAACTTGAGGAACAGAACACGGAAGATATAACTTCCAAGACGTACAAGAACTTTCTGAGGTTTCACTGTCGGACCTTTAGAAGTTTTTAAGGACATCGGGATGCCTGGACAGCGTCAATTAATCACAACGAGGAAAGGAAAGAAAACAACCGATGCAACACCAACGGTTAACCCACAAAAAAAGGCATCGCAATGGGTCTCTACCTACACGTCTACCTAACCTAACCTAAAGGTCATTTAATTTTCTAGGTCTGGTTTTTCAGCCGTTTTTCGTCTCTAAGACTTCCTCGACAACAAGTGCTTTAACCACACCCAGTTCGTCATTCAAATATCCGCCAACTCGCTTCTGTCATAACTTGAATGACGCGTCAGTTCCAAATGCCCGACAAACTTTCATAAAATTGTGTTTTTCTATGTGCTTCCATTTTGTATCCATCACCTATCAAAATGTATACATTTTGCATTTCACGCTTACATCACAAAATTTGCTCCTTATATTTATTCCGGATTCCAATAACTCAAGCGTGGAGAAAGTTCCCTCACTCAAGACAAATGCTTCCATCGAATCAATTTTAATTAGAAACAAATGAAAACATAATTCCACGCCGCGTCGCATATCAACTTGAGGTCGAGCGTAAGCAAAAATGCACAATCCAAATTATGGTGAGTCAGTGTTGTATCGGCTAAATGTTTATGCCTGGCAATTTGCAATTTCAGAGACTTTTGTTGACAGATTGCGGTCAATCATAACAAACACTTTGAAGGGGAAAGTATAGAGACATTGTTTGTATGTCAAATTGAGAATGTATGTCAGAAGTGATGTGTCAAAAAAATAGTACAAAAGTTTGACAGTTCATTGAACTGAAGCGCATTCGACTCGGCCAGACGATTACGGAACCGGACTCTGGGTGATTTATTTCCAAATCGTAGGTACACTGTATTCAATTAGGCTTAAACTTTATGGGCGGAGAATGGGTGAGCTGTCGTGCCTTGAGGTATTACATCAGCTATATGAATATCGATCGGTGTTTAATTGTTAGTTATGGCTTGTGCATCGTGACTGGCAACAGCGTTTGAATCGAAGTTTTATGATAATTTTGAGCATATATCTGGGAAATTATAGCCTTTGAGCGAGGCTTGGAGCTGTATATCACGGAATATGATTTTAGAGTGATATTTTGATATGGGTAGGCAATAATTGACACGATCTTACCGATTTGGGAAAGTTTACGGGGCGTATAGTTCGGCAATTTTGATTTTAATTGCTGTGTTGGTTGGATGATCAATTCAAGTCGAGTAGACCTTATGGAAATCAGAGCGAATGGTGAGTTTCATTGGAAAGTAAGCTTCGAAAATATTGCAAGACTTAAAGTAGGTAGTGGAAGTGAAGAACCGATATGGGGCACGGTGCAGGAGCAAATCAAAGTGACTTATCCCAGCTGGAAGCTTTGACTTTGTTTTGGAAAGGTGTTTTCAAAGACGGAGCCGTGTCCCGATTTTTGATTTTTGTAAAGCAATTAGGAACCTACCTCAGTCTTCCAGGTGTTCTGTAAAGGGGACTGGGTACATGTTACTGGCTTTAAATAAAGAAAACGAGAATATTTTCATTTTAGTCAAAATGGGAGAAGAATTTAAAATGAAATAAAAACCCTAAAGAAAGCTGACAAATAAAACTTCTTAAACCCGGCGTTACAACCAGCCAAACCCGACTTGGAACGGCGCTCTTAATACTGTTTCGTAAGTAGGTCTATCTCTACCTTCCTTTTAAGAAATTGTAAGATTTTCAATGATGCGGCAAGTTCGGGTTGCAGTGAACAGTCCCTGATGTCACCATATCTGGGGAACTGAACCGATCAACCGCTATCTTGCAGCAGACCTCTAGTAAGCTTTACACCCAACATACAATAATTATGATACATCACTTTTATCGACTTCAAAGATGTACATGACAGCATTCTTCGAAAGGTTGCCGTGACCGAATTTAAGCGACCGGTAAAAAATGCCGGACAAGATGCCATGTTGCCAAGTTGCCTATGGCAGCAGTGCCCCTGCTTTATAGAGCATCTAACGTCTAACCCATCAAAGCAAAGAAGAGAAATGCTCAATAGAACAATAACTTAGAGTTCCTTGCCTTAACACAGCCTGTAGGTATGCAACTATAGCAACTAAACCATACAAAGTCATGAATCTGAAGACTGAACGAGTACTCTAATGTCTGTCCCCCGGGAGTTTTTTTAGATGAGTTAAAGTCCATCACTATTGCAGAAACATCCCTCGCGTATAGCTCTGCAATGTCTTTCGATGATTTTTACTTCCAGCGAATTCCCAACACAAAAAAAAAAATCTTCAAAAAGGCTATAAAGAGAGGACTATTAAACTTGTTTGGCACGGAGTAAAAGCAGTTTAAGGCAGGTTTTGGAACACTAAGGAAAAAAGGCTATACATTGGAGGCATGGGGTCTGAGAAATCTTCATATCCGACAGTCACTCTAGCCGAGAGGACAAATTTGAAAAAGTACCCCTTCTGCCTCGTTCGGCTATAAAATTTTCCAAAAAACACTGTTCATAAATTTCGCTTTAGTTTTAAAAATACGTACCCCCATAGGCGACTTGTTTCGAGCCTGGGTAAGTAAAAATTAGCCAGCATTGTGCATCTTATCGTCACAGGTCTTTAAAGGTTACAATAAGCTTCTAAAGAAGATCTACAAGTGGGAGCACTATTCAAAAAATCGTTTTTGACAGCAGCTAAGTTTAAAGGCTGGTACCTACGCTGTTCGAAAGAAGTGAAATTTTCACTCCTCTCCAAAAAGTGCTGCGAAATTGAAAGTGAAATTTTCACGCGAAAATGTCAAAAATTTAATGCGACAAGGCAAATAAAATAGCTAAAGTAACGCCCCCTACAAATCGCTTTTTGAACAACTATTTTTCAGTTCATTTTGACATTTCGCATTGAAAAATTTGTATGAAAAATAGGATTTCACGTTAACTGCGTACTAGCCTTAACAACTGATAGGTACTCATAGGCCATGCTTTGTATTTAAATCAAGGCTTGACAATATTTTGATTTACACAGCGAACTTGCTAAAAATGACTCCCGTGCGAGAAACACCATTTGGAAGATGGGTAGCAACGCCTTATTGGCTTTGATCAAAATTGCGCAGAACTAACAATCATTTCAAGTGTCTAGCTTGCAAAGTCACAATTTTAAAATAAGCTATTGTGACCTACAATAAATTTCCAATGATGGTTTAAACCAAACTGTTCCTAGTAACGCTCGTTGATTTCAAGTCGATGATGCAGTGGTTCAGCTGAACGAAAGGGTTATAAGTTCGATTCGTGGAACAACTCACATGACATTATGAGGTTTTTCTTCCACTGCCAAAGTCTAACTGAGAACGCTTCTTGGTTCAGAGGTGAAATTGTAAGTCCCTTCTTGTTATGTGCCAACGCGCCCACCAAATAGGCTCCAGAGCTTATCGAGGAGATTCTTAACCTCCAGGATTCATCGGGTTTCAGCAAAAAATTACTTCTTTACTATCACAAGGGACCTTATTATAGTCGAAGTGTGTCCTAACCTAACCTAACCCAACCTATGACGTCTTGAATCTTTTTCTGGAGCAGATAGTATGAGCAGTGCAAGTGCAAGCATAATTGACATTGTCTTCAAATGTTCCTATACATTTTGGTGGGAGTTTTTCGACGATAACGACATCATCAATAGACCCTCTAAGCGTTCCTTAGAGGTTTTCGCGATAGTCAAAGAACAGAGGTAACTACGAGGCCACGACTTGGGGTTACTTTTTCTACTTAAATGTCTAACTACCTCTGCGGTTTAAAAGAACAAAAGTAGCTTGAAGCTTGCTGCTTCTATACTCGATGAGAACATGACTTCTTAGTGATCAAATGGACCTTGGGATTTAACTGAACACATCTGATAAGGGCATCAACACTTTAAAAGACTCAACAGCCTCCTCGATCGTTACCTAACTGCCTTATATTTAGTAGCCACAGTTGGATGAGTGTCGGATATCAAGTTTGATGAGATTTCTCTTCAATTGTGAGTTTTACTTGCTGCGTTGTCCAACTGTGTTGGACTTAAAGAACCGTGGACCAGTAAAAAATCTTCCGGTCATCGAAGAAGTTGTATTTTAAGCCCTTTGAAGGCCTTCAGTTAATCGTTTTTTCTACACTCCATCGAGTATCAACCGAAAAATACTCCCTAAACCATTCAAAAGGTTTTCGTCCACTTTCGAAAGTAAATAGGAACGTTTCATGCTTTCGCTGGATATTGCTTAAGAAAATTACCTCACTTATTAGATGCCTTGACAACCCGAAGTTCGATGGCGGTATACCGGGCGCGTTATTTTCTTTAAAACCCTTTAACCCAACCGGAACTAAATATCTGACAAAGCAAGGATAAAGGATGAAGATCTGTGTTCTCTGCCCAAAGAAGAAGCGACTGCCAGCAGTGACTGTACCTTTATTTTTAACGGGTCTTCCAATAGGGACTTTCGAACTTTATAATAGAGTCGTTCTTTTTAAATAGCAAAGGTAGACAAAGCCTCTTACTATGCCTAAAAGGTTACAGCTGTCTTTTGTGACGCTCAGTCCGATTCGTCGACAGAGTTTGCCTCCATCGCCTAGTGGAGACATTCGGAGGGTTAAATGTATGATCTGCAGAATACCTATCTGCGAAGGATGTGGGTACAATGGGAAGGCACTAAAAGGAGACCAGGGGTTGAATTACGGCATCCGTTGTCGAGCAAAACGTGACTGAATTTGTTATTGTTTTGCATGTTAAGTCAACAAAATTCAGTGACGTATCGCTCGCTCACGGGTGCGGTTATTCGACCACTGTTTCCAGACGAACTAGATGACCACTGTGTGACATAAAGCGTCTTTCAGCGGTCCTACTCTATCTCCCACAACCTCGCGTATGAGTGACTTTATTTTTCTGCGCAGAATTGACATCTTGCAAGTCAAAACCGAGAAATCTTTCATCAGCAACCACACGCGTCTTGAAATCCATTAAAATGTCTCTCCAGCGTGTAATTTGTGTCTCACCTCAGACACAAAACAAAACACAATCGAGACTTTCACAAATTTGTATCTGCGATTTCGAATTTCACGCATCAATCATAGCAAAAGATGAACAACTGCGTGCGAGTACAAATTGTATGCAATGACATTCGCGAGCACAAGCAAAAAGTAAAGATACAATTTTTCTTTTATTACAAGTGTAATAGAAATACAATTTTCGGAATTCATTGCTCCATTGATGCGTATGACTGCATGCAGCGCGCATTTTACAACCGGGGCTATTAAAATTTTAAATATTCGCCAAACAGCGCAGCGTCGGTCGGAGGAGCGCAACGAGCGGTATTGCAAATTTATCAAGAATTTACTTCCATCAATTTGTAGCGGCTGTGTTGTGTAGTGTAGATAGATAGCTAGTTGTGTTGCTTGCATTTTAATTAGTTGCCTCTCGCGTATAATACATACGGAGCGGGGTAATTGTTGTCTGAGGAATGTGTTGGATTGCATGTGCTACTTCATCAAAAAGATACTATTCACCGATACTCATATACAGCGTACTCATATGGGTGGGCAAAATGGTGGAGAATTGGTTTCACGCCGTGCTTGGTTTTTTTTAACTGTAAAGGTGTTTGAACCTATTTATCGATGCGAGGTAGCATGGGAGAATTCCTCTTTTTTTTGTGGTGCGAAATAGATTACCACAGCTTCTCGCTGACAGCTTCAGCTTGTGTGGGTGGGTGGGTATTGTTTACCAAATGAATGACAGCCACAAAAAAAGTGGTTATGGTTCACAGGTGCGGGGATTTCCACAGTAACAGTGAACGTTCTTGGGAGAGCGTTTATTGTTTGACGCTTCTTAAGTATTGTATGCAAATATGCTGAACAACACAAGTAGATGTGAGGTATGAACAAATCGAAAACACGAAGGTCGCATCAGTGTTGTCATAACTGGTACGAATTGCGTTGTGGCAAGCGAGGTTTTATGGGTTTAAATACAGAGCGGATATGTTCAGTTTTTGTTTTGATCGCTGACTTGGCTTGGGATTGTGGAACAGTTCATTTTACACGATTAGAAGGCGCATGTGGCTTTGATAATATTAACGCGCGCACTTAAAACATCTAAAATGGCAGAACGTGTTCATGGTACAGTTGGTAAACTGTTGTCAGCGCCATTCTCTTGCAGCGAGCGGGTACTAGGAGAACAACGAATCAAACCAGAAGTTAAGACATGCACCAAAATGGAAAAAAAACACAAAAACTTGCATACCTGCAGGCTGGATCGGCGCTGTGAACGACCCGATTGTCGGATTAAAAATTGTTAGCCTCGAGTAGATATATGGTTCAATATTTCAAAATATTAATATTTTGCATCTCGAAATTGACCTTTACTAATATAAACAAATTTAATAATTTTTTGGCTACTCTGTATTTAAGATACGTTATTAAACATTTTAAGCCAATGGGCCACCCAATTTAGTTATTTTTAACCGATTTTATTTTCCACGGGAATGACAGAACTAACATGGAAATGACAAATTCCTATCATGGTATAACGAAACAGCATGAAAATTACCTTAACCTCATGAAAACACATCTGAAGTAAGTTTTTAGGAAGTTCAGACTTGTATTCTTAAAATAAAAAAAAAACCTAGGTATGTAAATTATATTATTTCATATTTTGTTACTTCAGTATAGGTACAGATTAGAAAACAATAATTTTGTGTGGGAATTTATGAAAATACACGCTTTTGTTGAGTTTGCTTAGATTTTGTTATATATTTAACATATTTATTATTAATTTTTTCCTACTTTCGAATAGGTTAGGTTAGGTTAAAGTGGCTGTCGGCTAGCCGACATACTTAGACCAATATAAGGTCCATTGTGATACCTCATGAATCTACGTCTTTACTCTTCCTACTCGTTGAACCAGTTCGAACTTCTGATGAAGCGTTGGAGATATCGAATATCAGTGCTTTTTAGATCGTTTAGATCGCTTAAGTAGAAAGCTCCCAGATGGAGTTTACGCCTTTGTGAGAGAGCCAGACAAGTACAGATGGAGAATGGTCTCTTCTTCCTCCTCGTCAAGACAGCTTCTGCATGTTGTTTAAAAGAACGCCAAGTCTCATTGCATGCCTATCTATGAGACAGTGTCCTGTGATGACACCTATTGTAGCGCTGATATGCTTCCTGTTGAGGGAGATTAAATATCTAGAACATTTTAGATCCAGCTTTGGCCAGATCTGCTTTGCCGCTAGACAATTCTAGCCGGATTTAAAGACTTGTTCTTTATTATGAGTTTACAATTAGCGATCCCTAAGGAATCCTTAATTGGAAGCAAAGGTAATTTAGTTCCGTGTTTGTAACGTTCACGTTCCTTTTATCGTTTTTGGCTTTTTTCTTTACATTTTTACGGGTTGTCATTATAAACACAGGTGAACTTTTATATAAATTGAAAATAAAAGTCAAAATATTAAAAAAAAAATGTAATTTGCTTGAATATGTCATTTCCGTGTCCGAACTGTCATTACCATGTATGCCACGGGAAACATGGAAATGACGACATGGAAATGACATCGAAAGGTATTTTAATTAAATAAAACTGAACTTTAATGAATTTTTTTTTTTAAAACTCATCTTATTAATTAAGTTTATAAAAAAGGCATGCAGCGCAAAATATATTAGATTTAATTATTAACTTATTACAATCAAAAAGACTTAGCACGGTAATGACAAATTCGGGTAACGAAAACCTAAACCACCTTCAAAACATGATATAAAGTTTACTACTGATGTATATATGGGCTTCTTGAAAAATGTTCCGAAAACAATCAACAGGTCTCGTTATTAACGTGAAATCCGCTGCCTATTGTGCGGCCGTTAAATTCAATTTTTTTAAAGAAATATTTTTTGTCACGGATATGAAAATTTTTTTGGGGACACTCGCTAAATACGTTCCACATAATTTTGCATATTCTCTAAAAATGAATTGAGTAGGCCACACCCCCCATTGTTCTTCTTCTTCATGGCTTTATCAATAAAATTTGCAAGCCGACTAACATTTTACAAATAAAATGCATTTTTTGAAGGAAGGTACAGCTGGTAATGACATTTTTGAGGTTTAAGTTAAAATTTCGACTATAATAAAAATTTATATTTGTTCTTTTATGTGTGCACATGTTAAAAGAGATTCTGGAGAAGGTTTTTCTTAGTCGAATATTAAAAAATATATATGTTTTTTTAGCCTTTAAATGCCGGACCGCAGAATATTAATATTTTGAAATATTCACCAATATATATATTTTGGCGCGACAGGTCTATGGGACCCAAGGCCTAGCTTCTCGCGACCATTCGCTTTGTGTGGGTTTTCAATTTTTGGGACGAATGGAAGGGATCTACAAATTTTCGCTGAGTCCAAACGGCTAATTGAGAAGCTCATTCATGACAGTTTTACTCTCGGATGTTTGTCAGACGTTCGCGAGAGGTGGCGCAGTGGAAAAAAACCTTAAGATGTAATTTGGCCCTCTCGGGATTCGAACCTGGAACCCCTCGCTTAGTAGCCCAACACACTACCACTAATCCACTGCGCCTCGAGTAGATATCTCGCATTTTCCAAGCGGAAATATCGCTCATCGATATAGCTTCACAGAACTCATTTACAGAGTGGGTTAGTTTGTCAAATATGACATTGATTTTGGGTCGACAGGAAACCGTGGAACTGTCAGATGACTCGGAATGAAATAGGGTTCCCGTTGACAGGAAGGAAAATAAATGTGAACAAGCAAATAAACCACCATAGGAAATATCTGATGAAGTTCTGAAAGGTAACGTTTTCAGCCATAACTCTTTCTAGGTCTGTTGAGTCACATATCATGGCTAAAATCATCTTATGCCTTTAAAGGTGAAGTAATCTCAGCATCGTTTGACTGGTCGGTTTACCTTCTCAGATTGGGTTTTTTATGCCATATATTATGAACGCCTTGAGGTTGGAGTTGGCAAGATTAGGTATAGAAGTCCCACCAATTCACAACTACCGACCGTAAGGGAAATAAAAACATAGAACTTTGTCCGAAAACTGATGGAATTGGAAGGCGGAAATCTCTTTACCCAGTTTGGCTAGAATCGTACGGGACAGGGTATATCTTGCATTAAAAGCTTCTAAAATTTGTTTTATATGCTCTACTTACAGTTCGTTTTAAAATCTCAACAGAACTTACCTGTAAATAAAAAATAGAAAAAATAAATATTAGACAATTCTAAGAAAGACAAATTAAGAAAAAAAACCTGTCAACATTTATTAAAATGGAAGATACTGGTCCGTATCGGTTCTTACTGCCCTCAACCAACTTTAGAAGGTCTCTAAAAATATTCTTCTCAAAATAAATCGAAAGCAAACAATTTGACCGAAGATTAGCAGGGTTGGTATTTAACCTTCAAGTCTCAAAAGGTCCTCAAATACTAAATGTCATAACAAGAGCCATAAAAAGCTGAAAAGGAGGACCTAAAAACCGAAGAGCTTAACGTTTATGCTCCAAATTGTCTTCAAAAACTAAATTCACTAAAAAACTGAAAAAGGTGGACCTACAGACTTAAGAGTTTAACATTTATGCCCCAAATTGTCTTCAAAAACTAAATTCACTAAAAAGAGCCCTAAAAAGCTGAAAAAGTGGGCCTACATACCTAAAAGCTTAACATTTATGCCCCAAATTGTCTTCAAAAACTAAATTCACTAAAAAGAGCCCTAAAAAACTGGAAAAGGTGGACCTAAAGACCTAAGAGCTCATCATTTATGCCCCAAAAAAGTCTTAAAACACTAAATACCCTAAAATGAGCTCCAAAAAACGTATTTGATGTCTTCAGTTCAATATCTACCAGTCGCATCTTTGTACACACTGTTTCAAAATTTCTAGGTTATGTCAATAATTGAACTTTAGTGTATACAGCGACAACACATTCGCTTTGAAGTCTTTTGAAAAAAATTATTCTGATCTGAAATAAGAAAAAAGAAACAATTCTTGACCCCAATCGATGCTCCGATAGGCGCATAAAAGAATGACCAAACGAACAAATCGCCTTTCAGCCACGTCCAATTTGCATGTGCTATGTTATTTTGTGCCTGAGATAAAGTATCTATCCAATAGATTTACCACCGTGTTTACTGGCATATTTACAACCATCGGCGGTGATTTTTTTGTTGCCTTTTTGTCTTGCCAAGCTTCGCTGCCTGTATCTACATCTATCCATGCATGGAGTGGAGATGGATTTAAATGGCAAGAAAAACAAGAAACCAGAAAACAAATAGCTCACTTTTAGCCGGAGAGAATAGGTACCCCGTTAAAGTAAAAGAAAAGAAAAACCGATCACCTATCGAAAGGTGAAGAATTCTTTGACGGCAACGAAAAAAAGCAATGTAAAAAATCGCGAGTGGTGTTCTCCAATTTCGCGGTTCAACACAGGAGTTCCTATTCAGCTCGTATTTACACTTTGAGCGTTTTATCTTTGACGCATTTGTGTGCGAGGAAATTAACGAACCTTTACCACCGAACTGACCACGACTTGAAGGTGCTGCTGCTGGTGCTAGACGGTGTGTGAAGTTTAATTAATTGCCTCATGATGTTCCGCATAGAAGACGGAAGTGAATTCTCTTGGAGTGGCAATTAAAGTGATCTAATTTGTTTTTTTTTATCGCTGATGGAGGTTACCGAAATCTTTGCATCGTTGCACGTAATCATTACGCCACATCCCATCTTTCATTCAGAAACTGCCAACGCTTCATAAAGAGTTTATGCAACCAGATATACCACCAAACTGTCTGTCACCTAATGTCCGTTTAAAGTTGCACAAAAGAAAACAAAGCCAAGTCCGAAATGTTGCTCTGCAAAATTGCAGTTACGCAAACGGTTCCACTGATTCCTAGTGGCGGTTAACTGGTTCGCTAGTTTTCCCTGAGTCATATTTTTTTGTGTTTTGTTGTGTTGCAAAACTCCTTTCTAATCATGGGCGTACGATGTGAAATAAGGTTTTCAGCTCAACAATAATTAAACAAAAAAAAAATAAATAAAAAATTCTGACTGTGACTGTGACTCTGTGGCAACTGGCAACTCCTTTTTGCATACATAAACAGACAGCGGGTGCTACAAGACGGAGTTGTAGGTATAAGGAAGCAATTTTATGGAACGTTGAACTTGTTTCCAATTTGGTCATAAGTGAACATGTGCCATGTGCAGGCATTTCGCTTGATTTATCTTGACCGGCTGGTACGTCAGCAATAAACCGGTAAGTTGGCTTACCGTATCTCCGTATGTTACCCACGGCGTAAATGGTTTGTAACACTGGTGGAAATATGTGTAAGCGATCTTCTGAGGTGCGATTGTGGGCAAAGTCTTTCAAGGAAATATCTGTTAAGAAAGTGTGTGGTTAAGGAAACGGAGTGGGTTACCGAAAAAAACTTTATTCGGTACCTACGTAGGTTAAAAAGGCAGTTAAAGTGACCAGTGAAGCCTTTTAGCTGAAGGAGGCTAGCTTGCAAAAATGTTATCATCTAAAGTGTGCTCAGTTTTAAATATATTAAGTAAGAATGACGAGTGTGAGTCCGCTCTTTCTGTTGATCCACTCGTGATGGAGGGATGACACAGTAGAAAAGGCTATCCTCTGATATTGTACTCTGCCAGTGACACCCCGAGTTCGAGATAGAGAAGATCAAGGCCTTCAAATTGCGGAATTATTTGCTGAGTTCGACTTCTCAAAACTTGTTAACACAAGGAACTAATAAAGTGGATCATAAAGCAGGCAAAGGACAGTCTTGGAAAGTGTTTGGCGAAAGATTAAACTCCAAACCACAGGTCTGCAAAACTGGTCCCTAAATATGTCATACCCATAAGTACAACCCAACTTTGGACAACTGATCCATGGATATTTCATCTAACTAAATTTTTAAACGTTTTTGCAGCAAAGCGAACCACCCACTGCGAAAATGGAGGTAGATAAACCGATGGATGAGTTGTCCTGAGGTTCAGCTGGCGCATAGACGAGTAATGTGGGGATGATATGGCCATGGATGAGTTGTCCCAAAGGGGATCTACGCCTTAGTGGAAGGATTTGGGGCAAGCACTTCTCTTAGCTGATCAATTCCAAACAGGGAACCGATAATAATAGTTGCATAGCTGTGACCAGGGCGAAATAAAGTCTGACTTTGGTAATCAAAATGCTTAAAGTTGTAAGTCTACGACTGTGTAAAAGAATAAAGAAGAAAGAAGAGGAAGTCCATTCACCACTTTAAATATGTAAAAAATAGTCCAATCAATTACATTTCAGTTTCCTAAAACAAAAATTTCATTCTGCTCCTTGTAAGAAGCTATGTGAAAAAAAAAGAAAAAGAATGTGTCCATACGGAAAAAATGTGCGCCAGGTAGGTTGGCTTTTTAAAAGCCTAAAGGAAGATCGTCGGGAAAAATATATGCAACACGAGAAGACACTGGAGTAATATTCTTGTCAACCTGCCAACGTCTCGTACTTTTTAATAACTTTAATAACAAATCAATTTTAAGGCCAAGTCTTACAAAACCTGAAAAGTTCATCAGGGTGATGGTTGATGATGAATTGCACAAACTTAATGATGGAATAAAGATAATTAGATATCTTTCCATTCATCAATAAATTCAGATCATCTATCCAACCTAATTGTGAACGACCTTAAACACTAACATTTTAATGCGGAACGGTTTGTGTTACAACATATCACGCGGTGTTATATACCTTCTTTCTCTCTGTCAGATTCGGATTGAACTCTCTGTTTTATAAGGAAAAGATTTTTTAGTTGGATATAAAAACAAACAAAATAGAAGAACCATGGGAGTGACATTGCATGAACAGATTTTTGCCAAAGAGAAACTAACAATAAATGTAAAAGCTGTGTGTGACGCAGTCATGCACATTTCTTTTTTTTTTACAGAACAACACAATGGTACTTGACTAGGGTGACCAGATCCATGCCCAGCAGAAAGGGGACAGCTTCAAAATTCTCAAATGAAAAATTAAAGAACAAAAAACAACAACCAAAATAACAAAATATATTTTATATATTTATTTTTTTAATTGATTTTTAAAACAAAGAAAAAACATCAATATTAACAAATTCAATAATAAAATAAATAAAACTAAATAAATAATAAAAATAAATTAAGTTAATTCTAACTTTAAATTTAAAATAAAAATGAAATAATGACACTGATTAAATTATTGGCTTTGATTATATTTATCTGTCGTTTGACAGTATGTTTTTTTAAAACATCGTTTTTTTTTGAATATAGCCTTCAAATGAGTTCAGCCAAACAAAAGATGGCTCGGGTTAAAATAAAGGGTTTTCCAATAAGAGGTGTTATTTTGATATTCAAAGAAAAATTAAATTTTTTGAGATAAATGATCGGATATGAATTTCATAATAAAGAGGAAGGTATGCCGTTAATAATGAAAAACAACATCAGCCAAATGGCCACCACGACCACGCTTACAGGACCATATCCTTTTCATGAAATTTTCCATAACAAAATCGCAAAGTGGCTGCCCTATGTCCTCGATAAACTCACGAATTCCATCTTTGAGGTCTTGAATCGACGCTGGGCTGTTGGCGTAGACCTTATCTTTCACGAGACCACAAAGGAAGAAGTCGCAAGGTGTTAAATCACAAGATCTCGGTGGCCAATTGTATGATCACCTCTTCGAGAGATAACACGGTCCAGAAACGTTTCCCGTAAGATCAATGGTTTCGTTGCTTGTGTGGCACCTAGCGCCATCTTGTTGAAAGTAAACGTTGTCCAGATCAATACCATCCAACTCCGACAATAAAAAATCATTAATCACGTTTGTGGAATGCCCAATTCCAAAGAACGACGAGGAATGGACAAACCTGGGTTTTCTTCAACACTTTGGGCTACAGCAGCAATATTCTCAGTTGTTCTTGAGCGACGTGCACGGGTTTTATTCTTCACATCACTAACTTGTCATAACAGCTCCACCAATTTCTGTATTGCGGTCCGACAAGGTGCTTTAAGACGACCCAAAAATGCTTTAGTTTTGCGAACTGTGACTGCAAAATTTTCACCCTTTTTGTAGTGAATTTTTATAATTTCAATGCGTTGTTGAAGCGTATATCGTTCTGTTTTTAGTAATAGCGTAGTTTCTACTTGTCAAATGTCAAAAATAACAACTTCAAAGGTGACAGCTACCGAAATAGCGGGCTATTCAAAATAACACCTCTTTTTGGAAAATTCTTTTTATATAGGTCGTGTTCAAACCAGAAATCTTCGAAACATTTCTGAACTATTGTTGAAAAGAAGTTTTGTTGTAGTTTTGTGTTGTCGAAAAATTCCGTAAACTGAGGAATCCCAAAAAGAGAACAAATTACATATTTTTTTCAAAAAGATACCGGACAGTTTTTGTTTAGACAAAAAGAGGGCATGTCCTCTTAAAAGACATATATATCCATGTTTTTTTTGTATTTAAGATCGAAAGAGAGATACATGATCATGTGCTCAAATTTGTATTCAAACGTTCCATAGTTATACAACATCCTCTTTGGAGATACATCTTCTTTTTCAAATCTAATTAGTAATTTCAAAACCATTCTAGTGGTTGACTTTATCTAGCGATCTGTATAAAAACAAAGTCGTAATTGTATTATTTACGTTTGTAGAATTGAAATAGAAATCCAGCCTTCTCTGGCGGTAAGGATTTCAGAAGGAATGCCATTGAGTTCTGCAAGATAGATAAAATTTAAATGATTTCCACGCGCAATGAGCAATAAAGAATAAAAGAAATAATAATAAAGTCGTTTTAGTAGCGCAGCGAGTAAACATCAAGTAGATGTGAAAGTAAAATGCGGCATGCAGTATGTAGATACAGCAGAAATGTGAAAGGTGACCGCTGAAGGCGTTACACGCCGACAAAGCTATCTAGTTTCTCACACACAAATCGTTATAGCTTCTTGCAATCGGTGACATAAAGGGCTTATTACACGCGTACAACTTTCGAATTGCGGATTTCACAAAGTGGGCGCAACAGATCGTTACCTAAGGTATAAGGGTAGCTTTTTCTGACAATTACAATTAGCTTTGCTTGTTTAAATATGGTATCCACCCCACCAGCAAAGAAGCAACTTAAACCAAAAATAAAACCCATTTTCAAAATATCTTTATGAATGGATAGCCAGGTGTTTTGTTTACGCGTCTTTCCCAATTCCAAATACTTGTGGAATTCCACACAAGTGCTCAACTCCAAATAGTTATCCAAACTGAGCAAGGAATTTCTATTTTTATTCCGAACACCGCACACGCACACGCGAGACGCTGGAAGTGAACAGTTTGTTCCACACGACATGGCCAATTAGAAATGTAAGTGTTCCCACGGCAGACATACAAGAGCGAAAGCTGCCGAAATCAGAATTTTTTTTTTTTTTTTGAAGAAATGCAGTGTAATGAATCTGAGTCGAACCATTTGCTAGTTAATCGAGAGGTAATTTTGTTGTTTTCTTTTTATGTTGGTTTGTTTTAAGATTAATGGTTCAACAATATGCGCGCGCGTGGATCGGCAGTAATTAACTTTGGAAAATATATTTTTAAATGAGGTGAAAATTGGGAAATAATTATATAGGTATACTGCAGTTGGGTTTCGGCAGACGTAACGCAAAGTAAAGGGGGTTTTTATATGGGTAGATTGATTGCAGTAAATCGATTGCAAGATAGTTTTTTTCAATGCAGGCATTTTAAGGAACAACAAAAAAATTAGAGCGCAGACGCATTTTTCTTTTAAATTTTGTTACTAATGGTAAAATTGATTTAAACATTATATAAGTGATGGAAAATTTCCTCTCTTCCTGATAAAACAGACTCTACTCCGAATCCGACACAGAAAAAGAAGGTCTTTAACACCATATGAACACAAGCCGTTCTGCAGGGCGTAACGCGTAAAAGGTGGCCCACAGGGTAGGTAGATGATCTACATTAATTGATGAATGGAGAGATGTATAATTATCAATATTCCAACATTAGTTTCCTTCATCATCAAGCAAAAGTCTTCACCCTGGCGAACTTTGTCATCCCTTTCTTTAAAGTGATCTTGATCCTTATTATTTTTTTACTATTACTATTAAACTATGAGGCGTTTTGTCAGTAGATCAGTTTGACAAGAAGTTTGCATCTCATGTTGCATCTGCAAGTTTCTTTTTAAAAATGCAATAAAATGAACAAAATTAAATGTTTATGGTTATGAATTTATAAGTCAGAGCAAGCATTTCCATTAATTATGGAACACAACGTCGTTCAAGTTAGCTTCGCACTAGAGTATTCTGTCACTCCAATTTTTCAAGACCTTGTTGATGGTTTCGGGCTGCTGTAGCTCACAGATTGCTTGGGTGACATTGGTCTTAAGTTCTTAAATCGTTTCTGGATTGATCTTGCTCGTAGGCTTTTGAGTAGTTTATCTTTTAGGGCACCGTTTTTAAAATATATGATTTTAAGAAAGGCGCACATTCGAATTGATTCTTACAAATTGCAACATTAAATTTTGCCTCCAGGAACTGATGCGAAGTCGGTTTAACTTCTTTTTGGGTGTTTAAGGTTCAAATTTTAAAAGACAGTAGTTAAAAGTTTAGTTCTTGAAAAACCACTGCCAATATCACGAGGAGGGAAATGTCCTTACGATCTTCTGACCTAAACCTAATTTTTAGCATGCAGATTAATGAGGGAAAGAGTCAGAGAAATTATCGGATATACCGTCCACTTCGAAATGGCGATAACTTCCATATAGCGAAAAGTGTTGAGCAATGGAACGCGTCAACTCAATAAGGTGGAATAAAAGCGGTTCAGCCTAGAAATATATGACGAAGGTAACGGCAATTTGTTGGGATAAAGCATAGACTCGATTTTAGACGGGTTGGCAAATAAGCCACTGCTCTTTGGTCCAAAAGTGTAATAGGTATCTGACGCTGTTTGCTTGTTTGGGTTAGGGTCTTGATTCTAGAGACGAGGAAAAAGTCTACCATTCCTTGAGGTGCACTTAGGCTTTCTTTTTTGAACACACGGGTAACGCTGAAAACTCTACTGCTAAAAACCGGGTGGATAGAGGACAACACAATTTATTTAACGTGCTGCTAAAAGGCCAGCGGGTCGAAATTCTGCCTTTAAAAAAACTGCTATTCAAAATTCTGTCTCACACAAAAATGCTGCTTTCCAAAATTCAGTTTTTATTAATTCTGCTTAACCAAATTCTGCTTTTTAAATTTGTAGCTATAAAATTCTGGTTCATGCTTAAACAAGTGAGAAGATTGTCTAGCAAAAATACTAGAAAAAAGGTTTGGAAAATGTTAAAAAGAGCACGGAATTTTGAAAAACAGACTTATGTAAAGAGAATTTGGACCTTTAAAGAATTTTAACTCCAACCCTGCCAAAAGCTTTCTCAATACCAAGGACAGCCGTCATTGTTAGTCCATGAAATGTATCCGCTTCTGTTTTAAGAATCTTTCATTTGACGCACGTCTTTAGTCCACCAACCAAGTCGAAGAATAGACCGAGTAGGTACAAATTTTGAATGTAACGAACCACTAAATTCCAACTTGACATTTAACAACAGACCGATCGACTTTAATCCCAAAATTGGACACATCTCTAAACCGCTTTGATCTCAAACAAACTCAAAAGCAACAACATCATCCCGCATCGTATTATAAACCCTCCCACATAGTTTGGTGGAATGTCGCCCAGTTGGCTGTCGCAAGCAGCTAACTACTACAGCGACTACACATCCAAATGTCAAACATTATCTAAAGCGCGCGAAACTTAAGCTGCCGATCACGGACTCGACTCCTCCACACCCACAATCAATCGCAATCACATACAGCCGATAGACCTGACAAAGCCTCTCCTCTGTGGACTCTGGCCCATAGCCGATCTCGACAATCGGATTCGAATCTGTGCTGCGAGCGCAAACATCACGTATTAAGATGGATTATACGATCCACAGAAATCAGCAGAACGGCTTAGTTCGAATTACGTCGTTAATTAATCTGCAAGTTTCCATTTACAGATTGCGGCGACGGCGAGCGACTTTGGTGGTGATGTATGCGGTTGTGGAACCGAATAATCTCTCCACCCACTGTGCAGCAACTCTTCCGGGGGCAACTAGAGTTGTTTGCTTTTTGTGATGTATGCCGGACTTGTTTGGGAAAATTTACGGCTTCATTATTGGAGTCGATCGAAAGATGGTTATGGTTATGACCGGCAATTCAAAGACGGGGTCACGTTTTGCATTTTTTCGTCGTAATATTTAATTTGCCTTTGTACAGGGAAGATAAAGTTTAACTAGTTGGGGGATTGCAAGCGAGCACATCGAATTTACGGTCAATTTGTTTGATTTACTTTCGGCGAAAGAGTTCCGCTTTCAGTCAGCTGGAAGGCGCTTTGTTCGTTGGCAATTGTGTTACGTGTAAATTGAACTATTGGAAAAGCTCTTGCAATGCATTTTGACCACTGTTTCGAACTGTTGCACACAGTTTGTAATATAAGCTGGTTTGTAAGCCGAGCACTGCTTATGATTTTGTCGAAATTGGATTACTTTTGTTGGAGTTTTCAAACACCTACTGCACGTTTGTATACGCTACTTATTTCAGGCAAAAAATGTTTCAAAAAACCGTACGTACCATAAAATCCGAGCCATTGAGCAAGCGTTTTAGGTAAGATGCACATCTGTTCTATGAGGATTGCCTATTGTGAGAGTTGGAAGGGTCCTACCTTGTAACAGATAAAGACAGGCTTTTGAAAGCGATGACGATGATTATGGTCCATTCCAGCAAAGTCTCTGAAATGCCTTGGAGTCCCCATAACAAGAAAGTTAGAGGAAGAGATCTTTCTGGAACAGTGGCTTCAATAAAAAGCCGTTAGGAGACTCTAGGTCAAGTTTTTCACAATCACTGCTTTTGATTGTTAATTTTTTGATTTTTAAGAGTAAGCCTCTGCAAGTTTACGCCGTTTCCGAACGGTCAAAGTAAAAGACTTCGAACGCCTTGAAGTGAAACACTTTAAATAAAATAGGAAGTAGAATTGGAAAGTCCAGAAAGTTTTTTTTGAAACCAGGGCCGAATAGCGTCGTCCGTGAACGAGCATTACGTGACGGAATTTGTTTTTGTTTCACATGTAAAATCCGTGAAAGTAATGCTCGTTCACGGACGAAGAGATTCGACTCTAGCTTTTCAAATTCGAGCCCTAATTCGTTGAGGTGCCAATAGGTTCATAACTTGGTCCCATGTTCGTCCTTCAATAAAAATTGTGATGGTATTCGAACTGAAACATACTCAAACTTTGACCAACAAATGTTGGTTTTTTCAACGGCTTAAATAAAAGACCTGCAATTTTACGCCATTTGTCAACAGCTGAGGTGAGAGACTTTTACACCTTTAAGTAAATCACCACAAACAGAATAGGAAGTAAAATCGGAAAGTTAGCCCTAGGAGTTCAATATCCGACAGAAGTCTACGAATTGAGTTGTATGTAATTAACTAAAGGCCTGAACTGCTGTACTAACCTATCCCTTATTTGATGAGGTACCAATAGGTTGAAAACTATGTCCCATATTGGTTTAATAATTTGCGATGGTATACGAACTGTTGGAGTACTCAAACTATGCCCAACAAATGACGGCTTCAAGATGGTGGTGGCTGTGAAATTCCTGAAGGTCTATCGAAAGAGATAACAAGTAAATTCGAATAGGTACAATGGTCGGCGTAAGTGTTTTGACAAGATCAACATTTTTTTTTAAATATTAATAAGAACTAAAAAAAATTAGTGCTTGGTCTGTTTACCTCATAAATTAAATTTTTAATTTTTAAATATATTTATTTAAATTCATTAAAATGAATAAAACCAGCATTTTAATGTGGCATAATGATTTTGACAAATAAGCCTTACTTAAAAATTAATATTCGGTTTAGGCGCTCAACAACTTTCTGCAATCGTCTTGTAACCGATTCGATGAGTTTTTAAGCATTTCTGTGGGAACGTCACCCCATTACAAAATATGGACTCCTTTCTGCTCCGAGTTAGAGAAACAGTTCATTTTCCTTTAATTTTAACTCATATATTTTCAATTGAATTAGATGTGGGCTTTGGAGTGACCAGCTGTGTGTTTTTAGTTTAATGTTGTATCATCATTCGGCTTTTCTGGCAAGGAGTGTTATCTTGTAGGAGAATAAATGACAGCCGGATTGGCATATCGCCAGATGGGAATGCATTTTTGTTTAAAGCATTTGTGCTGGTTCATTGTTAAATCGATTCGAACCAAATCTACAAGGCCGTTGGACGAGATACAACCCCTTGAACATTACCGACCCGGCATCATGCTTACTGATCTGAACAACTGATGCGTTTCTGACAAGCTATTTTCGGCATTCGAACAAATCTTTTTTTTTTTTTGTGATCCATGAAACTCAAATGAACTCTCGTCCGTCCACAAAACTAAGTCGCAGAAGCTTATTGATTTATTTTTATTCTCTTGGGCGAATAGTAGCCATCTGATTTTGTTTTCGTGGGTTATATACTGCACATAAATCAAATTCATCTAGAAGCCTCCAAATTGTACTCTCGCTTACTGGGTTTTCAGCATATTTTTCCATTTCAAGCTTGGGATTTTTGTAAGTTAAGCCTGCATTTATAACAAAGTCATCTATCTTCTTGGTATAAATTTTTCGTTTTTACCAGTGCGAAGTAAATTTTTGACCAGAGTTTATTCTTTTGTGCATATTGTTTTGGATATTTATGATTTACCTTGATAAATGTAATTATTCACTTATTTTTGAAACAGAAAGGCCGCAATGGCGACTAAAGCTGCTTGATCCTCCAGATTTAACTCTGTCATTTTCCACATATTTCCATCAAAATGGACCTGTACACAATACGTCTATCAAAATATCTTTGAATTCAAACGATTCGAATATTTTTCGCCAAACAAACCGTGAAAAATGATTGTGTGAAAATACTTTGTCCAACGAGAAATAAATACAATTCGGAATAGGAACATTTTACTACTTGTGGTTTCGTGCTTCAGCTGATTGCCTAAGAACCTCGGGCTTATAAAAATTCTGTCTCAATTATATAAGAACGCCAGCCGTGAAGATACACAAAGCAAACGATCTTTCTTTACCTTCTTAGCTTGCATTTAAATGCAGGAAAGGCAGTAGAAATATTTATTTTAAGCTGACTTATTACAGCAATTTTGGGAAAAATAGCAATATTAGTTTATCCATACCCTTGGGCTTCCTGCACGTCATGTAAGAGACACCTTTGAGTTAAAATAAAAAACACTTTTTTACGGCCCCCAATGTGACCCAAAAGCTATCCGCAGTCGACGCAACATGTATACAGCATTTTGCCGACATATGTACGACATGTACCAGAAAATCAAGTCGCTTTTTGACAGACGACAGAGGTTGCACAGCATTTGGAATTTCACCAAAGCAGTAGCTGCGAACTTTTGAAGGAAAGTTTGGCCGACATTTCTCTATTTGTTTTTGTCGTTCACATGCATAGGGAAATTGTTTGAAACGTGTTTTTTTATGCTTTTTCAACGTGTGTGGTAGACCTTACAAAAGTCTTATAGACATATAGATAGACAGTTTTATTTTGTATATAAATTTACAGTAAGTTTTGCTACCACACATTTTACAATTTTCTTTCTTTCTTTTCTTTCTTTCTTCAGAAACATTATTTAATTTAAGAAATTTTATTAAGAAAGTTTTAAAGAAAAATACGAAAAAACCTTCAATCTAAGCAAAAAAAGAAAAAAAATCAGGCACAAATAGATAAATAAATAAATAAATACCTAAATAAATAAATAATTAAATAACTAAATAAATCAATAAGAACCTAAACAAATAAATAAATAAATAAGTAAATAAATATATTAATATATTAATGAATAAATAAATAAATAAATAACAATAACACAAAAAAAAAAGCTATATTAACTATTGAGTTAGATATAATTCGTATTTAAAACGTTTACAAGAGGACTATCAGCAAAATCACTGCGTTCTAAGAAGCATTGTTTTTATTTTTGAAATCAATCTTAATTGTGAAAGAAAAACCTTTCTGCGCATTTAAATTAGATAGGTTAAATTCAAACATTTTACCATCATTCTATATATATATTTATTCTGGGTAGGTAGCTAATTCGCAGCATTGTCAACTTGCAACAAGAATTTAGAAGATTTTTTGACGTTCCATATGAATTTTGACGTTTTCATCTTGCTTTATAAATTATCAGCGCACTTTTGTTTGTGAACCACTGTCAGTCCTTAAAGTCTCCTACAGAAAGAGCCTTTGCACTTAACCTTCTGGTGGCAATATCTGTCATCTGATGTCATCTGTCATCTAATATGAGATTTTTTTTCGGTTTTCTAGTTGTTATGAGAAAAAAAGTACAACTCTTCTCATGAGACACTACCTGGACATGCCAAAGGACTAAAGACAAATTTTTAAATAGGTACATATTTTTATCAAACTCCCACGACGTCAAAATTCCCTACAATGTAGACAGATTAAATAAATAACAGATAAAAACTCCATTTGACCTTCCTCACGCATTGAAAAATTTACCTTGAAATCCTTACTTTAAACGGGTGTGTCGGCACAGGAAATTACAGAACCGTGACACCTCTTGTTCCACTTCGCTTAAACTCTGAAATGAAAAATGACTCAAGCTGTGATCTTGAAAAGAAAATATCTCACAATTTATTTGGAGACAAATTAAGGCGGCTTTCAAGAGAATTAGAAACCATGACGCCCTAAGCCCAGTCTAAGAACGGTCTGAGAACTTTTCCGTTAATAAAATGATCTTCATTTCAAAATCACTGAATTGGGCAAGCGAATTAGATCGTCAAACGGTGGAAAAGGGTTGTCCTACCCGAATTAATTCCATCAAAGTACATATGTCGGATTATATGCAACTGTGCAAGAGAGAACCGTAAATTGGAATTCTTTTGTGCATCTGCTAGCTGCACACCTGCGTACATTTATGTTGGTCAATGGACGGCAAAGAAGATCATGCACTGCCAGACCAAACACAGACAGGTAACCTTGGCTGCACAAAAGACTCCCATGGGCGCGTGTTATTTCTGACAACAGACACGAATTGGAAACAGAATTGTATGCGAAGGGGAAAGTCATACGTATACGAGAACGAATATTATTGAATTTATTTTATTGTTTGACCTCAGTCGGTAAATTCCAAGAAAAATAAAAAAGGTAGCGCTGAGGTTGCTGAGGTTGCTGAGGTTGAGATATGTTGTACGTATTGAGTTTTGCAGATGGGAACGGGATGTTGTCATTAATTATATTTTTTCTCGCAATGATTTTTTTTTGTAACAGAGGCGGGGTAAAGAAACCCAACAAGGATGTGGGAAATTGTCCAACACAATAACCTACTTAATTTAGGGATATACGACTATTTTTTTATACTAAGCGACTTGATAGTGCACCCATTAAGTCATTCGTATCTTTCATTTTAATTAAGCGTAGTTATCAGTCTTCTGATTCCTAAAGAACCTCTGCGTGAGCCTTTCCTCTTCTCAGAACACAGACACGTTCCTTTAATTCAGCCGGACGTTATGTCATTTGATTTCGAAACTTGATATTTGAAAGGTAGTTCGGTCTTGAGTCTTGGAACTGGGATTTTAAGCTCTGGTGATTGACAAAGAGAGTCTCTAGAGAGTCCGTAAGAAGACATCACTGGTAGGTGGTAGGAGACGATGTTGTTGCCAAGTTGCGACACTCCAGTTCCTTTAGTATTTGAATATTCCCGCGTCTGTCCGATAGTGTGTTGGACTACTAAGCGAGGGGTCCCGGTTTGATCCCCGCAAGAACATAAATTACATCTTAGGGTTATTTCCACTGCGCCATCTCTCGCGCACGTCTGACAAGCATCCGAGAGTAAAACTGTCATGAAAGATCTTTTCATTTAACCATTTGGAATCAGCCAAAATTGTAGATCCCTTCAACTCGTCCCAAAAATTAATGGCTGTGAGAAGCTAAGCCTAGGGTCCCATGCGGCTATCTCGGAGTCCCTCGCATTTCAAATGAAACTTATCATTCCGCGGTAGGGTAAGTTGGCATGTAGAAAAATAGAAGCGTAACGAAAAGTGAAACGCAGTCCTCACGCAGCAAACGAACAGTGGAGAAGATAAATTGTAGACTGTTTCAATATTTGTTACGCTCTCTTAAAGGGTATAGTGTGGTAAAGTTGTAGCGTTTCATTTTTCGTTATGCGTTTGGATAGTTCATACCTTATTTGAAAAAATTTGTTTAACCAAAATCTATTTCTATTTCTCTGAATTTTCGCCTGATTTCTAACATTGAGATGCCACTTGCAATTCCGCAATTTAGCACTAGTCGATGATTTTTCTTAGACTCACGAAAAATCACCCCTTTTGTAAACATTTTTGCAAATCATTCGGGATATACGTTTAATTGAGTGTAAGCTGTAAACTCTGATAACCCTGACAACTGTTTCGAATTCAAAACGTTTAAAACGAGGTTCAAAATAGCGTCTAACGAACCTCTGCCAAATCCATTCGTCCATTCGAAAGTGCAGAACAAGGAAGTTATTACTAGGTAAGGTTGTAGTTCCTACACTCCACCGCATGACTCGCATTGGGTATACCTACCGCATACATATTGAAATGTATCGTTCAGTTAATAATCGTTTGCCATACACGTAGGTATAATTTCAGTGCAACTTCATACTGCATATCGAACCGCAGAATAACTTTCAGTTCCGTATCCAGTAACCAACATAAAAGCTGAGGGTAATTTATGAACCCATAAAGTCGCTGTGTATGTGCATGAGTGCAAGGAGACTGACATAAAATTAAAAGGCCAAATGAAGCGGGAGTACCTACAGAAGATAAAAGCGATTTTATGTCGTTCGTTGCGATAAAAATGTCTGCAGGGTATTAGTCTTCGATTTTTGTTGCTTTAGCTTTTTAAAAGAGCTATTGCACAGACCTTGGTCAACATTTCATAAGGAATTGTAACGCCCTATTCATTGTCAACTTCTGCGTTCTATACCTGGTTAACCGCCCTCAAAAAACCAATTGATTGAAGTACCTAGCTGGAAAGGTTAACCCAACGCTACAAAGCTATTGAAGTTCAACGACAGACCTCAACATGATCTGTATCTGTGTGCTCACTGTTGATAGTTTGCGATCTTCTGAGAATAAGAACAAGAAAAAAAGCAACCTTTCCGGTTTTTCTCTCTTCGTTTTTTGTTTGTCGTAGTCGTAGCCGGGTTAGTTCCAGAGAATTGTTAAGTAAACATTTAAAAGCTCTTTTATAGGTAGCCTATCTACGTGCTAACGATGTGCGAGTACATTGACTGTTGATGTCTAAGTTGAGTTGTGACTTGGCGTAATTTAATTGTACCTTTGAAAGTCGCTACCAGTTTAAATTAATATTTGTTTATCCTCTTAGAATGTTTTATAGTAATTGTATGCAAAATGGAAAAATAACAAAACCGTGCAAATTATTTGAACTTCTACTAATCATGGTAAAATTGTACAGAGGTTATAATGAAGACTGTATACTGACAATTGAGAGTTGGAGCCGGGATATTTGTTTAGTAAGTAGGAACGAGCCTGCAAATCAGTTTTAAGGCTGAGGTGGACCCTTTTTTGACTGTGAATAGAGGTAGGACAAGCACCTATCTTCTTTATGATAAAGAAGCCATCTGTAAATTCTGTTTTAAGCTCTGAAGTACGAACTTTTGCAAGACTTGAAAGACTGAATTTTTTTTTCTATACAATGGGACTCTGAGTTACTATGAGCCTCACCATCACAATGGTTTGAGTTCCAATGTGTTATTTAAAGCGTTTTAAGAGCTAGCTGCTGGGGGTTGGTGTGATCTTCTTTGTTGCCTACGTATTTTTCGCCTCAATTTTTATATAGAAACATGGCTGTCTGTCACCAGATCGATCATCAAACTGTCAATTGATCATAATGCGATCGACGTAAGGCACTCTTTCAGTATTCTAAATGTGCGTACATTTCAAGCGGCTAACAATAACGACTCGGACCACTATATTGAAATCTGAAAGCCTGAATGCCTGTAATCTCGACCAATCGCTTGAATCTCTGCCGATCGAGTATCCTCTTAAACTCCAGACCTTTTGAATCAACAAGGGTCCAACAGATAAGCTATAACTAACGTACTGCATTTCATCCGACATGGTTTAATGAAGAGCGCTATGTGGAGGGACTTGAGTTGATCGTGAGATCTACGAGCGAATATCGATATATAAGAACATAAGCCCGGCTTTTCCTGAGAAACAAAAGTCGAAGAATGTGTCAAGGTAGCAAGACCAGAACAAAGATCTGTTTGAGTCACATTCGGTAGAGATGTGGACAAAAAGCTTCTGCAGACTGCAAAGGTGACTCAAATTCCGCTGTCAGGCAGAAAGACTTAACTAACCTTGAAGGTTTAAAGCCAAGACTTTCGTGCACAAGACCATAACGAAAGGTATCTAGCGAAAGGCTTCTTTTATCGAAAATCTCTTGAAATCAAGTAAAGTAGACAAATGCCCAATAAAACAATAAATGGTGATTTGATCCCAATCAGCCCTTAGGTATGCAATCATTCGTGATTTTGCTAATTTGGTGCATGTCCCGACTTTTGGCCTGCTTCAGAGTTTTCCTAATACCCGCTTGCAGAATGGCAATGGCGCTGAAAGCAGACATCAGAGACATGAAGCGAAGTGCCATTCAGACTTATCGGAACTAAGGGCATTGGAGTCACCACCTGACTGATATACCTAGAATCTAAGTTATTTTGGAAAAGAACCATAGAAGAAGGTATGGCAAAAAGTTTCAATACTTTCTACGCCGGTGAAACGGGCTGCTGGAAAAATTGGGTACCTATAATTTCGTGGGTGTACACTTTAGACCCCTAAGTAAGCCACGAAAGTCAGCAGCCATATGAGTATACTCAAAGACTTGCGACGCTTAGTACCACAGGAGGTAAGCAACTGTACTGGAAATGAAAATGATACTCAATTTTCCTTCCCTGGACAATTTTTTTAAATGCGGACCGCAACAAACGTAAATTTGAGACTAAGAGGGTTGTCCATGCTGGATCGACATGTACATGCCATGCAACTTGCACTTAAGAACTTCGACGAACTGAGAATGAAAAATGGCTCCGAAAGTCTTAAAGCCACCACAAAAATTCCTTCTGAAGCTGCAAAGAAGATACTGATGGGTGGAGAAGATGGATCCAAAATTAAGACTGTCACAAGAGCAGGTATCTATTCAAGAGCAATGCGAATGAAGAAGTCGATTCCTGAAGCGTTTTTCAAGCGGCAATGCACACGACAGCAGAATTCAGATTTCAAATAGACCTTTTTTTTAAAGACAGCCAAGCTGCTCTCACAAGCCAACACCAGAGGTACAATTTTTCAAAGGTCCTTTCAACTACTTCCCTATGCTGATAATATTGACATTATTGGGAGAACGCCGAGAGCTGTCAGTGGCGCATTTGCAAGCATCGAAACGGCAAATGAATCTGGCTGTTAATGAGGACAAAAAGAAGTATATGCTGCCAACGAGAAAGGACACACAACATCAGCGACTCGGACAAAACGTCACGATGGACAGATACAACTTCGAAGTAGCTTAAGACTTCGTAAACCTTGGCTCCACTATCACTTCTCAAAATGACATCGGCGCAGAGATCAAGCGAACAATCACTCTTGCCAATCGCTGTTTCTTCGGACTAAGAAGGCACCTAAGAAGTAAAGACCTCTCTCATCAAACCAAGGGGGTACTATAAATAAGACCTTAATCGCCCCGGTCCTGCTGTATGGTACGCAAGCATGGACCTTGTCAAAAGCGGATGAAAGCGGATTCTGGGATGCTTTGAGAGAAAGATTCTTCGAGTGAAGGATCGAGCTGGCTGGAGGGGCTTGTTAGTTGAGGCCGTGGTCCACCCCGAACTTTAAGCACCACCAAAAGTAAAGTAAAGTCAACTATATCGAGCACCTTCAAATCAAACGAATAGGTGAGGCTCATAAAAGACCATCCACAACCATAAAGGGTCTGGCTCATATGGAAGCACACGAAGAGGCGGTTGAGCTATATAGCAAGATCGCAGCTAGAGAAGAAACCAAATGCGATGCCCACACTTCCATCGATTGGGGGACTATAAACAGCACAAATAAAAATGAGATCAACATCACTTGGTCCTCAAATAGATAAACCAAAAACAGGATAAAAAGTCGTATGCCTCTAGATAACGGCTTAATTTGTATGCTCATGGGAATAATCACAGGTCACTCCATAATCTGCAAATAAAGATTAGAACCCCGATTTTAATGCAAAATCTGAGATAAAACAGACACGGTCCAACATCTCGTATGTCACTGTCATTATGACAACTCCGATCTCTTTCAATGCCAGGTTCCTCGAAGACCCGTGTCGGCACTGCTTGAAGTAGAAATATCAACTCTGTTTCGCAACTTCCCAAGGGCACTAACTGATTCAAGCAATCAAAAAGAAGACAAGCCCACTCGATGGCTTTTTGGATCTTGAACCACATCAGCCTTCCCCTAACCTAACCAAACCCTATACCACTAGCTATATAATGTACAATCATTTTAAGCGGCCCATCATCTGAATATTTTAATAACCCCGTGCACGTACCCATGTCGTACATACTCATTAAAGTCGTAAGCTATAGCCGCCATGGATTAGTGGATACCTTTCAAATCAATCAATAACTCAACTAATTTGTGGTATTAGCATAGAAACGGAGATTTCACTGCCTTCCTATTGAGGCTAATGGCTGTGCCTTCACCAAATCCCTATCGACCACAACTCTTCAAGATAATCCCCCATTTATTCCCATATTCTAGACGCTTGAGGTCGTTGCCATAACCATCTTGACTTCTACCGCAAAAGAGAAAGCGTTTTTTTCGCTCCAGCGTATATACCAAGTCAAGTTAGAAAAGCACATTTCGTTTTAATCCATCAAGTGGTCTCTTTTTGAAGCCTTTTACTCATTTATACGCAACGTATGCAAATTTTAAGCTATATACAAATACAAATAACCATCACAAAAAATTCTACATGACATAAACTAAACACCGCGGCATGAACACTTAATGGCAAGCAAACGCAAGCCTCTTGCGTGGTGGCATTGCAGTCATAAATCAAACTGCAACAATTTGGCCTTACAAAGACTAAAATTAAGAATTCGCCCGCCTAATGATGTGAAACAGTCGGCTATGGACAATCTGGTGGCCTCTAAGTGAACCGCACCACAAACAATAAGAAAATGGTAGACGTATTTTCTTTTCTTCTGCGCGACCGTAGACGTGTACTGGAAAAGTATCTTTCGGTAGGCGCAGTTATGATGGGTAAAACAATGGCAATGACTTAATGACTTTCACTCTGTCTGGGAAAAGAGTAGGTATAGAGCTTCATACGACTCTGTATGGGTAGTGCGAGTGCATCTAAAGCCAGCCGTGGTGTTTTATAGTGCTCAAAATGAATGGGTAACCTTACCTTAATGGCGGTCTTGTTATAGTGAAGTACTTGTGTGCATGATAAGATCTCGGTGTAATTTGAGTTTAGATGGCAGTCAAATTACTTTCGAATTATTATTGTTTGCGCTACCGGATCGGTGCGGTGTGGTTCGGGCCAGGGAAGTTCCCAGGGAAGTGATCAGTTTGAGTTGGTGTTGTGGTAATAATGACGCAGACGCCTGATGGCTTAAGAGCTTACAAAATAGGATCGAGGTGGCCGTATAGAGCTGGGAAGTCATACTGCGATACTAATAAGAGCTGGTAGTATTTAGGATACATTTTTCAAACTCACAATGGCGAAGTTTTTCATATAAAAAGTATTTAAAATGAAGGTTAAAAACTGATTATTAGTAAATCCAATAGTGCTTATGGGAGAGCGCAGATTTATTCGAAGGATTTAAGAAGGTAGGCGATGGAAAGGCTCCGAAAGTGAATGGTTTTCCAAACATACAAGTCGCTATTGGAACTCATCCCGACTTATTTGTTGAAATATTTAGAGCGTATGTTAAGGAGGCAGTTTTTTGTGAGAGAAATCCAAGGGAATATTTCTCTTATCGTTCTGTTTGTAAACTAGATTGGTTAAATAGGCTTCAGGTAGCATTTAAAAAGGTCCGAGTCCGAGTACGAGCCGCTAAAGAGGGCATTCGCTGGGGGGAGAGGCGTAAATTCGTCTAATTGGGAGGGAAGTGGTTTCCAAGTTAGAACATTCGACTATCTCCGTAAAATGACAACGAGTTACATAAGTGTTGAGTGAAAAGAGTCATCATCTAGGATATTGATGAGGGAATAAAATGCTAGGTAAAAAATAACAGGCGTTGCATCTCACACCGGGTGCTAGGTCCCTTGCCGTTGAACGAAACAAACTTCCATTTCACTCAATTATTGTCGGGTTACGGCTAAAACAGTGCATGTCGATCGCAATGTGAAACCGTTTTTTAAAACTCAAATCAGACATGTTCTTTGATTGCCAGCGTTAAGGAACCGAGACAAGCGCCCAACGAGACCGATTTGGGGTGTGCCCCGCTCCCGAAAATTCATTCAAAAATTATAAATGTGAGAGTTACTCCGTTTGTTAGCTTTTCCCGTCTTAGGCGTTAAAACAATTTTTATAAATTTTGGTACAGAGATAGATGGGACCTTGGAGAAGGACATAGGCTACCTTTTGTCGCGAAAATAAAACTTGACGGGGATGAAATATGGGATGCAAAAAATACCAAGACGGCTTTGGAAAATTGGTGCGAAAAAGATAGATTGTAGTATCGGCTGCATGTCATGGCGCGCCATTCTGCATAAACCAGAGGTCGTCCAAATCCATGTCTTCAGTTTCAGTAAAAAAAAGTCGGTTAACGTTGCTCTGTCCAGCGTTGACCTAAACGTTGTTTCTAGCCTCATTTTCAAAGAAAAACGGTCCAATGATGACACCACTCCACAATCCGCACCAAAATGTCACTCTCTGTGGGTGCATTGGCTCTCGAAAAACACGTGCGGGTTTTCCGAGCCCCAGATGCGACAATTTTGTTTGTTTAAGTAGCAGCCGATTGCCGAAGTTTTTTTTTTACCAAAATCGCACAGCACTCACTTTGGAAATAAGTTTTCAATATTTACCAACGTTTTTCAAGCGTAAAACGACTCATTTCGCTCCGCGGAGGTATGACTTTCTGTCAAGATTTCGAGCCGGAGACAGCTGTCAGTGTCAAAATAACCTATGACTTAAAAAGAAAGGCCCAAACCGATCAAGTTTATTTTTATTGATGAAAGTTTGGATAAAAAAGGGCTTCTCGAAGATCTAGTTCTATACGCAGACGATGTAGCGGGTACCATACCAGCCAGTAATGTGTATATGTAGCAAACTGGGCCATTGGAAGCAACGTGTCGGTGTCTATAGTCAACGATCTAAGGCATTTAGAACGTTAAGAATTCAAAAAAATTGTCTCTACGCCGACTTCATCGAAGTTATGCCTTACATATTACAAATAATCGACCAGTTGTGGTTTCAGACGGTAAAAATCCGACACTACCAACAGACTTTAAGTCTTTGGCGCATCGTAAAGGGTTTCCACCTTCCGTAAAAGTTAAAAAAGTCTTATGGCATAAGCTGCATCCAGCTTAACTCAACGTGTCAATCTCTTTCTGCTAGAAGGATATACCACTAACAAGTCTTAGAGTCTTTCAGAAGGTTGTTACTTTACAAATGTACATTTAAAACGAACCGCCTCCGAGAATGAACTCTCCCATAAAAGTCATATTTTCAATTTCTTTTCTATGACAATGCGCGTAACATTTGCAAAAATCCCGCACCCCCCGCTCAAACTAATGACAAACTTTCTCAAATACCGCAGTCCATCGAACACGCGACAATCCAATCCAAGTCCAACTATTCAATTCACAAAAAATTACTAACAAGACACGAGAAGACCAACTTTGATCGCTATATAAATATTCGAAAGACCGCAAAAACCAAAGCCAAACTTGATGAAGGGAAATACCATTTAGCCAGACAAAACACGCAATCCAAAGAAAAAAATTCTCTAGCAGTTCGTGAAAAATCAGGTAGCAGATACATCAAGCCCGGCACGAATCCGAGTACAAGTCGTAAAAAAAATCACCGACAATACCACGTCTATGACTACTGCAAGCCACTCACCTTCTCTTACAAGAAACGCTTTAATTAATTTAATCCAATTTTCCGCCGACAGAGGTAGCTACATAAATATCCAATCTGTATATTTATTTTTTAATTATAATTTTTTATTTGCTCCATTAATTGATTTCTTTGATACACTTTTAGCACTTGAATTGAGATGAATATTTTTTTTATTTTTCCTCTCAGAGCACACAATCTTTTTCTAACACCTAGCACTTTTATCTGAATCTCATAGAACCACTTTTATTTTATTTAGATTTAACACTCTTCATCAGTATTGTGATGAAAGGGGCCTAGGCCCATTCACACTTGTTGTATCTGTAGATACAATTAGCACTTGGGAGAGATTATTTTTTTTGTGGGAATTTTTTTTAGTTTAAGTTGAACTTATACTAACGGCAAGAATGACAAAG
Organism: Cheilosia pagana; assembly: GCA_936431705.1. Taxonomy (NCBI): domain Eukaryota; kingdom Metazoa; phylum Arthropoda; class Insecta; order Diptera; family Syrphidae; genus Cheilosia; species Cheilosia pagana. Next base: position 9,163,477 of record OW386169.1, read on the forward strand.
ATAGAAAATTTTAAATATTTTTTAGGCACACATGGGCTCGCGTTTGTTTTGCCGTAGTTCAACCTGCGCATGAGAAAACCGCTCAATTCGAACTGTTTACCTGAGAAACGATGATGGCGTAGCTAACCCCAGCTTGAAACGAGAGAAGGAAAAAACAAAACAAAAAAGACTTCGTTGAAAAGATACAAATGTTTCGGTTCAACTTTGTGTTCGTGTACGTGCAGTCCGCTCTCTGAAGTTCCATACAGTGTCAAGTCAAAGTGCTGAACAAAATAGAAGACTGTATCGAATTTGGAGGGAGTACGTATCGAGTGGTAGTAGAAAAGGTGCTGCCACTGTTTGTGGTTAAGCTAGGTGAATAGGAGAGTGTAAACTTATTTTTTTGTTGAATTTTTCTTTGTATTTTGTGAGAAGCGGTTCCTTCTGCTAATTTTTTATGTTTCGGTTGCTATACTTCTTTTATTTAACTTTAAACAACGTTGGTAGAGAAAGAAAAGGTCAACAGCTCATAAGGGTAAAAGTTCGTGAGGTCTAGACCAGTGTTACCTCTAAAAATCAGAAGGAGTCCAAAAAAAGAGTCCTGGCTGAAAAAAGGAGTCCCATCCCTGTCATAGTTTTTTATATACTACACTATTTAACACCGAATCCAAAACCGTAAAAAATCCAGCCGGGCACCAACAAAACAGTAGTTTCCAGTTCATTTTTCCTTTTCATTTCCAATTTGCCATTGCAAGTTCACACAATCGCAGAAGAGGTATAGGTTTTTTCACGAATTGATTGACAAAGCGCATAAATTATGGCAATTGTAGTAGGTGTAGGCGAATGATTTTTACTGATTAAGTCAATTTAAGGGGTTTCAGGAGTTAATGATTAAATTACAGAAAAAGCGTCCTACATTTGAAAATAGAGTCCGATTTCACTCATTTTCAAAAAGATGAGTCCGGAGCCCGGGCTGCCAAAAAGGAGTCGAAATGACTCTAAAGCGTCCCGAAGGTAACGCTGGTCTAGACTCTAGAGGTCAAAAGATCCAAAGCTCCGAATTTCATGAGAGATGGTAATGGAGATGGGTTTAAGGCTGAAAATAACGTCGAGTAGGGCAGAACTACGTCCTGCCTGGTTTAACAATTGTTTGTAGGTACTAAATACGCTATCGTGAAACATAACATGAGGGTACATGAGCATAAACGACAGAAATGTCAATTTGGCGCCGGTCAGTCGAATTGGGAATCTCCAGAGAGTCAAACTCGGCTAATTTTTCGGTTTGATGAGGCGCTATATCCATATAAGATTCATAACGTCCAAACTCTCCACTCGATTTAATTTTTCAAACACTTTGAATCGTCTTCCTGCAGGTGTGAACTTTTTCGACTTGTAACGGGTGGGCCATCTAGTGGTTTCTTTTAAAATCATTGTATATTTTGACACTGACAGCTGTTTCCCGCTCGAAATCTTGACAGAAAGTCAGTATTTAACCTCCGCGGAACGAAATGAGTCACTTTACGCCTAAACAAGGTTGGAAAATATTGGCAAGTTTGTGCAAAAAGTTCGTGAGACTGCTAGTGGACAGCACTTATGATCCCCGTCGTCCAAAGAGATTGACAGATTATGGAGTGGTGGCATCAGTGGACCATTTTTTTCGAAATTGATCCTGGCAAAAACGTTTAGGTCAACGGTGGGCGTAACAGCGACATGTTAACCGACTTTTTTTTACTGAAATTCAAGACTTGGATCAGCCGTCTTGGCGATCGATGTCAATTGGCTGCCTCGGAGCTGCGATTTCACCCCTTTTGACTTTTTTTTTCCGGGGAACCGGAAAGGTCCGATGTTATGCAAATAATTCAAAAAACGATTCAAGCACTTAAGTCCAATAACAATTGTAACTTCTTGGCATTCCTTGGGCACGTCGCCTGGTATTCCTGTTGTGATCGATTGGTCTGGTAAAGCGGTTGTCATCCGAGAACTCCAAAACTATCGCCATCTCTGAGAGTCAGGCAGCATTACAGGCCCTATCGTCCAACACGTTGGACTCACATACAGTAAAGTGCTGCCATGATGCCCTGTAAACACTATCCAAACACTAAGGGTTAAACTTGGATGGGTACCTGGTCATCAGGGAATTGCAGGTAACGAATGAATTTTCGGACGACCTAGCTAGGGCTGGATCGGAATCCGCGTTCTGCGGACCAAAATCATATTGCAGAGTCAATTGGGCTACTGCTTTGGGGCTTATCAACGATTGGGAACAACGAATCCTCTGGTCACCTGCTCTGTAACTGCCCGGCACTTCACTGAATTAGGAATTCTGCTACTAAGGACATACTGGCCTTCACTAAGGAGGTCTATCGTCTCTTAGGCTAAACCATCCCTACTTGATACAATACATCTTTTAGGTCGCAGTGTCAGCCATTGGGCAGGGAACAATAAAAAAAAATCGCCATCTTGAATAGCTGCTTTGCATTAAGCACATTGAAATCTTGTTCGCCTTGAGGTAGATTGTTGCCGTTTATTAGCCTTAATGCCGCATTTTGTGGTCTTTGCAGATTTTGGATGTGAGTGTTCGTTATGCATAGGCCCCAGGAAAGTACACCATATCAAAGCTTGGATTCAATGAGAGCGTAGTAGACCTGTTTCAAAACCGGTGCTGATGCGTGGTACTTTAAATGAGTTAGTGCGTATAAAACCTTCCTCAAATTCATACGCAATTTATTGATGTACGTCCCAGAGAAAATGGCTGTCAATTCCAACTCTCTCTCTACTAGTTCGATGACCTCACTTGCAATATTAGGGGATTCATCATTTTTAATAAATATTTGTAATTGTGTTTGTGTGGCTTTGTCATTTGGGCATCGTATGCGCATGTTTTTTGTCTTCTTAGCGTTGATAACCAAACCATTATCGTAGCACCACTTAACAGCAACGTTTTATTCATCCTGCATTATTAATGTCGCCATTTCCAAGCATCTGTGATACACCACAATCGCTGTATCATCGACAAAAGCATATGGAGACGTTTAATAGCTCATTTGTGTAGAGAATGAAAAGGATTGGACCAAGTTGTGATCCCTGGGGGACTCCATATTCAACCTTTTTCCTCTCACTCATCGCGTTTTTAATTTTCACACAATACAGCCTGTCATGAAGATATTCCCGTAGCCAGTCTGTCATTATTCCTCTTATGCCAACGCGTCGTAGAGCTTCTAATAACTTGGAATGGTTCAATGTGTCGAATGCTTTACTAAAGTCCAAAAATACTACTAAGACATGGTGGCTTCTGTTCAAACTATTGTTAACCAAGTTTGCAAATTCAGCTAGGAGCTTGCCAGTGCTTTTCCTTTTTTTAAACCCGTATTGACTATTATGTATTAGTGAGTGCTTGGCTATAAAATTCTGCTCTTACTTATAAAGACATAACATACCTACAATACCTACATAAAAAAAATAATTTTTTTTTTCATTTTATTGCATTTTTAAAAAGATACTTGCACACCCGTACTTATTAGTGTTTTTAAAAAAGTTTTACCTTACCTCTTACCATATCCATTCCCAATAATTGGCAACACTTTCCAAATCCAAACCCACACAGAGAAGAACCGAGTCCCCCTATTCGATTCTGGTATGGAATGGAACAGAGAGCCATTTGTTAACTACTGTTTATTGTGTATCTGTGGTTTCTACTAAAAGAAGACAAAAATAAGCTGCGGCTGCGCGATTGACTGGAAAGTTGAAATACTTCACCTTTCGACTCTTTTGTCCACTTTGCCCTCAAATAGATGCAGCCCGAAAGAAATGCGCTGTGCTGCTGTTTCTCAAGACAAAAGGTGCAATGTTTGGTTCACACCTTATTCTTATTTTGGGTGAGTGTGTGTCCGAGGCCCGAGCCCGACCCGTTGCCGTTCACCAGAGTCCATCTGTCTCTACATACAGTACGTTTTTTGTTAACTGTTGGTGTTGCACGCCATTTGTCATCCGAAGCTGGCCAACAGGAAATTACAATCAGCTCCCAAAACGTTGACGATAATAATAGACAAGTTCTTGTTGCACTGTTACAACAAGGCAACAATCTACCATGGATCTACGCTACACTCATGCTTCTTCGTTGCGGCGGGATCCGGGATGATGGGTATGGGAGAGGAGGTCTTTTGAATCCATTGAGCATTTGACACGCTCCAAGTGTCTTGTCTGCCGGCAACGACGACCGACGACGAGATAGAATTTTATGCACCAAGAACAAGTTTAGCTGGAGAAAAGTTTAGCATAAGGTAGTAGATAGTGGTACTCGTACTCGTGTACTCTGGGAAGAAGAACCGAAAGCCGATCTTGGTGTAGTGCAGCAGACGGGTTTTTTTAAATGAAAACACAGTCGTGGTGGATGGGGTTCGTTACTCGCCTAGGTTGCGGGAAGAGATACGAATTAATTATCTGTTTCAGTTAGTTTGATGCGCAGCACCGCATCACAGTCGAGTGAAGTTGAAGTTGGTTGACTTAAGAATTCTGTGCGGTTATGTATGAACACATTGATTGATTGCTGTTGGGAGTTTTGTTACGTTTTGACAGTAACTCGTTTTTAAGAACTCAAGATAGAAACGGATACGTATATCTGTTGTGTCAGCGGCTGGGTGGTGTCAGTGACATTTAGTTTCAGTGTCATGTAATACATGATCACTTGATGCTAATTCAAGCGGATGTGTCTTAGGTGGAAGGTGGCTTCGTATCAGTCTAAATTAAGAGGTGGAAGAGTGGCTACTCAAACAGTATTTTAAACAAATTGCGATAGATTTACTTAAACATTGAGAATTTTCTTCGCGTCATAAACAGTGGGAGAGCCAGAACAAGGTTTTTTTTTGTTGGAGGTTGCTACTATCCAATGGAGCACACAGACACAACTACTGGTCCATTGTACTGCCAAAACAGACACCTTACTTTGCTGTACTTAGTTTTCCCGTCTTTCGAAGAAAGATGAGAAGCAGATTCAGAGTGAAGATCCGCCACCTGATGCGAGCAAAGGCAGGACAACTACAGAGGAAGTGTTCCGCTGTATCGAAGGAAAGACGCGAACCTTTTGCAGATGTCCGGACGCAGTCGTTTGGTCTGTCTACATCCAGCATACAGTCACGCCACCGACACTCGTGTTCACGAGAAACCCAAGTATCAATGGATGACCTAACCACAGATGCCGGCAGACCCAACGCAGGTTCAGGTCCGGAGAGAGCTTCTTCTTAACCCAGGCTGGCAAGCTATTCAACGATCTCGTTTCCCTGGATACCAGTGTGACCTGTGACCCAGACAAGTTTTACTGTGTTAATCCTACAGACCAAGCTCAGAGAAAGCTTGAGTTCAAGCACTAACTTGCACAAGGTAAAAACAGCTTGGCTATCACTGCAAACGCATATGCTTCTAGCCCTCCACCTGTTTGTCACAATATAGTGCATAGCCATAAGGATAGCGAAAATCTCCGCTTGGAAGACAGACGCATGGTTCCCTAAGGGGTAGTGTAGTCTAATGTTCTCGCTTTCCACGAAGACTCCAGAACCAGACCCCTATCCAGTTCTAAAGCCATCCGTGAATACACGATGGCATTCTTTCCGTCGCTAAAAATCTAGCCGAAGCTATTCCGTTGACTGATTTAAGTAAACGTAGTAGTTTTGTCGCAGTAGGATTTCTGGTGTCATTGCGTCAGGCGGCATATCCATAAAACAGGATTCAAAGGATAATTCTCGCACAAGTTCATCAAAATTCCTATGCGCGTGGTACCAAAAGCCACCTCTCTTTAATCGAGAGATGGATTTCAGCGTACACCCCATGATAAGCATCTAAAGCAGAGCCCGGAGTGCTAGGGAAGGCCCCTGTGCAGCCAAGACAAACCGTTCTTTGAAGTTTGGCAAAGAGGCAGTAACACGTTTCAGCTGTTCCACCATACAACCGATGCATATGAGAGGAGAGGTCTTGCCATTGCCGTATAGATCCAAACGACCTTTTTAGGAGATAAGCCAAAAGCACCTTTGCACTGCCAGAAAGTGGACAGCGCTTTATCGGTGTTCGCTTCGACATGCTTGGACCAAAGAAGTTTGCATGGGGAGTAAGAAAGCTTAAGCCACTGTGCATCTGAATTGGAAGCATGTCAAACCTAATGTTGGATAAGTGGCATTAGACATTTGATTTTGGTTCATAATTGACAATAGCTTAGGACAACATAATACAAAATACTTTCTTCTTTAGGTAACAAGGACACGATACCGAAAGAGAGGACTGGTCCTCCTAAAAAAGAGTGCGGATGGTCACCTTATGTACCACATTTAGGTTGTTGAGTTGATGTCCTTCATTGGGGACTTGTCGCATTGACTAATGCTCTGTACATATTCAGCCATCTGATTTCCTTAGAAACCCCTAAATATAAGATAGTCAGGCATTGGCAAGGTAGGCACAGTGGTTTAGTGGTTGGTGTGTTGGATTTCTAAGTGAAGGGTCTCCCGGTTTGATCCCGGAAGAACACAAATTTCATTTAAAGGTTTTTTCGACTGCGCCATCTCTCGCGAACGTCTGAAAAACATTCAAAAATAAAACTGTCATGAAAAAAGCTTTTCGTTAGGACTCGACAAAAAATTGTAGTAGATCCCTTCCATTCATTAAAAATAGAAATGAAAAACTCGCACAAAACGAATGGCTGTGAGAAGCTATGGCTAGGGTCCTACGGACCTGTTGCGCCAACTATTTTCTTTATTTTATTTGGAGGCATTGACAAGTGTCCCAAATTCACATCATATTCTAAATTGGCGCAATTCGTGCGGTAAAGTACTGGCAACACAAAAATAAGCGAAACTATGACAGCTGACAGTTCAAAATTATTAAAAATGCAGTTAACAAAACATTACAAAAATTAGAGAGAAGGCGCTTGAAAACAATTTCAAACTGACAGTGTAGGACGTATGAGGTATGAGCCGACAAACAAAAGCAGAGAACAGACAATTGAAAACAAGTCTCTGACATCTGCCAAACTCATATAAGCCGGCCATTACTCCCACTCAAAACCCAGTCGATAGAGGGTGAATAGATATGAATTTTGATGTCTGATTGTGACTTGTTTCAAACATACGGTGGTAAAGCAATCAACGATCACCTTCTTCCTTTTACCTCTTTTACGGCCAAAGGCTCGACTCAATAAAGACGGGAATAAGTCAGATCAACCCGTTTGAAGTAGGAATCTTAGTCGCCAACAGACTTAAGCTAACTCACAGAAGCGGAAACAAACCAAATCCCGTAGTGATCGTTTACGGGTAAGACGATTTGACTGATGGACAAAAAATCCAACATCTCTGTGAGGCTAACAATTGAGTCCCAAATTTTAAACCCTGCAAGAAGCGCAAACTCAAAAAGTCCCTCCCCTTCGTGCAAAATCCCCATGACCACTTAACTCTTTCGTAACTTTTCAATCACGTTTCTACAATCGATATCGCTGCCACACTGGGACGTCTATATTCACTAGACCAAGTTCCACTAAGCCACTGGCTTCATTCGTCGAAACTGCATCAAAACCGGCTAAAAGCTGAATATGGCCAACAACTTTATAATTACGGTACAGCCCACTTGGGAGCCGGTTGCATTACGCGCACCTCTAACCAATGCAGTTGGCTGAACGTACAGTGAATGCGGTCACTTGAACTTGGACTTGGAAACATCCAAACCGACTGTCAAACAGGCTATACGGATGGCATCGCGTCGGGGTGGAGAGTTGGGTGCGTTGTGTTGGTGCACATTCTTCCGCATGCGAAACCAAATATGTCGCTTGCAGTATACGAGTAGTCGTCGTCGTTTTTCTGCAGCATAAACTAAAAGGTATCCGATTGCAGAGAGCTTGAGAGGTGGTGCGGTAGCTCCTCTAGGTCTGTATACGAACTCGTATTTTATCTAATTGGTGATGTGTGTTTGCCACAATTGGAAGCTGCGCGACGGTGGCGGAGAATCTCAACGCAGGAAGCAACAGTGTTTAAATAGCAGAACAACTTTTGCCCGGCCCGACTGACGACAGCGATTTAATTACTATTGTTGCGGTCGATTTGTGAACACAGCCGGAGAGGGATGAAATTCCAGTTGTGGTGGGGCGCCATTGAGTGAGGTTTAGTATTTCTGTTAATGAATTCCAAAATGCTAATGAGGAATATCGAGTTGTGGTTTCAAAGAGGGACAGCGAGGTAAGGTCCTGAAAGGGAAGCATTGTTTGCAGAAGTTTAGTCATGTAATTAGAGAGAGAGGGAGAAAGGGCCGGCGCTTGATGACCTTTTCCATTTTTCTAGTTGCAACGATTCAAATTGTTGTTCTTAAATAAATAAATATAAATAAATATTTCGGCGCGACAGGTCTATGGGACCCAAGGCCTAGCTTCTCACAACCATACGTTTTGTGCGGGTTTTCAATTTTTGGGACGAATGGAAGGGATCTACAAGTTCTACAAACGGCTAATTGAGAAGCTCTTTCATGACAGATTTACTCTCGGATGTTTGTCAGACGTTCGCGAGAGGTGGCGCAGTGGAAAAAAAAGTTAATTTTGTTCTTCTTCTTGGCAGAATTAAATAGCCGAAGCCTTAGACCTTATAGTATACCACCTAGGGAAACGAACTTGTCCCAGAGTGATTGACTGGTCGAATGTGAAGTCGGCTTAAGTGTTCGCTTTAACATTAGACTAGGTGTGGGTATCGTTGTCAAGCCTCTTGTGAATCAACCTCTAGATTAGCTTCACATATTTAGCCACGAGGAAAGGCTAAAATTTGTCAAATTCGTAAGTTATAAAGTTGAAAATCGCGCTCGCCGTTGACGGCGATGGTCTGGTCGTACCTACTCAGAAAAAAATATGGACCGATGACGCCGCCAGCCCATAATCCACACCAAAAGGGACTTACCTAGTGACTTATCGGGATGCATTGGACGCTATTGGATCTCATGTGTAGTTAAATTGAACGCTATGTCCGTCCATGGCGATTTGGAAAAACAGACTTAATAAATGACAATTAATTTGACAGATGTGGCTTCAACTTCAACAATATGGCCGCTATCAACTGTCACAGTTCGGAAGTCCCTATTGGAAGACCCTGATTTTCATAGCAATACCCCGATCGACCCTGAACTGTCACGGACTTGAGAATTAAAAAGTGCGATTGATAATTGGGCTGTTCCCTTACTTTTTTGGCCAATTTCGTCAAAATGTCAGATATCAATGAGTGGATAAATATTCTCTCAGAAAAAGAGAATATAACCAAAAAGTACAGGAACGAAAGTTTTGCATGACTTTTGTTAAAAACATATGAGAGAAAGAAAAATATTTTGAATAAATAAACGTCAAAAAAATACACCGAAATAAACAGCCAATTCAAATCGACTTTTGAGAGATTTGACAGCTTAAGCCAGTTATATACAACAAACTAGCCCAAAGAAATTTTTTGGGATATTATTTGCAGGTATTTTATGAAGGGGAAATGTTTTGTTCTCTCTTTGTGGCATACTTCTACCCAGCTTTTGCGTAAAGGAACAAAGTTTGACTAAATTTGACTAATGAATTAGAAATTATTATCGTTAGGGAACAAACCTATTATATGCCTCTTGCAACCATCTCCACTCCATTTAATTAATAACAGAATATGCGTAGAAAAGTGTCGAACGCCTAAGCACATTGGGGACGTTCGGATACGTAGTTTGTGTAAAACGTCAACTAGATTTGTCTGGACTAGGTATCCGTAGGTACTCCTTAACTTAGTAAGTTGAGTTGTTATTCTTAACGTGTGGTTTATGTTAGAATTTTGACATTTTAAAATGTCAACTGAGTACGCAGGCAGGATTTTCTTGACTTGATTTGTTGGCTACCCCTCCATAAACGTCAACGGCAAACAACTAATCACGTGACCTATCTGGGCCAATAAAAACTCAAACACATCTAGTCAGTCAGTTGTCAGACTTACTAAACCAGGTATTATTGCAACCGCACAGATGTAAACAAAAAAGAGCGCAAGCGACGTTTTTATGTTCGATTAGAAACACGAAATCGGAAATTTGAGAGCGAATCTGAAGAAGCCCAATCGAAAATTCGAATTTTCTGGCTCAATAGAAAGAAAGAATTAGCCCTTTAAACTACCTTTATAACATCATACTTCGCTATTCATATGAGAGCGAAAAAAGCAAATAAGCAAATATTCGTAAAATCTGACATTTCATTCACATGAAAACTTCTTTTAAAGGTAAAGTTCGAACGAGTTTTTCATTTGTGGATTTGTGGATTGCGAATAAAGTCTGACAGTTCGCAGTAATATTAAGTCTGTTCCTTTACCTCTGTATCTGTAGTAAAAATGGAAAAGACTGTCAAAATGACAGTGGAGGGGATGAATTCTCTCTCGGAGAGGGAAACTTACGCAAACGTTAAGGAACGCTTTAGCAGTAAAGGCGGACAGCGTACCAGGCTTAACCTGTGAAAAATGACAGATAGTTCATAAATGCCAAATAGAACAACAAATTCAAGTCAGCTGTCAATTTTCAGGCGATTGACAGTTCTTTCAATTCTTTCTTACGCAAAGAAATTTGTTGAGTAAAAACTAGTAAGGGGGGAAATATCTCGCTCTCTCGAAGCCGCTCTCTTTAACGAATTTTTCGAGTTGAGGAACGACAATTGAGTAAAATGCGTAAGAATTCGTAAGATTTAAAAGAAAAGGAACAGACCTAATTTTTCAATTCGCGGAAAATTATATATCACCCTGTGATAATGATTTCAAAAATAACCTAAAAGAGAGAGATTATGGGAGAGTAGGGACAGTGGGTGAGTAGGTGAAAATGTTTAGTCCCACAGGATAGCGCAATACCAGATATCGAACTCGGTATTCAATTTCGTGCAGGTCCAGTGGACGCATTATTATTATTATGTGAAAGGGGTTATTGTACTGCGACCTTTTGGTCTATTGTACCCCCTGCCTACGCCTCAGAGAGGTATACTCCCTCATAAGAGATCCCATCGCATTATAATTCCTTTCGGAAGCATTTTAGAGGTTTTTTATTGCCCTTGTTTATCTTTGGCGGAAGAAATCTGTCCTATAGCACTCTCTCTAGTCCAGTTTCCTTTAAGAATCTAAGGATGAGAGCTGGCTCTGTATTTCCTCATCAGATAATTGGTACTTGCCCAAGTATTTCAGTCTTTTGTGGGTCAGTGCCCCACATGATCCCAATACGTGTTCTGGGATTTCACTGGACTCATCGCAAAGTCTGCAGAGGCCTTCTACAGATATACCCAGCTTCCTGAGGTGTTCCTTGAGTCTACAATGCCCAGTTAGGAGACCCGTTAGGATGCGAAGGTTATTTTTACTCATGCCGATGCAAGCTTGGAATCTTTTCCGGTTGTATTGTTCCAGAATGTCTGCCTCATGCCTTGAGTGCCATGCCAGGTTCTTGCCCTGTTTACTTTCTCTATTTTCCTGAATTCTTCTGTGAGGGTGTGATCCCCCAGTCCGCAGAATGGTTTAGGACCTATGAAAGTTTCTGATGCTCCCTTTCTTGCTAGACAGTCGGCCATTTCATTACCCTCTATTTCCACATGGCCAGGTACCCAACAGAGAGAGTTCTCCTACCCAGTTCATTAAGTTTTTGTAGGCATTCCCAGTGGACGCATTACCAGCTACCGTTTTTTCTTTATCAATTTTCCTACGGTTGCGTCGCACAGTGGGCCGTAATAATAAAGAATATTTACAGTTTTCTACAAAGAGAATTTTTTTGTTTTAGTGAGAGAAGTTAGCAGCAAGATCCCCGACCATTCGCCTTGCCAGCCTTCTGCCTTACCAAATCCACCTCATCGTTTACAACTGGCTCTAACAATCTCTACCATTTGTTTGATCCTTCAGCAATATCTTGTCATCATGTGCTTCGTTTATTCTAACATAAAATTCGCGCTGGCCTTGCTTCTTGTCGCGCCATATCAAACAGCCCTCCTCCCACACAAAATCACTGCCCTTAAGAATAAATATAAAACCCACCACTCACCGCTGCAAACAAACATTCTCTTTATTCCACTCCTTAAATCTAACCAGTCACTGGCAATGGTCCTTCTATTCACCCAGCTCCTCCTCCTTGAAGAAGCCATCGTCGAAATCATCTTCGGCTTCATCCTCCGAGCTCGACTGTTCGGCAACGTTGATCCCCTTCTGCGCGAGGCCACTGCCACCGCCCAGTTGAATTGAATTTTGCGTTCCCTTACCCTCGAAGTCGTTCAGCAGCGCTGGATCGATGAGATTCAAATTGGCGTAGACGTATTGAAAGTCAAACTGTGGCATTTCTATCTCGCCCGGCTTAATTGATCGCAGACCAATGTGCGGCCGCAGAAAGCTGTCCGCCAGCGGAAACCATCTCAATTGAATATCCGGCTCCTGTCCAGTCTTCAACGCCTCCAACATCCGCTTGCGATGCTGCATATAGGTTATGCGGAATATCTTGATCTTCTTCGAGACATACTCCAGGTCCAGACCATGACCCATGGCGGCGGCGATGTCCTCCATGGCGGCGTTGCGCAACTCCCGACTCCGGTAGTCGGGATCATTCAAGTCCCAAAGACAGCGATGCGCGCCATAGAGCCGCAGGAATTTCACCGAGTGCTTCAAGCTCCACTTGCCCTCGAGCAGATCATCCTCGAGCCCGTTCCAGACGAGTTTCGTCGGTGGTTCATCCGACTCCGGCTTGGGAAACTCCTCTTCGGGGTCTTCGGTTTTGATCGGCTGCATGAGCGGATGCTTCCACACGTCACTTTGACTCTCAGCCTCCAGTGGAGGCTTTGACGATGCCACCTTCGGGGGAGCTGGAGGCGTTGGTTCATCCGGTGGTGGTGGTGGGGACGGCGTCTCAGCTGGGGAGTCTACAGCATCGGCAAAGTGATCTCGCGGTGATTCGGGTGCTTCCAGTTTGATTTTCTTATCCTCATCGGCGTCTTGGAACATTGACGGCGCCGGTGACATCAAATCCGGATCAACGAAGCTCATAGGCGCCATGGGCGGTGCCATGTCATCTTTCTTACTAAGGAACTCATCCGCCTGATGATACCAAACCAGGTCGGTTGTGTAGGCGACGTCTCTCGCGCGAGCCAAATCGATTTTCCTCCTCTCCGCGTCATACGCTTTGAGCAGGATTCTCATCTTTTTCCGAATTCTCACCTCGGGCATGTCCATTCTGTGGGCAATGTCCTCGATGGCAATGCTGCGCTCTTGCAGCTTCTCATAGTTCGGGTGCAGTTTGTCCCACAGGCAGCCGTGAAGGCGGAAGAGTTCCACAAACTGCAGGGATTCCGCCTGCATCCAGGGACGTTTAATGGGTTTGATGCGAATTATCGGGACTTTGAACGGCTTCTTTTCATCGCTGCCGGATTCGGTTTTTATCTGCGTCACGGGTTCGGATTTCAGGCGAGCAATTGGCTCATCGTCCGAGTCGTAGCTGTGGCTGGTGTCGTTACAGTCGTCGTTGTCGTTGGCGTCCGAGTGAGTTTCATTGCTGTCGTCCTGTGGTTCGTTGATGTCGTCCAGAAATTCACACTGCGGCGGTTCATTGTCAAGGCTGGCCTGGTCAGACTGTGGAATAGCAAAGGAAATACGTTGATGAGCGGTCACAAACTTCTCTTCAATACTCACGTTGTTATTCAACTTCATCGGGCAATACGGTCGCAGAAAACTATCCGCCAACGGGTACCAATGCAGCCGGCTCTGCTGCTCCTCTCCCTTGGCAAACGCTTCAGCGAGTTTCCTCCTCTCCAATCGATAGGTCGACCTTAGCGCATTTATCTTGCGCACAACTTGCTTCTCTGTTATTCCGCCACCAATTTGTCGGGCAATAGCTTTGACCGCTTTGCGAAACTTGTCGCGTTCCTTGTACGACCCATTCTTTCGATCCCACAAGCACTTGTGCTTCCTGTAGAGCTTGAGAAACTTCAGCGACTGCTTCGACTTCCACTTCCATTCGTCATGCGAGCTCTGATCTAAATTATCATCGTTGCGGATGTCCAGCATTTGATGGATCTCGTCCATCTGCTCGTTGATTTCAATAATATCAGGATCGTTTCCCACCGCGGGCGGAATGCTATCACCGATGGAGATGCAGTTTTGGTTGCCCGAATTGTCCTCCTCCAGAGGTATTAGGATTTCGGGGTCTATTGTGAAGACAACTGTGTCTTCCAGATCGGAATCAGAGTCAGGATTGGGCTGTTAAGACAAAACTATTCAACAAATCACTTGAAGACAAATAATGGTTACGACCTACGTCTGTCTTTTTGAATTTCTCTGCTCGCGGCACATTCCTCAGAAACGAATCGGCCAGGGCAAACCATTTGAGCTTCGTTCTGGCACCGACACCTTTCCTGATTCGCTGCTTTATTCGGCGTTTCTCATAGCGATAGGTGGAGCGGATTACATTGATCTTTTGGCCAATTTGCTCCATGGTCACATCATCACCCATGGCAGCAGTGATGTCAATCATTGCGGCTTTGCGCATTTTGCGGTTCTTATTGAATGGATCCTTGTGGTCCCAGAGGCAGCGGTGCGAACCGTACAACCGAAGCAGTTTGATTAGCTGTTTGGGGCTCCATTTTTCCACTTCGTACTCCTCGTTTTCAAGGTAGACCGGCTTGAACTCGTCCGGCATTGTTATGCCGGTTTGCTGCGGGGAATTGGTTAGGGAGTTCGCAGATGTAAAAGAAATTTGTGTATACCTGGCTCATTGCGGAGAAAATTGCTCGGTTTTCCTCCTCATCGCGAGGAATCCAGACGCGAGTTCTGCCTTGGAATAGGTACGACGACATTTCTTTTGATTTATTTTCGTGAACTTGGTGGTGATATTTGTTTTTATTAATTAATCCACTAGTTATTGTTGAAATTTAAATGATTATTTACATTTCTTGCAAGAAAATTCACTTGTTCATGAATTTTGCCATCAAAATCAAAACAAATCGAAAAACAAACTCCAGACAACTGTCAAACTGGTGTGGAACTCATTCTATAGAGATGTGCGCTGCTCATGAGCGAAGCAAAACTTATCGAAACATTTGTACTCCTATTTTATTTTTCTCTTTGTTAAAATGAATAAAATTTGGGCTAATTTAGACAGTTTTTGGATAGGCCTCATCAATTCAAAGAATAACTTTCTACAGTAAAAGATCAAGTGGAGAAGATTAATGTGGAATCCGTTCAGTATAAATCTATCGAAATTTCGTGGACAAAAACCGCTGTTAGCGTATAAGACAAATTTATTTTGAATTTTTCTAGGACATCCGTGACACGAACCACATAATTCGAGTTTAAACTGGAGTGTCAGTTGAATGGCAGTTGACAAAACTGATTTTTTTGAAGTTTGCAGTGATTTTGTGTGTGACATTGGGGACGTTCGGATAAATAGTTTAAGTAAAGGCTTCGCCCAACAGAACGCGTTTGATTAAATTACGCAGCAGTAAGACTATTTTGACGCAACGTTCTAACCGCCGCGTTAGAGGACGTCAAACAGGATATTGCAGGATATTACAGCGGCGGTGGAACGCGGCAGTGAAACGCAGCATTAAAACGCGCTCTGTTTGACGTGGCCTTAAAGCGTCAGCTAGATTTGTCTGAATTAGGTATACGAATACGTAAGTTGAGTAGTTAATGTATTCTCGCTGTTTATTTTTGAATTTTGACAGTACAAAATAGGTTCGTTCGGGTACTTTTTTGCAAACGTAAAATTATTAAAAATTTGCTAAGATTCTGTGCGAATGCGACCACGTACTGAGAAAATTTTAAAAATTGAGAGAGAAATCCATTTCCCCTCTTTTCATTTTTTCGTAATTTTCTACTCGCCGAATTTCGGCTTACTGAAAAATGAAAATATGAAAACTGTCAACTAATTGACAGTTCAAATGTTTGAGAAGTCGAATTCTATTTATTTTCATCTTTAACGATGTCGGAGGAAGAAGTTATAGTTAAATGTTCTCCTAGAACATATCAGCGCATTCAAAATTGTAAGTTTAATCTTTAATGGATATTTAGCTTTTAAAAAATGCAATGAACTTTGCTCAACAAATGTTATTCTCGGAACAAGGTACTTCA
This sequence comes from Cheilosia pagana, assembly GCA_936431705.1. NCBI lineage: Eukaryota > Metazoa > Arthropoda > Insecta > Diptera > Syrphidae > Cheilosia > Cheilosia pagana. The sequence continues at coordinate 9,179,550 of OW386169.1, forward strand.
GAGCCAAATGAAAATGTCAAAATGACATTTCTTAAACTTTTTGTAAGAAAACCGGTCAGGTACTTCTCTTGAAATTGAGAGAATTCTCTCTCGATTTTTGAGATTTGACATTTTTCATTTTTCTATGCTAAAAGTACACGAACGAACCTAATGTCAACTGAGTATACAGAGGAGTATACAGTGTAAACGTTTAAAAACTGAGTTATCTTAAGTCGACTTTATTGGTCTGGAGTAGATGTAACCTGAACGCAAAACTAGATTGGTCGGGAACGTCACTTTTCCTACGTCAGCCACATATGCGAACTGTCATCTTAGTACGCAGTCGCGAATTTCTTGACCAGATTCGTCGGCTACCCCTCCAAAAATGTCAACTGAAACAGCTACCGATGTGACTGATCTAGGCCAATCAAAACTGAAATACCTCTAACCTGTCAGCTGTCAGACTTACTAAACTAGATTCTTGAACGTCCCCAAGATAAACGACAACTGAAAAAACAAATCAAGTGACCAAAAGGCAGACATCGCCACAATAGGTCTCTTCCTTTACTTTTAAATCTTACGAATTTTTACGACTTCTTACGCATTTTACTCAATTGTCGTTCCCTTACTCGAAAAATTCGTAAAAGAGAGCTGCTTCGAGAGAGCAAGACATTTCCCCTCTAACTAGTTATTACTCAACAAATTTCTTTGCGTAAGAATTGAGTCTGTCAGTTGCCTGAAAATTTACAGCTGATTTGAATTTGTTGTTCTATTTAGCATTTGGGTGGAATATTCGCAACTGTCATTTTTCACAGGTTACTACAAAAGCGTTCCTTAACTTTTGCGTAAGTTTTCCTTTTTGAAAGAGAATTCATCCCCTCCACAGGCATTTTGACAGTCTTTTCCATTTTTACTACAAAAGTAAAGGAACAGACCTAATGTCAACCAATTCTCGAGACACATGACATGTCGCCTGTGATTCACAGAACATTCTTCCGCGGATTTTCTGCAGTTCCTGCGTGCCTTGACTTTGGAATCAAAATAACAAAATCCCAGTCCTTTCCAAATAAAACTGTAACTCTCCAAAGGTTAAGAAAAAAAACCACAGAACTTTATTCACACGCTTAAAACACTACACAAAGATCTCTGTAAATAAAAAAAATCTAAATCTATGCCTCGCACGGAGTTCCCTTAATGAGATCCGTATTCCTTGCGGTCAGCACTCGGTAATTAATATCATTATGGTCCAGATCCTTGTAAATGAAGACCGGCATACGATCCGACAGCACCCAAACATTGCCATCAGCATCGAGCTTCAGGTCATTGGGGAAGATCAGCGAATTCGAGTCAGAGTCGACCAAACCCTGTGTATCAACTGTCAGAGGTTTTTTCGTATTCCAACACGCAATGGCGTCCTTGTTCACTTGAGTATAGAAAATAACCCCAGTCGTCTTGTCATACACCTCGGCGGTGGACTGTCCATTCACCCCACGATCACCAACCAATTTGTAATCAAAGTACGCTTCGTTACTGAGAGCATGCGACTCATTCTGGAGGACACGATTCGAGACAACAAACTCCTTGGTACTGGCGAGCGCATGGAAGTAAACATCACGAGTGGCATCGGGACGAACATCTCCCACAGCCATTCCGAAAACACCATCGGTCCATTGGAAGTTCACACCGCCGACATTGAAGTCGCCATTGAGTGGATCGAAGTGGAAGAAGTTGTGCTTGACGCGCCATGATCGGTCCTCCTTCAGCGAGTAGACGATGACTCCATAGGCACCCAGGTCGGGAACATAGGCGAATGCGTTGTCACAGTCCTCGTTGGTGGTGTCGATAATCTGAAAGTAAGGACTGGGTTAGTCAAGCCACATTCGAGAAGTTCATCGTTGATCCTTACAATGTTGGCGAAGAAGGTTGACTCCTTCACCTGGTCCTTGGGAATGGCAAAACGACGCAGGAGTTTGTCTGTCTTCAAGTCGAAGATAACGATGGCATTGGGAGTGATTTGCTTAGGACTGCCGAGGATGTCGGAGAGACCTGTATCGAAGACCCAAAGACGATCGCATACATCGACTTGGATGCGGAAGGTCGAGATGATGGTAGCGTTGTCCTTAAGTCCATCGCCGACTTCTTGGGCTTTGTCGGCATCCAAACGACCACCTGAGGGAAGTCAATTATGTGATTACTCCGTAAGAGGGGGCTGTTGGTTAGACATACCTGATTTCTTGGTTTGATCAGCGGGAGTGACTTCAATTGGCAGCTCATTAGTTTGCCAGCTGGGGTATGGGCGAAGTTTTGGCGACTTCTCGTCGGTGTTCAGGTCGATGAAGTTGAGGGATGCTGCCACACCAGATCTCCATCTGAAAGGGAGAGGGGGAATAAGTTTGAGTATTCTGTGGCTCGTAAAAAAAAACTTTTAAAAAGGAAAGGGGGAACAGATTCTCGGTCTTGAAAACCCTTTTGTGGAAGGCCTTGAATTTAAAAAGGGTGGAAAACCTCTCTGAACCGTCGATTCGAATTCCGTTCACTTTCAGTTTCCCCAAAAGAAGATTTCCTTCGCCGGCAAGTTCATCCGCGAATCCCATGCGATGAATCGTCCGTCTGAATGGATTTGTCTTCTAGAAAATCTGATTGATAGCCTTGAGGGACAGCGTAGCAGAGGAGGACGCCATGTTAGGTGGCGCTCACAATTAGAGGCCGTCCTCAACCAACTTGGTGTGCGTAACTGGAAGTAGCTAGCTAGGGGCCCATTTGACACGAGGGGCTTGTTGGTTACATATAGTTTACTTTTTGCCACAAAAAGTACCTAAAGTAAGTTAACTGACTCTCTTTGTAAATGCATGTTTCTCAACAATCAGTCGTGAATTTCCTGAGGCAAAATTTGACAGCTGTCACGATAAACAAAGCCACCAAGAACAAACTGACACGTGAGCTGTCAAACTGGGGACGTTCAAGTATCTAGTTGAGTAAGTCTGACAGTTGACTGACTTTAGGTATTTCAGTTTTGATTGGCCTAGATCAGTCACACGGGCAGCTGTGTCAGTTGACGTTTATGGAGGAGTAGCCGATGAATCTAGTCAAGAAATTCATGATTGAGTACTAAGTTGACAGTTCGCATACGTGACTGACGTAGGAAAAGTGACGTTCCCGAATAATCTAGATTTAGCGTTCAGGTTACATTCAGTATCTAGTCCAGACGAATTTAGTCGACTTAAGACAATTGAGATTTTGAACGTGCCCAGAGACAGTGACATTTATCGCTGATGTACGAAAATTTCGAGCTGTCAAACTTTCATTGTTTTTAAAATATCGCTCACTTATGAAAATGCGCTGTTTTTTTCACTAAGCGCTTAGTTTTTAACAACCAGCCCTAAACTGTCACGAATTCCTTTTTTATCGATGTTGACAGTACTTAACCGAACAATTGGCGCCAAATTCAAATATTTTCCCTAGTTCTGGGACACCCTTTACAATAATCGAGCTTCTTTGTAAGCCAGGAAGACAAAAATGCGAATGTCTCTTCACTGAGCGTCTGTAGTTCCTAGACAGCCAATGTTAAGCTCCCACCTGTTTCCCGAGGAAGCCGTTTACTCCTCCGTGCCTTACACCGTCGTCGGTGACTTTCATATTTCAAAATTCAAAATAGAAATAATCGCAGCAATTACAAAACTTTGGATAAAAAATCGCATTCAACGATTCGCAACAAATTAAGCGTCAATTTTTCTTTCCTTACTTTCCAAACAGAAATTCATTTTTCCTCCTTCGACATAATTGAGCCCAAGAAATAGGGCAGCACACAGGCAGGCAAAGTTGAAGTTTGTAAATTGCATCATTACGAATGAGTTTCGATTTTTGTTTGTTCAAATTCGTCTTGACTTGACTCCTTTATTTTTCTGAGCGAGTTGTTGGCCGATTACAAATAAGTCGCAAACTTTTAACGAACCAACTAACGTTTCGCATTTATCAATGCCTCTTGGACGGCTCTCCGTAAACCAGATTCTATAGACGGGGTAGACCGGCTTGCGTCATTTCCTATAATTTATTTTCAAGTCAAATGTGTTTTTTTTTGGGCACACCAAATGCATGTCAAAGTTAGCACAGATGACTACTCAAGCGTGCTTTGAAAATGAGGAGCAGTCCGCCCGACATACACACACAGAGAGAGTTGCGAGTAATTATGAAGTGAATACGTGTCATGCGGTGCCGCATGCTGCACAGCGACATTGGTCTTTTGGTGGACTTATTAATTAACTAAAGACTTGCTGGTGGGGCCATTAAATGCCAGTGGGTCAGTTCAAATTGGTGGCTGGCTAAAAAAGTATTGCGGAATCAGCAAACTGAAAGTGAATGTGATCGAGTTGCTCAACCGAACACTCTGACGTTCGGGAAATCTCCGTTCCCCTACATCCCTTAGGTGGTAGAAAAAAAACCTATACAAACAAAGAGTCCAAACCACATGGAAGACCAACTTTGCGGGTGCGCCTTAAATAAATACACAAAACACAACCGCCTCCAACTTCCGGACGGTCAAAACTTTTTCGTTGTGGTTTTTCTTAAAAAATAATTATTTTCCTGTTTATGCCTCAAACAATGTGCAATGATAGCTCGGGCGGTGGGCCGTGGGCGGCTGCATAAAAGGGCAACAATTCGCGAAAAAGGCAAAACCATTCCCCGAAGCGGACATGCCTACACACAAAACACAATCCACATCTAAGGAAAGAAGAAGGAGAATCCTTTTCCTTACGCGCAAGTTAGCAAAGGTTTCCGCAAACTTTTGCTGGGTTGATGGATTTTTTATTCTTCTTTTTGATTAAGTATCTTGCTCCCTTTGGATATCGGAACACAAAGTAATCTAAAGTGTTTAGGTTGCAGTTTTTATTTTCAAGTGAATAGGGGGGTAGATGTATTTTTAAAATTGATTAGAAATCTTTTCGGGCTATATGGAGGGCGGGGGAATATCCGATTTCGCTTTATAGCTACGGTGAAAGTTTTAAGGACTCTTTGGAGTGTAAAGGTTGTTTATATGAGTTTGTCGCTATTGTATCGGGTGACATCTTTTATGGGAGGAAGTGTGCTTTCGTGCGAATTGACAGAAAAAAAAAGAAAATACTTTGACAGCAGCAACATGATTTGGGTTGGAGCTTGTGGGATAGAGAAACACCTTTGATTTTTCGTATTATTTAGCGATTGTCGCGGCTAGAACGCGTTTAAGGAAAGATAGACTAAAGTCGACTCAGAGGCATAGAAATGTAGAAAAGAGATGCAGCCATACTCCCTAGACAAAAAAATTACGGCTACCACTGCGGCTCCATATTTAACTGACAGAAGAATAGAATACCCGCCATATTTTGAAAGGTGACAGATGTCAGACCAATCTGACAGAAGAAGTAGTGAAGTTTGAGACTGAACAGATTGGGCACATTCAAAAACTTAGTTGTCTTAAGTCGACTAGATTGGTCTGGAGTAGATGTATCCTGAACGCAATAACTAAATCCGTCTGGAACGTCACTTTTCCTACGTCAGCCACATATGCGAACTGTCAACTTAGTTCTCAGTCACCAATTTCTTGACCAGATTTGTCGGCTACCCCTCCATAAACGTCAACTTAAATAACTGCCCATGTGACTGATATAGGCCAATCAAAACTGAGATACTTCAAGACAGTCAGCTGTCAGACTTTCTAAACTATATAATTTAACGTCCCCATTCATTGAGAAAATGAGAGAAACTGTCATGGCCGTTGACTGAATGGAGATAAAGAAAATTTTATTGGTGGAAGCGCCGCCGCCGATGACAGTACAATCAGAAAACGTTCTGTCAGTGGAATTGTTATGCAAGAATGATTCAAGGAGACATTAAAGTTGACATTTCTGTCAATTAAACGAACATGACAGATGCTATCGGTTGGCGTTTGGCATTTTATATGTTCAACCTGTAAACATTTGTCGCATTTGAAGAAATGATGAGTAGGTAAATTTCGAAAGAAGAAGAAACACTACTCGTAATGATGAGATAGCTGAAAGCTTCATCTTGCACACCCTGACACCGTTCGAAAGCGCTCGATATCGCTTTTATCGATCACAGCGATCTCGATTTTTCTTTTTAAAAACTTCACTAAAATGCCTTTGAGATGTAACGTTGGATGACTTTTGAGAGAGGTGCAGATGCTATCCAGTATCCACCTTGCGTCTTTGATACTTCCTTATTCTTCGAAAAAGGGACCTACAACGCAGAGGTAACTATGTCACATATGAGGATACATTTAACATACGCGAGGATATCGCTTTTTTCAATTTCTTTGGCTATTGGAACTCGATCCGGGTGACATTTTTTCCTGGCAAACAATTTAACTTAGCTTGAAACTCGAAGCTATGTGACTGCATACACCCTCTAATATTGCAGCTAGGAATGATCTGCTGAAATGCTGTCATAGAATGCCATTTTTGAGGGCAGCCACTTGTTTTAGGTTATTATGTTTTATCGGTGATCAAATCGTCATCTTTTTACTATCCAAAGGGGTCCGTTTGAATTTATTGTAGGTACCTTAATTTTTGGCATTTATTTTATGGTAATGTCACATCTTCTTAATAAACTCAGTGGCTTAAGGGTAACCTGCAATAGGATTATGTGGGCTTAACCTAGTGTCAAAAATTGTGAAAAACTCTAAGAGTTTAATATAAATCCAGGAACTGGCAGTCTTCTTTCTCCTTTTATAACATGGTGGTCGGCCGTCATTCGAACCTCCCGACACGCAATATTAACGTACGATATTATACAAGCTTAAGCTGGATTACAACGATTAAGTCCCACAATGACATGATTAAGTGACACAATGGTTTAATTTAATTCGGACGCCAAAAACGAAAAGAAAGATCAAGAAACTGAAAACTTTTGTGGAATACTGATCCCCAAACATCGCTTAAGATATTTTGTAGAAAGTTTATACTCAAACGATATCTAATTTCAGAAAAGACCGCCATAAAACTTGAAAACTTAACAAAAACATCAGTCCTCTTTAAAAAATTAAAAAAACAAAATGAAAATTCCCCAAAAACCTTCAGGTAATAAAAAGAGAACATTTTACGACCCAATAAATTCAACTTGCGCCAAAGAAATAAATTCTTTTAAATAAAAACATTTAACATACACCCCGCCGAATTTAGGCCAAATCTAATTCTTACGCTTTTAACCGTCGAATAACAGAATTTCGGTGAAAAATTGCCAAACTCATGAGTCAATAACCAGTCGATGCTACAGCTTTTCCCTTGAAACAGCAGCTTATCGCCATCTTTAATGTCAAGCAAGTGTATCAAGAATTCCGCAAAAAAAAACAACAATAAAACAACAAAATAGAAACTCGTTCTAGATACAATGAATTTGTGATTTAAATGAGCAGTTTTGAGGTTTATCTCCTCGTATGCAAATGATCGCACAAAACACTATTTTTGTCACTGCCAATGAAAAGAGTGACAACTGACAATCGGAAATTAACATTTCAGCAACTCCACCACATCCATGGTGAGAGTGCAACCAAACCACTCACCTTGGCACTGTGACAAAGAGTTTATTTTGCCATTTCTCGACGCCCAGCGGTAGATTGTTTTGCGGTATGTATCGACCGGTTTGGATCGCCTCCTGTTCGGCCTCAACTGTTGGCCAATCGAATGCCAATTGCTTCCAAGCGAACTTTTCCTTCAGCTTGAGGGCACTGTTCAGCGCCACACACAGCGCAACAAGAAGTAGGGCCTCACGAAGGTAAGCCATAGTGCACCACCACGAAAAAAATTAACAGTAACTACCACAGAAAAATTAACACTGCACGATCTAAGCCGGATAATAATGCTCACGTTTCGAAGGTCCGCTGACGACTGCGGCAATTAGCGTTCCCGATCGGACTTAAGTGGACGCTTAAAGTCGACTTGCAGAATGTTTATCTACTGTGTGTGCGCTCACAATGGTGTACGGTCGCTGTCAACATGCTGCGGATGAGTGGCTGCTGTGCTGGGACGGTCGACGGTTGTGAACGCAGAACTAGTTTGACTGGCAGCTCTTATTTTGTATTCAAATTTTTAATTGTTTACGTTTGGTGACGCATTATTTTCTTCTTTTCATACATGAAAAATCCACCTTTGAGATTCACGTGACAGCAAGTTGACATGTCGAAGCGGTCCGCACTATTTTTGTTGTCGAAAATAATTTTGTAAGTGATTCATGGGCCTCATTATACGTATCTCAATCAATTGGTTAGCACAAAAAAAAGTATCTAATTGATTATCGTGATCGTGACAAGCGCATTGGTGCCGTACACCTATCGGTTTGAAGTTAAATCATTGTGGGTTCATTCACTTGAGTTAATTGATCTTATCGGTGTTTTGTTACTTAATTTGCAATTGCGGTGTGGTGCTCGGCTGGTTGTGCTCACGGCCAGCCGTTGTTGCTTGGTTTATTGGGTCACAATTGAGCCAGCGCCGGAGGGAGTTTCAGATTGAAAGCGATTAGATTTATGATGGTAATTGTGTAAATTGTTATTTGTTGATTGTACTGGACATAGACAGGTACATGGAGTGAGTTTTGAAAAGTTGATCCGATATGTCGGGCCTCGGGCGGTATTTTTCGTGTCCAGGATGATAATGGATTCGGATTGACAGCTGAATAAAGAGAGAGAGAGAGAGTTAAAGAAGGGTCAATTGTATTTTTTTAGCGTAGGAAGATACATTAAATCGGGGGGAAAAATAAATCCGGAAACTCAGTATTCAGATCTGTATCGAAAGAAAAAACAAAATGACATTTTAAAAACTAAAAAAAAAAATATGCAAACTTTACGCAACCTCTAAACGCAAATTTTTACGTTTAAAGTTACGCAGCCTCAAGGCAACGTTCTTTTTGTTTATAAATCAAAAGGAAGAACTCTTAAAATAAAATGCACGACTGGGTCGCACAAAAATTTATCGTTCATCAAAAGTTTGGTTGTTTGTTCTCTTGTTTTTTTACTGTTCATAAAATAAAAGAATTGTCTTAAACCTCTTCTCTTCTCTTCTCTACATTTAATAAAACTGTAGAATGAAAAATGCCTGACCGCGCATCACGCAGAAACTACTGGACGGATTTTGATGAAACTTGGCATAGTGATTACTTATGTTCTGGGTCGGGCTTTAGGATACTTTTTAACCGGGAATATAACTTCGTTTTTACAAAATAGTCAAAAAAACGGATATATGTAAGGAAAATTCTGTTTATACAGACCTAGCTCAGTAATGGCTTATCGGATTGAAAAATAAAAAAGTAGGTGAATTTAGTAAATTTTCTCCTGAATCTTTTAAGATATAAAACATCCTCCTGCGTTGTCCTGAAGCTGAGCAATGTTCAAAACAATTATTCAAAACATTGCCCACAATTTTCTTTCAGAGGATACCACTGTCAGTAGTCATGCAGCAGTGAGTCGTCTCTTTTCAGCGCATAGGTTGAACACGTTTTCAGGTGCTGTTCATTAGGAAAAGTTTGGAAATGGGCTGGCGTGGGGTTCGTGTGTCAATGTCAAGTTGTTTCATTCGTGTTGCTTCTTTTCGCCGACATTTGAGGTTGATAAGAGGGAACGAATAACAGAACTTTGCCTAAATCTTTTTTGTGTAGACTTTTTAGTAGGAATTAAAATTATGTTTTTATTCTCTTTGTTTTTGCTTTATATTGCTTTTAGAAAGGTCCAAGGGAGGGAACATATTTATAAAATTTAAAGGCTCTAACTCCTTTTTAAGTTCAAAGACAAGGGTAGCAGGATATTTTTGATTTCTTTTCTGTTAGGGCATGTTTTCTTTTTTGATCGGGATAGATAAGTGACGCTGCTTGTAGGTGTCTATAATTGGAAGTACCTAGGGTTCATGATATTTCGATCTATTTACATAGATAAAAGAATAAGAACTCAGAATTTGTTTCTGGATGGTTTTTTTTTTAGTTATAAACTGAATAATGGCGATGACAGTATCTGGAGGTAAAAATGAAGAGGAAGCTCCAAATAAATGACCTTTCATTAGCGACTTGACAACTTCAAACTTTCAATGTGAACGCACCCTTAAATTACCGAAATATTCAGTAAAATCAACATTTTCATTTCATGGTGAAGTGCTCGAAGGAACAACGTTTACAAATAATTAAAATTTACTACCGACATTCCGAGTCGGTGGTCGCAAATTATTTAAGAGCGTTAAGGACAACTTTCGTTAGCATGCATTCCTTGACAGTGAGACTTAGAACCCTCATGTGCTTTATGAAACAGCACTTTATCCACAAAAAGTCACTGTTTGTGCGCTTTTTTATGGCGGTGGCGTATGTAAATGACCGTCACGTTACGGTAAACGTTGGAACGTCATATTTTTGAGTAATTGCATGAATTGGATATCAGTGATATGTGGTTCCACAAGCCGCACAGGGTGTGTATCAATCGATTTATTGAAGTCTCAGTTCGGTGAACGTGTTATCTCGAGAATCGGACCCGCCGAGATCGTCTGATTTAACGTCTCTATATTTTTTTTATCGGACTACATTAAATCGTTGGTCTATGCCAATAAGCCGGAGACGTTAAAGGAGCTCAGAGCCAATATTGAACGAGAAATAGCGTTCGTATCGGTTGAAATGTGCGGCCGAGTCATCGAATATTGGCTTCAACGTATCCACCGCTGTATACATTCCCGTGGTGTACCTGGACATAATGAACAAAGTCCAATTTGATTCAAAAATGTTTTGCTGGTAATTCAAACCATTTTAATACCTCAAGCAGTTTGCATTTTATTTGTAAAAGATGTTGTTACCAATAATTTTTGGTTAGAAAATTTCTGTTCTTCATCTGTTCTGTACTGGAAAATGAGTAAAATATATTGTTCAGGATTTAATTGGTTTTTAAAATTTTATCTAAACCAAAATTGTGATTTTCGAGATATGAGAAATTTTTAAAGTGACGTTTTCGACAATGCGAATGGAAAACGATGTATGATTTAACAGGTATACACACATTTCGATCAAAATGATTGTGACCGTTTCAAAGTAGGTTGAAAACCAAATTTTCGAAATACGACTTTTTTTTCAAAAATTGTGCGAGAATTGAGAGAAAAACTAAGGTTTTAAGGAAAGAATGTTTGTTAAAATTGTTTGGAACGTTTTTGAGATAGTTCCAATTTCTAAAAGTACCGTCATTCGATTTCTAAGTGAAAAACTGAGTGTGTAGCCGTGTGAACCTCACCTTCTTAAGCAGCTCAAACATCAACTTTGATGTTAGAGCGTTTTCGAACAAATTAAACTGGATTGAAACCATTATACGGGAATTACCGTTAATGTTGGGGTTAACGTGCAAAAAAAACGACCCCGAACTGCAGGCCCACCGTTGCTTGAACCCAAATGCGACTAGCTGTTTAGGCTGTCGGCCTCATGAGCATACGAACAGGCGGACAGAATTGCGCGACACAGTTTTTTGAGATCCTCTATCGACGTTATGTCAGAATTGATGTCTCAAGTTCGAAATTATGAACTTTTCTTACTACGTTAAAATGCGCAAGTGGTAGGTAGACCAAATTTAAAGAGTCGATAGAAAATTGCATGTGCTGTGCAGTTAGGGTTTTGTCTTACTTTCATTAAATAAAAAGGTGGTATGCCTCAGTGTTTTATCTATTGTCCATCACCGTTTCGCCAGTTTAATGATATCATCAAAATCATTCTGAAAATGATTCTGAAGCCAATTTCCTATTCTACTACGAAACGTAGTCAAACACTTTTCGATACAGTTTGACTTTAAGTTCTGAGTGTTAAGACTATTGGAAAATAGGTCCACATCGCGGGTGCGGACTATTTGTCGTTTAAAATCGGAAATATGAAAAACGTTGAGCGTCTAAAATTTGCAATTTATGTTTTTTCCCAGTTTTTATGGACATATCCCCACAATCGAATTATTAACCACAACAGTATGGCTCACTATAAAATAAATAAAAATATCGAACCACAGCAATAACCTATTTTGCCAATGCATCCATATAACCTAATATAACAGCTACATCGGCAATTTTATAGCGACGTCCGAAAAAACGCCTCACATCATCAGCAGTCGTATTGGAAATTCAATTAACCCCAACAGCGCCGTGAGTCCGCAAAGTTAAAACCATCATCACGGCTCAGGATCAGGACTACCATATGCGGAGGTATATCTACCATTCACGACTTATTTCGCATAAATTCACTTTACATCCCGAATAACCGACTATCTGAGTGCGGCGGCAATTGCGTGAGAGTCCTGATCGGTTTAATGTTTATTTTATTTTTATTCCATTTCATCAATATTTGAGGACTTCACCTGTCGGTCGCGGATGTACAAAGACACACCGGATCAGGACAGCAAATAAAAATACATCCGCCTGGTCAGTGACATCAGACAGGAGTGGTTAAATTAAAAAATCCTTGCAATTGCACCAATAAATTTGCTGGACTTTGTTTTTGTTTTTGTTTGCACATGCTGTTTGGTTGGGATTGGGATTCTCTTTTTATTTATATTGGGATTGGGATATACTTCTGCAACGTAAATGTTGCCACGGTATTAATTTCATTTTATTAAAAAAAATATACAAACATATTTTGCAACGTTCTTTAAAATAAAATGTTCTTTAAAAACTCATGAACTCTACTACAGTTGAATGATGCAATCATTTTTCCATATTTCAATTTCGAACAGTGCACTTTGATAATTTAATTTATCTGTTTATTGGCTGTAAGTGAGTACTTTGTTAATATTAATTTAATTAACACTTATTTGGCGTGGTGAATCTTAAAAAACAATGAGCGGTCTTAAACCAGTCAACCGTGGATAGGTTTTATTTGAATTTAAACAAAAATTGAAACACGAATTGCGGGAAGCACCATTTTTGTGTTGCGGGTTCTTTATTTATTTTTTACGAATATGAAATCACTGTGATTGAAGCCTATTAAGTCACGATTTATTGTTTTGTATTTTCTGTTTTCGTGTCGAATTACGGAAATAAATATTCAAATTGATAAGTTCATCAGTGGATTTAAACAAAAAGAAAAATTAACAACAACAATCTTTTAATCCGGTTTGTGGATTAGTATTGATATGAGCTGATTTATTGCCGCTTATTATCTGCGGGGATTTTAATAACTCGTTTAGGTATGCGCGACTTGAGTGGCTCGCACATTTTTAGGTTTTGCCCAAGTAAGTTGTATTTACCTTGGTTAAATAATGGAGTTTAAAGTTCTTACCACAAGCAGAGAGTCAGGTCACAAATGTTTTTGTTGAACGGACAATTGTTTTATTTATGTATACTTTGAGTAGTAAATTAATGCATCTATACGTATGGATGACACTCTAATTTTTGTAAGTTTTTAAGCACAGTTCTTCATTGACCTGATGTGGGAAGGGTTCTCTTTTTAGCCAATCAATCACTCTCTCTCCACAATACGCTATTTGCGTTAGCAAGTCATTGTGTTAATTGCTTTAGCGTTTTTTACGTGATTAAAAAATAATTTTAGTGTGCCGCTGTACACCGATTTTTTTCTCTTTCGCTGCCATCCTTTTACCTATACCAGTTAAATAAAAAGTTTAAAAGTTTTGGCAACATTTTAAAACAGTCCTCCCTTTTCATTTTACATCAAACAAAAAATTTAAAAGTATATTGGCTGTTAAATCTGACCAAGAGGTCAAAATTAATTCTGACAATTAAAAAAAACGGTGCCCAAACGCCAGATCGACTTGGCAACTTGGCAGTTCTTGTTAGATTGTGTGTGAAAAGTTGTTGGCTTAAAAAAATTTCTTCCATCAACCATCATTATTGATTTTTTTAAGAATCAATTTATTAATTTTAAAATAAAATTCCTGTTAAAACAAATTTAAAAATTCTTAAACAATTTTAAAAATGAATTATGAAATTAAATTATCCGGCCAACAAGAAAATTGTTGTGTTAAATATTTTTTGAGACGAAATATCATTCTTTAGTTAAGAATTATTATCAAATAAATATTTTGGCGCGACAGGTCTATGGGACCCAAGGCCTAGCTTCTCGCAACCATTCGTTTTGTGTGGGTTTTCAATTTTTGGGACGAATGGAAGGGATCTACAACTTTACGCCGAGTCCAAACTGCTAATTGAGAAGCTCATTCATGACAGTTTTACTCTCGGATGTTTGTCAGACGTTCGCGAGAGGTGGCGCAGTGGAAAAAAACCTTAAGATGTAATTTGGTTCTTTCGGGATTCGAACCTGGAACCCCTCGCTTAGAAGCCCAACACACTACCACTAAGCCACTGCGCCGACAACAATTTATTCTTAAATTTATAAAAAAGTAACTGTAAATCTTTCAATTAGTAGGTTCAAGAAGCAATGCAGTCATCTTTGTCTTATGAATTTCGATCGCGTTAAGATCTTTTATGTTAAAAAATGCAAGACATTAAAATGTGAAATATTAAGAAGGACATTCAAAATGGAATTTGAGAACTGAACTGCTCAAAATTATCTATTCGCATGAAATTTATAACATCTTTAATAGAAGTGAGTTGATGGCGAATATGATGAAAATAGTATTAATTTTCAGTACGTGTAAAAAGTGTCACTTGAAACAGCTCTGAAAAACTTCTTAAATTTTCGTATTTATTGTAATAAAGATTGTTTTTAAAAGTTTAACACTTATTGTTCTTAAACCAAGATTTTCTCTATTTCTTTTTTCTATTTTCTTATTTGGCCGCAGATTTAAATTGTTGATCTTTTTTAAAAACTCGTTCTTCAGACAAAATTTTACATTCAGCCAAAGTATAAAATATTTCCAATTTTTTTTCTGAGTGTAGGCTTCTTTTCCTGTTTCGAAAAACTTGGATCTAGGTTTAAAGACCAACTGCCAGTTTCATGTTGTTTCTGGTTTCGATTACAAGAATCGTTGATCTCTTCTCTTTTTTTACGAAAGACTTCCTTCTCATTTCCTCTTCTGTCTCAGTACTCTTTTTTCATAGAACTTTGTCTGCGGCTTAATATGTGCATTTTCTGACACCATTTTCTATTACGGAGGTTTTGCATTTTCGTTTGGATGATGTCCCGATACTGGACCACTTGGCGTTTTCTATGGGTTCAGGTATACCGCAGGCCTCCTATGACGTCCAATGTTAAATCACTTTTCAAGTTCAGTGCACAGTCAAAAATTCAACGCAAATCTGTGACAATAATAATAATATGTACAAAAAAAAAATAAACTACTGTCAAACGCGAAATTGAGGTCATTGAGCACTCCGCTCCTCCTAAAAACAAAGTTTACAAGCTATGACATCTTTATTGGTAATCCGACCGTTTCCAAGAACAGGCTAAGCCACTGACAAATAAACAGGTATCCTTGATTATGTTTTCTTGTTAAACGCATTTTATTTATTTTGAATAATTTTAATCACGATCATTGAAACCAATCAACTTGAGGTTTGTTAAACTTTTCGTGGCATTAAATGCTAATTGAATGAAGTGAAAATGTCAAAGCCCGCAATTGTGGCTTCCCTTCCTGCCCCTGCCATTAATCAAGGACCCCAACGTGAGTCAGTCAATAATTGACTTACATGATTGCATTATGAGCAAAAGCCTCCCTCTCCCTAAAAACCACATAACCAACCATCCTTCCAAATGCAATCTTTAATCCTTTCAAGAGGAACGATGAATGCATCAGTGTGTAGGTACACCTCGGTTTCCCACACTCATCGCGCAATTGCTTTGAATTGAATTGAAGTCAAAGGATCATTGCTTCTGTTCTCGGTTTTACTCAATTAACAAAGCTAATTGTGTGCATACGATGGCAATGGCAGGTAAATCGGTTCATATGTACGATTTAGGGGGGGCACACCCTCAAACAAAGGTAAATACAGTGGCTAACCAACACCAACGCCGACGGCGACACTCATTTGTGAGCAAAAATGCCATTCTGACAAACCAAGGTGCACGTTATTGTACGAGTTTAGCATAAGCTCCTTAATGACGTCTTCTACAAGTTGGCAGCGCTTGTGCTATTGTTATTAATCCAATTTCATAATCAGATCAATCAGCTGACTGGTGTAATCCAGTTTTAGCGGTATTTGTATCAATGTAATGCGCATTGTCTCTGTTGGTATAGAATTGGGGATATTTGTTGATTGAACTAATCCTTGCACAAGTGAGAAATCCTCTGAATCAACTTAAATTTTACAATGAAAATGTGCTACATAGTTATAAGAAGGTATGTGCGGTACTCAGAAACTCTCTGCAACTAACTTCTTTATGATATAAATAAAAAATAATAAAATAATTTTTGAATGTTGTAAAGATGTCAGAAAAACTTGTTGAGTTTTGGCTTTGATTTGAAAAATATACTTTGATCTTGATCATTCGACGAAAGTTGTTTTAAAATCAATTGCTTCAATGACATTTTGTGAAAATTTCGATAGAAAAAGTCAGAAATTCTGACTTAATTCGGATCAATCCATCCATTCAGCAGTGGAAACTTTAAAAAAATCCAAAAAAATGCTAGCTAAAGCTTTTAAACGTTGTTTCTATCATCACAGAAACATTACAAACAATTTGGTACAAAAAGTTTAGGGTAAATTCTGATTCTGTATTGAGAAACCAAAATTTCGAATACCGATGTACACTAAATGGAAACACATCCCAACCGTGTTTATGCATTTTCGAAAGCTTTTGCCTTGATAAACACTTGTGCAAATTTTGGCATGGCCGACATTTTAGCATAATTTTGATTAGCATTTTTTTTTAAACGAAAATTTAGTCAAAGTATTTAATTTTTTCTATCATAAAGAGGTAGGCGCCGAATTCTGTCTCGGATCTATGACGAAGAATGGCTGAGATTGGACACTTATAAGGTATAGCGTATGGCCCAACGCCAAAGTATGTATAGGTACCTACACAATTTTATGCTGTCAGCGTTGATCCGGAGAAATAAGCAGTTGAGCCATTCTCGGAGCAGTTTTACACAAGATTTAGCCACATAAGTTATAAATGGATGGGGAGCACGGAGCACCGTAGTTTATTGCAACAAATACGCTCTTGGAAAAAAATGAAATATCAAATGATATGGAATGCTGAATGGGTGCTTTCACTTAGTGAGGCGTTCTTTTTTTTATTTTTTTACATCTTGTTTAAAGAAAATTATGTTTAAGTTTTGAGCCAAATGCTCAAAGTATTGAGTCAAATTGGATACTTCAGTACGAGGTTGACTGCAATGGAAAATTGTGTCATTTTCATCGGCGAGTTCTTACTTAAGGCCTCTTCAAATGAACGAACCAACAAACGACCGAATATTTAGAAGTTTTGACACTTCATTCATATCATACACATCATACATTTTATTATTTTATTTCGAGACAGGTAGCCACAAATTGAATGGGACGTCCAAGTATCAACCTAGGTAATTAAAGTCTGACAGCTGACTGACTTGATGTTTCTCAGCTTTGATTCACCTGGATCGGTGACGTTTACAGTCTTTTCAGTTGACATTTATGGAGGAGTAGCCGCCGAATCAAGTCAAGAAATTCGTGACAGAGCACAGATTACCTACTAAGTTGACAGTTTCTATATGTGGCTGACGTAGGAAAAGTGATGGTACCGACTTATCTAGTTTTTGCGGCGTTCAGGGTACATCTAGTTCAGCTTCAGACTAATCTAGTCGACTAGATTTTTGAGTTTGCCCAGTGAATATGTACAAACAAATTGATTTGAGGTTAAATTTGAACGAATTTTTTATTCGCTCGTTTGTGGAACGCGTTCTAAAGTTGTGGATTGCGAATAAACTGTCACCAATTCGCGGCAAAAACTTTGCAATACGAAATTTCGTTATTTAAACTCTTTTTAAACTTGCTTTCTTAATATATTTCAGTGGATTAATTATTTATCCTTTTATACCATAGTAAAATGTGCAGTTTTCTGTTTGTAAATTCATTAAAATTTGTAAAATTCGTTCGGGAGCTCTCACATGGATATACCTTAATTTTTGTTCCATTCAATGTCTTCACTGACAACATGTTCCTAACAATACATGAGTCGGTTGCTGTCAGAGTCAGGGCTTGAGATTATTTCCTATAGAGGGGAATGAGCTTACTTATATTTTTTTGGGTACAAGTTGTTGCACTTTTCAAATAATTGATTTTGGGTGACTGTCATTCACTAAAAGTCCCTATTACTTTGACCCCCGGACATACCCGATTGACGCAGTTAGACAGCATGCGTCTCGTCCCAATCAAATGCAGTTGAAAATAAATTACATTCGTAACCAAAATTGATTTTGGGTTGGTGGCAGAATTCCATACTAACCACATTGATATTCAAAGCGTCCTAAAATTGTCATCCACCCGCCGAATAAAACATATATCCCTCAGCCGTTGCCTATTAAAAACTCTGATTTACAAAATCATTGGCTTCACCACAACTGAGCCCTATTTCTATGGCAACCTTCAACATCCCATATGGCTACACGCGATTTGCAATCACCTCTCTACCATGCCATATTTGCATTTGCCAACACACGCGTGCATTGGGATTATTTTAACATTTTAGCTAACACGTGCTATGGGCAAACCAAAATGTTGTTTCAACAGGATATCCGGGAGATTAGTAGCACTGCCATTAACTTATAGTTTGCCATATAATAATCATTATTTCTCGCAGAGTGTTCCCAATAGACGGCCGGTAATGAATCAACAAAATTATAACATCGGTAGGTGGAAGGAGCCTTCCCGCCACCCTTAAAACGTGATATTTTGATTGTATGCAAAATCGAACGCCTTTCACCGCCATGATGACTTGGGCCTTTTTTTCCGCCCCTGATTTTATGGATCCAATGATTGACAATGCTCTAATGGGTGGTAGATATGCGAATGGCTGGCAATGAATAATTGAATTTCAACTGGCAACAGATTGACCCCAACTCTCGGGGAGAATTCATTGCTAACCAGAATTCAATTGGAATTAGCATGGGACGCAGTTTGACCGAAATTTCGTTATTTAATGGTTTGCGGCAATGGGGTGGCGGACTAAACCGAATTTCGGCTTTTTGATTCAATATTTATATGCAAATCAAAATATCTGCATGCGAGTGTTAAGGACTTTGCGTGTGTTTACATAGTTGTTGTTGTGAACTGTGAGTTCGCATAAGCATTTTCAATGAGGTAATTTAGCGCAATCGATTTATAGGCAGATTAGCTTGGCTTAATCGGCAGGGGATTGTTTACTCAAGCGGATGTTATGAACATGTGCTAAGGATAGGAGAACCTAGAGAGAAGTAGTTGTGTTCGTTCTTGTGGCGCATTTCGGTGATGAAGGAAGAAATTATAAAACGGGAATACTTTGGGCTATGGTCAGGTACCAGTCAGTTTAGTGGTCTGTTGGATTTTGGAGCGATGGGTGTCAGGTTTCGATCCCCGGTAAAACACACATTATTTTTAGGTTTCTTTGCAATTGTCTGACACACATTCGACAGTTTGACTGCCCTGAGAAAGCTTCAACCGTTTTGGCGTAAAATGATCCTACAAAATATAACTCCACAAACAAATAGTTCTGGGAATCTACGGACTTTTGGCGTCAACTATTTATTTCAAGCTGGTAATCTCATATTTCGTGGGGTTTCAGGGATAGGTTTCCAGCCCGCGGTTTTGAAGGCTTTCTTAACGTCTTATGTAGCAGTTGCAAAACTTGTATCAAAAGTATGTCTATTATGAACTGTTTAAGTTTAAAGTCGAACCAAAGTAAAAGGTCTGTTTCTTTACATCAAAATTGTATGAATTTTTACTCAATGCCGTTTCTTAACTCAGAAAACTCGTTAAAGAGAGGGGCTTTGAGGGAACAGCTATTATCCCTCCCTTCTTACTAGATTTTACTAAACAAATTTCCTGTTTTAAAAACTTTTAAAACTGATAGCGACGTGAATTTTCATGGATTGACACATATTTTAAAATTTGTTGCCCTATTTGGGATACGCGGGCATATGTTTCGATTTTCTGCGTATAGCTGCCAATAGGCGAGTTTTTTTAACTTTTATCTCAGCACGCAAAATTCCTTAAAATCCAACTTTATTTTGCTGACTCGCTTAATATCTTTCATATAATTTTTAATGCCGTTTCGCTTTTTGCTCTTCTCGAAAATTGGCAGTGAATCCGCATTTCTGCATTTAAATTACAAAAGTCAACAGAAATTTGGTCAATGTATCAAAACTTTTGACGAAAAATTTTGTTGCACACTAAAACGTTTCAAGGGGTCAAATTTGGCGGTTTGAAAATATTAGTTATATCCTATCAAGTGTAGATAAAATTGGTATACAAATGGGAACTAACGCATTTTGAGTCGAAATTTGTTAAATTTCCAAAAAAATTCAGAATTTAAAAAATGCAAGCAAGTACGTAGTACACGTTTTACAAATGGTAAAAAACTTTTTGTTTTACTGCGTAAAAATGAGTTTCTGGAGATATTATGGAATTTTAAAAAATTCGAAAGTGTGCAAAAAAAAATACCCGGGTACAACCTATGGGTCGTTGAAGGTTATATATTTATTCATTATTTAAAACAGTATTAAATGAGAAATGTGAATACTCAATTTTTTTAAATAAAAAATGCAATAGATACCGTAAAAATTGGTTTCTTATAAGACTGCGAAAATAAGTTTAAATTTTGTTCAAAAATGTACAAAAACAAACTGAATTTTTAAGTTCTTAAAATAAATAGTTCTAAGACACTCAACCCTTAAATTATAACAAAGAAAATTCTGTGATTTATTTTTTCAAATATGAATTAATCTACAGTAGAAGTCGCTTATAACGACGGTGGAGGGACCGATGAAATGATGTCGTTATAACCGGCGGTCAATATATCCGCCTGCCATATCTGGCTTCCACAAATATTCAGGAATAAGCAAAATCACATAAAATACTAACTTTTTTGTTAGGACGCGTAAACCACAATTAATTTAAAAGCAGCTTTCGCGGCGACACATCAAATAAACTGCCATAATATTTAACAGACAATTTTTTTTAAATTTTCCCTCATTCCGTTGTTATAACCGACGACAAGGACTTTTTTTCCCGAAAAATTGGTCGTTATATCCAACATTTCGTAATAAACGACGAGTCGCCGACGTTATATCCGACGGTAAATTAGCTTAAAATATAATGAACCAACCAAATGAATTAAAAATGGACGTTATAAGCAACTGGACGTTATAAGCGAGGTCGTTATAAGTGAATTCCACTGATTACCTATGTACGAATTCAGGAATTTTTTCATGTGTGGGGCTGCAAGTTTCTGATTGCGTAAGCTCTAAGTGGTTGCAATTATTTTAAGTTGCAT
Source organism: Cheilosia pagana (assembly GCA_936431705.1). Classification (NCBI taxonomy): domain Eukaryota; kingdom Metazoa; phylum Arthropoda; class Insecta; order Diptera; family Syrphidae; genus Cheilosia; species Cheilosia pagana. The sequence goes on from OW386169.1 coordinate 9,200,877, forward strand.
GTTTAATATTGTTAAAAAGTGTTCTATTGCCATACAAGACATTTTTCGTTGTTGTAATTGCATTTCTATTAGCAGTGCGGTATAGAGTTTAATAAAAATATACCGTGTGTGAACAGAGGTTAGGATTTAAGTAGTCATTTTCACGAAATTTTGTGACACGACTTTTGTTGCACTTTCTTAAGAAAAACTAAGTTTAAGAACGCTTATGTTATCCTAAATAAGCATTTTCGTCAAAATATTTACAGCTCCTTTTGGAGCGTTGAAAATAATAACAAATATTCGAAAAATAATATTGCTCAACTTGTTACTTGGTTTTTAAAGTTCTAGCAAAATCAAAAATGGCGTTTTCGAGATATGAGCAGTTTTCAAAATCAGTGTTTTCGGTGATTCGAATCGAAAATGAAGGAGCAATAATGTTGAAAACGTCAATTTTACTCCAAGTATGCATTTTGGTCAAAATCGTTTTCATGTAGATAAACCAAAGGAAATAACATTTTCAAAATATGCTTTTTTTTTTTTTCAAAAATCCATTATAGACGCTTTAGTGAAAAACTGGTTATGCAACCATGTTAACCACACCTTCTTAAGCCGAAATATCAATCTTGGTTGAAAGCGTTAGATCCGTTTTCGAAAAAATCAAACTTGTTTAAAACTAATAGGGTAAACGTGCAAAAAGAAATAGCCCACAAACTCCAAATCCGAAGTTTGAAAGAAATCCGTCCTGCCGTTTGCGCTGTGGACCTCAGGAATGGACGGACAGAATTGCGAGACTCACTTTTTTGAGCTCCTCTAGCATCGTATACGAGAAAATTAAAAAAGTCGGTTAACATGGCTTTGCCTCATTTTCGAAGAATGATGCCAATAATGCCACCTCTCCATACAATCCGCACCAAACTGTCTTTCTCTGTGGATGCAATGGTTTTTGGAAAACACGTGCAGGTTTTCCGAACACCAGATGCGGGAGTTTTGATTGTTAACTTTGCCGCCGAGATAAAAATGCGCCTCGTCAGAAAAGATGAACTTTTGCCCAAAATCGCGCACCACTCACTTTGGAAATAAGTTTTCAATATTCTCCGACGTTGTTCAAGCGTTAAGCGACTCATTTCGTTTCACGTTGGTATGACTTACTGTCAAGATTTCGAGCGGGAAACAGCTGACAGCGTCAAAATAACCTGTAATTTAAAAAGAAACCACTAGATGGCCCACTCGTTCCTATACATTGTGGATGTTCGGCAAGTTCAGTTTAGTTAAGGTAGTCCAACAGTTTTGTCCTACATTGGTAACTTTAACAATTTGTTCAATTGGCCTCTACGGACTCACTGACTGACTGACTGAGTGCTCAGTTGACAAAAATCGATTGTGTGCTTGAAGTAGTTAAAGTGACTTTAGCGACGAATCCAGTTTCTCCGTTCAGGGTCAATCTAATCCAGACAAATTTAGCCGACTTAGGATGACTAGCTTTCGAAATGCACTCAATATTCTGTATTTCTTTGATTCAAGGGCAGGATGGTAATGGCTGGGGTAATGGGTGGGGTTACTAAAAATTGTTACTTGCGTAACAGAAATGTTTGACTTGGTTTAGTGTTCAAGTGGGGTAGATAATGGCTGGAAATAAAATTGGTCATGACGGGTGTAATAGAGACTTGGAAAGAAAGAGAGTTTTTGATCAAAATTCCGAACCGGCGCCTATGTTTGTCCGAAATTGTTTGCCAGAGGAAGTGACGCCAGTTTTTTTTTACAGAAAAAAGGCCAGACTTGTAAAGAAAACTGTCTGGCTTTTTTTCTAGAAAAAAAAAATCTGGCGTTATTTAGGACGAAAAGTCAGAATTTTCTAGCTATCTTTCCGAAATTTCAGGTTCTTTTCCAAATAGTTTTCTGGCTTTTTTTCCATTTATTGAAATGGAAAAAAACGCCGGAGAGAACATGTTTAAAAAAAGAATCGCCAGAAATAATATTTCTGACATGTTTTCTTTTCCCGATAATAGAAAAACACCCGAAAACGGTATTTTGATCATTAAGACTGGAAATAATGGCAGAGTTTGTTTGTTTTCTGGTCTAGTTTCCCTTTTACTTTCTAGTATTTTTTTAAATCTGTCAAAATTTAAAAACAAAAGCATTTTCTGACATATTTTCAAAAAAAAAAAGGAATTTCTTCCGGCGTAATTTCCAGGATCCCAGGCTAGCGACTGACCACCTTGCACAGTTCGAGTCCGTTTTTTTTTGTCTCACTGGCAAATATTTCGACCCCCGCATGTTGGAAATTATCTAACTATAGAAAAAGGGACAAAGCGAAAGTCAACTTAACATTGCTTACGTCACCGCAGCCTTCATTTGCAATTCGCTTTCCCACCACTTTCGATTTTTATTTTAAGATTGTTGAGAAAATTGCTTCCTGCCTTTCATTCGGTTGTTTACCTCTAGGTTCCGTTTAAACAAACAAACCGCCTGCCTCTATAGGTACCTCGCCAACAGCCAGTTCAAATGAAACTTTGCCCTTTCACGCAAATGCCATGCAAATTATATGCGTAATTGTTAGTCGAAATCATAATGCCAACCCCAAATTGCTTTCAAATTGATCATAAACGCAACAACACCCTCGAGGAAGTCACAGCGAATTGGTTGGGGCCCCCTCTACACACACAAACAAAACAAGTCACCTAATTCGAATATTCCTTCCAATTCCGCAACCATTTATCATATTTCATGTTTCCTTCTAAATCTCAGCCTCGAAGGAGCAGCGACAAAGAGTCATACAACACAGCATTCATTCCGTTGCTTTAATGAAAAGTCATCTCCTACTTGATTGTAAGTTGGTTAGCTTTTTCGCTGGCTGGGAAAGGACACCCCTAATGGCTTTCCTTTTGGGGAGTATTCGTTTTCGTTGTTGTTTCTTTTTTGCTAATTTCATTTAAATTTTCATCTGAAAGTCTTACAGTAGGTATACAATATATGTCTACTGTCGTTGTGTAGTCATTCTCATTGGAAAATCGAAAAATATCATCCAAGGAATTAACATTTCCCCACACACACACCCAGGCCTTTACAAGCAATTTGTAGGGAATTTTCTTTGGCAAATTAGATTCACAGACCGAGGAAACTCAATAAAAACGGAACCAAGAGCAAGTACACTCGGCATCGCACAACCGAAAGATAGAAGATGACAAAATATTTCGTATAAATATCCTTGAAGTGATTTTTGTTTTCGTTGTCGCATTGAATTGGAGCCCGACGATGTGGTGTTTCTGTTGTATGTTATTTCGTGTATGTAATGGCTTTTCTGGCACAAATTTGGGGCTCTTTTCAGTGAAATGGGAATTTAATTTAATTTTTCTCTTTTTTTTGGGAAATTTATTGAAACTCTGCGGAGGATTTGTATGGCATCCATGTGTGTAGGATGTAGGTGTCGTAATATGCCCATTTATGTGAATAAATCTCGAGAAAACTAAATGTGACTGACTGTAACGTGCTTATTAGAGGTTGAAGGTTTGATTTGTGACCGCTTTGCAGGAGTGAGACATCAAATTTTGCCACAGAATATGTGGATCTATGTAGTGTATAGGTTCAGGGTGTTTCAGGATAAGGCTGGGAAAAGCTTCGACCAACTCAGACCAAACGATGACCTTTCAGAAGTCTTCTTTTACTTTTTCAAATATTAAGCAAGACTAAGAAATAAGTCACCTGTGGACTCTTGTTCATCTTAGAACTATGAAGTTGGCTCACTGCGGGCTTCTATAGTCCGCCGAAAAAGTCACTTGATGCATACCTTTAACTCGGTTTGTATAAGAAATCCTTGTCTTCGCCTTTTGAATCTTTTACGTATATTCTATGTTCTCTATGTATCTAAAGGGTCTTTCATTAGGCCCTTCCAATCTTTGAATTTCAACAAACCAAAGTGGGTGTACGCTGGCATCGACATTTTTTATTTGTTGAAAGGGTTATCGATGCCATTGTGTATGGAATTGTGATGGGCTTTTTATCTCCGGCCGGGGTATACTCGTCGGATATAGGCTCCAGGGTTGCCCCCCCAAGGAAACACGAACTTTGGAGCGTTGTACACATTTTTCCTTTTATTACTATTCCTTAACAATTTAGATTTAACAATCTTAAATGTACATATTCGACCTTAATGAACATTTAATACGTACTTTCTAACTACGGTGGATAACAGTAGGCTGTGGTTGATTAGAATGATCACAATACCAGATTCCTTTATATAGACAATAGTGCAAGTCTCTAGTCTAGAGAACAGGCTCAGCACGGAGTGCATTGCACCAGGCGTTGAGTGTAGTGTCCTATTCAATCACTTTTGCCCCTCTGGTAGGTACTCATGACTTCCGCGACGAGTAGTGAGCAGGTGTTTCGTTTTGCCCAGCGGGCAGCTTTCCGATCCATTCGAAGTGCGTCAAGAAATGAGACAAGGAGAGGTACTGTCACCGATCTTGTTTTTACTTGCGATTGATGATGTAAAGACTGACTGATGAGAGACTTGGTATCCAATGGAACCCGTTTGATAGGCGAAGCCATTTGGACTACGCTGATGATATCTGTTTCCTGGCAAACAACATTTTTGCCCTTAGGCAAATGTGTCATTCATTGCAACAGAATGGGGAATGGGGTTTCTGTCCTAAGGATGTGAGGTTTCTGTCTCCGCCAACATCACGAGCAGTTGTCTGCGTTACATCCTTAAGATCCGGTGGCCACAAACGATTTCCAACAACGAATTGTGGCTTAGGACTGGACAAACAAAAGTGGATGTTGTCATCAAACAGAGAAAATGGCGCTGGATTGGCCATACACTGAGGAAACCAGATGACAACATAGTGTAGTGCAGCAGTGCTGCCAATGCAATCCTCAAGGTGTAAGGCGAGTTGGTAGGCCCAGAATAACATGGAAGTCAGCTGCGATGTCAGAAGCTCAGTCAAAGGATTTCCGATCGTGGACACAGCTGAGGTATTGAGATGCAAACAGAGAGAGGTGGAAGGACCTAGTTGCCGCCCTATTCTCCAGGAGGAGTTAAAGTATTGCTTTTATCATTTGCACGTGTTATTAAACGCAATGTCCGTTCAACAGACTGAATAAATAGGTCTGTTCCTTTACTTTTAAATCTTACGAATTTTTACGAATTCTTACGCATTTTACTCAAGTGTCGTTCCCCAACTAGAAAAATTCGTAAAAGAGAGCGGCTTCAAGAGAGCAAAATATTTTCAACAAATTTCTTTGCGTAAGAATTAAAACAAATTGTCAGCTGATATGAATTTGTTGTTCTATTTGGCATTTATGAACTATCTGTCATTTTTCACAGGTTACTGCAAAAGTGCGTTCCTTAACTTTTGCGTAAGTTTCCCTCTCTGAGAGAGAATTAATCCCCTCTACTGTCATTTTGACAGTCTTTTCCATTTTTACTACAAAACTAAAGGAACAGATCTAATGACAGCCAATTTGACAGTTGCAGCTTCAACAATATGGCTACCAACTGTCAAATTTCAGAAAGACCTTATGTAGAACCTTCATTGTTTTTTTTTTTAATTTATGTAATTCGATTCTACTTTCGATTCTATTTGAAAATAGTTCCAATTCTATTTTTAAAGAGAACAGGGGCCTGTACCACAAAACTACAATGACCTGAGGTCATGGTAACTTGCAACTTTATACCAAATACGAACGCAATTTTCGCCTTCTTCGACCTGAATCTTAAAAACTAACGCAGAACGCTCTCACTGTTGCGAGAGTCCGTGATAAAAACACTCCCAAATCAGACCACAAGGATATGCGATAAAATACCGCAAGTACACACTATATGCTACATAATGCCCATTCCCTCCACTAAAGTCTTCCCAATTGTGCACTGGCACTCTCTCTAAAAAAACACTCCGCACAGGATAAAACTAAAATGAAAATTTCATTTCTTCCTACAGGAAGCACACAAAATCCATTCAATCGTCACAGTACGTGCGTAGTTTTCCAATCCGCATATCGTCGACACCACGAGGCCCTCGTCCGTCGTCCTTGCTGTCGTTCTGCGAAACACGAAGGACCGATGATGATTGCGAATCGAAACTCATTACGCATCAGTGGCATTTAAGGAAAGATTTCCCGATTTGATGATGTTTATTTTGAAAGAATGGAGTAGGGGTTGAAGGTGCGGACCACAGGCGATGGAAAAAATTTGGTTTGTTCTCATTGAAGATTGGAATGTGGCGGAACCGAACCGGTGACTGCTTTTTGACACCACGGAATTAATTTCCTGCGAAGCCATTCAATTTCGTAATCAAATGAAGAATGCTTTCAAGGAGAATTGGCGCATTATTTTTATATTCAACAACATTAAGAGATGTCCCGAAATTAAAAACGAATTCGAATGGCGTTGCTATGCATACAAACCCCAAAAAGAAGCCTCCTCGCTGCAAGTACCTATACGCTTTACATCCAGTTACAGCACAGTTCGCCTGCTGCATCATAATCAGTGACCATCGAGGCTGCGCGTCTCTTGGGAAATCGAACTGAAAGCATATAACATGTAACAACCCATCACAACGGTAACTGTGTGTATGTCGTCCAAAAGCTATATGGAATCACTCCTGTAACACGATTGGCATCAATGTTTTTAGGGTCGACTGGACAATTCATACCGCCGGACAAGGTTATACGATTATGGTTATGATGATGGCGATGGCGTCAGTAGTATTCACTGATATAGAGGGTAACATGTCGCACACTGACAGCCGGTTGTTGCTGAGGTGAAGTAAGTAGTGTTGTTGCTGTCCATTTAAGGGATATCGGATTGCGAATCTTTTCTACTTTTTTTTCTGCTGTCAGAAGGGACTATAACGATGTAATGGTCGATGGTAAGAGACCGCCCCTCCCGCCATGAGAGGTGTAGAAGTTGATTATGTTGTAATTGGATATTAATGGTGGATGGGCTAATAAGTGAAAGATGTGATGAGATGTGAGCGATTTTCAATGAGATGTGACCCTATGCCCTTTCATCGAACGCTGCCAACAACTTCTCAAGGATTTCTGTACACTATAGATATCTGGCGGTAATAAACTTTTATTTGGTTTCCAAGCGCCCTACCTTGGAATTCAAATGGGACGACGACGCGACGAACGCTCGACATTGAATGGGAAAGTAAATGAGGGAGGAATGTGCCAGCGGGCTTCCGGAAAGGAATACATTGTCTTTGGTTTGCTGAATATTTGAGAACGCTTTTCTATTCCATTTTGACTTTGTTTTCCTATCCCTTCTTCACTATGGTGATGTTGCGAATTTGATTATATTTCCATCCTTAGAGGGGAGGTAAGGATCAAGAAATCCAGGACGTTTTATTGACGCTATATATGGTAATCATATGAATTATTAAAACGTTGAGAATCCAGAAACAAATACGGTCCTTGGAATTGGCTTTATGGTACTAGTGGCATGTGTTTGGGATACAGACTGACAGCCTGACATCTTGCATCTGTTACATGTTGTTCCAGTGCTTATAGGGAGAATTTAGAAGTGAAATAAATCGTTAGAGATACTTGTATCAAATACTCAACCATTCTATGAATAAAAATAAAACCCCTATGGTTTGTCTTTAACGAGAAAGTTGACATGAACGAGAAAGTTTCGTGCGATCCAGTCGTGTAAATTTTTTTTTCTAAGTTCGATGGTATTCCTCTACATTCTTAAATTATAAAGGGTTTTAAAATACTAAATTTGTGTGAATTTTCCACGTTTTTTTCGTTTTTTTTTGTCAGCGAAAAAGCGACACCTGAATATCGATGAGGGGATTTAAGGAGTTTCCAAATTTTCCTAATGAGCGGCCGCATAACCTCTAAACAGTCGCCTTTCAGCTGAAAAGTTAAGCATCTCTGTTAATATTTTGTTAAGCTTGCCCACGAGGTCTTTCGGACATTATGCATTCATATTCCTGCTCCTTCCAGAAGCTGAGCTACAATAAATTCAAAATCGATCTCATTTCGATGCGGAAAAAAAATCCCAAAACGATTGTTTTGGATTGTAACTCTGCTCTGAGTTAAGAATAACATTCTGGAGAGTGCAATTCAAATCATACTAAATGGGTAAGCAAACTTCTAAGGAGACAACTCACGAAAAACACCCCCATTCAGTTCAATTTCATTTAAAAGCTCAAACTGCTATAACATTATGTGTTGACCACCGTAGTTTATATAACTTGCATAAACTACAAGCCCGGTAGTGTGATCCCTTTGCGCGTGGCTTACTCTTGAAACAACTTTCCACTTAGCCATCAATGTAGGAGTACACGTGGCAGCTGAACAGTCGTTAATATTGGCAGCCCTTACGACAGGCTTTGGCCTACCTAACAACAATTTAATACAGCACTTCCTATGGCAGTGTTCTTAAGGATCTCTTCACGTATTTGAACACAAAAACTGTCGCCATCACAAGATGATGCTATATCCCGTGCCTCTTGATTTTCCAATGTTAATACAGAATTTTGTTTCGCAAATCAACGTCGAAGAAGCCGTTAAATATTTCATTTAATAATGAACAAGGATCAATGGCGCTCTCGTGGAACAAAACGTCCTTCGGTATACGAAGTATCTATATGGTGGAGGTTTTTGTACTTTACTCCGAGTCCATTGTTGGCTGGTTTTTATTGTTATATACAGAAACAGAAACACCCTCCGAAGGACAATTCCGGTTTTGCAAATAATAGCTATAGCGTATGTAAGAGTGTTCCTTGGTCGAGGGGTGCTAATACGATGCTGGGGGACCACATATTATCTTTTGTTCGTTCGTAACGTCTTCGGTCTCAATTATGCATCGTAAAGTGACAGAATAGCACATTTAAATTAATTATTAAGATTATTGCTTAAGCATGGAAGTCTTGGTTATTATTTTTTTTTTATTTTATTTCGCAAGCCAATTTGATGTGATTTATGGGAGACGGATTTGTGGGAGTGCTTCGGTGATGGGTGGGGAGGAAATTTCGTTTGGTCGTTTATTTGATGAACTTTGACAGTGTGAAGAAATAGAGCAGAGAAAAGGAAAATGTGTTAGCATAAGGTTGTTAAGACTTTTCCGTCAATTTTGACAACTTTCTCCGGGAGGGAAGGTAGTAAAACTATATCTGACTATGTTAAGCGTTTCAAGTAAAGGCTGCATGTCAGTTAATCATGTTGGATTCTACTGAAAGAAACCACTCCTTGATCCCCGAATCAGAATTTAATCGCTTCCGAAGTTGGTGGAAATTTCAGTCTCTTTAAAAATACTGTGAACAAAAACAGAGATCTTATAAAGGTTTCAAGAAGATCAGACACACACGGTCTAAAAACCGGCTCTTCTTCAAAAAATACAGTATTGTCAATATTGCCCGTCAAACTCTGTTAAACTACATTTTCGTGATACCTACTAAGCCCTCCAAAATTGGTACGCCGACGGTTCCAGGATAAAAAATGATGCAACTGGGTGCTCATCCTGTCGGACTGTCAAGCAGCTCCTAAAGCCCAAAGATATAGCATTCGATAGGTTTAAAGCCAGTTTCGTAGTTTCCGAAGTCGTAAAGGCTTTGAGGCTGGTAAACGCAAGGATTGCCAAAATTAAAAAAAAATCTGGCTTCATCTCAAAACATATTATTTATGTCAAAGTTAAAATTAATCTCCAAATAGCCACCTTGACAGCTTTGACTGTATCAATTCAATTTGAGTCATTGACACAGCAAATTACAGGTAAACCCCATCAAGTCATCGACATCAAGAGTTATTCACTCCACACCTATCCAAACAGACAACACGATTCGATCTCGATGTCATTTCGGATAGGTGTAACCTCATTACATTAAGTAAAGCTCACGAGAGAGCTCTTGCTATAAGTAAAGCAAAACAAAAGGATATCTCAATTCTCCACCACACCACCCCACTCAATTGTAGAGAAAAAAAGAATCGACTCCACTTGTCGCTCTCTGTGTGCGAAATCCTTCCACATCACACCCGAATGACAAAGCATTGAAAGGAACGTGTCCTTTCTTATCAACTTGGCCGTAGAACCGAACCCGAGATCAAAACAAACGAATTATCCTTTTAACCTGTTTAAACAAAGCTTACCCACTCGTATAGGTGTGCGCACACACACACACATTATCCCATATCGCCCACGAATAGAAAAATAAGAAAAATGAAATTTTTGGTAAAACCAACGAAAAAAGGAAAAGAAAATATCCTTAAATTCATCTTGTCAACATCCTTTGGGCACATCTAATAGCGTTTTTTTCTCTCTGCCATGCATCACCACTTACCACCGTGCCACTGATGCTTAACTTCCTTTCATCTATACTTTGAAGGTAGGCATAGGTCTAGGCAAATTTAAAGATGAGTTTGTCACGTCACTGTGTGACTAGGAATAAAAATCGAGACAGGCACGAATACGAGTTCATTTTCTATTCGAACATATTTTCAAGATAAAAATTTGGTAGTTTGGTGCGGAGAAAGGCAGACATACGCGTTTAAAAGATTTCAATTTGCGCACAAAACCACGCGAACAAACTTGATTCAAGCTTTAAAAAAGATGTCCGCTGTCATTCGGATGAGTTATACACTTATACAGTCGATTGTCTGTATGGGTGGCAAGGTACTTTCAAAAGTGAGCAACAATTAGGAACATGAGAAAATTTTGGTGCCAAAAGCTACCAGAATTCCGAGTAGATTGTTTTTGGGACAGTGTTTTTTCTAAGAGGTTACACAAGCAATTTTAACTCAACCTTAGTTGAAGGTTTCCTCCAAAACAGCTAGAGAACCGCTTCCAAATTGTGGGCCAACTCCATATCAACACACATCGAGGCTTTTCATCAGTAATCCTCCAGAAAAACAATGTTGCTGTTGAATGTCCTTCGCGTTGTTTTCTATCGTTCCACTCTTACAGAGAAAGCGACATAGTCAGTCTCTACAAATACTAAAGGATTTTCCAATAAGATGTGTGATTTTGAATTCGGTAGCTGTCACTTTTGAAGCTGTTATTTTTTGACATTTGACAAGTACAAACTACGCCATTACTAAAAGTGGAACGATACACGCTTCAACAACGCATTGAAAATTCACTACAAAAATGGTTTAAATTTTGCAGTCACAGTTCGCAAAACTAAACTATTTTTGGGTCGTCGTGAAGTACCTTGGCGGACCGCAATACAGAAATTGGTGGAAAAATTCGAGCTGTTGGGACAAGTTAGTGATGTGAAGAATAACATCCGTGCACGTCGCTCAAGAACAACTGAGAATACTGCTGCTGAGCCCAAAGTGTTGAAGAAAACCCAGGGTTGTCCATTCCTCGTCGTTCTTTGGAATTGGGCATACCACAAACGTGATTAATGATTTTTTATGGTCAGAGTTGGATGATTTTGATCTGGACAACGCTTACTTTCAACAAGACGGCGCTACGTGCCACACGAGCAACGAAACCATTGATCTTTTACGGGAAAAGTTTCCGGACCGTGTTATCTCTCGAAGAGGTGATCACAATTGGCCACCGAGATCTTGTGATTTAACACCTTGCGACTTCTTCATTTGGGGCCACGTGAAAGATAAGGTCTACGCCAACAGCCCAGCGTCGATTCAAGACCTCAAAGATTGAATTCGTGAGTCTATCGAGGATATAGGGCAGCCACCTTGCGGTTTTGTTATGGAAAATTTCATGAAAAGGATGTGGCCATTTGGCTGATGTTGTTTTTTATTTTTAACCTTTATCTTCCTCTTTATTATGAAATAAATATCCAAACATTTATCTCAAAAAATGTAATTTTTCTTTGAATATCAAAATAACACCTCTTTTTGGAAATCCCAAGGCTGTCGGTCGTCTCTCAGTGAGATTGCCGAGAAGTTCAACATTCACCTCGGTTGGGTGCCTGGACATAGAGACATCACAGGTACCTGCAGGGCTGATGCACTTGCCAAACACGGAACTAAACTACCTTTGCTCTCAACTAAGGTACCTATTCTGTAGGCATTGCAATCGCTACTTGTAAACTAAAGCTGGATGCTATCGAAAGTACAAATCTTAGATGGACAACCGACTTAATTTGGATTTAAAACGTTCTAGATATTCGATCTCCCTCAATAGGAAGCACACTTGCGCTATAATAGGTGTCATCACAGGACACTGTCTCATAGGTAGGCATGCCACAAGACTTGGCGCGGTTTTAAACGACTTCTGCAGAAGCTGTCTTGACGAGCAGGAAAAAGAGACTGTTCTCCATCTTCTCTGTACTTGTCCGGCACTCTCACAAAGATGTAAACTCCATTTGGAAGCTTTCTACTACAGCGATTTGAACGACATTCGATATCTCCAACCTAGAAAAGCTGATGCCTCAAGGCTTGTGGACAAAAGGGGTGGTTGAAATGAAAGATGCCTCTTTACTACTCTAACTTAACTTTATTTAATTCAACATATAGTTCAGTGTTTTAGGTAAATCGAGGTTAGCTGACCGATCTGTTAGAATGTCCCGCGCTGACTGCTCTTGATTCAGCTCATTCTAATAACCCGTCGAAACTGTTTGTGGAACAAAGTATATGGACTGCGACGGAGTGAGTGAATTCAGCCGCCACAAGCTCCATTTATCAGGCAAAGGTACTTCCTTCCTGTTCAATCTCAGAGATGAGTGAATGTATACTCGCCACCAAGTCACCTGCCGCTGTCTAAAACCGTTTGGCTAGCAGAGTGTCTGTTCCATCAGTCTTGCGGGGTTCTTCGGTGGACGGAAACCTTTGCATTCACTGTCCTTCCTTAAGTCCTTCCATTCGCCTCGCAGCGCGATTCCAGTCATCGTCACCGTTTTTCGGTTTTCAGCACATCCTAAGTGGTTACAAGGTTTCCTTTATCATCTTAAGAAGTTTTTGTCGTGTCTTGTTGGCTTGAGACTTTCTTTTCAGCTTTTAGCAAGGCTTAAGTCGGTAGTCTTCATCGAACCAAAGGTTTGGTGGCGATCTGGGGTTTGATCAAACTTAGAATCGAAGCTCCTCGGCATGGACACCGCTGGTCTTAAGCACTTGATGCATTCAAGATTATTTCAGCTACGCTTTTTTTTGGCTTGATAGTTCCACGAATTTAATTCATTTTGAATCATCCAACTCGTTCATATCAAGCATTCGCCTAAAGAGTCATAAATATATGAGCAGAAACAATGATCCCTCGTTCCAAGCATCTTAAACAATGGAAGATCCATTTCTTGATCATGCACCTTTTGGGCGAGAACCAGCCAACTTAAGGTACTCAAACTTTTAATACAGCTTTTAATAGTACTGCCTTAGTAACCTGATCGAGGACCACCTCTAAACTAACCAAGTACAGAGGTTAACCCTGCAAAAAAGGTATATCACAGGTTCGCCTTTCCTTAGAGAACAACTTTTAAAAAATATATGCAAAAATATGCCCAAAGACGAATTGCACCTGCACTTCCACAAAAAGACGGTCAACTGGCTACCATTCAGACCTTTCGCTTGCTAAGTGCCCATTATGTAGTCTACCTGTCACTTACGGTCACAATTTATTGTCCATCACCGCAACTAAGGAAGTCACGCTCCACGCTCTGAATATGCAATTATACAGCTCCAGTTCAACACGTCCAATGATTAATCACCTCGCCTCACGTGACCAAGCTCACAACAAGTCAGCCAGCTGAAATCAGACTGTGTCAACATGCACTTCACATAAGTACACACGACTTGCACTTGTGGCAGGAACTCAGCGCATATCTGTCAAGATCGTGACCGCGAAAATAGAGTTAAAACTGCGGAACAAAAAATAACCTCCAATCGTTACCAACCTTGATATTGGTCGGCATGCAAATTCCCCCCCAAAGCAGTCGTCGCCAACCGCAAGTCTCGTTAGATTTTGTATTCCATGTGGTAGTTTCTGACGTATGGGGAGTTATGGTGGTGCAACCACTTTATGTCCTGGTTATCCACCCTTAGCCAGTTGGAAAGTCCCCATCAACAGCTGAGCTTTAAATACTTTATTAGCCACTGGCCGAGGGCATGTCCCGCCTAATTTACGTCCCCAACAGGCGGATCTGTTCACTTTACGAAACAATGCAAGGCTCCACTTTGTGATTTCTATCGCTTTTGACCTAGTCCCGAAAAGAACATTCAGTGTAGTTTTGACCCAGATTTCGATAACAAAATGGCAAGTGCGGTATCATTAGACGACATTGGGGAATGAAAGTCAGGCAACGAGGAGGTTGGTGAATTTTTCATTGACACCGTCGTACACAGTTGGTCGCTTGGCTGTTGTCATTTATGTCCTTAGGTTCAACCTTGTTTACCATACCAACTCTTGCACTCGTTCTCGGACTCATGTGTGGTGGAGCGCACAAAACCTGTCGGGGTCATTCAGTTTGAATGAGTGTGCATTGCTGTGGCTTTAGTTCTCGGCGAAGGCTGCCTCGGTATTGGGTGGCAGGACGGAGTTTGGAGGTTATCCTATTGCTCGAATCGGCTTAGCCGTGAGCAACATGTGGGTAGACTCACACGCAGAAAGTTGCTGTTTTGCATGCCAAAAGGGGGATGACGTTTTGACGACCTCTGTTGGGAGAGAGGTATCATTGAAAAACTTCTGTTGGTAAGCAGAATTGATTCCGGACTGCTAAATATTTTGGCAGTGGCGTTTTTTAATGCGTTTTTCTAGACTTTTGCGGGCTGTTTTTTATGCGTTTTTGGGCAGTTTTGGGGCTTATTTGACGAGTCTTTTACTGAGTATTTCGAGTAGTTTTTTGAAGCATTTTTGAGGGGTTTTACGGAGCGTTTCTTAGGTGTTTTTCAGCGAAATTGAGAGCGTTTTTAAGGCATTTTTTGAGTGCTTTGTTTCTTGGTGCTTTTAGGGCGTTTTTCGAGACGATTTTTAGTTAGTTTTCAGACCGTTTGAGTTTATCGGGAGTTTTTTGGGTGTTTTTTAAGCCGTCTTTAGGTGTAATTTAGAACAGTTTTCGGTTTCAGGTTATTTGTTTTGTTCCTTTTTTGGTGCGGTCTTTGATTAAGGCCCTTTCGGAATATTTTTCGCACAATTTTTGGGCCGTTCGTAGGGCTTTCTCTTGGGGTCTTTTTAAAGTGTTTTTGAGATTTTTTTTAAAGAAGTTTTCAGAGTCTTTGGGTAATTTTTCAGAGCGTTTTTAAAACGTTTTTTTTTTTTTTTTTGAGCCGTCTGGAGGCAATTTTTTCTACAAGTTTTTTGAAAAGACTTTCACGATATTTTTTAGGCTTTTTCAGAATGTTTATCTAAGGATTTTTGAGGCGTTTGTTGAGAGCTATCTCTTGGGCGTTTTAAAGGCTTCCCGCTTAACCCAGTTAGACCCAGCGTTGCGTTTTTGCATAACTAGATGTCACATCATATCTAAATATATATTACTAGCTGTACCCGCCCGGCTTTGCCCGTGCAAAATGTGGTTTCAGAACAGTTAAAAAAAATAATAACATTTTGTAACCATGTTTAAATGAATATGCTTCAAATTTGTAAAACCTCTCTTATAGCCAGCCAGTTTTATTAATCAGACAGATTACGTGTGTGCACCATTTTCTTATTAAATTCATTTGGTTGCTTTCATGTATATTAATTTGGTTTTTGGTAGATAGTGTTGACTGGTGAAAACTTAAAAAGGGAATTCGGTAGGACTCGGGTTAGGGTTATATGGACGCCACGCCACAGCCAGGTTGAATGAAATGGAAGTTGAGCAAGAGAGCAGACACACCACAGATTTCCTACAAATTTGGCATTTCTTTTATAGGTTTCCCTTTTTCTTAGCAAACCAAACAGCATACTGCCTTTGTGTCACAGGGAGATGCCAATATATTGCGCGGTTGGTTTGTTTGATTTGAGAATGAAAAGCATATCTAGTATCCACTTACCCAGGTGAAAATCGTAGAAATGTTTCAAATTTTGCCTATTTATTTAAAAACCTTAAAAGATACCTAGGTATCTAGTTAATAGTTATCCTAAGTGGTACCTGAAGATGTCCTCTTAAGCTGGTATTTACTCTTTTTTTCGGACGCAAAACGTGAAAAAGAAAAAAGCGAAACGAAACAAAAAAATAAATTAATCTTGTCCAATTTTTTTTCCGGAATTTATAGAGATATGGAGTTGAAATAAAGTTGGGATTGTAGGCCTAGGTATCCTCTATAGTCTATAGGCCTGTGAAAAATGTACCAAAATATATTCAGCAATTTCTAAGGTTTTTGCATTTAAAGATGTGCAGTCAAATTCAATTTTAGTCGAAAAGAATTACACAATTTTTATTTATAGATATGATTTAGCATTTTCATTTTTAAAAGTCTGGCAACGTTGCTCACAATCCTTAACACTTTACACTTCACATGTCACATCCACATTTGGCTCTAGCGAGGTATCCGTCGGAGCGGAAAATTCCCCGCAACGCATACCTACTCTGTCGGAGGCTCAAATCCAAGTCGTTAACAAATTCCGCAAGCAATTTCTGTCGGATTATATCGGAACCTAGCTGTAAAAATTGAAGAAAAAAATGCACTTCATCGCACTTCAACGTAATTCGCCGATAGGTATGCCTTACAAATTGTCGGAGAAATATTCCGAATAGATGTTCCGAAGAACACATCGAAGCAAAATTCCTGCGAATCGTATAAAATCGGAGAATTTTCCGTTCCGACGCGACGGATACCTCGCTTGGGCCGATTATCTTATCTGTTATCACACTCAATCTCGATTCTCGGTCCCATCCTCCGTCCCACTCAAATGGACAGCACACTCGCCACATTCATATACATACATACTCTATATCTACCCAACTAAAAAATAACTCACTCAGCGCAACCTTAAACGCATGAGCTGAGCAGATGCAAAGCACTTGAGCATGAGCAGACCAAATCCATTCGACTACAGTTCCGATTCTGAGTATATGAAAAAAACCCTCCCGCTCTCTAAAAAAATACGAATATACCTTGAAAGAAAACTGAAAAAGAAACCACCACTGAGATCGATTGGAAAATCTTGGTCAATTAACAAATTGATAAAAAAAGGAATTTCGCGAAGGATTTGTTAATATTGCTCTGCTGATATAACAAATAGAAACTTAATTTGTACTTAAAAGATGCACGTTTTAGGTATCTAAAAAATGGAATTAATTTCATTCAAATAGATGAAGGAGAAGTTCACTTTTTTTGTGTTTAAAGTCTAATTATTGAATTTCTTCGACTTCCACAATCAAAATCAAATATTTTTAAATGCACGAACTTGCTCCTCATAAAAAGCTAACAAATAAAAAAAAAATTGTCAAAATCCGTTCACCCGTTTGTTCTGTAGCTTCACACAAAAAAATATTCACTTTGTTTTATATTATTAGGGATTCCGTGATCTATTTTGTGGATACAGTCTAAAAAGAACACTGCCCTAAGTCTGAATCTACCGACCTTTTTCCTTTGCTTTCAAAGGACACACCATCTATCTCATATTACCAAATTTAAATATTCAAAAAAAACTTTCCCCTTCCACTGTTTTCGCAATTTTCAATAATTATTTGATGTTCATCAAAAAGGATAACATTTAATTTTTTTTCTACCCTTCCGCTGAACATCACAAAGTCGGTATTTCCCTCATAGACTTTCATCCTCCCCTGCCTGCGATTATTTGAAAAGCACATCCTTGAAGAAAAGTATTAATTTCCATTGAAAGTTGTTGCGGATCCTAATAATAATAATAAAAATAATTTAATGAGATGCTTCGTCAAGGCTCTGTCCGGTTTCGGCACGAAATTGATGACACTTTGAAACGTGATACGTGCATGAATATAATAAATTTCAATATTATAGATATGGGTAGGGGGGACAAAATAACCCTTCCTGTGTTCATATAAGCGAAAGGAGTCATTATTTCGCTCTAATGATGATCTAATTAATTTCGAAAGCGGGTCGCTCAAAATGTGCGATAGTGTGATACACGCTTTCATCATTCAATCGGGATGCAAGTGGGAGCAATTTATAAAATCATCGAATGAAATATCGATGACAATGGCGCTTAACACATTTCTGGCTGGTAGAACTGCAGGAAAATAATTGAAGCGATGCACGAGATAAACGAAATTTTATTGTCCAGGGACAGGGAGTCAGGGAACTGTTGTCGATGTGGAATGAAGTGGGTTGGTTGGTCTATGGCCGTATGAGGTTGAGAAGTTTGGAAGGGACGTGTGCTTTTTGTAAACAGAATGAAATGCACATTTGACTCGTTCAAAATGTGCTCTGCATTCCAACACTTGGGAAGGAACTAAGGAATCGAGAGTCGAACCAATTTCTCTTTTCGATTTTGGGTGCAAAAAATCATTGAAGCAGTCATTTTTGATTGACGCGACTGAAAGCTGGCTTCGTTGTTCGTTGTCGTTATACAAATGATGCGTGGAACTTATTTGTTACTCTTTTATTTAGACGGCACTCTTTTATGCTGCAAAATTACTTATCAAAATCAGAGCGAGTCGATCAGTTTCTTGTTTAATTCGTTTGCTAAGCTGAGCGTTTCGACGCTGAGCTTCCAAACGATTAACAAAAGACAATAAATGTCTGATGCCGGTCAGTTAGTTGATTTCACACCGTTTTCTTAAACTAGCTACTCAGAGTAGAACGGTAGAGGGTAGAACCTAGAACTGCATTAATTCAGTGTTGCCAGGCGCTTAAGATAAAATTCCCACCACAGACCCTAAAAATTCCCGCGTTTACCCATTCTTCGTGGTGGCATTGCCACTCCCCATGAATTCGCCACAATACTTTTTCAAAGGCGGACTTAACCACATAAGCCTCCTTAGTCCTTTCCCCTTGATTACACAAAAATTTGTGGCGTATCTCACCAAAAGAAACTCATTTGAATTTCGAAAATTCATAATTTAAAATTGTAACTGCCCTTCGTTTCCCATTTCCTGTCAAAGGAAATGCACAATGTGTACTTGACCTAATCACCTACGATCTCAGATCGGCCATTACGATAAACGTAATGACACTTGTCATTGCCAAGTATAAAGCTTCCGATTGAGCGACCATTCTCTCTTTCGCTTTCAAACTCCCAACCGGACTGGTCGTGGTGCAGAGCACCGTAAGTAATTATATATATTTTACGTCGAAACCCATTATATTTATTATATTACCCCAAACACTTAGCCCATCTCGAATAATATCAAAAGGAAGAAAGCGGATCCCAATAAATTGGTTTAAAATCCAGATATTAGCTGGATGCGCGCTTTGCACCCAGCTTAATCACGGATTACTTCCAAATCACGTGGTGCCACTTGGAAGGTAAGCTCCTGCACTCATGATTGTACAATTGTGAGTCTCTACATTAACCTCTACATTTTTTTCTCTTCGTACATAGCATTACCAGGATGCACGTGAAATGGTTCCTTTTGTGTCCAAATCGTGATATCTATCGTATAAATGATATCACGACATAAAGATCAGAACCGCAAGCATCCCAGCGTCTTGTTTTCGCGAGCACCACGTGCCCGTAAATTTACGTGTAAGGTGCTATCCCGGACTTACCAAACCAAATTTTATGCCATTTACCCAAAATCATCACAAGAAAACCTAATCTAAATCTACAAATCATACATACATACAACATTCACCCATAATTCATCTCTACCAACACAAAACAGAATTCGTACTTACCAAAACCAAACCCATCATGCATACTTCAATTCTAATAATCTTGGTCTAATTGTGACAAAAAGTGCCATATAATTATATATCTATACCTAATAGTGTAACAGAAAGTGTGTAAAAAGGAAATTGAAGAAAAAAAATATAGTAAAACTTAAAGTTATGAAGTTATAGTGATACTTACCCTACCTAAAAATAAAATAAAAAAATAAATTACCTTACCCTATTAAAACCTAAATTAAAGAAAAAAAAATATTAGCTACCTATCCTATCTATTAATTAGTGTAAAAAGCCACAGGAAAAGACTAATTTTATTGTAAAACATAACCTATAATCCATAAAGGAGTACCTACCTGCGACAACGAAATTTGTGCACAAAATTCGGAGCAACGCATAAAAACGTGAGTAAAAATTTATATTCTTTTCTTTGGCTTTCTAAATTTACAATTATTTTTACGTTTTGTTATCTAAATTCTAATAAACCTATAAACATAGACAACATAACATTATATGAAACATATAACAAGTGAATATTCCGTTAGCTACATTATTTTAAAATATACGTTGAATTCATAAATGCACACACATGAATACCTATTGGTTATGTAATTTACAAATTATACTACAGATATAGACATATACATAATATGGTTAGTAGTTCAGCGATCATCTATACCTTTTTTTTATTTAATAAATGGAGTTGAGTAACATTAACTGTAATCAATATTGGTGATTTTTCTTCTTTTGTTACAATGTGTTACTAAGTGTTAGTGATTGTTGAGATGTAAGAGAGATAGTGCGACAGATCGATTTCGGGGCTTTTTCAAAAATGTTTCGGCCACGGAAAAGCCATGGCGCATATGTCCTTTCGGTCATACGCTAGGGGAGGGTTCGCCATGACGTCAATACCATCCGTGACGTCACGTGTAACTGATTTGTGCAGGTTCATACTATTTTCTTTCTCTTTCGTTACATT
Organism: Cheilosia pagana; assembly: GCA_936431705.1. NCBI lineage: Eukaryota > Metazoa > Arthropoda > Insecta > Diptera > Syrphidae > Cheilosia > Cheilosia pagana. The sequence goes on from OW386169.1 coordinate 9,221,470, forward strand.
CCTTTGGTGTTTACCTTATGTCTTAAAGCATATAGCGTATGCTTGGATCTAAGGATTTTTTTTTTATGTGGATTATCCCCCCCACCTTCCTTTTTTTTTGTTCTTCGGCACGATATATTTGAGGCATAGGATGTTGTATAAGCAGCAAGATCCCCCCCACCGACGAGCTAGTGCTGTGCAACCGCAAGCGTGCCAACCGCTGCTTCAACGTAAAGGACAGACCCACCTTTAGGTATTCCATACTCGTCGCTGCGATTTCACGCAACAACGATGGACATCCCAACCGCTTATGTTTCAAATTCAAGGAAGACATTGATTAAAGGGCTAGGCAAATAACCTTAGTACGAGACAACATCCCAATTGTCCTTGTAGTTTTCCATTTGAAAGCTCGTTTCCGCACAGTGACAGCATGCACGCAGAGTCATTCAAATTGCTATCCTCCATCAGGTTGATGTTCTCTTTTATCCTGACTATACAACAAACGGTGCACAAATGTTTTCCTCTGTCTTCCATGCATCTTATTCTACATTCGGGAACTGAATTTCTAAATTTTCAACTTGCTGCAATATTTATTTGGGTATCCTTTTTTATTCCGACATTTCGCAGCACTTGCATTTTGTGTATTGTCTGCTCCTTTAGCGTGTACTTATAAAGTATTCAGCATTTTCCATCAAATTTGATGACACCGATTGATAGAAAACCCTACCCAGCACAGTGCCATCCCGACAAGGATGGAGGGATCAATTTAACTGCTTTAAGGTGTGATAATGTTCGTGAAATTGATTTTATGTCATCATAATATTTTTATTTCATTTTTTTTTGTGTGCTGAAAATTGCATTAGCTTTGGTATTTTTTGGCACTGCAGGAAGTGACATCAAACGGAAGGAGTCTATGTATGGGAAGTCAGTGAAAGGTGACACTCTGTAGCTGTAATATTGAATCAGTGCATCAGCAGGTACGGTTATGTCATAAATATTCCTAGTATCAGTGTGTACAGTACATAGATGTGGCATTGGGTGACGTTTATTGAATATTACTCGACATGTTGCACATGTTACCCAGGGATGTGTAGCTGTAGGTGTGCGAACAACTCTGGGGTGGTATGAATTCAATTTTGGGGGCTTTTCCATTCAGTATTTTGTTTCGAAATATTCCCCTTAGTAAGGAGTCGTATTACGAAATTGATTGACGCACCCCGTGTACCTGATGGGAAATGGAATTGAAAAGTACAAGTTATTCAAAGGTGGAAATTCATAACAAATGACATATAAAAATGTTTTCATATATGAGGCCGAATTTACTTTAACCGCCGCGACAATTGGGACTTAATTAGAATGAGGATTAAATTTTCTGTTATCCACTTGCTCGCGGCGTAGTCTAGGGCGCTGTTTTCATGCTTAAAATACTGAAAATTGCTATAAAAGTTGCTCAACACCCTCCGGATGTAATAATGAAGACTGCCCAACTTGGAAATGGTTATAGAAATTATTCCCCCTTATGCATGGAAATGTCAAATTTGTTGGAAAATAAAAATCTGAAAATCTAGATTTATAAAAACTGATCCGGACTAGAGCAAAATTTGATCTAGATCAAGTTTCTTATTATAAATGGCAAATCGCTATTGGCAAAGGGTTGATCTCTGGATATATTTTGTAAGAACAACGCAACACTGACATACGCTCAAACGCAATGCTCCCCTAAATTATGCACAGTGCACCAACATGCAAAACCAATGACTGTCAGCGCTACTTACGCCGCATGAAGTCCTAAAAAAATCAATATATTCAAGTTATGCAAACTGAGACATAAGCAACGCAGATGCAACGGATTAAGTAGGTTTTACTTTCTGCTCTTCTATCCGTTGAAAACATTGACAGTTTTTACAAAAAAAAAATAAGACCATAAAGTCTGTACACCCAGAGAAAAAACAACGTAAAATCAAAGAAAACCACTTCGATTTAAATATTTTTCGGAACGATTTAGCTTCGACTACGAAAATTTTTAAATCAAAGTGGCATGACATTAATTCAAAGGGTTTTCATACTCTAAAAAGTATATATTTTGAATTTGATCTAACCACGTATGTACATTGATTTGATGTGGAATCATACTTAAATCAAATTCTTCTATCTTTAAAACAAAGTTTATACATTTCGATTCAACCATAATGCATCGTAGATTAAAATACATTCAACTTTAAAAATTCTATGCTTCAAATTTAATTTGACAATGACTCATCGTACAATCAAATCGATTTGACTTCAAAAACACTACAAATAACTTTTTGAAGTAATCACTGTGCATTGTGTATTCAAACAAATCCAACTTTGAAAATACTATGTTTAAGCTTTAATTCCACTTCGTTTAAGTATTGATTCAAAGTGAACCCATTTTGACAAAGCATTTTTTAACTTTAATCTTACCATGCCGCATCGTAGACATAACTTCTTTTGACTTTGAAATTACCACGTTTATTATTTGATACGACAATAGTTCGTTGTAGAATCAAATGTTTTTAACTTTAAAAGCAGTATAATTCAACTTTGATTTTATTTGAAATATGTATTTTCAAAATAAATTGATCGTCAAATTTAAAATTTGAGTAGATACATAAATCTTGTTTTTTTTAATAAAAATCAATACAACAATAATTTGAAATTCATAAATTTTATTTTCAATGTAGGTACATAATAACATAAAATTCTTAAATTATTATTCATTATTACCTAAAGATCCATTAAGTTTATTTTTGTCTAAATGAAATTATTTTTAAAATATGTTTTCCCATTATTTAATGGGTATAAATGGAAAGGTGAGCTCGAAAAAAGGATATATCTTTTATCACTACATGGTTAATTTTGTTGCCAATTTCAATGAATGATTTTACTGCAATTGGATCGAAATCGTCTTCATTTGGATACTATAATGCATTTGATATAATAAACGGTTATAATTTAAATTTTTGCTAATAATTCTTACCTCTATTTTTTTCCATTTAAACAGTTTACCCCTGAGTTCTGCCCTCTGTCCGATTAATCGCTTAAACGTTACGTCATTGGCTGAAATGTATAAAAAATTAAAATTTTATACAAACTAAAAGTAATAAAATTAAGTGCAATCACTTGACAACTAATATGGAAATAATTGTTGGTTGTGCATTCTTGTTGACTGCTTGAAAAATTGTTCAAGGTATCAAGTTAATACTTTTTTTCACATTTAAATTGCACAATTATGATTCTTAACAAAATTATTTCCACACATGTTTAACTTTACACTTTATTTGTTTCGTCTACCATTCATTGCACTTAATTTTATTTCTACAAACCAGGAATTGAATTTAATCACACAAAACTCACATTTTAGCACTGGAAACAGGTATTCCATTTCAAATTCCTTAATGGATTTTTTTGAGATGGAGTCAAATCAAAAATATTAATAAGCTGTCCATTTTCGTCGACTACTTTGATTTGCTCCATCTTTATACTAAGGAGAAACAAGAATAACATCGACAATGAGTTCACCGTCGCGTCGCGACGCGACACTTAGCGGGACTTACGAGTAAATAGTTTTCCCTTTGAATCTACGTTGATCGTTATTGAAAAGAGTAGCATCAATCTACGAATGAACATATTCTACTTTGATTCTAGATTGTTGTCACTTAAAAATGAATATGCAACACTTTAAGCTGCCTTCATCCATATTTGAAACAACGTTTTGTTAAGGAAATGCATGTACATTATTATTTGTTTGCACCGTTCAATTTCGGCATAAAAAACATGAAACGTTTTGAAGTGGATGGCGATTAAAAACAACGTTAAATTAACTATGCAACGCTTTGAATGTACGTAGATGTCATTTCGAAACTTTATTTTGGACAAATATTAACATCTTACACTTTGAAACTACGTTCAGAGTAGTTTAAGTATATAAAAAAAATGGTTTCAAAGTAAAAGTGAATACGTTTCACTTTGAATCTAGGGTGACTTAATTTAAAATAACATTGCGTATTTAAATCAAATATGTTTTAACGTAGAAAGAAATATTATTTTCGAAATTGAATTCAACGTAAAATCAAATAGAACGTATTACATTTTAGTTTTAATTTTTTCCCTGAGTGTAGATCGGCTCCAGGATGAAACAGAAAGCCTACTGATAGCTTAAAATCTTGAAGGGAATGATGGCTCCCTTAAAAATTCTTTGGATTTTTGTATTTTTTAAAAACTGTTTAAGTAGTACCAAGTCAAAGGCATTGAAGTCAGAAAAAATACATTTTGCAGGCACAGAAAACATTCACAGCTCGATTCAATCAATAAAACACAAACTTGGCCTAAAACTACGACATTCATATGCGGCAATCCATCTACAAAAATCTATCTTTTATTTGGTCCATATATTGTAAAAATCTGTTTTCAATTTAAGCCGCAATTGGTACGACAAAAAATCTTGCTGCCTTACAATATAATGGTTTTGCCCTGAAGCCATTTTCTGGAAGTTTTTCGGAATCAAGAACCGCATTTGCCAATATCATTTTGAAGGCAATCTTCAGCTCCGTTCACCGTAAGTAACCGTAACCCTTGAAGTCTAGTACAGCGTTACGTTACCAAGCAGCCTTAACCCATATGCCAAATTTCAAGGAAATGACTTCAATCCGCTAGCGGTCAGCGCTCTTCGCTTGGCAATCCTTTAAACTAATTTCATAACAATAAACTCTTTTCACATTTATTAGCATTAACTACTAGACCGCTAAAACCCATATACTCAAAACTATAGACAGCGGCAACACCAAAACCCCATTTTCCAAATTATTTCTTCAATGGCCATTAGACTCATTCAATTGGGACAACTTCGACGCTCCCCGTGCAAAAACTCTGCGATACCTAATAGAAAAACGCCGCACAAAACTAACGAAACTAACGAAAAACTTTTCCCCAAAAATTAAAAGGACAACGCTGGCTACGAGTACATACCATCAGCACTACTATGATGAAGATGGAATTAATTTTAATGGGATCTTGTGGCATTTTCTCAGGCACCAGCCAGTGGATACTAGTCCGAAAATCATCATTCACTGGCGCAAATCAAATGGATGCCAGCGTCCGGGATATTCGCAAAAGAGAATTCCATTAGTTTGGGACGGGGTAACTTTTCACCCTCAACCCCAGCAATGTCTACGACGACGCGGCGGAAGCGAAAACCGACAAAACTTTTCCAAAGAACCCAGGAACCAGAAATAATAGAACAGATCATAGTTTTATCAAAATATTAAGTTTTATGCCCGTCGCCGTTATCGGAATGCCAACGATAAACAAATAAATCAAAAGGGGGAAAGTGTAGTTTGACGGAAAAGTTTTTCCATCTCTGCGGGAGTGGGTCGGGGAATGAGCTCAATTATCATTTTTATTCAAAATTTCTTTAGGTTGGTCTTGCACCAATAGAATAGGCTGATGTATAATACATGAAAGCTCTTTTTGAGTAACTCTGGACACAACTCTAGGTATAATCCTGTGAAGTATAATCAACAGAAACTGTTTAAGGAGCTACAGCAAAAACTTATCTCGTATCGAATTCAATGAAGACTGGCTTAAGTCACCTCGGGAGAACTGCACCAGACAATTTTTTGATAAATTCTCTCCCAGAAAATGCTACTTCCTTATTATTCAAGGCAAAAATAACCTAAGAATCCTAAAGGACTTCCATGACCGCATGAAAAAAAAAATGTTCACCGCACTGGAGTCTCACCAGATTCAACATGCAGACTCTGTCTTGAGAGTCACTGCCTCCGGAGTGAAAAGATGGCTCTAGGACCTCACCAGGAAAGGCACAACAGGATCCTTTAGTAGGGGCCACAGTGCCAGAGCCCCCTGAAGGCTCTCCGGTCTTATAATCTGGGTATGCCCTTTTAGTTAATTGAAAAAGCTAACCCTTTTTGAATGGGACGCAACACGCAAAGTTCTGAACAGTCCGACATCTTTTTGCATCAATTGGTCTTAGCCCGATCAAACTTAGTAGCAGCCCTAAAAATTCCTTATGGAACTACCTTACCAAGCAATCTCTAGTCCATAATAGCTTCTGCAACGAGAACTCCAGGGTCGCCTGTGAAAAAAAACCTCTTTCAACTGGATTAACAAAAAGCCTGTAAAAACTTTTGTGTTAACTATAGCAGCTCTCAACTATAACTCACCGAGAGTGGCATACACAAAAATGTAATTTGATATTTTATGGTCGATATGACCAGAGTCCTGGCGTATTACAACGCCCGCTCCATGCTATCGAACGAACCACCCAGCAGCTTCATTGCTTCGCATAAAATCGACGGCAGTCGTGTGCATTTATCCCTGTTCTAGGCTGTTCCATATACACGTACCTACCCAGGGATACTGGACTGGACTCTCAAACTGATACAGAATTCATGAGCAGTCGTTAAAATCAAACGATAAAGTGATATACAAGGCTTTTATGTATCGTTGTAAATGTAAGTTTTAGGACACATTGTATAAAACGCATGTGCATATGCATATAGATACATGTGGGAACGGATCCTGCTGGAGGAGAGGTTTTTATGCGAGTCACATTAATGACACATTATGCGTTCATCTTGAGTGGAATCCGTTTAAAAAACGATACAATCACTATATGGGGGACGAAAATCGCAAAAATCGTTTGGGCACTTAATGGGCCAACTGGATGTGTTATCCGTAAATTGAAGAATTTTCAAAAGGGCCATACTTTGTGCATATATGGGAGAGAGTTCATTGAGGTTGAGAGCGAAGGACTGTCCGGGTTTGTGGTGGGGACTATTTTAGGAAAAACTGCATCTGTGAAGAAGGGAATGATATCTCTTAAAATATGTTCGCAAAAAAAGGAAGGCCTTATTCAGTTTGACACAGTAGGAGGCTGAATTCCAATCACTAGGTGTGTGTTATAACATCTCGACAGTGAATGATGCATCTTCCCTACAGGAAACAAAAAATATAACAGTCATCTCTAAAAGATAAGTTATGAACTATGCCTAAATTCAGTTAAAAAAAAATCGTTCACAGCACATTTGTATATTGAACTTTCAAAAGTGCTGCAACTGTAAGGCAACTAGTCTGCATCTTCGTTTACTTAATTTACAATAAAAGGAATGACAAAATTAAGGAAAATAATTCATTATTGCAGTATTTTAAGTAAACTCGCAAAAGAAATCATTTAAAATACGTCGAAATACGAGTATAAACGACCTAAAAACTCGTCTAAAACTAGGCAAACACGAAGATGTAAAATGCTTCTAAAATCGGTTTGAAAATTTGCGATGATAAACCAGTCGAAAGCGCGTTGAAAACCTGCAAAATTGAATAGTAAAATCAAATAGAAAACGGTTCAAAAACTTTTCAAAAAAGCGCTAAGTCAAAAAATTGTCAAAATGTACTAAAAAGTATCAAAATTCAGGTCAATCAAAGGTCCAAAAACGCATGACATAAAGTGTCGAAAAACTCATTAAAATGCGCGTCAACAGATATGTTGGAAAACTCTTGAAAATAATCTTTAACAAACGCTCCAAAACTCGTCAAAAAATGCCCAAAGAACGTTTGGAATAATGTCATAAGAACGTATTGCAATAATTTTGTAAAAAAGGCACTGAAGCCTTGCCAAAAGAACGCCTAAAAACGAGTCTAGAATCGGGTAAAAAACGTGTCAAAAATGTTCCAAAAGCACTCCAAAGAACGATCCAAAATCACTTCGAAAGGCGTGTCAAAAGTAGCTTAAAAAAATCAAAAAATTGGGAAAATGTGTCAAGAGCGTCTAAATTGGTTCAAAAAACCTAGAAAAATTCTTTAAAACACTTGCCAAAAAAAAGTGTCGAAAATACAATTTTTGTGGCAATTGTTACTACCGCTCACTTATTTCTTATAGGGTTATTTTAAGTGATTTTATTTGGAATATACAATCTTAAGACAGACATCAAAACATTCTTTTAAGAACTCGTATGACTTACCGAAATTCTTCCAGAAAAAGCGCTAAAATCTTCTTCCTTGTAGAACATTTGAAGTCCCAAAAGTTTTTCTTTCAGCTTCAAAGCTATTTCACAAAGTACTAAGCACCTAAAACTAATCTACTGATTTTACAAATACCTAAAGTCCTTAACATAAATCAAATTCGTTCAGCCTTGAGATAGATGCCATCTTTCGCGTACAGAATTTGCGGCTGCTTTATGTCCATCTTAATCGGAATCTGAGTCTTTTCGCACACGCTAAATCTAAAGTTCTTGATCATAAGTGACAGTCCGATTTTGGTCGTCATTTTACCAAACTCCAGACCAATACAATTGCGGGGACCCTCACCAAAGGGCAGCCAGGCGACGTCTTCGCGTTTCAGTTTCTCCTCGGGTGTGAAACGTTCGGGATCGAACTTCTTTGGATTTGGGTATATCTCCGGATCGAAGTGAATGGCTTCCGATGGAATTAGCACCAAAGTTCCCTTCTCGATTTTGTATTTAGGATCACCCGTATCGTAGTCTTCCTTTGCCCTACGCTGCAGTCTTGTAAAGATGGAGTACATCCGGAGGACTTCTAAGCAAAAAAAAAAAAAAACGCATGACTATTAGAAACTGGTGGTTAAAACTGTCTCCTAAAAGTACCTTCAATAACTTGACCCATGTACCGCATATCCTTAATTCCCTCGTAGGTCAATTCTCCACCATTCTTTCCAATCACCTCGTTTACTTCCACCCGCAGTCGATCCTGAACATCCGGACTCAGCGCCAGCTCATACAGAGCATATGACAAGGTCGACGAAGATGTCTCGAAACCGGCCAAATAGAAGACAAATGCCTGAGCGGCAACCTCCTCCATGGTCAGGCCGATCAGAACCTCTCCACTCTCAGTCTTGACTGGTCGCATGTTCTTCAGCTCTATCAGAATGTCCATAAAGTCGTTCCGCTTGATGTCGTTCTCCTCACGATACGCCACTGTTTTCTTAACAGCGCCCATGAAAAATTGCTCAATATCACTGGGCACAAGTTGCATTCCCAGCTTCCGCGCCAGATTCGGCCAACTGTGCATAAGACTTATCACCAACGGGGGGTGCCGTCTCTCTGTGAACATCCTACGGCCGTAAATCCGAAACTGGGCATTGGGGTCCGTCAAGCTGTTACACTCTATGCCAAATGCACATGTGCCAATCACATCGGTGGTGTACCTTGCATTGGTCTCCTTAATTTCCACAATGGACCCGTTCTCTCCAACAGATTCACCAAACACCTTTGCAAAACGATGACCCACTTCGACCACAGTCGGGAACATGAACTTTATCTTGCTCGACGAGAACGTCGGCGTCAGCTTGTTCCGCAATTGACGCCACTTTCCGCCGTCAACTGCAAACAGATGGGCACTCAGCGGATCGTCCTTCTCATTGTAGAACACCCCTCGATCGACGAAATTGTTAAAATCCTTGATAAGGATGTTTTTAATCAATCTCAGGTCCAAGGCAAGTACTGCCGGTGTTAGGAAGTAGTACATCCCGCAGAAGGGTCCCGTGCCCTTGTACTTTACATACAGCTCGTGGAACGCTTCGTACTGATGACGAGTTTTTGTAACGCCCTTCATATTGCCGAAGAATAACTTTGGCTCATCGTGGGGGATTCCGCGCTTCTTCCAGTAGCTCATACGATCGCGAATGAAATACAGCACCGCCGATATGACAGCGATTATAACGCACAAAAGCGCCGTCGTGAGTCCCATTGTTTCCCTTAACCTACAAGCTAGACTGTGACTAAAAACGAGCCCACCTTGTATTTATACACAGGTCAACGGGATGATTTTTATTTTGCGGCCATAATCTGAGAATCATGAAGATAATTCCGTCGGTTTAGCTTAAGCGGCTGGGCAATAAAATTGTCGAATAATTTTGTTATCTTATGCGGAAAGATTTCAAAGTTTGGCCACGAGCAGTAGGTTGTTGACTACACCTTTGCTCGTAGATCAGCTTGTGGTGGAATTTTTGGTTTATCACTTACTTAGCCCTGACTGTTTAAAATGCCCTTCAATATCGCACAAACATGTGGGAACTTACTACTATCCGATCGTGCAAAATGCTTGCGATTTTTAACGAAATATTGATCAATTTCCCTGATCAATTTGCCATCAAATTCAATGATCACATAGTTCAATATGTCATTCTAAACCGCGACAGTTTTATGCCATCGACGAGGAGGAACATCATGTATCAAAAGTTTGCGATCATTTGTGACATTTTGACCATTGCGATCGTTCAATATTTCCTCCAATTTTAAAAGAATTTTGGATAATTGATGAGTTGGTACTGAATGATTGCAACTACAGGGTGTTTTTTTTTAAAGTTGGTTTTTCGAATAGAGATAAAACTGACATTTTGTGGTCAAATCTGGCAACTCTAATGTCATTTATGTTCAGTTTGGTTTATCATTTCATCATGAACAGGTTGACAAATGAACAACGCTTGCAAATCGTGCAAATTTATTTCGAAAATAATGGTTCAGTTCGCTAAGTTTACATCGTAACATTTTGTTCAGTAATGAGGCTCATTTTTGGTTGAATTGCTACGTCAACAAGCAAAATTGCCGCATTTGGAGTGAAGAGAATCCACATGAGAGCCTTGAGACGCCATTACATCCGCAAAAACTGACTGTTTGGTGTGCTCTATGGGCTGGTAGAGTCATTGGGCCTACTTCTTCCGAAATGATGCTGGAGAGTCAGTTACCGTTCCCGAATTGGATGGCAAGACGGCGCTACATGCCACACCGCGCACATCACAATCGATTTACCTACTGAAGGAAACATTCGATGAGCGCATAATTTCGCGGAATGGACCTGTCAATTGGCCACCAAGATCGTGTGATTTGACACCATTGGATTTTTTTTTGGGGATATGTAAAGTCGCTCGCCTACGCCAATAAACCAGAAACGTAACAGGGACTTGGAAGCCAACATTCGTGGCGTTATTGCCGACATACAGCCCCAAATGCTCGAAAAAGTGGTTGAAAATTGGACCTCTAGACTTGGCTTTATTCGAACAAGCCGAGGCGGCCACATGCCCGAAATCATATTTAAACATTAATGACATAAAATTATCCTTCCAATAAAGCCAAATTGATGGACATTAAAAAGATATTCCTGTGTTTTATTTCAATTCAAAGTTCTATACCTCTAAAACAACTTTTATTTTGTATGAGTGGGTGAATTTTTCGATAAAAATCACTTGATGGAAAAATGTGTCAAACAGAAGCGACGAGATCGAAAAAAAACGACGACATTTTCGTATGCATATCTCTTCTCTCTTCTCTTCTTCTCTTCTCTACATATAATAAAACTGTAGAATAAAAAATGTCTGACCACGCATCACGCGGAAACTACTGGACGGATTTTGATGAAACTAGACATAGTGATTGCTTAAATTCTGGGTCGGGACTAAGGATACCTTTTATCCTGGAATATAACGTGGTGCTAACAAAATAGTCAAAAAACTGTATATCTGTAAGGAAAATTCTTATTATACAGACCTAGCTTACTAGTGACTTGTCGGATTGAAAAATAAAATAATAATTTATAGAACATCCTCCTAGGTTGTCCTGAACATGAGCAATGTTCAAAACAATTATTCAAAAGATCGCCCTGAAGTGGATACTACTGTTAGGAGTCGTACAGCACTGAGAGATCTAACGTGATCCTGATCATATCCTGTTCGATGTAGTTCGATGAAAATACTTTTTGCAATAAAAGTGGCAGGCGGGTGAACAGCTTAGCAAAAGCAATTTTCACTCTCAAAAACCTGGAGAAACACTTTTCCTCAATTCGAAATCACATTTCATACATCAGTCCACCACGCGTCCATCTGCGTATTGCGTCAGAAAATCATTGAAGCTATTGATTCCATTTACAAGCACATCGAATATTTCTCTTTCGTTTCGTTTAAACAGAGAAAACGACACACAGTGCTTTCATATTTTACATTTATTTCGATTATGTTGGATTTTGTTTTAAAAGCTCAGCTTTTGGATGCAGAAAGCTGTTTGACAGCTTAAAATATGAAGAAAGGTGTTGGCTTTAGTATTCATGAAGAACTATTTAAGTATTTTCAAGTTAAAGGTGGTAAAGTTTGATATTTTAGTCAAAAACGCCCCTAAGAAATGGGCGTGGAAAATAAGAAGAAAAAACCTATAGAAGCGCGCATTTTTGTTGCAAAACACTTCGAAGCCATTGACATACTAAAGGGCACCCATCCCCTGAACAACTTCCAAGGATATCTAAACCAACTTCAGTCGTGAATTGATTTCATATCTCCTTCCCCCTCTATAACATATGATTAGGCATATCAATTTTCATTACGCCATTCATTTCATTCAGTTTGAAGAAGGACTGCATTGGTCTCACAAGACCATCCAAACAAGAGGTCGCCGCAGCATCTCCTGCGAGTATCCATCGATACAAAAGGACAGACGATTCAAATTAATAAATATTTCATTTAAGGTATTTCTTTTATTATTTTTCTTCCTCAACATGTATCTATCTATCGTAATAACAACAACAACGACAAACACTTTCGGATAAAGTATAGAGAAACTTCTAAACCACCAATTCACCACACACAATGAAGAGGGACGCATTATAGCAGCTCGGGAGGTGGAATATTTTCTGAAGGATTTCTGGGATAAGACGAAAAGTTATGAGTTAAGTTTTCTTTTTGCAATTTTTGTTCCCCTGCCACCGTCGGTCGGCGTTGCGTCGGTCCTATAAAGCGAGGACATACTATGGGTAAATAGATACTTGCAGTGTGATGGTTCTTTCGGTGCGGTCGTGGTTTTATCCTCTTGGGATAAGTAAAAGGAATTAGAAAGTTTCGATAGATGGTTTTTTTTTCGTCCGTTCGACCTAAAGCCGACAACTTTCAATATTGAGCTTAGCATGTTGAGCGGAGACGCATGTGGTGATGCTTGAAAGTTAAGTGGTCATGTACTTATATAATAAATATAAGTATATTGAAACGTATTAGAAAGAGGAATATTTTTTTTTAAGAAATATGCGAAGAGGGAAATTCTACACACTCTGGAAAGGTAGCGTGTGCTGACCTGAAGTTGAAGTCTTGTGCATAGTTTACTTCTGGGTGAGTCCTAGTGTACCATGGGAATAAATCACTTAATCACAGCTGAAACTGTAATTGCCTTCTTAAAGCAGGCCGTACACTACGTGGGCAATCCATCTATTTTTAATTTAACACAAGGTCTTATTATCGGGCTTAATCTATAGGGTGATCTATCGCTATCGCTTTTCACAACAAGTGCAAGGATTCGCATTGCTCGTTGGATAAAGTAAGACAATCATTTTCAACACAAAGTGCTCGACAGTATTTTTCAACTTTTTGCTCAATTTTTCAGATTTTTCTTTGATTGAAAGTGCCACGAGTTATGCTTCCCGGCAAGAGTTTAATCAATGCTTGCTGCCATTAGTGTTGGTGTTATAGAGGTTGAATCCAGACTTACACCCCAGTCAATAGGATAAGAAAATACAATTTAAATTTCTGAAAGATTTTATAGAAAGCAATTATTATCCGCACCGGGTTATTGTTTCGCAAAAGAAGCAACTCTAGTAAGATGCTTGCTGTAAGGATTTACCAAAACTGAAATGCAAGCTTTATAGAAACTGGAAAGTTAAAAAAAAAAAATCCAATTTTTCATTCTATTATTTTTTATCTTATTCTATTGACATTATTATTTAATGACTTTCCGATTTCACATACGGGAATGCAGCCGCCAAAAATTTAGTACCTACTGAGGCTGGGAAGTCACTTTTTATGCGGGAAGCGGGAGCCCCCCCCTTTAACACAAGATTGGTACAAAACACACGTAGACAAGTCTCCCCGAATGACACTTTCATTCGGGTATTCATGGTTTTACGGGCACTAAGCGAGTGTGACTCCTAAGAGACGAATGCAAATTCTCTATGCGGCCATTAAAGTGTGACGGACGTGGTCGTTTCGATACATGCCTTCGGTTCGAAGGTCTTAAGAACCTCGTCACACATCTTCAGAGGTCTAATAGAGATCTTATCGAAACTATCGAAACTCTATCGAAGCTTTTGCCTACAGAAATTACAAATCTGAACCTTACCGAAGTCAAATTGTTACTTGGGAAGTTCTAAGACAATTTTCAACAACTACCAGAGTTAGTCAACTACTAGATAAATGGAACGCATTTCGTTTCGCTCCAACACAGTGCTTTCGATGTGCACCCACCACAATCAAGAACATTCGTTTCTAATAAGTATTGGCGTCTGAAAGTATTTTCTAATTTAGTTCCGATAAAGACCATTTGAGCGGGTTAAACCCTTTAAGGTCGCAAAAAAATACATTTTGGTCAAAAACGTTCACTACAACTAGGCCTGTCAATGATCGAAATAAGCTTAAACCTTCTCAGAGTCTATGGCATCATTTCAAACAAAGTTTCATCAAAATCTGTTCAGTTGTTTTCAAGTTAACCGGCAACAGACATGCAACCCTCGAAAGTTTTGTTATAAATATGTATGGGATAAAATTTATAAAGGGTGAACATGGGCCTCAACTTATATGCCCTTTCCAGTTGGCCAATTTCATAATTCGCAACAAGATCCAGTTTCATATTGACACTGCGATTATATAAACCGTTAATGAGGTAATAGATGGATATGACTGCACATGGTATATCTATGACAACACGATAATCTGCTTGTGTTGAAATGAGCAGATATTGACACTGCAATCAGGTAGATGCAAAGCAAACAAGATTATCATGCTAAAAAATTATTTCTTTTTTTTACAACTCTGTCATATATGTAACCAACCATTGTGCAATGTGCGACAAAAATTTTGCTGCAGTATTATAGCACAAGAAACGCAAAATTAAATGGCTCAGAGGGTTCGACCGGGCGTCTTGCTGTTGGTGTTGTTAACTTTCATTGATTTTCTGTTCGAATTTTTTGTTTCGTAAATTGTACATGATATCCTTTTGAACCGGGGTTTTTCTCTAAGTGCGTCTCTGAGTGTTTATTTTTGACAAGGCCCTATGTCGTCTTTATAAAAAGGTGGACCCTTGATCCATTGTTAGCTACCTCTATTTGGTCACGCCCAGATGGTTTGTAAAGGATTAGTTCCTATAGGAATTAATAAGGAAGGTCTCTAAGCTTGAGTTACGCGGCTTATAAATTATCACAGCACCGTCCGAAGGTTTTCGAAACTTCTAGTCAATTAGCAGCAGTTTCCGTTCGCGCTTTTAACATCCTAGACGCGATAGCTCTGTCATACTACTATCGAGGAAACACGACAAGCAGAATCATGAAATATAGGATTTAAACTCGACAGTTCCGGGGGCAATTAAGGAAGCTCACTAGAAGCAACTTCTTTCAAACCACGACCTACATCAGCTTTCTTTGCCACTTGCCATCTTTAACGCAATGAAAGGGTGCTAAAACCCATCAAATACCCATCAAATGGTAAGTAGGAGGTACATGACTTCCATCCATCACATTAAAACCACCTAATGAAAGAAAAAAATTGAGTTGGCGCCCAATGTGGGGACACATAATTTTTCCTACTACTTTTTCTTCCTCTCTTTCGCCTTTAGGTCCCTGTGCAAAGGACCCTTAAAATACCCCTGTGATAACCGAATCAATTTCTCCATGTATTGAACGAAATCGATGTAAGCCCACTAACTGCCCGCCTTGATCCGTCACATGAGCTAGACGCACCTTCGACGCTTGTATTGTATTGATTTCGAATGAAGACGCCCCACCCAGGCGTAATCTTTCTCGCCTTCGGGTTGTAAAAACAAACCTCATCACCTCATATCGCTGTAAATCGGTTGACTGGTGATGGTGATGCTCACCCGGCCGCAGGATATTCCGCCCCCCTAGTCATGGGGACAGATATGAAATTCAGAACAACACCGTCAAAACAAAACTCCAGCTCTATCCTGTGATGAGTTTCGTGCTATGAGCAGAGACATTGTCGCTGTGACCTCCTGCATATCCCTTATACCATTTGCATGCCCCCCCCAATCTGCAGCAACCAATTTAACAAACTCCTGGCGTGGGGGTACAATTCATCTACCAAACAAGTGGCAAGCGGCAAAGTGAATCTGCATTATTGTTGAACGATGATCCTCGGTTGAGTCGTCCTTTTGCTGCTGTCACACTGCACAGAAAATTTATTTGCTTTGCACCCACGACGGATGATGATGCGCAGCAACTTGTGCCGGCCCGTTGACTCAATTTGCACTCGTGTAGTATGAGTGTATGCCTGTGGAATGCGGGAACAGGACCAATTGTGAGATTTGTTTAGCCAGGACGATTGTGCGACAATGGACCTTTGAAAGTAGTAAATCACTAGCCAAGCAATAACGCGGGTATTCCTATTTTTTGTTCATTTGTTGTGTACCTCTCGGTGCACCCAACAGCGGGACCATAATTTTATTGTTACCAAGTTGGCTAGTGCTGGGGGTTGGTGCAGCTGTTGTGTTTTGTCCTAGATGTACCTTTTTCGAGTGCATTGTTATGAAAGATTTTTTGCAGTTTGCTGGGGCGTAATCAGCTTACAGCTGATGGTGGTATAGTGTTAAGGGGGTGTGTTTGTTCGCTTTTCCTTCGGTTATCTTTCACGTTTCCTTTTCTGAATTGAGCTGCTTTTCATTCTTCGTGCGCGGGGGAGGACAATGCGCTAGAAAATGAAAATTCAATTGATGATTGCGATTTTTCTGAAAACTTATACCATAGACAGACGCGCTGGGGGCTGGGTGAAGTTGTACAGCTTGAAGGCGATTATTTTAAAGAAATATTTTAAATTGCAGAAAAAAGTGCGTTTGTAGAAGGGGAAAATATTTGTTGACAATAGGGAAAAAAGTCAAACAATTATTGATGTGAAACATCTTATTGCGCGACTTGGGAGTAAAATCGATTCTTCAAAGCGGAAATGACCAAGCGGAAGTGCGTGACGGAAATTGGCCTGTCGCCATCACTATGCCGCCGCCTTAAACTCCTTAACCACTCAACCGATTTCAATGAAATTTGTGGGAGGGTATTGTTGGTTGTAACTTGATTGATAGAATAGTTTTGGACACGATAGGTGGCACTGTTGTCGATCCTCTTAACTACTAAACCGATTTCAATGAAATTTTGTGGGTTTGCATGGTTATACATAATTATCTACTGCGCTGTATTAAGATTATAATATTATAAAGATTTGGTTTTTAAATTAAATTTCTTAATGAAATTCAACTAGGTACATACAACACAGTTCAATTTAACATCCACATTTAGCGAGAGAAGTTTCACATCTGGCGTGTGGTCACAAGCACGCTCTCTGTTTTTTTGGAAAACTTTTTGAGTCTTTTCTAAGAGCTACTAGGCAGGCTACCTCTTCATTCTAAAATGTGAAATATTTATCAATTTAATAAGAATAATAATTTATAATGTGTTACTTTAATGTTTCTTTCTTTTTCTTTACTATAAATGAAATAATTGTTTTTTAGAATGAGAAGTTGTTTCACTAAATTTATAAAAAAATTGTTATTCAATTCAATTCAATTAGAATAAGTTTATTATTTATATCTTTTGTTTTATTAATTTCATTTGTTGTAATTTATTGTAGAAAAGAATATGTATCTTATGATATTATTGTTAATCGATTTATTATACCTAATAGTTTAATTATTATTTGTAATTATTGATAATAATATTATTATTTATTAGACCTTATTTAATTAGAATTTTATTAGGATGAAATTCACTCAGACTATAGCTACTACAATCGCAGTGGATGATTTTGAGGACTTATTTCAGCTAAATCTACCTTGGAGTGCTTTTCGTGGAGCTGCTGGTGTCATACTCTGCAGTAAACTCCATAACTCAGTCGAAGTTGCTGCTGTCAATAGTGGCGTCTTCTGCTAGATAGTGGACAGGCGGTTATTTATTTGTCGAAAGCGATGCTGCATACTCCAACTGCGCAGTTAAATGAATCTTGAAGGTAGTGGTTTCTATATTGACACCAACATGATGCAGAATAGGGTTGAGGAAGTCTCATGAAATCGCGTTTTGATTGCAATAGCTTGGAAGAGTATTTGCATTACGTCGAGTGTTTTCCTGCGTCAATCAGTTTCGCCGGAGTCCCGCCACATACAACCCCCAACAGTGACTGATCTCATATGCAGTTTCGAAAAGCCTGTGGTTCGTCATAAGTCAGTAGTTCGTCATAAGCCATCAGTACCGGCGGCTTTGTTGTTTATAACAGTCTCATCTTTATCAACTAATCGTGAGCAGTTTAGCTTCCTCCCCTCTCTCTTTCTATACATGATGCGAAGTTGGAAATGATACTCAAACCCATTTGATATAACTACGCTTTTAGAAGCTTTCCTTCGCTGTTCCATTTGGTTGGGTGCTTGACTTTTCTATAAAGCCTCCAGATTTTGTTTCAGGCGGGAGAATATTTAATTTCCCTCCATTGAAAGACTGCTTTGATCTTGGTAAAATCAGCTTTGTACCACGCGAGGATAGACTGATGGAATTAAAACCCTAGATTTAAAGATTATATGCAGACATTCCAGGTACACACTCTCATATTTTAGGAAGTTAACAATTCTGGTCTTATTACCATTCAAAGGGATTGATTTTCCGAAGCTAAAGCTGACACGAACGAAGTTATTTCGGAAAAGTACCACGACGGCTTAACTCTTCAAACACCAGATGCCCATTGCCCAGGTTGTTGTTTTGAATCTAAAACAACAGACCTGTCATTTCCAATGCCAGTAAACCACCTTGATATGCAATTAAAGGTATTACTCGCTCCCATCTCGCTGTAAGTTCCCCATTGAGCTTAGTTCCAAACAGTCTGACATCATATGCCAAAATTAGCTACCTTCAAACTATTTGGACGAAAGAGGTACTTAGTCCCAAATGTATCCGAAATAACTAAAAAGGACGGGACCTAAATATTGCTTTCATAATATGAAGATCGTCTCCAAAACATTATCAGACTAAATGAAAAGATGTTCCATCAATATCTATCAAATCTACAGATGCCGACGAACCTCGCTTACCTAGCCCCCTCCTATGAGCAGAATGTTGAGAAGGAACTTATTCCGCGAATTGCGTCTCAAGGACGACCTGGGCAAATCATAAAACATCAGCTACCAGTACACTTGACGGTAGGTAAGAGATAACTTTAACTTTAAAACTCCTTTAACTACACAGAACAAGCTAACTTTGGAACATATTTCTAAAATTTAAAACGACACCTACCTGCAAGCATCTTCGGGCGCTGTTGAGCCCTAAAGCCTCATAAGTTCGCCTTTTCCGAGAAAAATAAATTTCTTTTCTGCATGACTGTCTTGGATATACTCAAAATGATGAAACATCGTAGTTAAAGTATACCTACCTATACCCTCAAGAAGTCATATTAACTTCCCTATGGGTACCTATATACCTACCTCCATTTCGCCCCCTACATCCTTCAACAGAATTCCAACGGCATGCCTATTAATACACAATCGTCGCTGCTGCAGTATCCTTAACTACTAGACACACCCTCAGTGTTTGAAATCACTTGAAAACTTCCACCTAACACGTTTCACTTCAACTTTTCTCCATTTCCGATGAATTCCTCTCTGGCTTATTCATACTTCTAATTTCGCCAGGCAAAAAGTATAACTTTGTTGTTCACTCCACTTGTGAGTTAAAAAAAAAAAAAAACTTGCACATACCTTAAGTCCCAAGTATATGTAAACAAGGATCCCGAAAGTTGAACTTTCGCAGCAATGCATTAGACATCTTAACCAACCGAATGGCATGGTAACATCTTCATCCCTCATCGTCTCGTTGCCGCTTTGAAGAATGTCTGCAAATTCACTTGCAAACACCAAACATGGTGCTAATGAATTTTCCTCCAACTTTTGCCTCTGGCCGAGTTACTGGGTGTAGGTAGGTGGCTGCCGCTCCGCTCAAACAGAACGGATGACT
The DNA here is from genome assembly GCA_936431705.1 of Cheilosia pagana. Taxonomy (NCBI): domain Eukaryota; kingdom Metazoa; phylum Arthropoda; class Insecta; order Diptera; family Syrphidae; genus Cheilosia; species Cheilosia pagana. Next base: position 9,241,465 of record OW386169.1, read on the forward strand.
GCATAAAGGTGAACTCATTGAAGTTTAATTAAGATACACCCTATGCCAGCCAGCCAGATGCAAAAGTTTGCATGCATGACAATGCACTTAGGCGATCCTGTTTTGTTTGTAATCTTTTCTCGTCCTGATATGTACCTACTATGGAAGGTGTTGTGTTGAATGAACAATATTTATGGGTTTTGTTCACTTTTGTGTGTGAGTTTAAATAAGTTTTCATCAGCAGCTGTTTTGAAGTGGGACAAGTTGAGACTGTGATGAGCAGTGTTTGAGGGGAGGGAATTAGTTTCTTTTCGAGTTTTTAATAAGTAATTACCAGTTTAAGGATTTTAGACATCTTGATGTACATTTTGAGCAGTTCTGTTGTTTTATGGCTCGTAAAACAAAAGCAAATTCTTGCATCTTTGAAAGGTCTAACAAAAAGTTGCACAGCATTTAATTCTTGAAAAAATCTATATTTTTATTTAAATTATATTTTAAATATTTTGGCGCGACAGGTCTGTGGGACCCTAGGCCTAGCTTCTCACAACCATTCGTTTTGTGTGGGTTTTCAATTTTTGGGACGAATGGAAGGGATTTACAATTTTACGCCGAGTCCAAACGGCCAATTGAGAAGCTCTTTCATGACAGTTTTACTCTCAGATGTTTGTCAGACGTTCGCGAGAGGTGGCGCAGTGGAAAAAACCTTAAGATGTAATTTGGCCCTTTCGGGATTCCACTAAGCCACTGCGCCGACGTGAAAAAATACTGGTCAAAAAATGCATGAACTTCGCCCATAGTTCAGAAGGTCTGTAAGATCTGTTTTTTTCAAAGAATTGACTGAAACAAATAATTTAACTCCGAGCAGCAGAAAGTACTGCCAAATTTTGTTTAAAAATTGTTGAAAAAACTGTATATAGAAGAGATCTGAAAAAATTCTCTAATAATTTAGCTGTAAGGGTTTCTAGATTTTAAAACTGAAAGTGCACGACTTGATCGCACGGAACTTTCCCTTTCATTGCACGCTTTGACGATGTTAATGGGCATACCGTAGATTATAATGAAGGTGTGTATATAATTTAAATAAAAAAGCTGTCAAAGTGGCGGAAGATGAAGTTGTATGTGGCTACTATTGCATGTAACTGTTTACTGCTGAAAAACCTAACAATACAATTTTTTTCGAAATGTGAAAAGGATTTTTCTATACACGAATACTTTTTGAAGGGTTTCAAGACACAGACGTGTCGTTTGTTATGCAAGGAAAACTATATAGAGACCCATTTGCTTTAAAATAGGTGCAATTCCATTGTGCGATACTTTTGTGAAAAACTGATTATACCATCAAGTAAAAAAACGGCCATAAACATTTTAGGGAAAATTACATTTTTCTAAACTAGACATGTCTAATTGTCAACATTTGCTCAAATATCAATTTTATTCCTAGCTGTTAGAACCTTAAAAAAACGTTTATCAGGGCTTAATAAAGATGTTCAAAAACTTGAGGTGAGGCGTTGTGGCTATAATAGGCCTCAACAGCCGAGCTGCGGTATTCAATTTGTTGAGTTTCGTTATTAAAGTCAGAATTGCTTAATGTTTCGATTTCGCAAATTCTTACCTAAGTTTACGAAAAGATCAAAAATTTCAGGTAAATAAAACCAAAAGGTGAGGGAGCAATATGACAATGCCCGAACTCACGATTTCGTTTTTGAAATTTTAATGACCACCGTAAGAATATTTTCGGGGCGGAATTCAATTATGTTCGACTATTGTAAGGTTGCTTTACATTTGTTGAGATGCTCTTGTTTTTGAAATTAATTTCAGAGGTCTATCGTTAGTCGGCTTAAAAGTCCTTAATTCTTAAATTAGGCCCGAAAAAAAATCTGGACACTATTCAAAAATACAAAATATGCTCTGAGGAATTACGATGGGTTCTAATTAAGGATGAAGAAAGTACTGGATGACATTCCCGTCATAACACAATTTTTTTATTTCGATCTAAAACTTATGAGGTATACACTTGAAAACTTAAACCTGCGCCTGAATAAACGTTAGAGATAGGAAACTATTCAAAAGAAATATTCAATTTGCCAAATATAAACAATTTTGGCAAGCTTTCCTTGATCCCTGTTAAAGGTGTTTACGAGTTATACCTACACACTTTTGAAAAATAGCGTTTTCGGCGATTTAAACACATCAATTTTACTGCAAGCGTTACTTTTGGTCAAAACCTTTGCAGCCGTTTTCATGTAGGTAAACTATAGAAAACCAAATTCTTAAAATGTGCCTTTTTTCACAAACTCATTCAATGAAATTTTAGAGAAAATCATACTTTTCTATCTAGTTAAAAATGACCATATGACCTTAAAACCGAATTTTTGCTATAATCGTATTGGCCGTTTTGGAGACAAGAACAATTTTCAAAAGTACCGTTATTTGATTTCTGAGCGAAAAACGAGATTTATACTACAACATTTTACGATTGTTAAGAGAAAAGCTTAGTTCGCTATTAAGTTAGAAATGACTACACTTCCTACAGAATGAATTTTTGTAAAAATCAGTGAACCGTTTTTGAGATAATTCCAATTTTTAAAAGTACCATTATTCGATTTTTCAGCGAAAAACTGGGTATACAACAACGTTAACCCCACCTACCTCAGTTTAAATATCAATATTGGTTGAAATCCTTAGAGCTGTTTTCGAAAATATTTAACTTTTAACGTTGACGTGCAAAAAAAAATGTCCCTGAAATGAAAGCCGCCCAGAAACTCCAAATCCGAAATTTGAAACAAATCCGTCCAGCTGCTTAGGCTGTACAGCTCAGGAGCATACGGACAGATAAATAGAATTGACAGAATTAACAGACGGACAAAAATTGTGATTTTAAATATGCCCATGAGCTACTTAGAAGTTCATTGGAGAACACTAGGAAGCAGTAAAGGTGGAAGTCAAAAGGAATCGCTCTCTATTCATCTATTCGATTTTTATCTCTATATAAATTTGCAAGAGGAGTCAATACCTGCTGTCCTTTTGTTTCTGTTTATTTGTTAGTCCAATGGATAGTTGTTTTTAATTACGCTTCAATTATAAACCAATAAACCGCTTACACCAAACCTTTGCTGCAAATAGGGATCAACGGAACGATTAGCTTCACTGGGCAATAATCACTGAACCAACTTATTCAACAGTTTGTGAGTAGGTATATCCACATCGATTAGTTTATTGCCAGGATTACAGTAAACCCTAGTCCAGTGTGCCTTCTGAAAATATCTACACACAGTTTTTGTGCCGGAAATTCCATTTATGTGAACATATTCAGTAACTCAGTCAATCATCATCATCACAACTGTATCAAGGTGTCAATAAACTGAAATTTATTGACATAATCCTCGAACGTTTCCCAACAATATCCTGTCAAAAAAAAACCCACCACACATCTGACCCTAATCCGATTTGATGAAAATCCATCCACAGCAAAAATGTTACTCCATTCGGAATGAGATCAACAAGCGGACCATCACCGCTTCGAATAAAAATGAAATTTCAATTGAAATAAACTACAAACTATGACCAAAGTCATAAGCAGAGCAAAAACACACAGACACACACCAAATAGAAGGACATTCCGAATCATAACCCCAATCTTGCCCACTCGGCTGCTTATTAATGTTCGCTGGCTGCCGCGACTAGGTCGAGATGGCCAGCTAAAAATATAAAAAAAGAGTCCTGAGCGTGGATAACATTAACATCGCCAAATATCCTGTTCAAATAGCAGTCCGTTAGACAACTAAATACCAAAAGACATATACTTTCCAGTGTTGACCCTATTTTGTATCGCATCGTCGTCGTGGTCGTCGTCCTTATTTTACTCATGAAAAAACAAAATAAAAGACTACAGAGAAAAATGAAAAACAATTCCATTCATTTTGAAATTTTCATTTAAAATTCCATTTTCCACTCCCTAATTCCGTGAAAGCAATTCCGCTGAAAAATCTATTTTTAGCTACGTTTTGCATCTGTAATTTTCTACGTGATGGCCGGGGGTGCGGATGTGGATGATGTAACAACGCGTTTGTGTCTATTCGCGAGCGGTTTAACATTTTCTATTTCTGCTAGTGGTTACGGTTTGCAGATAAATCCCAGGTAGACTGATTACGGCCATTATTCCACTTGATGCGGTTCTTGCTTTCAATTAATTTGTGTGCCCTGCAGGTGGGAAACGCCAATCCAAAAATTAACTAAAGGACAGTGGAAATGGCTTAGTTAAAAAAACATTCGTCGCCATTGAGCCCTTGGAAAGGTTGGGATTTAATTTTAGACTGACAGGCACGGTGCTTCTTTACTTGACCGAACTATGTGACATTAAACTCCATGATGGCTTTCAGTGCATGAGCAGGCTTTTGAAAATGGGTCTATCAGAATATCGATGCGATGTTAAGTAAAAATACAAACCAGGGTTGGCTTGTATGCGAACATTTTTTGTGGAGTTTTCTACACGTCGGAGAAGCCTCAGGGTATAAACTATAGACAATTCCTCATAAGGAAGAAGGCGCAGCTCATCGCCCTGCACTATTGAACGATAATGAGCCTAGTGACTAATTTGTTTGTATTTGAGTGAGGGATCTCAGATTCCATCACACAAATTACGTCCTAAGGTTGCTTAAGGTGCGCTAACTCTATCGATCTTCTGACCTTTATCCGAGGGTTTACATTTCCGGAGAAAGCCTCCCAACTCAGACGTTCAAAATCGGCGAATTATCGGTCTTTAGAGACCCTTCTGATCATCTGCGTCTGGTGAAAGATCAGTAATGCAAAGCAGGAACAATAGCGTGAAAGTTTTATGGGCCTAGAAAACCGATAAAATTTTCTTACAAACAAAATACAATTGAGTAAGTAGGAGTCCATCTATCCATTTAAGTAAATTTTAATAATAAAGCAGACAACTGGTCGCAGGGTGCACTAAAAACCAAGATACGCACCATCATTCTATTGGTTTGCAAGCAACCTTTGACAGCGGCATTCCTACAAAGCTCATCCGTCTGTGTATAGAATGCCAATGGGGAAAGTCCGCCGCTGCATCAAAAGCGGTAACGAAATCTCTGAAAGTTTTAATGTCAAAAAATAATTTTGGCAAGGCCACGCACTTTAAAGAGACTCCTTTCATACATATCATAGTGCGAAACTGAGAGTCCAATTTGCAAGGTAAAATCTTTCCAAAGTCTTGTGAGTCGTTACGCCCTGTTTCGAAAAACTGATGATATTCTTATAAGGACCTTGATTATCCAAATCCTATTTTATGGCGCTGAACCTTAAACTTTGGCTAAAGCAAATGCAGATATCCTCGGTCGCTTTGGGCGGAAGGTTTTTTGTAAAAATGGTCGTCCCCTTTTGCGCTTACAGGCCTTTGAGAAACAAATTTAAAAACGAAATAAACACGCTGTACTCTGACAAATTCCGAACCAGTCTTCTAAGATGGATAGAACATATGGAGTGGATAGACACATTTGCTTTGGCCCTTAGAGACCCCGCCTTATATAACGTGAACAAGTAGAAGAAGGTCTCAACCAAAGTGAAATGCACAACTGATGGCAGTTATCTAAAAATCGGGCTTACTGGAAGCCTCGGTTCATTCCAAACTGTATTAAGGAAGCAAGCAAATAACAATAAATTTCAGGCGAAGTAAAATAAAGAGTCCGGCTGATTACTGACTGCTGATATCGAAGATTTTGACAACTACATGAACTGCAAAAAGAAGTGCTTAGTTAATAGAATTCTAACAGGTCTCCTAACGGGACATTGTAAACTGAGGGAACACCTAAGAAAATAGGACTATCAGAAGGTCTCTGTAGATTCTGTGATGTGAGCGCTGAGACCCCAGATCACATTCTGCAACACTGTGGGGCACTGACCCACAAGAGGCTCAAACATCTGGGCAAGTACCATCTGCCAAGACAGAGTGATGATTCTTAAACACAGTTCTAAATGGAACTGCAATGCGAGGGAGCTTTCGAGAAGGGCATGAACCTTTCCGAGGTATAAGCAGGGGGCACAATAGATCACAAGGTCGTAGTGCACTAGACCCTCATCATAATAATAATAATTGATGTGTCTCTTCCTGAATCAAATCCGTGCTGATGATCGGAAGTCACATTTCTGATACAACAGAAAGTCTTATTTGCAACAAACCATTCGGAGATTTGTTGGCAGTTAAATATATTTAAAAAAAAAGTCTAAAATCACAGACTTACGACCTGGCTTGCTTTCCAAACACCCAATAATCACTCACAGGCAATCGAATTATCTGTTGAACATAATTACGAAGTGGAATAGAAATATAGGGACAACGCCATCCGATCCCCTCATATTTCTCATCATTTAGATCACTAAACTTACTATCTACATCGAGTATAAAAAGTTTAGAATATATTTACCCAATCTATAAGTGAGTGACTATTGGACATAATATGCTTGTAAATTGCTCAAATACTGATTTAAAAAATAAAGCGAACAAGTTGGTAATTTTCGACTATAACAAACAGTTTGGGAGACTTTTAATATTTTTCTAAAAATATTTGCGAATACCATTTTAAATGTTTTTAGTCTACAGAAGCTGTCAGGCTCTGTTGTTTAACATCATCAATATTTTGCAAAAAGTTTTAAACAGACAAAACAAATCGATATTTTCCAAATTTTACAATTTTAGCTCCAATAACTGTCAAGAAATAGCATTTTTAGAGTTTGTTTTTCTCTTTTTGAAGGAGGCCTCACATCCTGTTGTCCAATTTCTCCCAAATTTGGTAAGTTACCTAGTTACCAAATTTTGCAACAGGTACTAAATTTTCGATTTTAAATATTTTTGTTTACCAAGAATAGCGTCTTAGTTTTGTTTGTCGTATGGCAGGTGCCACGCCCCCTTATTAAAAACTATTCGCATAGTTCTAGGAATACTCTCCAAATACCCATTGATGTTCTACGGTCCATCGATATCAGAAGGGATAATGATTTCGGAAACTTACATATAAAAAAAAAAAACTTCCTTATCTCAGAATACAACGAAAGTCTTAATAAAAGTTCGGAATACAAGTTTACTGAGAACACGCACTTTAATTGGAGGTCAGTTCTTTTGTTTCTTAAACTTTTACAAGTTGAAAGGCATCTTTTTAAATCAAGAGCGAATTTGAGCTGTTAAAAACTCGGTTTTTGGGAACAAGGCTGCCTCATAAGTCCGAAGTAGGAAAATTTATTTAAATTTATTTCAATTTAATAAATTCCACAGAATTCCACACAGTTTGGTATTGAAAAACTGAGAACTCCGCCTCTAGAAACATGTTGGAATGCATTTCGAAAAATCAATTTTAAAAATTGCCTTTTTACCAAAAATATAAAATCCAAACTGTTTTTTAAATTATTTCTAAGGCGATTGATTTAAAATAGATGCTGATTTAAAAAGTCAGAAAAAAAGCTGAAAATGAGTTGTTGCCGCCACAGGACCTAGGGAACCCCACGTCTAGCTTCTCACAACCATTTTTATTTTTCACAATCCATTTTTGGGACGAATGGAAGGGACCTAGAAATTTATGCCAAGTCCGAAGGGCTGAATAAAAGCTCCCTCACGTCAGTAGTTCTACTCTGAATTTTTGTCAGACGTTTGCTCAGTTGCACAGCACCAGCAGCCAGCACACTTATCACCGAGCCATAAGAAAATAAAAAATATTTTTCCGTAGCAAATTCAAAACAAGCACTTCTTAAGGACGATAAGTAGTCCCTAAAAGTGAGAACATCAACAATTACAAGTTCTAGTATCAAAACGACACACAAGCGCTAATTGCTAAAGCCACCCTTGCTCTGCACGACCTCTTCCAGGACCTTCTTTAACCAACCGCCTAATAGCTTCACCTGCAACCATTAATATAATGACAATGATATCCTTCAATTACATTTGCGTTCGCCGCATTTAGCTGCCAGCGTCTGAGCCGGCAATTATTTCCACTCGAAATTAATTAAGATATATAGTAGTGTATCCCGAGTTAATCGCCGAGCCTATACGCACTCGTACGCCCATTTGCTTTAAGGCGAACAGTTTAAAAGCACTCTCAGTCATTAGGATTAATTATTGCGGCGCATATTTAGCATTATCAACCTTTCCGGTGACAAATTTAATGAACTGCCAGATCAGCCTCAAGGCAACATTCTACACATCCTCAGATAGTGACAGTGCACGGATCCACTTTGAATTAATGGTTTAGTGTGCCACAATTTACCCCGTTCTAATTACGCAATTGTCAAATTAAGCGGAGCACATTGGCGTCCTTCCTCCCCAAACACGCAAGCAATGCGATATTTTAAACTTTTTGACACCTGTCCACCTGACACTTAAGTTTTCTGCTCCGCTAGCAAGTCGCAAAGTAAACAACTTCCTACAGCGGCACCGGTTTTAAGGAATTCAAATGAATTTCAATGGTACTTTGTCTTCAACGCACCGGTTATCCGTGCGATGGAATATGAACCTTGGAGTCATCATAAATAATGTCATCATCCCTATATCCTGATGGTCTCGAAGGAGGTGCTATATGGCGACTAAACCGAAAGGAGTTTAGGTGTTACGTCTAATAAACGCAGACATGTGTTTGGAGGATTAGGGACGACAAAGGACGTTCATTTCTGGTGATGGTGGCGTGAATGCTGTTCGCATGATTACAATGATTAATGGACGAAGGTTAGGTTTTGGGTATAAATGGGGTATTCGACTATGGGTGTATGTGTGTGGAGATGTGAATTAAATTTGATTCCAACTGTGGCTTTGCGGCAAAATATCCCCTGGGATCTTTTGTGCACATGTTAAATTTATTATTAAAATTGGAAATAGATAAACATGATTAATGTTGTGCGGCGTAGGTTATTTGTTGAATATGTCCTTAAAGATATGAGCGGTATGATGGTGCGGTAGCGGAATCCGATATGTTGTGGACCCTTTTCAGATATTAGTTTGAGCGTGAAATTCTAATTAAGATTAATTAAATTTTAGGCATATTACATCTTGAGAAGGCTTTTGCACATAGAATGAGAGTGAGACAGGGCTAAATGTGTGTTGAGAGAGGGTGTTGTCGAAGGTTGGGAAATTTTATTTGTTGCACATTGAGTTGATAAGTTTAACCTGTTTTTTTTGTTTCCTTCCACTAAAAAATAAGAAAAAAAAGAAAACAACACGACACACGATTACCACCAGTCCATGGGCAAACATTTCCCAGAGGGAAACACCTGTCAGTTGACGTCTCCGAGAAGTAGGGTTACATCGCATATAGCATAAAAAAATTATGATTGACTAGGATGACTGACTTTTGTCCACTTTCAAAACGGGGCTTATCTTAAAAAAGTTGCGCCATGTTAGGGCCAATGTTGTGTGAAGACATCCAACCGGACTGATGTGCGTTCGAATCCACAAACAACCCGACGAAGTCTATAATTGTACAGGGACAGAGTCATCCAATAGGGACTTCCGTCCTTTGATACTTGAATCTGTTAAATTGGTTGTCATATTTCTGGATGAATGGGTACGTCAACAAACAAAATTGAGGAATTTGGGACTTTACCAATCCACATGAGATCCACATGAGATCCACGGCAAAAGCGTCACTTTTGGCGTGGATTTTAGGCTGGCGTCGCCACCGGGCCACATTTCTTTGAGAACAACGTTGGCCAAGTCATCACCGTCTATAGGTCGATGGTTACCAACTTTGTTTGGCTTGAATTGGATGATAGAAAGACCCTATTTAAGTAGGTAAAGATTTTGTGTTAATTTAGCTTGGAGTGGCTGTCAGGACTAAGGAAGAGCTGGTGCACTTAGACCACGCCTTGTTGCATGACAGCCCAGTAAATATACATGGCACTTGATTCTTCGGATCTGTTTGGCTTTCAAGCTATGTTGCTCCCAAAGCGGATTGTCTCAAATAGTTAGAACTTGAATGATGAATGTTGGGTATTTTCGAATTTGCTCTGTTTGAAACGTTATGTCGAGCAGCAGGTTAATCGATTCTTTGCTAGATCTCGTCCAAGAGCAATCCGTCTCTGTTTCAAATAGCTCGACAGATGATTGGGTTTGTTGGTATAAGATCTTTCTTAGCCTTAATATTTACATCAAAAAAATCCTTCCATTTCACTTGCCCTTTAATCAGCTCAAGTTATTTCCAGCAAGAATCTCAGTCGGTTCGCTTTTCTTGTACCTTTAGCTCTGTTGAAATTTTTTCAGCAATCTTTTTTTAGCATTTTATTGATGGTGCTTCTGCTTAAGCTTTTGGAGGCACTGCTTTTTTGGATGCCACTAAATTGGATATATAGATGATCGGAAAAGGAGTGGTTAGAATCCCAAAGTGGTTCACTATCAACCTTAGACCTTAGCAATATTAGAGGCGACATTTGGTTCAAAATGGCATTCCTCCGCAGACCTCGCGCTCGTCTTTGCATGCCTTAGAGGTACATGCCTAGTTTTATATCTATATTTAAGTTACATAAGAAAAACTGGTTTTCTTTCAGAGTCAGACGTCAAGTTAATTGGATCGATCTGACAAAATATTTGCTGGTAAAATATTCTGTGGTAAAATCAATCAGATAGGCTATACAAAGGCAAGTAGTAATTGAAAAGGTAAAACAGGGAATATTTGACATGGATTGGTAGAAAACGCAGAAACATTCTTTACTTCTTACCAGAAAATATAGATAGGATGAGTTTGTATATCCCTAACTTGAGAAATAGTTAGTTCCCCATTAAAACTTTCATCCGTTATTTCATCCCCCTCAAGTTTTGTTTTTGCGACAAAAAGTAGCCTATGTTCTTCTCCAAAATCTCACATATGTCTTAAGCAAAGTTCATGAAAATAAGTTTAGCGGTTTAGCCGTGAAAAGGTAACAAACTCAAGAAGCTCAAGAAGCGCATTGAAAGAGGAGTTGGGTTCACGTGATTGTTAAGTCGATATCAAACAGAGTTTTAACTTTAAATTCCAATGATGTAAAACACCTTGTAACAGATCGAACGTCAATGAAACAATTTGCGTCCTTTCAAGTCATAAATAGAATTTCTAACATCTAGGTAAGCATTAAAACAAACAAGAATATTTTAAAACTTACCGATCTCACTGGAGAGGTCCTGCACATAGATATAACCAAACGCAGTCCATTGATATGTTACTTACTTACCTACTTGGTTAACAGGATCCTGACCCGTGAGGAGTCTCTACCTGAGACACTGCAGCCTTCCATCCTCTGCGATCCCAGGTACGCTGCTTCCAGTTATCTTGGCTTGGTCTTTAAAGCGGAGGTTCGGTCTTCCTCGTGGTCTCGAAAGAGCCCATAATTAGCCCTCCTTTCCTGCTTATCATCTAGGACTCGGCGCCGTTAAGCTGATGAACTGGCAGATTTAGGAATATGTAGAGCAAATATTTTGTCAAGTTAGGAGTCTTTAACCGAATTCTTTTGCCAAACCAAAGTAGAAACGGTTTCCTAGGGTAATTCTTCGCCGGATCTCCACTACGGTGTCATTCGTGGAACTCATGTTTACTCCTAGGTAGATGAACTACCACGATGTTGCTATCAATAGGGACATTTTATCCCAGCCGGTTGTTTGTTGATAGCATGTACCTACTTAGTCTTGTCCTCGTTTACTTCAAGGCCAAAAGAGTTCGCCTTTTCTTCAATCGCTATGAAATCTTCTATCGCGGTTCGCTGAGCACTGTGAGCGACCGATGTCGAAATCGTCCACATACCCCAGTAGTTAGACGGACTTGGTGAAGAAAGTGCCTTCAACGTACAGCTGCCTGCTCCAGCACGAGATTGAAGAAGTCACATGATGGCGCATCTCCCGCCGGGATCCAAAAATCGGCCATCGGCAAATAGAGCTCCTGACGATGAATGCTATCATATGCGGCTTTGAAGTCGATAAAGATTTTGAGTCTTGACTTGGTCTATAGTCGATCTGCCGGGCCGGAAACCACACTGGCAAGTGCCGATTAATGTGTTGCAGAACGCCTTAAGACTATCACACAGTACGTTGGATAGAATATTATATTATGCGACATACGACTTGTTTAAAAAAAATAATTTTCATACCTCCTACCTCTACTGGAAATACCCTCGTACATTGACGCCGTAAGCCATGGGAAAATAATTCGTCTGCAAAAGCACTTCAATGGATTGACGAAATTCAAAACTCATTCCGCTTCGATATATACCTAGTCGAAAATATTCCGCACACGCCCTTCTATTTATTTATCACTGCCGAACACAATATCCAACATCTTATAGCACCAAATTCGGCACTGGCATCACTCCATCACCGCACCACACGCACCGATCAATATAACAGAATTATACCATCAATTGCTGGGACAAAATGCACTAATCCCATCGGCACGCATCCATTTATTCGCCATTATGCGCATTTCCACATATACTCATAGTCGGCACGGCATACTCTCAAATGCAGATCTCTTTGGCGTCTGCCAGTCGCCTATCCGGCGTCCACCATCCACTCGCCTAATAATAATATCCTATCGCATGGACGCACTCTCATCCCCGGCCGGATAATTTGTTGCGCACACATCAGTTACCGCTTGCTCGCCATCATGCTGATTATCACACCTACCGCACGTAATTTGACTCAATTTGTTGGCTAATTTCACGAATGAGCCAATGGAATTTATTATCAGTACAGCGAGGGCTTCATATGGAGTCATGGCACACGATTCAACCGAATTCAGTTTCAGGTCAGTCCCACTAACTTACTCGTGTTCCGATTTCCGTGTATCCGCGCGACTTTTCGGTTGGGCTTGGGATATCCAAATGCAAATATGAGTGCGTATGCACGGTATGATTGGCATTAATTCTGGTCAAATCAATATGGAGCCACGGGCGATGGCATTGATTTGTCCCTAATTGACAGCGCAGACAAAAGAGCTGCAACTATTCAGCGGGGAAGCCATTCACTGACTGACATGGCAGACGTGCGTGTTTTCACTCACCAGTCACCAGTCACCATCACCACCACTATCCGCGTTTAGCTATGAAAGGATAACGAATGAACGTGAATGGAATCCCATTCAAGTGGAGTTGGTGATCGCCATGGAGAAGAGCGCAGCGCTTATACGGCTTGGCTGTCCCGAATTTGAATTGAAAAGAACCGCCTTCGAGTAAGCCACGTGAAAAGTAGCGATTCATGATACCATTCCGCATGAGCTGTAAGCACACCTTGCACCATCACTTGGTGGAAATGTGGTGGAAATTTTTAACCCATCCATCTTTGGATTTAAACAAAGACAGCCTTTAAGTGTCAATCTTCTGTTTGTAAGGAAAGGTCGTGAGGAGCATAGGGCTGGTATGAATCTTGAGTCGTATAACTAAAATAAATGTTTCCCCGGCTGTCCCGTGTGTCCGTGTCCCATCAATCAGTAAAAGTACGTTGTTGTCTGACCAAAACTAAGCGGCAATGACAAATGTAAGTGTCAACGGCCCAACTCATAGAATCCATCACGTCCATTGCGGCAACGTATTCGACTGACAGGTTGATATAATACACAGCAACTTATGTTAAGTGTTAGGTGACCTATAAGCTATAAGCAGCGCACATGCCTCATGCAACGGATAAAGTAGGATTACTTTCTACATTTCGGTCAGTTGCACCCGTTGACATGACACTGAGAGTTGAGTTGAATATTGAGAGATTGAAAGAATCTCAATAGTGTTATAAGATCATGGTATTTTTTTTTTACATTTTGTGGCAATTTCAGTTTACAGAATCGTGGGAATTTCAGAAATCTGTCAAAAAAACTTTAAACTATCAATTTCTGGTGAAATTTCATCTGAACATCTATTTTTCAGCATGATTATTCAACACACAAAAGTTCCATAAAAAAGAGTCCAAGTAAATCGGATTTTAACAAAATATTCTAGTATTAAAAAATAATCAAAAAAATGTCAATAAAGTGAAAGGTTAATTTAATTTGAGTTTCTTTCCGTATTTATTTTAAATTTAAGAATAAGATTTTTTTCTCAACAAGTTTTTAGGGAATTTGAGTTTATGCAAAGGAAAAAAGGGAAAAATTGCTATCAGCCTTGCCGTTGCCAGGTGTTCTGGCGTTTGGTCACCATTTCTAAATTGTTAGCTTTAACTTTGACCTCGATTTTTTTGTTTAACAGCTCCAAAGTAGATAAAAAAATAAAAGTAAAAAAAAAAACAATCCAATTCAATGGTATGCCGATTGCACAGTAAAATAAAAAAATAAAATAATTAAAAAAGTCATACTTCAATAAAACTTGAAAAATAATAGGTACATACATTTAATTTGTGTTTAAATTGCATCTGTGAAATGAACTGCTATAAACGGATGGCTGTATTCATAGAAAAAGAAAAAAGGCGGTGTGCAGCGGCAGCGTTAAAAAAACACTAAAATATCTTTTTAAGCACTAAAAAAACGCCCATGCGATAAACTTACTTTTTGGGTACTAAAATTAAATTTTGGGCACTAAAATTAACGCTTAGGGCACCGACTCGGGAACGGTGATTACTCCGTTTCGTGGGAAAAATAAATAAAGAAAGAGACTCATTTGGGTTTTGGGAATGAATGAGGAAGTTCGGATTTCTAAGTCTGACAGCTGACTGACTCGATGTGTTTGAGTTGGCCCATATTGTTCAAGTAATTAGATTTTGCAATTGACGTTTATGGAGGGGTATCCCACAAATCTAGCCAACAAAATCCAGCCTGTTGACATTTTAAGGTGCCAAAATTCGAAAATAACCCGCGAGTTTACAACAACAACTCAACTTACCAAGATAACGCGTTCGCATACCTAGTCCAGACAAATCTAGTTGATGTGTTTACACAAACTACGTATCCCAACGTCCCCTTTGTTGCGTTGAATACGTCAATATTGGCAGATCCGTAAACGCGACGGAAGCAACGTATTCTTTGGGCTGGACCATTCAGTGTTTTTTTTTTGCGGCTGTCAAGAGTACTTACTAAAAATTATCCGTCATGTCAATGGCATGGGTCAGCGACTTTGGTTGAGGACCAGGTCCACTCCGGACTTTAGCGCCACCTAAGTAAGTAAGTAAGTAATTACCAGAGGCTGTAGAATCGATGTAAGATCAGTATCTCCTACACCTCGGACTTATATCTATTTAAGTCCAGTGGGTACATCGAAAGGGGTAGAAATCACCGAGAAATGCAACCATGTTAACTTAAATACCAGCTTATTTTAAATCACAATAGTCATCCTTTTTATTGGAATATTATTTTTATAAACATCCATTGTAAAGGGGTTTTCAACAGGGACGCTACAAAAGAAGAGCGACAGGGACAGCAAACTCTTCTCTTCAGTAAGGTTTGCCATTTCATGATGGAAAGATATACGAGCCAACAACGAGTCGAAATTATTACAATTTACTACCGAAATTCGGAGTCAGTGGCCTCAATGTTAAGAGCGCTACGTCCAATTTATGGTCGTCATAATCGTCCTAGCAGATCAAAAATTGAGCGTCTAGTGGAAAAATTTGAATCCACAGGCACAGTACAAAATGTTCCCGTGCCAGTGAGACAAAGAAGTGCCCGTAGTGTCGAGAATATTGCTGCCGCTGAGGCTTCAGTTGAAGAAAGCCCAAATGTGTCTCTCACACGTCGTTCTCAAGCGTTGGGCATCTCTGTGACGTCGTTGTGGCGAATTTTGCGAAAAGATCTTGACCTGCATCCTTACAAGATTAAATTGACACAAGAACTGAAGCCGCTTGACCACCAGAAGCGTCGTATTTTCGTGAATTGGGCTGAGCAACAACTTGAAAATGATTCGGATTTTCATCGAAAAATCATCTTCAGCGATGAAGCTCATTTCTGGCTGAATGGCTTCGTCAATAAACAAAATATGCGGTATTGGTCAGGCAGCAATCCACACGTACTCCATGAGTCATCATTGCATCCCGAAAAAATTACGGTTTGGTGTGTCATTGGGCCGTACTTCTTCCGTGATGATCAGGACCAGCACGTTACTGTGAATGGGAATCGCTACCGTTCAATGATAACCCAATTAGATGGACTTGGAGGACATGTGGTTCCAACAGGACGGCGCCACAAGCCACTCAGCGAATGTCACAATCAATTTATTGGAAACCAAGTTTGGAAAAAATTTTTGTAGCGCTCTTATTTAAAAACCATTTTTATAAATGCTCTCTTTCTACAAGAACTACCTATCAGACCTTACCTTATACCGATCGGTGTAGATCAGTGGTTGCATACCGGATGTGATCTCCCTAAAGACTTAGTTCATGGTATCACAGTTGCCACTTTGCTGAAATAGCAATAGATCTACTGGACTTTTCGCAAAAATAAACCTGCTGCCACTAAATCCAATCTACTGCACTTTTTAGTTTGATTAACCTTCTTGTACAAAAACCATAAATAAAAATAATTCACTTATTTAAATACTATGACGAATGTCAGGGCTTTTAGAGTATTTTTAAAATTCTACTTTTATTGATGTAAAGTTTCTCAAAATGCCATTAAAGTGATTAATTAAAGACTTTTAGGATTAAATTTCAGTACATACTCGTTCAAAAATACAATTGTTGATACAGTTTTAAGCAATTGATCTTGTTGTTTTAAAAAAGATCGAATCTACTGCATTTTTTTAATGATCTACTGCGCTCTTCTTATTTTAAAGTGGCAACGCTGAGCACTGCAATGCACTTAAATTTCCAGGTGAGTTGAATTAGGTTAGAACTTTTTTTTCACTAAATTTCATACGTCTGTGTTTCTCACCAATGAATCAATCGATTGAGTGAAAGTCCTTAATTAACCATCATTCGCCGGACGAAAAAAAAAATAAGTAAAAATTATTTTTTTATTGCAACGACCTCTAGCGGTTCAGCTCACTGAGTACGTTCGATTCGATACGTAACTAATTTTCAAGCTTCGTTAATACCCACCGGTACACTTTATGATTTGCGCTGGCATTTCACAGTTGGACTCATGGACCAGAGCTTCCAACATTTTAACCTAAACTAGTCGCTTTCGTTTTTTAGTTTCCATTAAAAAACCCTTTTACTGTCCCCCCCTGGATTAATGGGAAATTTGTTGTGGGTCAGTTACATATATGCCAAACGTTCATATGAATCAGCTCACCCGGAAGAAAGGATTCCCTTTTGATATTAAGCTGTATAGCTCTGTCTCTATACGAGTGTGTGTATTCTGCGATACAATTATACAAACAGACAGAACTCAAGAAGAAGAGTTGTGGCCCAGCTCACTTCCATGCTGTTGTTGTTATCCCTTTTATTGTGTCCTTAATTCTTGTCTGAATTTAGTGGCCAAAAGGGAAACTTTTCGCCAACTTAAATAGTTTTCAGCCATACGGATTCATTTGAACCAATTAAAGTTGTGATGCTACATTCTGTATCTATTATCTCTGGAGATTAGGGATTACTTCCAGCAAAATGACTTAACGCACAAACACACACACGCACCTAAATGTTGGTAAGGTGATGGACGATGAACATCAATATTGTGGAGAATAATGGTAGAAAGTTGTTTCCTTTTAGATAAAGCTGCTGTACATAAATAAATCTTCGTCCTTGATAGCATAATGAAATTTAATAACTTTAATTAGACCGAAAAAGGGTGATGTTTACTAGCCGACAACACTAGCCGCGCTACGTGCACAGAAACGGGTTGACTATGTACAAACTTCTGGCAAGGGATGAATATTTGATTAGGGGTTCGCTTTTGTTTGATAATTTGCATGAAAATTGATTCCGATGATACAATGAGTGGATGTCTCAATACAAATGAAGGGGATCTGCGTGCACAAAGCTTTGTAGCTCTCTCTGTGTATGTGTGTGTGTGTGTGGAGCGTGTTTGTGGTCCTGAGAGTTTGCCTTCTAAATGATGTTTGCTTATAATCATAGACTTTGAATGAATTCTGTGATGTGAATCTTAATCAGGATTAAAATTTACAATTCATGCCATCACCAGATGGGGAAAGTTTATTATTAAATTAACACTTTGTTTGTTGTTGGACAGAGGGAGGGTATAGGTATATGGAGCTGGTGTAGAAACCAAAGTCCGAATTCTCAGTTGGAAGGCGCTTGATTTTCAGCTTAGATTGTCTTTGAAGATCTTTATCATTCGAAATCCTTTCTATACATGGAGTGATGTACTTTCTCTTTAAATCCCGGTCCGAAGGAGCAGATAGTGTTAAGGGCACAAAATTTAACTGATAGCTACTCGGGTATGCTGGAGATATCAACATCATCCGCTGCAAGTTACGTTTTCTGGTAGAGCCCAAGACTGCACTTACACTATGAACAATCCAAGACAACTTTCGAAACTTCGATGTTTCTACCTCGAATTAGGCAAATTAATATTGAAATGCGTTGGCTCGCCCAAGTCGGACAACAAACAGATGTCCACTACCTGTTTACCGAGGTAGCTTTTTTCCAGTAAACATTTTGTACCTTTTGTGTAGATTTTTGGCACTGCATCCATTCCGATCGAAATTTCTAGTTCTTTCACATTCCGGTTGAAAATTCTAATTTTTCCTCGCCTGGTAAAATTTTTTTACTTCATTTATATCCGAAAATTTCACTTGTCGACAGTCAAAATTTCATGAGCAGAGTTAAAAATTACAATTTTTCATGTCCCTTTCAGAGTTTTCTAGGTTTTTTTATAACCGGGTAAAAAATTCCACCTTTAATGCCGCGGTCAGAATTTCTGATCTTTTTCATTTCCGAGACCAAAATTCCATTTTTTATGATCTAGTCAAAATTAATATAATTTTTTGTAGATTTTGTTAAAAATTTAATTTTTTTGATATGGGTTCAAAAATCAAAATTTGTATGCTGCAATCAAAAACTATAATTTGTTTAAGTCCCCTACAAAAATTTTAAATTTTTCATACCGCATCAAATCTTTTAATTTTTTTTTTTCGTATCTATCTGGGTCGAAATTCGAATTTCTTATGACGCAGATAAAATTTGTAAATTTTTGTAGGTATATATCCGGGACAAACATATTTAATGCTCCGGGTTAAAATGCTAATTTATCCTTCTTACTTCTTTTATTTCCGAAAATTCCACTTGTCAATGTCTCAGTCAAAATTTCATATCAGGGCTGAAAATTATAATTTTTCCTTGTTTTTTTTACATCCTGGTAAAAAATTCCAACTTTTTATCCCGCCGTCAGAATTTCTAAATTTTTTAATTTCCGGGCGAAAATTCCTTTTTTATGACGTAGTCAAAATTTATAACCTTTTCTAAATCCGTCGCAAAAATTTTAACTTATTATTTAAATTCCTTGATATCAGTGTCACATATTCGAATTTTTCATTCCGCGACAAAAATGTTAACTTTTTTATATCCACTACAAAAATTTTAATTTTTTATACCATTTATAACTTTTTTTTATATCTGCGTCGAAAGTTCTAATTTTTTAAGACTTAGTCGAAAAGTTTTTTTGTAAATCCGGGACAAAAATTAAAATTTTTCATGCTCGGGTTAAAAATTAAATTTTTTGATATAAAGTTCAAAAATTCGAATTTTTCATATTACGAGCAAGTTTTCTAACATCCTTTATAAAAAGTTTAAAAATGTTCATACCACGTAAAAACTTCTAACTTTTTTCGTATCTGGGTCAAAAATTCTAATTTCTTAATACCCAGTCAAAATTTATAACTTTTTATAAATCCGGGGAACACATTTTAATTTTTTATGCTAGGGTTAAAAATTTAAATTCTTTGCTAAGGGATTCAAATTTTAAATATTTCAAACCACAATCAAAATTTCTGACTTTATAAAATCATGTTTAAAAATTCAAATTATTCATGTCCCGTCAAAATTTCTAACTTTTTCATATTGGTACACAACATTCGTCCAAAATCGAGATACTCGTTCTGAAGTAAAAAAATCGAACAAATATATTATAGTCCTCCATCAGGTCCTTACAATTTGGGTAGTAAATGTGACTCCTCACGACCAACTTCACCCAGCAGTCGTCTAAAAATCTGCAGACTACCTACCTGTTCTAAGGGCTTACCCATGCCCCTTCATGTGCTTGAAACTTTTTACTTACTTACCAAAGTTGCAAATATTCCAAATTCACCATCGCGCACACATCCAAATTAGCACTTGTAATTTCATTTCGCTTCTTTAAATTCAAATAATCTTCTTGTCGAAACTTTAATTTCCTCTTTGTCATACTAAAGGGAACCCTTCGCAAACCAGATCCAAGTGCGAACGTCAACTTGAGTCCCCTTTGGAATTGTCGATTTAAAATTCCTTTCACATTTGCATTTGACAAGAAGTTTGTTAGGAATGTAAATTTCCGGCCGCCGCTCTCCCAAACAGGACCATCATTTCGTTCACCGTCTGTATGCAGGGGGGGGGGCAACAAAATGAGCTTAATAAAACACCAAAACCCCATCACCGACATACACACATTTTGGCACGTGCCACTTCAGAGCGCGGCCCAGCAAAGTACGTTGCGAAGAAGTTAAACAAGTTTTAACAAAAAAAAACTGCAAAAACTCATCGCTCCTTTTGGACATTATGCGTTAGTCCTTGACGAAAGCAATAAAAAAGTGTTTTCACGTAGAATTCAGTTTTTTTTTCTTTCTGTATTTTTCAGGGGATGTCCTTTGTCCCCCTTAATTACTTAGACTAAGTCGATCGGCATTCCCCTGTGAATTGTTGTTTTGGCAATGGCTACATCCGACTTCGATCCGAGGGGAAACTCACAACTTTACGGCGACGGCGACTTTAAAATTCCATAACCATAAACTTTCGTTAAATTCTGTATGTATGAGCACATGGCTGCGGGTTAAATATTGCAGTAGCAACTACGACTAAACCAACAACGGACCGGGGCTGCTCTGATAGTCCGGACTATGTGTAGGTGTGTGGAAGTAATTTGTAAAAGTTTCATCCGTTAGACAAAAAAAGAAAATCCACACAAGGACACAAGGAAGTTTCTTATTTTTGTTTCTGGAGGGCAAAAGTTTGAACTGTAAAACGGTTCCACACTACATGACCGCACACCGCACTCTGGGTATAATGCAGTCGAGAAGTGAATGGTAAAACGGAATAGAATTGTAGATGGGTACAGGTTTCTGTAGTAGATTTTGACCTTTTTTCTCTCGCTTTGCGTGTGTATAGTATAGTTTCTTGTAGTTGGTTGGATATGCTTTCCTTGGGAAGAGTGTAGCACTCTTGACATTTACAAACATTAAAGTGTTCCCAGTGTTGCATGTGTTTTTTTCTGTGCTGGATTGGTCTCTTTGGGTGATCCTTTGGGGTGAAAAGGTTCATATTTGTGCAGTCACTTGAGCTGGATGCGAATGAAGTATCTTTTCGCCTTTAAGGAAGAGACTTTACATTTTTCTTTCTATGTCGGTCAACGTCCAATGATTTTTGAGTAAGTGCGTGCTGAGAATTTCGCTGAAAGATGAAGTAAACTACTTTCAAAAGACTGGTTTTGTAAGGGATTTGTGTAGACTTTCAGTCAGGTTATGATATCCATGTAGAGAACTATAACTGCAACAGAATTTTTGGAAAAACCTGGAGACCATCTCCCAAAATAAAACTCTGGATGTACACGGCTATAGTAAGACCTATACTGACCTATGGCAGTCTCGTATGGTGGCCGGCAACTAATAAAGCCACCTACCTAAAGGCTTTTACAAAAGTTCAAAGACTATCGTGCATCGGCACCACCAGTGCGTTAAGAACAACTCCAACCTCAGGACTTGAGGCTATCCTCAATCTGCTTCCGCTAGACATCTTTATTCAATCATCAGCAGCCATTGTGCCATTAAAATCAGCCAATCAGTAAAATGGAAACCGAATGCAACGGGTCACTCGTCGATCCTACAAAAATACTTTGGTTGTGTGCCTATCACGGATTACATCGCACCATTCTTAGAATTTACAATACCTTTCTTGAGCACCTATCCCAGTAGGGAAGAATGGAAAGAGGGACTCGTACCTAACACGCAATCCGTAGCCGTGTTTACAGACGGATCAGAAATGGACACCGGGTGGGGTCAGGCGTCTTCTCCGAAACGCTGGGCATATCGAAATCGGTACGCCTTCCCGACCACAGTAGTGTCTTCCAAGCAGGGGTCCTGGCAGTGACAACAGCAGCCCGTGAGTCTGTGGTAAGGGCAATACCACCTGAAGGCATTACCTTCTTTATTGACAGCCAGGCACCAATAAAAGCTGCAAAACTGCACCAAAAAAAAGCTTGTGAAATGCTGTCGCGAAGAACTCAAGGTTCTTGGCACTTAGCACAAGGTATCGCTCTGCTGGGTCCCGGGACATGAAGGCATTACAGGCAACGAGAAAGCGGACGAATTAGCAAGACAAGGTTCGACAGCTGTTTCGGAACTAGCTGATCCCTCTATGAATATCCCACCTTGTACACTCAAGCTTGAAGCAGGGAGAAAAGCCACAAGAGAGGCGAGCGTTAGCTGGTCTGCACAAGAAACTTAGAACACTTAGACATGGTTATAATGGGTAAGAGACAAACTCTTTCCCCAACGGGCATCACAATGGGTCAGTATTGACCTGAGTGTGACAAGAAGTATCTCCAGCCAGCCCACAAACCTAACCTAACCTTCCGAACGGATTCATTATAGAAACAAGTCATGCAGTCAACTGCTTGCGATTGGAAGCTGTAAAAAAACATTTATTGAAAGTTAACTTATTTATGTAGGCTTTATTGAGGAATATGGAATTAAGTTTCCGTAAGATCTCTGTTGGAGATCTTCCGACCGGAGGCATGTAACGAATAGCCCACGTTCGTCACACTTTTATGGCCGCATAGAGAATTTGCACTCGTCTCTTAGGAGTCACACTCGTTTAGTGTCCGCAAAACCATGAATACCCGAATGAGATTGGCATTCGGGGAGACTTGTCTACGTGTGTTTTGTACCACTCTTGTGTTCCAGATAAGGCTCGCGCATAGAAAGTGGCTTCCAATTGTCCCATAGTGAAGCTCCAATCCCGTATGGCAAATCGGAAAATCATTAAAAAATAATAATGTTAATAGAATAAGATAAACAAATAAAAGAATAACAAATTAGATTTTTTTTTCAATTTTCTGTTTCTATAAAACTTGAATTACAGTTTCGGTAAATCCTTACAGCAAGCATCATACCGAAACTAGAGTTGCTTCTTTTGCGAAACAATAACCCACTGCGGATGTCAATTTCTTCTATAAACTGTAAGGTCTTTCGGCTGCCGAGTCCTTAATGGAAGCTGTGACGGGGATTCCATTGGGGAGTACACATTTCTTCGTGGGACAGCATGCTCTGTTATAGACTACTGTTTTGTGACTGGGAATTTGTGCTCTCATATTAAAAAAATGTAAGGTAGCTATGAAGACGTTCTCCGATCACATGCCGCTGGAAGTTACGTATTACCTGTACGGAAACCAGAATAATAACAGCACAATACCATTAAGTCTCTAACCTAAACTATTATGGAAAAACAGTTTTCGGAGTTTGTATCAATCAAATCTCAACAAAGAGCTCGTAGCTGTGAAAAACGCGAATGAGTTGCTAAATATTGAAAGCCTGACAGAAATAATAAAAAGAGCGACACCCCAAAGTACTCTAGTAAAATATGTCAACGGTAGCAGCAAGCAAAAGCGGTCTGATACTGATTGCAAGCGAGCTAGAGATGCATCTTTGGCGGTTTTGAAGCTAGTAAGAGCAAATAACATCAATCCCTTCTAAATTTTATACGCAGAAGCAAATTAGAACTTCAAGAAAAATAACATATCAAAAAGCTAGCGTATAACGAGCAAAATATTACCCTACTAAGCGCAAGGTGCTCAGCAGAGTTCTGGAAAGCTGGTAAACTTATTTACAGTGGAAGAAGTACTATTGCCTTAGGCTTGCACGCGGTACAACTTAAAAGTCACTACTCAAATCTGCTCAGCCGTTTCAATATGCAGCACCCTGAGAATGCTAAAAATAAGAAAGCCCCAGGCGACGACCGTATTTCCTATGAGTTTTATAAGAATTGTACACGTGAGTTCCTTTTAGCACTTGTGTCGGAATTCAACAGGATTTTTAAAACTGCTGATATACCAAAAAGCTTTCTAAAATCGATTTTATTCCTATTCCACAAGAAAGGGGACTATAATGATCCATCAAACTATAGAGGTATATCGTTTTTAAATACTTCAACTAACCTTTTTGGAGCAGTGCTCTTTAAAAGACTTATTCAGTGGGTCATCCATGAATTTCAAGCGGCCTTCAGACAAAACTATACTCGACGATTGACCAGATACTTACGCTTACAAACATAGCCGAAATATACAAGAGAATACACAAAAAATTTTACGCTTTTTTTGTAGGCTTCCGAGCAGCTTTTGATTCTGTTCCTCGAGAGGCACTTTTCTAAAAGAATTTCTACGATAGTAATAAACGTTTTACGAGCAATGTACACAAATAACATAGCTTTCGTTTGGGATGGAAACCACTTGTCCGAAGGTTTTGAGACTCAATGGACAAGGTTGAAGCAAGGTTGTATATTAAGTACCCTTCTGTTTATATTATACATAAACGACGTAACAGATACTGTTAAAGGTGGAATCCATTTATAACAAACAAGTATCCCGGCTCTTATGTTTGCAGATGATATTGTCTTTCTCGCAGAAACTGTTGACTTCATGCAGCTTATGATAAACAGGCTTGATTAATACTGCAGAACTTGCAATCTATTAAAATCAAAGATGATACCATTCCAAGGAGATGGTATTGAAATAGTACGAGAATACAAGTATCTTCGAGTTTTTATCACCCCTTACTTGAGCATGAACAAACACCTCCAAAACAAATTGGCTGAAGCTAAGCGGGCAATCTGTTCAGTTTGGGAGAAATGCATAAACAATAAAAAAGTAAGCCATAGTGCCAAGCAAAAAGTATTTCGATCAACTGCAGCCTCCACACTTTTTTTGTAACATTTATTTTAAAATAAAGTCAACTACTACGTCTTTCAGAAATTTAAATTGCACTAAAACTCCTCTTTATTTGAAACCCTCAACCTTTGACTTAAAACTACACGCACCCCAAGTGCTGGCGTTTTATGTGCCCCCACCACACCCTCCTGAGAGGCAGCTATTCGGACATATGATCTTATCTAGTTGCATATATCACACACCTAATACGTAGGCTCTTTCGCTTTTTGCACGGATCCGCACTTATCCCGGCTACATTGAAGATACCTGCGAGCAGGGTTAAAAAAGTAAGTAAGTAAGTGCTGTCCTCGTGTAAAGGTGAGTTGTACCCACCTACCCAACAACTCGCTGCGCCCTGAGATAGATACCATCGGCCGATGCGAGGAATTGCTGCGGCTGTTTGTTGTCGAACTTCAACGGGATCTGCGTTTGTGGACATGTGCTGAATTTGAAGTTCTTCACCATCAGCGCCAGGCCAATTTTCATCTGCATTACACCAAACCTAAGGCCGACACAATTTCGCGGACCGTCGCCAAATGGCAGCCACGTAACAGATTCCCGTTTCGAGCGCTCCGACGGGGCAAAGCGTTCCGGATCGAACTTTGTCGGGTTCGGGTAAATCTCGGGGTCGTAGTGAATAGCTTCTGCTGGAATAAAGATGTAAGTTCCCTTTTCGATTTTGTACTTTGGATCGCCCGTGTCGTAGTCGGCTTTGGCAACACGCTGGATTGTAGGCAGGATGGAGTACATTCGCAGAGTTTCTGAAAAGAAAATCAATTAAGTTCAAATAGACACGGACCTGTCTGTCATATTACCATCAAGGACTTGTCCCATGTAGTGCATTTCAGCGATACTCTCATACGTCAGCTCGCCATTGTGCCTTGCGTACACTTCTTCCACCTCTGTTCGCAGCTTATCCTGTACATGCGGATTCAAGGCCAGCTCGTATATGGCAAATGACAAAGTCGACGAAGACGTCTCAAAGCCGGCTGCATAGAAGATAAATACCTGTGCGGCGACCTCCTCCAGCGTCAAACTTTTGTTAACCTCTCCGCTTTCGGTTACAGTCGCCTTCTTGTTTTTCATTCCCAGAAGAATGTCCATAAAGTCGTTGCGTTTGATTTGGTTCTTCTCGCGGTAGTCGACAGTGTCCCTAACCATGCCCATAACAAATCTTTGTACATCCCTTGGAATAATTTCCATTCCCAGTTTACGGGCGACATTCGGACAGCTTTGCATCAAGTTCGTCACCACCCAATGGTGTCGGCTTTCGGAAAACATCCGACGACCATACTCTCGGAACGCGGCATGCGGATCCTTGAGAGTATTGCACTCAATGCCAAAGGCGCACGTGCCAATCACGTCGGTCGTGAAACGTGCATTGATATCTTTAATTTCCACAACTGCGCCGTTGTCGTCAGCGCCAACTAGCTCATCGAATACTTTCGCGAATTGATGGCCAACTGCGGCCACAGTTGGGAACATGAACTTCATCTTGCCCGAGGAGAACGTGGGCGTGAGCTTGTTGCGCAACGTACTCCACTTGGGGCCGTCCACAGCGAATAGATTCCCGGTCAAAGGATCTTCTCTTTCATTGTGGTATATACCACGATCGACAAAGTTACTGAAATCCTTGACGAGAATTTTTTTCACCAATTGTAAATCCAAGACAAGAACCGTTGGTCTCAGGAAGAAATGAAATCCACAGAAGGGCCCTGAGCCCTTGTACTTGGTGTAGAGGTCGCGCACGACGTGCTTCATATGGCGGGTAACTCGCACGCCTTTAATGTTGCCGTACAAGAAGGCCGGTTTGTCGTGCGGAATTCCCCGCTTCTTCCAATAGTTCATACGATCGCGGATTGTGTAAATGGCCAGCGATACGACGCCGATTAGAACGTACAATAGCGCGGCTGTTGTCTCCATTGTGACAGATGCGTTTGACGGGTGTGGTTGGCTATGGGTATAGGTACTGAGTCCGCCTGTCGCCATTCACGGTGTATTTATAGGCAGACGTAGGTAACTTATCTCCTAGGCGATAAGGCATATGGAGATAAGTTTTCGAAAACGCTCTCTGTGCACTTCGTGTGTTTAGTGATCCCAGACTGACTTATGCCACACGATTGACGAAAAATAAATTTTTTCCATGATTACCCATTCGTTCCGAAAATGAAAAAAAACTCACACAAAACCAAAGACCTGTTGCGCCATCTATTTTACTTATGCATTTAAATTAGCCAAATGCTTGATTGCCGCCGTCCGCATTGGAATTTTGTACCGCAGGCCTTGCAGTCGTGCAGCAATCGTGCCTGGAAACTCTTTTTTTATTACCTACCTTACCCCTCGATGTCATTCTAAAATAGATTGACAGGAAGATCGACAGTATTCGCCATCGCTGATTACATTTAAATACGTACTAATTAAAATAATGAAATACATATTTTCTAAAGAAAAAAATACCCACCTAATGGGAAATTACCCACGATCTGGGATCACTGAAGTGCTAATCATTTGGTAGCGATTCTCCATGTGAGCCAATGGCATGACAATGACTTGCAACTAATTTTTTAAAATAAGTTTGATTATTTACTCCTCTGTTGTTTTTGTTGTTTATGCTTTCAGGTTGTAAACTGTAACCCTAGCTCCTACTGAGTCGGCTTTTGTGGGTCAGCGCTGAGCGTAGGTTGAAAATTGTGGCTTGGTGATGCTGCGTCGGTTTATTTTCTCATATAGGTCGTTGTTTTATACAAAACTTGTACAAAGTCTTTAAAATATGTTTACACTCTTTTGCGATTTACCCCTTATCCGTTTATCGTTATCGCGAAGACCACTTGACTTATCTTTAATGAAAGCAAAAGTCAGTTAAACTTTGCGCCCAATTGTAAAAGATTGAGAATTAATTTCAGCTACAAGTATCTACATACAATGGTCGTTCGGGTGTTAAGGAAGCTCTTGCCGCAGTATGACGTACCACTCTCGTGTGGTGATAATGCACGTGTCTACCGTAGCTCAACTTGAGAAATGATGGACGTTGCTGGAGGCAAACTTTCTATAAATTAATTGTAACCTTGTTTTTTGTTTTATAATTCTTTTGAGATGCTGGAAACGTTGCAGAGCTTCATGTCCATATGCTAGTTAAGCTCGAAAATAATATTCGCAATAGACCTCATCTAGAACATGGAACGATAAGCATCGAGGTCTAGCAATAGTCGTATATACCGAGAAAGACATCCCTTTAACTAGAATCTAGAAATTGCGGCTGATCGATGATAAAATTTGCAAGGAACTTGTCCCCAACATGATAAAGCATTTTTGACACATCGCTGACAAAGTTGATTAAAGGTTTTTAAAACCATATGCAGCCTAAAAGTTGAAAGACTTTTAAAGGGCATTAAAACCGCAAAAAGCCCGACGGTCCCAGTGTCTATTAAGAAAATCCGTCTAAGGTGTCTGGGTGTCACGAAATGGTTACGGTCAGTTTCAAGTGATAACTCTAAAGCATTAATTAAGCTTCCGCATGAGAGTCACAGAAGCCATTGTGGTTCTAAGACCAGTCAAAAAAAAAAAAAAAACACGGAATAAAAAACAGTCCAAAGCTAGAGGACTAGTTCTTGTACGCCTTCCTACCCACGAGTTTGGGATCGGATGCAAACAATCGACGATCGATCAAGTGTAACTGAAAGCGGGAAATGGTGGGACATTTTAAAAATAGATATTTGTAAATAAAAGACAAAATAATAGTTTTTTTATTAATTTGTGAAAACAGTTTATTTTGTATGTTTCTAAGTCAGCAATGTATTTTTTAAGATAGGTACAAATGTAATATATCTTATAAAACTAAAAAAAAACATAGAAACAATAAAACTGAATGCAATTAAAATAACAAAGTTAATAAAAAAAACATAAAAATAAGCAACAAAATAGGAAATAAACCGTTATGCTTATATTTCAGAGCTCTTTGTTTTTAATATGGATTTTTATTTGTAGTCACTTGTACCAAACATTTTTTTAAAATATTTTTAAGCACTAAAAAAACACTATATGCTTAACAAGCGCAAATACCAACTGACAAGTGAGAGTGCATGTTAATATTTTGACAACAGACATAGTGTGTTCAATAACAATTGCTGCGAAATTTCAATTGGTATATACCACGGTTAAAAATATGAGGGTGTTTTTTAATACCGCGTCAATATTACAGGTGTATGCAATAAGGAAAAATTATTTTTTAATATTTTCAATTTACTACATTATTTTTTAAATATTTTCGTATTTGAGTTCAATATTTCTTTCATTAAAATGCTCATTTTAATAAGGCTTTTCTGAAGTTTAATTTTTAAATATTAAAATCTAGTATTACAGTTCTACAATCTAACCCCGAAAATATTAAAGGTATATTTCAAACAGGAACTTATTACAATTAAATTATAGTTGACTTGAAATACAGTACTCAGTCCGATTATATTTTAATATGCACTTTTTACAATATTTTACATTTCAATAAATTATATTTGGCTATAAAGAAGATCTTGGTTGGAGTGAAGTTATACTCAATAATATTAAAATTAAATATTTTGTGTATTACAATGATTGTAGTCGTCACCTGTATTACTTTGAAATAGTACCAGAATATTATTATCTATATTTCTTTTTAATACTTTTGAATAACCTTTTAAGCCCCTGAGTATTGAATTTTAATGTTCTGGTGTTACATTTTTTTGTTGCGCGTAAATACTAAAGCCCACATTTTTTAATATACCTAGTTACTACTCTATAATACTTCATTCAGTATTACATTCTAATATTCAAGTATTTATTTTAAACCCTTAAATTCTCATTTGTTATCTGTCTGCATTTGTTTTTAGTACAGTGGAAATTAAATTAAACCCTGCAATATTTCGGTATTATTTTAAATCCAAGAGATACTATTTTGTTGCGTGGTTTTCCATTTCTAGTTAGAAGCGCGTCGTAAAAAAATAGAAAAACGGAGTTAAACTATTAATTTAAAAAATAAAGTAAATGCACGGAATTTCAATGGCGATATCCTTATAAGCGGTAAGTAATTGCAAGAATACTTTTTAAGTTATATTCAATTAGTGCAAATGTATTTCTTCTTAATTCATACTGTTTGCGAAGAGGCGGTTGATCCTGAAAAGGGAAATTCAAAGAGGTAGGACGAGGCTATCGGGTGTGGTCTTTTTATATTTATATGAGGAGGTAAGTAACTGTTTTTATAACAATTTATATAACACATGTATAGGCATTCATGATTTTTTCACTTTAAGGTCTGGAGAAGTTCATTAGAACGAGAGCAGCGGCTTATATTTTGGTAGAGAACTGACGAACTAAAACGTTAAGGATCATCAAAAGTAATTAATTATTTTAATTTCTGTACAATTTGTATTATTAAGTAATCTTTTTATATTCAACTGCAATCAAATTTGGGGTTGGAAAATAATACTTTTTGTATTGAATATATTTTGTAATAAAAAAAAACTATTTACTCTTAAAATAAATACAAAACTATATTAAAATATAATATTTTTGGTATTGAATTATATTCCATTTTTTATTTAATTCTAATGCCTAGTACGCTGCTCGAGCTAAACTTAATTTTAGCTGCTCTCCAACTTTTCTCTCCAAACATCAGCTAAAATCCTAGCTAAATTTTGACATAGAGAGCCCTGTGGATAAATGTCACAAAAAAAGCTGTTCTTTGAAAAAACCACCCTTTATTCAAAATCTGCAAGTCTTCATGTCGATGGTTGTTGCTCCACCACCATCGCTAGCTTTTTCTGAGGACTTCTCTGTTATTTAAATGAAAGACTCTAGCTCGCGGTACTGCTCATCGATGTATTCATTAAAATCACTCATCTTTACACAGCAGAACAACAGACCAGAGCAATCTGTCAAAATTTAGCTTGAACAAAATGTGACGACCCATTAAATGGGTGCGCTAAATTTTGACAGATACATGAAGGACACTCGGAAACAAAAGTTTGATTTTTGGCTCGAGCTACCACTCGGCTAAGGGGATTCGCTTACATTTAGCTCAGCTAAATTTTGGAGGGAATTTTGTATGGTAGCTAAAATTAAGCTCGAGCAGCGTACTAGGCTTAATATTACACGGGGTTTAAAAAAAAACAAGAAATATTCAATCTAAGGTGTTGATATTAGATTTCAATACACAGTTTTATTATTTCTAACACAAATGTATTAAAATCCCATATAAAACTTTAATATGTAAGCATTTGATTTAAATATTTCTGGCATAGAAACAAATGTTTTCTGTATTGAATTTAAATATTATGGATATATTTTGTAGTAGCAAACATTTTTCAGTTTCAATAAATCTGTTATTGATTTCTCAAATTGAATATATCAGAAATATTAACCGCTATAGCGTTGAGACCAGAATATCGAATAGTGAAAATTTTTTTTTATAAGATTAAGCCAACTCAGAATAAAATATTCACATTAACAAAATATAAAAAATTAAATAAAGAACTACATATATTATATGGAAATAAAAATGAAAATGTCGAAAAATCGGACACTGCTACATTAATAAAATACCAAAAGGCACTCATATTGAAGCTAGATCGGAAGTAAATAACTTGACTGTATTTATGTAAATTGTCCAAGTTCCGTTTGGAAATGAGGCTAAATATCTCTGACTGAGTCTATGCGCAAAGTTGACTAAGAAGTCGCATGTTAAAAACGAATATAGGGAACTCTATTGGATATTAGAAGTATTCCAAGCTTAACCTCGGTAACAATTTCTTTTTCTAAAAGTAACGTTTGTGATTGCTGATTGGAAATAATCAAGATCCAGCCTGCCAGTCAAGCTTACCACCCGGGAAATGTTCTATATGAAACTTGGCAGAAGTTATTTTTGGAACTCAATGAAAGAAAACCCGCTTCAACTTTAAAGTGATTTTAGACCTTACTGAAAATAACACGTACACACATTTAAAGTCGAAATATTTATTTTGTTACAACACAAAAAATTGAGAAACTAAAATATCTAAGATAGGTATCTAAAAAAATATCTAAAAATAAATCTAAACACAAATCAAACTTGTTCAGCCTTAAGATAAATACCATCAGTCGTTAACAGAAGTTGCGGCTGCGTAATGTCAATCTTGAGTGGAATCTGAGTCTTCTCGCACACACTAAATCTAAAGTTCTTAATCATAAGCGCCATTCCGATCTTGGTCTGCATTTTACCAAACCGCAGACCAATACAATTGCGGGGACCTTCACCAAAGGGCAGCCAGGCGACGTCTTCGCGTTTCTGTTTCTCCTCGGGTGCGAAACGCTCGGGATCGAACTTCTTTGGATTTGGGTATATCTCCGGGTCGAAGTGAATAGCTTCCGATGGAATCAAGACTGTAGTTCCCTTCTCGATCTTATACTTTGGATCACCCGTGTCGTAGTCTTCCTTAGCTATACGCTGCAGTCTCGTCACGATGGAGTACATGCGGAGGGTTTCTAAAAAAATGACAAAAACATGACTACCAGAAAACGGTTAAAACTGTCTTCTATAAATACCTTCAATAACTTGACCCATGTAGCGCATGTCCTTAATGCCCTCGTAGGTCAACTCCCCACCGTGTTTCGCAATAACCTCGTTAACTTCCGCCCTCAGTCGATCTTGAACATCTGGATTCAGCGCCAGCTCATACAGAGCATAAGACAAGGTCGACGAAGACGTCTCGAAACCGGCCAAATAGAAGACAAATGCCTGAGCGGCAACCTCCTCCATGGTCAGGCCGGTCAGAACCTCTCCACTCTCAGTCTTGACTACCCCTTTGTTCTTCAGCTCTATCAGAATGTCCATAAAGTCGTGTCGCTTGATGTCGTTCTCCTCACGATATTTCACCGTTTTCTTAACAGCGGCCATGAAAAATTTCTCAATATCACTGCGGATGAGCTGCATTCGCAGCTTCCGTGCCAGATTCGGCCAGCTTTGCATCAGACTTACCACCAACGAGGGGTGCCGTCTCTCTGTGAACATCTTACGGCCGTATACACGAAACTGGGCATTGGGGTCCGTCAAGCTGTTACACTCAATGCCAAACGCACACGTGCCAATCACATCGGTTGTGTACCTTGCATTGATCTCCTTAATTTCCACAATGGAGCCATTCTCTCCAATCGATTCACCAAACACCTTCGCAAAACGATGACCCACTTCGACCACAGTCGGGAACATGAACTTCATCTTGCCCGACGTGAACGTTGGCGTCAGCTTGCTGCGCAATTGGCGCCACTTTCCGCCGTCGATCGCAAACAGATGGGCACTCAGCGGATCGTCTTTCTCATTGTAAAACACCCCACGATCAATGAAATTGTTAAAATCCTTGATCAGGACCTTCTTTATCAATTCCAGGTCCAAGGCAAGTACTGCTGGTGTAAGGAAGTAGTACATCCCGCAGAAGGGTCCCGTGCCCTTGTACTTTGTATACAGCTCGTGCAGCGCTTCGTACTGATGACGAGTTTTTGTAACGCCGTTCATATTGCCGAAGATAAATTTGGGCTCATCGTGGGGGATGCCGCGCTTCTTCCAGTAGCTCATACGATCGCGAATGAAATACAGCACCGCCGATATGACAGCGATTATACCGCACAAAACCGCGGTTGTGAGTTCCATAGTCTCTTCAAATTCAAATGGTTTACTAACGAGCTAAACTGTGACTATAAACGAGCCCGAATGCTCACCTTGTATTTATACGTTGATCGGAGGACGGCATGATTTTTGTTTTGCAGCCATAATCTGCGAATCATGATGATTATTGTGTAGATTTAGCTCAAATGACTAAGCAGTAAAGTTGCCAAATAATTTCTTATCAAATTTTGGCCATGAGTCTTATGGGGTGTTGACTACACGCTATCTCGTAGACCAGCTGAGTCGGAGAATACAAACTTTAGAGCACTATCGGAACGAGTTTCACTTACTGGATTTACTACCTATAGATTATGCTGTTGACGACGATAAGTCTTGTTGTGACTTTGACTATTGTTTGGGTGTGGGTCAATATTGATACAAGCGTTCATGCGGACCCCACCTGCTTTGCTGTGCGTTAGAATGTTAATTTAGAAATACACATTTCGCTTCGGTTTGAGTCGAGGTATACGATACGGACAGCTTATCTAAACACTTTCGTCTTTCTGACCACTTAATCAATTTATGTAAAAAAATATAACGTAGTCGTATCTGATACCACGAGACGTAAAACAAACCGGAAATTGAAGGCGTTTTAAATCAAATGGAAAATCAGATGCTATCATTGGAAAGGGGTGTGTAGGGTACTTTAACGTCTAAAATTTTCCATTTAAGATAGATGCTTCGATTCGTCAACCTATTGACTGCAAGTCTTGTACCATTACAACATTTTTTACTTTCTCGTATACTTAGTAAGAGAAAGATTTTGTACCTAAAATAAATAAATAAATAAATAAGTAGTTGGCGCAACAGGTCTGTGGGACTTTAGTTACTCAAAACCATTTGTTTGTGTGACGGATTTGTTTCAAACTTCGGATTTAGACTTTTTGGAATTACAGTCAGTGCTGTCGTTGTACTGCAAAAAGCAGTATTTGTACAGCTTTCTGTACGGTTGTACTGCTGAACTGCACTCCCTCTTAAAATACTGTTTTTTTTTTTAAAGATGCGATTCTTGGATTAGAATTTTCCAAATAATTCCTTAAGTATTCACTTATCAATACATTTTGTAGGACATTATTATCAATCATTAAAAACAAAATACTTTTTAAGCATCTGAAAGACAGAAAAAAAGCCCTCAAAGCTCAATATGACAAATTGTGTTTATTTACTCCAAGTTGAAAGGCTTTGAATATTTCAATGTTAAGAAAACCTAAAATTGGTCAACTTTGAACTTGCTCAACTCCCTGAAATAGTAGAAATTAAGAAAGCAACTTGGTATTTTATGTCTAAATTTAGATTTATTTGGCGGTTTGTACCATTGAAATTACTTCTACTACTACTTTTAAGAGCAGCGAAGATGATGGAGAATAGGAGAACTATGACTGTATCTGCAAGAAGTACGTAGCAATTAACGCGATTTATTGTACGCATATCCGTATTTTATCAGCAATCTAATCCAGACAATTTTAGGAATCGTGACATAGAGTTTTCCCTAAACGTTCAAATGTTTTGCGAGACGAATTGTCGCTAGTTATCCAAATTTAGATTTTAACTGCTGTGTTGGGTGAGGTACTGCTTTGTACTGCTTTCTGGCGACTGCTAGTACTGCTGACTTTTGTCCTCAAACGACAGCCCTGCTTACAGTTTGAGACCATTTTCTTTTTTGCACGGTAATTTTGAAAATTGGACATATCTCAAAAACGGTCAAAACTATTTCGACAAAAATTCATAATTCATAATATGGTTATTTATAACATGAAAGCAAATTCAGTTTTCCCCTAAGCTATCGTTCAACGGACTATTTTGGAAAAATGTCATTTTTTAAGAATTTAGTTAATTATGGTTTACTTGAAAACGGCTCTAACGATTTTAACCAAAATGTATACTTGCGCTACGCTGCATGGGGTTAACATTTTTGCATAACCAGTTTAACGCTAAAAAAATGGAATTTCGGAACTTTCGAAAATTTAACGTACGTATTTCGAAAACGGCCAATACGATTTCAACTTAGATTCATTCTTAAGGTAATATGGTCATTTCCAACTTGAAAGCAAACTCAGTTTTTCTCTAAATCGTCGTAAATTGAATTTTTGAAAAAAACATATTTTGAGAACTTGGTTTTCTCTACTCCACTATACCTACATGAAAACTGCTACAACGATTCTGACCCAAATGCATACATTGAGTAAAATTTATGTTTTTAAAATTATTGCTTGGTTAGTTTTCGATTCGAACACCGAAAACGCTACTTTTAAAAACTGCTCATATCTCGAAAACTTTAAAAAAAATTACAAAGTGAAATGGTGGGACCATTGTAAGAATTTACACCAACAACTTTAAATTTTTTATTTGTCGTAAAATTTTTGTTTTTAGATAAATGCACTGTTGGGTTCATAGAAAACAAAACATACATACAAAAAATAGGAAGAATCTTAACTTAAATTTCCTGTCCATAACTAATCTCTTCTTCTCTTCTCTTCTTTTCTTTATCTTTACACATAACAAATTTGTGCAATAAAATGTGCTGGACCACGCATCACGCGGAAACTACTGGACGGATTTTGATGAAACTTGACATAATAATTGCTTATGTCCTGGGTCGGGACTTAGGATACTTTTTATCCCGGAATATAACGTGGTTCTTACAAAATAGTCAAAAAACTGTATATCTGTGTGGAAAATTCTTTTAAACCGACCTAGCTCAGTACCTAATGGATTATCGGATAGTTGAATTTGGTAAATTTGCCCCGAATCATTTAAGGTATAAAACGTCCTCCTGCGTTGTCCTGCAGCTGAGTAATGTTCAAAACAAGTATTCAAAACATCGCCCATAATTTTCCTTCAGTTGATAGATACTTCTGTCAGTAGTCATGCAGCAGTGAGTATCGTTGCAGTAGTGTGAGTGTGAGGAACGTGATCATATGTTTTGCACTTCAATGGGCAGTCGTCTCTTTTCAGCGCACACACTCAGGTTGAAAACATTTTCAGGTGTTGTTCATTGGGAAAAGTTTAAAAATGGGCTTGTGGGATTCGTGTGTCAAGTTGTTTCATTCGGATTGCTTCCTTTTCGTCGACAATTTGAGGTGGGTAAGAGGGAAATAACATAACTTTGCGTATCTACCTAAATCTTTTTTGTGTACATACTTTTTAGTAGGAATTCAAATTATATTTTTATTGTCTTTGTTTTTGCTTTATATTGCTTTCAAAAACGCCCAAGGGAAGGAACATATTTTTAAAAAAACTGTTCGATGAAAATTCTTTTTGTCTTAAAAGCGGTGCCGGGTGAAGCAAGGCGATCACGGGTCAGCTAATTTTGTAATATATTAAGCATGATACAATTTTTACTCACAGAAAATCAAGTGATTCTTAAGTCTTATACAAATAGAGCGCAATAGTTAAGCCTATTGTCTTTACCCATGGCTAACATTTTCTCTATTTGTGTCCAAAAACTTGCCTCATTTCAGGTGCTGCTTCCCGTACTTGCCGTGTGGTGTAGTTCAGGTAGATATATCCATTTAAAATTTTTGTAAGCTCTTGCTTGGGTTTAAAAACACTATAAACTTGAACAAGACCATTATGAAAAATTCATTAAAACTCAGGTAGATATCGCCTCATCTTTCTGCACACAAAACTTATTTCGCAAAAGTTTCTTAGAAAGTATCTCGCACACGAAGTCGAATGGAATGCAGAACATTTCTCTTTTTACTGTCATAATTCGCAGTTATTGTCTATGTGCTGTAAAAACAGAAATAAAAAAAAATAGAAAGCCAATTACCGGTCACTCCGCTAATTACATTGTTGATGGCGTATTAAACAGACGACCGTTTTGATTTCCGGGCATAAATCAGTGCGACCGACGTTTTTAGTGGCCTCATACAATTAACGAGGAAATTAAAGCGGATACATTTTCAATTTGTTTTTATATCTGTTAGCGGATAGTTTAGGAATTGTTCACCTATCCTCTCCCCATTCGATGAAATCCTCTCCTGTCAATCACAAAACCCATTAACACTGAGTTCGCCCCTTCCAAATTGGTAAAAAAACTCCGTCCATCTGTCTGAAGGTATATCATGTCATGCGGCATATCTCTTCTCGTATCCATTTAATAGATCTGCCGCCTGAATGCACATCAAAAATTGTCAGAAGCTTTCCCAAAATTTCGCCCAAAAAAAAAAAACAATAAATTCAATCAGAAACGAATTCCCACTTCAAACGCTCGCGCATTGACCTATATGGTCATCGTCCCAATTCAATTTCCTTTCGACGTCACTCAACACATCCAAAAAGGAAAACGCTCTTTTATTTGGACACCATTTTGAACATTTGTCGATTTTATTTCCATTTCATTTGAAATTCTCCCCTGAAAGATAAACGAAATAGGCAGAGCAGATCGATTTGCAGGACAAAAAAAAAATTGAAAAACTTCATTTGCTTCATTTCTCATTCATGCAATTTAAGTTCAAAGCAAATATAAATAAACAGCAGCTCCGTGCGAAAATATCTAATTCAAAGAACGGCTGGAAAAACAACAAGAAAACGGCATGAAGTACCATATGCCACCCTCTGGAAACGGTCACACACCAACACAAGATACACCATAGAGGAATATAAATTTCAAGACACAATCATTATCCATAAATAAATCTACGAAATCGAAACTCATAAATAAACATGGGTGATTTGTTGATGTACCCGCCCGCACATATGACCATGGATCTCATGGAGCCGTATCCAGTGGATTCATCTCGCCTTCATCCTCATAGTTTACCGGTACAGACAAAAACAGCGGACGACGATGACGACGTCGGGGAAGAAGACAACGACGACAGAGGCTTGGATTTCTGAAAGGGATAGCACTGGAAGTGCATTATCTGAACTTTGTGATACGGCAGCAGTGCATCGACAGTGGGGCTTGGAAGTTAGGTGGCAATCTTGTATAGTGGAAACATATTTTTTTACTTACGAGAGTACACGATGAAAAAAAGGTTTTGCAGGTCAAAGTAAGTTAAAGAAGGCGAATGTTCACTTAAATAATTCAGAGCGACGTTTGACTTTTGGAAAGCTATAGCAAAAAATACCCTTACAAAAATTGCAAATGCGATTGGGTGCTGTATCTGTTCTTAAACCGATAGTCGAAGCTTATACCATGTTCCCACCAACGTGATTTAGCTAAATTCACTTGATTTAGCTAAATCATCTCATTAATGATGTGATTTATCATACATTTGCATGATTACTTATTACGTGATTTAGACGTGTTTAAGTTTTAATTACGTGCAAATCCACACAAAATAAAATCGAACATATAGAAAATGGAATCGAACAGGCACAACTAAAATCAAACAGACCTGTTATAGACGTCAGCTGTTCACGCAAAAACAAACTGTCAAAAAATAAAAAATAAAAATGCAGATAGTAATTGCTTATATCATTTTTGGATTTATTCTGGTAGATATAAATTATATCCAAAGCATTTAAACTCATTTTAAATTTTTCGGGTAATTTTTTATATGTACGATATTGAAAGTTTGCCAACTATTTTCAAATGTCACACGACGTTGTAAATGTTTTAAATATGAATCACTCGATAATTGTTAAACAACTTTTCGTGTTTTGTATTATTGTTGTTAGATATTTACTTTTGCTACTAATGTAAAGATTTATTTCTCCCTTCGTCTATTTATTTGTTGATTAATTTATTTCATTTAATTTTTTACTTATTTATTTGTTTGTCTGTTTGTTTATTTATCTATTAATTCATTGATTCATACTTATTTGTTTATTTATTAATTAATTTATTTATTCTTTTATTTATTTATCTATTTGTAGCTGACTTTTTTTGTCTTTGTCAAATTGAAGGTTTTTAATTTTGTCCCAGAAGTTGTTCGGGGGATTCTACAGTTTCTGCCACTTTTATTCAGCGACTGTACTTTTCAATTTAATTAAAAAGTTCAAGTGATGGTTTTCTTTTATTTAAAAATATCACGGTGTCAATCACTGAAAAAAATGGCGGGCGTGGCTTTAGGGTATAAACTATGACAAATGATTGGTTCTTCTATGTACAAGTTTGCGGATTATTTTCTTTTGTTTAATTTGTTTTTAAAAAAAGCTTGGGCTGGTGTCAATACATTTTGCGGCTTCCAGACGCAAATATTCTGAACAAATAAGGTGTCAAAAATAATAATTTGCATTGTAGTTGAGTGTCCGCGATGCAGCTAGTGGCCACTTTGTGTGGTAAGACTCTAAAATGTAATTTACATAATAACCTAAGACCGAAACAACACTTTTAAACATAAAATTAAGTTATTTGAAGTCAAATGATAGTAGGTATAAGACCCGAAAAGTATATGAATGCAAAAACCAAAGCTTCTCGAACTATGGAAATAGTTCTAAGGCTTTGCAACAAAAAATACACTGCTTTTAAAACGTTTGCTGCTAGGAACAAGAAACCAAGTTACTTACTTACTTAAGTCCGGGATGGACCTGGGCCAGCTGTCTCCAATTTCTCACGCTAAGTTGAGGTCCCCTTTACTTGCGTGTGGTTTTTGGATTCAAAGATCTTCCGGGCCAGAGTATTTGTCTCCATTCGCCGCAACCAGTCACCTAAGTCGTTGGAACTTCACCATTCTGGCTAGAACGATGTCGCTAAACAGTTCGTCGTTGTATCTCCTCCTCTATTCACCGTCTATGCAGACGGGACCAAACATTTTTTGAAGAATTTACCGAAGAATCTTCCGCTTTTGATAGAATCTATACCTCTGCGCCATATAGCAAGACTAGGACGATGAGGGTCGAGAGAGAGCTTTGCTTTGCCTTTTTATCTCAAAGAAACAGCGATTGGCAAGAGCTATTCTACGTTTAACCTCAGCGCTGGTGGCATTGTCAAAGTCCCTGACCACCTCAAAGTTATATCTGTCTATGGTGACGTTCTGTCCGAGCCGTCGGTGTAGGCTGTCCTTTTTAGTTGACAGCATATACTTCGTCTTTCCCTCATTGACCGCCCAACCAATCTTCACCGCCTCCGTCTGAATACTCAATGTCAATGTCGGTCGACGTTAAGGAGTATTTGGAAAGACTTTTGAAAGATCGTGCCTCTGGTGTTGGCGTTTGAGTTCTCACTATTCTTTCAAGAACGAGGTGGAAGAAGTCACATGACAGCGCTTTGTCTTAATCCTTTTTTGACATTAAAGGTATCGGAAAGTTCTTTACCGACTTTGATGTATAGCAGCGTGCATTCTCCATCGTCATCCTGCACAAACAGACGAGTTCCCTTAAAATCTCCTTTTCGAATCAATTTACGGGAATGACTTTCATCATGTACGAGATGAACTGAATCCATCAAAGCAAAGAATGGTGACATTCCGAAAAAAAAACAGCTCTAGTTTGTATTTAATTTTGTTTAGAAAGCAATTAATTTAATTACATAGGAGTGTCCTTCAGGAGAATTCAAAAAATCCCTTTCAACTCTCAACACATACTGTGCCACGATACTGAATTAAAATTCATTCCATTTATCTTCTGGAGTGTGACATTTTCACACTCGTATCTCCGGTGTTTGTGTTAATGCAAATTTGCATTTTCCTCCGCCCATTTGTATGTAGGTGTTTGTGTTGGCTTCCTGGGCGCATCTCTGCACCTTTGCCGAAATACATTAAAAGCACACAAAAAAAAAGGAGGAAGCGATTGTGGACTCTGTCTTCGCTCGGTAGTCGTGGTGAAAGTTATCCACCTAAAATGGATATTTGTTTGTGCAATAGACGAAATGCACGTCCTTTCCTATCTATCCCATGAAATGTTCCACACTAATGGACTGTTTTTTTTTTCCTTAAATTTTTCCCGCATTTTTTTCGGTTCCTCACTCTGGGTGAGCACTTGACCAATTTTTTCCCATTTGTGACGCTCGTTAGAATTCAATTGGGTTCAGATTCTAGTGCCAGTCGCGTTGGTGAAGCACCCTCAGGCTCAACTCACCCCGGCGAGGGTGAAATGTTGAGTCTATATTTTTTGTCGAAGGTCTACAAAGCTTCGCCGGGATTAAGTGCGATTGGTGTATGTGTAATAAGGATTCTCGTACCTATCTGGGTATCGTATTTATTTATTTTGACGTATATGCCTTCTCAAAAACAGTGACAGCGAAATTAAATTTGAGAAAAAATGTCGCTGTCAGTGGATTTCCTGCAAATACATGCGACATCCTTCGGTTCCGCAGTCTGATGAGCAGGTGTATGCGACGTAACACGACACGCTCCCAGTTATGAGTATCAGCTATCAAAACAAGAGACTTTTAAAGTCACCGAAACTCATCGGAAATGACTTCTATAATGTTTGTCTATAAGGGTGAGCATTTTTAACAGACATCTTAAGAGGCAGAAAGATCTATGGGTCTATCTATGGAACTGGGGGACCTTTCAAATAAATTCAAAGAAAACATGGTTCAATTCAAATGGAGGGTGGCTCCTAGAGCTGTCAGGATTGTTACACATTACACATTTTTGTTGCACAAGTCTAAATGGAGGCGTGTAATGTAATTCGGGCTTTTAAGGGACTGTGTTTTTGAATTTTGGCTGATGAATAATAAAATTCAAGGAATTTTTTGTTACGTTTCGATTGCCGCTGGTGAAAAATTTCCAAGGCCGAATTTTGAAGGTTGAACAAACAAATTTCTCCTATGAACAGACTACTCCGTCATATGGCAGTAAATTGATTTGTTCACAGAGGTGTAAGATTCATGCGTATAGGGTAGTTGTAAAAGGTCTTTTATTAAGCGCTTCCAATCATTAAATTTAAATAAAACAAAGTGTGGAAGATATATCGTTTGAAAGGCTTCTCGATATCATTATGTATGGAATATTACATCGTTCAAATGTCCATGACCGCTGTAATTCGTGGCTTATTCGCATAGACCTGCGGCTTTAGAGATTCCCAAATCGTACGATCTTTGTGGCCAGTGTACGTTACCTCCACGTGAGATGACCATGATCTGGAATTGCTCGTGCAGAATTTCCAATGTGGCGTGAGCTCTTGGGCAAGTAGCGCTAGGGTTCCCAACTGTACTCGAAACAAAAAGACGCCGCAATTTCTCCAAATAAAATAAAAACCAAATTGTTGGGTTTTTTTTTATTAAAAAAAAAGTATTATTAAAAATAAATTAAATCTGTTTTTGTATAGATTCATTTATTGTTGAAGAAAAAATAAATAAATTCAATATTAAACTAAAAATGTAACAAATTAATATAACAGAAATAATATAAGGCATTTACTGTCATAAAAAAAATTAATATAATTTTATTTAATTTTGTAACAACAATTGAAACGCCTATTCCAATAAAAATATTTACCTTTCCAAACAGAATTTAATTTAAAGAAACAAAACAATCCAAATATTAAACGTTGAAAGTAAATGAATTAATTTAAAAAATCTATCATAATTTGGATTGTATGTGACAGCCGAGTGAACGCGTCCAGCAAAATTAATGGGAGTGAGTGCGTGTAGCAAAAAAATGGTGTTGTCCCATTGAGAAGACGTATAGCATACAAAATTAACCTTACATTTTTGAATAGGAGGACATTTTCAAGTAAGGGAGGACAGGAGGATAAATACCTAGTTGAAAAGGAGGACTGTCCTCCCAAATGCAGGACGGTTGGGAACCCTACGTAGACCCGTCCAGTTCAAACCACATTTCCAATTCAGGCCAAAGGAAGTGGGTAATCATTGACTTTGAGGTCGTTCTCATAGAAATATGGACCGATGACGCCGTCAGCCCAAAATCCCCAACAAACAGCGACTTTATCGAGGAGCATTGGACGCTCTTGGATCTCATGGGTATGGCTTCGTCCCAAACTCAACAATTTTGTTTGTTGACGTACCCATTCTTCTAGAAATGGGCCTCCCGTAAAATGGGCGAAGTGAGAAACGTTGCCCGAGCAAAGCACTAGTTCCGATAAAACAATTTTATTACTTTCAAACGTAGTTGATCGCTATGTTCGTCCATCGTAATTTGGCAAAACAGACTGAATAAATGACAGCTACAACAATATGGCCGCTATAAACTGGCAGAGTTTAGAACTCCCTATTGGAAGAGCATTTTTTACATAATTATAATTTTTATTTCTTAAGATGGACAAAAAACTCTCTATTGCCTAATAGCCTTAGGTATAGCTTTAAAATCTTGTCAAAAAAGAGGCAGAGGGTGTCCGAGAGTTTTCACTGTTCATCTATAGATGACATGCAAATTAATGGTCGTTTTAAAAAAACTAGTACAA
This sequence comes from Cheilosia pagana, assembly GCA_936431705.1. Lineage (NCBI taxonomy): Eukaryota > Metazoa > Arthropoda > Insecta > Diptera > Syrphidae > Cheilosia > Cheilosia pagana. The sequence continues at coordinate 9,285,361 of OW386169.1, forward strand.
CCCGTGGTCGAATTTGGACCAATTTTGTCTGAAGATAAAATAACGAAAGTCAACTGTTTTTTTTACATAAGTTATTTACTATTTATTTTAATTTATTTATAAGCTAAATCTTAACATTTATCTAATACGTGAACATGGAATGTTAAAAAACCCAATGTTCGTTTCCATAGTAACACCTCGCAGATAACTCTGCAATGCCCCTGAAATAAGATTTTATGATTGCTTACTTTTAGTGGTAATTAAATTGCATACCTTTATGGTTTAATGAGACACTCCAACAGTTTCTAATCTAAGATGATTAAATTCGTTACTATGGAAACATGACAGCGACAAATTGAATGGCAACGAAATGCTTCCGATTAACTGCTAAGCATTTTGTATGGGGAATTCTTAACTTCATTTTACCAGTCTTAATTGCGACATATACCTACGATTTTTTGTTTGTGCACATCTATGGCACAGTACCTTTCGAATGATATAATTTTCATTCTCCTCATTTCATGATAAATACTTAAAAAGTGTACGGAAACTTTTGATGTTTACGTATTAATATAATGCTTCCATTTTAATACTGGGCTGCCGTTCAATTTCGTTAAGCCAGTTGATGGGATTTGCGATTTCACCATGTTTTGACTCAGTTTAACTTCAACCAGTGAAAGCACTATAGAAAATTTTGTTGTCAAATGTGATTTAAGGCACGTCCAGCTAGATGATCTGACCTAAAACGTCAACAATTGATTGCTTCTTATTCTTTTTCCAGCAGTCCGTCACACAAACCAACTGAGTTTGATAACCTTTCATATTCCCCGCTCTGATTTTATCAGGTCTTTTTCTAATTCCCCATTTTACGTCAGCTTACAAAAGACGACAAGTGAGATTTAATTCAGCTGATTTGCGTAAATTTATAAAAGTCGCACCAACCATGAAATAACATCATGCATGGAGGACTAACGCGAAAGCGAAACCACTTAAACCCAGCGGAAGCGACCAAGTTTGTATTTAAGTTTTGATTTACACACAAAACAAAAGTGCTCTTCTTCCTATATGCAGCATAACATATTCATCAGTTTATCCTTATTGTCAGATTCCTTTCCCTCCACCGAAACGTCGACAATTTATTTCCAACGTCACTGAGCGTAAGAAAATCTAATTTCCTCCTCAGTACAGTGTTTGTTGTCCTTGCTGGATGTGAATGTGTGACAAATATATCAGCCGTCAGCATTATCCACACACACACAGTAGCATTCAAAGTTTATGCATTTCTTGGAATCCGAAAGTTTTATTGAATTCCTCCCCAAAACTATAAATATAAAAACAAAAGTAAAATAAAGTTATTTCTAACGTTTGGCGCGCGGGTAGGTATCCCGTTTCATTGTTGCCCTTGCCATATCGTCTCGACTGTACACACTGGCTCATTCACCTTAAACTTTGGCAAAAACAAATTGAAAAGTGTTTATTTAATGTATGCTAAGGACTATGGGGGGAGAGGGTGTTATCCTTTTCTGTTACAAATTAAAGTGCCCATTGAGCTAGTTCTTAGTTGTTTCATCGATGTGAATAAAAGAAACACAGATAAGCGAAACAGTTGAAGTAGGTCATTACAAGTTAACAGTACATCAAGTGCTTTATGGCCGTAATGAAGAAGATTTTCTGTAGGGATTCGATTCCGTTGAATATGATTGTTTTTTTTTTGTTTGGCTTTTGTTGATGGAAAGAAAAAGGATCTTTCCGATATCGGTTTTGTTTGAAAATTGTGTCTTCGAAGAAGGCAATTATCAGTCTATGTAGCAGTATAAGAAGTTCCCAAAAAGGTTTAATGACAGAGAAGTTTGGAAGGGAACAAAATGGCTTGAGGGATTTTTTTAAATGATTTCTTATTTGGGAGTAGCTAGTTCTTTATTTCAAGCTTAAGATGTAGAATGGTTCTTGACGAAAGCACGTACATTAAGTTCTCCGGAGTCCTTTACCAAATGCATGCGATGTGTTGCAATGTTAAACTGTCCAAAGGGACAGCCCCCGGGCATCAGGCCCCTCTTTCCCAGTGGGCACTTTGGGCAAGTGCCCAGGGCCCCGCGATCGCTAGGGGCCCCCTCAGATCAAATACAAAGTCCCTAGTTCCTGTCAGAACATCAAACGATAACCAATATTTATTACCAAAAAACTTATATAATTCGAAGAAATAATCGAACCTATAAATTACTGACTACAATACCAACTTACTAGCTATTACGAAGCTATTCTACTCTCGCCCAAAAATTTGGCTTTCCGATTTCAGTATGCTCAGATAAATTTAAATATATAATGGTATATGTAGGTACTAAGCAAGCACATGCACATTTTAAGGAAAAATAATCAGTAGTAGGTACACTCATCAGATGGTGGAATGGAATTCCATACAAATTGGCCCTGTTCGGAATATCGATGTCCAAGAATAATTTATGCCACATTAGTTAGGTATATTAATGATAATAACAGCTACATATTTATTTTAATAAAACAATGGAATTTGTGATCTGTTAGATTTTTTTCGAGAACTTTGGTTAACATTGAGTTTTTTTTTTATTATAAATTAAGAATCTTTTATTATTTATTATTACTTCCGTATATTTTACATGAAAACAATAATTTGTCAAATATCCATTCGCAACATAGACAGAGAAGGCATTCGAAACATGACGATTATTTTCGTACTTAACAAATACGTGTGGTCGTATGATGGAAAATACGTATTTTACGAAGTATTTTGGAGTAAGACTTGGTACTGTAACATATCAAAAACCGCAAATACAATCATATCTGTGTAAACGCTGCATTTTCCTTTATGATAACTATGACATTTGTCTTCACTAGCGTAACATGAAACGTAACCATCGTACGATTCGTACGAGTGCGTTTAAAATCCACCGTACAACGACTTAAAACTGAACGTGACCGAACGACTTAAATAAACGGACTCGGCGGTCGGGAATTCCCCTGTATTTGTATGTAAACCTGTAAAAGCTTAAAGAGTTACTTTTGTGGACTATATTACATTAACCTATTCGTTTCATGCGATTGTTAATAAAAAAAATATTTAACCTTGTTTATCTACTTTCTATGTCTATTCTAACAAAAATAAGGTTCTGTCAAAGTCATAGGGTCCCCATTATCCTAATATGCCCAGGGCCTCCAATAGGTTAAAGACGGCCCTGCCGGGCATGCTAATATATAAAAAGCTAGGTAAAGTCGGATTGGGCCTAAGGTAAAGCGAGACGCAGCTTAACACATTTGTATTTCCTGTTGCCCAGGATAACATTATTTCATTTCTTTTACAAATTTAGTCAACGCCATCACGTCTCCCGCACTCTTGGTGGTTGGAACCATTAGTTAAGACAAATCACTTATCTATTTGACAAACTGAAAGACGTGTAGCCGAACCGAACGTTCCGGAGAGAAAATAAGTCTTGGAAATACATCTATTGAGGAACATCTTTCGACAACGAATATGGGGTGCATGTAACTGCTAAATATAGCACAGGCGACCACCATCTGAGCTACTTAAGGTTCGTTATAATTAGCACGTACACAACTTGTAAGACAAAATCAACATTGTTATCTTTTTGGGAAATTAATTATGCCAGACGAAGCAAATGGACGCCAATGGTTTCGTCAATAACCCAATTACCATTTTTGAGGTGCGAAAAACCTGCAAAAAATTTGGGGAGCGACCGATGCATGCATTTCAAGGAGAATTAATGTATATTATTTAATTAATTAATTAATAATAAAATATTTGTTAAGGAAGGTACTTATTTTACATTTCTCTCAATATTTTTTCTTTAATTAAATTTTGTTAGGTTAAAATCAATCACATGATTATTATTTATTTTTTTTTACTTCTGACTCGCCACAGCGGCGACATAAGGCACTTCGTCCTGAAAACCCTAAAGGTTTTAATAACTTTTTTGGCTTGTCTTAAGCCTGGGATGTTTTCCCAGTGTTTAACACAGTTATTTTGTTCCCAGCTCCTTATTGCAGGGTTTGCCGCTGTTTTTGAGGTTGGGCAATAGGGTTCAGGTCATGTGAAAGGTGTTTCCGAACCTCTTCTGGCCAGTCCGTCTACTTTTTCGTTTTCTTCAATTCCATTATGGCCGGGAACCCAGCATATTTTGGTTTTGTTTCTGGTACTTAAATTTTGAAGGGTATTGAAGCAGTGTAAGACTGATGGTGGGTGAGCTAAGGGCATTTATAGCTGCTGGACTATCCGTGAATATATGGATGTTTGCGCCTTTGATGCCTGAGTTATAGATAAGTCTTGCGCATTCTTTAATGGCGTGGAGCTCTGCCTGAAACACTCTTCGGCTTTTTCCCATTGGTATCGAGACAGCTTGGTTTGGTCCGAATATGCCAGCCCCGACCCCTGAGTCCATTTTAGAACCATCCGTATACCACTTAATGCCTTTTTGGCAGTTTGGTGGGTTATTGCTATCCCACTTATCTCCATTTGTGATCTCCGTGGAGAATCGTCTGTCAAAACAAAATGTTTTTGAGAGGCGGTCTGTGATCGCGCAGATCCTATCGAGTTCTGTTATTTCTGAAAGAAGGGTCATCAGGTCCGAATGATCACCGATGTTTATCTCCTTCATTTGTAGCAGATATGTTGAACTGCGTATTGAAGGTAAATGTGGAGAGGTGTTAGTCCATAATTGACCATCATTATATAGATCCAATGCGTGATCTTTGGGGAGATTCCCCATGTTTTACCATACATGCAGCGACAGGCCCAGAAAGCACTGGTAGCCTTTTTGATTTTGCTGTTTATATGGGAGTTCCAATTTAGTCTTTTATCTAGGATCACTCCTAGGTATTTGACTTCGTCGGAGTACTCAATGGTTTTATTGTGGATTGAGATTTGATGTGAGTTCAAATGATTAAAGTTATTAAAATCCTTCGTCAGGTTATTGATGGGGCCATTGCTTCCATAGTAACATGTCTTTGATATGGAAAATACTTGAATCCTTGTTGTCCTTGGTCTCGATTTTAAGTTAGGTGGAGTTTATGTTGCCAGTCAGGATGCAAAACAGATTCAGCAACCTTAATCAACTTATGTAGGGAGGAAGACGATTTTCGGGGTCCCAATGTAAATCATTGCAAAAAAAAGAAATTGTTTTTGAATACTTTCAATTTTTGAAATTCCATATTCGTAGCTCGGACACCAAACAGGAATACAATATTCCAAAACAGGTTGGACTAGAGAAGAGTTATAGGTTGAGTAGGGTGTGAGTTCATCACAAGGATTTGTGATTCTTTTTCGTGTAAGGTTCGGCTGAGTGATGACGCACGATCGAGTTCATGTTGTATTGTATTAGTCTTCCTCCTCGGCGTGATCGTCTGCGTCTTTGGTAAGTTTAAAAACAAATATAGTCATCACTTAATTTAGGAGCGACGAGAGCCAGGCAGTGGTTGCATTTGGAGGCATTTTCTCACAGGTATTGGTGACACTGCGAGTGAGGAGTCATTTTTTTTTGTTGACTCTTTGTTGTTGGTTAGGTTTTGTTGATTCGGGTTAGATGTGCAAGGAAAAGACTGGTAGGATGAAGTATGGAGGATACTGAGCACATAAACCGAAAATAGATTTTTTGGTAATTCAAGTTGGGACCCCGTCTCGCAAAATAAAACCAACCTGACTGACTTTCTAACAAACACAAGCTGAGTACCTTGATAGACGGAAAATAAGTTGTAGGTAAACAGTTCGGAATTTTATTTACCATTTAAATCGATATAGTTCGATTTTTACGTCTCGTGAACAGTATTGGACCAAGGGGGCTACCTTGAGGGACAACAGAATAGACAACGATATCTTTTGATAAAGACCCATTTAGTTTTACATTATCTTGCCTAAACAGAACATAGGACCCTATAATGACGCAAATACGGTCCTGGCAAAAGTTAATGGAAAGAGCTATGCTGGATCAGTTTTTTTACGTTTGTGGTACTCATTTCTGCTGATAGAAAATTTGATCTTCCTGGTAAGGAAATATATTACCCAATACCGATGCAACCCATTGCATTTTCAAAAGGGCAACCGTGACTACAATCTGCATATCGGCCACTAAAAAATGCAATAATGCCTTTTTTATACAACAAACTAATAAAAACAACGCGACACACGCTTACCATTAGGTCATGTTCAAAAATTCCCTATGAGTGACGGCTGTTAGCTTATATCTAAAGCCCTAAAGTTTGGGTAGAAAATTGTATGCCGTATGGACAACTGACAAAGACATCTTTCTTTTTTTAGAAAATATAAAATTTTTATATCTTTTGAATGAGTTGTCCGATCGCGATGAGGTAGAAGGATATAAGTTGCGCGATATTGAGAAATTTTAATTTGAGAAATCCAAACGAATTGGCTGGGTAATTTTAGTGCGATGTGCGTTCAAATTCACTTCATTCATTTCCTACAATAGATTTTTGATTGCAAATGGAGTACCGCAAGAGATCCACTTGAGGCCCATGCTTATTCCCTCACGATCTATGTTGGCTGCGTGTTCTCTCTTCGTGGAAATTAGGACTGCTCAATAAAACCAACTATTCTTACCTAAGTGAATGTCGACCAGTTGTCGACCAAAACCCCCTACCCAACTTTAATTCCCCCCAAACGACAGTCGACTTTTTTCGTTTAATTAAAATACAAAAAGAAGCAACGAAAACCATCTCCCCTTTGGATATTTAGCTTCTACATTTTGCATATTTACACCTCCGGGACAAAGAAGGGAAAGACAATGAAAAAAAAATGCTAATTGCGATTCGCAGCTTCTCCTCTCGGTATGCCACTTGTTCCCTTTCAGCATTGATTACACTGGGTTCCATTCCCAAATTACAAAGTCAGCAATGAAAAAAATAAATGCAGAATCAGTGACAATTTTAATTACATCCGGGACTGGGGTGCCACTGTTGTTTACATAGCTTCGCCGCGACAAACCCATTCTTTCGACGCCATTCAAAACAAAGGACATCCTCTCTGCGAGTGTGCAAACAAAGAGTTTCTATCTATAGGTAGCCACCACATTTTTTTGTCAGGCCTGCGGCGTATTTCCTTCGCGTTAAACCGTCCTTTCGGTCACTCTAGTATGCAATCATTCATTCGGTTTGCCTCTCAGCAAATTCGGGTCACATTTATATGGAATGCGCCTCGATGACCATGGCCTTTAAGCCGCTTTTCATCCCGAATAAATCGGTTTTTCTCTCTCTCTCTGTTGACGCATGAATGTTGATTGCAGTCTGGCCCCAAAAACGTGACCAAAAAAAAAATTACAACGAACCGTCTCTTGTTTGCTTAACAACCGAAAATGGACGCTTCAGTAGCGTTTCATTTCATTCTTATCGCCGACTATAAATCTCTCGATGGAATGTAAAATAAATTATTTTCGAGAGAAAAACTTTCGCAACAACTTCTGACGTCGTGTCGGTCGCGCGGCGCAAAGGAAACCGAAAGGACCTCTTCGAGAGTTTGATGTATCTCGACTTTGCATCAGGTGGTTAAGCATGAAAATGAAACGAGAAAAAAAGCAAGGAATATGCAAATGTTCGCATAACTTTTCCATTTAAAGACTCTAGTGAGATATGAAGTATACCTATGCACCAGCGTTCGGCATCAATAATGGCATAGAATCTACATCTTAGATATAGTCTTAAGAATTTATAAGTGCATTCAATGTCTTTTTTTTTTGTCACAGTCATACTGATGGAGTTTTATGATTGCTCTTGGAGGAACGTTGCTCGTTAAAATTTCATAGAACTTTTGACGGAAATAGTTGAATATGTATTTAGATAACTACTTGAAATAGTTACCCACAGCTGAACTTTAAGTATCTTGAGATTGTCATCAAAACCGGAGAACGTGGAAAAGTAACTTGAAAGTTTAAAGAACGCAGAGTTAGCATGCATGTCTTTTTGAATCAGGGACATAAGTTTCTATTATCCGGTATTGAAAAGAGGTGAGTTGCTTTTCGACATCACTTGTGGATAAGTCTCCTTTGCAAGATTTATATATGTGTAACTTGCTACTCTGAGTACCTATATAAGCTTTTCAAACGAGCTGATGTTTAATAAGAAGTTTATAGTCGATCTTCTCTAATGAGCCTTTTGCTGCAGTTAAAACTTCTCTAAATATCGACACGTATTTCCTTTACAACAATCCTATAAAACGGCCCGGGTTTTATATACTTTATGTCGTTTTGAAGTTCCACAATGTAGGCAAAAGTTGTTTAGTCGATTATGAACTCGAAAAAGTTTTATTTTGGATTAGGAATTCTTTCAAAACTAGGCGAAAATTGAAGATTTGTCCTTGGTGCTTTAAAAAAATAGCATGCTTCCAGGACATTTATGGATTTATGTGTGTTTGTCATAGAATAGGGACCGGAGCAGTGAAAAAAAGGTTTTTCTGGGTGTCGAATCTAAAACCCCTTGTTCAGTAGTACATCAAATTCATCAATAGGCCACTGCGTTGAAGACCCCTGACTTTTGAGGACATTTTTCATGACTTCATCAAGGCCGAAATAAGAGACATATTTTTTTCTTTTAAGTTCCGCAATAGACTTTTGATTATTTTCGCAAACCTTTCTAGGTAATCTAGAAGGAAGAGGTCTGGAAGTGTAATGTCGCCGTTTTTGTTTAGATTATTCTTACGGCCGTATTATTCACTCGGTTTAAAAACGAGGTTAAAACGCTTTTAAGCCAAGAAAATAAACCTGACTAAACCATACGCTTTTAAACCCGAAAAATGTAAACCTGCCTACGCAATATTCACTCGGTTTACCTGGTTTAAGCTTTTGGTTTATATTGGTTTATTTTAAGTACTAAAAACTATTTGAAACCTCGCATTTGACAGTTCGGGCAAAGTATGTCTAGAATATTCTGAAGTGTTTCAATTAATTTTTAGTTGTGGCTTTCCTTTATTTTACAGGAACAGTTTATAAAGTTTATAAAATGGCTACACGAAAGGCAATAAAATAGAAGGCTTCTTTTTGAAGCCGGAAGTATTCATGGAAATCGACGTCGTCGAATTCGTCGACTTAAGCACGTCTGTCTATATATGCGGTACACGGATGGCTCCAGAAACGGACAGGAGTCTTCTTCCACCTGACGCACGTCTTCCTCTTCTAATGAGGACATCATCGTTTCTTCAACTTCAGTCAAAAACTTGAGTGAATATTATGGAAACCGATTTAAACCTTCAGAAAAATTACGAAAACCGGTCGTCGGAGTGTGGTTTAAAATCGAAGTGGTTTATCTGACAAAAGGATTAAAAAATTAGGTTTATAAGGTTTAGATCGAGTGAATAATACGGAATTACAAATTTATATGGTTTAAAAAAAATTAAACCACGGTATAAATTAAACCACTTTTTAAACCAAGTGAATAATACGGCCGTTAGTAAACGTTTTTCTCTCAGAATACTCATCATATCTCTGGTTGCATTGAAAGTAGCGCCATCTTGCTGATACTAAATGCAATCAAGGATAGATGACTCAGTTGCGAGTGGAAACATTATTCAAAAAATCCTCTATATTCGTCCCCATATATCGTTATGTTATGTAAGGTTTAAAAGTGGCATGTGAGAGTCTTTAGTAAAATTCCACCCTATAATTTTTTTTAGCCGAGATCCACACCAAACTTTGACTCTTAGTAGATGAACCTATAGCTCCAGTGATTATTCGCAGATTTTTCACGCCACAAAAATGGATATTTTAGTTTTTGACGAGGCCATTGATGTAGAAACATGTTGAGTTGATAAAGAAACTTTACTAAAGATTATTCATATTTTTTAGGAGTAAGCTGCCCAATAATATCCGACTTTTAGAGGCCCTGGCAAGCAGTTTTTGGCTTCATTGGATTTTCAATGGAAAATAATGCAAATTCCTTCTTAAAAGACTCCGCAAGATCGTTTTAACTTTATTTTAAATGACGCTCTTGTTGTCCGGGGTTGACCAATGCACCGCCTCAATCACCAAACCTCTCCAGTCATTTCAGTTCGTAGCCGTCTCCATATAGTTACTTACTTCCTTAAGACTACTTAAACTTATGCTGGTTCGTTCTTGTTCACCTCAGACGGTTGTTGTATTTTATGCTTTTTAACAAGTTCGACATAGCTTATTTATTTCATCACAATAGCATTGCGTATACGTGACAAGAGATAAAGTGGAAGGTGAAAAAACGTGCATGGCGTTTCATTGTACTAACGATGCCGCCACAAGTACCTACTTTGGATTTCCTCTTACTCTGCGTGCATACGTCACAACATAAGAAATACTAACTTGGCAACATAAGTTGCCACATATTTCTGCGTCGGAAAGGTGTCAAATGAAAACGATTATATATAACTTCAAATGTTTAGATTTTTAACGTTAGGGAAGGGGTAGTAAAATATCCCGTTAAGCATAGTCAAGAATGGGTCGTATGAATAAAACGTAGCAATTGCTTTTACTCAAGAAAAAATGTCAAAATCGAAGCATCTGCTACGTTTCGTATGAATAAAAGCCAATTTGAGTTGGTTGCAACTTTTGACATGTTCGAAAAGCGGCGGCACTGACCTTTTACTCAGATCGGTATGAATAAAACCTATCAGTCAAAGCAAATGCTATGCAAATTCCGAGTCTGCTATTTAGTTGACTCAGACCTTTTGGTAAATATTTTGTACGCAACTTTATAACATTAAGCAATTTAAGAGTTGTAAATTGTCGATGTTTTGTTTATTATACCTATTTCACCTCTTGTTGTTACTGTTCGCGCTAAAAAAAAAACAGTATAAACAAAAAAGTCGAGTAATGGTTTCGTTTCACTCGTGAAAATGTGGTTAATACTTCTTTAAATGATAATTATGAGACGCTCTTTCAAATACCCAGAAAATTAAATCTTTCCTAAGGTATTTAGGAGATCAGGGTTTTCAAATAAACATTTCAAAATTCATGGCTTAATAAGTAAACAATTTATGAGTTTATGTTGGTGTTGGAAAAGATCTTGGTGTTCATCAGTCAACCGTTTCGTTAACTAATTGATATGTGTGTCAAAAAATAATTCAACAAGCCGACGACTGGATACACTTTCCGACAACTGAGGAAGAAATTAAACATCACCAAGCGATTTGGCGCTTTTGATAATTTCCCCACCAAAATTTGAAAATTAATTCAAAATAAACAAACCAGCGGACTGTTGTAACTTGTCAAGTTTGACAGAAATTGCAAGGCAAGTTCACGTACAGCGAAGTAAAAGCTATTTTCGAACTTACTTTAGCAAACTAGGTTTTTATTCATACCGATTCAAAGCATTTGTTAAGGGCTTTTACTAAAACCTTTTGCTCAAAGCCAATGCTAGTTTTTATTCATACGGCCCAATATGTAATTTAAAAAAAAAATTCTGTCAAAATTATTCACAAACTACCAGTACCTATTCATAGTTCGCCAGATCAAATTTCCCCACCTAAATCGTCTGCAAAAAAAAAATCCCAAGCAAATAGAAAACTTAAAAAAATTAACTTAATTAATAGAAATCCAACGAGTCCTTAAAATTTAGCGCATTCCCCTCCATTTCTCAATCTAAAGCGCCCTGTGACTTTTTTTGCATACCTAACTCTATCTACATCCCAGTCTACCTAAATAAAAAAATAAATAAAAAACATTGAGTTGCAAAAAAAGAGGAAAATATCGACGGAAATCTTTTCCTCTTTTATTCCCCTTAAAGATGTTAATTTCCATGAAAAACATACTTGCACTCAATAACACAAACACAGACTGCGGGTCTTCCTCTTCACAGATAACACAGAGCGAAATGAAACGTCGAAAAGGTAGAGAAGACTCGTATACGACAAATTAAGAACAAGACCATTTTGGCAGGGTGAACAGTGAACCCATTACTTGGCAGGGACAATTTTTATTTAATATTCTCCTCGTTCGAACGACCCAAAGGAGAGAGAGAGTCTGCCACGGGGATTCGCGATGGGATATCTTAGAAGAACATAATTTACTTTCTGAGATTATTGTGTGGGTTGTGAGGGGGTGGGGGTGAACAAAGAAATACGCTTCTGGTGTAGGTATCCGTTGGGGACAGTATTAAAAATCACTTAGCAGAGAATGTAGGTACATGAACATTGTACATGTTATTTGGTTTAATTGGGGCTGTGAGAAAGTTGATTAATGCACTGGCAATGCTTTTGGGTATAGAGTGGCTAAATGGCACTGGAGACTTGGGAAGGGTCGTTAAACAGAGTAGGCTTATGAGTTTCAAATGAAATCGGGCCTCATCACGTTGGGAATATTGCTTTAGAAGTGTGAAGACGCAAAAGTCGAGAAGGGAGTGACTCAACTAATGTTGGAGGGACTTTTGGAACGTTGAGAAGAGAGAAGTCACTTGACTACACCTATTTGAACAGAGTTTGTAAGCTGCTACATGATACTAGACGCTCCTGGGCTATGTGAAGTGTAAATTGCCTCTACATATGGAAGGTCTGGGTAGAAAGGTAGTCTCAAATATTTGGCCTTAGTGAGTTATGGCGGATGTCCCTTGGGTACATTTCTATTGGCAGGCTTCACCAACCAGAGACCACTAAGAATATCCCTTCAGTCACCTCCACATTCCCCTTTTTAAAAGCCAATTTATCTGGGGTAATTATTTCAGCCTCTTTGACATTCTCCATTTTCAAAATAGAGAGGTTATCCGCCCACTCCAAACTCCAACCCACTTCCTTATAGCTCTGATTTTGACGTTGCCACTTAACCTAACCGCACTTCCCTCTAATGAAAGAGGCTATAATATTCCCCCTTCATCATTTTGACCAAAAAGGCACCTAGAAAGTACTCATACCTATTCGACGCAAAACTAACAACAAACTCGAGCGCTTGTACTGCCATATTCAACTTCGGCGTGGCACAACTCATTTCGCTAATGGACCTAATTACAGGCCCAAAAGCACCGATACTGCAAAATAAAAGGAAAAAAATTAATTTATGTTTACTTAGTCTATAATTAAAAATATAATAAAAACGCTGTCATCGTTCGCATGCAGAGTCCGCGTCACATGGGACTACTTTAACACCAGCGTGGCATATTTTTCCGTTTTTTTCTCTCGTGTATTTTTGCTAATTACATAACGCAAAGCCGTGTATTAAAATTTATTAAATACATAATGGGTCATTCGCATATTTTGTTGCCCAGGACATGTGAAATAAAACAACAACTACATCAGCAGGTTTTGTCAATTTTTTCCCTCCTTTCTTTGACTACGCATAAAAATCTGTTAATTAATGCACATCCGTGTGCATCCGTTTATTGTTGTATATATTTTTAGTTACTATCTAACAAATATTTGATTGGCAGGAAATAGTGCTAAAAAAATATATATAGTATCAACTTTCACTTAAATAAATAATAAAAAACAAAATCCATTAACATACCGGCAAAAGGAATTAATTAAAAATCGAACAATTCGTTTATAATTCATTTTAATAAATTAACTGTTGCGTACGAAAAAATACGTAGGTATTTCCATGGCATGGAAATTAATTATGTTTGCTCAGATGCTGCTGCAACAAGCTGTACGAACGTTCCTGATAATTTCAATAGAATAGCAAAAATTATTCAGTCAGCAGTGGTAATTATTTTCCAAAAACGGAAGAAAAATAAATACCTAATTAACACACATGGGTTGAGAATGAACAAAAAAAAACTGAGATGAACAATGACCATAGGTACGGGATGGAATCATTTTTCTGTTGGTATTTTGGTTGTGTCCAGTTTTAAATTACTTTCAACGAGTTAGTGGTTGAGTTTGAATTTGTTTTTGATTTTATTTCGATAATCAACTGGAAAATTATTGAAAAATAAACGCTAAATATAAAATTTATTATAATGATAGTTAGTAAAATCACAGATACTATAGTTCAATTTTATATCGCATCCAGTGCAAATAAAAATGACCACTTTTTTCTTCCCCTATTTCAAGCGATTTGTTGAAGTCAAACCCTGCAACAAAATTCTGTAGCTGTAGTAAAAGAGACGGTTTTCTGCACGTTTTCCAATTCATGTTTCCATGTATCACAGAATACGAATACTGAAATATTCAGTATTATTTGGACTAGCATAATGTGAAATTTGTGTCAAAAATTGTCTTTTTTAAGAACGTTTTTCTTTAGTACGTTTTTGAAGGTTGTTTCTTGGGGAGCTTTTCGCTTTTCGTGGTGTTTTTCACGTTCTTTTTGGAAACATTTGGAACGTTTTCTTAATGCGTTATCTGCGTCTTTTTTTGACATTTTATTCGGAGCAGTTTTCTGTTTTTCTTTAACCATTTTCGAGGGGTTAGTTAAGGCTTTCTTTTCGCCAGACTTTGTGGGCTGTTAAAGGAGCTATTCTGGACGTTCATAGAGTGCTTTTTGGTTCGTTCTTTGTGTGTTTTTTGATGTGTGTATATATTAAGCCGTTTCTGATATAATCTACGTCCTTTTTTTGAGAATTTTTGAGGGACTATTCCGTAATTTTATCGTCTTCCGACATTGTTTTAATACGTTTTTGTCGAGGCGGTCGTTGAGGAGCTTTTTTTTGACGTACTTTGTTGTGTTTTTAAGTTGCTTTTTTTGGGGTGGGACATTTTTTAAGTCGTTTTATTTTTAGCATTTTCTGCGTCGGTTTTCGAAGCGTTTTTTGTGCATTGTCAGAGTTTTTCTAACAAATTTTAAGGCGTTATTCGAGTTTTTTTTCGTGTGTATTCAGAACTGTTTTGGGGGAGTTTTTTCTGTGAATTTTTGTAAGAAAATCTATCGATGTTTGCGTTATTCATGAAGATTTATATATACGTTTTCTGAATGGTGTTGGGTGACTTTTCGGTCGTGTTATCACTGGTTTTTCGAAGCGTTTTTTGGACAATATTTTAAAGCTTTGTTTAAGGTTATTTTTGGGATGTTTTTTTTGGGGGCTTTTTGACGATTTTCGGTGACGTTTTTTTTCTATATTTTTGTCAGGTGAATTTTGTAAGACGGACGGGTATGTTGTTGCATTTTTGGAGACTTTAACTAGGTGTTTGGTTGTTGATTTCTCAAACAAACCGTACATTGGTTAGCACGGGTAAGGGCCATTGTCTTTGATTTCAGTTTTCGTCAGTTTGATAAGAAAATTTAATGTCGTTTACTCTTAAATAATGAGAATCTGCACTCTGAACCCCATTCAGTATTTTAATTTGCAAGGGGACACCAGCGAACTGTTTCACAAAGTCCAAAATTTCCCGCTCAACCACTTTGAATACCATTACTCTTCCAGCAAACTTTTTAAGACTCACAGCGGTCTTAAAACCTCGACCATTTACCACACAGTTGACCTTTCAAATTCCATTGCCAATCCCATCACATATCGGGAAAAAATTCTTTCAAAAACTCTTACTTTCGTCGCGTGGGGCCAATCACTTTTATTTCGTTCAAGAGTTAAAAGTACCTTTTTAACGACCGTTTCCAATTTTCTCCTCTTTCTGCGAAGCTGTAAAAAAATCTAATTTGATTTTCATTTTATATCCCGAGAGGTTATAAAAAAAAATATACCCCATCGTCAACTCCGCATCTAATCATATACGCGACAGCAACTTCTAAGGATACCCAATAAAAATGAAATCCAGCTCCGAGCGAGGAAGCTGCCACACATTCGATTTGATTGCATGGCACTTGCTTATTTTTCATTGCACTCTCAGTTGACGCAAAATTGCCCGCCAATTGAAAATCATCTACAGCCACTAGGGGTCTCTTGTCAAATGTATACCGTTAAATAGGGAGCAAAAAAATCCTAGGAACAACACAGCGATGGCCAAACATAAACAGACCATTCCAGCCGAATGGTGCGCGCACTACCCGGGCAATCACAAATGTATTTCAATTCAATTCAATCATGTGTGTTTGGCAGCAGGACTCTGCCAAACGTTGCTTGCAAATGAAAATTCGAATAATATCCAGAGTCATCCACATGTGGTCCCTATGTTATCCCTTTCCAACAAAAAAAAATCAAGCAAACATGCCCTTTTGAAGGCTTTAAAATTAAAATTGTTCCTGACTATTTGGCCTTCGTCTATGATTCCACCACACCCATCAACGAATCGATTGTCCTGTTTAAAAATGCATAACCTTTTCGCGGTGAAGTGTGACCATGACCACCCCCTCAGCCCTGTATCTCTTGGCTTGCATTAGACTTCCCGGAGCGGGTCTGGGGCAACCAATCTACCTATCTGTTGGTTGCGTCATCAAGTAGTCGTCCTTTTTAGAAACTGCTTCGTTTTCAATATAAAAATAGATTGACCAAAATTGCATGGAATAAAAAGAAACACATTCCGATGATGCGCTTCTCTTGTTCAAAATAATGAAAGCACGCAGCGTAATTCTCGCAAATAAATGTCCTTCATGCCATTTTCGGAAGTGGTCCGTATAATCAATTCAACATCCATTGGCAGTTGGGCTGTTTTTTTTTTCGCCATCATTCAATATTTAAGTGGACTCTCTAACAGCCTAACACATTCATGATAGGAGCGGGTTCAAGGATATCGATTCGAATTGCTGTGGTACAATTTGCAGCCCAAAAATAAATGGATACGTTCCGCACTCCGTAAGCCCTCTCACTATTCAGGCACAAGACTTTCCCATTAACACGATGACAATTAAATTAATTTGTTCAAACTGAAAATTAGGATATACCAATCTACTGTGGAGAAGGGCAAATTCTCGTGTCTGCTGGTGAAATGCAGAATGTGGTCGGAGCAATGGAGAGCTTGAAATGGGTAAAAAGTTTAAAAGCGTCAGTTTTCATTTGAAACTGTTCAGGTGGAAAGACTTCAAGGATTCAATTTGGTTCATCGAAAGAGAAGGATTCGCTGCGGTAACGGTTTACATTTAGTTGAATGTGCGGGGATTTCGATATTTATCTGGGTAGCCTTGGAAAATCGCAACTTGATGTGTGATGAAATTTTCTGGGCACTTTTTCGATAGCAATTAGTTGGGAGGGTTGGGGTACGCATTTTCTTTTAAAATGAATCTTTACTGGGTGCGATAAGATTCGATCTATGCATTCGGGAGAAAAAAAAATGTGAGCGGGAATTAACTTACAAAAATTAACCCTTCATTTGGTCCATATTTCATGTAAATCGTTTGTAAATTAAAGACGTAAGCGGTACGACAAAATATCACGCGGGAATGTGTCTGCGGAAATTCACCTTTCATATGGTCCAAATTTTATAAGAATCGGTTGCGAAATGAAGCCATAATTGGTACGACAAAGAAACCTCTAACCTATAATTGAAATGATTTATTTTTTCAGACATAAGACTTGGGAGTTGGGAGGTTTAAGACTTGACTAGCGAAGAATCCAATCATTTGGGGTACTCCAAGGCTGGCCTTAATACCGCTGAGGGTGACGACGAATTTTTGGGAAATTTATTGATGACCGACTAACATTTTCACATGAGGTACTATCTTTTCGTTAACCTCCAGCCCACCCTGTAGATTTTGCCATGAATTTGAAGAGTTCAAAACTTGTAAATGTATAAAGTTGGGTAGCTTTCAAAAATGCTTCAAAGCTGGAGCACCAATAAAACCTCTTAAATTTCGACTGGTTGAAAAATATGTCAGTCTTTCCATTTCTAAAGTGTAAAAATTCCAACCGCACCCTTCCACATAGTTCTTTAATTAAATCCAACTAATCGTCTATTGTGCCTGAGGGTCATTTGAAACTTCTTAAACGGAATTACATTTCATTGGCCTCAAATCAAATTTTACAAACAGCAAGTTCCCTTTGTTTGATTAAACTGGGAATCTGCACCAACCATTCCCTGAGGCTACGTTATTGTCCCTCGTCTCACATTTGTAATTTCCGTTGACAGGTTATTCTATTATCAGCTGTCTAAACGCATCAAAGCATTGCCGCATCACATCTCATGTTGACATATGAAGTGGAAAGGTAATGGAATCCCTTTTGGATTTTGCAAGGTCCCCCAAATTTTCTCTACACCCATCAACAAGGGGTTTTATTCAGATGTCCAGAAATATTTTCCGAGCCCCATTCAAAGGAAGTTATTCTATTAAATTCTACCGTAGGTAGGTTTGCTTTACCTTGGACGGCTTGTGGAATTTATTTTTTTTGTTTTGTTCGTCTTTCGCATTGATGGGAAATATAAATGGAAGTGTAAAGAAGACCAGACAATTCTGGGAATGTTCCTAAGCTCCTGAAAAAAAATACACGCCTCTGTTTGATTTTAAGCAGCTTATTAGACGGTTTATGAACACACGCGGAAAATCGATGGTTTAATAGAAAAGGGTTTATAAGCGGACTTTAAAGATGAAAAATGGTTAGACAGAGAGAGTAGACTTTTTTTTAGACACACAATGGACCTTACCTTTTTTGAGGCTCAAATCGCATGGTTAGTTACTGTACACGGGCGTCAGTATTGAATTGAGATTGGCATTGGGTAGTCTTTGTCAGCTCAAAAAACTCACCTAACCTTCTGTTCAGAGAGGGACATCTCGCTGTATTTTGCAGTCTTCAGACAACAGATTTTTTTGATTGTTATTCATTGGGGTTTAAAAGGTAGACCAGTTTGTGAACACTGTCAACAGATTCAACGGGTACTCAAGTAGAAAGTCAACAAATACCTTATACGTCACCATTTTTTTGTCTTTCTATTTATGTATTGCGAGAAACTAGATAAACCGAACAGAAACATCAAAATAAATATAGGTACTTAAATAAAGTGCACTTTTGGCTTAAATTGTTTGCAATACAATATGAGGCTTAAGCTCTCAGGAAAAAGCATTTTTCAAAAATTCTGGTTAAAAATTCTTACCGCCAAATGCATTAGTTTTAGGCTTTTACGCCTTACAAGGTTTTTAAGAACAATAAACATTTTTGCCAAAGCACCACATTGACTTTTAAAGGATTTTGTTTGCGTATAACTATCACCGATTTAATCGCTCTGGGGAAATGCAATTTTTTCTCAATCTAGTAGGCTGTTCGCCCACGATCGCCATTTAGTGTTTTTTTTAACTGCCAGTTCACAAAACGAATGGTTGTGAGAAGCTAAGCCTTGGGTCCTATAGACCTGTCGCGCCAAAATATTTATTTATTTTTTTTAGTTCGCAGTAAAACTCTTTCGTTTTTTAAGCAAAATGCAAAAAATTATTAAAAAAATTATAACCTGTTTGAATTTTACTGCGCCTAGTATCAAATATTTTTTCGCTCTTCTCTTAATGCGTCAAAAAGTAAAAAGTTTATTTTTCAACCCTTAAAAAGTAGGTAAGCTAAACCAAAATAAACATTTTAAAAAAAATTTAAAGTTATATATACCTACCTAATATGCCAGATACGATTGGTTCAAGAGAAGCGTGATTTCATAAGCTATCAGCCCATGAAATAAAACAATTTGTCACTGTTCTATAAATTTGTTAAAAAATAAAAAATAAAAAAAAAATGATTTCTTGAAAAATCCAGTTCGCTTGGAATTCTTTTGTTTTCTTGTTGAAACCTTCAAAAAACATATTTACCCGTACGAGATCGCAAAATAATCATTTGTTTATAATATGTACCTACTTTATATCAGCTCTGCGATGTACAAAAAAGATTTACCGGAAATGCATTTAATTGTTCTAATACAATTTTAGATATCAAAATCCGGACTTTTCAAAGAGTTTAAATTCATTTCCGGAAGGTTTTTTTGGTACCATCGCAGGGCATGTCCTTGTCGTTGAATAGAATAGATTGGTGATACTGATGGTTTTAGGTGTCTCTGATAGAATTTACATTTGCATCTTGGTCACTCTTTGCATTTTATGTCAAACAAAAAATTTAAAGTTTTGTCATTTCTTACTTTGGTCCTTTAATTGCATTTTATGTCGAATAAAAGGACTTTAATTTTCATGCAATTTCAATTTGTTCGAAAAATACTCTTGCTAATTGTTTGTCAATTTTGTACCTTGAAAGAATCGAATGATCGCCCAGTTTCAAGGCCTTAATGACCTTTACCAATAATACGGAAAAAAGCAGATTTCCGTACTGGAATCGACAAATCGTTGAATATAGATCACATTTTGACCTATTGTAAACGGACTTCAAAAATACGTTCGATTTTCTTAGTAGATATGACAAAGCTTCAGCGGTTACAAATGCTCGCATGCAGCGGTATCTTGGGCATGGTTCCTCTGTCTCATAGAAACTGTTGTCGTACCGATTACGGCGTTGTTTCAAAGCCGATTTGAATGAAATTTGGACCAAACCGAAGTTGATTTTATGTAGGGGGGAACTCCCGCATTTATTATTTTGTTTAACGCAATTAGCTGAAGAATTATTAAAGTTTTCTTAGAACTATGAAAAGGATTGCAACCAGCTTTAAAATACGTTCAATTGACTTTATCCGCGCGTAAGGCTGCAAACCCCAAAATCCTTGATTTTTTTTAACCACTTAAACTTAATGGTTGAACTCAATCTTGGTCTTAAAATGTTGCTTATGAATTATAAAGTTAGTTTATCAAAAAAAAAAAAACAAGCAAAGCTTTAAATCTATCATAATATAAATGTTTTTTGATAAGAACTATTAAGCCGGATAATCGTTTAAATATAGCAAAATTTGAATGTTTTTAAGAAAAAGCTTTAAAGTAAATAAAACATAACATTTATTAACATCAATAACAACTAAACCTGCAAAAACTTAACTGAATCTTTATGATTCGCTTTATAATTCTACATAAACAACACAACGGAGTTCGATGGAATACAACATGAAAATGATTAGAGAAGAAATAACAAAATTACATTTTAATGGACAGTTTTTAATTAAATCACCAAAAATATTAAAACACAACATATTAATCTGATATTTAATGAATATATGAGGATACACCTGCAACTAAAAATTATACATCTTAGAAGTTAATTTAAATGTTCCAAAATATTAAAAAAATAATAAATTAAAACTAACGATTTTTTTTGATGATGCAAAAAAATTAATGCGCTTGTTTTCACTGTCTTTGGACTAGTGCTGCGGTCAATTTGTTGGAATAAAAAAGTGTAGGTATAGAATTAAACTACCACTTGGTAAAAACTTTACTTGTAAACTTTGCAATTTTAAAAATCGACTTTTGTCTCGTTTTTGAACTCCGAATTGTGTCGTCTGTAGATGGAGGGTGGTGAAATCGCTGCTTTAAGACTTCATAGGTATCTTTCTCTAGAAAGCTCAAAAATAGGTTAGATCCCCTTTACGTCACATTCAAAAACAGATATTTTTATTCTCAGTGACGGCAACTTGATGGTCAGACTTTGACCAAGTCTCCAGTGAGGACAGAATAAATCTTCTAAAGTTCTAGTTTAGCTTGCAACAATAGAGTCAAAGCAATCAAGGTAAATTTCCCTCACTTTGTGGAATTAGAATACGTCCACCCATGTACAGACTCCTCTTGTACACCGGACTCTAATGGGGACAACGATGCCCCTCGAATAAATCTATCACCCCTTCCCGGGGCTACAAAATATTCCCAAAGAAAGCGAATAACTTCCAATTAGGTTCGCCAACTAAAACAGATTAATGGCAGCCATAATGGAATTCGTATATATATTCAACCGGGCAAAAACATTTCCATTTGCCAAAAGTATTTCCCCCAATTTGGGCCCTGGGAAAACCTTAAATTTCAAATTCGCTCTGCACACCAACTGCTGTGTGAATTCCACGCGACTTGCAATTTACGACATGCACAGACACATAGAGCCCGAGCGCGCAAATGGAGACATTCCTGCGGTGGTGTGCACAAGGACGTATCGTTGCAGTCGGAAGTGCACTGGGGATACATCCGAACTTCGGTCTGTGTTTTCTTCAACCCAACTGTTAAGGCGGGCTCCACCTCTCAATTTCAGGTTGTCACCGATGTTGGCAAATTAAATCACTTTTGTTGTGACTTAGACTTTGGCGCGGCGGGGTAAATTTAAATTTCAACCCGCCACCGTCTTGCGTCGGAGTTGTCACAACTTTACCAGCGGTTAGTTGGATTAACACATTCTCCTTGGTGTTCTCGGGATACGTTTCTTTTTTCTGTATAGTAAAAGTGTGAAACGAGCTTATGACACTAATGTCTAAAATGGTAAAATATGGCGAGGGTCGCACCCCCCGCCAACAACTTGTCACTGACCAACAGCGCACCATCCATGGTATGAATAATGAAAGAGCATTTGTTGTTCTTCATCAATCACCAACCACCAGCAGCAACAGCAACCACCCTCATCAACACGACCCCAAAAATCCCATTGCCAGCCCGCCTTCGTTGTTTGTTATTATTCTCAATCGCTTGAGCGTTGTAACCCCCGCCCCACCCAATCCAAACAACAACAACTGGTCAAGCAACAAACCGCATTCGATGATGTCCATGAGAGATATTTCTGGGGGGAAAAACATCGTCCCGGCTCTCGTCGTGCCTAGAAACGAATGACACAAGGACACGGGTACATGTATGCCGCCCCCAAAAAAACATCACCAATGGAATAATTGTTTCAATCTTGTAAACAATCCATGCGAATGGACAGCTCACATGCACAAAAGGTGGCACCGCACCGTTCCAACATTCTTCGTCCTTGGGATTGGGATAGGCATCGCATACCGACCCTCTAACGATATGCGACAAAACCATAACCGAAAACAAAATGAGTGAATGGCTTTCGGAGGATGTGTGACATGTACCCAGTGGGGAGAGCTTTCAAATAATTAGACCTGGAGCCCGAGTTTGCCAGCCAAAGAGGGGCGACAGACCGTTTTGATTGTTGTTTCGATGGAGATGTTGTTAGCAGCGTGTGTGCGTCGTTGACCTCAACATGGGTTTGGACTTTGGGCGGCTGATGCATTGATAAGTATTTTAATTGGGTCTTGGATGCTAAGGGGGGACCGATAAAAATCACTGGACTGGACATGATTTTACGAAGCAACTTTTGTAAAAGTATGTACCTTGGGGCGGAGAGAAGCTGGCCCAGGTTATGATTTTATTAAATCGTTCGGTCGCAAGGAATGGGAGAGGTTTTCGGAACAATCTGATGAGGGTGGCCAAATATTAATTTGTTATTACAGTCTATGAGAGTGATGTTAGTATCTAGACTTACCAGGCTTGGTTGGGATGTTGAAATTATATTTCCTATAAATTTGGGGAGGGGGGGGGACACAGTTTTTGGTGCACAATTTCAGACGCTTTTGGATAGCTAGTATGGATTAAATGTATCTTATGTTTCAATCGCAACATTTCTTAAGGCAACTGTGAAAACCGGAGTCAATTTCGGGCAGCAGTTTTTAAGACTATTCGCCACAAATACCTTAGAGTTGGAAAATAGTTACAGTTTTACTATCGGACGGATTCGAAAACCTTAAACAGCCATGTGGAAGCTGAAAATCTATTTGAAGCGGGGATACAAGTTGGGCCGGAACCTGGAGAGGAGCCAAGATAAAGCCCGGCACAAGGTTTATGCAGAAGACCTTTGGAAAGTGGACGAGTTGTTTAGGGAACTTGCCTCAAAAAAGGTACATGTGAGAGTTTTTGAATAAAGTGTGAAAATCGAATTCTTTTGAGCTGCATTGATGAGTTAAACCAGCTGTTTAAATACTGAAGAAAAAGCCACAAAAATGAGTTATTAAAAATGATGGTTAGACTTAACCTTGGATTAAATTTTAAGCGCCCAACAAATGGAATATTATGCACTTTACTGCCTCAAGACCTAAACCAAGTATTTTCGACTAAGTTTCCCATCCGGCCATACCCAACTCTGAATGACTACCAAAATCAGCGTCATCAATCCTTTCTCGTTTTGCAGTTCGTAACAATAACTCCATCCCTGAGATTAAATTTGCAGCTGAGCCTTCTGCTCCTGAACATACTGTCAGCATCATTCATTTTTATGATTTTCTTTCGACTCACACTCACAACAAATTATTATGGATACGCATCCCACCCCACAATCGCTTGTAAGGGACCACCAATAATCTTACGATACGATACCCATTTGTCATGCTCAATATTACATGAGGAGAGACAGAGATATAGAGCGATAGAGAGAGAGAGAGAAATTTTCATTTACAAATTATTTGTTGCGTATCAATTGGAATCGCTCGACGGTCCTGAATTATGATTTCCGGCTGTCTAAACAATCGAACGGGCAAATTGGGGTCTGTAAACATGAGATGTTGTGATGTACGAGCTTGTTTCGATCTGGTGATTTGCTTTGTTTCGTCGCGCTCTATTGTTGGCAATGTACAATGTTTAACATTTATTTGTACTGTTTGTGGACACGAATATGTGTGGCCTGTGGCTTGGGGCATTGTGTTAAGGGTTCACAATGGGCAGCCCCCCCAACCAGCTGTGGTGGGTGTAAAATTAACGAAAATCATTTTCCGATTTTAGCTGTTATTAATGACACGAAGATCTAGACCATTGATGCTGTTTCAAATGAATAGAATTGCGATAACAATTATTGCGAATATACATAATCGTAAAGCAAACAGAGCAATTTTTCACAGATGACCTGTTTCATTGTTGGGTTGGTTAGATAATTAAACAAGGCCAGAGGCGAAAATGACAAATGGTCTGGGTGACATATACATTTGAGGTACAACCCGCCGTCGTGGCTGATATTGGTTTGGGGAGGTAAAAACCGATTGAGGGGCACATGAACATGGCACACTAACTAAAAATATATTCGAGTGAACTTTTTTCTACCAAAGACTACAAAGAAACATCACGGTAAAGAAGACAATTTTGAGGCCCAGTTCCACGCCGCACTGTAGAGCCACCTAAGTAAGTTAGTAATAAAAACGAAGTCACACAGAGCAACAGAAGCGGAAGTCTTTGGCAGGAAGGTAATACGTAGTTTAGATTTGTCAAATATAGTCGAAGTCGCTTATAACGACCTCGCTTATTACGACTAGTCGCTTACAACGTCCACTTTCCCTTCATTTTATTGGTTTCCTTACATTCGAATAAAACGACCAATTTTCCAGAAGAAATCAATCATTGCCGACGACAAGTAGAATTTTTTTTCCGAGAATTGGTCTCTATATCCGACATTTCGTTATATACAGCTATGTTATATCCGACGGAAAAATAGCTAAAAATATAATTAACCAATCAAATGAAAGGAATGTGAACGATATAAGGAACTGGTCGTTATAAGTGGCTTCCACTGTTGTATTTGTCCTCCTGTCCTCCCTTACTTCAAGTTGTCCTCCTATTCAAAAATCTAAAGATAATTTAATTATTGTTTTTTTTGTTATCTACTTCAAATTAAATTCTGTTTGGGAAGGTAAATATTATTATTGGAATATGCGTTCCAGGCGTTGTTACAAAATTAAATAAAATTATATTAATTTTTTTATGACAACAAATGCCTTATATTATTTTTTTAATATTGAATTGTTACTTTTTTAGTTCAATACTGAATTTATTAATTTTTTTCGATAGTAAATATTAAACCTATCTATACAAAAAAAGATTTAATTTATTTTTAATAAAAAGCTTTTTGTAATTTTTTTAATAAATTTTATTTTTGTTTTATTTAGTGAAATTGCATCCTTTTTTCGTTTTGGGCCTGGTCTGTTGTGACGATCTCAAGATCCCCATCAACCTAACCTTTCAGTAAAGTTAGAAACCGTAAAACCGAATGTAGGATAAGTGTTTTAAAACTCATGTTCGTCGACAGCTACCTAGGGACAACGGCAAATCCAAGTCCTTTGATGGAATATATTCGGTGGATATCCAAATACAAGCAACAAGGCATCTCAAACTGCTGTGAGGGTTTTGTGTGGTACCTCAAAAAATTGTTGGTGGTCATGGCGTCTGTCATAGTAATGACAGTAGGCCTAGTGTCTCGCAGCTATTAAATTTTTTGGGACAAATGTAAGGGACATGACGAGCCTAAGTTATGCTCTCGGATGTTTGTCAGACATATACTAGAGTTGGCGTAGTGAAAGAAACCTTAAGTTTAAGATGTAATTTGTTTTCTTCGAACCTTAGACCCGTTGCTCAACCTGTACATCTGCGTCCAGATATCAATTATACGCGCTTAAGTTAACGAAGTGCTAACAGGATGGACAGGCAGATGGGGGAAACCCTCTCTAAAAGTGGTAACATGGGTTTAACATCAAACTAGAGAGAAAGAAAAACAACAGTTGAAGTAGTCTTAACTAAAGCTCTTTTTGAGATATGATAAGATCATGCCTGTTGTGTACGTTCTAAAAGTTTAGAAAATAAATTCTCACCATACCTCCAATGTTAATGGTTGAAACTCTAATGCCCAAAACACATGTGCAGAATTTCTAGAAGCAGTGAAGCACGCAGTACAGCAAGCAAGACACACGAGCAGAACTTTTGTTTGACGGTTTTGCAGTGAGATAAGTCATACAATAGCGAAACGTCTTGCTTTTGTTTACAGCTGTGGTGTAAAGAGAGATTTATTCCTTTTTGTATCCTTGATATCAATGTTTTTTTGTAATATTTCTTGTAATTATTATAAAATATGTAATTTTCCTTCAGGAATTCTAATACTTTTTCCTTCATTTCAGCAGTCTGCCGGTGTTATTTGTACGCGAACCATTTGAATTCGAAATAAACGCCAATCGAAATGATGCCAAACCTGTTAAAATTTGGTGTTTTTTTTTCTGTGTTGTGGTGGCATTGTTTTTTTGCAGTGGATTTAGAAATAGAGACAACTTGCAGTACTGCAACGCATGCTGAATTTACATGTGTTCTCTCCCATTTAAACGTGTGTGTTCTATTTCCACTGCAGGCAAAATTCTTCACATGTTCTTTGGGTATAAAAATTACTTCTCGAAAAATTGTGAAACATTAAATATTGACGAACTGCGCTGCTGAAGGATAGCTTGTTTTAATTTGTAATTATTAATTGGTTACATTTTTCTTTACAGATTCACATTGGAATTTAACAAAAAAAATATATTTAGACGACAAAATCAGCATTTGGACAGTAAAATCTCCTTGGTAGTGATGCCAGACTTTTCGGACTGATTTACCCACGACAATTATCAAAAATATCATTTTTGCCCACGCCGTCGTTAGAAAAACCCACGAAATTTACATAAAAACACAAAAATTATACAAAAAAAAACCGTTTTCTTTTTTTATTGTATAGGATTTTTAAATGTCACTTTTTTTAAGTATTAATTATATGTCAGTTAGTTTTCAACAAAATATGAAAGTAAATT
Source organism: Cheilosia pagana (assembly GCA_936431705.1). NCBI lineage: Eukaryota > Metazoa > Arthropoda > Insecta > Diptera > Syrphidae > Cheilosia > Cheilosia pagana. Next base: position 9,312,590 of record OW386169.1, read on the forward strand.
AAGAAATCTAAAAACGTAAAAAGTTTCGCCAATTAATAATTATTTCAGCTCTTTACATTTATAATGTTTTTAAAAATGTTTCTTTTATTCAATTCAATTTAATATTTTATTTTAATTAATTAAGTAGACACAATGCTGAAATAAATGTTTATTTATATTTTTATTTATTTATATTTATAAGTTAAAAAAGTTATTTTACGTCGGTAATCACCGAAAAAATTTGCTCCGCCTCTGCATTTGAGTGAGGCAGACTCAACGCTATTTGAACGACTTTTTGCAGATTCGCAGAGATTGTATGAAGTTTTTAAAATGCCCTTCTTTTTGTTCAGAGAGATACAAAAATGCCCTTTCGTACTTTTAGCTTTTTTTGAGATGCAAAATCTCCACAAAATGGCTAATTACCAACGATCTGGCATCACTGGCCTTGAAGTCTTTAACTTCGCCAGCAAAGTACTTTTTTAAAATCTGTTATTTTTTTAAACTTGTAGAAAAATATAATAAAAATGAATTGTCTTCCAATTAAAGAAAAAACAAATGAATTATATGACCTAAAAACAAAATTACTTAAGTTGTAATAATCATTAAAAGTAGCATAACCTTATGTTTAGTTATTTAACTTTATCCTTACAAATATTTCAGTTTCAGACCAGCAAATAATGAGCACGTACTAACCGATATAATCTTTAATGACTTGGAAGGATATATACTCCTTTATAAATTTCCCTAATCCTTAAAACAGTTGCTTCTGGAAAAACATAAAATCCTCCCGCTCACTTATCTGCAAATCAAAACCTATTTTTTTGTAGTGTGGCACAAAATACATAGTTGCTCACAACAATTTGGGTGTCATTACGTTCTGGGTGAAAATGTTATCTACTTTAGCGCAGAACTCTATTCTACGAGCTCCATATAAAAAACCCATTTGCAAGGAAATTCGTACACGCACACACAAATTTTACATACCTTTCCAGACATTATACTTAACACAGTTCTCACGCTATAATTTAAAAGTCATTTTCGTTGTACTAACGCGGATGTAACCTTGTCTCATAAAAAAAGGATTTATATTTATGTGGCACACATACACACATCCATTTAAGCTGTTTTAATATTTCCCATGAATTTCAACAGCATCAACAGAGGAATGAACATTTTCACTTAAAAAAAAAATACGTGCCGTCGTTGTTGAGTATCCTGCAGGGCTGCAGGTCCTGTTAAATTTTTGTTCTCCTTGGGTCTCACTGTTGCTTTTCGTAATACGGTAACACACCGGTTGGAGGAGTGAAATAGGTGTACAAGTTCCAAATGGCTTATGTGTGATGCCCTATTAACGGGGGTGGGGTGGGGCTGGATACTTGCTTAAGTTGAAGCTGATTTCACGGAATTTTAATTAAATTTCGGAACGAAACAAAGAAGGCTTCGCAATTGTGTGGCTGTGTGTGTTTACTTTCTAATGAGGTGTTGTTGCATGAAGGCGGATTAAACATATAAACGCGTTCTTAGCAGAACATCTCAACCGACTTGGGTAGGTGTGCCTGTACCTTGTACGGTTGGGTTTTATTAAGGAAAACAAACTTAATGGCGAGATTTGGATCCTACTTATCAGTGGGAGTGACTTTAGCTATTTATCTTACTCAGTGTCAGTGGAGAGAAGGGAAGTGCGCTTGCTTGGAAGCTGAAGAATAAAAACGAGGTAACCTTGATGAAATAACAGTTCTGTATAGGTAGCGTTTTGAGCTACCAACTGTGGTTGAAGTCACCTTACTATAAAACGCACAGGGACAAGAAACCTACGTCCTAATCTGATATGGTCAAGATTTGCCTGCCACATCCACCGATTAGCGTTTCGCAAATTGCTTTTAACAGTCTTTTACGAAGAAGAAAATTACACAGACAAATTAAGGAATGTCCTTTCTATTTGATAGACATTTTGAATAATGCCAAGCCGATAATAACCTTCATTTACCTACATAATTATGATGCAGCTCAATAATTGGAACAATTCCTTTTACATTCCCAGTTTTACAACGACCGCGACATGCCACATCGCAAAAGTGGCTTCCTAAAATATGTTGGGCTACTTTTCAGCTTTTTGCTGATTATTCTACAGAACATAAAATAAAACCTACGCGAGTTCTTTAAACTCGACTGCCGAAAAAAACAGTTGTCCCTCCCAACTCACATCATCACAAACAACACCCAACCTCGTCTGTCGTCATCGTCATTCTTCGCGAAGTGGAATCGAAAGTCGAATTTTTCATACAAAAATTACATTTAGCTACCAGTCGCCCAGAAATTCTAGCGGGTATACCCTTCTCTAATGTTAATTCCAGTGCCAGCATCCAAAACTTTTGTGACGGCTGGTAAGCTCTATCGTTAGAGATGCGCATTTGAACATGTAGTAACTAAAGCCATGTGCGATTCTTAGAAGATCAGTTGTTCTAGTACTTTCCAGTACTTTGACAAATACTTCAGAGCCGTTTGTCGAAAATGCGTAAGGGGTACAGTGTAAATGTAAAATGATGAACTTAATGTCTCTGTAGCTTGAAAAAGGAAAATTACACTTTGTAAAAAAAGAGAGCATTAAAAATGTGTTTTTCTTTGTTTTATTGGGTCAATTTTTAAATCGGGTTGTCACTGACAGGTTTGTGACGATACATCAAGTATTTTATGCACAGAAACAGGAAGTGAAACAGTTTCAGGCAGCATTTGCATTCACGAAACACAATAACCTGGGGTTGAATTAACGCATCCTTGATCGAGCAATACGTGACTGAATTTGTTTTTGTTTTGCATGTAAAATCAACAACATTTAGTGACGTATCGCTCGCTCACGAGTGCAGTAATTCGACCCCTGTACTTTTCTGTGCGATATTAACCGCCGCCCAGTCTTTTATTTACTTCCCAGTGAGTTCTTAACTTTCGAAGTATTAATAGAACATGCTTTCAAAGTTTAATAATGACAATCGATCTGGTACATAGAAACCAGACATAGTTTTAGGCTCAAAATGTCCGTCCGAATTTTCGGAAATGTTGCTTTTGTTGCTAACATTTCAAATGATTCGTCAATAATAGTGAACAGAGTTTGGTTTTAAGGTCAAAGTTCTAACTAAATGCTGTCAATTGCCTCTTATACAAGGGACGCTCTTCAAAAATATATCAGCTCGTTTTGAAGTCCTTTCAAATTCTTCGATGAACTTTATCTCTTCCTGTAGACAGAAGGTCTGCTGAGTGACCCTGAATTAAAGAAAAATGTTCATGTTTTTGCGTTTCATGAGAAAAACTTCCTTTTGAAACTGTTCTACGTCTTGTTCCTTGACCCTGTAGCATACATGAATTTCAGTACCCACATCGGAGTCGAATGAGACTGTTGAAAAGTTGCAGAGTCAGGTGTTTTCCGAAGCAAACTCAGTTTGATTTTTTAAACTAGTTTAAGCTTATGCAAAGCTGTGTTTTTTTCCTTTTCTGCTGCTGAGAGTTTTCATTTGCTTGTGCTGTTCTGTTCCTTTTTTCACTTTCGTTCAGTAACGAAATCCGTACTAAGAATAATTGACATACGATTGTTCTTAAAAAAAAATCATAGAAAAAGGATATAAAACGCGATTCTTTCATTAAAATGCAATAAAGTTCTCGCTGTAACCAGCACCCACTTTTGACAAATAACAGCACCTATGTACTCGTTAAATTATTTGCCAGAATACAACTACATGTATAGGAATAGGAACCATTGCTGAGTTATAACTACCTACTAAAAGACTATTTGAAAGTACTAGATTAACCGATTAACACATCTATAGATCTGTACTACAAGGCATTTCTATTGCGCATCTCTGACTATCGATCAGCAGCTGTCAGAATATTTTTGGCGCCAAACATACATAAACTGGAAACTGGAAGTACCATCAGAAAGTATAGCAGCTACGTTTTCTGGGCGACTGGTAGTTCAATACAATTTTTGTATTCGGCCCTAGCGAGGTCCGTCGGAACAGAAAATTCTCCGATTTTATACGATTTTTTTGCTTCGAGGTATTCTTCGGAACATCTATTCGGAATTTTCTCCGACATTTTGTAACGCATATCAGCGAATTACGTTGAAGTGCGATGAAGTGCATTTTTTTCTTCAATTTTTGACAGCTAGGTTCCGAGATCCTCCGACAGAAATTGGTTGCGGAATTTGTTTACGATTTAGATTTGAGCTTCCGACAGAGTATGCGTTGCGGAGAATTTTCCGTTACGACGGATACCTCGCTAGGGCCGATTATGTTTTCGCGTGGTTGTTTTGAACATAGCGATACAAAAAAACTTGGAAGGCCTGTTTTTATGAGCATTCTTTATAGTAAAAGTACTGGAAAGACTCAGATCAGCCCACAATTATACAATTACAAGCGTCCAAGATTAGAAAGCCACATTTGAGATGCGAAAAGAGACATCTCGGGTCTGGGAATGCGGCGAAATTAATGGCGGACCCTGGTGTACAAGAAGGCGAAATGATATTTCTTCGTTGGAGGGACTCGCCGACTTTGCAAAATGAATGCGTTGATATGTAGATTTTCGTTAAGTTGAAAAAATGTCCCCAACTCAAACAAAACATCATCTAGTCTGATTACTCTCCTCCATCCGTATTCGGGTTGCTCCTGACAATTGGGAGTATGGGAGTCCACTATAATGCACCAATGTAACGTTTAAAAATGAAAACTTGATATTAAGTATTGACAAACGACTCCCCAATCCACATGTCCTTAAGAGTTGCCAGCTCTTAATACAACGAATTCGGTAAAGACGTTGGATGTCAATTTGCCTCAAGCTAACACATATTTAATTATAGAAATGAAAGTTATGTGCCAGCGCTAACTCTTCTACCGCCGAATATAATATGCCAGTAAATACATACAAACCTTGGAAAGAAGTCCCTCCCTCCGCTCCTGTCAATTCCAAATAAAACACCTCGACTTGTGATTTCAGATGCATTCTCCATCAAACATTTTATTTGTCGAATTTTGTTCATCTTTCGGATTTATGTTTCTTGTTTTTAAATTTATTATGTATATTACAACAATTAGCTTTGCTAATTCCTTACTCACAATACATTCTATATAGTTTTTTTTCTGTTTTAAATACCTAATAATAAATATTCTTTTTTGTTTCTCATTTTATTTAAATTCTCTAACACCGCATAGTATTTTTTTTTTGGTTTTCCCTTTTTATTTTTGTAACAAAGATATTATTATAATAAAGAACACAATTCATAATAATTTTACCTACTCTCCTATAATTTAATTATACTCACTTGCGTATTTTATTAACAACTTTTCTTCTATTACTATTTTCTTTTAATCTAAATACATTAACTACAATCATTTGCTTTACCTATGTATATATATTTTTATCTTAAAAATTAACTAAACTTAACGCTAGTTTAATAAATAATTTCCATTCTGTTTACTTATACATTTAACTATTGTAATTAATTGCTAAATGTTTAAATATAAGTTTTAAAGTCTTTCATTTCTTAGGAATTTCTTTGCATGTGTTCAGAAGTATATATATATGTTGTTATTAATATTTTACATTTTTCTTGTTGTTGTTGTATAGTAGGTATATTTCATCGGTAATTAACTATGTTTCCATTGATTAAAAAAGAAAATTATATCTACAAGAGTTGTTCTTTGTTTAATTTCTTAAATGCATGGATTTGTTTACTTTTTAGAAATCATTTGTTTTTTTTTTTTAATTTATTTCTATGAAACTATACGTATAATTTCATTTTATCTATATTTATGTATGATAGTAAAATCAGCTACTTTTCTGGCAATTTCGAATGCATAGATGAGGTTAGAATCCATACGAGTAATGTGATTTCATTATCGTATAATTGATTTAAGTTGTCCTTCTTAGGCAATTGTGTATTGTTATGCTACTGAAGATTTGTTGGGTGTGTATGTGTGTGTGTGAATTTTGTGTATAACTATTTACAAAGGCAAATTGAATTTGTTTGCACCTGATTTTTTTAGAATAAAATTTTAAATTACAGCTGAGCATGGTTTAAACAAAGAAATTAAATAAAATCAAAGGAGACTTACATCCTATTTTTGTAGGTATTTTAAATAGGGTACAAATATTTTATACATAAATTGCAAACAATAAAAACTTTTACGAGCGGTACTTGACTCAAAGAGGTAGAAACCTCAAAACGCTATATTCCACTAACTCGAGCAAAAGTGCATGCGGAATGTCATATGTTGGACATTTCGGAGTAAGATGCACTGAAGGTACTTTACTTACCCGGAAAACCACCCGATTTGTCACCGGGACAATCCCAACAAAAATTTGTTTGGCAACCGGGGAACAGATTTCGACTGCAAGGATATTATGCTTCAATGGAACTCTAGCGAGTTAGCAGGAATCAAACGTTTTAAAACTAGCTAGGTGACACTTTTATTGCAGTGACATTCATAATACAAAAATGTTGATTGAGGGTTTGAATGACAACGTAGAAAGTGACAGGAAAGGACTCGGAGTTCGAAACTATTGTCGGCCTCAAGACTTAAGATCTTCCGCCAACGACTGAAAATGACCAGAGGTCTAGACCTAGGTCTATGCCAACCACAATGCCATCGTTTAACGTTTGTTTTTCATTTCATTCAGCAAATGCCATGTTTAAACCCAATACCTGCCTTTTAAACTTAAGCTGAGTTTCAACTGCCTGACAAAGCAACCTAGACCAAGAAAGATCTATTGTACCATAAGTTCATAAAAGTATAAAGGCAAGTGGTGGGTCTTACATTTCCTTAATAAAGTTACTAGCCGGCATTACCTTTTGAGAATGTTTTCTATCTACTTTCAAAAAGGGCCGGACATTCATACATTATGTGTTTAGCCATTTTGTCCGTAGCTGGCATTCTTTAGTAAGGTTAGATGAGAAAAAATTGTCGCGAGTTGGCGTCGCTTAATCCCGTGCAAGGTCGAAGATGAAAATCGTTTTCGCTTTTTAAAAAACGAAAGAAATATTTCGAAAGTAGAAAACTTTCCATGTAACAAAGAATTGCGTGTATAGGGACGACCAGCGCATTGAGAACCACACCTACGGCTGCACTAGAGGCAATTCTCAATTTGTCACCTCTGCACCTATACATGGAAGAGTCTGCTGCTAAAAGTGCCCTAAGCTTACACTTGGAACCACTACAATTTCGGGCATGCACAGATAAGTAAATACTTAGGAAATGTCACTTCTGACTATATGACTCCCCATCTGGACTTCGGCATACCATTCTCCTGCTCATTCCCGAGTAGAGAGGAATGGAATACCAATGAACCCACGAAAAGAAAATCAATATCCATCTACACGGATGGATCAAAGATGGACTGTGGAACCGGTGTCGGCATATTCTCTGAGGAATTAAACATACACTGCTCAATCAGGCTACCTGATAGTAGTAGTGTGTTCCAAGCGGAGGTGCTGGCTATCGCGGAAGCGGCCCGTAGGTTGTCAATTTTGGCAATACCTCGTAGGGATATTACCATCTTTATTGACAGCCAGGCGGCTATAAAAGCAGTTTCTGCACATGAAATAAAATTCAAACTAGTCCAACGCTGCCGCGAAGAGCTCAAGGTTCTTTGCTTGCAGCACACCACGAATCTCTGCTGGGTCCCTGGACATAGCGACATAACCGGCAATGAGAGGGCGGATGAACTGGCGAGAATTGGGTCCGCAATGGACCATGACAGAGCACTTCAGTCGATCAAGCCACCGCTTTGCAACGTTAGAGAGCGGGTGGAAAACAAGATTCGTATGAAAACCAACAACAGGTGGAAAGAACTACCTACCTGTGAAATATCGCGGAAGCTTTGGCCAGATTATAACAGTGGCCGGACCAATAAACTCTTACAGTTTAGCAGGTCTTCACTATCTAGGCTAGTAGGGGCTCTAACTGGTCATAACTTCCTAAGAAACCACACAATGACACTTAATCTCAAAGATGACGACACATGCAGAGGCTCACTTCCTTTGTCACTGTCCGAGTCTCGGTCACCTGAGGAACAGAACACTTGGCAGATACTACTTCCAAGACTTACAAGAACTTTCTGATGTCTCACTGTCTGATCTTTACAGGTTTTTGAGGACATCGGGATGGCTGGATAGCGTCTGTTAACCACACTAAGGAATGGGAAAAAGACAACCAATACAACACCAGCGGTTAACCCCCAAAAAACGGGCATCACAATGGGTCCACGAGGACCTAAGTGTGGTATTGCAGGGTACGCCCTGCTCTACCTACCCATCTACCTAACCTAACCTAACTCATTTTGTTACCTATTTTTATTTGCGAATATTTAAGAAGCATCGTAGTTTGAATTGAACAAGCAATCGTTTTTTTATTTTAAACGAAACGAAAACGTTTTTTGTTTTTGAAGTTGTATAAAAAGACAATATTGAAACGTCAGTAATAAAATAGATTTGGTTTTTTGCGCTGATGAAAATTTTATAGGTAGGTAAGTTTTATAAAGCAAAACGTTTGCGCAAACAAAAAAGAATTAAACGTTTTCGCTTTTCAAAATCACACCTCCGACTTTGTTTTTTTTCAATAATTATTTGAAAAAAAAGACGTACACATAACGCTTTAAAAGCGAACGGAGATCTCTCTTCTACAAAAACTCCGCAAAATCTAATAAATCTTGACACCAAACGCAGTGATATAGTAAAATGTTTCAACTACTCACATCAACAACCAGTTGAGTTGTTATGCTCTAAGCCTCGACCCGCGTCCCTATAAATGCCATCAAGTTGTCTGATTCGTTAAATAAATATTTCACTTCACCATAAATTCAACAAAATTAAAAAGTACCCAAATTCCCACAGATTGTTCCTGAAAATTAAAAATTCAATTTAAATCGTTCTTATATCGTACAAAACTAATAACAAACACCACCGAATAATATTTAAAGCAGCATCAAGTACTACTACACACATACTACAATATTAATTACACATTTAGTAATAAAGAAAACAATTTACATAACAAACCTATAAAATTGCTTTTGTCCAACGACCACGTATAAATTTGCTTAAAAAATTATCTTACACAACTATAAAATACAATTTTATGTCAAAAAAAAAAAAATACCTCCTATGTGTGCCTTAGAATAGAGAGTGTTAGTTATTTTTTATCCAATAATGTATTTTTTTTTCCATTTCTATAAAACAGTCAAACAGTATAAAACAATAAACAATTTGAACTTAGTTTTGTAATTCGTTTGTTTTGTAGTTGATTTACCTAGAGTTTTAAAACTTTTTTTTTCTTCTATACAGATTTCATGTCCTTAAATTTTAGTAATAAATTTAATTTATTTTCTAGAATTTACCTATCACGTGAAAGAAATTGACTCGATTTTTCATGTATGATGATCATGTGTATCTGTAAGTGAAAAAGAGAAAAAGATTCGCATTTAATTTAAATAAATTTACTGCAAGGGCATTCAAACACTTTTCTGTATGGATTGCCATCCCAAAGGATAACGCGAAAACTATACACACATGGCAAAAGTTGAAAAGGCGGTGGGAATAAAAAACCGGTAAATATGTCAAAAATCGAGGGAGGAAAAGTCAAATTAACTTTTGGTTTGAAAAATTGCAAAAAATATATATACGAAGGATTCCGCGTTCTTTTTTCTATATATCCCTGTTGTTGCAGAGCATGTCCCTCCTTATGTTGTGTGGGAAACTTTTCTCCATTCAATTGCGCAAAAAATTCTCGTATATGACGCTGATGCTGATCTCGGTGTACGATGCGAGTTCCTATTAACTTTTTTTTTGCACAATAATTTCAGTCGGCGTATGATGGTATGGTCCTGGCCCGTAATATGCAATATGGGGTAGGCTTTAAGCACATCACGTGTGCGTGATGATGGGTTGAATAACGAGTGTCCTTTGTTAACAACTACACCAGCTCATCTGGTATCAATTGTTGTGGTGTATATTGTTATATTGTTTGCAAGGCAGGGCACACACATGTGTGTATATATATTTTTTTTTTCCTTGGCTAAGTGAAGGGAAACGTGTTGACAGACCGATTAAAAAGCATTTTTTATCCACAGCGAGAGTGGGTGTTGGTTTGGTTATTCATTTCTTTTTTGCTCTGCACATCCTTAAGGAAAATTACGTAGCTATTGAAAGGTTGGTGTTGGGTGGGTTGGGGTTCTCCTTCTTTGACTGAAGGCGGTGCTCAGGTGGAACTGTACCTACGCGAAAGGGTTGCCTTAGTAATTTGAATATGAAAACGATGAAGATTACTTGGTGGCATGAAGTTTTTAAATCCATGGAAAGTTTTGAGAAAAGTTTAACTCAAACCTTGGTATTTTCGCTCGAATGAAAGTTGTACTTAAGAGTTGTTTCGATTAACTTTAGATTGGGTATCGTTGGAAGTTTACGGTGGTGGTTAAGTTTTATTTTATTTTTTTTTGTTTTAAACTATAGCCACTTTGAAAGCGCTTATGAAAATGGGAAGCTTCCTTGGTGCATTGTTTCTAAATGGAAATGTTGCCATGTAGTCGAAACTTTTTAGTTCGTGTGTTAGTTTTGTTTATGGGAACCGTAAGTAATATGCAAGGCAACGCCTGCATGTTCGACCGTTTATAAAAATCACTGATCCAATTTTGGTCCTTTTCTTTACATTGAGAGATATTTCCTTAGGGTCAGGTTCAGCTTGCATACACAAATTTGACGGAACTGCTGTAAGTAGCTTTTATTAATATGGGGAATATTTAAGTACAGTAAAACCCGGATAAGTGCCTCTCGCTTAAGTGCCTAACCCGCATAAGTACCTTTTCTTGAGAACCAAAATTCTGAGCACTTAAGGCGGATTTTTGTTATAACTGCCTTACCCGCATAAGTGACTATCAAAACGGGAATTTAAGATGAGGCACTTATCCGGGTTTTACTGTACCTATATTTTAAGTGCGAATTCGGAAAATATGGAGTCTTTGGCTATCCTTGGAATACCCATTGGTATTAAAAAGTCAAAAGAAAACAGCTGAACCACTGTACACGACAAGCCCCCAGTTTCAAGTTTGATGTATTCTTTAGAGGTATACAACTTAAAAATTAAATAAAGCATAAGCAGTTAAAGATAATGACGATTTTAGAATATCTTCTGCCTTCTGCTGGACATTTATTACTCAGCAGACATTTGAGGAAGATTAGATTGACAACAGACTTTCTTTGCGGACCTTTTATGTGGGAAAAACTTAAGGGCTTCCTAAGGTACTATTGGTTACAAGTCAAATTTATACCTAGGTATAAGTCTAAGTCCACAAATTGATTTTTTTTAATAAGACCATCAAAAGAAGCAGTTCGATTAGTCACCTTTAAATATCAGCATACATATTTTGCAAACATCCTGAATACTGAAAAAAATGGTAAACTCCTAAAAATACACATCTGACTACAACAACCAATCAATCGATTGCTCTGGCTATTTACACATTTTTTGTATGCACGTAAATATTTTCATTAAATTGAATGTCAAAAATGTAATGCAAACATTCTCCGTGTATGTCAAAGAGAGTACCTCTGCGATGGTTTATTCATGGCGAAAGTGGTTTCCACCCCCCCAGCCCACTTCACTTATTCCAAATGCTAGGAGTATTTCGATCAAAAACAAGGCAATAAATTTAATAATCAGACGACATCTTATTACAGATACAAAAACAAACTCATTTTGACGAAGAGTCTCCTTGTTTTTCGTTTTCTTTGAATCGCATTCGAAACACGAGACTTTTGTACACACAAAGCCAACCAAAGACAAAATGGAATAATGTAAAACTATATAAAATTATTGTTTTCTCCTTTAAGGGGTTGCCTCGGGATTTGGGACTGTTTGGCTTAGCACAAAAAAACTAAGAGGCAGTAATTTACAGAAGGGGAGATAATAATGTTGGAAAATAAATTGAATGGTTTCGTTTGCCAATGATGACATGTGTTTCTGTATTTTTTTAATGGTGAAAATTATTTTGTGACCATTAAAAATTACAATAAACCGACAGACTTCTAGGCTGAAATTTTAATGATAGTCAGTATCATAAGCAAACCAACAAATCTAGGCAAACCTGCCTCTGTAGATATACCGCCACGGAACTATTAACAGACTAAACCCCTATACTGAATTAAGTCGGTTTTAAACTGAACTGAAATGAATAACCGCCATTGAACTACAGAGTTCAATTAGTTCACTCGTTTAAACTCATTTCTATTCCTAAATCCTAGGCTACTTTCATTGTTATAATATTTATAATACTAAACTAATTCTTTACCACAATGCAAGCCTAATAAAAAATGAGAATAGGTTAATAAGGGTCTCGTCTGTCTTAATGTGGTGCTCAATAAATTTTTACATCTGCGAGGAATATTGACAAATTTATTACTGGGAATAGTTAAAGCACATAAAATACCTTTTCAATTTAATCTGGCGCATAAAGACTGCGTTAGAGTGCTAACAAAATTCTGCAAACAAAATTCTGTTTTTCTAAATTTCCGTCGATTTTTTTATGCATTTTATAACGGGTGATTTTTTAAGAGGTTTAGAACTTTTAAAAAAAAAAAAAACACAAAAAATTCGAAAAAATTAATGAAATATTTATTTGAATCGATAGTTTGAACCTTGCAATTTAATGTTTAAAGATAATTTCATGCAAATGTTGACCGCGGCTGCGTCTCCAATTTTGGCATACTCTTTCACACATATCGGCCGGTATCTCACGAATGAATGCATGGATGTTGGCTTCCAGTGCGTCAATCGAAGCGGGCTTGTCCCTATACACATTAGCCTTGACATACCCCCACAAAAAATAATCTAATGGTGTCAAATCGCACGATCTAGGCGGCCAATTGACCGGCCCGAAACGTGAAATTAACTGTTCACCAAACTCGCCTCGCAATTGCGCCATTGTTTCGCGTGCTGTGTGGCATGTGGCACCGTCTTGTTGAAACCACATATCATGCAAGTCAAGAACTTCCATTTCGAGCAAAAAAAAAAGTTTGTTATCATCGCTCGGTAGCGTTCACCATTGACAGTAACGCTGCGATTCGCATCATCTTTGAAGAAGTACGGTCCAATGATGCCACCGCCCATAAACCGCACCAAACTGTGACTTTTTCTGGATGCATTGGTAGCTCTTGCAATGCTTCTGGCTGATATTCAATCCAAAATCGACAATTCTGCTTATTTACGTGCCCATTGAGCCAAAAATGAGCTTCGTCCATAAAATGGAAGCAGCGCGCGATGAACATTTCGAACCGAGCACGAATTTTGATAGTAAAATTCAATAATTTGCAAGCGTTGTTCATTTGTAAGAAATGGTTAAATTGCAAACCAAACTGAAGCTGTTTGACAGTGACACAAGGTACTAAACACACGTCAGCTGTCAAAACCAGTGTTGCCAAAACCAAACCAGCTAAAAAATCACCCGTTATAATTTGTAGCAGATAAAAAAATAAATATTGACATTCTTCTCTCCTACGAAAGGATACCTTTCATTTGGTCTTTATTTCATAAAATTTGGTTTTAAAATAAGGCCGTCATCGGTACGACAAAAAAAAAATATATTTTTCTGCTATTTTTATTTATTGTTTTTCAGTTGAAATAAAAAATCAGCTTTAACAGTTTTAAGAAACTGCTTTCCACTTTCTTACATAGTTATAATAATTGCTACCAATTTTGAAAAACAGAATAATGCCTATGAAACCTTTTTGAAAGATTTGCAGAACAGTTGAAAAGAGAACTGAGAACCTGCTTCCCCGAAGCCTCATCATCATTTTTGGGTTAAAGTCAACGAATTTACTTTAAGTTTGTATAAATAATATAACTGCTGGAAAACTATACAAGGTCAACCTTTTTAGTCCGCCTCCGCAATTGATTCCGAATTTCCTTTTCTCGAAGGATATTTAATTTAATTTATTGTCAATATCGTCCCCACTTGAGACTTCTTCCAGCAATTTCTTCGGATTACCTTGAAATACACACAAAACCTTTGAACGACAATAACAACCAACGAGTATAAGAAATTGGCCTGTGCTCTTAAGTGCAAAATATTTAAGTTGTACATACATAATGTGATAGAAAATAAAAAAAAATGCTCTTGTGGATAAATTTACGTACACATGAAATAAATCAACAAAGCTCAATCCAATTGGTAAATAAAACAAGCAATTTCATTTTGTGTAACAAAAACAACTTTTATTTAATCAATAAATTATTTTTTTGTATTATTTTTTTTTTGTTTTCTATATAGTATTGCACAACATAAATATTTGCTTAACTATTCTTAGGACTATGATATATTTTTCTTTTAACTTATCTCATTTAAACAATTACACTTAAGATAGACTAAACTATTGAATCGGATTTTGCCTTTATTTATGCTGACAGTTTGATTAAATGTTAAATTGCCTATTACGGCTTTGATAATAATTTAACAAGAGAATTGTAAATAGTTACTTCTCAATTTCTTTATTAAGCTCATCCCTCAAAATGTTGTTCTAATTTTTAAGGAAGTCAATAAAATCAAATTTGTTCAATGATTATTTAAGAAATATTTACAACAATTTTAATCTGAGGGGTCTAAAAGACTAAAAACAAATAAAACCTTTTTTTAAATACAACGCAACGGAACGAAAAGGAGTTTAAATGGACAGTGATTACACCAGTAAGGAAGTGAATTCCTACTTGGTGTTTGTTAAACCTGCGCCAACATTTTGTCGAAAATCAGGGTCCAAATGCATACTTATGTAAGCAGACAAGGAACAAGGGTTGTTATGTCAAGAGATTCCAAATAAATGTTAAACTAAACAGCAACTAGATTTGTTTTACAGAAAATCTATCCCAGCAAATTAAGGTAGACAAAAACAATTCCGAATTACTGGCTTTTAGTAACCCTCAAAGTATGCAATTATTTCTTTAAATGTGCTATAAATTGCTAATTTCGGTATAAGTCTAGAATTTTTGGTCAATTCTGCGGTCTCCTGATAACCGTCCATTAAAAGTGAATAGCGCTAAAATAAGTTTATTGAAGTGTCATGACCAGATGCTATAAGAAAGATGTCAAGATAAACCATACGTTTGCAAAAACTCTCAAGATTTAGCAGCTAGCTGCTTTCAATAGGTTTTTATTCCGACAATAGTTCATCAAACTAATCACTGAACCCATTGCTTTATTAGAAAGACAATCTCCATGCCCTCACTTTTGAAGTATGATTTCGGAAAAAATATTATTTATGCGCCACGGCTTGGTCGAATTAAATGCCACCTGGATGTCAATTTTTCGACTAGTATCGGATCTTATATCTTATATATTAATATTATTACATTAATACGTAAACATCAAAAGTTTCAGTACACTTTTTAAGTATTTATCATGAAATGAAGGGAATGAAACTTATATCATTCGAAAGGTACTGTGCCATAGATGTGCAGAAATAAAAAGGTAAGACTGGTAAAATGAAGTTTAGAATTTCCCATACAAAATGCGTAGCAGTTAATCGAAAGCATTTTGTTGCCATTCAATTTGTCGCCGTCATGTTTCCATAGTAACGAATTAAATCATCTTAGATTAGAACCTGTTGGAGAGTCTCATTAACCCATAAAGGTATGCAATTTAAATACCCCTAAAAGTAAGCAATCAAAAAATCTTATTTCAGGCTCATTGCAGAGTTATCTGCGAGGTTTTACTATGGAAACGAACATTGTTCTTCGATTTTTGAATATTCCATGTTCACTTGTTAGATAAATGTTAAGATTTAGCATATAAAAAATATTAAAATAAATAATAAATATATTATGTAAAAAAACAAGTTGACTTTCGATACTTTATCTACAGACAAAATTGGTCGAATTTCGACTACGAATGGTACTAGTTCGTTTTAACAAGGCTAACGTATGTCTGCCTTAAACTTTAAAATTTTCTGTCACTGGAAACCGTCAGTACGAAATATCAACCTCACACGATAAAAGAATACAACAACCCTATTCTATTGGATCTCAAACTGTATAACTATTTGAACGACTTAAGCAGGCATTTCTAATGGGGATTTTAAGATTTGATGTCATTTTCTAAAAATGCACAAAAATGTAAACAAAATACTATAAAAATGAAAATAAAACTATCCCCGATGAAGTCCATAACCACTTCTAACAATGACCAATAACAGAGTTATAAACTATGCCCATCAATCCCATGTTAACAACGTCTTAAGACCCTTTCACGAGACCACAATCCCCGACCTATATTAACAACTTAAAAAAAATCCACCTACATATATGTACATTATTATACAAATTGCTTAATTTCTCGGTTTCTTAATTTAATCACCTGCATTCAGTTGCCTACGACTAGTTTCGTTCGCACCTACCTAAGGTCACATTCAAAATGCAGCCACCCCTTTAATACCCACTTTCGTAGAGTGCCTTATAACATACTCGTATATCTAAATGTACTACTACTTCTACAAATAGCTATCGGAAAATTCAAAATCAGATTGACTTGCTCTCGAGGAGCGTGTCATCTGTGAGTAACCTCCGCCGATAGCGCTATCAAAGTCCGATGACGTTGTCGCCTCGGGCTGGATCACTACTAATGAGTCTTTACCTTGTGTAATTGCTAATGCTGTCGGTGTAATGATGGTGCCCTGTGAACCCATCAGATTAGTGGATGTAATGATGGCACCGCCTCCGCCGCCGCCCGGTATCCCGCTGCCAGAGTTAAGCTCTCCCGGTGGTTTGTTATTTGAGTCTCGATCAACTAGTCGCTGTCGAAGAAGTCGGATTTTTTCTTCTTTCTGCAAGTATATGAGAAGAAAAATTTATTAAAAATTAAATAATGTTTGTTGGGGGGTTGAAAATGCATCCCTTTAATCATTCTATGTTCGGGTAAAGCGAATTTATGACAGCAAATGAAAACAGATGACAACTTCCCCTAGGTAGGAGTAGACACATGTGAATTTGATACTTTTGTGCTTTCAAATAAAGCAATAGTTATTGTCGACCATATACGACATTCTATAGGAAATAAAACTTTTAAGCTACCGGATAAGTTTTGAAGTCAATTAGAAATTGTATAGTCGTTGGACACAAGGAACGCAAACACAAACATCCCACCCACATTTGCAACTTCTCTCATCCTCTTTGAACAGGATGAGTTATGACAAGAATAAGGATATCGTGTGTCATTTATTTATGTATCTGACAATTTAATTAATGCCAACATCGTGATTAGAAATCGATTATTTTTTTGTTTTTATTTTGTTGTTCGTTCCGCGAAATTAGTTTTATCGCGAGCGGTGTGATTTATTTTGTGATAGGTATGAATTCCAATTTGTTTATCTGTTTGTAGATGTTATCTTTATAAATGTCATGCATGGAATAAGTTTTAAAAAAATCCAATCAAGTTTTATAGCCTTCGGAATGCAATTAAGATGTCAGCTAAGATCGCATTTTAATTGACGCTTTTTCTTGATGTTTGTGTCTGGATATCTGAATTGGATGGTAGTTGTGTTGGTTTTTCTGTATAAGGACTGACAAGGGCAAGTAATAAGAACAGGAACCTTAAAATACCTCAAGCTAGTCTCTTCTCTAAGACGGACTTGAGACCGCATTTTCGAAATACGAAATCATTTCTATTTTGTTGAAAACACTGCCGATCGTCAAGAAAGCATTTTGGGAAGCTTTGGAAGTTGAGGCTAGTTATAAATTGTGGTATTAAATCTTTTAATAGCCTTCCACAGTCAAAAAGCCAGAACTAGTTCAACGTATAGCCGGAAATTGTATGACTGGCTGTCTACGATCCACACCGAATACTGCACAAAACGTCATTCCAGGCCTAACATCCATTCAAATGGACGCAAGATTGAGTATTCATCGACTGTTTTATTCAAACAACATTGACCCTTATTCTTAGCAAGGGGGTAATTTGTCTTTGCTTAACACTATGGAGTCCAAAAGGCCTTTTAGCATGCCTTTGAATGACATGCTACCGGATTATGGTTTCTATAAAAACTTCCTCGTAGTTATCCCTCCTGGGAAGACTTGGAAAAACTCAAGCCCAATCCATCAAGTCTTGACCTTGTCTGGTATACAGATGGTTCTGAGATGAAGTCAGGGACTTGATCTGGCATCTATGGAGAGTCTGCTCCAGTAAATTTGTCAGTTAGCCTTGAAAATAACTTGTCTATATTCCAAGCTGAAGTCCTTGCAATCAACCACTGCGTTAGAATAAATCTAAGTTCTAACACACTTGGAAAAACCCAATTCATCTTTTCAGACAGCCCAGCAGCTCTCTAAGCTCTGGACTCATCCGTAATGATCTCGAAGCTTGTCTTAGAAATATTCACAGCCATCTACGAAATTTTCATGACAGACCTAGTCTTTCTCCACTGAATTCAAGCTAGAAGCTGACTCACTGGCTAAAATCGGCGCTACAATTCCGCCCTTCTGTGGAGTCAGCAAAAAACCATTTCAGGGGCTACATCAAAAAACTATCACGTATTAACGTATTAAATCCAATGAAGTCTGGCTTAAAACTCCTGGGCAGAACTGCACCAGACAATTTTTCCACAAATACTCTCCCAGGAAATCCTACTTCCTGATGAACTTAGACAAAAATAACCTGAGTATACTAACAGGAATAATCAGTGGCCACAGCCTCATGAAAAAATACCTAAACCGCATTGGAGTCCTTCCGGATCCAACATGAGGAATATGTCTTGAGAGTGATGAATCCTCCCTTCAAAACTCATGGAATGTCCGGCTCTACTCAACCATAGGAAAAAAATACTTGGCGTCACTTCAGCAACTCTTTATGACATACACCTAGAGAAGATTCTTTTTCTTCCTGACTGCCTCTGGAGTGAAAATATGGCTCTGGGACATTACAAGGGAAGGTACAATAGGTTTCTTCAAGAGGCCGCAGTGCCAGAGCCCCCTGAGGGTTCTCCCGTTTTCATAATCTAATCTAATGTTAGGTCGTCTATAGACGAACAGATTATTCCGTTTTCTGATCGCTGTGAGTAACGACAGTAGGTGCCTTCATAATCGAACCCATTGGGATTGATAAACTTTGCTTTGACGACCGATTGCATGATACGAGACCTTTGAAGTTTGTGGAGCCTTCAGTACTATAGAAATAGAAATCATATTCGAACTGGGGTTGGGCGTAGGATAGGATTTTTCGATAGGTTTCTTACAAGTTTAAAACCCGAAGAATACCTGGAACTGTGATGACCTATCGAATTGGACGAGTTTTTTAAGAAAATTAAGACGGATAAGGAACTCGTAAGGGGGACATGGAATGAAAAACTACAAAGTTATGGACAAGTATGTGTTATAAAATGGAAGGACATCGGAAAGGCGGTGACAATGTTGTCCACCTGCTCTGCAAGTGCAAGGTTGGAAAAAGAAAAATTGAGCAGAGGTAAAAAATTAGAATGCAATGGAATACTATGTTGAGAGCCTATTAGAGTTTTCAATCATTTGGTAGAATAGAGAAATGTAGAGACGAACAAGGAAATCTTGTAGTAGAGTCAGAGTCGGTGCTGAGGATATGGAAAAACCATTTCTGCAGACTGTTAAACGGCGAAGACGGCACAAATTCCGCTGTCAGGGAGAATGAACCATTCAACCTGGACGATGACAGCCAAGACTTCCATCCAACTGACCAAAGTGAAGGAAGTGAGGACAGCAATATCTAAACTTAAGTCCAAGAAGGCTGATGGACCAGACGGCTTATCTGCCGACCTTTTTAAGGCAGCAGGAGATGGCTTGATGAAGAGCATACACCAACTCGTTTCCAAGATTTGGTCAGAAGAAAGTGTGCCTAATAGTTTGCCCGATCCACAAGAAAGGAGACCCTCTAAACTGCCAACTATAGAGGCAGCAGTCTCCTAAACACTGCGTATAAGATCATATCTGCTATACTGTGTGAACGCCTAAAACCATTCGTCAACTACCTGATAAATCCCTTCCAGTGCCGTTTTTAGGCCCGGTAAGTCCACAACCGACCAAATATTCACACTACGGCAGATCCTGGAGAGAACCCAAGAAGTACAAGTCGATACCCACCATCTGTTCGATTTTCAGGCCGCATATGACACCATTTATAGAGACGAGCTATACAGAGCCATGTCTAGTTTTGGCATCCCTGCCAAACTCTATAGATTGTGCAGAATGACAATGGAGAACGCTCGCTGCTCTATAAAGGTCGGAAACAATCTCACCGAGACCTTCGATGTCAGAAAAGGATTTAGACAAGGTGACGCGCTGTCATGTGACTTCTTAAACATCATTCTTGAGAAAATTGTGCGAAACTCGCAAGGCAATCAACGCTCCGGCCCGAAGAGCCTTCAATTCCAACCCGGCGGGACAACACAGTAGAGAAAGACCTCGCCTTAGGTGGCGCGCACAAGTGGAAGCGGACCTCAATCAACTTGGAGTGCGCAACTGGAGGCAGTTAGCCAAAGATCGCGCTGGCTGGAGGGGTGTATTGGTTGAGGGGCAGGTCTACCCCGGACTGTAGCGCCACCTAAAGTAAAGTAAGTAAAGAGGACAATGTTACACCTGAAAAGAGATTGGAACTGATGCAGTTCCGCAAATATATGTACGTCCATTGCCAAATTCAAGGGCTTTAAGGTTGAGTTGGTCGACTATTTCGGCAGCTTAGCTCAAAGCTCAAGAACGACTGGTATCAGAAAGGTGATTGACAATGAGGATACCAAGAAAAGAACAGAGGCCAGTTGAATCTCACCCACAGCTCAAAATTAGGTTCGACAGAGTAGGACGTCGTTTACGTTATTTGGACGATTAATTTGGATCGAAATGCAGGTTTCCTGGATGAAAATCATGCTGCAGTGCCATCTGCACAAAGTGTCAGGCTTATCTGTCTAATAAAGTTTATATAAAGTCAACTTAAATAACAACTTGAGGTACCTGTGCCCCAGGATATTTTCCATGAATTGAATAAAAATATATTTTTTCTTAAATTCAAATCTGTTTTAGGAAAGATTTAAAAATTAAAATCCACCAAAATCGATCATTTCGCTTAATTTAATTTGCCTGGGTCTAAAGGGTTTATGGACAGCCTTGCAGCTATAAAAGCAATAACTGCCACAGAAATAAAATCGAAGGGCTCCTTAAATAGCACCTGCTATCTGCCTGAACAAGAATGCGTTCCACCCAGGCAATGAGAAAACGGACAAACTAGCGAGACAAGGTTAGGCAAATGTTTCAGAACATGCATAATATCCTTTTGTGAATATCCCGCCTTGCTCGCTCAAGCTTGAAGCTGGAAAAAAAGCTACAAGAGCAATGAACGACGGGTTAACCGAAATATATCACGTGCATTTCCACAAGAAGTCTGTGGACCGAGTCTGGACCTTGAGGCTTATCAGAAATGATAGATGATCTCATAAAGAAACGACGTCGCTTGTAACAAAAAATACTGTTGCAATGGAAGTTTCATGTCCTGCTTTGCTCTTTTAGTCGAAGAACAATACATTTCTTTTCTGAGTTATCTAAAAATAGCCTACAAGACCTAAAATCAAAAATAAAGCATGCAAACAACGAATGAAAATTTCCCTAAAAATATTCGGTTTAGTTCAAACTGAGATATAGCTACTCCCAACTATGCTACACACCACACAACTGTCATCCTTTGAAAATTGATTATTAATTAACGCACTCAGTGTATGCCAATCCCCCTCAGCCCCACCATTTAATTAAAACTAATGACAACGCCATATAATTTAATGAGGTGACTAGAAATCAATTTAAATTGTGATTATAACCGCAGCAATAAATGTTGCCCCCCCTCCGATTAATTATTGCAAAGGACCTCCATGTCATGTATAAAATATTAACTCACCTGTGATATCAGTCGTTGCAGTTCTTCGTTCTCTGACACCAACTTCTGGTACCGTTCTTCGTCCTCTTTCGATATCCCCGAGTCTGGATTGTATTTTGATTCCGCTTTATCCTTCGGATGTCGGATCACTTCAATTACCTAAAAGACGAAAAAGAAAACATTTAACCACAACAATAGAGCGGTCACAAAACAATGGCACTCACCTTTGGCACAAATATCAGCAACATGCTGAGGAAACAACAAAATATCACAGCCAGCGACACAAATGCAAACGATGCGTCCTGCTGTGAGGCAATAACCATGCCAACGGGCGCCGTTATCAGGCACAGCACCACCACATTGTATATGCTCATGCCGACATATCTGGAATCGTTGATTTGCTTCACTTTTATCGAACGAGTCTCGTATGCAAGAAACAGTCCAAAAACAAGAATCAATCCCTTAAAGCCGTACACAAGTCCTGCGATATGGAAGATAGAGTCTTTCTTACATTTTGTTTTTTCGCTATTTTCTGCGACAATGAACTTACCCAACCACATGGAGTTCCTTTCACTCTCACAGTGCTCCAATTCGGGGCGAATTTTGATGTCATCCGTTGTGGAGATTGGATCTTCCAGGGGAAATGTCTCCAGGATACGTTGTAGCGGATCGAATACTTGCCATGCCAGTAGTATAACCAAATCGACTGACAATAAGCCGGATACCATTGTATACAGTTTCCATGGTTCGACTTTTTTCTATTCACAATAAAAAAAGAAACAAAATGAAAAAGGATTTTTTAGACGCAAACGAGATAGATGGGCATCAGGACAGGAGCAGAGAAATATGAGCACTTCATTTTGTATGACACTGGCAGAGCGAGTCTGAATTGGAGTCACTCAGGTCGAAATGAGAAGAATAATGGCGCCAGAGCGTTGGACAAGATAGAGTCTTGGATTTGCATCACGTTCACGTCTCTCGTATGTGCAAGTGTCACGTAATGGGTGCACTGGCCTTCCCAAAAGCTTCACTATACACTACCCCTTTGTGCGATTGAATTCTTATGCAAATGCGTTTATTCTCTAGAATGCAGTGAAAGATGAGAATGGATGTTTAGTATGCTTGTGCCATGTGTGTTTTAATGGACACTTGACAAATGGCTGAGAAGTGATTTGTTGTTTTTTTCTTGTCCCATCCCCCTCCCCCGTGTATAGTTGTTACATAAAAGCTTTGACAGAAATAGTTGCATAAGCAGTGCAAGGGAGAATGTTTGTTCGGTAATACGGTGAAGAGGTCGCGGATGGAGGTAACTTGGAGTCCTTCAGAGATTCACTGAGTTGCGTATGCAAAGGTGTATTGATGGCAGGAATTTGATTTAAAAAAGGAGTCCTAAAATTTGTTGAAAAAGGCCAGATTAAGTTTCAGGGCAAGACAAGGACATCTTTTGTATGATATATAGTTAGCTAGGTAAGATGGCAAAAAAAGACTTTTTCAGTCTGATCTTTGTCTAAGAAGCCACGAATCGGTGGTGTTTTAGGAATCGACTTTAAAAGCAGTTTCTAACCATATAAAGTCCTTCTTTCATCTCCGTGCTGGCTCCTGCTGGATTTTAGTGCTAAAGACTGAGTTATCAACCAGTTCAACGTCATGATCAACTTTCTTCATGTTAGCTGCAAATTTTATCCAACCCTGATCTGTGCCGTAAAACACACCAGAAGCTATTGGGAGCCTAAATGGCGTTGAACTGTTTATATTCTGGAGAAAATGACAACATAAGAACTCAAAGGTGAACACGAACAAGTTGAAATATTAAGCTGAAGACTGAGATAGATGGAAAATCTTTGTTGACGCCCTATACCGCTTTCAATGTTCAGGCAAATTTAGGAAGAATGAGTGGACAAAACGTCCAATATTTAGCCAGGGTGTTGGAGCATGGTTGAGGGAGGATAACTGGTTGCAGTAATTTAATATGATTAATTTGGTGGCGAAAAAATGTCCGCATTTATTAGACTTAGCTTACAATACTAGAACTTAAATCTAAGACTTATAACTAGGAATTAAAGAAAGGGTTTAGAGAAAAAGAGGCTGAGTTTAATTGAGGGGGTGCTGCGGTTGAAATTAAAAATGGGAATGTTTGAGTTTACCTTCCGTAGCATACGGAAAATTGGTTCGTTGGAACCGTAGGACGTGCGGTGGGTTGAAAGATAGAATATGGCGGGGGTATCTTAAATTACGAGGGTTTGTATGGAGTTGTAAAGAGACGGGCAATCGATAGAGCCTGATAGTAGTCGATTAATGAAGAGAATGTCTTCAGCAGCCCCGCGATCCTCAAGGCTATTCAAGTTAATGAGTTTGAGGCGGACTTGATAAGGAGGGAGTATTAGGGCATCGTTCCAAAAAAGACCGCGAAGGGGAAAACCAAGAAAACGTCTTTGTATATTTTCGATTCTGCTTACATGAAATTGGTGAAAGGGTGACCACGTATGGCTGGCGTATTCCAGGACAGGGCAGACAAAAGTGGTATAGAGAGATCTGGTCACGTAGGGGTCGGAGAATTGCTTTGACCACCGTTTGATGAGTCCAAGGGATCGCATCTCATCAATATGCAAACGGAAATTAAGCTCGCGCTCGTACAGTATGCCAAGGTCACGAAGAGACTGTACGATGGATATAGGTTGATCATTAAGAAGGTATAGACGGGGAGGAGACTTGTTGTACTTACGTGATAAGGCGATAAATTGGCATTTGGGAATATTGAGCTCTAGACAATTTTTGAAACACCAGATAGAAAAACTTTCCAGATCTTCTTGCAGTTAACAGGAATCTTGTGATGAAGATTTATGTGTTTGAAAAATTTGGTATCGTCGGCATAGATAGAGAATGAGGAGTGTTTTATGACCCTTTCAAGATCGTTTATAGTTAAGATAAAGAGAAGGGGATCTAGTTGACTGCCTTGTGGTACACCAGAGGTTGCAAGGAAAGGGGCGGAAAGCAAGGACCTGAAGCGAACACTGTAAAAACTGTTTTCCAAATAAGAGGATAACCATTTCAGCAGTATTGGTTCAAAGCAGAGGGCAGACAATTTGAAAAGAATTAATTTATGTGAGATCTTATCAAAGGCTTTACTAAAATCGCTTGCAATAACGTCAACTTCTTTAGCAATTTCTAAGGTCGATAGTGCAAAGGACACGAATTCAATGAGGTAAGTGGTTGTTGATCTTCCTTTAAGAAAGCCATGTTGGTAAGCAACTCGCACACTCCTCTTAAAAGAGGTGTATAAAATCATAAATGGAAAGGGCGCTTTGGAATAAAGAATTCAATGTTTCCAAAATGAGCTAGAAACAACTACAAATAATTCGAACGGAATAGTAAATTTTTTTTAAATATCACAATATTTTTTGTATTTGAATTTTTTCTGTCAGAGTTAACTTTCTACTTTTTTACACATTTAGAGAAGACCAACAAATAATTTTATTCTATGGGTTGAAAGCTTATAAATACACGCTTCTCTTGAGCTATCTGGCTTAGTCGGTATATCGGTATATACCTATGACTTTTTAATTTTTCAAAATTTTTAGTTTTTTTACTTTTAGGGTCGAAAAATTAACTGTTTTACATTTTAAACACATTTAGAGAAGAGCGACACATTTTTTATTATTTAATGAGTTGATAGCTAATGAAAAAACGCTACTCTTGATCTATATGACTCAGTGGAATTCGGACGTATCATTTTTTATTAAAACAAAAAAAAAGTTTTTAAGAAACAAAATATTTTAGTTAATGTAGTAGCAGTCTAGAAAAATACGCGTCTTTTCGACGTAATCGACGTAGTGAAATTCGAACAGGTTATTTTTTTAATTTGTTTGCATTTCCTTGAAAAAAAAAAGAGTTTTACTGCGAACTGGCAGTTTAAAAAACAATGGCGATTGTGATTGAAAAAACAAATTTGTATTTTTTCAAAGCGATTAAATCGGTGATAGGTTAGGTATGCGCAAACAATACCTGCAAAATTTAATACAGTGGATCCAGCTAAACCGATAAGGTGGGTCCGGCACAAAGTCTGCCACTTCCCGAAGAGCGATAAAATCAGAGATATTAATTAGCGATTTTACAGCAATTAAATCCCATGTACTTTGTTTGACGAAATTCCAATTTGGCGGACTCAGTTTCACAAACGTTGTGTAGAGATATGTCCCGGGTAAAAGAAAGACTCTCACAGTGACATAGGTATAGTTACTACGGTGATTTATATAGCGATCGAGGAAGTTTGAAAGAGAAGATTTCGCAAAGAACTATATGGGCTAGCTATATATATACATGGACTTTGGCCTGGTAAATTGGCTAATAAGCGCGACAGATTTTTAAGTAAAGTTACCAGTTGGTAAAGCTTGAACAAGAAAAGAAAGTTTTTAGCCAAATCAGAGTGCAATACTGGAGACAGTAGTGTTAATTTTTTCAGAACTGCCCGGCTACTGTAGGCGCAGGTGAGAAAAACATTTTCCACGGACATCAGAAATTTTAGATTGAGAAAAACATTCGAAATTTTGACCCAAGGGAACAGTCAATTTATTTTAAGCAACAGTCTTGACTCTTAAGCTATCAACACGTGTTCGCATCAAAACATGTTTCGCTTCCATTAGTTTGATGTACGCTTACCTATCCATAGCGCAAACGGACAGTGCTACAAAAGCCTTACTCAACGACAGTTTGACAGATTTTAAGACCAGTCATACCTATAATTTTTAAGTAAATTCAATTTCAATCGCGTCTATCACAGAATCCGTCGTATTCGTTTGTTGTTTCGAAATTCGTAGCAAACATTTCCCCTACGACGGATTCTGTGATAGTTCTTTCGGGGTTCGTAGCAAAATTCCGAATACGACGGATTCTGTCACAGACGTGAACGTGACTATCTTTTTGTAGTACAATTGGAAAGAAAATCTAACTGACTTTACTGCCGGACGTAAACAGTAAACAAACAGTTTCTAGGTGCACTTGGGGTCAGCAGATCATAAAACCGGCAGCTTAATTGAAATCCTGCAGTGCTGTCACCATGGTGCGAATGCGGATATGTTGGACACCACAATAAGGGAAAAAATAAATGCTTCAAAAAATACCTTGAAATACGCCGCAGTCGGTACTATCCTAAGAAAAACGTGCAGCTTCTTAATATAATGATTGTGGAGACTAAACAAACAGGAAGAGACTCTCAAGCCTTAGGACTAAGCTGCCACTTCTGGTGTTTTTTCTTATCGACGGCAATTATCTGTAAATTTATGCAATAAGAAAGCTGATTGTCTACTATGACAAGTCAAGTTTTCGGCGTTCAATATGAAAGGCTATCCCTTTCTCATGTTGAGTTTAGTTAATGTGTTTATGTTTAGTCTATGTGAGTGGACAGCATTTTATTCCTTGCACCCCTCCTGTTAGTCATACTGATTGTGATCGAAGTTGCTGTCTTATCATCTAAGCGTGCAGTCATAGCGACATGAAAAACCAAACCGTAAAAAATTTCTTTTGCTTTTTTTAACCACTTGTTGAACTTAATCATGGTCTTAAAATGTTGCTTAGGAATTCTAAAATTAGTTTATCAAAAAAAAAGTTAGTAAATTATCGCTATAAACGGCCCCTAAGACGTTTGTCTGGAACTCATCATCGTCTATTTAAAGTTGTAGTCCATTGTAGTACTTAATTGTTCAAAATTGTGAGATATTTAGATGAACGCCTTTAGTTGAAGATCATCTCTTTATAATCGCATCCTTTTTGAACCTAAATTCGATGCAAACTTATCTACAAATACAACCAGAGTGCACGACGATCCAAAAATTACGTGAAGCATTGAAGTGCACTTAAAGCTAGTGTTGGCGTGTTATTTTGGTGCATGTCCGCCTGACGCTACATATACATTGCGGTGCGCATTAGTTGTTAAAGAAAAGATAATCACCTCTTTCACAGCTATAATTCGAGGATATGGAATGGGTTTTCTCCGTTTTTTCGATTCCCACAAATGAGTCAGAACCTAGGTATGAAATTGAGAAAGGTTAGCCAAATCATTTACTTGTGGTGCTACATAGTGCGACGTATTTTCACAGTGCGGTGCGATATATTATAAAATTTAAAAGAGTAGGAAGAAGTTTTGGAAAGTTTTTAGACTCACATCTCCTGGAAGTCTTGGCTCACTACTAGCAAACAAATTTCTCAGTAGAATCTGCGGCGCGATCTGACCCGAAAGCAATATAGAAAACAACGATGAGCTACTGAAAATAGCGCTTAAAAATGAGTAAAAAACCTAGGGGTACAGCTTCCACTGTGGACCACATTAGAAGCGCCATTTGAGAGCTCGTAAAGTCCAGAACTTTAGAAGAAAAATGCGGAAAAAGGGTTCGAAGTTTGGCTGTTTTTTTAGTGACATACCAATGGATATTCTGTTATCGCCCAGGGATCCTTCACATCGGCGAAAATCGTGCAAAATATCAAAATGGACAGATATAACTTCGAAATTGTAAAAGACTCTTTCTGCCTAGTTCCTCTTCAATTACCTCACCTATCTGAAGTCAGATTTTCATTGATCAAGCTATCACTAGAGGCATATTGGTTGAAGGTAATTTTTACTGTAAAATTAAGAAAGTCCACAAAGCAGAGCCACATCTATGAACGATTGAATTCGCTCCAACCTTAAACTCCACTCGACAAAACCTCTCAAAAGCTCGACTATCGCATGGAAAATACCCGACTAAAAACCTCCACTGAAACCACAATTCAAAAACTCAATTTAAACTACCCACGCATTTTAAATATTTACCAGCAGGTATTTCAAAACATTCTGCCAAACGAAAAGGACACAAATATCCTGCGTCATACATATGAGTTGGAAAAAAAATAGATACCAACTTAATTGTAGTTTTATTGATTCGAAATCGGAAATACCACCCCCAGAGAGACACTCATGCATATCCTTGAGGTGAATAATTAAAATCAATTACAGTGGAGCTGTATACATTTTTTAACAAACCAACCATCAGCAGCACGCACAGTTACATAACTCCAACCAGACAACGTAATCGATGAGTTAAGGCCTCTCGATTCCAATTGACCAGTGTTTATTGACCGTTGAAACCGAAAAGTGTATCCAACGAATAAACCGCCGGCCCGTACGATTTTTTTTCCTCAGTCTCAGTTTCTTTTTGTGTGTTTAAGAGGGTATCGTTTGTTTGGGGTTAATTAGGGCGACGGAAATTGGGAGAGAAGACAAAACCAAAAAAAATTCGGCTGGCCTTCCTCGTATAGAGATAATCAGTTTAGCGAATGTTGCGATTTATTATTGATGAGTGGCATTGAAGGAAGCCGTACCATTACATATATAGGTACATCGTATATGCCATGCCCTTGTCGTTAACGCAATTATCTACACTCGCAGCACAAGGAAACCCAATTCCCATGGCCATGCCAAGAGGAGGCAAGGCGGTAAGATTTCACTATTAATTTGCTGCCGTCCATCTAAAAATGGATTACCTCAAGTCCCGTCTTCGGTTTTGCGTGTAGAGAAGTGTAAATACGTTCGTTTCCAAAGGTCTTTGATGAATGCCAATGAAACTGTAGTTGTGAGTGCTCATTAGCTATGCAAATTGCAGGAGACCAAGGAAATGTATTTTCGGATGCCTAAAGTCGGCACATAATCTCATTTATTATTTAAGCAGAGACAGGAGTCGCTCTTGAATGTCAATTGGTGTCAAGTTCAATATGGCGCGTGTGTTAGGCTGCCCAGGATAATTTATTAAAAATGATTTGCTTTTAGACTGAATGTCGGATTGGGTTAAGTGGTTTTTTTTTGTTCTTAAATTAAACAGAACTAGTTTTTTTTCGATCGATCTAGATCAGGAATTGAACTCCTTTTTTATTTTTAGACGCGCTATACTGAGCATTTTAGAGAAGTTAGTCAGGGAGTGGTTGACATGCCACTTCTATGGAGGACTTGAGTTTTAGATTTTTTAAAACTAGAAACCATAAAACTAGTTTTGGATAAGACTCATAAAAACAGCAAATGATGAGTTTTGGAAAGTTGATCGATACTTAATACGTACGCCGTAGAAAGAAATACCTACTTCGATAGACGAATAAATAAAGCGAAAGACGACAAAACTAGTTTTACGTGTTAATTTGTGTGTACGTTTTTAAATTAAACAGAGAACTAGTTTTTTCTCGTTCGATCTAGTTTGCCAGTCAGGAATTGTTTTGACCAACTTTTTTTTTTAGGCAGACTGAACTGAACATTGTTTGCATTGGAGGGTCAGTCAGGGAGTGAACCGCAATGCTACCTGTCCCTGTTTATGTAGTTCGAGTCTAGCGGCCCCAATATTGAGGAGCTTTGAATCTAGTTTCACACAGGTTCTATGGAGTACTTCAGTTTCAGTTATTTCAGCAATTTTAGTTCCATTTTTATGAGCGATTTTATCGATAAAACTGGAAATCTTAAAACTAGTTTTGGATAAGACAAAGAAATTTTTTAAGCCAGCGAAAAAAAAATGTTTGATAATTAACACCATCGCCGTAGCAAGAAATACCTACTTCGATAGACGAAAAAATCCATCGAAAGACGATAAAACTAGTTTTATGTCCCTAAAACCAGAAAAACGTTTGAAGATTTGAACTAGTTTTATACACAAAAGCGGACAGTATTGATTTATACTGGTTTTGGTGAATTTTAACAACAGAATTAGTTTTATTTAAGACCAATACTTAAAATGTTAATACTGAAATATTTTCAAAATGGCCGCCACTACAAGATGGCGGATGGTGTATATTTTGTCAACCCTGTTAATATGCGTATCAAATGAAAGGACTGGGAGAGTAGGAAACGATAAATTGAGTGACATCATTTCAATTTGGCTGTATCTACAAGACAAGATGGCGGATTAAATTTTTTTGTCAACTCTCTTGGCCTCGTGAATGGTTTACGGCACAGACACGAAATTTTGTACGCAAATTCAATTTGATTCATTTTTACAAGGACCCTGATAATACCGAGGGTCTGATAATGGAGCCAGAAGATCACCCTTGAAGGCGGCTATGAAATTCTGTAAAAAAACGACGTAATTGCATCGAGTTTGGGCTCGTTTGTTTCATATTGACAAGCACTTCGGTTTAGACTCTATATGATTAAGTTGGGTGACTTTTAGTCTCATGTTTTCAAATAAAAGTGTGTTATAGTTTAAGTCGGAACGGAAAATTCTCCGCAACGCATACTCCGTCGGAGGGTCAAACTACATTCGAGGTATCCGCTTTCGGAAAAGAAAACGCTTCACTAAAAATTAGTAAATAAATTCCGCAACAAATTTGTGTCGAAGGATATCGGAAACTAGCTTTCAAAAATTTAACAAAAAAATACACTTCATCGCACTTCAACGCAATTCGCCGATATGCGTTAGAAAATGTCAGAAAAATAATATCAAAAATAGTTTTTGATTAGATTTAATCGTTTTTGTCTAGACTTAAGTTTAATGAAGAATACAAATAAAAATGAATTAAAAAGTAAAAAAGGAAAGTCGGAAAAATATTCCGAATAGCTGTTCGGAAGAAAACCTCGAAGCTAAAATCCTCCGAATCGTATAAAATCGCAGAATTTACCTTTCCAACGGATACCTCGCTAGGGCAGATTGTATGACATAGACGAAGGAAATTCATTATCGTTCCAAGGTTAAAAAGTATATGTAAAGCGTTCTATACGTATCATATGGTAATAATTAATTTTTAAACTTACAGTTATTTTTTATAATAAAATCTTGCTTAAAAAAATTATTTACAATATAGATTTACACAAAAGAGACTTAAAATACATATTTAAAGTTAAATTGAAGACGAAAGGATCCACATAAATCTACATATATTCGTAAACCTTTGAGAGGTCCAAAGGTGGTGGAAAAAAAAGCGTCTTTAAATAAAATAAGCCACTGAAATAAATATTTTTGGCAAGTGACGAGAAGATGCACCCACAATCATAATCCTACATCAAACACCCACATAAATCAACCCAAAGTTGGTCTGCCAAGTAAAAAAAAAATATTACGTATACGCCACCATAACCCACAACTCTTTGAGCAAATTGGCACAACCTTAGAAAAAAATTAAAGTTCATCTAGCCCGAGCACGCGAATTAATAATTTATTTTCAATAAAGTGTTACCACTTCCACTTAGAATAATAACACCGACCAAAAAGGAAATAAGGAAATATTCCAGGCTCAACGTCAAAAATCCTCTGACCGAATGACAGATGTGGCGGAATTTCATTCACATTCATTACCTTAACCACTCGATGCTTATTGCTTAATTTGGAACTACTTGTAGGTGTTTCTGTGTGTGTGTATTATACATCCACACTTTATAAATAATTTGCAGTGGGCATAATTACACTTTGGCATGAAATCAATTTGCCATCATGAATCAGAATTTGTCAGAAGAAGAAAATTAACGAGCCAAATGAAGGGTTTAAACCTACACACATAAATACACGTATTGTGCATCCCTTCCGTTCGTCCGTTATACGAAAAGTAATTATAGCCATTAAATTCCGGTTTGAAACACGTTCGGGATATTTATAATGAAAGCAATGGGTCTGCCGATGATCCACGCAGTTTTTTTTTTCCCCATTTGTTCTGTCTCGAGCAGAAAATTTAAGGATATACGTACAACAGAATCAGGTGGAAGTATGTACGTAATAAAAAGAGAAACGCTTGTTGCGATAATTGAACTCAAACCAGGTCTTATCCCAGCGAGCGTAAAATCCAACGTAGGCGGGTATAATTAATTCATTGTGATGGTGTTGGTTAGGGGAGGCATTTTGTGCACCTTTGATGCGTGCAAGGACTCTATTTTGCGGCAAATAGCTTTGTCTTGTTAAATATTTAACTCTCAATTTGTTAAGTATTTCTATAAATGTACCGTACCTTAGGATCTGTTTTCGCTTTTGTTGTAAATCGATGTACTCGCCACACTTTGCTGAACATTGCGCCATAGGCTAGTGTAAAACCAGTCGACAGGAGCCAGGCTCTCGCTTGGCAAATCTGTAAGAAAAAGAAGAACATTTGTAGATTGTTTGAGTAGTGGCTATGGATAGCGCATACCTTTGGATACTCATCGGAGTCAACAAAGCGTCCATCAATACCCAAGAGGATGACTGATGCAAGGCATGTAATGACGCCAAACAGCATAATTGTATTGCACACAGGATGCGATGATTGTATAACTCTGAAACGAAAGACAAACAAATGATGGAGGTTTTACAATTTTTTGGTTTAAGTAAAAAATGAGAACTCTTGGGAAATCGAACAAATTTCCATCGAGGGTAATTGCTGACGGGAGGGTTAAGTGAATTACAGTTGGTCAGCGTTTGTTGTGGATATGGATTGCTGGTAATTTCATTTGGAACTCATTTCTAACTGAAATTTAAACGCTGATTAACTGGAGTATACTTTTAAACCTCGTGAGGTTACCACGAATACCGCCCGAGCGCACGAACATAACACAAGTCACCGCACGAAACACGATTGTACAGCTGCAAACGAAAGTAATCGTTTCTACATTTGTTTCGCTTTTAACCAAAAAAGATAGGTTCTGAAAATAGTTCAGCCTATGGACAGAGCAGAAAGGTGAAAGATAGCTCAAAATATGTGAAGAAGTTTTGCTTTAAAAAATGTTGTTAACCTTTTACTGTTGATGCAGATTTCTTAACTAAACGGCTTTGTTAAACAGATTAAAAAATAGCTTATAGCATTACACAGAACTGGGCTTTATACTAGTGAAGGTATTTTTGGAATCAATTCTGTTGTTCCAGCGATTAACCCATACAAACAAACTTTACCTCGCAATATATAATAGTACTAGCGGACCCGGCAGACGTTGTCCTGCATGCTTTTTCAAGCCACGTATGATTAAAATAATTAGCTTGTAAATCGGGAAATATGCTTTCAATCAAAGCATCTTTCGTATTTACCATGTTGCAGAAGTTGTCCGGCAATTTGATGCATTGTGTGCAATGTTGAGCAATTGCTCGGAGAATGATAGAGCCAATGGATCGTTTTGTAGTTGAACTCTTACATTTGTGTTAAGACGTATTGTACAGACATTTCGCCATAGATATGATTGTTTTGTACATGCGTTAATTTCGTCCGCATATGTAGCGCGTGGAATGACCGGCAATGTCTGTCTAAAATCACCGGACAGCAGCAGTAAAGCACCACCGAAAAGCCTGGTGTTATTATTTAGATCTTTTATCATTCTAAAGCTTCAAGTGAATGCTTGTGTGCATAATAATTTTGAATATTGCAAAAATAAAAAACGGTTCTAAAATACCCACAATTTGTCGCTCCTCCATCTGCTCGATATGGTTGCGCGTTTATTTGCTGTTCCTCATCACCCATGAAGTAAATTTGGAGAAATTTTGAATCGGTATTAGGCATCGACATTAAAGAACCAATTTGATGATACACTTGGCCCTGAATCTTAAAAGTTGATTGAAAATTGCGACCATCCGCATTCTGAACGATTTTTGTTGCTCCAAATGAGGTCATTTGAAATTGAATATGCGAATTTTACGCAAAAATAATTTGGATTGTGTCAATGCGCGATACACTTGCAAACGCTGTTGTTCACGTGTTCTGAATGTATCGGTGACTCTTTGACGGGCCAGTCTTTGTCTTAATGGATTGGCTCGAAGACGTTCGTTGCGTTGCTCTTGATTTTCATTTACACGTTTGATTACAGCCTGGTTTCTTAAATTTTCATTGTCCATCAATTTATCTTCTGCCGATCTTTTTAACCGACGGTTCTGGACTATTTGTGAATTCGGAGTACGTCGACCAGTATTTCCTCCTCGTTCCCGAAGTCGGGGCATTGTTGTATGTATATGTGAATATAATACACTTAATATTCACTGAAATGCGACACCGGAAATATCAAAAGGCTCCGTACAAAACGGCGTTTTTTTTACAATTTTGTTTTTTAATAATGCATCGATTTTTGGGGCACTGTGTTTGTATGTTCCGTATGAACAGTGGAGTGTGATATTGTTTCAACTTTTTTTGTCTTATATATTCCAAATAAATATATCAACTTTGTATTTTACTTAATAACTTGCAGTCACGATTCGGTTGCTTTCGAAATACGTATTAGATTTTGAATGTAATTTTTGTATGGGCGGTGCCACGCCCCTTTGTCCAATTTTGACCAATCTTCACAGGAATACTCCTGGGCTAATGCCTAAGATTATGTGTTAATTTGAACTCGATCGATTCTGTTGTTTTCATGATATAAGATTTTGAATGTATTTTTTGTATGGGCGGTTCCACGGCCCTTTGTCCAATTTTGACCAATCTTCACAAGAAAACTCCTGGGCCAATACCTAAGATTATGTGTATATTTGAACTCGATCGATTCTGTTGTTTTCAAGATAAAAGATTTTGAATGTAATTTTTGTATGGGCGGTACCACGCCCCTTTGTCCAATGTTGACCAATCGGCTTCTAAACCATCCAGGGCGCCACCCAAACGCATACAAAAAAAATTATTCAAATCGGTCCAGCCGCTTAGGAGGAGTTCAGTGACATACACACGTACAGTAGAATTATATATATAAAGATAGTAGAAGTATAAAATAGGTGAAAGAATCCCATTGCATTTCCATATAAACTGAGTACGCCAACAACACTTTAAGTATATATAATATCCACTTCATTCAGTAAACCAAAAGCTTTTTCGTGGATTCAGCGATTCCACCCCATCTCTTATGCTTAAGCGAACATTCTAATTTGGTGACTTTTTCGTTGGTGGTCTTTTTAAAAGCTCTGAAAGTGCAAGAACAACTATAGCAAATTTCATTTGAGTCCAATGGAGCAAAAACCGTAAGCCACGCCTACTTTTTAGGGGCGTTAAAAGTCAATTGCGTCGTTTTACGGGGCAACAAAAAATAAGAGAGTAATAATAATGAAAGGTTCTGATGTATACCATTCCTCCACGACCTGGTGATGCCCAATTCTGCTCTCAAAACAGTGAAAACCATTGCCTTTCATCTCTATATTTTATACCTAATGAAGAATCTGTAAGTAGGACCTCAATTTATGATATTTGAATTCACCAAGTCAGCACCACGGCTCTTGGTTGGGTTGACCTGGCCCTCAACCAATACGCCTCTCCAGTTAGCGCGATCATTGGCTAACTGCCTCCAGTTGCGCACTCCAAGTTGGTTGAGGTCCCCTTCCACTTGCGCACTTCAAGTTGGCTGAGGTCCCCTTCCACTTGTGCGCGGACTCTTTGGGCCGGAGCGTTGGTGTTCATTCGCTCTACATGTCCGAGCTATCTTAGACGACTAATGCGTACTTTTTTGACCAGAGCGATGTCGCTGCACAGCTCGCAGAGTTCGCTGTTAAATCTCCTCCTCCAAAACCCGTCAACGCGCAACCGAAAATCACTCGAAGAATTTTTTGTTCGAAACAACTAAGGAAATCTTTATCCGCCTTCGATAATGTCCATGCTTTTGTGCACCATATAGCAGGACTGGGATGATGAGGGTCTTATATAGAATTTCCTTAGTGTTTCTCTACAAGGCCTTATTAATCAATTGCCTTCTTAGGCCAATGTAACAGCGGTTGGCAAGCGTGATTCTTCGTTTGATTTCTGGGGTGTTATCATTTTCAGAATTGATAGCGGAGCCGAGGTAGACAAAGTCCCTAACTACCTCAAAGCTATAGCAGTCTATCGTGACGTTCTGTCCGTTTCGTCGATGTTGTGTGTCTCTTCATTCAATTCAATAAAAAGAAAACAGTTGATCAAATCTCGACCTCTAATGGGTTACCAAGTTAGGCGTTCGAACACCGAGTCTATATTTTCGTACGGCGGATGCCCCAGCTCTATATGTGCCATCTACAAAAATTGTGGATTTAAGATATAGCCCTGCTTATATTTGGAGTCTCTGGATTAAGCCTCTAACAAAAAACGGTCTTACTGCCTTTGCAAGTCCCTGGTTGTTACACAAACTAAGCCAACCAACTACACTCCCGGCTTTGCAGTGCAACAACCTATCAGAACTTATAGTGCACCCTAAAATGCCACATCAGGTATACTTTTGCCAAGCGTCTGTGCTATCTACCCATTCACCATATACAACCATTGTTTCGGAAATTTTCCATTCGCCATTGTGCCCCGACATACGCTCTCCCGCATACACACAGTCCTTACACACCCTCTAAGCCCCGACTATAGCTACTTATCTACTCGTGTTATTACCATTCACGTGTACGCCATTCTTGTTTACCGGGACGAAAAAAAAAATACTAATTCCACTCAGATGGACTGCCACCAGCTACCCCACCGACGACGATCATATCTAGGACCAACACCTATCAACAAAAACCCCAAAGAATAGATACACAGTAAGTTTCTATATAGAAAGTGTACTTTCGGATGTGAGCGCGCACACACGGAGAAAGTTTGATGCTTTGTTGTTTGGGTGGGGGTGGGGTTGGAGTTGGGTCTTTTCAGGTAACTGCAATGCACCTGACCGACCCACCACACCGGCTCCTGAATGTCGCCATAACTATTTCCATAGTCATCATCTCTGGTGGCTGCTGTACTCTTTTGTGGTTGTTGTTTTTGTTTCCGCTAATTCCCATGCGAGTCGTTTACTTTGGTGCACGGGGACGTGCTGTGTCGTCGTACGTTTCGCTCAGCGATTAGTTGTAGAATTCATAAAGACAAACAACGCACGATGTAGGTACTCAGTGAACACTGACGCGGTATTGTGGTGTGGCAGTGGCACAAATGGAATGCTTCGTGTTTCCTATACTTTGGATAGATTTGTAAGGGTGGCAAACGGATGCGATGCTTCAATGCTTCTTATATAACTTTTGCGAAAGGACAATCATGTGTGGTTGGGTAAATTGGTTGTTTGTTGATGGGGCGGTTTGTGGCAGACATCGGATAGAAGTTCGCCCATCTTTCCCTGGGTAATTATTGTACAAGAAGGAGCTTGTAAGCTTGTGTATCTTATTGCATTGTTTTCTTCAATTAGTGTAAACTAAGCGAAGTTATTAATGCGGATTACGGGTTGGTCTCTTGTGTGAATTATTGCCTTTCGACATGTTGGGCATTGACAGTAATTTTCTCCGATATCGAATGAAAGTGATAAGAGGAGCAGAGTAGAGGGAAGTTTTTCAAGATGTGGTGGGTCCTTTAAATGGGAAAAACCGTGCTTCGTAGACTTGACAGACAGAATTTGGTTGATCTAAACCATCACCAGAATGAAAATACCAATCTGAAAATAGCTACAGAGCGAGGAACCTCGCGTTCGATCCCCGGAAATACACAAAAACTGCGCCACCATTCGCGAAAGTCTAACAAAAATCGATGGCTTTTCGATTCAGTCGAATTTCTCATAGAATTGTAGGTCCCTTCCATTTGTCTCAAGAAGGGATATATTTGATATACTAGAGGATCCGAAGTAATTCAAACAAAGGCTAGATGAGGTTTTTCTGTCGCGTTCCAGACCAAGGAGATATGTGTGACAGCATTTCTAATAAACGCCAGGTATATGGGCCATCTGGCATCAGTGAACGATACAGAAAGAGAACCAACAACTGTAGGTAGGCAATGAAAATTGCACTACAGAATTTTCACTTAAATTTTAAACGGAAAAATTCGAAGTTAACATGACAAACTTGTTTGAAATTGAATAAGGGGCTAATGGATTTAAATAGAAGCTGAGAAATCAATCAAAAGATTGATGAATATTCTCTTCAAACGTTTACGAGCCCTTGCCCTCAGATATAGCTACCCAACTTGTAAAGTCTTATAGGAGCAAATCCAAAATGTTTCTCAGAGTTTAGCTCTTTTGACAGCCTTATGATCGTTAACTAGCGCAACGGTGTAATTTTTCGGTCCAAAAATCTCGGAAGGTCAAAATATGTCGTGTACCTATACCAATAAACTTTTGTAAATCGGACATATCAAACTGGAATGACTCGTTCACCCCCAAATAGATTCTGGTTTCGTTTACAATTCGTTGCTTCAAAGCCTCTGGAAACAAACATGACCAAACCAAAGGGCGGTTCTAAAGTCTGTACAATTTCGGGAATTTGTTCTTGTTCTGCATTTTAAACAAGGTTCGCTTTCTTCCACGTGACTCTTTAAAAGGTCTTCGAGTAAATTTTTGTTTGAGAATATTGTGAGGGAAATAAATTCCATGAACTGCTTTGGTCACAGATGGAATCGATGATAGCAAAGGAACTGGATCCGGTATGAAATGACCTGGCCCCAATAGACCTCCTAGCGGCAGAAAAGAAGTA
Organism: Cheilosia pagana; assembly: GCA_936431705.1. Lineage (NCBI taxonomy): Eukaryota > Metazoa > Arthropoda > Insecta > Diptera > Syrphidae > Cheilosia > Cheilosia pagana. Next base: position 9,351,799 of record OW386169.1, read on the forward strand.
CGTTTACGGCGAAGAGCTGGAGTGGAAACAGCTACGGAAGAAGCCAAAGAGCTCACGAAACAGAAGTGTCAAGAACGCTGGAGCTCGGAAAACAGAGAAAGATGGACAGCGAGTCTCATCAGGAACGTGGCTGAGTGGAATGACCAGAAACACGGTTAAGTTAACTATTACGTCACACTAGACAACATAGCCGAAAAGATGCTGGCCAGCGAGTAGAAATGGAACAAGATTTGCGCCTACGTCCAACTAATTCTCAGAAGGCAGAAAAAAGAAGAGGAACAATCCCACGAGACAGAGTGAGCCCAAGAGGGCGTTTGATTACAGCCCCCCTTAAGTGATGGGAACAGCGGTTCCAGGGGGGTAGTTAAGAAACCGAAGGGTCAGGAGAAGTTTTAGTCTACGTAAAGCTGTAAAAATGCACGTTATACAAATGGGATGGGATGGTCAACCCCAAAAAAACCTCCTTATGGTGCATAAAGCATTTCTCCTCCCCCCAAAAGGAAAAAAATTAAATGACCTGGATCAGCATTGTCATTGTTAACATACTTACGACACTGTTGTTTATTGACATGCTTAGATCCAAATCATCGGTATCACCATCATCCGTTAAAGGCCCATTCATGTTGGTCTTATAAAAATACTTTAAATCACCTCAAAAATACCTTTCTGAGAGACGGCACAAACTTACTCTCAAAAGGTTCTCATAAGGCCAACAAGTCTTGTAATGGGAGTTGTACTCTTGTTATCAGTGTTGCTAAACAAAGAGCAATATTCATGATATGTATATATTTTTTCCTGTATTATTTATTATCCTTTTTTAGTGAAAAGTAGTATTTTCATTCGAACATGATTGTCATAACATAAACTTTGTAAATGTGGCCTTAAATTTGATAGCGGCTGAATAAATATCTACATAAGCAAATATTTTACTTCCAAAAATGTACCTAAAGCGCCTAAAAAATAAATAAAAATCTAACATATTTAATTAGTTATTAATTAACGTTATAGGGTTACCAATATTTTTTGTTAACACCGGTTAACTACTTTAAGTGAAGTTCAAACACTTTTAACTTTGTGCGAAAAAGCCATCAACGACTTTGCACGTGTCGCTGATGGAAAATTATAGTTTTACTTCAAAAACGGATACCAAAACTTAGGAGTGGGTTAAGGAGTCATATTAATGAATGTGTTATGTGTGTGCGTTTGAATGCGCGAATGGAGGGACAGCTGATGACGGAATTACCATCAGAAAGAGTCCAGGTTGGGAAACCATTCTTAGCCACAGGAGTGGATTATGCTGGGCCTTTTGAATTGAAAGTGGTCGGTGGAGTAGGAAGGAGAAGTAGGAGAAAATATTGGCTTGTAATATTTGTCTGCCTTAGGACTTGGGCAGTAAATATTTAAATCGTAGCAGATTTATCTTTAATAGCTTTCATAGCTTATTATGAGAGATTTTTTGGAATCAGAGGGAGATGTGAAAAAACATTTAGCGACAACAGAAGAGCTTTCGTTGGAGCGGCCAAAGAATAAAATAAAGCTTTGAAAGTATTTTCAGATAAAGGACTATTGGAGAATCTTCATCAAAAAGGACTGACTGGCACTTTATGACACCAGAAGCACCAAATCAAGAAGGGATTTATGAAGCTGCAAAAAAGATTGCCTTATGAGGAGTTCGGAACTTAACTCACTCAAATAGAAGAAATTATGAATTCGAGACTTCTTCATCCTTTGAGTGATGGATATACAGGCGCTAACGCCGGGACATTTTCTGGTAGGTACCTCCTCCTTTAAGATTAGAAGAAAGACCGGAGAAAGGGGGAGCTCAACACAGCAGATGGTCAAACATTTCTGGAACCGATGGCAGACAGAATATTTGACTACTCTGCGGAAAAAATGGAGAAAGGATAAGGAGGGCCTAAAGGTAGGACAGTTGGTAGTGCTCAGGAGCGAGAACTTTTCACCAACCAGTTGGGCGATGGGCAGGATAAGCGAACTTTTACCAAGTCGAGATGGGCTTATCAGAAACGTTATCGTGCAGACTGCAACCAATAAGTTGAAGCGGCCTGTGCAGAAAATATGTATTTTACCTATAGATTCGTAGTAAATAAAAACAATGTTTTTAGGTGGAACTGTTACGTATGGCAACACTTTCCATACGTGTTTTTTTTTAAAGCGATCGGTCTCTGGCCGAGAAGGATGTGTTTTTTACACCGAGGATCGGAGATAATAAATGTGGGTTTTTCTATATTTTTCATACAATAAAAATCGTACCGTGTTTCAATTTAATTAGTTATTATTTTATTCAGATTATCGGTGATGATATACTGAAATTGTAGCACACCAGTCATGCCTGTGCCTGCGGTCAAAAATCGACTTCTTCTTTTAAAATGAATACTAAATAACAGCATAAATGCACATGATTTTTTTTGTGTACAGTACATATTTTTCGTATGAGATTAATGTCATCTCATAGTTTTAATATAAAAAAGGTGTATATGGTAACCCTATTAGATTTTTGTTTGAATTAACGGCTGCTGCGACTAAATTTAAAATCTCTTGTTACAAGAGGTATAAATTGCTTATAAGAGTGAGTGTTTTTCCAATAAAAGCGCAATTTGACTCTAAGCCCCAAAGTAGAATCTGTCAGTCAAATAAAGTTCACCGCAAACAAGAATCTGAGCATTTTAAATCTTACGATAGCATTCTTAGTACTTTAAATACTTTTAACTCTGATAAGACTCTTCTTAGGACAAAACTCATTTTAAGACTCTTTGAGATTGGGACTGCCATAGCAAGGCTTTTTATAGAAGTAAAGTTCCCGTGAACTCTTACTTAGAGTTTTATACTTATTATCTTATAATAAGAGTAATACGATGTCTAGTTTAAGGCTTACTATAGGAGGTACATTATTACAGTTTCCAAGAGTATTATAAAGGTCTTATGAGAGGTTCTTCCAAATTTGAGGAGTTTCAGTTTATACCAACAGATGATTCCCACCCTCGGGCGGGTGAAGCTCAGTCAACTTGTCTCACTCAGAAGAGCTTAACCAATGACAAGAACCCTATAGCTCATGTATGTGAGTAAAAATGAAAATGATGGCACAAAAAATGTTTAAACCGGTCCATATAAGGCTTACTACTATTCGTTTCATTGCGTCAATTGGAAGGGACCTGCAACGATAGCTGAATTAAAAAAAACCCAGATTATACTCTCAAATGGAAGTCGAACAAAATTTCAAATCCAAATGCTGAGTCAAAACCATATTACTCAGGCGTCGGATCCCTTGAAGCAAATTTAATACCTTACAGCGGACTTACAGTCACTCACAGCTAATACACACCACCAACACCGAGAAGCGTCCTCATCCTCCAACTTAGCTACCCAACATAATTCACTTCTCACCAACAGGTGTTTATCCGCTGCTCAACTAAACCATTTTGGCATTTCCTTTCGCTTGGACAGCAGTGGGGTTTATCAGCTTCCCGCACCCCCCCCAAAAAAAAAGAAAAAAAGCCGTAGCTTTATCAAAGCGCCTTGCGAGGATTTTATCTAAAGCTAAATGCGACACCGTAATCCCTTTCCGTCGCTTCGTGCCACATTAATTCCATGCACAATTGTTTATCATCGCCATCAGAATCGCCGAAGCAGAGATAATCCTTTTTCGCTATTTCCACAGAAATTTGTCTTTTGTCCTTTTTTCCCCCATCAGCTGTTGTTGTTCGCCGTTGTTGTCTTCCATCCGAGCTTGACAAACGAATTCACTTACTCCAGGTTGTTTCTTCTGTAGTACAGTGTACTGCATTGTCTTTGTAGTTTTGTGTGTAATCAGATAGTGGTGTTGTGGTACGATCCTGTCGATGTCTTTGATTGGTAAGATTGTGTTTTAAATTGAGTGCCATGCCATCTGGTCGTCATCAGATTAACACTCAGTAGGTAGTTGTTTTTTTTTAAGTGGTGCGACAGCATGGGGAAAAATCGATTTTGGAAATGGGCGGTCACTATAGTTTGGCCAACTTGATTTGATTTGTGGCGTCATTGTCTTGGCCGAAAGGAGCAGATTGGGAATCCTCCGAATATAGCTTCATTGCAGTTTGTGGGGGCATCCTTTCTTATCTGAAGGTGCAATCAGAGAGCTTATAAGGTTCGTGGTAAGTTATTGCTGAACAAGAAAATCGGAGATTACTGGTAAGCACATTGGATGTGTGTTGAGGATGCTGTTGAAATGTTTGCATTGCATGGGTGAATATTCTGGGTAGTTGGCAAAGGATAGATAGAAGATGTAGTCGGTGTTCTTTTAGAAGGACGCTCTACATTATGGATGTATGTTGGCTTAAGTTGCAGGTGCTTAGAAGCAGAGAACGGAAGACAATGTCTTAATGGACATCATAAAACTTTGTAAGGGATTTATGAGATTAGGCCATTTATAAAGTGCTTTACATCTGTAAACTGGCAGGGGATCTTTTAAGCTTCGGAAAAAATGTCACTCAGATTGCCTTACGCTTTGCTTGACAGCGGTCGCAATAATTAGACCTCAATCGCACATAAAAAAGTGCCTACAGTTCGCATGAATGCCCAAATATTTTTATTAGTGGATTACAAGTTTTTGTCGTACCGATTACGGCTTTATTTTGAAATCGAATTTTTTGAAATATGAACTAAATGAAAGGCGAAGATTTGCAGAAGAGAAGAATATATAATTCTCGTAGTTGAGACAGTTGTTTTCAACCATTCGCCTTTTTTATTCGAGCCCCTAGACAACAGAGTGTACAAGACTTAACGAAAGTTGGTCCTGCCAAACAGCAAACAAAAAGAAAATGTCACGCGATCTATTGCGGTCCCATCGATCGCCAAGATCACAGGAAATCCAACAGAAATCGAAGAGTAGTTTGACAGGGTGCTCAGTCGACGTAGTGCGGTGAGCATGCTTGCTAAAAGCGCGAAACCAGCTCGTCGGAATGGGTGGGTTCTTGCACATGCCACTGAGCTACCGTACATAAATTTACATACCTAACATAAAAAAACGTTCGTTTTATCAAAAAGAAAAGCCTTGGACCGAAAGCTGAATTGAATCCCTCAAAAAAATGGGAAAACGGAAAGGTGGAATTCGTTCCCTTTGCTGTGGCCCTCCCACTGTCCATTATTCGATGAGAAATGTGGACCTCCTAGGCCATCGCCCACTTATCTACTTGCGATGACCCCTTATATACCCCCCTTTTCGAGCATCCTATCCAGCTCCTCATATACAAGGGTTTGCACCGCTGGAGACACCGGATAGTGTCTTTGCTTAATGGCCTCAGCATCCCCTGCGTTAATGTAGTGTTCCTCGAGTGTTATGCGCCCAAGCTCAAACTTAGCACAGGATGGAAACAAACTCGTAACACTTTCTAGTTCTTTGGACAGCTCTTCTGACATTTAGTAGACTCCTGAATCACTTGAGTCATGTAGCGATCTGGACGAGATTTCTGAAAGTATCTGAGCTATTTCAATTCCAAAGAGTTCTTAAAGCTCTGCTTCTGATCCTCCACTTTGTGCAAGGAGTAACTGACGAGAGCTTTAATTTGTTAGTTTTATAAGAGCTGGACATCCGCGAAGTAGGTGGCGACCAAGTTGTATTTCCTTTACGTCCCTAGATCTTCTGCACTAGTCGTTTTCATAAAACTAGTACCGTCCGTGGTCTGTAGATAAAGTAACGAAAGCCAAATTGTTTTTCACATAATTTATTTATTATTTCTTTTAATTTATTTAATTCTAAATCTTAATTCATATACCTTTCCGCTAAGAAAAAAGAATGGAAAAGGGCAAAACATGAATGCTCGTTTCCATAGTAACACCTCGCAAATAACTCTGCAATGCCCCTGAAATAAGATTTTATGGTTGCTTACTTTTAGGTGTAATTAAATTGCATACCTTAATGGGTTAATGAGACTCTCTAGCAGGTTCTAATCTAAGATGATTAAATTCATTACTATGGAAACATGACGGCGACAAATTGAATGTCAACAAAATGCTTTCAATTAACTGCTAAGCATTTTGTATTCGAAATTCTTAACTTAATTTTACCAGTCTTAATGGCGACATATACCTACGAGTTTTTGTTCCTGCACATCTACGGTACAGTACCTTTCGAATGATATAAGTTTCATTCTCCTCATTTCATGATAAATACTTAAAAAGTGCACGGAAACTTTTGATGTTTACGTATTAATATAATGATCTTATAAACATTGGTTTGTAAGGACTTCAGTAAGCACTACAGAATGGTATTAATTCAATTTCGTGATTATTCAGCTTCTTAAGAGTAAAACAAGTACATACCTTGCACTCAACTATCTAGACATAGTATCCCTTCTGATCGGTTTAAGTTGAGAATAATAAACACATTGGGCTTTTTTTTTTTGCTAAGAGTGCATCTTGATAAAGAGGCAGTTGCACATATTTGATATTTGACAGCCTTCTCACTATTAGGAGTGATTTTAAATATTTAGCCACGGCTGTAATGAAGGGACAACTGTTTGCTTGAATGCCCTTTACAATTCTGTTGCAGCTTTGAATATTTTAAACAACCCTTGCTTAAACGATTTTCTTCTTAATCGATCTTCTCCGAGCGGCTATCCTGTACGATTTGGATACTACTCCTTCTTCAAATATTCATGGATGAGTTGTCCCAAAATCCGTTGGTCCCATAGTAAAGTTGTCTCAGTATGAGATTGAAGACATGACTGTGGATGAGTTGCGATGATGGCGAAGGATACAGACCCATCACTTGATTACAAGGGCACTTTTTCCTCGTCAGACTTTCCGGCACTTTGAATATCACTATTTTAACTTCAACTCTAAACCACCAAGTTTCTCTATCCCAAGGGTTCTTTTGATGATTTAAACAAATATTTTTCCCACATACATATCATGTCCTTTACACCTTTCATCCTTACCTCCTTCTACGACGTCTAAGATGTAATTATCCATGTCGGCAATAGCTCCTTCGCCTTTTTCTTTATTCATTTTGGGCATTTTTTTTACCGTCTGTAGTCCTCATCAAACTGCCCGTCGTTCTATTCAATTTCCGCCACCAAAAGAGCCATCGATACCACAGTCCACCAATAGATGTCAAGCATATTGCAGTTGCCACCCATATTCTTCCGAGAAGCATTTTTAAAATGCCTCTGCCCCTCAATGAATCGCCACTTTGTTGCATTTGAAAAGAGCACCTGTGCATACAAAAGAACTCCTCTTTTTTCTTGTCACAGCCAAATGGGGTCTACTGTCATTGAAACCAATTAGAACAAATTAATTGCACTCTTGATTGCTGTAGGCCGTCTTCCGTCGCCTTGCTCACAATAGTCTTCACGACGTGCCGACCACATATGAATAACCAGCCATTATTCAGATGCACATACTCCGAGTATAGAAGGAGCAAACAAATCAGCAAGCTCTGCTAAACGTGTGAAAAGTCTAAGCAACGACCTCTTAAAAGGATTTTTGCGTCTCCTCTTTCTGGTCGCATTGAAATCAATTGTCCTCCCAATAGCCACTTAAGGCGTTCGTATCGCCTAGTTGGTTCGTAGGTTGGCTCCTACCGTCTTTGACCGAAAATAGGCCGTTCGGAGGCTTTTTTCTTTAGCACAGAAGACATTTTTTTCTTTTGTCCTTTAAAGAGATTATGATGAAGATACGTGACGGATGTGAGGAAATGCATTTGCACGTTCCTCGGGGTGTGTTCGTGGCGATTTATTTGTCAATTGACATTCAATTTTGGAGGTGAAGAAATGTGTTTTTGTGAGAGATGTGCTGTTAAATGGTTTAACTGTTGAAAATTGACGGACATGGACAACATGTTGAATGAGAAAAGGTGGGGGCTACTGGATGACTGTTTAAAAATTTAACTTCTTCTTAAATGGCAAGAGATTCTTTTGAAAAAATATCGGTTTTTGGGGCAAGCTAAGTTCTATTTGTTTAAAATTCTATGGAGCGTTATTTAGCGCATTTTTTCTGAACTCTATAGGACATGTTTTGAGGCGTTTCTTAATACAATTTTTGAACCAGTTGTCTGGGCATTTTTCTGATTTCGGTTTACTTAATGGGCGTCTTTTTAAGGCTTTTGTGGCGTTTTATATGGCGCTTCTTTAACTAATCATCGGGGTACTGATTAATCTTTCGGGGTTTTGGGGTGACTTTTTATCGGGGGTTTTTTGGGACAATTTTCATTTAGTTTCAGGTGCCTTTCAGAAGATTTTCAGGAACCTATTCAGTGTATTTTTCTGTTGCTTTTGTGAGGCATTTTTGATGTAACTTTACCGATTTTTAAGGTTGATTTTCGGGCGGCTATTCGCAGCGATCTTGTTTTGCCTTTTTCTGAAGTGGAAGTTTCAGATTGTTTTTAGACTAATTTTAGGTGGTTATTGCTTTATCTTTCGGGCGATTTTTTAATCTTTTTGTAGGTGGCTTTTTTAGGAGTTATTCTGGTCTTTTTCGGAGGCGATTTGAAAGGAGTTTTGCGGAGCGTTTTTTGGGCCATTTCATCTTTTTTTTGATATTGAGATTTAGAATATTTTTGGGCATTTTACGAAGCAAATTTTGTATTTCTGGAGTTTTTTAGGCGTCTTTTGCTGCTATTTTCCAAGCGTTATTTAGCCTATTTTTGGATGTGGTTCCGGAAAATATTTTAAGGGGGTTTTTAAAATGCTTTTGGGTTGTCTGGTTCTGGTTGTCTCTTTTTGAGTTTGTGAAGGTATTTTATGTGGTGATATTTGAAGCGTTATTTTGAGTTTTTCCAGTTTTATGGATGCTTTTGGGGCATTTTTCGATGAATTATTGAGGTCTCTGTTCGTGAAGTTTTCCAAGAACTTCCGGGGTGTCTTAAAAAGCATTTTTTAAGGATCGTCATTCGTAGGATTTTTAAAGCCAAATTTGTGTATGCATTTTTGTATCTTGTCGAGCGTATTCGACGGTAGTTTTGATGCATCATCCTGGATTTTAATGATTTTTTATCAGGCGATTTTTCGGACGTTATTTAGCGTGTTTAAGGTGTCTTTTTCGACCTATTTTTTGGGATGATTTTGGGGGCTTATCCTGCGTTGCGTTTTGAGGTTTTTGAAATTATTTTTAAAGCATTATCTCTTTTGGTGGTAGTCCTTTTGATGCTTAAACATCTAAACCCCTGTAGCATTTTTTGGGTGTAGTTAACAAATTTTGTCTGCAAATGACTCTCCAAAGTGATGAACGAAACTTGACAAACTTGACAGACATATGACAGTTTATTCAGATGAGCAAAATCAGTTAACATATTTATAAGGCCAACCATATAAAAAACATGCGACTGCCATCAGACAGAACTGAACCGATCGGTAAGAAATTTCAGTTCAAATATGCAGTCTGAATTATAGTTTTGAATTATAGAGTCAAAAATTCGACCGAGAGAATGTGTTTTCTTTCAGGTAACAACAAAAGTACTCACCTCCTATGCTTATTCCATATATTGAACACGATTAGAGCTAAGGCTACTAGTATCCCACAACTAGATATCGTACACATGCACACGAACAGTGGCAGCGACACCGTCCGCAAGACCCTTCTCACTATCGTTCGGTCCTGAGGCACCTGTAAAAAGAAGAGTGCATGAATTTAAAAGCAAAAAAATTCAATCGAAAAATATTTAACCAATTAATTTGGCTAAGCTAGACAGCTAGAAAAAATCCCATCAATCCTTGGAAGGCAAAAGCATGCCTCGCGGTCGTTCTCACTTTCCATGATGGATGTGCCCCATGGATTTATCTCTCTGTTCTCCCTTTTGATTTAATGAAACGAATTGTTCACAGAAAATAGGGGGAACAAAAAAAATAAACTCCAAAATTGATGAGATGCATCTACTCATCCCTAACGAGATGCAATTGGGAACCAAAAAAATCTGGTAACGAATTACCATGCAGCATCTGGTGATTGAATGATTTATCATTATCCTCGCAATAGGTTGCAGCAACAGCGCTACACCCATCTGACAGACAACATATTCACCTGAATTGGTTAAGGATTTTTTTTGTTCGTTCTGTTGTAGCTCACCACCACACCAACCAATACTGACATGAACAACCAGCTCCCGATAATGGAATCGATAAAAAAGGGATCAAGCCCAGACTACGAGTATATAGGCAATCAATCGTTGTACAGGCGGGTTGTGGCTTCATTTTCAGGGCCGGTATCCCTGTCAGTCTTGTTAAATTAATAAATGGTCATTATGCCTAATCTAAGTCCTTGCAACACTATAATACATCACAAGTGACTTTTTTTAGGGGAATTGTCTTGCGAGCTCCTGATTCTTGTGATATATTATTTAAATGGATTATTTAATTCGATGGGATCCTCGGGGAGGGTGAAAGCAAAAGGTCCGAAAATGTTTAAAGGGGGATACAATTGAAAAAGGCAACAATCCGGAATGTGATTGTTAATGATTTTGACCTTTTTACTCTCGACCCGGACCTTTGTACGATTTAAATGGGTGGAGGATTACGGGCATTCGTCATGATGTTTTCCTGAATTTGCTTTGGACTTCTTTATGGGGAAGATTAAGAAGGTTGCCCTGCGGATTCATCAAATTAAATATAAATTAAACGAGTGTTGGAATGTGTTCCATTTTTCTTTGACCTTTATGATAGATAGATGTCAGATCTTGGTATAACTTTTAATAATATTTATCTTTTGTATCTAAGCCGCCTGCGGAGAGTCCCACTTTAGGCGCGAGCTAGGAAATATTGAGAAGAAGGCTTTGATCGTACTGTGCACCGCTTTCATGTGAAAAGCCAGATAGAAAAATTTATATGGATTTATAAACCAATGCAAGGTTGACAGATGAAGGTAGTGAGGAAAAAAGAACCGTCAAAGTCGTACAAAAAAATACGTATTTCGCCGTCACCCTTTACGAAGACGGGGAAAGTTGCGGTTGATATTTTTGAGCGACTAAACAATTGGACAGAAACAAATCTGTGACAAAACAATACATGCGGGAATTTACCTCCATTATTTCGCCTTTCATTTGGGCACTATTTCATATAAATCAGTTTTGAATTAACGCATTAATCGGTACGACAAAGAAGAAATATTCAACGTGGATACAGATTTCCATCTTCGTTCAGAGGGATAAATTTCGCGGCCTTTGTCTACAAAAATTCAACGAAAAACTGTAAAAAAGTCTTTGATTCTGACCTAAAGGATCGACAGAATTGCAATTGCAGTGTAAGGTGGCGCCCAAAAGCAGAAAATGTTGTCAAACCTCAACCAAATTCGATCGACTTGATATAATAAACTTACCTTGCCGCCAGCCCATCGTTCCATGTTCAGCCATGTGAGGTTGTCCAGTTGTGTATCATAATAGCCAAGCTTTTCATATTTCCCATTGATCATCTGTTCGATTTGTGTTAAGGCTATACGATCACCTTGGGAACTGAATGCAACGACACCCTGAAAATAAAAAAAATTAAATAATATTATTATATTTATAACTATTCAGCTAAAAGATTTATTTTAAATTTTATTGATTTTTATTAATATTTAGGAAACATTTAAATTGATATAAATTTAAATCCATATTGACTATAGTATAGTGACCATCATTTTTAAGGACGTTGCGGACTTCTTAAAAACAAAAACCTCTATTTTTTCAAAACCATTTTTGTTTTTATTATGTAATTTAAAGAAAGAATGTTTTAATAAATCTATAATTATGAATTGCAAATTAATTTATGGCAATAGAAAAAGTAAAGAATCTGAAAAACTAAAAAAAAAAATTAAAGTTTCTGTATTTAGTGCGCAAGTCGATTTTTCAAATATTTAAATCTTCTGCAAAACTTCTGTTTTTTTTTAAATTTGTTATATTATGGAACTTTGCTGTACAAATCTGTAAATGAGGGGGACATTGACTTATTATTATTATAACATGTGGGCCTAAAGAGATCACTCTATTGGAAGATGCTCTTATTTTTGCAAGTGGCCGCCAATGTCAAATCTGTTTTGAAATTTGTGGACTAGACGATGTAGAATACAAGTGAACAAGCCATGGAGCGATACACTCCTCAAGAACGCGGAACAATCGTGTCTATCTTTTTGCGTAACAATTCGTCTGTAGTTTTGGCGCAGCGCAAATTACGTCGCCACGGCCGTCCGACAACGACTGCGCAAACACTGCGCCGTTTGGCCACCAACCTTGAAGAGTATGGGACCACACGAGTGGTCAAGAGTGGCCGGCCCGGAGCGCCCGTTGAGCCGAGACTATCGCCGCTGTTGACTAGGATGTCGACCTGTCGCCGTGCCTCGCAATTAGCCATCAGCCGGTCGTCCCTAAGGCGAATTTTGGTCAAAGACTTGCGCATGTTCCCGTACAAAGTCCAGTCCGTCAGTCAGCTGCTGTCTGTTGACCGACAAACGCGTGTAACCTACGCCCAAGCCATCCTCAATCTCCATTACGAAGTGGACGATTTTTTGACCAAAATCATAATGAGCGATGAGGCTCATTTCCACATCAGCGGGTACGTGAACAAGCAAAACTATCGCTTCTGGGGCACCAATAATCCACGAGTAACGCACGAGGAGCAATTACACCCGCTCAAAGTTACTGCATGGTGCGCTGTCCACGCTGGAGGAGTCATTGGGCCATTTTTTTTTTTCGAGAACGCCGCTGGTCAAACGACAACAGTGGACGGTGCGCGCTATAGGGCCATGTTAACCGAGGTTTCTCTGTCGCAATTGGACGAATTAGGAGGACTGGTAAAAGACAATTTCGCGTTAGCTCCAACAAATGACAAACAACATAAAAAAACTAATTCAAAATAAATATACGAAATTTGTGCAATTTCTGGGACAATGGAAAAGGAATTTTTATTATTTTTTTTTTCATTCCAACTATTATTAATTATTTAAAGTAGCACAATTTCGAGAGGACATCTAAACAATGCCGCAACAATTTGAATTGCAACCGTTTCACTTGGCAATAATTCAACTCACGCCCAATAGGTGGCTCTATGGAAAAATCCAAGATGGTTGTCATTTTGTTTCACTTATTTTTCGCATGAAACACAAGCGCTAGTTATGTTTGGCGTCATTTTCTGTGCAGAGATTGAGATTGTATGGAACTGACATTTCACTAAAACACTAGCCGCCCATGTATAGTATGTCAATGAAGGCGGACATTTTGCCGGCAGTCTATGATGCGTGACAGTCATGTAAAATGTGGGAGTTTTCCGCTTAGTTTATTTTTTTTTTTACAACGAATTGACTTACAATTTTATGACAATTTGAAGGGGGATCCTGCATTAGGAACTTACATCTGCTTACCCAGTCGCTAGTTCCGATTCGAATCGAAGTCTGCCTTATTTATTTAGAACCTAGAAGAGAGCCCTGCGAAATGCCAGAAGTTATGCTGAACTGTCTCAGCCAGTCTTCGATGTCATTTATGAACAGCTTATCTGAGAAAGGTATAATCTTTCAAAATCTTTTGTGTATAATCTAACATCCCTTTTACAGCGAGTGTTCTTAAAATGTTTCGCGGGCGTGTTTTTCATACAGCTTCCAACACACATTGGGATCTAAACGAAGAAGCATGCGCTGAAGGTTTGTTTCCCATTGTTAGAAGCACAATTCTTAAGTTTTTCCCCTGCAAATACTTCCTGCATCTTTAAGTCCGACGGGTTATACTAGCAGACATTCACCGCCCTTATCCACTAAACCGAATATTTAATAGCTGTCGGAAGATCAAAAACGGAGAGCATAAAAAAGAAGAGGACCAAGAACCGAGCCATGTGGAACGCCTGCTTATATTTCAGTGAATTCAGAAAAAATAATTCCAAAGAAGGTTTCTTTCCTCGAAGGCCTTCGAAAAGTCTAATAGTCTAAAGCTATTCCTAAATCATGAGTGATTTTTAGCAGTGTGGTTGTGAATTTTTACGAAAGCAAATTGATAATCGCAGAGAATCATCACATTGTGGACAACCAACAACCAACCAACAAGTCCTTAGACAAATAAGGACAAAAGCTACGCGGGTCTTTACTGAGTAATAGAGTTAGGTGGCATTTTGAGTTTAAAATTAATATTTGCCACCGTAGAAGTGATAATTATGTCATTAAAGACGCGAGTACGAAAGGAAGTACAATTCTGACAAATGACGGGTGAACATGAACACCATCAGCATAAGACCTGATTGACTACAAATCTCCTTGACACCACTTTGCTTGACCTTGTGAAATTCTAAGGAGCTATTCGAGACAGTACTGAGAGACTGATTTGACAAAAATGATGCCGCTTGAATGTCTGCAAATTGCAAATCAGGGTCCTCATATTCCAATTCACGCAAATTACTCCAGAGAGTCTTAAATTCAGTCAGAGTTACTTATAATATTTACATTTAGCTCTTTTCTTCTTTAATCAGATTTCCAAATTGATAAAAGGCATACAAAAAACACAGGCTACCTGTAGAGTTTCCATCTGTTGTGGGTGGTGTTTATTCCCCAGATACCTTAGCTTAAGAAATAGATCCGTTCTTGGACCGGAATGTTGTGGTTCAACAAAACCCACTTTGAGGAAAAAAGATAACAAGGTAACCTACCTGAGAAAATGCTTACATTGCAGCTCAACTTTGAGTTGAAAGGCAAACAAAATCCATTAGCCAATCACCATTGAAACAAAAAGCAAAAAAAAAACCGTCCATCCATAGACAAGAGAAGTTGATTAAAAGTCTATTGTGGCTTACCTGGGTGAGTTGGTGCTATTGTTGCCTGCTTTTCTTTTCTTTGCACTCCAATTAATTTCTGTGGCTTGGTTTGAATTAAGTCCCTCGGCGTTAGGATGAACTTTTCCTCCATCAGATATGAGAGAAAATAGGAGAAGACTTTCGCAATAAATTACCCGGCACGCCTCATAGTTTCTCCACATAGTTTTTCATCCGCATGAACAGAATGTGCGAAACTCCCCACTGGCCGCACGCAAATAGTGCTTAGCAGACATTTATTCTTTTTTCGTTCTCAATAATTTACTCAACAAGGACATGACCGCAGGGTGGATGGCGAAAAGAACCGCACCAGCGAACAGAAACCACACAAACCAACGATGAGAGACGGAGAATCACTTTCGCTGTTCGGCAAAATCAACAACAAGTCCAATCCCAGTTAATAACCCACTAAATTATCCTTTATGAAAATATTTATCTTAGTTAACTGATATGTACACGCTGGCTAGGGCACATCCCGAACCGTCCGGAGGTATCTACAGCCCTATCGTTGGGTATGAACGACGTGTACACGGTGTTTGTTTTGTATGTTACATAGAACTATTCATAGCCTGCCGCGGGGGTTGAAACGGACTACGAGGGGCAGCAGGAAATTAGAGTAAGTTTCTTTGTACACTTTTTTTTGTGTTGACATGGGAAAAAGTTGTATCTCTGCTGGAACCAGTTGGACATCATTATACAAAAAGAAGGTGACCATTCTGTCGTTACATGCTTTTGTGAGCTCAAATTCCGGACATCACATTGCAAGACCAACATCAACTTTTACCGTCCACTCTGTCCGACATCACATGTCATGTGTACACTAAACACAGTTTTCATGTAATCACGATGTACTTTGTAGCACACAACACGTCGCGACAGTAATACTGCAGGTGACTGCATCGGCAACGGCATCCTTTGCTGTGTGCAAAAGTGCAAAAGAATTCTCTATCTCATTCCTTCTCGTCTCAGGTGCACCTGCACACACATAGCGTGTAATTTCATTCGATTTAACGGATGGATAAGTTACAATTGTCCTGGCTGGAAGCTGTAGGTAGCTTTGGAAGGGACGAGAGTGGCGCAGTGGAGATAAAAGACAAATACATATTTATTTAAAGGACTTTAATTATGTGGAACGGGTCGAGCGAGTGATGAAAGGAGTTTTCTTCATTTTTGTGCTGTAAGATTACACGGTCCTTTGTGTGGGGCAGGAGAAGTCCCAGTTGACCTCATTATTCGACGGTTTTTGAATTATTAACGCGGAGCTAACAAGTTGTCATAGTAGAGATGAGAGACAGTAAGTTATGCAGTTCTTTTCCCATGTTCAAATGTAAGTTTATTTCTCAGCGGAAATTCGTTTAGCTGAAGGACATCGTCGCTGAAGGAAAATTCTACGGAATTTCCTTTGTTAGCTTTTGTGGGTAGGGAAGAGTCAACACGGGTCTTCTAAATTGAAGTTATGCAGGGCAGTAGGGAACCTCTTTCATAATGGGGTTGTAAGTGAGGTCCCTTTCAAAAATAATGCACTGTCTCTCTATAAGTAGAGAAGACCACCATCCAGGTATGAAGTATTCACACAAAGGGACGACTGAAGGTTGGACAATATTATTTCGATCAGAGCAACGTATTTGCTTAATGAAACGAAAAGTTGAATCATAGATAGGTGTAGAAGAAACGTGACAGGGAAGTGCAGAAAAATGGCGAAGGGTAAAAAGTATCATCAGAAACTCAATACCAACCCTTCTCCCCGGGGGTGCACGACGCCCTACTGATTATAAGTTCAGGATCAGCTATGCAGATGTAGGGGACAATGGTGTACCATGAAAAGGAGGACTCCGGCAAACATAGTACAGCAATTAGAGGTCTGATGTTCCAAATGTCTGAAAATTGTAGACGACCTATCTCCTTTTTTGCTTTTTTTTAAAGCTTCTGACACTCCAAGGCGATGAAAAGCCACGCGACCTATTGTGCAGAGATTTTCAGAAAATATAGCATCAAGCTTTGCAGAATTTATACCCCTAATGTATAGCTGGTGATATTTTCAGCAGGAGGACTTCCGCAGTTTTTTTGGACTTAGTATTTACCAAAAGAAGACCTTCCTTCTAAATCTAGATAGAGCCGGGCATTCGGACAAGATGTACTCAGCTATTTCGTCTTCGAGACGTAGACGGTACTCTAGAAAGTTGGCTATGTACCCGTGGTGACCTGTGAAATAGCCTACGAGGTTTTTGATATCGCGCTTTCGTATATTTATAATTTTATTGTCATTTTTCTTAAATGTCAGGATTGGACTTTTAGCCAGTTTGATTTCTTCCCAATGTAAGATTCGCTTTTGTTGATAGCTGGCACGGAAAGAGGTTTCTAACTCCTTTCTGGCAAGTTCGTCAGCCTTTTTGTTACCTTCAATGGCCACGTGCCGGGAACCCACCATATTTTGGTTTTTGTTTCTGGAGCCAAGAGTATGGAGGGCGTTGAAGCAGTGCAAGACCGATTTCGGACACTGATTGGTGAGCTAAGGGTGCTTATAGCCGCTTGACTGTCTGTGAAGATATGGATGTCAATAAGTTTAGCGCATTCCTTAATGACATGGAGCTCTGCCTGAAATACATTTGGGTATCGAGACGTTACGGTTTGGCCCGTGTATGCCATAGGTCCCTTCCCCGAGTCCATTTTGAAGCCATCCGTGTACCATTTTAGGCTGTTTTGGCAGTCATGAATTTCGAAAACAATGTCAAAAACAGTAGTAAATCATTCTGGTCATTTATGAATTCCAAAAGGAAGTCGGTAGGAATTGCAGATGCCATTTTCTTCAAGAATAAAACGTCTTCTAATGTGGAATCAACTCTTGATTTGTTTTTTGACTTCTTTGAATCGGTCTGCTCTAAATCAGGTCCTAATATTAATGCAACAAGCAATATAATAAGTAAGGTTGATACTGGCTCATTTCAGATAAGTTCTGGTGAAGTGCTCTTTGGCCCTTAAGCCGCTGAAGCCCAATCCCATTGGTGGGGCCGTTGGCAACCCAAATATAATTCTTAATTGTTGTTTTATTTTTTACCAGTCTCTTTCAGACGGTGACTTCCTTCAAGAATGGAAGAAGTCATTTTTGGTTTCCATCCACATGTCTGGCTCTAAAACTAACGTTGAAAACTATAGGGGAATTTGCAAGTTGTCAGCGATTCCTTAGCTGCTTGAAAGCATAGTTAAAAACAAACTTGAGTTCTTCACAAAAGAGTTCGTATCGGATACTCAGCATGGGTTTGTGTCCAGTCGATCTACGACCACTAATTTGGAATCGAGACCAAATGTCAAGTTGACGCAGTGTATACTGACTCTGATTCAGTGAATCCTACAACTTTACTGAAAAAGCTTGGACTCTTCGGCTTCCATTTAAAGATTTATGTTGTCATTTGGCTATCGTCTTATCTTATTGGCAGAATTCAAAGAGTACGCATTGGCGATTTATGCTGTCTAGACCAATCAAGTGCACCTCAGGCGTACCGCAAGGTAGCCATTTAGGTCCATTGCTCTTCATAATTTTCATCAACGCGATTACTTTGGCGATTGAATACTGTCAATGTCTGCTATACGCCAACGATCTAAAGAACTGTTTTTAAAAATTAGAAGCTTAGAGGACTGCAACTTATGCAATATCTTTCTCAAGATCTGTCTCAATTTTTCAGTTTGATTACTTTGTTGATTCTAATCTACTCTGTTGATGAAATCAAAGATTTAGGTGTCCCTCTCGATTCTAAATTCTCTTTGAAAAGTCATATTGACTATGTTGTTTTAAAAGCCAATTCTATAATT
The DNA here is from genome assembly GCA_936431705.1 of Cheilosia pagana. NCBI lineage: Eukaryota > Metazoa > Arthropoda > Insecta > Diptera > Syrphidae > Cheilosia > Cheilosia pagana. Next base: position 9,370,356 of record OW386169.1, read on the forward strand.
CGATTTATAAGAAATTGTAAAGGCTTTAAGGACCCTTTATACATATCTTTGGTAAGATCGCCTCTTGAATATGCTGACGTCATTTGGAGCCTTGCGTTTGACACTCACTCCGATCGTATAGAAGGAATGCAAGGGCGTTTTTCATGATGTAATGTTTGTAAGAGATTTACTTGGTTATACTATAAGATGCCCACCCCTTCTCTCAATGGTACCTATCTATGTATCGGCTAGATCACTAAGAACTAGACATTTGCTTTTTCAATACGTGCACAAAACTAAACACGGGATCAATGAACCTCTGTCTAGAGCAATCATATCTTTCAATGAAGCTTGTCGTAATATTGATTTATGTTTAACTAGGAATTAATTCAAGGCAATGCTATTAAATGATTACTTATTTTAATAACTTATTGTATATGAAATATCTGTAAGCTGTAAGTGGCTTCTACATTAAAAATAAATAAATAAATAAAAAATAAATATTGCTAACCCATGTTTCTCTTTCGTTGATCTCCGTGGAGAATTTTTTATTCAAGCATACTGTTCTTGGAGTCGGTGAGTTACCGCGCAGATCATGTCAAGTTGCGGAAGCTCCGAGATAAGGGACATAAGTTCTGCGTGGTCACTATCTCTGCCCCTTATGCCGGGTTTGCTGAGCTGTGTAAGGTAACTTTTTCAATATATAGATATATGAAGGAGTGGTAAACCTGATAAACCTACATCCCTTAAGTCACCTACAAAAATGGACTTGACGGGTAAACCAACTGAACGAAGATTCCTACTCGATGATGGCTAGTTATTCTACCTACATTGAGACTGAAGAACGGAGTTTATTATAAAATATAAAAGAGGGATCCAGGGAACAGCAGTAACTCTCGCTGTGTTGCAATTCTGTTAGCATTTCTAAGACGAATGACAACTCTTGCTGTGGACCAGGTGCAGCTCTAAGTCGAGACTGAACTCAAAAGGGGTTATTCGGACCTTAGCAGTGATTGGTCATACAATGCACTAATGTCTAGACTCTAGAGTATCGGCTATCAGAAGAAGTTAACACTGTTGTCAACTGATGGCGAAAAGAAGTTGCTCAGCTCAGATATATATATATTTATTGCGTTCGATATTACACTTTGCTTGTTGCCGCACAATTTACAATTACAGAGATATGATATTAGAAAACTTACAACTGAATAATTAGTTTAAGTGTAATTGAAATATTAATTTTTTGGAAGTAAACAATTTTATTTCGAGGAAACAACCTCAAATTCACAAAAAATAAATAAATTCAGTAAATAAATAAAAAAAAAACATTAACAATTAAGTAAATACATAAATTAACAGATAAATATAATATTAAGAAAGTAAATAAGTTAACAAATGAATAAATCAACTGGTGAATAAAATTAACAAATAAATAAATTAACAGATAAATAAATTTACAAATAAATATATTAATAAATAAACAAATAAATAAATAAATTAATAAGTTAACAAAGAAATAAATAAATTAGTACCTATATTAATAAATACCTATACATAGTAACAGATAAACAACGTCATAACACACATAACGTTATAACACATGGTATATTTAATTCATTTATTAGATGATTATCCGGAAGATCACATCTTATTTTGAAGGTTTCGGTGAGTTTTCGTATTCTGTCAAAGATCAATTCAACATTTGTCCTTATATGTAGGTCTGAAGTGGAATGATGCCAGGAAAGATTAAGCATCATTTAAGGTAATTTATTTTGCGAAATTTGCAATTTTTTAATATGACATTGAGCACAACTACCCCAGACTGGACAACCATATAGAAAATTTGATTGGAAGACAACTGTGTAAATATTGATTTTGTTTTCCTTCGATAAAAGTGACTTTCTGTTAATGAAGGGATACAGAATTTTAGTGGCAATATTAGCTTTCTTTAATGTTTTTGTAATGTGTTCATTAAATGTTAGTTTAGGGTCAATATGTATACAAAGATATTTTAAAGAGCGTTCCCACGATATTTGACATCAATTAACCAATAACCCACTGGAGGGAAGATAGCAAGGTTTTCTTCTGCTGGTGAAAAAGATACTTAGTGTAATACTGCTCAAACTCAGCTCAGATGAAGCGAGTACAAAACCAGAGTGATTTGTAAGAGTCTCGGCGAATGCATTTTAGACTCCCATGATGATCAGTCCATTATCTAGCAGAGCTACAACCATATTTTTCAGTTAATATCAGAGCTATCCCAACAAAGAACCGCTGGAAGTCCGCTAAAAACTATTGAACGATAAAAATAGCCAACCGGAAGATCACTCCTAAACAGTTCAATCGCTTAAAAAATTTATCACGCACTCTATCAATAGCCACATACCTCTAGATCCCCACAGCTTAAAAAAAAAATACTGTAAGGACACACATACCCGAGCCTAAGCCCTTTCAACAACAATTCACACCATCACCGCCACTCTCCAAAATTCATCAGTAAACAAATTGCGCAAGCACAAGCCAACAACACAAATATCCTGCCCTTAACAACTAAAGTACACACAAATAATTAATAGCTTAAAAGTGAAAGGGCCATCGCCCTCCAGATGTGTAACCCTTAACAAGTTTAATGCTCTAAGACTTTTACCAATTTGACATGGTTTCGCCTCTTTGAACTTGCAGTCTCTTTAACCCTTAAATCCGAGTCGTTAATTTTAATTAAGAAAAAAAGAAGAAAAAAGGAAACCCAAAAGAACACACAACCCATGCCACTCAAAGGAAAGTCGTCTACACCCCCAACACACACAGAGTCAAGGAAGAAAGAAAACAATTTCTAGCTCCAAGGTACACCCATCGCCAGGCAAACAACATTATCCATCCCGGGAATGTCCCTGCGGACTAGAAAGAAAAGCAATGAAAAGAAGAACATCACTGCCATCCTCATATGTTCAGTTAAAAGAGCCAGAAAACCCTGAATCCTTATAGTATAAGAAGAAACAGAAAACACCCTCTTCTCGGAAGGAAAAAGGTCACACATGAAGTTGAAAGAAAGGAGTACACTAACAGAATGCTTTGATATCCTTGAACGAATAGTTTATTATCCATGTGACAGTTAAACCATTCAGCATTCACTGTGCGCGAAAACAGTACAGGACAAAGGATAAGGCGAAATGCAAGCCAAATGGAGCATCATCGCACATGGCTGCTCTCGGGAATAGAGCTTGTACTTGTGTGCGCCCGCCGACACAAGTAATTGCGCGACAAGAAAACGAAATGATACACATCCTTGCTAAATCGGGATATCATGTACACTTCCCGCAGTATAAAAATGTTCACGAACACGCAACTCTTCTCAGCAAACTGAGTGTGAAAACAAACACTTGTCAAGGACTCGAGCTAAATTATTATTTTACACTTACCGACACTCCCAAGAACTGTGTTGAGTTCATTGCGGCGTAAATTTCATCGGCAATATCCTTATCGGTGTATGTGAAATCTCGCAAGGACTTTCTGCGCTCTTTCAGTCGTTCCATTGTTTTGTTAAATGCTAATGCTACACTCCACACGGCATCGTAGGCTAGAGGCGCCTCTTGATAGCCCTCCGGATAGCGATCGTGATTAATGTCATAGCCCTCTTGGGTGAGAGCTGTGTTCAGTCGTTGTCTGGAGGAAGAGATAGAACACATGGCGGGTGTGTTCATCATCAATCAGTTGGCGGGTTTTTTTATTTTTATTTTTTTTACTTACCGAAATTCCTCGGCTGTCATTCCGGAAATTGTCGTTTGATTGTTTTGATTCCACATCAAGGCTTCTGTTGTCAGATGACCTTCGGCAGCAAGGCGCATCTGCTCTATCGTGCATGTGATGCCTTCATTTTCTAGATTCTGTTCGTACCAGTTGTCCTCGTACCAACCTGGAAAGAGAAACCGAAATGGCAAGTGATGTGGTTAGCACATTTTTTTTAAAAATATGATAGACATCTAGTTTTCTAAAAATTCAACCACAAAAGAGGTTACTTATTTTAAAAGGGTCCTGTGACTTTGTTCTAAAAATGCTATCAGACAAAGGTTTCAGTTTGCGTTTAGACTTAGAAAAAGGCATACTTTATGCATTCATACAATTTCTACAATCAATTTCTGCGCCGAAGAAATGGGAAACAATTCTGACGGGGTTATTTTGTGTGTGTTTTTGACGGGCTCTTTAAAATTTTTCTGCGTTTTTTGAAGCGGTTTTGACTTGTTTTTTGATGCGATTTTTCGTGCGTTCTACGACTCGTTTTTTTGATGCGTTTTCCGGTTAGAAGCGTTCACCGACGCGTTTTTGACTCGTTTTTTAAAACGTTTTTTGTCGAATTTTTTTGATACAGTTATCAGTTATTGATGAGTTTTTTCCGCGTTTTTCGGCGCGTTTTCTGGCTTGTTTTTTGACGCATTTTTTACTTGTTTCTCGACATGTTTTTTGAAATCTTTTTTTTGCGCTTTTTTTGACTATATTTCACGCGTTTTTCGACATTTTCTTTGATACATATTTCTATGTGTTTTTTTTTTGGTATTTCGACGCTTTTTTTACTCGTTTTTTTAAGGGTTTTTTAGCATTTTTACTCGTCTTCTGAAGCGTTTTTTGACGAGTTTTTGTAAGCTTTATTTGTTTTAATGTCCGACTAGTTCTTTTGGACGTTATTCGACGGTTTTACAATTTTTTTTTTAATTTTTGGTTGCGCGTTTTTCTGACTCGTTTTTTTAACATTTTTGTAGAGGGTTTTCTCTCGTCTCTCGAAACGTTTTTCTAAGCTTTTTTTGGCGCGTTTTTTGACACATTTTTTGATATTATTTCCGACTAGTTCTTTTGAGAGTTTTTGACGGTTCTGCGAGTTTTTTTTCAATAATTTTTGGTTTTTTATTCGTCTTTCATTACTTTTTTCAACGAGTTTCAGTAAGGTTCTTTGGAACGTTCTTTGATAATTTTTTTGATACAATTTTCAACGAGTTCTTTTGGGCGCTTTTCGACGGTTTTGCGAGTTTTCTACGATATTTGTTGGCGTGCTTTCTGACTTGTAGCATATTTTTACTCGTCTTTTGAAGCGTTTTTCTAAGCTCCTTCTGGTGCATTTTTTGACTCGTATTTCACGCGTTTTTCGACACATTTTTTGATACAGTTTTCGTAGAGTTTCTTTCGCGTTTTCTGACTCGTTTTTTGAAGTGTTTTTGTACGACTTTTTTACTCGTCTTTAGAAGCGCTTTCTGGCCCGATTTTCGACGCGTTTTTTTATGCGTTTTTCGAAATTGTACTACTGAAGAATATTTATGCCAAGACACTCTGTGCAAATGACCTTGCATTTGGTAAGTACGCCCACTGTAACCCCCGCCCGACACGTGCCGTATTCCAAAAAAAAATTCCCAAAATAAATGCAGATTAACCTCACTCTCAACTTTATCCATTTCAATGAAAGAGTTTCCTTCTGGCCGCGCAACTGCCAAAGAAAGGGAACTTCAATCATCCAAAAAAAATCCCTTTTCCACCTTCTTAGCTTCGGCCACACCCATTAGCCTGCCCTTAAGGATTGATTAACTTCCATCTGGTGTAGAAATAACACCGATATCTTTCAGCAAAGCCATCACCCGCCATCATTACAAAGTGATTACTCCACAGCTCTGGCGGGAGGACCCTTTCTCCCCCAATAGGCACACTTTAGCCAATTAAACCATTCAAATCGTTATCCTTTTCTTGTCCTCCAACACCGAGTTGTCGTCATCTCCCGACACTCTTTCAGTAATTACATTCAACTTTCGAATTTGATTACTTTTAGTTTAAGAGTCAGAGTGACGGCGCGCAATACCATCAAAAGGATCCTCGCGAGTTTCTTGGGCTCGTACACCGCCGCTAATCACGTTATACGATGGATAATACCCATGGAAAAATAAAAACCAATCCTTTGAGTTTTCTTTATCTATCGCTTTTAAATGAAACAAAAATGGCCAACGGGCTTGTGCGTAACAGTGGGCCAGAGCGTACAACGGAAATTAATTTAAATTAATAATTTGCCGGGCAGGGCAGGAAGAGATATCCTAGTTTGCACAAAAGTTATCCCTCTCGCAGGAAAGTTTGGCCGAAAGTTCCGACGAACAAGGAGCCGGCCGAGAACAAACAAAATAAAAGAATTTCGACTTTCAGAATATTCACAGAGATGATGGTTGATTTGTTTGGCAGATTGATTTCAAATTCCTTGAACAGTTTGAGGGGGAGGGAGAAAGCGGATATGGCGCTCTTTGAGTGGTGGAGTATAGTTATTGATGGTACATACAAAAGCACTCTATTTTGCCCCCCCGTCGCTGTGCATAAATTTGCGAATCGGTTAATTAATGGATTGTGGATTAACCGGACGACTGAATAAATATTTCCCAGAATAATAATAAATGGCGTCAATATGACAGATGATGTGCAGTATGGTGTATGGAGTATTGAAGGTCACCTTGAAGGGAATAATTTTAAGGATTTTCAAGACGTTAAATTTTTCCTACAAGAAGAGCAATTTAAGGAGGAACAGCCGATTTATTTGTGATCCTTCTGTAATGAGAAGTAAAATCGCAGCAAAGTGAAAAGTCACTCAGCAACAACAGATGTGATTGTTACGCTCAGGACACCCGCTCCCCACGCATTTATTTGTAAAATCCAACACGTGTCCGCATTTTTCCAATAAATACTTCAATTCAATTTCCAAATCAGCACTTTTCTCCAATTCGTTTGTCCTTAATCCGGTTTTATATATATTTTTTTTATACTTTAAATCTGAAATTCTTCACGAAGAATCCACATCCGGGTTCCTTGCCTTTTCGCGCACATGCCTAACCCCGCCCGTTCATGGTTCGTTCGCATAAGACTGCTGCTATCTCTCAGCAACACCACAGTCCAAAATTGAATGCTTCCCATGGATGAGATCCTTTCATCAAATATTTGCTCTAGCAAAAAAACACAAGATTCTCCAACAAAATATAAGATTTGGCAGCAGTGAAATTGGATATATAGATACGCTTTCCACACACACACAGTTTCTGATGTTCTGAGTACTGAGTGTGTGCGATATTTGGGATCTCCTCCCCTATTTATGGGATGACATATTTCGCAATATTATTAAAATCAGCAGGATATTTCATTTATCTCCTTTGGTGGTCTTTGGTCTTTGCACAAGAGCAAAACGAAAGTCAAATGGAAAATACGAGAATTTGCATAATTTCATAGATCCCATAACGACTGAGATAGGTAGATACTACTTAGACTTACTGAGTGTGTATCCAGTGAGAAAAAATGATGAAATTTTCATAATGACAGCATTGCCATTATCGTATAAATATTTGACAGATACATTGAGCCGAAAAGTGGTTTCTCTGGTGCTGTGTCAACTCTTTTCCATTTGCAATTTGTGTTTGAGGTTTTTTTTTTTTCATCTACGGCATAGGAGCGTCAACAATATATGCAAAATCCTTAATCCATGGACTTAGTGAGTGCTTATTATAACGGTACCGCGTCGGAGGAAAACAAACGCCGGCTCTGATTGTATTTAATACGAGTCGACTAATTGTGTGTACTTAAAAACTTTTTCGATGAGCCTGCCGCAGGAAGAGTTGAAGTTTTACCGGAACGCTCGTCATTGAAAGGATTTATTACGTTTGTGGTGATTTAAATAAATCAATGGAGATGGATTTTAGGATTTTAATTGAATTAAATGAGTGAAACCATTTATGATACCAATTTGTGATGCACAAGCGAATCCATATTGAAAATTTAGTGTCTGTTACCAGTTGACTTAAAACTGTTATCAGATTTAATACATCTCATTTTCGTGCATTACCACGCCCACTTTTAGGGGGCGTTTTTGACCAAAAAGTTGGATTTTTGTGACTTCCCTGAGTTTAACTGAAAAAATTCATAATCAGAACAAAAAGGAGATGACTTATGGGTTCGAACACTTTCTAAAATATTTTAAGCTACCTATCCAGAAGCGGAGCAACAGACAAAAATCTTACTCGATCATATTTTGAATCAAAAAATATCAGTTCCGATTTTTCTTGAACGCGCATTTGCCTTGGGGTGGTGGATGCACATCGAAAGCAATGTCTGTCGCATTCTCTGTTGGAGCGGAACGAAAGAGCAATATGCAGTGTTGAGATGAATGCAGTTTTTTTCTGAGAAAATTTACGGCTAGTGAGACAACAAAACGTGTGTTGATGTAAATATTTATCGTGTGCATGATGAAGTGAGAGAAAATACGGCAATGGTTGCAAGGACATGCTTGTTATGCTTGTTGTCGGCTGAGGGTTGAACTTAAGTCCTGATGGTTGTGATCTCTCTATTTATGTGATTTAAGTGGTACTTTACTTGTGGTTTGTGTCTGGTTTTGCTGGTGACACTGTCAAGGGTGTGATCGTAAATTATCTAGAGCAGATTATTTGTCGTCACATTTGGTCCTGTGTGCATGTGGCTTGCATCGGGTTTCGTCCTATCCTATCCTATCCTATGTGGGACGAAAGTGTTTGGCATCGATCGTGGGAATTGATCGTGGAAATCGATCGTGGGAATCGATCGTGGGAATCGATCGTGTTAACTTGCTATGACTTTTTCTCAAAATCCTTGAGTAGATAAAGTGTTAATATATGTGAGAAATAAGACTGGTCCAGGAACAGAACCTTGAGGGACACCAAGATTGATAACCAAAAGTTTTTTTTAACCTTTTTGATCCTCATCATTTGATTTATTTTTCTCAGTTAGGACCATAAAAAAAACCATGCATTGATCTTCTAAATCCCACTTTACAGAGCTTATTTAAAAGAAGCTCGTTACCAATCATATCAAGGGCTTTTTTAAATCAACAAAACGTCCAACACGAGATCCAAGCCATTCGGTCTAGTGCAACAGAATTCCGAGAAGGCGTTCTGACTGACTTTGTGCTTTTGGGTAAGGTTAGGTAAGGTAAATAGTTGTCACACTTATATCAGAGCTTGTGGTCTTTTGTGATACTACAAGAGTGAGAGGAACGAAAGGCATCATAAACAAAATTCTGGACCAGACATACTGATGACAGCCTTGTTGCTATGTGCTGTGTGCTGCGTGGACGGTGTGGTTCATGCCTCGTTGGAAAGGTCCGAAGAGTAACCGAAACAGTGTAACGAAATTACCTGGAACTGTGAGTAAATTAGTAAGGTACCGATGGAGATGACTAATGGTGATCGGTGTGGCAAGGGGTATCAGGTTCAATCCCCGGAAAAACAGAAATTTCGTGTTAAAGTTAAAGCCACTGTGCCGTAACAATTTTCGTAACTACAGCTGCTACAAGTGGCAATTCATGGGATTTTAAATGCTTTGTTTCTATATGTGAGATGCCACGCCCCTTGTCCAATACCGCCCACACGTTGACGCGAACTTACAACATGTAATATATGCCCATTAACCAAGTTCAAAGCTTAAGCTGTCATAAATGTCAAGCTTTATAGTGTTTTCAGTTAGTTTGTTGTATGGAATATGCCCCGCCCCGTTCTCCAATCACGCCCACATTTCCGGAAGTGCTTTCCATATACGGTACTTTACTAAATAAACTTTTCAAATTTAGAAAATTAGAGCTTATGAGAAATTGCGTTTTAAAGGATTTGCTGTGTGGGAGGTGCTACGCCCCGTTCTCTAATAGTATATTTTACAAAGTACTTTGCAAAAAAAGTATACAGGATCCATGTACAAAATGATGTTGCCAAGATATGTCAAGTTTTTTTAGAACCAAAAATGACGGTTGACGGTTAAAGTACGTTAGGTGTATGGAAAGTGCCACGCCCCTTTTATGAAACACTTTTAACAGTGTTCATTGACAGATCCAGAGATGTTTGACGTTCTGTATGAATGAGGAATCACAATGGGGAAGCAGAAAAGCTATTTATTGCGATCTATCAAGGACTTTAGCAACCAAAATTCAAAAACAATTCCTTACTGCACTATTAAAGCCGTGAGAAAAGCTAAATTTTCCAAAATCCATAACTTCTTGTACACCTTGAACTATACTATCCCTTCCGTCTCAATTAAAACTTAAATTTCCTTCACACCGCTCTGGAAAACTATACACTTAGCACTCAGGTCCTTGTTACACATTTTCCCGTGTACACTGTACACACTCGGCTATCGTATTTCCCCATCCATGGCGTTCTTGGAGGCATCAAAAAGAAGCAATCAAAGACCCCCAACTTCCTTTCGCAAACTTGTGAGTTTTCCCTATTAAACAAACCACACAAACTATCGCCACAGGAAATTCAGGTTCAAAATCATCCACCCTGCAATAACCGTTTGTTCGGAAATAGTAAAACTTTCCACAACCCCAACCCCAACTGCGTGGCGAAGGTCTTCCGTGGCATAGAGACTTCTAACGTTTTATCGATAAAAGGCGGTAATGATTTACACGGCCGGGGCCGCCATATAAATTAACCTCGAACAAACGGCAGTATTAATCTTGGAAGGGCTATTCATGTCAGCCAAGCGGTAAATACATTTGCAGACGCTGTCATGACTCCTCACATGTGTGTGTGATAATATAAATTCTGTCATTGAATACCTGTACGCGCGAAATTAAATCACAGCACGTGTACGTAGGTATATAGCGCGTGAATAGTCGGGAAACTAATGGTATAGTATATAGTTTCTATTAAACCCGTTCACATCCACGTGGTACACGTAAGGATCATGTGGCGATGGCGTGGGTAGTCTCTGATACTGGTTTCGTTAATTTATGTTTTTTTACACCGGGAAATGTGCGAAACGTGACCAAACGTTAAATTAGGGTATCCGGCGAGGAAAAGCTTAGCAAGGGAAAGATATCCACGTTGCGGTTAAGAAAGATTGGGATGTGGAAGTTAAGGTGTGATAGATGGAAGTGCAAAAGGATGTAGGTAGGTGGAGGGTTGTGGAATCGACTAATGCGATGAAAGTTTGTATGTCTTATGTATCGGAGGATGGGGGAGATTTCAACGGGATCCAATTAAGTTGAAGGTAATTGTGGAGGGATGTGGAGCTTCGTGTTTGTCACAAAAGTGCTCACACAATTTCTACAGACACAAACCAAAAAAAAACCACAGTATTTAAATATTTTTTTCAACTTCCAAACCAACTTACCGATAAAAAACCAAACATGCGCCTTGCCATAGAGCTGCTGTTTGTACATCTCGCATAGGACACGGCGAGCGGCTACTACGTAAAAAAGTCCTACGATTATTCTAGCGTCCTGGCGCCTTAAATTTCGTACGGCGTCTGTTGGATCGGACAGAAATGATTGTCTAGTGACGATTTCGACGCCAGCCTGCATGCAACGGTTCTCGAGATCCTCAACGGTCTGAAAAAAAATCCAAGAAAAAAGTGATATCTTATTGAATTTACCAATCTAAATCTCTGCTCAATATTTGCCCCAAAGGACGATAACAACAACAAAAAAAGCACTTCACAGCCCACTTGTAGTTAAAGTGGGTATTATATACACACACAAAAGTTGCCAGCCTAATTTCGCTTGCAGGAGAGAGGTCAATTAGTGTCATAAACGAAGCACTACTTGTCGTGGAAATGAAGCTTATTCGGTATAATAACTCTCGTCCTTGGAAATGTCACCTAACAAAAGGATGGTGGCAGTTATTTTATACGAACTGCTTTCTTTTGTGTTCAATTGTTTGGAATGCCGTCGAAGTGAAATGAAAATCGGCTCGCCGAAGGACGACGACAGGCGAGCGATGATATGAGGGAACGTTTGCGCGTGTTTTTGTTTTTCCTTTTTTAATGTCCGAGGGAGTTGTCAATTTGTGTCCCTTAAATTGGTCATTTGTTTTATCTTTACAGTTGATATGATATGTGATAGAGGGGAAGGTCATCTTATACCCATTAACTCATCTGTGGGACAACTGAACTACAGGTCAACTCATCCATTCACGCATTTTATTCAGCGTCATTTTTAGGGTGGGCGCAAAGGAGGCCTTACTATTAGGACCCAGATCTTTGTCCAAAATCTCTTACATTAAAAACAAAGGTTGTATGAAATGCCTGTGGATGAGTTGTCCTTTAGTTGTCCCATAGATGAGCTGTATCGGTATGAGGTGTCCATGGATTGGCATTTTACACAAATTTTGATTTAACATACGAAAAAAAAGACACCAATTGGAAGGACAACTTCTTTTATCTCAACTCAATTTTGTCCCTTTCAGATAACTACCCGCTACAAGTCTGCGTCATAATTGTATAACAAAACTTTGCTAGCAAGCCGTTTAACCAGCTTCTGAATTTTCCATACAATCAATCATAAACTCCCAAAGGAGTCTGTGAAAACAATACACCATATATTACACGCATCCTTCCACTTTGTTCGATTCAATTAAAAGTCAATTAATTATGCCCCTCTCAAGGATGTCTTGCTGCTGCTGAAAAGTGTGTCCTCCCCAACCGTATGTGTTTGTTGTATACCGACATAGATACCATAAATAGGCAGGCTATATTCTTAATTGTCAGTCGCATTTTTGTTTGACTAACCTTGCCCTGTCTTTGGAAACATGTACAGTTTGAAGTTGTTGTACAGCGAAAGAGGTACAATTTGTCTCGTCACTGTAAGTATGATAAATCGCAGTCCTTAACCTCAACCATCACGATGTCATTTATTTTAATTTACTTAGTTAACAAATGAAAAGGATGTAAGTGGATTTGTTTAGACATAGATCAACGTTTAGTCTTGGATTCGATTCAACTCTTTATGGGTCCACTTTGTGTGTGACAAATTTTCAGCCCCAGTTAACATTAAGTTTCGTTTGTTGCTTTGCAATAACCAGTGAAATTCTTACTGCTAGATGTGACAAATTGTTCGCATGTTTGTCAAGCGTTCAAGTGATCGCTCAACTTTACTTGTACGTTCGAAGAAGCAGTCTTGTCGGTGATGATTTTTCTGTCTGGAATTTGAAGCAGAGTGTTAAAAAAATACTTTCAACTCCCATTGCTTTTGGAGCGACAAATTTTGTTGCAGGAATAGTTGCATGTCCAAATTTAGAATTTAAGGATATATTCGTCATCAAATCGGTTCACTTCTTCCGCTAAATGAGAACGAATCTAAGTCTAAGAAAATTGATATAATGAACTTCATTGCCGATGGAAAGAGAAAGGTTTGCGATATGCAATCAGATTGAAACTAAAGGTCATGGGAAAAACCCTTTTTTTGTTGTCGTACAGATTGCGGAGTTATTTCCAAACCGATTTTCATGAAATATGGACCAAATGAACGGTAGGTTAACGTAGATGAATTCGCGCATAAAATGGTTTGTTACAAAAGATAAAAAAAATTAAAAAAATTAATAACACAAAAGAAGGAAAAGTCATCCCCCGACTTCTCAAATCTGTAAGTTGTAACCGATGGGGAGAAGGATGTCTTATCACAACCGAATACAGAGGCGTGAGTGCGTGTAAATTAAAGATTTTCTTATAGGAATCGTAAGCTGCTTGGTCAAATTTTTTCGTCCTCCAGGGACTTAAAATATGGGCCAAATATTCCTACTGTTTAAATCTAACATGGGTTACCCTATATAAAGGGTTTTCCAATAAGAGGTGTTATTTTGAATAGCCCGCTTTTTCGGTAGCTGTCACTTTTGAAGCTGTTATTTTTTGACATTTGACAAGTAGAAACTACGCCATTACTAAAAATGGAACGATACATGCTTCAACAATGCATTCAAATTATAAAAATTCACTACAAAAATGGTGAACATTTTGCAGTCACAGTTCGCAAAAGTAAAGCATTTTTGGGTCGTCGTAAACCACCTTGTCCGACCGCAATACGGAAATTGGTGGAAAAATTCGAGCTGTTGGGACAAGTTAGTGATGTGAAGAATAAAACCCGTGTACGTCGCTCAAGAACGACTGAGAATATTGCTGCTGTAGCCCAAAGTGTTGAAGAAAAACCAGGTTTGTCCATTCCTCGTCCTTCTTTGGAATTGGGCATGATTAATGATTTGTTTATGGCCGGAGTTGGATGGTATTGATCTGGACAACGTTTACTTTCAACAAGACGGCGCTACAAGCTACATGCCACACAAGCAACGAAACCATTGATCTTTAACGGGAAAAGTTTCCGGACCGTGTTATCTCTCGAAGAGGTGATCACAATTGGCCACCGAGATCTTGTGATTTAACACCTTGCGACTTCTTTCTTTGGGGCCACGTGAAAGATAAGGTCTACGCCAACAGCCCAGCGTCGATTCAAGACCTCAAAGATGGAATTCGTGAGTCTATCGAGGACATAGGGCAGCCACTTTGCGATTTTGTTATGGAAAATTTCATGAAAAGGATATGGTCCTGTAAGCGTGGTCGTGGTGGCCATTTGGCTGATGTTGTTTTTCATTATTACCAGCATTTAATGATCATTTATCTCAAAAAATGGCATTTTTCTTTGAATATCAAAATAACACCTCTTATTGGAACACCCTTTACAACCAGTGCTTTGTTTGCTTTCTAATATGGGTACAGGAAGTTAGTGGTACTATTTAGTCAAAGGTTTGAAGTTCGACTCCTAGAAAAATACAAATACAGATGCCCTTCTATCTGCTGATGTCTGGGCATGATGACAAGTTCGATATAGGTACGTGGAATGTGGTGACGTATATGGAAATATTTGTACCGCTTTAACTGGAGCGATTTAGGCGCATAGAACTTGCTGTGGAAGCATAAAGTCGCAGTCGATTTGAGTCTGAGTCAAAAAGCATTTGTGTCTTAAGTGGCACTTGCCTTACTTACTCGTTCAATACAAAGAACAGACAGTTATTCATTTAGGCACCAGAGTAGTTCGAGTCAGTGTCAAATAAGTATAAAAAAACGAATGACAGCCTTTGTTTGCGAGGAATTCTTTTTGACGTTTAAGGAGATCCTGTCACGAAATACCCCATAGAAAATTCCAAGCTCCGGTAAATCCAGTTAAACATACCAAACTTACTCGTTCTATGAGTTATTTTTAATTACTCGTTACTTTCTTTCTGTCATTTAAATCGAGCAATTTTACTCGTTTCGAATCCCGAAAGAACCAAATTACATCTTAAGGTTTTTTTTCCACTGCGCCACCTCTCGCGAACGTCTGACAAACATCCGAGAGTAAAACTGTCATGAATGAGCTTCTCAATTAGCCGTTTGGACTCGGCGTAAAATTGTAGACCACTTCCATTCGTCCCAAAAAATTAAAACACAACAATGGTTTTGAGAAGCTAGGCCATGGGTTCCACAGACCTTTCGCACCAAAATATTTATTTATTTGATTTTAATTTTACTCGTTACTCGTTATTTTTCTAATTCTCTGATTTATCAGTCATTCTTGATCAGAATGTGTTGCACGATCGATTTAAATGAAAATCGTAGGAATTTAGTTCAGTTTATCTGTTCGGGCTGACTTAAAAATTAAAGACCCCTTTCAATCGCCCAGAAAACTTTATTTACGTGTCCAATTCGTGCTTACCTAACCAACTTAAATCTGCCAAACATATCCTTGAGCAGAAACAAACAATTCCCATTCTACAGGTACCATCCACCCACCCTACTGATAGCCACATTAAAATGCAAGACCAAACCGACCTTAAACTCAATCGTGTGTCTAATTGAACATTTCATCGACCTCCAGGGGAACACCATCACCATCAGTGCCTTTAGTACATTAACGTAGCTCCCTCTGTCGACAGTGTAAACATTTATCTGAAGCTAATTTATTTTCTCTCTGTCATTGACAAATATTGCAATTGTCATCTGGGAGACGCTCCTTTTTTGCCGTTCTTTGCGCACTGTCGTTATCACTGTCGCTGACGACATGCCGGTAATTTGTTTTTGTTTCCTTCCCTTCCCTTATCAAAGTGTAGTTGCCAGTTCGCTTTTTTTTCGCCCCTTCTCCTTCCTCTTCTCCATCGGACTGAGAACAGAGCTGTTGCAGTGGGATTTCCCTTTTGGCATTCATCGAATACTGTCATACCTACCTTTGAGTTGGATTTTCATTTCAACTTCCGCCTGGAAGTAAATTCCCCTTTGACAGTAGCAGCAGCTGGTTGAGTGAAGGACAACAGCAGCTAGACATTAAATAATAAAAAATGCCCCAAAAGGGATATCAACTTCATACAAAAAAAAATCTTTTTCTATTGAACGCACAGATTGCAGTGGAATACAAATCTAAAATTCTACAGTCATATCCTGGACAAATAATAAAAATGAAATAAGCTGGAGCGTGCCAATTTCCAATTTCAGACGTTCAGACTTGAGAGTCATAAAATGTTTCGAGATTGTTGGCAGGGAAATTCATTTGTTCGGTTCGATCTGTAAATTTGTTTGCTTATCCAACGAAACTGTCATCAGGATATATGCGGAAAGAGATGTACAGATTGAAATGGGAGATGAAATTAAGGACGATTGGCATGCGGTTGATGGTCAATTATATGGCTACCATGGGAATATCCAAGTGTGACACAAGGATCAAATTTGAATTTTTTTTTCAGCTGACATTTTATACCTGTATCCAGCTGATGTTTATGGGAATGAAGTGTCAAGGCATGCTGTGAAGGTAATGTGTTTTGTTGCCGACGTTTCTTCATTCGCATGGACTGGATATGGATAATCCCCATGGAAATCGAAGTGACAGTTGACATACATGGAACCAATTTTCATAGAAAACTGTCGGAAAGTTTTGGACGTTGAAAAGTGACAAGTGGACAATATTTATTTTCGTAAAATTCATGCGCTCATACTCATACAACAACTGAACTGAACAACTCATCTATGGGACATTTCATCCACCATCGAACTAAAATCACTGGCAACTTATCGAGGAATAGCTTAAAAGCACATTGTTTTTGGGAAATTCAACGGTATTGAACCATGAAGTTTTTATCATAAGCTGTAGGTCTGTCCACGAGTTCTCGAGATCGTCTACCGTGGTACTCGTCTTACACTGAGGGAAAATCCACGACCCGAATTTAAGTACTTTTAAGATTAACTTTAGAAAACACACATTATTAATCAAAATTCTTACATTAAAATTGATTTTTCTTACTTCAGTAAAAAAAAAATTAATGTAAAAACGTGCGAAGTTAAATTAACGCAGTGATTCTAAATCTAACAACATATAGGTTCAAAGTAAGAAATAAAATAAAACAATGAGAAGATTTTAAATTTTGTGAAAGAGCTATAAGTATTTGCTGGGTAAGTACATTTTTTTCTTTTTTATATATTATACATACACATACAGTGTACTCTCAGTTTTTGCAAGCCTCGGTATTTGCAATTCACTTAATGAATTTCCTTTTTTTGTTTTTTCAGAATTCCCCTGCATTTATCCAATTAACAACGGGCTTTTTTATACTGTGTATAAAAATGTATAAAAAATAGGTTTTATGTAGGTATCCACACTCAAAATTATTATTTTTTTGTGAATACGTATTAATTTTTATGTTAAAAAAAATTGTTAATTAAAAAAAATTGGTCATTAAAACAATAAAATTGTTTCTAAAACGAATGTCGTGTTTCTTTTTAATTCACGTAGCAGGTTCATTTATGAAAGGTCAGTATTAATCAATATTAATCAGTATCAATCAATAATTCGTCACAAGAAATAAAGTTACTAAACTGAGAACGTCAGATCAATCAAAACTTCGATTGATATTAACTTAAACTAAGAAAAAAGCATTCTGAATTCAATAGCACACGGTGATACCTAGTAATAATCAAAATCAATTTCAAATTAAGAATGCCTAGTCAAATGATTAAACTTAAATTAAGCACCCATCGTTCTTTATTCAATAATATTGAAAATTCGCTATCAATTTAAGGACTCGTAATTACTACAAAAGTTCTTAAATTAATCATGCGAATTCTAAAAGAAAGAATGGCATATTACCAGTTTCAGATCGACGTGCTTGATTTAGGCACAGATCGGATACCGTTGAATATGACTTGAAAATTGATTAATTATTTAAGCGTGTTTTTGCTTACTATTACTCTATTTTTCTCTCGGTGTACTTACTTACTTAGTTACTTAAGGTGGCGCTACAGTCCGGGATGGACCTGGGCCTCAACCATTACGCCTCTCCAGTTATTGCGATCTTTGGCTAACTGCCTCCAGTTGCGCACTCGTAGTTGGTTGAGGTCCCCTTCCACTTGTGCGCGCCACCTAAGGCGAGGTCTTCCTCTACTGCATTGTGCCTCCGGTATGGAATCGAAGACTCTTCGGGCCGGAGCTTTGGTGTCCATTCGCTCTACATGTCCCAGCCATCTTAGACGACTGATGCGTATTTTTCTGACCAGGTCGGTGTCGTTGTACAGCTCGTAGAGTTCGCTGTTAAATCTTCTCCTCCAAAGCCCGTCAACGCAAACGGGACCAAAAATCACTCGAAGAATCTTGCGTTCGAAACGGCCAAGAAGATCTTCATCCGCCTTTGTTAGGGTCCATGCTTCTGCGCCATAGAGCAGGACTGGGATGATGAGGGTCTTATATAGAATCGACTTAGTGTTTCTTGACAAGGCCTTACTAGTCAATTGCCGTCTTAGACCAAAGAAACAGCGATTGGCAAGTGTAATTCTTCGTTTGATTTCTGCTGTGGTTTCGTTATCAGAATTATAGCGGAGCCGAGGTAGACAAAGTCCCTAACTACCTCAAAATTAAAGCTGTCTATTGTGACGTTCTGTCCGATTCGTCGATGTTGTGTGTCCCTTCTTGTTGACAGCATATATTTTGTGGTACTCGTCACAGCCCAATAATTGTCGGCTCAAGCTAGATAGAGGGCTGCTTATGACTGGCAGGCATCTGTTTGGTCCGGTCCCAGAATTCATCCCCATTCCCCTAGCTTTTTTTTGTTTTATCATAATGATCCTATAACTCTGGTCAAAGTTTCCCTTTCAACACGGCCACCTAACCTAACCTATCCTAAACCTTTAACATTTTGTGAGACCAAAAAGCCAGACTGCTTTGAGGTTTTAAAGGATTAGAGGGGCATCCCATATTCCCACCTGAACCTGCAAATTTTACGTACTTTAGGCTCATTAACATCCTCTTAGTTGATGGGTCTGTTACGGAGGATATCCAGAAAAACCGCTAAGGGAACTCTGAGGCTGAAGTTCATGTATTCCACGTGTGTGTTTAGCCTAAGCAAGTGTAACGTGCTGCTGCCTTGTCGAGGGTCCTTGCTGGCATGCTTGCACCCGCTCTCTAAGCTCGCCGGAGGGCGTGGAAGCTTGACCCAGGCACGTCACAAAAACCATCTCATGCCAGTCTTCGCGTTCGATGTTCCTACGCTGCGAGACATTTTGTCTTTACCCACCCTTCCTTGGCTGTCGTACTCGCCTTGACAGCCCCTTTATAGGCATCTTCTCCTCCTTTATCCCAGCAACATCTATTTCCTTCCAAACCTCCTCATCCCATCACCTTTCCTTAATTAAAACTCATTTTCTTGAGTTAAACTATTCATAATACTTCTATTTTATTCATTACTATTTAAGTATTTTCTTTACTTTACAAATTTTAATTGCTTAACTTTACTTTACTTTACTTTAAATTTCAATAAAAAGAAAGTATTCTTAATTTATACCAACTATTTTAAATACTCGCAACTCCCCTTCCCAATTAATCCCTGTACCTTTTGTTCACACTAGTCCCCCACCCACTATTCGTCTTCCGTTACAGTATAATTATAGTAAAAAATTGTCTAAAAAGACTTACCAATCTTAATCCACAACTGGCGATGACGTGGCCACAGCATCCAGGTTGCGTTGGTACTTTTTCTTGCTTCTGGTACCTGTATCACTTTAGAATTAAATTAATATAATTATACCTATGTCTGACGAACACGAAATTTCACTTTTCTTTTTTGGTACCCCGCGTTTAACTTCAAACTAATAAATTGAAATTACTTTCTTTTTGCAGTTAACAATTACTATTAACACTTAAATTCAATAGCTATTCCAATTTCAAATTTTAGTTTAGTTTTGAAGTAAAAAATTGTTAAAGAGCGGACCGAGATTTGAACCGGGGTCTTCTTCTATCGAGCGGTGCTTTCGCCGCTTGCTTAACCGCTGCGCCAACGGATGCTTTCTTTTCTTTTGTGTCACTTGCGGTTCTGGATCGACAATCCTTTTGGTTTTGTATTTTTCCGGGAATCCGGGATAAATTTTTATGGGCGGCCAACACTTCCTGTTGGTCCGTCCACTTATAGGGAGTATATGTTTTTTTTTTGTGGAAGTTCCCTGTTTCAAACAAAAAATGATCTACACTATTTCTCTAAAAATTATTACTTATGCTTTGTTTTACCTTTTCTCTATTTTTGCCTCGATTTTTGTTCTAATTTCTGCTCCAGTACCTCTGTGGTTGCTTCTTTATAATTTTAAAACACTGATTTAAATTACTTTCTTTAGTATTTTGTACTTTTGCACTGATTCTTTGCTTGAACTCGACTGTAATTCCGGTTGCTTGAATATTCAAACTTCGAATGCCGGTCAAGGAAATTATCAACGGCAAAATCGAACAATTTCTCTTTCCCCAGTACTGCTGTTCTCATCTCTTGCAGTTTTTTTAACTGTGGAGGTGGGCCCTTGTTAACGCCGTTTCAAACTCTCTTTTTCAAAGTTTCTCTCCATCAGAATTATTTTGTATTAACCCTGTATTTCTACTTTACCTAAACTTATGAACACCATCATCGATAAGTGTTTTGGCTAAGTAGTGCAGCATTGGTCGGCCAGGTAGTTTATATTTTTGTTTCGAGACTTGAGAGTTGTGATGTATTTGACAGAAAGAAACGTATTTGAGAAATCAAAACATTTTCGGGTGGGTTTGGTGTTTCATTTTTTTGTTTTTATTTGGTACGTTCATTAATTTAAAAAAAAAAACGGTTCGCACCATTTGTTTTGCAACACAAGCCATGGAACAACTTATTAGGGTTCTAGAAAATACCAGTGAAACCTACCTCCCCCAATTTACTTTAACTTGTGCTTTCAAAAATTCCACTCAGTTGTTGCACCCTTCCTAGTCATGAGCCTTCAATTGAAAGTGGATTGTGGATTATTATTTTATTCTTGAGAATACCTATTGGCTCGGATATTTGTCTTTTGCATAGCTTTTTCGTTGGATTGACGAATTAGATTGAGCGAAAGGTATATTCCGACAAGCTACGGCGCATTAAGACTTCTCGGTTTCCCAAATCATTATACGTTTGCATTTGAATCACTACTGAGTCAGTTCTGCTCCGCAAAATGTGTGCAAGACTGCAAAAATGTAAGGCAAAAGTCGTACCTCCATCGTAATTCCCTCAAAACCTCTTTCACTCACTCACCAAAGACTGCCGACTAAATTTAAAGACTGCCGTCTCCGAAAAATCCATTCTGATTCGATATCTAATCGGATAAGAGCACAATAATGCTTACATTTCCCGCAGCAGTCTCCAGCACCCGGTTTTGGGACACAACAACAAAAAAAATACTTATAACACCCTACGACGACATAAATCCTTCTCTTATAGATATATTTTTTTCGTTTTAAAATTCCACACAATTTCGTAAATTGACATAAGAAAAAAAGAAAGAAAAAAAAACACTTTTCGATTCCGAAAAAGGATGCAAAAATAAAAAAGGATTTGAAATATGATTATTATCATCCTTTTGTGAGTTCCATATACCCGCTCATGAAAATATCCTGCCATAATCTCAACATCATCGACATCCTCATTCGTAATCAATGAGATCCACTGAACAAAATAAAAGTGTACATATATTGAACAAAAAATATAAAAAAAAACCAGACTTGGATACATTTTGCCTAAAAATGTAAAGAAAACATACGAGTACGAGAGGACGAAGTAGGGAAAGACACTGTTGTCTTGAATCATTTCCATGGCACGATTCGTCTTTATTTTTTATTTTTTTATGCGGCAACAAAAGAAATTTCCATATGGTTATTTTTTTTTTTTGCTTTAAGGTATCTCTTCGTCTTCGTCCTTTTGTTTTGTTATTGTGTAGCTATATTGCATTTACATTCATTACGGATGAATGGATAATGGGAACAATCTCGGCGGAAGGACATGGCGTGTATCTACCGTCTTTGGGAATTTTTATATATTTTTTCCGCGCGACGGAATTTTATAAATTTTTCAAACATCCGATTGTTTTTTTATTATTTCTAAACTGGGAGTTATTTTACTGAATAATAAGATGCAGCTTTTAAAATCTAATTGCGAATGTGATTTAGGGAAGTATTCAATCAGATAATTGGCCTGGTTGCTCAATTTGTAAACACAGGCAAGGTAGGTATCTTTAAAATGTAAAAACGGTCCTCTGATCCCGGATTAAAGCTTTATAGGAGCTGTTGCTATTCGCCTGGGTTTTGCCGGAAATATTACCTTTTTATGTACGCACGGAATGTCTTTCAATTTTATATACCCGTCCCTTTACTGAAATTTAAAAAAAAACCAGACAAAAAAAACCAATAGACCAGTAATTGAGAAGAGGATATTTTAAATGAACAGATCTTTAGAAACCCTCAAATGTCAAAATATTCGCAATGACAATTTAATTAAGCGCTTCTCAAATCACTTAACGAATTCTCATAGGAATGATAAAAAATATATACCTAATTGGCGCAACAGGTCCGTAAGGATACCTTCTCACAACCATTCGTTTTGACTGAGTTTTAATTTTTTGCGACGAATGAAAGGGATCGGGATTTTATGCCGAGTCTTCTAAATGGCTAATTTAGAAGCTTTTTAATGATAGGTATGCTCCCTGATATTTGTCAGACATTGTGAGAGTTGGCTTAGTGGAAAAAACTTTAAAATATAGGTTGTACTTTTCCAGGGATCCAACTTGGGACCCCTCACAAAGCTTTTGAGCCCGTAATTATTCAGAGACTCCAAAAATTTAAAGCCAGCTTTTAGGTAACCTTTTGCACCAAAAACTCTTAAGGGTTTTGTAGACATCGAGCAAACAGTGGGTCTAAATAAGGCGGTCCTCCACCACCAAAATATCAATTTATTTTCTTGTCGACTTTGTCTTTGTCAATTTTGTGGCAACTTTTATATTTTCAGCCCATAAAATCATTAGTTTATAAGTCTGAAAAGAAAAACGCCCCTAAAAAAGGGGCGTGTCATAAAAAAAAGACTTCATAAATACGCTCTTGTCAATCACTCCTTTTAGAACTTTTCGTGGTGAACAACTGTTGTAAAGATTTTGTAAAATTCCACAAATTGTAGAGTTTCTTTTAAAAAAGTGCAGAAATTTTGGAAAATCTTAAGTTAGCCAATAAACCATTTTAATTCAGCACCTACTGTCGTTTGTATTATTTTTTGTTAGAAAAAGTATACAAATTTTGAACGAATTCTTCTCAGTTTATTTCGCAGCCAGAGTAAACCTGAGTCTCCAGCAGTATGCCTTTCCAGTTAGAGCGGCCTTTGACCACATTTTTTACTGACTTAGTTCACCTTTAGTGGCGCTTGTTTTTCCGACTAGGTACATGTCCCTGTACAGCTCTTTAGTTCCACATTGAATATTCTTTTCCAAGGTCAGTTAATACAAACGGGACTGAACGTTTTAAAAAGAGTCTTTCTGCTCTTTAGGCTGGTTTATCAAGGTCTTTTACAGAATCTCCTTAGTTATTTGGAATAGGACTCTACTTCTTTTGTCACTCTAAGAAAATAGCGATTGGCAGAGCTTTTCCACTGAGATGTTCTTATCAGAATGGACAAAGTCCCTCACAACTTCAAAAGTTATGGCTGACGACTGTGATTCGTCGATTTTGAGTGTCTCTTATTTGTGTCAGCTATACCTTTGGTACTGGCTTGTCGAATTTACGCACAGGGCTGGACCGTGTCCTTATCCGTTTTTAAACACTTAATTTCTTTGTAAGACGTTCTTCATCGTCGTTCTACACAGCATGGCGAGTTTAGCAGAGATGTAAAAGTTGAAGCTTGAAGCAATTTTACAGCAAAGTCAGTTAGGCCAAATCCGTTTCGAGACGTTGTGTCTTGTAAGCTATGCTCTCCGATTATACTACCAAGGATGTCTGCCGTTTTCCTTTGTGTGGTGTAAGCGTATAAAATGCTGATTTTTGGGTATGTAGCCTTGGATTGTCATATAAGACATTCACTAACGTGTCGTAAGTTCAAAACTTCTTCAAAGTCTGTCGCGTATAACAAATCTCTAAATATTTAAACAAGGGCGGCTGCCTCTGCTTTTTTCGGGCGCAGTGGCTCAGTGATCACCGAAAAATCAGAAAACCATGTATTGAGTTTTTGCCACCTGACAAAACTCTGAGCCTTTCTGCTTCGGCATAAAAATGTAGCCTCTTTCATTCGTCCATAAATTAAAAACTAACTGGAAGCAATGAATCTGAGAACAAACAAGACAAAGATTGAATCCGGACTTGTTGCACCAACAGTTTCGTCTGTTTTTTAAAGACACGACTTGACAATAAAAGCCACGAGGATACAGCGTCTGAGGAACGGTCGTAAATGGATATTTCGCTGCAAAATTATCTTCATGAACTCCTAGTCCTAGTCCAAGTCCTAGTTTCACCATAAAAAAGCCAATTCGCATGAAGAGAAGCTTCAGGGACTCTAGTCAAATGTTTGGATTTTGTCAGACATAAGCGATGCAAAACCAATTTCCTTTAAATCTGACATGCACCTGTGGTTTCTTCCTTTCGTAGCTTAAAATCTCGAGATGCATCTCCCTTCGGCACTCCTATTGAAGGACTTGCTGACTAGAAAAAGAAAAACCGTCCTCACCCAAGTTCCAAAGAAGTTTCTTTACAAAACGTCAGTCAAAAGCAACAACTTTGTTCGTCCAATCCAAAGAAAATGGAAAACCCCTTCTTAATCGCACATAATTAGTTGACTAACCGTATTGTCCGAAGGACATCGCCACGACTTAATAGTGCTATTTATTATTCTCGCAGCTTATACACAGTTTTACTGCTAATTTCCGCTACAGTGGTTACAGCGACCATCGGCTGAATTCATAATGTCCTGTCTCTTGCTTTGGGAATGGCAAACGCTTTCCCAGAAACGACTTCAATTATGCACCACCTTGGGAGAAACGCAGACATTCATCCCCGTCACAAGATACACACACCGGTCTCTCTCTAGGGACTGTAAGAAAAATTAATCGCGCAGGATGACCTCGAGTAAGTGACAGCCGGATGTGTGCTGTGTGGTCCAGCTCATCAAAGTCCAGCTGTGCTTAAAGGTGACTCTTTTTGTACATCCTGTCGAAGGAAGAATCACTGTGTGCCATTAGCAAGTTTGACTACATAAATTGGCAGGGAATCTCCGGTATAGGCGCACACAAAAGTCACGCAGCACAGTCATTATCATTATCGTCAGCGTCATCATCCAACAGCAATCAACAGGAAAGTATAACAAGGCCAACTGGGAGTGACACTATAACGAGTCCACACAGACGCCGAGGAAACATAAAACATTACTTAGCGCCGAAACATGAACGCTGTCATTTGCTCCCCAAGCAAGTGTGCGGGGAAGAGGGATGTGACTGTAAGTGGGGATGACAAGAATTTTTTGTTTCGTCCAACATTTACCACGTTTTGCTCTTACAAACGCAAGGAGTCAAGTCGAGTCCTGCTTTGCAGTCACGGGTGGTCACTGGCAGCGTTCCACTGAGAGAGGGACAGAGAGAACAGGCGAGCTGGATGCTTTAATGACGCACCATAAGCTCCGACCCGCAAAGGACGAGGAAAATAACTCGCATAATCCTGGCGCAGGGTTTTTCAAATATATCTTGCAGATCTCCTAACTCGCCCATAACCAGATGAGGCAAAATTGATAATGGCAATAATTTGTGGTGTGGAAAATGAACTGATTTACGCAAATGATGCCGGCAAGGATATTGCGCCAGAGCAGCCAAACCGTGTCTCTCTGGGGTCACTGTGAGGCGGCACTGGGAAAAATCAATTTGGCTTTTCAATTTTGTTTGTCTTAACTTTTCGGATTTGAAAGTCGATTTTTCTCCCGTGTTCGCTCCTTATGATCCTGTCGCTGTCGAAAATGATTTGTGCGTAGAGCAGATAACAGCAGCCGAGCAGTCTTATGCGGATTCTTACGAGGGTGCTATTTTCGTCGGGCTTATTTCTACCTCAAGGTGAGCAAATCCCTCCCACATAACAAATTGGAGATTTAAATGCGCTCCTTCTATTCCTTCGGTTTGTGTTATATTTTTGCTGCGAAAAAATGTAAGGAGGGACCATTTATTTGTTGATTTTATAGCCAATAAATGAAACGAACGAACGAACACAAGAAGGACACCGATGAGCTGAAACCTATTAAGATACCACCTCGAGGACGAGGAGCAGACAAGAAAGAAAATAATCCCAACAAGGATTTTTCTTCACGCGCATTCATTTTTCTCTTGTTACTTCGTTCGTTAACAGTTCATTACTTCCATTTAATTTGACTATGCCTATCGCGAGGGTGTAAAGCGGGTGGGAAAGATTTTACCATGTTTGGTCAGTGTTGCCCGACAAATTGGTATAAATTCAAATTGATTGCGCAATCGAAAACAAACGGTTAAGGTGTTAGGAGGGGTAAACCTCCCCCCCTTGTATAATCATCGATTAGAGAAAGGATATCAAAGGGAGTCATAAACAGCGAGCGTATATACATTATGCACGTTGATGCCACTATCGGAGGGAAACAGGTTCGCAAACTGTCCATCTGTATGCCAAGGCATGTCCACCTATTGTAGTCAAATTAATTAGTAGGACTTAATGGAGATGAGTTATGTGGCGGGAGTGTTGGAGTGCGCAAGGTGCTCTGCAATTTGGAGGCGCTAAAAATAGGCACGCTTGTTGGGGTGGTCAGTAGTGAATACTTGGTAGTGCGAAGGACGAAACATGTTGTGTCATCGC
Organism: Cheilosia pagana; assembly: GCA_936431705.1. NCBI lineage: Eukaryota > Metazoa > Arthropoda > Insecta > Diptera > Syrphidae > Cheilosia > Cheilosia pagana. The sequence continues at coordinate 9,397,246 of OW386169.1, forward strand.
GATGCGCTGAAAGTATCTTGTCTTCATTAAAATCATTCAAGCACATGAAACAAAAATGCACAGAAATTTGAAGAAGATCAAAATGAAAAGAGCGTGATTTAGAGTTTTAGACTAGCCCCACCTAAAGGGGTCAGCGAGGTTCAAGTAATCTTAACTTTGGACAGGGAATTCAACAGAGAGTTGTCCTCCAATTGGTCAATCGTTTCGGGCTTATCGGCGTAGACTAGCGACTTCACATATCCCCACAGAAAAAAATCAAGCGACGTTAAATCGCATGATCTTGGAGGCCAATTCACGGGTCCGAAACGTGAAGCTATGCGGTTACCAAACGTTTCCTTCAATAAATCAATTGTAGCACGAGCTGTGTGACGTGTTGCGCCGTCTTGTTGAAACTACAGCTCCTGCACATCATGGTTGTTCAATTGATAAACGAAAAGGTCAGTAATCATGGCTCTAAGCGGTCACCATTGACTGTAACTTTCTGGCCAGCATCACTTTTAAAGAAGTACGGACCAATTATTCCACCGGGTTGGTGGAACAGTCAGTTTTTGTGGATGTAACTGTGTCTCAACATACACTTGAGGATCATTATCATCACTCCAAATACGACAGTTTTGTTTATTGACGTTTCCATTCAACCAAAACTCGGCGCAGTGGCTTAGTGGTAGTGTGTTGGGCTACTAAGCGAGGGGTCTCAAGTTCGAATCCCGAAGGAGCCAACTTACATCTTAAGGTTTTTTTCCACTGCGCCACCTCTCGCGAACGTCTGACAAACATCCGAGAGTAAAACTGTCATGAAAGAGCTTCTCAATCAGCCGTTTGGACTCGGCGTAAAATTGTAGATCCCTTCCATTCGTCCCAAAAATTGAAAACCCACCCAAACGAATGGTTGTGAGAAGCTAGGCCTTGGGTCCCACAGACCTGTCGCGCCAAAATATTTATTTTTATTTATTTTATTCAACCAAAAGTGAGTTTCATCGCTAAACAAAATACGCTGTTGAAAATTCCGAACAGGACTATGATTTTCAAATAAATTTGCACAATTCGGGATGAATTTAAAATGCCAAACCAAAATAAAAATATATCACATGACAGCTGACAAAATGGCCGCCAGTTAAAATAGTGCTGCCAACTTAAAGCTCTATACCTTTAAAAAATTTAGTAGATAGGCTTCACAGAATCGTAAGTCCTACTGAGGCGAGTGCCTCAAAGCCATGAAAGAAGACTTAGTTTTGGCATTGCAACTCTAGAAACTCTGGTAGGTTAGGTTACTGGGTTGGCAGGACAGAAGAAACCTGTACGTGCCACACTTATGACCCCCATGCTCTGGTAACCTAGGGATAGTATAACAAACCCGTTTTATTTACAAATTTAAGTAGGTTATTAATGGACTTGTCTGAGAGTTCCTCCTAATCCTCGAAGAAGTAACTACCAAGGATTTTATTTCTTAAATGGCAGAGCGCTGGGCAGGAAACTCCGGAGAGTCTTAGGTTAGGGAAACATGCTTGGAAAATATTTTGATACAACGCCTTTTTACACCCACAAACCACGTAAATAGTCGTGGGGCTTTACGGGAACATTCTTCGTCAAGCCGTTCTTGGTTATTTTTATATTCTTGTAGGTTTAAAGACGAGCAAACTTTCACATTGTTGAGGAAACTGGCAACGGGAGCTTGAAGTGAGTTTTAATCTGGGGTAGACCAGTCAATTTTTCGAACAAACAAATAAGTTTTAAATATGTTTTCAACTTGTGTGATCAGATAGACGTCCATTTGGGCATTCTTCATCTGTGGTAATGAACATTTTAATGATGTACAGGACTGAGTCGAACGAAACTTTCTCTTTGTTTTTTATAAGCTTCTCTGAAGAAACATTTGTGGGAAAAAAGGTCTTTTTTAAAGTGGCATCGCTGGACGAATGTTGCAAATATTTACTTGGAAAAACTGGTCAAATAACTAGGTAGTTACAATTTTTGATAAAAGCCTCAACTCAAGGATAAGGGCATTTGTGACAAAACTTGCCACCAAAAAAGGTCTCACCTCTCACAAAAACGATTCAGCGGAAAGGTGAACGAAATTTGGCTCATAAAAAAGTTTATAGCTCAAAGCTTATCACGATTTACAATGACGTTAAAGAGGGACAATGAAAACATTCCCAACAGTTTGGCCCTCCGCCTCTAAATAAATAAATATGTTGAAAAAATTAAGCTATTCTGCGTGATCTCAGGCTCCACGTTATATATGAAAGCCCAAAATAATATAGCTTTACAGGACATCTCGAGATTTTGCAAGGTACAAAGGCTATCAAAACCAGCGTTTCTAGATAGCTGGGTTAGACTGTCGAACTTGGAAACAAAAGAATTCGTCATACCACTGGGAAACAAATTTGTATGTACCAACGGCTGTAAGATGAAAAATGATGCCAGCAGTGCGTGAGCCTACAGTGACAGATTTTGGAAGCTTTTAGTGCGAGTTTCGTGCGATCCAGTCGTACACATTTTTTGTTTTCAAAGAGATATGTAGTCGAAAGTGCCTTCCTTTGAGGGTCAAGCGACTTTTAAAGCCCTCTTAAGACTATTTCAATCTTCTCGAAGACCTGTCGGAAAGCAATATAGTCACCGGTCTTTCAACGTAACTAACGAGCGGATTTTCTAGCAAGAAGAGGTACCTTTCGACCGCTTGCCGGTCTTGACACTTTCCTCGGGGTTGCACTTACTGGTGGGACGATGAAACCTTGTTGAATACTTCCCTAAATCTCAAGACTAGGATGTTCATAAGCCGAGTTCGTTATGAAGCTAAACTTTGTTAAGACTCGACAAAAAAAGTTAAAAAAAAACTCGTTTTCTGGAACTGGCGTAACAGACAAACAATCTCGAAGCTACAAAAGATGGAGAACTGACTGAGCTTGATTACAAGAAGTAGATCTAGAAAAAAAAACGTAACCTCCCTAGATCAGAGAGCAGCTAGTAGCTCATTGAATCTTCGAAGTCAAAGACTGAAATAAATAGAGCAAAATCATAGAAGCAGATTTAAAGATGGAGGGTATTTCCTAAATATTTTTAAATTTGTTTATATTACAGGTACCTGGCTTAAGAAAATGGGACCACCCGACAATGCGTATCGAAGGGACTCATGATTTGTAAATCGCTATGCAAAGAGCATTTCAAAGCTGTGAGTGGAAGTGGACCCATAATGGTATCAAAGTTCATACTGAGAAACTCAAGACGCAAGATACCATGCAAAGCTTTTGCTATGCGACCACCTACCAATGCTACCCACCTCAAGCATTGCTCTTTCAAATGCGGTCTCAAATCAAGGGTTGCTTTTTATAAAACGATTCAGAATTGAGTCTCATTTTCGAAAATGCAAAGTAGCCTTTGTAAGGGATTTTAATTTCCAATCGATTTTCACTTCCCATTCGAAATGCATTAATCTTCAAAGAAAATACAACCGTTCTCAGACCGGACCGAACTGGAGCTCCTTGAGGTTACCATGGTTACGTATACTATACGCCCCATGGACCCAGCCCAAAACTTAATGCATTTCAATGAGCATTCACCTCGACATAGTGTATATAGGATGATCCCCATAGGTAGCCCATATTGACCGAGAAACCAATTTCATTTCAATTTGATTTCCCTTCAAAGGAATATGTGGGTGCGGCGGGCTAAGGTAAGCCTCCTTCACAATCCTTTCAACCTCAAATCGTATTCGATTATCGTCCTGAATTGCAGTGATAGCCATTTAAATGGCAATCTGTTCCGACAGCAAGGACTAAAAGTGAATAGCTGCTTCTTTTCTTTGAATGTACACACACGCACACATGCACCCACACACTTGCTGAAAAGGGAGCAAAATTTCGCTCTCAAGCGTACTGTGTACTGTGTCATCCAGAGTGTCGTTGCTGATATGTCTTCCACCCGATTGTAGTGCGGAACCGAAATTTTCAATTTAATCCACCAATTACGTGGCTGAAAGGAAATTTATGACTTTGCAGCTAAGCAGCCGTATCCGGGCTCTAAGTGCTCTCGGAATGCCAATAACAGTGCAGCGCTGTATTTCACATCCTTCAAAGTGTCGCTGTTTTTATGTTGCTCTGTTTTTATATGGTATGCCATGAGGAGAAGCTGGGTGACAAAACATTATTCCACTGCGGAGTGGGGGTTGTTTTTGATGCTGCTGATATAAACATAAATCTACAAGGAAGCATTGCAGGATATTATTTATGGTAACCAGAGGCGCACACCGCTACTATTGTGTGGATGTGGATAGGTGGAGGATAGATTGTGAATACAAATCAACATAGATTGGTAAACTTTGTTCGCAAGATGGTATGGCTGACAAGAGGAATTTGACGATGCACAGATGTATATAACCGGTATCTATATTAATGGTATATCTGTCGAATTTCTTAGGGGGACTGGTGTCGTAGGTTTAGAAGTAGAGATCAGTTTTAGGAGCGCTGTACAGTATTCCGGATTGATACACAAATTCGGCAAAGGAGAAGACACTTGATAGACGAGAAAACGCCTGACCCAAGGTCCAATGGAGGAACAGTTAAGTTGAACGCACTCTCATGAGTTGCAAGGTTCATTTCATTGTATTGAAAGGAAAAAAGGTCCATCAGTCTTCCACAACCAGAAACACAAATTTCGCTGGCGATAACGATTATAGATTTGGATTAAAGATCCAAAAAAAAGGTGATCAGAAATTTGACAAAATAACAACAATCCACGGACTGAGACCTCCGAAATAAAACAGTCTCTGAAAATCAAAATCGCATTGTAGTGGGATCTTTGAAGGCGCTGCCACCGACTAACAACCTCGTAAGGACCAATCTTGCATACCTAGCTACAAAAAAGCGAAGCCGGCAAACTTTGAGAGAAGGCGATTAACTTGAGCTGATGAGCTGCATGCCTAAAAGTCAGTTGAGAAGTCATGTTACTCACTAAGAGTCACACAAAAGATTACCTTAGGCTCGAGTTTCGAGGTAGTGAGGTATCAAAGCTGTGCTACATTAAGATTCAAAATTTGAGAGAAGACACCTTTGACGAGCAACCTGGTAGATGGTCACACTGATCCGTTTTGCAGCAGCCGGATCCATACAGTCCACACCTGGGCCATGTAAATGCATTTAGAAAGCAGCTTATTATGGTTGTCAACATTTTAAATATATCGCCCTGATGAACTTCGACATAAGTGGCCTCACCTATGCAAAAATGGACTCTTGCAATATTAAGTGCTCGATTATCCAACGACAAGAAGCTGTAAAGCGCTTAAAAAGCATAAGTTTGACGTTGAATGCTTTAAAAGTAAAAATCTCTCCAGAGAAATCAGAATATCTCGAAATCAACATCCGCTGTCTTATCAGCCGAAACCGACCCAGTTTTGGCAAAGAAGAAAAAAGTGGCGACAGGAAATGCAAACGTTGAGAGATGCTGAAGCGAAAAACGGAATTAGAGAAAATAAGGAGAATCTTATGCGTAGAAAAAGAGCAAAAAACCTAAAACCTCCCAATTTAAGACTATAATACTGAAAGTTTTATGAAAAAAAGCTGAACTTGCACCCAGACAGGGAATATTAAATCTTTTAATTTAAACCTAATTTGCAATAACTGCCAACTCAGCATTATGTCGAAGAAGTAACAGTTGACAAAGCAAGAAAGAACCAGTTGAATCACCCAATGTAGAAAAGGTTGGCTAAGCTACTATACAATATTTAAACCACTGGCTCTGGACTCTGGAGGTATGTTAAATTTGAAAAGGCGCATGCACCAAGTTAAATTTGATAAAAGCCGGGAAGATGCCTATCAGCTTGAAATGTCCCATATGACTGAAGAACAAAATTCACGCTCTACAGAACTTTGTTCTGTCAGGTCTTCTTTATGGCGCCGAGTTCCAAACTCATAGTGAGCTGATACTGAGCTCATTTGACTGATTTTAGTACTGTGTTCGATTAAGGTGAATAAAGAAGAAGATTCAATAGCGAAGAATGCTCATAAGCTGTTCCGAAATGAAGCTATAGTCCAAAAAGCCAAAAAGACATCTACGACAATGATTCGAAACGAATAATAATGCTCCAAACGAAATTGATGCCCCAGATTCGAGACAAGAAAGAATACCCAACTAATGTTTCAAAGACGAAGTCGGGCAGATGCCAGAGGGCTTGAGCTAGACGACACGCTTGGCGAGAAGGCTCTGTCACAAAAGGGTAGATAGGCAGTAGATACGTTTAATGAAATCAAAAATTGAGTCCACAAGTCAGAAACGAAGGTTTTCTAAAATTGCACATGTCGACTATACCACGAACACGAGTAGAGAAAAGTAGAGCAGAAAAGTTGAATAATGCCTAAGCAGAATTTAGGATTCAAATGCAAAATTTTATGAATATTTAAATATTCAACAACGGCCCATCTGATCAAGTTTTAGGGGGGCCAATTTGGAAGGCCTCCAACGGTTCGGCAGTCCAGTTGCTTGTTAGCAAAACTGCTGTCTTTTGCATTAACATATTTAAACATTTAATTTGTACCTCTCGACTTCATCATGTTAAAACTTCACTTTGACTAGGCAGAGGTGCCCTCTAAAGTTATTAATTACGACGTACTCCAACTATAAACGTCGTCCAAAAGGAGTTTTCCAACGAAATAAAATTCTTACAAAAGCAGAGTTGATTCTTTTGGATAAAATTAGTTTATTTTAAGGGCCCAGTATATACGTAAAATGAAACCGAAAAAAAGTTCTTTTGCTTTTTTCACCACTTAAAGTTAATGCTTGAACTCAATCTTGGTCTTAAAATATTGCTTATGAATTATAACGTTTGTTTTAAAAAAAAAAATAAGTGAAATTTGTTTAAGTTTTCTACAAAAAGAATTAACTCATTTTTTCGGACGAAAAAGTTTTTCTGATCAACTTCTCAGTAAGGCCCCAGTTATAGCTATCATTGAAATGCATCATTGAAAAATTTGATTTTCGATTTTAAGACGAATAATCAAACTATAACGGCTTTAATTTGTATCAAAGTAAAGCTAATCAATTATAGAATTTTTTTAACAAAAGAAATTACTTTATTTTGATTAAAACTTTTCTTTAAATCCACTTTTATTATTTCACTGATTGAAATCGATTTCAATGAACAGCTGATTCTCGTTTCTCTTATTTGGAACCCAATCGTTTCATTGATTAGTTCGATTCTCTTTCTATTCTCAGCTGTCAGTTTTGCGTTCAATGATCAACTCTAACCTCGAAACCTGCAAACCTCTGTTTAATTTCACTGACAGGTCCTTCCACTGACACCAATTTTTCAATGATTGCTATAACTGTCTTGTCAAAAAAATTAAACCACCATTCCACTGATTTGTTCCAATGATGCATTTCAATGATAGCTATAACTGGGGCCTTAATTCCAAAAAAAAATCATTCCACTGATATCTGCCATTTCTTTACTGTTCCATTTGTCAGGAATTTTTTCTGATGGATTCTAATCAGTGGTGGTTTATTTGAACTGACAACACAGTGACAATCAGTTTTTCTGGAAGACTTTTTTCTATTTGCTATGACCGCCAACTTTTTGATATAATTTTGAGAAAATTCCAACGAAATCGAACAACAAACGCCAGGATACGCAATGAACTAGCTGCGTATATGAATTGTAAAAGTTACGATCATTTTCTACGATGGCGTTAAACGCATTCACTTTACCGACTTGTAAATCTGTCACTTCGAATGTATTCTTCGATGCCAAGTATTGAATTTGAGTGAAACGTTCACCTCGGCGGATTCCACGATAGGGGTGAATGATACAATTCTGGCCACCACTTACAAATGACTAATGACAAGTGAATGACAATTGAAATACAAAATGGCAATGGGCACATTCAAAAACTTAGTTATCTTAAGTCGACTAGATTGGTCTGGAAGAGATGTAACCTGAACGCAAAAACTAGAATGGTCGGGAACGTCACTTTTCCTACGTCAGCCACATATGCGAACTGTCAACTTAGTACGCAGTCACGAATTTCTTGACTAGATTTGTCGGCTACCCCTTCATAAACGTCAACTGACACAGCTACCCATGTGACCGATCTAGGCCAATCAAAACTGAGTCCCATCAAGTCAGTCAGCTGTCAGACTTACTAAACTAGATACTTGAACGTCCCCAATTCAATTAGGTACCTACGATGGCTCGCTTCTGTTTCTTTACCATTCGTTCCACTTATCGAACATTTCGATGGGCGCACTCCGCACTTTATATCTTTGCGTGGTGGTTGGAAAAAATGTCGGTAATGTAGAATTGTGCTGCTACCTGCAGCTCTGCTACAGTCTTTATAGATAAATTGTGGTTTTGGTTAAGTGGATGGTGGGGTCTGCCCTACAATTTATTTCGCGAAAGCTAAATGGGTGGAAATGGAACGCGCTGCTTCTTAAAGATGGTTTCTTATCAGCAACTAAATGAAATAACATTTTATTAAAGAGTTGAAAAAATAACTCGCAACAGGTTGTCCTGCACTCAGTCCCTCTTCAGAATCGGGTAGACAAAAATGCCCCCTCATTCTGTACTCATAACGTAGGTTGCCTTTTAAAATCTGATTTCTGATGTGCAAATCTGATTTCATTCTACATTTATTTAAAGTATACCCGCACGAGTCCGCTCCAATCGCATTATCCTAAAAGCTAACAAAAATGCCTGCCATTAAAACGGCAATGATCTCATCAGCCTACAAAAAGTCCCACACTCTGTATATACCTACCATCAACCAACATATAACAACATTTAATGACAAATGTAATCCATGGTTCCCGTCTGGCTGTTGTCCTCTCTATTCCTATTAAATTTCAAACTTTTTAAAATTGCTACATCCCTAATAGCGCATAAATCAAATTAATTTGCCAAAACTGAATACACTTTTGGCCATCATCTCTGGGAAATTGCCCCTTAATACCATTAAAGCCCACTGGCTTGGGCTGTATAGGTGCGGCTCCTAAATCACAAGCCTCCATTCAGCAAACTTTCAAAAGTGTCCATATTATGGCGGCGGCATATTGTGTAATGTGTTAAAAGCAAAGAAAAACCAACCAGCCCCGAGAGTGGACGAAAATTTAAATTTACCCCAATTTATCATATTACTACTATTTGCAGACGAAAACATTTCGCCCATGGGTTTTTGGTTGGGGGGGGCATCAGTTGTTGTGAAAATGAGTTCTTTCTTCCAACCACCGCTTGGATGTAATACGCACCAGCAAATTTATAGGCCACAAAATGTAATCGCAACAATACACATTGATGTGCTGCCGTTTTATCGTTGTTCGTGTGTCACCAAGAGGACATTTTTTTTTGCAGCCAGCCTGGAAAACCATTTCAAGTTTTATTGGTTCGGGATTTTTTTTTTCTCTTATATATTCTGTTCTGCTTCATTAGAATTTAAGTGTCTGGTTCTGGGGAGTAAACAAGAATCCATCAAATTTTGGTATTTTTTTTGAAGAAATAAAAAAACAAAAAGGGTAAACGGCTGGTGGTTGTAAAATGTGAATAGCGGTCAGTGACACGGCCTCTGTTTTGCATGTACGAAATTATACAGGACGATGTGGTATTGTGTAACCTAGGCGACATTCTTGTTCGAAATGATATGGGTGGGGTAAGGGGTGTCGGAGATTTTTCGCCAAATATGGGTTCGTTTAATTTTGGGGGCATGGCATATGGAGTATGTTGATTGGAAGACAAATCGTAAATATTGACGGACTGTTAAATTTGCACTCGTCAAAATTGATGGCTAGACTCTGCACTGTTTAAAAAATTCTCAAAGTCGTTGTCTACTATACAAAATTGCCGGTCTGTTTGTCCTTTATGTATTTTCAGAATTTAAATCGGATTTGACATCACTTGGTCATCGTTTTTGGAGGAGCTCCTAAGGACTATAATGTGAAGACTTTCGGACCAGAGGCGTGGCACTTCTCAAGCAAGTTTAGTTAAAAACTTTGACATTAGACAAAAGCTGCATTCTGTCTCCGGTCACAAGTTCAACTTGTTAAGATGATATATAAAGCCACAGTGGCCTGTGAGAAAGTCCACTAGTTTTCTCATATTTTCCTTATTGAATTTAAAGATTTCTTTGTAGGAGTAGGGCCTAGTTAGTCTTTTGAACTGCCTTAAACCCGGCACTTTATCCCAGTGGTTTAAGTAGTCGGAGTTGTTGTTCCCACTCGTTGATAAGCCCCAAAGCAGTAGCCCAATTGACTTTGCAATATGGTTCTGGCCCAAAGAACGCGAATTCTTATCTAGCCCCAGCTAGCTCGTCCGCCAATTCATGTCCTGCAATACCCTGATGATCAGATACCCATCCAAGTCTTACCCTAATGTGTTTGGGTAGGGTTTGCAGTGCATCATGGCAGCACTTCACTGTTTTTGAGTCAAATGTATGAAAAAACGACTTGTAACTACAGTCGGTGAACGAAAGTAAGGTATCTTGTCTTAATACATTTGTAGACCTGTTCATGACAGATAAGTATATGGATGTGATTGTTCTTTTACTTTATTTCCTAGCCAATTCTGTGAAGTTCGAATTTTTTTTTATTTTTTCGAACATCAGTCCACATATGTTCGAATCCGAGATTACTCCGCTCTAGTGATTCTTACAAAAAAATATTGTTAGGAAGAAATAAAGGCGATTAAATTGCCTACAACATCGAACTCAGTTTTTATACGTCAAATGGAGCTCAGATAAAAGTTCGAACATTTTATTTCACATTTTTTTCGTATATAGTTATATTCATTTGCGGACAACTGCAAAGAAGTAATTTACGAAACATTTTGAGGCTGCACAATTTTCAGAAATTCAGAACTGTTTTTTACATCATTATAGAAACTTCGAATTTTCGCGACTATTACAAAAATAGAAGAAACACGAAAACATCTACACTAGATGCGCTGTCTAAGAAAGTAATGCAAATAAAAATGCATTGCAACGAAAAAAGAGAAATCTATCACCAAATTTTAAAGTCTTTCGAAAATGTTCGAAAATTCCTACCAACTATGTTCGAATTTGTAATATCTCATCACCGGTACGTCTTAGAGAAGTACGTTGGAGGGGAAATCTTCAGGGAATATTACTCTATACAATCTAAGTCTTGTACAATTTATTGTATATCGATTTTTTTAAGGCTGGGCCGCGCAGACAACTTTCGGAATTGAAAAAGAAAATGGTGTGCATAAAAATTTATTCAAAAAATTACGAATTTCTGTTAAAATTTTCCGGAATTTGTGTGAATGTTGATGTAGGGGGAATTCTGCTGGGAAGTGTCTGTAACATTGTCCAAACGCAGTCAGAAACTGAAAACGTCGAGGAGACAAGACAAAAGAGTAGCTTTAAAATGCAAAGTAGTAGAAAATCTATTAAGTCAAAATTATGGCTATACTTTCCATGAGTAAAATCGAATTTTACAGTTTTTTCTTTCAAGTTCGTAGAATCCATAAAACCGACTTGGGACTGGGTGGGACATCAGTCTGAAAAGTCGGTAAAAAGTTGAACCATTCAGAGTTACAACATCACAAATTGGGTACTCGTTATCCGGATGCTCAAATATTCTATGCATAGTGAAAAGAGCCCGGTTCAATGACCGACCAACATGCAACAATGGAATATGACGTGTCCAGCATTGCATCATTATACCAGAGAAAATGAAAAATTCCCTCCAAAACCCCCCATAGCTCACACATCAATCCAGAGCTTCTCTGCATTACAACGCTATCCCTTTAATGAAGACCCTTATTTATGTGCTCCACAGGCAGGCCAACTTTCCCGAAAACAAATCATCCATCCCCCACAGGTATCGCAATGTAATGCAGTATTAACACCCAGCTACAACCACAAACAAACAGCAAAATAAAACCCGTAACGCAGCTATTTGCAGACACAGCATCAGACCCCCCGTGCACACGTTGACTTAAGCACTTTGCTTAAAGTTCAATCCCTCATCATCGCTCGTATCGCTCGTGTGCTGCTCGCTCGAAATGAAAATTATTCCCCATAAATATTTACCCCAAAGCCATACCGCTTGCTGTAACCAAACACACGTTCTGACTAAAGGTGCGGGTATGTGTGTGTGTGTGCATATACGGGGATAAAACTGAAAATTTACTCACCGATATGAAGACCTCCTCGGCTTGCTGTAGAATGGCAACCCGTGACCATCCGAACTTTTTCATAAGTTTAATCCGCGTCGGATTGTGTACGGTGGCGGAGGGGTGGGTGCGAAAAAGGGTCGGAAACCGACTGCGATCCGATAGTGCTGGACTCGATGCACCATAACACAGCTGAAAAGACAAATGTATAGTTAAATGGAATTATTATTTGTTTTATTAAAGCACAGAAGACTTGTCGTCCCCTAGAGAATAAAAATGGCTAAGTAAATATTCGGGCGAGGGTCATTGGGGTTGCACTTTGCACAAAGGAAGCCACACCTTTGGTGTGGCATTTCCCAACTGAAATGTTATAGAACTAACGCGGACATTGTTTGAAGGATATTCTTTTATTTGTCTGCCATCCACTTGTGATGCAGGATAAACTCTGACCACCTTGAATAATTAAAATCTCCCAAAGTGACAGGCTGGACCAACTTAAGCCTGCTTCCATTAAATGTAGTTGCCACAACTAATGGAAGTTTTTCGCAGGATCATCTTCAATTTAAGGCAAAATGAAACTTTAATGCCTGACGGTTGTCCCTGTTTCCATCTACGAGTGGTATGGTTCTCTGAATTTCTAGGCTGTCGTCTGTCTGTCTATCTGTAGTTGTCTGTTTGCCAGTTGGCCTGTTTCGCACATAAAATTAACATCTCTACGTTTGAATTCTACTTATCATCATCATCAGTACTTTAGCAGCTATCCGTTTTCCTCTTCGGTGCGGTCGCCTGGCTATATCGCTCTGTGTCGGTCGGACGGAAAAGGATTGTTTTTCATTCGAAAGTTTAACTTCCGCTTCTGTTTTTCAGAGTTTCTTGTGTGTGTTTTTTGCTTTTTGTATCTTTGGCTGCGGCGTCGTCTGTTGCTATACAAATCTGGGATAATCATTTATTTTAAGGATATTTTCATTTCCCGTTAGATGTTGTATCTATCCTTCCTGCAGTGAGTGATGTATCTAGATGTAGTTATCATTTAGGAATAATAGAGAAGTTGAAAAATAAACAGCAAAGACTGAGCGTGGGCAGGATTTATAGGAAGGTAGCTGATTTCGTTGGCCTTTTTTTCGCCCCCTGGTAATCCGAATGCAGACAGATGGATACGATTTGATGGATGGTCTGTTTTTAGATGGAAGATTGCAAGAAGTTAGTCATACGTGGATATTTCATACACATGGCGAGGCAACCGAACTTCAGGACAACTCATCCATGGGTGGTTTATTCGAAATTTCATATAGGGAGAGGATTTAGAGTGTCCTAATCGCCTTTGGAGCGTGGTTCAGTTGTCTCATAGATGAGTTGTATGAGAACAACATGGCCGTGGATAAGTTGTATGAAAGTGAGCTGCAGCCTTTGAGGCGGGCCTTCCTCCCCGAGAGCGATGTTAAATGAAATATCTCCTAGATAAGTTGGAGCGCGGTTCAGTTGTCTCATAGATGTGTTGAATAAGAAAAACATGGGCGTGGATGAGTTTTATGAAAGTGAACAGCAGTCTTTGAGGCGTGCCACCCTCCCTGAAAGCGATGTTAGATGAATTGTCCCATAGATAAGTTGGAGCGTTGTTCAGGCTTCCCGATTTATGTGTTTAGATGTTCATTGGACGGCACAACTCTACTAAAGGCTGAAGGACCATTCCATTCGTTCGAAAAAGAAAAGTCTCACGCAAACGCATGACAATAAGCAGTAAGGGCTCAATTTGTACAGGTTGTAGCAGCTTCTAGTTCAGTTATGTGTGGCTAGGTTTTCCAACTGAACATCAGAAACCTCTTACAAAAAAAACTCCCCAGCCTTATACCACCATTCAGACATGGGACAACTCATCCACGATCAGTGCAACGAACACAAAGTTGTTCCTATCAATTCAAGGCAAGTTGTTTAATTGCTATTAAATAGCGAATATGGTATCTAACCTTTAAATTCCATGAAACACCGGTGCAGCAAAGTTTACAAAAACCAAGCCCATTTCTATTTGGCCAGCTGCCGACTGTGCTCAAAATACACCTAAAAGTGTCTGCAAAACTGACTAAATTCACCCGCAAAAACTACACGAATGTCTATTAAAACTTTACACACCCTTACCCTACAGGATAAATTTTCAGTTCGGAAAGCTTCCCTACACAACTGTGCCTCTTGTTTGAATTTTGTTGAATCCAAATCATAAAACAACACAAGGAGAAAATGTATCGCTTCGCTTGGTTTGCTTTGTACTCACACTCGGTATTCATTAGTCCACATTCCCGGAGTGCGTTGAAGCATCCCTTACACACATTTATTTCAAGAAATATACCGAAAACTTGAATCAGAATGAAAAAGGGGTTCGTATATATCCTCACAACCGCATTAGGGCAAATACGTTCATAAATTAATTTCTGAAAACTTCCAGATAAGACTGGCGAGAGCTTCATTGTGCGTGTGTGATGCCGATGCCTAACATACTTTAGTCCTTGATGTAGGATACACACATTTTGTTCATCGTTGCCGGTTTGGAACGCCGATCTTTGGGGCAGTTAATTTTGTAAATTAGCTTGCAGGTGTATCCGTGTGTATTTGTTTGTTTATTGCGTGTATCGTTTTGTGTGTTTAATTTGCCGAAAGATCCTTTGCGTTGTTGCACTAAATTCGTTTCACTATAAACGAACGAGAATTGGTTGCCTGGTAGTCTTTGGAAATTTAATTTCAAATTTTGCACACACACATACGCACGGGAGATAGGTTTCGAAGTTGTGGGCCAACATTAAAGTGGCTATCATGTTTACCTGTCTATTTATGAGAAAGGTCTCGAGTATGGTTATTGTGTGGTGAAATGTAATTAAAGTCTCTGGCTTTAAAGGACCCCGGACGGCCTTTAAGGTGATTTATATGTTTTGTGGACTTTTGAAGTGGCGTAGGAAGTTGAAATTGAAATTGAAATTTGTGATATTCAGAAATGTTGTTCAATTTATGATGTACGTTTGCAGATGAAGACTAATTATTTTTGGAACTGATATTGTGGAACTTTTGTCATAAAGCTCACATTAGTTATTAAAAAAAATCTATATGACATGACAATTTGAATCTGGGATTCATTCTTAAAAAAAATGCACGACTGGGTCGCACGAAACTTTCTCGGTCATGAAAAATCTTCTGATTTCTGATCTTTTTGTTTTTGACTGGAATAGATTTAAAAGATACTGAGGTGACTAAACGTGTTATAATATACCTTAAAAAGGTCTTAAAGTGCTGCGACAAGTACCTTAAAATGACACTATGAGAAAAGCAAGCGCGTGCTCAAAGTAGTGGCAGATTTTCACTAACTTAAAACACCACTCTTCGATAGATTGTTAGATACTGCTTATAACAACAACAACTTACAACTTTTGACAGGTTACCCAAGTAACAATTTGACTTCGGTAAGGTTCAGATTTGGAATTTCTGTAGGCAAAAGCTTCGATAGTATTTGTTAACCGAAGTAGAGCAATTTTTAAGTAATTGCTTCGAAAAATTTGCGATGAAATGCGATTTATTCACAGGCCTTCCAGAGGAATATGGAAATAAGTTTCCATAAGATCTCTATTAGACATGTAGAAATGCGTGAGGAGATGTGTGGAAAGTCAATTGTTTCGATAAAGCTTGTGGTTCGAAGCGCTTTCGAGGAGCTTCTTCAGCTTCCGACCGGAGGCATTATAGTATAGAAGCCATGAACTGTTTGCATTCGTCTCTTAGGAGTCACACTTGCTTAGTGACCGCAAAACCATAAATACCCGAATGAGAATGAATGTCATTCGGGGAGACTGACCTGTCTACGAGTGTTTTGTACCAATCTTGGAAGGCCTTTTACAGCAAGCATCTTACCGAAACTAGTGTTTCTTTTGCGAAATAATAACCCACTGCGGATGTTAATTGCTCCTATAAGGCCATTCAAAAGTGGATCCTGCATGTTTAGCAATTTAGACGCGGTTTCAGCTTTTTTGGCTTCGTTTGCAATGGGAATTTGTGCCAAGTTTAGAAAAATTGCCAAGTTTCGTAAATTACGTAAATTCACGTGGACAGATTTAGTTTCGTTGAGGGTGATCCGCCAGTCCCTCGTCCATGCATATTTACCTTATTCAGTGCGATTTGCAGTTCCGAAGTCGTTTCTTCGATTGTTTTACCAACTGCTAGGATAGCGGTATCGTCGGCGAAAGTAGCAAGGGTAGTGCCTTCTTCTCTTGGTATATCGCCAGTATATAACAGATAGAGAAGCAGTCCAAGGACGCTTCCTTGCGGTACGCCGGCCGAAATTTCTTTAAGCTTCGAGTATTCGTTTCCGTTTCTAACACGGAAGAGTTTATTCCCGAGATATGACTCTAGAATATCATATAGGCATACGAGGAGAACTTGTCGTAATTTAAATTTAAAGGTTTGTCAGACGTCAAGGAATACGCTTGGGTATATCTTTTTCTCTTCAAATGGCTTCTCGTTAACGTCAGTAATTCTATGCACTTGATCAATCGTCCGCGTCCCGAAAAAGCCAAATTACATCTTAAGGTTTTTTTTTCCACTGCGCCACCTCTCGCGAACGTCTGACAAACATCCGAGAGTAAAACTGTCATGAAAGAGCTTCTCAATTAGCCGTTTGGACTCGGCGTAAAATTGTAGATCCCTTCTATTCGTTCCAAAAATTGAAAACCCACACAAAACGAATGGTTGTGAGAAGCTAGGCCTTGGGTCCCATAGACCTGTCGCGCCAAAATATTTATTTTTATTGAATTGATTAATCGTCGAATGCTTGGTTCTGGAACCAAACTGGTGGTCAGGGATTGTCTTCTATAGCCGGTTGGAAGAAGGGAAATTGGTCTGTACGATTTTACTTCTTGAATAATTGGAAAACCGCTTTACGATTACGAGCCCGGCTGTCAACAAGATAGAGAACTTTGTACTATGAAGTATGACATAGTCAGGGCGAATTTTAGCGACCAAAATTTTTGCCTGGACTATTTTTCTCACCATAATCTGAACTGAACTCCTTGCTGCTGAGTTAATAATTTTAGGGTATCTAGATTCAACAATAGTCTTCTGCAAACAGACAGGGTAAGAGCCATTTGTTTCGAAAATCTGTTCTGCTGGTGACATTAACAAAGTGAACTAAATTTGAGTGGGGCATCGAAGACCGGTCCTGGTTGATCCCCTTCTTAGAATAGAAAAAGCATCTCAATTTGAATGCAACTTAAAATATTTGTTGACACACCAATGCAAATTTAACGTAAGAGTCACCAAAACCAACCTGGATACCTGGGCAGACTTTCAACCATAGAAAAATGAGCATTCAAGGATTTTTGTAATTTTTAAGTGATATCGCAACAAAAGTTGTTGGTTTTATAGGCACAAACTCAATGTTTCCTTGCATGCATTTAACAAGCAATGCCTCCTTTACTGATTGAACTTCGGCCAGTCCAATGGAAGGCTTACAATCTTCATATAGAAAACCAATCAACCTGATAAAGTTCATCAGAAGACTAAATAGGACAGAGCATTCACTATAACTAGATATACTCGAAGCCCGCATTTTTTAAGACCAATAAAAGAGATCATATCAGTGAATACCAAGGAGCGACGTGGAAGGTACAAAAGTAAAGCTTACTAACGGCCCCTTCATTTTAAACAACCGAAGGGGGATATGTAACGAGTTTCAAACCTCTTCAACTCATCGATTATTACTTGTGAGTGGTAAAAATAAAGAAAATAAAGACAGCCTCAATTCAATTAGCATCCCTCTTCAGCATTATAACCAGAAAAAATCATCATCACCTACGTCCGAGGACCACACTCTCTCAAATGGCATATTTACGGTTTCTGCCTGGCTTTATATGATTTTCACTCTAAAATAAGTTAACTCCACAAAATGCACCGAAAATGAATCCGCATTCATCCCCGAATCAAATAAACTTTAAAACACAACCAAAAATAAGAGAAAAAAACTCCGCTTGTACTTACCACGATTAGATTCCACATTTTCGCTGCCTCAGCTACTGTCGTGCAGACCGTACTGCATCCAGCCAAAAGCATCAACTTTTGCGGCCTATTATATAGTAGATTGTACATGACGCTAGCTCCTAGGCCGGGCTCACACTGCAAATAGAAAACAAAATGTTACATCAGTGATTGACCTCCCAAAAAAGGTGAACGGCGAACATTTTCCAAAAGAATTCATATAAAACTACCCCCGCAAAAAGGACGAAAATAAAACGATAACCGACTGCAAGCGTTTACAAGTTTTGTAACCGCACATTTCGCCTGGCAGTGGGCCAATTATTCTCCGCGCAAGGATATAACTTTGGAAATTCGCTCCAAAAATGAATATGTAGAGCGCTTCGACAGGATTCAGTTTGTTTTTATTTTTTTGTCATTTTTTTCCCCTTTATTTTTGTACCCAAAATGTCAGACACAGGCGAAGAAGACACACACACACAGGCTACTTCATAAATTGTATCGAAGGATTTATGGAGGGCACATGTCTGTCGTGTTTTCTTCGATGACTTTTACCCGGATTGAGGTCATTTCGCCGGTTGACTGAAAACAGCATTTTTCGTCCTTTGTGTGAAGAGTTGTGTTTTCCTCTGTCTAGACTTGTCGACTTGTGTCGACGATGTGGAGGTGAGTTTTTCAATGTTTTTCAATGAATAGCGTGTAAAGTTTTCTTAAACTACATATATTGGGTGGCAAACAGAAAAACAAAACTTCTCACAGCCAAACTTTCGTTAATAAGATGGAGTGTGGCAAAATAAATTAATAATTCCCTCCTGGGGAATGGGCTTAATTTTAGTTTCATCAGGGGAATTAGAGCGGATCAAGTAAGTGTGGAACTTTTTCGAAAAAGCAAACAAGAAGTAGGATACAGTGACCCTCGTCATTGAAATCAAAAAGGAGACGGAGAATAATTAATTGCTACATTAAAAGTTCTCGTGATCCCTTGGGCAAACATGAATGAAGTCCTGTGTGCTTGCTGTGTGCGATGGCGTGGGAGAGTCAACCGTCAATTTATGTGAAAATGGCAACACATCAAAGTTGGTCATTTTGAAATTTTAGATAGTGCTAAATGATATCTGTACATGGATTAAAGTCTACCTCCATGGATTTTTGAGCGAAAAGTTAGAGCACTAGGGCTTTGTGTTTCAAAAGCTTTTAGATTTCTATACCCAAGAGGACAAGGAAACAAGGAAAATGTACTTAGACACTTTAAACGTTGAAGAAACAGACGCCACAAATGAATGAAAGGAATGCGACACGAGGTTGCTGTTGCAGTGTTGATCCTTACAGCTACAAAAAGACCCAGTAAACCCTCCACGGAGTGACAACAGAGAGCGCTATCCCTGTATGACATTTCAACTGGGTTCTTTCTCACTGATCTCAGCTCAAAATACGTCGGACTAGTTCACGTAAGGTTTCTGCGAACTTGGTGATTGACGAAACCGTTGATTTTAAAGGGTTTTCATTATGAGCTTCCTTTCTTTAAATTTAAATAAAACAAAGAGTGTGGGAGATATCATTGAACTTTTTAAATCGTTTGAAAGGACTATCGATGACATTATTTATGGAATTTATCACCGTACAAATATCCGCCGCGGCTTCCCTGAGTGGCGCGCACCGAAATGTCCAATCTTCTATGATAAAACCAGTCAGAATTTGATCAATGGCATGGGTTATGTTCGCCTTGAGGACCGCTGTGGTTCGTGGCTTATTCGCAAAGTCCTTCGACTTCAGAAACTCCCAAAACGCACGAACTCGTTGGCCAGTCCACATCAACTATACGTGAGATGACCATGCTCTTGAATCGCTAGTGCAAAATTTCCAACGTATCCCTAGGGTTAGGATTAATTTAAAAGTGAAATCCATCATAATTTATATTGTTTTCCAATAAAAGGTGTTATTAGCTGTCACTTTTGAAGATGTTATTTTTTGACATTTGACAAGTAGAAACTACGCCATTACTAAAAATAGAACGATACACGCTTCAACAACGCATTGAAATGAAGAAATGGTGAAAAGTTTGCAGTCACAGTTCGCAAAACTAAAGCATTTTTGAGTCGTCGCGTCGTGAAGCACCTTGTCGGGACCGCAATACAGAAATTGGTGGAAAAATTCGAGCTGTTGGGACAAGTTAGTGATGTGAAGATTAAAATCCGTGCACGTCGCTCAAGAACAACTGAGAATATTGCTGCTGTAGCCCAAAGTGTTGAAGAAAACCCAGGTTTGTCCATTCCTCGTCGTTCTTTGGAAATGGGCATGATTAATGATTTTTTATGGCCGGAGTTGGATGGTATTGATCTGGACAACGTTTACTTTCAACAAGACGGCGCTACGTGCCCCACAAGCAACGAAACCATTGATCTTTTACGGGAGAAGTTTCCGGACCGTGTTATCTCTCGAAGAGGTGATCACATTTGGCCACCGAGATCTTGTGATTTAACCCCTTGCGACTTCTTCCTTTGGGGCCACGAGAAAGATAAGGTCTACGCCAACAGCCCAGCGTCGATTCAAGACCTCAAAGATGGAATTCGTGAGTCTATCGAGGACATAGGGCAGCCAATTTGCGATTTTGTTATGGAAAATTTCACGAAAAGGATATGGTCCAGTAAGCGTGGTCGTGGTGGCCATTTGGCTGATGTTGTTTTTTATTATTAATGGCATACCTTCCTCTTAATTATGAAATAAAAATCCGATCATTTATCTCAAAAGATGAAATTTTTCTTTGAATATTAAAATAACACATCTTATAGGAAAACCCTTTATATGACAGCCGAGTGAACGCGTCCAGTAAAATTAATGGGAGTGAATGCGTGCAGCAAAAAAGTGTGGGTTCCATAAGCATGCCATTGAGAAGACGTATTTAAAATTAAGCTTAGATTTTTTGGGTACGACGACATTTTCGAGTAAGGGAAGACAGGAGGACAAATAGTTGAAAAGGAGGAGTGTAGCGCCGTCCTGTTGAACCCATATGTCGTTGGCGTCTGTATCATCCAATTCAGGCCAAAAGAAGTTAATATTCATCGACCTTTAGCGCTTGCCGTTAGCGGTGACCGTTGTTCTTGAAGTAATTTGGAACGACGACGGAGCCACCCCAAAATTCACACCAAAAGTGACTTACCTAGTGACTGTTTTGGGATGGATCGGACGCTCTTGGATCTCATGTGGATTGGTATTGCCCCCAAATTCGACAATATTGTTTGTTGACTTAAACATTCATGCAGAAAATAAGGGTAGGTTTCCAACTGCTTTGGATAAAACAATTTTAAAATTTGCACGTGTTATCGAACACTAGCCCTTCCATGGTGAGACTGAATAAATGACAGCCAATTTGACAGATGCAGCTTTAACAATATGGCCGCTCTCAACTGTCAAGTGCAGAAGCCTTTATTGCAAGCCCCTGGTTTATAGTAAATTCACGTCCGCTTTTGAGGATGGAACTCATTATGCCAGTAGTTTCGGTAAGAGCCCAAAATTTCAGTCGAATCCCTCTAAGTCGAATTTTCACGGGAGTTAAAAATTAGTTCGAGTTAGGTAAAGGGATTTCTGGAAAAATTCGAGTTAGAACGATTTATTATAATTTTTTTAAGCGAATTTATTTAAGGTAAAAAAATAGAAAAGTAGGTACATTTTGAACAAATCCTTAGAGGATGACTTTGATATGCAAAAATTGGGTCGAAAAATTCGAGTTAGAGAGAAATTCGAGTTAAAGGAGTTTCGACTTAGAGGGATTCGACTGTATTTCACTAATTACAACCACATCAGACAGTTCCGCCTTCGATTTCAACTACCAAACTCCAAACGAGAGTAGAAAATTCAAATTTATGATGCTCCTACATGAGTTTTCCCCTCTCCCTGTCGCTCTGTACAAAAAGCCAAGAGTCAAGACCGACACAATGAAGGCCCTAAGGCCAGTTAGGTGATTTTACAATTTTTTAACGCATCCATCGTCCTATTCGTTGTCCATCTCAGTTGGGGCAATTATATTCTCACGAGATGTCGACGAAAGAACATACCCTGAGTGGGTGCGGTTCAAAGTCCCTCAGACCAGCTTCAAAGGATATATATAATAAAGAACCAGCATTTCCAGACAATTTGTGCCGGAAACTATAATTATTGTCGCTGCCAACTCTGTGTTGGTCATTTTCCTTCGACCAAATTGGTCAACTTCCAAATGACCCTCATGTATAAATGACCCAAAGTGTCTTCCTTTTTTTTGTATCAATAAACTTTCTCTCGTAACCTGGCATTAATTTGTTTGCAAATCTATTTGCTCCTTTTGCATGTCTATTGGCGATAAATTCTGCGATAATAAAATCCTGATTTGATTCTGTTACCTAATAGCGAAAGGAACCGCAACAAACGAAAAAAAAGAGAGAAAACTCCGAAGGGAGACAAGAAACGACAACGAGAATGAAGATGTAATTCGATAAGTTTCCCATTTATGGTGCAGAAAATTGCGAATTGTCCTGTTCGCCCGAGGCCTGTCCTTGTCCGGTGTCTATTTGCTTGTATCCATTCTTCTTCTCTGTGTAATTTGTATGGGGATATTTGGTGTCGGTCGAGATTTACTGCCACAATGAACAAATTGTGTTTTAGGCGCTGGTGTAGGTATACGCTGTGACACGATGACACGCTATAGATAGACACTCGAAACGGTGATGGAATGAAAATGTATTCTCCACGATGTATAGACATCCTTCGTGTGTATAGTAGCGAGGTTATTTATAATGACATTGGTAACAACTCGTGCCTGGAGGGGCGGCTTTTCAAAGTCATTTCACCACCACTCGCTACCATCATTATCCTTCCGAGGGCGTAAGGAGTTTATTGCCATCGCAGCGAAAGCAAGAAAATTATTGATTCCGACAGAGGCAGTAAGGCAGTGGGACGGCTCCATGAACGAGTATTAAAACTGTCATAACGAAATGTTGCTCATATCTATCATTATATTGACCCAGATACCCTGGCATATCTAGATAGATACACAAATAATATCTTTTTCGGTTTATTCACGAATGTAATTCATTCGCCGTCAAATGAAAAATTAACAGTCGAAGGCGAATGCTTTGAATGATGATTTTTTGTTCTCCTGTAGCTATCTGAGATTTTTTTTGGTTATTTTCTCCCAAAAACAGTTCGCGATTTCTAATTAAATTACTGAAGAGGAAAGGAAGAATAAAACAGGGAAAAAATCGCGCAGACATTTATGTAGCTTATGGACTGTGAGTGGAGAATTTTATTTGTTCCTTTTTAAGAGTCTTTTCCGAGGATCATAAACAACAAAAATAAAAACGAAAGTGATTTGTCTGACAACTGGAGTGGAAGGAGATTTTTTAAATTTTAAATACAGTCACGATTGTTTTTGATTTCTTGCCGGGAATTTGTTGTGAGAAAGTTTCATCCAAAGTTGGAATGGCGCGTTATTTATGAGTCCGAATACATTTTTTTTTAATGTCTACCTCACTGGAATTTTCGGACTCGCTATAAAACAAATTGGGTTTTCGTTAATTTTTTTTGGAGGGCGGTTTTATGCTACACCATGGACGCTATTTGTTTTTTTGAATTTTTCATTATAAAGTTACAACCTATAGGCGATTGGGGCTGTTTGCACGTACTTACTCGGTTATTCTCTTCTTAGATTCCAGTTCACATCAAGTAGTCCCTTTGGTGGGTGCACTGCACACCTTAGAAAGCTACCAGCGTGGTGAAAATTTAACAGTTCCAGTTCGTGCATCACTCAACTTGTGGGAAAAATTGAACGATAGCTCAGCGGGGCAGGAAAAGCGGTTCTTATACTGTATTTATTTGATTCAACACGGATTTCTGTTATCCTTTTTATAGGTTGTGACAGTTTAGTGATTTTATAAAGAGGGCTACATGTGACTTTATTGAGTGATATAAAAGGAACGTGTCCAGGCAACAAAGGAACAACGAAGAAACCTTGTAGCGGAGTGTCTGGAATGCTAAGGGCTATAGGAATTCCGCTTTCAGACAGAACGAATAATGAAGGTATTCAAAACATGGGATGGATTGAGGGAGCTACGAAAGGATGCCCCCAGGGAGAAGTAGGTACTCTCATCTTCGTAGTAAATAAACTACTCATTATTTCTAGCAGTGACGGCTTCTACGTCCAATGATATGCAGACGAAACAATATTGGATCGCCTCCAGAGGGTGCTTAACCAACGAATAACCTCAGAAAGCTACACTCCTCGGTGAAACAATAGAGTTCTCAAACGACGTCAAGTATCTAGGTATAACTCTAGACGAAAAAATCACATGGAAAATCCCACCTTAGCAATCCTATAGACAAAGCCAGGGCCTCACTATGGTCCAGCAAAGTTCTACTCGGTAAAAACTGAGGACATAAACCTAAAATGACACTTTGATGTACGCAACAAGAGGGAGACCAATTATCACGAATGCAGCCGTCTGATGGTAAAAAGCTAAGCAGAGTTCAGTACAGTCTGGACTCAACAATATACAAAAACCAGCTTGTGTCTGTGCAACTGGCGCAATTAAGACTGCACGGGCAGTCTCCCGCTTTTAAAGTTGTTCTAAACATCCCACAACTTTATATAGATCTCACGAAAGAAGCAATGGTGACAGAAGATGAACTAAATTCCAACCTATTTCGAAATTATCCGAACTATTTGGAGAAAACAAATGTCTACCACGATACAACTTCAAGGTTACATTTAAAGAGCGTATATACACTGGGAACCACCATTTGCCACAGACTCTGTGTTATCCAAAGAATTTTTAGTTCTTGTTAGATAGTGAGTGAAAAATTGTCGAATCAAAAAATGTTCTTCCATCAACAACTCATTTATAATTTTTCAAAAATAAATTTATTAATTTTAAGATAAAATTCTTGTTAAAACAAATTTAAAAATTTTTAATCAATTTTAAAAATGATAAATTATCAGCCCAACTAGAAAATTGTTGTGTTAAATATTTACGGAGACAAAATATCCTTTCAAAAATCATATTGTTGACTCAACAATTCATTATTCAGTTAACAATTAAAAATAACAAATAACAATAAAAAATGTTGTACTTCTTGTTTGATAAAAGTTGCAATGCAACTGTTTCTTTAAAAATGTATTCTTTATATTTAAATAAAAATCGTTACGTTTTCTATATTCAGTGCTTTGCAAAACAATTTATTCTAAAATTCATAAAATAGTAACCTCTAATTATTCCCTTAGTACAAGAGGCAATGATAAATTGCGATCGCCTTTTTTTTTTTATTTTATTTATAAAACTGCAAAAAAAAAAATAAAAAGTGCAATATTAAAAAGTGAATTTAAAATTAAATTTGAAATAAGTCAACCTAAAAATGAACAAGTATTGATAAATCTTATTGATGCTGCAACCCTTTAACGTTTGTAAATTTGGGGAATATCCTACGACGGGCTAAAAGCATTGTAAGAGTAGAATGTCGCATTACTTCCCAGGAACTGCTCAAAATTATTATAGGATCAAAATATCTATTAATTTTCAACAATTGTAAAAAGTGTCACTTTAAACAGATCTGAAAAAGTTGTTCGATTTTAGTTATTTTTTTTTGCAAACATTTTATATTAGTTTTTAAAAGTTTAACATTTATTGCTCTTGAACAAAGATTTTCTCTCTCATTTTCGTATTTCGTGTGGCTAAATAGGAAAATATTTAAAATATTTTAAATTATTGAACTTTTTTAACAACTCGTTTTTCAGGCAACAGTTTACATTCTTAAAACTTTGACATATTTTTATCTTGAAGTCAAGAATAAAAGTTCTTGCATTAGTCTTATACCTACTTGCATTTTCAAATTAAGAATTTTAAGTAGGTACTTGAGTTCATTTTAAAGAATTCTTGGGCCAAAGTATAAAAATCTTTTTACTTACTTACTTTTTTTTTTACTGCAGCTTCGTATTTTAGGCTGAAATCCACGCATTTGACGCCTTTGAGATAAGATCAAAACTGATCTGGGATTGCCATTTAAACCATACAAAAACTCCCACCTGATCTGGGTGCCATGACACAGTGGATATGAAGGCGACGAACTAGCCAGGAAAGGTTTTGCGGGCTTCCATTAAAAAAAATTGTGGTCAACTAGAGGAATGAAATCTCCATTTCTAAGTAGAGGCCAGATTCGATTGGTCACATGTTACCTCACAGGATACTGCTGTGTTAAAAAAAAACATGATAAACATGGAAAAAGCACAAGACAGCACCTCCAGATTGTACAACGAGAACATAGAAACAGCAGAGCATAAACTACGTGACTGTAACTGCCTAACCAAATACGTCCATGTTACGTAGGTAGATTTTAAGCCGCCTTTCTAATAAACTACGTGGCATCATGGATGAGCTCTGAATGGAGGACAATAGGCCCACTTGTGACCGCAGTGATCTGAGATATATTATACCAACTCCCACCACAACCTATTCTAATCAAATCTTATTTAGGTAACCGTCCACAGATGTTGTAGACACCTTATATGACTCACTTGACCAAAATGAAGGAAAATAGAATCATCTTTACAAAGGTCCAACAAGACGGCTTCCCAGGGTATATCTATTTTATTTCAAGACACTTCAATGATACTCACAATATTTTTATAGATTTTAAGGCTTCCAAAGCCCTCAACGAGATATGTTCTCAGTCTAATTTTGGCATTATTTTCAAGGTTAAGGTCGGAAAAAATCCCACTAAAGCTTTTTGTGCCAAAAAATTATTCACAGCAATGATGTGCTGCCCTGAAAAATTCTGTATAATTCCTCAAATGGAAGATTAGCCGAGGCAGAAATATAGGGCTGTATCAAATGGACTGGAGTAGCGTGTACCGGGTCACCGATGTGTCGACAACAGAAGTGGAAAGAAGAGTTTTCATCCCTGACCCATTTGGGCTATAAATCAACGCCTTTTGTGTTGTCCTGAAGCTGTTTGCACGGTTTGTTCCCCTACGCCATATCATTATTAATACGTAAACATCAAAAGTTTCCCTGCACTTTTTAAGTATTTATCATGAAATGAGGAGAATGAAACTTAGGTACATCATTTGAAAGGTACTGTGCCATAGATGTGCAGAAACAAAAAATCGTAGTAAAATTAAGTTAAGAATTTCCCATACAAAATAATTAATAAATAAATTTTGTAAAAGACAAGATGGCTTTCGTTACTTTATCTACGGACAAAATTGGTCGAATTTCGACCACGGGCGGTACTAGTTTTCCTTAAACTGCCTTTCCCTATGTAGATTTTTAACCGCACTTTAATATCGCGCCGCGTACTTCTACTTTTTTCCAAACTGCCCTGAGTTAAACTTGCGCGAAAACCTCAAATGTCCTTAATATGCTCTCTTCACAGGTGCATTTCCAATTGAACTTGAAAACTCCATTAAAAGCAACACACAATTGCAACCGCAACCATTTACAGTCCCCCCCCCCCCTTACCTAGCAAACGATAAACAATGTTGAAATTTCCAACCCCTCAACCTTAACATTTGCCTGATTTTAAATTCCATTTCGCGTCATTGACCCAGATTGCCATTGGTAACCTTGCTTCGCTGGAATTCCCTGCAATTAATATCCAACTCTCTTTCATTTGCGGGCTGCACGTTTCCCCACCACAATTCATCACGCCGCCACCACCCTCTAAGCCGAGCAACCGCAACCAATGCTCGGTCGACCAACAACTGCTATTACTTTGATTGTGATTGTGAACTGCCATATAATTTACTCCTTCAAATAATGTTCGCTAATGGTTATTTCAAGTTATGCCATGCGCCCGCCCAGCCCAATGGCCAACTCAATCTCGTGATTAAAAAGCCAACTTCCCTTTGTAACCGCATACCGCACCGCTATTCGCTTCGCTCATAAGTAATTACAAACAAATGACCATTACACCCAATTATTACCGCGGCGTTAATACGAGCCATTACCATACATCAAGATGATGTACGTTCGTCAATTTGAAATGAAATGAATGTCCTGTCGGGGCGGAACAGTAAGTTACCGCTCGTCGGTAAACAATAGAAAAACGAATTGCAAATGGCCCAAAGCGATTTGATGGCTAAAAACACGAAGTCTTTCAGTCCGCATTTGCCGTCATTTATTCAGAGGATGGAGGATCCTCTGCAATTAATTTCCTTTTCTATTAACTATTGGCCCAACAATGCACGGAGAGGGGCGAGCGTGTTTTTTCCCCTATATAGCTGAGCGCAATTGCCTATTCGGTTGATGGGTGAAGGGGAAAAAGAACGACCGAGTGCACTCCATCATTTTTCTTCGAAAGGACTACTTTTAGGCGAACAGTTTTCTGTTTACGATTGCGAGGCACCCATTTAAAGTCAGGGAATGTTTCATGTCAAGTAGACATCTGTGCCAAGGTTGCACGAAATCGAAAGAGAGCGAGACAGGTAAGCTGCTTATCCACACGTGTCTGCCGTGGACGCGTGTGTATGTGGCGAGGAAGACCACCACTTCCAGTCGGGGTGTACCAAGTTTGTGGTTAAGAGGTAGGTAGCTTGACTAAGCCCATGCAAATCAAAGTTACTGGCAGACAACGAAAGAGGTGGTTCGTATGTGCCTATACGAATTAATGAAGCTGGAAAATAAAACGAAACGAGAAATTTCACTTTTGTTGATTTGACAGTATGTGCGACAAGAAATGAGGTGGCGATTTAAGAACAGATAAAGAGTAACCCCGGCAGATTGATCGATTCTTTCCGACCTACGACGGGTGACCTTTTAAGCCCAGTATAGCTTGGAACCCTAAAATGGCAGCCGGAGGAGGATTTTATCACGAAGCCTATTCTGCTTTTGCCAGTTTTGGATCATACATTTTGAACACAGTCGATTGTTGGCCTTCAAGGGGTCAATAGTTATCAGTGAAGGGATAGAGGAGCTCCATCAGAGAAAAAAGTCAAGAGATTTGGAGGACAATATTCACATGTGCATTTCTTGAATTTATACCTTCTCAAGCAGTGTTGTACTAAGGAAGGCTCGTAGAGTGATTCACAGCAGGACGATGTTTATTCAAAGATTTGCTTATGCCGAGCTAAACCTGCTTGTATTGTACATGGTTTTTGGGTTTCCCAACAATTTTGACATCGATAAGAAACGAACATAAAATAATCCATAAATTCAATCGTCAGCAAGTAAGTACCTAGCACGAATTGTAAGTAGAAACAAAAAATCGACGGGAACGGCGCTGCTGTTAATTTGGCTGGCAAAATGCATTCCGAATTTATCAAGAATCTTGTGGTTTTCTGAGACTTCGGCTTTTGATAATAAGTCAATTTTTGAATGAGTCTAAGATTTGTGAGGTTAATACCAAGTAAGTCACTGAATCCCGATTGTTCTTCTGAGCGGATTTATAACAGCTACGACTACAAAATGAATGTGCAAAGATATAGGGCACCATAACTATATCCTGTTCATAATATTGATGTCATCAGCGGACTTAAAATCTCGCTTTTTGAATTTTAATCAAGAATCTTTTGATGACCTGTCATTGTTTTTAGTGAACTTGGTAGTTAGGTTAGGTACGCGTACCTACTCTTGGAGTTAATCAACTTATGTCTAACAATGTAACGGGAGCATACATCTGGGTGCGGAATACCTAGAAGTATTATTAATAGATCTATATATATAAAAACAAGTGGAATTGTGTTTGTCGCCAATGTTCTCTGTAATGCGTGAACCGATTTTGATTCTGGAAACTTTCCATGAAAGGTGACGTTAATACCATGGTTTGTAGGCATATACGGTCTTTGTAGGTGTACTGGTTAATGAGTTATAGGGGCGTGGTACCGCCCATACAAAAAATATATTCAAAATTTTATATTTCGAAAACCGACCAATCGATTGAGTTCAAATTTACACACAATCTTAGGTATTGGCTCAGGAGTATTTCTGTAAAGTAAGGTCCAAATTGTACAAAGGGGCGTGGCACCGCCCATATAAAAAAACAATCAAAATCTTATACCTCGGAAGCCACCGAATCGATTTCCGATTCGAGTGCGTCAAGTGAATCTTAATCCTTCTGTTAAAAGATGGCTTATGTAATTGAAACCACTATTTTAGCTGGAAAATTTAAAGGCGAAAATGTATTCATACCACGCATCCCGGTTTTGTATATTTACATTGAAAATGGAAAAACTGTTATGTACCAAAAGGGTTACAATAAAACTACAAAACTACTAGGTTTCCGGCAGAAAACCAAACGCATGCCAGGTTGGGAAATTTATCAGAAATTGGCCCATCTTTTTCCTATATTTCCGACAACAAATTTAGTACGAAAACCTAATCCTAATTGGGTTTTCAATTTTAGCATTTTTTATCTTGTGTGACTATTTTTCTACAGCGCTTTTCTCCCCAAAACATACCCTTACTGAACTGACCAGTTTGATTTACCGCTGTTGGGGCACGTTTACAAAAAATAAATAAAATAAAATTGTTATTGATTTTTTTATGAATATATTGTATCATCTCTAAAGTTCCATACCAGTTGTTGTACTCGTTTTATGTCTTTATTTGAATTTCGCGCCATATTGTTGAGGTTGGCCATTTTTTTTTTTTACTTTTTTAATTTGAAAAATTATAAATTGTAATAGAGGAATGAAATATAAATGAATAGTCAACGTTTTGCATTCGGACTGATTGTTTGATTGTGGTCGCTACTTCTTTTCGTCGCTCGTTACTTTTATCGAACAATACTTTACAGAACTGGGATTTTCCCTGATCTTTTGTTAAGAAAAATCAATTTTTTCTAGTTCGTGATTGGAAAAACATTCAATTGAATAACCATTACTTTTTATTCCAGTGATTTCAATTATCAATTTTGACATTCAGAACTTAATTTTTCTGACTGTTTTTTTTAGATTGTGTTTATTTTCTGTTAGATTGTTTTAAAATAAAAATAAATTCTTATTAAGTTAAAAAAATTGTGGCTATGGGCTTAACAAATCTATAAATCGTACCATCGAACTAGTTCAAGACCTGGCACTACTTCAATAATCCTCTTAAAAAGGCGTATTTTAATTTATTTATAAAGTGCATTCGACCAGCTTTGACGTTAGACCCCACGTGGGCATCACTTTTTTTTTAATTCTCAAAATGAGCGCTTTATCAGCTTAAGTAAGATTTTATTCTTTATTGAACGAAAAATTATGCGAAAAAGATTAAATTAGATCCAAACCATCCAGTTCCAGCACTCAACCATTTGACAGAAGAAATAGGTAACCATTTACTTCTCCAATTTTGGGAAAACCCTCCTTCAGTCGGGAAATGGGAAAAATCGAAATTTGATTTTTTTATGGAATTTTTTGTGCAATTATTCCGGAATGGCTTTTCGAATAAAAAAATTGAAAACTCTTGGTGAAAAATTTGTAAAACACGAAATTTTGTTTTCGACGAATTTTTGCATTTTATCGCATGATTTTATGATTTATGCTTTTGGTGAGGCCCTACACCCTTCGACTCCCTGCGTACTGTAGATGGCGTGCTCTGCGCCATTTTTCGGGAGTTTTACGAATGTTTAAATTTGCTCCAAAACGATGCAACTTTTTCAAATTTGTACATTCTTTACGCTCATCATAGCGACATTTTATCCCTCGAACCCTATCGCGAGGTGGCTGACGACATTTTGCCACAGCTCGCACGATAAATTCATCCCAAAATCTACTGCTGCCGATGAACTCAATGCATGCTTGAAATCGTCCTTTTTGTGGAGGCATACCAAGAAGTTGAAATTGACCACGAACATGAAAGTCGCATTGCAGAACGACCAATCGGCAGCTGAATTCTCGAGACAACTGCTGGCACTTGGCAATGGCCAAATTTCTGTTGATGTTTCGACTGGATTGATATCGTTCCCTGCAATTTTTTGCGAGTTCACATCATCGAAGGAGGAACTCATCACCAAAGGGTTCCCCGGCATTGCACAAAATTATAAAAATCTCGATTGGATTAGTGATCGGGCAATACTAGCAGCGAATAATAAGGACGTCGATAACTTGAATTTTATTATTCAAGTTCAAAACGCTTGAAAATTGCATTCGTATAAACTTGTTGACCGCGTGACCGACGAAGATGAACGACCCACTGTCCGACGGAATTTTTAAATTTGCTAAATGTGCCAGGAACTTCGCCGCATAATTTACAGCTGAACTAAAAGTGGGATCGATTATAATTATTTACTTATTTTGCGGAATCAAAATCATCCGAAATTGTGCAACGGTACGCGGTTGTCAGTCAAGAAACTGATGAACAATTTAATTCAAGCGACGATCATCAAGGGCAAATTCAAAGGAGAGGAAGTCCTTATCCCACGAATTCCGATTATTCCATCTGATCTTCCATTCCAGTTCAAGCGGATTCAGTTTCCCGTTCGATAGGCTTTTGCGATGACAATCAATAAATCGCAAGGACAGTCGTTGGAATTCTGTGGGATTAATCTCGAATTTCCTTGTTTTTCACATGGTCAGCTGTACGTTGGCTGTTCGCCCGTTGTCAAACCATCTTCTTTGTTTGTGTTTGCCCCGGAAAAAAAAATTAAAAAACATTGTTTATCATATCGCTCTGTACTGACTTCGATTCAATTCAAATAAATTACATTGAAATTTTAACTATCTGTGTTTTATTATCACTCTGGAGTTTATCTGAAGGCGTGATTAGACGAAGTTCGCCGGATCCGCTAGTTCAGTATGAATGCATTTGCTTTATATATAAAACATGCTACTAAACTCTTGGTCCTATATGAGAGTGAAACCGTCTTCCTCGTATCCCCAGTTTGTCATTAAATAACCACAACTTAATCACACTTCTCCAAGCCTTCTCAAAAAAAGACGGATAAAAATTGTGTGAAAACACCCCCAAGGCGGCAATCTAACTTCCCAAATGCGCTACAGCTATATCCACAATCAAATTTCCAGCTCGAAATCCATCATCCTGTTCTAATTAGCAAAAATTAAGCACCCAACTGGGGAAAGTTTGCCAAACAAAAGCAAAAATTATACATTTCCGATCGCAAAGTGAAAGTCAAACAAACTCCCCCCAAAAATTATGAATTTTTCCATAGCGAAACAATAAATTTGGAACGCTTCTGGGCGCAACGTGATAATTAATTTCTTTCAACAGACGCACACAAAAATTCCCATTCAATCCCTGCAGCTGTATACACCAGGAACAGCGTTAACACATCCCCCACATCGGCAGGCTCAACCATAACCAGCGGCTGAGAAAACAACGCAAAAAGAATACAAAATTACACCGAGCGGGAGCACCATACGAACCATACAGACTGAGAGACGCGTGTGCGTGTTAACGTTGCCAAAATCCAGTATTAATTAAACCGCACAACGGTGGTGCGCTGGATAAGGGGTTTCCTATGCACCAAAATCGCCCAAAAATCGCCCTCCTTTTGGCTATAAAATTTCATTAGGACACTCACTCGACAGCGTGACAAATTTTCTTGTCGCGTTTTCTGTGTTTGTTATTTGTTTTGTCGACGTTGTCGTCCTGTTGCCCTTCGCGTGAACACGGGCCCATGCGTTCGTTGTAATGACTTTGGTATGCAAAAATATGTGAAATGCGCGTGTTGCGTGTATGAGAGGATAATGATGCCACCTGATGTTGTGTCATCATGAAAAGTTTATTTGTTTTTATGCGGCGACGACTGGTACGGGACGGGACTGGTTGGTAGTGTAGCAGTACCGCACGGACTGCTCAGTCAACTTTGGTTTAGGTTGCATATACGCGGAAGGCACTTTTATCGCGAAGGATGTTAAAAACAGTTACTCGACTATGGGTGGGGGTATATGGTACACACATCCTTTGCGGATAAGTTCAGTTTGATGTTACAGGTTGTGGGCCATGAGATAAGAATGGATGGTTGCCAACCACGTTAACGTATAATATGAAGTCATTACGGAGTTTTGCAGGACTGAGATAAGAGAGGAGCGCACATTAAGCCGGCGACGACATTTTATGAATACTTGCGGCCCATCCCAATCGCTGTTGGGCGGAGGCAAAAGTTAGATACTCTAAAAGCACAGTAATGGGTCTTGTTATTGAGTTGAGTTGTGTTGAGCCATCCAGCGTTGAGGTGTTGAAGGAATTTTTTTTTTCCTTTTGTTAGTCGATTTTTGTTGACGAACTCAGTTGATGGCTCAAAGTTACCACAGTTGGGAAATGAGAAAGTTTCGACAGTCGTAAAATGTTTTTGCAAACAATTTCTGATGAAGAATG
This sequence comes from Cheilosia pagana, assembly GCA_936431705.1. NCBI lineage: Eukaryota > Metazoa > Arthropoda > Insecta > Diptera > Syrphidae > Cheilosia > Cheilosia pagana. Next base: position 9,431,638 of record OW386169.1, read on the forward strand.
ACGGGGATGGGTGCGTTATGCACGATTTATGATGGAGATAGCGAAATGTCAAAGATTGATGGATCAAGTTATACGTTGACTCGAACATTATGATCATCCCGGAGGCATTAGATTAATGGAGCATTTGGAACATTTGCAGTGACCATACAAAATTGAGTGGGCTCTACTTCACCACCCTACTGTAATGAGTGGAAAGATCCATTGAATTTGGAATATGTCCTCCATTTGCAACTCTACTGAATGAGTTTGTGATGTCATTCTATATCGAGACAGCTGTACCCTGAGGTTCATGGTTCTATGACAGAGATTCTAAGATCACCCTTCTTTATCAAGTAGCTCCAAGATGGTGGCTTTTATCGTAGGGAGGCTTCCTCAAATCACGTCTGAAAAGAGAAGACAGCCATTTTGGACTTTGGAAAATGTGCTTTCATATCGACTTTTAAGATCGGATGGGTGGAAAGGTACGAGGAGGCACCTCTAAAACAAGGCTGCTTCCTAGGTCAACAACTTTATGCAACTTTCCTTCCTTGATATGATTTCTCATGTCTGATTGCTTCCAAAGGGTTGCCTTAGACGACTGCTTTAAGGACAGTCTTAAGCAGTCTTTGAGTATGTCCACCGGTTTTACAAATCCCGGAAGACTGCGGAAGATAAAGCCTATCAAAGAGATATTTTGGAGGTTGTGGACGCTAGGATCTCATGCCAACCGTGATATGAGCTCAGCCGAGGTTGGATCAATCCATGAACTCATACCTAGGACTCCTCCTCACTGATTTTTGAGAAAGATTTCCACTTGAATCCTTAGACAATTCTCACCAAAATATTCTAAAGATGTCTTCTGGTGAAGATGTGAAATTATTTGCCTATCAATAGTAGTAGAGTCCCAAAATAATTAAGGGTGAAAAGAAGTTCCAAGCGACCCAGTCGTGCACATTTTGCAAATTCTGCAAACTGAAACCAGTCTGGTAATCGGACACTTAGGTTAGGTAAGGTAGATGGGTAGGTAGAGCAAGGCGTACCCTGCAATACCACACTTAGGTCATCGTGGACCCATTGTGATGCCCTTTTTTGGGGGTTAACCGCTGGAGTTGTTTAGGTTGTCTTCTTTCCATTCCTCAGTGTGGTTAACAGACGCTGTCCAGCCTGTAAAGATCAGGTAGTGAAACATCAGAAAGTTCTTGTAAGTCTTGGAAGTAGTATCTCCCAAGTGTTCTGTTCCTCAAGTGACTGAGACTCGGACAGTGACAAAGGAAGTGAGGTCTGTCCTTGTGGACTTCTTCGTCTCCGCAGCCTCTGCATATATGTCGTCATCTTTGAGATTAAGTTTCATTGTGTGGTTTCTTAGGAAGTTATGACCAGTTAGAGCCCCTACTAGCCTAGATAGTTAAGACCTGTTAAATTGTAAGAGTTTATTGGTCCGAGCACTGGCCAAAGCTTCCACGATATTTCACAGGTAGTAAGTTCTTTAAACCTTTCGTTGGTTTTCAAACGAATCTTGTTTTTCACCCGCTCTCTAAGGTTGCAAAGCGGTAGCTTGACCGACTGAAGTGCTCTATCACGGTCCATTGCGGACCCAATTCTCGCCAGTTCGTCCAGGGAACACTTAGAATGTTAACAGTACGACATGGGTTACACCAAATTTAGGCGGACATCTGACATGCAAATGTTAAGGCCCTTGATGCTTATTAGAATTTATCATAAGTGACGGACTAAGGAGATTTGGAAGATCCAATAATGAACACTACAATTCTAAGTACTGCCTTGTCCTACATGACTTAAATTTACTTCGTTTTAAGTGAATTTAAATTTAACCACAATATGGCTACCTGACGTTGTCTAACTGTCAAGTTGGTGAATAAGGCAACATAATATTTGGTGTTCCGCAAGGTTCGGTACTTGGTCCATTGCTTTTCTTGATTATTATCAATTCTATATTTAATCAGAATTTTAAGGGTGCAATAACAGCCATTGCTGATGACATGGCCTTCTCATATAGTTGCGGTTCGCTGTTAACTTAATTTCGGACATCAACTCAGACATGGATATTCTAAGGCGCTGGTTTGCTGTTCATAAAATGGTGTTGAGCAATAAAACCAAACTAATGTACTATAGTCTCTCAGAGTGGCCTACTATAGTTGATTGTGATATATTTTATCGTTTCCCTGTTTATCAAAAATTTGTTTTCAATTATAATATCAGTTACGCATTTCTTTCCAATGAACACTGCTCGGCCGATTGTTTTAAGGTGAATTTTGTCCAGTCCTTCAAATACCCTGGAATAACACTTGACAGTAAGTTGAATTGGTCCGATCACACTACCACACTGAAGAAGTATCTATTGTGTTGCACTAGGCAATTTAATAATCTTAACTTGTACCGCTCACAAAAATTATTGACTATGATCTAGTACGGTATTGTTCACTCAAAGCTTCTGTACGGGGTAACTTGTTGGGGTGGGACTTATTTGAACAAGGTCCACTTCTTGTTTCGCAAAAGCATATTGTGCGTATTATTTGTAAGAAAAATCGCTATCACAAAAGTTTGATTTTGTTCCAGGAACTAAAAGTTCTTCCACTAAGGCATCTCTACTGCTTTAAAGTTCTAAGAGTATTTTTTATTAGGAGTGGCTTTCTTGCACAATATGCCAGCGTACAATAAAATGCACTACAACAGATTCTTCACCGTAGTAGCTCCTTTAATTTTTAATAAATTACCTTTCTCTATCAGAAGTCTAAGGAATTTGTCACCTTTTCTACACTAAATAAAATCTTGGCTTTTGAATCATGATCATACACGAATTAAACACATTTCTTCAATCAGTTAACCCTATAATGTTAATCTCTTCTCTATCTCTTCTTCTCTACATATAATAAAACTATAGAACAAAAAATGCCTGACCGCGCATCACGCAGAAACTACTGGACGGGTTTTGATGAAACTTGGCATAGTGATTGCTTATGTTCTGGGTCGGGCTTTAGGATACTTTTTAACCCGAAATATAATTTGGTTTTTACAAAATAGTCAAAAAAACCGGGTATATGTAAGGATAATTCTGTTTATACAGACCTAGCTCGGTAATGGCTTATCGGATTGAAAAATTAAAAAATAGGTGAATTTAGTAAATTTTCTCCTGAATCGTTTAAGATATAAAACATCCTCCTGCGTTGTCCTGAAGCTGAGCTATGTTCAAAACAATTATTTAAAACATCGCCCACAATTTTCTTTTAGTGGATTACCACTGTCAGTAGTCATGCAGCAGTGAGTATCGTTGCAGAAGTGTGTGTGTGATTATTATGTGCGCCCTCTAACGTGATCATATGTTTTGCACTTCAATCAGCAATACTTTTTGTCTTAAAGTGGCAGGGGGTGAAGCATGACGAGCACAGGACAGCTAGTTGTATTTCATTTTAATCGCTTATACTATTGCTATATACTTATTAATAATTTCTTTGAATTATTCTTATCACACTTTATATATTGTACCTAGCAAGATTAATAATAAATCTTAATCTATATATTTTTACCATTGTGCACAATTTTTTCCAAAGTCCTTAAACGCATTTTATTTTTAAATCCACCAGAAACCTGGAAATATGAATTAATTGCATTCGCCGGCAAGTTCATCTAAGAATCCAAGGCGAACTTGTTTCGTATTAGGGGATAAATGACGTCCAGCCAAATGACTCGAATTATTTTCTTTAAGGCAAATTTATTGTTTCCATCTTGACTGTCTTCAACGATCCTGCAGCCTTTCTTTATACCAGATACTTCTATTAATGCCCTCCCGTCTCACCTCACTGACAGGCAACTTTTCACCCATTCTAAAATTAATCACTTCTTGTCACCCACACTGTACTCGCACACAACAACTGCTTGCCACTTAATTTGTTGCCATCGCTCCGTGCGCCGCCGTAGGGTGCCTTCTTCCCAAATTCATTTTGTTTTCATTTGAACAAGTGCACGTACTCGACGAGCCGGGAAAAATCACCACCCTCCATCAACTGCGCCTATGCAATATACCATCTACCCCACTTGGTCTAATGTATGCGCCTCCTAAACCCCAAATCCTCTTGTAGGCCGTTTTGTGTTGTTTCAGGGAAGAAAAAAATGCCCACCAACCATAAATGTATCAAAATCAAAGGCGCGAGCAAGCGAAATACACCACTCAACCGTTGTACGGGGTGTAAATGGCACCGAGAGCGCCAACCCCAAGCACACACCCTACAGCGAAAGACGGCATATTGCCTACACAAGGGCAGAAAGGGCAAGAGCGCTCTTAAAATGAAACTTTTGCAAAAATAAAAAAAATAAAAAATAAAACCAAACAGTGTTTCGTTTGCCTTTTTTGTTTTCGCCCAGAAAACCCACGGCATGGTGGATAAATAAATAGGGCCAAGGTGAAACAAGGGCACAGGCGTAAATAAATTCCGCGACGATGTCTACGGGTGAAGGGTTGTTTTTGTTTTTGGTTGTGCGCTCAATTCGGATAGATTGTTGGCGGTTGGCTGTATGCACCTCGTCAGTCGTCACAGAAGGATTTGTCCTCCAGTTGTTGGACTCGAAACGGTTCGAGGCAATTCTCTCTCTTGTATAGTGAACTTGTGCGAGGGCAAAATTAGTATTCCGCAAGGCAAGGGTGGATGCCTATCGTTTCGTATATATATGGCGGCCGATGCGTGGAATACACGAAAACCCACTGACACGAATCCCATGGTTCGTTCATATTCAGACGGTGGGGCTGTTTCTTTTGTTTTCGTGATTTAATTTTTTTTTTTTGAACTTGCTGGCGGAAATTTAGCCCACCACCGGAAATCTTGGGCTGTATGTTGATGGGCGTTTTGCTGCTGCTGATGCTGTGGCAATGTTTATGACAAATTTTTATGTCGGCCGTATGATTGGATTTTCAGTTGAATGTAATTGTTTTCTGTTTTTTTTTTCTGTTGTCGAGTTGATGATTTTATTTTGATGGCGAGGCGAATTCAGGTTTTGTTATGAAAGTCGCCGATAACAATTGGGAATGAATGGAGCGACGGCGACGGGTGAGTGAGTGAGTTGAAAGTTTTTGTTTATTGGTTGTATATTTTTGTTTTTTATGACTTTCACAATTGATTGGAGGACACGATGTTGAATGTTATGTTATGGACACAGCCGTCTCTTGGCAAATAGACGTGATCAGCTCTATAACTCAGGGTAAGGAGAGAGAGCTGTACAGGTCATGCCTAATGCAGACGCGAATTCAACGAGAAACCTTAAGGCTTCATAAAAAAAAACCTTCAAGGAGTGGGGGTGAGCGAGAAAATTGAACAGTGGGGTAATAACAAAACAAGTTACTTCGCTCTTAAAACCCTTAAAAACGGACGGCTGCCAAATGAGGGGTAAATCACTTGTCTGTTTATGTGTGGCTTTGTTACCGCATCACTACTAACGCAATCTATGTGAACTTTTCATGGAATATAGATCCTATTATGATGCGACATTTCGAATTTATTTCATGGTAATCGACACACCTATTCGGAAGATATACGACTTGGAATTACTGTCATTGTCAACGCTCTTCCATGGCACATACAAAATTGTTTGATGCTGTATCCTTTGCGAAGGAAGTTCTATAGCAGCATGCAAACTAAGTCGTAGATATGAGTTCACAAGCGTCTCTTATTGTCAAACGTTTGCGCATGGACTTGTGGTAATCGTATCGCGTTGTTTTCGTTCCGCATCGATGCGTGTTTCAATAGTCTTCGAGTACAAAGTTGCACAGCTTGTAAAGGCTGTCCCATAACCACGCAAAATTTGAATTTTGCGCAATTGCCAACGGAAAAAAAATAACAATGTGATAGTTGACAGTTCGGGGTAGTAAAAATGGAGCGCTATACGAAAGAAGCATTAGCTCGGCGTAAAATTGTAGATCCCTTCGATACATCCCAAAAATTTAAAACCCACACAAAAGCGAATGGTTGTGAGAAGTTAGACCTTGGGTCGACAGACCTGTCGCGCCAAAATATTTATTTATATATTTATAGGAAAGAAGAACGCATTCTTAGTGTTGAGCTATATTTCAAAAAAGATAAAAAATTGTCAGGAACAGTCCGCAATTTTTTGAACAAAATCATCTTGAGTGATGAAGCTCTTTTTCATCTTGATGGTTTCAGAAAACCCACAAGTAATTGTTAAGAAATAAATACATTCACAACGCTCGACTCTTTGGTGCAGATTTTGGGCGGGAGGCATTATCGGACTATCGGACTAGAATTGACCATCCAGATCTTGCGATTTGAAGCCATTGCGAATTTTTGAAGTCAAAGATCTATGCAAACAAGCCCACGACCACCAAAGCAGCGCCTTAAAAGAGGAATTTGGGAGGTGTATTAATGAAATTCAGCCACATTTATGCGAAGCTTCTTAGCATCTCACAAAGGCTGGAATATGTGGCTTTCAGTGTTCTGACTCCAAAGTTAATTCAAACACCAAAACGGTGTCCCACAGGTCTGAATATTTTCTTCTATATTTTGTTTGAGGAGTATATGTAGAAGGACGAATGCTAAAGGGAATTTTTTTCTGCCTCCTATCGCACCCGGTAATGGACTTTATATCGCGTGTCGGAGGTTGGTTGTGCTGGAGTGATGTTACACTGGTGAGGGACCTTAACAGTGGGGGTCTTAATCACAATCATTGAAGGTAATTGAAGATATAACAAAAATAGGATCAATCAGAGACCCGCAATAAATATCTACTTAAAAATGCCATGCAAACAGCTGGCTAGTAAATGACATTAACGCTTTCACATGTTGGCGATGTACAGGGCATTAAACCAATTGGTTGTAATCTTCCAGATATTTCAAATGCAAAGGATCTAAGTATGGATCAATTATATCTCTCCGAGATCTGCTGCGCTATTTAATCTAATAACTGCAATTACAGCTTATCTAAAAAGAACCCCGGAAAGATTGTTCATTCAAGATTTCAAGATGGCTCACCACGGTTAACCGAATTCTGAGGTTATATGTCTCAACAATTTCTCCTACAGAAAATCTGTTACATCTTGTTAATTTCATTTTAAAAGTCTACGCACCGATGTGGCTTTTAATCAAAACGAAGCAGAGTTGCATTTACGGATCAAAATATTTGCATAAAACTATTGTCCTTTCACGATATTTTGCCAGATCACTTAAAAGCTGTTATAGATTCAGTGATTCAATGGAATGGACATGCAGAAAACATATTCTTGGCGATGTTGGTAAAAGATCGAAAAGCAATTCGAATGTTAGCCTAGCGAAGGATACTAAAATCTAGGGATTTGACTGATCCTAGTGTGAGAGTTTTCAGAGTACCTGAATTTAACTTCAATGCCAAGGAATATATTGACATCATTGCTTGGAACAATTTAATAGTTACCGAGCCACCACTGCTGAAAGAATTAAACACTAATGTCATTGCATTGAATGCATAAAATTGCCGGAAAATAATGATTTACTGATTTTGCCCCTTGTAAACAAATACATTTGTCCCACTCAAGCTACCGAAAGGTGTGTTTAAATTATTACAGAGGCATCTGCAGCCGTTAGCGGTCCTACAAGAAGAGGTGGATTTATAAGGACACGACTTGAATCTCGCAAAATAATGCCCGTTTTTAATTAAAAAAAAGATTATAAAATTGCTTAGTTCTTAAATGTTAAGTCATTGTTGATGATTATTTGAATTTTTGTTTAAAACTAAGATTTTTAGCGTATTTGAATTTTTCTGATCTTCGTGAGTAAATGAATGTAAATTTAAAAGGACAAAATATTTTATTTAATTTTTTCCTATTTAACAGTCTTACACTGATCTTCATTCAAAGATTTAGAGCACTTCGGGCAGTATGAAATTGAATATATTGACAAATTTGAATATACCGATTTTATTGCTTTGAATAGTGGCAACGAGATTGACAAAATTAAATTTTCGATCCACCCTATCTACACCCTATATCGCCAACATGTAAAATTTTTGAAAGTCTGGTTAGCTTGCACCGTAAAAAACTGTAGGACTGAGTGGACAGGACGATAGTCAAAAAACCCAACTCACAATTATTGCTCTTCATATTGTCGTTAACGGAAGGGAAGTGTTCTTCCTCGGTAACACTAAAACGCATAAAAGCTCACAATATAAACTCACAACAACATCAACACGCTGCTGGGGGTAATATGAAAATTATAAAAACAGCAGCCCTATTTCTATCTACCCGGAAATGAAACATGTGTCGTTTGTTTATTTACACTTCTCCCCCCACAAGAAGATGACCTGTGTTTGCAGTCCCTCATTCGTATTCATTGGTTCAATGAGGTCACGCAATTCAGATAGCTTGTCTATGCGCCTCTATTGATATATTAATATAAAGCCCGACACACGATGACCACACAAGTCCAATCCTCTGCAAATGTTACGGTTGGGTACGAGTTCTCATTATAGCTTATTGGGAATGAGGCAGATCAACAGCAGTCAAGACGTTTCTGGGATAGCCCATCATGGGATATGACATCTCTAATCAAAAAGCTGTTTTGTATGTGTGTATCCTTACATTTTTTTTTTTCAATAAAAACTATGCACGTTCGAAACGAAATGAATGAAAGGATACAGACACACATGGATCGGCATGTGTTGCATACTCCCAGACGTATGTATCTGGAGCTTATTCATCAGGAGCTGGATGCATATGTACACTGTGTATCCTTATATAAAGGATGACGCAACGTAGGTATAACGTATTTCAATTGCATTGATTTGCTGTTGTCGGACAGCCGTATCTATCGATGTTAGATAATCCTGTTGTTGTGGATTAGATGTTCGGATGGTACCTATCTGATTGCGAGGAAACGTCTGGCATGGCAGTTTTGGCTTTTGATGAGCTTGATTGGTGTCGGCTGTCGTGCGTGTGTGTCAATTAATTGAGTACGAGTGGTATACGACCATCGCCAGCAGCGTTGTAAGTGCGCGCCCTGCCAATTGACAACATTAATGTGCTAACCACATACCAGTCAATTATGACAAGTTCTTATTTTTTTTCCGGTCAACTTGTGTTTGCGCACAATATACACGAGTATGCGGAGGTGGGCTATATAAACAAAACGCTGTCCAGTTGTGCGTTGCCTGCGGCTCTTGTTGGTTTTTGGTGTTTTATTAGTTGTAAACGTTCGTATTGTGATCAAATGTAGGCTCGCTGGTGTGTAAATATGGTTATAGATGACGGAACGACTGCCAACTATTTGGCGGTAGTCAGGGTTTAAATTTACGGGTGGTATTCTATTTTAGAGCAGTGTTATTATTAGTTTAAAGGGAACGGAAGATCGGGTGTCATTCAGGAGCTAAGACATGTCTTTCCATAGCTCTCGGCTGACAGTAGGGTGACGGCATATTTTCGAAACAGTCGAGTATAGCTTCCTGCTATTGATGTTGAATTTTTCAGTAAAATTCACTTAAAACTAGATTTGTTGTAGGAGAGCTGACTATTTGATGTCATCTTCCATCGGCAAGCTACTAATAGCGAATAAGCAGCTGAATTCATCGAATGGCTGATGAAAACTCATCGAATTCGTGTAATGACTAATGAATAATGAATAATGGAAAACTCATCGAATTCGTGTAATGACTAATGACTAATGAATAATGGTTTATGACTAATGACTGATAAATAATGACTGACGATTAATGGCTAACGACAACTGACTTTTATTAAACACTAGCGGACCCGAGATTTCTTTTCTAGACGTTATTTAGTTATGAAAATTTTTCTTCGGTACCTAGTAATCAAGGAGTTTGTCCAAATCACGTTTTTCTTAGTAGAAACCGTAAATGTCAGTTTAAAATGTGGAAAAATCAACAAATGTGAACAAAGCAGAGAATGAGAACAAATTTTTCCCTGATCTCTGTGTACAAAACCGCAAGGGAAGAGATCTCAACGAGTTGTTCCTTTTATTCTTTTTAATTTTTGCATGCGGGCATGAATTTGTTTAAATAAAATATGCAGCATTTTTAAAATAAAGTAGCCTTAATCCTGCAGACATCTATTTTACACAGTTTAATAAGAAACATTTTTGGACTGCTGCAATAGTTTTTAAGACTTATGAGGACATACAATTTTTCCATTCAGGGGTCGAATCGTGCCGTCTTATACAGGCGGATTTTCCAAAAAACATGGGCAAAATTATTTTTGTGTTTTTTATAGCTAATTTATTATTTCATGACTGTCATCAAGACAGTAAGAAGAAAAATAATGTTTTTCAGTATGTATTTTTTTTTAAATTTAATGATTTAAAAAAAAAATACAAAAATTCACAGAAAATAAAGATTTTAAATTCTATGGAAGGTAGGAAAACGGAAGGAATATATTATAAAAAAAGTAGAATTTGATTTAAGTAAACAATAAATATTAACAAAATTATTTCATCGCTAATAATGTATAAATTCAGTAAAATATTTTAACCTATGCATAGGACATTATTATGAAACTGATACGAACTCCGTTTCATCGACTTCTGGTTCTTTTAAGAAATTTAAAACTTCAGAAAGATACGATTAAACGTTTTTAGGATACATTTTTCTCATACTAGTAATGTATGGATCAGAAGAAACCAACAGTTTATGGAAAACAAAATCCATTTTGTTGCCTTGAAAATTTTCTTGAAAAACTTTCTTGAAAACGCTTGATATCTTTGTTTCGGGCTTCTTGGGCTTCCTCTCCAAGCTGTCCAATTAGAAGAATAGCATCCGACACAATTATAGAGCTATGTATTAAAATTTTGTGCACTGTTGTTGGCACATTGCACCACGGATACAAGTGCACAAACTTCTTTACCGTAAAGTTATATTTTTCATCACAGTAGAAGAATCCAATTTCACTTATTCTTGAAATTGCATTTAAGCAGCATAGCACAACTCTTTGGGTTGAAATTCCGAACGCAAAACTTTAGTTTTCCTCCTCTTTGATCTCTCACTTAGCCGTACAAAATCAGTTTGTGGCCGTCCAACAGATCCATAGGCTCGCCGCGGAAACGGAATTTCAAGCTCTAACCAGGCTTTGTTCTTGTTTTTTAAAGCTTGATAATTTCTTGAGGAAGCCAACCATCGACTTTTATATTCATAGACAAAATTAGTTAACATATTCTTTGTTTTCTCAGAAGCATCAATGCAAGTCAATTTTTTTAAATTTCCTGCCAAAAAAATATTTTTTTCTTTAAGTTCATGAGATAAACAGTTTCTCAGGAAGTCAGTAAGCTGATTTCTTGACAACAAAATAAAATTTTATTGTGAACCTGTATCAAAAACGAGATTAAAAAAAACGTACCTATTGAGCGGAACTCTTATTTTCAGCGTTTTTACAGATTTACTTGACGATATCTTGCAAGATCGCAAAATATCGCAAATTCTTAAGGTGATTCCTTAATAAGCATATATTAAGGTAAATTTCAAGCTATTTTACATAACACGAATGCACCAAAATACAAACTGTTTTCTTTATGAAACAAAAAAGTACCATTTTTTTTGTCTCAAAAGGTATTGCTTTGGGCACCTTCCAAATATAAGTAAAACTCAAAATTTAATAATAAATTTTCACATATTCTACTTACTACTAGCAACAGATTCCATAAAAATTTATTTTACTTAGCTCTCACAGAAAATTGAAAAAAAAACAGCAAAGAATGTAAACCACTTATCGAACTGGTACTGCACGCGCTTCACAAAAGCTTCCACTTTGGAAGCATCAACTGACGAAACAATTGCAACAAAAATAGCGGAATTAATCATATTATATGCTTATGTAATATGTTCACAACTTGGCATGAACAAAAAACAAAACAATGGACTCTTTTTTAAATACTTTTGGCCATGTTTTTTGAAAAATCCGCCTGTGTGGCGTCTGTGAACGAGCATTATACGTTCATGGAATTAAGTTGATTTTGCATATGAATGCTCGTTACGTAATGCTGTTTCACGGACGATGCGATTTGACCCAAGTTTAAAATGTTGATAAGAAAGCTGTTCCCACCTAGTGCCCTTCGTATTCAATTCTACCCATACTTCGCAAAAGTGTTTTTTGTTGAAAGGGAGCTTAAACGCCCCTTTTGAGGTACTGCCACATTATGCAGAATGCCAACAAATTTCAAGGCTCCAAAAATGTCCACATATTTAAATAATGTGTATGTTACAGATTATTTTTTGCAAAATGCTTTTTTTATGGTAATTCAGATCACAGTTCTATACTCTCCAACATTAGGTTCCATAAGTACCTATCGAGAAATACCGTCCAATCCAAGTTTTTCTATTTTTATAGCAACAGTGCCGCGACTAAAGTAAGACCTAAACTGACCTGTGGCAGTCTCGCATGGTGGCGGCAACTAATAAAGCCACCTACCTAAAGGCGTTTACAAAAGTTTAAAGACTAGCGTGCATCGGCACCACCTTACAATACATTTCTCGAGCGCCTTACCCAGGAGGGATGAATAGAGAGACGGGTTCGTACCTATCACGCAATCCATAGCCTTGTTTACAGACGGATCTTAAATGGAAACCGGGGTGAGGTCAGGGGTCTTCTCCGATACGCTGGGTATATAAAAATCGGTATGTGGTAAGGGCGACATTACCTTCTTTAACGACAGCCAGGCAGCAATAAAAGTCTTAATTGCACCAGAAATAAAATCCAAGCTTGTGAAATTCTGTCGCGAAGAACTCAAGGTTCTTGGCACTCAGCACAAGATATCGCTCTGCTGGGTCCTGGGACATGAAGGCATTCCAGGCAACGAGAAAGCGAACGAGAAAAGGTTTGACAGCTGTTTCAGAACCAGTTGATCCCTCTGTGAACACCCCGCCTTGTTCACTCCAGCTTGAAGCAGGGAGAAAAGCCACAAGAGAAGCGAATGTTAGATGGACTGCACAAGAAACTTGCCGTACCATAAAAATGCTATGACCGACCTTCAATGAAGCCAGAACCAAGAGTCTCCTACGGAAAGAGAGGAAATCCCTTTCCAACCTCGTAGGTATCATAACGGTGCACAATGCTCTACGGTACATATGAAAAAAATGCGCCTGACGGAAGAAGAACTTTGTAGAGGCTGCGCTGATGAGGAAGCTATGGAGGACACTACCCATTTCCTATGCAACCATAGGGGTACCAACCAAACCCTTCCACAAAATTCGATTGAAATCAATTGAGCGGTTTAGGACATCGACACCGGTAATTGAATTGAACTGGAAACCGAAATGTCCAACTACAGCGCCATCTGTTGAGAATTTTCCAAGTTTTATTTTTTCCTAAACTTGATCGAGACGAACAAAAATAAAATTTATTTAAATCGGTCGAGCCGAATTTTAGGATTTTACAAGGCTATAGAGATTTTGTGACCAAAACCCTCCGCGAAATTGAGTTTAATATAGCCTTGAACTAGCTTTATGGTAGAGGTAAGATATGTTTCGATTAAAATCATCTAGACGATGAAGCCTGCCCAAATAAGGAGGTTAATCGCAATACCTCTTGTCAAGTGGGCTTCGACATTTTTCGATTAAACAAGTGAATAAAGATGAATTGACCAAGTCTTTTAACCTACAGGAGCTACTATCCGCAGTCCATTGTCTTACTTTTTTGAATGAGACTCCCTAACATACCAACCACCCTCCAACAAAAAAGAAGTCCATCCCACTGACTCTGACTATAGGTAGACGATTCGATCTTCCTTTGCCTACTCCTTGACCAGCTACAGCTTATCTCGTTAAACAAAATGGCTGCTTGTTTCCTTCAATTAATCTCTTTACAGCTAAGCTGCATTTCATGCCCGACAACCTTGTCTGCATACCCAAATGCATTGAGCACAGCCTGCGCCATGGCAAATTGCAAGCGCTGCAAGAACAGCTCAATGCAAAAGAGTGAGCCTCACTAGTGTGGTATTTTATCCTGTGCACAGGAATTTGCCTCTCTTTACAATATTTGTTTTGCCAAAGAACGCAAAAAAACCGACACCATTCGGAGAAGCGATGTGAAACGAAATTCGCAAAGGCGACCAGAGTTTGTTCATGGTCCTTTTTTTTGCTCTCCTGTGCTGAGGTCGTGAAAGAATACTGTTGCTGCAGTCCCTATCCCTTGTCAGTGTTCATACCTATTGTGCATTTCTCTCTAATGAAAAAAAAAATACAAAACACTACAGACTTTGGTATGTAAAAGAATCTGTCACTTTGGTTGATGGTGATGGTAGCTGAAGCGACCGTTGTTACGCGCTACGCTTGGATAACTTTAAATTAAATTTCAAAGCAAGAGTCTCATCTTAAATTTCACAAAATAAAAAATTCGACGAATTTTATAAAGTCGCCCCCTACACACACACACACAGATAGCAGCGACTCTGAATCACAGGATCAAATTGCGTTTTCATCTTGAGCAATTTCTTAGAGAAAGTCGAAGGACACACTGGTGGAGTATGGGGGTGCAGAATTACAACTCTTACCGATATGACGTTCAATTATAGGATTTATGTTCGGTCCTTAGATTTTCAAAAACTCTTTAGGAATTTTCTACATTCTTTTTTTTTTTCGCCTTTGTTTTCTGTCATCTTTATCCTTGTAAAGTCGAAACACTTACCTGGGAAAGAGAAGAGATAATGGCTGTGAGAAAAGCTGGATAAACTTGTGTCAAGGAGTAGTTTCAAGGATTTGTTTTACAATCAAAGTTTTATCTCGCAAATATGAGTAGAGTTTGAGATATGGGGTTCGGTTACTGGAGTGGGTGATGGAGTTTTATTTTTTTTCATTTTCTTGTCCAAGTGTGGAAAGTCGTAGAATTTAATGCGAGTTGTTTGAAAGTGGAGACTGGTAAATTGATTGGATATCAAATCATGTAGGTATGTGGCGTTTGAGGAGATTTTGGGAACAAAGAGGCAATTTCTCACACATAATGGCAGTTAATGGATAATGGTAAGTTGATGAAAATCAAAGCAAGGTTCAGTACATGGTAAGCAAATTGTCAAGGATTTGAAAGAGACGTGGTGTATTTTCGAGTGCACTGTTTGAAAAGTTTGGTTATTCGTTGGCAGAACGTCGAAAAGTGTCACTGAAAGCTAAGAATACTGCAACTTTGGACAGTGAAAACCTTTCGAAAGATGGTAACTCCGCTACGGGCTGTTAGAGATTAGGTTGCTATACGTATCGTCCCACAGTTCAGTGACCGAGTATTAAAACTTCTTAAACCTATTTCTGACTCCATCAAAAGCTGTTGAAATTATGGTTTCTCATTCCGACGAAAAAAAAAACTTCACGTTTGCAGTTTTGAGAAAACAATTCAATAAAGAAATATAATTGAACTCATCAAAAAAACTCTAGTGTGAGCCTTCTAGAGGACTTAAACGTTAACATTCTGGACCGCAGAGTTTTTGAATTTAAATCTGGCGTGGAATTAACGCACCCGTGAGCGTTTCAGTCAATTATGAGGATTCTATAGGCAAGCATTAAGCATTTGAAGTCCCTGGTTGGTTTGGTTGTTTAAAGTGGCAAAAAAATCCCCTTTTCGTCACAAGGGAAGATACACAAATATCCCATGAGCGCCGCTCCGTTTTGAAACTACAGCAAGCGGAACCAGAAGATGAAAGGGGGAGATGGATGTTACGAGAAGTCCCTACACTTGAAGTTGTTAAAGCCTTTTAAAAAGTGATCTGTTAATTCTAATATTTTATTTCGCACTTAAACACGGGACTTCAAAAAGCCCCACAAAAAAAAAGTCTGAAACGGTTAAATCGGGTGATCTTGCGCGCCAGTGACGGCGTAGGTTACACACGTTTGGCGGTCGATAGGCAGCAGCTGATGCAATGACTGGACTTTGTACGGGAACATGCGCAAGTATTTGACCAAAATTTACCTTAGGAACGACAGGCTGATGGCTAATTGCGAGGCACGGTGTCTGGTCGATGTTTCCGGCAACAGCTCGACATCCTCGTCAACAGCGGTTAATTTTTGACATAAAGCCGAAAGAATAGCACTTCTAAGGAGATTTCTCAATTCAGCCGGCAAAACGTATTTGCTCTTTAAGGGTGACAAAAAGCGGCCCAATAACGTTCTGAGAGGGTCCAACGACGTAGTTACGCCAAATTTGTCAGTAGTTTCCAACTTCTCGGCAAAAATAGCCCGAGAAATGACCGAAGTCAATTATGAAAGGGACCTATATTTCGATGCGAAGTTCCGAAGGACTAAAATGACATGCATTACCAGGAAATTTATACTCTCGGATGTTTGTCCAACAACACACAAACGAGGTCTGAGGTGGCGTACTGAAAAAATCGTATATTGTTTTCACTGTAGACCGGCAGCATTTCCGGCCCATTGCCAACACTTTTTGTCGTACCGATTGCGGCGCTATTTTAAACCCGATTTTTAAAATATGGACCAAATGAAAGGTGAATTTCTGTAGATATAGTCCAGGATGCGTCGGTTTGTCACAATAGATAAACACTGACAAAAAACTGACTAGGTTTACATTACTTTATCTTCACAATAATGGAATGAATCAAAAAAATACGTTGCATATTTATAGGCTACACGGTTGTTTTTTCTTCTACTCATTGTATGAAGGAACAGAATGAAGCAAAGGACAAAAAACACGTTACAGGTCGGGCTTTAGGATACTTTTTAAGCCGGAAAATAACTTGGTTTTTACAAAATGTTAAACGGATATATGTAAGGAAAATTCTGTTTATACAGACCTAGCTCAGTAATGGCTTATCGGATTGAAAAATAAAAAAATAGGTGAATTTAGTAAATTTTCTCCTGAATCTTTTAAGATATAAAATATCCTCCTGCGTTGTCCTGAAGCTGAGCAATGTTCAAAAGAATTATTCAAAACATTGCCCACAATTTTCTTTCAATGGATACCACTGTCAGTAGTCATGCAGCAGTGAGTCTTCTCTTTTCAGCGCATACATACAGGTTGAACACGTTTTCAGGTGCTGTTCATTGGGAAAAGTTTGGTTTGGGCTGAGGTGGGGTTCGTGTGTGAATGTCAAGTGGTTTCATTCGTGTTGCTTCTTTTCGCCGACATTTGAGGTGGGTAAGAGCGAACAAATAACAGAACTTTGCGTAAATATTTTTTGTGTAGACTTTGCTTTCAGAAAAGTCCATGGGAATGAACATATTTATAAAAAAAAAACGACTGGTGAAGCAAGGCGAGCACGGGTCAGCTAGTTCGAAATAAAAATATTACTCTCGTTTATGTGCTTTGCTCCTTTGGGTATCGGTAGAATCTACGCTGCAGAAATCGGATATATTCAAGGAGACTATCTCTTACTAAATACCAACTCCCGCTGCTGTCTCCATTTTGGTTTCTTCTGAGCATATACAGCGATCTTATGATCGTTTAGTATCCTACTTTCTCTGTTTGGGGAGAGAAGCTTAATTTTTGCTTTGGAGTCGTGATAGAAAATAATGTAGTCTGTGGTGGCCTTAACGCCTTTGAAACCATTTTCCCATGTTTTCTTTGACGTTCTCTAGTCCTACATATCTTTTTGTATTTCTAAGGTTCGCTCTCTTTAAAGGGTTGACTATCTTAGACTGAGATATACTTTTGCTGCTGGACATTTATAATAAGTATGTCATTTTCAGTATACCGAGTTTGGCGAACTCCTATTAGCAAATGTGGTTACTAAGCTTGGCAAGTCCTTGTAGTTTATTTCTTTTTCTTGACTGGCCACTAAATAAAAGTTCCCTGACCTCATCTCATCCATTCTCAGTGAAAATTAGGCAATTGCTGTGGAGCCAAGCCTCTTTATAATCCAAGAAGTTTTTGTGTAAAAGAAGGACACGAAAGGGGACTCTCCACCTCACTAGACTAGAATATTCTCAAGTGCAGATACGACTGGAACGTCTTCAAAGCTTTGTCTGTTGGTTAACAGGAGAGGCTTCGAAAGACGATACGAAATGTAACTTACCAGATAATTTGTTGTTGTGGACCGGTTTTGTTTTTCTAGAGAACCACCATATGACGCACTAAGAGAAACTCTCACAAAAACGCCACAACTTGTCCACAGGAAAGTAGGAACACTTCCTTATCGCTTCGTTCTCCCTTCGTTTAACATTTTGAATAAATTTATTTTGACTTCACAGGACCCTTAGTCAGAATTCAATATACCATGCAACTGACATAAGTAGAAACAGCGGTTCCAGATGCGACGGAGTTCATTTCTGACTCCGATTCGGCCCCCGACTTTGAACAAACAAACATGGAAGTTGATACGCCAATTTCTCAATCCAAGTATCTAAGGACTATCCATTAAGTCCGTGGAAATAATTCAGCAGTCCCATTGCCATAGGTTTCAATTTTCGCCACCCCTGTCCTTAAACCTCCTCAACTATACCTTTCACATTGTGTGCGGACCATTTAAACTGGTTCAACAGCCATCGGGCTTACATCGCAGTCGGAGGGGACTACAAAATTCAATCTATTTGAATTCGCCGAGTATGGAGAAAAATTATCCCTCGGGGTATATTCTGCACCGCCACATGTGTGTGTGTGTTTGCGCTAGCATTTACTTCTTATTCGCACCACAATTTATGCAAAATTTACACAAAACGAGTCGAGTAGTCCTTTAACCAACTTTTCATCCATACAGGATAGATATAGTTGAACTGGGAGTTTCGGGGGTAATTTAGATGTACCAAACGCAGATAAGGCACCGTCAAAAAGCTCTCTTTACGGGTGTAATGTGACCCGTCGTATAGCCGTGTGTATTGTACATATCCAGGCATAAGTCCTTCGAAATGAGAAAATTCTCCAATTTATTTGTGAATCGTGAAAAATGGTGTCCTTGAAGGATGAAGGATATACTTGTTGTTTTTTTGCTTTTGCTTATTTTTAAGGCCGTTTATCTTGGGCCGCATACGATACCCTCCTTCGACTTGTGTTTGTATTTTCTTGTTTTGTTTATTTTCATTCCCCCCGATATGCATGGTTGTAGTTCTTTTGCGTTATTTGCTAACAGCAACATTCAAAGTATAAGGAGAGAGTATTTTTTGTTGTTGTTGTTGATGTAATACAGAGTGAACAACGCGCAAATGTCCTGTTTGTTTGGCTTTTATTTTGGCAAGGAAAGAAGAAAAATAAAATAATAAAAAAAACAGAGAAGAGGAAAAATTAGGACACAATATCCGGAGGCATTTAAAAAGGAACACGTTTGTCGCCTCGAGCGAAAATGGTACACAGAGATTAATCAAACATAAATTAGAATAAATACATATAAATCAAGTGGCGGGCAAGGAAACATAGCATGTTAGTAGATGATGTACACAGCATGGCATAGGAGCAGGGAATTTTAGACCAAGCCCGCCTTAATGTCCTGTCATCAATCAATGTGGAAGTGAGCGGATTGCTTTTCTTTTTTTTTTGGGAAACATCTCAAAATCCTAACCTTCGAGGAGATCAAGAACCGGACCTCGTGTCCTTTTGTGTGCGTATTTTTATTGAGCGATTTTCATCTCATTTGGGATTAGACTCAGGCATTGGGGCGGTGCTTCTAGCCTTGGATGTAGGCTGTATGTGCTCGATTTAAGGAGGTTGATGCCGGATGAACGAAAGAGGGTTTTTTTTTTGTTAGCGCATATGGGATGGGGTTTATAGAGTTGAGATGGAGGGAAGAAGGCTTACGTCACCGATTATGGATAAAAGGATGCATTTTTTTTATTTAGATCACCGACTAATCAGTCACTCTATCGATTGACTATCGAAGCGTATCCTAGTTTGATGGTCCGTGACCTATCACTACACATGGGGCCGCTAATTTGACTAACAGAAAAGGAATATTCTGCAAAGGTAGATTTTATTTAAACCATGAGCCTTCCACTCTAGGGACCGTTCGTTCGTTCAGTTTGCTATCTTCTTAAGTAGAAGTAGATAGTAACCAAAGGGGCACGTAACGAATCACGTTTTGTCGCTCAAATTGGAAGGCAAAACCACAAAACTTGTTCAAAAACCCAGTCAAAAATGCACAAGTGGCCTTTTTACAGTAAAATATAAGGAGGAGATTACATTTGAAGCATTTCGTTGCCGAAAGACGTGTTTATTTCTTAGTAAGCGCAATCTTTTCTCTTCCAAGGACGAAGCCCTATACGAGTTATCTGGCAAATGGCATTTAGAAAACTTTTGGTACAGAACTTCTTAAGGGTTTTTTACCACGAGGTGAAATCTCCGACAAATGTCAAAGTAGGCTCCAGCTCTTTTAAAAAAAAAAGGGTAACACTTCCCGAGGATTTCAGACCAATCAGTCTATCGAAGATCACCGAACTCCATGACAAGTACAGTGCTGACCAGTTATTAGGACAATGGCCAGGGCCGTCCCAACCATATGTGCAAGATGTACAAATGCACAGGGCGCCAAATTCAAATAAGCTCAAAATAACAACAAACGTCAATCCTGTTCTTGTCAGGCGGTTCTGCATAAGGAATTTCTGTGGCTTTGACTAATGGCATTTCTCACTATCACTATTAGATAATACTCTGGTGCAGATTGAAAAAGGGCGCTTTCTGTAAATCTTGCACATGGCGCTAGTTTGACTGGAGCCGGCACTGGCAATTCCTGAAGCGAACAAGACTTGCATAGACTCAACGATGCCGAACCAAGACAGTGAAGGATACGTTCGGCAACAGTCTGGACAGAAAAACTACATGGGGGTCGGAACGATGTGAGATATAGGAGCTTTAGTCCCTGTAAATGGGATGTCGGCTTCAAGAGGGACCTGCAGACCAATTTAAGTAGCTGTTTTCTTCAAGCCGCGATAATTAGATCGACAGAAGTTCAGGTTTAAAAGCTATTAACGTTGCGCATGCTGTCAAATCACAAGACTGCATTAAAAAAAATTCAAGGCGCCACTTATCAAACCACGTAAAACCTTCTCCCTCCAGCTATTGTCAGTAAACATTATTCTTCGCATCTTGAACAAAATTATCAAATTATCCCTACTACATTCGGCACCTTCCCACATTTTCTCGAAAGTTGTTCAGTAATCGAATCAACAAAATCTGCCTGTGATCCGGAAAAAAACAGACCTCCACTGTCACGCAGCAAATCCACTTTTCCAAAAGAAGTACGCGAAACCAAATTAAAAACGCAATCAAATTTAAGGCTGCCCTCCAACCTGCGAATTTGAAACTTCTTCAAGCCGTTCGACTGTGCAATTTCCATTTCAATTTAAACAGTCTATCCTGCACGAAAATAAAAACATAAAAAGGACTTCTTCCAATTTCCCCGTCACGGAGCGCACACATATACCAGTGCACGTGTTCTTTTCGCCTTGCGCGTGCAGTAATTAAACTCCGCTAAATGGCAGTGTGCCTTTCGCGTGCTCAGCTATTTCGCAATTTCGCACTCAACGCGTGGTGGTTTGTTTACACAAGGATGTGCGACTAACAACTCAGCCGTCACTGCGCATACTGTGCCCATGTGAAGAATGAAAAGTTCTTGCAATCACCGATTGTAGTGTGCCTCTCTACGAAACTCGGTTAGTTGGATGTCCGTTGAAAAGTAAACAAGATTGACGATAAAAAAAAAACTTATTTCCGCGCGTGTCACAAAACAAATGCATGCAGTTTCAACATTTTTCAAGAGCGCGCTGGCATTCAACCTTCTAGCGCAATCCACCCAACTTCAACTGCAACTCATGGTCGACTGCTGCTTTGCATATCCTCGCGACATAAATGCTTCGGCTCCCCCACATTTTGACACTGGGTGCACGGCAACAATAGCGAACTGTTCAACTATATTTATAATGAAAAAAAAGGATAAAAGTCAAATTAGCATTGTGAATTGTGGTTGTCCCGAATCGCAGATGACTCCATAGATAGACGAGGCAAAATGCGCGCTTATTACTTTGCTCGCATGAGCACATACTCGATGCAAATGCGGTCTTGCGGAGAAGGAGAACTTTGTGCGTCCTTGTGGAATATTGAAAGCGTTTAACTGTCGAAAGTATGGTGGGTGCATTGCGTATCCTCGCTGTGTGGTTTTTCGATTGCATTCCTTTCGGTTTCATTATACACGAAGTTCGTATACAAACCATGCATGCGAACTCTCTTGCAACGCCAATCACAATGGTTGCGGTACAGGATAACAAACATACATCTATAGATGGCTGGCAGGGAGAAATATAAAAATAGTGCGGCTCCACGCTTACATGTTGATGAAGGCTTGTGTTCATTTAATGTTTTCGACGAAGGACATGCTTAATGAGACGGATATTGTTCGTTGGCATGCAATACAGCCAACGGATGCAGGGGTTTTTTGTGGGAGTGAATGCGTTTAAATAGGAAACAAAGCCAATTTAGTGCAGAAGTGCGACATGCACAGTTTCGTTTGCTGTGTGAATAGTTAGGCGGTAAATATGTCTTGCGAGAGGATCTTCAACAGAATTTATTTGACGTGGTAGATGTGGTGGAAAATTTAAAGAAGCGTAAGTGGCGCCCAACGTGAGGTTCCTCTAATAAAAAATCCATTAAAAAACGTATATAGCTAAGCTGTTGGCTCACATAGGGTTCTAGCGTCAGCTTCTGACAAATTCTGACAGTAGGTTTTTGAACGATTGATTTGATAAAATGTCAAAGGACAGTCATACACCTGGACATTTGCAGACAGTCGCGGAGGAATCTTCTAATATCTCGTGATAACTTAACCCAGTGTTATGTTGTAGATAAAATGTTATTTTTGAAATCAATTTATCTGGCGCCCAACAAGAAGCCTCATCTCGTTTAAATGGGAGCTCTTTCTTCGTTAAATAGATAATATTGTCGGTAAGAGCTGATTCGTCAAACTCATCCTTTCCATACGAGATTAAAAGCTTAACATACAAATGGTATTAATTGGCGCCCAACACAGGACGCGAGCTACTTCTACAAATGCACAAAGGAGGCCCACAAATCAGACGCTTTGAGCCTCTTTAACTGTGCAAGAATACATCCATAAATCTCAGTGACTTTTCTTAAATTAAACCATTTTTCTGTGGTAAATGGTATATTCCTCCAAATCGGAGTGATTAGTAACCAAACTGGTAACAGAGTTCAACTGGCGCCCAATGTGAGGCACTTGAATGACAACCAAATCTCAGTCGAACGCATGCAGCGAAGGCAATGCACTGGAAATCTCTTACAGTCCATGATGATGATACTTGATTTATGTCAAAAAAGAGAAATATTGTAACACCGCTTTAACTGGCGCCCAATGAGTGACTCCTAATACATATTTCGGAAGTGTTTATAAAATTATCCCACCGGCTCCTGAAGCACATAATTCGCTTGATACAAACTCAAGACCAAACCGCTAAACCTTGACAGATAACAATACAGAAACCCCCATCAGCGGTCACCCTGTACACCTCCTTCCTACTGAATGAATAATCGCTCATTAACCTTGTAACCTGCTGCAGCTTGTTTTCGTATTCACCGCGAGCGCTTGTCAATGACAATAATAATTGCACTGGCATATGCCCTTAAGCATATTCAGTTAATTCCATCACGGCCATTGGAAGTCCTTTTAATGCATGCCTCCTTAAAATCCACGTCACTTGGTGTTGCAAATTTAATGCGGCCAGAGCTGAGCGCATTTTGTTGTAACTGTCCGCTGGTGGTAATGGCAATACAATGTCTATGAAAATCCTTGGAAGCGAAAAGTCCCTTTGCATCGTTAAAAAAAAATAATATCCTTTTGTGTTGATTCATAAATAAGCATTCATTATTGCCACGTCCTTCGTCAAGTGTATGAGCTTTGCCTAGTCATATGCAAGGACTTTTTTCTTTTAGTTAGACCATTATCGAGGTAAAAAAGAAACGCATACCCACATTCGTCCATTAGAATTCACACGTCGCACACCGAGGACTCTGCTCGGTGCGGTTTTATTGGCTGTTTGCTGAAAACACACATCATGCAGTGGGTAATGTTAATTATAACCATCACACACGATGGAGCTTGTAAAGCATAAATATTTGCGAAATTGAAGTGTCCTTGAGGAATTCAAAACAAGCAGTGAAAAGTTTACATTTCGGTGTTGATTCATTATACTGCCACAAGAACATGCAAAAATGATTCAAACAAACATTTCAAATGCGAGCACAAATTCTAAGGACGCAATGGTCTGTTTTTTTATTTTGTTTTTTTTGTCCTTAAAGGATGGCTTGGAATTAATTGGCTTAATTTCTAGAGAATTTTGCCGAGGGAGTTTATATATGTATGTATGTATATAACTATAAACCGAATTTTAGGCAAGGATTATGAATAATTTATAAATGTATGGTTAGAGGGAATTTATTCATTAAGCAGCCGTGGGAGTGAAGACGAGTAGCAAGACTGTTTTCATGCGGAAAACACTGACGGCATTGAATGCATTGAGGTGAAATGCAAATGAGGGAGTAGGGGGTGAAATTCGGAAGGAAAATAGACTGTAGCGCAGATCAGGAAGGACATAGGGGAAAATGCATAGAGCACAGCCTAAGAGAGAAGCACATATCATAGAACTTAGGTCACAGAGCACAGAATAACAACAACAGAGGAAACACCATGGAACTCAGGGCACAGATCATATAACTGAAGACACGGATCGCAGATCACAAACCATACAGGACAGGCCATAGAGCACAGACCACAGACAACA
The DNA here is from genome assembly GCA_936431705.1 of Cheilosia pagana. Taxonomy (NCBI): domain Eukaryota; kingdom Metazoa; phylum Arthropoda; class Insecta; order Diptera; family Syrphidae; genus Cheilosia; species Cheilosia pagana. The sequence goes on from OW386169.1 coordinate 9,456,268, forward strand.
AGTCACACAAGGACACGGAGTACAGAGCACAAGTCACAAATACTAGAATTCATAACACACAACATAAAATTTAGATACGAAACTTAGATCATAAAAAGGACGTTTAATTCACGCTCATCTTCTATCTATATAATATAAAAATGGATCTTGGTTTGTTCGGATGCTTAAAACTCGAGAACGGCTCAACCGATTTGAATGATCTTTGTTTTGTTTTGTTTGTCTTACATCAGCGATGGTTTAGAAGAAAAGAAAAGTTGGAAAATTCTCAACAGGTGGCGTTGTAGGCACACATTACATTTTTCATGGGGAAACGCACTTTGAAAAAAAAAATAAACTGGATAGAAATCGAGTAGTGACACTTCAAATACAGAAAAAAAATATTTTCAAAATCACAGTTTGTTGATCTTTTGTGATAGAAACACTTTACTGCTAAGTGCGAGAGAATCAACAGGTGGCGCTGTGGTCGATCTTCAGAGCCGCTCAACCGATTTCAATGAAACAATGACAGTTTAAGTCTCGGATGTTTGTCAGACGTTCGCGAGAGGTGGCGCAGTGGAAAAAACCTTAAGATGTGATTTGGTTCTTTCGTTAAGAGAGCCATTTGCAAAAAATAATCGGGATAGAAATCGGGATATGGCACTTGCCATATAGGTAACAAAATAATTAAATTACTATAGGTATCTGGACATTTATGAAGCCTTGAATTTTTGTAAATGGTGTTCAACACAATGGGGCAGTAATCAAAAAGGGCGCCGTTGCACCTCCCTTAAAAAACGACTCTGCGAATTGTGGCGGGACTTAATACGCAAGGCACGGGCAGCGCCGTGGGAGTACAGCTAGTTGATGATATAAATAGGAACAAAGATGTCAAATTACAGGATGATAAATGAAGTGTCACCAGGCGACGATGGAGAAATAAAATACTCTTCGGGTGAACCAATAAATGAAAAGTGCTCACCAGCATCAGCATAAAGCAAACTCTCTAGCAATGCAGCCCATGATAACGGATGGAAGTGAGACTGACAAACCTACGCCATTCGATGAAGCACTCATCATACCAAATACGTATAATATAACCCAACCCATCGAACTGAACTCATACGAAACCTCCACCAAACGGAAACTCAAAATAGTACGTATACGCCACCGATATCAGCAACTACAAAATTCCCTGACACAAGGAAAAAGAAAAAGTGCAACAATGCCATCGAGTTTCTACAAATTAACTTTAATAGACAGACAGTTAGAAAACAACACTTAGACATTAACCTTGAATACTAGCTTCTATCTTCACACAATATAAATACTCAACGAGCCATTGCTATAGAGCTTTCATGATAATGAAAGCGCCCCTCCCACCCCAAAATATCATGGTTGGCCAAAGAACAACGTCGCACGACAAAAGGATAACACAAAAAGCAAAATCATGTTTTTCTTTTATTTTTAATTTGAACAAACTCCGCACGGCAGAGCACAGTGCGGAGGGTTCAGGCGAATTGAATTAAACAACCGACCGGTTGACAGCTTTAAGATTTTCAGTCATCTCGTCTTGTGGCGTTGGCATCACTCTGACTTTATTCAAATCCCTTTTATGAAGAAAAATAACTAGATTTATATGACACAAGAGAGAGAGAAAGAACATAAGACAAGAATAACCTGACACTGGTGGTCCTCTGCGGTACCATCTACTCTGTACACTGACATCCTATCGCCGTTTTGCATTTTTTTATTTGTTCTTGTTCTTATTCTCTGTTTATTCACTTTATTTTTATTTATTCCTTTTGTGTTTGTCTACAGCAGGGGACGAGACTGGGTTTAAAAAAAAAATAAACAGAATAATGGAAAAATATTGCATTAAGTATATAACAAAAGAATTTGTTTTTCATTATGGCTTCATTTTTCCCCCCTCCATTTTCTGTTAAGATAGCCCGGTTTGACTACAGCGGTTTTGGCCGAAGTCAGACTGATGGCGAGTAGGTAGGTATTTAAAAAAGCAATGATTATGAATTATGTACATTCACCCTCTCAGGGGAGAATGACTTTTCTTTTCCGTGGAAATTGGGTCTTTGAAATTTGGAAAAGCCGTCTCATTATTGTTGAGGAAGATGTAGCCAAGGTGAGTGATAACAATGAAGTGATTGTGTTAACGGTGAATATGGATTGGATATATAGGTATTTAATTTCACATTGAATTGAGTTTCACACTATCCATGATCTTTCGTAAGTTTAACAGTTCAAACTGCAAGCAAGTTCCTTAGATATCGATCACATGGCGATGAGCAAACAGATCGCCGATATACCTGATGATTTATTGTCAAGTCTCCATTCAGCAAACTTATACAGCGAGGAGCTTTATCCTCAATATCAAAAAGGATCCAAATAACAATGGTAAGTGCCCCCAAATAACATGAGTTGATATTTTACAGAGTGATGGCCCCTTTCTTAACGACTGGGGTAAGCTTGTCAGATCTAAGTGATAAGTTAAAATTAAAAGAGTAATTTGCAAAGTCTTTGCAATTTCTGTTCCTTATACGTTCTCTTGTGCAAAGTTGATATTGAAAAGTGTAATTTGCAAAAACTTTGCAAATAATTCTGCTGTTTCGTTCCACAAAAACTGTAAACTCTATTTTTGCAAAGCAAATTTTGATAAGTTTGTCAAAAGTTTTCAAGGTTAACGATCGCTTTACAAATTCATAATGTTATAACAAGTGAAGCTTTCAAAATGTTAAGACGTGAGTTTTTGTTCGGCGATAGTGAAGAAATTATAGAGACCGAATTTATTTTTCGGGACGTTTAAATCAAATTCAAGTTCATTTCCTTTAAATAAATTGGAGAAAAATTAGAGCTTTTCCTAATGCCAACTATTATAGGATTGTTTTCAAATAAAATTGTTTTTTTGGCTATAACCTTTTTCCACTGCAAAAGCGTTGTTTCTTTTAGTTTTAAAATTAAGATCTCAGAGAATAAATAATATAAGAAATAAAAATATTAAATTCACTTATTGTTTATTTAGAAATAAAAAAAATTAACAACTAATAATAAAGAGGAAAATAGTAATACATAAAAATAATAATAAAAAAAACTAATAATATATAAAAAAAAAACTTGAGACTCCTCAAACAACAGACCCCTCGGCATTTGTTAAAAATTTGAAGTTTCTGGCGCTGCAATTTCCCGAGTTATGGCCGTGGCTGGAAGTTGTATTTTGCTGCTCAATATAACAACTTCTATTTAGCAATGCAAAGTGAAAAGTGATAGAAATGCAAAGATGATTAAATACTTTGTGGAACACTTTTCACACTCACTTTGCAAAGTCTTTGCAAAAATTTGGTAGTGCAAAGTGAGATTTGCAACGAATATTGTTGAACAGAAACACTTATCGCTTTGCCAAAGAAAAAAATGTAATTGATAAGTGCAAAGTGAAATGTTGATAAGTTGTTTTGTGGAATAGTGCCCTGCTTGCGATAATAATTGAGTCATAACTCATGTGCTCAAACCTTATATAGTCTTAGACAATAAATATTGACTCGAAAGAGCATGCTCAGAGTAAGCCTCGCATTCAAAACAGAATCAGGGTTGAAATAATGAGTTCTAGCGGCGAGATTATCTGTGACAATAGACATATAATGACGAAAGCCTAGAGAGAAAGGCCGCCCAAAGGTTTATTACAGGATTAAATAGCAACGTCTGTGAAACATCTCATCGAAGAGCAGATCAGTAGAAGAGACGAGAATAACCTTCAACCTTGCCTTACTGAATTGCGAACGACTCATCAAAGCTTCATGGAAAACTCCACAACTATAGGTATCATTGCAGGTGACGTCCTTTGCGTTCATTGTAAAGAAGCAGTGAATGGCATCCTATCATTGCACTCAACCATTATTCAAGATCTACGGCGATAACATCAAACAACAAGAGCTCAGAGGAAAATAGCTCTCGATCCTAATAGTCAAAGACATGCTGTCAACGCTTGTTCTATAATAAGGAGTAACATGATACAGTATGATACAGTTCGGGGGATGAATGTTAGCACTTACTCATGAAAGACGCAGTCAATAAGACGCACACGGGCTAGAAGTGCTTATAACAATAAAAAATGCATATGGGTTAGACTGCCACAAGGTATAAGACTTTAGTCAGACTTGAAACTGCCACGGCTAGATATGTCCGAATAGGAAAAAAAAGGACCAAAGAGACGCCGACGAGGTTAAGCTCGGTTGTGTGCGTTTTCTTTCATAAGTACAACTCATCCACGGACTGCTAATACAACTCATCTACGAGACAACTGAACTGCTAACTGAGCTCACTTATCGGACATTTTTATCAACCTAGGATGGATGACTCGATTCGCTCCTAAATTCGATAAAATGTCCGTGGATGAGTTGTCCTTAAGTTCAGTTTTTCTTTAGATGAGTTGCATGCTGTAAGATGACCATGGATGAGTTGCATCTATACCCGGCCCATGCAACCAAAACGCTAAAGATATATATAGCTGATATAAGTCAGTTAACTTGCGGTGGAGTATACAGCGTGCTGTGTGGTTTTGTGACTGGAGATGTGAAGACCAAATCGAAATCGAGATCTCATAGAGAGTGTCGTGAGTGACTTATTTCTCTTTTAATTTTTTTCCAGACGCTTTTGGGATACGGATGAAGTCGTGTCACTTTTAAATAGTGATATGGTTAGCTGCCCGTCTTTCCGCCAAAGTTTTTTCAACCGATTAAAAGAGTCTAACAACTTGTAGATGCATAATAATAATTTGTAATAATCTCACAACTCCTTGCCAGTTAACCAAAAAAACCTCGTTACTCTCCTTCTCACCCAACTTCTGTTGCAAACTTTTTGATTCTAAGATTACCCCATTCATCTCAACTTTGCCTAAGCTAGCTAGAATTAATTTAAACGCGAATATTAGCAATTTAAACACGTACGCTATGGTTTGGGAAGGCCTACGTATAAAAAATCCCTTTTTTCACCCTTCAATAACCACATGGCAAAACCGTATTGCTGCTCCATCTATACGAGCGAATGGTGGATCCTTTGAACATCTGGTTGGGCTTTTGGGCGTTTCATACGCCCACCAACAAAAAATATCCAATCTGCGGCCGGGCGGCGCGGCGATTCATCGTAATATTTGATTCCATTTGCTTCAAGTCACGATATGGCGGCAATCCACGAGAAAACCGTACAAAAATAGAAACAGAATAATAACGACTTAAAATAAGAGGATACATAGGTACAGTAGATACAACGCCCATGGTATATATAATGTTTATTCATTACACACAGATTGAAGTTGTTTATCCTTTTGTTTCAAAGTGCCCTATGATGGATGCGGGTTTCTGGGCTGACTGGCTCTGTATGCGTTGGCCATGCGGGTGGAATTGAGATAAATGAAAAGAGTCTCGAGCGTTGATTTAATTATGAAATCGTAATTAGTTGATCCTTTTAGATATATGGCACATGTGATGGAGGACGCATCGCAATGATGTGAAGCTGGTTTGTTTATTTTTTCCTTTTTTTCGTGAGGGATGTATAAATAGACTGACAGGCAAATTATGATAACAATATGATTCGTAGACGGACTGTCAGTTAGTTGAGTTGAGTTGGAATGATATGATCGGATATGGGTGCGAATGACCTGGGTAACGTGTTTAAGATATAAGCGAATGGTATTTCATGGGCGGTGTGGGGGAATTGACTGGTCCTTCATGAGCTTGGGTTACAGTCAACTTCTTTTCCAATCCTTCAGTTCAATTTCAACTCTTTGCGGTCATCACAACTCATTACAGCCCGTCCCGTCCGATTTATTCATATACAACTCATCGATGAGACAACTGGACTTTGGGACAACTCATCCATGGACATTTCACACATTAATATCATTCCGTAGTAAAAGGCCTTTAAAGTAAACTCTGTGTTCTAGTAGAACACACTCAAAGCGAACCACCTGCTCTGACAATAATGCTGGATAAAGTGTCCGATAGATAAGTTGGCTCTAAACGAATATATAACCCTCATTGTAAATTTAAATTTCAGACCGTGGATCACTCAAACTTTCCAATACATTGTGCAGCTCTCTGTTAAAATGTTTTATTTTTTTTATCAACTCTTCCATATTCACCTGTTAAGGCAGACACTCAGTGAAAATCCCCATAACTTATCAAAAGGTCTGTCTTACTCGTCAGAGAGTTGAATACAATTTTTGAATAATACTACCGCCATTTTATACGTCAAGCAATAATCGTCTTCAACACGAAGCAACCAGATTTACTAGTGGTAAGCCTCCGTTGAAGAATCCGTCACATTAATCATCGATTTGTTGCACTTTTAACCTTCGGTGGTAAGTCTTGTTGAGGTACCATCTATGGAAATCTATAAAAGGCAAGGCATAGAACTTGTAAATGATAACCGTCTCAGCACATTTTGTGTATTGTATTTGTTAGCCTATTGTTTCGGTATTGGTCCTCTATTGCTGCGGTCTTCATAATTGGTATAAAAAACTCAAGTTTGAATTTGACGGCCTTAGAAATATTTAGGAAATTCCACCAAAAACTGTAGCTAATTATTATGAAAAGCAAAAAATACCACGCGTGATCAAAGTGGTTATTTATTCGAGTTTTTGAAGTGCCACAAGGTTCGAACCTCTGACCAGTACTTTTCTGAAAATAGTCCACTATCAAAGCAATCGTTCTTTCCACTCTATTTAAGGTGGCTATGACTGTGCTTTCGGTTCAAATTACTTTCCAAAATATGGACCCGCCATGAGTTAATATTTTCTTTCCCAAAGCTGAGATTAAAGCTATCTGTTGGGAGTTGGGATACGGAATTTTAAGCGAACCAATTGTGGATCAACTAAAATTGAGTAAAGTTTATTGGATGGCATCGTGGAGTCCTCTTTACGTGAAAAAACCAGCAAATCACACAACACATTTGAGGGTTATAGGCGTCTGTCTAGATAGGAACTGGGAAAAGCCAACAGTCGAAATTTTATCGCATTCTTGTTAAAAACGTACGGTGGAAATTCAGCCACGGACATTCACCTCTCATTTGTTCAATGTTTCATAAAAATCGGTTTGAAAATAAGGCCGCAATCGGTACGACAAGAAGACGTCCTTCTTTCCGTCCATTGTCTTTATTTTCAAGTGTCATGCTAAAGATAAGTATGCAACCTCTTTCATCGTTTTTAGATGGCTGGCAGCTCATCTGGGTACGTTTATTGAGTCATGACGTATATCCTGTAACGAAATTGTCCTTAAAAATGATGTTCACTTGTCTGTGAATTATTGGCGATCATGGCACTTCCCCAATCGGACAGAAAGAAATTAGTCCAACAAATGAAATCACAACTCTCTGTCCAAAATATCACTCCATCATATTAAAAACGTGTTAAAAAGCCTCAACATCTATAAAAAAAAACACCCACATCCTTGCGACACACTGCAATAAACACTAAATAAGGATATCACTACGCGCCACGATAAAGGAAATCATTTCGCGCAGTTAGTGCCTTCTATGCTCTCCGTTATTAAGGCCTCAAGTTATATCACAAGCATGGCTTGTTTAATATGGAAATATAATATCGCGTTTCCTTATTATGATCCCTTCTTCCTGTTGCACTGCTTTTTCGCCTGCTCGATTCATATTTGCATTTTATTCCTATCCTTTTTGTCCTTTTTTTGCAAAACATAAAATCGCTGCCATTCGCTGGCATTGCGCCTCTGGCAGAGCCATATCAATTTACAAAGATACATATCTTGCTAGCTGTTGCTATCTCCCAACTCCCGTGTATCCTCCCTAGTCTCCTCGTGATTTTGTTTTGCATTTTATTGTTTCTGTAATTATGGAAATACTTTTTTTTCCATTCTCTAGGTACATGATGTATAAAGATTGTTTTTCTTATTACGTGTATTTGTATACATGTGCGCCGGGATGGGCAAGGACATTCTTTGGTGTAAGCGAGAGGAAACACATCCCAAAGTAGTTGTCTGCTGTGCATGCTGAAATGTGTATGGGTGTGTGTACATGCTTGATGGAAATTATTTTAATGGGTTCGTTAAACTCGACATAAATTTCGAGGACACATACCCCAGACGACGCACGGACGGATGACGACGCGACGTGTGCAAATGCGCTTTTGTTGCAAGACTCAGACAGTATGGTTATGTGGATATTTACTTCCGGTTTGTTAGTTGGTTGTTTGAAGAAAACAACTTTGCCGACAAAAAAGACAACACCGACGCGACATGGTCGCCAAGGATATAGATAGATGGAGGGTACTGCTATTTAAGTACTTGTACTTGTTTTTGTTTCGTTTTTGTGTCCAGATGCAATTAAAATTTATTTTACGACCCACAGTGGGACGGGGGGTGGTTGGGATGGTACTTCGGAGGTTGTTCGGTTTATATTATCCCGTAGGATGTTGGATCATTGTAAAACTGTCGTCGCGAATACTGAAATTGGATCGTAAAAAATCATTTGACGATTGTTTTGAGTCTCCGATACTTGGGCTAATTATTTTGTTCCATCAGAGAAGCGGTCGCGCGGGAAGTCGCTAGAGTTTGCAGTTGTGTTTTCCTTTTGTCCACTTTAGTGCGGCACTTTGTGAACCTCGTTAACGTTTATGTTTGGGGGGTTTGCAAACATTTTAGTATGTGAAACTGCAAGTCGTTTCAAAACACAAATAGCTCGTTATTCATCGTTAGATGAAGCGATGCCATCGTCGGACCCTCTTAGGTTTTGGTTAGTTGAAGTTTTTGTTTGCAATTTGGTCTTGTTTATGAAGCACAGTGAAACGGCTGAGTTACCCACTTACTAGGTGGTTGGTGGATCGTCTAATTTTCTGTTTTTTTTTTGTTCTAGTTTTGCAAATTTTGTGTTGGGACAGCATCCCGTCTCATGGTCAAGCGGCCTCATGGCTCCAGTTGAGCATCTTCTTAGAAGTTTATGCTCAAATATAACGATGATACATTTTCCGCCATTCAATTTTGACAATGATCGATAAAACATCCATCCACCTTATCATATTATGTCGTTTACTACCTATATCCAAGCTAACCAACAAGACTACTGGACATGACATGAGAGATTGTGCCATTTTTAAAATTTGATGAGATGAATGTTTGCCAGATGAATGGAATTGCAGTATCGATCCATAAGATAAGAGAACCGATCAGCTGCGTCAACTTCAGAGGTATAAGTCTCCTTTTAATCGCATACAAGACGTTGTCTACCTATGTTTCGAAAACCTCTTCCGAACAACTAAGAAGCCTCCAGAACTTGTTACTTTTTGCACATTCAGAGAAGAGTGACAAATGATTTTATTTAATGAGTTGATAGCTAATAAACAGACGCTTTTCTTGATCTATGTGGGTTAGTAGAACTCGGATGGAATCTATTTATTTTTTTTTATTTTAAATTTTATGATTGCTTACTTTTAGGAGTAATTAAATTGCATACCTTTATGGGTTAATGAGACTCTCCAACAGGTTTTAATCTAAGATGATTAAATTCGTTACTATGGAAACATGACGGCGACAAATTGAATGGCAACAAAATGCTTTCGATTAACTGCTAAGCATTTTGTATGGGGAATTCTTAAGTTCATTTTACCAGTTTTATGTTTATGTATTAATATAATGATTTATTCACAATTTTTTGCCTCTTTCTTTAAAAACAAAAATTTTTACTACGAACTGGCAGTTACAAAAAAATAACAAAAATGGCGATTGTTGGCGAAAGGCTTATGAGATTGAAAAAAATGCCCGAAAACCGAAAAAATCAAGAATAGAGCAATTAAAAAGCAAATTTAATCCCATATATTTTGATTGGCAACATTTCATTGTGTCAGGACGTGGATTTGTTACAGAATCACGATAGAACTAAAGGGTTTTTCAATAAGAGCGCTACAAAATAAAACAAAAACAGTTTTGGATATCAATGAAATTCTTTATTCCTGTGAAAGTACGTTCGATGCCATTATGTATGGAACTCGATTTCTTTTGCATGGACAACCACAGGCACGCTTGCAGAAGTCCAGACGCTGAACCCAATTTTCGACGGTTTTCAAGCATAAATCGGCCGATCTGCTGCAATTTCACGTTCGATGTTTGTACGAAGTTCATCAATCGTCGCTGGCTTGTTGGCATAGACCATAGACTTGACGTAGCCCCACAGGAAATAGTCTAACGGCGTCAAATCGCACGCCCGGGGCGGCCAAGCGACTGGACCATTTCGTGAGATAACACGTTCTCCAAACTTGGATTCCAATAAATTGATTGTGACATTCCCTGTTGGAACCACATGTCCTCCAAGTCCATATCATCCAATTAAGGCCAAAAATATTCGGTTATCATTGAACGGTAGCGATTCCCATTCATAGTAACGTGCCGGTCTTGATCATCACGGAAGAAGTACGGCCCAATGACGCCGCCGGCCCATAAACAACACCAAACTGTAATTCGGGATGCAATGATGACTCATGGAGTACGTGTGGATTGCTGCCTGACCAATACCGCATATTTTGTTTATTGACGAAGCCATTCAGCCAGAAATGAGCCTCATCGCTGAAGATGATTTTTCGATAAAAATGCGAATCATTTTCAAGTTGTTGCTCAGCCCAATTCACGAACATACGACGCTTGTGGTGGTCAAGTGGCTTCAGTTCTTGCGTCAATTTAATCTTGTAAGGATGTAGGCCAAGATCTTTTCGCAAAATACGCCACAACGACGTCACAGAGATGCCCAACGCTTGAGAACGACACATTTGGGCTTTCTTTAACTGAAGCCTCAGCGGTAGCAATATTCTCGACACTACGGGCACTTCTTTGTCTCACTGGCACGGGAACATTTTGTACTGTGCCCGTGGATTCAAATTTTTCCACTAGACGCTCAATTGTTGACCTGCTAGGACGATTATGACGACTATAAATTGGACGTAGCGCTCTTAACTCCACTGACTCCGAATTTCGGTAGTAAATCGTAATAATTTCGACTAGTTGTTGGCTCGTATATCTTTCCATCATGAAATGGCAAACCTTACTGAAGAGAAATGTCAAAAGAGCAAGAAATTCGGCGTCGTTTGCTGTCCCTGTCGCTCTACTTTTGTATCGTCCCTGTTGAAAAACCCTTTACTAACCCAATTTGTATGAATTTCTCAGCAATAACAAATGGATTAATGGAGCACATTTAAGTTTCTATTTCTTTAGAATCGGCCCACACATTCAGAAGATGTTCGAACTTAAAATTTTTGACGGTTGATTTTATTTTTTATTTTTTTTTTTGGTTGCCGATAACATATATATATATCCATCACGTCCGTCTTCGGCTGGTAGACAGACAAGAACAAATTAAAGCAATACGATTCCTGGTAATGGTCAAAAACAGGCGGGTACATCGCGCGTTTAGTTAAAATTTGATGAACCACAAGGCTGCCTTCACTGAGATCCCACGTTTCCTCCTTGAAGCCGATTCATTTCCATATCTAAAACTGCTATCAGTTCAATTTGTGTTGATCCACCACTGTAGCAAGTTTCAAGTCAATAAGTTCCCTATTCCCTATTCATTGAAACAAAAACAAACTTGGCAACTTATCCTTTACCAAGACGCAAAAGTGCAAACTACCAGGAAAGAGTCAATTTCTCTGATTTCTTGATTAGGTTTCATTACAGACAGACAGAGTACCTCCTCTCCCTTTATTTATTGTGACCATTGATTTGGCATAGCTGCCAATCTGCATTGATGCTTTCAAGCCAAAGTTAGCTACCTATTTCCCAACCACCAAAGGGCATTCTCCCAGTCTTGTTATAAATACACTGTCTCCTTGTACAACTTCCTAGAATCCTTACAAATTCGCATTATTCTCAAACAATCACTATATAGAATTGAAAAGCCAGGTGGACCATCTTGATACGTACCTAGGACTGCCGCAGGCCCAATTGAAACAACATTCCCCAGAAGAAGTTGGCTGAACATCACCCCCCCATAGTCCTGTGTTACTTTTCCTTCGACAAATAGAGTGAAAAACAATTCTCTCCTAATAAAATGAAAGACAAAACACCAGCAAAATGGTACACATTTTACTTGATCCTGTTTTTTTTGTACCTCCTGCTCCTTTGTCTTTTATGGTTTTAATATCGAAATGGAAGCCAGAGCACTCCCTTGCTATAGTAGGATACAGCCAGAGCGGGCAATGCCGATGCTGAGCTTTGGTTTATCCCCTTTCCTTTGCTAATGTTTTTCGTCTACAATGCCCGGGGCAAATATTTTTTTTTTCTTTTGCTCGTATTTTCAATGCCCTTTCATTGAGGTGGGGCGAAATACCTGCTAAAGAAATAACCACCGCACACAGGCATGGGGTAAAAATCAACATGAAAAGTTTCTCTCTTATACACTTGTGCAAAGGTATAAATACCATTTCATTCCATGACCATCGTCGTGTTGGTTAGGTTTGTATCCTCTGTGAAATTCTTTGCAAAAAAATATTTTGATGTGAAACATCTTATGGCGCGACTTGGGAGTAAAATCGATTCATGAAAGCGGAAATGACCAAGCGGAAGTGCGAGACGGAAATTGGCCTGTCGCCATCGCTATGCCGCCGCCTAAAACTCCTTAACCACTCAACCGATTCGAATGAAATTTTGTGGGTGGGTATGGTTGGTTGTAACTTGATGAGTAGGATCATTTTGGACCCGATAGGTGGCGCTGTTGTCGATCTTCTTAACCACTCAACCGATTTCAATGAAATTTTGTGGGTGGGTATGGTTGGTCGTAACTTGATGAGTAGGATCATTTTGGACCCGATAGGTGGCGCTGTTGTCGATCTTCTTAACCACTCAACCGATTTCAATGAAATTTTGTGGGTGGGTATGGTTGGTTGTAACTTGATGAATAGGATCATTTTGGACCCGATAGGTGGCGCTGTTGTCGATCTTCTTAACCACTCAACCGATTTCAATGAAATTTTGTGGGTGGGTATGGTTGGTTGTAACTTGATGAATAGGATCATTTTGGACCCGATAGGTGGCGCTGTTGTCGATCTTCTTAACCACTCAACCGATTTCAATGAAATTTTGTGGGTGGGTATGGTTGGTTGTAACTTGATGAATAGGATCATTTTGGACCCGATAGGTGGCGCTGTTGTCGATCTTCTTAACCACTCAACCGATTTCAATGAAATTTTGTGGGTGGGTATGGTTGGTTGTAACTTGATGAATAGGATCATTTTGGACCCGATAGGTGGCGCTGTTGTCGATCTTCTTAACCACTCAACCGATTTCAATGAAATTTTGTGGGAGGGTATGGTTGGATGTAACTTGATGAATAGGATCATTTTGGACCCGATAGGTGGCGCTGTTGTCGATCTTCTTAACCACTCAACCGATTTCAATGAAATTTTGTGGGTGGGTATGGTTGGTTGTAACTTGATGAGTAGGATCAATTTGGACCCGATAGGTGGCGCTGTTGTCGATGTTCTTAACCACTCAACCGATTTCAATGAAATTTTGTGGGTGGGTATGGTTGGTTGTAACTTGATGAATAGGATCATTTTGGACCCGATAGGTGGCGCTGTTGTCGATCTTATTAACCACTCAACCGATTTCAATGAAATTTTGTGGGAGGGTATGGTTGGTTGTAACTTGATGAGTAGGATCATTTTGGACCCGATAGGTGGCGCTGTTGTCGATCTTCTTAACCACTCAACCGATTTCAATGAAATTTTGTGGGTGGGTATGGTTGGTTGTAACTTGATGAATAGGATCATTTTGGACCCGATAGGTGGCGCTGTTGTCGATCTTATTAACCACTCAACCGATTTCAATGAAATTTTGTGGGAGGGTATGGTTGGATGTAACTTGATGAATAGGATCATTTTGGACCCGATAGGTGGCGCTGTTGTCGATCTTCTTAACCACTCAACCGATTTCAATGAAATTTTGTGGGTGGTTATGGTTGGTTGCAACTTGATGAATAGGATAATTTTGGACCCGATAGGTGGCGCTGTTGTCGATAGTCTTAAACACTCAACCAATTTCAATGAAATTTTGTTGGTTTGTATGGTTGTTGGAAAGATAAATTTTTCGAATTTTTTCAACTGAATTCTTAAAGTGAATACTTATATGGGCACGCAGGAGGAACTGAAGAAGCTAGGTTTTACACAGACACTAGGCTTCTGAATGAGTTGACGGTGTGAAAACAAAATGTAAACAAAAACTCTCGAAATAGAAATAGAAAACATTGGATTGGATTGTGTTATGAAAACTTGTTAAATTAATGAACATAATTATCTACTGCGGTGTATTAAGGATATAATATTATAAAGATTTGGTTTTTAAATTAAATTTCTTAATGAAATTCACCTAAATACAACAAAATTCAATTTAACATCCACATTTAGCAAGAGAAGTTTCACATCTGGCGTGTGGTCACAAGCACGCTCTCTGTTTTTTTTAATTAGAATTCCGTTCGGTTTTGCTTGCGCTAATGGTCGGCATGGCGATTGTTAATGCGAAAAAAAAGAAACGAATTGAGTTCCATTCAATCTGCGATATTTAAAGGGAAATTTTGTGTGCACAAACACAATTTTTCATCAATTGGCAACATTTTCCACAAGGCGCTATAGAGCAATGGTGTTTTGCGAGAAGGTAATTCCAGTAATTGGCAGATTTGCCTAATTAAGAGTATTTGCAAGAAAGAAAATATACTTTGTACGAACACAAAGTTAGCAGAGGGGCAACTGGCCTCCTAGACAGCCAACAGAAAAGGCCGATCTGTGTTGTGTCACGCTGGACGACAGAAAATGACAACGGATCCATTTGAAAACCATTTTAAAAAGGCGACATGAAACGCGCTGCTAAGTAACCCAATAGGAAAGATCGGAAAAGAGCGGTTTGAGTGAGAAATTTGTGGCGGAGATTAGTTAAGATCGAGTCCCGGTGTTTAAGGAGTTTTTGTCGTACCGATTATGGGGTTATTTTAAAACGGATTTTTATGAATTATGGACCAAATGGATGGTGAATGACAGTAGGTGAATTCCCGCAACAGAATAGAACAAAAAAAAGAAGGCGTTAATCTTTGCGATTGAAAATTATGTTCATTTGGAGGAATTTTACTCCGTAAGAATCATTAGAGTTGTGCCAAATTTTGGACTCTAAATTTTTCTAAAAGCTTGAATTGGCAGTTAATAGTGCGTGCGGATAATGTAGGTCTCTGAAATCACAAAGGGAAATGGTGGCAAAAAATACAAATCAATACGACATGAATCGTCTATGCCCCTAAAGAAAGCGAAATAATTGTTTCCTCTGGGGTTTTTGGGTATTCGAGAGTCTATGTCAACAGACCTCGGGCGCTTGGAGCCTTCAAAGAGAATATTCGTCAAGAAAACGAGGATCTATAACCTGGCCGCATATCATTTTCTCGGCTTAATGGACAAAATTTAAGCCATCAAATAAATAAACCTACCTAGTTCAAAACAGCACCAAAGTTTCTCAAAAAAAGTAACAGTCAAATAAAGTCGGGTAAAAACTTTTGTGCCACCTCACTGCGACCCTCAACTCGCAAATATCTCGGCTCTTATAATAAAAATAAATGAAAATATATGTATTTATTCATTTGGGACCAGATCGACCAATAGAATTAATTTGAAATTTGAATTTCTTTTAATTTTAAATTTTATTTTTTCAATTTTCTCCTTAATCTTCATTCCGGTCGCATTTTCTCTAGGAGTAAGACAAGTCATCCCCAAGTTGTTGTTGTGTGCGACCGTTCTAGGAAAAAGCTGCTCGGGTAAGTATTTTTCTTATCAAAAAAGTAGCGCACCTTTTACGTGACTTTTAATGTATTTTACTTTTTTACTCCGAATGAATAAATTTGAGGGGTCGAATCGCGTCGTCCGTGAACGAGTATTACGTGATGGAATTTGTTTTTGTTTTCCATGTAAAATCAACTTAATTCCGTGAACGAGGATTTTGAGTACAAGTGACTTGTAGAGCCTTGGATGAAGAAGCTATTAGAGGTCACAAGCTTGCAAGCAAATTTAAGGCAAATATTTAGAAACATATCACAGACAACACCGAAGAAATAGGAGAGGAAACCCCGAATGACGTAAAAATAAAGAAGAAGCAAATTTTTACTTATTGTCCTTACAATAAACGGCGCATGACCAAATCATCGTGCGATTGAGTGTAAGTTGAGCATTTGCGGGGAGCACAAAGTTGAGCTGTGCAACAAATGTTCAAAATGAATTGGTCTTTTTTTGTGATATTTTTTTATTTATTTTAAAATATTTTCATGCAATACATTTTTTTTAATAAAAAATCCAATTATACTCAATAAACCTATGTTCCAAAATTTTTTTAGAATAAAGACTTAATTTAACAAAATACAAAACTATAAATATAATCTATTTTAATTGAGAAGAATTTTCTGCACAGTTTTCGTTAAAATTTGAGTAGAATACTACTTCATCGATTCGGCGAAGGATTAATTTTAATGTTTCAAAAAATATGATTACCCCTCTAGGGTTTACTTACGAACTTTACCCCCGAATATCTGTTGCGTTTACATTTTTCGATGTATACTCGATGACTACATAACAATATAAATAGATTTCGCCGACTTACCTGAAATGAAATAAGAAAATTAGTTTATTACTTAAATGCTTATGTTTTTCTCATTTATAATACACTTTAGAAATAATATATTTTAAAATAAAAATAAATGACAAACTTTTTAAATAACATTCGGCAACAAGAAATTTCCAATACCCAACACCCAACAGCATCGCGTAAAACACCGAAGAATTATTCCAACGAAACAATCTGCGCGAACGTTAACTCCGGAAGACGGAGTTAACTCTCTCTCTCTCTCTCTCTCTCTCTCTCTCTCTCTCATGATCGATCTCGTCGTTTAACAATCAGAAGTATGTATGTACTGTACTGTATGTGCCAGCATTTACATCCACATAATATGCTCAAGTTTACACTGTTTCTTAACAGCCATCAATCGTTTGTATAGTAGTTTTTGTTAGTACATAAACAACAATTAAAAAAAAATATAAATCTCTTTCAAGACATAAATATTTCCGCATTTTATATTAGTTTTCGTGTTGCCACAGCGTCAACAAAAACAAAAAAAAGAGAGTTCGTTAAACGATTATAATCGAGATAAGACAATATTTGATAAACGGTACTAATAACGTTTTTACTGTTCATGATAGATTCATTTACGAGCTCACAATCGTCGTATATAAAGTTAGGTAGAAGGTTGATAATGGTTTTTATTAAGGTTCTATTTTTAGAGATAAGCTTTAACTTCTATAGGAAATTAAAATTTGCAATTACCCAATTAGTCATACTTTAAATGAAATTTATTGATTTATTAAATTTATTTTGCAATAAGACTTCAGTAAAATCCGGATAAGTGCCTCACCTTAAATTTTGACAGGCACGAAAATGAGGTTGGATCAACCGTTACGGTGAATGGATTGCGCTATCGAGAGATGATTAATGATTTTTATGGATGGTATTGATCTGGACAACGTTTACTTTCAACAAGACGGCGCTACGTGCCACACAAGCAACGAAACCATTGATCTTTTACGGGAAAAGTTTCCGGATCGTGTAATCTCTCGAAGAGGTGATCACAATTGGCCACCGAGATCTTGTGATTTAACACCTTGCGACTTCTTTCTTTCGGGCCACGTGAAAGATAATGTCTATGCCAACAGCCCAGCGTCGATTCAAGACCTCAAAGATGGAATTCGTGAGTCTATCGAGGACATAGGGCAGCCACTTTGCGATTTTGTTATGAAAAATTTCATGAAAATGATATGGTCCTGTAAGCGTGGTTGTGGTGGCCATTTGGCTGATGTTGTTTTTCATTATAACCGGCATACCTTCCTCTTTATTATGAAATAAATATCCGATCATTTATCTCAAAAAATGGCATTTTTCTTTGAATATCAAAATAACACCTCTTATTGGAATATATTAAGTCCCGCCTATACTTCGCAAAGTGATTTTTTTAAAGGCAGGTGCAACACGCCTTTTTTAGAATGCCATCTACCAAATTGCAATGGTCAATCTTTGGTTGCTTTCGAAATATAAGATTTTAAATGATTTTTTTATGGGCGGTGCCACGCCCCTTTGTCCAATCGTGAGCCTAAACCATC
Source organism: Cheilosia pagana (assembly GCA_936431705.1). Lineage (NCBI taxonomy): Eukaryota > Metazoa > Arthropoda > Insecta > Diptera > Syrphidae > Cheilosia > Cheilosia pagana. The sequence continues at coordinate 9,474,437 of OW386169.1, forward strand.
CAGGGCGCCACCCAAACGCATACAAAAATAATTCATTCAAATCGGTCCAGTCGTTTAGGAGGAGTTCAGTGACATACACACGTACAGTAGAACTATATATATAAAGAAAAGGAAAATTAAGCGGGAAAAGTAGTTAAGCGAAAGACCCTTATTCGGGTTTTACTATAGGTACTCATAATTTATTTATTTTTAGTTTAATATGTAAATCTTAATTGGGTTAAGCGCTGTTGTGCAAATATTGTGTCTACTTCCAGACCCAAGTGCGTCAAAATATTTAAACTTACAAATTGGAAGACTACTCAATAATAAACAAAAGCCGAGATCATTTTTTATTTATACATAAATATAATTATTTCAAATTTAATTTAAACAAAAAATAAGTAGATATTTTCAACTCAAGAAAAAAATCAAGAAATAAATTTTGTGTAGGCTGATGATAAAAATCAAATGTGGATATTTAATGTGGCCTCTTCTCCAAATTACTAAAAATAGTAAACAAAAGAAATACTTGACAGCTTTTTCACGAAATATGTAGAGGGACCAGGGACGTGTTTTTAAGAAAACATTTCACATCTCTCAAAGAACTTATGAAGTGCACGACTGCGTCGCTCAAGAATATTCAATTTATTTATTTATTTTATGGTGTCCCACTTTTTCAACGCAAGGGCGTCCTTGGAACTGCTACGTTGCTGTCATTACACACATAGGACCTATCCTCTATATCCCCACTAACTTCTTAGGTCAACTTCTTACAACTTTATCAATCGCCTGAAACCGACACCTGCCTTCTTGGAATATACCAACACTACCAACTACCTTACCATTGTAATCAAATCACATGCGGCCGATAGAAAAATACAACCAACCCAAAGTGCACCCAATTTTCCGCTACATAAATCGCCGAACGTAATGAAACCAGTAATGTAGCGTTTTCCGAACTCAAACGCTGCAGTGTGCAACTTTAATGGATTGCACCCATAAAACGCCATGCTTTTAGCGTCCTGCATTTTTATCATCTCAACGGTTCATGTTTTATCCTTGCTAGCGCACAACATGCGCGAATCTCATTGCGAATCGTAAAAGGTGAACTCCAAACACAACTTGTACAATGTAATTCCGACGAAAAGTTCTCTCAGTTTCACTTAAGTGTTTTCCGCAACACCAGCCAGATGTGTATCTGTATGTGTGTGTATTTGTAAAACTATACAGCCCCCTAAAATTCATCAAAATATCTTAATGGCAAAGTCTTAACTTTATTTCTCGCTTTATGTGCGACGTAATATACCAAATCGCATGTTTCCATCTAACTACATCAGATTTGTTTGATGTAGCAGTAGATGTTTGTGCTCAGCCAGGTCCTGGACGATGCAATTTCACACAGTGATCCCTTTCATCCATCGTACACTTGATGCCGAAGCTCAAGCCCTTGATGGTAACATGAACGCTCGTGTACCCATAAAAATCGACTTTGACAAATTCCAGAAAAGTTATGGCTCCGCCCGTCGAACAGCCGCAAGCACAGATGGTAGGTATTTAACCCCAAAAACAACTTCATATATTGTATACACTCGCAATGGGGATGGATTCGAAATCCGACCGAACGATGCTTTTCGTGGAAAATCCCTTAGTGAAACCGGAATAATGTCTCATGACAGAAAACAATTGTCCTATAAATCCACCCATTGAATCTAGATGAGCAGCATTATATAGAGTAACAGTCAAGGACGGACGCCACACGCACACGCAGTATACGACACGACACTGTGACAGACAAAGTTAGGTAATGATACTTTTGCAATTCAATTGATTGTGCTTTTGGTTTTTTTCTTTCTGTTTTTTTTTTTTGTTATTTATGTTGATCCTTTAGCAGCATGTTGTTTTGTGTTTTTGTCATCGCTGCTTGTGGTAATTTATCGGCGTCAAGCGGCAGCAGGAGAGGCATACAAAATGCGACAGAGAGAGAGAGCGAAAGAAAGGGAGCAATGTCCTTTCGTCATCATCTACTGTTGTGTATAAAATACCCTTTGCTCAGCCATTAAACGTAATTATTCCAACTTTCCTCGGAGAGAAAGAGACAGTTCCAGGGGGCGACGCAAATGTGACACTAAGGATATCACATTTCGAATGGAATCTGTTTGATTTTTTGTTTTGTTTTGTTGAGGCATTTGAAAAGGAGATATATGGAGAGAAGGTCACACCATCTTTAACGTATGCTGATATTTTGTTAACAATAGGTATCCAGCTGAGTGTGTAGAAAGAAGGGCGACTTATGAGCCTCGATAAACGGTATTTGTTAGAGAGATGCAGTGCAATGCTGTTAATTGAGGCAACGGTAGCTATACTTAAAAATGAAGAGGGTGCACGGAGCTGAAAGGCATTTGGCAGTCGCGTGAGTTTTAGGGCAAACGGCTTTATTTTTCAGAAAAATGGTCCGAAGCAAACAATTTATTTTCGCAAGAGTACCATATAGGACCCTAGGTCATTTCGTTTGCGTGAATTTTTAGAACGTAGGGAAGGGACCTACAATTTTATACCAAAACTAAACGCCTACCCTTAGAAGCTTTCTCCGATTTTTGTCAGACGTTCGCCACAGCTGGGGCAGTGGAAAAAACTTTATGATCTAATTTAAGTTCTTCCGGGGGCCAAACCTTATAACACTCACTCAATAGCCCTGTCAGGTTGATCGATTGTTATTCAACACCGTCCCAAAACAGGTAAACAAAACAAGCCCAAAAATAAGTCACGAAACCCATCGAAAAAATGCATCAAAAATCGCATCCGAAAGCGGGTCAGAAATGCGCCTACAATCGAGTTCAAAAACGCAACAAAAACGCCCAAAAAAAAACTTGTCAAAAGCGGGCTGAAAAACGAGTCAAAAACTCATCAATAAAGCGTCGAAAAACATGTTAAAAATCGCTTCGAAAAGCGCGTCAAAAACACATCAAAAAGCGTGTCGAAAACGCATAAAAAAACAGCGAAAATTGCGTCAAGAAAACGTTAAAAAACGAGTAGAAAAAACTCAAAAGGCATTATAGCCTACTGATCCACTGTCCCACCAAAGTGGGATATATTTCCAAAAAATCTGTGTTCAGAGACAGAACATGATTTCAACATTTTGTTAGGAGAAAACCCGAACCCTTTTGCTCTCATCCAAATTCTTATAGACCAATTAAGGTAACTCAATTTCGGATTGAGTATTAGTTCCATCTCCTCCAACATTTTGCCAGTGACAGCCACTACATTATGTCAAGGTCATCCACAAGTGTCACAATTTTTGCTTCTTCGAATTATTGTACCAAGGACGTAACCCTAGGATGAAGTGCATCAGGTGTCAAGTAGATATTTGTCGTGGGAACTGGGAACATCAAAATTTACACATCACACGTTCGGAGAAAATTTAGATGTTCGCACGGTGATTATGCAAGCTTTGCACTTGTCTACGTATGACACCAGATATTTTTCACCACAGGTGCATTCCGAGTGATTTTGTATTTCTCAAGTCCACTGTGGGTATATGGTACACCAAAATCATGGACGTGTCTGCCACCATAATTGATGATTAGAAGCTCGCATCTCTATAGCAGCTCATTTCATTCCAATAAGCTGCGTTAAAGGCGTTTTTAATGTCGAGAGGTATGACACCACTCTCCACCTTTTTACTTGAACAGTCTTTTGTGCTACGCATTTGATATCATTCACACTGGAATTTTGATGACCTTAGGCAAGGTTAGACTGTGTAGCGCTTTGAGATCATAACAAAAAAGTAGGCAGATAGTCGGGGCCATCGCCGTCCTTGTTATGACTTTATGGGACACTTATTCTACGACCTTGGTTCCACGGATTATGCCTCTCTTGCAATGATACCACGCCTTCGACTGGTGTATACATTTCTTCGCAGACATTTATTTCGGGACGTGTTCCAGTTAGAATTTGAGCTTGGATATTTACGGCGCCAAAGCAAGTCAAGGTTCCGGGTCTGCTATCTTCATGAAAATCGGCAACACCAGACTTCACAGCTTATTAGGCGAGCATGGCTTTATTTTTTCAGCAGACATCCTATCCTATCGACCTATAGCACTACCTGTATCTGTATTCAAGCTGCGCTTAAGGCAAGTTCCAAAATAGGTAATGCAAGAACTCTTTAAACTCGCTCGCTAGGCTGAGCTCTTTGACTCTTGTCTGGGTCACAAGTCGCACTGGATTTGCATAAAGTGAGATTTCGGATGAGGTTACTAAACTTGGCTTACAGAATAATATCCTCGGTTACGGCCACCATTGACATGTTCACTTGATACGCATTGTCTTTGGCTTTTTGTACTTGTGATTGATTTAGCTTTTTTAGTCACTTTGTACGGCTCTATAAGATGCTAACTTGCTCAGTAGGGTTCTATGGCAACTGCGGCCAAAAGAATATGCAAATTCAATTCAAAAATATGTCCAAGGCTACGGTATACGCCGCTTTTTTATAGCGTGCCTTCATGTAGTACCTCATGCTAGTGATGGTCAAATTTCCTTAATCCTTAAAATGGGACACTAATTTTTCTAGTACTCCATTATGTCGCATTACTGAATATATCAGTAAGATAAAAGTCAGTTGAATGGGCACTCTCTCTTAGATATCGGTAATCAGACTTCGAGGACGAAAATCCGATCAACGATTTATAGGCGATTAAAAGACGACTTAAGAGCTTTAGCTTGAAGAAAACGTAGTCACTTTTCTATGACCCCAAATCAAGCAAACTTTGAAAGGTGCTTCCTGAAGGCATAAATCTAGAAGACTACAACAATTGAGACGCAGAACTCACATCTATGTGCAAGCATCTCTGAGGCTGATCAGTGCATATAGGTAGGTTCGACTTTCAAAAAGGGAAATTTTTGAAAAAGGCGGGAAATTGAGTAGAGCTGACAGATAATGTGACACATCTCTGAAGCCCTTATATAATCTCTGCGGACTATGCGGCAAAAATGAGGAAGAAGCTGTCAGCACAAATAAACTTAAAAGTGACAGGTCAAATACAGTAGACGCTCAGTATAGTGAACAATCTGTATAGTGAACTATCCAATATAGTAAACCACCAACATTTTACACAGACTACTCTTAACGCAGATTATTCTGATATTTTAGTTATGAAACGCCTTTAAGAAAAAGCGGTACAGCTAAATTTAAATCTGAAGAAGACACATGAAATTAAAAAATTATTTTTCAAAAATATACCACACCTCCTTCGATTTAAAAACTGATACAATTTATTATTTTTTGTTACGTCTAAATATTAGTTTTTTGTTGTTTTTTTTATTTTAAACTATTACATAAAAAATATCTAAAATAAAAAAATAAATTTTATTTACATCAAACAAAGTTTTGGTAAAAAGTTTAAAAACAACTAAAAACAAATGAACAATTTCGATATAGTGAAAAGGCCTGGTTTTTATTAGTTCACTTTATCGAGCGTCTACTGTATCAAGATCGGAACAAAATTATAAACTAACTAGCTGACCCATGCTCGCCTTGCCTCACCCGCCGTTTTTTTATAAATATTTTTATTCCCTTGGACCTAGCCATTACTGAGCTAGGTCTGTATAAACAGAATTTTCCTTACATATATCCGGTTTTTTTGACTATTTTGTAAAAACCAAATTATATTCCGGGTTAAAAAGTATCCTAAAGCCCGACCCCGAAAATAAGCAATCACTTTGCCAGATTTCATCAAAATCCGTTCAGTAGTTTCTGCGTGATGCGCGGTCAGGCATTTTTCATTCTACAGTTTTATTATATGTAGAGAAGAGAAGAGAAGAGAAGCGATGTCACCAATAGGTAACCCATATCCACCTCCAAATATACAAATCAAACCCATCTATAAACTGGCTCTGCCTTCAACAAAGAAACAACACTCATTCCCCCATAGTTTTTAACAAAAAACCCAAGCTATCTATAAAAGGGTTAAGCAAAGAATAAATATCAAACCAAGATGCACGCGCGATTATTTCCAGTAAATCAATCTCGCCGAGTAATGCGGCATATATAAAGTTTATTTTACGGCCCCAGCTGAACGCATGTTATAGCTGAAGTTTTAATGGATTACCAACAAATAATAACGTGGGTGTTTTTATCATCCTCCTCACGGTTCAGTTGAGATGTTTTATTTGTGACATAGCGCGCGACACTCAAGACAATCGTAAAGCATGCATTGTAACATCGCGAATGTGCCACTATTCTCACGTTTCGCCTAAGTGCTGTATTCTACTCGAGAAGGAGGCTGGGTGCCACACCTCCGTTGATTTCATTATAATCAAGTAGGTATGCACAGTGGGTGGAAAGAACAGCAAGGTATTGAGTTTGTCGACTTGTCGTCCGCGAATACCTTTAAAAGAGAGTTTTTGATTTGAAAGTGCTGTCACTTTGATGGATGGCATTGGTCTTTAGCGTTTCAGTCAAATAGAACCTTCAAAAAGCTTCAGCGTAACAAGTACCAAGTGTGATTAGAACGTTTTTATTTGTGGCGCCACTAGATTTAATTTTGTATAACATTTACTTAAACTAACCAGTCGAAAAGAGCCCCTCCTCGGCTCTTGTAAAACTAAACCCGCTCAACCTTGAGGTAGATACCCCCGGCGGTCTGCAGAATCGGCAGCCCCAAGTCAAATTTCAACGGCACCTGTGTCTCCTTACATACGCTGAACTTGAAGTTCTTAATCATCTGCGCCAGGCCGATCCTAGTCTGCATCTTGCCGAACCTACTGCCGATGCAATTGCGTGGACCCTCGCCAAATGGCAGCCACGCTACCGACTCACGCTTCTGTTTCTCCTCGGCCGTGAAACGTTCCGGATCGAACTTTTCTGGATCTGGGTACAAGTCAGGGTCGTAGTGGATGGCCTCGGCCGGTATGAAGATCAAGCTTCCCTTTTCGATCTTATACTTCGGATCACCAGTATCGTAGTCTTCCTTTGCTTTTCGCTGCAGCCACGTCACGATCGCGTACATTCGGAGGGTTTCTAAAAATCGAAATTTCCCTTAAATAATCAATTTCCCAAATGAATTTCCTTTGCAGGGGTTGCTTACCTTCGATAACCTGAGTCATATATGTCATTTCCTTCAAGCCCTCATAGGTCAGCTCCCCGTTTGTTTTCGCGAGCACCTTGTTAAGTTCGCTCCTCAGTCTGTCTTGGATTTCGGTGTGCTGGGCCAACAGGTACAACGCATACGACAACGTCGAGGAGGACGTTTCGAAACCTCCCAAGTAGAAGACAAACGCCTGGGCGCAAATATCCTCAATGGATAGGTCGTCAACGGTGGAGCCTGTTGTGGAGGGCTGTTGATTCTTCATGTCGATCAAGGTGCTCATCAAGTCATTTCGCTTGATGTTGTTCTTCTCACGATACGAGATGGTATCCTTGACGGCGCCCATGAAAAACTTCTCCACATCGTCCAGGGTTGTTTTGAAGCCCAGCTTCCGAGCCAGAGACGGACAGCTTTGAATGAAAAACAATACAATCGCATGGTGCCTCTGTGTTTCGAACGCCTTTCGACCGTAAGTCCTGAACTGAGCCTTGGGGTCCATCAGGCTGTTGCAATCAATGCCGAAGGCACACGTTCCGATTACATCGGTGGAGAATCTCGCATTGACATCCTTTACCTCGACAACGGAACCCTCGCTGCCAATCAAATCGCCAAAGACCTGCGCAAAACGGTTTCCAACCTCGACCACCATCGGGAACATGGACTTCATCTTGCCCGATGAGAAAGTCGGCGAAAATTTCGTCCGCAGCGAACGCCATTTCGAACCTTCGACGGCAAACAGATGAGCACTCAATGGATCGTCCTTTTCATTGTGAAAGAAACCGCGATCCGAAAAGTTATTGAAGTCCTTGATGAGGATCTTCTTGACTAAATCCAGTTCCAAGACCAAAACAACCGGATTGACGAATAAGTACAGTCCACAGAAGGGTCCCGTGCCCTTGTACTTGGTATAAATCTCGCGCAGTATCTCCATAAAGTGGCGCGTCTTGGACACACCCTTCATGTTGCCATAGAAAAAGGTCGGCTCATCGTGAGGCACTCCGCGTTTCTTCCAATAGTTCAGGCTGTTATGCGCAAAGTATAGCAAAACAGATGTCAGGGCTATTATCACGCCCAACAGCGCTGTTGTTATTTCCATTTTTTGTTAATTTGCGATCAAAGACCACGGCGCTACTGAGCTATGTTTGAACAGTATCAGATGTATTTATACATGGTTAAGGTATTAGTTTGCGTAATCTTAGCAGAATTGCGATTGCGGAAAATCACGTTCCACATGACTGCCAAATTTACTTCTTTTTTTGTCAATGCTCCATCTTATCTGGAGTGGATGCTGGATGGTGTTACGAAATTAGAAATTTAAAATTCCGGCACAGGCACACTTTTTCTATTCGTATTAAAAACAAGGAACGCTAAAAAAATGGTATTTTGAAACTGAGGGCGATTATTTCTAAATTCCAGTTTTTATCAGTTTCTGGAAAATAAAAAACAAACAAAATTAAATACATATAGACAGATTTAAGGCCGAAAGGCAATAGTTTTAAGCATAATGTTAAGTTTAGAGTGCTCGCTTGGAGCCAGTAAGCTAGAATTAAGACCAATGTTAGTTTTTAATTAGATTTAATCGTTTTTGTCTAGTATTAAGTTTAAATTAGGAATTAATAAAAATGAATTAAAAATGCAAAAAAAAAAAATTCGATTATTTCTAATAAACAAAACAAAATTAAAATCTCCCATGCGTCTGCTACAAACGCGGTGCGTGTTGATAAGGTATTCAGAAGAGGTTGTTGGGGGTTAAAGTTAAAAATAGTTAGAAATACAAAGCAACATAATGACGATTGTAAATCTGTGATAGCGCTTTGTTTACACGATCAAGTGTACTTATGTCAAATAAATGTAGGAAAGACTTGTCTGCTCTTTTGCTCAGTTCGTATTTCATTCATGCATTCATAAATCCTGTATACTTGGCAGTGATGTCCATGTAACCCGATTCCTACCGACTTCCCTTTTTAAATTTCTACCATTCAACACTATCTTACAAAAAGCAAATATACACGAAACCCTACCAAATCAATTTATTATTCACAAAATGGTGCACACACATAAGCCATTAACTAAATATTGTGTGTGTATCCATTTTTATCCATCATCATCGTCATGGTCACGACAAAGCAAAAGTAACCCCAAATGTTGACATCTCTTTGTTCAACCCGCTTGCTCATGCGCAATCACAGTACAGCGGCTGAATTGCAGGTATGTAATATGAGGTGTGTGGCCCGCTTCATACACTTTTACAAAGCTGTGTCCTGGGGATCAATTCTCGTTCCGTGATACTGAAAAGAGTTTTCACAAGTTCACGCTGAGTTCGAGTCTCGATCTATGAAAAAATTAAAACAAATGTCAGAATTTTTGATGTGAAATCGATTCTTCTAAGACGGAAATGATCAAGCGGAAGTGCGTGACGGAAATTGGCCTGTCGCCATCACTATGCCGCTGCCTAAAACTCATAAACCACTCAACCGATTTCAATGAAATTATGTGGGTGGGTATGGTTGGTTGTAACTTGATGAATAGGATAGTTATGGACCCGATAGGCGGCGCTGTTGTCGATCTTCTTAAACACCCAACCGATGGTTATATGGGAAGATATATTTTTGGAATTACAACAGCTGACGGTGCTCATACCCGTGATAATGAGTGGAAGGAACTAAACTTCATTCTGAACAGTTTAGTTGGTACCTTCAAAGATGGGCCGAAGTGGAGGAAGTATTGGAAATATTTTTAACGTAAGCTTAATAGATCCAAATCCAAAATAACATTAATAAAAGACTTGATGAGAGCAACTCAAGCTAAATGAAATGCATTAATGTTTATTGTCCTTTTATTTTTACAATTTTAGCTTTATTTAAATATCAAACGCCTGTCTAACTATTCTGTTTCGAATGCGCCTGCAAAATGCAAAACAATAACAAATTCATTCACGTATTACTCGATCACGGATGCGGTAATTCAACCTCTGAGCTGTCACTTTGATGTGAGTCCCGTCAACATGAGTCCGATCACACCCGGAAAGCCAAACTTTTCAAAGAATTTGACTTGATCGCTGGAAATTCTTCTCTTGTAAGAAACTTCACATATCTATGCGCTATTACGTTCAACGCAATTGAAACTTCCGAAACACAGCGACTCACAGATGTCTGAGACAATGAAGACAAAGCATCTTGACCAATCAATCGATTTATTAGATCCATGCAAAGATGTTTGGGAAATCTATAAAGTTGAATAAAGTGCTCCTCAGTAGTAACCTCGAACGGGTTATGACTATCCCGAAGGGAACGTCGCAAAATTGCCAATTTACTTCTAGCAAAAAAGAACACATTATTATTTCTGTTGAAATAAAACAACAAATTGATAAAGCACCTTTGTTCAATACGTCGCCTATTGTTAATAACTACTCGTATGATTATTCCCGACATTATAATTATAAAATACTAGCGGACTCGGCGCACTTTGTCTCGCCCCAATTTAACGTTTTCAGATAAACTCCAGAGTGATAATAAAATTTATTTGAATTGAATCGGAGTCAGTAGAGAGCGATATGATAAACAATGTCTCTTTTTTTGATTGTTATCGCAAAAGACAATCGAACGGGAAACAGAATCCGCTTGGAGTGGAAGATCAGTTATGGAAAAATCAAAATTCGTGGGATAAGGACTTCCTGATCGCCGCTTGAATCAAATTGTTCATCATTTTCTTGAAGGACATTTAGATTCAGCAACGTAATTGCAATCGATTCCATCTTCAGCTGTAAATTAAGCAGCGGAGTTCCTGGCACATCAAGCGAGTTCAAGAATTCCGTCTCGTTAATGCGCCATCGTGCATTCTTCCCAAAATATAATTTTGCATTCGCGCATCAATTTCGCTGTCGCTGAATTCTTGGTCATTGTGCACGTTGGCTTGTCAACCGTGAGAAGATTCAGAGCGGAATGTGCAGTTCGAGCTACCTCCAACAGTGTGGCAGCAATGCCAGAGGATGAAACAGCCAACGCAATCTCCGATCTTGACCGAAATGTTACCAGAATCAACGAAATGCCTGTTCCACCAGGAGCATTGGATGAATAAAATAAAATGGAAGCGGCCCACATACCTCATATTACATACCTGCACCCGCTGTACTTGCGCATGACATGACCAATCGGGTTGAACTTCAACAAAGAGGAAAGGACAAAAGTGCTACAAATAAGTGTTCTCTCAAAATCAACTATTCTTTGACAGTGAGAGCTTTAATAACCCGATATATTTGGGGTTACCTTTGCTTTGCCGTGACAATGACGATGATGGATGAAAATGAATACACACACAATATTTAGTTGATGGCTTACGTATTTGCACCATTTTGTGAATATTAAATTCAATTGGTAGGCTTAGGAATATATTTTTTTATAAAAAAGAAATGAATGACAGCCCTGCAAATACTTTTTTATTTTTTCTTTAGAATAATACAGTAGAAATTTAATATGGTGGTTAAGTATTCTTAAATTTTCTAATTTTTCGTGCAATTTTCTTAATTTTTTCTTTCATAAGAACCTTCTGCTGACAATAACAAACACAACAAAAAAAGAATTAACGAAATCGGTCCAGCCGTTCACGCGTGATGTCGTGACAACGGAAAACGGGTTTCATTTTTATATATACAGACTAGCGGACCCCCTGCACACATCGTAGTGCAAAATAGAAATATAGAAAAATCAAATTCAAATACATATAAATCAGTGATAAATAGTTTTTATTGTAATGCTTTGTGGTACACAATATCTTTGGTTTTTCCATTTTCGTTGTAAATATACAAAACCGATGGTTTGCCAACACGTGAACAGGCAAGTAACCGCAAACGCAAGGCGAACAGAAAACTGAAGTACGGGCGTTGCCATGTCAACCAACTTGAAGTGAAATTGAATATTTAAAACTCATTCACGTAAATTTAGTTACAAAAAACAGCCTGGTCAAAGTTTTACTATGAAAATTTTAACTTTGACCGCTTTTTTTAAGGAAAAATTAAAATCTGTTAAAAAGTTATAATTATATAAAACATGATAAAAAGAAAGCAGATATTCACAGTTTTTGGTTGTGAACTATAAGATATTAAAGTGTTGAAATTAAATATAAGAATAAATACTTAAAAAATATAAATACTTTATAGGAACGCAAAATATTGGCACCACAAATTCAATTCATTGTTTTTGCCAGAAAAATATTAAAAAAATTAACATCATAAATAATAATTAGTATGTGCAAAATATACAAAATAGAATCGAACAGACACAAATAAAATCAAACAGACCTGTTATCGACTTCAGCTGTTTACAATACAACACACTGTCAATAAATTAAAATTAAAAATGCAGATATTAATTGTTTATATCGTTTTTAGATTTATTCTGGTACATATAAATTATATCCAAAGCATTTGAGCTCTTTTTAAATTGTTGCAGATAACTTTTCTTTTGCACTTTAATATGTACAATATTGAAAGTTTGCCAACTAATTTCAAATGTCACACTTAAACAATTAAAAGTTCGGTGGGAACGCTTATCATGATTTATAAATCACTTCAGCTAAATCACGTTGGTGGGAACATGGTATAAGTCTTCCAATGATGAAGAAGGACTTCATTCTCTTCCTCTTCATTCTCTGCCTCTGACAAAGGATCTGCCCGCGGAAGAGAGGAAATAGTAACCGGGCGAGAGGTTTGTGCCAAATTTTCCTTCGAACAAGCTTGTAGCTCTTCTATACTTATACCTTTTTGTTTATTAATGTGCCCTTGGGAATGCCAATTATTTTAGCACATTTATTTATTGAAATTTCCTTTTTTTCAGTCAGATCTAATGCCTCTTTAATTTTATCATCTGTGCTACTATTGTACCTTCGTTTGGTTACTTTTAGTTTCGACATTGTTATTCGGCCTTACTAATAATCAAACACTAATGTCGACTATTAGTTGACTGCCAGTTTAAATTAAAATGTACAGCATTTTTGAAATGGTACCAATAAACAATTTAACCTCCAGTTTTACTAGCACGAAGACTTTCTGTTGAATCTATTACAAATTTGCTGTCAATCGTTGTCAGTTATCAGATGGCAAATCATTTGTTTTTGTTTTCATGCAGTAAGTTTTGTTTTTCAAAAAATTTTATGAAGATTGAGAATGAATTCAAGTCGAGACGAAGATATTTTTATGGACCTTATATCTGTTGAAGAATCGGCAACCTCTGAAAGGATAAAATATAACGAGAGTTCTTTTGCCACTATAGGTTTGTTTATTACTGGTGGAGTGTGGTCTCTGGTAAAAAGTTTATTAAAACTATTTTTAGGTTTGATAAACCGATACTGTGCTTCATTGTGGAAATCGCAAGGGAAGAATTTGTTCCACGGACAAATCGCGGAGGAGCACTTTTGGTGGAAACATTAGTATTAGTTGCAATACGATACCTAGGGAAAGGATCCTATCAAAGCGATCAAATCAGTTCGTTGTGTCAGATCTAGGTGTTGCCAATTTGTTTCAAGTGTCCACGTGTGGATATAGGATATTATGCTCCTATTGTTTAATACGGTATTTTAATTTATTTGGTCGTTTTATTTCATTCATTTTCATTTTTGGCTTTTCTAATAGAGAATAGTAAATATTAACTGAAACATCAATTTGCAACAATTATTTTTTCACCTAAGCGAAATTATCTTTTAAGCGAATTTCGGATATTTCGAAAAACAAAATCATTTAACAGGAGTTCAGACGAAAACTAAATCCTATTTCACTTATGTATCCAGCTCAAATATAAAAAAAACAACACATTTATTTCTAACAGAAGTGTCAAGATTTTATAAAATAAAACTCAAAACAAAACGAGACATCGAAAATGTGTAAATAGAGCAAAACAAATAAACGAATTGACTTCAGTTGTTATATTTTTGATTAAATGAATTAATAATTTATGTTGTACAGTTTATTTTTTCTTCAGTTAACCAGGCTTTTTAGTTAAGCGGAGTCATTCGCACGAAGATTGTAAAAAAATGCTTCTTGACAAATAACGCTTAGTTTAGATAACCGAGTTTAGCTACCTCCGTATTAAAAAACGTTTTGTAAAAGTTTTTAACCGGTTGCAGAAGATTTTCATCAAAATTGTCGGGATATATTCGTTTATATGTGCGTTTAAAATGTTACATTTGGGTACAGCTTTTGCATTCTCTCTTTTCCTTTGGTTTTCTTTTGCTACTTTTTTTGCGTTGTACAATAAATATGAATGTTTCCATCGGCCAAATCAATATAATATTTCATTTGAAATTTACATTTGCACTCATAATTGGATATTTTCCGATCACGAAGCACAAAATTTGTTTTTAATAGCACAACAAACATTTCAATCTGACATTTTGCTTGTGTGTGTTGGTGAATTCAGGGCACTTCTTTAAAAATATTCCGGACACTTCTTTCGTGTTTAGAATTGACCTGGAAGTGCACTTTCTTTTTCAATGAAACATGAAAAACATAGAAAGAGCACTTCTAGATTTGCTCTTTTCATAGAAAGGGCAATTCTTTTCTTCAATCGAAAACGCCATTACACAGTTTTATTTAATTATATCAAAAATTGTAGTTACTTAAAGTTCGCGATTGACACTTCTTGCTCCTAAGATATAATACCATATTTTGATTTACTACTAAAATTTGAGTATGCATGGCAACATTCCTTTGCAGAACGAGTTGTGACAGAGTAATAATTTGGGTTAGTGTACGACATAAACATGGCTTTCTGACCATTAATATTTAACCCTACAGTTAGGGATAACCTGACGACTAAATTTGTTTATTGGTAAAGCGATTTTGGAAAGTCTGGAGTCTTTGCGTTAACTGCCAGACTAAATTTGATTATTGGTAAGGCCGATTGAAAATAAAATCACCTAATCGATTAAAAGAAAATGCAATATGAGCAGACCATAACTCAAATGTGGTGAAATGTAAGGCGGTCAAAGTTTTACCGCTAAAAGTTAAACTGCCGGTCAAAGTTAAAAATTGGCGGTCAAAGTTTTACGATTTAACTTATTTTAAGAAGGAGTTTATATATTTAGTCATAAAACGTAAACTATATGCTCAACTGGAACGATTTATATCTTGATTGAAAGAGAAAACTTTACTCTACTTACTTTAGGTAAATTTAGTTTAAATCCGCAACTCTTTGTTCGAAAACACTGAACCTCTTTAGGGAGCTAAAATATACACTTAAAACTCGCACTGACACTTTTGACCGTTTCTACATTCGTTTGAATAGCTTCAATAATATAAGCCAATTTATATTTTAACAGAAAATTGCGCAAACCGCGCAATGGTACACGATTTTTCAGCCAAGTATACAAGGTTCAAGCTTTTTGCAACATCTCAGACACATCCATACGATTTGTGCGCACAAAGCGGAGGAGTAGGTAAGCTGTATTTTACCGGGCAATAACCACAGTCATAAGACGAAGAAAACAATTGTAAGTTTGACATTTTATATTATCTTTTGACATTCATAGTTTTCCTTTTCGTAACATATTTGTGAGGAATCTAAAGCTTTTTTTTAAGATTAGGCATTGATAGTATCTACATTCTTACGTTATACGTAGTATGCAGTTCACGTGAAATCCAATTTTTCATACAAAATTTTCACTGCGAATTGTCAAAATGAAGTTTCGACGTGAAGATTTCACTAGACACATTTACGATTGTGTGGACGCGGTTGACCATCTGATGATCTATGCGCGTCATCTTGACAAAAGTTCGATGGATGGCATAAGGAGTAACGTGACGGTGAAACTGCCAAAGATTTTGCATTGATCTTTATAACCTTCAAATAGCTTCAGCGTAACAAGTACCAAGTGTAATTAGAACGTTTTTATTTGTGGCGCCACTAGATTTAATTTTGTATAACATTTACTTAAACTAACCAGTCGAAAAGAGCCTCTTCTCGGCTCGGCTCTTGTAAAACTAAGCCCGCTCAACCTTAAGGTAGATACCGGCGGTCTGCAGAATCGGCTGCTTTAAGTCAAATTTTATCGGCACCTGTGTCTCTTTACATACGCTGAACTTGAAGTTCTTAATCATCTGCGCCAGGCCGATCCTAGTCTGCATCTTGCCGAACCTACTGCCGATGCAATTGCGTGGACCCTCGCCAAATGGCAGCCACGCTACCGAATCACGCTTCTGTTTCTCCTCGGCCGTGAAACGTTCCGGGTCGAACTTTTCTGGATTGGGGTACAAGTCAGGGTCGTAGTGGATGGCCTCGATCGGTATGAAGATCAAGGTTCCCTTTTCGATCTTATACTTCGGATCACCAGTATCGTAGTCTTCCTTTGCTTTTCGCTGCAGCCACGTCGCGATGGAGTACATTCGGAGGGTTTCTAAAAATCAAAATTTCCCTTTAATAATCAATTTCCCAAATGAATTTCCTTTGCTTACCATCGATAACCTGAGTCATGTATGTCATTTCCTTCAAGCCGTCATAGGTCAGCTCCCCGTTTGTTCTCACGAGCACCTTGTTAATTTCGCTCCTCAGTCTGTCTTGAATTTCGGGGTGCTGGGCCAACAGGTACAGCGCAAACGACAACGTCGAGGAAGACGTTTCGAAACCTCCTAAGTAGAAGATAAACGCCTGGGCGCAAATATCCTCAAAGGATAGGCCGTCAACTGTCTCGCTCTTATTTTTTTTGGAGCACTGTTGATTCTTCATGTCGATCAAGGTGCCCATAAAGTCATTTCGCTTGATGTTGTTCTTCTCACGATACGAGATGGTATCCTTGACGGCGCCCATGAAAAACTTCTCCACATCGTCCGGGGTTGTTTGGAAGCCCAGCTTCCGAGCCAGAGACGGGCAGCTTTGAATGAAAAACAATACAATTGCATGGTGCCTCTGCGTTTCGAACGCCTTTCGACCGTAAGTCCTGAACTGAGCCTTGGGGTCCATCAGGCTGTTGCAATCAATGCCAAAGGCACACGTTCCGATCACATCGGTGGAGAACCTCGCGTTGACATCCTTTACCTCGATAACCGAACCCTCGCTGCCAATCAAATCGCCAAAGACCTGCGCAAAACGGTTTCCAACCTCGACCACCATCGGGAACATGGACTTCATCTTGCCCGATGAGAAAGTCGGCGAAAATTTGTTCCGCAGCGTACGCCATTTTGAACCTTCGACGGCAAACAGATGAGCACTCAATGGATCGTCCTTTTCATTGTGAAATACACCGCGATCCGAAAAGTTATTGAAGTCCTTGATGAGGATTTTCTTAACCAAATCCAGTTCCAAGACCAAAACCACCGGATTAATGAAGAAGTACAGTCCACAGAAGGGTCCCGTGCCCTTGTACTTGGTATAGATCTCGCGCAGTATCTCCATAAAGTGGCGCGTCTTGGCAAAGCCCTTCATGTTGCCATAGAAAAAGGTCGGCTCATCGTGAGGCACTCCACGTTTCTTCCAATAGTTCAGGCTGCTGTGTGCAAAATACAGCAAAACAGATGTCAGAACTACAATCACGCCCAACAGCGCTGTTGTTATTTCCATTTTTTGTTAATTTGCGATCAAAGACCACGGCGCTACTGAGCTTTGTTTGTTCAGTATCAGATGTATTTATACATGGTCAAGGTATTATATTTTTAACTTTCTCGTATACGTAGTAAGAGAAAGGTATTGTATTCGTACAATAAATCGAGCTAGAGATTTTAATCAAATCTGACATTACGATGATAGAGGAACTCATCGAAATTCTGTCCGTCTGTGCGTCCTTTCCTGAGGTTCACAGCGCAAACGGCTGGACGGATTTCTTTTGAACTTCGGAACGGCTAAAAAGATTTTGACCAAAATGCATACTTGGTATAAAATTTTCGTTTTCGTCATAACTGCGTCCTTCGTTTTCGATTCGAATCACCGGTAGCTGGGGTTGAATTACCGCATCCGTGATCGAGTTATACGTGACTGAATTTGTTATTGTTTTGCATGTAAAATCAACAAATTTAATTTTTTGCAAATATTACCCACTTCTTCCAGAATACATGCCCTTACAAATCAAATCAAAAACTTCTGCTTTGCTTGTCCTTGCACTCAAAAATCTTGTAAGGTGTAAACGATAAACAGTGCCTAAAACGTTTTAGCCACAACTTTCAAAAAACTGTTTTTATTGAGAGATAACGCTTCAGATTGTTCTTTGATATGTACTGCCATCTGGAATGAATATTTTTTTGTGTACGTACCTTCATACATTACACTACATGCCTAAAAAATAAAAACAAACTAACCAAACTGATGATATAAACGAGAAAGTTTCGTGCGATCCAGTCGTGCACATTTTTTTTCTTGTCAATGGACCACCGTCTTATCTGGAGTGGAGGATGTGCCGAAGTTTAAAATTCCGGCACAGACACACTTTTTCAATTCGCCTTAAAAACAAAGATTATTTTTAATAAACAAAACAAAATATAAAGCTCCCATGCGTCTGCTACAAACCCGACGCGTGTTGATAAGATATTCAGAAGAGGTTGTTGGGGGGTTGCTATTATAGTTTAAAATACAAAGCAAGATAATGACGATTGAAAGTCTGTGATAGTGCTTTGTTTACACGATAAAGTGTACTTATCTGCGAATACATTAAAATTTCGGATTGCGTATCAATTTTTGATACATTTTGGTTAAGGTGAAGGTGGTATATAGAGCCTCATTTGAGTCTATTTGCTAGGCATACTCTTTTTACTTGTTCAACAATTGGGTTTTCAAGAGGGTTAGGCCCGTCGTCCACTTAATGCGCAACTCATCAACCAATTTTGTGCAACGGTCTGTTCAATTTTTTAGGGCAAGAAACCAAGAAACAAGTTGTTCATGTTGAGCAACATAAGGAAACAATACTACTAGTTGATCCATTCAGACAATTGTTGTACACTTAGTTGATCTACTTGTCTATTTTTGGCAGAGAAATAAGTTCCACGAGTTGGTCGACAGCGTTTCCCACCTTAGCCACAAAACTAGTTCTATGTTTTGAGAACGCTGCATTATCCTGTACTAAAAATGGCATTAGGCGGATATTTTGTGAAAAACATTAAGCGGAAACGAATACAAATGAAACAAAGGTACAAGAATAAGTAGATTGCTAGATAGAAAATTCTTTTGGGATAAGTTCTTTTCATTGTGACGTCCACAGGGACCAGGGGCCGAATCGCGTCGTCGGTGAACGAGCATTACGTGACGGAATTTATTTTTGTTTCACATGTAAAATCAACTAATTCCGTGAACGTAATGCTCGTTAACGGATAACGCGATTCGACCCAAATTCCAAGTGCTAATAATTATTTCACTAGTGTGTTGGGCTACTAAGCGAGTGGTTCCCGGTTCGAATCCCGAAAGAACCAAATTACATCTTAAGGTTTTTTTCCACTGCGCACCTCTCGCGAACGTCTGACAAACATCCGAGAGTAAAACTGTCATGAATGAGCTTCTCAATTAGCCGTTTGGACTCGGCATAAAATTGTAGATCCCTTTCATTTCGTCGGATTGGGGGGGGGTTCTTCCTGATACTTAACCTGCTACAAAATAAAACATCGTGCCACGGTAGCTTATAGCTACCGAACCAACGTAGAATATCCCTACGAGGTAGATATGTAAGTGAAAAAAAAAAACATCTATATGGGCCTGTCCGAAGGAGGTGTTGTAACCACTATTAACATTTGGTCATTTTAACCTCGTGGTTCGCTGGTTTCGGCGGCAGACGGAGTGTCGTGAAGTTCAGGGTGTCTAGCGTGGTCAATGCAAGTGTGCACTGATATGCTAGCCGGAGCCGAAATGAATCGCGTGGCTCGTAATATATAATAGCTGCTGTTTCTTCCTTCGTAACACCGCTTGATGGTATAGTGGTATTGTGGATTGCATGAAACTACTGTCTCAATAATTTCGACGCAGAGATTGATTCTTGTAGACAATACCAATGCTGATCTGGGTATGAGGAATGCCTACTAGCTCGTCACGTGGTGATTAATCTCCCAAGACGGTTGCGGTATCGATGTGGTTTTGGTGTCCCAATACGTATTTTGACGGCACGCAGGGAAACGAAAGAATTTTTCGTTTACTCCTGCGCACGAAATTTATAAAAGTAGTTTATTCCCTATTAAAGTTTAAGGTGGTAAACGGGAGATGCAGGTTCCAAAACGTTTCTCTGCAATCTGGTTCGATTGGTCTCGTGGACCGTGGTTGACCTTTGGTGGTTAGTTGGAGGTTAGGCGAACTTGACGTCACACCAGGCGTCGTAAAAACGTGGCAAACTTTGAGGTTTCGGGATGATGTGTTGCATGTAAAGCGGGGCGCTTCGCGGCTGGTGGCATTCGTCGGTAGAATAGCTCGCACAAGTGCAAGGGAAGCACGTGCAAAAACTAAAAACGACACTTATTAGTGCGTTGCCTTATTTTTGTGCAAACCACAGAACTTACCCGTGATAATTTTATGAATATAATTATTAAAACATAAAAAAATCCAAGCAATTAATGCATTTTCCTTAAAAACAAACTTTTTATTTCCGGGAAAATTTCGCCACAAGATTTAATTCTGTATAACATTGACTTAACATTAACCAGTCGAAAAGAGCCTCTCCTCAGCTCTTGTAAAACTAAACCCGCTCAACCTTGAGGTAGATACCCCCGGCGGTCTGCAGAATCGGAATCCTCAAGTCAAATTTCAACGGCACCTGTGTCTCCTTACATACGCTGAACTTGAAGTTCTTAATCATCTGCGCCAGGCCGATCCTAGTCTGCATCTTGCCGAACCTGCTGCCGATGCAATTGCGTGGACCCTCGCCAAATGGCAGCCACGCTACCGACTCACGCTTCTGTTTCTCCTCGGCCGTGAAACGTTCCGGGTCGAACTTTTTTGGATTGGGGTACAAGTCAGGGTCGTAGTGGATGGCCTCGGCCGGTACGAAGATCAAGGATCCCTTTTCGATCTTATACTTCGGATCACCAGTATCGTAGTCTTCCTTTGCTTTTCGCTGCAGCCACGTCACGATCGCGTACATTCGGAGGGTTTCTAAAAATCAAAATAATCAATTTCCCAAATGAATTTCCTTAGCAAGGGTTGCTTACCTTCGATAACCTGAGTCATATATGTCATTTCCTTCAAGCCCTCATAGGTCAGCTCCCCGTTTGTTCTCACGAGCACCTTGTTAATTTCGCTCCTCAGTCTGTCTTGGATTTCGGGGTGCTGGGCCAACAGGTACAACGCATACGACAACGTCGAGGAGGACGTTTCGAAACCTCCCAAGTAGAAGACAAACGCCTGGGCGCAAATATCCTCAATGGATAGGGCGTCAACTGTGGAGCCTGTTGTGGAGGACTGTTGATTCTTCATGTCGATCAAGGTGCCCATTAAGTCATTTCGCTTGATGTTGTTCTTCTCACGATACGAGATGGTATCCTTGACGGCGCCCATGAAAAACTTTTCCACATCGTCCGGGGTTGATTGGAAGCCCAGCTTCCGTGCCAGAGACGGACAGCTTTGGATGAAAAACATCACAAGCGCGTGGTGCCTCTGTGTTTCAAACACCTTTCGACCGTAAGTCCTGAACTGAGCCTTGGGGTCCATAAGGCTGTTGCAATCAATGCCAAAGGCACACGTTCCGATCACATCGGTGGTGAATCTCGCGTTGACATCCTTTATCTCGACAACGGAACCCTCGCTGCCAATCAAATCGCCAAAGACCTGCGCAAAACGGTTTCCAACCTCGATCACCATCGGGAACATGGTCTTCATCTTGCCCGACGAGAAAGTCGGCGAAAATTTCGTCCGCAGCGAACGCCATTTCGAACCTTCGATATTAAACAGATGACCACTCAATGGATCGTCCTTTTCATTGTGAAATACACCGCGATCCGAAAAGTTAGTGAAGTCCTTGATGAGGATTTTCTTAACCAAATCCAGTTCCAAGACCAAGACAACCGGATTGACGAAGAAGTACAGTCCACAGAAGGGTCCCGTGCCCTTGTACTTGGTATAGATCTCGCGCAGTACATCGATAAAGTGGCGCGTTTTGGACACGCCCTTCATGTTGCCATAGAAAAAGGTCGGCTCATCGTGAGGCACTCCGCGTTTCTTCCAATAGTTCAGGCTGTTATGCGCAAAGTATAGCAAAACAGATGTCAGGGCTATTATCACGCCCAACAGCGCTGTTGTTATTTCCATTTTTTGTTAATTTTCGATCAAAGACCACGGCGCTACTGAGCTTTGTTTGTTCAGCATCAGATGTATTTATACATGGTTAAGGTATTAGTTTGCGTAATCTTAGCAGAATTGCGATTGTGGAAAGCATGGGCCGCATGACTGTCAAAATGTTTTTTTATATGTTTCGTCTTATCTGGAGTGGATGATGTGCCGAAATTTAAAATTCTGACACAGTCACACTTTTTCAAATTCGCCTTAAAAATAATGAGAACGCTAGAAAAAACGGTATCTTGAAACTGAGAGCGATTATTTATAATAAACAAAACAAAAATACGTCTAATACAATCGCGATGCGTGTTGATAAGTTAGTTATTTAGAAGTGAGAAATCCAGTAAAAAATATAAAGCAACATAAAATGTGTGATAGCGCTTTGTTTACGCGATAACGTGTACGTATCTGCGAATATATTAACATTTTAGATTACGTATCTATCTAAGATACATACTATTTGGTTAAGGTGAAGGGGAAGCCTCATTTGTGCCATTATTATTTGATAGGCATACTTATTTTACTTGTTTAACAACGCCAGCTGCATTCCGCCCCTTCAACAATTCATCCGCAATACCTACTCGTCACTTCAGTCGTACTATGAAATATAGAGATTCTTTTTTAAGCCGTACAACACGAATGTGGAATGCCTTACCTAGCTCTGTGTTTCCTCCTCGTTGCAATTTACAGACATTTAAAAATAAAGTGCATCGGAATTTCTTATATTCCCTAATGCCCGTGCTGTGTAAATCACACTACATTATAAGAGTAGTCATAACCTCTTTAGCGCTTGTTAATTATAAAAAAAAAATAAGTTTTGGGTCTTAGTTCGGTGTACTGAGTTCTGACCGAAAAAAAAGTCCTATATCGACCTGTTCCGCCAGTTGTTACTACTTGGGCAGAAACCTCTGAACTGATATGTAGAACAATCCGATTATGATGAAATGAAAAGGAAGTGCTGCTCCATTCAAAGCTCTAGGTATTCTGAGAAACCCATACAGAATGAGTGAGCAGTTTTAACGTGAATCTTGCACAAGGCCAAATACAAACAGATAAACTACTATTTCATTATATTTGAAGGTTTTGTGGCTGGGGGTGGTTCGCACAGATCAAATAAGATATATATTCAATGTCGAACAGCTGCTTCTGCGAGGAGTGCTCCATGCTTTGGTATTTCATGCACGTTCAAGGCATATTCCCATCTCGGACACGCTGAAGCATCCTTGCCACCAAAACAGGCGTACCCTTCATAGTCTTAAAATTCAGTGGCTAAAGCAAGTCAAATTGAAGGGCCCACTTGATTAACCCAAACCCTTGACGTCTTTAAAGGATTGTTGTGAATCTCGAGTCTTTCCTAGGTGCAATCGAGTCGTAATGCGATCTCGAGGTGGAATGGTGAAAATCCTGTATACCTGAGAGGCATGTGTGCACGTCAAGCTATCTCACACAAATGAAACTTACTTCTGACATCTTTGGGGATAACGAGGTCCATAGGTGGAATTGACCACATTCGCGATGACACTTGTTACTATTATTACTACTGCATTTCACCTTCCAGCTACTGTTGTAGATCATCACCTGCGTTATTCAAAAAGTTCATCCGACTTGCGGGTATATTAAAGAAAAGCATCCGACGTGCGGGAATATCATAAAAAAGAGAGTTCTTCCATCATCCAACTTGTGGGAATTATTATAAAAAAAAGAAAACACTTTCATCCGCCTTGCGGGAATTATTATATGCTTTTCCCTTAACGGGTATGAATTAATTAAAATATGGTCCACTTCATGGGCACTATTAAAAAGGAATTTGCCTTCGGGCATCACTTACTTAGCAAAATAAAAGGTTACACTATTTCATCGAAATGCTTAAAACAATGTCACGTCCAAACTCAGTTAAGGATACAAATTGTGTCCTGCGGCCTCGCCGCACAAAAATAAAAATTGTACCATCCCATCGGAATGGATTTCAATAAAACTCAACGCAAAAAAATTAACACGTCCGAACTCGTCCAGTACCAAAACCAAACTCCTCCATTTCAAATTTTACCAGCGCACACAACTCATCGGTTGTCGATGTTACTGCGCAAAAAAAGAAAACAACACCAACCCAAGCCAACTTGTTCGGCGCAATACACACAATATGTGTATGTGCGTATATCGTTCGCTTGTCTGTCGCTCGTTCGTGGCTGGTATATACATGGAAAATTCCATGCTGTGGCCAGTGTTGCCATATTGGGCGCTTTATCGTATTTTGAGCTATATTTTTTCTTAAAAAAACGATAGAAATTTCTTCTAGAGCGCCCAACACAGTTTTGGGCGATATATCGTTTTACAAATTTTGTGTAAATTTCGTTTGTTCTATTCCTTCACAAAACTATAAAAAAAAGTATTTTCCAACTAACGCACATTTTTTTTAAATTTGGGAGCCTTAATGTGACAACAAAAGTCTGCCAACTTGCACGCACACCAATTTCTTTTGCTTGGCATTTGGATTTGACAGTTTTTTCGAGTTTTATTTTGAATGATATTTGGGTTACATTCAGGGCAACGATATTGGGCTATACTTTTTCAAAGTTTGGGCGCCTAAAGCCAATGAACTACTGGCAACCCTGGCTGTTGCGTGATTTTGCGGTGCAGTAAGAAGAACAAAGAATTGTAATTGTTTTCGTGGTAGTTTTCCACGATGGCGATGTGGCCAGTGTTTTTTTTTTTTCTCCTTTTTCTAGCAGACAGTACAATCGGTAATCAGACCTCGGAGACCGATCCGATCAACGATTTATAGGTATTAAAAGGAGACCTATGAGCTTTAGCTTGAAGAAGACGTAGTCACTTTTCCGTGACCCCAAATCGAACAAACTTTGAAAGATGCTACCTGAAAACATAAATCCAGAAGACTTGAGACGCAGTACTCACATCTATGTGCAAGCATCTCTGAGGGTGCTCACGTGCTCAGTCGATATGGGTTCGACTTTCAAAAGGGAAATTTATGAAATAGGCGGGAAATTGAATAGATCTGAAATATCTGTCTAAAGCCCTTATATAAACTCTGCGGACTATGCGGCAAAGCTGAGGAAGAAGGTGTCAGCACAAATGAGACATGTAAGAAAAATCTCTTGAGGAGAGTTGACGTGTTTTCTCTAAGTTTCTTGGGGTGTAAACTTTCGGATTAGTTACGTTTAGTTCTTGCATAAAATAATTTTGAAAATGCACTGTCTAAATTGCAATAAAAAAGTAGATCGAGGATGTGAGACCAAAATCACTTGCGTAGATTGAAATATATATTTTCATTGTTCGTGTGAAAAATGACAAATGCACCGCTCTTCGTCGTAAATCTCTACAGCATCAAAGCGTATCATCGCCATCGGCAGCAACAGCTTCAACAATTGCTGCTGCATCGGTAACAAAACAGAGGTCAAAGCGGAATCAGCAAACAGTGGCTCTTAGCACCACTGAGATGACAGCTGAACGGCAAGCAAAAGCATATGATGTACAACAGCAGTCAGAAAGTGGCACAGTTACAATGCAAATGCTGTATGAAGAAATAATTTGATTTAAGAAAATCAATTGCGACTTTCTTAGCACAATTAGTGAGTTGAAGGAGGAGAACGAGCCACTTAAATCAAAAGTTGCATCGCTGGAGAGCAGAAGAAAATTGAGAATGTCATCGAGATCACTGGAGTGCCTGATGTCAGCAATGAGAATGCAGAAGAATATGTTCACACAATTCTCAACAAAGCATTGGATATCTCACTGTCACCTTCAAATATCCAGAAATGCTACGTCAAAAGTGTATTGAAGAAAAACAACAGCAACAACAAGCAAAGTGATAAAATGTGTGTTAATTTTTCTTGTTTAGATGCAAAAGAAAAAGTACTGAAAGCGAAGAAAACTGCAATGAAGAAATTAAATTCGTCTTTATTTGTCGCGGGCACAAAAGACAATGTTTTCATAAACGATTGCTTAACAAATTACTCGAAAGCTTTATTTATGGAAGCAAAAAAAGTGAAAGCAGTAAAAAACTATAAATACTTGTGGTTTAAAAATTAACGAATTCTAGTGAGAAAAGCTGAAAAGGGTAGGGTTGTTGCTATTATATCGTTTCTAGACCTTACAGCATTGAAAGACTGATTGTCTTTTAATTTACCCAAAAGTATGTCCTTTCTAAATATCAATGAAAATCTTTTAAACAACAACTCAATTCCTAAAACAATTGTAAACACAAATGATGAACTTTTTTTTTTGTAATTCAAATTGTAGTTCAAATTGCGAAAGCTTTAAACTTATTACATAAAAAAATTTTATTTAAACAAAGTTTTGGTAAAAAGTTTAAAAACAATTAAAAACAAATGAACAATTTCGATATAGTGAAAAGGCCCGGTTTTTATTAGTTCACTTTATCGAGCGTCTACTGTATCAAGATCGGAAAAAAATGATAAACTAATGTCACCAATAGGTAACCCATATCCGCCTGCAAGTATACAAATCAAACTCATCTATAAACTGGCTCTGCCTTCAACAAAGAAACTACACTCATTCCCTCACAGTTTTCAACAAAACCCAAGCTATCTATAAAAGGGTTAAGCGAAGAATAAATACCAAACCAAGATACACGCGTGATTATTTCCAGTATCCGTATCAAATATAACCTTCAAAAAGCTTCAGCGTAACAAGTACCAAGTGTGATTAGAACGTTTTTATTTGTGGCGCCACAAAATTTAATTCTGTATAACATTGACTTAACATTAACCAGTCGAAAAGAGCCTCTCCTCGGCTCTTGTAAAACTAAACCCGCTCAACCTTGAGGTAGATACCCCCGGCGGTCTGCAGAATCGGAATCCTCAAGTCAAATTTCAACGGCACCTGTGTCTCCTTACATACGCTGAACTTGAAGTTCTTAATCATCTGCGCCAGGCCGATCCTAGTCTGCATCTTGCCGAACCTGCTGCCGATGCAATTGCGTGGACCCTCGCCAAATGGCAGCCACGCTACCGACTCACGCTTCTGTTTCTCCTCGGCTGTGAAACGTTCCGGGTCGAACTTTTTTGGATTGGGGTACAAGTCAGGGTCGTAGTGGATGGCCTCGGCCGGTACGAAGATCAAGGATCCCTTTTCGATCTTATACTTCGGATCACCAGTATCGTAGTCTTCCTTTGCTTTTCGCTGCAGAAACGGCACGATGGCGTACATTCGGAGGGTTTCTAAAAATCAAAATTTCCCTTAAATAATCAATTTCCCAAATGAATTTCCTTTGCAAGGGTTTCTTACCTTCGATAACCTGAGTCATATATGTCATTTCCTTCAAGCCCTCATAGGTCAGCTCCCCGTTTGTTTCCGCGAGCACCTGGTTAATTTCGCTCCTCAGTCTGTCTTGGATTTCGGTGTGCTGGGCCAACAGGTACAACGCATACGACAACGTCGAGGAGGACGTTTCGAAACCTCCCAAGTAGAATACAAACGCCTGGGCGCAAATATCCTCAATGGATAGGGCGTCAACTGTGGAGCCTGTTGTGGAGGACTGTTGATTCTTCATGTCGATCAAGGTGCCCATTAAGTCATTTCGCTTGATGTTGTTCTTCTCACGATACGAGATGGTATCCTTGACGGCGCCCATGAAAAATGTTTCCACATCGTCCGGGGTGAATTGAAAGCCCAGCTTCCGTGCCAGAGACGGACAGCTTTGGATGAAAAACATCACAAGCGCATGGTGCCTCTGTGTTTCAAACACCTTTCGACCGTAAGTCCTGAACTGAGCCTTGGGGTCCATCAGGCTGTTGCAATCAATGCCAAAGGCACACGTTCCGATCACATCGGTGGTGAATCTCGCGTTGACATCCTTTATCTCGACAACGGAACCCTCGCTGCCAATCAAATCGCCAAAGACCTGCGCAAAACGGTTTCCAACCTCGATCACCATCGGGAACATGGACTTCATCTTGCCCGACGAGAAAGTCGGCGAAAATTTCGTCCTCAGCGAACGCCATTTCGAACCTTCGATATTAAACAGATGACCACTCAGTGGATCGTCCTTTGCATTGTGAAATACACCGCGATCCGAAAAGTTATTGAAGTCCTTGATGAGGATTTTCTTAACCAAATCCAGTTCCAAGACCAAAACAACCGGATTGACGAAGAAGTACAGTCCACAGAAGGGTCCCGTGCCCTTGTACTTGGTATAGATCTCGCGCAGTACCTCGATAAAGTGGCGCGTCTTGGACACACCCTTCATGTTGCCATAGAAAAAGGTCGGCTCATCGTGAGGCACTCCGCGTTTCTTCCAATAGTTCAGGCTGTTATGCGCAAAGTATAGCAAAACAGATGCCAGGGCTATTATCACGCCCAACAGCGCTGTTGTTATTTCCATTTTTTGTTAATTTGCGATCAAAGACCACGGCGCTACTGAGCTTTGTTTGTTCAGTATCAGATGTATTTATACATGGTTAAGGTATTAGTTTGCGTAATCTTAGCAGAATTGCGATTGTGGAAAGCATGGGCCGCATGAGTCA
The DNA here is from genome assembly GCA_936431705.1 of Cheilosia pagana. NCBI lineage: Eukaryota > Metazoa > Arthropoda > Insecta > Diptera > Syrphidae > Cheilosia > Cheilosia pagana. Next base: position 9,503,222 of record OW386169.1, read on the forward strand.
ACATTTTTTATATGTTTCGTCTTATCCGGAGTGGATGATGTGCCGAAATTTAAAATTCTGACACAGTCACACTTTTTCAATTCGCCTTTAAAATAATGAGAACGCTAGAAAAAATGGTATCTTGAAACTGAGGGCGATTATTTCTAATAAACAAAAAAAAAATACGTTACGTATACTACAATCGCGATGCGTGCTGATAAGTTATTTAGAAGTGAGAAATACAGTAAAAAATATAAAGCAACATAAAAAATGTGATAGCGCTTTGTTTACGCGATAACGTGTACGTATCTGCGAATACATTAAAACTTTAAATTGCGTATCTATCTTAGATACTATTTGGTTAAGGTGAAGGTGAGCCTCATTTGAGTCATTTTTATTTTTTGATAGGCACACTTATTTTACTTGTTTAACAATGGGGTTTTCACGAGGGTTAGGCCCGTCGTCCACTTAATGCGCAACTCATCATCAACAATTTTGTGCAACGGTCTGTTAAATTTTTTACGGCAAGAAATGATTGTTTAAACTCGTTCAAAAGTTCACCAGGTCACGTTGAGCATCGTATAGATAAACAATACTACTATTTGATCCACTCACTCAATTGTAGTACACTTTGTTGATCAACACGTCTGGTTTTGTTAAAAAAAATAAGTTCCACGAGTTGGTAAACTACCTACGCACAGTGTGAGAATTCGCTGACCTAGCGGAATTTAATTCAAAAAATGACTTGTACAAATTAATGTAAAAACAAAATGATGTTTTGACTGCAGCTTAAACCTTCTACTAAGCGTTTATGGAACTGTTATGTGGGTGTCGTGTTAAATAAAAATAATTGGTCTTGAAGTTGCAGTTGCTTATAATTTCGGTGAAAATTGGCTTGTGAAGGTAGTTTTGATTTTATTTTTTTACGAGTGCTTAAGGTGTTATTTATTACAAATTTTGTTTGGATTTTATAATAAAACAATATCAAGAAACTGGAAAGTAAAAAAAAAACTACATTCCACAGGGTTTTTATATTATTTTTCTTTTGTTAAATAAAAAAAATGTTTTTTTTTGCCAATTTTTGCCTTTACGAGAGAAAAACTTTGTGTTCAGTGTTGTTCGGATGGGAGACTATATGCATTTTAAAGCCTGATATCTCTTCTATTTTTTAGAGCTTTAAGTTGCTGCGCATAGCTGCGACACCCATAAATTTTTTTTTCACTTTCGACTTGGCTATGCAACAAAAGTGTTACCTACACTAAGTAACAGTCGCACCAAGTTTCATCCAATGTGTTGTAATTTAGTTATTTATATTTTGTATTTTGTATTTTCGACTTTGACTGTACATATGTACATACCTGTTGCCCTTTTCAAGTGTAGAGGATTTTTATACAAGGTATTTTTCATAATTTTTAGAATGGATTTCGAAATGAAAAATAAAATGTTTGAGGTTTGGATTGCCAAAATCAAAATAAAGCGTGTTGATGCTGTTTTTTCATTTGTGATGAGTTCTTTTGATGAAATTATATTTTCTGAAGGTGTCAACTGATTTAAGGCAAATATAAAGCTTATCTGTTTTAAGTTAAGTGAGAAGTGGGCCAAGAGTTGTAAGCACCTGTAGTAGGAGGTGGACGGGGTTTTCCCCGAGCAGCTGGGAGACACGAAATGTTGTTGCTCAGCTAAGCTCAACGGTTCTAGGTGGGGATCTTGCTGCTCTTTTTCCTCTACAAAAAAAAAATAAAGTGTCTCCTAACGGTGATGGGGGGGGGGGATTTACTGCGTCGATTCTACGGTTGGGGAGGTGATCATACGCTTGATTCTTATTATGAAAACTCTGTCGCCATTTCTCGGGGATGGGGAAAAAGTGAAACCGGTGTGTGTGTGTGTGTGCGTGTGAGTGCGTTTGAGCGCATTTGAACGGTATGGGGAGAAAAGAATGTATTGCGATTCTTACCAGCACTACTTATTGTTTATATTACGATGGCCAGGTATTACGCCACCATAAGGGTGCCCGCCCTCTTATAGCAATGGAGTATCCACCATTGCTCCTTGACTATCCTCGCCCTTTAACTTTTAATGGGGATAGTCCCTTATTTAGACGTGCTCAGATATGAGCTACGTTTGAACGTTTACGTGTATGTATGCATGTTCGCGATCTGCGTCTCACCCGCCGAATTGCTTTAGGCCTTCATATCAAAATACCTATGTCCTCAAATAAACAAACAATCTTGGATTCCGTAACTGGATTAATAATTCATTTTTTTATTTGCGCATAATCGTGTTGAAGTTAATGCAACGAAAATTACTTTTTTATAAACGTTCTTGTCTTACTTATCTAATTTAAATACTAAGGATTTTAGCTTGCTAGACTAACGTCTTGGAACTACTGTTACAGTTTGTGAATTCAAAACCAAAAGCCAAAAAAAAACAAAATTTCATATTTCAATGAGTTAACCTCCTCTCTCCGAATTAATTGACTCCGAATTACAATTCTCGGAATAAAAAAAAACTTAAACTTGCTCAAGCTCGAACCTTAGGCATACATATGTAATGTGTATATATAGGAATAAATATTATAACAAATAGAAAAAAACAAACGTTGGTACTCACTCATTTCTTCCTCTCCGAGCTGCTGTTGTGGCCACAAAAACACTTCGTATCAGGGTTACGCGTCACTGAGAACTTTTTTAAATTATTTATTTATATATATATATATTATATATGTATGCAAAAAGACACCGAAAAGAGCGTGCACTAATTCCGCGATTTTACGATAACAGGCCTACGGAGAGAGAATTTTAGCCTCTTACTAGGTAACTTACTTAAAAACAATATTAAACACTAATTATGAACGTGAAAGGGGGAAAGGATTTAACAAAATAGGTACGATTCAACAGTACGGGATTGAACGCGGTTTCCGGAATTCTTATAACTTTTTGTTTTTCGTATTTTTTCTTTGCTTGAAGCTGCGTGCCGGCCGCGTGCGATGTGGTAACTGGCAGCCACTTTTGCTTTTGGGTCGTTTTACTCCCGCTCCGCCCGCATACACACTGGGATCGTAAATTTGTTTTTCTTTGTTCGTCGACTGGGCTATGGGCGTCGCTGTCCGCTATCCTTATCAATCACTGTGAGAGCCAACCAACGTCATTTGCATGAGTCTCGCGATGGCCATACTTTTTGCGACGGGGTACCTTCTGGCTACTTTGTTTGTCTTCTTAACACAAGAAACAGGCGCTTTCTTGGGTGCTGCGTGGTCTAACTGCGCTCCGTCGCTCCGGCAATTTACCGTCTATCTATGCTCGCCTTATAGGACGAATTGCTGGTGGCGTTTATGTTTAGCCGCGAAACTTTTCTGCTAACTCGCAGCTAGCTGATTCGCTAAATAGCTCGAGAAAAGGTACTCGAATTAATTAATAATTAATATTGCACGAGATAGAGTTTTCCACGAAAGTATGCTAACTTCCACGTGGTAGCCAACTTCAGACCGCGTGAGCTTAGTGCTTAAGAGAGTCGTAGACGAAAGACAAAAAAAAAGAGACCGCTTCTCGGTTTCGCACGCTTATATAGCCGCGGTAACGCCACGTTCCGCTAAGCCGCTATGCACCCACACCCAGATAACTCGAGCAAGCGAGCGAAGCCGCTGAATCTGCTCGTTTTTGCAGTGGACGATTCGTTTAATCTTTGGGTTGAGCTCGCACTATAGTCAAAAAAAATAAGAATATTAAATCGCTTATAATGTATAGCAGCACATTACAACACCAAGGATTTGAATGAAGTTTAACTTCCTTAAAGACGTGGAACAAGTGATGCCGTAAGCCTGAGAAAATAAAAAGTCGTCCCACCCCTGAGTTGTCTACGAAAACTGGACCTACTGTCTTATATCCTTGCCATGCACTCTCCCTACTAACTTCCCTTGCAAGTCCTCGACTTCATACATACAGTTGCCGATTACGCTTCTAATTCTACATCGCAAAAATTTCGGGCACAACTTAGCGTTGATAGCCTTGGCCTGATTGCTTTGCACAAAGTTCCTCCGGAAAACTTCTTGTCCGGGATGAAACTTCTTATCCGTACTTCTAGTATTATACACTTTCTCATTCTTTTGATAGGCATCTGCCAGATGTTGCTTTACCTTTTCCCTTATTGCCTCCATTCGGTCGGAGTGCTTTACCGCGAGCAATTCACTATCATTGGAATTCTGCAATTTCCGTAGGATCGGATACACTCCTCCATGAGTTATCATGTTCATGCCAAATAAACAAAAATAAGGACTCATTTTGGTAGACTGATGATATGCTGAGCAAAGTGATTGTTGCACTTGTGAAATGTGCAAGTCCCATTCTTTCTGATCCTCTTTTAAATACATTCGGACGGCTGATAAAATTGACCGATTAACTCGCTCAGAAGCATTTGCTTGGGGTGAGTATATCGCATTCAATATTTGTTTCACGCCATTGGCGCCTAAAAACTGTTTGAACTCTTTTGAAACAAATTGCTTCCCATTATCGGAATGCACGTACTCGGGAATTCCAAACCTACAGAAAACATCTTGTTCAAGGAATCTAATAACGGCGGTCGAGGACGCTTTCGGCATCGGCTTCAAAAACACATACTTCGAGAAGTGATCTAGCACAACAAATAGAAAAAGGTTTCCTCGCTTAGTTCTGATGTAAGGGCCCATGAAGTCTATATACAGTTTCTGAAAGGGTCTATATATATCCATCGGTCGCCCCATCAGTGGTCTCAAAACCATATTGGGAGACTTGTTCTCCTTGCAAGCATCGCAATTTCTCACGTACTCGCGCACCTGGGTGAACATGTCCGGCCAATAGTAAAACTGTCGGATTCTCTCTACTGTCTTCGTGACTCCTCCATGTGAAGCATTCGTTGGATTATGAGCACCTTCAACTAACTTTCGCGTCATGCTTTTGGGTACCCATAGCCGCCACGCGAGCTCGGATGCCGCTGAGGCTATGTCCGGACTTCGAACACGTTTATAAAGAAGGTTTCCTTCCACTTTCATATCCGGAAACTTGGGCGGATCCTGCTGAACCATTTCTCTTATACTTGCATACTCCTTCGAGTCGAATTCGCTACTCTCTAAATCTACCGACATGCTATCATCCTGTCCAAGCGAAAGTGCTTCCAGAAAACCACGGGAAAGGGTATCCGGAACTATATTCTGTGAGCCTTTCCTGTGCTCAATCTTAAAGTCGAACGCTTGCAGCTTAAGAGACCACCTAGCTAACCGTCCACTCAAGTCTTTTAAGCCCATCAACCATTTAAGACTAGCATGGTCCGTGATCACTGTGAACGGCAGACCCTCTATATAAGGCCTAAATCTTTTGATCGCTAAAACCGCTGCTAAACATTCCTGTTCAGTCACACTATACTTCTGCTGACAGGAGTTCATTTTCTGAGAAAAATAGGCGATAGGTTTTTCCTGTCCATCTTCATCATATTGGAAAAGAACAGCCCCTATGCCATAGCTAGAAGCATCGCACTGAACTAGGAAGTGTTGAGAGTAGTCAGGGTTACTCAGCAATGGAGCAGTAGTCAAGGCTGACTTGAGAGCATTAAAAGAGGTGACCGCCTCCGCAGTCATCGTGAAACACTTCCCCTTCTTCAAGGTATCCGACAAAGGCGACGCTAATGACGAAAAATTCCTTATGAAACGTCGATACCAACCGCACATGCCAATAAATCTTCTTACTTGCTTTTGCGAGGTTGGTAACGGGAATTCCTGCACAGCAGAGACCTTGCTTGGATCGGGTTTCAAGTGTCCCTGGCCTACAATATAACCTAAGTACTTAAGCTCTTTACAGCAGAACTTTGACTTTTCTAAATTTATGGTAAGATTAGCGTCTGTAAGGCATTTGGCCGTCAACTTGAGGATTTTAAAATGAGTTCCTAAGTCGGGCGAAATGATAAGTAAGTCGTCGAGGTATACGAATACGTATTTGCGGAGTTCTTGGGGGATCACTGCATCCATCAGCTTACATAACCTCTGGGCTGCGTTGCACAGTCCAAAAGGCATGACTGTAAATTGGTATAATGGTCTTCCTGGAACCGCAAATGCCGTCTTCTCCTTTGACTTTTCTTCGAGCGGAATCTGCCAAAAGGCATCTTTGAGATCCACGCTCGATATAACTGTTGTGTCGTCAAGTCGACTTATCATCCCCTCAACGAGATGTGATGGATATGCTAATTTTTTTGTAACACGGTTCAGTTCCCGAAAGTCTATGCACATCCTATTCTTTCCTGGTTTCCTGACAAGAACAATTGGAAAGCTCCACGAGCTTACGCTTGGTTCTATTACTCCTAAGGAAAGCATTCTGTCAACTTCTTCATAAACTATTTTCTGGATGGCCGGTGAGATCGGATAAAACCGTTTCTTAATAGGTTGCGCATCTCCTGTGTCAATTGTGTGCACTTCTACTGTCGTTCTACCTAATCCCTTTTCCGCGTAAGATGGAAACTCTTTTATAGCTTCTTCAAGCTGAATCTTTTGCTCGGGACTTAGTTCATGCATTGGTGTATTATCCTTCGGGTCTTCATATTCCGGTGGGTCTCGACTGTGGCCCGCAGACACGTTTGTCACTTCTGCTTCAATAACACCTACTTCGCTTACTATTTGTGGCGCGATCTGGAAGACCTTCCAGAAATCTACCCCTAAATACAAAGTTTGTGCTAGACTTGGCACAAGGTAAATATCCATGTACTCCTCTATATTGTTGTATTCGACCAACACTCGTACACGACCAATAATATTGTGTTTACTATCGTCAGCTGTTTTTACGACTGACCTAAAGCTATAAAATGAAATTCCTAAATCTTTGACGAGCTCTTCACATCCTTTGCCTAAACATGAGACAGTTGCGCCACTATCTAAAAGACCTTTCATCTTCTGACCGTGAATCAAAATGTTGGCATACGGACGTGGATCTTCATCCTGCTCCAATGAACAAAAGTTTATCAATTTTCTATACAACAATCTCTTCCTGTACCTTATTCTTACCTGGCCATTTTTAGGGATTGACTGTAGCTGTTTTAGTTCATTTAATTGAAAAATTTTGCTGCGTATGTTGTTGTAATTTCTGAGGCGTTCGTCAAAGGAAATTGATTTCTTCTGCCGAACGCGGGTTGAGTTCTGTCCGATAGATTGCTTACTTCGTTCTAAAATTTTAAGTTGTTTTTGTACGTTTGGTTGTTGAACTCTTGTGGTGTGGTCTGTGCTTGTATTTGTTCCGACACTTACGCCTAGGGGCCTGTTTGTGTCGAACGGGATTCCCCTACAACCGCGTTCGACCTCCGGTTTCCCTGGTTGCACTTGGGACACGTAGGCGTCGTAACGCTTTCAAGCCCGCAACGGTAGCAAAATAGCTTTCGATTGGGGGACGGACAGCTGACGAAGCTGTGACCTGGTTGCTTACAATTAAAGCAACATGACCTGTTTGAACTGTTAACTTCGGAATTATCTCTTGACCTTCCGTGAAGGAAAACCGCCGACACCTCTTCTGAAATGTCAAGTTCGCTTGCCGGCTGATCATCACTCAGTTCATTAATATTCCTGATGTTGAAATTGGGACTACGATACCGATTCTGATCACGAGACTGTATCATTTTTTCAGTCCGGCGACACTCGTCCCTAAACTGATCTAACGTGTATATCGACATGGGGTAAATGAAGTTCATTAGCTTGTTATTCACATTGCCTTTGACTAACCCCAACAACTCCGAATCTTGAATTGCTGTTCTCAACTGATTTTTCAATTGTAGTATCGAGTTATAAAAACTATCAAAACTCTCCTGTGGGTATTGCTTGCGGTCTATGATCTGTTTGATTATTTCAAAATCGCTCTCACTCGTTTTAAAATTCTTTAGCAACGCTTGGCGAAAGAGACCCCAGTCTAATCTAGGACCGGTACGTAAATGTTGCCAATACCATTCTTGAGCTATCCCCGAAAGAACAAGATGAAAATTCCTAAGGACTTCTGCCCACGAACAGCCGTAGTTATTTTTAAGTACTTCTACTCGAAAAACAAAATCTTCAACGGACATCGTTTTTGACGTTCCGTCGAAATTTATGCCCCATCTATCCATCTCAATTTTCCTACTTTGCCTAGCCGGTTGGTATGTAATCTCAGCTCTTTGGAAATGTTGGGTGTCTTCCCGATAAACGTGCTCATTTCCTTCTTGCGAAAAATTATCGCGAGAATCGCTGCTGATGTTTGGTTGATATCTATGTGTGCTACTAGTGCCTCGGATCTCATTCTGTGTTGGCATTGCGACTGCCTGTCTGTTTGTATTTAACGACGATCTAGGCTCCATAACCTCACCTGCATTCGCTTGGTAATTCTGATTCCGATTATGTAGGGAATGTGTACTGCTTGCAGCAATTGCATTCTGTACCGATTCCTGAACACAATTCTGAATTATAGCCGTTAAAGATGCCATCATTGACGCTTGGGTTGAACCGATGCTTGCATCGACCAAGTTTTTGATTTGAGCTGAAAGCAATCTTTGTCTGTCTGGTGAAAAAACTGACGCACTCGGATCTACTTGTGGAAAATCCCGACTCGAAGCTTGGGCCTCCTTGGGGAGCGAACAAGTGACAACCGGGTTTGACATTACCGACACTGTAGCCATGGGGGTTGTTCTGGTAGCACCGGTTGGGGAAGTTGTGGTCCCAATTGGAGCTTGATTCGACTGAATATAGATTCCAGGATCATTCGAAACTGGCAAATTCTGAGAAGATGGGTTGATATTTGCTAAACTTTGATCTGACTGACTTGCAGTTCTAATGGGTGGAGAATGCATGACCTGCCTATCGGTGGAAGTTCTTTGTGTCTCCAATGACCTGTTATTATCAGCCACCGGACCATAAGATCGTAACGACATGCTGTGCCTATTAGGGTCAAAATTTGGCTTTCTACCGCTTTTGCTTACTGCGCCTCTAGACCTGTCCATTTGATAAAATAAACTAATGGTTTAGCTAAGGTAGGGAAGCAGTATATACGTTTAAACTGTGGGTATACTTGATATCATAAAAACGGGTGAGTTTTGGATACGTTCCCATGCACACAATGAAATAAATACAAAATAAAAACAATAAGTAACGCTGCCGCTCGCTGTACCCTATCTTGATGATTCTCCCTACTCTCTGGTATTTACGGACTCTTCTAAGATAGCGGAACAGTGGAAAATATTCTAGAGTGTGTCTCTGCGGTAACTGAAGATATGCTAGCGGCCTACTACTAATAATCGACGACTCACTGAAACATCTACTGTTAAATATTTTCCTATACGCATATTTGTTTCGATCCCCTTGGAGCAAGAAGGCTAAAGACAATTCTTCTAAGACTCTACGACTTCCAATAGGAATTCAAGAAACAAAATTCTACACACGAAATAGCGAAGCTTTCCAAAATTCTAATTATAATATTTTAAAGATTTGCCATAGCATTACTTTTGCTACGGCTCCACTTAGTTGGGCGCCATTTGTAGTAGGAGGTGGACGGGGTTTTCCCCGAGCAGCTGGGAGACACGAAATGTTGTTGCTCAGCTAAGCTCAACGGTTCTAGGTGGGGATCTTGCTGCTCTTTTTCCTCTACAAAAAAAAAATAAAGTGTCTCCTAACGGTGATGGGGGGGGGGGGATTTACTGCGTCGATTCTACGGTTGGGGAGGTGATCATACGCTTGATTCTTATTATGAAAACTCTGTCGCCATTTCTCGGGGATGGGGAAAAAGTGAAACCGGTGTGTGTGTGTGTGTGCGTGTGAGTGCGTTTGAGCGCATTTGAACGGTATGGGGAGAAAAGAATGTATTGCGATTCTTACCAGCACTACTTATTGTTTATATTACGATGGCCAGGTATTACGCCACCATAAGGGTGCCCGCCCTCTTATAGCAATGGAGTATCCACCATTGCTCCTTGACTATCCTCGCCCTTTAACTTTTAATGGGGATAGTCCCTTATTTAGACGTGCTCAGATATGAGCTACGTTTGAACGTTTACGTGTATGTATGCATGTTCGCGATCTGCGTCTCACCCGCCGAATTGCTTTAGGCCTTCATATCAAAATAACTATGTCCTCAAATAAACAAACAATCTTGGATTCCGTAACTGGATTAATAATTCATTTTTTTATTTGCGCATAATCGTGTTGAAGTTAATGCAACGAAAATTACTTTTTTTATAAACGTTCTTGTCTTACTTATCTAATTTAAATACTAAGGATTTTAGCTTGCTAGACTAACGTCTTGGAACTACTGTTACAGTTTGTGAATTCAAAACCAAAAGCCAAAAAAAAACAAAATTTCATACTTCAATGAGTTAACCTCCTCTCTCCGAATTAATTGACTCCGAATTACAATTCTCGGAATAAAAAAAAACTTAAACTTGCTCAAGCTCGAACCTTAGGCATACATATGTAATGTGTATATATAGGAATAAATATTATAACAAATAGAAAAAAAACAAACGTTGGTACTCACTCATTTCTTCCTCTCCGAGCTGCTGTTGTGGCCACAAAAACACTTCGTATAAGGGTTACGCGTCACTGAGAACTTTTTTAAATTATTTATTTATATATATATATATTATATATGTATGCAAAAAGACACCGAAAAGAGCGTGCACTAATTCCGCGATTTTACGATAACAGGCCTACGGAGAGAGAATTTTAGCCTCTTACTAGGTAACTTACTTAAAAACAATATTAAACACTAATTATGAACGTGAAAGGGGGAAAGGATTTAACAAAATAGGTACGATTCAACAGTACGAGATTGAACGCGGTTTCCGGAATTCTTATAACTTTTTGTTTTTCGTTTTTTTCTTTGCCTGAAGCTGCGTGCCGGCCGCGTGCGATGTGGGAACTGGCAGCCACTTTTGCTTTTGGGTCGTTTTACTCCCGCTCCGCCCGCATACACACTGGGATCGTAAATTTGTTTTTCTTTGTTCGTCGACTGGGCTATGGGCGTCGCTGTCCGCTATCCTTATCAATCACTGTGAGAGCCAACCAACGTCATTTGCATGAGTCTCGCGATGGCCATACTTTTTGCGACGGGGTACCTTCTGGCTACTTTGTTTGTCTTCTTAACACAAGAAACAGGCGCTTTCTTGGGTGCTGCGTGGTCTAACTGCGCTCCGTCGCTCCGGCAATTTACCGTCTATCTATGCTCGCCTTATAGGACGAATTGCTGGTGGCGTTTATGTTTAGCCGCGAAACTTTTCTGCTAACTCGCAGCTAGCTGATTCGCTAAATAGCTCGAGAAAAGGTACTCGAATTAATTAATAATTAATATTGCACGAGATAGAGTTTTCCACGAAAGTATGCTAACTTCCACGTGGTAGCCAACTTCAGACCGCGTGAGCTTAGTGCTTAAGAGAGTCGTAGACGAAAGACAAAAAAAAAGAGACCGCTTCTCGGTTTCGCACGCTTATATAGCCGCGGTAACGCCACGTTCCGCTAAGCCGCTATGCACCCACACCCAGATAACTCGAGCAAGCGAGCGAAGCCGCTGAATCTGCTCGTTTTTGCAGTGGACGATTCGTTTAATCTTTGGGTTGAGCTCGCACTATAGTCAAAAAAAATAAGAATATTAAATCGCTTATAATGTATAGCAGCACATTACACACCTTGACCAGGAAAAAACTTATCCAAGACAGATTTAGGAAGGAAATTGGCTAATATGCCCCCAATAAGCTGGGAATACGAATGGCAAGGCGGTTTTTCCTGAGATAACTGTTATTGATGTAGAGCTTATAAAAAAAGTTCCATATTATTTTAAAAGCCCTGGCGTCTGGGTTTCCGATTAATTTAGATGTTTTTGACATATATGTGCGACAAGGACTCGGGATTTGTATCTTGAGAAGTATGGGTGGTATTATATGCCAGTAATCGCCCATAAATGATTGTTTCATGGCAAACATGTGGTTGCTTCTTGTATTCTTCATATTGGTCAATTTTTAGAGGGAGCGCAAGAGGCTAAAATAAAGATAATAGAAAATAAAAAGATAATTAGCAAGAAAAAATTGGCGGACACAGTGACAGATCTTCTTCATAGACTGTTATAACTTCAAACCCTTTCTAAGAAAGTCTCAGGTGCATTCCGAACAGGAAAAAGTGTGTTATTGAACATGAAGTCCTGAAGCTTTTAAATGTACCAACCGAAAATAGAAAGGTCTTTTAGAGTCTGTTTTGAGCAAAAATATGAATGATTCTTTACTTAATGTATGTATTTTATGATTATTTTTGTTACCGGTCGTTCAAGCCTCGATTAATTCCATCGCACCCAATACGACCTAAGTCAACAAAAATCCAAGAAGTTGAGCAACAGGTTGAACATTTTTGTGAGGTAAATAATTTTTGAATTATTTAGGCGCGTTGTAAATATTTTTTGTGATGTGACAAATACCATTGAATTCACGACAATGTTACCGTAACCAACACCTTTCTAAACCACTCAACCGATTTTTTAAAAAAATTGTAGACAGAGAGGATAGTTTTGGACCCGATAGGTGGCGCTGCTGTCGATCTTTTTAACCACTCAACCGATTTCAATGAAATTTTGTGGGTGGGTATGGTTGGTTGTAACTTGATAGAAAGGATAGTTTTGGACCAGATATGTGGCGCTTTTGTCGATATTATAAAATAGTAAATCTCTATGTTTCACTCTAGTTGGTAGTGTTAAAACGACAAGAGTAACGAGAGAGATAAGTATTGAAGTAAGTGGAGGAAATGTTATAGGTATATAGGAATATAGATTTGGTTTTTAAACTAAATTTCTTACAGTTCAACTAAATGCAACACAAATCAATTTAAGGTCCGCAATAAATGAAAATGTTAAATTATTCTACTATCATTTTTTCTCCCTCTACTGTATAATTGTTTAATTACAAAAATTGCCTCGATGGCTTGAAGCCTTAAATATAAATAATTTGTAAATTGATTTTTTGTAAATTATTTAGATAAATAAATAGAATAAATAAATAAAAATTTTAATATAATTTTCGTAGTAGAAGTTTACAAAAATTAATAAAAAAACACTGCTTGGTTCATCTCTCTAGAACATGTACAAAAGTCATAGTCTTAACAACTGGGAGGTTACTATTTTGGCCTTAAAAAACCATTGAAATTAATTTTTTATTTTTTTCAATTCAATATTTTTTAATTCAAAAATTGTTTCATAAGTACATACTTAATCTTACGAAGTTAAATATTTAAAAAATAAGTAGTGACATTTTTATTTGAATTAAAATGTAGTGAAAGACAGAAGAGCAGCACTAAATATTGGGGTAAATGGAAAAATAGGTTTCAACTTTGTGCAGATTTCCGTAAGCCAAAAAATTGTAGGGCCTTAAGTGTGCCTAGTTTCTCACACAGCATAAGTTTCCTGTGACTTTTTTATTCATTCTGCGAAGAGATCTTCTAGTATAGATCCTTTTACATTTTATTAAAAAACTGTTCCAAAAAGGAGGCTTGGCAATAAATGACTTCGCCTATAGTCATCTCTAAGTCTAAAGAAGCATTTCCAAAATATTCCCATCTTGGACACGCTGTGGCATCCTTGCACCCTCAATACACCAAAAAAGGCGTATTCTACATAGTCCCAAAATGCAGTGTCGGAAATAAATCTCTCTCTCTCTTCGCCCCTAGATATATGTAGATTGTTCCGAAATTGTAGCAATCAAAATTTAAGGACCGACTTACGTCTTTAAAGGAAGGGACATTTTTAAATGTCAATGATATCCCCGAGTGTACATCTTTTGTGACATCTTATATCATATACCCGACCATGAAGCTCTGACATTATTTCTGATGTAGCTCTCTTGATTATGCTTTCGAAAGCGACCTTCTAAACGCCCTCAATCTTCATGTTAGAGACTATCTTCATGTAAGAGACTATCTTCATCAACTCCCTCGTTCTACATAATATTCATCAATGAACTTCAAGCAAAGGTTAGAAATACTCACCCTAAACGTAAGGACTTGTGCGAATTAATGCCAAACGAAAATATGGATAAATCCAAACGATTATGTCCCTCAACCCAGCAACACAAATACTCGTCCTGACGCACCTCTGGCACTAATTGGGTTTTTATTGAACCACCACCACTTCTCGCTGCCAACTTAACTTCTCCCAAATACCAAGAATCTTCAACTGCAGTGAGATTTTCCACTGCTCTAACTCCTGTCAAAGGACGACACCAGTATTCCGTATTTGATAGGATGACGGTTCGCCCAAAAGAGTCAACCTCTAAAGGCTAAAGGAAATTCTTGAAATCGCTCGTACCTCACCTTGCTGGCTACAAGTGTGTACATATATATACCATTCCGTACTGTTGCCTCCGTCATCAGTGATAAGTTGTTATGAGATTGACGATAGTGATGATGATGATGATATATGTTATATAGGAGAAGGGGCCAACGTTCAGTGGTTGAGAATTTCAAACAAGTTTTGGTGCCAGCCAAAGTGAAGGGCCAAAATAATGCCAAGTGATATGCGGGCTGAATAAATGCACGTAATTTACACATCCTTGTGAGAGTATAAGGACTGCCGAGCAGTTAAATCCATTAAAAGAACTAAATTATTCAAGCCAGCCGAGGAAGTAGGGTTCATCCTCTTTTCTACGCCATCATCCTGTTTAGAGAATAGGTACAGTGTGTAGGTAGTAGTTGTTGTTATTGATGTGCTTCCTCTACTACTTTATGATGGCATTCCTGCATTTTATGATTTTTCTTGGCAGTTTCTGTGGTGCTTGTAGGTGGGGTATTTTTTTTTTTTTTTTGATTAAAAAGCGGTGTAGTTGGGTATACTTATAGGGTTTTGGGGAGTGCGCTCTTCCGCTTGGGTGGGCTTTTACGAAATCATTTTGAAAGGATTTTCAGTTGAGCCGGGTGGATATATACCAAACCAATGTGGGAAGGGGTGTGCTCAAAGAAATGGAATTTTGTGTGAGGTAGTTGGCATTTTTGAAAGTCGTTTACTGGGAAAGCATCAATTTAATTGGTTTCACGCAGCAGTCAAACAGCAAGATGGAAGATGAACGGAGTTACTTCAGCTTTTTGTTATTGAGGGTTATACTTGCCCTAGAAAGTTCGCTCTTTGGTGTGAGGTGAGATGAATGATACGCAACACAGGTTGGGCTTTAATGGTAGTTGAGCCTGAATTAAATGGAAAACTATCTATAAATATGACACAAAGAGCTTAGGATAGATTAAAGAGTGGGGTCTCTCTATAGATGTCTTTAAAAGGAACGTTTAAGGGAAGATAATAAAAAATGTTATGACAAAAATATTATATCCGCACCTCTAGGGTTTTGCAGGACAAAAGCTACATGAATTCTAGAAAACTCTTGCGAATAAACAGGTTTTTTAAGACTTTTTTCAAAATTTTAGATACCTACTTCACTCAAAATATACCTTATTTGGAAAAATGTTTGGTTTTCCTATGAGTTCTGTCTAGAAATACTTTAGTTCTAGAGTTCTTGATAGTTTTCCGAAGACGCTCCGTCAAAAAAGGACATAAATTTCGCTCTATCTCAATAGTTCTGTTTTGGAACATAAACCAAAAGCTTTAAAAGTACTAGCGAGTTATTTTTTTTAAGTTTCCGTAAGTTCTGATTGGAGTTCTAGAATCGTTCAAGCTTATAGGTTGGGTTAGGTTGAGTCGGGCTGTGAGATTGTCACAAAAGACCCAGTCAGGGAGGCTGCAGAAGTTAAAATTACATCTTATTTATCGTTCGGAGTTCTGTTTAGAGAGTTTTAGTAACCATTCGAGTACGGAGTTCTTTTTAGAGAGTTCTAGTAACCATGCGACGAACAGCGTTCTAAGCATGAACGTTAAAAAGACTTTGAACACATTTCAAAAGCTGCTATGGGTTCTGTAATTTATTTAACAAATTGACAAGCTGTTCCTTGGAAAAAAGGGAGCTGCTGTTTTTATTTCTTTCGCATGAGTTCGGATAATAGTTCTTCTCGAACTGTTGTTGGAGTTCTTATGAGCACTGAAAAGAACTCGATAAAATATGCAAACAAAATTTAAGCGAAGAACTGATCAGCATTATCTGGACTTATAAAGAAAATTTAGACCCAAAGGAAGAACTACAAACGTTTTTGTTTTGAGTTCACATGAGTTCTGATTGAAGTTCTGAAAATTCTTAGAAGAACTCAATAGAAAAATAGAAATTTATCAAAAAAAACTTAGAGGAGATCCAAAAATTGAGGAAGTTCTCATGAGTTCTGACTAGAATTTTGAAAATAGCTGAGGAGAAACCCGAAAAATTAATTAAAGCTAGTTGAACAAATTTTTAAGAAGTTCCAATAAGTTCGGATTACAGTTCTAAAAAGGATTTAGCATATTGGTTTGAACTTAATTTGGGGCCTGTGTTCCCGAACTTTAGAGTCGCCTAAAAAGTAAGTAAGTCCAAATTTGCGCGGACAATAAGTACGTAGAAACATTTGTGTTTCCATTCCATTTCAGCGTTAAGCTGGGCCATGTTCAAGTAGTGCAATTCGACACAAACGTGTCAAACCGTCTTGTCTTGTCTTGTTAAACAGACCAGCCGAATATGTAAAGCTCACTTAACTCAAACTTAAATAGGCAAAAATAACGTTTCTAAGTCGAAAGGCATTAAGCTGCCTTTTTGGGCCTCATGTGGATCGGGAAGACTGACTTAATTCAATAAAAATTGTCTAAAACAATTTATTTTCAAATATCCCCAAATGGGTTTAGACACCTTCTGATTTATTTTAAAGCGCAACAGGTCTAGAAGTCGCCAGCCTAGGTTAGGTTAGTGGGCTTTCAATGAATCAGAACTCGTCCTCCGTATGGCATACTCAATCCTGACCGGCGAGCTGCTCATGGCTACTACGAGTGAACTATCACAAATTTACACACAATCCGTCTTTTTAAAGAGTGAGAGACAATGATAGACTAGGGGTTTTGGATATTTATTGGCCAAGTTTGAAAAAAGCGATTCATCGACAAGCGTGCTTTTTAGATGCCCTGCAACCGAGCATAGATCTGTGAGGCCCTACGACTAATCGTGGTTCCTGGGAAGCAGAAATAGATCTAACATCAATCATGGCTCCTTGAGACTAACACTTAATGTGCTTCCGGGATGTCCTAAGACTACTGGTGGTAATTCTAAGCAGAAAACAGCGGAAAGGTGTTTCCTGGGATACCAGAAAGAAACCAAAAGACAAACCTGGTCCTACGATTAAGCATTGTTCCTCGGGGGAAGCAGAAAGCCGCTCAACGTCAAGTCGTGCTTCCGTAAGGTCCTACGCACCGTAGTATCCAATTGACCAGCTGACCTTCGGAAAGTTATACGGAAAACGGGACGGAAAGCAGGCCAGCTTTAAGCTGACTCTTTTAATTAAAGTCACAGCCAATTTCTGCGAAATGTCTGCTCCTACGTAAGATCTCATTCAGAACCCGCTCTTGGGTTCCGGTGATTTTGAGGACACTCCAAATAAACCGGATAATGAAAACATTTTGCGCACCTCAAGTCGAACAACTTCTCCACCCAATATGGACCCCGTCTTTGAAGCGCATACCTTCCCAAACAAATTTCATTAATTCTAAGGACACTAATGATTCAAAAACAACCATCGCGCAGTCCCCAGAGAAACACCCAATTTCTCAGCATTAGTGCGTCCATTCCCCGAGCCATTAAATTGAAAACAACTCCTATCCCCAATGCACAGTAAACATGGCTACCTTTGTGTGTGCTTTTTTTACTTTTTTCTGATACGCTAAAAGGACATAATTTATTTCGCCCGGACAAAGGACCCCGACTGAGAGAAAAATCGAATACCAGCACAACAAAAAAAAAACTAAAAGACAGGTGCCAGCTTGTTGGCAAAAACTTTCTCCTAGACTTCCAGCAGGAGCAGGAGGAGGAAGAAAAACCCACCAGCCTCTCTGACTATGAAATTAGTTCAGGGCACAGTAGACGCCAATTGTTGGCAGGTCATCTGCGACAGAGAGACTTTTCGCACACCATACCAATGCGCTGTCAGACTGTGAATGGCAAAACTTTCACCCCGTCCAGTTCCACCATAGACTGTCAGTGGCACACACAAATAGTGTTAATGGAATTTTACATTAACGTTAAAGTTGTCCGGTGCGCTCTCTTCCGGTTTTTCACTGCATTTCCACCCCTCCCCCCCCCCCCCCCCCTGATGGACAAAAAGTCGAAAGCGCATTTTACATGTCGACCAAAATATTATCCTGCAGATATATAGATAATTTGCGGTCGCACGGAGACGCCAAATTTATTATCCTCTGCAGAATTTACACAGATATAGCTCCTTGTTTGCATATGCTCAGTGTCCTTTGGCTTAATCAAAACCAGTGCCCAACAAAAAAGCTCATCATTATATTACCCACAGCGAGCGAGTTTGTTGAATAACGATATTATTATGCGTACACTATGTAAATCCGTGCTGAGAAGAAAAACGACAACAAAGGATAATGAATCCTAATACAGATAAATGTGCGGAAAGCAAATAATTACAATGTATCCCTTTCAGGACAGCGACCGTTATAAATATTTTATCAAACGCGTATAACATTGTCGTCAGTGACATTGTCACCGGGCATCGCATTTAAGGATGAACATTTATCAGCCATAGCTGCGTATACCTCCGCATACGTACGTAATTACAATTAAATTAAGGATGGTCGTTTCAAAAAGGAAAAAAATCCGAAATTGCCCTGGATAATGAGGATTTATTTGTTGCTATTGTGGTGGATATTAAGTGAATCTTAGAAACATTAAGGACACACAATACATCTAGGACTTTGGTCGTGCTGCTAATGGCTGGCAATTAGCAAAAGTTTTAGGTAACTGTGCAGGAAGGAGTAGGTGGACTATGTAGGTGTTGCGGAAGCCGCACTAATTTGTTGTGATGCAGAAGTATATGGAGCTAAATGTGGAATTTTATATTTTGTAAGTCATGGCCGAGGCCCTCCCACCCCCTACAGTCGTTAATTATGAGTAATTTGAGAGTAGGCTCTTGTATTTTTTTTTTTAATTTCTTTATGGGACACGTGCAATTAGCAAGGATGTGTATGGAGGCGGTGGCGGAAATTTCAGAACTTGCGGTTGATGAATGACTTTGTTTATAAAAGAAACTGGAAAGTCGCTTTTTATATAGATTGCATGAGGGACTTTGGGAAATGTTTAGTGGACCATTTTGAAAGAAGACCAATTTTTTTGGAACATTTGTTGCAAACTTTCTGGACAAACGAATCTGTAAAACTGGTTGGCTCCAATTTATTAAAAAAAAGAAAGAAAAACAATTCGAAATTATACGCGCTACTTGAGTTATTTCGACCTCAGACTCAGACCGTTTAGGACTTTCAAAAATATGTGCCCAACAGTTGATCAGTGGTATTGTTTATATAACCGAGGAAAAGGCTTGTTCTCCTTGTTTAAGCGGGAATATTTTTTGACGCGGTCACGAGCGAGGGTACAAAACCTCAGCCGGGCCGGGACAACCAAAAAATCCCACTCAGCTTATGAAGAATAACCTCTTCTTTAACATCAAAGGTTCTCTGGATATATACCTGCATGGGTTTTTTTTTCGAAAGTTCAATGGGCCCGGTAATAAGTCAAATATCGAAAAAGGAACTCGTACTTCAAATCCTATAAACCAAGACGAGACATGCTACAAGATGATGGCCGCTTTACGTTTTTGGAAGGCTTTCAAAGCTTTTTACATTCGCAACGAACTAGGCACGCCATCGATTGTCGATAGAAGAAAAAGTACCACCGAGTTAGAAAATGAGGATTTCTTTATTCTTTCATGTTGTTAATACTGAAGAGGACCAAGAGCATCAAGTTGGAAGACAAAAGGATTCCTATTAAACAGCGACACTCTAGTAAAACAGATCTCTGTAGGTGTTATTGAAAAAATTAAAAGCAGATAGAAAGCTCTCCAGACATGCTGGTAACAAATCCTGGGAGGAATAACCTATGGATATACCAAATGCCATGTGCGCAGTGGCTCTGTAGTAAGTGCGTCGGTAATTTGACCAAAATTCTATATCTATACTGTTCTGAAGTACAGCCTGTTTGGGAACACTGTAGTCCTGTTTGGTGCCCGAACCACGAATCTGGATTTTTTTTAAAATTGAAAGCCTTCAAAGGAAGTTTTTTCCCTTTACCTTGGTACTTAAATAAGTCGATTAAAGTTGCTGAATCTGCAGACCTATGGAAGCCGAAGCGAAATATCGAATGCTCTATTTTGTTTCTCAGTTTTATAAAAATCCATACTAAGCAAAGGACAACAAAGGACTCAATTTTCTTATATGAAAGAACGTCTCGATGTAACTATGGATTATGGAAGCAATGGGCCCGTCAATAAGCTGACGAAGGATTTTAATAATTTCATTGATGTCATTGATTTTAACTGTACAAAACTAAAATTTAAAAAAAATGGAAGAAACGGAAGTCATATGTTAAGTAAACTACTTCCTTAAATTTTGTTTAGTTTAGTAGTTAAATAAATAAATCAATAAATAAATATGAAAATAAATAAATAAATAAGCAAATAAATCAATAAATAAATAAAAATAAAGTTAATATATAAATCAATAGATAAATAAATAAATAAATCAATGAATTAATAAATAAATAAATAAATAAATAAATAAGTAAAGAACTAAATAAGTAAATAAATACGTTAATAAATAAATATATACATAAATAAATCAATTAATAAATAAATAAATAAACAACCAATTAGTGGACACTTTTCGAGAGCCAATCTTCGACTACGACCACTTGGCGGAAATTTTTTCTTTTCGTGGGGATACTGGCGACAAGCTGCCAACGTAAGGCACTCAAAATACGACACCAAGTATGACTTGAAAACTCACCTAAAAGTAAAAGTGAAAAAATTGTGTGAGCAATTGAAAAATTCATTTATCCAGTGATGAGTTTAATTTTAAAAGGTTACATATAATTTGCATTTATTATTATAGGGAATATTCAAAAATAAGTGGCAAGAAAAGGCTAAAAAAAGGTTTGTGTCCTAGTTTTATGCTTATACAGTAAAACCCGGATAACTACCTCTTTACAATTTCTGCTTTCTTTGGGTACTTAAGCGGGTGAGGTAGTTATACCAACCCGCTTAAGCGCCCAAAGGAGGCAGAAATCCGAATCCTGTATGACTGTATCTACCTCAAATATGTGTAAATAACATTTAAGTTGTTCTAAAGATTTGGTGGGTTTGTTTTCTTTTTTTTTACATAGAACGAGAATGAGAAGGAGAGAACATGTCATTTTTGGCAAGTAACAAGAAGTTTTCTGCGATGAAATTGTATGCGTTTTGATTGAGGTACTTAAACGAGTTTAACCTGAGCAAATTAGCAAATAGAGGGCGTTAAACCGAATAAGGTACTTAAGGGGGAGTTACTTATCCGCGTAAATGTACACAGAAATGTGTAAAAAATTTATAGATTTGAGATTTGTGAGCCCTTAAGCGTTTTGGGTACTTATGCGTGAAGTACTTATCCGGGTTTTACTGTAGATCAACTTCACAAATATTGCCACAAATAAGGCTTGCAGTTTGATTCTATGATGTAGTAAGTAAAAATGCCAGGACATTTTACAGTGCAAACTTCTTTTTCATGGTTGGTTTAGGGGAGGCCATAAATGAGATGCACAAAAATTGTGCTGATCCTGGGAGGACTTTTTTAATAAACTTTATATTACAACCTTATGCATTTCATTTGCCAATAGTTGATTTAATAATGTTACATTTCGAGGGATAAGATTTCAATTCTGCAACAAGAAATTATCACAAAAGAAATGACTTTGCTTTGACTATGCTGGCCCCAAGGACACCAAAGTTGTTCGTCACCATTCAACCGCTACCATTGTCGATGCGAGTATTTTACACAACTGTTTTATGTTAGTGAAAATATCAGAGTCAGTCTTAGTTCGAACGTAACCTACAGAGCCTGAACTGTCAAAAACCATCATTTTTTTTAAAGCTCCAACACGTCCTAGTTCTGAACTTCTGAATAATGTCTCCCTTCTCCGCGCACTATTAGCTCCAAATTAATCGGTTAAACAGTTTTTGCAAAAATCAGAGCAAAGCTTATTTTGACAGATCCCAAAAGATCCAAAGTTCGTAAAATATTTTGCAGCACTTTTACAACTTTTACAACCATGTATTTAAAAATATAAATAAATTTCCAGCTGACACCCGTCGCAAATCAAATTTTGTTGAATGATTGTTCTTTCTTGGAAAATTTTGCGATTCCCCGCACTCATTACCACAATTCAATGCGACTCACAATCGTATGTCGATCCACGAACGAGACCATTACACACGCTGTCACTGCCGACGCAATCAACTTCAGTCGCGTGACATTTTGATGTTATCGTACATCGCATATATCCTTAATTTAGGTAAGTAGCTAAGAGCATGCTTAAGTACAGCTCTCTTATATACACCATTACTTTATGTACGCATATAACTCGTCCTACAGGATACCCAGCGTCGTTTAATTATTCAGAACGGTTTATATACACTCTCGACTATGTCAACGTTGACTACGTCGCGGCTACGCCAAGAGATACAAGATTTGATTTCGCCAAGTTCCTTTGAGTTCGAAGGTCTTACTCTTACGTAGATGGCATTGGCATGGAAGGATGCCAGCTTTCGTATCCTATCATAACTTGTAAGACGTAATGCTATTTGTCCTTTATATACCGCATTTTCAAGTTTGACTCTTGCGCCGCCAATTCGATCCGGTACGCGCCACCGCGAATATGTGGAACGGCAGCGCGAGCTAAGCCAACTCGCATTCAAAGGGAATTCTTAACACACGGATGAAGGGAACCGGATCAATATTCGTGCGAACGAGTGTTTTTCTCGTCTAAAATAAATATCTCTGCCCCGCCCCGCACTGTCAGTCAATCGTTTCGGAATAATATTTTCATTTAAAGTTGTACAGGGATTATGTGCTCGAAAAGGATCCCCAAGGAGGAGGGGTGCATTTGTAGTTGACTACGTATGTGTGTGTGTGTACCTACTTAAGAGTAATGATTTCCAATTGAGTTACTTATCGACGAGGTATGTGGGTATGAAGTTTCCTACATACACTCGGGCGTATGAGTGACATTTTGATGTTAATCAAGTTGGCAGTGACAGTTCTGTTAGATGGTGACACGAGAAAAGGATGCTAAAATGGAAACATTGGTAATTGATTTCTGTTGATGGTCATGTTGATGAGCAGGGTTACAATTAATACTGTCTTGAGCAGAGATGACAGTAATGACGTTTCTGTTTGAGAGACATTCGCCGGATATTGGGGGAGGCATTTAATTTCGTTCACAAACAGAAATGGGATTGTCTCAGTGTGGGTGAGTGATGGAAGTGGAAATTGTTCTTGTGTCGTTTGAAGGGTATTAGTAAGACCAACTGTGGGATATTGTGTCACCTCACAGAGGCGGTTACGTAGATAACTCTTTGAAGCGAAGTTTTATAGGGAAAAGACGACGCTACCTCGGTCATACCAGTGCCAGCGACGGCAAAATGGAAAAGCGAACATCTTTGGTAGATCCATTGGTAACCAAAGCCACGGTGAAATTTGGCTGCCTCTGGAACAGCCTATCCTCAACCAAGTGTCAGAACACAAGCTAACTTTGACTTGGATTACTACCTACTTACAGCGCTGGTGAGAATCCTCACTAATAAACATAAGGAAATGGGTTGAGAAAGTACAATGTCAAAGAGACTGAAAAGCACAAGACTGTCAGACTCTTTGGTGATTGTGTAACGCGATGTTTGGCGACAAGTCTGGAGATGCGTGACAGCACCGAACACATGGTTAGATGAGGGTTTGTTTTATTGGACATCTATCTCATCTAATGACTTTTACCGAAACAGCCCGCAGGTATGCAATAATTTCTGGTAAACTAGTTACTTTGGTGCAAGTCTTGACTTTTGGTTTGATTTAACGTTCTCCTAAAACACCCTTGCTATGAATGGCGCTGAAAGCAGTCAGTTAGCGGAGTCAAGAACCAAAAATATGTAAACATGAAAACTAAACACCTGAATTTGGGTGCTCCCGAGTCACTTCTACTTGGGATAGAAAGGTATGTTGTGTGAATTGTTGTAACGGGGTGCCTAATGTCGCCTAAGAAATTTGGAAAATCCAGAGGCGTAAGGAACTCTGTCAAACATAGCTTTACGAACAAATGGAGCGCGAAGATCATGGGCTAAAAGTGTTCGAAAGACCAGCGATCGAAGAAATTTAGAGGTCATACTTCACAGGCAATGTACGGAAGTTTTACCCAAAGGTTAAACGATCGTGTTAGGGTAGCAAATACAATACAAAAACCTGGAGAGATGCCGGGGCAAATACTGTATGTAGTAAAGTCACAGTCGGTACTGATTTTTTTTTAATTTAAAAAATGCTCTTTTACACACTCTATAATGAAAATTTAGACCATTTACCAGAATCGCTGTAGGGGAGAAGGAACCATTCAATGTTTCGAAGATAGGCAAGACCTAAGATAGTGATCATCATTTCATCGAACTGAAAGCCGTGCATCTTTAGAAGGAAGCTATGTTTAGTTTAAGCACCCGGGTACAACTCATCCGTCTATTTAGGGTAACTACAAAGGTAACTATGGACCCAACCGAGATTTTTAGGGGAAAAAGGAAGAAAACGGGTCACTCTGTCCTCAACCTAAGCCCACTTGAAGTCGAATTAGAAGGGACTTTTGTATTACGCATTGGTTACAGAAGATAAGGTTTTAAGTTCGGGTTCTGGTTAACTCTTAATTGTAGCAAGAACTAAAGAAACCTAGATCCATATTTTTTATGTTTCTCTGACATCTTTAAATTAGTAGGCTCCACGCTTCTTGTCGTACCGATTGCGGAGGTATTACAAGTCCCATTATTATGAAATATGAACCAAATGAAAGGTGAACGTTCGTAGATAAATTCCCGCATTGTTGTTTCACAAATTCTCATATCACAGAGTTGTTGAGTTAGACTAAAACTGATTCTAGGCCAAACTTGTCCCTAAAAGCCGTAAAATGTAAAATGCCGCTGGCTTTCCCTTGTATCTAAGAATACGAATCCGTTTACCATTCAAAACGACTGTCTGCGAGATATGAAGGAGGAGGAAATAAACCACTGTCATTCAACATAAGCACCTATTTCAGAAAATAGGCATAGATCTTGATCTTCCCACGTCTTTATCTATATATATATAAAAATAACTTCAATTGTGTTTGTCGCCAATGTTCTCTTTAATGCGTGAACCGATTTTGATTCTGAAAATTCCCCATGAGAGGTGACGTTAATATCATAGTTTGTAGGCATATACGGTCTTTGTAGGTGTATTCGTTCAGGAGTTGTAGGGGCGGGGCACCTCCCATACAAAAAATGCATTCAAAACATTATATTTCGAAAACCACAGATTCGATTGAGTTCAAATTTACACACGTTCTTAGGTAATGGCACAGGAGTATTCCTGCGAAGATTGGCTAAAATTTTACAAAGACGCGTGGCACCGCCCATACATAAAAAACGGTCAAAATCTTTTATTATGAAAGCCTCCGAATCGATTTCTGATTCGAGTGCGTCAAGTCAATCGTAATCCTGTAATGGACTTCACGCCGAAAATTTACAATGATTTGTATTGAAGGTTTCTGTTTGTCGATTGCTAATAAATAAGTTGGGAATGCCATCACCTAATCGTGCAATGTATGCAATTTTTGATCTGGAATTGCAACGTGAACTACAATACGATCGCAACGAATTCAATGCTTTCGTTCAAGCAAATCTTTCGACATTGAAAGCGGAGCAAAAAAGGCGTACGATACTATTATGCAAGCTGTCAATAGTGATGCCGGTGGATTTTATTTTCTGCCTATTGGCACGTTTCCATTGCAGCCTTCGTTAGATGGTGGTCGGACAGCACATTCTGCTTTGAAATTGTCATTGAATTACCAAGTTTTTAAAACTCCAACATGTAACATTTCAAGAACATCTGAAACGGCAAAATATTGAAACGTTGCGGTATTATTATTTGGGATGAATGCACTATTGGTGGTGCATTGATTTTATTCTCAGGCGATTTCGGTCATTTCTAGATCGACAGCTGCTAATAAAATTAACGGTTGCTTAAAGTCATCATATTTATGGAGATTTGTTAAGTCATTGAAATTTACTATCAACGTTCGTGTTCAGTTGCAGAATAATCCATCTGCTGAAAAATTCTCTAAGCAATTTCTGAAAATTGGAAATGCTGGCACACAGCATCTGGATCAAATGTCAAATGATTTTTTCCGTTTTGTACTGTCAAAGAGGAATTGATTGAAAGTGTTTTCCCTAACATAGCACAACAGTATAAATGCCACGCGTGGTTGAGTGATAGAGCAATTTTAGCTTTTAACAAAAATATTGTGTACCACAAAGCATTACAATAAAAACTATTTATCACTGATTTAAATGAATTTGAATTTTATTTTTCTATTTTGCACAACGATGTGTGTTCGCTAAGATAAAATGGAACGAACTGGAATGAAATATCGACTCTTCCCATAGCCGACCTCCATCACAAGTTCTCTTGATCATATTTTGATACCCCAAACAGAACTACAAATCTTACAATTAACTCGAAGTCGATTTCTTGTAGCACATACTGTCAGCATCTCAGAGCCTTGTGCTAAATAACCATCAAGTCCTGCACACATGTACCAATTGCCATGAATGTGAATATTTAACCATAGATATACGCCAGCATATTGCGTTCATTGATTTTTATGATGGCAATTAAAGAAGACAGCAAAACGGCGAAGGATATTAACGATCCACATATACTCTTAAGGCTCACTTATTTGTATTTCTTTTTTCTGCTCCATTCCATCGAAGCACGTCATGATTAACGACATGCTGCATATTTACTTTTTGCATTTTTATCTCGTTATCTTAACCTATCACCTTTTTTCGCCATCCCCCTCCCCCTTTGATCTGATTGTGGAATAAGGGCGAACGAAATTAAGGACATTTTTTATGGATTCTAATCTGTTTTAGCGTTGAGCTTATTTTGTTAAAAAAAAAAAAGATCGAGAGCTTTACAGGGCATTAAACGACGTAATCGTTTTCGGTTTTCATTTTGAGCACGACGACATTATTGAGTATATGGAGCGCAGATAAATTTACTGCACGAGTCGTGAGTTAATTTTGAGATTAAAAATTAACGATAAAAAGTGCCACATATGGCAAGGTCGGAGGGATGTTGTGGGTTTTTTTTTTTTGCCTTTCTGGATTGCGATATAGTTGACTTAATCGGATGGGCTGTAAAAGGATGGTGTATCCTTGTGTAATAAGGGTAATGTGTAACGATGCGCAGTGGATTGGCTAAGTGGTAAGAGGGGCGTTTTCACAAAACGAATTAATTTTCATGAGGCGTGTTTCAAGCAGCGAGCACCACCAGTTACAGTTCTGTTTTTCAAATGGACTAGTTTGCATCATGTCACCAAACTTAAAACAGTTCCAGCTAGAAATATCAAGGATGGTAAATATCGAGTGAGTGCAAATCCCTTCAGAGGAATGCATCCTTCAAATATAACGATGAAGCTTGGTTTACCCAAAAGCGCACACAAAATAAATCATACAGCTGCACACGGTCGCATGATCATTTTTCCATAACAATCCCTCAAAAGGACCGCAGCATGGTGGCTCCTTTGTGTGCATAAATTGCCCTTTTCTATGCTCTGGCATCAGTGAAAAGGGAATAACACAAACTAATGATTGTATTTTGTTGTGCATTCGAATTGCGACTGGCAAGGATACAAAAGGCAACAACCACCGCCACCCAACTCTTGAGTATCCTTTCGACCAGACAAACTTCCAACAAGCACCATCATTTTCACAAAGGAGAAATTGATATTTCACTCTGAGAGTGGGTACCTACTTTGCGTTTCACAACAGACTTTTGTCTGCACAAAGGAATTTGTTGTCCTGTTGTTATCTTTGCATCGCAGTCAGAAAAGCACAGTCCCACAGTCCCAGTAATAATCATAAACGAAGTGTCCTTTAGTCCTCTTTTAGCATATCATCTCATCAAAATCTCATTTAACCAAACAGAAACAGAATAAGTTGCCTGGTACTTTTCTTTCTCTGTTGGAAAATTGTTTAGAGGAAAAATTGCGCCAAAGGACTTTCTATCCGATCTGGTTTGTGGATTATTCTCTCATGCGGAACAACATTGCTAATTACCGTTTTTTTGCTCATGGGGCAAATTAAATGCAATTGTCTAGTGCAGACCACATCACAGCCAAATCTAATATCCTGGCGCATCTAATTGCATTAGCGCGAGTCTCATCATTAGCCCCTCTGCAGACGGGGATGCCTGTGGTAAATATGGGTGTGGGTTGCGGATTGTAAGCCAATATTGAATATCCTGTTTAGTGATCGTTTTCCAATTAGTTTAAAGCGATTGTGCAATTAATATGGCCAACCAATCGCATCCTGCAGGGGAAATTGTTTTTAAACGGACAGGAAATGTCGAATTAACCATGCCATTAAAATGGCAGAGGGGGTAGTACTTCTCATTATTTAGTTCTACTTCCTTTTAGTGCATTAATCGATAGTACGTTGGGTGGTGCTTTGTTAACGACACCATGGGAGTGGGAAGAAAGCGCCCAGATGAAATTTGAAGTTGAAACTTTGCAAAGTATCATGACTAACAAGGAAAGTCCTTCCGTCTAATCGAGTGGCAGTGTAATCTAGTTAGCGTACGAACTTCCAACTTTTTGAACAAGTTTTTTCTCTAATGGCTCTGCCTGGCTTGAAATTTGTAATCAGGGATAGCTGATGGCTTGCATATGTCACTTGCTAAAGTGTCACATGTGAAACAGATTGAACTGCAACAGCAAACTGCTTGTGGTGGCCAGTGACGTAGCTGCTATCGGGCCGAACTTGGCAGTTCCTTGACGAATCCTTAAACTATAAAACTGCTTGAAATTTTTTTTTTAAGGTCAATCATTTTAAAGAACTCGCGCTGATATGGATCCCATTTTAAAGTGAGCACCAAATACGTCTACAATGACAGCTGCCCGGTTTCAAAAAACTCAAAAATTATTCACTGAATAAGATGGCCGATTGCGATGAAATAAAAACAAAATTATGCTCCTTGGTAAGCCGCTGTTTTTCTAAGAAATTCATATGAATTGGGTAGGCAGTTTGAAAGTGATTCGAGTTCAAGCCCACACAGAATTTATAGATTTTTTTGAAACTTCTTGCGCCTTGAAATTAAGCTACGCTACTGGTTGGTGGCACTTCCAGTTTGATGTACAAAGCATTTTGTAATTTGCACTTATTGTTATAACAGATTGTTCCTAAATAAAAGTCAACTGACTACATGCTAAGGAAATGGCCCAAAAATGCCCAATAAAACGCACGAACAAAAATTAGAAAATGTAATTTAGGATATTATATATTTTCCTTCTAAGGCTCAAATTAGCGCAAACGAAGAGTTGAGACTAGAGAAACGGTGGTACTTATAAATATAATTTAAGTAGCTTTTTTAATACTTCTCATAACAACGGAAAGAGAAGTCCGTCAGAGACTGAATATAAGTTTTAAATTGCATATTAAACAACAGCTTTGTAATTAGTTTTACGGTTTCACACACAGTAGTACGCCGTCATAATTTTTTTTCTCATTTGAGGGCAAAAGGTGTTTTTTGTCAAAAGCTCCGAAAAAAATCAGCCTGAAATTGAAGCAGGAAGCCTACCTATAGCATAAAATATAAAAAAAAGTGTTGGCTTCAAGAAAAAAATACATTTTGTACAAGAATGGACAAAAAAGTAGGCGTGGCAAAAAACTTGAAGTCTTTTTGGCAGTCGATTTTTAAGCGAACTTTCTCTTGTAACAAACCAGTTTTGCGGGCCAAATGAAAGTCCGGTAATGATGGACCAAAAAAACTCCATTTAGCTTAATTAATCCAAAAATACCCAAGTGATAAACTTTCAGGAACTACGCTAATGGTGATAAAAACTTTCCGAAAATTTGGAGAACGCTCAAAAAATCGGTGTGAAAAAGCACCAACCAAAACGCCTCAAAAATGACGACAAGTATATAATATCAAATACCT
The DNA here is from genome assembly GCA_936431705.1 of Cheilosia pagana. NCBI lineage: Eukaryota > Metazoa > Arthropoda > Insecta > Diptera > Syrphidae > Cheilosia > Cheilosia pagana. Next base: position 9,533,356 of record OW386169.1, read on the forward strand.
ACTCTAGGGTCTCAACTCTGTCGTTTCTATTAGTAGCTCCCGACCCAAATACCTTACAAAAAAAAAACACCCAAGGAAACAATTCCGAAATAACGCCCCGTACATCGTTTCATAAACGGAATGTGTCTTGGGTAATAGTTACCAAACCAATCTATTTGTAAACGAAATCAGATTTTCTCTATAAAAGACACGCGTTTATTATTTACAAAGCTCCGATTTTACATTATATTCGGAGAAAAGAATATCACGAAAGTTAGCGAAAAAATCATTAAAATACAAAATTTTGTTGATCTAAGTAATTGAACTTCATTTGAAAAATAATATGCGTTGAAAAAAATGTGTTTTTCTAAGAGGGGTTACTCCTTCCTGGCTGGCTGTGGGTCGGACAACGTCGGATTGTGGTGCGTTGTAGTACATATTCCACGGCGTCACCGTTTTCTATCTGCTGCTCTGCAGCTTTGCTTATCTCTCTGCCTCGCTTATGCAGTACGAGAACCCCAGTAAACGTTGAGCAGGCAGACGAGCAAAGACCAATATGCGAAGCTACTTTTAACAAACAAATTAAATTCAACAACGCCAACGATCGAATATGCAAAAAAAGTTCAAAAAGGAAAAAAAATAATGAACGACTCTGTCTGTAGGTAAATTCTTTATTTATTAAGAAAAAAACAAAAAAAAATCTATATATATAAAAATGGATCTTGGTTTGTTCGGATGCTTAAAACTCGAGAACGGCTCAACCGATTTGAATGATCTTTGTTTTGTTTTGTTTGTCTTACATCAGCGATGGTTTAGAAGAAAATTGGAAAATTCTCCACAGGTGGCGTTGTAGGCACACATTACGTTTTTCATGGGGAAACGCATTTTGAAAAAAAAATAAACTGAATAGAAATCGAGTAGTGGCACTTCAAATATAGAAAAAAAATATTTTCAAAATCACAGTTTGTTGATCTTTTGTGATAGAAACACTTTACTGCTAAGTGCGAGAGAATCAACAGGTGGCGCTGTGGTCGATCTTCAGAGCCGCTCAACCGATTTCAATGAAACTTTGTGAATGCGCATGGTTGATTCCAACTTGAAAGATAGTATATAGTTTTGGGCCCTAATGGAAACAAAGTGCAATAAAAAACAATACAAATAGAAAACCTTGGATTAAAAATAAATAAATAAATATTTTGGCGCGACAGGTCTGTGGGACCCAAGGCCTAGCTTCTCACAACCATTCGTTTTGTGTGGGTTTTAAATTTTTGGGACGAATGGAAGGGACCTAGAGCTTTACGCCGAGTCCAAACGGCTCTTTCATGACAGTTTTACTCTCGGATGTTTGTCAGACGTTCGCGAGAGGTGGCGCAGTGGAAAAAACCTTAAGATGTAATTTGGTTCTTTCGTTAACAAAGCCATTTGCAAAAAATTATCGGGATAGAAATCGGGATATGGCACTTGCCATATAGGTAACAAAATAATTAAATTACTATAGGTATCTGGACATTTATGAAGCCTTGAATTTTTGTAAATGGTGTTCAACACAATGGGGCAGTAATCAAAAAAGGGCGCCGTTGCACCTCCCTTAAAAAACGACTCTGGGAATTGTCGCGGGACTTAATACGAAAGGCACGGGCAGCGCCGTGGGAGTACAGCTAGTTTTCTATAAAAATGAATGATTGTCCGTATGTCCTTTATAGACTCGAAAACTATGCATTTGATCATGTGATGACCTTTAGCAAAGTTATTGTGCATAAGCCCGCGAAGGTTTCTGTTTGGTCTAAAATTAACAAAGGGGCGTGGCACCGCCCATACAAAAAAACATTAAAAATCTTATATTTCGAAAACCACCCAATCGATTGAGTTCACATTTACACACAATTTTAGGTATTGGTCCAAGAGTATTCCTGTGAAGATTGGTCAAAATTGGACAAAGTGGCGTGGCACCACCCATACAAAAAAAAACATTCAAAATCTAATATCTCGAAAACCACCGAATCGTTGGATTTACCAGGATTGCCTCCGATTAATCTCCAATTGAAAGTTGAAGATACTAATATTATTCTTCGGAATTACAATCAACCCCATTTGTGTAATGGTACAGATTTTTTGTTAAAATATTAATGGCTTATGTAATTGAAGCTACTATTTTAACTCTAAAATTTTAAGGCGAAGATGTTTTCATACCACGCATCCTGGTTTTGTATATTTACACAAAAAATGGAAAATCCAAAAAATTTGTGTACCAAAAAGCAATTCGATTTTTTTATATTTCTGTTTTGCACTACGAAGTGTGCTGGGGTCCGCTAGTAACTAATAAGAAAAAAAAAAAGGGAAAACAATGGCGACTCTGACTGTGGTTGTTTGGTCTCGCTTACTATTAGGTATCTATGCAGTCCGGGAACCGCAGTACACAATTGGTTGAGACAAAAAAAAAGCAGAGCCAAGGTAAAGGGGAAAAAACTCGTATGTGTCACGGTTGTTGAACCTTCGATCAGGCGAAATACCAAATGCGAGTAAGTGGCTTAATCGATTGTTCCGGCTTTTATACTATTTCTTGTGAGAGCTTTTGAAAGAGTCTTTTTGTATTTGTTTTAGGTACTGGAAGATCTTTTTTCTAACATGTTTTTTGGGAATTTATTGTCAGTCAATGGTGACAAGTTCAATTGATTTTTATCAAAACGATTAACTTTTTAAGAATAGAATGTAAGTTAACAAAATGAAAAAAATAATATAAAAATATAGTAAACAAGTAAATTAAGAAATAATAAGATAAAATGGTGGAATAAAAATGGATGAAAATGGTGATGTTAAATTTTTATATTTAAAATCAATGCTCAATTATGGACTGGCTACAGTCCGTGATGTGGAGGCCCAAAATCTCACGGACCACACGAATTTGTAGAATTTTAACCGAAACAGAGAGCGCCACCGATTTTCAAATCGACCCTGTTCCTCTAATAAGGACCATATATATAAAATCAGAAGAAGGAGAGGAAGACTCATCTCAGCTGCCTCTATTTGTACACACGAGTGTGTATTTCAGCGTTGAGTGTCAAGGATTTGCTTGAGTGAAGTCTCTAAGAATGCATTATTGAATTTCTTTTTGTTTTATAGAGTTTTCTTTCATATTTTGTTGAGTTATCAACTGTCACTGAAATTCCGCATAGAACTACCATCTATTATCGAGGATCTGTTACGAAATAGATTTAGTTGAACAAAAGGTTGGTAACCAATATCGACTCCCATTCATAAGCCCAGCTTAAAGTAGAACTCCCCAAAACATCTCCATTCACAGCGTCCTGCGGAATTTTGTTCATCAGCTGCACCGACAAACACTAAATGAACCACCTACCTCGGAAGTCGGAACTCGGAAGCCCAGGCTAAATAGATTAATTCACCGCTTCGACAAACACAATTTTATGCTTGATTCACCAATAAACAACAACACTATACGTGGGTATAGAGAATCGGTTAATTCATCGCACTTACCTTACCGAATCGAAGACAGACGGGACATGCTTCAAATATAATGGGTAAACCTGCAGCTGCAGCTAATAAATTGACTCCTTCTTCAGACCGGCTATCCGTTTACTTATGCTTTATGCATGCTTGCCACCACACACATACGCATAGTTAATGCCACAATATCCGCAGGACATTTCATCCAACTCGAGCTGCATATACGCCTCTGCATATAGTCTTGTAGTCTTGTGTTCCATTCTCGTCCTTGTCGCAGTCAAGGACCTGTGAATCGCTTCCAGAGGTGGTAATAATTACCTGTATACTCGAGCGTTCTTGAAAATATTTCCCTGTCACAATTGACATTTTATAATGTTCCCCCCCAATCGGGTGGGGGTGGACAACAGTACAAAAATCGATTCAGAGAGAGGGTGGTTTTTCTGTTCCGGAAGTATTTATGTAGTAACTTGACTGCGTATGTCTCATTCTCGTTCAATATCGATTTTCGTCCTTGCCAAGGTATGTGTGTCCGTCGTATATTGATATTCAAAGCCTGTATTGAACGTTGTGGCCGCAACCGATTAAGGAATACCAAATGGGTAGATGTAGTACCATATACATTTTTGAGTTCCTACGCAGAGTAGGTACGCACGAGATAATTTTAAAATATTTTACTGTTTGTCCTCCCCAGCCGCTGTGAATATTTGATTCGAGGAACTGCGTGGAGATATTTTTTTTTTTTTTGGGAAATTGCGTCTTCCATTTTCTATTTCTATTGGAAATGTTTGCGTCGTCGTCGGCTAAATGCTCACTGGAGGCGGTTTTTCCGTTTTGGGCAGCAGGCGGGACTCGAGATCTCGGGATTAAAATTAGGATTTAATGAGAGTGAACTGGCAGACGGTAGCGGTAGGTAGTTGTATTCAGGCAAGGGAATAACATTTAAATGTACCGCTCCCAATGGTTGGTAAATAAATAATGAAACACACTTTTGAATACTCAAAGAGAGGCGGTCGTATGTTTGAGAGATAAAAACAAAGTCCGCATTTTTTTTTTTGGGGGAGCGCAAGGAAACGAAAATTTAATTTCGAATCAAGAAAGTGCACTGTAATGTGCTTGGGGAATTGTTAAAAAGTAGCTACAGATGAGCAGGGGAACACTGAACATTTGGTGGGGCATATTTAGCATATATCTGTTTGATTTTAGGTGGGGGATTCTTATTTAAATCGTCCACGAAGGAGCCCATAAGGTGGTAGATTAGCTAAAATCAGCCTTAAAACCATGGAATTTGAAATGAAGAGTCGTTGAATTTAAATAGGTACTGGGAGGGAGTTCGTTACAATGAAGCTGTGATTCTAGGCCCTCAGCCGTAGCACAAAAACTAAAATTCAGGAAGGCGAATGGTCCTTTGCGGACCCTGTTGTACCGTTTATTTAATTTTATTTTATTTTCATTCACTTTCAGCTTAAATCTCGGTGTATTTTCAATTCGGAGCTGAGCTAGATCTTTCCACTGGCTTCACTAACCTCTGCTAGTCGACTTACGACTTTTGACTTTTTAAAATCTTCTCTTTAACTTCGATCTGTAAAAAAATACAATGTAGGTAGGTGGTAGGTGTTCCATGGAGTAACCGGGGACCTATGAGGAAGCCTTTTAAAAATGCATCCAATTCGGCTAAACAAAAAATGCGATCCTATGTCTTGCAAGAACTATCGCGGCATATCCCCCTGCCTAATGTCGAAAATACGATTCTATTTAACACTAATCGACACGTATCAGTGCGGCTTCCGGCCCGGCAGATCGACTATAGACCAAATTTCCACACAGCGGGAAATAGATAAGACCAACGAATTTCAAGGCGAGACTCACCATTTTTCCATCGACTTTAAAGCCGCATACGATAGCATTCATCGTCAGGAGTTCTATTTAGCGATGGCCGATTTCGGGATCCCGGCAAAACTGATCCATCTACCTCGAAGTCAACATGAGAACTCCACGAATGACACCCTAGCGGAGATCCAGCGAGGAATTACCCTAGAAAACCGTTGATGCTTCGGGTTGGCAAAACAATTGGGTTCAAAACTTATAACTCGAAGGACAAAATATATGCTCTCCAAATCCCTTATTCTACAAGTTCTACTTCATGCCGCCGAGTGGTGGACCAAAAGCAGTAGAAGAAAACTAATAATGGGCTCGTTCGAAAGAAAAATTTCGATGGATTTTTGGTCCTACAACCACGAACGCTTAGAGCTGTACCAAGATGTAGATGTAGTCCAAAACGCCAAAACACGTCGACTAGACTGGCTCGGCCTCTTCCTATCACAGGACTCTGGTTCGACAGGGAAGATGAGGAAGACCGAACTTTCGTTTTCAAGACTAAACCATCGCGGATGCCAGAGCGCTTGGTCTCTGGAACTGAAAACAGAATGCCCGGAATCCTCCTCCTCTGTAGGAAGGCTGCAGAGTCACAGGCAGAGAGACTCTTTACGGGTCGGAGCTTATTAACGGCCGTATTATTCACTCGGTTTAAAAATGAGGTTAAAACGCTTTTAACCCAAGATAATAATAAGATTAAACCTGCACTCGGTTTACCTGGTTTAAGCTTTTGGTTTATATTGGCGTATTTTAAGTATTAAAAACTATTTTAAACCCCGCGTTTGACATTTCGGGCAAAGTATTTTTGTTTTTATTACAAAGAATATTCTGAAGGGTTTCAATTCATTTTTAGTTGTGGTTTTCATTTATTTTACAGGAACAATTTATAAAATTTATAAAATGACTACACGAAAAGCAATAAAATAGAAAGAATCTTTCTGGAGCCGGAGGTATTCACGGAAATCGACGTCGTCGAAATCGTCGACTTTACCACGTCTGTCTATATATGCGATACACGGATGGCTCCAGAACCGGACAGGGGTCTACTTCTGGCGTCTTCGTGGAAGGCGAGAACATTAGACTACACCACCCCTTAGGTAACCATACTTCTGTCTTCCAAGCGGAGATTTTCGCTATCCTTATGGCCATGAACTATATTGTGACAAACAGGTGAAGGGCTAGAAGCATATGTGTTTGCAGTGATAGCCAAGCTGCACTAAAAGCGCTGCTCAACCCTCTTACCTCGTCCAAATTAGTGCTTGAACTCAAGCGTTCTCTGAACTTGGTCGAAAGGCTAAACACAGTGAAACTTGTCTGGGTCCCAGGTCACACTGTTGTCCCGGGAAACGAGATCGCTGATGAGCTTGCCAGGCTGGGTTCCAAAGAAGCTCTCTCAGGGTCTGAACCTGCGTTTGGTCTGCCGGCATCTGTGGTTAGGTCATCCATTGATACTTGGGTTTCTCGTGAGCACGAGTGTCGGTGGCGTGACTCTGCTGGGTTTAGACAGACCAAACGACTGCGTCCGGACATCTGCAAAAGGTCAGCGTCTTTCCTTCAGTCTCTCAGGAGAATCGACTGTAGATTGCTTGTGGGTGTCCTTTCGGGCCACCAAGCTTTTGCCAAACACTTAAATGGATTGGGTTTGAGCGACACCACCATCTGCCCTGCTTGTGGACTGTGGAGAGGATGACGGTACATCGGAACACTTCCTTTGTAGTTGTCCTGCCTTTGCTCGCATCAGGTGGCGGATCTTCACTCTGAATTTTCTTCTCAACTTTCTTCGAAAGACGGGAAAACTAACTTACTAAACAGCAATGTAACGTGTCTGTTTTGGCAGTACAATGGACCAGTAGTTGTGTCTGAGTACTTCATCGGATAGTAGCAACCTCCAACAAAAAAAAAAAATATATATATATATTTGCGGTAATGGCGTCGAACCGCACGTTCCACCTGACGCACGTCTTCCTCTTCTAATGAGGAAATCATCGTTTCTTCAACTTCAGACAAAAATTCGAGTAAATATTATGGAAACCGATTTAAACCTTCAGAAAAACAACGTAGACCGGTCGTCGAAGTGCGGTTTAAAATCGAAGTGGTTTATCTGATAATAGGTTTAAAAAATTACGTTTATAAGGTTTAAATCGAGTGAATAATACGGAATTACAAATTTATATGGTTTAAACAAAATTTAAACCACCTAGTGAATAATATGGCCGTAAGAAACATGGTTAATTATTTTTTCTGCACTCAAAGCGCTATTTTTTGTCTCCTTGTTTTAACAAGTTTCCAAAGATTTTCCTAGTTCTTCACTAAAATGCGAATTTTGTATTTGAACTCTAAATTCGATATTTCTATCCATTGTCTATTTGTAAAAACTACGCTACCTAAGAGTTTCCAATTAACTATCCTTATACTGTTCGTATAGAAGCACTAACGATTGTACTCACGCAATTAATTTTGAAGTTTTATTGTTCAGAAAAAAATGTATCCGGCTCGAAGGACCACAATTTATGTTTAGTATGTTAATTTATAAATAAATAAATATTTTGCCGCGACTGGTCTGTGGGACCCAAGGCCTAGCTTCTCACAACCATTCGTTTTGTGTGGGTTTTAAATTTTTGGGACGAATGGAAGGGATCTACAATTTTACGCCGAATCCAAACGGCTAATTATAAAGCTCTTTCATGACAGTTTTACTCTCGGATGTTTGTCAGACGTTCGCGAGGGATGGCGCAGTGGAAAAAAAACATTAAGACGTAATTTGGCGTCTTTCGGGATTCGAACCGTAGCCCAACACACTACCACTAAGCCACTGCGCCGACATGTTAATTTATACACAACATAAAACAATCATTGCAAGTACGGTGAGCATGAAAAATAACTAACGAAAAATAATAAATAAAGAACTTAAAACAAACTGAAAGAAAAGATAAACAACAATAATTAATACAACTCAATTAAATAAATTAATTAAACGATGATATCTTTTTGTTAACTTTGTTGGCTCAAGGGGCAAGGCGCACAAAAGTCCTGTGACATGCTGCAGCTGCACTATCAAACAACATTCAAACTGCAAGCGGAATTAAAAATGAAAAACCTTCCTCCATATTTAATTACTTCGTACATGGGCTATAAGGACACCCACCCCATTTTAGGACATGCGTTCCACAGTAATACTCATCCCCAATTCACGGCATACCACAAATCTCCGAGTACTTGTTGAACAAGGAAAAGTGTTTTTAAAAAATGGTATTTAAATTAAACAAAATATTTTTCATCCCCCATAACAAAAAAAAAGGATTCCACCAAAAGTTGGAATGCGAGTTTGAACATTTTTCCATTTTACTTATTGCTGTAGTAAGCAAAAGTTAAAACCTTTGATGGGGTGTTAAGCGGAAAATAAAAGAGAGGAAATTTTTAGTGACCCCAAATGCCGCATGAAACCATTGAAGGGATGTCCTTTTTTAACTTTGTCATTTTATATATGTACATATTTTTTTTTTAAATGCCATAGATTGAGGGCATATTTGAATAAAATTCGGTGAACCCTTTTCAATGACAAAAGACACAATAACAGAGTTTTAGGAATATCCTCTTAAGGCAGGGGTGAGAAAATATTCAATTAAGGATATTAACTCTCAAAGTGTAGCATTTTCAAAATGTATTGGAAATCCATGAAAGATATACGAGTTATCCCAAAGATACCGACAGATATTGGTCTGCGGAGGCGTGAACTCCGTCTGAATAAAATTATTGGCTATAGTGCCGCGAATTTCAGTTTATTTTTGCTGAAGAAATATGAGATCGGTTCAATTTAAATGTTGTCTAAAAGTGTCATGGCAAACAAAAAGTGACATGGGCTAAAAACTACCCTTCCAGTCAGTCAACTTTAGACTTTATTTGTGTTCGTATATCTTTGCTAAAAGTACCGGAATTCACATAAAACACAACGTGGGGGCTCAATGATTTTAGCACTTGAATGTGTAGCCAAGAGCTTTTTTTTATTAAAAAGGATTACTTGGTGGGTCGTGAATGGACCAAGTATTCCTCAGATAATAGGAGCCATGTAAAACCGCACAACAGACAGCTATAGCTTTGAAGTACTAAAAGTAGTTTATCTCGAGGTCCTCTAAAAATGAGATCTCATCAGAAATCAAACTAAGAGTGTTCCCTGATACAGAGGAAAAATTGTAGCAAGGCCTTCTTCCCAACAACAAATAACAAGAGTCACTATAAGACCGCAAGTACTCCAGGTCTGATCCATGCTCTACAAAAGCTTTTTTGAAAGCGAATGAATGGTGAAAAAAATACTTTTGACAGGTTTTGGAATAGATGACGTACAGCACCATCCAAAAAACTACGACTCAGACAATCGAGAAGAATACCTCGCCTAAGGTGGCGTCCACAAGTCAAAAAAGACCCCCGCCAAGTTGCTAAAAACTGACTGCGGAACAGTCCCAGTTAAGCAGCCCACCCCAATCACATAATTACACCACAAGGGTGCGCCACCCTTCTCAAATTAATCACTCTGCTTAACATTTGACATTTGATCCCAATGGGTCCCAGTCTTGACAATGGCAGTCCTTCCTAAGCAAATACAATCAATTTCCAGCCCATAGGCGTTGATTTTCACAAAAGAACTACGCCAAAGAATGTTCGCAAAAATCAAACAATATCACGGGTAGTGCTTTGTCCGGGGGACTCTCACTCGTCTACCCTTAAAATCTATTTTCATTCGACTTGAATCCTTTTTTGCCAATAAAATTCATCTCACGTCATTTAGTAAACAAATTTACTTCAACAGAGCACTCTCTCAATGTTATTCGCATCAATTTTTTGCCCAATCGAAGAGGGAAGGTATAACAGCCATGAAGATGGGATTATTCCATCGGTTGTTGTAAATATTTTCAGCCCACTCTCTCTGTTGTCCCTTGAACAATAACCGAAACTCGTAACGAAACATCAACTTTGGAAAAATCAACACAACGCAGGCTGAAACTTTTTGCCTTGCCTTACCACGCCTCCTCCCGATGCCGAATTTAAGTTGAATTTTCTGTACTAAAAGTCAACTAGAGAACGCGGAGAGAGGGATCTATGTACTTTAATTAGAGAAATTGTCAAATGGTGTTGTTTGTCTTTGTGTAACTGAAAAGCTCCAAGGACATCGATCGCGCCACCAAACGAACCAAGCCGAGTGGAAGGTCCTTACACGAAGAAAAAGTGGTTAATTAGGTGCTCAACGAGACTGATGGAAATAATAAAAAAAAAAATTCAGGAGCACTCATAACTGAAGTGATTGCCCCTGCTCTCTCAGCGCAGTATGAAATGCTTTTGTTGTGCCCGTCAGGAATGCCAAATCAATTGATTGGAAAATTAAGTTTGGCTTGCCTAATGCAAAAAGTTTTTTTTTTTTTTTTGTATATTTTACCCGGGCACATAAAGGCCAAGGACCAGAATGACTTTTGATTATGTTTTGATCGAAAAAGTTATTCTTTTGAACTGTTTTTCTTTTCGTTTATCGTTTTTTTCTTCGTTTTGTTTGGTGTTTTTGATTTTTTGAATATTTTAATTGAAGACACAGGACTTACCTCACTATCGTTGCTGTGGAGAATCAACTTGAACCCGGGCAGTAGATTCTTCTCTTTGTTCACATCATCCAATGCCAGCTTTGCAGCTGGCATACACGCCTGACCACCCTGCCATCCGCCTTTGCCGGCTATCGGGAATATTCCGCCAATGTGTAGCTCATCTGGCCGGCCGCCGTTGGTTAGATTAACATTTAATAGTATTAGGGAAAAGAGTAATAATATCCAAAATGTCACAACACCACCACATGTCATATCCTGGAAGGAAAAGAATGAGAAAGGAATGTGATTAGGCTTTGAGTGGTTAGCGAGTTTTATTGAAACAAATTTATTAAAGAGTGAGATGGATATTTTGATCCGGCTACATTGGGCAGAAGAATTCTCAGGGTGACGTCGGACAGCAGCGTTCCCGGAATCGCGCGTCGGTTGATGCTTTCAATGGTTTATGGGTGGAAATAGAGTGCGGGAAAAAGCGCTGTTCAAAAGTTATACCCCTTTACATATTTTGCTGTCGCTGTGTGGCTTTGTCGCTATAACATTGTATAGTTGTGTAGCTCTTTAGTTGTGTCGTTGTATCGTTGTGAAGCTGTGGCGTTGTGTCATTATATCGTTGGGTAGTTGTGTCGTTGTGTCGTTGTGTCGTTGTGTCATTATTTCATTGTGCCGCTATGTCGATGTTGCGTTGTGTCGTTATGTCGCTGTGGATGTGGCTTTGGGACTTTGTGCCGCTGTGTCGATGTGGCGTTGTGTCATTGTATCGTTGTGTCCTAGTATTTTAAGTAGTTATGCCGCTGTGTCAATGAGTCGCTGTTTTTGTCGCGTTGTATCGTTGTATCGTTGAGTCGCTGTGTTTTTGTGGCCTTGCATCGTTGTGCTGTTTTGTCGTTTTGTCGTTGTATCGTTGTGTCTTTAAGTCATGTTGTCAATGTGTCGTTGCATCGCTATATCTCTGTGTCAATGTGAGGTTGTGTCGCTGTGTCGCTGTGTGCTTGTGGCATTGCATCTTTGTGTCGTTGTACCGCAGAATCCTTGTATCGTTGTATCGTTGTGTCATTGTATCGTTGAGTTTTGTGTCGCTGTGTCGATGTGGCTTTGTGTCGTTGAGTCTTGAGTCATTTCGCAGCTGTGTCGATGAGTCGCTGTGTATTTGTGGCGTTGTATCGTTGTCGTTTTGGTCGCTGTGTGTTTGTGGCATTGCATCTTTGTGTCGTCGAGCGGTTTGTAATTGTGTAGTTTTATCGTTGTTTCCTTCTGCCGGTGCACTGCCGTGTGGCACTACCTTTGTGTCGTTTTGTCGTTCGTTCTTTAGTAGCCTTCCAATAGTTGTAGTTGTCGATGCAATAATTTCACAAAAATTGTAAAAACTTCTTTACAAGAAAAATGTTAAAAACAATTCGCGTAAAATACCAAGGACATACAACTTACTAATTTAGTCCAGGACAACACCAAAGAACGTGTTTACAAAACTTCCGGCCACTTAAATGAAATAAGTCTTCAATTTAAACCGAAGTAACTACTCAGAAGCTACGAGTTCAATTCGTCAAGTACAAACACAAGGAGCTTCCGTAAATATTTCCCACAAAATACTTGAGCAACCCAAGTAACAAGCCCGAAAACTTCAAGTAACTATTTCAAAACTCAATCCAAATGCCATCCAAATATACTTAAACGGAAGAGGGCCCTAAACTCTCCGCAACTACCATCCTGCCAAACTGATATCTCAACATCTGAGATACACTTCCTCAGCATATACCTCCAACGATAACTCTTAACACTGCACTTGAATATTCAAGTGAAAATTAATCAGTTTCTTGAATTTAAAATAATTTCTCCCCAATGGAAGCCACAAATATAGATACAAGAAGGATCCTTATAGAGTCTCTCTCTCTCTTCTCGAGAACAAAATAAATAACAAACGATAAAATCGCAAACAGTGAGATATCCTTGCAACGATGTTCATTTTAACTTCAGATTGTTTTGTATATATATACATCAGGAAATTAGTCCCAACACACATTTTCCACGCACGCATGCATCGCTCTGCACGTTCGTCATCAATCCTGCAATGGTGGAAGGATATTGTGCAAAGTTTTCATTTTCAAATATTCGTCTTTAATGTATGTATATGCCAGGGGGCATGTGCCCTCCCTTTCTCTCCCATTCAAAGGATGTGTGTGCAAAGCCCCTTAACCAATATATACATATTTATCACACTTGGGCACACGTACTCGCACTTGAGGCGATAGGATACCTATCTGCTCGTATGCGATACCCACATTGGCGGCAGCTTCAAGTTTCGACAGTAGTCGTCGCACTTTTGAGCAAATAATGAAGTGAAAGTGTTTCTATTTATTGGGTGTCACTTGATAAAAACTTCACTGTTCCGCAGGATACGAATTCAGGATATGAAATTAAATGGGTTTCTTTTCACAAGGCCCCGCACGCACACACACGACACACATTGTGGGTGGCTGGGTGTGGTGTCACATTTACCCCTTCTTGCGACGTTGATCCTATCGGTAGCTTTAAAGGCGGTATACGTATGTCCTCCACATGAAGGATAATGATAAAGGTTTCACAGCTCAGGGGAGCAACGTCAATTTATATGTAGGTTGTTGGGAAATGGGAATTAAAGGAAGGATTAAAGAAGCGGCAACATTTTATTCGATTACACTTTATTGGAAAGTCGTTAAGGACATGATGTCTGCGCGGTAATGCTCGGGAAGTGGGGTAATTTTATTTTAAGACAAATTCCCTTTAAGGAGAGGATTCCAATGAGTGCTAGGTAGGAGCGGCCACCGACTTTTCAGCGACAAGAACGTGACTGGGTTGATGATGGGTGTGAAGGAATTGAACAAATGTTCAGACGAGGCATCCAGACACTCAGTCGCATCGAGGACGAGGGCATTTTTGATTTATGTGAGAAGTTGGGTTATATTTCAAGGCTCAGGAGTTACGAATATGTGTGATGAAAGCTTTTCGGTATCGATTGGCAGTTTGTTTTTCGTTTCAGCTGTAAAAATCGACTTTCTTAAGGAGGTGAGTCCTGCAGGTCTTCATAGCCATCTTTATATTTGTTGCAAAAGCATTCTAATGACAACCTCTTCCTGCAACAAGGCATCATTATACACCATCTTCACACTCCACCATATTGGCGACGCTTTGACGCCTTCGCACTTAAATTTCAAATTATGACGCCTGCTTTAGAATGGAATGCAATATCATTAAGGCTTCGAGAAGAAAGTCAAAAGCCATCCTGTATGTTTGCAAATGCATTTCATTCACACACCAACAAAGAGCAGCTCTCTCTCTCTCTCTTTCTCTCTGATCAACAACAAAAGGCACAAGTAAAATCCTTTTAATAACATGTTACAATTTAACACCATAATGATGTTCATCCCTCTATTTGTGTGTGCTGTTTTGTTTGTGCACATCTGGGCGCCCTCCCCCCTATCTCATCGGTCCCGAATAGGTCCTTATTTTTGCTCATTATTTCCTGCAGAATTCACACAGCAAAGACAACATACACCAGAGTCAATGTATCCCGGACCGGTGAGGTGCTGGCACATCTCATTGCACAACGTTAAGTTCATTGCTGCCTTTGGTAGGATAGAACACATGAAAAAAGATTAAGAAAGATCCTATGTGTGTGTGTACAGAAGTGGAGGAGACAGAGATGGCGATGTAAAGTCCTTAGGGGGATAATAATTCTTCAAGTTTCTCCTTGCCACATTATTTGAACAAAATTACAACTTTCGTTCATTACTTGCCTTGCACTGCACTGTGTGTTTGTGTGTGGGTTGAGGTCCTTTGTTCGCTCTTTTATACCATTTTTCATTATCTACATCTCCATGTGGTGCGCGCTCTCATTTTTAAAAGTCTGCCTCTGTAAATAAATAGTTGTGAGGATGGTGGAGACACTCTGAAAAAATAGAGGCCACATATGGAGTAAGTCAACTGAGGTGAAAGTACTGTGCTTGTGAAGTCAACATTATACAGATTCCATGGCGATGTGTGGCGCGTTCAACGGTCATCAGTTTGGGAGTACTCGACAGACAGTCTGTGATGAAAGTATGGGGAGGTGTGAAATTGATCAAGCCTGTACTCTACCCATGAACCTTACTTAAAAGTGGCATAAGAAGCTACCTGAAGGACTGGTGAATTTGAAGCATTCAATGTTGAAAAAGACAATGACGTTTTTAAGGAAAAACAAAGTTTGAACTGACGTTAAAGTGGATTGAGTAAAAGAAGGTCGATCGCAAGATAGGAACTAAGCATCGAGTAAAACTTTGGGTTGGGATTTTGTAAAAATCGAAAACCACTTTATAAGAAAAAAACGAAAGAAATAATGCGAAAGCGAAAATCTGTTCCTTTTTCTATTCGCAAACGTTTTATTCGTCGCAAACTTGAAATCTGAACAAAAACGCACGAAACGAAAATATCTTTCGTTTCGTTTTGAAAATATCTTTCGTTTCTGGAGGAAAACGAAATAAAATTAAATGAAAATAACGTTTATAGCAAAACGTTCGTGCAAGCGAAAACGTTTGAACGTTTTTTCTTTTACATAATAAATAAATAGCTGGCGCAACAGGTCCGCAAAGGTACCCTAGGCTAGCTTCTCACAACCATCGTTTTGTGTGAGTTTTTAGTTTTGAGACGGATATAGGGGACCTACACTTTTATGCCGAGTCTGAAGCTCTTTCATGACAGGTATTCTTATTGATATTTGTCTGACGTTAGCGAGAGGTGGCGCAATGGATACCTACAACTTTAAGATGTAATTTGTGTTCTTTCGGAGGTCGGACCGGGTACTCTCACTCCGTAGTACAACACACCAACAACTGAGGCATATATGGAATGTTTTTCTCCGTATTTTTCTAGCTAGCCCTTATTTTTCAATCTAGGTATAAGGTCCGCCAGGCATAAGAATAGCACAAGTAAGTATTTTCACTCACTGACATTCGAAAGTACTTAATGAATCTAAAATAAAATAATGATAAAGATGACGGCCACAACTTGACAGCTTGCATCGAATCTAGGCCAGGCAGGGGTTTGTCCATGCCTCTCAACGGCTGTAAAAATGGACGCTCTCACTGGTAATTTCATGCGGTAAGTAAATGAGATATTAACTTCTTCAGCGTTTGAAACAGGGGTTGAATTACCGCATCCGCTATCGAGTATTACGTGACTGAATTTGCTATTGTTTTGCATGTTAAATCAACAAAATTCAATGGTACGGTAATTCGACTCCAGTTTACAATTATAGGACTTTACAAATTAGCAGCTTAAGGTCTCCCTATAGGAGTCTTTAAAGCTTAGCAGCAATTTCCTTCTTATACCCCAGCTGGTGTTTGACATGTTACAAACTGGAGTCCCTCAAGGCTGCGTTTTAAGGCCACTTCTCTTTGCATTGTTGACTTATGATATTTGTGAATATTTGCAAGTTGTCGGTATGCAATTTGGGGATCTGTCAGTGCAGGTTTTATTCTTTGTTGAGTTAGGTACTTGTTATTGCCGCGGATAAAACTGTGCATATTTTATGATCAGCAAACTGAAGAGCTACTGTCATCTGTGGGGTCTAAAAAATGATTTATTTTGAATATTGAGCTTATAGAAATAGACCCAATAGAGGTAGCTTAACAATTTTAGGCAATCAAGACTTACCTCCATGTGTTAGAAAAAAAAAGGTTGTACCTACTACAAAATCAGCTACCAACTATAGGTAAAGTAGTTTTATTTCAACAAAATATCTGGGTGTCTATTGCAAGTTTAAAGGTTTCGATGCATTTTGCTATTCAAACCAAGCATGCACTTAATTAAAAGTACATATCTAGGGAGTTCCTTTAAGCCTGTACAATTTACTCTAGGGTACTTTACCTCGAATTCAGTTTCAAAAATACGAAGCCAATCGAAATGACTAAGGAACTTTTCGCAGGGGTCTTTTTTAATGTTTTACAAAAGTTGTAAACATAAGTCTCAATAAAAAAATAAGATATCTACTTAAAACAATACTGGACCGTCTCTGACCGACGACTTACATGCATCACTCGAGTGCATACAAACTTTTGTGGCATACTGTCTGTTTCTACCAAATCACACGACAGCTAGGGGAATCTTTCAAGTAGTTCGGCCTCCAACAATGACTTTATCTCAATCCTCAAGTGTGTAATTATAAGCTGAGCACTGAGATTTAAAACGTGTCTGTGCTCATTTTAGTCCTTAAGCTTTTGTTGGTTTTCTCGTCATGCCTTTGTTGCCAGAAAAAGACTTAAAACTGTGCGATAGCATTGTTGAAAGTAATAATTGTATCTTGGATATTGATTCCTTTGACGGCATAGTAAATGTGGAAATGGAACTGTGTACACCATTTTTGTTACATGTAATATAGAGCCTGGTTTTGGTGAGTGTGGCAAATCATTCCTGTAAAGTTAGCGAAGGAACCCTCCTACATTGAAGGAAGGAACAGATAGACCCCTCCTTTCAGAGATAGGTATACATTTTATGCGCAACAGGCGGAGAGGTCCCCTTTAAACAACATAAAGGTCAACATTTGCGAGAAGTTGAGACCCATAACTGTGCCCATAACTGCAGTGACAAAAGCGGCACCTTCTCCGCAATGATATTGAAAATAGATTTAAACCTTAAGTAACAAATCATCCAGAGTTTAAACCAATTGACGATAGAACGTATATCTTTCGACTGGAAATAGTTCCTCTTCGATAAAAGGTCGCCTTTGCCACCAACTGTGAAAATTTGGGTCTAGCGACGGCTCTGCTATAAAAAAAGGAGCGGCAATGCTGTTTTTGAAACAAAATAAAAATCAAACGTTTCGAGGATCTATTCTTAATTGTTATATGAGTTGGTGGTAAAAAAAATACGTCCCTCTGGTGTCGCCAGTCGCCACTAGTCCAATCGCTGGAGATCACAGCGCATTTCACAATTTCAAAATCCGTTGCATACTTTAGGCCGTTCGCATTACAGTGGCGGACAATAAATCACCAACGCCTATGAAATTGAAAAAAAAAAGAGAAAAAAAAACCGCACTGCAAAAGTCCTTAAATCAAAAAATGGATCACCTCCGCAGTCACGTACAAGTGATTAATGAATTTTAAATAAAATATAAGCAACGTGGTATGACAACAGACTTTCAGCCGTCTTCCATTCTACCATTGTTCATTGACCCCACTCAGATTCCAAGGATTAACACAAAAAAAAAATACCTCCATAGATGAACACTAGTGAATTGTTAAAAAGAAAAACACTTTTTCCGGTTGCAACCCCCCACTGTACCAGGGAAAAGATGCGATTGTACCTTCGTATTCTTTAGAAAAAACTCAACTTTCGTTGGCAATCAGTTTGACAGACTCTTCTCTCTCCATTTACATTTTCAATGTAGTCAGCGAATTGCTTGAGCAGGATTAGATACACTTGAATTCAATAGACGCCATTAATGTGGACGCAGCAGTAGCGACAGCGTAATTGAACGAAGCAACGTATTCCCTTCTTTTGCCCTCCATTTTTGGTCGACTCCTTTGTGGTTATTCGCCGTCGGCATCGGTCGCTTGACTTGCCCCATAAAGATCAAATTGTAATAATGGATTTGGATTTGTTAGATATTCTTAGAGCTGTCCTGGTGTATCTGTATAGACGCGGTAGGGATGGCAGTTAACAGACTATACGTACTGATGTGTGTACCTGGGAAGAACGATGACGCGATTGAAGGACAATGGGGCGGACGGTTTTATCTGTAATCAGCACTGAAGCGCTGATTCAGATTCAAGGAGATTGTCCATCAAGAAATGTTGCTACAAGGCATTGAATTGCGCAGCGGTGTGCTCTCTCGGATTAATTGAAAAGAATATCCAAGGCTGACTGCGGTGAACGTAATTGCGGGCGACAATGACAAGTTGTTGGATAGGACAGTTTTGTGCGAACGACTGATTTATCTTGTGTAACGAAAATTGTTCAAATTTCCTAAATCGTATCAGAGATTATTTTGGTGTGATTCTAAAAATAAGTACATAATTTTTTTATGAGTCGCAGTAAGCCGTCGGGGGTTGCAAGATCAATGGAGATTTTGTGTAAGAGAGTAAGAGTTCATCCGAGTTGAGGTTAAATTCTTTAACTAATCTTTAGAGGAATCTCCTTCTTTGTTATACCTATGCACAATAGCCAGGGAACTGAACCAGCCGTGCTGTTCGGAGGAATTTTTGTCTGAGGGTAAAAACAGAACAGGGTGGCCTCAAAATCAGTTTTCAATGGAAGGAACAGACAGTTGGGTATTGCATGTGGCACAAATCGTGAGATTTGAAAAAAGTTCTTCATTTGTACCCCCAAAGTAGACAGTAGTTCAATCCTAGTGTAGGAGCAAAACGATGGTGTACTGTCCGATGGTTGCTTTTCAAATGGATTTTTAACCCACATTTACTACATATTTAATGAAGTAAAATTACACAAGAAAAGTAGTGACAAACATGCGGGAATTCACCTACGAAAGCTCACCTTTCATTTTATCCATTATTCATAAAAATTGGTGTGGAAATAACGAAGTAATCGGTACGACAAAAATGTGTGTAGCCGCTTAAAATGAACTATGATATAGGAGACTTAAATCGCATTAAGCTGTCCAAATTGGTGTCGTCAGCAAATGTATTTATGACTTATGGAACTATAAGTGGGACCTAAAGTAAGCATAGAATGCTAGCTTACACTGAATGATTGACGAAGAGAGTTTAGGTCAAAAATAGTCATATCAATGACTGATAGTAGCAAATTAGTCCAATGCTAAGAAGAATTAATTATTTGTTATTCCCTTAGGCAGCCACATTACTTGTCCCTTAAAAACCACATCAGATTTAGTTTCGAACTGGCTTGAGGTAAACACAATGGGAACAGGGGAACTGTAACCTTCTGAAGACAAAACGACTGAAATTACAGCAAGCTTTCTCTGCTGTTCGCTTAGGAATACCTATTTCATTGGGCATGTCGAAATCCAAAGTATATAACAATTCTGCGGAGGACTCATAATACGCCTCTATTTAAGCATCTAGACTACGCAGACGACGCGACTTGTTCTGCATCTTACAAGAAAATAGATATAACCATTGATCCTTGACCAACACGTTGAGAGGACGATGAACACGGTGTCTAAATAAATCAATGCTAGACCCAAACTAAAACGATCATCGACTCAATCTCAAGAATGTTTTTCTGGTAGAGACAGGAGAAAGTTGCCGATATCTAGGAGATACCTGATGCCTTTAGTCTTGATCGACTATGTAACTGAAAGAAATATTGCCAACCGAACTTGTAATGCAAAGACTGACACGATTATTTTATACACCAAACTATTTCTGAACCATTGCTTTTATGTGATGTTTAATAATCGGTTCATTCGAAACACCTTGGATAATTTTCTTTCTAAAGTGTTTCTCTAAAGATCAAAGTGGTGCTCTAATTACAAGGCTGCCTGTAGTCTTCGTATATGTAGGGTTTTTTCACCTCCATAGAAATCATCCATTGACAACTCAACCACGAGACAACTGCCATTCAATTCGACAGCAGAATCTTAACACTGTAGAGTATGCAGTAAAAATGGTTGCAAATGTCGATGTGGATGAGTTGTCCCGTTATTTAAGTATCTCGTAGATGACTTGTATAAGTATGAGATAGCTAAAAATTCATCCATATGTGGACTTGGGGAAGTCGTGAAGACAAAGCCAAAAAATTTGAGGCTTTGAGAGAAATAAGTGACCCTCAAGCTTGTTGTTTCGTAAGCTACTCGTCATGGATGAGTTGTATACAAGTATAATCTACCCTTCGCTTAGCAACGATACTATTCGCAGTTTTGTGGGTAACTCACGGTAATACAACTTTTTGTGAACCAAAACCAGCGCCAATCTGTGGCTTTAGTCTTCCCATGCATTACCAAAGGAAGGCTTACAACCTAAATTACTGTATACAGAAAATGCATGACTAGGCTATTTGTCATCTTTTAAAAATCTTTTGAAGATTTCAAGGGACATAATAACGATTGAATGAATTTATGCATCTCCACTAGCTAGAGTAGATCTTAACTAAGTGAGAGCAGATCTTATGACAACAATTCCTAAAGGCCTAAAAATACTTCTTGGGAACAACTCTTCGGCCTTTTGATAAAGCATGCGTGATGAAGATTTCTCAGCACAGCGGACTTAATAGAGGCTACACAAAAAATCTGCTTTGGTCCATCTTTTAAACGAAAGAAGTTCGGTCTTTCTTTTCGCCTTGAACTTAAGAAAATGCAGTGGAATGATGTTAGAACACAGACCTCTAGCCTACTTAGACATTTAAACCATAATGGCCCGTCTTTCGAACGGAAGGAGTTCATAGTCTTGCTGTGTTATCTAGAACTGCCATGAAACTGTTGAAGTTCATCCGTAAAGGTCAGTCTTTTCAACGGAAGTTCAATCTTGCTGGTTTTCCCGGGCCAGTGAACTCGAAATTGGACGAGCCACTATGCTCGGAACGGTCACAAAAAGAAACAAAAATCCGTCAAATCGTTCTTCTCATGCAATAGCTTTATATATCTCGAAGACGGTGGAAAGATACTTGTTTTTTGTTGGTAGCTTGCCTCTTGACAGTCCTATTTATGATGACAACATCATTCACCCTTAATAGCAGATGAACGGATCTGATTGGTGCAGCCTACTTCGGAAGTATGTCGGAAATAGGGCGGAATAGCTACTTTTGAAACGCACATTGGACCGCTTGTTTTCCAGCGTCCTGCAGGTCAGTAGTATCAATTTTGCTGGGATACAACTTCTGGAATTGAATTTTCTTAGAGGTTTGATTTTATGAATTGGCATCACTTTCTCTAGTGACAACCAATTTGACAGCTGACAGCGGATTTGCACTCACTTTGGTTTGCCATTTCACCATGAGTAGAGCTTCGGTTGCCATTTTACCAAAAGCAGCTCGTAAAGCTTGTCGAAATTTTGACCTGCAGATTGGGTTAAAATCCACTGGCAAATAAGACAAACCTGAATGAACTGCAGTTCAGAAAGGTCAACGTGCGTATTTAAATTACTTTTCGGTCGGGTACACGCTTCCATCTCTTAACTCATCACATCATCTACCGAGATCGATCCACTTTGCATATAGCTGGAATTCTATCCTTCGTGGTTTTTCGCTACCAAATTTGACATTCATTGGCATCTGTGATTTATTTTTTTAATTTCATCCCATTCACCCATAGGGACCTCTGTATACCCTTTGTGCCTTTTATTGCCAGTCCTAGTCGAGGAGAGAAAAACCAATTTCATAGCCATAAATACGATTATTTTATCTCATAGGCATGATCAGGAAAAAAGGACGTACAAGGGACACAATCACAACAACCAGCCGCATACTTATCGGTATTTCCGGTGTCATTTGGGGTTACAAAAGGTCGTCGTACGTGTCATTGTTTTTTTGGTTTTCTTTCTCTCATCCACAGCGAGTGAGATAAGGATATTTTTTGTTTGCTGTTGCCCCAAAATTAGAAACCGAATTAACTCTGGTCACATTATACGAAAAAGATACTGCCTCTTGCACGTAGAAAGGGGTTAGGTTGAGGTTGCTGTGCTTCTGTTTGTATACCCTCCTCCCTGTGTCTAAACATTCACCTGAGAGGAGGTATATGCCGTGTATCATGTGTGAGTGAGTTTGCTTGCATTATCATATTACCCGTGTGTGTTTATGAGCGTAACGCCTGGCTTAACACAAGCAGGAGCTGCAGCCTTTTTTCTATTACTTCTGGTCCGGGTGTGTCAGCACTCGTATTATATGAGTTGTGAGGTGTACTGTAGAATGGCGTAAAGTTGCTCCTCTTGGTAGTCCTTAGTCGGGGTGTTGGCCAAAGTCAGTCACTCCACCACCGAGTGCGGCTGTTCTGCTGCTGCGCTGCGTTCAAAGTGAAAAAGTGGTTTTCAGGATTCTCATTTTCCGTTTTTCTTTCCTTTTTGTGTTGCTGCTTTTGGCATCATCATCCGGTGCAACTGGACCGCTCCGCTCCACCCTGTGGTATTTGCTGTTGCAATTTAATACCGATTTTTCTTTTCCATTTGTACTTTCCAAGCAACTCGGGGCAAGGATACCAACATAGGTATCCTTCCTTCCTTCGTATTGCTGCGTTTTTTGTGCGGTAAACTCTGGGGATGATTTCTCACTCTCTCTCTCGTCTTTACATCTTACTTATGAGCGGAAATTATTCTTTTTATGCAAGATCAGCAGGATGGATGAGGAGGGTGTGTGCCAGAGTTACTTGTCCGCATAAAAAGTTCGGTTTCTGTGCATCCCGGCTTACAATAAATTTGCTCATCTTATGAACTTATGCAAATGAAATATTCTTTTTAATGATATTAAGTTTTATTTTTGGAAACACTACCGGAAGGGATGGCAAAACATAATTTACAAAAGGTTGCCCGGGGTAAAAGGGTAGATTTATGACAGATCCGAGAGCGGGAGAGTTATTCCGGTTGGAATTCACTTGAGAATTAAGTTTTGAATTTTTGATGGGTTTTTAATTTTGCTTAAGCAGCTGGGAGGCTCTCAAAGGGACTGTAGCTGAGACGAAGGGTTACTAGTCATATGGGGGGATAAGGACTTCTTAGGTAACTGATAGTGATGGATGGGGTAGGGTGCTGGGAGTCACTATGCTTTATATAAATCATCATTATTGGTCCTTTTTTTGTCGTACCGTTTACGGCGGTATTTCGAAAGGGATTTTTTTGAAACATGAACCAAAGGAAAGGTGAATTTCTGTAGATGAATTCCCGCATATAGTGTTTCGTCAAAAGCTATACAGAACAGAGAGGTATTGACCTACAAATCTACTCAACGAAAATTTAATTTAATACAGCTTAAGGTTCTTTCTTTCCACTGGTCCACCTCTTGCGAAGGTCTGACGAACATGCGAGATCTCAATGGTCCTGGGAAAGCTTCTAGTTTTAGCCACTGGTTCCTTCCATGTGTGCTAAAAAATAGGACTCACTTAAATGAAAGGTTGTAAGAAGCTAAGTCTTGGTCTGTCATTTTAGTAAATGGTTCCGTTTTGAATTCAGTTCTTTAGAGTGGATATCCCGACAAAGGATGACCGCACTGTGTCTCAAAATATATGACATTAAAAGGAGAGTGTTTACTAATCTATGGTGGTTTATTCTGGTGATAAGCGCTGTCGAAGGCCAACAACTTAAAAACCATGACAAAAATTCAAAGAATGACCTGTATTGGCACCACGGGGCCATGAGAACAAGCCCCACAGCAGGCCTAGAGGATAGACTCAATCTCAAACCCCTAGACCTGGAATCTGCTGCAAACAGTGGCCTTCCAAAAACTGGAAACACAGCCTGACAGGACATGCACGAATTCTGAACAAATACACGGGCAATTATGTATGCACGGACTATACTACTCCCCGGCTAGACTTCACAAGGCCATTTACCACGTGCTTTCCCAACAGGGACGAATGGTATGTCTCACACTATCCAGTTTAATCAGACTTCCGGATTACAGCAGCGTATTCCAAGCTGAGGTACTGGCAGTGACAACAGCTGCAAAACAGGTTGCAATGATGGCAATACCTGATGAAGATATCACCTTTTTCATTGACAGTCAAGCGGCAATAAAGGCGATCTCTGCCGCTGAGTTAAAATCGAAGCTTGTAAGTCGCTGTCGCGAAGAGCCACAGATTCTTGGCGCTCAGCACAACGTAAGACTATGCTAAATATTATGGCGACAAATGAAAAGATAGAGCAAGCTTGACTCCTGTGACATAACCAGGGAAATGTGGCCAATGATCATTGTCCTCAATTGTGGATATTATCACCGGACACAACACACAATAGACAATACACTGAAATATCATACTAAGAAAATGGGAATCAGTACAGATGACCTGTGCAGAGGATGCGGTGAGGAGAACTAGTTCAGATTTCGGTCTATTAAATGACACGACTAAAACCTTTGTCCAAGTTCTTTAGGTTTGAATGGAGAAGGAACAATCGTTTGTTTGTTTGTAAGTCCCCCTTTTGTAAGTCCCCCTTTTTCGGATCGGATATTTATTTCATACTAAAGAGGAAGGTATGCCTCAAATAATGAAAAACAACATCAGCCAAATGGCCACCATGACCACGCTTACAGGACCATAACCTTTTCATGAAATTTTTCATAACAAAATTGCAAAGTGGCTGCCCTATGTCCTCGATAGACTCACGAATTCCATCTTTGAGGTCTTAAATCGACGCTGGGCTGTTGGCGTAGACCTTATCTTTCACGTGGCCCCAAAGGAAGAAGTCGCAAGGTGTTAAATCACAAGATCTCGGTGAAGATTTCGTAAAAGATCAATGGTTTCGTTGCTTGTGTGACACGTAGCGCCGTCTTGTTGAAAGTAAACGTTGTCCAGATCAATACCATCCAACTCCGGCCATAAAAAATCATTAATCACGTTTGTGGAATGCCCAATTCCAAAGAAGGACGAGGAATGGACAAACATGGGTTTTCTTCAATACTTTGGGCAGCAATATTCTCAGTTGTTCTTGAGCGACGTGTGCGGGTTTTATTCTTCACATCACTAACCTGTCCCAACAGCTCGAATTTTTCCACCAATTTCTGTATTGCGGTCCGACAAGGTGTTTCACGACGACCCAAAAATGCTTTAGTTTTGCGAACTTTGACTGCAAAATTTTCACCATTTTTGTAGTGAATTTTTATAATTTCAGTGCGTTGTTGAAGCGTGTATCGTTCCATTTTTAGTAATGGCGTAGTTTCCACTTGTGAAATGTCAAAAAATAACAGCTTCAAAAGTGACAGCTACTGAAATAGCAGGCTATTCAAAATAACACCTCTTATTGGAAAACCCTTTAATACCAATCTTGAATCTACGTAGACGCGCTATCAAAGACTTAGTAGGCTGCCCAAGGTTTTAACGCGGCAATTAAGAAAAGGAAAGTACTGGAGTCAAGCCTCTTGCCTTCAAGTACTGATAAACTGCCTATGAAAATCAACTTCGAAAAATGCTTTACGAACGAAATACCGGACAGATCCCAATGGGACACACAAAATGCCATACATGAGTCCTCAGCCCTGCCCTATCCAGCTTAAGGAAGGCTTACTTAAAAAAGTACGTCTTCAATGATCTAAGTGATCTAGGATATACCAGAACTGCTAATGTTCTTAGCTTTATTAATGGAAGTAAATGCTTTACATGAGTCGCCAGTAATAAGGATCCCTAAATACCAGTGGGCCGATTAAAGGCCTAAGTGTTTTTCTCACCGAGAACCACTTAAACATAACAAAACGACCTTTTAAAATGCATAAAGTCGGCTCACCAGAATGCCAACTACGGATTGAGTAAGAAGCAATAGCTTGACAAACAAAATATGAAAGTCCAGCCCGTTACGGAACTAGAAAGACGTTCGTTTTGTTAAAATCTCTCGCTCTTCAATACATCATCAGCTATAGGGACAGTGCCTTAGAAGTCATAGGGACAGTTGAGTGCCCTAGAAGTCAGAATTAAAAAACAACTATGTTCAAATTCAAATTCAATTTCCCGCCATTTAATTTTATATTATGTCAAATTATCCCAAGTGGCGCTGTGTGATGACTGCCACCCGCATAAACCAATCAACACGATGGCCAACGTTGTTTATTCCTTTTTATAGACCTCAACTGTCACATGCCACTTGAAGTTGCAGTGTTTGTTTTTTTACACCTAACTGTCATTCTATTTTTACCACTTCTGTGTGCGGCTTTGTCTATGCAGCGAAATTAAAGTGTCACAACATTCATTTACGACACAGCACTTAAGTTAAACAATTCCCATCGCCGTCGTCGTTGTTGTTCATCTTTCACAACAACGCCACCCGCAATCGTAAAAAAATAATTTCTTTAACGTCGCAACAATAGTTAGTTTACTATTTTATTGGACGAGTACACGTTGCCAATTTTCAAAATGGATTCCTTTGAGTTGGGGCGAGCACAATAGGTTTATGGTGGCTCCAACCCAAACACACCCACACACCCACAACACCGATGTCAATGTAAGCGGAACAACATTTTATCATTTGCATGAGCACGCGCTGGTTAAGCAAAGGATTCCTTTCCCAGTCGTTACTTTTACTACTGTGCACAGTGTTAAATTTCATTTCCATAATTGCGAGAGCATCTGCGTGCCCCAAATATAAAGATATGTGTAGTAACACCACTCGGACGAGGCGACACGGACTCGCCCTCCTTGTTCCATGTGTTGTAACGCGCGCAAATAAACAAACGAATAAACGTGTAAAAATTGTGCACTTTTATGAGAAGTGAGCGCGCAGGCAACAGTGGCAACAGTGGCAACAAATAAACACCACAAAGTGCTTGAGTAATAAATATTTTTATTTATAAATGATTTCCTTTGGGACGGAAGTTTGTATTTGCCTGCAGCCAGGATATAATGACATCGTGAAAAGTGGCACAGTACAGCACACATATTTTCAGTGAGTGGCCTCTGATGTGTTTTTCATTAATTTTCCCTGGATTTTGCTCGTTTCTGTGTATTGAATTACGAGAATGCAATTATTGCATTAATCTTTACAGTCTTTACTGTCCGCAGAAATGAGGACAGGTTGGTTGAAAAAATAAAATAAAATGGAAGCATCCCCCAGGGGGATATATCCACGGGGGGCAATTCGTGGTAAAAAGGACAGAGAGGTATATGTTTTTTTTTTGACATGTAAACGACGAAAGCTGTTGCTTTTAGGCGTGGCGGTGATGGTGACGGTGAATTATTGTTTCACGGAAATGAGGACATTTTTAATTTCGCAGTAAACAGGTGCATTAAGCTGCACGACACTGCCAGGGAAGACGATTCCTGTGAGCGAGTTTGTTTACTGAAGTTGTTTAATTTCGATGGCATGTACTTAAAAGTTGTACAATTTGTTTAGTCTTTATGGTTGCACTTGATTGTGTTAGAAAAATGTTTTATGATGCAACCATATCAGGAAAATGTTACAGGACCTGGACGGTACGAAAGCAAAACTTGGTTAGTTTCATTAAAATATCGTTATGTGCTGAATTCTATACACAGATCACACGTCAAAGTGATGGATTGTTCGAAATTAAAAATACTTTGTTTGGAAACAGTGCGGTTGGAATTATTGTCATTTTGAAAATAACAAAAATGGGCGCAATTTGTTTGGAGGTTACCTGCCGAGCTATTCAAAGCAGCAGTCTCCAAGATTTGGTCAGATGGAAGTATGCCTGATGAATGGAACCTCAGCATAGTTTGCCCGATCTGTAAAAAAGGAGACCCTCTAAACTGCGGCAACTATAGAGGCCTCAGTCTCCTAAAAACTGCGTATAAGATCATATCTGCTATACTGTGTGAACGCCTAAAACCATTCGTCAACTATCTGATAGGTCCATACCAGTGCCGTTTTCAGGCCCGGTAAGTCCACGACCGATCAAATTTTTATACTACGGCAGATCCTGGAGAAAACCCAAGAAGTACAATTCGATACCCACCACCTATCTATCAATTTCAAAGCCACATATGACAGCATTTATAGAGACGAGCTATACCGAGCCATGTCTAGTTTTGGCATCCCTGCCAAACTCGTCAGATTGTGCAGAATGACAATGAAGAACTCTCGCTGCTCTATGAAGGTCGGAAACAATCTCACCGAAAACTTTGATGTCAGAAAAGGATGGATTTTCAACAACATTCTTGAGAAAATTGTGCGCAACTCACAAGCCAACACCAGAGGCACAATTTTCCATAAGTCTGTGCAACTGCTTGCATACGCGGACGATATTGACAGCCATCTGTAACTGGCGTGTTTGCAAGCATTAGTACGGAAGCGGCTAGAATGGGTTTAGTGGTAAACGAGGGCAAGACAAAATATATGCTGTCAACAAGAAGGGACGCACAACATCGACGTATCGGACAGAACGTCACGATAGGCAGCTATAATTTTGAGGTGTTAGGGACTTTTCTATTTCGGCTCCGCTATTAATTCTGATAACGACACCACAGTAGAAATCAAACGAAGAGTTACACTTTTTTTTGGACTAAGACGGCAATTGACTAGTAAGGCCTTGTCAAGAAACACTAAGTCGATTCTATATAAGACCCTCATCATCCCAGTCCTGCTCTATGGCACAGAAGCATGGAACCTAACAAAGGCGGATGAAGATCTTCTTGACCGTTTCGAACGCAAGATTGTTCGAGTGATTTTTGGTCCCGTTTGCGTTGACGGGCTTTGGAGGAGAAGATCTGGACTAGAAGCACTAAACTTAAGGCGAGAGTGTTGATTGTGTTGATCACGAAGGCTCAGAGTCTTGAGGTTTTTACTCCATTCACCTAACATATTCTTTAGTATTTATTGGAAGCTAAGATCTGGAGAATTTTTTTAGCAAAAGACAGGGTGATCAAAAGGAGAGTATGGGACAATGAAGGCGGGTTTAAATCACCGAACCGATTGAGTTCAAATTTACACGCATTTCTTGGTATATGACCGAGCGAGACTTATTGAGTTATTGAGAAGTTTGGTCAAAATCGGATAAAGGGGCGTGGCAAATAACACACACAAAAAAAAACATTCAAAACGCTATTTCTCAACACTCAACTAATGACCAATTTTGTAAAATATTAAACTATTATGTGCATTGTCCTTTGCAAAATATATAGGCTGGATAGGAAACAGGGGGTGGCACCTTCCATATACCAAAGCTATGTTTCGACACTCATTGAAGTCCAGCAATGATAAGGCTGACTAGATGTCCTCTTTTTGTCTAAACAAAAAATGTCCGGTATCTTTTTGAAAAAATCCGTAAACTGAGAAATCCCAAAAAGAGGACAAATCTCTAAAAACTACAGCAACAAATTTTTTATAACACAAATTCACAAATTTTTCGCATCTTTCTGGTGTGAACACGACCTAACATATATTTTTACCCGAACTCATTCACATGCTGAACACAACGCCATCTTTTGTCAAAGCCAATAATCAGTGAAATTTTTATTTTCAATTAAAAATCAGAATTGTTTTAATTTATTTTTATAACTTATTTATTTTCATTTATTTTATTGGATTTTTTAAACATTGATGTTTTTTTTCTTTATTTTAATGAATTAATAGGTATGATATGTTTTGTTATTTTGGTTGTTGTTTTTTCTCCTAATTTCTCTAATTTCTTTAATTTAATTTTCTTTAATTCATTTCAGATTTTTGAAGGTGTCCTCTTTTTTCTGGACATGGATCTGGTCACCCCAGCAATGATGTGCATTGACATAACAGAGCCACGTTCTTTCTTAGACGATGATTAGTGGGAGCACCTCTGCAGTACTGGACATTCTGTTCCATTTGACACCTCCTAACACTTCGTGGAAATATGATCGAAAAATTCCCTCAGCGTATAGCTCTAAAACAATTTTGTTCAATTTACAAAAATTTGTGGTGTCTGCAGTAGAAGATGAAAATTAAGGAAGAACGATGTTGATCTGGTCAAAAAAGGTAAAATACAGCAGAAGGGAAGTGGCTTGTTTATGTAGAACGCAATCCACCCCTGTACGACAATGAAGTAGGAAAAGACCCCACCCCGATCGTTTGGAAAGCGACCTTCAAATAATTTGGTTCACGTAACTAATTACAGGTAGCCTAAGGGTACGGAGCTTGCTGTAGAAGCTTGTCGGTTGAGTTCTTCATGCAATACCTGTATCTAAGTGCTGTCTAAGGTAGGTATAAGTAACTATAGGACGCATAACATGTTCATTTAGGATCCCACGTCTTTCATAGAACTTAATGAAAGGAGTTTAATGCCGAAATCTTAAATTGTTAATCTTTTTTCAGGCCAATTTCATCCTCGGACGTTTAACCATTTTAATTATTTTCGGAAATTCCTTGTATAGGACCATCCTGGAAATACATTTTAGTATTTCTTCTTTCAGGTTGTGATCATCGGACTTCACATTCAACTGGCTTATACATATAGCTTTTGCCAATTGCCCGACGATCACCAGGCCAGACATTATTGAATAGAACAGAGAGGATGACAACTGCAGCACAATTGCTGTTTTTTTCTGCGAAAAAGGTTAAATCAGTACGTGGATCTCAGTGCCTTGAACGTAATCTATCAGTGTAGATGATGCCCTTCTAATAATTCATCTCACTTGCATTAGCTTTGCCGCTGTAAGAACAGCCGGAAATTTTGATTCGAAGACACTGCTTGTGTCGGTAGTAACTCTTTTTTGATCGTTGTATCATTATACCCAATGCCGCAAACTTAATGAGCAGTGCTGCTTGTTGTTTTCAGTGAACCATAAAGAGTTTTAAGACTCAAGCCTCTTTTACAAATGAAAATGGCATTTTAAGTCTTTCAAATTTGAATATATCCATCCTAGAGGCTTTTTAACTTCCAGACTCAGACATCCAACGTTTTCCTTCCTCATTATACCTATAGGCCAGAGTCTCATTTTGTTGCTATACAGACCTTCCTTCTTCGACCAAAAGCTTGCGGTCGCAAGTGTCCTTTAGAAAATAATTGCGCACTTAAGTGTACATTGTACCGCCCATTGTGATAGGTAGCCCTCTGCCAAATCCTCATCCCCATACTGTCGGCTATCAAAACTCACTTATGTTTCCAACAGTTATTGTCCATCGTTGAACTCATATTAGATATACCTACACCAAACAAGTCAAAGTCAATCACAAGCCAACTTTGCCCACAATTACATTCCTTGGGCGTATTACCTGTTTCGGTGTCAAATTTCCACCGCCAAGTGCTCGATGTCCTTCATTAATAAAAACCGAACAAAAGACAACTGAAGATAGGATCCAAACCCTTTGTCGATAACTATAACCATCACACCCAATAAATAATTCTGACAACTTAAAATCCACTTTGTATCATCCACACCAATTTCGAATACAATAAATTACCTTCCACCATCGATAGCAGCAGCAGTGGTCCCAATTCAACGCCCACTTTACGTGTATATCTATATTTATTATTAGTCCACTCGACCGTCCGACGACCGACCGACCGACGTCCATTAGGAATTAATACAGCAAAATCTGGTAACCGAACTCAAACAATGACAGCAAAATCAATACGAAAATCAATTCAACTCAGTGTCCTAGGTCCAATGTTCTTTCCGTTCCACATTTTATATCTGGCTAGGGGTAAAGTACTCGCTCGATACATATACAAACAGAGATATGCTATAGTGCCGCAACAAATTAAGTCCTTCACATTATTATTTGTTCGAAAGATAAAACGAAAGTACCCCGGCTATTATAGGCGAACGTGAAAGGACCCGGTCATGAAGACGATGACCGTCGGCGAAACAAAGGGATGACAACTTTTGTATGTAACGATGTTACTACATGTATATAAAAGGGATAATTACTGTTAATGCTTAAGATACCGTTCACTTGGTCTTTTCTTCACAAGTATATCCTTCAGGATATGTGGCGCAGCAAACAAGAAGAAGAAAAACCAATAAAAATCACCAAACCATGCTGTTCAATGACAATTTTATCATCACACTGGATACAACTGGGGAGGGCATAAAAAAACTGAGACTGTGGAAAGGAGCAAAAAAAACCCAACGACGAAATTGAAATTCTTTGAAAAGGGAGCCAAAAGCTCTTCGAAAAAGGGAGAACGACTTTGCTAAATCAGCGAATTACAATGGGATATTCTCATCTCATATTTGTGTCTTATTATGCTCTTGTTCTGTCTGTGTAGTTTGTGTGTGTGTGTGTTTGTGTGTTTGTGTGTTTGTGTCTGATGATAACGACAAAGGACACATCAAAATTGATAAGTTATCTTTGGTTGTGCGCTGCTCAGGGGGAGTGCCTTGAAACTGTTCCAAAATAAATAATGTTCCGAAATTGATGGAGAAAAGTTGGCAGGATATGAATATGACAAGGAGAGGTCACAGCGGGGTAGGTGTTCTACACTTACAGCTAACATGCTTAGAAATAAGTTGTTGGCAACTTAAACTGAAGTTCAAGTGATAGAGCCACTAGGACTGGGTGCAGCGTTGGGCTTTTATAGTGGCAGCAATGTCCTCAATTGACGAACTGTGTCACGCGATAGCAGCTGTTCTTTTCTTTTAAAGACTGATATGCATTCGTTGGTTAGTTCTTTTTGCATATATGATCTGAGGGCTATATAAAGAGCGCTGTTGGTTTAGCAAACGGTCTACCTACTTTAAGGATCGACTTTGTGCAGTGGTTCAATTGTTTCAGACAAAATTAAAACGCAGCTTCTATGATGGCTAAGTGGCTTGATGATCAATATCAGCGTTCTCTTCAATTGGGCACAATCTTCATAGATAGCAAACTGATTAAGGGTTGCACTTGCAATAATGAAGTTCGCCGAAGATGTCAACTCAGCCTCAAATTAAAATTCATTTGCAAGCTCTTACAGTAGAAAACGGTCTCCCTTTTTTTGAAAGTGACATAAGGCCAAATTCTAGCATTATTGGTAGGTACCTTGACATTTTGAGAAAGCGTCATAAGGCGAAATCGGGAATGAGACATAAAGCCAAATGGTACTCAAACCAGCTCAGCAAAATAGGACCCCATGAAATAAGCTCCAAAAATATTAAATAAGGGCCCAAAAAATTATACAGGAAAAAACAACGATTTTTAATAAAATTGGGGGTGTTATTTCCTTTTTTGGGCTCATTTCCTAATGAAAATTGGATTCTTACTCATTTTTGGGGTTTCATTTCATTTTTATTAGGACTCCAATTTTTAGCATTTTTCTTATTTTTGCTAAAATTTAAAATTTAATCCAAGACCTTAATTGACAGTTAATTTTATTATCTGTAGGTGTATTTGATGCGCGGATTTGTTGTACAGATGTACAAAAGTGACGTTTTAAAATTAGTTCAGTTTTGTATTTTTGAAGTCCGAAAACATACTTTTTGTATATTTTTGTCTTTAAAAATAATAAGCAAAATAAAAGAAAAATATACCACCGCCGAATAAATATATTTAATGGACGGAACTTTTAAAATTGTTCCCAAAGGTTGCCTTAACCAGCTTTTAGTCATCTTTTAATATTTTGAAGAGGTAGCCAATTACATTATTTTAATTTAGAAAATTGTTTCAATCTTCAATTAAATCTTCAATTCAAATTTTAAAATTTGGCCTTATGTCACGGCACCGACCAACCCTCCTTCAATGGTTAGTGTGCTGGACTTCTAATCGAGGGGTCTTTGGGTTGATCCCCAGAAATACTCAAACTACGTCTTAAGGTTAATTTTCAAAAAGAATCAGACCTTCTCTGAGGGGAATTTCTACTTTAGGTACATGAAGGCGTACATAAATACTGCTTTAACGAAATTTCACCAGACTAAATTTTCAATTGGAATGGAGCATAGTTAAGTCGCTTGTAAAAATAATGACCGTCTGGTTGAAGCTTTGCCTATCCAATATTGCAACAACTCCATCGACAATGAAAAAGCCATATGAGCAGTGTAGGGGCGGCACCACACTTTGTCCGTCCTCTATTTAAGATTCGGTTAGAAAAAAGTCAATCCTTTTCCGCTCATTAATTTCGAGGAAAGTACTTAAGCTCTACCGAGCTCTGATTTTGGCAGGGACCTACATAAACATAAATACCCAAAGGTTTATCAGACAAGTAAATGTTAGACTTTAGTAAGTAAAAGAAACAATATATGTCTTTAGCTACAATTTCTAAGAGAGAAAAGCGGCTTCACTTTAAGTTTTGCAAATCATTCCGTTGGCAGTAAATCCAACAACGAGGACCAACCGCCAGGTTCCTATATAACGTGACGTTATATCAAAAGAAGCAAGTCCTACTTAAGTAAGCTTTTTAGCTACTTTAGCTACAATGCACCCACGAAGAGATATTTCTGGCACAGGGGTATGATTATTTGTGGCCATGGTGTAGTGGCTAGTGTGTTTACTTGTGACTAAAATGACATAGATTCGAGCCCCAGCCGAGGACAACAATGCACTGTCACTGATTAGGGGAAACGAAGTTGTTTCAGAGTTTCTTCACCGATGCACCAAAACCAGAGTGTTTTCCTTGCTAAGGGGCCAGTTATAGCGACACGAAAAATGCAACCGAAAAAAATTTCGTTTGCTTATTTTAACCACTTAATTGTTAAACTCAATCTTGATCTTAAAATGTTGCTTAGAAATTGTAAAGTTAATTTATCGGAAAAAAAGTAAGTAAATTATCTTCAATTTTTCTAGAAAGAGAATTCATTAACTTTTCTGTACGAAAAAGATTTTACGTACAGAAAAATTAATAAATGTTCTTTTTTTTCGAAAAATTGTTTGCTTATGTTTTTTTAATAAACTTACTTTAAAATTCATAAGCAACATTTTAAGACCAAGATTGAGTTTAACAATTAAGTTTAAGTAGTTAAAAAAAGCAAAAGAATTTTTTTCGGTTGCATTTTTCGTGTCGCTATAATTGCACCCTAATGGAAAAATTACCCAAGAGAAGAAAATTTAAAAAAGGGCATATTTCTCTAGGGGTTCCTATATACAACTTCAAATATAAAGAGATGTGTCAACGAAGGGAGAATGATGACTGTTTCGCTGGACGTTGGGTGTAACGTAGGTCAGAAAAAAACAGAATAAATTGAAAAATAATCATGAGAAGTAAGACGCAACTCTCATCGCATGATTGTAAAGTAAAAGCGGCAAATATGTATATGGCCCATGTTGGTAAAATGGCCCACCACTTTATATCCTTAAGTAGAAAGCGCAGGTAAATACAAACTAATTCATTCCAACCAAGTTCAGACTAGTTTTGTCTCAATCAATCGAGGTAGACATGGCTCGAAGAATGTGGAAGATATTGATAGTACAGTAAAACCCGGATAAGTGCCTTTCGCTTAAGTTCCTAACCCACATAAGTACATTTTTGGGAGAATCAAAATTCTGGGCACTTAAGGCGGATTTTTGTTATAACTGCCTAATCCGCATAAGTGCCTATCAAAACGGGAATTTAAGGCGAGGCACTTATCCGGGTTTTATTGTATTCACTTTTTTCGTTTTCCATATAATTTTTTGGTAACTTTTGTTAATTGTTTTCATATTGAATTTTCTTTAAATTTGATAATCTTTTTCTAAGTCTAAATAATAGCGTAAAGACTTTTCTTAATTTTAGTGCTATCAGAATTTAAAAACAGTTTAAGACGTGTTTGAAATATGAAATTCAGTGAAAAAACCACAGTGTATGTAATATGGCCCACCCGATTTGTGGGCATTTGACCCAGTAGGCCATATTTGACACGTGATAGAAAAAACAACCGAAATTGGCTAAGAAAGATATAATGCGAGCAATCATTGCAGTTAATAGTAAAAAAGAAGGGTTGAGCACATTTAACACCAGCTGGGCCAAATTAGCAGCACTTTTTTGAAAAGAGAAAAATTGAGTTTTCTTGAGTTATAGTTTCAATCTCTCTGTTAAGTTTGATTTTATTATTTAAATAAGTGTCGTACTCAACGGTGTCTCCGATAATATAGTGGCCTCGTGTAGTACTGCCTCAACTCAGATTGACAAACCACTTACTAGTGAAATGGCTGCAAATATTCACCAGCGATTGGATAATGTTCCTAGTACGGACTGTACCCTTAAAATAGTTCCACCCCACTTTGCAGTGTTTTTATCACGGCTAGCATATGGTACCAAAAGCAGTGATATTGTGAACTACATTGCTGCGAAAGGTATCAATACTAGCAACATAAAATGCCATAGCTTGACACCGGATAACCTTACTGGTCGCTTAACATCTTCTTTTAAACTTCTATCCCCTCTACCAACTGGAAAATTGCTGGTCAACCCGAGCTTTTGGCCTAAAGACATTCTGGTAAAAGAATTCGTGAACAGACCTAGCTTCAGGAAGAATCAATCAAAAAACGCTCCAAACAACCTTTCAAAAAACTCCGAACTAAGGATTTAACTCCTACAGCTTTTAATCTTTATTACCAAAATACTGGTGGTCTAAGGACTAAACTTCGCGATGTCTTGCTCTTCTCCTCATCATATATACCACCAAGGAGTCCTTACGTGTTATATAAAGCACATATAGATAATTGTTCCTTTATTTTAAATAATCTTAAAGATCATCAGCACGTTATCCTTCTTGGAGACTTTAACTTGCCAAACTTAATTTGGTCGTTTGATTGTGACGATTTTAGACTTCTTCCATTTAACGTTAAGTTAGACTATGAGCGTGAAGTCGTTGATGCTCTTGCCCAGCTTGACCTTTGTCAGATAAATCATTTTGCTAATGAATTTAATAATGTTCTCGATTTGGTATTCGTTGATTCCGAACTCGATATTAGCATCAACAACTCCACGATCCCGCTCTTTCGTAATTCTGTTTTTCATGTAGCTCTATCCATGCAGTTCGAATTTTATGAGTTTTTTAAACCGGGTTCCGGTGACACTTATTTCAAGTATAATTATGCTAAAGCTAATTTCAGCAACATTACAAGCTATTTAGATAATATAAATTGGTTAGTTATTTTTAAGAATAATTGTAACTTGGAAAATTCTTTTAATGTATTTATCAAAATTGTGAAAATGGCAATTGATTTGTTTACACCTAAAGTTAAGTCTGTCAAGGGTAATAAGCCCATTTGGTTTAATGACAGAATCATAAACTTAAATAACAGGAAAAATAAGGCCTATAAACGTTTTCGTAATAGAAATAATGACCCGGAACTTCTGAAAGTTTATCGGACGCTTCAAAAAGAATTTGATGTTTTAAATAAGTTTCTATACAGACACTATGTTCTTTCTGTCGAATCTAATTTAAAAACCAATAGTAAACGCTTTTGGAGCTTTATAAATAGCAAGAAACAATCTAATGGTATTCCTAAATGTATGCGTCTTAATAGTGTGTCCTCATCTGATCTGTCAACCATTTGTAACATGTTTGCTAACCACTTTCAATCTGTTTATTCTTGTGGTACTACCATACCTAGAGTCTCATGTTACAACTCAATGTCCTATGATTTCGTGAATATCGGCAACTTAGAGTGCTCAATCACTGAAGTTCAAAAAGCTCTTTCTTCATTAAAACTTGAAAAAAATCCGGGTATAGATGGCATTCCGCCAATTTTACTTCAAAAGTGCTCCTCCGCGTTTTCTGTACCTTTGTGTTTAGTATTTAATTTATCTCTCCAGTCTGGAATTTTTTTGAAAGATTGGAAGAGGTCGTTTTTAACGCCCATTTATAAATCTGGATCGAGGCATGATATTACCAACTATCGTCCAATCTGTAAAATTTCTTCTATCCCTAAG
Organism: Cheilosia pagana; assembly: GCA_936431705.1. Taxonomy (NCBI): domain Eukaryota; kingdom Metazoa; phylum Arthropoda; class Insecta; order Diptera; family Syrphidae; genus Cheilosia; species Cheilosia pagana. The sequence goes on from OW386169.1 coordinate 9,571,569, forward strand.
TTGTTTGAAAAACTAGTTTGTGACAAACTTACACCTCTCTTAAATAGATTTATCTCTCCGTCGCAGCATGGATTCGTTACAGGAAGATCCACTACTACAAATCTCTCAATTTTTTGTAATACTGCCTTGAATTACATTGAGAATGGCTCGCAATGTGATGTAATTTATACAGACTTTGCTAAGGCATTTGATCGCGTTAACCATATAACACTAATTTCCAAACTGACTATGTTAGGATTTCACTCCAATATCCTAAAGTGGATTCATTCCTACTTAACGGATCGTATCCAGTATGTTCGCATAAACCAAATGCTCTCGTCACCAATTTATGTCACCTCTGGAGTACCTCAAGGTAGTCATCTAGGCCCTCTGCTCTTCCTTTTGTTTATTAATGACATTCCTGACTTGTTTTTGAGTTCCCAGTGTCTTATGTTTGCTGACGATTTGAAGATTTTCCGACCAATACGTTCAGTTCAAGATTGTATTCTTCTACAAGAAGACCTTAAACGTCTTTCTATTTGGTGTAATGACAATGACCTTCATCTCAATGTCTCTAAATGTCAAAGCCTTTCTTTTTATCGTCACCTCTCTCCAATTCCCTTTACGTACGTGATCGATAATACCCCTTTGTCCATTATTTGCTCAAAAAAAGATCTTGGAGTTATTTTTGACATAAAACTTAGCTTTTGCAAACACATTGAGTTTTTGGTTGCCAAAGGTAATCAGATGCTTGGATTCCTATTGCGGAATTCGAAAGACTTTCAAGATCCTCATACTCTTATATGTCTATTTTTTGCATTTGTCAGATCACATCTTGAATACTGCAGTATAATATGGAATCCATTTTACGAAGTACATTCTTTTAGAATTGAGAAGATCCAAAAGCGTCTTACTAGAGTAGTTGTTCGTAGACTGCGATGGAATATTGAAATGCCATCTTACGAGACGAGGTGCAAATTATTTGGTATCTTACCACTTTTCAGACGGAGACAATATTTTTCCGTTATGTTTATTCGTGATTTGATAGATGGTCATATCGATTGCCCTTTTCTACTATCATTAGTTGGATTTTATGCTCCTGTGAGAGTTCTTAGAAACCGCCTTTTATTTCATATACCCTATCATAGGGTTAACTACGGTTACAATGAACCAGTTTCAAGATGCCTTAGGGAATCCAATAAATATTGTGATATTATTGATTTTAATATTAGTAGAGAATCATTTAGGAATAAACTAATCCCTTTGTTAGGCTTTGGTGGTAATTTTTAAGTATAATTTTTTGTATTAAGTATCTAATCTAGCGAGAACAGTAGATGTACTCATTTGATTGAAATAAATAAATAAATAAATAAATAAATTATAAAAGACTGAAGTAGAAACAGTTTCTTTATTTATTTATTTCATTTCATCTAACAAGTACAACTTATTTTAGATTAGTTTGCAATAATTTATACATGAAAGCTATCGATTTACAAATTATAATTTACTTAAAACTACAGATTTACAATGTTTCCTACTCATATTAAAATCTATAAGGTTTTTGTATTTATTATAATTTACGCAAGCCATAGTGATTGGATCATTCCGACCATAATTTGTTCTGTGTCTAGGTGGCATAAAGAAAAATTGTTCCCTAGGTCGAAGAACACGGAATGCGGAATAATATAGGTATCCTTCTTTTAGAAAGAGGTTTCAAATTAATTAAGGAACATCTTTCCTCGTAGGTTGGAAGATTATTATTCCAGTCGAACTTTCTTAGAGAATACCTAGTAAACCTTCGTTTTTACTATGTTTACACATTTTATACGTATAGTTCTTCAATCTAGATAAACTCTTATTAAACCATGCAGGTTTATTAGATCTTTTTACTTTTTTAGTTGGTACAAACAAAGAAATCGCGCGTTCTAGTATTTTTTTTAAATTGCAAAAACGCATTATTCAAATTCTACGACTATATTAAAAAAAATAAATGAATTCGACTTAAGTTCATGGTATTATTTCAAAAAATTGTAAGGGTGGGCCATATTTGCAGCACTTACACCGCGTTTAATATGCTAAGCGAAGGTAGCAAAGCCGCATCAATCAGGAAACACAAGTCTAACTCTCGTTGCATGTCACTCTTTGTTACGAATTTCTTCTTAAAACATAAAAAAAAATCTATAATGTATACCAAATATAACCCCCAAATATGTAACGCTTTGTTACAAGTCCATAAGTCTTATCTGAATTTCGAATGCTGTTCCGTCAGTGAAAAAAGTCAGTTTTTTAATGATTTATTTTTTAAATGATGTAAATTATTGTAACGCTTTGTTACAAGTACAAATTTTACCCACATTATTCACAAGGATCTAGATGGTATGCTATTGAAGAAATTTTGTAATCAGAATTATGGAGCTTCTCGCAGAAGAACAATTGAAAAAACGTTACAAAAAGAAACGCTTTGTTACAAATCCGTATAAAGCTTGTAATTCGAGTCCAAAATTACGAAATTTGTAAAAAGTTCTCTCGCAAGTAATCAATAACCATTCGCATAGTACAACTCCGACATGAGGCACATTTCAATTCAACTATTGGCCCAAAAACCTTAAATTCAGGCTTGTAATGTAACATATCCATGTTGCAGCCTTAAGCCTGTATATACATGTTACTGCGTAACGTACTTCAACTTAGGACAACAGTCTAGATAATAGATAAAAGTTGAACATCGTGTTAAAACAAACACCCGGATAGTGTAACGCTTCGTTATAATATTCATGACATGGCGCAAATATTCAAATTTCAAATTCAGTTCATTTTGAGCTCCTTAATGAGTTTTTATTATCCATTCGAAGAACTGAATTGACCACCCTTTCAAGTACACTTATACCTCCTTCTCCCTGGTGTTTTATAAGACGTTCAAGTGAGGTGGCCCAGTGGACAAAGACTCCTAGAACTTGTAACGCTTCCTTAAAAAAAACTCACAAAAACAACTCCAATTCATTCTGTATGTAACACTTTGTTTTGAGTTGTACTTCCAAAGCCAAACTGAGTGAATGAAAGAAACCTAACTTAAATAATCACTTTCAAAATCACTGTTCACGTGTAACACTGCGTTACAGCCCCGATGTAACCACTTTCAACGCAAAACAACTATCAGCATCAGTTCAAGGGTAATTTTAACGGATCTATTAAGACGGCATTATTGTTATCTTTCTCACGCACTTTTATGTCACAACAAGAAAAGACCATCCGGCTTACGACTCCCCTGTCACACGATAAGAAATATTTTCATTAAAAGCATCTTCGTTTTACGCTCAGCAATGTCGGAGGCCCTATGACGATACGTGGGCGGCTCATCAACCCACAATCATGGCGTATAGATGAAAGATTTATTACTACTAGAGAACACCTTAATAAGGATCCTTTCTAAAATTTCTTCGTTATTAAGGTTGTGCTTCTCTGCGTTGCGTTCCCAGTGGGTATTCCCTATGCGCCGGTAAATGATGGATAACAGCGAGTGAGAGAGGACCAAAGAAAACAACATAAAACTGGGATCCCAGGTGCGGGTCCTGGCAATTGTTGCTGCGGCTTACGATATTTCCTACTTCGTCGTCGCGGCGGTCCATTATGAGCAATGGTTTCCAAACACAAACAAGAGAAAAAAACAACTTCTTCCACCCGCGCCGCCGCCAGCCAAACATGTAATAAAAACCATAATAGAAAATACTTGCACCTGTCAGAGCTCAGAGGACGTGGAAACGACTCCTCGTAGTACAAAATTTATCGCCCTACGGCGCTGTTTTTATTTGTGTGTGTGCTTTATCCTGCGGCCGTTTTAGCTTGCGCGTCTCTTTTATGTGTGGAATATATTTGAGGTATTCTCCTGCCGCAGGACATTGGTATGGGATGAATTGAATTTCTATCTGTGGAGACAAAAATTCAAACGGATTCCGAGTGATGGACTTTGCAACTGCAGAGTTACATATATTTCCTTTCCATTCAGTAATCCTTTGAAGATGTTTTCCTTTTTTTCGCTCTTCCGCTTTAGGGATGAGTAAAAGTTAATTGGCGGTTAATTTCTTAATAATTTCTTGAGAGGCGAAGAAAGGGGTAAAAAGGAAAAGTTGCAATTACTGAAGGATCCTTATGATTTATTTCAATGTGCGGCCAATTTTAAATAATTTATAAGGGTCTTGTGTTCGGTGGAAAACGCCAGCAGTGTCTTTCTTGTTGGGAAAGTTAGTTTCAAGTGCCTGGTTGAAATTATTTTTCCGTGCCACAGCTTAAGAGCTGGGTATCTATGGGATTTATATTTAAAATCTATTTTCAGCACGTACTACATTGAGTTGGGTAGCTGGTGACACTTCGTGGTTAAAGATCGACGCCAGAAAAAATCATGTGAAGCCCACGGGAGAAATGGAAGAGTAAGGGCTGAGTTATCGGCGTAGAAGGAGAAAATCTAAAACAAGTCAGCTACACCATCAAACATGGCGCTAGACATATAATTAGGTCATAAGCAACGAATTGTGGGCGCATGTCCAATTAGTGGAAACGGCGGCCCACTGTTATATGATGTAGGTCGGCGAGCTTGGAGGCTGTTCAAAGTGCGATAGGCATACATCTAGTTGAGGGAAAGTGACTTCAAATTTGACTGAAATTCGTTGTGAAAAGGAAGTGGCATACCTGTGGAGGTGGACTAAAATGCGCACCCAATTAGCACATTGTGACAGGAATCAGGAAGGATGTGCAAAAGCCTCGTTCGGATGTAATACTAAATTCTCTTGTGGGTACCTAGATTTGGCATAGTTTAGAATGCAGTCGTAATTGGTGGTTTATACCATCGGTAGATGGTAGACATTGGGATGTGGTGTGGATGAGACAATTTAACATAAACTTTGATATCCGAAAAGATGCAGTGTAGAGTTGACCAGACCTTTATAAAAACTCACATAGGGTAGGAATGTAGAAGCAAACCTATAAATAAATAAATAAATATTTTGGCGCGATAGGTCTATGGGACCCAAGGCCTAGCTTCTCACAACCATTCGTTTTGTGTGGGTTTTTCAATTTTTGGGACGAATGGAAGGGATTTACAATTTTACGCCGAGTCCAAACGGCTAATTGAGAAGCTCATTCATGACAGTTTTACTCTCGGATGTTTGTCAGACGTTCGCGAGAGGTGGCGCAGCGGAAAAAAACCTTAAGATGTAATTTGGCCCTCTCGGGATTCGAACCTGAGCCCCTCGCTTAGTAGCCCAACACACTACCACTAAGCCACTGCGCCGTGGCAAAGCAAACCTATAGTCGCCCTTTAAAACGTCGATGTGGAAGCAATAACGAGAGTAGGTATAGATAATCCATCAATTCCATCAAGTCAGGCGATTCCCTCATCACATAGGAATAGGTAACTGCCTACCGTTGAATAAATCCTTAACATTGTTTCGATGCCCAAAGTTATCAATTGGACAACGCGTGAATGTATAGTAAATACAGACATTTACCATGAGTGCAGAAGAGTTATATTCCCAAACAAGTTAAGAAGAAAAGTCTTGAAAGGAAACTATTCTGAGTTCTATCTCAGATTCTTATGTAGATATTGGACCTTGAGCGCTGTCAGGCTGTTGACTTCGGTAGATTAAGCAGGCGGACTTGCACATCGTCAACAAAGATCAAGAAAGCAGAGCTCTATGATTGAAACCATTAATAAAGCCATCAGAAACTTCGCGAAAATATATCCAATATATCCACTGCGCTGTCATATATAACGTCAAAAGTAAAAAAAAAATTAATGAGGATCCTGCAGTCAATTGGTATCAAAACAGTGCCGGAGTGTGTATGAGAGATGCTGATGGGCTATTCATAAACTGTTGTAAGACTTCAACTAGGCAGCAACGCAGCTCGAACTAGCTGATGGCATTCCTCAAGGGTCAGTACTTGGTCCAGCACTTTACAAGCCAATACACAATGGGCTTCTGGTGACTAAGAATGTGCATTTTTGAAGAAGAGTTTGTGTTTCCGGAACTAAAGGGTTTTCCAATAAGAGGTGTTAAAGAAAAATGCCATTTTTTGAGATAAATGATCATTAAATGCCGTTAATAATGAAAAACAACATCAGCCAAATGGCCACCACGACCACGCTTACAGGACCATATCCTTTTCATGAAATTTTCCATAACAAAATCGCAAAGTGGCTGCCCTATGTCCTCGATAGACTCACTCATTCCATCTTTGAGGTCTTGAATCGACGCTGGGCTGTTGGCGTAGACCTTATCTTTCACGTGGCCCCAAAGGAAGAAGTCGCAAGGTGTTAAATCACAAGATCTCGGTGGCCAATTCTGATCACCTCTTCGAGAGATAACACGGTCCGGAAACTTTTCCCGTTAAAGATCAATGGTTTCGTTACTTGTGTGGCACGTAGCACCGTCTTGTTGAAAGTGAACGTTGTCCAGATCAATACCATCCAACTCCCGCCATAAAAAATCATTAATCACGTTTGAGGAATGCCCAATTCCAAAGAACGACGAGGAATAGACAAACCTGGGCTTTCTTTAACACTTTGGGCTACAGCAGCGATATTCTCAGTTGTTCTTGGGCGACGTGCACGGGTTTCATTCTTCACATCACTAACTTGTCCCAATAGCTCGGATTTTTCCACCAAATTTCTGTATTCCGGTCCGACAAGGTGCTTCACGACGACCCAAAAATGCTTTAAGTTTGCGAACTATGACCAGTTTGCAAAATTTTCACCATTTTTGTAGTGAATTTTTATAATTTCAATGCGTTGTGGAAACGTGTAGCGTTCCATTTTTAGTAATGGCGTAGTTTCCACTTGTCAAATGTCAAAAAATTACAGCTTCAAAAGTGACAGCTACCGAAATAGCGGGCTATTTAAAATAACACCTCTTATTGGAAAACCCTTTACAAAAGGACCGCACATATTTAAGAATTATTCACAGAACAATTGAAGCGATTGGTCTTAGATATAAGCCTGGCTCTGCACGGTCTAGTTAGGCCAACAAAGGCATTTTGAAATTCATTTTCGGGCGCATAGGTTCGGTCAGTGAACAGTCTGAAAAAGCGTGTTGCTAAGGATTGTTTTGGGGAGAAAACATGTTATTGATGGAAGGCCCTTCTATAGGCAGATCCCAAGCGGTTTCAATCTCCCTCTGAGCTTAGACAAGCAAGTCCATCAGATATATTGAATTCCAAGTAGCTTGTAATTCCAATTTGAGTTCTACCCTCTGCTTTTAATGGAGCTAGGCTGTCGGTGTACATCCAAAAGTAAGTCCTTTCTTACTCTCCTTGACAGGAATAATATTTAAAACAAAAATTTCCGAGTTCTCTGGCACTTGAACACTTAACCTAAGTCTTCTAATGCCAAACTCAACAAAGCAGACAACCCCGAAGACCTGAAAAGAACTGAAGCCATTCCTGCGGACACCAAGGGCTGTAGTTCTATAACCAAGATGCATATAAGCTTATTGATCTCACCATTGCTGAGTATAGATTCTTTGAACCCTGACCTATGATAAGCTCTTTGCTTTGACGCATATATCTGTCTTAACTTGCTTAATGCAGAGAAGCTTGATTTTTGTTTAAGGTATAAATCCGGGACTCTTAATAGGGTTAGACTATAGCTTATGGTCTTCTCTTATGGTATATCGCTCTTTAATTAAAGGGTTGTAACGATATTCTTCCTAAAGCTGGCGCGGAATATATAGTTAAGAAGGTAATTTGGGCTTGTGATTAAACTTGCTCAAAGATGTTCAAGAAAAATGGTTTCAAGTTGGACTGTTTTACAGATTATCACTGCAGCTCCTACAGACGTCACTGCAAGGAAGCTTTAACCTTGTATTTTAGCCTATGTCCAATAATGAGACATAGAATCATGGTCAAAAGATTAAAAATACCGAAAGTGACTTTTTTGGGTTAGAAAATAATAATAGTCGTGTGCCAGGCGACTGCATGAAGGTTACCGGACAGAAAAATCATCGCCGAGATGACAACCTAAAATTCGTACAGAAAATAAAGAAAAAAGTGCAGCAGCAGGGCCATTCTCTGGTCCCCCTAGGACTAGAAAGTCACTCATAACGCTTTCCTTTTGGTGGTTTTGATTTTTTAAGACAAATTGAAAAGACCTGCAGTCTTCGGATTGAAAGGACTAACGTGCAAAACTTTTTCATAACAGTTCTTAAATATATTTCCAGGGATCGAACCGGATATCCTTCGCAAATATATAATATGCATTATTCAGCGCATTGTTAAACAGCGTGGTGAAGATATCTATCGTTTCTAGTGGCAGGTGTCTTAATACGACGTTTGGTTGACCGTTGATCTCGAATCGCCAATTTCGCATTTCGGTCTGCGGGTAAAAGTGGTTGAAAAAGGCTCTCTCCTCGAAATCGCGGTTACAGCGAACAGGATTGTTCACAGTCTCAAAGAAAGCTCCCATCAAATCCACCCTCTCCTGCGGGTCTTCGACCACAAAGAAACCGTCGTTCGAGTCAGCACTTTCCGGACTTATGCCAGCCGTCAGTAATGTTTGTCTGTTTTCTTTCGTTCGTTTGAGGTATTCGGACACATGAAATGCCGTTATGATCCTTCAGCCTGAACAGTTTATTTATTTGTGGGAACACACTCGCACTACTGGTTTTTATAGCCCGAATTTTATTGCCCCAATACAAACTTACAGATTTTCTGTAATTTTCGATGATCAACTGTTTCGAGTTTTTGATCATTGACTTCAGTGTCCTTAACTCAGGATCGTTTCTGTCAGTAAACTGTTTGTGCACCCGTTTAAGCCTCGAGAGCGGTCTACTTTTATGTATGTACAGAGCAACGATTGTCGCGTTTCGATACTTCTCAGTTTGTTCTTCGTTGGCGGAACGTCCTACCCGAGGGATAGTTCGCTCCATTGTCTGTTTGATCACGACATTCATTTGTTATAAATGGCTGTCGATCTCACCGTTTGTTAAGTTCCTGTTTGTCGGTGGGTCGATCGCACTCGAACGTATATCCCGCGTAAGAACTCTGGAGAAGCGCGACCACTGCGCTCTTCGGTAATCGAAAGAACGCACTTGGTCGTACTGCTCCAGATGCGTTTGCTCGTTCGGGATCCGTATTACGGTGGCAAGTCCGTAGTGATCACTATCGTACCCAACCGCACGGTAACCACTCTAACCGCTGACATACCGCGCCCACATTTCTACAGCAACATTTAATTTTAAATGAAGTCTAACGTCAATGTGCGTTTTGACGTTCGCTGCGGTAATGTTTTCCACGCCATTAACAACTATCGGTTCAAAAAATTGGTCGCTGCTTAGTAAAAAAAAGGAGTAGATTTTCTTTGGGTCCTCCTAAATACAGTACGCATGGATTACCTGACACCCGCAGTCGCATTACATACATCCCCAAACGCCATGCAACCCCTGCCTCTCCTCCCCCCCAAACCGACAGCGTCTTGCCTAATAGCAGTTCAAACGGCTACAACTATTCATCGTTGCCGTAGGCGAATCAACCCCCTCTTATGCGGCCGACAACATTATCAAAGCCACATCTGCATTACTTGACGCTATAGTCTACCTGTTCTTAATAACGCTCTTATTATAATGCCATTTAAGCCTCGAAACAACGTCCTACATTTACCGCTCCGCAAATATTCAAATAAATTAGAGCACACACACCGCCTACATACATACACACAGTTGAATGTTAAATTACCCCAGAGCCAGAGGACAGCCTACACACAGCCCATTCCCCCCTTAAGCAAACACCCAACAGTCAAGCTAATAACCTGCAAGACAAGACACAGAAAACCGGTCCAGTTGGAACTGCCGGCATACAGAAAAAAAAGATATAAGAAAAAAATATGTGTGTCACTGTTTTACCATGTATATCTGCTAACGCTCAACCCCAATATTCATCTATCATCATTGCTACCCGTCGCCGCTGCTTGAAAACAGCATCCAACAGCAGTCAACTGAAACACGGTGAATCGCGTACAGTGTACAGATTGTGCACACACGCAAATGGACCTTCCAAGTTCCAACAACCTGACATGATAAACAAACGAGAGAATGGGCGCTCTGGCATCAACATCTCAAGAGAGTGCCGTGTACGAAAACCGTAACCAAAACCGAAACCTCACCTGTCACCTATCTTCTTGTACTTTTCAAAATGGAAACCTGGAAGGGAAATACCTACGCAGGCACAGAGAATAACCGTTCAACCTGTCGCGAAATAGCCGCCGGGAAGGATAACACAGCGGGAGAGAGCCCGTAGCCCGCTTCTCTCCGGGAGAGAACAGAAGCCGATAACAATTCCTAATTGAGGTAAAGTGGGGCATTTAGCTAGCTGTGGTACTCTCTCTCTCCCTATTCCTCTCTATTACATGACACCGCACCTTTTCAAACTGAAAAAAAAACAAATTCCCATACATTTGCCCTAGTGAACGCTGCAAATACAAACAGGACCTACACCACCCCCAGCCAGCCCCCACAGTTTTGTGCGTAAAGTTGACGTCGGCATTTGTGTCATCCTCAGTCAACCTATTCCGTCTCTGTCTTGCTCAGCGTCCCCTTGTTTGTCATCACATCAGTATCGCAGTCGCAGCCTCATTTTTGACATTTCCGATTCCAGTGGAAGTCTCTCCAAAGGGTTGGTCATTGGTATTTTCGAATAAGAATCTCTCTCGGAAAGCTCTCTTCTGTCGCTCTCTGGAAATGTTACAAATTTGACATCTTCTCATGTGGATGCTGTAAAGCTTTCACCCACATTTGCCTGTCTGAATTTTATTTTATACATTTTTTTGTAGATCAAACTTTTTCCAATGATTCTGATGGCATCTTTAAAAGGATAACGTCCTTTGTAGAAAGGTTTTCGCTCGTTTTCTTTAGCTAGCTTCCTCTGACTTTATCGTGTGTGTCATGGTTTTTGATTTGAAAAAAAAAGTCGGCTCTCCTTTGTTTTCGGTAACTGTCTTGAAAAAGACGTAACCGTTGCCGGAGGACAGCATAGTAACAGACATACATATATATGAGCATGTGATGACTGGGTTGGGTTGTAAGTTGTAACAACGAAAACAACAGGAAGGACGACAAAAGCAGAAATAACCCAAAAGGATGGATAAAAATGAATTAGAAAACACTTTTTGATTTATTGGCAAAAAGTTTTGAATACATTTCTCAAGTGATTAGAATGTTTTGAAAGGACCTTTCCTATTTGGGGCAAGTGTTTGTGTCAAAGTTTTGCCAAGTAAATGGAACACCTTTTGGGTGAAGTTTTGCACATTGGTTTCGCTTAATTGTTTTGTTGGTGATGGTGATCCTTGTGAAAGATGGGTGGGAGTCGATAGTTTTGAAATGAATTAGAAGCAACTTTTGCCTGATTTGTACAAAGAGATTGGGCTAATGAGAACTATAGATTTTAAGACCCTGTGACGTAGGTGCGATAGATAAAAGTCCGATTGGCGTAATGTGCCATACGAAATAGCGTCACTTGCACTTTTGCTTGCTAAATTTAGTTTCCCCAGTGTTCCGACTGCGGATTTTTGTTAGCCACCTCGTTTACCAAAATGTAGAAGTGTTTCTTCCAATTCTGATAGAACTTTCGAAACGGACAAGCCAGGAAACCCTCTTCTCATTGATGGTATAGTACCACGTATTCGGTATTCGAAAAGACTCTGACGAGCAAATTAATGAAGAGGCTGTTAAGATAAACCTTAAACACTGTACGACCGTGCAGGACTTTCCGGATCAATGAATACCATCCTATGACAAACGATAGCTATTCGGCGGACTATATTCGCTTCAATTACGAACAATGCCATAGGCCACCCTCTTTCGGGATTCCATAGTCAATAGTCATACACTCAAATTATTGGAGAACATTGTTATAGACGCTAGAATAGGCCAGACGGTAAGTTATGGTAAGTTATGAGGCACCAGACAACGGATATAACTTTGAGGTGGTTAAGGACTTTGTCTACCTAGGCTCCGCTATGAACTCAGACAACAACACCAGCGCTGAGGTTAAACGTAGAATTACTCTTGACAATCGCTGTTTCTTTGGGCTAAGAAGGCAATTGAGAACAACTAATGTGATCCTTTATAAGACCCTAATCATCCCAGACTCTATCAATTGTTTCGAGAGAAAAATTCTTCGTGTTATTTTTGGTCCTGTCTGCATTGACGGTGAATGGAGAAGGAGATTCAACGACAACCTGTACGGGCTGTACAGCGACATCGACCTAGTCAGAAGAGTTAAGGTCCAACGACTGAGGTGGCTGGGTCATGAAGAGCGAATGGACACGAATGGTCCGGCCCGGAAGATCTTCGAAGCCACACACGAGGGAGGGCGCAGTTGAATAACACTCAGGTGGCGCACGCAAGTGGAAGGGGACCTTAACCAACTTAGCGTGCGAAACTGGAAACAGCTAGCTAAAGATCGAACTGGCTGGAGACGCTTGTTGCTTGAGGCCTAGGTCCACCTCGGACTGTAGCGCCACCTTAAGTAAGTAAGTAAGGATAAGTAACAAGTCGTTAGTCCCATTAAACTTTACACATTGGCTGAGATGGAACGCTGGCCGATTTAATAATGATCTTTTAGAGAAGCAAAAAAAATTGGACACGAATGATAGGAGATTATAAATGTTGTCATTAACCCCTTTTAGGGGGCGCAAACCAAAGGGGGGTTCAAATATTTAAATGTAAAAAATAATTATTAGTCCAGTGGTATTAAAAGCACCCGATAACACTACTGCTGAGACCAGTATGAGATACTGGCATATACCAAAGTCCAGACCCTAAAGGTTAAAAGACTTTTCTTAACTCTAATTTGCAAACCTGTAGATAGAAAAAATGATTAGATAAGTTGTTAGCCTAACCTCGAAATAACCCCACTTTTCTTTAAAAACAATAACCTGAAGCGATAGACAGGACCTTTTGCCAAATCATGAGAGGTAGTTTTCGAAAAGCAGGTATTATAAAAGACTTGCTTCTAGCTTCTTCACCTTTGTCAATGTAAAAGAAGGCTCATCTCCAGGGGTGGATCATGTATGACCATCGATCACCATCCAAATAGATTCGTAGTTCATTAAAAAAAAGACAATTCGGTCCTTCGAGCCGGATATAAACAAGCGACCTGTGAATACTTAGTCGTTATCATATTTTTTGCTTAAAATATTTCCAAAGACCTTTGGCCGCAGTAATATAGCAAAAAGCTAGTCATTAAGTTGGTCTGTATAACTGGAAAAGTCACCCAGGCCGCAGCGAATGCAAGTCTGTAGGCACTGAAAAAGACACACGACACGAATCCAGAGGATGTTAAATAAGTAATAATTTTAATAGTAAAATTCCTCATAAAAGCCTTCGTCGTGCTGCTGTTTGCCGATGCACTCGAGGAACGAGTCTACATAGAACTCAAGTCCTAAATTTCTAGCGCTTACCCTTCTAGCCCAAGTTAACTAACCTAAAGTTTAGACACCCCCACAAACTGAAAAATAGTCCAACAACAAATAGAATCCTTAAATTTAAGCCCCTGTATACAGATATTTTCGCCTATCTCTAGATAACCAAGCTGACAGAAGACTAAAAGGGCACTTGACGGAACTCACAGTTTGAAAATAAATTATTATGCAAAGGGCCACTGTACGAAACAAGAGCTGTTTCACTCTACTTTCGGTTCGACTACCTATGTATCTAGTCCTGCAATAAATTCTTTTACAAATATAAAGCGGCATAGAAAAAAAAGAGCTAACATTTTGACTAGATTTTGTTGTTATTCATTAGAAAATAATATTGATTAATAAAAAAATACATTACTCGAAATGGCCACCTTTTGATTTAATACAAGCTCTCAAACGTATTGGCCATTGAGCTATAGCGGCACGTATAGTTTCCGTGGACATCGTTCAAGCCAACGATTTTTTTTAGAATTTGCAAATTTCTGTGGAGAGTTCTGCAAGCTCTCCAATTCTGACCACAAACTGTAATCCAATGTCTCTTGCTTCTCTCCGCCCTAATTTTTTGTAGTTGAGGAGTTAAAAGACGACCTATTTATCGACGATAGGCTTTCATATGAAGATTATCCCGAACCAGCCTAGACATCGACCTGGAAAATATGTCCAACTCCCTGGACATGATCTTCTGCTTCCGAAGGGGATTTCTTCGAATATGTTCACGCACAGAAGTTCAGGGCGACGCACGGGTGACGACTTCTGACAATTCACTGAAGCGACCAATAGCCCGATAAATGAACATTCTCGATAAATGCTGAGAAGTTTCAGCAAGTTAAAAATTTGACCAGCACTCTTTCCTAAGTATCCAACGCTATAACCGCGATTCTATTTTCTTTGCCACGGGTCTATTCCAAGTGGAAGTTTTAAGAGATGGGCGCTGTTAATTTTGTAGCAGAACTTATGGCAGTACTAAGTAAGTCGTTGAGACCTTCCAAACGCGGGCTTGATCTTCTTTAACTTTTTAAAAATTCCCACCGATTCCCACCACTCGTTTAACAAAAATAAATACTGACCCGACTTGCTCTCCAAGGTTAGCTCCGTTCCAAGTGGCTTTCGACAAAAATACGACACACTTAGACTATTATGAGTTCCCTTGTTTGGAGACGATACATCGAACATAGCTTTGGTTAAGGTCGAGATCTCGTTATCACAGTCCATAAAGGAAAAACCTGCGAAAGGCTTTAGGGAACTAAGCTGTTCATAGCTACGAAAGATCTAAAGGCAGGTAGGCGAAAGAAGTGATCGATAGTACTAGGCTTGTCGCTTAAACGCTATAAAAGCTATCCTTATTGACCTTTATCGCTCTAAGCTTGATCAGGTTCTCCTCTTTCATAAATAATCGGCCCTAGCGAGGTATCCGTCGGAACGGAAAATTCTCCGTAACTCATACTCTGTCGTGGACTCAAATCCAAATCGTACACAAATTCCGCAACCCCTTTCTGTCGGAGGATATCGGAACCTAGCTGTCAAAAATTGAAGAAAAAAATGCACTTTATTGCACTTCAACGTAATTCGCCGATATGTGTTACAAAATGTCGGAGAAAAATTCCGAATAGATGTTCCGAAGAATACCTCGAAGCGAAAATCCTCCGAATCGTATAAAATCGGAGAATTTTCCGTTCCGACGGATACCTCGCTAGGGCCGAATATTGCTGTAAGTCACCGCTGCGTCGCCTTGATTTGCTTTGAGGTTGCCTGGAAGCCTAGTCGAGGCTTTCACAACTTGAACCTTCCTCTACTACTCGAATGCCTCTTGCTGTTACGGCTTAAATTTTTATTTGCCAGTTTTTTCTTCCCGATGGAACGTAAAAGGTCTGTTCGAACACATTAGTCAAATTTAGTCAAACTTCGTCGGCGCAGTGGCTTAAGTGGTAGTGTGTTGGGCTACTAAGCGAGGGGCTCAGGTTCGAATCCCGAGAGGGCCAAATTACATCTTAAGGTTTTTTTCCACTGCGCCACCTCTCGCGAACGTCTGACAAACATCCGAGAGTAAAACTGTCATGAATGAGCTTCTCTCGGCGTAAAATTGTAGATCCCTTCCATTCGTCCCAAAAATTGAAAACCCACACAAAGCGAATGGTTGCGAGAAGCTAGGCCTTGGGTCCCATAGACCTGTCGTGCCAAAATATTTATTTATTTATTTATTCGTTCCCTTCTACCCAACTTATACGAAAGGTCCTTTCTCCAGTTTCAGAGGGACTACACAAGAGGCGAGATAATCAATCTGTAATCTGCAGTAGCCGAAAACAAACCTCTTCCAATTCATCTCAACACAAAAGTCCACATGAGGTCATGTTTGCGTGCGAGTGCTACAACCCAAATCCCAATGATCGGGCAACCGGTCAACTTCTGTCCATTTCAATCAGCGACTAACAGGTGTCCTGGTGAATTAGCTATCAATACCGTCAGTCATTTAATTCACAACAAATCGATACTAATTGTCCGTCCGTCATACGTTGACCTATAGCCCAGGAAATAGCTCCTTGCACCAACAGACCCGTTATCATCGCCTGAATATGTAATTTTCTGGCAAAATTTCCTTTTTTTTCCCCACACATATACCCAGTGCGTCCTAGAAAATTTCCATAATACTCCCATAGTGACCCCAAAGCACGCAGTATTATATGAAAAAAAAAACACAACTGCGAACAAAGCAAACACGAAAACAAAAATAAATAACACAAAAATATGTGTATAAAGGACACTCGTCGCAAGGTGAACAGCAATTACTTGGCCCCGAGACGCACGAGACTACACCGCAACTGAAACCCGAAAAGCGACGGCGGCCCCATTAGGTTAATTTGTCGTCCGATTAATTAACCATCATCAATCATCAAAAGAGTGAAAAAGTAGCCTGCCCCCCCTAAAAAGGACGAAAGTAAATAATAATCGTATTCCCTTTGGAGTTTCCAAACAGACTCGGCAGAAAAGGCAAGCAATAATGCTAATAACTTACTTTTCTATTTCCGTAGATACGTATCCTGAAGCGTTTAATTAGTCCACGGCTCTACCGCGTGGATATCCTTGAGATTTTCGGTGTTTTTTTCACTTTCTCGATGGTGGCCAAATCTTTCGAGTTCCCCACCAAATAACTGACACTTTACGGGTGACTTATCTGTGCGTCGCTATGTCCTTTCGAACATTGATAATGACACCACCTTTGTCGCAGGCATTCAGATAGGAATCCTTTCGCACTTTGGTATTTCTCACTGTGTAGCAGACACTCGGGCGGGCTGCGCCACAAACAAACAAAAGAAACACCAAAACAAAAACGGAAAAAACCACACACACACACTTAAGCACGAACCGACCGGACAGCAATGGCAAAACAAATGTAAGGATATCACACAACGGGATAATATTTATTCACGTTTTGCTGTGAAAAATTGCGAAACAAAACGAGACGCAAAATTAAAATTAACGATTATCGCGGATGGACACGCACAACAGACAAAAGGATAACAGGGATAAACACCTCGACATTTAATTAAAAATAAAAACCCAGACAGGACAGAAACAGAAACACAGCGCCAGCCTTTTCAAGTTGTACCTTCATTTGACGCACTTCTGGCGGGATAAGAGTTTCAATTTGAATTTCCTTTAGATTTATCGCTAGAAAAAGGATGCGAACATCATCTCGGGACGGTTGCACGAGACATCCTTAAATCAGATGGAATCAGATAACCGGAGCCGGACACGAAAAAATTCACTCCAGTACACCTTTCGCAGCGAATTAAGGACACGCTACCCTAGATTTTCATATATTTTGTAGGTTGTCCTCTTTCAAAAAGCAGACGCGTACCGTTAGTCCCGTTTTTATATATCCTTCCCGAAGGACACCGCCGACGAAGGGAATTCTTTTACGCAATCCTCTTGTTGTACCCTTATTACGGTCGAGAGAGTGGGTGGTGGTGAATGCGGTGCGGTTTCGTTGGAAAGCCCTAGATAAGGAACATACGTATAAAAGCACTGAGAGATTGAGAGCAGTATACCAACAGAACAGAACAAAAAAACACACGAGACTTGTTATAGCAAGGATGTTGTACACACACCGCACACTGTGGGGGAGAGAAGAAAAACGTTTTTCTTTTTTAATTCTGCTCTTTTATCAATCCTTATGCATGTACATAGGGATGCGAATTTTTTTTACACTCGATGGCACAGGATATTCTCAATTTAAAGGCGTATCCGGTTGTTTAATTTCTGGCTTTGGTTTTTCTTTTGGAAAACTAATAACTAAACACCGCCCAAGAAGGATTTTGAAATTTTTGTGAATTTTTTTCTCAACTTTCTGAAAATTCTTTTACGCGGAGAGAGCTCCATACAGACCGTACGACTGGAACTCCACGACTGAGAGGATGGATTTCATTTTCCTGCCAAAAAGGATTCGAGTTTCGACGAGAAAGAAAAACCCATGTTCGAAGGAGGGAACTTTTGCCGAGAGACAGAGAGCCCAAAAGCTCGATGGTCGGTGAGGTTTGGAAAGATTCCAGTGAGACGTTACGTCCTTGAGGGGTATTGCCTTTTCCATTGGAATGGAAACAACATGTGGGTGAATAGAAAAATATGAACAACCGATGATAGCAGGCAAATTGGAGGAGCAAAAAAAAAAGGAATATCGCTCAGATTAAGAGGTTTTAGATAGGCGTTCTGTGTGGTACAAGTATTTGTAGATGTCTATGCTTTCAAATCGGAATGGATGGTTGCACCTCATTGTTGGCGGTGGGGGTAAATGGAAATCTCTCAGTCAAAAAACCACCTGTATGTCATGGCTCGGTGGATACAGATTTTTCTTCAGGCAAAGTGGAGGGCAATTGCTGGTAGGGTAAAGGTGAGTTTAGCCGGTGTGAAAGGGTGACCGTGAAGGAAGCTGCAGGACTTTATCACAGTTTTATGGGCATTCGCCCTCTGTTTTTCTGAGTATTTAGTAAGGGAGCCACGCCTTTTCTTCAATCCCGCCCACATTCTTCAAAGAGCTCGGTCTGCCATACAACTTATTTTGACAAATTGCCCAACCTTAAAAGACATATTTAAATGTTGTTTGTAATATAGCAAGGGAAATGCCTCCTTTTTAACCACGCCCACATTTTACAGAAATATTTCCTTCATTCAACTTTTATTAATGCACAAAAATTGGGAACCGCAACTGCTAGAACTGTCAAGCTAGAGGGTTTTAAATAATTTCCTAAGATAAAAAGTGCCACGCCCACTTGCCAAATTCCGCCCGCCACAAATGACAAAATACTTTAAACAGAAAATATACATTTATGCCCAATTCACAATTCGACGCATGAGTGGCGCGCTTTGACACGCTTTTCAGAAACTTTTACGCGATTAAATGTCAGAAACTTTAAGAGATTAAATGTCAAAGTGCGCGGGCAATAATTTTGTAAAATGTAATGCTACTTTGCGCTTTAACAGTAAAGTATGGGGACGTTCGGATACCTAGTTCATGTAAAACGTCAACTAGATTTGTCTGGACTAGGTATACGAACGCGTTAACCAGGTAAGTTGAGCTGTTTTTTGTTTTCTCGTGATTTATTTTTAATTTTGACACTTCAAAATGTCAACTGAGTAACAGGCAGAATTTTCTTGACTAGATTTGTCGCCTACCCTTCCATGAACATCAATTGAAACAAACTAATCGTCGAACCAATAAAAACTGAAAAGTCAGTTAGCTGTCAGACTAACTAAACTGGAAATACGAACGCCCTGTATGACAGATTAAATTTTTTTTTTGGTTGCTCCACAAAAAAATAGTAGACATATTTAGTTTGCATTGAAAAAAAAACATCACAATCCTCTTCAAAACTTGTGTGTAATAAAAAGGTCTGTTCCCCAACGATAATGAATTCGAACACGTTAGTCAAATTTAGTAAAAATTTAGTCAAACTACCCTTACGGGTAGAAGAGAGCCAAAAAGAGAGAACAAAGAATTTCCTCTTCGTAAAAAATCTGCAAATAATAGCCAAAGAAATTTCTTTGGGCTAGTTTGTTATAACTGACTTTAGCTGTCAAATCTCTCAAAAGTCAATTTGAATTGGCAATTTATTTCGGTTTGCTTTGTTAAGTGCTGAAATTTGGTATTAAAAATGGATAAATCAGGAAAAATAAATAAATATTAAACTGAATCCAAATGTCTTTCAACGTTTGCAAACTTGTAATTTTTTTAAACCCACTGACGTTTATTTTTAAATATCGTCTCATGTCTTTTTAAAAACGTCATGCAGAACTTTCGTTCTTGTACTTTTTGGTTATATTCTTCTGAGAGAATATATCCCCACTTCTTGATATTTGACATTTTGTAGAAATTTGCCAAAAGTAAGGAAACAGACCTAATATAAGCGAATCTGTGCCACTCGAACAAGTCAAACCATTTTTGACATTTTAACTCTGTCAAACACTCGTGATAGCAGAAAGTAGGTCTACTCAGGCGTCGAGTTAAACTCTACGATATTAACAAACGCCTGAACCTTGAAGCTGTATTTTATTTGGCGGCATATGAACGCGTTGTTTCTACACAATCTGTCAACGCACGTGCCCGTCAACGCGACATTTCCAATTGAGATTTAGTTACCAAATTTTGAAGCTTAAGCTCTCATAAATGTCAAGATAATAGCAATTCAAATGTGTAGATTTTTGTTTGTGTATGTTCGACGTCTCGTTGCTCGTCTCTCACAAGAAAAAACACTGGCGTCGCACACTAAACACTGATCGAATGAACTCCGTCGCGAAATTAATACTTACCATTACCTAATCGACTCCGCCGATTGACCAAAGACTACTGATACTGACCGCTGAGCCGCTGACGCTGAGTTAACTTAAGAGAGAGACTGACTCTTTCTACTAGATGTAGTAATAGTTATAGTAAGATGACGCTGAGAACTTGCGAGAAGCTTCGGTTATCGGTTGGCCTTTCTGTCATTTCTAATCTCTATCGCTATGATGAATGATGATGATGATGTATGAATGAAGAAGCTTCTCACTTACACTATCACCTGAAACATGCAAGGGAGAGTGAATTGAAAGTTTAAGCTCTGGCAGGAAACTATCAGTGTTCTTGCACTTTCGTTGGTTTGACAGTTGACATATACTGTGGCTGTGCCTTACTATTAATCATTTTTAACCTTCACCTTATTTATATTTTGTGAGTACGGAAAATTTAGCCTGGACACTTAAAATGATTATTCTATTAGTATCGCGGACTGACAGTTAAGCTAATTTTAGTTGGTGAAGGTTTTGTTTATGTTTATGTCAATTTGTGGCCAACGCAAGTACATTGACACGAGTTGTATTAAATCTCCACACAATATTTTAACTGACGAAACATATTTTAAACTAAACAGATTCTGGCAAGTGGTGTCTTAATTAAAAGGGAAATCTGACAGCTCAAGAGTTTTTGTTAAAATGATCACTAAAATAAATAAAGTGAATATTAGTCCATTTTTCTAACTTCAGGATAAGCATAGGGAATAGGACTAATCTTATTTACTTCTGTGTAAAAATTATTAAAATGACGTAGATATGTGTCAGATTATTTAAAAAATACGTGTGGCGAATCAACACGCAACATGCTTTGCAGACGGGGCCACAACAACAGAAAGCTTTCCACTACCTACGTCAACTCTTATTTCCAGCTGTCACATTGACCTTATTCGGTCTCTTTATTTTCTGACAGCGATGGCGAGTAGTTTGTAGTTTGTAGTTTTAAAACTTACTTACACACGGCATCCTGTAGAACAAAAAATACAAGACAAGAAAAAATACCTATTTTATTCTCTTCTTGAAACTAGAACATGTAAACGTCAGCTGCAGTTACTGTCAAAAGGTAGAATCTTAGCTGGCGTTTGCTTGTTTTATATTCTATTCCAAATGATCCCGTGATTAGGTTTAAGTATGAAAACTGACCCTTTAACATTTTTGGTGAGACAATTTTTCGTTATAAGTTTAGTACTGGAACATGTGTCAAGAATATATATTTTGACAATCCTTACTTTAAGTTATAAATAAAATACAACAAAAGATGTTCAACAATTTTGGACAGCCATAGAACACATTTATTTTAGAATTATAACAGAAAAAGCATTCACAATAATTGTGTGGACCGCTTAAAGACAGCACCAATAGCGACCCCACTGTCACGCTAAGATTAATAATTTATAAAAACGTCAAATACTTTTTTATGGTTAAAGACGGTTTCTAGCAGTTTGATTGTCATATTTTCCTCTTCAAATTATTGACAAAATTTAAGTTTGACATCTGCTTCATCCATTGTTCGTTTTCCATCAAAAAGTTTTATATATTGTAAAAGACAAAACTTTAGAAAAAATATTAAACAGATGTTCAGAAAACTGTCAAACGCTTCTAGTGAGATGTAAAATTATATCTGTTCAGATCGTTTAATGTATGTTTTGACAAGGGGGTTGACACAAACTATTGCGCGCAGTATTTGACAACTCTCTGGAGACCATTTCTTACCTAAGCTAATGTTGAGCTTAGTTTTATGTTGTCACTTTGACAATTTTTAACACGCCGAAGGTTAATCAGTTAAATATTGAAATTAAAGTTAAAAATGGGTTTTATGATGAAATCCTGATGTCATCGTTGCCATTGCCAGAAGAAGAAATGAAGCACAAGCTCTCTTGGCCATGGTTGTCAAATTGGGTTCAATGTGGTTGCAAAGTTGACATTCTGAATTTTAATATGTGCCTTGTTGCAAATTGTTCGGTTCTATTTGTAATCCTCAATTTGCTTATTTTAACGTACCTAACGGAAAACGAAACCTCTTTCATTTCCGCTGACTATATTCCATGACAACAGCACCAGCACCATCTGCCAATTGATAGTCATAACAGATACTGTCATTAGGTACAATTTTAATTTCTGAACCAAACTCAACTATACACTGCTTTGCCGACATTTGGTGTTGGTTCGTGTCGAGAATAGTAAAATTGAGAAAAACAGTGGGACCAGACTCGAATTATTACATTTTTAGCGAAACAAAATACATCCATAGCTAAATTTTGACAGATCTGAAAACAGTTTATTATCTTTTTTGATATTAATTTGGCAAGAACTTAAAAAAGAAAGGAAATAGGAACGAAAGTGTTCATCTCGCAGATAACATACCAGTTTTGTTTGTTTTTCTTCTAAATGTTGAACTGTCAAAACCGGGCAAACATTTACCAAGCTGATGGAGAGGAATTTTGGAGAGTCTCTTAATTTCAGATCTCCTGAAATAGCTTCCCAAGACATTTTGTTTGTTTAAGCTTAATACGCTGCTCGAGCTAAACTAAATTTTAGCAGCTCTCCAACTTTTCTCTCCAAACATCAGCTGAAATCCTAGCTAAATTTTGACATAGACAGCGCAGTGGATAAAAAGTGTCACAAAAAACAGCTGTTCCTTGAAAAAAAAAATCCATTGAGTCAAAATCTGCAAGGCTCCATATCGATAGATGTTGCTTCACCAGCATCGCTGGCTCTCATTTTAATTTTAATGAAAGACTCTAGCTCCAAGTACACCTCGTCACGTTATTTATTATAATCACTCATCTTTACACAATAGAACAAGAGCGATCTGTCAAAATTTAGCTTGAAAAAAATGTCATGAAGGACATTTGGAAACTAAAATTTGATTTTTAGCTAGAGCTGCGTAAAACTCGGATAAAGGGAATTCGCTTTAATTTAGCACAGCTAAATTTTGGAGAGAATTTTGTATGGGAGATAAAATTTAGATCGAGCAGCGTATTAAGTTTTATTTTGAAAAGCGTTACAAAAGTTTTAATTGGCTCTATTTTGTCTTATGTTCCACAAAATATTGAAAAGGAGTTTTAATGATTTAACAAACTATTGCGCTGGAGTCACTCTTGAGCTCGATTACATCATTTCGTTTAAGTACCTATTTCACATATTTTATTATTTTGGACTCCATATTTTACACACCGACTCCACAGGAGATAATTTATCTCAAGCTAAATGTCTGGCATCCATCTCATGCAATTTCTTTTATCTGTGCTGGGCAAATCATGCCATGAAATTTCATTTCATATCGGACCGGCACGAGAGACTGTACATGATGTTTTGGTTTTTTGGACAAATAAACTATTCAGTTGTTTATTTTGTTTACCATTTTAAACCAACTACTAACGCAACAGACCATAATTGACATGAGAAGACACTCAAATGAGACAAAAAATTATATTTCCAGACGGAAAACAAAAACAAAACAAGCATCTGTCAAATTCATGTCAGGCATCCATGCCAAGAAATAATTGCAGAGAGAGATCGCAGACATCCAATCATGAGATCAAATAGAGTGACTCCACAAGACATTTCATCTCATGATGAGCATTATGCGAGAAATTATCTCCTGTGGAGTCGGGGTGTTATCAAATTGCATTTTACATCTGTCACTTTCTATGCATTCACATCGCTCCTTGAAGTTTGTAACTTTATTAAAAGAGATTTCATTAAAAACGTTATTCAACTGACGTTTGTCGAATTTCCCTGTTTTTTTTTATATTTTATCTGGGTTAACGAATAAATATATAATAATAAATATATTTTGTATATTTCCCATCTCGGTTATCAAAATTGCTCTCCTCCTGTATCAATTTGAAAACAAACACACCCAACAAACAACTCTCCACATTCAATTTTCCAAACGCGCCCCAGTGAGCTGTCACCACGTCAACAATCGCACCACATCGCGTCAACCCTTTGCCAACTGTACAGACATCCAGCTCACGCAAAACTGATTCCCATTTCCCATCACTAAAGCGCAACAGAGAAGGCAACAAAAACAACAAAACCGAAACAAACCGCCCGCAACGCATCGCATCGCGCACATTCCCCCATTAACGGCCATTCGCTTGCAAATGTTCCAATCAAGTCTCCACTCTCACCAACGTCGGACCAGAGTGCAGTCGAATAATCGTCGCTTTCGTTCTTATATCAAATGGCGGAGATCGATTTGTCAAATATCCACCAAGTGAAAAATCCAACTCTCCTGCTCTGTTTATAAGCCAAAATATAAAACAAATACAAATTACCCACAAACTACGCCAAATTCCAATCATAAATATTTACCAGCGAATAATGAGCCAGTGAAACCGAGAAAAGTGTCAAAAGTTTGTGTGTTTTTTTCTCCTATTGTGCGAGCATTGCGAAAAGGAGCAGAAATTCCTCGATCATTCATCTCCACCCAAAGTTTTTCCATCGAAAATTGGTTTTCCTTTTACAATTTTGTTGGCTCTAAGTATTCCATTTGTCTTTCGTTGTTTCGTATGTGTTTCGCGAGTGCTAAAATCGCAAAAGAAAAATAAATATAATTCAAGCAAAGAGCGATTAAAGTGCAAGAGTGCGGTCTGCTGCGGTGTGTGCATGTGTAGAAAATAGAAAAGCAAAAAAAGAAAAGAAAATTGCATAAGTGAAGCAAGCAAGTCTTGTCGATTGTCGTCCGAGGGCACAAGGAATTTCCCTGAGAATCATCGCCTATCCTGCGTGACGTGACGTGCACCCAATTGGGAGGGTTCCTGCATCGGAGGAGCCAATCTTGTTCTCCACCCACGAATAAGAGGTACGTGTAGACGAATTTTGCAATAATTCTAGTTCTCCAAATTCTGTTGCTCATTGACATTCGCTAAAAAAAAATAGATTTCTTGTTCTATAGAGCAAATGTGTGAATGGAATGTGTTGGTGAATGACGACGGGCGTAGTGAAAGAGCAAATGGAGAGAAACCGATGTAGAAAAACTAGAAAATCCTGATTTCTTTTTCACTTCAACATCAAGCTTATCGTTGAGATGAGGAGCTATACGTCTGAACAACAACACTTTTGTCCTGGTAGACGGTACATGTGTACTCGATTTTTGGTTAGGAAACCAGTGACAATGACAACAAAACCAGAGTCAGACACAGACCAGTGGCAGTAGTTGGAGAACTTGGAGATGGCAATTGGAAACCAGTTGGAAAGAAATCTTTGTGGTGTTGCCGTTGCCAGTGGAGAAGAGTACAGTTGGGTTGGGTGCTGGCTGTCTTATCAATTCCCTAAGGGATGCAAAGGGCGTCAACAAGTAAAATAAGGTGTCGTGTTTTTTTTTGTCAGTTTAAACGCTCTCCTCAACGCTTCGGAGAGCGCTCTTTGGCGTTCCGCTTTTGTGTCAATTGGACTAGAGGAGGAGATGAACATTGTGTGGCTCCTTGGGGTAGGAGGATGTCACGAGAATGTTACATAGGTCTGGGGGGTCGGTGACATTCGATTGTGGAAAACGAAACTTTAAATAGTTTCTGAACGCCGTTGATAACAACTTTAAGCGCGTCCGCCCATCAAATCGGTATTGAATGAGCGTGCATTGTCAGTTCGTTTTGGGATGAGTTGTCTGACAGCTGTGAGAAACTAACCAAGTCGGTGATGTTGGGTGTCAGTTAATAATGTGATGAACATCTCTCCAAGCAAGGAATGATCTTCCCAAGACGGAGAGGCGCTTTCCGAGTTACATGGAGCTGTCTCCTTCAACTCCAACGTTTCCGGAAAGCCAGCGAAGGTCTAGGTTCAATTCGCGTCGTCCGTGAATGAGCATTACGTTTACGGACGACGCGATTCGACCCCTGGTCTAAGTTTGACGCAAGCATTTGAACGGAGTAAGTCGCTTTAAGTGATAGGAACGCAAAAGGTTACTTAAGTTGCCGGCTGTTCTATTACTAGGACGGTTTAAACTCCTCTTAAGCTCGCGTAGACCTCAGTATTGAAATAGTTGCAGTTGTTTGATACTCAGTGCTCCTGAGAAGTCTCTTGCCATCTCCGTTTTTCGATCCGTTTGCGAGTCCTTCAAGGTCAATCAGCTTTGAAGACATAAGCCAGGTTTTCAGTTGTCGTTTTGTTACTGGCAAATGACTCGCGGAAAGGTTAATGTCATCCAATTGGCTGTCGTTCCAATGACTGACACCGCGTGTCAATGACTGACAATTATTTTGTATGACAAGTTGAAAGCCGTCGTCTTTAACAGTCGCTGTACGCTTTTTCGCTCTCGTTTCAAATGTTTTGTCAATGATAGGACGTAGAAAGCACCTACTGCGTGTTTATTGAAGTCGCTAGATCAAAATAGAAGCAGGATGGACCTCTTTCATTTACTTTGGAAGATGATGGAGCGCGGAGTCCGCTTTTTTAGTGAACATTGAATAACTTGACAGCAGTTGGGTGCTTTTGTTGCTAGTTCTTTGACAGTCGCAGAAGCTGTCCTTCGCACACTGTGAGCTCTCTCTGATGTGAGTCAGATATTTACATTTCTGTCCGCATCATAATTGGCGTCCGTTTATCACTCTTGTGCGGTAAACGTTTTGAAGATTAATTACTTTTAGATTACTGACTTGTAGTCTACTTTCGGCACGAGACCTGCGTGCGGCTGCATCCGATTCGGATATTTCATTTGTGATACGTATCATGACTAATTGTATCTCCGATCTATCATCAGAAAATTGAGTGTGTAGATGCGGTTACCGGTTACCAACCAAAGTGATAATGACGACATTAATTCTATTGTTGGGTGAATTGCTTCGTAGACGCTTCAGATCAGGGACAAAGTAAGAACTGACAGATTAAGGGACAGTTGATGCCTTACAAAAGTTGAAGCGAAGCTCGTAGGTATTTATGAAGAACTCAATTCATTATGACTCGTATTCGCAAATGACCATAAATGTCATCGACGCAAGTTTGTTGAAATAAGTCAAAAGATCAATTTATTTATTTTATTTATTTAACTACAAAACAAATGTCACAGTTAATCACAAATGAACAGATTATAAAAAGCTTATTAAAAGAACATTTTTGTTACATTTCATCAATGTTTTTTTTAAATTGAATTTAGAGAGATTAAAATGGGGCCATTAGTCCCATAGTTACACCGAGATGTTCTTTGGTATAAAAAACTGGGTTCCTTGTTGTCCTCGGTCTAGTATTGATGTTTATGGAATTGAGAACAATGTCGAGCTCACGTTACCAGTTAGAACGCAAAACAGGAATATAACATTTGATGTCTCTCTGCGTTTTTCCAAAGTTTGAAGATTCAGCAACTTTAACCGACTTATGTAGGATGGAAGACGACTTTCGGGGTTCCATGGCAAATCACGTAATGCGAAAAGAAAAAACCTTCTTTTGAATACTTTCTTGCGATTCCAGATTCGTAGGACGGACACCAAACAGGACTACAGTATTCCAAAACAGGTCGGACGAAAGAACAGTATAGAGTTTTGGTTACATAGGGTTCCTTAAATTCCTTTGAGAAACGTTTTAAATAAGTCCCAATCGGCTTCTTGCCTTACTAACAATGGAATCCAAATGAAGATTGAAGGTGAGCTTTTTGTCAAAGACCACACCAAGATCATTAAAGCAATCCACACTTTCAACCGCTTCCTTATTAATGAAATAAATTGGAGCAGTTGAATTTTGGCGTCTCGTGAAGGTCATGCTTTCACACTTCTTAAGATTAAGCTGCATATAGGTAGTTTCTTTTACACCATTCCTGCATGCGGTCAATATCATGCTGTAGGAAAATATAACCTTGTGGGTTGCAATATGAATAGATCAGCTTACAGTCATCCGCAAAAAGCAAAATTTTTGAATATGTAATAAGAGGACATAGATCGTTGATAAATAACAGGAACAGGAGTGGACCAAAGTGACTGCCTTGAGGGACACCAGAATAGACGACAATATTTCACATTTTGCGTACGATCACATAGATATGAAGAAATCCATTTCAAAACCCATTGCGGAAATCCATAAAATTCAAGTTTTTTTTAACAGGATAACATGATTAACTTCGGCGGCGCAGTGGCTTAGTGGTAGTGTGTTGGGCTACTAAGCGAGGGGCTCAGGTTCGAATCCCGAGAGGGCCAAATTACATCTTAAGGTTTTTTTTCCGCTGCGCCACCTCTCGCGAACGTCTGACAAACATCCGAGAGTAAAACTGTCATGAATGAGCTTCTCAATTAGCCGTTTGGACTCGGCGTAAAATTGTAGATCCCTTCCATTCGTCCCAAAAATTGAAAACCCACACAAAACGAATGGTTGTGAGAAGCTAGGCCTTGGGTCCCATAGACCTGTCGCGCCAAAATATTTATTTATTTATTTATTTATTTTATAACATGATTAACTTTGTTGAATGCTTTACAAAAATCAGCATAAAAAACATCTGTTTGTTACCCATTCATCATGCTTTCGTTGACATGACAAGTAAACTCTATTAAATTAGAAACAGTTGATTTTTTGGGACAAAAACCTTGTTGATCATCAGCAAAATTAGAGCAGTGAAATTGAACGTAGTTACAAATAATTTTCTCAAAGCCATATATGCCATATATTTAAAAAAAAAAAAAAGGAAAATTCCGAGGCATTTCTTCATTTCACAGGTTTTAATTATCCTAAAACAGGATTTTTACAAGATAAATGTAATTGAATGAATATTTTGTATTTTAAATTAAATTAGAGTCTTCGTCATTGGTATTTGATTCGTCTATTGCCATTCGTTCAGTATCACCGGCTTTAGATGAAATATCTATAATATTTTGACATAAACTCCAGCTGTGATATCGAAATATCAACAAGAACGCGGAATATCTTCACAGAAAAATGGAAGCATCTTTATAAAATCTTCTTTCCTCTGGTGCGAAAACGCTCAAGACGATTTTGACATTTCGTTTAGAGCACGTTTTATTTTTCATTTTTCATATACCTACGAAAAATCTGCGTGGCACAATCTGCAGATTTGAAACTATAATTCGATTTTATAACGTGAAAACCCCCCTTAGAGTTAAAATAATTGCAGCTTTGGCGCTATAAGTTAAAACATCCTCAATTTTTTGACTGGATGAATCTACATGCGTTGATATGTTTGAATGATTCTAACTGTCGATCAATATCGAAAAAACTTCCTTTACACAAAAAACATCACATTAATGCTGGTTTTCAAAAATAATTTTTTTTTTAGGATTTGGCATAAATTTACACAATAAGACTCAAAATACGAAAGTGCATACAAAAAAAGAATGAACTTGGAGGTAAAGAGTGTAAGGTTCTCCCCAAACAGGATAATTACAGGTTTTTTCTCAAAAACCCAGGGTACTCATTCCGTAACTTTTAAAACAATTATTGTCCGCGCGATAGTAGTCGACGATCTCGTCATCAATTTGCTTTCCGTAACTCTATCACTATCGTCTCGTCTCTCGATTATTTGGTATAAAGTTTGAAAATATTATTTCACAAAGCTTGAGAGCTTTCCGGATCTCTGTAGCTCACAAACTGTAGTTTGTTAAACGATTTCGCTTGAAGTTTTTGGTGAATGTATCCTAGACGGCAACCGCCTGTAAGTTTTATTATTTTCAAAACCATCAAAAATGCTTCTTTTGATAGATGAAAGCGTTGAATAAAACTTCTTAGATAAAAAAATGCCGATAACTTGCCCACAAAATCCGTGACTGCTTGAAGAAAGTGATATTTACATTGTAGTACATTGTTTTTGTTTTTTGTGTAAATACATAAAGAAATCATTATCTGCACAACGCATTTTTTATTTTATCCCTTATTTTTAGCGCCAACTCCTTCAACCGGTTGGTTTCCAATTCCAACTTGCACATTCTTCGTTTAGGTACCTACCTAGTTGTCATCGCCAAGTTTTCGTTTTCAATTGCCGTAATGTTATCTTGAACATTATAATCATTTAAAGTATTACGAAGTCAATTTTCACAACAAAATTCATGAAAAATATTCCAATTGTCGGGAAAAATACGCAAATCAATGCAAGACGATACCTCTTTAGCTATCGCGCAAACGCTATCGTCTTGACGATAGTAGTCTGTCGATTATTGAGTTACGTGAACCAAATGTTGAATCGTCTAAACGATAGAGAATACCTTTCGTTTGTGAACGGAGATGACCCAGAGGGAATGCAAACAGCAACAATACAAAGGCACGATAAATCAGTTAAGGTCAATTTAACAGAAACTAGTTCCAACTTCCAAGTCCAAGACTTCATTTTGAAACAAAAGATCAGACTTAATACATTTATTAACTATAATGACAGTACCACCGCCATTTCCAAAAATACTATTGACAGAGCAACGATCAGTCCGATAAAGATTATTTACCTTTTTGCATTCGGCAACATTACCTTGAATGACTACAAACAAAGGTTCTGGTCCTTAGAACACCAATTCTGAGCCAAGTCTAGCTAGTTAGACCAGAGATATGCTGCCTGTGGCTACGTACTCACATCAAATTTAAAATCGTTGTTCCTGTCAAGAGATTTTAGTGCACTTGACAGTTTATTAGCGTTTATTCCAGTGGCATTAACTTCCGAAAGAAGGCCGCTCCAAAAAAGTTCCATCTTTACAAATAGTTAACAAAACCAAACCCCAATTTCAATGTCGCACAGCCTCCGCTCTCGCTGCCTGTATTGGCAACACCGGCCGCGATTAACCTCTTTCATTTGTGCTCGTTCTTTCGCTGGTATTCTTTCCTTCCAGTGAATTTGTTTTCATTTGTTAAACTCTCTTCGAGGTCACTGTGCAAACTAGTTCTACAAATCGTTTGTAAAGTCTTTTCTGTGTTGTTTTTTTTTTTTTGGAAATCATTCTTTGTTCCATTTTCTCTTCCCTCGCCATCATCATCTCACTTTCCACCAACAGTTTTTAATTTGTTTTATCATTGAAGTTTAATTCGTTCTTATTCCATTTATTTTTTTGCCCAAATTTCGAATGAAATTGTACCCTGCGCCCACCCTATCCTCGCAACTTAAACTTTAAAATATAAAATAATGGTCTTCCCTGCTTATTCCGTCAGAGGATGATCATTGGCGAAGCCAGATGGCGGTGCTGGTGCTCGACCACCCTCCACTCATACCAGCCAGCATCCACCAGCCGCATACTGTCACTGCAACAATTGATTAATGAGGATGTATTCAATTAGGTTCTGAGTCGTTCTGAGTCCCTCTTTTGTTCATCATGAGCATTATCATCAACTTCATCATGGTTGGGCCAACATAGCAGCTTCCTCGTATTGGCGGGGGTCACCATTCTGGCATTCTTTGATTAATACTTTGTGCTGTGCTAGCTGGAAGGGACCGCTGCACAGGTTGTCCTCTTATGAGTGCGACGGCGCGATTATTATTGTATCTTCAGAGTTAATTGAAATTGAGCAATTTCGGAGCCGATTTACCTTTGCCAGATGGAGTGTCTGGATGTGACACTAATTGGCCAATGAAGTGCGGCAGCATTCGATCAGAGGGATGGCAGGCATGTGTGACGTGGAATTACATGTTGAATTTGTTGAATTGGTTGAATTTTGGTAGTCAATCCATCGCATATACATTTCCCTTCGAAAATTGTTTTTGCTTAAAATAACAGAGTTAAGCACCCCAAAATTAAGTTCTTTTATTCAAAAACTCACAACAACCTAATTTTTCATTGGATACTACTTCACTTATAAAGATAACATCAAACACAGGGGTTATTTTAAAATAAATTCCACCTTTTTGGCTCTCTAAACCCATGCAAAAGACGATTCTTGTGATCCGCACACTAACGCACACTGCATGTGCGCTACGAGAAAAACGTGTGCGCTTACAAATTTACCCACCGCCAATCCCAATCGCAGCTTAATTAAATACATTCATGTAACAATACCTCACGAATAATTCAAAAATCTCGTCAAACTCACATCATCTATTCCCTATTACTTATGCATGACTCCTTTTTCCACCCACAACCTTCAATTTCCACCAGCAAATCCTCTTATCATCGGACTAATTTGAATTTTCTGAGGTTAACCTCGAAATTTTGAAGGAAATTCCACAACTATGCCTTCACTCGGGTGGTAATTAATATGCACACTGTCAACACACCTGCACCGCATACCCATGGTGCGGCGCGTCGTGTCGTCGGTGTCATATGGAAATGATTAATTATGTATTCCTTGCATGGAAATAAAACAAAATTCATGATAAAAAGGAACAAATTCGTCAAAGTAGATCAGTGGATTTAATTAAGTTAGTTTTGTTCGTTTTTGTTTGCAAACAATGAAGCAGAAGACTACCAAGCGACTTCAGACTTAGTTGTCCGCAGTCATGGGTGTTTGCTGAGGCAAGGTCGCAGCTGAGGTGAACCGACTTTTCTTAATCACCAAATGAAGATGAGAGACAGTGATAGAGAGAGGGAGAGGGATAACGAAGGATTTATTGGGATCTTCTTGTAAATTATTTATCGAACTTTCTAAGAATTGATGGGTGAAGTTACCAACATCTTAGAGAGCGGCGGACAGAGCATTATTTTGTGATTTAAGTGTGTTATTTCAGGTGTGAGTTGGTTTTTCTTTGGAAGACTTAAATGTCGAAAACGTGTCCAGCGAAAGTGAACGTTGTTCGTCGGGTGGTATTAAATGAAACAATCTCTTGATAAAGCAGGGGAAAAGTGTGAAAATGTACTTAAGCACTAGGACAGTAGTGTTTTCCAAGGGGATTTGGGTCTATAGATGTAGTATATAAATAACTAACTGTATTTTAAGCCGAACTGTGGCTTTGGCGGCACAAGTCTTAGACTTCCACGTAGTTTGACAAGGCAGTGAAGGAAGGTCTTGTTTAAAATGGCGCTCTCAAGAGGAAGGTGACCTCAACCAACTTGGAGTGCACAACTGGAGGTAAAAGGCGTGTAGATTGCGGCCTAGCTTCATCCGGTGGTTACCGTGGCGAGGACAGTTTTTGTGGAACTTACTCGAGAGGATAGTAATCGGAAGCCTTTCTATAGCTTGTAGACTTGGTCAATCTTGTTGACGGTACTCCTGTGTCTCTCATTGTTGATGAAAAACGCTATGGTATGGTGTTTCATTTGAACTAAGCCTAACTTAGTCGAAAATGCTCAATTTCCTTGCGACTAACCAACGTCTTCCATACAAACAGGACCGCAGTTCGTCGAAGGGTTAATCCCTTGCATCTCGGTGACCAGTATATTGATGGAAACTCAAAATGTTTGGAAAACCACTTATGAAAGCTTCCATCTTGTCTCCTTCATTGTACAGGGTGGGCCAAAAGCAGTCATCCGATGTTGGTTGGCTCTCATTTTTTTTCTAAATAAAAAACTTCAAATTTTATTGGTCAAGTCGAGAAGATGATATCGACCAAATGGGCGCCGTCACAATTGATTGCCGTACGGGCTCGTTTTATGGCATTTTTCATCACTTCGGCGAGAACTTCGGGCGACAGATTCTCGCACTCGTGTCGAATGTTGTCCTTGAGGACTTCTAAAGTCCCGGGCTTGTTCACCTAAACACGGAACTTCAAAAAAACCCACAAAAAAAAAGTCTGGTACGGTTAAATCGGGCGATCTTGCAGGCCAGTGCAAATCGCCAAAACGAGAGATGAGGCGACCCGGGAACGGCTCAGCCTTTAGAATATCGGTTGTGGCTCGCGCAGTGTGTGCCGTAGCTCCGTCCTGTTGGAACCACATGTCCTCCAGTCCTAATTCGTCCAATTGTGGCAGAAATAACTCGGTTAACATGGCCCTATAGCGTCTGGTCGATGTTTCCGGCGACAGCTCGACATCCTCCTCAACAGCGGCGATATTCTCGGCACAACGGGCGCTCCGGGGCCTGCCACTCTTGGCAACGTCTCGTGTGCTCAAATACTCTTCAAGGTTGGTGGCCAAACGGCAGAGCGTTTGCGTTTGCGCAGTCGGTGTCAGACGGCCGTGGCACGGAATTCGCTCTGCACCATCACTACAGACGAATTGTTACGCAAAAAATAGACACGATTATTCCGCGTTTTTCGGGGAGTGTCTCGCTCCATGGCTTGTTCAAACAGATTTGACACTCTCGGCCATTTGCAAAAATAAGAGCATTTTCCAATAGGGTGATCTCTTTTGGCCTACCTTGTAAATGGATCTTGGGTGGCTTGAACGTAAGGAAACATGTACCCAAGCAATCGTACACAGTTTCCAAGTTATAACAACTGGCAATGCCAACAATTTTAAGAAGGCTCGTTATATTTATAAGCTGCTGGTGGGACGTGCCACTGGATAAAGCTTTCATGTCGTCTTACATACCACAACTTTTGTCATAGGCACCGAGATGATTGGCAGTATCTTTATATGTGATGTCCTTCCACAGATGTACAGCTTGAAGATTTCAGGTCAGCCTTATCATCGACGGTTTTGTATGTATTCAAAGCCGATTCACACAGCGCGTCTTAAGACAGGTAGCTTGGAGTAACAAAAGGCAAAATTGTTCGTTTGTAGCCTGTAAACTCGAAAGTTACTCGACCGTTTTTGCTGCAATTTTAAAAGCTTGTCGCTGCAAGTGCCGGCAGTGTTTAGAAGTTAGTTTGACTGCGATAGGTGGCGCTGCCTTCAAGTGTGTAGATCTGTATGATGAAAGTGCTAATAGCCGACCTTCAATGAAGGCTGGGAAATCCCTTTCCACTCTCGTAGTTATCATAACAGGGCACAATACTCTACGGTACCATATGAAGAAAATGCGCCTAACGGAAGAAGAACTTTGTAGAGGCTGCGGTGATGAGGAAGCTTTGGAAGACACTAACCACTTCCTATGCCACTGCCCAAGTCTACAGGCAGATTCCTATCATCAAATCCACAGGACGGTTTGTTTGTCTAAGAATGACATCGCTGTAGAAATATATATAACTCTCGACATCCGATGCTTCGATGTCTTCGGAGACAAAGCAGCAAAGCTTTCACTCATAGAACCAAGGAGATGTTATACAAGACCATAGTCTTTGGGACAGAATCAATGGGCTTTATGGAAAGCGAATAAGAAACCTTTGAACGTTTCGAGAGAAAGATTCTTTAAACAATATTCGCTCCAACTTATATCGATGGACTTCGTAAAAGAAGACTTAAACAGGAACTTTATGGGCTGCAACTACAGACGTACCTTGACGTAGTCAATAAGACTTTTAAAGACAACAGAAGAGGACTAAGGTAAGTGAAAGAGTCTTCGAACTTTATGGGTAAGAACTAGCTCCAGGAAACCAATAAAACAGTCGACTATATCGAAAGCATGGTAGGAAAAAGTGCGAGGATAACCACCAACAGGCTTCAGACTACACACGACTTGAAGAGAGAAATATTGAATGGATACATCACATTTACAGGAGATGTTAAATCTTCAACGACTCAGTTCAGCCACTTCGATCTACATTTATTTGTCAAATTTACATTCGGGACGTATACATATTTTTAAGTCGCAGACCTTTGCAGCAGGTATGAAAACCTTTACCGACCTCCCAAATAAATGGCAATCTTCCCCAAGACTGCAAAAGCATTCACGTCTTTAATTCCAGTGGCCAACCCTTGCTTTATTCCTTGACTTTGTATGTGCCTGTCCGCACTGCGCAATAAGTTTCCGCCTCCAAAAGTTCACAGCATGTGCCGCACACGTGCATACATCTGTCAAATGCAATAAGCAGCGCTGACCTCCAACAATGCACCTGTGATCACCTGATTTCTCACACATTAAGTGAACAATATTTTCAACCCCTGCCTATGGCATGGGGGTGCAGTGTTTTTCCATTTCTCAATCTATTCGAAAATTATGCTATAAACTCGATTTCATGGCGCGCACGTGAATTCTGCTCTGCTATTCAATTTTCGATGTTGCCTGACATTACGTTTAAGGGCGTGGGCTGATGAACTTATGCGTAAGCGTATTACTACAAGGGTTGATGATGATGGTGGTGGTTGGTTGGAAGATATTTAAATTATGAAAGGAAATCCATGATGATTGTCAGGGAAGATGGAAAAAGAAAACCCACTTACACACACACACACACACACTTCCGGACAAACATTTTAGTTGGCGATATTGATTTTCGGTTTACACACTCATACGAACACACGAGGCAATAATTTCCAACTGAATGCCCGCCATATACATTTGGCTCCAGAGCGGTTACCATTTTCGCTATGCTGGCGATACACTTAGGGGTGGGTGGTGGAATAAATAAATTTTGTTGACATTAATTTTCTTCTCCTATTCTTCGAATTCTTCGAATTAATTCGAACAAAAAGAAAGCGGGCTCGTTCTTCCTTTTTGGCGACGACAGGAAGTCTGGCGCGCCAAAGTTTATTTTGGATAATAATGTGGTTCTGCGAATTTGATTACATCCCCTGATTGGAGGATTGTGAGGGAGGGATAAAATGTTTTGTTGCGGGTAAAGCGTGTGCGAAAGTTGGATTTACATTTTCGAAATCTAATTTACCTATGCGTGGAATGAATGACGAGAGGGGTAGCTTGAGTTTGATTTATGTACTTATCAGGCAAAGGACAAGACACGTTTGGGATTTTTTTCTCTCAACAGATGGCGTTGAGATCGCTTTTAAATGCGCTCAATGTTTCAATCAGTCCTTGTGTTGGGTTTTAGTCTCACGGCGAACTGCAAAAGCAATGCAATTTCAATCAGATTTGACTAATTTGTCAGCAAGAAAGTCTGGTTTGTAGCCCCAAGAAAGCCTGATCCAAAGCGCCTGCCTCAACACACTTACGATTAGATATAAATGGTACCTACTAGATCAACGGCGGGTGGTTGACTTCCTACAGTAGGCAAAGGTTTAAATTCTCATATACCCCTTAAGAGCGACAGTTTTAACGGCCCCCTGGTAGGCTCAACGATTGCCAAATGCGTAATTTACCTTGAACGTACACCTATATTTTAAGGAATATAACACACGTCTTGTAAAGGATTTCCAATAAGAGGTGTGATTTTGAATAGCCCGCTATTTCGGTGGCTGTCACTTTTGAAGCTCTTATTTTTTGACATTTGACAAGTAGAAACTACGCCAATACTAAAAATCGAACGATATACGCTTCAACAACGCATTTAAATTATAAAAATTCACTACAAAAATGGTGAAAATTTTGCAGTCACAGTTCGCAAAACTTAAGCATTTTTGGGTCGTCGTGAAGCACCTTGTCGGACCGCAATACAGAAATTGGTGGACAAATTCGAGCTGTTGGGACAAGTTAGTGATGTAAAGAATAAAACCCGTGCACTTCGCTCAAGAACAACTGAGAATATTGCTGCTGTAGCCCAAAGTGTTGAAGAAAACCCAGGTTTGTCCATTACTCGTCGTTCTTTGGAATTGGGCATTCCACAAACGTAATTAACGATTTTTTATGGCCGGAGTTAGTTGGTATTGATCTGGACAACGTTTACTTTTAACAAGACAGAGCTACGTGCCACACAAGCAACGAAACCATTGATCTTTTATGGGAAAAGTTTCCGGAACGTGTTATCTCTCGAAGAGGTGATCACAATTGGCCATCTTTGAATATTAAAATAACACTTCTTATTGGAAAACTCTTTATAACTTTCTCGAGCTTATTCATCTGATTTCTCATTGCCCAATGTACCTTCATGTCCAATGATCCATCAGAGCAATACCTTGTGCTGTGTTCCTTGAGCTCTTGAACTCTTGGAGACATCACTTCTCATGCTTCAACAAACAGCTGTAAGTTTTAGTCTTGTGGAGATATATCTTCAGAGAGCGCTTTACATAACGTGGATCTTTCAGTTGTAGCCAAAGCGTTACAGATTAAGAAATAAAGTGATCGATTTTGCAGCAAACCTTCAAATAATGTTTGACAGCTCAGTTCAGACTCGCGATTTCCCGATCTTGGAATAGATAAATCCAGCAAACTCTCAGATAAGCCAGCAACCATACCCAGCAATGAAAGTGCTGCACAAAGTACTAGATACTTACTGTAATTAAACCCAGTTCCACAAGCACAGTGTTCTCAAATCCAAATCCTATTAATCTGTTAATCTGTTCGGGTTAACAGGTTAAATGTACATAAAAGGAAATTATTCCAAAAAGAGTGCAATTAAAAGACATCTCACTCGTGTTCATTGCCCCTCCGTGCATCTTCGTCCGTCCTTCCGTCCGCATCATCTTGTATTGTTAGATAGTTTTAATAACATTTTTACGACTTTCGTTGTCACTTTTGTATCCATACACACACTGGCTATACAGATTGACCCTGATTTTATTTATTTATTTCGACTCATGATCATCTGGCT
Source organism: Cheilosia pagana (assembly GCA_936431705.1). Lineage (NCBI taxonomy): Eukaryota > Metazoa > Arthropoda > Insecta > Diptera > Syrphidae > Cheilosia > Cheilosia pagana. The sequence continues at coordinate 9,610,142 of OW386169.1, forward strand.
TTGGCATACGCAGCAGCGTGACTTTCATTTTTTTTTTTTCGTTTTGCCTGCAATTTTCGTTAAAAACCATTTGATCCACATTCAGACATAAAAACGAATTGAGGCCCGTGTATCGAGAACAGTAGTATTTCAATTGAAATGTGCCTTCCCCCACCTCGTCCGCACATTTGAACAAAGCTGCGCACAAAGTATGACTGTCAAGTGGAGCACTTAATAAAGCCGACTTCCTTGAGGGCATTAAAATGGTTAATGACCCCTTGGATACACAGATGGGGGGCGGGCTGCTTCTAACTGCTTAAATGGGATTTTTATTGCACCAAATGGGATTAGAGGAATTGTGACGTTGAGATTGTAGGGAGACTTGTTGCGCGGGAAAAAGTCTCTTAGAAAAAAAGCGTTGAGCAAAACGATTCCTCTAATGGCAACGCATGCAAGACTGTTATCTTATTGAAATGTCCTTCAGCTACACCTGTAATTGACACAGAGAAAGTTTCCATTCTCATTGGACTGAAGCTTTGTTTTCGCACTCACACAGGAGACATCTTTGACGGACGTCCAATGAAACTTTTGCCATCGACCAACTCTCCCTCCCATTGTCCACTTAGTGTCCATTTTCGTCTAAGAGATATTAAATAGTGCAGGACGAATGCGCATCAGGAAACTAAAATAAAAAAAATTATTTAGAGGGACATTGTTTCGACGGACTGGGAGTGTGGGTGGAATCACTCGGTCCGCTTGGCTATTAGTGTCGAAGAAATAAAATTCAGGAAAAACAAACGACCAACTTTTCCATTGTCCGTAGAGAAGTCACAGAAAGAGAGAGAGATTTTTGTTATTGCCATTTAAAAGGAATGGAATATGTAATGTAAAAGTTGTTGTTGAAAATAAATTCAGGGATATCAAATAAACTCTTTCCATTCTTTTGGTTTGCCATGGGAAAATGTGTACGTCCCTGTGGGGTTGTATATATACGTATAATGCAAATGGACGCTGCGATTCGACTAATGACCGGAATGGATTTTCTTTGGTTTTATGGTGTGTTTCAAGGATGCGCGTTTTGTTTCAAGCAACTGTCAAGGGAAGGTGACAAACGTGGAGGCACGAAAGAGAGGTGCTATCATCATTGGGGATGGTTTTCAGGTTCAGGTCATGTCCTTAGATGATTTAAATGGAATTAGGGTCATTTAGTGGAAGAGAACTGTGCACTGATGTCAGGGGGAGTTGTTCAATGCGGATGGGGCGAATGAGGTACCCCAGAGTCCTAAATTTTCGCCCACTAGACCAAGGAGAGTTTTTCCAATAAGCGAGAGATAAATAAGTATGTGGCATGCAGCAACTCGTCAGTGGAATTTGGTCCGATGAATAGGATCTCAACACCGCGTTCCCTATAGAGGGGGAAATGTCTCCTGCCTACCTTTCGTCAATAGCTCGATTGGTCTACCGTCTACATAAGATCCGCTTTAGGTCGAAAAAGTCAATTATCGACAGAAACCTGATGCTCCGTCCAATCTTAGAAAAAAACCCAGAAGTTTCACCGATCGATACCACCCGTTTATCGACTTTAAAGTCAACAATGACAACATATTATGTAAGGACCAAATGTACAGAGTCATGCCAAGTTTTAGCATCCCCGCCCAACTTTATCGTCTGCTTCGTTAAAGTCGGCTAGAACACCACAAAACCATTAATGACAGCATCAGATGAAGCATTTCTCACAAGTTCGTCCAACTGCTTGCATATATCCGGATGATCTCTCAGAAAGGCGTCGGAAAAGATGTCTGTCTTCGAGAACAAACTGTCAACATTGACATTTTGGCAACATCTTCGCTGTGGACAGATAAACATAACTTCAAACTAGTTACAACCATTCATTTACCCCGGATGCACCACTAAGTCGCAACATCAACTCAGAAATTAGGCGAAGAATCACCCTTGCCGCAATTAATGTTTCTTTGGAATGTAAGAAGTAAGGCTTTAAGTCTGATAATCACAGGGGTATATGGTGCAGCATCATCGTAACGAAAAGAGACAATGGTGATCTGAGTTATGTGAATATATCATCGACTTTGTCAAAAGTTGATAAAAACCTCTAAGAACGTTTTGACAGAAAGACCCTTCGGATAAGATAACGGCAAACTTAACGAGCTGTATCTCACCTTGACCTTCCTAAATGGCTTAAAATGGCCATACGAGTCGTCAAGTCCACCCATGTAGAGCAGACCTTAGTTGGCGCGCATATTTGAAGATCGACCTTAACCAACTTGACGTGCGTCGCTGGGGGCAGATAGTTATAGACCGAGCTGGTTGAAGAGGCTGGACATTTTAAAAGTTGACGCAAAAGCCTTCATTCAATTTCTTAAGGCAACAAAGTGGCCATCATCAGAGTTAATGTACTTTCGGTCAGGATTGACAGTATTTGCCGAGACTTTTCTTAAAAATTCTGAAGATAACTTCTCGTCGGATATTCTGTTTTTTGGTTCGCCAAGGTTGACTGTATATGACTAACCCGTCACTCTAAAATAAGAAAACCTAGAAATATGTCTAAGACGAAAGCGATCGTTTCTGCGAATAAATACAAATCGCCAGCCGGAAAATGATTGCTACAAAATGCCCACTGTCACTTCTGCTGTTCGACAAGTTGCACAGTCCTCCATGGAACCAGAAATATGTGAATAAACGCCTTGCAAAATACTCACTTTGAGAGGATGTAATATACCGAGTTTTAAATGCTACGCCTCGTCGCTCATGATGATTTTTAATTGAAAGTCGTCCTTGAAGGAAAGTTTGGCTGCAATTTACACACTATTGGCAGCCTGCAAAAAAGTCCCTATTATCCAGAAGGCACATTTTCAAGACTTAAACACGCGTTTGATATAAGCCCAATTGCATGGCTCCATCGGCTTGTTGAAGTTCGTCTTGTCTGCAGTCAAAGCAGGGGATCCCCTCAACTTGTCGCTGATGTAGCGATTTTAAATTTAAAAAATAAAAACATCCTCGTCATCGTCGAGGTTTATGAAGACTTGGTTGGCAGCCTTCAGCTGTTCCACTGTTTGGCGCTTTGTAGGGGTACATCTTTGATCGTGTCTCCAAAAGTCGATAAAGACTGTTTATTAAAGCCCGATTGCGAGGCCCTTTGAATCATCGATGTTTATCGGCTTTGAGATTAAGATATGGCTTAAAAACGAATTTAGTCTTGGACATCTTCAGCCCTATAGCAGAAATATTCTCAACCGAACGGCAATTCCTGGGGAAGACAAGTCTAAAACGCCCCGTGCTAAGCTAAAAGCACTGAACGTTCGTTTGTCACATCATTGAGACAGTGAGTTCTTGAATGGTTTGTCTCCGTGCATTCCCCTTTACAAAATTCAAAGGCATCATTTAAAAATATTTAGCAAATCCCGACTGTGGGCACAACTTGCTTAATCCTTCGCCTATAGATTCCCCAGCCATTTGGTTATTTTTTCACATACCTAGTTTTATTGTTGACAAAATTGCAAAGCACCTATATAAATTGATGTCCCAAAACAATTGAATTAAACAGCTTTAGCATGGCAAGTCTACCTTTCGATGTTTGTAGTTACAGAAGTTTTCTATATCTTCACTTAGATATTGAGCCCCTGTTGGGGAAAAGTAAAAAGACTTATTTCCAATTCTTAATTTAAAACTTTTATTAATCAGACTACTCGTGGTAGACTCAAGTCACGAAAAAAACGAAAGAAGAATGAATAAATGGAAAACGGAAAAGAAAGAGAAAAAGAATTATGTATCAGGCCGCCAACATTGAAGAATTCGCTGAAGGGCAGCCAACCGGTTGATAATGAAGTGCTACTGTGCCCAGGGTTGTTACAGATCTTAGACAGCCCCCATTCAATTATATGCTTACTAGTTTAATTTACAAACAAGCTTCTTTTCTTAAAGGTTATTTACAAGAACTTTTCTTTTTAATTCCAGGTAAGCTTTAACCTATCATACTCGACATGGAAGTATTAACTGACATCCGTAAGTTATATCTTTACGTAAATAATTACATTTCGAAGTAAACGCGGTCTTTTGTAAAAATACGGATACCAAGACCAACATAAAAGATGTAAATCGGGGGTCTATTACTAAACTCGTCCAGTCTGCGCCTTGAAACACAAATGGGCTTGGCTGTAAGTCAATGATTAAAGGCTTCTTCATTTTTTCTTAGTCTACCAAAAGTTTAGAAGAACCTCACGGGCGGATGTCAGAGTGGGACCTCTGAAAAACAATTGGAGGGAATTTTGGAACCAGCTTAAATGTACAAGAAAACTGACAGACGGAATTTTTACCAGAAATTCCTGAAAGCAAAAAGGAATAAGGAAAATGGATAAGTCTCAGAAAGGCTGTTTCAACAAGCCGGACTTTCAGCGAGGAATCGATAAGTCTCCTACCTATCTCCAAAGTAGCTTCTAAGTTACCTCCGATCTGTACCCTAAAAGGTTAATTTCAAAAATGAAGCCTTGACAGAGGCATCCTTATCGCTGCTGAACAATACAGATGTCTTTCGAGATCTGGGGTCGAATCGCGTCTTCCGTGAACGAGCTTTACGTGACGGAATTTGTTTCTGTTTCACTTTTAAAATCAACTTAATTCCGTGAGCGTAATGCTCATTAACCCCTGCTAGGGTATAGTTTTGAAGAGTTATCCACATTTCTCTGAAATGCAAATAAATGTAAGTGGGGTCCGTACAAGGCTGTCATGTAAGTCCGACAGATTCCAGACCTATTCACTTACGTCTTTCCTTCTAAAAACTCAACGATGACTGATCCTGGACCGAAATCCATGGTAACCATGACTTATTTTCGTTTTTAATTGCTTTAAATTTGGACACACGATTTTTAGGTTCATCACTGACCTTAGGGTGTACCTTCCGCGACCAAAAAGGTTTCCTGTTAAATTTTTGAGGTGCAAAAAAAAAAGCAATTCGTATGCCACTGGCCTTAATGCGCAGTTTACAAGGCTCCTGCGTAATTGTTCCTCCAGTAGGCAGTCATTATATGTCATGAGGTGTAGCTTATTTTTTTATCGTACCGATTACGGCGGTATTTCAAAACCGAATTTTATCAAACACAGACCAAATGAGCGGTTAAGCTTCATAGAATAGAAGAATGCAATTTTTTGTTATAAATTTTGTTATTTTTTAAGTTTTTGTAGAACTTACCGTAAGACTTGCAAAGGTGTAAAAATATTTTTAAATTTTCCCTACAATGCGGTAAAGATCATTCGCTGCCTGGCTAGGCCTGCGAGCTATCGAAAAACTGTCTACAGCTGCGTGAAACAACGTTACACCATGTCAAAATTATTGACGGCAGAACTTTGAATGTGCATCTTCGATACATAGTCCCGTAGAGGATCCACTTGCTAAAGTTATGCTACCTACCACCCGTTAATATGGTTTTTAAATTTTTGCCGCCCGTCTTTATGTCAAACTCATTCACCTACGTGTTGGTATGTCCCTTCTGCGCCTTTAACCTACCACACGTGCCATCCTACTATTAAATAAATGCCTGAAAGTAAAACCCCGTCTAGCGCCAAAAATGTAATCAACCGATGATGGCGCAATCTTCTCGGCTCTCTGTGACTAGAATTTGTATTTACTGCTATTTGGGCACATGATTTCGAGCACGATCAGTTAAGTGTTAAACGAAAAAAAAAAAAGACAGAACCTGTACAACATACCTACACAAAACCGGGTACACCACTTTTGAGACACTGCACCGATCGCGAGTCCGCCAAAAGGTGTAAACATTGTGCAACCATTTTCCATTGAAATTCCATGCGACCGACCTTAATTATGTGAGTTGGGTTTTTCATTCGGTTCATCCTGTAACCACAACTCTGATGCATATGACGTCCTCCAGGAAAGTTTCATCATCCGATGTCCAGTGACTCTCGTTCACCTTTTCGAGTTTTTTTTGTTTCTCCTCGCAGTTTTTGCACTAACGACGACGACCTCTTTCGGCCGAGTCATTAGTAATCAAGTATAGAGCCAACGACACGTTAAGAGTCGCGATCAAACGAAAGACGACCACCATCGGATCGAGTTCGAGGGGTAAGGTGGCAATGGTATGGCGATCGTTTTAGTTGCAGTCGACGGTAGGTCGGTCACGTTGATTGCTGTGATTAAATGCAAGCCGTCTCGAGTCGACTCGGTGTGAGTGTGTGTAAAGAGTAGCGGACGGACGGCGTGGAGAGAAAACTTGTTTTCTGATCACAGAAACGTCCTTGAAACAATGTGTTCCAGTACCAGTACCCAGACAGCCCAGTTCAGCGCGAGAGAGTTGATTTGGTTTGTTTTTTCGACTTGTCGGTTGTCGTGCCTCTGTTTGGTATCGCGTTGCTTTATTTTTATTTTTTTGGTGATGAGTTGGCTTTGTCTCATGAAATGTTGTGTTGTGCGCCCCGATGAAAGATGAATTCGCATTGTTCTGTTCGTTCTGTTCGTTCTGACCGAAGGTCAATGTCATGGAGGCTTTTCAATGCGGGATCAACCGGAACCACAAGTGGAATATAGATGACTAACGTTTTGAGTGTGTTATTTGTTTGGTGACAGTTTTGACAGTGTGTGTAAAACACAGTTTTGTCGCTGTTTTTTGTGATCTCTCTTTGGGTCACATGAGACGCGGGTTTTTAGGACTTGTGTAGCCGATAATTGTCCTAGAGGTGGTAGAAGGCATCAACAAAAATGTGTTCGCTATTCAACTTCTCTCAAACGTGTGACAGTTAGAGAAAGAAGTCTTTTCCCTTTTGCACATTTAATTGGGAATCAATGGCTTATCTATGGAACGTGAAGCTTTATTCGTGGTTTGAACTAAGCTAGGCATATGTCAAGCAGTTTAGATGACCGTGCTTGTGTCTCCAGTATGTAACGCAACGCAAATCTTAAAGCGCAGCCCACAAGTATGATCGTTATTAAGAGATACCACAAGTTTAAGTCATCCTTTGACAAGACAACTTCCAATTCTTCTATGGAAATGCAGGTTAAAATTTGACACGACATCACAGGTGGTTTTCAGATGTAACGCCACCAAGCACTTAAATGAACTCTGGCGGACCAGAACTAGAATAAACTGGTCCTAAGCATTTAAAAGCTAATTTTAACGACTCAACTTGTTAAATTTTAGGTAAAACGTTGTCAAGTACGGCGTCTGTTTTCATCTAGTTATCACAGAAGAGAGGTGTGCCCCAATAACAAATTCACGGGGGTTATAGAATAGCTCTGCCTGATTAGCCTGACACGATCAAAGGCGCGACAATCACATTCGAAGTGTTTCAGGTCCAACTCATTGCAAGGTGCTTTACGCAAAAGTGTGGTGTTTGACGCCTACAGTCTTTTCTCGCTTTTGGCAACAAGAATGCCGCAGATTTCTTGCGTACCTACGTGCGGTCTTCTTAGTACCTATATCGTGATTGGTGCCAGTCCCGACTCAGACCCTAATCGAAATCGGTTGTGATTTTGGGGAAGTGCGGAAGACTGCATATCCATATAAGGCAAAAGTCATACAATAATGAGACACCCGGTGACTTGGAAGCTCCAACACGAGCTGATTTTTAAGGAGGAGACAACCTTTAAGATGAAACCCTTGAAATTTAAACATGAAGGGCGGGAAATTTATCATAGATTCGAGAGCAGAGCCATGTGGGCCTAGGATGACCGTTCTCTTGAGTTTTACAAAACCAACGAGGGGCGTTGTTACGTGAGATCTTAACTCACTTCCTTGTTTTAATTTGTGAGCATTATCGAGGGTGACTGTAAGGTTCACTAAGAAGTCATGGATGGTTTCACCGCGTTCAGTGCATATAGACAACCGGGTTTGCCATGGAATCCGTGCCATTAGGTAGACGTCCCTTATGATGAGGTGGTTGCACCAAGTCTCCTCTCTGGAGGCGAAAAATTGCCAGTTACGGACGGTCCACTTGACCACGTTCTACCCGCAAGCCACTTATGACTAGGATTGAGAATGTGCACTTTGTCCGACTGAAAGGTGTTTGTCCGGAGTAGATTCAAAAACTACTGCACGAAATTCGATCCGGTTTTTTCACTTGCATTGCAAAATGTCGCGCTAAGGTATGCTGTCTTTCGTTGTTCGTCCTTCAGAAGCGGAGATCGAAAAAGAGAGCTCCTAACTCTTGTAAAATTGACATGTGATCGAGACGTCGTTTAACGTCAACGGAACTAAGTCGATTTTCCCTATGAAACAAAAAAGAATTCTGTCACTTGTTGCTCGTCCACGCCTAACGCGATTCACCCCTAAATGCAGGAACATAAAGGTCTTTCCTAGATGTGGCTATTTCGGACCAAGTTAACTTTTTCCTTCTCATAAATTGACCGACTTTGCTGTAAGAGGATTGACCGAAATCCCATTCCTGATCCTGGTACACCATCCGTCGACCAGGATAAGTGCCTTCCGCGCTTTTGTGGAAACGTATGAACCGACAGAGAACCAGAGGCATCATTGGCATACACCTAAGGATAAAACTTTGAAAAACATTGATCGCAGTCAATGGAATCTTGTCAAGAAGTTGTCCCCTGAAAGCGAAATTCCTTTAGCCAAAGTGTGTCGATTTTGACTCTGACTCCAATCGACCGCACTGTATGTGGACATGGTCGACCTTGAACCATGACCAGGCAACTTTGGCTTGTGCTTTTTACGTGTCACTCATATCCACGTGGATCATCAGTTAACCAAGTTTTATATTACAACAGCATTACCTAAGTGACGCGTGCTATAGACCCGGTCAAGTACAATACTGTGTACAGTTGGGAAATAGGAAAAACGCTTGCAGTCATCACGAACTGGAATAAATTATAAAAGTTATGGCAGCCATAATGGATGCGATTCGTGAGGGACGCACGCGACTGATGATGCATGCGATTATTGTAATTTCCACAGACCTTAAATCTATTTTCTTTTTTTTTCAATTGTGCAAATAAAACCAAATCCGTAAAACAAAAAAAAAATACAGGCATCTCCGGGCGTTTGTTAAAGAGCTAGGCACGCCTGTTGTAAGTGAGAGAAATTAATGCAAAGATTGTTATAACATTTGCATATCGAGGTACCCTTAACCATATAATAAGGTACGTGCCAAATGATATATGATAGAAATCTAGAAAAAGGTTCATGTCTTATGGGTGAGATCCAAATCAGATCTTAAAGCTCCAAAGTCGGGTTAGTGTCTGTCTTTTTAAGGACTCCATCTAAAGCTAAAAATAGGTTAGGTTATGTTAGGTTGAGTAGGGTGTGAGTTCGTCACAAGGACCAGGCACCATAATGGGCTCATCGCCATCCCTATAGGAACCTTCACGGTCAAAAACCTAAACAGCTTACAATACTTCGAGTTAAATTTAATAGATCTTCCAATCATCCTGTAGGTATGCAATCATTTTTGATAAAGTGCTGTAAATTGCGGTCATTGTGGTGTATGTCTCGACTTTTGGTTGGACTTGACGGTATCCTAGTACCCGCTCGCTAATAGTGAATGGCGCTGAAAGCAATTCTCTAGCAGTGTCATGAGCCCAGTCTGTCATCAGAGGCACAGAACGAGCGCACATAAACTTATTTTTGAGATCTTGTCCAATGTCCCTTAAATCAGCGCCAACTATAGAGTCCTCAGACTTCTCCTCAGTACCTCTTATGATATATTATTCGACACAACACATCAGCACAAGCAAATTTTCGTCAACGCACTTATCATTGCAGTTTTCGACTAGAAAACTCTACAACTGGCCAAACTTCTTAAGATCCTGGGAATGACTCAAAAAGCCTGCATCAGTGCCGCACGATATTTTTTCCTATAATCTAATCTGCCCACGATAGTATTGAAAAGGACCGGATAAACAGAGCCATCCCTTGTTTTGGCATCACTAAACTACTCGCTGCTTTATCAAACGAAGTAACGACTGCACAAAAACCTTTAGTCAATAGGGTTTTGTGCATCTACTTAATTGGAATAAAAACCGAGGAAAAACGCCTGATCGTGCAACTCAAGTTGCGATGTTAGGATAGCAGATTGAAGCAGTCGTTTTTTCGCTAAGTCCTTAACGACTGCAAGAATCAGTTTTCTGACGACAAAAAACTGCCTCCTTGTTTTAAAAATATCAGAAACTCAACTATTTCTTCAATCCCAAAACTCGTGGTACGGTAAGTGTAGATTCGTCAACTTCTAAAATAAAGCGAAATTGGCCTAAATTCATCCACCTGCGCTCGAGCAGATCAAAGGCTAATGGGACAAATCTACTTTCGACTTCGACAGGTTATTCGGCCCTAGCAAGGTATCCGTCGAAACGGAAAATTCTCCGATTTTATACGAGTCGGAGTTTTTTGCTTCGAGGTATTCTTCGGAACATCTATTCGAAATATTTCTCCGACATTTTGTAACGCATATCGGCAAATTACGTTGAATTGCGATGAAGTGCATTTTTTTCTTAAATTTTTGCAAGGTAGGTTCCGATATCCTCCGACAGAAAGTGGTCCGACAATTTTGTTTACGATTTGGATTTGAGCCTTCGACAGAGTATGCGTTGCGGAGAATTTTCCGTTTAGTACAGCTCTCTAATAATTCTAAGGAGAGGTGTTCTTCCAAACTGGCCCGCCTCAGCGTAAGCTTTTCCAACAATCCTATCCATTTGGACTCTTTCTAAGAAATTGGAAATGTCCAGGCTGTCGATAAAAACGGCGATAAAGGCCAATAAAACTTTTTGGATAGAGTCGTTGCTTGTGACCCGAGGAGGCGCAGGTTCGACTTCCGGAGGTGGTCATCAGCAATACCTTTCTTCAGATCATAAAGAGAAACGAATAATATCAGATTGTCACATCAGTAAACCAAAAAAGCGTTTCTGCTTGGAGTACAAAGAACTGGGATAGGTCCTTTTCAAGTGGGAGGATTTCTTCATTTCTTCGTGCCCCAATTGTTCCCTTAAAGTGGTATTTTTTTTGTAGTTCCACAAAGAGTTGTACTTTCACATCTGATAAATTGTCAGCTCAAGAAATGTCTTGAATTCGGACAACAATTATTACCGCAGTCGCGTCTTAGAAACTGCATCATGGAGCTCCTATTTTCGAACACTTTTTCTAGCTTTTTAGGTCATATCTCATAAATGGTGCACTCGATATTCGGCTGGCCTGTCCGCATAGACCAACGACTTCAAACAGCCGCACAGAAAAAATATCAGCGCAGCGGCGTAAATTTACACGATCTTTAAGGTTTAAGGACCATAACGCACTCAATTGTAAGTCATGGCTAATGGTCCTTTACCGGTAGGACTTTGATTTTCTACTTTTGTTTGAAGAATTGTGACTTGATTGTGTATGATGCCTCCATAAACCAAAACGAGAACCACTAATATTTCGAGGTACATCGATAACTGGTGGATCACCTTCGGGTTTATTCCTGAAATCCGCCAATTTGTTTTTTTTTGCACCATAAACGACTAAACGAAATTTGCCGATAAAAATGTGAATCGACTTCCAACTATTTCACGTAACGATAATAGTCTGACGATTTACTAAACAATACTGATCAAAAATAGAACAAAAATGTTCCTCAAACTTAATCAGCTAAAACAGATTCACTATCGTATTGGGATCGCAAAAATTTGGAGTTGAAAAAATATTTTAAATTACATTCGGTTCATATTAATTTTATTTCTTATCATACCTCCAATGAAGATAACTTAAATAAACGGAAATCCTAATCGTGTTATTTTTATCTCGATTTTCCAGAAATCACAAGAACATTTACCTACAACTGGAATGGGTTTTTTTCTATTTTGTTTTTATAGATCAAGGTCATAAATCTTAATTGCAGAAACATTCATGTTTATGTTGTTGTGAATTTTTATGAGAACGACCTTGAAATTGAAATTAAAATTCCTGGAACTGCATTAATAAATGTGGCAATTATCCGCAATATAAAAAAACGATTTTAAGCACTTGTTCCCCGCGAATTGAAAAATGTTTTGTTTATAAATTTTCAATGAGAGTGTTGAGCACTTCTAAACAATATACATTGGGTACCAGGTACCTCATTTGAGAAAATAATGTAAATGGCTTCTAAGGTATTACAAGGGGCACACCACAATTGGACCCCTTACTCTGGGTCCTTGTCATAAACGAAATACTAGTAAGGGAGTCAAAGTAACTGCCCAACGCAGATGATGTAGTCATACCTGCTAGAAAACGCATTACGAACACTTAGCACGTGGACTAAACAGTGCGATCTAGGAGTTAACCCACAAAAGACTGAACTAGTTCTGTTCAGTAACAAAAGGAAAATTCCAAGTTTCGAGCCTCCAAATAGTGAGGGAATTCCCCTAAAAATCACAGAGAGTGCTAAAAATCTGGGGACTATACTTAATTGGAAACTGAACGTGAAAGAGTTAATAAATCAGTCAATGCTTTCTACGCATGCAACCGAGTCTTCGGAAAAAGATGGGACCCAAAACCTAAAATTATTCTGTGGATGCATACGGCTGTGGTGCGACCGGTGGAAAGCCACAAACAAGTCATCCAATCTTAAGCTTATGATTAAAATACAAAGATTAGCATGAATAGGAACAACCATCAGCGCAATAAGGACAACACCTACTGCTCCACTAGAGGCAATCCTCAACCTATTACCAATAGACATATTCATGCAAGAATCTGCAGCCAAAAGTGCCCTAAGGATTGGCCAAAGCAAGAGTTGGAAACCTTACAGGCCGGGACAGACGCAGATTCAGGATATTTACGTGGCGAATACTGTCAACTCTGACTTCCCACATGGACTTTGTAATACCATTCTCCTGATATTTTACCAGCAGACTCGAATGGGACACAGATGAACCCACAAAAAGGAAATTAATTTCCATCTACACGGATGGATCGAAGATGGACTGTGGAACCGGATCATAGCAGTGTCTTCCAAGGAGAAGTTCTGACAACCGCCGAAGCTGTCCATATGGTGCCAATGTTGGCCATTCCTATTACCATAATCATCGACAGTCAGGCGGCCGCGAAGAGCTTAAGGTTCTCTGCTCGCATCGTACCACGCATCTCTGCTGGGTCCCTGGACACAGGAACAAAACCGGCAACGAGATGGCTGATGAACTGGCCAGAAATGGATCTGAAAAACAACATCAGCCAAATGGACACCACGATCACGCTTACAGGACCATATCCTTTTCATGAATTTTTCATAACAAAATCGCAAAGTATGGCTGCCCTATGTCCTCGATAGACTCACGAATTCCGTCTTTGAGGTCTTGAATCGACGCTGGGCTGTTGGCGTAGACCTTCTTTCACGTGGCCCCAAAGGAAGAAGTCGCAAGGTGTTAAATCACAAGATCTCGGTGGCCAATTGTGATCACCTGTTCGAGAGATAACACGGTCCGGAAACTTTTCCCGGAAAAGATCAATGGTTTCGTTGCTTGTGTGGCACGTATAGCGTCGTCTTGTTGAAAGTAAACGTTGTCCAGATCAATACCATCCAACTCCGGCCACAAAAAATCATTAATCACGTTTGTGGAATGCCCAATTCCGAAGAACGACGAGAAATGGACAAACCTGGGTTTTCTTCAACACTTTGGGCTACAGCAGCAATATTCTCAGTTGTTCTTGAGCGACGTGCACGGGTTTTATTCTTCAGATTACTAACTTTTCCCAACAGCTCGAATTTGTCCACCAATTTCTGTATTGTGATCTGACAAGGTGCTTCACGACGACCCAAAAATGCTTTAGTTTTGCGAACTGTGACTGCAAAAGTTTCACCATTTTTGTAGTGAATTTTTATAATTGCAATGCGTTGTTGAAGCGTTTTTCGTTCCGTTTTTAGTAATGGCGTAGTTTCTACTTGTCAAATGTCAAAAAGTAACAGCTTCAAAAGTGACAGCTACCGAAACTGCGGGCTATTCAAAATAACACCTCTTATTGGAAAACCCTTTATATGCACTTCCTCTGTCTATGCCCTAGTCTCTGATATAGAGGTACTCCCTGGTGTCTCTTTAACCAATATCTAGAGGTTCATAAATACATCGGGATGGCTGGACAAGGTCGGGTAGATGCAAGAGGGAAGGAATTTTCATCGCCAACAACAAGCTCTCTCTGTTGTACCCTTCCATTAACCTAACCTAACCTTAGCTATTATTTTGTTTATCGACTCAGTTCAGTCAATGGAATCATATTTACCCTGCCCTTATGACAGCATGACGTAAACTTATGGAACCACATCAGTCGTAACGAAATTCAGAGCATTTTTATATGAATCGGGCAAAAGATCATCATTTGTTTCCATTTTTATCCTTTGAGAGCAAACAAAATCTATGTGGGAATTCACCTGCGGAGTTTTACCTTTCATTTGGTCCATAATTCAGAAAATTCGGTTTGAAAATACCGCCATTATCGGTACGACAAAAAAAGAACGTTTTATCCTTTCAATATTTTATAATGATAAGACTTTGCCATTTCGGAATGTGGCACTTGTGATCTTCTTATTGAATGAAAAAATCATTTCTCATAAAACATCAAATCTGTCTTAAATTTGAAAACAATTGACCCCATTCCCACTTCGTACACATTATCAACAGTCTAAATTGAAAGCGACGACCCATCATATCCCCCACAACTGGCAGCGCTTAATGGATGATAATTAAAAGTATGTCAACAAAAAAAAATACAAAAACTAAATATGCTGCAAGAGAATTATTAATAAAAAAATGCTCATTTATAGAACTTTTTAATTTACTGCCATTTGCAGGGATAAATCGGATTACGGTCCATTTTCCGCTTGATAAGGTATCCGCATGAATATCGCTTATTGCGAAAAAGAGTGAAAACAGGTTAACATACAGCCCTTGACTGAGAGAAGATACTGGGTGTATAAAAAAAGACATGTATGATTAATAACAATTACGAAACAACTTGTCATATCGTAAATCGTCGGACCCCCCCTCCCTCAAAGGTCAATCATTATCAGACCCTCGTCCGGTAAAATCTTTTTTTGTATACTCCATTCACAGTTGTAACGACTGCAAACGAACACAAGTCGATTCTCTTTGAGTTATCGCTTAAGTAACCCTGAGCAGCAATGAACATGAAACTTTTTCCACTTGCTCAAGTGCAGATGGTTGCAGTATCGTTTTTTGCATTTTCCACTTTCACTGGATGGAAAAAAAACAACACATACCTACACCGCACGAACAATAAGAAAATTTATTTATAAATAATACTTGGAAAAGAAAATCGAGGTTGTTTGTTGTTGTTTGCTGCATGAGTTTTTTTTTAACATGCCACTGGTATATGCACGGGCACGACTGGATCCGGTGCATAGTTCCGATGGGACTTTTTCAATTTTTTATGCTCACCAAGGGGCATATCGCATATTACTTGACAGCGCGGGCTTTATCAAAACTTTCGGCGAGAAGGCAATTTCAACTGCTGCGGATGGTGGCTCTTAATATTATCATGCATATGTACTTAATTTGCCCATGGAAATGACCTACATTTTTGACATTGTCACGGAGAAGTTGTATCCGTTTTCAGGAGCATGTGAGTTGTGGTTTTTGAATATTTATGTGCCAGCGCATCTGGCGAACATGACTTGGTGATGCAAGTGCTAGTTGATCTTAAATTGTCTGCAGGCTTTTTTGCACATTATTTTTGGTGTTGTGGTTTAAGTTGTTATTGTGGTTAATGGTGTTGTTGTGGTTGTTGATAATGTTGTTATTGTTGTTAGTAACTGTTGCTATTGTTTGTTGTTCTTTTTTCTGTTGTTATTGTTTTTAATGGTTTTATAGTTGTTTTTGGTGTTGTTTATCAAAACTTGGAACTATAATAATACTTTTAACCGCGTGAAGGAACTGCTTTTCGTTGTTTGTTATTGTTGAGGTTGGTTTTGTTGTTTTTGTTGTTGTTATTTATGTTGTTATTGCTGTTAGTGGTCTCATCGTTGTTGTTGGTGTGTTTATCAAAACTTGGAACAGTATTAATACATTTAACCGCACGAAGGAACTGCTTTTTGTTGTTTGTTGCTGTTATTATCTATTGGTGTGGTTGGTTTTGGTGTTTTTGTTGTTGTTATTGTTGTTGTCATTGCTGTTCGTGGTCTCATCGTTGTTGTTGGTGTTGTTCATCAAAACTTGGAACAACATTAAAACATTTAACCGCGCGATGGAACTGCTTTTTGTTGTTTGCTGTTGTTATTGTCTGTTGTTGTTGTTATTGTTGTTAGTAGTCTCATAGTTGTTGTTGATGTTGTTCATTAAAACTTGGAAAAGTATTAATATATTTATCTGCGCGAAGGGACTGCTTTTTGATGTTGCTATTATCTGCTGTTGTTAGTTTTGGTGTTGTTGTTATTGCTGTAAGTGGTATGATAATTGTTGTTGTTGTCCATCAAAACTTGGAAAAGTATCTATACATTTAACAGCACTGAGGAATTTTTTTCGACTTCAGATCGGGTGTTCCTTATCGGCTTCTAGCCGGGCAACATTTTACATAGTGTTGTTTACATTTTTATTGTTCGTTGTTGTTATTGTCTGTTGTTGTTGTTTTTGCTTGCTTTTGTTGTTGTTGTTGTTGTTATTTATTTGTTGGTGTTGTCGTCATCCTGAATCAGCGGCGTGTATCACCAGCAACGAATGACGATGTGATTAACATCAGTATATTGACAGCGGTAGCGATTACTGGCACGTTTGCCTTTGTGGTCAAGTCAGTCACGACGACTAAGTGACTAAGGTATGGGAGACTAAAAGTGTGATACCTCGTCGCAGTACACAGTTTCCTCTATTGTGTCATTAATAGAGGGAGGGTCAATGTGAATGATTTCGTATTTTACAGAGAAGTGCACATAATCAGTTTAATTTTTGTTTCCCATCCTTTGTCCTTCTGGTTATTCCTCTAAGAACATATTGTAGGCGTTTACTTAAGTTTGCAATCGTCCTCTGTTTCCAGGCATATCAGAGTAGCTTTATCTTCTAAGTACCTGAGAAGTTGTATACGATGTTCAACCTAAGCCAATACTTCGCTCTTTGTATCCAAAGTATCTTATCTTTCTTCCAAAGTATTTAACTATTGTTAACCGAAACTCTTAACATGCAACTTGTACGGCGCCTGTAATCAAGTCACCCCTCTTCGACACAATTGTCATGGGAATCAGTCAATTACTTGTAAAATCATTTCCTTGCCTGGTGTTAATTGGATTTGCTTCGATCCTCCTCTTTCTCCTTTTCTCTTTCGATGTTATTTTTCTCACTACCTCTTGTAGCTTATTGCAAAAATCAAACTCAATCATACGGAACGTCTTCGCTTTTGCAAGTTCCATTGAACTCAGTCCAACACACGCATCAGTTGCACGAAAATACTTTCTTCTGATTCACGGTAAACATTGTACAAAATGTTGTTTCTTTGCTCGACGATGCTAATTTATTTATACGTTTGTTTATATCAATCAGTGAAACGAGGTTTGATTTAATCTGTCTCTGACAGCGGTGATATACATCGGAGTGCCTACCGATGACACGACTTGAGATAAGTAATTAGCACAATCGGGGGTAGTTTTGTTGCGAATTTCATTTGATTTTGTCATCACTCTTCTCGTGGCGTGGCAGCACTCAGGAAATGATGCACGTACGTGTGTTTGTTAAGTGCCATCCGACATAGAGATTGATTTATATTTTTGACACTCTTTGTGTGTTTGTTTTTTGTAAGAGAAAGGCAGCCATGTTGGATATACAAACATAATTATTTTATCAGAATAGAGTCACAAGATAGCAATATATTTATTGTGGCTGACTCAATTGTTTTTTCTAGCTGCTACGGGGTGTGATAAAGAGCTGTATCTAGTCTTTGTTATTTTCTGTGGCAGCATATGAGTCAGTATTTAAGTCCTTTAGGGGGATTTTTTTCGACTAGTTTGGAAAGTGACTATGAGTGAATTGGTATTCCGTATTTACTTTCAGAGAAGGCGGTACAAATCGGGTCGGATTTGGGCCTCCAACAATATGCGCCTATAGAGAGAGGTCCCTTGTTGGGCGCCACTTAAGACGAGTTTTTCCTCCAGTGCGTTGTTGAACTGAGTTGAGACTGCCGAAATTCTTTATGTCTGCAAATACAACTACCGATCGCTGAGGGTCTAGGCTACGCTTGTAGTAAGCGTCGTTGTAGGCCTGATTTCCCCAAGCACTACACATCAATTTAGGTCTTAGCTCCACTGGTATCAAGTATCGATTAAGGTCTTAGCTTCTGGGAGAACTGCGTTCACCTTATCGGCATAGGCTTTGCGTAAACTCGTATTGATTTTAAAACTCGGCTCCGTAAACAGGAAACACCATCAATGAATGTCTAAACTCCTGCCAAATGTTTATATCCATTCGGTTGAAGCTCCGGAAGAAACAATGCCTCTTGAAGTCTAGATCAAAGGCTGTCTGACTGACCTATCCCATCGTTTGCAGGTTCATCGAAACCCCAACTGTAACTCTGGTTCTAGCGAAATAATAAAAGTCACAGACCTTATTTATGTGGAAAAGACTGACGTCAATTCTGAATGCGAACAACATTGGGGTACCTCAGGGTTCCATACACTCTCCGGTGCTTTTTCTTTTAAACCACATTGGAATATTGAAGCACCTGTGACATAATTGGTCCTATTTCTTTTAAATTGAGGATGGAGGTCGTATCACTGTTAAGAGCAAGGACAACCGGGCAACCTTGATCAATATTTTCTTGCAAATTTCACATGGCAAAGGTAGGAATGGCATTTGGTAACAGCAAGAGGGCGCTATGTACCATACGGCCAGTGGAATAATGGAACAATTTGGTGAGGCGTATTCCCTGGTCGATAATTTCCTTAACTCTCTCTAAAACTCAACACCACCCCGGGTTTCCATGAGACAATTTCGCAAACAAACAACAAAACCACTTGAAAACGGAATTAAAAACAAAAGTATCATCTTCCTGATCAGGCAAAAACAAATCTTAAACTTTGTCCACTACGTACACATGTGAAACATTAATCCATCATAATGGGTTTTTTACTGTTTAAAGTAAATATTTAGATTGCGATTATATCTAGACGAATTGACAACGATAGCCAAAGATATTTGTTGAAGATAGCCTGCCGGCAGGCAAAATGTAATCAATTCTAATTGACGTAGATAATGTTCAAACAAACGTTGATAAGACTTTAGAGTGTGCGGTTTCAGTTATCAAAAGTTCGAATTTCATTTACTGACTCATGTCTACTTTTAGCTATGTATAGTATACATATATATGCTGTGAGGTGTAAACTGATTAACTGAGTTCACAACTTAATGACAGCTTTTCAGAATTTATACTTAAAAAGTGTCTAAAGTACTCATGTTGAATGGGGGATTTTCTGCTGAAAATGTCAAAGTGGAAAAGGCATTTCAAATCGATGGGTTTTCTTTTGAAGTTTTACAAAAATTAAATCACATGCCGTGGCTTATGATTTGCTGTCCTTGGCGATGGACTTATGGGTGTATAAATACAGATTGGTTTTCCCAATTAAAGGGAAACGGAAATTTATCTTTAAAGGGTCTTGGATGACAGCTTACTACCCTGGCGAGATTTATTCGAAATTGGAAGGTTCCATTTAAGAGCCTTTCATTACATTTCTCTCAACTGAAATTCAGTGTCCATCTGCATCGATCTAGAAGAAGAATTTAATTTGCCACCCGTTTAAGTGTCTTACCACACTGCCAGTGGTGCCATCATTTTATATTTTTGAAAATGATATTCGTCGGTACGACTTGATCAAGGTCATTTGGCATTACCTCGTTGATGGTGCGCGTAATATTGACTTCTAGTAGCTGTTATTTTTTTAGGGTTAAAACAACGATCTTATATGTCCCCAAAGTCACCTGGCGTCACGATATTGGGGACCAATGGACTGGACCTTCAATTTCCCTTAAGTAAATACATAGCTGGCTTAGGTTTTCTCACAATAACTGCAAGAAATAAAAGCTTAGAAAGAAAATGTCAGGAAACATTGCTCGGTAACCCTCGACATTGACAGGTCTTACTGCTGCCTTCGTCATTTTTAATGGAATATGTTAAATATTACCGCTAGCCTTGATCGCTTCCTAAATGATTCGTTTTGGTTACAGCAAAAGACGAATATCTCTACAAAAAGATTTTATACTGATATCTCGTTCGCAAAGTCGAAAAACAATAATCATAAACGTCGCTACAAAACGAGTATGTGCTGAAAAATTATAGTGGGAATTCACCTACGGACATTCACCTTCCATTTGGTCCATTTTTCATAAAAATCGGTTTAGAAATAACGCTGTGATGGGAATTAAATGACATTTGACTACAATCTCGCAACAAATATAAACAAGGTTTTCTTTAGTCCAAATGGGCAAAATAAGTACTCCGGCCGACAGCGCCATCTTTCAGCACAGTGCGAACCAGGACTTTTAAGATTCGTCTACTGATTAGTAATTTATTTCTGTCGCTTTTTGACAGTCGGTGCGAGCCTTGGAAGGTGGTTTTTTGGCACGAACATGCATTGTTTCATACATCTTATGTAGGAGTGTATTTTTAAGAGGTTTTTACGAATTGTCAGCACTTGTAACATAGACCAAATGTGGCTTATTTTAGATTCCCAGTTCATCATGACTAGACTAAAGATTTACATTCAAGTTTGAGTATTACGACCACAGCTGCTCAAAAAGCGAGTCGAAATTAGACTTTCGGGTTGAGCTTTATTCAATCCAACGGCTCAGCCCAGTTTACTGAGCTACCCAAAATCCAGTATCCAGCATAAAGTCTATATCACACTGAATATCACGAATCGTTTGAGTTTAATTTTATTTTAAGGCTATGGACCTCTAGAAAACACTTTCTACGTAAGGTGCCATCGTTCTCCTAGTAAACGCTCACTGAAATGAGCTTACCCACTCCCAATTGGTTGGAATTCAAAATTTTTTTCGATTTTCAATATTGTTTTATCTTTCGGTAAACAGCTCCCGTCCATAGATGGCGCTTCAAGACGGCTGTATTTTTGAAACATATCATCTAAGTAAGCATCTGAGTTATAAAATTTCCTACTAAAGTAGTTTTATAGATGTAGTTAAGACAAGCGAACGCATTACTACTACACCGCAATTTAGAGCTTTAAGTTGCAGAAAAAAAGGATTTTTGTTAAACGACAACAAAAAAGATCAGGGTTGGGTTGTCCTTCAACTTATTATGGAGTACTCGGTAGTTGTTGCAGCCAATTCGAGTCAATATCTCGTTTAGTATCTGACCAGGAAGGGTCTCTTCCCAAGTAACCTTTCTGTTTCGATGCTATGGTTTTTTCCAACAAATATTTTTGAATTGACTAAAATTATAAAATAAAACAAAATATAAAATATTACAAGTTTACAGTCAAAAACAATATTTATTTCGAAGATATGTATGTGCGAATTTTATTTGAATAATATGTTAAGAACAACTTATCTATAAATTACTAATGTCGTGTATTTCCTTTTTTCCAGGTAGGAGCACTTTTGCGAATTTAAGAAAATATCCGTAAGTCCTTAATAAATGCAGCATTTTTTTTAAATTGTTTGGCCGTTCCGTAAATGAGCAACTTCAAACGATAAACCAAAAGAGGTGTTTCGTTGTTAATGAAAATTCGTTGTTAAGAGCCAAAAGACAAAATAAACTTAAAAATTCCAAAGGGAAATCGTGTGGTTTTTTTAAGGGAAAGTGTTATTATTTTTCCTTTTTACCCCCAGGGATCGCTCAAAGTCCATTTTGAGGTCTATAGTATCATGAGTCCCTTATATCCCTTTTAACCTCAAGTTACCTCAGAGTCTTGTTTGATGCCGTACTACAAGTTATCGTTCCCATCACAGACAGATCACTGTCACAACCTCTGAGAACATTTTCTCTATAGATGCTATTTTTATCTATTTTAGTTCGCTATAATGTAGACACCAAATCGCACCAACTTCGAATTGTAATTCATTTCTAATCTACGTCCACAAGTTGTACCCCCAAAACTCGACACTACCACTGATCGCACAACCAATCCTAGTCTTAATTCATTTTTTGCTTTCAATTAAGACCACAAGAGTGAATTTTGTCGCTCTATCCCCTCCCTCATCTGTTGTCCTTGCACTGTAAAAATTTATTAATTTCGCTGAATTTCGTTCTCAATTTTCCTCAATAATCGTGCGAATGTGAAGTAATTTGATGATTCAGTAAAATATATAAATAATACAACAATTGCCCTCCCGGCTTACCAACAGCAACAAAAAACAAAAAAAAAAAAAACAATCCAACGCTCATAATAGATACACAATTAACAATGTTTCTCTGATTGCAAACGTCGGTTGCCAACTGGCAGCTGTTGCAAATTTTGAGGTCTCTGTGATGTTGATTGTTTGTGTACACGTGACTTGATTTGTGGTGGCCTTTAAAAGGTTAAAGCTGTGCCTAGAGTATTATTATTATTTTTTTAATAATTTCTGACAATTGAATAAATATGCTTAGTTTGTGTCATTTGTCTTTCAATTGTTACAGTTGAGGTAAATCATAATGATTAAGTAAACCACTTGTTTATTGGCGGTTAACTATAAAAAAAATTTAAATTGTGCTAATTATTGGTAAATTGTGACGGGTGTCCGTGTCAGTGTGTATTGGATTTGTGCTGTGGTCGCACTATTTACTGTCAATGTTTTGGAGTAGGCATTCGAGAGGAAGTCAAATATCGTTATTAAATATGACACTAAGAGATTTTTAACGAGGGCTCTTTGTGCAAACTGATTTATGTACTTAATTCTGACATTTGGGGGGACGTTTTGTTTTTCTTGTTGGGTGGATAGATCAGAATGTTTTACTTAAAAGAGAAATGCATTTTTTTTTTTGTTCCAGTAAGTATTCCTTTTTGTTGTTTGATTAGTTGGGATTGAGTTGCTCAAAGGGGATCATTTGTATAGACATTTAAAACAGCGCTCTCCATGCGAGAATCTCTATTACTCCACGATTTTCTAAATTCCTCTTATCATCCATGGCATTTTTAACAAAAAAGTGCTACCAGTCGTTGGATAATAAAATTCCTACCCTCAGAAGACAAATTTCCCTCTTTTTTCAGCGTGGGTATATTTTTTGATTTCTATTCATCGATATTGTGTTTATGGGTGATAGAAATGCGCATAAATGTTAGCTTTCCTAAAAACTCGTCAGCTCAGTTGCTCAGTGTTTTGCAGCTGGATTTTTTAAGAAGGAGACTCGCGTTAGATCCCCTTAAAAAATATGGGGCCGACAATCAAGTCCGAAGCCGTTCCACTGCATGTGAAAATAAAAAATCTGAGTGGAATCGGTTTTACACCACAAGACTTTGTACATTTGCTGAGGACAGTTAGCTTCTAGTCTTGTTTGCATAATGTAAATGAATGTCAAGAAACACTTCGCATCATCTACAGATTTTTATCACGATTTCCTTGATGGCGAAGTTCAAAAGAACTGCTCATAACAACCGACTTCTTACGGATTCTCTTTTTGTTCATATTTCTTAGGTACGTTTTTCGATCTGTGGTTTTTTAACACTATTATTGAAAAATTTGATGAGAATTATTGGTCAAGGGGTGCTGAGATTGGTCAATTGCTGCCGCCGGCAAGTGAGAATTTTAGTGACTCCCCGATTTTTAAAATTTTACTTATGATTCATGAAAATACTACTCTTGTGGCTACATTTTGAAAAAATCAGTGTTAACAGACTTTTGATTAAAATATTCCCACATTGTTTGCTCAAATTTCCCTTTTTTCGGAAAGGAATTTTTTTTTTTTTTAAAAAAGGTTGGTATTCAATGTTGAAAAGAAGTTTCGTGAATATATTATTGAGAATGTATAATAAATACAAATATTTTAAGTAGGGCGCTGCTTATATTACCTCTGTCAAGGCGTATTCTTCCTTTAAGGACAGTTTTTTTTCTACAGTTGCGTATACAAATTTAATTAATTTCATTGTAAGGAGGCGAAAAGTTTCTTTTATCTGTTTTGGCTAATTTGAAAACGGAAAATTTCGTGAAAGGGGAACATTTCTTCCATCTGCGACTACTACCTAGATATTGTAAATTGTTAAACACTCCCCTATGTTCGGAAAGTCGTTTTTAGTATAAACTTTACGCACCAATAAAGCTAGGTACCTAGTTAGAAATGTAAAGCGACTCCTTTAAAATACAAAATCGTCTGAGCAATATTTCAAATTTCCCAAAGTGTGTACAAAAGTCGTATAAACAAAAACATTTTTCGTACATTCTTGTTCGCACTCCCACTCTGTGAAAGCCTTTACTCATTCTTGCCATCTCGTTACCTCATCGTCCCATTTCTCATGCCATGCCGCCACAACTTAAGAACGTCGCAAGGACTTGACGATATTTTTAGATCATTCTCATACAGCACACGTCAAAAACAGATAAAAGGAGTTAAATATTCCTCCACCTTTTGCCAAAAATAAACACCGAAAATCACCTTCAAACACGAAGCAGGTGGTGTGTTAAAACGTTCAACGCTGACAGCTACATAGGCATCCCGCCGCACATCACAATCCAGCCAACTTGAACTTCATGGTGTTTGGGTTCTGTTCGCTTTTAATTAACAATTGCATGAGAGTTGGGCTTCGTCGTTATCTTCGCCGTTCGCCCCCTCCGTTTATTTTTCGTTTCTTTGGAATCATCATCAGTGCTCGTTGCTCCTCGCTTGTTTTTTATGTATTTCTTTTTTTCTGGTGTATAGTGACGACGACAACGGTTGGTTGGATGGTGATCGCATCGCTTGTCTTTTTTCCTTCATTAAGTGGAGTACTTTTTTAATTAGCAAAATTCTAAAGAAGAAGCAGAAAAAAATAATTTCCTTCACTTTTTTACTTATTTTTTTTGCGAACGATTTCTCGGAAAAGTGTTTTCTTGTAGCCGGTTGTGAACGTTATCATTAGTGCGATGGGAATCTCTTCAATTTTGGCCATTGCGGTTTTTGAGGTTACTTTTGGTGGCTGGGGGGAATGTGTGGTGTAATGTAAAAGTTCTTGCTCGATGATGTAACACGCTGGGAACATTATATGCGGATGCGGCGATTGTTACAAACTAAACCGTTGGGGGACCCAAATCGTGGTGTTATGATGTCTTTTTAAATTTGGTGGTAGCTTTTGGGCGAAGATTGGCACTATCAACCGATGGAGTATGAACACATTAAAGGGCTGAGATTTAACAGGGGACTTTTCATTTAAAAGGGTTTTATATCAAGTTTTTTTTGAATGCTGTTGAAATGTAGTAAATTTTTGGGGATAAAGTTTTATTTTCCATTAAAATTACTCATCGGTCTGTTTTTAAAATGTGTTTTTTGACAGCAACGACATCCAACAAAAAAAAAAACGATTTTTCTGCAAGTTTGGAAACAAGTTATTTGAAGTCGATTCGCTGTTTTGTCAAGTCAAGTTTGTAAGGCGGTTGTATTTATTTCTGAAAGTCATATACCTTTATATAGCCAGGACAATTTAAGCCTTGTTAACCGGAGTATTGTGGTCCCTTTTTAGTAGATTTTTCAAAGCGTATCCAAAGCCTAAGAAGTCTTGAACTCCAATGAGCTACATAGCTTCCGTGGGATCGATGCGTGGTTTTTTTATTCGAATTTATCGATCTATTCCGATGTCGAAATCAATCAACGAAGTCTTGAAGGTCTCCAAGAAATCTTTCAATAAATATTGGACGCGTGAACTCAACACCCTTTATACCTTAGAGACCTACAAACCAGAAGCCAGAAAAAAACGTTTTAAAGTCAAAACGCAACCGCTAAATATTAAAAGTCTGAGTCTAAAATATCTCAAACATGAAATTTAACAGAAGTTAAACTTTTTAACCGCAGGTGACTGAAGTATTTTGCGGTCGCCTAATGCCTTGTCTGCCTGTCAAAATAAAAATACGTATGTCGACCACAAGTTAAGATGTTCTTGGTGCCTTAAAACAGTCTTGTTTTACG
This sequence comes from Cheilosia pagana, assembly GCA_936431705.1. Taxonomy (NCBI): domain Eukaryota; kingdom Metazoa; phylum Arthropoda; class Insecta; order Diptera; family Syrphidae; genus Cheilosia; species Cheilosia pagana. Next base: position 9,636,130 of record OW386169.1, read on the forward strand.
TTTATCAGTTGACACATTTTCTGAGAATGGTTTAAACGAATTTAGACTTGATCGCAGCTTATTTCGTCTATGGCGTTTAGGAAGGCGCAAATCGTTACTTATTGCCGACGGAAAGAGCTGATGTCTCACTACGTTCCTCGTTTAAAACGTTCTTTCTAAAATAATAAGCAATTGAATCATTCCTACAATATCTCCAAGTTACAAACTTGTAGAATTTTAACCGTGTGTAGGTAGACCTGGCGGGTCTGAAAATATATTACAACCCTCAGCTTATGATGTGAGAACTGCGGGTCTAATATATCCAAAATATGTATAAGTTGAAAGCCTTCGAAATTGGTACTGACTTGGACCAATGAAGACAACTATTTTTATGCTGTAAAGGGGCTTAAAATGCAATTATAAATAACAATCAGCAATTGATCCACTTAAACTTATTTTGGCTTTTTAAAACACTTTTGAAACTGCAAAATGTTTAAACCTTAAAGAGCGAGGGAATTATCGATGGCCTTACACGCCCTATGAAACTATGTGCCACATACTTTTGCCGCGCAAAAATCGATCTTTTGCAGTTTAACAATCGTTGAATCAGCCGTTTTCTTAAGTTCGCTTGGCCTCCGCAGAGCTTCGATCTGACGCCGTATATGCCGATTCCAGCTTTTAAAAATATAGAGAGTTGACAGGCAATTTTGCAAGCCATTCCAGGTTAACATTTAAATGAAGCTGTATTCCGTACATGGAATCAGAAGGTTTCCACTCTTCAATAGTTATTTTTAAAAATATAAATCATAAAATTGGTCCTGCCTTGTTTTTCTAGGATGTAACACACTCCCTTCGTTGGTTTTAAACACCTGCAAATTTATTTCCTAACATGCCCAGTGGTGGTGATAGGGTCTCACTACTTTATATGATTTTCTTGAAAACCCGATCATTGGTTCTTTGTTCTTTGAAGCCCCAATAAGAGCTGTGGTTCTTTTGGAAGCTGAAGCAGATTTATAAACGGATTTATATACTTCCTAGCCCATGCTTGAACCTACCATAAGAAGTTGCAAAAAACAGCGTAAAAAATGAGGCTTACTTAAGAACAAGTTTATAAAAATAGTTCTCGCTCTATTTACCTTATTTAAATTATATTTCAAATCATTTATTGAATTTGTTATAAAGAACCTTATAAGACATCATGTTCTGATGATGTTCTTGATTTGGGTTCCGATATTTGTCGATCTTCGGCAACACTTTCGCATGACCGAAATGGACAAAGATTAAAAGGCGATAAATAAAAATATAATTTATCTTAGTTTTCGCAGTACGACAGTCGAATATTTGTCATTTTCGCCGTACGAATTGTACGAATTCTGTGCGCAAAATATTTTTTAATACTACATGTGCTAAAATTGCGAAATTCGTGTCCCGTACTCTGTCACAGTTACAATTCGAATCAGTTGCCGATATATGCAAATGGTATGGGTCCTAGATGACCGCCCGGTGGTACCCCAAAGATCTCTATTAATTCGATGAAAAGAAGTTGCAACTGGGGCTGTTTTAGTGAACATTTTTCGAAGTAAAAAGAGAATGGGTCTCAGGTTTGAACATCGAAAAAACTTCTGAAGGTTTTTTCCACTGAGCCATATCTCGGGAACGCCTGACTTACATCCGAAAGTATAACTGAAAGAGCTTCGCAATTAAATCAAAACACAAAAACTCGCACAAATGGTTGTTAAAAGCTAGGCCTTGGGTAACTTCTGATCCAACTATTTATTTTATTTTATTTACCAACATTATTGCATACCGCCAGGCTGACTTGGAACAAGTGACTCTGAATCTGAATCTGCTTAGCATTGCTTTGCTGAGATAAATGTTAAAAGACAAGTCGAATGACTTTTCTCATCGATTGAGTAATGCTTCATCCATATGTTTTCAACTTTTCACATTGATGGAAGTTAGTGCTTTTTAAATTTTACTGAGTTAACACTGACCTATGCAACACGATGGCACTTTGAATCCACGATGTATTTCAGTGGCGTGGCGTGAACATTTTAAAATGAGAAATCGAAGCAAAATTATTCGCATACAAATTTAAAAAAAACCTCACATCGGTGTACTTTAAAAGAAATTCATATATCGTACATTTGCTTTCCACATCAACTAAGCAAAATTATCCACAAAATGTTCTCTTAAAATCAACTATCCAGTGAGAGTTTTATTAACCCGACATATTTGGAGTTTGGGGTATGTGGATTTGGATTTTGGTAGATAGTGTTGATGGTGGAAATTTAAAAAGGGAAGTCGGTAGGAATCGGGGTATATGGACGCCACGCCACTGATGTAATCATGTTAATAGACACGCAAAGCGGTTACGAATCATCTAGGACCTTACTTCTTCAAAGGCACTTTTCAGAACTATTGCGGAGCATCAGAGAGAAAAGGAAGGAACTCATAATACGAGCCTCAAAAATGAAAGAAATTGGCCCGCTATCCTGCTTATATTTTATTAACATCTCGATATCTAGAGCTGTCATATTTTGCTGCCCATTTACGTCCTGTCATGAAGACGTAACTGCTCTTTGACCCCCCTCCCCCTGTAGTAAAAATTCAATTGTCATTTAATATTGCACCGTAAAAGTGTCGTGAAAAAAAGAAATGCCAGAAACACCATCCAACACATCCATTTTTATTAGAAAAAGTATGCCGCCGCATATATCGTCTCGCAAAACTATCCACATTGACCACATCCCCTGCACATTATTCATTTAATAAATGAAACCACTTAACTGCTTCTCAAATGGATACGAAATCTAGGTTGCAGCAATGAATTGCGCGATTTCTTCTCCCTCCAGTCTCACCCCAAGTGAGTATCTTTTTTCTGTTCCATCACAAGTTGGCATCGTTCAATTGCATAAGTGTCCATTTTCCTTTCACGCAGCTGTTGTTGATAGTTGACACTCTTGTCGCCGCATACATTTGTTCATCGCTCACATTTTTGTCTATTAAATGTGAATTTTATTCATTTTCCAAACGTTAATCGTAATTGTTTTGTGCATATTTAGATTGCTCTTATCCGCAGTGGAGTCTGTCGTTTTGCAAAACAAAAAAATACAAAAAAAACCGTGAAAAGGGGGTGACAAGTAGTTTGTATATGGCGCGATAAAATTTCATATTTTTAAGCCCTGCACTTGTTCAAACAGACAAGGAGTGTTATCACCAGCGCGCACATTTCTGTCTCGTTAAATTGTTTGTTATTGGGACAAATGTTGCGGTAAGTGAATAGTTTCAGAGGCGGACAACGAAATTTGTTTCTTTACCTTTGCCACACGTCTCAGCTGACACCAGCTCTTCCCCAATTGCTTTGAATCGGTAAAAACCCATTTAGTTTAACCTCGAGGGTGGTTTGATGCTTTGGAATTGGACCACCGTTTTTGTAACATTTTATCAAAAAATGTTCCTCTAAAAAATATCTCTTAGCCCCAAGCTTTTACTTCATTTGTGTTCGTGTTTGACCGCACTGCCATCTGTTTTGCTTGACGAGTCTTTCAAAGGACATCTGCACGTAATCGAATCTTTTCAATTAGCAAATGTGGCCGGCGCGGAGCCAATTTGTAATAAAATCAAAAATCCTTCAACTGAAACACTTTCGAAACAACAACACGCACCATATACTGCACACACTCGACACTCCCCCTCCCCTGTGAATTTCAAAATCACAGAGAGAGCAAAAAAAAGATACCTCTACTAATCATCTCACTTTCAAAGTAAGCGTAATGAGACCATAGCCGGCGAAGAGGAACAAGAAATGCGCCAAGAAAATCATAACACTGTCTATGGTCGGTCGCCATGATTATCCGAGTCCGAGCTGAGGGAGGGCACACATCTGGCTGGAAGATGTCGCCATGGATATGCTGAGCTGGGCGGTGTGGTGTATCCCTTGGTTATTTCATGCTTTTGAGTTTAATTTAATTTTTTTTGTTCATTCTCGAGTGGTAGAGCCAACAAAGCATGACTGCTTTTTGCGTTTTACTTCCTCGTCTTTTTTTTGCGACATCTGCAGATGCAAGTTACTCACTTGGTAATCCGATTTTTTTTTGTTTTTAATGAAAGATGAATCCCGCGTGACAATTAGAGTTAATTTAATTGTTGGCCATACTGTATACAGTGTGTGGAATGTGCATAGTCTCGTTCTGAGTAAAGTGTGGTCTTGTAGCAGCACAATCCACATATGGTTGGCTGAAGAGTCTCAATGACATTGTTTTATTGTCCAACGAAGAGATTGTCGACTACAGTCGAGTTCGGTAAGAGCGGCTAAAGATGACAAAAATGTTTACAAAAAATGCGAACCAACACCACTCATCTTTAATTACGAAAATCGACTGGTGTTGCCTCACCGTCCATCTAATTGACACCTTGCGTGGCTAGACATCGTAAAAGCCTCCGACATTCATCTAATGAAATCGACGAGAACTGTCCTCACGAATGGTATCTAGTTTATTGCACTTCTGGCTCAAGGCGTTAATTGGATTTGAAAATTTGTTAATTCATTCAAGTTTTATAGACGGAATTTGGTCATGGACTTTTACCAAATTCGGTGATGCACTATAGGTAGAAAAAATAAATTTTTAACAGCTCTATAAATATTGAAGGATGTTAATAAAAATTAAGACCTTGAATTGGAGCATAAAGAAATGAGGGGTCATTCTCTGGTTCGTCACTGGGACACGCGAAGACGGTTCAAATATTTAATGTGATTTACTAGCCCCCTCTTGGAGGTATTTCTTGAAGTTAAATAAGAACTCTTTTTTAAAAAAATGTCATCTCAACAAAAGTTGTCAGGAGTTGTCCCCCATTTAATTGAAAAATCTTTGTCAGTCTGTAAGCCTTTCTTTCTCACTTTGAAGTGTCCCGTCTAAGGATTAATTAAATATCAGCAAGGACTTGCGGCCATAACAATCTTCCCTTCAAAAAGTCGCTTTCTTGTAAAAAGCTGTTTAAAAACTAAATATGTAATAAGGAAGTGTAAAAAGAGGAAGTCTTGAGTTCGAAAAATCTGTTTTAAGCCTCCAAAAAGTTGGTGGTTGTCTTTCTCTCTGTTGCATTCAATAATTGGTGGCAATAGGTCCGTGGGACCCTAAGCCTAGCTTCTCACAACCATTCGCTTGTGCGAGTCTTTCATTTTTGGGACGAATGGAAGGATCTATAAATTTACGCCGAGTCCAAACGGCTAATTGAGAAGCCAGTTAAAATCTTGGATGTTTGTCAGACGTTAGCGAGAGTTGACGCAGTGAAAAAAACCTTAAAATTAAATTTGTTTTCTTTCGGGAATCGAACCGGAGACCCCTCGCTTAGTAGACCAACACCCTAACCACTAAGCCACTGCGCATACTATCAATTGGTGCAATAAAAATGCGCTCGGTGAAACAAAATGCAGGCTTACTCCCTGACAAGGAAAAAGAAATATAAAAGAAATATTACAAAAAGATTTGCCAGGGCTATTGGTATCTAGCTGTAAGCCTTTCATGATCACTTTTTGGACGGTGGTTATACTAAATTTTTGATGGAAGACGTAAAAGAAGTTTCTGTACCGAAGTCGGTTGCGCTGTCCAAGTCAGTTGCGTTCCCGTTTTACCCGTGCGCACCATCTAAAGCGAGGTCTTCTCCTACTTCTTTGAAAACAAAGACTCTTTGGGCTGTTGCGTTGGTGTTCATTCGCTCTACCTATCCCGGCCATCTTAGATCGCACTGATGCGTACTTTTCCCAGAGCTCGCTGTTCAGCCTTCACAGAATTTTGCATTAAAAGCGACCAAAAAGATCTTCATCAGCCTTTGCTAACGTCCATGCATGTGCGAAATAGAGCAGGACTGCGATGATGAGAGTTCTGAGAGTTCCTTGAAAAGGCCTTACTTATCGAACTTTCTTCTAAGGCAAAAGAGACAGCAGTTGACAAGTAAGACCCTTCGTTTCATGTCCGCTGTGTTGTCCTTTTCAGAGTTTATAGCAGAACCGAGGTTGATAAAGTCCCGAACTACCTCAAAAATATAGCTGTCTATCGTGTCGTCCTGTCCGATTCGTCGATGATAGCATAGATTTTGTTACTTGTCTATTAAATAAAAATATTATGCAAGAGCTGTCTAGCATAATCACCTACTGACTATGAGGATGATCTGGCGAATATCTGGAGAACTTTGAGGCCAACATTTGAACCCTAAACATAGTTTCTCACAGTTGCTCGTTTGTTTGAACTTTTGAGATGAATAAAAAGAGCCCACCATACCCGACCGGCTTAATTTGTAAGCATTTTGAAATTAGTTATACCCTCGGATGTATGATAAGCTATCGCGTAAAGTGGCACAGTAAAAATACTTTGATATTTGGATTTTCCAGGAATTGAACTTAAAAACCCCCACTCAGTTGCCACAGGACCGCTGTACCTACTAAATTTATCACTTGCTACTTAGTAAGGTGCTTCTACAGTCCGAAATAGGCCTGATCTTTAACCTATACGCCTCTGAAGCGGTCTTCGGCTAACTGCCTCCATATTTACGCACCTCAAGGGCTTTCTACGCTGCTCCGAGGGACAGAGGAATACAGGGCGATCGCTCATTCAACTGGAATATTAGTGTTCATTCGGTCTGCATCTTATGATGAATGAATCTCACCTTTCTAGAAGCTTATATGAGCTGCAAATATAAAGAACGGTCTATGAGACCAACTCAACTATCTAACTGGGTTTGGATCCACCTCTGAACATTTTTTCGTTGACAATTTTGACGAATTGGTAGTCATAAAGCACCTCCTCCGTTTTACATTTAAGGCTATAAGTTTGAAGGCTCCGACCGTCTTAGGCATTGATTAAAGGTGCCTAAGCCTGGCTGCGTTTCAAAGACTTGTGGATTCGCACTAATACTCAACAGTAGCCATTGATGTCGAAGTTGTGCTTTAAAACTGATGATGGTCTTCTTGTCAAGTCAAAATCGGTATTAACCGCCTCTAACGCGAAGATCCAATCCATATTAATGTTCAATGTTCCCCGTGGACCCTTAACTTGAGGCCAGGTGCCCAAAAGACTTGTAATTCGAGTCAAAAATGTTTTTTTTTGACTAGAGCGGTTTGGACGAGGTTCCACCCACCAAAATACCGCCCTAAAAAATACGTGTCCACCTCTTGGATAACCCTTTATAATAGACTTGAGAAAAGCCTTACTGAAGAAGTAATTTTTTGACACCTTCCCATACCTAATGCGAAGTTAGTACGTTTTAGACTACTCAAAGATCTATCCACTGTTGCTGCAAGGTTAAAGAGCTGGTAGGAGCTCTAGAGGCAGCTCCTCTTCCAACAATAAGAAGTGCATTGGTGCTATTCTACTGGAACAGGCAACCTTTTGAAGTAATTTACACTAAATAAGGAGGGTAATATTGGAAAACAATGTAAAATGTATCTCTGTCCTATATATCTTCGCCATAGACACTCTTTAAAGTGCACTCATCCCCACGTGATGCCAACTCAAAACACCTAAGCCGTAAAAGGTGACTTTCAAAACGTTGTCGTCATATGTATCTACTGCAGGCGATTAGGGGATCAGTTGTTGTTTAAACACCTCACTTACCGCATATCTTTGTGTACCCACTTTACAGAGCAACAATCTGCAACGGAACAAAGACAGATACTGTACAATAAATTAATTGTTTTATCAGTTCCTTTGACAAAAAAAACGAGTTATGCATGGAAGCCATCAGCCATCACCGGAGAAACTATTTTGCATTGAAGCTTTATACTCATCCCTCGGTTCTCGGCTCTTGTTGTTCTTTCTTTGCCATTTCAACTGTTGCTCCTTCGTTCGGTGCGCACTTTTAAATTATTCCTATACAGATCACACACATATGGTATCCGACGACGATGATTGTAATATTAATGAATAAAAGAAAAGGCGACGCAAAGAATAAGATCTTTCTAATTATTTCATTGTTTTCTCTTTTCCCATTGTTTACACTACAGTTGCGGCCGCCTTCTGTGTTGTTGTATTTGTTTATAAGAGGAAACCAACGAACACGATTGAATCACCTTTGTTGTTCCACCAGAATGTTATAATCAAGCGAATCTACTTTTGATCGCGAAAGCGAACTTGTTTTTTCCTCGTTCGAACGAATGTGCTACGTAAGATTGTGAGATACTATTCGTATTTGTATAGATTTGTGTGGAGAAGCTATAGAAACTGGCTGTTTGGAAGAAGTGAAAAGAATTTGCGTACAGCTAGATACAAGTCAAACCAGAAAACTCAAAGTAGACCGGAAGGGAATTCTTTTGAGGTGTATGGAGCGAGCCCTTCGTATGGCTGATATAATCTCTTTGAATTTGGGTGAGCTGGTGTGAGTTTATTTGAAAGATTTGAAGGTTCCCAGGTCGACAAGACTCGACACGAAGCAACACGTGGGCGTAAATGGGTGCTGATTTGAATATAAATTTTAATTCCATTCTCATTATAATTAGCTGAGTAGCTTCTTCGAGGTGTTTATTGATATTGTTTATTGTAACTGGGTCTTTGCTTAGCTACAGCAGATAGCTTTCTTGGGGCTTTGTTTTGTATCGAAATTGTGTAACGTTTGTTACCTTCGAAATATATTTTGAACTCTGAAACGTCACGACAATAATGGAGCTGCTGCGAGAAGAATGGGTTTTTGCCATTTAGAGTCCTTAAGGAACAAGTATAATCTGACTGTCGCACTTTCTTTTTCGGATAGATAAAGTAATAAGCTCTGTACAGGTCAAGTTTAGTGGCTGTCGGTGAAGAAAGAAGGGCTCATTGTGTACACCACTGAGGTAAAGCGCGATGGAAACCTTATATGTAAGGTGCCAGTCTTAAAAAGTCTCTTAATATATGAGCTATTGTTATACAACAAGAACGAGGGCTATGGAGGTAGCCAAAACTTTCTGAGAAGCTGTGAACAATGCCTTCTTGAGATGCAAAATTAAATAATCAACAAAATTGCTTAGCTATAAAATGGAACCCTCAGATCCCTGAGCAAGAACAGGCCGGGTACAAAAATGTTCGTGGTAGACTCTTCCTCCTCCTCGCCTCTACAGCTTCCATCTTTTCTGAGTAGACCTTGTTTGTCTGCCTTAAATGCAGATTTAAATTTGAAGGAGTTTATTGGAACTTTTTGTGTCTGAAATTGTTAAATGTTTCCCCTTTTTGATTCAGCGACAGTTGAGCATGAAAAAAGCTCCCACTACGAATGTGAAAAAACCGTATATACCCAGGTCGTTCGCCACACTATTCCATTTCCACCATTTGGTAAGAAAAGATAAGATTTCTATAGGCAGGTGATTTGGCCCCTCCAGAACTCCAGGGCTACAGGGCTTGACTTCTTTCTCCCTTACATTTTTCATAGAGCGGCGGAGATGAATGTTCCTGGTGCCCCTGTTAGACGCAGGCAGGCGAAAAGACGCTTTTATAAGGCCCTTTTATTGAATCTTCTATCCAGAGTCGGACTTCATACAATCGCCGTCGGAAAGACTTATCGGCTAATTAAGTATCGCGGTATAACGCCAGAGGCTCAATTTGAAGACGACATGCCTCTCATATAGAGCCACTGGTGAGAGACTTCCCAGCACGTCCCACAATTTGTTTCTCTTCATAGAAGCTTTATATCTTATCTTAGTTCCAGATATAGTTGCAGTTCTAAACTAACTTTAGTCGAGTTGCATTCATTTCTCAAGAGGCTTAATCTTCCTGGTGAATGCTAAACTTCGTTTTGGGCGAGGTAAGACTAAAATAACAGCAGTCTGTTCAAGAGATTAATTTGCAGAAGCCATAATTGCAAACTTCTGACAGGTTGCAATCCCTTTCGTGTATTCTATCGACGTTCGTCGCTCTTTCAATTTCAACAGTGACTACTCATAGATACAACGAATATTTCACCATTTGAAACAGCTTCAAATGACACCTTGCTCCAAGGTGGTGGGAGGATTAGAATCCTGCACTGCCTATAAACGCGTATAGAGGAGGAGTCTTTTAAACTCGGATATAACCCTTAAGTGCCTTACTACTTTCGAAGACTTCTTCCACGTATGTTCTACTAGGCTCTGAAAACCCCAACCATTACAAAAAGTTCTTATTGAACTGCCGAGAAACCCCTTCATGCCCAGTGACTCTAAACGTTACTTTAGGTACCGCACGTGTAAGATAAGCTTCAGTTTTACGATAAGCTAGTTACAGGAGAGCTAACTGTGGACGTGGATTACCTTTGGAGTTCAATTTTACCCCTTCCAGTTAGAACGGTGTTTGGCTAAAAAAATCGTTTTAATTTTCTGAAGAATCTCTTCCGCAAAGCGCAGACCCAATTCGCTTACAAGATGCTTGAAGATATTTGTCAATTATGCTCTGAAATGTTCGCCTACCCCTGAAGGAGATATATGTCAACTGACGATCGTTTTGCTTCAAAGCCCAATCTTATCTTCCACATAGTGGACGAACAAAAGCTCACTCGAAGTGAGTAATTTGGGTAGTCAGCGACACAAGCCTCTACAGTTTTTTCATGTAACGTTGAAAACAACAGGAGACAAACGAAGATATACGATTTCATAAAATCAAAATCGTTCAATCGTTTTCGTTTGCACACAAATTTTCATTTATGAAACTAATTGAATAATTTTTTGCACAAAAGGACAAAAATTAAATCTATTTCATTGACGTTTTCGTTTATAGGAAACGTCAACGTAACTGTCTTTCTTTCTCAAAGTCGTTGTTGCCTTGTGTTTTTAGAGTTTCTAAAAGCGATTTCTTCGTTAGAGTTTGTAAAAACGATTTTTTTCCTTACAATTACTAAAACGAAATTACGTTTCGCATTTTCTTTAATCATTTCTGAAATACAAATCCCATTTGCGGCTTTTCCATCTCACAAATCCTAACATATAGCGTCTGAAAAGAAAGATAAATTCTTAGAGCAGTAACGAAAAAAAAACGAAGGGCATTATATAAAGCGTATTCGTTTTTTGAAAATCGAAAGTGTTTTTTTTTAATAATCTTTCCCTTGTCTGATGGCTGTATGTTTATTACTTTCTAAAATAAATTGTTAGTGAAAATGCACTCCTTCTTTAAGAGGACGAAATGCTGAGTAACATTGAACTATCATCCAAAAAATATAAGTCTCTCCATGGCGAAACCGTTTATGACAGCAGAAAATATTAGTACAACTATGAAAACAAATTCTGTTTCCACCAGATCGATTGTGTTTATTTTTCGTTCCGTTTGGCATATATAAAACGCACAAATATTAAAATATTCTGCGGCTGCATCGAAAATATGTAAATTATACCATCGGTTATTCCATATTTTAACCAGCTGGCCTTCTACCATCCGTGAAAGTCCGCCAGTAGTTTTGTTTTTCGCAAAATTTAAATTTAGAAAACAATCAAAATCTAATCAGCAGCCAGTTGAGAAGAAGACTCGTCTTAGTCAGCCGTGTGTTTTGACTCATTCAAAATTCAGTAGTCTTTCTTGCAACTCATAATTTGGTGGGCGGTTGTGTTGAAACCTAAATTGCACACTGTAATCCACGAATGCAACCTAAATCTCTTATGTCATATGGTGCGTTACCTATCAATCTGAACGTTTCGCTCCATTTTCTTGAAATCGAATTCCCGTAACGGCATTAATTAGACGCCGCCGCCGCCGGCCGTCGCACGTAATATCTCGTATTTGTAATATCTAAATCGTTTGTCTTCGTATTATTACTGTGATTGCGATCATTACCGTCATCGCGGATAGACGTCATTTGAAAGCCGTCATAAAAATCCATTTTATGTATAACGTATCGATTAGAGGTTAGATTTTCCGTTCGCGTTGCTGCCAGTTATTAAATGTAACAATATTTGACAAATTGTGCCACTGCATGTGTGCTACTTAAATTTAGTTGGTTGTTACCTAATAAACGGTTCGGGGTAACTTCCCGCCTTTTTTCCATTCGAATGAAATGATTTAACTGATTTTTGCTTTCGGTTTTCTTTTTACTTTCAGGTTGTGAAGTTCGTCGGTGGAAAAGTGAACGAAACAAGAGGTGAGTCGAATTGAATTGATTTTCATGCCAAGGACGTTCGTGGGCCTTTCTTTCTTGGAATATTGAGGCGGTTAGGCGTAAACATGGTAATTACAGTGTTTACACATACAAATCTGAACATTTATATTATTGCAACTATTGGTGGCGTAGAGAGTACAGATGTTGCTTTCATGTTTAGAATTTTCTTTGGATGTTTATTTATTTGGATGGGGTTATGTTGTTGTACAGGAATGACATCATTAAAGACTGCTGATCCGCCCGGATCGTTAAATATTAATGGAATGAGTTCGTTTTCTTGTGTTTACAAAAGTCTTCAATAAAGCTGGGCGATCTAGTAGCTATTTTTGAGGTCATGTGATGTAGGTTCCGCATTTGACAGGGATTCAGAAAGAGCACGCCATGTGCAAAGTTAGCTTTTTTTTATAGTGATACATGACACATGAACCTATCTTATTTGAAGCTGTAAAATTCTTACACAACGCAAGCTCAGTTGGGAGAAGTTCAGAACTCATGCAAGATGTAACAAATGGAGCGATGACAAGCTTTCATATTTAAGAGCGTCACTGGTTGTTATGGGAACAACCGGGAACAACCAGATGCAGTAGAAACATCTCTTTGGATGCCCACTCGGCTTATTCTTCATTTTGGACATAGTTTCTACTTAGAGCATTATTTTCTTGCTCCATTTTGTTCATCGAGTAACATTTTTGAAATAATCGGCCTAGCGAGGTATCCGTCGGAACGGAAAATTCTCCGCAACGCATATTGTGTCGGAGACTCAAATCTTAATTTCTGTCCTAGGATATCGGAACCTAGCTGTCAAAAATTGAAGAAAAAAACGCACTTCATCGCACTTCAACGTAATTTGCCGATATGCGTTACAAAATGTCGTAGAAATATTCCGAAAAATACCTCGAAGCAAAAAACCTCCGAATCGTATAAAATCGGAGAATTTTCCATTTCGACGGATACCTCGCTAGGGCGGAATATCCTACACGAGTTTTGGTATAACATATCTCAAGTGAGTCTTGGCCTTAAAACGTGTTTTCATGAAGTTCTAGTTCGCCCTATCGGAAGGTATGAAAAAGGTCGAAATTAGTTGAAAGGACTGTCAAATTTTAAGCCTTAGTAACACACATCAAGTTTGTTGAGGTCGGAAGTCGTCTTTCAATTCTCAGTGCAGTGGCTTAGTGGTTAGTGTGTTGGGGTCTCAAGTGCGATCACCGGTGTTACATTTTAAGGTTTTTTCCACTGCGCCACCTCTCCAGACAAACATCCGAGAATATAACTTTAAAAAGAGAGTTCCTCTATTCAGCTATTCCGACTCGGCATAAAATTGTAGGTCCCTTCCTTTCGTTGCAAAAATAAAACCTTACACAAATGAATTTTTTTAAGAAGCTTTGTCTAGGGTACTTCTACGGACCTTTTGCGCCATCTATTTATTTATCTTACCCATTTTCGTGCACCTTGTTTCAATACTGCAGTACGCACCACTGACAGCTCGATGCGGTCTCTCGATAATATCAGCATCCTCAGTTATGGGAGGGGTTTTTAAAAACGTTCATCTCTGTAAATTTAAATTTAAAACAAATTAGCCTGAGCGTCTTTCTCAATGAAGTCGAATCTACAAAAAAAATAGTACAATCTACATGAAACTTCTGCGATTCTTACTAAATATTCATCCCAAGTCTAAGTGACTTGGAGGGAGCAAATGTCTGAGCGTTTATGCACTTCACCTTGGAAACTACATTCAGCACCAACTACTATCATCAATCGGGTACTATAAATCGTTGAATCAAACCAAAAGTCGAGACATACAAAAGTTTAAAGCACTTTATCATAAACTAGCTGACCCCTGCTCGCCTTGCTTCACCCGCCTGCCACTTTTAAGACAAAAAGTATTTTCATCGAACTACATCGAACAGTCATATTTTAGTTATAAATATGTTCCTAGTTCCTACCCTTGGACCTTTCTGAAATCAATATAAAGCACAAACAAAGAGACAATAAAAACATAATTTTAATTCCTACTAAAAAGTCTCGCAAAGTTCTGTTATTTCCCTCTTACCCACCTCAAATGTCGACGAAAGGAAGAAACACGAATGAAACAACTTGACACACGAATCCCACCAGCCCATTTCCAAACTTTTACCAATGAACAACACCTGAAAATGTGTTCAACCTGAATGTCTGCGCTGAAAAGAGACGACTGCCTATTGAAGTGCAAAACATATGATCACGTTAGAGCGCGCACATAATAATCACATACACAACTACAATGATACTCACAGCTGCATGACTACTGGCAGTGTGGTATCCACTGAAGGAAAATTTTGGGCGATGTTTTAAATAATTGTTTTGAACATCGCTCAGCTTCAAGACAACGCAGGAGGATGTTTTATATCTTAAATGCTTCAGGAGAAAATTTACTAAATTCATCTATTATTTTATAGAATAGAATTTTCCTTACATACCTATATCCTTTTTTGATTATTTTTTTTAAGATCCACGTTATATTCCGGGATCTAAAGTATGCTAAGTCCCGACCCAGAACATAAGCAATCACTATGCCAAGTTTAATCAAATTCCGTCCAGTAGTTTCTGCGTGATGCGGGGTCACGCATTTTTACAGTTTTATTATGTAGAGAAAAAGAAGAGAAGAAGAGATAGGATGCTTGCAGACGGATTTGGAGGAAGTCACTCTGAATTGTTTTGTTGGGCTTTTGATCAGCTGAATTAGTTTGACAGCGTTGCCAAGTATTCCAAAGCTGCAAACGCAGACGGTGTGTGTTGATTAGAGATTTTCTTAAATAGACAACTTGGACAAATTGCTGGGCAAAACTGCACTTGCGGTCTCCGAACTTTGACTTCAAATCTCCACGGAAACCTGCCAAGTGTCGAGCTCATCATATTGAACCTGTCTACCATATTTCTGGCGTATAAAAGTCCTCCACGTATTATAAAAGAGAATATTGCTGTTGGAACACCACATACTCTTTCTCGTTCCGCTCCAACAGAGAAAACGACACACAGTGTTTGTTTGTATGTGGTTTCGATGTAAGATTTATTTGGAATGTTCTTCTAATTTTTGAAAAGTTTCTATGGATACTTAGGTCTTTGGAACGTGTCTCTATATTTGGTTTATATTCTAGTCCCTGTTTGTCATTTCAATGAGGACTCCTTCGTTGGATCATCCCAATTACTCGCTGATAAACTAAAAATCATCTCAGAGTTCTTAAAATGAACATAATATATTTTAAAAAAATAGTGGCGCAGTGGCTTAGTGGTAGTGTGTTGGGCTACTTAGCGAGGGGTCCCCGGTTCGAATCCTGAAAGAACCCAATTACATCTTAAGGTTTTTTTCACTGCGTCACCTCTCGCGAACGTCTGACAAACATCCGAGAGTAAAACTGTCATGAAAGAAAATTGTAGATCCCTTCCATTTGTCCCAAAAATTTAAAACCCATGCAAAACCAATTTGTGAGAAGCTAGGCCTTGGGTCCCACAGACCTGTGGCGCCAAAATATTTATTTATTTATTTTAATTTAAAAAGTTTTGCACTCCAGGCATGCACGTTTTTACTCCTTACCTTAAATAATTTATATGACGCAATAGATAATTTTATGTCAAGCACATAAATTCGTAAAAAAATATACTGGACACTTCAGATAGGACTGTCTAGCTGTATATATCCTGTAAACGCCAAAAAGTCCCCCGCACTTACTTACCTACGAGTAGTAATCCTGCAATTTATGTTCCACACCTTCAAAGAACATTCCGGCACTAGGAAGAATTTCATTTACTTCGTCGCACATGTGTATGCGCATAAAAAAAACACATTCACAGCGAAAACTAGGTACGTGTTACTTTAAAAGTATCGCTCTCTCTGCTAAGTTCAAGGATTTGCTTGCGGAAAAGTACTCTCCGCAATGCTCACTCAACTAGTGGGTTAACAGGTTATAAATCCCCCGCCCGCACACAGTTACATTAATCCAACTATCCAACGAACAAGCATAAATTACAAAATTTCATCTAAAGTGGCAGAAGGTCCTTCGAAACGCAAGCGGGACAACTTTTTGGCAAATTACCAGTTGCAAACGCTATCGTTGGCATCCTGATTGCCTTTTCAAAAAAATCCTCCATGTAGGTTTGTGGGTGTATGCACATGATGGTATGCACTTGTGTAGGACGACGCCATCCATCACTAACGTGGTCGAGTTAAGCCTTTACCCTGGAGCAGAGGAGTCATCTTCCTTGTTCGCATTTTTTTTTCTTTTTTTTTCATAGAGATATCCCACAAGGAATGCAAAGTGTGCACTCCTTGACAAAAAAAAAAAATGTTAAGAGGCAAAGAAAATGACGCAAGAAGAACTGGCAAAACTTGTACGATATGGGTCGTTCGCAGTATCTGTGGTCCTATTGTATTTTCCACGTTACTCGTAGTTGTAGGTTCTTTTTTTCCTTCTTCTTATAAGTGGGCAGCGTTTTGCAAAAGTGATTGCAGGAATAACGGGAGAAGCGTACGAGTTGGGTTTAGTTGGGGGTGGGAGTGTACTCGCATTGTTCGCGTTATTCATTCCTTAAAGTGGTTTTCATTGTTTGCGGGACAATCGAATTGAATAAAAATGTAATTGCTTTAACAGTTTTTTTTCCCCTACATTTGCTGGAAGGATTTTTTTAACAACTTTAGAAGAGACTACACCAAGGACCAGAAATTTGCATGACCTTCAATTGCCTGCTTTTGTATGTAAATTTCAAGAAGCGTTTCCTCGTGGGTGTGCAACCGCAGGGGCGTTGCCAAACAAACAAAGAAAAAAGTTCGATAAGTCTAAGCGGAGATTAGAAATTCGTGGACGTCAAGTTGTTGTCACCTACTCGTCAGTCGTAAGGGGGTGAACAAGTTCTTTGAATTAGTTTGTTCGCAGAAAGAATACGTCCTGGCACTTTGCGCATCCATTGGGTATAATTAATAAATGTCGTTAACCGAACAAAATACAAAAAAAACCACAATGAATGTTATCATCTGTCAAACACCGCAATTTCCGCTCGATAGAACATGCTGAAGCGCGTTAGTTCCAAGTCAACTTTTTGCACTCTGGGGATATAGAAATATTTCGCGTTCATATCTTATCGATGGGGGCAATTTAAAAAATAAATAAATAAAATGAATCGTTCACTCTTGGCAGATGTCACAGCTCACAGGAATGTGTACAACACTTGAACATGCTTTTAAGATAGCATTACTGAGTAATTTGGTTTTTGTTGACATTTGACAATTCCTGATAAATTCTTAACGTGCGGGTGATTTATTTATTTATTTATTTATTTTTTTATTGCCGTGGCAAACTGTCAGTCTGGATGTCAGGAAGTATCTAGGCTTTTAATGATACATTGGACTCACAAACTGTTTACACTAAATTTTCAATGCAGTCGCACAATGGCTTAAGCTGGATTGCGCTCGTGTCACTTAAGCAATCGTTTAACTTTCCCCTCACATTGCAAAGTGCATTTGACTTAATATAAGTATTGAACAGTATAGTTCCACATCCATGTAAAGGGTTTTCCAATAAGAGGTGTGATTTTGAATAGCCCGCTATTTCGGTGGCTGTCACTTTTGAAGCTGTTATTTTTTGACATTTGACAAGTAGAAACTACGCGATTACTAAAAATGGAACGATACGCGCTTCAACAACGCATTGAAATTATAAAAATTCACTACAAAAATGGTGAAAATTTTGCAGTCACAGTTCGCAAAACTAAATCATTTTTGGGTCGTCGTGAAGCACCTTGTCGGACCGCAATACAGAAATTGGTGGGAAAATTCGAGCTGTTGGGACAAGTTAGTGATGTGAAGAATGAAACCCGCAAACGTCGCTCAAGAACAACTGAGAATATTGCTGCTGTAGCCCAAAGTGTTGAAGAAAACCCAGGTTTGTCCATTCCTCGTCGTTCTTTGGAATTGAGAGATGATTAATGATTTTTTCTATCCGGAGTTGAATGGTATTGATCTGGACAACGTTTACTTTCAACAAGACGGCGCTACGTGCCACACAAGCAACGAAACCATTGATCTTTGACGGGAAAAGTTTCCAGACCGTGTTATCTCTCGAAGAGGTGATCTCGATTGGCCACCGAGATCTTGTGATTTAACACCTTGCGACTTCTTCCTTTGGGGCCACGTGAAGAATAAGGTTTACGCCAACAGCCCAGTGTCGATTCAAGACCTCAAAGATGGAATTCGTGAGTCTATCGAGGACATAGGGCAACCACTTTGCGATTTTGTTATGGAAAATTTCATTGAAAGGATATGGTCCTGTAAGCGTGGCCATTTGGCTGATGTTGTTTTTCATTATTAACGGCATACCCTCCTCTTTATTATGAAATAAATATCCGATCATTTATCTCAAAAATGGCATTTTTCTTTGAATATCAAAATAACACCTCTTACTGGAAAACCTTTAGAAGGCCTATGTCAAACTGGCCTGTTTGTGTCACAATTTCTCTACAATCTTCCTGTCAGATCGATCAGAGATACGAGTACACGCCAATCTACCTATCTTCGCCTAGCAAATTATCTGTATCTTCCCACTTGTACACTCTTTACCGTAGAAATTAACTATTTTCCAACCGTCACCAATAATCCGATTTGCCGTATTTCTGAGTGAATTCAAAAAAATTGTTTATCTTTCTTTGCGTATCGCTAGAAAAAAACCTAAGCAATGCGGCAACAATTCGTTCATTAATTGTTCTTTAGTTTTCAAGTCGAATGACGTCACACACCGTTGCCATCTTCACTCGCACTGATTGAGATTGAATGAGTGACCGAGTGATTTCTGTTAATTTATTTCGATTGAAGTAAATGCCACCATCGAATCATCGGATAATTTTAGACGTCTGTCGTCGTCGATCGATTTGTGTAAAAGTGACGTTATTTGTATGACGCCATGTGCAGACCTACTGTTGCAACAGTATATTTTTAGTTTGAGCCCACATTTGGTAAGGCAACCCACAATTGAAAAAATTAAAAATAACTAAAGATGGATGAAGAAAACTTACTAAACCAAACCCTACCAACCGAAAGAACTCTTCTATAGGTGTAATCCTCAATTTGGCAGCGCCATTCCCTTTCGTTTGGAACGTGACCTGAAATTAAATAAAAATTCTTTCAGATTGTGTTGGAAATCCCTGTTGAGCACGTGTAGGTGGAAATTAAATGCGAAGACACTTCTCAGTGTGTAGAGACAGAGACAGCATTATGCACATTATGTGCTCAACAACTTCCGTCGATGTTGTGTGCTCGATTGAAGGTCTTTGTCGGTTGGACGACACTTTTGCAAAGACAAATAAAAAACCGACGACGGGTAGATTTCGAAATATCAAGAAGAACAGCCGGGTGTACATTATCAATTTTGTGCACGGAAAAATCAATTATGGTCAAGGTTTTTGTGTTAAGTATTTTTGCGGGCGTGAATCATGTGAAAACAATTTTTGTGCGGTATAACTAGACACGAGCGGAGCGCACATAAAGGCGATTGTTGGGTGGTTGCGGTAGGAGTCAATTGAGCTTAGATTCGATGTATATACCAATGCATCGAGTGTCAATGAGTTTGATTCTATTTATAAGATATTCGGTCAACGTTTGTTGTGAGTTCTTCATTGAGTTTTTCGTAATTATTTTGTTTTATTGTAATGGCTTGGACAGAGTGTAACCAAAAAGCGAAGCGGTAGTTGCTCAAAGGTCATCATGAGAAATCGCAGAAAGCTACCATCGAATCTGTCATTTAAAAACGTGGAAATATGATTTTTCATCGTTGCATGTCATTTTTATGGGTCACAAAAACGTACAACCGTGTGCGTTAACGAAACTACTCAGAGCTGGCCTGTGTCGTGTGTTCAGTTTTACAAAGCACATGTGCGCTTGCGTACAGAGTTAATATTTTCACTAACGCAAGCGGGCTTTTCGTTTGCGCACATATGTTGAATTTTTTTTACTATGTGCGCTTGTGTACATGGTTGATATTTTCATAAACGCATATGGGTTATCCGTTTCCGTTAATATTCTCACTTACGCACGCGGATTTTTCGTTTGCGCACATGTTTTGTATTTTATTATTATGTGCGCTTGTGTTTATGGTTGATATTTTCATAAACGCATATGGGTTATCCGTTTCCGTTAATATTCTCACTTACGCACGCGGGTTTTTTGTTTGCGCGCATGTTTTGTATTTTATTATTATGTGCGCTTGTGTTCATGGTCGATATTTTCATAAACGCACACGGGTTATCCGTTTGCGCACATACCTACGTTGTATTTTGCGTATTGCGTGCGTTATGCATCCCTAGAAATGCGATGCTCAGCATTGTCACCTGGAACCTTAAGGTGATTTCAATTTGTTAGTTGTCTTTTGCCCAACTGACTGAAAACAAATAACTCTGCAACTGAAGAAGCTGTCAACTGTCAAATGTTGAATTGATGAAATGTGAATACTTAAAAATACAAGCGGTATAAAATTGTTCATCTAACTCCTTCAGCTTGACTTGTGGTCCTCTCCTGATACAAAATTTGCAGCCGACTGTTAAACAGCTTGGAATAATATCCTTAATAGCTTTAATTTTATTTGAAAATATGTGCTAGCCAGTTGAGGTCTAATTTGTTGTTAACGCACACAAATTATTGGTTAGCGCACATAGGTTTCAGGTTCTCATCTACTGAGAAATATCTCCATTTGTAGATAACCGTGAAATAACCTGTGCTAATGTTGTTCAGAATAATGCACTCACCAGTTGGTGATTCAAGTTTTACTAAAGCACTTGAGCTTTTGGCTTGCGCACATAAGTTGAGCATCGAAATACTGAGCAGTTTTTTCGAAGAATCACTTTTCTTCTCCGATTTCAGTCGTATTCTTTCTAGCTCACGACCTACATAACCTTCAAAACTCCCTAAGGGTCTGAACTACCTTCTAGTGGTAGGATAGATTTTTTGCAGATCTTGTTAGACTAATGAGAACGTTTGACAATTCGATATATTGAGATTTGTATGTGGTTTTGAAAGATGTAGTAAAAGGCCCCACCTATCAAGGGCATGTGGTTGGTTGCAGCCCAAGTTGTCAACTGATGGACATTTGTCATTGTTTTCCTCTTTATCGTAAATTTCAATTGAGGCTAAAAGTGATCTGCAAAACTCAGCAAATTTTATATATCAATGTACTTTCGACATCATAAATGTTGGGGACTGCTCGTAGTAACAGCTTCCAAGGCGATCCAATAAGTAAACTGCCAAAATGTCTATGGAAAATCGTACGTCTGGCACGCTGTCAATATCTGACACAGAAAGAGTTTCGCAGTATATTTTGTTCACCTTGTACCACATTTAACGATGAAACAAATCCAAATCGATGACACATGTTCCATATTCCATATTGACTTGAATCAACATTGAATGCATCCACATGTTGCGAAGCATTATTACTCGTCCCAAGCCATTTAAAAATGAATCCGTCTAGTCCCATCCATTTTACATTACGAGGCGGTAATCTATGAAGCTTTGAAATCCCCTATTCTTAATCAGAACAAAAATACGTAGTCATTTGGATCATTCGGTGAAAGGAAACCCGAGTAATCTCGCCAGTAATGAGACTTTTATTCATATATACAAAGAGATTTTCCTTTTTCCAAAATTGCGTTCGAAAACAAAGATGCAAGAAGGAAAACTAGAACAAAACCGGTCCTCATTTAGTGTGATTTCTGGCCAAGAGCCAGGTGACACACTGGCTGCCAGGGTACATAATGATTTGCTTTGGACAAAGATTCAAATGGTCTGCCAATAAAATCGCAGAGCAAAATTCATTCAGCTCTCTAACGTCCAGCAGAAATAGAGAGACAATGTTGGGTTTGAAAAATTCCTCTATACACCATATACAGCAATGTTGAACAGTCTTTGAGGTCAGGGCGAATGGACCATGTTTTTGGGAAGGATTTTTTTTTATGTGTTGCCTTTGGAAACTCTTTATGTGGTTTTTGGGGGATTGTGGTCAGTGGAGTACACTGCAAACGGGTTGTGGGTTTTCTTTTTCATTACACTCGCCCAGTATTGCAGTATATTAAGACGATGCTGGTCACAGAAGGTAAACAGTGTTGTTACAAGAGACATATTGCAGGGATGTGTATTCTGTGGTTTTTTTGCTCCCACCCCCATAGAATTGAATGGCACCAGCATCTGCGGGAGTATTAACGTTTGTGGTTAAGCTTTGGTATTTCTTAAAGTGGGAAAGTTTGTCGGTTTTTTTTAACAAAGGAAAATGTTTATCAAAACTTTAGGTAAAGTTTTAATATTTATTTTCCTGCTTACTTAATGGCAATTGAATTTTGAACCCTTCATTGCGGCCATTTAAAACTTTTTTAAATGAGTTTTCTTGGCAGGAAAAGGAAGTACAAATTGATTGCTTTCTTAAATAGCGGCGAAGGGTTACCTTGGGTCAGGAGCGTTTGTTTATATACACTGTGCTCATTTGCGATTGTCGATATTGGAGTGAATCCTTCATTGATCCTTTAATTGTCAACTGATGACAGCACTCAGAAATGAGTTCGTATTTTTCCAAATTCACTTTATCACACCTTTAAAATGGATGACGAACAAGTTTTTGAAGCGAGACTACTTTTGACGCAGCATAGTAAGTTGGCACGTTAAAAAATAGTAGCGTAACGAAAAGTGAAACGCGATCGAATGGCACGCAGAAGCACTTTTTTCACAACATTTAGATGGATGAGGAAGAAGTTTTGAAATGAGACTTCTTACAACGCGGTAGAGTAAGTGGTATGTAAGGAAAAGCAGCGTAACGAAAAGTGAAACGCCTTTTAATGGCGCACTCCTCAATGCGTCGAGCTGTGGGAAAACGTGCTTGATACCGCGTTGTAACCGCACCACTTGTGCAGCCAATAAGAGTGTGCAGGAAGTTTTACAAATAGTACCGGAATTCTATATGCCAGCTTTGACCCACTGTCTACCTTCCGTCACAATCCATCACATCCGTCAAAGTCTGCTTCTATCTGCCGGTGGGTTTGGAAATTAAATTCGTTGAGTCCACTCGTACCACTCGCCATTTAAGATGCCCCCAACTACAACCCCTGTTAAACTTAGGTCGCAATCAAACTGTCGTCAATGAAATTTCACCCAACTCGACATGCCAATAAACCCTCCACTAAATTTACGCTACCTCCGAAGCGTCTTCCCCTGGGTTTAAATATAAACCGCCACCGATGCCGTTCGAAATTAGTACCTCTCACCAACTAAACCACCTTTGTAATTGCCATCCACAGCCTTCCGTCCTTGTAAACCGTATCTACAAACCCCGATACTGCTTTCACTTAAAATCGTCCTTTTACAGAGCAATAAATTTCAGCAACAAAATGTTCCACATACGCCCCCGGTTACGCTAAAAGCAATGAACCCACGAGTACCAGCACAACCACCCATTAAATTAGTGTTATACCCTTCAGCTAACTTGCTGAATGTCAAAGGAGCTTCCTTGTTGTGCTATACAGTAGAATAGTTTGTTCAACTTTTAGTGACATCCTACTGAAACGATAACATCGCGGGAATAGTTCATGTTTCCTTTATACGGGAAAGTTTAACTTGTGAAAATTTATTTTTGTTTTTTTTTGTGCAAACCCCTGAAGGCTATAAATCACCAAGTCACATTCGCACACAAGGAAAGTGCCCATAAAGCGACGTAATTCTTAACATTGAACCCTTTGTCCTTTGTCCTAGATGCCAAGCATCTAGGGATGAATATTATGTTACGAAAAAAAACATGACGAAGCAACAAAGGCTCCTTGTATCCGTGTGGTGTGTTCTCTAAAATATTTGAAATATGTATAAAAAAAAACATGGCGGAGGAGCATTCTTCACTGCAATGCATCATAGAAGAATTTAAAAAATTCGCACACAATGAAAATTATTTCCCACGAAAGGAGTGGGTTTGCTCCCCAAGTCTAAAGTTTTCTACATATATACGCATTCAATTTCCCATCGGCAGGCAACATGTAATGTGTTCCATGCCCACATTACTGTCGGCCAGAACAAAGCATCCGCATACGAGGACATGGTATTCGATTGCATTTCACCCTATATGCATGTCTGACGTTTGTCATGTAGTGGGGTAAAAGGACAAAGAAGTAAGTTGCCATTTACTGCCGTTGGGTTTTTTTGATGTGTTAAAAATAATTGCCAACCAAGGATTTTGCATTATTTGTGTGGCGGGTTGGGAACATGGCAATTTTGCCGCAGTGCAACAGCGTGTTTTACTAGGATACGAGTAATTGTAGAGGGCAACCTCTGTCGGATATAGGTTGTGTGCAAAACTCTGTTAACTAACAATTAGAAGCAATTGCACGCGATCGCATGGTGTGACGTTGCAACGAGTGCAAATTGGTGGACATGTACAGTGTGTCCGACAAAAGTTGCAGATGAAAGTTTTTTTTAAAGGGGTATTTTTCAAAAAGTTGCTCTATTTATACTGATCGTTGTCTTTTATTTTATTTTAACAAACTCATTGTAGCCTTGGTTTGCTATTTTGAGCTTTGAGCTGCATTAAATTTAATATTGACATTAAAAATATTTAATTGGGAGCCTTATTATTTTCTCAAATTGCTTAGTCCATTTATTTAAGCATTTCTAATTTGAAAATTTCCTTTTTTCTATATACATCTTTAAGCATTTAGAGTTTAAGAAAATAATAGGTCGAAATTCCTACATTTTTTGTTCACTTCACTTAAGCATTAACGGCCGTAATATTCGATCGGTTAAAAAACGAGGTTAAAACGCTTTTAAACCAAGAAAATAAACCTGACTCGAAAGATTTAAACCTGCCTACGTAATATTCACTCGGTTTACCTGGTTTAAGCTTTTGGTTTATATTGCTTTAAGTACTAAAAACTATTTTAAACCTCGCTTTTGACAGTTCGGGCAGAGTATGCCTGTTATTATGAAGGTATGAGAATATTCTGAAGTGTTTCAATTCATATTTAGTTGTGGTTTTCATTTATTTTGCAGGAACAATTTGTAAAATTTAAAAAATAGCCACATGAA
This sequence comes from Cheilosia pagana, assembly GCA_936431705.1. Classification (NCBI taxonomy): domain Eukaryota; kingdom Metazoa; phylum Arthropoda; class Insecta; order Diptera; family Syrphidae; genus Cheilosia; species Cheilosia pagana. The sequence goes on from OW386169.1 coordinate 9,661,259, forward strand.
AGGCAATAAAATAAAACGCTTCTTTCTTGAGCCGGAAGTATGCACGGAAATCGACGTCGTCGGCTTTAACACGTCTGTCTATATATATGCGGTAAGGGCGTCGAACCGCACGTTCCACCTGACGTACGTCTTCCTCTTCTGATGAGGACATCATCGTTTCTTCAACTTAAGACAAAAAATTGAGTGAATATTATGGAAACTGATTTAAACCTTTAGAAAAACTACGTAAACCGTTCGTCGGAGCGCGGTTTAAAATCGAAGTGGTTTATCTGATAAAAGGTTTCAAAAATTACGTTTATAAGGTTTAAATCGAGTAAATAATACGGAATTCCAAATTTATATGGTTTAAACAAAATTTAAACCACGGTCTCAATTAAACCACTTTTCAAACCGAGTGAATAATACGGTCGTAACAGAGTTTGTAAAAATAATACAGTTCAAAATATAGCTTTAAGTATAAAATCTAAAATCTAAAATATCTAAAATTCTCAAGGCAAACACTTCCTGTCATCTCCGCAAAATTTCAATTTCAAGTGCATGTCCTTGTATGCATTTTTCATTGTTAAAACCGCATTAAGGTCGCTAGATTATTGTCTTCGAAAGTATCTATAAAATAAATAAATAAATATTTTGGCGCGACAGGTATGTGGGACCCTAGGCCTAGCTTCTCGCGACCATTCGTTTAATGTGAGTTTTTAATTTTTGCAACGAATGGGAGAGATCTACAATTTTACGCCGAGTCCAAACGGCTAATTGAGAAGCTCTTTCATGACAGTTTTACTCTCGGATGTGGCGCAGTGGAAAAAAAACCTTTAAGATATAATTTGGTTTTTTTCGGGAGTCGAACCCGGGACCCCTCGCTTAGTAGTCCAACACACTAACCACTAAGCCACTGCGCCGACCGAAAGCTTCTATACTTTATAAATACCTCTTTAGAATTTAGAAGCTCCTGTGGATTGGTCTGGTCCATACGTACCTTCAGTAAAACAACGACGTAAATGCAAAAATGTTGATTCGAAGAAAAACGCGTTTGAAATTTTTTAAATCCTTTTTATTTTAAAAAAGGTAGGAACACAATTCTTAAAATAATTAAAGTAAGTTGTAACATAAAAAATATGTTCACTAAGAAAAGAAATAACCAAAATAAAAAAAAATCAGTCAAACTTTTGACTTTAAAACTTTTAAGACTGTTGCTTTTGAAAAATGGTTCATACAATCTCGGGATGATATTATTTTTAAGCATTTATGTCGTTGTTCCACTGAGAACAAAATATAAAATAACTAAAAATATCATTAACGTCTTTTACACTAAAAATCGAAAATACAAAAAATAAAAAACGAACGAATTTGTACTAAATACTGTTTGAATTGATTGACTTGTTTAACCTACGAAATTTAAAACACAACTGAATGATATGTCATTGATGGTAAAATTTTTTTTTAAAAAAAGGAGCATTAGAACGGAACGGAAAAAAGACGCATCTGGCCCCAAGTGGCAAAATTAGTTTTTATCAAGTAGGTCTTTGTTTTGTTGGAAAGATCTATAAGTGTTGATGCTTTTGACATACTTAACTCAGAAAATCAATTTTTTGCACTTACGTCGTTGTTTTACGGGGGGTGCGAACACAGACATTTTGCGGACCTCCAACTTTCTCACAATGTTCCACAGTCTTTTTGCTAGGTAAAGGAACTTTGGTTTTTTTTTTTTTTAAAAAGGGGGATTCCAAATCCTGGACCACTCAGACCAGGTTACCCGTCCATTGTACTCCAAGCAGAAACCCCTTTTTTGGTGTAGTGGGGGAGAAACTCTGATATTATTCGTTTCTCTTATATGTTTGGGTGGCGTGTACTGCTGTCCCCCGGTGGGGCTCGAACCTGCGCCGACCGGGTCACAAGCAATGACTCTACCCACTACACTATTGCCACATAAAAATAGAACTTTGGTTCTATGCGAGGCAAAATCTAGGCCCGCCACTCTTTAATTCGAATAATGGCCTCTTTGGTAGGCGACTCTACTTCTGGCATTTTTTCTGCTAAGTAAGGACATGTGTGTCGTAAGCTATTCCGAGTTGTACTCCTGCCCATAGTTCCATGGGTGGCTAGCTCAACTGGAAGTTTATGTCGTCCATAACCTTCACGATGCCACCTTTAATGACAACTGACAAAGTGACAATCAAAGAAATTTTGGATAAGTTGCTTGTTGGATAATAGGACCGGCTTTAATTCACATGGACTTTTTAGAGTAAGAGACTGGATGTTTGTTGAATGTTTATCCGGTTAGTAGTCCGTGCGTCAGTTTTTCGACTAGTTCGCTGATTTCAGTCGCTGCTTCTTGGCAAAATCTATATTCCCTACGTTTTGATACTAGTTCCTTGAATTTCGTGTTCCGTTAACAACATGCCTTCATCAGTTCTACGGAAAGCTTGACAATTCTGATTTTGTTGGAGTTTCCCTAAGCTTCTTACGGATCGGCTTCGCTTTCATCGTTTTTAGAGTCTAAGTGGACGTCCCTTTCGTTTTCGCAATTGCATTCGGCCGTCTGTGTTTTCTTGGGGGCTTACAGCTTTTTCTGTTTTTATTTCTCTCTTTTTATATTGTTTTGACGACTCTTGATCCATTGCTGTGCTATTGAGGCATAGTCAAGTCTCTCGCTTTGGCGTAGGTTCTTTTATCCCAGGTTTTTCTGTCTTCTATTGCCGTTTTGAGGTCTTCGTGTTGCCTGTGTGACCCTTTTCGTGTCCTTGTATTTGGTTACATGTCATGCGTTCATATTTCCCATAAGCTTGTTGATCTGTCTGCCCAGTTAACCCTTGGGAATATTTTACATACATCAAAGAGTTTAAATGCCTATAGAAAGCCTTCATGAGTCATTATTTCTGTGGGTCTTCAAATCAGACAGCTCTTCTCAGTCCATGTGTGGATTTTCACTGAGCATCTAACAATTGTCCCCACTAATGGACAGACGGGACATTTCTAAAATAGAACTCCCAATTCTTTCCACCGAAAATGCTCCCCAAGACTGACCTAAGGTTCAACTATGCAGACGGTTTAAGTAGTCGCTTCATCGGCGGCCATTTAAGTTTACTGAGTCACAAACCAAGTGAAAAAATCGCACTCATCTCTTGCCTGCCATACTGTTGATGTAAATCCATCCCATTACATTACCCCGCGGTCCTTTAAGTTTGCCGATAATTTAATGTTAACACATATACGTCTGTATTTGTCCCCCAACTCGGCCCTCAACGTCACCCCACCCCCACCCTTACCATTAATTCACAAGGCAAAAGTTCAAGGAAACCGCACCACCACCCGTATAGTGCGCCCGTGCCCCAACCTCGTCGAATGCCTGCAAGTAATAGATTGACATCAGAAAACTATTTAAGGACATTCTACTGCAAAATGCCAAAGGCTGTGCATTTTAATTAATGCCTGTCATGCAACGATTTGCGTATCCAAATACGGGACAGAGCATATAAATTATCCTTATCGCGCCACTAATAGCCACGCAAGTTCAAAGGTGTACAATAACCCGACTTAAATGCACACACATTTGGACTTTCTATACTGGCTCATCAATCATAAACGAGGAAATAATAAAAATGGCATTATTTTTAATGCCATTTCGCGCTTATCCCCTCTCCCCGGGGCTTTGCAGACACTTTTGGCGGCGTCGGCGACCCAACCGATAAGCGATAGAGAAGTGTAAACAATTTGTGCGCGTGTGGGACTTTCTTTGGAACTGTGCGGTTCACTTAAGCACACTTATCAATAAAAAAAACAAATTGTTTATCTGACAAATGTACTAAGAGGTGGTGGGTTGTCTTTTATTTTTATCGGACATAGATAAAAGTGTTAACAGTGTTTGCCATCGACAATAAATACATTTTTGTTTCGTTTTTATTTTGTTCAGTTTTCAAGGGCGCGCACACACAAGGGCTTGCGGAAAGTTGATTTCTAAATTTATTTCGCGTACATAGTTGCAATCGAAAAGAAGGAATAGAATTTTCTTAATTTCGAAAATTGGCCGTTGTGTTAAGTAAGTCTATAGAAAAATAAATATACCACAAGATCGGTTGTGTGAGGCTTTAATTTTGTTATTATTTGAATAAATGAATTAATTTGTTTACAAGTCTATACCACGAGGTGAAATGACTGTGCTGATTAAGTCGGAAACGTTATTTGATTGAGACTGCATGAGCTGAATGTCGGAATTTATAGTCTTTCGGTGAGATGTGCACTTTATTTTAATCGATTATTGTATACACATAGACTGTGCAGTTTAGAGAAAATGTTTGGCAATCTATTAGACAACAATCTGTCGATATGTGTATCGCGATAAAATTGAAAACAAGCTGATTTATAGGCGTTGAGTATGGTATGTAGGTGAGTCAGCTTTGTGCCATTAAAACAGTTGTATTTTGGCTGTTTGATTATGTTAATTGTTTGTCCAATAAATATAAGAAGAGATCGACACGTATGTTACATAAAATGAGAAAAAAATCGCGCAACATGTCCATCTAGGCCCAGTGTCGCAAGTGGCGGCGCATCACATCAAAGGTCTCGGTGAGATGTTGTAGTGTTAAGACCTTAAGACAGCTATACTCAACCTGCGGCCCGCCAAGCTTTTAAAACTGGCCCACCTGACACAGTTACATAATTTCCCTTGTCAAACATTTTAAACTTTGCTTGTTAAAAACCACTGGCATCTGGAAACAACGACCCTCTCACAACTGGCTTCAGTTTTAAATTGTAATTAGGTACGCAAAATTGTTCGATGAGTTCAAAAACGACACAAACCTTGAAGTTATGTTTAAAGGAAAAAGAGAAAAAAAGGAAATATGTGGAGTTTTGGAGCATTGTCCCTCAAAAATATGAAAACGAAAAGGATCGATCTTCACGACTTACGAGTTACGACTACCACACAAGGGGCCAATCTATTTGTTAAAAGGTTAATGGTTTCATACCGTTACACTGTAGGTAGGTAAAGGAAAACAGGATCTTGTAACCGATGTCTCTATATTTGGAGCAGTTTATGCACCGGATAAACGTGGCTGAGGATCCATTGATAGGTTATACTTTCTTCCGACTAAATCATGCAAATAAGTTTATTTTTATTGTCTATATCAATTTGTCACCCTGTGCCTTAAATAATTCGGCTGGTTCAGGAGCCTTTTGGGACTTCAGTTCATATTGATATCCTCACTTTAAACCGCCAACAATTTGGAACACCGACTGGGAAGGGAAGTAACTTTCTCTGCGGGATCCTTATCTGATACACAAGATTGGTGCAAAACACACGTAGACAAGTCCCCCCGAATGACACTCTAATTGGGGTATTCATGGTTTGGCGGTCACTAAGCGAGTGTGACTCCTAAAAGACGAATGCAAATTCTATATGCGGCCATAAAAATGTGACGCACGTGGGCGTTTCGTTGCATATCTCCGGTCGGAAGCTCTAAAGAAGCTCCTCACACATTTTCAGATGTATAATAGAGATCTTATCGAAACTTAATTCCATAATCTGTGAATATACTTCGCAAAGGTCTTACAGAAGTTATTTTTCAAAGCAATTACTTCGAAACTGCTCTACTTCGGTTAACAAATTCTATCGAAGCTCTTTTTCGAAATCAAATTGTTACTTTGGAAGTCTTGGTTTCCATCGTCCTGATTAAATTGTTTGTTCTACTCGACAATGGAATTTTCGACGCCTTCGCACTTAAGCGGGTTACAAGTGTTTTTTCTGTTCCCAACAGTGGCTTTGTTACAAGATTCCTTTTCCCATCTCATCTCTAAAGGTCTCGCAGTTCGCCTCTTGTTGCCTTGACTCGTTGTTCTTAGATTTCGATAAAACTTGTGCCGAAAGTTTTTTCCTCCTAGAGCTTACAAGCCGTTCTCGCCTCTTTTCTGCATCGCCGCATTATAAGCTAGTTGTTTTGCTACATATGCCTGAAGCTTCCCTTCATGACAAGAGTGATATATATACCACATCAGTTGAGGCGTTTTTGATGTCTTCTTATCATCGATATCGCTGGTTGTCAGTGCTGGCTGCTATAGTTGAGGGATCGGCAATTGGCAAACCCTTAAAGTTAAGTCTTCTCACAGTAAAAGCTTCTCCTTTTGTTTAGAGTCTAAGGGTTCGCATTATTAACTTGACTATAGCAAGTGGTTTGGAATCTTAGGACACCTAGAATAGTATAAGAATTTGTTGGTACCCATGCCAGCGGACAGCTGTGCCGCGATTGTTTACGCGCAGACTTTTCCTCGTCTTGCTAATTGTTGCTTCATATAAAGGCCTATGTTTTTCTGAGAAACTCATACCGATGGTGCGGGTAATTTTAACGTGATCCGTGTACAAATTCAACAATGCAAACAGACAAAGTTAACAATTGCGCGCAATACGAAGAAATAGATCTTTCACTTGATCTCAGCAGAAGGCTCGTAGTAGCTGCGGACTTGGTAACCTCTTCGCTTGCTACTTCAAAATTTGTTTTTAGTCTAAAGGCATTCTGGGCAGTGGGGCTTCCGGTGGAAATATTTTCGACAGCTGTCATGGATGGATCGGAACTGATTGTGGTGGCAATTGCCGTCTCCGAGTGTTCCCTTTTGCTAGACTTCGATTGGGGGAGTAGATTCTTGGTGCATCTGCTTTTTGCTATACTATCCAGTGTGGCAAATGTTGCCCTTCTGTCTTCTTTTATACTTTTGATGACGATGAAAACTTGTCGGTCGACTAAGGTAGATTCTCTGCATTTCGCTGAGGAGAAAGTCCCTCAATACCACCGGGCTGCGAAATCGTTCAGAATCCGCTTATTGAATGAGAGCTTTCCTTTTGTTTCTTTCCGCCTAAGTCCAAGGAAAAAATTGAGCTAACAACTCCGGATAGCAGAGTACGCTTTTTCTTGTTTATCCACCGATATTTGACAGCATTCGATAAAGGGCTAATTAAAAAGACCTGCGTTTTTTAAGCTTTACCTTCTGTCGAGAATTACTCCTACGCACGGTCTGGTGCTCAAAAAGATGTACGCCGGCTGACTCGTAGTCCATTTTTGATTTTGCCGACTTCTTCAAAAGGAACGACGGCGACATCGTTAGAGAAGTCGATAACCTAAATCTGTGTAGCAGAACTTTGTCGTACACAAGAGATCCAAGAACCGAACCTTCTGGTACTCCCGCTGGAAAGTTTGTCAGTCTAGAACCGCAACTTTCTGTCGACGAAGGCAGGTAGTGCGATGTAGCGATGAAGAATTGGAACATTGAGTGAGTTTTGACCCGACCCTTGTCTGCCATTGTTTTTTTGCTAATCCGCATCGACACGATTTTTTAAATCCATACCGGTCTTATGGAGGGTCTATCTTAAGACACCTCATCGAATGTTCCAACTGATCTGTTTAAAAAAAAACCTAATTCAATCGTTTTCCATGTCAATTCGGTTGTTTGATTTATTCAAACCCACCAACACAACATCCGACCGAACAAGTCAAATAAAAATGTTAACCAAACCGACAACCTCCCCAAATCCAAGTAAGTAGCATGTGAAACTCTTCCGCTCGATAAGCCCTCTCAAGCTTCCCCACAAAATAAACACCCAACCCCCCAACCTCATATACAAAATCAATGAATTCCATTCTCCCCAACAACATCGACATCCGTTTCGAGGGAATATATACGCACACTTCTCTCCTCTACCGACAAACATTCCTTATTCTGAAATTAAAAAGTTATCGACCTCATTTGTTCAAATGTGTTCATCTTCTTTCAGCTTGAATAACAAATGAATGTGCGCGCCCCAACTTCTCGGCTATTTATAGCGCACCCCAATGCCCAATGTGTTCTCAATCTTCAAGCTCCACAAATCTGACAGCCATCAATTTTTTTTCTGTTCGTTGCCTTCCCTTTCCACCAAATGTTTCCAAATAAATTAATCGTTTACATTGGGGAGCACATACTGCATGCATACGTCGCCTTGCCGTACAAAATCCGCTCGGCTACTCTTGTACTTCCTCTCCAGATGCATAAATTGGCGCGAGTTGTAAACATTTCACACGTAATAATGGGACCTTTCGCAAAATTGAAGTGAAATCTCACTTCTGCTATACGGTGTGGCGCCGCACGCCGTGCATCACAAGTCGGCGCATCCCGCACTGCAACCAAGAGATACATTTTAGTAAATCTTCAGATACTGTTTGTGTGTGTGTGTGTGCATTTTCGGATTGAGCAAATAAACGATGTGGGATTTTCGGGGGAAAAACATTTTCCGCATTCTTCGGTGAAGCGTATTTTTTTATTTTTGTACCGCGCAGAGTGATTTTCATCGATCGAGTTGAAATTTAAATCCCCCATGAGATATTTCCTCCGCTTGTGTATAAGCGTGGGATGGCGCGACATGTGTCCTATGAAACGCGATCGACATTTTTGTTGGTTTGACAAATCGAAGCCCTTCATCGCACACAGAATGGACCGCCTGTTAAGTGAGAAAAACACATCTTTTGAGGATCTACCAAAGTTTTGTGGGCAATAGCGATTAATTGGTCATTTGGTATCTAAGAATGTTTTTTTACATGCATTTTGCGCATCAATTTGAATTCGAATTGCGTTGGGGATGTGCTGATGTCATGAGAGTGCCTAAGAGTGTGTGGGCTTTGTTGTTTTCTGTTTGGCAAACGGAATGCCTTTGTCAGATGATGGGAGGGAAAATTGGAATTTTGAATGATAGTTTTGCGGTCATTTGTCAAATAGTCGTGAATAATTGGAAAATAGTTTAAAATTTGTACACATCGGATTTCCCATGTCTACCTCATTGCGAAGCAGCTATTTTTGCTGACGATGCTGCGATATTTTCATCACATGAACTCGCTCTCGACATTGAGAGGAATCTAACATATGCGATGACTATATTAGAGGAATATTACAACAAATGGAAAATTAAAGTTAACCAAGAAAAAATTCAAGCCATCTTTTTTACAAGAAAAAGAAAAGCTTGTTATCTTCCTAGGGGTCCACTACAGGTAAATGGTACAAGTATTAGCTGGGAACCTTCCGTAAAATACTTAGGCATTTATTTGGACACCAAGTTAACTTTTAGAACGCATATAGCAAATACCCTAAAAAAAATTGCAATTGCCATTAGGATGCTGTATCCCTTCATAAACCGAAAGTCGTTGCTTTCAAATGAAAATAAAATAATCATCCATAAAGTTATTTTCCAAGCAATTCTGCTTTATGGGTGCCAAGTCTGGGGAAACTGTGCAATGTGTCATGTTAAAAAACTACAGGTTTCTCAAAATAAACTATTAAAAATGATGCTTAATCTACCGTGGCATCACTCGACTCTGGATACCCACGATAAAGCGAATGTTGAATTGATCTTTCAAAGAATTCAAAAATTAAAGCAACGCTTCTTAGAACGCTGTGATTTTGCTGATAATCCCCTTGTAAATGTTTTAAATACGAATTATATCTTACTCGATAGTTAATAATAGCTTTTTGTTTTTTGTATTATTATTGTTATTTATTTATTTATTGATCAATTAATTAATATATTTGTTAACTTATTTATTTGTTTGTTTATTTATTAATTCATTAATTTGTTACTTACTTATTTATTTAATTGTTTATTTATTTACTTATTTATTTCTTTGTTTATTTTTTAATTCATTAATTTGTTACTTATTTATTTACTTATATGTTTATTTATTTATTTGTTTATTTATTTATTTATTGATTTATTTATGTAATAGTTTATTTTTAAATTTATTATTTATTATTTATTATTTATTATTTATTATTTATTACTTATTATTTATTATTTATTATTTACTATTTATTATTTATTATTTATTATTTATTATTTATTATTTATTATTTATTATTTATTATTTATTATTTATTATTTATTATTTATATTTATTTAATTATTTATTTATCTATTTGTACCTGATTTTTTTTTTCTTTTACTTAAATTGAAGGTTTTTTCGTATTTTCCTTCAGAAGTTATATTTCTTGCCCAATAAAATTTCTTAAATTAAATAATGTTTCAGAAGAAAGATACAAATTATCATATCTCTGAATTGTAAAATGTGTGGTAACAAAACCTACTGTAAATTTATGTACGAAATAAAACTATCTATCTATCTATCTAGTTTAAAAATTCATCGGAGAATCTGATTAATTTAACCTTCTCCTGTCCTTGGTCATTCAAGTTTATCAAGGCGAAGAGGTATAGCGAGCTTGTTCGCAATTAGCTTAAATCTTTATGAAGAAAGTTTGTGACTATCATAGGCTCAAGATTAAGGTATACTACTAGTCCTAAAGCGCTTTTTAAGGGGCCTAAAACCAGTGGCAAGTCCGACTTAGCACCTCAAGTCAGTTCCATTCATAACATACAGATACCTAATAGCTCCACAAAGCTTTGAAGGGTCAATCAACTTTTTCCAATGTCTACTGACTCGCTTGGTCAGTCCTCAGTCACTTACCACATAAGGTGGCCGTGGGCCAATTAAGGTTTTATAATGAGCAGTTTCCTATCAAAGCGTCCACTGCTATTTCTGTTTATCATACGGGAATGCACGATGGCATTACACAGAGTTACACGCTCCTGGCCTTCACTTTAACCGGTATTGATTGATTAATACTTGGATTATATTGCTTATAATGAAGATAGTCTGCTGCAATTGGACGAATTAGGACTGGAGGACATGTGGTTCCAACAGGACGGAGCTACGACACACACTGCGCGAGCCACAAGCGATATTCTGAAGACGGCGTTCCCGGGTCGCCTCTTTTCTCGTTTTGGCGATTTGCACTGTTCTGCAAGATCGCCCGATTTAACCGTTCCAGACTTTTTTTGTGGGGTTTTTTGAAATCCCGTGTTTACGTGAACAAGTCCGAGACCCTAGAAACCCTCAAGGACAACACACGACACGAATGCGAGAATCTGTCGCCCGAAGTTCTCGCCGAAGTGATGAAAAATGCCATAAAACGAGCCCGTATGGCAATCAATTGTGACCGCGCCCATTTGGCCGATATCATCTTCTCGACTTGACCAATACAATTCTAAAGGTTTAAATAAACATAATCAAAAAACAAAATCAAAGTTTTTCATTTACAAAAAAAAAAATTAGAACCAAACAACATCAGATGACTCCTGATATTTATTGTACTAGGACTAGAACCTTTGACCATAGCACATGAGGATGAGTTGCTTAGCTTAATAGACAATCGTTGTTAAAGCCACGCAATTTTGCCCATTTTCTTCAAATTGACGACACTTATAGTCGGTGGCACCCAACGCAACTCACGTTTACTAAAAATAATTCACGAAGTTAAGCAACGCCTGAAGATTCTGTGCAGCAAAATATTTTGAAACTGTTGCTCAACGCGATGCTCAACTCGATACACAAGTGCATCTCAACTAGCGCTATAAGCTTATACACTATTCGTATATACTGTGAAGCCAACGCAAGATTTAGGGAATCGTAGATCGAAATTCGAAAGTGTATGCGTTGCGCACAAAGTGTTGGACCGACCTTAGCAATCAGAAATGGCTCGAAGGGGGCTACTCAAACAATCGATACACACTGATTTTTTGAAGATAAATTACGCTACTGGGTATATGGGGACCGAAAGCAGTCTTGAAAGATGCAGCTAATTTTTCATTAGTTCTAAAAATCAACGCACATGATCTAAACTAAGCCGCCGTTAGTACCTTGCATCAATTTGCTCCACTTCTATATACTACTGCTCTTTGAAAAGGGGGAACTTCCGCTCTTCGGATTGCAATGTGCTAAGCTCCTTCTTGTAACCACGGACTGACGTTGTCTAAGCTCCTCCTCTCGTAAGGCTTTCCAAATAGATGTAAGCTAAGCTCCGAATCAATAAACTACTACAGTTTAACAGGTCATCGCTATCTAGGGTAGCAGGAGCTCTAACTGGTCATAACTTCCTGAGAAACCACACAATGAAACTTAATCTCAAGGATGACGACAAATGTAGAGGCTGCAGAGGCGAATAAGTCCACGAGGACACACCTCACTTCCTTTGTCATTGTCCAAGTCTCGGTCACTTGAAAACACTTGGGATATATTACTTCCAAGACGTACATGAACTTTCTCTGAGATCTCACTGTCTGATCTTTATAGGTTTTTAAGGGCATCGGGATGGCTGGACAGAGTCTGTTAAGCACAATGGGGAAAGAAAAGAGGACAACCGATACAACACCAACGGTTAACCCCCAAAAAAGGGTATCACAATAAGTCCACGATGACCTAAGCTCCGCTCGTACTGCTCCCTGCTACGAAGTTGCTGGTAACCGTTCACCGAGTAGCCTAAGCTCCTCTCCGAAGGTGTCTGAGCTCCGCTAGTACCGTTCTCCGGTACAAAGTAGAATATTGACATCCATTAGTGCCTTTTTTTTTTGCACCGAAAGACGTTTTCGTAGTTAATCTACCGCCAGAAAAGACTCGGCTAAGCTTTTTTCAGCTCGTTTTTATTACTGATCCTTTAAGTGATCTCAGCTCTGCTGGCAGCGTTCCCTAGTGCGCTCCTCCAGTCTAATATCTTGCATCGTCTCCACATTTCTCGTTGACCAACTTATTTCCTGAATGTTAAAGGTGGCGGCAACTTTAAACTGCCAACTGCTCTCTACCCTACATCCTTTCTACTTTCTTAAAACGGCTGTCAACATGAGCTTCTAGCATCAGTTACTCTATCCCCCATAATTACTGTCGCACAAATGCGCGCGAGATTATACTTGCCACAACTACTCAGAGATTTAATCTTGCAATTAGTTAAACTAATTTCCTTTTAATTTTCTCTCTCTTGCAGCAGCCCACACAGCAGACGAAAAGGATAAAGGAACCTCGTGCACACAAAGTGGTAAGTTTAACTACAGTCCAAGTTAATTTATTTTTAAAGCTGACAACGCTTTTTAAGGCTCAAATAAGGTGCCACAAGAAAAGCAACAAAATTTGCACCCTTTCTTCAACCACCCACCTGCTGGCAGGATCACTACAGGAAGGCTAAAAAGATTTCGTTTAGAACACAGTAAAAGAAAACCAAATTGCAGGGTTAAAAAAAAATATTAAGCCGATTATTTGCCTCTTCAGGCCACGGTTAAGAGTACTTTTGCAGAATAATAAATCCTTCATCATTTCCTTCACTTAACTAGATATACATAATATATCGTTCGTCCTTCGTGTCTAGAACGAGGTCTCGTGCGCACCCTATATACGATCTGGCATAGCACTTTAAAGACGAAAATACGTACCTGTTAGCCCCCCGACTACAACAACGACCTTGACCACAATCCAACTCCTGCAGCGGCGACATCGACGACTCGTAACCAAGCCACCTAGAGAGTACATACGAACTCGTTTGTTTCACTTATACCTCTTGCGCTTGAGAGCACCCATTCGGCTGTGCTGTGGTGGTGGTTCGCATTGTTATTTAACTTTGGCAAGGTGCGGGGGTTGGATGTATAAGGATACTCGAATTTCACGTTGTGCGAAGATGGTATAGCGAAAGTTAAAAGAGGAATTTTCTAATCAAGAAATTCCTTTAGCTTTATGTCGGCAATTTGATTTATTTCTTGCGGAATGATGCTAAAGGGTGAAACGGTAGGATCTGGCGAAAAGGTAGAAATGACTCGCCTTGGCTAATGGGAAAATAATGAATTTTTGTACGTTACGTCTTGTGGAATTTAAGTCAAATGGCCACCTTGAAATTGAAATGGATAGGGCTGTTTGTTTAGTTAAATTGTAACGTATATAGACACGGGGAGATGTTTATAATTGGAATTAGTTTGAGTTTAGGGTGCCATCGTAATTTGGTTGATTTAAAGGGAAATGGACAAGTCGTGGTGATATAACAAGGACGAAGTTTAACCACATAAAAGTTGGGAAGCATGTCCGGTGGACATTAAAATTTCGGAGAGTGATCTGTTGGTTGACTAAATGAAGCTAAATCGGGTGCGCTCCTTATAACGTCCTTTCGGAAGATATGAGGTATAGTTTGCCCATTAATGTCACAGCTCACAGTACACTGTGTTATGAAACAAGCTCGACCGTCTTATTTTTCTTTGACGCCTTTCTAACTTGTGTGGCGTTAAGTTAAGCTCTTCAAATTCTGACTAAAAAAATCTGCATTCACCCGTCTTTGTAGTGCCTTAAGAATATATCGCCTTGGAAACTGTCCCTTAACACTTAACTTACCGGCCCGGTGTAAAATTGGAAAAAGTTTCAAGGGGTACATCAATTAAATAAACAGTAAGGAAGGAAGCACACCACATCATGAGCGATTGTTGAACATGATAGACACAGTACGAATTACAGTATTAAATAAATAAAAAGATGATAGGCCAAACGATACAGCCTTGCGGGACCCCACTTCGACTTTATGTATATGCCGGCTGACCGGCGGTTTAGTGTTGAATGCAAGTTCTAGGATAGTCTTAAGTCTCCGACTGTCTTGACATAAACAATGTTTTGTTGACGTAGCTCCAAGTCATAAAAACGAGACGACTTATTGACTGTACCTTGCACAGTTGTATAATTGCACAAAAAAGGAGAGAAAGGAGAATGACTTATATACTAAAGTGGCTCTACAGTTTATGGTGAACAAGGGCCTCAACTTATAAGCGTGCGCGCCACCTCAGACGAGATCTTCCTCTGCTTCGTTGTCCCTCCGCGTCAGACTCGAAGATTACCGAAGAGAGGCACGTCGACCTAAAAGATCTATTGTGCCGAAGAATGCCAGAAAATAAGTTTAGGCTATACTCTGTCCAACAAAAATTGTCAGTACAGGAAAGATAGGATATTTGTCTCTCAGTCTGGTTGCAATGACTTACATAAATCTGTCCCTCTTTAAAGCTCTCACAGGGTTGCCATAGTTTGTATGAAAATTCACCATAGCTCAGAGAGAAAAAGTGTTAGGGTTACCACCTTTATTACAAAAATAAAAATATTGTTGAACGAAATAAATTCAGTTTATCTTTTTCCTTTTCCCGTGAGGGTTTTTCTAGGGTATTCCCAGTAGGCCTAATCACTTTAGTTTGTTTTGGTAAAACCCAACGATCGACAATACGTAGTATAGGTTTACCTGCTTGGTCATTTTGATATTTCAGTGTGAAAAACTATTTGATGACAAATATGCAAAAATATAACAAAAATGCTAAAATATGCCAAAAATGTGTGCTCTACCCATGTGCTCATTTATACCCAACTATGCAGAAATTTGCCCTCACGACTAGGGCTGAAAATATTTAGGAACTTATGTTGTATATTAAAATATTTAATACGATACTGCAAAAAAAAAACAATATCACTACAACGCACTTATGATCACTTGTTGCGTGAATGAAATGAATTGCACTAAAACACTTCACGAATAAACCTTTTTCTAAAAGACAACATTGAAAAAATATTTTAACTGAATATTATTTGATCCTTCAGAAATACAAACAAATAAAATAAAAACCGAATGGTAACACCTCACATAAAAATTCGTTCTCAAAAGCACGAAAACCAAAAGTTCTTTGACAAAATTCATAGAAAAACCCTTGATGATATCCTTTCATTGTACACATGGTAACACTCTTCTAATGTGCTTCAGTCACACACACTGCAAGCGAACACAAGCGATCATTCATTCATTCTGCCTGCAGTTGTGTGGCAGAGTGGTTGCAGTGAGCTCCTTGCCAAATTTTAGGAAAATGACAACAACAATTCCTTGGTATGACAGTGGTTTGGTTTTTATTTCAGTGGCAATTCTTGTGTTTGAGTGCCGTGAGAGCATCTACAGGCACCATTGGTAGAAAAAAAGCTCCTCCATAAGGCCTGTACTGACAATTTTTGTTGGACAGAGTATAGCAGATTTTTCACTACCCTAATGTAGCTGATAATATTTTCAGCAAAGGAATTTATCAGGGGTCGAATCGCGTCATCCGTGAACGAGCATTACGTGACGGAATTTGTTTTTGTTTCACATGTAAATCAACTTTATTCCTTTCTTCAAGACTTAGTATTTCACGGAAGAAGAATTTCCTTCTAGTACTGGATAGAGCTGGACATTCGCACATGATGTGCTGAGCTGTTTCGTCTTCTTCGAGACATAGCCGGCACTTTGAGGAGTTGACTATATGCAGGTATCCTATAAGGTTTTTGATATCGTGCCTTCTGAGGTTTAGGATTTTTTTGAATGACAGGATTGTCCTTTTGGCTTGTCTGAGGCCTGGAATGTCTTCCCAGTGTTTGATACACATTTGTGTAGCTTTTTATGATGATTTGGTGAAGGCGCAGAAAGGTTCTGGTCCAATAAAAGGGGTCTCTGACCCTTTCCTAGCAAGCTCGTCAGCTTTTCGTTTCTGGAGCCGAGAGTTTGGAGAGAATTGAAGCAGTGCATGACTGATTTTAAGATAATGATTTCTGAGCTTAGGGCTTTTATAGCTGTTTGACTGTCTGTGAATATATGAATGTTTGCACCTTTTATACCTGAAGAAATGATGCGGATTGCGCATTCTTTAATGGCTCCCAATTCTGACCGTCTGTCTGTCCTGTCCTGAGGTGCACAGCGCAAACGATTAAATGGATTTCTTTCAAACTTTGGACTTGGAGTTTGTGGGCTTACAGTTGGGGCAACTTTTTTTTGCACGTTAATCCTATTATTAACGGTACTTCCCATACACAAGTTTGATATTATTACACAAGTTTTACACAAGTTTGACTTTTTCGAAAATGGCTCTAACGATTTCAACCAAATTTAATATTTGGGATTAAGGAGATGAGGTTAATGTTGCTGCATACCCAGTTTTTTGCTATAAATTCGAATAACAGTACTTTTGAAAATTGGCCTTATCTCGAAAACGATCGGAGCGAAAACGAATGAGCAAACTCAGTTTTTCTCTAAATTGTGTAAAATGGATTTTTGACAAAAGGCATATATTTAAAAATTTGATTTCCTTTAGTTTATCTACATGAAACCGGCACAAAACAATTTTGACCAAAATACATACTTGGAGTAAAATTGACGATTCGATTCGAATCACCGAAAACGCTGATTTTGAAATCTGTTCATATCTCGAAAACTCATTTTCGATTTGGATAAAACTTTAAAAAGCAAGTAATGCTAACATCTTGAACAATACCATATACTCAGTTTTTAGCTAAATAGTTAGAACAGATCAGAAACTCCTGCTTCGCTTGTCCTTGTACTCAAAATTCTTTTAAAGTTTAATAGCATTTGGCGCCTAAAACATTTAAACCAGAAATTTTAAAATTCCTTTTTAAGGAGAGCTTACGCCTCACTTTATTATTTGATATGTAGGTACTGCATCCTAAATAAACGTAAGCTCAATTTATTTAAGTATATTCTTATGTTTTCTGTATGGTTAATCTAGCTTCTATAAAATAAAAATTAACCAAAAAAACTGATGATATGAACGAGAAAGTTTCGTGCGATCCAGTCGTGCTCACTTTTTTCAAATCCCTTCGTATCGACCGTCATAAGCGAAGAACAAAACTAACTGCCGATTTTGAAGTTTCTTGGCCATCGGGCTTATATTGGGTTAGCCTAAAAATGTATAAATATTGTGGTAAAATATCAAATCTGTATATAGAATAAATTTTAATTTAGTACATGGATTTGACCACGCATTACATTAGAACTAGGCACCCAATCTCTATGAATTTCTTAGAAAACCATAAGGCCAACTCATAGATACAACATTTTCGACGTTTGAAATGAGTATGAGGGGAAATGATAGAATAAACTTTGAAGATCTGCGCTTTCAAAGATGCGTGGCGCGGACCCAACTTGTTTTAAATATGTACGAGAGACTTGCTTTTAAAGATCTGTACTGCCAATTTTGAGGAGGCACTGTGTTCAAATCGGACTTTAAAAACTTTGAAGATCTCTTAGGTGAAGATGATGAACCTTTTGAATAGGTTAGTTTTGAAGTCGAGCTCCGTATATGGCAGGAATATTGGAACCCTAGTCTAACCTGTGATTTAAAGAGAAGGAAGAATAAAAGTAACCTTTTCGGACTAAAGTACCTCTCTGCTTTAAATGGGTAACTTAATTTTGAGGATGCTCGAAACTTTGTTCATATTATTTCAAAATTGACTGTGACTCCATGAAGATGCATGGACTCCTTATACCTACCTTCTGTGGATGAAATGTCCACCTGACTTTTTACTCCCAAACCGCAATAAATTGTGATTGCAACTTAGCTAAACTTAACCTTCGTAGATCAAACAAACAATAGAAGAGCTTTCCTTGTTTTACTTATCTTACAGATGGTCTTCATGGGTATAAGTTTGCCATGGATGAGTTGTCCAGAATTCAAATATAAACAAAGTCACAATTTTAAAACTTTCTTCCATAATGCTAACGTAATTTTGTTAAAATTCCCTAAATAAACATTCCACTTATCGTTAAAGTTCAAGGTCGCCATCATTTTATAGCCTTTTCCACTCAATTTCTCGTGGTCTTCTTTCTATTTGAACGTAATAGTTTCCCTCTCTCTGTCCATGCATCATTCTAACACTTTCATTGTCAATTAAAATTAATTTCCCTCCAATAATAACAACCAATGGAATGCGAACGTATACTTTAAATTGTCTTGCTTCCAATTTTGCTACCGCATCCAGTGCACGACCTTTACTTTGCAAGTGTGGAGCCTCAGATAGCCAGATAGCATCATCATCATACACAGCAAAATTAAATGAAAATATTTCTTATTCATTGAAGTTGTAGGAAGAAGAAAAAAATCGGTTAATAGAAAGTTCAGCTGGCTATTGGCCCCCATTTTCGTATGCAAATTTCCAGTGAGATTGGAGGTATGTGCGCCGCCACGCGAGTCTTTGCGATTATAAATGACAGTAGGGGTCAAATGTGTCAATTGTTTGAATTTAAATGATATATTCTCTCGGTCGTGATTGTAGCAATTTGTTTATGTTTTTGGATTGTTTTTATTTTGTGCTTCTGCCTGCAAAATTAATGCGTTGAATATATTTTTTGGAGTAGGCAGAGCTGACGAAGGTCAGGGCATCTGGCTGGCATTGCTGAGCATCTCTTTCCGGGGTGAATGGTAGGTAATTATTTTCTATATTATTTTATTATCTACAAACCGCCTGGGCAGGGAATATATTTTTTCTTCGTATGTTTTACGACAAACCGTTGATGTGTAGGCTGGTGGATGTCAAGGTAATTTTTATTGCCATCGACCTGAACGACAAACTTTTAATCGCAAAAGGCAAATGGATTTTCATTGCAGTTGGTGGAATACTTTCATTTTTTAAAACACGGTTTAAAGTTCCAGTCAGTGATGGAAAGTGACTGGGAGTTTACAATCGAAGGCTCAGTGGATTATGAAAGTAGCCTTTTACAATTTGACAAAATGCTGTCCATCTGCTAAAAATTGTACTAAACCGCACGTTATAGACCCAAAGTTTTGAAGATAGCGATTAACTAAGCCGGATACTGGTTCTGGGGACTTTTTTTAAGGTCTAACCAGAGTCGTTATGTAAATTTTATACGCTGAGCAACACCTCCACAAATTGGAGCAGTTTAGGTCAAACTTTTCACTGAAACTTCTACGAAAAGTCTCATCAAAGACAAAAAAGAATGAGCAGGATCATACAACTGACGAAAACCCTTCACTTTACACTTACTAGCTTCCGGCGGGTCTTGCAGTCCAGTCCGGTGTAAACTATGGCCTCAAATAACAAGCTGCTGCAGCCAGCTGGGTCTGTACTTAAGTGCACCCAGTTACTCACGTCAAGTGGTTTGAAGCCGCCTTCCAAATGTGTTAAAGCCGCCTCCCAAACGTGTTAAAGCCTTCCTCTATTGTGGACTTAAAGACTCGTCTAGTCTGTGTGTTGTTTTCTGTTAGCTTCACATGACCTATTTATCTCATCCGTTTGATTTTAGGCATTTTGACCAGGTCCTTACAAAGTTCGTCGTTGAAACTTCTCCTTCAAACTCGATACTAACTTGGTTCGTTCTTTGGAAATTACTTACAAGCTTCTGACAAAGTTCATATTCCAGAACTAGGGAGATTAGGGTCTAGTTGAATGTAAGAGTAGACTTACTTCTGAGATTCCTTCTTTGCCCGAAGAAACACCGGTTGGGAAGATTGATTCTTGCAAGCTTCTTGACAGCTTGTAAGGTTCTCACTATATTGTCAACATAAATGCAAGCATTTGAACGAGCTCTTGGAAAAATGTACCAAGAAGTTATAAAATTGAGTTTGAGTGGATTTTTTTTTCGACTTTGACACATCACCAAGATTTCTCCATCGTCATCCTGCAAAGCCGAACAAGTTTGGATGCGGATGCGGAAACAACTTGTATTACCTACTCACACCCGCGATAGCTATCGTAAGCAAGACGAAGATTGACTTCGTGGTCTACAAGCGACTGATATTAAACAGTCTGGTTATTGGAAAAAGGTTTCAAGCGTTCATTCAGACTGCAGGATCTTTTATGAGGCTTTGAGCATAGACTTTTCCAGATGAGGTTTACGGTGTTGAGATTCTATTCATCGGACATACTTTATTCGACCAAATTTTGTGGACAAGCTCCTTACTAAGTCATCTCCTGCTACTTTGAGCAGCTCAGCCTGGTAGGTTATCCTCTCCAGCTGTTTTGTTTGACTCAAGTTTGGATATTGCTATCCTCTCCCTCTATCGGTCGAGGTGGATTGATATTTGGGCACCATTGTTCAGATTGAAAGCAGGTATATCTTTTGGCTATCTCCGCCGTTAAACAGTGGACAGAAATGTTCTTTCCAAATCCTCAGCATCGACTGTGAATCTGCTACCGTATGCCGAATGCACATGTCTATTTTTGTAGCTTTTGTTCAAATCTCTTGCCTGTTTTTGAGAGGAACGTTTTAGTCCCTTATACAAATTTCAAACAATGCACCCCTTGACACTCGTTTTCTTTTGAGGGGGCCAAATTTTCTTCTTCCATCTGTATAGAGGGCGCAGGCAGCTCTCTTTATAACACTGGTTATTGTCTGCAGCAGTAATTGGTAAGCCCATTCCCCACCGCACCCATGGCATCGTTGTGATCGCTTTATGAAACCCAGCACATCGGTGGTTTGCAGACTTACCGCCGGTCCTTTGCGTTTAATGGTGGTGAATTTCTGGATAAGAAGTTAAAAGAGACGCGATCGGTAAAAGTTTCAATGCTCTTACTGCTCTCTTGAGTATTGTGGCTTGATGGGAATTAAAATCCGTACTACCGTCCAGTGAGTAGTATCCGAGTCTTGATGCTTGTAAAGATTGAACGTTCAAGGCACTGCAGGCTTGCCGGACATTGACCGCAGCTTGGTCAGTTTGGTTGATGATTCTATGATCTGGATGCTGTCAAGTCGACCTGTGTAAATTGTAGAGTGGGAATCGTATGTGGGGGCATTGATGGTGCAACAAAGTCGTTTAGCTTGAATTCGTGTTCGTGTGGCAGGCTGAGCTTTTCGACTGTAGAAATAAATTGCCCTCCTTTAAGTGGCAACGTCACAACGTCACAACGTATTTTGGGCACTTCTCGAACGTGTCTTATGCCGTACGTCTTCTCAAGAAGTTCGTACAATGCTTAATTGGCTTTGTCGTTATTTTCTTATGTGCTGGTGTGAGCATTAATTAAAATATTGCCCAGACTTGTCGAGGGCTTTCATTACCCAACTTTTCCTCTTATCAAAAATTGATATTCAAATAAATGCTGGCGTTGCTACTTTCAGCACTCGGCGTAGTAGATCACAGAGTTTGTCATCCTCCCTATGTAACTCCCCATTCCATCTCACTTGGCTGTTAAATCGGCCTTATTCCTATGCACAGGCTCCACTAGTTCTTCGCCTATTCAACTTGCCATTTATAGAGGTCCGAACATACCACGTCCAGACATATACAAATTTTGTTGATCGTACTTTGTTTGTACGGTTCGTCAACATTTGTAGCACCAACAGCTTCCATCTGGAATGGCAATGCCCCCCATTCGAATCCACACTGTTTTTTATTAAAAAAGCAAAGTAGATATTTCGTAGTCAAGGTCGATTGATTATGAAAACACCACCCGCTCACCAATACCTCGCCTCGACTCACTTCTATTTACTAACAATACGAAAACATCTCCCAGATTAGCCGTATCTGCCCTTATCCGCTAAACAAAAAAAAATCAACACTTTCACACCATAATCGAAAATTGGCTGGTTACTCACACGCGCACAGTCACATAACCATAACTTATCTAACCTCACAGTGTTGTTTACACCGAGAGTTCAAGTGCAAGTGCGCGGACCGCACGCATCAACCGCCACACAAATTGGGCGCAATTATAATCCGACGAAGAACCACAAAAAACACCGTTCAAATGAAAGTAAACCACGTCGAATCCCTTGCAGTCTCAAATTTCAACGAGAGCGAGATTTAAAAACAAGCCTGTTAGTCGCGCAAATTGAGTCAGAAATTCCAATACGTCATTGAAATATGTGACTTTGCCATTTGTTACGCCCTCGCGGTTTACAAAAGAAAAACACTGAAAACCGGATTTTCAGAAATATCAAACTAAGCTCCTAATGGGAGAGCAGTTATGAAACGTTTTCTAAATCCTCGATCGTGATTAGGAAGAACTATTTTTTTCTGTATATCTATAATCGAATGTGCATTGTGTGTACGTGTGGCGGTGACCTTTACCTTGTCATACTGGGAGTTGTTGTTTGTTGACAGAAGCCACAAGGTAAGAAGTGGCGTGCTGCTGTGCATGTGTTCAGCGATTGTTAGAGTTTTTTCCTCTCTCTATTATGAGTAAACATTGACTTCGATTATGGAACACTGCATACATCGGTGGTGACAGTGTTTTTTTTCCTATTGGGTGAGTTGTAGGAAGTCCAAGTATGTGTTGTTTATTGTGGCGTCACGTGCAGGCGGTTTGGGGGCGGTTAGTACTGTGGGTGAAGCGGATGTTACTCTAGACTTCAGGTATTCGTTTTAAATGGAATATGACCGGTACATCGTGTTACGTTGGTGCAAAGGAAAGGCTGTTCTAAGCTGTCTAAATAATAACCAACGGACCATCTAAACACGAAAATTCAGTATTGCGCTATCGCTGATAAATGACACCCGAGATGGGTCTCTACTTGAACTTCTCCAGCTATTTCAATGGGACTTCTCTTTAAAGGCGTACCATATAACTTTGTTAACTTTGATATATTTTACCACCCTCTCTTAGACCTCTGCAAACCTCAGTCTGTATAATCAAGTGTGTGAAGATGAAATAATTTTCGACAGGGCTGTTACACTCAGAAAAAAAAAAATAATATCAATAAGAAAAGTAATTGAATCAAAGGTTTTATACTATTAAAATTGGTCAATGGTGTTCATCCAATTGAAATAATAATTTCAAAACTATAACAGTAATGGTACGATTTTCCATGTGTATTAATGTTGTCACCCCTTTGATTCAATATTTTGTCTTATTAATTAATAATAGTATGTACTATTGTTTGCGATAGTTTTTAATAGGAAAATACAATTAATTATCAAAAGTAAATACCATGAAAAGTAATAGAAAATATGATAAAAACAATAACACCATACTATTATGTCAATAGTATTTAACTTATTAATTTAATAATATTTACTATTACTATAATAGGACTATACTGCTAAAACAATAACCCAATAGCATTGTTTCAATGGGGCCCTTATAGATATAAAGTTGCGTATTCTCTTGAAAGTAATGGTATCTACTGTAACAGCAATGGGACTCTACTGTTAACACAATAATACAATACCATTGCTTCAATCAGCCTCCTATAAATTTTAATGGTGTACCCTATCGTAATTAATAGTATATACTATTGCAATTATAGGACCGTATGGCTGAAACAATAACCGAATACCTTTGTTGCAATAGCGACCCGACTAAATTAAAGGGGTGAATCCTTATAAAATAAATGGTACAATACAATATTTTTTTTATATAGGTATCACCTTTCTTTATTGTTAAAAATGCTAAAAACATTGGTTTACAAGGCTATCGGCAAACTTAAGTCCAGCATTAAAAGCAAGGGTGTAGGAATATTGGTCCTTGAAGTCATAGCTTTTGAAGCCTGCAATAAAAGAGTTATTTATTAATTCCATAGAAATAATGAGATGAATAATGCTTCGACTTACCAGTGTGTGGCCATTTTGTGGGATATTTAAAAGGCTTCAGTTTTAATATCATAGTGCCGTTGATTTCAGTCCATTTAGTCCGGACTTCACTTCATAGCTCAATGTTATGTGCTAGCCATAAATAGTTGCTTCATACGTCGGTGGATCAGAGGCGGTAGTTTCTACAATTACTCAACAAAAAGTTAAAATCAATTACCTACCTCATAAATGAAACAAACTTAAATATATTAAAAGCCTTATTAAAACATAATAATGTAAAAAACACTTTTAGTAATAATTATCAACGGATGTTAAGAGTTTTAAACGAATAAAATATACAATACAAAATACCTTCGTCCTTGTTTTCACTTATCAGTTCTGTTGTCTTTTCAAACCTCTTATTTTGATTCTGGCTTTATTAGCCTTATCATGCAGCTTTCCAGTTGGGTTGAGACCAAGTCCTCTCTTATGCAAATAGTATTCCTACAAATATTAAATAAAACTGAGTGCAAGCAAATAATTATTTCATCAAACCGATCACTTCCAAAATTATAAAAAAAATAGTTTAATATAGTCCAAAACACTATTATTATCAAATAAAATTCATTAAATTATACCTGAGCTGCACTCGTGTTCCAATTTCAAAATGTTGATTCTAGAGTATATTTTGCAATGAACTGCACTTTGTCACGACAACGATAGTAATGGCAAAGTTTGACGAGTCTAAGTAAAA
This sequence comes from Cheilosia pagana, assembly GCA_936431705.1. Taxonomy (NCBI): domain Eukaryota; kingdom Metazoa; phylum Arthropoda; class Insecta; order Diptera; family Syrphidae; genus Cheilosia; species Cheilosia pagana. Next base: position 9,686,140 of record OW386169.1, read on the forward strand.
CAAACCTTGTAATATACATACCAACTGTTCTTACCAATGGGATATACTATTAATATAATTAAAGTTATAAGATATACTATTAGCATTTTGAAAAACTATGCTTTTTTATGTGATATACCATTACTTTAAATATGAATCACTTTAAAGTAATAGGTTATATACTATTAAAATCACTTTTAAAGAATTTTGTACAGTTACTCTAACGGAACTTTTATTGAATGACGCGTATATTAAAGGGATATACTATTAACTTTAAAAATGTATCACATTAAAACAATCAACTTCTTTAAAGCGGCAACAAAATTTTTTTTTTCTTAAATTTTTTATATTATACAATTTTGATATAAGTTCCATATTATGATAAGCCATTATAGTATGGATGTTATATAAAATTTGCTTTCAAACCATATATCTGAAGCTATACCAAATAGTTACAAGATTGCTTATATTTGCAGCAGAAAAGCCTGCATACATTATGTGTTTAACTATGCTACAACAAATTTCGTAAACTAAAACTTTTATAAAAAGTTAAAAAATACTTACCTATATTTGTTTCTTTTTTCACTTCATTTAACTTTTTTCACAATCACACACTAGATACTTCGGAATTGCTCGTTTCAAATGTCACATTCGTATTAAGGACTGAACAATGTTATCTCCTACTTTAATTTCTTACAGCGCAGAAAATTGAAGAATATATTTTAGATTTTGATCTGAGTGGATATACTAGTTAATAGATCATTTAGTTTGGACCTGTAGTTTGTTTTGATTCTTAGTAAATTCAAGCTTTGCACTGTTATTGAAAATTAAATATTTTGGGATACCCCTACTATTAATATTCAGGAAGGATTTATTGGAAAATTAATGCTATTTTTAATTCGATTAATGGTGCGTTTGAAAAAGTTGTACTACAATATATTTAATTAAAGACCCTTCACATTGATTTCATGGGATACGCTATTAAATATATATTGTTTTCTAGCATTAAACATATTTAACTACATGGAACTATTATAACAATAGTTCATGTTATTGATATTGAAAATAACAAATCCTATTAAATCAATAGTTTTATCTATTGCTGGGTGCCTAATTAAAAAAATGGTATCATTGTTATCAAAATAAAAACAAAAACAATTAAATTAATAGTCCTCCCATTGAAATAATAAGACGGCAATATTAATATGAAGATTTTTCAATGGTATGCCATCTAGTAATAAATAATAGTATTTATTAATGGGACAATAGTATACGTTATAAAATATTAATGGTAAAAGACTATTAAATGAATAGTGTTTCCCATTATATTTATAACGTATACCCCATTAATAGTAATAATTTCAATACCATTGTATTAATAACCCGAAAACCTTTAATTTTATTAGAAAACTATTGTTTTAATAGGAAAATCTTATTAAAACGCGTCTTATAAATCCAATGGTCGTACCATTGACAAATTAATGGGACGTTTTTCTCTGAGTGTAGGTATAGGTAGTCCATTTAAATAATGAAGAGACCAAACGCACCCCTGACGAAGTTTGAAGTCCACTGAAAGGTATGAATTTAACAGCCGAACACAGCTTGCCAAAGTTGCCGTGGGACTATTTTCCACCCTGCTCAAAGCAATTGATCAGTCGTTCCCAATATTTGGGATTGAGGTCTTTGTAAAATTCTCTTTTTCTCTCTTTCAAAATCAGTTGACAGTATTGTCTAAAAAATGTTGGTGTGATGAGCTCGTTCCAACTTTTCCCCATTCGTCTAAATTGCTTAGCTGCCTGGGGTATGGTTTAAAACTCTGGTGCTTAATATTTGTTGTGGAACCACCCAACCACAAAGGTTTTTATTTCCAAATCTGCTTGTTTCACCAGACTTATATTGGTACTTTTGTCACTGTCCATATGTAATTGAGACTAAGCCTACGAAACCGAGCTTTGATATTGCTATAACGATCTTTGACAATCGCTTTCTAACAACTCATAGTCCCTAATTTGTTGAAAGATTGTTGAGTCCCTAATGTACTTCCTTCTTCAAGCTTTTGGATAAAATTGTCGGTCCAAAGGCTGTCGTCGAAAGGCACTGGCAAACACCAATAAAGGCGCCCTCGCGATTTCGAAAGGCAGACAGCTCTTTTAAGGTTTTTCAGTCGGAATTGATAAATCAGTGACAAGATGCTACTTTTTCCTCGTTGAAAAACCGACGACTTCCGTCTCAAAAAAGTTGACTTTAAGCGCTGAACACATTAACAGTGCGGAACAAATTGAATTGTAAAAGGATAATGCTATGGCGATGAAGATACCTCTCGTATAAAGCCTGTCATCCATTTAAAACCAACCAGGATTACGCTGTCTCACTAGATTTACCGCGCTGGTTGGCACAGGACCCAAATACACGTCTATGCATAAAATTCTTTATGCCCTTTTATGAAGAAAGGAGGTGAGACGTTCGGCTGGAAATTCTTGTCGACGGTGTAATAACCCTTGGCAATCTTTGGCCACACCCATCCGTAGAGCGTCCTGAAACCTCTCAAACACTTTTGCGTTAAAGAGACCTATTGGTACTAACTAATTTAAAATAAACTCAAAAGTTTTCCCACTGGGTTCCGTGAAAGAACCATCAGCTTTTCTGAATTGAAAAGTAAAAGCCGCTCTTCTTAACCGACTTGTCTTCTCCAACTCTGCTTGCCTGTCTCAACGACAAAATTGTGATTAAATACGAAATCCGCCACCTGATACCCGCATAGGTATTAAACAAAATTTTACTGATGGGAATCTTAGGCGATAGTTTTGTAGTTTCCAGACCTACTGCCAGATGGCGCTATCGGGAAGGTTTTATATGGCGCTCTTGCTCTTTCTCCTCGTTTTTTAGTTCAAAGTGTATCAAACGAAGATATCTTTATGAGCTAGTCTCATTTTGTCCATCGAATACTTAGGAAATCTTGCTTGTCAAATTGGGAGCCTACAAGGTCTGCTGATACTATTTTTGTTTTTTTACTTGATTCCCCATTTAAGTATCTTCGTTAATTCTGGGCAAACTTTATTTCAGGACTCGAAACAATAAATTTATTGTTTAAATTTTTTTAAAATATTATCAAAGAGGTTGAAAATCTTCTTCAAGGAAATAAACGTCCACGAGTACTATTTTGACGAATTCGTTGAGGAAAGACCAACAACTGTTTGTAGAAATAGAGCAATTCCGAACAACCTGCACTAATTCATCATCAAACTCTTTCAGAAAAATGATGGAGTATTTTAATTATGTCAGTTAATTTTCCTATATTGGTTTTGAAAGGATGTTTCTATTGCTTTCCTTGACAATTAATTGTAGACAGGCTCACAACTTTCACTAACAATGACATAAAACAACCACAATGCATTTTATTTGCCACAATAATTTATTGTAGCATACAATTATGCAAATTAGGGTGCAGAAAGCATTGGCGTAGTTAGCACTTTTTTCGTGGGGGCTTTGATGCACAATGTCCGTATCTATATTTTTTTTCAAATGCTTCCTTTTCGCAGCAAGTATCCACTCCCGCTCTTATATATGGTTTGAAGCACTGCTTGGGCTTGTCTTTGACAATATAGAATGTAGTCACCTAGGGTCGAGTCGCCCTATCCGTAGACGAGTTATACTTTCTGAAAATTACGACGATCCTACTCATGAACCTAAATCTTATTTCGTCACGCTCTGCGTGTGAGACAATTCGCCACGCAAAGTTAAGCCCGTGACCCTTTTTGCATGGAAGAAAGTGCTAATCAAACAAGTGACCCCCCTATTTGGGGGGATTCATAATTTTATTATTAGAAAAACACAGACCGATTTATACGTTAACTAGGAAGTGGGTTTGTACCTACCCTCAAGTAAGATCTTAAATAGTATTCGAACTTAGAGAAGTAGCAACATAGTCAGATATAAATTTGGACCCCCCTTAAAAGGGTTAATCGCACCATCAAATATTTTTTCCAACAAAAAGGTGAAATTTTCATAGATTTCCCAAATGACCCCTTCGAGGGGGGGCACCTTTTGAATGTCGTTCTTCAGTTTATAACTTTTTGGACAAACAAAACAAGCAACCGTCTAAAACTTTATGACATCGCAATTCCCATGCGACAAACTTTAACTGTCCCGCACATAAAAACATCATACAGCTTAATTAAAATTTAGCCATAACTAGGTTTGTATTTTCCATAAAGATGAGCGAAGCTATTTCCTCCTGATGACGGAACACATCATAGTTATGGAACAAAATCACTAGATGCACTATCTCGCTGCATGATATGCGATGTATGTTGATGCATATTAAAATTGATATCAAATGCAATATGCATTCACCCTGTGCTGTCGCTCTCTCTCCATGGGTCGGTTCGTTAGATTAGATAAATATGAGGGAGGGCAAAACAGTTAAAATTCGTTTTGCCTGTGAGAATTGATTATAAACGTCAGACGGGAGGAAGTTGTTACTTTGTTGATGTCCACATGGCAATTTATGTGCGAGTGTTTATCTTTGTGACCCTTTTACATAGAAATATTTTCGTTCTGTCACAACCTTGGCCAAGTATTATCGCATGAGAGTTTTTGTTTCTTATTTTTTGTTGCGGCGCGTAAGGCTCCATTTCGTTCTCATTCAAATGGACACGTTGACTGCCGCTCTATATAGATCAAAATCTATTCTACTGAGGCAGAAAAACAAACACCACTTCAATGGAAGAGAAGACGCGCAATGGATTTAAATATTTATGCGAGGATATATAATTTGTCAGTGGAACCGATTTGGTGTCGCAATGAATGAATAATTCATCTATTTGCTTGAATAGTTTATCGAGTTCGAATGGGTATCCTGTGGTTGTAAATAGGATTACCAGGGGTTTAATGGATAAAGTTTGTCTAAAGCTAAACAAAAACAATTACTTCTTGTGTTGTCATTAAAATATAAGTCAATAAGTCGCGTGTGAAATTACATGGGCGTGACTATATAAATAAGTTGAGGGTAATTTCGAGTTTATTGCTCAATTGAGTCAGCCAAGTGATAGGCAAAAGGTCAGGATGTGTTTTACTTTAGAAATGCGTAGGTATATGCAGTCATATAATTTTGAATATTCATCGTCATGTGGGCTGTTTGTCCAAAGGATAAAAGTGTCGTCATTTCGCTTCGATTATTTGTAGTTGCGTGCGAGTGCTATAACAACTCGTCATTGCAGTGACGTCAACGTGAACTAATGTGCATCTGTGTCGACTTAATAAAGGGCGCTGAGTGTTAAAAATGGAGGTATAGGTGCACGACTGGATCGCACGGAACTTTTTCGTTTATAGGAAGTATTCACAGAAATTGAGAGGCCACATTTTATTTTTAAGGCAAGTAGTTTGTACCTCTGATCTGGATTTAATTTTCGACATAGGTTAGGAAAGTTTTACAGGTTACAAGAGCTCTACGGACCACGCCCACGGCTGCACTGGAAGCATTCATGCATCTTTTACCACTGGATTTACAAATACAAATCCAAGCAAGTAAAAGTGCGTTTAGACTCACTTCTTAAATTTAATAGTACAAGACATAGAAATATTTTAAGGGAGTCGTTCTCGGATATCCCCGTAAATGCGGATGAAAGTCTTGGTACACTTGACTTTGACACACCTTATGATGTGTTGTTCCTTGATAGAGAGGACTGGTCTAGGAACTCAATTCAGAGGGAAAACGAGGCCTCAATATATACTGACGGCTCCAAAACTAGCAACGGCACGGTGTCAGGTATATATAATCCAGCGAGTTCGAACTTCAAATGGCCCTGAAAGTTAAGGAAACATGCAGTGTGTTTCAGGCAGAGGTTCTGGCCGTACTTAAAGCTGCGGAGGCACTTGAGATGAGATCGATATCCAATAAGAATATCGCCATCTTCATTGTCAGGCTGCACTTAAAGCACTAGAATCACAAACCACAAAGTCTGAACTAGTCAGGAATTGTCGCACAGTGCTCAAGGCATTGTGCTCGCAGAACCGTGCCAGACTGAGTGTGATATTGACGGTAACGAAAAGGCAGACGTCCTGGGATCGAATCGCGTTGTCCGTGAACGAGCATTACGTTTACGGAATTAAGTTGATTTTAGATGTGAAACAAAAACAAATTCCGTCATGTAATACTCGACAAAGGACGACGCTATTCGACCCCTGGCCAAGGAAGAACCTGAGCTTCCACTTCACGGAACGATTGAGGGTATAAGACCACCTATAGCCGTGACCAGAAGGGCTATTTAAAAAAAAAAACCCTCCAATAAAGCAACCACACGATGGTCACAAATTGATGTGGCCTGTTTTAAATCGGAGGAAGTCTGAACAATTAATCAATTTCAGCAGAACAAAGTGTAGAACAACGATAGGAATACTCTCTGGGCACTTCCTTCTTAGAAAGCAAGCCATGAGACCAGGCTTAGCTAATACGGATACATGCAGGTACTGTGAGGACCTACAGGTCGCCAAAGACATCTCAACACTTTCTTTGTGAATGTCAAGGAGTAGAAGAAAGCACATCCGAATGTACTTCTTTAAGAACTTGAAAGAGGTTGGTTCCTCAAGCAGTATTGAGACCATACTCTATACTTCTGTAGGGAAATAGAATGCTTGGGTGAATTGGTTAACGTCCTTTAGCCGTTATGGTTTCCTGGGGATGGCGATGGGTGCCTGGTCTATTGAGACGATCTCACAAACCCCATCAACCTAACCTAGGACAGTTTTTCTTGGAGTAACAGTTTTGGGACAAATTTTTCGTTTATCAGATCGTCCTGTAGAAGTAACCGGTCGCCATCGAGCGCATTTCGTGTTCTGGTATTCCAATCACTCAAATTTGCCAATCAATCTAGTTTTTTATCATATTGAACTATCTTTTCATGTAGGGCCTTGAGCTTTTCTGGCTTCTCTGGCTTCTCTGGATGCTTTGCCATCTTAAACAATTTGGCGATCAATTGACAGTTCCGAAAATGGTCCCCGCCTAGAGTCAAAGAGATAAACTCTGAGAACTTATTTTTTCATCTGGGTAAGATGTCCTCCCGGACCGTCTAAGGATTTGACTCGACTTCCTTTAAACCGACTTGTTTGCAAATTTGTAACAACGATCTAACTTTTCGCTGACCTCCTGTCCAGAAAGTTCTTTGTCTTCTCCAACAAACGGTTTTGAAGCTCTCCAAATTTTTGGATATCGGTTTTCAGAACCTTATACCTCGTAGCTTCTTGTACTATATAAGTTTTCTCATTTACAACCTTTAAAATGCCTACATCAACTTCGAGCTGTTTGTCGAAATTCAGACATGCGTCAAACATTTATTACAACCTATGAGTCCCTCCTGAAGCAAACAGGGCGCCCGGTTGCATTCATCGCAACCATTAAACAAAATATAACACCAAGATAAGATAAAGTCAAACACAGGTTATTATATTTGCTCAGCGAAATTCCTACAACTTACAGGCATTTAGAGTGCGGCTTATTCCCACAGCCAGTAAATTACAACTGTAACCATTTCCTTACTGTATCGCCGATAAGATTACAACGCTGACAATCAAATTTACAATCGATGCTAATTAATTCAACTCCAAAGCAACCTACTAAATCTTTTAAAAGCTAAAATCTCTGAACATCTGTTGCCCCATAAATATGTCACAACTGTAACCAGAAATGTCTATACAACGAGAGGACGACTTGTTGCACAACTTGTACACAACCTCCTCCTCCTTCGCCTCATGGTCATAATGCGTTCTGTGCGTCCCCTGTGGTTTGTTGTCATTTTCCACATCGGTTATCTGAAAATAGAAACTCCCAAGTGAATTTCAAATCAGCATCCACCAAAGGAGCTCTTTATGTGTCCATAAACATGACGCTGTATATACATATACGGATGTGGCTAACATTTGATATGAGTTGAGCCATATAAGTTTGATGCTGTATTTCGGAAAGTTATTTAAAATATGAAATATGCATTCGATGAAACAGGACCCTAACTAAAAGATGATACCGATGACGTTGGCCAGGGGATTCATTCAATGGAATCATAGATGAAATTCAAATAAAGCTAATGTGGAATTATTCACAGAAAAGTTCTCGTTTGTGTGCACATGTTTTGCGAATTCCTCTGAGGGGTAGTTATCGTTTCATTCTTGTTAAGCACTAGTAGCACTGATGTGGGGTTTATGTTTCCGTGAAGTTATGGTCCGAAATTCGTTATTGCTTGGTAGGTTTTGGTTTTTGAAAAGCAATCCAGAAAATGATGCACACAGGTTTAGTCGTTAAAGTGTCAAAATTGGTTCGTAATGACATTCAGATCTTTTAAAAGCTATACGTGAAGGCCTAGAATTTTGCAAGAAGGGTTGCCCAATAGATTTCCTATACCTATGGCCTCTTTTACAAGCAGAGACTGTGTTAATCTAGTTAATCTCTGCACAGAAGGCAGTGTTCTATGTCATTGCATATTCTAGATGTGTCCATATGCTTTTATTGCAGCCTCGAAGTCAGCCAAGTACGGCAAAAGGAGCTTCTACATTAAGATGGTTAAAACTTTTATATATAACAAGACGTCCTATTCTATCTGGTTGGTCTGGCAGTTTCCCGATGTTGATCTGTTCAATCCCTCAACAGTTTCTCGCTGGTCAACGGCATGTAATATTTGTCAAACTGTCGCAAAAGTCGCTTAAAGTAATTAGTATTGAATGGGTGACCAAGTGGTACATTCCGAGGGTTCTGAAAACCGACAGGGTTACAAAATAACCTCCGGAAGCATCCATGCAGGTGGTCTTTAGGTTTGGGTTCCTCCATTTTCTTTTGCCCTGAGTGCTACCGTGGGCTTAGGTATCGAACCACCCTCTATCGTCAACTCTATACTTTCCCATGAAACAGACAATGAAGGACTACAATAAATGCTTATACCATCAGATTCCGAGATTTTATCAGTAAAAAACTCATGTTTAGCCTCCTATAAATTGAAGAAAACACCCTCAACAAAATGGGCGTGGCAACCCCCAATTCTCATTTAATCTTTGTCGCACTAAGTGTGCAACTCTAACCTGAAAGGTCAGTACAGAAAGACTTCCCCTAAGCCGCCGGGAACACGAAGAGAAGGGCTGGTGTAACTGGGGAGGCTTGTTTCATTATAAAAATCAACTTTTAATTCATGCTGTAGTCTCAGTTAAAAAGATGGACGGAGTTCCACAGCGGTCGGTGCTTGGTCCCCTATTGTTATTTTGAAATTATGTTCTTAACAGAGCAACAGTGGAATATCATTTGCACTTGAGAAGTGTCTTCAGGAGACTATATCTCAAGTATCGAGTTGCGAAAAGGGCGATGGGTATACCAAAACCCAGCATCGCGTTTTGACAGATTTGACAGATAAATTGATTAGTCGCAAATAAAGCTCAATTTGGAAACATAATTATCGCCTAGTTTCTCGAAAATATTTGCTTTTGTATCTCTAGTCTATACCCATGGTGAAATGGGCAAACCAAAATGAACGCAAATCAGTCTGTCAGCTGTCAAATTGGTTGTAGCTGGAAAAGATGTTGGGCACATTCAAAAACTTAGTTATCTTAAGTCGACTAGATTGGTCTGGAAGAGATGTAACCTGAACGCAAAAACTAGAATGGTCGGGAACGTCACTTTTCCTACGTCAGCCACATATGCGGACTGTCAACTTAGTACTCAGTCACGAATTTCTTGACTACATTCGTCGGCTACCCCTCCATAACCGTCAACTGACACAGCTACCCATGTGACCGATCTAGGCCAATCAAAACTGTGATACATCAAGTCAGTCAACTGTCAGACTTACTAAACTAGATACTTAAACGTCCCCGTTTACGTGTCATTCAGCCCTTTCAGAAAAGTACAAAAGCGAATATTATAGACCCCGCAAAAGGGAAATAAATTACTCTACACTAAGTGCAAGCGAAACAAACAACCGCAGGATTAATACGAATTCAATTACCACATCAATGAATCGATGAATAATTATCAATTACAGCGAAACCCGATCGATCAATTCCACTAAATGATTTCATAAAATATCCTATCCCATCGACATTAACTAAATCGCTGCCCGTCACCCCGTTAAACCAAAACAAACAACACCACCTATCCCTTCCAATATATATACATAAATGAAATTGTAGTCATTTCTTCCAATTGACCTATTTCCACACTATCAACTTTATCATCCTCGCCCCTTAGTCATATGACATCCAGCCATTCCCATATGCCAGCACATATACTCGTGCACAACCCACTCCTGGTTGAATTACTGTCACGCTCACGATATTCCCCGAACGAAGTCAAGCGATTTTTATCGAAGCTTTTATCGAGATTAATTTCGTCGTTTTACAGGTTAAAGACAAAGAAAAAGAAATACGTAGTCGTTTACGAACGTAACCTCAAGCTATGTCAAATTGACAGTTCTCTCTCTCTCTTTATTTCCTGTAGGAACACACGGTTTTGGGAGAAATCCCCTTCACGAGAAATCAATTAAGCGATGATTTGTAGGAAAAAAATGAGGCCCTTTTGCAACACCTGTCACTTTGAAAAGGGGTGTGTTCAGAAATGCGACTTTTTGATAGTTCTACGTCTCAATTAGGTCTGACGCACATAAAACACAACTAAACAACACAATTTCATAAGGATGTGATACATAGTGTTCAAGGACTTTTCCGCAATTAGTGTGACATGCTAACAAGGGAAATTCCATCGGAAATGACATGTATTAAGTGGAAGCAAGGAAATGACTGCTGGGCCAGCAATTTGTAATTTAGATAAAAACTCGTTTGCGCCAAAAAAAAAAAATCGCCAAATAAAAACGCCATGCAACTCCGAAGTGAGTCATTGACGGTTGGCATGATGTCCTTGATGTGTAAAATGCCAGGAAAAATGCGAAGTATAATCCGGCAAGCGTTTATACCTAAGTAGTTGTGACATGCAATCGGAATGGGATAGACGAATTTTATTTTGATGATGGTTCGGATTGAAAGCGCAGTGGGCAGGGTTTTTGGGAATTTTGGCTGTGCAACGCACATGAAATACACGAGCTAGACACAGGTGTGAGTGTTTGGCGTGTTTCAACGCATTTTCTCCAATTTTATATGCGACGTTGGAATTGTGGGATTTTTTTTTTGTTGAAAAGCATTGCGAGAAAAGCGGCAGGTGAAGAATTATTGGTTGGGAGTGAAGTCTTTGTTATTTAGTTGCACGCGCTAAAGGTGTTACTCCTTTTGGTTGTCATTGGAGTTGACTGTCTGTCATAAACTACAAGAAGATAAAAAGATGATGAAGAAATAAGGGTTGTGCAATTGGTACTTTCTGACCAAAGGTTTGCGTCTTAACTTATTGTTCCGTTTGTTGAAAATGGGTTCCACTTTCGACGTGGAATTAAAAATATTTGGAAAATCCAGCGGTCTAGGTAAAAGTTTGGAAATTTTTTCACAATATCGGCCAGAGTGATAGCATTCGGTTTTGCTTATGACACAAAGGGAGGGCAGGCCAACCTTTGCCAATGACATCAGGCATGTCTCGGGTTCTTGACGAACCATTGCGGTTAGGAAAGAATTAGTAGTAGGTTAGTTTTAAGTTACAATAGGCCCAGCGTAGGGTTTATTTTGGATTTTAGGTTAGATTAGATTTAGTTTAGGCTAGTTGGAGTATGCTTCGCGGCAACTTTCCCCCTCTCTCTCATTAGCAATGGCAGAAGTACTTAAGCGGGCCATTTTCTCTCCTATTGTTCTTCCTTTTATTTTCTAGTCCATTCTGTCCGTCCGCAGTCAATTTAATGTGGCTTTCCTCTTTTTTTGATTTTTTTTCTTTAAATGGCTCGATACAAAATGTGTGTTGAGCAGGGCCAAGAACTACCCCCGTCCGACGAGCTGAGCCGGCAACCACGAGCGTGCCGCACCCTTCTCACCTGCATGGAAGTTGCCTCTGTGGCCTACCCAAGCTCAAAACAATGGCTTTGAATGAATGGTTTTGAAATAATGCCGTATTCGGTACGACCAAAAATGAGGTTTAAATAAATTTAAGGTTAGTAATTGTGAAGTCGTGGACAGTAATAAGAAACAGGATGTCGGCATTGATTGTGCGATTTGATTGGCCTGGGTCTAGGAAAATAATTGTAGGAGGAAGTTCCTTCAGTTCTAATGAAAAAAAGCCCACGATTTCGAAAAAGGCTTAAGACAAGGCGACGTACCTTCTTTAACATCATTCGCTGAATTGATATTGACGTCGGTAGAACGCGGATAGCTGTCATTGACCCGTTTGCAAGTAAACGGAAGATTAGTCTGAGCATTAATAAGAGCAATTTATATTCTGCCCTCGCGAGGTATCCGTCGGACCGGAAAATTCTCCGATTTTATACGATTCAGAGGATTTTGCCTTCGAGCTATTCTTCGAAACAACTATTCGGAATATTTTTCCGACATTTTGTAACGCACATCGGCGAATTGTGTTGAAGTGCGATGAATTGCATTTTTTTTGGTAAATTTTTGACAGCTAGGTTCCGATATCTTCCGACAGAAATTGGTTGCGGAATTTATTTACTATTTCTAGTGAAGCGTTTTCTTTTCCGAAACCGAATACCTCGATTGTAATTTGAGCCTCCGATGGAGTATGCGTCGCTAGGGCCGATTATACCACCAAGAAAGGACTCTCAACGTCGGTGTTTCGAGAAAAGATCTCACGATGGACAGATAAAGCGTTTTTCAATAAGAGCGCTAGAAAAGTATTTTTTTAAATAAAACAAAAACGGTTTTGGATATCAATGAAATTATTAATTCCTGTGAAAGTAATTTCGATGCCATTATATATGGAACTCGATTTCTTTGCCTTGGCCACCACGGGCACGCTTGCAGAAGTCCAGACGCTGAACCCAATTTTCGACGGTTTTCAAGCATAAATCGGCCAATACTGCTGCAATTTCAGGTTTGATAATAGTCTAACGGCGTCAAATCACCCGACCGAGGCGGCCAAGCGACCGGACCATTTCGTGAGATAACAGATTCTCCAAACTTGGTTTCCAATAAATTGATTGTGACATTCGCTGTGTGGCTTGTGGCGCCGTCCTGTTGGAACCACATGTCCTCCAAGTCCATATCATCCAATTGGGGCCAAAAATATTTGGTTATCATTGAACGGTAGCGATTCCCATTCACAGTAACGTGCCGGTCTTGATCACCACGGAAGAAGTACGCCCCAATGACGCCGCCGGCCCATAAACCAATGATAAAGCAATGATGACCCATGGAGTACGTGTGGATTGCTGCCTGACCAATACCGCATATTTTGTTTATTGACGAAGCCATTCAGCCACAAATGAGCCCCATCGCCGAAGATGATTTTTCGAAGAAAATACGAATCATTTTCAAGTTGTTGCTCAGCCCAATTCACGAACATACGACGCTTCTGGTGGTCAAGCGGCTTCAGTTCTTGCGTCAATTTAATCTTGTAAGGATGTAGGCCAAGATCTTTTCGCAAAATTCGCCACAACGACGTCACAGGGATGCCCAACGCTTGAGAACGACGTGTGAGAGACACATTTGGGCTTTCTTCAACTGAAGCCTCAGCGGCAGCAATATTCTCGTCACTATGGGCACTTCTTTGTCTCACTGGCACGGGAACATTTTGTACTGTGCCTGTGGATTCAAATTTTTCCACTAGACGCTCAATTGTTGATCTGCTAGGACGATTATGACGACCATAAATTGGACGTAGCGCTCTTAAAGTTGAGGCCACTGACTCCGAATTTCGGTAGTAAATTGTAATAATTTCGACTCGTTGTTGGCTCGTATATCTTTCCATCATGAAATGGCAAACCTTACTGAAGAGAAATGTCAGAAAGCGGCAAGAAATTCGGCGTCGTTCGCTGTCACTGTCGCTCTACTTTTGTAGCATCCCTGTTAAAAACCCTTTATAACTTTGAAGTACAGCGGGTTTTTAGTGGTATCTAGGAGTTTCTTCTTAAATCATAGGTTATTTTGACGATGACAGCTGTTTCCCGCTCGAAATCTGGACAGAAAGTCAATATTATACCTCCGCGGAACGAAATGAGTCGCCTTACGCTTGAACAACGTTGGACAACTTTTTTTCCGACTAGGCGCATTTTTATCTCGACGTTAACAAACAAAATTGGCACATCTGGGGCTCGGAAAATCCGCAAGTTATTGTCGAGAAGCCAATGCATCCACAGAGAATGAAAGTTTGGTGCGGATTGTATATGGAGTGGTGGCATCATCGGAAAATTTTTCTTTGAAAATGAGGCTGGAAACAACGTTTCCGTCAGCGGTGGGCGTTACAGAGTCACGTTAACCGACTTTTTTTTACTGAAATTGAAAACATGGATTTGGACGATCTCTGGTTCATGCTGGAAGGCGCGCCATGCCGTACAGCCCTCCACAATCGATCTTTTGCACACCAAATTGACAAATCGTGCTATCAGCCGTCTTGGCGATGTCAACAGGGCGTTTCGGAGCTGCGATTTGACCCCCTTGTACTTTTTTTGTGGGGAACTGTGAAGGACCGATATTATGTAAAAAATTTGGTAATCCAGGTATTAACAAAGGTCTTGGAAAATTAAAATGACAGAATACGCTACTGCGAAGCCAGCCGCGGCAGCCACTTGAATGATGTTGTGGGAGTGTTTGCTTTTACTAATAAAGCCGTAATACATTTTCATTGCATTTTTAAAAAGAAACTTGTGCCCACCCTGTATGGGATCAAGCAAATCATCCCCCTCGTCAATAGCTATTTATTCGGGCTACGAAGTAATATACGGAGCAACAAGACCCTTGTTAGGAAAAATGGACTTTGTCGAGCTCTAATAATTATCGCCGGAGCAACAGCCTCCTTCTAAATACGATTCCGTGAATAAATAAAACAATCTCTTCCCATTTTGTCCACAACAATAAATTTAAATACAAATCGCACTTAACTTGATTTTTCTCTAGCTAACCACGACGCTAGTTTCATTGCACTCTACTCTTATGACCCCTCACTACATTTCTTATCTGTTTCTGTGTGCGCTCGTCGCTTATTTCTAAACAATTTAAAATAATACTCCTCTATTGGCTGCTTATCAGTTAATTTTTCATTTCTATTTTCAGAATAATCCCTCGATTCGTATGCTCTTTGGACATCACAGTCACTCGCAGACAAAGTCAGATAGAACACAGCAATAAAATGAATCACCACCAGCATGGAAATTAAAGTCGTTCCCTATACATACTATCAGAAATAGTACTTCCCAAGCAACAAAAAAAAACGAATCCAAAAGTAACAACACTTCCAGTCAGAAGAGAAAAAGAGTTTTCTAAATTTCCAACAAGAGGTGTCCAACACAAGAGGCAACAATATTTCGCCGAGACGGAACCCTGAATGACAATACTTGGGCCTAGTGCCCCTGGGATGGCCTTTATGATGAAAAAGAAGAAGTACAAGTTTAATGTTGAGGTGCAGCTGAAGGATTTAGTTGAGGTGGCCCTAGTTAATGAGGTGCTCTTCGCAAAAATACGTTTATTGGACGGTGGATCATTTCAAGAGTACAGTTCACGGTGAGTTCTCAAATAAATAAAAGTCGTAGAGGGTGTAGAGGGTGGCCGTTCTTCTTGTCAGACTTGTGACTAAATATCACTGAACCGACTTCCCAATCGAAAACAAAACGGACCGCCTTACCAGCGGCATTGATTTGGACAAGAGTCTACTCCATCACTTGAACTCTCTTCGGTTCAACTCGAAGGTGACTCTTGGAGTGACAGTTAATTCGGCCAACTCATTTAAAAGAACGTCGTTCAATATCTCACCCACGCCGAGAGGCCAATTCCACTCCAACTCACATATCAATTTAAAATCCATTTCATAAAGCAGACGGCACTGTCTATACGTCTGTGCTGCTTCATCCCCTGCCATTGTAATTGCTTTTAATCCCCCATCCTACTCGGACTGGTCCACAATGTTCGCCTTAACGAGGTGTCACATCCAATCCTGAGTCAATATATCGCAACGGCAGACGCATTGGACAGAGGGGACACTCTGTTTCGTTGGAATTATTCAATTAAGCTAATAAAATGCGTCCCCTCTGCCGTATGCGGCTTTCGTTTGAAACTTCCCAACATATACGTTATATTCATTGACATTTATTTCTCACTCTCCAACCCCCCCAAAAAACAGAGAAGAAGTTCGCAATCATCGCGTAGAATGGGACCGTCATTTCGAATTTCCATGCAAAATGTCGGCAAATGCGTCGACTGGTGTCCTAGATCCATGCTTCCTACGAATTTCCATCCGCAAAGAGATGAAGGGCGGACGTAGTTATTACAAATTAGGTTTTATCGACTTGAATCTTGCCGAATTCGCCGGATCGGGCCTGACATCGCGTCGCTGCCTGCTGGAGGGCTACGATCAGCGTCATCGCTTAGATAACTCAATGCTGAGGGTGTCAATTAAAATGCACATGCTGAGCGGGGATATTCTCTTTAAGGTGTAAGTATTAAGTTGAATTTGTTAGCCTTTGGAAGGCTGATTAAGTGTTTTTCTTTTAGACCAACACCTAGCTTAGCGGGGAAACAGATTCCGTCGCAGGATGACCTCGGCACAGTTGTCGGTGGCGGGGGAGGAGGTAACAATTCGCTGGGTGGTCTCCAGACGCCATCGGCCACGGTACCATCGGCCGTGCCGACGGCCAACACAGGTGTACCCAGTTCTGGAGCGACCAGCGGCAATAGACCTATATCCTCGTCACGCGACGATGGTATCTCACAGTCGCAGACCTCTTCTGGCTTCGGGTCGCTGACGAAGAAAAAGTCGGAGCTGTTTGGCGATGTGGATCAGGCGTCGCTGATCGCGTCGATTGTTGCGGATTCGGGACTGTCGGAGTCGTCGGAGCCGACCAGCAATACACTGGAGTCACTATTGCAAACATATCCACCGCCATCGCTAACGTCACAGTCCAACGCACAACAAGTGCTTCCATGTGGTGGGATCGGAGGAACTGGTGGCAGTGGCGGCGGAGGAGGAGGCGGCGGCGGTGGTGGAGGTGGAGTGATAACAAATAGTGGTGGAGGGGGAGGAATAAGCAATACTGGGACTGCATCCATGATGGAGATGGGACACTCGAGGAATTCCAGCAATACTAGTCAAGTGAGTTAGACCCTCAAACGAATTACGGCCGAATGCATGAACAAAGCAATTCGACCTATTTTAGTTACCCCCTGTAATGCAATCCTTTCCCTCTTTCAGATGTCAAAAGGTTCGGGTTATAGTAGTTTTTCGCACAGTCAACATTCGAGGCAAAGTTCTGAAGGTGATTCAGGGCATGCTAGGTAAGTCTTTCAAAGCTCTTCTCCATTTATTGATTTGCCTATTTTTTGTGTTCTTTAATTAAAGAATTATTTTGTTAAACTAACAAAAGAAACAAAAACAGACAGCATACCAAAAACACATTTGTTCCTAATATTTGATTAATAATACTTTTTTTCTGTTTAAAAGGTTTTTCTTTTCGTCTTTCTTTCGCTTTAATTTTCTTACTTAAAGTACTAATTTTTAATGTATTTATTTTCTTTTTAATTTAACAATCGATATTAGTTGTTTAGTTAGTGATTAACGTTTTTGAGCGAGCAAAGTTCATTTCAACAACAAAATTATAATTGGTCAATGGTTAGCGCGATCGGATTCGACAATATGCGAAATTAGGTGCTCAAGCAACTGTCTTTCAGGCAGCCATCCATCTGCACTGCTGCATCTGTTCACAACAGACAACCAAGAAGATGTCCAGTTGGGGAGTATCGTTAAGCTGAAAATGTTGGGAAAGTCTACCTCTGTAAAGCTGACCTGGTTTTCGGGCACATATCTTCTTCTTCTCTTCTCTTCTTCTCTACATATAATAAAACTGTAGAATAAAAAATGCCTGACCGCGCAGCACGCAGACACTTCTGGACGGATTTTGATGAAACTTGGCATAGTTTTGCTTATGTTCTGGATCGGGCTTTAGGATACTTTTTAACCCGGAATATAACTTGGTTTTTACAATATAGTCAAAAAACCGGATATATGCAAGGAAAATTCTGTTTATACAGACCTAGCTCAGTAATGGCTTTTACAGCGCATACATTCAGGATGAACACGTTTTCAGGTGCTGTTCATTGGGAAAAGTTTGGAAATGGGCTGGGGTGAGGTTCGTGTGTCAATGTCAAGTTGTATCATTCGTGTTGCTTCTATTCGCCGACATTTGATGTGGGTAAGAGGGAACAAATCTTTTTTGTGTAGTGTAACATAAGATTGAACGATACGTGATACGGGCGGGCACGACCCAAGCCAAAACTTGTTCGGTTCATTAACCTCGTCTCTTTCGCAGGTCATAGATGGAAACATCGAGGATACTGCGACGTTGCTAGGCTAACTTGGCCAACACTGGACACTAAAAGAACCAAGGCGTTTTTGCGACTCAACAGATCTAGTATCTCGCTAGTCGTTAATGTCATTACCGGGCATTGCATTCTGGGTAGGCATGCGTGTAGAGTCGGACTGCACATGCAATGACTTTTGCAGAAGCTGCATGGATGAGAAGGCAGAGGTCTGTCACCCACCTCCTTTGCAGCTTAGGTAACTACTTCCTCAACGATCTAAGTGATCTAAGCTTCAACAGCGCTGCTAATTTTCTTTGCTTTATCAATGGTAGCAAATGGTTTACATGAGTAACCGGGTAAGGAGCCCGCAACACCAGTGGTATGCACAATGGGCCGACTTACGGCCTAAGTATTTCTCTCACCGAGAGCCACTTTAACATAACATAAACTCGTCTTATGTGCCTACGTACTAGACCTCACCCCCATCTACAGTCATCAACCAACGAAATCGTGGGACTGCCATTAGAAACTACGTCGTGGCTTAGCCTATCGCTCAACTGTAGACTACTTCGCTTGAGCTTGCTTCGCTGACTGACTACTTACTTACTTAGGGTGGACCTTGGCCTCAACCAGTTAGCTCGGTCTTTGGCTTACTGCCTCCAGTTGCGCAATCCAAGTTGGTTGAGGTCTCCTTCCACTTGTGTGTGCCACCTTAGGCGAGGTCTTCCTCCGCTGCGTTGTTCCCCTGGGTTCGAGTCGAAGACTCTTCGAGCCGGAGCACTGTTTTCCATACGTTCTACATGTCCTTGCCATCTCAGGCGGCTGATTCGCGCTTTTCTGACAAGGTCGATGTCGCTGTACAGCTCGTAGAGTTCGCTGTTAGATCTCCTTCTCCAAATCCCATCGACGCAAATGGGGCCAAAAATCACACGAACAATTTTTCGTTCAAAACGTCCAAGGATATCCTCATCCGCGTTTGGTAGGGTCCATGCTTCTGCGCCATAGAGCAGGACTGGGATGATAAGGGCCTTATATAGAGTCGACTTAGTGTTTCTTGACAACTCCTTACTTCTTAATTGCCTTATTAGGGCAAAGAAACAGCGATTTGCAAGTGCAATTCTTCGCTTGATCTCTGCTGTGATGTCGTTTACAGAGTTTATAGCGGAACCGAGGTAGATAAAGTCCCAAACTGTCTATAGACAGCTATAACTTTGAGGTAGTTTGGGACTTTGTCTACCTCGTATCCGTGACGTTCTGTCCGATTCGATGCAAACGCGCCAGTGACAGCTCGCTGTGTTCTACCAATTATGCCAATGTCATCTGCGTATGCAAGTAGCTCTACAGACTTGTGAAAAATTGTGCCTCTGGAGTTGGCTTGCGAGTTTGGCACAATTTTCTCAAGCTGACTGACTATCTTTGCGAATTTGCCTCCGTTTTTCGTAGCTCATTCTGTAAGTTCTGAGTCTGATTGCCTTCCGACTGAAATTGGGATAGTTCTACCTTCTTTTCTCCTGTAAATTTTGTGCAAATTGGCAATATTTCGTGCCCAAATGTATAACCTCTAATAATTCCCTCAAAAGATATTCAGCAAATAGGAGGAGGAGCACCCCAATTTCCTTAAACGCTATAGCCGCAAACATTCTGTCGGTTGAACGTTGTCCATGTCCCCAAAATGTAATGCAATGTCAGCCAAATATTCCGCTTGTTCATAACTCACAACAAAATCCCTTTAAACACGTGTACATTGAACAGTCGAGACCAAGGAATTTGTATGCTCGCAAAGTTTAAGGTCAACTAACCCCAGCCATGTTGTTTTGTTGGCCCGCATTCAAAAATCAATTTTAAATTTATCCCCTTTATTTTGGCGCTTCATCTCCTCACTTCCCATTGTTGTTATATATTTTCGCAACACACACACTTTTATGAGTTGAGATGAAACACAAAATGTCAACACATCGCTCTGTTGAGGGTAACGTGTTCAAACATTCGGGCGGTGTAATTACACGTCACCTCGTTTTGGCTTAGCCCTTCTTTTCTTTTTAAATAATGTGTTTGTCGTGATGATGGCGATGATGTTGATGATGATGACAGTGTGTTCAAGTGCAAGGATTGGCCATCACCTCTGGGGGCGAATCACGCGAAAACGTGATTTGTCGCAACGCCAGAAAGTACCGACTTTCGTGGTGTTGTTAGTTTTGTTGTTGAAATGGACATTTTATTTTTCTGTTCTTTTGGCTTCGCTGAGTTATATATATAAATGTATAATTTTTAAATTAAATTATATCGCTAGACATATTTAGAGATGTTTGTTTTTTAATTAGTTTGAAACAAGCGAACGCACCTATACATAAAACATAAAAACACGCCCATACATAATATAGACAGTTACATAATTTGATTTTTACATAAATTCTTGTTGATTTTACTAATTTTCTCTTTAATATATAAATATATTTTGAGTAACACTGCGGTTTTTTTGCAAACACTAGAAGTTGGTTTAACGAAACAAAGCAAAAATGGTCTGTATTATACAAGCTTTTAAATAGCAACTCACAAGTAGTCTTTTGTTCTTTCAAATTGAAGTGAGATCAATAGTAGATAGGTAACAAAAGTTACGGATTACATTTCGGGAGGGTGTGCACCAATTTATGCAAGGAGAACATCGGTCGAACGTAAAAGTTTTGTTTGCAGTATCTGGCAATGGCAAGTAAAACAGTAGAAAAATGGGAGCAATAAAAACATTCATCTTTCGACCAACAGTCAAATAACAACCTTCACTTATGACCGATATCTTTAACCGGGACGCACATGGAAATTACAGGGAATGCTTAGCGAACATGTTGCTCGCGGGACAGAAAAATGTGGAAAATCCATCAATAGCTGCGAAATTGTTTACTGTTTCTTTAAAGGGAAAGTCCATAGACCAAGTGGAATTAATTTGCGAATAATAGACCGACAACAGGGTGGGCCAATAATACATTTTTAATTTTAAGTTTGCATTGCATTTTTACAAAAGCAGATCTAAGGTTAAATTTGCGTAACGATCTGGTCAATCAATGTCTCCATTTTTGTTTATTGTGCTTAGAAACATTTATCGAAGAATATTTATCGTATTTCGAGCTGTATTGACAGTTGTAGCGCCATATTGTTAAAACAACGTGTAAAACATGCAAGCATTACTCTCTTGATTTAGATCGCAGTTCCTCCTTGCCGAGGCTGAATAAAAAACGAACGATACCATCTTAATAGACCGGGAGTTTCTTCTATAAAGCGTCCGCGGAATTTCAGCCGTGGGTTTATATTGAGAAAACCGTGCAGAATGTGAGCTTCAACAACGCACTGCTATTTAAAGTAAGAACATAAAGGGTTTTCCAATAAGAGGTGTTATGTTGATATTCAAAGGAAAAATGCCATTTTTTGAGATAAATTATCGGATATTTATTTCATAATAAAGAGGAAGGTATGCCGTTAATAATGAAAAACAACATCAGCCAAATGGCCACCACGACCACGCTTACAGGACGATATCCTTTTATGAAATTTTCCATAACAAAATCGCAAAGTGGCTGCCCTATGTCCTCGATAGACTCACGAATTCCATCTTTGAGGTCTTGAATCGGCGCTGGGCTGTTGGCGTATACCTTAACTTTCACGTCGCCCCAAAGGAAGAAGTCGCAAGGTGTTAAATCACAAGATCTCGGTGGCCAATTGTGATCACCTCTTCGAGAGATAACACGGTTCGGAAACTTTTCCCGTAAAAGATCAATGGTTTCGTTGCTTGTGTGGCACGTAGCGCCGTCTTGTTGAAAGTAAACGTTGTCCAGATCAATACCATCTAACTCAACGGTGTAATGACTTTTGTGGAATTCCCAACTTCAAAGAACGACGAGGAATGGACAAACCTGGGTTTTCTTCAACACTTTGGGCTACAGCAGCAATATTCTCAGTTGTTCTTGAGCGACTTGCACGGGTTTTATTCTTCACATCACTAACTTGTCCCAACAGCTCGAATTTTTCCACCAATTTCTGTACTGCGGTCCGACAAGGTGCTTCACGACGACCCAAAAATGCTTTAGTTTTGCGAACTGTGACTGCAAAATGTTCACCATTTTTGTAGTGATTTTTTATAATTTCAATGCGTTGCTGAAGCGTGTATCGTTCAATTTTTAGTAATAGCGTAGTTTCTACTTGTCAAATGTCAAAAAATAACAGCTTCAAAAGTGACAGCTACCGAAATAGCGGGCTATTCAAAATAACACCTCTTATTGGAAAACCCTTTATTATCTTAAAATAAATAAATAGTTGGCGCAACAGGTCTGACGCCTAGCTTCTCACAACCATTCGTTTTGTGCGGGTTTTCAATTTTTTGGGACAAATGGAACGGATCTACAATTTTACGCCGAGTCCAAACGACTAATTGAGACGCTCTTTCATGACAGTTTTACTCTCGGATGTTTGGCAGCCGTTCGCGAGAGGTGGCGCAAAAAACCTTAAGATGTAATTTGGTTCTTTCGGGATTCGAACCGGGAACCCCTCGCTTAGTAGTCCAACACAATAACCACTAAGCCACTGCGCCTACAACATATTATCAAGAAGCTAATAAATATGTAGCGAAATATTTATGGCAGGAAAAACAAATCATTACAAGTTTTGTGGCCCGCCCTGTAAAACTGCTCTCAGATTGTCTAGCATTCTTCTCATTTAAAGCTTCCTAATGTCCGAAAAGGTTTATTATTCGCAGTGTTGTCTTTTTTTCTATCTTACCCTGTTACTACTGATTCGGCTTTGGCTTTTGGCATCTGCTTATCAGATGAGCATTAAGAGTTCTTTCAAGGGTCGTACATGTAAATAAGCGTCTAAAGTCTTTTGCTATGAAATGACCTTGTCCCCCCGTTTTAAAAACCACTTGCGGTGATTACAAGTTTCCTTACTGGCACATCTTATGTTTCCCACCAATTTTTGACACCTTAGAACCAAATGCCCCTCCAGCAGAGCCTATTTAAAGTTTCGCTTGTAAACAAAATCAACAGGTCTTCCACTTTCCGCTTGAATTCTTATTACATTTGGGAAGAGTTGGGGACCTCCAATTCTGATAACTTTTAACACTGCTGCTCTTTCACTTTTTATTCTCCAAACTAGCTACTTGTCCATCACTAAAAATTCTCTAAATATTATTTAATCCGCACTTATATGTGAATAATAAATTATCGTTTTTTTTTTGTCACCCATTAATGCAGTTCAAGTTGAACAAGTTCTTAATCGTTTCTATTATACAAAAATGGAGCTATTACTTTATACGAGTTAATTATGGTCGTTAGCTGTTATGCCATTTAGTGTGGTTCTTGTTTTTAATTGCAACTATAACTTCCTGAACTGTTCTGAATTAAATTACAACTATCAACTACTAAAGACAAAAAGTTGTCGTTCTCATCTTTATACTATGCTTTCTTCTCACGTCGTCGAATTGAAATTGTTTGTTTGAAATAAATTTATTTTTTTATATTTTTAACTACAAACACAACCTTCGAATCATTAGTATTTGTTTTTTGTATTAATTCTTCTATATGCGAATTGATATAACGCTTCTACTAAAATAATACAATATTTTGCTGAAAATTGCCTTTTAATTATATTTCCTCCCTCATAGGTACAATAATTAGAATATTTACTTGTAAAATAAAAACATTCTTAATTTTTTTTGTAATTTAATGTATAGGTAAAATTAAAATTTGTATTTAGATGTAGAATTAAATAATTTAGACGGTGTTTCTTAGTTGATCCGGTGTAGATGACAGTGTTGAGATGAAATTTGCAAATTTGTTGGTGTTTTTTTAAAAAATATTCAATTTTTAATGGTGATGTGTTTCATGTTATGAGCAATGCTTCCGTGTTTTGTTGACGCCATTTAATTGGTTCGTGTCTTCAAATATATGGGAAAATATTCCTTTGATAGGCAGTCACCACTTGATACTTGGAAACCCACGTGTTGAGGAATCCAATTTATTTAAGCGGCAGCCTAGAGACACAATTGCCTTCTCAAGCTTTTAATTCCTTCTCGTTTCTAAAGCTAGGAGTTCAAAAATTTCTTTGGCTCTTTGTGCTGCTCACAAAAATAGTTCCCGGCAAAAATGTTAATACACAATTTCCAACCGTGTAAGTACTAAACGTTCGTCCTAGTTGTTGCTTCTTATTTATAAGATAATTCTGGAATTATTTTTCAGCTTAAAAGATAGGGTGACATCGAAGGCTTAAAAAAGCTGATGCAGCCTTTTTTTGAGAACTCGTTGCTCACAGAGTCCTCTTGATTTAAACCATCATGTGGCGATGACAGCTACCTAAAGGGATATTAAAAAAAATCCTTTGTCGGAATTTATTTAAATACTGATTTAAGCAATTTAAATAAAATATTGGCTGTATATATAAGGAAAGGAAGATTTTTCCAATTGATGTTTCATACATTGGTCAAACTCAAACTTGTTGTCAAATTTAAGCTGTCGGTCTGCCAAGGAAAGTAGTTTTTTAACATTTCTAGTTGTCCCTTGCCAGGAAGTGAACCTTTGCACTTCATGTCAATTCTCCAATTGAACGACGAACACCATCCGAACAGTGATAATGTTTAAAGTTGTTGTTTCGGTCTCATCCCTATCCGAGGGGTGAAAATCTTCCAAAGACACTGAGAATAGTAGTCAGATTTTTACTGCAACTAACATATAACTTATCAAGCAATTTTTCTATCAAGAAATAACAACTTTTGGCAGGTTACTTTCCAATGAAAGATCCTGCATGTTCCTCAATTTTGACGCGGTTAATTTTATCTCGCTAAGTCGAATGGTTTCGTTCTTTGTTGTCGGCGAAGTAAATTGTTCTCATCCAACATTTGTCGGACTGTATTATTTATATGTCCGATTAGTCGGTTTCTATGCTTTTTCGTGAAGCTTCTAGTTTCAACTTCGATTGCTGGAATTCCGAGATCCCTGTGGATATCGTCGTTTCTAATGTACCATGGTGCTTGAACAATTTCTCTAAGCACTTTATTTTGAAAAGGTTGTAAAATATTGGCGTTCCTTGTCTTGGTACAACCCCAAAGTTGTATGCCGTAGGTCCACACCGGCTTTAGCACTTGCTTGTATAAAAGCAGTTTGTTCTCAGTACTGAGCTAGGAATGTTTTCTGAGTGTTTCCAAATGTGGACTTTGCTTTACTAATTTTGCTGACAACATCTTGTTCGGTTTAGCCTTCGGTGGAGACAGTACCCCCAAGTTATTGGCAAACTTATGCTCCCTCTACCGCTTTGAGACAGTGGTTTGCGAAAGCATTTAGCAATAAGTTGGACTTTTTACTTGGTTAATTACTTTACTTTTGACGGTTTTTCAGTCTTGGGTTCTGTGAGCCTGAGTCTCAACTGGATCCGTATCTTAATGTCTCGAGTTCCATAAGCTATGTTGGTTGAAACTTACTTCTCGTTGGGCACCCAACCGAAGATAAAGATCCACCAGAGTATTTATTTTTTAATAGAGTTCCAAGTCGCAGAGAATCTAAAGAGATCTGGAACTTAACGGACCAATTTTATACCATTCACTTAAATTTCTTGAAAATTCTTCAAAACTCAGGCGCTGTGTCAAATTTATCTCTTTAAAAAGCTCACCTGAGCACTCCTGTGTCAAAAAGAACTTGATCCACAATCAAAAGCAACCGTTTGGGGTTCTGGAACGATTTGGAATTATTGGTTTTTTTCATAGATTAAAACATAAATTAAACATAAAAATAACAACTAATTAGGGCTCGATTTGCCGCTAGGCTCATTCGCGGTCAATTTTTCAAAGAATCCTCGCAAATCGCTCGCTTACGACAGCAGGATTGGGCACCAGGTTGTTGAAAAATGTCTTTAGGCCTTCACAAGTAATTGCCAACAGATGAATTGATGCATGATTCCTACCAAATAATCGCCTGCAATTAAGGACACCGTTTCGAGATTTCTTCTTTATTTCAAACCCCATTCCTGAAGTGGCATTTCAATTGACGCTGCATGGTCATGCCTGGACTCTCTTTGATTAGTCTTCTTGTTGGTCGATTAGCGAAACAATAACGCACAGTGCCCGGACCGGACATGCAAAACTGTCACTGACCTTCTGCTTTTGAACCTGGCGGCTCCCTCAGGTCGATTCCTATTCTCGGAGTTAAAAGTCATTCTGTGGCGTAACAAACTGGCCGTGACAACGTGCTAAATACAAAAATTTACGAATTTATTGCGAGTTCTGCTGCTTAACAACAAATTTCTGTACAAAATTGCTCTTCATACGAATGCCTGAATCAAACATTGTGGCACGACGCATTCTCTGTGACACACTGCTGTCGAAATCAAACTTGCCGGTTGATGCAAGGCATTGTCTATAACATCATGCTTCTTGTCAATGAAGCAAGAGTAGGCATTCTTTGACGCACCTTATGCAAATTCATTTAAAATTTAGCGCCACGACGCATTCTCTGTGACACCGCGCCCAAATAAGACTGTGACTATTGCGGATGGTTTCTTGGTTTTTATTTTATTTGCCTTTCTTCGAATTTCTTTCTTCAAAACCAAGCAACTTAATACCTGTGACACCATGCAGAGTTGAAAAGGGTACCTTCTGAGCATGCTTCATATTTCTAGGTGGTTCTAGAGTCCTTTGAAACAACACCAACAAATTCAGCAATTCATCTCCCACAAATCGTAGACAATCTCTGTAAAAAAAAAATAGAAATATCTTCCATGGATATAGGTGATTTTCTTTTTTAACTGATTAATAAAAAAAACTCCGGTAGCTCCTTTTAGTTATTTAGTCCTTTCCATTTAGTTTTAGTTTTAATATAGTTTTTTCTTAAATTAAAAATATTTCATTTGTTTATTTCTATTTTTTGTGTTTTTTTTTTCTCTTCTCTCTCATTTTTACCTTTTATGTTTTTTTGTTTTGGTAATAAACAAAAAATGTATCGAACAAAAAAAATAAATAAATCGAATTCATCTTAACTAACACACGCCCACTGTATTGTACGTTGCAAACATAAAATTGCCTCTCACATTTGAAAAAAAACAAATCAAATCAAAATCTATTCGCTCCGATGACCACCACAAACACATAGATTCCACAAATCTGTCTCCCTCTTAAGCAGATTAAATCAGAGAGCTTTCAATGTCATGAAATTGAACATACCCTCGTTTCTGCACACCAAATCGGACAGTGTCGATGAGAATGTCTATCTAACGCCCAACTCATCGTTAAGTGCTCAAACCGATAAGAGTGTCGAGGAGTTCCGCACCCCCCTAACCGAGATGCCAAATCAATTTCTGCACACGCCCCCAACAGGATATGAGATTCCACCAGTGCGACGGAACTGCAACTGCAACACGAGCAGCAGCGACGAGAACGATGACGACGACGGCGGCGATGAGGTTGGCGTATCGACGGATGACGATTCGGGTTTGGATGAGAATTTCCATACACCCAGAGTTGCCAAAATTAAATCCATGGAGAATTTATCAATTTTAGAAATGGAATTCAACAAGGCGTCCCGCGAACTGGACCGCAACTCGCCGCGAAGACTGAAAGTTGGCGGCAACTCTCGGATACTCAAGATCAAGTCGCTGAATAATTTGGTTCTGGACATCGATGCGTATGAGGGAGAAGCCTTGAAGCTGGAATTCGAGAAGCTTCGACATAGTAGGACGTCACCTGCGATTGCGGCGTATGCTGGCGAATCGCCAAAGAGTGGCAAGTTCAAGAAGAACAAGGTGGGTAATGCCAAATTCATCGGAAACGATGACCACACGCCGGAGGCGATCAAATCGCGACCGCACTATCCGATCGCGAAAATGAAATCACTCGGCACTATACCGGATGTGGTGACGGAACGCGTTGAGTGCGAACCGTTTTTGACGCCCACCTCGGGGCGAAAGACATTTCCCAGCGAAAGGAACGATGCCGGCGGTAATAGTGGCGTTGACGTAGTAGACAGCTCCTGGGGTAGCTCGCTGAAAGACTTTACAACGTACGAGCGCATGGGCAAGTTGCACTACACACCGGAGGCGCTGATTATGTCTAGGACACCATTTGAACGGGCATACCGCCGCAGCTATCAACGCAACGGAGTTGCTCTCATACAGAATGTGAAGAGCTCTACGCCGCTACGGCAGTCAGACGGGTTCGTCTATTACGCGAGCACTGACTCGGCTAACGTGGTCGTTGCTGGTCGTCCAAATTCCAATTTGATGAGGTACGGTTTGTAAAGGTTTTTCGACCACTTTCTTAATATCGCCTATCACTCTCACACGCCTACTATCAGCTTTTCAAGAGACAACCAGAAAAAAAAACAGTTCAGTCTCTGTCGCTCACTCGTTCATAATGTCAATGAAATCGATCACAATAAATCATTAATATGTTTTTTTTTCTTGTTACTTTCATTTCCTTTGTCCTTGTTTTTTTCTTTAACATCGGTTGTATGATTTAATTTTTATCCTTGTGGAGGAAGGGATTTAATTTTTATTTAGTCTCAGGAAAGTCGTTCGAATTTGTTTTAGTAATTTGCTTCAAGCGCACCTGGACCTGAGCACTTGTCCTAATAAAAAATATTAACCTTAAATTTTTAAATTAATCTTGTTAACTCTTTTTTTACAATTTTTGGATCTGTTTTTTTATTAAAGGTGTGTTTGTTTTATTTTTGGTGTTTATAATTTAACCGAGGAAATTGGTTTTGTTTTTTGTTTAACTGTGCCGTGAGTTTTTTGAAAGAGGAGTTCTTATTTTCGTTTTGGTTTATGTCTCGTCTACAGTTTGTTTTGTGAGATTTTAAAAGAAATAAATATTAACAGGAAATTAAAAATGTCACTTTGGTTGGTTTTGTGACATTGACATTTAAATAGATATTTAAAAAAGTTACGTCCAAGTTTTCTGTTCGTAAATGTTTGTGTCGTCTTAATTTGCAGGATAAGTGATGCTAAAAAATAGGGGGCGCATAAAGCGCGCAGGTCTTTTTAATAATACAAAACTTTGATTTTTACAAAAGACTTAAATATTTCCTTTCTTAAAAATAGATCATAATAATGTACATAATTATTTTACACAAGTTGTAGAAAATTATGTGAAATAACATCAAACATGTTATACTTTGTAATCAACCCGTGACTTGTGCGTCACCCTGTATTACCGATGCTACTATCTCTATAGTCCGTACAAAGCTACACCACACTTTCGACATAAAATATGTTTGAAACGCGATTTTACATAAACACTAAGGTTCAACGAAATTCAGTCACTTGACGATATTTCTAGGTTTGAGCTAATTTTACTTTTTAAACTGTGTGTGGTTGATGAGAACGAATATATCGTATTTACTGGTTTTCAAATTGTCCGTATATAACTATATTTTATTTATCACAAAGCTTGAGTGCAAATATTCATTGTACTTGAGTCATATTCATCAAATTTGGAACCTCAACGTCGTCGTAACTCTGTTCTAGAATCCGACCAATACTATGTATGTCGAATCCCTCTAAGTCGAATTTTCACAGAAGAAAAAGGTTAGTTTGAGTTAGAGGGATTTCTGGAAAAATTCGAGTTAGAGGAAATTACTATATTTTTTTCTAAGCGAATTTATTTAAGGTTAAGAAAATAGGAAAGTAGGTTCATTTTGAACAAATCCCATCACTCTAACTAGAACAACAACACAAGTGTTGCGCATTTTATTTTTTTTAAAGAATATATGTATATGTACATATCTAAAGGCATTAACAAATTGTATGTAGCAACACAACGTATCTTCGCGACGCAACACTTGCGGAAGAGAGCTCTTTTTTTTATTTTGTTTTTCTTCAGATGAAAAATTCGACTTAGAGGCATGTTGTAATAGGTCAAGAATTAAAAGAATATGTTCGAGTTAGAGGGATTTTCGACTTAGAGGATGACTTTTATGCAAAATTTAAGGTAGTGCAAAAATTGGGTCGGAAATTCGAGTTAAAGGAGGTTCGACTTAGAGGGATTTGGCGTATCAGATAGATATACACCCTGTAGACAATACACTTTTCAAATATCTGCTCATTAAAACTACCACAAAATTTAAACAAATGTGTGTTTAATTGCGATTTCTATAAAGAAAATGTTGTTTTTACAAAAAATCGTACAAATTTAATCACATTTGCTAAAGTTTCACCAGAATATAAAAGATCCTGAGATGATTTTCTAATCAAGATATACCGAGAAATATGTATATTCATTTTATTTGTTTTCTTCTTTTTGAACTGAAGCGCCCTGTAATTCACTAGGGTGCAAAAATAGATCTCCACTTGCAAGGACAATTTGACATAAACATTCTTCGCAATCAAAGAATACAACCTGAATATGCACGCACTTATTTCTAAAAACATTTTTGAAAGGAAATGACTTCTCGACAGCTTGATAGGTCAGCTTGTGAATAGACAGAATTTTCCTCCATAAGGAGTCAGCATACTCTTGCTGATTTTATTAAATAAACAAAATTTGCTACTTTAAGGGACTGAAGGTTTAGTTGTCAAATTTTAATTTACCACGGCGTTGCAAAGATATGTAATATTACAGATTATTCCATGACGCGCCGTGTTTGAAATAATTTTTCATAATTTTGTATTCAAAAAACGGAAAAATTAATCGAATGTTCTAGAAATTACCCATGTTTGTACGATATGGCTGATGACTCGTTTAAAAATGCAGTTTTGAAGGTTGAGATAATGGGAGGCAATAGCAAAAGAATTTCTCTTTTTGTAAATTTCGTGCACCCAAATCCTTTGTCTCTTTCGGGAATTACATATATGTAACGTCAAATAAAAACAATAATTCTTCCTCCGAGCTGCTTGACATTTGGTTAGAAAATTAAAACCGAGAGTCATGTACATTAATGACAACTTTCTGTTTGACGTCCTCTAACGCGGTGCGGCGGTTAGAACGTAGTGTCAAAATTATTCTCATAGGTTTCTGCGAGAAAATATGTTCCAAAACAGCACAGGCGCTTTTGTTTCGCTGCAGATTAGTAAAGAAACACATGCCGCCGCCGCCAAGTTTAAATTTCCATACAGTAACGTAACAAGACATTTTTTTCAGAAAAAAGTTCGTTTCCATAGTAACATGTAAACAAAAGAGCGCCATCTATTCAAAAGATGGAAAGCTTCAAAGAGTAATTTCAAACAAATTCCGCAATGTTTTTAATTTTAAAATAGAAAAACAAATTTGTTAAAAAACTCAAACGTTTCCGCTTTGTTTTTCACAGTGTCCTTTTTTTAATTTTTCAAACCACAGACTTGTTTTCAAACACTGCCAAATGTCCAATAATTTCTGAATGACAGTTACGTTCAAATTATGGAGCTATGGAGCTCATTATGTAACTTACCTAGTTTTCCGCAGCGAAACAGTAGCGCGTCTTCTGTTTTGGAAGATGTGTGAAGTTGGCTACTAGCATTCCATATATAATAAGTCAATGACAAAAATAATTTTACCGCCGCGTAAATTAATCTCACCGCGGCGTTAAAAACGCGTTCTGTTTGGCTAAGCCTTTAATCCACTGTGCACAACGATTTTTTTTTCTTCATATTTTGAAGTGAAGCGCTCTCCGATTCTTACACTGGGGCTCAAAAATATTACCATTTTGCCAATTTGGCAAGCAGAAAACCTGTTTTTTCAGTTTCCCTTTTCTTATTTAGGTAGACAGTGTCTTAAATATTTCTATACTGGCACTTGAGTTAGGGCATTTTTTGACAGCGCATTCAAATGCGGAGTGGCTTGTATACCTATTTCAGTCAAGTCTTCAACAGCGGTCCCAAGTGCTTGCAGATAAGTGGCTAGTCCCATACTCTTGCTTTTAGTCCGCTGGAAATGTGCCCCAGTTGTAGTTAGGCGGTGCTTACATCACTCCGCCAGTCTGTCATTTCTTCAAATTCAAGTCCAATAAGTCATTTTTTACAAACCCACTTTTCACTGACGGAAGAAGTTCTAACAATATCGCCTTACCCGCTATAGATATAGCCGCTTCTAACGATAAACCATATTCTATCTTTTAATCGCGACATTTAGCAATGCATCAGTGAAAATGTGCAGTAGTTTTCAAATTTATTCCTGTTTCCTGTTGTAATTTTTACATCTATTCCTGTCAAACACTTTACAGTCGGAAAGAAGTTACAATTTCACTTTTGTTAGGTCTTAAATGATTCAAAAAGGACTACATACTTTCAAAAAAAGTGCACGACTGGTTCCCAAGAAGCTTTCTTGGACAGAATTATGAGACCCACTTTTTTGAGTTCCTCTATCAGAAATGCCTTTCTCTTATATCCTGCCGAAACTAGTAGCAATTGTACAGAGTTCCACTTTTCGCTGATAAATACAGGAGAAAACATAAACCCTCCTTAATATCAACTAAGCTTGTTGTAGATGAGAGTTTATACTTTCAGAATTACGTAAAATCAACTATACAATAAGAATACAACAAACTTCAAAAATAGACGAGCAAGCAAGTATATTCAGTCGATTAAGATTAAAAAAAGATTCCTACTCTCCAGTTACCAAGGACTTACACAAAATTAAGACATAGTTTGCATTGTTCAAGCGCTTTCCCACACACAGCTGTCGGAATCTTTCGTTGCAATTGTTCAGCAAAATTATGGTAAATGGTAACAAACAAAGTTCCTTCTCTTGCTGGGGTGTACCTGTACATACACCTACCCAAAATCGTCTCTCAACGCCAACCAATCTGCTTAAAACTTGCCAACAATAAGTTAAGTCTCCTTTTCATTTGAAATTCCAGGAAGGCACTGCTAAAATGTTTCCGTTGACTACACTTGTATGCGGAGGGAACAACATTGTAAGCACTTTTGAAATAAAATATCCCAGCAGCCATATCTGAGAAACTGCTAAAATTATTAAGTATCTACTCTTCCGCTTCCGTGCAAGCTTGAAGACCAATTAAGGATGCGTAGGTGTGCGAAAGTTTCTTCCGATAAACATCGGCAATTCACTTCTGTGAACTGTAGCACTAAAAATCCCGCCCTGGATGGCATATTTGCACGTCCTGAGTGTAATACAAAAAAAAATGGAAATCAATAGATGATTAATTTAAAATGAAAAGTTTGACATGGCATTCGATTTATGGGTGGTAGGCGTTTGACACCTTTTCGTCCCCTAATGACACTGACGATATCGTGCATTTTAGAAAACTTTGCATAACCCGGGGATTCCACATGAGACGTTCTTTTTTTTACCATTTCCCTCTGGGCTGTATTTCCGATGTGATAATGTAGTTTTAATTGGACTCTCTGGTGGGTTGGAATATATAAACTTGGTGCAGGATATAGTTTGTTCGCTATCGATTTGCACGGTGGGTGGCTTATGCAGTCCACTTGGCATTGGCGTGCGATATTCGATACTCTAATCGGTTTTTAATGCGTTTATTCACTTGCGAGTAAGTAGGTAATTTACAGTTTTGCAAATGTAGTATGTAGGGAAACGTTCAAGGAGGTTATAAATGATTATTAAGGTCCATGGACTTGGAGTTCAAATTTAATCTCTATTTGTTTGACATAAGACTTGTGACAGACTAAGATAAACCACATCCCCACGTCTTACTCATACCCGCTACGTGCTTTATATTTTACAAATTTGTATAACAAGGACAGTTGTTTATAATTCCATATCCACTTGCTAAAACTGCTTCACAAATCGTAAACAACGCTTAAGTTAGTCAAACTTGCCGCCTTCAGTGTACCTACTACTTTTTTTTTTTCATTTAATTTACTTTGCGATTTTATTTTGTTTATTTAATTATTTTGTTTAATTACTTAAATAATATTTTTAAACACAAAATGCCTCCCATATAAATAAGTGAAATAAAACATCTTGCTTCCTCCAATTATACAATTTTACTCTCTCCCTCTCTCTTTCTCTCTGTGTTTGCGTTTCTTGTTGCTTGCGCCATCTCTGCTCCCCCAGAAGTATCTCAGGTGTACCGCGTCGTCTCCTAGATGGCAGTAATCGGCAAATTTCCTCAATTGCTGCCACAGCGACAACATCACCGAATGCTTCATCATCATGCGGCACACTTGGCAGTATAAATAGTACATCGTCGAGTGGTAGCAGTAGTGGAGCCGCCGTGATAACGTTCACCTGTACCAGTGACGTCGTAGATGGTGCAGGCCCGAACAGTCAACCCTTAGGATCTCCTGGTGCTGTTACCACAGCACAGAACGCACAAAACTCTTCGACAACTAGCCCTACGGATGTGTGTAGCCTGAGATCGAATCCTTCGGCTACATCCTTACTGCTGACTATTAGTAGCACAGGTGGAAATACCGCCGGTACGATAACAACTTCATCGGCTGCCACCGGTTGTACGGGCAGTGCTGGAGAATATGTGACACCGACGGGAGCTTCCTTATCGCCGTTGGCCACCTCGCAACTCATTCGACGGCCCAGTGTTAATATGTTCGTTTCAAATTGTGTTTTATAAAAAAAAAAGAATTTAAAACTTGATGAGTGTTGCCCGTTGCTTAAAATTGCCTGTTGCTGTTTCTTTTTGGATATTTGCCTCTTTTTCGCTATTGTGGTAGTTTTTTTTTTAGTTTGACGATTTTAGGATTACTCAATATTTTATTTTTGTATTTAGCTTGAGGCACGCAGCAATTTGTTGGTCAGCATGTAAAGCCTAAGTTTTGAGTTGTAAAGCTTTTTTTCCTCCTTTTTTTGAGTAAATAAGTAAAGATTTGAACGGAGTCCCGAACATATTTTTAACCATCTCCCAATCAAGCGACACGCACTGAATGGTGTCATTTGAAGTGTTGATCGGAAATCGACTGCAGTTGCAAGTGTTGCTTGTTTTTAATGCCACACCCTCGTTTTTTTTTTAATTATAAATTGTGCATTGGTTTTATTTTTTAACTTTTTCAAATAATTTTGTAGATTTGTTCGCATTTTTTGAATTTAAGTCGTTAACTAGCCTCTATTTCTTCTGGATAACCGAAATGGTCATACGCCGATCTGCCTTTAATCTTGAACTAGTCAAGCCCTCCCCCAAGTCAGATCAAACGCTAGAATGGTCTATCAGATAAATATATGCCCTGTGTGTTTTGTCATCGATCGTGCGTTGTCGACTCGGCACTGGTCTTAGCTTGATTTTCTTGTAATAATATCACCGATCGAACACGTTTTCCAATCCATCCTAGTCGTAGTGATCTGACACTGATCTTGCATCGATCTCTCAGTGATCTTGTGCCACAATTAAGCAATCTAACTAACGCTGAGCTGACTTAACAAATTTAATTGAATGTATGCTGAACTACTGAATCAAATGAGCCTTCAGATTTACCTCACTTTGTTGGGTTTTCACGGCCTCTTGATGTCAGTTGATCGTTTCCTGATCGTATATAGAAATAACAGACGCATGGAGCGCGTTCAAGAAAACTTCAACATCGATCTTAAAAGTATCAAATTTGTGTAAACTTCAACCGTCGTGATCTGACTGATACTGTCTTACCGTCTTGCGATGATTTATTGAAAAGCCAGCTGTGGACTAAATCTGTCCACTTTCACACTGCAGAACTTAAGTGCTTACGTTCATTTAAATTTGAAGCTTTTCGACGACTCCCTTGTCCTTTCTATATGAAATATGAAGCGGCGACCAATCCAATCCGGCTCGAAGGACCAAATGTATAAATTCGATGCACTTAACATTTTATATTAAGTACAAAAAATATGATCGCAACATGAAAAGGAAAACGCAACGATCGTTATAATGTTCTCTTTAACATCTAGTGCATAAAAATGTTTTCGCCAAACAACTTGCTTCCTAAGTTTGACGTTTTATTGTGCGACAATAGAGTTTAAAAAATGGCATACTCAGTCAGTGCTGCCAATAATATTCAATTGGGAAATATTGACATGAAAATGTACTAAAACTAATTGTGTGTACCATAAAACAATTTCAATTTTAAGTTACCTTGATGCCCAAAATCAGTGTCTAAACTTTGATAAACATTGTAAGCTGTGACTGCCATCCTTCCTTTCTTCAATATAAAAAGTAACCATCCGCGCGACACTAAAAACTCACAACTATGGCCTGTTCCAGTTCCATTATTAGGTATCGCGCTAAACTCTGTACTCAGGAGTCTCGTTACTTTATGTATCCATTTTATGTTCCGCTTTTGTATCAGTTGTCAAAAAATAAAAACTCCGAACGCACTGTTTTATTTATATTCAATGTTGCTCTTCCCCACAAAATACTCGCAATTTACTTAAAATTTTGACACAAATGCATTTTTTTTAAATCAAATCAAATAAAACCCAAAATTGACGATTTTTATTTTGTTGAACGATAGAATTTGTGACTGCGCGAGACAGACATTTTATTTTATGTAAATATTAATGTGTAAATGTTTTGTAAATAACTCGTAAAACTTTCCTCTCCCTCTTTTGCTGTCTCTTTGCACTCTCTTCATGCCAATGCTTTTATATTTTTCAAATTTATTTTTCCCATCATTCTCACCTCATAAATTCTAAAGCACCACATCATTAACTGCACCCGTACTGTCATGTCATTGCCACTACTCTTAAAAATAAAAATATATGTATTTTTTAAACTTCTTTTGTTTAATTTTTTATACTGAATGTGTATTAATTTGGCAAAATTTAAACAAGTTGCAATTTACATATAAAAAATCAACACATTCATTGTAAAATAAAAAAAGAAAAATATTATTTAAACAAAATTTAATTCATTGTTAATTTTAAATATGTATATTTTTTTCAAATCAATCACAGGAACCCTAGTTCCGGATCGTTAGTTATAAGTGAAACAGGATCTCTAGATCGTATGAAAACCGCTGCTGAGAAACGTAAGAAGGGCGCTCTGGATGATGGAGCGCCACGAGTATCCGATCGTGTAGAAGAGACGCGAGTTAATCCAAATTCGTTAATCGATGAAATTCTAAAGGATACCAAATTAGATCAGTTCGAGGAATCGGCAGAGAGTGAGTATAAATTTAAAACACACAGCATACACGGGCGTCTGAAAACTTTTAAATTGTTTTGGAAGTGAGTTGTAATAGATGGTGGTAAAAAAATTGTATTTACTCACTGACAGCATAAAGTGGACAAGTGTTCACTACATTTGAAACTAAACATAAAAGAACCAGTGCCAAACGCTTAATTCGAGTTTTTGTCTATGGAAACGCATCATATTTGGTATGCCAACATTTTTAAAGTCCCTTCTGAAGTCGAGGACCGCTTACTTAACTTCGGGAGTCTCTTAAGCAGTTCAGATGGATTTGTCTTAATCTTCGTATGTTGGTTACATGAGCTCACAGTATGAGGCAATTTGTCGTACAGGCTCTCAAGGTATCTCGACGTCTTACTTTAAGTAACTTGTCATACGTCTTCTCGAAAAGATCGTAGAATGTTTCATCCCTATTCTCCTCTGTGAGCGCAAATCAGGCTTTCAACTGAATGACAGTGCAGCCTTAAATGTATTTTAGCTAGGTATTTATCATAACAGACCTACCACCTCTCTTTTGGGGGTAAGACATATCCTTAGTTGTAGAGGTCCTTAACTCTCGTGAAAAATACGTTTTCAAAACTATAATTTTCCAGACAAGACTTAAATTAGGTCTCCAGGCACACATTTTACTCGTTCAAGTGATATTTTAAGCCGCAGAGGCCTGTCATAAAGCTTAAAGGCTTCCTAATATTTTCCTCTTCTAAAAGATTTCCTTATTGGGTCTAACGTTTAAACTTCTAGATTGTTTAAGCCGTAAAATATTTTCCATGTAGCCTACAGAGTGGGAGCGGGCGTTTTCTCAACAGAATTAGACATCTCAAAAATCTTTCCGCCTCCCTAATACGTCCAGCGTCTTCCAAGCTGAAGTACTGGCAATTAAGGAGGCTTGTAGACTGCTTCCCAACATAGAGATAGGTATATTCGTCGACAGTCAGGCTGCAATTAAGGCCATCCTTTCTACCAAGTCAACGTCCAAGCTTGTTGTGGAATGCAGGGAGATACTGACCAGGGCGTGTCATCGGTTCGAAATCACTCTCGTCTGGGTTCCCGGCCATAGGACCATAGAGGGGAATGAAAGAGCCGATGAACTTGCCAGACGTGGATCTGCTCTATGCGCGTCTTAGGCGGAGGAAGTATTCCTCCTGCATTTTACCTCTAGGGCGGTGACAAGGTGGTTGAACCTGACCAATTGGCCAACCTACGATGATGCCAGAACTAATAACATCTTAGCCAGAACGCGTGTAGATATAGCAAGACTAACGACAATTAGTACGGGCCATTGGCCTCTAGGTACTCACGCAGCTAGGCTTGGCATCCCCTACAACCCCCACTGCCGTAGCTGCGCTGACGCAAACATGAGTGAAACGGTTTTCCACTTTCTTTGTGAATGCCCGGCCCTAGCCAAAACCGGACATAGGGCACTACGAAATCCTTTCTATGTTGACCTATCCATCCATGATATCCAATTCAATAGAATCATTAAATTTCTCAACTCCACAGGCTGGTTTTGAGGTTCTGTAACCTCCTTTTCCCCCTTCCATCTTCTGGTTCTGCTTGTTTGTGGTTTCAAAACGACGCTCATGCGTTTTTTGTGCATCTTTCCTTGTAGGGAACTTTTGCTACCACTTAAACCAACCAACCAAGCCTAAATAAAGTTTGTTCATCCGGTTCCAGCCTTGTTAACAAGCACTTCTCCGTACATACTGCTCTTAGACATTATCGTTTTTCCCAGGCGGGAAGTGAACTTGAACTTCTCTTTGCTGTCAATCGACCAAGCGTCTGCCACTTACGGGAATTTAGATTTGAAAAGTCTGGTAAAGATTAAGTGGTCAAGTTTCAAGTAGCTATAATTCAAAATTTGGTAGCTTATAAGTTGGTGCTCTTTAAAACCACTTTGGTTGGAAATATTGCTGACTTGAAGAACTCGACTAGTTCTATATCAGACTTCCCCAAGTGATTGATCTAATTTAAAACCAAATCGCTCCTTGTTTAAACTATAAAGGTCGGTAAAGACAAGAGATTTGAGTGAGCTACCCCTTCATAAACCTCTATTCGACCCATAGGGTTAGAACTCGCTCATCAATGCCTGTCAGTTGGTTTCCAATAATTCAAAACAATTCAAAGAGTTTTCAGTTCCCCATCGACATTTTAACAAAAACCTCTTAACACATTTACTAATTTTGATTGTTCTTTCAGCATCTGGCCTGCAATTGTATATAGCAAAAGATGGTACAGCATCATTAGGCAGCCACGAAGTCAAATCCCGTGTTTCGGCCGGAGCCTTTAAACAAGTTGTGATGGAAACACCCAGATAGTAGCGGCAGTTGTATTAAATTTTATAAATATAACAAAATTAAAACAAAACAAATATTTACCTAACTACAATAATAATAATATTCGCCAGTTATAATTAAAAAAAAACAAGATGAAGAAAAGAACATACATATACTGAAAACTATTATAACAAATAATATTTAACAATTCAAAGTAAAAGTAAAAGCAAAAAAAACTACAAACACACACAGAGGAAATGAATGTAGCTATAGTTTTTTATTATTCGTTATTTAAAAACAACAATCAAACTTCAACACCATGTCCCGTTCTCTCATTTGACTTTTGTACCATTAAGCGCTTTTTTAAAAAAACGAGAAAAAAAAATAAAAACCGGGACGCCACTGCGCTAGACGAGTAAAGTTATATTTAAAACACTTTTAAGGCAAAAAGTATGTTAAAAAGAAAATAGCATGTGCGAATAACAGAATTTCATTGTAAAGAAGATAAAAAGGAAGAGGAAACAAGTAACTTTCGATTATAAGCAGGAAAGCTGAACTAATGAATGTAAAATGTTTTTTTTTTTTTTGATATTATATAAGTGTGTAGATTTATGTTGAATTTTAATTTAGATAGTTGTTTGATAACAACCGACATTGATTTTATTATTAGCTTAACAAGAAAACAGATTTCCTTTCAAAGTTTAATTTAGTTTGTGATTTTAATTTAATTATTGATCTGAATGAAGTATTCGATTTTGTTCTTCTCTTTCATTTTCTTCCTCTCTGTATATCGTCGTTTTGTTTTGTTTTTTTTATTTTGTGAATAATTAGTACCTATTCTTATAGTTATTATTTTTTCTTTTTAATGTGTTATTCATTATTTATACTAGGAATTCAACTGATAATAATTTTATTTAAAAGATAAATATATATAAATATACAAGAATAGATATGAAATGCAAAAGAATTCATCAACAAATTTATATATGCATGGATATGTATATGAAAACGAGGAGAAGCACACATACACACCAACTCTCACGAAATAAAACAGAAAAAGTGAGAGAAACAAAAAAAAAATACAAAGTATAATAAAATGTATATAAAAGTGAAAATGTTTTTATTTTAATTTGCTTTTTTATTTTTGGGGTTCTTATTTTTTATGTAAGCAAGCAAAGAAAGGAAGGAGGGAGTTTTATGTTTTTCATTAGCTAGGCAGGTGTATGTATAGAAATGGTGGTGATTTGTTTTTAAGTTACCAACTCCTGGGGGGTGTTAGAACTGTAGTTACCGAATGGAGTGTTCTCCTTATACCATAGAAACGTACGGGAATATATCATGCAAGGGGTGACAAAATGCGCCAGTTAGAGCTCGATTTGCGTTTGATTTGTCTCCAGGTTTTCTTACTTATGTTTTTGTGCCGCCAAAGTTTGTGTTATTTTATTAATGTAATTCAACTGACCTTCCACAGGGCTTGGGTATTAATCTGCAGAAACATACCCTTTCTGACCCATCATTTCATGGAACTACATATGTGTAAGGAGTGCGATTTAGCTAGAGCATTCCTAGCATAGTTCTTCAACGCCGATTGTTATAAATCAACACCGATTTGACAGGTTGATCTTTTACAAATCTTGGACTTCCAAAGACAGATTTTGCTAAGCTGATTTTAGCTTTTCACATAAGCTTTAGATAAAAAAATACTCTTCCAAGATATTAGGAACACTTCTTCCTCTACGCGCTGACTAGCAATGCTTACTTCTAATAATGAGCTACAACGCAGTCTTAAGATCTCTGTTTTTACGGTGGTAATCCTAAGAGCAATGATATTTCCTGCCATTTCCCCATTTGCCTTGTTGAACCACTTTTCTACCCAGGATTTGTTTTTCAATAGCATCCAGGCTCTATTACATTTTTGCATAAGCGATCGATATACCTTATCTGAGGAGTATATGAGGAAACACAATTTGCACTACTGTCAACTGACTGGTGCATTTGAGTTCTGTGGCTACAATAAAATAAGAAGCGAAGTAATGCTGCAGTTTGAATGCTCTCAGCTGTAGCTTAACGACGAATATTTCGTTTGTTTAGGAGCCAATAGCATAAGTTCGGGATTGATGACGTGACATGACTATGGTGCGTTACCTCCTTACTAGCACTGAGTTTTGGGCTGCTAAAGATGATCTGCAGTGTTGGCTAATATTTTAAGACTTTTTAGGACTTTGTTAGGTACAAACAGGAAGACAGCTGGATTCTCTTAGAAGAATGTTTTGCGAGAGATTCTCTAGACGGCTTTTCTAGCTACATGTTACAATCAAGTTCGCTATTATAATTGACTGGACACCTCATAGGAGTTGGACCGATGATAACAAAAATTACATCATCAAATGACTCAAAATATGCAGTGAAGTGTAGACAAGAGTGCAAATTGCAGGTGTGGTATGTATACACCACATTACTGAGAGTATTGGATATTCCTTTTGAAAGAAAAGCGTCCGGGAGCGTTTGAAATCGAAGAAAAGGAAAACACCTTTCAACCCGTTTCATTGTTGCAAAAAATACACTTCTTGTGGTTACGAGAAGATAGTTTCGCTTCTGGTCTGAACAGTCTGAACAGCATCCACTCAAGTAACACTAACACAAGGGCAAATACTGTTTTTAATCCAATCCAACTTTCAGTCAACCATAGATTGAATTTTGAAATTACACAAACACATGAGTGTAGTCGATCCGAAACATTTTTCTTGTTCCATTATTCTGTTGTCGTGTGTCGTCTTTTTAGTGTGTAAGAAGAATAGTTCTTCTTTGCTAAAATACATAATTAACTAAATACCTATTGTTCGACGCAGGGTGTGCTCAATTTAATGAACAAAATTCTATTTTTCAACCTCAAAGTCTGTCAAAGTAATTTATATTATTTTTGATTCGTTTTTGCTGTTAAAAAGTAAGAAAAGTTATTCGCGTGTGTTGTAAAAAGGCGCTTTGCCTTGTGGGATTGGCGAGCAATTAAATCAAATCGCTAGGTAAGCAAATGCGTTCTGACTAGGTAAGGTATCTACTGGTTTTCGTAGGTTGTGTCTTTTGTCCCAAAAAATTAAAGATCAATTATCATAAGAATCATGGCTTACAATATTATGGATGTAATGCAGGTATATGTATTAATAAATTTAAAGTCAGATAGTCTCGACATGCCCACATTCGACGTTGGTAGGCATCCAGTTTACTTGTAAACATTTACGCAGCGCTTAATACAGACGCCCCTACTGCAATCGTAGATCGTCATTTGTTATATTATATCTATTAATTCTCGGTTTGGCATTGTTAAACTTAATCGACAAATTGACAGAAATGGCAGTGACAAAGCTTCGATTTTCATCTGCCTCCGAAATTTAGCAGACATTTTCACTTCTTAAAATCTTTGGCTGGTACATATGCATAGTTAAGTAAGTCTGACATATACGTGACTGCATTGGCATACTAAACATGGACTGCTAGTGAAATCTCAGTTTCATACAAATCTGCGAGGAAAAATGAAGCAAACATAAGCACTATCCCTTTCGGTTCAGTGCGGCGAAAGTATGAAACCTGTGCGTCATTTCTATTTTTTACATAGAACACAGTGCCATCCATTGTCGAAACATTGCAACTGCTTAGAAAAAACGATTTATTCAAACTATTTCCAACTTTCTACCACAGATGGCATACTCAGCATTTAAACAAAATACAAATACAAATCGCACGAATTGCTCGATGACATTTAAGTGTCAAATCAAATCTCTCCGTCGTGAACCAAAAGGGCTAGTGCGTATGATTGCTTCAACGAAAAATTGGCTGCTAGCAGTCCATGTATAGAATGTCAATGTGTGACTGAGTACTAAGTTAACAGTTCGCATATGTGTCTGGCGTAGGAAAAGTGACGTTCCCCACCAATCTAGTTTTTGCGTTTAGGTTACATATAGGTAATCCAGGTCCAAAACAATCTATTCGACTTAAAGGCCTCGTCACACAGAGCGCGTTTTTAACGCTGCGTTGAGTTCACCGAGGCGTTTGAACGCGGGGTGGTGACAAATTACAGATTATTTTAAGACGCGGCGCGTTTGAAATAATTTTTCATCATTATATATCCTAAAAAACGGAGAAATTAATCAAATGTGTTTGAAATTACCAATATTTGTACGTTATGTGTGAGAATCGTATACAAATGTAGTTTTAAAGGCTGAGATATGGGAGGAAATATCAAAAGAATTTCCATTTTTGTAAATTTCGTCTATCTACCTAAATCCTTTTTCTTTTTCGGAAATAACAGATCAGGGCAAATAAAAGCAATGATTCTTCCTCCGAGCTGCTTGGCATTTTGTTAGAAAATGAAAACTGAGACTAATGTACATGAATGACAGCTTTCTGTTTGACGTCCTCTAACGCGGCGGTTAGAACGTAGCGTCAAAATCATTTCTGCGAGAAAATAATGTTCCAGAACAGCACAGGCGGTACCTACTGTTTCGCTGCAGATTAGTAAAGAAACACATGCCGCCGTCAAGTTTAAATTTCCATATAGTAACGTAACAAGACATTTTTTTCAGAAAAAAGTTAGTTTCCATAGTAACATGTAAACAAAAGAGCGCCATCTATTCAAAAGATGTAAAGCTTCAAAGAGTAACTTCAAACAAATTCCGCAATGTTTTTAATTTTAAAATAGAAAAGCAAATTTCTTGAAAAACTCAAACATTTCCGCTTTGTTTTTCACAGTGTCCTTTTTTAATTTTTCAAACCACAGACTTGTTTTCAAACACTGCCGAATGTCAAATAATTTCTGAATGACAGTTACGTTCAAATTATGGAGATATGGAGCTCATATGTAGCTTACCTTGTTTTCCGCAGCGAAACAGTAGCGCGCCTTCTGTTTTGGAACATGCGTGAAGTTGGTAATTTTACCGCCGCGTAAATTAATCTCACCGCGGCGTTAAAAACGCGTTCTGTTTGGCTAAGCCTTAAGTCGGTCTTTGTATGATGCCCGGAGTCGAAATGTAGTTTGCGGCATTAG
This sequence comes from Cheilosia pagana, assembly GCA_936431705.1. Classification (NCBI taxonomy): domain Eukaryota; kingdom Metazoa; phylum Arthropoda; class Insecta; order Diptera; family Syrphidae; genus Cheilosia; species Cheilosia pagana. Next base: position 9,730,836 of record OW386169.1, read on the forward strand.
TTCTGCGGAGCTTAGAACAGAATTATCTTAAGATAAGCAAGCAAAAAAGTCAGCATTTGCTTTAAGTGGCATTACAAGTGATCGAACCTTTTTCACTAAAGTTTTAAAGGGACGAGAAACTGAAGAAACTGTCATTTGCAAAAGACTAGAATGATAATGAGCCATTAGGAGCGAACTCAACACATTTATGTCAGTAGCTACTCTTGTGGCAAGTCTTAAGCCTTCCAACAATCTCCGCAAGAATGCACCGCCGATTGATGATATAAATAAGCAATTATTGATTGCTCTTTCAGCCTATCCTACCCAATTTGCTCCTTCAACCATATTCTTATAAGGTACTCTTCCTTGTCTTTGAAGTTAGGGTGTATTTTGTTTTATTTATGTATATACGTACCTACCTATCTGCCCTTACTATCCGTTCGTTTATTTTTGTTAAGGGAATGGTAGCAGCCACCAACCACAAATCCACAAACAGTATTTTCATTGCTCCTTAATTTCAATAACAAAAAAACACCAACACCATTCACCACAAACAATATACATGTAATCGTATTTAATCAAAACAGAAATCCTACCTATAACCTTTAAATCAAAATTTGTGACGTTTAGAAATTTACAACAAAAAATAAAAAATTAAAATATAAACAAGAGTATTTTTTCAATGTGTAAAAAAAAAACTATTTATCAATATTACAATTGTATTCCAATCAAAAACCTATATCTGTCTGTCTATTCAATGTATGTATAAATGCCTACCTATTTAACCTCCAAAATTGTAAAAATTATGATAGAGTTTGTCCACCTGTCTGCGCATTTTTTTGTTTTGTTTTGACAGGCGGATTAATACACAAAAAAAAGACTAAACAAATGTTTAACAAAATCCAAAAACAACATTATTTACTTTCTTGATTTAGAAGAGAAAGAAATCTTAAACTTAAATCATTTGATATATATTTTTTTGTAATTTAATTGTTGAGAATGAATTTCAAAATGACGACATCACAATGTAGAATAAATAATTTATTTTATAATTAAAAATACATACTATGCATAGTTATGTGAACAATAAACTGGAAAGAACCATTTCTTTTGACAGTTTATTTCGCTGACAGCAACTGTCACATTGATAGTTTAAAGTGAACTGAAAATTAGCGATTTTTATATGCGTTTCCATTTTTGTTGTTTTCGGTTTGTTTAAATATGTATTTTTTAAAAAACGAAAAAAAAAACAAACAAAGAAAATTATGTCACAGTTTTTCACAATCAAGTCGATAGGTTACATTTTCAATTATGGATGCAATTTTACGAGGAAAATAAATATGAAAAAATGAAATTGACGTATTAATTTTTTAACTTGACGTATTTTATGTTTATGCAATGTTTTGAAGTACATACCTAACTTCTCAATTCAAAAGACCGGAGAAGGAAGATCCCTTGAATTGTGATCGGACTTGAAAGTTACTTTTGGCTTCTTTTGGGAAGCTGTAAAATCTAATTGCAGTTCTCTCCCGCAACTATTTTACTTGCCATAAGAGCCATTAATTGAGGTTTTTATTGTATGGGAGGTGCCACGCCCTTTTGTACAATTCTGTATTGAACAAATCAATGCATACGTCTGCGTTCTGTGTGCCAAATTAAGGAACTAGATCTGCTATTAGGTTTTTAAACTAATTTTGGATAGGGTATACCACGCCGTGTTTTAAAATGTTTTCAAGTAGGTACTTTTTTAGATATCCGACCAGGTCTGAGGTATGTATAGTTGTACCTGCAATCCGTGTAGAATTCTTCATTGCACACCGTCTTCTCCAAGCATTTGTTCCGATACAAACTAAACCGTAGAACACATTGCTAATTATTTGCGCTAACGCTAAACAGTTGAAAGTGCATTCAATTGTGCTTTGATGGTGTGGAGTTCCCGGGACTTTCACGGCCTAAAACCGCACAAGGAAACCCCTGTCAGGTTCGATCGGTTTTAGCTTTTAAATTATTAGTTACTTAACCCGATTTGTAACTTTTTAAAATCGACCGCAGTGCCAAAAAGACTGCACACTTTTCCTCATCAAAAATTTATGATAGATAGAGAATTCAAAAAGTAACGAGTAACGAGTAATTTTCACCGCTCTTGGCCTGAAAGAATTTCGAGAATTTTTTGGGACGAATACCGATAAATTTGCTAAATAAAAAATCCTAAATTCGTTCATTCTTCTTGTCACATCGAACTCGTTGACGGTCTAGTTGCCGTCAAAGTTTCGTTGTCCTTGAAATACAAATTTTGCATGAGACACATTATAGGTCTGTTCCCTAACGCTAATGCATTCGAACACATTAGTCAAATTTAGTCAAACTTCGTTCCTTTACGCAAAAGTTGTGCAGAAGATAGCCACAAAGAGAGAACAAAACATTTTCCCTTCATAAAAAACCTGCAAATGATAGCCCAAGAAATTCTTTGGGCTAGTTTGTTATAAGTTATAACTGACTTTAGCTGTCAAATCTCTCAAAAATCCATATGAATTGGCAGTTTATTTCGGTTTGCTTTGTTAAGTGCTTAAATTTGTTTTTTAATATGGATAAATCCGCAAAAAAATAATATTAAACTGAATCCGAATGTTTTTCAACGTCTGCAAACTGGACATTTTTTTAAACCCATTGACGTTTATTTTTGAAAATTATTTTTCTTTCTCGCATACCTAATTATGTTTTTTAAAAAGTGTCATGCCAAACTTTCGTTCCTTTACGTTTTGGTTACATTCTCTTTTTCTGAGAGAATATATACCCACTCCTTGATATCTGACATTTTGCCGAAATTGGCCTAAAAAGTAAGGGAACAGACCTTATGTCTGTTCCTTTACTTTTGTAGTAAAAATGGAAAAGACTGTCAAAATGACAGTGGAGGGGATGAATTCTCTCTCAGAGAGGGAAACTTACGCAAAAGTTAAGGAACGCTTTTATAGTAACATGTAAAAAATGACAGATAGTTCATAAATGCCAAATAGAACAACAAATTTAAATCATCTGTTCATTTTCAGGCGACTGAAATTTGTTGAGTAAAATCTAGTAAGACGGAAAATTCTTGCTCTCTCGAATTTTTGCAAATTTTTTGAGTTGTGGAACGACAATTGAGTAAAATGCGTAAGAATTCGTAAAAATTCGTTAGATTTAAGTAAACGCTTTTCGAGTGAAGTGAAATTTTCACTCCTCTTCAAAAAGTGCTGTGAAATCGAAAGTGAAATATTTTTTTAGGAGATTTTCGTAGAGAAATTTATGTAGGGTGACTACCTATCCTGTAGATGTATGGAATTATTTATTAGAGGAACGCGTAAGGCCGAAAGCTGCAAATGGCTAACAATACTAACAGCGGATTAATTTTATACATAAAACGATATGAACAACGAAATCTTCCATCTGTTGCCGTTTGTTGAGAACAGCAGTGTAAAACAGTTAACTTAAGCAGCGTTGGATTTTTTTATGTTAGGGGCTACCACAAGATACGAGTGATGGCAGCCAAGGTTGTCTCCCTTCGGCCCTGGTCTAGGTGATATGGGCCCCCTATTTCTACGAGTAGGATGAGCTTAGCTAGCATGCCTGAAGCTTTAGTGGCCTGGACCCCTTTTTGTCTCGCTTCCTAGAGCGGCTCAAGGAGTCCTTTGGCCTTGAGTCATAAAGGTAGCATACGGCGAAAAATCATTCGTTACACCCTGCTTATCGAAAAGGTCATCTATGACACATACCTACTACGATAAAGCTATACACCTATAGCTTTATCGTACTATATTCAATGGAAAAATTATTATGGAAGAGCGTAAAAGCTAGTATTCTCTTAAAAAACATCTGAAATTCAAACAAGTTTCCAAACCGTCTTATAACAAATCAATTTTCACGCCGAAATGTCAAAAATTAAATGCGACAGACAATAAAATCCAAGTGAAATAGATGTGGAGAGATTTTAGTACCGCCCGCTACACATCACTCTTTGAACAGTTATTTTTCATTCGAACTGCGTACTGCCTAGTGAAATCTTCACGTGGAAAGTTCATTGTGACAATTCGCGGTGAAAAATTGAATCTCACGTGAACCATACCAGACTTAAAGGAACAGACCTATTATGTTCAATATTTGAAAAGTTGGCAGCAAAATAAAGTAAATTTTACTATTTAAATTTAAAAGAACAGAAGTATAATACTCGTCGAAAGCGAAATTCAATCGCAATAACCGAAGTAGTCGTTACCGGACTCACACTCTAGACTCTAATGTCATTGCCACTAACTCTAATTGTGTAGACAGACACGAGACTTGTCAACCTATTTCATTCCATTTGGCCAGACCATCGCTAAAACCCTATTTTATGTGGTTCAGTAATCACCCAGCCTTCGAATCACCATCATGAAATTGAAAATTTTCGAAAAGTCCTTGTTTAACTGTGTCTACTGGTTAGGAGTCGTTCTGTGCTTAATTGACTATGATTTCGATTGACAAAAGAAGCGTTTTCAACCAATTTCGCTATTTAGTGAGCGACTCAAACGCATTGGATTTTTTGTAAATTTTCTCTTAACCGTGATGACGACGATTGCAGCGCAGGATGGGCAGCCTACGCTACAATCTTTACAGTACATTCTGTGTATATGTACTACAGGTTCCTGAATGAACGCAACCAGATGCTGAAATTTCTAAATGCTCTCAATGACTGCCTTCGGGCAACTAGAAAACCAACTCGCAAGCGGATTTACCTTACTCGCACAGTCTACGTGTCGGCCCTTTGGAAAGTATCAATTACACTGTCATTTTGTGTGCTTTCAATAACTGACAAGGAGTACAGCATTCTTGGATGCTTTTACCTATTTACTATCGTATTATTTTCAACGAGTCCTATATTTGTGCGCACAGTGATTGTTTTGAAAGAGCTATGGTATATTTTGGAGATGGTCAAGGCTTTGAACGATCAGCTGGACGATGTCTTTAAGCAACTGGAATTCCGTCAGGTTTTGTCTTGGAGAGAATTCGAACACGAAAGCTGAGGAAGGTTATTTCACTTTATAGACGACTTTTAAGGCTTCTGTTGACAACGTTTGAACGAACAGTCTTTTTTTTAATTGGGAACTGATCAGTTGGTTGGGCTCGCTTTTATTGGATATGTTTGGGATGCCCTATTTATAATGGCTTGGAATCGGCGGATTCACTCAAAATTCGCGCATTGCCGAGTAATCGCTGGGAAATATTGGTGCGAACAGGACTACAAATGGGATTGGTCTGCACACAAGTCGAAACGGTTTTAAACGACTTATCTGTGAATACTCCTGCAGATTGACGACTTTATTCAAACTATTTGGATTAAGAAAGCCGGTCTCACACAAGAACGATTTGCAGCTTCTTTTGTGGATGTCTTGTTATAAATGTGGCTTATCATGCGGCGGCTGAACAAAAAGTGACAGGAGTAGGGCGAAATGGATTAATAATTCAGCCGAGATTGGATTTCAAGTGGAGCCTTCTGTACAAATAGGTATTCCCCTTCCGTTGCTGACAAAATAAATCGTCCACAAAGTTGTTTTCGTTTCGTTTTTTAATTTTTCTTACTGGCAAAAGACTCTCCTTAAAAATACGCTTATACAAAAATACAACTAAAATAATTAATAAGTACACTTAATCAGATTCTTATGAGTTACACAGTTTTGCTTAACCATCTATCGGTAAAGATCTTTGGCAGTCGAGTTTCATTCGTCTTGGGTTTGGTTTTGTTCTCATTTTATACATTCATCTACTCTCTTTCACACACTACGCATCTTCGCTCTCACTTGAAACAGGCTGGGCCAACTTGAAAGCCAAACGCCTGATTTGCTTGGCCATAGTCCTTGGGATAAAAGTCTGTAATGGGCAGGTAACTTAAGCGTTTCGTTCGAACTTCTAACACAGTTTCAGATTGCGTGTTGCCATACTGAAAAAGAGAAATCTTTGTTAGAGTTTCAAAGACTGAGATGATAAATTGTAACTTACCTGACATCCATCGACCAGCACATTGGGCTTGACGGGAGTTTCCTCCTGGCCAATCTCCAGTTCGTTCTCGCCCAGAAGTTTTATGGCGTTGGTGAAGCTGTTGTCGCGCATGTTGAACCACGCGACACTGTTTGAGCAGGAGTAGGTGAAGTTTTGATAGCCCTCCTGAGAGAGAAGTCTCAAAAATGTTAGTTGCACTATGCCAATGGTATCGTAAGTAATTTTCGAAGCTCCTCTTAAATTTGAAAACCAGTCCAGATTCTCCCTTCGCCAAGGGATGGTCGGCATTTGGGCAGTATGTACATCGGCTGGGACGCATGTCTCACCCTCGGCTGTCATGTTGCAGTAGACATAAATCGCATCGTCTGGCATGCCAGCATTTGGATCGACCCAATACCAGCCATCTTTGAAGTGAGGATGACCAAAATGTAGGTCGCGACATGTCCTCGCGGGATTGTCTTGTGTGCCCAGAGGTTTTCGGATGCGATCCATCTCTTGGCGCATCGTGTAGATAGCGCTGTACATGTCGAGGAATTTCGGTGGCAGGTCTTCCTTTTTGCCCTTTTTCTTTTTGGATTTTTTCTTCGAGGTTGTGTCTTTTGAAATGCCCATCAGTTCATTGAAATCATCGTCGTCGTGCAGAGCGGCAATATTCTCGGAACTATAAACATCCCTTCGGCGCCTTGTGTCAGCTTTTGTGTTTCCGAACTCTCCCATTTGGAACAAGAGCTCTGGGGGTATGAGAGGAGCATCTGCTGGAGCGCCTGGGGGCCCTGGAGAACCTGCCGGTCCCATGTCGCCCTTAATTCCCGCCGGACCTTCAGTACCCTTTGGACCGACTTGTCCCAAGTCTCCTGGTGAGCCTTGTGGACCATCGTTTCCCTTGTTGCCCATCTGGCCCATGGGACCGTATTCGCCCTTCCGTCCTTCGGGGCCCTGAGGCCCACGCAGACCCCGGTCGCCTTTTTCTCCCTGTTCACCTTTGAGACCTACCATGCCAAGTTCGCCGCGGTGTCCCTTTTGGCCGCGTCGACCACGATCACCTTTTGGTCCTGACGGTCCAACATCTCCCACCTTTCCATTCGGACCTGGAGCACCAATACTACCAGGTCTTCCTGTGTCTCCAATCATTCCAGGGGCTCCTCTTAAGCCAGCTGGTCCCTGAGTGCCTGGCAAGCCCTGTGGTCCAATTATTCCAATTGGACCAGGTGGACCCAGATCACCTTTGTCACCCTTTTCTCCTAATGGACCGGTGCTTCCCTGCAATCCTGCTGGACCCTCTGGGCCCTGTTTGCCTGGTGGCCCTGGTTCGCCAACTTGACCTGGTGGTCCATAATCTCCGGGCATTCCTTGCTCACCTTGCTTGCCGTCTTCGCCTTCTTTGCCTTGTTCGCCTTTTAGTCCGGGGAATCCTGGTTCGCCAGTATTGCCTGGAAAGCCTCGCGGTCCAATTGCTCCTTTTGGACCTTCAGGGCCAAGGTAACCTTGTTTTCCGGGTGGTCCCGGTAGGCCAGATTTTCCTTCTTCGCCTTTGGGCCCTTGGGTGCCGCGTTCGCCTTCTTTTCCTGGTGGTCCAAGTGGACCAGGTTGTCCTTGCGGTCCATCAGCTCCAGTCAATCCAATAGGTCCATGCGGGCCTGGCTTTCCCTGGGCCCCTACAGCTCCCTTTGGTCCACGACGTCCCGATTCTCCTGGTATTCCAACGGGCCCAACGGGTCCTACCATTCCATCGTCTCCTCGTTCGCCTTTCATTCCCGGAGGACCAGGGAGGCCTTGCAGCCCAATGTTGCCCGGTGATCCAGCTATGCCAGGTTTACCATCTTCGCCTTTGATGCCGTGGCGGCCCATTTCTCCAGGAGGTCCTTTGTCACCTGGTGAACCAGGAGGGCCAGATTCTCCGCGTGGACCTTGTGGTCCGGCCGATCCCAATGGGCCCTACAAAAATACGAATATAAAAAGGTTTCCCTTGAAAATAAGTCTGTAATTGCTTACCATCTCTCCCAGGGAACCTTTCAAGCCTTTCTCTCCTGGAGGTCCTCCTTCTCCTTTGTCACCATCTTCGCCCGGAGTACCGACTGGGCCAGGAGGTCCAGGTAGTCCACGTAACCCCGTCAAACCATCCCTTCCATGTGGTCCGATGGGCCCCTTTTCGCCTGGCTCTCCTTTTGCTCCTGGAGCGCCTACATTTCCAGTTGGTCCTGGTCGGCCCATCTGACCTTGAATACCTTCTTTGCCTGGTTCACCTGCTTGTCCTTTGTCTCCCGGTAAACCAGGTGCTCCGGGAATTCCAAGTTCGCCTTTGAGACCAGGAAGGCCTGGTTGCCCTTGATGACCTCTTTCGCCGGGAAAGCCTGGTAGCCCAGTGGGCCCTTGAGGTCCGGGATTTCCCATAGGTCCAACTGGTCCTGGAGGACCTTCTTTTCCTGCATCTCCAGGAAGCCCAGATTCTCCGGGCAGTCCCGGAAAACCAGGGATTCCAGGCTCACCAACTGGTCCAGCGTCTCCTGTAGCACCTCTTGGTCCAATAACACCCGGCTCACCAGATGGTCCAGGTTTTCCCGGCTCACCCTGAGTGAAATAAAAAATATAAAGTAGATGGTCGAGAATATTTGCAGTTTTCATACCGGTTGTCCTCGCTCCCCAGGTGGCCCGGAGGGTCCATTTTTGCCGTCAGCTCCTGGAGGGCCAGGCATTCCAATAAACCCTCTTGGACCTTCGGAACCTTGTGGTCCTGCCTCTCCCTGCGCACCCGGTGGTCCTGGTTGCCCTGTATCGCCTTTTGGTCCCGTTTGACCCTCATTACCACGGCGTCCCCTAGAGCCGCGAAAGCCTCTGGGTCCGATTTCACCCCTTTCCCCTTGGGCGCCTTGCAAGCCTCGTTCGCCTTTTATACCAGCTGGTCCCGTAGCCCCAGTAGCACCCTTATCACCTTTATCACCAGTCGTTCCAGGGTAGCCTTGGAATCCTTGCGGACCTTGTTTACCCTTTTCACCCGTTGGCCCAATGACACCGGTTTCACCACGAGGTCCTTCAAATCCCTTTGGTCCTTCTGGACCTTCAGGACCTGTGCTGCCCGGTGGTCCGGCAGGTCCCCTCTCTCCTTGTGCACCAGTTTCTCCCTTTTCACCATCTAAGCCGCGGTCGCCATTATCGCCCTTGTCTCCCATTGGTCCTCGTGGGCCGTCATCGCCTTTCGAACCTCGGGGTCCTGGAAATCCTACTGGTCCCTGCACGCCTTGCATACCCTGGTCACCTTTGTTTCCCATTGTACCTGGGGCACCTGATCGACCAGGGGATCCATCAGCACCAGGAAGCCCGGATAGTCCTGGCTTTCCAGAAGGACCGGGAATGCCAGGAGGTCCGAGGTTGCCCTGATGGCCAGGGGCCCCAGGAGTACCAGATGGACCTTGTTGGCCCGGCGCTCCAGGCACTCCAGTTAGGCCGGTGTTGCCCTTCAAACCTTGTGGACCTTCATTGCCCGGAAGGCCAGGATTTCCAGCAGGTCCAGCAAATCCTCTAGGTCCAGGAAAACCTCGAGGGCCCTGTCAAATTTTTTTTTTTATATTTTGGGTTAAACGAAATTTTTAAAAGATATTACCAACTCTCCTGGAAGACCTGGTAAGCCTGGAGGGCCCTCTTCACCTGGTTGGCCCTCAACACCTTGCTGTCCCTTTTCGCCAGCAGCGCCTGTGTTGCCTCGATGTCCCTTATCGCCTGGCAAACCAGTCGGTCCCAACGGCCCGATTTCACCTTTGGCTCCAGTGGGACCGACAGCACCTCTTTCACCATCTCTGCCAGACCTTCCACGGCGACCCTCCCGTCCTTGTAGACCTCCTGGTCCTCTTAGCCCTCGAGTTCCCTTTAAAAAGGCATGAAAAGTTCAACAAATTTGTAAAAGAAATCCATAAAATTTAACCTACCGGTTCTCCAACATCTCCCGGTTCTCCCTTGGTACCTTGGGGACCCGCTGGGCCTGCCGCTCCTGGCAAACCAGTTAGACCCATTGGTCCCTCGGGGCCTTTCATTGACATCTGAAGGAAACATGTTCTTAATACGAGTTAAAATATGCACCCAAAGCCTTACCATGTGTTGAGACAGCATTTGTCTAAGTGCTTCCGCCTGACTATCCGGTCCCTTCTCATTGCTTTGACTTACGGGCACCACAAACACATGTCCCGGCGCACCAGGAGCCCCCGTCTGCCCAGAAAGTCCATCTCTGCCAGGATCACCTTTTATTCCACTTTCTCCAACAAGCCCTGGCAGTCCTGTATAGCCCCTAGGACCTGGATAGCAGTTAACGGTAGTCGGCTCATATGGTCCAACTACGGTTTGATTGTTTTTGCGTTCGGGACCAGTGTTTGCCAAGTCGGTTCCCAATGCCAAACCGTTCTTCCTGTTTTTCTTGCGACCCTTCGATTTTCTTCGTCCCCCAGAACCCCGTTCCGCTGAGCCTCGTTCTCCACTACCCCCTAAGCCCGCATTAAACGAGCTCAAGTCCGAATCGTCCACATCACGACCTGCGGAGTCTTCTTGAGAATTGGTCACATCTTCCGTTGAGGTTGGGTGCTCTCCTCCATGTCCGTTGAAGCCACCCCCGAAAATTGAGTCCTCGCCTGAGTTTCCACCATCAAGATCGACCTCAGTGGAGCTCGGAGTTGTTGTGAAGCCACTTAAACCCTCTAAGCCGGAGTCAGCCGTTGAACCGGTGCCATAAATACCTTCACCACCACCCCGGGACGATTGGTGGACTTGATAGCCAGATCCACCTCTAGCGCCTTCAAGCTCAAAATCACCACTGTTGTTTAGGCCGCCACCAGCACCACCAGCTGAGGTTACATGATAACTGGAGTTATCTTCACCGCCTGCACGTTCACCTGAACGCCCACCTTCGGTACCTCCAGTTGCTGTTATATGATAGCCACCTTCACCACCTGAATGACCTCCGTCAGCGCTTCCAGCCCTCGAAGAGTGAAAGGTGGAGCCACCTCCACCAGCGGAATGGTAACTAGATCCGCCTCCGAAACTCCCACTTCCAGTTGCACCATAAGTAGAACCACCAACCCCACCACCAGATGATGACGAATGGAAACTTGATCCACTCGATGACCCGGAGGTGCCACCTCCACCCCCACTGCTTGAAAAGTGATAGCTAGAGCTGCCAGTGGGTACAGAATCAAAGCCACCTATCGGCGTGCTACTCGAACTATGATATGTCACAGTGCCTGATCCGCCTCGGTCTCCCGAACTTGAAGTCCAGCTAGTTCTACCCGTCACTATGCTTTCCGGCCCATCTACCTCCCTACAAGATGGCACGTACTTCGAGCAAATGTCATACCCAGCATCCGGTGTATTCGCCACATGCATCATCTGAATGTCGCCCGTAAAAAAGCCTTCATCGTCGGTCAGTTGCACTCCAGTCAAGATCAGACCATTCGTCGGGATCGACGAGCCCAATTGCCTATCCAGACGTCGAGTTACCTGCTTGTTACAGTCAAGGATCAAAGTGGCAGCATTGCCCTTCACACTAATACCGATTCGATGCCATTTGTTGTCAGTGATTCCGATTCCAAAGTTGATGTCATTCCGTTGGAAGTTCGGCCCATCCACCTGCTGGTAGATCATCCCAATCTCCCGTCCAATTGTCACCGACAGGACATCTTCACTCTCCTCCGAGTAGATCGTAAACACCGGTACCTTGGCTTGAGTTCGATTGCCCGGTTTCAATGCCAGCAAAATGGAGAAGTCCTCCGGAAAGCCCCTTGGAAACGCCTGCGACGTTTGAATGGTCAAGATCGCTTCTTTGCTAAGAGTGAACGCCGGCGATGGATACGCCGCTTGGTAGGCGTTCTTTTCACTGCCACAAAAACCCTTCGCCTGAACGATGCCAACAGGCAGCTCCAGTATTCCAAACTCCTTAATCAGATCGACCAGACCGCCTGAAAATAAACGGAAGTAAAGGCGTTTGCCTGAGTGACAGAACTACTGATAAAGTCGTGCGCCTATTACATAAGCGCCAGATAATAATTCCCACACCGATAAGCTGTTAATGGTGGTCAAGTATATTTCGCTCCGCGCTTGATTGTCGTCATGTTTTGGGGTCACCCTTATCTCCCTAACGACTGTTGACCCACTTCCAGCGACAAACATAAATACAGAGAGCGAGAGAACGAGTGTTGAATAGATTCCATGTTTCTGGTTCTATTTGAAAGTATTTCTGGTTAATGACTGTCGCGGTATGCATCTGTATCTGAGATAGCGATTCAATTGACTGCTTAATAAATTGATTTATTTGGCGTAACAGATGCACTCGCAAAGGAATGCGCTCAATGCATGCGATTGCAATTAAGTACGGGGAATGTGTGCCAAGATGTTACAGTCGGTGGTCATTGTTAATAGAAACTGGGAATGTGTATTGCCCAGTGGGGACGGGAATGACATTCAGCGAGACATGTTTTTATGATGAAATATGGCATTTGGCAGGGATCCTCTTTGGGGGTCTGGCTAAGGGGGGCAATTTGAGGTGCACTTGCTTCCTCAATAGATCAGTGATATTGTGTTCTTTAGAGACTAGAGAGAGCGAGCTGATGAAACCTCGTTCAGCTACGAGTGAAATGCCGGTCTCCCTAATTTTAATCAAAGGTAGGGTGCTAATTTCTGTGAAAATTCCAAATTTACTTGAGTCCCTCACTTTTGATTGTTAGCCAGAGGTTAAGTGGCTCGTGAGCCGTGAGGACAGCAGTACGGGTCTTCCGGTAAGTCCCGAATAGTGACCTCTGTACAAAGCTTCTATTGCAAGTTTGTCAGCCAATCTGATCCACCGGACCTGAATACCTGTCTCAACTGCAACCGATGCCATTCACAAGATATTGAGCATCTTACCAACTTTAGGGGGAAATTAAGTTCATATACAATAACTTTTAAGAGATCTAGGTTTTATGTCGCGCCTCAGAAACAGGGGACTATGGACGTGCAACTTTGTTTTTACAATAAAAAATATGTCAACTTAAGTTGTCATTTGGCCCTATTGCAAGTCCTTTAACATTGAGTATTGTTAATTTGTCGTTTTTGAGACCTTGGGACTTGTTACTTATTCCACCCTTTAGGTTCAGATTTAATTCCCATTCCCAGTCCCATTCTTTTCGCACTTTTTATTGATGTGCATGGATAGGGGAGAGCGAGGCACCTTTGAACAGCACTAATAAAATCTTATTAAAAAAATATTTGAGTCCGTAAACCAAATTTTTATTTTGGCAATATTGTTTTCTTTAAACATCAATGGCTTTTGCTTATCTTTTCAGTAGTTCCTTGAAAGTAGCTCGAGGTATTTCCATCTTCTTCTTTTTTTTTGTAAGAGCATATCTACAAATTGTTTGGTGACCTTTTTTCTATGAAAAATATTTTTCGAAGGCGAAGATTCGGATAGAACTTTATTAAGATAAGTTTTTTATATATAAGTACAATCAAATTATTGAAGCTAAATTTCTCGTGACAATACACGTTATGGCAGGTTTGAACAAAATGGACAGGGCGGGTTTGAACATGTTTAACGGTACATACTAAACGAGCATTTAACCAAAGGAATCGAGTTCGGACTCTGATGAGAGTTGTTCGAATTCGGTGAATGATAACACTGATCTCGATTTCAACTTTGCTGATGACACATCCATGTAACAACTTGATACATATAGATTAAAAATACGTCCATTTTAATACATTCGATTATATAGTGTTAGTGGTATATTACAAGATATTAGGTTTTGCTGGCCAAATAAATGAGGAAAATGGCAACATGTACAACGTCAGCTTCATAAAGAAGAGGAGTTTTAACCTCCTGGCATAGAACAGCGGCGATGATGACTTTTGCTTTTGACTTCTCTAAATTTTAGTTAGGTTAATGAGGTTACTCCTTGCTTATGTAAAAACTTGTTTGTTTCCTTATAGTATATAGGTACCTACATAAATAAAGTTATCTGTGAATTCTAGTTTGTGTATATATTTTAGATTTTTTATATTTGTTTATATTATATGTTTTTACATTATTAACGCGATTTGTGAGTTCTAGTTTAATTGTGTTTTTTATCTCTTATTTAGAAAATAAAACGAATTTTTAATTTAATTGAAGTCTAAAGTCTTATTTAAGGTAAAAAATTATTTTAAATGTTGCCGTTCAAAGGTGCCGCAGCTTTCCATAAGGACCTGATTTATTCAAAAAAAAAAATTGAAATAAATCGAAACCTTAATAAAACTGATAGAATTATACATTTAAACTAAAGCTGAGTTCCATTTCTAAAAGTAAAAACAAGTTCCAGATCATTAATTCAAAAACGTAGGTTTTAATGAGACTTGGAAGCAAAATGTGTTCAAATGTGCCCCCCTCTCCCCTACTATTTCTATCTATGTATTTTTGCTATAATGGACTTTTACAATCCAGAAAAGTGGACTTCTTAAGCCAATCAAAAATGAAGCAGGGGTCTAAATATTGTCATATTTTTGTAAGGACAAAGGTACAAAGTGTCCAACCTGGACCGACTGTTTTTAAAAATTGTTAAAAATAAACGTCATTGAAAGACTTAAATTCCACAGATAGGTTGGTGTGTTAAACTACTAAGGGAGGTGTTGCAGGTTCAACAATTTTCTGTTTGTCTTTTTTCCCACTGAACCATAAAATTGTGGGTCTATTTCTTTCGTCCCCAAAGTAAGCACTCAAAGAAACAAATATTTGCGCCATTTATTTAATTTTCCTTATACAAATTGGACAAGTTATATGATATGCTTAAGCTTAGTACGCTGCTCGAGCTAAATATAGCTCCCATACAAAATTCTCTCCAAAATTTAGCTGAGCTAAATTTAAGTGAATCTCTTTAGCCGAGTGATACGCAGCTGCGGCTAAAAATCAAACTTTTGTTTCCGAATGTCCTTCATGTAGGTATCTGTCAAAATTCAGCGCACCCACTTAATGGGTCGAGACACTTTTTTCAAGCTAAATTTTGACAGATCGCTCTGCTTCGTTGTTCTGTTGTGTTTAAAAAAATGAACCTGGAGCTAGAGTCTTTCATTGAAATGACAGAGAAGCCCTCAGAAAAAGTTGGCGGTGCAGGTGGAGCAACGTCCATCGATATAAGGCCTTGCATATTTTGAATCAAGGAAGTTATTTTCAAAGAACAGCTGTTTTTTCTGACACTTATCCACAGCGCTCTCTATGTCAAAATTTAGCTAGGACTTTAGCTGATGTTGGGAGAGAAAAGTTGGAGAGTTGCCTGAAATTTAGTTTAGATCGAGAAGCGCCTACTAAGCTTCAAGGTTTGTCAAGCGGATATCAAGGGTCCTTTTAAGGAAATCAAATATTTTTTAAGATTTTGCAAAGTCACAACTATGTCAAACGGTAATTGTTGATAAACCAAATAGCTTATACTTATATGAAAACTTAATAGATTTGTAACGAAATTTAGTTTGTGGTACACATTTTTTGTATAAATACAAGTTTGCTTAAGGTGGCTTACACAAAGACCGCAGTACTAATAAATGCTGCATAAAAGTTGTTCGGTTCAAAAGCAGTGCCACCAAATCTGTGTATATTCTCTGACTTGTCTAACTGAATACCCGACTTGCGCTGTCATGAAGAACGCACCTACATACAAATTGGAACTGAACTGTCACTAGGCAAGTTCCTATATATTTTGCCCCCGTTTCGGTCGCAACTGGAAATTCAAACTGCTTCACTATACTGGCAACAGCGTCAACAATTTCTACATGTCCCCCTTTCTATAAGGAAGTTCCATGATCAATCTAACCCACTTTCCCCAATGAGCAGGCCCACCATCGCCAAAGGCGTCACTCCTAATGAATTTATTGTCGCACGCAAAGTAAAAGTCAAACCGAATGCTTGTCCAGAAAAAACATACAAAAAATAGCTAATTCCATGCATGACATCAGACATCAGAGTGTCGCGTCTTTTCAATAAAATTTTCTATGTTAAAACAAAAAAACTTACTATCTTCGTCGTTCCTTTCGGCGGCATTCACATAACCCACAGCTGAACTCCATGCGATACAGATGATGATAATGGTCGCGCTGAATACTACCCATTGGGGCAATCGCCTGGCTGGTGTTAAAACAGTGGCGGCAGCAAAAAGTGAACAACTCAAACGTCGACGATACTTATTGTTTCTCCTCCGTTTAAGAGGAATTTTTCGCATAACTTTGTTCACCATTACACAATGCTTTAGCTGTGTCGTGCATTGAGGATGATTTTTATTTTTTTTTTTAATTATTTTAATTGGCTTTTTAATTTAGTTTCGTTCGGACTTGAGTTTAATGTGTATTTCCATTTTGGAGAAATCTGAAATAGAACACGAATTTTCACCTTAATCAATATTTAAAGAAACACTTTTTTTTATTAATTTTTTTTTCACAAAATCTGTTTTTTTATTCACTTCTTTGTTCCAATCACTATGCTGGTTGTCGCATCAATGAAAACGGTTTTTGAATAGAGACACTATTTTAGGCGGCGACTTGGTGATAACATTTTGGCCTCCATGAGGAAGTCCACTTCTTCTTATCGGATTTATTATTTGGGGAAGAATGATCCGTTTATTTTGTTCGGTCGTCAATTAAACTTTTTTTTATTATTCTTGAAAGTATTTTTTAATTGGTTTCTTTTTTTGTAATTTGGTATCTTGAGACATCAATTCGCTAAAAATCGACCAACTATTTAGTTGGAGTAATCTAAATTTCTAGGCATTTATGAACTTGTTTTGCAATCTATGTAACACGGTAGACCAATAAGTTGGTTCAATATTGACAGTAGGAGATGACAGCGGCAGTACTTAAGGACCGGCACGCTTTGCAGTAGTGAATGAAAGCATTTTTAAAACTAGTCAAAAATATTAAACGAAGCCTAGGCAGATAGTTATCTCTCTAAGACATAATGGGTGCTCAAAAGGTTAAAGAAAACTTATTTTAAAACAAATCAACAATTCGAAGCTAGAAACCTTAATGAAAAACTGAAAATTCTTCAGCAGGGTTCCAATCAAGAAATTTTCGAGGCCGATGCCTTTTTCGAAAAAAGTCTGCATTGTCTTTTCACCTTAACCAATGTCAGCTTATTTTAGCCCCAGATTTGTTAAGCTTTTGTTCATACTCTACCGAAAGAGATATGTCCACGTATACCCTTGATCCGATTGCCCATGTATGTGACAATCTACGCTCTGACATGAAATAAAATCTTAATGTTTCTCCATTGAGCTGAGTCCTTTAATTTTCTGAGAATGAGGAGTTTTATCGTGCTGTCGCATGCCCATGCGATGAACGAGAGGAATGAAAAACGTAAATTCAACTTAAAAAGGCTTTTTCTGCAGACAGAAAAAAATCCACATAAGAGCTCATTGTGTGCGTCTTGCGGAAAGTAGGCAGAGTTATAAAAGGTGTTAAATCAGTAATCATGTCTTAACAGACAACTGATTATCAGACAACTGTCTCCATCTTTTGGGTGGATGCAAATGGGTAAAACTGGTTTGACAATAACTGACAGGCACTTTCGATAAATATCAATGTGTTGTCAAAAAGGATTCTCTAACTCTTTGCTGCCCCATTTTATTGGCTTCAATCGAATTATTTTTCGAAATAGGTACCTGTTGCAACTTCGCATTTGCGGTACACACTTTACGGCTACGTATTCAACTGACAGTTGACAGTGGATGAAAGATAGACGAGCTTATGGAAGATAACCAGCAAGCCATAAGAAATACATTTTGTCGGATACGACGTATAAAGAAGGTGGAAATATTGGGTGTTTTCGGAAATGTCATCTGCATCAAATTGCTTTTGCAGCATGTTCGAAAATGCAAATTGCCAAAGTCATGTGTTCGAAAAAGTCATTATAGCAAAACTGTATTGTCATGTGTTCGGTAATGCAGATCTGCAAAGGTCAGATGTTCGTAAAAGTCATTTGCGTGTCATCTGCCCTGCAGAAAAGCAGATAGCAGGCGGCCGTGCAAAATGAATAAATAAAAAAATTAAAGGAAAGTGCGTGACATTTGAAAATGGATTCATCATCATAATTTTTGGAATTTCGAGGGAAATATTATTCCCGATAGGGGTGATTTTTAAAATTGTGCATCAAGTTGTTCAACAAAATTTGTTTAAAATTTGTTATATTTGTTCATTGTAAGTGTTCGAAAACATCAGGCTGCATTTGCAAAAAAACAACCTTGACCCGACACAAGTCAGCTGCACAAAATGATATTTGCAAACAGATGCCCCATTGATTTTTGTCATGAATTGACTGTCATCTGCAATTGCAAATGACTTTTTTTACATTTTCGAAAACACCCATTGAGTGAGTGACAGAAATTGTCATGGCCACTGAATAAAATGAAATAAAGTCCGCATTCATTGGTGGAAACTTTGAAACTCCGATGACAGTTCGATCACAAAACATTTAAGGCTGTGGAATTACGGATGGATTTTATGGGACTGTTCCTTTCGTTGAATAGTATGTTAAGGTCGATGTAATAGAAAAGCTACGGACTTTCTGAATAGAGGCCCGAAACCACCTTTCGTTGCAAAATATATAATCGATCGCCTTTTACATTTTTTTTGTTAATTTAAAACTGCTTTGTATCAAATTAAAATGGTTTTTTTTACTCCCCTCCTCGTTGACTTCATACCTACTTCGAAGCTAGTGATTTAACTGCCTACAACCGTCTAGGATAACAGTCAATCTGAATTTCGGTCTTTTTTAAAAAACGTCTCTTTTAATTTCAGTTCAGAATGGTTCCCGTTGGCGTTTAGATAAGGGATACCAAAAAGAAATGATCCGTTGGACAAAGGCATATGTACTGAACATTTTGTGTTTTATTTTTTATACATATTAAACTGTGGTAACCCTAAATAAAAGGTTCGTTTAATAAAGCTTGGGTGCGTTAAAAACTAGCTTTCAATCCAAATTACACCTAAAAGCTTTTATCCATTAACCTATTTCAAAAACGTCTTAAAAAGAAAACTATTAAAGACGGATAAGGCCACAACTCGGTACCTATTTTAAATTGTTTGACAACTTGAAGTGTTCCAGTTTCTTAGTCCTAGTTGAACAGTTGCTCCACTATTCCACTTTAATTTCTTTCATTCTCAAAAAAAGAGCGAATCTACTATTTTTCAGCCAGAGATAACCTCATTTCAAAGAACAATAATCTTAAAATTTTCCCAAATGTTATACAGGTCAGAGACCAATTTTGGTTAACCATTTTGGTAACAGCAATTCAGAAAGACACACAAATTTTCTTTTGATCACAACAATTTTCTCCGTGTATCCAAATATTCAAAAATCCGATAGACTTGTTCACACTTCACTGTAGGACACTACTTAGACTTACACCAATATCGCGATACTCCACAACCTACTGCTGTTCGCAGCGACTTAATTCCACGACCGGCCGAATGAAACTGATTTTCAAATGCCGGCTCACGTCGAGAAATATCTGAGAAGAAGTCGCTTTTTCAATCTGAATTCTGATTCTGAACAAACTACATTTATCTGTTAAAGAGATAGGCAAACGAATGCCATGAACTTTTGATGTGTCGTTTCGTTATTATGGGCACTGATGGTAACGGCGAGCGATATTTTTTATGTAGTTCGATCTTGTTTGAAGTTTTGTTTTTTAGTAGGCCAATAGAGATGAGTGCGATGAAT
Source organism: Cheilosia pagana (assembly GCA_936431705.1). Lineage (NCBI taxonomy): Eukaryota > Metazoa > Arthropoda > Insecta > Diptera > Syrphidae > Cheilosia > Cheilosia pagana. Next base: position 9,750,511 of record OW386169.1, read on the forward strand.
AAATTACGAAAACAATTAAAAGAAAAAAAAAACCGAAGCGAGTACAATTCGCCTGATGATGTGGATTACAATCTTAAATTTGATGACATAAATTCGATGTTCGACTATCGCACTGTGGCAATATTTATTTTTACCAAGAGATCAAAGTGATATTTGCGATGGCGGTTGATGTTGAAATTGATGTTTAGATTTGATGAGGCAGAGCGTTGAAACAGATTTATCGACTTGTCACTGCAGTGTGGCCTGGCTAGGAAAAGAAAAGCTTACAGGCCGCAGGCAATTAACTCAGTAAGCAATTGTTGGGCGGTTAAAGCTTGTAATTTAAAGTTAGTGCAACGGTGGAGTCAGTTTGTTATTGTGCTGGCCTACTGAGCGAGGGTTTATAAGTTCGACCACCATACTATATTTTAGCGGATGTTTAATAAACAACTGCCCCGCGAAGCTTCTCATTTCATTCGTTTGGGTTCCGCATACATTTTTAGGTCCCTTCCATTTTTCCCTAGACGTGGGGGCTCTGCAGAACAGTTGCGCCAACAATTTATTTATCTTAAAGGTTGGAGAAAAGTTTGGTTGGGGGCAGGCAGGAGCGTAACCAAACTAAAAGGTGCATCATTTTGGTCCAATTGTTTTGGTTCATACTTTAAAAACTTTTTATTTTGCAGTCCCGTTTAAAAAAAAACTCACTCACCGAGCCTTATATCGATTGTTAAAAGGTTAGGTTTGGGTTTCTCGAAAAGTCTATGCTAGTTTTCATAATGATCTCGAATTCGAAAATGTGTTGTAACGATGACATTTTCGTCGTTAAGGAACTTAATAGGAAGGTTAGGTTAGGTTAGGTTATAGTGGCAGGCTACACACAAGTGCAGCCACACTTAGGCCAGAATTGGCCCATTGTGACACCACAGGATCTAATGATCTCAAACTACCCGTTGAACCAACAGGAGCCCATGGTGAAGCGGCGGAGGCGATTGATATTAATAATATCGAGTTCACCAAGATTATCAAAGAAGTACTCTCCTAGATGTAATCTTCTTCGAGTTGAAAGAGCAGGACAGGTGCAAAGGAAGTGAAGAATGGACTCTTCCTCCTCCTCATCCATGCAACTTCTGCAGAAGTCGTTAGCGGGAAGACCCAGCCTGAGGGCATGTCTGCCTATCAAGCAGTGCCCCGTGATCACACCTACTAGGGTGCTTATGTCGGATCTCTTTAATCTTATAAGAGCGCTGGAGCGCTTGAGATCCAGCCTGGGCCAAATTTGTTTCGTGATAGAGCAAGTGGTGCAGTTTGCCCACCTGCGGTTAGTAGCGTTTATCGCGTTTTGTTTGATAATAAGATTGCAAGTAGCGAGAGGCATGCAGAGATTCTCCTTTTCCGGTAGAATCGAGGCAGTTGTGCCATGTCTGGCGAGTTCGTCGGCCGTACAGTTGCCTGGAATGTCCCTATGGCCCGGCACCCAAATAAGGTGAATTTTGAATTGTTCCGCCATCTCGTTAAGAGATAGGCGGCAATTGAGGGCAGTCTTGGAGTTAAAGGTGACCGATTCCAAGGATTTAATCGCAGCTTGACTGTCGGTAAAAATAGTGATGTCCCTTGCAGATATTACATTATACCGCAACCACGACAGGGCCTCCTTGATCGCCATAATTTCCGCCTGGAATACGCTACAGTGATTAGGAAGTCGGAAGGAGATCTTACAATCCAGATCTTGGGAGAATACACCACCCCCCACTCCTGCTTCCGTTTTTGACCCATCTGTGTAAAAGCAGATGGATTCCCTTCGAGAACCTGCAACTCTCTCCCAGTCAGCTCTGGAGGGTATACAGGTTTCAAAGTGTTTGTTGAACTGAAGTTGAGGGAGGGTGTAATCAGTGTCTTTTGGTATACATCCTATATTATTCAGAATGGACGAGTGGCCAGTTTGTCTGCTGGTCCGCAGATGAATTGCCTTCAAGCGGGTGGCCGCGTTTGCTGCCACCTGTTTACAATAGATATCTAACGGTAGCATATGGAATAAAATATCCAGAGCCGCCGTTGGAGTGGTTCTGAGAGCTCCGCTAATACAGATACATGCCGATCGTTGTACGCGACTGAGGCAGTTAAGGTGGATGGCCTTTTCAAGTGCCGACCACCAAACGATCACGCCGTACGTGAGTATAGGTCTTATGACCGATATGTAGAGCCAATGTGTAATGCGAGGTTGAAGCCCCCATTTACTTCCTATAGCTTTTTTACAGCAGTACAGAGCCGTAGTGGCTTTTTTAACTCTCTCCGAAATGTTTTGTTTCCAGCTCAACTTGCTGTCCAGAATGAGGCCTAAGTACTTTGCCTTATCAGTTATCACCAAGGAGATGCCATTTAGTTTTGGAGGAGCAAAGTAGGGAATTTTGTATTTCCTTGTGAAGAGGACTAGTTCCGTTTCAACCGATTTCCCTTTAGTATATGCATGTTGAGATGCTGATAGAAGACTTGGATCGATACTGCATCGTATGTGGATGTCAATCAATTTTTCTAGGGTTTTTAGGAGAAAAGATGACAAACTTATGGGTCTGAGATCTTTGGGGTTGACATGCGAGCTTTTGCCCGCCTTGGGTATAAAAACCACATTCACTTCCGTCCAAGACTTAGGAATGTGGACCAGATCCAGGCAACCTTTGAAAATTACGGTTAGCCATGGGAGGATAAGGTCCATATTCCGTTGAAGTTCGGCGGGTACTATACCATCAGGCCCAGGGGACTTGAATGGCCTAAAGCCGTTTACTGCCCAAAGAATTTTGCTCTCTGTAATGAGATGGGGGGAGCTGTGGCATACCGATCTGACCGAGGTCGAAGTTGAACTCGTCACGTCATTACAGCTGTTCGGGAAGTGGGAATCCAGTAGTAGATCTAGGGATTCTGCACTTGATGTGGTCCACGAGCCATCTTCTTTTTTAAGATAACTCGGTATCTTAGGAGTGGATGCTAGAATCTTTCTGAGCCTGGATGCTTCTGAGATTTCTTCTATTTTCCCACAGAAGAGTCTCCAGGAGTTCCGTTGAGCTTTCCTAATGTTTGTTTTATAGGAGCTGAGGGCCTCTTTGTACGAGGTCCAGTCAGTAGCCTCGCGAGATCGCTTGGCTTGATTAAAGAGTTGCCTGCACTTTTTACGTAGAGATAAGATCTCCTGATTCCACCAAGGTGGTCTAGGCTTACCCTTTGGATTGCTTAGTGGGCAGGAAGAGGACATTGCGCGGTTAAGGATTTTGGTGAAATCCGCAACCATCGCGTCTAGTTCTTCAGTGCTACTAGGAGGAGCAGGGCGGCTGCTGGTTAGAGCAGACTCCACACTGTTCCAATATTTGGACCAGTCAGTCTTTCTTACGTTCCTAAAGACGGGTTGATCTTGGGGGAGGAAGTTTAAACCAAATTGAATATATCTGTGATCAGAGAAGGAGTGTTCGTCAGATACCTTCCAGTCTTTGATAGCATAGTGAATGCTGTCAGAGACCAGCGTGATGTCTAGGACCTCCTGCCTATTACACGTGATAAAGGTGGGTTCAGACCCAATGTTACATAGGACGAGTTTAGTGCTAATTAAGTAATCAAAAAGTAGCTCACCTCTTTTATTGATGTCGGAGCTGCCCCATACTGTGTGATGAGCATTGGCATCACATCCCAGGATATGTGCAGCTTTGTGTCTCCCTGCTTCAGCAATCGCCCTCCCCAGTACCGCCGCAGGGATGGGAAGATCGTAGGCTAGATACGCCGAGGTGAACCAGTATGTCCTCAGTCCAACAGCAAGGCTAGCCGTAACGGTGTCTCGATCACTGTAATTAGGGAGAAGAAAAATATTTAGAGTGGTCTTCGCGAGGATACAAGCTCTTGGCGTACCTTCATTCCTCACGTAGATAAGTTTATAGTTAGGAGTCCTGAGTCCATGAACCTTATCCTTAATGACCCAAGGTTCCTGGATCAAGACGATGTCATCCGCGTTTTTAGATATCCGCAGAAGAAGGGAGGCCGAAGCCGTCTTGGAGTGATGAAGGTTAATCTGAAGTAATCGCAGCATCGCCACAATTAGCTCCAGAAACCTCCACCACAGTGGTGTTTGCCTCATCCGTATCCGAGTCTAACGCATCAGATACGAGTGGGCTATCGAGTCCGCTAGATAGATCCAGGTCCGACAGCGCTAAACTGTCCATGTCTAGATCTATCTTTGAGACAGATGGTTGAGCCCCGATGGAATGAGAGGTCCTAGTGGGATTGCACACCCCCGCATTCTCCTTAACCAATAAGGCGGTCGGTGCTTCACAGACCGCGTCAGTACCAGTAGAAGCGGAGGTCTGCATTCCCTTACCGGTGGGGTTGCAGCCGTCCGTCTCCATATTCACTGCAGAGGTGGTCGGTATATTACTAACCGTTGCAGTTTCAACAGAGGCGGAGGGCCGCACTCCCTCCTTGGCAGGATCCTCCTCATCCTTTTTGTAGACCCTGAGTGTTATGGCTCCGAAGCCATAATTAATTTGCCCTTCAATTGCAGCAAGAGGAGCCAGGGATTCCATGTTGATCACGATAACCGCAGATCGTTTATCCCCTTTGGGTTCCTCCAGCTTAGCAATCTTCCAGTTGGCAGTCGGAAGATGGGGGTTACTCGCCCTTATTATTTTTAAGATGGTAGAGGGGTCGGAGGGTTCGGCAGGGATCCAGGAGCGAGTTCTCGGTCTGCTAGGAATTTCTTCCCTGCTTACGACCTCGAGCTGCGCCCCTTTCCACACTTCGCCCAACGACGAAATGGCTATTTTAAGGAGGTCTACAGACCTTTGATCGGCACATGCGACCAGCTTCACGTGGCCCTGATGCCATCCGCCGTCGCGACAGGAGGGTGGAGGTCCTGGGTGATCTTCCAGGAGCCGCAGGAAGTTAGTTGCCAGTTCAACTTCCACCTTCCTCCATTTTTCAGGAGTGATGCTGCCATCAACGTCGCTTCTGTCTATGACAGCAAGCACGAGGTGTGCCTTGAGCACATCGCTAAATGGTTTGTTGTGCCTAGGGGGGAGGGAGGAGCTACTACAGTTAACCCTCGCTCTTTTGGGGTCCACGGAGACTTCCTCAAACGACCTTTGACGTTTGGACGTGGAGTCCTTTATCGAGGAGTCAGGGGGGATCTCATTAACGACTTTCGTCGCCCATGAGATCGAATTTCTGATCTTATCAGAGAGCTGGTCTTGAGGGACGTTCTTATATCTCTCCAGAAGTCTGGAGGCAGTACGTCGCTCTCTGTACTGTCTTGTGGATAGGCTTGCAGGCCGCGAGCTCGAGGCAGTACGGCGTGCAGACCTAGACTGGTCCGTGATAAGTGGACGTTGTAGGGAGCGCATATCCTTCTGTTGCGCAGGGAGCACCCCGGACCTGCCAGCGACGCTAGAACCAGGTTCGGTAGCCGAGTTCTTTGTCACCGCCATTACGGGAGTGCTAGTACTGGAAGCGAGCTCTGAGGCAGTACTTCCAGCCGGTAGTTTAAGAGCACCGGTCTCTGAAATTGTTTTTGTTTTGTTTTTGTTTTTGTTATACATAGGTACCCACGAGTAGCGGAGAAAGTATGTCCACTTAATAGGAAAATCTTCAATATTTTCTGCGAGCAAAGGTTTTGGAAACCCAGCATGTACCTTTTGGTACAGCCAACACGGAGATCCCTACAAAAACAACTTATTCTGAGAGCTAAGCTCATCTATCATCTAAAGAAGCCTTTAGAAAGAGCTAGAGAGAGGAAATTTGAGGATCGGGTACTTTTGACTGGAATCCATATGTGGCTCAAGTTGTTTCTCAAAAAAAAATTTGTAAACTAAATTTTGGAGCGGAAAATTCTCTAAATCCTAGGATGTTTACTTCGAGGTATTCTTCCGAGCAACTGTTTGAAATATTCGGCCCTATCGACCGAAGGGAAAATTCTTCGTAGGCTCAAAATTGAGGTATCGGAGGATGTCGGAAAAAATTCTAATGATGCTGTCAAAAAAGTGACTCAAAAAGAAAGTCGCACCGCAACGCAAAACACTGGAGCGCTAGATGACTAGCGTCAGGTCAAACTCCATGTAAGCAAATTGACATTTCACCATTGGCGCTGTACATTCTTTTTGTGAAATATCCCTTTTAGGTAAATTTCTCAATCTGGCGCAAAACGACCCGCTGCATTGAGAAAGAAAAACGACCAGTCAAAGGAAAATCGTTCAAACGTTTGCTGGCGTCTCGTCATCTGGGATATTTTGTGCTAGATGTCTAGCGGGCATAGGAACGCGGCCATTGTTTCGAACAGCTGTTAGCAAATATATCACCAAGCTAAAATCCTCCGTTTAAGATCAGAGAACTTTCCGTTTCGACGAATTCTTCGCTTGGGCCGCTATACGAGCTGTATAGCGACATCTACCTGATCAAAAAAGTACGCATCAGTCGTCTAAGATGGTTGGGACATGTAGAGCAAAATAAATTTCGACGCTTCGGCCCGAAGAGTCTTCGATTCAAACCCGGAGGGACAACGCAGTAGAGGAAGACCTCGTCTTAGGTGGAGCGGACAAGTGGAAGGGGACCTCAATCAACTTGGAGTGCGCAACTGGAGGCAGTTAGTCAAAGATCGTGCTAATCTGAGTGGCGTATTGGTTGGTTGTCAACCAAAGTAGAAAGTACATAGTGCATCCTACAACTTGTGCGACTTTGGCCTCTGATTTCAAGGATATTAAATAAAATACAGGCCACCCAATTCAGCAGTAATTTATTTCATTGAAATTCACTTACAAAGTTACAACTGCCCAATTTATTTGCGTTGGCTTTAAGTTGAGATTGATTAAGTACCATGCATTTTAGGCGACAAATCTAACAAATGGAATAATGAAAATATGTCAACAATTCGAATTTGAAGCTATCCAGCAATCTACCTATAGTAAGAGTCATTATTATTGCCGCAAGCTTGAATAGGAGTACCCCGGGGAAGTAAATGCCCATAACGTCTAGGTACCCCAACGGACAATCTACAAGGTGGTTGGTCTTGAACGCCATTTCTCCTATAGCAATCCCAGGTGCTGTACATGTAACCCGCTTTTAATCTTCTTCGGATGTGGCCGACGTACTGCAATTAAATCGAATCTTATATTAAAATATCGTTAGGATTGTAAACCAAAAGAATAAAATAGGAAGCCTAGGTCTAGCAGTGGGATTTTAATTTTTGGCACGAATGTAAGGTGATTAGTGACGGCCTGAGAACAAATGGTATCTCTTACTCTAGATACTAAAAAGCAAACCTAGAAAATCAGTGTAAAAGCTACATACTTAAGACCTACCTCCAGTTAGTTATTCACAAACAGAGAGTCAAAAAAGTGGTTCAATTTTGTTGTCACAATTTAAATTAAACCAAGGATCTTAAAATTGTGCAGATGTGACTTACCTATATAAAAGAATTTTGTTTTTCCATTACTTACCGGATACGGCCCACAACATGGTTCACGAGGAACTACTGGGTCACAGCTGGCACAGCCACAGGCGGCATCACACATTCTTCAAGAAGCTTTTCAAACGTTTGGTCTACAGAAGTATTATCTACAGAAAAGCCTACAGAGATTCGATTGCAAATTCCTTTTCTGGTGAAATTTAGAAGATTTCGAGCTAAAATTTTGTGACTTTAGTCGGCGATAAAAATATTTACAAATATTTCAAAGCCTTTTTTAAATTATTACTGGCAGGAAAACTGTAAGGTAGTTATTACTATTTGTATATTTTAATTTTTTTGGCCAATTTGAGCTTAGGAGATAGAAACTGTGTTAGTTTTCGTTATATTTTCCAGCTGTTCACTTAATTATGTCGCCGACTGTATATAGCAAAACTTGAAAACACTCGATAGATTTCGATGAAACTTTTTTCTAAATGTCTTTTAAGCCTCCTGGAAGTCTTTGGGCGTCTTCGTTGATTGCCACGCCTCATTTATGCGAGCGTTTTTTACCAATATGTATTTTTGAGGTAAAACTTTGTGTGGGCTCTATAGGACAGCACCTAATTTGGAACTTCTGGTGAAACCAAAAAGCTTCTCTCATGGCGCATGTAGTCATATCTATAGCTTTATAAGGCTATGGCAGCGCTCATGATAATTTATATTAGAAAGGGCTTATAAAGAAGTTAGAAATATTTTTAAAAAATAGGTACTTTCCTCTGCCTTTATTTAACCTTTCATTTCTCAATATATTCTCAATCAAATATAAGTACTTAAGGGAGCTCGAATATGACTATCATTTAGCTTTCTTCTTCATCCAGAAACAGACCCAATCCTAAACATGGTCAAATCCACTGCGTGTCGCCTGCAATGTTGTTTTTACTCTATCCTGCGGATGCATGGTAGACCATCCTTATAACAAAGCATCCACAGAAGAGTCTCCAAATCACTTTGGTATGTGCAACCAACTCTTCCTCTCTGCTCGAAATATATCCAACAAACCCCTCAATCTGAAAGAGTACATGCGGTTAAATTTTCTTTAAATCTAATTGAATTTTAAATGTGTACTAAGTACCTCCTTGTCCCATTCGTAGACGCGCTCCATCAAAAACATGCCAAGGATAACTCGGCTGCGTGTGTATTCCGAGTGGATTTTCCGATACCAAGCCATCACCAAGAAAGCATCTCCAATGTATCCAATCAGCACAAGGACTAAAAACTCGTCAACATCAAACTCGAATATCATTCCCGGCAACTGCAGTATCTTATAAACAGTGGTCAAGAATATAATGATCAGGACGTCAGTCGTGCTCAATTTATTAAATAAACTCAACAGTTGTGAAACTTTTCTGTAGATTGAAATGATCCTCATCAACTGTCGTTTAAAACTTGAGATGTGTCGGAAACCCCTCCATGGGAAAAATCGACGACTTTCCATTCGCACCGACATACCTTCCATATGACGGTTCAAGTCAGTGATCATCTTTAAAATATACCACAGCTCTACCATAACAAACTCCGTGCTAACATAGGATGGCCACAGTAAATAAAATAGAGCAGTGCAAACCATCAGACGACTGAAGAAAAAAGTGTCAGTAGCAGTCGCCACTGTCACACCAGCTACTATTGTAATCGATAACTTCCACAGCAAGGACACATATACAGCACAGGGAAGACAAATGCTTTTGCAAGTTAGCCTTTTAGTCTTGCGAAGGCAGTCGTTTAGCTTATTCAGGAAGAACAGCGTCTGGTTGCATCTGGTGAGGAACTTCACGTACAAGTAGACCGAATGTAATCCGAAGATGATGCTGTAAAATGACCACCATTGAAAAATGCCACGTTCTTCAATCACCACCATGACGTGAGTTAGCAAATTGAAAAATAATCCATAATGTCTGCGTAGTTTTTGACGTAAGGGAAAATGTTCGAAGCGGTGTTTTCGGCTGCTTTTGCTTAATCTGAACTCAGTAAAGCCCAAAAAGGCGCCCACTTGGTAGAAGATATTGAAGATGTACTTTTCGAAAATGTTCAAATTCATGATGATGGTTTTGATGGTTTGGTTGAAAGTAGCACACACGGTTAGGTTAGGTTAGGTTAATGGGTGGATACAACAAGGAACATGTTGTAACGAAATGGAATGTGGTTGCGAACTGACTAAACACGAAATATTTCCAATATTGGCCTTCGACATTAGGTAGCTGGTGAATGCAGGGGTGGTCTAAATAATGGCTCCATTCAATTTCCGCTTAAAAGATAATTAACTTAACGCCGCCCCATGGGGTTAATCCTCTTTAATATATTAACTTATTTCGGGGTAGTATAAAAGCAACAGTTGGCACAGGTCTTTGACGCGACGATGGAGAACACCAGGATCTTAAGAGCTTAAGAACTATGGCCTAACTGACACTTTTCAAGAAGACCGTATCATATAAAAGGAACAGTCATGCTTTTAAAATGCATCAGGCATATCTCATCTTTATCTAGAACAAATTTTACTAGAAAATAAAAGTGAAGAATAGTCGGACCCAAAACAGCAACATCATCTTGCACACCCTGTGCTGTTTTTTTTTCTATTTCCTTCCAATGGCGCAGTTCTGCAACTACACTTAAAAAATGCACGCCACTGACACTGCTTTCGATAGGCGCCTCGTATTCCAAGGCCAAGCTACAATTGAATAAAATATTTTTTACATATTTTCGCATCTGATCACATTAAAGATATGGGGTGGGGTTCTATAAGATGAAAACGTTCAATCGTTTTCATTTAAACGAACGTTTTGCTTTATGTAACTTCGAAAATGAGAGGAAATTTCATTTACGCGAAAGCAAAAGAGTGAAAGCTATTTCACGTTTTCGTTTTCTTTGCTTAATGTAACTCCAAAATCGAAAGACATTTTCGATTCATGCGAAAGGAATATGTACAGCGTGTGCTGATTGTTTGACGTTCATCTTTTACTTCGGTTATTTAATTTTATACTAAATTTTATTTCACAAGAAATACGCTGGCGAATTATTTATTAATAGCAAGCGATAGTTATGATAGCGATGTAGGGGATTGCGTAAATTTGAGAAAAATGCGGAAAAATCCTCGATATTGTTTGGATCCTCTAACGCTGCGCGATAAAACGTTTGTTTATTAAATTGTATTCTCAATCTACTCTATCATAATATTTTTCTAAGCTTGTGTTATTGCTGAATGGTGACGTCCAATAAGAATGTAAGGTGCCTATTAATTAAAAGAAACTGTTTGTATGTCGGTAATTGTCAAAAATACCAACAAACGAAATCAATTTACATTGAAAGCGGTCGCCTGAGCCGTCAAAACAACATATTTGTCTTTTTTGTTTCCTTAACCGTTTCCTTAACCCTTGGGAACGAGAAGAAGAAAACGAAAGCAAATTTTCGCTTTCACGTGATTCTTTTCGTTTTTTGCAATGCGAAAGTGTTATTCGTGTCTTTTTATTCACAGAATCCCACACCCGTTTGTTATTTTTAATTTTTTACAACAAAACATTACATGCAAACAAAAATATGTTATGGGTAATATTTCCAAAGAAAAATAATTTTGTTGTAGTTGAAATTGCATTTTTATTGTATAGAATTTTAATAAAATACTTTGTATGGACATGGGCTAGGATTTGAGTAGTCATTTCACATGAATTCTTGTAATACGGCTTTATTTACACATTTTTTATGAAAAATAAAATACGGATCTTATTTAGAATATGTACTTATGTTATATAAAATATTAATTTTGGTCAAAATCGTTAGAGCGGTTTTCGTAAAAACAAAATAGTAACAAATGTTGCAATGTTTCGTTCGAAAAATACTTTTGCACAACTATTTAGCAAAAAACTGAGTAAAAGGTATTAGGTATTGTTCAGGATATAAGCATTACTTGGTTTTTTTTTTAAGTTTTTATACAAATCAAAAATGGCGTTTTCGAGATATGAACAGTTTTAAAAGTGGCGTTTTCGGTGATTCCATAGGAAAATAATGGTAGGGAATTTTACAATAGTAGGAACGGTTTTTGACATAAGTCAAATTTTTCAAAAGTACCTACAGTTAGGTATTTGATTTTTAAGCGAAATACTGGGTACATATGCATATGCATCCATGTTAACCACAATTTAGGTTGAAATCATTTGAAACCGTTACATGAGAAGTACCATTAATAGCGAGGTTAAAGTGCAAAACAAAAAACGGCACCGAACTGTAGGGCCACAAAACTCCAAATCCGAAGTTTGAACCAAATCCGTCCAGCCGTTTAGTCTCTAGGAATCACGTTCAGGAGCATATGGAAAGATGGAAAGAATTTCAAGACCTACTTCTATGAGTTCGAAATTTTGTACGAATACAATAGATAGCTTTCTCTTATTACGTATACGAAAAAGATAAAAACGTACTTGAGTAAAGCCGGGCGAGATTTACAGGTCTAAGTTAGTTAGTTATATACCCCATAGCGTTTATTTATTTAAAATATGTTTTATGTAGTATGCTACTCAAGGTATTCTCCATTTTGTTAAAGGTAGGCATGTTTTCCCTCTGTTAAAAAAATTTAATTCCTGAAAAACTCAAAACGTACGACATTTATCTCTACAAATTGAATAATGGTAAAAGTTTCGCGTGATCGAGTAATGCACATAAACCAATCGTGGTTACTTTTTGTGTTTTCTGTGTTTTTTTAAGTTAATCCCTCGTTTAGTATTTTATATGCTCATATGCATAGATAATTTTAACTCATCAAGTGGTTTCTGTTCTCTTTTGAAGTCGAAAACAGTTGTCAAAAGTGGAAGATAAACTTCATAAAATGTTTGACCTTTTAGCCTATAAGACTTTTCAGATACCATTTTATCTATTTATATCTATTGGTATTTTTAAAGAAGAATACTTTTTTCAGAAAAAACTTTTCGAATACATAACAGCAGTTTGAACTCTCTGAAGAAATCAACAGATTTGTAGGGGGACACAATTTTAACCGCTATTCGGGCGGACGAATTAATCCGTAAATATTATTCTACTTGACAAGCTAAACACGAAGCAATAAAGTCAACAATTTTGAACGTTGTCAAAAGATAATCTAAACAAAATTGTTAGTAGTTATACGTGCTAACTACAAATGTAAACGAGCCGTGTAGTTCCCCCTTAGGGAAGCTGACAATTTGTCAATTGTTCTGTCATATTAACTAACCTAATATTAGAACACATTTTGACGTCTTGAAACGTGGTTTGTTCTCTCGTACTAATCTCGCATTAATCTGTAATTTGGTAATCACAAAAAAGAGACTAAAGTAAGTTAAATTTGTCAATTACATATATCAGAATGGAATTTTTATTGAACTATCTAAAATTATTTAATAAAGGAATTTGTAACTCATCATCATATGGAAATTCGTGTTTGAGTTAACAAAAGGTCTCTGTTGTCGCCATCTTGCACCAACATTTTACAAATTCTTTACGGACTAATTGATTCAACCGAACAAAATGCCGCCCAAGAAGACTCCGCCTCCACCGCCTTTCGCCAATTCCGGACGAGTGTCAAGATCTCCAGTTAGAGACGTCAACCATCCCGAACAGTTAGAGGAGTACAATTGTCGTTCATGTCACGAGCCCGACTCAGCGGGAAACATGGTACAATGCGACCAATGTGAAACGTGGAGCCACTACACGTGCGCCGGAGTGGACAGCTTTATCCAAGACGAAGAATGGCTATGTACCAACTGTTGCGCAGGTAAGAATATTTCATATCCTTGGTTTCCAGGAGCGACATCCGCATCTGCCGCCAATTTTGCCAGCCAGAGCGTTACCGTCGCTGAAAAGGTTGCCAAATGTACCGCAGCCTTAACTATCGCTTCTCCGACTACTGCCTATTCGACTACTGCCCCTTCGACTACCGCCGACCTACCCCCTTCTGTGCTGACTTTAACTACAGCATCTGGACTTGCGCTTTCTACGTTCGCAACCACATCGCCTTCTACTGCAACTGCCCTTTCTAGAGCTAACACCGCAACAACGGCGACATCGCATGCCAACACTGTGACCTTGAACATGGCCACTACTCGTGAGGTACACGCTCCAAAGGTCCCTACTGTGTGCACTACAGCAGCCGTTGATGGTTTTCCTACTGATAACCTCAAAACTGCTCCTTGCAAGGCCGCCGCCGGAGGATTTTCTTCCGAAGCGCCGCTTACGTTTACAAGCCAGCTTCGAAAAGGTACGAAATCATCAGCATGCTCCAGAGCATCAAGGACCTCACGCGCTAAACATATCCAAATAGAGCTGCAGTTGCTGGAAGAGGAGAGGGCACTAAAGGAGAAACGTGAAAAGGAGGAACGAGAACGCAGACAAAAGGAAGATAGTGCATACCTTGCAAAAAAATACCAACTGCTGAGTCAGCTGGCTGATGAGTCGTCGGAGAGTGAGGATGGGGATTCTTGTCAATCTAAGGCGAAAGTTAACGACTGGTTAATAAATATGCAGGTTCATAATAACCCACGGTCAATACCGGATATAGGAAATGCCAACCCACTAGCTCCGACGGTACTGCATCCAAATACCAATAACAATAAATACGAAATAAAAGGAAATCGGGTCGGTACGTCAAATCGACTCCAACAATCACAAGAACAACAACCACTGCAGTTAACAACGAAACCAGTCATTGCATCGGTGCCGAACGCAGCGCCGCAGCCACCAGTGGACAGTATGCGTGCTACACAACGACTGCTACCTAAAGATCAACAACAACAAAACGAGATCGTACGTCCTATAACATCTTCTCCGCTCTTGCAGCCTGCTCCTACAAGCCAAAACCCGATTTCTCATCATCAAACGCCCTCTTCACTACTGCATACTCTTCCTGTAAATCAAAACGAACCTCAATGCCTGACTCGAAATAATATAGCCGCCCGTCACCTAACATCACGCGACCTGCAAACTTTCGCCGGAAGCCCAGAGGAATGGCCTCTATTTGTATCCAATTTCTATAGGAGCACCGAGCTCTGTGGATTTACCGACGAGGAGAACCTACTCCGTTTGCAACGAGTCCTCAAGGGTAAGGCGCTGGACGCGGTAAGAAGCCTCCTGATACAGCCAAATTGTGTTCAGCGAGTAATTGCTACACTCAAAATGCTGTACGGAAGACCAGAGCTTATTATCAATACACTGCTTCAAAAAATTCACTCAACACCGCCACCAAAGGCAGACAAGCTGGAAACCGTTGTGAGCTATGCCCTCGCTGTGCAAAACCTTTGTGCAACAATAGAAGCGTCTGGCCTACAAGCCCACCTCAACAACCCGACGGTCTTGCAGGAACTGGTGGACAAATTGCCTCCTACAATTCGACTAAATTGGGCGATATACAAGCAACCGCTCGCAGAGTGCACTCTCTCACACTTCAGTTCGTGGCTATATCAAATTGCTGAAGCGGCCAATGGTGTTCTAGTGCCAAGTCCGATCATGTCGCATTCAACTGCAGAGAGCAAATCCCATAGCCGCCAAAGAGAGAAGGGATTTCTTAATACCCACTACACAGAGACGGATAACAACAATAAGCTGTCACCACCGTGGACTAATTGCCGCATCTGCAATGGAGATTGCAATTCTGTCGCTGATTGTAAACAGTTTCAGCAATATAGCCGTTCAGCAAGATGGTCAGCAGTGAGAGAACACCAGTTATGCCGGAGGTGTTTGGCCAAACACTCTAACAATAGATGCTTCTCAACAGCAGCTTGTGGGATAAATAACTGCACGTTTAAGCACCACAGGTTACTTCACAACAACGAAAAGGCCACCGAGCAATCTCCGATAACAACTTACGGGAGCATTTCAGTGCACACACACCAGCAGCAGCACTGCGAGAGTCATCGTCGAGAGCCCAATTCTGTTTTGTTCCGCGTAGTTCCCGTAGTCTTGCACAGTAACGGCATTCAACTCCGGACATATGCATTTTTAGATGATGGCTCTTCGCTGACCTTGGTAGATGAAGAAATCGCAAAAAAGCTGAATGTTAGGGGCAAGCCACAACCGCTATGTTTAAAGTGGACAGGGAATACCCACAGATATGAGACTAAGTCTGAACTTATCACTTTGGAAATTTCCAGTGCGGAACCTAATGCACGAAAGTATATGCTATCAGATGTACACACTGTTGAGAGCTTAAATCTGCCTCGACAATCGATAAATTGCAAGGATCTGCAAAACAAATACGAACATCTAAAAACGCTAGCCATAGAGGGATATGAAAGTGCTGTGCCTCGCTTGCTCATAGGTCTAAATAATACAAAATTGGGGCTGCCACTTAGATGTAAGGAGGGAGGCCCGGGAGAACCCGTTGCTACCAAAACGCGCCTTGGATGGATTGTACATGGTAGTTGCCCTCAATGTTACTCTTCTGATATGAATGAACATCACAGCTTTCATATGTGCGAATGTAATGACGATGAGCTTCAGCGGGTAGTGAGAGAGTTCATTGTCATGGACAATTTCGGAACATCGAATTCTGGAAAAATAATACTCTCGGCCGAGGATCAACGAGCGTTGGATCTGCTAAGCACATACACAGTCCGCAAAGATGGGCACTTCGAAACTGCACTGCTTTGGAAGTTCGACGAGTTTCAGCTTCCAGATAGTCTCTCCATGGCCCAGAAGAGGTTAGCATGCTTACAAAGAAGAATGACTCGGGACCGGAATTTAGCTGAAGCGCTCGGTCGAAAAATAGAAGAATACGTTTCTAAAGGGTATGCACGTAAACTCTCCGACCAGGAAATTGCAGATAAACATAGTCGCTCGTGGTACCTTCCTATATTTCCAGTGCATAACCCGAATAAGCCAGGAAAGCTTAGGATCGTTTGGGACGCAGCTGCCAAAGTGCAGGGCGTTTCACTAAACTCGTTCCTATTGACAGGGCCAGACCAACTCGCATCTTTGACTTCAGTGATCTGTAAGTTTAGAGAAAAACCGATCGCGATTTGTGGAGACATAATGGAAATGTTCCATCAGGTCCGTATCCGAGAGGAAGATCAACAATACCAAAGATTTCTATGGAGTCAAAGCGCTGACAAACCGCCCGACGTCTACGTCATGACGCGTATGACCTTTGGGGCTACATGCTCTCCCTGCTGCGCCCAATTCATTAAAAACAAAAATGCAGACGAATTCGCAAATGAGTTTCCACGAGCCGTTCGCTCTATTCGTCAGAATCACTATGTTGACGATCTGATGGACAGCGTATCGACCGAAGAAGAGGCCGTTGAGTTAGCAAAGGAAATCCGCTACATACATAAAAAAGGCGGTTTTCACATTAGGAATTGGATGTCAAACTCGTCCTCGGTTCTTAAGTCACTAAAGTGCGAGTCCACCGAACAATTTGAGCTGAACGTTGATGTTGAACTGGGTACGGAAAAAGTGTTAGGAATGTGGTGGTGCACCGCCTCGGACAAATTCACATACAAGCTCAACGCTAACCCAAGCCAAGCCGAGATTCTCTCCGGTTCTCGTCGCCCAACAAAGCGCGAAGTCCTAAGAATATTAATGAAAATATTCGATCCGCTTGGTTTATTGGCACATTACCTTATGTATATAAAGATACTTCTTCAGGATATATGGCGCTCCAAAGTCGATTGGGATACGGATATCAAAGATGAAGAGTTCGGAAAATGGCTTAAGTGGATCCGCTACCTACCAGCAATTGAAAAACTTAAGATTCCCCGATGTTACGTTACAACCAACAGCACCTCGGAAAGGCAACTGCATGTGTTCGTTGACGCAAGCGAGAACGGGTTCGCGGCTGTGGCGTACGTGAGAACTTCTAGCGACGATTTAGTAGAGTGTGCACTGATAGGAGCAAAGACCAGAGTCGCGCCACTTAAGACACTGTCAATTCCTCGACTCGAGCTACAGGCCGCGGTACTCGGGGCGCGATTCGCGAGATGCATTACTGAGTCGCATGCCGTTAGCTTCTCCCAGCAATTCCTTTGGTCGGATTCCAAAAACGTTCTCAGTTGGCTCCGCTCGGATCACCGGAGATATAAACAGTTCGTGGCATTTCGCGTCAGCGAAATTTTGGACCTCACGCAAGTATCAGATTGGCGATGGATTCCAACAAAGATAAACGTGGCTGATGAAGGCACAAAATGGCAAAAATTACCCGATTTTAGCACGCGGAGTAGATGGTTTACGGGACCCGAATTTCTCCAGGCCCCTCAGGATAGTTGGCCCCATGAAACAACCTCCGCAGGATCAACAACTGAAGAATTAAAAACCCACTGTATTAATGTCCACATCGAACCTCTGGGAGATATCTTTCGAGTCAACGACATATCGTGCTGGAACCGACTGCTTAGAAGTACTGCATTTGCCTTCCGATTTATCAACAACATAAAGGCAAAGAAAAGTCACCCCGGTTCAGAATTAGTGACTGGATTACTGTCAAAAAATGAACTCGTTGAAGCAGAAAACGCCTTATTAAGGGAAGCTCAGGCGAGTGCCTACCAGGATGAAATCGCGGAATTGCTCGCAAAACGGACCATCGAAAAGTGCAGCCCAATCTTTAACTTGTGTCCGTATCTAGATGACAATGGACTTCTTCGGATCAAGGGGAGAATCGCTCGCTCTAAAGGGGTCTCCGACTACTTTAGAAACCCGATAGTTCTTCCGAGGCATCATCGGATCACTCGCTTAATCATTATGGATTATCATTGTCGGTATAAGCACCAAAATCACGAGACAGTGATAAATGAGCTTCGGCAAAGGTTCCACATACCCCGGATGCGTGTCACTCTTAATACAGTGAGGCAGTCCTGTCAGCATTGCAAAAACAACACCACGCAACCTCAGCCACCAATCATGTCCCAGCTCCCTCCCGCGCGGCTTGCAGCGTTTTCTCGGCCCTTCTCATTCGTCGGAGTCGATTACTTTGGACCAATGACCGTCACTGTTCTCCGAAGATCGGAAAAACGATGGGGAGTCCTGTTGACCTGTTTGACAACGAGAGCAGTTCATATAGAAATCGCGCATACCATGACATCGGACTCTTGCATCATCTCCCTTCGGAACTTTATGGCAAGGCGAGGAACCCCAACTGAGATTTATAGCGACAATGGCACGAACTTCCAGGGAGCTGAACGCGAGCTGAGAGAAGCCATGCAAAATATAAACAAGGAAAAACTTATTGAAGCATTCACTTCGACTACCACCGAATGGAAGTTTATACCACCTAGTTCGCCACATATGGGCGGTAGTTGGGAAAGGCTGGTACGCTCGATAAAAACTGTTCTCTATAAGATAATGCCTACTCGGAACCCTTCAGATGAGCTGCTGAGAAGCATGCTGTTAGAAGTCGAAAACATCGTAAACTCGCGTCCTCTAACCTATATTCCAATCGACAACGAAAGTGAGGAGGCTCTCACACCCAACCACTTTCTTTTAGGATCCTCAAACGGATCGAAGCCTCTTGCAGTATTCAACGATGATATCAAGGTACTTAAACGAAATTGGCAAACCTCGCAGCAGTATGCGGATCGCTTCTGGGGACGGTGGGTAAGGGAATATCTTCCTACGCTAACTCGCCGAACAAAATGGTTCCTCCCGGTCAAACCGATCGACGTGGGGGACATTGTGGTCATTGTGGACCCAAACAGCCCAAGGAACTGCTGGCAGAAAGGAAGAGTCGTCCAAACCAATGCATCAAAGGATGGTCAAGTAAGGAGCGCCGTTGTTCAAACACAGAGTGGCTTATACACGAGGCCTACCGTTAAGCTGGCAATCCTAGATGTCGTGAACAAGCCAAGTAGCTCGAGCCCACAGGGTGAACTACCAGGGGGGAGTGTTAGTAGTTATACGTGCTAACTACAAATGTAAACGAGCCCTGTAGTTCCCCCTTAGGGAAGCTGACAATTTGTCAATTGTTCTGTCATATTAACTAACCTAATATTAGAACACATTTTGACGTCTTGAAACGTGGTTTGTTCTCTCGTACTAATCTCGCATTAATCTGTAATTTGGTAATCACAAAAAAGAGACTAAAGTAAGTTAAATTTGTCAATTACATATATCAGAATGGAATTTTTATTGAACTATCTAAAATTATTTAATAAAGGAATTTGTAACTCATCATCATATGGAAATTCGTGTTTGAGTTAACAAAAGGTCTCTGTTGTCGCCATCTTGCGCCAACAAAAATTATATCTAGTAAAAATTAGAAAAGGAGCAGAGAAATTTTAAACATCTTCCTTCCATTAGGTAGTGATTAGTGGATCTCTTATTCCTGAGACCAGTACTTTGTAAAATGTCTTCTTCTTGGATATCACGTGACAACAGTTCAAGCTCGCTTTATTGTTTTTCCCGTCCTTGCCACCAACAGGATCAGTTTGGATCTAGAGTTTCTCATGGACCTTGCGATCCTTGTAAATTACGTGGTAAGTGGAATTCTAAGAAATAAATAATTTAGTTTAAATAAAAAAAATAAAACAGTGCCAACAATTTGAATTTTGTAGCTCATGATCAAAAGCCAATATGTCGGTTCCCAGCAGCCTGCAAAGCGCACTGTTATGAAGCTAATACAGTCACAAGTTCCCAGAGTTAAATAACTTTTTAAGAATTTTGTCATTAAAAAAATAAATAAATTGGAACATCTTTGAACTACGTACGAATCGTTTCTTTTAAATATCTATTGACAGGGAATTCGTGGTCCTATATATCATGCACTTCTCACGCTTAAAACTTATTTTCATGTAACTAGAGTTAAATTTTTCATATTCAATAACTTATTCGATGTAGAGCGACCATTATGGCTGTAGTTTAAACGTTTATCAAGCGTGAGACTTCAAAGGCCTTGTCGTTTGAGTTCAAACGCATTACTCATATGGGGGAGTGCTCGAACTCGAACGTTTTATCGGCTGAATACTGTGGTCCTTACCATCCACCCCACCTTGCTTTGCATTCAAATAAAATCCTATTGAGAGATGCACATATGGGTTACTATGCGCATTTAAAAAATTAAGCAGATTTTAGTTATCTAGTAAAGGAAACACATATCAAATTTATTTCGAAAT
Organism: Cheilosia pagana; assembly: GCA_936431705.1. Lineage (NCBI taxonomy): Eukaryota > Metazoa > Arthropoda > Insecta > Diptera > Syrphidae > Cheilosia > Cheilosia pagana. Next base: position 9,771,010 of record OW386169.1, read on the forward strand.
CCAAGAAATAATTTAAAAATGTTTAATTGTTGTCCAAATATGCGTAATCTGCCCAATCTAGTTTTTTTTGGTTCTTCTACAAGTAGCCAGGATAACACGATGGCGGATAGCAATTATTCCAAACACGTGGATCTGGAATTCCTCCCTCCATTAGCGGTGGACTTACGTAGCAGTTATCAGCTCCCGCCGGCAGAGGGACCGGTACTTCACACATTGGATAGTTGGGCAGACTGCAACATGGTCGGCTGTAGTTACTTGGTCTACCGTAACTGCGCGGTGGTTCACATGATAGGCACGTAGGTGCACAGGGTTGATATGGTCCACAAGGGTTGTAGGGTCCACAAGATCCATTTGGTCCGCAGGGAGTGCACATTATTACCTAAACTCTAAACAGGAGAATGGTCGCATTATGCACATGCAAATGTTAAGTTTGCTTCGCTTACCGTTTGTTAATTTAAAAAAAAATATAAATTTAGTATTGCGTTAAATTTTCTGTTTTTATATTGAAGTGCCTGCTGTGCCGAAAATACAACTAATGTGATTTTTAATCGAATTTTGAATTGAAGTACTTTTTTATTTAAACTGACTGAATGCTTAGATTGGATGCGGACGAGTGATTTTTTACGGGTCCAGTAGTGGGCTGCATGAATAGGTCTGATTCCGATTTCGGAGGTGTTGCTGTATAGAACCCCAAAGATCCACTCCTTACAAGGAAAGAGTTTAAAATCAGTCACCAATTGCAGCAAAACAACATAAAAAGACGCAACACGAACAGCGGTAGAGGCATAGGACTAAGGACCAACCATTACCTGACAAAAGCCCTCAATGACTTCTTCTCTAAATACGTCCAAGCAGCTGATGCACGGTAGGCATATCTACCGTTTTTACTGAATAAAACTACTTGGCGCCTCACCGAACTTAGTAATCAAAAAAAAAACAAGGAAACTTTCAAATTTGATTTAAAAAAATCCTCATTTCGATTCAATTCGGCTTATCAAGCAGACAAAATTTCAAATTAAACACAAAAAAAAATGCCCAGTCCCTGCAATGCTATCTGCGGTCCGTGCGATTCAAACATTCCCTTCTGTGCTCCATGCGGACCCATCTGCAATACCTATGAGGTGAGTTTAAGACCTATAGCACCACATCTTTGTGCATCTCAACTTCCATATTCTTAGCGAACGCCTTGTAGCCCATGTGGCCCGTGTGGACCATCCTATGGATATTCGTGTAGCCCATGTGCCACAGGTCCCTGTGGCTATGGATATTCTTGGAGCCCATGTGGCTATCCATACGGCTGTTACCCCTACGACTACTACGCTTCTTGTGGATATGGCTGTGGACCCTGTTATGGGCCGTATTCTCAGTGTGGACCGTGTGGGCCATATGGGTACAAGTTGTGCTATTAAATGTGCTATTTTTTTTGACATTTTTAGCCAACTGGACGCGTTGACCGATTAGTGCGACAAAGCGTCTTATTCTCCACATGGGACTATTGCAAACGAAATGGCCTACAAGACTTTCTACCACGATCGACAAATCCTTGGTCGAGTTGTTTTCCTTGCTCCGCTGGTAGCTACACTACGCAACAATTGTGCAACCGATGTGAGTCTGAGAAGAGTTTTTCGCAGTTTTAAAGTTAAATGTTTTTTTTTCAGTTCCAGGAAGGAGGCGAAGATGAATTCAGCTCGAAATACTTATGCGTGGAAGAACTTAACGAAGATGTTATATTTTAGAATGAGCTTAATAAAGGGCGGACTAAAATACCTGGGTGTTTTTCAAACTTTGTGTAGGAATAACTTTTAGGAGGTCTGTGGGCTTTGCCGAAAGTCGTAAGATGAGTTGTCGAGTGTTTCTCTGAGATTTCAGCTGAGGTTAGAGCTAGAGTCATCTGGATCACAAGTGGACTTTAGGCCCATGCATTTTAGACCAACAAACATCTTTGACCACATTCATATTGGGCATAGAGGCGAAGGCAATGGCTCGCAGTCGCACGTACTGCTTTCCTGAAGTGCCTACTTCTTATTTGAGTCAGTTTTTAGGCGAAAATTCATCGCATGCGCTCATCAAGCCTTATCTTATCGGGCTTTATAGTCGACACCTTTTCTTGTCGTACCGAAAATGGTGTCATTTCAAAGCCGAATTTTATGAATCATGAACCCACTGAAGGTTGAAGTTTCGAAGAAGGGAAGAATGTAATTAAATGACACAAATGGCAAAAATGAAATGACAAAACGAATGCCTCACCAGAAGACTGAAAAGGGTGTGAAAATATATTCAAATGCGGTCAAATTTTGTCCACTTAGTTCAGATTTTAACGTAGTACCGCTGGTTTTAGAGTCCTTTGTTTCACAAGAGTCTTGTGGCATTACTATGGACCTTAGTGTAGCTGCAGTAGCTCCTCCTGCTACGTAAGGCAAACCGGATGCAAACCGGATGAACCCACGCTGGACAGCCTCGTTTCTCATAATATGCACTTGATGGTAGGGTGACCAGGGGTGGAATCGGCTAAGGTGATAGTTGATAGTTGACAATCAAAATCATCGCTTTACGTCCACGTAAGGTGATTATCAACTTGACAATCGCTTTTTTGCGATCAATTTCATGCGACAGCTATTTAGGTGTCGCTTTCATACATTTGTGTCATTTTCATAGGTATGCGGTATGCAATACTCCAAATAAATTAAATACTTTAGTGATAAAAGAATTATATTAAATAAATCAAAATAAGAAACCTTAAGTGAAATTTAAAAATTCGTGAAGAACTTCATTGGAAATTTTCTACAACTTAAACGGAGAGGAAAATGAAGGAAATAATCACAAAAATGTCCAACTATTAAGAACAAAACTGAGAAATGAAGCAATTATATTGGAACTTCCAAACCGGATGTAAGAATGCATATTAATAAATAAAATAGGTAATCATTGTTGAAGTAGCACTAATTATTGTGTCTTCGATTTTGCTACATAAATGTTGAAAGTATCCGTATTTGCTCCTTTTTTTCTTGAGGCCTTAAAAAACAAACAAATTTATTGTAATTTATTATCATTTGTAATGCATTCACATCTACATTTTTCACAATAAAAACACTTCGAATATAATTGTACATATCAGCTGCTCGGAATGACAGCGTTGGCAAGGAAGTGACGTCCAAAACTCTAAGTGCTGTCAATAATCAATTAGTTTTTTGTGATCGCTTTACGCAGAGCAAAGAAGAGTTGATAATCAAAAACGACAATCAAAAAAGCGACAATCAACTATCACCTTAGCCGATTCCACCCCAGACTTGACTGGCATATTCGAGAAGTGGTCTTACGAACGTCATAGAAAACTCCTTCGACCAACATTTAATAAAGCCGAGTGCTGAGTTGGCTCTGCTGATAGCGTTGTCGATTTGAGGGCGGAAGTTAAGTTGGGTGTCGCAGATAAAGGCCAGGTCGCAAATTGAGGAGACAGGGGAGACTAGCTCGTTGTTAAAGAAGTAAGATCTTTTAGGTAGTGGATGACGTTTGCGAGAGAATGTTATAGCTTGACATTTTTTCACGTTAAGCTCTAAACGATTTTGTTGACACCAAGTATCTATAGAAGTGGTTCAGGTCATCTTGAAGTGCGAGGGAGTTAGCTGTGCAAGATATCTGCTTAGAGAATCTCATATCATCTGCGTAAATCTCCACGTCAGAGTGTGAAATAACGCGCACTACGTCGTTAATTGTCAGATTAAAGATCAAGGGTCCTAGATGACTACCCTGTGGTACACCAGAGGACGCTATGACTGGGTTAGAGACGGTAAATCTGAAAAGGACGCTATATCTATTATCTTCCAGATAGGATTTAATCCAGGAAATAAACCTCGGTGGAAAACCGGTTGCATTTAGTTTGAGGAGTATTACTTTGTGCGAGATTTTGTCAAACGCTTTGCTGAAATCAGTAGCCACGACATCCACTTCCTTAACATTTTCCAAGGCACACAATGTGTTGGATATAAATTCCGTGAGGTTTGTGGTTGTGGATCTACCCTTTAAAAACCCATGTTGGATATTGCTTCGAGGAGAGAATTGATTTACAATGAAAGTATGCGGTATCTTTCACACGAAGGTCTGACAAACATCTGAGAGATTAACTGTCATGAAAGGGCTTCTCATTAGGTCCTTCGCATTCACCCCAAAAAAAAACAACAACACACAAAACGAATGCTTGATCGAAGCTAGACCTACGATACGGATGTTTTGCGCCAACTTGTTATTCACTTCTGATATTTATTAAAAGAAGCATATCGTTTTTAAGCAGCAGCCAACAGATGGAGACACTTTCTATATGAGAAAAAGTAGAATTATTGCTAATGGTCATAAAGCGCGCTACTGGGTGAGGTTAAAAGAGTCTTTTTCGGAGGTTCTTTTACTAAATTCGCAGCTCGCCAGCAGCCCATATTAATTTTGTCAATGGCATATATTGAAAAACCTTTTAAGTTTTTGTTTTTAGTGTTTTTTTAACTGCGCCGTGTCACTAACAATTCTAGTCTCGACTTAAAATTTATGGACGTTTTCAACTGCAGAAAGCTGTATGGAAAATGAATCTATTTTGAACTAAAAATGCTCAGAATAATGTCCCATTTCAGAGAATCATTTATTTCATGTGTTTTTTACTTTCGTCAACGATGCTTGATAAGTGAAAGCTACTAGAATGCATCCAGAAAAAAATCTCTTGACGAATTGTACATGTGAGTTGAAATGCCTTTCTCTCATCAGGATATTTCGAATAAACTGATCAATCTGCAAGTGAAAAATATTCATTAAATAAATACAAATTTGAGCATAAGTTTTATAGGTACCTCCCTGTCCCATTCACAGTCCTGCTCTGACCAATACATCCCAACGATAGCTCGGCACCGCGCCAATTCAGCGCGAATCCTCCAATACCATGCCATTGTAAGTGCGACATCAAAAACATAACCAACAAACTGAAATTGAGTCATTTGGTAATTGCCCATTCGAAACGGTAGCGCTGGATCAAACATGGTTATGTTTGCTGTAGCAAGCAGTATAATCACAATCACGTCAAACACACTCAATTTGCTAAACGCTGTCAACACCTTAAGCACCCTTCCATAAATGCGAATGATGGCCTTCAGTTTCCGTTTACACCTTGAGGAGTATTCGAATCCCCTCCAAGACAGGACTTGACGAACCTCCAGTTTCTTCCACATATCATCCATATGGCAGTTCAAAACAGTCAGCAGCTCCAAAAGACACCACAGCTCTATCAAAACAAGCTCGGTGTGTACATATACGGGGCACAGTAAACAAACACGTAAAGCCAATATGAAGAGATATGAAAAAAAATTTGAATCAAAACGGATTACTTCTGCAGCCATTGAAAATATAATCAATATCTTCCACAACAAAGACGCATAGATGGTGCCGGATAGAAACGCCCTTTTCGAGGTTAGTTTTCTAGTTTTTCGCAGACAAGCATTGAGTTTATTTAGGAAGTCCAATGGCTGATTGCGTTCCTTAAGGAATCTTTGGTACAGGCAGATTATATAAATTAAACTGATTGTCGCGAAACAGAAAAAAAATGTAAACAAGTAGTTGACACCCAGCGCATACAACGTGCCGAAGATCAAATTTAAGCTAAAGTTTACGTGTTTGAAAATTTTTGTGAGGGGGGAAATGGGTTTGAAGCGCTCTTCTGGTCGATCGAACGTGAAGATGATTAAGCCCATAACGCCACCTGCGTGGTAGCAGAAATAAAAGATACACTTTTCAAAAAATTCCAATTCCATTTATGTGCTGTTTAGTTGGCTGGCGGTAATGATCTACTGAAACTGAATGACATGAAGTTCGACTGGTACTATTATTGACACACTTTGAATAATTGCCAATAACATTAGGGCAGTGTCGATTTCGATTTAATTTGGGATAAAAGGGTGAGGTGGAGTTACGCACTCCAATTTGGTTGAGGTCTTTCTCTCCCGCGTTGTCCCTTAGTGTCAGAATCGAAGACTCTTCGGTCATCATAGACGACTGATATGCACTTTTCTGACCAGGTCGGTGTCGTTGTACAGCTCGTAGAGTTCGCTGTTAAATATGCTCCTCCAAAAACGCAAACGGGACCGAAAATCACTTGAATAATTTTCCGTTCGAAGCGACCAAGGAGATCCTCACCCGCCTTTGACAGCGCCCATGCATCTGCACCATATAGCAGGACTGGGATGATGATGATCTTATAAGCATCCTGCTTAATGTTTCTCCACAAGGCCTTAGTCATTAACTGCCTTCTTAGGTCGAAGTTACAGCGGTTGGCAAGAGTTTTAGATAAGATGTCGTTTTCAGATGTGATAGCAAAGTCGAGGTAGATAAAGTCTGTTACAACCTCAAAGTTATAGCAGTCTACCATGACGTTCTGTCCTATTCGTCGATGTTGTGTATCCCGTCTTGTTGACAGCATCATATATTTTGTTTTGCCCTTATTCACCACTAAGCCAATTTTTGCCACTTCTGCACTGATACGTGCGCACCAGTGACAGTTCGCTGTGTTCTACCAATGATGTCAAAGTCATAGTTGCACAGACTTTTGGAAAATTTTACCCCTGGAGTTGGCTGACGAGTTTCGCACAATTTTCTCAAGAACGAAGTTAAAAAAGTCACATGACAGCGCGTCACCTTCTCTAAATGCTTTTTTGATACCATAGGTCTCGGTGTGATTGTTTCCGACCTTTATGGAGCACCGAGCTCGGAAGATAAGCCGTCTGGTCCAGCAGCCTTCTTGGACTTCAGCTTGGATATTCCTATCCTCACTTCAGGTGGACGGAAGTCTTGGCTTTCATCGTCCAGGTTGAATGGTTTATTCTGGCCGACAGCGGACATTACGTCGTCTTTGCCGTTTAGCAGTCTGCCAGAAATGTTTTTTCCATGTCCTCAGCACCGATTGTGAATATTGAGGTGAGGAAATCCTGTCGTAGCTATAGTAATATTACGTCCCGCCGCAAAGTCAATTAGCCGAAGTCCGTTGCCAGACGTGGTTTCGTGTAGGCAGTGCTCTCCTAAGATGTTCTCCTTTCCAATTTTGGCGTTAAAATCACCTATGCCGATTTTAACGTCGTGCTTAGGACATTGCTCTAATGTTTTGTCGAGAAGCTCGTAGAAATATTCTTTGGTAGCATCGTCTTTTTCTACTGTGGGTGTGTGAGCGCCCTGCGGTTGGCAAAACGCTCGGCCTAAAGGTCGTCGACCTTCACTTCTGATTTAGATGAAAACGATTTTTGCTTAGCTGTTTGAAGAAAACTGGAATCAGTGCAAGATTTGTAACAAATTCTCCCTTACTCTTTCCTAAGGACTTATTTTTAACTGAACAATTTGGTAAAGTAGCCCTTGAGGGTCGTTTTGATACCACAACTAACGGAACCTGTAGATAAAGATGGAGGTATTTATATGTTATGGAAGCTTTAAACCAGCCTATGGAATTAAGAAATTCCATGAAATTTGTGGAAATGGATACCTTGGATGGCCGATATGTCATGATATAGAAGGGACTTGGAAATATCTAGCTCGGATGAGAAAACGCCCGCTCCCACTCCACAGTTCATTTTAGAACCATCTGTGAAAATTGGTGTGTCGAATTCGTTTACGAGCGCGTTCCTCTCCCATTCTGATGCAGATCCACTGGAAGAATAATAATAATCACGTTAAGCTCCTCGGTCGGCGACTGAATCGTAGGGCTTCCGTGATTCCAATTTCAGCTGTTCTTTTGACTCTATACTTGGTTTCATAATGCTGTAGGCTTTACTTAAGGCGGGCCACCAGACGGTGATCCATATGTGAGGATAGGGCGTACCACCGCTGCGACTCGACATTTTACCGGTATTATGCACTTTTAGACTTCAGTATTGACATTTTATTGTCCCTTTGCTTCGATTTGTAAAGTTTTCGGTCTTTTATAATTTTAGATTAAAAAAAACAATTAAAAAGCCTTCTAATAGCTTAACAAAGTCCTCATAGAGTAAGCAAGTCGTCTTCAAAACCACAGTTGGTGAATTAGAAACGTCCCTTCAAAGCTACTTTTCACGGTACTTAAGCATTTGACATTTACTTTTCTTCTTATTCGCAGTTGAGTGGAGATTTTGACAGACTTACTTTTTAGGACTTTTTCTCCTTTTACAAAAATAATACCTCACAAGCGATACAAAGGTCCATCTAGGTACCTGAGATCTGACAACGAAAACCTTCAAACGAAACTTGCAAGGGAAGACTTTTATTCTTGACACTTTTACTTTACAGAGTCCCCGCATGGCTTCCCTGGTTATAATACTTTTGGTACCGGTTCTGACCTATTAATCATTAGAAACTCTTCTTAAGTGTAAGGAAGTGTCAATTTATATATGATTCATGTGAGGAAGGCGGCATTTTGTCGCAGCTGAGGCCACAAATAACAAACACAACTTTGACTAAGCTCACGAACCACGTGCCTTAAATAAGATTCGCCACTGACTTTTCTCACCAGAGTCGCACTTCATTAAATAAAAATTTACATTCTTCATTTTTTTTTAACTTTATTAAATGCGACGATTTCTTAAGAATTAGGAGGGAATCCCCTTTCACCTAGATTGCTGGAAGACGCCTCTAAAACGTATCAATCAGTATGAAACACCCTCTGCAGCGATGCATCATATTAGTTCCGAGTTCTGACTGCCCAAATAGGCATGTTTTTTTGTAAAGATTCACTAGCAATAGTTTGATGGATACCAACAAGGTTGCTTGGGGCAGGTAGCCGCTGAAGCATAACATCTCATCCGCTCGGTATTTACCCCCATGGTCATGTTGACAAATCTGAGTGGATAGGATGATGGGCAACAGCTGGGCGAAGGTTGACCCACGCAACAACATTTGTCTTGGCACAACGATCGAGGACACTGATCTTGAAGTCCATTTCTTTTCCAGCAATCACAATTGGTGTACATGATGCCGGCTCTTAACTCACGACTGCAGCATTCGTCTGAGCTGGGTCCGTATGGGCCACAAGTACCGTAGGTGGGATCGCATGAGCTATATGGAACGCAGTAGGGGTCGCACATTTTTTTTTTTTTTTTTGATTTTTCTTTAGTCCAAACGTAGATCCAAAAGGTTGCTACAATTCCGAAAGAAGACTATGAAAATGCCTTTGTGGTTTACAGATGAAAGGTCTTGCTTACCTTTTTTTAAATTTTGAATTTTGTTGGTTAGCCAAAAATCGATTGCGTGTTTTCGAACTGAAATGAGAGTCGAAAATGATTATTTTTGAAAATTTCTTTGTTGTACTTTTAAGTTTACAATTTTGGTTACCTACTATATCTTTATAGGCGTTTTGTAAAGTGTTTTGCTGGTAGGTTGGTTGCAGAACGTTTATACAAGAGGTTTATTCAGATGATAAGCCAACAGATCTTATTTTAAAGAAACTTCTGGTGGAGGTTAGTATAGAAACTAATCCATTTCGTGCTAAAAATTTTATGTGTGACGAGGTAAGTGTTACCTAAAGGACATTAATTGACTTGTTGGTTATCCATTAGGAAAATTAGATTTTCATGAAATATACTAGATATTCCATTTTATAACAGTTGCGTGCATGACTTTAAAATGTTTGGCAACAAGCCTCTGTACTTTTTGTTAACGTTACTGCGAATGGAAGAGCTTGAAAAATCCATCGGGATGAGAGAATCTATAGGTTCTTAAATGAATATTTGACAGCAGCTTACACTCGTCGGCAAAAGTATTTTGACTGACTCTTAAAGGCGCATAACTTTTAAAAGCTGTCATTTACACTTATCAGTTTTCACAGAGTGTACAGGTCCATTTTGATTGAAATATGTAGAAAATAATAGAGTAAAAAGCTGGAAGATCGAGCAGCTTTTGTCGCAAAGTACGATTGCGGCCTTTCTGTTAAAAAGATAAGTGAATAATTTAAGTTATCGAGGTAAATCATAAATATACAAATCAAGAAGCACAAATCAATAAACTCTGTGAAAAAAATTTACTACTAAACTAAAAAGCTTTACCAAAAAAGATAGATAATATTTTGAAGGACTTTATTATAAATGCAGATTTTAATTTCAAAAATCTCAAGCTTGAAATGAAAAAAAAATAACATGGGAACCCTATTAGCAAGAGGACAATTTGGAGGCTTCTAGGTGAATTTGATTTAAGTAGACATTCTATAAGGAAAGTGCGGTATATAACTCACGAAAACAAAATCAGGTGGCTAAAATTCGCCCAAGAGTACCTATAAAAATAAATTAAGAATCTTCTGGAACTTAATTTTGTGGACGGACGGAGAGTTCATTTGAGTTTCATGGAGGACCGAAAAAAAGATTTTTTTGAATGCCGAAAATGGTCAGAAACGCATAAGTTGTTCAGACCAGTAACAATGATGGCGGATTGGTAACGTTCAAGGGTTGTATCTCGCCCAACGGCGTTATAGATTTGGTTCCAATCGATTAAACAATGAACCAACATAAATACTTTTAACAATAATGCACTCCCATCTGGCGATATGCTAATCCTTCCGTCATTTATTCTCTAACAAGATAACACTCATTGCCAGAAAACCCGAATGATGGTGCAACTTTAGCGGCACATTGAACCAGAAGCACACAACTGGCCACTGCAAAGCCCAGATTTAATATCATTGAAGATGTATGAGTTAATATTAAAGAAAAAAGAACTTTTTTTTTACTTGGAGCAGAGAGGAGTCCATTTTTGTAATAATAAAGCTCTGGGATGACGTCCCCGCAAAAATGCTTATAAAATCATCGAATTAGTTACAAGACGATTACAGAAAGTTGTTGAGTCTAAAGTGAATATATGTTTTAATAAATTAGTTTGACTTTGTTTCTTATTAAACTTTAAATTATATTTATTTTGAAGTAAAACTTATTTTTCAAAATTACACATTAAAAAGCTAGTTTTATTTATTTTAATGAATTTAAATAAATATATTTAAAAATAAAAAAATTAGTATGTTCACCTGTTTATGAGGTAAACAAATCAAGCATTTATTTTTTTTAGTTCTTATTAGAATTTAAAAAACAAAACATTTGATCTTGTCAAAATATGCTGACCATTGTACAGCTAATTGCGAGTTTTTAAAAATTGTTTTCTTGGGAACTTTTTAAAATATAGTTCAGTAAGTTTGACAAGTGACTGCCTTGATGGGTCTCAGTTTAGATTGGTCTAGATCGATCGATCGATGTCCTAAATTTCTTTAATCTTCAGTATCTACAGTAGTGTCGAAGAGTTGTCTAACAATTATGATCTTTCTTTTCATCACGATTTATTTTACATAAAACACACTTTGTGTTGATTGCTTTTCATTAGCTATTTGTTATCTTAAAAAATTAATTTCCGAAACAACTTTCATTTTTCATACGAAAACTGTTGAGCGCTTTTATAATTCTACATTTTCAATGTTCTCCATTTTTTCTTTAATTTGCAACCTTCAGTTTTGAAACTTTAAAGGGTTTTCCAATGAGAGGTGTTATTTTGAATAGCCCGCTATTTCGGTAGCTGTCACTTTTGAAGCTGTTATTTTTTGACATTTGACAAGTAGAAACTACGCCATTACTAAAAATGGAACGATACACGCTTCAACAACGTATTGAAATTGTAAAAATTCACTACAAAAATAGTGAAAATTTTGCAGTCACAGTTCGCAAAACTAAAGCATTTTTGGGTCGTCGTGAAGCACCTTGTCGGACCGCAATATAGAAATTGGTGTAAAAATTCAAGCTGTTGGGACAAGTTAGTGATGTGAAGAATAAAACCCGTGCACGTCGCTCAAGAACAACTAAGAATATTGCTGCTGTAGCCCAAAGTGTTGAAGAAAACCCAGGTTTGTCCATTCCTCGTCGTTCTTTGGAAATGGGCATAATTAATGATTTTTTTGGCCGGAGTTGGATGGTATTGATCTGGACAACGTTTACTTTCAACAATACGGCGCTACGTGCCACACAAGCAACGAAACCATTGATCTTTTACGGGAAAAGTTTCCGGACCGAGTTATCTCTCAAAGAGGTGATCACAATTGGCCACCGAGATCTTGTGATTTAACACCTTGCGACTTCTTCCTTTGGGGCCACGTGAAAGATAAGGGTACGCCAACAGCCCAGCGTCGATTCAAGACCTCAAAGATGGAATTCGTGAGTCTATCGAGGACATAGGGCAGCCACTTTGCGATTTTGTTATGGAAAATTTTATGAAAAGGATATGGTCCTGTAAGCGTGGTCGTGAAGGCCATTTAGCTGATGTTGTTTTTCATTATTAACGGCCTACCTTCTTTATTATGAAATAAATATCCGATCATTTATCTCAAAAAATGGCATTTTTCTTTGAATATCAAAATAACACCTCTTACTGGAAAACCTTTAAAATTTAGCAGTTCTTATATATTAAAAAAATGCAAGGATTTGTCTGTTTTACATTCTATTAGGTACTTATGTTCAATAAAACAAACCGAATAATACAACCTCCACCAGTGAGACCCCAAAAATGCAGTCTATTGAAAGTTAGCGAAAATATGTAATACTTTTTTTTCTAGACGCATACAAAATAAAATGTCCTGCGTTTCATACAGTTTATATCACCGTAGCATAGTAAACGGCTGTTACGGCTAAGCATCCACAATAAAACCGCTTAATCAGTCTTGAGTGTGAGCTCAACGCCACTTCTCTGATCGAAAGGTATTGCATAAAGTCCATAATCTGCAACATAACATAGACAATTGACAAACAGTAACATATTTACTACCATATACTATTACGCACCTCCTTATCCATCTCGTAGTCCTGTTTGAAGGAGTACATTCCGACGATCGCCCGACATCGTCTGAATTCGGTGTGAACCCTCCAATACCAAGCGATTATTAGTAAAATATCCAAAGTGCATCCGATAAACGCACATACAGCTACCGCTTTTGAATCTGTCGAAACTGATTTGATTTCTTTAATCATTATCAAATGCACCATACTGAGAAACGCAACGAAAACCACATCCCAGGCGCTCATTTTGTTGCACGTGCTCATCAATTTCACGCTTCTTCTGTAAATCGTAATTGTTCGCCCAAATGCAGTTCGCCACTTTAAACAATCCTGGTAGCCCCTCCAAGCTAGGATTTGCCAGATTTCCAACTGCAGCAGCACATCGTCCAGATGATCATTCAAGACAGTAAACATCTCCAAAATATACCACAGCTGGATCAAGTACGACAATGCTCGTACATATACGAACGCCATAGTATAGAACAGAAGAATACAGGCAAAAATGAACTTGAAGCGATTTTTCAACACAGCAAGAACAACGAAGACCAATAACATCGCTACCTTCCACAGCAGGGATAAGTAAACACTAAACGAAAGGAGAATCGCTTTTCCGGATATTTTTCTAATTTCCCGGACGCAGCGATGGATTTTATTTAGAAGGCTTACAGCTTGCCTGCGTTGTGTGCAGAACTTGTGGTACAAGTAAACGGAGTAGAAGATGTACATAAATAAATAGATCGCCTGGCTTCTCGACCAGAAGGTCGTGACACTTGCCACAAAAATATCCAAAACAATTTTCAATGAAAGTCCAATACGTTTTAACTTTCTCGCACGAAGCTTGATATGCTCAAAGCGCTGCGCGGTCCTATCAAAAACGAAGTCAAGTAAGCCCAGAACTGTGCATAGCTGGTAAAGGCGGTCAATAATGTACTTTTCGAAAACTTCCAACTTCATACTATCAACTCGATTGGGTTACTACTACCTACCACGCGAATGGAGCATAACCTCAACAAAAACAATGAAGGCAACTTGTTGACAAATATATATCACTTCTGGTGATTACACAAATCAACAAAAATATTACCAAGCCATTAGGAAATAGGAAGTTAAGCTGCTAGTGGCTCACTTTGCCCGATTAGTAATAGTAGTAAGAAATATTGATCGAAAAAGCAGTATACGACATAGTTTATAAAGACCTTCAATATGTCATGTGACAGAAATCAATTCCTCTGACAGTTTACTCCAAACGAACCTACTATTTATAGGTATGTTCCTTTACTTTTATAGAAAAAATGGAAAAGACTGTCAAAATGACGGTGGAGGGGGTGAATTCTCTCTCAGAGAGGGAAACTTACGCTAAAGTTAAGGAACGCTTTTGAAGTAACCTGTGAAAAATCATCCCAGTCCTGCTCTATGGCGCAGAAGATCTTCTTGGCCGTTTCGAACGCAAGATTCTTCGAGTGATTTTTGGTCCCGTTTGCGTTGACAGGCTTTGGAGGAGAAGATTTAACAGCGAACTCTACGAGCTGTACAACGACACCAACCTGGTCAGAAAAATACGCATCACTCGTCCAAGATGGCTAGGACATGTAGAGCGAATGAACACCAACGCTCCGGCCCGAAGAGTCTTTAATTCCAACCCGAAGGGACAACGCCTTAGGTGGCGCGCACAAGTGGAAGGGGACCTCAACCAACTTGGAGTGCGCAACTGGAGGCAGTTAGCCAAAGATCGCGCTAACTGGAGAGGCGTATTGGTTGAGGCCCAGGTCCACCCCGGACTGTAGCGCCACCTTAAGTAAGTAAGTAAAAACTACATCCTACACAAAACTGTTCTACTGAGCATGCCGTCATGTTGCGGTTGCGATTTATTTCATCCAAATGCTTAAATTAAAAATGTCGCCTTCGTCAAAAGATTCACAAAAGCGCTGCGAAAATGCACCCCAAGTCCCCGCTCAAAAGTAGGTACTCCTAAAACCAGTATATTTTGGCTCCAGCTCCCATTAAATACGTATACCAGATTATGACAATTCGAAACTGAATTGGTTATTGTATTTGCTTGCGTAGCGAGTGCACATTAGAAAACAATCATAATTACATTCACGGTGGTTGTTTTCAACTCCTAGAAGTATGCTACGCGATCATGTAAATGCATTTCGGATAGATGTTTGCAGATGATGTTGTACTTATTATAACAGCTTTCCCTGCTGACACTGACATACACCAACACATTTTTCGCTGCAAGCTAGGATTTGCCAAAAAGTATAGGTCGGTACCTACCTACTGGTTTCTTTGCACTTATAGGGCCTCGTGTTTTGCGAAGATTTTGCTTGAAATCGAGACAGACATGCGGAAAAATTTGACGAAGGGTGGAGTTAATTTTGGCGGCGGAAATGTTAATGCAGATTAGTTCAATAAAGGCCAACTATGTTTCAATTTCGATTCTATTCGAAAGTTGTTCCGATTCTACTTTCAAATAGAACATTTCTGTTTAAAATTAAAATCGAATTACATCGAATTACCTGACAGCTGTCTGACTTGATGAATCTCAGTGGTCAGTGCCCAATGAAGTATTTAACTACCTACTAACGCCACAATTTTACCCGCATGCTGTGTCCTGTTGTCAGTTCACACAATCTCCGTGGTCCTATTACGTCTGTTTCCTTACAATAAGGCATTCTAATACATTAGCCAAATTCAGTCAGAGTTTGTTCCCATTTATACAACTTTTGGGTAAGGGAACGAGGTTTGACTTATTTGTTCGAATGCGTTATTATAAGGGAACAGAAACAGACCAAATGAAAGCTGCGTAAAAGTAATAAACTGACACAACAGTTGTATGCTAACTGACGACGCGACGGCTAGCTAAACATAAATTTATACACATTTTGTTTGCACGGTGGTGGGTCTTGTATCATTGGGGACGTTCAAGTACCTATCTAGTTTAGTAAGTCTGACAGTTGACTGACACGATATATCTGAGTTTCAGTTGATGTTTATGGAGGCGTAGCAGACGAATCTAGTCAAGAAATTCGTGAATTCGTTCGCATATGTGGCTGATGTAGGAAAAGCGACGTTCCCGACCAATCAAATTTTTGCGTTCTAGTCCAAACCATTCAAGTCGACTTAAGACAACTAAGTTTTTGAATGTGCCCATTCTATAGCAATGCAATCGGTTTGAAGAAAATATATTTACGACACGATAAAGTAAACAGCTTATGAATGTATTTATTTAATTTTTGTACACAATTTATGTACCTACTTAAAATTCTTAAAATGCTGGCAAAGGTTTATTTAATTTGTATTTAAATAGGTATGTGTTCTTAATGTATATATCAAGTGATTGCATGCTTCAGTCGTCCATATCAATTTGGACTATGTATAGTCTTTCCAAACCAAAGATCTTCCATGAGTTACAGGGTTATTTGCTGGTGAAATGTGTGGTGCCTATTTGTTTTTGAATGTACAGCGGAGGATGTATGTTGACGATCGGCAACTGCTAAGAATTGAGGATTCACGGTTGGTTGTTTGTCGTTGACGTTGGGCGTAATTGACCCAAAAACCATCTTCTCTTAGTCGTTAGTATTTTCGTTTTTACGAATGAAAATGGAACTGAAGTCTGAACAATTCGTTGTTAGGTATTCCAGACATTTTAAAATTTATTTAGAATTTTCGAGCCATACATTGTAAATTTGAACCAGCATCTTCCTTATTTCCACAAACGGGTATGGTATATTACCAAAAGGTTGAATCTATTAAAATAAATGTATCTTTAGTTAGTTTTTGTGTTTCCAATTCCAAATTACTGCATCCCACCTTCAGCAAACCCTGTACTGCGATCCAGAGCTGGGTCCGTATGGAGAATACGTTTGACACGGGGCCAATGGTTCAAATGGTCCACATGGTGAACATGGTCCATATGTTCCGGTCGGCCCATACGGGGCTCCTGGTCCATATGAACAGAGGGCACCGCACGGACCACCCGATCCGTTGGGCATTCGAGGTCCAGACGCAATTGGCAGACCACAAGGACCACAGGCATACGGTTGAGTTGGTGGGCATGGTGGGTATGGTCCACACGATAGAACACCCCAAGGTCCGCAAGTTCCATATGGACCGTAGGGTCCGCATGTTCCTCTGTAACCACTAAGAGAATACATTTTTATTTTGTTTTTAATTTATAAAATTTGTATAAATTTTGAGGACTGAAATTTTGTTTGTCTCCAACGAAAACGAATAAATAATTTTTGTAGAGACAGGCGACAGGGAGTGCCTATAAAAGGCTACTACGAATTTTGTTTTAATGAATTGGCAAGTGGACAGGACATCTTAATCAAATTTAAATTGGAGGTAGATTTCTCAAAATCAACTCTTTATAAGAAAGAAGACATTTCTGCCGAATATTGTTTTATAGGTTTTGAGGCATAAAATGTAGGACGAACTGAAAGCCTGAAACCTTTAAATAAGTGAAACAGTCCTTTAAAGCTCTTTAGATGCATTCTGAAACAGCGTTTCAGGGGCAGGGTGCCCCATCTTTGAATAACTTTGACATTTATCAACCGAATGACTTGAGAAGAAATGTTTTTGAAACGTCAGTTCAGTATAATTTTAACCATACCGAAAAATCGCGCGAAACTTAACTGGACATTCTCCTCCCCCTTATGCCACACTGCAGTTTCTGCGACTGAAAATTCCCTGGATGTAAGCTGCCATAAAATGGCGAAATTGATATATTGATGACTTAAAGGCCTCGTCAAACAGAGCGCGTTTTAACGCTCCGTTCTACCGCCGCGTTTCACCGCCGCGTTGTAATATACTAAATTACGTATCCCCCGTCACACAGAACGCGTTTTCAACGCTTCGTTGAATTCACCACGGCGTTTGAACGCGGCGGTGAAACGCGGGGTTGTGAAAAATTACAAATTATTTTATGACGCGGGGCGTTTGAAATAATTTTTCATGATTTTATATTCTAAAAATCGGAAAAATGAATCGAATGTGTTTGAAATTACCCATATTTGTACGTTATGTGTGAGAATCGTATACAAATGCAGTTTTAAAGGCTGAGATATGGAAGGAAATATTGAAAGAATTTCTCTTTTTGTAAATTTCTTACATTTAAATCCTTTTTCTTTTTCGGGAATTATATATCACGGCAAATGAAAGCAATAATTCTTCCTCCGAGCTGCTTGATATTTTTTTAGACAATGAAAACCAAGAGTCATGGACATTAATGAGATCTTTCTGTTTGACGTCCTCTAACGCGGCGGTTAGAACGTTGCGTCAAAATAATCTTACCGCCGCGTAAATTAATCTCACCGCGGCGTTAAAAACGCGTTCTGTTTGACGAAGCCTTTACATGAGTATAGATTCCTAGTAGCCAACTTCACGTATGTTCTAAAACTACAGACGCGATACTATTTTACAGCGGAAGACAAAAGGGGTGTTCCTTTAATTTTGTAGTAAAAATGGAAAAGACTGTCAAAATGACAGTGGAGGGGATAAATTCTTTCTCGGAGAGGAGAACTTACCCAAAAGTTAAGGAACGCTTTTGTAGTAACCTGTCAAAAATAGTTCATAAATTGGAGTGATAAAATATTCCACCCAAATGCCTAATGTCGTTTTCCATTGGTTTCACTCGGGGATTTACTCATTCTGAAATCCAATGGAACAAGAAAACTGCTTTTGGTTGAATCCACTTTTGTATTGGTGAACTGCCAAAAAATATTCTACGGCTGCCGTCAGCTGGCTTGTGTAAAATACATAAATTACATATGTGTGAGTGCTCCTTGAGTGGATTCTGACTTTAAATCGAGAAGCGAATTTCTTCTTCTCAGAATCACCAGAAGAGTATTTTTTGTGCCAAAGAAACGGTTTCAGAAGTAATTTTTTCGATTCCGGATTCTCCCGGACGCTTCTTTTTGCCCAATGGAAAACGCCATAAGAGAACAACAAATTCAAATCAGCTGTCAATTTTCAGGCGACTGACAGTAGTTTCAATTCTTACGCAAAGAAATTTGTCGAGTAAAAACTAGTAAGAGGGGAAATACCTGGCTCTCTCGAAGCCGCTCTCTTTTACGAATTTTTCGAGTTGAGGAACGACAATTGAGTTAAATGCGTAAGAATTCGTAAAAATTCGTAAGATTTAAAAGTAAAGGAACAGACCTAAAGTAAACTTTACACGCCCATGTTAACTGTCTTTTTTTCCCTTTGAGGAAGTTGTTCAAAGAATTCACGGGATTTACTATGCCTATGGACCGGCCACTCAGATCGCCAGAGTTGACCCCACCGGACTTCTTTTTGTGGGATTATTTGAAAAGCGAGTGTACGCCAACAAGCCTCCAAACCTTTTACGTGCTCAAGGCAAACTTTCGGGCCGAAAAATAAATAAATAAATATTTTGGCGCGACAGGTCTGTGGGACCCAAGGCCTAGCTTCTCACAACCATTCGTTTTGTGTGGGTTTTCAATTTTCGGGATGAATGGAAGGGTTAATTGTTAATTGAGTTAATTGAGAAGCTCATTCATGACAGTTTTACTCTCGGATGTTTGTCAGACGTTCGCGTGAGGTGGCGCAGTGGAAAAAAATCCTTAAGATGTAATTGGGTTCTTTCGGGATTCAAAAGCGCACCCCTCGCTTAGTAGCCCAACACACTACCACTAAGCCACTGGGCCGAAATCGTAGCTGAAAAATACTTACAGCAAAAAGGGCACATTTCGCCGGCGGCTTCTTGATTGACGTTGTATTCAAAAACTAATCAAATAAAGTGTAAAGGACCAAATTCAAATTAAATAAAAATACCTCATTTCAACATTCACATACCGACATAAAAGATGGCGCACATGTTTTTGAACCTACAAAACAACTGCCTACTAACATGCTTTCACACAAAAAAGAGGGTTTGTTACAAGCAAAAGAAATGAGTCTTTCTGTTCATCCAGTTCTTTGAACTTTCCGAATTAGACAGACCTCAAAAAAAGAAAAGATTGCAAACAGATCTGGGTAACCTTTTTAAACTTCCAAAATACCAAAAAGTGGTATACTTTTAATAGAAAGATCCAACGTCTTAATATGAATAGAAAAAATCCGAAAGTGACTAAGACAGAACCTCGCCGCCTTTTAAGAAGGCGCTAGTCATATCTGCAAATCTCTGGACTTCATTTGTTTACGGAGAGTCAAGCAGCTATGAATGCTCCTACATTAGCTCAGTTTCAATTGAGTCCAAATCAGTCTTTCAACTTTCGACAAAAAGTGAGCTTAAAGAATTTAACTAAATCGTGTCAAGAGTTTGAGGAATTTCCGAACCCTTTTGAACATATCTGCATCAAAATATGCTTTCTGGTTCCGTATATACATGGATAGTCTCTATTACCTGACCTTTAAGTTCGACATGCTTAGCAATTTAGACCAAAACAGCCTTTAAAGCCTTGATCTATAGGAACAAAGGTATACAATATACCTTGGCCTAAGCAGTAAACGTCGTAAATGTTCCTCCATGACATTAAAAAAACGTTTTATACACCAACAGTGTCCCGTTGAGCACTAGCGTATGACAAAAAGGAACGAAAAGACAAGCAATGTCCTTAAAGCTGAAATAAATCACCTTCTCCAAACCACTCCCTCCCGAGCATATCTAGTTCTCCGTTGAAATCAACTGGAAAAAATATTTAATCGAAATTATTTCAACAGATTCATTTTAAATTCGTTTGGCTCACACTCGACATCAGCAAATTTTTCGTAAGAAAATAAAATTCAATAAAAATTAAGTAAGTTTTCTGTCCACCCTTCGATCACCAACATTCCTAACTGACTGCACTTATTTATTTTTTAGCGAACAATAATGTGCGATCCTTGCATTCCATGCTCCGCTCCATGCGATCCCTGTACGGGACCATACGAGGTGAGTTTCCCGAGACCCTGCAACACCAGGCATATTTTTTTTTCTCGTTGTTCCTTTAACAGCCGTCGCCACAATGCTATTCGGGAGCCGAACTGGAAGCCCTGCCGCAGTGTGCCCCCAGGCCTCCGCCTCCATTACCCAAATGTGTGACAATACAACAGCCGCCTCGCCTCATCTGCAAAAAGAAGGTCGTCTTCAATCAGAAAATTGTACCAGAGCCGATGGTGGTGAATCGGTGCCGCCAGATAACCATACCCAAGGTGGTGGACGTGACACGAGTTATAAAAGTGCCCAAATTGACGTGGGTCTCGCAGATGATACGCGAGCCGAGGGTTATCTACTATCCGTCCATGATTCCCGATCCGTATGTCGTGTGCTATCCCAAGCGTATATGTGAGCCCCGGGAAGTCTGCCAGACCTTTCTTTGTCAGCCGAAGCCGCAGGTGGTCGATATTCCGCCGCCGCGCGAGTACTGCTGCTACCAGAACGGACCGATTCGATATAAGCCCAGCCAACCGTGCCCACCGACTCCGATTGCTGGCTGTGGCCCATTGCCGTGTTTCACGGGTGGACAGTATCCAATTTGCGAGCCGTGCGGGCCATGTGGTCCTGCATCTTGTGGACCATATCCACCGGCTGGTCCATGCTCGCCATGTGGACCTTGTGGTCCCTATGGCCCCGGAGCTTGTGCACCTGGTCCATGCGGTCCTTGTGGTCCTTGTGGTCTTCCTATGCCCAGTGGGCCAATTGTTGCCAAGTGTGGCCCATGCGGGCCTTGTGGTCCGTCCTCTCCGTGTGGACCTTGTGGTCCAATGGGACCCTGTGGTCCGTGTGTACCTGGTGCTCCATATATGGCGTGCTAGTAAACGATGCTTATCAAGGTAAGCCGACCTTGATAATGCATCCTTGTTTCTATCACACGTACTTTTAACCGTATGTATTTTTTTTACTTTCAGCCAAAGACCTGCAGCAGTCGAGAACTAAGGGCCGGCGTTATGTACACCAATTGCGGCTGTTGGAAGAGAAACGGCCTTCAAGACCAGTGTCCACGTTCGCTGTGCCAAGGCAAGCCGGGTTGTATGTGTCTGCCCGTTCCCAACTGCTGTCCCTCCTCTTATCCCCTCAAGTATGCCTACATGAGCATGGGAAAGAACCTCAAACGAATGCGATGCAAGGAGTCTGCGGCAACTAATCATTCCAAGCCCCCCGGCTGTCGGGAAGCATCTGCTGCTGCGAATAAATGTCCTGCCAAGTGCTGATGCAATACATTTCAAGAAAAGATATTTTGTGACAGCCGCACTTATTGCAAAGGAATTACTCTAAGGGATAGCGGACGGTGGCTGTGCGATAAGAGTTAAAGAAGAACCTGCAGGGGCTTGATTCAATCATCAATTTTGGACGTGAACAATTTTTTGATTTCGAAATAAAGTAAAATTGTGGTTAAAAACGATGTTTGTTTTGATAGGGTTGTTTAAAGTGGTCTGAGGTGATTTTGCGATTTGCTTGGCACGTCCCCAATGTGAGTGATCGTTTATAACTGTTAGTTCTTACTTTGGGGACGAAGAAAAAGGACCTACGAAACATTTGTTGGGCAAAGAAACTTTTGTCAGGCGTTAAAAAGAGATTTCTCAGTAGAAAATAAATCTTAAGACACAGAATTTTTTTTTGTTTGGGGGGTTGAAGGTGAGACACCTCCTTTGACCATTGTTCTTCAACAATCGCTAGCAATTCTTTAAAACAGTCGGTGGTCGGACACTTGCACCTTCTTAGGACCTTTACCCTTAAAAAAATCCAACAATCCTTTAAAGGGCAAGTACATTATAGTATTCATGCACATTAATAAAAAGTGCGAAAAGAATGGGACTGAGAAGGCAGCCTTTAGGAACACCATTAAGTCATCTGTTGACGGTGTGTGAGTTCATAAATGTAAAAATGCTGCATACCTGCAAGTTCCGCGTTCATTATTGTAAAAGTACTGCATTATCATTGCAGTAGTTTGGCAGCACCTGCGTTCATAAAAGAAAATTGACAGTCAGCATGCTGTCAATTGTGCATGTGTTTTTGTTTTGTTGCCGAGCTGCAGAAAAATGGCGGAAGAGAAGGAGTAAGTAAAATTCTTGCAAATTATTTAAATTTCCACTGAGATATGTAGGAATAACTATTTATTTCGCATTTCAAACAATAAATCAATTTTTTTTTCTGATTTTTCTTTCCGCCAGTTTTTTTGTTAATGCTTTCCAAGTTAATACCATCCAAGAGATTTAAAATGAGTCTTAATATCATTTTTTTATCAGCCATGTTGAGCGATGGTGTATCTAAAACTTATTAAAAATATTTGATACACGCGTTGTCATTGACAAAATGGCTTTTAATTCTGTCATTTATGACTCTGTTTACATAATATGCAATTATGAACTCACTTTTGTCAATGCATGATGACCGCATTCATGCAGCAACTTTTGCGTTCATAAATGTATTCATTGAATATTTTTTGCATGGCATGTGCAACAATGTTGCAATTATGAACTCACCCGCTGTCAAAGGTCGACTTAAAATTATTTTTCTTGCTACAATTTTTTAGCCTATGTCTCTAGAACAAAGTTTTGTTGAACCGTCGAAATATCCGCAGGGCCTAAACAGTAAAGAGGCAGTTGACATTCCGATCTACCTATACGCAAAAAAAGATGAATTAGGAAAGCCAATCAGCGCTAGGAAGTTGTGCACATACTTTTGCATGACTGCCAAAATAATTAGGAGCCCAATTGGAAAAATTCGTAAATAGGTACTTCCACCTAAATGGCGGAATTAATAACAAGTTCCAAGTTTTCAAGGTAAAAAAAATTACAAATTAACAATAATAAGTAAATGTTAAACAACTTGTAACAGGTGAAAACAAAGTTGTACGCCTGCGTACATTAGTGACCTGTATTTGAGGCGCGACATGAAACCTAGATCTCTTTGCAATTAGTGTAGGTATATGAGCTTAACATCTCCCTGCAGATGGTAAGGTGACTTAATCGGCCCTAGCAAGATATCCGACGGAACAGAAAAAAGGCTCAAATTACATAGATACGAAAAAGAAAGCACTTCACTCCAAATCTTGAGTTAACTGCGCTACTGAATGTTGTCGGAGGATATCGGAATACTATATTATGCAGCTGTCAAAAATGTCACTCAAAACAAGCTTGGAACGCTGGACTACTATTTGTATCACAACAATGCTCCGAAAGAATACCTCGAAGCAAAATTCCTCCGAATCGGATAAAATCGTAGAATTTTCCGCTCCGACAGAAACTTCGTTAGGCTTAGGGCCAAATACGTATCGCAACAATCAGGGCGACATTTCATCCACCGTCATTTTCGGAGTGCGCAGTATAACATACTGAACATTAACCTCTAATGCCAAGCACCTAGGAGCGATACTAAGCTAAAATTCAAATTAGGGACTAGACTGTGCCAAGCCAATTAACGTTTTACATAAATACCTCAGCTAGGTGGTAGACAGCAACCGATATGCCAATAGAATAGAGAAAGCAGAAGCACATGCTGAAAATTTCGTCATTAGATACAATCTCAGCTTGTAAATGAGCCAATCAATCAAACACCCTTGATGTGCTACTCACAACGAACCCGCACCTAATTGTGAACCAAAGTCTCTGGCTCCGTAAGGGAATTTGGATCATACTTCAATATGAACTAGATATATTTACTCCTTATCGACAGAAAAATGCGGCGTAGTTCATTTGCCAGCTTCAAAATAACAAGACCGTCACAACCATCGAAACAGAAAAGTTACATTACGTGCATTTTTGCAAAGATACACGGGGTCACGGGTGACGTGTATTATGATTATGACATAAGCAGCTACTCTTCATCTTCCCTTTAAGCACAAGAAACTGCGATTCGCTGCCTAACACCTAACTATAAAATAAACGAGTCAACCACCTACCTACATGCTTATATTTTTAACACCTAATTATTTTTAATGCCTTTAGGAAATCGGTGGGCCTTTCTGTTTTGCACAATTATAACCGCATAATCGAGACCCGGTACCTAGATATAAGCTTATATGTGCCGCCTGCCGCATCTGTGCATGGCAGTTGACATCAATCAACTTCATAGATTGGTCGCTAGCATTAACAAGCGGTAGTTACGACCGAGAACGAGCTAATGAATATAGTCCAAAGGGTTGCACAAGCTCTGTCTGTGATCAACGCTTTCGATAGTCGCTCTCAAATAGGAACGATTGCGATCGGCTTCGAGCTGCCCTGTGACAAATGGAAGTAGATATAGTATATGGACAAGGGCTGCGACACTTACTACGAACGATCATAGATTGAAGGCTACTTTTAACTAGCAGTAGTTGTGATTGCGACTTGCGACCGACCCGACAATTACGGCGAATGCAACATGCAAGACGTGTCCCAGTTGGGTCATTCTGACAATGCAAGGGGCCAGAGTTCAAAATTTCAACTCGTCAACATCATTTGATTCTTAAAATGTTAGTCAGGAAATGTAGGCCACACTTAAAGCAAAGTCTTATATTTTTTCTACGATTTTTTCTCTGAAATATTGCATCTACCTGCACAAAATTGTTCACAACTAGAGCAACGTTGCTCGTTGCCATTTTAGAACTATTTTTTCGCAAACAACACCGAACAATTTGTAGGGAGTGTAGAGTGATGTCTGCAGTCAACCGATGGTTATTTGAAAATTCAAACAAGAACTCAAATAAATAACAACAACTTCGGGGATCGATCACCAGAGTGCGACACCAAACCAACCTACCATTTTGTATATTTGCTCATTTGTGCTCATTCGCATTTTGACCTTCAAAGATTCAACCTGTCATTTTTTCAGTCGTAAAGTCTTAAGAATTTTTCCCGCCATTTTACATTCTGTTAAAATAAAATTAATTCGTATCATTGACAATCTTTTATTCGTCGACACGCTCCTACAAATTAATAAACATCTTAGATGTGCAAACAAGAATAGGTAGGTACTAGGGACTAAAAAATGCAGTTGATTTAATTTTTGGGCAGTAGATACTGTTCATGTGAAAAGCATATAAGTCTACCTACTCGATAATTTTGCATTCGTTCTTAAATTTAATATAAGAGGTCGCTTCTTGTTGGCTGTCGTCTTAAACGTCAACCTGTTAACTTCCTCTTTTCACCCAACCAAAACTCTATCTCTTTTTGAACATCACCCTCCACGAGGTAAGACTTGAGTTCCGAATAAAGACTTCCGAAATCTAAACTCTATCTTTTTTTCATACAATTTCCTTCACGAGGAAATCTTCAAGTACCAGCGCCTATCCCAGGGTCTACAAAGCACCCGCACAGATACAAATTTCGAAAAAATGCAGTAAATCTACTGCAATTACAACAAAGTGGTAGTACTAAACTGGAGCTGCAATCACCGATGTGAGATTTAAATTCCATCAACTGGCGTATGAAAAGCCTAAAAAAGCATTTACAACGTCATGCACGCGCATTTTTGCATGAGATGGGACAGAGAGATCCGGTTGTCCACAGTCAATGCGTAAAGGGTTCAACCCATAGAATCCGTCGCGTCCGTTGCAGCGACGGATCCGGCAATATTGGCGTATTCGACGGAACGAGCAGTCCCATAGAATCCGTCGCACATGTTAACTACCGATGATTTCACTTCATACATAGTCTCAATGAGAAGCTCCTCAAAGATGTTTCTCGAAGAAATTTGGGTACGAATTGCATTGAAAACACAATATGACATGACATGAGTTGTTAAAAATAGCCTATTGGGTGACTTTCCATAAGCTGCTGTGTATTCTATCAACCTGTCAGTCGAATACGTTGCCGCAACGGCACGACGGAGAGATCACAAATCAGACGCATCAAGTGTCACGGATATTCTTCCATTTTCCATTGGTTTCACTCGGGGATTCACTCATTCTGATGATATAATGAAACAAGAAAACTGCTTCTGGTTGAATCCACAAATGTGCTGGTGAACTGTCAAAAAGTTTGAAGAGTATTTTTTGTACCAAAGGAACGGTGATTTTTTTGATTGCGGACTCTCCCAGACGCTTCATTTTGCCCATTGGAAAACGACATACGACATCTCTGCGGATGAATGCAAATCTCCTCTCTCGCCATTTGTTGCGGCTTCACATTTTGCTGAGGTAGATCATCATTAATACAAACATATCTATAACTACATAATAATGATGTCACTTATTTCGACTGTTTTATTTTTGTTTTAGAGAAACCATTTGCTTCATTTTGTCGACGCATAGTACACGGCAGTTACAGCCAAGCATCCATAAAAAGACCGCTTGATCATTCTTGAGTGTGCGCTCAAGTCCGCTTCTCTGATCGAAATATTTTGAACCAACTCCATAATCTGCAATACAAGACTTGCAATAAATTGACATATAATTAAAGATTAATTAGGCACCTCGTTATCCAGTTCGTAGTCCTGTTTCAGACAGTAAATTCCGGCGATAGCACGACATCTTGTGAGTTCCGATTGAATTTTCCAATACCAACCGACTATAAGTAGGATATCGAAAGTGCATCCGATAAAAACAAGTACAGCTATCGACTGTGGAGTTGGAGCTGCGTTGAGTTCCACGAGTTTTAATTGTTTAAGCATTATCAAATGTACCGCACTGAAGAACACAAGGAAAGTCGCATCCCAAACATACAGGCTGTTGTAGGTGGTCATCAATTGTACGCTTCTTTTGTACAGTAAAATTGTCCTCCTGAATGCCGTTCGCCACTTTCGTGAATCTTGGTAGCCCCTCCAGGCAAGTATTCGTCGAATTTCTGGCTGCAATAGCGCATCGTCAAGATTGTCGTTCAGGGCAGTAAGTATCTCCAAAATATACGAAAGCTGGACAAGAATTGACGCTGTGCGCACATATATGGAAGCAATAATGTAGAATAGAAAGACATAGCCAAAATATTGATAGAGATCAAAAACAATGCGATATATCGCATAAACAGTGCAGCTCACTATAGACAACATTTTCCACAGCAACGACAAGTATGCACTAAAGGAAAGCGGAATCACTTTTCGCGATAGTCTTTCAGTTTGTCGGACGCAACGATGGATTTCATTTAAAAAGTTCACCATTTCGCTGCTTTGCGTACAGAATTTGTGGTACAAGAAGATGGAATGTAGGACATAAATCAAATAGTAGCTTCCCTGCCAAAACCGATAGTACATCGTTAAGCTAGCCAATACAATGGCAAAATACATTTTAAAGAAAAATACAATACGTTTCAACCATTTCGTAAGGAGATTGATATGCTTAAAGCGCTGCGCGGTCCTATCAAATGCGAAGTCAAGTAGGCCCAGGACTGTGCATAGCTGGTAAAGACAGTAGAAAATTAACGTCTCGTAAGCTTTTAACTTCATTTTATCAAGTCAATTCGGTTACTACTGCTGTTTGTTACCGGCCCAAATAGAAATGACAAAGGCAACTCGTTGACAAATGTCATTGTTATTACACAAATTAACAGGAAACATTACGAAGCCATCAGGAAATAGGAAGGAAAACTGGCAAAGGTTCACTTAGCTCGATTAGTATAGGGAATTTCATTAAAGGGCGAGCAATGAAAGTATGAAAGTCGTTAAGGAATAGGTAAAGGGTGTCCCGTAATTCACGCAAAACGTAAATTTGATAGATATGCAGATTTTTAGGTAAATTCTTTTATTGATTTATAGAGAAGGAATGCAGATTGGGACTATGTATGGTATAGCACATCGGCTTTTCGGGCAAGTACCTACACAATTTTCTTAATTTGGCTGAATTTCATTAAAACACATCCCAATTTCCTCTTTCAAGGCGTTGGAGATCTTGACTTAAAAAAAATCCAAAGAAGAAAGTCCAATTCCAATGGCGTTAGGTCGCCAGTTCTGGATGGCCAATTCTGATCTCAAAAACGGCTGATTACACGATTAGGAAATGACTCATGTAGAAATTGACCAAACAGTCACGCGTTGTGGATGTGCATTTGTTTCTTAGCAATTACTCGTGAGTTTTCTGAACCCCAAATTCTCTATACAGTTGATAGTTTTTAATCACTATATGACGGCTTTATTTTGTACGAACTTTGCGGACTGTAGCTTGCAAAACTTCATTATACATATTTAAAAAAATTAAAATGCGTTGTTCTTTCGTATAGAGCTCCATTTTTACTCTTCCCGAACTGTCAGTTGTCACAGTGTTATATTTCTTTTTCGTTGACATCACTGTATCTACTATTAAATGGCGCAAAAATTCAAATTTTGCTTGAATTATGGAACACCCTTTACAAGATAGGATGGTGCATGGAATGGTTTCAACTTCCAGGGAACTGTGGTACGAACAAAAGCAGTTTAAGTCAACATAAGCAAGCGATTATTTAACATGCTGAGTTTTAGCATAGCAAGGACATACAACTGCATGTGCAACTTGATTGAAATTAAAACCATCATTTAAGTTGTTGAGAAGTATCAATTTCGAAATGATATCTTTGAAGCCCTTTACTTCTTAAATCTAACACCGTGCTGTGAAACTAATTAACAAAAAATTCCAGTTTAAAAAGCAATCAATATCGCAATTGGCCAAAACAAATTTACTACTTATCGGGCTATTTCGGTAATAGTTCGGTTATAGTTCCTGTTGATTTTCGTATTCAGAAATGCTAGTCTATAGGAATTTGGCTTTATTTGTTGACGCGATACTTTCGTTTCTCAGCAGTTATCGATTTTCCTTGATTTTATAAAGTTGGAAGTTTTCGAATTTCTCATTTCTCACCAACTTTACCAGCTATGAACAGGGGTCGAATTACCACATCAGTTATCGAGTCATACGTGACTGATAATTGCTGATTTGGTATGATCGCACACGGGATGGAGTATCGAGTATCGAATTTTGGTATTCTGTCATCAGTGATCGAGCATATTTTCATACGGTAGGGTTTGTGCTGTCGACTGGATTAATTTTCAGTAGAGAAAATGAAAGATATTTTTATTTTGTTATTTTTACATTCCGATTATATAATCGTTACCTTCAAAAAACGTTTGTTCAATGGTTTTACAATTGAAATATTAGTGAATAAGTTACTTAATGTTGATATCCTCCACTTTCTTGTATGGACAAAGTTGCAGCTAGTTTCAATGGAATTGCCTTTTCTTTGTAATTTGTTTAAGTCTATTTTGTGGTCTTGTCCTTTTCTAGTAGTTGTGGTTATTTCTACTTTTTTCCTGTTGTGAAGAAATTTTTTGCTATCTACTTGTTTGTGATAGTTATAAGTATTTTTGTTAATATATGTTTTTGGGGAGCTCAATCGAAACGTCTAGCGATGCCAGGATTATGGAGGAAGCAATAGCTGACAGGGCGAGAAAGAGACCGACAAAGCGATTAAAGGCGAATGGTCAGACCATCTCATCCGCAAATTGATTTCGGCTGTCGAGATCCGACCCGGACTTTACAATGTCACAAGTCGTACACATCGAATCCCTTTTTTTGCTTTGTTTTTCTTTACAGCATTACCCTACTACAACATTTGGTTATAAACAACAAATGCCTTAAATGACCATCAAGGCAAATATGACCATATTGGTAATTTTGGTCATATAGTCTGATATACAGTTTTGATAATCCTTTCATTTTGGTCATTTGACAGCTAATCTGGTCATTTGCCTGTTGGCATTCATATGCTTAATTGGCATACAGTCTAATCTTAGCTTAAGTGTAAGTATTTTGTAAAATGTTTGGCAATTTTGTACCTTGGTCCCCCATTTAAAATGCAAATCCAATAAAATATTTTAATCTTGGCTATTTTTGTACCTTGGCCCTACTACTGTTAAACACCTATAAACAGAAGGAGGTCTGTATTATGATAGGTACATTAATAAGGTCAATTGATGATGGACATGGTGGCTTGTTTTTCCTGGATGTCCCCGTTGGAAATGGGAAGATGTCATCATGTTATTTGACATTGCGGTAGCAGTTGCTTCTTCTGGAAACTGTAATAGCGGCCTCATTATTAGAAAGTTGCCATACCAGCGTTAACATTTTCGTTTAACCTTCAAACTCTTGAACAATCGACATGTTACACTGCGAAACACCCCGCAATGGCCGCATGGTTTTAGAGGGTCTAAAATCATATGGGACGAAGCCACAATCGCGCACAAACGTGATTTGAAATCAATTGACAGAACACTGCCAGTCATTACAAGACTGACGTATGTCGATAAAATAAACGCTTGCTTCAAATCATTAAATCCGTGTCCCTATTTAAAGCAACTTCAGCTGGCAGCAAACATGAGAGTTACATTGCTGAACGATACATATGTTCAAGATTTCTCCAAGCAATTGCTGACTATATGTAATGGCCTTGATCCTGTTTTCGTGCGGTAGAACCATTCACGAGGGAAATAAAACTTGAACGGCTGAGGCCGATAAGGTCAGAGACTTAACTTAGGCAGCAAACTCGTGTGAAAAAAAAAACATACAGAAGAGATAATCCGGGGCAATGCTGTGTATCAAGCCCGACCATCCTAAGAATGATATCCCAGGTAACAATTTCACTTCAGTAAGGTTCAGATTTGAAATTTCTGCAGGCAAAAACTTCGATAGATAGCTTCAATAATACTTGTTAACCGAAGTAGAGCAATTTCGAAGTAATTACTTCGGAAAATATCTACTGTAAGACCTTTGCGAAGTATATTCACAGGCCTTATGAAGGAATATGGCAATAAATTTCGATAAGATCTCTATTAGACCTGTAAAAATGTGTGAGGAGATGTGTGGAAAGTCAATTGTTTCGATGAAGCTTGTTGTTGGAAGGAGGAGGAGGAGCTTCTTTAGAGCTTCCGACCGGAGGCATTATAGAAGCAAAGAACTGTCATGCAGTCAACTGCTTGCCATTGGAAGATTTCTATTGGACCTCTGAAAATGTGTGGAGCTTCTTTACAGCATCCTCATCCATGCAGCTTCTGCAAAAGTCATTGTAAGGCAGTCCGAGTCTATGCGCGTGTCTACTAGATACTAGATCGGTTGAGTCGCAGAAGCGCCTTGGTTCTTTTAGTGTCCAGGGTTGGCAAAGTAAGCCTGACAATGTCGCAGTATCCTAGATATTCCCATCTATGACTTGCTTCACCCGTTGCGTCCGCGTGAATGAGTTTTTTTTAGCGTAGAACAGCGCTGCATGCACGTTATGCAGACTGGCAATATCAACGCCGAAAGAAACTTTTCTAGCCAATTCGTCAGCTGCACAGTTCCCCGGGATATCACTGTGTCCCGCAACCCAGCAAAGGGTATGAGGTTGTTCTGTCTAGCTATCCGTTGAGAGATACGCAGCAGTCTTCCACCGCCTTAGATCTTAATACGCTGGACACTAGGGATAGGTACTCTTACTAGGGATCTAATGGCAGCCTGGCTGTCTATGTATATAACTACATATATCCCTATGTGATACTGTATTAATCGACAAACAATTTGCCTTTTTCCAGGGAACGATTCAGGTACCCCTTGCTAAGTAGTCCAACACACAGACCACTAAGCCACTGCGCCGCCAAATATAGAAAGGTTTTAACTTCAGTGAAAAATATGCGTAACAGCTTTACTTTGGTTACTTTGGCTTTTTAACTGTTAGGGGCAGATTTATTTTGTACAAATGAATGACTGGTAATAAGTAACTGGCATTTAGTGATAAAATAATATGTTTCTCCTTAAAAACAGCTAAAAATCAACAAAAAGTGTAGTTGTAAAACAGTCCCATTTAAGCAAAATTGATTCAAATAGCGTACTATGTAACGTCCTTCGATACATTTTCTCGCTCATTCATTTGGAACAAGCATAGAAAACGACTGTTATTACCAAGCATCCGCTAAAAGCCCGCTTGATCATTTCTGAATACGATCTCAGTTCTGCCTCTCCGATCGAAATACATTGAATGATCTCAGCAATCTGCGAAAATATCAAAGAAAAATCAACAAACTATATCCCATTGACTAAAGTGAGAATGTACAAACCTCCCTATCCCTTTCGCAGTCCTGTTGCAGCCAATACTTCCCGGCGATGACTCGGCATCGTTTAAACTCTGAGTGAATCCTCTGATACCAAGCCACTATTAGTAAAACATCCAACGTGTACCCGATAAATGGCAACACAAATAACCGGCTTGAAGCGTATGCTATCCTTCTTCTAAGCCCCTTTTTAAGCATTATCAAATGCACCATAGCGAAAATGACAGTGAAGATCACATCGCATACACTCAGTTTGTTGTAGGTTTTCATCAATTTCAAGCCTCTTCTGTAGCATGAAAATGTTCTCTTTAATACCGCTCGAGACATTTCAGCGTCTTGGTAGCCCCTAACCGCCAAAATGCGGCGATGTTCAAGCTGCATCAGAACATCATCCAGATGATCGTTCAGGACCCTAAACATCTCCAAGGTATACCAAAGCTGCACTAATGCCGAGGAAGAGCGTACATAAATGGGACCCACTGTAAAGAACAAAACAACAATAATGATGATAGCAGCGTCTTTGTAATAACCACAAGTAAACGCAGCCACACTAAACACCGCGATAGTTGAAATCTTCCACAGCAAGGTCACGTAAACGGTGCACGGCAGAAGAATGCTTTTGCAAGTCAGAGTTCTAGTTCTTTGGAGACAGCAGTTGAGGTTATTTAAAAAGTCCACAGATTGTCTGCGTTGTGTGCAGAATTTGTGGTACAAGTAGAAAGAATGTAGAATGTGTATGATGTAGTAGCTGGCCCACCATGACGAAGCAGCAGCGGCGATAAATGTCATAACGATGTCAATGGGCAATTTGATAAAAAATCCCATGTGTTTGTATATTCTTGTGCGTCGTTTTATGTGGCCAAAACGACGCTGCCGGCTGCTTTTATATACGAAAGCAATAAAGCCCAGAAACGCGCATGCGTGGTACAGGTAATGAAAAACATGTCTTTCGAAAACTGCCAACTTCATTGCACTTGGTTTGCGGGTTAGGTTGCTACTGTTGCTACAACGTTTTTTTCCAAAAGGGACCTTCTGACAAATTGACTTTGCTGATTGCACAAATTAGCCAAAGCTATTACAAGGCTATTAGGCAATTACACTACTTAGCAATATTGGATCAATGTGAAGTTGACTAATCGAAGTGCCTTTTAGCGAATGAAATGACATTCAATTTCGCAGTGGGGCACTTCAAACGAGCGCTGTTGCTACTGTCAAAAAGGGCACAACCCATAGACGTCACAGCAGAGTACCTACGGCGGCGCTTCGAGTACCGCAGAAGACGCTTTCGGTCGTCGGCGAGTTCATATCAGAATCTCAGAGGATAAAAGTACCAAGGATGTTTTTTAAAGGGCCTTTCTTTAAGCGCTTCATATCTTTAAATTTAAATAAAACAAAGTGTGTGTGCAATATCATCGAAATATTTTATTCGTTTGAAAGGGTTGTCGATGCCATTATGTATGGAATATAACATCGTTCAGATGTCAGCCGCGGCTCTTCTGGGTGGCGCGCATCCGAAATGTCCAATTTTTCAAGATTCAGGCGCATGAATCAGGCTGAATTTGACCGATGATATGGTTTAGAATAGACCTGGAAAGGACCTGCGAGTTCAGAAAACCCTACAAGAACAATCTACCGGGGTCAAATCGCACAATCTTGGTGGCCAGTTCACATCACCTCCACGTGAGATGGCCAGGCAATGCCCTCGAATTGCTCGTGCAGAATTTTTAATGTTGCGT
Organism: Cheilosia pagana; assembly: GCA_936431705.1. Lineage (NCBI taxonomy): Eukaryota > Metazoa > Arthropoda > Insecta > Diptera > Syrphidae > Cheilosia > Cheilosia pagana. Next base: position 9,805,437 of record OW386169.1, read on the forward strand.
GAGCTGTGTGGCACGTAGCGCCATCATGTTGAAACGACATGTCTTTGGGTCTCCATGTCATCCAAGTCAAGCCAAAAGAAGTTATTAGGCATCTGTTAGGATTCCGAGTAAGGAGTTATGAAATAATTACAACTTTCAAGATGTTTTTAACATTTTTTTTTTATTTATTTTTTTTTTCACAAAAATTTTTTTTATTATTTTTATTAAACTTTATTCACAAATTTTCTTTATTAAAAAAAATCAAATTACAATGTTTCGATTATACGTTAATAATACTATTATATAGCAAAAGCAAATGTTAACACTCTGAAGATTGGAAAACTGACTGGCATGAAAGACGAAAAAGAATTCAAACGACGCGATAGCAAGGGAGAAAAGTAGATGCGTCAGCAGTTCGCGCGACAAACAAAATTGCGCATGGATTGCATAAAGCATGCGCATGGCTGTAACGCGAGAAGTTTGTTTTTTTTTTATTTATGTGAATCGCTTTCAGCGGAAATTGCATATTGAAATTAGAGGAAAGTGATGGTTGCAAAACGTGCAAACCGAAAAATAAAATAAAAGGTTATGGGAACGGAATTTATCTGAGATAAGGAAGGGGTTCATAACACCTTCCCCCATAAGGAAAATTGATTTTATTAAATAAAATTATTTTATTAAATAAAATCAATTTGAAAGGTTGTAGTTAGATCCTAAATTTGAAGATTGAGTTTTCAATGGCCGCCTTGGAGCGATTCTAGGGCTATCTGCCTGATAATGAACTGTTGGAAGACTTGCGTTTTCAGCATGACTTGCTTCTTTTACTGTAAAGCATTTATTTATGACTTGGACTAAGCAACCGGTATTTTCCGTTGAATATCCTCTCGACAGTTTCTTTTTAAATTTTGATATTTCTTGCAACATTTTAAGAGTATATAGAACGTTATTATTATGATTATGATATAAACAATGCTGGAGAATATTGAGGGGTAGCGAATAAGACTAGGATGGTTATTAGCCTGATCTATTTTATCTTTAATATTGTCTAAAGTATGAGAAACAAGTTTTAAGCTTTCGAGATTGACATTAGATAGAGTGATAGGGCTTAATTTAATATATTCATGTGAAATGTTAAAAGACGCTTTTTCGCAGCAATCGTCCTTAATTATATCGACGTTAGGGATTACAGCTTGATATTCTGTTATAACTGAACTTTCGCTTTTAAGAAGATTTGAACCAAAATATGCTTCGCAGTTTTCTTTGAGAGTGAGTATTGATAATCCGGTAATCATTACTTCTTTGATACCTTCTTCATTTTCGCATATTATGGTTAATTGTTTTTGAAATGTTGTAATAAGTATCCATTTGTTAACTCGGAGCTTATGAACCAAATCTAAGACTCCATTAAAAACTTTAGTATCGCAATTTTTTGGAATTTTTCTGGGATTTCCTGTGAGAAGTGTGGCTTCACAATTAGCATTTACTGTTGTGGAATAGAATATATCTTGTTTACAAATATAGTCGAATTCCGAAATCTTTTTGCATGATTTTAAATCGTGAAATTTTACATATTTCTGATTGTTTTCAGAAATACCTAAGAAATTAACATTTGGTTGAATATAAGCATATCTTTGGGTATTTTCTTCATACGGTATAGGTAATGGAATGCATTGATAGAGAGTGAAAAGTGTTGGATCCGTTAAAGGAATATTAACAATAAACATTAATTTGTTGTTTATATGAAAGACTTGTAAATCAGCTATATCCATAAATGTGTGAGCATTTTCAAGGCTTGGAAATATTGGGAAATTTAGACCAGACTTTAAAAGATAGTTGTTATTACTAAGTTCCGTAATTAATTGAATAGGTGTAAGTATAGAAGGATGAAGCACATTGCGTTTAGCAAATAGAATTGAATTTATTATGTTGTCCAGTTCTTCACTTAATTCATTTGTCAAATAAGTTAGAAGGCTTACATGTTGGGAGGCAAGTTCGGCAAGCTCAAGTTTATTTATTTTATCCGAAGTTGTTTCTATAAATTTGTTTATTTTATTAATGTTTCCGTTAAGGAGATTCTCATTAAATTTTAAGTTATTAATTGATTCATTAAAGTTTGCAATAGTTGTTTTCACAACATGAACTTGTTCTTTCATTAACTCAAGCATTTCGTTTTCATTTCCTTTGACATCATTAATAGCTTTTTCAAAAAAGGTTGCATCATCATAATCAAGTGTACCGAAAATTGTTTTGAAAATGGTTCCGATTCCATTAAAAAGTCCTCTTTTATTCCTCATTTGATTCCTTCCTACGAGGTCTTCAATTGATTGGTATTTTAAATATAAATATGGAATTTTGGCTTTTAAGTAATTAAGAGATTGCTGACAAAAGTAGAAATGTATATGGAAAAGTTTCTCATCATTACATAGAGGTAAGGATTTAGAATAAGTATTGTTAATAAGATATAGCTTTTCGTAGTATATTGAGAAGTTGGTATAGGTTACCATTTTCCATTTCGTGGATGAAGTTTTGACGTGTCCCAGATTCTCAAAGTATATACCGCTTCCGTTGCTGATGTTGTCGACTTTAAACGAAAGTGCGTGTATTCCGCACATGAAGCATGTCATAAGGGATAGTCTGGAATTAAGAAGCTGGTTTCAGTCTATTTATATGTACTCTAAGTTTTTTTCTTTTGATTTTAATAGTCAAATTTTGATTATTATGGATGTCTACTACTTCGAATGGTCCCTTGAAGGTTGGAGACAAACTTTTATTTTTTCGAACATTTTCATTACGTAAATATACCTTATCACCTAGTTTATATGAAGGATTTTTGATATTTCTATCATAATATAGTTTTGATTGCTCTTTTGAATTCACAATATTATTCTTTGCAATTTCATGAGACTTATTTAACCTGTACTTGAGTTGATCTAAATAGTCGTCGTACGTATATCTAAATTCTGGATTTTGGGTTAGGGAAGACGGAAGAATCGGCTTGTGTCCAAACACTAACTCATACGGCGTGAACTTAGTTGTGTTATGTACCGAATTGTTATAGGAGAATATGGCGGTTGGTAGCCATGTGTCCCAATTATCTTGATATTCATTTATATAATGCTTTAGATAATCCTTAATTGTTGAATGGCAGCGTTCTAATGCTCCATTACTCTGTGGATGATAGGCTGTAGTATGTATTTGTTTCATATGGAAAAACTTGGAAAATTCTTTTAGTGTATGGGACATAAAATCTGAGCCTTGGTCGGTAAGAACTGCTTTGGGAATTCCATAGTGACTAATAAATTTAAGTAGGTTTTCTGCAACTGTTTCGGCTTTGTGTTCTTTGATTGCGTATGCTTGCGTAAATTTTGTAAGATCATCCTGCATTGTAAGTATAAATCTATTTTCATCTATTGTGATAGGTAATGGTCCTACTATATCTAAGCTAAGTCTGTCAAACGGCTGATTTGAAGTTGAAGTTATTTCCATTGGAGCTTTATACGTGTTTCTTAAGACTTTGTTCCTTTGACAGCTTTCGCAAGATTTTATGTATTCTTTAATAGTTCTTTTCATTTTATGCCAATGATAACGATCTTTGATCCTACTATATGTTCTTCGAAAACCGGAATGTCCAGATTGCGGATCATCATGGTTTTCTTTAAGTATTAGAGGTATCTCATCTTGAGTAGGTGTGATTATTTTGTTTTTGTGAACAATAACTTTAATTTTGGAATTTCTGAATATGAATTGAATGATATGACGTATTTTTTCGTATTTAAATTGGTTAATTTTATCTTCAAAATTAGGCAATGATATGCTTTCTACATTATCCTCTTCTAGTTTGTTCTTAAGATTTTGAATTGTATAAAAGAAATCTTGATAACTAGCTTTTTCCCAGCTCGTTCTTTTAATGAGACAATGATAGATATGTTTTTTAGTTTTAATATTATTCGAACGAGTAATACTGTATAATTCGTGAGGATGGTTTTGTAACTGAGAAAAATTATCAGCTGTTTGCGAAATTGTTGTAACAAATTTGTTTTCGTCGTTAAAGTCAATACTGTTTAAATAAGCTATGTGATCCTTTGAATTCAGTAGATGTGAATTTTCTTCTGAATAATCAAATACCTTTGATTTTAAAGAGGAGTAATAAAACTTTAAATAATCGTCATAAGTTTCATGACTAACAAAACTGATTGTATGATTTTCGTTGATGGGATTAAATTTGATTCTTGATAGACAATCAGCATTTGAATTTATTTTACCTTGCTTATAGACGATATCATATTCATATTCCTCTAACTTAAGTCGCCACCTTAAGAGTCTTGAACCAGGATCTTTGCATGAAAATAACCATTGTAATGGTCGATGATCGGTAACAATTGTAAATTTTCTTCCATATAAATATGGACGAAAATGATTAATGGCCCACACTATTGCTAAGAGTTCTCTTTCAATAGTGCTGTAATTAGATTCTGCATGATTTAATGTACGAGATGCAAAGCATATTGGTAAATCTTTTCCAATATCTCCCTGCGATAATATGGCTCCTATGGCAAAATTAGAGGCGTCTGTAGTGACTAAAAATTCTTTTGAAAAATCAGGATATTGGAGTATAGGTTCTGTTAAAAGTTTGTTTTTTAATTGTATGAATGAATTTTCTTGTTCTTTACTCCAAATAAATTTTGTATCCTTTTTTAATAAGGAAGTTAAGGGTTTTGATATTTTGCTGAAATTTTCGATGAATCGACGATAGTAACCGACGAGTCCAAGGAATGATTTTATTTCTTTAGGGTTTTTTGGTTTAGGAAAATCTTTGATTACTTCAACTTTCGAAGGATTAGGTTTTACTCCATTTTCTGAAATAAGGTGTCCGAGATATGCGACTTCCTTTCGAAGGAACTCACACTTATCCGGTTGGAGCTTTAAGTTATTATCTGCTAATCTTTGGAAAATTTCAGTAAGTTTACGTTCATGGTCTTCAAGAGAGGATGCATATATCACCACGTCATCAAGGTAAACGAAACACTTTTCGCCAATCAGTCCTGCAAGAACATGATTCATTGCACGCTGAAAGGTAGCGGGAGCATTCCTTAACCCAAATGGCATACGACAGAATTCGTAGTGGCCACTTGCAGTAGAGAAGGCGGTCCTTGACCTGTCTTCCTCTTTAACATTGATTTGGTGAAACCCGGAAGCGAGGTCCAGGGTTGTGAAGTATTTACTGTGACCTAATTGGTCAAGTATTTCACATATATTGGGTAAGGGGAAATAATCTCCAACAGTAACTTCGTTAAGTTTCCTGTAATCGATTACAATCCTCCATTTCTTCTTGCCTGAAGCATCAGCTTTCTTAGGGACCACCCATAAGGGTGCTGACCATGGGGAATTGGAAGGTCTAATAATTTTTTGATTTAACATATTGGAAATTTGATTTCTGACTTCCTCTTTATGGACCTCGGGATATCTGTATGTTTTACAATTAATAGGTCTGTTATTTTCTAGATTAATTTCATGCTCAACAGATTTAATAGCTGAGAGAATATCTCCCTTCAAGAAAAATATACTTGAATACTTATTGCATAAGTCGAGAAGACTCTTGGTCTCTTCGTGATTAAGATGTTCTGTTCTTATTTTTTCCGATGATCTCGTATTGTTTGCATTTTCTTGCTCTTTCTTCCATTTAAGTTTCCTACATTCCTGAATAACATGACCATATTTTTTGCAATATTTGCAAGTTTTTATTGAGTGTTGAGAAGTATTTAAAACGGTTTTGGATGTACTTGGTTTTTGAAAGCATTGATTTGATGAGTGTCCCATTTTATGACAAAAGGAACATTCAATTGCTTTGAAATTCGAATTTTTTGTTTTGATTAGTAATTGAACCTTTTCTTCTTCAATTGCTAAATTGAAGGCTTCGTTTAGACTTTCGATATTTCTAGCTCTTAACATGTTGCTTATATCAGGTTTAATATTTAAAATAAAAGTATGCAGTGCTAGGTCATTCATTGCGGCAAGTCTTCCAGGTAATTCTGCAGGAATTGTTGAATTTTGGTGAGTTGAGGTTAAAAGACGTTTTAAAGCAGTTTCAACCCTACATATATATTGTGAAATTTGTTCAGTGGGTTGCTGTTTGCAAGATAGTAATTCTATTAGTAAATGACCATGATGCTTAGCATCTGAATATATACTTTTTAGGAAATTTTTAAGATCTAACCATTTGTTGAAATCGTGGTTCGAAACGGCTGCCTCAGCTTTACCGCTGAGTTGCGTTTTTGTATAAGCTAATAAAATGTCTATTTGATCGGCTGTAGCTATATTGAAAGCTGCATCAACAGCATTAAGATATGGAATTAGTTTTTGTCTGTCACCATCGAATGGTTTGATAAATTTGAATAACGTTTGTAAGGGAACAGTGACGCCTACATTATTTTGAATTTCTAAGTCGTTACCGTCCGCATCATTGAATTCTTCATCGTTATTATTTAAAGCCATTGTGTAATTTATTGGATAAAACAAGTATTATTTAAAGCACTTTATATATATATATATCTAAGGTAATCTCTGTATAAATATCTTAACTATAGTTGCATACTACAATACAGATAACTTACAGTAACATATTTTGTATATAATATCCTTTTAATTGTAGAACTTTGTAGTTGTAGTTTTAGAGTTGTCTTCAGTTTTTAGAAGGTAGTGTATGTATTTTGTGATTTTCCAATTGTTGCGGTTTAATCGCAGGCACTCGTAAATTTGTAGATTTGTTAGAGTTAGTAATTTAGTTGTAGATTTGTATTTAGTTCAATTTGTAGATTTATGAGAGTTTGTAGTTCAATTTGTAGATTGATGATCGTTGTAATTTAATTTGTAGATTTATGAGAGTTTGTAGTTCAATTTGAAGATTGATGATCGTTGTAATTTAATTTGTAGATTTATGAGACTTAGTAACACTTTAGAGCTTCTGATCTTAAATTAATTTTTTTTGTTTTGAATTGTTTTCACATTTATATATTATCCGTTACTTCTGACACCAAATTTTGTTAGGATTCCGAGTAAGGAGTTATGAAATAATTACAACTTTCAAGATGTTTTAAAATTTTTTTTTTATTTATTTTTTTTTTCACAAAAATTTTTTTTATTATTTTTATTAAACTTTATTCACAAATTTTCTTTATTAAAAAAAATCAAATTACAATGTTTCGATTATACGTTAATAATACTATTATATAGCAAAAGCAAATGTTAACACTCTGAAGATTGGAAAACTGACTGGCATGAAAGACGAAAAAGAATTCAAACGACGCGATAGCAAGGGAGAAAAGTAGATGCGTCAGCAGTTCGCGCGACAAACAAAATTGCGCATGGATTGCATAAAGCATGCGCATGGCTGTAACGCGAGAAGTTTGTTTTTTTTTATTTATGTGAATCGCTTTCAGCGGAAATTGCATATTGAAATTAGAGGAAAGTGATGGTTGCAAAACGTGCAAACCGAAAAATAAAATAAAAGGTTATGGGAACGGAATTTATCTGAGATAAGGAAGGGGTTCATAACACATCGAGCTATAGACGGTTTTTTTTTTTTTTTACTTTTTTATTCATTTTTATTATTTCATTGTTTAAACTTAATTCTAGAACAAATATGGACAGATGACGCGACCAGCCCAAAAACAAAAGTAACTTATTCAGTATGCTTTAAACGCTCTTGGATCTCATGTGGATTGGTATCATCCCAAATTCGATAAGTTTGATTGTTAATGAACCACCCATTCATCCCGAAATGGGTCTTATCGCTCAAGATGATTATTCGATGAAACGTTGCCCGAACAGAACACTAATTTTGATGAAACAATTTAAACATTTCCACGTGTTGTTGAATGCTATGTCCGTCCATGGCGATTTGGAAAAACAGGCTGAATAAATGACAACCAATATGACAGATGTAACTTCAACAATATGGCCGCCATCAATTGTCTTAAGGCCTCGTCAAACAGAGCGCGTTTTAACGCTCCGTTTTACCGCCACGTTTCACCGCCGCGTTATAATGTACAGAATAACATATCGCCCATCACAAACAGCACGTTTTCATTACTAGAACTTGTTCAAGAAGCCTTTTTTCACAAACTCAATTTCGAACACGTCCTTCCTTGAATGGCCTAGAGTTGATTTGTTGACATCGTCATCCTTCTCGACAAACTGAGTTTTGAACTACTTCCTAATACGTAGATCGCAGTACACTTTGGCTAATAGATACCTAAAAGTAAAAAATAAATGTAAAAACTGAAACTTTAAAAATCTGATTAAATTTTTGTGCGTCTCTCGAGCAACATCGAAAAATCAAAATTTTAGTGAAAAGAAATTTGCAAAAATAATCCTTTAAAAAATCGGTAAGCCTCAATTGCCGTGTGTATTGTATCACCATTTACAGAAGTGGCTTCTTTCTAGAACAAGCCTGCGTTTTCCTTCAAATCCATTTGTGCAAAATGTGTGATCCATCAATGTCCTACGGAGCCGAGTGCGACTTCACCTCTGGATCATATGAGGTAAGCTAAGGAACTCAAAGACGTCCTATGTCTATTTTTTCCACCAACTCTCTCCTTAAGCTGTCTACAGAAGGTTTTGCGGGCAACAGGCTGCCAGCCCGCTCGGTTACACCACGTTATGTGCATACACAACGTCGTTGTAATACGTACACATCGTACTGTAGTCCGAGAAGGACTTCTACGGCTTGCGAAGTCAAACGGGGACTTCGTTCTCAGCCTAGCCCTTTTGAAACAGCCCTTCAACAAGAGTTGTACTATGTTAGCCCACATGCCCCATGGACCTGTCAGAGTTGGAGTGAGCAATCGCCGGCATTTAGCTGCCCCCGGTCTTCAGGAAATTACTTCCTCGAACGTGGTCGACCGGTGTCCACAGCCCGAGCTGATGGCCTTTTTAATCCCAGAGATCTTTGTTGTCCACCTGACGGTGATCACAGTTCTTACGTGCCAAATGTCGGCACTTCGACTTGCGAATTCCAAGGACGAAGTTGACCATTCCTCTTCCGACTTCCTTTATTCGATATATTGCAACGATTCTTATCAAGGTAAGTTAAGTTACCTTGATAAGTATATCGCAGCTCATAACAACTGCCTTCTAAATTGGACAATTTGTTTCCAGCAAAACGCGTACAATAACCAGAACTTTGAGCTTAGATCCAGTCGAATGTACACCAATGACTGTCAATGCGCGAGAAGAAACGGACTTCAGGACAACTGTTCTCGAACGTTGTGTAGAAGCAAATCGGGCAGTCTGAATCAATACTCGCTCAACGGTGCGCCTTCCTCGTACTCTATGAATTTCTCCAACATGTCGATGGGACCGAACGACCAAATTCAAAATTGGGACACACCTAGCGCTGGGTTTCAACAGCAGCCCGGTCTTGCATCATTCAGTTTGCCGATGAATGCCTACCAGGGGTATGCGAATGAAATGAGCCATCTTCAACCGCCCACAGGTATCGAAACATATCCTTCGGCGAATGGCATGTCAAATGGTCGCAGTTGGAACGGTCCCAATCCCAATCAGCAGGGGAATTACCCATGTAAGTTAAAGTTCTTCAACAGCCAACTGTTTAATCAAAGCTATTTTTTTCGTAAATCTTTAGGTTACATGTGAGAAGAAGCCTTGGATAGCATGATGAGAACTCAAGTTTAAAATTGTATATTACGTGAATAAATTTTTATTTGGTTGCAATAATTGAAATGTGTTTGAAATTTATTGGAATATATAGCGGGTGCTATATTCAAGTTTAAAGCCTTGGAAGTTATAAAAAACATTGAGTTAGTGGAAGAGTCGCGTATCCGCACGGAACAGAAGTTCCTGTTGTTTGTTCAAAAACACTTTAGTTGCAAATGCAATTGTTCGTCTAAGGTGGAGTCCACTTAATAACTTTCGAAAATCACTTTAGAACTGCCGGCCCATATTTAACTATAGATAAAAGCTACTTAAGCAGTATAACTTGACGGTTTTTATGAACCAACTGCTTGCTTTTCGTTGCTTTCAAAAATCCGTTCAATTTTTAAAGAAGATTTCGCTTTTGGACGCCAAGCTTTACAAAATTCAGAGCTATCGTGAACCAAATTCCCCCGAAACATTTCCCATTTTTAAAAAAATAGGTTTCGGCAATACTGGGGCCCTACTCTGTATTTCGTTTTGAAAGATAATCTTATTCGAAAGTGGTTTTTCGTTCCGCTTTTGTTTTTATATTTTGTACAAAATATTCGTTTTCGGAAATTTTCACTTTCGGAACGAAATACAGAGTAGGGCCCCAGTGCGTGAACATAGGTCGAGATTTCGGTAGTCATCTTTGGGTTCATAACAATTTTTGTGAAAAAAATTAAGTGCGCAAACTTATTTCGAATAATTTTCCTAAATTGAATCAAAATCGTTAGAGCATTTTTTTGAAAAGTATACAGACAAAATAGTAACAAATATTTCAAAGTTTAGTTCGAAGAGATACTCTTGGTCAAATCGAAAATGGGGTTTCCGAAAAGCAGTTTTTAAAGCGATGTTTCGGAGATTTAATGAAAAACGAAGAATGCAGGTTTTTTTAAAAGAACAATTTCCCTCCAAAAACTCATTTGAGGGAATATTGTTAGGACAATTTTTATGAAAACCATAGAAAACAAAATTTTAAAAATATTACCTATTTAAAAAAAATACGTTTAACGATAATTTAGGGGAAAACTGAGTTTGGCATCAAGTTCGAACGAAGACGGTTTAAGGGTTTATGACTACTACACAGCCCGGTGTGAAACAAAACAACATGGAAGTCACTTTTTACGATTAATTTTTATGAACAAAAAAATAATTAATTTAAAAAGAACTCGAAAAGTTTCAACAAAATTATTTGTCCCTTTTAACGTCGAAATTCCCACAAACATAAATAGTTCCCACATGAACCACCAGAACTGCTTGGAAGTAATTTATTTGCCGTTTCGCAAACAGTGCTATTTTGAAGAACGAAAAGATCAGTACTCCTAATGAAGGTTGAGGGGTAGAGGTGGCACACTGGTTAGTGTGGTGGACTATTGACTCAGGTTCGATCCCCAGAAAAAGACAAATAACAGGATTTTTCCACTGCGCCACCTCTCGCGAACGTCGTTCTACATCCCAGAGTAGAACTGCATTGGAAGAGCTTCTCAATTTAGCCGTTCGGCATAAAATTGAAGGTCCCTTCTATTCGCTGCACAAATAAAAACGCACACAAAACGACTGGTATGAGTATGACTTATGAGGAGCTAGCTCTAAAGGGTTGATGAACCTGTTTGGTCAACTTTTTTGTTTTTTAATCGTTTCAGAGTGATCCATTAGAAGCGCGGCCGGATATTCTATGAAACAAGGTATAATACGTTTTCAAATATGTGTGTTCCATTTTGATATAATTATTTGTATACTCGTCGAAATCAATTACGAAATGCGTTTACATAAAAAACCTCACAACCATACGTACCTCAAGAGTCCACTTCTACCAATAGGACAGCTCCCAAATTTTGAGGCATCTAAGTGTCAGTTCTGTAAGTACGGGTAGGAGCTTTAATGCCGCCTGGTATCCACTGCGGGTATAAACTGAAGTTGTTTTTTGTAAACTCACAATAAACAGTGATTGATGGAAAAAAATGACCACAAGAACTGTCAGAGTTCTTTTTACAAAAATGTGAATGGATCGTGCGTAACTTTGGTGAAAGAGTTCGCGTGATCGTAATTGCTGTTATGGCCAAAATCCACCTGGCACGTGCCAGCATTGCAAATTAATTAGATCTTGTTGTTACTTAAGACATCAGACTATCTGTTGTGCCTGCTGATGGCCAGCAAATAGGTGAACAACTTGTGGTGAGATATTGCAGGCGTTACTTGTGGTTCAAGATCTGTCATGAATCGCATGCGTTTACACAACAGACGCATGCTCGATGTCATTAGTGGTGTATGAAAGCACATTAAAGTGGTGGAAGGAAGAATGCATTATGTAAAAAACTGTGTCCTAAAATTGGTAGTGCATTCAAAGGAGGACCTAAAAGAATTAATAAAGACGTCAAAAAAATTAATAAATGACTGATGATGCCGATGCTTCTAAAGGATGCATATGATGAAACCGCAATATAAAGGCCCATTTCGGGATGAAGGGGGGGTTCGTCAACAAACAAAATTGTCGAATTTGGGACGATACCAATCCACATGAGATGCAGAGTGAATTCCACTAGAAGATATAGACCAGAGTTCATTTATAAAAATTAGAAACAGAGTCGGGGACAGAGCGGAGCCCTGGGGAACACCACCATTTATATATGGTGAATTTCACGTTTGAAACAATCCAAGACAAATTGAATTGAACGAGGTAGTTTCTAATTCATTGAATAAGAGATGCATCGATCCCATAAGCACGTATTTTCGAAAAAAGATCTTGATGCCAAACTCTGCCTTTGAAATATTGAGCGCAACAATTTTCGTTTCACCAGACTGATAGAAGATTCGCCTTTTTTAGTGACGGGCTGGACAAATGCTCCACCTCCCCGGGAAAAGACGAAGAGAATAGGACTGATGAAAAAGCTTATGCAACGATGGGGGAGATACAGTCCGGACCAGCGGATTTTTTTTTATTTTTCCATTGTAAATTCGACGCTTTCAAGTACAGGTGGAGAAAAAGCGCAGTCTGGGAGCATTGAGCTGACAGCAAAATGTTCCGCAAGCAGATTACCTTTATCTAAAGAGCTGACAGCTAGAATGTCATTGTAAATGATCATTGGGATTGAAAGAGAGGCCGAATTCATAATGTTTTTAACAAATGAAGAAGAAGTTCTTTCTACCCTTGGGACATGTTACATGTAGTATTTTTTGCCTCAACTTCTGGTCATATTGGAATTTGACACAGAATATTGCAATCGTTTCTGGCTCGTTTAAATTTTTTTCGGTTTTTCCCAGAGGGGTTGGTCCTAACTTGATACTCCTGATCCTATTAGAAATAAAGAATTTCATACCTAAGGTGATTACATTTGACACAATAGTAGCGACGGCATCCACATCGTTTTCGAGGAAGCGTAACGTAACAGTTGGCTTTCTCGGTTTTTTTCGGACTTTTTTCTTTAACTTTGTGGTCAGAGAAATTAGCTTTTATGTAGTTAGTGGTACGACGAGGATAAAGGTATCACCTTCAATAGCGTATTTATTAGGATGGGAGGTGAGAAACAAGTCCAGTGGGTTGGTGGGCCCATTTACAAGCTGGGTTAGTTGATAGGAAGCGCTCAATGAAAGACCCTTTAGGTATATGGAAAGAAATTTTCCCCGCAAGTAGCTTTGAGGCACCTTCGATTTTTTCAAAAATAAAAGCAGTTTCCGAACTGCTAGAGCCTAAATAGTCAACGCTTTCAAATACCAAGTTCCATTTTTAAGCCAATTAAACTAATTTTTAAATAAAAACCCTAAATGCATCATGTGGATTCAAGACTGTTAAACAAATACCATTCAACAAACAGCGAAGCCTTGATACAAAATTCCTAGGACGCCTGCTGTTTTATCTCCAACAACCGACAAAAACCAACACTTGATCGAAACGTCGCTTGACCAACAGCCATCAATCCAGTAAGAAAAACATAATACACCAAAAAACCACCCACTCCAGCACAATAAACGTTGGCGCGACCATGATGGCAGGAAGTAAGCGAAACAAAGCAACTGTTCAAGTTCCCTTGGCCAGACAAATTGATAGGATTAAGGTATGTAAATACGAAGGATGTCACTTCATTTATCATGGTACACATCTCCGGCTGGGTGTCCTTCTTGTGCGGCTTATCGCGTGTTAGACACCAACCATATCCGACTTTGTGTGATGTTCAGACAAAAATGGCGCTCACTCTTGCTGGCTAAAAATAAAACACCCGACACCCCGTCAGGCACAAATCCCCCCAAGAGATTGGGTGCGGAAAAAATGTATTGCTTGACATTTATATGCGCAGTTTATTTGTTTTCCTTTTCTCTTTTTTTATTGCGTTAAGTATCCGTCAACGTCGTCAAATGGGGATCTCATCTTGGGGACTTAATTTTGTCATTTCTCTCTTTGCCATCATCTGTCAAAGTGTTGCAAACAAAAACATAAAACTCACAAACAAATGACTAAATTGCGGACAATTATCTGTCGCAAAAAAAAACATCGAAAAATCCTTAAAAATTGCAAAGCAAATAAAGTACCAACCGCCTTAATGAGACACCGAGTCCTGTCGCATACCGCAACGCCGTTGAAAGGAAAACAAACGTGTAAACTGTAAACTGTAAAGCCAGCGAGCGAGAGAGAGTTTAAATCGAAAGAGCACAAAGAACAAAAAAAAGTAAACCCCCCTCCTGTTAGACTGTTAATTTTTGCAACGTCACGAAATGTTTTAGTCCTGCATGAACCGTATATGCGTTAAAAAAAAGAAAGAACTGTACGCCCGTCCAATATGAATATGCGAGTGGAGGAGGTTTGCTCTCAGTATTTGATTTTGATTCCGGCATGATTTTCGCGTGTGCTTCTGCATCCTTACGTTGTAACCGCGTTGGATTCTTGCAAGGACTCATAGCTTCTGGTTCATTGGCAATTACCGCCATTTACACAAAAAAAAAAAACGAAAAGAAAAAGAAGAGAAAAGATTCCTCAACAAACAGCCAGGCACAAATGGAAAAAATTAATGTGTCTGCGAGTTTTGTTGTATTTGCTTTCACCTTTTGCGTGTGGATACGAGAAGGATCCTGTGGTTCATTATAAGGGGATTTTATTCCGAGCGCAACTTCGAGTTGAAATGAATTTTAAGCCTACATGAGCTCTGAGGGAAAATGAAGCTTACATGCAACGCGTGCAATTCTTTTGCTGCGCATGTAGGAACAGGCAGACGAAACCCTTATTTTTAAAAAAGCAATTTGGAGTTTTTTCTGTGCTTAAAATTGAATTAAGATTTTTCTCAAACAAAAGATGTGTCCTATATGGGAAGACAAGTGTTGAAATTATGCTTCCACCACTTGAATGTTTATTTCACACTTACATTTTGACAGTTTTTTAAAGCTTCTTTGTTATTCTTTCGAAATAAGTCAATATCTTCACTTGACAAGCTCCAAATCACAGTAGTTTTGGGTTTCATTCAGCATCGTCCACTGTATATAGTTCGTAGCCCCCTAGGCCCCCCGAGGTGACGTTTGACTATCTACTCTAAACACTATATTCAATACTGTTTATAACGCATATGAAAACTAGATGCGTTTCCCAGATTTGTATGAATTTTTTGTCGAAAGTAACAAATTAAATAAACCTGGCCTTGGACATGAACGGCGTACAACAGCAGACCGAGTAGGGTCGCTATTAAAATTTGTTTGTCAGATTCACGTTAGCGCTATTAGATTAAACAATCATTATATTAATACGTAAACATCAAGAGTTTCCGTGCACTTTTTAAGTATTTATCATGAACTGAGGAGAATAAAATTTATATCATTCGAAAGGTACTGTGCCATAGATGTGCAGAAACAAAAAATCGTACGTAAATATATGTCGCCATTAAGACTGGTAAAATGAAGTTAAGAATTTCCCATACAAAATGCTTAGCAGTTAATCGAGCATTTGTTGCCATTCAATTTGTCGCCGTCATGTTTCCGTAGTAACGAATTTAATCATCTTAAATTAGAACGAGAACCTGTTGGAGAGTCTCATAAACCCATAAATGTATGCAATTTAATTACCCCTAATAGTAAGCAATCATAAAATCTTATTTCAGGGGCATTGCAGAGTTATCTGCGAGGTGTTACTATGGAAACGAACATTCATGTTTTGCCCTTTTCCCCTCTTTTTTAATAGCGGAAAGGTATATGAATTAAGATTTAGCATATAAATAAATTAAAATAAATAATAAATAAATTATGTTAAAAACAAGTTGGCTTTATTTACTTTATCTAGAGACGAAATTTTTAATTCAAGAGGAAGCATATTCGAAGAAATATTCACACTGTGGCAGATCTTGAAGAAATCCCAGGAACTTCAAATCGATTCCCACCATACCTTTTCATCGATTTTAAGGCCGCCTATGACAGCATTTATAGAGACGAGCTATACAGAGCCATGTCTAGTTTTGGCATCCCTGCCAAACTCGTCAGATTGTGCAGAATGACGATGGATGGAGAATGCACGCTGCCCCATCAAGGTCGGCAAAGAACTCACCGGGACCCTGTTGGACAAGGCGGTGCGCTGTCATGTAACTTCTTTAACATCGTTCTTGAAAGAATAATTCAAAACTCAAACGCCAACACCAGAAACATGATCTTTCAAAAGTCCTTCCAATTACGCGGGGACGCCGACGACATTGACATAATTGACAGAATTCATCAGCGTGATGTAAATGGCGCGTCTGTGAGTATATTTAAAATGAGACGGCCGGAAGATCTTCGAATCCACAGCCAGGGAAGGCGCAGTAGAGGAAAACCACAACTCAGGTGGCGCACGCAAGTGGAAGGGGACCTTAACCAACTTAGTGTGCGAAAATGGAGACAGCTAGCTAAAGATCGCGTTGTTTGGAGCCGCATGTTGGTTGAGGCTCAGGTCCGCCCTTCGCTGTAGCGCCACCTAAAGTAAGGAAGTAAGTAAGGTTCGAAGAAATTCTTCTGACTCAAGAACTAAAGCCATCATATTAAGCGACGTACCTTCTCGAATTGAACTCAGAACATGATGAAAGAAAAAGAAGAATTTCCTCGCGATGAGGCCCATTTTTCGTTAAACGGCATCGGTAGGTAAAGGCGTTTGTTCCGGATACATTTGAAAACTATTGCATGAAATTGACTACGGTTTTCAAACTTGCATTGAAAAATATCACGATCAAAACCTGGGGTATGTTTTATCACCCCCCACAATCGAGAAGCGGGCATCTAAGCTCATACTTAAGCAAAGGGTAGTGCATTTCGTACGCGTCACTCTTTGAATGCACGTCAGTTCCCCCTTAAGCCTATAGCAAAATAAAGATACAGAGATTCTTCAATGTGGAACGCATTTCTTCAAAATATGATAGACCAACGAGGCTTTTCCCGCATTCAATTTTGGAATATTCGCCTGTCATAGTGTCGAGTATAATATATGAATATAAATGGTCTTGGATATTTCTTTGAAAAGCCCTGTAAACCTTTTCGACGAATAAAACTGGGGTCAAATCGCGTCGTCCGTGATTAAAAACATATTCCGTCACGTAATGCTCATTCACGGATGACGCGATTCGACCCCTGAGCTAGTACACGTCAAGTTCCCAGCAACATTTTAAGTCAAAAACAGCAACTTCTCTTTGAAAACTTTTTATTTAATTTAACTTTGAGATGGTGGCTAAATTTCACAGCCAACTTCGACTACGCACTGTCTAAATTAGGCAGAATAAATTGCAGTAGCACACTTCCACCACTTGAATCCACAATCACACTGTTCAGTGGCTTCCAAAGCTTCTCTGCAGACTTCGAATGTTTCTGCATACTCTTTCTTACTAGCATCATTGAGAAGAAGAAAATTACAACCTATAAGGTTCTCGTTATACAGCATCCGGCAAGTTATAAAGCACTGTAACATTGGGTCGGCTTCGGCGTCCTCCACCTCAAAATGCGTAGCCTCCCTCAAAGTCATGTTTGTTTTCCGAGCACAATCTTCAATACTACCCTGAACGTAGATAGAACCCTTAATAAGAATGAAAAACGTTAACATTTGGTTTTTAAAAATTTGTCGGAAATAACTTACTTGGGCCTGTACCTGTACAGCGAACAACACAAACAGCAGACCGATCAGGGCTGCGAACCTTTTCATTGTGCGGTTTAATTGGTTTTGTTAGGCTATCCGTTGGCGGCACGATTATTTATATACAACATTTTGAAAGACTGTTATCACATGCGACCGCGCTCCCTTGTCAGATGCGCGTTGTGTTATTAAACAAAATTAAAACTAATTTCTATAATACCGGTTAATATTGTAATATATATTATAGTCAGATTATCGAATGTTGGGAGCGTAATTTGTATAGGAGAGAACATGACTGATGGGACAGTTTTTCGACCATTTTAGGGTCTTTAGTAAACCAGGTTGCTATGAGACAAGAATAAGACTGTCGCCAGAAGTTGTCAGCAGACAGACGCCTTGAAACGCAATAGACTTGCTAAAGATGCCAAAAAGCTTTTCAAAAACCTTTCTTCTTTTGAATTTGGAGAAGATCGAGATCTTAACCGAATGAAGCAAAGCCAAAAAGTGCATACAGAAGGGACTTTTGTAAAAAAAAATCGAGTCCCACAAATCGACTCAAACCTTTGAGCTCCTGTTGGAAACAAATTTTCCCGAAAAACCGATAAAAAACGGCTCAAATAAAACGCAGCATGACTGATGAAGTTATCGAGTACGGCATTCATTCGATAGCTGCAAGTTGCCTGATGCTGATCGGATATATGAAGCACTGACATCCTCCTAAAAGAGGTCAAAGATTTGGAAAAAGTTACAATACAAAAATACCCGGCCGATAAGTCTGACTTTCCCCTGCTTAAAAGCATTGAAAAGACTGATGATGTTCTAAGACTCACTTCCCGGGAAGTCAGGTCACTACGGGTTCTTCAGTGGTACCGGCAACGGTGGCCACATCTGAATCAATTAACACCACGCGGCGTAATTGGTATATTCCTTCCAGAGTGGTGACTGATGACGCTATCAAATATGCAATTGCATCGTTTGAGAGTTTTAAGTCACCTGGTCCGGATGGAATTTATCCAGCCATGCTAAAACAAGGTTGTAGTCAGCTGATGCCGACGCTGAAAAGAATTTTCACCTCAAGCTTAGCCTTGGCTTACATACCTTCCCCTTGGCGTATTATTAAAGTCGCGTTCATACCAAAAATTGGTTAGACTGACTACACTCTCGCCAAGAGTTTCAGACCCATAAGTCTGTCTGCTTTCCTGCTGAAAAGTTTGGAAAGACTGTTTGAGCTGTACGTGCGCAATGTTGCTCTTTTCGATCGCATCCTCTTTCTGAGATGCAACATGCCTATCAGCGCGGAAAATCCTGTGAAACTGTGCTTCAGAACCTTGTTGGTTCTCGATTGAAAGTGCTCTTGATCGGAAGGAGTACGCGTTGGGTATTTTCGTCGATGCCGAAGCGGATTGTATGGAAAATGCGTCATGACAGGGGTAAACAGGGGCTGCCTTCAAGGTGGTGTTCTGTCTCCCCTTTTATGGTGTATGGTAGTAGACTCTATGCGGTTGTTCTCTTCACGTGAAGGAGGAAGGCCACTGGTCTGACTCAACTTGTGCTTAAAGGTGTCACTATCCCGATCTCTGATGAAGTCAAAGGAGTAATCCTCGATAGAAAACTTCTTTGGTCCAAGCATGTCGAAGCGAAAACCGATTAAGCGCTGTCCACTTTCTGGCAGTGCAAAGGTGCTTTTGGCAAGGCATGGGGCTTATCTCCTTAAAGAGTCCTTTGGATCTATACGGCAATGGTAAGATCTCTCCTCTCGTATGCATCGGGTGTATGGTGGAACAGGCTTTCGCGGAAACGTGTTACTGCCTCTTTTGCCAAACTTCAAAGAACGGTTTATCTCGGCTGCTGCACAGGGCTTTCCCCAGTACTCCGGGGTCTGGGCTCTGCTCTAGATGCTATGATGAACCTCCCACCCTTGATATTTTTATCACGGGGTGTACGCTTAAATCCATCTCTCGGTTAAAGAGAGACGGCTTTTGGTATCACGCGCATTGGAATTTTGATGAACTTGTGCGAGAGTTATCCTTTGACCACTGTCTTATGGATATGCCGTCTGACGCAATGACACCAGAAATCCTACTGCGACAAAACTATCACGTCTACTTTCCTCAGGCAACGGAATGGCTTCGGCCAGACTCTGAGACAAGGAAAGAATGCCATCGTGTATTCACGGATGGCTTTCCTGACCCCTGTCCGGTTCGGAAGTCTTCGTGGAAAGCGAGAACATTAGACTACAAGTCAAATGCAGGCAGTAATACCTTAAGACTATATGCTAACTGCAGAGGGCCGTTGGGTTGAGACCAAGTTCCCTCGTAGACTAAGTTGTATAGTCTCTTTCAAACGGCCCGCACTGTCAAACATATGACTTGGGAAATAGATTTTTATTTCGATTGCAAATGGGAACCTATGCAAAAGCAAACATTGTCCCGGTACGCCCCCACCTCTGTCAACTCATGAGAGCAAGTGCAAATTAAATTCTCCTATACAAATCGAAATCGACTACTATCCCGCTTCGTCCAAGTGCAAACGCATAATCCAGCAAATTGATTATATGATTTTTGATAACACAAATATTTGCTCAGCTTCGGAATCCATGTTGTCATGTCACACCGAATGCCATCATATAGCTTTTGTCATCAGACCCAGTCCACCGTTTTTCTCACACACATACAGCCTTTCTCATCAACCCTCCCCATATAGCCCCTGGCATCATTGTGCAAACTCTGTGGTTGACCTACACAGCAATTCGGGCTGAGGTCGGTGCCGATGCCGTCGGGAATGAGTTTTCGATATCCACAGACCTCAGCGTAGAGCAGGCGAACTAACAAATTTTATTGATTTCTTCGGTTTAATTATGAGCCCGACGAAAAGTCCTTAACCCGTCCTTTTGGACGTTTTGTTTGTTTTGACGAAACGTCACGAACAAATTGATTTTTCAATTTTCCCCCAGTATTGAAGCGTCATCGGTTGGCGCCAAACGAAAATCGTATCCCGTTTGGGCACATACAAATTGAATTAACCTTCCTCGTTTACAAATTAGCAGAGGAGGTGGGCCGTGGGGTTGGGGGGAAGGAAACAGCTTATTACCAGCGTTGGATGATGGATTCACCTTTCAACTTAAGCCCTGGTAATTAACCTCATTACTCGTTTACGGATAAGGGATAACCACCAGCGAGGATATACCAAGGGGAGGCAGTTATGTTGTGGTGGTTACTTTGATGGCCATGCACCGGAATAGCTCTTACACTCTTGTACATAGAGGCTGTGTTGTGTCGTTGAGGAGCCATCGACCGACGATGATGATAGTGGGAACGGAAACACCTGACACTCGGATTCGAACCGTTTTCTGTCTTCTTTTTTTTTCAATTGTACGAGTTTTGGTGTCTAAATAATTCTTCAGGTGATTAAATGTGACGTGCAGAAGTGATGCAGTCGGTTTATTGTGTTGCGTGCTAAAGCTGATTAATGACAAGACTCATTATCGTCTATGAGAGCGAGACGGGATTTTACCTATGTGGGCTGTGATGTGGAAGCTATGTCGTCTGGCAGTTGACACAATGTAATCGTATTAATAAAGCTTTCGAGTGTCATGTGTATAATTTGTTTTTAATATTTTTTTAAGTTTGTCTGTCGTCACGCCCCCTTTTTGGGTGTTTTGGTTGGAGAATTTGGGTGCAACTTTTCAGAAGGCTGAATTCTCAGTCACTTAGGTACGGAGACTAGGGCTGTCTTTAGCCCTACGAAAAAAACGTCAAAAGGGTTTGTTTAAAAAAAAAACCATAAGAAACTCAGATTGTCCCAACCAAGCTTATAGAGTATCGGTCTTTCTGAAAGATTGCTAATGCACTTAAAGGTGTCCCATTTTTAAAGCAGAAACATCTTCATCTTCTTCTTTTAAATCCTGCTATACCACAATCGATATCGAAAGCATCGTCGTGGCATCCCATTTCCCTTAAATCGATGGGTGTTCTCTAAGCTTTGGGTTATGATCGGATACTCCATGATCTTTTTTTTTATTAAAAACTTACAAAAAACATATAGGTACCTAACCTCATAACGCTATTAAAAGCGGTCATTAACATCTTTTTCAGGAATGAATCGAGGCGCTTGACGAATGGAATAAGTGTAAATGACCTTCAAGTCGGTTTCCGCAAAACAAAAGTCCAAGTTTTATACATGCAAAATATAAGAAAAAACTATATTTGCTACATTTGGAGGCTTCAAGACAGCCTCTGACTTAATTCACAACAGTCCACCCTATTCTCTGTTTCAAACTAAGCAATATGGATGATGATCACTTGGAGTACCATACCAGTGTTGCTACTGAACATTTTCAAAAAGTTTTGCAATAATTTTCGGTCAATAAAGAATATGTACAATTTTATTAAAACTCAAACACCCTCAAGTCGCTAAAGGGTCCAAACGGCAACTCTGCTACACACTGCAAGAGCTCTACAAAGGAAATGTTACTACAGTGTGGAATGGGAACATCTTGTCCAATAATCCAGTCGAAAACTGGAGAGAAGTACGGTGGCCTATTTAGCCCTGTTCTAGAGCTGAAAAACAAATATTAGTTACTAATAAGTAGCAGTTTCATAGCAAGTTGCGTTCGAACGCTGAGAGTTTTGACGATACTTTGACAACAGCAAGACAGTCGAGGTCAAATTACCGAAGCACTGGTTCTAGTGACAGTAACTTTGACAGCTGAAGATGATAAATGAAATCTGTGGCGCATCAGTGAATAATCTATATTCTTGACACAAAAGGAAAAAAAACAATGTAACAAAAATTCAAACAAAAATACTAAAGTAAGTTAAAAATTGTAGGTAAGCGAGTTTTTTCTTTTATTTTCTTTAATTCTCAAAAACATAATTTTACTTCATATTTTTTTAATTTTCTAATTTTATTTTATATGTACCTACATATTTTCATCTTTTCGCCCAATACTAGTAAATGAACAGTCGCCCAATTAATTTTGGTAAAATTACCCAAAGGTGAATGAACAAACATTCGTCAAAAAAAAAAACAAATGAATGCTCCCCTAATATTCATTTACGGAAAAATTTGATAAAATAAAAGTATTCGCGTATTTTAAACTTTTATTTTCTGAAGCTAAAAGCGAATTTATTTTTGCAAAAAACTTTTGTTTTAGCTTTAGGTACAGAGTTTAAGAAAATAAAAGTGGCTTGATTTCTGTTTTAAAAAAATTTGAGAGATTATTCAAAATGAAAAAAGGTCCAAATTTGAAACCACAAAATGGGCACTGGATGCTTAAGAGTCTGGGAGCTCTGCTATTAATTTCAATTAGTTTTAGCAACAGTTACAGAATATCTTTAAAAATTAAATATATTAAAGGGGACATTGTGCAACAAATGTTTTTTTTTTATGAACTTATATGCCACTTCGGTAGGACATAATTCCATAAAAAAATTATCAAAGTCAGTTACGGATTTATATCTCGTGGACTTATGTCACTGCACCGTAAATAGACCTGTGACAGAACAACGCTTGCAAATTAAAAAAAAAAACGTTTAAAAAATCATATTGCTCATATGACACGATTCGGTTTTGACTGGACTGAGATTCTTGCCATCCTCGATATCGTATCATAGGCGAAATGTCGCCTTACTTTTTTTTGACGTCGGTCAAAGCCAAATAATAGAGCAAAAAGAGTGTTACATATCAAACTTGGGTCCATTCGGTCCGAAGACGTTGTTGCTACTGTGGAGTGGATTGTTGAAGCGGACCTGAATGAGCCGATTGCAATTGGAGCTGTACTTGAGTAGGTAAGTTTGGGGATAATCTAGGCTTAAGAACTTCCAAATTTTGCAAGATTTGAACCCGCGTGGCTATTAGATTTGTAGCTACCTACGTTGGACATTATTAACAAAATTGTTGCACCCAACAGTGGAGCCAAAAACAAAATTGAACGCCTTGAGAAATGAGACTTCTTTCACCATCGAACAAATAGGGGAATAGACTCCCAGCTGCAACTTCGAAATATTACAAGAAAGCTTCAAATGTTCGTCAATTGGTGACAGTGGATTCTGACACATATTCACACTTACGTAGCCTAGAATATGATGCACTGAAACTCGCTAACTCAAGCTGTAAGAAAAACGGTTGAGCCGATAAAAAGTAACGTTGAATAGGTGCGACGGCAACTTGAAAAGAAATTGGTGAGAGCTGAGGAATGTTTCCGAAATTCCACAAGATGGCGTTTTTGACCTGGTGATGGTGGTCTATCATCTATCATTTCAGTAGACTTTACAAACTGAAGGAATGTTACATTTTCACTACCACCGAACGTTTAATTCTTACAGAAAATAAGAAATTCACTGCGGGTGACAAAATGTCTTCTACTCCGCGTTGGAACACCTACCTACCTACATAGATACATACCTTACATCTGCACACCTACAAAAGACCCCTAACCCGTCCCATCGTTGAATGGCTTCCTTGGTTATTTACCTCACGACAGTGTGTCCATAAGACACCGACTTCATATGTCCATAATAAACTTAAATGCAAACGTCGATCCAGTCCTGATTCCTGATGCCGCAACCAAGAGGTTATTCCGAGAACAATCAAAAGTGAAAATCACAAAACGCAACCAACACACCAAACAGTTATCCCTCTGCATGTACCTAACTATGTAGCATAATGTACCTATACCATCATCAGCTCCTAAAAACGGGACAAAAATCAATTTCTGTGTGATGCCCGAGAAAAATGTAGCTTTTAGCTTTTCCGTTACAAAATATCTCAATATCCTGCTCGTTTGTGAACTCACTCTCATCGCCAACGCCAATGGAGGGAGATTCGCACCACTACACTGACTGGACCAATCCTGACGTATGCGCCCTGGATGCTGGAAAGTGATTTTTTGGCTTGCCTTACGCTTAGTGGTTGGCATATTACGTTGACAAGGAGGTGTGGCTTTATCACATCCATACAGACGCACGTCTCTCTGGCATTTTACAAGGATTTTCCAAAATGGTGGACTCTCACACCAATACCAACACGCGCAAGAGTCAAACACAATACACAAACGACACACGAGAGTACGACAGATGGAGGGAGAAATAAAACCGACTTACTGCTACCAATGTAACCACAACATCCTATACAGAACCGGAAGCGCTACACTACACGGTGACGTTGGTAAAAATGTTAGTAACCTATCTGCACTGATGTGGCAGGAGTCAATGTCATTTGAACTCTAGCTCCACCCTTGTACATTGTCTGGCTGGCTCTGCATGTATGTGTGTGTGTGCTGGTCCATATCTTTATAACTCATCGACCTCACATTCTCTACTCCATTCTCTAAGTCATTTCAATTTGCAGAGTCAGTAAATCAACCCTCATATATACGAGGAACACGTAACCATGCACACTATCGCAGCCGCTGTCAGCGATGGGACTGCTGTTACACAAATCCACGCCCTTCCTTCGGGATTTCTTTCGTTTTTCCAAGTTTTATAGTTGCTTCTCGTAAAAATTTTCATTTTGCCAAAGCTGGTAAGTCTTAAGGATGAAATCATCCCCTAACTGGTGCGCGTATATCGATGCAACGACAACCCTTGCTTGCACTCATTGTTGGGTCATCGTCAGCATCAGGGCGCTGTTAGTTGGCAATTTTATGTACAGGAAGCTGGTAGGTCAACGAATAACAGCTGCAGTTGCATCGATGGCATTGCCAGGAGTTATTTTTTTAACCACCCCCCAACCCCGTTTGATATATTTTTTGACGACAAACCACCATCCGTCGCATTGCAGTATAGAGTCAACTTACAGCGTCACACTTAACACACATGAATGTGTGGCGGCATGGGGTTGGGATCGCTCTCACTGTGTGTGCCACTTAATACATAACTTCGTCATTCTTGACATTTTGTGGTGAATTTGTTGCAAGCCACAAGGAAATAGGGGATGTTTCCAAGGATGCTATACCGGCGTGTATGTGGGCGTTCTTTCTGTATGTTTCCTGACTTTGTTTCTCTTTCTCTCGAGAGCATCAATTTGTGAGAGCACAGTGGCGCATCCTTTCTCATCCACAGATATACATTTTTATTTGTTGATTTTTTCTTCTTCTGTTTTTGTTGTTTTTTTTTCCTGTTCATCCAAAAGCTAGTTGGTTTGTTTTTTTCCTTTCGTTCGGGCTTGTTGCGCGGAGGGTGAGATCTGCGGCCAATGTCAGAATATGGAATCTACCGTTGCTTTGGGGGTGCGTAACGATGGTGGTGGTTGGTTGGTTGGTCGGTCGGCAGATGGTATCATCATCGGCATTATCATCAACGTCGTCATTCTTGTTTTGACATCATCTATCAAAAAGGATGCTAGGGAAACCAACCAGCCAACAGTAGCGCGTTACAGTATAGCAGCAGCCACATTCTCGAGTGGAAGAAGATAAGTCGTGCCGGAGTCACTGACTGTGCAAAGTTACCGTCAGAAGGACGTGTACCTTTCTCGTGTTAAAAGAGTTATCTGCGGCGTGAAATTCTCGGGTTTCTAGTGCGATTTGGTTGCTGAATTTCGGATTTTTGTGTGAAACGCGTTTGAAAGATTTATGTAACCGTGTTGAGTGCGCGAAAAGTGAGAGAATTCTTTCGTTAAAATTGGTGAAAAACAGTTGACGCCCTGGATACCTTGGGATTTAAATATTTCCATCAGCGGAAAATGGGAACAGGTGAATTATTATTCTTATTGCGTGTTTTGAAAAGTGATTTGTTTTCCGTAAATAATTGGAGTGTCAAAAGTGTGGCCTGCGAATGTGTTTTATTCCAAGTCAACGATAGGTGCTGAAAAACGGTTCCAAATAAGACCTACCTAGACTTTTCAAAGCAGTTTTAAAATGCAATGCCCGGTGTCACTCAGTTTTAGACAGGAAAGAACCTATACGAGGTTTTCGAGTGGTGGGACAGTGAGAAAGTGATTTCGGCTTTGACCTCGACCTCTGACAATTTAAAAAAAGTACCTACATTCCTCAGGATAGTAAAAGCCACCTTGGTTGAACTCAATTTTAACCTTCCTAGGACTGGGTTTACGATTTCTAGTTTTTCTAGGGCCCTGTCTTGAGTTCGAGTCATCGAGTTGCGGGGGAAATAAAAATCCCCTCACATTTATTTGATTTAAATAGGTATCTATTTCACATTAGGGAGACGAATTGAAAACCAGCTCTAGTTGTTAGTTGCAGTCCTCTGAAAATGAGAACAAAAATATCTGTTGAAGCAACCTATCTCTTCATCCATCATCAACAACCTTCACGGGCTTATACGCATGTTTTTGGTGGACAATTCAACTCGATAAAGAGCAGACATTAAATTGAACAGTAAATATGAAGAAGCTCATTGCCGTCGGGCATATGAAAATAACCAAAGGGTGGTTAAAAAATCGTCAACTTTATCCCTGTTGCAACACACTGGCAATTGCCGTCAGCGATAAATGAAAAATCCTTTACACTGGTTTGAAGAAAGTTGTTACGCTTCCAGAAGAAGAGTTAAGAAGCTTAAACAGAAATGCTATACCATACAAATCGACAAAATTTGATTGCAAGGCGTTCTATTTAAAAAAAAAAGGGACATATCACTTTACTTCCAAGGCATAGGCACAGTAGAAAAAACTGACTAATTGTGTCATTTTAGGACTATTTGTCCAGCTTAGAAACTAGAGAGACGCTCATTTTAAAAATATAAAGGCGGCGTTTCAAGACTGACGGTTAAAGTACGGCCCGTTGAGTATATAGTATTCAACCAAGGTTGGTATCCTCCATAATAGCCGCTGCCCAGGCAAACCGTTCTTTGGTGAACTGTCGGACATATCGGGCGGTAGTTTCAATAACTTTAATAAATTCGTCAACTCAATAGGTGGGTTAATTGGTTGGTCCAGCTCATGTTACATTTACCTTGGGGCTTGTGACCTCAAAACGGAGCTAATTCCGTTCTCGGACAGAGCGATGGAACCCAAACCAATCTACTTGTTATAGTTCAATTATTTGGAAAACGTGAAAATGAATATAAGCAGGGTGAATTGAAACTATGTATAGTTGAGTATTAAATAGGTGACCTCTAAGATCTTCGACAAAAATATAAACTATGAAGTAGACTCCACAAAACTACAATTTAACAATTTTACAGGCATTTGTTTGGAATGCCGATTTAACAAGTAGCAATAATTACTGTACCACAAGAGAAAAACGCTTTACATCTTTTGTTAGAATCTACGTAATTTCCCTTCCTTGTACAAGTCTTTTTTACAAGTGCTTCCTTGACGGCTAGACGATTCAACAAGTTAGTTTAAAACGCGGAACTTCTCGGCCAATGTATTTTCGTCGCTTTTAAAATTAATACGGGCTCTAAAACCTTTCAAACTCGACGTAGTTTCACAAACTGGAAAAAAAAAATTTTCAGACTGATTTGCAATCCGTGGTCCAATTTGTCTTATTATTTCCTTCTATCTTAGCAAAAACTAACCGAAACTTTTCGTTGAAAATTCCGTAGTTAATTCGCAGTCTTTACAATTTCTTTCGTCTTTTAAGCACAACATCTTCACTTATATCACAATCGGTGCCTTCGATGTAAAGAAATGTTTAGGTTGGAAAGCGATTCTTTTGGAAAGTTACAAATTGTTATTAAAATATAACACACGATCTTTCTATTGTAGGAATTTTATAGTAATTGAATTAATTTGTAGAATTTCTTGATTAAGTAAAATGCAAGCTCAAAAGAAAGTTGACAAACAAAAGTTTAACAAACTTGTATATTTATAAGCAAAGAAAATTAAGTTTTGGTGAAACAGAAATAATGGAATTTCTGCAAATTTCCCCCTGTAAACAACAAATATAATTTTGTGAAACAGAAAAAAAATTATTTTTCACAAATTTGCTAAAAAATGCTTATGAACAACAATTTCTAAGTTGTAATTTGCTAAAATAGGCCACAAGTCGACAGTAAAATACGATTTTAAATGATGATATATTTGTCTACATAAAATAAACTGACTGAAAATATTAGAAATAGAGTTAACTTTTGGCTTAAACATAATTTATCTGATATGGCAAGACATGTGAGATTTTGTTTAAGTTTAAGCTCTCAGTAACTAATGTACTATTTAAAAGGTCTTGTACTCTACAAGATTACAAGAGTAAGGTAGCACGAGTTGCTTATCTGTTACGGCATAAATGCTTTTTTTACTGAACTATTATAGTCAGTCCAGACTGGTAATTGGTTTTAGTTATGTCTATTGGGTTCAAAATTTTTGGTTTTTAAAGTTCTAGCCAAAAACAGTACAGGAAACAAGGATGTAACCAATTCCTAACATTCAAATGTTTATTAAAATCAAAAGTGGGGTTTTCGAGAAATTGATAATTTCTAAATTTTGTAATTAACCGTTTAAACCCAAGGACGCAGTAATTTCGAAAAAAAAGTTCTAATTCAAGTATGCAAAGTCGTAAGGTCCGTTTTCACGCAAACTACAGAAAACTAGATTTAAAAAAATGCCTAGAATTGTAAATTCGTAAATTCGAGAAAAGCTGAGTTTAGTATTTGTTAAAACTGTACAAACCATTTTTGAAAAAATCAATTTGTCAAAAAATCGTTAGGTATTCGAATTTTTAGATAAAAACTTGTTCCTTGGTTAATATTGGAGTGCCGAAAAAATAATTGCTATTCTATTAGAGTAGACAGAATCGTTAATCTTTAGAGCTTGAAATTTTGTTGAAAGTTGAAAACCAAAATCTAGTCAAAATTGTATACAAGTAAACTCCAAATTTGAACACCTTTTAAAACATTTGCCATTTATTTTGGGCGAAACCTCATATCCAATTCTGGTTTTAAAGCTGCTATCAAAAGAGACAAGGGATTTGAATACAAATTTTTAATTTTACGTTAAGGAAGCTGTTCTTGCGATATTGGATAAGTGTTAAGTGATCCTGTCATGTTAATTATGATAGCAAAAGAGATTGGTCGACTTTTTTGATTTGTAGAGCAGTCAATGAATTTTGCTTTGAAAAACTGTCTTTTCTGTGAACAAAGTTTTTTTTTACCCGTTTCATGCCAGATCTTCATGACGGTGTTTGTGTAGGTATAATCGTCCCCGATGGAAGATTTTTTCTTCCATACAAAAGTCACAAAGTTGATTTAGCTCTACGAGTTATTTCCCGACTGACTGACCATGTATGAACTGATACTTCTTCGCTATGTCGGATAGTGGAAATATTCAAAAAGCTGTTCTGAAAATCAGAAAAAATAAAAACCTACAAGGTTCACAAAACTAAATGAAAATTTTTGAATTTCTATATTAGTAACATAGATACAATGGACCCAAATTCTTAGTGAGCTCTCTATCTATCTACTTAAAACCAGCTCTAAAAATTCTTAAACTGCTTTCGCTAATGACAGATTTTCCAATTCATAGAAGTATTCTTAACCGGAAACGGCACAACTTTTCCTTACACCAAATTTTATATAAGGGCAACAAACACGCACAACAAGTTGAAAATACACTAATAAGGTATAAAAAAAATTAAAAAAAAAGTCTATAAAACATTCCGCTGGCCGTCAATAAATAGCGATTCCCAAAGATTCAAACAGGAATCCCATTGACCACCATTTGTAAGGTAGCTCTAAAACTGCAAGCCTCGAGGGTACCTATCGCCAAAACAATTAATAGGTATTCCCTCTTACCTTCTATGGCAGACATACAACCTACAGCACTCGACTACAACTCCTCACTTATAGGAATCAATTTAAAGTGCCTTAAAAAACATATTGCTTCACCGTGTAAAATGTCCCAGCTAAACTTTCCCAAAGAACACTCCGCACCGCATACTTGAACTCTTTGACACTTTGTTCCCACATAAAAGACTCAAACAACATGCCAACCTATATAATGTTTATCTAATCGGCAAAGCGCAAAAGAAAAGCCTTGACGATGACGACCTTTACAAAAATATTTGCCACACTAAAGTTTTCAATTGAGCCACTCGTCGTCACGCCTCTCTGTTTTCATTTCGAAAACACAAAACGTGGCCATGTCTACATTCTTCACTGACAATACGTTTCCCATCAAATGGCTGGTTATAAAGTTTTAAAATCAAATCAAAACAAAAAGGCGCCGCCGATTCTTTAAAATTCAATTGTCTCTGAACGAGGATACATTGGGCAACACCCTTGTCGGTGTATAAAATCGAGCAGCGCGTGAAATAGGAAAACGTGCCGCCGTTTAAATGTCAACCCCTTGTATTTTGACAAGTGTCAAATTGATGATGACCCAGCACCCTGAACGCCCAAGGGGATTAGCAGTAGCACACACATGAGGAAGGACCAAATAGTAGGTACACGAAGCGGCAGGCGTTTCGGTGTAAAAATTAAATCAACAAAGAGAGTACGACATGTGTGTGTGTGTGTGCGAGTGTTATAATGCGGTGAAAATCAAGGACTAACCACTTCCTATTGGGACGAAGAAAAACTAATTTTCTGCGTAATCCTGGATAATTTCATTTAAATCCGCAATCCTTCAAACACTGTCCATATACTCGTTGGTTGCGTGCGTGCGTGCGTCTGTGAAGTGGTGTATCCTTGCAGGATAAACAAAAGCTAATTCACTACGGCGGGTTTTTTGTTTTTCTCTCTTCTCTTTTTTTTGGGAATAACTAATTAAGGACACCCTTAAGTTTTTGTGTCTTTCGGGCTTTTTTTCCCATCTTCATCTCGGTGGTTGTCCTGGGAAATTTACCACTCTGGGTGGGCAATTAAATGGAAAAGAAAAAGATTCACAAACATTATAGCCGGGGAAGCGAGCAGAGGGGCTGCAGTACAAAAGTGCAAAGTATTTGAGTAAAAAGGATTTCCTTGTATTCCACCGGCGGCGCGGGTGAACAGTTTTCAGTCGCTTTGCTAGAAACCACCGCATCACTGTGCTCCACTTAACTCTTTCTTCGCTTTCAATTAAAAGTGTCGAGATGTTTGCCGCTCGAAGGTCGGAGGGGGGAGGAGGGGTTTCTTTCATTTTCTTCAAGGAATTAAGGGATTATTATTTTTTAAGCATTTTTTTTTTTTCATTTCTTTGCCAAGTTTAATTTGGATGTGTTTTTTTTTACAGGAGATCGCCTTCTGGACATTCCGTGTAAAGTTTGTGGAGACCGAAGCTCAGGGAAGCACTACGGAATATACAGCTGTGATGGTAAGACTTTGAGTTGTTAGACTAAGGTGTGTGGGGAAAGAAGGTGGGTTGTGTTTTGTGAATGAGTCGGTTTCCTAAAAGGTATTTGGTGGAGTCGATGATTGCTTCAAGTCAGATGGATCTTTGCCTAGAAGTTGATGCTGTTAACAGTGGCATTTTGTCATGTGGGCCGGTGAACTGAAGTTTGATTATTTGTTGGAAGGATACGATAAGTCTTGTCGTCGGTTACTTTTAGGCCAACGAGTTTCTGAGCTGAAACAGTCACAAGTTGGAGGTTTTTTCCGAAACCTGGAAGAGCTACTTTCAAGTTCTATATTAAGTAAGAGCTGTTAAAAAGATTACATACGGTAGACCGATAAAAAGGGCTCATTTCGGTACCCATAGGTCTAATTGTTTTTTGCTGAACCAGATGGGGTAAGGACCTCGATGAAAATTGGCCTCTTGGTGGTTGGGTGTTGTTGGCACAGGGCAAACTTTGATTGGTGTCAATCTTGGCAATACCCTCCATTTGTGTGTCAATTTTAAAGCTACATAGACAGGGTTTACGGACGAGGTGCTAATTTATAAAGAGCTAGGTGTCTAGTTTTGGCATCGGTGTCAAACTCGTCAATCTGTCAACTAAGCCAACACAGAATCACAAAAGAAGACTGCTATTTGCAGAAGAACGGACACGTTGACGGTTCGGGCATTATTTCGCAAAAGACTGCTATAACTTTGAGGTAGCTGGTGAAAGTGCCTCGGCTTTGCTATAAACCAGAGGTTCCCAAACTATTTTTTTTTTCGTAGACCACTTTCAAAATTAACTAATTTCAGTGGACCCCTGCTGCTACATTTTTACCATATTTCCAAAACTCGTCCAAAAAACGTGAAGATTAGATCTAACGATGACCTATGCCAGCCTAACTGAAAAAAAAATTCTTTGCTAGCGAAATCATTTTTTCATGCCAACGTAGACCTCCGTCGAGTATTCCGCGGACCCCTGGGGGTCAACCTGGACCACTTTGGGAATCACTGCTATAAACTCTGACCAGTGGGTAGTTGCACGATGCACATTCCAAAGCGGTTATGATTCGTCTTAAAAAGCCAATTGAGTAGTAAGAACTTTTTAAGAAACACTAAAAGAATCTTTATAAGACCCGACCGCCCATCAATTCCGCTCCATGGCGAAAAGGAATGGATGCCTGTTCCTTTTAAGCGCAAGGCTATTCGCGTGCTTTTTAATGCCGTTTGCTTTTGCTGTTCCTTTGAAGAAGGATGTTTGATAGATCACAAAATTGCGAAGCAGTCGTTAAACATATCTAGGACATTTAGAACGCTTAGACATTAAGATTCCTAACCAAAGAGAACTTATTTTAATGCGAAGGGTCAGCACATCTATAAGACATTGCCTACGAGACGGGCGCAATAAGATAGAAGGGGACTTTAACCGACTTGGAGTACGCAGTCTTATTTCAATTAAAGAAAGCCGTGTAGCTATCTTAAGGTTTAGGACACAGTCCGTACTTAAGCACCACCAAAGTACCTATCAGCATTCAATGTAGCACTACGATCTGAGCAGGTCTTTTTTGTACTTATCTCGGACAACTTAGTGTAGTCACACATTTAAATCAAGGTCCTGAAGTTTACAAGTCTCGTGGATGATGAGTTAGAAACGCCTTGAGGTATAATAAGCCTCTGTGTCTTAGTCTTAGTCTTCTTTGGACGATTATGCCAATCATTGACAAGCCTTTTAAGGCAATAAAGTCAACTAAGTCAGTCTGTGGAACTTTATTTGGAGCTCTACCTTTTAAAAGCTTTAGTCACTGAAAAGGTAGGCGCAGTGGCTTAGTGGTTAGTGAGTTGGACTGCTAAGCATAGGGGCTTCGATTCCCGAAAGAACCAAATTACATCTTAAAGTTTTTTTCAACGGCGCCACCTCTCGCGAACGTCTGACAAACCTTCGGCGTAAAGTTTTAGATTCGTCCCAAAAATTTAAAACTTACACAAAACGAATGGTTGTGAGAAGCTAGGCCTAGGGTTTTACAGACCTTTTGCGCCGACTATTTATTTATTTTTAATTACTGAAGTGAGTCTTTGCGAGCTACCTTATGAGCCTTTTCGTTGTAGTGAGCTGCTCGATAGTGTCCAGCCAATTACAGAAGAGTCTGGAGTTGAATTTTTATATCAAGAGCTTTAAGGCTGTCTAACAATAGTTCGTCTCAAGCCTTCTCTATAGCACAAAGTTCATTTGCAGAGACTTGAGCGTGAAGATCGTGAGAGATAAAGCAGTAAAGTCTCTGCCCCAACACCATAGTTGGAATTTTTGAACGATATCGGTTTGCCAAGCTACATGTGATTTATCTAGCCTGAGGGACAAAAGTCTACCCAGGCTGTTTCGGAATGCATATTTTTTTACTGTCGATTGAGGGCATGAAGTCAGTCACTTGATTTGAAGAGGTTTGAGGTTTTGGACGAGGTTTTAAGTTTCAAAGCTCTAAAAGCGACTGTCTTCCTAAGACAAGAGTCAGTCTAAAGATGCCAATCTTTGCTCTTTGTAGTGCTGTTTGGGAGAGAACAAGGTGGTATACAATGAGCAACAG
This sequence comes from Cheilosia pagana, assembly GCA_936431705.1. Lineage (NCBI taxonomy): Eukaryota > Metazoa > Arthropoda > Insecta > Diptera > Syrphidae > Cheilosia > Cheilosia pagana. The sequence continues at coordinate 9,839,937 of OW386169.1, forward strand.
CTTTTGATCTTTAATACATCATGCGTTCATCCCGCGCTTGGTGCTGGCCAGTAAGTTTATTTAAATCATGCATCGGTATTATCCAGGATAATCCTTTTAAACCTTTTAATTAATTTATTTTTTTAGAACTAAACGTTTTCTATTTTTAGATTTTTAGACGTTTTCCTCGATATCCGATCGAGAAGGTTTTGATGTCTGACTGTTTCAATAAAACGCAGAACGGTGACACAAAGTTGATCGCTTCCAAGACTACTTGATGCCTCTTGATTGTATATCCGATTTTTAGATCTGCCCGGTCGATAATGGCATTTTGGTATTTTGGCAGGATGTCTGGCCTTCCTCTTCGTGTGGTACAGTCCATTTTGTATGTTGGATATTTGTTTTCAGGATTTTTGTGAGGTTTATCAAAGGTCTGATTTTTTTAAAAGCTTCCCATTTCAAGCTGATCGTTTCTGAGTGCATATCCTATACCATCCGGACTCGACTCAATAATGTTCCCAACAAGATCACACCTTCCGCTTCTTTCTTAAAAAGCTGAAGAAATTTTTGTTAAAGAGGGTTTTCACGACTGAGTCGCATAAAACTATCATGGTCAAAGCGAGTTCAGCTTAATTGGCATTAAGTATTATACGTCTAGTCCTCCTTTGGTACCAGTCATGCATTTATACATATACCCAAATGGGTAAAGATTTCTTTCCTGGAACTCTCTCCCCTACCACGCTACCATTTTTTTTTGTTCATTCAGGTTTTGTACATAAAACTAAGTTTTCGAGGTATCCACTATTACTTATTTGCAATTTAAGTTTTAAAAACATGAAGTTCCAAGAATAGACCCAGCATTCTCAACATCCTAGTCGATACGTTATTAATAAGGCAATGGAAGTCTTTCAGTTTTTGAATTGTCAAATCGCCAAAGAAAAAGGTTTTAAAGTGGATCAATGTTTAGGTTATATTTTCAAAATGAACGAAAATGACGACACTCCTCTGCCAGAAGTTTAAAGAAGACTTTTCCATCACCGGTCATGTGCAAATTCTTTCGTACGAAGTTTTTGCTATACTCCGCTGAAGCCACAACTCCATAGACCTTGTGCAGTTCAAAAGTTCAGAAGAGACTAGCAGCGGAAGACAACATTCTTGTTGACAACTCTCATTGCCGGTACTTTCATATAGTACCTATATATTTTAAATTGAATTTAACAACTCGCCCAACCTACCTCTGCGGTTTGTAATTAAGTTTGAACGAAGTTTGTCGCCGAAAATAGAATTTGGAAGACAAAATGCTACCAAGGGCGCGCAACATTTTGCAGTCCCTTCCTTGGATTTTTGTGGCAGCTCTGTTGCAACTCGATTCTATTATTGTATATGAGAAAAAGTGCTAGATACAATTGGCATGACGATACTGTGAGGTAGCTTCAAAAAATCAGCAATTTCTGTCAAATAATATGGAAAAAAAATTCCTGCAACAAGCACTTGCATTTTATAAAGCATTCGCCAGGTGGGATGTTCCAAAATAAGGTGTGTGAATAGATGCTTAGATTTCTTAGTTTTTAAAACGGTACTATCGATATTTTCGAGGGATTTCTTTTTGCTGACACAAGTTCTATGATTTTTGTAAAGAATTTTGCATGAGACTCGTTAGAGTTGTGATGAAGACTGTCGGGTTTTTGGCGAAACTTTTAGTCTAGAAGGCACAGTGGCTTAGGACGTTTTTCTATGACGATTGTCAGTATAGGTGGAGCGCCTCTTAAGGGCAGACGTAAACCAGATTTGCAGATATGGTTCTGCTGATTATCATCGAAAATATCCACCTAATCGCCAGTTTGTTTATTCCTTTTGCATTGGCGGCCATTTTGATAGATAAATACGACGCGTTGTCGAAAGCTCCATCCATCTAAGTAGAAACAGAAGGCAACCAACCTCTTATTAGTCTATATCCAACCTTCCATCTTCTCTAGAAGCTTTACAAGCGGCTATGATAATGACGGTATGTGACCGTGAATATTCCAACCTCTTAAGCAAGTCGGATGGGGGTGTTTCCTATAAGAAATGATTTCCGTATACGATGGTCAAATATTTATTCTATGACTTCCAGAAATCTCGATGCCAGGCTTATTGGACTAAAGTTTATGTCCTAAACCTTTGGTATTATGTGTGGTGCATAACATTCACCCTACGCCAAGGCAAGGGACTTATAGAAGAGCCAGATTATGTATTTTATTCTGGAGATTTAAAAACCTTTTAGGTCTTCTTGATCTTCTGGGGAAGGGTATATTTTCTGAAGTTTTCACTCTCGGAGGTTGGATCAAAAGCTACAAGAACGATATATCTCTAATCTATCTAAATTAACTGCCTCTACCATAAAAGTAACAAATTCCTTTTTCTTTCTCAACTTATCCAGGATGTTCGGGTTTCTTCAAGCGCAGCATACACCGCAATCGGATATATACCTGCAAAGCAACTGGTGATCTCAAAGGCCGCTGTCCCGTTGACAAAACCCATCGGAATCAGTGTCGAGCTTGTCGCCTGTCCAAGTGCTTCCAGTCCGCAATGAACAAAGACGGTAAGTGAACGGTTGCTGAAAATCACAGCCCCCCCTTTCCCAAGGCTTATTTAAATCATTTAAATGACACACCACCAAAGGATAAGTAACCGACAAAAAGCCAACAAAACTCCAAACCCCGATTAAGTGAAATTAAAATTGTTATCCTTGGCACTTTGTTGAGAAAACAACGAAATGTGCGCACCCAATCATTATGATGGAGTAGGTAGGTATACCTAAAGGAAAGGTGTCACGGAAATCCTTGAAAAACAATACTGATGGTGAAATATTAAACTAATTTGCATTCGAAATTAGAATCTCCCCCATTGGAATTTAGAATCCTTTCCCCTTACCGCCCCCATCGAGGTTATAATAATCCCATAGGACTCCCTTCCGACTTCCGGTATCCATATAGACGAGGAGAAAAACTGAAAATAACATTGGTTTTCCGACGCAAAAACAATGGTGGCATTTTGTAATCCCATGGCATTGTGTCCTTTTCTCGGATTCCGGGTGTTAATATTATTTTTATTCGAGTGTTGTGTGGTGAATTACATGTTACACAACCATGTATACACAACAGGCTAGAGGAAAACTTTCATTGTTCCGGATGTGCTGTTGCCTGCTGTGCAGTTCACACGTTGTTCGCCAAAAACCAAAAGAAGCAACCACTTTCTTCTTTGGCTGTCCTTTAGATGTTTTTCGGCTTTTTGAGAGTATGGGAGAGGGAGTGGGAGAGAGTTTGCCCTCTCTCCATCTTTGAGGAGGAGGGTTTTCAATTTTCTTGTGTGAAAAGTTTCCCTCTTGTGCGGTTGGGACCGCACTTCGCACTATATTCGAATTGAATGTTTAGATGGGCGGGCAGAGGGCGAAGGATTAAGTTAGATCCCATCATTTTATGGATCATTACGTGCGACACAATAGTAAATAGAAGATAATCGAAAGAATGGGTATTTTCTTTCGTATAATGTGAAAAAGATACTGCAAAAGTCCTTTCGTCGTGGATAAACGACAACTTTGGGTGTAGAAAATCGATTGGCCAAAGTGGAAGTGACAGAAGAACAAGACTGTTATGGTTCACATGTAATCTTTTGTAAAATTTAATTCTCGACTTTTGATGGGCAGATCAATTATTCGGGGATTTGCTCTGTGACATCAAGTTTTTTGCGCGAGAAGTTGTGAAAAAAATATTGATCTTGTGAGTAGGTAAGGCTATGGACTTGATGATGAAAATTAAGATGAGTTTGGGATGGTTTTAACTGCTGTGACATTTTGGGGAGAAGTTTCCTAAATGGAGGTGTCAACGTGCATAAGAGAGGTGACGGACAATAATGGAAACCCGATGAGTTTAGCAAGTTATACCGACATCCAATTTAAAGGTCTGTATGTATTTCCTAAACGACTGGAAAGGCTGTAGGTAAGAACCATTTACCTACATTAACACTGTCTAGTTTACCTCTTCTAAGACGTAACTCCAGGATTTTTATTGTTAGCTTTAGGCCCTACACACTTCGACCAGAAAAGATCTTTTGCGTGTTGGCTTTTATTATTTAAACTAAGGAGCTAGTGAGTCTCTTTATAAAACTCAGTACCCTTTTTGGTTCCATTTTTTCCTATATCTGCAGGACTCAAAAACGCCCTTTGCATATGGATCGCTCTGCCCTTGCGACAGCAGGCCATTGGCAAAGTATGTGTTCCGTTGTCTCCTTTTCTTCTCCGCAGAGTCGACATTAGTCGTCGTCAGAAAGTAAGTCCCATTTTTTTTAAATGATATCTTTGTGGCCAGTGACCAGTAAGATTGCCCCTTAGGATCCCTAGATCTTCTTTGCTTAGCTCAAGTAACTTTTTTGTTTTACTACGAGATGGGCTTATGAATCTTTTTGCTGCCTCTGTCCTTTGGATTCCGTCCAGTGTTCGGCAAGGTGATCATCTTCCCATTTCCTGAACTTTGAGTGTATACGTAACTCAAAGGTAACTTGAAGTAGGGCTCAGGACTAGTGAGCAGGCGTGATTCGCCTCCTCTCGCCAGATAATCCGCTCGTACATTGCCCGCAAATCTCTCATGACCATCAGGATGTGGAAGGCACTCAATGTCGAGCAGCTACTTTTACGAACCGGGAAGTCTATTCTCGATGGTTAAGTGCATCTTAACAGAAAGTTTGTTAAGACCTACCTTACTTCGGAGTAAGAATGTAAGACCCTGTCCGACATCAATGAAATAAAAAGCCTAAAAGAGGCTGTGTCTGAAATATTCGGACATTCACGCATAACTCTTCGTTCCGTAAGATCGTACTCGATTGGCCTAAAGCTGTTTAGGGACTGCTTCCTTCTCCTCGAAGATATGGTTAAACAGAATTTACTTCACTGTTGTTGCCTGAATACTTGCGACGACTGGCCTGTTCCTCAACGCTTTGTAGGGGTACTCAAAAATCATGTTAGCGGAAAGTAACAACCTTCATCAATAGTGGAGCAAATCCAAGGGTCACGAGCAAGCTAAGAGATTCGTAAGTCCAGCTTAAGCCAAAAGGTAACTTAAGCTTAACAAAGAAGACTTAAAAGCTTTGATCATCAAATTGACTTGTTTAGGTGGTTGTTTTTTCTGATTATCAGGGAAAAACACAAAGAGCGTTTGAGCGCCGTTTTGAAACCATAACCTGTAGAACCTGTAGATAAAGAGGAACAACTATGTTATGCAAGCTCTAAAACAGCCTGACGAATTTAAAAATTTGGTGATGTTATTGAAATGGATACCCTGGATGGCCGATGGGTCATCATAGAAGGGACTACCCAAAGAACCGTGTCTTGTTTTGGCTAGGGCCGGACACTCACAACACTTTTTCAATCTTATCAGCGCAACTACAGCAGTGGGTGTTATGGGGGATGCCCAGCTTGGCTGCGTGAGTTCATAAAGGCCAGTGGACCGTATTAATTGCCGTCAGTCTTGCGACATCTATACAGGTTATTTGTTCTGCCATCATCAAATGTTGGCCAAATCTTCCTTGAAATGACGTAGTTTGTCAGGTTCACCCACCTAGTCACCGCCCTTGCAATTATGTATCCCAGCGTAGGAAAACTTTCCTAACATAGGAGATAGGACACGCACAGAGCGGAGCCGCGTCTGGCAAGTTGATCGGCTGTCTCAATCCCCTCTATGTTCCTATGGCCGGAAAGCCAGGCGAACTGATGATATGCCCTGGGCAGTTTCTTCCTGCAGTCCACAACAAGTTTGGAATTAGACCTGGTGGACTCTATAGCCTTAATCGCGGCCTGACTTTCGACGAAGGTTCCTATTTCTTTATCGGGTGTCGATAGTATTATAACTACTTACTCTACACGCCTCCCCAATTGCCTGTACTTCAGTTTAAAAGACGCTGGCTGCTTATGATAGACTTTTTTATATAATAAGCTTTCAAAAGCCAGATAGCGTCGCTTCGTTTGGCCCTATGTCTGATTGGGATTTCATAGCTTCTGGTAGAAAGCCGCCACAACGACAAGTTTTGTTCTGTATACGACTAAACGTGGTCCCTTGCTCTGTTCTGATATAAAACGGCTCAACGACAAGTTCCATAACGACCCATGACTCGTGGTCCAATGTCAAGCTTCATTCATGGAGAAGCGAAGATGTCCCAATGATTTTCCACGGACCCTATGACGGGAAGAAGGCCAATTTTTTTGGATCGATCGAAGCCAGTTTCTCCCAATATTACAAAGAAGCTTTAACACTAGTTTAAAGCACTACCATTTCGGGAGGATCTCATCTGAATTACAGGTCCTTGCCGGAACTCACAATTTCGACCTAAAAGCAAGTACAAGAATGAAAGAAATAATGGTGACCAGTGCATCTATGCTCGCAGTTTCTGGACGTGTACTTTACAACTGTGTGATGAATGGGAGCGCTTCCTAACCAGGTTAATAAGACCCTACTTATAAAAACGGATACCCCACACGTCTAGAAGGCTTTTGAGAGAGATTGCTCATGCAACGAATTACGACAGCAGTTCTGAGAGATCGTGTCTTGTCAAGAAAACTACAACAAAGAACAATAGAGGAGCTCGAACTTTCCATGAGACCCAGCTCTGTAGATGACATTCAAGAAAGTTATGCTGCCAGCTCTAGGAAATGTTGCGGAGAATGGAAAGTTAAGTCAAAAATGAGTGTAAGTATAAAACCACTGGCCCTCTCAGGGTTTAGTTCAGGGACGCGCCATATGGAATATTTTCTAAAAAGGAATGTGCCCGAAGATATGTACCTGGCAACGTCAGATGATAACTCGACAGTGATCAACGAAGATGAAGATGGATGATCACATTAATGGGGTAGTTGCCAAAATGCAAATACTCTCAAAACTGCTGGACCTAGTAACAGAAATGACTGACTTGGATCCAATAACCACTAAAGACGAAGTTAGCTACTTGAGAATTAAGTTGGATGAGGGGGAAGACGCCAGTAGCCGAAGTTAAATTGATAAGGACCACCAGGCCAGAGAACAAGAGCAGACATTTCAGAACAAGACACAAAAGCCCGAACCGCATTTGAGAACTCGAGGTTTTTACAGAAGAATCGATGGAACCTTTCGACTTTCAAATTGGAAAGCTATGGCACCAGTAACATTTTCGGACTTCTTCAAATTGGTCTTGAGAGGCAACTTTTAAGAAGTCTACATCGATCAGTCTGCCATGAACGTCAGTTTAAAGCTTCTCATAAAAGCCTTGTTCAGGACTTGTGAATACCTACCTCATCTGAGTTTACTGAAAACCTCAACAGGTCATAACAGGTGTCCATAATCACAGCTTCCCTACACCCTCAACTCAAAATTCTACCTACCTATTATCGTGCGCATGTTACCAATTAGTGTCAAGTCCATAAGCTAATAACCCTTAATGACATAACACGAATCTGATTCAAAAATTACATGAACAATGTCAACAGTGATGGGCCCGATTAAACCTCTGTATAAATAGTTGTAACACCAGCTAATAGCTCAACAAAACTTTCATCATTCTTACAATGGAAAAGTGTGCAGCTCTGATCGGTCTGCTGTTTGTGCTATTCGCCCTTGAGGTCCAGGTAAGCTGCACCTAGTCCCTAGTCAAGTCCTTAAGAATCACCTCTTAACGCATGTCTTTCTATAGTGTTCCAATTCGGTAGCATCAGAACGCGCAATCACTAATATAATAAACAGTGGATGCCTGGAGAGAACAAACGTCACTTTGGAAGAGGCAATCAACTATTCGCCGGCGGAAGCCGAAACCAATCCAAGACTGCAGTGCTACATTTCTTGTCGACTGGAGGATTCTCGTTTAATTAGTGGTTGTGATTTACGTTTTGTCCCAGAGGAAAACAGGGAACGGGTTTACGAAGATTTCGAGTCGTGCGGAATAGCTGCTCAAGCCAGTGAACCGTGCGATTGTGGATATAAATGGAGCAAGTGTGTAACTGATCTGCTAAGGGATTTTTTGAGGCCGCAGTATCAGTAACATTCCTATTTAGAGGTAAATAGTTGAGTAAACTATTTAATAGACTTGTCAAATGGGTACAAGTTTGTGTCATTGAGACAATAAATAGAAAATAAAATAAACTTGAGATTGAAGTTCTCATTTTTAACTGCAGATGGCACTGATTATGTATTCGGGGGTTAAATGTCGCTGTGTGAAAATAACAAAATTACAGCAGCTTTTTAGAAAAAGAGAAATATATGCAACAAAAACCGGGTATAGGTTTCTAGGCTTATAGGTTATCGATACCATTCGATCGAGGAGGGCTACCAAGGTCCCCCTTTTACAGATCAAAATGCTTGTCTCCTTTAAACATACCACTGTCCCCTCAATAAAATATTCAATCACAAACCTTAAATAAACTTTCTTTAAATATTTCTAAAAAGATTCTCTGTGAACACATCCATTTAAAGTTCAAAATCCTTTCAAACCTGAATATATTGAAACCAGCTTATTGAAGAAAATCAAGTCAAGCGAGAAGTGTGAATAAATCGTGTGCTTTTTTATATTTAACTGATAGTATTCAGGTTCCCATTAAATTTTTCTTAATAACGTTTTTTTTTTCTTATAAAAATTAATTTAAAAAAAAATTGTTTTTATTTACTTTTTTCTTACTTTAGTGTACATATTTTCAAAAACATGTTAAATCCCTTTTTTAATTATTGTACCCCCTAAAAAACTCGCAATGTCCATCTTGTCGCCATTTTGATTCTGGTAACCCTATATTCCAGTGAGGTTTTATTTTTAGGACGAGAGTATAGGGACCAACAATTTTAACAGCCCCAAACAGCTGGTGACAGGAACGTTACTAGTTTATAGAGGGAAAACGAAAAAAAAAATAAGTGGCGCTAAACATTCCTTTGCGGACCTAAAGCTTCTGTGCGCTATTCCCAAATGGGGTTAAGGCTGGGAGTATACCAAGTTTATTTTATTTTGGACGAATAGTAGAGGGCAAAATGCCAGAAAGGTCTTATATCTACTCAAAAACTTAATAGGCTTTCTTACATGTCACCATTTCCATAAGCAAGGCGCGTTTTTAAGTTCTGCAGATATAGGAAACTTGGAAAAAATGGTACTGAGGTTTATTAAGAGCCTCAACAGCTTCCTAGGTTGAATAATAGAGGCCAACACAAAAGATCTCTTCTGGTCGCATAGTGTCCTATTACTTAGATTACATAACATTACATGTCACCATGGTTTACGATATCAAAAGTGCCTAGTGGAATTTCCGGAGCAACGATTTTGTCTTGAGGAAGGCTTAAAAGCTGAACATTTCTTAAGAAATCGGAATGAGAAATTTTCTTCTAGGAAAGTAAAGACTAACTATACTTACCTAGACATCTTTTTGACACCTATGGCACCACCCACATTTTTGATCGACGTTTGCCATTAAAAGCAGTGGTGCATCAGTATAGTTTAAAAAAAACCTTCATGACGTTCTGCAGGGAGTTTGGCTTGATCACCTCCGTCAAACCTACGCCTTTTGGTCAATATCTAGATGGGTCTTGGGTCCTAAGAGGGAGACTTTTCTGACGATAGTCCTACAAAGCTGGTAGCCCGCACTCAGTATAGAGAGAACCATATACAATTTAGAGATGGGACTCTGTACAAAAACGAAATTTACATTCGCATTACAAAAAACGAATATGAATGCGAAAGGCAGTCGTTGTTTTTCTTTCTCACTAAACGAAAGTATAGGTACATCGTTTTTGGAGTTACAATTAAGTACCTACTTGAATCAATAAAAACAAATAGCTTTCGTGTTTTAAAATTCCCTTCGTTTTATATTTTTGAAGTTACATGAAGCGAAACGTGTTCGAGCAAGCGTAAAGATTCAAAGTTTTCATCCTAAAAAAAAATTAAGTAGCTTTCTATGGTCGTCAAAAATTCGAAAAAGCCTTCATCATACGTGACCTGTCACCTGCGAGTGTTACTAGATAGAAAACATATTCCCATTTTAAGAAAATTTTCGGTCGAGCTATGAAGTGAAACTTAAAACAAAAAGAATCAACAAATTTAAGTCATTTTTAGCGCAATCTAAAAACCTTTTACTTGAAACAGATAATCAGCCCTTAGCAGATCATTGTTGAATCTTAGAACTTGTTTTCATAAATGTAAACGTACTTACACGAAAACGAAACCTTTATAAAGCATCTAGTCGATTAGGTGATTTTTCGGCAACATGAATTTCTTAGCACTTTACATTAAAACCCTGCAAATGTGGACACTTTAACAAGTTATTGTCTAGAAATAAAATTGCATTTCACTGATGGCAGTTTTTAGTGAGAAACGCATTTTATAAAATGGTGTGTCCCAAAATGGAGAATTAAAGCTTTTCGTGTGGGAATTTTAACATTAAAAGTCTGTGGCACTACCCGCCAAGTATATTGGTTTGCTACATATATTACCCTAACTCGTGGGGCCCGACGGCAGCACGTAAATGTGAGCACGTGTGACATTGACCTACAATATAATTATTATTATTATTTTCTAAACTAAATACGATGGTAATTTATTTACCTTATGGCTACCAAACTATTTTATTGAGAATCTGACACGAGAACGTTCACTCATTACAAGTGATGCTCGTGAATAAAATGTCCATATAAATAGCTATCGGTAAACGGCTGACTGATAGCTCTTAAAGTTAGGATGATAAACAGGTCCAGATGAGCCGCTCTTAGTCGATTGAATTTTTTTCATTTCAAAACTTTTATTGGTGCGTTTTAAGGGCCGTAAAGATATCAGTCTTGATTCCGAAGTCATACCCAAAACTGAAACAGCGATTTTTGAAGAGCCAGGAAGCTTAAAATTGAGCTCGGGACTAACATGGACTAACATGGACTTAATGGAGGGGTTGCTTAGCAAAATATCATCCTGATGGGAGGCAATAGCTCGGAGGCATCAAGCTCGATAAGCATGATACACAGCGAACAATAAAATTCAATTCAATAAAATTCTTTAAATTTACAAATCTTCAATATACATCATAACTAACCAAACCTCTAAACAAGGTTGTTTTTATTTTCCAGAGGTTATGATTTTCCAACAAGCAAGAAAACAAATTTTAAGGTTCACGTACAAATTGGGGCTCAAAGCTTTTACGAAACTTCTTCATATCTGACTAGGTATACGCTTCTATCAGGTTCCATCAGCAGATCATTAAGGATCATTGAAAAGTGTTTACGAAACCGCTCTCCCCTTGCTTGAAAAATAAGTTTCAGTTGTAATAAGTTCCTTTCGAGGGAAAAGCCATTTGTCCAGCGGCTCACAAACTTATTCTGAAACTTATCCCTCTTGGCTTCTTCGTTCTACTGTAGTAATATACAAGTGCGATCTAGACACCACACAGGCTTCAAAGATTTTAGTCTTGGAAGCAAGCTAATAGGATTTTTGAGCCTGTATGTTAGTAGAAATATTCCAAATAGATGTTCCGAAGAATACCTCGAAGCAAAAATCCTCCGAATCGTTAAAATCGGAGAAATGCTAAGGCCGAATGTCTTTGAAGTATAGTTAATGGCTAATGGGATAATCAGAATCTGAGTTCAGGGATGACGTCCATCCCCGAAGAGAGGGTTACAACAAAACACAGGACGGCATACCATGTCTAGCAGAAGAAAATATGCATGCGTTTTTAGCAATTTGGGAAGACTGGGGTTTTCTGTTTCTACTAAGAGTACGGCACCCAGGCAGCTGTGACCGTGACCATTGACAGTCGACTCTTTCTTCGCAATAGTAGTTTCGGTCAGTGGACATTTCCACATGTGCTGTCATCTGAGATCTTATAATGGTTATCCCAATAAACTTGCTCTATTTAAATGACAGATACCCTACTATTTGCATATGCAGCAGGAAAAGGAATAAAAAAAAGCGTCTTCCTAGGCAATTGACTCCTTTACACCATGAAATATTATATCGCACTACGACTGAGCATCTATAGCGCCTTGCTTTTGAGCCATAGCCTGATGTACAGTATAAGCGTTTTCTTTATATAATGCTGTCTAGCAGAGTTGCACATCCTGTGAAAAGTTTGTGTTGTCGAAAGCGTTGATCTCTGTCCTGGCAGGTGTGTCTTTAATTTAAGACCAACTCGCACTCACTGCACCTCACAGGGACGTGGGGCAGCTCTAAAAGTCGTTCCAAAATTCCTGCAAAGTATGAAGTCTGCTTTGTCAATCTTTGGCAGGAAAATAACTTTCATCAATCAACGTCTGTTTAAAAATAAGGCCAGTAGTGGAAGGCTCGTTTCAGCGCTCAGTCCACAAGAAAAGGATATTCACATGCACCCAAATTGCACGGCGAAATTAATTCAGAACCATCAAACAACACCGAACTAACAACACCTCCTCCATTGTCACGTATATCATAATAAAAGACTGTTGAATTCCACTTAAAATGGCAATTAATATACAGAAACACTATACCAATGCCGACGGCATTCTCACACATCAAAGTCCAATGAAAACTCACTTTGCAACCCCTTCGGCATATTCCACCCTCTTAAGCTAACATGACATTACACCTTGCTGTTGTTGCCAGTCACCATCGCCGTTCACCTATGGGAACTACAACCATCCGTGGTAAAATCCATAGTCGCACACATCCTTACAAAAACACACACACACACGCGCGCAGTCCGCAATTGGAAAAGCGATTAAAACAAAGTCCCAAAGTGCAAGAGGTGATTTATTAATGCCGACCATCCCCAAGCTGACATTGCCGCTGCCGCCGGTGTTTGCTGCTGATGATGTGTCTGATGCGCAAAGAGCTGTCAACCGATATTCACACTCCAAATTGTGACATTGAGAGGGGGGAGGGTTGGGTTGGGGCTTTCAGGATCCAAATGCAGTCACTCCCATTCAATTGACATACAAGGGGATTAAAAATTTAAAATCGACTCAACATGACATTGCAGTTTATTTTCCATGTTCACACCGACCCGACGAGCAGAAGTGTCCTTGTTTGCAAGGATCTATTGGTGGACATTGTCCAGCAAATCGGCAATTCACATCGAATAGATTATGCATGGTGATGCATCAATGGTTCGGGTGTCGATGACGACGACGATGTCGATGTCGGCCATGTCGGCTTTTTTCGTTAAAGGATTATAAAAGGCAACGTCAAATAAAACTCCAACTAGAAACGAACAGCTGACGGAATTCTCTGGGCACAGATCAAATTGTCACCCCTTCCTCGCATTAATATACGCACACATGACTCCGATGAGATGTCACGTAATTAAAACCACCTCCACCCCCGGTTCATATACCTACGAACCCACCAAAAAGCATATGTGAACTATCTCACGCCGGGGTATTATGAATTCTTAGCGAAATCTTCGCCAACACACCCATTCCGAGCTAGAATGGCAGAGTCAACCCTCTTAGCGGACCCAAGAAGGCGAGTTGAATGCGCTCTCTGCTGGAAGGACGAATGGAACCGCACTAATCCGATTTATTGGCTAAAAATAAACAGTTAATTTCACTTGAAACAACCGAAAGTCCTTTGAATAAATGATATAGTAGCATGAAAGCTCCAAGGAACAATGCGGTTATGAATATAGAAAGGAGTACCTAGTGAGAGCGAGAGCTAAAGGCAGAGCGCACTGGAGCATAAGTAACGAGGGTCTATCTAACTGATGGGAAGATGCAGGATGGGATGGTGAATGTGTGGTGTCTTGGAAATTGTGTGTAGTCTTGCCTTTTCGATAAGTATGTATAAGTGAATGTCTTGACAATTTGAATTTTCGAAGCAGAATGTAACAAAATTTGTCATTTAATTCAGAAGAGAGTTTTCGAACTGGGATTGCCTGATGCGGACTTGATGTGTGTGGATTATGATATGTATGATGTTTATTATAGGGAGGATGTCAGTTCTCGGTGTGAATGTTATTATTTTCGATGAAGTGTCCCTGAAGGAGGGTAGACTGGGAGTAAATAAATGAACGTAGGTATGTCCAGGAGAATATTCTTTTCGTATTGCGCTTGACATCTTTCTGCTGGATTGTGTGTGATGGATGATATTTTTTATTTACGAATTACGATGACAATTTTCTTGGTTACAGTTATCCTGTATTACCCAAATGGTCTCACGTTCGATCCCCGGAAAATGCAAATTGCATCTTTAAAGCGCCACCTCTTGCGAAAGTCTGACAATTCAGACCTTCGGACTTATCATAAAATTGTAGGTCCCTTACATTCGTCCCTAGAATAAAAACTCACGCAAAACGAGTGGTTATGAGAAGCTAGGTCTAGGGTAACTACATAAACCTGTCGCATTAGGGCCCTATTTTTAAGTTTCTCGTATACCTACGTAGTAAGAGAAAGGTATTGTAATCGTACAAAAAAATCAAACTCGAGATTTTAATCAAATCTAACATTACGATGATAGAGGAACTCGAAAAAGTGGGTCTCGCAATTTTGTCCGTTTGTCCGTCATTTCCTAAGCTCCACAGCGCAAACGGCTGGACGGATTTCTTGCAAACTTCGGGTTTGGGGTTTGTGAGCTTCCAGTTCGGGGTACTTTTTTTTTAACGTTAACCCTATTATTAACGGTACTTCCCATATGATGATTTTAAACAAGATTGATTTTTTTCGAAAACGGCTCTAACGATTTCAACCAAAATTAATATTTGGGCTTAAACAGGCAAGGTTAACATGGCTGCGTACAGTTTTTCGCTAACGGTATTTTTGAAAATTGGACATAGGTAGGTATCTCAAAAACGGTCGAAACTATTTGGACAAAAATTCATATTTAAGGTAATATGGTCATTCCTTACATGATAGCAAACTCAGTTTTTCCCTAAATTACCGTTCAACGGACCATTTTGGAAAAATGTCGTTTTTTAAGACTTTATTTAATTATGGTTTACCTACTTGAAAACGGATCTAACTATTTTAACCAAAATGTATACTTGGTCAACATGGATGCATACCCAGTTTTCGAATAACGGTACTTTTAAAAAGTGGCCTTATCTCGAAAACGGTCAATACGATTGTATCAAAAACTAATTTTAAAGGTAATATGGTCATTCCTAACACAATAGCAAACTCAGTTTTTTTTTCCTAAATTTTCCATAATGGATTTTTGAAAAGAGGCATAGTTTGAGAATTTGATTTCCTGCTTTTACCTACATGAAAACGGCTAAAACGATTTTGACCAAAATGCATACTTGATGTAAAATTGACGTACTTAATTTTTCATTCGAATAACCGGAAACGCTGATTTTGAAAAACTGTTCAAATCTCGAAAACGCCATTTTGGATTTTAATAAAACTTTGAAAATCATGTAATAGTAACATTTTGAACAATACCCTATACTTAGTTTTTAGCTAAACAGTTGAGCCCAATTAATTTTCGAACTAAACATTGCAATATTTGTTGGGTACCATTTTGTACGCATAATTTTCCAAATCATGTCCAAAGATTTTCTAAAATGCTTATTTACTATAAGACAAGTAGTCTTAATAAAACCCAGTACTTAGTTTTTCTAAGAGAAATGCAAATAATGCGTATTAAAAACATTACCAGTTAAAATGTAATCACAACTACTAGAAACTCCTTTTTTAGCAAATATTTATAACTTCTTCTTTTTTTAACCATATTAATCATGAACCTTAAAATAATTCCAACCAATTGGATTTTACACTACCTATCAGAAACTAGCATTTCATTTGCAACCCACAAACACGTCCATCAATAAATTCGAAAATAAACCTCTGAATTCCTACATAATAAATCTATGTCAAGATATCGGTCTATAACAAACCCCACATCGAGTCTACACCTACCAGAATCACAAATTTGAAAAATCTTGTTTTAAAGCCTATAAACAACAATAAAATAAAAATAAACCAAACAAACTGATGAAAGGAACGAGAAAGTTTCGTGCGATCCAGTCGTGCACTTTATTTCATTTTAAATTATATACTAGACAAAAACGACTAAATCTAATTTAAAACTAACTTTTATCTTATTTTAGCTTACAAGCTCTTAGCGAGCACTCTAAACCTATCAATATACTTAAAATTATTGCCTCTTGGCCTTAAATCTATCTATGTTTACAATTTGTTTTGTTTGTGGTACAATACCGGCACACCACATGTTGCCGGTCGTACGCCAGGCCGAAGCGTACTCTTGTGGTACATTAAATTGGGGTACAAGCCCCTGTGAGATCATGTTATTATCACTGGCCATCGCCCTTGCAACGTGCCTTCGAGTCACCTTAATTAGGAAATTGTCAAGCCTATTCAGTCGAGCCCCATTGTTTAGGGTCTTGTTGGGATAGTATTTTATGCAATTAGATTCAGCAGTTCTAAACAACCCTAGACAGGCCTTGAGGCACTGCCTCTCAAACACCCGAATCTTTTCCATATAGTAAGGAGCTATTTTGAACCAAAAGCGGGACAGCCATAACCCATAAGCTATGATCGGCCTTAAATGACTTTTACCCTGGAATCAAGTTGACACGAAACAGTCTCCTTGTCAGAGCATAAGCCCTCTTGGCCCCAGCAAGGCAAGCAACAACATAGATAGATACTAATCGAGCCAAATACCTAACAAGATACCTGAACACGTTTCTCACCGCCAGTGGTTGCCCATCCTGTCTAATAATGGCTTATTATGTCCAGTTTTTTCTGGTATCCCTAGAGGCCCTAGCCAATGGAGTCCTGAACAGAATTTTTGAAAATTGATTTTCAACTTCCAATCGTCGCAGTACCTCTTGATTTGATCGAAGTCACGCTGCAAAAGCACGTTAATGACCTCGATTTTAGATCCTGACCTGTACGCCACTACGTCTGCTTACGCTATAGCATGTCTAAGGGAACCCACCAGGTCCCTTGTGTAAATCGACCCTAGCGAGGTATCCGAACTTATTGCCCATAAGCATGTCTTAAATCATATATAGCAATGGCTTTTGGATGCCCAGTCTGGTCAGCTTATAGAAGAGTCCCTCCTCCCAAATTAGGTAATAGCTTAAAGCTACCACAAAGAGGCATGCTAGAAACATGCGTGCTCGGCTGACGAAATAGAGTCGAAGTTATTACCCCGAAAACAACATGTCAAAAGCCATTCAATAAACGGATGACACGAATGAAAGCCAGATGTGAGCCTGACAATTTCTGTTGGGAAGTTCTTCCTAAGTACAAACTCTAACACGTTCACCTGCAGAGCAATTTGTTCCTACCGCTATTGCGCACCTGCTTTCTACAACCAACCCTTGCTCCATAGCATCACCATTCGTAAAAATTCCCTCACATAAATAAAAACAATTTCCCATATTGTTCAAAACACTTGTCACCAAATTAACCAACTCCCAGTTGAACAACTAAAGCAATCAAAATAACTAATTGACCAAAGGCGACTCAGACTCGGACTCACCCTCTCTCCCAATTGCTGAGCGACCAACAACAAATGAAACATCTGCCTAGACACCCCGTCGCGTCGGTCGTCGCTGTCAGGTAAGATGCACAATATGCGCATCCCTTTGTTTCTGCACACATTTTCCCACCCTCACTCCCTGCCAGGCTCATCAACCCCTAATTACGCGGGTGTACTCTCAACTGGCAAACAGAGAAAATCAATTTAAAAAAATATACCATATCGTTCAGTGGAAATAAAAATAAGCAAATAAAATGTTAAAATCTAGCGACCGTTAAATCACCCTCTTCAAAAAAAAAATAAAACAAAAAAAAAATTCTCAAATTCCGAGGGTCGTCGCGGGTGCAACCACCCGCGTCAATTCTCATCATCCAAAGTTCATCATCACCTGATGCTATATAAATGATGATGATGTCCTTATGCGTGCACGCTATGCAAAGCAATTTCGATATTCCTCGCACCATTACAGTTCAAACTCTAATTTGATGTGTAATAGTAATACTCGCTGCCATCATCAAAGTCGCTGAGCAAACAAGGAAGCGCGGATTGCGTGTCACAACATTTGAGCAGCAAATAAGACATTCAAGTGGAAATGATGCCGCGCAGCGAAACAAAAAAAATTACAGAGGGCGGGGGGATGTAAATTGTACCACTCACGCCGGAATTATGTGTGTGGGAAAATTTCTTAAAATGAACACATTTTTTTTACTCTCTCGCGAAACCCACCCTCGAAAATTGTGATCCGTATGGCGGTGGCGGAAAATGCCATGAAAAATTGCTTCACATCAAATGATCCATAAAGAAGCGGAGAAAAAGCAGAATCCATTCAATCTATTTCCACAAGGAGCTTACGAAGGACTTTTCGCCGCGCCCCATAAAAAAGTTGTTTGCGGTAGTGGTTGGAGGATGAAAATGTCTCTTTTCCTAATGATACGGCTGGAATGGTGTGCAAAGTGGAGGCTTAGGAAAAAAGCAGCGCAAAGTAAACGCGGGGTCTTTAACCAGTGATGTTGAGAGGGAGTTGTTTGGATGTAGGTGTGGGAGTTTTCCTTACTGGTTATAGGAATTGAGAAATCAGCCTTTCGTTTTGGCGGGGTTTGCTTCCAACTTTTCTTCCCATGTGTGAACATTTAAACAATTTTTGCAATTTATTGCTTGGGGGGCAGTGGGTCAGTGGTTAGTTTGCAAAAAACTCATGGATGCGCCTAAGAACGCCATAAGAAATTCTCCGTATTTCTTGGGGACTGTGATGGACTACCTCAAAAATCGGGACGCAAGAGCAAAGCTTAACACTGGGACTCGCCTGAATGGAAGATGACGACATTAGCTTCGGTGGTGAAAAAAACGAGAACGACCAACTCAAGTAGGCTTAAAGAGAGTCAGATATAACTCGCCTTGAACTGAAACCACTTCCTAATGACAGATCAATTTCGCATCGAATGAGCAGTTAAGGTCACTTCGTCACTGAGCAAGTTCATGGTGCGAGGACGACTTCTCATGTAATGTCATCCTCTTGAATTTCTGCGGGATCTAAGTTGATGCAACCTTTTTTGGTGGGAGTGACTCAAATCGCTCAAGATGAAAAACCTTCACGAAAAATATACGAAAGTTTGAGTGCCGGCGGTAATAGCAGAAAGTGTTGCAACGATTCTTCCGATGCAAAGCTTAAGACTGGCTTAGCTCAGAATCCAAAAACCTCTTATAACCTGATTTCAGGGTCAATTGGGCTCATGTACCTACATTCCAAAAGCCTTCAAAAAAATTTAGTTTGTGTTATGATAAGCTTCTTGATGATACAGACGACCCTTTAAGTCGTAATTGGTGCTATTTGGGCAAAAAGGCTGAGAGCGCCTTACAAGCTTCTATTTTATCTCTACTTAATTACTTATCGGGCTCCCGACCCGTGAAGAGTCTCTGCCTGAGACACTTCCATCCTCTACGCTCCCAGGTACTTTGCTTCCAGTCGTCCACACCAAGCGCTCTGGCATCCGCGATGGCTTGGTCTTTGAAACGGAGGTTCGGTCTTCCTTATCTTCTCGAACCTGGGGGCTGGGATTCAAAGATCCTCCTAGCCGGAGCATTATTGTCCATTCGCTCGATGTGGCCGAGCCAATGTAGTCGACGTGTTTTGGCTTTTTGTACTACATCCACATCTTGGTACAGCTCATAGAGTTCGCAGTTGTATCTTCTCCTCCATTCGCCCTCCTCGCACACAGGACCAAATATTCCGCCGAAGAATTTTTCTTTCAAAGGAGCCCAGTATGAGCTTCTATCACGGCACGATGGGAGCGACCGATGATGTCAATATCGTCCGCATAGCGCATAGCCCAGCAGCTGGACGGACCTGTTGAAGATAGTGCCTTCCGTGTTGACACCTGCCCTGCGCACTATATCTGCTGCAGTAACGAGATTGAAGAAGTCGCATTATAGCGCGTCTCCTGGCCGAAATCCGGTGCATGTTTGAAATAGTTCAGAGGAGCTTCTTCCAAACTGCGCACTGCAGCTCGTTTTTTCCAGCGTCACGCGACATAGCTGAATCAGTTTTACCGAGATTCCGAATTCATCCATCGCCATATAGAGCTCCTGACGACGTATGCTATCATACGCGACTTTTAAGTCGATGAATAGGTGGTGAGTTTCGACTTGAAATTCGTTGGTCTTTTCCAGGATTTGCCTCAGTGAGAAGATTTGGTCTATAGTCGATCTGCCAGTTTGGAAGCCTGCCGATTAGTGTGTTGCAGAACGGTTTTAGACGTTCACACAGTACGTTGGATAGGATCTTGTATGCGACATTAAGCAGGGGTATGCCTCGAAAGTACTTGCAAGACATAGGATCGCATTTTTTTAGATGGGACTAATGGAGCTGATAGTCTATTTTATCAACTTTTAATGCAACACAAGTCAATGAAAAGAATAAGATCGCATGAGGTTTTGTCATCACCACCGATTGCTATTGTCACTGCCAGTGCCAAAGCTTGGAATGCTGTGTTTTAGTCAGATTGAACTGGGTAGTCTGTAGTGAAAGTCCGAGCTGAAGCCGTACATAGGAAGAGTTGATTCGATGATCGATTCGATATCAGTTGGTCTTCTTGTCATTTACATCCCTGGTGGGGAAAGAAGTAAGAAATGGTTTTTCTTAAGTCTAGTTTTGAACTCTGGTCTAGAAATAGGGCACCGTTTGCAACAAAACGGTTTAGATATTTATATAGTCTCAAGCCCCGGTGGTATTTTATTTCCTGATCGTTCCAAATGGCCTGTCTTATAATGAAAGCAGATACATAAGGTTTTTCTCTTAGGAATTCATCTGCGAGATGCCATCAAGTCCAGCTGCTTTTGCAAGGTCCATTTCTTTTGTCAATGTCTTTATTAATCAGGGCGCGAGAATGTTCCCTCCATCACCGAGTCATTCCAGCCAGTGATTCTATAAAAAGCTGTTTGCTGTCCATCTTACGTTTCATTCATTTCATCCCGCCTCAAGACATGTGGAGCCACTCGGTGTTCGACACCCAGAGCCACCTTCCATTAAACGTCCACAACTGACGTTTGCTTTAATCTTAAAAGAGCTTTCTGTTCACCTTTGTCGTAAGTGCCTTGCGATATCCAAGGGTTATATATGCCTTTGACAGATTAGGTGTACAGTTTCCAAGCGCGTCACTGTGAACACACCCATTTCGTGGCATTGCATTGTTCGCAAAAGTCGATGATACTCGAAGCTTTGTCATAGAGGGTGGTGGAATCTTAACCAACAATATTAGTTTTGGCTACCCGACTTTGGTGATCCATGTATAGTCAAGAAATGGGTGTGTTCACAGAGACTCACCTCGAAACCTAACCCAATCTGTCTAAAGTCATATGCATGTTCACGAAATACATGTTTTCATCGTGACTGACAAGAGTCTCAAGGCGAGAACTTATAGTTAATGAGATGTCCGATAGATGATGGGTTGTCTTAAAGCCTCCTCTGATAATGCAGATGATATCGTCTCTCTTGGAGAACTGTTTCTTTTTTCTTGTTAATTTATCTTCCGCCTCTTTTATTGGAGTGCACAGTCCCACGTGAAACCCGAGTCGAGATTGACTTTCTATAGAACACAGCTGTTCGCCCAAGTCCCAGTTGCTCACATTCTGCACTGATCCTTAGAGACATTTTAATTCCTCGAAATACCACTGCCACTCATTTCCATATGGTGACGATTGTAACTTTTTACAGGCGAAATCCCCGCCTCAAGTCACGAAACTTTGCTAAATTCAAAAATTCAATTAAGCAAGCCCACCGCACCGAGTATCCCATTAATCCGCCATGGAAACCACCACCATTACACCACTGCCGCCATCTTAACACAGTGTATGCTGTATGGAGAAACTTCTTTTCAATTGCCTGGGCACGTTTAACCCTTTGACGGTGCTGGAAACTTTAAGGACAATTCCTGCTGACAAGGAACTTTTTTTTCCACACACAATCTCCCGCACCCCCATTAAGACGTCAAGCCCCCATTTTCCAACGCCACCATTCATCTCCTAGCAAATCAGAATCTTGAGGGAAATTCAAATCAAACGCCAAAGGACAACAACGAAGGGTGGGTCCGTACAACATAAATACACTTGCGGGGGGTGGTGTGTGTGCAGGGCGTTTTTCTTTGGGTTTCAGTTTCGTGAACTTTCCTCGTTTCCCTGTATTGACATACAGATACTTGTATGCAGGAGAAGCGGCTTAGCAGCGGGACCAAAACTTTGATGTGTATGCAAATAAAATCAAAATGTCTTAGGGACTTCTTTGTTTGGCATACACTTAGGGGTGGTGTGACAACGCCAGGCTCTTCATCCAACCGGATAATTGCGCTAATCCGATTTCAAGTAGAAAAGCAAATAACCTCAATCTTCCTTCTCTTGGGTTCGTTTCAGCTGTTCAGCACGAACGCGGTCCCCGGAAGCCAAAACTCCATCCCCAGCTGCATCACCACCATCACCATCATCACCATCCGAATGGGTTGGGCCACCCGAATCCTCATCTTCCGGTTTCCCTGGTGACGAATGTATCGGCGTCGTTCAACTACACGTCGCACATATCGACGCATCCCAATGCGGGAGGATTCCACCATCCACCGCCGTCGCATTTGCACGGCTCTTCGGGCATAGGTGGACCGCCACCGCCACCGCCTACGATGCCGTTTCCACCTCATTTGCTGCCGCATATGCATCACAATCTGATGGAGGCGTCCAAGATGTCGTCGGCGGATCGCCTGCCGCCCAGCTTCGATTTGACTACAACCCCACCCAGCAGTGGGGGCGGCAGCCAGGGTGAGTTCTACAAGCCGATGCACAACATGTCTCCCTCGCCGTCGAGCTCGGTCCAGAGCATATCCAGTGTTGGGGGGCCCGGCTCCGAGGGCTCGGCCAGTCCCAAGCTCAATGTGGAGTCGTCGCCATCGCCAACGCCAACATTGCCTACATCCCCTAGGGAGCTGGGGTCCAACATCAACAACAACAGCCATTCCGCTGCCAATCACAACAATGCCGGTGCGCTTCAGGGACGACAAAATGGCTTCCTGGAGCTGCTGCTCAGTCCGGACAAGTGTCAGGAGATCATCCAGTATCAGGTGCACAACTCGATTCTCTTTCCACCGCTGCCTCAGACGCTGATCGGCATGGACTCGAGACTCCTCTCGTGGGAAATGCTGCAGGAGACAACGGCGAGGCTGCTCTTCATGGCCGTCCGGTGGGTCAAGTGCCTGATGCCGTTCCAGACCTTGTCCAAGAATGATCAACACTTATTGCTGCAGGTTTGTTCAACCCTTATACTCGTATACAGTTTCAGATGATAAATTTCTCTTTTTTCAATAGGAATCCTGGAAGGAGCTGTTCCTCCTGAACCTCGCCCAGTGGAGCGTGCCACTCGACTTGGCGCCCATTCTCGACTCGCCGATGATCAAGGAACGCGTCCTCCAAGACGAAGCCACCACCACCGAAATGAAAACCATTCAAGAGATTCTCACCCGTTTCCGGCAAATCACACCCGACGGCAGCGAAGTTGGCTGCATGAAGGCGATCTCCCTGTTCGCGCCCGAAACTCCCGGCCTCTGCGATGTCCAGCCGGTGGAAATGCTCCAAGACCAAGCCCAGTGCATCCTCTCCGACCACGTTCGCATTCGCTACCCCCGACAGGCCACCCGCTTTGGGCGTCTCCTCCTGCTGCTGCCCTCTCTACGGACAATACGCGCATCGACCATTGAAGCCTTGTTTTTTAAGGAAACCATCGGGAATGTACCCATAGCGCGACTGCTACGCGACATGTACTCCATGGAGCAATACGCCGTGGAAAAGTAAAAACGACATGTTGTTCTTTAATTTCCGCAAAGTTACCGCTACTGTCCGCCTCGCGCTGTTTCTTTTTTTTTTCAATGTTTTTTGCCTGCACCATGTTATGTTTTCTTTTGATTATCTAACGGGAAATGATTTTCCAACATGCCATAGTCACCTGGAATTTTTCTAAACTTCGTCCTGTCTCAAACTCCGCGTGGCTGCGACTGCACACTGATGATGATGGAAAGATAACTTTGCCGCGGGTCCTTTTTGTGATTCAAATTGGTTTCAGTTTTTTTTATTATATACGTTGGCATCTAAAAATCTAAATTGCTTGAATACGCGGTAGCATGTAGTGGTGGCTTTGCAAACACAAAGTAATTGTAAAATAATAACACAGCTATATAAATAGAAACTGACAGTAAAGTACTCGTAATCGAAGCAAAATATTGTTAAAAATATGTTATAATAAACCAAAGAATATTTATTTTAGTTATAGCGTTTATTTTTCCGTAGAATAGCTACTATTATACACAAAATATGATAACAAGAAACTGTAATTTGGAGAAAAATGGATTACAAATAAATAAAATTGAAATTAATCGTTGGTTGCACTTTTTTTGGAGAGTTTGGAGAGCTCCTTCGAGGAGAATGACAGTTTGTTATGCCTACAGCTATACAGAGGTAGATTTGTAACCTTTTCCGGACTTTTTTGCAGTTTATTACAAATTTTATTAACGTGACGTTTGCATTGGAAAACCTTGAAAAAAGCCATGCAGTAGCCATGCAGTGGCCATGCAGTAGAATGAGAAGCATTTGGTAGCACTTTTTCTGTACACTGGGCAAACATAGTTGCCTTAAGTCGTCTAGATTGGTCTTGAGTAGATGTAACCTGAACCGAAAAACTATAGATTGGTCGAAAACGTCACTTTTCCTACGTCAGCCTCATATGCGAACTGTCAACTTAGCACTCAGTCCCAAATTTCTTCATAAACGTCGTCTGAAACAGCTGCCCATGTGACCGATGTAGTCCAATCAAAACTGTGATACATCAAGTCAGTCAGCTGTCAGACTTACTAAACTAGATACTTGAACGCCGCCACTGTTTTTTTATTGGTGTAAATTTGACATGAAGGTACATGATACAAGTGAAGAGTGACACTGGCAGCTACTAGCAATTTCACAGCGAAGCTCGGCAAGGACGCGATGGATACATAAATATGATAGCCTTTGATTTAAATACAAGGTACTATTTGTGATTTTAGGTATAATTTTCTAATCAAATTGAGCACTAAACAATTTTTTAAAATATCAACTCTAATATACCAAAACTATTTAAAAGTTTGTTGACTTAAAATTATTAAGCTGGCAAAATGATTGACGTATGGAATATGTCAAAAAAATTACTAACTACCAAACGTTTTTTAAAACAAAAATGATTGACGTTGAACTTGAGCCTGCTGTCAATTTATTACTCACGCGCATGAGTGAAGAAAATTAAAAACAACGACACTCAGTTAACATTTTTTTGTGTCGTCTTTGCATATAGATACGTTAAAAGAAACAGAGTCGAAAGAGAAAATATTTAGATGACGCTGTATTGTTATAATGATTCCGCCACAAGTGCTTTTCTATTTCGTCACTTTAGGTGTGTTCCTTTACTTGTGTAGTAAGAATGGAAAATAATGTCAAAATGGTAGTGGTGGTTGGTGGATGATAAATTCTTTTAGCGAGAGAGACACTTACGAAAAGTTAGGGAACGCTGTTTTCGTAATCTATAAATGACAGATAAATAATTCAAAAAGTGGTACTGAAAAGTCTTCGAAATGTCAAACTCAAAATGAAAAATGCGAAGTTTCACATCATCTGTTAATTGCCAGGTGACTGACAGCTTTTCAATTCTTACACTAAGAAATTTGGTGAGTAAAAATTCGAAAGATTCTTAGTGGAGGTGGAGAGGTGATATCTTGCTCTCTCGAAGCCGCCCTCTTTTACGAATATTTCGAGTTAAGGAACAGCAGAACCAGCGATGCCAGATGTGGGGATTTTTCCCCATTATGGGGGAATTTTTGACTAAATGGGAAAAATGGGGAAAAGTCCTATTAAAATGGGGAAAAATGGAATACACGCATGATTATTAATTTTGCATAATTTAAAAACAAAACTCGTGGATCCCGAACATAATGACATCACCCCGTTTATAGAATCTAAGCATTTTAAACTGAACACCACCTTTACTCACATGTGTCATTTTCACATTCTGTTCACCAGCTGCAACGCTTTTGCAAATTCAATATCAGCTGTGAAGTCGATCTTTTAATTTAAATGGGTTGGGTTGTTGTTCTAAAATTTGGGTTTATTTTTTAATTTTGACACTTCAAAATGTCAACTGAGTATAGAATTAGAATTTTCTTAACAAAATTTATCGGTTACTCTCGACAAACGTCAACTGCAAAAACTAATCACGTGACCAATATGGGCCAGTAAAAATTCAAACACATCTAGTCAGTCAGCTGTCAGACTTCCTAAAGTAGAAATTTATTCTATATCTATTTTTTATTATTATCCTTTTTTATTCTTAAAAAAATATGTTTTATAAAAAAAAAACAAATTTTTATTGTATTAAAAATGGGGAAAAACGGATATGAAGTGTCAAAATGGGGACTTTCGGCAAAAAAATCTGGCATCACTGGGCAGACCTATTAAAAATATAAGAAATAATTACCTCAGCTGTCAAACTTTGCAACAAAAACAATGGGTCTTTTATTTATTTATTTGTCCAAAAAGTACATGGCCTTTTTTAGACATAAGGATTTTGAATACAAAACAAATCGAAGAAAAATGTTATACAAATGTCATAATCTTGTTTTTTAAATGATGGCTAACATTCCAAATGGCGTACAGAGAGCGAATGGGAAATAAGACGAAAAAACTAAATGGCAGATTTCGACCGTACGATTTAAGGATAAAGCAGGTCGGGTAATAACTTAAATACTGATTTAAAGTTCCGGAAGGATGGGAATGTCCAATTAAAAACAAAGCATTCAAAAATTCATTTGTGGCTTGTTCTCTATTAGGTAATACGAAGTCAATTCAAAATTAAATAATTTGTTGCTTGAACTTTGCTTGCCTTAGGTCCTTGCTGGCTGGACTTGACCCTTTTGTCCCAGCAACAAAAAAAATCATCGTGCCAGTCTTTGCGTCTAGTTGACATTGAAACTGCGAGAAGTTTGTTCTTCCCTCTCTACCTTTACTACTATTCTCGCCTAAGTAGTAGAGTTAGATACCCTAGGATCCAGGATATCTAAAAATAATTTTTGGGGGCGAATGAAAGGGGCCTACAATTTTATGCCGAGTCCGAATTGAGAAGCTCTTTTATGCCAGCTATACTCTCGGATGTTTATCAGACTTTCGTTTGGCCAGTGGCAAAACTTCTTCAGGTGTTATTTATGTTTTCCAGGCATCGAACCTCTAGCTCTGTAGTCCAGCCCTTTAACCACTGTCAATAGTACAAAAAAAGGTTTACTTCACACGACGAGGGATGTTGGAAGTACACCCTTCTATTTAACAGTCAGAATTTGCTCTTTTTGTTCGACGTAAGGCGATAGGCGCTTTTGCGATCGATTGAGAGAAATTTCTTCGTAAGCTACGGTCATATTACCGAGAAGAATACCGATTTGACAATCACAACTTGATAGGAATGTAACCTATAATTTTGATGTTAAAGCTGCAAAATTCAGCGTCTTTGGGCTTCCTAATAAATAATTTCGAAATTTCTCTTTTTTTTGATAGATCAAAGTTACGTGCGACCCAGTCGTTCAGATTGCCTTGGTTATTTTCGATGCGTTTAAAAGCCGACTTTTTGGGGGTACTCTTTGGCGTTTTCTGGTCCTGGGGTTGTGAGCTTCTTTTGACGTTTTTAAACGATTTTGCTATTTTTTTTTTCTATGGACTTTTTGGGTGTATTTTGGGAGCCCTTATTGTGTCGTTCGCTTAAGGCGTTTTAAACTTGTTTAAAAATATTTAAAAATGTTTTCCGGCGGGCTTTCTGTAGGGTTTCTACGCGTCTTCTATGGCTCATTTCTACATTTATTGCTGTTTTTTCACGTTTTTGGACACGTTTGATACGTTTTGCGGAACGGTTTTTGATCAATTTATGCGTTGGTTTTTAGGCATTTTTGAAGCGCGTTCTCGGAACATTTTTTATGGGAATTCTATATATTAAGGACTGTTTTTCGATGCGTACTAAGTGTCATCGAACTGTACTGCCAAAAGAAAAGAAGATTGCTTAGGTATTCGAAAAGTTCCTAGAGTACCTACAGGCAGTGGCTCAATGATAAGCGTGCTGAAGCGAGGTGCACCACGTTAGGTCCCCGTCCAAGTATATTTTAAGATTTTGAGTTTTTGACTAGGCGCAACCTTAGAGAAGATCTGACATACAGACGGCAGTTAATTGCCCTGGCAAGTTTCTCAATTCAGGTGTTTAGATTCGACAAAAAATTGTTGGTAAAACTCACAAAACAGAATAAGATTATAAGAAGCTAAGCAAGAAGTGCTCCCGCCTATTTTGAGTCCTAGATCGTAGAGTTCTACTACTCTTTCGCGCCAAGGTGTTCCGTTTCTGGCAATATGCCTTACCTCTCCTTAACTCATCCCCCGCCGTGACTCCTTCTCAACTGTCACTGAAGTGTCTATTGGTTCCAGATTAATTATCCCATGAAGCTGTGATTCAAAAATGCTATTACAGACCTTAAAATGTTCGGAAGACACCGTTTAACTAAGGCTTGAAGCTTTCGCGTATATAGCGACATTATTTTTCCAATTTCTGCGATTCAACATTGGAGCGGAGCAGACGCACCTTTGTATAGTTTTAAAATTCGCAAACGTTGCTTGGCCGATCCAACCTTTGTTCTTAGCAGAATCTAAAATGTTAGACTCAAAAAGGGACCAATCACTGACAGATACTTTAGCAGAAACCACCAACTGTCCTAATTCCCATATATACCTACACATACTCGAAGACCTACCGTCTATAAAACTTCCACCCATACCTCTCTATATATTCATTGCTTGCGCATCGGCCAATCCTCAAAGCGTAACAAAACCCAACTCTAACAATTAGCAGTAAGTCGTTTGAACATATAATTACCGCTCTATTATCACTCCAACAAACACACTCAATGCCGTTGTGTGGTTCTTTTCGATTTACTGCCATCTCATTGCGCACGCAATCATTATCCTACCATAAAAATGTTTCTTATTCACCGAATTGAGATGACCATCAGAGAGTCCTTTCCCTTCCAACAAAAAAAAAAAACGGAAAGAAAATCCCTCCACAAAGGAACCAAAAAATCATCAAACCATCGACAACAGTCTATACGCCGATGGTAAATCGCTGTGTTATAAATCAAGGACTCGACGTATAGTCAAGAACACTTCCGATTCCATAGAAACATCCTTCGAATTACCTGATTGCCTGACAATAAAAGTGAAGCACAAAATCATTACAATCCTCTAGACTTGCATGTGAATCCTTCATTTATCTGTCCAACTTTTGCCGAGGAAGATGGGCCCACCCTCTCATGTAAGTGTAGAGCAAAGGGGTTGCCATCGAGTAGCCAGTAGGTATTTTCGTTATCCCGTGTTTTACGTTTACGAGATGTAATCATCCGTTGTGTGTTACGCGCTAATACCTTCATGTGAGCTCGACCACGTGTTATCCGTGCTGTATATATAGTCACGCACTTCTTTGGCCATTGAAGAGCTGCGCTGGCTGGCCGGGTGAGTCTGTGAGTTCGACTAGGGGGGTGGGCGGTGGAAACGCGCGGTTTGATATGGTTTTGTAGCCCGAAACCGATTAGAAGATGGATATGAATGTCAAGAGGGTCGAGGGTGTGTGCAGCAGTCAGAGTTGAAATTTTCACACCAGTTACAGTTCCCACCAGGGTCAGAGCAGAGGGATGCAAATATGGGTCTGTTGCTGTTTTTTTCCATAGGTAGTTCATGTTTTATTGAATGTGTTCATGTCCGCGTTGGGATGAAGTTAAAAAGTGACGAGGGATGTTGGAAGCTGATGTTTGAATTTTTTACTCAAAAATGTTACCACCTATACATGTGTATGGGAAGTGGAAACGCGTTAAGGGGAAACTATATGCGATGATGAAGGTATAATTTGTGATGTTGGTGGGTTGTAAATATTTATAATTGGAGGATGACTTTTTCAGTGAAGGAATTTTTAGTGGTGACCTTATGTTGCATTTTCCCAGGACTACTTGAGTCATGCAAGGGAATTTCCAGCTCTTTTAATTATTGGTACATTTAGCTGTCAATTGTTCGAACCCTAAATGGGAATCGTATGCAGCGTGATGAGACAAGATATTGTACCTCCATCTAGAAAGTGCAATACGATGGTCCGGGCAAAAGAATTATGGAAAACTGTGACTGCTACAATGAAAAGCCTTAATTTAAGTGCGAATTTTGTAGAACCGACAGACTTGGGGAAGAAGTCTTGAGCTTCCGACGACGTTTTATGACATCAACCCTATATTTGCACTGATTTCCTCGTTGGTTTTCATTTCAGAATAGGCAAGGATGACACATTTTGTAGTATATACAATAGGAAAGCCAACACCACCTCTAAATACAGACTAAGGCTTATTGACTAAATGCTGCGGGACTTGAGAGTAACTTCGCCGCGTTCGGTTTCCTTATCCCCGTATTTATTAAGGAACATGGTAGTCACTAATCAACCACGTTGATCGTATTGCAATCGACGTAAGACACACCTGCAGCTGCAGTATTTGGAGGACCGAAGATCTTAAACCGCCGACTTAGACTCCGACTACTTACCTTGTAGGATATGGATTCCTCATCGCAACAACCCGTTGAATTTTTTTGCCGTCCGTTATGCCTATACATATCTTAAAGTCATAAACCCTACCAGTGGCCGACAAAAACTCGTGCAGTAAAACATCTTGCATATACAACAGCACCTTTTGATCCCTTCAAGTAAAGAAAAGAGAGCAGTTCATCGGTTTCTCCGGGGAATTAGAAATAGCATAAGAAGTGAACGATAAAGAAAACAAAAACCCCAGTCAGAAAAGCTTAAATGCAACAAGATCTGAACAAAAATCTGTAGAATCTTGAGTATAGTCCATAAGTTCTATAATCTCATACAGAAAAACCACTTGTACGAAGTGTTATATGTTAAGGGCTTTCAAGTAACCGCCAGGCAGAAGAAACCTTTTGATTTGGATGATAAAAGCCAAGACTTCTTCTGTCCACTAAAAAGCCTGCTGAGTCTGACTTAAGTGGGAGCGGAAGACGTCTTTGAGCATACAGCAACTCATTTCCAAGACTTGGTTGGAGGAGAGTTTGCCTGATATACAAGGATTTCTCCAATAGAGACATCCAGTAATCCGCCTCCGTAAAATTACATACAAGCCGTACTAAGTGATCGCCTGAAAGCATTTGTCAAGAAACTGATTGGCACCTATAACAGCGCAGTTTTAGGATAAGTATGTCCAAAACCGACCAAATGTTCAAGCCCAGACCGATACCCATCATCTGTTTATAGATTTTAAGCCGCATGCGAACGCTAAGCTATGTCTAGGTGTGGCATCCCTGCAAAACTCGTCGTCAAGATCATGCTCGCCTATACATATCAAATCTTCCATCGACCCCTTTAAAGTCAATAAAGAAATAGGACAAGATTAACTCTGTCATGTAACTTCTTCAAGTTTATATGCTTGAGAAATGTATTATATGCAAAACTCAAAAGCCAACGGTACGGGGTACAATTTTCACAAGTCTGAACTTAGCGAGCTGTTAAAAAATGACACACAACGTCGACAAATGGTTTGGAGTGTTTGGACTGAAACTCTAAAAATTACATCACAGAAACCGACCGAAGATGTGCACTTGCCAATAGCAATTGCTTCTGCTCAAGAAGGCAATTGAGTATCTAGTAAGGCCTTCATAAGACCATCGTCATCCCAGTTCAAAAAGCTTGAAAGACAGCAAAGGCCGTTAGGTCGTTTTAAACAAATAATTGGAGTGATTTTAGGATTCTAAGAATAAGATTTAACAGCACGCAATCTCTACCTGGTCAAAAAAGTTCGAATCAGTCATCTAAGATGGCTAGAATATGTAAAGCGAATAGACACCAACCCAACTTTGAAATCAAACCTAAAAAAATTGGTGCGCACAAGTGAAAGCGGTCCTTAACTAACTTGGAGTGCTCAACCGATGGCAGTTTGTAAACTACCGCACAGAAGGTTCTCGACAAGACCGGCTAATAACCATATGCACCTCTTGGATTTTTTAAATCCACAACCACATGGTTCACTGGCTTGTGAAGCTATTTCGCACCTTTTATATAATTCGATAATTTCTTGTCGTTCACAACCGCTAATAAGATCTGCATAAATCTACATTCTGAAAGAAATATAGTACTGCAGTCTTCAGCTGCCTGCGATTAGGCAAGACACAAGCCAGACTTTTGGTCTCTAAAACGGAAAACTGCGTCTAGGTAGACTTCGTAGAGATGCCAGAAAGCTTGTAGGAAAGGATCTTGAAAAAGGTCAAACTACTCAACAGCTGAAAATAGCGAAAACTTTTGGCCTTTCCCGAAAGTTAGATAATCAGCGGCTTGCCCTCGGAAACGCGCCGTGACTGGCATCCCTTGTCTCTATGTAAGGCTATTGAATATACCATTCTTTTCATAGCTACAAGTTGCCTGGCCCTGATGGAATCATGTAAGTTCATAATTTCACTC
This sequence comes from Cheilosia pagana, assembly GCA_936431705.1. Classification (NCBI taxonomy): domain Eukaryota; kingdom Metazoa; phylum Arthropoda; class Insecta; order Diptera; family Syrphidae; genus Cheilosia; species Cheilosia pagana. The sequence goes on from OW386169.1 coordinate 9,872,428, forward strand.
TTTCGGGAGTTGGAGGGGGAGATTTATAAGCAAAATCTATGAGCCGTACTGTGACATTGAACTGGTCAAATAAAGTCGAAAAGTCGCTTTAGACGAAGACAAGTCTAAGCTAATCGACATTAATGCTGAAGAGTCTTCGACTTAGGTGGAGCGCATGATTGAAAGGGCTCCTCCAAAACATAAAGGAGTGCGCAGGAGATGTAGTAAGCTTATATCGGTAACAGATCGCCATACAAAAATCTGGTGGGTAAGCCTCAAGTACATCGTGATCCAAAATAAATCATCCGAACAGAATTTGCTACATGACTTCTGCCAATGATGGCAACTGTCTGTTTTGTTTATACATCCGTCCTAAGTTAACACTACTAAGACGATTACCCTCGCCTTGAAAAGACTGGAATTATAAACGTGACAGAGGATGGGCCGTAAGATCTCGTAAATCGTAGTACCTGTTCAGATGACAATATCGCTTTCTAACAGCGGATGTGTCAGCAGTCAGAATTATTCGAGGATCCCTGTGCCTGGGGCGATACAAAACCATGATCGATGAGTTTTTATTGTCGCAAATTAATCAGGACTGGAGGGCATGTGGTTCCAAGAGAAAGGTGAAATCGCATACACAGCGACAATCGACATGTTGCAATTCGCACGTTCCCAGACTTTCTTTTTGAGGCTTCCTGAAATCACGGGTCTATGAGAACAAGCCATATAATCTGTAAGCTCTGAAAGAGAAGCCATAAACTTATCGAGTGAAGTTCTGACGATTAAAAATTCGATAAAAAGAACCCAAATGGTCATCAACAACTTGACAGATGTTATCTTCAAAAAGTAGATAATGAAAAGCAAAATGTCCACCCTGTACTTTTAGCTATCAAGGGTTGACGAAATTGTTAACCCGCTACACACTGTCAAGTTTGTTAAGAATATTTATCGATGAAAATCCGTAAAGCTCTAATCCCAAGGTTCGAAAAGAATAGGCGGTCTTTTCACCGCGGTTTTATGGAAAAATTTACAACGAATGCCCGCTCTTACGAGAGGATACGAGGGGACAAAAGATCATATTTAAAATCGCCATCCCGCCATCTGTCAAAATTCACACAGTCAGCAACAATTCATTGGTTTTTGTTTTTTTACTTTCATCTCAAAGGATTGATGAGCTATCGGCCATAGATACCACACCTCCAATCCAAATATCCAATGGCGATAGAAAATCCACATGGAGTCCTTGTTGGGCAAACATTTATTTTCCAAAACGATCGGCATAGAAACACTTAAGACGATTTTCCTTACGTATATATTGCGAAATGATATGTCAAAGGACATCGAAAGAAACACTTCGTCTTATGATGGTCTATGCGGTTGGCTATTATCCGCTTTTTCCTGGTACAGCAGAACATTTTTGCCGAAAAGGATTGTCATTATGTCTTCCTTTGGGTTTGTGACGAATTCCTTGCGTCATATAAGACGATTCTCTTATGCAAATACAATTTGTACGAGTGCAAATCGCCCTTGAGCCGATTGGGAGGGGGCGGATATTTTATATTTTGTCGTATCCTTTGAGAAAATTGGATTATTTATGTTTTATCCTTTATTCCTGTGGCAATGGCAGGAATCTATCAAAGGCCTTTCGGATAGTACCATACTGCTTGGTGTGAACATCTCAAGTATTTCATGTATACACAAAAGAAAAAGGACCAAACGACTTATTTTTAAATGCAGTTATCATTCGTATATGTTTTTATTATTTTTCTCTTTCATCTCTGGGGAATGGGGGGGAGGTCGGTATCCTCCTGTTTCTTTACAAATAATAATACTATATGCAATAACTCTTTTCTTTACAGGACTAGAATTTTTCTTTTGTATGTTTAGCATTTATTATTATCCTTTCAACATTTATTCATCTAAAATTTATTTATCTACGTTTGTTTTCTTTTTTTCTTATATGCGGATGGGTGTATATTTTATGTATAGTACTTGTATAATGAATTTATGTTGTGTAAGACAAGTGATTGGGTGCGATTTCATTTCTGTTTCAAGTGTGCTTCGTGTGTGTGTGCAATGGACCAATTCCTTTGAAGGATGTGAATGAGTGTATATATTATAGTTTTTTTAAATTATGTAGGTACATTTTTTTTATATATAAAATGTGGTGTTTTGTGTTACACATATCCTTGCTGATATTCTTATTGTGATTTGTGATTTATTGCGTGATTCTTAAATTTAAAATTATTTATATTTAAGAGGATTTTCTTAATCCGATAAATACCTTAATATTAAATGCATAATATATGAATTGAGAATTGGATAAGACATCGTTTGATATTGTCCTTTTTTTTTATATATATACTATATGCGCACAGCACATGCAAGAATGAGTTTTTTGGAAGAAAACAAAAATTAAAACAACACAAGGAAATTCAAGGAAATTATGGAAAAGAACAGAACTTAAATAAAAATCTTAAATTTAGGACTAAACTTATTTAAAAAAGGGAACTTTGAATAGAAAAAGATGAAAAGTCTTTTGTGAGCACGGAATAATGAAGACTTGAACTTCTTATTATCAGCCCTTTAAAATGTTCGCGGCTCAAGAGATAAATCCAAACTAAGCTGCGGAATTTCAACACTTCTTGTACAGGTTCGTAAGATGCCAAGTGATGCCGCTGGCTGCCATATTCAAGGCTTTCGTAAGGCAGTTCTCTCAAATAAATAATTAAGAAACTATGAAAAATTAACACACTTCTTCTGGTAAATTGGGTTTCTGAGGAGTTTTAAGAACCGCTAAAAGTTTCAAGTGTTACCTAGACATTTTTGGTACAGATAAAAAGTAAGAACGACATTGACATTTTACATCACCAAAAGCCTTCCAATTACTGACACTACACACTTGTTTCAGGCATAAAAATGATGATGTTGGCTACTATAACTATGAACTAAGCTTGTATATTATGGAGAGGAGTTGCCCAACCTTGTACCAAAGTAAAGACCAAACTCTAAGTTGTCTTAAAGTGGAACCAACTTGACCAAGCCTATATAACTCATCATTGATAAACTTTAGACGCTCGAAAACGACCCCAAAACTTAAACTTCTTCAAACACTTTAGTTTGATCACATTTACCTTCCTCTAAGCTTAAAAAAAATCAAAACAGACGCCAAAGTGCAAGCCAATCGACTGTGCGTTGAGTTAAATTCTTTTTCTCCAAGGCCGCGCTGTATCCATTCATATCCCAGTCTATTTAAGTAATGAAAAGGCAAAGAGTCAAAATGCACTAGCACATCTGACGACGCACGACGTCCAACGTCCACAATGAAAAACAAATAATTTAAAAAATAATTGATCTTCCCCTAGCTTCTCACAACCATCCCTTTGTGAGTTCTTATTTTTGCGACGAATGAAAGCGACCTATAATACTATGCCAAGTTGAGCGGCTAAACTCAGAAGGATTTTCAGAACAAGTAGCTATACTGTTTGTTTGTTTGTCAGATGTTTGCGAGATGGGGCAAAGTGGAAAAAAACCTTAAAAACTTTTTGTGATTGTGGGGGATGGGAGGAGCTAAAGTCCTTCAGTTATCCAGCACACTAACTGCTTACTCACCGGCGACAGGTATTGATATACCGCCGATTTCGTGTCTACCCGAATCCAACGCGTGGTTCTTCAAGCATACCTACAAAACATTAATGTAGACAGGTGTAGGTCATTCTCCAAGCGTTCTGAAGCATTTCTAATCCATTTTCATCCACTCCAGCAGATTTGCCAACTTTAGCGATTTAATTGCAAAAGTAACTCACTCTACCGTGTGACTGACTCAACTCTGCCCTGTTCTGGATTGAGTAGCTCAGAGAAGTTCTTGCGAAAGATGTCCGTTTCATCGGAAGGTGATGCACCCTATTTGATAAAATGACCAATTAAACCATTCAGAGCGACCTCCTTTGAATCGGCCCGCAGCTGTTCAAGCATTTGTGAGAAAGTTCTGTAGGCTGGTTGTTTTGCTATCTCCACTTTTGGTTTGATTTAACCTTCTCCTATGCTAGGTTTCACCCTTTCACTAGGTTTCACCCTTTCGTTATGATGCCTTGTGACAAGGCACCACCACAACAACACCTATGAAAATTCACCTTTATTTGGTTTATATTTATTCGCTTGCACCCAGAAAGGTGTCAATTTGATCTTTAGATTTCCCCCCGAACACCGAATATATTAATGGTTTAAATGCGTAGAGTGCATCTTAGAAGTGTCTCCTTTACTTTTCTTTACTGAGGAAAAAGGTTGACTAAAACGGGCCTAGCTATGACGGCGAATAGTCTGCGAGAAACTTTAAGAAAGAGAGACTGCTGTTCTTGCGTTTACTGCGCACTCTTGCAATAAGTCTAGTGCATGTACAAATGGTTGATGGTATACTTAAAAGGGTGTACGAAGGGTGGTACGAAAAAGGGTATTTAAAAATACTATCTCAACTGTCTCCTCCTCTTATCTGACGGTAACCAAAAACCAAATGAATGGAAAGTAATAACTGTTTGATCGATATAAGCGAGGTCGTTATAGGCGACTTCCACTGTATTTCAATTAAGGCTGGTGGGTACATTGCACGCTTATTTTCAAATTTTCGGATCATTTGGCGAAAAATTTGTTTTGAACAAATTTGATTGAGTTCAAGGTAATTCTTCAAAAATATCTTGGACTATTCTGTTGTGTTAAGAATTGAACTGGAAAGTGCACAATCTCAATGAAACATGGAGCACATAGAAAGAGCGCTTCTTGTTTTGCTCTATTGATAGAAAGGGCATGGCTGCAAAGTGGAAAGCCGCGCGTTGGATCGCAGAATTTCGCCCTGCTAAAATGCTTTGTCTTCTCAGTTCAATTAGAGTTCCTAAGAAGATCTTTTTCATGCTTTGGTCATGGAACTGTGGCATTGAAAACCGCTGCGTAAGAGGTTGCAATGTTGTTACTAACTTCTTTTTTAGGTCTCTAGTAGCTAATGTTCTATATAAGACACTCATCATCCCAATCCCGCTATATGGTGCAGTTGCAGAAGCATGGAAGTTGTCAAAGGCGGATGGAGATCTCTTGGTCGTTTCGAACGAACAATTTTTCGACTGATTTTCGGTCCCGTTTGCGTTGACGGGTCTTGGAAGAGAAGATTTAACAGCGAACTCTACGAGCTGTACATCGCCCTTGTCAAAAAAGTACACAAAAGTCGTCTAAGATGGCTGGGACATGTAGAGCGAATTGACTCCAACGCTCCGGCCCGAAGAGTCTTCGATTCCAACCCAATGGGACAACGCAGTAGAGGAAGACCTCGCCTTAGGTGGCAGGGGACCTCAACCAATTTGGAGTGCGCAATTGGAGGCAGTTAGCCAAAGATGGCGCTAACTGGAGAGGCGTATTGGTTGAGGCCCAGGTCCACCCCGGACTGTAGCGCCGTCTAGGTAAGTAAGCTAAAGGAGTACGGCCATTGTCTTTCAAGTGGCGAAAAAAAGCTTGTTAGCTACCTTGCCCTGCGGAACCACGAAAGAATTTGCCTGCCTTGTTTCCAGATAACTCGATAGCCAGTCTATTAGCATCTAATCTTCATGGTGGTTCCGTATATGACACACTTCCTTTAGTTTGAAGCAGCAAAGGCAACATTTTCACAATCGCTGTCAAAGAAGAATGCTAAATGCCAAATATTTTCTTCTTCGTCTTGATAAGCTCCATTAACAGCTCTGCAAAATCGTTCGTCATTAAAAAAAAACACGTTCAAAAATCAAACAGACTGTGCGGGTGCTTTCTGGTTGTCCAGTCCCTGGGATAGGCCCTGGTACTTGAAGATTTCCTCGTAAAGGGAATTGTATGAAAAAAAAGATTAATTTAGGTTTCGGAAGTCTTATTCAAAAGAGACAGAATTTTGGTTGTGTGAAAAGAGGAAGTTAACAGGTTGACGTTTAAGACGACAGCCAACAAGAAGCGACCTCTTTCATTAAATTTAAAAACGAATTTAAACTTACCGAAACAGCAACGACTTGTAGACTTGTATGCTTTTCACATGAACACAGACTGTTTACAAAATAACCAAATCTAACAAAAGGCGGTACTGCTACTGCATCGGTCAGGCAACTGTCGTTATCTCGTATTCTTCACGTTCCGTTCCGTGTTTTGTTTCACTGTCAAGCATCTTCAGTTTGGTCTATAATTTAACCATGAATCGTCTTACAAACGAACAACGCTTGCGAATTATTGAATTTTATTATCAAAATGCGTGCTCTGTTAAGATAGTTCATCGCGCGCTTCTTCCATTTAATGGTCAGTTTAATCGACCCTATATCGGCCAGTGTTAATGATGACCATCAATTATCGATTCGTCGCCGTTCGCAGCGCTACCGTGAGATGATATCCAACTTTTTTTTTGCCCAAAATGCAAGAGCTTGACTTGCATGACATGCGGTTTCAACAAGACGGTGCCACATGCCACACAGCACGCGCAACAATGGACTTATTAAGAGGCGAGTTCGGTGAACATTTTATTTCAAGTTCGGGACCGGTCAATTGGCCGCCTAGATCGTGCGATTTAACGCCTTTAGACTATTTTTTGTGGGGCTATGTTAAAGCTCATGTCTATACAGACAAGCCCGCTTCAATTGACGCATTGGAAGACAATATTGAAGCATTTATTCGTGAGATACCAGCCGAAATGTTGGAAAGAGTATGCCAAAATTGGACTAAGCGGATGGACCATTTGAGGCGCAGTCACGGTCAACATTTGCATGGAATAATCTTCAAACATTAAATTATATGGACCGTACTATTGATTCAAATAAAGATTTCATGCATTTTTCTGAACTTTATGTGTTTTTTTTTTTTGAAAAACTTTCCTATAGCTCTTTAAAAATCACCCACATCAAGTTGAATAAAAGAAAATCATAAACTGAAATTTCATAAATAAACTTTATTGTATATATATAAATAATAGAGTTTTACATGCTAAACACATATATCCTTTTTTTAAAATAGAAAATAAAACACGTATAAAAATTAAATAATAAAAAAACAAATAAAAATCGTTGCATACATAGGTACAATAAATTTTCAAAATTATACACAAAATGACTATATAAATCATAAGCAAATCACAAACAAAATGTCATAGGTTTTGTCAACTTTCTCTATAAGCTAGTGTTTAATTAAATAAACTATGTTTTCCACAACAATATATCAACGAAAATATTAATTATTGCAGTTGCAGAGCCAATGGAAATAATATCGCGCAATTCTCGGCGGAACGTGTGCTGGCGTTCGGTGCGAGAGTATGTGTATAATTTATAATATTATTGTTACAATTTTTTGTTTTGTTTTAGTTTATACTTTATGTTTATACATACAGTTAAATAAGCACTTTTGGGGGCTAAAAATAATCAATTTTAATATCATTCGCATTTTTTTTAGTTTCCTCAGTTTCTTTTCTAACCACAAAAATACTTTATAAATAATGATTAGTGTCTTTTCATATTCGTATCGTATTTATATTTAAAAAAAAAAAACCAATAACAATTTTGTTTAGAGTTCCTTTTTTGTTTGTTAATACTTTTCCGTCTTCAGTTTTGTCTATAATTCTAGATTTAGATAATTGAGGTTCCTAAATTTGACCTAAAATGCTGATACTTTGTTATATAATTTATTTGTTTATTATATGAATCGAACATTTATTATTGTATTGTGTATAATGTCGATCAATTGGGTTGCTTACGAGCTAGGGGTTTCTTTTAAATAAATTAATAAATGGGTTCGGTATAATTTTCTACTTATTTAGTTTGACAAGCAAAACACATTTACACATGAGAACTGTTTGCCTATGTCAATAGTTAGTTCATTCTAAAAATAAAAACAAAATTACAAAATTCCCTACAAAATTGAGTTTTGTTTCCACAGATATACACACACATATGTAATATATATTAATGAGAATAGTGGGGGGGTTCTGTTTTCTTTTGATGATTATTGTTTAATGCTTTGATACTTAACTTAACTCTCGACGGACTGGGAGCGTAGAGAGCTGTAGCAGGTCTGACACACGCGAACCGGCTTGAGTATTCGGAGTCGCGAGATTTCCGATTCGAAACGACTGCACTTGTTGCAAAATACCTGACCGCAGTTGCGGCAATGATGCTTGCGTTCGTAGAGATTGAATCTGAAAAGGAGGAGGTTCCAGTTTGAATGGTGAAAATTGTATTCCTGGTTGAGAACTTACTTGACATGACATTTGACGCACTGATCAGCTCCTTCGTCTTTGAGCCAGTGGTCGGCGACTCCTCGACCTGGTTGTTCTGTGACACTCCACGAGAATATTCGTCCACGGGCATCGCCTAAAAGGATGGAGTATTACATCTGTTAATCTTGGAGTTCAGTGCTAACTGCAACAGGGTCAGGGATGCCTGTAAATCAGCACTATAAATGGAGATCTGTTCCAATCTTCAAGTGGGAGAAAGAACACTTGGGCGTATTTAATGAACAGAAGACACAGCGCACCTCCTTCTCAAGGAAAAATGCATCCAATAAACCTATACACCCCAGGCAATCTTCTTGGAGTCGCATTACAGTCGGGTATAATATTGCAGGACCCCATTTCATAGGAATACTCATCCCGCAGCAACCTTCGCAAGTTAGACAAGCGCTCGAATATTGCTCTTTCGGTCCCAAAGTATTTACTAAGTCTACTTGACAGCATACTGAGACCGGAAGTTCGACTAATGGCAGTTCCTAATGTAGCATAAAATCCCTGGCGCGCAGAGGACCAGCCGCTTTACCTATTTTGTACGAACTACCGTGCCAAAAGTACACAGAAAACCAAAAGACAGTCACTTGACACTTGCCCTTATGAGCCAGGGACAATCCCCATAGGGGTAGAGATGAAATGCAGTCCTTGTGGGACTTTTGTATACTCTTTTCAAAGCGGGAGCGATGCTACCCTTTCCTTAAACCCACACCCAAACTAAATATACCAAAACCGATTCACTTACCGACATACAAAATCTTGTGATCCTTTGACACTGTCAGCGCAGTGATGCTAGCTGGTTCAGCATTGTCCTTCCGATCATAGGCCGTGTGCATTGTCAGCTTCGATCTGAACATCAGCTGGCGTTGCCATCTAAAGCCTACAAAGAGAGTATTTTCACAATTCGCCAAAGCACACGAGTCCAACTCACCTTTTCTGAGTAAATTGTCGTTTCGATGCCGTTGATCGTTATCGACAACCACAAACGATTCGGTTATACTCGTATCCGATTTACTTGGACGTATCGCACGATCTTCCACTGCACTTTTCTCAACTGCTATCAAAAATTCATTTCATTATAAAGGCGAGCGGCAGAGCGGCAAACAACTGCATACCTGTACTTTCGGATCTATCGAGCGCCGATGATCGAGTCCCATCCACTGTAGACGATTTCATCTCATGCAGCGACTTTGTTCCCGTCACACTGCTCTTCCTTCTTTGCTGGCTGGTGAGCTCTTGTAGCTTTTTCTCGGAATCATCGGATTTGGTGGACTTGTCCGAGAGGTCGCACGCCTCTGAGATACTGCTTTCCGAGGCGGATTTAGCTATTTCTACAATAAGGGTCGTTTTATAACCTTTATGTGGATAGACAGTGTAAAACAAACCATTTCCCTCGTTCGATGACAAGCTCTTCATCTGTTTAAATAGATCCAACTTCTTGGAGGCCTCGTTGGCCGAGTCTTTTTCATCCTTCTCGGGTACCTTGTCCTCGGACGTGACTTCGGCACAGCGCTTCAGTTTTCTCTCGATCGGAACCTGGGAGTACTCCAGCGACCACATCTACGAAAGAATAACAACAATAAAACATACCAACCACAAGCAACTCGCTTACCCTAACAACCCCATCGGTGGAGCCAGTGATGATGACATTCTGCTGATCCCACTCACGAATCTGCGAGTACGCCACACAGAGGATCTGTTGCATGCGATCTGCACTACCCACACTCGTGTTGACCGTTGCCAGGGCGTCGCCATTGATCGACCACACATGCAGCCAGGTGGCGGAGCACGTTGCAATGTCGCCAGTTAGATCGTTGATCGCGACAGCGGCGACCACGCCCACATGTCCACGCAACTGTCGAACGAATATAAATCTCGACATGTCCCAAACGATTGCAGTTCCATCTCGCGACCCAGAAACGATGACATTGTACGCAGCACTGGCCGCCAAACACGTTACCGCATCAGTGTGACCATGCAAAGAGTTGCGCACGACGAGCGTCTTCTTGTTCGCATCGAATTTCCAGATTGTCACCACCGAGCTAGTGCCCGCGGTGATGATCATCTTGGAGTTTGGACACGCACAGGCGAGTATCTCGCCCGAGTTTTGGGCAGCAGCCTCGGAAACAAACGAAGCCTTGTCCGAATCATACAAACCGATCCTCAGCGAGTGATCGGCGAATCCCCAGGCAATGTATTTCGTATACGCCGGCGGCATCATCACTTTGTTCTGCTCAACAGCAAACACAGTCTTGTCGGGCTGCAATATCTGACCAACAGGTCCCTTCAACTCCTTGATGGGCTGCAGACTTGGCTTCAGGTTATCGAGGTTGTGGAAGAACAGCCTGTCCGACTGAAGGACCGTAGTATTGCCAATTAATGGACCAGGATCGATCACCGAATGCCGGGAGTTTCCCATTTTCTTGGCCGGGTGGGCCTTTTTGAATAGCTGCTTGGGAATTTGACCAAAATTGTTGATGAAGCCGATTGTGGCGTTCTTCTTGAGCGGGTCATCAATACTGAAATGTAAACCATGGGTTATAATGACACAAAGCACACAATCGCCTTGCAACTTACTTGTAAATGTCAACGTTTCCCTCGTAGAACAAGTGATGGAACACGTTGACCGCCTCTACAGCGGCAGCGCCCTGCTGCTTACAGCCGAATATCAAATCAATCCACTAGAAGACAGACACAATTTGATTAAAAAACTCTCCATCAGCTCCTTTCTAGCTTACCAAATGCAAATTCTGACTGACATAATCACATTCTAAGGCACTCCGATGCACCCTGATGAATTCCCGTGGATCCTGCTTGGCCCATGGCGGCAGAATCACATTGTTCAGGGTTTCGCCATTCTGTTTCGTACCTGTTAATAAATCGCACAGTCAGTTTTTTGTTTAGTCTCCCAACTTACAACTTACCCAAATCAAAGTTATTGGAGTTCGTTACGAACTCGGGGAGGTAGAAGAATTCAGGTATCAACTCTTTGACATCGGCCATGTTGTAGATGGATGCCGATAGCCATGCTTCCTTGATGCTGTGGAACATACGATCGGCCAAGTCGAAATGACCACCCTGGAGACGTAGGAAATGCTGAGTGAATGGCTCCAAGCGAACCAGATAGGAGCAAACAATCATCGCCGAACTGTAGTGAGTTCCATAGTGGTATGGTGGTGTCTCGCCATGTGGATCGTCCCATTCCTGGAATGAATATTTGCATGTTTGATTATTTATCAAGGAAATGAGAACAAATTTGATGTCTGACGTGTGATGGCTGTGTTGGTCATCGGTGAAATCAGTTGCCAAACAACATCAGTTGATGTAACAGACAAGAACCAAGTTTCGCGTAGCATTACCAACCTAACCTAGATCAATATCATTAAAGACTGCTTTGAACAATACGAAGACCTGACACACACGTTCTGGGGTTCTAGATACATCTCGCGAAAAGGTAGAATGCTCTTTGGGGCAGGTATGGAGTACCACTCGACGGGGAAACCGACCTACTGGCCAACTGATACTTCAAAAACACCTGTTCTGATCGACTTTTTCATCGTGAAAGGAATATCTACTAACCACATTAAGGTTGAAGAGAGCTTTGATCTGTCATCTGATCATACACCGGTTATTTTAACATTGAGCGTAAAACTAGTCAATAACCTAGAGCCAGCGAGATTACCTGGAAGAACAACTAACTGGGAAGGTTTTATGAACGAAATTGAAGACAATATTGAACTGAGCGTTCCTCTCACGAAACCCTATGAACTTGAGGTTGAAGCTGATCGTTTCGTTGAGATCGTACAGCTTGCCTCCTGGAATAATACGCCTAATCCAAGGAAAACAAAGGCCAAAACCGGTTTACGATATCCTCCTGAAATAAAAGACTTGGTTAACGAAAAAAGGAAGGCGCGTAAAAAATGCCAAAAGAGTCGCGCTCCGCAACATAAAGCACATTTGAATTATTTGTGCAATTTTTTGAAGACAACTATTAAGGATTTTAAAAATTGCGATACCTTGAAAGTTTAACAGCGAAAAAAGATTCCAATTATTGACTTTGGAAAACTGTAAAAGGCACCAAGAGGCCCAAAATCCCTGCGCCGCCAATAAAAATAAAACAAAATGAATGGGCAAGGGAAGATAAGGAAAAAGCGGACGTTTTTGACGCCCATCTAGAAGAAACCTTTAAGCCGTACGATGCTCAAGCGGTTCACGACAATATTAATAGGACGGAATTAATATCTGATGCTTTAAAACTCACATGTGCAACGCTAAGGGAACTAAAACGTGAAATCGAATCTCTAAAACCTAAGAAAGCACCTAGGTATGATTTGATCACCGGAGAAGTTCTCAAAGTCCTCGAAGCATAAGTTAAGCTTCTTCATATTATGAATGCTGCGCTCAGACTAAAACACGTTCCGAGCCAATGGAAAGTTGCGGAGGTCATAATGGTTTTAAAACCAGGAAAACCGCCAATCGAAGTAAAATCGTATAGATAGTTTTCGAGAGAATATTGCTAAGGCGCCTGCAACCGGTTATAGAAGACAATAATCTTATCCCTTAACACCAGCTTTGGTTCAGAACCAAGCATTCGACGATTGATTAAGTGCATAGAATCACTGACGTAATCGAGAAGGTGTGGCACGACGGTTTAAAACTTAAATTAAGACAAATTCTCCCCGTACCCATGTATGATATTTTAGAATCATATCTCGGGAATAGACTCTTCCGTGTTAGAAACGGAAACGAATACTCGGAACTTAAAGAGATTTCGGCTGGCGTACCACAAGGGAGCGTACTCGGGCCGCTTCTCTATCTGTTATATACTCGCGATATACCAAGAGAAGACGGCACTACCCTTGCTACGTTCGCCGACGACACCGCTATCCTAGCAGTTGGTAATACAATCGAAGAAACGACTTCAAAACTGTAGATAGCACTGAATAAGATAAACGCATGGACGAGGGACTGGCAGATCGCCCTCAACGAAACTAAATCTGTCCACGTGAATTTCACGTATAAGAAAACGAATGACTTGCCAATTTTTCTAAACTTGGCCCGAATACCCTTAGCAAACGAGGCCAAATACCTGGGAATGACACTTGACGCAAAGCTAAAATGGAATTCGCACGTGAAAATGAAACGTAAAGAAGTCGATATCAAATATAGAGAAATGTACTGGTTACTTGGAAAACATTCCCAGCTCAGTACCGAGAACAAACTGCTTCTATACATAAAATAAAAATAAATAGAAATATGTTGGCGCTACAGGTCTGTGGGACCCTAGCTTCTCACAACCATTCGTTTTGTGTGGGTTTTCAATTTTTGGGACGAATGGAAGGGATCTAGACCTACTTAAGTCCTTGGCAAGCCAAGGGATCGATGCCATAGGATATGCAGACGACGTAGCAATCGTTGTCAGCGGCAAATTCGAAAGCACGGTCTCAGAAAGACTGCAATACGCACTGTCCACTGTTCAAAGATGGTGTAACTAAGAAGGTCTTTCTGTGAATCCAAAAAAGACGACCATAGTCCCTTTTATGTATGGCGAAACTATTGAATTCTCCCGGGAAGCCTAATACCTGGGAATCATCGTTGATAGTAAATTATCATGGAACCCGCAGATAGAACGAACTGTTAATAGGGCTACCAGATCGTTATGGATCTGTCGTCGAGTCTGCGGTAATAACTGGGGCCTTAGACCGCGAATGATGTACTGGCTTTACTCGCTTGTGGTTAGACCAGCGACCGCCTATGCTGCCGTGGTCTGGTGGAAAAAAAACTAACGAAGTCACCACAGTCAAAAAGCTGGAACGGGTTCAACGTATAGCCGGTAACTGTATGACTGAATGTCATCCTAGTCCTAACACCCATTCAAATCCACATTCCAATGGAATCAAGATTGAGTATTCATCGACTGTTCCATTCGAACAACATCGACCCTTATTCCTATCAAAGAGGTCATCTATTGTTGCTTAACGCTATGGAGTCCGAAAGCCCTTTTAGCATGCCTCTAGATGACATGCTACCGAAATACGGCTTCCATAAAAACTTCCTCATAGTTATCTCTCCTAGGGAAGACTGGGAAAAACTCAAACCGAAGTCTTGACCTCGTGTGGTATACAGACGATTCTAAGATGGAGTCAGGGACTGGATCTCGCATATATGGAGAGTCACCTCCAGTAATAACATATCTATATTCCAAGCTGAAGTTCTTGCAATCAACCACTGAATAAACCTAAGTTCTAACACTCGTGGAAAAACTATATTCATCTTTTCAGACAGCCAAGCAGCTCTCGAAGCTCTGGACATCTGTAATAAAATCGAAGATTGTCTTAGAAGCATTCACAGCCATCTATGAACTTTCCAAGAAAAACCTAGTCATTCTCCACTGGACTCCAGCCCATAACCCTTCGGTGGAGTCAGCAAAAAACATTTCAGGGGCTACATCAAAAAGCTATCACGTATTGAATCCAATGAAGCCAGGCTTAAAACTCCTGGGCAGAACTGCACCAGACAATTTTCCCCAAATACTCTCCCAGGAAATCCTACTTCCTGATTAACTAAGATAAAAATAACCTAAGAATTCTAACAGGAATAATCAGTGGCCACGGCCTCATGAAAAAACACCTATACCGCATTGGAGTCTCGCCGGATCCAACATGTCTTGAGACATACTCATGGAATGTCCGGCTCTACTCAACGTTATGAAAAAAATACTTGGCGGGGAAATCGTCACTTCATCAACTCTCGCTGATATACACCCAGAGAAGATTCTTTTCTTCCTGACTGCCTCCGGAGTAAAAAGATGGCTCTAGGACCTTACCAGGGAAGGCACAATAGGCATCTTTAAAAGAGGCCGCACTGCCAGAGCCCCCGTGAGGGCTCTCCCGCAATCCAATCTAATCTAAGGGATCTACAATTTTACGGAATAAAGCTCGCTGCCAACAAATCCACACAATGCATGGCTGTACGACTTTTTGCTTGGGCAGCGTTTAATTGTTGCCCTTTGTTTTGGCAATTAGTTAGAACAACTCGCCGATTACTGATAACTGAAATCGTGATTTCAAATCCAATAGTAGGTACAATGGATGACGTTTTTCTCTAGGGTATAATCATTGGAATTGCTGTTTTTCTCCCACTAACCTGTCCATATAAATGACATCAGTCTGATTGCACTCCTCTGTGTGATTTTCACTTATCAAGTGCAGGTAAGGTTATCTTCAATTTTAAATATAAAATTTTAACATTTCCCATTGACATTTATAGTGCATAAGTGAGCCGATAGAAAATTATTACGAGCGCCGAGCTGAATTAATAAGGAAAATGAATTGCCTGGAGAAAGCCAATGTGACTATGGATGAAGTTATCGGTTTTCCGATAGAGAATCTGGAGACAAATTTAGGATTGCGGCATTTTGTTGTTTGTGAAGCGGAATATTACAACTTAATCGACACCAACAATTGTACCTTTGTTAATTTCAATATTGCAGAAGAAACTTTTACGAGAATCGAGCCTTGCAGAGAATCCCTCAAAGCAGATAAGGGATTTGAGTGCGGGTACAAGTTGTACGAGTGTATGGCTGAGAGTGCGTCACCTAAAAACTGAGCACTTGGTTAAATGTATAATAAAGAATATGAAAAGCAGTGTTGTGCTTATTGTGGTACTATCTCATTGGTCGCAGACAGTGGTGTCTGGTGTCACTTAAACCCAGCGCACTAAGATGCATTGCAAAAAAAGTGTTCCGTAAGAAGGACAGTATGTTATGTATGTTATGTCGGTGAGAGAAACATTTAGGCCGTAAGTCGGCCCATTGTGCACTGCATACCAGAGACAATACTGAGACCACCAAGCTCATGAGAACATTGTTCACCTCGCCTACTTCTCTTTCGTTTCACTTCGAAGAAATCTTGATGACGCAGTTTTTGTTGCAATGTATGTGCTTGTGCGATGTGCGCCACCCACCACCCCAAAGCAGAACAACGATCAAGAAAAACGTTTGCTGATAATTTTTGATTTGAGGAAACAAATTTAGTTTTTTTATGTTAGACTAGCTGTTGCCCGCGGCTTCGCTCGCCGATTAATGCCGATTTTGTCAATCACTTCAAGTACACTTAAGGATTTTCTGCATTACTTATTAAAACGGATACAAAATTAGTTTGACTGAATTTCAATAAATTCTTATTCTAACTAAAGCAATAGTGCCAATAGTGGTCTAGAAATACCTTTTGAAAAACAAAAAAACTTGAAGATCTGCATGCACATTGCTGTCGTTTATTACACATATACAAAAAAAAAACAGAGTGTGCTTGTGACCACACGCAAGATGTGAAACTTCTCTCGCTAAATGTGGATGTTAAATTAAACTGTGTTGTATGTTGAATTTTATTAAGAAATTTAATTAAAAAAACAAATCGTTATACCTAATATTATAATCTTAATGCAGGGCAGTTGATAATTGTATTCATTAATTTATCCAGTCCAAAGTGTCTGTATAAAACCTAGCTTCTTCAGTTCACTCCAACGTGCCCATATAGGTATTCACTTTAATGAGAGTTTAGTTGAACCATACAAACCAAAAAAAATCATTGAAATTGGTTGAGTGGTTAAGCGGATCGCCAACAGCGCCACCTATCGGGTCCAAAACTATCCTATCCATCAAGTTACAACCAACCATACCCACCTACAAAATTTCATTCGAATCGGTTGAGTGGTTAAGCGGATCGCCAACAGCGCCACCTATCGGGTCCAAAACTATCCTATCCATCAAGTTACAACCAACCATACCCACCTACAAAATTTCATTCGAATCGGTTGAGTGGTTAAGAAGATCGACAACAGCGCCACCTATCGGGTCGGGTCAGGAAGATCGACCTCGCCTACTTCTCTTTCGTTTCACTTCGAAGAAATCTTGATGACGCAGTTTTTGTTGCAATGTATGTGGTTGTGCGATGTGCGCCACCCACCACCCCAAAGCAGAACAACGATCAAGAACAACGTTTGCTGATAATTTTTGATTTGAGGAAACAAATTTAGTTTTTTTTTATGTTAGATTTTGGGTTGCAGCTCAGCTTCTAGATGACACAGAAAGCTGATTGATGGCTTAAAATAATTATGGGAGTGTTGGCTTTCTTAAGTATTTTGTTTTGTTTGCATTGATTAAGAATTGATTGAGTAATGTCGAGCTAAAGGCAGTGAAGTCAGGAAAAAACACATTTTGGTTAAAAACGCTGCCAAAAAATAAGCATGCATAAGCATAAGCACTCGCAATCCTCTTGCCGCTGGCCCCCTCAAGAGCTTTCTATCGGTGTTATGTCAATGAGATTCTGTGGGACATGGAAAAACATATAAAAAATAAAAAAAAAATGCTACCAACCGTGGTGGAATGTGATAGAGTTCGGGAATACTATCTTTTAACAACAATGGATGCTATTGGTCAGTAATTATATTTTGTTAAAAGGCGCCTAATTTTATTTGTTGTTGTTTGATTAAAAAAACTATGTACATGGGAAGTTTTACATATTTGAAACATATTACGACAAATATGGTTACGTAATTACCACTTTTCGATATTCGGCCCTAGCGAGTTATCCGTCGGAACGGAAAATTCTCCGATTTTATACGATTCGGAGAATTTTTGCTTCGAGGTATTCTTCGGAACATCTATTCGGAATATTTCTCCGACATTTTGTTACGCATATCGGCGAATAATTTCAAATTCTACGAACGCTTTATCCGCAGTGACGTTGCAAGATTTGGTGCGAGTGCGTTGGTAAGCCGGAATTTTTGAAGTAACGTGACATTTGTCAATACGAATTTCTATGGAACAATACTAGCTTTGTTTCTTTCGTCCCTATCAGCGTCTCTATCAAGGATTGCCGAAAAAAAACGAACATCGAAGAATATAAACTTGAATTGGCAACGCATCAAGCTGATAGTTAAATTGACATTGACAGTAAAATACGAAATCTTACGGAGAGCTTCATGGTCAACAAAGACGTTGTACCATCGTTTCAAGCTCTGCTCCCAGGTTTTGCTGTAGTTGAGCGAGTGAACGAAATGGAAAAGCTTACATATTACTTTGATAATGCAATTTTGTTGTCAGCTGTAAAAGCTGAGTACATTCTTTGTCGAGTGATCCTTCTACCGAAGTTTTGAAATTGCTCAATATATGTGAAAAGGCGTACTTTAGAGGTATAAACTTTTTGCTGGCGGTTTTGGCCACGCTTCTAGTGACCACAGCTAGTGTTGAAAGAAGTTTTTCAACTATGAAAAGGATTAAAACAGTGCCCAGAAGCGTTATGAAGAATGCCAGATTAAGCTCACTTGCTATGATATATATGTTCATTCGGAAATTAATGTCTATCCAGAAAAGGTGATTGATCTCATGTAAAAAAAAATAAGACGTCGTCTGCTTTAAAAAAATGTGTGTAAAAAATAATTTAAGTACCTATGTTCGTTTAAGTCTATACGATTTAAAAAATAATAAAAATCAATGAATTGGAATGTACCTATATAGTTTTTTGTTTAAAGAATTCCTCGTAAGATTTGGAAGCAAGTCCCCCCGGAAACAAAATCCTGGCTACGGCCCTGTCCTGAGGAAATGCGCAGTTGGCTGATGACGATTGACGATCTTCTTGACCACTCAACCGATTTCAATGAAATTTTGTAGATGGGTATGGTTGTTGGAATGATATATTTTTTTAATTTTTTCAACTTAATTCTCAAAGTGAAAACTTGTATGGGCACGCTGAAGTGAACTGAAGAAGCTAGGTTTTACACAGACACTAGACTACTGAATCAGTTGATTATATGAAAACAAAATGTAAACAAAAACTCTCGAAAAAGAAAACTTTGGATTGGATTGCGTTATGAAAACTTTTTAAATTAATGAACATAATTATCTACTGCGGTGTATTAAGGATATAATATTATAAAGATTTGGTTTTTAAATTAAATTTCTTAATGAAATTCACCTAAATACAACACAATTCAATTTAACATCCACATTTAGTAAGAGAAGTTTCACATCTGGGGTGTGGTCCCAAGCACACTCTTTGTTTTTTTTTTGTGAAAATTTTTTAGTAGGAATTCGAATTATGTTTTTATTGTCTTTGTTTTTGCTTTATATTGCTTTCAAAAACGTCCAAGTCAAGAAACATACATACATTTATCTATGACTTGCTTTACCTGTTGCATCCGCATGAATGAGTTGTTTATTTCGTTGAGAGACTCGCGGCAATCTTCCACCGCCTTAGATCTTAATACGCTGGATACTAGGGATCTAATGGCAGCCTGGCTGTCTATGTATAAAACTACATCCTTACGTGATACTGTATTAATCGACAGCCATGCTGTGGCTTGACGAATGGCTGTGATTTTGGCTTGAAAGACACTACAGTGCTTTGGGAAGGAGAAAATTAGGCCCAGGTTCAGTTCTTCTGAAAAGACCCCTGCTCCGACTCCAAGAAGAAGAAGGACAGTAAGATGTCTGCAGTCTTTTCTGCTGAAAAGACCATGTCCATCCAAGGTGATAGAACCATCTGTTCGTAGGCATGATACGACAGAAAGTATGGCAACATGCGCGTAGGCATTTGAACTATTTAGGGTTGGTATGCAGCTGAGAGTCAACACATTATCAATCTACCCCTGGGAAACCCCTGGACCGCCATAATACACACTGGATTTCAAATAAACGACTGCATCTTACCTTAAACCTCTTCAAAAACTGTTCCATTCGATCTTCAGACTGCGCCCCCATCGGTTTGGAAAAGTCCCTGAATGTCTTCGAGTTGGTCAGGTCCAACTCTTCAGAGTCATAGTCGGCCAGAATCCATGGGAAGACAGGATACTGCATGAGATCATTGTATGAACGTCCGGCCAGAGTATTTAAATGCATCAAGTACTGGAAATTTGATATCTCGCCACGCTGCAAGCGAATAAAATAAGTTTCAGAAACTCTACCAATAGAGGACTTCATCCCAACTTACCACCCATCGCTGTGTGACTGAAGTTTCGCCAATCAAACTGCTGAATATGCCGGATGTTTGTTCGACACTGGCGGTTCGTTTTTGTCCAGCAACCGACTGCTGAGCGTTGTCAGATATTGCTGTGGCATGCGACATGAATCTTTGGTAGACCTATGGACAGACAAAAATTTTATGAAGGAAAACTAAAACACCACAACAACTCACCTTGTTTCTGACTTTCCTTGGAAAACTGAGCAAATAGTTGCGTCCATCGTCGGAGAACACCTCAAGGGCGATCGGTTGCAGCAGGTATCGTCTCTTGTGCACCTCACGGATCTCCTCGTAGGCGAACTTCGAGCACTGCCTCATTTTCTGCGACCTGGAGGTGCCCCCAGAGTTGGGGATAATTGGATCATAAGCCCCCGACGGCAGTGTGTCAATGTCGCGAATTTCGCGGTTCTTCAACAGAGTGAATCCGTCCACAATGTAACAGTGCTCCTTGCCGAACAGCAACAGTCCCTCGGTGGTGTCTAGTCCCTGAATTCGGGCGCACCGAAACATGTAGGAAATCTTCTCCTGCTCCTCGAGCAATCGCAAGAATGTCTCGTTGTCCGAGACCATGGACATGTCTTCGTCTTCTTCGTCTAGATCGTCGCCAGCACCGGGTCCATCTACCGACTCCTGTGGCGCACCTATCCCGCCTGGCTTGCTGTGCTGGTCGCCGGTTGGGCTCTGCGGCGGAGTTCCATTTGAATTAGCTGCACTTTCAATTGACTTGTTGTCCGGGCCATGCAATGTCATGCCCTCGGTTTCGCAGAGGATTCGCGGCGGCTGCTGACAGTGAATAAAGTAGATTTTGCTGTCCAAACTGGTGGCCACTTTGTATTTTAATTGACGATTGTCGGGCAGATCGATACCCGGCCGGTAGGGGTAGTGCAAGTAGAACAGTTCATTGCGCATCGTTTTCTTTCGCATGCGATGTGGTCCCTCCGTTGTGTCCAAAATCCATTTGTCTAGAGTTGAAACGCCCTCCGCCCCCCAGAGACCACGTTCTCGGGTGAGCTCTGTTTCCGATTGAATCCAGTCCTGGAACACATACCGCTGGGTGTGTTGAATCATTTGGGTGTATTGCTTGCATCGCATCTCCCACAGATCTTTGATCAGCTGCACATGGATCGCAGTGCACTCGAAGGCGCTCTCTCTGCTCATGGTGGACTTGGTTCGAACCAGCTCATCTTTCTTGACCTTGGTGCGGCTGGCGAGTCGTGTCAGGCCGCCTGTGACCTTCTGAATCTTCGACTGAATTTGATTATGGATCTCCCATGGGATGCGGTACGATGCCTTGCGCTCAGCGTCCACATAGTTGAACCAGAGTTTCGATGCCACCTCCATCACCTGCTCACGGGTGGTGTGCAAATCGGGCGCCTTCGAGTTGTTGGGCGGCGGCGTCAACGATATCTTGAAGACCTCCTCAATGGCTGGCTTCTTGCACACGTACAGTTCCTCCCAGACACGAAACGCTGCGCCTACAATCAGATTTCTACCCTGCAACTGGTTAAGGTGATCGTCGCGCGGTTCAATGATGTCCACTTGGGGATTTACATGCCATGTGGTGCTGCGACTGGTGGATGGCTCCAAGATGATCTTCATATCGGCGGTCAGCTGAAGCAGACAGTAGGTGAGGCAGCCAATGAACTCCAGCTCATGATTTCCTGCGCCGAAGATCAGCAAGCGGTGTGTGATGATTTTGTGCAGGGCTTCCAGCACAGACATCTGTTCCGTGATTGCTTCTGTCGGTCTGGACAAGAGGTACAAAATTGATCGGTTCAGCGAGTGGTGCAGTTGTTCGAGCGACAAAGCCGATGATCGACGCTTCGCCTGTGCGATCAGTTTGATGACAAAATCGAAGATGTCGTGGGGATTCTTCAACAGGCATCCCTGCCACATTTTGTCCACAACGCGCGCTGTGAAGTAAAACACATTGGGCGCGATATTTTGCACATGCGACTGCAATAGCGGAACGATTGGTAGAGCTGCCTGTTCGCCCACCAAAACATCGGCTGCCAAGAGGTGCTCCACCAAAGCGGTAACGATCTCTGTTTGATACTCGATCTGATGTCCCATGTCGGCAGACTCTGGCGATGCGTCCAGCACCAGATCCACGACAGGCGTCGATTTGCCGTGCATCGAGAGACTCAGCGAATCGACCACGATCACGCGCAAGAAGTCGATGACAAATTTGCGCACTGGATGCGAAGTCAGTGATGCGTGCTGCGCCATCTGCATTGGCGAGTGCACCACATAGCAGCCTGAGTTATCTGTCGGCGTCGAGGTACCGCTGTTTGGCTCCGAGTCCGGCCCGAATTCCTTCGACATGGGAAACAGCACTGCCACCAGTGAGCTTACAACATCCCCGGACATCATCACGGGCATGAAGTCCGGCAAGTTCTGATAGAGCGAGAACAACAGCTGGATTATGGTCTCCGGGTGACTCTTGAGCCAATCGGCAGGCTCTGCGGTGTGGACGATGGCGCGCACCATTCCAAGGAGGACACACACCGCCTCCGGGCAGACATTCATTTTTGGTGTCACTGATGAGGCGGATGCATGCGATACTGGCGTGCCCCACAGGAAGGACCACACTCGATCCAAGTCGAACTTTGTATGCTCCGAGGCCAACAATTTCACCGGCTGGCCCATTATCAGTGCTGTAATCAAGAAATACAGCTCTGGCACGTCCAAATGATGCTGCAGCAGCCATTCGAGTATCTGGAAGCCGGGCACATGCAACACCGACGTCCTCACCTCGCCAGCTATCTGCGACGGCAAATGCGTGTGAGGATTGGTAGAGGAGGCCGAAACCATCACTCCGCCGTTACTGGCCGATCCAGAGGAACTCAACTGAGGTCCACCCAAACAAATGCTCTTCTTCTGCGATATCAACTCGGTGAACCGCAGATATCCCCCATTGTGGGTGCTGTCCCTGAACCGTGCCAGGAAGCACTCATTCGCACAAACCACTACCAAAATCCTCACTGCGATGATGACCGACGTGAAGTGCACGTGCGGCTGCATGAACAGCAGCAGCCAGTCCATTCCGAGCGTCTTCGAGATGTCGTCGCAAATGATGTAGTTCACAGTGTTCCTCGGAGTGAACAGCAGTCCATGCAGCAGCGACAAACATCGGTTTCGCAGGTAGATGTTCTGCGCCATTTGATCGTCGCCATCTTTCTTCGCCATCGATGGCAGAATGACCGATCGCTCGGGCTGATCGACACGCGGTAGCTTCGCGGCGATATACTGTCCGAAGAGCAGCAAATCACTGTGCCTCGGTTGGCCTCCCAATAGCGTCTCAACAAGCGAGAACAGGATCTCCCGGGTGGAGTGATCGCCGATGTCTGTGATTATGTTCAGCAGCTTATTCAGCAACTGCAGATCCCGCATGATCTTGACGTTCTGTTTCTTTTCATTCGACTCGATTGCCAGCTCCAGCAAATGCTCCAACAGCGACCGCAACAGACCGTTTGGCGCTCCATGCCAGATTTCCAGATCGCAGAGGAGATCCTGGAATGCGGTCACATTCGGTATGGCCGCCATATCCTGGCCACTGTTCACGGTGCCCACCAGACCGAAGGTTAAATGCAAAATGTGCGAGTTTAGAAGATTCTTCTTCTTCTTGAAGAACATTCCCAGAGTTTGATAGCTTCGCTTGCGATCCATCTCACTCTGGGCCGCGCGATTGCTGCGCACGACGCAGGTGAGTGCTTTGACGCCGGCGTACAAGCTCTCAACGTCCTGCGCCATTGCAATGATGCCTAAAAGAACGTTACACCCGCCGACAGTGTCGATCATGGCCGACACGGGATGGGGGCTGAACACACGGACGCCCAGGTAGCCGACCACAACGCCACCGAGCGAGCGGCCAGCACCAGCCAAGTGCCCTGCCGAGTTGTGAAGGATTCTACAACAGAAATAGAAAAGTAAATAAATGTTAGAAGGGGATTAAAAGGAGCTCTTCCCGCTGCCGGTACTCACTTGATGGGCGTCGCATTCTCATGCGAGTTCATGCCCAGCTGCTTGGCAATCGACTTGTTGTCCGTACGACTGTAGACCTTGCGGATCTTCACCAGTGTCAACTGGGAAACAGCCTTTGCGTTCAACCCCAGCAGTACCTTGTCCTCTGGCACCAGCGGATTGAGTGGCTCATTTTGCTTGCCGATTTGTGGCGCCTGCAACGAGCCCATGTAATGCGGACCCAAATTGTAGATCGTCTGAACTGTTTGCTGTGACAGAACGTCTTCGATCAAATGGCAGACGCCCTGCTTCCAGCACAGCCGCGAATATCTCCTCCAGATGGGTGGAGTGCCAATGTAACCGAAGACCTGACTAGCCACAGCGAGATTGGCCGAACCAGCGCCCGGATTTTGCGATATGTAGTGCAGCTTCTGCGTGTGCATTGGCTAGAAAGAGAGAGAGAGTCATGAAACACGGCAAATACGACTCCACGCGAATTACTTACAACTCCATCCAAATAAAGCGACAAACTGGAGTTCTTCAGCACAGCTCGGTTCAGCACAACAACGAGGTTATGCCACTGGCCTTCGTGCAGCAGGTCGGGACACCAAATTCTTGCGTTGCCATCGTCCGAGCCCTCTGGCTCCCAATCGCCCAAATCTGCAAATAACAAATCAAGTCACATTCTGAGGACAGAAAAGGGGACACCTTACTTTTGCTAGGAGTCACCAGAGTCTCCTGGGTAGACACCACGATCGCCTTGTCTCTCGCGGACAGTAGAATCGAAAGGCAAACCAGGTTCTCCTCTCTGGGGTTGTTTATTGTCCTTACGAGCGTCAGCAAGCGCACACAGTGTGGATCTGTCTTGGGATCGGAGAATTTCTCCACACAGAACCACGTCGAATAGGAGAGTCCCGTCTGAGGTGGAAATATACGATCTCCAGCTCCGATGCCGCCGATAGTGTTCGAATCAATTGTCCCGCCACTGGTTGCCGCTGCCTGTGGCGCCAGGCTTGGCAAGTACAGGCAGCCGAATCCCTCCGCTGACATATCCATTTCGACAAACGGCGGCAATGTGCTCGACCCGTGGGCACGGAAATCTCTCGGCGTCGTCATCGACACCAGTGTCTTGATGCGTGTTAGGGGAACTGGTCCTCCCATGCAATAGGGTTTGTCTAGATTTATATTCGCACACGAGAGCGGTTCCCCCAGACGGAGGAACTCCCTCAGCTCGGTCGGCTGTAGTGCTTGTGCCGCAAGGCGCTCGAGAATATACTGCAACGGGACATGCAATGGAT
This sequence comes from Cheilosia pagana, assembly GCA_936431705.1. Lineage (NCBI taxonomy): Eukaryota > Metazoa > Arthropoda > Insecta > Diptera > Syrphidae > Cheilosia > Cheilosia pagana. Next base: position 9,897,954 of record OW386169.1, read on the forward strand.
TGTCCTCCTCACTCAACGCACGTCTGCCGATCTTCAACAAATGGCCCGCTAGCCCGTAGTCGCACATGATCTGTTGATTGCGCTCACTGCGCACCAAACTCTTGATGATCTCCGAGAGATAGACCTGCAAATTCATCGCCTTCTCCTGATCGCTTGGGTGTCCCACCGATGGCAGGAGTTGCAACATGCATATGACTACCCCCGGGTGGACAATTCTCGGCTCTGGGCTGGGTTGGGTCAGGTTCAACATGTTGGGGTGTTGCGTTGGCAGTTCCTGGCTGGGCGAACGCACAGTTTGATCCACAAACAAATTGATCACACCGTTGAGGTTGGGCTGCTCGAAATTATCCAACGCAATGCTGTACAAAAGCCGATACACAACACAAACGTACGAAAGCGACCTGGGTACACTCTCGCGAAAGCTGAAATTCAGAATCTCTCCGCTGAACACCTCGTGGAAGTACCTCTGCACCTCGCCGTCCGCCTGGAACTCGCCAAAGATGTCGGTCAGCTCTGTTCCACTGGTAAAGCATCCCAGCAACCGCAGCGTCTCGCACAGAGACGCCGAGCAGATCTCGTGGTGAAAGAACTTTGCGTTCGCCGGCTCAAAGCGCATCGCAGTCGCCAAAGTCTGGCAGACGATTTGGAGCAGTAGAATGAGATCGTCCTGGGTAATGCCCAGATTCTTGGAGTCCTCCTCCAGATTGTCGTTCAGCTTGCCGTCGAGTGACACAAACACACTTGTCAGGTATACGAAACCGCCGACCTTCCGGAACACCGTCCTCGTACGATGGCTGTCCTTCAGACACCCCAGCAACATGTTCAGGATCTGGATCTTGAACTCCACCTGATATGCTGGAACCGAATGCATTACGCTCAGAATAAACAGCATATCATCGTCCCCTCCCGCGGACAGAATGAGCTCTCGTATAATTCCCAGAGTCTCGTGACGACAGTGCTTGAACTTAACCAGTTCATGGGTGCATTTAGCGCCGCCACACTCGCGAAACACATTCGCGTTGTTATTGCTTCCACTCAGGAGGATCGTGAGTGCTTCAAGCACATGTTTGCCCAACAAATCACTCAGATTGTCATCCACTTCAATCTCCACGTTCTCGTCGTCGTTGGTTGCCTTCCGCACATAGTCCGAGTATCTGTTGAGGCAAGTCACAAACACTTCGAGGATCCCCACCTCCCGGTAGACATCCTTGAACACATTGTTATGCCGCAGTATATTCAGGAGCGTCTTGAGACACAGAATACTACAGGCTGTCGAATGGTTGTTTTTCAGCAGCAGCGACAATGAGATCAATTCCTTGCAGGGAACAAAATTCAACTGGAACACAATGAACTCCAGAAGATCGAAGAACTTCTCTTGGATCTGCGGACCCTTGTGGTGGATCTTCTCCGTGAACTGACTGAGCGTGTTCTCCGAGTCCAAGATGAAATAGTTTGCGTTCTCCGAGTGGTAGACTCGCGATATGGCGTCCAATATCGTGCAGCAGAGTGTTGGTGACGTCGACTTGAGGAACACGGTTTGCAGCACCTGGAAGGCGTAGATGTTGCGCACACATGTCTCGCGCGACGTCGCCTGTGGCATTTGGAAATTTTGCATCTTAAAGAGACTGTTCGACTGCGTTGGGGGTGGTCGCAGCTCGGCGAAACCACACATGCACAGCGATGAGATCATTAGCACAAGGTTGCGGATTGCAGCCTGCACTTCAATGGAGCGAGTGCGATCGCTTTCAAATCTGTAAGGGATTATGTTTTGAGTTTATTCTACAGAGTCGCTCAAACGTGAAACTTACTTGAGCAAAAATTCGCTGAGGAACAGATAGCCCTGAGACGCCTTGAAGTCGTCCAGCAATATCTGTGACACCTGACTAGAATCCTTTAGAAAGCAAAATACCGTGACAAACATCTCCACAATCTCCAGTGGATTGGCGTCTGTCAGCCGTTGCATATTATCCACACACAACGCCATGCATCCTTTGGCTGTGAATAGAGAAACAGAGACGTAACTGGGCAAAGATCTGATGGAAAGAGAGCCATCAACTTACAATGTATATAGCTGACAACACCGTCCTTCAGTCCATGCCTGGACAGCGTGGTCAACACCTCGGCGGCGCTCTTTCGCCACACAACATTGTGCGCCGGACACGGTGAGGTAATCGCAGAGAACAAAAGCGTCAGATCGTCCATGCGGGCGAGCTCCTCTGCCGGATATGGATACGAACAGAGCTTGACTAGAAGCTGCACAAAAATCTTCTGCAACAATGTACGCCGCTCCATTGCATTAAAGTCGCTAATTGGTTCGCCATTCTCCGCTGGAGGATCTTCACTCACTTCGGGCAAATCAAAGAACAGGTACAAACATTTGACAAGAGTCGATGGAACCGCAGCAGCTGTCATCACCTGAAACAACATTATTACTCACAGATTTCCAATTTAGATTCTCCCACTCACCTGAATTAGGGAAACATCGCCGTTCGCGAGCAAATTCAATGTGGACAATAACATCCAACCGCTGCTAGTCTCTTCGCTGGTTTCTATTTCCAGGAACTTGACAATGGCAATCGATGCCGCTTCGGTGCTCTGATTGGAGGCTCTCTTGCGGATTTCCGTCACCATCAGGCGAGCGACTTGTTGACAAAAAGCAACCACATCCCAGAACTTTTCGCTCATATCCGACGAGGGACATGTACTAAATACCTATTCAGATGGGGGATAGAGACGTTCAACGGATGTTAACCAAGCAAAGGAAATGAATTTCCAGCAGTTTTTTTTACCTTGCAGAACAATGGCAACATATTGTATAGCTTCTGATCTCGTTCGTGTTCGCTGAGTGGCTCCTTGGGGTGTGTGTACTCATTGAAGAGCTTCTTCAGGTGCATTAGGCTGAGTTGAGTGCGCGATTCAGCTACGGGATCATCTATAGCGGTCGGTGTGGATGTCGAATTGGCCGAAGTGGCGGTGTTTGTGGTGGCACCAACATTGTTGGCACCACCGCCGCGTAATTTACGCATTACATTCATTGTTTGCCGCCTGTCAGCCAGTCAGATGATGGCTTCTGACTGATTAGTGGGGGAGTTGGCTGACTGCTGACTCAGTGGTGTGTGACAAACGATTTGCGGTTGGTTGCAGTTCTTTTCGGCTTAGAGTATGGAATTCGAAAGAGAATTCCCTTTTGTGGTTTTGGGGGTGGTCTAGGTCTGGGGAAGAGATTGAAATGAAATTGAGTTTACTTTCGATGCGAATAAGAATCGATTGTGTGGCGAAATGAGATTGCTTCCTTTTTAATTGAAAACTGGTGGGACTTGCTGAAGAGACGGTTTGCTTTCTGTCCGAAATTATGTTTGAAATGTGACCTTCAACTGACTTTTAAAATGAGGAATTGTGTTTCAGAAACAGCAGCCTCGGTGATGGGAGGACTTTTTGAAGCAAATGAGGTTAAGGGGCATCGGGAAATCAATGGTCGCATAGGTCTGAGGAGTTTTTTTTATATGCATCGCTCAATCGGAGCTGCAAAGATGGTCCAGGACTGTCTTAAGCTTAAGTTAATTGACGAAATCAACAGCTTTAACTTCCCCAGTCAGTGGGATGTTAGGTTGGGAAACGAGCTGTCAAGTTCCACCACAATTGTTGCCTGTTGTCTGATCTTCTGAAGACCAAGGCGGGTTTTTCAAAGGAAATTGGTCTATATCCCTACCCAGTAACCAATCAATAAACATCTATGGACAACATACTTCCTAGAAGGTCCATTTCGTTACCTAATATGTTTCACATCACTTCTTATTTGACATAGACGGTTGGGAGATTGAAGAGAAAACCAAACAGCGGATTTCGACAAGCGGATTGCAAATTGGGCGCACCAACCGTGATTGACAATATGCTGGAAGGCAATAAAACATGTTGATACATCATAAAACAACAACCAACTGTAACCCAGCCCAAAATTTGTACTTAAAAATGAAATCGTCAGAAATAAATATCAATTGCACAATGCAGAGTACAGTCTACACTGATGGGGCTTAAAAACACAAACAAATTGCATTAATATAACGTAAACAAAACACTTGTTTATTTAAGTAACAAATTGTGTATATATGTAATAAGATTACAAAGATATCTGCCTCTTTTTATAGACTTTTCTCTACACTGTGGGGTGCAAAGCTTTACCAGACGTTTCAGAGACGTTTTTAAGCTTCTGTTGTTTGAAGATCGAATGTAAACAGGAGGATATGTTACACCTAGGCAGGGAGACGACATGGAAATGTCTAATTCTATTTAGTCCTTTGGTTTATGTAAACAGTTCAGGTATGACTGAGCGTTTAAATAGGTTTTTAAAGGTTCTACTAGTCTATAAGACCTTTGTGCACATAACATAATCTGAAAACAGACTCCGCTGCTTTGAGCGAAAACCTCTCCATACGATTTTCGGTCCAAACGTAAGGAAACAATATTCCAAATCCTACTCAAAGATTCCCCTGCTTGTGCTCTGAAAATCGGTCGCAAAGAAAAACGGAATGATCGACGAAGACATATTTTCCAGTAGTTAAGCAACTAACTGAACTGGAAACATTTTATTTTACAGAAGAACCATGCACACAGACACTATACACTTAATTCAAACAATCAACTGAAACCCCCACCATATTTGCCTCAAGTGATGAACAATCTCGATGTCGAGCGAACCCACGCAATGAATCCCATTTGATTATGATTAGCACACAATGCGATTATTCCGCTGAGCTCTCACTCTCCACTTGACTATCTAGTTTGCCCTATTTGCCATTGCCCGCACAATTACCAAGGCAGAGTCGCTTTTCGCTGAGCGAATTAATATGCAACACCATCTGTGTAATTATTTCGCAACTTTGTCGGTTGGTGGAGGCAGAAAGAACTATAACCGACCGATAGTTAGATAAACTTTGTTTGTGTACAGTCAATCAATAATTCCAGATATAAACAAAAAGAATATTTACTTGGCAAGGCGCTTGGAACAAAGAACGACAGCAATTAGTCATGTGGCTGATAAGAAACGGAGGTGAACACCACACAACTATGTCATGTTCGATAGCATAACGCGGCGCAAAAACACCTCCCCGATCGACTGCAAAGCGAATCACATCATTTGAGTGAAGTTCACAACTTATTTCGGATCTGCTATGACTAATAAGACCAGCAAGACCTGTTTGAATTGAATCGCTCTCTCGCCGAACGTAAGTAAAATAAAAATAAACGCTTTGACCGCGTTCCAGTGACGGCATCAAGGTCATGCCGATGTACCAAGTTCGTTCCTCTGGGACAGATCGGCAGTGATTAAGCAAACAAAACAAAATTGACAAGTGCAATGCAGCACAATCAATTGCTTCCTGCACACAGCCCTCCTTGTCAACAAACGGAATTTAAACGAAACGACAAGGGCCTGTCGTCGTGTCGTATATCCACTTCCATCGCCAAATACTAATCTTGTATGCATGGCAGGCGTGTATGCCTTCCCGAATAGATAACGAGCGCGTCTCTGGATTGCTGCGAGGGGGGACATTCATGTGTGTCGTAAGCGTAACCCAATATCAGCCTGTTTTTTGTTGATGTTCCTCTGGGGCTTCGCAAGCGATAAGCAACGAATACGAGTATGACTATGACCACAAAGCCCAAAATCAACAAAAACCCTGCGTAAGTATTCGTTTTGGAACAGCTGCGACCAAACGGCAAACGCCTACGATTTTACCAATGCACTTGTCCAATATTCACCCCCATTGTTTACCTTTTTTACTAATTTATCCATTTTCGGTGGTAATGCGCTGCAATTCGCCAACTGGAAGTTGAATTTTATTGTTTTTTTTCTCTCTTCACTTAGAAGAAGTTGTGGAAAATATTGATTTTTCTTTCAATTGGTGTGTGTATGCGGACGAATGAATTTTCACGGTTTTCGTTTTTGCACAGAATTTTCACATTTTTCCCAGAGTTTGATGATGGATTTTATATGCACTGCATGCAGAAATGTTTCACAAACACTTTGATCTTGAAATTACTTGAATTTGGTTGAATTTTCTTTGGAAAATTCATGAATTTTCACACAACACGCAGGCAGGCACCGCACTGTTAATGGGAAAAAAAAACTTTACATATGATGAAGTATGAAGAGTTTTCTTTGGATTTTTCTCTTGTTTTTCGTTTTGGTGTAGTTTTATTTTTGATGCGCAAGCGCTTTTCGGAAATGTCAAAAACATATGATTGGAATTGTAGTAGATTGGTGGAGAAGTGACATTAGTTGGAGCAGAGTTGATGTATTCAGTTTCGAGGTTGGTGTAGTGGCTGTGGGATGAACTCAAAATTGATTGCAATAGGTGGCGCTGATGTTGTATTAAGTGACACAAATCGAATGGAATTGTTGAGCCATGGACGTTGGAGAGTTAATTAGCAGTTGGATATTTAAAATATGGTGCGGCCACGACGGGAATAAAATACGAGACGTCAATATTAACCATGGTTAAGGTACCGAACGCATTGCAGTGGTTGACACAATTTGAATTTGTTAAACATTTTATTCGTTTGACATTTGACAAATGTGTCAGTTTATTACTGGGCACATTAAAAAACTTAGTTATCTTAAGTCGACTAGATTGGTCTGGAGTAGATGTAACCTGCACGTAAAAACAAGATTGGTCGGAAACGTCACTTTTCCTACGTCAGCCACATATGAGAACTGTCAACTTAGTACTCAGTCACGACTTTCTTGACTAGGTTCGTCGTCGTCCACCCCTCCATAAACGTCAACCGAATTTTGACGAATTTTTGCGAATTCCTACGCATTTTACTCAATTGTCGTTCCTCAATACGAAATATTCGTAAAAGAAAGCAGTTTTGAGAGAGCAAGATATTTCCGCTCTTACTAGTTTTTACTCAACAAATTTCTTTGCGTAAGAATTGAAAAAATTGTCAGTCGCCTGACAATTGACAGATGATTTTAATTTGTTGTTCTATTTGGCATTTTGGTGGGTAAACTATCTGTCATTTTTCACAGGTTACTACGAAAGCGTTCCTTAACTTATGCGTAAGTTTCCCTTTCTGTGAAAGAATTCATCCCCTCCACTGTCATTTTGACAGTCTTTTCCATTTTTACTACAAAAGAAAAGGAACAGACCTTTTATGTGATCAAGTCAAATCAAAACTGAGATACATCAAGTCAGTCAGCTGTCAGACTTACTAAACAAGACACTTCCACGTCCCCACTTAGTTGTCAAAATTAATAAAACAAGTTGCTCCTCAGATGCTCTCAGGATCCGATTTATTTTTGGCAGGTACGCTTTTCGACGCGGCATAGTAAACGACTGTTATCACTAAGCATCCATAGAAAACTCTCCTCACCATCCTGGAATGCAAGCTCAAATCCACTTCCCTGATTGAAATATATTGAATAAATTCAGCAATCTGCAAAAATATAAGAGTTAAACACGTCCCATTTGACTTATCAATGTACAAACCTGCGTATCCCTTTCGTAGTCCTGCGGTAACCAATTCATCCCGGCGATAGCTCGGCACACTGCAAGCTTCGAGTGAATTTTCCGGTACCAAGCTACCATCAATGACACATCCAAAGCGTATCCGATAAATGCGAATGCAAATACGCCATTTGCAGTGTAAAGGACCTCAATATGCATAAGCATTTTTGCATCCACTTGTTTAAGCATAACCAGATGTAGCATAGCGGCCAGCGCTGTCAAGATCACATCGCAAGCATGCAGCTTGTTGTAGACTTTCATCAGCTTCAAGTTTCTGGTGTAAATTGAAATTGTCTCCTTTAAAACCGTTCGAAACTTTAACGAATCCTGGTAATCCCTAACAGGTACATTTCCCCAAATTTCCAACTGCTCCAAAACACAGTCCAGATGATTGTTCAAGACAGTAAACATCTCCAAAATATACCACAGCTGAACTAATACAGACCATGTCCTCACATAAATGGGAGCTATTGTGTAGAAAATAGAAACGCAGAACAAAAGCATACCGCCATTGAAAATTTTACGAGTTAGAGCGGCATCGATATACACCACTATGATCGCAATCCTCCACAGCAAGGACATGTAGACGCTACACGGAAGCAGAATCGCTTTGTTGGTTAGTTTTCTGGTTCTTCGCAGACATCGGTTGAGGTTATTCAAAAAGTTCACATGTAGTCTGCGTTGGGCGCGAAATTCGCGGTACATGTAGACCGAATGTAAGATATGTAACAGTATGTATGTCCACCACAGTGAAGCGTGAAGCGCGGCTTCAGTCAACACAAAAATATCAATAAGCAATTTGACAAAAAATAAAATGTGTTTTAAAATTTTTCCGCGCAGCTTATTAATGTGGCCGAACCGATGCCGGCTGCTGTCAAATTCGTAATCAATCAAGCCCAGAAACGCACACAGGCGGTAGAGGAAATATGAAACGAGTGATTCGAAAACTTCCAACTCCATTGTGTCGAATGAATTCGGAGTGCAGGTTGGATTGTCACTGAATTGAAAAACCACCAACGATGTATTTTGAAAGTGACCTTCTGTCAAATTTCATTGCTGATTGCACAAATTAGCTGAAGCTATTAACAGGCTTTTAGGCAGTGAAGGCTGTATTGTTCAAGGAAAATCAATCAATCTGACATTTTGTTAATGACAGTCATAAACGTGGTTGCATATCGGAAATGGAAATTAAAGAAATGAGCACGTTCAAAAACCTAGTTGTCTTTAGTCGAATAGGTTGGTCTGGACTAGATGTAACCTGGGGTTGAATCGCGTCGTCCGTGATCGAGCAATACGTTCACGGAATTAAGTTGATTTACATGTGACACAAAAATAAATTCCATCACGTAATGCTCGTTTACGGACGACGCGAATCGACCCCTGAACACAAAAACTAGATTGGTGGGTAACGTCACTTTTTCTACTCCAACCACGTATGCGAACTGTCAACTTCGTACTCAGTGGGGAAGTTCAAGTATAGTAAGTCTGACAGCTGACTGACTTGATGTATCTCAGTTTTGATTGGCCTCGATCGGTCACATGGGCGGCTGTGCCAGTTGACGTTTATGGAGGGGTGGCCAACGAATCTAGTCAAGAAATTCGTGACTGAGTATTAAGTTGACAGTCCGCATATGTGGCTGACGTAGGAAAAGTGACGTTCCAGATCAATGTAGTCGACAACTAAATGTTTGAATGTTCCCAGTCTTGAGTTTCTTGACTAGATTCGTCGGCTACTCCTCCATAAACGTCAACTGAAACAGATTTTTATGTGATCTAGTCAAATCAAATCAGTCAGCTGTCAGAAACTAAATACCTACTTCAACGTCCCCACTCAGTCTCGACTTCTTGACTAGATTCCTTCGCTACAATGATTACTCATGGAGTACATGTGGATTGCTGCCTGACCAATACCGCATATTTTGTTTATTGACGAAGCAATTCAGCCAGAAATGAGCCTCATCGCTGAAGATGATTTTTCGATGAAAATCCGAATCATTTTCAAGTTGTTGCTCATCCCAATTCACGAACATACGAGGCTTCTGGTGGTCAAGTGGCTTCAGTTCTTGCGTCAATTTAATCTTGTAAGGATGTAGGCCAAGATCTTTTCGCAAAATTCGCCACTGCGACGTCACAGAGATGCCCAACGCTTGAGAACGACCTGTGAGAGACACATTGGGCATGGTTTTTCTTCAACTGAAACCTCAGCGGCAGCAATATTCTCGACACTACGGGCACTTCTATGTCTCACTGGAACGGGAACATTTTGTACCGTGCCTGTGGATTCAAATTTTTCCACTAGACGCTCAATTGTTGATCTGCTAGGACGATTATGACGACCACAAATTGGACGTAGCGCTCTTAACGTTGAGGCCACTGACTCCGAATTTCGGTAGTAAATTGTAATAATTTCGACTCGTTGTTGGCTCGTATATCTTTCCATCATGAAACGGCAAACCTTACTAAAGAGAAATGTCAAAAGAGCGACAAGAAATTCGGCGTCGTTTGCTGTCCCTGTCGGTCTACTTTTGTAGAGTCCCTGTTGAAAAACCATTTAGTTCAACCAAAACTGAGATGCCTACATAAAGCCAGCCAACTGTCAGACTTACTTAACTATAGATACTTGAATGTCTCAAATCTTACTACTGTTTTCGATAGCGTTGTCTAGCGATGTCAATAAGCGAACGCAACCGTGAGCGACTTCGTAACTGGATGCAGTTCTTGGTCTTTGAGTACCACATTACTTTATTTACTACTCGCCTTTAATTTCCCAGTTTGACGTCCGGCAAAGCCTTCAAAAAAACTGCAATTTTTTTCTAAAAACGTTTTAGAGCCAGCAATAATTACAAAATTCGCATTTCGTTCGCTTCGAGTTATCAAAAAGAAGATCCATGCTTCCACGGTGGCATGTTTGACTCTGGAAGACTCGCCTGCGATTCGCGCATGAACAAAATACGAATACCTCTAGGAAATTTACGGAATTCTTTATTTAAATTATCTCAAAACTTTTTTAAAGCATTGTAGAGTAAACGATTGATGTTATGACCAAGCACCCGCAAAACACTCCCTTGATCATTTTCGAATGTGAGCTCAGATCTGCTTCTCTGATTGACATACATGCAAAAATCTCAGCGATCTGTAAGAATATAAACTTCACAAAACATCCACTTATTGATTTAAGACTAATGTACACACCTCCTTGTCCGTTTGGCAGTCCTGCTGCAGCAAATGCATCCCGGCGATGAGTCGACATCGTGTCAACTCCGAGTGAATCTTCCAATACCAAGCCACCATCAATGAAACGTCGAACACGTATCCCATAAATGGTAACACAACTGCCGCATTTGGAGATGACAGCACCAGAACATGTTGAAGAAGCATTGTCGTAAGCAATTGCTTAAACAATATCAAATTACCCGCAGTGAATATGATAATGAAAATCACATCGCAAACGCTCAGTTTGTTGTAGGTTTTCAACAACCTCAAGGCTCTTCGGTAAACTGCAATTGTTTTCCTTAAAACCTTTCGCCACATTAAGGTATCTTCGTAGCTCCTCCTAGGTAGAACACGCCGAGCTTCGAGCTGCGTCAACACAACATCCATGTGATTGTTCAAGGCCGTAAACAGCTCCAAAATATAGAAAAGCTGAACCAATACAGACGATGTGCCCACATATATGGGAGCTATTTTCCAAAAATAAAAAACACAGATCAGGAAGGCAATGCCATTCAATTTTTCGGTAGTAAGGGCGACCACACTATATACCGCCACAATCGTTATCTTCCACAGCAAGGTCACGTAAACGGTGCACGGCAGGAGAATGCCTTTGCAGGTCAGAGTTCTAGTTCTTTGGAGACAGCAGTTGAGGTTATTCAAAAAGTTTACAAATTGACTGCGTTGTGTACAAAACTTGTAGTACATGAGGACGGTATATAAGACATACATCGAGTGGTAGCTACCCCATCGTGAGGAGGCTTTCGCGATTTCACTAGTCAGAATTATATCAAGGAGCAATTTAATGCAATATCCAATATGCTTGAAAACTTTGGTGCGGACTTTTATGTGGCCAAAACGCTGCAGGCTGCCATCGAATACGAAATCAATTAGACCCAGAAACACGCATACGTGGTATAGAGATTGCGAGACGTATGTTTCGACAACTGCCAACTTCATTGTAGGTAGATGTCAGGTGAATTTGGTTTGAAGGTTATGTTGCTACTGAATGGGACGTTTCATAAGGAAAACGACGATGTTTGTCGGTAGCTACCTTCGGAGTAATTCCTGATTGACATAAATTAGCTGAAACTACTATGGAAGTCTATTAGGATATAAGGCTAGTAATGGCTGTCATTATCAATGTGATGATGATCTAAATACACCTTTTAGCGTATTGGCTGTCATTTTTTTTAATTGATGAAGAGGTCGATGTAAACACGGTTGCGCGAAAAACACCTAAAACAAGCACTTTACTATTGCCAGAAAAGCAAGATGGCGATAGAACATGAATGTCACAACAGAGCAGTCAGGCATTCCGCCAATCCTTGGCTGAAATTTTATTCTTGCGGATGAAGACGATTCGCATTTTGTTCCCTTTCCCAGAAAAATAATTTGCTCGCCTGCGAGTTTATCGGAGAATCTCCGGCGACACCTTTACCTATCATGTGAATGGTAATGTTGCCAAAACCCACGCGAAAAAAACACATTGCGAACATTTAAAGTTGAGGACGTGTGTTTTTTTCAAGTTTAAGTGAGTTGGCGAGTGCACTTATCGTGTTTCTTCTTTTCGAATACGAAAATCTTTCGAAAACTAAAAGAGGTTTCAAAACAGATTATTAATAAAACATGTCTGTAGGTTTATGTTGTAAAAGAAACTTATTTTGTTGTACATTCATCTAGGGAAACGTTTTCGCTCAATGATTGAGGGGAAAATGTCATCGAATTTGATAAGTGACAGATCTATACAAAGTTAATAGGTAGCTACTCTTGCCAAACACTTGTCCGTATATTAATAAAGCCCGCATTAAAGTTATCAACTGGCTAAAAAGCAGTTACGTCAAATTTTCGTATGCAAACAGACGTCAGACGTCAATTAATTGCTAGTTAAAAAGAAACACAATATGCTCTATTTGACAAGGACAGGATCGGGATCACATGGATTTAAGCAGTTTCATTCCAATAAAGTTTATTTTTGAAGTGCTTTGCTTCTATGGGCGCGTTCAGAGATAAACTCTGCGATCCAACATTAATAAAACAAAAATATTTGTGTTAAGACTATGTTAAGGCAGTCTTCACATCTGCCAAAAAAAAAATCATTTTACAAGAAAACACAAAAAACGAGTCATGAAGTCATTAAAAAGTTGAAAAGTAATGAACGCAGAAGAAAACGTAAGAACAGCTGCTGTCTATGTGCGATACTCAAATGTTAAAACTTCAAACTTTATATATATATAGACTGCCAGCTGAGAGCAAACGTGTTTCACATTGGTTTGTTAATTTTACTGTCACTAAATATCAGATTGAACTTGTTTTGGCATTGTGCAATGCATCCACTAAAATAGTAAAAAGTCGTGTCTTACGAATTTCATCGAATTCTGTATCTGGAGTCTAGATATTAATTGCAAAACGCCATTACTTACATTATGCCAATGCCAAAATTATGCATAATGTCAAATGTATAAGTAGACTAGATTTGTTTTAATCCTTAACGCAAAAACTAGATTATTCGAAAACTATAAAAGAATTCGCAAGATAAAGGCTTCGTTCAGAGAGTCTTGTAGGTAAGTCTAACAGTTGGATGTGCGTTAATAGTTTTTTCCGTTGACGTTTATGGAGGGCTAGCCGACAAATCTAGTCAAGAATTTCGTGACCGAATGCTAAGATGACGTTTCGTAAATATGAACGACACTGAAAAAATTACGCTTGTGAACAATCTAGTTTTTGCGTTCAGAGAAAATCTAGTCCATAACGACTTAAGATAACTAGATTTAGATTTTTTAATGTGCTCATTATTGGAGTTCCTAATTAAATTGGCCACCTACTCCCCCATAGACGTCAACTAATAAATCAATAAAAACTGACGCATCACGATCATCCAGCTGTCAGAGTTTGCAAACTAGATTTTTGAACGTTCCCAATCGGTGTATTCACGAATTGCAAATGCTGTGATTTTTTTTAATATAATGGAAATGTTTACTAAACACTCTAAGACTTTTAGAATCTTTTCAGAAACTTGACGAAATAAAGTCCTGGACAAGTTTTGCAGCATTTTTAAATAAAAAGTTGGTTCAGGTCCGTTTACAATAATTGTTTCCAAAGGTTAGGTCTTTTTCTACTGTAGTATAGAACCTCTGGCTTCGTATCAAAGACTCAACGCGCGAGAGCGTTCACTTTAAATGGCCTACTCCTACCCATGAACGAGGACGAATTAAACTGATATACGAAATTTTCTCACCAGTTCGATGGCGCTGTACAGCTTAAAGAGTTTCGCTGATGGAAATATCTTTGAAATTGCTATTAAGCTATACAAATTGATGTGTTTAAGCCAGGTGTTGAACTGTTCCAATCAGAATTTGCACTTTTCAACAGCAGTAAGCAGCTTCTAATCTTACCGAATCAGTATGATTTCAGAGGTGGGAATTGGGGAAAAGAAAGCATTTCCATCTCCTGGCACTCATTATTGCAACTTTCCAAAATATATCGCCCACTTTCAACCGCATCCTTCTTTTCTGAAAAGAAAAACAATAAAAATCAACAAAAAGCAACATGATAAACCCCTTCGGTTTTGAAGTAGCCCTATAGCTCTATACTTTTTCACACAAGTAGACAAGCATAAATTTGATTTTCAGTTACACAATTCCCCCCACGAACTAATCACTAAATCTATTTACCATCTGACAGCTGTCAACTTGCTCAAAAAATCGCGCACTACCTTCATAAGCTAATCAGCAGAATTGCATCTCAAACTCGCATTAGGTAGGTACCTATTCAAGCACGAAATATAATCGTAAACCAATCGCCTTATGTGACAGCTGTCAACGTGCCCAACAAACTGTAGGTATAACCCTATTTGGGTATCCAACAATGGTTACAAACTTCCCCCGATCTTTAATAGCCCAAAACACAAAGAAGTCGTAAAAGTTTATACACAATCACCGTTAAAGAACAGCTATAGCAAGCATTAAGCATTTAACTATCAAATTGACAATTCATATGCAAATCTGTTCAAATATGGACAACAATCGGTGGCATGTCAAATGAATTTAAAAATTCCCTTCGCTCATTTAACGAAATCCGGAAATGCGTCTGAACAAAGCACTGTCCGTGTCCATTAGCCATGGCGCATATCCCCACAGAATTTATAACCCAAACAAAACAATCTTTTAACGCATATCCCCCGCGCTTCCGCACAGATACATGCATTCATCGAAAAAGAAAGAACTGAAACAATTGCGCCCTTCCGCTGCGTGGATTACAAACTAATGAGTCCATCCGCTTGGCGGACGACGGCCTTCAAACGGCCGACCCACGACACTGCGCCCCGATGCGCTTCCTCAATCGTTTAGATACATTTGCCCATTGCCCAAAGGGAAATTATGCTGTGCGTGGTGGCATAACAAATTAGCTGTACAGACCGGTGGAGCCATCGCAGTGGATGATGTGTGATACCTCCCATATGGGCTGTCGAGTGTCGGGTCGGTCTTCTTTTGCGCTTCAGTTCAATGTGCGTTCGTCTTCATCTCGGCTCATCAGCTGGCCGGAGGCGGCTATGCGTTCTCGTCGGATTTAGCCAACACCTTCACGGACCATGCGTTTCGCGTGGCACGTGGAAAAAAGGCCATCACCTTTCGGGATTGGGGTCATAAATTTCACTCCGGCACTGCTGGTCCTGGTGCTGGTAGTACAAACAGAAGCAATAAACAAAACACAACAAGGAGCTGCACCTACTGAAGTAGAGACCTTCCTCTGTTGCGGCAGACCAGCTACCAGCATCGGGATAAATCAGGATGTGTGCTTGCGTCCGGCAAATACAATATCGAGTGCATAAAAACAATGTCGCAACCTGATGGTGTAACATCTGGAAGTGGTTGGATTTTGGTTTCGGTTCATTTTTTGTGGGTCACCTCGAGGATATTGGCAACAAAAAAAAAAATGAAGACCAAAGTGGAGCAACGGAGGTTCTGTTTTGTGTGCTCTCCTTGTACATCGGTTGGGTAGGCTGCGCACTTTAAAACATATGGCAGTGAGTTATCGATTGCGTCGAACAAACGTGCCGGGGGAGATGAGTTTTGCACATGGAGGCATGTGCTCCGCGTTCAGGTGTGGATCGATCGATGGCGCGAGGGTTCAATGAAACATCTTGCTCAGGTGGTCATTACGCTACAGCCGGACGCATTGCATGATTTATAAGAATGGATTTATCGTTTTTCTGAACGTGAATGAAATTGGGTATTGTGTGTTGTGATAAGGAAGGAAGCAAGTCCTGATGATGCTTCATCGATAAGTTCTGTGAAATTATCCACTTTGAAATGCGCTATACTTCAAATAGGTACCATGTTGGGCAACTCATTATTTAGAAGTCCGCTGCGACAAGTGACTCAGTAATGTAAGAGATTTGCTTGGAATTTAGTGGAACAAATTGCTGACCAACCAGGAAATTATATAACTTGGTTTAGCTAACCACATTACAACTCGTTTCGCATCCATCCGTACGTCTATCATTTATGAATTTCGTGGTACGTCCTAGTTGGAGTTTATGTGGACCGTTTGGTTATTCAAAGGGTGGACCGAAACGGTCGATCCCACCACCCACAGTTATTGCGGAAAAGTTCTTGGAATTTAATTACGAATATCTCTTTGGCAACGAAATTGCTTGCCACAGTCAACCCTTACCTGTAGTTGGCTATTTGGGAG
This sequence comes from Cheilosia pagana, assembly GCA_936431705.1. Taxonomy (NCBI): domain Eukaryota; kingdom Metazoa; phylum Arthropoda; class Insecta; order Diptera; family Syrphidae; genus Cheilosia; species Cheilosia pagana. Next base: position 9,914,369 of record OW386169.1, read on the forward strand.
AAATAACCCTTTTGAGGTAACTAAATTCCTACATTTGACGGGACCGCAGATTGCCTTTCTATACATCTCATTTCTTGTGGAACTGTTGCGACATTGGGCATGAGGGGCATGAGTATTGAGTACTCGCGGCAATTTGTTGCTAATTTAAAACGAGAAACGAGACGTGAAACGCATTCACGGAGATAAACTTGTTAAATTCAATAAAATGTTTTGAAAGTCATAAATGGATTCTGAGTTTGATTGAAAACTTGGTTAATGGTTTACAGTTTGAAAAATGCAAATTGGGCAAGTTTTTGTAAGATAGTCGAAGGAAAATTCCAAAGAATTGAATAAATAATTTTTCCGCAGTTTTAAGGTCGTTTTTCAGAGGTTTTTAGAGGCGGTTTTTAATTTTTTGGGGTATTTTCTGTGAGTTTTCAGATGCATTTTTTGAGTCATTTATTGAGGCCTTTTCCAGGTATCTTTTGGTTTATTAATTTATGGTCGCTTTTTGGTGTCGTTTTTCGTTTTTTAAGTACTTTTTTGAGCGTTCTCGGCCTGATTTTTGGTCGTTCTAAGGTTCTTTTTGGAGCTTTTTCAAGGCGATTTTTTTATAGGAATTTTTAAGTGCATTTTTCGATTCGATTTTTGAGGCAAATTGCGGAGTTCTTTTGGTGAGTTTACAAAGTCCCTTATTGTATTCTTTTTGTTTCTTAGGAGTTTCATTGAGCGTTATTTTTGCTTGATTTTGTGTTTTTTACGGAGGGATTTTTAGCAGTGTTGCGGAAGGTTTTTTTTAAGCGTTTTCGAATCTTTTTCGGGAAGTTTTTTTTCTTTGAGGATATGAATTGTAGTTCGAGTTTTCAAGTTGCGTTTTACGAGTAATTTTTTCAGGCGGTTTCGCGATTTTTAAAAATTTTTCTTGTTTTGCGAGGCTTTTCTAGACATTATTGGAGCAGTTTTAATACTGATTTATCGGCATATTTCTAGGGGATTTTGAAGGCCTTTCTGGAGATAGTCTTGGACAATATTAATGGGGGTTTTTGGGTAAATTTCTTAATTAGCGAATTTCAATTAGTGAACTGTTTTTTATTTGGTCTCTGGGCGAGTTTGTTTTTAAAGCGTTTTCCTGGCAATTTTATTTGGCGTTTTTCGGCAGGTTTTTTGGCTGTTTTTCAAAATATTTTTTGGGCTGTCTTCTAAGGATTTTAATGACTTTTTTGAAAATATTGTCAGTGAGCGTTTTAAGCGTCTTTTGAAAGTTTTTTTTATGAGTTTTAAGTTCTTTTTTGACAGGGTTTGCGGTTGCGTCTTTCATATTTTTTTTTTAAGTTTATGAAAAGCTTTGAGAGCAGTTGCACTAGGCTATTTTTGGATCGTTTTTTAGAACGTTTCTTTGAAAGTTTTTTGAAGAGTAGGGTAGACTGGGTACGGTTGAAACACAGGACGGTTGAAACAACACAGATATCTCGAAAACCATACGCGCAGCGTGTATGAGTACTAGGAGTGAATGAAGCAAAAACAAGTCCTTATACGAATTTTAGTCATGCGTCATTCGTTCGGCGGTTCAGTTGTAAGTGAGAGCTTGTGTTGTATTTAGACTATCAAAAGTAACTTTTTTTTTTTTGGTTATTTTTCTTTTTGCTGGGGTTTCTATCCGTGTGAGATTGTTGTGTGTATTTTTTTTGTATGCAATAAAGAGTGAAGAGTACGGCATGCTGACTAGTTTAAACGTGTTAGTGTGGTTTTCGTTACTTTATAGATATTTTACTTAAAGAGGTGGGTTGGGGACGGTTGAAACAATTTTTCGGGGTACTGTTGAAAGATGACCCGAGAACGTGTGAGGAAGACTTCAAGAGGGAATGTGGACTTGTCAACATATAACGATGTGAAGGCAGGCTATTCATTGCGCAATGCGGCGGAGAAGCATGGAATAAACCATTGCTCGCTTCTAAGATTCATTCGGAAACGAGATGCATCTGGCGCAGAAGGAGAAAATCAAGACATTATGGGATATAAACTACACAACCGAGTTTTTTCTGAAAACCAAGAAAAAGAGCTTACAAAATACTTAATAAGATGTGCGGATAAATATTTTTTAAAATTAAAATGAATTCAACATGTAACAATGAAAGATTGTGTTCGTGTTTCAACTGACCCCAATAACTGTTTCAACCGCCCCTGGTATGGGGACGGTTGAAACAAATTATTATTTTTTTTTAATATGATGTACTACGCAAAATATTACACTGAGTACTCAAAAAACACTTTCCATTTATACATAGAAACATGCTTCTACATTTCACATAACTTCATCACCGCTTAGCTTATAAGCGGCAATGGTATGGATGGTATTAGCGAAATTGTTTCAACCGTACCCAGTCTACCCTACCAAAAGTTTTTGTGTCGTTTTTTGGAACGTTTTTCCATAGGACTTTCGAAGCGTGCGTGTTTTGTGGCATATTTTGGAGGGGTCCTTGATCAGTACTTCGTGCTTATTTCTGAAGTTTTTTTAGGAGGTTTTCGGGCTGATATGTTGGCAGTGTACTGTGGGCCATTTGTGTTCTTTTAAGAGTCCGTTGTCTGGGCGATTATTGGTGCATATTAAATAGTTTTCCATGAGGAGTTCTTTGAGTAGTTATTCTCAGTAGTTTTATATATTTCCGGAGTTTTTTTAAATCGCTTTTCAGGTCATTTATCGGGACAATTTTCGATGCAATTTTTAAAGATTCTCATGGAATAGGTAGTTAAATCGTGTTTTTCGACTTGTTTTTATTTTATTTGGGAGTCTTCTCGTTTTATGTTCTTTTACGGTGTGGTTTGAACGTTTTTCGGTTAAGATTTTTTAATGGTTACCTAAAATTTATAACTACCACTTTAAGGCCAGCTATTGAACATGAGTGTGGTATGACTTTTACGAATGACTATTTCTTCTATAATCAACAGAATCTCACTTGCGACATTAAATTTAATTGAAATAAATTATGTGTCTTTTTTATCAATAAAACATTCATCTGCCTTAACACCCACCAAATTCAATGTCACAAAATAGTGACAGGTCTTAATTAAATTCTTCCCGCTGCTTTTCCATCTCAAATCGAATAGTATCCGAAATCAAACAAACCTAATAAAAATCAATACCAACTGATAAATTTATGCTCATCTGCCTCATAAACGACCCATTTATCAACCGCTAAATGACTTTCAAGCTCCAAAGTCGTTCACTTATCCACAATTTATCGAAAATTCCCCCGGAAGAAACACAAAACTACTTTAAACAATCTCACTCGTTAATAAATTAAATTTAACTCAAAACACCGTCACAGGGCGGCAAGGCGGCCCGCATCTACAGAGCTGAGTACCCAGTCCCCCAGCAACATGTATACCGCACGATGTTCCAACTTCCAAGATGAATAAAGTTCGTTCCACAAGATTTATGGTACGGCTACGGGTAGGTGTATATACTGCACCAGGCGTTGGCGGGAGTTTATAAAACAAGATCCAAAAAATACGAACCGCATAAGTTGGACGCTGGAGTCACGCTCTCGCGAACTCGTTGAGTGGGCGTCTGTTTTTGTGTCGGCGTCTCAAGCGATTGCAATATTTGCCTAAGAAAAGGGAAGAAAAACAAACGCAGTATTCCAAATGAGGGGTTTAATTGAAATGACCTTTGTCGCCCTCGAAGACAGAAGAAGAAACCGGGCTCAGTTACAAGCATATCATGTTGTGGCAATCTGCTATTCGGTTCAAGAATGCCGGACTGTGGACTGTGACCTAAGGTCTATATGGATCGCCGAGAGAGAAACAACAAAACCAGAAGTCTTGAGTACATTCGGATTAATTGCACGAAGCCGTGGATTGGTGCATTTAAATTAGAGACAGAGGGGTCCAGGGTTTCATGCAGTCGTATAAATTTAAATTTATACCAATGGCGTGGATCATGGCAAGTGGCGAAGCGTGTGACTCAGCGACCATGAGAATAGGCGTTCTGCAAGTTGATGTACAAATTTGCACATTGACGCCACTTGATAGGAATGCTCCGCTGGACTAAGAAGTTGGAAATGCTGGGGATATGCGATGACAATTAAGGAATGCAGTGCACTCTTAGAGGGACCTTACATTTCCACTCGATTAAACGACCCCATCCTCTGCCTGATGACACAAAATCCCCTGAAAACCGATTTGGAACACACTCCACGCCCGATGTTAATATTTTTCTAAATAAAGAACTGCACGTACACAGCACTCAATGTAATAACAATTTAATTACTCTCCACCTAGCACTTGTGATCCACTCGGCGGCAGGTTCATTGACATTTAAACTGCTCCGCATTTGCCATTAAACGTATCCCCATGCCGCCGACGACAGGCCCGCCACTATCCGAGGAAGTCACGTGAATGTAGAAACATTGAGTAATTATTTTCTAAGGGTGGGCCATTACCCCCTGTATGCTCTCTCTGTCCGTAACCAACAATGCACCACAAATATTCTGCACTCTCGAGGGGCTTACATTTGAAAGGAATTTCAGGGCGTGCATGTTCATCCTTCGAGGGGTGACTGGTAGCATTTTAATTACAGTCCATTTATGCGCTGTTTGGGGGGCTAGGCTTGAGACTGTCACGCATTTTAATATTTTAAGGACTTTATACTATTGTGAGTTGGTTGCCACTATATATAGTATCCTCTTTAAGATGGCGTTGCGTAATTACTTAATCGCACGCAAGTACACTTGCAAGAGATAATATTATTTTTCGTTGATTAATAAATCAATTAGGGGTGGAAATCGTGGGGTAAATTGGTAGTCCCTTCCAGCACACGTGCTCACAAATAGCTGCTGTATCCTCACAATTTATGGCAATCAAATGCGAACGCCAACACATCGACTTGACAAACGTGTGTTGTCAAGATTTCAATTCAAGTAGCTATGACTGTTTTCTCAGTCGTTCAGTTGGAATGTTTTCGTAAAGGATAACAACCGAACGCGTGGATTTTTCCATTCAAAGGAGTCGACGATTCAATGAAAGAGTGGTTACATTATATCTAACCTTAACCTTGTGCGTCTTGCAGGCATAATTTGTCGTAAGGGGGTCTCAAATTGGATTAAGGGTAGTAAAATTCGCAGGCGGTCCATGCGTATGTTTGGTTTAACCGACCGACAGCAGCATAGACAACCGGCATTTGGGATTATGATAATCCAGTTGATGATGAGGAGACGAAAACAGCGAGGGAGGACGCCTACTCCAAATCGGATGGGTAGATAATGAGCTGTAGATATTCCAACTTATTTGACTTCTGCTCTAAGTAAAGCTTTCATTAGCCCCTGTCCTATAACCACGTCGAAAGAGGAATTGTTTCGGTTTAAAAGCTTACTCCTGACTCCTGACCTTCAAAATAGTACCTGTTATCGGGTGTCTAAACATAACTCCCGGCACGATGCTATAGATGAAACTAAAGTAGATAGTCAAGAGCTGTGTAATCTACAAGTCACTGAGACGAGGTGACGCCTTGATCAAAGACATTCGAATGTAGGTATATTCAAGTGGTTTAGATTTGGGTACTACCTTGACAAAGCTGCTTTCATTCAACAAAGCAGGAAAACCTCAAACATACTCTCCAAGGACATCACCACAAAAAGTCTGGCACCTCTTTTTTTTGCCATCTTCTGCGTCAATTCTGTGAACAAGACTCATCGTTTGCCTGATCTGTTCCTGTGTGTTAGTCGTCAACGTTCACATTGTAATCTAAAACCCCTAATGAGGGTTGAATTCTCAGAAGACCAAGGCCTATTTGTCTGATTTTTTAAAGCCGGCTGTCGAATAATCCACTGCAATAACGAGAAGCAAAGTTCAGTTCAAAAAGACTTTCTCCAAATCAGCCTGCGGGTATGCAAGTTATTACTCTGGTGTGTGTCTCGACTTTTGGTTTGATTAAAAATACGAGGTCACAGAAGGTGAATGGCGCTAAAGGAACCCACATCGTCTCCGAGAAGTCGGATTGCAATTTTTATTTTATGGCTGTCACACACAGCACAGAGGCGTCTTCGAGAAGTTCTTTTTTAGGGCTATTTTGAAAGGTTTTTTTATTTTTAAAATGTTTTCAGGTTATTTTTTGGGTGCTTTTGTGTAAAAAGTCATTTTTAGAGTCGTTTCAGGTTTTTTAGAAGCGTTTTTCGATCGTTTTTGCGATATTTTTGAGGGAGTTTTAGGTTTTTTTGCGAGGCTTTTTAACGTGAGGTTAGGTAGTTTTTCGGGGCAATTTTAGGAAGTTTTTGTCGTGTTCTGCGAGGGATTTATGCGCATTTGCATTGGCTACTGGGACATTTATTGATGTATGAAAGTATGCGCTTCTTATTCCCGTCTTTAAGAGTGGTAAAAAAGATAAAACCTCAATTTACAGACCTGTTTCTATACTCTTTATAATACCTAAACGTTTGGATCGTGTAGTTAAGGACCGAATGGTATTAATTTTGAGTAGCTTTCCTACATGGTTTTTGAAAGCGGCGCTCGACATTCTTTAACCTCTTTCAGTTTACTTATTATTGCTTAAGTTCGATTAAAAATTAAAAAACCAGGTGCATGTAGTGTACACTGATTTTGTAAAGGCCTTCAGCAGAATACATTTTCTTGTCCTTCTAAGAAAACTCTGGGTCCTTTGTTTTTATGGTTTAAATCGTACCTTTTTGGTAGGAAACAATTTGTTTCCTTTGGAATTTTATGCTCAGTTGAAATTAACATTGTGCCTGGCGTTCCGGAAGGTTGCCATCTTGGACCAATCCCTCCCCTTTCGAGGCGTTTTCTGCTGTTTTTTTGGACCATTTTTCGTTTCGATTTTAAAGACTGTTTTGGGGATATTTTATTTTGTTTGGTTCATTTTGACGAGTTGTTCTTTATTTTGGGGTTTCGTAAACGTTTTTTTAGAGCCTTTTCTGTTTTTTTTTCGAAGTACTTTAAAAGCGTTTTCGGTCGTTTTTCAACATGTTTTTGAAGCTGTTTTCAGGGGGTTTTCGGCCACATTTCGAGAGGTTTTCAGGACATTTTTTAAGATGTTTTTGGTAATTTTGTTGGGAGTTTTCCTTTAGGTAAGTTTCGTATGTATCAAAGGGGAATTTAAGTTATCATAACTCTTAGCGTCTACTTCTTGAATTGGGGCGTCACTGCTCTATCTAACATCTTCCGCCTGGAAGCATTTAAATTGAATTATGGTAGGGACTGACATTTGCATGTCACTTGCTAAAGCAGACACTGAGTCACTCTTTACTTTTTTAATTTAGGTGATCGTGTGACTCGCTTAAGAACCGTTTCCTCAAATTTAAAATTACAACTAAAAAGCTGCCATTTTCGTTAAAATTTCCTTATCAAAATCCTCAACAAACGACTTCCCGACAGCTCAGCGTTTTTCAAGCAAATATCTACTCCAACAAATTTTCAACTGCGCACCGAATGACGAAACCTTTTTGCTGACGCCAAGTTTTTCAGTACAAAAACAATAAACCCTCCACCATATTCAGACTGAACTTGAGAATGCAAAAAGATTGTCGTTTTCCATAACGTTCATGATAAAAATTGGCGCCTCTGACGTCAAGTTATGCATCTCCCTCTCTCGCCCTTACCCACTACGAGTTTAGAACTAAAAATTGTTTTCGCATCAAAACTTCAACTTGACTCAAATAGCGCAGCTTGACGCCAGAGCACCAGCATTCCACTGCGAAAGACGTCTGACGGTTGACGGAGTGCGAGGTTGCAGTAATCGGAGGCTGGCTCTGGTATTACGCTCTCAAATTTTATCGGAATTTTCTATATGGTCCATTAGCAGTGTGGGCAGGCGTGATAAGCACGAGTCTAGCTAATAAAGCAGTTTAACACATTAGTAAATATGTAGGTATAGCGAACGTGAGCAACATCTTCCTGCCGACTGGTACTGGGAGACGTGAGTCTCTATATCGAATATCGATGATGATGCAAGCCTATGTGGAGGTGTGTGCGGTCAGGTGTTGTTCGGCTTGTTGGCTCTTTTTAAATGATTTAACGGAAGCGTGTAGGTTCGTTAATAGCTTTTACACCTTTTTGTGTATTTTTTTTTTGTTGCCTGTTCTGGAAATGAGGCTTTTCGTCTTTTATGGCATCGATGGTGGGCTGGTAATGAAGTCATTGCACTAATTTGGATGTGATTGACATGGGTCTGGGCTTTGGATCGTTACGCCCACGACGCAGGTATGATTTATAGCCATATATTGTGGGCGATGAGTTCTTGGTTTGGATAATTGGGGAGATCCACTTCGTTATCTTTCGCTGGGGAGGTGGAAGTGGCTTGCAATGGAGTCGCTAAGTGGTCAGATAAGGTTATCAACTGGGAATTAGTTTGTTGGAAGAAAATTCGGTTGAGCCTCCTTTGGATAGAAAGAAGAAAGCAGAAAATTTTGTGGTTCAATCAGGGGGTATGATAAATCACACTTTTCACCATTCTCAGAGCGTTAAACAAGCTCGTTGGCACTCTGAAAGTACGAGCTATTGATGGTTCAGTTTTCTCCCATATAAGTCTTCGACAGCCAACCAAACCTCTCTCTACCTTCATTTTGGATGAATCCATCCATTTGGATAGATAATGGGCCTTTAGGAGGCTTGTCACAGACTTTATCAAGCTTTAAAAGCCAGGAAAGATGGGGGAAGGTTATTATAGACCACTGCTGTACAGAGTGATCAAAAGTGGACTCCGGTGTAGGATCTTCTCTCAATCGATGGACATATAAAAATCTTCATAACTCCCGGAGGTCTTAACCTCTAAGTCTGAGCTCTGCAATAAATAAAGGCAATAGCAGACATAGAACAAAGTCTTATCTTGTGAGAAGTTTCGTCTTCTTGGTACCTAGATACGATGGCATTTCAGGAAGAAAATGGTCGACTCCTGTTTCAGAAGAAGTTGAGCCTTCTACAAATATTCCGCTCATACTTAAAACAGAGGAAAAACCTTAAAAACGGCAAACAGCAGATGGAACTCCATGTACACTAGTTCATCACACTTTCTTGTGCTAAAAGTATTCATCAACGAAGCCAGGGCCGAGAGATCCACTTGTCCTCGTCGGTTCAGGGACAATATTCTGCAGTTTTGCATGAAAAACATGTGCCTGACTTTATAAGCAGGGGAGTTTTTGAGAACATACAGCCACTACGGTCTTCACCCCCTTAAAAACGCATTCCTTGTGAGGAAGTTCCCCCAATGGCTGTTGAAGGGACCAAAAATGTTCGCCTAAAGGTTTGTATAGGTATTAAAAACATTTGTTTTGTGTGAATTTTTATTTTTGGACGAATGGAAGGGACTTACGGCTGATTTGAGAAGCTCATTCTCTCAGAAGCATGCGAAAGATGGCGCAGTTGAAAATACTTTATTTGTGTTTTTTTCCAGAGATTGAACCTGATACCCCTCGCTGCGCCTAAAACCGTTCGCCTTCCTGAACAAAATTTCAAACTGAGTACGACCGGAATGGACTTAAAATCATTTAATTTCCCACACCATTTCAGAAACAAACCCTAATTGAGCTTCCTCTCATTCACAGCGCTTTCGACTTAATTAAGACATCATCGGCTTGCAAAAAAAATACACCAGAGCAATACATGTAATTAAGTGGAACTGTATAGATGCATATGCACTTCCCATCCCAACGGAAGCATAATTGCTCGAAAATATTGCGCCAGCACAAAAAGTCCAACGAAACGCTGTTAATTAAGATCAAAGTCAATTTCTATACGCGAATTAGCATATGCAGGAAAAAAATGAGAACGAGTAAAAAAGATCAAGCCCGTCCCATCCCATCCTCCTCCTACCTACCAAGTTCGCCTTAATGATCGCGCGCCCTCTATTTAAAAAAAAACAGATTCTCTCTCCCCAGCAATGATGCAATCGAGAAACTGTAGTAAGAAAGACTGCTGCTGATGACTACTGAGGTCGGATTGTGAAACCTCTGTCAAGAAGCATATTTGTGTCAAAATTGTTCTCCACATACACCCAGATGTGACCAGATGTGGGACGATGGCGAACGCCTTCAACATCATCATTTCCCTGTTGCGAATTTCCTTTTACTTCCCTTCACATGACCAGGGCCTGCCACTACCGTTGTGAACATGGTCTGTCGGCAGCACCAACCACCCAACCGCCAAGGTGCGGGAGGCAACGTTTTGTCGTTTATCTGGGAGTAACTACCTCGACTATGCCACCCTCGCGCAGACTTTCATCATTTTGCGTTTCCGCCAAGCGTGACGATACACGTCTTTTACGTTCCAATGAGTGGCTTATGGGTTGTGGACGGTTTTCAAAAGTCCAAATCTGGAAGAAATGAATTTTCATTATGTACAAATTCAGCTTCAAGGACAGCGTCGCAATGTGTCGTCTTCTAGGCTTGTGCACAAACCGGTAATTTAGCCAGCCAACGTTTCATTTCAGTATCTGTGTCGTCATTCGCTTCTTCTATTCCCTTTCCGCATAATATTCTTCGATCGCTTTGAGTTGCATGCTGAAGACAAAACAGTCTGCGACTGTTGGTTTGAGTACACTTTGGATTAATTTTCTCAGTGTGTGATTTTTGACAAGCGGAGAGAAAAAGTGAGAGATATTCGGAGGTATCCGTCGGAACGGAAAATTCTCCGATTTTATACGATTCGGAGGATTTTTGCTTCGAGGTATTCTTCGGAACATTTATTTGGAACATTTCTCCGACATTTTGTAACGCATATCGGTGAATTACGTTGAAGTGCAATGAGGTGCATTTTTTTCTTCAATTTTTGACAGCTAGGTTCCGATATCCTCCGACAGAAATTGGTTGCGGAATTTGTTTACGATTTGGATTTGAGCCTCCGACAGAGTATGCGTTGCGGAGAATTTTCCGTTCCGTCGGATACCTCGCTGGGCCGATAGGGACAGAAAGAGACATCTCTTGTAATAGCTGGGCAACACTTTTCCTAAAACGATAATCAGATTAGACTAGGATTCTAGGGTGACTCAAAACTTTAAGGAGAATGACAGTTCAATGTTACACTTTTTTCAAATGGAAATTTCTCAGTTTCTGTGTCTTGTCTTTTGCTGGAAAGTAATTAAAATTATTAAACTTTCAGATGGATAGAAGAGACGCCAGCTTAAGGAAGGTGATATTCTGTTTTGTGTCTGCTGAGTCATGACCAGATGACAGTTCTTCTGTGGTGGAATAATTCTGCAAAAAAATGTATGCAACGTTAACATTGACGTCTGTATCCGTTGACAAATCAAACACGGCGGACTCTATTGCTTTACTTCAGCTGTCAAAATATATTTAGTATAAGGTCTGTTCCCTTACTTTTTGGGACAATTTTGGCAAAATGTCAGATATCAAGAAGTGGGGATGGATATATTCTCTCAGAAAAAGAGAATATAACCAAAACGTACAGGAACAAAAGTTTGGCATGACGTTGGTTGAAAACATATGCGAGAAATTCAAAAATAAACCTCAGTCGGTTTAAAAAAAAAATTACAAAAATTTTGCAGACGTTGAAAAACATTCGGATTCAGTTAAATATTTATTTTTTTTGCGGATTTATCCATTTTTAATAACAAATTTCAGCACTTAACAAAGCAAACTGAAATAAACTGCCAATTTAAATTGACTTTTGAGAGATTTGACAGCTAAAGACAGTTATAACAAACTAGTCCAAAGAAATTTATTGGGGTATTATTTGCAGGTTTTTTATGAAGGGGAAATGTTTTTTTCTCTTTCTGCGGCTCTCTTCTACCCAACTTTTGCGTAAAGGAACGAAGTTTGACTAAATTTGGCTAATGTGTTCGTATTCGTTATCGTTAGGGAACAGACCTATAGTTTGTAGTTTCTCGGTGCCTAGTTGTAGGTTCTAAGGGCTCTAGGTTAGGCAGAAAATTGGGCGATCAACAACTTGGGGCGTCAGTGTAAACTAATGAGGATTTCGCCTTATGATTTAGAGTCGGCGTCGACTTCTGCATTTAATACCAGAACCTCTTGTAAAGGGTAGACAAAATATTTAATATTCGATAACGTCATAATAACGCTCTTGTCAACTGTTATTAAACGTCAGAAATGCCTTCAAAATAACGCCTTAGACACTACAAACTGTCAACAGCGGCTTCATCATCTATAAGGTAATTTTTCACGACAAAAACTTAAAGGGCAAGCATCAAGACAAATGTTATTGTCAGTACATTTTGCCATAGGTGTTTACGTGCATGTGTCTCAGAGCGGCCATTTTATTCTATTGTGCAGTTTAAAGTTGTCTTAACTACAAATCGTCTTTTGGTAACATTTAGAAAAAAGGTCTAGGTACAACCTAAAGTTGCATTTCGAGAGGCTTTTGAAGAAAAGAATCGCACGGTCACCCATTTTAAGGAAACAAAATTATAAATGGACAGTTCAAGGACAGACACGAAAATTTCTTCGTGTGATTTTTGGTCCCATTTGCGTTGATTTGGAGAAGGAGATATAACAGCAAACTCTACGAGCTGTACAGCGACATCGACCTTGTCAGAAAAGTGTGGATCAGCCGTCTGAGATGGCTAGCACATGTAGAGCGTACGAACAACAGTGCTCCGGCTCGAAGAGTCTTCGACTCCAACCCAGAGGGACAACGCAGCACAGGAAGACCTCGCCTAAAGTAGCGCGGACAAGTAGAAGGGGACCTCAACCAACTTGGAGTGCGAAACTCAAGGCAGTTAGCCAAAGATCGCGCTAACTGGAGAGGCCTATTGGTTGAGGCCCAGGTCCACCCCGAACTGTAGCGCCACCTAAGTAAGTTCTATGACAGTACAAGACTCAACTGGGCGCTCCCACTATGTCATTTCTGAATACAAACAAATTTCTAAAAATTCAGCTATGTACAGCTTAAAAATCTACCTTTAAGTCGATCTTAAAGGGGCACTGAAGCCCAGAAACTATTTCTCCAGCAACAGTTTTTTGTGAGACTTTTCTTTGTTTGCAATATCGTCAGGATTACGGCAGGACCTATTACAGAGAACAAGGCTGTCCTAAAACCCTTAATCTTGGGCTTAACCACTGAGTTCATTCGAACTATGAATTGTCTTCAAAATGTGCTCTTAAAAGCTAAAAAGTGTGTACTTATTTCCTGGTCTCGAACTGTATCGAACATAAGCTCAGGCTGGTGCACTAATTTAGTCAGTAAGAGACAAACTTTTTCGTTAAGAAATGTAACTCTGGCATGGGTGTCTCTCTGGGTACATTTTGCGCATTGTTGTGGAACGCGCAACGAGTTCAACGTGCGCGCTAGTGGACAAAGACGCAGCTAGCTCCGTGGAATATGGGGAATAAGTATATTTTGCTTTGCAGATGCACTTTGATGGTTGTTTTCTAACTTAAGATATTGCATTTGTACAAAATCTAAGTAGTTCTGACACTACGATGATAGAGGAACTCAAAAAAAGTGGGTCTCGCAATTCTGTCGGGCTGGACGGATTTGTTTCAAACTTCGGATGTGGAGACAGAGGTAAACTTGTCAAAATTATGTACGACGGGGTTAGAATTGCCTTTAGGACAAGACTTAACCTTATTTCGTCAAAATGTTTACTTTTTTAACACCAAAAATAGTTCAACAGAGAATTATGAGTATAAAGAGCAAAAAGTGAGTCCTAGAGGGAAATTTCAAAGCCATTCTGGACCTGAAGGCATTCAAAGAAAAAATGTTATGGTCCCTGCGATGATCTTCTGCAGTCTATTACGCTCCTGGAGCCATTATTAGAGTTTCAGTTGGTTTTGTGTAATACAGTTTGCAAGATTACGACAAGTTCCACAATAAGTTCTACATGACCGAAGACGTTACGACTTCTCCCCAATTAAGCAGCTATCTAAATTTGGATAACCTCCTCAAAAGCTTAAACGCCACTCCACAAGCCCACATGCGAATCTTCAGCCATTCTCAAAACCCCCATCATCTCCCAAAAGCGGTCTTGGTCTTGTGCCTTTCAAAACAGTTGCACCCATCTTAAAAAAATCTACACAAAATCACCCACACAACAAGTCGTCTTCCGATTGTCATTAAAAATTATTATTGAGGAGGCAGCCATATGACCAAAAAATGTATACCAATCCACATGTCAAACGACGCAAAACTAATGCGAGTGTTGCGGTGTCGCCCCAACTTCCAGCTTATATTAGCATGCGACTTTTTTTAGCTTACCTCCGTAGTTTACGACCTCTTACAACATTTCACCAGTTGACCAAGGTGACCGTGTCGGTCGTCTCAACCGATGAATGAAACCCACGCAGCAACAAACTACCGATGGTCGCGTGCGTCTACGCACTTTTCGCCTACACCCGATCGGTGTTAATAACCACAAATTTAAATGTGACAGGTGAGCGCCAAACTGACCTCATAATATGTTTACGACAAAGTAGCAGTCACTATAACCTAATCCCTGTTGGCACAACTACACACACAGAGTGCACAAAGGATCGTAATAATCCGTTTGCAAAGTGTATATTAGTAGGAAGCTGTCATGGGGTTAAACGAGAGAATCCGAGTCCTCTCGTTGGGGGCTCCTTCGGTTAGCTCTTTGCCGGTGAAAGTTGTTGTCCAAGGGAATGCTCTATAAAGTTCTGGATTAGAAGACAACCAGCTATGGGAAAATGGAAAAGGATATACACAGTTTGAAACTAAATGAAATTCAAAAGTCGGATGTGGGTGGTGCACACAGCTCACATCTGGTGTCGTATTTTTGCACCAACCGATGTCAGTGGCAATTAAGATGACAGTTGGAGCTCTGGAAGTCATTAAAGGATACAAAAGAGAGAATTATTGTGAGTGGAATAGGTTGACATTGTCAGTTGAGAGGTTTTGCGGGGCCCTGTGGATTTGGAGTGTTATTTGAGGAGGCTTGCAACCTGTCCAGTGTTTCTGAACTTGCGAGTACTAGTCCCAACTGTCAGTTTGCACATTGCACGGCCATTCACCGTCAAATTAGCCTAAAGCCATCCATTTGGGATCCACCTACTGTTGGAGCGCACCAATCAATTGTCACGCCACTCTCCAAATCGAATTTGAAACTCAACCAGCCAACACTTGAGAAAGTGATACCGCAAAACACTATTTGCCACTGAATGACACAGCACAATGATACGCCGAGCCGACCCAAACCAGGTTCAAGGTACTTTGATCGATTCGAGTAGTGAGCGCCGTCCCATAGAGACCGACAATCAACCGAGACGTCACACTTGGTCATCGATAATAATCTGTCGATATCGATATCGTCCGTAGGTAAAGCTCATTCTCGCACGACGCGACGGGAGGCTTTTGACGTTTTTAGACACCACGCATCGAATGTAGGCCGCCAAAGTCGAGTGGCAGCTACAACTGTGACGGCCCACGACGCAATAGTTCCCCAATCCGCGAAAGGTACCTACCCAGGACCAGGATTTATCGCGACGACTTCACGCCGCTGCACTGCACCCAAGAGCCAAGACAAAAATCATACCTACACAGAGATAGACGCGCAGTCAGTCGCAGTTTGGATAAGCAGGCAAAGTTTGTTGTTTAACAGCGTGTTCCCCTCTGTTGGGTGTCTGGCTCTGTATTTGTTGCTCAACATAAAGTGCGACGCGTACTGCTGGCAACTTTGTTTATTTAGCGAAACGAGTTGACGGTTGACGCTGCGTCATCGAGGATAGCGGCGCGGCGCGGCGGAGGCGTACATCAGTTTACATCAGAGACAAGACGGCGCACTGCAGTTTGTTTACTCTGGTAATGGTGTTGGATGGATTCGTGGATTTTTTTTCATGTCGCACCCATTTAGTAGAACTTTGCAAGCTAAATGCAAATATAAATACACACGCTAAACAAATTGACCCTGAATGCGACGCCAACTGTCGTGAGTGTGGATATTTTTGCGTAGGAAAGTCGTATTTCTGGAACTGATGGTGGTATAGATGAAATTATTTAGAGCAGCGACAGTACGATGTACTTTTCACGGATTTGCTGTAAACAATTTGACATTTGTAATGCGCTTTCAATTGTAACAGACGACGTGACAGGCTGGGTGTTATTAGCTTTGATGTGAAAGTCATTAGATACTTTATTTAAATAATGACAATACGTTTGACGGCATTATACACAGATGCGTAGGGGGATTCATTTTTTATGAGTTGGATATGCAGCAGATGTTTCAAAATATTTTTTTGTAGAATGGGAACTTCTCATACAATCCCGGCGAGGAGGAACCACCCACACAATGATTTTGTGTGAACTGCGGTCTAACCGCTTCGTCCGAGAACGAGCATTACGTTTACGGAATTAAGTACACTTAACATGTGAAACAAAAACAAATTCCGTCACGTTATGCTCGTTCACGGACTACGCGATTCGACCCCTGATTTACTTATGAAGTTGTATTTATTTCATAGAGATTTGGTGTTTATAGTTTTAACACACAAGACACAGCCAATTTGACAGCTGACATCAGGGTCGGCTTTCTAAAAACTATAAGCCGAAAATGTTTAAACGTTTCCCGAGCTCGTTTCCTCTATGTTTTATGTTACAGAAAAACAAAATACCTGCCTTATATCTTATTTCCAATGACAATAAAACGTCAATTCGAAAACTGTTGCTATGTATCCCTAGAACGAAACGAAATCGTCTTTCGTTTTAAGAGTGAAGCAAAAAATAATGAAACGTTTCGTTTTTTTCGTTTGACAATTTTTTTTTCGTTTTTAAAGTAAGGGAAAACGATTGAACGATTCGATCAGCGGTGTTTTTCACGTAATTTTTGGGGGCGTCATATTAGAGGTGTATTTTGGACTTTAATTTGGATTGTTTTTGAGGTTTTTAAAGGCGTTTTCCGGAAGATTTGTTTTTCACGTGCATTAGCGTTTTTTTGGCCTTTAACAGATATTTTTTAGTTAATTTTAGGCGTGATTAAAAACATTTCCAAAAGTTTTTCAGAGCATTTCTCGGAGTGTTTTTAGAGCAGTTTTTTAAAAGCTTTTGTGGCGTTCTTGTGGGCATTTTTCGTGGCGCTCTTTTTAGATTTTTTGTTAATTTTAGGTGGTCTTGAAAAAAGTTATAAAGAACGTTTCTAGGGTGTTCTCTTAGCAGTGATTTCTTAGACCTGTTTTTTGAGAAGTTTTTGTGACGTTCTTTGGGGCATTTTTCGTGGCTTTTTAATTTTTTTTTTGATTATTTACCTAGGTGTTCTTCGAAGTGTTATCAAAAATGTTTATATTTTGTTCTTTCAGAAGTGATTTTGAAATATTTTTCAGAACATTTCTTGCAGTATTTTTTCGAGAGGCTTTTGTAACGTTCTTTGAAGCGTTTTTTTTAGGAATCTTTCAGGGAGTTTATTGTAGTATAGGTTTGGGTGGTTATTTTCGCTTTTTTCTGTCATTTTGGAGCCTTAATTGGAAGACTTTTTGGAGCATTTTTTGAACGATTTTTCATAGTTCTGTTTTATGTATTTTCGAGGTATCAATCGGCAATCGGAGTTAATTTTTTGGGGCAGTTTGCGGACGTTTTTTGGTGTTTTCTGTAAATTGTTGTAACTCATTTAAACGATCATTTTTAAATGTTCTTTGGAGCGATCTTAATACGTTTTTCAAGGCGTTTATCTTTATATAAGTAGTTATATTTGACGGACGAATTTCTTGTTCTTTTTTTACGTTTTTCGGAGAACTCCCTGAAACCATTTTGGAAGCGTTTTTTATGAAATTTTTGAAGGGTTCTTTTAAGTCAAGGTTCGTTTTTTGGGCCGATTTTGAGTAGGTGATAAGAGTTTTTATTGTTATGTTCTTGCGACTGTCGTTTGCGTGGGCAATTTTAAGGTACTTTTTGACAATTTTTTGTGATATTTACTGGAGCTATTTTCGATCATTTAGGAGCTCAATTACGAGCGTTTTGTACTGATATTATTAAAGGCATTCAGGGTGGGTTTTTTATGATTTAGAGGAATATTTCGGGCTTTCTTTGAAATGTTTTATAAAAGCTAAGCGCGGGAAGTTTTTAAGAAGTTCTTTGGAGTGGTTTTGGGGCGTTTTTCAGTGGTGCTTGTCGTTTTTCTTGTTACGGTTAACAGCGTTTTTTTCGGCGGACGGTTTCTGAGGGTGTTTTAGTCTTCTGCTTTTTTAATGTGTATTTTCGGATTTGTTGGCTTTGGTTCTCAGTTGAGTGTGGTAAACTTTAGACGCCTGTAACAAAGTTTTGCACAAATTGGGATTTAATTGGACAAATGTCAAAATTCACTATTCAAAATTGTGGAAAATTGTGTTTTTGGTCAGTCCTTTTACAATCCCAGAAAAATACAAACTGCGCCTCTGTTAAACATGCGAGTGTACAACTCTTCCGAGAAAGCTTTCATTCTCGGCTGGACAAAAAATCACACGAACTGGTTATAAGACGCTCGCATAGGGTCCCCTATGGACCTATTGCGAAACGCATTTCCGACCAGTAGATACTTCTATTCTCAATGACTTGTTGTACCTATTATTCTCACAATCTCATGGAAGTGACCACACATTTGACTTAAATCCAACAGAATCCTCTCTAAGCAAACAAAGCTCCCGACTTTCACAACATCAAAAGCGTATAACTCGTCCTAATCTCTTTTGAAGTGCAGCATAAACTTAATTCCATTAGTTGCCCGCCTACTCAGTCAGTAGGAACCCAAGTGCGGTATCTACCAAAAAACTTAATCAACTACAAGTTGAAAAGCTCTTCAATTGCATCCGTCCCCATCCTGCACCAGTGCTAATGTAAATCCGCTAAAAACAAATTGCCAAGTCATCATTTTGGCTCAACGAACTAAACTGTGTGTAGTTCATCCCATCGTCTGCATTAGCATCGACATCATCATCATCATCATCACCATTACCATTATCGTCAGAATATTGTCAAAATAGCTGCAATTGCTAACTCCATATCGTCCATGTGTGTTGTGTGTGAGTGTGTTCTGTGTTGTTATGGAAAAACATCAAAGCCAGTTCGGCTCCAAAAAAGATTTGGCTCAGCCATTCCAACCGCACAACTTGGTGCGAACGAAGAAAGAAGTTTGACACTCTTCGTACTCCCATACCGCATATAGCGCACAAGAGGATAAGGATTCTCTTGTCGACGACCACAAATTGCTATTTGTCTCTGCCGCAGACGGAACAGCCAACAGATGGAGCAGTGTTTGAAGGTTCTGCGATGCTGTGGGAAATTGAAAGGCACATCTCATTAAGTTCTGAGTTATGGTCTATGTCAGGAGGGTGCAGTATGCTCCTTGGAAGTGCATATTCTTCGCTTCTTCTTCGAGTGTAGATTTACATTTTTTATTTTGTTTTTTTTTTTAAGCTGCTGTGTACGATGATGCTGCTCAAATGAAGATAATGGCGAATTTATGTCAGCCATGTGTTGGGAATGGTGCAAAATAAGATGGGGGAATTCTTTGAAACTGCGCGAGTAAAGGACAACGGAGTGGCTTAGAGAAGTGGGTCAAAGGTGATGGTGACCATTTTTGGGAGCCACTTCAGTGCAAAGTGTGGGAATTCCAGCCAATGTGGGGTACAAGGTACACTGCGTCTTGTAGACTCCTAAGCAGTTGGTTATCAGGTTGTATATTGAAGACAAAAGAAGGTAAAGAGATAGTCCAGGGTTGGTCATAGTCTGCGATCCCAAGGTCTAATGAACACATTAAGAGCCGAAGCTTCGTAATTGTATAAGGTCCTTTGATAGGGACTTCCTAACTTTGCCATATCGACTGTTCTTTTTGCCTAATCACCATGGACGAATATAGCGTTCAACGACACGTTCAATAGATACAATTTTTCGTCAGCGTTGAGTCCCATCTCTGGATGAATGGGTACACCAAAAAACCAAATTGTCGAATATAGGACGATACCAATCCACATGAGATCCAAGAGCGTAAAACGCATCAAGAAAAGGTCATATATGTTGGTTTTGGGCTGGCAGCGTCATCGGTCCATATTTCTTTGAGAAGGATCGACTTCATTGGATGATATGGACACCACCGACATGTGGTTTAAAAGGAGTCACAGCAGATCCATACTAGAGGCTGCAGGTCAAGTTCAAATTTTCAAAGCGATATACCGAGGAGACCGAGAGCATTGAGTGTTTCAGGCAGAAGTTCTGGTGGTACTTAAACCTGCGGAAGCACTTAAGATGAGATCGATATCCAACAAAAAATATCGCCATCTTCATTGAGAGTCGAGTTGCACTTAAAGTGCTAGAGTCACAAACTACCAAGAAAGGACCTGAGCTCCCACTTCATGCAACGATTGAGGGGATAATATCACCTGTGGCCGTGGTCAGAAGGGATATTTTTGAAAAACCCTCCAATAAAGCAACCACAAGATGGTCACAAATTGAAGGTCACAAGGTTTCAAAGGCACTGTGTTCTGTTTTAAATCGGAGGAAGTCTGAACAATCAATCAATTTCAGCAGAACAAAGTTGAGAACAACGATAGGAATACTCTAGCCATGAGACTAGGCTTATCTAATACGGATACATGCAAGTACTGTGAGGACCTACAGGTCGCGGAAGACATCTCAACACCTTCTTTGTGAATGTCAAGGAATGAAAGAAAGCACATCGGCATGTAGTTCTTTAATAACTTGGAAGAGGTTGGTTCCTCAAGCAGTATTGAGACCATGCTCTCTACTTCTGTACTGAAATCGAAGGCCCTGTGCATGGCGATGGGCCCGATATGGTGCCTGGTCTGTTTGGACGAACTCACAACCCCCATCAATCCAACCTAACCTTGGATATTCTTTTTAACTAAAAACACCCCACTCCACCTAAAAACACCCTAGAAGGCTTATGAGCTTAAAAATGGTTAGACTCTGAGACAAATCGACACTTTCTTAACAACACTCCGCCTCCAACCTTCCTACAACACACAAAATCTTTAAAAAAACATCAACCTTGGTCATGGGAAGCCCTTAATTGGTACGCGCAAAGCAATTCGCTAATATGCCCTTAAAATTCTATAAAACCCACTCAACCTCGTACAAGTTTCCAAGCCAAGGAGCCATCGAAACGTTTTACACCAGCCGCTACAACTTACAACTCGCAGTCAATCATCGGTCGAGTTTAACGAACCAAATCGGCAACATAGGAAACCACTTCTTAAATAATGTTCCCTCTTCTGCTGGTCTTTGTTCTAAATGACTAAAGCGACGAGAAAAATACACAAAAAAAATTCGAAAAACAACAAAAAGTCCGGATGAATACAGCAGTTAACCGTGGAACCCGATAATGGAGGCGATGATCTGAAATCTCAACCGCAGTTCGCAGAGCACGTGTAAACAAACAAAATCAAATTAATACCTAAAGGTCATCATTTGGTGGATAAACAAACACGAAATAGAATATTTTTAATTATAACAGTTGTTTAAGGTGTTGGTCACACGAATAACAGTGGAGGACCATTTCCGACCGCCTATACCATTTGCTGATGATGGCGTGCGGTTGCATGCATATTGAGGATCGGTAGATTGTCAGTCGTAGGTTAGGGTTTGCGTGCTCAAAAGTTTCACTCAACCTCTCTCTAGTGGTGACTTTGTGCGGCTAAGACTGTAGGTATATGCCTATCGGTATAACAATCATCGTTAGAGTAGAGTGTGGTGTTGCAGCGTGGAAAGTAGGGCTAATTATTGTTGTGCTTGTTTTGGCTTTTCGAAAACAATGAGCGTGAGATTGTTTTTGGTCTTTTTTTTTGGACACAAGGGAAATCGTGTGCAGGTACATTCAGATTCAATTGAATTCATCAGAAAGGTGTTGATTTTGGAACTCACTCATTATTATTATTATTTGATGGGAATGTGGCGGCTTTTTGGATCACGATCGCGCAAAGTAGTTGAAAGTTATATGGAGAGGAAAGTTCGAAGTTACTATGTAACTTCCGCTTTTGATTTGATCTGGAACGGGGTTCGAGGATATGAAAGTTATTTTATTTCGAGCTTACTATAACAGGGCTTCCAAATTTTGGATTACAGAGAGAGAGAGAAAGAGAGAGAAAGATGGACATTTTCTCATAGGATTGGGTAGATCTTCGACAGGTATGTAAACATTTGAATGTGGTTCAATCTTCAGTATTACTTTTATCATAAATAGATAAGAAAATACTTTTTTTTAAACAGCCAGGTCGAAGACAGTTTTCAAAATTTCGTTCGGATGACTTTTCATTGGAATTTGAATGGCGATCAGGGGCTGGAGTTAACACAAGGTGAAGCAGTTCCATGCATTAGCACTATGACATACACGTTCATGATCTATCCTCTAACTTTGGCGTTTCTCATACAACTGCATTGGTCCACATCAAGAGGCTGTTTCTCGTGTCGAAAATTTCGCTTAAATATACCGCCAACTAATAGCGAACAAGAGAATTGATTGATTTAATTTTCGTATATAGAAACACTTCAAAAAAAGCATCAAAAACGTACCGAAAACGAAACAAAAATGCGTATCAGAAATACGTTTTTAAAAACCCGTTAACAAATGAGGAAAAATGCTTCAAAATCGCAGCGAAATACGCGTTGAAAAATCCATCAAAACCTGGTAAAAAACCGTCAAAAAAGGTGTCAAATATAGTGTGTGAAGAAACGAATCCAAAACCCTTTGTAATACGCGTCGAAATTGTTATAAAAACACGCCAAAAATGCGGAAAAACTCGTCGAAAATTACATTAAATTCCTATCAAAGAAAAATGCCCCAAAAAAACACATAACAAAACAGGACAAAGTGCCAAAAACGCATAAAAAACGTATAGAAAAATTATCGAGAAACAACGCATCAAAAATTTATTAAAAACGCATCGAAAATCAAACAAACGAGTCAAAAAAGGCCTTAGCAAGACGCTTTGTAAAACATGTCACACAATGCGTCAAAAAGTGCCAAAAACACATCACAAAATACATAAATAAATGCGTCATCAAACTCGTTTTAAAATGTGTCAAATACCGGGTCAAAAAATTACATGTCAAAAAAACCGCTCAAACAAAAAACCTTAAAACCCCTCGAAAAAAATGAGGTAAAAAATGCGTCTTAAAACTCGAAAAGTACTATGTCGAAAACGCTTCAAAAATCTCTTAAAAACGTATCAGAAACTGTACCATGTTTGTTTAAAATTTCTCACCAAAACACTCACTCTCTCTATACTTGCCATTAACCTGCCACACAAATTTAAATTAAAAAATAATACCCACCGGATTGTACTATAACGAAACAATAAACCCATCCATCGCGTCATCAGTTATCTTTAAAAAAGTCCATTAAAAGGCTGCACTCAGAGTCGTAACATACCCTGCCCACGCCACGCACAACCAAACCCAATCGCATCGAGGGTGAGAAGTGAGAACCTTTTAAATTAATTCCCATACAACACAAAACTCATTTGGCCCGAACAAAGTTCAATATAAATTATCCAATCCAAGAGATTACAATGGTCCAATTAAAAAATTTAAAAAACAACAATTCCCAACCAAAAGGGGATAACAAGGACCAGCATGCATGCAGGCACCCAATGACACTTGCACATGATTTCACATAATAATAAAAGTAACAAAAAAAAACTGAAACAATTTTTTAATTGCATTTCACGCCAAGATTAAAGAAAAAAATAAATCAATTAATTACAGCTCAACGGTCATGCATTGAATTATTAAACCATCCCCTTTGGGGGGAGGGCGTTCCTACCAACTGAATGAGAGATGGCCAGCTTGAAGGACCACAAGTGACAAATCTAAAATCGACTCCTTTTGTAAACCAGAACCAAACTGTGCGACTGTCATCAGTTATATTCGATAAAGTCAATTAAAACTGTCTGCACAGTTGCATTGCGCCAGTGTCCCAGGTCGATTATAGAAGTCAAACAACTCGAATGTAAGCAAACTTTTGTCGCATCTCAATTAAAAGGGTCTCCTGTTGCCAAGTCAATTCCATTTCAAAGTTGAAAACAAAAGCTCAAAACACCTGAACTACTCTGTCACTATAACAAGAGTCGTCTCAAGTGAGTGTGCCACAATTCCCAGCGCAGTGACAGCGCACTGATTGGGACAACTGTGACTGTGAGACAGATAACCATCGACTCAGGTGGATAAGAGAAAACCTTCCACTTGCACTCTGTAATCGAAACTCGATAAAATGGAAACATGAAAAACGATATCGTCTTCGTCAGTCGGTAAAACGAAACCAAATACTCTGGGGAGGTGCTTCCTATACCAATCTCTCGCTCTCTGCGACGGTGACATGCAGTTGTCGAACACAAAATCTCTACTTCCTCCTGTGACCGTTGGGGGCTGGTGAAACTGCCCTTCACATTCTCACACATTGCAATGCAGGTCGAGCTGTATACCATGACCACCTCAATGAATGGTGGGAAAACAACCAGGTATCGTATCAAGAAGGTGACAGTATTGCCAGATGAAGTGGGGGTTTTTTATGAATTTTACATTGAATGACAGGCGATTGTCAAAGTGACATCTTTTTAATTCCAAACTACGATGAGTAGTTTTATCAAGCATTGTAAAATGTTTAGAGAAGTTGTTATTTTATACAATAAAGCTGTAAAAATCAGGACAATCGATAGAGATCAATGTGTTAAAGGTGTTAATGACATATGTGATTCAAAAAGCGATTGTTGTCACCATGTTGCTGAGAAGTGCGGTTAAGGAATCCACCGGAGCCATGTACCTACGAACGCCAAAAAAGCCGATGTTACTATTGACTTATATCGGGTTTTTCAACAGGGACGCTACAAAAGTAGAGCGACAGGGACATAAAACGACGCCGAATTTCTTGCCGCTCTTTTGACATTTCTCTTCAGTAGGGTTTGCCATTTCATGATGGAAAGATATACGAGCCAACAACGAGTCGAAATTATTACAATTTACTACCGAAATTCGGAGTCAGTGGCCTCAACGTTAAGAGCCCTACGTCCAATTTATGGTCGTCATAATCGTCCTAGCAGATCAACAATTGAGCGTCTAGTGGAAAAATTTGAATCCACAGGCACAGTACAAAATGTTCCCGTGCCAGTGAGACAAAGAAGTGCCCTTAGTGTCGAGAATTTTGCTGCCGCTGAGGCTTCAGTTGAAGAAAGCCCAAATGTGTCTCTCACACGTCGCTCTCAAGCGTTGGGCATCTCTGTGACGTAGTTGTGGCGAATTTTGCGAAAAGTTCTTGGCCTACATCCTTACAAGATTAAAAAGAAAAGAACTGAAGCTGCTTGACCACCAGAAGCGTCGTATGTTCGTGAATTGGGCTGAGCAACAACTTGAAAATGATTCGGATTTTCTTCGAAAAATCATCTTCAGCGATGAGGCTCATTTCTGGCTGAATGGCTTCGTCAATAAACAAAATATGCGGTATTGGTCAGGCAGCAATTCACACGTACTCCATGAGTCGTCATTGCATCACGAAAAAATTACGTTTTGGTGTGGTTTATGCGGGCTGGCGGCGTCATTGGGCCGTACTTCTTCCGTGATGCTCAAGACCGGCACGTTGCTGTGAATGGGAATCGCTAGCGTTCAATGATAACCGAATATTTTTGGCCCCAATTGGGCGCAGTGGCTTAGTGGTAGTGTGTTGGGCTACTAAGCGAGGGGTTCCAGGTTCAAGTCCCGAAAGGGCCAAATACATTTTAAGGTTTTTTTCACAGGACGGCGCCACAAGCCACACAGAGAATGTCACAATCAATTTATTGAAAACCAAGTTTGGAGAACGTGTTATCTCACGAAATGGTCCAGTCGCTTGGCCGCCTCGATCGTGCGATTTGACACCGTTAGACTATTGCCTGTGGGTCTACGTCAAGTCTATGGTCTATACCAACAAGCCAGCGACGGTTGATGAACTTCGTACGAATATCGAACGTGAAATTGCAGCAGTATCGGCCGATTTATGCTTGAAAACTGTCGAAAATTGGGTTCAGCGTCTGGACTTCTGCAAGCGTGCCCGTGGTGGCCATGCAAAAGAAATCGAGTTTCATACATAATGACATCGAACGTACTTTCACAGGAATAAGGAATTTCATTGATATCCAAATACGCGCTCTTATTGAAAAACCCTTTATTATGAGCTTAGACTTCCTCTTCTTGACAGTTGATAACGACAGGACTGATCCTATATTCTGATCGCTACATTTGGAAATGCAACTGTGAAGACCGGAGTCGATTTCGTGCAGTAGTTTGTAAAGTAAATGTATTCCGGACAAATACATTACAGTCGAAGAAAGTTTTACTACAGTGAGGATAAAACGGATCAGATCTTGTAATATGCCTTTTTAGGGTGCAGTTATAGCGATACGTAAAATGCAATCGAAAAAGTTGGAACAGTATGGAAATGATATTTTTTCCGTTTAGGCGGTCATAGCAAACAGAAAAAGGTCTTTCAGGAAAACTGATTGTAACTGTTTTGTCAGTATCTTCAAACAAATCAATCCCCACTCATTAGATTCCATCAGAAAAATAAAATCTTGACAGATGGAACAGTAAAGAAATGACACATTTCAGTGGAATGATTTGATTTTTTTGGTGGAATTAACTGAGAAGTTGCTCAGAAAAAGTTTTTCGTACGGAAAAATAATGTAATTCTATTTCTAGAAAATTTATAATTCATAAGCAACATCTTAAGACCAAGATTGAGTTCAAGCATTAACTTTAAGTGGTCAAAAGAAGCAAAAGAAAATTGTTTTGGTATCGTATCGCTATAACTGGGGCCTTAGCATCGCTAGAAAGTTGTTCAAGTTTTAGGTTAGTAAGTTTCTCATCTCATTTCGTTCCCACTGTCAGTTTATTTGTCATTGGTCCACTATAAATGTGACTGGGATCAGCCCTATGATGTCCTTAAGATAACGTGGGGTGTGTCATTGTAACGTCTTGAATCCTAAATAGCCCTCCGTCGTGTTTATGTTACGGATTATTTATTTAGCTTTAGCTAGTGCCCTCTCCATCTCCATCTTTTGTTAAAAAAATGTTTCCCAACTCCATCTGGCAACGCCACGCGAAATTTAATGAATGGCGCAGTCATCACAATACCAAAATGTAACTCTTCCCATTGAGAAATCTCCGATTCCCATCCGCTTCGAGTTGTTGTTGCTAGGTACATTGTTATTGCAAAAAAAAAGCCATTCCTGTGGTCATCGTACATAGGTAGTTACAGACACCAATCCACTGCCACTCACCCCTTGGGGAAATGCAGCCTTGTATCCATGCTGGCCTCTGGTCGAATCGACTCTCTGTGGTCTGAACTAAGTTCCAGTTCGAATTGAGCCATGTCCCCCATGGCTGAAAAGTTGTCATTCATGATGATGGCCGACAGTGTCAATTCCTCTTCCGATTGTGTTTGTCTGTGTTTTTTTTCTCTGCTCCCCGATCAATTATCCAAAATCAAGGTTAATGCGAGTTCAATGGAAATCCAGAGAGCGAGAATGACAGAATAAAAACAGAGAAATAAAACAGTAGCATTCCATAATGAAATCATTGCGTTATCGGCTTAATTATAAATCTTCAATCAAGACCGTCGGCGTCGTCGTTGTCGTCGTTGTTGGTGTAGTGTTGTGTAATAGGTGAGACGGGACTGCGACTAATGTGAGTAACGAAGGTGGAGGAGGTCAATTGAGAACATTACACGGTGGCACGAAAGTTAAACAACCCAGGGTTACGGTGAAACAAGAAAATGTTGATTACAAACAAACAAACATTACGCACATGCAGAGAAACTTGGTCGAAACTAAGAAACTAAGTCGTTAATAGTGATTTTGTGGGAATGTGTTCAATGCAAACAGAAAACAGATAGATACAAACAGTCATCGTCGGTCTTGTGATGGAAAGTTGAAAATTGAAGCTTGATGAATGGGTTCTGGCAAATTAGCGGGAATATTTACACGATTTGCTGGAGGTATGTCCTGATTTTAAGCCATGCAGCAGTGGGTGGGGAAGAGGGTGAGCAATTTGAATCGACACGTGGGAGATGGCGATGAATGAAGGCAGAGAGAATTGGAGGAAGAATTTTCTGAAGATGAAACTCAGAACTTATCTAGCTTCCTATATTGGAAGCATGCGAGGTTTGATGAAGTTAAACAAGGACAGGCAGCCCAAAATACCTTTGGGGAATATGCATAGAAGCAGCTTCAAGCAACCAACGACTGATGCCATAAAATCAAATTGGGAGAAACAATAACAAGTCGTGGGGATGCAGCCAGGAAGATGTAATACAGGCGAAACGAACCACCAGGTTGGGGAAAGAAAGAAAACGATGGATAGATTGACATGCATTCACCTCTTGAATGAGGGGACAAGAAGCTTCACTTCAAAAATAGCTGCACAGCGAAGCGCAGCAGAACGAGACTATAGACTTACCAAACACATTATGAAGTGGTACACAGATGGTTCGGGAAGTGACGATGTAAGATGTGCAGGACCAATTACCAATTATACATCCTTCAAGCGGATAAATGTGCCGCTAGCGCTAAAAAACCGAGCTTGATGCCTAAATTTATCATTGGGATAGTCTAAGCCTGTGGAATGTATGTGAATGCTCGCACGGATTTAACAAATTAAGAAAGAAAAATAAATAGCAATTTTGGGTATAATGACGGTGCGAATTATATACATAGCTTTAGCTGAACCCACCCGGATTTGCCCGCGCCTGTCGTATTAGGTCCTGCCAACATTTCGCAAAGTGCATTTTTTTGAATGAGAGGTGCAACGACCCTTTTTGAGTACTGCCACATTGTGTAGAATGCCATTTACAAAACTTCAAGGCCTAAGACCTGTCATTAATGTCTAGATATGATATTTTAAATAATTTATTTATTTGGAAAGAGCCATTCCTTAAGTGTCAGATCAAGTTTTAATACGCGTAAACCTTCTCTAAGAAAAACAAAGCATAACAGTGAAAACCGCAATGAAATCTTTTTAGTGGTTCTCGAGATTAGCGGCAACGACTCTTTTTTGGACTTTCCTTTATACAATGTGCAAACAAGGCAGCGGATCCGCCTCAAAGGTCTGCGACAGTGTGAGAAATGTATAGCCTAAAAACACTGGAAACAGGAATCATTCTTAATGAAAGTCATCAAAAAGTTCTAACAGCTGTAAAAACTCATCGGAAACCTGAGAAAAAAAAGGTTTATCTTATAAAGTTCTCTACAGTCTATGTAACGCGACAACCGAAGCTCTGGATCGCATTTACCTTAAATAGTATAAAATATGAATATATAAAATGCATACCTATACTCATTCATAAAAAAACACTTGACCAATTGAATTTTCTTAAGCGGATATTGGCGCCTGCATTGGTGCTACCGCGAGCTCTTGCCCTCGATGCCCATTGCACTAGCCTAACAATGCTCGCTCACTTAGGATAGGAGTAAAGTTTTGTGGATATGTGGAAACTTTACGACTTTTGCGTGGGATGATGATATTCCATTAACTTGAACTAGGCTAGAAGAGCGCCTCGTTGCTGAGGAGAATTAAACGTTTTAAAAAAGTGATCAACTGACTTAAGATGCAAATATGTTTGACCTCAATTCTTGAACTTATTGCATCCTATAGGTTTTTATGTAGGCTAATATTTAAGCAAACTTTTACCACAAGAAAAACGGACGAAATTGTATATCCGTTCGAAAAATGAGAGTCCTTAGCTCTATTGGAAACAATAGCTATTTTTGAATTAAGAGCTGATTATCGGTGCTATACATTTTAAAGTCCGTGATCAGATTTCAATGCCCAAAAGGATAGTCTTTATTGTGGAAGGCATTGGATATGTGCTGCCTTTAATAGACTTTTCAACATAAGCTTGTTTAAAGAGGCCCATCTCTATTTTTTACCTTGAGGACTCAACATTTCCGTTTAGAATTCAGCTCATTTTAGGCAGGCGCACCGAAATAATGACCACAGTGTGGAAAAGATTCCACAGCAAGCAGGTCTTTAAATTCAACTTTGGGACA
The DNA here is from genome assembly GCA_936431705.1 of Cheilosia pagana. Lineage (NCBI taxonomy): Eukaryota > Metazoa > Arthropoda > Insecta > Diptera > Syrphidae > Cheilosia > Cheilosia pagana. The sequence goes on from OW386169.1 coordinate 9,944,278, forward strand.
TACTTTTAAAATGAACAGTAGCACTGACCAGAGTTACCACTATTAACACCATTAACTATGGTACATTGTATTTAGAAAGTGGCAGCACTGGTCTGTGCTTTCGTCAGTGCTGTCACTCTGTACTTTTACATTCCAATTTGATCGTCAAACATTTTAAATTTCTTAGCTTCACCAATCGATTCGTATTTTATTTGCTTCGAGTTCCCCGCAAGACGAATACGTTCGCCGGCAAGTTCGTCTATGAATCTCAGACGATACAAGTCTCGTATGAAATGCACTTATCATATTTTTTACTGTGACGCTCATTTCAAAATCTTAAGATTGTCTATCGCCTTTTTTGTATTATAAACAACAGTCCAATGACGTTCGCCATTCCTTCATCCAGAAGGAAGTATTCCGCCAGTGGTTAATGGGATCACAAATTTGTTGGTTCTATCTATGTGGCTTTAGTTACAAAGAACAATTGCACTCCTGTTCACCTAAGGATTTGTGCATCTCTGCACATATCTTAGGAATTGGACCGCCAAAATGGCATCCATTGCAGTGGAACTATTTTTCGCTCATCCTCGGTATAGTTATATGTTCAGTATTGAATAAAATCAGAAAAGTGCTGTTCGTAGGACGTTCCTCACATCGAAAATGAGTGAACCTCGGGAGCGGGTCGAAATTCTGCTTTGCAAAATTCTGACAGGCAATATAATTTTAAACAAATAAATGCAGAATTTTGAAAGCAGAATTTTGAAAAAAGAATTTTGACCTCGCCAGAATTCCCTCTCTTCTCTTATGCGGGGCGAGAGAACACCTGGCTTTCAGATCTCTGATTACAGTTTATCTTTTCGTCAAACTGAGAAACAAAAATATCGACTTCGACTTGCAATGGGAAAGTTAAAAATATATCAAAAGTTGTATCAATTACATTGAGTTCTATGTAAACAAGATCGATATTTTAAGCAGTGGATGTGTAGCTCTACATTGATAAAAGTTTTTGGCAACAAAGACCAACTACTAGGGTCTACAATTCCAATCATTTCAAACTTTGTATAGTAAAAAATACATAGCAACTTTGAAGGCAAACTTTTTGGATATAATGGACCTAACTAAGAGTGAACTCTGTGGCAATTGTCACAAAAGCATCAGTTTACGTACTGCCTCCTGCACCCAAGAGCAATCTAAATGTCATGTTCAGGACTACGTCTATAGATAATTTCCGCCTCGGGCTTTTATGATTCATTACGCTTTAAGAAGAGTGGCCCCCGTTAAAATATAAATAATGGTTATCCAAATCAATAAGAGTATTCGACTCCCTCCTCTTCTGAGTCTGATGGGAAATGAATGGACACTTTTTTTATCGCAATTTTTCATTAAGTAACAAAATGAAAACAATTTCAAATTCGTTCAGACGCAATTCGCTTTTCCGTTCAAGGGCGGGGAAGAAGAAAACCACTCACACACAAAGGACCGTAATTGAATGAAGTGTAAGTACCAGTAACGCGCGTTCATCGAAATATCATCAATTCTTCCCCCCTCCTTATCGCAGTGGCACAATCGCATCGACCTAAATTAGAAAAATAAAGCTCAGAAGTAGACGTTAACGTTCCACCTCACAGATAACTACAAACAAAAACACATCTAACAAGGCAAGAGATGTACACTGGGCCAGACAGTGAAGGTAGACGCTATGGACTCATGGACCAGTAGACGTGTACTTCAGACACATTATGTACAGAGGAACAACAAGAATCTTGTATTTGTTGGAAATTTTAAAGTTCTACCTTCGAAGCGTCTCCCCATTCATTCAACGGACAATGGGGTTTGGGAATTGGGACGACAAGCGCACGCACAGATGGCCCAGTGTGTGTTGCTCTTAAAGGCGAGTGCACACTGCAGGGGTTTTCTTATGGCTGTTGTAACACATTTTTTAGTTAAATCTGAGAAAGTAAGAAAATGAGTTGACTGGGCGCCAGTTAAGAAATTATTTTTTGGACAGATGATATTTTAGTTACACATGCAGCTTTTTGTGAACTCCTTTTTAAAATTTAGAAAATTAAAGGTTTAAGTTTGAAACAAGCAAGCGAACTCGCGATTTTCTTTGCCAGACCACCGGATTTGTAGGCGTAATTGAAAAGCTAAAAGAGCTTGAGTGGGGACCTCTAAAGAAATGCATTTTTCGGTGATTTTGTTGTGAAGATACAGAAATGTAAAAAGCAGCGTTCAAGTCATGGGTTTCGTTGAAATGGTCGCATGCAATTGATCTTGCACAATGACAGTATGCCTGATCCTTTGAAACTAGCAATCACCCAGAGAAAAATTTCCGTCCAAAAATTGCTAGTAGGTCGGCACAACGTACGACTTTTTCATACAACATGTCACGATCACTACCAATTGGGTGATCCTCCATGCTGATCATCGCCAAAAGAAAAACGGGACCGGACCGACCAAAATTAAAAGTTTGGTTTAATAAATTTTGCATCCAATGATTCAGTTTAAACAAAATTAAGGGCGACAAGATCACTAAAGAGAGGAGATTTGTATTAAAAAAATATCACTAGCGAGAATCAGTTATAGCTTGCAGGTTACGAACATGAAAACGATGTCCCATTTGAACCAATAGTAGAGCATCATCTACAAAAATCAGTTGGAGTGCTACAAAGATCGCTGCTAGGCCCTGAACTGTAACCAGACTCTGAATATTCAATTCTAATTTATCAACGTAACCCAACCTCAGTTACTGGGCAACAATCCATACAGAAGCAGGACCACAAACAAATCATATACACAAAGTACAAAATCCCGACTTCGTGTACATCCACCTTAAGCTCTGAAAAGTTCGACCTTCCACTTTACACAATCATCTTCACCAGGTACAACAGTTGATGATGCCAATGGGCATTCCATCATACCTACGGCCATTCATCGTTTATTGAAGTCTTGTGCTACCGAATGTGTGCACATACATATACGAAACACAAAAGACCATAAGGTAAAGGGTCCACCGGCATCTACTAAACGATGGCAAAGCCTATCATCGATCGTTTGCCACAAAAGAGAGAAAACAGGTTAACAGCCACAACAATCAAACCATAGCCAGCCAGACAACGGAATCTGGATCTGAATCTGATTCTTTGAGATGTGAAAATGATGAACCAAAGAGGAGGCTCAAATTGGGAGCACACAGCGTCTTGTTGGACGCATCTTAAAGGCACAAATTAGATCGTACCCACGTTACGTCAATGAATTATGCGCCAAAAACCCAACAAGAAGAAGAAGAAGAAGCAGAAGAGGTTTTGGAAATTCGTGAGAAATTCCTACTGCATTATAACTGGGAATTATGTAAATCGCTGAAACAATTGAATACGATGAAGTTGGATAGCTATATGAGAATTTTATGACCTCTCGGAGGGTAGAAGGTCGCAATAGTTAAACAGTGGAAGCATTATATGACTGAAAATGACATAATTTAAGTTTGGTTCCGGTTGGATTCTAATTGTTGTGAGTGGAACGAGTTGACTTCGCGCGTGTGGTCCTTCATACATAACTCTCTCTTAGGTTTTACTGAAATAGGATACAATTGGATGCATCGAATAGAAATTGATGAGAAGGGTATTCATTATGACCTTCAGTTATCAGACCTATTTTCGCCTAATTGGATTTGCATAGACAGGGGCATCTAAGCTTAGATCAACAACCTTTATGTACCTATCTATTTATGTCAAAAATATTTCCACCGCTTGTTAAGGTCCAAATGACCACCAACGAATAACACACGCAGCGGATGCCGCTCAAAACATCTAAATCTAATATGTGGAACATAACTTTGATGTCATGTCATGTTGGACATGAAGATTGGTCGAGTGTTGTGTTCTCTTATGGTAATAACTCAGAAGCGAAGGAATTTATCCGAGGGCGTAGAAAACATTGTATGTTCTATGCATGGGAACGAGAAGAAAAGTTGATAAGAAAAGTATGATTCAGTAGATTGAAGTGATGTGTTTGTAGACGCAGAAGAGCTAGAGTGACCCCCAGCCTTACTTTGAAGCTCATTGCTATTATAAGCCAATCTATGTACCTTTGAGGGGCTGTTACGATAGGTAATCTTTTCTGTAGTGACAAGATTCGGTATTGAAGAGCCAACTCGAGTAACAAGCAAGTAAAAGTTCTACCTACTACGTTATGGCCACTGCAAAACTGATAATTGAAATTTCAAAAAAGGTTGGTTTTAAAAATTTTAAAAAGTATACAATATGACAAGGAATGATGGGAAAAACCACCAACCACCAAAAAGCATGGCCATCATGAAATTTGATGGAAACCTTTTATTGTTTGCTGTTAACCTACCTCCAAAAATGTTTAAAATTCCATGTAGACAACCTAAATTCGAGTATTTCAGACATGTCCAGATATAGAAAGCTACCTTCTGTTATATGCTGTCGACAAGAATTAAGTTTAGGTGATCCGTGAAAATCTTGTCATTAAGACAAAAAGTCACAAGGAACGACAATTCTGCTGATACAGCTGTTGTCAGTAATGGTGGCACAAGAAACATGTAATAGTACGGGACCACGAGTTCCCGGCACCTAAACGCGTAACTTTTCAACTGCTAATCGTTGAATATATAGACCCCAAAATTAGAAGTAACTTTGTGAAGACCTCTCCTTCTTGTCCCCTACTCAGAGTCTGTCGCCTTTTCGTTTCATGTCTCTTTCTGTCCGAGCTTCATTTTCTGATTCCGGTCGCTTTTTCGTTTCATCGCAGTTACTGATGCTATTACTGTACAAGCTAAAAGCAAGATTCACATTGACAACGAAGAAAGCAGTAAGTGCCTTGAGCGCATGAAAGAAAACCAGGTTTGAGATGTGCGCCCTAAACGGGCCTATTGTATGGGCCTTACAATCGATGTTCTTTAGTGGATTGTTTTTTATGTATTTATACATCCACTATTACCTTCGTTGTTCCACTTGTGACAGCTATGAAGTCCTGTCGACGTGTATAATACCAGTTTGATCCACTCGAAATTCGTCAAAAAGGATTCTTAATATTCAAGTTGTATAGGTACCGGCTAAATGTTTGAAAAGGCGTGTGGCAGCACCCGTTGGTTGAGTTCCAGAATCCTTGAAAGTAAAGGGTTTTCCAATAAGAGGTGTTATTTTGAATAGCCCGCTATTTCGGTAGTTGTCACTTTTGAAGCTGTTATTTTTTGACATTTGACAAGCCATTACTAAAAATGGAACGATACACGCTTCAACAACGCATTGAAATTATAAAAACTTACTACAAAAATGGTGAAAATTTTGCAGTCACAGTTCGAAAAACTTAAGCATTTTTGGGTCGTCGTGAAGCACCTTGTCGGACCGCAATACAGAAATTGGTGGAAAAATTCTGCTGTTGGGACATGTTAGTGATGTGAAGAATAAAACCCGTGGACGTCGCTCAAGAAAAACTGCTGTAGCCCAAAGTGTTGAAAAAAAACCCAGGTTTGTCCATTCCTCGTCGTTCTTTGGAATTGGGCATTCCACAAACGTGATTAATTTTTTTTTATGGCCGGAGTTGGATGGTATTGATCTGGACAACGTTTACTTTCAACAAGACGGCGCTACGTGCCACACAAGCAACGAAACCATTGATCTTTTACGGGAAAAGTTTCCGGACCGTGTTATCTCTCGAAGAGGTGATCACAATTGGCCACCGAGATCTTGTGATTTAACATCTTGCGACTTCTTCCTTTGGGAGCACGTGAAAGATGAGGTCTAAGCCATCAGCCCAGAGTCGATTCAAGACCTCAAAGATGGAATTCGTGAGTCTATCGAGGACAGCCACTTTGCGATTTTGTTATGGAAAATTTCATGAAAAGGATATGGTCCTGTATAACATTCCTCTTTTTTCTTTGAATATCAAGGTCTAGGTTCTATCCCCGAAAAAACCCGAATTCCATCATTTTTTCACTGCCCCACCTCTCGCGAACGTCTGACAAACATCCGAGAGTGAAACTGGCATGAAAGAGCTTTTCAATTAGCTGTTTGTAGATCCTTTCTATTCGTCCAAAAAATTAAAAATTCACACGAAACGAATGGTTGTGGGAAGCTAGGCCTAGGGTCCCATAGACCTGTTGCGCCAACTATTTATTTATTTATTTTCGGATAAGCACTGTTCAATGAAAGTACAATTTACTGCGTGAACAGCCAGTGAGTCGAATATTATCCCACTCCAGTCTCGGCTTATACCTATCTACAATTTTCATTCCGACTATCCACTGCATCTTATACCGCTATTTGGCAGTTGTAGTTGTACAAACTGACGTTTGACTAACTTTGAGACACGCATGATGTCAAAAAATTATAAATTCATGACCTTAACCCCGAGAGACTCGCCTTATTTTATGCAATGCTTATAACTTTGACATTTCGTATTAGGTACCTATACCAACAGCTCTTAAACAAAACAAGCGCGCCATTTCGGCAACAAAATTTATTTTTACTCAATCCAGTAGCTGTCAACAATATGAATAGGTACGTTGGGGACGTTCAAGTTTCTAGTTTAGTAAGTCTGACAGCTGACTGACTTGGCGTAGGAAAAGTGACGTTCCCGACCAACCTAGTTTTTGCGTTCAGGTTACATCTATTCCAGATTGGTCGACTTAAGATAACTAAGTTTAGTATTTTAATGTGTCCGTTGTCTTCATTAATTTAACGTTGCTGAAGTTCCTTCGTCTCATTGAATTCCCTCTCATCCATTAGTCGACCCCACTGCCCCCTAACGCAAGAACTTAATACACCATGCCACTGTCTTTAAAACACCTGATTGCGCGGCTCTCCCATATACACATACTTTGTCTCATTTATTCTGGCTCACAGAACAATCCATGCCCATATTTAAAATTATTGGCACGTTCCCCGTACCTGACCAGCATTTCAAAGCGACCGAGAGGTAATAATTATTTTAAAATTTAAAAAGACAAGTAGTGGCCACAACCTTTCATAATTCACCAACCCACCCGCTTCAGTGACGTGCGTAAATCATCGCAATTCAAAACTTAAAAAAAAAAAAATGCACAAGCACGCAAAACTCCTCCAGAAGAAGACAGATAGGTACTTAAGTGTCGACTGTCGATGCATATCCGAGCGCACATAAAAATATCTCCACTTGTAGAACTACTTCGGATTGCACAAATGAGTGTTTGTCGCTAGGTAGCAAAAGTATTTTCGCTTTTCCTTTTCGATTTTCATTCGTTAGCAAATGCAATGGAAAGAAAAATCATTTATCACCAGCGCACGACTGACGCGGTAATCGATTTCGCAGAGCATAGTTGGCAACCTTTTAATTATCGCAAATTAAAACTAAAGATGGAGTTGGAATCTTTTTCAGTTCGAATTGTGAAACTGAAATTTTGTGAAAATTCTTTTAATTGCTTTAATGGGCGCACTTTTAGCGAAAGTGTCATTAGGAAGTTGTTTCTTACGTTTCAATAGTGGAGAAGGAGTCAGTTACGTGATTAGATTGACTGGGTCTAGGTCATGGTCGAAGTGACTCAAGGATTTGTCTCTTCTGCAGCTGACAAGAAAATACATCTCCCAGCCAGCTGCAAGACACTTTGGTTCTGAATGCAACCACAGGCAGTCGAACACTTTTTCGCACTTGCCAAATACTTGAGCTATTAGGACATCCTTCCCATATGAAGTATATCAATGACACCACAGGAAAACAAAAATCCTCAGTGCATCTCCGGGCTCCGGATCCTCTTCTAAATCCCATTATAGAAGCTAAAGTGAATACTTCCGGTCATTCAATTCGCATTCTATTCAAGTCAAGTCAAGAGAGGAGAATCTTCAGTCTATCTCTCTCCGTTTTTCAGTCTTTTTTGTCTTCATTGACAAGTCCTCAAAGTGTACCTTACCTATGTACCTATGTGGTGCACAATTACTCTGCGTGTTTTGGTGTACTCTTTTATGGGCAATTTGTCACAGGAATTATGAAAACTGACAATGAAATCGATACCTACTTCGAGGTGGAATATAATGAGAAAAGACTCACCCTCCGACAAAAAGCAGGAAGCGAGCAATTGTCTGTGCGAGGGTATACCTCGTCCCAAGTGAATTGAAGGATCTCTTGAGATACCAGGCAACTTTCTTTCTATCGAGTGCAGGTGTAATTAAAAGACGCTAAGGGAATCTATGACCCATTGCTTCGAGTTAACCCCGATATTGGATATTAATTATGTTCTACTTAACCCACAATGATTGTAATTAGCGAAAGTGAATCGATTTGGTGCCTGTGCCGACTTAATTCCACGCTCGACTTTCCGTGACCCTGGGTGAGAGTAAAAAGATCTACCATATTAGACATCATCAGATGGTGCGACGCTAATGTGTGTCTGGCTGATATGCTTTCGCTAATAAAATTTCACCTGAACTGAGAGTGAGAACGATATGTGCTGTGAAGACGTCATAACTGACGGACTGGAAACTAATGGCATTGGAATAGATCACTCTTTTCCGCTTGATACAAATTGCCTCGAGACTTGGTTGGGGAAATATTTTTTTTCTTGTGTGTGTGATGTACAGATTGCTGCAGTTATTTGGTCAAGTCCACAAGTTTGACGTTTAATTAAATTGGTTGCAATTTCCACAAAGTTTAGAATCAATTGAATTTTTTATTTCACATTTTGCAAATGCGTCCACTTTTTTGTTTGTTTTGTTTGTAACAGACTTCAAGACTTACATGACACTGACACTGATGTATGCCAATTTTACAATATTACAACTTTTAACACTTGAATTGCGTTAAACATGCTTAAATGTGTCAAAGGCGGACGAAAATAAAATTAAGTTCTGTCAAACGCTTTGCTCTTTTATGGTAATGTCAATTATCAATGTTATCGCCCATTGGCTTAAGCTGGATTATTCAGTCAAACTATAATCCTTTTATATTGACACGTACCTACATTATAATTAGAAAAAAAAACATCGATTCGTCTAGGCCGTGTGTTAACTGAATTTGAATGCAAAATTGTTTTTGACAGCTGAACGAGCTATGACATAGTCCGTTCCAAAATTGAGTTGAACAAAGTTAAATCAAAAACAACGGGCAATATTCTTAAATCTTAAGCCGCCTAGATTTGTCTGGACAAGATGGACTTGAGTGTAGAACGCAAAAACTAGATTGTTCGGTAACGTCACTTTTCATAGATTATCCCCATACACGAAAGGTCAACTTAGCACTCGGTCACGATTTTTTGACTAGATTTTACGACCGCCCATGCATAAATGTCAACTTGTAAGAACTATTCACATCACCAATCAATAAAAACTGAAACACATGAAGTCAGACGTCAGCTGTCAGATTTAGTTAATTAGAGTTTTGAACGTGCCCAACGATCTAAATAGTTTTAGATGAAATTACTGAATTTTTAGTTAGGGAGTCACTCATTTTTGTTCCGGCTGGTGAATATGAAAATGGCGATATCGCTAGAAAATTGGAAAACTATCAATTGACAGTCACGTGACAAACTGTGTCTTGTGCTGTATATTTAAATAAACAGATGTAAGCATTCATCACAAATAGAACATGTTCTGCTTTTTGCTCTATCTCAATAGTCTTTGCACCTTGGCATTACAATTAAATAAAATAGCCGACTGGGTCGCACGAAACTTGATCGTTCATTGGAATTTTGGCGATTTTTGTTGTTATTTTTATTTCATTCGGTAAAGGGATGTCAGATACGCAATTAAACCAGCCGTGGATAGATTTCTAATTGAACGGTGATTGACTTGAATATATTTAGGAACTACATAAATTTTGCGATTTAACGATAGGAAACGCGCTCCAAAACCAGTGTTTGAATTTAAGAAGTGACAGACTGGCAAAGCGAGGTTAGCAAAAGTCAGCTCATAAATTTACATTTAGTGCAAAATAAAAATATCCATTCAAAATATAATATAGATAGATAGATAGATAATATGTTATAATAACCAATCGAAAGCAAGTTCCTACCTATTTTGTCTAGAAAGTTATAAACGCTATCACGTTTTTAAAAGACTACGTATATTTATGGTTTTAGTGTTGTCAACTAATGTGCCTTGTGTCTTATTGTGGACTAAATTTATTTCGATAGTTGTAAAATTATGTAAAATAATGAGCAAGATCAGTAAAAGTGTAGTAGAGGTTGGGGATTTTTCAGGCGATTTTTTCGAGTGGTAGGTATAGATTTGTGATTCCGAAACAAAGTGAATATTTTCGAAAGTAGAGCTCGATATAAGCAGACCTTTACACAGGTATTAATTTTTAAAAAGAGGGTAATATCTGTTAAGAATAAAGTAAGCAGTGATTGTTGTACCTATTGGTTTCGTATTGGAACTGGAGTATTGATACAAAGCGTGAACGAGAGCGGGGTTTTGAGGTAATTTTTGATCAAACCTCCCCGTCAAAATGGAATAAGGGGCTTTCGAAATAAGAACAAATATGCACTAACGTTCAAGAACGCATTTTGGCCTAAAGCGTTAGATACATTCATTTTTGAGTAATTTTTTGAAATTTTGACTAATCTTTAGAAAACAATTTCCTTAAACAATTTCTATAACTAAAATTCATCACATGTTATATGTGAAGAAAGACTGATATTTCTGTCAAAACCTATCATCGTAATGTCAGAATTAATAAAAAAATCGTGATTATTTACTCTTACTACGGATACGAGGAAGTTAAAATGAATGACGGCTCGTATAGGTGAACGGTTTTGCTGTTTTCGAATTTCAACGGCACGCCCTATATAGAAAATACCGCCTACATATTTTGAAGTGCTTTGTTCAGACTATATAGGCAGTAGAAATCAATGTTCTAAATTATCCAACTTTACCTGGTACCTACAGGTAAGCGCTTTTGAACATCTATTTAATATGAGAATTGTCCCACGCCCTCTTTGTCCAATATCTAACATATGTCGCATAGTCCCTAGCACGCAGACATAGGTAGCAAATTCTGCAACAATGGCAGGACAGCATCGCTTCAAGTTATTTTTTTTCGTTCAAAGATTTGCGTCTTAAAGGTGTTTCTTGTGTGGGAGGTGCCACGCCCCCTATTCCGAGACCATTTAGCCACTGATATTATGCATTTACTTTTATGTTGCACACGAATATCAAATTGAAGAAAAAGGATATATTTTTAAAATTTCCATAAACACAGTTTACACTGATAACATCTTCCAACTTCATCCATATTGCCAGCCATATCCAAAGCTTGTCATACGCCCATTTAATCAATTGTAAACGACTTCATCGACCTTGACCGCCATTCGCTCCGAAAATTCAATCTCCAATCGATTATCTTCTTCGATTAATTTGTATTAGGTATATCATACTTTATACCAATCTGTGAGATACAAGAGATCACTGATTAATTGCCAAATTGTCAACTAAGCTCCGCCGGCTTCTCACATAAATTATCGCGTTCCGTCGACGACGCTTATGACGACGAGGACGCCATACAAATTCGTCTCGTCGATCAGGGGAAAAAATAAAATAAAATACTGCCTACTGTTGACATATTCTGCCGGATATCGCTGTTTAATGACCCGACGCGCTCCCACATTGTTATAACTCAATTTACATTTATGATGCGATATTTAAATATTTGCGACCGGAATCGATAATTTATCAACATTCAGCTGAGCACATCATCGCCCGCCAACGATTTCATTCATTCACACGGTTGCTGGTGCGGTCGCTCGTCGTGGTGTATATAGTATCTATAGGCAATATCAGAACAACAACTAATTCTAATGCCGATAGGTACTAATTGTGATTAACGATATTTGCCGACCAAGTGGTTTTCAGACTTCCGCTGTTCGTGTGACGATAAGCAAATAATTTGAACACCATCATCAATGGCACATTGGGTGATAAGAATTCACAATGGAAATTGATTAGATGCCATTGGATTGATTAAACTGGTCGAACAATTTGCAACGTGCAGTGCAATCGCGATGGGGGTTTCATTTGGGTGTTATTGTCATCATTGGCTGTCAATATTTGTATTCAATTTCCGTCGTGAGGTTCAGACACTCGCCATGGAAATTGAGTTTGGTCGTGGATGCATGGATCAATTTGGAAATGATTCTGAATAATTGGGATATTCAATTTTGAGAGTGGTGACTGAAAGAAGCGTTTACAGTATATCTGGGTGGAATTGGGGATTGATGGTGGATTTTTGGACAAGATTTATTGGATTGACGTGACAGTGTTTGTCAAATCAGGTGCATATACTCAGGGCGTGTCACGAAGACGATCTAAATAAAATGTTTGTGTGTTTGTTACGCATTGGCCTAAAAACGAATCGACCGATTTCGCTGAAAGTCTTGCAACTTGTTCTTAATACTGCCGGCAGTGTTAAGAGAGTAGTTTAAATGAGATCCGACAGGTGGTGCTGTTGTTTTAATAGTTGTGTCATCTGTCATTGTGTGACCAGCGTATAATCTAGAAAACCTCTGAACGCATTTTGATGCGGTTTTCACTATCGTTTTCTTCAGAACGGTTAAGCATACCTACCTGGTTACTTATAGGAGTACTGAACAACCGGCAATGAGAGCGCGGATGAACTGGCGAGAAGTGGGTAAGTGTAAGTGTAAGGAAGTCAAGGGAACGTTATCGAACACTTCAGTCCACTTTGCAATCTTAGATAGCGAGTGAAGATCAAAATTCGTATGAAAACCAACAACAAGTGGACTGGGAGAGGACCTGTGATCAGAATATAATAAAGACCGCACTAACAAACTTCTACAGTTTGACAGGTCATCCCTAACTAAGTTATTAAAGGCTCTACCTGGTCATAACTTTCTAAAAAACTCCACAATGAAACTAAATCTCAAAGATGACGACATATATAGAGGCTTTGGAGACGAAGAGGTCCATGGGGACGGGACACACCTCACTTCCTTTCCTCATTGAACGAGTCTCTGTCACTTAAGGAACACAACACTTGGAAGATTTTGCTTCCATGACTTACAAAAACTTTACGATGCCTCACTGTCTGATCTTTGAAGGTTATTGAGGATATCGCGATGTCTTGACAGCGTCCGGTAGCCATACAAAAGGGAAGGAGATGAAGTCCACCGATACAACAACAATGATAAACCTCCCAAATGTCTCCACGAGGACCAAAGTGTGGTATTCTAGGGTTCGCCCTTCTCTACTTACCCGTTTACCTAACATTACAGGAGCACTTGAGGGTATATTGACATCGAGTTTTCGGTACCATACCTGCAATTGTGCTCCTGCTTCTCAATAAATACAGCATACCTAAAATTTCCAACGCTGTCTACCACAGTCTATCGCAAGAGGTTTCACAATAGCGTACCTAACATGGAGTCTTTTGGAACACGATACTGTATTTTTTTCTACATCAACTGTCTATATGCAGCTAGGTAAATGGGTGCAGCTTCACTTAGAGCACCAGTTAAGCCAACTGTGTCCACTCATCATTTTTCTCTACTTAAAACAAGGAATATATTTTGATTAGAACACCTTCTGTTGTGACGCATCTTTAAACTTCGTTGCTTTATCTTTGTTGATGGTACTCCTACTACGTTTATGAACGTCCCGCTTATTCATTTAAAGAGTCGCGGGTGTCTCCAGCTTAAGTTCACCCTCCACAGCTTTCGATCTTCCGCCACACCGATTCTAAATCAACAAGGGCAATCCTCATACTTAACCCTCATAGACGAGATGTTTATAACCCGACCATCTCATACTTGCTCTCTGTCACGACCAACACGACTTGGAGTACCAGTTTGGGGAAATTCAATAAACGCGACCAGACCACAGTCTATGACAGCCCGTTTGAAAAGGAAGCTCTCTGGAACCAGATAGTTATACTTCACTGCTGGAACGCTAAAGGTCGATGGGGTGTACCATGCTGTCGTTTCTAAGCGGTTCCACGTTAAGCTAATTCACAGCCTCAGCAACAGGTCGTCACAAACCCATCCAATGTGACCTCGAGCTATAACTTTCTTCATAAAAAGTTGCGAATAATTGGAAGGTTTTTGAACACTCTTATAGCTTTTGCAATTGCATATCATCAGCATGGACTTTGCGCCAGCTTTGTTGCATGGGTTGTCACAGCTTCCTTTTCTACTTACTCTAATGGATATCCTTTACCATTCGTGGAGTTCATAGTTTTGCAAAATGTATCCCTTCGCAAAGTGATCGATATTTTCATTTTAGCATGACTCAGGCAGTCGAGGGGTATTGTATCCTCGCATTGAAGACGCCTTTTTTTGGTAGGTTTCGTAAACTCTCTTTGATATATGAATACTTACGTCCAATTTGATGGCGAATGATGGCCGGTCCAGGTTGTTTCCAACAAAGGTGCGTAATGTTTATTTTGAGTCGTTTTTCGGAGGTCCTCTTGAGCAATTATCCAATTTTTGACAAGTCTTTTAAAACAATGTTTTCGATGGTTCCCCCTTTTCGACAGTAGTTGTGTACTTTCAGGATAGTTACTGTTTTCTCCCCAAGGTGATTGGTTAGTCGTCCCTTTTCCTTCGCACTGCTCGAGCAATTTCCTCAGAAGTCACCACGTCAATGCACACAAAGGACTTTTGCAAAGTACCACGACTTGCTAAAGAACGCCACCCCAGCGTCTCCCCTTCAGACTTTGTACAGACCTCTACCTAATCGCAATTTGCTCGCATCAGCTTTTAATGAGTTCAAGTTTAATCCATTTTATGGTGCACGTCTTCTGCATTTGATGTTTTCCCTCTCTGTCCATTAATCCGCGCATCTTTTACACTTTTTTTGCTTCATTTTTTTACTGATTAAAAGATTTCACAAGACGGCGGCACACAAGACAACACAAAAAGAACAACAAGAAGCGCGAAACATGATAACAAAAATTATGATCCATGATCTCTTTGCCAGCGAGACTGGCATTATAATTAGAAACTTAATGACGTCTAATTGCTGCGCCAGTCGTCAACAAAAACTGTTAAAACTTTCAAAAAAAAAAAAAAACGAAGAGAGAAGTTTGAAAACTTTTTCTTTCTTGCGCCGGGAGTAGATTTCACTCTTTTGTTGGTTTGGGGGGAGGGGGGTCACACACCTACAACACGACTGCACCCACTTTTTTTAGGGCACCCCTCTTCAATTCACTTTAGTCAACCCCAATTCAGATGATCCCCATATCGCGCCAGTCGCAGTTCATTATTCATTTTATTCGGTCCTGACGGTTCTATTTACCCAGCTCTTGAGCAAACGAGGTGCGTCTACCTCTAAAGGGGAGTGAGTTTATGCGAAGGGTTCCTGGCCTGATGTGTCATGTGTGTGTTTCGGCATATGATTGATTGGGGGAGGGTTGGCAATCGTATTCATTCATGTAGCGGGCGGATGAGATTATTCCGCGCTGATAAATGGGGGAGCTTCCCAGCGAGTGTGATTGAGTGGATGATGATGGGTGTGTGTGTGTGTGGTTGGAGTTCTTATTTTTATTGTGCAAGGGGTAGCCGTTTTGTCAATTTAAAAGAAGCGACACGTCTTGCGCGAGTTCAATCTATTTAAAGGCGCAATCAAATGGATTTCTGATTGTAAAGTGATATTTGGTTTATACAGTGCGTAGCGCGCTAATAAGCTGGGGGGTTTTAGTTTCAGGTTTCAAAAACAAAGCTATACCGCTGCTGCCAGGCTTTCGAAATAAATAAGGCTGGCTGCGTACCCAAGGAACGTGTTAAGCTGGCGCCGATGTTATCAACATCGAGCAACATATGCCATCCATTAACGATAATTGACAATTTTTAAATCCTCATATTACCGATGAAAATGAATTGCATTTCGAATGATGACGGATGTGCCTCCAGGGGTGCGATGTTCTTTCGAAATCAACTCTTTTCTACATGGCAAATAAGCCCGCTGGTGGTACCAGTAACAGTAGTCAAGGGGGATTTGATTGACTTTAAATTCGATTGGGACTCATTCGCTTAGCCTCCTGGCCTTACATACCTACTTCTTAAAAAATCTTGGGGAGATGCATTTAAGCTTATAGGTATTTGAAATATTTCCTTTGACATTCAAGTGTGGTTTGCAAATACCTTTTAGATCAGTACCCAATAATCAATAAAAAAAACTCTGTCTTTCGGTCTTCAACCGAACTGAGGCGAAAAACAGCACCTTTTAAAGGTATAGGCTAAGTTATTACTGTACTGGATTACTAAGCGAGGGGTCTCAGGTAAATAACAAATTTAGTCTTAAAGTTTTTTCCCCTGCGTTACCTCTGACGAACGTCTGACAAACATCTGAGCTTCTCAATTAGCCGTTTGGACTCGGCATAACATTGTGGGTCCCTAAAAAATAAATAAATAAATATTTTGGCGCGACAGGTCCATGGGACCCAAGGCCTAGCTTCTTGTGTGTCCCTGTCTAGAGTTATAAGTAGGCCTCCAGTACCTATATAATCCGTTGGGCCAACAATAATTTATTTATATACTTCTACGAAATGTTTTAAAGCTCTATAAGGGTTTCCAACATGAAATCTGTCATCGTTGTGATTGACAGAAGCGATATCGATCGTACATACTCCACTGAACATTGGTAGAGATGATCAGGATGATGCTTTAAGACATCCCTGCATCACCACCGACCGCTTGCGATGTCAAAATGCATCAAGACTGAGAGAGATCAAGCCATATCTCTCTAAGCGTGTATTAAAATAGGACTAAGTTTAGTCAGGTGTGAAGCTTGAAGTTGTTGCAAGCGCGGATATCCTATACAGGTCGAGTGTTCGTACCTGGATTCCGGGAAAACTCTAATAAAATGGCGGAACATTTAAAGTCGTCGGCCTTCACAATTCATCGAAACTAACTCACAAGTGGCAAGTCGTCAAACTAGAGGTTTGCTAAATGGGATTCCAGCACAATAGACCTCTATTGCACAAAAGGGCCTATTATATTACATTAGCAAATATAAGTATAAATATGGTAAGATGCGGCTTTCAACCAGCAGTGTAATACAAGAGAGGACAATTTTGTTTTTAATATTTTCAATTTATTAATTTTTTGTTTGTAAATGTTTTTTATTTATATTAAATTTTTATTTAAGTTATAGCTGAACTAAAATTAAACATCTACTCTGATTACGTTTTAATATGAACATACTAAAACGTCAGTTACTTACTATACCTACCTATAAAATTTATCGTACAGAATTACATATAAGGCCTTCAGAATTAATGCATTTAAATATATTACTTTTTGAGCACAAAATATATTATTTTGTCACTTTATTAAGATTTTCAAGTTAGTTTGACCACGTCCTATTTAATGGATTATTTACTGAAAGGTTTGGATAATTTTTTAAAAATAAAAATACAAAGTAAGGTAAAAAACTAAAAAATTATAAAAATATTAAATATTTAATAATATTAAAAAGATATTACATAAATTTGCCGATATGACTGATTTGAGTTAATATATTTTTTTAAGTTCTGGAGCCTGCAAACGATGCAAGTGGATCGGCTTTAGAAGACCAATACGGTCTTGAGATTAAAGTTGATTGCCTCAAAAATATGGCTCTTATAGAGAAAAGAGTAAATAACAGATTCTAATAATTAATATTAATAATTAATACATAAGGTTAAGAACATCGGAACTTAGGACTATTTTCAATATGTATAAGTGACGACTGGAATGAGTTACCTACACCCAAAATTCGAAAATTATCCTCCCAAAAACTAATGCCCATGAAGTATTTCAAGTTACCATCTATGAGTAATATTTTTAAGTTTATAGCCAATAAAAATAAGATATACCTACAATATATTTGATGTTAATATATATCCCATAAAAAATCAAATATAAAAAAGTATTAAGATATAATAATATTGTCTAATGATTTAATATTCCATGGGCTCATAAAAAACCAAAGAAATATTGAATTTGAGGTAAAATTATCATATTATTTCATTTTTTAGTTAAGTTATTTTAAATATCCACAACTGTATTTGTTCTTAACGTAAGATTAAATTAAATTATCGATGTATAAAATTAATTTATTGTGTTTCAAGATTAATTATTCATTATAACACGTTCAATGGTTGCTTTATAATATAATTATACATATCAAGAAAAACATAGTCATTCTACACTGGATTCGAGGCTTTGCTGGTAACGAAGCAGGTGACTCACCGCTCATCGGACCTGATTCCTTCTGTGGAGTCAGCAAAATCCATCTACCCGCTACACCAAAAAGCTATCACGTATTGAATCCAATGAAGCCTGGCTTAAAGCTTCTGGGAAGAACTGCACCAGACAATTTTTGCCCAAATGCTCTCCTAGTAAATCCTACTATCTGATCAACTTAGACAAAAATAACCCAAGAATACGAACAGGAATAATCAGTGGCCACGGCCTCATGAAAAAACACCTATCTATACTGCATTGGAGTCTCTACGGATCCAATATGTAGACTTTACCTTGAGAGTGATGAATCCTCTCTTCACATACTCATGGAATGTCCGGCTCTTTTCAACCCTAGGAAAAAATTACTTGGCGAGGAAAGTGACGACACTTCAGCAACTCTCGCCGATATACACCCAGAGAAGATTCTTTTCTTCCTGACTGCCTCCGGAATGAAAAAATGGCTCTAGGACCTTCCCAGGGAATTGACAATCAAATTGACACTTTCAAATGTAAATTTTAAAGTATTATTTTCAAATAAAAGAATTATTATAACGTGGTCGAAGAGGAAGAGTTTTATTTGACAAAAAGAACATTTTGGGCGAAGTTGAAGAAGGTCAAATAAAATTTACAGTGCGATACGAAAGAAAAGAAAATTCAACGACTCCTCCGAAAACAGTATTAAAACACTACAACTTTTACATTATACAAGAGTTTGATTTAAATAATTTGGGACTGAAAACTCATCTTCATCTATGTAGGTATACTAAAATTTAATACTAGGAAAAAGAAACCTTACTTAAATTGAATAAATCTTTTATTTGTTTCTTAAAATTAATGTATGCTAAATATTTAATTTAAATATTTTCCCACGCTGTTATTAAATTTAATGCCAGTATTTTTCACCATGAAAGACATCCTATAGAAATTGACAAGCTGCCTTTTTTCCCAAAGGCTCTGCAACTGCAATCTCATCGAAAAATACCGATGGCTCCTTCATAACTATCCCACCACGGGTGACATAAATTTTTCGAACATGGATACGACTTTCTATAAGAGTAATAAAGGATTATTCTTAACACAAAAGCAATCGGCTGTGGCCGACTAACTAGCCTCTCCAGTTACCCCTCCGGTTGCACACTCGTAGTCGGTTAAGGTCCCCTTTTAAAGTCCATCCAGCATGTCACAAAACTCCTCCGGACCGTCACCCTTTCACAACGTTTTTGAATACAACTCCAACTAACAATTTAAAAACATGTCAAAAATCCCTTCCCAACCACAATCATACAATCAAATTAAGAACCGGTTCCGTATTTGGTCCATTTCCTTAACAGATTAACGACTTCTATAAATATAGGAATTCTTAACATACCACCAGGACCATTAACCCCGATAATTCGATCTGTCAACATATGAAACGCATCGAGTCGGCTTGGGTTGGAAAATCAAAAAGCAAATTGTCAAACGCCTTTCACATTCCACAGCCGTCATCACCTCCACACCGCAGTAAACAATGACAGGCAACGTTAAATACTCTCCGTGGTCGTATCAATCGATCGGTTTAAATCAAGAACAAGCCGCCGCACCGAGAGAGAGAGAGACGATCAAAGGAATAATTACAAGAGGCAAATGCGCATCCGCGCGCCACGAAGGAAAAAAAACAAAAAAAAAAACATCAAAGCCGGCTGCGATCGATCGGTGCGATCATTGTGATTGGTGAGGGATAGGTGTGGTGCATCCACAAGGAATGCAAGCAGAAGACGCGTCCTTATAGTGGCATGGACTTTGTTTGTTGCAATATTACTGCAGAGGGGCCCACATGGTTCGACGCAAGTTCCCAGAATTTCCATCGAAGACACGATATCCGCTGCAGCAAAGTAATCGATATCCGAACGTACAATGGACTTCCCAAAAACGCCGGTGGTGGCCTAGTGCGTATAGTTACAGTATCTCTACCCGGAAGCGAACAACAATGGGTTGTGCATTGGCAAGTGAACTTCTCGGTCGCCAACTGCCTGCTAATTGTGGGAAATGACTCCACCAAACCCAAAAATGCTTCCCCCAGGCACGATCACGCAGCCCAATATCCACAGACCAGCTACAAGGGCCAATAGAACGCACGCAAGCCAGGCATAGACATAATCTGTCATAAATTGCGTCTCACGTTATATGACAAAGCGCAAAGTCGGATGGCTTTTCGGTTTGAAGACTTTCTGTCTCTGGCCTCGAGAGAAGGTATTTAGAAACCCACTGAGTTCGGCTTCATTATCCCGTGTGTAAATCTCTTTAACTGCGTTGCACCACACCATCGCGTCGCATCGTGGTGGAGCGTGGAAAAGTGATTTTGCCCAAACAGTGGTTTGGCCGCCATTGTGTTTTTTTTTCATCCCATATTTTCGTCACTTTCGCTTATTCGAGGAGGAGATGTGTTTTTCTTTCTCTTTATATCTCGAGTGGCTTTTTTTTTTAAGTCAACTTGGAAGTTGGAACTTGGATAGGAAATAGGTCAGCGGCCCCGCGACTGATGGAGCAGTCAACTTGATTAATTAAACGGATGCGGACTGCGCGAGAGTGTTTTTATTTTATTGGGCCATAGTTCTCGAAATAAACAATATTTTGTGGACTTGTGATGATAAATTACACATAAATGGGATTTTGGGTACAGCGAGGGGGCGACCAAACAGAGATCGCTGACAGTCCTAAGTGAGATATAAATTAAAACTTTTGCGACCAATTATAGGGGAAGATGCGACATTTCTGGTGACAAACATGATGTGATGCGGCAGCTTATGGCGTTTCGAAACTACTTGTGGTTTTACAATGGTGCTGACAAAGAACGGGTTGCAGCACATTTGGGCTGTGATGTCATGTTTGTTTAATGCGAATGGAGCTGATGGAGTAATGTGCGGCTAAGTTCACTTTTTAGATAGAAGGGGGAGTGTGTGCAACTTAACACTCTGTGGGAAGCGTCACTAAAAAGACGCCAATTGGAGGAGTCCAAGCTGAGAGAACCCTCTTAACACCCAAAAAGTCTTACACCTTCGGTGGTATTACGAGGTGAATGCAAAAAGTATTTTAAACATTTACTAATCTTTGAGTGAACACCGAGACGTGTCAAAAATGGATGTTTTTGCTACAATATAAAATCAAATATTGGGACCGCATTCTGTATTTAGTCGTCGCTCAAGTAACTTCAATCGTGTCTTCATCTGTCAATTTCCTGCAAGAACGTAACACTTCTTATATCATCAGTAACTATATTTGAGAAGTTGTCAAATTGCGACCAAAGTACCTCGGCAACTGCTTTTTAAAGTCGTCAGTGCAGTGCATTTATACTGCGACGGGACCACCAGATGATTTTGCGGGGAGCTTCAAGCAACAAATTCAGTGCAATCGCCAATTTGGAAGACGAGGATGAATGTATCAAAAACTGAAAACACCGACTCTCCGACTACTCACCAACTAAGAAGCTGATGTTAGGTCTGTTCCCTTAAAATAATGCATTCGAACAAATTAGTCAAACTTCGTTCCCTCACGCAAAAGTTGTATAGAAGGAAACAAACTTTGATTGAATTTGGCTAATGTGTTCGAATGCATTATTGTCAGGGAGCAGACCTGTTCTCAAAACCCAGAGAAATGAAAACGAACATTCGCACGAAAAAGTCATATGTAAAAAGGAGGTACGTTTGTCAAAAAAGGTAAAAATGGTACCACCTTGCGTACAGAGATGATGAAGATGGATTAACGTGCTGCTTACTTCACAAGCTGCATTTTAGACCTGGATTGTTCAAAAGGTTATTAAGCTTTCGCTTTAATGCGTCGCGGCTTAGTCAGCGCGATTATCGAGATCCTGCAGGGGAAAATATCGTCGCATAGTTCTATCGAACGAAAAAACCTTTGAAGACCAAACTTTTCTTACTGACAAACCGAGATGGACCCGGGCGTCAATCAACATGTTTGTGCGGCCTCCAGTTGAGCACGCCATATTGGTTGAGGCCCCCTTCCAATTGGGCGCTCCTCCTAACATAATCTCGTCCTCAATAGCATTGTCGCTTCAAAAAAGAGTTGAAGAGTTGTTGATGCCCATTCGATAATTGATTTAGATCTTCTTGACTAAGTCTGTGTCTCTTTCTTCGTTGTGCCTTCTCCAGACTCCTGGCGATACAAACTGAAATCAACCAAAGACGGAAAAGCGACAAGCGTGTGTTTTCATCCACCTTTAATAGGGTCCATGCTTCGAGTCTCTTACAATGCAACTCAATTGCCATCTAAGAACGGCTAACATTGTCTAAAGCCTTTTTTGGAACCGAACGGTTTGATGGTGTTCCTACCGACCTTTATGGAGCAGTGTCTTACCACTCAAACGAACGAGTTTGCAGGGCTGCCAAAACTAGACATAGCTCTGTAAAGGTTATCTCTATTAAACGTTGGTTGGTGTCTATTTGGACTGGGTCCTTTGTCGATGATGGACTTTGCCGGCCTAAAACCTCACGCCTACGATCAGAGGCTCAATCGATACATGCGTGAACGTTCAAGGAATGAAATCATTTTTACATACGAAACAACAACAAATTTCGTAACGTCTTGGTCGTTTCCGGATGATGCTGTTCGACCCTAGGAAGGCGTTCCACAGACTCCTGCAGATAGTGTCTTGAAATGCAAGTTGAGGAGACTCATGGCTCCGCAATTTGATCTGTTTTCTCCAGATCTGGACAGACAATATTTAAGGTTTATTTCATAAGACAACATTTTACATATAAGCTCCCCACCTCCACCTAAAAACCTCAGCTGTCGTGGCAAGTCGTCAGATTTACTTCAATCAAGTTTAGACAGGGTACCGACTCTTCTTTTGGGACAATCAGACGGTGGACATTGTTCTCGGTCATTGAATCGTTCGTACTGCCTGAAAACCGGATTTTAGTGGCCAGTCTGCAGAAGTGGTCCTTCCAAATTTTTAGCTCCATCGTTAACTCTACTATAATGTTTGTCGGTATGTTATCCTCATTCTTGAAGTGACATCCCTCTATGGACTCGTATTTCCCTTTTTTTTTAGAGAAGCCTCGTTTCGCCCAAAGATGTTATATGCCTATCTATATTTCTTAGCCCTACGAGCTCGCCTGCATTCGTCATCTTCGCTGGTGCAACCTATCGCACAACGGAGGGGGTACTTTTATTAATTTTTATTTATTTATTTATTTAGAAGATCTACAATTAACAACGAGCTATCAGAGGGCGTACGGCAGCAGCTTAGCCAGTTGTCCGAGTCGATGTTAGCATCTCTTGACATGCGGACGTTTAAAATACTGAATACAAGAAGTCTATCAACCTGGTTTGAGTGATCATTTTCCCAGTCGCGAAGTCCATTTGCACATTAGCTTTTGCTATTGGTATGCCCGCTTCCGGATGTAGTGTCGCATGGGCATACCAATAGTATTGTCAAAGTTGCCCTCTTTTCCTAGTCTGATTTGGAAATATCCATGTGCATGTAGGACAGCTCTTTTGCTGCCCATAAAAGTGTTCTTTGTCATTGTTGTCGGTCGGATCGTGAGTACCTACATTTACCTAATGTTGGCGAATGTACATAATTATAGTCTAGATGCCTAAAAGTCAACCACTAGTGAAAAATCCGTTTCCAAATAGATGTCAATTCTTCTCCATAAGGAATTTCGGTCATAAACATCATCACAAAAATATTGCAAAATCCGACACATTTTGAAATAATTTACTCAAGAAAGACGAAACTTTTGCCAGCGAACGGTTGGCAAACATTTTTCAATGATCAAATATCATTCGAATGATAGCGATGCCTCAGCGACCCAGATGACTCCTCTTTCCATCAAGTTCCCAGAAATCCGAAAATAAATTCCAAGCAATTTTATTATTTATTCAAAGACAATAATCAATGCCGGCCGACTAACGCCAGTCTAGTCTACGCAGCAGTATTCATAAAATAAATTCAACAATTTCCCCCAAGGGTGACTAATGCTGCTACTGGCGATGTCGCCAAGTCGGGTAGACGCACTAAACACCCCCCGACATTAGGTTCAATTAAAATTCCTTAACCTCGTGGCGATTCGGTGGAACAACAACCTGAATGTGGGATTTTTTCAATAAATGTTATTGTCTACTTTTACTGCTGACAGTGATTCCGAGAAAAATTGAAAAAATACTCAATAGCAACAATCGGCTCGCCCTCCACAAAAAACACTTGTCGAAAGATACGACTCGAACAAGTGCACGGACCAAGAGCAGGCACCTGTTTAACCAACTTTGTCTTGAACAACTTTGGCCGGCGGAATAAATTACTGGGCGTCGCGCCGCGTGCCGATCCACTGCTGGAGATGTTGACGAAGAGCTAATTGAAATGTTCGCTTCCGATCGTTTGTAACAACAAAAAAAGGTTAAGTCGCATCCACAACAAGATTTTATGTTTCTTTTTTTTGCTGTAGTGGCGCTTGGTGGCGATGAGACTTTTTTAAGATGGGCTATGGACGTGGACACTGACGTCATACTAATTGTGGGTATTTATATAGGAATTGTGATGAACACTCTTGGAGATTATGGGTATCACGTACATGTTGTTTGGGTTATCATATTTAAAGAGTAACTGCAGGTTAATTTGGAACTATGAGCGTCGTTGGACATTGTTCATTGTTCCCTATGTGGTCGGTATACCTCATCTTGTTTCAGGTTCTTAAGTGACATAAAAAAATCTTCAAATGCCCATCATATACCCATTGATTGTTTTATCCTACATACAAGTATAGGTGACCTCTCAAGCCAATGATCAGCGGCGCATCATACCATTTTGTGGTTGTTGGCACATGGAACCGGCAATGACAAAGCAATTTCGCCATTTATCCGACGACGGATTTAATTGGTGAAAACGACAACAAATGAGCACTGTGGGCATTATGGGCTACTTTGAGTTTTCCATGAAGAATGTAGATACATGCAAAAAAAAAGAATTGAGAACAAGAAAATTGCCAGTATCTCGCTGATACCATGTAAATTAAGTCCAATGGCAGTGTCATCATGTGCAAAATTATGACTTGGACGTATTTACAGACGATTTGTGGTCATTTATCATTTGAAGTGATTGCTGCAATTATGGTTCAGTAGGTAATGCGCATGAAAATGGTTTCACAAGACGATATTGGATGTGGGATATTGTTTATGAGGTGCATGGAAAGTAATTTAGGTCATGGGCATAGACCTTTGACGAGATGCTAAAAAATAATTGTTGGAATGGGTGTCTGATACACCCCAAATTGTGTAGCTATTTTTTAATTTTTTTTTATGTTCCGTTCCAACAGAGAAGACTACACACAGTGCTTTCGATGTGCGCCCACCATTCCAAAGTAAACCGCAAGTATAAAAACAACTAGCTTTGCTAGTGATATGTAGTATTCGGCTTGATAAAATAAATTTAAAATTTGGTTAGATTTTGGTTTTAAGAACTATCAATCGGCTTAAAATATTGATATTGAAGGAAGTTCTGGCGCCCTTAAGTATTTAATTTGCTTTTTATATCGACTAAGAATTATTAAAGTAACGAAAATTTGGCAGAAAAAGAAGCAATTTTGATCAAAAGTAGGCGTGGCAAAGAGTTACCTAGCAAATAGCCTCCTTGTAATTTTAAGATACATTTAAAAACAGCAGTTTCTCTAAAATCTTGTAGCAGTTTTTACGCCTAATACAGACAGGAAACACACTGCAGTTTTATTATATCTGAGTAAGAAAATGGAAAAGTCTTTCAACAAAAATGCTCCAAAAATGTAGGCGTAGCAGTAAGCAATATACCTAGCCTAAAGTTTTTTCGGAGTCGTATGAAATATATCAAAGAAGTTTTATCGAAATCTGTCGAGTAGTTTTCACGGCAACAGCAAACTCACATAACTGAGTAAAACTTCTACTACGTTAATTTCAATCCTGGCATGGACTGGTAAAAACTACATACCCCACAGCCCGAGCACCAACCTGAACCACAAAAACTGATCATCGTACGACTATTCAAAGCAAAGT
The DNA here is from genome assembly GCA_936431705.1 of Cheilosia pagana. Taxonomy (NCBI): domain Eukaryota; kingdom Metazoa; phylum Arthropoda; class Insecta; order Diptera; family Syrphidae; genus Cheilosia; species Cheilosia pagana. The sequence continues at coordinate 9,970,451 of OW386169.1, forward strand.
CACTCGCAGCCATGTAATGTTCTTAATTTCACTGCCCCGCAAGGCCCCACAATTGCTTATGAATTTAAATTCGTCGAATAAAATTCACACTACCTTTATACAGCTTCAGAATTTGTTTTGCGATCAGTTTTCTCTGTTAGATTTGGTGGCAAGGAACTGTTACTCTCCACACCAGAAGAGATGAAAGAAATATGTGATCCGAAAATAGAGCGAGACTTCCAATATGATAAAGTAAGGGAATAAGTTATATAAATACAAAACGAAGTGACAAAATTCGTAGGTTTCCCTCTACCTCCCGCCATTTTAAACAAATTAAATGGTTGTTTTTTTTTTTTAAATTTAGATAACTATGGTACAAACGCGATAGACACACAAAATTACAAAAACATTGAAAGCAGTTGTTTTTTAATCCTGGGCTTAAATTTAGGTATACGACGATCTTACCGAAACCTTTAAAAACCAAAAGATTGCAAAGCCTTGACAGTGATGATTTCTTAAGTTTTTGTCTAGAAAACTGTCATCCAAAAGTTTTGTCAAACCAAGTCACCAAAGATCACCGAGTATAACCTGTTTAGTGTGAACCAATTTTTGAGTGCATTTTCGAACAGTTACTGAGTCATTTGAACAAAACTCGAATCTAGTGGAAAAATTGTAAATCGTCCGTATAATTTCGTGAATGGGCAACTTTAAGTGCAAAATTTTAAAAATCTGTGCTGGAATTGCTTTAATCATTGAACGGGCAAAATACGTGACGAAACTTGTTTTGTAATTCTTTGCCGGGCTGTCACCTATGGCCCTATTGCGAACCAAATTACCTCATGTATGCGAATCCATCCAACAATGAATGCTATTGATTAAGTGCACGTCTGGATCGCATGAAACTTTCTTCATCACTTGAGAAATTTATTGAAAGTCGTCGCCCTTGATTCAATTCCCTGAAGCGTTGAAGTGCGATTTGAGCACAGAGGTTGTACCAGGCTTTATTAGTTAAAACTGAGTTGTATAGTGAGTTGGAAGTTAAAGGATCCGGGAACAAGTCCAAGCCTCAAAAGATATATAAATAAATAGTTGGCGCCCCAGGCCTAGTTTATCGCCACCATTCGTTTAGCGTGAGTTTTGATTTTTGGGACGAATGGAAGGGTTGTGTGCTTTACCGAGAATCAAACCAGAAACCCCTGGCTCAGTGGTCCAGCACAGTACTCAATTAGCCGACACGCCTCGAAAAATGACAGATTTATTGATGACAACTTAACGAAGAGCAACCCTTTGCCAATCGATACTTCTTCAGACTGAGAACGAAAGGCTCTATCCCGAACAACTGGGAAGTCTCCGTATAGGACCATATAATTATCGAAGTCTCGCTCTACCGATCTAAAGCACGGACTCCCTCCAAAGCAGATGAAGGTAAATTTCGTGCAAAAGTTTCTTTTGTAGCATATTCGGTCCCGTTTGTATTGACGGGTTTTGGGTTAGATAAATCAGTACGTTTAGATACCAATCATTGCTCTGTGGCACCTAAATCCTTAGTAGTAAGCCAAAATGAAAATTCTTGGGTAAACAATAAGTCATATTCGCTTGTCGTCGGGCCACCAGTGACTGATTTTTGACAGTCAAAAAGTTACACATAAGGCTCTTCGGATGTAGACCGAGCGGCCACCAAAGGTCCGCCGTAGAGTCTTCGATTCAAACTTAGTAGAGGAAGGCTTTCCTTAAAGTGACGGACACTCGACACCTTACTAGTTAAGCGTCTGGCTTACACCGAACTGCAGTGCCCATCTCCACTATTTATGAAGAAGGAGAAGAAGCTTCGATCATTGACGATGACAAAATTCCACATCGCAGCCCTCGGGGCGCAGACAACTAATTTAGACCAAAGAACCGATTCAGCCGGTACTATATATTAATCTGAATGGCCGGGAGTGAAAATCATTTTGGGAATTTGGCACATCTGACCCATACCCGAACCTACTTTTGTATATACACCGGCGTCTGTCAATGTCATTATATTTTCAGGTTTGCCGTGCTGCTCTCTCGATTTATCTGTGGCCACAAGGAAAAACCGCTTAAGTCGACTTTAGATAATAAATTTATTTCTTTTTTAGTTTGGTTTTTTTTCCTTAATCCAAACTAAAAAAAGGGTCCTAGGGTGTTACGTTTTCTTGAAATTGTTGCCACTTATTCTTATTTAAGATAGAAAGCTGAACAAAATTACAAAATAGATGTGAGTACGCTGAGTCTAATAACATCAAAATCTCAATTTTGTCTAAAGTCGACTTTAGCGGTTATGGTTCGTGGCCACAGTTATGTTTATGCACTTCGATTGGATTCGCCTTGGGCAATTGCTGCTAAACGATGGAATATAAATATTAAGAAGAATCTCATTTATTTGCCCCAAATCGTTGGTCCTTCTACTATGCATATAGCTGTATATGTCACGCCATAGGTATATTCATTTCAAACGCTTGGCTATCACTCTCCCTCAGTCAATTGATATTATATTATTTTTTACGAACCTGAAACCGATTCGCACTCACCAAAGGGAGGAGTATCAACTTTAATATAGCTGGGGTGTCATTTTTCTCGCAGATACAAGTGTGCGCGTATCTTTGTCTTGAACTGTCATTTGCATTCTCGAACTCGAGTCCGGGTGAGGGTGTCCATTAAACCGGCATGTGTGTGTCTCCGCTGATGGATCTCTTTCGCATCTTCAATTTCAGCTGGACAGAGAAATCGATTGTTGATTTACTACATCGATCTCTGCGGCTGATGTGTGTAGGTTGAAGGATTTATTAGGTTTTTCTTGTTGTGTGTGCGCAGTACGAGTGAGAGTACATATTGTGGTTCTCTGTACCACCTCCAGTTCCTTATTTGTACTGTGATAAGGATAACAATGAATTACAAAAGACTGACATTGATCTGGAAATGTATGCATGTTTGTTTTACTCCAGCAGGAAGATAAGGGAAATCGTCGTGTTTTTTTGTTGTTAGGCAAACAGAGATACGTATTTTGATTCTTTTAAAATTTGAATGCGATAGCAGAACAAGGATTGTTTGTTGTGTCGACTCTTGAGGTTTGGGTATCTAAATTAACATCATAATGGGCGGGGATACATTTATGCATATGAATTCGAATGCATACATCCTTTGAGCGAAGATTAATTTGAAATTCATGTTTGGGCTGTGATTGTTTATCTTTTGGAGTGATGGCTAAGTATTTAAAAAAGTTTATTGCGTGTAGCCTACTTTCAGACCATGAAGCTGAAGTTTTTTTTTGACGTGACTAATAGAAACTGGCTGCCAGACTTACTTAACTAGGTTCTAGATATGTTTTGCCATAGTGAAGGCGATATTTACAACCTTGCAACGATGACCAGCCAATTCAGCATCGCTCTCTGGTTACCGTGTCACCGTTCAGGCAGTTAAGGCGGCACCATTCCCCCGACTACCTAGAGAGCTCAACGTAGGTCATGTATAATGTATTGTCTGTTACCAGTAAAAGTATGAGTGGCCATGCGACTGTCGAACAGAATAGAATGGTAGCAGCGCATCTGGTGAAACATCGTATGATGATGGCAGGTCCGGGAGTGGTTGATGATTGCTCCGACGCAGAAGAGGGTCCGATCAGCTTCATCAGGCTGCTGAATTTGACTCTCTTCTTCTTCGTTCGTCGTCGTATTTCCTCCATTATTCACCTTCTATGCAGACGAGACCGAAAATGACTTGACCATGCCTCTGCGCCACAGATCAGGACTGGGACGACTTCGGACTTAAAAAGGTTCGCTTTAGTTGTTCGTGAGAGGGCTTTGATTATCAATTCCCCTAAAAGCCAAAGAAACAGCGAAAAGAGCCATTCCCCGTTTAAGCTCAGCGAAGCCTAGGTAGACAAAGCAAGACTTACAAGCCGGTTTACATATAAAAGGAGGCTTGATTTGATTGAACAAAATGCTTAAGTCAAACAGTTCTACTGGTGTCGATCGTTTTTTTTCGAACTGAGTCTGCTCTTTAACAATAAAATCTAAATCTCCAGTAGTGGATTATTAATTATTTTTTGTGGTTTCAAACTTTGGCCCTATTTGTCAAAGCTTGCAGCAACTGCCATTACACTTATAAGATAGAAGTCAATTTAGCAAACTTATGCAACCTTTTTGTAGGAACCCCTTTCCTGATGCCAGCTCCCTGTCAATCTCTCACTGTTCCAACTCACCTCACAAATAACTTTACCAAAAGTGCACTCTCATTGTCGGACTTTCCAATATTTGACGTAAATGCGTCCCATCCACAGTAAGTAATGGAGTGTATCTAATCCGCTTACTCTGACGTTTTCTGTGAGAAATATCCAAACAAACTCTGAAATCCGCTGACGACCGAAACCGAATGCCAACCCAATTGATCCCCAATCGGACGGACCTCAGTCACAATTTGTTGCATTCAGATACTGAGTCGCACTGTTGCAATCATAGATCATTGTTCTAGATTCGCCGCCTTTGAGTCAATCAATATCCACTGTCATCGCAACTAATTCGATCAGCCAACAGTCAAGTCGGGTTCTGGTTATGACTGCACTGCAACCCGAAGCGACAATGTTGTGTCACATGGAACCATGGAAGAAACGAAATATTTTCCTAGAACTGAATCACTTGAGCGCACGCCACCAGATGTAAGATGAAGCGACCGGCGCGCGGGGTCGGGGCGGTCGTTGGTGAATATTTCAAAATGTTGTGCAGTGTTTTTTTCTCATCGACACGGCTGACTCTGCGGTTGATCTATTTTGGATACGTCCACAGGTTCAAAATGCTTGTCGAAGGGATATTCTAGTCGTGTCGTTCTGTTTTTTGGGAAGGGAGATACTTGTATCTACGGTATTTTCGATGGCACTTGACATTGGGTACAAGTGATATGTCTGTTTGGAATTAACTTATGGAGGTATTTTCAGTGTGATTCAGCGTGGAGTATATTTTTAGACTTTAAAAAAGATGTGTGTCGTATTTGTGTGTGGAGAAACACTTAAGGGCTACCGGTTTCAGGAGGATATACATTCACAGATTTATAGATTTACAGAAGCATTTGGAAAATTTCACTTGTGATCAGTTTTAGGTCCAAGAATTTCAATATCAATCCTCCGTTGGTGCTACTAAAGAACAATATCATGGGAAACAACCAATTTGACAGCGTCACGACTAAAGGATGGCCTCCGACTTTTTCAATTTTATGCCGAGGTTAGCTAAATCATTTCTAACAAATACCTAAGGTCTGAAAGTTTAGGTATACATAAATGAAATATAACCCAATGCTACGTCCCTGTTAACATAAAAGGCCAGTAACTCTAACCATTAAAAAATATCTTAAAAAGATGAAGCTTATTTGCACAACTTTCGAAATAGAAGAGGAACCCTTTCAGAATGTACCGACTTAATAAGGGTGGACCAGCGTCAAAAAGACTCCACTGACAGATTGAAATCTAAACTTCTTTCTAAGTAAGTTCGCTCTTGATCTTGTACATGACCGTTTCCGATGACCACAATGAGATGAGGATTTCGGTCAACTTTTGACAATAGCTTTCGCCCCCATAATCCTTTTCTGTTTGTCTCTTATACAAGAATTCAAGCCGCTCAAAAATTGTCCGTTTAAATTTTTCGGAAAAATAAAAGCCTGAACGTGGATCGACCGAACTCTTAGCTGGCTGGAGCGGGGCTTGTGGGTTGAGGCCGTGATAAGTTAGGAAATTAATCGGCGAACTCTTATTTTAATAACTTTTCGTTCTCATTCTTAAACTATACAGTTTTTTCGATGTCAGCTCACATGGGAAATGTTTGCGCATGGACTTGTGGTAATCGTGTGTCGTGTTGTTAAGCCTCGCTTCTTGTTCTTGGGTAAAAGGAAAAGAAATGCAAATTTCATAAGTCGCTGACACATCTAGTGCTTAACCTAAGTCTGACACAATGAAAGAAAAGCGTGAGCACCTAACCTAACCTATGAGGAAAATCTTGTCTATTAACCGCAGTAGCATGCTTCGAAATAGGTCATAAGTAACCCCAGGAAAGACCGTTCAATTTGATAAGACTGCTAGCTTTCTTGTTACACATGAAGTGTGCCTTCTTAAGTAAAGAAGAAAGTATTGTGACTCTTTGGGTTGAAAAAAAGAAACAGACTGGTAGACAGCATTGGATCACTGGTCACTGGTATTGCAGGAACTTGTTAAAGAGACATGTTTATTAGGTTACACACCTTCTATAGACATAAATCAATGTGAAACAAAGTTTACTATACCTTCACTGCAAAATCTCACACTTTCACAGTCAGGTACAATTGAACAGTAGTTATCGAAAGAGGGTTAGGACCGATTTAAAAGGCAGCGGGAATTGAACAAAAATGACAGTGGCACTCTGAAAGATTCTTCTAAAAATTGAATGATGGGTTTTATTTAAGACCGATGTCCTGATGTAGGTATATTCATTGCTCTTGGGTTTTTAAAGAAAGATGTAAGGAATGGGGGGCATATTCAACACTTTTTTTTGGCAAAATTAAAAAAAAAATTTATTTCGAAAATAAATATTTGAATATTTTTTTTTATTTGAATGCATTGATTATTTTACTACAAAAATGCATAATTTCTTAAAACTTAACTTGACTCTAATAATTAAAAAAAATAAAAATTCAAGCAACCTTCGTTGCACCTTCGACATTCATTTAGATGACGCAAAGGATTAAAAATCAATAACTAAAACAAACAAGTATAACATTCTACAGAATTCGTGGATTTTATTTAAATTATTTATATTAACAAACAAAAAATATAAAAAATAAATGAGATCATTTAGAAATTAATGTTTAAATTAAATTTAACATCACACTCCAGTGTTGAGAAAAAAATTATTTTACATAAAATATCGCATCAAATTTTACTTTCCGAAATTGCCCCATGTCCTTTTGTCTAAAGTGGCCTATCCTTTGCTTTAGTAAACGTTATTGTTTTTAACAAAACTTATAAAGAACATTCAATCAAATGTTATAAATAACTTAAATATATTATAAACATAAACGTTTGACACTAAGAACCAAAGAATTCCGATAAGAAAAATTACAAAAAAACAACGAAAACCAGAACTGCTGAAAAAGAACTGTCGTATTTCATGTACGATATAAGAAAACAATTTTGTAAGATTTGCCATTAAACATTTTATTTAAAAATTAAACACTTTCTTGTAATCGCGAAAGTCGAAAGTGTCCCATAGCCAAAAGTACCCCACCCTACATATTTTCATTACAGTCGTGCTGTCGAATGTACCCCACATACAAGATCCATCCAAAGTAGTGGCGAACGCGTGGCTATAAACGACAGAGATACGTCACAAACACTGTCCACTTCAACTTGTTATTCGGCTTTTTAACGTTCACCTTTCGTTGAATAAAGATCGTAATAGAAAATTTTGATTAAAGATGTTACTTTTGAGAGTTCTAACAATTTAAACGCCATCGGACTTCTACCCCTTGCTGCTGTAAACCTCCTGTTATTTTTTCTAAAAATTCAAGAACACTGTAAGACAATAAAACTCTTTCAGACAGAGTTAATATGGGACGCGACATCAAGTGGTTTTTCCGAAAATCCCCTAGCAATAAAATTCATTCATTCAAAATCGTAAATCATTTGTATTCAGAAGGGCGCTAGTTTTCAGGTATTCTACGCACTTGCAATTATTTCTGTCGCCCAATACTTCGATTGGTTATATTCAAAAGAGATGGCGTCATAGTCCTTATCCTTACGGCCCTATGGATTATGAGAGCTGTGAACTAGATTTTGAAAGTGACGTGTTATCCCAAAAACCGTCCAACTGAAAGGGGTTACATTTTTTTTCTTTGTATTTCAAGCGAACAAAATAAAAATAAAAATAAAAACGTAACAGTGGCATGCGTTGGAATAAGAAAATAAATATCAGGTTACTCTACCTGTTTGTAGAATGTGTCTTTTCTATTTTTAAACCGTTTATGGTGTCCTTTTTTGTGTTGTTTTCGAATATTTAAATGTCGATTCATCTTTGCCGCAAGACACCGAAGCGGGAGAACACTTGAATTTGTGTTTATAAGGGAGGAGGGTATGTTTTTAATATAGTAGATCGAGATTTATTGTATTTTTGTTGGGACAGTTTTGAATTATTTTTTATTTCACTGAATTTAGCCGCCATATCGTTGTTGATAGAAAAACATGGAACATTTATTTAGATTCAAATTGTGTGGAGGCACAGTTGATTTTATGGGGTATTTTTGTGAAGTTGTCTGCGTAGAGAAAATGCTTTAAAAGAAATTTAAATTCAAAGTGGCGCTGATTCGTATGTAAGAAAGCGTCATGCGCATACTGTGAACAATAGCCTACAGAAATTTATGGAAAAAACTGGCATATATCTGCTGGGATCTCTTGGTCGTTGGTTACATGGGACATAATTATACCTCCTTCATCAAATTTTAGCTGGACTTTGAATCCGATTTCCTGCAGTTCCTTTTAAACACTGCCCAAGGTACTCCTGGGTCTGCTGTCACCTAAAGAAGAGTCATTGAGTATATTTTCTACAGTATTTTGGATTCCTGGGTTCTTGGTATAAACCAAGATGTTTGAAGTCAATGATATTCAATCGTTCGTGGAATACCACCTTACCCAACTGTCACTATTTTCATCTATGGTTGTAGTATGCATTCCTGCGGTTGAACGTGGCCTCAGATTAATTCAAAATTACTTAAAAATACCATTCAAATTATACTTAAATTTGTTGCGTGGACTTCAAACTAAATATTTTATGCAACTCTAACAAAATTTCCCACAACAATCAATTAAAACACATGTCACATGCAAATTCTAATAAAATCGCTGTCACTGTTTAACGTCTGTATTCAATAATTTATTAATTTATTTTAAATTGATATGTTTTTTCAGCGAATTCTCTCAACAACCAACCCCTCAACAACACCCTTCATGCATATGGAATCGAGGGTGGAAGGTGTATCGCATAAAGATCAAGCAGCAGCTATTAATTTACATCGATGGTATGAGACGACGGCGACAGACAAATGGATAAAGTTGGCAAAAATGTGCGCTCTCTGACATGATGTGAATACACAACTCAATTTCACAAACCAAGAAAACAAAAAATGTATTTAAACAAGCAAATTGCTGAAATTGTTCCCCAATGGGAAAAAAAATTCATTCAAGCGAAATCGCCATTTAACTGCAGCCTGATGGATGGCAAGACAAATTTTAGTGCTGACAAAGTTTGAAGGTCGAGCTTTGATCCTGGTTTTGTTTCTGTTTTCAAGTGAACTTTTGTTTCTGAAAAAAGGAAGCAATGTTGTTCGTAGACCTAGGGAGGAGCTGGATGACATTTGTGCAATCGCAATAAGTGGAGGTACGTCCACAGACGTAGAGAGGGAGGCGGCTATTGGCTGAATTTCCCCTTGAGTTATGGTACATTTTTTCGAAGAAATAACCAAACAAAAAGTGAACAATTTTGAATTCTTTTTGATTTATCTTTATTTAACGAGGTTTTATAGCTCGTTCAGTTTGATGTCATTTAACAGCAAAGAAGAAAGAGCCTGCCACTTGGTTTCCTTTTACAAAAAAAACAAAACCTTGAAAAGGAACATTTTGCTCGGAATAATAATTTATAAAACTCTGAGTGAACCTTTAAAGATCAATCTTCCTCATCCTGCTGTAAGTCTCCTTGGCATGTCCACTCCTGGTAACGTTGCCGATGTTATGCTGTAGGCAACGCTTGCCCATGACCAGTCTTTTAGCAATGAAAGTAAAGTAGGAAGAACTCGTTTCAAGTCGTCCTTAGATCAGTCTTCGTGGATCAGGAGCTTTTACATATCTAGGGTCTTCTACTCTAGGTTGTCTGATGAGGATTGTAGCCTTTAGAATTCCTAAGGTTTCTTCTTTGAACTTTTGTAGAGCCTCAACTTATATCACCGACCTGAAAAGACTAGGTACTAGAAATAGGACGTCCCCTAATAATTCACGATTTTTTGTTAATTAGCCGATTTCGCTGTACCGTTTTACATTGCAAAATGTATGGTTTTTAAAACATTTAGCATTTAGATCACTACTTGGAATGATTGTCCATTTTAAAGCCCAAAAGACGTCACTAACTTAACTCTGACACTTGTCTCATACGATATTCCAAAAGCAATTTAAAAATAATGAAATAAAAAAAAAATACGGAAAGAAGCTCAACAAATGCCATTTTTCAAATTGACCCCTCTTGCCCCTTTTTAAGGGTCAACATATTAAAAGTCCATTTTTTCAACAACTTTCCAAGTAATACAATCAGCGATGAGCAAATTAAGATGGCGACAGAAATTAGAAAAAAAAATTGGACACGTGTTTCAGGAGATTGCAGATTTTCCCCAATAGCCCCTTTTAGGGGCAACCACTATGGGGGTATAAGAATGTGAATGAGAACAATTACTTTACTATTGTGGATTTACTAGCAAGTTAATAGTACACTACTAATGGCGGAACACACATCTCAGCGTTTCCCAAAATCTATCCCCCAAGAGGGTCAAGACCGCCCTTACCATTTTAAAAGTCATTTCTACAATTTTCTGACTTGATTGGTTTCAAATATTGCATCCGGGTAGAAAAGAAAAGGTGCGTGCAGTAGCTCAGTGGTTAATGTGCTGCACTACTGAGCGAGGGGTGTCAAGTTCCATCCATGGACAAACACAAAGTATTGATTAAAAGGTATGAAACTGTAGGTCTCTTCCATTCGTGCAAAACAACCAGAAAGTCACACGAACGAATGGATGTGGTAAAAACGTACCAGGTTTTTTCTTAAAGATTTTGAACATGAAGCTTACCGAAAAGGACCAATTGAAAGGTTTGCCTACCAAAGATCGTATCCCATAGGCCAGCTTGTAAGCTTCTTAATAACATCTGTCATCTGTCTGCGACCCTGACGTGTATAAAGGAGCTTCTTCAACAGCTCTTAGTTGGCTTTACTACTCTTGCAAATTGATAATTTTGTCAGCCAAAAAGTTGAATAAAAAATGAGGAAAAATTAGCCTTTACACGCTGTCTCCACTTGCTATGATGGTTTGCTTTAAATCATGCTTTCTATCGCAAACTATGAAAATAAAGCTGCTATAATGGTCTCCACTTGTGATATTGAAAGCATGCTCTATCGCATACTCTGAACTCATTGCTAGTGGAGACGGCGTGTTAGCAAAAAAGATAATTAAAAATAAAGAATATAGATTTGTAACTTCCTGGAAAATAATGCCTTCAATAAGAATGTGTCAAAATTTTCACAGCGACTTAAATCTTCAGAACCCCTTACATAAATAAAGTCAACTTTGTATTCCGAAGATGGAACTAGTACATATTTGGATGCAGATTTCGTTTCCGAGTCTATTTTTTAGCCTCCAAGAAAAGAACTAACAAAACTGATGATTTTCATTACAATAAAGCAAGAAAAAATCAAGTGCATATTTAAAGGCTACCTGTTTGTTTTGTCGCAGAATTCGCTCATCTTTTTTGGGCATTTAGTACCCTTTTCCAGAGTTTTCTGATTTTGAATTTCAATGGAACCACTTTTAGATCAAAATATAGAGACACGCTCGAAAACCCACATAGATTATTCTCCAAAAGACCTATCTTTATTACTTGTAAGTAGATGTGAGTATATAAATGTTTATGTCTACACATAAATTCCAACTGAAAGACCGCATCCACCGAAATGACCAAAAGTGTTCATTCATCGTCTCACATTGTTTCGGTAGCTCCTGTGCGATCTCAAGCATCTTGTACACAGCCAGACATCCCAGAAATGGAAATATGTTTGTTTATTACATTCTCTGTGGTATCTGGAGCATTGCAGATGGAATGTTTGTATACAATTATCGGGGAATGAGCGCGGATCTTTTGTTATATCATACAAACACGTTGTAGTTGATAATTGCGTTCGACTGTTGATGGATATACGAGCCTAGAGATTTTTCCGTTGAGTGATTTTCCGAAAAAAATTCATAGTGAATCACCCTGAACCACTTCTGAGTAGGGTAGACTGGGTACGGTTGAAACAATTTCGCTAATACCATCCATACCATTGCCGTTTATAAGCTAAGCGGTGATGAAGTTATGTGAAATGTAGAAGCATGTTTCTGTGTATAAATGGAAAGTGTTTTTTGAGTACTCAGTGTGATATTTTGCGTAGTACATCATATTAAAAAAAAATTATGATTTGTTTCAACCGTCCCCATACCAGGGGCGGTTGAAACACTTATTGGGGTCAGTTGAAACACGAACACAATCTTTCATTATAACATGTTGAATTCATTTTTATTTAAAAAAATAAATATCCGCACATCTTATTAAGTATTTTGTAAGCTCTTTTTCATGGTTTTCAGAAAAAAATCGGTTGTGTGGTTTATATCCCGTGATGTCTTGATTTTCTCCTTCTGCGCCAGATGCATCTCGTTTCCGAATGAATCTTAGAAGCGAGCAATGGTTTATTCCATGCTTCTCCGCCGCATTGCGCAATGAATAGCCTGCCTTCACATCGTTATATGTTGACAAGTCCACATTCCCTCTTGAAGTCTTCTTCACACGTTCTCGGGGCACCTATAAAACACGAATAATAAGTAAACACATTGTTTCAACCGTACCCCGAATAATTGTTTCAACCGTCCCCAACCCACCACTTTAAGTAAAATGTCTATAAAGTAACGAAAACAACACTAACACGTTTAAACCAGTCACCATACCGTACTCTTCACTCTTCACTGCATACAAAAAAAATACACTAAACAATCTCACACGGATAAAAACCCCAGCAAAAAGAAACATAACCAAAAAAAATATTTACTTTTGATAGTCTAAATACAACACAAGCTCTCACTTACAACTGAACCGCCGAACGAATGACGCATGACTAAAATTCGTGTAAGGACTCGTTTTTGCTTCATTCACCCCTAGTACTCATACACGCTGCGCGTATGGCTTTCGAGATATCTGCGTTGTTTTAACCGTCCTGTGTTTCAACCGTACCCAGTCTACCCTACGCGTACCACATTTTCACCACGGCCAAACACATAAACACGTATTTAACCGAAACTATCAAAATAATTAATGAACAGCAGATTAGCGCTGGTGTGTGTGTGCATACCTACTTCCTTTTGCGGATTTAATTAGTTAATAGTTTTGCAAATATATGTTTTGCAAATTGGTTTAATTTGAAGCGAACTTTCGGTTGTGAAACTTTCGCTTGTTATTGCTCAGAGCTTAGACAGTACTATGCGATGCGAATTGAATGGGACAACGCTAATGAATGATGATACGCGTCGATGAGTCTTCAATGTCATGACATGACTGACAGTGATGGCAGTCATTGCGGATATGATAAATGTTTTTGTTTTAAGGTACTTTATATCCAATTATGAGTAATTTTGTGTGCTAGGAAATCAATTTCAAGTTGAAGACGATCGAGGAAGCTCAAGGATGTTCGACGAGGGGTTGTTGGGCGATAATTTCTCGTATTTGAGAGATTTTTTGTGTGCTAATGTTTGAAAGTAACATTCTGTTGGAAATAGGGCTACCAAAATTCGTTGCTTTTTCCTTAGAAGGAAAGTGAAATGCTTTCGGTGCCAGAATTTAGACCATGAGTCCTTGAATTGTACAACAAATATAATCAAACAAACATCTGGTAGACAGGGAGCTGGAAGCTTAGGGTTAGGGAGGGTCAAATATAGTAACAATGGTTGGTGGTTTGGACTTGCTCATACAGCCTCTACACACCATTTATAAAGCTTATACTTTGTCCAATAGTGTGCTTCTTGTAAACTGATGAATAGCCAAATATAAGTCCTAAGGAAGTTTATTATTTCAACAACTTTTGTGGATTCAATGGACCAAATCAATCACGATCTGTCTAGACGACCATTTTGGCAAGAAAGCTGACCTCGCTTACAAAGAACACCTCGAAATAACGTGCGACAAAGCTGGTAGTCTAAATCTAGGCAGAAGATGACGATCATTGAAGGATCAAAGGGTGGTGCAGAGTCTACGTCCTAATAAATGCAACACCTCAGCTCCCTCTACTGTGAAAAGACTTCATCTTGGAGAAGACTTGCTCGACAATCTTTGAGAAGTCGCTATTTTAAGCTGAGCTGCATCCAGTGATTTATTTAGACCTTCAACGGGTAGTTTTGAGATCATGAGATCGTTATGGCATCACAATCGATCCCCTGGGGTCCACCCTTTTGAAGCTAGCCTAACCAAAGTTAATCGGAAAGTTGACTAAACATACTTAATGAACTTTTTGTCAATTTTAGTAGGAAATTAGCAACTTATATTATGCGTAATGAGCTACAGGGGATGTGCAATACCAAAACCGATGAACCCCGAGTCTTGGTCAAAAAGATCAAGCTCGAAGAAAGACAGCAAAGCATGAGAGCGACTTATACCGGACATTAATACTTCTACTATTTAGATATGGACCTAGAGCGCCGTCAAGCTACCTCCGGCGGGTTTTAGCCGAACATCTTAGGTTTTAAGGGGAGCTGCCCTAGAAAAAGCTGAATAATACCTTTTAAGGGATCCATATTGATCACAGAGCATGGAGGAAAAACTGGGACATCTAAAGGTTACTTTAAGGGGTTCACAATGTGACCCAAGGCATGTAATAGTTTTCCCATCAAAAATAGATAGCACAACAGTTCCGCAAAGGTACCCCAGGCCTAGCTTTTCACAAAAATTCGTTTTGTATGAGTATTTTAATTTTTGGGACGATTCGAAGGAACCTACAATTTTATGTCGAGTCTAAATTGGGAAGCTCTATATAAAATTTGTTGCAAAAATTATGTGACATAAGATGAGCGATGAGCCTGTCTGGCAACCTTCTCCAAAAACCTCTAAGACACTGAAGTCTCAGTGAGTTACATACCAAGTCCCTCGGTCAAGTTGCTGTTGTTATATTTCCCGAAGCACACAACACAAGTTAGTGTAAGAGAACGATCAAATTGAATCGTAAAACAAGTCCGACTTAATAGCTCAATATTCATAACAACAACCCTGCGTGATATTTCACATGTGGGCTGTGCAGCATTCCTCACATCCACATCAGACAGAGACCCCACATCTATCCAGGGCGGAGTGTGTGGCATCTCTTGCCCAGTTCCACTGTGGAAATTCAGCTACTTATCTTAAACAAAACACACAACAGAGGCAGACAATTAGGTTCGGCAAACAGATCACTGGTTAGTTGTAAACAGAATGTTTTGAGTCTGCAACTAATCTCGGAATAGGGTTGTTTAAATAATAACTGCTTAAACGACCTGCATTCGATTGCAATCAAGTCTTAGAACCGAAGAGAATTCAAAAACAAATAGCCCAGTTCAGTACAAAGGTTTGAAGACGGTTGATCCCCTGCGGATTTTCAAAAAATTACAAATGCATCTACGCTTACATAACTTTTCATAAATGCGAATTGAAAATGGTATCGAAAACAAAAACAAAAAAGAAAAAAAAATCTCCCTATCAACATGTTGCACACATCTGTAACGACCTAAAGATACATTCCACAAATGCAGTCCACTCACGCATTCACTCAACATTCTACTGAAATTAAAGCAAACGCACTCACTCAATGTATCTTAAATAGCGTGACCATGTATCTAACCACAAGCAACACACGGCAGCATAAAGAATGTTGCCCAACCAGTCCACTAGTTGTTGTTGCATTTATGCTATAAACAACCAACCAGTTCAACTTCAGCCTACGCTATCGCTATGTTCAAGAAGCCAAGCACTATATGTTGTATTTGTATGTTTATGCTCAGGCTGGCTCGCATGCATTCCACATCCACAATTTCATTCGATATACACGATCGCTATCAACATGCGGCCGCTCAGTTAGTGCCGAAGCTACGTCGAGTAAAGATGGATACGGGTTTTTGAAATTGCCACCGCTACATTACGTTCGTTTCGTTCGCTTGTTTTTTTTTTGTGAGTGGGTAAACAGAATACCAACAATTTACGTCAATGCGTTCGCGACTACTTACGACTGAAATTTGACCGAATTTCCAACGAAAAAAAAACACGATTTACTGTGCATAATTGAAAAAAAAAAACAAGTGTATCTCCCCTTAAAAAAAAAACAAAATTGAATATACCAAGTGAAGATAGAAAATAAAATAAAAATTGTCTTGGTGAACTTATCTCCTACCTATCGACCTTTTCTTTTACCGGATTTATTGGATAAAACAGGCAAAGAAAAAAATAAAAATAAATAAATAATCTGCCACACAACAGTGACAGTGGATTACTTACAACAAGTGCAAGTGCATCTGAAACAGGAAAACTTGTAGAAAGAAAAAATTGCAGAAATTCCTGAAGACATTCACTTGTCTTCTCGCTCACTTTACGGATTAAAACGACCTTGTGGATTATCTAAAACTGCATTGAATATACGGTAAGTTGCAGATACTACTTGAGGGGGAATTTTTTTTCTTTCTAAGCCGGGCTTAGAATTTTACACTTTGTTTTGCATCCTGCTGTTGGAGTGAGTTCAATAACATGAGCGATACACCGAGGTATCTGGTATTTGTAGATGTTTTTTGATTTATCTTCAAGATGGTACTGGCACTCAAGACAAGCTTGGAATGTCTGTGAATTCCAGTTTTGTACGTGGGCAATTTAAATATTCAGAGAGACATTCGCAGGATTCGGCTAAAAAATAAATAACTCAGCTGAATCAGTGAAACAAAAACTGTGGGTATCACTTGAACTGAATAGGAATGTATAAAGCGGGCTTAGACGACAGAACTCCCGCCATCAATTCAGTAACAATATACCCTGGCGTCGTATCTACAATGCCTAATACGAGCTTACAAAATTAGAGACGAGTGGAATGCCTTATATGTCTTCAAGTGCTTAAGCCGGGCTTATGACACTTGATCTTCATTTATATTAATTATTGCTACCTCTTGATTGACGAGGATTTAAGACACTTTTCTACGCATTCTAAACAGAGGCGGCTATTGAGAATGGTTTGAGGCATTTAAGCCGCAACAGTGGCTTATAAAATTGAATCTTATGCGAATTAAATGCATTGACAACGAAACTCTGTGTGATTGACAGGTATTCGCAGGTCGTCGGCTTAAGGACTAAATGAAGGGCTTAGTGTATCTAAAGGCGGGTTGAGTCAATATTTTCAGTGAATTTAATTGCTTTGATGGAATGTCTTCATTTTCTCTTTCGGCAGCCCTTTTTTTAAACCATATCAGCTTAAAAGTCGGGCTTAGGGTATCTGGATGTCGATATAGTTAACATTTTCAGTAAATTCAGCCGCTTTGACTTAAAGTCTCTTCAAACCAATTCGGCTTAAATACTAACTAAAGTCGGGCTTAAAGTAACCGAAGACGAATGCTGTCAATATTTTGTGTAAATAATGCAGCTTCACGCATTCAAGCCACTCATTTGTTTACATCTAGTTCTGTTAGTGAAGTACACCTCTAAATAGTCATTACGTTCCATGTATCTACATGCACTTGAGAGTTGAGAGATGAGCAAATAAAAAAAAGCTTGATCCGCATTCCATTGCCTCCGATGCCACTTTATGGCAATTCCTGTTAAATTGATCCAAAGATCTATGATACGGATGCTTTTTACATTATCTTAAGTACCTACCTACAGCCACTCGAGATGAGCTTGGAACGTCTTCTCTTTTTCCCTATTCTCACTGAATTTGAATTCTTTTCAATCACCGGCCTCTCGCAGTTGTTTACGTACCTCAAGAAAATACGTCTTGTAGATCGCGTATGCATCTGTAAGTAGGCACTTGCATTCTCTACTCTCTGAATTGTTCTCTCATCGTTTTCTATGTAAATTTGTGCTGATTACTAAGCGAGAATTCAGTCTAAGTTCATGTAGTACGTCTAGAACTGAGATGTGTTAGACAATGACTAATGGGATTGCAATGCGTGTACGGAGATACTTGCTTGTTTGTATTTTATCTGCTAGATATCTAAAACGTTTTGTATGCAAATTTCGCAGCTGATAGATTAATTGACAGCAAACTAGCGGTGACAATTTGCTTTTGAATAATGCAATTTCGAAATGGGCGCGACTCTTACACCCCCATCATGATGTATAGAGATACGTTTTGTCCATTGCGGCATTCACCTTGATGGTGGAGGTTCTATTTTTTTTTCTGATTTTATACATACAATATACAATCCATGGCAGTGAAAAAATGCGCTTTAAAACTAGGAGCGGATTGAGGGCAAAACAAATGACGGTGCGTGCGTTTGGTAGCTTCGACGGTGCATTTCTATAGCATGATTGAGTAGAGATACATTATTATTACTGGGAGTGGATAGATACTCGTTTTTGTGTCATTGCCGGCATTGTTTTTCGGAATTTTAATTATCTACACACAAGTGATGTTGGTAGGAGTTATTTTTATTGTGATTCTGTCGAAAAAGGGATGACAATAATTTTCAATCTATTTTGAGTTGGATGCATTGCATAATTTGAATTGTTTGCATTTTACTGCGGAGCTTTGTGTTATTAAGTAAATAAATTATTATACAAAAATTCCAATATATTGTACCTATGTATTTAATTTGAAATTCGGCATGAGCTCCCAATGCCATCCAATTAATATGAATAAACATGAAAAATTGTTTTTGAAATTTAAACGAGTGCATGTTGTTGATGGCTTTGCATTGGGCGCCATTTTATTAGGAATCTCTTTGTATTTTATTCATCTTAGTTTCATAAAGAACCTCATAATGTACGTTTGCTTTTCATTTTAAAGCGACAAAGGATCAGTGAATTCAGGTTGAGTGCTAAAATAGAAAAAATCCTCTCCTTTGCTAATTGACACTCAGAGTTGTACAAAACTTTCAAAATTGACAGTGGTTTAATGCAGAGTTTTGCTTCGAACTTACAGTCTAAATAGTGACATAAGTTTTGGACCAAATATCTTTATAATGTTGAAAGAAGAAGAGCCTTAGATGGCATGAGTTGAAGAGGAGGCGTTGGGCGCCAATTAAGTAAGAAACTCCTTCCCTCTGTACAATATTCAATGAGTTTTTAGATTGCTGTTCAAAAACACTTCATTAGCAAACGCACTGGTTCAAGTGACTACGTGCAGAACATGATTTGAATCAGTTTGTATAAGTGAGTTTCAGGCGTTGGACCAAACATTCCCTCCTGTTAGAAATGTACGGTTTTCTGATAATTTGAATGGAAATAAATGAATGAAAGCTGCTCGTTTTTCGCGCTATTAAAATCTAGTAAAATAATCTGACCACTCGTACCAAAAATGAAACTCTCAAAAGACAATGGGCTCAAGAAGATAGATCTAGGGTCCTAAATTTGGGTTGGGTTTGGTTGGGTCAACTCTATTTCTTTACTCTAATCTTGCAGTCGTCGTATTAGCTATTTGCAAAGCCTTGCCTGTTTTGCATTATTTCTATTGGATTTCCATTGGGCGCCAGTTAAGCTGAAAAGTACAAACGTCTTTCAATTGTTGAAATGTAACGCGAATTTCCGCAATCTTTCTCAAAAAACTTTAACAACTTTTAAATTCTCCAATACTTAATTTTAGTGCAAATTTTAGTAGCAAACAATGCCATTTGTGACCCATTTCACTTTTCTAGTCATCCTACTAGCATACAAAAACTAACCCTCATCCTATGTACAAAGTACCATTTATCCCGGGCGCCAGTTTAGCGTCCCCCCTATAAAAACTCCCATAACTGACGCAACGTTTGTATCTCAAAAATAGTTCCCCTCTAAGTAAACATCCGTCGCAGTGCTTGATTTATGCAAATCCCTCCATCTACACAAACTCTTCCATTTTATTACTGCCCGCGATTTGTGACCCCAATCTATATAAATAATAATCTCCACGAAATAGTTGGTTTATTTATTTTTCCAGCCATTTAAATCTATAAAGACATCAATTGTCATCCAGTCACGCATCACATTAGAATCACATATTCGATTCACTTATCAGTATCTTATAATGTACTCAACTGTAATACCCAGCAAACAAAAATATGCGCATCCTGCTCCAAATTCTCCGAATACATTTCAATTTCCGCATACAATGAGTTTCTTTCATCTTTCTTCGCTTGATATCACTTTTTTTCCGCGCACCGTTATGGTGAATTAAAAAGAAAAAAAAATGAATTCAAAAAGAAAATCCGCAAAATTAACGCTCATCATTCGGTTCACACCATCGTACGGCATTAAACGAGCATGAATGTCTGGCTAGTGGAGAAGAGATACTTTTTGCATCGCTACATCGGACAAGTGTGGTATTCGTCTGATTAACAATTCAATTGGTAGGTATTTGATATTTTTGCCATGGGTGGTCAAAATACATGTGTTTTAGTAGTTAGTGATGCGGATGACCTTTTAGTTAAACAATTTTGTGATTTAAACTCTGCAATTATGCAAATCGCACTCGAGAAAATAGATCAATGACTCGAAAAATTCACACGATCAATCTGAAGCAATGGATAGCTGGATACTAATTTTGTTGATAATTTAATTATGATTTTTACATTTCCAAAGAGCATTATCTATAAGTGAAAAATTCAAAAATGCTCATCCTCATGCTAATTGACTTACAACAGCCTGCTGGCGATTGTGTAGATCAACTGGGTTAACAAAAAAGATTAACCGCCAATTTTGGTGTAATTATCTGGTATTTTGTCTGTACCTGGAAGGCGCATGTTTCGTAAGATGAATGCGTGTGTAAGAATATAGCCGATCGGTGTTTTACAACATTTAGGAAGAGGCTAGAAAAATGCCTTTTAAAGTAGCCAAGGGTCGGTGAATCGGCACAACTTGTGATAATCATTCGTTTGTGTTCTAATGATCATTCGTTTGTTGAATTAATTTTAATGACAAACAGACGCGATCTACCGTCGAATCGAGCAGCTTCTTAAGGGCAATTCAAATAAAGCTTGGACTTGTAATTACTCTGTTTAAAAGCCTGGTTTTCCTCGAACTATTTCAAAAGAAGGAGTCTACAACTGCCACCCTGAGGTACCCCATTTCATATATACCAAATACCTTATCCAAAATGCCATCAAGTTCGTTACTAAATCAGTCCACTAAAATGTACGTTAGATGCATACCAACTGACGCATGCAAACTACCTTTTGGCGTAAAATTAAAAGAAGAGGCCTAATGTCACCGCCCTGCGGCACTCCATTTAATATAAAATCTGGGCACATTCCCGGTCATTATTTCCCACCGACTGCCATCAGCTTCGCTAAGAAATAATGCCAAGATACTTGGGCCGTGTTTGGTTCAGGCTTGAGCAGCACTTTTGTCAATAAAACACATGAACGGAGTGTGAAACGCCCACGTTCGTCACACTTTGATGGCCGCATAGAGAATTTGCATTCGTCTCTTAGCAGTCACACTCGCTTAGTGAAGGTAAAACCATGAATACCCGAACGAGAGTGTCATTTGGGGAGACTTGTCTACGTGTGTTTTGTACCAATCTTTTGTACCAGATAAGGCTACCGCATAGAAAGTGACTCCCAAGGAAATTGGCCTTATATCAGCAGTGTTAGCTAACCCAGCTGGCTTCCTTCCCTCCCCAACCTAGGAACCACGCTGTCATTGAGCCGCGAAGGAACCATATAGCGCGTCGTTGGAATACGTAGTTTAGACTTAGCTTAGACATTATTGAGACATTGTTAAGAAATTATAGTTTGTATAAGATTATATAAAGAGTACCTCTTAACCACAGTTTTGGTGTTTCTTTGGGTAAACCCTGGATCAGGCGAGAAAAACCTCAGCTTGAGTAAAAGCAGATCACAGGAGTACAGCGATACGATAGTTTGATACGATAGAGGCTTAGATTATATAGGAATCTAAACACAGTCTCAATATATAGCTGGTGATTATAAGTCACTTTATGAAGTGGTGTGCCACACGGTTCCGTTCTAGGACCGCACTGTTGCTTTTAGCAGTAATGGACAATGGTAATGGACTAACATTTTCATTCCGCCCAATTTCTGAAAGTCGAATAGCATTTGAAAGAGGTGAATATCTCGGCGGGTACTTCAAAATATGTTACTTAGCTAGATCCAAATTCAATGCACTTCTAGTGACCCAATTTCAATCCAAATTTGACAATTGTTTCATTTTCTTCGTCTTCCTCTTTCTGACCAAACCAGGTCAACTTTCTGGACCATTTCTCATCGCATTAAAGAGCCCACCCAAATATAGTCATAAGTAACACCATATCCAACCGCACTTCTGTTCTTTTCATCTCCAAATGCCACCCAGCTATCAACTTTTGATACCTTCACCCACATCGCATCGTTGGAAAACCAGTCTGACATCATAACAAAGACACTTCCTCTTTCAAAATACTTCATCTATAATGTAACTATACACAGCTCCATAACAACGACCAATTGATTATCTAATTCAATTTAATGCAGCAATATGTCACACACAGAGAGCTATACGATTCGCGTGTTCGATTGCAACAGTTGTTGTCGAACGTTCTTTTAAATACCAAACCCAAACAAAAGTGCACCCACTTATACCAACTCGTGTAGGTGGTAGCCATCGCCACATATAAATTATAGATAAGCCAGTCAAAACAGAGAACCCGTGCCAGTACTTGTATCTTCTTTCATTATTGTTTCTATCTGAATTTGAATTTAAATTCAAAAGAATAAAAATACAAATGAAAAAAAAAGAGAAACCCCAATACGATAAGGGACTGTAGGGGGGAAATATGAGACATTCTGACATTCTAACGTTCAATTGAATATCAATTTACCATTCCATCGACACACCCACATTTCTTTCTTTTTTTTTTGTGGCGAATGGAACTTTTAAAATATACCATAGCGATATGCAAATTCAGCAAAAGTCACCCAGTTAATTTATATCATATGGTAGGTATTTTTATTGTTATAAAAATTGGCACTGTTTGATACATATAGGCGTTCAACCGGATTCCAATTTCCAAGCCACTTTATGTAGCTGTGTGTATTTCCTTTTTTCAGAAGTAATAAACGATCGTAAAATGAGCTGGCAAATTCGCCAGAAGTCAGTAGTTATACAAAAAGATACTTAAAGATACACGCTACATCATAAATAGCAAATAAAAAATATTGCCAGCCATTTATAAACAAACCGTTGAGAAAGCGATTAACGTCTTTCTTTCCAGAAGATAAATTCGTAAACAATATTTCGCTAAACAAAAATTAAGCAAACGATTGAGTATGGGGCGGACTTCCGGAAGACTGATGTATCGTTTCGTCGAAAGGAGTTTCTCAACGCTGGCAACCTTATGCAATCGAATAAGAAGCATATCCAAAGTTTTAACATTATTTACACGATAATTAACACTCTCCATGGGAGGTTGGCGTTCACCTGTAATTTGTTTTTTTTTTCTTTTGAAACTTCTTACAGCTCTTAGGACTTAATTTCTTAATTTTCATTATCGTTTTGGGTTTTCTTGTTTTCTAATCCAAATGTACTTGACCCACTTTGGGTAGAGAAACATTCAACCATTCAACGGGTATCGTTACTCTTATATCCGAAACATTTCAAATCAAGATGCTCGTACTTTGTTGAATTACACACGGCTCGTCTGGGTCGGTCAGTCGAATGAACGAATTTGGATAGAAATGTGACATGAGACTGAGCTCTGAGGTCATGCATATTCATTGGAGAATTAATTTAAATCGTTGATTAGAACGAAATGAGTTGATTGTGGAATAACTTTTGTTGAAATGACAAAGAAGTTAGATAATGGTAAACAGTATAGGCCTGAGAAATGTCTCCTGGGGCTTCTTATCTTTTGTTAATTTGTGGTTGTAAATGGAGAACGAAGTTGGCTGCCTAAATGGTATCGCATTCTAAGGTGAGTTTACCTAGCCACTATGGGAACTGGACAATTTGTTTTCAGAAGAGGTTTGTTTATCGTCTTTTGAATGGGAGTAGACACGATAGAACCGAAAATGAAGATCAGCATACAAAGTGTATTTTCTTATAAAAACACACGATAAGAAGGACATCTATTTTAAATGATATCTAAACGTGAGATGATTAACTGATGAAATATTCCCTCAGCTTGAAGTTATCAAGGCAACAGCTCAATGATCAACGGGTCTGTTAAGTGATCAACAGAAAGACACGATCGGATGGACATATTTGCTCAGAGGATAGCTAATCACTAGATGTTCGGCTGACAAAATATGCTCTCATACCAAGAGAGCAGGCCACCGATCAACGAGTTGATCTGTTCTGATCAGCAGAAAGTCACACGATCAGGCGGACATTTTTTAAAATGATTTCTAAATATTAGGCGATCAGCGGCTAAAATATTCTCTGAGATGCAAAATATTAAGACAGCAGGTCAATGATCAACGAGATGGTTAACTGATCTAAAAAGTACACACGATCAGATGGACATTTTTGCTTAGAGGATAGTGAAACACAGCACGATCAGCTTATCAAATATGCGCACTTATCTTGAAAATATCAACGCATCATCTCAATGGTCAACAGAAAGACATACGATCGGATGGATATTTTTGTTCAGTCGGTAGCTAAACATTGGATGAAATATTCACTTAGCTAAAAAATCAAGACAACAGGTCAACGATCAACGAGTTGATCGGATCTGATGAGCAGAAAGTCACACGATCACATAAAAATTGTTGTTAAATTGATAACTAAACGCTGATAAAGTGTTCTTCCAGCTGGAAAGCTAGATGATCGGCTGATAAAAGTATGAAGACAATGTTAACTGATCACCACGAAAACAAACGATCAGTGGGAGATTTTTGTTCTGAGGATAGCTAGGTGATCGGCTGATAAAATATCGAACAGAAAGAAACACGATCAGATGGACAGCTAGATCAGCTTACAGAATATGCACTTAGCTAGAAAATATCAGTGCAACAGTTCAATGATCAACGAGTCGGTTCAAATTCAACTGATCGAGAGAAAATCACACGATCGGGGGACATTTTTATTCGGATTATAAGGCGATAAAATTTACTCTGAGCTGAAAAATATCAAGACTACAGTCAGTTGATCATCGAGTTGGTTAAAATGATCAGTAGACATTTTGCTGATCATGGCAAACATTTCAAGTAATTGCCGTAAAGTGAACCGTCATCTTTGCTGATCGTGCACCTAAGAACTCACTCTGTTGATCGAGGATGTCCCATTCTGATTTTATTGTTAAGTTCCCAGTAGTAAATTTGGTAATAAACACATAATAAGTTTCAACAGAATCTCTTGTGGTTGATTGTCCTCAGCTTAAATACTCATTTCGCAGACACTTAATTTCATTCTCAACCTTTTGATACTCTGTTTCATAGCTGCTGTCATCTCAACCCTCCTCAGTCAATGACTTCAACGGACTTTTCGACCTTGAAACCTCCTCTGACACTTGCGTATTTGCACCTAATTTGCGAGAGATAATAAAACCCGCCACAACCACTGAACTGAACACTCATTACACATCTTCTTATTATAAAACATGTGACGCTCTTAATTCAATTCTACGAAATCTCAATCCACTCATTACACACCTAAATGATTCAACGGGTTACTAATCAAAGCGCAAAAACACACACAGAAATGTGAACGTCTATCTGAAACGTATTAGCGAGTTGTTACTGCCCGCATCCGTTGACAAAAGAGAAAAATTAAAAAAAACAACTGAACATCATTAAAACCAGCTTTTACCATTGCATAACCGCATTTCCGCCTTCTTTAACGCTTCCCATTTCAGTTCTTATTTTCAACCGAAACTAACCTATGTATCTACATGCAGATTTTGCTCATGACAGGCTTTAAATTAAAACAAAATCGCAACCACACAGCCAACTTGACTTTGATTTAAGTCACAAATTCCTCTCACTCTCAGTCTTGACCATAGCTTATAGGTATAGTGCCTTCTTAGTTACAACAGTGTATAATGCCGAGTACCTTTACAACGCCTCGCTTCCACGAAACTGAACTTCACACACAAAAATAAAAAAAAAACGAAAAAAAGCCGTCTGACCGCATGCTTTCGCTTCGCTTCGAAACCAACGACCATCTAAAGAGGCGGATGTAATATCCGTCGTCCGGTGACTTGATATAATTTATTAAGCAAAAAAAAAAAAGTAGAGTAGTTACTTGCCTGGAATTTGTATCTATTACGTAACAAACATAGGCAGGAGCGAAATTCTTTGCTAAAAAATATTTTTCAGTTCTCACGTCAGATCTGCTGGTAGTTTCGTTTTCGTTGCGGGAGGTCAAATTGTTTGTGTTGTCGAAGTCTTAATAATAATCGTTTGTATTGAAGGAATGAGATGTGGAGTAGACTAGAGATATCTAGGTTGAGATATGCGCAGGAAATTGTATGGAATGCAACATTTAGAGAGGAAATACGTGGGGTACCTCAGGAGTGTGGTGTTGGGCCTGTTCTTTTAATTAACATGCATTAGGTGTGTTAATTTGTATCTAAAGAGCGATGTAGTTCATTTTTAAGCAACATGTATCCAAAATTAGTTCGGTTAGATATCAAAGGCATGAATTAATGTCAGGAGTGCCACAAGGTTGCGTTGTTGGGCCAGTTCTTACAACAAATTCGTACAACAAGCAGCGTGTTACCCAGAAAAATTGTCTTCTATATTTTAGAAAATGATTCAAAGGAAGTAGATTCAGAAATCGAGGAGTAGCTGCTTCAGTGACCGTTGCGTACTCCAATGAAATAAATGGCGTACCACAGGGTTGCGCTGCTGGGCCAGCTCTTGCAACAAATTCATATAACAAACAGGATTTTATTAATGTTTTAGAAAATGATATAAAGGAAGTAGATTTAGAAATCAAGGAGTAGCTACTTCTTGCGTACTCCTATGAAGAAAAGGGTGTACCACAGGGTTGCGCTGTTGGACCCGTTCTTTACCAAATTCTTCAGTATCAATCAACTGACGAACGCTAATGAAAGGAATACTTTTGTTGCATATTTACAAAGAAGGATTCGCAAGATACATTAATCTTAGATGACTCTTGAGTTATGTCCTTAAAAGAATTTAAAAGGTAGGTAGATTCTTTGAGCCTATTAGAGCTCAAAAAAATTCCTTGAATCATTTAAATTTCGAAAGACTTGACGAATAATAGGAAGCAACGAAATTATATTACACCAGTTGAATGGGCCGAATTATTATTAATGAAAAGGAGTTACATTCAAAATAGTTTTTAAATAGAAAATATGAAATTTTTCCATCTACCAACAATAGATGCAGTTACACCATTAGCGTCAAAGTCAATCAGAACGTCATTCAATGACAATTTCCTATTACAAAAGTATATCGACGACCGTAAGATACAAAAAAAATATTGAAAATCATAGAAAAGGACACTTTTTGTTGTGTAGGTACCAACTTTTCGGTTGCACTTGTCAAAGGATTCACACGGCATTGTCAGCTATTTGATGGGGATTCATTTACTATTATTGTGTGTTCTCCTTTTCACTGCAGTTTCAACAGATGATGAGCGTTCCTAAAGACTGTGTACAGTCGACGTGATCGGTAGTAACGACTTTCTCACCTGAAGTTGCCATAAATAACCATAAAGAAATGTCTAGGGGATGATCGGCATCTATCGATCGATGTGAGGTCTGCGTGAGATCGTTTTTAAGGATAAACTACATCGAATTTGTTCACTTTTTGTTTCATGTCAGGTTTCAGCGCAGCAGGTAGTCAAGCAGAGAGCGGTTCTGAGTATACGTGAAGAAATAAGGTGTGCGATACAAGTTTCGAAGGCGCTAGAGATTTTCCAGTGAAGTCGGTTGCATGCTCGTCAACTTTTTGAAGGGTGAATGTGGACATGAAACGTGAGTCAAATACGATTTGAGAAAAAGGGGACAACCAGATATATATTTAATGAGCTGAGGCATGAAAATGATTTGGAGGGCGATATTGAGTCTGGTTGAAGAACCACCAAAGACGCAGTTTTCAATCAATTATTTCGTCTCTTCATCTTTGTAATCGAATGGCTGTACTTTGAATCAATAGAAATGATTCGTTTTTGCAATAGATGGAGTACCTAAAGGTGGCGCAGTTGGACCAGTGCTTTTACTCATTATAGGTTTTTCGGTTTCGTGATGATTTTTTTCCAAGAATTTGAATAAATTGCTCTTGTTTGGTATAAAAAAACGTGTCAGACAAAACACCTTCACCTGCAATCCGGTAACCAGTCCTGTTGTTTAAAAAAAACTCCCACAAACTGCACCTGTTCACACGCTTGCTTCAGATTTTTTGTGTTCTCCTTCAGTTTTTCAACCTAGTATCTCCTTACCAACTTCCACCCAATTTGAGAGTACCCAACAACGAATTACCCTTTCAACTACATTACATTCACTCAATTAACCATTAGGTAGTGTAAACTCTTAGTACTTCCTCTTTTTTTTTGTTGGAAGTCTTTTCAACTCTGTCAAGTTCTCAATGTCAATTCGTCGTCTGCTGCACACTCCATTGCACTACATTCTCGTTTGAATTCCTTCACAGACTTCAAGTGGAACTTTTTTGCAAATTAATCACTGCCACCCGAAGAAGATGTAGATGTACTGTGCGAAGGAAGGATACGGCAAGGAAGTTTTACTTCATGTGCCGCATTTTATTTCGAAAAAAAACAGCAAATTCAAACAACCATGAGTGTGTGAGGCGTAGCTGTGACAAGTTCACAAGTTTTGTTTGGATTCTTGCATATACCACAGTAACATGTAACTTATCCCTATTTCCTGTACAAAAGTTGACGACAACGCAGTTGAATAAATCACCAAACTTTCCTAATTGATTGTGGGTTTCGTCTTCGAACGCCTCCTTTGGGTTAAGCAGATACAACCTCTACCTATGCAGACACATTCTGAATAGTTAATGCATGCACTTGAGTGAACTGCTGCAGTGAACGATTTATCGTGAGAAAATTTCCACTTTTTCGGCGAGTTTTGGGGATGTGCAAAATTCGTTTTTCCCCCTTGGCAGGCAGCCAATAAGTTGTCTCCTATCTGCGTTCATCCGACAGTGTTTAGAGATGTATACTCGTGCGACACAAAGAGGCATGCTCTCATGTGATATTCCGCACGCAATCCATTCAAATTGCTAGGCAATAAATATCCTTTCGACGTTCTAGAAACTTTAATTAACATGTCTGGCTTGTCAGCCCGTTTAGTCAAACAAAAATTGTGGACGACATCCCTAAACACTGCCAGTGAAAAATTCCACCCAAACAGAGTTCATCTGCGACAGAAATTCCACCATATGTGCATCCACATTCAAGCCATCTGCATCTAGAAAAAAATCTGCATCTGTATCAAGTAGTGTGGGAAACAGTTCCTTCCGTTTAAATCCACTGCAATGTACTCGCATCTGTATAACAGGTAGCAGAAGAAATATGGAAAAGTATCTATCACATGAGCGATTTGTTTGATGTATGATTTCCCATCTCGGAACCAATTAAGATTAGTACAAGATAATGGATTTATCCTCCGGAAATATGAAAAATCT